>CP136059.1:353597477-358772477 GCA_032464435.1 Aegilops umbellulata | reverse complement strand
GTCATTATTCCCTCTCCTCTCTGATTGCTTTTCATCGTCTCTTTGCGTTTACCCTATTTTCGTGACTCTCCTCTCTTTCTTCTCCCCGTACCATTATTTTGATCATTTCTGAATCTTGAGATTGCTTCAATGCATGTGATCCCTCTCCTCAGCCTTCCCCTCCTAAATCTTAGAATCCTAATGCCGCAGGTGCTATGTCGGAAATCCATTTTTTTATCCTCTGCCCCGAGGAAAATCAAAGAAGAAGAAAGCCCTGGTATTCTCTACTTGAATTCAGGAAGATTCAGATACCGAAAGCAATAGGAATGGGAAAGCGGAGCGGGAAATAGGTTTATGACTGAGCACTAGAGCCTGGAATAGCAGGAGGTTGGGAAATATGCCATGCAGAATTCCAATAAGTTGGCACTGCTTTCCCTTTCCATATGAAAAATGGAGAGGAAAAGCATGGGTGGACCAAGCGTTTTAACCGGAATCTAGTGACGGAGAAAGAAGAAAGAATGGGAAGAAAGCAGCCATGGGCAAGCTTTAATTAATAGAAATAAGTAGGAGTTACAGCCTTTAAATTCGAGTGAAACGAGCCTTTGACGTAGTCACAAATTCGACTGCCCTTTCACTATTATTATTATTTCGAGTAATAGCGGAAGGAGTGCCAAAGCCCATTTTAGTAGAAAGTTGCTGCCCTTTTCTAGTAATGCGGAGTGACATAATCAATCGAATTCGACTGGTTGGTTCCCCTTATTAGTCAATTGCTTTTAACGTATCAGGTGGGAATGGGAGAGCCTCTTTTCTTTCCGCAATGGAATCGGCTTAAGCTCGACCTTTTCTTTCATTTCCTATCATAGGGATATAAAAAGAAATCCAATTGTGTTTTTCTTAGTTTAGAATATCAAAAGACATCCCACAACCCGGTCTTAGGTTCAGAGTCGCTTTGTGGGAACTTCAAGAGAGAGAAGAGAGATCATAGCTTAATATCAAAGGTCAGGTATACCTGCCTACGTTCGGCATACACATTCACTAGTTCCATTCGGAACCTTTCTCTAGATGGAATCCTGATTCGAATTTCAAATGCAAGAGCAAGAATGGCGTGAGGGAGCCCTATCTAAAAAATGCAAGGCCAGATCCCACTTTCTTTAATCGAGTGGGCAAGGGATCGCAAACATCTTTTCTTTTCAGAGAAAAGGTTTTCAAAAGATATCCCGAAGGGGTCTTAGGTAAGGTAAGGAGTGACATCTCTATTCAATAAGCTGGCTCTTTAAGGGAAGATAGGGCATCTCCTAAAATGTGGAAGTTTGGTGCTTTAGAGATAGGGCCGGCACGCTTTGCTGGAAAGCAATAAGTCAACAAAACAAGGTAGGTCTACCCCCTAATAAAGGTTTCGCTCGACGACCCTGTATCCATTCTCGATTAAAGCACGGAGAGTTAGGTTTATTATCTCCAGTTTGATGCTATCTTCTCCACGACTTGGTTCTTATGGATCTCCTCCATGTCCTAGGCATCTTGTCTCTAGCTCTGCTCTCTATCGGTAGTCAAATCAGTACTTTGTCTGTGCCTGTCTCTGTCCATTCCTTCAACACTGATGGACTCGGAGTGGCATAACCCCTTTAATAAGAAGCATAAGACCTAAAGCGAGGAGATAGAATCGAAAGAATGATAGCAAGTTCTTTGAAAGTGGGAAGAAAGCCAAGGATACGGTGGTGTGTAGGGTCTTTCAAATCAATCAGGAAAGCCTGAGCTGAGAAGGAACACGGCTTTCCGCGCCTTGACAAGTGGATCTACCAAGAATAGCTTTTTCAGCCGTTACTTATTATATAATAGCTCGATCCGCTCATGCATGTGATTGATTTCTCCCCTCTCTTTCGAAAATCTTCCATTCGAACAGGAAGATTCCCTTCTCGCTGTGTATCCAGAACCTGAGGATGATGAGGATCTATAAAGGTTCTTTGATCGAGCTCTGGCTTCGGCTTCTTTTGTTGCCGAAGACCAGGACCCGTCTTATTTGCTAAAACCTGTCTGTTTAGGGACTCTTTCCTTTCAATGGACATACTTGCCTGGAACTGATTCTACCTTGAGAGCGCTTCCCTCTTTTCTGATTCCTTCCCTTTGACCACCGAAAATACAACTTCTAATAGCCATTTCTATTTTTTAGATGTTTCAAACAAGTGATTTTACACTTTGATCCTTCCTGTCTTTCCCCGATAGAGGAGTTTGACCCTTCCACTTCTGCCTTTGCCCTTTGTACTTCTTCCTGCAATTGAGATCCCTGTTAAGGAAGAATATCTCGCTCGTGCTTTTTTTGCGAGGAAATCACTCTACTTTTTCCAGCGATGAGTGATTGAGTAAGGTCTAATTCAATCTGTGTTAGGACCTACCTTTTTTGATTGAAGTAAATGAGAGCTTTACTTCTTCTTTTCAAACCCTAAGGTTTGAGCTCGTCCTCGGGTCGGATTCGGATCCTTTTCTCTCTTTTGAAATTCCATAGATATAGATGTCTCGACTGCCGAATCCGAATCCTTAGAACAACTCGATTCCGTTGATTCACTGTCCATTTGTCCTTCAACCGGATTAATGGTCAACGACTTTGACAGCCTTTCCTTCACACAAGGTTTTTAATCCATCACCCCCGCTTAGGGCAGTAAGGGGAAGTAGCGATATTCCGATTCCTTCGTGGGGAATCAACGAAGGCAGCCGCTCCAGCAGCTTTAGTACTTAAGTTAACGCCCCAGCCCTTATCCCGCGATGAGAAGGTAGATGCGGTAAGCCAACTCCTATCCTTCTTGCGGAAAGGGCATTCAATGCCATCTTCATTCCCTTCCTTGCTTCGAGGAGCAGGTCGAATAGTCAAAGAAGGGGATGGCTAATTCCAGGAA
This sequence comes from Aegilops umbellulata, assembly GCA_032464435.1. Classification (NCBI taxonomy): domain Eukaryota; kingdom Viridiplantae; phylum Streptophyta; class Magnoliopsida; order Poales; family Poaceae; genus Aegilops; species Aegilops umbellulata. Next base: position 358,769,610 of record CP136059.1, on the reverse strand, counting down.
TAGAGTAGCATTCTCAAGCACTACCCTCCGTTTTTTTTTCAGTCCATATAAAACAGTCAATCTACCAGCAGCAGAGGCTGCCGATACATGTCCACCACCAGTTTATCTACTACCATAAGCGGGAGCAGTTGCAGGTAAAGAGTGTTGTGAGGGCTTTCATTTGCGCGTTAAGGGCAGTTTCTGTTATAGCACTAGAAATCTGTGTCGTTAGTCGAATGCTCGGAATGAAAGAATGACTATTTCCTTGCTGGAACATAATGACAACCGCGGGAATTCGGAATAGGACATGTTAAGTTTCTCCTCTTTCTGTCTAATGACTACTACGACATGCCTAGACTATAACATTCCTACGGAGTGCTGCCCATAGATTACGGAACACTTGGCATATGTTGATTGAGTCCCGGGTATAGCTCCCTCACTCGCTCTACTTTGAATCACGAATTAGCGTATGAAAAGCGGCGATCTTTCTCTATTTCTTCCTCTTCCACCAAAACAAACAAGTTGTCTTTGGGCGTCAGGCAAACTTAGTTCTTCGTTCCTCCGGTAATTGGATTGATATATAAGGATTGGGGTTGTCACTCGTATGCTTCTTATCTTTGGCTTCGAACAAGGGGAGTCCTTTCAAGCTTCATCAAATCCATGGCACAAGGTCTGTTTTTCATTATAGAATCGAGCAAGAATCGGATTGTGAATTAGGATTGTATGCAAGAAGGGATTTGGAAACAGGAAAGCGAGTCAAGTAATCCGAATACGTAGCCACTCTCATTCTAATGCTTATATCCAGAACTAGTTCACCGAACAAAGGGACAGAACTACTGACTAAACTGTAGCGAGCTAATACCTAAACTTGAACTCTGAAATAGCACTCATTCATTCAATTATTTGAAGCTAAGGTGCGGGAAAAGAATACATAAGGTTAGATATGAACTAGTTGACTGTTCGATTGAGGGACTACGATGCATTTTACTCATGTTTTTATTCCATTCCAGGATTCATTCATATTCGACCATAACGAGACTCAATAACGAAACTAGGGCCCTTGCTTTCCCAACTAGAGCAGGAAACTTCCAACCAAATAGGAGGGACCCGGAAGAAGAGATAAATGACAACTATCTCTAGAGAATTGAAAAGAGGTGTGCGAACTATGTTGTTGAATCGGCCATGAAAACCTAAAATGAAGGAATAGGGGGTCTGGGATAAGCATGTATTGGAGGCGGGTTTCCCAATAAGTCAATAGCTATCCTTCGCTATCTGGGGCTAGCTCACTCTATGAGATAAGTTTCATGTATGGTTCGAAGCAGTTAACTCCCTTTTAAGGAGCGATCGATCAGCCCCGACCATGACCGGTCTAGAATCTCTCTCATTGAGCTTCTCTTTTGCGCCTGCTTTCTTCTTGATTTATTGCAGTAGCTAGTCTCCCTTTTCCAAATTCGATTATAAGTGAAGTGAGTTATGTTTCAAGAAATTCCATCCATTTCATCGCCCAGAATAATACCCAGTCCTGCCAATCTCTACGACAATCTCTGGTTTAGTTTAGTTGATCTTTTTTTATTATGAAAAGCAAGGAAACACTAGTAATGGTGGAAACAGAACTTAAAAATCTAAGGCTGAAGGCTAGTTTCATTAACGAGTCTCACCTATTTATTACTTCCCCTACCAGCCCTACCTACATCACCTTTCATATGGAACAGGCATGCTTTAGTGATGGAGCTAGCCGCTTTCACAAGAAATCAAACCAAACAAAGACACTTAGCATAGGAGTAGATTAGGGCATCTAGTGCTCTGTTCATCGTGTGAGGACTATAAGGTGCCAAGGGAAATAGCTCCATCCCATTGGATATCCCTAGCCTTGGTGGATCAGTGCAGTGAGAAAAAACTCTTCCATTCTATCTATGGTAGATAAAGGAGCTTCAAAGCCGTAGCCATCCTCATGGCCTTTTCACTCTTACAGCCGTTGCACTTTTTTTATTAAATGAAATAGTTCTTTTCTCGCTCTTAACTCGAAAGTACTAACTAAATAGGGGCACGGGAAATGCATCCTCGCTGGCTTATGATTGGTTGCTCAACCCTGCCTTTAAACGCAGGAAATCGAAGCAAGGCAGCGGAAATCACATTGAATGTAATGCGTTCTCTACTTTCGTATCTCCATGTTGATAAAAACTATTAGCAAAACATGAGGAGAGAGAAAAAGCAATCAAGTGGGAATTCAAGTCCAATCAATCTTCGAAAAACTCGATAAAAAAGAAATGCCGGACATCTAATCTAGTCTTTGCTTTCTGTCTTTTACTATTACTATTATTTATAGAAAGGCATCCTCTCTATACTCTAAACCCTTATCGGGGAGAAGTCACTCTTCTAAGTGCTATATACGAGCAAAGGGAGGAGGTCTCTATGGATAGAGTTCTATCAGAACCCAGCCCTGAAAGCTATGACATTACGGGCCACAACGGATGAAGTGGCGGAGATCGGGGAAAGCGAAAAAACTCAGATAGCTACTACTAAAGAAGACTCGGTCCTATAATGCCGAGTTCCTAGTTAAAGTTATGGTTACTACCCGGAGAGGAAAGTGATTCAGATTATGAAGTTTCGGAGAGGCGCCTAAGGCTAAGATAAGGTTAGGGAAAGAAGAAGACAACAAGATTATGGCAGGCAGCCAACTCATCGAGTAAAGGCTTCCACGGCGGGTTGACCAAAATGAGGATCCCAAATGGCATGAGCAATAGGTCTTACATGTAAAGGATCCTGTATCCAGCCTTGCCAAGCTACATGAAACAGATTTCCGGACGTCCATAGAAAGATTATTGCTAACTGCCCAAAGTGAGAAGCAAAAATGTTCTGATAAAGACGTTCCTCAGTAATATCATCATGACTTTCGAAATCATGTGCGGTAGCAATACCAAACCAAATACGACGAGTAGTGGGGTCCTGAGCTAAGCCTTGGCTAAACCTGGGAAATCTTAATTCCATAATGCCTTTCAAATCCTCCTAGCCACTATCCTACTGCAATAATTCTCGCTAAGAAGAATGCCCATGTCGTGGCAATTCCACCCAGAAGGTAATGGATTACTCCTACAGCACGTCCTTGTATAATGCTCAAGGCTCTAGGCTGAGTAGCAGGAGCAACTTTGAATTTGTTATGAGCCCAAACGATAGATTCAATGAGTTCTTGCCAATAACCACGGCCGCTGAATAAAAACATTAAACTGAAGGCCCAGACAAAATGAGCACCTAAGAAAAAAAAGACCATATGCAGATAATGAAGAACCATAAGACTGAATGACTTGCGATGCCTGTGCCCACAAGAAATCTCGAAGCCACCCATTAATCGTAATGGAACTCTGTGCAAAGTTTCCCCCTGTAATATGAGTTACCACCCCTTGATCACTTATAGTACCCCAAACATCCGACTGCATTTTCCAACTGAAATGGAAAATGACTACCGAAATTGCATTGTACATCCAGAATAAACCTAAGAAAACATGATCCCAGGCGGATACTTGACATGTTCCCCCTCGGCCAGGCCCATCACAAGGAAAGCGAAAACCTAGATTTGCTTTATCGGGTATCAAACGGGAACTCCGAGCAAATAAAACACCTTTCAAAAGTATTAATACAGTCACGTGTATGGTAAATGCATGAATGTGATGGACTAAAAAAATCTGCGGTTCCTAATGGAATAGGTAACAAAGCCACTTTGCCACCTACTGCTACTAACTCGCCGCCTCCCCACGTTAAGCTAGTACTTGTTGTTGCACCAGGAGCTGTTACGCCAGGCGCAGTAGCATGGATATTTTGTACCCATTGAGCAAAGATAAGTTGTAATTGTATGGAAGTATCCGAAAACATATCTTGTGGACGGCCTAAAGCACTCATGGTATCATTATGAATGTACAAGCCAAAACTGTGAAAACCTAGAAATATACATACCCAGTTAAGGTGGGATATGATTGCATCGCGGTGTCTAAGGACGCGATCTAATAGATCGTTGTATCGAGTAGTTGGATCATAGTCTCTTACCATAAAAATTGATGCATGTGCAGCAGCATCGACTATTAGAAATCCGCCAATCCACATGTGGTGTGTGAACAAGGAAAGTTGTGTACCATAGTCAGTAGCTAGGTATGGGTAGGGAGGCATAGAATACATATGATGAGCTACAACAATGGTTTTAGAGCCTAGCATAGCTAGGTTAAGAGATAATTGAGCATGCCATGACGTTGTTAAGATTTCATAAAGACCCTTATGGCCTTGTCCTGTAAATGGGCCCTTGTGAGCCTCCAAAATATCTTTAAGTCCATGGCCAATACCCCAATTGGTCCTATACATATGACCTGCGATTAGGAAAAGAATAGCAATAGCTAAATGATGGTGCGCAATATCGGTCAGCCAGAGACTACCGGTTACTGGATCTAGTCCTCCGCGAAAAGTCAGAAATTCTGCGTATTTGGACCAATTTAAAGTGAAAAAAGGGGTTGCTCCTTCGGAAAAACTAGGATAAAGTTGAGCCAAAAGGTCCCGATTCAACATAAATTCATGAGGAGGTGGTATCTCTTTAGGATCCACCCCAGCGTCAAGAAATTGGTTAATTGGTAAAGATACATGAATTTGCTGCCCCGCCCAAGAAAGAGAAGATCGGTCTGTTTTCATTCGTTTAGAACTGCTACCTCGTTAACGAACTTACTCAAAGAGTGCTATAGAGCCGAGTCTAAGAAAGCCGCCCTGTTATTATTTTCTTAACCTCAGAAAGTCTCACGCGCGGGGCACCTCACATCGCACTAAATCACTACTATTAGGCCCTTCCTATCATTCCACAATCCGAATGAAAAAGAGCATCCTATGTAGGAAATCGTATCTGATCTATCACCTTCCTCGTATCGATGCTTGCCACCGCGTCACTAGGTTGTTCATAGCTCTTGCTTAGCTTAATGGATCACCCAACTGTACTCCGGGATGTGTGCATTCCACAATCCCTTAAGGAAGAGGTTCACTACAGCCTTGCTTGTTAATGGGTTTCTGACTTCACAGCAGAGTGCTAGACTAGGGATAAGCTGGATACTGACTTCTTTCCAAGAGCTCCATCAGCCCTGCTTAGCCATACATCAGCTCTACCATTACTATACACATTCTACCTACGCTTTTATGGAAAGAAAGAAGAAAGGTTGGATGGTTGATCCACACAAATAAGAGATATGTTGGCCCAACCTTCAATTGCAGAGAATAGCAAGCCCCCTTTGCTGAATAGATGTATAGAGGAAAAGGGTGACCCACATCGCAAGGGCTTTCCGATTGTGTGAATCAGAGCCCAAGAGAAGATGAATTCATTAGGAGACAGGTATCGATGCTTGCCAGCAGGAGAAAGATCACTAGGTTCAGTCCCTGATCTGATCAATAGGGTTCCCTAGGTACATTCCGTTTTCTGGAAATCCAGCAGGGATAGTAGCTGCCTTTTCCAGGGCCAAAAAACAAGTTAGGCTATCCGAGATTTGCTCTTTTTTCCAGCTTTTTGGAGTGAAAATAAGGAGGGACTTGTGATTGGTTTTCTACAGGGAAGAGAGATACCAAGCCGGGCAACTTCCCCTACTAACTACTGAACACAAAAGCCAAGGTGACCCAGAACAATTATTTCACTTATTTCTAGTTTAAGAAGGACCTTGTGCGCGGTTCACGACTCCCGGTGCTTAGAGATGCGGTTCACTACAGCAGTGGTAAGAAAAGCAAGAAAACAGGTATCAAGAGATGGAAGTGAAAGAAGAACTGTTGATCGACCGGTGGTTTGGGTCTTGCCTTTTAGGATTCGGATTCCTATTGAATTGACTTTGCCTTTGCCGAGGAGCAGAAACCGAGCCCTTTGATTTGATCCAGTGAGTGACGTTACGAGCAGAAGCCTCAACAAGTTGAATCCGGTACCGAAACAAGGATGACATTATTGAATATATTCTTCTTTCCTGTGCTTTGCCTTTCCCGTTTTCCGTACCTTTCGTAGTAGTTACTCGCCACTAGAAACAGGATTCATGAATACAAACTAAAAGCAAAGGTATCGCTAATACCATTTTAGTGGAAATATAGGGATGAAAGTTTCTCTCCTACTGATTTCGATTGCACATCTAATGAAAATATATGCACATGAATGTTCAAAAGCAAGGCTATCCCCTTTGCCGTTACCGAGGATCTATCTTTGTCCCTTGATTCGAAACCGAGGAAAGCGTGCGCTCGACCTCCTGGAAGGAATGCAATTATTCGCTCCGTAGTCCTCGTATGAATTCGCTATCGCTCCGAATCATGGGAGCCGTTGAGTTCGGAGATACCGTTGTAGGAAAACAAACAAGTGAAAGAAGCCCTCGTTCCCACTCTTCTCCCCCCCACCTACCCGGTAGGTAAGTAGGGGCCTCGGCATCTCTATTTCCTGATAAACCTACTAAAACTACTTTGAGAAACCTACCAATTCGAGTTTTCAATACGGAGCCAGAAAGAGGCAATAGTTAGGACGCATATGCGCCTAGCTTTTTGTCTCTTTTACCGCAGGAAGTTCTCCAAAAGTATGAAAGGACGGAGGGCTTTGTACCAACCATTCTAGTGTGGTTGGATTCTGTTCAACAGCCCAAGGACTTTCCGCACATTTTTGGTTCTTTCCACTGCTTGAAGTGATTGCGACAACTACGAAGAAACGACGAATCCCAACTACGGATATATAAGAACCGAAACTGCTCAGAGCATTCCATCCGGCGTAAGCATCTGGATAATCTGGAATGCGATGTGGCATACCCGAAAGCCCTAAGAAATGCATGGGAAAGAAGGTCAGATTAACCCCGAAAAAAGTGATCCAAAAATGGATTTGGCCTAAAGTTTCAGGATATGTCCGACCAAAGATTTTACCCACCCAATAGTAAAATCCAGCAAATAAAGCAAAACCGGCTCCCATAGAAAGTACATAATGGAAATGTGCAACCACATAATAAGTATCATGTAGAGCAATGTCTAGCCCAGAGTTTGCTAGAACTATTCCAGTGAGCCCTCCTATGGTGAACAAAAAGATGAACCCTACAGCAAATAACATGGGTGTTTTGTATTGTATCGAACCTCCCCACATGGTAGCGATCCAACTAAAGATTTTGATTCCTGTGGGCACAGCTATGATCATGGTAGCTGCGGTGAAGTAGGCACGTGTATCAACGTCTAAGCCCACAGTAAACATATGATGAGCCCAAACTAGAAATCCAAGAACACCTATACTTATCATGGCATAAACCATGCCTAGATACCCGAAGACCGGTTTTCTTGAAAAGGTCGATACGATATGACTAATGATACCAAATCCAGGCAGAATGAGAATATACACCTCTGGATGACCGAAGAACCAAAAGAGATGCTGGTATAATATTGGGTCTCCCCCTCCTGCAGGATCAAAAAAGGTTGTATTAAAGTTTCGATCGGTTAATAACATTGTAATTGCCCCCGCCAGTACCGGAAGTGATAATAAAAGTAGGAATGCTGTCACTAGAACGGACCACACAAAAAGTGGTAATCTATGCATAGTCATTCCAGGTCCACGCATGTTGAAGATAGTTGTTATAAAATTGATAGAACCTCAAATTGATGAAATACCTGATAGATGAAGACTAAAAATTGCTAAATCAACTGCTCCTCCAGAATGGCTGGTAATACCACTTAAGGGCGGATAGACTGTCCACCCAGTGCCGCTGCCCACTTCTACTAAGGCTGAGCTTAATAGGAGCAAGAGACTTGGTGGCAACAACCAGAATGATATATTATTTAATCGTGGAAATGCCATGTCAGGTGCACCTATCAGAATCGGAACAAACCAATTACCAAATCCACCTATCATCGCCGGCATAACCATAAAAAAGATCATTAAAAAAGCATGAGCCGTTATTAAAACATTATAAAGTTGATGATTCCCACCAAGAATTTGATCGCCGGGCCGGGCTAATTCCATACGAATCAGTACGGAGAAGCATGTGCCCATCACTCCTGCAATGGCACCGAAGATGAAATAGAGAGTCCCAATATCCTTGTGGTTAGTAGAGAAGAGCCATCGAACCATATTTGTCATTTTTTATTTGAGAAATGAAAACTTTCCTTATCAAAGAGGGGCCGGGGGGCTGGAAGAGAAAAGAATCAGAATTACTGAGCTACCCCGCTCTTTTTTTTCTAATTCCCTTCTAAGATCCTCTGACTTAAACAAGTCGAGAGCATGCTCGTGCTCAGCTCTTTCGAGACTTGCCTTGCTCTTGGGGATTTCTTCCCACCGGATCCTCTGTTCCACTTCCAGGCACCTCCTTGCGGAGCTTTCTGCCTCAAGGAGATCCCGATTGTGGGAAACAGCATTTCGAAAGAAAACGGATCCTCCCTCATTCTCCCGCAGATCTTGATAAGACGCTTGGATAACAGTGAAAGAATCAGTTGCGTGAATATGGTCCAGATAGGAACGAAGCGCTTCATCGAACAAGTAGGGCTCGATCGGTAGATAAGGCCCTACTCTTTGATAAAGCGCCACAAATTCCTGAATGACATCTTGTCGCATAGAAGAGAGCTTTTCTTCCATTAGGAAGAGCTTAAGCCGCCCAGGTATGTCTTCCAGGGGGTATTGTGATTAAGCTTGTTCTGAATGAACGTAACCCATCCCGGATCCTGCTCGTAAAGACACAGATAGAAGTTTAGCCCTGCTAAATGAGCTAGAGCCTGGGGGTCTTGAATCTCCGGCGGGAGAGTGATCAGAAAGGAGGAGCCGACGAAGCACGAACTAAAAAGATTGAAAATTGGTATTAGGCATAATATAAAACGATAAAGGAATAAAAATATACAAATCGAAAGTAATATCAAATTATATATTAAGGGAAACTTAATACATAAGAAAAAATAGAAAGTAGTAAAGCGGGTAGTGGAGAAGAGCCATCGAACCAGATTTGTCATTTGCTTTTTGTTTTGAAAACTTGACTTATCAGAGAGGGGCCATGGGGCTGGAAGAGAAGAACTTGAATACTAAACGCTGGAAGAGAAGAACCTTAATACTAAACCAAGTTTTGGGAACTTCTTGGTGACTTGATTGGTTCCCTTCCCCCAATTTGCAAAGGATCATTCCCGTGAAGGTGATCTCGATCACCATTCTATGATATTTCAGGATGCGTTTGAGAAGCTTTTCATTTTACCTAATGCCGGCTACCGACAACTTACTTCATGCTATCACTAACACTTATGACTGAGCCACACTTGCTTTCCAAAAGAAATTGAAACTATCATGCCTGAGACTAGCCAATAGAAGAAAGAGCCACAAGCAAGCCATAGCAGCATCCTTTTTCTTCGCTTTCTTCAACAATGTGAATCTACCTCACTCCTCATCATAACTCAAATACAAATTTGAGTTCCAAATTGATATTTCCTCACGTAAGCAATAAAATGTGAAACCAATATTCATCATGAAACTTCAGACACTGATGATTGTGAGGTTCTGGAAGAGAGACGACGTAGGCTGAAAAAAAGTAAACAGAAAACCACCCCTTAAACTCATTTGCTCAACATTCTTTCCACAGCAACTAGAAAAGTGGAGAAAATCCAATAAGGGGAGGTCCCGGTGAATACAAATCAATTGGAAACCAAACCCCGCATTCATGTCTCTAACAAGGTTGTCTAAGCTAAGTGGCCGTGGACCCATGGACCCGGGGAATCTGAACCATTAGGTAGAGTTTCAGCTGAAAGAAAACCAGGTCAATCTTCCGATCGCGAGTCTTTACAAGCTTGAAACAACTTAAGCACAGGCGGGAGTCGCCCCTTTTAAAGTCAGTATTTATGCGGCGCTGAACTAACGAGCGGATACCTAACCTTCGCTCAGGACTCCCATTTTACCATTGCTTAAGCCATATTACATAAAGCATAGTGAGTGATACGCAATGCTAGTACCACCATGTTTTTTTCCTCACTCTGTGTAGCCACACTCGTTTGTCCATTTCTACTTATTATTTATGTTAAATAGTATCCGTTGGTTGTAGAAGCACTAGCGTTCAGGGATTGCAAAATCCATAATATCAAGAAGCGGTAGGAACCTGGCTAACTTCGATGTGGATAACGCGCTGTAGAAGAAAGTGGATCAACCAAAGTAGACCTTGATCGAAAGGCACCACAAGGCGAACCAATAGAGTGTGGTGTAAGCGGTGAAGCAGAATAGGAATTGGAACTGCTTGAACTAGAAAGGGCTTCCGCTACCGCGCTACCTCGGGAGCTCCGGAAACGGTATACTCGCTTCACTCATCTGTAATGGTATCCTTGAAAGCTAGCTAAAGTGGGTTCTAGACAAAGTTCTCCTAAGCAGGGCGGAAGGAAAAACAAGAGCAGTATAGCTCTACATTACGCTTCGGGGGCCTCGTCTTACTCACTCACCTTCTACTAATCGGACCGTGACAAAACAACCAGCCCAGCAATAGGCAAGGACTGGCTGAAATCCCTTTCCGGATCCAGTCTATCCGTATCTGCTGTCCCTTCCGCTTTCTGTGTTGATGGAGCTCGGTCAGATAGTTCCGGTATTGCGAAGGAGGGCAACGCATTGGGATCGTCCAATCCCTTCTGATCGGTTGTCATATTGAATTGCAAATTCTCGTATAGTAAGAGTTCCTTCGGTTTCCTACCTAGCACATTCTCTGTTGTCTACGCCAATATTTTACCTGCGAGTATAGTGTGGCTGGCTACATACGGGGGAACTCAACCTACCTTTCGAAGGGTAGACCTTTACAGATGAGTGAAACGAGGATTTAGGTATATAAGGAGACGACCCGCCAAGCGAGCCAGCCTGATACCGACTTTCATTGACAGGCCATGAAACATAGAGAATGGGAACTTGTTCGCACGTACCTCGACCGCAGGTCTGAGAATGACGAGTGTGCTTTCGCCCACAGCTTCTGTTGCTTAACCGGCTCGTGGTGTTTATGGTCCTGACCTGGTACAGCCGCTAAGCTCATTTTTCATTTCCAAGTGTTGTTACTAGCCTCGAGAGAGATGTTTCACAGGATTCACTTGCAACTGATAAACCAGGGGGATAATACCGAAACAGTCCCTTTTTTTCTGATCATAGAGGAGCCGTATGAAGCTAAGGTTTCATGTACGGTTTTGCAATAGCGGTGGGAGCTGTGATGTTATTATCGACTATGATTATCTAACAGTTCAAGTACTGTTGATATAGTTGAAGCACAGCCAAAATATGGTTTTTTTTGGTTCATAATGGTGGTCTAGGAGAACCCGAAACTAGAGCACACACGGGATATCCATTTTTTTTCTATGGTTTGTGATTGTTGCAACCACCTGTCTCTCTTTTTTTTTACTTTATCAGATATTTCATAAAACGAACTCTCTATGGATCCCCACCATAGAAGGGCAACAAGAGCTAATGGACTCAGTTAGGGCAATAGATGATAACGACTCGTCAGGTTCGAACTGACATTATTTATATACTAAGACCTATATTCCATGAAGGAGTCGCGAAACTTCTGTTAGGTTCTTATCTGAGATTCCGTCTATACGGAGCATATGTTGGTTTAGAATTGCTCGGGAATTCATTGATAGTGACTTTTGAAGTTCTAGGTTTTCTAGTCTACTCCTCTTTTTTCTCGATCGAGCCGCTTTCCCTCATTCTACTCGTCCAGCCCTCTTCACGAACTTGTACAATCAATGCCACAAAGATAGCAAACTCGATTATCGAATATATAAGGAAAGGGGCGACGGTTTGGCACCAGATATCCGGGGGTGTGGAAAGAGCAGCTGTGAAAAGCGGAAAAACCATCAAAAAACGACGATTGCTCGTGAAGGTTTCCACAGAAAGACCCCTTGGTTCTGGCAAACAGATCACAATTACAGGTACCTGGGAGCATACCGATGGAATGAACAAAATACGAACAGTTAACATAATATAGTCATAGATCTTAGGTTGTAACTTGATCATGAGCGAATTTGTTGATGTTGCACCCACGAAGTATGGAAAGTGCCAACCATTGGGAACTACCCGGGGAGGAGTTAGGAGCAGGAACAAGGAGAAGCGAGAACCACTTAAATGGAGGATTCTATTGTATTTCTGCCTTTGTTCCCCATAGCAACTGGGGATCGAAAAGCACCAAATTTGATGACTTATTAAGGGAAAGACGAAGTAAGAGCATGCTATTGAAGACGTTGCAACATATGTCGGGGGGGCCTCCGAAGATTGTGTACAAACAAAATACGAGTCCAAAGGTAGGGTAATAAAGGGTTTAGCTAATGGAGAAATTGACTCTTCCGGGAACCAGTAACGCGTAAACCATGTCAAACCAAGACCGATCAATATCCGAACGGAACGGATTCGAACTTCTCCTAGAAAAGTTTCCGGTGCGAAATTCAAAAAAATGAGTAATTCAAAGGAAAAATGAATTTGAGGCATGCGCCGGACTGAAGAGACTGATTCCTTTCTCCGGGACCATTTCTTTGTTTGCGTCAGAGAATCCCGCACCCTGTTTGAATCAATGCAAATTAACATTGCTCAAGACCCCGAGAAGGCCCTGATAGAAGTGGGACCGTCTCTTCTGAGCTTTGAAGTCCCTTTTCCATTTCCGTAATTCCTTTACGACAAAATCCCCTGCTAATCCCCCAGCACGCAGTTGTCCAACCTGGGTTTTTAGATAGTGGTTGATTGCCCTGGATTCGTAAGTACTACCCTCGCCCCCCCCCCAACATCTTTTTATTACGATTCGCTCATTTTGAAGGTTCGTTCTGCTTTTGGTCTTCAAGAAATTCAGAATATTTCTGAATTCCCGTTTTTGCGCTGGGTCAAGCGTGTCCCCCTCCAGAAAATCCATAATGGGATCGTCCTGAGCAGGCGGGGCGTCCTGAGCAGGTGGGGGTCCAGAATCAATTCCAAAGTCCAGTGCCAACTTCATGATCAAAATCAACTATCACCTTCTCGGGACTCGACCTGGAACTTCTTGCACTTTAATATGCCTCGTTCAATGAGAAAGCATCTGATCGAAGAGCAGCACTAAAGAAGCACGCTAGACTTCCTACTTTTTGGGTTTTTAAGGTGACCGATGCCTTTCAAAAGTGTGATTTGGGCCCATCCTTAGTACTTGACGCAGAATGGAGCTAGTTATCCATTTTCAAAAGAGGATTCGGTGGTTCAAGAAGTAGAATTATGCATAGATTGCCGAAAGAAAGACGAATAAAGACGAATGGAAAGGCCTATGGACATGACCAAAACAAGGGCTAGTAGCACTTTTCTCAGGAATTGCCCCTGCAGACGGAGGACAAAGGGTTTTCATCTCGCGAAGAATCAGCAGTTGTGTTGTATATTGACTAAGCTAAATACCATTTTCACTACTTTTGGCCACAGGCGAGATAGAGTTTTTTCTTGAAATTGAGTTCGGACCAATTACTCATAGAAAATGACTACAAAGCAAGGCGAAAGCATGGAGAATTCAATACTGACGAGAAGGTATTAGTTAGTGGGTGCAAACGAGCTTTTCCAACCAAGCTAGCGTGTGATTGCGATGAAATACTTTTGGGCGGGGCATTACCGATACTAAGATGAAATTCGAAATGAGAAAGGGCTTCGAGCCTCATGCTTTCCTGTTTTATTTGGTTGGGAAATGGCTCTTTCCTGATCTCTTTTTGAAATAATTCTATCTCTGTTTGCTAAGTATGTCAATTTCTCCTTAGTAACAAGGCCAAAACTGGGGTTTTACAAGTTTTGACTCATTTTCGACCCGTTTGGATCATCCCGATCGTGCCGCCGTGGAGTCTTATCTTTGTCTGGCTCCGATCTCTGGAAGCGATTAAACTTCTTCTGCGGGTTATTCTTCTACTGCTTATTGCCGGACCCTTCTTTCCTCTTATACGGATTGGGAAAGTATTTCTATTATACGTATATTCTTAAACACATGACACCTTAGGCGCACACTTTATTCGGACAGTGGGGCACGATGCTCTAAAAGAACTTATTGAAAAAAACATAGCGGTAACGGCTGTTTTAGAAAGCACCTCTTCCTTTCCTGAAACTCAAACAACCTACTAGGCTACTAAAAGGCTAATCCAGACGAAGAAGATAGCGAGAAAACGACTCCTCAAGCCGAAGTAAGGGCGGGACCATCTTCTTTTCTGACCGTTTGAAGCTGCTCACAAGGCCTAAACCTTCCTGTAATCCCTGGAGCTTCGTCAGAGCCTTTTCCTTCCCCATAGGCCAGAGCTCAATTTACCTTCGCCACAGCTCTAAAATAAGGAGAATCAGCTCAAGATAAAAGGGCTCGCACTCAATTGATCCGGGTCAACACTTCCTGTATCTGGTTTTGGCTTTATTTTGACTCCTTGTAGGGGCTCATGACAGTCCAGTAGGGGATCCAAAGGCTTTCGAGCAGTAGAGGCAGCGGGGCAGGAGAGTTGGTTATTCAATTGATCCTCTGATGTTGGCCCTTCTGCATCATCTAGCAAGGCTCGGAAGTCTGAGCTATTAAGGTGCGGTTGACGGATAAGAGGCCTTCGATATGTTAAGGGAGAGAGGGGAGAGTCATTCCAGAGTTGGGTGGGAATCGTTGATAGAAATTTGGATTTTCCCTGAGGTACGATAGCGTATGAACTAAAGAAAGGGAATATGGAAAGTGAATGTGGTAAAGGATACCAAGAGTAGGTTCCCTGAATGATTTTTAGGCGTATTTTCTTTGAACAAATAAATCTATAAAGAAAATAGGATGGATCTTCCACCTATGCTATGAGTGAATCTTATCATCACTGGTGAGTGGTATCGTATCACCGTCTTCGTCCTAAAAACATCTGCAGAGCTAAGCCAGTGTAGGCTTTGACACTACTTATATTCGCTACAAGTATTACACTCGCTTCGCTACACCTTCTCTTATGCTTCGCGCTTCGCATAGGCTAAATAAGCCGCTCATCCCTGGCAAATCCTACCCACAAAGGAATGCGGAACCATCGGGGAAAGGCAAAACATATTCAATCCCAGGAGAGAAGTCACTGGTTCGATAGGACCAGGGAGAGGACCCTGATCACCTTGCCAACGAATTCAAGGCCTTAGGAAAATCATCCTACAATGGACCGTAGGGACTGAGAACGAAGAAGACATAAAAATAAGGTTAGGGGGATAAAAAGAAAACCTCCTCCCATTCAAAGTCGTCTTCAAGTACCTTTTTGATTCTTTACCGAGTATGGATGGATCAACTATAGGTTCGAGTTTAGCCAAGATACGTACACGGCTAAGTGTATGAAAATCCAAGAGAGAATCATAAAATCTAAAAGCTAGGAAGGAGAAGACCGGGTGATTGAATATGACTTGCTAACAGATCCTACTCTTCCTTATGCGCTAGTTGTATTCACGATGGTTCTGTTTCGAGAGCAGCTAAAGTAGTTACCTAATAAGATAGATGAATATTCCACGATCTACGATTAGAAAAATCTTCTTATAGAAGTCTAGTTCTTTCTTCTTTTAGAAAAGGAAGTCTTGCTCTCCTTTCTTGCCGCTACTTGCGTTGCGAGCCAATCTTCAAACTGTTACGGAGAAGTCGTTTACTGATTAGCTGCTTGAACGTGGAAATATTTCGGCATATCTGCTCTTAGGTTAGTACGAGAACTCGACTCTACTCGTGCTATAGTCGAGGATGTACTTATACTACTCTAAAGAGGGATCAATTAATGGGGTGCATTTTTGTTAGGGCAATTCTAGGCAAGACCTTGAATCACAGGGTTTGTTCCTGGCAACCCAGCATTCTTTATCTTGGCGTAGATTGGTGTGATGGGACGGATGCCGTGAAAAAGCTTTTTTCTTTGACCGGAATCAACAGGTGTGGACCCATCTAGGATGAGTCAAACATAGGGGGAAGGACCTCCTAGCAATATCCAGCATACTAGTAATCGATTATTTGGCCTTTTGCGATCGAACAACCTATGAACAGTTGTAGCCTACATAACCTACCTACCCAGACCAAGGGAAGAAGGTATCAGATCACTGTAGTTCTAGACCCCTTTTTTCAAATAAAGGAAGTGACAACGTTTGCCCGAAGAGGTTGAATCAATAGTAAGAAGATACCACCTAGGCACAGAATCCGAAATAACAATCAGGAATAGGACTAGGAGAATGAGGTCTAATTTACGGAGGAAAGCTGTAATTGGGCTTAGTGCTCCGATTGCGCCTTAGGACTAGGACTGATAGGTAAATGCCCCTTACTCAACCAATGAAGGCGGGTAGGGCTTTTCTTTCTTTTGTTTAGGATTGGCAAGAGGATGGCTGCCTCAGCTTCAAAGCTGTTAGAGAATGCGCTCTTATCACTACAGGGACGCGACAGAAATTCCTCGAAGGTAGTATTAAAGGGATGGGGCATTACCGGTGTTAGCGACGAAGGGATTGTTTGCAAGAGAAGGTTGCCCTGTTAAGATGCGGACAGGGGGCATGCCACGCATAATAGTAAAAAAAGGGCAGAGAAGAGGATTGAGGGACAGAAGGAGCTGGAGGCCAACAAGGAATAGAAGAAGTTGTTCCACTCGTAGCTCTTCTTCTTTTTTTAAAGCTTAACTCACATTTCGGGAGCGGATGCTGCTTGAGCTAAAGATATGCCCCCAACTCTTGAACAGCTCTCACATGCCTTGGCGGATAGCTTAGATGACCGACTGTTAGGCATGGTTACCAATGATTTCACAGTATATATCTTGTTTGGTGAGCCAACCGGCTTCACCCGAGGATGAAGGTAGTAGAACAAAGAGGAGCCGCATCTTTTCCTGGCCGGAGAGGAATCAAGGTCCATCTCATTAAGGCCGAACATTTAGTCTCGTTCCCGATAACAATAGGGAACATCTGGTCTTGTTTGGTTTTTCTTTCAAGGATTTTTTCTTTCTTGCAATTCTGCGAACTTTGAATGCATCATTTCCTCCATTTCTCGGAACTTATCGCGGAATCTAGGCCCACTAGGACACGGCGGGATTTCTGGTAAATCAAGCTCTCTCAGGGGTGGAAGCCAGCCCCCACTACTCGATGTTATCACTCTGCAGGATTCGACAATGTATTTGTCTTCCTCAGTCTCTTCGAACTTTTCCAATCCTGCTATTTTCCCCAAGTCTTCTTGAGTAATATGATCCCTGAGGGTCAATCCACATGTGGTGTGTGAACAAGGAAAGTTGTGTACCATAGTCAGTAGCTAGGTATGGGTAGGGAGGCATAGAATACATATGATGAGCTACAACAATGGTTTTAGAGCCTAGCATAGCTAGGTTAAGAGATAATTGAGCATGCCATGACGTTGTTAAGATTTCATAAAGACCCTTATGGCCTTGTCCTGTAAATGGGCCCTTGTGAGCCTCCAAAATATCTTTAAGTCCATGGCCAATACCCCAATTGGTCCTATACATATGACCTGCGATTAGGAAAAGAATAGCAATAGCTAAATGATGGTGCGCAATATCGGTCAGCCAGAGACTACCTGTTACTGGATCTAGTCCTCCGCGAAAAGTCAGAAATTCTGCGTATTTGGACCAATTTAAAGTGAAAAAAGGGGTTGCTCCTTCGGCAAAACTAGGATAAAGTTGAGCCAAAAGGTCCCGATTCAACATAAATTCATGAGGAGGTGGTATCTCTTTAGGATCCACCCCAGCGTCAAGAAATTGGTTAATTGGTAAAGATACATGAATTTGGTGCCCCGCCCAAGAAAGAGAAGATAGGTCTGTTTTCATTCATGTAGAACTGCTACCTCGTTAACGAACTTACTCAAAGAGTGCTATAGAGCCGAGTCTAAGAAAGCCGCCCTGTTATTATTTTCTTAACCTCAGAAAGTCTCACGCGCGGGGCACCTCACATCGCACTAAATCACTACTATTAGGCCCTTCCTATCATTCCACAATCCGAAGGAAAAAGAGTATCCTATGAAGGAAATCGTATCTGATCTATCACCTTCCTCGTATCGATGCTTGCCACCGCGTCACTAGGTTGTTCATAGCTCTTGCTTAGCTTAATGGATCACCCAACTGTATTCCGGGATGTGTGCATTCCACAATCCCTTAAGGAAGAGGTTCACTACAGCCTTGCTTGTTAATGGGTTTCTGACTTCACAGCAGGGTGCTAGACTAGGGATAAGCTGGATACTGACTTCTTTCCAAGAGCTCCATCAGCCCTGCTTAGCCATACATCAGCTCTACCATTACTATACGCATTCTACCTACGCTTTTATGGAAAGAAAGAAGAAAGGTTGGATGGTTGATCCACACAAATAAGAGATATGTTGGCCCAACCTTCAATTGCAGAGAATAGCAAGCCCCCTTTGCTGAATAGATGTATAGAGGAAAAGGGTGACCCACATCGCAAGGGCTTTCCGATTGTGTGAATCAGAGCCCAAGAGAAGATGAATTCATTAGGAGACAGGTATCGATGCTTGCCAGCAGGAGAAAGATCACTAGGTTCAGTCCCTGATCTGATCAATAGGGTTCCCTAGGTACATTCCGTTTTCTGGAAATCCAGCAGGGATAGTAGCTGCCTTTTCCAGGGCCAAAAAACAAGTTAGGCTATCCGAGATTTGCTCTTTTTTCCAGCTTTTTGGAGTGAAAATAAGGAGGGACTTGTGATTGGTTTTCTACAGGGAAGAGAGATACCAAGCCGGGCAACTTCCCCTACTAACTACTGAACACAAAAGCCAAGGTGACCCAGAACAATTATTTCACTTATTTCTAGTTTAAGAAGGACCTTGTGCGCGGTTCACGACTCCCGGTGCTTAGAGATGCGGTTCACTACAGCAGTGGTAAGAAAAGCAAGAAAACAGGTATCAAGAGATGGAAGTGAAAGAAGAACTGTTGATCGACCGGTGGTTTGGGTCTTGCCTTTTAGGATTCGGATTCCTATTGAATTGACTTTGCCTTTGCCGAGGAGCAGAAACCGAGCCCTTTGATTTGATCCAGTGAGTGACGTTACGAGCAGAAGCCTCGACAAGTTGAATCCGGTACCGAAACAAGGATGACATTATTGAATATATTCTTCTTTCCTGTGCTTTGCCTTTCCCGTTTTCTGTACCTTTCGTAGTAGTTACTCGCCACTAGAAACAGGATTCATGAATTCAAACTAAAAGCAAAGGTATCGCTAATACCATTTTAGTGGAAATATAGGGATGAAAGTTTCTCTCCTACTGATTTCGATTGCACATCTAATGAAAATATATGCACATGAATGTTCAAAAGCAAGGCTATCCCCTTTGCCGTTACCGAGGATCTATCTTTGTCCCTTGATTCGAAACCGAGGAAAGCGTGCGCTCGACCTCCTGGAAGGAATGCAATTATTTGCTTCGTAGTCCTCGTATGAATTCGTTATCGCTCCGAATCGTGGGAGCCGTTGAGTTCGGAGATACCGTTGTAGGAAAACAAACAAGTGAAAGAAGCCCTCGTTCCCACTCTTCTCCCCCCCACCTACCCGGTAGGTAAGTAGGGGCCTCGGCATCTCTATTTCCTGATAAACCTACTAAAACTACTTCGAGAAACCTACCAATTCGAGTTTTCAATACGGAGCCAGAAAGAGGCAATAGTTAGGATGCATATGCGCCTAGCTTTTTGTCTCTTTTACCGCAGGAAGTTCTCCAAAAGTATGAAAGGACGGAGGGCTTTGTACCAACCATTCTAGTGTGGTTGGATTCTGTTCAACAGCCCAAGGACTTTCCGCACATTTTTGGTTCTTTCCACTGCTTGAAGTGATTGTGACAACTACGAAGAAACGACGAATCCCAACTACGGATATATAAGAACCGAAACTGCTCAGAGCATTCCATCCGGCGTAAGCATCTGGATAATCTGGAATGCGATGTGGCATACCCGAAAGCCCTAAGAAATGCATGGGAAAGAAGGTCAGATTAACCCCGAAAAAAGTGATCCAAAAATGGATTTGGCCTAAAGTTTCAGGATATGTCCGACCAAAGATTTTACCCACCCAATAGTAAAATCCAGCAAATAAAGCAAAACCGGCTCCCATAGAAAGTACATAATGGAAATGTGCAACCACATAATAAGTATCATGTAGAGCAATGTCTAGCCCAGAGTTTGCTAGAACTATTCCAGTGAGACCTCCTATGGTGAACAAAAAGATGAACCCTACAGCAAATAACATGGGTGTTTTGTATTGTATCGAACCTCCCCACATGGTAGCGATCCAACTAAAGATTTTGATTCCTGTGGGCACAGCTATGATCATGGTAGCTGCGGTGAAGTAGGCACGCGTATCAACGTCTAAGCCCACAGTAAACATATGATGAGCCCAAACTAGAAATCCAAGAACACCTATACTTATCATGGCATAAACCATGCCTAGATACCCGAAGACCGGTTTTCTTGAAAAGGTCGATACGATGTGACTAATAATGCCAAATCCAGGCAGAATGAGAATATACACCTCTGGATGACCGAAGAACCAAAAGAGATGCTGGTATAATATTGGGTCTCCCCCTCCTACAGGATCAAAAAAGGTTGTATTAAAGTTTCGATCGGTTAATAACATTGTAATTGCCCCCGCCAGTACCGGAAGTGATAATAAAAGTAGGAATGCTGTCACTAGAACGGACCACACAAAAAGTGGTAATCTATGCATAGTCATTCCAGGTCCACGCATGTTGAAGATAGTTGTTATAAAATTGATAGAACCTCAGATTGATGAAATACCTGATAGATGAAGACTAAAAATTGCTAAATCAACTGCTCCTCCAGAATGGCTGGTAATACCACTTAAGGGCGGATAGACTATCCACCCAGTGCCGCTGCCCACTTCTACTAAGGCTGAGCTTAATAGGAGCAAGAGACTTGGTGGGAACAACCAGAATGATATATTATTTAATCATGGAAATGCCATGTCAGGTGCACCTATCAGAATCGGAACAAACCAATTACCAAATCCACCTATCATCGCCGGCATAACCATAAAAAAGATCATTAAAAAAGCATGAGCCGTTATTAAAACATTATAAAGTTGATGATTCCCACCAAGAATTTGATCGCCGGGTCGGGCTAATTCCATACGAATCAGTACGGAGAAGCATGTGCCCATCACTCCTGCAATGGCACCGAAGATGAAATAGAGAGTCCCAATATCCTTGTGGTTAGTAGAGAAGAGCCATCGAACCATATTTGTCATTTTTTATTTGAGAAATGAAAACTTTCCTTATCAAAGAGGGGCCGGGGGGCTGGAAGAGAAAAGAATCAAAATTACTGAGCTACCCCGCTCTTTTTTTTTCTAATTCCCTTCTAAGATCCTCTGACTTAAACAAGTCGAGAGCATGCTCGTGCTCAGCTCTTTCGAGACTTGCCTTGCTCTTGGGGATTTCTTCCCACCGGATCCTCAGTTCCACTTCCAGGCACCTCCTTGCGGGGCTTTCTGCCTCAAGGAGATCCCGGTTGTGGGAAACAGCATTTCGAAAGAAAACGGATCCTCCCTCATTCTCCCGCAGATCTTGATAAGACGCTTGGATAACAGTGAAAGAATCAGTTGCGTGAATATGGTCCAGATAGGAACGAAGCGCTTCATCGAACAAGTAGGGCTCGATCGGTAGATAAGGCCCTACTCTTTGATAAAGCGCCACAAATTCCTGAATGACATCTTGTCGCATAGAAGAGAGCTTTTCTTCCATTAGGAAGAGCTTAAGCCACCCAGGTATGTCTTCCAGGGGGGTATTGTGATTAAGCTTGTTCTGAATGAACGTAACCCATCCCGGATCCTGCTCGTAAAGACTCAGATAGAAGTTTAGCCCTGCTAAATGAGCTAGAGCCTGGGGGTCTTGAATCTCCGGCGGGAGAGTGATCAAAAAGGAGGAGCCGACGAAGCACGAACTAAAAAGATTGAAAATTGGTATTAGGCATAATATAAAACGATAAAGGAATAAAAATATACAAATCGAAAGTAATATCAAATTATATATTAAGGGAAACTTAATACATAAGAAAAAAATAGAAAGTAGTAAAGCGGGTAGTGGAGAAGAGCCATCGAACTAGATTTGTCATTTGCTTTTTGTTTTGAAAACTTGACTTATCAGAGAGGGGCCAGGGGGCTGGAAGAGAAGAACTTGAATACTAAACGCTGGAAGAGAAGAACCTTAATACTAAACCAAGTTTCGGGAACTTCTTGGTGACTTGATTGGTTCCCTTCCCCCAATTTGCAAAGGATGATTCCCGTGAAGGTGATCTCGATCACCATTCTATGATATTTCTGGATGCTTTTGAGAAGCTTTTCATTTTACCTAATGCCGGCTACCGACAACTTACTTCATGCTATCACTAACACTTATGACTGAGCCGCACTTGCTTTCCAAAAGAAATTGAAACTATCATGCCTGAGACTAGCCAATAGAAGAAAGAGCCACAAGCAAGCCATAGCAGCATCCTTTTTCTTCGCTTTCTTCAACAATGTGAATCTACCTCACTCCTCATCATAACTCAAATACAAATTTGAGTTCCAAATTGATATTTCCTCACGTAAGCAATAAAATGTGAAACCAATATTCATCATGAAACTTCAGACACTGATGATTGTGAGGTTCTGGAAGAGAGACGACGTAGGCTGAAAAAAAGTAAACAGAAAACCACCCCTTAAACTCATTTGCTCAACATTCTTTCCACAGCAACTAGAAAAGTGGAGAAAATCCAATAAGGGGAGGTCCCGGTGAATACAAATCAATTGGAAACCAAACCCCGCATTCATGTCTCTAACAAGGTTGTCTAAGCTAAGTGGCTGTGGACCCATGGACCCGGGGAATCTGAACCATTAGGTAGAGTTTCAGCTGAAAGAAAACCAGGTCAATCTTCCGATCGCGAGTCTTTACAAGCTTGAAACAACTTAAGCACAGGCGGGAGTCGCCCCTTTTAAAGTCAGTATTTATGCGGCGCTGAACTAACGAGCGGATACCTAACCTTCGCTCAGGACTCCCATTTTACCATTGCTTAAGCCATATTACATAAAGCATAGTGAGTGATACGCAATGCTAGTACCACCATGTTTTTTTCCTCACTCTGTGTAGCCACACTCGTTTGTCCATTTCTACTTATTATTTATGTTAAATAGTATCCGTTGGTTGTAGAAGCACTAGCGTTCAGGGATTGCAAAATCCATAATATCAAGAAGCGGTAGGAACCTGGCTAACTTCGATGTGGATAACGCGCTGTAGAAGAAAGTGGATCAACCAAAGTAGACCTTGATCGAAAGGCACCACAAGGCGAACCAATAGAGTGTGGTGTAAGCGGTGAAGCAGAATAGGAATTGGAACTGCTTGAACTAGAAAGGGCTTCCGCTACCGCGCTACCTCGGGAGCTCCGGAAACGGTATACTCGCTTCACTCATCTATAATGGTATCCTTGAAAGCTAGCTAAAGTGGGTTCTAGACAAAGTTCTCCTAAGCAGGGCGGAAGGAAAAACAAGAGCAGTATAGCTCTACATTACGCTTCGGGGGCCTCGTCTTACTCACTCACCTTCTACTAATCGGACCGTGACAAAACAACCAGCCCAGCAATAGGCAAGGACTGGCTGAAATCCCTTTCCGGATCCAGTCTATCCGTATCTGCTGTCCCTTCCGCTTTCTGTGTTGATGGAGCTCGGTCAGATAGTTCCGGTATTGCGAAGGAGGGCAACGCATTGGGATCGTCCAATCCCTTCTGATCGGTTGTCATATTGAATTGCAAATTCTCGTATAGTAAGAGTTCCTTCGGTTTCCTACCTAGCACATTCTCTGTTGTCTACGCCAATATTTTACCTGCGAGTATAGTGTGGCTGGCTACATACGGGGGAACTCAACCTACCTTTCGAAGGGTAGACCTTTACAGATGAGTGAAACGAGGATTTAGGTATATAAGGAGACGACCCGCCAAGCGAGCCAGCCTGATACCGACTTTCATTGACAGGCCATGAAACATAGAGAATGGGAACTTGTTCGCACGTACCTCGACCGCAGGTCTGAGAATGACGAGTGTGCTTTCGCCCACAGCTTCTGTTGCTTAACCGGCTCGTGGTGTTTATGGTCCTGACCCGGTACAGCCGCTAAGCTCATTTTTCATTTCCAAGTGTTGTTACTAGCCTCGAGAGAGATGTTTCACAGGATTCACCTGCAACTGATAAACCAGGGGGATAATACCGAAACAGTCCCTTTTTTTCTGATCATAGAGGAGCCGTATGAAGCTAAGGTTTCATGTACGGTTTTGCAATAGCGGTGGGAGCTGTGATGTTATTATCGACTATGATTATCTAACAGTTCAAGTACAGTTGATATAGTTGAAGCACAGCCAAAATATGGTTTTTTTTGGTTCATAATGGTGGTCTAGGAGAACCCGAAACTAGAGCACACACGGGATATCCATTTTTTTTCTATGGTTTGTGATTGTTGCAACCACCTGTCTCTCTTTTTTTTTACTTTATCAGATATTTCATAAAACTAACTCTCTATGGATCCCCACCATAGAAGGGCAACAAGAGCTAATGGACTCAGTTAGGGCAACAGATGATAACGACTCGTCAGGTTCGAACTGACATTATTTATATACTAAGACCTATATTCCATGAAGGAGTCGCGAAACTTCTGTTAGGTTCTTATCTGAGATTCCGTCTATACGGAGCATATGTTGGTTTAGAATTGCTCGGGAATTCATTGATAGTGACTTTTGAAGTTCTAGGTTTTCTAGTCTACTCCTCTTTTTTCTCGATCGAGCCGCTTTCCCTCATTCTACTCGTCCAGCCCTCTTCACGAACTTGTACAATCAATGCCACAAAGATAGCAAACTCGATTATCGAATATATAAGGAAAGGGGCGACGGTTTGGCACCAGATATCCGGGGGTGTGGAAAGAGCAGCTGTGAAAAGCGGAAAAACCATCAAAAAACGACGATTGCTCGTGAAGGTTTCCACAGAAAGACCCCTTGGTTCTGGCAAACATATCACAATTACAGGTACCTGGGAGCATACCGATGGAATGAACAAAATACGAACAGTTAACATAATATAGTCATAGATCTTAGGTTGTAACTTGATCATGAGCGAATTTGTTGATGTTGCACCCACGAAGTATGGAAAGTGCCAACCATTGGGAACTACCCGGGGAGGAGTTAGGAGCAGGAACAAGGAGAAGCGAGAACCACTTAAATGGAGGATTCTATTGTATTTCTGCCTTTGTTCCCCATAGCAACTGGGGATCGAAAAGCACCAAATTTGATGACTTATTAAGGGAAAGACGAAGTAAGAGCATGCTATTGAAGACGTTGCAACATATGTCGGGGGGGCCTCCGTTGATTGTGTACAAACAAAATACGAGTCCAAAGGTAGGGTAATAAAGGGTTTAGCTAATGGAGAAATTGACTCTTCCGGGAACCAGTAACGCGTAAACCATGTCAAACCAAGACCGATCAATATCCGAACGGAACGGATTCGAACTTCTCCTAGAAAAGTTTTCGGTGCGAAATTCAAAAAAATGAGTAATTCAAAGGAAAAATGAATTTGAGGCATGCGCCGGACTGAACAGACTGATTCCTTTCTCCGGGACCATTTCTTTGTTTGCGTCAGAGAATCCCGCACCCTGTTTGCAATCAATGCAAATTAACATTGCTCAAGACCCCGAGAAGGCCCTGATAGAAGTGGGACCGTCTCTTCTGAGCTTTGAAGTCCCTTTTCCATTTCCGTAATTCCTTTACGACAAAATCCCCTGCTAATCCCCCAGCACGCAGTTGTCCAACCTGGGTTTTTAGATAGTGGTTGATTGCCCTGGATTCGTAACTACTACCCTCGCCCCCCCCCACATCTTTTTATTACGATTCGCTCATTTTGAAGGTTCGTTCTGCTTTTGGTCTTCAAGAAATTCAGAATATTTCTGAATTCCCGTTTTTGCGCTGGGTCAAGCGTGTCCCCCTCCAGAAAATCCGTAATGGGATCGTCCTGAGCAGGCGGGGCGTCGTGAGCAGGTGGGGGTCCAGAATCAATTCCAAAGTCCAGTGCCAACTTCATGATCAAAATCAACTATCACCTTCTCGGGACTCGACCTGGAACTTCTTGCACTTTAATATGCCTCGTTCAATGAGAAAGCATCTGATCGAAGAGCAGCACTAAAGAAGCACGCTAGACTTCCTACTTTTTGGGTTTTTAAGGTGACCGATGCCTTTCAAAAGTGTGATTTGGGCCCATCCTTAGTACTTGACGCAGAATGGAGCTAGTTATCCATTTTCAAAAGAGGATTCGGTGGTTCAAGAAGTAGAATTATGCATAGATTGCCGAAAGAAAGACGAATAAAGACGAATGGAAAGGCCTGTGGACATGACCAAAACAAGGGCTAGTAGCACTTTTCTCAGGAATTGCCCCTGCAGACGGAGGACAAAGGGTTTTCATCTCGCAAAGAATCAGTAGTTGTGTTGTATACTGACTAAGCTAAATACCATTTTCACTACTTTTGGCCACAGGCGAGATAGAGTTTTTTCTTGAAATTGAGTTCGGACCGATTACTCATAGAAAGTGACTACAAAGCAAGGCGAAAGCATGGAGAATTCAATACTGACGAGAAGGTATTAGTTAGTGGGTGCAAACGAGCTTTTCCAACCAAGCTAGCGTGTGATTGCAATGAAATACTTTTGGGCAGGGCATTACCGATACTAAGATGAAATTCGAAATGAGAAAGGGCTTCGAGCCTCATGCTTTCCTGTTTTATTTGGTTGGGAAATGGATCTTTCCTGATCTCTTTTTGAAATAATTCTATCTCTGTTTGCTAAGTATGTCAATTTCTCCTTAGTAACAAGGCCAAAACTGGGGTTTTACAAGTTTTGACTCATTTTTGACCCGTTTGGATCATCCCGATCGTGCTGCCGTGGAGTCTTATCTTTGTCTGGCTCCGATCTCTGGAAGCGATTAAACTTCTTCTGCGGGTTATTCTTCTACTGCTTATTGCCGGACCCTTCTTTCCTCTTATACGGATTGGGAAAGTATTTCTATTATACGTATATTCTTAAACACATGACACCTTAGGCGCACACTTTATTCGGACAGTGGGGCACGATGCTCTAAAAGAACTTATTGAAAAAAACATAGCGGTAACAGCTGTTTTAGAAAGCACCTCTTCCTTTCCTGAAACTCAAACAACCTACTAGGCTACTAAAAGGCTAATCCAGACGAAGAAGATAGCGAGAAAACGACTCCTCAAGCCGAAGTAAGGGCGGGACCATCTTCTTTTCTGACCGTTTGGAGCTGCTCACAAGGCCTAAACCTTCCTGTAATCCCTGGAGCTTCGTCAGAGCCTTTTCCTTCCCCATAGGCCAGAGCTCAATTTACCTTCGCCACAGCTCTAAAATAAGGAGAATCAGCTCAAGATAAAAGGGCTCGCACTCAATTGATCCGGGTCAACACTTCCTGTATCTGGTTTTGGCTTTATTTTGACTCCTTGTAGGGGCTCATGACAGTCCAGTAGGGGATCCAAAGGCTTTCGAGCAGTAGAGGCAGCGGGGCAGGAGAGTTGGTTATTCAATTGATCCTCTGATGTTGGCCCTTCTGCATCATCTAGCAAGGCTCGGAAGTCTGAGCTATTAAGGTGCGGTTGACGGATAAGAGGCCTTCGATATGTTAAGGGAGAGAGGGGAGAGTCATTCCAGAGTTGGGTGGGAATCGTTGATAGAAATTTGGATTTTCCCTGAGGTACGATAGCGTATGAACTAAAGAAAGGGAATATGGAAAGTGAATGTGGTAAAGGATACCAAGAGTAGGTTCCCTGAATGATTTTTAGGCGTATTTTCTTTGAACAAATAAATCTATAAAGAAAATAGGATGGATCTTCCACCTATGCTATGAGTGAATCTTATCATCACTGGTGAGTGGTATCGTATCACCGTCTTCGTCCTAAAAACATCTGCAGAGCTAAGCCAGTGTAGGCTTTGACACTACTTATATTCGCTACAAGTATTACACTCGCTTCGCTACACCTTCTCTTATGCTTCGCGCTTCGCATAGGCTAAATAAGCCGCTCATCCCTGGCAAATCCTACCCACAAAGGAATGCGGAACCATCGGGGAAAGGCAAAACATATTCAATCCCAGGAGAGAAGTCACTGGTTCGATAGGACCAGGGAGAGGACCCTGATCACCTTGCCAACGAATTCAAGGCCTTAGGAAAATCATCCTACAATGGACCGTAGGGACTGAGAACGAAGAAGACATAAAAATAAGGTTAGGGGGATAAAAAGAAAACCTCCTCCCATTCAAAGTCGTCTTCAAGTACCTTTTTGATTCTTTACCGAGTATGGATGGATCAACTATAGGTTCGAGTTTAGCCAAGATACGTACACGGCTAAGTGTATGAAAATCCAAGAGAGAATCATAAAATCTAAAAGCTAGGAAGGAGAAGACCGGGTGATTGAATATGACTTGCTAACAGATCCTACTCTTCCTTATGCGCTAGTTGTATTCACGATGGTTCAGTTTCGAGAGCAGCTAAAGTAGTTACCTAATAAGATAGATGAATATTCCACGATCTACGATTAGAAAAATCTTCTTATAGAAGTCTAGTTCTTTCTTCTTTTAGAAAAGGAAGTCTTGCTCTCCTTTCTTGCCGCTACTTGCGTTGCGAGCCAATCTTCAAACTGTTACGGAGAAGTCGTTTACTGATTAGCTGCTTGAACGTGGAAATATTTCGGCATATCTGCTCTTAGGTTAGTACGAGAACTCGACTCTACTCGTGCTATAGTCGAGGATGTACTTATACTACTCTAAAGAGGGATCAATTAATGGGGTGCATTTTTGTTAGGGCAATTCTAGGCAAGACCTTGAATCACAGGGTTTGTTCCTGGCAACCCAGCATTCTTTATCTTGGCGTAGATTGGTGTGATGGGACGGATGCCGTGAAAAAGCTTTTTTCTTTGACCGGAATCAACAGGTGTGGACCCATCTAGGATGAGTCAAACATAGGGGGAAGGACCTCCTAGCAATATCCGGCATACTAGTAATCGATTATTTGGCCTTTTGCGATCGAACAACCTATGAACAGTTGTAGCCTACATAACCTACCTACCCAGACCAAGGGAAGAAGGTATCAGATCACTGTAGTTCTAGACCCCTTTTTTCAAATAAAGGAAGTGACAACGTTTGCCCGAAGAGGTTGAATCAATAGTAAGAAGATACCACCCAGGCACAGAATCCGAAATAACAATCAGGAATAGGACTAGGAGAATGAGGTCTAATTTACGGAGGAAAGCTGTAATTGGGCTTAGTGCTCCGATTGCGCCTTAGGACTAGGACTGATAGGTAAATGCCCCTTACTCAACCAATGAAGGCGGGTAGGGCTTTTCTTTCTTTTGTTTAGGATTGGCAAGAGGATGGTTGCCTCAGCTTCAAAGCTGTTAGAGAATGCGCTCTTATCACTACAGGGACGCGAGAGAAATTCCTCGAAGGTAGTATTAAAGGGATGGGGCATTACCGGTGTTAGCGACGAAGGGATTGTTTGCAAGAGAAGGTTGCCCTGTTAAGATGCGAACAGGGGGCATGCCACGCATAATAGTAAAAAAAGGGCAGAGAAGAGGATTGAGGGACAGAAGGAGCTGGAGGCCAACAAGGAATAGAAGAAGTTGTTCCACTCGTAGCTCTTCTTCTTTTTTTAAAGCTTAACTCACATTTCGGGAGCGGATGCTGCTTGAGCTAAAGATATGCCCCCAACTCTTGAACATCTCTCACATGCCTTGGCCGATAGCTTAGATGACCGACCGTTAGGCATGGTTACCAATGATTTCACAGTATATATCTTGTTTGGTGAGCCAACCGGCTTCACCCGAGGATGAAGGTAGTAGAACAAAGAGGAGCCGCATCTTTTCCTGGCCGGAGAGGAATCAAGGTCCATCTCATTAAGGCCGAACATTTAGTCTCGTTCCCGATAACAATAGGGAACATCTGGTCTTGTTTGGTTTTTCTTTCAAGGATTTTTTCTTTCTTGCAATTCTGCGAACTTTGAATGCATCATTTCCTCCATTTCTCAGAACTTATCGCGGAATCTAGGCCCACTAGGACTCGGCGGGATTTCTGGTAAATCAAGCTCTCTCAGGGGTGGAAGCCAGCCCCCACTACTCGATGTTATCACTCTGCAGGATTCGACAATGGATTTGTCTTCCTCAGTCTCTTCGAACTTTTCCAATCCTGCTATTTTCCCCAAGTCTTCTTGAGTAATATGATCCCTGAGGGTCAATCCTTTCCCTTCCCCCCTTTGCCCTTTCAAACGAAAAAGAACTACCAATGCAAAAAAATGAAATGAAATGAACAATTGCTACTTCTTTATTAAATTACACCGAAAAGAAAGTCTGTAAAAAACAAGAGCCAACCTAAAACTTAACTACCCCTTGCCCTCCCACTGAACCCTTCTTTCTATCCAAAAAAAGGAAGAGCGCACCAAAAAAAATAATCCAGAAAAAACTCCGCAACTTACGCTCTCATTGCAGCGGCACCTGTTAAAGTGGCGGCAAGAAAGAAAAGACCAAAAAGAAGGTTTTTTTAATACCTCTGACGAACCGAACCAAGCAGTCTGATCATCCTTGCCCGTCCCCCTCTTCTGTCAACCGTTGAAAGAGCATAGCCCAGGAATGAACCATATCGATCCAAGGTTGCAAGGAAAGAAGAAAGGTAAACCAGACCATAGGAATCTTCTGATGAAGTCAATCAGAGAGGACGGTTAGGTTCTTTGTTGCCTCATCTGCTTAGCTTATAGAATTACACGGTTTATCACGATAGACATTCCAATCAATGGTTGGACGATCAATACCATCGAACTATTCCATTCCACTGCTGAATGACGGAAACGGAAGCTTTTTCTTACTGATGGACTGATCCTGGGAGTTCAGACTGGCGGTTAGATGGTTGTTCGCTTGTGTGCTTATTTTCCTTCCCCACTCAAAAACAAGTGTTACAGAATGTTCTTCAATTCAAATAGGTATGATCCCGTCCATCCTTCCAGAGCTAGGCACCTGCTTCAGAATGAGAATCTTCGACAGAGATCGTTCCTTAAGTTTAGCAATCAATTAGATCCATACTGACTTAGCTTGAAGCATGGCTTGCCGTTTCGAGGCTCGATGCTACTCTTGGGAACATTATTGATACATCGACTTTCAAGCATCTCGTAGTTGAGCGGTACTGCCATCAACAGTACCAAGATGGAAAGGGACTACTGAACATGGATAGAACGGGAGTCGAACTCGCATGTCTCTCTTTTCCTGTTAGTTAGGAAAGAAAGCCGATATAAACAGCTCCATATTAGCGAATTGCCTCTGACTACTCTTCCCAGGCTGGTCAAACTATAGGATTCCCATTCACTTAGTAAACTTATTGGACAGACGGGTCAACCACTTGACCGAGGGGAGTAAGGTTCGTCACCACAGTCCCGATAGAAGGTCGAGTTTAAAAACAAACCGAAGACAAAGCAACGAACGAAAGGAAGGACGGCTCGCTTCGCTTTACAACCAGGGCGGGTCTCGCTGCCGGATCAATGCGCAGGACGCACGATCTACAAACAACAATAGAGAGAGCCAACCAAGAACGAAAGAACCTGGAAACAAACCCGCGAGCGAATACCAAACAGAGTAAGAAGGAGGAAGGGCCGAAGGCGGCTTACTAAGCGAGAAGGCTCCAAGCAATAACGCATTAGAAGGGAGCTTGCTGCTTTGCAACCTAAGCGGTATAGCTAAGCTTACTCATCAAGGGCCGATAGATAGAGCTGCTCTTGTTGCTAATGGAGAAAGATTGGAGTGAAGTTTAGTATGCTTTCTAAGATCAGAGGAGGAAAAGAATGAAGGTGTGGGCGGGAAGGAGGAGGCAAGGCCCCCTCAATGTGTATTCGACTACTCATTACGGAACCATCGATTGATCTGATTAGACTTCCCGCGGGGTAGCGCGGGGAACTTGCTGAATCAACTCCTTGGAATCGGAGGCCTGACTGAGGGTCAATCCAATGGTAACCTCAACCTAGGAATGCCTGTTTCACTTCCTTGACAGAGCCAACTGAGATGCTCTGTCTCGATGTTGACCTAACATGGATTGATTCTAAATTATGAATCAAAAATCCTGATCTCGCAAAGGATCCGCAATAGCTGTGTGTACTCGAGGACTCTTAGGGAAAGAAAAGCACTTTTCTCTCTCAGCAGTTAGACCGGCTATGGGTGGGTTGGTTATATACTGCGCCTTCCTTCTTCGAACCTTTTGGTATGTATTGCCCCCTAACTATAGATCAGATCCACCGGACCAGAAACTCAATTCCGCACTGCTGCTGAGTTGTCAGACTTATCCACCTCAGGGATTCGTGGAATTTCCGTTTTTGAATTGCGTTGGGGGAAATCTACCAAAGCTAGGCAGATAGATAGACTCCTTTCCCGCTGCTAAGGGAGAGCAAGAAACTAAATCAAATGATTGTTTTTTTTCACCAGCGCCCTTTTTTTGCGGGTACTAAGAGTCCTCTCACTACCAACCAGCAGACATCATCATCTGGCTGGGTCTTGCCGGTATCAACAACGAGAAAGAAGAACCAAATGGAAACAGCAACTAACTATGGCTCTTGGCCCAGACAACGTCCTAGGCGTAGGGGAGATCAAAACAAGAAGTCACGCCTAGACGACGACGCCCGTCCTGGGCTGCAGTAAGTAGATCGAGAGGTCGTTCCGCCCCTTGTCCCCGAAGATGGGTAATATGTTCTCATACAATGTTGCTCCAACTTTTTTCTAGAGGGCCTAGCTGGCGAGCGATCCCAGTCCGCGGCAGAGAACAAGACTGCAAGCGAGCGTACCTTTGTTCGCTTCTTTTCCACCAAGCACAGAAGTTTAAGGAGAACTGTAGGTCGGTGGCTACCTAAGGAAACTCCGATTCGATCCGCCCCCCGGCTGGGAGGCATCTACCTCATCCCGATCACAAGGAGAGGTTCACCATGATGGGGGGTCAGGTACTTTAATTCTTTGCGTTCCGGAAAGAATGAAATGCATAGGGGACCATCCTTTTTTTTGCGGCACGCTCTCTGATTTACGGATTCGCAGGGGGCCGAGGGCCAACCTTAGTTGACTGACAATGACAAAGGCTTGCGAAACAAAGTAGCGCCTTTGAAATGGAATCTTAATTAACTATCAGTGGTGCGAAGCAGCTTAGCCCCGGGGAGCTAAAGGTTATACCTTTGTAAGCGAACTGTGGTTCTTCTATGTAGGGTATTCCTCCTTTACTCTCTTAATTAACGTCGAGCTAAGTGACTTTGTGTAGCGTAGTAGAATGAAGGCTACGTACGCACCGACACTCTCTTATCCCTAAGCCTCTTCGCTAACTCGCTCGCCTACAAAAATGAGTAGGCGAGGCTAGGCAAACTCAGCCGCTGACTTTGACTGTACTGTAGTAGACTTTCTAGCCTTTTATTTTAGAACCCTTTCTCATGTTCTTTCATCCATCAAGTAGGCGAACCATCAGGTCCTTAGTAGCGTTGACAAAGAAGAAGAGCCGGTGAAAAAAAAAGCTAGAATTTCCAATAGTGAGACCAGCTTGACAAGCTACCTTTCCTCTTGATATGAGGTGCGAAGAGAAACATCTCTTTTTTATGACTTCCACTTCTCGATCCCGGCCCGAAAAAGTGACCGACCCCTTGATGAATGAAAGAAAGGGTTTATGAGCCCTAGCCCTGTAAGCCCACACCTGTGTAGAGTAGATCGTTCAACACCTGCGGCACAAACCCATTTTTGACCAATTGGTCCGTATATCATAGGCGACCGAACGGCCGCCCCCCGTCTTACTAGACCAACCTGCTATAATTATTCCATAAACACCTAGCAAAGATATGGCAAACAAATAAAGTAGCCCTATGTTCGGATCTGACAATACCATTAAGACGGGGGGCGGCCGTTTCCCCGTCTTTATGATGTAGCAGGAGAAGGGAAGCCTGGAATGTTTGTCCTTGACGGCACATCCTGCTGCAACTATACCATTTGGCAAAACAATGGTGTTAGTTCATCTGTTGTGTTGTCTCCGAGCGAAAGCCTTGGTTCAAATCCAGATCGGCGATGGCAGTGTCCTTGGCGTCGTTCCTCTGATGGAAGCATCGTTTGTTGGAGACACAACTTGAAGGTT
The DNA here is from genome assembly GCA_032464435.1 of Aegilops umbellulata. NCBI lineage: Eukaryota > Viridiplantae > Streptophyta > Magnoliopsida > Poales > Poaceae > Aegilops > Aegilops umbellulata. Next base: position 358,735,557 of record CP136059.1, on the reverse strand, counting down.
CTTTGTTGCATTTCATTGGTGCTCGCCACGGTTCTGGATGGTCCTTCAAGGGTGCTATGTACGCAATCGCGGGTGAGTCCAAGCTGATGGTTTTCTCAGGCTCCCGCCACCAACCTGCTAACTCTTTTAAGCACTCATGGGTGGTTGGTGCGTCGACAAAGAGAGTTCCTTTAACTTTTTGCCCTTGGGAGGTGACTGATATTGGTCGAGACACGACTTTGTTGGACAAGCTCTTTTGCGTTGTGGTTATATTGGTTTTGATCAAGTTAGAGTGGTTCTTCCTTCTCATTTTGTGTGATCTTGGTAAAAATTCTGACAATTTTATAGTGATTTTTTATGGAGTAATGATACTAGATACTTCATGTTCCATGACACGATGAAGTTACAATTCCAATCAAATAAAACATGAAGTTAATCTCCTGATTATTATTATGATTTATATTTTTTTCAGAACCTCCACGATGATGATTTGTGGAGCTGCTTTTTTTTTGCCAAAGAAAAGGCGCTCAACAAATTTCCCTCGAAGAAATTTGTCATTTTTTTAGGCTGGTGGTGGATGTCAATCTGATTCTCTGACGGGCCAGGCTTGGACATTCAAGCCCGTTATAGAGTCGGCCCAGTTATTAGACTGTAAGGAGCACTTCACCGTACAGAGAGATACAGACGCAGTGCTCTCCTGCTCACACCCGCCGCCGCCGCCGCAAACACCCAGCTTTCCCACGCCGGAGAGCGGCCAGCCCCGATGGACTCGCCGCAGATCCCCGACGATCTCTTCCCGGAGATCTTCCTCCGCGTCCCCGACCCAGCCGACCTCGTCCGAATCTCCGCCGCCTGCGTCTCCTTCCGCTGCCTTGTCGCCAGCCGCTCCTTCCTCCGCCGCTACCGCAAGCGGCACGCCCAGCCCCTCGTCGGCTTCTTCGATTTTCAGCGAGTCTTCCACCCCGCCGAACCTCCTTACCCCTCCGCTTCGGCCGCCAAAGCCGTCGCCCTCGCCGCCGACTTCTCCTTCCCCTTCCTCCCCGCCCCAGCCAGCGACTGGCACATTTTTGAGATCCGCGACGGTCGTGTCCTCCTCGGCCGGGACCCCGATGACTTCGAGGAGCTGGTGGTGTGCGATCCCTTGCACCGGCGCCACCTCCTGCTTCCCCGAATCCCTGGACTCGACGAGTGGCTTCCTTCGGCCACGACCGGCTGGATAGGATGGCAGATCTTCCTCCTGGGCGGCGGCGACGACGACGACGAGACTGCGGAAGAGACGTCTTTCAGAGTGATATGGAGGGCAGAGCGCGAAGATGATGGTAATCAGGTCGCCTTCGTCTTCTCTTCCAGCACCGCACAATGGCGAGCTGCTCCGCCGTCGTCAGGGTTGGCTTCCTTCTCCTGGCGCCAGTATGTGCATGGCTGCTTGTACGGGATGACAGATTGCAGGGAGAAGCTACGTCTGCTCGACACCCGGACCATGGAGTTCTCACTCCTCGACCTCCCGCTGGAAGCCAGTGGTTATGCTTATGTGTATGTAGACGTCGTGGAGGCAGGGGAGGGCATCACTGGGTTGTTTGTGCGACCAAGGGGGACACTTGACATCAGATATTTCACTAGGCGAAACAATGGTGGGAGTTCCAGCCAGTGGCAGTTGGAGAAGAATATCTCACTGGATTCTTCTCAATGGCAGTCGGCGGGTCCACCAAGGCCGAACTGGTTCCTGCGTCACTCCGGAAGCCCATCGCTTGATGCTGGCCTTTTCTCACTGGATGTCAAGACATTCCAGCTTGAGAGGGTGCTTGGATCAGAGTTTAGCATGTTTTACCCGTGGCCATATACCAACTTTCCACCATTGCTGTCGACACCAACAGTATCAAGTGGTAACTTTTCTGTTGCATCCTAGTTATTTCCTTCACTTAGTTATCACACATCTTGTCTTTTGCTTGATACAGTAGTTCATTTATGAGGTCGGTGAATCTTGTTTACATGGTTTATTAGTTGTCACATTCTCTGTGTTGTGGCTAAGCTGGTCAAGCTCAGGAACATAACAGCGGTTTATTCAAGTCTATTTTAATTGCCACTTTTAAGTTGATTAGAGAAGTAAAAGAAAGGTGTGTGCACAGCATGAGTAGCATTTTGGAAGCACCTTGAACCTTGAAATCGTAAGAAACATGAGGTCAGGACAATGATTCTTGTTTATATGGCCAAACTAACGCAGAAGGCATACAAGCTCAAAGGACACTGCTACCACAGTTCACCTTTGGTTTGTAACTTTGTATCACCCTCTTCCGGTCAAGCTGGAGTTATCTTGTTCACATTTCTTTTGATAGATATAAGCAGGGAGGCAAGTCTGATGTGGTAAAGTTTTAATTTCTGCAAACCATTTCGTTTATTGCTCTCTCAAGTTCTCTTATAATTCATCTCTTTAGTTTACATGTCTTGTCTGGCTATGTATTCCAACTTGTATTGCAAATGGCAATGGGAAGCACCATGAAGCGAGTGTTTTCTGTTATATATCTCAAACTCCATCATAGTCAATACTATGCCTAGAAGTAGTCCCGAAGGTTGATTCGCTAATCTCCATGTATTGCATGCGGTTTCTGTAAGTCCTAGTACTTTATGCTTCTTCCTGTGCCTTTTGTTTCATAAGCAATTTACGAAGTATTTTATTGCTTAAAGGTAAGACCTGTGGATTGTTTTACTCTCAACTCCTGAATATCTAAAGTCTGAGTACACATATCTTGGGCAGGTACTCAGGAAGGTGATGAGAAGGAGATGCCGGAACAAGGTGCTGGGATGCTGCAAGCTGAAGAGCCCACAGGTAACCTTCACGACGAGAGCACTGCTGATGACTCGAATGCTGGAGGTCAGGTCACTGTATCGAGGACTCAAGATTGCGCTGATTGAGGTTGTTGCTGCGACTGGACAGTTGACCACAGGTTCATCATCAATACCGTACTGGTAACTTGTGGCTCTGTCTGTCTGTAATATGGTCATCTAACATTAACATGGAGTTTATCTTGTGTGCCTTGATCTGGCAATGACCGGTTCGTCCGTCAGATGAGGTAGCAAGAGTATTAGCTTCATTTGTTTTTCACTAGTTTAATTATGACTATGTGGTAAGTCAGAGTGATTGTGATCTTGCTGTATGCCTGCCCCATGTGGCATGAATGGAACCAGTCAGGTACTATGACTATGGAATTAAGTAGGGTAATGATCTACTCTAATGGAAGCAGTGGCAAAAGTGAAGTGAATGTGCTAGTACTTTTTATGGTGTAGTCAAGAGGATCTGATTGTCCTTTTCTTTCCCTATTACAAAACAGAGTTACTTTTGGTTCTGTGTCAATCTGGTTTTTCAGTGTATTTATTTGAGCCAAAGTTCGCTGAGAGCATTCTGTAAACTCTGTAAATGGAAAATTCATCATCGTGCTCATTCAGTAAACAACCAACACAGGCAGCGGCGACCAAGGCCTTGCAAAATAGAAGAAGCATAACCTTGTGCCTAGAAGAAAATGAAAACGAAAAGTTTCCCTTGGTCAGTTCAGAACTTAAGACATCGGTGGTCTGGTTTCAGAGACTGGATAAATTCTTACAACACTCTCACAGTTAAGCATTATCCATAAAGGCATCAACCAGCCTATAAAACATATCTGGTCTCTGGAAAGGCAGAACATTCAGTGAAATTGTGTTCTTGTGATGTTCCTCTGGCATCTTCTTCAGCTAACAGCAGAGAAGGAGCAAACTTGTGGAACAATGTGTCACTAAAAGGTATCACTGATTGCAATGGAGAAAGCATTCCTAAATCACCCATGCCTGGACCCTACAACATAGAACAAATACTAAGGAAATGCATCTCCCTGCAATTCCTTGATGATGCCTTGCCGCTGACCATCCAGACACTTTCTGATATCCTCCTCCTCCACATGGCAACTGGTCCAAGGAAACACGTGAAGGATCAGAAAGAAGGTAATTCAGCATAAGAATATTTCATTTTTTTGCCACAAGTAACTACTACTCCCTCCGTCCCATAATAGAAGACCGTTTTGCAAGCTAGCTTGCAAAATGATACTCCCTCCGTCCCAAAGTTAGTATAAAGTTAAGACACTTATTTTAGGACAGAGGGAGTATTATATTATAGAACGGAGGGAGTAGTACAATAGTCACTAACATGTTATGTGCACTCGGAAACAAAAATAATGAATTTACATCAATACAGGTTTTTTTTTTCTTTCAAAAAGACAGGCAGCACCAGTAAAAGGTATTCATATCACACCGACATGTTCCCGTTTTATAGTTTGTGTTACAGTGAATGTCAAATCTGATCATACCAGGAGAAATGTCTGACATACAAACACAAATTACCCAAAGTTAGCTTGGATTAGCCACTTATCGTAGAAAGGGAAAACTTTCATGGTGACATCTCTGACACACATAATGCATAAGCTCACAGCATACCCAGCCGTGCAAACTTACCAATCCACTTGTCTTCAGCAACAAAATATATGATCCAACAGGCAACATTAAAAAAAACAGGTATTAACAACTTCAAATATAAGTCGTACTAGTTATATCAAACAGATAACTAAGAACACTACACGGATATACCAAACAGTGCAATGAAAGGTGCATGCTGCAAAACTATGTGGCTTCAACCACAGCAATGTACAGATCATATAGAAGGCAAAAGGCAAACCTTGCAGGACCATCCTTGAGCTTAGGGAATGTGGGAGGCCAAACCATCATAAACGGATAGACATCAGTGAAGTGATCATGATCCTTCGCAACCAATTTACGGAGTGTCCTGTTCTTGACATCCAGATAGAATACACATCCACACATTTGCAAAACCACAAACTCAGCATTATCCCCAGCATGACATACATAGCAATAACCAGAATGCTCATCCGCAAGCGTGTTATCTAGCATCCTCAGATTAGCACACATCTCATGCAGACAAATGGTATCAACCAGCAACCAGTTGTCCCCCGTCTGGAGCCAGATGCAAAGTTTAAAGCCATTGACATGGATGACATATACACCGGAAGGATCATCTGCCCGTGACAAGAAGGTGTGAAAAATGTCATACTTCACTCCAGGTGGGTGCTGGATTCTAGACAAACTTGAGGCTGTCAAATCCAAGACAATAATGTCATCTGCGGGGGAGACCACCATATAGATTTTATTGTCGACAAGCACAACTTTTGCTTTGGGTAGCGGAAAATGGAGCTGGGCCGTGGCCGAGGTATGCAAGCACCAAACACTGCCTTGTAACATATACACGCGTAAAGTGAAATTTTCTGTTTGATTAGTCAACTCCGTCAACACATAGAAGTAGGACAAGCCATTGCCTTCTTCTTTGGAGAGAATAGCATCAAAATATTGGCGATTGTGATCCTGGGCTCTTGGGAGTGGTGGGACGACGTTAATGCCTCTCTCAGGGCAAAGCGGGCGGTGCACTCCATATGCTAGTTCTATGTGGTGCACTCCATATGCTAGTTCTCTTCCTTCACGACGTCGGGTGAAGATGCTGCCGTTTCGGGAGTCCATGATCCGTAGATTCTTGGGGTCATCGAAGTTGTGGTTTGCCATGCGGCGGACAACAGTGTTGAGCTCCGGGGGCTGGGGCAGCATCGGGACAAAGCACAGGAAGGCTACCAATTCCGGCCGGATCAAGATGCTGCCAATGTAGAAGCCAAGTAGGCGGGGCGGGTGGAGCTCACGGAATCGGCGGAGGAAGCCCCGGTTCGAGGCGAGATGGTACCAGCACCTGCACACAAGGGCAGCGCGAACGAGGGTGGTGGGGAAGCCGGCGCGGAGGAGGATCTCCGCGAGGAGGTTGTTATCCTCAAGCACCTTGGAGACAGGGTTCACGGCCGCCGGGGAATGCCGGCCTGCCTCGCCATCGACATCCACGTGTGGTTTCTTCTCAGGACAGATCCTGGAAAATCGGCAGCGCCGAGCAAATGCAAAAATGGCAACTGATTTCTTCAACCAATGTTGTTCAAGGAAATACCATAATCAAACTACTCCAAATTAAATGCGGGGGGCGAGAATCGAAGGTGGAGGAATTGGACGGATCTTACATCTGGGGAACTTCGGCGGCGGCATCCATCATTAAATCTCCCCCACGACTGAGCTGCGGCGGCAAGTAAATGTAGGTAGGAGGAGTTAGTTTGGGAGGAAAACCTAGATAACTAGGGTTTGATCCCGTGAGATGAGGAGAAACGAAATCGGGAGAGGACAGGAAAGAGAAAGACTCACCTGAATTGAATCGGCCGGAGGGAATAAGAAGTCGGTGGCCGTAGCCGGGGCCGGGCTCCGGTCGCCGGCGCCGCTTCTTTATCTCCGCTGGGAGCGTTGCAGTGGAGGTGTACCTTCTTTTCTTTTGCCCAAACTAACAAATATGCTCGGCGTTGTGACGGGGGAAGCAAATCCTCGCATGCTCCAAGCGACCCACCCCTGTTACCAATCTCTTCGCCACCTTGGTCATATTGTCCACTTACCAATCTCTTCACCATCTTGGTCATATTGTCCACCTATTCACGACAAACGTGATAAATCTCAACGCGATGAGCTTGGTATCACACCGTCGCACGCTGCTTCGCAAGCCCTTTCTCCTTTAAAAATCATTTAAACTGATAATTATCTACCTATTAAAATGTTATGATGAACAAGCCAAATTATGTGGCCTATGCTAGCTAAATTTTGGTTATATTAAGAAATATCTTTAAGCTAGTAATACTTTGATTAGTTGTTAACAGTGAGATAGAAAGGCTGGGATCGAAACACATATTATTCAGTAAATCAATATATTCAGAGTGGTGATGGAAAGAAGAAGAAAAAATATAGAAGTATTCTTTAGAAAGAACTGCAGTACATGGTTAACACAAAAACTCCATTTCTAGCCATGAAATTAAAAATACGAATATGGGTCAGGGGCATCATACTGAATACAGTATGATATTATCACGTATACAGTGAGAGCTTAAACATTCATAGCAGAGTCCACCTCTGAATATTTAACTTTCTGTTAGCTATTTGATCTTAATGTAACACATGGCCGCAACTTGCAAACACCAAACCTGGCGTTGCAAGCTGATAAGCGAAAGCAGAATCAAGATGGATGTCCAGAAGTGAAACAAAACTGAAACACCAACCCAGCTATTGTCAGGGGTGTTTGTAACCATACTGAAACAAATCTGATAAAATGGAGTGATTTTCTGACGGCGCACACCAAATCCATCCAAATTCCTACACCATACTGAAACAAATCTGATAAAATGGAGTGATTTTCTGACGGCGCACAGGGAATTTGTAATCATACTGAAAGCATAATCAGTGAGTTGGAGCTCATAAGCAATTCCTACATCCATCCCACGCATTATGCACAACCCATCATCCCATTTTAGAGCTGCTACTTCCTTAATTTGGACCGCTTTCCTTTCTTACTTTCTGTCACAAGAACTCAATTCCTTTTCTTTCCTTATTTCTCTCACTCGGCATCTTATTTCCTTCCTTTCTTTCTATGCATGTCATCCTCTTATTTCCTTTCTTGCTAACTTATTCCCTTCCTTCGTTTATTTATTCCCGAGATAGCTCCTTGATAAACTGAAACTCAAAGAACATGAAGAAAATGAAGAAATAGAAGAAAGATGGCACTTGTTCCTAGAAGAAAATGAAAACAAGAGCTTCCCTTGATCAGTTCAGAGGTTGAGATCTGCGGAACCAGGCCAGCAGGGACCGGCAAATTGTGCGACACTTGCTATCAGTTAAGTCAACCATCCAACTGCAATTAGGCTGTCCAGTCCACCATGTGAAAATAGTGGATTTCTTGCGCAAACGCGGCGATGATCGCTCTGGTTTCACTGAGAACTGTGTTCTTATGAAGAAATAATTAATCCTAAGAAATAATTAATCCTCAGCTACCAGCAGAGAAGCAGAAAACTGTTGACCAGCCTGACGCCAACATATGTACTGACTGCAGTGGAGAAAGCATTTCAAATTCAGCCAAGAGCATGAGTGTGCAGTTCCTGTAGAGTTGAGAAACAGAAAATGAAAAGAAAAAAGGTTCCCTTTATCAGTTCAGAAGAACTTCAGATCTGCCGGACCAAGCCATCAGCGGTTTGGGGTTTCAGAATCTGAATAAATTGTCACAATACTCTCACTTGCAGTTAAGCATATCCATCTTACAAACATATCTGGTTCTCCAGACAGTGGATTACTCGCGCAAATGGGACAAGGAACACTCTGTTCTCTGAAAAGGCAGGACATTCAGTGAATTGTATTCTTAAGATGTTCCTCTGGCATCTTCTTCAGCTAACAGCGGAGAAGGAGAAATATATTATTGATTACAATGGAGAAAGCATTCCAAAATCAGCCATGTCTGGACAGTGGATCCTACAACTTACAACAGCTACTAAGGACATGCAGCTCCCTGCGCTGCCCTGATGATGCCCTTGTCGCTGATCATCCAAAAGCATCCTGATATCCTCCTCCTTTACATGACATTCCTGGTCCAGGGAAGCACGTGAAGGATCAGGATCGAAGTAATTCAACATCAGAATATTTTATTATGTTTCAAATGGACTAGCAAGCCAAGTAACTAGTACAATGATAGTCACTAACATGTTATGTACACTCGGAAACTAAAGTTAGTCTAGACTAGCCACTTGTTGTAGAAAGGGAAATTTTTCATGGTGAGACATGTCTGACTCACACATCATGCATAAGCTTAAAGCATACCCAGCTGTCTAAACTTACCAATCGACCTGTCTTTAAGAAAAGAATATACGATCCAATAAGCAACATTCCAAAAGATCAGGTATTAACAATTTCAGATGTAAGTCGTACTAGTTATACCAAACAGATAGCTAAGAACATTTCACAGATATACCAAACAATGCAATAAACGATGCACACTGACCATGTTACTTCAACTAGAGCAGTGTACAGATCAACTAAAAGGCAAAAGGCAAACCTTGCAGGACCATCCTTGAGCGCAGGGAATGTGGGAGGCCAAACCATCATAAAAGGGTAGACAGCAGTGAAATGTAGATCCTTTTGTGCCATCGCATGCACTTTACGGAGTGTCCTGTTCTTGACGTCCAGATAGAGCACACACCCACACATTTTTAAGAACAGAAATTCAGCATTATCCCCTGCCTGACATATATAGCAACGGCCAGTATGCTCATCCTCAAGCGTGTTATCTAGCATCCTCAGATTAGCACACATCTCATGCAAACAAATGGTATCGACCAGCAACCAGTTGTCCCCCGTATGGAGCCAGATGTGAAGTTTAAAGCCATTGACATGGATGAGATATATACCGGAAGGATCGTCTGCCCGTGATGGACTGATGGTCATGATGGTGCTAGTACTATATAATGTACTGTACTACCTTTGCTGCTTGCAATCGTGTGTAGTCTGAAGTTTCTTGCAGCCCCGTGACACCGGTGACATTAACAAATCCTACCCTGATTCCTGACAGCAGCTGGCTAGCTAGCAGCAGAGAAAGCCTTGCGTATGCATAGATTGAATTGATTGCAACCTGCTTCGCTCGATGTGTCACTCACTTGCTCAGTCCTAGGACAAGCTGCTGACCACTGCGCACTGGTGGTGAGCTGAGCTGAGCTACGCCATGGGAGGGGGAGATTATCACCAGCAGAGCATCATCGGCGGTGCGGCTGTTCATGGCCATGGAGGGGGAGGCGGCGCTACTCTGGATGCTGCGCTCAGGCCGCTCGTCGGCGGTGCCCACGGCTGGGACTACTGCATCTACTGGCGCCTCTCTCCTGACCACGTATGGACGTGTGTGCGTGTGTGTGTGTTCGACTGTTCAATGTTCATACAATTCTTGCAGTAGAGCCTAGAGCTTGACGGTGATGATCCATGGCAGGTTCTTGGAGATGACGGGGTTCTGCTGCAGCCCGGAGTTCGAGGCGCAGGTGGCCGCGCTCGGAGACATCCCTTCCTCCATCCCTCTCGACTCCTCCTCCATCGGGTAATTAAAGAGGCACATGCAATCGCCTGCCGGACATGTCGATCGCCGTTAATCTTTGGTCGGAGCTCTGCTGACTGTTGATTTTTTGGTTGGTCTTGGTCAGGATGCACGCGCAGGCGCTGCTGTCGAACCAGCCGATCTGGCAGAGCAGCGGCGGGGCGCCGGGTCCGGATCTCCTCACGGGCTACGAGGCTGCCTCCAGCGGCGGCGAGAAGACGCGGCTCCTCGTCCCCGTCGCCGGCGGGATCGTCGAGCTCTTCGCCTCGAGATATGTACCTGCGTGCGTGCGTGGCCGGTGATGGGAAATATATTCGGTTAGTTTTGGAAGTAGTTAGGGAGCACGCCGTTCGCGTGAGCCGACGCGACAGCGGCGGCAACGGCGGTGCACCGTACGCAACGGCTGACCTGACTGAGGTGCGATTAATACAGATGGCAGAGGAGCAGCAGATGGCGGAGCTGGTCATGGCGCAGTGCGGTGGCGGTGGGCAGGGGTGGCAGGAGACGGAGCCGCCGTCGACGGTGGCGCAGGAGCATCAGCAGCTCCACGACTCGGGCGTGGGGAGGGCGGATTCGGGGTCGGAGGGGAGCGACACGCAAGTTCCAACACTAGAGTGATCGTTTATGTCAAATTCTAGCACCACCGATGTAATTGACTCAAAGCAATTTTTTTTGGATTGAAACAACCAAGAATCGTGCATGGCGGCGGCCATGGATGACGGTGATTACATTGGTGATGGTGGGGACGAGGGAGCGGAGCTTGTAGAGGCGTTCGGTGAGCTTCTTGCGCCGCTTCAGCTCCGCCTCCTTGCCGGAGCCCCTCTGCGCGTGGACGGCGTCCCCCAGCTGCATGTCGCTCCTCTCGTCCCCACCATCACCAATGTAATCACCGTCATCCATAGCCGTCGCCATGCACGGTTCTTGGCTGTTTCAATCCAAGAAAAATCGCTTTGAGTCAATTACATCGGTGGTGCTAAAATTTGACATAAACGATCACTTTAGTGCTGGAACTTGTGGTGTATATTGAAGTGGTGCAAAAACTTAGCTCGAGCGTGCAAATACGGTGCTATTCGTGTTTGTATACGGCAGCGCCGCTGACGATGCATGCCAACGTGGGGCCTGTTGCGAGTGACAATACAATGCTTTTTTGCGAAAATCACCTCGGTTTTTTATATCCTTTTTCCACAGAAAAGCCCCTGACAAAAAACACCTTGGTTTTTTTATTTCTTCCATGGAAAAGAAATGGACAAAAATGGCGCGATGGCCATTCCATCTGAGGACCTCTAATGCCCTGCGTGTATAGCTAACCACCCCATCAAGGTCATCATTCCAATAGAATAGAAACAATTTTTATATATCTCCACTTAGACAACATAAATTAAGAATTTAATTTTTTTCAAAAAACAAAAAACGTATGCAGCCGCTGAAATTCGAACATGCAACCTTAGGTCAAGGCCATAAAATCGAAAATGTTCACCTATTAAATTAATAAAATCGAAAAAAATAAATTATGAAATATACAAAATATTAAATAATTTTGGAGACTGTTTCCATATTAATTCAGTATTTTAAATCAATATATATATATATATATATATGTATTTATATTTAAGTAAATTTAAGCTGCTTTCAATAAAATATTCATCCCTCGGAATGAATATAGCATATAAAAGTGTCCAGGTCATAAAAATATTATGTTATTTTAAAAGTGTTCATATGTTTTTAATAAAGGTTTTGTGTTTTCTAAAAAGTAATTATACATTTTAAATTAATATATGTATGGAAAAATAAATATGACCGTACTGTGCCATCAGACTGCAATTCCTCCAATACGCAGTTATAATTATATGTATATTATTTATTATTTATAGTTATAATTTAAATCCTTTTACAAACTTCACAAAATGAAAAAAAAATAACATGTTGTAAATGGGCCGCACTAGCTTCTGTCCGTTTTATCCCACGAGCACATTCTGTTGTAGACATAAAGAGTAACAATCCTTTATTTATATGGAACAACTTTGGTTTGGAATGGTTGGCGAGCTTACCTCAGGTGCTGGTTCGATCCCAGCTACTGCATCTCTATTCTCCAATTCAAATAATAATTTATGCTTATTTGCAAAAAATAAGTATGCTGTCTAACTATATGATTTGTTGATTGTTTTTTTATGGGCTGGTTGATTGGTTCTACCGTATATACATAGATGTATCTAGGCCGTTTAAATAACTCAACTCTAGAGCGTTAAATCATCCGTTAGTTTTCTTTCGTTTTAATAATATAATAGATAGATGCCGGTATTTCATGTGTTTGTTCCATATTTTTTTAAGACATATTTTTTATACGACTCATTTCTTATGCTTTAGGGCATCTCCAGCCGTTCGGCCCCCCAGGGCGCCTAAATAGAGCGGCCTGGGGGCGTGCCGGCGCTAGTTCGGCCCCTGGGGGCGACCTAGCTCTTAGTCACGCCCCCAAGCGCCGGCCCCAGGATGCGGGAAATTTAAACTTGGTCGTTCCCGCTCTCAAAAGACGCCACAAATCCGGCGATCGGACGTAGTCTGGCGTTACAAAAAACAGAGCGCCGCACACGCCGCAGGTTCGCGTGCTTCACTCGGCAGGGTCGGCTCCAGGCGTTGGCGGAGTCGGCGTGCGCGGGCTCGGCGGTGTCGGAGCTGCTTCGGTGCTGGGCTGTGTCGGCGCGGCTTCGGCATTGCTGGGCGGCGATTTAGAGGCGTTGTTCGGGCTTGGCGTCCGTGTGGTCGTGGGCGCGGGAGCTTGCGTCGTCGGCGTCGTCGGCGTTGCCGTCGGCAGCTCGCTCAGGATGAGGCCGCGCTGCACCAGGTACCACGCCTTGAACTTCTCGTCGTTGCTCCGGAGCATGTCCGCCCCGCCCATTAGAAAAGCCATGTCGGTGTTCCTCTTCTTCGCGGCGACGTTCGTTCGGAGCAGGTCGAGCTTGATGGCGTTGTTCTTCATCAGCGACAACCACCGCGCCTCGGTCTTCTCTTCACGTCGGCGGTGACTGCTTCGCGTCGCTGAACTTCCACCCTCCACTCGGCGTTCGACAGGCCCGGTGGCTTCGATGGCGGCGCCCTAGGCTTCCTCTGCTTCGGCTGGGCCATGGTGCCAGTCACGGTTGCCGCCGAGCGCGGCATGGCGTACTTCTTCGGCGGCATGGTGGCGACTGGAAGGCGAGCGGGAGAAAGGGAGGGAATGGAGGGAGGAAGGCGAGCGAGCGGGAGAGATGCGAGGGAAAAGCGTCAAGAAACGGCGGGAAAAGGCCCTCGGGTCGCCGCCAGGGCGGGCCCACGCGCCTTTTTCGCTTGTGCCGGCTCTCCAAGCGCCCCCAGGGCGCCGGGTTCGGCCTGGGTCCGCCGGCACCAGTTTTGGCCCGAGCCGGCGAAAAACGGGCTTCTGGGGCGCTACTAGGGCGTTTTTTTGGCGCCGGCGCAGCAAAATCGCCTGGGGAGGGCTTGTTGGGGGCGCGGCTGGAGATGCCCTTAGCATATATTCGTGTACAAATGCATCATCGAATCAACACTCTCGAATGAAATGGACGAAACAAATTTCACTCAAGTTTCGTTGAACCTAGATAAGATATTTTACATAGTCGAGCCAACTTGATAATGATAAGTTCATACATAAAGTCTACTACTTAGGCTGAGAACGACATAACAAGATTAACCTAAAAAAGACATTCAAAAAATAAAATAAAACTACAACGACGAGGTCGACCATGACCGGGCTGTTGCCGTCGTCATTGTTGTTGCTGGACCGGTTCGCGAGGTCATCCCAGTCGACCGGGCCGTCGTCAGGTGGCTCTTCCGCCACCTCCCTCGGCGCCTACTGCCACGCCTGCTGCCACTCCAGTGGCGCCTGCTGCCACTCCGCCGACGACATCGCCGCCTGCTCTGCCGCCATCGCCTCGGCCGCTTCGATTGCGGCCGCGGCTTCGGCGGCCTCCCTCGCGGCAGCCGCCGCCGCCATAGCAACCGCCGCCGCCGCCTTCGACGCTCGTAGGGCCACGTGGTACCCCGGGGTGTCATTCAGATCGCCATCCTCGCGGAGGATGACCTTCTCTGGCAGCAACTCGAACTCCGACGGCGAGGGAGGGGCGGCCGGGGCGGGCGCCTCTGCCGCGTGCACCCCATGGCCGCCGGCACATTCGCGGCGATCCTGCGGCGGAGGCGGGGCGCGAAGACGGCCGTTGCTGCCCGGTAGGTCGGGGGTCACGACGGCCGCCGCAAGTCGGAAGACAGCCATGACCTCCCAATAGTCCTTCCCGTGCCAGAACTTGCGGCGGCCGAGGATGCTGTGCCGGCCGCCGCTGTGGCTCCGGAGCTCCTCCCCCGTCGCACTGGGCCCCGGCGTCGGTTAGCCGTCCTTGTTGATCTTCCAGTTGCGTGGAAGACGACAGCTCGACGGCACGGGAAGGCAGTACTGGTGGAGTTCCTCCATCTCCGGCACACCGATGCTCGTCGGCCAGGAGCCGGGGACGACGTCGTCATCGCCGCCGCCACCGGCGCTGCTGCTGCCGCGGTAGAACGTCATCGCCGGTGGGCGTTGGTGGGACGGGGGCTGCGAGGGTCGTTGGTGGGATGGGGGCTACAAGGGGCATCGGTGTGACGGGGTCGTTGGTGGGGGTCGGTTTAAATATCGGCGGGGCTACGGGGCGGGTGAGATGCCGGGGTCGGCGTTAATGTCCGCGCGGCAGGCGGCGTGGGCATCTGCGCCGGTTTGACCCCTCGGGCGCCGAGATCGACGGGTCCGGGGGCAGGGCAGGCGAGGTGGCGTGCGGCAGGCGAGGAGGCGACAGTGGCGGCAGGCGAGGAGGCAACAGCAGCGGCAGGCGGCAGCGGTGGCGTCCGGCAGGCAAGGAGGTGACAGCGGCAGCCGAGCAGGCGGCACACGCGTGCATGCTCTCCTCGGGCGGCGTGATCGGCGGGATGTGTGGGTGGGTGTGGCAGCGACGGGTTCGGGTGCGCGGGGGACGTGGGGAGGGGGTTGGGGCCGTGACAGGTGCGGGCGATAGGCGAGGCAGCGGCGCTGACGGTCGGCAGTAGCGCGCGACGGGACGGGGCATTGCGCGAATGACGATGGGCGGCAGTCCCACGCATTGACTGGAGGCTGCCGCGTTGATCGCGGGTGGGCGGCGCGGGCACGTCTGCATGCGTGGCACGTTTGCTGGCGAGTGCGGGCGAGCGATCGGGACGGTTGAACATTTTTTTTCTTGGCAGGCGGGATTGTACTTTTTTCGGACGGGCGGGGTAGCACTTTTGTTTGCGGGCGGGCAGGCCTACGGGGCCTGTATTCATCGACTACTACTATTAAACAATCGAGTTGTGGCACAAACATTACATCTCAGCTATACATCCGTCATCTCTCAATGGACCGGATTGCCTCAATGTTGTATCACATCATTTACCAAAATCAAGTACCAATAACATTTACCAAAATCAATTATCAATAATTACCATGATCTACGCCATCATAATTACGCAAAACTTACCAAACTGGGTCTATTTTAATCATAAAACAATTAGCAATACTTACCATGATCTAATAATTACGCAATAATTACCGTGATCTCGCTCAAACCTCTCGTTCCGAATTTCTCAAGCAGCCCTCCTTACGTCGCAGTCGACCTCCTTGCTCCAACCCCTAGCTGTGTTGTACACGTACCTATCTCCACTACTATTAAACAAACAAACTTTCCTAAAAAAAATTAAAGAAGCAAACATTTTCTTTTGTTAAAGAAACCCCGTTAAGTGTACACTGATTAATTATCACCGTTTGATCATCTAAATAATGAAATCTAACATATCAGATTAATCTGATGAGATATCAAAGGGTGCAATTAGAAATTACTGAAGGCGGACTTCCGCTCAACCATCCCACCAAATCTTCGATAATTATTACTCCTATAGCATATATAATTGTCATCTAATTATTAGTATCCTTTTTTGTTGCCGGAGCATCTAATTATTAGTATCAGCTAAAAGAGGAAGCCACTCAACCTAATTGATCTCTTCCCACCCCGCGTCTGATGCTATCGGCGTCGAAACATGCCCCTTCATCCCTCCTCCATGTGCCCTCCCTATCTACGTCGTCGTCCCTTCCTATTATTCCTCGGCTGAAAACATATCTTCTCTAATCCCTCGCACTATCCGCCATTGCCTCTGTAAAGGACACGCTACACACACCACCTCTGTCGCCGCCGTCTGGGACACCGGAGTTGCTGCGGCCTCCGATTCGACGCGCTACCAGATCAGGGTGGAGACGGTCCGTGCCGGTCTGACCAGTCTGGCAGTCCTGTTTTCCGTGACTAGACAGGCGGCGCTCCAGATCGAGAGGACCGGCAAGTGGCGACGACGATCGGCGGCAGGAGGCCATGAAGAGGCCTCCGCGACTGTCGCGACAGCGCATGGCAGCAGGAGGCCATGGATGGCGCCTGCAGGAGACGTCTACGACGTGGACACCGGCAACGGCGAGGAGGATGAAGGAGCCATCGTGCCGGCCAGTCACAGCAACCATGGTGCGCTCCTGCACTCGCTGACGTTGTCCATGGGCTCTGGGTCCCTGTCCACCTGCATCAGCGTGCAGCTGGCGCCCACACACGCCCATTCCTACGGCGCTGCGGCGGCGAGTACATCAGAAAGAAACAGGAGGATGCACACAACTTCGATGCAT
This sequence comes from Aegilops umbellulata, assembly GCA_032464435.1. Taxonomy (NCBI): domain Eukaryota; kingdom Viridiplantae; phylum Streptophyta; class Magnoliopsida; order Poales; family Poaceae; genus Aegilops; species Aegilops umbellulata. Next base: position 358,718,887 of record CP136059.1, on the reverse strand, counting down.
TGACTGTATAACCTCTTCTCTTCGTGGATGTCTCCTGCACGCACGCACATGCATTGCCTGTATGGATGGAGCGTGCAGGAGGTTTGGTTTTTCTTCAGTTTTCTATAGGGACATGCAACATGAGACCTGACGACCTTTTCACGTGCATCGAATCATTTTCTGTGGACGAAGCGAGCGCGGCGGCGACGACATGTTCAATTTCATCGTCAGAGAAATAAGGACGAAGCGAGCGCGGCGGCTTAGTGGGTGCATGAGCCGGTTCTCTGCAGAGCAGAAGAACCGTCGTTGGGATCTGCCATACCTTGCTCGGAATACCATCGAGAGTATCGCTCCTCTCCAAACAATGCCAAACATTTTCACGGTTCTTTCTTCTACTTCCTTACAAGCATTCCTGTTTTTACTACTTGGGTTTGTAAGGACGTGTGCTACTTAATACTCAATAATCCTAGGCCTTTTCGCAAAAAATAAATAAATTGAATGAAGTCGTTTTTTGGTTCACCTTCTCAACTACATCGAGACTGAAGATGCCTACGCTTTATAAGAATTGATTAAACATATAAAAAACTGAGATAATTAGGTGCCAGTGCTCTATGCATACGATGATTCATTTAAATGATAGGTCGATTTGTAATATCCTTATTAGTATTAGAATATTTTTTCTATGGGAATTCTTATTTTTGTCGGTGGCCAAGGTGGGCAAAAGTGGACCTGTATTATTTTCATTACCATTTATTTAAAAAACAGAAGGTGAAACAATCAAGCATCATCGTCGACCGGAGTGGAGACCTGAGTCTGACCACCGCCTGCCTACCTCCGCCAAACCATCACTTCCAGACGCGGATCCAACCTGCGCGAGAAGAAGCAGACAGCCGCCAATGGGCGTCCTGACGGGCACCACTGGGGCTAGGCCTTCTTGGGACTGCGCCCCCACAGACGACATAGGTGCTGCCACAACCCTCCCACATGGAGCCGCGCGACCACCACCGCCACCCATCATCGTCTAGGGGTGGCACTGTTGCTGAGAGGGACGCCTCCCTATGAGCAGCACGCGCCACACACCATCGGACCGCCACGCTCCACCGATCACTTGAGACATGTGCCAAAATAACAGCCTGCGGAAAAGGATGCCTTGCCTCCACCTTTCCTGGGGCACAAGTAGGCTTTGTCGGCGCCCCCTCCGACGGTGGTGAAGCGAGGGAGGAGGGAGTGGTCTTGCGGTGCAGGTAGGGTTTTCCCATGTCACCCGAGTAGAGTAACGCGAATATAATATTAGTCGAGACGTGCATTGCACGTGCATACTTACTAGTATACGTATACGCTCCAGCCTTTTTCACTTTGCGGGCGGGCGGGTGGACTATTTTTCAAAAAAAGCCCATCGTGTCTTTTGTTATGAACAGGTATTAGGCAATCTCGGCGGTCCTTGTGTTTAGGGATCTATCAAAGCGGAAGTGTAAGTTTTTTGTTTGACGTTCTATTACACACGTCTGCCGTGTGCCTCACAACTTGTGTCCGGTGTTCTACTTTCCTTTCCTTTTTCTTCTTGACATGCATGTGTAACCCTTCTATACGTGTCAGGTTGTCTTTCTCTTTGTACACGCACGGCTGGGTGGCCGACCGGTATACATTTGTTGATTGTTTTCTTTAATGGGCTGGTTGATTGGTTCTACCGTATATACATCGATGTATCTAGGCCGTTTAAATAACTCAACCCTAGAGCGTTAAATCATCACCGTTAGTTTTTTATCATTTTAATAATAATATAATAGATAGATAGATTCCTCCCAGACCATTTTTTTGCTGGGGTATTCCTCCCATACTTGGTTGGTGATCTATTTCGCGGGTTGCGTCCGGATCTTATGTATTAACTAGCAAAAGAACCCGTGCGTTGTAACAGGAAAAAAAACATAACACACGCTCTTAACTCAACAACCATCACTCAAGACCACAATAGGTCCATCTCCTTTATTTTTACGAGGCATCATATTTGTGTTGCCGCTTATCCTCCTTCTCACCCTCGTCGGCGATGGCCTCGGTGTTCACACAAAACAACAAAAACGTGTGTTAAATATGGTTAATCCTAAGGCGTCTCTCCCCCTCTCTCTCCCCCTCCCCCCGTCCCTCTCTCTCTCTCTCTCTCTCTCTCTCTCTCTCTCTCTCTCTCTCTCTCTCTCTCTCTCTCTCTCTCTCTCTCTCTCTCTCTCTCGCTTTCACACATTTTTAGATTCCACACATTTTTCTAATAAAATTTCATATATGATATGTTAAAATCAAAGTTATGGTTTAAAAGATACAGATAATTTAGAAAATCATTTGGTTTGACTCAAATATATTTCAAAATACTTAACATATAAAAATAATCTCATATTCATATTCTACATATTTTTCTAATCAAATATCATATATAACATGTTCAAATCGGAGCTACGGTTTAAAAGATATGGATGATTTTAAAAAGCATTTGTTTGACTTAAATATGATCCGCGGATGAATTACCTAAAACATCAAGGGGGTTTTTGAAAAATGTAAAATAACGGTTCGGGTGTGACTTAAATCCGGATGGCAGGTCGATTTCAAGAAAAGATAGGGAGTTTTCTAAAAAATGCCATGACGGACGAAAGAAACCCAATTTGCTTTATTATTAGGTAAAGATTACCTAGACTAGATCGAAACTACTTAGTAGCTAGAGGTAGTTTGACGGTACTTGAATCTGTCGGATGGTTGTCCTTAACCCTCCCCCTCGCGACCGCATCGCCCCCGCGGGCGACCAGCCGCGTCCCCGGCTCCTCCCTCCTCGAGCCCTCCCCAGCTCGTTCCTTGTCGCGGCCGTCGCTGGCATTCAGCGTCGGGCCTGGCCCGGGCAGCGTTGGCGTCGGCGGCCCCCTGGCATTTCCCCTCTTAGTAACGCGCCGACGCAGGGTGGAGCGGCACCGAGGGGTGAACCAAGGCGGCGGCGGGGCGACCAGTCGCGGGCGTGGGGGTCTACTGGGTAACAGGGTGGCGCGACGACGTGATCTGGCGGCGCCCGCTCAACCTAGATCTGGGCCCTTTGGGAGGGTTGCTCCCCACTCGGTATGATTTTTCAAACTTAAGCGAGTACTGGACTGCAGCTAAGCCCCCAAGTGGGAGGGTTGCTCACCACTCGATAGGATTTTTCAAACTTAAGCGAGTACTGGACTGCAGCTAAGCCCCCAAGTGGGAGGGTTGCTCACCACTCGGTAGGATTTTTCAAACTTAGGCGAGTACTGGACTGCAGTTAAGCCCCCGAGTGGGAGGGTTGCTCACCACTCGGTAGCATTTTTCAAACTTAGGCGAGTACTGGACTGCAGCTAAGCCCCCGAGTGGGAGGGTTGCTCACCACTCGGTAGGATTTTTCAAACTTAGCCGAGTACTGGACTGCAGCTAAGCCCCCCGAGTGGGAGGGTTGCTCACCACTCGGTAGGATTTTTCAAACTTAGGCGAGTACTAGACTGCAGCTAAGCCCCCGAGTGGGAGGGTTGCTCACCACTCGATAGGATTTTTCAAACTTAGTCGAGCACTGGACTACAGCTAAGCCCCCGAGTGGGAGGCTTGCTCACCACTCGGTAGGATTTTTCAAACTTAGGAGAGTACTGGACTGCAGCTAAGCCCCCGAGTGGGAGGGTTGCTCACCACTCGGTAGGATTTTTCAAACTTACATGAGTACTGGACTGCAGCTAAGCCCTCATGTGGGAGGGTTGCTCACCACTCAGTAGGATTTTTCAAACTTAGGCGAGTACTGGACTGCAGCTAAGCCCCCGAGTGGGAGGGTTGCTCACCACTCGGTAGGATTTTTCAAACTTAGGCGAGTACTGGACTGCAGCTAAGCCCCCGAGTGGGAGGGTTGCTCACCACTCGGTAGGATTTTTCAAACTTAGGAGAGTACTGGACTGCAGCTAAGCCCCCGAGTGGGAGGGTTGCTCACCACTCGGTAGGATTTTTGAAACTTAGGCGAATACTGGATTGCAGCTAAGACCCCGAGTGGGAGGGTTGCTCACCACTCGATAGGATTTTTCAAACTTAGGCGAGTACTGGACTGCGGCTAAGCCCCCGAGTGGGAGGGTTGCTCACCACTCGGTAGGAGTTTTCAAACTTAGGCGAGTACTGGACTGCCGCTAAGCCCCCCGAGTGGGAGGGTTGCTCACCACTCGGTAGGATTTTTCAAACTTAGGCGAGTACTAGACTGCAGCTAAGCCCCCGAGTGGGAGGGTTGCTCACCACTCGGTAGGATTTTTCAAACTTAGGCGAGCACTGGACTACAGCTAAGCCCCCGAGTGGGAGGGTTGCTCACCACTCGGTAGGATTTTTCAAACTTAGGCGAGTACTGGACTGCAGCTGAGCCCCCGAGTGGGAGGGTTGCTCACCACTCGGTAGGATTTTTTAAACTTATATTAGGCGAGTATTGGACTGCACCTAAGCCCCCTAGTGAGAGGATTGCTCACTACTCGGTAGGATTTTATAAACTTAGGCGAAACGGATTCGCGGTTAAGCCCCCGAGTGAGAGGCTTGCTCACCACTCGGTAGGATTTTATAAACTTAGGCCAAACGGATTCATGGCTAAGCCCCCGAGTGAGAGGCTTGCTCACCACTCGGAAGAATTTTATAAACTTAGGCGAAACGGATTCACGGCTAAGCCCCCGAGTGAGAGGCTTGCTCACCACTCGGTAGGATTTTATAAACTTAGGCAAAACGGATTTGCGGCTAAGCCCCCGAGTGAGAGACTTGCTCACCACTTGGAAGGATTTTATAAACTTAGGCGAAACGGATTCGTGGCTAAGTCACCCACTGGGGGATTTCAGACACAAACATAAGGAACGACAATCGTTTTTAGAAGACTGTAGAGCTCTTGTCTTTAATAAACAAACTACAAAGGTATTTCTTATTACATCTCATCAGAATGAGTGCTTAAGTATAAAAGGGGCGGAGCAGCTCCGCATTCCAAGCGCACGACTCGTCTTTCTTGTGCTCGACATTGTAGAGGTGGTACGCTCCGTTGTGGAGCACTCTGGTGACAATGAAAGGACCTTCCCAGGCAGGAGCAAGCTTGTGTGGTTTTTGCTGATCCACTCGGAGAACCAAGTCTCCCTCTTTAAATGCCCGACCCCTCACGTTTCTGGCATGGAGTCGACGCAAGTCTTGCTGATAGATGGTCGACCGGATCAGGGCCATCTCTCTTTCCTCTTCCAGGAGATCAGCTACATCTTGCCGCGCCTGTTCTGCTTCCTCTTCTGAGAAAAGCTCGGCTCGGGGTGCATTGTGGAGCAAGTCACTCGGAAGTACACCTTCAGCTCCATAAACCAAGAAAAAAGGAGTTCTGCCAGTCGACCGATTGGGAGTTGTACTCAGTCCCCACAGTACTGACGGAAGTTCATCGACCCAGGCTCCTGCTGTGTGTTTGAGATCACGCATCTGTCGGGGTTTCAACCCTTTGAGAATCAATCCGTTTGCTCTTTCAGCTTGTCCATTCGACTGGGGGTGAGCGACTGAAGCATAGTCCACCCGAGTACCTTGGGAAGCACAGAAGGCTCTGAACTCATCAGAATCGAAGTTCGACCCATTGTCAGTGATGATGCTGTGTGGAACACCATATCTGAATGTTGACTCTCTGATGAAGCTGACAACAGTACTGGCTTCAAGGTTTTTGATAGGTTTGACTTCGATCCATTTGGTGAACTTGTCGACTGCCACGAGAACATGAGTGAAACCGCTCCTACCAGTCCTCAGAGGTCCAACCATATCCAAACCCCAAACAACAAAGGGCCAGACGAGTGGAATGGTCTTCAAGGCTGATGCTGGCTTGTGAGACATGTTGGAGTAAAACTGGCAACCTTCACATTTGTCGACTATTTCTTTTGCCATCTCATTTGCTCGTGGCCAATAAAATCCTGCTCGGTATGCTTTGGCCACAATGGTCCGAGAGGACGCATGGTGACCACAGGTCCCCGAGTGGATGTCATTGAGGATCACTCGACCTTCTTCTGGTGTTATGCATTTCTGACAGACTCCAGTCACACTCTCCCTGAACAACTGTCCTTTTATCATAGTAAAGGCTTTGGATTAAGAGACGATCTGTCGGGCCTCTTCTTCATCCTCTTGGAGTTCCTTTCTGAGAATGTATGAAATGTACGACATTGTCCAGTCAGGAGTGATGACCAAAACGTCCATGATCAAGTCGACCACAGCTGGGACTTCGACTTCAGTCGGATCAGTGACACTCTTTGGTTGTGGGGGTTCTTCGGTGAAAGGATCTTATTGAACTGAAGGTGTGTGAATATGCTCCAAGAACACATTGCTAGTAATGGCTTCCCTCTTGGAACATATCTTCGCCAGATCATTGGCAGCCTGATTTTTTGGTCGGGGTATGTGATGGAGCTATAACCCCTCAAACTTCTTCTCTAACAATAACCAGTCATAGCTGGGCTTCTGACGTCCCACTCCTTCATCACTTGATTGACCACTAAATCTGAGTCGCCATAGACCATGAGGCGACGGACGCTGAGTGAAATGGCCATACGCAACCCATACAGAAGTGCTTCATATTCAGCTTCATTGTTAGAGGAGTCAAAGTGAATCTGGAGAACATAGCTGAGTTTGTCACCTCGGGGGGATACCAAAACCACCCCAGCACCAGAACCATTCAGCATCTTGGAGCCATCAAAGAACATGGTCCAGTGCTCCGAATGAATCTGGGTCGGCAATTGCTGTTCAATTCACTCGGCGAGGAAATCTGCTATTGCCTAGGACTTGATAGCTTTATTTGCCTCAAACTTGATATCTAAGGGAAGGAGTTCAATCGCCCACTTTGCCACTCGACCAGTTGCATCTCTGTTGTTCAGAATCTCTGATAATGGGGCGTCGCTGACGACTGTAATGGAGTGATCACAGAAATAGTGTGCAACCTTCTTCGTGGTCATGTAAATCCCATAAACAAGCTTCTGATAATGGTGATATCTCTGCTTCGACGGAGTCAGAACTTCAGAAACATAATATACTAGGCGCTGGACTTTATAGGCTTTTCCTTCTTCTTCCCGCTCGACCGTGAGTACTGTACTGACAACTTGTCCAGTGGCTGCAATGTAAAGCAATAAAGGTTCTTTGCTGATTGGGGCAGCGAGCACCGGCTGGGTGGAAAGTAGGGCTTTGAGCTCTACGAACACTGCATCAGCTTCAGGAGTCCACTCGAACTTATTGTACTTCTTCATCAGTCGGTAAAGAGGCAATGCCTTTTCACTGAGGCGAGAAATGAATCGACTCAAGGTGGCCAAACAACCAGTAAGCTTCTGGACATCATGCACACGCACAGGGCGTTTCATCCGGAGTATAGCACCAACTTTCTCTGGGTTAGCGTCGATCCCTCGTTCGGAAACGAGGAAACCGAGTAACTTCCCGCCAGGAACACCGAATGTGCACTTTGATGGATTAAGCTTGATATCATACCTTCTGAGGTTGGCAAAAGTTTCAGCAAGGTCAACCAGCAAGTCGGAACCCTTTCGTGACTTGACCACAATGTCATCCATGTATGCTTCCACATTCCGACTGATTTGAGTGAGCAAACACTTCTGAATCATCCTCATGAATGTGGCTCCGGAGTTCTTCATGCCGAATGGCATGGTGACATAACAGAAGCATCCGAATGGAGTGACGAAAGCCGTTTTTATCTCATCGGGTCCATACAGTCGGATCTGATGATACCCGGAATAGGCGTCCAGAAAAGACAATCGCTCACACCCCGCAGTCGAGTCGACAATTTGGTCGATGCGGGGGAGAGGGAAATGATCTTTCGGGTAGGCCCGATTAATATGCTTGAAGTCAATGCACATGCAAAGTGAATCGTCCTTTTTGGGGACCATGACTACATTGGCGAGCCACTCGGAGTGGTAAATTTCTCGGATGAACTCAGCTGCCAGGAGCCGAGCCACTTCCTCACCAATTGCCTTTCTCTTCTATAAGGCGGACCGTCGAAGATGTTCCTTGACCAGTTTTACCTTCGGGTCGACTCGCAAACGATGCTCAGCCAGTCCCCTGGGTACACCTGGCATGTCAGAAGGTTTCCATGCGAAGATGTCCCAGTTCTCACGGAGGAACTGGATGAGCGCTTCTTCCTATTTGCTGTCGAGTGAAGTTGAAATATGTCACGACCGGTTTTCCAATAAAAATATTTATTGAGAAACCAATCTTTAGATTCCAGTTTGAGATAAAGCCTCCTCACTGGCAGACAAACTTTGATACAATAAGCCAGTAGCATAAATATGTTACAGGGTTGAGCTGACGATGCTCAATAATTTATTACAAGCGTGCCAATAATTATACATAAAGGCGATTAATGACACAAGGGAGTGGTGGCATACTACTGACTCGCAAATATGGTAGAGGTGGAGTAACACAATGGGGAGTGGATATGGGATTCTCAAACTAACATCCCATCGAGCGTCGAGGTGAGGCTTGATGAATTTATTAGGGTAGCGGAAGCGGATATAATACAGTGACCAACTCCAGGGTTGCACGAGACTGACTGGGACTCCTCTAGGCGTCGGATTCGCTATCGAACTCTTCATCCATGAGATCACCTTCGTCAGCATGTGGCCAAATCAACAAGCCAGTGAGTACTTTGAAAGTACTCGCAAGACAGTTCGGACGTAAGATATAACAAATGCTAACATGAAATACATGAATAAGTTAACCAGTACGATCAGACATAGAGGTAATAATACTGGGTGCCAAGCGAGGGTCTGAATGACTCCTCGAGCGGAAAATGCGGAATAATAGATACTGGTGCCAAACGAGTGTCTGAAAGACTCCTCGAGCGGAAAATGCGGGATAATAATACTGGTGCCAAACGAGTGTCTGAAAGACTCCTCGAGCGGAAAATGCGGGATAATAATACTGGTGCCAAACGGGTGTCTGAAAGACTCCTCGAGCGGAAAATGCGGGATAATAATACTGGTGCCAAACGAGTGTCTGAAAGACTCCTCGAGCGGAAAATGCGGAATAATAATACTGGTGCCAAACGAGTGTCTGAAAGACTCCTCGAGCGGAAAATGCGGGATAATAATGCCACAGTCGGGCGTCTGAGCGACACCACATAAAGGGCTTTAAAAAAAATGCCACAGTCGGGCGTCTGAGCGACACCACATAAAGGGCTTTAAAAAGAAATGCCACAGTCGGGCGTCTGAGCGACACCACATAAAGGGCTTTAAAAAGAAATGCCACAGTCGGGCGTCTGAGCGACACCACATAAAGGGCTTTTGACTGATAAGGAAATAATACATTCATCATAAATATACTCAACTCATGGAATTAAACGGGTTAGTCCATCCACAAGGATAAACATTTAACCGGTCTTAGTGCCCATGTGTCCCACCGGGTAATCTGTCACCAAACTGGCACATGACTGTTAGCAGGGAACTTGGATATAGATAAGATGATTTAAGGATATAGAGCTCTGCAGAGTTTGTAAAAAATTTCCCACAGTCGACGGATTTCCGTAGTCACCAGGACTAATTCCGTTACGGTATTTCAGAAGGAAACACAGCTAACCAGTACACACCCATCCAACTCTTCGATGCCAGGAATCACCCTCAACATCGTCCAAGAAAAACTATTGAGACGGGGAGATCACAATCTCGAATAGCATGGGATCAAATTTATATACGCGCGCTCTAAGGGGTGCCCCCCTCTCGGTCCCAACAGGAAACACCCATGCCCCCTGATCGGATGCCTGGCTTTAATCCAGGGCCATGGAACCATCATCCCGGCCTCTCCTTTTTGGTGTGTACCCAGAAAGCGGTTTGCGTCTTACTAAACCATATCCCTTTCGGGAAACATGTGGTAGTACAGGGAAAGGAAATGGATTTGAACCCAACCGATATGGGTTGGTACTGAAGATAACTTGCATGGCCTAAGACTGGCATGCTACAACACTGCCATCTTACCCATCTTCATGCCAACACATGGCCTTGCATACTTACGTCCAACGACGTGTGAAATCATCGGGCTTACTTGCCTCAACAATGCATAATGAACGGTTCATCGGTATGCTTCACACATGCCATGAAACTATCTACATGCAAACATGCCAAGACACTCATCATATCAAAAGTTTGAACATGCTTTCCTGGTTCGGAGTAGTCGGAGCCTAGCTCGGTGAAGTTCGCGGCCCCGTCACCTCCGTCGGTATCTACGGTATAGAGAAAACATACGCGCTAACGTGAATACCGAGAGGTGCAGAAAAAGTATTGCAAATATTTTTCAAATAAATCTGATAAAAAACTAGACAAAATTTTGAAGAGAACAGAAAAAGAATCGATCAAAAATATGCTTCTGATAAAAAGTTATAAAGGTTTTTGCCCAGGGACCCATCTGTAATGAAACAGAAACTTCTCAGGGTTTTATTTATAAAAGCAGAAAACGTTTCAGACTCGAATACGCCGGCTCAGAGGAGAAGACGTATTTTGCCCAAATGCGTTTTCAGAAAACGATTCGAATAAAGAGAAGAATCTGACGGGGCGGTCCCACCCGTCAGGTTTGAAAACGAACGGCGCCTTTGGCGCTAGAGAGCCGCGGCGATCGCCGGCGGCGATCCACGGCGAGGCAGAGAGATCGGAGGTTACCTCCGTGCTCACAGTGCTGTTCCGCGTCGGGTGGTGGTCGAGGTGGTCGCTGGCGTGCACCGTGTCGACGGTGGCCCTGGCTCCGGCGGACGGCGTTTCGGGCGTGGATGGAGGTCGCCGGAGAGGGCTGCAAGCATGGAATTGAGGCGGGGGTCAGGCCTCTGGTAGTTAGAGGAGGTAGCTGACGGAGTATGGGCGCCGGAGACGGTCTCACCGCAGTGAATTGAGCTGGAGCCCGAGGCGGACGGGGTGGCCGGAGTCGGGGGAGGAGACCTCCTCGAGGTCCTCCCAGTGACCTGGCAGGGCGTTGGTGGAGTGTAGGGGTGGTGCGTGCTCGAGGGAGGGCTCGGGGTCTCCTTTTATAGGCGTTCCGAGGCGGTGGCCGAGAACGGCGTTCTCCGGCGAGGATTACGGCGGTGTAGTGCTCGGTCGGGGGAGTTAAGGGGTTGAGCGCCGTCGTGGAGGTTCACAGAGCCTGTTTAGGAGCCAACGGCGTCGGGTTATGCTTGCTGAGGTGAAGTTCGACGGAACGGGACAGCGCGGGTCCATCGGCGGCAGAGAGCATGCTCTGTGCGTGCCGCGCCACGACGGCTGTGCTGCATGCGTGCGCTGGCGTGGGGAGGGCCACGCGGAGCCACCAGCGAGCTTGGGCGGCGCTGAACGGCGTTGCGCTGCCGTTCTGCTGCCTGCCAGCCGTAACGGCGGTTCAGCCGCCGCAAGACACGCCGGCGCAGGCGGGTCAGAGCGCCACCGACGACAGCAAGCAGCCAAGCGCACGTGCGGGGCATCGGACAAGCGAGCCAGGCAGTGAGCAACGCGCCAAAGCACTGTGGGCGCGTGACTGAACTGAACTGAAGAAATCGACACTGAAAACTGAATTTTTCTGAATGTGTTCGAACAGTGCATGCAAGGTGTTCGACAGAATGATCCAGGCATGTAGGGATTTTTCCTTGGGCTGATTTTTGGTGGAGTGACTTCTCATTGCTCCAGTAGGTTGCCTGATTTTTGGTGGAATTTTTGGAGAAGTGTAGATATGAATTTCACCAAATTTGACAAATCTGGTCCAAACTTGCAGGGAGTGTAAGTTGAAAATTTTGAAAAGAAGATGAGTGGATCAAGATGGTTCTGGGTTGTGGGTGCAAAGGACTAGCCAGTAGAGTTGGTTTTGAAGTCAAATCTCAAATGCAATGGGGTACTTGCTTTGAAAATGGGTCAGGCTCAAATCAAAGGTCAGAAAAGAGTTGAGGTTTGAAATAACCAAAATAAAATCCAAAACTTGTTTGGATGAGTTGGGATAGGGAATTGAGTTGTTGACAAGGAGGGGAGAAGATGTTGGAGTGGTTTTACCTCATGGGAAAAATACAAGGTCATGGGTGGTTTTCATAAGGAAGAAGATCCCAAGTTTCATAGGACTTTCTTTTCAAAAGAAAAAAAAATTGAACTCCCAAAATAAATTTGAGAAGGGGACCAACAGAGAAAAGTTTTAAGAAGGTCAAACCCAAAGTTTGAAGGAGAAAACAGAAATAACAAATCCTAGTCAAAGAAAAGGATTTTTAAAGAGGATTGCTTCTACTGATTTTTTTTTTGAAAAGGCCTATATCCACAAATGAAAAACCAGCAATGTTTTTGCTAAAACCAAATAAAATTTTTGGAGTGTCACAAAATATGAGTAGGAGCAGCATTAGGATCGGTCGGGTGAATATGAATCAGTTTGGTTACACCGGACGACTGGAATGCAGAATCAGTGGTAGGCTTCTTGGAGCGCAACAAATCACTCGGATCTGCATTCTTTTGGGATTGTTGCATTTCGACTGCTGCCATTTGCGCATCGACGATTTTTGAGCCCTTCTGGAAGCACTCTTCTGCCTTCTGCCGATTGCCAGTGATAATAATCACCCCTCTGGGACTAGGCATTTTCAACTTGAGGTACACGTAACATGGTCGAGCCATGAAACGTGCATAGGCAGGCCTACCCAGAATAGCATGATAAGCACTCTGGAAATCCACTACTTCAAATGTCAACTTCTCTTTACGGTAATTCTTGGAACCACCAAAAACCACATCAAGGGCGATCTGGCCGAGTGATTCAACCTTCTTGCCGGGTATAACGCCATGGAAACTCATGTTGCTTTCACTAAGCTTGGACATTGGAATGCCCATTCCCTTCAAGGTCCCAGCATACAATATATTCATGCCACTACCACCATCCATCAGCACTTTAGTCAGTCGAGTGCCTTCAACAACTGGGTCGACCACCAGCGCTTGCCTCCTAGGGGTGGCTATACGTGCTGGATGGTCTGTCTGGGACCACTTCAAATAACTTGGCGTTGCCGGAGCAACCATGTTCACCTCTGTGTTGATAACTTTCAGTCGATTTTTGCTTTCAACATCAGCAAAAATCATCAGAGTGGAATGGACGTTGGGAAAACCGTCATCATCTTCTTCCTTATCCTCAATCTTGTCCGACTCCTTTTCCTTCTCCTTAGGCTGTTTCTCTCGAAACTGCTGGATCAGGAGCCGACACTGTAGAGTGGTGTGTTTAGGGTAAATCAGATTACCCTCTTCATCTTTTTTGGTATGAATGTGGCATGGTAAATCCAACACATCATTCCCATCTTGTTCTTTAACTTTCTTGGGGTTCCATGGCCCTTTGGGCTTACCATTGAACTTCCCTTGGGCCACAACTAAAGCTTCACCAGGAACTGCTGGTTCGGCCTTGCATTTCTGTTTCTGAATGGAATTCCCTCGTCCTGTTTCATGGGCGACTATTTTGTGCTTGCCACTCCGGAGTTGGTCCTCCTCTTCACCATTGGCATACTTGGTGGCAATCTCCATCATCCGACTCAGGGACATATCTTCCGTCTGACCGAACTTCAGGTTCAACTCTCGGTACTTAATACCCTCCTTGAAGGCACAAACTGCTTAGTGAGCTGACACATTCTCTACTGTGTGGTGCAATGTGATCCATCTCTGGATATAATCTCTCAAGATCTCATTCGGTCTCTGCACACAGGACTGCAACTCTGTCAACCCCATTGGTCGTTTGCATGTACCTTCAAAGGTTCTAACAAACACTCGGGCAAGTTCCTCCCAACTATATATGCTGCCAGGTGCTAACTGATTCAACCATGCTCTGGCCGAGCAATCCAACATCAGAGGAAGGTGCTTCATGGCCACTTCATCATTGCCGCCACCGATCCGCACAGCCACTCGGTAGTCCTCAAGCCAAGTTTCAGGCTTGGACTCGCCAGTGAACTTGTTAACTCCAGTTGCCAACCTGAAGTTGGGAGGAATCACTGCTGCTCTGATGGCTCTGCTGAAACACTCGGGACCTGAAACATGCACTCTGCTGCCAGTCGGATAATCTCTATCATGGCCCTCTCTGTGCGCCCTGTTCCTGTCAACCAGACCTTGAATGAGAATAGATCTCGCATCAAAGCCCGGCTCTGTGGGGTCGAATGGAATTCTTCGTCCGCCACTATGAGGGCACCTGTCATCGTGCTGCCGAGGCACATATGACCCACTCCTCGGGGGATCTATAGGCACTCAACGACGGTCATCGTGGTCAAGTCAGTGATCATACTGCTCACGGTTTTTGTACTGATCTCGCCGTTCTCCACGTCCCTCACGCCTCAGAGGCGATCTTGGGTTGTGAGCCGACTTAACTGTGTCTGCCATCACAGATCTGATGTGAATCCTATGCCGCGACTGAGATACCGCCGTGTTCTGCTCTCCCGCTGCCCGGAGTAAAGCTCGGATCTGCATCAAACCTCTGTCAGCCTTCGACTGGGAAGGCTGAATCGACTCTGCTATTCGGGCTGCAGCTGTGAGATTTTGAATCGGAGTCCGGTATACCTGAGTCGGAGGCGGAAAAAGCTGTCATCGGACTGGACTCAGGAATCCGCTACCAAGCACGTTCGTCGAGTGCGTGCTGGAGGTTCTCCATCGTGGTCGCTCAGCCAAGTTGGCCAGGCACGCCTCCTCCAACGCCAGGGCCTCGGGAGTTTCTCCAACGATAGGAGTGTGAAGTGCATCCATGTTGCGGCGGCGAAGTTCTTCCCTCTGCTGCAAAGAGAGGGGCTCGGGGCGGTACTCCTCGTGGACGCGCGACAGATCGCCACCGTCACCGCGCGGGAAGCCAGGATGACTATGCAGTCCGTTGACCATCAGGACCTGCGCTGCGGGGTCACTGCTGTCGCATTCGGATGTAGTCTCGACAGAGCCAGTCGACAGGTCGAACAAGCCGTAGAGAGTATCATCGGGCTCGATCGCCGCAATTTGTGGGGTGGCCGATTGGCGGGCCACCGCATGCCTCACCCACCACTGGAGCCGCGACCGACCAGAACGCTTGCGCCGGCGAACAGCAGGGAGTGAGGACGCTACAGGAGCCGACCGATACTGAGTCGACGACTACCGAAGAAGGATGCCACGGACGCACACGCGAAAGTGCGTTGCCCCGCGGACGGGGAGCGCCTCGACGTCGAGTGGAGCCTCTTGGAGCCAAGAGGAGTCGTCGGCGACGAACACGAGCGCTCCGAGACGGATCTCATGGCCCTCAGCCAATCCTCCGCCGGAAATCATGATGATGGGAATCGGAAAAATCGCAACTTCTCCAACAAGTCGCTAAGACACCTGCCCCATGGTGGGCGCCAACTGTCGTGGATCTAAGACTGACAGTAGAATGGGGGGTAGGTACAAAGAGGCAAGATCCTAGCTATGGCGAAGTTGTACACACGAGTTTTACGAGTTCAGGCTTGTCTCAGAAGAAGTAACAGCCCTACGTCTCAGAGCCTGGAGGCGGTCGACTAGATTATGCGTGTGTGTTACAGGGGGTGCGAACCTTTGTGCCAGAGGAGGATGGTGGCTTATATAGAGTGCGCCAGGACCTCAGTCATCCTCCATTACCAAGAGTTCAATGTACATAAAGAAGGAGTGTTACAGGTAACGTCCGTAATAAAGTGTTATAAATGATCATTAAGTCTATGAGTAAACGTCCGACCGTTGCTGCGCAGAATGGCTTTAGGTCTTCTGTACGTTGAGTGGTCTTTTGCATGGTCGAATGGTCGAGTGGTCGAGTGATCCGAAGAAGGAGGGGTCTCCAAGTGAATGGTAGGTCGAGTGGATTGCACTCGACACCTTTGTTGGGCCTCCCTATTTACTCTTGCACTTCTTTGCTTCTAAGACAAGGACCTTAGGTAGGATGTATAGGTCAGGCCTATTACCCTACCCCAGGTCTATGTCCTCATCAGGGGGCGCGCGCCCCTACCTCGTGGGCCCCCTGGTAGGCCTCCGGTGCCCATATTTGGCTATATGAAGTCTTTCGCCCTAGAAAAAAACAGAAGGAAGCTTTAGGGATGAAGCGCCGCTGTCTCGAGGCGGAACCTGGAAAAACCAATCTAGGGCTCCGGTGGAGCTGTTCTGCCGGGGAAACATCCCTCCGGGAGGGGGAAATCGTCACCATCATCATCACCATCGATCCTCTCATCGGGAGGGGGTCAATCTCCATCAACATCTTCACCAGCACCATCTCATCTCAAACCCTAGTTCATCTCTTGTATCCAATCTTTGTCTCAAAACCTCAGATTGGTACCTGTGGGTTGCTAGTAGTGTTGATTACTCCTTGTAGTTGATGCTAGTTGGTTTATTTGGTGGAAGATCATATGTTCAGATCCTTTATGCATATTAAATACCCCTCTGATTATGAACATGAATATGATTTGTGATTAGTTACGTTTGTTCCTGAGGAAATGGGAGAAGTTTTGCTATAAGTAGTCTTGCTATATGTTGACTTTCCTCTAGTGGTGTTATGTGAACGTCGACTACATGACACTTCACCATTATTTGGGCCTAGGGGAAGTCATTGGGAAGTAATAAGTAGATGATGGGTTGCTAGAGTGACAGAAGTTTAAACCCTAGTTTATGCGTTGCTTCGTAAGGGGCTGATTTGGATTCACATGTTTCATGCTATGGTTAGGTTTACCTTAATACTTCCTTTGTAGTTGCGGATGCTTGCAAGAGGGGTTAATCATAAGTGGGATGCTTGTGTAAGGAAGGGAAGTACCCAAGCACCGAGCCACCCACATATCAAGTTATCAAAGTAACGAACATGAATCATATGAGCATGATGAAAACTAGCTTAGCGATAATTCCCATGTGTCCTCGGGAGCGTTTTCCTTTATATAAGAGTTTGCCCAGGCTTGTCCTTTGCTACCAAAAGGATTGGCCCACCTTGCTGCACCTTGTTTACTTTTTTTACTTGTTACCCATTACAAATTACCTTATCACAAAACTATATGTTATCGATAATTTCAGTGCTTGTAGAGAATACCTTACTGAAAACCGCTTGTCATTTCGTTCTGCTCCTCGTTGGGTTCGACACTCTTACTTATCAAAAGGACTACGATATATCCCCTATACTTGTGGGTCATCAAGACTCTTTTCTGGCGCCGTTGCCGGGGAGTGAAGCGCCTTTGGTAAGTGGAATTTGGTAAGGAAAAATTTATATAGTGTGCTAAAATTTACTGTCACTTGTTACTATGGAAAGTAATCCTTTGAGGGGCTTGTTCGGGGTATCTTCACCCCGACCAGTAGAGCAAAGAGTTGATCCTCAACCTACTAAACCTACTGAAAATGTTTACTTTGAAATTCCTTCGGGTAAGATAGAGAAATTGCTAGCTAATTCTTTTACAGGAGATGGAACATTGCATCCCGATTTGCACCTAATCTATGTGGATGAAGTTTGTGGATTATTTAAGCTTGCAGGTATGCCCGAGGATGTTATCAAGAAGAAGGTATTCCCTTTATCTTTGAAGGGAAACGCATTGACATGGTTTAGGCTATGCGATGATATTGGATCATGGAACTACAACCGGTTGAAATTGGAATTTCATCAGAAGTTTTATCCTATGCATCTGGTTCATCGTGATGTAATTATATATATAATTTTTGGCCTCGCGAAGGAGAAAGCATAGTTCAAGCTTGGGGAGGCTTAATTCAATGTTATATTCATGCCCCAATCATGAGCTCTCAAGATAAATTATTATTCAAAAATTTTATGCTCGGCTTTCTCTCAATAATTGCTCCATGCTCGATACTTCTTGTACTGGTTCTTTTATGATGAAGACTATTGAATTTAGATGGGATCTATTTGAAAGAATTAAACGCAACTCTGAAGATTGGGAAATCGACGAGGGTAAGGAGTCAGGTATAACACGTAAGTTTGATTGTGTTAAATCTTTTATGGATACCGATGTTTTCCGTGAATTTAACACTAAATATGGGCTTGACTCTGAGATAGTAGCTTCTTTCTGTGAATCATTTGCTACTCATGTTGATCTTCCTCTGGAGCAGTGGTTTAAATATCGTCCTCCCATTGAAGTAAAAGTAGTTGAACCTATTAAAGTTTAAGAAAAGACTATCACTTATAATGTTGATCCTATTGTTCCTACCGCTTATATTGAGAAACCACCTTTCCCTGCTAGAATAAAGGATCATGCTAAAGTTTCAACTGTAGTTCGTAAGAGTAATACTAGAGCACCTATACCCCCTGAGCAAATTAAAGTTGAACCTAGTATTGATGTGGTTAAAGATCTCTTGGTTGATAATATTGATGGGCATGTTATTTACTTCTGTGATGAAGCTGCTAGAATTGCTAGACCCATTACTAAAAATAAACATAGACCTGTTGTAGGCATGCCTGTTGTTTCTGTTAAAATAGGAGATCATTTCTATCATGGTTTATGTGATATGGGTGCTAGTGCGAGTGCAATACCTCATTCTTTATACGAAGAAATTATGCATGATATTGCACCTGCTAAGTTAGAAGGTATTGATGTTACAATTAAGCTTGCTAATAGAGATACTATTTCACCAGTTGGGATTGTTAGAGATGTTGAAGTGTTCACTACTAGAGAAAAGCTTATCAGTAGCGCTAGTTTTTGTACTACCAGTAGCGCGGGCACCAGCGCTACTGCTACGGTGCTACAACTATTTTGTAGCTGTAGCGCGTTTTTAGGCCAGCGCTACTGGTAAGTTCAAGTACTAGTAGCGTGGCACTTGGGAGCGCTACTCGTAAATGAGCGCTGCTGGTAATATGTTGGCCTGCGCCACTGCTAACATTTATGTTTTTTAGCATTTAGGCGCTGTACATGTTTAAACAGATATATCTTTTATACAATAACAACTCATCATGAACTAGTCTGTTTAAATAGCATATTCATTACCACTTTTCATCACCACCAAACAACGTTCGTCAATGAAACATCATATAACAAGTTGGTCACTAGTCATAATCATAACTCCTAATCATCATCATCAACTCTAACACATTGTAGCACATAATAACACATTCTAGTTATGACCTACTCCTCTCATAGGACCTACTCTACCCTCTCTTAGGTAAAATATCATAAAACAAGATAGGCGTTGACTCTCCATTAAGGAAAATTGACTATCCATAATAAAGAACGGAGATCATCCTGTCTCCAAGTCTTGGCCTACGCACAATGTTACTTCCAAGTAGCTCTCTATGATGGTTCAAACATTTTTTGAAATCATTTATTATCATGGCTTCCTCGCTTATAGAAATCCGGTATGGACAGGAGTGATGTGGATACTGCGGCTGACCTGGCCGTGGTGGCCGTAATCTCATAACATTAACGCGACCTCTCGGCAACATCAGATGAGGCACACAATCCATCGGGATTTTCTGTTAAAAAACATAGTAATAACTTTGTAGTTAGCAATGTAGTTTAGTTTTAGAAGAATTTATGCAAAAGATGCACGGATGTTGTAATAGTAGAAAATCTTACCATGATATCTCCATTGATGTCACCGTAGTTCAACACATGCACTAGTGGCACGTATTGACCATAATGTGGAGGAGTTTGATAATAGCTATTGTAATTCTCAAGATTAGTAAAAAATGCGATAAGACCATCTTGCTCCTTATAAGTTAATTGTGCTTCATCATTGTAGTAGTAGGTTCTATTTACCATTTTCCGTACATTTTTTGAAGAATGAAAATAAGCTGTCAATGGAAATAAGCTGTCAAATATTTTAAAATAAACAATATAAATTACTTAGTAAATATGTTTAAGAAACTCACACAGGTAGAACTGGAAGCGTGTCAACAAGGACCCAAATGGTCATATCATTTTTGTCGATGTCAGGATCACCAAGATCGAAGGTGAGAAGCATACCCTCATGAAAATCATATGCCTTGCAAAGGGCTTCCCAATTCAGGCAACCAAAATTGGATGAGTTCACAGAATTGTATAGATTTACAACAAAATCATAACCATGATGGGTCCTTAGTTGAATTATCTTTGTCTCCATTCTTTCATGATCTTCAAAACCCATCTTCTTCAAGACATAGAGTCTTGCATGGCATGGGATAAGCTAGTCGAATTGTAAAAGACGGAAATTACACGTTGAAGAAGCAGAGAAGTGGTGCAAAAAATAACAAAAAACACTTGTGTCGTTGCGTACCATTTCAACATCGAAGGTCTCTTGGAGCTTGATGCTGAAGCACCGACCTTCTACCAGGTGAGGCCTGTCGCACAGACCGCGCTCATCTTTGCAGTACTCGCACATAGCGAATTCCCTTTCATCGTCAGACATTTCCTAATAGGTAATTAATAATCCATCATCAAATACATATATAGCAGTTTGTAGCAAAGATCATCATATAACAACTAAAACACCTAAATTTGTAGTTTGTAGTAGTTTGTAGCAAAGATCATCATCGAACCTAGTTTGTAGCAAAGTAATCCATCATGAATACATATATAGTAGTTTTTAGCACAAACCACGCTCATCTTTTGCATTCAATGAGCAAATAACTAATAGGTAATTAATAATCCATCATCAAATACATATATAGTAGTTTGTAGCAAAGATCATCATATAATATCACTAATACATCTCGAACAATATCTCCTCTAGGTTCAGTGGGCCGCGGTGGACACCCAAAGAGAAGGAACCATCACCGGATCATAGCTCCGGTGAGATCCCCAAAGAATCTGCCAGGTATTGGAGAACCGGCCGTTCGCCAATGCAACCAAGTAGCGCTGGACGTGCGTGTTCTCCTCTGTGACATGGTGCTGTACCACCTGCGCGGGGGACTCAAGACTCTCCACCGATGCAGGCCCAGGTGACCGCCACCAAAGAAGCTCCGGGTCGACGACCGGCTGGCTCCTCACTAAGCTGCGCTCACCAGAAGGTAGCACAACCTAGTACCAGTCCGACGCAGCCCAGTCCCGGACATGGCCCCTCGGCTCAACCAGGAGTCGTTCGCCGAGTCGACGACGAGGATGCGGGATAGGCATCGTTGACGTCAAGAACAAAATGCTTAATTATGAAAACAAAATTAATAAATACTTAGCAAAATTTGGCATGACCTTTGCTAAAAACAGGACATATCGAGCGCCTGAAATTTGCCAGAACATAAACGAATCGACATTTCTGGCAAAACATAGGCCACTCGGAAAAATATGACATGTCCAAAATGTGACATGTTCAAAATATGACATGTGCACTGCAAATTTGCGTATAACAGGAAAATTGCTTTAACTAAAATTAACAACAATTGCTTTAACTAAAAAAATACCTAGAATTATGTTAACTACACCTAAAACACCTAAAATTCTATTAACTACACCTAAAACAACTAAAACACCTAAAACTCTTTTAAATACACTTAAAACACCTAAATTCTATTAACGACACCTAATTAAAAACCTAGCTAAATTTCTGTCCTAACTTTAAAACCTAACTAAATTTAAAAACGTAGGGTTCATACGAATTAACTAGGGTTCATACCTAATCTGTCCTAGCTAGGGTTCGATCATAACCTACATTATTCTAATAAGCTACATTTTTTCAACTACATAGGATTCAAAATAACTACTCTAATAACTATAACTAGGGAGGGAGGGAGGAGGAGGAAGGAGGGAGGAGTACCTCCCGGTGGAGGAGGGCCGGCGCGGGAGGAGAGCCGGCGCGGGGGCCGGGGCGGCCGGTGGGGGAGGAGGCCGACACGGGGGAGGGCGGACGGCGGGGAGGAGGGCCGGCGCGGGCGAGGGCGGCCGACGCAAGGAGGAGGGCCGGCGCGGGGGACGACAGCGTGCGGGGGTCGACGGCGGCGCGCGAGGGATCGAGGGAGGAGTGTGGAGTGTGAGTGATGTGAGTGATGAGGTCGGCCGGGGGGCACGCGGGGGAGGTAGTGGGCTTAACAGCAGCACGGGCAATGGGCCAGCGCTACTGCTAAGCTCACTAGCTGTAGCGCGGGCGCAAATCATCACACGCTACAGCTAAGTGGCCTGCCCTTTGGCCCCGGCAGCCCGCTAATTAAACATCAGTGCGGCTCGCGCCAACCAGCACTGCTGCTACGAAGTAGCAGCAGTGCCTGTTTTGGCCGGCGCTACTGGTAAATACCAGTAGCATGGGTGCCCAAACAGGCGCTACTGCTAAAATTCTATGTATAAGCATTTTCCTAGTAGTGGTTGTGTGGGAAAGTTAAATATCCTACTGATTTTCTTGTTCTTGGTTCCCCACAAGATGACTTTTATCCCATTATATTTGGTAGACCCTTCTTGAATAGTGTTAATGCTAAGATAGATTGCAAAAAGGATGTTGTTACTATTGGATTAGGGGATATGTCTCATGATTTTAATTTTGCTAAATTTCGAAGACAACCCCATGATAAAGAATTGCCTATTAAAGATGAAATTATTTGTCTTGCTTCTATTACCGTGCCTCCTAATGATCCTTTCGAGCAATATTTGTTAGACCATGAAAATGATATGTTTATGAATGAAAGAAGGGAAATAGTCGAAGTATTCTTTAAACAGGGACCTATTTTGAAACACAACTTGCCTGTTGAAATTCTAGGGGATCCTCCTCCACCCAAGGGTGATCGCACGTTTGAGCTTAAACCATTACCTGATACTCTTAGATATGCTTATCTTTATGAAAAGAAATATATCCTATTATTATTAGTGGTAACCTTTCAGAGCAGGAAGAAGAGAAATTATTGAAAACTCTGAAGAAGCACCGTGCTGCTATTGGATATACTCTGGATGATCTTAAGGGCATTAGTCCCACTCTATGCCAGCACAAAATAAAATTGGAGAAAGACGCTAAACCGGTTGTTGATCACCAACGACGGTTAAATCCTAAGATGAAAGAAGTGGTAAGGAAAGAAATACTAAAGCTTCGGAAGGCAGGTATATTTTATCCCGTTGCTGATAGTAAGTGGGTAAGTCCTGTCCATTGTGTCCCTAAGAAGGGAGGTATTACTGTTGTTCCTAATGATAAAGATGAATTGATCCCACAAAGAATTGTTATATGTTATAGAATGGTAATTGATTTCCGCAAACAAAATAAAGCTACTAAAAATGATCATTACCCTTTACCTTTTATTGATCAAATGCTAGAAAGATGATCCAAACATACACATTTTTGCTTTCTAGACGGTTATTCTAGTTTCTCTCAAATACCCGTGTCAAAAGAGGATAAAGAAAAGACCACTTTTAGTTGCCCTTTCGGTACCTTTGCTTATACACGTATGCCTTTTGGTTTATGCAATGCACCTGCTACCTTTCATAGATGTATGACTGCTATATTCTCTGATTTTTGTGAAAAGATTGTTGAGGATTTCATGGATGATTTCTTAGTTTATGGAACTTCTTTTGATGATTGCTTAAGCAACCTTGATTGATTTTTGCAGAGATGTGAAGAAACTAGTCTTGTCTTGAATTGGGAGAAGTGTCACTTTATGGTTAATGAAGATATTGTCTTGGGGCATAAAATTTCTGAAATAGGTATTGAAGTTGATAAAGCTAAAGTTGATGCTATTGAAAAGGTGTTGTGTCCTAAGGACATTAAAGGTATAAGAAGTTTCCTTGGTCATGCCAGTTTTTATAGGAGGTTCATTAAGGACTTCTCAAAAATTTCTAGGCCTCTGACTAATCTCTTACAAAAAGATGTTCCTTTTTTCTTTGATGATGATTGTGTAGAAGCATTTGAAATACTTAAGAATGCTTTGATTTCTGCACCTATTGTTCAGCCACCTGATTGGAATTTACCCTTTGAAATTATGTGTGATGCTAGTGATTATGCTATAGGTGTTGTTCTAGGACAAAGAGTTGATAAGAAATTAAATGCTATCCAATATGCTAGTAAAACTCTAGAAAGTGCCGAGAGAAATTATGCTACTACTGAAAAAGAATTTTTAGTAGTTGTATTTGCTTGTGATAAGTTCAGACCTTACATTGTTGATTCTAAAGTAACTGTTCACACTGATCATGCTGCTATTAAATATCTTATGGAAAAGAAAGATGCTATACCTAGACTTATTAGATGGGTTCTCCTACTACAAGAATTTGATTTGCATATTATAGATAGAAAGGGAGCTGGGAACCCCGTTGCAGACAACTTATATAGGTTAGAGAATGTTCTTGATGACCCACTACCTATTGATGATAGCTTTCCCGATGAACAATTAGCTGCCATAAATGCTTCTCGTACTTCCCCATGGTATGCTGATTATGCTAATTACATTGTTGCTAAATTTATACCACCTAGTTTCACATACCAGCAAAAGAAAAGTTTTTCCATGATTTAAGACATTACTTCTGGGATGACCCACACCTTTATAAAGAAGGAGTAGATGGTGTTATTAGACGTTGTGTACCTGAGCATGAACAGGAACAGATCCTATGCAAGTGTCACTCCGAGGCTTATGGAGGACACCACATTGGAGATAGAACTGCACATAAGGTATTGCAATCCGGTTTTTATTGGCCTACTCTTTTCAAAGATGCCCGTAAGTTTGTCTTGTCTTGTGATGAATGTCAAAGGATTGGTAATATTAGTAGACGTCAAGAAATGCCTATGAACTATTTACTTGTTATTGAACCATTTGATGTTTGGGGCTTTGATTATATGGGACCGTTTCCTTCCTCTAATGGTATACACATATTTTAGTTGCCGTTGATTACGTTACTAAGTGGGTAGAAGCTATTCCAACTAGTAGTGTTGATCATAACACCGATATTAAGATGCTTAAAGAAGTTATTGTTCCAAGGTTTGGAGTCCCTAGATACTTAATGACTGATGGTGGTTCACATTTTATTCATGGTGCTTTTCGTAAAATGCTTTCTAAGTATGATGTCAACCATAGAATTGCATCTCCATACCATCCACAGTCTAGTGGTCAAGTAGAACTAAGTAATATGGAGATTAAATTAATTTTGCAAAAGACTGTTAATAGATCTAGAAAGAATTGGTCCAAACAAATTGATGATGCATTATGGGCCTATAGAACTGCATATAAAAATCCTATGGGTATGTCTCCGTACAAAATGTTTTATGGAAAAGCATGTCATTTACCTCTCGAACTAGAACATAAGGCATATTGGGCCATTAAAGAGCTCAATTATGATTTCAAACTTGCCAGTGAGAAGAGAATATCTGACATTAGCTCACTTGATGAATGGAGAACTCAGGCCTATGAGAATGCCAAACTCTTTAAAGAAAAAGTTAAAAGATGGCATGACAAAAGGATACAAAAGCGTGAGTTTAATGTAGGTGATTATGTTTTGCTATACAACTCTCGTTTAAGATTTTTTGCAGGAAAAATCCTCTCTAAATGGGAAGGTACTTACGTTATCGAGGAGGTTTATTGTTCCGGGGCCATAAAAATCAACAACTTCGAAGGCACAAATCCGAAGGTGGTGAACGGTCAAAGACTCAAACATTATATCTCAGGTAATCCAATAAATGTTGAAACTAATGTTATTGACACTGTAACCCCGGAGGAATATATAAGGGACACTTTCCAGAACGTTTCAGACTCCGAAAAGGAATAGGTATGTGGTACGACAAGTAAACCGACTCCAAAACAGTTCTAATAGCAATTTTTCTCTGTTTTGGAATATTTAAGAAAATAGGAAAATAAGTAGTCCGAAGAGGACATGAGGCATTCACGAGGGTGGAGGACGCGCCCTACCCCCCTGGGCACGCCCCCTGCCTCGTGGGCACCTTGTGTGCCCTCCGGACTCTCTTCTCTTGCACGATACTTCTTTCGGTCGGTAAAAATTCATTATATAATCTCCCGAAGGTTTGACCACCGTACCACGCAAATATCCTCTGTTTTTGTTTTGAGATGTTTTTCTGACAAATCTAGATCATCATGACGTCTTCAAGCGCCCCCAAGGACAAGTTCTTTGAGAAGGTTATCAATCCCTACCTCGCGGAGGTGCTGCAACACCGTCAAACAATTGAGATGCGTGATGGGTTGCTACACAAGCGCGATGTCGAGGGACCAAAGAGGACCGGAAGCGTGGAGACAACACTCAAAGCAATGGAGCAACACGTTTTAAAGTGCCAAGTGATGGTGGAACGCGGACTCAATGCCAACCACATGATGATCGCGGAGTTCACCAACAACCACAAGCTGGATGCCAAGAACATTGGGGAGATCATCTTCAAGCTTCACGAGAAAATCGAGCATCTCCAAGCCCAGATCTATGACCTGCAAAACCAAAACTGTGATTATGAATATAGATTCAAGAGGATGAGTTTGGCTGCAGATTTGAGAATCCTGGAGACTCGATCATCCTTCTATGATGGTGAGCCTATGCCTTGGAAGATGGACGACAAGCCTACTGATACGTCTCCAACGTATCTATAATTTATGAAGTATTCATGCTATTATATTATCCATCTTAGATGTTTTATATGCATTTATATGCTATTTTATATGATTTTTGGGACTAACCTATTAACCTAGAGCCCAGTGCCAGTATCTGTTCTTTTACTTGTTTTTGAGTTCTATAGAAAAGGAATACCAAACGGAGTCCAATTGACGTGCCAATTTTTGTTGATTTTTTATGGACCAAAAGAAGCCCCTGGAGCAAAAGAGTTGGGCCAGAAGAGTCCCGGGCTGTCCACTAAGGTGGGGGGTGTGCCCACCCCCTGAGCATAGGCCCCTACCTCGTGGACGACTCGGAGACCCCCCTGACGTGAAACCAACGCCAAAAATTCCTATAAATACAGAAACCCCCAGAAAATAACCTAGATCGGAAGTTCCGCCGCGGCAAGCCTCTGTAGCCACAAGAAATCAATCTAGGCCCTCTCTGGCACCCTGCCGGAGGGGGCCATCATCACCGGAGGCCATGGAGGAGGATCCCGGAGGGGCCATCATCGCCATGAAGGCCAAGGACCAGAGGAAGAACCTCTCCCCATCTAGGGGGGAGGCCATGAAGGAGGAATCAGAAGGGGGTGAACCACTCCTCCTCTCTCTCGGTGGCGCCGGAGTGCCATCGGGAGGGGAATCATCGCCGCGGTGATCGTCTTCATCAACATCACCACCATCATCACCATCCTCATTTCTTTTACGCGGTCCACTCTTCCGCACCCCGCTATAATCCCTACTTGAACATGGTGCTTTATGCCACATATTATGATCCAATGATGTGTTGCCATCCTATGATGTTTTGAGTAGATATCCTTTGTCTTTGGGTTGATTGATGATCTAGATTGGTACGAGTTTTATGTTTTATTTCGGTGCTATCCTATGTTGCCCTCCGTGTCACGCAAGCGTGAGGGATTCCCGCTGTAGGGTGTTGCAATACGTTCATGATTCACTTATAGTGGGTTGGTGAGTGACTGAAACACAAACCCGAGTAAGGGGGTTGTTGCGTATGGGAATAAAGAGGACTTGATGCTTTAATGCTATGGTTGGGTTTTACCTTAATGATCTTTAGTAGTTGCGGATGCTTGCTAGTGTTCCGATCATAAGTGCATATGATCCAAGTAGAGAAAGTATGTTAGCTTATGCCTCTGCCTCACATGAAATTGCAATGACGACTACCGATCTTGTTGACAATTGCCTAGGACAATTCCGCACACCCATCCACCATTATTCCACACTCGCTATTTATAATATTTAGTAATATATTCTAACTTTATGATAACATCACCTACTTTTATATTTTAGCTCTCCGATATCATACAAAGTTATCCTCTTCATACCCACAACGTAGTTTTATTTCTCGTTGCTAGTTGGAAGCAAACGTTCGGTGTACGTAGAGTCGTATCAGTGGCAGATAGGGCTTGAGAGAATATTGATCTTACATTTAGCTCCTTGTGGGTTCGACACTCCATACTTATCACTTCCACCTTTGGAAATTGCTACGATGATTCCCTGCACTTGGGGATTATCAAGCTCTTTTCTGGCGCCGTTGCCGGGGAGCAATAGCGTGGGGTTGATATTCTCGTGTGTGCTTGTTTGCTTTCTTAACTAAGTAGATTTTTTTCCTTTTTGTTTCTGTTTAGTTGTGAGTGAAACATAAAAAAAATTAAACAATGAAAATACCAAAAAAAATTACTTGCCTCTCATGCCTAAAATGTTTTTCAAAAAGAGAAGTGATTGGAAAGTTATGCATTGAAGAAGTGAGGGTCGACCTTAAGCACTTGTGTTCATGATCACGGAAACAATGTAGAATTTTTCATGAAAGTTTCTTTGTAAATAATTATCCCCTTGTATATATCCATTGTATTATAAAAATAATGTGCCAAGCTTTGGTTTTAGGATGATTAGATTGCTTGTTTACTATGTGCAGAACAAAAACAGAAACTTTGGCTGTAGTGCGTGAATTTACTTTTTTACTGGAAAGTCAAATGGGTATGAAACCTTTTTCACATTACTTCTGAACAAAAGTTTCAAATTTTCAAATTTATTTCATAACTTTTGGAGTTACAGAAGCTTGCTAAACTTCCAGATTACTACAGACTGTCCTGTTTTTGACAGATTCTGTTTTTCGCGTGTTGTTTGCTTATTTTGATGAATCTATGGCTAGTATCGGGGTATGAACCATAGAGAAGTTGGAATACAGTAGGTTTAACACCAATATAAATAAATAATGAGTTAATTACAGTACCTGAAAGTGGTAGTTTGCTTTATTACACTAACAGATCTCACAAAGTTTTTGTTAATGTTTTGTGTGGACGAAGTGTTCGAAGATCGAGGAGATATGAATATGAGAGGAATAAAGGGAGGCAAGAGTTCAATCTTGGGGATGCACTAGGCACCCCAAGTAAATATTTCAAGGATACTCAAGCATCTAATCTTGGGGATGCCCCGGTTGGCATCCCATCTTTCTTCTTCAACGATTATCGGTACACCTTGGTTTTTGTTTTGTTCACATGATTTGTGCCCCTTGTGTTTTCCTTTTTATTTAAGAACCATTCTAGTATGAGATGTCCCTTAATCAATTTATAGAATACATCATGTTCTTCACTTATATCTTTTAAGTATGATCTTATAGAATTGCTCTTTGTGCTTCACTTAAATCTTTTGAGTATGGTTTTATAGAATGCTTCATGTGTTGCACTTATATATTTTGAGCTTGGATATTGGTTAGACTATATTAATTGTAGAATTCTCCATGAACTTCACTTATATATTTTGTAGTATGAATAATACTATCATCTAAAGCGGGTTTGGAAGAGTGTCAACTTTAGGAATTAGTTACCCCACTATTCTGAATGAGAAGAATTTTGCTTATGTGGAGAGTAGAAAATTCTCTATGCTTGTAGATCATGAAAAGAAAGCTTTATGTGATGGTTATATTGATTAATTCATTCATTATGTTACTGAAAAATATTATTAGGGAGGAATATATGCTTGTAGGAGTTGCAAGAATACCAAGTTTCCTCTCTATGTGCTTAAAGTTTTGCAGTTATACTTGTTTTGCCTTCCTATGCTACTTGATTCTTGTTCCTATAAATTATGTGCTCAACAAATCCCTAGGAATAGGAAGTGGGTTAGATTTAAATGTGCTAGTCATATTCTTCATGATGCTCTCTTTATGTTTCAATTCTTTTCTTTTATGTGAGCATCATTGAAATCATCATGCCTAGCTAAAAGGCACTAAAGAAAGGCGCTTGTTGGGAGACAACCCAATATTTACCCTTACTGTTTTTGTGTGTTTACATGAATAAGATACTGTAGTAATCATGTTTTATAGGTTTTGTTTCAATAAAGTGCCAAGTAAGACCTTTGGGAAGACTTGGGTGAAAGTTAATGTGATCTTGCTGTAAAAAACAGAAACTTTGCGCTCATGGTATTAGCTACCATTTTTTTTATAGAAGAGTGCTTTTGAGGTGATTATTTTTGAAGAAGATTAATAGACAAATTCCTAACGTCCACCAATTTATTTCATAACTTTTGGGGTAGCAGAAGTATGGTTTATGTTGAGATCATTACAGACTGTTCTGTTTCTGACAGATTCTATTTTCATTGCATAGTTTGCTTGTTTTCTAGTTTCTATGGCTTATATTTCTAAATATAAATTGTAGAAATGATATGGTACAGTAGGCATTGTGTGATAACAATTATGAACTTTGTCTTTGACAGTACCAAAGTGAATGGTTTACTCTTTATCATACTAACCTATCTCACGAAGTTCCATTAAGTTTTGTGTGATTGAAGTTTTCAAGCTTTGGGTGAGATATTTATATGAGGAGAATAAGGAGTGGAAAGACCCTAAGCTTGGGGATGCCCAAGGCACCCCAAGGTAATACTCAAGGAAGACTCAAGCGGCTAAGCTTGGGGATGCCCCGGAAGGCATCCCCTCTTTCGTCTTTAGAACTATCGATATACCTTACTCGGGGCTTTATTTTTATTCATCACATGATATGTGTTTTTCTTGGAGCGTATTTTCAATTTTACTTTCTGTTTGAATAAAATCATTGGATCTGAAATCTTGAATGAAAAAGAATCCTCCCATGGCTAGTTAATTATTTTACTACTTAGTGTTCTTCACCTATTTCTATTTGGTGTAGTTTGTCATCTACTCACGTGCTTCAAGTATATCCTATGAGTAAATGGTTGAATGAATTGAATATCATAAATCTGCATTTATAAATGTTTCATATGCTTATACCATGGGGTGTAATGACTTCGCACAGAATAAGTATAGGTAGTAAACTTATTGAAAGTAAGCAAACGAAGAATTGGTCACTTGAACAATTCATGAAAGAATATTGAAGGAAGAGAGTTTTCACATATAAATATACTATCTTGGACATATTTTGTAATTGTGAGCACTCATTAAAATATGACATGCTAAAAGGATGATGTTGGACAAGGAAGACAACGTAATGGGTTATGTTTTCTTATATCTGAAATAAAATATATTGTCATGGATCATACAACATGCTGAGCTTGCCTTTCCCTCTCATGCTAGCCAAATTCTTTGCACCAAGTAGAGATACTACTTGTGCTTCTGAACATCCCTTAAACTAGTTTTTCCATGAGAGTCCACCATTACCTACCTAAGGATTGAGTAAGATCCTTCAAGTAGGTTGTCTTCTGTGCATGTAATAAAAATTG
Source organism: Aegilops umbellulata (assembly GCA_032464435.1). Taxonomy (NCBI): domain Eukaryota; kingdom Viridiplantae; phylum Streptophyta; class Magnoliopsida; order Poales; family Poaceae; genus Aegilops; species Aegilops umbellulata. Next base: position 358,687,858 of record CP136059.1, on the reverse strand, counting down.
CACCTTAAATATTTATGATCTATTAGTGCGAAGAAAATAAGCTTTATAAAAACTTGTGATAGGGAATAAATAAAAGCGACGGACTGCATAATAAAGGTCTTTATCACAAGAGGCAATATAAAGTGACGTTCTTTTGCATTTAGATTTTATACATCCAACCATAAAGGCGCATGACAACCTCTGCTTCCCTCTGCGAAGGGCCTATCTTTTACTTTTATCTTCTACCCTTATACAAGAGTCATGGTGATCATCACCTTTCCTTTCTACACTTTTTCCTTTGGCAAGCACTTTGTGTTGGAGCGATCCGGATATATATATATATATATATATATATATATATATATATATATATATATATATATATATATATATATATATATATCCACTTGGATGTAGGTTTTCATAAATTATTATTGTTGACATTAGCCTTGAGGTAAAAGGTTGGGAGGCGAAACTATAAGCCCCTATCTTTCTCTGTGTCCGATTAAAACTTTGAACCCATAAATATCACATGAGTGTTAGCAATTGTGAAAGATTAAATGATAGTTGAGTATGTGGAGTTTGCTGAATCAAAGCTCTTACATAGACCCTTCCCGAAAATAAGATGAATTGCAATTGTTTGATGACTAATAGTACTGTTTGTTAGTTTTCAAGAAAGTTTATGATCTATAGTTTAACATGCGAATAGCTTGTTACTTGATCATGAAAAGTTTTATGAGATGAGCTACTATTATGACATATAATGATGCTAGAAAAGGTGATTAAAATTATCATTGATCAAACTTGTGCACCTGCTAGCATTCATACTTCATAAATTATTTCTTTTATCATTTACCTACTCGAGGACGAGCAGGAATTAAGTTTGGGGATGCTGATACGTCTCCAAAGTATCTATAATTTATGAAGTATTCATCTATTATATTATCCATCTTAGATGTTTATATGCTATTTTATATGATTTTTGGGACTAACCTATTAACCTAGAGCCCAGTGCCAGTTTCTTTTTTTCCTTGTTTTTGAGTTTTACAGAAAAGGAATACCAAACGGAGTCCAATTGACGTGCCAATTTTTGTTGAGTTTTTATGGACCAAAAGAAGCCCCTGGAGCAAAAGAGTTGGGCCAGAAGAGTCCCGGGCTGTCCACGAGGGTGGGGGGCGCGCCCACCCCCTGGGTGTAGGCCCCTGCCTCCTAGACGACTCGGAGACCCCCCTGACGTGAAACCAATGCCAAAAATTCCTATAAATACAGAAACCCCCATAAAATAACCTAGATCAGAAGTTCCGCCGCGGCAAGCCTATGTAGCCACGAGAAATCAGTCTAGGCCCTCTCTGGCACCCTGCCAGAGGGGGCCAACATCACCGGAGGCCATGGAGGAGGATCCCAGAGGGGCCATCATCGCCATGAAGGCCAAGGACCAGAGGGAGAACCTCTCCCCATCTAGGGGGGAGGCCATGAAGGAAGAAGCACAAGGGGGAGAACCACTCCTCCTCTCTCCCGGTGGCGCCGGAGTGCCGTCGGGAGGGGAATCATCGCCGCGGTGATCGTCTTCATCAACATCACCACCATCATCACCATCCTCATTTCTTTTACGCGGTCCACTCTTCCGCACCCCGCTGTAATCTCTACTTGAACATGGTGCTTTATGCCACATATTATGATCCAATGATGTGTTGCCATCCTATGATGTTTTGAGTAGATATCCTTTATCTTTGGGTTGATTGATGATCTAGATTGGTACGAGTTGTATGTTTTATTTCGGTGCTGTCCTATGGTGCCCTCTGTGTCGCGCAAGCGTGAGGGATTCCCGCGGTCGGGTGTTGCAATACGTTCATGATTCACTTATAGTGGGTTGGTGAGTGACTGAAACACAAACCCGAGTAAGGGGGTTGTTGCGTATGGGAATAAAGAGGACTTGATGCTTTAATGCCATGGTTGGGTTTTACCTTGATGATCTTTAGTAGTTGCGGATGCTTGCTAGTGTTCCGATCATAAGTGCATATGATCCAAGTAGAGAAAGTATGTTAGCTTATGCCTCTCCCTCACATGAAATTGCAATGACGACTACCGATCTTGTTAACAATTGGCTAGGACAATTCCGCACACTGATCCACAATTATTCCACACTCACTATTTATAATATTTAGCAATATATTCTAACTTTATGATAACATCACCTACTTTTATATTTTAGCTCTCCGATATCATACAAAGTTAACCTCTTCATACCCACAACGTAGTTTTATTTCTCGTTGCTAGTTGGAAGCAAACGTTCGGTGTACGCAGAGTCGTATCAGTGGCAGATAGGGCTTGAGAGAATATTGATCTTACCTTTAGCTCCTTGTGGTTTCGACACTCCATACTTATCACTTCCACCTTTGGAAATTGCTACGATGATTCCCCGCACTTGGGGATTATCAAACTCTTTTCTCGCGCCGTTGCCGGGGAGCAATAGCGTGGAGTTGATATTCTCGTGTGTGCTTGTTTGCTTTATTCACTAAGTAGATTTTTTCCTTTTTGTTTCTCTTTAGTTGTGGGTGAAACATACAAAAAAATTTAAACAATGAAAATACAAAAAAGATTACTTGCCTCTCATGCCTAAAAAGTTTTCAAAAAGAGAAGTGATTGGAAAGTTATGCATTGAAGAAGTGAGGGTCGACCTTGAGCACTTGTGTTCATGCTCACGGAAACAATGTAGCATTTTTCATGGAAGTTTCTCTGTAAATAATTATCCCCTTGTATATATCCATTGTATTATAAAAATAATGTGCCAACCTTTGGTTTTAGGATGATTAGATTGCTTGTTTACTATGTGCAGAACAAAAACAGAAACTTTGGCTGTAGTGCATGAATTTACTTTTTTACTGGAAAGTCAAATGGGTATGAAACCTTTTTCACATTACTTATGAACAAAATTTTCAAATTGTCAAATTTATTTCATAATTTTTGGAGTTACAGAAGCTTGCTAAATTTCTAGATTACTACAGACTGTCCTGTTTTTGATAGATTCTGTTTTTCGCGTGTTGTTTGCTTATTTTGATGAATCTATGGCTAGTATCGGGGGGTATGAACCATAGAGAAGTTGGAATACAGTAGGTTGAACACCAATATAAATAAATAATGAGTTAATTACAGTACCTGAAAGTGGTAGTTTGCTTTATTACACTAACGGATCTCACAAAGTTTTTGTTAATGTTTTGTGTGGATGAAGTGTTCGAAGATCGAGGAGCTATCAATATGAGAAGAATAAAGAGAGGCAAGAGTTCAAGCTTGGGGATGCCCAAGGCACCCCAAGTAAATATTTCAAGGATACTCAAGCATCTAAGCTTGGGGATGCCCCGGTTGGCATCCCATCTTTCTTCTTCAACGATTATTTGTACACCTCGGTTTTTGTTTTGTTCACATGATTTGTGCCCCTTGTGTTTTCCTTTTTATTTAAGAACCATGCTAGTATGAGATTTCCCTTCATCAATTTATAGAATACATCATGTGCTTAACTTATATCTTTTAAGTATGATCTTATAGAATTGCTCTTTGTGCTTCACTTAAATCTTTTGAGTATAGTTTTATAGAATGCTTCGTGCGCTGCACTTATATATTTTGAGCTTGGATATTGGTTAGACTATATTAATTGTATACTTCTCCATGAACTTCACTTATATCTTTTGGAGTATGAATAATACTATCATCTAAAGCGGGTTTGGAAGAGTGTCAACTTTAGGAATTAGTGACCCCACTATTCCGAATGAGAAGAATTTTGCTTATGTGGAGAGTAGAAGATTCTCTATGCTTGTAGACCATGAAAAGAAAGCTTTATGTGATGGTTATATTGATTAATTCATTCATGATGTTACTGAAAAATATTATTAGGGAGGAATATATGCTTGTAGGAGTTGCAAGAATACCAAGTTTCCTCTCTATGTGCTTAAGGTTTTGCAGTTATACTTGTTTTGCCTTCCTATGCTACTTGATTCTTGTTCCTATAAATTATGTGCTCAACAAATCCCTAGACATAGGAAGTGGGTTAGATTTAAATGTGCTAGTCATATTCTTCATGATGCTCTCTTAATGTTTCAATTCTTTTCTTTTATGTGAGCATCATTGAAATCATCATGCCTAGCTAAAAGGCACTAAAGAAAAGCGCTTGTTGGGAGACAACCCAATATTTACCCTTACTGTTTTTGTGTGTTTACATGAACAAGATACTGTAGTAATCATGTTTTATAGGTTTTGTTTCAATAAAGTGCCAAGTAAGACCTTTGGGAAGACTTGGGTGAAAGTTAATGTGATCTTGCTGTAAAAAACAAAAACTTTGCGCTCATGGTATTAGCTACCATTTTTTTTACAGAAGAGTGCTTTTGAGTTGATTATTTTTGTAGAAGATTAATAGAAAAATTCCTAACGTCCACCAATTTATTTCATAATTTTTGCGGTAGCAGAAGTATGGTTTATGTTGAGATCATTACAGACTGTTCTGTTTCTGACAGATTCTATTTTCATTGCATAGTTTGCTTGTTTTCTAGTTTCTATTTCTTATATTTCTCAATATAAATTTTAGAAATGATATGGCACAGTAGGCATTATGTGAGAACAATTATGAACCTTGTCTTTGATACCAAAGTGAATGGTTTACTCTTTATCATACTAACCTATCTCACGAAGTTCCGTTAAGTTATGTGTGATTGAAGTTTTCAACCTTTGGGTGAGATATCGATATGAGGAGAATAAGGAGTGGAAAGACCCTAAGCTTGGGGATGCCCAAGGCACCCCAAGGTAATACTCAAGGAAGACTCAAGCGGCTAAGCTTGGGGATGCCCCGGAAGGCATCCCCTCTTTCATCTTTAGAACTATCGGTATACCTTACTCGGGGCTTTATTTTTATTCGTCACATGATATGTGTTTTGCTTGGAGCGTATTTTCAATTTTACTTGCTGTTGGAATAAAATCATTGGATCATAAATCTTGAATGAAAAAGAATCCTCCCATGGCAAGTTAATTATTTGACCACTCAGTGTTCTTCACTTATTTCTTTCTGGGGTAGTTTGTCATCTACTCACGTGCTTCAAGTATATCCTATGAGTAAATGGTTGAATGAATTGAATATCATAAATCTGAATTTATAAATGTTTCATATGCTTATAACATGGGGAGTAATGACTTCACACAGAATAAGTATAGGTAGTAAACTTATTGAAAGTTAGCAAATGCAGAATTGGTCACTTGAACAATTCATGAAAGAATATTGAAGGAAGAGAGATTTCACATATAAATATACTATCTTGGACATCTTTTGTAATTGTGAGCACTCATTAAAATATGACATGCTAAAATTATGATGTTGGACAAGGAAGACAACGTAATGGGTTATGTTTTCTTATATCCGAAATAAAATATATTGTCATGGATCATCCAACATGTTGAGCTTGCCTTTCCCTCTCATGCTAGCCAAATTCTTTGCACCAAGTAGAGATACTTCTTGTGCTTGCGAACATCCCTTAAACTAGTTTTTCCATGAGAGTCCACCATACCTACCTAAGGATTGAGTAAGATCCTTCAAGTAGGTTGTCTTCGGTGCATGCAATAAAAATTGCTCCTTAAATATGTATGATCTATTATTGCGAAGAAAATAAGCTTTATAAAAACTTGTGATAGGGAATAAATAAAAGCGACGGACTGCATAATAAAGGTCTTTATCACAAGAGGCAATATAAAGTGACGTTCTTTTGCATTAAGATTTTGTACATCCAACCATAAAGGCGCATGACAACCTCTGCTTCCCTCTACGAAGGGCCTATCTTTTACTTTTATCTTCTACCCTTATACAAGAGTCATGGTGATCATCACCTTTCCTTTTTACACTTTTTCCTTTGGCAAGCACTTTGTGTTGGAGCGATCCGGATATATATATATATATATATATATATATATATATATATATATATATATATATATATATATATTTATATTTATATATCCACTTGGATGTAGGTTTTCATAAATTATTATTGTTGACATTAGCCTTGAGGTAAAAGGTTGGGAGGCGAAACTATAAGCCCCTATCTTTCTCTGTGTTCGATTAAAACTTTGAACCCATAAATATCACATGAGTGTTAGCAATTGTGAAAGATTAAATGATAGTTGAGTATGTGGAGTTTGCTGAATCAAAGCTCTTACATAGACCCTTCCCGAAAATAAGATGAATTGCAATTGTTTGATGACTAAGAGCACTGTTTGTTAGTTTTCAAGAAAGTTTATGATCTATAGTTTAACATGCGAATAGCTTGTTACTTGATCATGAATTTTTTTATGAGATTAGCTACTATTATGACATATAATGATGCTAGAAAAGGTGATTAAAATTATCATTGATCAAATTTCTGCACCTGCTAGCATTCATACTTCATAAATTATTTCTTTTATCATTTACCTACTCAAGGACAAGCAGGAATTAAGCTCGGGGATGCTGATACGTCTCCAACGTATCTATAATTTATGCTGGCTATGGCCGTTGTACGGGAGTTAGTTTCTTTGCCAAAGTTTAGTTGAATAAGAAAATACCAGAAAACGCCTACATTGGGTGGCACCAAGATGTGTTTATGCGAATCCTAGGGATTCGATGCTGCTGTGCGCCTGATCTCGTATTAGCTCTGGTGCAAGTATTTTTCTTTGGCTTCTTACATCTCGTTTGATCCGAAGATTCTCCTTCTATGTTTGTTCGATTTTCTGCGACTGTTGCTGCTGCCGTTCATTGCTGTCTCGCAAATACCGTGAAAGATCTGGCCGTGACTCGCACAATCTCAGTCTGTGCTATATCAAGTGGTATTCAGAGCTAAGTTTGTTCATGGTACTTTGTTAATCAAGATGTCAACCTCAGTCAACAAGGGTGATGAGGTTGCTGCTGATTCTAAGGAAATAGTACGTCCAGTGTATCCGGATGATATTCCGCAAAATATTCGGGATGGTTTGGACCACACATGCAACTACATCAAGCAATGTCATGATGGGCTCGGCAGAAGGATAGATGTCCTGATCACTCGGTTCGATGGTTTGGCAGACATCATCAATATGCCGGCAACCAATTCTGCACCACCAAAGACTGCTCCGGATGCTCCACTGCATTATGCACCACCAGCTCGCGACGGATATGCCGGCATGCATGATCGCCGTTTGGCGGCACACCCTCATGCTGGAGATGATGGTTTCGATGATGGCGTTGACCAGGAGGGGTACGCGCCACGACCACGACAGTATGAGCCTCGTCCTGAAACTTCCGTTTGTGGCGGAGTGCATGACCGAGTTGGTCAAGTTGTGCGTGTGCCTTTGGATGATGGAATTGGGCGCATAAAAATTTCAATCCCTTCGTTCTCCGGCAAGTTTGAACCAGAAGGCTATTTGGAGTGGGGGATGCGTGTTGATCAAATATTTGATGCCCATCATTATAGCGAGGAGAAGAAAGTTCAACTTGCTGGAATTGAGTTCACCGGTTACGCGCTAATTTGGTGGAATCAAATTTGTCGTGCAAGACATCTCTCGACGACTTGGAGAGGTATGAATGAATTCATGAGGCGACGTTTTGTTCCTGAGCACTATAAAAGAGATATGTACAACAAGTTGCAGCGGTTATCTCAAGGTAATATGAGTGTTGATGAATATTACAAGGAGATGGAATTGCTTATGATACGTACAGGGACAATGGAGGATCCGGAGGCGACCATGGCACGTTTCTTTAACAGGCTAAATATCGAGGTGCAGGATCGTGTTGAGATGGTGGTCTACTACAACATACAAGATCTCGTGCACCAAGCTGTGCGTGCGGAACAACAGATTAAGCGGCGCCAAGTCAACACAGTTCCCAGTACCACTTTGAACACACGGCGACGCTCGCAGTATAAGAGTGAGGATGTCGGTCCTAGCTCCAGGGCGACATCATCAAACCGCTCTCATGGTTCCGTGCAAAAGGTTGCTTCAAAATCAGGACTGTCGATGGTTGATTCTAGTGCACAGTCGACCGGACGCACTAGTGACATAGAGTGTTTCAAGTGTGGAGGAAGGGGACATATGAAGCATGAATGTCCTAATGAGAAAAGAGTGTTGCTCACGAGAGATGGCTATGCATCCACTAGTGATGAAGAGGCAGTTTCTGACACTTCTAGTGAAAAATCTAAGGATGCTGAAAATGTGGTTGCGAGTTTTGAAGCTGTTGAGTCATATCCTTCACTAATGGTGCAACGAGTGTAAGAGGATCGCATTGAGAATAAGGGACAGCGTTGGAATATTTTTCAAACTCAGTGCAAAGTCAATAAAACCAATAGTAAGTTGATTATAGATGGAGGAAGCTACACCAACACGGTCAGCAAGGGATTGGTGGAAGCTTTGGGGTTACCTACATGGAAGCACCCTCAGCCACACCGTGTTGAGTGGATGTATCATACAGGAAAGCTGAAGGTTACTCATAAGGTCCATGTTAATTTTTCTGTTGGCGATTATAGTGATGTGGTTATCTGTGATATCATGCCAATGGATGCATGTCATTTGTTACTCGGAAGACCTTGGCAGTATGATCATAATACTACACATGAAGGTCGGACCAACACATATTCATTTTGGGATGCTGGGAAGAGATGTGTGTTTCGACCAATGTTTGCCGACACAATTAAGGTGGATGATTGTGTTTTATTAAACAAAGCGGTTACAAAGACTACCCCAAAACCGAGGACGGTTTCAGTTCAAGAGGGAGGGGATGATGAGACCATTGATACACTACTCATGAGTTCTATACAAAATGTTAGAGATGTATCGAACCCGACCATGTCGAGGATCCAACCATGTCTCAAGGTTAACCCACACATGAGGGCAAGAGCAAGGAAAAATGGCAGAGGGTTGCTAGGTTGTGCCATCATTAGCTTCTAATATTGTGTGTTCAGACTATTGGGGAGCTAAAAGCAAAGAAGGTGCATCCGCTTCTGAACCAAAACCAGATGAGGTCAATCCCAATTCTAGAACACCTTCGGAACATATCTTTGTTGGATCCCTCCTCGTTGAATTATGCATAAAGAGTACCTTTGATAACAAAGTTTCCAAGCTCAGGAGACGAAGATCGATCCGAGAAGCATCAGGACGCCCATACTAGTTGGTATTTGTAGTTGAGTTTTGGCTTCTAGTGATCAACGTTGCTGGATATTTAATTAGTATAAACGCCTTAATTATTTTGAATAGAAGAGATATAGTCCGTATCTGTTTTGTTAGCTGGAGTCGGTTTGGTCAGGTCCGCGACGCCTATAAAGGGGCTGGCTACGGCCGATGTATGGGAGTTAGTTTCTTTGCCGAAGTTTAGTTGAATAAGAAAATACCAGAAAACGCCTACATCGGGAGGCACCAAGATGTGTTTCTACAAATCCTAGGGATTCGATGCTACTGTGCGCCTGATCTCATATTAGCTCTGGTGCAAGTATTTTTCTTTGGCTTCTTACATCTCGTTTGATCCGAAGATTCTCCTTCTACGTTTGTTTGATTTTCTGCGACTGTTGCTGCTGCAGTTCATTGCTGTCTGGCAAATACCCTGAAAGATCGGGCCGCGACTCGCACAATTTAGTATCTCGCTAGTCTGTGCTATATCAGTCGAGGAGCAAGACGGCGACTCTTCCCCTATACTGAAGACGGACTACGTTCGGATCGCCGACCCTACAAAACGGGATACCTACCCGCAAAAGGAGGTGACCGGCCTTCCGAACATAGAATCAGATGGCAGGCAAAGGCAACCAGAAGATACTTTGGAGCCCGGACTGTTAAGTCTGGAAAAATTCAGACTCCGGATCATCGATCTGGTTAGGGTCCAGATCCAATTCCACCCACCCACCCAGACATAAGCGCTCTCACGAGGAGAAATCTTCCTCCCCGGACAGATCTTCGTGTCCGGCGGCTTCGTGCTGCGGGCCAACTCGTTTGGCCACCTGGAGCAGATCTATAGCTACGCCCCTGGCCATCAGGTCAGATTTGGGAGCTTGACTTATGTTGCGGACATCCGTGGAGATTTCATCTTCGCCGGATTCGAGTCTGCAGTTATCGCTGCTGGTCACCTTGACGAACATGACCTAAATCTGTCGTCAGACCGCACCCCAGAGATAGCTCCTCTGACCACTCTGGCCTTACATCCAGAGCACACTGCAGCATCCAAGGATTGGAGGCTCAACCCCACCACGGAGGCCACAGATTCCCCGACGTTGGAGCCGCACATGGACTTAACCTCACACAATATCTGTGTCACCGGAATTCCGGACTCGTCTCCGGTTATAAGTTTCGAACCATGTGAGCCCGCGGACGCCGAACTTGATCATTCATCAATCTTTGAATTCAGCGCCGTAGACATCTTCCAGCACTCGCCTTTGGGCGATGTGCTAAACTCATTAAAGAGCATGTCCTTAGGGGGGATGATGACCCACAAGTATAGGGGATTTATCGTAGTCCTTTCGATAAGTAAGAGTGTTGAACCCAACGAGGAGCAGAAGGAAATGATAAGCGGTTTTCAGCAAGGTATTCTCTGCAAGCAATGAAATTATCGGTAACATATAGTTTTGTGATAAGGTAATTTGTAACGGGTAACAAGTAATGAAAGTAAATAAAGTGCAGCAAGATGGCCCAATCCTTTTTGTAGCAAAGGACAAGCCATGACAAACTCTTATATAGAGAAAAGCACTCCTGAGGACACATGGGAATTATCGTCAAGCTAGTTTTCATCACGCTCATATGATTCGCATTCGTTACTTTGATAATTTGGTATGTGCACTACAAAAAATACACTTCCGTGATGATACGTGTTTTTCACATTAGGTCGCTTTTTTTATCATGCATGTACATCCATGACAAATTTATGACAGAATCAAGATAGTCATACCTGTCATGTCGTAGAAGTGTTCCATGACATTACCAAAATTATCATCACGGAAGTGTCCACTTCCATGACGATAAATCACGCGTCACAGAAGTGCTTTCGTCAAGGGTGACCGACATGTGGCATCCACCATAACGGAACACCGTTAAGCTATCGGGTCGGGTTTTGGATCCGATAACCCGTTAACAGCCCCGACCAATGGGAAATTTCCACGTGCAAAATTCTTATTGGCCGGACGAAACACATGTCAACTCATTAGTGGGTCAGATAGGCGCCTATGATACGTCGACACATGGCACGGCCCAACAGAGGGCCATTCCTGTGTAAAGGCCGGCCCGTTTGACTTGGTCAAAAGCTGGCGGGCCGGCCCATGGAAAGCCTATTAACGGCCTATTCGAATATAGCCCATTTACAACCCGATAACCCAAGGCCCGTTACGCCCTATCCGAATTAGGCCCAGTAGCGTCATCTGGGCCATCCAATATGATTCCAGCCTGTTTTCACTTCTGGCCCATGTATGGCCCATGACGTCTTTCGGCCCATATGAGGCCCTATGTAACTCTTGGCCTACTAATGGCCCGTGGTGAAACTGGCCCGTAATGAACAATGTATCACTTTACACCCATTAACGGCCCATGGTGAAACTGGCCCGTGATGAAGAGTGTATCACTTTATACCCATTAACGACCCGTTATTCCGTTGGCCCGTTTCCAGCCCATGTTATCTTTCGGCCTTCTCAGAGACCATTTATTCTTGGGCTCATTTCCAGCATTCGTTTACTTATAGCCCGTTACTGTCATTTTCTGCTTGTGGGCCAAATTCAGCCCGTGGTTACAGTCGGCCCGTTTGTGGTCCGTTAATACGTTGGGCCGTTTTCTTAGCGTCATCAAATATGGCCTATTAACGATGGCCCGTTATGGTCGGCCCATGAACGGATGATTCCAACTCTAGCCCGTTTATGACCATAATGCAGCCTGTTATTGGCCCATGTTTGGCCATCAATCATACTTCCCGTATAAGGCCCATTGATGATACGACCCGTAGAAGGCCCATTGTTTCTACGGCCCGTAGAAGGCCCACTATTTCTATGGCCCGTAGGAGGCCCACTGTCACTACAGTAAATATTAGCCCATGGTTATTGTGGCCTAGTTTTAAAAAATAGGTTAATGCAGCCACTAGCAAACCGCGGAAAAAGAACTGCAATGACTAGAAGCAAACAAATAAACAAGACAACAAGGACATAAATAAGCAAGCAACTTACGCTAGGCTATCACGGCTATCACACATATTACATCCACTTGGCATCAAAGTTCGCCACAAGTGTAAATAAACGCGCCGACAAAAGAATATACAAAACTGAGAGCACTTTAGAAGGCACTAGGCCTGGCCAGGTCGGGCCCCCCCAAGCAGCTGAAGAAGCTGAGTAGACCTCAGTTGTGTCAACAATAGATGCATCAACACTAGATTTAAGGCATGATGGTGCGCACGGCAGTCCTCTGACATCTTCATTGCATCTTTGAATTCAAGTCGGAGCTGAGCTGAAGCAAGCCTTTCCACTTTAAGTTGAGACTGAAGAAGTCGAACTGATTGAGGCAGCGACTGCACACAGCTTGTCTCACACCTGCTGGTGAGTAGCTTCAACTCACTGTCTTCATCAAGACATGACCTTGGGGTCATATTGCTATCGTAAAAATGGTTTGGCTCACTATCTTCCCTAAAGTTCTGCCTGGCATAAGAGATACGAGTCTGAAAGAGAAACAAGGAGACACGTAACTGTTGGGGAACGTAGCAGAAATTCAAAATTTTCCTACGTATCACCAAGATCTATCTATGGAGAAACCAGCAACGAGGGGAAGGAGAGTGCATCTACATACCCTTGTAGATCGCTAAGCGGAAGCGTTCAAGTGAACGGGGTTGATGGAGTCGTACTCGCCGTGATCCAAATCAACGATGACCAAGTGTCGAACGGACGACACCTCCGCGTTCAACACACGTACAACCCGGTGACGTCTCCCATGCCTTGATCCAGCAAGGAGAGAGGGAGAGGTTGAGGAAGACTCCGTCCAGCAGCAGCACAATGGCGTGGTGGTGGTGGAGGAGCGTGGCGATCCAGCAGGGCTTCGCCAAGCACCGCGAGATATGAGGAGAAAGAGAGGTAGGGCTGCGCCAAGAAGGAGATGTTCTCGTCTCTCTGGCAGCCCCAAATACCTCAAGTATATATAGGGGAAGGGGAGGGGCTGCGCCCCCATCTAGGGTTCCCTCCCTAGGGGTGGCGGCAGCCCCAAAACCCATCTAGGGTTGCGGCCAAGGGGGGAGAGGGGGAGGCGCACCAGGGGTGGGCCTTAGGGCCCATCTGCCCTAGGGTTTGCCCCCTTCCCCTCTAGGAGGCGCCTTGGGCCTTGGTGGAGGGGCGCACCAGCCCACCTGGGGCTGGTCCCCTTCCACACTTGGCCCATGCAGCCCTCCGGGGACGGTGGCCCCACTTGGTGGACCCCCGGACACCTCCGGTGGTCCCCGGTACACTACCGGTTATGCCCAGAACACTTCTGGTGGCCAAAACCATACTTCCGATATATAAATCTTTACCTCCGGACCATTCCGGAACTCCTCGTGACGTCCGGGATCTTATCCGGGACTCCGAACAACATTCGGTAACCACATACGAACTTCCTTTATAACCCTAGCGTCATCGAACATTAAGTGTGTAGACCCTACGGGTTCGTGAACCATGCAGACATGACCGAGACATTCTCCAGTCAATAACCAATAGCGGGATCTGGATACCCATGTTGGTTTCCACATGTTTCACGACGATCTCATTGGATGAACCACGATGTCGAGGATTCGATCAATCCCGTATACAATTCCCTTTGTCTAGCGGTATTGTACTTGCCCGAGATTCGATCGTCGGTATCCCGATACCTTGTTCAATCTCGTTACCGGCAAGTCTCTTTACTCGTTCCGTAACACATCATCCCGTAATCAAATCCTTGATCACATTGTGCACATTATGATGATGTCCTACCGAGTGGCCCCAGAGATACCTCTCCGTCACACGGAGTGACAAATCCCAGTCTCGATTCGTGCCAACCCAACAGACACTTTCGGAGATACCTGTAGTGTACCTTTATAGCCACCCAGTTACGTTGTGATGTTTGGCACACCCAAAGTATTCCTACGGTATCCGGGAGTTGCACAATCTCATGGTCTAAGGAAATGATACTTGACATTAGAAAAGCTTTAGCATACGAACTACACGATCTTGTGCTATGCCTAGGATTGTGTCTTGTCCATCACATCATTCTTCTAATGATGTGATCCCGCTATCAATGACATCCCATGTCCATGGTCAGGAAACCGTAACCATCTATTGATCAACGAGCTAGTCAACTAGAGGCTTACTAGGGACATGGTGTTGTCTATGTATCCACACATGTATCTGAGTTTCCTATCAATACAATTCTAGCATGGATAATAAACGATTATCATGAATAAGGAAATATAATAATAACCTATTTATTATTGCCTCTAGGGCATATTTCCAACAGTCTCCCACTTGCACTAGAGTCAATAATCTAGTTCACATCGCCATGTGATTAACACTCATCGGTCACATCGCCATGTGACCAACAGCCAAAGAGTTTACTAGAGTCAATAATCTAGTTCACATCACTATCTGATTAACACTCAATGAGTTCTTGGTTTGATCATGTTATGTCTGTGAGAGAGGTTTTAGTCAACGGGTCTACAACATTCAGATCCGTATGTACTTTGCAAATCTCTATGTCATCTTGTAGATGTCGCTACTACGCTATATTTCAAACAACTGTTCTACTATACGAATCCGGTTTGTTCTACTCAGAGCTATCCGGATAGGTGTTAAGCTTGCATCGATGTAACTCTTTACGTTGAACTCTTTATCACCTCCATAACCGAGAAACATATCCTTATTCCTCTAAGGATAATTTTGACCGCTATCTGGTGACCTACTCCTAGATCACATTTGTACCCTCCTGCCAGACATGTAGCAAGGCACACATCAGGTGCAGTACTCAGCATGGCATACTGTATAGAGCCTATGACAAAAGCATAGGGGACGACCTTCATCCTTCCTCTTTCTTCTGCCGTGGTCGAGCTTTAAGTCTTAACTTCATACCTTACAATTCACGCAAGAACTCCTTCTTTTACTGATCCATCTTGAACACCTTCAAGATCATGTTAAGGTATGTGCTCATTTGAAAAGTACCATTAAGCGTTTTGATCTATCCTTATAGATCTTGATGCTCAATGTTTAAGTAGCTTAATCCAGGTTTTCCATTGAAAAACACTTTTCAAATAACCCTATATGCTTTCCAGAAATTCTACATCATTTCTGATCAACAATATGTCAACAACATATACTCATCAGAAATTCTATAGTGCTCCCACTCACTTCTTTGGAAATACAAGTTTCTCATAAACTTGTTATAAACCCAAAATCTTTGATCATCCCATAAAAGTGTACATTCCAACTCCGGGATGCTTACTCCAGTCCTTAGAAGGATTGCTGGGGCTTTGCATACTTGTTAGCATCTTTCAGGATCGACAAAATCTTCTGGTTATATCACATACAACCTTTCCTCAAGAACAAGGAAACAATATTTTGACATCCTATCTGCAAGATTTCATAAATAATGCAGTACCTGCTAATTCCAACAGACTTAGCATCGCTACGAGTGAGAAAGTCTCATCATAGTCAACTCCTTGAACTTGTCGGGAAACATCTTAACGACAAGTCGAGCTTTCTTAATGGTGACATTTACCATCATTGTTCGTCTTCCTTTTAAAATCCATCTGTACTCAACAGCCTCACGACCATCGAGCCGTTCTGCCAAAGTCTACACTTTGTTTTCATACATGGATCCTCTCTCGGATTTTATGGCCTCGAGCCATTCATCGGAATCCGGGCCCACCATCGCTTCTCCATAGCTCGTAGGTTCATTGTTGTCTTGCAACATGACTTCCAAGATAGGATTACGTACCACTCTGAAGTAGTACGCATCCTTGTCGTCCTACGAGGTCTGGGAGTGACTTGATCCGAAGTCTAATGATCACTATCATAAGCTTCCACTTCAATTGGTGTAGGTGCCATAGGAGCAACTCCTGTGCCCTTCTACACACTAGCTGAAGTGACGGTTCAATAACCTCATCAAGTCTCCACCATCCTCACACTCAATTCTTTTGAGAGAAACATTTCCTCGAGAAAGGACCCGATTTCAGAAACAATCCCTATTACTTTCGGATCTGAGACAGGAGGTATACCCAACTGTTTTGGGTGTCCTATGAAGATGCATTTATCCGCTCTGGGTTCGAGCTTATCAGCCTGTAACTTTTCACATAAGCGTCGCAGCCCCAAACTTTTAAGAAATGACAGCTTAGGTTTCTCTAAACCATAGTTCATACAGTGTCATCTCATTGGAATTACGTGGTGCCCTATTTAAAGTGAGTGCGGTTGTCTCTAATGCCTAACCCATGAACGATAGTGGTAATTCGATAAGTGACATCATGGTATGCATCATATCCAATAGGGTGCAGTTAGGATGTTCGGACACTCCATCACACTATGGTGTTCCAGGCAGTACTAGTCGTGAAACAATTTCCACAATGTCTCAATTGTGTACCAAACTCGCAACTCAGATATTCATCTCTATGATCATATCATAGATATTTTATCCTCTTGTCATGACGATCTTCAACTTCATTCTGAAATTACTTGAACCATTCAATAATTCAGACTTGTGTTTCATCAAGTAAATATGCTCAGTATCTACTCAAATCATCTGTGAAGTAAGAGCATAACGATATCCACTGCGTGCCTCAACACTCATTGGACTGTACACATCAAAATGTGTTACTTCCAACAAGTTGCTTTCTTGTTCCATTTTACTGAAACCGAAGCTTTCAGTCATCTTTCCCATGTGGTATGATTTGCATGTCTCAACCGATTCAAAATCAAGTGAGTCCAAACGGTCCATCTGCATGGAGTTTCTTCATGCGTATATACCAATAGACATGGTTCACATGTCTCAATCCTTTTAAAAAATGAGTGAGTCCAAAGATCCATCAACATGGAGCTTCTTCATGCGTTTTATACCAATATGACTTACATGGCAGTGCCACAAGTAGGTGGTACTATCATTACTATCTTATATCTTTTGGCATGAACATGTGTATCACTATGATCGAGATTCAATAAACCATTCATTTTAGGTGCAAGACCATTGAAGGTATTATTCAAATAAATAGAGTAACCATTATTCTCCTTAAATGAATAACCGTATTGTGATAGACATAATCCAATCATGTCTATGCTCAACGCAAACACCAAATAACAATTATTTAGGTTTAACACCAATCTCGATGGCAGAGGGAGCGTGCTATGCTTGATCATATCAACCTTGGAAACACTTCCAACACATCTCGTCAGCTCACCTTTAGCTATTCTCCGTTTATTCCGTAGCTTTTATTTCGAGTTACTAACACTTAGCAACCGAACCGGTATATAATACCCTGATGCTACTAGGAGTACTAGTAAAGTACACATTCACATAATGTATATCCAATATACTTCTATCGACAGCCTTCTCATCTACCAAGTATCTAGGGTAATTCTGCTCCAGTGTCTGTTCCCCTTATTACAGAAGCACTCAGTCTCGGGTTTGGGTTCAACCTTGGGTTTCTCCACTAGAGCAGCAGCTGATTTGCCGTTTCATGAAGTATCCCTTCTTGCCCTTGCCCTTCTTGAAACTAGTGGTTTCACTAACCATCAACAATTGATGCTCCTTCTTGATTTCTACTTTCGCGGTGTCAAACATCGCGAATATTTCAAGGATCATCATATCTATCCCTGATATGTTATAGTTCATTACGAAGCTCTAGCAGCTTGGTGGCAATGACTTTGGAGAAACATGACTATTTTATCTGGAAGATCAACTCCCACTCGATTCAAGTGATTGTTGTACTCAGACAATCTGAGCACAAGCTCAATGATTGAGATTTTCTCCCTCAGTTTGCAGGCTAAGAAAATTCGTCGGAGGTCTTATACCTCTTGACGTGGGCACGAGCCTCAAATCCCAATTTCAGCCCTCGAAACATCTCATATGTTTCGCGACATTTCAAAAATGTCTTCGGTGCCTCAATTCTAAACCATTTAACATTACCGAACTATCATGTAGTCATCAAAACATGTATGTCAGATGTTCGCAACATCCACAGACCACGTTCGAGGTCTAGCACACCGAGCGTTGCATTAAGGACATAAGCATTCTATTGTACGCATAATTGCTACTATCAACTTTCAACTATATTTTCTCTAGGAACATATCTAAAACAGTGGAACTAAAGCACGAGCTTACGACATAATTTGCAAAGATCTTTTGACTATGTTCAGGATAATTAAGTTCATCTTATGAACTCCCACTCAGATAGACATCCCTCTCATCATCTAAGTGATTACATGATCCGAGTCAAGTAGGCCGTGTCCGATCATCACGTGAGACGGACTAGTCATCATCGGTGAACATCTCATGTTGATCGCATCTTCTATACGACTCATGTTCGACCTTTCGGTCCTCCGTGTTCCGAGGCCATGTCTGTACATGCTAGGCTCGTCAACACCTTTTGTATTCGAACGAAAGAATCTATCACACCCGATCATCACGTGGTGCTTCGAAACGACGAACCTTCGCAACGGTGCATAGTTAGGGAGAACACTTTCTTGAAATTTTAATGAGGGATCATCTTATTTACTACCGTCGTTCTAAGCAAATAAGATGCAAAAACATGATAAACATCACATGCAATCAAATAGTGACATGATATGGCCATCATCACTTTGCTCCTTTTGATCTCCATCTTCGGGGCTCCATGATCATCATCGTCACCGGCATGACACCATGATCTCCATCATCATGATCTGCATCATCGTGTCTTCATGAAGTTGTCTCGCCAAATATTACTTCTACTACTACAGCTAACGGTTAGCAATAAAGTAAAGTAATTACATGACGTTTACGTTTGACACGCAGGTCATAAATAAATTAAGACAACTCCTATGGCTCCTGCCGGTTGTCATATTCATCGACATGCAAGTCGTGATTCCTATTACACGAAC
This sequence comes from Aegilops umbellulata, assembly GCA_032464435.1. Lineage (NCBI taxonomy): Eukaryota > Viridiplantae > Streptophyta > Magnoliopsida > Poales > Poaceae > Aegilops > Aegilops umbellulata. The sequence goes on along the minus strand of CP136059.1, from coordinate 358,668,821 downwards.
ATGATCATCTCATACATCACATATATCATTCATCACATCCTTTTGGCCATATCACATCACATGGCATACCCTGCAAAAACAAGTTAGACGTCCTCTAATTGTTGTTTGCATGTTTTACGTGGCTGCTATGGGTTTCTAGCAAGAACGTTTCTTACGTACGCAAAACCACAACATGATATGTCAATTGCTATTTACCCTTCATAAGGACCCTTTTCATCGAATCCGATCCGACTAAAGTGGGAGAGACTGGCACCCGCTAGCCACCTTATGCAACTAGTGCATGTCAGTCGGTGGAACCTGTCTCACGTAAGTGTACGTGTAAGGTCGGTCCGGGCCGCTTCATCCCACAATGCCGCCGAATCAAGATTGGACTAGTAACGGTAAGCATATTGAACAAAATCAACGCCCACAACTACTTTGTGTTCTACTCGTGCAAAGAATCTACGCAATAGACCTAGCTCATGATGCCACTGTTGGGGAACGTAGCAGAAATTCAAAATTTTCCTACGTATCACCAAGATCTATCTATGGAGAAACCAACAACGAGGGGAAGGAGAGTGCATCTACATACCCTTGTAGATGGCTAAGCGGAAGCGTTCAAGTGAACGGGGTTGATGGAGTCGTACTCGCCGTGATCCAAATCACCGATGACCAAGTGTCGAACGGACGGCACCTCCGCGTTCAACACACGTACAGCCCGGTGACGTCTCCCATGCCTTGATCCAGCAAGGAGAGAGGGAGAGGTTGAGGAAGACTCTGTCCAGCAGCAACACAACGGCGTGGTGGTGGTGGAGGAGCGTGGCGATCCAACAGGGCTTCGCCAAGCACCGCGAGATATGAGGAGAAAGAGAGGTAGGGCTGCGCCAAGAAGGAGATGTTCTCGTCTCTCTGGCAGCCCCAAATACCTCAAGTATATATAGTGGAAGGGGAGGGGCTGCGCCCCCATCTAGGGTTCCCTCCCTAGGGGTAGCGGCAGCCCCAAAACCCATCTAGGGTCACGGCCAAGGGGGGAGAGGGGGAGGCGCACCAGGGGTGGGCCTTAGGGCCCATCTGCCCTAGGGTTTGCCCCCTTCCCCTCTAGGAGGCGCCTTGGGCCTTGGTGGAGGGGTGCACCAGCCCACCTGGGGCTGGTCCCCTTCCACACTTGGCCCATGCAGCCCTCCGGGGCCGGTGGCCCCACTTGGTGGACCCCCGGACACCTCCGGTGGTCCCGGTACACTACCGGTGATGCCCAGAACACTTCCGGTGGCCAAAACCATACTTCCGATATATAAATCTTTACCTATGGACCATTCCGGAACTCCTCGTGACGTCCGGGATCTCATCCGGGACTGGGAACAACATTCTGTAACCACATACGAACTTCCTTTATAACCCTAGCGTCATCGAACCTTAAGTGTGTAGACCCTACGGGTTCGGGAACCATGCAGACATGACCGATACGTTCTCCAGTCAATAACCAACAGCGGGATCTGGATACCCATGTTGGTTTCCACATGTTTCACGACGATCTCATCGGATGTACCACGATGTCGAGGATTCGATCAATCCCGTATACAATTCCCTTTGTCTAGCGGTATTGTACTTGCCCGAGATTCGATCGTCGGTATCCCGATACCTTGTTCAATCTTGTTACCGGCAAGTCTCTTTACTCGTTCCGTAACACATCATCCCGTAATCAACTCCTTGATCACATTGTGCACATTATGATGATGTCCTACCGAGTGGGCCCAGAGATACCTCTCCGTCACACGGAGTGACAAATCCCAGTATCGATTCGTGCCAACCCAACAGACACTTTCGGAGATACCTGTAGTGTACCTTTATAGCCACCCAGTTACGTTGTGACGTTTGGCACACCCAAAGTATTCCTACGGTATCCGGGAGTTGCACAATCTCATGGTCTAAGGAAATGATACTTGACATTAGAAAAGCTTTAGCATACGAACTACACGATCTTGTGCTGTGCTTAGGATTGGGTCTTGTCCATCACATCATTCTTCTAATGATGTGATCCCGCTATCAATGACATCCAATGTCCATGGTCAGGAAACCGTAACCATCTATTGATCAACGAGCTAGTCAACTAGAGGCTTACTAGGGACATGGTGTTGTCTATGTATCCACACATGTATCTGAGTTTCCTATCAATACAATTCTAGCATGGATAATAAATGATTATCATGAACAAGGAAATATAATAATAACCTATTTATTATTGTCTCTAGGGCATATTTCCAACAGTAACAGGTTTCACAATTATATAAGCAAATAAATGGATATGTTCTGCATAAGGAACATGTTTTTACAACTACAATTTGAAACTGGTAGTTGTTGCAAACATCCAATCAGATGTAAACAGCAAAGCAAACAGCAGTGGAGGAAATGATGCCTATCCTAATCTATACTAGAACAAAGTTTGAAGGCTTGAGAAGGATGAAATTACATTACATGTTAACACGGGCTGGACAAAGCCCTTCTCCATGTTGATGGAAGGATAATTCAATAAATTCCCCAAAGAAAATTCTTTATAATTGTTGCCATTATTCTACATTTTAAATATAGATAAAATAATATTGGAAGAAACAGAGGATAATGAAGCCTAGGTGCAGACTGATGATACATAATCAAATAGCAATTAATTAAGTATAGCGTTACATGGCAAAAGGGAGAGAGGTACTGACAAGAGCAATGCAGAGCCCATTATTGTTTTGAGATCGTATGATCCTTTGAGCAAGGAGATTCATCTGAAATTAGTTTTTATACAAGAGAGAAGGTAAGGCACAAGCAGAAATTTAGGAGTTCAAATTTTGAATTGATATCATAGACAGTACCTGTCGCTGGGCTCCCAACAGTTCTAATAGGGGTTTGGCCACTGGAGTAGGGGTAAAGTGTGGTACAGTTGGGCCTGTGTTTTCTGTGGCTGCTGATCTATCTGATTTAGCAGGTATCACTACCTTTTCCAAATACCTAGTTTGTACTCCTTGACGACCTGCACTCACCCTCTTCCTTTTGGACACCTATTACGAAAGAACAACATCTGACTAGAAAAACATAGTGTGACGACACATGTAATAGGTACAGAAAATGGATAGGTATGGCATATACTCATATATGATGCTTAAACTAAGAAGATGGTGTAACAAAGTAGAAGTAATGCAAGAGGTCAGATGCAAAATATGTGCGACCAATACAACTTTGCAAAGTTAGAGCAAGCACCTTGATGGGTGAATAAGATAGGCCATCCTCCACCATGCCAAGTTTGATAGCCAGTGGATCTTTCCACAATATTCCTCTCGTGCGCCCATTCTCATATTCATTTTGATAATGTTCAATATCTGACATGCATGAAAACATAAAAACAAGTGAGATTTTCTTTGTAATGCAGAAGTGATTCTAATCCAATACTGCCTCCCTGTAAACCCCTTTGTTCTATCTCTGCAATTCTTTTAAAAGATGCCATGCATGCTGTAATTTGTTGTGTGCATTAATATAATGTGGCCTACTACTCAAAATATGAGAGCTCCAGAAGTGATGACACTTCGCAGATGATAGCTTCAACATATAGTAAAGAAGAACAAGTCGACCTGACCTGACAGATTCAAAGTATACTAAGGGAGAACAACTCGACCTAACCAGTCGACCGCAAGAGAAGAGTATCATCTTAAAGAAGAGCAGAAGAGCAAGCAGGTTGAAGATATTACAAGTCTTTTAATACAATGTTGGTTGGCCACCCATGATGAACCAGAGCGCACAGAGAAATACTATTATTTCCGGTCTCTCCATATGTGGCTCACATGCATTTGGAAACTAAAGTAGGAACATTTAGCTAACCAATTAAACATCTCTCAGTTTTACTAATATCATCAATAATATCATGTCTTTCGGACGAGCTTGAATCAAATGTGTTTTGCCACCCACGTTTGGCGCCCACCGTGTATGAATGGGCTTAGAGGCCGTCGTGTCACATCTGATTGAAGTAACTAGTCTACCCCTATCGACAGCAGTGTAAATCCTGTCGATAAGGATGTCAAGTGTCAGGGGTAGACAGTAATTTCCATCTCGCAAACACTTGCTTCGGGCAGCCCACAAATTATGGTGGGTGTTTAGCCGCTTCATTCAAAACTTGGGAGAATTAGCATTCACGTTTGCCTTGGGACCTGGAAAACCAATTTGTATTCGATTACGAATATCCACAGCTAATTGTACGTTTTGTTATTTATTTCTTCAAAACCACAACAAAGATTTATTCCACCTTTATATATGATTATGATTTAGAAATGCCATGATCTTCGAATTCAGTAGGTTGGATACACTCTGAGTCAACAGTTATTTCATCCAATACAATATGCTCACATGAAAAACAGTTCACCTTATGTCAATCATACAAGTACTGAGGATTACCTCGCCTAAAAAATTCGGATCATTACAACACATGGACAACATAGGGGGTCTTGCAACATAATCCATTCAGAGACATGATACAACATGCAGGTACAATAATCTAATGAAAATTTCAACTGGTATCTAAAGAAGAACTGGGATTATCTTGGGCTTCAGATAGCAGGAACAGCAGGACCTCCTCCGTCTTCAAATGCAACATTCTTACTTCCTCCAATTCTTGGGTTGCTTGCATAACGCGTGGCGCTAATTCCGTAATTTCCAGCCTCAAGATAAAGATTACCTCATTCATGGCAGCCACACCATCTCTTTCTGCCTCTAGTAGAGCCTCAAGCACTATAATATGTGTGCTCAGACTGCTCTCAGGCGGTGTTGCCTCTGAACTGCTACCATCTGGTAACATGGATGGCACATTGCTAACACAAACAGATTCTCGGGTTGTACATTGTGTCCTAGTGTGAATGGCATCCTGAAAGGTTTCCGCTGGACATCAGTAAGAGATAGTTATCGTATGATCCAGGCAGTAAGCTTACATGGTAAATGACGGACGAATTATTGTCGAGCATGGCAAACTATATTTAAATGGTTCGAAGCAGCATCAGCCGAAAAGAAATTAAAATGGTAAGATGAAACTAGGGATGTAAGTGGCAAATAAATGAAATCCGCCAGTCCCATCTAGTTAGTTTTTGCTATATCCCTAGTTCATTTTCCTAAAAAAAAAACAAAAACTCTTTTGAACTATCATACCACTAGTGGATTTTAATCGGGATTAAACCGGACCCAGTTGACATCCCTAGTTGAAAGGGAGTGTACAGCCGCTATATTTAAGTTGCCAAGGCATCTAAGCAGTTGAAATAATCTGAGAAAGCACTTAACAGTGTGGCCTCATATAAACTACGAAGACAGTCTTGTGATGAAGTTGAGAGGAAAAGTTAAGGACTCAAATGAAATAGGCATGCATTTCTTTACGATAGTACAGCAGGCATTGCTGACATATTGGCCAACTCAGGTATATCGTAACAACAAATAAGCATTCGAATCAAGCAATACAGCAAAGCAGACAACTGAACTATTTGTAATTCGGTAGGATTACACGTTGAGGGCACAAGCCAAGAAAGCAGCCCACTCGCATTACATTTCACATGTACTAAAACACACTGGCTTACCATATGTTGCTGTGAAGCCTAGCTGCTGTTGCAATGTTCTTTGAAGATATCGTCAGCATCCCGTGGTTGCAAATCTAGTTGTTGTAGTTTATTCTGCACCATCTATTTAGGTAAAATTAATTTTAATCGCAAACTAATGAAAGAAGGGTGTGTGCATACACGACAATACTCCCTACGATTCTTTTTTACTTTGCGTATAACTTTTTCTCAGTTTTCTCGTATTAGTCTGCGCATTGCCAATTCCTAGCGCTGGTTTCCTTTTGTGCCCTGCCCCATCCGCCTCTGCCCTAATTAATTGGCAAATTAGTCCAGAAAAATTAAACCAGTGCCCTCCTTGGTATGCGGGTCAAGAGTTATGCGCAGAGTAAATAGAATCGGAGGGAGTATATCTGCTTCCCTATATTTTTATGCTTGTTCGAGGTGCCAGCCCCAAAAGAACAAATATTTTGCTTGATGGGGTTGGCAGCTCCATAATTAATAGAAGCATCAAATTAGTCATGCAACTTGGGAAGATCAAGAACACAGAAACAAGTAATGAACAGAGGCTCAGAGCAGTGCTGTAATAGCTAGCATCAGAAAATGTAGCGTAAAACAAACAAAAAGCAGCGGAACCACATGCTAGTTTTCTGATGTGTAATTAAGCATAGAGAACATTAAGCAGTCTGATGGAACCAATAGGTGGCATCAGAACAAAACTAAAGCATATTAACTATATGTGCACTGGTATGTAATTTAGCACATGTAACATGTTCACTGCCAGAAGTATGGCCCTACAGGTGCAAGCAGAATAACGCGTCTCATGAAAAACTGAATGATGCCCTGAAGAAATTCAAAGGTGCGCTGCTTATGCTAGAAAAGTGAACGTAGGCGCCGGTCGTTTGATAATAGTACTTGATTCTCGGCGGCGTATGGGTATCATTGTCATACTTGATAGCTAAGGATCGTCGATGGTGCTCGTGTTGCAGTTGAGTTTGGGCCGGCTGTCGCCGTCGCTGAAGCGGCTCCGGTGCTACGGTTGCGGCGCCTGTCAACATACAAGAAAGCTCAGCCGTGGTAAGTGAACAGTTGCACGATAAAGAGAAAAACCAAAAGGAGTACAAATCAAAATAACCTGATGAGGCTGTGGCGTCGGTAAAGCAGGGCCGGTGGAGTTGAATATGGCGTCCGTGGAGCGGGTCCGGTGCAGTGGACGAAGGCTTCGGCAGGCGCGTTGTACAATGCTTTCGGTGAGGCAGATCTATTGCGGCGGACGAGGGCTTGTATGAAGGGCCAGCGAAGGGGCGAACGAGGGAGTCAGTGAAGGGCCTACACTGTGGTGGACAAGGGCGCCGGTTAAGCAGATCCAGTGTGGTGGACCATGATGGCGGTCTAGGAGATCTGGAGCGGTGGACAAGCCAGTCGCTGAAGCGGCTCCGGTGAAGTGGTGAGTTGGCAGTTGGGGGTTCCAAGGTGCGGAAGGTAGATCCGGCGGGGTGTGAGGTCCATCGCTACGGTGGAGGACTAGATTCGGCGGCTTGCCGTGGTTGGGGGGGGGGGTCGGGGAGGAGAAGGGAAGGGGCTCTGGGGAAGAATGTTGGGGGCGAAGAGGGGAAAACAATGGAGTTACCAAAGCAACCCTTTTCCGTTCATGTGGCAGGGGTAAAACAGGAATATCGCAGGGCTAAACTTTCAGGCGCGTGATATTTCGATGTGAGCGAGAAGTTTGAAAGCTTTTGGTGCGTAAAATTATAAGTATTCTGCTCTCGTATGGCCGACTATGATATCATGGCCGACAATTTGTTTGTTTTGCACGCAAAAAAAGTGCAAGTTTTGAAAATCAATGTCTCCAACTCGAAACTTAGATTGTCCATTCAATTCAAATATGGATCACTGAGCTACTACAAGCAAATACCATCATATGGTCCAATTCAAATGAAATTCCAAATGTGTTTATCCTAAATATGATGACAAAAGCAAAAATGTGTGTGTGTATGAATAAAGTGGATGATTGTAAAGTTTGAACATGCCCGTATGTGTATATCTCTAGGTTTGATATATGAATTTGAAATAGCGAAATTCCGGCTTAAAAAATGTACCTTCGTTTAAATGAATTACAAAAGCTAATGATGGAGTCGAATTCCAAAATTCCAATCTTAGGTTTGTAATTCTGGTACATCAAGGTAAATCATGCATGTTCAAAAGTATCGTTATCTCATAGTACAAACTGTGAAACAAATTGACCAACCATGAGTGCACAATATCTCAATTACGCTAAAGTCCCTCAAATATAGACACCTCACTCTTTATCTGAAGTCAACCCCCCCACCACACACACACACAGAAGTCGTTCTCTCCCCCAAACACCAACAAACGAGCACATTAACACCCCTCTCTCTTGTAAAGTACGGACCCAACACAGGTCTCTATCACTTTGTCTCTCGGGCATGCACACATCTCTTCCCTCACTCTCTAGGTATCCCGCTATCTCTCTTACCCAAGCACACGCACTATGTAGAGTGTATATTTCCCATACACACAAAACGTCACCCCCAAACATCTATCTCCCTAGTTATGTGGTTCTCACGCACTCACCTCACACACCACCCCTACGGCAAACAAGCACACTTTGTATCCTTGTGCAACACTCTCCTCTTTCTATCTCCCCCACATGCGAACCCGCCCCAGCTCTTTCCCTGTATACATATATGTCGTGACTCTTTGCATAGCTCCCTAATGTATAATCGTTCTCTATTTCGCACATTGTTCTCTACACCATCTATTCTAGATCTCTCATGAAGTCCCTATCACACACACGATGACTTGCTTCCCTTGCGTCTCCGTTCATAGGCCAATTTCAGACAACATCAGCATTGTCTCCCTATCTATACGCCATTTATGGACACAAACAACCCCTCTCGCCCCCTCTCTTCCTCTAACTCTCTCTCTCCGTCGCTAGCTCTCTCTTTCTCTTGCTCTCACACCCCTCTCCCACACACACACTCGATGTCTCTTCCAAATAGTCTGCTCCCCCCGCCCGCACCCGTGCTATCTCGCTACTACGCATGTCACACCATCCCCCTTCCCTTATACTAGGTTTACATCATCAGTGGTCTCTCTACTCCACATACACTCTCTGCCTCTCACACACAAACGCGTGCACAAACACACACAGACACGCACAAACACCCATTTACCTGGATCCTCATCTCTCCTCATGTCCACATGTGTATCTCACACACTCACTCTCTAATTATGTATATGTGTCTCCATGTTACACGACACAAAGCCCCATGTACATGTCTCTCTCTATCCTCCACACACATAGACACAAAGAATCTGTTATCATTGCCTCAGTCTCTAACATATCACACACGCACACACACACACACTCTCTCTCTCTCTCTCTCTCTCTCTCTCTCTCTCGCAAACACGCTCAACAAGGGTTCCCCTAAATAACTTCCGTCTATTCATGAACAGTCATGGCAGTACAGCGAACATGAGACGTGAAAAATAATAAATCTACACGTGCTTAGACCACCTAGTATGACTACTAGGACTAGAGCAAGCCAAAAAGTGCGCCGCCGTCACCCCCTCCTTGTCGGCGACGGGAAAATCTTTGTTTTACACAGTCGAGAAGTCATTGTGCTAAGGACCCACATGTCGAGGCGTTGAATAGAATGTAGATGCTAGTTTACGGAAGCAAGTATCGATAATACGTTTGTATCTTCATACTTATATTTCTTCTCTTATATAAAACCGAGTTGGTGATGATGGTACGTGTGCCATCTTGCAATATAGACCATCCGATCTATATCTGACGGATGGAAATTAAACTAAAAGATACCCGCACCCCTCTCAACATTTGCAGACAAGGCCTTCCCTCGTTCATCCTTATCTCCAACAAACCTCATTGTTGAGCAATTGATAAAGGAAGCCTCTGGAAAAAACTGGCCTGGTGGCCGCTGCCGGCGTCGTCAATCCCCATGCCTCCGCTCAGTCCGACCACCAACCACCACCACACCCCACTCCTCTTCACATTATCTCATATTTCTCGAGATATCATTAGTTTTTACACATGGGATTACTCCCACAAGGGTCAATCACAACAATTGTTTTATAAAAAATGCATCTTGATGTTCCGTGCAATGCACGAATCTTGCTAGTACTCCTACACAAGACTAAGTTGGTGATGCTGGTGTGTCTGCCATCCGTCGTTTCTGACCATTAGATCTACATCTAACGATTGCAAGGTAAGTTGTTGCCTTTTCTCACCAACATCCCACTTGTCTACCAATTTGCAGAAAAACCCATAATTAGTATCTTAAAACCAACCACATCCCTCCCTGACCTCACCAAAACAGCCCAAGGAATATATTCTAATTGAAACATAATATATCTCTAGTGACATATGTATATCAAAATTAGAGTGTTTTGTACCAAGTTTGTGAATAAGTATTATTCTAATTATGATTCGTTGCAACGGACATGAACATTGCTAGTATTTCCAACCATGCATTTCTTTTCATAGTATTCCACAGTTTCGAGTTTTCCATCAAGATATTAGTCACTCATGGTTGATATTTACTTTCAATCATGTACACATATGCACTATGTAACTAGCCTTGCTTATTGGCTTCCAAAGCTTAACTTTCACTCCTACTTACAATATGAAGAGTATTTAACAAAAAACTACCACTTTCAACCAGCCCTAGGAGGAATCTATTGTACAAAAAATAGCAAAAACATACCCATAATTTCTTAATCCACGCCAAAAACTACCTATTACTCCTACTGATTAGGTTCATTTTAACCCATTTATGACAGGGTTGGCCCACATGTCCGTGCTGACGAGGCAGCTTAAACCAACACATTTTGTTTGACCGTTGACACGAGGGACCCACATCTGACCTTCTATCCTGTTATTCCCCCTCAAATCATTATTTTTCCTGAACATTACTTCAAACAGTACTGATGCGTGTTCGTCGATGGCACCGGTGATGAGCGAGTTGGCCGCCGCTCCGCCGGACGGGCCGGACGCCGCGCTGGCCTCCGCACGGGTTGGCAGGCTGGCCCGAGCGTGACTCACGAGCGAGGAAGCCACCGTTGGCCTTCGCTCGAGCCAGATGGCTGGCCTTAGCGCGGCGCGCGTGAGCAAGCCGCCGCGCTGCCGTGCCAATCTAGCTAGCAAACCTTGCAGACAAGCAGCTGGACAGAGCTATCTTGGCTAGCTAGCGGCCGTGGGCGCCGGACGGAGCTGGCATCCGGGTTGCCGCAACATGGGCTCCGCACCGCCGGCGGTTTTGACCTTGCCTTCTACCGGCGGCGGTAGCTGCATCCCATGGCCGAGGATGACTAGGTGGACGGGACGGAGGTAGGAGGTCACTCGAGGATTTTTGTTGGTAAGAGCATGTACAATGGTTGATAAGGTAGTCTTATCTTAAGTCTGCCACATATGCAAGTGGTAGTAGTTTCTTGGCATTTTAGTGGTTTCTTGCATTATTAGAGCAAGTACAATAGAGCTGAGTTAGCGGGCTATAAGAAATAAACTACTACTACATGGTGGCAATAAGATGGGCTGTAGATGACATGGCACTGGCTTATAGCCAGCAGCTGGCTATACTATTAACCATGCTCTTAGGGGTTTCTTGTAAGGAACAATGTGCGTACTACTAGCGACAGAAGGCGATTCTAGGTTGCGTTGTACTCCAACGAGTACTACTAGCGGTCGCGGGAGTGTATACCTTGTTTTGTGGGTTCAATCCCGGCCGGACGCATGACGACCTTTTTTTTAAAATAGTATACTATCTAGATACATCGCAGAAATGGATGTATCTAGAACTAAAATACATCTAGATACATCCATACATGCGACAAGTAATTCAGAACGGAGGGAGTACTACACTTCGCTGCGAGCCAATTTTTTACACGGGTAGTTTGAGTTTTGATGTCAAACGGACGTGCGGCCCCACAATCTGGGTGCACTGGACAGCCTAGCCACGTGAACGGGTTTTCTTTCCCAGCATCCCAGGGCTCGCATGCTCGCCCTAGCCGCACCTCGCTTGCAGCTTCCAGCTAGTAGCATATTTAAACTAGCGCCTCCCAATTAAGGCCGAGGAGCTGGAAAAGCCTGGCGGGGCAATGGGAAAAGGGCCTCTGTAGCTTGTGGCGTTGCATGCATGGACTTCACTCCATTATCGACTCTACTATAAAAGAAATTCGTCTTGACGTGTTTTTTTTAAAACGGAGGCAAATGCTTTGCTTCATATCATTCATAAAGAAGGAACTACTAACAAAGTTTGACGAGATCCATTACACCTCCACAAATGGAAGCGAAAAGCCTAGTCTCGCTGTATCAAATAACTCAAATGTTCTGCCCTCGCAGTAACCGTCGCTGATAAACAGGCTGCTAGTGTGTGCGTGAGAGGAGCGGCTGAGTAGGCTAGCTACGTGAGCGGAGCGGCTGAGTAGAGCACTGAGATTACCCACTAGGCCACTACGCAGGTGTACTTACCCTACATTGATAGTACAGAGATGGTTCTAGAGAACAGTAGTACCCTCCACTTCCAACTGTAGCTCCTTGGCCCTAAGATTCAAGAGTTCAAAACTGGTGCACTATACAAGACTAGACTAGAAGTACAGTACTCCCTCCTTTCCGGTTTATAGGGCTCATCTCAAAATTTTAGTTTTTCCATTTTATAAGGCTCAATTTGGTTGTTTCCCATCACATGTTCAGATTCCAAGGTGCATTAAATTATTGCATGCAAGTATTAAGAGAAAATTGACCAATGAATGTAATTTATGCATGCATGCATTACAATTAATGCATTGGTAAACATACTTTTTTGAGGAAAACAAGAGCATTAATTGGGTGCTTTTTTGAGGAGTACTTGAGAAAAGTAGTACTATTACTGCTACAGTACGAGTACGTACTCCTCTGTCACATAATGTACGACGTTTTTTGACACTAGTTGGCGTGTACAAAAAATGGCAAAAACATACCCAAAATTTATTAATCCACGCCAAAAACTACTACCTAGTGCCAAAATTTTCTTACTAGTGCTATTATTTACAGTATAATGCAATCCCATAACGTTCCATAATGCTAGTACTAGTACTCCATGGTACCAAAAACTACTGCCTAGTGCCAAAAATTTCTTACTAGTGCTATTATTTACTAGTGCTATTATTTAGAGTAGTAAATAGTAGCCTCACCCCTTCGCTGAAGAACGATCTACAGTTGGAAGGGACGAGGTCCTGCGATTACTACGCTCTTATCTCATCCTCGCTAGTTCCCCTCCCCCCGAAGAGAAGGCAGTTCGTCGCTGCTCCCATGGATTCGACAGGCGGTTCTCCTCCTCGTCGGGGCTGGGAGACCTTGGACGACGATTCTCTGGGAGAAATCGCACGCCGCTCCGACGTCCTCACCGCCGCAAGACTCGATGCTTCCTGCACCAACTTTTTCAAGACGCTGCTTAAACAGGCTTGGGAAAAGGCCATGCTTGTTGGTCTTCCATGCATCCTCGAGGAGAAGGATCTTCTATGGGACAATTCTTCGAACAGTTCACCGCTCCCTGGCCATGGTTGCACGTTGACTCCGCTAGAGTTGACGACGTTGAGAGGTAGTCGGATTTTGTTCGATGAGCAGGTCAGTAATGGAGTTTGATCATGTAGTACTTAGTTATTCCATTTCCATCTCGTAATTTCTCCGCTGCCCACCGTCTTATATATAGGTCTGGGTCAGTGCCAACGAAGATTGGCTTGCATACCTCTGGCCGGATACCACCATGATTTTGCACAACATCCACAGTAGTGTGGCCGTTCTGGTAGACCCCTTCTCCACCATTGGGATCGGCCTTCCGGACTGGCTGGGCAAGAATACGTATGATGATGCCTACATGAGATTGAAGAAGATAGTAATTGCGGACCCGCCGACAAAGCGACGCGGCTATGACGATTACTATCTCATCGCGGTGTTCGACATAAGGATTGCCATCAATGCAGGAGGCAGTAACGGCAGAGGCTGGCGCATGTTGGCGGCGACAGATTTGTACCCCTACACGTTCGAAGACGCCGTGCGCCATCTAGGCCGCATCTTCGCGGTGACAAGCCAGGGGACTTGTTTCATCTGGTTGACATCCTACAGTACGGGAGATTACAAACGGAATGCACAAACCATCATTTGCATCCCTAACGGTACTCCATTATTTTGCAGGGACCAGTCATCCCGCGATCAAAATAAGATCACCGATCCTGGATGTGCATTTGCATCTGCGATTCGGTCTAACCTAGAACCTTGTAGTTGACTTTGGCATATTGGGATCAACTATCTTAGCAGTCGTTACCCATGGTACCACTGATGTGCAACATGGTCACATAATCTACCACGATCGGACCGTCACCCTCTACCCAGGTATTCCATTTTTTAACCCTCTCGCCTTCTCTTTCATTGTTGTACTAGTAGTATACTTTGTATTACTAGTAGGAGTACTTTTTACCTTGGAGGATGCGTATAGCTAGCTAGGCCCTTGAAGACTTGAACCCACTAGCTGCCACCATTTTTGTTTTTCCATGTCTTACTATCTCATCCATGTAGCCAAGAGTGGCTATATATAATAAGCCGGTTATTTTACTTCCTCTATACCGGAGTAGTACTATTTGAGCACAACATTATTATGCATGGACCTTGACTATGTACGTCACCATGTGTCCAGATCTGGGATGCCGCGTGTACCAGATGAACGACGCCGAGTTCGACCCCCGTGATGCTACGTGGGTGCCGAGGAACACTCTTGGAGAGTACTCACTTTTCATCGGGGACAACTACCCCATTGTGAAGCGGATGCCACCTTCCATGCATGACACGGAAGGCCTGCCGTTCATGAAGCATGGTTGTGTCTTTAGTGTGCACCGCCGAATGAACGACATGCTGGGACACGCTATCCCTGATTTATGCCGCTTAAGGTTGGATGAGTCTCCATCGTGTGGAACCGGACTAGAAAGCTGCGACAATGATTCCCGTTGCCCACCGCTATGGATCGTGCCATCCATGAAGAACACCTAGGACTGGAACCTAGAGGAGGACATGTAGCCCATTTATAACGTGTAAGTGGAGTACGGTAATTGTGAATGGTAGCGCTGTGAATATTTGTAGACTAGTCGAGCACAAATTTATCACATGAGTTGGAGATGAACTTGTGTGGCATACTTGCATTTGTCCTTTAGAATTTATTACTAGTAAATGTGTTATGTCTACGTGCAACTTATGTGGTTGTTGCACGGGCTCCAACACGCTCTTTGAGAAAAAAGGTGGCACAACTTTGGATATACGTGACGTGGCGGCATCATAAAGTAGCATCGTTCGCTATAGTTGTACTAGTACACTCCTACTAGGACGACAACTCCTATAAAACCTTGCGCTTGGCTCTTTGCCTCTTCGGGAGGTTCAACAGTTCGTACTCGTGTGAACCTTGCACTTGGCTCTTCGCCTCTTTGGAAGGTCCAATAATGATGATACTACAGTACAATATGCTTCTGGCAATCTGACACCGATTGAACTGCTGCATGTCCACGGCGAGGGCGAGGGCGAGGGAGAGGGAGAGGGAGAGGGAGAGGGCGCTGTAGTCAAAACTCTCTCCTCGTCCTGCGAACCACCGCGCGCGTTGGCGAGGGAGAGGCGTAGTAAGCAAGCTTCTCCTCGTTCGGCGAGTTGACGGGACACATCAAAGCAGTACTAGTACTAGTAGTAGTAGTCCATACTGTGTCCTGTCCGATTAATATGGCTTAATTTGAAACGAGAAAAATACACTGGCGGTCAACGTATGTAACAGTACGCTCTTTACGGTCACTATATATAGTTTTGCGGCGATTATGCAATCACTAGCTCATCGTAGAGCGCCGTATTGCACCCTACTAACCGGCCACATAGTCGACGTGGCACTTTGTTGACTGGGTAAATTGTCACCTAGTTTCTGGGTCCCACCTGTCAGTTGGCAGAGCAAAGAAATCAGTTAAACAAAACTTTACGCAGGCGCGACACGAGTCCAACCCTTGCGCGCGAACCGCCTTGGCTCTGTATGTGAGTGCATGCACATGTCCTCCCTCGGTCTTCCAACAAAGAGTGTACTACATGATGTACATCTACACTTCCATTGCATTTAGCCTTTAATCTACTAAATCGATATTGATTGACTAATGCACCAACTTGTGCTGTAGGTACAGGCTACATGTCTATCCTTAATTATAGCATGCAACGACCTTCATTTAATCTTCTTATCTCAATGGTCGCATGCACACATAAGTTTGCTACTTTTGGGCGTTAATTATGCCCTGGTCAATGTGTAAATCTCTAAATGTACAGTCTTTCACGAACGTAGGGAGTAGGTTGAGCACTTGAGCGTGAGCGTGTATGTTGCGTCGTGTGCTGTGTGCCGCATGGGTGCGTGAGTGTTGCGTGCGTCCATGTGTACGTGTGAGTGTTGCATGTTGCATGCATGCATGCATGCATGGGGCTTACTCCCTCCCATTGACATGTTCATATTTCAAGCTTCCTCTGTTCCCTCCATATGGTGATACTCGCTCTGTTCCCAAATATAGTACAAAGTTGAGTCATCTATTTTGGAATGGAGGGAGTAGTACGGAGTAAAAGCCTCCCTCTATTCTCAAATACGGAGTATTTGTCTTTCTACAGATTTCAACAAGTGACTAGGTACGGAGCAAAATGAGTGAAGTGAGCGTAGAGGCATAGGGATACTGTAGAAAGGAAGTCCTCGCGATCCATTTATTCCCCATCTCGGTCAGAGAGAACTATTCAACTAGTCTTCGCAGTGAAGTGACAATACACGCTGCAGCAGATGGGACACGTAATTAATAAGCTGAACCAGCGTGTTGGTGTTACTAAATCAGCCTTACCCAGTACAGCCATCATGTTTGCCAGTAGAGCACGCTTCCGCAAATACGCCTACGCACCTCTGTCGTCCATTAACTGACATATGGGCCCTGTTGTGGTAGACCCACATGTCATCGGTGTAACTATTTACACTCCAAAGGACGGTATATCCTGGTAGTAGTACTAGTAGAATTGAGATTGAATGCACTTTCTTCCCCGTCTTCCACTCTTCTTCCTCCTCTCTTCTTCTTCCTCCTCTCTTCCCCATCGTCGACTACACACCATTTACCCCCGCTCACTGCTCACCCGCCCTCGCCATCTTCCTTAGTAGCTCGCGCGTACCATATCCCCCCACTCACTGCTCGGCCACACGAGGAGAAGCTTCTTCGCTCACCCGCCCGAATCCACTTCCCCGCTGGCTCGCAGGCACCGAAAACCCCAATGGCAGAACCGACTGACACGCAGAGCCGCGATTGGAATTCCCTCCCCGATGTTCTCTTGGAGCAGATCTGTAGTCATATGGACCTACTCAGCACCGTCCGTCTGGCCGCATGCTCGGTGTCTTTGTACCGTCTACTCGTCTGCAACCGGCCGACTCTTTTCAAGACACCCTGCTTGCTGATGCCCGATCCTCGCAGGTGGCCCAGACACCGACTTGACGATCCTACGGAGGTTGTCGTGGTGCCCCTCGACATGCTACCACTACATGTCCACCTGCCCTTCATGCGCGGCCATTACTGGGCGGGCATGAAGGCCAACTGGATCGTCGTCATCCACCAATCTGGTAGTCCATGGCGTCTCGTGGATATCTACACCCAGCGACAGATCACCCTTCCATCTTTGGATACCGCCGCCATCGAGGCTCGCGGCCCGCCGGACACTCCTGCCTACTACGCACGAGATGCATCAAGCTTTTGGCTCGACCTATGTTTACAAAAAGTTGTAATCTGTGAAGTGCCCACACCATCAGAAGACTACATGGACTACAAGCTCATTGCCTTGTTCAACAAGGTATTAGTCTATCTGGAATCCGGTCGCCATACATGGTTATGGCTCATCATCAATCCTGTTAAGGAAACATTTCTGTCTGATGCTATAGTGCACGATGGCATCGTTTACGCAGTCGACGCACAGATTGGCTACCTATACTGGTGGAATCTATCGTCGTGTAATTGTTCTATCTCATCTCATCTTTACCTTATCAATACAAATGCCTGTTCATTTGTTACAAATTTAGAATGCATAGCATGTCTATAACCACATCATTGCTATATGTTCCTCTCATTTCCTAGATTTTTATGACCACACATGTTATTGTTAGAGTTGATATGAGAACAATTGGCACCTAATGATTGCTATATGTTACTCTCGTTTACAAGATTTTTATAACAACGCATGTTATTGCTTAGAGTTGATATGAGAACAGTAGTAGTAAGTGCTATGGTAGAATATGAGTAGGCGCTGTCATAGCTGTTTTCCTCTCATTGTTACATGATGTTTGAACCATGACATATTGCTAGAATATGAAAGCCATTGGCTTATTTTTTTTAACTTGGGGTATGATTATGACCACGGCATTGCAATTCTCTGTCTATGATATGTGTCACTTTTATAATAATATTAATTCCACACATACTCTGAACATGATTGTTTATTTTTATCCATTTGGTCTCCAATTTGAGTTATTGCAGCAGACGCAAATGTGCTGGCCTTCATGATTCCAGGACCTGGAATCATACCAGCCAATGGGTGGTGGTTTATCACTCGTTCAGCTGACGGCGGTCATTTGATGCTCATTCGCACGTACCAAATTGACCAAACCATTACATCAAACCAGATGCAGTACAATGCGTGGGGCGTTCGTGACATTGATGGCTATGGCTGCTTCGTGTTCGAGAAAGATCCCAGCTTCGTTGGGCCAGGCGTATTCAACTGGAGGCGGGTTTACAGCCTCGACAACCACTCCTTGTTCCTCGGGCTCAATTATCTGATCATTCAACCAATCATCGATCATATCATCGGCGATGATTACTGTGCTATGCAACTTCCATTCGCAAGGGGGTGCTGTGTTTACACATCATACCATGGGTTTCATGAATCACCATATCCATAGATTCGTCGACACAGCTTGTTGCCAGATAATCTTCAGTGTGTGAAAGGCATCAAGCTTCCATGCGATGGATGGCTTTTGCAAACCCGACATGCGGCGATGTGGTTCATGCCAATAGCAAATATGCACAACTTGATTCGTGCTGATATCTAGACTGAGCCATGTATTCTGCTGCTGTAGCACGACCCTCTTCCGTTGGATATTATGTACTGTTGTTAGTTTGAAGCACTCCTCTGGTTTGAAGTACAGATACCTTCCTGGGATCAAGTGCATCCTAACTCACCTGCGTAGGATGTACTGATAATGATGATGGAGATGTTGTGCAGAAGCCATATATATTACGATCCCATGGTGCAGAATAAGTTATTCTTCACACGAGGTAATATTACGATCATTTCATAAATAAATTATGTTTCAAATACAAATAGTTACAGTCATATTGATTCACTTTGTAAAATTTGGCATAAAAAAGGTCAGAACACCAGAAAAAATATATTTTATGTACATTTTACACTATATTTTTACATTTGTAATTTATGTAACATAAAATATTTTTTACGGTGATTATATATTTTCTTACGTTCTCTTTTTATGTTGGAAATAAGACAAAATTTAAGAAACGTAAAATTACGGTGCATTGATGTTAAAATAGAGGGGGGGGGGGGGGTGAAGAATAACTATTCCTCACCCAGGGTGACAAATAGCGCGACCCTATATATATATATATATATATATATATCAGTTAGGCTTCAAGTGCGTCCTTGTTAGTTAAACCTATGTATAAATTGTGACACTAAATACGACTAGTAAGTAGTACAGTAGCAGTACTAGTATACGCCGGTCAAATTATTCATCATGTCCACACATTGAATTGACGTGACAACACGCTACGCGTGAGTGAGGTGACGCAAGAATCCCAGCGGCCTGTTCGGGTATTCCGTACTTCAGATTTGGAGTACCACTTATCTGTCGAAATCTTTCATCATTCACTTAAAACAGTCGATTGATCATACATTGAGTACCATATAACTGGAATTACCGATGCAAGTCGAAGAAGGATTGGCCTGTGCTGCCGGCTGGCGTCAAGTTTGATCCCACGGATCAGGAGGTGATCGAGCACCTTGAGGCCAAAGTGAGTGCTGACAGCGTGAGATTTCAGTCTCTCATTGATTTGTTCATACCAACCATCGACAGTGAGCACGACATATGTTACACCCAACCTGAGAAACTTCCAGGTAAGACACCGATCGGCCATCTACTTGCACAAACATATTCCTTTGTTTATAGCTCTATTTTTCTTTTTACACGCAGACCTGGTGAACAATTACTATTTGACAGTTAATAAAAAGTGAAACAAGTGACTGCAACATGCCAAAGATGTTATGAAAAGGCCAACTAGGTAAACTAAAACCTGTATAAAACAATACTGCAGGTATCACACTGAGTGGCCGGAAGCATTTCTTCCAGCGTAATTCCAGGGCGTTCAAAAGGGGCGCGTGGACGCGTCGCAACATACAGTCGGATTGCGGCATGCACGCGATGTGGCACAAGACCGGCAATACCTTTCCGGTGATGGTCAACGGCCGGCAAATGGGCAGCAAAAAAGGTTCTGGTGCTGCACACCAACAAGAACTTCGACCAGCAGAGGACCAACTGGGTGATGCACCAATACCACCTCGGGGACCTGGAGCAAGAGAAGGAGCGGGAGCTGGTCCTCTGCAAGATTTTCTACCAGACGAGCACTAGGGCAAGGAGTAAAAAGATTATAAGTTAGTTTGGTATTGGTAGTTGTACTACCTTGTCGTCCGCAAGTTGGTATTGTTGTTAACGATCTTTTGGTATGAACTTGCATTTGCTTCCAACCATCATGCCGAGGGTTGACGTGGATATAAAGCTGAATCATTTTTTTCGAAACGAATTTTCAGGCACCTGATTTTTATTTGATGGGTAGCATAAGCACCCGCCGTTCGAATTCCCAGTTCTCCAATTTTTTCGAAACAAGTGCATGCACTTATTATCACAATAAAAAAACAATATCCGTGCTGCATCCCAGTCATCAGTCTGTACTTGCAGAATTCTGTCGTTTATTGAGCACGTATATTGTTTTTTAGGTCGAGCAAGTTTCAACTGGGCTGTAGATTGCCAGGGTTGTTTTGTTTTTAACACGCCCAGCCCATGACGACAACGGGGCACAAAGATCCAGCAGGTATCTACTGGCCTCTGGCCCGCCAGCACTAGTTATATTTTGTTTTACAACATCCGCATGCAGTTTTTTTACTGAATCAAACACACAGCCCAGTTCTATTTTCCTCTTGAAACACATGTCCTACATTCGTTTTCTAAGCTCTATCTATAGTTTTACTAGTTCATATACACGTATCATTATATTGAAAACACATAAATTCCCTTTTCATATTTACATCCTTATTTTTGTTGTTTTTTCCCACCCAGCGCTGATTTTTTTGCCACTGGTTTTCCCTTAAACCAACTAAATTTGTCCCATGTCTTATTTGCTTACAAAAACAAAACGATTTTTTTTGGCAAATCAGTAAGTTCTTAAAAAAATGTTTATCATTTTGGGATTACAACAGTTCGGACTCCACCGAAATATGCAAAATAAGGTTGGACTTTTTTACCGTGGTCCTAGGCAGAAAATGGGATGTAATAAGTTAGTTAAGAATTAGCAAATGGACTGCAAATTATAAAAAATAGCAAATGGGCTTTATGTTGTCTGCCACAGATTTGGAGGCTGACTTGTGGGCCTACTAAGTTCATGCATACACAAGGTTTGTCAAAAAATAAACTTAGTCAACAATCGACTCTACCAGCATCAGACCGTTAGATGTCAATCTAATGGCAATCGTGCTTCTTCAGTCTCTCATCCTCCTGCCCCAGCCACCCAAACTAGCGCAGTCAGAACCGCTTGCTCCCGCCTCCCGTGGCCGAAAGTGCTGCCGGGAAGGCCTCACGGCCCCATCATACTCGCATCCCTGGCATGTCTATCCCTCTACTCACCCACACCTCCTGTTATTTTCCGGGGACGGCAGCCGAACCAGTCAACCCTCGTACTCTCCACCGCGTGGGCAGCCACTGCCGTGTCTTCCGCGGCTCCGTGTCGTTCCCTTCGTAGGCCTCGCCGTCGTCCACCGCCCTGGTGCTCTCGGCACGGCGTGGTCAACGATGTCCATCCAACGGTCGTAGTGCTTCTTCAACCTCTGGTCTTCTTGTCCCAGCCGCCCAAAGCAGCGCCGGTCGTGCCGCATGCTCCTGCCTCCCGTGGCTGGCTGTGCTGCCGCGGAGGCCTCACCGTCCCCATACTACTCCCACCGCTGGCCAGGCCATCCCTCCACTCACCCACTCCCCCTGTTATTCTGCGGCGACGGCAACCTCACACCGCAACCGAACCAGTGAACCCTCTCGTACTCCTCTCCGCGTGGGCATCCACTGCCGCGTCTTCCCCAGCTCCACGTCGTCCCCTTCCTAGGCCTCGCCGTCGTCCATCGCCTTGGTGCTCTCGACGCGGCGTGGTCAACGTGGTCAACGACATTCCATCGGAAGAGTACTATACGTGGAGAGGCTGACAGCTGGGTCCACGGCACAGCCCATTTTTTTGTGATTTGCCAAGTAAGTCGCTTTGTCAGGCCTATTGGGCTGCAAATCTTTCAAGACGAAGAGGAAAGCTTTCATTCGGCTGGCCGAGAAAATGGCCCATCAGTAATGAGGAATGGGATGTACATTTTTAAAACACATCAAACCGGCGATAGGTTTCAAATATCATTTTTTCATTTCGAGATTTGAAATTACATTAATTTTTATGCGTGGAGAATTTGTTGGATTTTATATTGATATACATTTATTTTTAAAATCAGTTTGAATGTCAGTCGAAATTTCGGGATTAAAAACAGTTCAGACCGCACCGAAATATGCAAAATTTCGTATAATTTTTTAACCGTGGCTACAATATGGGCTGTAATGCTAACAAAAAGAATATGGGCTCCAAAAAAACCTTAATAATTAGCAAATGGGTTGTAAATTATTAGAAATAATGGCAGATGGGCTGTATGTTGTTTCCCTTAGGTTCGAGGCTTTCCTAAAAAAAGGTTGACGCACAAGCAGTGACTGTTGGATGGCCATCCAAGGGCTGTCGTGCTTCTTCAATCTCTTCTCTTCCTGCTTCAGCCGCTCAAACAGGCGCCGGCGAGACTGCCTGCTGCCTCCTCCCCACAGCCGGCTCTGCTGCCGTGCAGGCCTCACCGCCCCACTGTATTCCCATCGCTGGCCTAGCCATTCCTCTACTCACCCACACCTGCTGTTATTCTCCGGCGACGGCAGAAGAACCAGTAAACCCTCGTACAGTCGTACTCCCCTCCACGTGGGAAACAACCGCCCTGGTGCTCTCGATGCGGCCTGGTCAACGTGGTCAACGACCGACATGCATCTGAAGTGGACTTTAGGTGGAGAGGCCGACAGCTGAGTCCACGGCCGCACACAAGGAAATGCCTCCTTATTACGCGCAGAATAATGATTCCTGCACCTGACATCTGGGACCCACCGAAAGGGCCTCTGTATTTCGCAAAAGAAACGTTACCGCCGCTGACAGCTCGGACCCACCAGCTATATCTTCGCACGCAAGGAAGTGCCTCCTTATTACGCACAAAAAAATGAATACTCCCCCTGTTAGTTGGGAACCAGTATAGTGGCAGGTTGACTTGTGGGCCTACTAAGTTGACGAGGACGGAGGGCTTTGTCAGCTTAGTCAATATGCACGATTCTAGCTCCAGTGACCATGTGATGTCCATCCAACGGGCGTAGTGCTTCTTCAACCTCTGGTCTTCTTGCTCCAGCCGCCCAAACCAGCGTCGGTCGTGCCTCGTTCTCCTGCCTCCCGTGGCCGGCTGCGATGCGGCGGAGGCCTCACTGCCCCCTACTACTCCCACCGCTGGCCAGACCATCCCTCTACTCACCCACACCCCCTGTTATTCTGCGGCGACGACAACCTCACACCGCAGCCGAACCAGTGAACCCTGGTACTCCTCTCCGCGCGGTCTTCCACTGCTGCGTCTTCCCTAGCTCCGCGTCGTCCCCTACCTCGGCCTCGCCGTCGTCCAGACCATCGCCCTGGTGCTCTCGGCGCGTCGTGGTCAACGTGGTCAACGGCCGACTTTCATCGGAAGAGTACTATACGTGGAGAGGCTGACAGCTGGGTCCAGGCGGCCGCAAGGAAGTGCCTCCTTATTATGCGCAAAATTATTATTCCTCAACTTTAGTCAATATGAACGATTCTAGCTCCACTAACCGTACGATGTCCATCCAACAGCCGTAGTGCTTCTTCAACCTCTGGTCTTCTTGCTCCAGCCGCCCAAAGCAGCGCCGGTCGTGCTGCATGCTCCTGCCTCTCGTGGCCGGCTATGCTACCGCGGAGGCCTCACCGCCCCCTACTATTCCCACCGCTGGCCAGGCCCTGCGGCGACGGCAGCCTCACACCGCAGCCGAACCAGTGAACCCTCGTACTCCTCTCCGCGCGCGCGGGCTTCCACTACCGCGTCTTCCCCGGCTCCCCGTCGTCCCCTTCCTAGGCCTCGCCATCGTCCACCGCCCTGGTGCTCTCGGCGCGGCGTGGTCAACGTGGTCAAGGAACGACTCCCATCAGACTTGGACTGTACATGGAGAGGCTGACAGCTGGGTCCACGGCTGCAGCAAGGAAGTGCCTCCTTATTACGTGCAAAATAATTATTCCTCCACCTGACAGCGGGGACCCACCAGCTACATCTTCGCAGGCAAGGAAGTGCCTGATAGTCGGGACCCACCTGGTCGAAGCGTACGTAGCGTTGTCATTCTGGTGGCGAACGTGTACGTACATATATACTGGTCGATGTAGAGGCGCGCACGTGTCGTAGTAGAGGCGCGCACGTAGCATGTACACGTACGTACAACGGCCAGGGTGCAAGAAAGAAAATACGGCCACGTATGTGTACATACGAGCGGGGTCTCGAATGCCTACTCGCGCATACGTACGGCAAGGGCTCGTGTTCATGGCTGGGTCGGAACGGAGAAACAGCGTCGTCGTGTTCATGGGAGGCAACGGAATGCGTGGTCGTGTTCATCGGGAGGGCTTGGACGAAACTGGCGATGGAAACGAGGCCTGGCGTACCGCAGAACGGAGGAGACGGCCTTGTGTTCGACCGGCCACGTTCGAAACGGGATCCTGTTCATCGGGAGGGGTGTGGTGTACCGCAAAACGGAGGAAACCGACCTCCTACGGTCGAAACAGGGGTCCTGTTGATTGGGAGGGGTGTGGCGTACCGCACAACGGAGGAAACGGACCTCCTACGGTCGAAACGGGGGTCCTGTTGATCGGGAGGGGTGTGGCGTACCGCAAAACGGAGGAAACAGACCTCCTACGGTCGAAATGGGGGTCCTGTTGATCGGGAGGGGTGTGGCGTACCACAAAACGGAGGAAACGGACTTGTGTTGGAGCGCTATAGTCGAAACGGGGGTCCTGTTCATCAGGAGGGGTGTGGCGTACCACAAAACGGGACTCCACAGGATACTGTTCATCTCCACCGTCGACCCCCTCCAGACTGCACGAGCTACTTTTCATCCACCGTCGACCTCCTCCAGCCTCCACGGGCTCCTGTTCATCCAGCCTCCACCGCGCGCTACTCCACCGGCTACTGTTCAACCACCCCTCCACCGTCTACTGTTCATCAAGCCCTCCACACCACGGGGTCCTGTTCAACCACCCCTCCACGGGCACCCCTCCACCGTCTATTGTTCATCTTGCCCTCCATACCACGGGGTCCTATTCATCCACCCCTCCACGATCACCCCTCCACCGTCTACTGTTCATCCAGCCCTCCACCACACCACGGGGTCATGTTCATCCAGAGGCAACGCCACCGCTCACTGTTCATCCACCCCCCCCCCCGCAACGCTCACTGTTCATCCCATCGATCGGCTTCAGTTAGCAGTAGTATCCAAGGAATCGCTCGATCGGGTTCAGTTAACAGCCATCGGGCGATCGCTCGGGTTCAGTAACGCGTAGCCTGCAGTGCAATCGCTCGGGTTCAGTTAGAGCCCAACGCCTCGCTATGGTTCAGTTAGAGCCAACGCCTCGCACACACACGCGTACGTGTACGAGAGAAACGCGCATCGCTCGGCCCCCGACCTCCGTAACCGGGAACTCCCTAAAATTTTCCTCCCCCTCGCTTCTACCACGGTTTTTTCCGTCATGGACGGCCCAAAGAATGTCATGCAGCTGCGTCTCCGGCCTGCCCAGGACGAAAAGCCCATTTTTTGTCATGATTTTTTGTCATAGAAGTAGGATCCCACCTCATCTATGATGATACCGGGTTTTGTCACAATTATCGTCATAGAAGTGTCATATGTATGACAAAAAAATTTCGTTCGGCCCAAAATGTCACGGATGTGTCTTTTTTTTGTAGTGGTGGGTGGACTGGTGCTTGGGTGTTGTCCTTTCTTGGACAAGCGTCCCACTTATGTTTAACCCCTGTTGCAAGCGTCCGCAACTACCAAAGAACTATTAAGGTAAACCTAACCATAGCATGAAACATATGGATCCAAATCAGCCCCTTACGAAGCAATTCATAAACTAGGGTTTAAGCTTCTGTCACTCTAGCAACCCATCATCTACTTATTACTTCC
This sequence comes from Aegilops umbellulata, assembly GCA_032464435.1. Taxonomy (NCBI): domain Eukaryota; kingdom Viridiplantae; phylum Streptophyta; class Magnoliopsida; order Poales; family Poaceae; genus Aegilops; species Aegilops umbellulata. The sequence continues at coordinate 358,642,615 of CP136059.1, read as the reverse complement.
TAATGCCTTCCTCTAGGCCCAAATAATGGTGAAGTGTCATGTAGTCGACGTTCACATGACACCACTAGAGGAGAGACAACATACATCTCATCAAAATATCGAACGAATACCAAATTCACATGACAACTAATAGCAAGACTTCTCCCATGTCCTCAGGAACAAACGTAACTACTCCCAAATCATATTCATGTTCATAATTAGAGGGTGATTAATATGCATAATGGATCTGAACATATGATCTTCAACCAAATAAACCAAATAGCATCAACTACAAGGAGTAATCAACACTACTAGCAACCCACATGTACAATCTGAGGCTTTGGGACAAAGATTGGATACAAGAGATGAACTAGGGTTTGAGAGGAGATGGTGCTGGTGAAGATGTTGATGGAGATTGACCCCCTCCCGATGAGAGGATCGTTGGTGATGACGATGGCGATGATTTCTCCCTGCCAGAGGGAAGTTTCCCCGGCAGAACAACTGGCCAGAGCCCTAGATTGGTTCCGCCACGTGGCGGGGGAGTTTCTTCCCGAAAGCTTGCTTATGATTTTTTCCAGGGTAAATGACTTCATATAGCAGAAGATGGGCATCGGAGGCCTGACGGGGGGCCCACGAGGCAGGGGGCGCGCCCCCCACCCTCGTTGCCAGGGTGTGGGCCCCCTCTGGTATTTTCTTCACTCAATATTTTCTATTAATTTCAAAAATGACTTCCGTGAAGTTTCAGGACTTTTGGAGCTGCGCAGAATAGGTCTCTAATATTTGCTCCTTTCCAGCCCAGAATTCCAGCTGCCGGCATTCTCCCTCTTTATATAAACCTTGTAAAATAAGATAGAATAGGCATAAGTATAGTGACATAACGTGTAACAACAACCCATAATGCAATAAATATCGATATAAAAGCATGATGCAAAATGGTCGTATCAACTCCTCCAAGCTTAGACCTCGCTTGTCCTCAAGCAGAAGCCGATAACGATAAATATGTCCACATGTTTAGAGATAGAGGTGTCGATGAAATAAAATACAGACATGAGGGCATCATGATTATTCTTATAACAACAACATATATGTATATTGTCATATGCTTTCTTATGCTCAAGTAATAATCTATTCACAATGTAAAGTATGAATCAGAAACTTCATTGAAAACTAACAAACTATAATCTCAGTCATTGAAGCAATTGCAATTTACCATAACATCGGAAAGAGTCAATATAAGAGCTTTTCAGCAAGTCCACATACTCAACTATCATTTAGTCTTTTACAATTGCTAACACTCACTCAATACTTATGGGTATGGGGTTTTAACCGGACATAGAGAAAGATAGGGGCTGATAGTTTTGCCTCCCAACCTTTTACCTCAAGGGTAATGTCAAAAATAATAGCTCATACTAACTTATATCCAATTGGATATATATATCAGGATCTTTCCAACACAATGTGCTTGCCAAACGATAAAATGTAAAAAGGAAAGGTGAAGATCACCATGACTCTTGCATAATGAAATAGACTAAAGTAAAATATAGGCCGTTCGCAGAGGGAAACAGAGGTTGTCATGTGCTCTTGGGGTTGGATGCACAAAATCTTAATGCAAAAGAACGTCACTTTATATTGCCACTTGTGATGTGGACCTTTATTATGCAGTCTGTCGCTTTTATTTCTTCCACATCACAAGATCGTATAAAGCTTATTTTCTCCACACTAATAAGTCATACATATTTAGAGAGAAATTTTTATTGCATGCACCGATGACAACTTACTTGAAGGATCTTACTCAATCCGTAGGTAGGTAAGGTGGACACTCATGGCAAAACTGGTTTTAAGGGTATTCAGAAGCACAAGTAGTATCTCTACTTGGTGCAAAGAATTAGTATCTCTACTTGGTGCAAAGAATTTGGCTGGCATGAGAGGGAAAGGCAAGCTCAACATGTTGGATGATCCATGACAATATACTTTATTTCAGATATAAAAAACATAACCCATTACGTTGTCTTCCTTGTCCAACATCAACTCTTTAGCATGTCATATTTTAATGAGTGCTCCCAATCATAAGAGATGTCAATGATAATATATTTATATGTGAAACCTCTCTTTCTTTATAACTTCCTATTAACTGCAACGATGACCAAAACTATGCTTGTCAACTCTCAACATCTTTTAATCATCATACTCTTTATATGTGAAGTCATTACTCTCCATAAGATCAATATGATCTCTTTATTTCTTTTTATTCTTTCTTTTTCTTTTATTCCCTCAAGATCATAGCAAGATAATCAAGCCCTTGATTGAAAACTAAATCACACTAAAACTTTATTCTACTAGATCAAGATAATACCAAAAGGATCGAACTAAGAAAAACGATGAAGATAGGAGTGTGATGGTGATACGATACCGGGGCTCCTCCCCCAAGCTTGGAAGTTGCCAAGGGGAGTGCCCATACCCATGTGATTATGTCTCTTTCTTCGGAGGTGGTGATGTGATATTCTTGGCGATGATGCCCTTCAAGATACGATTCTCTTCCTCAAGCTTATTGACTTGTTGCTTGAGATCCATTACTTCCTTGCGGAGCTTACCCGTGACGGATAAAGCTCCTTGCACCCATGGATGTTGCATAGCTGCGGGAGAACAAGTGACACTCTTTTTATATTTTCATAAGAGAGAAATTTAACATTTGAAGGGTTGACCGAGGTTGGAATGGCTGAGCTCTGTAGTTCCCCCATCGTGAATCCAGCTTGGAAACGGGAAGTAACTTCTTGAACCTCCTCCATGGCATCTATCCTTTTCAAGTCGGCCTCCATCTCTTCCTCTGTTGATGGCCCAAAGCGGCCAGCATCACTGTTTGCTCTTGGTCCCGGTGTCGGATTAGACACCCGGCTCTCCCCGACCGAATCTTGAGAAGACATCTTGCTCTAATTTGCGGCAGAAACAACTCGAAACAAAAGCAGAGGATAATTGCGTGATACGGTGGTCAAAACCTTCGGAAGATTACATAATGAATTTTTACCAACCAAAAAAAGTATCATGCAGGAAAATAGAGTCCGGAGAGCGCACAAGGTGCCCACGAGGCAGGGGGGTGCGCCCAGGGGGGTAGGGCGCGCCTCCCACCCTCGTGGAAGCCTCGTGTCCTTCCCGGACTACTTCTTATTTTCCTATTTTCTGAAATATTCCAAAATGGAGAAAAATTGCCATTAGAACTGTTTTGGAGTCGGTTTACTTACCGTACCACATACCTATTCCTTTTTGGAGTCTGAAATGTTCTGGAAAGTGTCCCTTATGTATTCCTACGTGGTTACGGTTTCAATAACATTAGTTTCAACATTTATAGGATTACCTGAGATATAATGTTTGATTCTTTGACCATTCACCACCTTCAGATTTGTGCCTTTGAAGTTGTTGATTTTTATGGCACCAGAACGATAGACCTCCTCGATAACGTAAGGACCTTCCCATTTAGAGAGGAGTTTTCCTGCAAAAAATCTTAAGCGAGAGTTGTATAGCAATACATAATCACCTACATTAAACTCACGCTTTTGTATCCTTTTGTCATGCCATCTTTTAACTTTTTCTTTAAACAGTTTGATATTCTCATAGGCTTGAGTTCTCCATTCATCAAGTGAGCTAATGTCAATAAGCCTCTTCTCACCGGCAAGTTTGAAATCATAGTTGAGCTCTTTAATAGTCCAGTATGCCTTATGTTCTAATTCGAGGGGCAAGTGACATGCTTTTCCATAAACCATTTTATACGGAGACATACCCATAGGATTTTTATATGAAGTTCTATAGGCCCATAATGCATCATCAAGTTTCTTGGACCAATTCTTTCTAGATCTATTAACAGTCTTTTGAAAAATTAATTTGAGCTCTCTATTACTCAATTCTACTTGACCACTAGACTGGGGGTGATATGGAGATGCAATTCTATGATTAACATCATACTTAGCAAGCATTTTACGAAAGGCACCATGAATAAAATGTGAACGACCATCAGTCACTAAATATCTAGGGACTCCAAACCTCAGAAAAATAACTTCTTTAAGCATCTTAATAGAGGCGTTATGATCAGCACTACTAGTTGGAATAGCTTCTACCCACTTAGTAACGTAATCAATAACAACTAAAATATGCGTGTACCAATTAGAGGAAGGAAACGGTCCCATATAATCAAAGCGCCAAACATCAAATGGTTCAATAACAAGTGAATAATTCATAGGCATTTCTTGACGTCTACTAATATTACCAATTCTTTGACATTCATCACAAGACAAGACAAACTCACAGGCATCCTTGAAGACAGTAGGCCAATAAAAACCGGATTGCAATACCTTATGTGCAGTTCTATCTCTAGCGTTGTGTCCTCCATAAGCTTCGGAGTGACACTTGCGTAGGATCTGTTCCTGTTCATGATCTTGTATACAACGTCTAATAACACCATCTACTCCTTCTTTATAAAGGTGTGGGTCATCCCAAAACTAATGTCTTAAATCATAGAAAAACTTTTTCTTTTGCTGGTAGGTGAAACTAGGTGGTATAAGTTTAGCAACAATGTAATTAGCATAATCAGCATTCCATGGAGCAGTACGAGAAGCATTAATGACATTTAATTGTTCATCAGGAAAGCTATCATCAATAGGTAGTGGGTCATCAAGAACATTCTCTAACCTAGACAAGTTGTCCGCAACGGGTTCTCAGCTCCCATTCTATCAATAATATGCAAATCAAATTCTTGTAGCAAGAGAACCCATCTAATAAGTCTAAGTTTAGCATCTTTCGTTTCCATAAGGTATTTAATAGCAGCATGATCAGTGTGAATAGTTACTTTAGAGTCAACAATATAAGGCTTGAACTTATCACAAGCAAAAACAACTGCTAAAAATTCTTTTTCGGTAGTAGCATAATTTGTCTGGGCATTGTCTAGAGTTTTACTAGCATATTGAATAACATTTAATTTCTTATCAACTCTTTGCTCTAGGACAACACCTACAACATAATCACTAGCATCACACATAATTTCAAAAGGTAAATTCCAATCAGGTGGCTGAACGATAGGTGCAGAAATCAAAGCTTTCTTAAGTATTTCAAATGCCTCTACACAATCATCATCAAAGACAAAAGGAATATCTTTTTGTAATAGATTAGTTAGAGGCCGAGAAATTTTTGAGAAGTCCTTAATGAACCTCCTATAAAAACCGGCATGACCGATAAAACTTCTTATACCTTTAATGTCCTTGGGACACGGTATCTTTTCAATAGCATCAACTTTAGCTTTGTCAACTTCAATACCTCTTTCTGAAATTTTATGCCCCAAGACAATACCTTCATTAACCATGAAGTGGCATTTCTCCCAATTCAAGACAAGGTTAGTTTGTTCACATCTCTGCAAAACTCGATCAAGGTTGCTCAAGCAATCATCAAAAGAGGATCCATAAACAGAGAAATCATCCATGAAAACTCACAAATCTTTTCACAAAAGTCAGAGAATATAGACATCATGCATCTTTGAAAGGTAGCAAGTGCATTACATAAACCAAAAGGCATACATCTATAAGCAAAAGTACCGAAAGGGCAAGTAAAAGTGGTCTTTTCTTGATCATCAGCTGACACAGGTATTTGAGAGAAATCAGAATAACCATCTAGAAAGCAAAAATGTGTATGTTTGGATAATCTTTCTAGCATTTGATCAATAAAAGGCAAAGGTAATGATCTTTTTAGTAGCTTTATTTAATTTGCGAAAATCAATTACCATCCTATAACCTGTAATAATTCTTTGCGAAATCAATTCATCTTTATCATTAGGAACGACAGTAATACCTCCCTTCTTAGGGACACAATGGACATGACTTACCCACTGACTATCAGCAACGGGATAAATTATACCTGCCTCAAGAAGCTTTAATATTTCCTTTCTTACCACTTCTTTCATCTTAGGATTTAGCCATCGTTGGTGATCAATAACTGGTTTGGCGTCATTCTCCAAATTTATCTTGTGTTGACATAGAGTGGGACTAATGCCCTTAAGATCGTCAAGAGTATATCCAATAGCAGCACGATGCTTCTTCAGAGTTTTCAATAATTTCTCTTCCTCCTGCTCTGAAAGGTTAGCACTAATAATAACAGGATGTATCTTCTTTTCATCAATATAAGCATATTTAAGCGTATCAGGTAATGGTTTAAGCTCAAACACGGGATCACCCTTGGGTGGAGGTGGATCCCCTAGGATTTCTATATGCATGTTGTGTTTCAGAATAGGTCCCTGTTTAAATAATACTTCATCTATGTCCCTTCTTTCATTCACGAACATATCATTTTCATGGTCCAGCAAATATTGTTCTAAAGGATCATTAGGAGGCATAGCAATAGAAGCAAGACCAATAATTTCATCTTTACTAGGCAATTCCTCATCTCGGGGTTGTCTACAAAATTTAGCAAAATTAAACTCACGAGACATATCACCCAAACGAATAGTAACAACATCCTTCTCGCAGTCCATCCTAGCATTAACAGTGTTCAAGAAGGGTCTACCAAATATAATGGGATAAAAACTATCTTGTGGGGAACCAAGAACAAGAAAATCAGCAGGATATTTAACCTTCCTATACAAGACTTCAACATATCTAATAATCCCAATCGGTGAAATAGTATCTCTATTGGCAAGCTTAATGGTAATATCGATATCTTCTATCTCAGTAGGTGCAATATCATGCATAATTTCTTCGTATAAGGAATGAGGTATTGCACTAGCACTAGCACCCATATCACATAAGCCATGATAACAATGATCTCCTATTTTAACAGAAATAACATGCATGCCTACAACAGGTCTATGTTTATCCTTAGCACCAGGTTTAGCAATTCTAATAGTTTCCTCATAGAAGTAAATAACACGCCCATCAATATTACCAGCCAAGAGATCTTTAACCATAGCAATATTAGGTTCAACTTTAATTTGCTCAGGGGGTTTGGGTGTCCTAATATTACTTTTGTTCACTACAGTTGAAGCTTTAGCATGATCCTTTATTCTAACAGGGAAAGGTGGTTTCTCAACATAAGCAGTAGGAACAATAGAATCATTATAAGTGATAGTCTTTTCTTCAACTTTAATAGGTGCAACTACTTTTACTTCAATGGGAGGATTATATTTAAACCACTTACCCTTAGGGAGATCAACATGAGTAGCAAATGATTCACAGAAAGAAGCTATGATCTCAGAGGCAAGTCCATATTTAGTGCTAAATTCATGGAAAGCATCGGTATCCATAAAAGATTTAACATAATCAAACTTAGGTGTTATACCTGACTCCTTACCTTCATCGAGGTCCCAATCTTCAAAGTTGTGTTTAATTCTCTCCAATAAATCTCATTTGAATTCAATAGTCTTCATCATAAAAGAGCCAGTACAAGAAGTATCGAGCATGGAGCAATTATTGAGAGAGAGCTGAGCATAAATTTTTTGAATAATCATTTCTGTTAAGAGCTCATGATTGGGGCTTGAATATAACATTGACTTGAGCCTCCCCCAAGCTTGAGCGATGCTTTCTCCTTCGCGAGGCCAAAAATTATATATATAATTACGATCAGGATGAATAAGATGCATAGGATAAAACTTCTGATGAAATTGCAATTTAAATCGTTTGCAGTCCCATGATCCCATATCATCACATAGCCTATACCACGTCAATGCCTCTCCCTTCAAAGATAAAGGGAAGACCTTCTTCTTGATAACATCATCTGACATGCCTTCAAGCTTAAATAATCCACAAACTTCATCCACATAGATTAGGTGTAAATCGGGATGTAATGTTCCATCTCCTGCAAAAGGATTAGCTAGCATTTTCTCTATCATACCCGAAGGAATTTCAAAGTACAAAATTTTCAGTAGGTTTAGTAGGTTGAGGGGTAGCTAATTTTGGTTCCGGACGAGGTGAAGATACCCCGAACAAAGCCCTCAAGGATTGTTTTCCATAGTAACAAGTGACAGTAAATTTCAGCACACCATATAAAATTTTCCTTACCAAATTCCACCTACCAAACGCGCTTCATTCCCCGGCAACAGCGCCAGAAAAGAGTCTTGATGACCCACAAGTATAGGGGATCTATCGTAGTCATTTCGATAAGTAAGAGTGTCGAACCCAACGAGGAGCAGAAGGAACTGATAAGCGGTTTTCAGCAAGGTATTCTCTGCAAGCACTGAAATTATCGGTAACAGATAGTTTTGTAATAAGGTAATTTGTAACGGGTAACAAGTAATGAAAGTAAATAAAGTGCAGCAAGATGGCCCAATCCTTTTTGTAGCAAAGGACAAGCCTGGACAAACTCTTATATAGAGAAAAGCGCTCCCGAGGACACATGGGAATTATCGTCAAGCTAGTTTTCATCATGCTCATATGATTAACGTTCGTTACTTTGATAATTTGGTATGTGGGTGGACCGGTGCTTGGGTGCTGTCCTTTCTTGGATAAGCATCCTACTTATGATTAACCCCCATTGCAAGCGTCCGCAACTACAAAAGAAGTATTAAGGTAAACCTAACAATAGAATGAAACATATGGATCCAAATCAGCCCCTTACGAAGCAACTCATAAACTAGGGTTTAAGCTTCTGTCACTCTAGCAACCCATCATCTACTTATTACTTCCCAATGCCTTACTCTAGGCCCAAATAATGGTGAAGTGTCATGTAGTCGACGTTCACATGACACCACTCGAGGAGAGACAACATACATCTCATCAAAATATCGAACGAATACCAAATTCACATGACTACTAATAGCAAGATTTCTCCCATGTCCTGAGGAACAAACGTAACTACTCACAAATCATATTCATGCTCATAATCAGAGGGGTATTAATATGCATAATGGATCTGAACATATGATCTTCCACCAAATAAACCAACTAGCATCAACTACAAGGAGTAATCAACACTACTAGCAACCCACAGGTACCAATCTGAGGCTTTGGGACAAAGATTGGATACAAGAGATGAACTAGGGTTTGAGAGGAGATGGTGCTGGTGAAGATGTTGATGGAGATTGACCCCCTCCCAATGAGAGGATCATTGGTGATGACGATGGCGATGATTTCCCCCTGCCAGAGGGATGTTTCCCCGGCAGAACAGCTCTGCCGGAGCCCTAGATTGGTTTCGCCAAGGTTCCGCCTCGTGGCGGCGGAGTTTCTTCCCGAAAGCTTGCTTATGATTTTTTCCAGGGCAAATGACTTCATATAGCAGAAGATGGGCACCGGAGGCCTGACGGGGGGCCCACGAGGCAGGCGACGCGCCCAGGGGTTAGGGCGTGCCCCCACCCTCGTGGCCAGGGTGTGGTCCCCCTCTGGTATTTTCTTCGCTCGGTATTTTTTATTAATTCCAAAAATGACTTCCGTGAAGTTTCAGGACTTTTGGTGCTGTGCAGAATAGGTCTCTAATATTTGCTCCTTTTCCAGTCCAGAATTCCAGCTGCTGGCATTCTCTCTCTTTATGTAAACCTTGTAAAATAAGAGAGAATAGACATAAGTATGGTGACATAACGTGTAACAACAGCCCATAATGCAATAAATATCGATATAAAAGCATGATGCAAAATGGACGTATCAGGGGACTCACGACCGAACTATGTCCGGTTCGAACTAGGGGCTGATGATCGAGACTTTCTCTTCCCACCCGCCACCCACTTCATAGCCACTGTCGAGGACTCAACTGACACGCTTGATTACGACTCCGAAGACATCGATGGTATGGACGACGATGTCGATGAGGAGCAAGACCAGAATCCACCATATACTGTACGCTGGACGGCCACTTGTTCGTACGATGTGTACATGGTGGATACACCCAAAACAACCAACGACAATGACAAAGAAAATTCAGTTGAGAATAAACCTCCTCAGACACAGCAAAAATGCCGGCGTCCTCAGCGCCGCTCTAAGTCACATCGTTCAAAAGACAGCAATGCTAGCACCGGTGAAAATAATACTCCGGACGATGCCGAAAACAATGAAGACCTTGCTGAGGTAACATCCGAACGGGAGGAGCAAGAAAATGGGCAAGCTAGCCCCGACGAACAGGCCAAGCCCAACGACTCGGAGGACGGTAGTTATCGTCCGCTCTCCGAAGATGAGGAAAGCCTCGGCAACAAAGATTTCATCATGCCTGAGGAACCTCTCGAGCAGGAGCGCTTCAAGCGCCAGCTAATAGCAACAGCAAGGAGCCTGAAAAAGAAACAACATCACCTTCAAGCTGACCAAGATCTGCTCGTCGACAGATGGACTGATGTCCTGGCAGCCGAAGAATACGGCCTCAGACGCCCAGCCAAGAGTTATCCAAAGCGAAGGCTGCTACCCCAGTTCGATGAAGAGGTGTTGGAGCCCATACCTCCCTCGCGTAATGCGGCCGATCGACCACTACGTGGTCGGGACAGTGCGGCGGACCGACCACCACGTGGTTGGGATAGAGCGACAACTCAGGCCAAATAGCAGCCTGCCCCACCGCCTCGTAAAAATAGAGATGAAACATCTCGGGGTCATACATAAGACGTTCGGAAGACCCTACATAGTAGAGCAGGACATACCCGATCGATTTATGGATCGCTAGGACGTCCCTCGACACGTGATGACGGCTACCTATTCGGACGTGACAAACCTAGCCACACTCGAGCCGATAACCGCAGACGAACTCCCTTGGAGATACGGCATAATGCAGCCAGATACAGAGGCACCGCACACCCTCTTTGCTTCACCGATGAAGTAATGGATCACGAATTCCTCGAAGGGTTCAAACCCGTGAATATCGAATCATACGACGGGACAACTGATCCCGCGGTATGGATCAAGGATTTTATCCTCCACATCCACATGGCCCGGGGAGATGACCTCCACGCTATCAAGTACCTGCCGCTAAAGCTTAAAGGACCAAATCGGACTGGTTAAACAACCCGCCTGAAAATTCTATTGGCAGCTGGGAGGACTTGGAAGAGGCCTTCCTCGACAACTTCCAAGGTACATACGTCAGGCCACCAGACGCCGATGACTTAAGTCACATAGTCCAATAGCCTGGAGAGTCAGCTAGGAAATTCTGGACTAGATTCCTAACTAAAAAGAACCAGATCGTTGATTGTCCGGATGCCGAAGCCCTAGCGGCCTTTAAACATAGCATCCGTGACGAATGGCTCGCCCGCCATCTCGGCCAAGAAAAGCCCAAATCTATGGCAGCCCTCACGACACTCATGACCCGCTTTTGCGTGGGTGAGGATAGTTGGCTGGATCGTAGCAAAAACACAGCCAGCAAGGCGGGCCCCTCCGAGGTAGAAAACAACAACGGCAAGCTCCCACTCAATAGACACAAGCGTCGAAGCAATGGTGATAATACCGATGACACTACAGTTAACGCCAGATTCAGCGGCTCCAAGTACGGTCAGCGGAAAAAACCATATAAAAGGAACAGTCAGGGACCATCCTGCTTGGACCGCATACTCAATCATCCATGCCAGATACATGGAACCCCAGACAAACCAACCAATCATACCAACAGGGATTGTTGGGTCTTCAAACAGGCCGGCAGGTTAAACGCCGAGAACAAAGAAAAGGGATCGCAAAGTGAGGACGATGACGAAGAGCCCCGGCAACCGAACTCAGGGGGGCAGAAGAAGTTCCCCCCTCAAGTCAAAACGGTGAACATGATATATGCTACACACATCCCAAAAAGGGAGCGCAAGCGCGCACTAAGGGATGTTTACGCGATAGAGCCAGTCGCCCCAAAATTCAACCCGTGGTCATCATGCCCGATCACTTTTGATCGTCGGGATCATCTGACCAGTATCCGGCATGGCAGATCAGCCGCACTAGTCTTGGACCCAACCATTTATGGCTTCCACCTAACGCGAGTCCTCATGGACGATGGTAGCAGCCTCAATCTGCTCTATCAAGACACAGTGCGCAAAATGGGCATTAATCCATCAAGGATCAAGCCAACGAAGACTACCTTCAAAGGAGTCATAACAGGTGTAGAGGCCCGCTGTACGGGCTCAATCACACTAGAGGTTGTCTTCGGATCCCCCGAAACTTCCGAAGCAAGGAGTTAATCTTCGACATCGTCCCATTCCGCAGTGGTTATCATGCACTACTTGGATGGACTACATTTGCTCGGTTCAACGCGGTGCCGCACTATGCTTATCTTAAGCTCAAGATGCCCGGTCTACGCGGCATCATAACGGTCAACGGAAACACGGAATGCTCCCTCTGTACAGAGGAGCACACTGCCGCCCTAGCACCATAAGTACAGAGCGGCCTTTTCAAGCAGAACCGTAATCCGGCTGCCGAGCCCTTGGACATCGTAAAGAGGGTCAGGACTACGCTGCAACAGGACAGCTCGGCTCATCAAGAGCGCAATTAGCAATTTGGCCTTCAGCCTAGCCCCGATCGGGTAGTGGCATTCGTACCACGCGTGCATAATTACACACTAGAAATCCCATGGGCATCGACGGAGGCACAACTAGCCTGTGATCCACAATACGGCTTGACCGCTCCCGGACACATATACTTTCACTGTTACTTTTCTGCTTTTCAGGTTTATTTTCCAGAGGCCTTCCCTGACAACTTGATCGTGGATCCTTTCAAAGGACAAATACACCAAGCCGGCAGTCAGCTCGGACGTAGAGGGGAATTTCTAAGTGGTTTCTTAAACAACCACTCTACCTGTCTCCAGGTCCCACGCGCAACTCTCCCTTGGTCGTGGCATGTCAAATAGCCCGTTGCCTATCACACTACTTGTATCAATGCGCTTTGACGTACTAATCAAATCATAATGGAAACATGTTGCGGCCCAAGTTTTAGGGCCCCTGCTCATTGCTTTTTGCTCCTTTTGTGTTTTCCTTTTTTTACTATTAATAAGCTTATCAGATAGCACCCGTACACTGTTGTACGTTTCACTTTTCCAGGGGCTTCATAGCGCCCCGCACTATGGCAACAAAGTCCGAACACTTTTTACAGTATAGTTCGACACCCAGAATTTAGCACTATATGCATTGGCTCCGAATCATGTCTTTGGTCAATAGTTGGGTTGCCCGGATCCTGTGCTTGCTACCTTACGTTCTGCTATATCGGCTAAGGTAGTAAAGGGAGAACTACTGCAATTGTGCCCTGGTTTATCCAAAGGAGCACCTCAGTAGAGAAAGCCGAAAACTGACTGTCATGATGCGGCGAGAGCATCGGCTCTTCAGAGGTTGCAACTCATTGGAGATTTCCTCCGCGTTACGCAAAGGATCGGTACTTCCCGATCAGACGCTTATATCACTCTAGTTCAGAAACTAGGGGTTGCCTCCTTGTTTTTATTGTCGAACTCCTATGGCTAAGTGAGGGCGTTAAAGCCGAATAGTCTGGTTGCCTGGTTCATTGCACTAAACAACTCCTTCAAGGACCATATAATTGGATCAAGATTGTTTAGATTCCATCCCGAACACCTCCGTACTACCTACGTGGGGGCAGCAGCCGACGACTGGCCAACCCTCAGATTTCATACAACACGGCCGCACAGGAGGTAAAATTAAAAACATAACAATCATTATATTACAAATCCACTTTGTTTCATCATACAAGGCAAAGACAACACGAATGTATTCATTCGAAAATAATGTCCTACCCACACCGTGTTGCCACAATGCGAGACCCCTCCAGGACATCCGCAAAATAGCGCTCGGGTGTGCGGTGCTCCTTGATCTCTGGTGGCCCCTTGGCCAGCTCGACGATGTTCATCTTCGCCCACCACATCTTGCAACGGGCGAAGGCCATACGCGCATCTTCAATATAGACCGATCGCTTGACGACATCCAGCCGAGGATAGGCGTTCACCAGCCGCCTCATGAGTCCGAAGTAGCTGCCGGGCATAGCTTCGGCATAGCCGGATTATCAAATCCTTCATGGCTAGTTCAGCCACCCTATGTAACGCCCTCGATGCGGCTATATCTCCTACGTGTCGAAGCACGACTTAGAGGCATAACCGCATTGAAAGCAATGTCGCAAGTGAGGTAATCTTCACACAACCCATGTAATGCATAAGGGAAAGAGATACATAGTTGGCTTACAGTCGCCACTTCACACAATACATAAATAAACATCCATCATCCAGATTACACTCAAGGTCCGACTACGGAACCAAAATGAAAGAAGACTACCCCAAATGCTACACAGATCCCCGATCGTCCCAACTGGGCTCCACTACTGATCATCAGGAAAAGACACATAGTAACGACCACGTTCCTCGTCGAACTCCCACTTGAGCTCGGATGCGTCATCTGCACTGGCATCGTCGGCACCTGCAACTGTTTTGGTAGAATCTGTTAGTCATGGGGACTCAGCAATCTCACACCCACGAGATCAAGACTATTTAAGCTTAAAGGTAGGATAGGGTTGTGAGGTGGAGCTGCAGCAAGCGACTAGCATATATGGTGGCTACATTCACAAAAGAGAGCGTGAAGAGAAGCAAAGCACGGTCGTGAAGCTAGAAGTGATCAAGAAGTGATCCTAGAACAACCTACGTCAGACATAACTCCAACACCGTGTTCACTTCCCGGACTCCGCCGAGAAGAGACCATCACGGTTACACACGCGGTTGATGTGTTTTAATTAAGGTCAACTTCGGGTTTTCTACAACCGGACATTACAAATTCCCATCTGCCTCATAACCACGGGCACGGCTTTCGAAAGATAATACCCTGCAGGGGTGTCCCAACTTAGCCCATTATAAGCTCTCACGGTCAACGAAGGATATTCCTTCTACCGGGAAGACCCGATCAGTCTCGGAATCCCGGACTACAAGACATTTCGACAATGGTAAAACAAGACCAGCAAGACCACCCGACTGTGCCGACAAATCCCGATAGGAGCTGCACATATCTCGTTCTCAGGGCACACCGGATAAGCTAAGCGTACAGGTACCAACATAACCCAAGTTGCCAAGGGACGGTCCCGCACGGTGCTCTAGTTTGGACCAGCACTCAGAGGAGCACTGGCCCGAGGGTTAAAATAAAGATGACCCTCGGGCTCGCGAAAACCCGGGGGAAAAATGCTTAGGTGGCAAATGGTAAAACCAAGGTTGGGCCTTGCTAGAGGAGTCTTATTCAAAGTGAACTGTCAAGGGGGTCCCACAAATCACCCAACCGTGTAAGGAACGCAAAATCAAGGAACATAACATCGGTATGACGGAAACTAGGGTGGCAAGAGTGGAACAAAACACCAGGCATAAGGCCGAGCCTTCCACCCTTTACCAAGTATATAGATGCATTAATTAAATAAGAGATATTGTGATATCCCAAAATAATCATGTTCCAACATGGAACAAACTTCATCTTCACCTGCAACTATCAACGCTATAAGAGGGGTTGAGCAAAGCGGTAACATAGCCAATCAACGGTTTGCTAGGAAAGGATGGTTAGAGGTTTGACATGGCAATATGGGTGGCATGATATAGCAAGTGATAGGTATCGAAGCATAGGCATAGCAAAAGAGCGAGCATCTAGCAAGCAAAGATAGAAGTGATTTCGAGGGTATGGTCATCTTGCCTACAAGGTTCTCAGAGTTGTCGAAAGCTTGATCCTCGTAAGTGTTCTCAACAGGTTACTCGTTCACGTACTCGTCTCCTGGCTCTACCCAAAACAAGAACACATCAAAGGAACAACTATCAACCACGATGCAATGCACAAGCAACATGATGCAAAACATGGCATGATATGCGAGATGTGGTATGCAATGCATATGCGTGCTCCGGAAGGAAAAAGATGAAAAAAACATAATCTTGGCAAACCAAGTATGCCACTGGAAAGGTGAGGTGAGGTGATCTTGGAGTATCAAACGACCTCCGAATGACCCGAAACTTCACAGGCGGTCTACCGGTGCTATACCAAGGCCGCTTGACAAACCTCGGTCCATTCCGAGAAAGTTTAATACCCGCTCACGGAAAAAGGTAAAAGGGATGCCGGGGAACATAGGAGCGCCGGATTGCAAAACGGACAACGGGGAAAATGCTCGGATGCATAAGACGAACACGTATGCGAATGCGATGCACATGATGACATGACATGAAATGCATGACAAGGACAAAATGCAAAAAGAAGGGAAACCCAACCACGGAGGGAATATCATATCACATTGCCGAAAATGGCAAGAGTTGGAGTTACAAATATGGCAAGTTACATCCGGGGTGTTACAACACTCCACCACTACGAGAGGATCTCGTCCCGAGATCTAGGACTGAAAGAACTCCGGATATTCGGAACGGAGGTGGTCCTCGCGCTCCCAGGTGGCTTCTCGGTCTGAATGGTGCGACCACTTCACTTTCAGGAATTTGATGGACTTGTTGCGAGTCTTGCGCTCAGTTTCTTCAAGAATAGCAACGGGATGCTCATGATAAGACAAATCTTCTTGAAGATCAATCTCTTCGAAGTTGATGGTGCGCTCAGGCGTCTTGAAGCACTTGCGAAGCTATGACACGTGGAACACATCGTGCACATTTGCAAAGTTGGGGGGAAGCTCAAGTTGATAGGCGAGATCGCCTCTTTTGCCGACAATCTTGAAAGGACCCACGTATCTAGGGGCAAGCTTCCCTTTCATACCGAAGCGACGAGTGCCTTTCATTGGAGAGACGCAGAGGTAGACATGGTCTTCGATCTCGAAAGCCAAATCACGGTGTTTGCTATCATAATAGCTCTTCTGGCGCGATTGAGCGGCTTTGAGATTCTCACGAATGAATTTACACATATCTTCAGCCTCTGTGATCAAGTCATTGCCAAGAAGTTGGCGTTCGCCCGTCTCTGACCAATTGAGAGGAGTACGACACTTTCTGCCATAGAGAATCTCGAATGGGGCTTTGCCCGAGCTCGCTTGAAAGCTGTTGTTGTAAGAGAACTCAGCATATGGAAGACAATCCTCCCACTTCATGCCGAAAGAGATAACACAAGCCCTGAGCATATCTTCAAGAATTTGGTTGACACGCTCGACTTGTCCACTAGTTTGAGGATGGAAAGCTGTGCTGAAGCGAATGTTTGTGCCCATGGCCTTCTGAAAAAAATCCCAAAACTTGGATGTAAAGATGCTGCCACGGTCTGAAGAAATCAATTGTGGAATGCCATGCAAGGAGACAATTATGGAGGTGTAGAGCTCTGCCAGCTACGCTGCTGTGATAGACTCTTTGATAGGAAGAAAATGAGCCACTTTAGTGAGCTTGTCAATGACAACGAAGATAGCATCATTTCCATGCTTGGACTTAGGAAAACCAGTCACGAAGTCCATTTCGATATGATCAAACTTCCATTCTGGAATAGCGAGAGGTTGGAGTAGACCAGCTGGTCGTTGGTGTTCTGCTTTCACCCTTCTGCAGACATCACATTCATTCACGAATTGAGCAATTTCTCGCTTCATTCGAGTCCACCAATACGACTGCTTGAGTTCATGGTACATCTTCATACTTCCAGGATGAATGGATAGGAGTGAATTGTGAGCCTCGTTCATAATGACTTTACGAAGATCACCCTTAGGAACCACAATCCGGTCCTCGAAGAAAAGAGTATCTCTGTCATCAACGCGATAGCACTTGTATTTGGAAATGCCCTTGTCAATACCACGTTTCACCTTCTTCACCATGGTATCCAGCAGTTGAGCCTCGCGAATCTGATCCTCCAAAGTAGGAGAGACTATGAGGTTGGCAAGAAAACCTTGAGGAACAACTTGAATATTCAACTTGCGGAAAGCTTCACAAAGGTCCGGTTGAAAGGGCTTGAGGATTAAGCTGTTGCAATAAGCCTTCCTGCTCAATGCATCCGCAATCACATTAGCCTTGCCTGGAGTATATTCAATACTCGGATTAGACTCGTGAATCATTTCGACCCATCGAGTTTGCCTGAGGTTGAGGTTGGGCTGAGTGAAGATGTACTTGAGACTCTTGTGATCGGTGAATATGTCCACTTTCCTTCCCAACAAGAGATGTCTCCATGTTATTAATGCATGGACAACTGCCGCCAACTCAAGATCGTGAGTGGGGTAGTTCTTTTCGTTGGGCTTCAACTGACGAGAGGTATAGGCCACAACCTTCTTCTCTTGCATTAACACAGCACCGAGACCTTGAAGAGAAGCATCACAGAAAACTTCATAAGGCTTGGATTCGTCAGGAGGAGTCAAAACTGGAGCAGTGACGAGTTTCTCTTTGATAGCGTTGAAAGCAACGTCACACTCAGGAGACCAGACATACTTCACATGCTTCTGGAGGAGGTTGGAAAGAGGCTTTGCAATCTTTGAGAAGTTCTCAACGAATCTTCGGCAATAGCTTGCAAGTCCAAGAAAACTGCGAAGCTGCTTGACATTCTGAGGAGGTTCCCGATTCAAAACTGCAGACACCCTCTCGGGATTAATAGCAATGCCCTTGGCAGAGATGATATGACCAAGGTAAAGAACTTCATCAAGCCAAAATTCACATTTGGAGAACTTCGCATAGAATTGATACTCTCTGAGCTTGTCGAGCACCAATCGCAAATGTTTGGCATGATCCTTCTTATTCTTGGAGAAGACCAATATATCATCGAGATAGACCAAGACGAATTCATTGGTGTAGGGGTCGAAGATGAAGTTCATCATTCGAGAGAAAGTTGGAGGAGCATTGACAAGGCCGAATGACATGACAGTATATTCATAAGAACCAAAGCTTGTTCTGAATGCTATCTTGGGAATATCTTCTTCACGAATGCGAATATGAAGATAACCCATACGAAGGTCAAGCTTGGAGAACACTTTAGCACCTTTAAGTTGCTCGAATAGCTCATTGATGTTGGGAAGTGGGTACTTGTTCTTGATTGTCTTCTTGTTCAATGGACGGTAATTGATGCAAAGTCGGTCCGTGCCATCCTTCTTCTGGACAAAAAGAACACCACAACCCCAAGGAGATGAACTCGGTCTGATCAGACCCAGACGCTCTTGTTCATCGAGTTGTTTCTTCAATTCCTTCAACTCTTTTGGCCCAAGCTTGTATGGACGCTTGCAAAATGGTTCCGTGCCAGGCTCAAGATCGATAACAAATTCAACTGGCCGGTGAGGAGGCATTCCCGGAAGCTCTTCTGGAAAGACATCTTGGTACTCACAAACAACTGGAATCTGAGAGATAGCATCCAATTCGCCCTTCTCATTGACAGAAAACAACCGAATGGTTTCATCACGAGCGGCATAGATGATCACATCGTCAGAGAGTGAGTCAATTGAATTTCCCTGGCAGCACAATCAAGCTGAGCCTTGTGCTTAGAAAGCCAGTCCATCCCGAGAATAAGATCAATATCAGAGTCACCAAGAACAATTGGTTTAGCCAGAAATCTATAGTCGCCCATCTTGATAGAAACATCCGGAAACATCATGGTAGCCCTCATATGCTTACCCGGAGAAACAACCCCCATGGGTTTACCCAACATTTCCGAAGTGAAATCATGCTTTGAAACGAATGATCTTGACATGAAACAATGCGATGCACCAGTATCAAATAAGACTTTTGCAGGAATATCATTAACAGGAAGGTTACCCATTATCACTTCAGAAGAATCCTCCGCTTGAGCTGCATTCATCATGTTCACCTTAGCATGCTTAGGATTATACTTGACCACTGCATTGCTGGAAGATCTCACAGGAGGAGGAGGCGGAAGGCGCCTTTGGTTGAAGCACTTGTTCGCATAGTGACCCTTTTGCTGACATTTGTTGCAAGTCACCTCTGAGAGCGGACGATGATAAGGAGCATTTGGCCTTGGAGCTTGGTTCTGAGACTTGTTCTGATAGCCAGGGTTGGGTGGGTGGGAAGATCCACGACCACCTGAGTTCTTCTACTGGTAAGGCTGACGGAACGGAGGAGGAGGACGCAACCAGAACTTCTGTTGCTTGGCCGCCACTAGTGAGGAAGAAGAGGACTGAACTGCATCCCTGACTCTCTTCTTAGAAGCCTCACAATTGAGCTGGGTAGCCTCTTGTTTCAGTGCCATGTTGTAGAATTCATCATACTTTATCGGCTCAAAAAGCACGAGAGCTAGTTGCAGATCTTCTCTGAGGCCACGCCTGAACTGGTAAATCATGCTCTTCTCATCAGGGATGTCTTGCTTAGCAAAATGAGAGAGCTTCTGGAACTGATTGTTGTATTGATACACAGACATGTTGCCTTGCTTGAGATTGCGGAACTCCTCACGCTTACTCTCAACAACACTTTCTGGAATGTGATGAGCTTTGAAATCACGGCGGAAATCATCCCAGGTAATCACACGACCTCCTCTGGAATCTTTGTATTGTTGATACCACTCAGCAGCTTGATCCTTGAGTTGAAAAGAGGCAAACTTGACAAAGTCCTCAGGTCTGACATTGCTACATTCGAAGTGCTTGTTGATGTCCACGAGCCAATCATCGGTGTCTGTGGCCTCGACACAGTAGCTGAAAGTCTTTGGCTGATTTGCAAGGAACTGATTGAGGGTAGCAAAATGCGTCTGATTGTTGCCTTGGCCTTGATTTCCCTGATTACCTTGCCCTTGGTTGCGATCTTGCAAGAGCTGAATCAGAATCTGAGCGTTGGCATTGGTGGCTGTCATCAAGGCTTGCCATGCCTCCGGAGGCGGAGGTGGTGGCGGAGGGTTAGCCTGACTTCCTTCATTGCGTTTCGGATTCTGACGCGTTGGCGGAGCCATCCTGAAGAGGGTGACATCCATTAGCATCTTCAAAGACATATATTCAAGCTGAATCAAAGGATCGAAATTGCAACATATAGTGTTCACAATAAACATTCGAACAAGAATGAACGAATGAATTCCAAAGTAAAGCATCACACTTTCATAAGCTGAGAAGCTATTTAGATAAAGGTATAGAATCATCATCTGCCTTCGGAACAACTCGAATATCACAACTGAAAACAAAACAAAGGATTGGCTTGCAGAATAAGCCGGAACAAACATATGATAGATCCCATATCGTATCATGTGTCTGTTGGAAAGATATCCTACGATATACTTGAATTCCCACTTATAAACTCCCGAAACTTTCTGGTTATGCAATCAGGTGTTGGGGATACAGGGGACACAAAATATATCACCCAAACTAACAATACCTAGATCCAGCTGTATCCATCCTTCAACACATAACCAAGAAACCTTCGGAAATCGTTTACCTCAACCTTTGAAAAGCATCCGTTATACGAGTTATGGCAATACTCCCGCACTCGCCTCAGTACTGGGCTATCAGGGTTATCTCACCAACAACTGTACAAAAGAGATTTTCGATGTCGGCGTACTAAACTCAGGTATTCCAGAACTGCAACGATAAAATTATGACGACAACACCTCAGAGCTCAACTCCCCGGGACACTTCCACTAAACCCCTGCTGACAGGAGGCACCAAGACAATGTTGTCATCATAAAACCATCGGAACGATTCAAAGATACCCGCGTGATCCTAAAATTTTTTTAGTGAAATTTGAGAAGAGAAGAGTCAAAACTCTACGTCAGGATGCCTTACCAGAGCGATGAGGAGACTGGTAAGTAAAAAAGAATTCCTAAACTCTCCGATACATAATTCCTAAATGACTCAAAACATTTTTCTATACACAACTCGGCCGCTAAAAACGATCA
Organism: Aegilops umbellulata; assembly: GCA_032464435.1. Taxonomy (NCBI): domain Eukaryota; kingdom Viridiplantae; phylum Streptophyta; class Magnoliopsida; order Poales; family Poaceae; genus Aegilops; species Aegilops umbellulata. The sequence continues at coordinate 358,621,005 of CP136059.1, read as the reverse complement.
ATCAGTGGGGGATCCTAAGGTCGGGGAAGGCTCTGATTACCAACTTGTAACGCCCTCGATGCGGCTATATCTCCTACGTGTCGAAGCACGACTTAGAGGCATAACCGCATTGAAAGCAATGTCGCAAGTGAGGTAATCTTCACACAACCCATGTAATACATAAGGGAAAGAGATACATAGTTGGCTTACAGTCGCCACTTCACACAATACATAAATAAACATCCATCATCCAGATTACACTCAAGGTCCGACTACGGAACCAAAATGAAAGAAGACTACCCCAAATGCTACACAGATCCCCGATCGTCCCAACTGGGCTCCACTACTGATCATCAGGAAAAGACACATAGTAATGACCACGTTCCTCGTCGAACTCCCACTTGAACTCGGATGCATCATCTGCACTGGCATCGTCGGCACCTGCAAATGTTTTGGTAGAATCTGTGAGTCACGGGGACTCGGCAATCTCACACCCGTGAGATCAAGACTATTTAAGCTTAAAGGTAGGATAGGGTTGTGAGGTGGAGCTGCAGCAAGCGACTAGCAAATATGGTGGCTACATTCGCAAAAGAGAGTGAGAAGAGAAGCAAAGCACGGTCGTGAAGCTAGAAGTGATCAAGAAGTGATCCTAGAACAACCTACGTCAGACATAACTCCAACACCCTGTTCACTTCCCGGACTCCGCCGAGAAGAGACCATCACGGTTACACACGCGGTTGATGTGTTTTAATTAAGGTCAACTTCGGGTTTTCTACAACCGGACATTACAAATTCCCATCTGCCTCATAACCGCGGGCACGGCTTTCGAAAGATAATACCCTGCAGGGGTGTCCCAACTTAGCCCATTATAAGCTCTCACGGTCAACGAAGGATATTCCTTCTACCGGGAAGACCCGATCAGTCTCGGAATCCCGGACTACAAGACATTTCGACAATGGTAAAACAAGACCATCAAGACCACCCGACTGTGCCGACAAATCCCGATAGGAGATGCACATATCTCGTTCTCAGGGCACACCGGATAAGCTAAGCGTACAGGTACCAACATAACCCAAGTTGCCAAGGGACGGTCCCGCACGGTGCTCTAGTTTGGACCAGCACTCAGAGGAGCACTGGCCCGGGGGTTAAAATAAAGATGACCCTCGGGCTCGCGAAAACCCGGGGAAAAATGCTTAGGTGGCAAATGGTAAAACCAAGGTTGGGCCTTGTTGGAGGAGTCTTATTCAAAGCGAACTGTCAAGGGGGTCCCGTAAATCACCCAACCGTGTAAGGAACGCTAAATCAAGGAACATAACACCGGTATGACGGAAACTAGGGTGGCAAGAGTGGAACAAAACACCAGGCATAAGCCCGAGCCTTCCACCCTTTACCAAGTATATATATGCATTAATTAAATAAGAGATATTTTGATATCCCAAAATAACCATGTTCCAACATGGAACAAACTTCATCTTCACCTGCAACTATCAACGCTATAAGAGGGGTTGAGCAAAGCGGTAACATAGCCAATCAACGGTTTGCTAGGAAAGGATGGTTAGAGGTTTGACATGGAAATATGGGTGGCATGATATATCAAGTGATAGGTATCAAAGCATAGGCATAGCAAAAGAGCGAGCATCTAGCAAGCAAAGATAGAAGTGATTTCGAGGGTATGGTCATCTTGCCTACAAGGTTCTCAGAGTTGTCGAAAGCTTGATCCTCGTAAGTGTTCTCAACAGGTTACTCGTTCACGTACTCGTCTCCCGGCTCTACCCAAAACAAGAACACAAGCAAAGGAACAACTATCAACCACGATACAATGCGCAAGCAACATGATGCAAAACATGGCATGATATGCGAGATGTGGTATGCAATGCATATGCGTGCTCCGGATGGAAAAAGATGAACAAAGCATAATCTTGGCAAACCAAGTATGCCACTGGAAAGGTGAGGTGATTTCGGTTGAAATCGATATAAAGATCACCGGAATCGGATGCACGGTTTGCAAATGACAAGCAAAACAAGAATGGCATATTTCTGCGTTTAACAGCATGATGCCACTTAGCAAGCAACAAGAAATTAAGCTACTTCACACAAACGTACCAACAAAGCATATGCCAGTGAACTGCTCAAGATGCTTGACAAAAGATGAACACTGAGCTACGGCTAAATCATACCACAACAGGTTCAAACAAGCATGGAAATAGTGCAAAAGATAACAGGTTCGCAGACTTGGTGAAAATAACATGCCAGAAATTAACATTAGGATGACATGTTTAGAGCAAGGAAACAACATGCAATGGGAACAGGACATAGCAAAATATGGCATGCCATGGATCTACCCAAAGCATTGCACAAAAGTCCCTTACTGACCATGAGCCAAAAAGGACCAGAAAATAAAATAACACCCATGTCAAATAAGCAAGTTACGTTACAGTTTTCAGACTTTGCAGAAAACTGGACATGTCAAAAACAGATAGCAAGTAGGCATGTTTACGAGCTCGATGCACTTACAACAGAGCATTGCATGATAAAGTAAGCATAAAAATAACAGCAGGGAATAACTTGGTGAAATTACTAAGTCCCTGAAATCAGCAACAATATGATCCCTAGTTTCCATGCTTTTTCTAGTCACCACAGAGATCACAAAAATACATGGCATACACCACTGTAAAGATGGCATGGCATATTACAAAACACATATAGGACTCCAGTTCATAGGATGCACACATCAATCATGGCAAAAATGACAAAAGTGCATCTACTGAAACAGATCTGAAACTTACATCACATAGCCCTCTTCCAACAGCATTTCTGGCGTCAAGCTGAGATCAAATGAAAATGATGCAATGATATGAAATGATGTACTCATCGAGACGAACAAATCGACATGCTACACGCCCAAAACGGAGCCACGGATGCAGAGTTAGGATGCGATGAAAAATGCTACAAAATAACTCGGACTTAGGCAGAAAACGGGTCAACCTCTAGGGTTCCTCCCAGATCTGGATCGGGGCACGCGAACCGAGGCGAGGCCGGAGATGCTCGCTGGAGTTAAGACCGGAGAGGAGGGAGATGGCGGAGCTCGCCAGCGAGGAGGGTCACCGGAGCTGGCGCCGACGAGGAGAGGCGCCGCGGGTGCGGGTCCCGAGCGGCGCGGCTGCGCGGAGGTGCGGCGGCGCGGGGCCGCGGCCGGCTGCGGCGGCAAGGAGACGGCGGCGAGGGGCGCACCGGCGGCCGAGGCGAGGGGCGGTGCTGGCAGAACGGGCGGCAGGAGGCGCTCGGGCACGATCGGGCGGCGGCGTCGGCGCGTGGGCCGCGCGGGCCAGCTGCGGGCCGGGCAGGCCGGACGGCGGAGGCGGCGGGGAGTGCCATGTGGCGCTCCCGGGTTGGCTGGGCGCGGCGGCGGGGTTTTCGTCCGGCCGGACAGGACGTGTCCGGCGGCGCGGGGTGGAAGAAGACTAGGGTTAGGGGTGGATTTGATCCGGGATTTCGGGGGAGGAGGTGTTTTTGTAGGTAGAAGGAGCTAGGAAGCTCCAAATGGAGAGCGGTTTGCGCCCACATGATCGTGATCGAACGGCGATGGTCGTGGGAGTGACTTAGATGGGTTATTGGTCTGATTTGGAGGCGTTTTGGGCTGCAACCCAAAAGAGGCTTTCACGGTTACCCGGTTAACCGTTGGAGTATCAAACGACCTCCGAATGACCCAAAATTTGACAGGCGGTCTACCGGTGCTATACCAAGGCCGCTTGACAAACCTCGGTCCATTCCGAGAAAGTTTAATACCCGCTCACGGAAAAAGGTAAAAGGGGACGCCGGGGAACATAGGAGCGCCGGATTGCAAACCGGACAACGGGGAAAATGCTCGGATGCATAAGACGAACACATATGCGAATGCGATGCACATGATGACATGACATGAAATGCATGACAAGGACAAAATGCAAAAAGAAGGGAAACCCAACCACGGAGGGAATATCATATCACATTGCCGAAAATGGCAAGAGTTGGAGTTACAAATATGGCAACTTACATCCGGGGTGTTACACCCTATGCAGCTCCACCAGCGGTTTTAGCTGATCGGTGAAGGGCACCAGATGCTTTGGTGCAAGATATTGCGACCAGAATAGCTTCTCCGTGGAGCTCCCTTCTTCGGCTCGGAAGAACTTCGCAGCGTCAGACACACTTCGCGGCAAATCAACAAAAGCCCCTGGAGAACTCCGAATCCGGGTTAGTAAAAGATACTTCCTCTTCGCATATTTGCTTTGCATACCAAATGCCTTATCCGCTGCAATCTTCCTCGCCTCTTGGATCTCTTGGAGGGCGCCCTAGGCCTCATTCCGGGCCGTCTCCGTGCTCTGACGAGCCTTGGAATGTTCGGCCTCTTTAGCCGATGCGTCACGCTCCAAGGTCTCGCACTTCTCCACAACGTCATGGAGCTCTTGTTGGACCTCATTTACCCGGGCCTTGAGCTTCTTACGTGCAGCCTGCTCTTTGATGGCCTTCTCCTCGGCTTCGCCCAGGGCCTTTTTCAGGACCTCGACCTCAGTCGTCGCTTCTATATATATCAAGACACTTCGGTCAATATATAACATCCTATTATTTCCGAATCTTTCTTGGGTTATTACATACCTTGATTCTCCTGGAGCTGCCTCTTCACCTGCTCGAGCTCCTCCTCGGCCTTCTCCAGTCTCCGCTTAAGCTCGGAGACTTCGGCAGCATGTGAGGCCGCGGACAGCAGCAACGCCTGCATATTCATTCCCGACAAATTTGGTTAGTTTCCTACAAGTAAGGATCGACCCTCTGTCTGGCTTTTCTTTCCGAACACAGGACAGTGTCTTAGGGGCTACTGACTATATTGGGATTTTTGCGTCGCTTACCTCAAAACCTCTCAGTAGGCTGCTGCAGGCTTCGGTCAGCTCGCTCTTGGCAGACTAGACCCTCTCAATCACCGTACCCATAAGGATACGGTGCTCGTCCACAATGGAAGCACCTCGAAGCGCCTCCATCAAATTATCCAGTGCCCCAGGTTGGACAGGGGCCACCGGTGGAATGGGCGCACCCCCCCTCTTTTAAAGGAGGTCGCTCGCCGGATTCCGGAGCCGTACGGGTCTCCGTAATCATATTTGGCCAAGGGCCAAACTGAATACGGCCCTCCACGCCAGTCTCCGTGGGGCTTTGCCCCCCCCTCCCCCCGTGTGTCCGACGGTAGAGGTTTCGCCCTCTGGCGCCCCCTTGAAAGCGTACGGAGCCTCTCCTTGGCCTGGAGCGGTCCTTCGGGACAACACCTCCGTGTCGTCCATGACCTTGGAAGAGTGAGCAGTCGGCGGTGACATGCTGGCCATCTCCTTGGAATCCAGCGAACCTCCTGACGAGGATCGCTGGAAGCTGTCGTGGGCCAGACTGAAATAACACAACTAACCATGTTAATACAATGAGGAGAAGAGGTTGGATATATGGATATGCATGAATCTTAGTACTTACGATGCGGCCTGAGGCTTAGCATGGGAGTGGCGCTCCGGACTACTGTCGACATCCCATACGGAGTTATCCGCAAGGGAGCCCTTCCTCTTCTTGGGCGTCCCCACCTTCAGATTCGTGCAGGCCGCCCTCTTCTCCCTCCCCTCATCACGGGGAGGGATATCCTCTTCCTCCTCCTCCTCCTCGTCCTCAGGGACGGAGGAACGGGTCTCTTCATCTTCGGACGTTACGTCCGAAGTACCCTTACGACGGGGGCCACCATTGGCCCCCTTGGCCTTCTTCTCCGGCGCCTTATAGGGCGAAGGCACCAGCATCTTCGGCAATCGCGGGATGACTGGTTCTTTAGGCAGCAGAGCCGGACACTGGATCCGCTTCGCCCTCTCCATCAAGTCCTGGAGAAGGAATGATGATAAAAGATCAAACATCACCCTTGAAACAAGCAAGTAGGGGATGTTTTAAAAATAACATACATCGCTGGCGAGGTGGTTAATATTGTGCCCGCGGTTCGAGTCTGTGGCTAGCAGTTTCCCGTTGCCCTTAAAGAGCAACTTACAGGCACCTTCGTGAGTGGTTTTGAAGAGCCTCTTCTGGGTATGGTGCTTCTTCGGATTGAACTTCCATAGAAGGCGGCTTCGGCTTTGGCACGGGAGAATCCGGCAAACTAGCATCACCTAGATTACATCGACAAGTTTGACATTCTTGTCCACCATGCTCTGAACGCGTGTCTGCAGCGCTATCAGCTCGTCTGGCGAACACCAGTTCGGGCTCTTCTCGACCCAGGAGGTGAGCCGCATTGGAGCACCGGGGTTGAATTCGTCAGCTGCGGCCCAGGTGGTGTCGCGGGGTTCCGTAGTGTAGAACCATTGTTTCTGCCATTCCTTGACAGTCTCCATGAAAGTGCCTTTCGGCCAGGAGACATTGGACAACTTACTCACCATGGCTCCTCCGTACTCCGCGTGCTGGCCATTCACCACCTTCGGCTTCACGTTGAAGACCTTGAGCCACAGCCTGAAGTGGGGTTGGATGTGGAGGAAGGCCTCACACATGACGATGAACGCCGAGATGTTGAGGAAGGAGTTCGAGGATAGATCATGGAAGTTTATCCCGTAATAGTACATCAGCCCGCGGACGAAAGGGTGGAGTGGAAACCCTAGCCCGCGAGAAAATTGAGGGATGAACACCACCCTCTCGTTGGGCTTCGGCGTGGGGACGACTTGTCCCTGGGCCGGCAGACGGTGGGCGATGTCCTTCGCCAAGTACCTTGCCGCCCGAAGCTCAGTAATGTCCTTCTCCTTGATGGAGGAGACCATCCACTTGCCTTGTCCTCCGGATCCGGACATGGTTGAGTGCTAGCTTGAGTGGGAAGAAGATGAGAGCTTGGACGCTGGAGCTCAAGATTGGAAGGGCGGAGGAAGAGAGAAGGCGGGGGAGAAGAAGGGGGAATCCTTATCCCCTTATAAAGGCAGTGAATATTGAACGCCTCCCCACTCGCCTCAAAACTAGCCTATTCCCAAGGACTGTGTAAATGGTATGGTTGGGTTACACACACCCGTATTGATGAGAATCCCGCAATAAGGGGACACGATCTCTGCTTTGACAAGACGTGCCAATGGCAGCTGCGTCTCGAAACATGGAGCGGCAAACGAAAAACAGTTCGAAATTATGACCGTACAGATGTGATGTCATGTTAGAGAAAGTTGTCGGCGGATCAGACTCGTGTAAAATTATATTCTCTCTGCGGTTGTGTGTGTTGTGTATGTTACAGGTCCGGACACGATACGTCCGAAGACTATTTTGGAGTTCGGAAGGAGGAACCCGCCTTGCAATGCCGAAGACAGATCTATTTGCTGGATACCTCGTCATTGAAGCCGGGTTCAGGGGCTACTGAGGGAGTCCTGGACTAAGGGGTCCTCGGGCGTCCAGCCTGTTAGCCATGGGCCGGACTGAAGGGCTGTGAAGATACAAAGACCAAAGACTGCACCCGTGTCCGGATGGGACTCTCCTTGGCATGGAAGGCAATCTTGGTGGCCGAATATGTAGATTACGTTCTTTGTAACCAACCTTGTGTAACCCTAGATCCTTCTGGTGTCTATATAAACTAGAGGACTTAGTCCAGAAAGGACAGAGACTCATTACCGTAGTCATACAGGCTAGACTTCTAGGGTTTAGCCATTACGATCTTGTGGTAGATCAACTCTTGTAATACTCATATCCATCAAGATCAATCAAGCAGGAAGTAGGGTATTACCTCCATAGAAAGGGCCCGAACCTAGGTAAACATCGTGTCCCCTGTCTCCTGTTACCATCGACCTTAGACGCACAGTTCGGGACCCCCTACACTACAAAAAAAAGACACATACTTGACATTTTGGGCCGAACGAATTTTTTTCTGTCATACATATGACACTTCTATGACGATAATTGTGACAAAACCCGGTATCATCATAGATGTGGTGGGCTCCTACTTCTGTGAAAAAAAATCATGACAAAAAATGGGCTTTTCGTCCTGGGTGGGCCGGAGACGCAGCTGCATGACATTCTTTGGGCCGTCCATGACGGGAAAAACCGTGGTAGAAGCGAGGGGGAGGAAAATTTCGGGGAGTTCCGGTTACGGTGGGAGGTCGGGGGTCGAGCGATGCGCGTTTCTCTCGTACACGTACGTGCGTGTGTGCGAGGCGTTGGCTCTAACTGAACCCGAGCGAGGCGTTGGGCTCTAACTGAACCCAAGCGATTGCACTGCAGGCTACGCGTTACTGAACCCGAGTGATCGATCGATGGCTATTAACTGAACCCGATCGAGCGATTCCTTCGCTACTGCTGCTAACTGAAGCCGATCGATGGGATGAACACTGAGCGTTGCGGGGGGGGGGGGGGGGGGTTGGATGAACAGTGAGCGGTGGCGTTGCCTCTGGATGAACAGGACCCCGTGGTGTTGTGGAGGGCTGGATGAATAGTAGACGGTGGAGGGGTGCCCGTGGAGGGGTGGATGAACAGGACCCCGTGGTGTGGAGGACTGGATGAACACTAGACGGTGGAGTGGTGGTTGAACAGGACCCCGTGGTGTGGAGGCTGGATGAACAGTAGACGGTGGAGGGGTGCCCATGGAGGGGTGGTTGAACAGGACCCCATGGTGTGGAGGGCTGGATGAATAGTAGACGGTGGAGGGGTGGTTGAACAGTAGCCGGTAGAGTATCGCGCGGTGGAGGCTGGATGAACAGGAGCCCGTGGAGGCTGGAGGAGGTCGACGGTGGATGAACAGTAGCTCGTGGAGGCTGGAGGGGTTCGATGGTGGAGATGAACAGTATCCCGTGGAGTCCCGTTTTGCGGTACGCCACACCCCTCCCGATGAATAGGACCCCCGTTTCGACCGTAGCGCTCCAACACAAGTCCGTTTCCTCCATTTTGTAGTACGCCACACCCCTCCCGATCAACAGGACCCCCATTTCGACCTAGGAGGTCCGTTTCTTCCGTTTTGCGGTACGCCAGACCCCTCCCGATCAAAAGGACCCCATTCCGAACATAGGAGGTCCGTTTCCTCCGTTGTGCGGTACGCCATGCCTCGTTTCCATCGCCTGTTCCGTCCAAGCCCTCCTGATGAACACGACCACGCATTATGTTCCGACCTAGCCGATTGGCTCCCACGCGTACCGTTGCCTCCCGATGAACACGACGCATTCCGTTTCCTCCCCATGAACACGACACATTCCTTTGCCTCTCCATGAACACGATGATGACGCTGTTTCTCCGTTTCGACCCAGCCATGTACACGAGCCATGGCCGTACGTATGCGCGAGTAGGCGTTCGAAACCCTGCCCGTATGTATGTACTTGGCCGTATTTTCTTTCCTGCACCCTGGCCGCTGTACGTATGTGTACATGCTACGTGCGCGCCTCTACTACGACACATACGCGCCTCTACTACGACACGTGCGCGCCTCTACATCCACCAGTATATATGTACGTACACGTTCGCGACCAGAATGACAACGCTACGTACGCTTCGACCAGGTGGGTCCCGACTGTCAGGCACTTCCTTGCCTGCGAAGATGTAGCTGGTGGGTCCCAGCACTCAGGGGGCGAATCATTTTGTTTTTTTGCCCGGACGCACTTCCTTGCGTGCGAAGGTGTAGCTAGTGGTTCCCAGCAGTCGGGGGACTGGTGGGTCCCAGCTGTCAAGGGGCGAATCATTTTTTTACGAACGCACTTCCTTGCGTGTGAAGATGTAGCTCGTGGGTCCCAGCTGTCAGAGGGCGAATCATTTTTTGGCAAAATACGGTGGCCCGTCAGGTGGGTCCCCGCTGTCAGGTGGAGGAATAATTATTTTGCGCGTAATAAGGAGGCACTTCCTTGCGGCTATCATGGACCCAGCTGTCAGCCTCTCCACGTACAGTACTCTTCCGATGAAAGTCGGTCGTTGACCATGTTGACCATGCCGCGCCGAGAGCACCAGGGCGGTGGTCTGGACGATGGCGAGGCCTAGGAAGGGGACGGCGCGGAGCCGGGGAAGATACAGAAGTGGAAGCCCGCGCGGAGATGAGTACGAGGGTTCACTGGTTTGGCTGCGGTGTGAGGCTGCCGTCGCCGCAGAATAAAAGGGGGTGTGGGTGAGTAGAGGGATGGCCTGGCCAGCGAAGGGAGTAGGCCGCGGCGGTGAGGCCTCCGCGGCATCACAGCCGGCCATGGGAGGCAGGAGCACGCGACACGACCGGTGCTGCTTTGGGCGGCTGGAGCAAGAAGACCAGAGGTTGAAGAAGCACTACGGCCGTTGGATGGACATCGTACGATCACTGCAGCTAGAATCGTTTATATTGACTAAGTTGACAAAGCCTATGGTACGCGTCAACTTAGTAGGCCCACAGCTCGGATTTGGCAGAGAACATATAGCCCATTTGCGATTTGTAAGAATGTACAACCCATCTTTTAATTCTAATGGAATTTACTACAGCCCATTTATAGTTTGTTAAAAGTACAACCCAACTTCTAGCTAGGACAACGATTAATAATTTCAAACAACCGCTCAAAACAGAATTCAAAAAAAATTCCCACATTTTGATGGGATCCGAAATATTTTTATCCAAAATTTCTAGTCAGGTTAAATATAATTTCAAAATAAAGTTGTATTACGTTAAAATCCAACGAAATATTGCACACGCAACAAGTAATGAAATTAAAATTTTCAAATTCCAAAAATAATATATTTTTCAAACTAGTTACGTGTTCGGTGCATAGTAACTGTCCAGTTATTATAATTACATCCCATTTATTATGTTTTAAAGTCCATTTTCTTGTTAAGCCTAATGCATACCTCCTAGAAAAGTTTGCAGCACAGCGGGGCGGAGAATCACAAGTTGACCCGGATATTGTGTACAACTGTCGGCCCAGTTGCATTGCTGATGTTGAAAAAAAGCTATTTTTATACACACATTTAAATTTTTTTGTATAGATAAGGAACATTTTTTATACACACATTTAACAATTTTTAAATACATGATTAACACTTTTTAAAACATATTTTTTAATCAACAGTGGGCCCACAGCGAGCGGAGGAGGTCACAATACATATATTTTTTAAATACATGATTAACACTTTTGCAAAAACAATTAGCTCACAGCGAGCCAATTAGCTCCAGTCGGCCCACAGTGGGCCGACAGGACCCAATCAGCCCACAGTGGGCCGACAGGGGCCAGTCGGCCAACTGTAGGCCGACTGAAATCCAATCGGCCTGCTGTGGGCCGACTAGGCCCAGTCGGCCTGCAGCGGGCCGACGGTGTATTATTTTTGAAAAAATTTACCCAGCGTAATATTTATGAAAATTAATAAAACATGTATTATTTAAAAAAATAGCGAAAAAATGCCTGTGTAGTACAGTACAACCTAACATGGTTACTCAGCCCACATTCAGCGACGCTAGAAAGGCCCAAACAAGGCTTCTGTACAACTTTTTGAAGTCAGTGAGCTCAATTAATAACTTAAGAAAAAAGTTAGATTACAGTGGAACCTAATTAAAAGCTGTCACGAGCAAATAAATAATTCAACGGGTCCCACTTGTGCGTGTGTGTGTGTGTGTGTGTGAGAGAGAGAGAGAGAGAGAGAGAGACCCATCGGCCGATGCTCGTAAATACATCTTTCAGCCATATGCATTGCTGATGCTCAGTAAAAACTTATATAGTTGACACAATCATATAGAACATCATAGCACACTGAACTTGCATACACTAATTTCACGCAGGTGGCACAATCAGGATGGAAGCAATGGATCGCTACGGGAAGGGCTTTGTTGAAACCAACGAAGTCGTACATAATGGTTCATCATCTTTATCAATGACGGGGAAATATCTTGAATGTTGTGCAAAGTAAACAGACAGACAACACAATAAGTTCTGCTAGCACATTAAGTTGACGTACAACCCTTTCTAAAAAAAGTTCAGGTACAAAATTAGAACAGGTCACAATCAAATGTACTGGCATATCCGTGCTTCACACCCATATATAGCTCGGATTTAACTAGTATCTGACAAGATTCAGTTGTTACCTCAAATTAGAGCACATCTAGGCAGCCAGCCCTGCCTCTTCTCCCAAAGAAGCAGTGGCCTCCGTCACGCGATGGAGTAGGACCTGTGCCATCCATCGTTCCGAGCAACACGGGGAAAGTCTGACGTTGACTCCTGTAATGGACGTCGTCGACGGACCCTGGCACCAGCGGCGGCGGCAGGACTTTGATTGATGGATTGACCACTTCTTCGACATGCACGAACACTCTATACAGGTACATCCCTAACGTGGTCCGCGGCGGCCTTGGTGGTGACGAATAGTACAACCCCGGTTCCTGCACCGGTATCTCAACACCAATCACCTTCGGTATGGTGGACGGCTTCTTCATCCATGCCATAACCGTCACAGCCCAGCTGTCTGGAGGAACAAACATACTTACGAGCTCACCTCCAAGGTCATTGATAAGCTCGTTCATGGACTCGCTGTTCCAAGCACGTCGAGGCATGCTGTGGAAGGTAAGCTTTGTTAAAAACTCAAGCTCAGAGGGCACCGAGCCCCATCTTGGGTGCCACCGATCAAAGCTCACCAGCGCGCCATCGCAGAACAAACGCCGGGAAGATTCGAACACACGACTGCAGTCGAAAGTTGTCCGGAACCTGACGAAGAAATCAGCCGGTGGCTGACAGACTTCGATGAGAAAGTCACTTATTTGGATGCCGTGTGCAATGCCAAGAGCTTTGACAAGGTCATCCGGCGAGACCGGAGGCCGGTCGCCATTGATGGTTACCATCAGCACTTTGCCGGCAAACTGGTCGTCAAGCGCCGCCATGCCACTGTAGAGTGACAACATGCAGCGACCGAAGGCAGGACGGACCTCAGGATCTCCGGCTCGGAAATCTGCGTTGACCGGCGACATGATAGTGCGCTTGAGTACAAGGAGTACAGGAGGGGGATTTGGGAACTGGAGTAGGAATCGAGATTCCAGAGGTGGGGGAGGGGCGGGAGACTGGGGATGAAAAGGTACCATGAATTTCGAGCACGCGCCAATATGCTCTCGGCGCGCAAGTGCAAGAAAACACCGGTGGCGCCCACATGTCGGCCTAAGAGTCCTTATTATTTCTTTTTTGGAGAGCCCGACCTTTTTTCCAGGATCTTTTGAGAGCCCGGCCTGAGAGTCATAATTGGCATGTTTGGCATTGCGTTACTACTCGGCCCATATTCAACGACACCTCACTGGCCCAAACAAGTGTACATCATCGAAAAGACACTCAGCTCAAATTATGTAACTTGAAAAAAGAAGATATACTCTGAACACTTGAGAATGGTGATGCCCTCATTTAGCCCACCAGTAGTTCGAGACAATAAACAGTTCGAAATAATGATATATACAACATTCAAACACTGACTAGTGACTACTACTGACATAAACAACAAGACATGATAGTTCATAAGAAGTCTTGCTACACCACCAAAACGCACCCATCTGCATCGCTCAGACCCTCGTGATCCAGATGAGAATGACATTCTAAAAAAAGCAACTATTACATAGTAAGAGTGACATAGACGAGGATGACCAAATGACAAGGAATATGCATAACAAAAGAAAGAACTACCCATTCAGAACCAGCAGCAAAGACAACAAAGTCATTCGAAGAGATGATCCAACACCATCATAATTTGCAGCCCCGCTTCAGCGGCCAGTGATCCGGACACACTAGTACTCCACCCTTTCGATGCAACACCATCATAATTACCTATCAACCTGAAGGCTCGAACCACATCACTGCCTGTCGTAATTGAGACATCCAAGGATCAAAGTTAATCCGGATGCCTTTGTCCTTCTCACCTTCTTTTGGCTGCAGGCTGTATCGTTGACAATCAGGGGAGTTTGCTCCCGAACTCCTAGGGCTTGCCGTGTAGACACAATTTTCCATAGCAAAAAGAGCCTCTCTGCCATCAAGGTCCTTGACAACGGTGATCTCCTGGTTAATTGAATAATTGAGTCCGAGAAACAGGGAGTGTGAACCAAGGCTGTTTACCCGCCTCCAACTAAAAAATCCTAAAGGCCCCAACAAGCTGGTATCCTGCTCATAGACGTAACAGCCACTGTCCGGATACTCACGTATTACACGGTGCTTTTACACAGTGGGGTTTTTGCAATATAACTTTTCCGGCTCATGTGTCCGAATGATCATCAGTCTTTTGCCGTCGTCCGATCGAGCGAGGAACCAGTTGTGCTTCCCTGTTTTGGGCAAAGGTGCTATGATTACAAAGGGCAGTAATTGTAGGGACACTGCATCATATCAAAAAGGACAGGCTTGTTAATGTAAGATCAGCATTGTTCAGAGTATGAGTAGGATAATGCAAGAAACAGCATTGATATGTCCTTGTTGGAATTGGGAGGAAAATACAGGGAAATGTATACTGGGTTCGAAAATATAGAAGTGCCATGCATGGTTATACTCATGTTATCTCGCAATCGATTCTTCACAGGAAACTACCATGTCATGCATGTTATGTAATCATGTTCTGTCCTCACAAACAAATTCTTCAAGGCAACTAATAGACCATGCATTGTTATATACTCGTGTTCTATGGGCAAAATTTTTGTGAGGATATTATTCTAGCCATTGATTGCTGAAGGGCGAATATAGGTATGTACACATAGTAAGCATTGCAGGATTTCACTACCTCCAAATATAGAGTTCTCCATATGCACATTTACTTCCCTAATGTATGGTTAGATGAAACCCACAGTGTGGTGCATGTTTCTACATCATGAAAATGAGGAAACTAACATGGCCATTGATACACACTGGAGATTATTCAGGCTACAAATTGGCTGTAATGACATGGTCACAATCGCATGAATTAACTCATTCCAAATATAGCTAATTTACGGCGTCTCTAATACATTGCCATAGTTCTACTCAAATTCTGCTCAAACAGAGATATGCCAATCATCACAGAAAGTTCAAACAGTGTCATGGTGTCATCATTAACATGAGAGGAAACAACTTAAACGCGTTGTCCCAGCAATACGTGGTGCCATCTGCTTTGTCGATCGCGTAGATGATGCCATTGTGTTCAATAGCATCACAGAAGTGTGTATCAGCTTTGACGATGATCCACTGCGAGTCGAGTTGTCTCCAGCTAAAGAAGGCACCGGCGTAAAGATAGGAGAGTCCGCGGTCGAACAAGGCAATTAGCTTGAAGTCTGCGTAATTCGCATGTCGTGTGGGCACTTGGCAGATTACAATCTTCTGCAAAACAAGTTTCGTCCAATTGACGTAGTAATCTAGATGACTTGTACCGCGATGGTAATACTCTATATAATCCAACGGAGGAAGGATAATCTCATGGGAGGTCTGGAAGTTCATGAGCACCAACTTTTTACCATCTTCTCTGAAGGCAGCCATCCAGTGGGAGTTCATGCCGACCCAGTACATACCTGCCAAGAAGTTTCGGGCGATGGTGATCGGATCGTTGTTGAGGGAAATGATGTACAGTGACCCACTACATACCTGCAAAGAAGTTTCGGCTAATGGAGATCGGAATGAAGTCGAGCGGCATCATGCACGCCTCCGTATCATGGTGAGCCAATCTCGCAAGACCAGATAGCAGCAAGCAGGGTGTCTTGAAAAGCTTAGGCCTCACTTCGACGATGGCCGTGTGCATGTCCCTCGAGCATGCAGCCAGCCGCAGGGCGCTCAACATATCCATACACGAACAACAGAGGTCGAGGATGTCACTGGGGAGATTGCTCCAATCGCGGCTCATATGGATGCTGCGCGGTTCGCGTTCGGCCATGGTGGAGTTTGGAAGGGGCTTGATTTACGGGGGAGAAGGATGTCGGTGCTGGAGTGGCTAGAGAGGGAATAGTGATACTGGGGGAGGTGAGTGAGGCGACGGTACACGGGGGCACAGTGAGATGGAGACGGAGAACGAGATGGATATGGAGTGCTGCTATGGGAGCGGAGAGGGAGACGAGGCGAGGCGCCAATGTGCTATATAGCGGCGGTGACAGACTGCACTATGCACAGGGTGAGGCTGACTTTGGTAACCCTAACATGCCGCCTGGACTAGTGTCAGGCACAGGGTGTTGTCACTTCACTGTGAGGACCGGATGAATAGTATTTTGACCATCAAGTCTACCACAGTTGTACTACTACTACTACTACTACTAGAAGGTACATGAGTACTCCAGTATTGTATAGCGTAAATAGGTCTCCCGTGCTAGCATGCATGTTCACTTCATCGTTCAGGTATCATCCATATTGCAAGCAGAACCAAATTCTCGTGCATGCCCAATCAACGCTCTGCCGTGATGCATGCAGTGGTCGTTCTGGTGCATCAAGGACGGCATGCAGATCGTTCCACACTTGAGAAGAGGGAAAATGGAAAGGTAGAACGCGGCAGCAGAGGAAGAGAATGCTGGCTAACGAGGCTGGGAGGGGATCGAGCAGGAAGTTAATGCTCCACGCCTAAAGGTTTTGGGAAAACCTGATTTTCATAAGGTGACTTATACTCACCTAAACGGAGGGAGTATTCCTTAACCAGAGAATGTTGTGTCTCCCACTCACGCGCTCAAAAAAAACTACGACACATTTCTTTATCTGTTCGCATAGGTCCCACATATCAGGAAGGATGGGCACGTAAACGAACAGGTACGACTCATCAGTCTACCCGCATAGCCTTTTCTTTTAGTCTACCTAGCCGTCTAATCAACTGCCTGCACGCCACTTCTCCCATTTACTTCTCCATCGGGAACCGATTCTCCTCGGCTTCTTCACCTCCCCTTCATTTTCATTTGCATCCAAACCCCATTGCGTTCACATTGTTTTAACCTCTTTAAATAATCATCTACTACTTCAGTTAGACTAGCCATCTAATCCTAATTCTCCAAACCATAGCCCTCCGTTCCATCGGTTCCAAATGGCGATAGAGATCGAGATGCAGGTTTTTAGCGTCCAACATGTCCTCGTCGAAGGCTCGATGCACATAGTTGCCACCGTCACCATCCACCCAAGGGTTGTTCGGTAGTGGATCAACAATGTATCCAACTTCCTCGAAAAGGTAGAGACGAGGGTCATCGGTCTCGATGCAGAGTACATGGAGCGTGCCCCTGGGAAGATCCAGCGCGCCGCTGTCCTTCAGCTGTGCCTCGAAGATGATGTTTTGGTGTACCACATCATACACTCGCCCTCCATACCAGGTGAGCTTCACGATTTCTTGTCTCGGGAGGACGTATACTTCTGTGGGGCAGCCATCGAAGGGGACAGACAGAAGCTGGAGCCGTACAACCTGATTTGAAAAGCATCACTGATCTACAAACCAGAATCAAAATTCCTATAGAAGTTTGTGATAAACAGACACCATCCCTATTCGACGTTGCAATGTGCTCGGTACAAATCTTCAGAAGGGTGACGAGACGGTGGCATTAAGGTCTTCTGGATGGGAGAATTATCCCTTGACGTACGAGCGGATAAAATATGCTGCCCTTGGTGCCCGTGTGAGTTTAGAGATAGCTACAAGGACCAAAGAGCTTGTTGCGAAGCCGTCTCCCACAGAGAATGAGAAAGAAGAAGAAGAAGAAGAAGAAGAGAAGAAGAAGAAGAAGAAGAAGAAGAAGAAGAAGAAGAAGAAGAAGAAGAAGAAGAAGAAGAAGAAGAAGAAGAAGAAGAAGAAGAAGAAGAAGAAGAAGAAGAAGAAGAAGAAGAAGAAGAAGAAGAAGAAGAAGAAGAAGAGAAAGAAGAAGAAGAAGAAGAAGAAGAAGAAGAAGAAGAAGAAGAAGAAGAAGAAGAAGAAGAAGAAGAAGAAGAAGAAGAAGAAGAAGAAGAAGAAGAAGAAGAAGAAGAAGAAGAAGAAGAAGAAGAAGAAGAAGAAGAAGAAGAAGAGAAGAAGAAGAAGAAGAAGAAGAAGAAGAAGAAGAAGAAGAAGAAGAAGAAGAAGAAGAAGAAGAAGAAGAAGAAGAAAGAAGAAGAAGAAGAAGAAGAAGAAGAAGAAGAAGAAGAAGAAGAAGAAGAAGAAGAAGAAGAAGAAGAAAAGAAGAAGAAGAAGAAGAAGAAGAAAGAAGAAGAAGAAGAAGAAGAAGAAGAAGAAGAAGAAGAAGAAGAAGAAGAAGAAGAAGAAGAAGAAGAAGAAGAAGAAGAAGAAGAAGAAGAAGAAGAAGAAGAAGAAGAAGAAGAAGAAGAAGAAGAAGAAGAAGAAGAAGAAGAAGAAGAAGAAGAAGAAGAAGAAGAAGAAGAAGAAGAAGAAGAAGAAGAAGAAGAAGAAGAAGAAGAAGAAGAAGAAGAAGAAGAAGAAGAAGAAGAAGAAGAAGAAGAAGAAGAAGAAGAAGAAGAAGAAGAAGAAGAAGAAGAGAAGAAGAAGAAGAAGAAGAAGAAGAAGAAGAAGAAGAAGAAGAACAAGAAGAAGAAGAAGAAGAAGAAGAAAGACAAAGAAGAAGAAGAAGAAGAAGAAGAAGAAGAAGAAGAAGAAGAAGAAGAAGAAGAAGAAGAAGAAGAAGAAGAAGAAGAAGAAGAAGAAGAAGAAGAAGAAGAAGAAGAAGAAGAAAGACAAAGTAGAAGACGCGGGTGGATGATTTTCAGAAGAATGATTTTCAAACTCAGCCATTGGATCAACTTTCTTGCACCATCTGCCTCTTTTCCTTTCCTTCTTCCCTTCAGCAGCAACTGGCCCTTTGGGTGCAGGCTTTTCAGGAAACTAAGTTGAAGCTCTGGCCTTTGGCATAGGCTGCCTACCTGCTGGCCTTTTGAATTTCAAGCCTGGCTTTGTCCTCTGTGCTGAGCCATACTCCTTCTTGAGCACTACTCTCTTGGAAGTAGCTTCCTCTTCTTCTGCCACATAATCCTCATCCTCTAAGACTTAGGTTCTCTTCTTCCTTTGTCTGGTGGCAGCTTTTGGCAAATTGCTAGGGGTGCTCCTGCTGCCTTCATCTAAAGAACTGGAGGGACTAGTGCCCTCACTCATGCGCACTTGCTCTTCTGACATGTTCTGGCTGTCACTCTGATCAGACATGATGTAAAAGCTGACTGCTGACCCTGTGAAGAGTTTATAGATGAGGTAGAGTTGATGAGCATCACAAAATGCAGAGATTTTGCAAAAGAATGATCCAAAATCTTAGTTTTAGTTTCCCACAGAAATCATTTCGATTCTACCGATTTTTAAACTCGGTGATACCGAAGCAGTTTTGGAACGTAAACTAGTGAACTCGGTCAGAACGAGTCACAGTTCGGTGGCACCGAGACTTCTAGGGTTTCACAAAGTTCCAAAATTGGTCACACCGATTAGTAATTCTCGGTCAGACCGAGTTTCACTTATGCAATGGCATGAGCCAAATCGGTGGGACCGAGTTTTTCAACTCGGTGGGTCCGAGATGGTTTCGGCGGGAACCTAACCCTAAAATTTTCGAATCAAACCTATTCTACGAATTGCATTGACTGGATAGGAGTGTTTCAATCGTGGCTAGAATCAATAAGATCACAATGTGCTAGGAATCAGATGGGGAATAGCACAAAGATCGAGTCCATACCCTAGTTCGGCGGAGACTCGCTACGGCGGCAACGGCGGGGTTGAATTCCGTTGACCGCGATGGAGACCAGCGACAGGAGGCGGCTAGCGGCGAGGAGACGATCCGGAGACCACGTAGGCAGAGCGAGCTATTGCGCGAGCGAAGGGGTTTGGAGAAATTTCCAAATTTTTGCCCGTGTCTATATATAGCCCGACCCTGTCAATGTGACCGAGTGGAACAACTCGGTGGCACCGAGATGCAAAACTGTATACAGTTATTGCAACTCGGTGTGACCGAATGGTTCAAATCGGTTGCACCGAGATCGAAAACATAGATTGACTTGATGATCTCGGTAGGACCGAAAATAAGATATCAGTCAGACCGAGAATCACAAAGAAGTTTTCGAAGTTTAAGTCTATGACGAATCGGGGACTCCGAGTGCTCCTCACACAGAGTGGTTCGAATCTGACTTGATCAAATTTTGTGATGTAGCATGAATAGAGTTTGAGACGAGAAAAGCATAGATAGCTAGAGAAGGTTCTTAGGCATTCTTGTCCATCCACTTGGCAAGAGAAAAGAAAATCAATCAATCAAAACAACAAGTGGATGTCCTCGAATGAGTAAAATATGCAACCAACATGCTCACACAATAAAATGGCAATTGAAATATGTGGCAAAGCATGCAAAACCAATTCTAGCATCTATCAAGCAATTTGCGATGACTAGGTCATCTATATATGAGTATATTGACTTAGGAGTCAAATGAGAACATTTGATCATAGGTCATACTCATCGTTTAAGCACAAGTGGGGTTACCACTTTTACATAAAGCCTTGTTGTGTTCACATCATTAGAGTTGCTTTAGCTCAAGTCTTAGAGTAAAGCTCCCCCTAGATGTGATATCCCCCCTAATAAGGATGAACTAACCTTGGGTTTTGCCCATGTTGACTTCATGTAGATGTTGAAGATGTGGATGCTCAATGTTGATGTAGAACAATTGGAGCTATCCATTGGAGTGAATTGCACTTTCAATACCTACATGGGTTAGTCCCACAAGGAACAAACAAGAATATCCATAGACATAGAGTGATTCACACACAACATGATGTCCATGAAAGCTTTTAGGTTACCTTGTCCCTTGACTTACCAACAAGAGGGTTTGTGACTCCTTGAACTAGTGCAAAATGTGGAAGTTGATTGCACTTGTTCTTGCCAAAATGATAAGAGTGAAGTATGTTGGCGGAGTCACACTCAAGAACTCTCTAGTTCTTCTTCTTTTGGATCCACACCATATTGATGGGAATCCTTGGAGTTGTAGTCGTACTTGATGAAGTGGAACTTGAAGTAGTCTTGGGAATCCACTTGACTAAGGTCTTAGGAGCTTTTTCAAATGCATCAATTTCCTCTTGAAGCTTGTCCTTGCCTTTTTGCTTGTAGTATTGTGGTGGAAGATCATCTTGAGCTTGTGTCCCCTTGAAGGAAGTAGGATCGTACTTCTCTTGTTGAGGAACAAACTTCGTCTTGGGGTATTGATCTTCTTCCCACTGAACTCCATTGGCGTTTAACTTTCGTTCAAAACCAACACCTTGATTCTTCCGGTGCCTTCCTTGCTTGCGTACAATTTCCTTGAATTGCTTACTTCCGGCAAGGCTCTTGTAGACTCCTTTCTCTATAATTCCCTTCAATAAGCTATTTTCTTGCTCAAGTGTAACTTGGCTAAGAGAATCATTAGTGGAATCAAGAGAACTACTAGAAGCAACAATATTGGATTTAGCATGATCATTGTTACTACTAGAGGAAGAATCTTTCTTGTTATTGTTACTAGATTCGACTTGAGGCATGTAAGTGGATAAGAGTAAACGCTTGGCAATGTAAGAAGAACTTTTCTTGCGGAGATCATCATTGATTGCCTTTAAAAACTCATGATCTTGCTCAGGATTGAGCTTTTCAAAGCGTAACTTCTCATGAGCTCTTAAAAGTTCTCGATGATCTTCGAAGATAGTTTCATGAGCTAACTTAAGAGTGTTTAGTTCTTTAGTTAGACCCTCAATCTTCTCCTTATCATTGTCATTCGTTTTATCTTGATTAGCATGATTAATTGACGTTTCATCATAGTATTCATCACTAGAGTTGTCAACAAGTAAATCATCATCACCTAACAAGTCATCTTCATCACTATTGAAATCAACATACTCGGGGTGTGTTACCTTGGGACCTTTGGCCATGAAGCATCTTCCAACTCCTTCATTTGGTGAGTCAAATATGTCGTAGGAGTCGGTTGACACAAGTGCTAGACCGGCAACACCTTCATCTTGAGTATATTCGGAATTGGAGTGATAACTTCTCTCGGAGTGGTTGTCGGAGTCGGAGCCGGATACCCATTCACCAACATGAGATTGATGTCTTCGTTTTGTGTAGCTCCTTGATGACTTTTCCTTTCTTTTCGAATCCTTGCTTCTCCGTGAGTATCTTCGTTCATAACGATCATCTCATCTCCTTCTCTCTCTAGATGGTGATTCTTCTCTTTTGCTTCTTCTTTTTGGAGAATCTTCTCTTCTTTGTAGGGTGCCGTACACTCATTGGAGTAGTGTCCGGGTCTTCCACAATTGTAGCAGTTTCTCTCTCGACTAGAAGATCTTTTGTCATTGTAGGACCTTGACTTGGAGGTTCTATCTTTGCTTCTACTCTTGTAGAACTTGTTGAAGTTCTTCACCATTAAGCTCAATTCTTCATTTAAGGTTTGTTTCTCACTTGATGATGTGGGGGCTTCACATGAGGCTTTGTAAGCTCCACTTGATTTGTTGTGAAGTTCCTCTTTATCCTTGAGTGACATCTCATGAGCAACAATTCTTCCAATGACCTCCGTTGGCTTGAGATCTTTGTAATTGGGCATCATTTGGATCAATGTGCACACGGTACCATATTTTCCATCCAAGGATCTTAGGAACTTCTTGATGATGAATCTATCGGTCATCTCTTCACTCCCTAAGTCGGCAATCTTATTTGTGATGAGAGCAAGCCTAGAGTACATTTCAGCGACACCTTCACCATCCTTCATTTTGAACTTGTCAAGTTGACTTTGAAGCACATCCAATTTGGATTCCTTTACGGAGTCGGTACCTTCGTGCATATCAATCAAAGTATCCCAAATTTCCTTTGCATTCTCAAGACGGCTGATTTTGTTGAATTCTTCGGGGCACAATCCGTTGAAGAGAATATCACAAGCTTGAGCGTTGTATTGCAGCATCTTCAATTCTTCCGTGGTAGCTTCACGGTTTGGTTCTTTCCGATCAAAGAAGTCACCTTGCAAACCAACACACACAATAGCCCAAACGGCGGGGTTATGTCTGAGAATATGCATTTTCATCTTATGCTTCCAACTAGCAAAATTAGTACCATCAAAGTAAGGACCTCTACGGTGATAATTTCCCTAGCTAGATGCCATACTCTCCTAGGTTGTGAAACCAAGGCTATGACCACCAAAAGCTATGGAAATCAAAGCAAATGGAGACCAAAGCTCTGATACCACTTGTAGGACCTTGAATTATGTCTAGAGGGGGGTGATTAGACTACTTGACCAATAAAAACTTAACCTTTTCCCAGTTTTAGAGTTCGGCAGATTTTAGCTACTTTAGGACAAGTCAAGCAATCATCACACAATTCAAGCAAGCATGCAAAGAGTATATAGGCAGCGGAAAGTAAAGCATGGAACTTGCAAGAATGTAAAGGGAAGGGTTTGGAGAATTCTAACGCAATTGGAGACACGGATGTTTTTGGCGTGGTTCGATAGGTGGTGTTATCCTACATCCACGTTGATGGAGACTTCAACCCACGAAGGGTAACGGTTGTGCGAGTCCACGGAGGGATCCATCCACGAAGGGTCCACGAAGAAGCAACCTTGTCTATCCCACCATGGCCATCGCCCACGAAGGACTTGCCTCACTAGCGGTAGATCTTCACGAAGTAGGCGATCTCCTTGCCCTTACAAACTCCTTGGTTCAACTCCACAATCTTGTCGGAGGCTCCCAAGTGACACCTAGCCAATCTAGGAGACACCACTCTCCAAGAAGTAACAAATGGTGTGTTGATGATGAACTCCTTGCTCTTGTGCTTCAAATGATAGTCTCCCCAACACTCAACTCTCTCTCTCATAGGATTTGGATCTAGTGGAAACAAGATTTTAGTGGAAAGCAACTTGGGGAAGGCTAGAGATCAAGATTCATATGGTAGGAATGGAATATCTTGGCCTCAACACAAGGGTAGGTGGTTCTCTCTTATAACATATGAGTTGGAAGTGTAGATGTGTTCTGATGGATCTCTCCATGAATGAAGAGGAGGTGGAGGGGTATATATAGCCTCCACACAAAATCCAACCGTTACACACAATTTACCAATCTCGGTGGGACCGAATCAACAAACTCGGTCGGACCAATTTAGTAAACCTAGTGACCGTTAGTGATTTTCGGTGGGACTGACATGCAACTCGGTAGGACCGATATGGTTAGGGTTAGGGCATAACATAATCTCGGTGAGACCGATTACACAAACTCGGTGAGACCGATTTGGTAATAAGCTAACCAGAGAGTTGGTCAGGTAAACTCGGTGGGACCGATTTGCTCTTTCGGTGAGACCGAAATGTTACAAAAAGGAAACAGAGAGTTTACATTGCAATCTCGGTGGGGCCGATCCGCTCTTTCGGTGACACCGAAAAGTTACGAAAAGGAAACAGAGAAATTGCAATCCCATCTCGGTGAGACCGAGATCCCTATCGGTAGAACCGATTTGCTTAGGGTTTGGCAGTGGCTATGACATGTGAAACTCGGTGGCGCCGGGTTGAAAGAATCGGTAGGACCGAGTTTGGATTTGGGTTTAGGTCAAGTGTGGATATGGGAAAGTAGCTGAGGGTTTTGGAGCATATCACTAAGCACATGAAGCAAGAGGCTCATTAAGCAACACCTCATCCCTCCTTGATAGTATTGGCTTTTCCTATAGACTCAATGTGATCTTGGATCACTAAAATATAAAATGAAGAGTCTTGAGCTTTTGAGCTTGAGCCAATCCTTTGTCCTTAGCATTTTGAGGGATCCACTTTCATCATCCATGCCATGCCAATCATTGAGCTTTCCTGAAATAATCATCTTGGAATAGCATTAGCTCAATGAGCTATATGTTGTTATGAATTACCAAAACCACCTAGGGATAGTTGTACTTTCACCGGGCGCGCGGGCTAGAGGAGTACGGCAATATCGTCCGCGAGCTTCTTGATGACGGTGAACTTGTTGCTGGTGTCAATGATCATCTGGTCCAACTGAGAGTCGTAGTTGGCGTCGACGGCGGCCATCCACCAGCCAGTCTCCAACACCGTCTGGAGACGATCCTCGGTGCCATGCTGCAGGCCGGCATTGTGGACCATCTGGTGCAGCCGCTGGCCGCTCACGCGCATCGCCGCCATGGGTCTGGTGTGAGCTCTTTTGCGCTTAGTGTAGGTGCTTAGGCAAATGCTTAGGTGCATACGATGTGGTAGATGCATTGGAATGGAGGGGCGCCTTTATATGAGGGCAATAAGGGCAAACTGCGTTGCATTCACATCGTGCAACCTCTTTTCCCGGACCTCCTCCGATTACTTCCCTCATGCATTAGTTGAAGGAGGACGCATTGGTCGTTCAACATATCGGGAACCACTACTCCCTCCCTCGTCTACATTAAAGCCGTATCGGGAACTGCGCTGCCCGCTGTCAAATCGAATACTCCCTCCGTCTAGGTGAGTATTAAGTCATCTTACGAAAACCACTCGTTTCTTCACATTATATACGTACAATATATATGTCCAGCATCATATAGCCAACACTTTAGTTGTCAAAGAATTCCAGGGTGCTTAGTTTTGTCAAAGAATTCCAGGGTGCTTAGTTTTATTTGAGGGGTGGGTTGTGCTCTTATGCTGGACACCATTATTGTGACAAGCCTTTTTAATAGTACTACTGTACAAAAGTGGAGTATATACATTTTTTTAAAGGCTAGAGGGCGGGGCAGTCTAGCTCGGTCGGTTTGACGAGAGGCGAGGGCCTTTGTGATTTGCCGGCTCATTACTACTGTCAAATCGAATAGTACTGCGCCGCCCGCTGCACGCCCGACGCCTCCATTAAACCCCTCCGTTAAACCCGCATGCAAACCGAGAATCCTACTCCGGCCACACGTCCGTTCATGAGCGGGCCCGAATTAAACGCAACACCGGTCGAGCTCCTCCCGTCCGCCCTCAGTTTAAATGAGGCCAGACGCCGGCCAAGCTCCTACCGTCCGCTCTCTATTTACACGAGCCCAGACAAACAGCGGGCAAGAATCGCACCCCTCCGCCGCTTCCCCATCTCCTCCTTCACCATTTTCTCCAATCTTCCGATGGCTTCCGATGAGCCGTTCACCGGCATATTACCCGGCTAGGTGGCCCACCGAGCACTCCGGATACGGGCGAGGCCGCTCGGTGCTTCACCAACCTCGCTTGGCCCGACGGAGCCAGTTGCTGCCCCAAGCAGGCGCGTTGTTCAGCAACTCGCTGCTCCAGTTCAGCTCGATGAGGAGTGGCGAGTTGCTCCACGCCGGCACGGTGGCGAGCATGCCGGTACGGGCGTCGTCGCTGCCGCGTCGTACCGCACCACCAGTGTCTGCGGTGGCCGCGCCTCCCGTGTCTGTGGGCGCGCCTCCGGTGCCTGCGGCAGTGCCATGCAGGCAGAGACAGAAGTCGGGTGCATGGAGAGCGACGAGAAGGTGGCCAGCTTCTCCGTGTCCGCCGCCATCATCGAGGAGAAGTAGAACACGGGAGGCCACCGCCACTTGGGACCCATGAAGGCCACCGCCGAGGCGACGACCGCGGATTCAGGTGGTTTCTTTGCTGCTTCGTCTCTTCCGAGGACCTTCGTCGACCCCGCAAGTGTCTAACGGACATGAGGAAGACAAAGGGATCTGTGGGCGGCCATTTAGAACTAAAATAAGTCTAGATACATCCATTTCTAGGACAAGTATTTCTGGACAGAGGGAGTATTAATTATACAAGAGAGCCGGATTGGCACCTCTTAGTTCATGTAAATGTAATGAAATCCATCATGTTTATATGAAGATCCAGCTTTTTTATACGAAATCCTTCATGCTTATATGAAATCAGTCCGTGTTTGCACGAATTTTATCTGGTTGATTAGAGTTGTAAAAATGTATGCCGCTGGCGTTTGATGTCGTCCTCCGCTTAAGGAAGCGGGAGGAAATTTGCCGGCTACCGTTGGAGATGCTCTTTATGTTGGTGACATCCAATCCATTTGAGTTAATTGCCTGTATGATTGTCCCTCTATAAAAAGTTCATTGCATGTACAGTGTACACATGACTTGCAGTGTGGCTACAACTTCGTACAAAAAGTTAAAAAGAAACAAGACCATCCTTAATCTTGTATTCTAAGTACTCTGTGGGTTCCACTGTCAGTACAGTAGCGAAAGAAGTATATATTAAATAAGTAGAATAATATATAATATAAAAATATAAAGTTAAAAGATAGAATTTGAACTCATGTCATCGCGTTGCAAGCATCCAGCGTTAACCAGCCCAGCACATTTTTGTTGTAGACCATGCTGGAGATATATCTCCATGTCTACTCTTATATATACTCCATTCGTTCCTAAATATTTATCTTTTTCAAATTTCAAATGGACTACCACATACGGATGTGTCTGTAGACATATTTTAGAGTGTAGATTCACTCATTTTGCTCCGTATGTCTTTTCAGGAAGGGGTCAGATTTGTCCTTGATTTATTTATGAGGTCTCTAGATGGCACTGCACCGCCAAGAAAAGAGGGTAACATCAAAATTATGGACTACTTTTTTGAGTATGTTGGTAAGGTCCGGTCATAGTCACTTGTTGAAATCTCTAAAAAGACAAATACTCCCTACGTACGGAAATACTTGTCATCAAAATGGATTAAAGGAAACTAGTCATCTACCTGTGCGGCTGCACGGGCTAGAAATTTCTCTGTCTTAACATATTTGTGTAAATTCATTTGTCGGATCAACATTTTTTGATAGCTATACTTGTTGGTCAAACACATCATGTGTCCTGCAGTAGATGAAGAGAAGTGTAGCGACACCCTAATATGTTTCTATCGGTTGAACCTTTCTTGACCTGATGAGCTACCGAGTCTTCAAATGATTGGTAAACATACCAGGTCAAAGCTTAAAAAAATTATAAATCAACTACAGTTTGGAATTTGTTAGGGAGAGATATTCTTTTCATTTTTGATTTATTTTATCTTGATCATGTTTGTTTTCTTACAAAAGAAATGAAAAAAAATCATTCATGAATATACTTTTTTTCTAAACGTAATGCTTTCAGGAGCATTTATTTGTACGTGGTTTTTTAATTTTATTTTTCTCATGGGAACATGCACGTGGCTGAAAAACATCCAGGCATTTTTTTCTAAGCGTGAGGGTTTGGGGAGCATTTATTTGTACGTGACTTTAATTTTTTTTTCTCGAGGTAGCAGACACGTGGTTTTTATTTTGGTGATATTTCGGACATGGACTCTTTTTATAGCATTGGGCCTAAGGCATTTCATTTGTGTATATCTTTATTTGATAACATGTCTTCTTTTTTCTTTTTGAATGGATATGGCAAATGTATTTTTTGTCGGTACTTTAACATGGGCATCTAGGACAATTTTTCGTGCATGTGGGTTTAATCTTTTTTGTACTTTTGGTACGTGTCATTTTTCCATTAAAAATTATATGGCATGGCAACCTAACTGAGCTTGACCATTAAATTTTCATATAATATGTTTTGTATTAATTATGATTTTTTAGAGCCTGAAAATTAATGTATATTTTACTAATTTTGTTACCTTAAGTGATTTCTCATAATAAAATTCTTGGTTTATGTTTTTAAGTAACATTTCTTTTTTCTTGGAAACCAAGAGAGACCCAAGGGAGGAAGTCTCCCATACATGGTAGCATAGGAGGCTCAGATTTTTGTTTTCTAAAGATTTTTTTAAACGGAGAGAGTCCCATGGGAGTAAGACTCCCGTACGTAGTAGTATGAGACAACATGTCTTTTTTTTATCCGATGGCTACAGATACAATATATATTAATCCAACGGTCAAAATTCTTTAATTTTAAGGATTAACGTGGTGCCTCGTATGGTGCCTCCAATTAGTAAATATAAGATGTATCTAGACGTATTTTAGTTTTAGATACATCTCTTTTTATCCATTTTGATGACTAGTATTTTCGGACGGAGGGAGTAGAAAAAGAGTTTGTGATGATGGTGTGCGTGCCATCTTGGAATATGGGCCGTCGGATTTATATCTAACGGATAGGAAAGAAACTATGGCAATTTTGCAAAAATATACCCACACATCTCTCCACGTTCGCAAATAAGGCCTTCCCTCGTTCAACCTTTTCTCTCACAAGATAAACTACTCATACAAATGCATCTTGATTTTCCGTGCAACGCACGGGCAGCTAGCTAATTTCTTTTAAATTAGTTGCTGTGATAATTGGGTTGAAGTGATATATTTTATGTCTGCCCCGAATGATTTCAGATTCACTAGTAGTAACAAAGAAAAGGTTGCCTTGTTAATTAACAGAAAACAGGGTGAAAACTATCACATGAGGCCGGTAAAAACAAGGCACACTGGGCTCAGCGTCATCGTCACTACAGCTGTGCGCGCGAGAGAAGTCTACATATCGAGGGGGCTACCGAGTGAGGCACCGAGACAAAATGTTTGAGAGAGAAACCAATTGACAGATTATGATCAGATCGAGTTGTCACCCCTTCTACTGTCATTGTTGGGGGGGGAGGGAGAGAAAGACGTATTGAGAGTGTGCGCGGTAGGCACAGAGGCACAACTAGCGAATGTGTGTGTGTGTGTGTGTGTGTGTGTGTGTGTGTGTGTGTGTGTGTGTGTGTTTGAAAGAGGAATCGATAGATTATTATCAAGATTGATGTGCCACCCTACTCCTTTTGTGCCGGGTAGTGTGTGTGTGTGTGTGTGTGTGTGTGTATGATTGAGAGAGAAGCCAGTCGATAGATTATTATCAAAGTCGAGGTGTCACCCTACTCCTTCGGTGTTGGGAAGTGTGGGTGTGGGGGGGGGGGCAGTGACACTCACATATCTCTACTCTTATAAAAAACAGAGTTGGTGATGATGGTGTTCCTGCCATCCTGCAATATAGGCCATCCGATTTATATCTGACGCACAGGAAGGAAACTATGGCAATTTTGCAAAAAGATACCCACACCCCTCTCCGCATTTGCAAATAAGGCATTCCCTCATTCATCCTTTTCTCCAACAAGATAAAATTCTCATACAAATGCATCTTGATGTTCTGTGCAATGCATGGTCATCTTGCTAGTAGGGAGAAGGAGTTTGCGTGACACATATCTAGCTATATTAAGGGATAGGTAGATAGCATATGTGTGAGAGACATTAGTGGCTATGGGTGGGCGGAATTAAAGGGGTGGGCATGTTAGACATAGAGAGCGTGTGTGTTTCTGTGTGAGAGACTTGTAGGATGGGGTAGAAAGACGAATTTAACCCTGACGGAGGGAGAGAAATACACGAAGTGCGCGTGTGTGATTCCGATGCCCACAGGGAAATGAGATATGTATGCATGTGAGAGAGATTGCACAATTCATTCACGTATCACTATCTAGCGATCGTGGACGTGCATCGCTTGAACATAAGTCAATATCTACTTCGTATCGTGGCCAAAGGTACAATATCGATTCAACGCTATAAAGATTGGACACTCACATATCACATTTTTTCTATTTAAATAAGCCTTTTTAGTTGTGCATGCCAAAGTTACAGTGATGTTTCCTCAAACAACCAATGTAGCTATCATGAACATGCACCATTGTTACTCTTGCATTCAAATTCATTAGTCTTGGATGATTTAAGTTTCTATTTTGAAGTAATATATGTAATATTCATATATGAATTCAACGGGTACGCAATTTATGAAATGGAGGCTATGTAATCATATGAGGTAACACTTTTAAGTAGCTGACTACAATATCTATTTCTTTTTGTGCGCCTCTACACTAACACGTCAATGCATTATGTTTAAAGTAAATAACTAATGACACTAAATTATCTATTTACACGAGAAATACATAGGTTGAGCGTTTGATCCCTTTTTTGTGAACGCGCCACTACACCCGTACGATTGGCCACGCCCGTGTGAACGTCCAAGTTATCGGCGCATATTGTTTTTTTTCAGGGGTGGACTTCACACCAGTTATATTAACTGCTGACGCGTGCCCCGTGTACACAGTCTAGCATGACCTTCCACTACAAGAAAACCCGCTATAAAGCAACAGATATTCTACAACGTTTTGACTGTATGTTGCAAAATTCACAATAGATACGAATAATAAGTATTGTAGCATATGCATTGTAGATTGCAACCGGCCACAACTAGCCCAACGCACTAACCCAGCCTCTTGTCTAGCCTGGCCCAAGTTGGCTTTCACGATTAATCTAGGTCTTCCTCTCGATCCTATAGGATCCCACGCCGGCCGCCGCCCATCGACCTACCTGCATACGGGAGCGCCGCCCCTCAGCAGTCACCACTCCCCTGTGATCCTCCGTCCTGGAAGGCCGCCCCTCAGGCCCTCACCACTCCCCCTGCGATCCTCCATCCCAGCGCGCCGTCGCTAGTCAACACTCCCCTGCGACCTGCTTCCCGTCGCGCCGTCCCTCTCGTCACTGCTCCCTTCGACAACCAACTGCATCTACTACCTCCGTACGAGGGCCTGCAGCTACGGGCGGAGTTGCCACTACAACCACCCTCGCCATCGCGCTACCGTGGTGAGCCAGACCGCTTCTCTTCTCCTAATTTTATTTTCCCCATCTTGCTGTGCTTCACTTTAGTCTAGTTGGGAATTGCTACTTACGACATGCCAGTCCCTGATAATGATCGACACGTTGAATTATAGATGGTTGCTGCGGAGGGGAGCATCTAGCTGAAGCATCTTGCTGTGATTGAACTGATTTTAGTTATGGCTTAGGAGCCTGTCACGAGCCCATGTAAGTGAAAGTTGATTATGCAGTCGTTGGTTGCTGCCGTTGATTATGTGATTGACTGATTGTATAATAGGCTTGTTGTCTTAGTCTCGTGGTTGATGTCGATGATTCAAAGTTCCACTTTCTTCTTACATGCCAAGATGTAGGCCTGATCAGTCACCCTGTCAGACAGTCATATTTCTATTGGAAAAATCATTTTTAAACCTTATTACAGATGAACTAGGTAGCAGTGTTCACATGTTCCAGTGAGTTGTTGTAGAAGTGAGAACTTTACGCAAAGTTGTTGTAGAAGTGAGAACATCCGCGAGTGCTGTATCACGGCCATCCACTCACTCCTGACTACCTGACCGTCGTAACTTAGATGTTTGTTAGTTCGTTACGGAATGGGCGCTCTTTCTTTGTAATCATATCTGCTCAGAGGTCTAATTGGTCGCATCACCGTGCCTCCACCCATGGTGTAAGCGCCAATTCTATTAAACTGCATGCATAAATCTAGCCTAATTAACTTGAATGTGTGATGCTTCAGTGTATGTGCTAATTCATACATGTCTGCAGGAGCACGATTAGTTTAATATCAGCGTGGTGGCTATTTCTTTATACATATATAGTCCCACTAGTCTGTGTGATGCATGTGCAAAAGCATAAGCTCCCAGTATAAAGATTATGATGGTCCTTATGTTTAGTATATTTTTTATGTACCTTTCTTAATATTTTGAGGTACATCTTAACTATAATTGTTTGTGAAATTTGTAAAAATTATGTCACTATGTATCAAAAAACATATGTTGTTCTATTGTATTTGCAGCACATAAATTATCACGGTTTCTTTTCAGTTTCAAAGAAAACAAATGTTTATTTGAGATAATTAGCACTGTGTACCAGTGCAGGTATGTGGCATGCAAGCAGAGGAGAGGATGACCTTGACAATTACCAATTCTACATTATATTTTATCTGACAAGGTCAGTTTCATGATAGCTTGTTTTTCTGAATGTGAAAATATATGTACTGCCGTTGAGGAAGGACAAACATAAATAATTATCTGTGGTGGTGATAATTTAATAGGTCATGTATAAGGTTAGCCAAAATAATTTTATGGCTTCGTTAATTAAGTTCTTAGCCACGCATGCACA
Source organism: Aegilops umbellulata (assembly GCA_032464435.1). NCBI lineage: Eukaryota > Viridiplantae > Streptophyta > Magnoliopsida > Poales > Poaceae > Aegilops > Aegilops umbellulata. The sequence continues at coordinate 358,588,347 of CP136059.1, read as the reverse complement.
CACGCATGCACGCATGCACATTAGGCCATTATTGTGCTGGAGTTTGCTCATGTTGATTTCATCTCTCTTCTTTCTCCAACAACTTCACATATTATCCCATTATTGTGATGTAGTTTTCTACCACGTGATAAAAGAATTCAACACCTTGACGTGTCCTTGGGTATATATTTATAGTAGGAATTTACAGGGTACTGACAGTGTATACTTTAGTCAAAAGAAGAGATGTACATGGTAAAACATAGTGGATGACTCAGAGAAATCCTATTGTGTAAAATATTTGACATATTTGATATGTATCTAGAGTCGAATATCCACAGTAAGATATTTGCTGCAAGTGTCGCAAATACAAGCTGAATATTGTAAAATATTGGGCTTGATATACAACATGAACCCCTTAAATTAAGTCGTGATGATCTTATATAATTTTTACATGTATAAATTTCTCATTGTGTGTGTTTTCACTATCAAATTTTACTCATGATTTGTTTTGGATTTTTTTGTTTGTTTGATTGTATCATGACTTTGCAGTGACCAAGCGTTCTAATAATTGTATTCTGCAGCACCTCCTTTCTCCAACCTCATCAGTTGGGTAGACATCTGGCGTCCAAGTATACATAATTTCTCTCACATTTTTTTCTTAAAGAGAAATAGCGTAAGGAGAAACCATTACTGATATCAGATCTGAGCTAACAACTTCAGATCACCATAGTACTTATGCCCAGCTAACAATGTGAAACACAAAAATGTTAGCCCGTGCAAACGTTGATGACTAGTATGCATAGTAGAGTAACCTTACTAACTTTTTTACAATGTTTGAAAAAAAGTCTGCCTGCTGTCTCGCAATCGCTGGGAGGAGGATCCTTGCATTGTCGAAAAACAATATAATTGTGAATTTCTGTTGTATGATGATAGGAACTTATACCGTAAACAAGATATTAACAAGCTAAGCTTTTGCAATTCATTCATGGTTACAACTAGAGTTATATTTGTTATTTTTATGAAGTGTGCAATGGTTTAAGAATCGACCAAATTACCATTGCGATTTCCTAGAGAAAGTACACAATACTCACCTGGTGTAGATGAATTTCTGGAGTTTGCATATAGAGATATACTAGCAGATACAATGACTAACATCGTTCTGTCACTACTTACATCTTTTCAATGCATTGTGTGTTAACAGTTCATTTTTGTCTGTAGATTCAAAGGATAAATGGATGATTATATGGGTGTGTCGCAAGTATACTGCAAAGATGATGATGATGATGATGATGTCCTGTTCATGATGATGATGATGGATGCTTTCGGTTTTGGTTAAGTTTCAGGGATGATGTTCCTCGATTAACTTTTAGATTAGTTGTACGGATATTGATGGATGCTTTTAGTTTAAGTTCCGCTGTCAAGAAAATATTTGGATTATGCATCACATTTGGATGAGGTTCCTTGTGTAATATTCACTATTGTAATCACACAATTTTATCTAATATATGAGTTCTTCCTCCCATGAGTATGTTCTTTTGTTTTTTCTTCACATGTACATAATTATCACCATTACGTGGAGAGTTAATTTAATTACTAGCAATATATTATTATATATATAATAATATTATTCACATTATATAAGTGTTCGAAACGTTGCAAGTTCTTCGTTGCCAAGCAATGGGATCCTGCTTCGTGTACACTAAGCACCAACATATAAAAGTGTTGCGTGGGTCCGCTTTATGTGTTGTATTCTTGCAACGGTCCCTTTTACCAACGGTAGTATAAGCGTTGGAATGTGCGCTAGCAACACTGGATAAGGCTACGCATTCTAAACCGTTGGTAAAGACATTTACAACACATATATGCATCTTTTACGGAAAGATGCGTTGCTGTAGTGGGGGTCTTGTTGCAGTGTTCCCGCTAGCATGGTCCAAAATTAGTTGAAACTGGATACGAACGATCCCGCGGGCGGCAAAATCTCCCGCCTCCTTCTAAAATTTCCGCCACCTTAGTCTTTAGCATGCGAAATCCCCCTTTTGTCCTTGGTGCATGGAGACCAACAGTTACAATACCGCCCTCATCTACATGATAGGTCGGGGCTGCTTTGGTAACTTCCGGTTCCCCCACTACACGGCACCCCCATTTCCTCTCCCCCTCCCGCAAAAACGACTAACTCCACAGCACCAGAGCATCTTACATCACGCCGTCCGTACTTCATCGCCCTTTCTCCCCTCCCCTCTCAAAACCTAGACTGCTCATCCACCGGCATACCATAGCCCATTCACTTCCAGCGGCGTCCACCTCGCCGGATCTCCTTCTACGGCCACATCTACCCCTCCCACCTCCCCTAGAAACAAGTAGACTGCTCATCCACCACTGTACCACAGCCCATTCAGTGCGGGCCTTGTCCACGGCGCCGGATCTGCTTCGCCGGTACTCTCGTCAATCGCCACGCATCTGCAGCGGCTCATTCGTACTCCCCACCAGACACGCTTTGTCCACACCCCCCGGAGCCGCCCCACCAACGCCCCCGTCGACGGCCTCTGATCCTCTTCGCCGACACCTTCCTCAACCCTACCGGAGCCGCTTCGCCAACACCTTCCTCAACCCTACCGGAGCCGCTTCGCCAACACCTTCCTCAACCCTACCGGAGTAGCTTCGCCTATACCATTCTCAACCCTACCGGGGCCGCTTTGCCAACTCACAAGTCCACGGCCTCAGATCCGCTTCCTCGCACCATCATCCAACCTACCGGAGCAGCTTCTGACGCCCCATCCACGGCCGCAGATCTGCATCGTCGACACCACCCTTAACACAACCACCGGAGCAGCTTCTGACGCCCCGTCCACGGCTGCAGATCCGCATCGTCGACACCATCCTTAACCCAACCACCAGAGCAGCTTCACCTACGCCCTCGTCCACGGCCATAGATCCGCTTCGCCCACACCATAGTCCACCCTTCCGGAGCCGCTCCACAAACACCCTACTCGACGGTTCTAGATCTCCTTACCGGACCCCGACAGCTAGCGCAGCATCATCACCCTCGACGTTTCTAACCTGATTCCCACAGTCTGGAGAGATGCCAAGCACCCGCCACGGCCTAGGTACTTGTCACCTTTAAACCCGTCCAGCATCACCTGCCCGATGTACTTCAAATATACTAAGTGGTCGCTGTTACCTGTTATGCAGCTGGCAAAAACTACAAGGACGATGTTTCTTCTGGATCTAACAGCTTGGCCAACCAAGATCCTGGATTGAGGCATTGCTATGATCTTGTAAGCGCGTCTCTCTCTCTTGTATTGTTCTGTGCCTGCCAGCGTGCTTTGCTAGGATTTTCGACCAGTAATCCCTTTGTGCAGACAATGATTTCTACTACTGGCTGCTAAATTAGATATGTAGATGTCATACATGATACTACCTTGTACCTCCGTTCCTAAATATAAGTCTTTCTAGAGATTCCACTATAGGCTACATATGGAGCAAAATGAGTGAATCTACACTCGAAAATGCATCTATATACATCTGTATGTGGTCCATACTGGAATCTCTACAAAGACATAACTTTCGGAACAGGGACAGTACATTACACAAAATCATAGGTGGCATGTACAAATTCCCGTGCACTACATTAGGCTCCCTTAGAGTGCCTGCTAGTCCAGCATACAGAGTCATGGCTAGTTTATGGTACGCACATAATCGTTAATTGGTGGTTTAAATATGCGCAAGGGATATGCAATGTAGTATCATGTAGAGATGTCTGAAATTAGCCGTGTCAACTTGCAGATAGGGTTACACAATGAAAAAGTACAAGATGTATGTGGCAATTTCATGGAACATCGCAAAAAAAAGGAGAGGCAGCGGTGAGCCTATACAGTGTGCTATGGTACGTCACTCCTCCATTGCAATCATCGTGACATGTTATTTGTATGCCAGTTCTATTAGCCAAGTTTCTTAGGGACAGTTATTATGAGTTATCCTAAGAAAATAAGCACATGTGAATATAAGCTCCATGTAATAAGCCAACCAGTTCTTTTCATTGCGTTTTCAGCTTATCTTTGGTATGATCAGTAGAAAGTCTAGGTTGCATTATATTTTTTCATTTTGCTGCCCATATGGAACTTAATTTGACTTGCAAACATCACAAATTGAACCCAGTGCAGTAATTAATATGATAGGAAAACAGACCATCACTATTTGCTCAAAATGCAAATACAAAGATACCATCTACTTGGCACAATCTACTTTGGTCAATGTTTTCCATAGAGATCCCATTGCCTAATTTAAACGAAGAACGCATGACCCACATTTAAATGAAGAACAATTATTTATTGAAATTCGATGGTCCAAGTGGCTGGTTATTATCGTATAGCAGCACCACCTAAAAAGCATCAGATAGCAGCAGCAGTAGCTCATAGCAACTCATCATACAACAGCAGCAGTCTGCAATTCATCATATACCAGCAGCAGCTCATAGCAATTCATCATATAGCAGCAGCAGGAGCAGCTCATAGCAATTCATCATATAGCAGTAGGAGGAGGAGCTCATAGCAATTCATCATATAGTAGCAGCAGGAGCAGCTTGTAGCAACTCATCATATAGCAGCAGCAGGAGCAGCTTGTAGCAGCTCATCATATAGCATCATCAGCTCATAGCAATTAATCATATAGCAGCAGCAGCAGCAGCTCATAACAACTCATCATACAGCAGCAGCAGCTCATAGCAATTCATCATATAGCAGCAGGAGGAGCAGCTCATAGCAATGCATCATATAGCAGCAACAGAAGCAGCTCATAGCAATTCATCGTATAGTGGATCAGAATGAAAATTTGGCAAAAAATCAGAGGAGATCCTCACCTTGTTGGATGAGCTCATCCTTCAACAGGACCTCAAGGCCATGGTCTGGGAGGAGGGGATGGGGAATAAGGTGCCTTCTGCCGTAGTGTAGCATCAACCGTAGTTGTGCAGCGCCCGCCGGAGTAGTGAGTTGGACGAACCACAGTGGAGCAGCTGCTGGAGACCATGAGAATGAGGGGCGGCGCCAGAGGAAGGAGAAGCCAGGGAGATTTGCCCCTACCCGCCGGCCATATAGCCTAGCTGGACATAGCATCGTTGAGGATAAGGCCAGATGGGACCAGTGGCGACGGCTCGCTGGAGGAACCCTAGTGCTGCATGCAGGGGATCGAGGTAGAGGGAAAGGGGAGAGGAGATGCAAGCGGGCAGGGCAATGAATGCTTGCGTGTTTGTTTTTACTTGAGGGTCAGGTGTGACACGGGCGTCAGCAGTTACATTTTGAGTGTAATATAGGCAGACAACAGAGTCATTTCACTATTCCCCTTCCCTTCAATTTTTATTGAGGTTCTAGCCAAAACACCCCCCTCCAAAGCGAAATTAGTTAAGCCCAAGCCCATAACTCAAAAATGACTTCTTTACATCTTTTATGGCTTATTTTGACAATATGCCCTGAAAAGGCGGAATCGAACTGGCCCTTAACCTGCAATTCAATTGTGCGTGCAATGATGAATCACTCCTGCCTCCTATCTGTACATTTAGGCATCATCATACATGGCATAACCTAATACATGTGCATTCCATTGTAGAATCTGGAATATGCAATGTTTATGTTAGTTCATACGTTGCACATGATGTTTAAATGCCCCTTAAATCTGGTCAGTCAAGTGATGGTCTTTAAGCCTCCTTCTTTGTTTATTTTCTTGATATGTAAGGTTTGCTCACACATCTGTTCAATTGCTTGTTTGCATCAGCCAGCCATACTAGGACTGTTTGCTTTGATTACTTGTTGTTCTTGACCGAACACTCTAACAGAGCTTGTCAACGTTTTAAACACTAAGGGCTGCTGTAGTGGGGCCTTGTCTAACTCATAGGTGACATAAAGGTTTGGCTGTACACTATAGTAGGCTCTCCAAGAGTACCTGGAGATCCAGTTCGAAGGTATGCCTAGTTTTTACATAGTGCAGACATAGTAAATGCTCATTTCATTGTGTGCAAGTGCAAGAGATGTGGCATGTTTCATTATGTGGTGTTGTTTTGTTATAATCTCATCCTTTTGTGTTCACAGACTGGAAAGGATGCATATTTATCTTTCAAGGAGACGAGTAACTAGTTTTTGTCACCTTGCAGAGGGGGTGCAATGAAGATAAGATTGAGGATTTCCAAGTACAAGATGTTAGGAAGGAGCCTTGCAAGAGAAGTAGGAGCTGCGCTGAGCCTCTTCAACCTGCTAAGGTAAGTCATTGTATGCAACTCAACAGTTCAATTCCTTGTTTGTTTCAGGCATAGTTAATTTTCTCTTTTCAATTGCTTTATTTGTCCTTAGTTAATGAGATGCCCAAATAATCATGCCTGATGTTTGGTACTTGTATCGCTATTAGTTGTCATAATTAAAGGCCTTACCATTTAATTACTCTGCCGAAGTGTGCCTGAAGCTGTGAAGTCTATTAACCAACTATTATTGCATGAGGCTCACAATCTAGTTTATACTATGCTAATGATTGCATAGTTTTGCCTGCTGTAGTATGTTTGTATGAAACCCTCTGCTGTTCATTATGCTCCCTAAGACTTTAATTGGGGCACAGAATGGCCAACTGCTTGCTTACTTATATGCAACGTGCTGTCTAAATTTGTAACTTGTCTGTGTTTTTGATTGGGCCCCAACATCATGCTCCTCTGGTGAGCTAAGAGGGATTTCTGTATGCAGGCTAGACAGACTATCTTTTTTATAATTTTTAAAATATCATTTTCTTATGCTTCATGAAGTGTAACATTTTGTTTGAAAGTGACGTGTAACATTATTGTTAGTCCTGTTTTTCCATGTAGTACAAAATAGTGTCTTGTTCGCTTCACTGTTGTAACTATATTTTTGCCCTAGTCATGTGCACTTACAGAAACATTTCAGGATGAAGTGACATCAACACAAAGATCTGCGAGCAGTGCGGCATGGCCGTTACCGAATGATTATGGATTGGAATTGGAATGTGCTGATGTTCTCGAGCATCAGAGGTGGCAAGACAACCTGTACATGATTGTCAACGTATAATCAACAAGTTGAGACTGGACATACAGGTATTAGATGCAGGTGTCAAAAAAATGAAACAAGATACTGAGGTAACCATGAAGGAATTGGAGATTTTGCAGACTGAAATTTGTGCTATCTGAATCTGGCCAATCCTATTTTCTGAAGAGATTATAAGTCAAATGGAGTAAAGTTGATGCGCGTCCATGATGTATGAGCTGTATTTGCCCAGTGTATGTCATTTGTTGTTTGTGTATCTTTATTATCACCTGTGCCGAACCATAATGTCCAGTGGGTATAATCGGCTGTAATTTCTTTATTGTATAGTGTAGGATTATTCTACCTTTCTATGCCTTTATCTCTTTGTTGTAATAGTGTAGGCTTTTTAGAGGAGATAGTATTGAGTAGGATAATTCTTTGAATATGCTATATCGTTCAAACAGGGGCCAATTCGCCCGACCATGGCCCTTCACGGGCCGTCGGATCCATGGGCCTTCTACGTCTCGTAGGATCCATGGGCCGCCGGCTCATTTATGGGTCTTGTACGGGCCTTTAATGGGCTGTAGACGGGCCTTCAATGGAAATCGTACGTTTTATGGGCTGACCATAACGGGCCGTTAATAGGCCGTATTTGGTGATGCTATGAAAATGGCCCAACAGACTAACAGTCCACAAATGGGCCGACTGTAACGATGGGCTGAATTTGTCCCACAAGCAGAAAATGACAGTAACGGGCCGTAAGTAACCGAATGCTGCAAATGACCCAAGAATAAATGGGCCCTCAGAAGGCCGAAAGTTAACTTGGGCTGGAAACGGCCCAACGGAATAACATGCCGTTAATGGGTATAAAGTGATACACTGTTCATTACGGGCCAGTTTCACCACGGGCCGTTAATGGGTGTAAAGTAATACACCGTTCATTACGGGCCAGTTTCAGCACGGGCCGCTAATGGGCCAAGAGTTACAAAGGGCCTCATATGGGCCGAAAGACGTCATGGGCTATACATGGTCCAGAAGTGAAAACGGGCTAGAATCATAGTGGACGGCCCAGATGACGCTACTGGGCCTAATTTGGATAGGGCGTAACAGGCCTTGGGTTAGCGGGCTGTAAATGGACTATATGCGAACAGGCCGTTAACAGGCTTTCCATGGGCCGGCCCGCCAGCTTTTGACCAAGTGAAACGGGTCGGCCCGCCAGCTTTTGACCAAGTCAAACGGGTCGGCCCGCCAGCTTTTGACCAAGTCAAACGAGACGGCCTTTTCACAGGAATGGGCCACTGTTGGGCCGTGCCATGTGTCGACGTATCATAGGCGCCTTCTGTCTAGTGAGTGTATGACATCTGTCCCGACGACGAGCCGACACGTGTTTCCTCTAGCCAATGATGATTTTACATGTGGAAAATCCCCATTGGTCGGAGTTGTTAACGGGTTATCGGATCCAAAACCCGACCCAATAGCTTAACGGCGTTCCGTTACGGTGGATGCCACGTGTCGGTCACCCTTGACGAAAGCACTTCTGTGATGCGTGATTTATCGTCATGGAAGTGGACACTTCCGTGATGATAATTTTGGTAATGTCATGGAACACTTCTACGACAGCACAGGTATGACTATCTTGATTCTGTCATAAATTTGTCATAGATGTACATGCATGACAAAAAAAGCGACCTATTGTGACAAACACGTATCATCACGGAAGTGTATTTTTTTGTAGTGCTACTCGTGATTCGCCGGTTTTGACAACGACAGTCATAATATTTATGTCTATTCTCTCTTATTTTACAAGGTTTACATGAAGAGGAAGAATGCCAGCAGCTGGAATTCTGGGCTGGAAAAGGAGCAAATATTAGAGTCCTATTCTGCACAACTCCAAAAGTCCTGAAATTTCACAGAAGTCAATTTTGGAATATATTAAAAATATTTCGCGAAGGAAGCACCAGAGAGGGGCCACCCACCATCCACGAGAGTGGGGGGCGCGCCCTACCCCCCTGGGCACGCCCCCTGCCTCGTGGGCCCCCTAGCAGGCCCCTGGTGCCCATCTTTGGCTATATGAAGTCCTTCTCCCTGGAAAAAATTAGAAGAAAGCTTTCGGGGTGAAGTCCGCCGTCTCGAGGCGGAACCTGGCGAAACCAATCTAGGGCTCCGACGGAGCTGTTCTGCCGGGGAAACATCCCTCCGGGAAGGGGAAATTATCACCATCGATCCTTTTATCGGGAGGGGGTCAATCTCCATCAACATCTTCACCAGGACCATCTCATCTCAAACCCTAGTTCATCTCTTTAATCCAATCTTTGTCTCAAAACCTCAGATTGGTACATGTGGGTTGCTAGTAGTGTTGATTACTCCTTGTAGTTGATGCTAGTTGGTTTACTTGGTGGAAGATCATATGTTCAGATCCTTTATGCATATTAATACCCCTCTGATTACGAACATGAATATGATTTGTGAATAGTTATGTTTGTTCCTGAGGACATGGGAGAAGTCTTGCTATAAGTAGTCATGTGAATTTGATATTCGTTCGATATTTTGATTAGATGTATGTTGACTTTCCTCTAGTGGTGTTATGTGAACGTCGACTACATGACACTTCACCATTATTTGGGCCTAGGGGAAGGCATTCGGAAGTAATAAGTACATGATGGGTTGCTAGAGTGACAGAAGCTTAAACCCTAGTTTATGCGTTGCTTCGTAAGGGGCTGATTTGGATCCACATGTTTCATGTTATGGTTAGGTTTACCTTAATACTTCCTTTTTAGTTGCGGATGCTTGCAAGAGGGGTTAATCATAAGTGGGATGCTTGTCCAAGGAAGGGCATTACCCAAGCACCGGGCCACCCACATATCAAATTATCAAAGTAACGAACGCGAACCATATGAGCATGATGAAAACTAGCTTGGCATAATTCCCATGTGTCCTCGGGAGCGTTTTCCTTTATATAAGAGTTTTCCCAGGCTTGTCCTTTTCTACAAAAAGGATTGGGCCACCTTGTTGCACCTTGTTTACTTTTGTTACTTGTTACCCGTTACAAATTACCTTATCACAAAACTATCTGTTACCGATAATTTCAGTGCTTGCAGAGAATACCTTACTGAAAACCGCTTGTCATTTCCTTTTGCTCCTCGTTGAATTCGACACTCTTACTTATCGAAAGGACTATGATAGATCCCCTATACTTGTGGGTCATCAGCTGGTAGGCGGCAAGTTGGAAGATTGGCTCCGGATCGGTTGGGCAGTGGAGTTTAGGGTGCAGGAGAAATCCTTGCCGGTTCTTCCGGCACCGACGCGGTGCCGCCATTCCTTCCTGAAGGGTGTCGGTGGTGCATAGCCCCCACTCGCTCCGCGTGCCGGGGGAAACCCTAGGACACCTCCGAGCAGCAGTGTCATCGGCATCGCATTCCTTCTTCGAGGTGCTGCTTTGTACACTACGGTGTACAACCTTGGACGGTAGTGGGACGAATCCGAAGGGTGCAGCGGTGGTGGGTCATCCGCGCTTTGTCGTACTGCCATTGTTGCCATGTGTTCCTTTTTCTTCTTTCTTTATCGTTCTTTTGGGCTTGGTGTTCTGATTGCCCAGCGCTGCTATGTGATCGGTGTTGGTTGCTTTATATATAAAGCGAGGGAAACACTTTGGGAATGGCTAGAAATCAGTCAGCTGAAATTTTCATTTGTGGTCAGTCGATGCGAAATCAAAGACCCAGGATACTTCTTCAACCTTCATCTCCCCTTGAGCCGCCAGCCACCACCGGCCGAACCACCGGCCCCCGCCGCCCGCGTCGCCTCGCCGCCCTGCCCTCCTCGGAACCACTCCCCACCGCCGGTCCTCCGCCGCCCCGGCCATCCCTCTAGGCCTGCCGCGCTGAGCTTTTTCTCCGGCGAATCCCCACACCACCGCTGGCCACCACCGCCCCCACCCTGAACCCTAAGATAGATACTGGGGTAGCCTCTCCGGCAAGCCCCCTCCGCTGCTGCTGGTTCTTCCTTCCCTTCGGCGAGACTGACCCAAAGTCGAATCAGTCGACTCAAGTGTAGCTAAACTGAACACTTTTCAGTAGTGATGGTTGTCTTTGGATTCGTTAATGAAATCGGAGAGAGAACACTCTTTTTTGCTAAAAAAAAATAAAAGAAAACTAATCCATCCATGGACCTATATTGGCTAGTAATAAAGGGAATCAATCAATCCATGGCGAGGTACTGGAGATGCTGGTGATGATATCCTCCCAGCACCTGGTGGTGCAGCTGGTAGTGCTCCCCGGCCGCCGCCGGCACCGCCTGCCCGTCCATGCCATCGAGCTTCGCGTTTGTCGGCGGCGGCGGGGGGAGCGGGGACGACCACGCACCACCCCCGCCGTACATCTCCCTCGTCACCTCCAGCAGCGAGTCCCTCACCCTGTCCGCCGGCACCGCCACCTCGTTGTCCTTCATCTGCAAAACAATCAAATTAAGGCCACCGTGAATCCTGCAACAATGGCAATCGGCCGGCGAGAGCGGAACGTACGACGGCGCGGAAGACGTTGAGGACGAGCTTGTTGTAGGAGGTGACGTTGACGCTGGTGATCTGGAGGCCGAGGGCGGCGATCTCGTCCATGATGCGGACGAAGCGCCCGGACTTGTGGGAGCACAGCACCTGCAGGAAGAACTCCTTCCCCTCCACCTGCCGGACCTCCACCTGCGGCTCCATGTCCTGGTCCTCCGCCTCCTTCTCCTCCTCGTCGCCGGCCTCCTCCTTCCGGGCCCGCTTCCCGCCGGCAGACGGGAACGGCTGCTGCTGCGGCGAGTCCTCGTCGTTGTCGAGGCCCGGCGGCGGGTGGTCGTCGAGGAGCACGTCCGGGGCCTTGCTGTCGCCGCCGGTGACCCCCGGCGGGTTCGGGTCCTCCAGCTCGTCCTGCAGGTCCTTCACCTGCTTCTGCAGCCCCACGATGTAGTCGATCGCGTCCCCGAGGATCGCCGCCCGATCCATCTGCCGACATGGATCGACGCGCTCTCTTTGAGCTTTGAAATTTACCAGAATCATGCATGGCGGGTGGCGGCGGCCGGCGGCCATGGAAGGATGATAGTGATTACCTTGGTAATGTTGGGGACGAGGGACCGGAGCTTGTACAGGCGGTCGTTGAGCTTCTTGCGCCGCTTCCGCTCCGCCTCGAGGTTCTTGCACTGCTGCCGCTTCCCGCAGCCGTCTTTGCCGGAGCCCCTCTGCGTCTCGCCGTCGACGTCGTCGTCAGGGTCACCCAGCTGCATATCGCTCCCCTCCGACCCCGAATCCGCCCTCCCCACGCCCGAGCCGTGCAGCTGCTGATGCTCCTGCGCCACTGTCGACGGCGGCTCGCTGCTCTCTGCCGCGTACTGCCACCCCACGCCCGCCGCGCCGTCCTCCTGCACTCCCGCCAGGAACGTCTCGCCGGAGCCGCTTCCCCCAGCGCCGTCGAACAGGTTGAGCGACGCCGCCGCGTAGAGCCGCCCGGGGTCTGCTGCCGCTGCAGCGTCCCACGCGAACCCCTGCGGCTCCGTCTCCTGCCACCCCTGCCCACCGCCACCGCACTGCGCCATGACCAGCTCCTCCATCTGCTGCTCCTCCGCCATCTGCATCAATGGCACCGCGTCAGGTCAGCCGTATATATACACGGACCATGGAAACGCGAAGTCTGTTGCGTACGGTGCACCGCCGTTGCCGCCGCCGTCGCGTCGGCTCACGCGAACGGCGTGCTCCCTAACTACTTCCAAAACTAACCGATATTTCCCATCACCGGACACGCACGTACATATCTCGACGCGAAGAGCTCGACGATTCCGCCGGCGACGGGGACGAGGAGCCGCGTCTTCTCGCCGCCGCTTGAGGCAGCCTCGTAGCCCGTGAGGAGATCCGGACCCGGCGCCCCGGCGCTGTTCTGCCAGATTGGCTGGCTCGACAGTAGCGCCTGAGCGTGCATCCTGACCAAGACCAACCAACAAAATCAGCAGTCAAACAGAGCGCCGACCAAAACTTAATGGCGATCGACATGGCCGGCAGGCAATTGCATCCAGGAGAAGAAGAAGAAGCCAGTTTAATTACCCGATGGAGGAGGAGTCAAGAGGGATGGAGCAAGGGACGTCGGCGAGCGTGGCCACCTGCGCCTCGAACTCGGCGCTGCAGCAAAACCCCGCCATCTCCAAGAACCTGCCATATATCCGTCACGCCGCCATGAATCATCATCATCAAGCATTCAAGCTCTGGGAACACAAATGGTATGGAAAATAAATTGAACACACACGCAGACGCGTCCATACCTCTGGTCAGGAGAGAGCCGCCAGTAGATGCAGTAGTCCCAGCCGTGGGAGCCGCCGACGAGCGGCCTCAGCGCAGCCTCCACGGTGCCGCCCCCTCCACCTCCATGGCCATGAACAGCCGCACCGCCGATGAGGCTCTGCTGGTGATAATCTCCTCCTCCCATGGCTCACCTCAGCCCAGCTAAGCGCCAGTGGTCAGCTTGTCCTAGGATTGAGCAAGTGAAGTGAGTGACACATCGATCCAAGTAGTGCAATCAATTCAATCCATGCATACGCAAGGCTTTCTCTGCTGCTGTCAGGAATCAGGATAGGATTTGTTGATGTCACCGGTGTCACAGGGCTGCAAGAAACTTCAGACTACATACGATTGCAGCCAGCAAAGGTTGTACTAGTACTAGTACTATCATACATGCATCATGATCATCAGCAAGCAGAGGATCAAAACCAAGTGTGAACTAGTAACAGAATTGCATAAACCTAGGCTGCTTGGTGTCACTGTCATGGTTGTTCTTGGATGGGCTCAGGAGAAAGCTACCTTTCAGTAGAGGTTGCCCGGCGATCGGCCGGCAGACGGACCGATCCGGAAAAACGGCGTGCATCAGCTGAAAGCAATCGCTAACCCAAGAACCATCTCAACTGAATGCTGCTAGCTAGCTGCAGGGGCGTTGCATCATCAGCAAAGCATAGGCCCCATACACCTCTCTATGCCATTTTGGGGACGCAGTTCAGAAATGAAGTGCCTAATTGCTGGTGAAAACCTTATGATTAGCATGAATGCGCTCTCTCTTTTATCCATCGCCACCGGTATCATCGCCGCGCTCGATCGGAGGCTGTTACGGGTAGGTGGGGTGTAACAAAGGTGTGAGGGATTTGAAAACCCACACCCCGGGTTAACGTAATTGATTTAACTTAACTCCACTACTAATGCTGGCCACAGATTTGACTCAAACTCGCACAATGCAAATGATGTGACTCAATTGATTAATGCCTAGTTAAGCAAGATGCAATTCTGATGCCCAGTTCTTCTCTGAAAGGTGTGGTGTCATGGGGATGCAGTGTGCGCACTGCCACCTTCTCATGATCCAGCCAGGAAATGACGCTGGTGCCATGCTGTCTAACGAGGAGGCACCTAAGAGGAGCAGGGGCACGCATGCCATTTCGCCCAGCCCAGGGATGAGAGGCAGGACGGGGTGACATGGGTGGTTGTTTGCATCGGCAAGGCCGGCTGCTTCGCTGGTGAAGATATCTGCTGACGAAATGTGTTGCTGTACTGTTCACGTATCACTCAGTTCATCTTCATCATGATCGTTCATCACCTAAAAAGGACACACACAACAGAAATTTTCGTACGGGCAAAAAAGAAAAGAAGGAGCAATGGACGGCTGGATTTCTGAAACAGAACTGTTTTGCAATTTCAGGTACGAGACGTGCCATCAGCAGTATGATCATGCTTGCTTTCTTTTAGTAAGGCGAAACAAAAGCGCCCCGATTTTTCATCATCTGGAGATCGATATGTTCTTAGAGGTAGTAACAGAAAACCCGCACACTGCAGGAATGAAATAACCTCGACCTTTCTGTTGTCGCGAATAAGGCAAATCCTAACTGCTTGCGCGTGCAACGCATATCTCAGCCGCTGGAGTCCAGCGGCTGCTCCAACATAGGATCCAAGCCCTTTGCACGTGCATGCCTCTCTTTCTCTCTTTTCCATCTCACAGTATGAGAGCATCTCTAGCAGCTGGCCCCCCAAGGAGGCATAAAAATCGCCGCCTGGGGGCGAGCCGGCGGAACAATCGGCGCTGGGGGCGATTGGGCGTCCAGCAGTCGCCCCCAGGGGCTGATATTGGCCCAGTAGTCGGCCCATTTTCGGCGAATAAAGGCCCCATATGGGCGAGAATCGGCCCATATTCGTCATGGTTTGGCGTTGAATTCTTAACATAAATAAATTTTTATCACATAGTTCATCACAGAAAATCAAATAGTTCAACAAAATAGCGCAAGAACAAATAGTTCAATATAAATTATATAGTTCAAAAAAATTCATATTTCATCACACGTCCCGCCCCTACGTCGCCGTTGAGCCTCCATTGGTGCTCCACCAGATCCTGCTGCAGTTGATGATGCACCTGTGGGTCTCGGATCTCCTGACGCATGTTGAGGTAGGAAGTCCAGGTTGCCGGTAGCTGGTGATCAACTTCGGCTAAAGGACCCTGCCTGTAGTATAGTTCAGTGTCAAACACTGACTCTTCCTGCTCGCTCTCGATGATCATGTTGTGCAAGATGACACAGCAAGTCATGATCTCCCACATTTGATCTTTCGACCAGGTCTGAGCAGGGTACCGGGCAACAGAAAATCGAGATTTGAGCACACCAAATGCCCGCTCGACATCCTTCCGGCAAGCCTCCTACACCTTGGCAAAGTGGGACTTCTTGCCTCCAGGCACAGTGTTTGAGATAGTCTTCACAAATATAGACCATCTCGGATAGATTCCATCAGCTAGGTAGTACCCCTTGTTGTAGTGCCACCCATTGACCTCGAAGTTCACCAGAGAAGAAATACCTTCAACAAGCTTGGCAAAGACAGGGGAGCACTGCAGCACGTTGATGTCATTTTATGAGTTCCTGGCATACAAAAGAAGGAGTGCCAAATCCAGAGGACCTGTGTGGCCACCACCTCAAGTACCACACTGCAACCGCCTTTGGCGCCTTTGTACATCCCCTGCCAACCAAATGGGCAGTTCTTCCATTTCCAATGCATGTAGTCGATGCTTCCAAGCATCCCAGGAAATCCTCTTGCTACATTATGTGCTAGCATCCGAGCAGCGTCTTCCGCATTGGGTGTTCGCAAGTATTGCGGTCCAAAAACTGCCACCACTGCCCGACAGAACTTGTAGAAACACTCAATGGTGGTGAACTCGGCCATGCGCCCATAGTCGTCGAGTGAATTACTGGGAGCTCCGTATGCAAGCATCCTGATCGTTGTCGTGCACTTCTGGATCGAGGTGAATCAAAGTTTTCCGGTGTAATCCATCTTGCACTTGAAGTAGTTGTCGAACTCCCGAATGGAATTCACAATCCTGAGAAAGAGCTTTTGGCTCATCCGATAACGGCACCGAAATGTTTTGTCGCCATGCAATGGAGCATCGGCGAAGTAGTCGGAGTAGAGCATGCAGTAGCCTTCGAGACTATGCCGGTTCTTTGCTTTCATCTGCCCCAGCGCCGAGCCACCTCGCCGCGGCTTTTCATTGCTCGCCAGCAGCTGGGCGAGGGCGGCGAGCACCATGAGATGTTCTTCTTCCTGGACGTCGGCCTCGGCTTCCTCCTCTAGCAGCGCGGCGAGCGCTTCCTTGTCGTCTGAGTCCATCGCCGAGGCAGGCAAATCGCCGAATACCTTGCGCCCGGTGGCCGAGCGCGCGGGGGTGGAAATGGCGGGAAAAACGCCCAGCTACTGGTGGAGGGGCTGCCTCGGCGAACCTCTGCTCTTTTTCCGGCGGGGATTGGCTATCTAGAAGTGAAGGGCGGTGGGCGGCGCCGGGATACAACTGTTGGCGGTCGAGCGCGTGGGGGGTGGGAGGCGAGTCGGGGAACAAAAACTTGACTCGCCTGACGGTGTGGGCCAGCCGCGCTTTTCCCTTGCGCCGGAGCCCCCGAGCGCCCCCAGTGCGCCGGGTTCGGCCTGCGATCGCCGAGCCCAAAAACGGGTCGAACCGACGGATTTCGGCGTCCTGAGGGCGCGACTGGGGCGTTTTTTCGGCGTCGGCGCCGAAAAAGTGGCCTGGGAGGCCTGTTGGGGGCGCGGCTGGAGATGCTCTGACATAGCATGCCTAAAGTCTCTTTCCTTTCTCCTCAAACTTCATTAATTTTAGTTTTCTTTTGACAGTTTAGATGGTTCACATCTTTATTATCAAAATTTTGTTTTTGAACCCTTTTATATATTTGAACTCCTGACATCAATATCTTTAGAACAAAATCAGTCTTGGATAATTTTTAAACTGAAATGTGATTGTTTAGCAGCTTATCGGTATTTTTAATGAGGAACTTTGCTGTAAACAGTGAAGAACTTCTCATTTTTATTGTAAAGTGCTAAATAAACTGAATCAGAAGTTGAAGAACTTTTTTAATAGTGGGTTCGCACTTCGTTAGAAATATTAAAGAACTTTGCTAGAAAATGTATTTGAAACCAAAGAACTTTATAAACAGCTAGCCCGCCTGATTTGATGAAAACTTCATGGAACTTGTTTGAGCCATGCACAATTTAAGTTTATGGAACTTTGATGAAAAATTTCAAACTAGTTCAAATATATTCGACATTGGTCTGGTTCTAAAGGTCTTTGTGTCATAAGTTCAAATATATAAAAAATAAAATTGAAATATTGGTAAGTTTACAAAGGGGCAACAAAATGATGGGTTTATTTGGGAGAGAGAAGAGAGAGATACAGGCAGCCAGTTTGATTTGACGTGCATGTAGGATAGTTGATTTGACGTGCATGCACGATGGATGGACAGGATACGCGTGTGCACGCAATGAGTTAGATAAAATCCACACCCTTCCTATTGTCGATGAAATGGTTCTGCTTCAGTTTGCCCCCTCCGCTAGTAACTTGGCCTTTCGAAAGGGCACTTTTGTGCTTGAATTTTGTTTTCCTGCTTGTTTCGTCTACCGTCCGATGGGCTGCCCCAATCTTGGGATCACACGCTAATATATCCTTATCAGGTGAGAGTTTGTTCCATGCTTTTATAAGGTGTCAGTTCGAGTAATACATAGTGCCAATCAACAATGTTCCTGCCAAAATTGGTATCCAATTAGACCAAACAAAACTCTTGCTCTTTGTCTTTCCGTCAATAATAAGAAATGAAGGGAAACATATTCCATAGAACCTTCTGATCATTACCATGATGGAAAAGAACATGCAACACCAAGGCAAAGAAGAAAAAAGGGGGGGTGATGGATTTCTTGAAGAGGGGACATCTACAATTTCAGCAAGGCATGAAATGCACGGCCGCAATAGGAAGCCAGAAAAGAAGGATGGTCATAATAGATGGATGGACCTAGGGCTGGACACGAGCCGAGCCGAGCCGAGTTCGGTCCGAGCCTGGCTTTGGCTCGCCATGAGCGAGCCAAGCTCAGCTCGGCTCGCTGGTTGAATGAGCCTACTTCTGGAGGATCGGCTCGTCTTGCCTCTAGCTCGGTCCAGCCCGAGCAGCTCGTGTGATTAGGCCCATGATCTTTTCTTGCTTGCTTTCTTTTAGTAAGGCGAAAGCGCCCCAAATTACTCGTCATCTGGAAATCGATACTTACTTAGAGGTAGCGTCGGAAGACCCGCATGCTAGACGAATGAAATGATGTTGACCTTTCTGCTATTGATGAAACAATTCTGCTTTGGTATGCCCCTCACTAGTAACTTGGCTGTTCGAAAGGGCGCCTTCATGCTTTAATTTTGTTTTCCTTCTTGTTTCGTCTAGCGTTCGATGGACTGCCCCAACCTTGGGGTCACACACTAATATATCCTATAAGGTGGTAGTGTGCTCAATGATCTTATAAGGTGTATGTTGGAGTAATAGTGCCAATTAACAACGTTTCGGTGAAAATGAGGTATCCATTGGACTGAACAAAACTCTTTCTCTTTGTCTTTCCGTTCATAATAACAAACGAAGGCAACATATTCCCTAAACCTTCTGATCATTACTATGGTATAAAAGGACGGACAACATAGAGGCGAGGAAAAAAGTGGGGAATGGATTTCTCATAGCAGGAATATCTACAATTTCAGCCAGACATGAAATGGACAAACGCAATAGAGTCGGAAAAGAAAAATGGGCATAGTGGATGGATCTCTCATAGAAGGATTGGTTTTCAGTTATGAAATGTACCATCATCGGTATGATTAGGGTCATAATCGTTTCTTGCTTGTTTTTTTAGCATGGCGAAAGCACCCTGATTTGTCGTCATCTGGAAATCGGTACATCCTTAGAGGTAGTGATAGAAAGCCCACACGCTACATGAATGATGTGACATTGACCTTTTCATTGTCGATGAAAGAGTTTTATTGTACACTCCACCCCTAGTAAATCGCATTCCCAAAAGAACATTTCATTCTTGAATATGTATTTTGATGTATGTTTTGTCTAGTGGCCGATGGATTGGCCGAATCTTGGGATCGCACTCTAGTATATCCTATCAGTTGGGAATTTGTTCAATGATCTTAATAATAAGGTCTTTGTTCGATTAATAACACTGATAAAATTTGTTCGCATGAAATTTAGTATCCAATTGGAACCAAACAAAACTCTTCCTCTCGAGTTTAACAATTTTATTGTGCATCGCATATAGGCGGGGAAGATGAGTGTCTTTTTATCAATAACAACAAATGAAGGCAACATATTTCGTAGAATCTTCTGGTCATGATCATGATGTAAATGGAAAGACAACATAATGGCACGGCAAGGGGGGCGGGGGGGGGGTGATTTCTCGGAGTGGGATTATCTGCAATTACAGTCATGCATGAAATATCAACAGACAGCACTATGATTAGGGCCATGATCTTTGATTGCTTGATGTGGTTTTATCAAGGTGATAAAGCACAAACTAGCGAGTTGCTAAATTGTGCGAGTCGCGGCCCGATCTTTCACAGTACTGTCATCGTCGCGGCGTAGCAGAACGGTCTGTGATAACTAGAAAAATATTATACTCAAAGTAAATGATCAGGTAGAAAGAGATTTCGGCCCTTGCTATTATCCAACAAGAAGAAAAACTAATCTGCGGCAAGATTACCGGCCTCAATGCAGCAGCAGTCGATCCCTCAAAGGGTCGCAGAAATGCAGTACTTGGTGTCCACCGACTGAGAACTTTTCTGGTTTATTTCAGTCTCAGTAGAACAAAACTCAAAACTAGAATACATGGCCAAAGCCTGCCTGTTATATAGGGGAGACAAATATGACCAAACCGACTCAAGCACCCAACGTAGATACGGACTCTATCTCCTATTCAAACAAATCAAGGATTTTAACTAATTAATTAAATGGCCATAATGTGTGTACAGTACATGCCACTAGTAGAAAACCGGCTTTTTGTCCCGGTTCATAAGGGCCTTTAGTCCCGGTTCCTGAACCGGGACTAAAGGGTCGTTACTAATACCCTCACCCTTTAGTCCCGTTTTAAACCAGAACTGGGATAGATGAGCCTTCACGTGGCCGCTGCCGGCAGCCCAGGCAGGGGGGCCTTTGGTCCCGGCTGATGACACAAACCGGGATCAAAAGGCTTCCACGCGTCAGCAGCTGGCTGGAGCTGAGGTTTTTCTTTTTAAAAAAAAAGTGGCTGTTTTAGGGGTTTAGGGGGTTATTTTTAGATTGTTATTAGCTAGCTAATAAAGAGAAGTGTCCTCTCTTATATCTTCATCCTTGGTTTACCTACGCTACTGCTATGTTCATTTCACCCGCAGATATATATATAATAACTCATGCATGCTCGCATCATACATCATCATATATAATAACAAGTCCTATTAATTAATCAAGCATCATCATACAACTTCTACTCGTTATTAATAATAAGTCATACGATCATCATCCTCATAGTCATCGAACCCAACCCTACATAATTGTTCTTAGCACATGATCATCAGTATCAGGTAGGACCTAAACACACTTAAGGTAAAATAGCATAAAACAATATAGACCCTGACTCTCCATTATAAAGAATGGAGATCATCCTGTCTCCAATTCTTGCGCCTCGCTTCCTTTTGCTTCCAAGAAGCTCATTACGACTGTCCATACATTTTTTCCATCCTTTGATTGTCATGTCTCCACTTCTTTTAGAAATCCGGTATGGACAGTTGAGATTCGTAGGATGACCTGGATATATGTTCAAAACACGAAGGCTACCGCCATTATACATCAAATGAGGCACACAATCCTCTGAGATTCTCTGTTGAAAAACATAGTAATAACTTCGTAGTTAGCAATGATGTACTAGTTTTAGAAGTATGCAAAAAGATGCACGGATGTCGTAATAGTAAAAAATCTTACCAGGGTATCTTCATGGTAGTTACCGTAGTTCAACACGTGCACTAGTGGCACGTATTGACCATAATGTTGAGGAGTTCTATTGTAGATATTGTAATTCTCAAGATCATTACAAAATCCAACCAGATGAGTTTTCTCCTTGCAAGTTAACCCAGAGCCATCGGTGTAGTAAGTTCTATCTACCATCTTCTGCACATTCTTTGATACTTCAAAATAAGCTGTCAATTGAAATAAGCTGTCAACTATTTTGAAATGAACAATATAAATTAGTTAATAATTAACTATGTTTGAGAAACTCACATAGCGGTAGAACTGGAGGAGTATCAACAAGGACCCAAATGTCCATATTGTCTTGCTCGATTTCAGGATCACCAAGATCCATGGTGACAAGCATACCCTCATCAAAACCATACAATTTGCAAAATGCTTCCCAATTTTTGCAACCAAAATGGGTTACGCTCTCAGCATTATACAACTTTACTTCAAAATCCACATCATGATGGGTCCTTAGGTGAATTTTCTTCGTTTCAAAATTTTCATGGTCTTCAAAATCCATCCTCTCCAAGATATAGCGTCTTGCATGGCATGGGATAAACTATACTCGAATTGTAAAAAATGAAAATTACACGTTGAAATAGTTGAAGTCATGCTTAATTATGAAAAAAAACACTTGTCGTCGTTGCGTACCGTTTCAACTTCGAAGGTCTCCTCGAGCTTAATGCTGAAGCACCGACCATTGTCCAGGTGAGGCCTGTCGCACTGACCTCGATCATCGTGGCACCAGTCGCACTCCCCCGGGAGACTTTCGTCGTCCGATGATGACATTTCCTATACGTTCATAATTCAGAGACTAAATTAGATCATTATTATTCAACTAATCATATGCATATGCCTTGCATAGTGCTCTCCAATTTGAGCATTCAATAAGAAAAATCAAATCGCAAAATAAAGTAGTATTCAAATTAGGATGCCTTCAATTATAAGAAAAACTACATCATCTCCATGTGTCGGTACATCGAATATTATCACTAATACACGACGAATACTATATATCATACATATCGTCAGTACAGCTAGAACCGTAGCGCCCGACGGGTATCGGAGCGGGCGGCGGACACCCAAAGGGAAGGAACCATCACAGGATCATAGCTCCAGTATTCTCGAACCTGCCCTCCAACGCAACCCTGAAGAACCTGCCAGGTATTCTCGAACTTGCCCTCCAACGCAACCATGTAGCGACGGACGTGCTCGTCCTCCTCGCTGACACGGTGACGTACCACCTCCGCGGTGTCCGGAAGCCTCGGCACCGTCACTGGCCCACGCGACCGCCACCAAACAAGGATCGGGTCAAAGACGGGCTGGCTCCTCACCAAGCTACGCCACCCGGAAGGTAGCGCCTCCCAGTACCACCCCGGCGGAGCCCAGTCCCGAACATGGCCCATCTGGTCAAGCAGGTGTCGTCCACCGCCGACTCGACGATGAGGATGCGGGATAGGCATCGTCCATGTCGATGCGGGAATAATTGCTTTAACTAAAAAAATAAACTAGTTCTATTAATTTTCTTGCTAAAAATAAACTACTTCTATAGTAAAATAAACCAGTTTTATTAAATCAACTAGTTCAACTACTAAGCAGTTACTATAAATAGAATAATGTAGTACTTACTAAAAATAAACAAGTTTACCTAGTTCTAACTAATTCCATTAAACACTTTCTAAGTAGTACTAATTACTAAAAGTTATCGGGGAGGGGGGGTATGTCGACAACGACATACCCGATAACAAAAAATAAGAAGAGGAAGAAGAAGAAAAAAAAGAGGAGAAGAAGAAAGGAAAAGGAGAAGAAAAAAAAGAAAAAAAAGGAGAACATATACAATTCTTCTTCTCCTCTATTATTCCTTCTTCTTCTCCTCTTTTTTTCCTTCTTTTTCATCTTCTTATTTATTTCTCCTGTTATTTCTCTCCTCTTCTTCTTCTCCTTCTTCCTCTTCTTATTTTCCTTTTTTCTCTGCTTCTTTTTCTTCTAAATATGAACATATACATAAATGACTTTGATCATACATAATTTTCAGATTCCTACACAATATGAACAAAATTGCAACAGAAAAAAATAATAAAAATTCTATGAACAAAATAAAAATTCTATGAACAAAATTACAAAAAAAAATCATAAAAATCCTATAAAAAAATTGGCATATTATTTGCATATATATGAACACACAAACTTTTGCATATGCAACAATAATATCACCAAAAAAATGTATGAACAGGAAAAAAATTCTAACTTTTGTATCTAAACTATACATCTAAATTAAGTACAACTAAATTAACTATACATCCTAACTATACAACTAAATTAACTATACATTCTAAATGAGGAAATTATGCAAGCCGGGGCGGCGATCGACGAGGAGGGGCACGGCGTCGGCGGCAAGGAGGCAGGGGGGCACGGGGCGGCGACGGCAACGGCGACGGCGCGGTCGGGGGCGACGGCAGGGGAGGCGGACGGCGACGGTGAGGGGCACGGCGTCGGCGGCGAGGAGGCAGGGGGCACGGGGCGGCGACGGCGACGGCGAGGCACGGGCGACGGCGAGGCACGGGCGACGGCGACGACGCGGTCGGGGGCGACGGCAGGGGCGGCGGACGGCCTCGGGGCAGCCTGGCGGCGTCGATGTGCTCGGCGTCGTCGGGGGCAACTGCGAGGGAAATGTGAAAATTTCCCAAGTCTTTGCTTATATAGCAAAGCCATTGGTTCCGGTTCGTGGCACAAACCGGAACCAATGCACCCCTTTAGTCCCGGTGTGTGCCACGAACCGGGACCAAATGCCACTTTTCGGCAGCCCAAAGGGCGGGAAGGGGCGGCCTTTAGTCCCGGTTGGTGCCACGAACCGGGACCAAAGGCGCCCTTTCATCCCGGTTGGTGCCACCAACCGGGACCAAAGGGCGTGTACTAGAACTGCCGCGGTGCGTTGGGATGTTTAGTCCCACCTCGCTAGCCGAGAGGGGCTCGGAGTGGTTTATCCCTGCGGAGCCGACCACTTCGAGCTCCTCTCTACTGCAGGCTTACGGGCCTAAATCCACTCTCTGTGCCTGTGGGCCTACTGGGCCTACTGTGGGCCTGCATCCTGGCCCAACTAGCGGGTTTCTAGTCGTATGCAGGCTGTGGTGGCCCAGTAGGCGGCATTTTTATAAAAAAAGTCCAGTTTTTTGTTTTTTTACTAACATCAAAATACTTACTAGTTTTTCAGTTATTATTTTTGGTTTTAGGTAATATAAAAATTATAAACTTTCTGTTAGTGCCATTAATTTTCCAATTTGAACAGAAAATACTTTGATAATTTTATTCTTTGTTGCTTTATTTAATTTATTTATTTTCTACTTATAACAAAATACTTATTGTTAATATAAGTAATTTTTTCTAGATTTTTTGTTATGTTTTCTACATTATTCATTTTCTTTTGTTTTTTGCTTTATTTTTTAATTCTTTATGCTTTTAGTTTTAGAAAAATTATAAACTTTTTGTTAATGCCATTAGTTTTAAAATTTGAAAACACACTTTTTCTTTGTTTTCTTTGTTGCTTTATTTATTTTATTTTCTTTCTACTTATAACAAAATACTTATTGTTAATATAAGTATTTTTTTCCAGATTTTTTGTTTTGTTTTCTGCATTATTTATTTTCTTTGGTTTTTTGCTTTATGTTTTAATTCTTTATGCTTTTAGTTTTAGAAAAATTATAAACTTTTTGTTAATGCCATTAGTTTTCAAATTTGAAAACACACTTTTTCTTTATTTTCTTTGTTGCTTTATTTATTTTATTTTCTTTCTACTTATAAAAAAATACTTATTGTTAATATAAAAACTTCTCTGTTAGTGACCATAGATGCACTTATAGAGAAAACTAAACATAAATTCATAATTCATTTCTATTTATGAATTTAGGTCCAATTTTCCTCTATAGGTGCATCTATTTTCACTTTGAGAGGAGCTCAACAACGCAGAGAGGGACGGGCTTATAAGCAGGTGTGGGCGCCCTTCGGTTGGCGAGGTGGGACTAAACTCTGGGTGCAACGAGGGCGAACCCAGAGTTCAGTCCCGGTTCATGGCACGAACCGGGACTAAAGGGGAGCCTGTGGTCCCGGTTCGTGCCACGAACCGGGACCAATGGTGGTGGGCCAGGAGCCAGGCCCATTGGTCCCGGTTCGTCCCACCAACCAGGACCAAAAGGTCCAGAAGAACCGGGACCAATGGCCCACGTGGCCCGACTGGCCCCCTGGACTCACGAACCGGGTCCAATGCCACCATTGGTCCCGGTTCTAGATTGAACCGGGACTAATGGGCTGACCCGTCCTGGACCGTTGCCCCCTTTTCTGAAGGAAATATGCCCTAGAGGCAATAATAAAGTTATTATTTATTTCCTCATATATCATGATAAATGTTTATTATTCATGCTAGAATTGTATTAGCCGGAAACATAATACATGTGTGAATATATAAACAAACAGAATGTCACTAGTATGCCTCTACTTGACTAGCTCGTTAATCAAAGATGGTTATGTTTCCTAACCATGAACAAAGAGTTGTTATTTGATTGACGAGGTCACATCATTAGTTGAATGATCTGATTGACATGACCCATTCCATTAGCTTAGCACCCGATCGTTTAGTATGTTGCTATTGCTTTCTTCATAACTTATACATGTTCCTATGACTATGAGATTATGCAACTCCCGTTTATCGGAGGAACACTTTGTGTGCTACCAAACGTCACAACGTAACTGGGTGATTATAAAGGTGCTCTATAGGTGTCTCCAAAGGTACTTCTTGGGTTGGCGTATTTCGAGATTAGGATTTGTCACTCCGATAGTCGGAGAGGTATCTCTGGGCCCTCTCGATAATGCACATCACATAAGCCTTGCAAGCATTACAACTAATATGTTAGTTGTGAGATGATGTATTACGGAACGAGTAAAGAGACTTGCCGGCAACGAGATTGAACTGGGTATTGGATACCGACGATCGAATCTCGGGCAAGTAACATACCGATGACAAAGGGAACAACGTATATTGTTATGCGGTCTGACCGATAAAGATCTTCGTAGAATATGTAGGAACCAATATGGGCATCCAGGTCCCGCTGTTGGTTATTGACCGGAGACGTGTCTCGGTCATGTCTACATTATTCTCGAACCGTAGGGTCCGCACGCTTAAAGTTACGATGACAGTTATTATGATTTTATGCATTTTGATGTACCGAAGTTAGTTCGGAGTCCCGGATGTGATCACAGACATGACGAGGAGTCTCGAATGGTCGAGACATAAAGATCGATATATTGGAAGCCTATATTTGGACATCAGAATGGTTCCGAGTGAAATCGGCATTTTACTGGAGTACCGGGGGGTTACCGGAACCCCCCCCCCTGGGGTTAATGGGCCCATATGGGCCTTAAGGGAAAAGAGGAGGGGCGGCCAGGGCAGGCCGCGCGCCCCCTCCCCCCTAGTCCAAATAAGACAAGGAAGGGGGGGCGGCGCCCCCCTTTTTCCTTTCCCCCTCTCTCCTTCCTTCTCCTACAAGGCAAGGGAGAGGAGGACTCCTCCTGGCGCACCCCTTGGGGGCCGGCCGCGCCCTCCCCTCCCCTCCTTTATATACGGGGGCAGGGGGCATCCTAGAACACACAAGTTGATCTTCGTGATCGTTCCTTAGCCGTGTGTTGTGCCCCCCTCCACCATATTCCACCTCGGTCATATCGTTGCAGTGCTTAGGCGAAGCCCTGCGTCGGTAGAACATCATCATCATCATCACGCCGTCGTGCTAACGAAACTCATCCCCGAAGCTTTGCTGGATCGGAGCCCGGGGAGCGTCATCAAGTTGAACGTGTGCAAAGAACTCGGAGGTGCCGGAGTAACGGTGCTTCGATCGGTCGGATCGGGAAGACGTACGACTACTTCCACTACGTTGCGTCAACGCTTCCGCTTCGGTCTACGAGGGTACGTAGACAATACTCTCCCCTCTCGTTGCTATGCATCACCATGATCTTGCGTGTGCGTAGGAAATTTTTTGAAATTACTACGTTCCCCAACAGTGGCATCCGAGCCTAGGTTTTTATGGTTTGATGTTATATGCACGAGTAGAACACAAGTGAGTTGTGGACGATATAAGTCATACTGCCTACCAGCATGTCATACTTTGGTTCGGCGGTATTGTTGGATGAAGCGGCCCGGACCGACATTACGTGTACGCTTACGCGAGACTGGTTCTACCGACGTGCTTTGCACACAGGTGGCTGGCGGGTGTCAGTTTCTCCAACTTTAGTTGAACCGAGTATGGCTACGCCCGGTCCTTGCGAAGGTTAAAACGGAGTCTATTTGACAAACTATCGTTGTGGTTTTGATGCGTAGGTAAGATTGGTTCTTGCTTAAGCTCGTAGCAGCCACGTAAAACTTGCAATAAACAAAGTAGAGGACGTCTAACTTGTTTTTGCAGGGCATGTTGTGATGTGATATGGTCAAGACATGATGCTAAATTTTATTGTATGAGATGATCATGTTTTGTAACCGAGTTATCGGCAACTGGCAGGAGCCATATGGTTATCGCTTTATTGTATGCAATGCAATCGCCCTGTAATGCTTTACTTTATCACTAAGCGGTAGCGATAGTCGTAGAAGCATAAGATAGGCGAGACGACAACGATGCTACGATGGAGATCAAGGTGTCGCGCCGGTGATGATGGTGATCATGACGGTGCTTCGGAGATGGAGATCACAAGCACAAGATGATGATGGCCATATCATATCACTTATATTGATTGCATGTGATGTTTATCTTTTTTATGCATCTTATCTTGCTTTGATTGACGGTAGCATTATAAGATGATCTCTCACTGAATTATCAAGAAGTGTTCTCCCTGAGTATGCACCATTGCCAAATTTCGTCGTGCCCAGACACCACGTGATGATCGGGTGTGATAAGTTGTACGTCCATCTACAACGGGTGCAAGCCAATTTTGCACACGCAGAATACTCGGGTTATACTTGACGAGCCTAGCATATGCAGATATGGCCTTGGAACACGGAGACCGAAAGGTCGAGCGTGAATCATATAGTAGATATGATCAACATAATGATATTCACCATTAAAGACTAATCCATTTCACGTGATGATCGGTTATGGTTTAGTTGATTTGGATCACGTGATCACTTAGAGGATTAGAGGGATGTCTATCTAAGTGGGAGTTCTTAAGTAATATGATTAATTGAACTTAAATTTATCATGAACTTAGTCCCTGATAGTATCTTGCATGTTTATGTTGATTGTAGATAGATGGCCCGTGCTGTTGTTCCGTTGAATTTTAATGCGTTCCTTGAGAAAGCAAAGTTGAAAGATGATGGTAGCAATTACACGGACTGGGTCCGTAACTTGAGGATTATCCTCATTGCTGCACAGAAGAGTTACGTCCTGGAAGCACCGCTGGGTGCCAGGCCTGCTGCTGATGCAACTGATGACGTTAAGAACGTCTGGCAGAGCAAAGTTGATGACTACTCGATAGTTCAATGTGCCATGCTTTACGGCTTAGAACCAGGACTTCAACGACGTTTTGAACGTCATGGGGCATATGAGATGTTCCAAGAATTGAAGTTAATATTCCAACAGAATGCCCGGATTGAGAGATATGAAGTCTCCAATAAGTTCTATAGCTGCAAGATGGAGGAGAATAGTTCTGTCAGTGAGCATATACTCAAAATGTCTGGGTATTGTAATCACTTGATTCAACTGGGAGTTAATCTTCCGGATGATTGCGTCATTGACAGAATTCTCCAATCACTTCCACCAAGCTACAAAGGCTTCGTGATGAACTATAATATGCAAGGGATGGATAAGACGATTCCCGAGCTCTTCGCAAATGCTAAAGGCTGCGGAGGTAGAAATCAAGAAGGAGCATCAAGTGTTGATGGTCAACAAGACCACTAGTTTCAAGAAAACGGGCAAAGGGAAAAAGAAGGGGAAGTTCAAGAAGAACAGCAAGCAAGTTGCTGCTCAAGAGAAGAAACCCAAGTCTGGACCTAAGCCTGAAACTGAGTGCTTCTACTGGAAGCAGACTGGTCACTGGAAGCGGAACTGCCCCAAGTAATTGGCGGATAAGAAGGATGGCAAGGTGAACAAAGGTATATGTGATATACATGTTATTGATGTGTACCTTACTAGAGCTCGCAGTAGCACCTGGGTATTTGATACTGGTTCTGTTGCTAATATTTGCAACTAGAAACAGGGAATATGGATTAAGAGAACACTGGCAAAGGACGAGGTGACGATGCGCGTGGGAAATGGTTCCAAAGTCGATGTGATCGCGGTCGGCACGCTACCTCTACATCTACCTTCGGGATTAATATTAGACCTAAATAATTGTTATTTGGTGCCAGCGTTGAGCATGAACATTATATTTGGATCTTGTTTGATGCGAGACGGTTATTCATTTAAATCAGAGAATAATGGTTGTTCTATTTATATGAGTAATATCTTTTATGGTCATGCACCCTTGAAGAGTGGTCTATTTTTGATGAATCTCGATAGTAGTGATACACATATTCATAATGTTGAAGCCAAAAGATGCAGAGTTGATAATGATAGTGCAACTTATTTGTGGCACTGCCGTTTGCGTCATATCGGTGCAAAACGCATGAAGAAACTCCATACTGATGGACTTTTGGAACCACTTGATTATGAATCACTTGGTACTTGCGAACCGTGCCTCATGGGCAAGATGACTAAAACACCGTTCTCCGGTACTATGGAGAGAGCAACAGATTTGTTGGAAATCATACATACAGATGTATGTGGTCCGATGAATATTGAAGCTCGTGGCGGATATCGTTATTTTCTCACCTTCGCAGATGATTTAAGCAGATATGGGTATATCTACTTAATGAAACACAAGTCTGAAACATTTGAAAGGTTCAAAGAATTTCAGAGTGAAGTTGAAAATCATCGTAACAAGAAAATAAAGTTTCTACGATCTGATCGTGGAGGAGAATATTTGAGTTACGAGTTTGGTCTACATTTGAAACAATGCGGAATAGTTTCGCAACTCACGCCACCCGGAACACCACAACGTAATGGTGTGTCCGAACGTCGTAATCGTACTTTACTTGATATGGTGCGATCTATGATGTCTCTTACAGATTTACCGCTATCATTTTGGGGTTATGCTTTAGAGACGGCCGCATTCACGTTAAATAGAGCACCATCAAAATCCGTTGAGAAGACGCCTTATGAACTATGGTTTGGCAAGAAACCAAATTTGTCGTTTCTTAAAGTTTGGGGCTGCGATGCTTATGTGAAAAAACTTCAACCTGATAAGCTCGAACCCAAATCGGAGAAATGTGTCTTCATAGGATACCCAAAAGAAACTATTGGGTACACCTTCTATCACAGATCCGAAGGAAAGACATTCGTTGCTAAAAATGGATCAGAGAAGGAGTTTCTCTCGAAAGAAGTGAGTGGGAGGAAAGTAGAACTTGATGAGGTAACTATACCTGCTCCCTTATTGGGAAATAGCACATCACAGGAACCAGTTCTGTGACGTCTAAAACAATTAGTGAGGAAGTTAATGATGATGATCATGCAACTTCAGATCAAGTTACTACAGAACCTCGTTGATCAACCAGAGTAGGATCCGCACCAGAGTGGTACGGCAATCCTGTTCTGGAAATCATGCTACTAGATCATGGTGAACCTACGAACTATGAAGAAGCGATGGTGAGCCCAGATTCCGCAAAATGGCTTGAAGCCATGAAATCTGAGATGGGATCCATGTATGAGAACAAAGTGTGGACTTTGGTTGACTTGCCCGATGGTCGGCAAGCAATGGAGAATAAATGGATCTTCAAGAAGAAGACTGACGCTGATGGTAATGTTACTTTCTACAAAGCTCGACTTGTCGCAAAAGGTTTTCGACAAGTTCAAGGGATTGACTACGATGAGACCTTCTCACCCGTAGCGATGCTTAAGTCTGTCCGAATCATGTTAGCAATTGCCGCATTTTATGATTATGAAATTTGGCAGATGGATGTAAAAACTGCATTCCTGAATGGATTTCTGGAAGAAGAGTTGTATATGATGCAACCAGAAGGTTTTATCGATCCAAAGGGAGCTAACAAAGTGTGCAAGCTCCAGCGATCCATTTATGGACTGGTACAAGCCTCTCGGAGTTGGAATAAACGCTTTGACAGTGTGATCAAAGCATTTGGGTTTGTACAGACTTTTGGAGAAGCTTGTATTTACAAGAAAGTGAGTGGGAGCTCTGTAGCATTTCTGATATTATATGTCGATGACATATTATTAATCGGAAATGATATAGAATTTCTGGATAGCATAAAGGGATACTTGAATAAGAATTTTTCAATGAAAGACCTCGGTGAAGCTGCTTACATATTGGGCATCAAGATCTATAGAGATAGATCAAGACACTTAATTGGACTTTCACAAAGCACATACCTTGACAAAGTTTTGAAGAAGTTCAAAATGGATCAAGCAAAGAAAGGATTCTTGCCTGTACTACAAGGTGTGAAGTTGAGTAAGACTCAATGCCCGACCACTGCAGAAGATAGAGAGAAAATGAAAGATGTTCCCTATGCTTCAGCCATAGGCTCTATCATGTATGCAATGCTGTGTACCAGACCTGATGTGTGTCTTGCTATAAGTTTAGCAGGGAGGTACCAAAGTAATCCAGGAGTGGATCACTGGACAGCGGTCAAGAACATCCTGAAGTACCTGAAAAGAACTAAGGATATGTTTCTCATATATGGAGGTGACAAAGAGCTCATCGTAAACGGTTACGTTGATGCAAGCTTTGACACTGATCCGGACGATTCTAAATCGCAAACTGGATACGTGTTTACATTAAACGGTGGAGCTGTCAGTTAGTGCAGTTCTAAACAAAGTGTCGTGGCAGGATCTACATGTGAAGCGGAGTACATAGCTGCTTCGGAAGCAGCAAATGAAGGAGTCTGGATGAAGGAGTTCATATCCGATCTAGGTGTCATACCTAGTGCATCGGGTCCAATGAAAATCTTTTGTGACAATACTGGTGCAATTGCCTTGGCAAAGGAATCCAGATTTCACAAGAGAACCAAGCACATCAAGAGACGCTTCAATTCCATCCGGGATCTAGTCCAGGTGGGAGACATAGAGATTTGCAAGATACATACGGATCTGAATGTAGCAGACCCGTTGACTAAGCCTCTTCCACGAGCAAAACATGATCAGCACCAAAACTCCATGGGTGTTAGAATCATTACTGTGTAATCTAGATTACTGACTCTAGTGCAAGTGGGAGACTGAAGGAAATATGCCCTAGAGGCAATAATAAAGTTATTATTTATTTCCTCATATATCATCATAAATGTTTATTATTCATGCTAGAATTGTATTAGCCGGAAACGTAATACATGTGTGAATATATAAACAAACAGAATGTCACTAGTATGCCTCTACTTGACTAGCTCGTTAATCAAAGATGGTTATGTTTCCTAACCATGAACAAAGAGTTGTTATTTGATTGACGAGGTCACATCATTAGTTGAATGATCTGATTGACATGACCCATTCCATTAGCTTAGCACCCGATCGTTTAGTATGTTGCTATTGCTTACTTCATAACTTAAACATTTTCCTATGACTATGAGATTATGCAACTCCCGTTTATCGGAGGAACACTTTGTGTGCTACCAAACGTCACAACGTAACTGGGTGATTATAAAGGTGCTCTACAGGTGCCTCCAAAGGTACTTGTTGGGTTGGCATATTTCGAGATTAGGATTTGTCACTCCGATAGTCGGAGAGGTATCTCTGGGCCCTCTCGGTAATGCACATCACATAAGCCTTGCAAGCATTACAACTAATATGTTAGTTGTGAGATGATGTATTACGGAACGAGTAAAGAGACTTGCCGGCAACGAGATTGAACTGGGTATTGGATACCGACGATCGAATCTCGGGCAAGTAACATACCGATGACAAAGGGAACAACGTATATTGTTATGCGGTCTGACCGATAAAGATCTTCGTAGAATATGTAGGAACCAATATGGGCATCCAGGTCCCGCTGTTGGTTATTGACCGGAGACGTGTCTCGGTCATGTCTACATTATTCTCGAACCGTAGGGTCCGCACGCTTAAAGTTACGATGACAGTTATTATGAGTTTATGCATTTTGATGTACCGAAGTTAGTTCGGAGTCCCGGATGTGATCACGGACATGACGAGGAGTCTTGAAATGGTGGAGACATAAAGATCGATATATTGGAAGCCTATATTTGGACATCGGAATGGTTCCAAGTGAAATCGGCATTTTACTGGAGTACCGGGGGGTTACCGGACCCCCCCCCCCCGGGGGGGGTTAATGGGCCCATATGGGCCTTAAGGGAAAAGAGGAGGGGCGGCCAGGGCAGGCCGCGCGCCCCCTCCCCCCCTAGTCCGAATAAGACAAGGAAGGGGGGGCGGCGCCCCCCTTTTTCCTTTCCCCCTCTCTCCTTCCTTCTCCTACAAGGCAAGGGAGAGGAGTCCTACTCCCGGTGGGAGTAGGACTCCTCCTGGCGCACCCCTTGGGGGCCGGCCGCGCCCTCCCCTCCCCTCCTTTATATACGGGGGCAGGGGGCACCCTAGAACACACAAGTTGATCTTCGTGATCGTTCCTTAGCCGTGTGCGGTGCCCCCCTCCACCATATTCCACCTCGGTCATATCGTTGCAGTGCTTAGGCGAAGCCCTGCGTCGGTAGAACATCATCATCGTCATCACGCCGTCGTGCTGACGAAACTCATCCCCGAAGCTTTGCTGGATCGGAGCCCGGGGAGCGTCATCAAGCTGAACGTGTGCAAAGAACTCGGAGGTGCCGGAGTAACGGTGCTTGGATCGGTCGGATCGGGAAGACGTACGACTACTTCCACTACGTTGCGTCAACGCTTCCGCTTCGGTCTACGAGGGTACGTAGACAACACTCTCCCCTCTCGTTGCTATGCATCACCATGATCTTGCGTGTGCGTAGGAAATTTTTTGAAATTACTACGTTCCCCAACATTTTCTACTAGTGTGCATTTATAAATGTTGGCTTAACTACATCCGGTGCAACAAGCTCAATTGGGATTCTTCCAACACAGATAATCTGCTTCATGTTCGCATGATCAAATGAGCATGGGTTGTTTTGGAACTCTCAAGTATGACACGGATCCACTGCTCGCTCGCGTCGCTACAGGGGGCGGCATGGGCGATCTAGATCTCAGCCGGCGCCGCCCCGCTCCCTCCACCTTTGTCCCCTGCCGCCGCCCGAGGAAGCCATCGGGCTAAACCTGCGTGGTTGACAGCAGCGACGGGCCTTCATCTCCTCGCCTGGCAGGTGGCGGCGAGGGCCTTTCATCCCCATGCGACGGGATCTCCGGCTGCTGTAGATCGGCGGCCCTGGACGTCCAGGTGCACGCGGCGGAGATGGACGCCGGGGCGGTGGCCTCGGTCTTCTTCGGCGACCTTGGCGACCGTTGTGGTCGCGAGGGCGGCACGGCGGCCTGCTGTTGGGAGCCGGCGGGCGACGGCGTGGGGCCGTCGTTCTGTCTAATAAAGGCGGCAGTCCTAGGGTTCCTCGCATGCCAAGACGAAGATCTGCTTGATGCTTGTCCTCCTTGATCTGGCCGGAGCGTCAAGTTCCGGAAGGCTCCGACGGTGAACTCCCATGGGCGCCTCATACCTGGAGATTGCTGGATCGGATGAGATTCGGTCGTGCACACCCATGTTTTTTCCAACCATTTGGTTTTTTGAGGAGCGGCGCGAAACTCTGCTACTTGTTGCCATCATGGGACATGTCTTTTTCGTTCCATGATGAAGTCAGAGGCAGATTATGTCATGGAAGATGTGATCTGAGGACTAGTAAAGGTGGTTCGAGTCTTTGCGGTGATTAGGAATTTTCTTGGTGTTTCGGGTCTCGTAGCATCGACATGCAAGTGGGGGCGACAACACAAGAGAAGTTCAAGGTCTTACCTTTCAGGATGAAAATCCAAGGTCTGGCCTTAATTGGTTGTGCCTGGCAATGGTCTTTTTGAAGGCATTGTTTTGAGAACGTGGACTTACTTCAGGGTGAAAACCTATGATCTATGATTGGGCGACGACGGCGCTCGTGCACTGTTTCCTTCTTGAAGGCATCGCTTTTGGAGAATTTGGACTTCAGGTGTTGTCTTGGTGGTGTTTGTACTACTGCTTCAAAGACTAGATCACTGTAGCGGGATTTTTCCTTTTTAGCTTCTTCTTATTTATTTTTTGGTTGTGTGCATCCGTAGCGCCAGTAGGGTATTGCGTTGTTGCAGAGACTGGGCATAATTGATATCTTCGCGATATTAATATATTCTTGTTGTCGAGAAAAGTATGACACGGATGCCCACATAATCCCCTCCTTACTGAAACGAAGCCATCCTCGGCTGCGTGGTGGTTCTAGAGACCTTCTTCTTTATTAAAAGAATATCATCCTCCTTGATAGCATTAGCAAACATTTACTGCAACACACGTCGCCTTCCAGCGCCCCAAAAAGAATAAGTGTTGGACCTTTTCTCATGTGTGGCACGATGATCATATTGCCATGACCTTTCTAATAACAATTGACATCCATTGGCAAAACATCACATATAACTATATCACTATAGTCGCCAACCAGAAAATTGACACGCACCTTTTGAGTAACTTCCAATTTTCCCGACTGATATAACCAGTCGACGCAGTGTGGTTGTGGGTGCTTTGAGGTAGGCAAAGCTAAAAGCATCCACCAATCCCTTGCTGACTGCATTGGTGTAGCTTCCACCACTACTGGAATTTCCTTATACGTCGGGTGCCAGGCTCTTCGCCGAGAGCCAAAACACGGACACTCGGCAAAGTAAACAACGCCGAGAGCCATACTCGGTAGACCTGACTTCACGGCAACTAGCTGATGTTGCCGTCATGGGCTCACGGCGAACAAGCACCGCACGCGGCAAACGGGGCAGACGCCGAGAGAGACGCATGGCAAAGAAAAGCCACGTGGCATGCCCGTTCGAAACTGACGGCGCCGTCACTTGGTTTACCTATACCGGGAGTAGAGACATTGCCCTCGATAAAAACACATCACAAAAATATTTTCCTACCTGACATGTGGTCCCACTAGTCACATTTATTAGTAAAAGTTTTAAATTATTTGGTAAATCTTTAAAAAGAATAACATGACGATGTCTTTGTCGAGAGCCATGCTAGGCAATGCCGCAATGCCCGATATACGACGCAGTGCAAATTATGAAGCGCATGCCGTCCGACGTCCCAAATTTGCAACGCAAGATAGTGCTTTTTAGCACGTGCTCCAAACTATTTTGCAGCATTTGCTAGAGCGTCTCCGTGCCAAAAAGAATGATTTTTAGCACGCGAAGTAGTTTTTGCGCGTCTGTTGGAGATGCTCTAAAAGAAAGCAAGCATACTCATACTGCTAGTGGCACATTTCATGTCTGAAATTGCAAAACAATTCTGCTTTAGAAATCCATCCATTCATTGCTCCTTCCTTTTCTTTTCGGCCGTAAGAATATTTGTTGTGTCTATCCTTTTACATCGTGTGTGAATGATCATGACGGACTGGGTGATGCGTGGACGGTACAGTAACACATTTGGTCAGCAGATATCTTCACCAGCGAAGCAGCTCTTGCCGATGCAAACAACCTCCGATGTCACCCCGTCCTGCTCTTAGCTGCCTGGGCGAAATGACGTGCATGCCCCTCCTGCTCTGAGCTGCCTCTTCGCTAAGCCGCATGCCATTAGCGTCATTTCCTGGCTGGATCATGAGAAAGTGGCAGTGTGCACACTGCATCCCCATGAGATGAGGCCATGACACCACACCTTACCTTCCATAGCAGAACTGTGGGCTTAGCCTCTCATCAGAACTGCATCTTGCTTAACTGCCATTAATCGATGGACACGGCTAACGTCGTTCTGCCTCTCATTAGAACTGCATCTTGCTTAACTGCCATTAATCGATGGACACGGCTAACGTCCTAACGTACGGAATTTAAGGGAGATATCCGAATGATTCTTCTTATCTCCCTCCCGTGACTTCCATGCATGCATTGTTTTAACCAATCTTTGTTTAATTAGAACCTAATTACATGCATGCAGGAAAAAACAAAACTGATGATGTCAGTAGATTCTTTTTCAAGACTCAAATTCAAAATGTTTTGTAGCTCAAACCATTGGCCGGATTGAAAAATTGTCTTCACATAAAAGATTCGTCGCGACGAGACCTTCGAAACTAGATCCTATGTTGGTATGTTCCGACGACTTTTTTTTTCGATAAAATGTTACCACGCATGTGCTACGTAAGTTATCACAACTATGACACAGTTGCCAAGCTGTTTTTCATAAGAAAAAACCGGCATAAAAACATGGTCTTCCAACTTTTCTTCTCATGTGTATATGCACTAGATGACAAAACTATAATGGCAGCCTAGATTCTCCCTATTTCGAAACTTTAAAATGTTTTGGAGCTCAAACCGTGGCTTTGATCGAAAAACTGTTTTCACATAAAAGATTCGTCAGGACAAGATCTTAGAAACCGGATCCCATGTTGGTATGTTCCGACGACTTTTTCAGATAAAAAAATACCACGCATGTGCTTCGCAAGTTATCATGCTAGTTGAGCATAAGTTATCGTGTTGTTTACATAGAAATTACCGAGGCATAAAAACCGGTTTCTTTGACCTTCTCCCCACATGCACATGCACGCGCCCTAGAGAACGGAAAATGCTAATGTCATGAAGGATTCCATCAAAATTTAAAAAAATTAAAATATTTTGTAACTCAAACAGCCGCTTTGATACAAAAACCATTTTTACATAAAAAATCATTGTGACAAGGCCTTTGAAACTAAATCTCAAGTTGGTATGTTTTGACAACTTCTTTCGGTCAAAAGGTCATCAGGCCTAGACTAACTAAGTTATCAACTCTGTTGTGTGTATATTACCATGTTATTCACACACAAATTACCGAAGGGTGTTTGTCAACAAGTCCCTCCCCCTCCCGGTCAAAAGTTATCACACCTGAATTAAGTAAGTTATCAACTTAGTTGTGCGTATATTTTCAACAACTTTTTTCATGGGTCAAAAAAAATCGTCCTGTTTGTACATAAGTTATCAGGTCCGGGAGCTAGTGTTACCATGTTATTTACAGAGTATGTTTTTCAATAACTTTTTTCCACGGGTCAAAAGTTATCGTGGTGTTTGTACATAAGTTATCAGGTCCGGCAGCCTGTGTTATCATGTTATTTATAGAGTATGTTTTCAGTACTACCTCCGTCACAGTTTAGAAGACACAGTTAAATTTGCGTGCGTTTCCATAATAGACAAGGTCTAAGGCACATTGCATTTATTTCTAGTAGTTAATTAGTACTCCGATGTACTATTTCTATATGCATGCGTAGTATGAATGCTATTTTTTAGCACATCTCACAACCAATAGATAACCACCTCGATCCCAGAGAATTTCCAAGCGTGCCTTCTAAACCGTGACGGAGGGAGTAACTTTTTTTCACGGGTCATAAGTTATCGTGGTGTTTGTGCCTGAGTTATCAGATCCGGAAGCGTATATTATCACGCTTTTACACATAAGTCATCGGTGCTATGTTTTCAACATTTTTTTTCCATGGGTCAAAGTTATTGTGGTGTTTGTATCTAAGTTATCAGGTCCAGAAGCCTATATTATGATGCTATTTGCACAAAAAAACTATTGGTTTTATGTTTTTAATATCTTTTTCTCCAGCTCAAAATTATCGTGGTGTCTGTACGTGAGTTATCAAGTCCGAGGGCGTATATTAACATGCTATTACTTAGAAGTTATCAGCGGTATGTTTTAATTTCAACAACTTTTTCCACGGGTCAAAGTTATCATGGTGTTTCTACCTAAATTATCAGGTTAGGGGCGTATCTTACCATGCTATTACTTCGAAGTTATCGACGATATGTTTTCAACAACTTTTTCTCACGGGTCAAAATTATCGTGGTCTTTGCATCTAAATTATCGGGTCTGTGAGCCTATATAATCATGCTATTTACACAATAGTTGCCGAGGAATGTTTTCAACGATTTTTCATAAACCAAATAATGGGCAAGTCGGTCTACCATAATCATGTTTCTATAACATATACAACTTGGTAACTATAAAAATAACCATGTTGATAACTACAACCCGATGACTACATAATTGTTATGTTGGAACTACATATAGTCTTTCCTCCTATGATGAGCCCTCTGTCACCAAATTACTACGAAGATTTGCTTGGATTGTACCATGACACGACGCGTCACTTTCCCTTTGCCAACATCTCCCACCTGTCCAAGGGCATCTCATGTAAAATCCTCTTTGATCCCACCACCAATGTCGTTGTCGGCATCATCGGAGTGCTCGCGGGGATGCCTACTTCCATCAAGAAGTGAACCACAAATGATTCATGAGTGAAAGGAAAACCGAGAATGCATTCTCTATAGAAATACAACAAAATCCGACTATTACCAATTCCTAACAGAGAAAAGAATCAAATGAAGGGCCGCACCACAGCAGTGGCCTACTCGCGGTAATCAGATATCTACATAATTAGCCCACTTCTAAACAAAATATCTGGTTGGCTGAGATGGTCACCAGGTATGACTGAAAGTCAGTAGCGAGGCCACAGGTGCGGGGTTCTAATCTTCTTGCCGCTGCTATTTTTTCCGTTGCGGGATTTAGAGTGTACGCGTGCGGGAATCGTACGTGCCTATCCCTAACGACCAGTCGGCAGGTACTTAGCTTTCTCGTTAATCGATTGAGCATTTGAGCCACATCATTTGCATTTGCATTGGACATCTTTACTAGTAGAGTCAAGATAAATTGCAGTAAGTTTTGAAATCCCTCACACCTTTCTTGCACCCCACCTACCATAACAGCCTCCGATCACGGCGATGATACCGGTGCGGCCATGGATAAAAGCGAGAGCATATTCATGCTAATTGTTTTCAGTTTTCACCGGTAATATAATTAGGTACTTGCATTTCTGAATTGCATTGCAACCCCAAAATGGCATAGAGGTGTATACATGGCCCTATACATACTTTGCTGATGATGCAACACCCCTGTTGCAGTCTTCAGTTGAAGCGGTTCTTCAGTTAGCAATTGCTTTCGGCTGATCCATCGACCGCCGACCGCCGGGAAGCGTTCTGAAAGGTAGCTTCTTCTGACCCCATCCAAGAACAACTAGCTATAACAGCAGTGTAGCTAGGCTTATGACTGAAAGTCAGTAGCGAGGCCACAGGTGCGGGGTTCTAATCTTCTTGCCGCTGCTATTTTTTCCGTCGCGGGATTTAGAGTGTACGCGTGCGGGAATCGTACGTGCCTATCCCTAACGACCAGTCGGCAGGTACTTAGCTTTCTCGTTAATCGATTGAGCATTTGAGCCACATCATTTGCATTTGCATTGGACATCTTTACTAGTAGAGTCAAGATAAATTGCAGTAAGTTTTGAAATCCCTCACACCTTTCTTGCACCCCACCTACCATAACAGCCTCCGATCACGGCGATGATACCGGTGCGGCCATGGATAAAAGCGAGAGCACATTCATGCTAATTGTTTTCAGTTTTCACCGGTAATATAATTAGGTACTTGCATTTCTGAATTGCATTGCAACCCCAAAATGGCATAGAGGTGTATACATGGCCCTATACATACTTTGCTGATGATGCAACACCCCTGTTGCAGTCTTCAGTTGAAGCGGTTCTTCAGTTAGCAATTGCTTTCGGCTGATCCACGACCGCCGGGAAGCGTTCTGAAAGGTAGCTTTCTTCTGACCCCATCCAAGAACAACTAGCTATAACAGCAGTGTAGCTAGGCTTATGTAATTCTGTTAGCTCACACTTGATTTTGATCCTCTGTTTGCTTGCTGATGATCATGATATGCATGCATGATACTAGTACTGTATAATGTACCTTTGCTGCCTGCGATCGTGTGTAGTAGCCCTGTGACACCGGTGACATCAACAAATCCTATCCTGATTCCTGACAGCAGGGAAAGCCTTGCGTGTATGATGTGTCACTCACTCGCTCAATCCTAGGACAAGCTGACCACTGCGCACTGGCGCTGAGCTGAGCGATGGCAGGAGGAGACTATCACCAGCAGAGCATCATCGGCGGCCGTGCGGCTGTTCATGGCCATGGAGGGGGAGGCGGCGGCACCGTGGAGGCTGCGCTCAGGCCGCTCGTCGGCGGCGCCCACGGCTGGGACTACTGCATCTACTGGCGGCTCTCTCCTGACCAGCGGTATGTACGTGTGTTCGATTGTTCACGCGATTCTTGCAGCAAGAGCTTGACGATGATGATCCATCATGCATGACAGGTTCTTGGAGATGACGGGGTTCTGCTGCAGCGCGGAGTTCGAGGCGCAGGTGGCCACGCTCGCCGACGTCCCTTCCTCCATCCCTCTCGACTCCTCCTCCATCGGGTAATTAAACTACCTTCTTCTTCTGCCGGCCGGTCATGTCGATCGCCATTAATTTCTGGCCGGATCTCTGACTGTTGATTTTGTTGGTTGGTCAGGATGCACGCTCAGGCGCTGCTGTCGAACCAGCCGATCTGGCAGAGCAGCGGCGGGGCGCCGGGTCCGGATCTACTCACGGGCTACGAGGCTGCCTCCAGCGGCGGCGAGAAGACACGGCTCCTCGTCCCCGTCGCCGGCGGGATCGTCGAGCTCTTCGCTTCGAGATACGTACGTGCGTGCGTGCGTGCGTGCGTGGCCGGTGATGGGAAATAAAAATATCAGTTAGGTTTGGAAGTAGTTAGGGAGCACGCGGTTCGCGTGAGCTGACGCGACGGCGGCGGCAACGGCGGTGCACCGTACGCAACAGCCTTCGCGTTTCCATGGTGCCTGGTGTATATATATGGCTGACCTGACTGGGGTACGATTAATGCAGATGGCGGAGGAGCAGCAGATGGCGGAGCTGGTCATGGCGCAGTGCGGCGGCGGTGGGCAGGGATGGCAGGAGACGGAGGCGCAGGGGTTTGCGTGGGACGCGGCAGCGGCAGACCCGGGGCGGCTCTACGCGGCGGCGTCGCTCAACCTGTTCGACGGCGCCGGGGGAAGCGGCTCCGGCGAGCCGTTCCTGGCGGGAGTGCAGGAGGACGGCGCGGGCGGCGTCGGGTGGCAGTACGCGGCAGAGAGCAGCGAGCCGCCATCGACGGTGGCTCAGGAACATCAGCAGCTGCACGGCTTGGGCGTTGGGAGGGCGGATTCGGGGTCGGAGAGGAGCGACATGCAGCTGGGGGACCCTGACGACAACGTCGACGGCGAGACGCAGAGGGGCTCCGGCAAAGACGGCGGCGGGAAGCGGCAGCAGTGCAAGAACCTCATCGCGGAGCGGAAGCGGCGCAAGAAGCTCAACAACCGCCTCTACACGCTCCGGTCCCTCGTCCCCAACATCACCAAGGTAATCACTGTCATCCTTCCATGACCGCCGGCCCGCCGCCATGCAGGATTCTTGTAAATTTCAAAGCTCAAAGAGAGCGCGTGGATCCATGTCGGCAGATGGACCGTGCGTCGATCCTCGGGGACGCGATCGACTACATCGTGGGGCTGCAGAAGCAGGTGAAGGACCTGCAGGACGAGCTGGAGGACCCGAACCCGCCGGGGGTCACCGGCGGCGACAGCAAGGCCCCCGACGTGCTCCTCAACGACCACCCGCCGCCGGGCCTCGACAACGACGAGGACTCGCCGCAGCAGCAGCCGTTCCCGTCTGCCGGCGGGAAGCGGGCCCGGAAGGAGGAGGCCGGCGACGAGGAGGAGAAGGAGGCGGAGGACCAGGACATGGAGCCGCAGGTGGAGGTCCGGCAGGTGGAGGGGAAGGAGTTCTTCCTGCAGGTGCTGTGCTCCCACAAGTCCGGGCGCTTCGTCCGCATCATGGACGAGATCGCCGCCCTCGGCCTCCAGGTCACCAGCGTCAACGTCACCTCCTACAACAAGCTCGTCCTCAACGTCTTCCGCGCCGTCGTACGTCCCGCTCTCGCCGGCCGATCGCCATTGTTGCAGCCTGCTGATGGGGATTCACGGTGGCCTTAATTTGGTTGGTTTGCAGATGAAGGACAACGAGGCGGCGGTGCCGGCGGACAGGGTGAGGGACTCGCTGCTGGAGGTGACGAGGGAGATGTACGGCGGAGGTGGCGCGTGGTCGACGAACGCGAAGCTCGATGGCATGGACGGGGACCACTACCAGCTGCACCACCAGGTGCTGGGAGGATATCATCCCCAGCATCTGCAGTACCTCGCCATGGATGGATTAGTTGATAACTTGATATACAGTACGTAATTAGTTCCTCTCCTGCTCGTAATTTGTTTTCCCTCGTTGGGTTCGTTCAAATATGTGTGAAGTTTAACTAATTAACTGGAGGACAGAACAGTGAAATCAAATTGTTTGTTGTTTGGGTGAATTCATGATAATTCCGAGGGAATTAATTTCTTTTTTTCTTTTACAATCACAATCGATTTTTGGGCTTAAAATTGCGCTATTGCTCTTGGACATGTAGCAACTTTTTAATTAATTTAATCCATAAGAAAATCATGACAT
The DNA here is from genome assembly GCA_032464435.1 of Aegilops umbellulata. Classification (NCBI taxonomy): domain Eukaryota; kingdom Viridiplantae; phylum Streptophyta; class Magnoliopsida; order Poales; family Poaceae; genus Aegilops; species Aegilops umbellulata. The sequence continues at coordinate 358,544,430 of CP136059.1, read as the reverse complement.
TGGTGTTAACAATATAGTGTTAAAATGGTCTTATATTATGGAACGAATGGAGTATATTAAAAGCTACCAGGAAACTGCCCGTGCGTTGCAATCGGGGTCATATAATTTCTAGGAGTTTTGCTACATCTACGTAAAGGTTTTTACGTAACATACGTCAAAGGTGTGACCTGGCCTGATTTGGTTGAAAGGGAAATAAGCCCAGACCCACCCCGTGAAAATCAGGGGTCGATTAGTTTAGGGTTAAGAAAAGAACGTAACTTTACGTACTTTGCTTACGTAAGTCTAGCATTTTTTAATTTCTAGTCATCCAACACCAGTCATGTCTTTGACATTAAACCTACACACCAAACCTCAACAAAAACCAGCCCGCCTCCTCTGTCATCAACGTCTGGCTTGGAATCCCCCATTGCAGCCTCACCTACACAAACTTTGAATTTCAAACATGTAACCATGTAGTTGTGTCATATTTCATATTGTGTTTGTCTTAACATTGTGTGCCTGCAATTTTCATTCGCGTACGCACAAGAATTCACAATCTACAGAAACAATAAATCAAATTCAACTAAATGACTCAATTTATCAAAGGGACACGGCTACAGACCCATATATATGTAATTCCTAACTTATGCAGAGGACTATCACATTTCATTGACAATTGCCCGAGCAACTAGCCGCCTACATCTTAACACAACACCATGCTCGGCGTTCGACTGACACATCTCCTGCATGAGATGCTTACGAATGGTTGACCCGGCGAGTGATTGTAGGGTATAGGGCAAAAGCGAGTGGAAATGATCACCGGTTTGTATGTTTGTTAGACACTTCAAGGCTTTACCAAGTTTGGCAATTTTCATTTTCAACCTTTTTCTTTGATTGCTAGTCGAATTCACATCAAGTTAGCTCACACTTAATAAGCTACAGACATCGATGAGCAAGAAACACATATTTGTCTAAAAATTGGAACAATCACTACAAATTAGTGATTTAACTCTTAGGTTCTTGCTTATCTATCTTCCTACCTGACTTGGGATATTTATAACTTTTATCTATGAACAACAAAGATAATGACATGCAGGGTTGCTTATCTTTTTTCCTTCCTACCTCACTTGAGAAATTTATAGCTTTTATCTATGAAAAACAAAGATAATAACATGTAGGGTAGCAGTAGGACCCCCCCCCCCCCCCACACACACACACACATTACAGTATCACAAAGATGTACTTTTCTCCCTAAAGAATGCCCAACTGTAATTTATAGTGTTTGCATGAATTCTAAATCAGTAACACCAAGTGCTACCGCTATAGGTCTCAATACTTTGATCGGACCACCACCATCAATATGAGAACCAAAATCTCCATCGACCTTGAGTCAGGTGTTACCAATAAGAGTAAGCCACACCTGTCCCTTGACCTTTGAGGTCCATGTGAGGGTCGCGTCACTCCTATATCGTCTTCTTGTCCTCTGATGTTGAGGCTTGGCATATCCATCGAGTGCTCTCTCATGTGTCGCCCCGCCATGCAAGAGGAAGGAGTAAGCGGAGACTACGACTTGACTCTGTTAATTTGCAATGTTATACAAGCTATAAATATTTCACCAATACAGTGATTGGACTTACTTGCTGTAGGCTCCTCAGTCCTCACTGTATGTTAATACAAGATGTTTCGCCATCACCAGCTACATATATCTCAACAAAAGATGATCAACCAAAAAAAAAGAACAACATTTGTACTTCTACTAACAAATATCTACCTTGGGTTTCTATATTAGTGCAAACTTCATTCATTTTTAAGGTTTCATCAGCTGTATAGAAACAAGTAAGGAACCACCATGCGTCCACATGGAAAGGAAATACTAATTACTACTCCCTCCGTCCAAAAATAAGTGTCTCAACTTTGTACTAAATAAAGTTGTACTAAGGTCAAGACACTTATGTTAGGACAGAGGGAGTATTTACTAATCTTGTTTTGAGATGTATACAAAAAAATGTTTCATGTATTTGCAAAAATGTTAAACATGTATAAAAAAATTCTTGTTCTACACGAAAAGAGAAAGAAAAAACTACTAAATGAAGAAAACCAATGTAAACTGTTGCACAAGAATGAAAATAGTAAAAAAGTGATAAAGAAGACAAAGAAACCAATAAATAGAAACAGAAGATTTTTTAGTATAGAAAAAAAATAAAAATGAAGAAAGAAACAAAGAAAACCAAAAACAATCAGTAAAATCCAAGAAAGAAATAAAAAACCTGAGGAAAAACAAATAAAAACAGAAAAACTAAAGAAACCGATGAAGAAAAGACAAAAGAAAAAACAGAAAAAAACGAAGTAAAAAACCAGTGAAAACCAAAGCGAACAACGAACCAGCGAAGCATCGCGAGCGAGAATTTACTTTCCCAATTAAAAGCAGGAGATTGACAAGACTAGAGAATTTGATATACCTGAGAGCTAGAGCATCCAGGTGAATTCGCCATAGATGTGCCAAGAGATCTTCTTTCTTGCTCTGTCATGAGCACGAGCCAATTTACATTGGAAGAATAAATGTTTTATTGTCTCCTTATGGTGACAAAATACACATTGCGGGCTTTCATGCCAATTTCTCTTAATAAGGTTATCTTTAGTAAGAATGACTCTGCCACGAAGATACCATGCAAAGATTTTATTCTTCAGAGGTATCTTCATCTTCCAGATCTTCTTGTTATTAACAACTGGCACATCGGACTGGATTAACGCTCTATAAATTGATGGGGTAGTAAATCATCTAGTTGATGGTGGTCTCTCTATACTTGAATATGCTGATGATACGATTCTCTTCATGGATCATGACCTTGAGAAAGCAAGAAATGTGAAGCTAATTTTATCATCATTCCAGCAACCCTCGGGTCTAAAGATCAATTTTCATAAAAGTGAATTGTTTTGCTTTGGCGAGGCTCAAGACGAGGCCCACCTGTACGCTGAACTGTTCGGATGCGGGTTGGGTCAATTTCCGATCACATATTTGGGGATATCGATACATTATCGGAGACTCACAAATGCTGAATGGAAACACGTCGAGGAGAGATTGCAAAAAAGACTTAGCAGTTGGAAAGGTAAACTGCTGTCTCTGGGTGAAAGATTGGTCCTCATAAATTCAGTACTTAGTAATATGATACTATATATGATTTCCTTCTTTCAGATACCGAAAGGAGTTTTACATAGATTGGATTACTTCCGATCAAGATTATTTTGGCAATGAGATAGCAAGAGAAAGAAATATCGACTGGCTAAATGGAGTGTGGTTTGCTGTCCCAAAGACCAAGGCGGGTTGGGCATTCATGACCTTGAGGTTAAGAATAGGGCCCTCCTCGGCAAATGGTTGTTTAAATTACTAACGAAAGATGGTGTATGACAAACCCTCCTAAGAAGGAAATATGTGGGTTTCAAGGCGGTATCCCAAGTATATTGAAAGCCTGGGGATTCCCACTTTTGGGAATGTCTAATGGCTACGAAGAAATATTTCTTCTGCTATGGATCCTTCTCGATTAAGGACGGCTCGGAAATTAGATTCTGGGAGGACAAGTGGCTAGGAAATGCCACACTCCGGGAACAATATCCGGCTCTATACAACATTGTGCGCCACAAAGGTGATACTATCGCCACGGTAATGGAATCATTTCCACCAAATGTGACGTTCAAAAGAGACTTAATTGGACCCAGACTCCAATCGTGAAATATCCTGCTCCAACGGTTGTCCACGGTGCAATTGTCACATGGGTCTGATGTATTTCGATGGAACCTCCATGGGAATGGACAATTCTCAGTGGATTCTATGTATAGAGCGTTAATCCAGTCCGATGTGTCGGTTGTTAATAACAAGAAGATCTGGAAGATGAAGATACCTCTGAAGAATAAAATCTTTGCATGGTATCTTCGTCGCGGAGTGATTCTTATTAAAGATAACCTTATTAAGAGGAATTGGCATGGAAGCCCGCAATGTGTATTTTGTCACCATGAGAAGACAATAAAACATTTATTCTTCCAATGCAAATTGGCTCGTTCTATATGGTCAGTCATCCAAATAGCTTCTGGCTTGTATCATTCCTGTAGTGTTGCAAATATATTTGGTAACTGATTACATGGGATTGATCACAGGTTTAGAACTCTTCTTAGGGTGGGAGCGCTTGCCGTCATTTGGTCGCTTTGGCTATGTAGAAATGATAAGGTTTTTAACAATAAAAGTACTTCTCTATTGCAGGTTATCTACAGATGTACCGGGACTCTTCGTTTATGGTCCTCTCTACAACGCGTGGAGAATTGAGGCTTGCTTACGGATGTGTGTACACGATTGGAGGCTACGGCGAGGGATACTTTTACCCAACATGGGTGGCAGCATGATCTAAGGATTGGCCCCCCTCCACATTAGGCGTTATACGGACTCTACATGTTTCGTTGTAATTCGCCGTTTTATTTTTATTTTGTGTGAGAGGATCTTATTTGGCTGTGTGCATCTTAGTTATGCAGAGGTCGGGTGTAATGCTTAAAATCTTTTAAGTAATAAAGCGCCCCTTTTCAAAAAAATAAGCACGAGCCCCGCTTTGATACCACCCCCTTCTAAAACGTATAAAGGGAAATATGGTCTTTTGACAACTCACCTATCCATAAGTGTGTTGTGTTTAACTGATGTGCGCCGCACAGGGGGAGAGCCTCCCGACTGGGCCGACCCATTATCGGGCGAAAACTGTGAGAAAAACACAGCATCGGAAATGACAAGCACAAGCACAAGGGTTCGAACCGTGCACCTCGGTTTCTTATGGTCGCTAACCAGTCCAGCTCATGAGTTCCTTGTCCAATTGAGAAACTCTAGCTATAAGAATGTTCACAGCAACCGGTTTAGTGTAGTGAACCATTTTCCCCCTGTTTCTGTTTCTCTTTTCTTTTCTTTTTTTGTTTCCTTTTCCTCTTTCAAGTTTTGTTTTCCTTTCGAAAAAATGTTAATGCTTTCAAAATTTTGTTCAAAATTTCAGAAAATGTTCGTTTTTTCCAAATTCGTTCATAAATTAAAAAATCACATTTTCAGAAAACGTACAAGAATTTAAAAAAATCGTGTCCTTCAAAGATTGTTCATAGTGATAAACGTGAACATTGTTTTTGAAAAGTACGAATAAAACTTTGAAAACCAACAAATTTTAGAAAACACGAACAAGAATTGGATTTTTCAATAAGTCAAACAAAAAATTGAAACCAAAAAGTTTTTTTTTTAATTTCCTCAAACATTTTGCTGTTGTGAACAAGAAAACTGAAATCTGGAACACTTTTGGAATTCCAAAGAAATAATGAAAACATGAACGTTATTTGAAACTCCACGGACATTTTTTGAATATGTGAATAAATTTTGGAAAAAGGGTACTGTTTTGAATTTGTGAGATTTTTTTAAACTAGACTACTTTTGAAATGGTGATTTTTTTTGGAAACGGCAATCTTTTTCTGAAATTCCTGAACATTTTTTTAAGAGTAAAATACACCATAAGTCTTTAAACTATTCGATGTGTCAAATTAGTATGAATACTATGAAAATGCATATGTGGGTCCTAAAAGTTTGCCAAGTGTGTCATCCGTAGTCCTATCCATGCTGCACGAGCTTTGACTTGCATGGGGTGGGTGGTTGACTACTCTAATGTGACAACTTTTTGCACATCTCCTCCCCAAAAGGAGTATGTTCTAATTTTGTGGTGTTCACCCTTGCACACTTCCTATCCCTTGCGCTCCTCTCCACCTCCAACAGCCACCGTCCACCTCAGTGCCCGAGCGACGTAAACATGACGAGCTTCGTGCATCATGTGTTGGAACCACTCCGACGCATCTACCTTTTCTGCCGAGGTAGGCTCGACTATGTTGAGGAAGTAGGGACGGAACCATTAAGACTTCTGCATCGGGGTGAAAGGAGGAGGACACAGGATGAAGCATGTCAGCTGCTTGTTGCCGCCGCCGCCGCCGCCCTCTCGCGTACGGTGGGGGCGGCACAGTCTTCATGGAAGGCAACAATCGTCGCGTGGGGAAGGGGCTTTGGGGCCGTCGTGTGGGAGAGCACGATCGACGACGACAGATGCAAGATGGTTGTCCTGCTTGCAAAATTTGGGGTCCGTCCGGAGATTTCCAATAAAATACCATGTTCAGTGAAGAGTGTTTGGGTAGGTTAGAAGGATCTATTTGGGAGCACCTCTTTACTCGACATCGCTTAAATGGCCCCAATTTTTTAGTGGCCCTGCATGCCAGGCACTAGGCCAAGTTTTTTGAGTTTTTGATAATTCTTGGATTCTTTGGACTTTTTTGGTGAAAAGGCCAATAAATGGTTGGACGTGATGCAGCTTGCATATGGTGTTGGGATTCGTTCAAACCTGTCATGGATGCCTACCATGGGCAGTCCCACTTGTTTGCAAAAGTTGAGGTCATTTCATGCATGTCCAAAAATAGTCCACGTTCAATGTTGAGTGTTTGGGTAGGCCAGAAGGGTCCGCTTGAGAGCGCGTTTTTTCTGGCATCCGTCAAGCGACCCCAAGTTTTTACATGAGCTTAATCAATTCAAGGCACCATGCCAAGATTTTATTTTTATGACAATCCTTGCATTTTCTTGAGTTTTCTCGGTGAAAATGCCCGATAAATGGGCGTAAATGATGCAACTTGCCTACTGTGTCGGAATTCATTCAAACCTGGCATGAATGCCTATCATGGGTATAACCACCTTCTTTGAAGAATGGTTGTGTTTTCAAAAAAACTTTAGAGTTTCAAAATTGTTTGTGTATTCAAAACAAATTTGGAATTAAAAAATTTCATTTTTTAAATTCATTCGGAGTTTAAAAAATGTGTTCCACATTTAGGAGAATTTGTTCAACATTTAGGAAAATTTGTTTGCATTTTCATAATTTGTTTTTACAATTTTGAAAAATGTTCGCGTTTAAAAAATGTCACAACCAAATTTCCAGAAAAATGTTCAAAAATGTCGCTGCTCCTAGTTCTTAAACCTCCGCGATGTCCTTTTGTCAACATAGCTGGCTCATCGTAGTGGTTTGCTCCTTCGTGTGTGTGGGAGGTCTTGCTTCGATTCCTGCGGCATGCCTTCTTTTTTTAGGATTTTTCACTCTTTCACTACAAGATCAACACTATAGATATTGTTTGTTGCTGGGCCCGCCCAGTTTACTGTACTGTGTACGGCGGGGATGATGTATTTTCTAAAAGGACCATCCTACCCTTTTCTATGAAGGGGTATAGACGGATCTGGTCTGTCATTGTGTTTAGGGCGTTGTACCGAAGAAGAAGTGCATGAGCACAGCTTGAGCCATGGCGTGGTAATCAATGAATTAGGAGTAGGCGACTGGAAGAGATCTCTAGCATTACCATCCAAAACAATAAGCTATGCATCAAGGACGGTCACTCGCGTGGTACACCAGTCCAGTTTTACTGTGCAGGTTTTACTGTACCAAATGAAGCCAGAAACAAGACCCGTTCGTGAGTGGTGGACTGGCCAGCGAGCCGCTTCCCCTCCTCGCGCTCTGCGCCCCTCTCCTCCCGCTACAGCCCTCCCTGCGCTCGCACCCGAAGCTCCCGTGCCGCCACGTCCCCTCGCCCACGCCAGTCCGCCGCAGAAGAGGGCCAGCGAGCCCGCGCCGCCGGGGAGCAGCCGCACCCGGAGGCGATCGTCCAAGGAGCCTGCGTCCTAGTCGTCGACCTTGCGCACACGGAAGGTCGCTGCTGCTGGGATCGCCCAGGTCGACAGCACGCCCGCCGGCATGCATCAAATCATCAACACATCCAATCCTGAAGCCTTGACCTCAAGGTTAGCAGCAGAGATGGGTGTCCCTACCGGTGGCTGGCGGAGAAGTACCCGATGGTGGTGGTGGACGTGGTGGAGGAGGAGCAAGTCGAGATCGAGGGTGTGAAGGTACGTACGTTCGCTTGCTCACCCCGTCCTCCCCATATCGATCTCAAGATGTGTTGAAGATTGGGCTGTTCGATTCGATGCTTCCGAGCGAGGAAGAATGCGGCGTGTGATGGCCTAGCGGCGTGAGATTTGTGCTTGCTAATTGATGCCCATGTGGAGCTATTTAGTTACCCCAGGGGAAATTTTCTAGCTTGCTTCACGGGCCATAGCTCATCCTTACCCAACCCCAATTTGTCTCCCCTGTGATTTGTTTGTTCCTGATCTTGGTGGCTGACATGTCTCAAATTTTCATTGGGCAGGGCTACTATGCAAAGGAGCAAACTGGAAATACTACCTGCAAATTTTAGATAATTATATCATGTTTTTAAACCCTTGCTTATGGTAGGCATAAACTTGTCCCTGCAGCTCATGATAAGAATAGGACCTTACATTCGCCAGAATGAGTTCTTATTTCGATAGTCCAAAGTCTTGTTTTGATTATCTTTCACTTTACTGTAAGAAAATAAATCTGGGAAGCTGCAGCTTAAGAAGTTGCAGAATGAGTTTGCCTCGGTTTTCACTCTATATATTGATGTTATTGACTACAAACATTGTGTATTTTCCATGGTCAAAACAAGCTGCAATATTCCTAAGTTTTATGGCTAATGGAGGTGTATGGTGCAATCTAAGCTGGAGTACAACTTGTATGCTTATTTATATCCCTCCTGTTGCTAATACGCAGGAAGGTATTTTATCATATATTTTTGTTGCCTCAAGAAAGAAAATGAACCTAATGTTCTTCCCTGATATTCCATTGTTCTTCCATTTTTCCTTTGTTTTTGTTTCGAAATCTAAAGAAGAAGAAGACCTGACCTGTCTGTGTGCTTTGGATATTTTTGTTATGTCACTGTGTTCTTTTATTTTATTTTCTATACTATAATTTTTTTGTAAGTGTTTCGCCACTAGTTTTTCCATCATTGTTTCACCACTAGTTTTTTTTTGCAGTTGGGTATTTAGGTGCAACTATTTAGGTTTCAATTATCGACTCACAACTATTTAGGTGTCGATTGTCGAGGGTTCCCAGTTGCATGCCGAGCATCGACTCGTAACTACGGGGTGTGTGTGTTTGTCGTGGTCCCCAGTTGCATGTTTTGTCATGGCCTCTAGTCGACCATCGACTCGCAACTAAGGGACAGTTCTTTTGGCAGCTTAAAAAAAGAGCCGCCCCCTCCCCAGCTTTTCTCATAAACCGTCTCTCTTGTTTATTGGGGCTACTAAACAAGTTATGAGATAACTAATTTAGAAGTCTCAACAAACTTAGAGGGCGGCTTATTTTTTAAGCTGGGGAGAGGCAGCTTAATTTTTAAGCCGCCCAAAAGAACTGGCCCTAAAGGGTGTTTGTGTTTTGTCGAGGACCCCCGCTTGCAAGTCAACCATCGACTCGCAACTAAGGGTGTGTGTGTTTGTCTATGGTCCCCAGTTGCATGTTGACCATCGACTCATAACTAGGAGGTGTGTGTGTGTGTTTGTCAGGGCCCCCAGTTGCAAGTTGACCATCGACTCACAGCTAACGGTGTGTGTGTTTGTCGAGGGGTCATAGTTGCAAGCCGACTATCGACTCGCAACTAGGGTGTGTGTGTGTGTGTGTGTGTGTGTGTGTGTGTGTGTGTGTGTGTGTGTGTGTGTGTGTGTGTGTGTGTGCGCGCGCGCGCGTGTGTGTGTGTGTGTCTGTTTGTCGTGGTCCCCAGTTGCATGTTTTGTCATGGCCCCTAGTTGCAAGCCGACCATTGACTCGCAATTAAGGATGTTTGTGTTTGTCGAGGATCCCCAGTTACATGTTAACCATCGACTCACAACTACGGGGGAGTGTGTGTTTGTCAAGGGTCCCCAGTTGCATGTTGACCATCGACTCGCAACTAGTGTGTGTGTGTGTGTGTGTGTGTGTGTGTGTGTGTGTGTGTGTGTGTGTGTGTGTGTGTGTGTGTGTGTGTGTGTGTGTCATGGTCTCTAGTTGCAAGCCGACCATTGACTCGCAACTAAGAGTGTTTGTGTTTGTCGAGGGTCCCCAATTGTATGTTGACCATCGACTCGTCATGAGGGATGTGTCTGTTTTGTCATGGCACCTAGTTGCAAACCAACCATCGACTTGCAACTTGGGGAAGTGTGTGTTTATCTAAGGTCCATAGTGGCATGTCGACCATCAACTCGCAATTAGGCGGGCGGGGGCGGGGAAGTGTGTTTCTACAGGTCCAGTTGCAAGTCAACCATCAACTCACAACTAAGGGTGTCTGTGTTTGTCGAGGCCCCCAGTTGCAAGTCAACCATCGACTTTACAAAACCCGGGATGCATCGGTATCCTCCTGAGTCAACACATGCTCACTATACCGAAATCCTCGTTACTAGTTTTGTTCTCTTTTCTCGTTGTCATGTTTTGGCATCCCCGTGACATAGTCACCTATGTCTGGCCAGACGATGATGGATGTCGTCACACCGAGAGAGCCCTAAGAATATCTTTCTATTGTCGGAGGAGCAAATCCCACTCTCGAGCTATCCAGCCTCTTGTCAAACTTTCTGATGAACCTGTAAGTTGTCGTTATGATCATCATGTTACATGTGACATTTGAGCAACCCCAAAGCTCATCGTACGGTAAGTAGTGTCTATGATACTCTCATGGTCTAAGAAGCAAAATCACACGTTAACACTCCGTGTTATTACCATTGATTATAGACGATATTACTCAATTCATGACAGCCAAATTTGGGCCGATTCAATATGATTGTTCTTCTAACGTCATAATCTTAATGTTGTTTTAGGACTATTGTTTAACACTTTGAACGACATCCTAAGATCTGGAAACGTGATACCAACAACACTTGAGCTAGTCCTAGAGGCAAGAAGAGGAATTTTTTATTTAGCCGTTTATCAATCCACACGCGTATATGATTTTTCCATTGAATCGCGTATTCCAGGATCATAGCAGTTATAGCATAGAATATAAACTCTTTAATTATGAATACGGTAATATAATCATATACATATTATTGCCTATAGGACATATTTCCAACAAGTGGCAATGAGTGCTTGTATAAAAGTGTGCTACAAATAAATGGTTCCATGATGGTGATATGGCTTCATGCTGAAATCTAGGTCAACACAATCACAAATCCTGATGCTTCCAAGTCCTACTTATGTGTGGGTTTTGGTAGTAATGCAAAAGCAATTCCTTTCGAGTGCAAAACTTATGTACATTGTGAATACATATGATCATGCAAACCTAACTATGAGTGATCCCAACTCCTTGCTCAACTCACGCACGCATGATTTCTTCTTTTTCAATTATGATAATGGTCCATCAGTCTTCCCATGCATGCATAAATAGGAACACCACTGGATACCACGTGGTGCGACAACAATGTGGTTGGATGCTTTTATGTAATTCAATACTGCTATAGAGAGCATATGAGCATTCATGTACGTTTTGAGAATCCCCTACATCAATGAATTTGATTTTATAAATTCAACTTCATAGCCTAGCTTCTTTAGATAGTCAAATTTTGAAAAAGTCTTTGCATTCGTTGTCTCAAGTCGCAACGTTACTAAATAAATAAATTCCGGTAAGCAACCAACATCTTCGAAACATATACAATCACATGTGGACCAAAAATCATTTCATGATCTTTTGGTAAAAGCCATCCATGGAGAATTTTTCCCTAACATTTTGCAGTGAAGACCCGAGCATTTCGCAGTGAGCACCCTAAGGTTTTGGTTTTGATACAAAGAAGGACAAAACTTAGACAAGTCGGAAGAAAATTTGCGCAAAATTTGGTAGCATACCAAGAGGGAAGAAATGTTGGGAATGAAGTCACAAATTCACTGGATAAAGATTCCAAATCAAGCAACAACAAAAATCAAACACTTGCAGCAAGCAAGCTGGCTGTTCCTGTTCACTATAATTCCGAAAAACAAGAATCTATCTAGCCAAGCTGATGCATGACCGAACAACTACGTCACCCCATCTCCATCTCTTCTCTTCTTCGGCAAGGAAGCAACATCTTCTCGAGTCTGACTGAATTCATCAACAATCACTAGTGCTAAATACAAAACAGCAGCAACCCAATTCCGACCACATTCAGCAGCGCCACAAGCTCCATCCATCTGCCTTCTCGCCCTCCACAAGATCAAACTTACCCCTCCTCGTCATCCAGTCAGCCCCGTCCTGGTTATAAAATGGGAGATTAGGAATGAGCTAGTTCAGATTTCCAAAAGATGCAATAGTGTAAAGAATCAACACCAGTAGAGGACCAAAGCGACTGGTTGATTGGTTTTTCTATTTGGGTCAGTCGACTAACAAAACATTTTGTCAATCGGTTTACATGCTTCCTACTGCATCATTCGTACATACTAGCTGCTCACTTCATCACCCTGTTGTAGCAAAGTATGTGTGCCGGGCATTGATATTCATGCATAGATCGAGCCCAAGTTTGGAGCATCGTCCCAACCCAACTCGCGAAAGGCCCCCACGTTGTCATGCGGGTGACTTGGGCGGCACAACCGCCGTCGCCATTCTAGCCTTCCTCTGCACCCTCTCCCACTCGACACCGTTGGCCGGGGCTGCCGGGGCAAAGCCCATCGTGGTGGTCGGCGGTGACAGGAGCTCTCCAACACACACGTCTACTCCCATAGTCATCTCTCAATTGGATCTCGCCGCTCGTGTGTGTCTTGCAACGTCGCCATCGTCTTGGCTGGGCCTCCTTCCCGCAACTCTTCCTCGATCTAAGCGGAGTTCGGCCACAACGTCCAGCCGCGTGGACATGGTCCCTGCCACCGGCATGGTTCAGATCTGGACGGCACGACAGTGGTGGCTGTGTGCTTCGGCTGCCGCCGACGTACAACGATGCGGTGGAGCTCGGAGGCTTGCAAGCTTGAAAGCACCCCGATGAAGATAATCAAACAAAGATCATGATTCAAATTAAATTATGGATTTCCCTTTACATGATGTAAAGTAGTATTTTTTTTCTTTTCTAAATAATGAATTCACAAACCTTAAAATCTCAAAACTAGTACATAATTAGGCATCATTCTGCTTGGTCACAACTGCTTCTGGGGGCCTCTTCTAATGCTCTTTTTTTTGTACTAGTGCAAGGTACCGATTAACGAGTGACCAGATTCAAGTGGTACGTTCCAATTTACATTTAGAGTCAACCCTAAACATTTAGGTATAATCAAAGACCATTTGTGAACTTCATAAATCAAGGAAAATGAAGTACATGTAAACTTAAATAATATTTAAATTTATTAATGCATAGCTTAATATAGTGCATAGATTGGTGTTGCAGAAATTGAACTCCGTCCCCATCGTCAATTATGCAAGTGCAAAGCAAAACTTTTTTTTTCGAGAGTACGCCTTGGCGTACCATATTTTTATAGAAGGCAGAATATCAAATACAAGAGACTACAACTTGCTGCGAACAACAAGTGCAGTTGAAACTCCACACTCACGCACACTACAACACATACAGACACAACCCAAAGGAGCCTATCCTAAGCACAACATCTAGCCGCGTCTCGACCAGCACCGAACGCCACCAAGAACAACAACTGCAAACGAGCTTTCCTTGTCGATGCACTAACCATCCATGAATGCCTAAGAGGAGACGGCGAATGGATAGCGGGACTCAGTCGCACCCGAGAAGGCCACCGTCTTGATACTCCGACAGCTGCGTACATAGCGCCCAAGAAGATCTGCTCGGACCAGCGACTAGCACCGGAGAACCACAACACAACCTTGAAACCCAGTCTCCAAACACGATGCTCCCAACGGAGTAACGCTGTCGAGACGCCGCCATCGCTAGTCCAACAATGAACCAAGGCTTTCGGCCGGAGACAATCCTAGCGTGGGGGAAGATGCCGGCACACCACCGCGACGCCTCCACGGAGGGAAACGACACCCATAGGCGCCGTCGTTGCAAGCACCAGCCAAGGCTGTGCAGGATTTTCATCCATGCCTTCGCGCACCTCCCACCCAAGCCAAAAGAATACGGCCAAGATGCACCGCCGCCGTCGCAGCACCTCGTCGTTGCGACCAAATCGTTGCAGAACACCAACACCCACACCGAGGAGACGCAACCATCAACCACCTCCAGCCGTGACTGTGAACCGGCCGCTCCTCCTGCTCCAACCTCCGTCGACAAGGCCGCCTGCTCATGCCCCAACCCGCGTCAGGGCCACTAGCACCTGCCTCAACCACCATCGTCAGGGACGCGAGCAGCAACAATCCACACCACACCAGGCGGCCAGCCCAACCACACCAAGCAGCCAGCAGGCGGCCAGCCAAGCCTCGGACACGCCCTGATGACCCGGATCTGGAGGTCCCAGATCCAGACCACGCCGTCGCCACGAGCGCCCTCCTTGTAGCCTCCAACACAATGGCCCACCTAAACTGTTTGAATCGGTGGGAGGCTACAAATAGGTGACTATGTCGGGCGCCGAGCAGGCGAGGCAGCGCGTGAACGGCTACGTGGCGGACGCGACGAAGCAGCTCATCCGCGACATCCTCCCTCCCGGCTCCGTCGACTCGTCCACGGCGGTCGTGCTCGCCAACGCGCTCTACTTCAAAGGAGCGTGGTCTCACCCGTTCTACGTCTTCACGGCACCGTTCCACGTTCCAGGCGGCACCACCGTGGGCGTGCCGTCCATGACGACAGGCCGGTCACAGTACATCGCGCTCTACCAGGGCTTCAGGGCCCTCAAGCTGCCCTACAAGAACGACGTGCTGCGGCAAGCTGATGCATTCTACATGCTTATCCTTCTCCCGGACAGCGGCACTCCCAGTCTCTCTGATTTCTATGACAAGGCGGTGTCAACGCCGGAGTTCATCAGGAAGCACACGCCGGTGGAGGAGGTTCCGGTCGGGCGGTTCATGGTGCCCAAGTTCAAGTTCACGTTCCAGTTCGAGGCGTCGTCCGACATGCGGAAGCTTGGTGTCACCAGGGCTTTCTCAGGCGGTGACTTCTCAGGCATGGTGAGCGGCGGGGATGGGCGTGGGCCGGTCTCCATCTCCCGGGTGTACCATAAGGCCACCATCGAGGTGGACGAGCAAGGCACCGTGGCCGCTGCTGCCACGGTCATACTACTGGATGGTGCTGCGCTTGAGGAAAGCGAACCACCACATTTGGTGGATTTTGTCGCGGATCGGCCCTTCTTATTTGCCGTGGTTGAGGAGAGGACAGGAGCCGTATTGTTTGTCGGTCATGTGGTTAATCCTCTCGCGGGCTAACTGAATACATAATGATTCTATATCATGTGTAATCCTTTGGTTGTGGAATGGATAATTGAACATGTGGAACCAGCTAACTAATATTTACTCCCTCTGTTCAGAAATAGGTGGCGTGGTTTTAGCTCAAATTTGAACCGAGCGGAAGGAGTAGTAGTTAGATGGTTTGTTTGGTTCAGCCTTCTGAACCGGATTCATGTCCATGAACTCAGAAACCCAACCAAAGAAGCAAATCATGTGCACTTCAGAAAACTCCTAATTATGCCCTGGCATTGATCTTAAGCAAGCAAAGCCTTTTTCTGGGAGTGCAACACTAATACACAGCTGGGACTCTGTATACACATTTTCCTTCCTGAGCATGTACTACTTCAGTAGGCAAACCACCTACTGTTTTCTGAACTTACTCATGTGTTCAGTAGAAGGATCACCTCGGTTTGCTAAGTACTCCTAATTTTGCTCTGGCATTAATCTGGGACATGATTTTCTTCAAAGGATTAGTTTACAGATGCAGGAAACTGTTGAAAGCTAGCTGAACTTAGTCTTCCATAGAGCATTTGGGTTACTAGCTTCATGTAACACAGATGTCGTCTGCGGTGTAAAATAGTTCCTGCGTGGAGAAATTTTTATTCAGGTCCTATATATGAAGATGAGTGCTACATCATATATAGTTTCAGATGTGTGGTTAAGAAGAGAGATTGAGTGGTTAAACAAATTCAAAAAAGAGAACAAGTTTCAGAAGAATTTTGTAGCCAAGTGGGTAATTGTAGAGATCATGAATGGAAGCCTCGACATCCTTTTGCAGCCAAGCGAACATCACGTACGATTGCTGGACTCTACATTCGCTGAAACAAGCATGGGGGCAAGAGCACCTCTGCATCCCCAAGAGGGTGTGCTCATTACTGATCGACTGTTGTACTTTGTACTATCGGATCCTCATGTACTACTTATTCTACAAAGACAGTGCTGGAGAGATTTGTTCCACTTGCTTCTGCCTGAGCAGGCCTACTGCCAATTCAGTGATCTCTGTACGTATCGATGGCGAACTCATCTAGACAAGTATATCAGGTTTTGCCTGGCATTTGTTCCACCCGTCACCTCTGTTTCAGTTGTCAGTTTGCAAAGCCCTGGCATTAGTCTGGGACTTGATCTTTTGGATAATAATTCAAACTCTTAAGCAAGCCGTTAATCTTCTTTTGTGAACATCATCACACTGGAGCATCTTCAAAGGATTACTGCTGGAGCATATCCAAAGGATGACTGCAGCCCAGCCTTCGTAGATTCCTGAAAGTTAGCTAATTCAGATGATTTATCCATGGATTTCACCCTGAACCTGAAGCTGCATTGGGTACTTGAACACTAACTCAATCTATTCTGGAGGGTAGCTTGTAGCCTTGTACATGTGGAACAACAACTGAATGTAATTGCCAGATGTTGTACAATCACATCCTACCTCTACAGCGAAAAAGGAAAAAAGGATTTTGTAGTCTGTCAGACAACCACTGGGCCACCCTGTAGAGGCAGGAGCCAATTCAGGAACGATCCTCTACAGCTGTTGGATGGCACCCATCAGGTGAATCCTAGCCGTTAATCACGCTCTGGTCCAGTGGTCAGATTGCATCAACCAGACTGAAGTGCTTGCCTCCTTATTGGTAAAGGATGCAGCGGTACGAGCCTATAGAACAGATCCTGTTCAAGTAAGGTCGTGCTACAATCAGCAGCATCTCGCATTATAAACCACTCTAGCGTTCTCTAAACTAGCGAGGTGGGACTAATTAGAGAGCAGCCATGCAGCAGCGCCTCCTCGGCCAGAGCATGGAACGGCTGGAAGGGCAAGCGGGTCATGGCCCATGATGTACTAGGTGGGCACGAGAACGATCAAAGCCCAGCCCATGTGAGGAATTATTTATGATCTTTTTTTTTTGCGAATTTGAATTATTTATGATCTCGTTGTCCTTTTTCCATTTTCGTTGCATCAGCTGAGGAGTCTCGAGATATTGAAGCAGTTTAATATCTACTGCTGCATGGCCTATACTTTCCATTTATATTTACGTAAAATAGAAAATTCTTACCTTTTTTTTCAGTGACACCTGCTCTTTTTTCTTTTCCAAATTAAATTGCAGTCGGCCACCTGAAGTAGCAGACTACACACTGCCAGACTTGAGACATCACACAGAGACAGAGCATACACTTGTTTGGTGTAGTACTTTGGTGGCATATACAGTATCTTTCTGTTTGAACACTACTTGCTGCAACCTCCATTCGGCGACGCTGTCGTCCTATGCAACCTCCATTCGGCGACGCTCAGGCAAGCCGAAGCTCCGAGGCATGCAAAAACTGCGAGCCTGAACATGGTGGCACCAGGGCTTTCGAAGGTGGCGACTTGCCGATTTCTCAGGCATGGTGAGCGGCGGGCACGGGCATGGGCGGCTCTCCAGCGCCGGGGTGTACCATGCATAAGGCCACCATCGACGTGGACGAGCAAGGCACCGTGGCCGCTGCTGCCGGGATGGTAGTGCATTTGAGGAAAGCGAACCACAGCATTTGGTGGATTTTGTGGCGGATTGGCCCTTCTTATTTGCCGTATTGTTCCTTGGTCATGTGGTTAATCCTCTCGCTGGCCAACAGAATACATAAGAATACTAGTTAAAGGGACTTCTGAATCAGGTTCATGTTCCGGTATAACAAAAGAATGGCAGGAGATGCAGAGCATGTGCAGTCCAGAAAACGTGGACCAGCCATTAATCTTAAGCAAGCAATCAACAAACCTTTTTTGGGAGAGCAAGCACTCTTACCTCCTGAAGCATCAGGTACAGATGCATGAAAGTGTTGGAAAGATAAGCTGAACTTAGTCTTCCACAAGCAAAGGAAAGACTTGTTCTGAATTCCACAGCTAGATTGCCGACTCTCTACACAACATTTCCTTCCTGAACACATACTTGGAGCAGGCAAACAACCTACTGTTTTCTCAAAGTCAAAGGTGCAGAGTTCCCATCATTTTTTTTAATCTGGCTACTACTTAGAGACAGACTGAATACATGCGTCATGTTGCTAAGGAACAACTTCTTCCTCCCATCTTGCTCATGTGCCATGTGTGGTCTTCAGAGTTCAGACAGTAGAAGCAAGGGATCACCTCTGTTTCAGCTGCCAGTTTGCTAAACACTCCTAATTATGCCCTGGCATTGATATTGGATATGATTGTTTTAATATATATGTTTCAAACACTTAAGGAAGCAATTACTAAGCCTTCTTTTTCTTGGAAACCAACACCCAGTCTTGTCTCCTGGAACATGCTTTATCGGGAGTTACCACATTTTGAGAGGATTACTTTACTGATGCAGGAAAGTGTTGAAAGATGAGCTGAACTCAGACTTCCATAGAGCATTTGGGTTGCTAGCTTCATGTCACACAGATCCATGTGAAATAATTTCGGTTTGTGAGAAATATTTATTCAGGTCCAATGAAGATGAGTCCTGCAGAAATCAGCCTCTACACATTTATTTAGCAGCGAGTTTCATGCCATCTGGGTCAATTTCCTCTCCCAGGTCAGTACTAAAATTATCTCACTGCTACCCTCACTGTCATATGATCCATCTACTGGTCTTGTAGTCAATTACCTTGGGCAGTAGAGACTAACTGGATCTAGATTACTTCGCACACATGGATGCAGTATGACATGTCGCGTCAGATGAAGGCGTTGAATCGGCCTCAATCAGAACCAAACCAGTACTAATCATTTCCTCTCCCAATAGTATACTGTGAACTGAATCATAGATAGTTTGAGATGTATGATCAAGGAGGGAGATTTGTTGGTTAAACAAGTTCGAAAAGAAAAATGTACCTGCATTCCAGATCCATGGTAGTAGAACTGAATCATGCATAGTTCCCAAGAAAATTGGTTGCCACAAGATAAAAAGAGAGTTGCAAAAGCAAACAAATTATTGTAGTCTGATCAGGGAGAAATGACTTTCAGAGAGTTGCAAAAGCAAAAAAGAGTTGTTGTAGTCTGTCAGACAACCTCTGAGCCACCCTGCACAAGATAAAAAGAGAGTTGCAAAAGCAAACAAATTATTGTAGTCTGATCAAGGAGAAATGACTTTCAGAGAGTTGCAAAAGCAAAAAAGAGTTGTTGTAGTCTGTCAGACAACCTCTGAGCCACCCTGCACCAGTGTGACCAGGCAGGAACGATCCTCTACAGCCGTTGGATGGCTCCCATCAGGAGAATCCTGACCGTTAATCACGCTCTGGCCCAGAGGTTAGAATGCATCAACCAGACTGAAGTGCTTGCCTCCTTATTGGTAAAGGATGCAGCGGTACGAGCCTATAGAACAGATCCTGTTCAAGTAAGGTCGTGCTGTCATCAGCAGCGCCTCGCCTTATAAAGCACTCCAGCGTCCCTTAAACTAGCGAGGTGGGACTAATTGAGTATTGCAGGCACATGCAGCAGCGCCTCCTTAGGCAGAGCTTGGAAGGAAGGAGGTTAGTGGCCCATGTACAAGGGCACGAGAATGAGCAAAGCCCAGCCCATCCGAGAAATGTTCAGCTGTGGAGATTTTGAACTATTTTAAATATATCTAGTTTTGAAGAATGCTTATTGTAACTTATTCCAAGACAGCTAGTTTTTTTTGTTTTCTTTAGCTTTTATATATATGCCAAATTAAATTACAGTCGGCCATTACCAAAGTAGCAGACACATTGCAGGGTTTGAAAGAAGATAGGGAAAAAATGTGACCGATAGGAACAAAACTAGAGAGAAAAATGGTGTGGTGTAAAGCTCCGGAACACCTACGCTTTGCTGAAGTGTCTTCTTGTTTTGTTGAGTCAGCCGTTGAAATAGTATTCCAGTGGGAACGCTGCTTGCTGCAATTTCACTTACAGTAGTATCAGAAATCCTTTTTTTTTCTTGCAGGTGTGAAATCCAACAAGTTAAGGTATAGCACGGCCTCTGACCGCCATCCTTCCTCGGTGGGGAGCATGGCGGTGTCATCCTTGGCGCCACCCTCGGCCTCGCCAGAGGGAGGCGCGCACACATGACCGGCGATTGGCGACAGCGCGGCGCGATGCAGCTTATTCCTGATGCGGAGCAACCGAATTGCCATATATATATATCGATGAATGCATATCAGGGACCAATAGACTGAAATCCACTCTGCAACATGGTTTCTAAAGTCAGTCGCTACAGAACACGTGAAAGGAAGCACCTTCAGGCAGCGCTTACGACGAACATAGACGACCTGATTGACAACAGAAATACAGAATATTGCTCGTCAAGGCCTTGCCTAGCTACTGAATGCGAATCAAGTGTGTGTGCCTGTCCATTGATATTCTTCTTCTGCAGAGTTATGCCTTCAAAACTGAATACATATGACAGCGAAAACCGGAACAGATCATCAGGCTCAGTACCCTAGAACAAGATTTGGTTTTTCTTTAATCAGCATCCTTTTTTGTTGCCCGGACTGTTCTAGTTATAAAACAAGATTTAGTCAGAAAAAGAATTTGTTGCGAGTGAAAAAACTATAATAAGATACAATAAAGCAAAAAACATATCATGCACCAGCCGGGAATCGAACCCGGGTCTGTACCGTGGCAGGGTACTATTCTACCACTAGACCACTGGTGCGACTGATGTGTTTTTTCTCGAGGAAGCTTTACTAATTCTTACTAGTTCGACTGACTCTTTGGTTGCATCTTTGCTGACTGTCGTTTGCTCCTTTCCTCCATACTTCCAATCTTTCTATCTCTTCCGGTCCACGCCAATGGAAAAGGCAATTGTCAGACGACCACACACATGAGCATGGGCACGGCGGCATGATGGCATGCATCTCCACAGAGCAGCAAAGTTTGCTGCACCATGCCACCATCAATATGTTGTTGCAGACAAGTGTTCACATACTGAACGTGACTTTCCTCCGTTGATTCAGGCAACCTAGCAAAAAAAAAAATCCTAAGCTCGGCCCAGATATTAAATTAATTCCGTATTTCTGTGAAGTGGTTTAATTCAGCCGCTGTTGCTACTCAGTTATATATATTTCACGTGGGATTAGATACGAAGACTTACCAGGTATCTCAATAGATATGGACTGAAGCTAAATGAATTTGCAGTGCTTGATGGTTCCTGATGAAGTCCGTTCCAACATGCCCTGAATAATCTCCTACTCGTTTCAAAATCATGTCCTAGATTTATGCCAGAGCAATGGTAGGAGTACTTACCAACTTCATGTAACGTGGATGTATGTAAAATGATTTGTGTCAGAAGGCTATATACGAAGACAAGTTCTGCAGAAATCAATCTCTGTACGCATTTTCCTTCCTGAACATACTTGTTCAGCCACTAGTTCCATGCCATCTTGGTCAAATTTCTCTTCCAGTTCAGCAGTGAAACATCTCCTTTGTGCTCTCAGTCTCAGTAGTGGCAAATTTCAGACGATAATCTACCTGACTTGTAGTAGGGAAATAGCTGAATCTTCATTACTTTGCACACGTGGATGCAGCGTGACACGTCGTGTCGGATGAAGACTCCAAATCGGTCTCGACGACAAGTCGACAAACCAAGCCAAGCATGTGATCCATGGACCGGTAGGTGTTGTATAAAAGCTTGAGCTGTGAAGCAAGTATCTTTCAGCGATCGAGCTCCTGGTGCAGGTGTAGATGAATGTATGGATCATGCATGTGGTCAGTTGGCTTCTGTTACTTTCGGATATTTTTGCAGTGACAAGTACTAGTGCAGCTAAAATTAAAGTGTGTGCTCCCGTCAAAATAAATAAATAAAGTGTGTGCATCTTATCTTAGTGCCACTAGCCCACTACTAACACTATAGTGTTAACTGAACCCTATACGTAGTTCCAGATCTGTGATTAAGGAGGGAGGTTTGTGTGGGAATTTTGCTAGTAGGCCTTTGGCTCAAAGCTCAATTAAAATTCTGAAATTCTTTTGGCCATTCATGCACACATGTAAGTGGAGTGAGTGAGACTAAAGTTTAGTCCCACCACAGAAGTTAAGTGAGACTTGCACCTTTTTATAAGGTGAGCTCTTCTACCACTTGTATGAGCATGAGAAGAGGAGACCTATACGCACACTCCTCCTCGCTCGCCTTGCCTCGCCACGCCTCGTCACGACGCGGGTTGCGGGATTGAGCCGAGGATAGAGCTACACACGTTGTCTATATTTTTACTACCCGGGAAAATTAATGAGCCATTAATTAATAATTAACGGATGCGTTAATTACTGAACCCTTTCCGATTCTTTTGGATCGCGACTCGGACGTGGGGTTTACTCCCATGACCTACCCGGCCCGCACTATATAGTCAGGCAGACGTCTACCCTAGCCGCCGCCGAATCGTACGGTTTCGCACCACCGTTCCAGATCATTGCGCCGCCAAGCAAGTCTTCTCCATCTCTCCTTTCGGCGTGCACCGGAAGAAGGGACAGCAGGCCTCGGAACCCCGCCTCTCGTGATCCTGTACGGGAGAGGGGCAATCAGGTTTTTGGGGAGCGCACTCGTGCGACTGCTGGCAGCGACGACTTCGCCAATGATGACTTCTTCCCCGACCTCGGCAACCTCATCCTCGACAACATGGGCGACAACGTCAACGCCGGCGGTGCTGCTCCCGCTGCACCGTATGTGATTCTATCCTTCCTGTTCGAGATCGTGGTAGAATTCATATTTCTAGTATGTGCCCTAGATGTGATATGTTCATCTACTATGCTAGTCTGCATGATTAGTTTAATCTCTGCTATAGTTGTCATGATTTATCTTCTGTTCATTTGGATTAAATCTTGTAGTAATTTGCTCATATTTCCAACAATCCAAAAGCCTGATTATAGGCAATTTACTCCGAGTGGTTTTGCTGCGCATTTGAAGCTGCCTGCCTCTAAGGGGGTGCAATATAAGAGGTGGCGCACAAGAGCAGTTTACTGGTTTCAGACCATGTGCTGCTATGACGCCACTAAGGGCAAGCCTGAGGGTGATCTTAATCCAGCACAGCTGGAAGCTTTTGAGAAGATCGATACTCTCTTTAAAGGCGCCCTTCTGAGCGTTCTTGATTATTCGATTGTGGATTCGTATATGTCGTTTGCCAACAGCAAGGACATGTGAGCCGCGCTCGAGGCCAAGTTTGGTGCCTCGGATGCCGGCAGCGAGTTGTACGTCATGGAACATTCTATGACTACAAGATGACGGATGAGCGCTCTATTGTACAACAGGCTCAGGAGATACAGGCACTCGCAAAATAACTTGAGTACTTCAAGTGTGTGTTGCCGGACAAATTTTTTGCCGGAGGCATCATTGCCAAGCTTCCGCCTTCGTGTAACAATTTTGCTACTTCCCTAAAACACAAGAGACAGGAGTTTTTCGTTTCGGATCTTATTGGTACTCTTAATGTTGAAGAGAAGGCGAGAGAAAAGGACACACGTTCTCGAGTTGCTGAGGGAGCTTCTAGTGCCCACATGGTACAGAAGAAGAACTTCCAGCCCAACAAGTTCAAAAACAACAAGAACAAAACTCAGGGCAAATGCAAGTTTGATACAAAGAACAAGCCGTCACATTCTACCAACTTCAAGAAGAATTCTCATAAGAAGGGAAAGGGACTTTGCCATGCCTGCGGTGATCCTAATCACTGGGCTCCGAAGTGTCCTAACCGCTTTGAGGAGCGCCAACATGAGAAGAGCGGCAAGTCCGCTAATGTTGTCATCGGTGATACTGGTAAGAAGGAATCTGGGTACGGTATTCTTCCTACCATCCTTTCGGTATTTCAATCTCCTGATTGGGTAATTGACACCGGTGCCAATGTACATGTTTGTGCTGATGCCTCCATGTTTTCTTCTTACCAGGTCACATGG
The DNA here is from genome assembly GCA_032464435.1 of Aegilops umbellulata. Taxonomy (NCBI): domain Eukaryota; kingdom Viridiplantae; phylum Streptophyta; class Magnoliopsida; order Poales; family Poaceae; genus Aegilops; species Aegilops umbellulata. The sequence goes on along the minus strand of CP136059.1, from coordinate 358,520,430 downwards.
ACTTCTCCCGTGCTGATGGGGAACGGGTCACATGCCATCGTTCGAGGTGTTCGTACGGTCGATCTGAAGTTTACTTAGGGGAAGACCGTGCGTCTGAAGAACGTTCAACATGAGCCCTCCATCAATAAAAATCTCGTTAGCGGTTCCCGTTTATGTCGAGATGGTTTTAAGTTGGTTTTCGAATCCAATAAAGTTGTAATTTCTAAGTATGGACAATTTATAGGAAAAGGTTATGAGAGCGGAGGCTTGGTCCGCCTGTCTTTGTCAGATATTTGCACTAAAGTTATTAATAATGTTTGCCACAATAATGAGTCTGATATTTGGCATTCACTACTTTGTCACATTAACTTTGGTGGCATGATGCGGCTAGCTGATATGAATTTAATTCCGGAAATCTCTATTGTCAAAGGCTCTAAGTGCCAAGTATGTGTGCAAGCTAAGCAACCTCGCAAGTCCCATAAGACTACAGAGGCAAGAGAATTGGCACCACTAGAGCTTATGCATTCTGATCATTGTGAGATGAATGGCGTGTTGACAAAAGGTGGAAAGAGATACCTCATGACGGTGATTGATGACTCCACTAGATATTGTGATGTGTATCTTTTGAAATCAAAAGATGAGGCTTTAACTTTCTTCAAAAACTATAAAGCTGAGGCAGAGAACCAACTTGATCATAAAATTAAACGACTTAGGTCTGATCGTGGTGGAGAGTATTTTTCCAATGAATTTGATTTGTCTTGTGCGAAACATGGTATAATCCATGAGAGGATGCCTCCCTAATCACCTCAGTCAAATTGGGTAGCTGAAAGAAAGAACCGAACTCTAACTGATATGGTTAACACCATGTTAGACACATTGGGTCTTTCCAAGGAATGGTGGGGGGAGGCGCTAATGACTGCGTGTCATGTCCTAAACCGAGTTCCCACAAAGTATAAGACCTTGACTCCATTTGAGGAATGGGAAAGGAAAATGTTGAAACTCTGTTACCTACATACTTGGGGTTGTTTCGCGAAAGTCAATATACCAAATCCCAAGAAGCGCAAGCTTGGACCAAAAACCGTGGATTGTGTTCTTCAGGGCTATGCCTTTGATAGCATCGGTTATAGATTTTTGATAATAAAATCTGAGGTATCCGACATGAATGTTGGTACGATTATGGATTCGAATGATGCAACTTTCTTTGAGGACATATTTCCTATGAAGGATATGTCGAGTTCATCAAATTAGGAGATGCCTACTCCATCTAGTGAGGAATTCGCTGTAATTCCTAAACCCACCATTGCGATGGAACACATTGAGAATCTTGTTGAGGGTGCCAATGGAACTCCTGTGAGGAGTAAGAGGGAGAGGACTGCAAAGTCCTTTGGTGATGATTTCATAGTGTACCTTGTGGATGACACACCCAGGACTATTTCAGAAGCTTGTGCATCTTCTGATGCTGACTACTGGAAGGAAGCTATTCGTAGCGAGATGGATTCCATCTTAGCTAACGGAACCTGGGAGATCACTGACCGTCCTTATGGGTGCAAACCTGTAGGATGTAAGTGGGTGTTCAAGAAGAAGCTTATACCTGATGGTACGATTGAAAAGTACAAGGCACAACTTGTGACTAAGGGTTATACCCAGAAAGAAGGTGAAGACTTCTTTGATACTTACTCACCCATGGCTAGACAGACCACAATTCCGGTGCTACTATCATTGGCTGCCTCACATGGTCTTCTCGTTCATTAAATGAACGTTAAGACGACTTTCCTCAATGGAGAGTTGAAGGAGGAAATTTACATGGATCAACCAAATGTTTTTGTAGTACCCGGTCAGGAAGGAAAGGTGTGCAAGTTGTTAAAGTCTTTATATGGCCTTAAACAAGCTCCTAAGGTTGGCATGAGAAGTTCGAAAGAACATTAACTGCTGCCGGCTTTGTAGTAAACGATGGTGACAAGTGCGTGTACTATCGCCATGGTGGGGGCGAAGGAGTTATTCTTTGTCTGTATGTCGATGACATACTGATCTTTGGAACCAAACTTGATTTAATCAAGGAGGTTAAGGATTTGTTATTGCTGTTTTGAGATGAAGGTTCTAGGAGTAGATGATGTTATATTAAACATCAAGATGTTGAGAGATGAGAATGGTGGGATCACACTGCTTCAGTCTCACTATGTGGAAAAGATTTTGAGTCGTTTTCGGTATAGCGACTGCATGCCTTCTCCAACTCCATATGACGCTAGTGTGTTGCTTCGAAAGAATCAACGGATTGCTAGAGATCAACTGAGGTATTCTCATATTATTGACTCGCTTATGTATTTGGCGAGTGCCACGAGGCCTGACATGTCTTTTGCTGTGAACAAGCTGAGTCGGTTTGTGTCAAAACTGGGAGATGATCATTGGCATTCGCTTGAGAGATTTATGCGCTATTTGAAAGGCACTGCGAGCTATGGGATTCACTACACCGGGTATCCAAGGGTACTAGACGGTTATAGTGACTCAAACTAGATATCTGATGCTGATGAGATTAAGGCCACAAGTTGTTATGTTTTTACACTTGGTGGTGGCGCTGTTTCCTGCAAGTCTTGCAAGCAGACCATCTTAACAACGTCAACTATGGAAGCAGAACTCACATCATTAGACACTGCCACTACTGAAGTAGAGTGGCTTTGTGAGCTCTTGATGGACTTACTTATGGTTGAAAAACAAATACCCCCTATCCTGATGAACTGTGATAATCAAACTGTGATCGTCAAGATAAACAGTGCTAAGGACAATATGAAGTCCTCAATGCATGTGAAGAGGAGACTAAAACCTGTTAGAAAGTTGAGGAACTCCGGAGTTATTACGTTGGATTATATCCAAATGTCGAAAAACTTGGCAGATCCCTTCACAAAGGGTCTATCACATAATGTGATAGATAATGCATCGATGGAGATGGGTTTGAGACCCACCACATGAGTTGTCCATAATAGTAACCCACTCTATGTGATCGGAGATCTCGTGAAGTAGAAGTGGGAGACAAGCTGTTGGTCAGCTGAGAGGAGAGTATCCCTATTTTAATTATCCCACTCCATGAAGATGCAATACTCTCCTGATCTGCATGGCAGGTTGATATTGATCTTAATGTGTTCCAAGTGGCTTATTTGAGTAAGCAGAGATGTTCTCCTGCAGAACATCTCCTAAGGAACACACCTATATGAATCTGACTGTTAAACGCTGCAGTCTGTGAGAATTGGGTGTTCTCTAATAAATTCATGAAAGGCCCTGGAGTATGACGTATATGCTCCACCCGCGGGGAAGCCTTGCGGCAGCCCAGTATCGGTCAAGAATTTGTTGGAAACTAGTCTCACAGAAAACTTGTAGTTAAAGGCATAGTATACTATTCAAGTTGTGATCTAGTGTAGCATAAAACTCTAAGTGGAAGTTCAACTTCACAGTCTCCACTAAGCATCGGTATGTAAACAATGTTTTGGAACTAAATAATGAGATGTGCCAATGAGACTTTGTGGGGGATTGTTGGAATTTTGCTAGTAGGCCTTTGGCCCAAAGCCCAACTAAAATTCTAAAATTCTCTTGGCCCATTCATGCACACATGTGAGTGGAGTGAGTGAGACTAAAGTTTAGTCCCACCACGGAAGTTTAGTGAGACTTGCACCTCTTTATAAGGTGATATCTTCTACCACTTGTATGAGCATGATAAGAGGACACCTACACGCGCGCTCCTCCTCCTCGCTTGCCTCGCCACGCCATGTCACGCCTCGTCACGACGCGCCGCGGGTTGCGGGATTGAGCCGAGCCGAGCCGAGCTATGCACGTTGTCTATATTTTTGCTGCTCGGGAAAATTAATGAGTCATTAATTAGTAATTAACGGACACGTTAATTACTGAACCCTTTCCGATTCTTTTGGATCACGACTCGGACATGGGGTTTACTCCCACGACCTACCTGACCCGCACTATATAGTCAGGCAGACGTCTACCCTAGCCGCCACCGAGTCATATGGTTTCGCACCACTGTTCCAGATCATTGCGCCGCCAAGCAAGTCTTCTCCATCCCTCCTTTCGACGTGCACCGGAAGAAGGGAAAGTAGGCCTCGGGAACCCCGCCTCTTGTGATCCTGTACGGGAGAGGGATGACAAGGTTTTTGGGGAGCGCACTCATGCGACTGCTGGCAGCTACGACTTCGCCAACGATGACTTCTTCCCCGACCTCGGCAACCTCATCCTCGACGACATGAGCGACAACGTCAATACCGGCGGTGCTGTTTCCACTGCACCGTATGTGTTTCTATCCTTCCTATTCGAGATCGTGGTAGAATTCATGTTTCTAGCATGTGCCCTAGATGTGATATGTTCATCTACTAGACTAGTTCGCATGATTAGTTTAATCTCTGCTATTGGTTCCATGATTTAACTTATGTTCATTCGGATTAAATCTCGTAGTAATTTTCTCATATTTCCAACAATCCAAAAACCTGATTATAGGCAATTTACTCTGAGTGGGTTTTCTGCGCATTTGAAGCTGCCTGCCTTTAAGGGGGTGGAATATAAGAGGTGGCGCACGAGAGCAGTTTACTGGTTTCAGACCATGTGCTGCTATGACGCCACTAAGGGCAATCCTGAGGGTGATCTTAATCCAGCACAGCTAGAAGCTTTTGAGGAGACCGATACTCTCTTTAAAGGCGCCCTTCTGAGTGTTCTTGATGATTCCATTGTGGATTCGTATATTTCGTTTGACAACGGCAAGGACATGAGGGCTGCGCTCGAGGCCAAATTTGGTACCTCGAACGCCGGCAGCGAGTTGTACGTCATGGAACAATTCTATGACTACAAGATGACGGATGAGCCTCTGTGGTACAGCAGGCTCATGAGATACAGTCACTCGCATAAGAACTTGAGTACTTCAAGTGTCTGTTGCTGGACAAATTTGTTGCCGGAGGCATCATTGCCAAGCTTCCACCTTCGTGGAACAATTTTGCTACTTCCCTAAAACACAAGAGACAGGAGTTTTCCGTTTCGGATCTCATTGGTACTCTTGATGGTGAAGAGAAGGCGAGAGGAAAGTACACACGTTCTCGATTTGCTAAGGGAGCTTCTAGTGCCCACATGGTACAGAAGAAGAACTTCCAGCCCAACAAGTTCAAAAATAACAATAACCAAACTCAGGGCAAAGGCAAGTTTGATACAAAGAACAAGCCGTCATATTCTACCAACTTCAAGAAGAATTCTCATAAGAAGGGGAAGGGACTTTGCCATGCCCACGGTGATCCTAATCACTGGGCTCCGAAGTGTCCTAACCGCTTTGAGGAGCGCAAACATGAGAAGAGCGGCCAGTCCGCTAATGTTGTCATCGATGATACTGATATGAAGGAATCTGGGTACGGTATTCTTCCTACCATCCTTTCGGCATTTCAATCTCGGTTAATTGACACCGGTGCCAATGTACATGTTTTTGCTGATGCCTCCATGTTTTCTTCTTTCCAGGTCACAGGGACTTCTCCCGTGCTGATGGGGAACGGGTCACATGCCGTCGTTCGAGGTGTTGGTATGGTCAATCTGAAGTTTACTTCGGGGAAGACCGTGCCTTTGAAGAACGTTCATCATGTGCCGTCCATCAATAAAAATCTCGTTAGCGGTTCCCGTCTATATCGAGATGGTTTTAAGTTGGTTTTTGAATCCAATAAAGTTGTAATTTCTAAGTATGGACAATTTATTGGAAAAGGCTATGAGAGCGGAGGCTTGTTCTGCCTGTCTTTGTTAGATATTTGCACTAAAGGGTTATTAATAATGTTTGCCACAATAATGATTCTGATATTTGGCAGTCACGACTTTGTCACATTAAATTTGGTTGCATGATGTGGCTACCAATATGAATTTAATTCTGAAAATGTCTACTGTCAAAGGCTCTAAGTGCCAAGTATGCGGTGCAAGCTAAGCAACCTCGCAAGTCCCATAAGACTGCAGAGGCAAGAGACTTGGTGCCACTAGAGCTTATACATTATGATATTTGTGAGATTAGTGGCGTGTTTACAAAAGGTGGAAAAAAATACTTCATGACATTGATTGATGACTCCACTAGATATTGTTATGTGTATCTTATGAAATCAAAAGATGAGGCTTTAACTTTCTTCAAAAACTATAAAGCTGCGGCAGAGAACCAACTTGATCGTAAAATTAAACGGCTTAGGTCTGATCATGGAGGAGAGTATTTTTCCAATGAATTTTATTTGTTTTCTGCGAAACATGGTATAATCCATGAGAGGACGCCTCCCTACTCACCTGAGTCAAATGGGGTAGCCGAATGAAAGAACCGAACTCTAACTGATATGGTTACCACCATGCTAGACACTTCTTTCCAAGGAATGGTGGGGGGAGGCGCTAATGACTGTGTGTCATGTCCTAAAACGAGTTCCCACAAAGCAAAAGACCATGACTCCATTTGAGGAATGGTAAACGAAAAGGTTGAAACTCTCTTACCTACGTACTTGGGGTTGTTTGGCGAAAGTTAATATAACAATTCCCAAGAAGCGCAAGCTTGGACCAAAAACCGTGGATTGTGTTCTTCTGGGCTATGCCTTTCATAGCATCGGTCACAGATTTTTGATAATAAAATCTGAGGTATCCGACATGAATGTTGGTACGATTATGGAGTCGAATGATGCAACTTTATTTGAGGACATATTTCCTATGAAGGATATGTCGAGTTCATCAAATCAGGAGATACCTACTCCATCTAGTGAGGAATTCACTGTAATTCCTGAACCCACCTTGCGATGGAACACGTTGAGAATCCTGTTGAGGGTGGCAATGGAACTCCTGTGAGGAGTAAGAGACAGAGGACTGCAAAGTCCTTTGGTGATGATTTCATAGTGTACCTTGTGGATGACACACCCAGGACTATTTCAGAAGCTTATGCATCTCCGGATGCTGACTAGTGGAAGGAAGCTTTTCGTAGCGAGATGGATTCCATCTTAGCTAACGGAATCTGGGAGATCACTGACCGTCCTTATGGGTGCAAACCTGTAGGATGTAAGTGGGTGTTCAAGAAGAAGCTTAGACCTGATGGTATGATTGAAAAGTACAAGGCACGGCTTGTGGCTAAGGTTTATACCCAGAAAGAAGGTGAAGACTTCTTTGATACTTACTCACCCGTGGCTAGACTGACCACAATGCCGGTGCTACTATCACTTGCTGCGTCACATGGTCTTCTCATTCATCAAATGGACGTTAAGACGGATTTCCTCAATGGAGAGTTGAAGGAGGAAATTTACATGGATCAGCCAGATGGTTTTGTAGTACCTGGTCAGGAAGGAAAGGTGTGCAAGTTGTCAAAGTCTTTATATGGCCTTAAACAAGCTCCTAAGGAGTGGCATGAGAAGTTCGAAAGAACATTAACTACTGTCGGCTTTGTAGTAAACTTTGGTGACAAGTGCGTGTACTATCACCATGGTGGGGGCGAAGGAGTTATTCTTTGTCTGTATGTCGATGACATACTGATCTTTGGAACCAATCTTGATTTAATCAAGGAGGTTAAGGATTTCTTATCTCGCTGTTTTGATATGAAGGATGTAGGAGTAGCAGTTGTTATCTTAAACATCAAGCTGTTGAGAGATGAGAATGGTGGGATCACACTGCTTCAGTCTCAATATGTGGAAAAGATCTTGACTCGTTTTGGGTATAGTGACTGCATGCCTTCTCCAACTCCATATGACGCTAGTGTGTTTCTTCGAAAGAATCGACGGATTGCTAGATCAACTGGGGTATTCTCAGATTATTGGCTCGCTTATGTATTTGGCGAGTGCCACGAAGCCTGACATCTCTTTTGCTGTGAGCAAGCTGAGTCGGTTTGTGTCAAAACCGAGAGATGATCATTGACATGCGCTTGAGAGAGTTATGCGCTATTTGAAAGGCACTGGGAGCGATGGGATTCACTACACCGGGTATCCAAGGGTACTAGAGGGTTATAGTGACTCAAAGTGGATATCTAATGCTATACCGTCTATTCTATTAACTAGTCATCAAAAAGCAACCTATATCGAGGTCAAGTTTGATAGGGTGAAGTGGACTATTAGATCCCCGGCTTACCATTAGAAAGAAAGCTTAGCCGCCGACGCCAATGTGTTAAGCACATAGGATATATTCGGCGAAAGTCAGTAAGAAGTAGAGTGAATTCTGAAACTCCAGCATTTAGGCCCGGATAGAATGGGTCCTCAAGCTTAGAATCATTTGGCCTAACGTGGATCGATAAATGTTTAGATTTCTATGATTGTTTTTTACGTGGAGTTGTTGAATATCAACAACTTATTACACAGAATCCAATTTTTTATAGCGAGTTGAAGGAGTAGGTTTTATTAGCGGAGAAGAAGCAGTAAATTGGGGCTTATCGGGACCGATGTCACGAGCTTCTGGAATACAATGGGATCTTCGTAAAGTAGATCCTTATGAGTATTACAACCAATTTGATTGGAAAGTCCAATGGAAAAAAGAAGGGGATTCGTTAGCTCGCTATTTAGTACGAATTGGTGAAATGAGGGAATCCATCAAAATAATTCAACAAGCTGTAGAAAAAAATTCCTGGAGGACCTTATGAGAATTTAGAAGTCCGACGCTTTAAGAAAGAAAAGAATTCTGAATGGAATGATTTTGAGTATAAATTTCTTGGTAAAAAACCTTCGCCCAATTTTGAATTGTCAAGAGATTAAGGCCACAAGTGGTTATGTTTTTACACTTGGTGGTGGTGCTATTTCCTGGATGTCTTGCATGGAGACCATCTTAACAATGTCAACTATGGAAGCAGAACTCATAGCATTAGACACTGCCGCTGTTGAAGTAGAGTGGCTTCATGAGCTCTTCATGGACTTACCTATGGTTGTAAAACTAATACCCCCTATCCCGATGAACTGTGATAATCAAACTGTGATCGTCAATATAAACAGTTCTCAAGACAATACGAAGTTCTCAATGCATGTGAAGAGGAGACTAAAATCTGTCAGAAAATTGTGGAACTTCGGAGTTATTACGTTGCATTATATCCAAATGTCAAAAAACTTGGCAGATCCCTTCACAAAGGGTCTACCACGTAATGTGATAGATAATGAATCGATGTAGATGGATTTGAGACCCACCGCATCAGGTGTCCATAGTGGTAACCCACTCTATGTGATCGGAGATCCCGTGAAGTAGAAGTGGGAGACAAGCTGTTGGTCAGCTGAGAGGAGAGTATCCCTATTTTAATTATCCCACTCCGTGAAGATGCAATACTCTCTTGATCTGCGTGGCAGGTTGATATTTATCTTAATGTGTTCCAAGTGGCTTATTTGAGTAAGCAGAGATGTTCTCCTGCAGAACATCTCCCGAGGAACACACTATATGAATTTGATTGTTAAACGTCGCAGTCTGTGAGAATTGGGTGTTCTCTAATAAATTCATGAAAGGCCCTGGAGTATGACGTATACGCTCCACCCACGGGGAAGCCTTGCGGAAGCCTAGTATCGGTCAAGAATTTGTGTGAAACTAGTCTCACAGAAAACTTGTAGTTCAAGGCATAGTCTACTATTCAAGTTGTGATCTAGTGTAGCATAAAACTCTAAGTGGAAGTTCAACTTCACAATCTCCACTAAGCACCGATATGTAAACAATGTTTTGGAACTAAATAATAAGATGTGCCAATGAGACTTTGTGGGGGATTGTTGGAATTTTGCTAGTAGGCCTTTGGCCCAAATCCCAACTAAAATTCTGAAATTCTCTTGGCCCATTCATGCACACATGTGACTGGAGTGAGTGAGACTAAAGTTTAGTCCCAACACGGAAGTTGAGTGAGACTTGCACCTCTTTATAAGGTGAGCTCTTCTACCACTTGTATGAGCATGAGAAGAGGAGACCTACACGCGCACTCGTCCTCCTCGCTCGCCTCGCCATGCCATGCCTCGTCACGACGCGCCGCAGGTTGCGGGATTGAGCCGAGCCGAGGATAGAGCTATGCACGTTGTCTATATTTTTGCTGCTCGAGAATAATGAGTCATTACTTAGTAATTAATGGACGCGTTAATTACTGAACCCTTTCCGATTCTTTTGGATCGCGACTTGGACATGGGGTTTACTCCCACGACCTACCCAGCCCGCACTATATAGCCAGGCAGACGTCTATCCTAGCCACCGCCGAATCGTATGATTTCGCACCACCGTTCTAGATCATTGCGCCGCCACGCAAGTCTTCTCCATCCCTCCTTTTGGCGTCCACCGGAAGAAGGGACTGCAGGCCTCCGGAACCCCGCCACTCGTGATCCTGTACGGGAGAGGGGCGATCAGGTTTTTGGTGAGCGCACTCGCGCGACTGATGGCAGCAACGACTTTGCCAACGACGACTTCTTCCCCGACCTCGGCAACCTCATCCTTGACGACATGGGCGACAACGTCAATGCTGGCGGTGCTGCTCCCGCTGCATCTTATGTGATTCTATCCTTCCTGTTCGAGATCGTGGTAGAATTCATGTTTCTAGTATGTGCCCTAGATGTGATCTGTTCATCTACTATGCAAGTTCTCATGATTAGTTCAATCTTTGCTATTGCTGTCATGATTTATCTTCTGTTCATTCAGATTAAATCTCGTAGTAATTTGTTCGTATTTCCAACAATCCAAAAACCTGATTATAGGCAATTTACTTCGAGTGGTTTTGCTGCGCATTTGAAGCCGCCTGCCTTTAAGGGGGTGCAATATAAGAGGTGGCACATGAGAGCAGTTTACTAGTTTCAAACCATGTGATGCTATGGCGCCACTAAGGGCAAGCCTAAGGGTGATCTTAATCCTGCACAGTTGGAAGCTTTTGAGAAGATCGATACTCTCTTTAAAGGCGCCCTTCTGAGTGTTCTTGATGATTCCATTGTGGATTCGTATATGTCGTTTGACAACAGCAAGGACATGAGGGCTGCGCTCGAGGCCATGTTTGGTGCCTCGGATGCCGGCAGCGAGTTGTACGTCATGGAACAATTCTATGACTTCAAGATGACGGATGAGCGCTCTGTTTTACAGCAGGCTCATGAGATACAGTCACTCGCATAAGAACTTGAGTACTTCAAGTGTCTGTTGCTGGACAAATTTGTTGCCGGAGGCATCATTGCCAAGCTTCCACCTTCGTGGAACAATTTTGCTACTTCCCTAAAACACAAGAGACAGGAGTTTTCCATTTCGGATCTCATTGGTACTCTTGATGTTGAAGAGAAGGCGAGAGTGATAACCCACAAGTATAGGGGATCGCAACAGTTTTCGAGGGTAGAGTATTCAACCCAAATTTATAGATTCGACACAAGGGGAGCCAAAGAATATTTGAAGGTATTAGCAGCTGAGTTGTCAATTCAACCACACCTGGAGATTAATTATCTGCAGGAAAGTGATCAGTAGCATAGTAGTTTGATAGTTTTGATAGTAGTGACAACAGCAATAGTAACAGTAACGGTGATAGCAGTATTTTGTAGCAAGTGTAACAGTGATGATAGCAATAGTAACACAACGAGATCATTATAAATAAATTCGCAGGCATTGGATCGGTGACTTGTTGGATGATATTCATCATGTGACAGTTATAACCTAGGGCGATACGGCACTAGCTCCAGTTCATCGATATAATGTAGGCATGTATTCCGTAAATAGTCATACGTGCTTTATTAAAAGAACTTGCATGCCATCTTTTGTCCTACCCTCCCGTGGCAGCGGGGTCCATATTGGAAACTAAGGTATATTAAGGCCTCCTTTTAATAGAGAACCAGAACAAAGCATTAACACATAGTGAATACATGAACTCCTCAAACTACGGTCATCACCGAGAGTGGGCCCGGTTGTTGTCACTCCGGGGTTGTCGGATCATAACACGTAGTAGGTAACTATAATTTGCAAGATTGGATCTAAAACATGGATATAATGATGAATTCATAAACGGTTCAGATCTGAGTTTATGGCACCCGGGCCCAAAGTGACAAGCATTAAGCGTAGCAAAGTCATAGCAACATCCATCTAAGAACATAGTGGATACTAGGGATCAAGCCCTAATAAAACTAACTCGATTACATGATGAATCTCATCCAAGTCCTCAACGACCAGCGAGCCTACGAAGGAATTACTCACTCCCAATGGGGAGCATCATGGAATTGGCGATGGAGATTGGTTGATGATGACGAAGAACAAAGATCCCCCTCTCCGGAGCCCCAAACGGACTCCAGATCTGCCCTCCCGAGGAAGAACAGGGCTTGGTGGCAGCTCCGTCTCGTGAGACATGATAATTCTTTCTCCTTGATGTTTTTCTGGAAATATGTGATTTTATAACGTCGGAATTAGGGTCTGCGGGGCCACCAGGTGGGTACAACCCACCTGGGCGCGCCAGGAGAGGGGGGCGCGCCCTGGTGGGTTGTGCCCACCCAGGTGCCCCTCTCCGGCAGGTCTTGGCTCCAGAAATTCTTATTACTGTATAAAAAATCCTCGTAAAGTTTCGTTCCACTCCAAGAACTTTTATTTCTGCACGAAAACAATACCATGGTAGTTCTGCTAAAAATAGCATCAGTCCGGGATTAGTTTCACTCGAATCACGCAAATTAGAGTCCAAAATAAGAGAAAAAGCGTGAGAAAAAGTAGATACGTCGGAGACGTATCATAGAGCAAGGGACACATGTTCTCGAGTTGCTGAGGGAGCTTCTAGTGCCCATGGTACAGAAGAAGAACTTCCAGCCCAACAAGTTCAAAAACAAACAGAACAAAACTCAGGGCAAAGGAAAGTTTGATACAAAGAACATGTCGTCACATTCTACCAACTTCAAGAAGAATTCTCATAAGAAGGTGAAGGGACTTTTCCATGCCTGCGGTGATCCTAATCACTGGGCTCCGAAGTGTCCTAACCGCTTTGAGGAGCGTGAACATGAGAAGAGCGGCAAATCCGGTAATGTTGTCATCGGTGATATTGATATGAAGGAATCTGGGTACGGTATTATTCCTACCATCCTTTCAGTATTTCAATCTCCTGATTGGTTAATTGACACCGGTGCCAATGTACATGTTTGTGCTGATGCCTCCATGTTTTCTTCTTACAAGGTCACAGGGACTTCTCCCGTGCTGATGGGGAACAGGTCACATGCCATCGTTCTAGGTGTTGGTACGGTCGATGAAGTTTACTTCGGGGAAGGCCGTGCGTCTGAAGAACGTTCATCATGTGCCGTCCATCAACAAAGATCTCGTTAGCAGTTCCTGTTTATGTCGAGATGGTTTTAAGTTTGTTTTTAATCAAATAAAGTTCTAATCTCTAAGTATGGACAATTTGTTGGAAAAGGCTGTGAGACCGGAGGCTTGTTCCGCCTGTCTTTGTCAGATATTTGCACTAAAGTTATTAATAATGTTTGCCACAATAATGAGTCTGATATTTGGCATTCATGACTTTGTCACATTAACTTTGGTTGCATGACGCGGCTAGCCAATATGAATTTAATTCCAAAAATCTCTACTGTCAAAGGCTCTAAGAGCCAAGTATGTGTGCAAGCTAAGCAGCCTCGCAAGTCCCATTAGACGGCAGAGGCAAGAGACTTGGCGCCACTAGAGCTTATACATTCTGATCTTTGTGAGATGAATGGCGTGTTGGCGAAAGGTGGAAATAGATACTTCATGATGTTGATTGATGACTCCACTAGATATTGTTATGTGTATCTTCTGAAATCAAAAGATGAGGCTTTAACTTTCTTCAAAAACTATAAAGCTGAGGCAGAGAACCAACTTGATCATAAAATTAAACGGTTTAGATCTGATTGTGGTGGATAATATTTTTCCAATGAATTTGATTTGCTTTGTGTGGAACATGGTATAATCCATGAGAGGACGCCTCCCTACTCACCTCTGTCAAACGGGGTAGCCGAAAGAAAGAACCGAACTCTAACTGATATGGTTAACACCATGTTAGACACATCGGGTCTTTCCAAAGAATGGTGAGGGGAGGCGCTAATGACTGCGTGTCATGTCCTAAACCGAGTTACCACAAAGCATAAGACCATGACTCCATTTGAGGAATGGGAAAGGAAAAGGTTGAGACTCTCTTACCTACGTACTTGGGGTTGTTTGGCGAAAGTCAATATACCAATTCCCAAGTAGCGCAAGCTTGGACCAAAAACCGTGGATTGTGTTCTTATGGGCTATGCCTTCCATAGCATCGGTTATAGATTTTTGATAATAAAATCTGAGTTATCCAACATGAATGCCGGTACGATTATGGAGTCGAATGATGCAACTTTCTTTGAGGACATATTTCCTATGAAGGATATGTCGAGTTCATCAAATCAGGAAATACCTACTCCATCTAGTGAGGAATTCGCTGTAATTCCGGAACCCACCATTGCGATGGAACACGTTGAGAATCCTGTTGAGGGTGACAATGGAACTCCTGTGAGGAGTAAGAGACAGAGGACTGCAAAGTGCTTTGGTGATGATTTCATAGTGTACCTTGTGGATGACACACCAAGGACTATTTCAGAAGCCTATGCATCTCCTGATGCTGACTACTGGAAGGAAGCTGTTCGTAGCGAGATGGATTCCATCTTAGCTAACGGAACCTGGGAGATCACTGACCATCCTTATGGGTGCAAACCTGTAGGATGTAAGTGGCTCTAGTAGAAAACGAGCCTATTGTCCCGGTTCGTAAGGGCCTTTTGTCCCGGTTCCTGAACCGGGACTAAAGGGTCGTTACTAATGCCTTGACCCTTTAGTCCGGTTCTAACCAGAACCAGGACAAATGGGCCTCCATGTGGCCTGCGTGGTGAGCCCAGGCAGGAGGGCCTTTGGTCCCGGTTGGTGGCACCAACCGGGACCAATAGACCTCCACGCGTCAGCATTTCTGTGGCTGGGGTTTTTGTTTTTTTTTGAAAGGGGGGGAGGGTTGGGGGTTTTGGGGGGTTAATTTAGGTATTTCATATATTGTGTTAGATAGATAATTAATAGAGAGAGGTGTCCTCTCTTATGTCCGTGCTTGGTCGACGCTACGTACTATACATACGTATATAGAGGACTAGACACGCTAGCTAGCTAGTAAGCAAACGAAGGAAACAGAAGATCGTCATGAACATATATGCATACAGAGAGAAGTGATATCGACCACCTCTCCTTCTCCGAGAGATTGGTCGAACAACAAGTTCTCGTATATCTATCCGACACTACCAGCTTCATATATACAATAATTATCTCTTACAAATATAATCTCCTAAATTACGGAAGCATGGTCCACATAGTATTCTCCGTCTTCAGCGATCACGTGGTCAAGAAAGAATGGCGCCAATTCCTCTTGAATTGCTCGCATGCGATCTGGTGCTAGGAGTTCATCCTGCTGCCGAAACATCTAATTTGAAGAAGGGGGTCAATACATATATATATATATATATATGAATGAATGAAACTCAACACAAATGATGGTAATAAAATAAAATTGTGAATATTATTTCTTACACACTTCATATTGTTCTTCAGAGTACCCGCCCCGCTCACAGGTCGTGTGGCGGATGGACTCGCAAACGTAGTATCCACATAAATCATTCCTTTGGTCCTGCCACAACCACTTTACAAGAAATATAGGTCAATCAAACAAATAAGAAAGAATGCCAAATGGTATTGATGAAACTAGTGCTTGAATCAATAGCTAGGAGACGCGCGGAACATGCTACTATAGTACTTACTTTCGGGTATCTAAATTGCAGCATATTCGACAGTCCCGGAGATTTTTTGGTGAATTTTCTCCAAACCCTGCCAGACAAAAGAAAACAATTACTTGATATCAGGAAATGAACAAAGTTGCTGATATGGTGGATAATGATCGATTTAACTTACTTCTCAAGGATTTCAGTCATGTCCACATACTCCTGGGGATCTTTTCGTTTAGAGTCCAAGACAGTTACTACTCCCTGCTCAAGCCTAATCTCTAGGAGAATATAGTGGTACCTGCGCACGCATGCATAACTCATCAATTACATTACTATAACCTGGACTAATATATAAGGGAAACCGAATATGCACAAGACAGTAACACTCACTTGAAGTTGTAAGGAAAGAGTATTATATCTTTGTTTTCATTTATTTTGAATGATCGTAGCAAGTTGGCCTCGGTATCTGCGGCACGATGTTCAACCTCAGTTGCATCTATGAGATATGTGTTAAGGAGCCTAATATCACCGATTTGTCTTTTCTTCAATTCGGCGATCTTCAACCTGCATAATATAGTGAGGACAATTATAAATACATGCATGAAAGAGTTGAGCTATATAGAGAGACTTAATGACAGAAGTAGTAGTACTTACAGACAGTAGCAGGTGACCGTTTCTTTAGCGAGGGCCAATTGATTGAAAAACAGATAGAACTCCTCAAATGGAATAGGCAACAGATCAACTGCAACGAGGTCATTCTCCGGTTTAACTCTCACATACAAAGTACTCCTCCCCCAGACTCTCTACAGATTTTCAAGTACCAATCATGCAATCTTCGCATCATCGTTGATAGAGATCTTTCATCTTGACGAGAGGCTTCCCGTACTCGTATCTGTGTATCTACACGTCCATGAAATCATAATGTACATCATCGGGCAAGTAATCTCCAAGATTGCTATAACCGGGCACCATCCTCGGATCGACGATGTCGCTAGGCACCTTGAGCGGGGGGCACGATTGATTCCCTTGTTCGCTGAGCTGGGAAATTTGTTTCCCAGCTGCTCGTCGTTCTTTCATCCTTTGATCACTGACTGTACTTCCCGACCACTCCGCTTTGGCCCATGTCTTTCCAATAATGCGCTCATAGTTGCCTTTCGACGGACACTTGGGTGGTTTTGCCAGGGCAGCCAGAGTGCGCTTCGCTTTCACCGGATCTACCTTCTCCTCCGTAGGTGGATGTCTCTGTGCTTTCAACCCTTCAAACCAGTCCTTCACTTCGGTTCGCGCGATCTTTGCGTTCTCCTCCGGGCTCATCTCGTATGGTAACTTCTCTGGAGTCTTCAGAGAAGGACCGAATCTGTATTTTGTCCCGCCTTTGGCTGTACTGCTAGGCGCCGGCCGAGCAGACGGAGCGGCTTTCTTATTTACTTGCTTACGAGGCGGAGGAGAAGGACTATGACACACCGGAGCAGCTGCCGGAGCGGTGGCGGGTCTCTTTCGCCCTTGCTGACGAGGCGGAGAAGGAGGAGGCTGGCTGCTCGGGCGCAGGCGGAGAAGGAGGCGGAGTGCCGCCACACGCCGGAGAAGGAGCCGGCCGAGTGCCCTGATCGTCACTCGCCGAAGGAGGAGGCGGTGGAGGAGGCGGAGTGCCCTGACTTGCCGGAGGAGGAGGAGGAGGCGGAGGCGTCCAGTTCTGAAGGTTGATGAGCTCCTTCCGCCATAGGCATGGAGTCTTCAGAGAAGAACCCAACCGAGTCTCCCCTTCTCCGGTAGGGTGGTCAAGCGGGAGGTCCTCAAATCCCTCCATTATTTCATCCACCATCACCTTAGCATATCCTTCTGGAATCGGCCGGCAGTGAAAAGTTGCGCCGGGTTCAGTAGGAAAGACAGAGCCAACAGCTGCCTTGACCTTCATATTAATCCATTGCGTCATAAGGTGGCAATTTTGAGAATCCATGATAGCATCCACGGGATAGCTGGCAGGAGCCGTCAAGACATGCTCCGGCTGAAGCAGCTCGGTGGAAGCCACGCTGCTTCTCCGCTGAGATGGCGGGGTAGCTTCTGGGGAAGCTTCGGCAAGTCGTTTGCTGCGATTTGCTTCTCATTCCTCTATCCCTTGTACCCTTGCTTTAAGCGCCTGCATTTCGGTCTGCTGCACTTTCTTCCTCCTCTCGTGGTATTTGTAACCGCCTGCGTCCGGAAACCCAGCCTTCCACGGAATGGAGCCTGGCGTGCCTCGTGTCCGTCCAGGGTGCTCAGGATTTCCGAGGGCCTTTGTGAGCTCGTTGTTCTCTTTGTCTGGAAGGAACGTCCCTTTCTGCGCTGCATCGATATAGTACCGAAGGTTCTTGAAGGGTATGTCAAGTTGCTCGTCCGTCCAAACGCACATCCCTGTTACAGGGTCCAAGGATCGGCCAGCCCCGAAGAACCAAGTCCGGCAACGGTCTGGCCAGTTCATTGTCTCTGGTTCGATCCCTTTATCAAGCAGATCAGTCTCAGCCTTTGCCCACTTAGGCCGGCCTTTGAGGTAGCCACCTGACCCCGTGCGATGATGAAGCTTCTTCTTCGTAGCATTTTTCTTGTTTGTCTCCGGCATCTTCTTACTCTTATCCAATGTCTTGTGGGCCACAAATGCGGGCCACTGATCTCTGATCTTCTCATATTTGCCGATGAATTGTGGTGTCTCTTCTTTGTCGACAAACCTTTCAGCTCATTCTTCCACCTCCTGAATAGCTCTGCCATCTTCTTAAGAGCAGCAGACTTAATTAATTGCTCTATAACCGGCTTCTCCGGATCCTCCTGTGGCGGTAGGGTGAAATTTTCCTTCAGCTCATTCCAAAGATCATCTTTCTGCATATCATTGAGATAAGACACCTCAGGGTCTTCTTTAGCCGGCTTAAACCATTGGTGGATGCTGATCGGGATCTTGTCCCTAACAAGAACCCCGCACTGAGCAGTAAATGCATCCTTTGTCCGGATGGGTTCAATCGGTAGGCCGTCGCGCGCGATTGCTGTGATCTCAAACCTTTCATCCTTGCGCAACTTTTCTTCGGGCCTCGTCTCTTTACCGAAGTTGTGCTCGATCCGGAGGGCTAGAAAAAAGAAGAAAGACGAGAGTTAATTAATATGTGTACATACCAAAACAATGAATGCATCAATTAGCTAGTCTCGGCACAGGCTTAACTAATATATTTACCTGGTCGGACTCTGTTCGGTCACCGGAGTCGTCACCCTGTTCTTCCGGACCTTCTTCACCCTACTGTTCTTCCTTACCTTTTTCACCCTGCTGTTCTTCCGGACCTTTTTCACCCTGCTGTTCTTCCGGACCCGCTTCTTCACCCTGCCGTTCTTCCAGACCATCATTGTCGTTAAGATAACACGACATGACATCACCTCTGTCTAAGATTATGTCCCGCAACGTCTCTTCTGCTTGCTCGTCTCGTCCGTGCTCCATTGTTTCTGCAAATATATATTACAACATGGCAATTATTACACATGCATGACAGCACGTGGTATATTAGTTTGCGTGTACTCCTCAAGAGTTTTCACTGTCGAAGTTATCCGGGAGGGGGTAATATCGGCAACGATGAGATACATACAGGGGAAAATAATGTTATCGAGGAGCGGGTATATCGACCCCCCCCCCCCACGTGTTGAAGTTATCGGGAGGGGTTTATATCGACAACTACGACATACGTACATGGGGGAAAATAATATTATCGGGGAGGGGGTATATCGACCCCCCACGTGTTGAAGTTAACGGGAGGGGGCATATCAACCCTCCTCGTGTTGAAGTTACAGGGAGGGGGTAATATCGACAACGATGAGATACATACACGGGAAAATAATGTTATCGGGGAGCGGTTATATCGACCCCCCACGTGTTGAAGTTATCGGGAGGGATCTATATCGACAACGACGACATACGTACATGGGAAAATAATACTATCGGGGAGGGGGTATATCGACCCCCCCCACGTGTTGAAGTTATCGGGAGGGGGTATATCGACCCCCCCTCATGTTGAAGTTACCGGGAGGGGGTAATATCGACAACGATGAGATACATACATGGGAAAATAATGTTATCGGGGAGAGCGGGTATATCGACCCCCCACGTGTTGAAGTTATCAGGGTTTATATCGACAACGACGACATACGTACATGGGAAAATAATAATATCGGGGAGGGGGTATATCAACCCCCCACGTGTTGAAGTTATCGGGAGGGGTATATCGATGACGACAGACCCGATAAAACATAAGAAAACAAAGAAGAAATAAGAAGAAGAGAAGAAGAAAGGAATAGCTAGAGGAGAAGATCGAAGAAAAAAAAGAAGAAAAAAAAGAGGAGAAGAAGAAAGGAAAAGAGGAGAAGAAGAGAAAATAGAATATATTCTATTTTCTCTTCTTTTCCTCTATTCCTTTCTTCTTCTCCTCTTCTTTTTCTTCTTTTTTCTTCTTATTTATTTCTCCTCTTCTTCCTCTCCCCTCTTCTTCTCCTCTCTTCCTCTTCTTATTTCCTTTTTCCTCTCATTCTTTTTCTTCTTCTTCCTTCTTAAAAATACATGAAGTAGTATTGCCTAATTCATTGTTCATATGAATATACAAACATTTGCATATTTACAATAATTAATATCACCAAAAAAATCTATGAACAGAAAAAAATCCTAATTTTTCTAAAAAACTATCTTTTGCATATATACATGAACATATATATACCCAGATAACATATGTACATATATATAAAAAATAAGCATATATATGAAAAAAACATATAAATGAAAAAAAATGCTAGCTAGGGAGGGCGCCGGCCGGACCAGGAGGATCGCGGGGTCGGCGGTGAGGATGGCGACGGGGCAGTGGGCGCGCGCTCGGGGTAGGGGGCGCGGGCGACGGCGAGGGCGGGCCAGGGCGGCGCGTGTCGGGGAAGGGGCCGGCGCAGGCGACGGCGAGGGAGGGCCGGGGCGGCGCGCGTCGGGGCAGGGGCGCGGGCGACGGCGATGGGGGCGGGCCGGGGCGGCGCGCGTCGGGGCAGGGGCACGGGAGACAGCGACGACGGGGGCGGGCCGGCGCGGGCGGCATCGGCGTTGTCGGGGGCGGCAACTGCAAGATGAGAGTGAAAATTTCCTAAGTGTGGACTTATATAGCAGAGCCTTTAGTCTCGGTTCGTGGCAGCAACCGGGACTAAAGGTGGGCACTAGTCCCGGTTGGTGCCACCAACCGGGACCAAAGTCCACTTTTCAGCAGCCCAAAGGGCGGGAAGCGGCGGCCTTTGGTCCCGGTTGGTGGCACCAACCGGGACTAAAGGGGGGCATTTGTACCAGTTCGTGGCACCAACCGGGACCAATGCCCACCTTTAGTCCCGGTTTGGTGCCACCAACCGGGACCAAAGGCCATGTGCTGCTGCGCCCGCGTCGAAAGTTTAGTCCCACCTCACTAGTTGAGAGGGGTGCGCAGTGGTTTATAAGCCCCACTGCCGCACCCCTCTCGAGCTTCTCTCCATTGCAGGCTTACGGGCCTAATTGTCACTGCTATGCCTGTGGGCCTACTGGGCCTGCTGCGGGCCTGAATCCTGGCCCATGGATGGATTTCTAGTCGTATTCAGGCTGTAGGGGCCCAATAGGTGGCACTTTTTTTGTTTTTTTGTTTTGTGTTGCTTTATTTATTTTATTTTCTTTTGTTTTTTGCTTTATTTTTTAATTCCTTATGCTTTTAGTTTTAGAAAATTATAAACTTTTTGTTAATGCCATTAGTTTTCAAATTTGAAAACACTTTTTTGTTTTCTTTGTTGCTTTATTTATTTTATTTTGTTTCTACTTACAACAAAATACTTATTGTTGCTATTTTTATTTTTATTTCTGTTTTTTTGTTTTGTTTTCTGCATTATTTATTTTCTTTTGTTTTTTCCTTTATTTTTAAATTCTTTTTGCTTTTAGTTTTAGAAAAATTATAAACTTTCTGTTAGTGCCATTAGTTTTCAAATTAGAATAGTTAAAATTTGAATTCTTTGAAATTTGTGTGAATCACAAGTTTGTTGCCCTCTTGAGAGTGTTCTTGGTGAGAACATTGTTGACAAGGAGTGAACCGGGATTAATGGTATTACGAGGGCCAAACCATAAGACATTAAAGCATTTGAAATGAACTCTGAAAAAGTTGGCATAGCATGTGCATGTACAAAACGGAGAATGGTATCATACTCGTCTGTTACAAAGTTGGAATGGTATCATCATAATAGTTGCGGGAGAAAGTCTTCACTTTTTCTTCGCTTGTGTCATTTGCTTATTGCGCCGTAATCATCGATAATCTTCATCGTTTATCAGGATGCTTGGGTCAGCCTTGACTTTGAAGGGAGGAATTTCATGAAACTTTTCATAATCTTCAGACATGTATGTCTTGCCCTCCACTCCCACGATGTCCCTTTTTCCTGAAAGAACTATGTGGCGCTTTGGCTCATCGTATGATGTATTCGCTTACTTATCTTTTCTTTTTCTCGGTCGGGTAGACATGTCCTTCACATAGATAACATCTTCCACAGCATTGGCTAGGACAAACGGTTCGTCAGTGTACCCAAGATTTTTCAGATCCACTGTTGTCATTCCGTACTGTGGGTCTACCCGTACCCCGCCTCCTGACAGATTGACCCATTTGCACTTAAACAAAGGGACCTTAAAATCATGTCCGTAGTGAAGTTCCCATATGTCCACTATGTAACCATAATATGCGTCCTTTCCCTTCTCGGTTGTTGCATCAAAGCAGACACCGCTGTTTTGGTTGGTGCTCTTTTGATCTTGTTCAATCGTGTAAAATGTATTCCCATTTATCTCGTATCCTTTGCAAATCAATACAGTCAAAGATGGTCCCCTGGACAACAAGTATAGCTCATCACAAACAGTGTTGTCACCTCTTAGACGTGTTTCCAACCAACTGCTGAAAGTCCTGATGTGTTCACATGTAATCAAGTCGTCGCACTGCTCCGGGTGTTTGGAGCGCAGACTATTCTTGTGTACATCTACATACGGGGTCACCAAGGTCGAGTTTTGTAAAACTGTGTAGTGTGCTTTAGACCAAGAATGCCCGTCCCTACATATTATTGAGTCCGCTCCTAGCGTGCCTTTTCCAGTCAGTGTCCCCTCATACCACGATTTAGGGAGACCTATCTTCTTAAGGCCAGGAATGAAGTCAACACAAAACCCGATGACATCCTCTGTTCGATGGCCCATGGAGATGCTTCCTTCTGGCCTAGCGCGGTTACGGACATATTTCTTTAGGACTCCCATGAACCTCTCAAAGGGGAACATATTGTGTAGAAATACGGGCCCCAGAATGACAATCTCGTCGACTAGATGAACTAGGACGTGCGTCATGATATTGAAGAAGGATGGTGGGAACACCAGCTCGAAATTGACAAGACATTGCGCCAAATCACTCCTTAGCCTAGGTATGATTTCTAGATCGATCACCTTCTAAGAGATTGCATTGAGGAATGCACATAGCTTCACAATGGCTAATCGGACGTTTTCCGGTAGAAGCCCCCTCAATGCAACCGGAAGCAGTTGCGTCATAATCATGTGGCAGTCATGAGACTTTAGGTTCTGGAACTTTTTCTCTGGCATATTTATTAGTCCCTTTATATTCGACGAGAAGCCAGTCGGGACCTTTATACTGAGCAGGCATTCAAAGAAAAATTCTTTCTCTTCTTTCGTAAGAGCGTAGCTGGCAGGACCTTCATACTGCTTCGGAGGCATGCCGTCTTTTTCATGCAAACGTTGCAGGTCCTCCCGTGCCTCAGGTGTATCTTTTGTCTTCCCATACACGCCCAAGAAGCCTAACAGGTTCACGCAAAGGTTCTTCATCACGTGCATCACGTCGATTGAAGAGCGGACCTCTAGCTCTTTCCAGTAGGGTAGGTCGAAGAATATAGATTTCTTCTTCCACATGGGTGCGCGTCCCTCAGTGTCATTCGGAACAGCTAGTCCGCCGGGACCCTTTCCAAAGATTACGTGTAAATCATTGACCATAGCAAGTACGTGATCACCGGTACGCATGGCGGGCTTCTTCCGATGATCTGCCTCGCCTTTGAAATGCTTGCCTTTCTTTCGACATTGATGGTTGGTTGGGAAAAATCGACGATGGCCCACGTACACATTCTTCCTGCATCTGTCCAGGTATATAGTTTCAGTGTCATCCAAGCAGTGCGTGCATGCATGGTATCCCTTGTTTGTCTGTCCTGAAAGGTTACTGAGAGTGGGCCAATCGTTTATGGTCACGAACAACAACGCCTTTAGGTTAAATTCCTCTTGTTTGTGCTCATCCCACGTCCGTACACCATTTCCATTCCACAACTGTAAAAGTTCTTCAACTAATGGCCTTAGGTACACATCAATGTCGTTGCCGGGTTGCTTAGGGCCTTGGATGAGAACTGGCATCATAATGAACTTACGCTTATGCACATCCAAGGAGGAAGGTTATACATACATAGAGTCACGGGCCAGGTGCTGTGATTGCTGCTCTGCTCCTCGAAAGGATTAATGCCATCCGCGCTTAAAGCAAACCATACATTCCTTGGGTCCTTT
Source organism: Aegilops umbellulata (assembly GCA_032464435.1). Taxonomy (NCBI): domain Eukaryota; kingdom Viridiplantae; phylum Streptophyta; class Magnoliopsida; order Poales; family Poaceae; genus Aegilops; species Aegilops umbellulata. The sequence goes on along the minus strand of CP136059.1, from coordinate 358,496,220 downwards.
GCAAACTCATCCCAGTACTTTCTCTCGATTTTTCTCCACTGCGACCCGTCAGCGGGTGCTCTCAGCTTCCCGTCTTTCTTACGGTCCTCACTGTGCCATCACATCAACTTGGCATGCTCTCCGTTTCTGAACAGACGTTTCAACCATGGTATTATAGGAGCATACCACATTACCTTCTCAGGAACCCTCTTCCTGGGGGGCTCGCCGTCAACGTCACCAGGGTCATCTCATCTAATCTTATACCGCAATGCACCACATACCGGGCATGCGTTTAGATCCTTGTATGCACCGCGGTAGAGGATGCAGTCATTAGGGCATGCATGTATCTTCTACACCTCCAATCCTAGAGGGCATACGACCTTCTTTGCTGCGTATGTACTGTTGGGCAATCCGTTATCCTTTGGAAGCTTCTTCTTCAATATTTTCAGTAGCTTCTCAAATCCTTTGTCAGGCACAGCATTCTCTGCCTTCCACTGCAGCAATTCCAGTACGGTACCGATCTTTGTGTTGCCATCTTCGCAATTGGGGTACAACCCTTTTTTGTGATCCTCTAACATGCGATCGAACTTCAGCTTTTCCTTTTGACTTTCGCATTGCGTCCTTGCATCGACAATGACCCGGCGGAGATCATCATCATCGGGCACATCGTCTGATTCCTCTTGATCTTCAGCAGCTTCACCCGTTGCAGCATCATTGGGCACATCATCTGGTTCCTCTTGATCTTCACCAGCTCCCCCCATTGCAGCATCACCGTATTCAGGTGGCACATAGTTGTCATCATACTCTTCTTCTTCGCCATCTTCAATCATAACCCCTATTTCTCCGTGCCTTGTCCAAACATTATAGTGTGGCATGAAACCCTTGGAAAGCAGGTGGGTGTGAAGGATTTTCCGGTCAGAGTAAGACTTCATATTGCCACAATTAGGGCATGGACAACACATAAAACCATTTTGCTTGTTTGCCTCAGCCGCTTCGAGAAATTCATGCACGCCCTTAATGTACTTAGAGGTGTGTCTGTCACCGTACATCCATTGCCGGTTCATCTGCGTATGTTATATATAATTAAGTGTGTCAAAAACCATTACAGAACATCATGAATAGATAATTAAGTGACCAAATTAATATAAGTTCATCATCACATTAAAACCAAAGTATTGGACAACATCCAAAAACCCAAGCTTCCGAGTTCGGAAACTCCTTGGCCCCGAAGTCTCAGATCGGGTGAGGTTCCTGATTTAATTCCACCCACCCACCCAAACTTAAGCGATCTATCCAAAATTCGGCAAGAGCCCGAAGAAATAGTACACCATTACTGGGCCAGATTCCTCCTGGTCATGATCAGGATAAAGGACTGCCGCAAGGAGGATGCAATTTCATTCTTCTGCAATAATTGCACGGACAAGGGAATCCTCAACGCCATACGTCGCCGTGAAATTACACGCTCCGCTGACTTGGCGTACATAGTACGAAAGTTCTGTGCTATGGAAAGCGCCTGGAAATCCAAAATAAAATTTTGGGATAATCCGGCCCTGAATACAAACCCAGTCTGAAATAAAAGGGTGCATTATCGCCAGACAGCCAGTTTAAACACCAAAAAACAAAAACCCTCTACAGGGCATGGAACCGTGCTGGAGTGGTGGCTCAATGGACCCTGTAAAATTCATAGTACAAAGGGCGCCACACCAACTCATAGCCTTAGAGCATGTTGGATACTCCGGCAGGTGGCCAAAAGTGGCGAAGATCTTCTAATCCCAGAAGCCACAGAGCACCAACCAAAAGATACCAGTACAGTATTAACAGTCTTCAAGACTTTCGCATCAAACAATATGCGAAAACGAACACTTCGCAGCCTTGCCGAAGTCTACCATGTGGCAACAATAAACCCATGGAGTGACACATCTATTACTTTCAATGCCAGTGGCGAACCTAAATTCCGAACAGCCCGAGCACCAGCCGCATTGGTCCTCAGTCCACTTGTGGACGACTTTCGACTCACCAAGGTACTCATGGACGGCGGCAGCGGATTGAACCTCATTTATGAGGAAACCCTTCAAAAAATGGAAATAGACTGGAACAACACTGAGCGAAGCAGCACAACCTTTAGAGGAATAATCCCCAGTCGGGAAGCGCGTTGTACGGGAAAAATCACACTAGATGTGGTGTTCGGCACGCCGGACAATTATAGGTCCGAAGGGGTCACGTTCCAAGTGGCCCCGTTCAGCAGCGGATACCACACTCTATTAGGGCGGGAGGCATTTACAATCTTCCAAGCCATACCCCATTACGGATACATGAAGCTCAAAATGCCCGGGCCCAACGGAATCATCACTCTTGCTACTGATCCGGACACAGCACTCCACACCGAAAATAAGACAGTCGCACTAGCCCTCGAGGCACTATCCGAAGCCCTAGCGGTTGAGGAACTGACTGCGCTGTGCTCCACGGTGAACAGGGACGATGTGATACTCGACAAAAGATCCAAGTCCACCTCCTTTAAACCAGCGGACGAAATAGTCAAAATCCAACTCCATCCAACAGACCCTACAAAAACAGCTTCCATCGGGGCACAATTAAACCCTGATGTCGACGCCGCACTGCGAGAGTTGCTACGCGAGAACTGGGACATTTTTGCCTGGCACCCTTCAGACATGCCAGGAATCCCACGCAGGCTGGCCGAGCAGAGCCTAAATATCCTAAAAGGATTTAAGCCAGTCAAGCAGGCTCTTCGGCGTTTCTCCGAACCTAAGAGACAAGCCATGGGAGAGGAACTAGCCAAGCTATTGGAGGCCGGATTCATCAGAGACATAAAACATCCGGACTGGCTAGCAAACCTGGTGATGGTACCAAAGAAGGAAAATCCTGGTGCTTGTGCGTTGATTTTAAGGACCTCAACAAGGCTTGCCCAAAGGATCCCTTCCCCCTCCCCCGCATCGATCAAATTATCGACACTACCGCAAGACACGACTCATTGTGTTTCCTTGACGCATACTCCGGCTACCATCAAATTAAGATGGCAGAGTTAGATCAAGCCGCAACGACATTCATCACACCATACGGCCCATTCTGCTTCAACACAATGCCCTTCGGGCTCAAAAACGCCGGCGCAACATATCAGCGCATGATTCAGACATGTCTGGCAAAACAGTGGAGGCATACGTAGATGAAGTGGTCGTCAAAACCAAGCATGCCAAATCTCTAGTAGACGACTTGAGGCTCACATTCGATAACCTCCGAACATACGACATCAAGCTCAACCCGGAAAAATGCGTTTTCGGCGTACCGGCCGGAAAGCTCTTGGGCTTCATTGTATCCGGTAGAGGAATTGAAGCAAATCCAGCCAAGATCCGAGCTCTGTCACAATTGGATATCCCAAAGGACCTCAAACAAATACAAAAATTGACCGGATGTGTGGCGGCTCTAAGCCGCTTTATCTCCCGCTTGGGAGAAAAGGCATTACCCCTTTATCACCTCCTCCGGTGCACCGAACACTTCGAGTGGACGGATGACGCCACGGCCGGACTCGACGAAATTAAAGCCATATTGGCAACAAACCCAGTCCTGGCCGCGCCAAACATTGGCGAACCAATGCTATTATACATTGCGGGAACTCATCAAGTTGTGAGCGCAGTAGTCATCGTCGAACAAGAAACGGACGAACACAAATTCCCCCTTCAAAAGCCGGTTTACAATCAGGCGGCAGATGTCTTGGCTCGCATCGGTGCAAAACAATCAGATTGTCCACGGTCCTCACTCCATGCAAGTCACGGTACCCACATTATCAAAAGATAGCGTACGCGGTATTCATGGCGCCCCGGAAGCTGCGACACTACTTTCAAGAGTGTTCGATAACGGTAGCCTCCGAAGTGCCACTTAACGATATTATAAACAACTGCGACACGACGAGCGGGATTGCCAAATGGGCCATTGAGTTCCTCCCGTTCGACATAACCTACAAGCCACGACGAGCTATTAAGTCGCAAGTTTTGGCCGACTTCGTCGCCGAATGGACGGAAGCCGAAATCCCTAAAGAGTACGGCACATATTCCAACTGGATCATGCACTTCGACGGCTCCAAAATGTTGGCTGGTCTGGGGGCTGGCGTCGTTTTGACGTACCCAACTGGAGATACCGTTCAATACGTACTCCAGATAATGTATACAGACTCCAACAACGCAGCCGAATACGAGGCCCTTCTACATGGTCTCCGGATGGCAGTATCCGTGGGCATTCAATGCCTAGAGGTGCGCGGGGATTCGAACCTCGCGATATCCCAAATAAACAGAGACTTTGATGCCAAGGATCCGAAAATGGCAGCTTATCGCAACGCCGTCCTAAAAATGTCAGCTCGGTTCGAGGGGCTAGAATTTCACCATATAGCCTGGGAAAACAATCAGGCGGCAGATGTCCTGGCTCGCATCGGTGCAAAACGAGATGCCGTCCCTCCCAACATCTTCTTGGAAAGGCTGTTCAAGCCATCCGTAGTATGGGAAGGGGAACCCGAAAATAACAGCCCGGACCCAACCGCACTGCCCGACACCGAACTCTCGGACACAATTGGAGGCTCTGCCAACGAAGTAACATCCTCAGCCCACGAAATAATGGCAGTCATGGCCCCGTGGACAGAACCATTCCTAGCCTACCTAACCAGGCAGGAACTCCCCAAGGACTAAAACGAGGCACGCTGCATAGTGCGGCGATATAAAGCCTATAAAGTCCATGAGGGAGAGCTTTATAAGAAAAGCACCACAGGAGTCCTTCAAAGGTGTATCTCCGAAGATGAAGGGCGGAATCTTCTGGGTGAAATTCATGCCGGACTCGACGGACGCCACGCTGCAGCCCGGGCCCTTGTAAGCATGGCCTTCCGTACATGATTTTATTGGCCAATGGCCCGGGCAGATGCTCAGGACTTAGTCCAACGATGCGTTGGTTGCCAGGTCTTTGCTAACCAAAGCCATATGCCACCTACCGCCCTCCAAACTATACCCATCACCTGGCCCTTCGCGGTCTGGGGGCTCGACATGGTTGGACCCCTTAAAGGAGGAACCCACAAGCAAAAATACCTACTCGTCTTGGTGGATAAGTTCACCAAATGGATAGAGGCCAAGCCTGTTAACATGGTCGAATTCAGACCAGTGATAGTCTTCATATTCGGGGTCGTACACCGCTATGGCGACCCCACAGCATCATCACTGATAACGACACAAACTTTACGGCCGATGAAGTCAAACTCTGGTGCAAAAACATGGGCATCAAGCTCGACTATGCTTCAGTCTATCACCCACAAACTAACGGTCAAGTCGAGCGAGAAAATGGTCTAATCATGAGCGGCATCAAACCCAGATTAGTGCGGTCCCTCAAGGAATCCAACACGCACTGGGTAGAGGAGCTCGACTCCGTACTCTGGGGGCTGCGGACCACGCCGAATCGCACCACCGGATACACACCATTCTTTATGGTATACGGCGCAGAGGCGGTTCTGCCCTGCGACATAATTCATAACTCACCTCATGTGCGCATGTACATAGAAAGAGAAGCCGAACTCGACCGGCAGGACAGTTTGGACGCCTTGGAGGAGGAGCGTGACGTGGCAAAAGCCCGTTCCGCATTCTATCAATAGCAGGCTCGAAGATACCAAAGCAGAGAAGTACGGGCCAAAACCTACAATGTTGGCGAGTTAGTTCTACGCCTGCCGAACAAGAAAAAGGACAAGCTCAAGCCCAAATGGGAAGTTCCCTTTATTATTGACCAAGTCCTGACTGGTGGAGCGTACCATCTGCGAGATGCATCAGATAATCGACTCGAGCCGAACCCATGGAACGCAGCTCGTCTTCGAAGATTCTACGCCTTGCACCGGACGCTGTGTTCGTCTCCTTCCTCTGTCCATTTTTTATACACTAGTTGTCTTATATTTCTCTCCTTCTCCCCTCTCTTTTTCTTATAGCCTTTAAGGGCTCGTTCGCGCCTTGTTCGCACACAACCGACGCGCCATCCGCGCTCATTATACCTGGGGGCTTCTTTAACAAAAGCTTATTTATACGGGCTTCATGCCCAACACATGTGTCATACTTCCGCATGTACCTTTTATTCACCATTATATGCATCGATATGACTTAAGTTTTGGCCAAGCTGGGTTGCCTGGCTCCTGTGCTTACCCCTACGTTCTCGATTGTTCGGCTAGGAGGTAAAGGGACCACCTCTGCGATTGTTACTGCCGGGTCAGCCGGATGTGTACCTCAGACTGGGTGAAGCCGAAAGCTAGCGTTCTTAAGGGAATATTCGGTCGGTGAACTAAAAGACGATTTTCCACTTGTTTATTTATCTGCCCCCAGATGCTTTTCTGCTTTTTTTTCGCAGTCCGGACATGCACTTTAGGGCATGCCTCCCAGGGAAAGGAACCCCTAACGGAACTATTCTCCCTGGAAGATGTTTCTTACTAACCATGTAATATAACATAACTAGTTGGGCACTTGTCTGTTCAACCACTAATGACCCCTACGCCTGATCTCCATGCATGCCCCGGTTCTTACATAACCGAGAGGGTATTCGGACACACTCCGGACTATCGGGTCCCGAGGTTGAAGCGAAAAGGTCCGCCATGACAAACGATCTACAATCCGGCTAGAAGGCATTTTACATGTCATCTTAAATTACATAGTCAATTTGACTGGGTAAATTCCTCTTCAATACCAATGAACAGGCTGTCTAGTTTACAGTCCTGTCGGGAATATTTGGCGGGCAACTCTACCTGGCCGTACACTAAGCTAACAGGGATCTCCTTCCCATCGGGCCCCATAGGTCCGACCTCGGCCATGTGGTTTGGGTCAGCCTTCGTGTACCGCGTGTTCACCATGGCCCAGGCCTCCCTGGCGCCTTGACGGCAGGCCGATATCTTCCATAATCGGAAGCGCCGCCGCGCTCCCTTCAGCTTCTCTGCAAGCTCCCCAAGGCCTTCGGGCATGGAGACGGAGGGCCACAAGGCCTGGGCGACGCCGTGCATCACCTGCCGAACTCTTTCGTGTAGTTGTGAGAGCTCGGGAAGAAGGTCACCCGTTGAACCGACAGTTGGGCATGAACATCCTTTAGTTCCACGCCCAGCTGGGTGTTGGCATCTTGGAGATCATTCTTCTCCTGCCTCACCTTCGTAAGCACGCTCTCACCAGCCTTTAGCTGGCGTAGGAGTTGCTGCTTCTCCGGATGTAATCCGGCCCCTTCTGCAATTTTATTGTCAGACTTGTATACACACCGCACTCTAGATGATACTTATCAATTGAGGCATATAATACCAGAGGGGGTCTTCTTGGGCTCCCCGGATACGGCTAGTGCGGCCTGAAGTTGGGCCTTGCACTCTTCCAGCTCCTGGGATAGTAGGGTATTCTTCTCTGTAAGAACCTGCATAACAAATGATCCTTAAATCAGTTATTCTAACTGTTTCAAGTCTCGGGGGCTACTAGTATATATATAATCACCAAAATTTTCTTACCCGTATGTCCTTTACATACTGCTCCGCGGCTCTGGTTAGACCATCTTGAGCAGCACGGAGATACGCGTCTCCCGAGTTAGAGGCCTCCAATGCCTCATGGGATAGACAAGCGTCGCGAAGAACTGTTCGGCGACGCCTGTGGTTCATGGCACTCTCCACCTCGGAATTGGTGGCAGACAGCCTGTCCGCATCCTCTATCGGAGGAGCATCTGATGCGTGCCTTGTGTTCGCCTCTGCTTCTGGACCTGGCTTAGGAGCCTGGCTGCTGGAGGCACGATTGGCAACCTCTCCGGATATAGTCCGGCGAGCCCTATTTTTCCTAAGAAGAACACGGGCGTTAACATGCATCGTAAGGATAATACCTTGGGATAAAACGGCGCGCCTTACTGCTGCGCCGGTGTCTCGATCCGGACTGCAGGTCTTTTCAGCCTGCCCGCCCTCGCGGTCCCTTGTTGGCTAGTCACCGCAGGCTCGGCATTCTGCCTCGGGATCCTCCCTTGTGAAACACCATTGGTATACGATGGTAAAAAATAAGCACGGACGGATCATTTTCGAGATATTGGGACTTCGGTCTCAATTACCTGTGAGGCGGGGATCAGTCCAGGATAATCGGCCGTAATGGCCACCAAGGCATTGTCGATGCTCAGTTGATAAAATACCCCATCGATCAGCTCCACAGATATGTCCGGATCCTCTTGGGAGGCCGGGTCAAGGGACCGTTCCGGATCCTCGGGTTGTGGAGGAGGGCTGCTTATCTCCTTTACGGCCTGGCGCAGTTCCTGGGTCGGAATCACAAGATGAGATACTTAACTATGGGAATATGGAACGGATGGGCAAAAAGAAGTATCCGCTTACCCAGTTTGGAGGATGGTACATAGAACATCCGCCCTGTGGATTGACGCGGAGAAATTCCTCCTCTTCTCCCTTGTACAATGCGGACAAGATCTTCGTCAATGCGGCAACCGACTCCGGCCCCTTACGACCGCAGCGGGTGGTGTCATCCTCTCCATTGAAATCCCACATGGGGTGGCCTCTATACTGAAGCGACTGCACCCCCCGCATAATGCATGCGGCCATGACCTCGATCATGGTCAGTCCAGAATGAGCTAACAACCTTATCCGGCTCATCAGGTAAAGGACGTCCCTGTCATTTTCCTTCCGAGGGCTCCGTGGACGCCAGCTTAGCTGCTTCTTCAAGGGAGCATAATCGGACTCAGGGAGGCCGATCCGAATAGGGTCCGGCAGGGGGACATCTTCTATATAAAACTATTTGGAAGGCCATTCTTCGGACGCCTTCTTTGGGGTTCCGGATAGATATCCGGTCCCGGCGATGCGCCATACTTCGGCTCCGCCCACTTGATATATCGACCCCTCCTAAGAACGGGGCATGAGGCAGAACAACTTCTTCCACAACGCGAAATGAGCCTCACAGCCCAAAAACAGCTCGCAAAGGGCTACGAAACCCGCGATATGCAATATGGAGGCTGGCGTAAGGTTGTGCAGCTGGAGGCCATAGAACTCCAGCAGCCCCCGGAGAAACGGATGAATTGGAAATCCGAGCCCTCTTATCAAGTAAGGGGCAAGGCATACCCGCTCTGCTTTGGAGGTATTAGGGACACTCTCCGCTTGCTTTCCGCCATTATAGGTGGCAAGCCCGGCTCGAACTGGGACCATGTAGGCTGGGGGAAGAAATCCTTTGGTTTGAAGCGTCACTAGCTCGCTGTGCGTGATGGAACATCTCTCCCAATCTCCAGGCTGAGGGCTGGGAAGGCGAGAGGAGGAGCTGCAGCGACCTGCCATGATGGAATGGATCTCTGTCGAATACGCTCCGATGAATGCTCGTGGAGGGAGGATGGTGTTATTTGGATCTAAATCCTCGCCTCTTTAATAGGAGGCTCATTTACATAGCTAGGGGGGTAAATGTAAAAACACCCTGGCTTTTCGCATTCGTTTGACACGTGGAAGAAGGCCATTATTTGGCGTGGAAGCCAAGAAGCGCAATATTCACAAGAAACCGAACACTATTCAACAAGTACACGGAATTTGGGGAAGAACCCGCCTTGCAATGCCGAAGACAATCTACGCGCCGGACTCGTCGTCACTGAAGCCTGGTTCGGGGGCTACTGAGGGAGTCCTGGATTAGGGGGTGTCCGGATAGCCGGATTATAACCTTTGGCCGGACTATGGACTATGAAGATACAAGATTGAAGACTTCGTCCCATGTCCGGATGGGACTTTCCTTGGCGTGGAAGGCAAGCTTGGCGATACGAATATGTAGATCTCCTTTCGTTGTAACCGACTCTGTGTAACCCTAGCCCTCTCCGGTGTCTATATAAACTGGAGGGTTTTAGTCCATAGGACGAACAACAATCATACCATAGGCTAGCTTCTAGGGTTTAGCCTCTCTGATGTCGTGGTAGATCTACTCTTGTACTACCCATATCATCAATATTAATCAAGCAGGAGTAGGGTTTTACCTCCATCGAGAGGGCCCGAACCTGGGTAAAAACATCGTGTCCCTTGTGTCCTGTTACCATCCGCCTAGACACACAGTTTGGGACCCCCTACCCGAGATCCGCCGGTTTTGACACCGACAACCATGAAGTCTGAGATAGGATCCGTATATAAGAACAAAGTGTGGACTTTGGTGGACTTACCCGATGATCGGCAAGCCATTAAGAATAAATGGATCTTCAAGAGGAAGACGAACGCTGATGGTAGTGTTACTATCTTCAAAGCTCGAATTGTCGCAAAAGGTTTTCGACAAGTTCAAGGTGTTGACTACGATGAGATTTTCTCAATCGTATTGATGCTTAAGTCTGTCCGAATCATGTTAGCAATTACCGCATTTTATGAAATCTGGCAAATGGATATCAAAATTGCATTCCTTAATGAATTTATTAAAGAAGAGTTGTATATGATGCAACCAGAAGGTTTTGTCAATCCTAAAGGTGCTAAAAAAATGTACAAGCTCCAGCGATCAATCTATGGACTGTTGCAAGCATCTCGGAGTTGGAATATACACTTTGATGAATTGATCAAAGCATATAGTTTTATACAGACTTGCGGTGAAGCCTGTATTTACAAGAAAGTGAGCGGGAGCACTACAGTCTTTCTGATAACTATATATGAATGACATATTGTTGATCGAAAATGATGTAGAATTTTCTGGAATGCATAAAGGAGTGTTTGAAAGGAGTTTTTCAAAGAAAGACCTCAGTCAATCTGCTTACATATTTGGCACCAAGATGTATAGAGATAGATCAAGACGCTTGATAAGACTTTCGATGAGTACATACCTTGATAAGATTTTGAAGGAGTGAAAAATGGACCAGTCAAATAAGTAGTTATTGCCTGAGTTGTAAGGTATTAGGTTGAGTAAGACTCAAAACCCAACCACGGCAGAAGATAGAGAGAGAATGAAAGACATTCCATATGCCTCAGCCATAGGTTCTATAAAGTATGCCATGCTGTATACCAGACCAATTGTGTAACTTGCCATGAGTTCGGCAAGGGGGGTACAATAGTGATCGAGGAGTAGATCACTGGACAACAATCAAAATTATCCTTAAGTACCTAAAGAGGACTAAGGAAATGTTTCTCAGTTATGGAGGTGACAAAGAGTTCGTCATAAAGGGTTACATCGATGCAAGCTTTGACACTGATCCGGATGACTCTGAGTCTCAATCTGGATACATATTGAAAGTGGGAGCAATTAGCTAGAGTAGCTCCGTGCAGAGCATTGTAGACATAGAAATTTTCAAAATACATACGGATCTGAATGTGGCAGACCTGTTGCCTAAACTTCTCTCACAAGCAAAACATGATCACACCTTAGTACTCTTTGGGTGTTAATCACATAGCGGTGTGAACTAGATTATTGACTCTAGTAAACCCTTTGGGTGTTGGTCACACGGCAATGTGAACTATGGGTGTTAATCACATAAAGATGTGAACTATTGGTGTTAAATCACATGGCGATGTGAACTAAATTATTGACTCTAGTGCAAGTGGGAGACTGAAGGAAATATGCCCTAGAGGCAATAATAAAGTTGTTATTTTATATTTCCTTATATCATGATAAATGTTTATTATTCATGCTAGAATTGTATCAACCGGAAACTTGATACATGTGTGGATACATAGACAAAACACCGTGTCCTAAGTAAGCCTCTACTAGACTAGCTCGTTAATCAAAGATGGTTAAGTTTCCTAACCATAAACATGTGTTGTCATTTGATGAACATGATCAAATCATTAGGAGAATGATGTGATGGACAAGACCCATCCGTTAGCTTAGCATAATGATCGTTAAGTTTTATTGCTATTGCTTTCTTCATGGCATATACATATTCCTTTGATTATGAGATTATGCAACTCCCGGATACCAGAGGAATACCTTGTGTGCTATCAAATCTCACAACGTAACTGGGTGATTATAAAGATGCTCTACAGGTATCTCTAAAGGTGTTTGTTGGGTTGGCATAGATCGAGATTAGGATTTGTCACTCCGAGTATCAGAGAGGTATCTTTGGGCCCTCTCGGTAATGCACATCGTAATAAGCCTTGCAAGCAATGTGATTAATGAGTTAGTTACGAGATGATGTATTACGGAACAAGTAAAGTAGGTATGAAGATACCGACGATTGGATCTCGGGCAAGTAACATACCGGTGAGAAAGGGAATTACGTATGTTGTCATTGCGGTTCGACCGATAAAGATCTTTGTTGAATATGTAGGAACCAATATGAGCATCCAGGTTCCGCTGTTGGTTATTAACCGGAGAGGTGTCTCGGTCATGTCTACATAGTTCCCGAACCCGTAGGGTCCGCACGCTTAAAGTTCGGTGATGATCGGTATTATGATTTTATGAGTTTTGATGTACCGAAGGTAGTTCAGAGTCATCACAGACATGATGAGGAGTCTCGAAATGGTCGAGAGGTAAAGATCGATATATTGGACGACTATATTCAGACACCGGAAGTGTTCCGGGTGGTTTTGGAGAAAACCGGAGTGCAGATAGTGGGTGTCGGTGTCAAAACCGGCAGATCTCGGGTAGGGGGTCCCGAACTGTGCGTTTAAGGCGGATGGTAACAGGAGGCGGGGGACACGATGTTTACCCAGGTTTGGGCCCTCTCGATGGAGGTAATACCCTATTTCCTTCTTGATTGATCTTGATGATATGTGTATTACAAGAGTTGATCTACCACGAGATCATAGAGGCTAAACCCTAGAAGCTAGCCTTTGGTACGATTGTTGTTGTCCTATGGACTAAACCCTCCAGTTTATATAGACACCTAAGGGGGCTATGGTTACACAGAGTCGGTTACAAGAGAGGAGATCTACATATCCTTATTGCCAAGCTTGCCTTCCATGCCAGGGAGAGTCCCATCTGGACACGGGACAAAGTCTTCAATCTTGTATCTTTATAGTCCAACAGTCCGGCTAAAGTATATAGTCTAGCTGTCCGAGGACCCCCTAATCCAGGACTCCCTCAGTTGCCCCTGAACCAGGCTTCAATGACGATGAGTCTGGCGCATAGATTGTCTTCGGCATTGCAAGGCGTGTTCCTCCTCCGAATATTCCATAGAAGATTTTAAACACAAGGATGGTGTCCGGCTCTGCAAAACAAATTCCACATACCACCGTAGAGAGAATAATATTTCCACAAATCTAATCTGCTGACAACTTCTGCAGCGTGACACCACACCACGGCCCAGTCATTATTCGAACCGTTTTTCTCAACCAGCCACCGCACATATTGTGAGGCGGTTTTCTTGGCAGGTCTTGTCGAAGCAGAGATTGTGTCCCCTTATTATGGGATTCTCATCAATACGGGTGTGGGTTACCCAACTGTGCCATCAATTACGGCGCTTGGGGAAAAGCGGTTTTACCAGGCAAGTGGGGAGGCGCAGAATCCATGCTGCCTTTAGAAGGGAACAAAGACCCCCTTTCGTACCCACGCTTTCTTCTTCCCGATCCATTCCCCTCCGCCCAAGCTCCAGCACCCAAGCGTTCATCTTCTCTGCCCATAAAAGCCTTCCGAAAATGTCCGGTTCCGGAACAGGAGGAAAATGGATGGCCTCTACCGTCCGGGAGAAGGATATCAAAAAGCTTCGGGAGGCCAGGTATCTGGCCAAGAAAATCAGCCATCATCTCCCGACGGCAGGACATATCGTCCCTACTCCGGAACCGCACGAGAGGGTTGTATTCCTCCCTCACTTTGTTTGCGGGCTAGGGTTTCCCCTCCACCCATTCGTTCGCGGCATCATGTATTATTATGGGATCGATCTTCACGATCTGTCCCCTAATTCCTTCCTCAACATCTCGACATTTATTGTCGTGTGCGAGGCTTTTCTCCGCATCTCGCCACATTTCGGCTTATGGCTGAAGATTTTTAACGTGAAGCCCAAGGTCGTGGGTGGCGAGCACGCCGAGTGCGGGGGCGCTATGGTGAGCAAGATGCCCAACGTTACATGGCCAACAGGCACCTTTAACGATTCCGTCAAGGAGTGGCAACAGCAGTGGTTTTACATCACCGAGCCACGCGGCACGGAATGGGCCGCTACTCCCGAGTTTTGATCCGGTGCCCCCTGCGGCTTACATCCTGGGTCAAGAAGGGCCTGAACTGGTCCTCGTCCAATGAATTATTGGTGCTCCAGACGCGCGTTAAAGATATGGGAGACAAGAACATTGAACTTGTCAATGTGGTCCAGGTGATGTTAGTTCCCCGGATCCTGCCTTGTCAACACCGGACTTGCAATCTATGGGAGTTCGATCCGGCCAAGCACCAAACCTTGCGAGAGCTTTTCGGCTCCTCGCACAAGGACATCTGGAAGGTGCTTTTTTAGTCTAGCAAATCATGGCCGGACTCTGCCCAAGACCGCGGGTACCAACTGTCGCGCCCTGCAAGTTCCGCGTAACCCAAGGGAAGCGCTTAATGTGTTTTATACAACTCTCCTAGGGCTTGACGAAGAAGGCGGAGCGGATCCATTGTCTGGCCCCACTGCCCGAAGAACCGACCGTCCCATTTCTGACGAAGATGTTGGTCCCGGCGCCTTACAAGGTGCCGAAGAAGACGGCCGAGAAGGGGGCCAAGAAGACCCGGGGCGGTCTTCTGAAGGAAATATGCCCTAGAGGCAATAATAAAGTTATTATTTATTTCCTTATATCATGATAAATGTTTATTATTCATGCTAGAATTGTATTAACTGGAAACATAATACATGTGTGAATACATAGACAAACAGAGTGTCACTAGTATGCCTCTACTTGACTAGCTCATTAATCAAAGATGGTTATGTTTCCTAGCCATGAACAAAGAGTTGTTATTTGGTTAACGAGATCACATCATTAGTTGAATGATCTGATTGACATGACCCATTCCATTAGCATAGCACCCGATCGTTTAGAATGTTGCTATTGCTTTTATCCATGACTTATACATGTTCCTTTAACTATGAGATTATGCAACTCCCATTTACCGTAGGAACACTTTGTGTGCTACCAAACGTCACAACGTAACTGGGTGATTATAAAGGTGCTCTACAGGTGTCTCCGAAGGTACATATTGGGTTGGCGTATTTCGAGATTAGGATTTGTCACTCCGATTGTCGGAGAGGTATCTCAGGGCCTTCTCGGTAATGCACATCACATAAAGCCTTGCAAGCATTGCAACCAATGAGTTAGTTGCGAGATGATGTATTACAGAATGAGTAAAGAGACTTGCCGGTAACGAGATTGAACTAGGTATTGGATACCGACGATCGAATCTCGGGCAAGTAACATACCGATGACAAAGGGAACAACGTATGTTGTTATGCGGTCTGACCGATAAAGATCTTCTTAGAATATGTAGGAGCCAATATGGGCATCCAGGTCCCGCTATTGGTTATTGACCGGAGACGTGTCTCGGTCATGTCTACATTGTTCTCGAACCGTAGGTTTCGCACGCTTAACGTTACGATGACAGTTATTATGAGTTTATGCATTTTGATGTACCGAAGGAGTTCGGAGTCCCGGATGTGATCACGGACATGACGAGGAGTCTCGAAATGGTCGAGTCGTAAAGAATGATATATTGGAAGCCTATGTTTGGACATCGGATGCATTCCAGGTGAAATCAGGATTTTACCGGAATACCGGGAGGGTTACCGGAACACCCCGGGAGCATAATGGGCCAACATGGGCCTTGGAGGAGAGGTGAGAGGGCTGCCCTCATGGGCTGCGCGCCTCCCCCCTTCCCCTAGTCCTATTAGGACTAGGAGAGGTGGGCGCCCTCTCTCTCTCTCTCTCCCCCTTGGAGAATCCTAGTCCAACTAGGATTGGGGGGGGGGGGGAATCCTACTCCCAGAGGGAGTAGGACTCTCCTGGCGCACCAGGCTTGGCCGGCCAGCCCCTCCCCCTTGGCTCCTTTATATACGGGGGCAGGGGGCACCCCAAAGACACACAAGTTGATCTACGGATCGTTCCTTAGCCGTGTGCGGTGCCCCCTTCCACCAAATTCCACCTCGATCATATCGTTACAGTGCTTAGGCGAAGCCCTGCGCCGGTAACACATCAAGATCGTCACCACGCCGTCGTGCTGACGGAACTCTTCCTCGACGCTTTGCTGGATCGGAGCCCGGGGATCGTCATCGAGCTGAACGTGTGCCAAGTGAAGGAAATATGCCCTAGAGGCAATAATAAAGTTATTATTTATTTCCTTATATCATGATAAATGTTTATTATTCATGCTAGAATTGTATTAACTGGAAACATAATACATGTGTGAATACATAGACAAGCAGAGTGTCACTAGTATGCCTCTACTTGACTAGCTCATTAATCAAAGATGGTTATGTTTCCTAGCCATGATCAAAGAGTTGTTATTTGCTTAACGAGATCACATCATTAGTTGAATGATCTGATTGACATGACCCATTCCATTAGCATAGCACCCGATCGTTTAGTATGTTGCTATTGCTTTTATCCATGACTTATACATGTTCCTTTAACTATGAGAATATGCAACTCCCGTTTACCATAGGAACACATTGTGTGCTACCAAACGTCACAACGTAACTGGGTGATTATAAAGGTGCTCTACAGGTGTCTCCGAAGGTACATGTTGGGTTGGCATATTTCGAGATTAGGATTTGTCACTCCGATTGTCGGAGAGGTATCTCAGGGCCTTCTCGGTAATGCACATCACATAAAGCCTTGCAAGCATTGCAACCAATGAGTTAGTTGCGAGATGATGTATTACGGAACGAGAAAAGAGACTTGCCGGTAACGAGATTGAATTAGGTATTGGATACCGACGATCGAATCTCGGGCAAGTAACATACCGATGACAAAGGGAACAAACGTATGTTGTTATGCGGTCTGACCGATAAAAGATCTTCGTAGAATATGTAGGAGCCAATATGGGCATCCAGGTCCCGCTGTTGGTTATTGACCGGAAACGTGTCTCGGTCATGTCTACATTGTTCTCGAACCGTAGGGTCCGCACGCTTAAGGTTACGATGACAGTTATTATGAGTTTATGCATTTTGATGTACCGAAGGAGTTCGGAGTCCCGGATGTGATCACGGACATGACGAGGAGTCTCGAAATGGTCGAGACGTAAAGAATGATATATTGGAAGCCTATGTTTGGACATCGGATGCATTCCAGGTAAAATCAGGATTTTACCGGAATACCGGGAGGGTTACCGGAACCCCCCGGGAGCATAATGGGCTAACATGGGCCTTGGAGGAGAAGTGAGAGGACAGACCTAGGGGCTGCGTGCCTCCCCCCTTCCCCTAGTCCTATTAGGACTAGGAGAGGTGGGCGCCCCCCTCTCCTTCTCTCTCCCCCTTGGAGAATCCTAGTCCAACTAGGATTGGGGGGGGGGGGAATCCTACTCCCAGAGGGAGTAGGACTCTCCTGGCGCGCCTAGCTTGGCCGGCCAGCCCCTCCCCCTTGGCTCCTTTATATACGGGGGCAGGGGGCACCCCAAAGACACACAAGTTGATCTACGGATCGTTCCTTAGCCGTGTGCGGTGCCCCCTTCCACCAAATTCCACCTCGATCATATTGTTGCAGTGCTTAGGCGAAGCCCTGCGCCGGTAACACATCAAGATCGTCACCACGCCGTCGTGCTGACGGAACTCTTCCTCGACGCTTTGCTGGATCGGAGCCCGGGGATCGTCATCGAGCTGTACGTGTGCTAAAACTCGGAGGTGCCGGAGTAACGGTGCTGTGATCGGTTGGATCGCGAGGAGAACGTACGACTACTTCCTCTACGTTGTGTCAACGCTTCCGCTTCGGTCTACGAGGGTACGTAGACAAACACTCTCCCCGCTCGTTGCTATGCATCACCATGATCTTGCGTGTGCGTAGGAATTTTTTTGAAATTACTACGTTCCCCAACAGTGGCATCCGAGCCTAGGTTTTTATGGTATGATGTTATTTGCACGAGTAGAACACAAGTGAGTTGTGGACGATACAAGTCATACTGCCTACCAGCATGTCATACTTTGGTTCAGCGGTATTGTTGGACGAGACGATCCGGACCAACCTTACGCGTACGCTTACGCGAGACCGGTTCCCTCGACGTGCTTTGCACATAGATGGCTTGCGGAAGACTGTCTCTCCAACTTTAGTTGAACCGAGTGTGGCTACGCCCGGTCCTTGAGAAGGTTAAAACGGAGTCTATTTGACAAACTATCGTTGTGGTCTTGATGCGTAGGTAAGATGAGTTCTTGCTTAAAGCCCGTAGCAGCCACGTAAAACTTGCAACAACAAAGTAGAGGACGTCTAACTTGTTTTTGCAGGGCATGTTGTGATGTGATATGGTCAAGACGTGATGCTAAATTTTATTGTATGAGATGATCATGTTTTGTAACCGAGTTATCGGCAACTGGCAGGAGCCATATGGTTGTCGCTTTATTGTATGCAATGCAATCGCGATGTAATGCTTTACTTTATTACTAAGCGGTAGTGATAGTCGTAGAAGCATAAGATTGGCGAGACGACAACGATGCTGTGATGAAGATCAAGGTGTCGCGCCGGTGACGATGGTGATCATGACGGTGCTTCGAAGATGGAGATCACAAGCACAAGATGATGATGGCCATATCATATCACTTATATTGATTGCATGTGATGTTTATCCTTTTATGCATCTTATCTTTCTTTGGTTGACGGTAGCATTATAAGATGATCTCTCACTAAATTATCAAGAAGTGTTCTCCCTGAGTATGCACCGTTGCGAAAGTTCTTCGTGCTGAGACACCACGTGATGATCGGGTGTGATAGGCTCTACGTTCAAATACAACGGGTGCAAAACAGTTGCACACGCGGAATACTCAGGTTTAACTTGACGAGCCTAGCATATACAGATATGGCCTCGGAACACAGAGACCGAAAGGTCGAGCGTGAATCATATAGTAGATATGATCAACATAGTGATGTTCACCATTGAAACTACTCCATCTCACGTGATGATCGGACATGGTTTAGTTGATTTGGATCACGTAATCACTTAGAGGATTAGAGGGATGTCTATCTAAGTGGGAGTTCTTAAGTAATATGATTAATTGAACTTAAATTTATCATGAACTTAGTACCTGATAGTACCTTGCTTGTCTATGTTGTGTAGATAGATGGCTCGTGCTGTTGTTCCGTTGAATTTTAATGCGTTCCTTGAGAAAGCAAAGTTGAAAGATGATGGTAGCAATTACACGGACTGGGTCCGTAACTTGAGGATTATCCTCATTGCTGCACAGAAGAATTACGTCCTGGAAGCACCGCTGGGTGCCAGGCCTGGTGCAAGAGCTACGCCAGATGTTGTGAACGTCTGGCAAAGCAAAGCTGATGACTACTCTATAGTTCAGTGTGCCATGCTTTACGGCTTAGAACCGGGACTTCAACGACGTTTTGAACACCATGGAGCATATGAGATGTTCCAGGAGTTGAAGTTAATATTTCAAGCAAATGCCCGGATTGAGAGATATGAAGTCTCCAATAAGTTCTATAGCTGTAAAATGGAGGAGAACGGTTCTGTCAGTGAGCATATACTCAGAATGTCTGGGTATAACAATCACTTGATTCAACTGGGAGTTAATCTTCCGGATGATTGCGTCATTGACAGAATTCTCCAATCACTGCCACCAAGCTACAAAAGCTTCGTGATGAACTATAATATGCAAGGGATGACCAAAACTATGCCCGAGCTCTTCGCGATGCTAAAAGCCGCGGAGGTAGGAATCAAAAAGGAGCATCAAGTGTTGATGGTTAACAAAACCACTAGTTTCAAGAAAAAGGGCAAAGGGAAGAAAAAGGGGAACTTCAAAAAGAACAGCAAGCAAGTTGCTGCTCAGGAGAAGAGACCCAAGTCTGGACCTAAACCTGAAACTGAGTGCTTCTATTGGAAGCAGACTGGTCACTGGAAGCGGAACTGCCCCAAGTATTTGGCGGATAAGAAGGATGGCAAGGTTAACAAAGGTATATATGATATACATGTTATTGATGTGTACCTTACTAATTCTCGCAGTAGCACCTGGGTATTTGATACTGGTTCTGTTGCTAATATTTGCAACTCAAAACAGGGGCTACGGATTAAGCGAAGATTGGCTAAGGACGAGGTGACGATGCGCGTGGGAAATGGTTCCAAAGTCGATGTGATCGCGGTCGGCACGCTACCTCTACATCTACCTTCGGGATTAATATTAGATCTAAATAATTGTTATTTAGTACCAGCGTTGAGCATGAACATTATATCTGGATCTTGTTTGATGCGAGACGGTTATTCATTTAAATCAGAGAATAATGGTTGTTCTTTTTATATGAGTAATATCTTTTATGGTCATGCGCCATTAAAGAATGGTTTGTTCTTACTTAATCTCGATAGTAGTAATACACATATTCATAATGTTGAAGCCAAAAGATGCAGAGTTAATAATGATAGTGCAACTTATTTGTGGCACTGCCGTTTAGGTCATATCGGTGTAAAACGCATGAAGAAACTCCATACTGATGGAATTTTGGAGTCACTTGATTATGAATCACTTGGCACTTGCGAACCGTGCCTTATGGGCAAGATGACTAAAACACCGTTCTCCGGTACTGTGGAGAGAGCAACAGATTTATTGGAAATCATACATACTGATGTATGTGGTCCAATGAATATTGAGGCTCATGGCGGATATCGTTATTTTCTCACCTTCACTGATGATTTAAGCAGATATGGGTATATCTACTTAATGAAACACAAGTCTGAAACATTTGAAAAGTTCAAAGAATTTCAGAGTGAAGTGGAAAATCATCGTAACAAGAAAATAAAGTTTCTACGATCTGATCGTGGAGGAGAATATTTGAGTTACGAGTTTGGTCTACATTTGAAACAATGCGGAATAGTTTCGCAACTCACGCCACCCGGAACACCACAACGTAATGGTGTGTCCGAACGTCGTAATCGTACTTTACTGGATATGGTGCGATCTATGATGTCTCTTACCGATTTACCGCTATCTTTTTGGGGTTATGCTCTAGAGACGGCCGCATTCACGTTAAATAGGGCACCATCAAAATCCGTTGAGACGACGCCTTATGAACTGTGGTTTGGCAAGAAACCAAAGTTGTCGTTTCTTAAAGTTTGGGGCTGCGATGCTTATGTGAAAAAGCTTCAACCTGATAAGCTCGAACCCAAATCGGAAAAATGTGTCTTCATAGGATACCCAAAGGAGACTATTGGGTATACCTTCTATCACAAATCCGAAGGCAAAATTTTTGTTGCTAAAGTCAGAAACTTTCTAGAGAAGGAGTTTCTCTCGAAAGAAGTGAGTGGGAGGAAAGTAGAACTTGATGAGATAACAGTATCTACTCCCTTATTGAGAAGTACTACATCACAGAAATCTGCTTTTGTGACACCTACATCAAATAGGGAGGAAGCTAATGATAATGATCATGAAACTTCAGATCAAGTTTCTACTGAACTTCGTAGATCAACCAGAGTAAGATCCGCACCAGAGTGGTACGGTAATCCTATTTTGGAAGTCATGTTACTAGACCATGATGAACCTACGAACTATGAAGAAGCGATGGTGAGCCCAGATTCCGCAAAGTGGCTTGAGGCCATGAAATCTGAGATGAGATCCATGTATGAGAACAAAGTGTGGACTTTGGTTGACTTGCCCGATGATCGGCAAGCAATTGAGAATAAATGGATTTTTAAGAAGAAGACTGACGCTGATGGTAATGTTACTGTCTATAAAGCTCGACTTGTTGCAAAAGGTTTTCGACAAGTTCAAGGGATTGACTACGATGAGACTTTCTCACCCGTAGCGATGCTTAAGTCTGTCCGAATCATGTTAGCAGTTGCCGCATTTTATGATTATGAAATTTGGCAAATGGATGTCAAAACTGCATTCCTGAATGGATTTCTGGAAGAAGAGTTGTATATGATGCAACCAGAAGGTTTTGTCGATCCAAAGGGAGCTAACAAAGTGTGCAAGCTCCAGCGATCCATTTATGGACTGGTGCAAGCCTCTCGGAGTTGGAATAAATGCTTTGATAGTGTGATCAAAGCATTTGGTTTTATACAGACTTTTGGAGAAGCCTGTATTTACAAGAAAGTGAGTGGTAGCTCTGTAGCATTTCTGATATTATATGTGGATGACATATTGCTGATCGGAAATAATATAGAATTTCTGGATAGCATAAAGGGATACTTGAATAAGAGTTTTTCAATGAAAGACCTCGGTGAAGCTGCTTACATATTGGGCATTAAGATCTATAGAGATAGATCAAGACGCTTAATAGGACTTTCACAAAGCACATACCTTGACAAAGTTTTGAAAAAGTTCAAAATGGATCAGGCAAAGAAAGGGTTCTTGCCTGTGGCACAAGGTGTGAAGTTGAGTAAGACTCAATGCCCGACCACCGCAGAAGATAGAGAGAAAATGAAAAATGTTCCCTATGCTTCAGCCATAGGCTCTATCATGTATGCAATGCTGTGTACCAGACCTGATGTGTGCCTTGCTGTAAGTTTAGCAGGCAGGTACCAAAGTAATCCAGGAGTGGATCACTGGACAGCGGTCAAGAACATCCTTAAGTACTTGAGAAGGACTAAGGATATGTTTCTCATTTATGGAGGTGACAAAGAGCTCGTCGTAAACGGTTACGTCGATGCAAGCTTTGACACTGATCCGGACGATTCCAAATCGCAAACCGGATACGTATTTACATTAAACGGTGGAGCTGTCAGTTGGTGCAGTTCTAAACAAAGCGTCGTGGCGGGATCTACATGTGAAGCTGAGTACATAGCCGCTTCGGAAGCAGCTAATGAAGGAGTCTGGATGAAGGAGTTCATATCCGATCTAGGTGTTGTACCTAGCGTATCGGGTCCAATGAAAATCTTTTGTGACAATACTGGTGCAATTGCCTTGGCAAAGGAATCCAGATTTCACAAAAGAACCAAACACATCAAAAGACGTTTCAACTCCATCCGGGATTTGGTCCAGGTGGGAGACATAGAGATATGCAAGATACATACGGATCTGAATGTTGCAGACCCGTTGACTAAGCCTCTTCCACGAGCAAAACATGATCAGCACCAAGACTCCATGGGTGTTAGAATCATTACTTTGTAATCTAGATTATTGACTCTAGTGCAAGTGGGAGACTGAAGGAAATATGCCCTAGAGGCAATAATAAAGTTATTATTTATTTCCTTATATCATGATAAATGTTTATTATTCATGCTAGAATTGTATTAACTGGAAACATAATACATGTGTGAATACATAGACAAACAGAGTGTCACTAGTATGCCTCTACTTGACTAGCTCATTAATCAAAGATGGTTATGTTTCCTAGCCATGAACAAAGAGTTGTTATTTGGTTAACGAGATCACATCATTAGTTGAATGATCTGATTGACATGACCCATTCCATTAGCATAGCACCCGATCGTTTAGTATGTTGCTATTGCTTTTATCCATGACTTATACATGTTCCTTTAACTATGAGATTATGCAACTCCCATTTACCGTAGGAACACTTTGTGTGCTACCAAACGTCACAACGTAACTGGGTGATTATAAAGGTGCTCTACAGGTGTCTCCGAAGGTACATATTGGGTTGGCGTATTTCGAGATTAGGATTTGTCACTCCGATTGTCGGAGAGGTATCTCAGGGCCTTCTCGGTAATGCACATCACATAAAGCCTTGCAAGCATTGCAACCAATGAGTTAGTTGCGAGATGATGTATTACAGAACAAGTAAAGAGACTTGCCGGTAACGAGATTGAACTAGGTATTGGATACCGACGATCGAATCTCGGGCAAGTAACATACCGATGACAAAGGGAACAACGTATGTTGTTATGCGGTCTGACCGATAAAGATCTTCGTAGAATATGTAGGAGCCAATATGGGCATCCAGGTCCCGCTATTGGTTATTGACCGGAGACGTGTCTCGGTCATGTCTACATTGTTCTCGAACCGTAGGGTCCGCACGCTTAACGTTACGATGACAGTTATTATGAGTTTATGCATTTTGATGTACCGAAGGAGTTCGGAGTCCCGGATGTGATCACGGACATGACGAGGAGTCTCGAAATGGTCGAGACGTAAAGAAAGATATATTGGAAGCCTATGTTTGGACATCGGATGCATTCCAGGTGAAATCAGGATTTTACCGGAATACCGGGAGGGTTACCGGAACCCCCCGGGAGCATAATGGGCCAACATGGGCCTTGGAGGAGAGGTGAGAGGGCTGCCCTCATGGGCTGCGCGCCTCCCCCCTTCCCCTAGTCCTATTAGGACTAGGAGAGGTGGGCGCCCCCTCTCTCTCTCTCCCCCATTGGAGAATCCTAGTCCAACTAGGATTGGGGGGGGGGGGGATCCTACTCCCAGAGGGAGTAGGACTCTCCTGGCGCGCCAGGCTTGGCCGGCCAGCCCCTCCCCCTTGGCTCCTTTATATACGGGGGCAGGGGGCACCCCAAAGACACACAAGTTGATCTACGGATCGTTCCTTAGCCGTGTGCGGTGCCCCCTTCCACCAAATTCCACCTCGATCATATCGTTACAGTGCTTAGGCGAAGCCCTGCGCCGGTAACACATCAAGATCGTCACCACGCCGTCGTGCTGACGGAACTCTTCCTCGATGCTTTGCTGGATCGGAGCCCGGGGATCGTCATCGAGCTGAACGTGTGCCAAGAACTCGGAGGTGCCGGAGTAACGGTGCTGTGATCGGTTGGATCGCGAGGAGAACGTACGACTACTTCCTCTATGTTGTGTCAACGCTTCCGCTTCGGTCTACGAGGGTACGTAGACAACACTCTCCCCTCTCGTTGCTATGCATCACCATGATCTTGCGTGTGCGTAGGAATTTTTTTGAAATTACTACGTTCCCCAACATCTTCGACACGCGGCACCTCGGATCCAATATCCGAAGGCTCTAATGCCCATTCCACCTCTGAAGAGGACGAGGAGGAGGAAGAAGATGAATCCCCTGTGGGGGAAAGAAAGAAGAGAACGGCCTCCGCACACTTGGAGGCCAAGTCGCCTAAAAGGGGCAAAGCTCCTCTTCCGGAGGAGTCCACTGCCGCCGCCGACAGCGGCCCAGCATGGGATCCCGGGCCCAACCCCTGGTGAACTCGTGAGTATATATAGTCCAAATACGCTTATGCGTCCAGACTCATCATAGCATATTATTTTAACCTGAGCCATGTTTTTTGTTGCCCGACGAGGTCCCGTACCGAACAATCCTCATCAGAGGATACGCTGAGCTCGGATGCCATGGAGAGCGGGATGCCCCCGAAGGCCCCTTCCTTCGAGCAGGTGAATACCACCGAGGCTTCGTCCCAGAGGGACCCCGGCCAAGGAGGAGGAGAAAAGACCATGAAAGCGGCGCCTGGAGGTCAAACTTCAGGGGCCGAACACATGGGGGAGAAAATTCCCATGGAAGCTGACGACGGGGGCCATCTTGAATTCGGCTCCCAGCCGGATGCAGTTCCGGAGACCAATACAGCTCCAGAATCAGGCAGACAGGCTCTCTCAGCTGGAGGGGGGGCATACCAGCAACCTATGTCCAACCAGAGGTGTCGGATGCTTTGTTGGTGGCGCTGCAGAGCGCCTCCATCGTCGATGAACACCGTGACTTTATGGGTGCGGTGATTGAGAAGATTCAGTCTGCTGAGAGTGGACTGAATGGAACCTGTATCAGCCTTATAGAAGGTTTTGAGGTATGTTTTTCGAAGAGTGTCATGGTATGGATAGTAGCCCCTGATACACTGTTCGGTGAAAGAAAAAGCCGGACAGAGGATCAAATTTATGTTCGCAGGAAGACTCATTAAATGACATCTATTTCTCCTCTGCTATAAGCAGGCGTCTATAGCAGCTGCTGCCTCTCAGACTGCGGAGATCTCCAGACTGAATCAAAGTCTGGAGCGGTCCCAAGAAGAACTTGGCCAATTGAAAATGCAGTTGGGAGATAAACAAGGTATGCGCAAGTCTTGTTTGCGTCTATTGCGAATGAATTTTCAGTGTGATGAAATAGGCTTCATGATTTGCACTAGGGATGATGACCGAAGTCGAGGCCCTTAAGAAGGCTATGGCCGAGGCTGATAAAAAGGCAACCACAGAGCAGGCTCTTCGTGAGAAGTACGAGGCCAGGGTTATTAAAGCTGAGCAGGAGCTGCAAGAGGCAGTGAAGAAATGCGAGACCTTGGAGCAGAGTTTAACGGAGAAAGAATTTGAACTCACCAAGGCGCATCAGGCCACGAGCGATGCCCCGGGAGAAACCCAAAGTTCCCTGCAGGAGATCCAAGAGGCGAGGAAGATCGCGACGGGTAAGGCTTTTTTACTTGTAACACAAGTATTTGAGGACAAGATTATGTGTATAATTTTGAATTCGGATTTCTCCAGGGGTATTTGCGGAGTTGCCCCTAGCATATCGGATGCCGCCCAATTCTACCGGGCCGAAGAAAGGAACACTACGGATAAGCTCTTCTGGTGGCAGTATCTGGCACCGAACTATCCGGTGCCTTTTGCCGATCAACTGAAACAGCTGATCGAATTGCATAAGGCGACGGAACTAGCCATGAAGGATTTGATTATCCGGCTATGGCCCGCCGAGCCGATTCCAAGCAGCTACTTCGGGCTCGTTAAGCGGCTTGTAAGCGCTTGCCCTTGACTTGACGTCATCAAGCGGTCGGTCTGCATAGAAGGTATGCAAATGGCCTTTGCCCGCGCAAAGGTGCACTGGGGGAAGATGGATGCTGAGAAGCTGATGACTGAAGGGCCGCCAGAGGGGAAGGAGCACCGCAAGACTGAATTATATTATGAAAGTGTCCTGAAAGGATCCTACCTTGCAGCAGAGCTATGTACCAAGGACATTATATTTCAATGAATGCGAGTCATGTTGTCCTTTGTAATATCTGAACAGGGTCACACTACAAAAAAATACACTTCCGTGATGATACGTGTTTGTCACAGTAGGTCGCATTTTCTGTTGTGCATGTACATCCATGACGATTTTATGACAGAATCAAGATAGTCATACCTGTGCTGTCGTCGAAGTGTTCTATGACATTACCAAAATTATCATCACAGAAGTGTACATTTCCATGACGATAAATCCCGCGTCACAGAAGTGCTTTCGTCAAGGGTGACCGACACGTGGCATCCACTGTAACGGAACGCCGTTAAGCTATCGGGTTCGGGTTTTGGATCCGATAACCCGTTAATAGCTCCAACCAATGGGGATTTTCCACGTGTAAAATCATCATTGGCTGGAGGAAACACGTGTCGGCTCATCGTTGGGACAAATGTCATCCACTCATTGGACAGAAGGCGCCTATGATACGTCGACACGTGGCATGGCCTAACAGAGGCCCATTCCTGTGAAAAGGCCGGCCCGTTTGACTTGGTCAAAAGGTGGTGGGCCGGCCCATGTAAAGCCTGTTAACGACCTATTCGCATATAGCCCATTTACATCCCGCTAACCCAAGGCCCGTTACGCCCTATCCGAATTAGGCCCAGTAGCGTCATCTGGGCCACCTAATATGATTCTAGCCCGTTTTCACTTCTGGCCCATGTATGGCCCATGACGTCTTTTGGCCCATATAGGTCCTATGTAACTCTTGGCCTATTAATGGCCCGTGGTGAAACTGGCCCGTAATGAACAGTGTATCACTTTACACCCATTAACAGCCCGTGGTGAAACTGGCCCGTAATGAACAGTGTATCACTTTATACCCATTAACGGCCCGTTATTCCATTGGGCCGTTTCCAGCCCATGTTATCTTTCGGCCTTCTCAGAGCCTATTTATTCTTGGGCTCATTTCCAGCATTCGTTTACTTACGGCCCGTTACTGTCATTTTCTGCTCGTGGGCCAAATTCAGCCCGTGGTTACAGTCGGCCCGTTTGTGGTCCGTTAATACGTTAGGCCGTTTTCATAGCGTCATCAAATACGGCCTATTAACGATGGCCCAATGTGGTCGGCCCATGAACGGACGATTCCAACTCTAGCCCGTTTACGGCCATAAAGCGGCCTGTTATTGGCCCATGTTTGGCCAATCGATCATACTGCCCATATAAGGCCCATTGATGATACGACCCGTAGAAGGCCCATTGTTTCTATGGCCCGTAGGAGGCCCATTGTTTCTACGGCCCGTAGAAGGCCCACTGTTTCTACGGCCCCTAGGAGGCCCAGTGTCACTACAGTAAATATTATCCCATGGTTATTGTGGCCTAGTTTTAAAAAATAGGTTATTGCAGCCACTAGCAAACCGCGGAAAAAGAACTGCAATGACTACAAGGAAACAAATAAAGAAGACAACAAGGAAATAAATAAGCAAGCAACTTACGCTAGGCTATCACGACTATCACACATATTACATCCACTGGGCATCAAAGTTTGCCACCAGTGCAAATAAACACGCCAACAAAAGAATATACAAAATTGAGAGCACTTCAGAAGGCACTAGGCCTTTACAGGACGGGCCCCGCAAGCAGCCGAACAAGCTGATGAGACCTCAGTTGTGTCAACGATACATGCTCCATCCCTAGTTGTATGGCACGATAGTGCGCATGGCACTCCTCTGACATCTTCTTTGCATCTTTGACTTCAAGTCGGAGCTGAGCTGAAGCAAGCCTTTCTGCTTTAAGTTGAGACTGAAGAAGTCGAACTGATTGAGGCAGCGACTGCATAGAGGTTGTCTCACACCTGCTGGTGAGTAGCTTCAAGTCACTGTCTTCATCAAGACAGGACCTTGGGGTCATCCCGTTGTCCTTAAGATGGTTTGGCTCACTATCTTCCCTAATGTTCTGCCTGGCGTAGGAGATATGAGTCTGAAAGAGAAACAAGGAGACACGTAACAGGTTTCACAATTATATAAGCAAATAAATGGATCTGTTCTACATAAGGAACATGTTTTTACAACTACAATTTTAAACTGGTAGTTGTTGCAAACATCCAATCAAATGTAAACAGCAAAGCAAACAACAGTCGAGGAAATGATGCCTATCCAAATATATACTAGAACAAAGTTTGAAGGCTTGAGAAGGATGACCTTACATTACATGTTAACACGGGCTGGACAAAGCCCTTCTCGCCATGTTGATGGAAGGATAATTCAATAAATTCCCCAAAGAAAATTCTTTATAAGCGTTGCCATTATTCTACATTTTGCAAAGAGTAAATATAGATCAAATAATATTGGAAGAAACAAAGGATAATGAAGCTCAGGTGCAGACTGATGATACATAATCAAATAGCAATTAATTAAGTACAGCGTTACAAGGCAAAAGGGAGAGAGGTACTGACAAGAGCAATGTAGAGCCCATTATTGTTTTGAGATTGTATGATCCTTTGAGCAAGGAGATTCATCTGAAATTAGTTTTCGTACACGAGAGAAGGTAAGGCACAAGCAGAAATTTAGGAGTTCAAATTTTGAATTGATATCATAGACAGTACCTGACGCTGGGCTCCCAGCAGTTCTAATAGGGGTTTGGCCATTGGAGTAGGGGTAAAGTGTGGTACAGTTGGGCCTGTGTTTTCTGTGGCTGCTGATCTATCCAATTTAACAGGTATCACTACCTTTTCCAAATACCTAGTTTGTACTCCTTGAGGATCTGCACGCACCTTCTTCCTTTTGGACATCTATTACGAAAGAACAACATTTGACTGGAAAAACATAGTGTGACGACACATGGAATAGGTACAGAAAATGGATAGGTATGGCATATACTCATATATGATGCTTAAACTAAGCAGATGGTGTAACAAAGTATAAGTAATGCAAGAGGTTAGATGCAAAATATGTGCGACCAATACAACTTTGCAAAGTTAGAGCAAGTACCTTGATGGGTGAATAAGATAGGCCATCCTCCACCATGCCAAGTTTGTTAGCCAGTGGATCGTTCCGCAATATTCCTCTCGTGCGCCCATTCTCATATTCATTTTGATAATGTTCAATATCTGACATGCATGAAAACATAAAAACAAGTCAGATTTTCTTTGTAATGCAGAAGTGATTCTAATCCAATACTGCCTCCCTGTAAACCCCTTTGTGTTATCTCTGCAATTCTTTTAAAAGATGCCATACATGATGTAATTTGTTGTGTGCATTAATATAATGTGGCCTACTACTCAAAATATGAGAGCTCCAGAAGTGATGACACTTCGCAGATGATAGCTTCAACATATAGTAAAGAAGAACAAGTCGACCTGACCTGACAGATTCAAAATATACTAAGGGAGAACAACTCGACCTGACCAGTCGACCGCAAGAGAAGAGTTTCATCTTAAAGAAGAGCAGAAGAGCAAGCAGATTGAAGATATTACAAGTCTTTGAATACAATGTCGGTTGGCCACCCATGATGAACAAGAGCGCACAGAGAAATACTATTCTTTCTAGTCTCTCCATATGTGGCTCACATGCATTTCGAAACTAAAGTAGGAATATTTAGCTAACCAATTAAACATCTCTCAGTTTTACTAATATCAGCAATAATATCAGATATGAATTTGTACAGCTAAGCTTTTTTAGCTCGAGGGGTGGAGCAGTGCTATTATGACACGAACCATGTACGCTGATTGTGGTCATCATGAAATGGGGAAAACATAAGCATGATGAGTACAGTGTTGACCGTGGCAGTTGGATGGAAGATCTGAAGCTGCAAACCGCGCAAAGGGTAGTTAGCAACCGATGTTTGCTTTGAAATAACAACTAAGATTTGGTATGGACAAGAAAGTACGGTCAACAAGTGACAAAGAAATGCAATTATGCTGTCTCTCTATATGTCGCGACATGCATTTGGAAACTCAAGTGGGACCTTTAGCTAACTAATTAAATGTGTCGGTTAACTAATATCAGTATCATATCACAATCATATTTGAACAACTAAGATTTCGAATTCTGAGTGTTGCGTTGTTTAGCTTGAAGGGTGGAGTAATGCTAGTACGACAGAAAGCACCTACGCAGATCATAGTAGAGTAGATAAAAGGGGAAAACCCTAAGCATCAAGAGAAAAATCAGGAAAGTGGAACTAGCTGGACCAGTGGGTGGCGCACATGCTTTTCGAAACGAATATAGGAACATTAGGTGACCAATTAAACGTTCTTTGTTTTAGTGATATGAGCATCATATCAGATTCGTATTTCAACACGTAAGCTTTGAGTTGAGGTCTTGAGGAGCAGTGCTAGCACGACACGAAGCACCTACGATGATGGTAGTGAATATAAAGGGGGAAACCATAAGCTTTACGAGTATAGTGCCCGTGCCATGGCGGATCTGAAGGTGCAAACCGGACAAAGCTACTTCGCAACCAATGTTTGCTTTCAACTAGCCACTATGATTTGGTACGGACAAGAAAAGTACAGTAAACGAATTACAATCTATTTTCCGGGTGAGATCAATAACTTAAGCACATATGGAAGAGTACCACCTCTCTTGCGACATCGTGTAGGCCTATGCTGATACGTTGAGGGTGCTGCGGGTGCGATGGCTATCGGCGGCGGGGAAGAAGACTTTTGTAACATCCCAAATTTTCAATTTGGAATGTTATACATTAGATCATCATGCATATCATATTTTCTTGCATTTTGGTCGATCCTAGAAATTTCACGCAACTCAAGGACCCTCGGAGAGAGTTGTAGATTTCGTTATTTTCATATTTGAGTTTCTCAAATTTGAAAAGAGAATCATTTGATTTTATTTATTTTATCTTCAATTATTTTTCCAATATCAAAAATATGAGAGGGAATAATATGACTTTCCCAAATTTAGGAAAAATGAAGATTTAAATAAATAAATCAAATTTTGGATTTTTCGGAGTTTATTTGCATTTTATTTGAATTAGGGAAAAATGCGTGTTTTCAAAAAATTGCATTTAGGCCCCGAGTAAAAGTTCATTTTGTTCGACTCATTTTTAGGATTCGGGGAAATTTTACTTCATAAATTTTGGAGCTCGTTAGATTTTATTTTTCTTCGTTTTTCTGCTCGCGAAATTATTTTAAAAAAAAACTGCGTCGCGCCCACCTGGGCCAAAGGACCAGCCGGCCAGCCGCCGCCGCCCGCCCTCGCGCGCACGCGCCGCGGCCGAGTCCGACCCCGACTCGGACTCCTCTTTCTTGCCCCCTCCCCCAAGTCTCCCCCCTCCTATATATACTCCCCCACCCCCCCTCTCCTCCCAAGCCGCCGCCCCCTCCCCGCCTCGCAGCAGCAGCAGCAGCGCGCAGCCCCGCCGCCGCCGCCGCCGCCGCAAGCCGCTCGCCGTCGCCCCGCGCCAGTGCCGCCCGCAGCCCCTCGTCAACGAGGTAGCCACGCCGCGCCACCCTCCCCTCGCCCTGTTTGGTTTTTTTTAAAAATCGTTCCGGTTTATTTTCTTTTCGTTTCGGTTTTTTTTTTCAAAACCCTAGATCGGTTTTCGTTTTTCTTTTTCTTTCGGTTTTGTTATTTAGCGAGCGTTCGCCGGACCGTTCGTTTTAACGAACGCGATCACCGGTTATTCCAGGTTAACGAACGTCCGTTCGTTTAACCGTTCGTCTTTTCTTTTTCGTCGGATTTATTCTGCGATTTTTGTGATCGCGATTTCAGATCCGATCTTCGTTTTAGTTTATTTTCTCGCTCGTTTATCGGAATCAGGTGATTCAAGCGCCTGGAGTTTTGTTTCGAAACCGCCGTTCCGACTAATCAACTTAAACAAGTTTTCGCTACTATAAAATTTGACATAGTTTCAAATTGCTAGAACCGAGTTGTTTTCTTCCGCCTTTTTTTTCCGTTGCTTTGTTCGAATTCGATTCTTTTGCAACCGGAGTTCTTAAGTTGAATTTTCTGGTCCGATCTTCTGTTTGAGTTTTACCTGTGCATTAGATGAGTACTTATTGTATGCTTGTTGTTTGTCTGTGATAGATCACCCGGAGTGCGCCGCCTATTATTTCGAAGCTCTAGGATTCTCGGATCATCAGCAAGGCAAGTAACACTTTGATCATACCTTCTCATTGCCCAGTTTTTATTGCATTAGACCAATCCTCACACATTGCATGATTAGGATCTGTTTAAAACTGTGGGATGGGAAGTAGTTGAGGTAGTACCTATTACCTGTTTTACTTATGAAACCTTTGGGAGTTACTTCTACGTTTGCTTATTATGCCATGCTATGCTAGTAGACGTGGATTGGGTGAGTGATATCCATGACAG
Source organism: Aegilops umbellulata (assembly GCA_032464435.1). Classification (NCBI taxonomy): domain Eukaryota; kingdom Viridiplantae; phylum Streptophyta; class Magnoliopsida; order Poales; family Poaceae; genus Aegilops; species Aegilops umbellulata. The sequence goes on along the minus strand of CP136059.1, from coordinate 358,463,064 downwards.
ATGTGAGTATTGTTAATTAATGGTTTTATCTAAGGTGGCAACTTAAATACACATCTGGGTGGATTGAGGCACCTAGTTTCTATCAGGACTTGCCTGTTTTTCTTTGGACCACCACCCAGGCTCAAAGGGATCATAAGATCATTCATGCTAGTAACTTCCGTGTGGAGCCACAAGCCGTTATGGGCTCTGGCATAGCTGACTAAGTCGTGCAAACTCTTACAGTGGTGGACTAGCAGATGTAGGGGATGTGGGTTGGTACGGTCTATCACAACGTAAGGTGTGAGTGCTTCTGAAAGACTATGTCTCGGTCATCCGTCTCTCAAACACCATGTAGTGCGAGAAACCAACGGAGGCGATCGAGTCTTGTGGGGAAAAGTGCGCAAACCTCTGCAAAGTGTACAAACTAATCATGATTAGCCGTGTCCCCGGTTATGGACATCTTGAGTATCTAGTACTTGAATATCATGTGAATCTCATCATGTTACTTCTAATTAATATTGTTGGGTTTTTAATTGTTCACTTAATTGGGATCGGAATGCTGTCAACCATTCTCGATGTTTCAACTACCATGACAGTTAAATAAAATCTATTCCTTTGCAGTAGGGAAAAATTGGCTTTACGCAAAACTGTAACCATAGAGCTTTTCCACCAGCCATATATGCATGTAGTATAGGCTTATCATTCATTACTCTCTATGTGTTACATTGCCAGCATATTCCATGTGCTGACCCATTTCGGGCTGCAACTTTCATGTTGCAGACTTTTCAGACGACGAGTAAGGTGCTTTTAGGTCGTGGTTCTATACTCAGTGATGCCGTTGGAGTCAATGGACTCACTTATCTTCCAAGCCTTCCGCTGTTATCATTATTAGATGGCCTTAAGCCATATTTATTGTAATAGTTCTCTTTGAGACACCGATGTAATAAGTGTGTGATTGCTACTCTGCTATAAATCCTTCGAAGTACTGTGTGGTGTCAGCATTACTGATCCAGGGATGACACCGGAGCACAGAGACTTGACCATCTGAGGTCGGGTCGCTACAGAGATGGTATCAGAGCACACACTGACTGTAGGACACGACCACAAAGTTAAAGCCATAGATCACTATTCTCCTCTCATTTTCTAACTCCACATCTTTTCTACTCTTTTAGGATGACGGACGCGAAGATCAAGTACGCTCAACCGGATGAAGGCACACTTTTTGGATTTCAGTTGAAGGAAGTCACCGAGTACCTGAATATTGGACTACCAAGCTTCACCGGGACCTTCAACGCCACTCTGCCTGAAGAGGAGCGCTGGAAGATTCAAGCTCATGTTCTGGGAAGGACATTCGCGCCAATCACGAAGCCCATAGATAGTGTTTTCAGTGCACCAACCTGGAGTCTGGGAATGAGCATGGCAGCTCATATCACCATGGGACGCATTGGAGAAGTTTATCAAGAAGACCTCAAGGACACTATCTACCAGATTTGCGGACGCCGAGATGAACAATGGGAGATAGTCAGCACCAAGAAGGATAGGTCCATTGCAGCTTTCATCCAGGAGTTAAACCAGCACATTCGACGCCAAGAGAACCAGATGTGCAATGACATGATAGAGTTGAAGAATGCGAAGGCAAGGATCATCGAGCTAGAAGGAGAACTGAAGGGTACATGCAAGGACTACATGGACGAGATCGTAGCTCTAGCAAGGCACAATGTCGATCTTAAGCAGGTGATTGAAGAACTCAAGGAGAGATTAGCATCCAAGAAGGAAGACAAGTGCGTCGCATGTTCGGACAACTACATCATCATCGATGACACCGATTCGGATCCAAGTGAACCCGACTTTGAAGACGAAGCTGGAGCAGACATCATGGAGTCTTCCACCGATTCAAATTTCTAGATGACCACCAAATATTAGTAGTATTTTCCCCCATGTACACATTATAGTTCGAGCACTTTTGCGATAGTTTAGACCGTTTGTAAGCCCTTGTTTGAATCGAATGAAGTGATTTTGTGTGAATTTGTCTCATGTGCATTTGGGTAGTGTTTTCTCTTAGACCTCATTCTATTCTTAATTCTCATCTTTTCTAAACCCTCAAATGCCTCCGAGACGTGACAATGTATTTCCACCGGAGCTCACCCAGTTGATCTAGAAGCAGAACCAATTGATGTAGTTGTTAGTCCAGAATCAGCAGAACAACTACAACAACAACAACAACAACCCTCCGCCGCCGCCACCTGTTGATCACCTAGCCCGTTTCCTTAGGCTAAATCCGCCGGTGTTTTCCAGTAGCACCGAGCCAATAGTAGCAGACGATTGGCTCCGCAAGATAGGAAGGGAGTTGACCACTGCAGGATGCACAGATGTTGAGAAGGTGAAGTTTGCCGCCCATCAGCTTGACGGACCCGCGGCAGCATGGTGGGAGAATTTTACAGCCACTTACCCAGTTGACACTGTCACATGGGATCAGTTTCAGCAAGCTTTCCGCACTGCCCATGTTTCAGCAGGAGCTATGGCCATGAAGAAGCGTGAGTTTCGCAACTTACGCCAGGAGGAAGGACAGTTGGCCAGTACGTCGACGACTTCAGCAAGTTAGCACGTTATGCTCCAGATGACGTTGCTATAGATGCAGCTAAGCAGGAGAAGTTTCTAGAAGGACTGAATGATGAGCTAAGCATGCAGTTGATGGTAGCAAGTTTCAACAACTACCAGGAGTTGGTAGATCGTGCCATCATGATTGAAGGGAAGCAACAGCAGATTGAGAACCGCAAGAGGAAGTATGGACAGGGGAAGATAACTCTAGAGCCCAGCAGAAGCCCCGTTTTACCCCTAAACCGGGAGTTCAGTTTCAGCATACCCATGGAGGAAGTGGTTCGCACAACCATAATGGCCACAAGAATGGAAATGGAAATGGAGGAGGCAACGGCCAGAACCGTACCACCCCATCAACCCCAGCCAAGAGAGATCTGAGTCAAGTCACCTGTTTCAAGTGTTCCAAGACCGGACATTATGCCAATGAATGTCCTGAAGGTCAGAATGGCAATGGAAGCTCTGGGAAGAAGCCAAACCCTTTCAACAGGGGACAGGTGAACCACGTTAGCGTGGAGGAGGTTGAAGCTCAACCTGATGCAGTAATCGGTAAGTTTTTGGTTAAGACATTTACTGCGCTTGTTCTTTTTGATACTGGTGCATCGCATTCATACATATCAAAGGGATTTGTGGATAAGTACAACTTGCCAACCCAAGCCCTTAGGTCACCCATGTTAGTAACCTCGCCTGGAGCAGAGTACATGGCTAGTCGATGGTGTGATCGGTTACCATTAAGGATTGGTAACTATGTGTTTCCCTCAGACCTAATAGTATTGTAATCTCAAGGATTGGATGTGATATTAGGCATGGATTGGTTGTCAAAGTATGAAGGGAACATTGAATGTGCCAGTAATACAATTTTGCTTACAACGCCCGAAGGAAGAAGAATCAAGTATGTATCTCGACATGCGCCCAACAAGACACAATTAAATTCCTTATCAGAGTTGTACAAGAGGAAGTACCAGTGGTAAAGGATTTTCCTGACGTATTTCCAGAAGAGTTGCTAGGCATGCCACCAGATAGAGACATTGAGTTTTTGATTGAGCTTTTGCCAGGCACTGGGCCAATATCGAAGAGACCGTACAGGATGCCAGCATAGGATTTGGTAGAAATTAAGAAGCAAATCAAGGTGTTACTGGAAAAAGGTTATATTCGCCCAAGTTCTTCGCCTTGGGGATCACCAGTACTTCTAGTGGAGAAGAAGGATGGATCGTTAAGGATGGTTGTTGATTACCGTGGATTGAATGCAGTAACCATCAAGAACAAGTACCCACTGCCAATGATTAATGATCTGTTTGATCATTTGCAAGGAGCTAAAGTGTTTTCCAAGATCGATTTGCGATCAGGGTACCATCAGTTGAAGATTCGAGAGCAGGACATACCCAAGACAGCTTTTACCACGAGATACGGATTGTATGAGTATACCGTTATGTCATTTGGACTGACTAACGCACCTGCCTATTTCATTAACCTGATGAACAAAGTATTTATGGAGTTCTTGGATAAGTTCGTCGTATTATTCATTGATGACATTCTGATTTTCTCAAAGAACGAAGATGAGCATAAGGAACATTTGCGTTTGGTTTTGGAGAAACTAAGGGAACATCAGTTGTATGCCAAATTCAGCAAATGTGAGTTTTGGTTAAAGGAAGTTGGATTTCTTGGACATGTTATATCTGGAGAAGGTATAGCAGTTGACCCCAAAAAGGTTGAGACCGTAACCGAATGGGAAGCACCCACGACAGTTGGAGAGATCCGAAGTTTTCTTGGACTCGCAGGATACTACCGGAGATTCATTGAGAATTTCTCAAAGATTGCAAAGCCTATGACTGAATTGTTAAAGAAGGATACCAAGTTCAATTGGACTGAGGAATGTGAGGCCAGTTTTCAGGAGTTGAAGAAACGATTGGTTTCCTCACCAGTGTTGATTCTGCCAGATCGGACCAAGGATTATGAGGTGTGTTGCGACGCTTCACGTCGAGGACTTGGAGCAGTGCTTATGCAGGAAGGAAGAGTTGTTTTGTATGCCTCACGTCAACTAAAACCTCATGAGTTAAATTATGCTACGCATGATTTGGAGTTAGCAGCCGTAGTGCATGCATTGAAGACATGGAGACATTTCCTCATTGGAAATCACTGTGAAGTATATACGGATCACAAGAGTTTGAAGTATATTTTCACGTAGAAGGAGTTGAACCTCAGACAAAGGAGATGGTTGGAACTCATCAAGGATTATGATATGAGATTGCATTACCATCCAGGAAAAGCTAATGTAGTAGCTGACGCATTGAGCCGTAAGAGCCATGTCAATACATTGATGACGGAAGAAATACTAAGGGAGTTAGCCGAGGATCTTCATGAGCTATGTTTGGAAATAGTTCCGAGAGGCTATGTAGCAGCGTTGGAGATTCAATCTACCTTGATGGATAAAATCAGAGAGGCTCAGAAATCTGACAAGGAGATTGCAGATATAAAGAAGAAAATGAGCAAATGAAAAGCAAAGGGATTTCGTGAGGATGAGCACGATACCCTATGGTTTGAGGACCGTGTTTATGTGCCCAATGACCCGGAGATCAGGAAGTTGATTCTGCAGGAGGCACATGATTCACCCTATTCGATTCACCCAGGAAATACCAAAATGTATTTGGATTTGAAGGAAACTTTCTGGTGGACCGGAATGAAGAAGGATATTGCAGCATATGTAGCAGTTTGTGATGTGTGTCATAGAGTAAAAGCAGAACACCAGAAACCAGTCGGATTGCTACAACCATTGCCGATACCCGAATGGAAGTGGGATAAGATAGGCATGGACTTTATCACCGGACTACCCAGGACAAAAGAAGGCTATGACTCGATATGTGTAGTAGTTGATCATTTGACGAAGGTAGCACATTTCATCCCAGTTAAGACCACTTACACCAGTGCTAAGTTGGCAAAGATATACATGACCAGGATCATTTGTTTGCATGGAGTTCCGAGGAGTATCGTATCAGATAGAGGAACCCAATTTACCTCAAAGTTTTGGAATCAGTTGCATTAAACTTTGGGAACCAGACTAGAGTTCAGCACAACTTTTCACCCACAGACGGATGGACAGACTGAGAGAGTAAATCAGATTCTGGAAGATATGCTGAGAGCTTGTGCACTAGATTATGGATCTAGTTGGGACGATAACTTGCCGTATGCGGAGTTTTCTTACAACAACAGTTACCAAACCAATTTGAAGATGGCACCTTTCGAAGCTTTATACGGAAGGAGGTGCAGGACACCGTTGTCATGGGACGAAGTTGGAGACCGTCAGTTCTTTGGACCAGATCTGATCAAGGAGTCTGAACAGAAAGTTAAGTTGATTTGCGATAGGCTCAAGGTAGCCCAGTCCAGGCAGAAGAGCTACACAGATTCTAAACGCAAGGAGACCGTCTACGAAACCGGAGACAGGGTTTATCTTCGAGTATCCCCACTTCGAGGAGTTAAGCGCTTTGGAGTTAAGGGAAAATTAGCACCGCATTTCGTTGGACCGTATAAGATTTTGCAACGTATGGGAGAAGTCGCTTATAAATTGGAATTACCAGAGGGACTGTCAGGAGTTCATGATGTATTCCATGTTTCTCAGCTGAAGAAATGTCACGCCGAGATGGAGGAAGTACCGCTAAGAGATACAGTTCCGCTTGAAGCGATTTAGTTAAAGGATGACTTAACGTATGAAGAGAAGCCAGTCAAGATTCTCGAATATGCCAGCAGAGTTACCCGCAGCAAGGTTATCAAGTTTTGCAAAGTTCAGTGGAACCACCACTCAGAGGATGAAGCCACCTGGGAGAGAGAAGAAGAATTGCTCAAGGACCACCCTCACCTATTTTCTAGCCAACCCGAATCTCGAGGGCGAGATTCATCTTAAGGGGGGTAGGTTTGTAACATCCCAAATTTTCAATTTGGAATGTTATACATTAGATCATCATGCATATCATATTTTCTTGCATTTTGGTCGATCCTAGAAATTTCACGCAACTCAAGGACCCTCGGAGAGAGTTGGAGATTTCGTTATTTTTATATTTTAGTTCCTCAAATTTGAAAAGAGGATCATTTGGTTTTATTTATTTTATCTTCAATTATTTTTCCAATATCAAAAATATGAGAGGGAATAATATGACTTTCCCAAATTTAGGAAAAATGAAGATTTAAATAAATAAATCAAATTTTGGATTTTAATTGAATTAGGGAAAAATGCGTGTTTTCAAAAAATTGCATTTAGGCCCCGAGTAAAAGTTCATTTTGTTCGACTCATTTTTAGGAGTTGGGGAATATTTACTTCATAAATTTTGGACCTCGTTAGATTTTATTTTTCTTTGTTTTTCTGCTCGCAGAATTATTTAAAAAAAAACTGCGTCGCGCCCACCTGGGCCAAAGGCCGAGCCGGCCAGCCGCCGCCGCCCGCCCTCGCGCGCGCGCGCCGCGCCTGCCGCCGCCGCCACCGAGTCCGACCCCGACTCGGACTCCTCTTTCTTGCCCCCTCCCCCAAGTCTCCCCCCTCCTATATATACTCCCCCAACCCCCCTCTCCTCCCAAGCCGCCGCCCCCTCCCCGCCTCACAGCAGCAGCAGCGCGCAGCCCCGCCGCCGCCGCCGCAAGCCGCTTGCCGTCACCCCGCGCCAGCGCCGCCCGCCGCCAAGCCCCGCCGCCCGCCGGAGCCCCTCGCCGACGAGGTAGCCATGCCGCGCCACCGTCCCCTCGCCCGGTTCTGTTTTTTTTAAAAATCGTTCCGGTTTATTTTCTTTTCGTTTCGGTTCTTTTTCAAAACCCTAGATCGGTTTTCGTTTTTCTTTTTCTTTCGGTTTTGTTATTTAGCGAGCGTTCTCCGGACCGTTCGTTTTAACGAACGCGATCACCGGTTATTCCAGGTTAACGAACGTCCGTTCGTTTAACCGTTCGTCTTTTCTTTTTCGTCGGATTTATTCTGCGATTTTTGTGATCGCGATTTCAGATCCGATCTTCGTTTTAGTTTATTTTCTTGCTCGTTTATCGGAATCAGGTGATTCAAGAGCCTGGAGTTTTGTTTCGAAACCGCCGTTCCGACTAATCAACTTAAACAAGTTTTTGCTACTATAAAATTTGACATAGTTTCAAATTGCTAGAACCGAGTTGTTTTCTTCCGCCTTTTTTTTCCGTTGCTTTGTTCGAATTCGATTCTTTTGCAACCGGAGTTCTTAAGTTGAATTTTCTGGTTCGATCTTCTGTTCGAGTTTTACCTGTGCATTAGATGAGTACTTATTGTATGCTTGTTGTTTGTCTGCGATAGATCACCCGGAGTGCGCCGCCTGTTATTTCGAAGCTCTAGGTTTCGCGGATCATCAGCAAGGCAAGTAACACTTTGATCATACCTTCTCATTGTCCAGTTTTTATTGCATTAGACCAATCCTCACACATTGCATGATTAGGATCTGTTTAAAACTGTGGGATGGGAAGTAGTTGAGGTAGTACCTATTACCTGTTTTACTTATGAAACCTTTGGGAGTTACTTCTACGTTTGCTTATTATGCCATGCTATGCTAGTAGACGTGGATTGGGTGAGTGATATCCATGACAGATGTGAGTATTGTTAATTAATGGTTTTATCTAAGGTGGAACTTAAATACACATCTGGGTGGATTGAGGCACCTAGTTTTTATCAGGACTTGCCTGTTTTTCTTTGGACCGCCACCCAGGCTCAAAGGGATCATAAGATCATTCATGCTAGTAACTTCCGTGTGCAGCCACAAGCCATTATGGGCTCTGGCATAGCTGACTAAGTCGTGCGAACTCTTACAGTGGTAGACTAGTAGATGTAGGGGATGTAGGTTGGTACGGTCTATCACAACGTAAGGTGTGAGTGCTTCTGAAAGACTATGTCTCGGTCATCCTTCTCTCAAACACCATGTAGTGCGAGAAACCAACGGAGGCGATCGAGTCTTGTGGGGAAAAGTGCGCAAACCTCTGCAGAGTGTACAAACTAATCATGATTAGCTGTGTCCCCGGTTATGGACATCTTGAGTATCTAGTACTTGAATATCATGTGGATCTCATCATGTTACTTCTAATTAATATTGTTGGGTTTTTAATTGTTCACTTAATTGGGATCGGAATGCTGTCAGCCATTCTCGATGTTTCAACCACCATGATAGTTAAATAAAATCTATTCCTTTGCAGTAGGGAAAAATTGGCTTTACGCAAAACTGTAACTATAGAGCTTTTCCACCAACCATATATGCATGTAGTATAGGCTTATCATTCATTACTCTCTATGTGTTACATTGCCAGCATATTCCATGTGCTGACCCGTTTCGGGCTGCAACTTTCATGTTGCAGACTTTTCAGACGACGAGTAAGGTGCTTTTAGGTCGTGGTTCTATACTCAGTGATGCCGTTGGAGTTGATGGACTCACTTATCTTCCAAGCCTTCCGCTGTTATCATTATTAGATGGCCTTAAGCCATATTTATTGTAATAGTTCTCTTTGAGACACCGATGTAATAAGTGCGTGATTGCTACTCTGCTATAAATCCTTCGAAGTACTGTGTGGTGTCAGCATTACTGATCCAGGGATGACACCGAAGCACAGAGACTTGACCATCTGAGGTCGGGTCGCTACAACTTTAGACGGCATACGGCCGGGTCGGGGGATATATCTTGTTGCCGTGGACGAGGCGGTCGTAGGAGCGGCAACGGCAAGGTGGACGGCGGCGCTGATGAAGCGAGAGGAGGCGATGAAAGGATCCTGGTCCTGCCCTTTGGAGGAGAGACGTCCATCTCTTGCAGTGGACGATGGGGTAGGGGTAGCGGCTCCGGCAAGGTGGAGGATGGGCTGGCGGACGGAGGAGGCTGGCCGCATTGCGGAGGTTGTCATGCCGCCGACGGTGTATGAATGGGGAAATGGAGGGGAGGGGGGATCTCAAACTTTGGGACGCGCTTCTCTGAAATGGGGGAAAGTTACGAGCTTATCCCCCGTTTAAAATTTCGGACATCGCGTCGATTGGGGATAGGACTGTAATCTCGCATCTCCCAAATATTTGCCGGTAACTATTTCGGGCGAGTAGAGGGTGTTTTGCCGCCCAGGGTTGGCGCCCACGGTGTATGAACGGGGCTGACAGGAAGGGCGGTTGTGTCACGTCTGATGGAAGTTACACATTTGCCCCTATTTAAAATATTAGCCTACATCGATTTCGGATGAGGAGAGTTTGTTCTGCCGCCCACCGTGTATGAATGGGGAAATGGAGGAAGAGACACATGTCTTTTGGACGAGCTTGAATCAAATGTGTTTTGCCGCCCACGCTTGGCGCCCACCGTGTCTGAATAAGCCCAGAGGCCGTCGTGTCACGTCTGATTGAAGTTACTAGTCTACCCCTATCGACAACAGTGTAAATCGGGTTGATAAGGACGTCAAGTGTCAGGGGTAGACAGTAATTTCCATCTCGCAAACACTTGCTTCTGGCAGCCCACAAATTATAGTGGGTGTTTAGCCGCTTCGTTCAAAACTTGGGAGAATTAGCATTCACGTTTTTCCGGGGACCTGGCAAACTAAATTCAAATCCAATTTGTATTCGATTACGAATATCCATAGATAATTATATGTTTTGTTATTTTTTTTCTTCAAAACCACAACAAAGATTTATTCCACCTTTATATATGATTATGATTTAGAAATGACGTGATCTTCGAATTCAGTAGGTTGTATACACTTCGAGTCAAACAGTTATTTCATCCAATACAATATGCTCACACGAACAACAGTTCACCTTATGTCAATCATACAAGTAATGAGGATTACGTCGCCTAAAAAATTTGGATCATTACAACACATGGACAACATAGGGGGTCTTGCAACATAATCCATTCAGAGACATGACACAACATGCAAGTACAATAATCTAATGACAATTTCAACTGGTATCTAAAGAAGAACGGGGATTACCTTGGGCTTTAGATAGCAGAAACAGCAGGACCTCCTCCGTCTTCAAATGCAACATTCTTAGTTCCTCCAATTCTTGGGTTGCTTGCATAATGTGTGCCGTTAATTCCATGTTACCTCATTCATGGCAGCCACACCAACTCTTTCTGCCTCTAGTAGAGCCTCAAGCACTATAATATATGTGCTCAGACTGCTCTCCGGTGGTGTTGCCTCTGAACTGCTACCATTTGGTAACATGGATGGCGCACTGCTTCCACAAATAGATTGTGGGGTTGTACATTGTGTCCTAGTGTGAACGGCATCCTGAAAGGTTTTCGCTGTACATCAGTAAGAGATAGTTATTGTATGATCCAGGCAGTAAGCTTACATGGTAAACGACGGACGAATTATTGTCGAGCATGGCAAACTATATTTAAATGGTTCGAAGCAGCATCAGCCGAAAAGATATTAAAATGGTAAGATGAAACTAGGGATGTAAGTGGCAAATAAACGACATCCGCCAGTCCCATCTAGTTAGTTTTTGCTACCTCCATAGTTCATTTTCTTCAAAAAACAAAAACTCTTTTGAACTATCATACCACTAGTGGACTTTAATCGGGATTAAACGGGACCCAGTTGACATCCCTAGTTGAAACGGAGTGTACAACCGCTATATTTAAGTTGCCAAGGCATCTAAGAAGTTGAAATAACCTGAGAAAGCACTTAACAGTGTGGCCTCATATAAACTACGAAGACAGTCTTGTGATGAAGTTGAGAGGAAAAATTAAGTACTCAAATGAAATAGGCATGCATTTCTTTACGATAGTACAGTAGGCATTGCTGACATATTGGCCAACTCAGGTATAGCCTAACAACAAATAAGCATTCGAATCAAGCAATACAGCAAAGCAGACAACTGAACTATTTGTAATTCAGTAGGATTACACGTTGAGGGCACAAGCCAAGAAAACAGCCCACTCGCATTACATTTCACATGTACTAAAACACACTGGCTTACCATATGTTGCTGTGAAGCCTAGCTGCTGTTGCAATGTTCTTTGAAGATATCGTCAACATCACGTGGTTGCAAATCTAGTTGTTGTAGTTTATTCTGCACCATCTATTTAGGTAAAATTAATTTTAATCGAATGCACTGGTCCGAATTGATCATCAATGGTTCATCTAAACTAATGAAAGAAGGCTGTGTGCATACACGACAATATATCTGCGTCCCTCTATTTTTATGCTTGTTCGAGGTGCCAGCCCCGAAAGAACAAATATTTTGCTTGATGGGGTTGGCAGCTCCATAATTAGTAGAAGCATCAAATTAGTCATGCAACTTGGGAAGATCAAGAACACACAAACAAGTAATGAACAGAGGCTCGGAGCAGTGATGTAACAACTATCATCAGAAATTGTAGTGTAAAATGAACAAAAAGCAGCAGAACCACATGCTAGTTTGCTGATGTGTAATTAAGCATAGAGAACATTAAGCAGTCTGATGGAACCAATAGGTGGCATTAGAACAAAACTAAAGCATATTAACTATATGTGCACTGGTATGTAATTTAGCACATGTAACATGTTCACTGCCAGAAGTATGGCCCTACAGGTGCAAGCAGAATAACGCGTCTCATGAAAAACTGAATGATCCCCTGAAGAAATTCAAAGGTGCGGTGCTTATGCTAGGAAAGTGAAAGTAGGCGCCGGCCGTTGGATAATAGTACCTGATTCTCGGCGGCGTATGGGTATCGTTATCATACTTGATAGCTAAGGATCGTCGATGGTGCTCGTGTTGCGGTTGAGTTTAGGCCGGCTACCGCCATCGCTGAAGCCGCTCCGGTGCTACGGTTGCGGCGCCTGTCGACATACAAGAAAGCTCATCCGTGGTAAGTGAACAGTTGCACGATAAAGAGAAAAACCAAAGGAGTACAAATCGAAATAACCTGATGAGGCTGCGGCATCGGTAAAGCAGGGCCGGTGGAGTTGAATATGGCGTCTGTGGAGCGGGTCCGGTGGAGTGGATGAAGGCTTCGGCGGGCGCGTTGTACAGTGCTTTCGGTGAGGCGGATCTGTTGCGGTGGACGAGGGCTTGTATGAAGGACCAGCGAAGGGGCGGACGAGGGAGTCAGTGAAGGGCCTACGTTGTGGTGGACGAGGGCGCCAGTTAAGCAGATCTGGTGCGGTGGACCATGATGGCGGTCAAGGAGATCTAGAGCGGTGGACAAGCCAGTCGCTGAACCGGCTCCGGTGAAGTGGTGAGTTGGCAGTTGGGGGTTCCAAGGTGCGGAAGGTAGATCCGGCGGGGTGTGAGGTCTACCGCTGCGGCGGAGGACTAGATTCGGCGGCTTGCCGTGGTTGGGAGTCGGAGAGGGGAAGGGGAGGGGCTCTAGGGAAGAATGTTGGGGGCAAAGAGGGGAAAACAATATAGTTACCAAAGCAGCCCTTTTCCGTCCATGTGGCAGGGGTAAAACAGGAATATCGCAGGGCTAAACTTTTGGGCGCGTGATATTTCGATGTGATCGGGAAGTTTCAAAGCTTTTGGCGCCTAAAATTATAAGTATTCTTCTCTCGTACGGCCGACTATGATATCATGACTGACAATTTATTTGTTTTGCACGCAAAAAAATGTGCAAGTTTTGAAAATCAATGTCTCCAACTCAAAACTTAGATTGTCCATTCAATTCAAATATAGATCATTGAGCTACTACAAGCAAATACCATCATACGGTCCAATTCAAATGAAATTCCAAATGTGTTTATCCTAAATATGATGACAAAAGCAAAAATGTGTATGTGTATGAATAATGTGGATGATTATAAAGTTTGAACATGCCCGTATGAGTATATCTCTAGGTTTGATATATGAATTTGAAATCACGAAATCCCGGCTTAAAAAATGTACCTCCGTTTAAATGAATTACAAAAGCTAATGATGGAGTCAAATTCCAAAATTCCAATCTTAGGTTTGTAATTCTGGTACATCAAGGTATATCACGCATGTTCAAAAGTATCGTTATCTCATGGTACAAACTGTGAAACAAATTGATCAACCATGAGTGCACAATATCTCAATTACGCTAAAGTCCCTCAAATATAGACACCTCACTCTTTATCTGAAGTCAACCCACCCACCCCCCCCCACCACCACACATACACACACATAGATAAGTCGTTCTCTCCCCCAAACACCAACACACGAGCACATTAACACCCCTCTCTCTTGTAAAGTCCGGACCCCAACATAGGTCTCTATCACTTTGTCTCTCGGGCATGCACACATCTCTTCCCTCACTCTCTAGGTCTCCCGCTATCTCTCTTACCCAAGCACACGCAGTATGTAGAGTGTATATTTCCCATACACACAAAATGTCGCCCCAAATGTCTATCTCCCTAGTTATGTGGTTCTCGCGCACTCACCTAACACACCACCCCCACTACAAATAAGCACACTTTGTCTCCTTGTGCACCACTCTCCTCTTTCTATCTCTCCCACATGCGGACCCACCCCAGCTCCTTCCCTGTATACATATATGTCGTGACTCTTTGCATAGCTCCCTAATGTATAATCGTTTTCGATTTCGCACATTGTTCTCTACACCATCTGTCGGTGGAAACGACACCTATGGGATCACCAGAATCCCTACTACGGTTGCGGGGCGCGGGGTTGTGAAAAGAGCGGATCAAACAGATAGCACGAGATTCCTTTGCCCAGGTTCGGGCCGCAGGGATGCGTAAAACCCTACTCCTGCTTTGGTGGATTGTATATCTATGTTCTTGAGCTAGCTATGGGGCATCGAGAGCTCCAAAAAGCCGAATCCTCTTCCTGGTCAGCCGGGGCCTCCTTTTATAGAGAAAGGGGCTGCCACAGTGGCACAAGGGAGGTGGAAAGGGTACAGCGATGCGAGGTTATCCCTCGCATTACATGATAAGGTGCATTTAATGCGCCTTGCTTAGGTGTCCTTGCTTTATCGGGGGCGGGGGAGAGCCCCTGCCTCGTCCGTCGTCGCTCCCTCTCGTGTTGACACGCGCCCTGCCCAAAGGTTCCTGCAATGCCATGTAGGCGGGCAGGCAACTGAGGTGGCGCAGCGGTGGGTCTCCACGAAGATCTGCACGCCGCCACGCAGGTGCCTGCCCAACTGGTTGGGTCGACAGCTGCATGCGAACGGTGGTGGAGGTGCGACTGGCGTGGGCCTGAAGGTGGCCCCACGGGTGTTCATGACAAAGGCCTTGCCACGGCCCCTGCAAGGGTCTTGCCGGGGTCCCGACAAGGGTCTTGCCGTGGCGCCTGCTGTCATCCCCGGCAAGGCTCTTGCCGGGGGCCTTGTGGTCCTCCTTGGCTGGGATCCCGCCAAGGATCATCATCTTCTAAAGTGCGCATATGATCTTGAATGTCTTCACAAAGGACTGCATAGCACCACGGGGATACCTCCCGAATCCTTGTCCCATGGGGGCAGTGGACTCAAGGGTGACCCGCTCTGTAGGTGTGGGGCGAGCTGCCACGGCAAGTGTCTTGCCGGTTTGCTAAAACCGCCTCCCGACAAGGATCTTTCCGGGGGCCCTGCTTCGTCCCCTTCGCTCTTTGTGGTCTTTGTCTTGGCGTCGTTCTGCTTCTCTTCAGCTTCGGCCTTACCTTGGCTTACCTCCCTTGATGCGCTCGGTGTGGCGGCGCCCGTGGCTCGGACTGACCGTGCATAGTTATAGGGGTACAAAAAGTGTACCCCCCCTTTTTGTACACCGACAGGAGCCCCCGGGCCTGGGCCACACATAAGCGCAACGCGTTGTTGGGCTAGGCCCAAAAACGGTGCGCGGGCAGGCGCGGTGGTTTTTACCGCGGTAAGTTCCTTCGCGTGCTGCGCCTCCCACGCTTCCCGCGCGTGGCGCGGCGTGGGAGAGGCGTGTGTGACGTGGGCGGCATGCGTGGGGCTGAGCCCTGTGCGCATGCGTCACGTCATGGTAAAGGGGGCGGTTCGCGCCTTCCCCATAAACGGAGGGAGGCGTGGAGGCGCGGCCCATTTACTGAACGGGGCCGAGGCGTGGTGTTCAAGGCGTCCACTCCCCACGATCACGGGGTGGGGAGAGGTCGCCTCACCCGTTGCCTCGGTCCTGCACGCCCGCCACGTGGCTTTCATGCACTTGGGGTGGCGAACGATGGAGGCGGGAAACCGGGCCGCCACGGGCCGGGGCTGCGGGTCGGTCCCAGTTCCCTGCGCCTTCCGTGTCTTGATTGGCCGGGCGGGGCGACTGAGCCCCACCCCGTTCCTTTATAAAGAGCAGGAGGGGGAGATGGCGTCCCGCATTCCTTCATCTCCTCTTTCCTTCAGCTTCCGCTCCCCCTTCCATCCGCCATGGAGAGAGGGAATCCTGGTCCTTCGACGATGGCGACGAGGGTCGCCGTTCGACAATGCGTCCCTCCTTCTCCTGCACCTGTGGTGGCAGAGCCAGTCGCGTGGGGAAGGGGGAGAGGGCGAGGTCGTGGGCGAGGCCGAGGCGCTCGGGGAAGAGGAGGACGGGGCGGCGCGCCGGCTTCGCCTCCGCCAGCAGTTCCTCCCCCCATGGAGGGCCACGTTGGGGACGACCCTTGCGAGTTCTTTGTCAGGCTGCGCCGGCCGCCTCGCCGTCGCCTTCGTCTCCCGACTCCATTCGCGCGGGAGATGAAGCTAGATTCGCCGGCATCGTTGCGGCTGCACATGAGGGGTTGTGGGATCAGCGGCACGCGGGTTCGCGTTGACTTCCCAGCCCCTCACGTGATGTATCTTCGTCGAGGGTGGAAGACGTTTGCCCGTATCCACCGCCTGATGGAGGGGCTCACTCTCCTTTTCAAGCTGATGGAGGGCGGCCTCCTCTCCGCCAAGGTCTTCGGATGCTTCGTGACCCGTGCAAGGTGCTGCGTGGAGAGCTCTTCTGATAGCAAAGACTCCTCCTCAAGCGGGAGTGACGAGGAGGACAGCGGCAGTGACGACGAGGGTAGCAGGCAGCAGGATGACGGGTCCGACTAGGTATCGGGCGCCGCTCCGTGCGGCACCGGCGACCCCATCATCCGTGTCGCCGGCTCCCTGAACTTCTCGGGGTCGTCTCCTTGGGCAGCTGGCGTTGGGAGGCCGCGGAAGAGGAAGAGGGCAGGCGGCAAGGCCGTCAACTCGGAGTACGTGGGCACCGACGCCTTCGACGCGTGCTGACGTCCTGCCGCCTCGTCTTCGAGCTCTGCCTCCAGCGCTGCCATCACCATCCACCCTTCGGACGACCACCGAGATGTTCTATTGGTGTCTTCTGCTACCCATAGCTTGTCTAGGCACCTCTTTTGCCCTTTTCGCCTCATTGACCTGCCTCCTGAGGAGAGGAACAAGAAAGGGGTCACGGGCACCTTATCTCTTTTTAGTTTGTAAGCCTTCGGGCCTTAGCTGAATTTAAAACTTGTAATCCCATCATTCATGTTTTTCATTCCCTATGGACCGTACCTGAGTGGAATGTTTTTAATGAAAAAGGGATGCTTGCCGGGTCGTTTGTTTGCGGGTAGAACCCACGTCAAGGAGTAAATCCTTGATATCTCTAAGATAAACATTTCCTTGCCCGGCAGCAGGCCTTGTCGTCTTCCCACGTCGCTCGACCTTTCTCACGCTTTTGGCGGAGGTAGGGAGGAGGCGGGTTCAAGCTCCCATCCTTTCGCTGCCGCGACTACGACCAAACCTGGCCCCAGGAACGAGCCCTAGGGCCTAGAGTTAGGGGAGCACGGTAGCTTTAGGAAGAAACGAGGTTTCACATACCTCAGTCCATAAAAGAATGCATGATAAGGGATGAAGAACTTATCTGAAGCTGTAGCCCCCGGCAACTCTGGTTCGCCGTGGGTGAATCTTTGTACTTGCAGCCCCCGGCAATACTGGCTTGCCGGGGTCTAGATGTCGGTCCGTCCCTCTTCTCTTTTTTCGCCCTCAAGTGATCCGGCAAGGATATCTATGACCCTGCGAACCAAAGGAGACAAAAGAACGGCAAAGAGATGCAGACTCGACCTCTAAGCTAGGGGTTAGTCGCCGCTAAGCACTATCAACCCTAACCAAGGACGAGACTCGACCTAGCATGCATGCTATAACTTGGGGCGCCAGCGCTTCATTTATTTATGCTCAGGGTTTGTGTCTGGCTTTGTACAAAGGGTTACACGCATCATCGGCAATGCTTGTACAAAAGGTGGCTCGCCGGGGGGGCCGGCATGCCGCGCCTTATGGGTAAAACTTGCGAAGATGCTCAATGTTCCAGGAGTTACTCACCGGAACGGCATCTTCGGTCTCCAGGCGGACTGCGCCAGGCTGGTGACTCGTATTACCCGATAAGGGCCTTCCCACTTTGGCGTCAACTTGTTGGAATTCTTGGCCGATTGAACACGCCGAAGAACAAGGTCGCCTTCCTCAAGGCTTCGGGCATGGACCTTGCGGCTATGGTAGCGGCGCAAGGCTTGCTGGTAGCGTGCTGCTCTCACAGCCGCCCGAAGACGATCTTCCTCAAGGAGCATTGCGTCATCTTGCCGCAGTTGCTCTTGCTCAAGCGCATCATAAGCGAGCACTCGAGGTGACCCGTATATGAGTTCAGTGGGGAGAACTACTTCTGCCCCGTATACCAGGTGAGGGAGTCCTGGATTAGGGGGTTTCCGGATGGCCGGACTATACCATCAGCTGGACTCCTGGACTATGAAGACACAAGATTGAAGGCTTCATCCCGTGTCCGGATCGGACTTTCCTTGGCGTGGAAGGCAAGCTTGGCAATGCGGATATTTAGATCTCCTACCATTGTAACTGACTTTGTGTAACCCTAACCCTCTCCAGTGTCTATATAAACCGGAGGGTTTTAGTCCATAGGACAACAGAACATACAATAATCATGCCATAGGCTAGCTTCTAGGGTTTAGCCTCCTTGATCTCGTGGTAGATCTACTCTTGTACTACCCATATCATCAATATTAATCAAGCAGGACGTAGGGTTTTACCTCCATCGAGAGGGCCCGAACCTGGGTAAAACTTTGTGTCCCTTGTCTCCTGTTACCATCCGCCTAGACGCACAGTTCGGGACCCCCTACCCGAGATCCGCCGGTTCTGATATCGACATTGGTGCTTTCATTGAGAGTTCCTCTGTGTCATCGCTTTTAGGCCCAATGGCTCCTTCGATCATCAACAAGGATGCAGTCCAGGGTGAGACTTTTCTCCCCGGACAGATCTTCGTCTCCGGCGGCTTCGTACTGCGGGTCAATTCACTTGGCCATCTGGAGCAGATCGAAAGCTACGCCCCTGGCCATCAGGTCAGGTTTGGAAGTTTAAACTACACGACAGACATCTGCGGGGACTTGATCCTCGACGGACTCGAGCCACAGCCGAGCGCGCCGCACTGTCTCGATGGGCATGATCTAGCTCTACCGCCGAACAGTGCCCTGGAGGCCGCACACGCTTCAGTTCCGACCCGCAATTCGGAGCCGGCTGCGCCGATCGAGGATGGGCCGTTGGACACTGCCTCGGGGGCTGCGATCTCAAAGGCGATTGAGCCGAACACCAGCCCCGCACTCCGCAAGGCCCGTGACTCCGAGTGGCCGGATTCCTCTCCAGACTCCGAGCCCTCCGCGCGCCTGCCGATCGAATTGGATTGGGCGCCGATCATGGAGTTCACCGCCACGGACATCTTTCAGCACTCGCCCTACGGTGACATCCTGAAGTCACTAAAGTCTCTCTCTTTATCAGCAGAGCCCTGGCCAGACTACGGCCAGCAAGGTTGGGATACGGACGATGAAGAAATTCAAAACCCACCCACCACCCATTTGGTAGCCGCCGTCGATAATTTAAACGACGTGCTCAATTTCGACTCCGAAGACATCGACGGTATGGACGATGATGCAGGAGACGCATATGAACCAACACCTATAGGGAATTGGACAGCCACCTCTTCTCATGATGTGTACATGGTGGATACACCTAAAGGAAGCGACAACGAGGAACACGGGGATGCAACGAGGGATCGATCTCTCGAAAAGCAATCAAAGTGGTGACGCAAACGCCGCCCCAAGCCCCGCCTCGACACAGACCCAGCCATAGAGCAGGACGAGCCGGCAGCCGATGAGCATGCCTTAGAGCAACCGTCCGAACAGGGCAACTCAGATAAAGAAACCGAACAATCCGTCCCCGGCGAAAACGGCATTCCGGACGACATTAGGCCGGATAAGGCCACGGAGCAGAAGAACCTCCACAAAAGGCTCGTTGCAACCGCACGTAGCCTAAAAAAGCAGAAGCGGAAGCTAAAAACTGCGGAAGATGCACTCAGAATCAGATGGAGCAAAGTAGTCAATACCGCAGACAAATACGGCGACAGTCGCCGCACTAAAAGCTATCCGAAGAGAAAGCTACTACCTGAATTCGACGAAGAGGCCTTAGAGCCCTCGCATTCAAAAAGTAAGAAAGCCACCAGGTCGGATAGAGGACCCCATGGCCAGCATAAAACGGCAAGCGGCGCCGCACTCAAGCCAGCATGCGACCCACTCCAGGACTCGCATCAAAAAGATGGCCCGACCAGGTCCATTTATGGGCCAAGAAAGCAAGCTCTCGTAAGCAATGCAACAAAACCAGTATCCGAACGCCACGGCACACCCAAATACAGGGGTGCCGCACACCCCCTATGTTTCACCGATGAGGTCCTAGATTATGAATTTCCAGCGGGATTTAAACCCGTAAACATAGAGGCGTACGACGGAACAACAGACCCTGGAGTCTGGATCGAGGATTATATCCTCCACATACATATGGCCAGAGGAGATGACCTCCAGGCCATAAAATACTTACCCCTCAAGCTTAAAGGGCCAGCCCGGCATTGGCTTAAAAGCCTTCCTGAAAACACAATTGGAAGTTGGGAAGAGCTCGAGGACGCTTTCCGAGCAAATTTTCAAGGGACCTATGTCCGCCCTCCGGATGCAGACGATCTCAGTCACATAACTCAACAGCCCGGAGAGTCAGCTCGACAATTCTGGAACAGATTTCTTACTAAAAAGAATCAGATAGTCGAATGTCCGGACGCTGAAGCCCTAGCAGCTTTTAGGCATAATGAGGGAGTCCTGGATTAGGGGTTGTTCGGATAGCCGGACTTCATCTCCCGCCGGACTCTAGGACTATGAAGATACAAGATTGAAGACTCCGTCCCGTGTCCGGAAGGTTCTTTCCTTGGCATAGAAGGCAAGCTAGGCGTGCGGATATTCAAGATCTCTTACCAATCTAACTGACTCTGTGTAACCCTAACCCTATCCGGTGTCTATATAAACCGGAGGGTTGTAGTCCGTAGGATAGAATCATCTTCATACACAATCAAACCATAGGCTAGCTTCTAATGTTTAGCCTCCTTGATCTCGTGGTAGATCTACTCTTGTACTACCCATATCATCAATATTAATCTAGCAGGAGTAGGGTTTTACCTCCACCGAGAGGGCCCGAACCTGGGTAAAACAAAGTGTCCCCTGTCTCCTGTTACCATCCGACCTTGACGCACAGTTCGGGACCCCCTACCCGAGATCCACCGGTTTTGACACCGACACTGGTGCTTTCATTGAGAGTTCCTCTGTGTCGTCACCTTTAGGTTCGATGGCTCCTTTGATCATCAACGGCGATGAGGTCCAGGGTGAGACTTTTCTCCCCGGACAGATCTTCGTCTTCGGCGGCTTCGCTCTGCGAGCCAACTCGCTTGGCCATCTAAAGCAGATCGAAAGCTACGCCCCTGGCCATCAAGTCAGGTTTGGAAGCTTAAACTACACGGCGGATATCCGCGGAGACTTGATCTTCGACGGATTCGAGCCACAGCCAAGCGTGCCGCATTGTTGAGAAGGGCATGATATAGCTCTGCTTCCGAACAGTGTCCTGGAGGCCGCATACGCTCCGGCCCCGATCCTTGATTCGGAGCCCGCTGCGCTCGTCGAGGAAGAACGGTTGGACATCACCTCAGGGGCTGCGACGTTAAAGGCGATCAAGCCGAACGCCAGACCCGCACTCCGCGTCGCCCATGACTCCAAGGAGCCGGATTCTTCTCCGAACTCCAGGCTTTCCAAGCCCCCGCCGATCGAATCTGATCGGACGCCTATAATGGAGTTCACCGCCACGAACATCTTTCAGTGCTCACCTTTTGGTGACATCCTGAATTCTCTCAAGTCTCTCTCTTTATCAGGAGAGCCCAGACCGGATTATGGTCTGCGAGGTTGGGATACGGACGATGAAGAAATTCAAAACCCACCCACCACCCACTTAATAGCCAATGTCGACGATCTAACCGACATGCTCGACTTTGGCTTCGAAGACTTTGACGGTATGGACGACGAAGGAGGAGACGAACAACAACCAGCACCTGAAGGGTGCTGGACCGCCACCTCGTCATATGACATATACATGGTGGACGCTCCGAAAGACGGAGATGGCGATGGAACAGCGGTGGATGGCACCTCGAGAAAGCCTCCCAAACGCCGGCGTCAGCGGCACCGCTCTAAATCCCGCCAAAGCAAGAACGGGGATTCCGGCACGGGGGATAATTCTACCCCGAATACTGCCAAAGAACACCAACCACAACAAGACTCAGCACAGGAAGATGGAGAAGCCGGCCTTCATAAGGAAGCGGCAGAACAAGAGGTTGAGGACGATAACTACATGCCTCCCTCCGAAGACGAGGCAAGCCTCGACGACGATGAATTCATCATACCATCAGACCCTGCCGAACAAGCGCGTTTTCAACGCAGGCTTATTGCCACGGCCAACAGCCTAAAGAAAAAGCAGCAACAGCTTAGGGCTGATCAAGATTTGCTAGCTGACAGATGGACAGACGTCCTTGCGGCCGAAGAGTACGAACTCGGGCGCCACTCCAAAAATTACCCTAAGCGCAGGCCGCTCCCCCAATCAGAGGAGGAAGCAAATGACATGGCAGACCGGCCACCTCGCGGCCGCGACAGAGAGGCCCGTCGAAATTTCAAGCCAAACATGCCCCGGGACCGTTCGGCTAGGGCACAAGGAAACGAGCTAGACCTGCGATACGTACTGGAGAACAAAGCAAGGCGGACAAGATCGATCTATGGATCGCGCGGACGCCCAACACGTGACGATTTTCAGTCCGGACACAATAACTCCGGCCGGGCCGAACTCAACAAGCACAGCTCTTCCGAGCTGCGTCGTGACGTAGCCCAGTACAGGGGCGCCGCACACCCGTTATGTTTCACAGACGAAGTAATGGATCATCAAATACCAGAGGGTTTCAAACCCATCAACATCGAGTCATAGGACGGTACGACAGATCCGACAGTTTGGATCGAGGATTATCTCCTTCACAACCATATGGCACGCGGCGACGACCTGCACGCCATCAAATATCTCCCACTCAAGCTTAAGGGACCAGCTCGGCATTGGCTTAACAGCTTGCCAGCAAATTCAATTGGTTCTTGGGAAGACCTGGAAGCCGCATTCCTCGACAACTTCCAAGGCACTTATGTGCGACCACCGAACGCTGATGACCTAAGCCACATAATACAGCAGCCAGACGAATCGGCCAGGCAATTCTGGACACGGTTCCTAACAAAGAAAAATCAGATAGCCGACTGTCCGGGCGCAGAGGCCCTAGCGGCCTTCAAGCATAATATCCGCGACGAATGGCTTGCCCGGCACCTAGGACAGGAAAAGCCGAAAACCATGGCAGCCCTCACGACACTCATGACCCGCTTTTGCGTGGGCGAAGACAGCTGGCTAGCTCGTAGCAACAACTTATCAAAGAAGACCGGTAATCCGGATACCAAGGACAAAAATGGCAGGTCACGTCGAAACAATCAAAAGCGCCGCATTTGCAGCGACAGCAATGAGGATACGGCAGTAAATGCCGAATTCAGAGGCTATAAATCCGGTCAGCGGAAACAGCCATCTAAAAAGAATAACCAGGGCCCATCCAGTTTGGACCGAATACTCGACCGCTCGTGCCAGATTCATGGCACCCCCGAAACCCCAGCCAATCACACCAACAGAGATTGTTGGGTGTTCAAGCAGGCAGGCAAGTTAAGAGCCGAACATAAAAACAAGGGGCTGGACAGCGATGACGAGCAGGAGCCCAGGCCGCCGAACAACAAAGGACAGAAGGGGTTTCCCCCGCAAGTGCGGATGGTGAACATGATATACGCGACCCATATTCCTAAGAAGGAAAGGAAGCGTGCGCTACGGGACGTGTACGCGATGGAGCCAGTCGTCCCAAAGTTCAATCCTTGGTCTTCTTGCCCGATCACTTTCGATCGAAGGGACCACCCCACTAGTATCCGTCACGGTGGCTTTGCCGCATTGGTCCTCGATCCAATCTTCGATGGATTTCATCTTACAAGAGTCCTCATGGACGGCGGTAGTAGCCTGAACCTGCTTTACCAGGATACAGTGCGGAAAATGGGCATAGATACATCAAGGGTCAAGCCCACAAGGACGACCTTTAAAGGCGTCATCCCAGGTGTAGAGGCCAATTGCACATGCTCGATAACACTTGATGTGGTCTTCGGATCTCCGGATAATTTTCGAAGCGAAGAGTTAATCTTCGGTATAGTCCCGTTCCGCAGTGGTTATCACGCGCTGCTCGGACAAACTGCATTTGCTAAATTCAATGCGGTTCCGCACTACGCATATCTCAAGCTCAAGATGCCAGGCCCTCGAGGAGTAATTACGGTCAGCGGAAACACCGAACGCTCCATCACAATGGAGCAGCACACGGTGGCCCTCGCAGCGGAAGTACAAAGTAGCCTCTCAAGGCAACTCTCCAGTCCGGCCGCTAAAACGCCGGACAATGCAAAGCGCGCCCGGAGTAACCTGCAACAAGACCACTTGGCATGTTCGGAGCATGCATAGCAATACGGCCCCGACCCCAGCCATCGCAGCATCGCGAAGCTAGTACCTCGAGTACATAGTTACGCCCTTAAAATTCCATGGGCATAGGGGAAGGAGGCATTTTAACGGCATGCCTACAATACGGCCTTAAACGTACTAGGGGCTGCTGGATTTTTTATTTTTATTTTTTTTACTTTCAGGACTCCACATCCCGGATGACCTGTTCGGCCTTGTTGCAAATTTCCGCAGACAAATTTCCGCAGACGATACAAGGCCTAGGAGAGCAGACAAAGCTACGCCGCACTACGGAACTCTCAGGTGGTCTCTATTTCGAGCGATATATCTGTTTCCAAATTTCCGCGGCCTGCGCCTGGCCAGGACATGTTAAATAGTCTAGTTTTTTTCGCTTATCGCACTACTTGTATCGTCCGGCTTCGAATAGCCTCTTTATAAACAATGCATAGCTTTGTGTCTATTTTCTGCATCACCTTCTTTGAATATATATGTTTATCCCATAACATGATCGCACCCGTACACCATGGTACGGCAAACCACGCCAGGGGCTTCATTAACCTTTTATCTGGACGTGAGAAGTCCGTACACTTCCACAAGTGCGGCACCCCGAACTTATAGCACTATATGCATCGGCTCCGAGTCATGATTTTGGTCATATGTTGGGTTTGCCCGGCTCCTATGTTTTCGTGCCTTACGTTCCGCTCTATCGGCTAAGGTAGCACTAGGAGAACCGCTGCGATTGTGCCCCAGGTCTTGTGGGTGAGCACCTCAGTGGAGAAAGCTAAAACAGACTGTCATGATAGGGCGTGAGACCGGTCGTTGTTCGAGAGGTTTTTCGAGTCCTTAAAGGCTTATGCCGCTTCAAGCGGAGAGCTAGTTAAATCCGGCTAAAGGCGTGGATAGCGCCCCGAATTCGGCCTTCCGAACTAGGGGCTTCGCCGAAATTTAAAATTATAAAGTTCTATGGCTAAGTGAGAGTGTTCAAGCATTATAGTCCGATTGCCTGGTTCGTTGTGCTGAGGGCCTCCCTCGAAGGACCCAACTATGGGAACAAGAGCCCTCAGGTTTATCCCGAACACCCCAGCACTAGTTGCATGGGGGGAGAAAGCTGACGACTCGCCATCTCTCAATTATTGATAAACAGCCGCACAGAAAATAATATTTTAAATTCAAAGCATTGCTTAAAGTGCATATGAACAAGTTTTCAGCGCACAGGATAAAAACGAACGAGTTCATGGAAATATTGCATCTTTAGCACATTCATTCGCAATAAGGCGGGCTCCGGCAAGAACTTCTTCATAGTAGTTCTCGGGCTTGCGATGTTCCTTCCCTGGCGGCGGCCCGTCCTTCACCAGCTTCTCGCCGTTCAGCTTACCCCAGTGTACCCTCACACGAGCGAGGGCCCTTCGGGCGCCCTCGATGCAGGCAGAGCGCTTGATGACCTCAAGCCATGGACAGGCCTCCACCAGCCGCCACACTAGCCCAAAGTAGCTCCTAGGCAGGGCCTCTCTAGGCCACAGCCGAACTAGAAGGCCCTTCATAGCCTGTTCGGCCGCCTTGTGGAGCTCGGCCAGCTGCTTCAGCTGATCACTCAAGGGCACACGGTGTCCGGCCTCAGAATACTGAGACCAGAACACACTCTCCGCCGAGCTGCCCTGTTCAGCTCGGTAGAACGCGGCGGCGTCGGATGCGCTGCGAGGAAGATTGACAAATGCCCCTGGAGAACTCCGGATTCGGGTAAGAAACAGGTATTTTATTTTTATATTCCTACTTTGCATTAAGAATGCCTTACCCGCTGCTATCTTTTTTACATCCTCCAACTCTTAGAGGGCCTTCTGGGCTTCGGCCTTGGCAATTTTGGTGGCCTCAACGGCAGAGGTGAGTTCGGTGGCTTGCGTTTTCGCGTCAAGCTCCAGACCCTTATGTTTTTCCATGAGGTCTTGCAGCTTCTGCTGCACCTCGCCGCATTGGACCACAAGCTTTTCTCGTTCGATGCGCTCCTCGGTCGTCTTCTTTTCGGCCTCGGTAAGCGCCGGCCTCAGGGTGGCCACCTCTGTCGCGGCCCCTACATTAGGCAGTGTATACCTGTTATTTTCTGCAATCAAGCCTCTCCATAGGCAAATTTTTATTATTAACGATCTTTGTTTTTTACCTTCCTTCTCCTCGAGCTGCCCTCGGGCAAGACCGAGCTCTCGCTTGGACCGCTCAAGGTCCTTCTTAAGGACATCCACCTGCGCAGTTAATGCGGCGGTGGACAGCAGTGAAGCCTGCATACGCATATTTGACTTCTTTGTTAGACTCCTGCGATAATTATTAGATCCTCTATCCGGCTTTTCTTTCCGAACACCGAACAGAGCATCAGGGGCTACTGTCTATGCGGCAACGAATTTAGCATATTAACTACTTACCTGAAAGCCTGTTAGAAGGCTAGCGCAAGCTTCGTTCAATCCGCTTTTGGCGGACTGAACCTTCTGGACCACCGTACTCATAACAGTACGGTGCTCCTCATCGATGGTGGCGCCTTCAAGCGCCTCCAGCAAGTTGTCCGGCGCCTCTGGTTGGGCAGAGGTCGCCGGCTCAGACGGCTTGCTCCTCTTGGAAGGAGTTCGCCTACCGCGGGCCGGGACTGTCGAGTCTGGCGCGGTGTCCGGCACAAAGCCGGACTTGGTGCCCTGGGGGGGACTTGTCCCCTCCACTCCTGGAGTCCGGAAGGTTGCCTTGCGTCTCCTCCAGGACCACCTCCTCCTGCCCAGGAGTTTGGTGGGACGCCACTTCGGCGTCGTCTACCTGGCGGGGGGAGACAGCGGGCGGAACAGAGTTCACGTCCGATGAATCCAGGGAACCACTCGACGAATTGTCGAGTTCGGCCCGGGGCGGCCTGCACGATTGCATTCAACATAAGGGAAAGCTGTGCAAATGAAAGGATGTCATGAGTTACACTGGTATCCGAATACTTACGACGTCGCCGGACGCTTGGTCCTTTCCGGCCGCTCCTCCTCGTCCTCGTACGGGTCGGGGGAGTAGTCCGGCGTGGGGGTCTTCCTCTTTTTGGATCCTGTAGCCGCCCCCGCTGGGCGGCCTTCCTCTTCTTTCCTTCCCCCGTTGGAGGGGGAGGGAGTCCTTGTTCCTCCTCCTCGTTTTCACGAGAGGAGGGCGTCGCAGACTCGCTGGATGACGAGCTCGACACCACCACATTGCGGGCACTCTTTCGAGTCCCGGTGGTCTTCTTCTTCTTGACCTTCTTCTCTGGCACCACATAGGGCGCCGGAGCCAGCAGCTTCTCTAGGAGAGCTGGGGCTGGGTCTTCGGGCAGGGGAGCCGGACAGTTGATTGGTCCGGCTATCTTCAGCCACGCCTGTCAAAGGCAAAGGGAGTTTTTAGATCCCACATAGAGTTAATCTATGTAGAAAAGCTTAATGAACCTGTGAAAGGTATAAGTAGCCTACCTTGCCAGCGTTGCGCTGCGAGCTGTATTCGCGGTCCTCGGAAGCGGATGTGGGGCACTCGGCGCCTTTGGTTAGCACCTTCCAGACGTCTTCATACGTCGTGTCGAAGAGCCTATTGAGGGTTTGGTGCTGCGCCGGGTCGAATTCCCACAGAGTGAACTCCCGTTCTTGGCACGGGAGAATCCGGCGAACGAGCATAACCTGGATTACATTCACAAGCTTGATTGGCTTGTTCACCAGGGACCGGATGCATGTCTGCAGTCCGGTCACTTCTTCTTCGTGACCCCACGACAGGCCCGTCTCTTTCCAGGACATGAGCCGCATGGGGGTCCGGATCTAAACTCGGGGGTTGCGATCCATTCCGGATCGCGTGGCTCGGTGATGTAAAACCACCCGGCTTGCCACCCCTTTAAGGTCTCCGCAAAAGAGCCCTCGAACCAGAGGACGTTGGCCATCTTGCCGGCCATAGCACCTCCGCACTCCGCCTGGGTGCCAGACACCACCTTGGGCTTGACGTTGAAGGTCTTGAGCCAAAGGCGAAGTGGGGGCGGATGCGGAGAAAGGCCTCGCACACGACGATAAACGCCGAGATGTTGAGGATAAAGTTCAGGGCCAGATCGTGGAAATCCAGCCCGTAGTAGAACATGAGACCCCGGACGAATGGGTGAAGTGGAAAACCCAGTCCGCGGAGGAAGTGGGGAAGAAAGACTACCCTCTCATGGGGCTTTGGTGTAGGAATAAGCTGCCCTTCCTCAGGAAGCCGATGTGGGATGTCCTTGGACAGGTATCCGGCTTTCCTTAACTTTTTTAATTGATCCTCCGTGACGGAGGAGGCCATCCACTTGCCACCCGCTCCGGACATTGTTGGAGTAGGCCGAGATGGGAAGTGCGAGCTTGGGCGCTGGAGCTCGAGAGCGCAAAGGATGGATAGGCAGAAGAGGAAGAAGGCGTAAGTAAAAAGGTAGGATCCTTATCCCCTTATATGGGCGGATGCGGTTATGCGTCCCCACTTGCCTAAT
Source organism: Aegilops umbellulata (assembly GCA_032464435.1). Lineage (NCBI taxonomy): Eukaryota > Viridiplantae > Streptophyta > Magnoliopsida > Poales > Poaceae > Aegilops > Aegilops umbellulata. Next base: position 358,434,252 of record CP136059.1, on the reverse strand, counting down.
AAAACTCACTTGCCTCTCAAACACCATGGTAAATGGCGCGGATGGGTTACCCACGTCTGTATTAATGAGAATCCCGTTGAAGGGGGCGCACGATCTCTGCTTCGATAAGACGTGCCAAGGAAACCGCCTCGTTAAACGTGTAGCGGTGGAACAGTAAAAATATTCCGTACAGAAGGCTTGGCCGCAGTGTTATGATGCACAGCGGGATACGTCAGCAGATTTGATTTGTATTAACATTATTCTCTATATGGCAATACGTGGAAAACTTGTTTTGCAGAGCCGGACACTTTTTGGTGTTATTCATCTTCTTGAAGAACTTGGAGGAGGAACCCGCCTTGCAATGCCGAAGACAATTTGCGCGCCGGACTCGTCGTCATTGAAGCCAGGTTCAGGGGCTACTGAGGGAGTCCTGGATTAGGGGGTGTTCGGATAGCCGGACTACATCTCCCGCCGGACTCTAGGACTATGAAGATACAAGATTGAAGACTCCGTCCCGTGTCCGGAAGGTTCTTTCCTTGGCATAGAAGGCATGCTAGGCGTGCGGATATTCAAGATCTCTTACCAATGTAACCGACTCTGTGTAACCCTAACCCTATCCGGTGTCTATATAAACCGGAGGGTTGTAGTCCGTAGGACAGAATCATCTTCATACACAATCAAACCATAGGCTAGCTTCTAGGGTTTAGCCTCCTTGATCTCGTGGTAGATCTACTCTTGTACTACCCATATCATCAATATTAATCTAGCAGGAGTAGGGTTTTACCTCCACCGAGAGGGCCCAAACCTGGGTAAAACAAAGTGTCCCCTGTCTCCTGTTACCATCCGACCTTGACGCATAGTTCGGGACCCCCTACCCGAGATCCACCGGTTTTGACACTGACACATAATGTTCGAGACGAATGACTAGCCAGACACCACGGCCAAGAAAAGCCAAGAACAATGGCTGCATTAACAAGCCTCATGACCCGCTTTTGCGCAGGAGAGGACAGCTGGTTGGCAAGATGTAGCACCAGCGACCCAAGTACATCCGAAAATAGGGATGGAAACGGAAAACCGCGACACAACAAGGATCGTCGGACTAAGGAAAACAGTCCAAAGAGCACGGTAGTCAACGCCGGATTCAAAAGCTCACGACACAATCATAAAAAGCAGCCCCTTCATGAGAACAGGGACGAGCTATCTAGGCTAAACAAAATCTTGGATAGGATATGTCAAATACACAGCACTCCCGGGAAGCCTGCTAACCATACCCACAGAGATTGTTGGGTCTTCAAACAATCCGGCAGACTCAACGCCGAACACAAGGGGCTCGACACACCAAGCGAAGACGATGACGAACCCCAAAAGTAGAGCACCAGGAAACAAAAGATTTTTCCACAAGAAGTAAAAACAGTAAACTTACTTCACATAACAAAACGTGCGATGCCCATAAAGGTACGCGCCATACGGCCTATCTCAAAGGAGTCCCGCCACTGGTTGACAAAACCAATCGTCTTCGATCATCGGGATTACTCTAGAAGTATCAGGACCGCATGCTGGACTGCCTTGGTACTCGATCCAATAATTGGCGGACTCCAGTTTACAAATGTCCTGATGGACGGCGGCAGTGGTCTAAACCTGATATATCAAGACACAATCCGCCACATGGGGATAGACCCAGCAAGCATTCACCACAGCAAAACCTCCTTTCAAGGGGTAGCGCCAGGTCCGGATACCCATTGCATGGGCTTTCTCTGGCTTGAAGTCCTATCCGGCTTCCCCGATAACTTCCACCGCGAAAAGCTAACTTTCCACATCATCCCGTTCTCAAGTCGCTATCAAGCACTGCTGGGACGCGAAGCTTTCGCCCGCTTTAACGCAATATCGCATTACGCATCTCTTATGCTCAAGATGCCCGGTTCACGAGGCATCATCTCTTTAAAGGGAAAACATTGAGTGCGTCCCCCGTGGAGGATCGTGCGGCTGCCTTAATAGCCCCACAATAACACGGCTTCATCCAAAACAGGTCGTTAAGACCACGGACACGGCTGGATGAGTCCGGCGTAAACATATCATTAATAAAGGCTTAATATCCGTATACCCCTGCGCTCGGGGCTCCGCGCATGTACAATATGAGACAATTAAGCTCAATTTTACCCATTTAATCTATACTTTGGTTACTTAGTATAAATTTTGTTCGGCACGACCCTTTTTTTTATTTTTCAACTAAGTTCCTCTCTTTTTACAGATGAACATCATGCTGCGCCCGTACAGGATACGGCACAACGGAGACACAGGCGCAGACGTGCAGCAGGGACCCGTTCCAAGGATTCTTTTCAGATTAAGACCCTTGTAAACCTTTTTTAGTGTCTCTTGTTGATACACATCCTTCGGTTTTTCGTTATAATCAAAGAGGGGACTGACGTCTTGGCATGTGGCCATGTCAGGAATTTTGCGCGTACCTGGACATTAGGGGCTTATAACCAAGGTTGTTGTCCCGCCCGTACTCATAAAGACCGAATACCCTAGGGAGTGTTCGGCGTCGCGTGTTTGGCATTATATGCATCAGCTCCGAATCATGTCTTTGGTCAAATGTTGGGTTGCCCGGCTCCTGTGTTTGGCTGCCTTACGTTCTGCACTATCGGCTAAGGCAGCACCAGGAGAACTACTGCGATTGTGCCCCGGTTCGGCCAGACGAGCACCTTAGTAGAGAAAGCCGAAAACTGACTGTCATGATATAGCGTGAGACTGGTCAACCACTCGATGACTCACCAGAATCTATAGGATTCCTCCGCATTAACGAAGGGCCGTTTCCCGGCCAGGCACATGTGCGCTCCGACTTCGGGCGAGCGCAGGCGCCACCGGGGGCTATTTAAGTAGCCTCACTGTCAAGCTCCTATGGCTAAGTGAAAGTGTTATAGCATTATAGTCCGGTTGCCTAGCTCGCTGCGCTATCACCTCCTTTGTAGGACCAAGACGTTGAATTAAGTGTGAAAATGCGCCTTCTGCGAGCACCCCCGCACTATGTGCGTGGGGGCTGAAGCCAACGACTGCCATCTTTCAGATTATATATATATATATATATATATATATATATATATATATATATATATATATATATATATATATATATATATATCTTAAAACGGCCGCACAGGAGGTGTTTCAAATACTTGAAGGCACAAGTATAAAAGGCTACTACAATTTATCAAAATATTGCTTTACAATTAAATATGCTATTAGAACATAACATCCTTCGAGCACAGGAGGTGTCTCTATTATACAAGCGCCTTCAAGGACTTCCTAGAAATAGTGCTTGGAGGATACTCGGCTTTTGTCCGAATCTCGGGATGCAACAACGGTGGTCTCCATCTCCGCCCAGTATGTCTTGACATGGGCAAGAGCCATCCGTGCGCCCTCTATACATGCTGACCTCTTCATTGCATTGATATGTGGCACCACACCAAGGAATTGCTGCACCAAGCTGAAATAACTCTTCGGCTCCGATCTCCCCGGCCACAGATGACTCATGACGCACTTCATGGCGAGTCCGGACAACCTATTCAGCTCGGCCCATTCGGCCAGACGATCGGCCACAGACAGTGGACACTCTGGATTGTGGAACTGCGACCAAAAGAGTTTTTCCACTTCGCGATCTCCTTGATCTCGAAAGTGTTCGGTCGCATCAGCAGCACTTGCCGCCAAATCCAGATAGGTGTCAGTCGTACTCCACAGCCGGCCCAACGGAGCATGCTTAGGATCACAAAACTTCCTCCGCAGCATGAAGGGATTGTTGGGGAACGTAGTAATTTCAAAAAATTTCCTACGCACACGCAAGATCATGGTGATGCATAGCAACGAGAGGGGAGAGTGTTGTCTACGTACCCTCGTAGACCGAAGCGGAAGCGTTGACACAACATAGAGGAAGTAGTCGTACGTTCTCCTCGCGATCCAACCGATCACAGCACCGTTACTCCGGCACCTCCGAGTTCTTGGCACACGTTCAGCTCGATGACGATCCCCGGGCTCCGATCCAACAAAGCGTCGGGGAAGAGTTCCGTCAGCACGACGGCGTGGTGACGATCTTGATGTACTACCGGCGCAGGGCTTCGCCTAAGCACTGCAACGATATGACCGAGGTGGAATTTGGTGGAAGGGGGCACCGCACACGGCTAAGGACCGATCCGTAGATCAACTTGTGTGTCTATGGGGTGCCCCCTGCCCCTGTATATAAAGGATGGAGGAGGAGGAGGCCGGCCAAGGCTTGGCGCGCCAGGGTGTGGAGTCCTACTAGGTCTCCAAGTCCTAGTAGGAGTCCACCAAGAGGGGAGGAAGGGAGAACGAATAGGAGGAGAAGGAAAGGTGGCTGGCCCCCTTTTCCCTAGTCCAATTCGGACCAAAGGGGAGGGCGGGCGCAGCAGCCTTTTCCTCTTCCCACTAAAGCCCATCAAGGCCCATTACTTCTCCCGTAATCCCGTAACTCCCCGATACTCCTGAAAATACCCGGATCACTCAGCACCTTTCCGATGTCCAAATATAGTCGTCCAATATATCGATCTTTACGTCTCGACCATTTCGAGACTCCTCGTCATGTCCCCGATCTCATCCGGGACTCCGAACTCCTTCGGTACATCAAAACTCATAAACTCATAATATAACTGTCATCGAAACCTTAAGCGTGCGGACCCTACGGTTCGAGAACAATGTAGACATGACCGAGACACGTCTCCGGTCAATAACCAATAGCAGGACCTGGATGCCCATATTGGCTCCTACATATTCTGCGAAGATCTTTATCGGTCAGACCGCATAACAACATACGTTGTTCCCTTTGTCCATCGGTATGTTACTTGCCCGAGATTCGATCGTCGGTATCCAATACCTAGTTCAATCTCGTTACCGGCAAGTCTCTTTACTCGTTCCGTAATACATCATCTCACAACTAACACAGTAGTTGCAATGCTTGCAAGGCTTATGTGATGTGCATTACCGAGAGGGCCCAGAGATACCTCTCCGACAATCGGAGTGACAAATCCTAATCTCGAAATACGCCAATCCAACATGTACCTTCGGAGACACCTGTAGAGCACCTTTATAATCACCCAGTTACGTTGTGACGTTTGGTAGCACACAAAGTGTTCCTACGGTAAACGGGAGTTGCATAATCTCATAGTTAAAGGAACATGTATAAGTCATGGATAAAAGCAATAGCAACATACTAAACGATCGGGTGCTATGCTAATGGAATGGGTCATGTCAATCAGATCATTCAACTAATGATGTGATCTCGTTAATCAAATAACAACTCTTTGTTCATGGTTAGGAAACATAACCATCTTTGATTAATGAGCTAGTCAAGTAGAGGCATACTAGTGACACTCTGTTTGTCTATGTATTCACACATGTATTATGTTTCCTGTTAATACAATTCTAGCATGAATAATAAACATTTATCATGAATTAAGGAAATAAATAATAACTTTATTATTGCCTCTAGGGCATATTTCCTTCAGGGATTTCCAGCCGCGATCTCGCCGGCTTCACGAAGCTCCTCCCTCGCAGCTCTCATCGTAGAGTGAGCATCCTTTGCATCGGCAATGGCCTTCTTCAAGTCCGTGGGTTCCGCCCGATCTTCTTTTTCCAGAAGCTTGCAATGGTCAGCAGCGCTCTTTAGCTTCACGGCCATCTCGAACATCTCTTTCTTGCTTCGGCAGTGAGCAGCCTGTTCGGCTCTCAGCTCTTCAAGGGCCTTCTCGACAACCGCATCACATTTTCTAGCTTGTTCCTTAGCTCGGGCAAGTTCCGCACGAAGACTCTCCACGGCGGCCGCACCATCTGTGTCAAGCACACACATTGTAAGATACTGGCATAAAGCTCCTCTTACCAGGTGCCGCCCAAGGAATTACATACCTTGAGCCTCATCAAGCCGCTTGTTGACGAGCGCGATGTCGGCATCTGCCACGTGAAGTTGCCGCTTTAGCTTGGCAAAACCATCAGTCCGGCTGGATTCCGGACACTTCGCCACCTATGTACAAAGGAGACATTTTAGACCTGGGATTATGATCCTCTGCGTGCCGTCACTTTTGACAATGCACAGAGTCTCAGGGGCTACTATCTACGCAGGGCGCATCTTATTTATGCGCAACTGTCAAAAATGTACATTATTTCACGTACCTCAAAACTTGTCAGTAAACTTCTGATAGCCTCGTGCAATCCGCTTTCCATGGACGAAATCCTTTCAATCACCGTGCCCATCAACGCACGGTGCTCCTCTGAGATAGAAGCTCGCCCTAGCAGATTCTTCAGCTCCTCCGACCTAGCACCGGACGGTGCCGAATTCGTCCTATGGCGTCTTTCGAAGGCCGGATGCGGAGAACCTTGGGGGGCCATATTGCTACCTTCCACCCCTGCCGGATTCGTAGAAGCCCTCCGTGACGACACCTCAGGGTCGCCCGCCTCGCTAGGTGGTACAGCAGGGGGAGGCGTCCCGCTCTCCATCATCTCCGGAAGAAGGTCCCCCGAAGACGAGCTCTGCTGAGAAGGGCTGAGGTCCGAGCTACGAGGTAAAATTTGGGTTACTCTTCTCAGATATAAAGCAAGGATTTCTCTCTCAAAAACATAATCTTTGTCTACTTACTGCTCGCTGGAGGGCTGGCCCCCTGGAGGGCATAGTTCGGCCGAAGTATCCCCCGGTGTAGGACCCTCCGACAAGGATTCCCCCTCCTCCCCCCGCTTTGAGGCCATAGTATCCGGGTTTTCAGAGGCAGTCCTCTTCTTCCCCCGAGGAGAGGAATCTTCGGTTCCTCCCTTCCTAACAGCCCCCTTCGAGGAGGCCGTAGTTTCCTTGTCCCCTCCCTCACTTTCCCCCAAAGGCACAATCTTCAGCATCCTGACTAGCACGGGATCCGGCCTGGTCTCGGGGAGGGGAGCCGGACACCTGATCAGCTTTGCTTTCGCTATCCACTCCTGTTTAAAAGGACAACTCTTTTAGGGGCAAGTTTATGACAAATATACGGATAACGAGTCCGGGCACAAGGCTACTTACTTGAGTATCCGGGTGATTGCAGCTCAAACCTGCGTCCTCGGTCAAATTCGGACACATTGCTTGTGATCCGAAGAACAGTTTATACATCTCGGCGGGTGTTGCGCCCATAAAATGCTGGAGAGCTTGTGGTCCCTCCGGATTAAACTCCCACAAACGAAGGGAGCGACGTTTGGCGGGCAGTGTTCGGCGGATCAGCATGACTTGCATCACTTTGACCAAGATGAGACCTCTTTCTAAGAGATCCCTGATACGGCCCCGCAACAAAGACACGTCCTGGGGTGGCCCCCAATCTAGGCCTTTATTGACCCACGACCCTAGCTGCTTTGGGGGACCCGAGCGAAAGGCAGGCGGCACCACCCACTTGGTGCCCCTGGGAGCGGTGATGTAGAACCACTCTTGTTGCCACAAGCCGAGCTCCTCTTGAAAAGGGCCCTCGGGCCACGGAGCATCAGCCTTCTTACTTATAACAGCGCCTCCGCACTCTGTGTGCCGTCCCTCAATCATCTTCAGCTCTACCTTAAAGGTCTTGAGCCATAATCCGAAGTGAGGAGTAACACCGAGGGATGCTTCACACACGACGATGAATGAGGAAACATGGAGGATGGACTCCGGAGCTACGTCATCAAATTCCAGCCCGTAATAGAACATCAGCCCCCTCACAAAGGGATCGATGGGAAAGCCTAACCCCCGAAGGAAGTGAGACACGAACACCACGCTCTCACCGGGCTGGGGACTGGGAATAGCCTGCCCTTGAGCAGGCAGCCTGTGCGAAATTTCGTCGGTCAAGAACTTGGCATCTCTCAACTTTAGCACGTCCTCCTCCGTGACGGAGGAGGGCATCCATCGGCCTTGAAGGTCGGAACCGGACATTGTCGAAGGTCCGAAGCCCCTGAAATCTAGAGCCTAGGGTGTTGGAACTCGAGGCGGCGGGCGAACTCGTTTGAGATTGAAAGAAAGGGGTAAGGCCTTGGTCTCTTTATAAGAGGTGGAATACCAAGGGCCCTCCCCGTAACCGTTTGGGACTCGCCTTTAATCGAGAAAACGTGCTAACGGGCACGATTGGGTTACCCACGTCCGTATTGATGAGAATCCCGTAAATAAAGGGGACACGATCTCTGCTTCGACAAGACGTGCCAAGGAAACCGCCTCGCAAAATGCGCTGAGGTGGGGAAGTGAAAATGATTCGAATAGAGGCTTGGCCGTAGTGTGATGTCATGCTACGGAATACGTCAGCAGATTAGAATTGTGTAAATATTATTCTCTCCATGGCAATATGTGGAAACTTATTTTGCAGAGCCGGACACTATCCTTAGTGTTAACAATCTTTTATGAAGTACTTGGAGGAGGAACCCGCCTTGCAATGTCGAAGACAATCTGCGCGCCGAACTCGTCGTCATTGAAGCCTGGTTCAGGGGCTACTGACGGAGTCCTGGATTAGGGGGTGTCTGGATGGCCGGACGATACCATCAGCCGGACTCCTGGACTATGAAGACACAAGATTGAAGACTTCGTCCCGTGTCCGGATGGGACTTTCCTTGGCGTGGAAGGCAAGCTTGGCAATGCGGATATTTAGATCTCCTACCATTGTAACCGACTTTGTGTAACCCTAACCCTCTCTGGTGTCTATATAAACCGGAGGGTTTTAGTCCGTAGGACAACAGAACATGCAACAATCATACCATAGGCTAGCTTCTAGGGTTTAGCCTCCTTGATCTCATGGTAGATCTACTCTTGTGCTACCCATATCATCAATATTAATCAAGCAGGACGTAGGGTTTTACCTCCATCGAGAGGGCCCGAACTTGGGTAAAACTTCGTGTCCCTTGTCTCCTGTTACCATCCGCCTAGACGCACAGTTCGGGACCCCCTACCCGAGATCCGCCGGTTTTGACACCGACACCAGGGCAAAGGGTGTCTGGCCAGTGGCTCGATTTGGCGTCGTCCTGATCGACCAAAGAACCGCCGGCAACTCATCAATCCAGCACCTTCCGCTCTTGTGCAGCCTGTCAAAGGTCTTGGTCCATAGTCCTCGCAGCACTTCAGCATTTGCCCTCTCAGCTTGACCATTGCTCCGTGGGTGAGCAATGGAAGCGAAACAGACTTTGCTGCCGAGGTCTTGGGTATATTGCATGAAGGTGCGGCTTGTGAACTGTGTGCCATTGTCGGTGATGACCCTGTTGGGTACGCCAAAACGGCACACTAGTCCCTTGAATAACTTGACGACTGACTGAGTTGTGACCTTCCTCACTGCCTCCACTTCCGGCCACTTTGTGAACTTGTCGATTGCAACGTACAAGTACTCAAAGCCCCCGACAGCGCGGGGGAAAGGGCCCAGTATGTCGAGCCCCCAGACCGAGAAGGGCCAGGACAGAGGAATGGTTTGAAGGGCTTGGGCTGGCTGATGAAGCTTCTTCGAATGGAACTGACACGCTTCACACTTGGTGACTAGTGTCGTCACATCCTGGAGGGCGGTGGGCCAGAAGAAGCCTTGCCAAAATGCCTTGCCGGCAAGGGCCCTTGACCCAATGTGGGATCCACATATGCCTCCGTGTATCTCCGCCAACAGCTCCAGTCCTTCCTCTCGAGGGATACACTTCAATTTCACACCGTTTGGCCTCTTCCTGTACAGGACGTCATCGACGAACTGGTACATGGCAGAGTGACGGGCTACTTTTTCCGCTTCTTCCTGCTCCTCAGGAAGTTCCCCTGTTTGGAGGAATCGGACGGTATGCTGCACCCACGCTGGAGCCTGGGGCTCGACGATGAGTAATAAAGGTGTTTCCTCCGCCAGGGGAGCGGCTGTCTCGACAGCAAGAGCTTGACACGCCGCCGGAGCTAGCCGTCCCGTGGCGGGCTCAGTGTCCCCGGCAGCATCCTTGCCGGCGGCTCTGGGGAGCTCGGCAGGAAAGTACTTGCCGGGCCCTGATTTCCTCCTCTTGTTCTGCTCTGTTGATGGATCAACGGATGGTTGAGTTAGCTGAAGCACAAAGGTACCTGGTTCCAGAGGTAGCTTGAGGGCAGCGCGTTTTGACAGGTAATCGGCGATATCGTTCTCCGCTCGGGGAACGTGTTCAGCCTGTATACCGTCGAAACGCTCTTCCAGCTTTCTCACTTCATCGACGTAGGCCTTCATCAACGGGCTCTGGTAATCCTTGTTGACTTGCTTGACAACAAGCTGCGAGTCACCCCTGACGATGAGTTTCTTGATTCCGAGGTCCGCCGCGATCCTGAGACCGGCAATCAGCCCCTCGTACTCTGCCGTGTTGTTGGTTGACGCCTCCCTAGGGAAGTGCATCTGGACCACGTACTTGAGGTGCTCTCCGGTGGGCGCGACAAGCAGTACGCCAGCCCCGACGCCTCGTAAGGAGAAAGCTCCATCAAAGTACATGATCCAATCGCAACTTCCCTCCTTGCCGGGGAGAGCAGTCTCTTGGGCTCCTTCGTCAGGTGTTGCGGTCCATTCTACAATGAACTCCGCCAGGACTCGGCTCTGAATCGTCGAAGTGCTTTCAAACTTGAGGCCAAAGCTGGACAGCTCTAGTGCCCATTCCACAATCCTTCCCGTTGCATCCGGGTTGTGCAATATCTGTTGCAGAGGGAGGCAAGTGACGACAGTGATCTCGTGTGTCTGGAAGTAATGACGCAGCTTCCTCGAGGCCATAAGAAGGCCGAAGAGCAGTTTCTGCACACCGGAGTACCTTGATCTAGCCCCCTGCAGGAGGGAACTAACAAAGTAGACCGAGTGCTGCATCATTTTCTTCCTCGGCAACACTCCAACTGGCCGCGCCATCTCTGCATTGGCGGTGTCGGGCTCTGTCGCTGCCATTACCTCGTTGTCAACCTCTCTCTGCGCCACTAGTGCGGCGCTGACCACCTGGTTCGTTGCCGCCAGGTATAGCAGCAAGGGCTCCTGGGGTCTAGGAGAAACTAGTGTTGGCGCGGAGGAGAGGTACTTCTTCAAATCTTGCAGTGCTGCTTCGGCTTCTGGCGTCCACTCCACCGGGCCCGCCTTTTTCAGGATCTTGAAAAAGGGAAGGGCGCGCTCGGTAGACTTGGAAATGAACCTGCCCATGGCGGCGACACAACCAGCAAGCCGACGCACATCCTTGATTCGCTTGGGTGCTTCAATCTGCTCTATAGCTCTGATCTTGTCCGGATTGGCCTCTATCCCACGCTGTGACACAAAGAACCCGATAAGCTTGCCGGACGGGACGCCGAAGACGCACTTCTCAGGGTTCAGCTTGAGGTTGATCTTGCGCAGGTTTGCAAATGTTTCTTGTAAATCTGTGATGAGGGTTGCCCTGTCCTTGGTTTTGACCACTATGTCATCCATATAAGCTTCCATATTTCTATGGAGTTGGGGTCCAAAACCAATCTGGACCGCCCTCGCAAACGCCGAACCAGCACTCTTCAATCCGAAAGGCATCCGTATGAAACAATACGTACCACATGGGGTGATGAAGGCTGTTTTCTCTTCGTCTTCTCTCGTCATGAAGATCGGGTGGTAGCCGGAGTAGGCATCGAGGAATGACAACAGATCACACCCAGCCGTGGAGTCAACAATCTGGTCGATGCGCGGCAACGGGAAGGGGTCTTTAGGACAAGCCTTATTGATATCTGTGTAATCAATACACAGCCTCCACTTCCCATTTGCCTTGCGCACTACAACCGGATTGGCCAACCACGTCGGATGGAGCACTCCTCTTACCAAACCCGCTGCCTCCAGTTTCAGGATTTCTTCTGTGATAAACTCTTGTTGTTCCAAAGCTTGCTTTCTGACCTTCTGCTTGATGGGCCGCGCATGAGGACAGACAGCAAGGTGGTGCTCAATCACCTCCCTGGGAACGCCGGGGATGTCGGAAGCTTGCCAGGCAAACACATCGACATTCGCCCGCAGGAAGGTGACGAGCGCGTCTTCCCATTTGTCCTCGAGGGTGGAGCTTATGGTGAAAGCTCCTCCCGTGCCGTCCTCATTGACAGAAACCTTCTTGGTTCCTGGCGGAATGGCTCTGGGCTTCTTGTTCCTGCCGGTGGAGTTCTCTGGCACGTCCTCGACGACAGCGCTACACTCCGAAGAGGAGCGCTTGCCGGAGTGGGTGTCCGAGGTCTCACCGGCCTTCTTCTTCTTCTTCCCTCCTGGGGTCCCAGTGGCAGGAGCAAGTGCCCTAGTGGCGGCAGCTGCTGCAACTGCTTGCTGGTACAGTTGATCAGCGCAAATCAGCGCATGTTTCTTATCGAAGGGGATGGTGATGATCGTCACAGGTCCTGGCATCTTTAGGGTGTTGTAGGCGTAGTGTGATGCCGCCATGAACTTGGCCAGCGCTGGGCGGCCAAGGATCCCGTTGTAGGGCAAGGGGATCTTGGCAACATCAAATACGATCCTCTCCGTCCTGTAGTTCAGGTCGCTTCCGAATGTCACGGGCAGCGTGACCTTTCCCTTGGGTGGGCTTCTTCTCGGGTTGACCCCCGGAAACGTGCCCGTCTCTTCGAGGTCTCCATCAGGAATCTGCAGTTTCTCGATCACGGTAGGCGAGATCAAGTTCAAATCGGCCCCGCCATCGACTAGCATCTTCATCACCTTGAGGTTGCGTAATGTTGGCGAAACCAACAATGGCAAGCACCCGACTGCAGTAGTGCGATCAGGGTGGTCCTCAGTGCCAAAAATGATAGGAGTGCTGGACCACTTCAGCGGCCTTTGGGCATCAAACGACGGCTCTGCCGCTGTAATCTCTCGCGCCCATTGTTTAAGCCGGCGGTGAGAAGTATGCAGCGAGGCGCCGCCGTCGACACACTTGGCCTCTGTAGCTTTCTGAAACTCTTGGTCGCCGGACTCGTCGTCCTCTTCGTGATCGTCGTCTTCTGGCTTTCTGTCACGGCCTCGGGCGGGCCTCTCCTGTTGCTTATCCTTGCCGCGACGGCCCGCCTGGCCGTCACGCTTCTTGCCGGACCCTTCAGCACCAGTCTTGGCCCTTCTCCTTGTCCCGCCTTTCATATTCAGCCCTCTGCTTCTCAGCGAGGAGCTCAACCTGTTGGCAGTCTTGGAGAGCATGGCCTTTGGTGCGATGGATCTTGCAGTATCGCTTGTCGGAGTTTCCTGACTTCTCGGCAACCGCCAAGGCCCGGCAAGCGACATATCTGACAATTTCCTTGCCGGGGTCGTCTGCCTTGGTTTTCTTGGTGGAGTCGGTGTCATCAGATCCCTCGACGGCAAGCACTGCTTTACCTTTGCGCTTCCTGTTGTGGCGCCGGCCTTTTGTCGCCGGGGCGGCAGTATCCTTATTTGAGGAGTCGGTTTCCACGCCAGCATCTTCGCCGGGGTACTTCCTCCCCTCTTTAGCTCGGGCGCATCTGTCAGCAAGAACATAGAGTTCTGCCACATCTGTCACCTTGTTCATTGCCAGCTCTTCGCGCATCTTGCGGTTACGCACGTTCCGATGGAACGCACTGATGATGGCGGCAGGATGAACATCAGGGATGTTGTACTGTATTCGGCTGAACCTCTGTATATACTTGCGGAGACTCTCACCTCCCTTCTGGGGAATAACGTGCAGATCGCTTGCTTGGCCATGAGCTTGGTGACCGCCAGTGAAGGCTGAAGGAAATATGCCCTAGAGGCAATAATAAAGTTATTATTTATTTCCTTATATCATGATAAATGTTTATTATTCATGCTAGAATTGTATTAACTGGAAACATAATACATGTGTGAATACATAGACAAACAGAGTGTCACTAGTATGCCTCTACTTGACTAGCTCATTAATCAAAGATGGTTATGTTTCCTAACCAAGAACAAAGAGTTGTTATTTGATTAACGAGATCACATCATTAGTTGAATGATCTGATTGACATGACCCATTCCATTATCATAGCACCCGATCGTTTAGTATGTTGCTATTGCTTTTATCCATGACTTATACATGTTCCTTTAACTATGAGATTATGCAACTCCCGTTTACCGTAGGAACACTTTGTGTGCTACCAAACGTCACAACGTAACTGGGTGATTATAAAGGTGCTCTACAGGTGTCTCCGAAGGTACATGTTGGGTTGGCATATTTCGAGATTAGGATTTGTCACTCCGATTGTCGGACAGGTATCTCTGGGCCCTCTCGGTAATGCACATCACATAAGCCTTGCAAGCATTGCAACTAATGTGTTAGTTGTGAGATGATGTATTACGGAACGAGTAAAGAGACTTGCCGGTAACGAGATTGAACTAGGTATTGGATACCAACGATCGAATCTCGGGCAAGTAACATACCAGTGACAAAGGGAACGACGTATGTTGTTATGCGGTCTGACCGATAAAGATCTTCATAGAATATGTAGGAGCCAATATGGGCATCCAGGTCCCGCTATTGGTTATTGACCGGAGACGTGTCTCGGTCATGTCTACATTGTTCTCGAACCGTAGGGTCCGCACGCTTAAGGTTTCGATGACAGTTATATTATGAGTTTATGAGTTTTGATGTACCGAAGGAGTTCGGAGTCCCGGATGAGATCGGGGACATGACGAGGAGTCTCGAAATGGTCGAGACGTAAAGATCGATATATTGGACGACTATATTCGGACATCGGAAAGGTTCTGAGTGATTCGGGTATTTTCGGGAGTATCGGGGAGTTACGGGATTACGGGAGAAGTAATGGGCCTTGATGGGCTTTAGTGGGAAGAGGAAAAGGCTGCTGCGCCCCCCCTCCCCTCTAGTCCGAATTGGACTAGGGAAAAGGGGGCCGGCCACCTTTCCTACTCCTCCTATTCCTTCTCCCTTCCTCCCCTCTTGGTGGACTCCTACTAGGACTTGGAGACCTAGTAGGACTCCACACCCTGGCGCGCCAAACCCTAGGCCGGCCACCCCCTCCCTTGCTCCTTTATATACGGGGGCAGGGGGCACCCCATGACACACAAGTTGATCTTCGTGATCGTTCCTTAGCCGTGTGCGGTGCCCCCCTCCACCATATTCCACCTCGGTCATATCGTTGCAGTGCTTAGGCGAAGCCCTCCGCCGGCAATACATCAAGATCGTCACCACGCCGTCGTGCTGACGGAACTCTTCCCCGACGCTTTGCTGGATCGGAGCCCGGGGATCGTCATCGAGCTGAACGTGTGCCAAGAACTCGGAGGTGCCGGAGTAACGGTGCTGTGATCGGTTGGATCGCGAGGAGAACGTACGACTACTTCCTCTACGTTGTGTCAACGCTTCCGCTTCGGTCTACGAGGGTACGTAGACAACACTCTCCCCTCTCGTTGCTATGCATCACCATGATCTTGCGTGTGCGTAGGAAATTTTTTGAAATTACTACGTTCCCCAACAGTGGCATCCGAGCCTAGGTTTTTATGGTTTGATGTTATTTGCACGAGTAGAACACAAGTGAGTTGTGGACGATACAAGTCATACTGCCTACCAGCATGTCATACTTTGGTTCAGCGGTATTGTTGGACGAGACGATCCGGACCAACCTTACGCGTACGCTTACGCGAGACCGGTTCCCTCGACGTGCTTTGCACATAGATGGCTTGCGGAAGACTGTCTCTCCAACTTTAGTTGAACCGAGTGTGGCTACGCCCGGTCCTTGAGAAGGTTAAAACGGAGTCTATTTGACAAACTATCGTTGTGGTTTTGATGCGTAGGTAAGATGAGTTCTTGCTTAAAGCCCGTAGCAGCCACGTAAAACTTGCAACAACAAAGTAGAGGACGTCTAACTTGTTTTTGCAGGGCATGTTGTGATGTGATATGGTCAAGACGTGATGCTAAATATTATTGTATGAGATGATCATGTTTTGTAACCGAGTTATCGGCAACTGGCAGGAGCCATATGGTTGTCGCTTTATTGTATGCAATGCAATCACGATGTAATGCTTTACTTTATTACCAAGCGGTAGTGATAGTCGTAGAAGCATAAGATTGGCGAGACAACAACGATGCTGCGATGAGGATCAAGGTTTCGCGCTGGTGACGATGGTGATCATGACGGTGCTTCGAAGATGGAGATCACAAGCACAAGATGATGATGGCCATATCATATCACTTATATTGATTGCATGTGATGTTTATCCTTTTTTTTGCATCTTATCTTGCTTTGATTGACGGTAGCATTATAAGATGATCTCTCACTAAATTATCAAGAAGTGTTCTCCCTGAGTATGCACCGTTGCGAAAGTTCTTCGTGCTGAGACACCACGTGATGATCGGGTGTGATAGGCTCTACGTTCAAATACAACGGGTGCAAAACAGTTGCACACGCGGAATACTCAGGTTTAACTTGACGAGCCTAGCATATACAGATATGGCCTCGGAACACGGAGACCGAAAGGTCGAGCGTGAATCATATAGTAGATATGATTAACATAGTGATGTTCACCATTGAAACTACTCCATCTCACGTGATGATCGGACATGGTTTAGTTGATTTGGATCACGTGATCACTTAGAGGATTAGAGAGATGTCTATCTAAGTGGGAGTTCTTAAGTAATATGATTAATTGAACTTAAATTTATCATGAACTTAGTCCTGGTAGTATTAGCATATCTATGTTGTAGATCAATAGCTCGCGTTGTTGCTTCCCTATGTTTATTTTGATATGTTCCTAGAGAAAATTGTGTTGAAAAATGTTAGTAGCAATGATGCGGATTGGATCCGTGATCTGAGGTTTATCCTCATTGCTGCACAGAAGAATTATGTCCTTGATGCACCGCTAGGTGACGGACCTATTGCAGGAGCAGATGCAGACATTATGAACGTTTTGCTGGCTCAGTATGATGACTACTTAATAGTATAGTGCACCATGCTTAACTGCTTAGAATCGGGACTTCAAAGACGTTTTGAACGTCATGGAGCATGTGAGATGTTCCAGTAGTTGAAGTTAATATTTCAAGCAAATACCCGAGTTGAGAGATATGAAGTCTCCAACAAGTTCTATAGCTAAAAGATGGAGGAGAATCGCTCAACTAGTGAGCATGTGCTCAGATTGTCTGGGTACTACAATCGCTTGAATCAAGTGGGAGTTAATCTTCCAGATAAGATAGTGATTGACAGAATTCTCTAGTCACCATCACCAAGTTAGTAGAACTTCGTGATGAACTATAATATGCAAGGGATAACGGAAAATATTCCCAAGCTCTTCGCGATGCTAAAATCAGCGAAGGTAGAAATCAAAGAAAAACATCAAGTGTTGATGGTTGACAAGATCACTAGTTTCAATAAAAGGGCAAAAGGAAAGAAGGGGAACTTCAAGAAGAACGGCAAGCAAGTTACTGCTCAAGTGAAGAAGCCCAAGTCTGGTCCTAAGCCTGAGACTAAGTGCTTCTACTGCAAAGGGACTGGTCACTGGAAGCGGAACTACCCCAAGTGATTGGCGGATAAGAAGGATGGCAAAGTGAACATAAGTATATTTGATATACATGTTATTGATGTATACTTTAATAGTGTTCATAGCAACCCCTAGGATTTGGTACTAGTTCAGTTGCTAAAATTTAGTAACTCGAAACGGGAGTTGCAGAATGAACAAAGACTAGTTAAAGGACAAGGTGACGATGTGTGTTGGAAGTGGTTCCAAGATTGATATGATCATCATCACACACTCCCTATACTTTCGGGATTAGTGTTGAAACTAAATAAGTGTTATTTGGTGTTTGCGTTGAGCATGAATATGATTTGATCATGTTAATTGCAATACAGTTATTCATTTAAAGTTAGAGAACAATTGTTGTTCTGTTTACATGAATAAAACCTTCTATGGTCATACACACCAATGAAAATAGTTCATTGGATCTCGATCGTAGTGATACACATATTCATAATATTGAAACCAAAAAGATGCGAAGTTAATAATGATAGTGCAACCTATTTGTGGCACTGCCGTTTAGGTCATATTGGTGTAAAGCGCATGAAGAAACTCCATGCTGATGGGATTTTGGAATCACTTGATGCTTGCGAACCATGCCTCTTGGGCAAGATGACTAAAACGCCGTTCTCCGGAACAATGGAGCAAGCAACAGATTTGTTGGAAATCATACATACTGATGTATATGGTCCGATGAATATTAAGGCTCGCGACAAGTATCATTATTTTCTAACCTTCACAGATGATTTGAGCAGATATGGGTATATCTACTTGATGAAACATAAGTCTGAAACGTTTGAAAAGTTCAAAGAATTTTAGAGTGAAGTGGAAAATCATCGTGACAAGAAAATAAGGTTTCTACGATCTGATCGCGGAGACGAATATTTGAGTTACGAGTTTGGTCTTCAGTTAAAACAATGTTTCACTACTCACGCCACCTGGAACACCACAGCATAATGGTGCGTCCGAACGTCATAACCGTACTTTATTGGATATAGTACAATCTATGATGTATCTTACCGATCTACCACTATCGTTTTTGGGATTATGCATTAGAGACAGCTGCATTCACATTAAATAGGGCACCATCTAAATCCGTTGAGACGACACCATATGAACTATGGTTTAGCAATAAACCTAAGCTGTCGTTTCTTAAAGTTTGGGGCTGCGATGCTTATGTGAAAAAACTCCAACCTGATAAGCTCGAACCCAAATCGGAGAAATGTGTCTTCATAGGATATCCAAAGGAAACTGTTGGATACACCTTCTATCACAGATCCGAAGGCAAGACTTTTGTTGCTAAGTTCGAAAACTTTCTAGAGAAAGAGTTTCTCTCGAAAGAAGTGAGTGGGAGGAAAGTAGAAAACTTGATAAGGTAATTGTACCTTCTCCCTTATTGGAAAGTAGTTCATCACAAAAATCTGTTCTTGTGACTACTACACCAATTAGTGAGGAAGCTAATGATGATGATCATGTAACTTCAGATCAAGTAACTACCGAATCTCGTAGGTAAACCAGAGTGAGATCCGCACCAGAGTGGTACGGTAATCTTGTTCTGGAAGTCATGTTACTAGACCATGACGAACTTGCGAACTATGAGGAAGCGATGATGAGCCCAGATTCCGCAAAATGGTTAGAGGCCATGAAATCTGAGATATGATCCATGTATGAGAACAAAGTATGGACTTTGATGGATTTGCCCAATGATCGGCAAGCCAAAGAAAATAAATGGATCTTGAAGAGGAAGACGGACACTGATAGTAGTGTTACTATCTACAAAGCTAGAATTGTCGCAAAAGGTTTTCGACAAGTTCAAGGTGTTGACTACGATGAGAGTTTCTCACTCGTATCTATGCTTAAGTCTGTCCGAATCATGTTAGCAATTGCCGCATTTTATGAAATCCGGCAAATGGATAAACAAAACTACATTCCTTAATGGATTTATTAAATAAGAGTTGTATACGATGCAACTAGAAGGTTTTGTCGATCCTGAAGGTGTTAACGAAATATGCAAGCTCCAGCGATCCATCTATGGACTGGTGCAAGCATCTCGGAGTTGGAATATACGATTTGATAAGTTGATCAAAGCATATAGTTTTATACAGACTTGCGGTGAAGCCTGTATTTACAAGAAAGTGAGTGGGAACACTACAGTATTTCTGATAAGTATATGTAAATGACATATTATTGATCGGAGATAATGTAGAATTATTCTGTAAAGCATAAAGGAGTATTTGAAAGTAGTTTTTCGAAGAAGGACCTCGGTGAAGCTGCTTACATATTGAGCATCAAGATCTATAGAGATAGATCAAGACGCTTGATAAGTTTTTCAATAAGTACATACCTTGAAAAGATTTTGAAGTAGTTCAAAATGGAACAGTCAAAGAAAGAGTTCTTGCCTGTATTACAAGGTGTGAAATTGAGTAAGACTCAAAGCCCGACCACGGCAGAAAGAGAATGAAAGTCATTCCCTATGCTTTGGCCATAGGTTCTATAAAGTATGCCATGTTGTGTACCAGACCTATTGTATACCCTACCCTGAGATTGGCACGGGAGTACAATAGTGATCTAGGAGTAGATCACTGGACGGCGGTCAAAATTATCCTTAGTGGAATAAGGATATGTTTCTCGATTATGGAGGTGACAAAAAGGTTCGTCGTAAAGAGTTACGTCGATGCAAGTTTTGACACTAATCCAGATGACTCTAAGTCTCAATCTGGATACATATTGAAAGTGGGAGCAATTAGCTAGAGTAGCTCCATGCAAAGCATTGTTGACATAGAAATTTGCAAAGTACATGCGGATCTGAATGTAGCAGACCCGTTGACTAAGATTCTCTCACAAGCAAAACATGATCACACCTTAGTACTCTTTGGGTGTTAATTACATAGCGATGTAAACTAGATTACTGAATCTAGTAAACCCTTTGGGTGTCGGTCACATATCGATGTGAACTATGGGTGTTAATCACATGGTGATGTGAACTATTGCTATTAAATCACATGGCGATGTGATCTAGATTATTGACTCTAGTGCAAGTGGGAGACTGAAGGAAATATGCCCTAGAGGCAATAATAAAGTTATTATTTATTTCCTTATATCATGATAAATGTTTATTATTCATGCTAGAATTGTATTAACTGGAAACATAATACATGTGTGAATACATAGACAAACAGAGTGTCACTAGTATGCCTCTACTTGACTAGCTCATTAATCAAAGATGGTTATGTTTCCTAACCATGAACAAAGAGTTGTTATTTGATTAACGAGATCACATCATTAGTTGAATGATCTGATTGACATGACCCATTCCATTAGCATAGCACCCGATCGTTTAGTATGTTGCTATTGCTTTTATCCATGACTTATACATGTTCCTTTAACTATGAGATTATGCAACTCCCGTTTACCGTAGGAACACTTTGTGTGCTACCAAACGTCACAACGTAACTGGGTGATTATAAAGGTGCTCTACAGGTGTCTCCGAAGGTACATGTTGGGTTGGCATATTTCGAGATTAGGATTTGTCACTCCGATTGTCGGAGAGGTATCTCTGGGCCCTCTCGGTAATGCACATCACATAAGCCTTGCAAGCATTGCAACTAATGTGTTAGTTGTGAGATGATGTATTACGGAACGAGTAAAGAGACTTGCCGGTAACGAGATTGAACTAGGTATTGGATACCAACGATCGAATCTCGGGCAAGTAACATACCAGTGACAAAGGGAACGACGTATGTTGTTATGCGGTCTGACCGATAAAGATCTTCGTAGAATATGTAGGAGCCAATATGGGCATCCAGGTCCCGCTATTGGTTATTGACCGGAGACGTGTCTCGGTCATGTCTACATTGTTCTCGAACCGTAGGGTCCGCACGCTTAAGGTTTCGATGACAGTTATATTATGAGTTTATGAGTTTTGATGTACCGAGGGAGTTCGGAGTCCCGGATGAGATCGGGGACATGACGATGAGTCTCGAAATGGTCGAGACGTAAAGATCGATATATTGGACGACTATATTCGGACATCGGAAAGGTTCTGAGTGATTCGGGTATTTTCGGGAGTATCGGGGAGTTACGGGATTACGGGAGAAGTAATGGGCCTTGATGGGCTTTAGTGGGAAGAGGAAAAGGCTGCTGCGCCCCCCCTCCCCTCTAGTCCGAATTGGACTAGGGAAAAGGGGGCCGGCCACCTTTCCTACTCCTCCTATTCCTTCTCCCTTCCTCCCCTCTTGGTGGACTCCTACTAGGACTTGGAGACCTAGTAGGACTCCACACCCTGGCGCGCCAAACCCTAGGCCGGCCACCCCCTCCCTTCCTCCTTTATATACGGGGGCAGGGGGCACCCCATGACACACAAGTTGATCTTCGTGATCGTTCCTTAGTCGTGTGCGGTGCCCCCCTCCACCATATTCCACCTCGGTCATATCGTTGCAGTGCTTAGGCGAAGCCCTCCGCCGGCAATACATCAAGATCGTCACCACGCCGTCGTGCTGACGGAACTCTTCCCCGACGCTTTGCTGGATCGGAGCCCGGGGATCGTCATCGAGCTGAACGTGTGCCAAGAACTCGGAGGTGCCGGAGTAACGGTGCTGTGATCGGTTGGATCGCGAGGAGAACGTACGACTACTTCCTCTACGTTGTGTCAACGCTTCCGCTTCGGTCTACGAGGGTACGTAGACAACACTCTCCCCTCTCGTTGCTATGCATCACCATGATCTTGCGTGTGCGTAGGAAATTTTTTGAAATTACTACGTTCCCCAACAAAGGCGCCCACGAACTCATGGCAGGAATCCGACCAGGAGGAAATGGAGTCTACTGGCAAGTGCATCAACCATGACATGGCGTTGGGTTTAAGAGCCAACGGGAAGTAATTCGCAAGCACCTTATCGTCGCGGGCTTCGGCAGCCTGCATCGCGATGGTGTAGATGCTGAGGAACTCGGACGGGTGGGTCTTGCTGCCGTACTTCTCGCCCACGTCAGGTTTGAAGGTGCGGTGAGTGGGCCACTGGAACTGCCGCAACACACGGGTAAAAGCCGGACAGACTACATCGTAAGGCAGGCCTCCAAGGCTCTCCGGTGTCGGGTGGTTCACAGCAGGCCCAGCTCGCCTGTCTGACTGGTGGCGCGCTCCACGCCGGCGCTCCATAGTAGTTCAAGCGTCTTCGTGTTCCCGACCCCGAAGGACCTGGCGCTGGTCAGAGTGGGTCCGTGGGTCGGACGACACTATGGAAACTTCGTCGCCCGTAATGTCACGACGGGCAGGCGTCCGTGGTACCGAGCGAGGAGGAGGCGAGTGCATCGTGGTCGCGGCGCCACCGGCTTTCCTGCCACTGGTACACGGGACTCCGTCGGAACGTCGACCCAGGGGCTCCGCCGGACTTGGTTCGTCTTTGTTGGCCACCGCAACGAGGCTTCGGATGGTGTCTCTCCATTCGTCGAGTTTCCCTGTAGTGGGAGGAAAGTCGAGGAGCAACTGCGCGCGCGCCAGGGCTTCTACTGGCGTCGGTGGCAGCGAAACCTGCACGGATCACGACGCGCTTCGACTTCTGACCATGCCAGAAGGAGCTCTATCACGACCGCGCGGTCGCATGCCAGCTTCACCAGCGCCTCGGCGAGCGGGCAGGTCTTCTACATCCCGAGAGTGGCGCTCGGGGCTCTTCCCGTGGCGACGCCCGGGGTCTTCGGGGTGATTACGCCGTTCGTCGCGCGCCGCTTGAGAGGAGCGCGGCGTCGACGCCGGCGTGGGAGTCTTGGAAGCCCTCGCGTCGCCCTCGGGCGAGGCGACAACGATCCTTGTCGGGGGTTGGATACGACATATGCCAAAGGATGGCTTATCATGGTGGGGGCGAGTAGAACGTCGCCGGTGCCTGGAAGCGGGATGAGGCGTAGACATGCACGCCGGCAAAACTTACCCAGCTTCTGGGCTCTCCGGGGAGATAACACCCCTACTGCTGCTCTGCGGGGTCACCGCATGATCACTATGGTGAAGTGTATACAAGGTTGCTCCTTGAGCTGTTTCCCAGAGGTAGGAGAAGGCAAGGCTAGCTCTCTCCCCCTTTGGTGTTCTCTGGTCTAGTGTCTAAAGAATCGAACCCTTTGCATGGGTGCTCCAGGGGGTTTATATAGGCCTACCCCCCAGGGGTACAATGGTAATCCGGTTGGGCGCGGGTCCCAGCCGTCTTTCTCTCAGGCCGCTGTCTTCTCCACCGACTACTGGGGCCCGCCGCCTGGTGGGCCCCGCCGACTGACTCGACCACTGTAGTCGTGCTTCTGGTGACGTTGGCTTGGTCGTGGGGTCGTGGCAACAGTGCCGCTGCCTGACGGGCGATCACTGTCGCCACACCCCATCTCATCTGGTTAATGGCGTGCGGGGCCCGTGGGAGCAGCCGGCCGACTCTTAGAGGCCGACTCCCACGGGATCCGCCCTATGGTGCTCTCGTTGTCTTGGTCCCCCCGCTGACTAGCGGGACCCGCTGTCTCCAGGCCGTACAGGCAGGCCATCGTGGGAACAGGGTTCCGCCGCTGGGGCGGATGTCAGGGCTGCCATGGCTACAGTGCCGCGCCGGACGGAGATCTCCTTCGGTACGGCGCACTGTAGCCATACCCGCCCTCGGTAATCGGGTGGGGGGGCCGTACTGTGGCCATCCCCCGTCCCGTCTTTCTTCTCGAAGGCAGAGGATGGTGAAGTCACGGGCCGACTCCCCATAGTCGGCTTCTCTGGAAGTCGCCAGCTGGGAGTCGGCTCATTTCGTAGTCGTCTCTGGGATTCGGCCGTGAATGGGTAGTCGGCGGTGCTGCAGCCGACCCCCATAGGCGGCCCTCCGTCTTGGGATTCTTGAGGGGCAAAGCCTACCCTGATTTCTTGAAAGGTTCTGGGTCTCGGGTTAGCCTACCCGTGGCCCATTATTCCGACAATCCTGGAAGGCCCCGCGCCACCCGCGGAGGGCCCAGCTCCGTCTTTGGATTTGGCCGCATGCGGCCCGTTACCAGGCGCACGAACATCGCCACCTCCCAAACTCCGGCTGCTGGGACGGTGTTGGCGTTCGCGAACAGCGCCCCGGGTCCTTTCTGCGACTGGTCCGCTGTTCGCCCGCATCGGGACGGGATGCCCGGCTTCCGACGGGCCAACCGCCACCGTCGTCTTCTTCTTGGGCGCCATGACGACGAAGAAGCGCCGAACTAACTGCTAAAGCCGATTCTCACAACTGCGCCCCCTACCTGGCGCGCCAAAGATGTCAGTGGAAACGACACCTATGGGATCACAAGAATCCCTACTACGGTTGCGGGGCGCGGGGTTGTGAAAAGAGCGGATCAAACAGATAGCACGCGATTCCTTTACCCAGGTTCGGGCCGCAAGGATGCGTAAAACTCTACTCCTGCTTTGGTGGATTGTATATCTGTGTTCTTGAGCTAGCTATGGGGCGTCGAGAGCTCCAAAAAGCCGAATCCTCTTCCTGGTCACCCGGGGCCTCCTTTTATAGAGAAAGGGGCTGCCAAAGTGGCACAAAGGAGGTGGAAAGGGTACAGTGATGCGAGGTTATCCCTCGCATTACATGACAAGGTGCATTTAATGCGCCTTGCTTAGGTGTCCTTGCTTTATCGGGGACGGGGAGAGCCCATGTCTCGTCCGTCGCCGCTCGCTCTCGTGTTGACACGCGCCCTGGCCAGCGGTGCCTGCGATGCCATGTAGGCGGGCAGGCAGCTGAGGTGGCGCAACGGTCGGTCTCCACGAAGATCTGCACGCTGCTACGCAGGTGTCTGCCCAGCTGGTTGGGTCGGCAGCTGCATGCGAATGGTGGTGGAGGTGCGACTGGCGTGGGCCTGAAGGTGGCCCCACGGGTGTTCATGGCAAGGGCCTTGCCGGGGTCCCGGCAAGGGTCTTGCCGTGGCGCCTGCTGTCATCCCCGGCAAGGCTCTTGCCGCGGGCCTTGTGGTCCTCCTTGGCTAGGATCCCGCCAAGGATCATCATCTTCTAAAGTGTGCATCTGATCTTGAATGTCTTCACAAAGGTCTTCATACCACCACGCGGATACCTCCCGAATCCTTGTCCCATGGGGGCAGTGGACTCAAGGGTGACCCGCTCCGTAGGTGTGGGGCGAGTTGCCACGGCAAGGGTCTTGGCGGGTTTGCTAAAACCGCCTCCCGGCAAGGATCTTGCCGGGGGGGCCCGCTTCATCCCCTTCGCTCTTTGTGGTCTTGGTCTTGGCGTCGTTCTGCTTCTCTTCAGCTTCGGCCTTACCTTGGCTTACCTCCCTTGCCGCGCTCGGTGTGGCAGCGCCCGTGACTCGGACTGCCCGTGCACAGTTATAGGGGTACAAAAAGTGTACCCCTTTTTGTACACCGACACCATCTATTCTACATCTCTCATGAAGTCCCTATCACACACACGCTGACTCGCTTCCCTTGCGTCTCCGTTCATACGCCAATTTCGGACAACATCGACATTGTCTCCCTATCTATACACCATTTATGGACACAAACGACCCCTCTCGGCCCCTCTCTTCCTCTCTCTCTCTCCGTCGCTAGCTCTCTCTTTCTCTCGCTCTCACACCCCCTCTCCCACACACACACTCGATGTCTCTTCCAAATAGTCTGCTCCCCCCGCCCGCACCCGTGCTATCTCGCTACTACACATGTCACACCATTCCCCCTTCCCTTATACTAGGTTTACATCATCAGTGGTCTCTCTACTCCACATACACTCTCTCCCTCTCACACACAAACGCGTTCACAAACACACATAGACACGCACAAACACCCATTTATCTAGATCCTCATCTCTCCTCATGTCCGCATGTGTATCTCACACACTCACTCTCTAATTATGTATATGTGTCTCCACGTTACACAACACAAAGCCCCATGTACATGTCTCTCTCTATCCTCCACACACATAGACACAAAGAATCTGTTATCATTACCTTAGTCTCTAACATATCACACACGCTCAACAAGGGTTTCCCCGTGAATAACTTACCGTCTATTCATCAACGGTCGTGGCAGTACGGCGAACACGAGACGTGAAAAAGAATACATCTACACGTGCTTAGACCACCTTGTATGACTACTAGGACTAGAGCAAGCCAAAAAGCGTGCCGCCGTCACCCCCTCCTTGTCGGCGACGGGAAAATCTTTGTTTTACATAGTCGAGAAGTCGTTGTGCTAGGGCCCCACATGCCGAGGCGTTGAATAGAATGTAGATCCTAGTTTACGGAAGCAAGTATCAATAATACGTTTGTATCTCCATACTTAAATTTCTTCTCTTATAAAAAACCAAGTTGGTGATGATGGTACGTGTGCCATCGTGCAATATAGACCGTCCAATCTATATCTGACGGATGGAAATTAAACTAAAAGATACCCGCACCCCTCTCCACATTTGTAGACAAGGCCTTCCCTCGTTCATCCTTATCTCCAACAAACCTCATTGTTGAGCAATTAAGAAAGGAAGCATCTGGAACAAACTAGCCTGGTGGCCGCTACCGGCGTCGTCAATCCCCATGCCTCCGCTCAGTCCGACCACCAACCACCACCACACCCCACTCCTATTCACCTTATCTCATATTTCTCGAGATATCATTAGTTTTTACACATGGGATTACTCCCGCAAGGGTCAATCACAACAAGTGTTTTATAAAAAAATGCATCTTGATGTTCTGTGCAATGCACGGATCTTGCTAGTACTCCTACACAAGACTAAGTTGGTGACGCTGGTGTGTCTACCATCCGTCGTTTCTGACCATTAGATCTACATCTAATGATTGTGAGGTAAGTTGTTGCCTTTTCTCACCAACATCCCACTTGTCTACCAATTTGCAGAAAAACCCATAATTAGTATCTTAAAACCAACCACATCCTCCCTGACCTCACCAAAACAGCCCAAGGAATATATTCTAATTGAAACATAATATATCTCTAGTGACATATGTATATCAAAATTATAGTGTTTTGTACCAAGTTTTTCAATAAGTATTATTCTAATTATGATTCGTTGCAACGGACATGAACATTGCCAGTATTTCCAACCATGCATTGTTTTCCTAGTATTCCATAGTTTCGAGTTTTCCATCAAGATATTAGTCACTCATGGTTGATATTTACTTTCAATCATGTACACATATGCACTATGTAACTAGCCTTGCTTATTGGCTTCCAAAGCTTAACTTTCACTCCTACTTACAATGTAGACTATTTAACAAAAAACTACCACTTTCAACCAGCCCTAGGAAGAATCTATTGTATAAAAAATAGCAAAAACATACCTAAAATTTCTCAATCCACGCCAAAAACTACCTAGTACTCCTACCGATTAGGTTCGTTTAAACCCATTTATGACAGGGTTGGCCCACACGTCTGTGCTGACGAGGCAGCTTAAACCAACACATTTTGTTTGACCGTTCACACGAGGGACCCATATCTGACCTTCTATCCTGTTATTCTCCCTCAAATCATTATTTTTCCTGAACATTACTTCAAACAGTACTGATCCGTGTTCATCAGTGGCTCCGGTGATGAGCGAGTTGGCCGCCGCTCAGCCGGACGGGCCGGACGCCGCGCTGGCCTCCGCACGGGTTGGCAGGCTGGCCCGAGTGTGACTCACGAGTGAGCAAGACACCGTGCTGGCCTTTGCTCGAGCCATATGGCTGGCCTTAGCGCGGCGCACACGAGCAAGCCGCCGCGCTGCCATGCCAATATAGCTAGCAAACCTTGCAGACAAGCAGCTGGATGGAGCTCTCTTGGCTAGCTAGCAGCCGTGAGTGCCGGACGGAGCTGGCATCTGGGCTGCCGCAACATGGGCTCTGCACCGCCGGCGGTTTTGACCTCGCCTTCTGCCGGCGGCGGTAGCTGCGTCCCATGGCCGAGGATGACTAGGTGGACGGGCTTGAGGTAGGAGGTCACTCGAGGATTTTTGTTGGTACGAGCATGTACAATGGTTGATAAGGTAGTCTTATCTTACGTCTGTCACATATGCAAGTGGTAGTAGTTTCTTGGCATTTTAGTGGTTTCTTGCATTATTAGAGCAAGTACAATAGAGCTAAGTTAGCGGGCTATAAGAAATAAACTAGTATATTTCTGCTTAGTTGGAGGAAAGAGGAGAGGAGAGAGAAGGTAAGCGGGCTCCTCGTGAAGAGCCAGCTCTAGCACGTGCTCCTAGGCACTTTGTGAGAATGAGAAGTGGGCCACATAATAAAAAAGTAGTACGCTCTTTTGATCTATTATTGTACATGTTGGCTATAAGATGGGTTGTAGATGAGATGGCACTGGCTTATAGCCAGCAGCTGGCTATACTATTACCATGCTCTTAGGGGTTTCTTGTAAGGAACAATGTACGTACTACTAGCGACAAAAGGAGATTCTAGGTTGCGTTGTACTCCAACGAGTACTACTAGTGGTCGCGGGAGTGTATACCTCATTTTGTGGGTTCGATCCTGGCTGAACGCACGACGGCCTTTTAAAAGAAATAGTACTACTACACTTCGCTGCGAGCCAATATTTTACACGGGTAATTTGAGTTTTGAAGTCAAACGGACGTGCAGCCCCACAATCTGGGTGCACTGGATAGCCTAGCCACGTGAACGGGTTTTCCTTCCCAGCATCCCATGGCTCGCGTGCTCGCCCTAGCCGCACCTCACTTGCAGCGTCCTCATCAGTTAGTTTAAACTAGCGCCTCCCAATTAACCCTGAGGAGCCGAAAAAGCCTGGCGGGCCATTGGAAACTGTGCAATATGGCTCTATACGTAAAGTGCTCTACTACTACTCTGTAGCTTGTGGTTTTGCACGCATGGACTTCACTCCATTATCGGCTCTACTATAAAAGAAATTCCTCTTGACGTGTTTTTTTGAAACGGAGGCAAAAGCTTCACTTCATCTCATTCATAAAGAAGGAACTACTA
Organism: Aegilops umbellulata; assembly: GCA_032464435.1. Taxonomy (NCBI): domain Eukaryota; kingdom Viridiplantae; phylum Streptophyta; class Magnoliopsida; order Poales; family Poaceae; genus Aegilops; species Aegilops umbellulata. The sequence continues at coordinate 358,404,983 of CP136059.1, read as the reverse complement.
ACAAAGTTCGACGAGATCCATTACATCTCCACAAATGGAAGCGAAAAGCTTAGTCTCGCTGTATCAAATAACTCAAATGGTCTACCCCCACAGTAACCGTCGCTGATAAACAGGCTGCTAGTGTGTGCGTGAGAGGAGCGGCTGAGTAGGCCAGCTACGTGAGAGGAGCGGCTAAATAAAGCACTGAGAGTACCCACTAGGCCACTACACAGGTGTACTTCCCCTGCATTGATAGTACAGCGATGGTTCTAGAGAACAGTAGTACCCTCCACTTCCAACTGTAGCTCCTTGGCCCTGAGATTCAAGAGTTCAAAACTGGTGCACTATACTAGACTAGACTAGAAGTACAGTACATCGCACTATTAGTTGAGAAAAGTAGTACTAGTACTGCTACAGTACGAGTATGTACTCCTCCGTCACATAATGTAAGACGTTTTTTGACACTAGTTGGCGTGTACAAAAAATGGCAAAAACATACCCAAAATTTCTTAATCCACGCCAAAAACTACTACCTAGTGCCAAAAATTTCTTACTAGTGCTATTATTTACAGTATAATGCAATCCCATAACGTTCCATAATACTAGTACTAGTAGTAAATAATAGCCTCACCCCTTTGCTGAGGAACGATCTACAGTTGGAAGGGACGAGGCCCTGCGGTTACTACGCTCTTATCTCCTCCTCGCCAGTTCTCCTCCCCCGAAGAGAAGGCAGTTCGTTGCTGCTCCCATGGATTCGCCAGGCGGTTCTCCTCCTCGTCGGGGCTGGGAGACCTTGGAAGACGATCCTCTGGGAGAAATCGCACGCCGCTCCGACGTCCTCACCGCCGCAAGACTCGGTGCTTCCTGCACCAACTTTTTCAAGACGCTGCTTAACCAGGCTTGGGAAAAGGCCATGCTTATTGGTCTTCCATGCGTCCTAGAGGAGAAGGTTCTTCTATGGGACAATCCTTCGAACAATCCACCATTCCCTGGCCATGGTTGCACGTTGACTCCGCTAGAGTTGCCGACGTTGAGAGGTAGTCGGATTTTGTCGGATGAGCAGGTCAGTAATGGAGTTTGATCATGTAGTACTTATTTATTCCATTTCCATACCGTAATTTCTCCGCTGCCCACCGTCTTATATAGAGGTCTGGGTCGGTGCCAACGAAGATTAGCTTGCATACCTCCTGCCGGATACCACCATCATTTTGCACAACATCCACAGCAGTGCGGCCGTTCTGGTAGACCCCTTCTCCACCATTGGGATCGGCCTTGCGGACTGGCTGGGCTTGAATACGTATGATAATGCCTACATGACATTGAAGAAGATAACAATTGCGGACCCACCGACAAAGCAATGCGGCTACGACGATTACTATCTCATCGCGGTGTTCGACATAAGGATTGCCATCAACGCAAGAGGCAGTAACTGCAGAGGCTGGCGCATGTTGGCGGCGGCAGATTTGTACCCCTACACAATTGAAGACGTCGTGCGCCATCTAGGCCGCATCTTTGTGGTGACAAGCCAGGGGACTTGTTTCATCTGGTTGCCATCCTACGGTATGGGAGATTACAAACGGAATGCACAAACCATCATTTGCATCCCTAACGGTACTCCATTATTTTGCAGAGACCAGTCATCCCCCGATCAAAATAAGATCGCCGATCCTGGATGTGCATTTGCATCCGTGATTCGGTCTAACCTGGAACCTTGTAGCTGACTTTGGCATATTGGGATCAACTATCTTAGCAGTCGTTACCCATGGTACCACTGATGTGCAACATGGTCACGCAATCTACCACGATCGGACCATCACCATCTACCCAGGTATTCCATTTTTTAACCCTCTCACCTTCTCTTTCATTGTTGTACTAGTAGTATACTTTGTAGTACTAGTAGGAGTACTTTTTACCTTGGAGGATGCGTACAGCTAGCTAGGCCCTTGAAGACTTGAACCCACTAGCTGCCACCATTTTTGTTTTTCCATGTCTTACTATCTCATCCATGTAGCCAAGAGTGGCTATATATAATAAGCCAGTTATTTTACTTCCTCTATACCGGAGTAGTACTATTTGCTGCACAGTATTACTGACCGCCATATTTGAGCACAACATTATTATGCATGGACCTTGACTATGTACGTCACCATGTGTCTAGATCTGGGATGCCACGTGTACCAGATGAACGGTGCCGAGTTCGACCCCCGTGATGCTACGTGGGTGCCGAGGAACACTCTTGGAGAGTACTCGCTTTTCATCGGGGACAGCTACCCCATTGTGAAGCGGATGCCACCTTCCGTGCACGACACGGAAGGCCTGCCGTTCATGAAGCATGGTTGTGTCTTCAGTGCACACCACCGGATGAACGACATGCTGGGACACGCTATCCCTGATTTATGTCGCTTCAGCTTGGATGAGTCTCCATCGTGTGGAACTGGACTAGAAAGCTCCGACAATGATTCCCGTTGCCCACCGCTATGGATCGTGCCATCCATGAAGAACACCTGGGACTGGAACCTGGAGGAGGACATGTAGCCCATCTATAACATGTAAGTGGAGTACGGTAATTGTGAACGGTAACGCTGTGAATATATGTAGACTAGCCGTGCACAAATTTAACATGAATTGGAGATGAACTTGTGTGGCATACTGGCATTTGTCCTTTAGAATTTATTACTAGTAAATGTGTTATGTGTACGTGCAACTTGTGTGGTTGTTGCATGGGCTCCAACACGCTCTTTGAGAAAAAAGGTGGCACAGCTTTGGATATACGTGACGTGGCGGCATCATACAGTAGCATCGTTCGCTATAGTTGTAGTACACTCCTACTAGGACAACAACTCCTATAAAACCTTGCACTTGGCCCTTTTCCTCTTCGGGAGGTTCAACAGTTCGTACTCGTGTGAACCTTGCACTTGGCTCTTCGCCTCTTCGGAAGGTCCAACAATGATGATACTACAGTACAACATGCTTCTGTCAATCTGACACCGATTGAACTGCTGCACGTCCACCGCGAGGGCGAGGGCGAGGGTGAGGGCGAGGGAGAGGGAGAGGGAGAGGGCGCTATAGTCAAAACCCTCTCCTCGTCCTGCGAACCACCGCGCGTGTGGGCGAGGGAGAGGCGTAGAAAGCAAGCTTCTCCTCGTTCGGCGAGTTGATGAGACACATAAAAGCAGTACTAGTAGTAGTAGTCCATACTGCGTCCTTTCCGATTAATATGGCTTAATTTGAAACGAGAAAAATACACTGGCGGTCAACGTATGTAACAATACGCTCTTTACGGTCACTATATATAGTTTTGCGGCAATTATACGATCACTAGCTCATCGTAGAGCACCGTATTGCACCCTACTGACCAACCACATACTCGACGTGGCACTTTGTTGACTGGTTAAGTTGTCACCTAGTTTCTGGGTCCCACCTATCAGTTGGCAGAGCAAAGAAATCAGTTAAACAAAACTTTACGCAGGCGCGACACGAGTCCAACCCTTGCGCGCGAACCACCCTGGCTGTGTATGTGAGTGCATGCACGTGTCCTCCCTCGGTCTTCCAACAAAGAGTGTACATTGACTATAAAACAAAGAGTGTAGTACATGATGTACATCTACACTTCCAATGCACTTAGTCTTTAATCTAAATCGATATTGATTGACTAATGCACCAACTTGTGCTGTATGTATAGGCTACATGTCTATCCTTAATTACAGCATGCAACGACCTTCATTTAATCTTCTTATATCAATGGTCGCATGCACAAATAAGTCTGCTACTTGTAGGCGTTAATTATGCCCTGGTCAATGTGTAAATCTCTAAATGTACAGTCTTTCACGGACGTAGGGAGTAGGTTGAGCACTTGAGCGTGAGCGTGTGTGTTGCGTCGTGTGTTGTGTGCCGCATGGGTGCGTGAGTGTTGCGTGCGTCCATGTGTACATGTGAGTGTTGCATGTTGCATGCATGCATGCATGGGGCTTACTCCCTCCCATTGACATGTTCATATTTCAAGCTTCCTCTGTTTCCTCCATATGGTGATATTCCCTCTGTTCCCAAATAGTATGGAGTGAAAGCCTCCCTCTGTTCCCAAATACGGAGTATTTGTATTTCTACAGATTTCAACAAGTGACTAGGTATGGAGCAAAATGAGTGATGTGAGCATAGAGGCATAGGGATACTGTAGAAAGGAAGTCCTCGCGATCCATTATTCCCCATCTCGGTCAGAGAGAACTATTCAACTAGTCTTCACAGTGAAGTGACAATACACGCTGCAGCAGATGGGACACGTAAAAAATAAGCTGAACCAGCGTGTTGGTGTTACTAAATCAGCCTTACCCAGTACTGCCATAATGTTTGCCAGTAGAGCACGCTTCCGCAAATACACCTACGCACCTCTGTCCTCCATTAACTAACATATGGGCCCTGTTGTGGTAGACCTGAAGGAAATATGCCCTAGAGGCAATAATAAATTTATTATTTATTTCCTTATTTCATGATAAATGTTTATCATTCATGCTATAATTGCATTAACCGAAAACATAATACATGTGTGAATACATAGACAAACGGAGTGTCACTAGTATGCGTCTACTTGACTAGCTCATTGATCAAAGATGGTTATGTTTCCTAACCATAGACATGAGTTGTCATTTGATTAATGGGATCACATCATTAGGATAATGATGTGATTGACTTGACCCATTCCGTTAGCTTAGCACTTGATCGTTTAGTATGTTGCTATTGCTTTCTTCATGACTTATACATGTTCCTATGACTATGAGATTATTCAACTCCCGTTTACCGGAGGAACACTTTGTGTGCTACCAAACATCACAACGTAACTAGGTGATTATAAAGGTGCTCTACAGGTGTCTCCAAAGGTACTTGTTGGGTTGGCGTATTTCGAGATTAGGATTTGTCACTCCGATTGTCGGAGAGGTATCTTTGGGCCCTCTCGGTAATGCACATCACTTAAGCCTTACAAGCGTTGCAACTAATGAGTTAGTTGCGAGATGATTATTGCGGAACGAGTAAAGAGACTTGCCGGTAACGAGATTGAACTAGGTATTGAGATACCGACAGTCGAATCTCGGGCAAGTAACATACCGACGACAAAGGGAACAACGTATGTTGTTATGCGGTCTGACCGATAAAGATCTTCGTAGAATATGTGGGAGCAAATATGAGCATCCAGGTTCCGCTATTGGTTATTGACCGGAGACGCGTCTCGGTCATGTCTATATAGTTCTCGAACCCGTAGGGTCCGCACGCTTAAAGTTTCGATGACAGTTATATTATGAGTTTATGAGTTTTGATGTAGCGAAGGATTTCAGAGTCCCGGATGACATCGGGGACATGACGAGGAGTCTCGAAATGGTCAACACGTAAAGATCGATATATTGGACGACTATATTCGGACATCGGAAAGGTTTCGAGTGAATCGGGTATTTTCGGGGGTACCGGAGAGTTATGGGAATTCGTATTGGGCCTTAATGGGCCATATTGGAAAAGAGAAAATGGACTCAAAGGGTGGCCGCACCCCTCCCCATGGACTGGTCCGAATTGGACTAGGGAGGGGAGGCGCCCCCTTCCTTCCTTCTCCTTTTTCCTTCCCTTCTCCTACTCCAACAAGGAAAGGAGGAATCCTACTCCCGGTGGGAGTAGGACTCCCCCCCTTGGCGCGCCCTCCATGGCCGGCCGCCTTTCCCCCCTTGCTCCTTTATATACGGGGGCAGAGGGCACCTCTAGAGACAAAAATTGATCATTGATCTCTTAGTCGTGTGTGGTGCCCCCCTCCACCATAGTCCACCTCGATAATATTGTAGCGGTGTTTAGGCGAACCCCTGCGTTGGTAGAACATCAACATCGTCACCACGCCGTCGTGCTGACGAAACTCTTACTCAACACTCGGCTGGATCGGAGTTCGAGAGACGTCATCGGGCTGAACGTGTGCTGAACTCGGAGGTGACGTACGTTCGGTACTTGATCGGTCGGATCGTGAAGACGTACAACTACATCAACTGCGTTGTGCTAACGCTTCTGCTTTCGGTCTACGAGGGTACGTAGACAACACTCTCCCCTCTTGTTGCTATTCATCACCATGATCTTGCGTGTGTGTAGGATTTTTTTTTGAAATTACTACGTTCCCCAACAGTGGTATCAGAGCCAAGTTTTATGCGTAGATGTCATATGCACGAGTAGAACACAAGTGAGTTGTGGGCGATATAAGTCATACTGCTTACCAGCATTTCATACTTTGGTTCGGCGGTATTGTTGGATGAAACGGCCCGGACCGACATTACGCGTACGCTTACGCGAGACTGGTTCTACCGACGTGCTTTGCACACAGGTGGCTGGCGGGTGTCAGTTTCTCCAACTTTAGTTGAACCGAGTGTGGCTACGCCCGGTCCTTGCGAAGGTTAAAACAGCACCAACTTGACAAACTATCGTTGTGGTTTTGATGCGTAGGTAAGAACGGATCTTGCTCAGCCCGTAGCAGCCACGTAAAACTTGCAACAACAAAGTAGAGGACGTCTAACTTGTTTTTGCAGGGCATGTTGTGATGTGATATGGTCAAGACGTGATGAGATATAAGTTGTTGTATGAGATGATCATGTTTTGTTGAAGTTATCGGCAACTGGCAAAAGCCTTATGGTTGTCTCTCTATTGCATAAGATGCAAGCGCCAAATAATTGCTTTACTTTATCTCTATGCGATAGCAATAGTTGCAAGAGCAATAGTTGGCGAGACGACCATGTGACGACACATTGATATAGATCAAGATGATGGAGATCATGGTGTCATGCCGGTGATGATGGAGATCATGACGATGCTTTGGAGATGGAGATCAAAGGCACAAGATGATGATGGCCATATCATGTCACATATTATGATTGCATGTGATGTTTATCTTTTATACATCTTATTTTGCTTAGTTCATCGGTAGCATTATAAGATGATCTCTCACTAAATTTCAAGATAAAAGTGTTCTCCCTGAGTATGCGCTGTTGCCAAAGTTCATCGTGCTCAGACACCACGTGATGATCAGGTGTGATAAGCTCTACGTCCATCTACAACGGGTGCAAGAAAGTTTTGCACACGCGGAATACTCAGGTTAAACTTGACGAGCCTAGCATATGCAGATATGGCCTCGGAACACTGAGACCAAAAGGTCGAGCGTGAATCATATAGAAGATATGGTCAACATAGTGATGTTCACCATTGAAAACTACTCCATTTCACGTGATGATCGGTTATGGTTTAGTTGATTTGGATCACGTGATCACTTAGATGATTAGAGGGATGTCTATCTAAGTGGGAGTTCTTAAGTAATATGATTAATTGAACTTTAATTTATCATGAACTTAGTCCTGGTAGTATTAGCATATCTATGTTGTAGATCAATAGCTCGCATTTAGCTCCCCTTTTTTATTTTTGATATGTTCCTAGAGAAAACTAAGTTGAAAGATGTTAGTAGCAATGATGCGGATTGGATTCGTGATCTGAGGATTATCCTCATTGCTGCATAGAAGAATTATGTCCTTGATGCACCGCTAGGTGACAGACCTATTGCAGGAGTAGATGCAGACGTTATGAACGTTTGGCTAGCACAATATGATGACTAATTGATAGTTTAGTGCACCATGCTTAACGGCTTAGAATCGGGACTTCCAAGATGTTTTGAACGTCATGGACCATATGAGATGTTCCAGAAGTTGAAGTTAATATTCAAGCAAATACCCGAGTTGAGAGATATGAAGTTTCCAACAAGTTCTATAGCTAAAAGATGGAGGAGAATATCTCAAGCAGTGAGCATGTGATCAGATTGTCTGGGTACTACAATCGCTTGAATCAAGTGGGAGTTAATCTTCCAGATAAAATAGTGATTGACAGAATTCTCTAGTCACCATCACCAAGTTAGTAGAACTTTGTGATGAACTATAATATGCAAGGGATGATGAAAACAATTCCCAGGCTCTTCGCGATGCTAAAATCGGCGAAGGTAGAAATCAAGAAAAATATCAAGTGTTGATGATTGACAAGACCAGTAGTTTCAAGAGAAACGTCAAAGGGAAGAAGGAGAAATTCAAGAAGAATGGCAAGCAAGTTGCTGCTCAAGTGAAGAAGCCCAAGTCTGTACCTAAGCCTGAGACTAAGTGCTTCTAGTACAAAGGGACTGGTCACTGGAAGCAGAACTACCCCAAGTATTTGGCAGATAAGAAGGATGGCAAAGTGAACAAGCTATATTTGATATACATGTTATTGATGTGTACTTTACTAGTGTTTGTAGCAACCCCTCGGTATTTGATACTGGCTCAGTTGCCAAGAGTAGTAACTTGAAACGGGAGTTGCAGAATGAACAGAGACAAGTTAAGGGTGAAGTGACGATGTGTATTGGAAGTGGTTCCAAGATTGATATGATCATCATCGCACACTCCCTATACTTTCAGGATTAGTGTTCAACCTAAAATAAATGTTATTTAGTGTTTGCGTTGAGCATGAATATGATTGGGTCATGTTTATTGCAATACGATTATTCATGTAAGTTAGAGAATAATTGTTGTTCTGTTTACATGAATAAAACCTTATATGGTCATACACCCAATGAAAATGGTTTGTTGGATCTCGATCGTGGTGATACACATTTTCATAATATTGAAGCCAAAAGATGCAAAGTTAATAATGTTAGTGCAACTTATTTCTGGCACTGCGTTTAGGTCATATTGGTGTAAAGCGCATGAAGACACTCCATGCTGATGGATTTTTGGAATCACTTGATGCTTGCGAACCATGCCTCATGGGCAAGATGACTAAGACTTCGTTTTCCGGAACAATGGAGCGTGCAACTGACTTATTGGAAATAATACATACTGATGTATGCGGTCCGATGAGTGTTGAGGCTTGCGGCGGGTATCGTTATTTTCTGACCTTCACAGACGATTTGAGCAGATATGGGTATATCTACTTGATGAAACATAAAGTCTGAAACATTTGAAAAGTTCAAAGACTTTCAGAGTGAAGTGAAGAAGCATCGTAACAAGAAAATAAAAGTTTCTACGATATGATCGTAGAGGAAAAATATTTGAGTTACGAGTTTGGCCTTTAGTTAAAACAATGTGAAATAGTTTCACTACTCACGCCACCTGGAACACCACAATGTAGTGGTGTGTCCGAGCATTGTAACTGTACTTTATTAGATATGGTGCAATTTATGATGTCTCTTACCGATTTACCACTATCGTTTTGGGGTTATGCATTAGAGACAATTGCATTCACGTTAAATAGGGCACCATCTAAATCCGTTGAGACGACACCATATGAACTGTGGTTTGGAAAGAAACCAAAGTTGTCGTTTCTTAAAAGTTTGGGGTTGCGATGCTTATGTGAAAAAGGTTTCATCGTGATAAGCTCAAAACCAAATCGGAGAAATATGTCTTCATAGGATACCCAAAGGAGACTGTTGGGTACACCTTCTATCACAAATCTGAATGCAAGACATTCGTTGCTAAGAATGGATCCTTTCTAGAGAAGGAGTTTCTCTCGAAAGAAGTGAGTGGGAGGAAAGTAGAAATTGATGAGGTAACTGTACCTACTCCCCTATTGGAAAGTTAATAGTGCGGTGCTCTTCGTCGATGGAAGCGACGTGAAGCGCTCCCAGCAGGTTGTCCGGTGCCTCTAGATGGACAGAGGTCACTGGCACGGGCGGCTTGCCCCTCTTGACAGGGGGACGCCTGCCGGAGTCCGGAACCACTGGAGGTTCCGGAGCGGTGTTCGGCTGCGGGCCGGACGTGGAGCCCTTGGGAGTCTTGCTCCCCTTGCGCCTACAGTCCGGAAGGTCGCCTTTAGGCGCCTCCAGGACTACCTCCCCTCGGCTCGGTCCCCCTTGAGACAATACCTCGGCATTGTCCATGGGGCGAGGAGTGGAGGCGGTCGGAAGTGAATGTCTATTCATATGCGACGAATCCAAAGAACCGCCCAACGAGGATACGTCGATACGGGCTCGGGACGGACTGCATAACCATATTCGGCGTTAGGAGAAGTTGTGCAACTAAAGTATGCCATGAGTTACTCTGGTATACGAATACTTACGACTTCGCCAGGGGCTTGGCCTTGGGTAACCACTCGTCTTCACTGTCAGCGGCGGTGTGAAAGCACAAGTGCTCCCTAGGTGGTTTTGGTAATTAATGTCAACATATCTCTTGTTGGACTAACACTTTTATCTAGTATGATTCAGATAAGTTCAACAATGGAGTGGCATGGACTAAAGGATGTGGGAACTCCTTCAAGATGCTAAGGACAAAGGATTGGCTAAAGCTTCAAGCTCAAGACTCTTCATTTTACATTTTAGTGATCCAAGATCACATTGAGTCTATAGGAAAAGCCAATACTATCAAGGAGGGATGAGGTGTTGCTTAATGAGCCTCTTGCTTCATGTGCTTGGTGCTATGCTCCAAAACCCTCAGCTACTTTCCCACTTCCACATATGACCTAAACCCAAAGCCAAACTCGGACCTACCGATTTTTTCAACCCGGCGCCACCGAGTTTCACATGTCATAGCCACTGCCAAACCCTAAGCAAATCGGTTCTACCGATAGGGATCTCGGTCTCACCGAGATGGGATTGTAATCTCTCTGCGTATGTCCATTACCAAAATCGGTCTCACCGAGTTTAGGCAATCGGTACTACTACTGAGATTACAATGCAAACTCTCTGGTTAACTCATTACCAAAATCGGTCCAACCGAGTTTAGTAATCGGTCCCACCGAGTTTAGTAATCGGTCCCACCGAGTTTGCCTGACCAACTCTCTGGTTAGCTAATTACCAAAATCGGTCTCACCGAGTTTGTTTAATCGGTGTCACCGAGATTACGTTATGCCCTAACCCTAACCATGTCGGTCCTACCGAGTTGCATATCGGTCCCACCGAAAACCCTAACGGTCACTAAGTTTACTAAAATCGGTCTAACCGAGTTTGTTGATTTGGTCCCACCGAGATTGGTAAATTGTGTGTAATGGTTAGATTTTGTGTGGAGGCTATATATACCCCTCCACCTCCTCTTCATTCATGGAGAGAGCCATCAGAACACATCTACACTTCCAACTCATATGTTCTGAGAGAGAACGACCTACCCTTGTGTTGAGGCCAAGATATTCCATTCCTACCATATGAATCTTGATCTCTAGCCTTCCACAAGTTGCTTTCCACTCAAATCTTCTTTCCACCAGATCCAAATCCTATGAGAGAGAGTTGAGTGTTGGGGAGACTATCATTTGAAGCACAAGAGCAAGGAGTTCATCATCAACACACCATTTGTTACTTCTTGGAGAGTGGTGTCTCCTAGATTGGCTAGGTGTCACTTGGGAGCCTCCGATAAGATTGTGGAGTTGAACCAAGGAGTTTGTAAGGGAAAGGAGATCGCCTTGAAGGAAATATGCCCTAGAGGCAATAATAAAGTTATTATTTATTTCCTTATATCATGATAAATGTTTATTATTCATGCTAGAATTGTATTAACTGGAAACATAATACATGTGTGAATACATAGACAAGCAGAGTGTCACTAGTATGCCTCTACTTGACTAGCTCATTAATCAAAGATGGTTATGTTTCCTAGCCATGAACAAAGAGTTGTTATTTGATTAACGAGATCACATCATTAGTTGAATGATCTGATTGACATGACCCATTCCATTAGCATAGCACCCGATCGTTTAGTATGTTGCTATTGCTTTTATCCATGACTTATACATGTTCCTTTAACTATGAGAATATGCAACTCCCGTTTACCATAGGAACACTTTGTGTGCTACCAAACGTCACAACGTAACTGGGTGATTATAAAGGTGCTCTACAGGTGTCTCCGAAGGTACATGTTGGGTTGGCATATTTCGAGATTAGGATTTGTCACTCCGATTGTCGGAGAGGTATCTCAGGGCCTTCTCGGTAATGCACATCACATAAAGCCTTGCAAGCATTGCAACCAATGAGTTAGTTGCGAGATGATGTATTACGGAACGAGAAAAGAGACTTGCCGGTAACGAGATTGAACTAGGTATTGGATACCGACGATCGAATCTCGGGCAAGTAACATACCGATGACAAAGGGAACAAACGTATGTTGTTATGCGGTCTGACCGATAAAAGATCTTCGTAGAATATGTAGGAGCCAATATGGGCATCCAGGTCGCGCTGTTGGTTATTGACCGGAAACGTGTCTCGGTCATGTCTACATTGTTCTCGAACCGTAGGGTCCGCACGCTTAAGGTTACGATGACAGTTATTATGAGTTTATGCAGTTTGATGTACCGAAGGAGTTCGGAGTCCCGGATGTGATCACGGACATGACGAGGAGTCTCGAAATGGTCGAGACGTAAAGAATGATATATTGGAAGCCTATGTTTGGACATCGGATGCATTCCAGGTAAAATCAGGATTTTACCGGAATACCGGGAGGGTTACCGGAACCCCCCGGGAGCATAATGGGCCAACATGGGCCTTGGAGGAGAAGTGAGAGGGCAGCCCTAGGGGCTGCGCGCCTCCCCCCTTCCCCTAGTCCTATTAGGACTAGGAGAGGTGGGCGCCCCCCTCTCCTTCTCTCTCCCCCTTGGAGAATCCTAGTCCAACTAGGTTTGGGGGGGGGGGGGAATCCTACTCCCAGAGGGAGTAGGACTCTCCCGGCGCGCCTAGCTTGGCCGGCCAGCCCCTCCCCCTTGGCTCCTTTATATACGGGGGCAGGGGGCACCCCAAAGACACACAAGTTGATCTACGGATCGTTCCTTAGCCGTGTGCGGTGCCCCCTTCCACCAAATTCCACCTCGATCATATTGTTGCAGTGCTTAGGCGAAGCCCTGCGCCGGTAACACATCAAGATCATCACCACGCCGTCGTGCTGACGGAACTCTTCCTCGACGCTTTGCTGGATCGGAGCCCGGGGATCGTCATCGAGCTGTACGTGTGCTAAAACTCGGAGGTGCCGGAGTAACGGTGCTGTGATCGGTTGGATCGCGAGGAGAACGTACGACTACTTCCTCTACGTTGTGTCAACGCTTCCGCTTCGGTCTACGAGGGTACGTAGACAAACACTCTGCCCGCTCGTTGCTATGCATCACCATGATCTTGCGTGTGCGTAGGAAATTTTTTGAAATTACTACGTTCCCCAACAGTGGCATCCGAGCCTAGGTTTTTATGGTATGATGTTATTTGCACGAGTAGAACACAAGTGAGTTGTGGACGATACAAGTCATACTGCCTACCAGCATGTCATACTTTGGTTCAGCGGTATTGTTGGACGAGACGATCCGGACCAACCTTACGAGTACGCTTACGCGAGACCGGTTCCCTCGACGTGCTTTGCACATAGATGGCTTGCGGAAGACTGTCTCTCCAACTTTAGTTGAACTGAGTGTGGCTACGCCCGTTCCTTGAGAAGGTTAAAACGGAGTCTATTTGACAAACTATCGTTGTGGTCTTGATGCGTAGGTAAGATGAGTTCTTGCTTAAAGCCCGTAGCAGCCACGTAAAACTTGCAACAACAAAGTAGAGGACGTCTAACTTGTTTTTGCAGGGCATGTTGTGATGTGATATGGTCAAGACGTGATGCTAAATTTTATTGTATGAGATGATCATGTTTTGTAACCGAGTTATCGGCAACTGGCAGGGGCCATATGGTTGTCGCTTTATTGTATGCAATGCAATCGCGATGTAATGCTTTACTTTATTACTAAGCGGTAGTGATAGTCGTAGAAGCATAAGATTGGCGAGACGACAACGATGCTGTGATGAAGATCAAGGTGTCGCGCCGGTGACGATGGTGATCATGACGGTGCTTCGAAGATGGAGATCACAAGCACAAGATGATGATGGCCATATCATATCACTTATATTGATTGCATGTGATGTTTATCCTTTTATGCATCTTATCTTGCTTTGGTTGACGGTAGCATTATAAGATGATCTCTCACTAAATTATCAAGAAGTGTTCTCCCTGAGTATGCACCGTTGCGAAAGTTCTTCGTGCTGAGACACCACGTGATGATCGGGTGTGATAGGCTCTACGTTCAAATACAACGGGTGCAAAACAGTTGCACACGCGGAATACTCAGGTTTAACTTGACGAGCCTAGCATATACAGATATGGCCTCGGAACACAGAGACCGAAAGGTCGAGCGTGAATCATATAGTAGATATGATCAACATAGTGATGTTCACCATTGAAACTACTCCATCTCACGTGATGATCGGACATGGTTTAGTTGATTTGGATCACGTAATCACTTAGAGGATTAGAGGGATGTCTATCTAAGTGGGAGTTCTTAAGTAATATGATTAATTGAACTTAAATTTATCATGAACTTAGTACCTGATAGTACCTTGCTTGTCTATGTTGTGTAGATAGATGGCTCGTGCTGTTGTTCCGTTGAATTTTAATGCGTTCCTTGAGAAAGCAAAGTTGAAAGATGATGGTAGCAATTACACGGACTGGGTCCGTAACTTGAGGATTATCCTCATTGCTGCACAGAAGAATTACGTCCTGGAAGCACCGCTGGGTGCCAGGCCTGGTGCAAGAGCTACGCCAGATGTTGTGAACGTCTGGCAAAGCAAAGCTGATGACTACTCTATAGTTCAGTGTGCCATGCTTTACGGCTTAGAACCGGGACTTCAACGACGTTTTGAACACCATGGAGCATATGAGATGTTCCAGGAGTTGAAGTTAATATTTCAAGCAAATGCCCGGATTGAGAGATATGAAGTCTCCAATAAGTTCTATAGCTGTAAAATGGAGGAGAACGGTTCTGTCAGTGAGCATATACTCAGAATGTCTGGGTATAACAATCACTTGATTCAACTGGGAGTTAATCTTCCGGATGATTGCGTCATTGACAGAATTCTCCAATCACTGCCACCAAGCTACAAAAGCTTCGTGATGAACTATAATATGCAAGGGATGACCAAAACTATGCCCGAGCTCTTCGCGATGCTAAAAGCCGCGGAGGTAGAAATCAAAAAGGAGCATCAAGTGTTGATGGTTAACAAAACCACTAGTTTCAAGAAAAAGGGCAAAGGGAAGAAAAAGGGGAACTTCAAAAAGAACAGCAAGCAAGTTGCTGCTCAGGAGAACAGACCCAAGTCTGGACCTAAACCTGAAACTGAGTGCTTCTATTGCAAGCAGACTGGTCACTGGAAGCGGAACTGCCCCAAGTATTTGGCGGATAAGAAGGATGGCAAGGTTAACAAAGGTATATATGATATACATGTTATTGATGTGTACCTTACTAATTCTCGCAGTAGCACCTGGGTATTTGATACTGGTTCTGTTGCTAATATTTGCAACTCAAAACAGGGGCTACGGATTAAGCGAAGATTGGCTAAGGACGAGGTGACGATGCGCGTGGGAAATGGTTCCAAAGTCGATGTGATCGCGGTCGGCACGCTACCTCTACATCTACCTTCGGGATTAATATTAGATCTAAATAATTGTTATTTAGTACCAGCGTTGAGCATGAACATTATATCTGGATCTTGTTTGATGCGAGACGGTTATTCATTTAAATCAGAGAATAATGGTTGTTCTTTTTATATGAGTAATATCTTTTATGGTCATGCGCCATTAAAGAATGGTTTGTTCTTACTTAATCTCGATAGTAGTAATACACATATTCATAATGTTGAAGCCAAAAGATGCAGAGTTAATAATGATAGTGCAACTTATTTGTGGCACTGCCGTTTAGGTCATATCGGTGTAAAACGCATGAAGAAACTCCATACTGATGGAATTTTGGAGTCACTTGATTATGAATCACTTGGCACTTGCGAACCGTGCCTTATGGGCAAGATGACTAAAACACCGTTCTCCGGTACTGTGGAGAGAGCAACAGATTTATTGGAAATCATACATACTGATGTATGTGGTCCAATGAATATTGAGGCTCGTGGCGGATATCGTTATTTTCTCACCTTCACTGATGATTTAAGCAGATATGGGTATATCTACTTAATGAAACACAAGTCTGAAACATTTGAAAAGTTCAAAGAATTTCAGAGTGAAGTGGAAAATCATCGTAACAAGAAAATAAAGTTTCTACGATCTGATCGTGGAGGAGAATATTTGAGTTACGAGTTTGGTCTACATTTGAAACAATGCGGAATAGTTTCGCAACTCACGCCACCCGGAACACCACAACGTAATGGTGTGTCCGAACGTCGTAATCGTACTTTACTGGATATGGTGCGATCTATGATGTCTCTTACCGATTTACCGCTATCTTTTTGGGGTTATGCTCTAGAGACGGCCGCATTCACGTTAAATAGGGCACCATCAAAATCCGTTGAGACGACGCCTTATGAACTGTGGTTTGGCAAGAAACCAAAGTTGTCGTTTCTTAAAGTTTGGGGCTGCGATGCTTATGTGAAAAAGCTTCAACCTGATAAGCTCGAACCCAAATCGGAAAAATGTGTCTTCATAGGATACCCAAAGGAGACTATTGGGTATACCTTCTATCACAGATCCGAAGGCAAAAATTTTCTTGCTAAAATCGGAAACTTTCTGGAGAAGGAGTTTCTCTCGAAAGATGTGAGTGGGAGGAAAGTAGAACTTGATGAGATAACAGTATCTACTCCCTTATTGAGAAGTAGTACATCACAGAAATCTGTTCCTGTGACACCTACATCAAATAGGGAGGAAGCTAATGATAATGATCATGAAACTTCAGATCAAGTTTCTACTGAACTTCGTAGATCAGCCAGAGTAAGATCCGCACCAGAGTGGTACGGTAATCCTATTTTGGAAGTCATGTTACTAGACCATGGTGAACCTACGAACTATGAAGAAGCGATGGTGAGCCCAGATTCCGCAAAGTAGCTTGAGGCCATGAAATCTGAGATGGGATCCATGTATGAAAACAAAGTGTGGACTTTGGTTGACTTGCCCGATGATCGGCAAGCAATTGAGAATAAATGGATTTTTAAGAAGAAGACTGACGCTGATGGTAATGTTACTGTCTATAAAGCTCGACTTGTTGCAAAAGGTTTTCGACAAGTTCAAGGGATTGACTACGATGAGACTTTCTCACCCGTAGCGATGCTTAAGTCTGTCCGAATCATGTTAGCAATTGCCGCATTTTATGATTATGAAATTTGGCAAATGGATGTCAAAACTGCATTCCTGAATGGATTTCTGGAAGAAGAGTTGTATATGATGCAACCAGAAGGTTTTGTCGATCCGAAGGGAGCTAACAAAGTGTGCAAGCTCCAGCGATCCATTTATGGACCGGTGCAAGCTTCTCGGAGTTGGAATAAACGCTTTGATAGTGTGATCAAAGCATATGGATTTATACAGACTTTTGGAGAAGCTTGTATTTACAAGAAAGTGAGTGGGAGCTCTGTAGCATTTCTGATATTATATGTGGATGACATATTGCTGATCGGAAATAATATAGAATTTCTGGATAGCATAAAGGGATACTTGAATAAGAGTTTTTCAATGAAAGACCTCGGTGAAGCTGCTTATATATTGGGCATTAAGATCTATAGAGATAGATCAAAACGCTTAATAGGACTTTCACAAAGCACATACCTTGACAAAGTTTTGAAAAAGTTCAAAATGGATCAGGCAAAGAAAGGGTTCTTGCCTGTGGCACAAGGTGTGAAGTTGAGTAAGACTCAATGCCCGACCACCGCAGAAGATAGAGAGGAAATGAAAAATGTTCCCTATGCTTCAGCCATAGGCTCTATCATGTATGCAATGCTGTGTACCAGACCTGATGTGTGCCTTGCTGTAAGTTTAGCAGGAAGGTACCAAAGTAATCCAGGAGTGGATCACTGGACAGCGGTCAAGAACATCCTTAAGTACTTAAGAAGGACTAAGGATATGTTTCTCATTTATGGAGGTGACAAAGAGCTCGTCGTAAACGGTTATGTCGATGCAAGCTTTGACACTGATCCGGACGATTCTAAATCGCAAACCGGATACGTATTTACATTAAATGGTGGAGCTGTCAGTTGGTGCAGTTCTAAACAAAGCGTCGTGGCGGGATCTACATGTGAAGCTGAGTACATAGCCGCTTCGGAAGCAGCTAATGAAGGAGTCTGGATGAAAAAGTTCATATCCGATCTAGGTGTTGTACCTAGCGTATCGGGTCCAATGAAACTCTTTTGTGACAATACTGGTGCAATTGCATTGGCAAAGGAATCCAGGTTTCACAAAAGAACCAAACACATCAAGAGACGCTTCAACTCCATCCGGGATTTGGTCCAGGTGGGAGACATAGAGATATGCAAGATACATACGGCGCTGAATATTGCAGACCCGTTGACTAAGCCTCTTCCACGAGCAAAACATGATCAGCACCGAGACTCCATGGGTGTTAGAATCATTACTTTGTAATCTTAATTATTGACTCTAGTGCAAGTGGGAGACTAAAGGAAATATGCCCTAGAGGCAGTAATAAAGTTATTATTTATTTCCTTATATCATGATAAATGTTTATTATTCATGCTAGAATTGTATTAACTGGAAACATAATACATGTGTGAATACATAGACAAGCAGAGTGTCACTAGTATGCCTCTACTTGACTAGCTCATTAATCAAAGATGGTTATGTTTCCTAGCCATGAACAAAGAGTTGTTATTTGATTAACGAGATCACATCATTAGTTGAATGATCTGATTGACATGACCCATTCCATTAGCATAGCACCCGATCGTTTAGTATGTTGCTATTGCTTTTATCCATGACTTATACATGTTCCTTTAACTATGAGAATATGCAACTCCCGTTTACCATAGGAACACTTTGTGTGCTACCAAACGTCACAACGTAACTGGGTGATTATAAAGGTGCTCTACAGGTGTCTCCGAAGGTACATGTTGGGTTGGCATATTTCGAGATTAGGATTTGTCACTCCGATTGTCGGAGAGGTATCTCAGGGCCTTCTCGGTAATGCACATCACATAAAGCCTTGCAAGCATTGCAACCAATGAGTTAGTTGCGAGATGATGTATTACGGAACGAGAAAAGAGACTTGCCGGTAACGAGATTGAACTAGGTATTGGATACCGACGATCGAATCTCAGGCAAGTAGCATACCGATGACAAAGGGAACAAACGTATGTTGTTATGCGGTCTGACCGATAAAAGATCTTCGTAGAATATGTAGGAGCCAATATGGGCATCCAGGTCGCGCTGTTGGTTATTGACCGGAAACGTGTCTCGGTCATGTCTACATTGTTCTCGAACCGTAGGGTCCGCACGCTTAAGGTTACGATGACAGTTATTATGAGTTTATGCATTTTGATGTACCGAAGGAGTTCGGAGTCCCGGATGTGATCACGGACATGACGAGGAGTCTCGAAATGGTCGAGACGTAAAGAATGATATATTGGAAGCCTATGTTTGGACATCGGATGCATTCCAGGTAAAATCAGGATTTTACCGGAATACCGGGAGGGTTACCGGAACCCCCCGGGAGCATAATGGGCCAACATCGGCCTTGGAGGAGAAGTGAGAGGGCAGCCCTAGGGTCTGCGCGCCTCCCCCCTTCCCCTAGTCCTATTAGGACTAGGAGAGGTGGGCGCCCCCTCTCCTTCTCTCTCCCCCTTGGAGAATCCTAGTCCAACTAGGATTGGGGCGTGGAATCCTACTCCCAGAGGGAGTAGGACTCTCCTGGCGCGCCTAGCTTGGCCGGCCAGCCCCTCCCCCTTGGCTCCTTTATATACGGGGGCAGGGGGCACCCCAAAGACACACAAGTTGATCTACGGATCGTTCCTTAGCCGTGTGCGGTGCCCCCTTCCACCAAATTCCACCTCGATCATATTGTTGCAGTGCTTAGGCGAAGCCCTGCGCCGGTAACACATCAAGATCGTCACCACGCCGTCGTGCTGATGGAACTCTTCCTCGACGCTTTGCTGGATCGGAGCCCGGGGATCGTCATCGAGCTGTACGTGTGCTAAAACTCGGAGGTGCCGGAGTAACGGTGCTGTGATCGGTTGGATCGCGAGGAGAACGTACGACTACTTCCTCTACGTTGTGTCAACGCTTCCGCTTCGGTCTACGAGGGTACGTAGACAAACACTCTCCCCGCTCGTTGCTATGCATCACCATGATCTTGCGTGTGCGTAGGAAAATTTTTGAAATTACTACGTTCCCCAACACGCCTACTTCGTGAAGATCTACCGCTAGTGAGGCAAGTCCTTCATGGGCGACGCCCATGGTGGGATAGACAAGGTTGCTTCTTCGTGGACCCTTCATGGGTGGAGCCCTCCGTGGACTCGCGCAACCGTTACCCTTCGTGGGTTGAAGTCTCCATCAACGTGGATGTAGGATAGCACCACCTATCCGAACCACGCCAAAAACATCCGTGTCTCCAATTGCGTTTGAATTCTCCAAACCCTTCCCTTTACATTCTTGCAAGATGCATGCTTTACTTTCCGCTGCTCATATACTCTTTGCATGCTTGCTTGATATGTATTATGAATGTTGAAATTGTGCCTAAACTCCACTTAAACCGAAAAAGTTTAAAAACTGCAACTTTAGCACTAAGTGTCTAATCACCCCGCCCCCTCTAGACACATCTTCTCAAGATCCTACAAGTGGTATAAGAGCTTTGGTCTCCATTGCCTTGGTTTAATCACCTTGGAGGAAGATGGATGAGTCTACTTTGGGGAGTCTTAGACATAGAGTGCCTATTCTTGATGGAGAGTATTTTCATGAGTGGAAAAATGAGATGCTTGTAATTTTCAATCAATATCATTTGAACAAGTACATTGCTAGCCCTTGTGCGCCTCATGTTGATCCTATGCATCCTACCCTAGATGAAGATATTGACATGATTCGCAATCTTAGAACTGTTGAGCTCATCATTAGAGGCTTGCCTAGAAACTTGATTAGATGTTTGCCTACTCTCAAGTGTTCTTACACTATATGGAAATTTCTTGAGGAACGCTTTCTAAATTATTCCTTGAAAAATTTAGATGAAATTCTCCATAAATCTATTGCCTTGAGTGAGATGAACTCTAGTGATCCTAGTTTTGGTGATTGTCTATTTGAGCTTACCAATCTCATGCATGCTAAAGGAAATGTTGGAATCATTAGCGATATCATATCTGAAGCTATAAGAATTCATAAAGGTATCCACTTTGATGATCATGTACCTAATGAACTACCCGCTCTAGGATTTGATCAATCACAAGATGATGTTGAACATGGATACTATGATGAGGATGATGATAGTGACTTCGATCTTGATGATGAAATGAGACATTTTGGTCTTATGGCAAATCTTCGGGGATATGTGTCAGGAGGAAAGGAATGGGTTCTTGACAGTGGATGTACTGATCATATGACCGGAGATGAAGAGATGTTCCGTGAGCTTGCTGAAAATGACGGCCCTCAAAAATATGTCACCTTTGGTGATAATTCAAAGGGTAAGGTGGTTGGCCTTGGTAAGGTGGCCATCTCACATGATAGCTCCATTCAAATTGTCATGCTCGGTGAATCTCTCGGCTACAACTTACTTTCAGTATCTAGACTTGCTGATTTCGGTTTCAATGTCCTATTTACTGAGGTAGATTACCAAGTGTTTCGTCGAGACAATCATAAAATGGTCTTTACCGGTATACGTAGAGGTGATCTTTACATTGTCGATTTCTCTGAAAAGGCACAACCTAAAACTTGCTTTATTGCTAAATCCTCAAAAGGTTGGTTGTGGCATAGACGACTAGGTCACGTTGGCATGAGAAACCTTGACAAGCTTATTAAAGGAAATCATATCCTTGGAGTTAACGATGTCATATTTGATAAGGATAGACTTTGCAGTGCTTGTCAAGCAGGTAAACAGGTTGGAGGAAGGCATCCCGTGAAGAACATCATGACCACAAGGAGGCCACTCGAGCTACTTCATATGGATCTTTTTGGTCCCAACGCCTACAAGAGTCTCGGTGGAAATTCTTTTGGTCTAGTTATAGTTGATGATTTTTCAAGATTTACGTGGGTGTTATTTCTTGATGATAAATCGCAGGTCCAAAAGATCTTCAAAAACTTCGCTAGGAAGGCCCAAGATCAATTTGAAGTGAAGATCAAGAAGGTTCGCAGCGACAACGAAATGGAGTTCAAGAATGCAAATGTGGACACCTTTCTTGACGAAGAAGGGATTTCACACGAGTTCTCGGCTACGTACACACCTCAACAAAATGGAGTTGTTGAGAGGAAGAACCGGATGCTCATCGAAATGGCGAGAACGATGCTTGATGAGTACAAGACGTTGAAGCACTTTTGGGCAGAAGCGGTTGAGACAGCTTGTCATGCAACAAATCGCTTGTATCTTCACAAGCTACTCGGCAAGACGGCATACGAGCTCCTCACCGGTAACAAACCCCAAGTTGGATACTTTCGAGTATTCGTCTCAAAGTGCTACATTCTTGATAAGCATCATCGTTCTAAATTTGCTCCTAAGTCTCATGAAGGTTTTCTACTTGGTTATGGCTCAAACTCTCACACTTACCGTGTCTACAACAATTTCACCCGAAAGGTTGAAGAGACGGTGGATGTGAAGTTTGATGAATCTAACGGCTCGCAAGTAGAGCAATTGCCGATTGATGTAGGAGACAAAGACCCTTCGGAAGAAATTCAAGACTTGTCTATTGGCAAGATTCGTCCAACAAAAATGAAGGAGAGTACCTCGTCCGTCCGAGTGGAAGCTTCTACATCACGTCAAGATGAACCAAGACTTGATACGGAAGCATCCACAAGTGGGACACGTCAAGATGAAGAAAACGAGGAAGTACACCAAGATGAACATCAGCAACCTCCTTCTCCACCACGACAAGAGAACAACAACGTCAACAATGAATAAGGTCAAGAAGAAGAAGGCCAAGAAGAAGAAGAACAAGATGAAGAGGATGTTCCACCCCGACCCAAGCAAAAGCTTACACGAGTTCGAGCAAGAATTGCCAAAGATCATCCCGTCGAGCAAATCTACAAAGATATCCAAACCGGGAGAATCACTCGCTCTAAAACTCGTTTAGCTAACTTTTGTGAAAACTATTCATTCATCTCTAGCATTGAACCTATGAAGGTTGAAGAAGCATTGTAAGATCCGGACTGGATAAACGCTATGCATGAAGAGCAACACAAATTTGAGAGAAACCAAGTTTGGACATTGGTTGAAAAGCCCAACAACAACCACAACATCATTGGTACCAAATGGGTGTTTTGCAACAAGCAAGATGAAGATGGACAAGTGGTTCACAACAAAGCACGTCTCGTCGCCCAAGGATACACACAAGTCGAAGGTATGGACTATGGTGAGACATATGCTCCCGTTGCTAGACTTGAGTCCATTCGCATCTTACTTGCCTATGCTAATCACCATAATATCACCTTGTACCAAATGGACATTAAAAGTGCTTTTCTAAGTGGTGAAATAGAGGAGGAAGTTTATGTCAAACAACCTCCCGGCTTTGTCAATCCTAAGAAACCAAATCATGTTTACAAACTTCACAAAGCCCTTTATGGTCTTAAACAAGCTCCTAGAGCATGGTATAAATGCTTGACCAAGTTCCTTATTGCAAGTGGTTTTGAAATTGGAAAAATTGATTCCGCACTTTTTACTAAAAGGGTTAATGGAGAACTATTTGTATGCCAAATTTATGTTGATGATATCATATTTGGTTCAACTAACCCTCTTTTTAGTGAAAAGTTTGGAAAGCTAATGTCAGAGAAGTTTGAGATGTCTATGATGAGTGAACTCAAATTCTTTCTCGGTTTGCAAATCAAGCAAACTAAGGAAGGTACATTTGTCTCTCAAACGAAGTACACCAAAGACTTATTCAAGAAGTTCAATATGCAAGAATGCAAAGGTATGTCTACACCCATGCCTACTAGTGGACATCTTGATTTGACCAAAGATGGTGAACCGGTTGATCAAAAGGTTTATCGCTCTATGATTGGTTCATTGTTATACCTATGTGCTTCACGTCCCGATATCATGCTAAGTGTATGCATGTGTGCAAGATATCAATCTGCTCCTAAAGAATGTCATCTTAAGGCCGTGAAAAGGATAGTGAGATACTTAATTCATACACCAAATTTTGGCATTTGGTATCCTAAGAGGGCATCTTTCGATCTTGTTGGCTACTCTAACTCGGACTACGCCGAAGACAAGGTTGATAGAAAGTCCACTTCGGGTACTTGTCAATTTCTTGGTAGATCTCTTGTGTCTTGGTCCTCCAAGAAACAAAACTCGGTATCCTTATCTACCGCCGAAGCGGAGTACATCGCCGCTGGTTCATGTTGTGCTCAATTACTTTGGATGACCCAAACTCTTAAAGATTATGGGATATATGTGAAACATGTTCCATTGCTTTGTGACAATGAAAGTGCTATCAAAATTGGTCATAATCCTGTGCAACATTCTCGAACTAAGCATATTGAAGTTCATCATCATTTCATTCGAGATCATGTTGCTAAGGGTGACATTAATCTTAAGCATGTTCGCACCGATAAGCAATTAGCAGATATATTCACTAAACCACTTGATGAGAAAGTGTTTTGCAGGTTGAGAGGTGAATTGAACATTATTGATGCTTCGAACTTGGAGTAGGAACTCCATTGGATACATGCAAGACATGAGCTTATGACTAATCCATGATATATCTCTTATGATGATTATCTTATGTCTTGGACAAATTTGCATCTTGCATGTTATCTAACCCATGTAGGTACTTGGTTGAATCTAATTCTATGAGATTGCGACTCACTCACATCCTGAGCAATCCCTACATCACCAAGTCTCTACACAATGGTGGTTGAAGACAAGGAAGCACAAAACCATTCAAACATATCCTTTGACAAATTCTATGTTGAGCTTCATGATTGTCATTTTTGGATACACAAGTGCTCTTCCTTGCAAGAACTAACCCATGTAGGAAGATGGACTCAAATTCCAAGTGGTGCTCCCAATTCTTGATGAGCTACATCAACCTTGAGCACCCACACAAGTTCAACTACATGAGCAAGATCCACACCACCACCCAAGGTATGTTATTCCATCTTAGAGAAGCTTTACTCCAAGTCATGAGTCAAAGCAACTCAACAAGATGTGAATACATCAAGATGCTTAAACGAAAAATGGTAACCCCATTTTGAGCTTAAACGATGAGTATGACCCATGATCAAGTGCTCTCACTTGACTCCTAAGTCAATATACTCTAACATAGGTGACTATGTCACCGCCCAACTCTAGATGAAGTTCTCTTGTGTTCTTCTCTGTGTTATTGAATTTGTCTCATGCATATTTGTTTCCCTTTTACAACAACAAAACTTCATCTAGATCTTTCAGTTTCTTGTTTTTTCTTTTTGATTTTATTCTGCATTTTCTGAATCCAATTCATTGCAAATCTTTGTGAGAGCTTAATTGTCTAGTGAGCTGAGGTGACAAGTGTTTTTCTCTGTGATGAACTCGGTTTCACCGACTTGTAGTTTTCGGTCCAACCGAATCCTTTCGGTACCACCAAAACATGCCACTCGGTGCCACCGATTTCACAACAGGAAAAACAGTTTGCCACTTGTTCTATATTTCTTTTGATCCAGCTCCACTCAATGAATCTTGTCCTCTACAAGCATCACTGTTTTATCCATTGCTTTGTGCTGAGTCTCAAGGACCAAACCCATTCAACAGATTCCAGAAAGCCCTTCTTGGAAATTGATGTCAAAGGGGGAGAGAGATCACATCAAAGCTTATCACCTACAAGGGAGAGAGTATTAAGGGGGAGAAATAGATCTCCAGGGGAGAGAATACTCAAGGATCCCAGATGCTTGATGTTCAAGAGGAGAGATGCCACATGTCTTTTTGGGGGAAAGACATGTTCATATGTGCTTATTTGCATTAAGCTCTATCCATTTGTATCTTTCAGCTCTGATTTTCTGTTCCCTATCTTCTCCCAATATCCCATGCCAGATTCAGGGGGAGCAATACATCTAAGTGAAAGAAATCATTCAAATTCATTGCATATCTTTACTCTTGGGGACATGTCTAATCTAATGTGGTACCTTGTACTCTTGTGGTTTCCTTTGTTTGCTCTGGCTAGTGGATGTACCTGTGTTATCTAACCTTGTTTGTGCAGGTTCATTCCATCCTAAGCCAACTCAAGACTACAAGGTAAGTATATGCATCAAAATCATGAGTATGAGGAATTCTTGCTTATGTACATACTGTTTGCAAGAAGGACTCATGAGCATGAAGGTATTTTCCTTAATAATCTTTTGCTCTAATGCATATGGACAAGATACATGTAACACATTTCCTACTCTGTCATGGTTATGCTCTCACATGCTTCTATATTTCATATTCACATGATTGCTCATATACTCTTTGCATGCTTGCTTGATATGTATTATGAATGTTGAAATTGTGCCTAAACTCCACTTAAACCGAAAAAGTTTAAAAACTGCAACTTTAGCACTAAGTGTCTAATCACCCCCCCCCCCTCTAGACACATCTTCTCAAGATCCTACACGGTGGTGGAATAGTCCGGGAGGAGAGTCCTTCCCTTCTTGGACCCTTCGGCCTCCCCGGTTGGGGCGGCCTACCTTTTCTTTTCTCCCTCGGCTGGAGGGGGAGAATCTTCCTCTTCCTCCTCCCTATTTTCATG
This sequence comes from Aegilops umbellulata, assembly GCA_032464435.1. NCBI lineage: Eukaryota > Viridiplantae > Streptophyta > Magnoliopsida > Poales > Poaceae > Aegilops > Aegilops umbellulata. The sequence goes on along the minus strand of CP136059.1, from coordinate 358,378,363 downwards.
CGAGGAGTGCGCTTCGGAGTGCTCGGATGACGAGTCCGATATAACCCGGCGCCGGAGACCCTTCCTGGTCCCCGTGGCCTTCTTCTTGGCCTTCTTCTCCAGCACCACGTAAGGTGTCAGAACCAGCATCTCCGCTAAGCGAGCGTCTGCTGGGTCTTCGAGCAGAGGGGTTGGGTAGTCGATCTGTTCAGTCGTCTCTTGCCATTCCTGTCAAACGTATGGGAGCTTAGATCCCGCATATGATTATACTGGGGGAAATGAATGCCCTATAAGTAATAAAAGAGCTTACCGCGCCAGCTTGGCGCTGCGCGTTGAGTCCGCGATCCTCGGTAAGGGGAGGGGGAACCTCGGCACTATTGAACAGCACCCTCCAGACATCCTTGTGCGTCGTGTCGAAGAGCTTTCTCAGAGTCTGGTGCTGGGCCGGGTCGAACTCCCACAAATTGAACGCCCGTTGTTGACACGGGAGGATCCGGCGGATGAGCATGACCTGGACTATGTTGACAAGCTTGAGCTTCCTGTTTATCACATTTTGGATGAAGGTCTGGAGTCCAATCAGCTCTACCGGATTACCCCAGGGCAGGCCCTTCTCTTTCCAGGAGGTGAGCTGCGTGGGGATTCCGGATCGGAATTCGGGGGCCGCCGCCCATTTGGTGTCGCGCGGCTCGGTGATGTAGAACCACCCCGATTGCCACCCCTTTATGGTCTCCACATAGGAGCCCTCGAGCCATGTGACGTTGGGCATCTTGCCCACCATGGCGCCTCCGCACTCCGCCTGCTGGCCGACCACCACCTTTGGTTTGACGTTGAAGGTCTTCAGCCATAAGCAGAAGTGGGGCTTGATGCGGAGGAAGGCCTCACACACGACGATAAACGCCGAGATGTTGAAGATGAAGTTCGGGGCCAGATCGTGAAAATCCAGGCCACAGTAGAACATGAGCCCACGGACGAATGGGTGAAGGGGAAATCCCAGTCCGCGGGGGAAGTGGGTAAGGAATACTACCCTCTCATGGGGCCTGGGGGGTAGGGATGATCTGCCCCTCATCTGGGAGCCGGTGTGCAATATCCTCGGACAGGTATCCGGCTCCCCTCAGCTTTTTGACGTCTCCCTCCGTGACGAAGGAGACCATCCACTTGCCTCCCGCTCCGGACATGTTTGGAGAGGTCTGAGGAGAAGAATGCGGACTTGGGCGTTGGAGCTTGAGTGCGCGAGAATGGATGAGCAAGGAGGAAGAAGGCATGGGTAGGAAAAGGTGAACCCTTATCCCTTTATAAGGGCGGATGAAACTATGCGCCCCCACTAGCCTGGTAAAACTCGCTTATCCCCCAAGTGCCGTAATTGATGATGCGGTTGGGTTACCCACATCCTATTGATGGGAATCCCGTAATAAAGGGAACATGATCTCTGCTTCGACAAGCCATGCCAAGGAAAGCGCCTCGCAAAACACGCTGAGGTTGGTTGTGAAAACGATTCGAATGGTGACATGGCTGTGGTGTGATGTCACACTACGGGGTACGTCAGTAGATTAGATTTATGGAAATTATATTCTCTCTACGGTTGTATGTGGAACTTGTTTTGCAGAGCCGGACACGATCCTCGTGTTCAAAATCTTCTATGAAGTATTTGGAGGAGGAACCCGCCTTTCAATGCCGAAGACAATCTGCGCGTCGGACTCATCGTCATTGAAGCCTGGTTCAGGGGGCTACTGAGGGAGTCCTGAATTAGGGGGTATCCGGACAGCCGGACTATATCCTTTGGCCGGACTGTTGGACTATGAATATACAAGATTGAAGACTCCGTCCCGTGTCCGGATGGGACTCTCCTTGGCATGGAAGGCAAGCTTGGCAATACGGATATGTAGATCTCAATCCTTGTAACCGACTCTGTGTAACCCTAGCCCCCTCCGGTGTCTATATAAACCGGAGGGTTTAGTCCGTAGGACCAAGAACAACAATCATACCATAGGCTAGCTTCTAGGGTTTAGCCTCTTCGTTCTCGTGGTAGATCAACTCTTGTAATACTCATATCATCAAGATCAATCAATCAGGAGTAGGGTTTTACCTCCATCGAGAGGGCCCGAACCTGGGTAAAAACATCGTGTCCCCTGTCTCCTGTTACCATCCGCCTAGACGCACAGTACGGGACCCCCTACCCGCGATCAAGTCATGGAGGGAGACATAGAGATTTGCACGATACATACGGATCTGAATGTTGCATACCCGTTGACTAAGCCTCTCTCACGAGCAAAACATGATCAGCACCAAGACTCCGTGGGTGTTAGAATCATTACTGTGTAATCTAGATTATTGACTCTAGTGCAAGTGCAAGACTAAAAGAAATATGCCCTAGCTGCAATATAAAGTTGTTATTTATATTTCCTTATATCATGATAAATGTTTATTATTCATGCTAGAATTGTATTAACTAGAAACTTCGTACATGTGTGAATACATAGACAAACAGAGTGTCACTAGTATGCCTCTACTTGACTAGCTCGTTGAATCAAAGATGGTTAAGTTTCCTAGCCATAGACATGAGTTGTCATTTGATTAACGGGATCACATCGTTAGAGAATGATATGATTGACTTGACCCATTCTGTTAGCTTAGCACTTGATCATTTAGTATATTGCTATTGCTTTCTTCATGACTTATACATGTTCCTATGACTATGAGATTATGCAACTCCCGAATACCGGAGGAACACTTTGTGTGCTGCAAAATGTCACAACGTAACTGGGTGATTATAAAGGTGCTCTACAGGTGTCTCCGATGGTGTTTGTTGAGTTGGCATAGATCGATATTAGGATTTGTCACTCTGATTGTCGGAGAGGTATCTCTGGGCCCTCTCGGTAATGCACATCACTATAAGCCTTGCAAGCAATGTGACTAATGAGTTAGTTGTGGGATGATGCATTACGGAACGAGTAAAGAAACTTGCCAGTAACGAGATTGAACTAGGTATTGAGATACGGACGATCGAATCTCGGGCAAGTAACATACCGATGAGAAAGGGAACAACGTATGTTGTTATACGGTTTGATCGATAAAGATCTTCATAGAATATGTAGGAACCAATATGAGCATCCAGGTTCCGCTATTGGTTATTCACCGGAGATGAGTCTCAGTCATGTTTACATAGTTCTCGAACCCATAGGGTCCGCACGCTTAACATTCGGTGATGATCGATATTATGAGTTTATGTGTTTTGATGTACCGAAGGTAGTTTGGAGTCCCGGATGTGATCACGGACATGACGAGGAGTCTCAAAATGGTCGAGACATAAAGATTGATATATTGAACGACTATATTCGGACACAGGATGAGTTCCGGCGATCACCAGATAATTACCGGAGTACCGAGGGGTTATCGAAAACCCCCGGAGAGTGAATGGACCTTGATGGGTGTCGGTATCAAAACCGGCGGATCTCGAGTAGGGGGTCCTGAACTGTGCGTCTAGGCGGATGGTAATAGGAGTCAAGGGACACGATGTTTTTACCTAGGTTCGGGCCCTCTCGATGAAGGTAAAACCCTACTCCTGCTTGATTGATATTGATGATATGGGTAGTACAAGAGTTGATCTACCACGAGATTAGAGAGGCTAAACCCTAGAAGCTAGCCTATGGTATGATTGTTGTTCTTCTGTCCTACGGACTAAACCCTCCGGTTTATATAGACACCGGAGGGGGCTAGGGTTACACAGAGTCGGTTACAAGGAAGGAGATCTACATATCCGTATTGCCAAGCTTGCCTTCCACGCCAAGGAGAGTCCCATCCGGACACGGGACGAAGTCTTCAATCTTGTATCTTCATAGTCCAACAGTCCGGCCAAAGGTTATAGTCCGGCTGTCCGGATACCCCCTAATCCAGGACTCCCTCAGTATCCCCCGAACCAGGCTTCAATGACGATGAGTCCGCGCGTAGATTGTCTTCGACATTGCAAGGCGGGTTCTTCTTCAAACCCCGAGCTCCTGTTAAATAGTGTCCGGCTTCTCGTAACCGTTGTGTTCCTTGGCTTCTGTGCCCAATAATGGCCATCTTCCACGTGTCAAGCTCATCTGAGAAGCCAGGGCATTTTTACATTTACCACCCCAGCTGTGAATGAACTGTATATTTAAAGAGACGAGGATTCTCAGATCCAAACCACACCACCCTCCCTCATCGAGCGTTCATCGGAGCGCGCCTAAAAAATCCATCCCAGCATGGCCGGCCAGTGCAGCTCCTCCTCTCGCTCCCATAGCCCCAAGGCTGGAGATTGGGAGAGGTGTTCCATCCCGCACAGTCAATTAGTGAAGCTCCAGACCTAGGGATTTCTCCCCCCAGCGTATATGGTTCCGGTTCGAGCCGGGCTCGCCACCTATAATGGCGAGGAGCAGGCGGAGAGCTTTCCCAACCCCTCTAAGGGAGAGCGGGTATGCCTTGTCTCGCATTTGTTAAGGGGACTCGGATTTCCAATCCATCCGTTTCTTCGCGAGCTCCTGGAGTTCTACGGCCTCCAGCTGCATAACCTCACACCTGGCTCCATACTGCATATTGTGGGTTACGTAGCCCTTTGCGAGTTGTTCTTGGGCTGCGAAGCTCATTTCGCATTGTGGAAGAAGTTGTTCTGCCTTGTGCCCCATTCACAGAGGGGGTAAATATATCAAGTGGGCGGCGCTGAAGTATGGCGCACCGCCGGGACCGGATACCTATCCGGAACCCCGAAGAAGGCGTCCGAAGACTGGCCTTCAGAGTGGTTTTACATAGAGGATGTCCCCCTTCCGAATCCTATTCGGATCGGCCTTCCCGAGTTTAACAATGCTCCTTTGAAGAAGCGCCTGAGCTGGCGACTAAGGAGCCCTCGGGAGGAAGATAATAGAGATGTTCTTTTCCTGATGGGCCGGATAAAGGCATTGGCTCAATCAGGACTAACCATAATCGAGGTTATGGCAATATGCATTATGCGGGGGGTGCAGCCGCTTCAATATCGAGGCCACCCTATGTGGGATTTCAAAGGGGAAGATGACGCCACCCGCTGCTGTCGCAAGGGGCCGGATTCGACCGTTGCCCTAGCGAGAATCTTGTCCGACTTGTACAAGGGGGAGGAAGAGGAATTCCTCCGCATCAAGCCACAGGACGGATTTTCCATGTACAATCCTCCGAGCTGGGTAGGTCACCACTTGTTATGCCCATCCGTTCCATATTCCCACAATTAAATGTTTTACCTTGCAAATTCATCGCAGGAGCTGCGCAAGGCTGTAAGGGAGATCAACAGCCCACCTCCACAACCAGAGGACCCTGAGCAGTCCCTCGACCCAGCCTCTAAAGAGGACCCGAACATATCCGTGGAGCTCATCGACAGGGTATTCTACCAATTAAGCAGCGATGACGCCTTGGTGGCCATTACGGCCGACTCCCTTGGGCTACTCCCAGCTTCACAGGTGAATGAGACCAAAGTCCCATCCTTTTGACAAGGATTCGCCTTTACATACTTCACTTATCGCATACCAACGGCGTTTTATAGGGAAGGCCCTTGGGACGCCATGCCAAGCCCGCGGCGACTAGACAACAAGGGGCTCCGAGGCCAGGCAGGCTAAAAAGGAAGGCGGTCCGGACTGAGACGCCGGCGCAGAGGTATGATGCAACACCTCACTCCATGGTGTCATCTTTAAAGACATAATAACGTCTGTGCTTTCTAGAAAGAAAAACGCTCGCCGAACTATATCTGGAGAGGTCGCCAATCACGCTTCAACCTGTCGGGCTCCACGGCCGGACACGTAAGCGGAAGCGAACACGAGGCGCACGCTGGATGCTCCTCCGACAGAGAATGCGGATAAAATATCCACCACAAATTCCGAAGTGGAGAGCGCCATGAACCACAGGCGTCGCCGAGCCATACTCTGTGACGCTTGTTTCTCCCAAGAGGCGTTTGACGTCTTCAACTCAGGAGACACGTACATCTGTGCTGCTCAAAATGGTCTAGCCAGAGCCACGGACCAGTATGTGAAGGATATACGGGTAAGAAAATTTGATGAGTACATATAGCAATAGCCCCTGAGACTTGAAACAGGTAGGATAACTGATTTAAGGATCATCTATTATGCAGGTTCTTACAGAGAAGAATACCCAATTGTCTCATGATCTTGAAGAGTGCAAGGCCCAGCTACGGGCCGCAGCTGCGACAGCGAAGGAGTCCGAGGAGGCCTCCTCTGGTAACATATTTTTTTAGAATGATATGTACCGTATAGAATGCGGCATAGCTGCAAATCTGACAATAAATATTGCAGATGACGCCGGAGTGAATCCGGATAAGCAACATCTCCTATGCCGGCTAAAGGCTGGCGAGCGCGTGCTTACAAAAGTTAGGCGGGAGAAAATCAATCTCCAAGATGCCAATACCCAGCTGAGCATGGGACTAAAGGATGTTCGCGCCCAGCTGTCAGACTCCGTGAAGGAGAATAAGCGGCTTCGCCGCGGCATATTTAGTAAGTGCTTGAGCGAACTTTTAAAAGGAGTTCGGCGAAGAAGCCAGCTAACAGAGTTATGTCTGTAGGTATTCTAACGTGACGTCCCGCGGATGAGATGCCCGGGTCGGCAGGTGATCTTCTACCAGAGCTCTCACAACTGCACGAACAAGTGAGGCAGGTGATGTGAGGTATTGCCCAGGCCTTGTGGCCCTCCGTCTCCCTGCCCGAAGGATTTGGAGAGCTTACGGAGAAGCTCAAGGGGGCGCGGCGGCGCTTCCGATTATGGAAGATATCAGCCTACCGGCAAGGTGCCAAGGAAGCCTGGGCCATGGTGAAGACGAGGTATACCAAGGCTGACCCAAACCACATGGCCGAGGTCGGCCCTGTGGGCCCTGATGGGAAGGAAAACCCTGTTAGCTTAGCGTATGGGCAAGTAGAATTAGCCGCAAAGTATTCCCAACAGGATTGTAGGCTAGACAGCCTGTTGGATGGTATAGAAGAGGAATTTAGCCAGTATAAGTGACTATGTATTTGAAATGACATGTAAAATGCCTTCTAGCCAGATTGTAGATCATTTGTCATGGCGGACCTTTTTGCTTCAACCTCTGGACCCGATAGTCTGGAGTGTTTCTGAATACCCTCTCAGTTATATAAGAACTGGGGCATGCGTGGAAACCAGGCGTAGGGGTCATTGGTGCTTGAACAGGCAAGTGCCCAACTAGTTATGTTATATTACATGGGTAGTAAGAAACATCTTCCAGGGAGAATAGTTCCATTAAGGGTTCCTTTCCCTGGGTACGCATGCCCTAAAGTGCATGTCCGGACTGCGAAAAAGGATGCAGGAAAAAACATCTGGGGGCACATATAAAAAATAAAAAATAACAATCATCTTTTGTTCACCGACCGAATATTCCCTTAAGAACGCTAGCTTTCGGCTTCACCCAGTCTGAGGTACACATCCGGCTGACCTGGCAGTAACAATCGCAGAGTTGCTCCCTTTATGCCCTAGCCGAATTAACGGGAACGTAGGGCATAAATACAAGAGCCAGGCAACCCAGCTTGGCCAAAACTTAAGTCATATCGATGCATATAATGGCGAAGAAAAGGTACATGTCGGTGTCAAAACCGGCGGATCTCGGGTAGGGGGTCCCGATCTGTGCGTCAAGGTCGGATGGTAACAGGAGACAAGGGACACTTTATTTTACCCAGGTTCGGGCCCTCTCGATGGAGGTAAAACCCTACTCCTGCTAGATTAATATTGATGATATGGGTAGTACAAGAGTAGATCTACCACGAGATCAAGGAGGCTAAACCCTAGAAGCTAGCCTATGGGTATGATGATGGTTATGATGTGTTCGTCCTACGGACTACAACCCTCCGGTTTATATAGGCACCGGATAGGGTTAGGGTTACACAGAGTCGGTTACATTGGTAGGAGATCTTGAATATCCGCATGCCTAGCTTGCCTTCCACGCCAAGGAAAGAACCTTCCGGACACGGGACGAAGTCTTCAATCTTGTATCTTCATAGTCCAGGAGTCCGGCTGAAGATATAGTTCGGCTATCCGAACACCCCCTAATCCAGGACTCCCTCAGTAGCCCCTGAACCAGGCTTCAATGACGACGAGTCCGGCGCGCAAATTGTCTTCGGCATTGCAAGGCGGGTTCCTCCTCCAAATTCTTCAAGAAGATAATAAACACCAAAAAATAGTGTCCGGCTCTGCAAAACAAGTTTCCACGTATTGCCATATAGAGAATAATATAAACACAAATCAAATCTGCTGACGTATTCCGCAGCGCGTCATAACACTGCGACCAAGCCTTCTGTATGGATTATTTTTTATTGTTCCACCGTAGCATGTTCAACGAGGCAGTTTCCTTGGCACGTCTTGTCGAAGCAGAGATCGTGTGCCCCTTTTAACGGGATTCTCATTAATACGGACGTGGGTAACCCAACCGTGCCCGTTAAGCACGTCCTGCCTTGATTAAAGGCTAGTCCAAGACGGTTATGGGGAGGGCTCTTGATATTCTGCCACTTATAAAGAGACCGAGACCTTGCTCCCCTCTTGTGTTCTCAAAACAAGCTCGCCCATAGCCTCGTGTTCCAACACCCCAGGCTTTTAGATTCTAGGCGCACCGGACAATCGACAATGTCCGGCTCCGGCCTTCAAGGCCAATGGATGACCTCCTCCGTTACGGAGGAGGACGTATCAAGGTTGAGGGAGGCTAGGTTCCTGACCAGCGAGATCCCGCATAGGTTGCCTGCTCAAGGACAAGCGATCCTAAGCCCTCAGCCCGGTGAGAGCGTAGTATTCATCTCCCACTTCCTTCGGGGATTAGGCTTCCCAACGGATCCTTTCGTAAGGGGGCTAATGTTTTATTATGGGCTGGAATTCCATGACCTAGCTCCGGAGTCCATCCTCCATATCTCCTCCTTCATTGTTATGTGTGAAGCGTTTCTCCATATCACTCCTCACTTCGGATTATGGCTCAAGACCTTCAAGGTAGAACCGAAGATAATCGAGGGGCGGCACGTAGAGTGCGGAGGTGCTGTTATAAAAAGGAATACCGATGCTCCATGGCCCGAGGGCACTTTTCAAGAGGAGCTCGGCTTATGGCAACATGAGTGGTTCTACATCACCTCTCCTCGGGGCACCACTTGGGTAGCGCCTCCCGCCTTTCGCTCGGGCCCCCCACCATGTTTAACATCGTGGATCAACACAGGGTTAGATCGGGGCTTGCCCAAAGACGTTCCTCTGTTGCAGGGCCGCATAAAGGATCTCCTAAAAGGAGACCTCAACCTGGTCAAGGTGACACAAGTTATGCTGATTCGCCGGACATTGCCCGGCCAACATCGCCCCCTCCGCTTGTGGGAGTTCAACCCAGAGGGGCCGCGAGTTCTCCGAAATTTCATGGGCATGACGCCTACGGAGATGTATAGACTGTTCTTCGGACCACAAGGAGTGAGTCCAGATTTGACTGAGGATGCTGGTTTAAGCCGCAACCGCCCGGACACAGAAGTAGGTGACCTTGCGCCCGGACCTTCTATCCGTACAATTGACTTATTTTTTAACAGTACCTCTCCTTTTTACGCAGGAGTGGATAGCGAAGGCGAAGCTGATCCGGTGTCCGGCTCCCCTTCCCGAGACCAGGCTAGATCCTGTGCTAGTCAGGATGTTAGAGGCGGCGCCTCTGGAGAAAAATGAAGGGGCGGACAAGGAAACCGTGGCCTCTTCGAAAGGCGCCATCCCAAAGGGGGGAATTGACAACTCCTCTCCAAAGGGGAAGAAAAGGGCCGCCTCTGACGAACCGGGAGCCGTAGCTACAAAGCGGGGGAAAGAATCCGCGTCAGAGGACCCGACGCCGGGGAGCCCCTCGGCCGAACTAAATCCTTAAAAGGAGCAGCCCTCCAACGAGTCGTACGTAGAAAGAGAGTCATTCTTTTAAGAGAAATCCTTAATTTATATCTGAGAAGTTTTAACCGAAACCTTACCTTGTAGTTCGGACCTCGACCCTTCTCGGCAGAGCTCGTCATCGGGGGATCTTCTTCCGGAGATGATGGAGAGCGGAACGCCTCCTCCTTCATCGCCTAGCAAGGCGGGCGATGCCGAAGTGTCGTCGCAGAGGATTTCTCCGAATCTGCCAGAGGCAGAAGGTGATCATGCGGCCCCCCGGGGTTCTCCGTGTCCGGCCTCCGAAGAAGGCCATGGGACGAGTCCGGCACCATCTGGTGTTCGGTCGGAGGAGCTGAAGGTTCTGCTGGGCCGAGCCTCTGTGTCAGAGGAACATCGTGTGTTGATGCACACAGTGATTGAAAAGATTTCATCCGCGGAAAGTGCACTGAACGAGGCCGTCAAGAGTTTACTGGCGGGCCTTGAGGTACGTTTTGAATAACAAACATTAGTGTTAATTGCGCATAATAACATGCGCCCTGTATAGATAGTAGCCCCTGAGACTCTGTGTGCCGAAAAAATTAGCGGCGCGCAGAGGATCTTAATCCCAGGTCCTTTAGGTGGCACCTTTGTATGTAGGTGGCAGGTGGTCCGGAGTCGAGCCGGACTCGAGATTTTGCCGAAATGAAATGGCAACTCGATGAGGCAGAAGCCGACATCGTGCTTGTTAACAAGCGGCTTGATGATGCTCAAGGTATTGAGTTTATTTGGCGATTGTTAGTAAGAGGAGCTTTATGTCAATATCTTACCTTGTGTATGCTTGATGCAGATGGTGCGGCGGCCGTAGAAGGACTTAGGGCCGAGCTCGCCAAAGCAAAGGAACAAGCCAGAAAAAGCAATGCGGCTGCCGGAAGAGGCCGTGAAGAGCTAAAAGCTGAACAGGCTTCCCATTGCCAAAGCAAGGAGGAGATGGCTGATATAGCCATGAAGTTGAAAAGTGCTACTGACCGTTGCAAACTCCTTGAAGAGGAAGGTCGAGCCCGGCAGACGGATTTAGAGAAGGCCATCGCCGACGCCAAGGACGCCCGCTTTGGTATGAGAGCGTCAAGGGAAGAGCTGCGTCAAGCCGAACTAATTGCGGATGGAAAGCCCTTCCTTCTGCGGAGAAAATTCTGTGATCCGAAGTTCGCCCCGTTGGACCGAGCGTGGAGCGTGGAGGACACCTATCTGGATTTGTCGGCTAGTGCCGCTGATGCGACCAGGTACTTTCAAGATAAGAAAGATCATGAAGTGGAAAAGCTCTTCTAGTCGCAGTTCACTAATCCAGAGCGTCCACTATCAGTGGATGATCGCCTGGCCTGTCACAGCCCTAGCATTGGCCTTGCTTGTCCTTGCATCATCATCTGGCATCATGATTAAATTCCTTTTTAAACTTGAAATGGGGATGACAGAACCACCAGCACCCCCTGGAAACAACTAGGGTTTACTAAAATCTTTTTCAATAAACCTGAAATGCCCTTCTAAAAAGTCCACCCTTTTTGTTATGGGTTAGAACCCTCTGACAAAATGGGTTCACATTTTTCCAGGACACATAAGGTCATTGGATTAAATCATTACTAGTTGCATTTGGGCAATTTAAATCCTATAAATATTTTAAAATGCCCAAATAATCCTGAAAGTATTTTTAGGCTGTTGAGAATATTTTCAAATGTGCCTCTGAATATTTTCAAGTTTTTCCTAAATGGAATAGTATTTTTACTATTTCAAAACACAGAACAGAAATAAAATAAAAGGAAAAGAACAGAGGCTCACCTGGGCATTACCTGGCTCACCTGCAGCCCACCTGGCCCAGCCCCTCCAGCTGGACGGCCCAGCCCACCGGCTGGAGCGGTCGTCTCTAACCTCTGCCAGTAGGCAGAGGCGTGTCGACGCGCGCACGAGCACGCGTCCGGCCACCTCCTGCTTGCTTGCCGCTGCTGGAATCGGCCCCGAGCGCCATCTGCATCGCCCCAACCTTCCCCTGGACCTCTCCCACTCTCCCTCGGCTCCCTCCTTCCCCTCCTCTGCTCTCTTCCCGCACGCGCCCGAACGGAGCCGCCACCACCGTCGCCGTTCGCCGTTACCACCGACCTCCCCACGCCCATTCAGATATGCCACGAGCTCCGCCTCGACCCTCGCGTCCTCTGCACCAAGCCAGGAACCGCCAGGAGCTCCGTAACGATGTCCGCGATCCCTTCTTCCTCCTCGGGTCGCCGGAGATCCCCTTCGCCGCCCGCTTGCTCCGACGCTTCCCCGAGCCAAACGAGCTGCCCATCCAACCCACGGTGAGCTCCGTCGTTTACCCCCCTGCTCCCTGAGCTCGTCCTCGTCCCCTAGCCGTCATCCCCACCGAGGCCGAGCACTCTGCTCCGCCGGCGACGCCGTCGTCGTGGCCACAGCCACGCGGGCTCGAAACCGAGCGCGTCACCGCGTTTGCCACACTCCCAGGAGGCCGTAACCCCTCTCCACGCCCGAGCTCCGGCCGCTGCGGCCGAGCTCCCTGCCGTCGCCTCCGGCCGCCCCAGGGCCGGCTGGCGCCACCATCCGACGCGCGCTGGCCTGGGCTCTCGAACGAGCCCAACCACGCTGCTAACAAGGCCCCAGAGCCCGTTCCCGCGGCCCTCCGCCGCGTCTGGTCATCGCCGGCGGCTAAACGCTGGTGGTTTAGCCCCGGTTGACCAGGGATTTGACCTCCCCTGACGTGGGCCCAGGCCCCTAATTAATCCAGATTTAGGATTAAGTTAGTGTTAACTGACCCTGTTAATTAGTTAAGACACTGACATGTGGGTCCCAGCCGTCAGGTTTGACCTGGGCTGGCGCCTTTGACCTGCTGACGTCACCCCGACGTCATGCTGACGTAGTATTACATTTTCTGGATTTATTTTTTATACAGGAAATTCCAGAAAATAGTACTAACTTCTAAAATTCATAGAAATTCAACCGTAGCTCCAAATGCAAAGATTTATATATGAAAAATGATCAAAAAAAATCCAATCTATCCATCTGTACCATTTTCATGCATGTTAGAACACTTTAACCTTGCTGTTTAGGTGAAACAAGGTAAAGCACTAATATGACCTCTTAAAATGGGTTTGCATTTGAATCTTTGGTTCAAATGGACTCATCTCAATCTGTTCTAGCTTGCATTAGCCAAAACACATTCATATTGCCATGTCATAGCATGCATCATATTGTGCATTGCATTGATTGTATTTCTTTCTATGTTGCCGGTATTGTCCCCTCTCGATAGACGTGGATCCGACGACGTGATCGATGACACCGATGAAGAACTATATTATCTTCAGAAGTGCCAGGCAAGCAAAACCCCCTTGTTCATTCCGATACAATCCCACTCCCTCGCTCCTGCTCTCTTTTACTGCATTAGGACAACAACATTTCAACTGTTACATGCTGCGGTAGCTGAACCCCTTATCCTCTGCATGACCTGTCATTGCCACAGTAAATAGATGAAACCCACTAGCATGAGTAGGAGTTGTTTGAGCCCTGATGTGCCTACTCATTCATGCTTGTTTGTCATGCCTGCTACTGCTTAGAGTTGAGTCCGGTCTGATTCATCGGGAATGAATTGGAATGTGGTGAACATGTCCTACTGTTGAGAGCTAAGTGTGTGAACACGATTTGGTAAAGGTAGCGGTGAGAGGCCATGTAGGAGTACATGGTGGGTTGTCTCATTGCAGCCGTCCTCAGGAACTGAGTTCTGTGTTTGTGATCCATGAACAGTTACTACCACACATTGGGTTCCGGTAACTCGACCCCTCTCGACTTATTAATCAACTTGATCTCTGTCCAGGAGTTGCAACTAGTTTCTGGTGTTTGTAGGTAGTGTTGGTAGTCTACCAAGTGGCACCCGGTACAGGTGGGCTTGGGACAGACTAGGCACAGTGGCATGGTGTACCAAGTGGCACCCGGTTGGTGGGCTTGGAAACCCTGCTCACATCGTTTGGGGCCGTGAGCGACACCCCGGCCGGATCTCCTTGCGGATGGAACCCGAATAGGCGATAAACCTGGACGAGAGACTTGTGTGGTTAGTCAGGTCGTGGCCGACTCCCTCGCCCGGCTTCCGCTTGAAGGTTGCCGAGGTACATGACGTGTACAGGGCGATAAGTGGCGAGAGCGTGTGTGAAGAAGTACACACCTGCTGGGTTATCATTATCTATTCGAATAGCCGGATTCCTCGGATATGGAAACTTGGACCCCTTGTACAGTTCATAGACAAGTGAAAGTGGATACTCTAAAATGCGCAAGATAAGCGTGAGTGCTATGGATGGTGTTCTCGTAGGAAGACGGGAGCGGATCCATAGTGGTGTATTGATATGGTGAATATGTGGACTCGTGTGCGCCACCTCAAAAGAGTTACTTGCAGTCGTAGTTTAGGATAGCCACCGAGTCAAAGCTGGCTTGCTGCAGTTAAACTCCACGACCCCCTTTGTTGATACCGATGCATATGTAGATAGTTCTGATGTAAGTCTTGCTGAGTACATTTGTACTCACGTTTGCCTATTTTATGTTTTGCAGAGAGACTTCAGTCTCGCTAGTAGTTCCGCGTGGACTTCGACGTTTAGCTTGATACCTCAGCTACGATCTTGTGCCCTCGGCAGGATCTGGTAGATAGTCAGGCTTCTCAGCCTTTTTCATTTGTAGTTGTCTGTACTCAGACAAGTTAAGCTTCCGCATGTGCTTGTTGCTTGTATGCTCTGTATGTTGGGTCATGAGACCCATGTTTGTAATATCTCGCTCCTCGGAGCCTAATGAATAAATACTTGAGTCGTAGAGTCTTGTTGTGATGCCATGTTGTATTTACTCATATCGGGCATATTGTGTGTATGATTGAAATGCTTGGTATGAGTGGGATCCGACTATCTAGTTGTTTATCCTTGGCAGCCTATCATATGGGGAAATGTTGTCTAGTGCTTCTGAGCGATAGTAGTCCGCTACAGCCCGGTTCACCGGAGTCCTGCTAGCCCAGCACTACTGCTTGGAACACTTGACTGGCCGGCATGTGATTCACGTCGTTCCGGTGTCTGTCCCTTCGGGGAAATGTCACGCGGTGTTATCCGGAGTCCTGCCTAGCCTGCTACAGCCCGGGTTACCGGAGTCCTGTTAGCCCAGTGCTACAGCCCGGATTTATACGTTGTTGACCGACATGCTCGATGTGATTCATGTATGCCTGTCCTCATGGGTTAGTGCCGCCTTGGGTTCACGACTAGCCATGTCGGCCCAGGTTCTCTGTCATATGGATGCTAGCGACACTATCATATACGTGAGCCAAAAGGCGCAAACGGTCCCGGGCCAGGTAAGGTGGCACCCGTGGGAATACCGTGCGTGAGGCCGCAAAGTGATATGATGTGTTACATGCTAGATCGATGTGGCTTAGGATCGGGGTCCTGACAGCGTTGGTATCAGAGCCTGACTGCCTGTAGGATTACCAAGCCAAACTGGTCGAAGTTGAGTCTAGAAATGCTTTAGTTATGTAAGGGAATTGATTGTGGGATGGAACGTAAGGCTCTTTTTACTCCTTATACCTCATGGCCTTCTGATCTGAGTCAACCTCTTCTCTTCTATGGGGATTAAGAACTAGGCCTTCTCATCTATCTATCAGGATGACGTGTTACTAATCCATAGACTTATAGGATTGATGGATTCAAGCCCCAGTTCTATTTCTACTACTTCCATGTGTTCTTAGTTGATCTCAGAACATTAATATTGTTATGTTGACTGGCTATGCCACCATTTTGCAGGATGTCTTAAGTCTTTTTGAGCATTTACAGCCGTTATGCTGTCCGAGTCATCCCAGGTTTCTAAATAGTCTGATGCAGTTGCAAATCCCTTCCCCCTGTTTCTAATGTTCATTTGGGCCAGTTTAACCACACTAATCGGTGAGTTGAGGTACTATGTGGCCTCGACGTATATGTTGGAGCTGCTATTATGACCCTAGGTGTTCTATGAAACCATCTAGTAATCTGTCCATGTCTTGTGTTTCCGGTGTGATGATTCTGGCCACCATTCTCGAAAGCATCCCGTGATGCCATTTAGTAGTAGGTATTCTACTCCTGGGTTTTCAAACCCGAGATTCACCCTACTTACCTCCTGTGGATAGTATTTGCTAGTTCCCTTAGGATATTAGTAACCTTTGCGATAGTCCTCGAGGTCCATGGTATATCATTCTTCCAAATACCATGAACTGCTTATGGTAGAAGTTCTGTTGAACCAAAAGATCACAACTAGAGTACTCTTGAGGAGTTCTCCATCCATAATTGTGAATCTGCCGTCCTACCTCTCCGCATGGATTATCCGGAAGAAATTCGTTGAACTCGTTTGACATACTAATCCATGCATCCACAACTCAGAAAATCATATGTTCCTTGAGTTGTCCCCTTTTAGTTGTGTTCTGACGCTCGTCTATCAATTGATAGTCAAGAGTATGTGTGCATTCGTGTCCATCGATGCCTATTATTCTTGTGGTCCGTCAAGCCATTCTATTCCAGAATGACTAGGAGAAACAAACTCCAGTACCTCATCCATATCTAGGATTGGGTCAAAGCAGTTGTATTCCGCAGGTCAAAATGCCAATCCAGCTTTTGCTCTGTTCTACCCTGGAGTGTTACCATCTTTATGTCAAGAATGTCATGAGAATTGCACCACCTCTTATGAATTCTTGACGCAGTAATACTTCTCGCTATCATTATTCATTCCTCGGTCCCGTGTTGTTGTAACCGGAATGCCGACAAGTGAATCGTGTTGCGTGAAATCAATACTCCTAGCAACTGTGTTGCTTGGTAGTAAATGGACAATATTCTCATTCTTAGCGTGTTGGTTATGGAATCATCATTATAAGATTGATCATGCTACCTAGTCCTTATTTCTGGTGCACTCCTTGATCAATGAGTGAGGATTAGTCAAACCCTTGCTCTTTTGATCATATCGTCTTGCCCTGAAAAGCAAGATTGATCTCGAGCTTAGTAACATATCGGTGGTTCGTGGTTTTCCGAAGATCTTCTCGGAAGTATCACCAGGTTGTCACCTGACCGCTATGTTGAGTTCGTGATCAAGTTGGTTTCTTGTGAACCACCCTTTCTCCAAGAATCTATGTTGGATACCCCTGAGCTAGTTGGTTGAGCTAAACAACAACTTGGAGAGTTGGAAGATAAAAGCCTGTCCGACGTAGCTCATGTTAAGGGATATCTTTGTGTGTGTGTGTGTGTGTGTGTGTGTGTGTGTGTGTGTGTTGAAGAAAGATGATATTTTCACCAATTGGTCCTCGTGATCAGTTGTTGGATCTATTACCTTGTCAAAACTTGATTTGAGTATGGGCTATCGTCAAGTCAAATCAGAACCAATGGTATTCGTAATGTTGTCTTACTCGTGGTTGTCCCTCGGGTATACATCATTATATCTTTTGGTCTGACCAATGCTATCACCGTGTTCACATGATGGTGGAAGTCCAGTGATATGGAAATACCGATGAGTTGTTGTTGAGCCCATCAACAGCATTTTGTCTCCCCCATGATTCATGTTGAACGCTACACTAGTATTGGAAACTTTGTAAGCAATGCCTTCGTGTTCCGTTCATGAAGCTTATGCTTGGATGGAAGAAGTGACTTCCTGAATTCATGTGCTTTAGGTGTAAGTTGCTGCCATGAATTTGAGAAAGGTTTGTTTTGTTTCCTCTGGAATCATCCCAAGTCAGTCATGCATGTGCGAAGTATTCTGTGGTTTGATAGGCTCGCTACCTCCACTCCATGTGTAATTCCTAACACCTCAAGCCACTGATTGATTTGTTTAGGGAGAAAAAGTTCCTTCTTAGGAGCAATACTTATGTAAGGACTTCGATGTCCTCGATGATATTTCCCAACCAGAACTTGGTGGTGTTTTATTATAAGACTACCATGTGGTCATGCTTGTCTAGGACAACGTGTTCACATGCTTGTAGCATAACCAGCTCATGTTTTGGAGCTTGCTATCATAGTTCATATCCCGAGAATCTCACAGCGTCATCTCGTCGAATTGTGTTGCAAACTTTCTTTTCCAGACAGGCTGTCTGAAATATTCTGTTACCAACCAGATCTGAATCTCAGGCAGATATGATGGTTGGAACTTTTTCCAAGACCTATTATGTAGGTCCCGACAAGGTTGATGTCTGGCCGACACACCTAGCCGGAAGATCTATCATTGTAGTATCTTGATTGAACTATTTGACATCTTCTCCATGAGGATCTCGTGCGACTTATTCCAGGAGTTGCTTCCTAGGATTCTTGTGCTCCTAGTTTCTTCGATTAAGCTATAACCATTCAAACGGTGGAATCACCCTCGTTGAGTTATTCCCAGTTACCAGAATCATTCCCAGCATTTGCATCTTGTTCCCAGCTTGCACCCCAGCAGGTACTGTTTAGGATCATTTTCAAAAGTGGTCCTGTCATGGTCCCATCCATTTCCGGTGATAAGCAAGAGTCATCCATTGCATTGTCTTCAACAAGGTAGTCCACATCATCTACTCTGGTGTGAGTATGCCATTCTTTCGAATTCGTTCAAACGATCGTTTGTGATTGCCTTAGGCTGGTATAGAGAGTTGCAATGATCTCTGTATCAAAAGTAATCCTTTTGCCACTTAAGGGAATAGTTCCTCGAGTCATCTTCCCTGAGGTGTTCCGTTATGGGATCTCGGAAATTCTTCCTCGCCACCTTGACACCATCCACCATCTTTCTAAGTGTGGGATTGTTGCCCACCAAATCAAACCTCGTAGTTCGTTCTTCCATCCCTCTCGATGTGTTTTGTATCTCAACTCGAGATGTTCCAACATCTCATTCCACGAGTTAATCTTGAGTTGCTCGATCTTCAAGAAGATCGATTCTTGTAGAGCTTCTTTCTGTCTTCATCGTGTTGGATGAAGATCTCAAAAGCAAAGACGTCAAAGATCAATATGAAGCATTGAATCAACATCATCGAGAAGGACAGTTGGATCGTGAAGAACGTGTCGGCTTTGTGTCCCCTCTCTCTTCTTACCTCACGTCTTGAATCTCGGGACGAGATTCTTGTTTAATGGGGGTGAGTTGTCACAGCCCTAGCATTAGCCTTGCTTGTCCTTGCATCATCATCTGGCACCATGATTAAATTCCTTTTTAAACTTGAAATGGGGATGACAGAACCCCCAGCACCCCCTGGAAACAACTAGGGTTTACTAAAATCTTTTTCAATAAACCTGAAATGCCCTTCTAAAAAGTCCACCCTTTTTGTTATGGGTTAGAACCCTCTGACAGAATGGGTTCACATTTTTCCAGGACACATAAGGTCATTGGATTAAATCATTACTAGTTGCATTTGGGCAATTTAAATCCTATAAATATTTTAAAATGCCCAAATAATCCTGAAAGTATTTTTAGGCTGTTGAGAATATTTTCAAATGTGCCTCTGAATATTTTCAAGTTTTTCCTAAATGGAATAGTATTTTTACTATTTCAAAACACAGAACAGAAATAAAATAAAAGGAAAAGAACAGAGGCTCACCTGGGCATTACCTGGCTCACCTGCAGCCCACCTGGCCCAGCCCCTCCAGCTGGACGGCCCAGCCCACCGGCTGGAGCGGTCGTCTCTAACCTCTGCCAGTAGGCAGAGGCGTGTCGACGCGCGCGCGAGCACGCGTCCGGCCACCTCCTGCTTGCTTGCCGCTGCTGGAATCGGCCCCGAGCGCCACGTGCATCGCCCCGACCTTCCCCTGGACCTCTCCCACTCTCCCTCGGCTCCCTCCTTCCCCTCCTCTGCTCTCTTCCCGCACGCGCCCGAACGGAGCCGCCACCACCGTCGCCATTCGCCGTTACCACCGACCTTCCCACGCCCATTCGGATATGCCACGAGCTCCGCCTCGACCCTCGCATCCTCTGCACCAAGCCAGGAACCGCCAGGAGCTCCGTAACGATGTCCGCGATCCCTTCTTCCTCCTCGGGTCGCCGGAGATCCCCTTCGCCGCCCGCTTGCTCCGACGCTTCCCCGAGCCAAACGAGCTGCCCATCCAACCCACGGTGAGCTCCGTCGTTTACCCCCCTGCTCCCTGAGCTCGTCCTCGTCCCCTAGCCGTCATCTCCACCGAGGCCGAGCACTCTGCTCCGCCGGCGACGCCGTCGTCGTGGCCACAGCCACGCGGGCTCGAAACCGAGCGCGTCACCGCGTTTGCCACACTCCCAGGAGGCCGTAACCCCTCTCCACGCCCCTGTTGTGCATCCCAGCGCCGAACCCGAGCACGCCCGAGCTCCGGCCGCTGCGGCCGAGCTCCCTGCCGTCGCCTCCGGCCGCCCCAGGGCCGGCTGGCGCCACCATCCGACGCGCGCTGGCCTGGGCTCTCGAACGAGCCCAACCACGCTGCTAACAAGGCCCCAGAGCCCGTTCCCGCGGCCCTCCGCCGCGTCTGGTCATCGCCGGCGGCTAAACGCTGGTGGTTTAGCCCCGGTTGACCAGGGATTTGACCTCCCCTGACGTGGGCCCAGGCCCCTAATTAATCCAGATTTAGGATTAAGTTAGTGTTAACTGACCCTGTTAATTAGTTAAGACACTGACATGTGGGTCCCAGCCGTCAGGTTTGACCTGGGCTGGCGCCTTTGACCTGCTGACGTCACCCCGACGTCATGCTGACGTAGTATTACATTTTCTGGATTTATTTTTTATACAGGAAATTCCAGAAAATAGTACTAACTTCTAAAATTCATAGAAATTCAACCGTAGCTCCAAATGCAAAGATTTATATATGAAAAATGATCAAAAAAAATCCAATCTATCCATCTGTACCATTTTCATGCATGTTAGAACACTTTAACCTTGCTGTTTAGGTGAAACAAGGTAAAGCACTAATATGACCTCTTAAAATGGGTTTGCATTTGAATCTTTGGTTCAAATGGACTCATCTCAATCTGTTCTAGCTTGCATTAGCCAAAACACATTCATATTGCCATGTCATAGCATGCATCATATTGTGCATTGCATTGATTGTATTTCTTTCTATGTTGCCGGTATTGTCCCCTCTCGATAGACGTGGATCCGACGACGTGATCGATGACACCGATGAAGAACTATATTATCTTCAGAAGTGCCAGGCAAGCAAAACCCCCTTGTTCATTCCGATACAATCCCACTCCCTCGCTCCTGCTCTCTTTTACTGCATTAGGACAACAACATTTCAACTGTTACATGCTGCGGTAGCTGAACCCCTTATCCTCTGCATGACCTGTCATTGCCACAGTAAATAGATGAAACCCACTAGCATGAGTAGGAGTTGTTTGAGCCCTGATGTGCCTACTCATTCATGCTTGTTTGTCATGCCTGCTACTGCTTAGAGTTGAGTCGGGTCTGATTCATCGGGAATGAATTGGAATGTGGTGAACATGTCCTACTGTTGAGAGCTAAGTGTGTGAACACGATTTGGTAAAGGTAGCGGTGAGAGGCCATGTAGGAGTACATGGTGGGTTGTCTCATTGCAGCCGTCCTCAGGAACTGAGTTCTGTGTTTGTGATCCATGAACAGTTACTACCACACATTGGGTTCCGGTAACTCGACCCCTCTCGACTTATTAATCAACTTGATCTCTGTCCAGGAGTTGCAACTAGTTTCTGGTGTTTGTAGGTAGTGTTGGTAGTCTACCAAGTGGCACCCGGTACAGGTGGGCTTGGGACAGACTAGGCACAGTGGCATGGTGTACCAAGTGGCACCCGGTTGGTGGGCTTGGAAACCCTGCTCACATCGTTTGGGGCCGTGAGCGACACCCCGGCCGGATCTCCTTGCGGATGGAACCCGAATAGGTGATAAACCTGGACGAGAGACTTGTGTGGTTAGTCAGGTCGTGGCCGACTCCCTCGCCCGGCTTCCGCTTGAAGGTTGTCGAGGTACATGACGTGTACAGGGCGATAAGTGGCGAGAGCGTGTGTGAAGAAGTACACCCCTGCTGGTTTATCATTATCTATTCGAATAGCCGGATTCCTCGGATATGGAAACTTGGACCCCTTGTACAGTTCATAGACAAGTGAAAGTGGATACTCTAAAATGCGCAAGATAAGCGTGAGTGCTATGGATGGCGTTCTCGTAGGAAGACGGGAGCGGATCCATAGTGGTGTATTGATATGGTGAATATGTGGACTCGTGTGCGCCACCTCAAAAGAGTTACTTGCAGTCGTAGTTCAGGATAGCCACCGAGTCAAAGCTGGCTTGCTGCAGTTAAACTCCACTACCCCCTTTGTTGATACCGATGCATATGTAGATAGTTCTGATGTAAGTCTTGCTGAGTACATTTGTACTCACGTTTGCCTATTTTATGTTTTGCAGAGAGACTTCAGTCTCGCTAGTAGTTCCGCGTGGACTTCGACGTTTAGCTTGATACCTCAGCTATGATCTTGTGCCCTCGGCAGGATCTGGTAGATAGTCAGGCTTCTCAGCCTTTTTCATTTGTAGTTGTCTGTACTCAGACAAGTTAAGCTTCCGCATGTGCTTGTTGCTTGTATGCTCTGTATGTTGGGTCATGAGACCCATGTTTGTAATATCTCGCTCCTCGGAGCCTAATGAATAAATACTTGAGTCGTAGAGTCTTGTTGTGATGCCATGTTGTATTTACTCATATCGGGCATATTGTGTGTATGATTGAAATGCTTGGTATGAGTGGGATCCGACTATCTAGTTGTTTATCCTTGGCAGCCTATCATATGGGGAAATGTAGTCTAGTGCTTCTGAGCGATAGTAGTCCGCTACAGCCCGGTTCACCGGAGTCCTGCTAGCCCAGCACTACTCCTTGGAACACTTGACTGGCCGGCATGTGATTCACGTCGTTCCGGTGTCTGTCCCTTCGGGGAAATGTCACGCGGTGTTATCCGTAGTCCTGCCTAGCCTGCTACAGCCCGGGTTACCGAAGTCCTGTTAGCCCAGTGCTACAGCCCGGATTTATACGTTGTTGACCGACATGCTCGATGTGATTCATGTATGCCTGTCCTCATGGGTTAGTGCCGCCTTGGGTTCACGACTAGCCATGTCGGCCCGGGTTCTCTGTCATATGGATGCTAGCGACACTATCATATACGTGAGCCAAAAGGCGCAAACGGTCCCGGGCCAGGTAAGGTGGCACCCGTGGGAATACCGTGCGTGAGGCCGCAAAGTGATATGATGTGTTACATGCTAGATCGATGTGGCTTAGGATCAGGGTCCTGACATGGCCCAATGGGCCGAGCTGAATAGGTTGTCCGGACTCGCCATGAAGTATGCCATGGACCGCCTGTGTCCTGGGAGATCAAAGCCGAGAAGCTATTTCAGTTTGGTGCAGCAATTTCTTGACGTGGTGCCTCGGATTGAAGCTCTAAAGAGGTCCGCTTGCACAGAGGGCGCGCGGCTGGCTCTTGCCCGTGTCAAGACATACTGGGCAGATATGGAGCCCACGTTGTTGCGTCCCGTGATTCGGATAAAAGCCGAATTCCTTCCGAGCACTATTTTGAGGAAGTCCTCGCGGGCGCTCGTATAATAGAGACGCAGTGTTCGAAAGATGCTGTTTTATGACAGCATATGTAATCGTAGATCAATATTTTTATAAATTGTAATGGCGTAATTTAGACTTTTGCCTTCAAGTATTAATAACACCTCCTGTGCGGCCGTTTTGATATATAAATTCTAAAAGATTGCAGTCGTTGGCTTCAGCCCCCACGCACATAGTGCGGGGGTGCACGCGGAGAACACATTTTCACACTTAACCCAACGTCTTGGTCCTACAAAGGAGTTGATAGCGCCGCGGGATAGGCAACCGGACTATAATGCTTTAACACTTTCACTTAGCCATAGGAGCTTGACAGTGGGACTCTTTAGGTAGCCCTTTAATGGCGACTGCGTTTACCCGAATTCGGGACGCATATGTGCCTGACCAGGAAGCGGCCCTTCGTCAAAACGGAGGAATTCGATAAATTCCTATAAGTCATCGAGTGGCGACCAGTCTCGCGCTACATCATGACAGTCGGTTTTCGGCTTTCTCTACTGAGGTGCTCACCCGGCCGAACCAGGGCACAATCACAGTAGTTCTCCTGGTGCAACCTTAGCCGACAGAACGGAACGTAAGGTGGCCGAACTCAGGAGCCGGGCAACCCAACATGTGACCAAAATCATGACTCGGAGCTGATGCATATAGTGCCAAAACTCGCGACGCCGAACACTCCCTAAGGTGTTCGGTCTTTGTGGGTGTGTGTGAAACAACACCCTTGAAAAAGAAAAAAGCCCCTTGTGTCCAGGTACGAGCAAGAATTCTGGCGTGGCCACATGCCAAAACGCCAGTCTCCTCCATGGTTATAGTGAGGTAAACCAGGGGATGTATAGCAGCAAGAGACAGTAAAAAAAGGTTTACGCAGGGTCTTAATCTAAGAAGAATCCTTTGGGGCGGGTCCCTACTGCACGTCTGCGCCTGTGTCTCCGCTGTGCCGTGTCCTGGACGGGCGCTGTACGACGTTCATCTGTAAAAGGAAAGAACTAAATTGAAAAATGGGTCGTGCGGATCAAAAAGAATAATAAATAAAATGTGAAGTGAGAAATGGATACGGTCGAGTTTTATTGTCTCTGCGTACAGCCCCTAGTGAGGCGTACCAAGCCTATAACGAAAATGGGCTTGTGCCGAACTCATTGAGTCCGGGTCCGCGGCCTTTTGTGACTTACATCGAAAAAGTCTTTTGGCTGGCGAGGCCATTTAGTTGGGCGGCCGTTTAAGCGGCCGCACAATCCTCCGTTTGGAGGAGATGTAGTTTAGTATGTTCCCTTTAAAGAGATGATGCCTCGAGGACCGGACATCTTTAGCGTGAGGGATGCATAATGCGGTATTGCGTTAAAGCGAGCGAAAGCTCCGCGTCCCATTAGTGCTTGATAGCGACTTGAAAACGGGACTATGTGGAAGATAAGCTTTTCGCGACGAAAGTTATTGGCAGAGCCAAATATGACCACAAGCCGGAGAAAACCCATACAGTGGGTGTCCGGGCCTGGTGCTACTCCTTGAAAGGAGGTTTTACTGTGACAGATTCGTGCTGGGTTTATGCCCGTGCGGTGAATTGTATCTTGATATATCAGATTTAGTCCACTGCCACCGTCCATAAGGACGTTGGTAAACTGGAATCCGTCTATTATTGGATTAAGTATCAGGGCAGTCCGGCCTGCGTGTTTGATATTGCGAGAATAATCTAGCTGATCAAAAATGATTGGCTTTAGTGACCAGTGGCCAGACTCCTGAGGGATAGGCTTGAATGTGCGGACCTTTATGGGTGCCTCATGCCTTGTTATGTGAAGTGAGTTCACTGTTTTGACTTCTTGCGGGATGTTCTTTTGCTTCCTGGTGTTCTGCTTTTGGGGTTCGTCCTCTTCCTCACTTGGTGTGTCGAGCCCCTTGTGTTCGGCGTTAAGCCTTCCAGATTGTTTGAAAACCCAACAGTCTCTCTGGGTATGATTAGCAGGCTTTCCAGGAGTACTGTGTATCTGACATATCCTGTCCATGATTCTCTTTAGACTGGACGGATCTTCCCTATTATCCTGAGGGGGTGATTTTGTCTGATTTTGCCGTGAGCCTTTGAATCCGGCATTGACTGCCGTGCTCTTCGGACTTTTTCTTTTGATTCGGCGAAGGTCCTTGTTTCGCCGTGGTTTCTCGTTTCCATCCCTGATTTCTGATGTACTTGGGTCGCTGGGGCTGCATCGTGCCAACCAGCTGTCCTCTCCTGCGCAAAAGCGGGTCATGAGGCTTGTGAGTGCGGCCATTGTTCTTGGCTTTTCCTGGCCGAGGTGTCTGGCGAGCCATTCGTCTCGGACATTGTGCCTAAAAGCCGCTAGGGCTTCGGCGTCCAGACAATCCACTATTTGATTCTTTTTAGTGAGGAATCTGTTCCAGAACTGCCGAGCTGATTCTCCGGATTGCTGAGTTATGTGACTAAGGTCGTCTGCGTCCGGGGGACGGACGTAGGTCCCTTGAAAATTTGCTCGGAAAGCGTCCTCGAGCTCTTCCCAACTTCCAATTGTGTTTTCGGGAAGGCTTTTAAGCCAGTGCCGGGATGGCCCTTTAAGCTTAAGGGGTAAATATTTTATGGCGTGGAGATCATCTCCTCTAGCCATATGTATGTGGAGGATATAATCCTCGATCCAGACTCCCGGGTCTGTTGTTCCATCGTACGCCTCTATGTTAACGGGTTTAAATCCCTCTGGGAATTCATATTCCAGGACCTCATCGGTGAAACATAGAGGGTGTGCGGCACCCCTATATTTGGGTGTGCCGGATTCTGATGGTGGATTTTTTGCATTGCTTGCGAGAGCTTGCTTTCTTGGCCTGTAAATGGACCTGGCTGGGCCATGATGCGAGTCTTTGATTGTGTCGCATGCCGCATTGAGTGCGGCGCCGTTTTGCCGTATTGTAGTGGCCGAGAGGTCATTTATTCGACCGTGTAGCCTTTTTGTTTTTCGAGTTTGGGGGCTCTAGGGCCTCCTGGTCGAATTCGGGCAGTAGCTTTCTCTTCGGATAGCTTTTGGTGTGGCGGCTGCCGCCGTATTTGTCTGCGGTCTTGATTACTTTGCTCCATCTTGTTTTGAGTGCATCTTCCGCCGTCTTTAGCTTTTGCTTCTGCTTCTTCAGGCTTCGTGCTGTGGCAACGAGCCTTTCTTGGAGATTCTTCTGCTCCATGATTTTATCCGGCGTGGTATCGTCCGGAGTTCTGTTATGGCCGGGGAGGACTGTTTGTCCTCTCTGCCCGTGTTACCCTGTTCGGACGGCTGTTCTGGGATGCGTTCGTCATCTGTCGGCTCGTCCTGCTCTATGGCTGGGTCTTGATCGAGGCGGGGCTTCGCTCGGCGTTTACGTCGCAGTTTTGAGTGCTTTTCGGAGGGTTTACCCTTCTTTTCGCCCCCTTCTTCCTCATTGTGAGTTTTTTCAGGTGTATCCACCATGAATACGTCATTAAGTGGGGTGGAGGTCCAGTGCCCTATGGGCGCTGGTTCCCGTTCGTCTTCGTCTTCGTCGTCCATACCGTCGAAGTCTTCGGAGCCGAAGTCAAGCATGTCGGTTAAATCGTCGACAGTGGCTATTAAGTGGGTGGTGGGTGGGCTTTGAATTTCTTCGCCATCCGAATCCCAACCTCGCAGGCCACAGTTCGGCCTGGGCTCTCCTGAAAAAGAGAGAGACTTGAGAGATTTCAGAATATCACCAAAAGGCGAATACTGAAAAGATGTCCGTGACGGTGAACTCCATTACCGGCGCCCAATCTGATTCGGTTGGCAGGGGCGCGGGAGGTTCGGAGTTCGGAGAAGAGTCCGGCTCCTTGGAGTCATGTGCCATGCGGAGTGCGGGGCTTGCGTTTGGCTCAATGGCTTTTAAGATCGCAGCCCCCGAGGTGACGTCCAACCGTTCATCCTCAAAGAACGCAGCGGGCTCCGGATCGAGGATCGGGGCCGGAGCGTATGCGGCCTCCAGGACACTGTTCGGAGGCAGAGCTATATCATGCCCCTCGAGATAGTGCGGCGCGCTTGGCTGTGGCTCGAATCCGTCGAAGATCAAGTCTCCGTGGATATCTGTCGTGTAGTTTAAGCTTCTCCACCTGGCTTGATGGCCAGGGGCGTGGCTTTCGATCTGCTCCAGATGGCCAAGCGAGTTGGCCCGCAGAGCGAAGCCGTCGAAGATGAAGATCTGCCCGGGGAGAAAAGTCTCACCCTGGACCTCATCGTTGTTGATGATCAAAGGAGCCATCGGGCCTAAAGGCGACGACACAGAGGAACTCTCAATGAAAGCACCAATGTCGGTGTCAAAACCGGCGGATCTCGGGTAGGGGGTCCCGATCTGTGCGTCAAGGTCGGATGGTAACAGGAGACAAGGGACACTTTATTTTACCCAGGTTCGGGCCCTCTCGATGGAGGTAAAACCCTACTCCTGCTAGATTAATATTGATGATATGGGTAGTACAAGAGTAGATCTACCACGAGATCAAGGAGGCTAAACCCTAGAAGCTAGCCTATGGGTATGATGATGGTTATGATGTGTTCGTCCTACGGACTACAACCCTCCGGTTTATATAGGCACCGGATAGGGTTAGGGTTACACAGAGTCAGTTACATTGGTAGGAGATCTTGAATATCCGCACGCCTAGCTTGCCTTCCACGCCAAGGAAAGAACCTTCCGGACACGGGACGAAGTCTTCAATCTTGTATCTTCATAGTCCAGGAGTCCGGCTGAAGATATAGTTCGGCTATCCGAACACCCCCTAATCCAGGACTCCCTCAGTACATGTGGAAGAGTAACACATGTGCTGGGCATGAAGCCCAGATAGATAATTTAAGCTTCTGTGTAAGAAGCCCCCAGGTATAGTGAGCGCGGTTAGCGCATCAATAATGTGTAGGCAGGGCACAAGTTGGCTTTTAAGGGCCTCGAGAAAGAAGAAAGAGGGGGAGAGAGAGAAAGAAAAGACAGATAATGTATATGTAAAAAATGGACAGGGGAAGGAAACGAACTTAGAGTCCGGCACTAGGCGTAGAATCTTCGGAGCCTAGCTGTGTTCCATGTATTCGGCTCAAGTCGATTATCCGATGCATCCCGCAGACGATACGCTCCACCGGTCAGAACTTGGTCAGTAATGAAGGGACCTTCCCATTTGGGCTCGAGCTTGGTCTTTTTCTTCTCCGGCAGGCGCAGAACTAGTTTAGCAACTTTATAAGTTTTGGCCCGTGCTTCTCTGCTTTGGTATCTTCGAGCCTGTTGCTGGTAAAATGCGGAACGGGCTTTTGCCACGTCGCCCTCCTCCTCCAGGGTGTCCAGACTGTCCTGCCGATCGAGCTCGGCTTCTCTTTCTTCATACATGCGCACTCTAGGTGATTCATGGATTATGTCACAAGGTAGGACCGCCTCTGCGCCGTAAACAATAAAGAAGGGTGTGTATCCGATGGTGCGATTCGGCGTGGTCCACAGCCCCCAGAGTACGGAGTCGAGCTCCTCTACCCAGTGCGTGTTAGATTCCTTTAAGGACCGCACTAATTTGGGTTTGATGCCGCTCATGATAAGACCATTTGCTTGCTCGACTTGACCATTAGTTTGTGGGTGATAGACAGAAGTATAGTTGAGCTCGATGCCCATATTGTCGCACCAGAGTTTTACCTCAACGGCCGTGAAGTTTGTGCCGTTGTTAGTTATGATGCTGTGGGGGACGCCATAACGGTGTACAACCCTGGATATGAAGTCTATCACCGGTCCGGATTCGGCCGTTTTAACGGGTTTGGCCTCTATCCATTTGGTGAATTTATCCACCATGACCAGTAAGTTTTTTTTCTTATGCGTTCCCCCTTTAAGGGGCCCAACCATATCAAGCCCCTAGACCGTGAAGGGCTAGGTAATGGGGATTGTTTGGAGGGCGTTGGGTGGCATATGGCTTTGGTTTGCAAAGAGCTGGCAACCGGCGCAGCGTTGGACTAGGTCATGTGCATCTGCCCGGGCCGTCGGCCAATAAAAATATGTACGGAAGGCCTTGCTTACAAGGGCCCGGGCCGCGGCTTGGTGGCCGCCGAGTCCGGCCTGAATTTCTGCCAGACGTTTCCGCCCTTCCTCTTCGGAGATGCACCTTTGAAGGACTCCGGTAGTGCTTTTCTTATAAAGCTCTCCCTCGTGGACCCTGTAGGCTTTAGACCGCCGCACTATGCAGCGTGCCTCATTTTGGTCCTCGGGAAGTTCCTGCCTAGTTAGGTAGGCCAGGAATGGTTCTGTCCATGGGGCGATGATGGCCATTATTGCATGGGCTGAAGGTGTTATTTCGGTGGCAGAGCCTCCGATTATGTCAAAGTGTTCGATGCATCTCCTAGTCTGGCAGCTCCGCCCGTCATCTCCCCCCGTGGGTTTTGGTTTTGGATCCGGCCATCACATCCGGTGTTGTCTCCTCTGACCTCTGGTTGGCATCTCCATGGCTGTCCACGTGGCCATCTCCCTGGGGTTGGATTTTTCCCCTAGGATTGACATGGCAAAAGAGATCTGGCACTCTCTCCATCACACAGTGCATCCCTCGGATAGATCTGGCCACTTCATCATGGTGGTGTCTTTTGCACGCCACAACTTTCGGCTAGATGAGGAGAACGTGGCTTTGGCTCTGGAATCTGCGATTGGAGGATATTGTTCTTCCCTCAAGGTATCTTATCTGTGTGATCAGGTTTTTGCCTTTAATGTTTCTTGCAAAGAAGTGGGGTTTTTCATCTTGCACCAAAGATCTTTTGTTTGCCCACAATTCAAGTGTTATTTTCATCTTTGGGGCCATGGTGGCCCAGATTGGGAGAAAGAGTTTCGTCTTTGGCAAGTTGAATGCAACGAGGAATGGACCCTAGTTAGTCCCTCCAAGCGTCGAGCACGTCTTGGACTGGAGGCCATGCAACATGCACCAGCCAAATCCTCTTTGCGTTCCTCTAACCATGCGGTTAAGAAATCTCTACGTTTTGCCACCTTTCTGAATTATGATGCTTGCAAAGGTTATCGTTATCCGGCCACGGCCGAGGAAATTAAGATTGTTACTCTAGATGCTGGTTATTCTGTTGATCCTCAGGAGTGTGTTGATCTTCCCTGGATTGATTCCATAACAACTCCGGCATCACCCCCGACCACCTCTCCGGCGAGGGTTTTGCTATCTCCGGATGTCACGTTTGGATCAATATCTCCCCGTGATCTTCTCCCAGAGTTTTCGGGATCACATGCGTCAAATGGTTTGATCTTCTCCCATGCACGTCATGCTGGGCCTATGCCATGCCTGCAACCCAACCTGTTAGGAACGGCCCAACACCCATTGGAGCTTTCGGATGATGATTCAAACCAAGAACAACACTCTTTGACCCGAAGGCATGAGTTGGTAATGTATGATGACTCACCGCCTAAATCACCAGTCGAGATTGTGCGTGATTTACAAGGACTTGATCTTGTTGTGGAAGAGATGGCTGCTAGTTTCTGGGATTGTTCAAACTGCCTTGGCATGGGACATGTTTTGGACCATTGCACCAATTTGGTTCGATGCCGTAAGTGTTTCCGGTCCGGTCACGTTAAAAAGGACTGCACCCGGTCTCCTCCAAATATTAAACTTTGGGTTCCCAAAATCAGAGCGCCTACCATCGAGCCTCGCGCCTTCAACAGGAATCTTGACGTTTCGAGCTCCCCCGTCTCCTCTGCCTACTCTGACAAAGCCCCACCAAAAACGCCAGCCTCCTTCGCTTCCCCAACAAAACCACCATCTCCATCGCCGCCGCGTAGCCCAGCACCAAATCCGCCATCGATCCTACCTCCAGCGCCACCTCCATCCATGGCAGTCTATGAGCTTGACCCCCGACGCTTCCTTCCGGCGGGTCACGACATCATCGACGGTGGGCCTTTTCGAGTACCGAGGACGTTCTACACGCCGGCTCAAGCTCCTCCCCGGCGCCATGAGTCCTTCATGGTCGGCATTGTTGACCCACCGCCGCCACCTGAGGATGTCGCTATTCGTCGGCAGCAAGTCCATGCCTTCATCACCAACCAGCTTGAGCTCCCGGTACGATCTGCGCAAACTTGGTTTCAGGGTGTAGGACTATATGAGATGCAGGATCCTGTCATCGGCGCTGCTTTGATTTCACACCCACCTTGGCCACTTGGATTAGATCAGCATGGCAATGAGTTGTTTATCAGATTTATTAGACATGATCATGGAGAGGGTTACCGTGCTTTGCAAGGGCATAGAATGGGCTGGCTTATGTTTGTCGGAGTGCCTTTGGATTACCGTAATGCAGTCAACCTAGCTGAGGTAGTAGGCACGTTTGGTCAGTTTCATTATTGGAATCATCAAGATGATAGACTTGTCAGATCTCTCGTCTATGCCTCTTTCCCCGATAACCAGTTGGTTCCACGAGATGTGGTCTTTCGTCAGTTTGCAAATATCGGTGGAGCAGTGGTCTCATGGACTGCATCGGTCTCTATCCTCACTGCTGATTTCGCTGAGCAATTGCCTCCTGATGAGGATGTTATGCCAATCGATGGAAATCCCCACCCAATGCCAGGAGAATTGCACCCACCTGAACAATTTTGGGTTTTGCCACCGTACCCTGCTCTAGGGTGGAATGATGTCCCTCAGCCAGAACTAGAAGAGCCACCACAGCCCAATCCGCAGGATCTGCATGGCTGGGGGCATGACAACAATGAGGTGGAAGTTGATCAAGTCCAGCCACAGGTCCAGGAGGCAAATTCTATGATTTTAAACCCTTCAATAGGTTCAAATGAGTCAGGTGAGGCTTTGGGCCCATTGGAGCCTGTTCCCCTAGTGGATGGGCCAAACAATGCAGTGGTTAATGGCCCCATACTGGTCCAGGATAATGCAATGGAAGGAATACAACAGGAGCAGGGGCCTCACGAACCCCTCGATCAACCAGAGCAGCAGCACATACATGTCCAGCCAGAGCAGCAGCATTTTCTGGAAGACCCTGACAATGTTGTTGTGCCTGAAGATGTGCAGGATCCGGGCCAAAACAATCTTGCAATAGTCCCATATAACCCAATTGTGGTTCAGGCACCCCCTCTGCATGTTGGGCTTGTGAGAATTGTCATGGGGCCGGCTCTGCCGCCCGATTTTATCTGGAGAAGGTCTTTCGAGTCACTCATGCCTACTTTCCTGACTGCCAAGATCCCTAGGACCATGACTACACCTGGTTTGTCACAGCAAAAGAGATCTTGGACAGTGGCTTTTGATCCTACACTGGCTCTCTGCTTTCCACCAGCTGACCAGCATCTGCTACCTCAATGCACGGCTAGGAGACTTTTCTTGGAGAACGCATGCACAAAGGCTGTTGCACAAGCGCCAGAGGACAGTGTGCCCTTCTCCGAACCACCTACTCAGGAAAGTCAAGCTTCAGACAGTTTGACCTGCGCCTTTTCTTCTACAGTGCAACCAACCAGAAAAGCCCGTGCTAGAAAGAATCGACCTTCAGTTGTTCGGGCTGCTTCAGACTTTTCTGATAGAAGGGTGACCAGGAGTGCTGCCAAGTCTCAGGGTTTTAAGCCCATATCTCCTTTGTCTCCCAAGCCCAAGCCTCTTCGGAGGCCCCGAGCCAAGAAGATAAAGGTTGACTCCACTCCCACCTCGCAGGACAAGCCAGAAGACAATGCAGCTCAAGATCAGGTTCCCCCTCCAACCCCAATTGCCACATTGCAGATGATTGGAGCAGCCCTTGGAGTCCCTGCTGAGAAGATGACTACGGAGAAGCTTATGGCTTCTTCCGACACTGCCCCCGCGCCTGCAGTTTCCCATGACGATTAAGTCTCTTATTTGTTATACAGGGAGGCATGTCCCTTGTCATGCCAGTTGTCTGAACCTTATTTCCCTCTTGTCTGTCGTCTGCACTTTGGTCTACTCTCTGGTCTATGTGGATGGTGTTATCTATGGCCTTTTGTTTCACTGTTATGCAGTGAGCTATTATCTCTGCCTCTTTTTATTGTCTACTCATGAATGCACACCAAACTAGAGATTGGAAGGTTCTCTGTTGGAATGTGCGAGGCTTAAACTCTGAAGATAGGCAGAGAAGTGTTAGGGCAAAAATTGAAGAAAGCCAGTGCTCTATCATCTGTCTTCAGGAAACTAAATGTAACTTCTTTGATCAACGTGCGATTGGAAAGTTTTGCCCGAGGAGATTTGATAATTTTGTTTATTCACCTTCTTCTGGTGCCTCTGGTGGAATACTTGTGCTGTGGTGTTCTAATATGTTCACTGGCACACTAGTGGATATTAAGCCGTTTGGTATCATAGTCTCATTCATCTCTGCCCATAATGCAAGTCGATGGACCTTGGTCAATGTTTATGGGCCTTGTCAAGGACAGCCTAGAGATAATTTTGTTCAATGGTTGTATGATCTGGATATTCCAACTGATGATAAATGGCTACTTGTGGGAGATTTTAATTTCATTAGATCTCCTGACAATAGAAACTTGCCAGGGGGAGACATAAATGATATCTTTCTTTTCAATGAAGTCATTGGACACCTTGGTCTCCTTGAGTTACCACTAAAAGGAAGATCATACACATGGTCTAACATGCAAGAAAACCCATTGCTGGAGCAGTTGGACTGGTTTTTTACTTCCTCCACTTGGATAAATGATTATCCTAATACAATGGTCCTCCCTTTAGCAAGAACAGCCTCGGATCATGTACCTTGTGTTGTCTCCATTGCAACATGTATTCCCAAGGCCAAAATCTTTTGGTTTGAAAATTATTGGGTGGATCTGCCAGGTTTCTTTGACTGTGTGGAACAATCCTGGAGTGCCCCAACAAAGAAAACAAATTCTGCAGCTCGTTTGACAGAAAAGTTCAAAAGGCTTCGCAATGCTCTTAAGCGATGGTACATCAGCCTCTCCAAACTCAAGAGAGCCATTACAGCTTGTAACAAGGTGGTCATCTTTTTTGATAATCTTGAGGAGTTAAGGCCTCTAACGAGACCTGAATTTAACTTCAGGAAAATAGTAAAACTTCATATTGAGGAATTACTCCATCTGCAGTTTTTATACTGGAAACAGAGGTTTACCATTCGGTGGATAAAAGTTGGGGAAGAGAACTCTAAGTTCTTCCAAGCAATGGCAACTGAACGTTTTAGGAGGAATTCCATTTCCTCTATGCAGAATGAAAATGGTGATGTTGTCTCTGACCATCATCAGATGGCTGGCATGTTATGGGGCACTTTCAAGGACAGAATGGGTGTTTCTGAGGGGATTGATATGAAGTTTGACTTAGCCTCGTTGATTGATAAAGTGGATGATCTGGACAACTTATCTGCTCCTTTCTTTGAAGAGGAAATAAATGAGGTGCTAAAGTCTCTACCCACTGACAGGGCACCTGGCCCTGATGGTTTTACTGGTTTTTTTGTCAAACGATGCTGGCACATCATTAAGGATGATTTCTTGCAGTTATTTCAGGATTTTTATGATGGCAAGATCACTATTAGCAGCATCAATGGGTCTTTAATCACCCTAATTCCAAAAAAACTTTCACCTGAAAGTCCTAATGATTTCAGACCTATTTCGCTGACTAATACTTGTCTGAAGTTCTTGACGAAACTATTGGCCAATAGATTGCAGGGGGTGATCCTAAAGTGCATTCACAAGAATCAGTATGGATTCCTTAAGTGTAGATCCATACAAGATTGTATTGCTTGGGCCTTAGAATATATCCATCAGTGCCACAAGTCCAAGAAGCCCATTTTAATTCTCAAATTGGATTTTGCCAAAGCCTTTGATACTGTTGAGCATGACCTCATTCTCAGACTTCTGCATCACAAAGGTTTTGATAGCAAGTGGATTGGTTGGATAAGAGAGCTATTATCCTCTGGTACTTCTTCTGTCATTTTAAATGGTGTGCCTGGAAAGCAATTTATTTGTAAAAGGGGAGTACGGCAAGGTGACCCACTGTCACCCCTTTTGTTTGTTCTTGCAGATGATCTACTACAAACCTTGGTCAACAATATGCTAAGATCTGTAGTTCTTTCATTACCTATTGCATCTCATGATCCTGACTTCCCTATAGTGCAATATGCTGATGACACCCTTCTCATTATACCTGCTGTGGATTCACAACTTTTATCCCTCAAGGAAATGCTTAAAGACTTCCATGCCTCCACAGGTCTTTGAGTAAATTTCCATAAATCATGCATATTGCCTATTAATGCGGATGACGCAGAAACTGCCAGGCTGGCTGCTGTTTTCGGCTGCCAAGTGGGGACACTACCCTTTACTTATCTGGGGCTTCCTGTGGGAACAACCAAACCTACAATCCAAGACCTGTTTCCTGTGGTGGACAGGGTTGAAAGAAGGTTATCTGCCAGCTCAAGTCTCCTCAATCAGGGTGCTCGGTTACAACTCCTTCAGTCAGTTTTGTCCTCCTTGCCTATTTATTTTCTCTGCAGTTTAAGTTTGCCAGCTGGCATTATAAAACAGCTTGAAAGGATTAAGAGGCAGTGCTTATGGAGAGGAAATTCTGATACTCCCAGGCAACCACTTGCAGCTTGGCCACTTGTGTGCAGACCCAAAGATAAAGGTGGCATGGGGATAGTCAATCTCAGCATCCAAAACAGAGCTCTTTTGTCCAAGCATCTATCTAAGTTTTACAACAAAGCAGATATTCCATGGGTTACTCTCATCTGGAACACTTACTATGATGGCGTTGTTCCTCATGGCACAGTTTTATGTGGTTCATATTGGTGGAAAGATATCCTAAAGCTCAGTGAAGTTTTCAGACTCCACTCAGAGGTAACTGTCAACATGGGGGACTCTGTTCTTTTTTGGTTTGATGCTTGGGTGTTCCTAGGATCAT
The DNA here is from genome assembly GCA_032464435.1 of Aegilops umbellulata. Classification (NCBI taxonomy): domain Eukaryota; kingdom Viridiplantae; phylum Streptophyta; class Magnoliopsida; order Poales; family Poaceae; genus Aegilops; species Aegilops umbellulata. The sequence continues at coordinate 358,342,165 of CP136059.1, read as the reverse complement.
CTACTCCCCTCAGAGAGAGATTTCCACGATTGTTCTCTTTCGTAATTGATGACAAGGTGTCTGTACGCCAGGTTCTCAACACAACTAATATGGCTGACCTTTTTCATCTACCCTTGTCGCTAGAGGCAATGGAAGAACTGAACTTTGTCCAGTCTGGTCTTCTTGACCTTCATGCTGATGTACAGATTCCAGATTTTTGGTCATGGACACCTGGTAAAGGTGTTTTCTCTGCAAAGAGTTATTACACTGTCATGCATTCTCATATGGCCACAGATACTCCAACCAAGTGGATTTGGGAAAGTAAGGCAACAATGAAGATAAAAGTTTTTGCATGGTTGATGCTAAATGATCGACTCAATACTAGGGACATGCTAGTGAGAAGGCACTGGAGATCCCCTCAGGATGATAACACCTGTCCGTTATGTTTTGCCCATGCCCATGAAGATAGAAATCATCTCTTCTTCACATGCCAATTCAGCACAAGGGTATGGAACTACTTGAGCATCCAATGGATAGCTGGTTTAACACCAGCTCAATGCCTATTTGCCGCCAGGAAAAGCTTTGGCAAACCGTTCTTCAGGGAGATTGTTTATCTAGCAGCTTGGAATATTTGGCTACTCAGAAATGGCAGAATATTCAGGCATGAAAGTCCATCTTTTGCTGCTTGGAAGAGGAATTTTATTCATGATGCTACTCTGCACTCTCACAGATTCAAATCTAGTCTTAGCCCCCTGCTGTTAGCTTGGGTTAATTCTTTGCCCTAATTGGCTGTATATATCCATGTATATATTTTTGTATATGTTGTAAATAGCTCAATAGGTAAGTAGGCCCCTACTTCTATAGTTAGACTTTCTCCAGAACCTCTTTGTTTATTTGGTGGTTGGGTTTTAATAAATTGCTATGGGGCTGTTGCCTCACAGTTTCCAGTCAAAAAAAAGTGTTCGATGTCGGGCATTGTGGCCGGGTCCGGACTGTTGTTACCGGTGTCCCCTTCCCATACTACAGATGGCTTAAACAACCTTTCCAAGAAGATATTGGGTGGGACCGCATCGCGTTTTGCGCTGATGCGAGCGAGGATATCCGCTGCTTGATTGTTTTCTCGAGCCACATGGTGGAATTCGAGCCCCTCGAACCGAGCTGACATCTTGAGGACAGCGTTGCGATAGGCCGCCATTTTCGGATCCTTGGCATCGAAGTCTCCATTTATTTGGGATATTGCGAGGTTCAAATCCCCACGCACCTCCAGGCGTCGAATGCCAATGGAAACTGCCATCCGAAGACCATGTAACAGGGCCTCGTATTTGGCTGCATTGTTGGAGTCCGTGTACAGTATTTGGAGTACATACTGGACTGTGTCTCCGGTGGGAGATGTCAGGACAACGCCAGCCCCCAGACTGGCCAACATTTTAGAGCCGTCGAAGTGCATAATCCAATTGGAGTATGCGCTGTACTCTTTCGGGAGTTCGGCTTCTGTCCATTCGGCGACAAAATCGGGCAACACCTGCGACTTAATAGCTTGCCGAGGTTTATATGTTATGTCGAACGGAAGGATCTCAATGGCCCATTTGGCAATCCGGCCTGTGGCGTCGCGGTTGTTTAATATGTCGTTGAGTGGTGCTTCCGAGGCCACTGTAATTGAACACTCCTGAAAGTAGTGCCGTAATTTCTGGGATGCCATGAATACCGTGTATGCTATCTTTTGATAATGCGGGTACCGTGATTTGCATGGAGTGAGGACAGTGGATACATAGTATACCGGCTTTTGAAGAGGGAATTTGTGTCCGTCCGCTTCTCGTTCGATGACGAGCACTGCGCTTACGACTTGATTAGTCGCCGCTATGTATAGCAGCATTGGTTCACCGATGTTAGGTGTGGCCAGGATTGGGTTGGTTGCCAGTATGGCTTTTATTTCTTCCAATCCGGCTGTGGCAGCGTCCGTCCACTCGAAGTGTACGTGCACCGAACGAGGCTATAAAGGGGTAATGCCTTTTCTCCTAAGCGGGAGATAAAGTGGCTTAGAACCGCCACGCATCCAGTCAATTTCTGGATTTGTTTGAGGTCCGTTGGGATAGCCAACTATGACAGAGCTTGGATCTTGGCTGGATTTGCTTCAATCCCTGTACTTGAGACAATGAAGCCCAGGAGCTTTCCGGTCGGTATGCCGAAGACGCATTTTTCTGGATTTAAATTGATGTCGTATGCTCGGAGGTTGTCAAATGTGAGCCTCAAGTCGTCTATTAGAGAGTCGACGTGTTTGGTTTTGACGACCACATCATCTTTGTATGCCTCGACTGTTTTGCTGATTTGTATTTCCAGGCATGTCTGAATCATGCGCTGATATGTTGTGCCGGCATTTTTTAGCCCAAAAGGCATTGTGTTGAAACAGAAAGGGTTGTATGGTGTAATAAATGTCGTTGTGGCTTGGTCGGACTCCTCCATCTTAATTTGGTCGTGGCCGGAGTATGCGTCAAGGAAACACAATGAATCGTGTCCTGCGGTAGCGTCGATAATTTGATCGATGCGGGGGAGTGGGAAGGGATCCTTTGGGTAGGCCTTGTTGAGGTCCTTGAAATCGACGCATAGGCGCCAGGATTTGTCCTTCTTTGGTACCATCACCAGGTTTGCTAGCCAGTCCGGATGTTTTATTTCTCTGACGAATCCGGCCTCCAATAACTTGGCTAGTTCCTCTCCCATAGCTTGTCTCTTGGGTTCGGAGACACGCCGAAGAGTTTGCTTGACCGGCTTGAATCCTTTTAGGATATTAAGGCTGTGTTCGGCCAGCCTGCATGGAATTCCTGGCATATCTGAAGGATGCGAGGCGAATATGTCCCAATTCTCATGCAGGAACTCTCGTAGTGCAGCATCCAGGGCAGGGTTTAACTATGTCCGGATGGAGGTTGTTTTCGTAGCGTCCGTTGGGTGGACTCGGAATTTGACTATCTCATCCGCTAGTCTAAAAGAGGTGGACTTGGATCTTTTGTCGAGTATCACATCGTCCCTGTCCACTTTGGAGCGTAGCACGGTTAATTCCTCGGCCGCGAGGGCTTCGGATAATGCCTCAAGGGCCAATGCGGCTGTTTTGTTTTCGGCTTGAAGGGTTGTGTCCGGATCACTAGCGAGAGTGATGATTCCGTTGGGCCCAGGCATTTTAAGCTTCATGTACCCATAATTTTGCAAGGCCCATTGAGCCATCCCTCCAATACGGTTCCATGTCCTGTAGAGGGTTTTGCTTTTTGGTAGTTAACCCGGGTGTCTTGTGATAATGCACCCTTTTATTACGGACTGGGTTAGTATTTAGGGACGGATTGTCCCAAAATTTTGTTTCGGTTTTCCAGGCGCTTTCCATCGCACAGTACTTATGTACTATGGACGCCAAGTCGACAAAGCGTGTAATTTCATGGCGACTTATGGCGTTAAGGATCCCCTTGTCCGTGCAATTATTGCAGAAGAATGAGACTGCGTCTTCCTCGCGACAGTCCTTAACCTTGTTCATTACAAGGAGGAATTTGGCCCAATAATGGTGTACTGTTTCCTAGGGCTCTTGCCTGATGTGGGAAAGATCGCTTATGTTTGGGTGGGTGGGTGGAATTGAATCCGAAACGTCATCCGATCTGAGACCCAGGGGCCGAGGAGCTTCCAATCTTGGAAGTTCGGGTTTCGGGATGTTGCCCGATAAGTCTGGCCCGCTGCCTAACTCTAGGTTCAGGGTTTGGGTGATGTCCTCCCATAAACGGGTGTCCGGCTCGGAGAGCTCAGGAATCCGGACATAATTAGTCCTCAAGATAGAGGAAGAGTCGCCGCATTGTTCCTCCACTACCGCGATATGATGGGTGACAGGTGGAGAGTTAATCTCCCTTTGATCGGGTTTAAGCTCAATCTGGTCATAGTCCGTAGCGACTCCCAAGGCGGCGATGCGATCCAAGAGCTCGTTCAGGGAAGAGAGCTCCATTGGATCCATCTGCACTGCAAGTTCCGAGTTGATGTGGAGGCAGTTTTCGATGACCTGAGAAGTCATCGTTGGTGCGGCAGCCGAACAGGCGGTCATGACAAAGCCGCCCAGCCGGAGAATATGACCGACAGCCAAGGCCCCTCCGGCGGTGATGTCGTCTTTAAGTACGAGGCGAGACATCCTTCCCTGTGGTGACGGCACAGTGGAACTCTCAATGTCAGAACCGGCGGATCTCGGGTAGGGGGTCCCGAACCGTGCGTCTAGGCAGATGGTAACAGGAGACAAGGGGCACAATGTTTTTACCCAAGTTCGGGCCCTCTCGATGGAGGTAAAACCCTACTCCTGCTTGATTGATATTGATGATATGGGTAGTACAAGAGTTGATCTACCATGAGATCAGAGAGGCTAAACCCTAGAAGCTAGCCTATGGTATGATTGTTGTTCTTCTGTCCTATAGACTAAACCCTCCGGTTTATATAGACACCGGAGGGGGCTAGGGTTACAAAGTGTCGGTTACAATGAAGGAGATCTACATATCTGTATTGCCAAACTTGCCTTCCACGCCAAGGAGAGTCCCATCCGGACACGGGACGAAGTCTTCAATCTTGTATCTTCATAGTCCAACAGTCCGGCCAAAGGTTATAGTCCGGTTGTCCGGATACCCCCTAATCCAGGACTCCCTCAATGGGCCATAGTGGAAAGGAGGAGGCGGCGGCCAAGGTGGGGGCGCCCCCCCCCCCCAAGCCCAATCCGAATTGGGAGACCCCCTGATACGTCTCCGTCGTATCTACTTTTCCAAACACTTTTGCCCTTGTTTTGGACTCTAACTTGCATGATTTGAATGAAACTAACCCAGACTGACGCTGCTTTCAGCAGAATTGCCATGGTGTTATTTTTGTGCAGAAACAAAAGTTCTTGGAATGACCTGAAACTTCACGGAGATTATTTTTGGAAAATATAAAAAATATTGGCAAAAGAATCAAGGCCAGGGGGCCCACACCCTTTCCACGAGGGTGGGGGCACGCCTGCCCCTCCTGGGCACGCCACCGTGCCTCGTGGGCCCCCTGGAGCTCCACCGACCTCAACTCCAACTCCATATATTGGTGTTTGGGGAGAAAAAAATCACAGAGAAAGATTCATCACGTTTTATGATACGGAGCCGCCGCCAAGCCCTAAACTCTCTCAGGAGGGCTGATCTGGAGTCTGTTCGGGGCTCTGGAGAGGGGAATCCGTCGCCATCGTCATCATCAACCATCCTCCATCACAAATTTTGTTATCTTCACCGATGTGCGTGAGTAATTCCATCCTAGGCTTGCTGGACGGTGATGTGTTGGATGAGATTTATCATGTAATTGAGTTAGATTTGTTAGGGTTTGATCCCTAGTATCCACTATGTTTTGAGATTGATGTTGATATGACTTTGCTATGCTTAATGCTTGTTACTAGGGCCCGAGTGCCATGATTTCAGATCTGAACCTATTATGTCTTCATGAATATATGTGAGTTCTTGATCCTATCTTGCAAGTATATAGTCACCTATTATGTGTTATGATCCGGCAACCCCGAAGTGACAATAATCGGGACCACTCCCGGTGATGACCGTAGTTTGAGGAGTTCATGTATTCACTATGTGTTAATGCTTTGGTCCAGTACTCTATTAAAAGGAGGCCTTAATATCCCTTAGTTTCCGTTAGGACCCCGCTGCCACGGGAGGATAGGACAAAAGATGCCATGCAAGTTCTTTTCCATAAGCATGTATGACTATATTTGGAATACATGCCTACATTACATTGATGAATTGGAGCTAGTTCTGTGTCACCCTATGTTATGATTGTTACATGATGAACCGCATCCAGCATAATTCTCCATCACCGATTCAACGCCTACGAGCTTTTCATATATTGTTCTCCGCTTATTTACTTTTCCGTTGTTATTGTTACAATCACTACAAAACCCAAAAATATTACTTTTGCTACCGTTACCGTTACTATCATACTACTTTGCTGCAGATACTAAGTTATCCAGGTGTGGTTGAATTGACAACTCAACTGCTAATACTTGAGAATATTCTTTGGCTCCCCTTGTGTCGAATCAATAAATTTGGGTTGAATACTCTACCCTAAAAAACGGTTGCGATCCCCTATACTTGTGGGTTATCAAGACTATTTTCTAGCGCCGTTGCCAGGGAGCATAGCTCTGTTCTTTGAGTCACTTGGGATTTATATCTGCTGGTCACTGTGAAAAACTTGAAAGATGAGAAAACTAAAATTTATCCCTCAACTACGAGGGGAGGTAAGGAACTGCCATCTAGCTCTACACTGATTCACCTTCTGTTTTGAGTAAGCTTGCGACACCTAAACCTGCTTCTGCTATTAATTCTGATATGTCGCATGTTATTGATGATGCCACTTCTGCTATGTCTGATACTTATGATGAAACTACTTCTATGCTTGATACTACTGTACCACTAGGTGAATTTCTTGATGAACAACTTGCTAGGGCTAGAGAGAATGAAATTATTGAAACTGAAAATATTGATGAAAGTGATGATGAAGACTCTCCCCCTAAATATGAATTTCCTATTGTGCCTGAGGGCTATGTTATGGATGAAGAAACTGCTAGAGACTTTCTTGCTTGCAATGATAGGAGTGATCTTAAGAAATTATTAGCTAAGCTTAAACAGAAAACTCTGAATGCTAGAATGAAATATGATCCTGCTTATGCTACTTCACCTATCTTTGTTACTGATAAGGATTATGAATTCTCTATTGATCTTGATATAATTACTTTGGTTGAGTCTGATCCTTTTTATGGCTATGAATCTTTAACTGTTGTGGCACATCTTACTAAATTAAATGATATAGCCGCCCTATTCACTAAGGATGAGAGAACTCGCTACTTTTATATCCTTAAAATATTTCCGTTCTCATTAAAGGGTGATGCTAAGATATGGTTTAATTCTCTTGATCCTGGTTGTGTGCGTAGTCCCCAAGATATGATTTATTACTTCTCTGCTAAATATTTCCCTGCTCATAAGAAACAAGCTTCTTTAAGGGAAATATATAATTTTGTGAAAATTGAAGAAGAGAGTCTCCCACAAGCTTGGGGGAGGCTTCTACAATTACTTAATGCTTTTCCTGATCATCCTCTTAAGAAAAATGAAATACTTGATATCTTTTATAATTGACTAACCGATGCTTCCAGAGACCACCTGGATAGTTGTGCTGGTTCTGTTTTTAGGGAAAGAACACCGGATGAAGCTGAAATTTTATTGAATAATATGTTGACTAATGAAAACAATTGGACACTTCCTGAACCAACTCCTAAGCCAACTCCGAAGAAAAGGGGTGTTCTATTTCTCAGTCCTGAAGATATGCAAGAGGCGAAGAAATCTATGAAAGAAAAGAGTATTAAAGCTGAAGATGTTAAGAATTTACCCCCTATTGAAGAAATACATGGTCTTAATTTACCGCCTGTTGAAGAGATATATTATCTTAATTCATCACCTATTGAAGAAACTCATGGTCTTGATAACCCGACACAGGTAGTAAAGGTAAATTCTCTCTATAGATTTGATGAAGGTGATATTCCTCGTTATAAGTCTGCTAGCCAATGCTTAGATGAGTTTGATAATTTTATTGTCAAACAAGAAAACTTCAATGCTTATGTTGGTAGACAATTGAAACACAATTATGATATGATTGAACACTTGAGTGACTATATGTCTAGAGTTAAAGGTGAACTTAAACTCATTAGTAAACATGCTTCTATGGTTACCACTCAAGTAGAACAAGTACTTAAAGCTCAAAATGATTTTCTCAATGAATTAAATAATAAGAATAATGATTTTGCTGTTAGAGTGGCTACTAGAACTGCTAAAATGACTCAGGAACCTTTGCATCCTGAAGACCATCCTAAGAGAGTTAAGCAGGATTCTCAGAGAAATAATACTGATGCACCTAGTTCTTCTAAAAAGAAGAAAAAGAAAAATGATAGGCCTTTGCATGCTTCTAGTGAACCTATTGCTGAAACACCTGAGAATCCAAATGATATTTCTATTTCTGATGCTGAAACACAATCTGGTGATGAACATGAACCTCGTGATAATGTCAATGATAATGTTCATGTTGATGCTCAACCTAGCGATGACAATGATGTAGAAATTGAACCTGCTGTTGATCTTGATAACCCACAATCAAAGAATCAACGTTATGATAAGAGAGACTTTGTCGCTAGGAAGCACGATAAAGAAAGAGAACCATGGGTTCAGAAACCCATGCCTTTTCCTCCCAAACCATCCAAGAAAAAGGATGATGAGGATTTTGAGCGCTTTGCTGAAATGATTAGACCTATCTTTTTGTGTATGCGTTTAACTGATATGCTCAAATGAATCCTTATGCTAAGTATATGAAAGATATTGTTACAAATAAAAGAAAGATATCGGAAGCTGAAATTTCCACCATGCTTGTTAATTATACTTTTAAGGGTGGAATACCAAAGAAACTTGGAGATCCGGGAGTACCAACTATACCATGCATGCTCCATTAAAAGAAATTATGTTAGAACTGCTTTATGTGATCTTGGAGTCGGTGTTAGTGTTATGCCTCTCTCTTTATATCGTAGACTTGATTTGAATAAGTTGACACCTACTGAAATATCTTTGCAAATGGCTGATAAATCAACTGCTATACCTGTCGGTATTTGTGAGGATGTGCCTGTTGTGGTTGCAAACGTTACTATTTTAACGGACTTTGTTATTCTCGGTATTCCCGAGGATGATAGTATGTCTATTATTCTTGGAAGACCCTTTATGAATACTACAGGGGCTGTTATTGATTGCAACAAAGGGAATGTCACTTTCCATGTTAATGGTAATGAGCATACGGTACACTTTCCGAGGAAACAACCTCAAGTTCATAGTATCAATTCTATTGGAAAAATTCCATCGATTATTTTTGGAGGTTTTGAATTTCCTCTTCCTACTGTCAAGAAGAAATATGATATTCTTATTATTGGGGATGTGCATATCCCCGTTGAGGTAACTTAGTGCTATTCGAAAATTCTCCGGTTTCATGCAATTCGGAATGAGTTTGTTAACAAGACTTGATCAACCTTGTTAGTGGATTCCTTTTGATGAGCATGAGATGGATGAAGTTAGAAGGCACAACCTTCTGTACCCTCCTATTACTTTCTGTTATTTAGTTGAAATAAACTAAAAATAGTATTTTTCTGTCTGTTTTCTGATTTATCCGTGCAATATAAAAATACCCCGAAAATAAAGGTTCTCCGAATGCCCTGAAATTTAAATATGATTTTTTTTGGAATATTTGAGAATATTTGGCACTGAGAACACATTAGGGGGAGCTGGCACCTGGCCATGAGGGTCCAGGGCGCGCCTCCCTGCCTCGTGGGCCCATGGTGGCTCCCCTCCACTTATTCCTGCACCCACACACTTCTTCTTCCTCCCGAAAAAATCACCAACCAGCTCAAGCATGAGTTCTAGCTTATTTTGCTGTGATTTTCGATCTCCTTGCTCAAAGCATCTCTCACAAAACTGCTTTGGGGGATTGTTCCTTGGTATGTGACTCCTCCATTGGTCCAATTAGTTTTTGTTCTAGTGCTCTATTCATTGCAAATTTTTGCTGCCTAGGTGACCATGTTCTTGAGCTTGCATGTCAAATTTATATGGTTTCAAGTAGTTCTAATGCATGATATAGTATCTAGGCACTTGTAGGAGTAGTTGCTATCAATTTTGTTGAGTTTGGATCACTTTTATCTGAAGTTACTAAAAATTTCAGAAATTTTTCAGAGGAAGAAATTTTTTTACGAAAATGTACCAAGGTGGCCCTTTAAGGAAGCAAGGACCCAGGCTCGCAATGCGTGATGCCGACAATGAACCACCAAGGGACGCTCAAGTGCGGGCTTGTGAATGGCCTTCAGAGGACTTCATGGATCGAGCAGGAATCAAGGAAGAATTGAACACATATGTGCGTAACGCCGATCTTGTGAGCTTCGAGGCAGATAAGTGTTGTCAGCATTATTATCTCACTGATTCCTTTGTGAGGAGGTTTAAATTTTCTTCATCACGCAATTCTGAAACTGTCCTATTTGATCTCTATGAAAATTCTTACACTATGGACTTAGAGGATTTTACCACTGCTTGCAAACTTCCACAATGGGGTAGTACTAGTGAGCCATGCAAATCTGAGTTTAGAGTTTTTCTTGCTAGTATAACTGTGGGGGAATCTAGAGACATAGCACAAGCTATCATAGGGAGCATTCATTTTCCTGCTATACATTATTTTGCTCTCTTCATAGGTAGGTGCATAAATGGTAAGGATGAAGCATGTCACATGTGTGTCCCTGACCTCAGTGTTCTCAGGAGTGCTGTATTAGGAGATAAACATTATAATTTGGGAGCCATTGTTGCACGTAGGTTGCATAATAATAGATTTAATGGAGATTTATTTGGTGGAATTTATGCAACCCGTTTAGCTAATTTTCTTGGTGTAACCATACGTGAGGATGATATTGAGTTGCCCACTGCTTATTTAGCTTATGAGGTTATGTGAGGGAGTCCTGGATTAGGGGGTGTCTGGATAGCCGGACTCTAACCTTTGGCCGGACTATTGGACTATGAAGATACAAGATTGAAGACTTCGTCCCGTATTCGGATGGGACTTTCCTTGGTGTGGAAGGCAAGCTTGGCAATACGGATATGTAGATCTCCTCCCATTGTAACCGACTCTGTGTAACCCTAGCCCCCTCCGGTGTCTATATAAACCGGAGGGTTTAGTCCATAGGACACAACAACAACAACAGCAACAGCAACAGCAATAGCAACAGCAACAGCAACAGCAACAGCAACAACAGCAACAGCAGCAACAGCAGCAACAGCAACAGCAGCAACAGCAGCAACACCAACAACAGCAACAGCAGCAACAGCAACAGCAGCAACAGCAACAGCAGCAACAGCAACAACAGCAACAGCAACAACAGCAACAACAACAACAACAACAACAACAACAACAACAACAACAACAACAACAACAACAACAACAACAACAACAACAACAACAACAACAACAACAACAACAACAACAACAACAACAACAACAACAACAACAACAACAACAACAACAACAACAACAACAACAACAACAACAACAACAACAACAACAACAACAACAACAACAACAACAACAACAACAACAACAACAACAACAACAACAACAACAACAACAACAACAACAACAACAACAACAACAACAACAACAACAACAACAACAACAACAACAACAACAACAACAACAACAACAACAACAACAACAACAACAACAACAACAACAACAACAATCATACCATAGGCTAGCTTCTAGGGTTTAGCCTCTCTGATCTCGTGGTAGATCCACTCTTGTACTACCCATATCATCAATATTAATCAAGCAGGAGTAGGGTTTTACCTCCATCGAGAGGGCCCGAACCTGGGTAAAAACATCGTGTCCCTTGTCTCCTGTTACCATCAGCCTAGACGCACAGTTCGGGGCCCCCTACCCGAGATCCGCCGGTTTTGACACCGAGATTGGTGCTTTCATTGAGAGTTCCTCTGTATCGTCGTCATCAGGCTTGATGGCTCCTTCGATCATCGTTGCCGATGCAGTCCAGGGTGAGACTTTTCTCCCCGGACAGATCTTTGTATTCGGCGGCTTTGCACTGTGGGCCAATTCGCTTGGCCATCTGGAGCAGATTGAAAGCTACGCCCCTGGCCATCAGGTCGGGTTTGGAAACTTAAACTACATGGCCGATATCTGCGGAGACTTGATCTTCGACGGGTTCGAGCCCCTGCCGAGTGCGCCGCACTGTCACGATGGGCATGATTTAGCTCTGCCGCCGAACAGTACCCTAGAGGCCGCACCCGCATCCGCTCCGACCTTCAATTCGGAGCCAACTGTGCCGACCAAGGGCGGGTGGCTAGACCCCGACGCGGAGGCTGCAGCCTCAACGGCGATCGGGCCAAACACCAACCTTATCCTTCGCGAGGCCGGTGACTCCACATTGCCGGACCCTGAACCCTCCGCGCCCCTGCCAATCGAATCTGATTGGGCGCCGGTCATGGAGTTCACCGCCGCGGATATCTTTCAGCACTCGCCCTTCGGCAACATACTGAATTCACTAAGGTCTCTCTCTTTGTCAGGGGAGTCCTGGCCGGATTATGACCGGCAGGATTGGGATGCGGACGACGAAGAAATTCGAAGCCCACCCACCACCCACTTCATAGCCATTGTCGATGATTTAACCGACATGCTAGACTTCGACTCCGAAAACATCGACGGTATGGACGACGATGCTGGAGACGAACAGGAACCAGCGCCTATAGGGCACTGGAAAGCCACCTCGTCATATGACATATATATGGTGGACACACCCAAAGAAGGCAATGGCGACGGAACAGCGGAGGATAACCCCTCCAAGAAGCAACCCAAGCGCCGACGTCAGCGGCGCCGCTCTAAGTCCCGCCAAAGCAAAAATTGTGATTCCGGCACAGGAGATAATAACACTCCGGACAGTGCCGAAGACAACCCCCTCCAGCAAGATTCGGCGCAGGAGGATGGAGAAGCCAGCCCTCATGAGAGAGCGGCGGACAGAGAGGAGGAGGGTGACAATTACATGCCTCCCTCCGAAGATGAGGCAAGCCTCGACGACGACGAATTTGTCTTGCATGAGGATCCCGTCGAGCAAGAGCGCTTCAAGCGCAGGCTTATGGCCATGGCGAGTAGCCTTAAGAAAAAGCAGCAACAGCTTAGAGCTGATCAGGACTTGCTAGCCGACAGATGGACTGAAGTCCTTGCGGCCGAGGAATACGAACTCGAACGCCCCTCCAAGAGCTACCCAAAGTGTAGGTTGCTACCCCGATTAGAGGAGGAAGCATCTAAACCCACATCTCCAACGGCGGACCGGCCACCTCGCGGCCGCGACAGAGAGGCCTCTCGGCCCACAACTCAAGCCGCACCCCGGCGTCACTCAAAAAATACCAAGGCACGGGGAAATGTGCTAGACCTGCGAAATATGTTGGAGGACAAAGCAAGGCAAATAAGATTGATCTATGGATCGCGTGGGCGCCCCATGACACGAGACGATAATCGTCACGCTGGATACAGTAAAAGTAAATCCGGCCAGGCCGAATACAATAGACAAAACTCATGAGTTGTGTCGTGATATAGCCCAGTACAGAGGCACCGCACACCCGCTATGCTTCACAGATGAAGTAATGGATCATCAAATCCCAGAGGGTTTCAAACCCGTGAATATTGAATCATACGATGGTACGACAGATCCTGCAGTATGGATCGAGGACTATCTCCTTCACATCCACATGGCCCGCAGCGACGATCTACACGCCATCAAATACCTCCCACTCAAGCTTAAAGGGCCAGCTCGGCATTGGCTCAACAGCCTGCTAGCAGAATCCATTGGGTGTTGGGAAGACCTGGAAGCCGCATTCCTCGACAACTTCCAGGGCACCTATGTGCGACCACCAGACGCCGATGACCTGAGCCACATAATTCAGCAGCCAGAGGAATCGGCCAGACAACTCTAGACATGGTTCCTAACCAAGAAAAATCAAATCGTCGACTGTCCGGACGCAGAGGCTCTAGCGGCTTTCAAGCATAATATCCGTGACGAGTGGCTTGCCCGGCACCTTGACAGGAAAAGCCGAAATCTATGGCAGCCCTCACGACACTCATGACCCGCTTTTGCACGGGAGAAGACAGTTGGCTGGCTCACAGCAATAACATGTCAAAGAGCCCTGGTAATTCGGATACCAAGGATAGCCATGGCAGGTCACGTCGCAACAAGCACAAGCGTCGCATTAACAGCGACAATACGGAGGACGCGGCAGTTAATGCCGGATTCAGAGGCTCTAAGCCCGGTCAGCGAAAAAAGCCATTCAAAAGAAGCACTTCGGGCCCATCCAGTTTGGACCGTATACTCGATCGCTCGTGTCAGATACATGGCAACCCCGAAAAGCCAGCCAACCACACCAACAGGGATTGTTGGGTGTTCAAGCAGGCCGGCAAGTTAAATGCCGAGAACAAGGACAAGGGGCTACATAGCCACGACAAAGAAGAGCCCTGACCGCCGAACAACAGAGGACAGAAGGGTTTCCCCCCACAAGTGCGGACGGTGAACATGATATACGCAACCCACATCCCCAAGAGGGAGCGGAAGCGTGCGTTAAGGGACGTATACGCGTTGGAGCCAGTCGCCCCAAAGTTCAACCCATGGTCCTCCTGCCCGATCACTTTCGATCGCAGGGACCACCCCACTAGTACCCGCCACAGCGGATTTGCCGCATTGGTTCTAGACCCAATCATCGACGGATTTCACCTCACTCGAGTCCTTATGGACGGCGGCAGCAGCCTAAACCTGCTTTATCAGGACACAATGCGCAAAATGGGCATAGATCCCTCAAGGATGAAACCCACAAAAACGACCTTTAAGGGCGTCATACTAGGTGTAGAGGCCCATTGCACAGGCTCAGTAACACTATAAGTGGTCTTCGGATCCCCGGATAATTTCCGAAGCGAGGAGTTAATCTTTGATATAGTCCCGTTCCGCAGTGGCTATCGCGCACTGCTCGGGCGAACCGCATTTGCAAAGTTCAATGCAGTGCCGCACTATGCATACCTCGAGCTCAAGATGCCAGGACCTCGGGGAGTCATTACGGTCAATGGAAACACCGAACGCTCTCTCCGAACGGAGGAGCACACGGCGGCCCTCGCAACGGAAGTACAAAGCAGCCTCTCAAGGCAATTCTCCAATCCGGCAATAAAACGTCCGAACACCGTCAAGCGCGCTCGGAGTAACCTACAACAAGACCGTCTGGCACATTCCGAGCAAGCGTAGAAATGCAGCCCCAAACCCAGCCCTAGCAAAACGGCGAAATCTATGCTACGCGTATATAATTACGCTCTGAAAATACCATGGGCACAGGGGGAGGGGCACGACCATGGCACGCCCAAAACGCGGCTCAACCGCACTAGGGGCTGCCGATTTTATCATTTTTTCTTACTTTCAGGACTTTACTCTCTGGAAGACCTGCTCGGCAGTACAATTTCCGAACACACGATACAACAACCAGGGAGGCAGAAAGCTACGTCGCACTATGGAACTCCCAGGTGGTCTCTATAACGAGCAAAATACCTGTTTTACATACCATTCCGCAGCTCGCCCCTGGAGGGGACATGTCAAATAGTTCCATCTCCCGCTTATCGCAATATTTGTATCGTTCTGCTTTGAATGCACCTTTCTCGAATAAACAATGCTTAGCTTCAGCCTATTATTGCATTCTCTATTCATTCCTTTTTATGTATATATGTTCATTCATGACATTCAGCACCCGTACACTTTGGTACGGCTAATACGCCAGGGGCTCAAGCACCCCATAATACGGCGTGAGAAACCTGAACACTTCCACAAGTGCGGCACTCCGAACTTATAGCATTATATGCATTATCTCTGAATCATGTCTTTGGTCAATAGTTGGGTTTGCCCGACTCCCATGTTTTGGTACCTTACGTTCCGCTATATCGGCTAAGGTAGCACTGGGAGAACTACTGTGATTGTGCCCCGGTTCACCTGGGCTAAGCACCTCAGTAGAGAAAGCTAAAACTGACTGTCGTCATAGGGCGAGAGCTGGTCGCTGTTCGAGAGGTTTCGAGTCCTTAAAGACTTATGCCGCTTAGAGCGAGGAGTCGGCTTTGTCCGGCCTAGGCGTGTATAGCGCCCCGAACTCGGTCTTCCGAACACTAGGGGATTCACCAAAATTTAAAATTATAGAATTCTCTGGCTAAGTGAGAGTGAGAACGCATTATAGCCCGATTGCCTTGTTCGTTGTGTTGGGCACCTCCCTCGAAGGACCCAAGAATGGGAAAAAAGAGTGCTCAGATTTAATCCTGAACACCCCAGCACTCGTGGCATGGGGGCAGAAGCCGACGACTCGCCATTTCTCAGATTTAATAAAAGGCCGCATAGAAGGTAATATTTTAAATTAAAACAAGCGTTGCATAGCGCATACGAACAAGTTTTTAGCGTACAGGATCACACGAGCGAGTTTACTCAAATATTACATCTTTGGAACATTCATCCGCCACAAGGCGGGCACCCTTCAGGACGCCCTCATAGTACATCTTAGGGTGGCGTTGCTCCTTGCCCTGCGGTGGCCCATCCTTCACCAGCCGCTCCGCGTCCATTTTTCCCCAGTGTACTTTCACACGGGCAAGGGCCCTGCGGGCACCCTCGGTGCAAACGAAGCACTTGATAACTTCAAGCCACGGACAAGCATCCGCCAGCCGCCTCACCAGCCCAAAGTAGCTCCCAGGCATGGCCTCTCCAGGCCACAGCCGGACTATGAGACCCTTCATGGCCTGTTCGGCCACCTTATGGAGCTCGACCAGTTGCTTCAGCTGGTCGCTCAAGGGCACCGGGTGTCCGGTCTTAGCATACTGAGACCAGAACACCTTCTCCGTCGAGCCCCCTTCCTCGGCCCAGTAGTAGGTGGCGGCATCGGACACGCTGCGAGGCAAATCTGTGAATGCTCCTTGAGAGCTCCGGACTCGGGTAAGTAACAAGTAATTCACTTTCACATGCTTGCTTTGCATAATGAAGGCCTTACCCGCCGCTATCTTCTTTATCGCCTAAATTTCCTGGAGGGCTTTTTGGGCTTCGGCCTTGGCAGACTTGGCGCACTCAAGGGCCGCAGCGAGCTCAGACTCGCGAGTCTTCGACTCAAGCTCCAAACTCTCATACTTTTTCACGAGAGCCTGGAGCTCTTGCTGCACCTCGGCAACCCGCGCCTGTTGCCTCCCTCGCTCGCTGCACTCCGTGGCCGCTTTATCTTCGGCCTCGGATAGTGCTTGCTTCAGGGTCGCCACCTCGGTCGTGGCCCCTAGCACATCAATAATGATCCTATCATTTTTTGGAACTGCATCTTTTTTATATACACACATAGACAAGGCATTACGTACCTTGGTTCTCCTCGAGCCGCTTCTTGGCAAGGCCGAGCTCTTTCTCGGACCGCTCGAGGTTCTGCTGCAGCGCATCAACCTCCGCAGTCAGTATGGCAGAGGTTAGCAGCGAAGCCTGCACACGCATATCGACATAATTATGTTAGACTCCGGCGAATATAATTAGATCCTCTATCCGGCTTTTCTTTGTGAACACCGAACAGAGCATCAGGGGCTACTATCTATGCGGTAATATTTTCATATATTTTTTACATACCTAAAAGCCTATTAGAAGGCTGGCACAGGCTTCAGTCAGCCCGCTTTTGGCAGACTGAACTTTCTGGATCACCGCACTCATAATAGTGCGGTGCTCCTTGTTGATGGAGGCGTCGTTAAGCACCTCCAGCAAGTTATCCGGTGCCTCCGGTTGGGAGGTCACCGGCGCGGTAGGCTTGCCCTTCTTAGCGGGGGGCGCCTGCCGGACTCCGGAACCGTTGAAGGTTCCGGTGCGGTGTTCGGCCCAGGGCCGGACTTGGAGCCCTTGGGAGTCTTGCCCCCCTTGCGCCTGGAGTCTGGGATGTCGCCTGGAGGCGCCCCCGACTGCCTCCCCTCGGTTTGGAACCCCTTGGGACAATACCTCGGCATTGTCCGTAGGGGGAGGGGAGGAGGCGGCCGGAAGTGAAAGGCTATTCACATCCGATGAACCCAAGGAGCCGCTCGATGACACGTCAAGCCGGGCTCGGGGAGGATTGCATGATTGTATTCGACGTTAGGAGAAGCTGTGCAATAAAGGAATGCTACGAGTCACTCTGGTGTCCGAATACTTACAACTTCGCCAGGGGCTTGGCCCTGGGCAGCCACTCCTCTTCGCTGTCGGCGGTGTTGGTGGAGTAGTCCGGAGGAAGGGTCCTTCCCTTCTTGGACCCTCCGGCCTCCCCAGTTGGGGCGGCCTTCCTTTCTTCTCTCCCCCTGCTGGAGGGGAAGAAGCCTCTTTTTCCTCCTCCTCGTCTTCTTGGTAGGAGTGCGCCTCGGAGTCATCGGACGATGAGTCCGACACCACGGGCACCGGGAACTCTTTCGGGTTCCCGTGGCCTTCTTCTTGGCCTTCTTCTCCGGCACCATGTAAGGTGCCGGAACCAGCAGCTTCGCCAAGCGGGCGTCTGCTGGGCCTTCGGGCAAAGGAGCCGGACAATCGATCTGTCCGGACGTCTCCTGCTAGTCCTGTCAAAGGTACGGGACCTTAGATCCCGCATAGAGTCAAACTATAAAAAACGAGTATCCTGTAAAAGGTAAAACAGCTTACCGCGCTGGCTTGGCGCTTTGCGCAGAATCCGCGATCCTCGATAGTGGGAGGGGGAACCCCGGCGCCCTTGAATAGCACCTTCCAGGCATCCTCATGTGTTGCGTCGAAGAGCCTGTTTAGAGTTTGGTGCTGGGCCAGGTCGAACTCCCACAAGTTGAAAGCCTGTTGTTGACACGGGAGGACCCGGTGAATGAGCATGACCTGGACTACGTTGACAAGTTTGAGCTTCTTGTTCACCAGGTTTTGGATACATGTTTGGAGTCCGGTCAGCTGTCCCGAATTACCCCATGATAGGCCCTTCTCTTGCCAAGTGGTGATCCGCGTGGGGATGCCAGATCGGAACTCGGGGGCCGCTGCCCATTCAGGGTCACGCGGCTCGGTGATGTAGAACCACCCTGATTGCCACCCCTTTATGGTCTCTACGAAGGAGCCCTCGAGCCATGTGACGTTGGGCATCTTGCCCACCATGGCGCCTCCGCACTCCGCCTGGCGGCCGCTCACTACTTTCGGCTTGACATTTAAGGTCTTCATCCATAAACCGAAGTGGGGCTTGATGCGGAGGAAGGCCTCGCACACGACGATAAACACCGAGATGTTGAGGATGAAGTTCGGGGCCAGATCGTGGAAGTCCAGGCCGTAGTAGGACATGAGCCCCGGACGAATGGGTGGAGAGGGAAGCCCAATCCGCGGTGGAAATGGGTGAGGAACACCATCCTCTCATGGGGCCTGGGGGTGGGGATGAGCTGTCCCTCATCTGGGAGCCGGTGCGCGATGTCGTCGGGCATGTATCCGGCTCTCCTTAGCTTTTTTATGTGTCCCTCCGTGACGGAGGAGACCATCCACCTGCCTCCCGCTCTGGACATGGTTGGAGAAGGTTGAGGTGGGAAATGCGGACTTGGGCGCTGGAGCTCGAGTGTGCGAAAATGGATGAGCAAAGGAGGAAGAAGGCGTGGATGAAAAGATGAATCCTTATCCCTTTATATGGGTGGACGAAACTATGCATCCCCACCAGCCTAGTAAAACTCGCTTATCCCCCAAGCGCAGTAATCAATGGCACGGTTGGGTTACCCACGCCCGTATTGATGAGAATCCCGTGATAAGGGGACACGATCTCTGCTTCGACAAGACGTGCCAAGGAAACCGCCTCGCAAAACGCGCTGAGGTGGGACAGTAAAAAACGATTCGAATGAAGGCTTGGCCGCGGTGTGATGTCACGCTACAGAATACGTCAGCAAATTAGATTTGTGAAAATGTTACTCTCTCTCTCTCTCTCTCTCTCTCTCTCTCTCTCTCTCTCTCTCACTCTCTCTACGGTGGTATGTGGAACTTTTTTTGCAGAGCCGGACACGATCCTTGTGTTCAAAATCTTCTATGAAGTATTCGGAGGAGGAACCCGCCTTGCAATGCCGAAGACAATCTGCGTGCCGGACTCGTCGTCATTGAAGCCTGGTTCAGGGGCTACTGAGGGAGTCCTGGATTAGGGGGTGTCTGGATAGCCGGACTCTAACCTTTGGCCGGACTGTTGGACTATGAAGATACAAGATTGAAGACTTTTTCCCGTATCCTGATGGGACTTTCCTTGGCGTGGAAGGCAAGCTTGGCAATACGGATATGTAGATCTCCTCCCATTGTAACCAACTCTGTGTAACCCTAGCCCCCTCCGGTGTCTATATAAACCGGAGGGTTTAGTCCGTAGGACACAACAACAACAAGAATCATACCATAGGCTAGCTTCTAGGGTTTAGCCTCTCTGATCTCGTGGATCCACTCTTGTACTACCCATATCATTAATATTAATCAAGCAGGAGTAGGGTTTTACCTCCATCGAGAGGGCCCGAACCTGGGTAAAAATATCGTGTCCCTTGTCTCCTGTTACCATCCGCCTAGACGCACAGTTCGGGGCCCCTACCCGAGATCCTCCGGTTTTGACACCGACACTATGGTTCATCATCATTTTGTTGAGAGGAACGATCAGTTCCTCTAGTACCTACTAATCTTTGATAGACGACGCACCTATCACGTCGCTCTCCCTGCTTCTACTTTCTTTGACTTTCGGAGAAAGGGGAGATATTTTATAACCAGAGAGGAGGCGGACGAGTATAAGAGGAGGACGGAGACAGCCCACCTCCAAGCTGCAGCCCACGACGCAATAGCCGCTGCATCTCAGTATGACCCCAGCTACAGCTTCGGGTATCCGCCAGGCCAGCCATGGCAATAGACCAATTTAGGCCAAAATCCTAAGCTTGGGGGAGTACGTATTTCTCACCGACATTACATTTATGTGCACACACTCATTGCTAGTTGTCGGTGCTCATACTCTTTCACTGTACGATCCATGCTAGTTTATTTTCCTTTTTATGCTTTCTTCTTGTGTGTTTGAAAAACCTTAAGAAAAAACAAAAAAAATAGTTGTAGCTTTCAGCTAGTTTACTTCCTTGCTATAGTAGTAATAATTAAAAGAAAACCCAAAAAGATTTCCCGTTCTTCTTTTGCTTGTTGGGAGCTTTCCCGTGTAAATAGTTTTACTTCTTTTCTTTTCTGTGGGGGTCGATAGGAGAAGACCATGATGAAATTGTTAGAGTGGTTCTATTATGCATTATTGTTGATTTAACCAAGAGCCCATATTGCCTTGTCTTCTCCTATTTATTGAATGCTCGCAGATTCCAACTTAGTCCAGTGCACGTGCACTATAATTATTATTCACAATCGTTCGGTCGTGCAAGTGAAAGGCAATAATGACTATATATGATGGACTAATTGAGATGAGAGAAGCTGGTATGAACTCGACCTCTCTTGTTTTTGTAAATATGATTAGTTCATCGTTCCTGATTCAGCCTATTATGAATAAACATGTTTGCAATGACAATTAGAGATTATAGTTGCTTATGTCATGCTTAATTAGCTAGGAGTTTATAATGGTTTACCTTGCGTGCCAACATGCTATTAAAATGGTTGTGATGTGGTATGTTAGGGTGGTATCCTCCTTTGAATGATTTAAGTGACTTGACTTCACACATGTTTGCACATGTAGTTGAAACAAATCAACATATCCTTCATGATATTTATGTTCATGGTAGATTATATCCTACTCATGCTTGCACTCAATGTTTATTAATTTTAATGCATGTTCATGACTGTTGTCGCTCTCTAGTTGGTCGCTTCCCAGTCTTTTTCTAGCCTTCACTTGTACTAAGCGGGAATACTGCTTGTGCATCTAATCCCTTTAACCCCAAAGTTATTCCATATGATTCCACCATACTTTGGTTGACTTGCTCGATGATCGGCAAGCAATAGAAAATAAATGGATCTTCAAGAGGAAGACAGGTGCTGATAGTAGTGTTACTATCTACAAAGTTAGACTTGTCGCAAAAAGGTTTTTGACAAGTTAAAGGTGTTGACTACAATGAGATTTTCTCACTCGTAGCGATGCTTAAGTCTGTCCAAATCATGTTAGCAATTGCCACATTTCATGAAATCTGGCAAATGGATGTCAAAAGTGCATTCCTTAATGGATTTCTTAAAGAAGAGTTGTATATGATGCAACAAGAAGGTTTTGTCAATCCTAAAGGTGCTAACAAAATGTGCAAACTCCAGCGATCCATCTATGGACTGATGCAAGCATCTCGGAGTTGGAATATATGCTTTGATGAGTTGATCAAAGCATATAGTTTTATACATACTTGCGGTGAAGCCTGTATTTACAACAAAGTGAGTGGGAGCGCTACAGCTTTTCTGATAAGTATATGTGAATGACATATTGTTGATCGGAAATGATGTAGAATTTTCTGGAAAGCATAAAGGAGTGTTTGAGAGGATTTTTTTCAAAGAAAGACCTCAGTGAAGTTGCTTACATATTGAGCATCAAGATCTATAGAGATAGATCAAGACACTTGATAAGATTTTTCAATGAGTGCATACCTTGATAAGATTTTGAAGGAGTTCAAAATGGATCAGTCAAAGAAGGAGTTCTTGCCTGAGTTGTAAGGTATGAAATTGAGTAAGACTCAAAACCCGACCACGACAGAAGGTAGAGAGAGAATGAAAGTCATTCCCTATGCCTCAGCCATAGGTTCTATAAAGTATGCTATGTTGTATACCAGACCTATTGTGTACCTCACCATGAGTTTGGCAAGAGGATACAATAGTGATCCAGGAGTGGATCACTGGACAGCGGTCAAAATTATCCTTAGTGGAATAAGTATATGTTTCTCGATTATGGAGGTGATAAAGAGTACGTCGTAAAGAGTTACGTCGATGCAAGCTTTGACACCGATCTGGATGACTCCGAGTCTTGATCTAGATACATATTGAAAGTGGGAGCAAATAGCTAGAGTAGCTCCGTGCAGAGCATTGTAGACATAGAAATTTGCAAAATACATACGGATCTGAATGTGGCAGGCCCATTGACTAAACCTCTCTCACAAGCAAAACATGATCACACCTTAGTACTCTTTGGGTGTTAATCACATGGCAATATGAACTAGATTATGGACTCTAGTAAACCCTTTGGGTATTGGTCACATGGCGATGTGAACTATAGAGTGTCAAATCACATGACGATGTGAACTATTGGTGTTAAATCACATGTAGGGATGGCAATTTTATCCATGGATCTGGATACCCATGGATACCCGACCCGGTTGGGCAAGGGTATGGAGCACATTTCTGCCCATGGGTCCATGGATATGGATACCCACGAACAGCTGGGTGGGGCACGGTTATAGTTTATGCTCCATGGGTATCCAATGGATACTCGTATGACATGTGGGGCCATATTCTAGTGACAGTAGAAAGAACGAATCAATGGAAAATGGCAGGCAATATGCAACTGGTGCCATAAGCTATATGCTGCAAAATCAACCTCTGGTATGTCACACTTAAGGACTCATCGTATTACGTGTTGCCTACTTATGCATGTAGCTTATGTTGACATTTGTGAGTGAATAATGTTGAGTTAATTTGATCTTTGGGAAGGCTTCATGCTGACTTTTCTATGCCCATGGAGCTCCATGGGTATGTGGGTATCCAGCGGGTTTGGGCATGGGCACAAGTTGTGCCCATGGATAATTTGATGGATGGGCAGAGGGTAGGAAGATGGGTCATGGGTTGGAGGACCAGCTCCACCCGCCCCAAACCCGACCCATTGCCAGCCCTAATCACATGGCGATGTGAACTAGATTATTGACTCTAGTGCAAGTGGGAGACTGAAGGAAATATGCCCTAGAGGCAATAATAAAGTTATTATTTTATTTCCTTATATCATGATAAATGTTTATTATTCATGCTAGAATTGTATTAACCGGAAACTTGATACATGTGTGAATACATAGACAAAACAGAGTGTCCCTAGTATGCCTCTACTTGACTAGCTCGTTAATCAAAGATGGTTAAGTTTCCTAGCCATAGACATGTGTTGTCATTTGATGAACGTGATCACATCATTAGAGAATGATGTGATGGACAAGACCCAACCGTTAGCTTAACATTATGATCGTTGAGTATTGCTATGGCTTTCTTCATGACTTATATATGTTCCTCTGACTATGAGATTATGCAACTCCCGAATACTGGAGGAACAGCTTGTGTGCTATCAAACGTCACAACGTAACTGGGTGATTATAAAGATGCTCTACAGGTGTCTCCGAAGGTGTTTGTTGGGTTGGCATAGATCGAGATTAGGATTTGTCACTCCGTGTATCGGAGAGGTATCTCTGGGCCCTCTCGGTAATACACATCACTATAAGCCTTGCAAGCAATGTGACTAATGAGTTAGCTGCGGGATGATGCATTACGGAACGAGTAAAGAGACTTTCCGGTAACGAGATTGAACTAGGTATTGAGATACCGACGATCGAAACTCGGGAAAGTAACATACCGATGACAAAGGGAACAACGTATGTTGTTATGTATAGTCAAAAAAACGTATGTTGTTATGCGGTTTGACCGATAAAGATCTTTGTAGAATATGTAGGAGCCAATATGAGCATCCAGGTTCCGCTATTGGTTATTGACCGGAGATGTTTCTCGGTCATGTCTACATAGTTCTCGAACCCGTAGGATCCGCACGCTTAAAGTTCGATGACGATTTGTATTATGAGTTATGTGATTTGATGTACCGAAGGTTGTTCGGAGTCCCGTATGAGATCACGGACATGACGAGGAGTCTCGAAATGGTTGAGACATAAAGATCGATATATTGGAAGGCTATATTCGGACATCAGAAAGGTTCCGAGTGATTCGGGTATTTTTTGGAGTACCGGGGAGTTACGGGAATTCGCCTGGAGAAGTAATGGCCCTTATTGGGATTTAGTAGAGAGAGGGGAGAAGGGCCAAGAGGTGGCGTGCGCCTCCCCCTGCCCAAACCGAATTGGACAAGGGGTGGGGGCGCGCCCCCCTTTCCTTCTCACTCTCCCCCTCTTTCCTTCTCTCTTACTCCGAATAGGAAAGAGGAGGGGAATCCTACTTGGACTAGGGAGTCCTAGTAGGATTCCCCACACCTTGGCGCACCCCCTCTAGGGTCGGCCTCCTCTTCCTCCCTCCTTTATATACGTGGGCAGGGGGCACCCTAAAGGCACTCCAAGATTTGTCTTAGTCGTGTGTGGTGCCCTCCTCCACAGTTACACACCTCGGTCATATCATCGTAGTGCTTAGGCGAAGCCCTGCACCGGTAACTTCATCATCACCGTCGCCACGCCGTCGTGCTGACGGGACTCTCCCTCGGCCTCAACTGGATCAAGAGTACAAGGGACGTCATCGAGCTGAACGTGTGCTGAACACGGAGGTGTCGTGCGTTCGGTGCTAGGATCGATCGGATCATGAAGACGTACGACTATATCAACCGCGTTGATATAACGTTTCCGCTTTCGGTCTACGAGGGTACGTGAACACACTCTCCCCGCTCGTTGCTATGCATCACCTAGATAGATCTTGTGTGATCGTAGGATCTTTTTTTGAAATTACCGCGTTCCCCAACATTTTTATTTTCCTTTCATCCTTTTTTTTCAACATATATTAAACTTTTCCATACAAATTATATATTTTTGTATACAAAGGAAACATTTTTATAGATGTTTCATATATCTCAAATACATGATTACTATAATATAGTTTTTTCATGCCTTTTCTTTCATACATATTGTAATTTTTCACATACAACTAATCATTTTCTTAAAAAAATTAACATTTTTAAATACATGATTAATATTTTTGAATAATTATTTTGAAGTTTTTTCCAATACACGTTGAAACATGTTTCATAAGCGTTGTACATTTTTTCCATATGCATTTTTGCACAAACATGCATTTTCATGTCTACTTTTGTCATACATAGTGTACATCTTTTGTACATATCTAAAACCTTTCTAATATACGTTTAACATTTTAAAATACACCATATCACATTTTTTCGAAAAAGTGCTCGCTTCAGGCGGCACATAGCCGGCATTTTTAAATACAGAATATCACGTACAGCTCGCTTCGGGCGGCACATAGCCGGCTATTTGTATTTTGTACACTAGTCGGCAACCCGTGCCTCTGCACGGGCTACCACTTCTGAATACTAAATATAGTAATTTTTTGTTCCATACGAATTTTTAACAATAATAAGATGTTTTCATGAATTGTTATGAAACATGGCAAGCAGTATTGTTATCATGAATTTTTAAAATTGAATGTGTCACAATGATATGTACACTTTATTCTTGTGTCATTGCAAGAGAGTTTAGAGTTATAATCTTTGTAAAAGTATGGACGTGCAACATTGTTAAATATGCATTTGTAGAATGCACATGATGCAACTGAGAACAACAGAAGCAATATTATAGGTCGGTCAGAAATAGTAAATATGAAACATTGGAGCTAAATCCTAAGGGATATAAATAATATTTTCAATAATAACCTATATGTTCCACCAATGGAATACACTGTAGTGGGATATTTTGCCATGTTTCCATGAAGAAATATAGTATTTGAACTTACAATTTACTGAGATCAATAACACATAGGAGGGCATTTAAAGAAGTGTGATTACATACCTGCCTTCAAAACAAAAATGAAACTCCACAAACACTACTTCTGAAAGCATTTTGGAGCACTTGGTGAATGTTCCATAATGGAAAATTTTGCACGTAGGTAAAAAAGAAAGCGATGTTTGTTGGAAAAACAGTTCAGAATAATTTAAATTTGTTAGCTATTTTCTTGAAACTGGATTTTTAAAGTAAGGGAATATATTAGAATTACACTTTTGAGACTCCCTCGCTCGCAAAAGAATGTGTGTAGATATTTATATATTTAATATGTATTAGGCTGAAATAAAGATATAGTGCTATATTCTACATCATGGAGTAGAATACTTCATCTACGTACAACTTTTTTTTACATGTTTCAATGCTTGAAAATTTATGTGTATTTTTGTACTTGAATTTTCACTATTGCATTAATGGCCTTTTTGGCAGCGATAGTTGTGGGGGGCGATTTCTGTATGTGATTCAAATTTATTTTTCGATCATGAATTTTATTTTTAAGTGTGAGTCTTGAATATTCCTTATTTGTGCATTTCTTTTTCCCTACTTCAAGTTGATGGGTACATGTTTTTTGTTTTCATGCGAATTTGGATGCGGAATCCTCTTTCAGCTTGAATTCTGAGAATGAATCAAGCTAACACCAAATCTAAGACTTAAAAATGGTTTACCTCCAAAAAAGTAAAATATAATGGAGCTGGTTGATTCCCCAATTATATTTTCTAGCGGGTTTAACTTCATATAATTTTTTTGGACGTGTGATAGTTTATGCAAATTCTTCTTCTTGTGTCACAATTAGATGATTTCGTATATTAAATAAGTGATCTTGGCAAAGATATATGTTGGAGAGATTTATGCATGTATGTCTGATTCATTTGATTTTATCAGTATCTTCTTTTTGTACGTGGGATCCAAATTTCTTTTTCAATCACGCATATGTTTTTTTATTGGGCATAGGCCTTCTTTTTAACGTGAGGCTTATGGACTCCTTTATAGTTTTATTTTTATTTTTCCAGTTTATGCACGTGGTTTTTGTATAAATGGAAAAGCAGTGTGTGCTTGTTTTTTTGTGTGATGAGAAGCCACATGTTTGTACGTACTCTTGTTCCTATTTTTGTAACGGGTGAAGGCACCTGATTTTATTTTTTGTTTGAGGATCGGCACCTGATTTATTGGGAACGTGGATGAGGTTGGCCCGCTTTTTTATAGCGTGAGGACTCTTCTTCTTACTAGTTAGGCAATAACTCTCCTTTTGTACGTGTTGGGCAGGGTCTTCTTTTTATAAGTGTGGGTCTACCTATTTACGGACGTGGTGTTTTATTAAAGATAGATCTTGTAATAGATCTTGACCCCAAATTTTTTCATCTAATGGCTGAATTAATTTTGATGATCTAGTAGCTGAATTAATCTTGATGATGTGTATTAACAGGAGGCTTCAACAGTGCCTCCAATTAGTAAATACTCCCTCCATTCTAAAATATAGTGCGCCCGCACTTCCCGAGGTCCAACTTTGACCATAAATTTAACCAACGAGACCAACTGCGGCGGGAGAAAAAATTATATAATTGAAAACTTCTTTCGAATACGAATTCACTGATATAATTTTGCTCCCGCCGCAATCGGTCTTGGTAGTTAAATTTACGGTCAAAGTTGAAGCACGGAGATAGAGGAAGCACTATATTGTGGAATGGAGGGAGTATAAGATAGGGCGCTGGACAGGGAGCAAACGCAGACGCTAGCACACGCTATTGGGCCAGCTCACTCACTAGGTTGCTTTTTTTCCTGGCATGAAATTAATTTTAGTTTTTTAGAAAAATCTAGACTGGTTGGAGTCGGTTTTAATATCACTACCCTAGCATTTCTTTTTAAATCGAGATTTTTTTCATAAATTCCAAACAATTTGCAAAATTTAAATATGCTCGTGGATTGAAAAAATAGATCCAAAGTTTTACAAATGTTTGTCGTTTAAAAAATGTTCACGAACACAATAATTGTTCAAAAAGCTCGAAAAAGGTTCATCGACTCAATTTTTTTGTGAAATTAAACTATTGACCCTAAATTGGAAAACATGCTCATGAATTTCAAATAAATGCATGAATTCGTAAAATATTCGCCAATTAAGAAAAAATTTCCTGATATTCAAAAAGTGCTCATGGTTTCAAAAAAATGTTCATGAATTTCAAATTTTCTTATGAATTCAAAAATTTCCACAAATTTCAAAAAAAGTTTGCTAATGTTAAAAAATTAATTCAAAAATCGAATTTTGGAAATAAAAATCGAAATAGAAAAAAATATGGAAAAGAAGAAGAAAAAATATAAATCTAAAAAGAAAAGAAAGAACGAAAATGTAAAAACCAGAAAGAAAAAACATAGGATAAAATGTTGGGGGCAGCTTAGGGGTGTGATACCTTGTTATTCCCTTATCTATGGGCCAAATAGGATCGCCATTGGCTGCCTCGCGAACTAAGCATAGCTCAGATGGTTTGATTCTTATGGTGGAATTAGCCCAGTCATGTCCTGGACTTGGCACCGGTGGTTGTATTTTTCCTAAATTTATTCTAGTCTTTCAGGCGATGTTCGTTCAGCTGGAGGAGACGTTCTCATCGACTACCGAGGCGTCCTTAGTGAGTTCATCAATCTCAACATATTGTTCGGCTCAGTATCGCAGAGTTGCTCATAGAGGTATGGTGTGCGCATTTGTTTATAGAGGTCACTGTATGTGTGTGTATGTGGGCATTTCTGTTTGTACCGTGTTTCATTTTTTTAAACCTTTCATTGCGACGAATCGTTCTGGTGTCTCATCGTGGCCGACGTGTTTCGTAGCGTGTTGGATTTTGGGTATGGTCGTATTTGTTATGATACTTTACTTTTATTTATATTTTACGGACGGGGCGTTTTGGCTCCCAGGCTCACCTGAGCCCCGGAGTGAGCAGCAAACTCGCCAAAATTAGTATAAAAATTCAAAGAAACCCAAAATTCTCTAGTGAAAGATACTTTAGTCTGTGATGTCCATGCAAAAATTCAGCATATTTGAATATCTGACGAGCTCTCGGCAAAAGAGACAAATTTGTAGTCTGTGAAAAAGTTTATTGTTTTGCACTATACGGACCTCAATTTTGTTTTTTTACTGAGAGCTACTCAGATGTCCAAATGAGCTGAAACTTGGCATGAACATCACACACTCAAGCATCTTTCACCACAAAAAAAGTTCGAATTCTTTTTGTCTTCTAGTATGTTTTTTGAATTTACTGTTCACAAGTGGTGTAGATGAGCTCGGAGCCAAATTGGATATATTCGATATTCTACCATTTACGGTAGTATCGTCCTTATGAGATGGTTTTCCAGCCAGCGTCTGTGCACAAAGGAGAATAATGAGGAAAGAAAATAGGTACTCCCGCCGCTTGTAGTAATTTTCCAAAGCCCCTAGAATTTAATTAGACGCTAATAAAGGCCATTTAGGTCAACTTATATGTACACAGATTCTTCTAGCTTTGCCTTAATATTTTTGTCTATGTTTGGCTAGCTGAGTACACTGTATCTTACTGTTTGACTGGAATTGTATACCCACATGATAGCTGAACGTCCTAACCATACGTTGTCAGGGAAAGTATCTAGTGCTCCCAGGCCTAGGGTGCTCCCGGTGCTCCGATGCGAAAAACATTTTTTAAAATGTTCAAAAAATTCTGGAAAAAAAATGCAGCACATCGACGGATCATCTATGTATCTTGTCACAAAATTTCAAATCAAAATTCGGAACATTGCTCGAGATACAAAACTGACAAATTTTTGTACATTTTTGAAAAGTCTAAAATAAATTCAAAGACATCGAACAATATTTTTGTCATTTTTGTATCTCGAGCAATATTTCGAATTTTGATTTAAAATTGTGTGACAAGAGACATCGATGTTCCGTCGATGTGCTGCATTTTTTTCAGAATTTTTTGAACATTTAAAAAATGTTTTTCGGACATTTGGAGCACCGGGAGCACCCCAAGCCTGGGAGCACTAGATACTTTCCCTACGTTGTCACTGTACTAAAAAAATCACTTCTAAATTTTTTTTACTCGTTGTCACTCTTCATGTTTTACTTGAATGAAAACGGAGCTGGGCTCACACAGTCACACCTATTTATGATGCTGACTCCCCACGCTCTCAAGCTAACAAGAACAGAAGAGAGACCATAATTCACGGAGGACACTGCCAACAATAGAGTTACGACAAATCGAGAAAGCATAGATATTTCCAACGGAGCAACCCAGGGTTCCTCTAGATATGGCAATGTGCCCCTCCGCCGAGTTCCTTGTCCAACCCCACCGCACTACGACCTTGTCGCCCCCCGCCCCTCCTCCAGGAAAATATCTGATGCATCGAAGCTTGTGGTGCTACCGGTGCACCGAACTCATATTGTGCTTTTAAAATGTTTTAAAAAAATTGAAAAAAATTAGCACACTCATATAATATCAATGTAAGTTGTCACAAAATTTTAAGTCAAAATTCGAAACATAACTGGCAAAACAAAAATGACAAATTCAACACTGTATAGTACATAACATAACTTGGGCTTTAGATTTGACCCACTATCACACTGATGTCAAATTTGTCATTTTTGTATCTCAAAAAATATTTCAAAATGTTAACATGCTAGATTTTTTCTCAGATTTTTTTAAAATATTATATGACATTCGGTGCACCGGTAGCACCACAAGTGCGGGTGCATCGGATACATCCCCCCCCCCCCCCCCCCCACTTCCTCCTCCCTTCCTGCCCTTGCACCACAAAACTCCCTCCCTCTATGCAAGACATGCTCAAATTTTTGCGGTCATCAATGTACAACTTCGACCACAAATATGTACTTCTGCATAGGTATTTCTGTTGTAAAATATGTTTCTCTATGTACTTGTTTGTAGACATAGTACAGGTGAAAATCATAGTCAAAATTGAACATGGCGATCACCGTGAAATGTCCCTTACAGTTTTGGGGGGAAAGGCCACTAAATGATTGGTTGGATGTTATATGCTATTTCTTTTAACACAGAACAACCACGGATGCTCACATACACTTATCCGTATGATCATCCATACACACATCCTATCCGTATGAACACCTCCGAGATACCGAACCGGCTCAACACCTTGAAATTAACAAAGTCATCATAGTCACCTAATAGTCAAGGAAAACGTCTCCTTTTACTAAATAAACATCGTTGAAAAGTCTAAAATAAATTCAGAGAAATACAACTAGGAGAGCCAAGTTTGGAACTTAAACATACGCTCAGCTCGCCTATACTGCGAGTAGCTTATTTTCTACATGCACGCCGTGACCAAAGGATTTTGCCCCTGTACACATTGGCAAGGACTGGTCAAACATGCAGCTAGCTATGACCCACATGTCATGCCGGCACACACACAGGATAAATCACATGTAAAATTAAATGAGCTACTGTGATACTCACTTCGTCCCAAAATAAATGTTTTAACTTTAGTACAAATTTATACTAAAATTAATATAAAATCAAGAGGGAACGGAGAGAGTAGTAGAATTGAGGCTTCCTCATGATTAGGGCTGCAAACGAGTCGAGTTTGAGCGAGTTGGATCAAGCTCAACTCAACTTCTACAAAAGTTTGAGCGAGCTCAAACCAAGCGAAGCTCAAGGTCGAGCTGTAGAAAGTGGCTCGTGCTCACCTTGTAACAACCTAAAGTCGATCTTGAGCTAGTTCGAGCTAAATAAGATGATTTTTTTAAATAATTTAAGAATTTTTTTTAAAATAAAACAGGCCACAACACAACCTAAAAAACCATTATATAATTCAACGTATTCTTTCTAAACTGAAGACTAGTACTTAATGGAAGAGATCATGGAAGAACTAGTAGCAAGAGAAAAAAAATGAAGGTGCACCTGCTCTCAAATTTTGGCCAAAATAACATGATATTTTAACCCATGGTGATCCCATACCATAGCGGGGCTAAATTTTCTCTGCAGATAATTACTCCCTCTGTCCCAGAATATAAAAACGTTTTTGACACTATGCTAGTGTTAAAAACGTTTTTATATTTTGAAACGGAGGGAGTAACATTTTTCAAACTCGTTAACTTTTTAAAAATTAGCAAGAAAAACATAGCCAGTTGTTTGAACTAGCAGTTTTTTTCTCCGCACGATCTCGCAAACATTAGCAAGTACTCCTAATTAACAGAGAGTAGTGTAGCAAGCAAGCGAGCACTGAGAGGCGTCCTTTCAAGCGAGAAAAACAATAACAAGCGAGATTGCGAGTGAGACAATCGAACGATTGTAGCCAGCGACCGAGACGAGCGGACACGCGAGTCGCGAGCTCTATGAGCACACCGATTTTCGTTTTTTGTTTTGTTTTTCCACTGTTTCTTCTACAGTTCTGCTTGGGGTTTCCCGTTTTCATTTTTCTCTTCAGGTTTAGTAGGTTTTGTTTCTTTTTTCTTCGGTTTTTACTGGGTTTTTTTTCTTTTCCTTTTTTTCAACGTATATTAAACTTTTCCATACAAACTATACTTTTTTGTATACAAAAGAAACATTTTTTCTACACGTTTCATATATCTCAAATACATGATTGATACATTTTATAATATAGTTCTTCATGCATTTTTTCATACATATTATAATTTTTCATAGACATCTAATCATTTCCTTAAACAAGTTTAACATTTTTAAAAACATGATTAATATTTTTGAACATTTTTTTAATACACATTGTAGACAGGATTTCTTAAAAATATCAAAAAGCATTTGGTTTGAAATTTGTGAACATTTTTCTAAGTGCAGCATACATTTTTAATGGTATATATTTTTGTTTTTTAATTACACAAAGAGTTTCTTAGATCATATATCATTTTTCTAAATTTCCATGCACATTTTAAAAATGTCCCTAATTTTATTTGGATGTTAGACACATTTTCTAAAAGATGCGTGACCATTTTACACTACATTTACATTTCTTTTACACTGCATTTACTATATTTGCTTCCATGATATATATGTATTTTATTTTCTGAAAAGAAGATATGAAAAAACAAGCATGACAAGACCATGTCGTATCTCGCCTGGTCACTAGAATAGCTGCGGGCGACGCTCACGTACAGCTCGCTTCAGGCGGCACATAACCGGCTTTTTTTTTTGTACATAGCGCATTGGACATCCTAAAAAAAAAGAAAATACATAGCGCATTAGACAGGGAGCAAACCGCAGAAGCTAGCGCATGCTATTGGGCCGGCTTACTTAATAGGTTGTTTTTTTTCAGGCATGAAATTAATTTTTAGTACCCCTCAAAAAAAATGAAATTAATTTTTAGTTTCTTCTTGAAAAAACTTGACTCCTCTAGAGTCGGTTTTAACTAAATATCGCTACTCTAGCATTTATTTTTAAATCACGACTTCTTAAATTGTTCATAAGTTCTTTTTTTTTGCAAAATACGAATATGCTCCTGGATTGGAGAAATTGATCCAAATGTTTATGAACTCAATAATTGTTCACAATGTTCAAAACAAGGTTCATCGATTCAAAAACTGTTTGTGAAAATAAAAAAAACTGATCCCTAAATTGGAAAACATATTCATGAATTCAAAATAATGAATTTAAATTTTTTTAATAAATTCAGAAAATGTTCACCAATTAGGAAAATTGTTCCCAGTATTCAAAATGTGTTCACGGATTCAAAAATGTTCGTTAATTACTAATTTTCTTACGAATTCAGAAATGTTCACGATTTTTTTTAAAGTTTGGTAATATTAAACAATTAATTTAGAATGACATCGAAATTTGGAATGACAAATCAAAACAGAAATAATAAAATTAAAATCAGAAAAAAACTAAATCTAAAAATGATAGAAAGAATGGAAATGAAAAAAAGCAGAAAAAATCAAAAAGGAAAAACATAGGATAAAATGGTGGGGCAGTGGGGTGTGATACCTCGTTATTCCTTGACCTATGCGCTAAATAGGATCACCATTATCTACCTCGCGAACTGAGGTTCTTGTGGTGGGACCAGCATACCAGAGTTCAAGTTCTAGACTTGGCACCAATGCTTGTATTTTTTTCTAAATTTATTCTTGTCTTTTAGGCGATGTTCATTCAACAAGAGGAGACGTTTCTATCGACTACGAAGGCGTCCTCAGCGAGTTCATCAATCTCAAGATATTGTTACGACTCAGTATCTCAGAGTTGCTCGTAGGGCATGGTGTGTGCATGTGTGTTTATAGAGGTGAGTGTATATGCACATTTGTGTTTGTACTGTGTTTCTTTTTTTTTTGAAAAAAAAAACCCTTTCATTGCAACAAATTGATGGTATAGCTCCATTCGCTCTTCAGTTGATTTTCATGCATGTGCAATTTATATGGTTTAGCATTAGATGGCCGTTGTGGTGTCTCATCGTGGCCGACGTGGTCTGTAGCGTGTTGGATTTTGGGTATGGTTGTATATTTAGGATGCTTTCGGTGATACTTTACTTCTTTCTTCATATTGTACCATTTACAGTAGTGTCGTCTTTGTGAGATGGTTTTCCAGCCAGCGTCTGTGCACAATGGAGAAAAAAAGGAAAGAAAATATGTAGGAAAGAACGGCGCGCGACCGCTTGTAGTAAGTTTTGAAAGTGCCTAAGATTTAAATAATCGCTAATAAAGGCCATTTAGGTCAATTATATGTACAAAGATTCTTCTAGCTTCGCCTTGATATTTTTGTCTATGCTTGGCTGGCTGAGTGCACTGTATCTTACTGCTAATTGGCTGGAATTCTATACCCACATGATAGCTGAACATCCTAACATTATGGTTTTTTTGGAGGGTCATCTGTTTTGGAACGGAAGGAGTACCTTACACTATCACTGTAAAAAAAACTTGCGTTGTCACTCTTTTTGTTTAATTGAATGAAAATGGAGCTGGGCCTCCCCCTATTATGATGCTGACTCTCCACGATCTCGACCTGACAAGAACAAAAGAGAGACTATAATTCCCGGAGTAACACGGCCAACAATAGAGATGTACGACAAATCAAAA
The DNA here is from genome assembly GCA_032464435.1 of Aegilops umbellulata. NCBI lineage: Eukaryota > Viridiplantae > Streptophyta > Magnoliopsida > Poales > Poaceae > Aegilops > Aegilops umbellulata. The sequence goes on along the minus strand of CP136059.1, from coordinate 358,306,872 downwards.
AATCATATATACTAAGAACGTCCGTGCGTTGCAACGGGGCCACATTAACTTTAAAAGTTCAATATCAATTATGTTAATAGTAATTTAATATTCTCATACATATTAAGTGACATTGACGACCTTTTTACCATCAAATTCTCACACACACACCCTCTCCCTCCCTCTTCCTCATTCTCTCTCCCCCTCTCCCTCACTAGGGAGATGGGACAAAAATAAACCCGGAACGGAGACTACCAACTGAGACATTAGGACTAGAGATCATTTAGTTGATAAGAATAAATAGAAAACGGTGTTAAAAAGGAGAAACATATTAGAATACTTTAAAAAACCCAAATGACGATGTAAAAGGGGATTCGCCCTGCCCCCGGGCCTTGCCACCGAACCGGCTCAGCGGTCCAATCCCCGCGCGGTCGTCTTCTCCTGTTCCCCGAGCCGCGTCGCTACAGAGCCGGGCTCCCGCCTGACCACCTCGCTGGCATCGAAGGGGAATGGATAAGGGTGACGCCCTTCCTTCCCTGCCCCCATGGCCTCAGTCCTCCTCGACGCCCCTCCCAAATCCACTTCCCCTCCTCGCTCGCTCGATCCCGTCGATCTGGACGAAGTCAGACGCCACGACCACCATGACCGACCCCGTCCACATGGCCACTGCCCTCCCTGCGGGCTAGGAGCTTGTCGAGGAGCTCCGAACGCCTTCGCTACTTCGTCTGCGCCAACGAGATCAAGTCCAGCACCCCTGCATCAACGTCGCTGCCGTCTTCCTCAACCTTGGGCCACCGCGACATTGTCGTTCGATCCGCGCCGCCCCAAGCTCCCATGTCTTCCCCTAGCCGCGTCTTGTTGAGAAATACACAATTTATGGAGGAACACTTTATATATTGGCCTTCTAAGCTTTTCGCCCATTTTGGCAATCGATGCCAATGGGGGAGAAGTTTCAGAGAGTTTTGTGGAGAAGGTTTTCAGAGTCTTCACCTTGCTTTGGATTTGTTCCTAAGCATTTGCATCTCATTCTCCTGCATCATTGGTTGTTGCATTGCATGGTGATGCATAATTCCTTATATAAACTCTCTTGAAAGTGATTGTCATCAATTACAAAAATGGGGGAGATTAAAAGAACATGTGGTGCCCCCATGTTTGGTTTTGGTAATTAATGACAACCTCTATGGACTAATGGTTGCCTTGAGTTATATTTGAAGGATTTGTCCATAGGCATTTCTTGAAGTCCATGTGTTGGTTTCAAGGAGTTTATGAGTTGACCAAGGTGCTATTAAGGAATTATTCTAAGTTTGGTCATGTGAGTGTTGAGCTTATTGCAAGCATGTCTTGAAGAAGAAGATTGTGTGATCATTCATGTTTACCTTCAAGACATCATCCAAATGAAGAGAGTTGGAGAGATTCAAGGTTGATCAAGACTAAGTCAAGAGTGAATCAAGTTGATCAACTCACAAAGCGTAGAAGATGTACCGAGAGGGATCAAGTGATCCCATGGTATGGTAAGCATTGTCCATTGCGCTTTGTGTACTAACCCATGGTCTATGTGAGAGTTCTATGTGGGGTTAGGTATGTGTTCATGGGCTTGCGTCAAGAGGAAGATATCCGTCAACCCATGGAGAGGATGACATCAAGTGGTGATCGTCATCAAGATTGTGGTGTGCAAGTCCAAGTGGAGCATCACAAAGAGATCCAGTGCTTGAAGCTTGCCATCCATTGTGGTGTCAATGGACTTGTGAAGATGTGCCGAAGAGTGGCTCACCCATAGTGGAGTATGAGGGAGCAATCATCTAGTCTTCATCGAGCCAACACAATCAAGAAAGGTGGTCCAACTTGAGGGAGTCAAGATCGTCATCATCTAGCTCAAGTGGACCATGTGCAAGGCAAAGGTTTGCCCTTGATAGGTTTTCTATTTTACCGGTCTCATGGTGGTAGTTGGGAGACCGGGTTATAGTATCGTTTCCGTACTATCAAGGGGGGCTCTCAAGTGAGTACCTTGATCGTATCGTTCGTCGAGAGCTCAAACCGTTGCATCCTTGCATCATATTTCTTGGTTCTTGTTTGGTTCTCTTTGTGAGTCTTAGAGCTTATGGTCATCTTGATGACAAGCTTGAGTTCATCGAAAACAGAGTTTGCATGCGTCTTCTATGATGTTTTCGGTGTTGGAGGTTTTACCGGTCTTATCTGAGGAAGGGTTCTCACCATTTTCTTTTTGGCCTTTTCTCATTTGCTTATTATTGGTATTTCTATCAAGATTGTGTTAGCCCTTATCGCTAGCTTTCCAACAAACTTGGTTTCGTCGAATTCAGAGTCCGTTTGCAGAAGTTGTGGTAGTTTTCGTGTTCTGAAAAGGCTGCAGCGGTACTACCGCGGGTAGGAGCGGAAGTAATTTTTTTACTACCGCTCTTAGGAGCGGTACTACCGCTTGGAGCAGTACTACCGCGGCTACTTCCGTGGCTACTTCCGCTCGGAACCAAAAACTCGTCACAAGTCCAGCGGTGGTAGGCACGGATGTAATTTTTTAGTACCGCTCTCAAGCAGTAGTACCGCTACCCTTAGCAGTAGTACCGCTATCCCTAGCGGTAGTACCGTGAGGTCAAGCGGTACTGCCGCTCCGACGGTTCTTCTGGCCTTTTTGCCTCCTCGCTGTTGTATTTTAAAGGGCTACTACCGCCCTAGCGATAGTACCGCTCGGTGCGGGCTGTGAGCATAACGGTTGGATTTTTTCCCACCTATAAAAGGGGGTCTTCTTCCTCATTGAACCTTATCCTTTGAGCTCGTGTTCTTCCCCCATTGTTGACCTTCTTCGAGCTTGCTAACTCTCAATCCCTCCATGGATTCTTGCTAGTTTTTGAGGGAAAAGAGAGAGGAGATCTAGATCCACGTTTCCACCAATCACTTTCTCCTCTAGGTGAGGGGAACCCCTTGGATCTAGATCTTGGAGTTCTTGGTGTTATCCTTTTTGTTCTTCCTCTCATTTTCCTCACTAGCATTAGTTGCTTCGGTGGGATTTGAGAGAGAAGGACTTGGGCACTCCGTGTGCCCTTGCCATTGCATTTGGTGCATCGGTTTGAGTTCTCCATGTGATACGTGGAAGTTACAAGTTGAGAAGCTTATTACTCTTGGGTGCTTGGTACCCTTGAGCTTGTTCCTCTTGGGTGCTTGGGCGCCCTAGAAGGTTGGTGGTGTTCGGATCTCAATCATTATGGTGTAAAGCTCCGGGCAAGCGTCGGGGTCTCCAATTAGGTTGTGGAGATCGCCCCGAGCAATTTGACGGGTACCGGTGACCGCCCCCAAGGGTTGCCAAAGTGTACGGGTTCGGTGACTGCCCCCAAGGGTTGCCATTTGTACGGGTTCGGTGACTGCCCTCAAGGGTCCCTTAGTGGAATCACGGCATCTTGCATTATGCGAGAGCGTAAGGAGATTACGGTGGCCCTAGTGGCTTCTTGGGGAGCATTGTGCCTTCACACCGCTCCAAACGGAGATTAGCATCCGCAAGGGTGTGAACTTCGGGATACATCATCGTCTCCGCGTGCCTTGGTTATCTCTTACCCGAGCCCTTTACTTATGCACTTTACTTTGTGATAGCCATATTGTTTCTTGTCATATATATTGCTATCACATAGTTGTTTATCTTGCTTAGTATAAGTTGTTGGTGCACATAGGTGAGCCTAGCTGTTGTAGGTTTTGTGTTTGACAAATTAACCGCTAGGTTTATTCCTCATTTGTTCAATCCTAAACCGTAATTATTTTAAATTGCCTATTCACCCCCCCTCTAGGCGACATCCACGATCTTTCAATTGGTATCAGAGCCTCGTCTCTCTTTGTTAGGCTTAACCGCCTAGAGAGTAAAGATGTCGACAAGGGGATTAGGATTCTCTGACACTCTTAGTTTCGATGGCAAAAAATTTATGTTTGGGTAATTCGCATGCTTAATCTCTTTAGGGTCATGGACCCAAATTTAGAGAGAATTGTAGATATGGGTTTTTCTCCTCCAAAGGATCCCCGATGATTATCTTTAGAGGATGAGAAAAACTCTTATCTCAATGCTCAAGCTTCTAATGTGCTTTTCCATGCTTTGAGCAATGTAGTTATATTTCAATTCATGCCGTTCTAGGATGCTCATGAGTTGTGGACAAAGCTTCAAGATAAATATGGTGTGTCCAAGATTTGTGGGGATGATTGTTCTCCCTCCACCTCCGGTCGTGTTGCTTTCTCAACTTCTACTACATCACCCACATCTGGTTTGCCATAAGGTAATGATATGGTGAGTAGTGGTGGTCATTGCAATGATGATAGTGTGCTTATCATTGATGACTCTTCATCACTTTCTTACTGCAATGCTTCATCTTTGGACTTTAGCACTTCGAGCACTCCAAATGTTTCACATGCTTTTGTTGATAGTCCTTGCATATCATGTAGAAATTGCTTGACTACTCATGATGATATGCTTACTATGTCTTGTTGCCATGACAAAAATGCATATATTTCCTCGAATTGTTGTGCTGACAATGTAGAGGAAACCCAACACTCCATGGAACAAGATGTGGTCTTCAATGGTGATTCAAGGGATCTTACATCATCATCTATTGCTTTTTTCCTTATGGCCAAGGCTTCAAAGTTATCTCCCACCTTGAATCCCAATATATCTTGTGATGATGATGTCGATTATGATAAAGAGAATGATGATGTTGCCTCCTTAAAATTAAGGGGGAAATAATCTTTAAAGCTCTTCTTAAGAATAAAATTGCTCGCTCCAACTTCATGGAAATCATGTCTATTGCTATTGAGGGCATGAAATATATTGATGAGTTGGAATCTCGTCTTGAGGAGCTTGAGGTCACCATTGATAAAATGGAAGGTCATGAGTGTGATTACACTAATGAAATTGCGGACCTCTCTCAAGCTCTTGAACTTGAACAAACCACCAAGGAATCTCTTGAGGAGATTTTTGCCCTAGAGTTATCTAGAGTGAAGGAATCTCATGATAGAGCTCTTGAGGTGGCCAATGCTTTTGAAACTAAAAATGCTAAGCTTGAAGTTGCTCATGCTAGACTCCTTGAGTATAAGTTGTTTGGGTACCATTTTGTTTGTGTTGTTGTTCTAGGAACAATTGGAGATGCATTGGACGCTCGGCTCACTCACAAGGAAGGTGGTGTCACCACATACTTATTGGAGTCAAGATAGGATGATCAATGAACTACTATCTACCTTTAATTGTTATCTACTACATCCTTCCAATGATATCTCGGTAACAAGTATCTCTTCATGCATTCTTCCTTGCTTTCAACCTTGTGTAGGTTGCATCTTAGCATGATATTCATTCCATCTTGTGATACTTGTTTCCTTTCTCAAAGCATCTCAACGATGATCTCATGTTGCTAGTTGTGATGTCTTTGATAGTTGTGTAGTAGGAATTCATTTATATACAATAAGACCATATCTAGCCATGTGCTATGCTTTCAAGCAAATATCTTATTGGTATATTTATGATTTCCTTGTGGATATCTTGTTCCTCGTGTTGCAACTATTTCGGGTGTACATCCTTCTTTGTAGATATATCATCATGATTTCGTCTACCTAGAATCTTATACACTTGAGAGAAGTTGTATATCTAGTTGATATCCCTTCTTTCACGTCCACCTTATCTTTCTTATGTTATTTCTCTGGTGGCTCCGTGAAAGCTTTTTCCTTGAGTGTGTGTCTTATATCGTTGCATCTTGATGCACTCTTGTGTGGTGAAGATTATTTTCCTCATGCTTATCTTTACGAGGCTTTTGCCATCTTAATTGGTATCCCTCGTCTTGATGAGGCTTTCATCCTCTATCTTCACCACGGGTTGTCACAAGCATAGATGCTTTATATGCTTATTAGTAAGCTTGTGAACCCATTTGCTAGTTGTGTGTGGGAATGATAGGCCTTGCACCGTGTGCCTCATTCTTTCAAGACTTTATTGATGCTTAATGCTCATCCGTACATTAGTCTTCTCAAGTGCATTGCCTTGACTCACACACATCTTTTTGGTTGAGCCCATTCTTAAGTTGCCTCTTTCACTTGTTGCTCAACCATGTGTTTGTTACATGTACTAGGCTTAGTTTCCTATATGCTCACTTGCACTTGTTGTAAGTTTCTATTGATTTTTGGGGGAGCTATGATCCTATTTTGTGCACTTTGTATCCAAATACAAAATTCTTATGTGTGCACAAATCATGGGGAGCTTCTCTAGTTTCTTTAGAACATTCCTATGCTCATTTGTGGCTCATAGGATCTTTGGTCTAGTTGGTTCAATTGATATCCATTGATTTCTTGCTTCAATTGGTATCTTTTGATTGCTTGATTGCTTGTGTCTCTCTTTGTTATGTCCTTGTGGCATATCATTCCTTTAGCAATCTTGGAGCCTTAATATAGTTGGTCTTCCTCCAAGTATTACCGTTGGATATGTGTATTGCATTCCACTCTTTTGTTGAGAAATACACAATTTATGGAGGAACACTTTTTACATTGGCCTTCTAAGCTTTTCGCCCATTTTGGCAATCGATGCCAATGGGGGAGAAGTTTCAGAGAGTTTTGTGGAGAAGGTTTTCAGAGTCTTCACCTTGCTTTGGATTTGTTCCTAAGCATTTGCATCTCATTCTCCTGCATCATTGGTTGTTGCATTGCATGGTGATGCATGATTCCTTATATAAACTCTCTTGAAAGTGATTGTCATCAATTACCAAAATGGGGGAGATTGAAAGAACATGCGGTGCCCCCATGTTTGGTTTTGGTAATTAATGACAACCTCTATGGACTAATGGTTGCCTTGAGTTATATTTGAAGGATTTGTCCATAGGCATTTCTTGAAGTCCATGTGTTGGTTTGAAGGAGTTTATGAGTTGACCAAGGTGCTATTAAGGAATTATTCTAAGTTTGGTCATGTGAGTGTTGAGCTTATTGCAAGCATGTCTTGAAGAAGAAGATTGTGTGATCATTCATGTTTACCTTCAAGACATCATCCAAATGAAGAGAGTTGGAGAGATTCAAGGTTGATCAAGACTAAGTCAAGAGTGAATCAAGTTGATCAACTCACAAAGCGTAGAAGATGTATCGAGAGGGATCAAGTGATCCCATGGTATGGTACGCATTGTCCATTGCACTTTGTGTACTAACCCATGGTCTATGTGAGAGTTCTATGTGGGGTTTGGTATGTGTTCATGGGCTTGCGTCAAGAGGAAGATATCCGTCAACCCATGGAGAGGATGACATCAAGTGGTGATCGTCATCAAGATTGTCGTGTGCAAGTCCAAGTGGAGCATCACGAAGAGATCCAGTGCTTGAAGCTTGCCATCCATTGTGGTGTCAATGGACTTGTGAAGATGTGCCGAAGAGTGGCTCACCCATAGTGGAGTATGAGGGAGCAATCATCTAGTATTCATCGAGCCAACACAATCAAGAAAGGTGGTCCAACTTGAGGGAGTCAAGATCGTCATCATCTAGCTCAAGTGGACCATGTGCAAGGCAAAGGTTTGCCCTTGATAGGTTTTCTATTTACCGGTCTCATGGTGGTAGTTGGGAGACCGGGTTATAGGATCGTTTGTCGTACTATCACGGGGGGGCTCCCAAGTGAATAGCTTGATCGTATCATTCTTCGAGAGCTCAAACCGTTGCATCCTTGCATCATATTTCTTGGTTCTTATTTGGTTCTCTTTGTGAGTCTTAGAGCTTATGGTCATCTTGATGACAAGCTTGAGTTCATCGAAAACGGAGTTTGCATGCGTCTTCTATGATGTTTTCGGTGTTGGAGGTTTTACCGGTCTTATCCGAGGAAGGGTTCTCACCATTTTCTTTTGTGCCTTTTATCATTTGCTTATTATTGGTATTTCTATCAATATTGTGTTAGCCCTTGTCGCTAGCTTTCCAACAAACTTGGTTTCATCGAATTCAGAGTCTGTTTGCAGAAGTTGTGGTAGTTTTCGTGTTTTGAAAAGGCTGCAGCGGTACTACCGCGGGTAGGAGCGGAAGTAATTTTTTACTACCGCTCTTGGGAGCGGTACTACCGCTTGGAGCAGTACTACCGCGGCTACTTCCGTGGCTACTTCCGCCCAGGACCAAAAACTCGTCACAAGTCCAGCGGTGGTAGGCATGGATGTAATTTTTTAGTACCGCTCGCAAGCAGTAGTACCGCTACCCTTAGCAGTAGTACTGCTATCCCTAGCAGTAGTACCGTGAGGTCAAGCGGTACTGCCGCTCCGGCGGTTCTTATGGCCATTTTGCCTCCTCGCTGTTGTATTTCAAAGGGCTACTACCGCCCTAGTGGTAGTACCGCTCCTTGGAGCGGTAGTACCGCTCGGTGCGGGCTATGAGCATAACGGTTGGATTTTTTTCCACCTATAAAAGGGGGTCTTCTTCCTCATTGAACCTTATCCTTTGAGCTCGTGTTCTTCCCCCATTGTTGACCTTCTTCGAGCTTGCTAACTCTCTATCCCTCCATGGATTCTTGCTAGTTTTTGAGGGAAAAGAGAGAGGAGATCTAGATCCACGTTTCAATCAATCACTTTCTCCTCTAGGTGAGGGGAACCCCTTGGATCTAGATCTTGGAGTTCTTGGTGTTATCCTTTTTGTTCTTCCTCTCATTTTCCTCCCTAGCATTAGTTGCTTCGGTGGGATTTGAGTGAGAAGGACTTGGGCACTCTGTGTTCCCTTGCCATTGCATTTGGTGCATCAGTTTGAGTTCTCCATGTGATACGTGGAAGTTACAAGTTGAGAAGCTTATTACTCTTGGGTGCTTGCTACCCTTGAGCTTGTTCCTCTTGGGTGCTTGGGCGCCCTAGACGGTTGGTGGTGTTCGGAGCTCAATCATTGTGGTGTAAAGCTCCGGGAAAGCGTCGGGGTCTCCAACTAGGTTGTGGAGATCGCCCCGAGCAATTTGACGGGTACCGGTGACCGCCCCCAAGGGTTGCCAAAGTGTACGGGTTCGGTGACAGCCCCCAAGGGTTGCCATTTGTACGGGTTCGGTGACCGCCCTCAAGGGTCCCTTAGTGGAATCACGACATCTTGCATTGTGCGAGAGCGTGAGGAGATTACGGTGGCCCTAGTGGCTTCTTGGGGAGCATTGTGCCTCCACACCGCTCCAAACGGAGATTAGCATCCGCAAGGGTGTGAACTTCGGGATACATCATCGTTTCTGCGTGCCTCGGTTATCTCTTACCCGAGCCCTTTACTTACGCACTTTACTTTGTGATAGCCATATTATTTTTGTCATATATCTTGCTATCACATAGTTGTTTATCTTGCTTAGTATAAGTTGTTGGTGCACATAGGTGAGCCTAGTTTTTGTAGGTTTTGTGTTTGACAAATTAACCGCTAGGTTTATTCCGCATTTGGTCAAGCCTAAACATTAATTATTTTAAAGCGTCTATTCACCCCCCTCTAGGCGACATCCACGATCTTTCACCCGTGCTACACCGCGTCGGTCGCGCCCGCCGCTGCCGTCGTGCTCGCCGCAGCCACCGCACCACTGTGCCCCGCGCGACACACACCCCGGCCGCGTGCGACACACTCGCTGGCTGCGCTCGCCCCGTCAGCTGCCGCCTATCCCTTCGCTCGCCCCGCTGTCACGCCCCTGCCTCGCGCCGCCTCCAGTCGTGGCCATCTTCTGCCGGCCGCCCCCTCAGCCACGCCGGCCGCATCTCTGCCCTCCACCGTCGGCCGCTCGCCTCGCCTGCTGCGTGTTGCTTCCTGCTGCTATGCGCTGCTCTATCACTGGTACGTTTGTCGGGGGTTGGGTGCGACATATGCCAATGGATGGCTTATCATGGTGGGAGCAAGTAGAACGTCGTCGGTGCCCGGAAGAGGGATGAGGCGTAGACACGAACGCCGGCGTACTTTACCCAGGTTCGGGGCTCTCCTAGGAGATAACACCCCTAGTCCTGCTCTGCGAGGTCTCCGCATGATCAAGGCACAAGTGAATACAGAAGTGCTCCTCGAGCTGTTTGCTAGAGGTAGGAGAAGGCAAGGCTAGCTCTCTCCTCTCTCTATGATCTGGTCTAGTTCTAACAGGTTGGGAACCCTTTGCATGGGTGCCCTGGGGGGGCTTATATAGGCCTACCCCCCAGGGGTACAATGGTAATCCAGTCGGGCGCAGGGCCCGGCCATCAGTCTCTTCGGCCGCCGGCTTCTTCGCCGACTTCTGGGTCCCGCCGCCTGGTGGACCCCGCCGCCTGGTTGGGTACGGGGCCGACAGGCCATGCCCGCCACCCCCCGTTCTTGTTGGTAGCTGATCACTGTAGCCGCATCTCTAATGACGCAGACTTGGTCTGTGGGCCGTGGCTACAGCTCTGCCGCCTGGCGGGCGATTACTGTAGCCACTCCACGTCTCTTCGGGTTAATGGCGCATGAAGCCCAAGGAAGGGGCGGGCCGACTCCTGGGGCCCGACTTCCATCGGGTTCGACTGGTGGGGCTCTCGCCGTCTTCTGGACTCTTGCTGACTGGTGGGGCCCATCGTCCTTGGGCCGTATAGACAGGCCGTCGTGGGAGCAGGATTCCGCCTGCTTGTGATGATGTCAGGACTGGCATGGCAACAGTGTCGCGTCGGGCGGGGATCTCCGCCGGTACAGCGCACTGTGGCCACGCCAGCCCCTAGAAAGGGGAGGGGATGGGCTGCATTGTAGCCATCCCATGTCCCGTCCCCCTTGATGTGGGTACGGGCTTCGTAGGTGCCGCGGGCCGACTCCTCGGGGCTGGCTTCTCTGGAAGCCGCCTGGCAGGAGTCGGCTTGTCTTGACCTCACCTTCAGGACTCGGCCGTCTATGGGCAGCCAGCTATTTCTCCAGCTGGCCTCCAGAAGGTGGCTCTTTACCTTGGCATCTTGAGGGGCGCAGTCAGCCCCAATGTCTTGAAAGGATCTGGGCATCGGGTTAGCCTACCCGTGGCCCATTACTCCGACAGTAGTCCCCGAAGCTGGGAAGGCACCACGGCTGATCAACCAAGGAGCCTCAGCAGCTTCCTTCTCCCTGTCTTCGAGGTAGAGCCTCGTCCGTCTTCCGTCGGGTTGACTGGCGGGATTCGGACTCGCCCAATCTGACTTGTCCAAAATTTTCGAATGCCTTGGCGGGATCCAGGTGGCGTGCTGGCTAAGCTTCCAGGCCGCCTCTCGTCTCGGGCCTGCCACGTGGCGACGAGCGGCCGGGCAAGTCTGCCCACCCACGCGCGCGACGGGACATGCCCGTTGGCGGGGCCCACCACTACCACGCCTCGGCACGCGAGCGGATCCGCTGCGGCCGAGGTGGGCATTTGAGGTTCCCGCGGATTTACTGCGTGCAGTAACTTTGTGCGATAAACGTGGGGGCGAGGGGTAGTGGGCGCAGTAAATCCCACGACCGCCCCCTCGGCTTCGCAGCCCATAGGCCTATAAGTAGGCGGAGGAGGGGGGCGGCAGAGCACGCGCGCCCCTCCTCCTCACTACTTCCTCTTTATTCTTCCTCTCGCCGTCACGCTTTCGCACCATGCCGAGCACTGCAGAGCCTCATTCCCGATGAGCTCCTCTTCTGCCGTCACACCCCCCGCGGTGCGCTCCGGAGCGTGGGATGGCTCCGAAGTGCACGAAGACCACATCGACTTCCTCCGCTAGATGCGGCGGTTGCCCGGCAAAGACTTCGTGAGGGTCCGCCTCGCGCCGCGGAGGGAGATATCGCCGGCGCCCCAGGAGGGCGAGCGGGTCGTCTTCCGCTCGCACTGCCTGTGCGGCCTGGGCTTGCCAGCGAGCAACTTCTTCCGCTCCTTCCTTGAATTCTACGTTCTCCAGCCGCACCACCTCACCCCCAACACGGTGGTGCTGCTGTCCGCCTTCATCACCCTGTGCGAAGGCTTCCTTGGCGTCCTCCCCACCATCGAGCTCTGGGGGCAGTTCTTCCACTCCAAGCTCGGCACCCATGTCGCCGGCATGCCGGCTCAGTGCGGCGCGTTCATCGCGGTGCGAAGGTCGGGCGCCGACAACCCATTTCCCCCAATCGCGCTGATAAAGTCGGTGAAGATGTGGCAGCGGTCGTACTTCTACGTGAAGAGCATCTTCGCGGAGGGCGACTGGGTCAACCTGCCGGCTGACGTAGCCGGCCCGCCACCTGGAAGGCAGCCCAACTGTCGGTGTACTAAAGTAGGGGTACCTTAGTCCCCCGAACTTGTGCACGGGCAGTCGTAGCACCTCGCGGCGAGGCTTGCCAGGCGACCGCCAAAACTCTCCGTGGTCCCTTTCTGGGCCATCCAAGAACAAAGTATTTAAGCCAAGGCCCCGGCAGGAGGAGCCTGCCGGGAAGGCCCCCCCCCCCCCCGAAGAGAGCAAGGCCCCGGCAAGAGGAGCTTGCCGGGACGACCGCTCGAAGCACAAGGCCCCGGCAAGAGGAGCTTACCGGGAAGGCCGACCGAGGCACGACAAGATACTTGCTGCGACACGCCCCGCGTCCCGGCAAGGACCGGTGAGCGACAAGCTCCCGGGCGCGACAAGGCACCAACCGCGGCAAGGCGCTTGCCGCGGCAAGTCACCACCCCGCGCCTGCGCTCCAGCTCATCCACCCACGCGTCGCTCTGGGGCCATTCCAGGCGTACGTGGCGAGAGGCTGCGCAGCCAGGGGCATGCGGTGGCGAAGCAACGCTGACAGAGTAGTCATCGTGGCAAACGGTGGCGCTCCTGACGGTCCCCTTCCTGCACCGTCTGGGCGAGGCGGACGGGCATTTAATGCCCTTGTCCCCTGCCGTCAAAGTTAGGTATGATAGCACTGTGCAAACAGCTGTACCCAACACAACATTTTCCAGTTTTACCCCCGCCTACGTTGCCACCTGTGGGTAACCCCTTGCACATATAAAAGGAGGCCCCATGCGCAACGGGGAGGAAGGAGGCCATTCACGCTCGGTCTCGCTAGCAGCTCGCGTGTACTGTAGCACCACACGCTCTCGAGCAAGAACACAATACAAAACCACAAAGCAGCAGTAGGGTTTTACGCATCCGTGCGGCCCGAAGCTGGGTAAACCCCTTGTGTGCATCGCCTCGATCTGCTCTTCGCGCGACCTCCGCCCCCCGCCGAACCAAGAAAGGGGCTCGGTCCCCATAGGTGTTCGTGGAGGCAGATTTCCCACCGACACCAACTGGTCGTACCGGGCCAGGACGCTGACGCCTGCTGGAGCCGCCACCATCGCGCGGCTCCGAGTGCTGACGCAGACAGAGGGCCTGACCGGGCCGGATTTGCTGGCCGCCTTCGTGGCGCGCCGAGTGCTCCCACTTCAACGTTGCCCCCACATGATCTGCCAGATGAGCGGGCATCGGGACCCGAGTCGGCTGTGCACCAAGGAGATGCCTCACGCGGAGGTCGCCTTCATGGTTAACTATCTTGCGAACTATGATCTCACGGAAGAGTGGCGGTTCGGCAAGGAGCCGTATTCACGCGCCAACCCTCTGCCCATGGTGAGTTGTCTCTTTTTTCTTTTTTCTCTGACTCTTTTGATGCCGAGTCCCTCTTGCCCAGTCTGACCAATCAGCCTTCGAACAGAGCCCCCTCCTCCAGCCAGCAGTCAGCACAGCAGGGCCGGACCGCGAATTCCTCCCCGACCGGGTTGAGAGCGACGTCGACGACCCCGACTTGGGGGCAGCGGCCTTGGAGGATGACGCCAAGGGAGGAGGCGGCGAAGCGGGCGACCCGAGGCTCGGGGCTAGCCTCGAGGATTGGACTGATGACGATGCGGGGGAAGTCGCCCCGCGCCAGCAGCTAGGAGCCGGCCAGCCAGGTGCGAGCTCATTTGCCGCGCCGGACGCCCAAGGCGGCGCGAGGAAACGCAGGGCCGTACTGAGCATGTTTGGTAGCCGGCCGAAGAAGCCCAAGGGCTCGGCCGCGGCAACCAAGCGGGACGAGGCAGCCGCGAAGGCCAGCCGCTTCCGTAAGGAGGTGAAGATGCTGCAGCTGGTTTCTGCGTAAGTACCATCTTCCTTTGCGCCTTCATTTTTTCTTCGTTTGATCTTGTCTAAGTTTCTTTGCTTATTTCCTTTGGTTCAGGGCTCCCCTCTCTTTGGACAAGGTCGCAGCCGCCTCCATTGTGGGGTCGGCGAAGACTTCCGCCACCACTCGACGGATCGACCTGGCCGCCGACCTTCGGGAAGTGCGCCAGGAAGCGGAAGCCGCCCTCCTGGAGAAGGCAGAAGCCGAGAAGGCGGAGGCCACCGCCCTGAAAAAACTAGAGGAGGCCGAGGCTACCGACACGGCGAAGAAGCAGGCCGAGGAAGCTGCGCACCGCCAGTCGGCGATCTTTATCACTCCCCTGAACTCCGCGCAGCCACCTCCGGAGTTTATGGTGCAGACTGGGGAGGTCGGCAACGAGAACCCGATCATGGAGAGGGACGGCGGCGACACCACCATGCCGGACGTGATCGTGCCGCCACCGCCGCCGTCTGGGAGCGCGCAAGGTGGACAGCCTGCAGACCCACCAGTGCCACCCACCGAAGACAAGGTGGCGAAGGGCCTTGCTCTCGAGGTCGGCACGCCGACGTGTTGTCGTCTTGCAAAGCCGGCCTCGGTGCCGCGCCCTCTGGAGACTGGCGCCGCGAGCTCCGCGGTCCCGTACACCGAGGCGACGAGCGCCGCACCCACTGGGTGGGTGCAGGGAGGCGGGATGGGCCCGTTGAACCGGGCGCTCTTGGACGTCGAAGCCAAAATCCGAGCCGAGGGCGACGCCATCAAGAACTGCACGAAGGTGCATCTGGCATCGCGAAAGGCCATCCAGGTATGTTTTCCTTTGTTTTTGTTTCCCGTGCTTCTCTGTGGGGGCGCGCTAGCGCACCCACTGGGTGTAGTCCCCGAGTTTAGGGCCGGCTGCTGAGCAGGCGGCTCGGAACTCTAAACGGCGAGTTCCGAGTACCAACACTTATCTGAAATTTTGGTCACGGGACTACCATAATCTTTGCATGACCGCCTTCAACTCCAACGTCCAGGAGCTGGCTCAGCGGACCGCCGACTTGTCGAAAAGCCGGAGTAAGTCCTCTTCTTTCTCTGCAGGGGCGCGCTGGCGCACCCGCGGGCTATAGTCCCCAAGATTCGGGCCGACTGCTGAGCAGTCGGGCCGGATCTCCCCGGCGACTGTTCTTCTTTGTTGGCAACTAATGCCTTGTTTTCTTCTTTCTTCTGCAGAGGCCAACGCCACCTTGCAGTAGCAGTTGGGCGAGGCCAATACCGCGCTGCGTGCTAAGGAGGAGTGATATGTCTCCAACGTATCTATAATTTTTGATTGCTCCATGTTATATTATCTACTGTTTTGGACTATATTGGGCTTTATTTTCCACTTTTGTATTATTTTTGGGACTAACCTATTAATCGGAGGCCCAGCCCAGAATTGCTGTTTTTTGCCTATTTCAGAGTTTTGGAGAAACAGAATATCAAACGGAGTCCAAACGGAATGAAACCTTTGGGAACGTGATTTTCTCACCGAACGTGATCCAGGAGACTTGGACCCTACTCCAAGGAACAAAAGAGGCGGTCACGAGGGTGGGGGCTCCCCCCTAGGGCGTGCCCCCCTGCTTCGTGGGCCCCCTGTTGCTCCACCGACGTACTCCTTCCTCCTATATATACCTAGTACCCCCAAACAATCAGAAACGTAGCCAAAAACCTAATTCCACCGCCACAACCTTCTGTATCCACGAGATCCCATCTTGGGGCCTGTTCCGGAGCTCCGCCGGAGAGGGCCGTCATCACGGAGGGCTTCTACATCATCATAGCCTCTCCGATGAAGTGTGAGTAGTTCACCTCAGACCTACGGGTCCATAGTTATTAGCTAGATGGCTTCTTCTCTATTATTGGATCTCAATACAATGTTCTTCGTTTTGCGGTGTGTTTGTTCAGACCGATGAATTGTGGGTTTATGATCAAGTCTATCTATGAATAATATTTGAATCTTCTCTGAATTCTTTTATGTATGATTGGTTATCTTTGCAAGTCTCTTCGAAATATCAGTTTGGTTTGGCCTACTAGATTGGTTTTTCTTGCCATGGGAGAAGTGCTTAGCTTTGGGTTCAATCTTGCGGTGTCCTTTCCCAGTGACAGAAGGGGCAGCAAGGCACGTATAGTATCATTGCCATCGAGGATAACAAGATGGGGTTTTTATCATATTGCACGAAACTATCCCTCTACATCATGTCATCTTGCTTAAGGCATTACTCTGTTTTTAACTTAATACTCTAGATGCATGCTGGATAGCGGCCGATGAGTGGAGTAATAGTAGTAGATGCAGGCAGGAGTTGGTCTACTTGTCTCAGATGTGATGCCTATATACATGATCATACCTAGATATTCTCATAACTATGCTCAATTCTGTCAATTGCTCAACAGTAATTTGTTCACCCACCGTAGAATACTTATGCTCTTGAGAGAAGCCACTAGTGAAACCTATGCCCCCCGGGTCTATTCTCATCATATCAATCTCCGTCACTTTAATCTTGCTCTGCCTTTTACTTTGCCTTTTACTTTTCACTTTGCATCTCTATACCAAAAATACCTAAAATATTATCTATCTCTCTATCAGATCTCATTCTCGTAAGTGACCATGAAGGGATTGACATCCCCTAATCGGGTTGGTTGCGAGGAGCTATTGTTTTGTGCAGGTACGGGGGACTTGTACGGGATTGATACCTTGATTCTCAAAAACTGAGGGAAATACTTATGCTACTTTGCTGCATCATCCTCTCCTCTTCGGGGAAATCCAACGCAGTGCTCAAGAGGTAGCAAGAAGAATTTCTGGCGCCGTTGCCGGGGAGGCTTACGCAAGAGCAAGTCAAGATTTGGATTCCCAACAACAAGCCACTTCTGGCGCCGTTGTCTATGCAAAAGTCAACATACCAAGTACCCATCACAATCCCTATCTCTCGCATTACATTAGTTGCCATTTGCCTCTCGTTTTCCTCTCCCCCACTTCACCCTTGCCGTTTTATTCGCCCTCTCTTTTCCGTTCATCCTTGTGTTTGCTCGTGTTGCCATGTGCCTTCTATATGCTTGCATCTTCACTTGCTAAAAATCTATTATGGATCCACTTAAAGTGTTCTACTTGGATCATCTTCGATCCTTATGCGCTCGTGCTAAAACCCCAACTAGCCTAATTGATGGGAAATCTTTAGATGAGCATGCTCATTTTGTGCATCATCATTTGTCTGAAAAAGGGAGACTCTTATGGTATCATATAAATAGTTTGCTATGCTATGCTTGGAATCTTTGTGAAATTTGTGATTTTACTTGTTGCTCTAAGAACCCTAAAAAACACCTTCCCTACCTATGTGAGTTCAATGATAATGAAATCTTATCTTCTTATGCAAAGGGTGTTTATAGTTACTATGATATCGAACAAATTGAAGAATTTGTCGTTTTTAAGGGTGCTCATGAAGTTGCTTCTTTGATTGAAAAGTATGATTTTACTCTCAACAAATCTGAAAATTCCGTCATACTTAAATATTGCAATGAAAACCTTGCTCATAATATCTATGTCCAAGAATTTATTGAAAGAATGACCGTTGCTTTGGAAGAAAATAATGATATGCATGAATCTATAAATAATGATGATTCCGATGATTTGGTTGAAATATCCCTTGATGAACATGATGCTTGCTATTCTTGTGGCCATGATGCCAATATTTATGAAGACGAACTTGATATAGTTCCTTTTGTTAAAAATGAGATCGTTGCTATTGCACCCATGCTTGATAGCTCCCTCAATGAAAAGTATGATTTCAATGATTTTACTATAAATTCTCTTGATGTCAATAATAT
This sequence comes from Aegilops umbellulata, assembly GCA_032464435.1. Classification (NCBI taxonomy): domain Eukaryota; kingdom Viridiplantae; phylum Streptophyta; class Magnoliopsida; order Poales; family Poaceae; genus Aegilops; species Aegilops umbellulata. The sequence goes on along the minus strand of CP136059.1, from coordinate 358,289,115 downwards.
GCAAAACCCTAAGCTTGACGATGCTAGTTTTGCTATGTCTACTACTTGTTGCAATGGTCATGATTGGGGTGATTCTTCTTATGATCCTGAAAATTTATTTAATCCCCATGATGAATATGAGATTGATAATATTGTTTGCAATAATATTGAAAGTGGGTTTGGAAGAGTGTCAACTTTAGATCCCACATATTTGGATAATATTCAATCTTATGAAATTTTTGATAAAAGTGAGTTTGGAGAGGTCATGACTTTAGTTAATGTTAATCCCACTATTTTGGAAGAGTGTCAACTTTGCATGCATGTGGATCGTGTTAAGAATATGTTTTGTGATAGCTATGTTGTTGAATTTTCTATGATCCTACATGTAATTATTATGAGAGAGGAAAATATGGTTGTAGAAATTTTCATGTTACTAAATTACCTCTCGTTATGTTGAGATTGCTATTGTTTCTTCCCGCTTCCTTGCATATGCTAGTTGCTTGCCTTGATTTGTTTGCATATAATATGCCTATGCATAGGAAGTATGTTACACTTAAGTGTGTTTGTCACATGTTTTATGATGCTCTCTTTGTGCCTCAATTCTTGCCTTTCTTGTGAGCATCATTGAAATCTCAATGCCTAGCTAAAAAGGCTTTAAACGATAGCGCTTGTTGGGAGGCAACCCAATTTTATTGGGTCACGCTAACTACCACACGTGTGGCAGGAAGGAAGACGCACCACACGTCTCTAATGTAAATAGATTGCCACGTCATCGCATGCATGCATGTAGGAATCTTTTTGGATTTTCAGTTTTTAAAATGTTTTATCTCTTAAACGAAAAATCCGATTGAAAATCCGTTTTCACCATTAAATCCCTCGCGATCAGATCTTCGAAACTAGATCCCATTGATATGTTTTGATGAAAAAAAATTTGGATTAAAAGTTGCCATGTCTATTGCATATGAATTGCCATGATGTTTACACTGAAGTTGCCATGATATGTTTCAGCTATTTTCTTCTACATATAAAAGTAAATTTTGACATTTATAAAATGGGGAATTAAGAAACTAAACTTGCCATGAACCATAAACTAAAATTGTCATGATACATGCACGTAAAATTGCCATGGTTCATACAAAAAATAATTTTCATGGTCAAAGTACTGGAGTTGCCATCATCAAAATACTAAAATTGCCATGATCTACAAACTAAAATTGCCACATGGCAACTTTAGTTTAAGCCCTATGGCAACTGCAGTGTAAATATCATGGCAACTTCTTGCAAAAAAATTCGTCGAAACATATCAACATGGGGTCTAGTTTTGAAGATCTCGTCGAGACGGATTTAATGGTGAAAACGGATTTTTAGTTCGCTTTTTTATTTAGGAGATACAACATTTTTAAACCGAAAACCAATTTTTTTGCTGATGTCATCTATTCATACGTGGCAAAATGAGTGGTGATGGAGGCGTGTGGGCGACGTGCAAACGCCCACACGTGTGGGCGTTAACATTTCCGATTTTATTTTAGTTTTTTTGTTTTTGCTTCTGTTTAGGAATAAATAATCCATCTACCTTCTGTTTAGATGTGGTTTTGTGTTTTAATTAGTGTTTGTGCCAAGTTAGACCTATAGGATCTTATTGGATGATAGTTATTTGATCTTGCTGTAATTTCCAGAAACTTTCTGTTCACAAAAACAATTGTTAAAAATCACTAGAACGTGATAAAATACTGATTCCAATTGCTGCTGATAATAAACAAATTTTCTAGGTCGTCCAATTTTGGTAAATTTTTTGGAGTTCCAAAAGTTTGCTTTAGTTACAGATTACTACAGACTGTTCTGTTTTTGACAGATTCTGTTTTTCGTGTGTTGTTTGCTTATTTTGATGAATCTATGGCTAGTAAAAGAGTTTATAATCCATAGATAAGTTGGAATACAGTAGGTTTAGCACAAATATAAATAAAGAATGAGTTCATTACAGTACCTTGAAGTAGTCTTGTGTTTTCTTTCTCTAACGGAGCTCACGAGATTTCTATTGAGTTTTGTGTTGTGAAGTTTTCAAGTTTTGGGTAAATTCTTTTGATAGATTATGGAACAAGGAGTGGCAAGAGCCTAAGCTTGGGGATGCCCATGGCACCCCCAAGATAATCCAAGGACACCAAAAAGTCAAAGCTTGGGGATGCCCCGGAAGGCATCCCCTCTTTCGTCTACTTCCATCGGTAATTTACTTGGAGCTATATTTTTGTTCACCACATGATATGTGTTTTGCTTGGAGCGTCTTGTATTATTTGTGTCTTTGTTTGTTAGTGTGCCACAATCATCCTTGCTGTACACACCTTTTGAGAGAGCCATACATGAATTGGAATTTGATAGAATACTCTATGTGCTTCACTTATATCTTTTGAGCTTGATAGTTTTGCTCTATGTGCTTCACTTATATCTTTTGAGCCTTATAATTTTTGCTCTAGTGCTTCACTTAGATCTTTTAGAGCACGATGGTGGATTTTGTTTTAAAGAAACTATTGATCTCTCATGTTTCACTTAGATCATTTTGAGAGTCGTTAATAGCATGGTAATTTGCTTAATATTAATATGCTTGGTATTCAAGATATGTGAAACTTTCTTTTGAGTGCGTTGGATACTAAGAAAAGATTGAAACTTGATAATTGTTTTGAGATATGAAGATGGTGATATAGAGTCATTCTAGTTGAGTAGTTGTGAATTTAAAGAATACTTGCGTTAAAGTTTGTGATTCCCGTATCATGCACGTATGGTGAACCGTTATGTGATGAAGTCGGAGCATGATTTATTTATTGATTGTCTTCCTTATGAGTGGCGGTCGGGGACGAGCGATGGTCTTTTCCTACCAATCTATCCCCCTAGGAGCATGCGCGTAATACTTTGCTTTGATGACTTCTAGATTTTTGCAATAAGTATATGAGTTCTTTATGACTAATGTTGAGTCCATGGATTATATGCACTTTTCCCTTCCTTCCACCATTGCTGGCCTCTCTAATACCGCACACTTTTCGCCGGTATCATACACCCACCATATATCTTCCTCAAAACAGCCACCATACCTACCTATCATGGCATTTCCATAGTCATTCCGAGATATATTGCCATGCAACTTTCCACCGTTCCGTTTATTATGACACGCTCCATCATTGTCATATTGCTAGCATGATCATGTAGTTGACATTGTATTTGTGGCAAAGCCACCGTTCATAATTATTTCATACATGTCACTCTTGATTCATTGCATATCCTGGTACACCGCCACAATCATTCATATAGAGTCATACTTTGTTCTAAGAATCGAGTTGTAATTGTTGAGTTGTAAGAAAAATAAAAGTGTGATGATCATCATTTTTAGAGCATTGTCCCAAGTGAGGAAAGGATGATGGAGACTATGATTCCCAATTCGGGATGAGAATCCGGACGAAAAAAAGAGGCCATAAAAAAAGAGAAAAGGCCCAAATAAAAAAATGAGAGAAAAAGAGAGAAGGGACAATGCTACTATCCTTTTACCACACTTGTGCTTCAAAGTAGCACCAAGATCTTCATGATAGAGAGTATCCTATGATATCACTTTCATATACTAGTGGGAATTTTTCATTATAGAACTTGGCTTGTATATTCCAATGATGGGCTTCCTCAAATGCCCTAGGTCTTCGTGAGCAAGCGAGTTGGATGCACACCCACTTAGTTTCTTTTGTTGAGCTTTCATATACTTATATCTCTAGTGCATCCGATGCATGGCAATCCCTACTCACTCACATTGATATCTATTAATGGGCATCTCCATAGCCGTTGATACGCCTAGTTGATGTGAGACTATCTTCCCCTCTTTTTTTCTTCTCCACAACCACCATTCTACTCCATATATAGTGCTATATCCATGGCTCACGCTCATGTATTACGTGAAGATTGAAAAAGTTTTGAAAATATTAAAGTATGAAACAATTGCTTGGCTTGTCATCGGGGTTGTGCATGATTTAAATACTTTATGTGGTGAAGATAGAGCATAGCCAGACTATATGATTTTTTAGGTATAACTTTGTTTGGCCATGTTATTTTGAGAAGACATAATTGCTTTGTTAGTATGCTTGAAGTATTATTATTTTTATGTCAATATGAACTTTTGTCTTGAATCTTTCAAATCTGAATACTCATACCACAATTAAGAAGATTTGCATTGAAATTATGCCAAGTAGCACTCCGCATCAAAAATTCTCTTTTTATCATTTACCTACTCGAGGACGAGCAGGAATTAAGCTTGGGGATGCCTGATACGTCTCCAACGTATCTATAATTTTTGATTGCTCCATGTTATATTCTCTACTGTTTTGGACTATATTGGGCTTTATTTTCCACTTTTATATTATTTCTGGGACTAACCTATTAACCGGAGGCCCAGCCCAGAATTGCTGTTTTTTGCCTATTTCAGAGTTTTGGAGAAACAGAATATCAAACGGAATCCAAACTGAATGAAACCTTCGGGAACGTGATTTTCTCACCGAACGTGATCCAGGAGACTTGGACCCTACTCCAAGGAACAAAAGAGGCGGTCACGAGGGTGGGGGGCGCCCCCTAGGGTGCGCCCCCCTGCCTCGTGGGCCCCCTGTTGCTCCACCGATGTACTCCTTCCTCCTATATATACCTACGTACCACCAAACGATCAGAAACGGAGCCAAAAACCTAATTCCACCGCGGCAACCTTCTGTATCCACGAGATCCCATCTCGGGGCCTGTTCTGGAGCTCCGCCGGAGAGCGCCGTCATCACGGAGGGCTTCTACATCATCATAGCCTCTTCGATGAAGTGTGAATAGTTCACCTCAGACCTACGGGTCCATAGTTATTAGCTAGATGGCTTCTTCTCTCTTTTTGGATCTCAATACAATGTTCTCCCCCTCTCTCGTGGAGATCTATTCGATGTAATCTTGTTTTTGCAGTGTGTTTGTTGAGACCGATGAATTGTGGGTTTATGATCAAGTCTATCTATGAATAATATTTGAATCTTCTCTGAATTCTTTTATGTATGATTGGTTATCTTTGCAAGTCTCTTCGAATTATCAGTTTGGTTTGGCCTACTAGATTGGTTTTTCTTGCCATGGGAGAAGTGCTTAGCTTTGGGTTCAATCTTGCGGTGTCCTTTCCAAGTGACAAAAGGGGCAGCAAGGCACGTATAGTATTGTTGCCATCGAGGATAACAAGATGGGGTTTTTATCATATTGCATGAAACTATCCCTCTACATCATGTCATCTTGCTTAAGGCGTTACTCTATTTTTAACTTAATACTCTAGATGCATGCTAGATAGCGGTCGATGAGTGGAGTAATAGTAGTAGATCTACTTGTCTCGGACGTGATGCCTATATACATGATCATACCTAGATATTCTCATAACTATGCTCAATTCTATCAATTGCTCAATAGTAATTTGTTCACCCACCATAGAATACTTATGATCTTGAGAGAAGCCACTAGTGAAACCTATGGCCCCCGGGTCTATTCTCATCATATCAATCTCCATCACTTTAATCTTGCTTTGCTTTTTACTTTGCCTTTTACTTTTCACTTTGCATCTCTATACCAAAAATACCAAAAATATTATCTATCATCTCTATCAGATCTCACTCTCGTAAGTGACCGTGAAGGGATTGACAACCCCTAATCGCGTTGGTTGCGAGGAGCTATTGTTTTGTGCAGGTACGAGGGACTTGTGTGTATCCTCCTACTGGATTGATACCTTGGTTCTCAAAAACTGAGGGAAATACTTACGCTACTTTGCTGCATCATCCTCTCCTCTTCAGGGAAATCCAACGCAGTGCTCAAGAGGTAGCAAGGAGCAGCGCAACAAGCTGGCTGAAGAGCGCGATCGGCTGGCCACGCAGCTGGTAGAGCAGAAGGAGCTCCTCAAGAGGACCCAAAAGGAGGCAGAGGACAGGGAGACCTTCCTCCTTGCCGAGTTCGCGACCGAGCGCTCCTCCTGGACTGACAAGGAGGCGATGCTGACTTCCGGCTTCCACAAAATCGAGGATATCGTCGATGGTGAGCCTCCCTTATTTTCCCTCTTTAAGCTGCCGGCTGTTGGTCAAGCCGACTTCTAGTCTTTAATTTTGTTCTTTGCTTCTGTCTTGGCAGACTTCTTTCCTGGCCACTCAGACGTCGCCAACCAGGCCATCGCAGCTGATCGCGAAGGGCAGAGGGCGGACGGCGTGAAGATCGCCGCCGACGCACCCCGAACCCTTAACGAACAGATCCTGAGCATCGAGGCCCGCCTTCGGCCGGCTCATCGGATGTTGCGCCGGCTTCAGCGTGCTGGCGCCTAGGCGATTTCCACTTTGTGGCCTGACACGCCCGCCCCGCGTACTCCTAGTCGGACTGCCGACTGGCTGGAGGTAGCGGTCGACCGTCTTGAGGCCTGGAAGGGCTCCTCGGCCCGGGCTGGAGCGCACCGGGCCTTGGAGTTCATCAAGGCGTGGTACCCTGGGCTGAGTCTAGCCCAGCTAGCCATGTTCCGGCTGGAAGCTCAGGAGGAGTTGGCGGTCGTGGAATACGATCTCGTCAAGCGCGCGGCGTCGATCGCTGAGTATACCGATACGAGTGTCTTCGTCCCGGAGCGGGCTGAAAACTGCGACGAGGCGCCGCCGGAATGGTTCAGGCTGAACCCGGAAGACGGCGAGGACTCGGTGGAGGTGATCGACTCTAGCGGCGAGGAAGAAAGCGAGGCGGAGGAGGGAGGCGAAGAGGAGGCGCCAGAAGTTGGAGTGAATGGCCAGCCTCAGCTCGACCGCGCCTCCAGCAACGAGCCACGCCCAACTAAGCCAGCTACCGCCGGAGGCGATCAAGCGGAGACCAACCAGCCGGCCGCTCCGGCGACTGGCACCGCCGACTCCTCTGATCCTCCGAACCCTTCCGCCGCTTCCTAGGCCATTGTCTTATCTTTTACTTCACTTGTCTATTCGTCTGAACGAACTTGTTAATTTAGCACAATTCCACCTGCGGGGTGTATCTTGAACTTTTGTTGAAGATCGGCCAATGGCCTTTACTATGTAAATATTTTTCCGAGTTCTATCTTTTCCTGCTTAGCGCTCTTTGGCTTTTTTCTTTGCCGCCTTCCCTTGGTTGCTGTCTTGCCATCCAAACAGCCGCTCTGCGGACTGTTGCTGAGTCAAGTACTTAGCTACTTTTGGGAAGGCAAGTACTTAGCCGTTTAGAGTTCTTTAGAAAGTTGAATAGAAAACGGCAGGCCGGCTGCTCAACAGTCGGTCGTAAGAGGCTGGAAGCTGGCTTAAACCATGCACATGCTTTGTGTCCTTAGCCATTTTTCATGTGGGCACCCTTTCTACCTTGCTCCTGCCTACCATGCAGTCGCTCTACAAGCTGCGGCTTCTGACAAGAGACGGCTTAAGTGCCACACATTACTTGTCCGACTGCAGGAAGCATTTCATAGTACAAGACAGCAAGTCCCCGGGCCGACTAGTCGGACCAGGTGCCAAGCGGCAGATATAAAAGACGTATTCATAGGCATAATTCTTATCATATAGATAAAAGAGGGCAGTTCCCGAGCTCTTCTCGGGGGACCCGGAGTCTTCGTACTTGATACAAAAGGTAGCGTGGTACATACTGTATCAACTGTAAAATCTTCGGAGGAGATTTGCATTCAATGGCCGCTCCGTCTCCTTGCCGGAGTCATCCCTCTTGCGTATTCGAGGCTTCTGAGTGTCGATCAGGTAGTAGGAGTCGTTGCCCAACACTTTGCTGATGATGAAGGGGCCTTCCCAAGGCGTTGAGAGCTTGTGCTGGCGGGCTGTTCGCTGGATCAGCCGGAGCACAGGGTCTCCTTCTTGGAAAGATCTTGGCTTGACCTTCCGGTTATAGTATCGGCGCAGGCTCTGCTGGTAGATGCTGGACCGGCTGAGTACCAACAGCCGGCCCTCTTCCAACAGATCGACGCCATCTTGTCGTGCTTCTTCTGCCTCCTCTTCGGTGTACATGGTGACTCGAGGGGAGTCAAATTCTATGTCCGTTGGGATGACGGCTTCGGCACCGTAGACGAGGAAGAAGGGCGTGAAGCCGGTTGACTTATTTGGGGTGGTGCGCAGGCTCCAGAGGACGGCTGGCAGCTCGTCGAGCCAGCAGCCGGCCGAACATTCCAGAGGCTCGACCAGTCGAGGCTTGATGCCGGACAATATGAGGCCGTTTGCCCACTCCACCTGGCCGTTTGACTGCGGATGGGCAACGGATGCTAAGTCCAGTCAGATGCCCTGTGTCGCGCATAAACGGGCCAAGGCACCTTTGGCAAAGTTTGTGTCGTTGTCAGTGATGATGTTGTGCGGTATGCCGTACCAGATGGTGATGTCGGAGATGAATGTCACAGCAGTCGGACCGTTCAACTTTTTGATTGGTTTGGCTTCTATCCACTTGGTGAACTTGTCCACCACGACAAGCAGATGAGTCATGCCGCCTTGCGCTGTTTTCAATGGTCCCACCATGTCCAGGCCCCAAACGGCAAAGGGCCAGGCAATGGGAATAGTCTTGAGTGCAGAAGCCGGCTGATGTGGCTTGGAACGGAACTTCTAGCACCCTTTGCATTTTTGGACCAAATCCTTGGCGTCTTCTAGAGCATTCGGCCAGAAAAAACCATGGCTAAAGGCTTTGGCAACAAGTGCCCTTGAAGCCGCGTGGTGGCCACACTCGCCTTGATGGATGTCTTTAAGAATTGCTTGGCCATGCTCCGGCTCCACGCAGCGCTGGTAGACACCAGTGACACTGCGCCTCACAAGCTCTCTGTTGACTATGGTGTATGCTGCTGCCCAACGTTGCACTTGCCGGGCCGAGATCTCATCAGTTGGCAGCTCCTTGTTTACCAGGAAATTGAGGATGGGCTGGGCCCATGAAGGTGCTGCGACTTCTGCAACTGTCAGGACTGCAACTTGGACAAGGGCGCCCGGGCCGGGAGGCGGCGGGTTGGAGTCGGCAGCCGCTTGCTGGGTCGATGAAGTCCCCGGGCCAATTGGTGCAGTCCCCGGGCCGAGCTCTGAAGTCCCCGGGCTGGCCGCTGCAGTCCCCGGGCCGGGTTCTGAAGTCCCCGGGCCAGGTGCGACTGCCGCGGCCCCCGGGCCGTCTGCCAGAACTCCCGTGCCGGCTGCTGGAGCTCTTAAGTCGGATCCGACTGCTTTAGGAGGAGTCAGATCCGACTGCTTTAGGAGGAGTCGGCCCGAAGATAGAATCTGACTCTGGTGATGGCTTGACAGACGGTTTGAGGAGGCGCTGAAGGGCGACGCCGGTCGGTATTGCTTGACGGATGGAGCCAATTCGTGCCAGGGCATCTGCTTGCTCGTTGTCGTTTCTTGGCACATGGAGAAACTCGCACCCCTCGAAATATCCACTGAGTTGTTGTACGAGGAAACGGTAGCTCGCCATGTTTGCATATTTGGCGTCCCAGTCGCCTAACGACTGCTGGACCACCAAGTCAGAGTCACCATAACAAAGGATCCGGCGAATGCCGAGCTCTTTCGCAAGCCGGAGCCCGTGAATGAGTGCCTCGTACTCGGCGACGTTGTTGGAGGCGGCAAAATGGATTTGCAGCACGTACTTGAGCTTGTCGCCTTTGGAAGAGGTGAGGACGATGCCGGCTCCCAAACCGGTGCGCATCTTGGAACCATCAAAATGCATTCGCCAATGGGTGGGGTCGGGCGCTGGCGGCAAGTACTGGGTCTCGGCCCAGTCGACAAGGAAGTCGGCCAGCGCCTGTGACTTGATGGCGGTGCGAGGCTGGTAGTAGATGGTGTAAGGGACCAAATCTATGGCCCATTTGGCCACTCGGCCCGAAGCATCTCGGCTTCCAATGATCTCGGCTAGCGGAGCCGTGCAGACCACAGTGTTCGGGTGCTCTTGAAAATACGGCTTCAATTTCTTGGCAGCAAAGTGCACGCTGTAGCACATCTTCTGGTAGCGGGGTAGTTTTGCTTGGAGGTCGACGGTACTTCACTCAAATAGTATACCGGTCTCTAGACTAGTAGTGCCTTGCCTTTCTCCTTGCGCTCTACTACGATGACTGTGCTGACCACTCGACTGGTGGCGGCGATGTAGAGGAGCATGGGCTCCTTAGGAGTCGGAGCCGCCAGGACAGGTGGAGTAGTCAACGTCTTCTTCAGCTGGAGAAAGGCTTCATACGCCTTGTCGTTCCACTCGAAAAAAGTGGTCTTCTTCATGAGTTGGTACAGGGGAAGAGCCTTCTCGCCCAGCCGGCTGATGAATCGGCTGATGGATGCCAAACAGCCGGTGAACTTCTGCACATCCAGCAGTCGGGTGGGTACCTCCATCCTCTCGATGGCCTTGATCTTCACAGGGTTGCACTCTATGCCGCGTTCCGAGACCAGGAAGCCAAGAAGCTGGCCGGCTGGTACTCTGAAGACGCATTTCTCTGGGTCGAGCTTGATTTGAAATCAGCGCAAGTTCTCGAAGGTCTCCTTGAGGTCTTCTAGCAGCGTTCCACGCTTCTCCGTCTTCACCACCACATCCACATAAATGTGGGCGTTTCTGCCGAGTTGCTTGAGGAGGCACTTCTGCATGCAACATTGAAACGTGGCGCCGACATTCCTCAAGCCGAACGTCATAGTCAAGTAGCAGAAGGCTCCAAACGGCGTGATGAAGGCGGTCTTCAGTCTGTCAGCCGGGTTCAGCTTGATCTGGTGGTATCGTGAATATGCATCCAAAAAACTCAACAGCTCACATCCGGCTGTGGAGTCTATCACTTGGTCGATTCTCGGCAAAGCAAATAGGTCCTTGGGGCATGCTTTGTTGAGGCTAGTGTAATCAATACACATACGCCACTACTTGTTTTTCTTCAGCTCAAGGACCGGGTTGGCCAGCCACTCTGGAAAGAACACCTCCATGATGAAGCCGGCTGCCAGCAGCCGGGCTATCTCCTCTCCAACAATTCTTCTCTTCTCTTCTGACAGGCGGCGCAAGGGCTGCCTGACTGGCTTGGCATCAGACCGGACATGTAACTTGTGCTCGGCGAAATCCGTCAGAACACCCGGCATGTCTTTGGGGGACCATGCAAAGATGTCCCGATTCTCACGGAGGAAATCGACGATCTCGCCTTCCTATTTGTTGTCGAGGTTCGTACCTACGACAGCATACCTTTCAGGGTCCTCTGGGTCCAAGGGTATCTTTGTTGTTTCTTTGGCCGGCTTGAACGAGCCCTCAGCTTCTGACTCCTTGGGATTGGGCGACATCTCTGGCCGCTTGCTAGCCATCGCCATCACCTGGTCAAGGAGTCCCTTCTCAGCTGCAATCACGAGGGACTCGGCCAACCGATTGCTCTCGGTCGCGCAAGCGGACGACTTCCTGTAGTCGCCAGCAACAGTCAGGATTCCCTTGGAACTCGGCATCTTCATCTTGAGGTAGGCATAGTGGGGGACCGCCATGAACTTGGCCAGAGCAGGCCGGCCAAGTAGTGCATGGTATGGGCTCTCGAGGTCCACCACTTCGAACCAGACTGGCTCTTGGCGGAAGTGATCCTTGTCTCCAAAGAGGACGTCTATCAGAATCTTGCCGATTAGCGAGCAGGAAAGGCCAGGAACTATGCCATGGAATACAGTCCGGCTGGACCGAAGCTGCCTTTGTTTGATTCCTAACTTCTCCATGGTATCTTTGTATAAGATGTTGATGCTGCTGCCGCCATCTATCAGAACTCGGGAGAAGCGAGCGGCTCGCCTATCTGTGGCAAAGGTGGCATCCAAAACCATGGCATAGGAACTGGGTTTGGGCGTTGCTTCCGAGTGGTCAGCTCTGCTCCAGCTGATGGGCTTCTCAGACCAATGCATGAACTTTGGGGTCTCTGATGCTACTGCGTTCACCTCTTGTTGCTGCAGCCGCCTGCTGCGCCGGTCGTCGGCCACGCTGGCGAACATGACATAAGCTCCGTGCTCTTCTGGATATTCGTCTTGGATGGCTCCGACTGGTCTGGCCGCCGGCTGCTGGGGAGGGGGAGGAGGCAAGAGGTCGTCTCCCTTGGCGATCCTGGTGAGCCAATGGCACTTCCAAGTGACATGATTGGATGGCTTCGCGCAACTGTGGAACTTGCAGGGTGCGTCAAGAGTCTGCTCATACGAGAAAGCTGGCAGCCAGCTGGGCTTGCCGCCCTTCTGGTGCTTGGACGGTGGCTGCTCATCCGGCTGCTGGTCTTCGACTGTCGCCACCTGCCGACTCGTGGAAGCCGGCTGCGTGGCCTTGCGCTTGTGGTTGCTTGGTTGCTGGCGCCGACTAGAGTCACCAGCCGGGGTTCGTCGAGCTGGAGGGGCTACTTTGCCTGACGCATCGACTTGGATTTCCGCCTTCATGGAGGAGTCGGTTGTGGCATATTTGTCTTCTATGATCAGCAGCTCGTCGAGGGTCACCGGCTTGTCGCAGAGAAGCTTGTGCTTGAAGAGGGTGCCCTCTCGGCACCCGGCAGTGAAGTACTCGATGGCCTGCACCTCGTGCACACCCTCGCAAGAGTTGCGGAGCTCGGCCCAGCGCGTGAGGTAGTCGCGAGTCGACTCGTTGGGGCCTTGCGCACACAAGGAGAGTTGGCAAGGCTTGGGCGGCCGCTTGTACGTGTTGGTGAAGTTGCCGACGAAGGCGTCGGTGAAGTCGACCCAGCTGTTGATGCTGCGGGGCCTCAGGCTGTTCAGCCATGTCCAGGTGTGCCCTGGAGCATGAGCAGAACATATTTTACGGCAACACGCTTGTTGCCGTTCGCTATGCTGATGGCCATGGAGTAGTCGACCAGCCAGTCCTCCGGCTTCACGGAGCCGGTGTATTTGGGCGTATCTCTTGGGAGCGTGAACCCTTTGGGGAAGGGCTCGTCTCGAATGCGGGGGCCGAAACACGGCGGACCGAACTCATCTTCCTCTTCTAGCGCCAGGGATCGGTGGAGACGGTTGATCCGGTGGCGGGCATCATTCTCTCCGACTCCTTCTCGGCGTCCAAGGCGGTCGCCGAGTGTCGGGTGATCAACAGGCGGCGGGGAGACGCGCCTTTCCCGGCGAGGGGAGGAGGCGGACAGTCGTCCCGTCATTCCACTGCTCTCGGGCGGCCATCTTGGTCGCGCTCTATGGTGATGCGAGTCCGACTACGGCTGGCAGCCGGCTCCTTGTCTCTTCTTCCGCGGACACCACCAGTCAGCGTCCGAGAGGTCGTGCCTTGATCTCGGCGGGGGGGGGGGGCAGATCGTCATTTTGCCGGTGGGGCGCCTCAATGCGGCAGCCGGCCTCGTGCTGCTCAGCAGCCGCGTCGAGGAGCCGTTGGACGCGCTCCGCCATCAGGCGACGTTCTTCGCCCTCGAAATTGTCCAGCTCGTCCACTGTCGCCTTGGCAGCCCGGATGTTCTCCGCAGGCGTGGCATAGATTGGGCGATCCGCCCCGAATAGGTTGGCGATGGCCACGCCGCATGCTTGACCATGCCAAGGTGGCTGGGCCCAGCTGGAGCCGGCGTGCCGCCCACAGCGTGGTCCATCTCACGCTGGTAGGCTTCCGACAGGCGTCTCATGCTGGCCAGCTTCTTGGCGCCTTCGACAAGCTGGATGCGGCGTGCTTCCAGCGTCTCGACATCGGCGTCCTCTGGGATGGGCGCCGTCAGGTCTTGCAGCGCCGCGTCAAGCGGGTCGCGGGCACCTTCACCGGAGTGCTCGCTGTGGCCGATTACGAGCACCTCCGTGACGGCTCTTTCGTCGCTCTCCGCGCAGAGCGGCGGCTCCTCGTAGACCACCACGTTGGTGGGGAACGCGTCAAGCGACGCAGTGTCGGAGTCGACAAGCATCGGGTCGGTGGAGCCAACAGACTCCAAGTCCGTAGCAGGCTCGCTGGCTACCTGGAGCTAGTCGAGGAGGCTGACGAGGCGGCTCTCCGGGCTGTCTGTGCCCGCATCAGACGCGGTCTCGTCAGAGAGGCGCACGTCGCCAACAAGATCGGCGAGGCAGCTCGCCGCGCAGGCGAGCTCCGCGCCAAGCAGCGCGTCGGTGCAAACTCCCCCTGGCGTGCCAGGCTGGCTACGTTCACCAGGAAGGAAAAGGGTTCCCATCCAGAGCAGGTCTCCGGACGATGGTGCACCTCGCCCCATGGTGGATGCCAAATGTAGGGGGTTGGGTGCGACATATGCCAATGGATGGCTTATCATGGTGGGAGTGAGGTAGAACGTCGCCGGTGCCCGGAAGCGGGATGAGGCGTAGACACGAATGCCGGCGTACTTTACCCAGGTTCGGGGCTCTCCTAAGAGATAACACCCCTAGTCCTGCTCTACGGGGTCTCCGCATGATCACTAAGGCACAAGTGAATACAGAAGTGCTCCTCGAGCTGTTTGCTAGAGGTAGGAGAAGGCAAGGCTATCTCTTTCCTCTCTCTATGATCTGGTCTAGTTCTAACAGGTTGGGAACCCTTTGCATGGGTGCCCTAGGGGGCTTATATAGGCCTACCCCCCAGGGGTACAATGGTAATCCGGCCGGGCGCAGGGCCCGGCCCTCAGTCTCTTCGGCAGCCGGCTTCTCCGCCGACTTCTGGGGCCCGCCGACTGGTTGGATACGGGGCCGACAGGCCGTGCCCGCCGCCCCCGGGTCTTGTCAGCAGCTGATCACTGTAGTCGTGTCTCTAATGACGCAGGCTTGGTCTGTGGGCCGTGGCTACAGCTCCGCCGCCTGGCGGGCGATTACTGTAGCCACTCTGCGTCTCGTCAGGTTAATGGCGCATGGAGCCCGAGGAAGGGGCGGGCCGACTCCTGGGGGCCGACTACCATCGGGTCCGACTGGTGGGGCTCTCGCCGTCTTCTGGACTCTCGCTGATTGGTGGGGCCCATCGTCCTTGGGCCGTACAGACAGGCCGTCGTGGGAGCAGGATTCCGCCTGCTTGTGATGATGTCAGGGCTGGCATGGCAACAGTGTCGTGCCGGGCGGGGATCTCCGCCGGTACAGCGCACTATGGCCACGCCAGCCCCTAGAAAGGGGAAGGGATGGGCTGCACTGTAGCCATCCCATGTCCCATCCCCCTTGATGTGGGTACGGGCTTCGCAGGTGCCGCGGGCCGACTCCTCGGGGCCGGCTTCTTTGGAAGCCGCCTGGCAGGAGTCGGCTTGTCTTGACCTCACCTTCAGGACTCAGTCGTCTACGGGCAGCCGGCTATTTCTCCAGCCGGCCTCCAGAAGGCGGCTCTTTACCTTGGCATCTTGAGGGGCGCGGTCAGCCCTGATGTCTTGAAATGATCTGGGCATCGGGTTAGCCTACCCGTGGCCCATTACTCCGACAACGCTGATGCACCATGCCCTCGACACCACCATGGACAAATGTGGCGGAGGGATTGTTATCAAGGAAATATTGGTTGTTATCAAGAAAAGGTAAAAATTTAGGAATTAGGATTTTTGAACTGATTTCTATGCAAATGGGGTTTTATTGTTTGGTAAGTGATATCAGTATCTTCCTGTTTGTGACGTGTGTGATTAGGAAAGTTTGCAAATGTTAATAAACTATTTATTGGGAGGAAAGTTGTGACATGTCTGTTATTCCTAAAACAAATTTCACTAATAAGAGAAATCAATTGATTTAGATAAGTTAGGAAAGTTAGATTAAAATGTATTATTTGTTTCCTGAAAATCTGTTATTTGTTTCCTAAGACAAATTGAACCGATAAAAGGAATCGATTGATTTGCATAATTTAAGGAAGTTAGATTAAAATGTATTATTTGTTTCCTGAAAATCTGTTATTTGTTTCTTAAGACAAATTGAACCAATAAAAGGAATCGATTGATTTGCATAATTTAAGAAAGTTAGATCCGTGATTTGTTATACGTTAGGAAAGTTCTCGTTGTAATAAAGAGTGGAGAGAAAAATAAACCGGTGGACCAGGATGGGAGGGGTGGTGGGAGGAGAGACGAGAAAAACCAGCGAAAATAAACCACGGACCAGGGTGGGAGGGGGCGGTGGGAGAAGAGACGAAAAAACCAGCGAAAATAAATCGCAGAGACGATTCACCAACTCGTCCATTAGGGGTGGAGATATTTCCAACGGAGTAATCATAGAACAACCTATTTATATGAAAACCTCTGAGATATTGAGCTGACACAACCTCCTGAGATTGACGAAGTCACTGTAAACGCTTAGTAGTCGACGAAAATGTCTCCTTCCACCAAATAAACATTGTTGAAAAGTAGAATAAATGCAGAGACATACGAGAGTGGCGTTTCGGTGCCCGGGTGCATCTGCACCCGGTCGAAAAAAAATCGTAAAAAAATCAGGAAAAAATCCAAAAATTCCAAAAAAAAATTGGATGGTAGACAATTTGATGCGTGAGGTACGCTTCAATTTTTAAAACATTTGGACTTCTGTGCAGCTCTCAGCAAAAAAAGACAAATCAGACCAGAACAGTATATGAACAGTGCACATTTTTACAGACCTCCAATTTGTCTTTTTTACTGAGAGCTGCACAGAAGTCCAAATGTTTTGAAAATTGGAGCGTACCTCACGCATCAAATTGTCTACCACCCAAAAAAATTTGAATTTTTTTGAATTTTTCTAGTATTTATTTTGATTTTTTTCGTGAGCACGGGTGCAGATGAGCTCGGGCTCAGATTCGAATTTTCCGAAACATACACTCAACTCGCCTATACTCCGAGTAGTTTATTTTCTACATACACGCCGTGACCAACGGATTTTTCCCCTGTACAAGGACTGGTCAAACATGCAGCTAGCTATGACCCACATGTCATGCCGGCATACACACAGAATAAATCACATGTAAAAAGAAAATGAGCTACTGTGATACTCCCTTTGGTCCCAAAATAAATGTTTTAACATTAGTACTACTTTATACAGAAGTTAGTATAAAATTGAGACGGGACGGAGAGAGTACTAGAATGGAGGCTTCCTCATGCAAACGAGTCAAGTTTGAGCGAGTTGGATCAAATTTGAGCAAGCTCAAAGAAGTGGTTCGTGCTCAACTTGTAACAATCTCGAGTCGATCTCAAGCTAGTTTTGAGCTAAATATGATGATATTTTTCAAAATAAGATAGACCACAACAGAACATGAAAAATCATTATATAATTCAACATATTCTTCCTAAACTGAAGACTAGTACTTAATAGAAGAGATCATGTAAGAACTAGCAGCAAAAGAAAAAAATGACGGTGCGCCTGCTCTCAAACTTTGGCCAAAATAACATGATATTTAACCCATGGTGATCACATACCATAGTGGGGCTAAATTTTCTCCGCAGTCAAATTAATTTTCCATGTTTGGTAGTAGGTAAAATAGAGGAAAACCACACATAATGTATATGGTAATACATTACTTTTGACTATGTATATCGTAATAAATTATCCCATTTATCTTTAGGGCAGCGATCTGCGCCGGCGCACCGGCCCAACTGTTGGGTCGGTCGAGCCCGAGCCGTCCGATGCGGTTAGCATGAACCGTTAGATCTGCGCGCGAGTGTGTACCGGGCCAACCGTTGCAGCAAAAAAGACACGTTTTGTTGCAACCGTTGTATGAACAGCCACAACCAGAAAAACAGGGGAGCTGGATCCCCCGCGTCTGCCCGTCCCCGATCCGCGGCGGCGGCGGCCGGATCCGCCTGTTTTAAGTTCCTCGCGGCCGAATCACGTCGAGGAGGGGCTCCCCCATATATCAAGCAGCCTTGGAATTGCTTCCTCGCGGCCGAATCATGTCTTACATCCGTAATGACCTCCTTGCCTCCATGGATTTGGGCTCGAGCTCCGCTGCTGTTCATGGGCGAAGTCCCCTGAGGCGGCAAGGCCCTGGTGGTAGTGGACAGGTGCTGCAACGGCACTACAATCCTGGTGTGGTCTTCCAAGATGCAGGACGGCATGGACGGGATGAAATTGATTTGGTATGATTTCCAATTGCAACCCTAGATCCTTTTGTTCACAAAAAAATGTGGCAACCTTTGATTTCAATTGATGAGCATGAGATTAAAAAGAGATGTTCTCAACATACTTGTGTTTGATTTTTGTGTAATGTTTCTGATATGTTGTCAATTAATGCTAGCATCTTCCTGCTGTCTGCTGGTAAAATGTTACAAGTATGTGTTGCATTTGCTACGTGCTACTTGCTGGATGTTACATGCTACATCCTAAAATGTTGCATACAGGAGTTGTTTAGAAATTGTGATTGACATGCTGCATCCACTTTTTTGTTTGTGTTTTTTGCATGTTTTTTCATGCAGCAAAAAAACTGACTTGGGTGCTGATTTTGTTGCAGAATGTTGTTGTGGAGCCATCGATTTTCCTTGATGATGATATGCAAAATGTTGCGCATGAAGAAGATGATGGCATTGATCTGAATGATACTCTGGGACATGATAGTGACGATTCCTTGCAGCTGAACACGGATGGTGCAGCTCCAAACCATTGCAATGCCCGTGTGGCCGGTGACAATGCCAATGGAAATGCTGCAACACTTGTTGATGAACCAGACGAAGATATATCATCACAGCCAGTTGTCCCTTTTGTTGGAATGATTTTTGACAATGTTGAAGAAGCTCAGCGTGTTTACAATGAATATGCTTCAAAGATGGGCTTTGGAACTCGCATTGTGACGTCAAAGCATAGTAGGAAAAATAGCTTGGAGCAGAAGCGCATCCTAATCTATAGAGTTTTTGAGTGCATCCACTCATGGAAAGGTCCTTCGAAGAATGTTGGTGGAAGCATTTCTGACGGGGCTGCAACAAATCAGAGTGATGATGTTGATATGAGCTATGCTAGTAATAAAAAATCTCCAAGCAAACAAGCTGGCATCTATATGGATGTGAGTGACAAGAGGCGAAGAAACCGGTTGGATTGGTATGATTGCAAGGCTCGTATGGGTGTTAGCCTCAAAGACGGTAGCTGGGTTGTGACAGTTTTTGAGACCGATCACACACACCAGCTGATGTTGCAAAGGGGGCCTCGGAGATTTTGCCGCTCTCACAGAAAGATCCCCGGTGCAGACATGCAATACATCACTTCGCTGCACTATCACAACATATCAACGGCTAATATGATGGGCTTGCTTGGAGATGCACGGTGTTGCGATCCAAGGAGTTTGCCGTATGTGAAGACTGATGTGACAAATGCAAGAGCAAAGCTGCGAAGGGGCCTGTCAGAGCGTGATTTGGAGCTGACAATCGAGTACTTTGAGAGAAGACAATTGGAGAATCCCAACTTCTTTTCTCGAAGCTAGAAGAAGATGGAGCTGTTAGGGCACTTTTCTGGGTTGATGGGAGAACAAGGGCCTTGTATCCAAAGTACAAAGATTGTGTGTTTTTCGACCCCACATTCTGCACAAATCGCTACAACTTGCTCTTTTGCTCCGATTGTTGGCATTAACAACCACACACATATTGTTTGCTTGGGGTGCGCTTTGTTGCCTGATGAGACCATCAAAACTTTCAAGTGGGTCTTCCAGCAATGGATGTTGTCAATGAATAACGAGCATCCGTTGAACATTATGACTGATCAAGACTAGGCAATGGCTAAAGCCATCTCAATGGTATTTCCATATTCAACACACAGATGTTGCAAGTGGCACGTCTTTCGGGTTGCAAGGACAAAACTAGGGAAGATGCTGGGCAAGGATGAGCCTTTTGCTGAAGCATTCTATGGTTGCATCAATGATTCAGATACCGTTGAGGAGTTTGAAGAACGATGGAAGCAGATGGTCGAGTTATTTGGTGTGGCTGATAAGAAACACCTCAAGAACATGTGGGACAGCAGGGAGATGTGGGCTCCTGTATACTTTAGGAATAAGTTCTTCCCATTCACAGGAACAACCGGGCGGTCCGAGGGCCTAAATTCCTACTTCAAGACTTTAAATCATCATGGAGACTCGGTTTGGACATTTGTCCAGCAGTTTGAGCTTTGCCAGGAGCTAATGCTTGATCGTGAAGACAATGTTGGCTTCATCAATGAAGCAACGAGGTCGCCACTCTGGGGCAAGTAAGTCCAAAGTCATGTAGCATTGCTTTAGTTTTCCAGTACAGTGTGGTTGCAACATTTCTTTGAAACATATGTAGCAATTCTTATTGATGTTGGAAGCTTTTTTTGTTTGCAGTTACAACATTGAAAAGCAAGCTGCATATTTCTATACTAGAGAGGTATTTTCCAAGTTTCAAAAACTATTGGCTAAATCAACAGGCTATGGTCTACAATATCAGCTGCAAGGGGATGTCATCTGGTTTCGCCTTGTTGCAAATTATGGCGTCAACCCAAAAGTGTACACGGTGCGTGTTGCTCCTAAAGATCAGACATACATGTGCACCTACAACATGTTTGAGATGTGTGGACTGATCTGCCCACATATCATCCGTGTCATGGTGCACCTGAACATGCAAACGATACCTGCGACTTACATGCTTCCAAGATGGTCTAAGAGAGCAACCGACCTTGCGCCTGAACCGGGCGATGGGCATAGAGCTATGCATTTCGGCGTCCCCACGACAAACACCCTAAAGTTTAACTCTCTATGCCGGAAGTTTGGGAAACTTGCTTCTGATGCATGCTTCAATGATGAAGCTTATAGTTTTGTCTCTGGGCTAATTGATCAGGGCAGTGTTGGGGTTGCTACAATAAAAGCTAGAGCAACTGATGGGGTTGCAGGAGACGAAGAAGCCCAAGGTCATGCAGGAAATGAACAAGTATCAGGGGGGTCCAAGTACAGGTCAGCGGGATCCACCCCCGTAGGACTGCGGAACCCACCAAAGTCAGCAAAGAAGGGGAGGCCAAAGGAGAAAGAGAAGCGCAGGAAGCCACTAATTGAGATTCGAGAAGATGAAATGAAGAAGAAAGAAAAGAAGGACGCGGCGAAAATGAAGAAAGCTCCAAAGCCAAGGGACAAGAAGACTCCATGCAAATATTGTGAAGATGAAGATCACAACGTGAAGGATTGCCAACTCCTTGCAACTTTTCTTGCTACGAGTGCGAGCGCGAAAGCTCCGGGTGTCGAAACAATCCTTACACTTTAGGATATTTTCATGAGGAAAAAATGATGAATTGCCTTGTAACACCCCATGACTTATGATAAAAAGTTGTGTTGACTAGCTGTGAATGTTTGTTTTGTGGGATTGCAACATATTACTACATGCGTGGTTTGAAAAAAGCAGAATGTTGCTTTTTACAAGAGTAGATTTAAAAAATTTCTTATTGTTATATGTTTGTGAGAGCTTACTTTTTGTAGTATGATGGTGCCAAAATTTGAAGAATTTTTTGCAAAAAGCAGAATGTGGGTTTTTCCTTATTTTTTTTAAATAGTACTCAATGGTTGTTGTAGCCACATCTTGATCCATGTTTAAAAAGAACATGTTTTAAGCTTTTGAAAAGCATGGTTGAAGCTTTTGAAAAACATGGTTGAATCTTTTTGAAAATATGGTTGAAGCTTTTAGGAAACATGTTTGAAGCTTTAAGAAAACATGTTTAGAAGATTTCTGAAAAGCATGGTTGCGGCTTTTTAAAAACATGGTTGAAGCTTCTGTAAACAAGGTTGCAGCTTTTAGGAAGCATGGTTGAAGCTTTTGAAAAACTTGGTTGAAACTTTTTCAAAGTATAGTTGAAACTTTTTCAAAATATGGTTGCAGCTTTTAGGAAAAATGGTTGAAGCTTTTTGCAAACATGGTTGAAGCTTTTAAAATATGGTTGAAGCAAAATAACAAGTTTGAAAAGGAAAAAGCCTTGAATGATTTAAAGTGTTGATTTAGCTGTACAGCAAAAAGTTGGGAAAGGAAGCTTATTTACATTATGCTTCCAGCAAAAATATTTGTAGGGGACGTAGCTAATTTGCAGGTAAAAATATATATTTTGGCTCTACAACAAATCTAACAAAAGTTTGTAGCTATTTCCTGTGAGCTTCCAGCAATTTAAGTGTGTGACAAAAAGTAGCATTCACATATTATTTTTCAGAAAATATGTTTTGAGGGAAAAATGCACAGAGATTTCCCTTGAAACTTCGATGGATGAAGTTTGAAATATTTTCATATTTCAGAACCAGCGAAACAAAAAACAATTGTCAATGCATGATCATGTTGGCAAACAGAAGAACGCATCCATTAAAAACATAAGTGCATCATCCAAATATCAAGTTATCATCGGCTTACATACCAAAAGGACACATATGTTTACTAGAGGTATCAACAGTTTACATACGAACGCGCACTACTCTAATCCTATTAGAACGCTACCACCTCGAACATGATCTAGACCTAATGAAGAAACAAGCTTGTTTGTCTTGAACCTTCTAGAAAATCAAGCCGCCAACTCATCCTTGAACGCCCGCTCCTTTGGGGCATTGTTCATTGGGTGACTGCCAAGGTTGTATGCAACATCCATGTGGTATCGCGCCATGTCTTCCTGTAAAAAATGAATACAAAAAGTAAGCAAGTATGATACTAGTTATTCTTGTGTTGCATGAGTATTAAAAACAAAAACTAAACAAGTATGATACTAGTTATTCTTGTGTTGCATGAGTGATGAATGCAAAAGGTTCACATCCATCCACCGCAAAAAATTGATATGGATGTAGCAAAATTATGATATGGATGAATCAAAAACAGAATGTAGTTGTAGCACACTAGACATATGGATGTAGAGCCTAGTAGGTACGAACTTAAACCACATATGAAGCAAAAACAAAACATGGTATTCTTCTGTTGCATGAGTATTGAAAACAAAGAAAGTAGATTGTGACAAAATGACAAGACAAAAAATTAAAAATGTGTACCTGCTTGAACTCTCTCATTGACTTCCCATCATAGTTCTCCACATATTTGAGCCCAAAAAAGCCACAATCACATCTGTGAGATAAAAAAAGTTCTCCATCATACTTCCCATATGTAGTTGAAAAAACAAAATGTTGAAATGGAACACATGATTGAAGCAAAATTCAAAAAGAAAACTCACAGGGTATCTTGCTTTGGGTAATCCTCTAGGTCAACACGGGCGAAGGATCCAACATTGACATTGAATTTGCTGCACTCTTGTGCGAGGGTTGCAAAGTTTGTGATCTAGCACCGAAAACACACACAAAAGTTTCAAAAATAAAATGAGGTGTGTAAAGATGACAACAGGGCATTTATGTAGATGAATCAGAAGGGTAAACATAAAAAACTAGACAATTCCCCGCGCATTGTTGCGGGATCATTGCAATGTATAGGATCAAAGTTCATGTAATGAGGAAGAGTAGTCCGACTCGTTAATTAGGACAGAAGCACATATGTGAAAAAGAAAAAACATGCAATGAGAAATCTTTAATAGATGTATTTGTTAATCATCCATTCGCCAAATTAGTATTAGCCATTAGTACCCAATTGCAGAAACTTGTTTGGAGGGAAAAGAGTGTTCCAAGTTCTAAGAATTGTGCTCAACGTGGATTACTTACAGAGTTGCAGTCATACATTAGGCATATTCAAACTCTAGCAAGTAGAAATAGCTAACTCGATAATATTGTGAGAAGGGAGTGATAACCCTTAGTTCCTAAAAAAATATGTTAGGTAGTTGAGGCATTTCTTCAACGTCTTATATAGGCAATCTATCAAGCTTGGACAAAATGTGTTTGAAAACATTGTACAGTAGAATGCATTAGTTGCTAATTCATCAAAAGAAAACATGGGAGTTTGGTATAATAAAGCACATGCACAACCCTTTGTTTTATTCTTTCCCTTGACCGATCAGCACGTAGCATGCATATGGAATATAATGTCAGAAAATAAAATAGCATATGAAAAAGTAATCTGCCCTGCACATAGATTGGTACCGGTGGAGAAGAAACATCATGATGCCATGGTGGATGGAGAAGAAAAGGGCAATAGCAATTGGGTCCACCCCGTAGTAGAGTAGATGCATACATGATGATTCAGGGCATCAATCGCTTCTTCCACGGATCGTGGATCCGAAGCGATAATCGATGCTTGAAGGATGGCAAGAGCTCTGGTGTTCCTACAATCAGGAGGAGGCATGCAGCATCAATTGAAAGAACCGTGGCGCGGGAGGAGGCCTGCGAGAGAAAGTGAAGTGGAGGGGAGGGGAATAATACTGTGGGGTATACTTCTCTTAGATTAATTAGTAATGGGTCAACATAAATAAACGTAAGATATTTACACGCGGAGGGGACAAAGAAGAACCTACCTGTTCGACTTCTGAACCTGATTACAGCTCGTAGCCTAGGATGAATCGGGTCGACGTGAATAGAGTACCACTGCCTCGTCGTGATCCACACCGGTCAAAGGGAGGAGGAGTTGAATGACGGGCAGCGGCAAGATCCTTGGTGGACCTGTGACGGCGCAGGACGGATGTGGAGGGCAGCCGCTGGCCCGCTGCCAGGCGAAGCCAACGCGACGATCGAAATTGGACCCGCCGGGCGAAGCCGATGCGGGGTACCTGGGAGGTGCTGATGTTGCCGGCGATGCGCTGCCGGTGTGCGGCGGCATGGCCAGGCACGGAGCCGCGTTCGGGCAAAGCCGATGCAGGGCGACGGGGATGCGTTGTGGGCATCTGGCGACACCGTCCAGCCGTGGTGTGGTGGCGCTGCATCGAACTCCATCTTGGCCTGCTGATGAGGTCGTGTGCACTAGAACTCGATTACGGCGGAGACGGCTCTATTAAGAATACTCGTGATGACTTTCCGGGAGAAGGAGGAGCACGAACACCCTACTATGTGGTGCTGATGAGAATGAAGAAGATGGGGGCATAAAATCCCTTTTTAGGTCATGAAGGTGGATGATCGCTCGCATCCCCGTGCGTTTCATGCTCCTTCGTGGTGGGGAAATTGATTGCATGGGAGAAGCGGAGAAGATGGGAGATCGGGAAGGGCTGGATCGAAGACATGAGCCATTGGCACGTGGGCCTTCTCGTACGCTAGAAGAATAATGCATCGCACAAAAAGATATTGATTTGTTGTTGTTTGGAAATTGAATGCTGATGTGGCATCATGTGGACTGTTTGCTTGTTAAGATAAATAAGTAAAGCTGATTGGCCACTTTTGGAAACTGAAAAATGACATGGCACATTGCTGATGTGGACGGTATGCATGACGAGAGAATAGGAAGTAGTGGGGAGCAACTTCTTAAGAATGGTAGATTAGAGAGCATGGGCCTACCAGGTTATTGGCTTGCTTCTTCAAAGGAGATTGTTTTCCTTTTGAATGGATTGAGTCAAATACATTCCACTGCTTGTGAAGCAAGTTTGCGCAAACAACTATCCAATGGCGATCATGAACAATTGTGAAAAAGAGCTGCAAAAAACAAAAGAAAGGAAAAAAGGTACTCAGAACATGTAAAAAATGTTACAGCCGCGTTACATCATTGGAACATATTTGAAAGTATTTTGTGGCGTGGAACAAAAGAAAGCTTCGTGAAACTTACGAGGTCAAACTTTTGAACCTTGAACATTTTCATAGCCCTTTCAAGCTCAGCCATGAGTTTTGCTGGTTGGAAAGTTGATGGGTATTGTTTTAGTAGGATCTACTTGAAAGATATAACAAAATGGTTAGTGTGTGTTGCAATGCAAATGTGAAAGAAAGAAACGAATGAAGCATTGCTTGTTTTTACAAAAAACTTACCCCCGCGTGGACTGAGAAAATGTATTTCTTCAAATCCCTTTCTTTTGCTGCACGGGATGCGAGGTTGTTCATCTCGATACATAGTGACATAAGCTCATCATTCATATCCCCGCGAGGCTTGAAGCATACAAGGAATTTCTTATATCCAATGAAAAATCCACCTAGCTTGATGAAAGGTGTCCTGTTACCATAGATGCAACCGAATGAATCATTTGTTTCGAGCAGAAAAAATAAAAAATAGAAAGCAAAAACAGATAGGGCTTAGGTAGCTCACACTTGTTCATTGGGTTGTGATTTCCTCAATGGTTTCCCATGCTTTACAAACCTTTCATACATTTCTGCAGCCTTGTCGGCCTTTTGCTTCTTTGCCTTGGTATTTTTTTATGGCTGGAACTTTGGCCATCCTCTTCTTCCTAGTGTTCTTGTCATATGTGCTAGGGCCACTGCTTGCATCAGCAAAATGCTCTTCTGTAGCGACCATCTTAGGAGATGTAGCAAAAAAATAAAGATGGATGAGTTTGCAAGAGATTGTACAAAAATAATTTGCTGGAATCCCACAAATGTGAAAGAATGATATGGAGAAAAACAAAAAGAAATGATGCAAGAGGAAGGAAGCATACTTGGGCTGTCATCATCATCTGAAACAGGAAACACGGGGATGTTTGCATATATGGGGCTGACTATGCTCTTCTTAATTGTAGCCTCATCCGTGGAATGCATCATCTCATAGTCTTCAGAGCCCTTTGGGAACAACTCACAGGATGGCTCGTCGTCCCAAATGTCGGCTGTCGCACTCCTGGGTGCATCATAGAAGAGTGGGGGCTGTGAGGTGAGGCGTTGCCTTCCATCTCGAAACTCACTCTTTGTTGCTCACGAGTTTCCGCAGCCTCTGTTGCAACTTCTAGGTTCAATCCAGTGACTTCATCCTTGTTGATGCTAGGTGTTGTACCTTGAGCTTGAGCACCAATGTCGGCATTTGCAGCTTTAGCATCATTCTCTTTTCCGCGCCATTCGTCCATGATAGGTGCTTCAAAGGAAAAGTTGGGCTCATTGGTAGTTGTGATGGCGTCTCCAACATCACGAAGGAGAGCGGCCATCCGGTTGCACTGCAATCCCTTTAAACACTGTCCAAACTTGCCTACTACACCATCCACCTCTGCTGCAAAAATACCCTTGTGCTTGTCGTAGAGCATTTGAAACTGAGTTGGTACCTACTGTTGTAAATATGCCCTAGAGGCAATGATAAATTAGTTATTATTATATTTCCTTGTTCATGATAATCGTTTATTATCCATGCTAGAATTGTATTGATGGGAAACTCAGATACATGTGTGGATACATAGACAACACCATGTCCCTAGTAAGCCTCTAGTTGACTAGCTCGTTGATCAATAGATGATTATGGTTTCCTGACCATGGACATTGGATGTCATTGATAACGGGATCACATCATTAGGAGAATGATGTGATGGACAAGACCCAATCCTAAGCCTAGCAGAAGATCGTGTAGTTCATATGCTAAAGCTTTTCTAATGTCAAGTATCATTTCCTTAGACCATGAGATTGTGCAACTCCCGGATACCGTAGGAACGCTTTGTGTGTAACAAACATCACAACGTAACTGGGTGGCTATAAAGTTGCACTACAGGTATCTCCGAAAGTGTCTGTTGCGTTGGCACGAATCGAGACTGGGATTTGTCACTCCGTGTGACGAAGAGGTATCTCTGGGCCCACTCGTGAAGGAAATATGCCCTAGAGGCAATAATAAAGTTATTATTTATTTCCTCATATATCATGATAAATGTTTATTATTCATGCTAGAATTGTATTAGCCGGAAACATAATACATGTGTGAATATATAAACAAACAGAACGTCACTAGTATGCCTCTACCTGACTAGCTCGTTAATCAAAGATGGTTATGTTTCCTAACCATGGGCAAAGAGTTGTTATTTGATTAACGAGGTCACATCATTAGTTGAATGATCTGATTGACATGACCCGTTCCATTAGCTTAGCACCCGATAGTTTAGTATGTTGCTATTGCTTTCTTCATGACTTATACATGTTCCTATGACTATGAGATTATGCAACTCCCGTTTACCGTAGGAACACTTTTTATGCCACCAAACGTCACAATGTAACTGGGTGATTATGCAACTCCCGTTTACCGTAGAGACTTGCCGGCAACGATATTGAACTAGGTATTGGATACCGACGATCGAATCTCGGGCAAGTAACATACCGATGACAAAGGGAACAACGTGTGTTGTTATGCGGTCTGACCGATAAAGATATTCGTAGAATATGTAGGAGCCAATATGGGCATCCAGGTCCCGCTATTGGTTATTGACCGGAAACGTATCTCGGTCAGGTCTACATGTTCTCGAACCGTAGGGTCCGCACGCTTAAAGTTACGATGACAGTTATTATGAGTTTATACATTTTGATGTACCGAAGTCAGTTCG
This sequence comes from Aegilops umbellulata, assembly GCA_032464435.1. NCBI lineage: Eukaryota > Viridiplantae > Streptophyta > Magnoliopsida > Poales > Poaceae > Aegilops > Aegilops umbellulata. The sequence goes on along the minus strand of CP136059.1, from coordinate 358,261,084 downwards.
GAGTCCCGGATGTGATCACGGACATGACGAGGAGTCTCGAAATGGTCGAGACATAAAGATTGATATATTGGAAGCCTATATTTGGACATCGGAATGGTTCCGAGTGAAATCGGCATTTACTGGAGTACCGGGGGGTTACCGGAACCCCCCGGGGGTTAATGGGCCCATATGGGCCTTAAGGGAAAAGGGGAGGGGCGGCCAGGGCAGGCCGCGCGCCCCCTCCCCCTAGTCCGAATAGGACAAGGAAGGGGGGCGGCGCCCCCCTTTTTCCTTTCCCCCTCTCTCCTTCCTTCTCCTACAAGGCAAGGGAGAGGAGTCCTACTCCCGGTGGGAGTAGGACTCCTCCTGGCGCACCCCTTTGGGGCCGGCCGCGCCTCCCCCTCCCTTCCTTTATATACGGGGGCAGGGGGCACCCTAGGACACACAAGTTGATCTTCGTGATCGTTCCTTAGCCGTGTGCGGTGCCCCCCTCCACGATATTACACCTCGGTCATATTGTAGCGGTGCTTACGCGAAGCCTTGCGTCAGTAGAACATCATGATCGTCATCACACCGTCGTGCTGACAGAACTCATCCCCAAAGCTTTGCTGGATCGGAGCCCGGGGAGCGTCATCGAGCTGAACGTGTGCTAAGAACTCGGAGGTGCCGGAGTAACGGTGCTTGAATCGGTCGGATCGGGAAGACGTACGACTACTTCCTCTATGTTGCGTCAACGCTTCCGCTTCGGTCTACGAGGGTACGAAGACAACACTCTCCCCTCTCGTTGCTATGCATCACCATGATCTTGCGTGTGCGTAGAAAATTTTGAAATTACTACGTTCCCCAACAGTGGTATCCGAGCCTAGGTTTTTATGGTTTGATGTTATATGCACGAGTAGAACACAAGTGAGTTGTGGACGATATAAGTCATACTGCCTACCAGCATGTCATACTTTGGTTCGGCGGTATTGTTGGATGAAGCGGCCCGGACCGACATTACGCGTACGCTTACGCGAGACTGGTTCTACCGCCGTGCTTTGCACACAGGTGGCTGGCGGGTGTCAGTTTCTCCAACTTTAGTTGAACCGAGTATGTCTACGCCCGATCCTTGCGAAGGTTAAAACAGAGTCTATTTGACAAACTATCGTTGTGGTTTTGATGCGTAGGTGAGATTGGTTCTTGCTTAAGCCCGTAGCAGCCACGTAAAACTTGCAAAAAACAAAGTAGAGGACGTCTAACTTGTTTTTGCAGGGCATGTTGTGATGTGATATGGTCAAGACATGATGCTAAATTTTATTGTATGAGATGATCATGTTTTGTAACCGAGTTATCGGCAACTGGTAGGAGCCATATGGTTGTCGCTTTATTGTATGCAATGCAATCGCCCTGTAATGCTTTACTTTATCACTAAGCGGTAGCGATAGTCGTAGAAGCATAAGATAGGCGAGACGACAACGATGCTATGATGGAGATCAAGGTGTCGCGCCGGTGACGATGGTGATCATGATGGTGCTTCGAAGATGGAGATCACAAGCACAAGATGATGATGGCCATATCATATCACTTATATTGATTGCATGTGATGTTTATCTTTTATGCATCTTATCTTGCTTTGATTGACGGTAGCATTTTAAGATGATCTCTCACTAATTATCAAGAAGTGTTCTCCCTGAGTATGCACCGTTGCGAAAGTTCTTCGTGCTGAGACACCACGTGATGATCGGGTGTGATAGGCTCTACGTTCAAATACAACGGGTGCAAAACAGTTGCACACGCGGAATACTCAGGTTATACTTGACGAGCCAAGCATATACAGATATGGCCTCGGAACACGGAGACCGAAAGGTCGAGCGTGAATCATATAGTAGATATGATCAACATAATGATGTTCACCATTGAAACTACTCCATCTCACGTGATGATCGGACATGGTTTAGTTGATGTGGATCACGTGATCACTTAGAAGATTAGAGGGATGTCTATCTAAGTGGGAGTTCTTAAGTAATATGATTAATTGAACTTAAATTTATCATGAACTTAGTCCCTGATAATATCTTGCTTGTTTATGTTGATTGTAGATAGATGGCCCGTGTTGTTGTTCCGTTGAATTTTAATGCGTTCCTTGAGAAAGCAAAGTTGAAAGATGATGGTAGCAATTACATGGACTGGGTCCGTAACTTGAGGATCATCCTCATTGTTGCACAGAAGAGTTACGTCCTAGAAGCACCGCTGGGTGCCAGGCCTGCTGCTGATGCAACTGACGACGTTAAGAACGTCTGGCAGAGCAAAGCTGATGACTACTCAATAGTTCAATGTGCCATGCTTTACGGCTTAGAACCGGGACTTCAACGACGTTTTGAACGTCATAGGGCATATGAGATGTTCCAAGAGTTGAAGTTAATATTCCAACAGAATGCCCGGATTGAGAGATATGAAGTCTCCAATAAGTTCTATAGCTGCAAGATGGAGGAGAATAGTTCTGTTAGTGAGCATATACTCAAAATGTCTGGGTATTGTAATCACTTGATTCAACTGGGAGTTAATCTTCCGGATGATTGCGTCATTGACAGAATTCTCCAATCACTTCCACCAAGCTACAAAGGCTTTGTGATGAACTATAATATGCAAGGGATGGATAAGACGATTCCCGAGCTCTTCGCAATGCTAAAAGTTGCGCAGGTAGAAATCAAGAAGGAGCATCAAGTGTTGATGGTCAACAAGACCACTAGTTTCAAGAAAAAGGGCAAAGGGAAAAAGAAAGGGAACTTCAAGAAGAACAGCAAGCAAGTTGCTGCTCAAGAGAAGAAACCCAAGTCTGGACCTAAGCCTGAAACTGAGTGCTTCTACTGCAAGCAGACTGGTCACTGGAAGCGGAACTGCCCCAAGTATTTGGCGGATAAGAAGGATGGCAAGGTGAACAAAGGTATATGTGATATACATGTTATTGATGTGTACCTTACTAATACTCGCAGTAGTACCTGGGTATTTGATACTGGTTCTGTTGCTAATATTTGCAACTCGAAACAGGGACTACGGATTAAGCGAAGATTGGCTAAGGAAGAGGTGACGATGCGCGTGGGAAATGGTTCCAAAGTCGATGTGATCGCGGTCGGCACGCAACCTCTACATCTACCTTCAGGATTAGTTTTAGACCTAAATAATTGTTATTTGGTGCCAGCGTTGAGCATGAACATTATATCTGGATCTTGTTTAATGTGAGACGGTTATTCATTTAAATCTGAGAATAATGGTTGTTCTATTTATATGAGTAATATCTTTTATGGTCATGCACCCTTAAGGAATGGTCTATTCTTATTGAATCTCGATAGTAGTGACACACATATTCATAATATTGAAGCCAAAAGATGCAGAGTTGATAATGATAGTGCAACTTATTTGTGGCACTGCCGTTTAGGTCATACCGGTGTAAAACGCATGAAGAAACTCCATACTGATGGACTTTTGGAACCACTTGATTATGAATCACTTGGTACTTGCGAACCGTGCCTCATGGGCAAGATGACTAAAACACCGTTCTCCGGTACTATGGAGAGAGCAACAGATTTGTTGGAAATCATACATACAGATGTATGTGGTCCGATAAATATTGAGGCTCGTGGCGGATATCGTTATTTTCTCACCTTCACAGATGATCTAAGCAGATATGGGTATATCTACTTAATGAAACACAAGTCTGAAACATTTGAAAAAGTTCAAAGAATTTCAGAGTGAAGTGGAAAATCATCGTAACAAGAAAATAAAGTTTCTACGATCTGATCGTGGAGGAGAATATTTGAGTTACGAGTTTGGTCTACATTTGAAACAATGCGGAATAGTTTCGCAACTCACGCCACCTGGAACACCACAACGTAATGGTGTGTCCGAACGTCGTAATCGTACTTTACTTGATATGGTGCGATCTATGATGTCTCTTACAGATTTACCGTTATCATTTTGGGGTTATGCTTTAGAGACGGCCGCATTCATGTTAAATAGAGCACCATCGAAATCCGTTGAGACGACGCCTTATGAACTATGGCTTGGCAAGAAACCAAAGTTGTCGTTTCTAAAAGTTTGGGGCTGCGATGCTTATGTCAAAAATCTTCAACCTGATAAGCTCGAACCCAAATCGGAAAAATGTGTCTTCATAGGATATCCAAAGGAAACTATTGGATACACCTTCTATCACAAATCCGAAGGCAAGACTTTTGTTGCTAAATTCGGAAGCTTTCTAGAGAAGGAGTTTCTCTCGAAAGAAGTGAGTGGGAGGAAAGTAGAACTTGATGAGGTAACTGTACCTGCTCCCCTATTGGGAAATAGCACATCACAGGAACCGGTTTCTGCGACGTCTAAACCAATTGGTGAGGAAGTTAATGATAATGATCATGCAACTTCAGATCAAGTTACTACATAACCTCGTAGATCAACCAGAGTAAGATCCGCACCAGAGTGGTACGGCAATCCTGTTCTGGAAATCATGTTACTAGATCATGGTGAACCTATGAACTATGAAGAAGCGATGGTGAGCCCAGATTCCGCGAAATGGCTTGAAGCCATGAAATCTGAGATGGGATCCATGTATGAGAACAAAGTGTGGACTTTGGTTGACTTGCCCGATGGCCGGCAAGCAATTGAGAATAAATGGATCTTCAAGAAGAAGACTGACGCTGATGGTAATGTTACTGTCTACAAAGCTCGACTTGTCGCAAAAGGTTTTCGACAAGTTCAAGGGATTGACTACGATGAGACCTTCTCACCCGTAGCGATGCTTAAGTCTTTCCGAATCATGTTAGCAATTGCCGCATTTTATGATTATGAAATTTGGCAGATGGATGTAAAAACTGCATTCCTGAATGGATTTCTGGAAGAAGAGTTGTATATGATGCAACCAGAAGGTTTTATCGATCCAAAGGGAGCTAACAAAGTGTGCAAGCTCCAGCGATCCATTTATGGACTGGTGCAAGCCTCTCGGAGTTGGAATAAATGCTTTGATAGTGTGATCAAAGCATTTGGGTTTGTACAGACTTTTGGAGAAGCTTGTATTTACAAGAAAGTGAGTGGGAGCTCTGTAGCATTTCTGATATTATATGTCGATGACATATTACTAATCAGAAATGATATAGAATTTCTGGATAGCATAAAGGGATACTTGAATAAGAATTTTTCAATGAAAGACCTCGGTGAAGCTGCTTACATATTGGGCATCAAGATCTATAGAGATAGATCAAGACGCTTAATTGGACTTTCACAAAGCACATACCTTGACAAAGTTTTGAAGAAGTTCAAAATGGATCAATCAAAGAAAGGATTCTTGCCTGTACTACAAGGTGTGAAGTTGAGTAAGACTCAATGCCCGACCACTGCAGAAGATAGAGAGAAAATGAAAGATGTTCCCTATGCTTCAGCCATAGGCTATATCATGTATGCAATGCTGTGTACCAGACCTGATGTGTGTCTTGCTATAAGTTTAGCAAGGAGGTACCAAAGTAATCCAGGAATGGATCACTGGACAGCGGTCAAGAATATCCTGAAATACCTGAAAAGAACAAAGGATATGTTTCTCATATATGGAGGTGACAAAGAGCTCATCGTAAACGGTTACGTTGATGCAAGTTTTGACACTGATCCGGACGATTCTAAATCGCAAACCGGATACGTGTTTACATTAAACGGTGGAGCTGTTAGTTGGTGCAGTTCTAAACAAAGCGTCGTGGCGGGATCTACATGTGAAGCGGAGTACATAGCTGCTTCACAAGCAGCAAATGAAGGAGTCTGGATGAAAGAGTTCATATCCGATCTAGGTGTCATACCTAGTGCATCGGGTCCAATGAAAATCTTTTGTGACAATACTGGTGCAATTGCCTTGGCAAAGGAATCCAGATTTCACAAGAGAACCAAGCACATCAAGAGACGCTTCAATTCCATCCGGGATCAAGTCCAGGTGGGAGACATAGAGATTTGCAAGATACATACGGATCTGAATGTAGCAGACCCGTTGACTAAGCCTCTTCCATGAGCAAAACATGATCAGCACCAAAACTCCATGGGTGTTAGAATCATTACTGTGTAATCTAGATTATTGACTCTAGTGCAAGTGGGAGACTGAAGGAAATATGCCCTAGAGGCAATAATAAAGTTATTATTTATTTCCTCATATATCATGATAAATGTTTATTATTCATGCTAGAATTGTATTAGCCGGAAACATAATACATGTGTGAATATATAAACAAACAGAACGTCACTAGTATGCCTCTACCTGACTAGCTCGTTAATCAAAGATGGTTATGTTTCCTAACCATGGGCAAAGAGTTGTTATTTGATTAACGAGGTCACATCATTAGTTGAATGATCTGATTGACATGACCCGTTCCATTAGCTTAGCACCCGATCGTTTAGTATGTTGCTATTCTTTCTTCATGACTTATACATGTTCCTATGACTATGAGATTATGCAACTCCCGTTTACCGTAGGAACACTTTGTGTGCCACCAAACGTCACAACGTAACTGGGTGATTATAAAGGTGCTCTACAGGTGTCTCCGAAAGTACTTGTTGGGTTGGCGTATTTCGTGATTAGGATTTGTCACTCCGATAGTCGGAGAGGTATCTCTGGGCCCTCTCGGTAATGCACATCACATAAGCCTTGCAAGCATTGCAACTAATGTGTTAGTTGTGAGATGATGTATTACAGAACGAGTAAAGAGACTTGCCGGCAACGATATTGAACTAGGTATTGGATACCGACGATCGAATCTCGGGCAAGTAACATACCGATGACAAAGGGAACAACGTATGTTGTTATGCGGTCTGACCGATAAAGATCTTCGTAGAATATGTAGGAGCCAATATGGGCATCCAGGTCCTGCTATTGGTTATTGACCGGAAACGTATCTCGGTCATGTCTACATGTTCTCGAACCGTAGGGTCCGCATGCTTAAAGTTACGATGACAGTTATTATGAGTTTATACATTTCGATGTACCGAAGTCAGTTCGGAGTCCCGAATGTGATCACGGACATGACGAGGAGTCTCGAAATGGTCGAGACATAAAGATTGATATATTGGAAGCCTATATTTGGACATCAGAATGGTTCCGAGTGAAATCGGCATTTTACTGGAGTACCGGGGGGTTACCGGAACCCCCCCGGGGTTAATGGGCCCATATGGGCCTTAAGGTAAAAGAGGAGGGGCGGCCAGGGTAGGCCGCGCGCCCCCTCCCCCTAGTCCGAATAGGACAAGGAAGGGGGGCGGCGCCCCCCTTTTTCCTTTCCCCCTCTCTCCTTCCTTCTCCTACAAGGCAAGGGAGAGGAGTCCTACTCCCGGTGGGAGTAGGACTCCTCCTGGCGCACCCCTTTGGGGCCGGACGCGCCTCCCCCTCCCCTCCTTTATATACGGGGGTAGGGGGGCACCCTAGGACACACAAGTTGATCTTCGTGATCGTTCCTTAGCCGTGTGCGGTGCCCCCCTCCATGATATTACACCTCGGGCATATTGTAGCGGTGCTTAGGCGAAGCCCTGCGTCGGTAGAACATCATCATCGTCATCACGCCGTCGTGCTGACGGAACTCATCCCCGAAGCTTTGCTGGATCGGAGCCCGGGGAGCGTCATCGAGCTGAACGTGTGCTAAGAACTCGGAGGTGCCGGAGTAACGGTTCTTGAATCGGTCGGATCGGTAAGACGTACGACTACTTCCTCTACGTTGCGTCAACGCTTCCGCTTCGGTCTACGAGGGTACGTAGACAACACTCTCCCCTCTCGTTGATGTGCATCACCATGATCTTGCGTGTGCGTAGAAAATTTTGAAATTACTACGTTCCCCAACAACTCGGTAGGACATTATCATATGCGCAATGTGACCAAGGAGTTGATCACGGGATGATGTGTTACGGAACGAGTAGAGAGACTTGCCGGTAACGAGATTGAATAAGGTATCGAGATACCGACGATCGAATCTCGGGCAAGTGCAATACCGCTAGACAAAGGAAATTGAATACGGGATTGATTGAATTCTCGACATCGTGGTTCATCCGATGAGATCATCGTGGAACATGTGGGAGCCAACATGGGTATCCAGATCCCGTTGTTGGTTATTGTCCGGAGAGTTGTCTCGGTCATGTCTGCATGGTTCCAGAACCCGTAGGGTCTACACACTTAAGGTTCGGTGACGCTAGGGTTGTAGAGATATTAGTATGCGGTGACCCGAAAGTTGTTCGGAGTCCCGGATGAGATCCCGGACGTCACGAGGAGTTTCAGAATGGTCCGAAGGTAAAGATTTATATATAGGAAGTCCAGTTTCGGCCAACGGGAAAGTTTTGGAGTCATCGGTATTGTACCGGGACCACCAAAAGGGTCCCGGGGGTCCATCAGGTGGGGCCACCTATCCCGGAGGGCCCCATGGGCTGAAGGGGCGTGGGAACCAGCCCCAAGTGGGCTGGTGCGCCCCCCCTTGGGCCTCCCATGCGCCTAGGGTTGGGAACCCTAAGGGGTGCGAGCGCCTCCACCTGGCTTAGGGGCCAAGCCACCCCCTTGGCCGCCGCCCCCCCATCTTGATGGGATCTAGAGGGGCCGGCGCCCCCCCCCCCCCTTGGCCCCTATATATAGTGGAGGGGAGGGAGGGAAGCCGCACCTGAAGCCCTGGCGCCTCCCTCCCTCCCGTGACACCTCTTCCTCCCCGCTTGCGCTTGGCGAAGCCCTGCCGGGATCCCGCTACTTCCACCACCACGCCGTCGTGCTGCTGGATCTCCATCAACCTCTCCTTCCCTTGCTGGATCAAGAAGGAGGAGACGTCTCTCCCAACCGTATGTGTGTTGAACGCGGAGGTGCCGTCCGTTCGGCGCTAGGATCATCGGTGATTTGGATCACGACGAGTACGACTCCATCAACCCCGTTCTCTTGAACACTTCCGCTAGCGATCTACAAGGGTATGTAGATGCACTCCCCTTCCCTCGTTGCTAGATTACTCCATAGATTGATCTTGGTGATGCGTATAAAATTTTAAATTTCTGCTACGATCCCCAACATTGGTATCAGAGCTAGGTCTATGCGTAGTTTCTATGCACGAGTAGAACACAAGTTTGTTGTGGGCGTTGATATTGTCAATTTACTTGCCGTTACTAGTCTTATCTTGATTCGGCGGCATCGTGGGATGAAGCGGCCCGGACCGACCTTACACGTACACTTCCGTGAGACAGGTTCCACCGACTGACATGCACTAGTTGCATAAGGTGACTAGCGGGTGTCTGTCTCTCCCACTTTAGTCGGATCGGATTCGATGAAAAAGGTCCTTATGAAGGGTAAATAGAAATTGACATATCACGTTGTGGCTTTTGCGTAGGTAAGAAACGTTCTTGCTAGAAACCCATAGCAGCCACGTAAAAACATGCAACAACAATTAGAGGACGTCTAACTTGTTTTTGCAGGGTATGCTATGTGATGTGATGTGGCCAAAAGAATGTGATGAATGATATGTGATGTATGAGATTGATCATGTTCTTGTAATAGGAATCACGACTTGCATGTCGATGATTATGACAACCGGCAGGAGCCATAGGAGTTGTCTTAATTTATTTATGACCTGCGTGTCAACATAAACGTCATGTAATTACTTTACTTTATTGCTAACCATTAGCCGTAGTAGTAGAAGTAATAGTTGACGAGACAACTTCATGAAGACACGATGATGGAGATCATGGTGTCATGCCGGTGACGATGATGATCATGGCGCCCCGAAGATGGAGATCAAAAGGAGCAAAATGGTATTGGCCATATCATGTCACTATTTGATTGCATGTGATGTTTATCATGTTTTACATCTTATTTTCTTAGAACGACGGTAGCATAAATAAGATGATCCCTCGCTAAAATTTCAAGAAAGTGTTCCCCCTAACTGTGCACCGTTGCGAAGGTTCGTTGTTTTGAAGCACCACGTGATGATCGGGTGTGATAGATTCTAACGTTCGAATACAACGGGTGTAAGCCAGATTTACAGACGCAATACACTTAGGTTGACTTGACGAGCCTAGCATGTACAGACATGGCCTCGGAGCACGGAAGACCGAAAGGTCGAACATGAGTCGTATAGAAGATATGATCAACATGAAGATGTTCACCGATGATGACTAGTCCGTCTCACGTGATGATCAGACACGGCCTAGTTGACTCGGATCATGTATCACTTAGATGACTAGAGGGATGTCTATCTGAGTGGGAGTTCATTAAATAATCAGATGAACTTAATTATCATGAACATAGTCAAAAGATCTTTGCAAATTATGTTCTAGCTTACGCTTTAGTTCTACTGTTTAAGATACGTTCCTAGAGAAAATTTAGTTGAAAGTTGACAGTAGCAATTATGCGGACTGGGTCCGTATTCTGAGGATTGTCCTCATTGCTGCACAGAAGGCTTATGTCCTTAATGCACCACTCGGTGTGCTGAACCTCGAGCGTCGTTTGTGGATGTTGCGAACATCTGACATACACGTTTTGATGACTACGTGATAGTTCAGTGCGTAATGTTAAACGGTTTAGAATTGGGGCACCGAAGACATTTTTGAAACGTCGCAGAACATATGAGATGTTCCAAGAGCTGAAATTGGGATTTCAGGCTCGTGCCCACGTCAAGAGGTGAAAGACCTCCGACAAGTTTCTTAGCCTGCAAACTAAGGGAGAAAAGCTCAATCACTGAGCATGTGCTCAGATCGTCTGAGTACTACAATCACTTGAATCGAGTGGGAGTTAATCTTCCAGATGAGATAGTGATGGCTCTCCATGGTCACTGCCACCAAACTATTAGAGCTTCGTGATGAACTATAACATATCAGGGATAGACATGATGATCCTTGAGCAATTCGCGATGTTTGACACCACGAAAGTAGAAATCGAGTAGGAGCATCAATTGTTGATGGTTAGTAAAACCACTAGTTTCAAGAAGGGCAAGGGCAAGAAGGGATACTTCATGAAACGGCAAATCAGTTGCTGCTCTAGTGAAGAAACCCAAGGTTGAACCCAAAACCCGAGACTAAGTGCTTCTGTAATGAGAGGAACAGTCACTGAAGCAGAACTACCCTAGATACTTGGTAGATGAGAAGGCTGGCAAGGTTGACAGAAGTATATATAGGATATACATTATATTAAATGTGTACTTTACTAGTACTCCTAGTAGCACCAGGGTATTAAGATACCGGTTCGGTTGCTAAGTGTTGGTAACTCGAAATAAAAGGCTATGAAAAAAACGGAGACTAGCCAAAGGTGAGACGATGATATGTATTGGAAGTGTTTCCAAGGTTGATGTGATCAAGCATCGCCTGCTCCCTCTACCATCGAGATTAGTGTTAAACCTAAATAATTGTTATTTGGTGTTTGCGTTGAGCATAGACATGATTGGATTATGTTTATCGCAAATACGGTTATTCATTTAAGGAGAATAATGGTTACTCTGTTTATTTGAATAATACCTTCAACGGTCTTGCACCTAAAATAAATGGTTTATTGAATCTCGATCGTAGTGATACACATGTTCATGCCAAAAGATATAAGATAGTAATGATAGTACCACATACTTGTGGCTCTGCAACTTGAGTCATGTTGGTATAAAACGCATGAAGAAGCTCCATGTTGATGGATCTTTGGACTCACTCGTTTTTGAAAAGATTGAGACATGCGAACCATGTCTGTTGGTAGATATGCATGAAGAAACTCCATACAGATGGATCGTTTGGACTCACTTGATTTTGAATCACTTGAGACATGCAAATTACACCACATGGGCAAGATGACTGAAAGGCCTCGTTTTCAGTAAGATGGAACAAGAAAGCAACTTGTTGGAAGTAATACATCTTGATGTGTACAGTCCAATGAGTGCTGAGGCATGTAGTGGATATCGTTATGTTCTTACTTCATAGATGATTTGAGTAGATACTAAGGATATTTACTTGATGAATCACGAGTCTGAATTATTGAAAGGTTCAAGTAATTTCAAGGTGAAGTTGAAAGATTGTCGTGACAAGAGGATAAAATATCTATGATATGATCATAGAGATGAATATCTGAGTTACAAGGTTGGCACGCAATTAAGAAATTGTGGAAATTGTTTCACAACTAATACCGCCTGGAACACCATAGTGTGATGGTGTGTCCGAACATCATAACTGCACCCTAATTGGATATGGTGCGTACCATGATGTTTCTTATCAAATTACCACTATCGTTTATGGGTTAGGCATTAGAGACAACCGCATTCACTTTAAATAGGGCACCACACAATTCTGTTGAGACGACACCATATTGTTTACAGAAACCTAAGCTGTCGTTTCTTAAAAGTTTGGGGCTACGACGCTTATGTGAAAAGGTTTCAGGCTGATAAGCTCGAACCCAAAGCAGATAAATGCATCTTCATAGGACACCCAAAACAGTTGGGTATACCTCCAGTCTCAGATCCGAAAGCAATAGGGATTGTTTCTTGAATCGGGTCCTTTCTCGAAGAAAAGTTTCTCTCGAAAGAATTGAGTGGGAGGATGGTGGAGACTTGATAAGGTTATTGAACCGCCACTTCAACTAGTGTGTAGCAGGGCACAGGAAGTTGTTCCTGTGGCAACTACACCAATTGAAGTGGAAGCTTATGATAGTGATCATGAAACTTCGGATCAAGTCACTACCAAACCTCATAGGTTGACAAGGATGTGTACTACTTCAGAGTGGTACGTAATCCTGTCTTGGAAGTCATGTTGCTAGACAACAATGAACCTACGAGCTATGGAGAAGCAATGGTGGGCCCGGATTCCGAAAAATTGGCTCGAGGCCATAAAAACCAAGAGAGGGTCCATGTATAAAACAAAGTGTAGACTTTGAAAGAACTACTTGATAGTCATAAGGCTGTTGGGTGCAGATGGATTTTAAAAGGAAGACGGACAATGATGGTAAGTGTCACCATTGAGAAAGCTCGACTTGTCGTTAAGATGTTTCCCGACAAGTTCAAGGAGTTGACTACGATGAGACTTTCTCACTCATAGCGATGCTAAAAGTCTGTTGGAATTATGTTAGTAGTTACTGCATTATTTATGAAATCTTGCAGATAGGATGTCAAAACATTGTTTCCTCGACGATTTTCTTGAGGAAAGGTTGTATGTGATACAACCAGAAGGTTTTTGTCAATCCTGAAAGATGATAACAAGTATGCAAAGCTCCAGCAATCCTTCTAAGGACTGGAGTAAGCATCTCGGAATTGGAATATACGCTTTGATGAGATGATCAAAGATTTTAGGTTTATACAAAGTTTATGAGAAACTTGTATTTCCAAAGAAGTGAGTGGGAGCACTATAGAATTTCTGATGAGTATATGTTGTTGACATATTGTTGATCGGAAATGATGTAGAATTTCTGGAAAGCATATAGGGTTGTTTGAAAAGTGTTTCTCAATGGAAAACCTGGATTAAGCTACTTGAACATTGAGCATCAAGATCTATAAGGATAGATCAAAAACCGCTTAATAGTACTTTCAAATGAATACATACCGTGACAAGATTTTGAAGGAGTTCAAAATAGATCAGCAAAGAAGGAGTTCTTGGCTGTGTTACAAGGTGTGAGTATTGAGTAAGACTCAAGACATGACCACGGCAGAATAGAGAGAAAGGACGAAGGTCGTCCCCTATGCTTTAGTCGTAGGCTCTAAAGTATGCTATGTTGTGTACCGCACCTGAAGTGTGCCAAACCATGAGTCAGTCAAGGGGTACAAGTGTGATATAGGAATGGATCATAGGACAACGGTCAAGGTTATCCTTAGTAACTAGTGGACTAAGGAATTTTCTCGACTATGGAGGTGGTAAAAGAGTTCGTCGTAAAGGGTTACGTTGATGCAATCTTTGACACTAATCTGGATGATTCTGAGTAGTAAACCGGATTTGTATAGTAGAACAGTTATTTGGAATAGCTCCAAATAGAGCGTGGTAGCTGCATCTACAAGATGACATAGAGATTTGTAAAGCACACACGGATCTGAAAGGTTCAGACCCGTTGACTATAACATCTCTCACAAGCACAACATGATCAAACCCAGAACTCTTTGGGTGTTAGTCACATGGGATGTGACCTTGAGTGTAATTCACATAGCGATGTGAACTAGATTATTGACTCTAGTGCAAGTGGGAGACTGTTGGAAATATGCCCTAGAGGCAATGATAAATTATTCATGACAATCGTTTATTATCCATGCTAGAATTGTATTGATGGGAAACTCAGATACATGTGTGGATACATAGACAACACCATGTCCGCCTCTAGTTGACTAGCTCGTTGATCAATAGATGGTTACGGTTTCCTGACCATGGACATTGGATGTCATTGATAACGGGATCACATCATTAGGAGATTGATGTGATGGACAAGACCCAATCCTAAGCCTAGCACAAGATCGTGTAGTTCGTATGCTAAAGTTTTTCTAACGTCAAGTATCATTTTCTTAGACCATGAGATTGTGCAACTCCCGGATACCGTAGGAATGCTTTGTGTGTACCAAACGTCACAACGTAACTGGGTGGCTATAAAGGTGCGCTATGGGTATCTCCGAAAGTGTCTGTTGGGTTGGCACGAATCGAGACTGGGATTTGTCACTCCGTGTGACGGAGAGGTATCTCTGGGCCCACTCGGTAGGACATCATCATATGCGCAATGTGACCAAGGAGTTGATCACAGGATGATGTGTTACGGAACGAGTAAAGAGACTTGCCGGTAACGAGATTGAATAAGGTATCGAGATACCGACGATCGAATCTCGGGCAAGTGCAATACGGCTAGACAAAGGGAATTGAATACGGGATTGATTGAATCCTCGACATCATGGTTCATCCGATGAGATCATCGTGGAACATGTGGGACCAACATGGGTATCCAGATCCCGCTATTGGTTATTGGCCGGAGAGTTGTCTCGGTCATGTCTGCATGGTTCCCGAACCCGTAGGGTCTACACACTTAAGGTTCGGTGACGCTAGGGTTGTAGAGATATTAGTATGCGGTAACCCGAAAGTTGTTCGGAGTCCCGGATGAGATCCCGGACGTCACGAGGAGTTTTGGAATGGTCCAGAGGTAAAGATTTATATATAGGAAGTCCAGTTTCGGCCACCGGGAAAGTTTTGGGGTCATCGGTATTATACCGGGACCACCAGAAGGGTCCCGGGGGTCCACCGGGTGGGGCCACCTATCCCGGAGGGCCCCATGGGCTGAAGGGGCGTGGGAACCAGCCCCAAGTGGGCTGGTGCGTCCCCCCTTGGGCCTCCCATGCGCCTAGGGTTGGGAACCCTAAGGGGTGGGAGCGCCTCCACCTGGCTTGGGGGCCAAGCCACCCCCTTGGCCGCCGCCCCCCATCTAGATGGGATCTAGAGGGGCCGGTGCCCCCCCCTTGGCCCCTATATATATAGTGGAGGGGAGGGAGGGTAACCGCACCTGAAGCCCTGGCGCCTCCCTCCCTCCCGTGACACCTCTTCCTCCCCGCTTGCGCTTGGCGAAGCCCTGCCGGGATCCCGCTACTTCCACCACCACGCCGTCATGCTGCTGGATCTCCATCAACCTCTCCTTCCCTTGCTGGATCAAGAAGGAGGAGACGTCTCTCCCAACCGTATGTGTGTTGAACGCGGAGGTGCCGTCCGTTCGGCGCTAGGATCATCGGTGATTTGGATCACGACGAGTACGACTCCATCAACCCCGTTCTCTTGAACGCTTCCGCTAGCGATCTACAAGGGTATGTAGATGCACTCCCCTTCCCTTGTTGCTAGATTACTCCATAGATTGATCTTGGTGATGCGTAGAAAATTTAAAATTTCTGCTACGATCCCCAACACCTACAAGAAGGCAAGTGTCCAACATTTTTAGTGACAAGTATATCCAGATTTTGAGAAGTATGGATGTAAAAAAAACACAAATGTGGGTGTAGCACATTAGAGGCATGGATGAAGCGAGAAACAAGTAGGTGTGCTGTTGTGTCACTATGTATCAAATAAACAGTGTGATTGTAGCAATTTACTGTCATGGATGAAGCATAAAAAACAAATGGTTTATACCTCTAGGTAGCAAATTATTGATATGGATGTAGCAAAATTATGATATGTTTGAAGCCTAGTAGGTATGAACTTAAACCACATATGAAGCAAAAACAGAACATGGTTGTATCACATCTGAATGAGGGATGCAGCAAACAAAAAATACACTTGCAACTCGGTATAGTAAATAATGCAAAGTCAAAGGTAAACAGGAAATGAATACAAAGAAAAAGATAGTGTAGATTGGGAAAGAGTACCCTTAGATCTTGCATGTTAGGGAATGATTGCTGCAGCCAATCGTTGAGCGATGATGATAGGTGTGGTTCAGCATCAACATTTTGTTGAGCCTCGTTTGATTGAGAGTCCTTTGCTTGAATGTCAACACCTTGAATTTGGCTTCCTTGGCCACTAGGTGCTTCAGCACTAACTCCCTGCCCACTGGCTGCTTCAGCACCAACTTCCTGTCCCATGAGTTATGCTGCATAGGGGGTGTTGCACAAACTCCGGATCTAGGAAAACAAAACATGAGGGAAGACAAATAAGAAGGCTGCCATAACCTAAATGGAAAAGCAAAGATTGCTAAATGCAAATTTAGTGAGCAAAAAACAGGGGGATATTAATACTCCATTGGCAAAGGAAAATACATAGGCGGGATGTAGCAAAATTACTTGGGTGTGTTTCCGGTAGAAAGGTTGGACAAGAGTGAGCTTGTTCTTGTCAACTTTATCCAACCAATCAAAATCCTTTTGGCAAACAAAGCGTATCCTCGGCACGGAATAATCAATGGCATGCTCATTTGGGAGGCCGGCCGGGATATCAATATGATCCATGTATATGATCTGCATAGAATGAAAAAAGGACATTAGCCAACAAAAACATAAATGCGAGCTATAGAAATGTACAGAAGGTTTCATGCAGCAAAGAAAGAAGATGGAGGTATTTCATAATGTTGCGTTGCATACCGCTAACATGGGGAGGCATGAAGCGATCTGAAACTCTGCTGCTTTTTCTGTATTTGCTTGCATCCTCTTCTTCTCTTGAAAGACTCCAACCTCCTCCATCGCTCGTGCCAACAAGTGCTCATCCCAAGCGAATTCATGCACCAAAGACATATCTTCCAAGGAAGCTAGATACTCGAGATTCACCATATTTCCAGGGCCTGGGCACAAAACTGTTGCCAACGCAAGGAGTGTCCAAGTCCTATTTATCATAACCACATCCTCATCGCTGCAACTAGTGAGCAACTTGACAACATGGGCGATTGGAGCCCTGTTCCCCTCCTTGTAGATGCTGCGAAGATCATGTTCATCACTCTTCTTAAGAAGCTTCACGGGTCTATCACCGGATGGCACGTTGAAAATCCTTTTCACCATGAGCTTGCTGAAGGTGATGGACTTGTTCTTGTGTTTGAACTCAGAGAGTATGTGATTCGTGTTCATCACAACAAACTCAATGAGCTCATGGGGCACCTTGAAAGACCGGATGTCCAACAAGTCTCCAAACGGTCCCTCCCTTATGATTCTCTATTTTTCTGGTGTTACTTGCTTCCCAATCTCAGCCAGCCTTTTTGAGTTAAACCTTGACTTAAAGCCACATAGATTGCCTTTTTTCTTATTCTTCTTCTTAGCCTTCTTACTCCCCTCATTCTCACTAGCGGTGCCTGCGACATCTACAAAAAGGAAAAAAAACAAGTCAATAAAACCCTAAAACTGCATCATCAGTAGCTAGGAAAAAAACATACATGAACACCTAAAAAAATCTATAAAACCTATGAAACATACAAGCACACATAAAAAATGTACAGAATAAAACATTGCACTCTAAAATTAGCATTTATACAAGTACGTCTGCTATAGAATAAAACCTAGGAGATTTTGCAGCACCAAGAAACCTATTTACAAATTTACATGGCAAACAAAGATGCCACTGTGCGGTGTGTGATTCCTTCAGGATCTCAAACAAGTTAATTTTCAGCGTCATTCTATTCAGCGCTGGAGCTTGAGATACATAAGTAAGAGTTTAAATGTTTCGTGTAACTCTGCTGCTGCGAACACGCGTTCGGTGTAAGGCCGGTCATAACTCCGTCACTCCGTGTAAGCTACTGGTAAATCCGCCGTATAAGATTCATGTTCAGAGATGAATTCATTTCTGTTCGTTCTAGTTTCAGCAATCAAATCTGAATGATCCTCGATTCAGAAGCAGGGGTGTTGGGATGCGGAGTTCAAACTTGGTTCATCATACGCAAAAAAAAGGTTCGGAATACATCTTGATCTAGTACATTTGCTGGTAAACTCTAGTACTCCTACATGCTTGCAGATGATGATCTTAGACAAAGTGCACGTACATTTGCAAAAGTGCAAAGTTGGTTTCGGCCGTATATACAACACAAAAACACAAACACAGCAGTGTGCATGCATCTTCACATGCAGTGATCTGAAAGTTTACTCTGTTCTACTGTATCATCTAAAACAAATGTTCCTCACAAATTTCCCTCGGAAGTGTCCAGTGACCATTTAAACACAGCAATACCGTTTCCCTGTATCCGATAGTTCGTGGATGAACAAAATCCCAAATCCTAATCCCAATCCCATCCCAAATCCCTAACGAACAGAAGATTCAAATCCACCACCCCGCCCCCTCCCTCTGCCCGCGGGAACACCACCCTGCCCCCTCCCTCGACCCGCGGGAACACCACCCCGTCCCCGTCCGCGTCGGCGCCGGCGCCGGCCCGCGGGAACACAAACGGCTCGCCCGCACCATAACCCGCCCTAACCCTAAAGCCAACGGGGGAGGGGGAGACAACAACGAAAGGGAGAGCATGAGGGGAGAGTTACCATCCGGGGGAGCCATAGATCGCCGGAGAATCGAGATCCGCCCTGGGCCGCCGCCGCCGCTCCTGATCTCCAGGCGCCAACAAGCCCGTCGCCCGCCGGTCGCCCTGCCTCCTCGCACCGAAATGACACCCCTGTGCGGTTGCAGCAAAAATTGGGGAAGGGATAACCCGTGCGCGTTTAAAAAAACATGGGTCTGGTAACACGTGGCGCAGACAACGTCCTTGGATCAAAAGAGATCCAACGCACGGAGCGCGACCGGCGCAACGCTTCGGCCGGCGCCCCGGCCGCAAACACTTCCCTTATCTTTAATATGTATCAAAATTATGCAATATAATTATATGATCGGGCTATCAAGTTAAAATCAAGTTAGATAAAATGCTCATACTCAGCTCGTTTTTTTCTTCGAGTCAAGCTAAAATACGAGTGATCGAGAGCAGTCTGCCAAACTCGGGTACAGCACACTCGTGTGGCATTAGGCTGGTCGTAATGATAGTATCATAGCTAGTATCATGCATGCCAACTAGACAATTTTGATGAGGTGTCACAACATTAAATGAAGAAAGAGAGGGTGTAATATCATATCATGATACCGTATCATAATAAATGTTATATTACTTTGTGTCATGCAGGACAATAAATAAAGTACTACATGATATTAATATATGATACTATACATTAGGGAGGTAGTATCATACACTAGTATCATATGCATGCATGATACTAGTATATGATACTCCACATTACAACCAGCCTTAGAGTAGCTTCCGAAATGCGGTGGCGTGTGACCCTTGCTTAGCTGACGCCGCTATCGGGATATTATACTCGTGTGGCAGCCTGCCAGAATCCAGCGGGCGAGAGAAGCAACTCCTATTACGAAAAAGGAATAGAGTGACGACGACTGGGCCCGTCTGCTTAGCTGACGTTGTTATCCGGCTAGCCGTGATTATTAAGCCCACCCCCCAGCCGGATCATCGTCATCGGCGGCGGCGTCCGTGATGGTGGTGGTGATGGAGAAGGAGATGGAGATGGAGCGCAGGGCCTACGCGCGCGTGGGCCTCCTCGGCAACCCCAGCGACGTGTACGGCGGCCGCGCCGTCTCCTTCGCCGTCGCCGGCCTCTGGGCCACCGTCCGCCTCCGCCCCTCCGACCAGCTCCTCGTCCAGCCCCACCCGCGCCACGACCTCGTCGCCTTCCCCTCCCTACACGCCCTGGTAACCCCCGCCCTCCCTCCCCCCTCCCTCGCAATGGTACATCAACGCCGGTGCACGAACGGACAGATCTAGCAAACGCAAGTCAATCCATTGCACCCTGGCACCAATCTCTGCTCTTCCAGATTAATCGGCGTCAGTTTTTTCAGATCGACCAATCTCTCTGTTTTCCATCGATCCGGTGTGCAGGTGGAGCGTCTGGACGGCGGCGGGTACTACGGCGGCGTGCGGCTGCTGCTGGCGATCTGCAGGATCTTCCACAACCACTGCAAGCAGAGCGGCATCGCCCTGGAGGACAAGAACTTCACCCTGTCGTACGACACCAACATTCCCCGCCAGGTCCCACCCCCACCCCTCAAATTCATCCGTACTTTCGTGATGCCGGGGAGGTCCCCCCGGTCCTCAGATCCCTCAAAGATTTGCGCTTTTCTAACGCTGGCCGTTGAGAGCCGGGACTGACGGCCCTGTTTGTTGTGTCCTCTGCTTCCAACAGGCAGGGCTCTCCGGCTCGAGCGCCATCGTCTGCGCCGCCCTGAGTTGCCTCCTTGATTTCTACGGCGTCAGGGATAAGATCAGGGTCGAGGTCAGGCCCAACCTCATCCTCAACGCCGAGAAGGAGCTCGGGATTGTCGCCGGGCTCCAGGACCGCGTCGCGCAGGTCTACGGCGGCCTTGTCTACATGGTATAATGTGTGGCAGCTACATATGCAACCATGCTCACCTTCACCTGTTGTTCTGTTTCGCTGAATATTTCAGTTGTGTTTTGCTCCTCAGGATTTTAGCCAGGAGCATATGGATAAGCTGGGCCATGGCGTATACACGCCGCTGGATGTTGATCTGCTCCCCCCTCTGTATCTCATCTACGCCGAGAACCCGAGTGACTCGGGCAAGGTTTGTTCAAGCTGAGTTTAAATCACACCCCTTTTTTTTTGCTTGAACAATCTTGCTGATGTCCACATTTGAACCTTGTCTAACTGATTAGGTCCACAGCAGCGTCAGGCAAAGGTGGCTCGACGGAGACGAGTTCATAATATCATCCATGAAAGAAGTCGCGCAGCTAGCGTATGATGGCCACAATGTGTTGTTGCAGAAGAATTATACCGAGCTCGCGAGGCTTATGAACAGGAACTTTGATCTGCGGAGGTGAGACCAACGCCGACAAGGCTTAGAGAATAGCCTTGTTAGCCCCATGCCATATACTCCTATGTATGAAATTTATCTTTGCAGCAGCACAAGTTAGTTAACTAGACATGCTGTGATTGGTCGCAGGCAAATGTTTGGAAACGATGCACTTGGTGAGTTGAACATAAAGATGGTTGAGGTAGCGAGGAGCGTCGGCGCCGCGTCGAAGTTCACGGGCAGTGGGGGCGCGGTGGTGGCCCTGTGCCCAGACGGTGATGCACAGGCGGAGCTCCTGAAGACGGCGTGCCAGGATGCCGGTTTCGTGGTGGAGCGGATTGAAGTTGCCCCGTCGGCGCTGACAAAGGAGGAGCTGGCAAGCTTGTCAGATCACCAGTAGCCAAAAGGATCTCATATATTCAACCTCAAATATACGCCCCTGCCCCGAATTAGTTGTATTAGATATGGATGTATCTAGACACGTTTTAGTGTTAGGTACATTTGTATCTAGACAAATCTAAAACAATAAATTTGGGGGTAATAGATAAGAGCATAGCAAGCATGCAATTTGTTGTCACCACAGGAGTTTTTTTCTTCTTTGTTCAAGTCATCACAGGATCACAGGAGTTTTTCATGTTGTTTCATACTTTTGTGTGTGTGGTGTAAGTGTAACACTGATGTATCATCATGCTGATGCATGCAAAATAATAAAAGGCTCCTTTTCTTACCGATAATCTCATTGTCAGTTGATCAGAACCAACAATCAATCTTGTTCCTCCATTGCTGGAGGTGGACACCCTCCCTCCAGCTTCAGCTCTGCTCTTTTTTTTTTTTTTTTGAGAAGAGCTTCAGCTCTGCTCTGCTTACGCTCCTCCCAGCAGTGGGCCACGGGCGCCAGAGACGAACCTTTTTTTAGGGGTCGCACCGAGGCGGCCTCGTTCATTGTCGCTGGAGGCCCGGCCCATGCGAACGCCCCAGCCCACGAGTTGCTCGGACGAACCCGGCGCACAAAGCCAAGCCCACCACGCTGCTCTCACTCCAGCGTTTTCCCACGCGCTCACAAACCGCGCCGCCGGCCGCCATCTCCCCCACCTCCTCGCCGCGGCCGCCGGACGGGGGAGCCAGCAGCTAGCAGCCCGGATGGCGGGAGAGAACGCGGCGGCATGCGCGCCCCAGGTCGACGGGCACGCGCCGCGGGATGCCGCCTCGTTCGACGAGGAGACGCGGGCCCTCATCGCGCCCGACGCCGGGAGCCTCCCGGCGACCCCGCCCTCCGCCGTCGAGGCCAACTTCGCGCGGTACTTCGCCGCCGGTAAAAGAAATACCCCGCCTTTGCTACGCCCTCCTTACTGTTGTACCTAGAAGATTTTGAGCTTAGAGCTCTGTTCTATTGGATACTAGTCTTCTAGTACTACTATGTAGCATTCGATCTCTGGAGTGAAACCTCGCTGCTATTAGACTCCCACTTGTGAAGTGGAGCTTGCTTTTTTAATTTGGCGACGAAAGTTCTAGTCTTTCTGTAGTGTTTATTGATTGAATTGATTGTTTGAGCATATGTTGAACTATTGGGTATGGACTGGTTGCATGATTTGCACAGTTGTTATGAGAATATCAGCTACTTTCGGTCGAATAGCACAATTTTCAACCAGAGAATGCATTCCATCTCCACCTGCATGATGTGCTTTTTGTTTTCTTAATTTCTTGAAAATATCTAAAGAAAATCTGAGCGTATTTTATGTCTCTGTACTTTATGTGCACTCTGCAATGTGGTGCTGTAATTTTAGTTAACAAAGTATTGCAGTGACCTATTGTTAAATGTAACCAAAATGTTTGAACTTGATCCGTGAACTCTATTTTCAGTCGTCCAACCCATCTGTTCTCTTTTTCTTGGCAGATTATCTCAACCCAGGACATGATCAGTACGTGTACCGACATCCAAATGGGTAGGTTATTTTATTTGATAACTTAAACAGTAGGCTTCCAACAGGTCAAAATTGGCTTTCTCATGATCAGCGACAATAAATGATCTTCTGACAAATGAGTAGTTCTATCTGAAGCTGGGTTATTTCAAGGCAGTAGAAAAAAGTGTCTCAATGTATGCACAAATAAATCAATTTAGTGATCTTTGTCTTGGACAGATGCATTGTTTAATATCACTTACTTATTTCTAATGCAACTCTAGTCGGCACATGCCAATAATTCTTTTTTTGCTTAGCGACTTGACATTGCTGATTAGGAAGGAAATTTATTCTCTTTGGTTTCTTATATGTTCCTTAAAACTTTAGGTTGTGCGTGGTTGGTTTAGCTCCAGCCCATGTTGCACTGAAAGAGGAAGGGGGGATAACTGCTATTGACTTCAATGTTGGGAAGACAGATCGCAGTGAGATAAAAGTCACAGGGAAACGCAAAAGGGTAATTGGATTGATTGACTTATGTTCTCTTCTTAATTGATTAATTGGCAAAATCATTTGATGTATGTTTCCTATTACAGAATGCACAACATTTGCAAGAAAATTCAGCATTATGTAAAGTCTGCGCAAATGATAAAACATTTGTGGTGAGGTTGGTCCACTAGATCTTGTATGACTGATGTCATTGTATTTTTACACTGAGGTGTTGTATACATTAAACTTCCATAGGTGCTGCGTGAAAGGTCAGCTTTTGGAGATTAATGATAGATTGATCAAACATCCTGATCTGCTTAATACCTCAGTAAGTACCTCTATCAGAAGAACACTTTTAATGCTTTGCTACTAGTGTGCCTTGTCTGTGCCATATGGTAGCAACAGTGACGCTCACATACATAAACTGAACCACCTATATTTTTCTAGTTGGTACCCAATATTTCTTACCGAAGATAGTTTTCTGGTGCAGCCTTCATGGTCCATGCATATCTGAGAGATGTTTAAGTTTTTTTTTTGGTAAACTCAATGTTGGTGTTGTTCCCAAGTGAGTACTGAGTAGCACCAATACATGAGTGCAAACTTGAGAAGAAAATGTTTTTGAATTTCAGTTTAACTTGTTTTCTAGTAGTCAGTTTAACATTGTATATTATTCCATTACCTCTGTTCAAGTATGTCGTGTTTTGTCCAGAAGTGCGCGACGAAACCTTCCCTGTGAAGCTAGTCTGTGGATTCAAACTACATTTTGATTGTACACATTAGTTTGTTTTCTTTACTGTATTCCTCAAGAGACTTGAATTTTTCATTAGTCAAGGAGAAATTTGATTTAACCCAAATGCTTCACCCACCCAATCCCTTGAATTTCGGCTCATTCCTTGACTTCTGCGATGATATTTATCATGTTCTGACCAGTACATGGTTTTTCCTTTTCATTTGTAGGCCGACAGAGAAGGATACATAGCAATCTTCATGCAGAAACCAGGTGACTGGCTCAAAGTTAAGGATAAATTTCTTAGCTTTGAGGACTACAAGAATTTGAGAGGAATCTGCTGATAGCAAACGGTAAAATCCTAATGTTATACCCTTTTGCTTCCAGACAACAATGAAGTTGGACGAGAGCGTTTCTGGACTTTGACTTATTGCATGCTTATCAGTTCCATTGAAATATTCATAATGGACACCGTTTTCTTACATCGTTTTTTGTTGCACGAACATGCCCATCTGATTATTATTTTATTCGAGCAGAGGAGTTCATGCCGGCCAATGGTGTATTATTATTTCTAACTCGGAGCTGGAGCTCGAGTCTC
Organism: Aegilops umbellulata; assembly: GCA_032464435.1. Taxonomy (NCBI): domain Eukaryota; kingdom Viridiplantae; phylum Streptophyta; class Magnoliopsida; order Poales; family Poaceae; genus Aegilops; species Aegilops umbellulata. The sequence continues at coordinate 358,236,207 of CP136059.1, read as the reverse complement.
ATCAGCCATTGGTTTGATGCTCGCACAGATGCCACTTATCTTCTATAGGATTTGAGAGCCAACTCCAGATAACTGCATATTTACTGGCGCGATTTTGAAGCCTCTTGTAGTGACCACATTGAGGCAGTCTGTTGCCTTTTCTGAAAATTTAGTAGAACTGTAGAAGCATTATTCTGATTCAAACTTAATAGTCTACTGTATTGCAGAGCAAGCTTTGGAATCAAAATCATTTGAAGTTCATAGTGAGCTTATGTGCTTGACTCCTTAATTGTATAACTTGATTGTCTCCCCGGACAATGCTTGAGAAATGCATTTTAGCTTGATCCAAATAATGAATGAGGCTTGCTTAATTTCTTCTGTCGGGAACTTTGGAGGCGGAACAGTTTGTCTGCTTATAATTCTACCTGGTCCTGGTCCCCCCCCCCCCCCCCCTTAATTGTTTCTTCTAAACATGCCATGAAATCACGATACTTCCAGAGACAACTACTGTCACATTTTCTATGGTCTATCTAAATAAAAGCTCATCCAGATTTAAGCATGCAAGGTTCACACAAGATTAGTGTACTATTCAAGAGGAACTATCTGAAAACACAAGGATGAAGACTCATGAATTTAAACAAGGCAATGCTTCAATCAATCAATGCACAAGGAATGCACATCTGTAATTATGATAAGTTGGACCAGATATTATACAATGACTCTGTTTTTTGCTTGCCAGAGCTATTGCATGGTTCAGTTCATGACGAAACCTGAGAATGTTCCCCTTCAAAATAAACAAATTCTTCTATACAGATGTTCTTTTGGATGATTTTATGAGCTCCTGGAGTTACCTAATGTATAGTGATGTGTACTGAAGGCCAAAACATTCCATTGTCATGTCCTTGTTGGCTGTCTTGTCAGCCTGTCAGCCAACTATCCTGAACACTAGATGCAGCATTTTCTATCTATCAGTAACATGAAGCGAATGTACTCCAATTACCCGAAGATCATTTAGGTTTTTCCTTCTCAAGTGTGATCTCAACGAGCTGAATATTTCCCTGTAGTGAATCAGCCTTGCAAGAAGGAAGGAAAGAGAAGCCGTCCAGAAGCTTTAAACATTTCAAACCCCACTTCACCATCAGAAATTCAATCAAGTGGTGACCACTGCACAAAAGAATCGAGCCGATATATTAGGGGAGTAACTCCCAGCAGTTTTATTAAGTGGAGAAGGCTGAGGAATTTCTTGGAACCTGCGATTGTGGTATGTGGTGATGAACACTGCCCCAGGAGAATTTTCCAGGAGGAAGGTAACCGTCGCGAAGAGATCATCAAATTCTTAACAAAATAGAGGCAGCGGCATGTTACTTATCGTGTCTCAGCCAAAGCAACAAGAATGCAAGCCAAGAGGAGTAGATCAGTAGCTTACTTGCTGAATCATAAAGCACATCGGCTCCAAGAATAATATCAGGGTGCAAACCAAAAACAGGTTCATCCCAATCTCCCCAAGTAAGTCCTAATACCTGCATGGTTAAGTATGACCTGCTACTTGTAAAATGTAAGCTGCTTTCGAAGGATGCAGCCTGTAACAAATAACTTCAGATCAAAGCTTACCGTACAGTTTGCATTATTGAGACTGCATATTTGCCTGATATTGTCCAGTACCTACTCATTGCCAACAAAAGCGGAAAGCGATTGGTATTGAGCCATCAACAAGTAATATTGAAAACTGAAAACTTCTAGCCGGGATGGGGTTGAGCTAACTTCTGTATTATGCGCAATGTCTGTCAGCGTAACATCTGCTCCAACCTTTGCAGCTACTAGACCTGGTAGCGAGGTTCCCGCACCAAGCTGTAAGCCATAGGCATGAATCAGATAAGCGTAAATTTAATTAACAACGGCGACGAATCTTTTTATTTGTAGAACAAAGACGCTCGTAATAATGAGAAACTTTTATTTGTAGAATGGATAAATAGCTGTTCCATCTAAACAAAAGAACTCACAACGAAGGAATGTGAATTCCACTGACACAGAGAGTAAGGACTGTTCAAAGGCTCAAGCATGGAGAAGTACCTCGACAACTCTGGAGCGGGAGAAGCGCGGCTTCTGCTGCCACACGTATTCCGCGAGGATGACGCTGCATGGCCAGACGAACATCCCGTAATCCTCTTCTATATTCTGCACACCGGTTGATAAGCATACAACTTGTCAAGGCAGTCAAATTGAACAAAGACAGCATTAGCACTGAAGACATCCGTGCACTAGTCCTGGACTCCTGTCCTGTGGCAGACGCATTTCGCCGAACGGCTGAGCTGCACCCACGGAGTCCGTCCTTCCCCTCTGCCGTCGCTCGTGTATATGAACGAGTTGCCAGGAAGCGTCAGATCGGCACAGAGAGCGAGTGTCGTGGCGGGACGCCGGACGCGAGTGGTGGCTCTTGGCCGTCTAGCGATCGAGCGCCGCCGGTGAAGCGGGTGTGAGAGAGAGTGGGCGGGGTACGAGGTGAGACGGACGAACCTCGACGATGTTGACGCGGAGGTCGTGGTCGCGCTCGGACGAGGAGCCGCCGAAGTAGTGGTGCGAGACCGTGGTCATGCGCGGTGGCGGAGCGCGCCCGGGCTCCTCCTCCTCTGCCTCCGACGAGGACGCAGACGCGGAAGCAGAGTCCATCGCGTGTTATGCAGGCGGGAAAACATTGGCCATTTGTCGGCTAAAAATAGGACGTGCGCGCGCTGGGATCGTAGAGAAGAGTTATGAGTTGCGAAGGAAGCAAAACGGGGATGTAGCTCAGATGGTAGAGCGCTCGCTTAGCATGCGAGAGGTATGGGGATCGATACCCCACTTCTCCAACTTCTTTTTTCGCTCCGGTTGTGGGGAGGCGAAGGTGTTTCTTTTTTATGGATGTGGTGTTAAATTTATTACATAGCACATTTCCGTTAAAATATAATTTTAGCAGAGCTCAAAAGGTATCAGTAGCTCAGTCAGTATGTCAAAATGATAAGACAGGCAACAACAATTATAAATACATAAATGTCCGTTTTTATATAACACAATAAAACACCGATGATAGAATGCATCACACATCCTTTTTCTTATAAGCACTGTAAAGAAACTGGAGGATCTTTATGCAAGCACAAGTAAAAAATCGCTTTGTCTCGCTCCCATGTCGTCTCCTTCAGGGACCCAGCCGCTGTTGGGCTCTTGCTTCATCACCCTCACCATCATGGTCGCCTGCCTCGTCTGCGGTGTCAGTGGGCCTCATTCTCGGAAGGTACCGGGCCTCCGACCGCCCCTCGTGCCAGGGGAGCTCGGAACCTAGGGCGGTGGCCTTGGGACGGTTGTGCTTTCGCGGCTTCCTCTCGCGTGGGAGTGGGGTGTTGTGGGCGGGCGACGGTCTGTTGGCTTGCTGGAGGTGGAGGCCAGACAATGGGTGGAGGTTTTGTCATGGGCGTGCGTAGCTCCTTATTGTTGCATGCTCCAGTGTTTGTGGATTTTGCCACCTTCGTCCAAATCCAGCATTCAACCATACTTTTTGGTGCCCACTGCTATAATATGTCTCTAGTGGTGTGCGGGGTCAGATTGATGATATTTCTATTTCTTTGAAGCAAAAACTCTATAGGTTCGATACCCCACTTCTCCAACTTCTTTTTTCGCTCCGGTTGTGGGGAGGCGAAGGTGTTTCTTTTTTATGGATGTGGTGTTAAATTTGTTACATAGCACATTTCCGTTAAAATATAATTTTAGCAGAGCTCAAAAGGTATCAGTAGCTCAGTCAGTATGTCAAAACGATAAGACAGGCAACAACAATTATAAATACATAAATGTCCATTTTTATATAAACACAATAAAACACCGATGATAGAATGCATCACACATCCTTTTCCTTATAAGCACTGTAAAGAAACTGGAGGATCTTTATGCAAGCACAAGTAAAAAATCGCTTCGTCTCGCTCCCATGTCGTCTCCTCCAGGGACCCAGCCGCTGTTGGGCTCTTGCTTCATCACCCTCACCATCATGGTCGCCTGCCTCGTCTGCGGTGTCAGTGGGCCTCATTCTCGGAAGGTACAGGGCCTCCGACCGCCCCTCGTGCCAGGGGAGCTCGGAACCTAGGGCGGTGGCCTTGGGACGGTTGTGCTGTCGCGGCTTCCTCTCGCGTGGGAGTGGGGTGTTGTGGGCGGGCGACGGTCTGTTGGCTTGCTGGAGGTGGAGGCCAGACAATGGGTGGAGGTTTTGTCATGGGCGTGCGTAGCTCCTTATTGTTGCATGCTCCAGCGTTTGTGGATTTTGCCACCTTCGTCCAAATCCAGCATTCAACCATACTTTTTGGTGCCCACTGCTATAATATGTCTCTAGTGGTGTGCGGGGTCAGATTGATGATATTTCTATTTCTTTGAAGCAAAAACTCTATAGGTTTGATACCCTGCATCTATTCTACTTTTTTGTATGTCAGTGGAATTTCGGTGCATTGTGTTCTTTCTTAGATCTAGATGGAACGAAATAGTGAAATAGAATTAAAAAAATCCCTTTTCGGATGAAAAAGGAAGAATAGTATGCGAGGGGTGGCAAAAACGTTGATCTGTGTGAGTTTGGGCGCAATAGGTGGTGATGTGTGGCATTCCAGGCAAAAGCTCTATTCTAGCTCTTCGCCGGAAATGACGGTGGTGAAACCTTCTAGTGTTGCTTACTGCCTGGCGTCATCGTTTGATGGAGCTATGACACTTCGTCCTGGTTTGTGAATCTCCGGGGAAACCACAAATCCATCTGTGTCGATGGCAACACTTTGTGCGCCGCTCCCCTCCTTGGAGCCTCTTTGCTTGGCGTCATCTAGGGACGAGTTGTTCGGTCGTGGTAGTGTGGGTGTTCTGCCTCTTATCTATTGATATAGTCTCCTAGCGTGGCCCGAAGGTGTCAGAGTTTGCCTTCTGCGATTCGGGTGTGGACTCCACTCTGTGATGGCCTTCAATTTTGTTGGTGGGTACCATTGTTGTGTTGTAGGCTCGAGTTTATGTGGCCTTCATCTAGGTTGCATCCGGTTGCTTGTTGCCTTTCGACTATGTGTGGTCAGATTGTTTGGTCTTGGGTGATTGGAGCCCTTCTCATGTTGATTTTATTTGAAAACTAACTCAAAAATATGTCAATCGATTTTTTCAATGAACCGACTCAAGAACTCTTTTTTATTATACACAGTATCCATCGAGAAATAGCTTGACCTAGATACTCAAGTGCTTCCCTCTATCCACCACTTAGGATAATGCCAATCTGAAAACATCCAACTACAAGGAAACATATCTTCCTCGTAGTTCAAATGGTTCAAATGCTAGTCCCACACTCCCTCCTTCTCTCCCCAACACCACCACTACCAAGACATGCGCCTACTATTGACATTGAGGGGTAGTTTGGTTCGCGTCCTGGAGAAATCTCGTCTGGCCTGACGTGTGCCTGGACGTTGCCGGTGAGTTGTCTGGTTCTTGTCCAGAAAAAGCCTGGACTAGCCTGGCCTGGAGTAGCATACGACTGATTAGCCTGGCCAGTAAAGCCAGGGAGGAGATTAGCCTGGCTCAGGCGTAAGGCTAGTCCCAATGCTCCAACCTGGATCGGTGCTTAGCCTGCCATATCAGCAAAATTCATACATGGCAGGTTAATTAAGGAGGAGAGAGAACGAACCGGTAACCCCACGAAGGAACGACTCCAAGCACACGACCCTAGGTAAAAACGCAGTAAATTCGATCCCGTCTAAAGCGCCGTATACCTTCGTCTCTTCTGTTTTTATCACCTTCTTCCCATCGACCGAGCGGCGCCTTCGCCTCCTCTTCCTCCTCGCCGTGCGCCGCCGCCCCAGCGCAGCCACTTCATCCTAACCGCGCGGTGCTGCCACGCCTCTCAATCGCCGCGTCAGTCGTCGTTCCCCCTGGTCGTTGAAGCTCCGGCGGATCCTCGAGCCTGCATGGACCGTCCTGTTCAGTTCAGTTCGCCACTGGCGCCACAAGTTCAGTTCGCCGCAGCCGGGAGCTCCTCCGGCCACTCACAGATGGCTCAAAGGTAATTATTTCTTTTCACAAAAGTAGATCTGCTAGTTTGTTTCAAAACGTTCAATTTCACCATGTGCTTGCTCTCTCCTGTCCATGCTTAGATGGGTTTTTTCTATGCTTCTTGCTAATTGATAGTTTGAACCATATGTAATTGATAGATTGAACCTTAGCATCGAGACTCTAATTTGAATAGCATATCATCTGAACCATAGATAATTGATAGTCTGAAGTCTGAACCATGCAGAATTGAGTCTGATTTAAATAGTATGTGATCTCAACGGCATGGCCTAGTCCCAGAAATTTAGTATGATAATAGTATCAACATTGATGCAATGGACACTAGCTTGTATCAGGATACTACAGAACTAGCTCCGCCGGCCAGCCACAATCTGCTCGATGGTATCGTCCTTTCACAAATCAGAATACTCTTTTGTTCTGTATCCTAGTGCGCCTCATGCTTTGTCCCTTCCATTCTTTCTTAGATGAGATTTTTCTCTTCATCAGACTTGGGCTGTGGCCAAAATTTGACTGATAATTGGCCAAGAAGACCTAGTTGATTTCAATTCATAATTTTTGTTCAGTTCAAAGTTCTAATTGATTTCAGAACGTACTAGTTCAGCTCATAATACACAATGGTTCAGTTCAGTTTAGTTTGGAGTTACTTGTAGTTGGAAGGGACGTAGTTGATTATACTACATCTAGATACGTCTGTAGCAATCCTTTTATATAGGATCAAACTGAGTTCAATTCAGTTTAGAACCAACAACTAATTTGAAGGTATTGCTATCTAATACGAATTATCAGGCAACAATTTTTGACAGAACCAAACTGAGTTTTATTGATCTGATGGAAATGCATAAGGATCTATTGATCTGAAGTTTCAGATGTTGTACACTGACAATTTGAAGTTCTATGAGAAATTGGTTCAGACAGAATAAGATTAGGGTGTACAAAATTACTCTGATTTTAGTAGATGAAGCAAAATCAAACGCAATTCTGTTTTTATCACGAGAAGTTCGTCACTTAACTTGTTCGATCTTATTCTGATGTGTACAATTGTTGTCTTGTTTGTTACATGTTTCAGGCCTATGTATAACATCCACCAGATGATCCTGATGATACAGATCAACAACAGGATAGTGATGCCAGAAACACTACATATCCAACAGAGTTATACACACTTGATGAATTCCTAGCCGAGGAGGACATGCTAGACTCCTTCGCCGAGGAGATTGCTGTTGAGTTGAAGGGAACACTTGAGGCTCTTCAAGCAAGATCACTTAGCAGGAGTGGTCCGAGGATATACGTGAATAGACCGCGTGAAGAAGCACATCAACAGCTTGTACGAGATTACTTCTGTGACAATCCTCTCTACCGCGCCAAAAAATTTCGGAGAAGATTTAGGATGAGACGACCTCTCTTTCTTCGCATTGTCAATGCGCTAGGTGAGTGGTCTCCATACTTCACCACAAGGACAGATGCGCTTAACCGTGAAGGGCTCTCTCCACTGCAAAAGTGCACGGTGGCAATACGCTAATTGGCTTATGGCACACCTGCAGATAGTCTTGATGAATATCTCAAGATTGGCGAGACTACCGCAGTTGATTGCTTGAAGAACTTTGTGCAAGGAGTGATTGATACATATGCTGCAGAGTATTTGCGAAGCCCCAACACTGAAGATATAGAGCGCTTACTCTGCATTGGCGAAGGTCGTGGGTTTCCTGGCATTTTAGGAAGCCTGGATTGTATGCATTGGTGTTGGGAAAAATGTCCTATTGCATGGAAGGGCCAATTTACTCATGGCGATAAAGGGTGGCCTAGTCTTATTCTGGAAGCAGTTGCTTCGCAAGATCTCCGGATATGGCATGCCTACTTTGGTATTGCTGGGTCAAACAATGACATCAATGTGCTAAATCAATCACCATTGTTTATCAAGCAACTGAAAGGCCAAGCTCCTCAAGTGAACTTTTTTGTAAATGACAAGGAATATCAACATGGTTATTACCTTGTAGGTGGGATATACCCAGAATGGGCAGCTTTTGTGAAGACAATATCAATGCCACAAACAGAGAAGCACAAGTTGTTTGTTGCACATCAGGAAGGGGCAAGGAAGGATGTGGAACGTGCTTTTGGTGTTTTGCAGGGTCGATTCTCTATCTTGCGTCGTCCTGCACGTTTGTATGACCGGGGTGATATCCAGAAGGTCATGATAGCTTGCATCATTCTTCACAATATGGTAGTCGAGGATGAAAAAGAAGCGGCGGCTAATATTCTTGATTTGAACAAGGAGGCGGGTACATCCATTGTTCTACCATCAGTATTCACACACGGCGACATACCGGTATTCGCCCAGGTGCTACAAAGGGATGCAAGAATCCGAGATCGTGGGACTCACAGAGCACTCAAAACTGATTTGGTAGAGCATATTTGGAAGAAGTTTGGGCCAAAATAGATTATTATCATCATTTACTTTAAGCACCATTAATTGTCGGTGCAATTTCATGTATTTTCATAATATCTTATTGGCACTTTATGTATGGACTCAAGTCAGCTATATTTCCATGTGTTTTCCTCAAGGGATATTATTTGCTTAATACGTAGCACAAATATGCCACAAAGTTTATATACACAAAAGATCCTTGAACTAATTAAATGAAGAAAGCTTAGCTATAAGAAGCTAAGCACCTATGCATTGGGAAGTTTGGTTGCTAAGCTATTTAATATGCTTAGCACCCCATCTAAGCACCGGTCCATTGGCAGCAGCCTAAGGATTCGGACGCCCGGCACCACGAAATAGCTGCCTGGGGTCACGCGCTGAAATTTTTAATCAATCACAGAAACGAATCTTTGTACGTTGGCTCATGCACTGAATTTTTTAATCCCAATAACTATCCAGGCGCCAAGACACTACCCAAACGCCTCTGAACAAAAGATGCCTAACCGGCTAACCAGGCAACAAAACGACCTGAAATCATGTCCACACCAGGCAGCAATATTTCCTAGGCACACATCTATGGACACGAAACAAACTAGCGCTGAGCCCTGCAACTCCCAAGCCAGTGAGACGTTCTAAACATATCTACTTTTTAAAACATTTTTGTTAGGCTATGGTGAAAATATCAACACAAAAGGATCCCTCATATGTAGCCAGAAACCAACATCAATAGTGAAGATGTTTTTTGGTGGACCATATCGTCAACTTGCACACAAGTAGACAAATAGTTTCGCTTCTTCAATCCCGCAACTATCAACATCAACCAGTCTGAATCTTGCCAGTTGAGTTGTCATGGTAAGGCTCTATTTGGACTTTAGAATTAGGATTTCAACCAATCTATAGGGAACTTTATTATTAGGGTCTGTCTAAGACGCATCTAGATGTGATATAGTTATGTCACGTCTAAGATGACGTCACTCTAGTTATAGCCCTCCCGATCGCCCCTGTTCCGTCTGTCGTTCGATTGTTTGTCAACCCAGCCTTCCCCCTGTCGTTGCTCGTCCTTTTTTGTTGCATGCTTCAGGGCTGGGCCGTCTGCCTCCTCCTCCACCAACCCACCCACACTTGCAAGTTTCCTGGGCCCAGGCCTTGTGTTTGTGGGCTTAATTTATTTGTTTGTTCTAAAAAAATAAGCTTCAGACCAGATGCAGGCCTTGTTCGACTCCAGGTCTGGGCACTTTTTGTCTCAAAAAAAAGGCTGGGCACTTTGCTTGTAAAACAAGCTGATAGAGAAAGGATGGCAAAAAAAGTGGGGCGTTAAGGTGAAGCTGAAGTAGTATGCTGGCACTGTTTGTTATACCCCAAGCTGACTGAGAAAAAAGAAGAAGCATGCATGGTCTTCCAAAGGATGTGGGACAAGCAATATCAAACAGCGAAGCACAGGGACAAACAAAAAAACCTCTCTGGGAGCAGTTTATAATGTGCTTGAATGAACAAATTCAGTCTGTGCAACAAGCACACGTTTAAATTCAGAAAAAATGAATGAAGTCTGTGTCTCCCCTACTCAAAAGCCCCTCCTAGAGAAAAACACGTAAAATCACCTCCTCCTGCCACATAACCACGCTCTAAAAGAAGTTCAGAAATGCTATGGTACTCTGAATCTAACAAATTCAGTCTTATTGTACAAATTTCTCTAACACATACAATCTGTATCAATAAAAATTCCTGGCTCAATGAATCAAAATCCTCATCCCCCTGCTGCCCAACCCCCTACTCCCCAACATGACCTACACAAAAATTTCACCAGCGAGCCAACACATTCTATAGTTCGGTTCGCGGCGCTGAGTTGAACAGAGGGGAACCGAAGTGGAACTCTGCATACAAACAAGAAAAATTGACATAGCGTGAGCTCAACTTGATCTTACTCGCTAGCGTGCCACGAGGTCTGCGTCATCGGCACAGAGATTGGGGGCCCTGCCGATGGCGAAGGGCGCGTCGCCCGCGCGGAGCTCGTGGACGGTGCAGACGGTGTGGGGCTTGTCGGGCACGCGAAGCTCCTGTACGCTGGGGATAACGGGTCGCTTGTCGGGCGCGCGAAGCTCCTGTACGGTGGGGATGGCGGGTGGCTCGTCGGCGGCGATATCGCGGGCCATCTTCTTCGATGTACTCGCCCCCGTCTCTGCCCAGCTCTCTCTCCCACCGATTCAAACAGTGCCAGCCAAAGACACAAGCAGAGCCGCACAACCTGAACCTGGTGTTATCCGTTGCAAGCTTTGGACATTTTGCAGAAAGCCCCTTCAAAAAATAAACAATATAGTTGAGTTCAAAAAACTGGCCTGTATGCTCCTACAAAAATAGAGTTAGGTAGTTTGTGTAAAAATAATGATTGTACAATATTGATCACAGCAAAAACTAGGGGTTACAAAAAAATAAAAAAAATGCAGTTATATTAAAAACAAAGTAGACATCCTTTTTTCTGTTATGGATTTCATGAAAAAGTGCCTTGTAAACTTTTATTCCATCAAAAAAATTCTATCAAAAAATGGAATAGTAGCAAAATGCAAGCCGAGCAACAACTTGCAATTGGTTGAATCGGGCAACTCAACAAGTGAACAAACACACACAGACACCGACACCTCTTCGATTGCGAGTTCGATGGTTGACTTGCAAAAAAATAGGGGGTTATACAAAAGCAAAGTTTTCCCTCCCCCCCTAAGTTTTGAGTCGATGCTCGGCTAGCAATTGTGGCTTGTACAAACAAACTCCTCCCCCTAGTTGACATGCAACTGGGCGTTCGACAGAACACACACACCCCTAATTGTGAGTCGGTTATCAACATGCAACTATGGACCCTCGACAAAAAAACACTCCCCTCCTAGTTGCGAGTCAATGGTCGAGATGCAACTGGGGACCCTCGACAAAGCACAAACACCCCTTACTTGCAAGCCAATGATTGGCTTGCAATTAGGTGCCACGACAAAAGCAGACACAACCCTAATTGTGAGTTGATGATTGAGATGCAACTGGGGACCCTCAACAAAACACAAACACCCCTTAGTTGCAAGCCGATGGTCGGCTTGCAACTGCGGACCCTCGACAAAACACAAACATCCCTTAGTTGGGGACCCTCGATGGTGGACATGCAACTAGGGACCCTCGACAAACGCACACACACACACCTCTAGTTGCGAGTCGATGGTGGACATGCAACTAGGGACCCTCGACAAACGCACACACATCCCTAGTTGCGAGTCAATGGTAGACATGCAATTAGGGACCCTCGACAAACACACACCCCCTAGTTGCGAGTCGGTTATCGACATGCAACTGGGGACCCTAGACAAACACACACACACACTAGTTGTGAGTCGATGGTTGACATGCATCTAGTGACCCTTGACAAAAAGACACACACACACACACACACACCCCTAGTTGCGAGTCATTTATTGACATGCAATTGGGGACCCTCGACAAACACACACACACACACACACACACACACATCCTTAGTTGTGAGTCAATGGGTGGCTTACAACTGGGGGCCACGACAAAACACACACACATGCACCCCGAGTGGATGGTCAACTGGCAACTGGGGGTCCTCAACAAACACCCCCCTCCCGTAGTTGCAAGTCCATGGTTGACATGCAACTGGGGGACCCTTGACAAAAAGGCACGCGCGCGCACACACACACATCCTAGTTGCTAGTCGGTTATCGACATGCAATTGGGGACTCTCGACACACACACACACACACACACACACACACACAATCCTTAGTTGCAGAGTCGATGGGCGGCTTGCAACTGAGGGCCATGACAAAACACACACACACACCACCTAGTTGCGTGTCGAGGGTCAACTTGCAACTGTGGGTCCTCAACAAACACACATCCCTAGTTGCGAGTCCATGGTTGACATGCAACTGGGGACCCTTGACAAAAAGGCACGCACACACACCCCTAGTTGCGAGTCGGTTATCGACATGCAATTGGGGGCCGTAAAACACACACACACACACACACACACACACACACACCACACACACACCCACACACACACACACATCCAAAGTTGTGAGTCGATGGGCAGCTTGCAATTGGGGGCCACAACAAAACACACACACACACACACACACCTTAGTTGGGCGTTGGTTATTCGAGATGCATCTGGGGACCCTCGACAAACACACATACACACATATCCTCAGTTGCGAGTCAATGGGCGGCTTGCAACTGAGGACCACGACACACACACACACACACCCTAGTTGCGAGTCGATGTTCAACTTGCAACTAGGGGTCCTTCGACAAACACACACACCCTAGTTGCGAGTCGATGGTTGACATGCAACTGGGGACCCTTGACAAAAAGACACTCACACCTCCCTAGTTGTGAGCTGGTTATCGACTCACAACTGGGCCCCTTCGACACACACACATCCCTAGTTAAGAGTTGGTTATCGAGATGCATTTGGGTACCCTCGACAAACAAACAACTCCTTAGTAGCACCCGAAATGAAGCATAAGGATGAAGAGACAAGACACTCACTGCGTCATCATTGACCGCCATCTCTTCTTTGCTTGAACAAAGATCGATCCCAGTAACTAGCAGAGGACAAAGCAAAATGGGCGGGTGTGCGCCAGTTGCGTGTGTGTGTGGACATGCAATCTGGACAAAAACATGGGTGAGACCCAGTTGCAAAATTGAGGGTGGACTTGCAACTATGAAAAAAGGGCCCAGTTGCATATCATGTGAGAAGTTGCAACTTCGACGGAAAGGCTTGCCCCCACTTGCATATCGGAAGTTGACTTGCAGCCAGCACAAAAAGAGTCAGACCCTGGTTACATATTCGAGGGTGGACTTGCAACTAAAAACAAAAAATGGGCCTAGTTGCATGTCAGGGGTGTATTTGCAACTGGGACAAAGGGGTCACCCATCCCCAGTTATGTGTCGAGGGTGGACTTGCAACTGGACACAAAATATTGTTGCGTATCAGTGGTGAATTTGTGCCGCGATAATGGGCTGATAAAAGTGAAACCAAACATGACAACAAAAAGGATTCACGACAAACAAACAACGACCAACAAGGTGGAGGATCGAGCGCTTGAAAGTTACAGAAACTATCGAACTGTGACAAACTTAGATGAGACACCGTTCCGTATAAAAACATATTCACGAATTTAGAAGGTGTTCACAAACTTTAAAAAATATTTCCAAATTTATAAAAAAATATTCATGGAAAATTTATTTATTTTTGATAAAAATAAAAATACAAAATGAAAATGAAAAACGAAGAAATAAAATGAAAAAAATGATATAAAAAGAAAAAGATGGAAGGAAATCGGATAGGAATAATAGAGAAAATAATGAAAACTTAAAATAAGATGAAAGAATGTAGTAATAGTTTTTACAAAGAAACAGACATTCAAAAAATAAACAGAAAACATAAAAACGCTCAAAAAAAGGGGGAAAAAAGACGCTCACAAGTCCATCGTTCCTGCCATATCCTCAGCATGACGTCCACCAGCCCATAAAAGACACAACGAAAACAAACAAACGGGCCGTGCCACCTCATGCAGCAACGACATATTGGGCCGACAAAAAATAAAACGAAAAGCGGGCAAACTGTGAAGAAATGGAAGTAAATGATCGAAGCATCCTCTCATTGATTGTGATTAGGGTATATATACCCAGTACAAAGGCGGTAAGTACATGACGGTTACAAGGAATGGTTGCCGACATAAGGCAACCGACAATGCAGGGATTAACCCTTAATTAACGCATTTAATTAATTCCTAACACTCCCCCTAATCAATGCTTGTCCTTGTGAATGTACATCATCTTGATAAAGAACCCTCCCTGTAAGTGTTTGCCTTTGAGAATGTTCATCATCTTCATCTTGAGAAAGACTCCTCCAAAAACCCTGTGGGAAAAATATGAGGAGAATGGTATTTGATATGTTGTTAAAACTCCTTTAAACCCCGTGGGAAAAATAAGGAGAAAATGATACAACATATAATAATTATTGTCTCATGATTACCCATATGAGGAAACCTTTGAAGAAGGATAAAACTCATCAGTGAGTTTAGAGAACAATAAATATGTCTTGAGTACTTCCTTGAAAAACCCCGATAGGGAAAATAGAAAGTATGACATATGATCTTTGAGAAGATATTGCCTCATTAAAAACCGTTATGAGAAACTTTGAGAGAAAACTCATAAGGGAAAAGAGTGCGATCTGATATGCCATTGAAAACTCCTTTAAAACCCAGTGGGGAAAATATAAGGAGAAAATGATATGACATATACATGCACTTGTGTTCATATTGTCTCATTAAAAACCTTTTATGAGAAACCATTAGGGAAAAACTCATGAAGGGAAAAATATTACAATATATGCAATCTGATGAATGTTAACAGGTTAGAGTTTGGGAGATTACTCCCCCTAAACTTTGGAAATCCGGAGGATGTCTCTTACCAATTTCATTGACATGATCATGACATTGTGAGTAATCTGTTGGATTTTCACAGTATTTTGTTTGATATTGTTTCCTCACTTTCTATAATTTGTGAGGATAAGTAATTTTTGAGCAACGTGCTTTATGATATTGCTCTTCATATAACCTGTAGGTATTGAGTAACACAAGTGGTAGCGTCTTGATAAATCAAGTTATGTGATTCTGATGAATCTTAACAATATGATTTTGAGTGTGATTAATCATTCTACTAAGCCAGGCATATTTTGCAATGTTTTTGGATAAAGCAATTATGTCAGAATGATAAGTGGAAATAGTCATTAGAGTCCATTTAGATGAATTTCATGAGAATACTATTCCAGTGAATTCAGTCATTGATATGGAATTATTGGGATCAAATAAAGAGCCAATATCATTACATCATATCATGGTCATATCTTGATTTTCCGGACAGAATTGTCCAAGATTTATTGTAAGCTTGAGATATAAGTTGATATTTCTTATATCGACCATATACCTTTTGTTAGGGGTTGCACTCTGAACAAAGATAGCAAATATAGTGTCAGGCCTGACGTAGTTTGCAATGATATGGGTGCATTGACATTATTGGGACAGAACTTCAGGTCCTAGTATCACTTCATTATCACCCCTAGGTATGAATGGATTTGTACCCTATCAGGGGTACTATGACCATTGGATTGATATATCCACACTGAACTTCTCGTATATGTCTTGGATATATGTAGACTGATATGTATTCTTGAAAGAATGCTCAAGTTGTAAGCTTAAGCTAAATTTGGTTGAATCCAAATTTTCCGTCTTGAGATGATTTTGTGTATGTTTATGTATTGTATAGACAATGATGACGAAATCATCAATATACACTGAGGTGATGTAAGGGAATCAAATTTGGGATTCCTGTATTAAACATGTAAATAATCATCTTTACAGAGTAATCTTTTTGAATAAGGAAATCGTTTAGTCAGTAGTACCATATGATTTGCGACAATTTCAAGTCATAGAGTGACTTATGAAGTTTTACACAAAACTTGTTGCGGTTTTCTTTTGGATTCGGAAGCATAAGCCCTTCAGGGACTTGAATAGAGATTTCCGAAATGAGCGACTCATATGAGTATGTAGCCACTTCATCCATCAACTGCATGGATATTATTATTATTATTGCCAATGATTTCTAGTATCGAAACATAATTCCACTCATACCAAGAGGGTATGTTACATCATAATCGATGTCGGGTCTCTGCGTGAACCCTTTTGCTACAAGCCTCGCATTCTCACCACCTCATTGAATTTGTCTATGAATGAGAAGTTTTTAGTATTCCATATGGAAGATACTTATGAGGAGTAGGTATTACTATGGTAAATACCACTCATTTGTTGAGCGAGTGCTATTCTTCATTACTTGCTTCCTTTTATGTGAACCAATATGAGTGCAAGAGGCACCCTACCATGGATTTTGGTTCGGGGCCCAAAAGGTTTAGCAATTTGAGAAGAAATATATGTCGACAAATGTAGTCTTTAGTTTATATGATTCTGATGAAATCATTGAAGTTTGTGGATAATATATTTATTCCTTTTTAACTCCTTGTGATTTCCTATAACAAATGGAGTCAAGGCGCTTCGATGTCCCGGCACCAAAACATTTGTGCACATTTATGTCGCGCTTTGGATGATGAGCATCCAGTGAGGTGTCTTTCAACTTGATGTTGAATTACATTTACTGGTTAAGGTTTTGATTTCCTCTGTTTTCGTGGAAGCATATGAGAAGTTATATCTCGTGTTGTCAGATTTTCTCCCCCTCTTGCTCTCATTTGGGGAGAAGAGTGGTTTGTCAGGTACCTCCACTCTTCCTGACACTTTACTGCAGGAATATAGAATTTAGTGACACCTTGTCATCAGTAAATGTGTGCGGCAGATTTGCAACGTGTTGCAAATATATGATTCTCTAAACTTCTAGTTCAGATTCTTTGAGTACGTGGATATAAGGATTGAATGTCAATAACATTTCTAATTTATTTCTCGGCATTCTTTGTGGTACTTATCTCCCCCTAATGCCGGAAAATATCCTTATTGCTGATGCAATCAGCATACGGGCTGTGAATAATTTTGATTGACGGATAAATTGTTATTCCTCACATAGATCCCTAATTTTCGCGAGTGCCCATTGATGTACGCTGGAGTGGTGATATCGGTATGTAACCGAATTATCGCAGATGGGAAATTCTTTGTTGATTTCCACGTAGTAACTACAAAGGGAAAGTAGTATGATATGCAGTTGGTATGATTTAGATCATAATTACGGTGTGTAAGGTCGTATTTGTCTAGCAAGAGGCTAGTAAATTTACAATTTTTTAAAAGTGGTCATATAATTTATTTGACTATCTTTGATAAGAAATTTAGTTAAACCATTCTGGGTATGTACATAGGGTACTGAATGCAATCAGAAAATTCTCGTGAAATGAGTTCAACGACATTGTCCATTCGAATGGGTTTATCCTTTGTTTAGGAGAATTTGCTCCTACTTTGATAAATTAAGCTATTTATTGGGTAAGATCATGGTTATGTGTGATAAGAGACACACTTAAAAACATTTTATGAATGTGTATATGAGTACCATGAAGTGTCTAAATTACCCCAGATAATGGTCCAACATTCCACATATATCTTTTGAATGTGTTCAAGAAAGAATAAGTGTCCTTCTTAGAATTTTAAGGTGAGAGTGCCTTAAAACTTATTTCCCCTATGGCACATGCGGTGCACATAAAATCTGATGATTTGGGAAATTTTGTAACTTGATAAGTTATGACCAACAGGATTGTCAATAATTTTCTAATCATCCCCAAACCAGGATGGTTAAGGCTACCAAGCCAAATATTTAATTTATTAAGATCTAGAAAATTATTGTGTACGCAACAATATTGAGTATGACGTGATTCATACATTCAAAATTTATCAAATATCAAGTCCGAGAAATAAGATATTTAACATCGCACTACTTGTAGTAGAACAAGTATAGGCTAATAATATTTTGGGATAATTAAGAGATTACATGAGGTCTCCAATGTTATTGAAAAATTTATTACGCAAACATATCATCGTTGCAACGGAATTCACCATCCTTTTATTGCACTAGATTTTTGGTTATCTCCTTCTGATGAAGATTTGAGAACAATAATTTACCCGAATATTTTCTGGTTGTAAGTTTGCAAATTTTAAAATTTATCCCAAATATGTGGTGTGGTTTGACTATGTATTTGAGGGTTTGGTAATCATAGGTATAATCTTTGTATAACCACACATTTGACAAACTTGAGAGTTGTCTTTGTGATCGTTTGAAAACGATATATTCCCTATGAAGAGGTAATTTTGTCTTTGGTTGTCTATTAACCTCCACTTTACTTCGTATTTCTCATGGTTCTATTTTGTGACCATTGTCTTGCATAGTATTCTCAGTAGCAGCAAGAATTTCAAATAATGGTATAGCACCCGTTGGGTGAATCTGATGATTTTAAGAAAATTATGTTTCTTGATCATAAAAATGGTAGTACCATCTTAAGAGGTTGTAAAGTGCATTAAGGGCTTTTCAACTAGATATATATATATATAGGAAAATATTTGATCACCAGAACTCAACTTGAAGTTGATTAAGTGACAGAGTTGTGAGATGCAATGGACTTGAGGTCTTGAGAAAATGAATGGGTGGTCATTCGTGATGTGCTCATGGCAGCGTGTTTCTCTTAAGAAAATATTCAAAGTGAATAAATAATCATCCATAATGTACTTAGTTTGAGAACTAAGTGAAGTTTGCGACATATAAAATGTGTACGAACATTGCAAGTTAGAGTCACTGCCAAAAACGTGGGCGTTGCATGTTTGACATTGGTTACTTACTATGAAAGTATAACCACGATCTGATGTGGACACTGCAACAGTGTTTAAGACACTTGATATAAATTATGGTATCCATCTTGATGGATGGATAACACTATACTGAGAAATAGTGACATAGCCACCACTGCCATGTATTTTACCAATGTAATAGAAAGTAATTACCGGGATATGGCAATACTTGCATAATATTCTATGACTTATTCAAGCAAAGTGAGGCTTAAATAACTGATATTAGTGGAAAACATATGCTATTTCAGCATGTAGTGTTTATGCATGAATACCTTTTACTATGAGAGTAAATATCTTTTTTTAGTGAACAACAACAATTGCTTCAGAGGAGCAATTTTTTTTACGATAGCTGATGCTATACACTCATATGTGTAGACCTCAATTTATATAGGATAACACTTTGAAGATAGTCACCGAATGCAGTGTAGATCTCGCAGTAATAGAAAACATAGTCTGACTTTTGTCAGTAGATGTTCATATCTCTATTACCTTATGCTATGCTATATTTAAGAAAATCACTTTGAAGGTAGTCATATGTCAGAGTGACATGATGTAGACCTTGCAGTAATAGTGGATAGTCTGCAAAATTTGCAGTAGATGCCAGTATTACCTTATGATATCTTAAGGTATTCACATCCAGTATTAATATTTGGAAGAGCACGTTGAAGGTAGTCATATTATCAAAATGATAAGATGTAGACCTCACAGTAGTGATGGATAATCCGCAAATCATGCAGTAGATGCCACCATTACCTTGTGATTCACAAATAAATGCGGTAGTCATATTGAGTATGACACTTCATAATTCATGTTTGAGTTACATTAAGATTTGCAAGAAGAAGAAATAAAATCCAACTGCAAAAACTATAGTTGTTCTCCTAAAACGAATGCCTTAGAAATGTTTGCGGCAAAGACATATATAAGGTCTTAAATTCTGAAGAAAATAGTGTACGCAAAACATTCTTCTGCACTCCTTTGCATTAGTATTACTGTGGTAATACATATAGGTGGAAAAGGTTTACATACTCATGCAAATATATGCTCGAAGACATGAGGTCTTTGAATGACAATTTTACCCACTGTAAAATTCTGTATAATTGTGTTGTATGTAAGTTAGAATGAACTGGTATTTGATGCACATATGTACTGCTGAAAATATGTGTTTGCGCATCACCTGTATAACCTGAGGGTTATAGTACAAACTAAAGAATCTAACTATGTACATAAGATAATTTTATAGCAAGTGCTATGGTGCAAACGGCAGAGACCAATACTTAGTTCTTAGAAACTCTATGGGCTAAATCAAAAAGTGCCGAATGGATAAGGTCTCCTTCCCCAATCCTTCTCCCGTGTGGATACGAACGGGATTTATCCCGTACTAGAGTAGTGTGCGCGGGGCGCCATCCATTGGCCGCCGCCGTGGAGGGCAAAACGCGTTGCGAGGCCGAGGGCCGCGGAAGCCAGGAGTCCCGCGCCTCGGGCAGGTGCTTGAGGGGAGCCGCAAGCCGAGCGGTAGGCGAGCCCGGGCACTGATGTGCCGGTGATGGCGTCGTGGCTCGGCGCGCCGCGCCGCGGGCTGGAGAGCACCGAGCGGTTGGCTGCTGCCTTTGGGGGTCGGAGCAGGAACGGCCGTCGGCAAGGTCGCTGGAGTCCCGCAGTGGAGATGACGACGCGGAGGCGTCGGATCGACGGTCGCTAAGGAGAACGCGGGCGGGAATAGCGAGGGCGATGAGAGGGCAAGCCGCGTCGGCGCCGGGCATCGCGGAGGCGATGCCGATGGTGTCGACGTCTTGGCTCGGCATGGGCCGAATCCAGGCGAAGACGTGCCTGCCGCCGCTACCACCGGAGGCACCGCGTCGCGCTGGAGGAGCCGAAGGCCGCGTCGACGTTAATGGTCGAGGGCGTCGCCGGCGATGCCTTGCAATGCGTGAGTGCCTTCGCTGTCGTTCTCCGCTGTGGCCTATTTCTCTAATCGAGAGCAAAGTGCGTGTTAACGTGTGAAGAAATGGAAGTAAATGATCGAAGCATCCTCTCATTGATTGTGATTAGGGTATATATACCCAGTACAAAGGCGGTAAGTACATGACGGTTACAAGGAATGGTTGCCGACATAAGGCAACCGACAATGCAGGGATTAACCCTTAATTACCGCATTTAATTAATCTATATCTATACTACTATTAAACAAGCAAACCTATTCACCGCTAACTACACCCAGACTAATCTACACACAACAGCACAGAGAAATTACAGCCTCTTGATCAGATCCCTTAATTTAATCTAACGGTTAAGATTACGCTAACCCTGAGCCAAAATCGCGTTTAGCATTTTTCCTCGGCGGACGAAAACTCTGCCGTCCCGAGTAGTACCCACGATCCCTACGCGAGGACGCCACGTCCATCTATCCCCGCCTCTGTCGTTCCTATCGCCCCTCCCTCCTCCGCCGCCGCTGCTCCAGGGAGAATCGAGACCCCGCCTCCGCCATCCCCACCCCTCCCTCCTCTCTTATCCTCGCCGCTGCCATAGGATGCCGCCGGACGAAGCTCGGCCTGCGTCGGTAGCGTCGGGTCCCTCTCCTCCCTCAGGCGGCGTCGCGAGACACAGCGGGCTCGGCCTGCGCCGGCGACGGCGAGGTCCCTCTCCTTCCTCGGGCAGCGGCGGCGGCACAGAACACAGCGGGCTCGGCCTGCGCCGGTGACGGCGGGGACCCTCTCCTCCCTCAAGCAGCCGCGGCGGCGCGGCACGCAGTGGGCGGCCACGGATGCAACGCTGGGTGCGGGGCGTGGCGGCTCTTGTGGCACAGGCGCGCGACGGTGCCGTGGCGGCGTGGCGGCTCTTGTGGCACAGGCGCGCGACGGTGCCGTGGCGGCTGCCGTGTCCGATGCTCTGAACTGGAGGCAGAGCGGCGCCGTCACCTGGCCAAGGACCAGGGCAGCTTTCCGAGTGGTGGAACATCTTCGTACAGCGTGGGTGAGGTCGTGTTTCTTCTCCGTTGTACATTTGAATCCCGGAGTGTATGGCGATAAACCTGATCTTGTCGCCAATCTCACATCTTGTTTCTTCAAATTGTGTTCTTTGAAATCTGAAGCGTGCATATGTGAATGGTAGTTCCTAGAGTGGAGTGTGGTTAGGGGCGACCAAAAACGCATTGGGGTGTACTGGTTGACAAGGTTGGGTCTACTTTCATTCTTGTATATGCCTCTCTTTCTTCAATCATTTACTGCTGCTTTATTCTCATTTCTTTGGCAGATTTCACAGCTCCCAAGTTTCAGTGTTCAAAAGTTGGTTTCAAACTTCAGATCCACAAGATTGGTAAGAAGTGCAATATTCTTTCTGCACACCTGCCTTGAGGTAGTAACAAAATTATTTGTGGCATTTTTAACTCGGTTGTTTGTGTTTACATAGGAGTGGAGAGTTCCAATTTTATCAGTAAAACAAGATTAAGTGGGAGGGGCTGAAACACTTTTGCATGTAAATGTTTAACTGAATGATTTAAGATGGTCTAAAATTCTTTAGCTTGCAACTATTTAACGAAATTATTTTTAAGTGGGCTATCACAGTGACACCATACCTTGAGTACCACTTAGTACATATGAAAACTTGATTATGATAATTGACCTTTCATGATCGGATCTCAAGGCAATCATGATATTGTATTTTGCAGCTTTAATAATTCTGACTGGAGGGGTATTTCATGACTTGTGAGTGTTAGGTTCGATGCATAAAAATCATGATCTATTTGTTATGTGCCATTCTGCGCAAGAACTTCATCCTCGTCATGCATTTTTCCCTTTAATTTGAGTTAGTAAAATGGTTTCTGCAAGACCAATATAATCTGGTAATGTTATTTCAATGTCATGGAAATTTTTGTTTTGCTCATATAAATTGCATTACTGGATATCAAGTGATTCGAATGATTGGTTTCTCTAGCAAGCAGAGAGTTTCCCTCACTGTATGTCGTGCTCACCGAACCCAGAACATGTGCCTGATCACGGTACACACCATTGGATGGTTTCTGCTGCCTATATGTTTTTATGAGTAGCCATGAGCATCGAATGTCTATCTGCTAATTTCAGTTCAGAGTTTTGTTCTTTCATAGTTGTGCTTATTTTCCTTGTTGACCAATGGTCATTGTAAGTTTTCGTGGAGTTTGTTCGACTACTCGCATTTAGATGCGTAATAGTGTTAAGCCACTATTTTGGATTCGGTTGTTGGGAGCTCGAATATGAAGCCTCTATCCTGCAAAGAGGAGCAAGTGATGTGGATATTTTACGAGCAAAAGATTTAAGAAGTGTCCACAACATTCAAATTCCCCTACAAAATTCAGGTAAAATATTTAGGCCAATGAATTTGAAAGAATCTTACCATTGCTTATCAATGTCTTTGAAAGTGTCCAATGTTGGTTCACAGCTGCATATGGCATCCTCTCAACGTAATGGGATACGAACACCATTCCAGGACCTAACGAACACTGGAAATTCAGGTAATTATATATCACCAATTCTTGCCTATGCCATCCCCATATCCTAAAGGACACCGGCCAGCAGTGAATAATTACTTCATGAATAGATAAATTGGTAGGTCTTTTTGATAGAATGGGTAATATTCAATTACTTCAGCATTATAGTAATGCTGAGAGTGTGTTTTACATAAAAGATATTATTTTAATTCTCTTTAATTTGGCCTGATCGGAATATGTAACATTTTTTATCTTCAACTTCAAGTGGCATTTGTGTTTCAGTGAAGTATGCGTAAGTTCTTGCTAAGATAGTGGTGATCCTGCAGTGTGGTGTCTCTGTTCATCAAGCTCTGGTATTGAAGTAAATATTGTCAACTGTTGTTTGCTTGTACGTTTTGCATGTATTCGTGTGCAAACAGAGCTACCAGTGTCATTAAACTTGTCCAACTTACTTACATGAAGCCATTGCAGCTAAAATACACCTGATTATCTACTCATGTATGTCATCATTGCTACAGCTAAGTGGAATAACAAGCAATGCATTAGCTAATTAGAACATCGAGCAAGCAACACAGCTACTATCAAGGTTGCATATGTTTTTTTTGCGCATGATCAAGGTTGCATCTCATTGCTACATGCTATAGATTAAGCATAAGTTCAGGTTCTGTATCCAACACACTGTTGCTTCAAGCTTCAGGCACCGACGATGAAGGGAACAAAACCTATATCTATAGCATGTCAGGGTGTATCTCAACTGACACAAGATGCCGAGATCGCCAACATCGAACACGAACGGCAACCTGGGAAGCTGCAGCCGGAGTAGCGCCTGAGGCAGGGGGCGGGAGCAGCAATGCATGCGATGGCCTAGAGCAGCGGATAGGGTCACTGGGATGAGCACGGGAGGCAGCGGTGTAGCTACCGGGAGTAACAAGGTCCCGGAGAAGTGGAGGAACTAGCAGCCAGGAACATCGAACGACAAGAAAGAAAACGAGTATTGAGGGCCCAAGGGGAATCTCCATGTTGAAAATTAAACTCATTGGTAATTGTAGATCCACCGCTGATTGAAATAGAGGTCGTTACAATTGCGTTTGATGATCAATAAAAATAAAGTATTTGTTGAATCATATCCATTATTTTGATGAAGAATCAGTATTATTACATATTAAAAAAAACATCTTGATGGAGACGTGCGTTGCACGTGCATGTTTACTAGTTCCTAACACAAACAAAACGAGAGATATGGGAGAACGACAGAAAACACAGCGCCAGATCGGGGGTTTGCACGAATTTACAGCGTGTAGATCCAATGGTTAAAAACTTAGAAGAGACATCCTTAAAAAACATCTAGATGTGAGTTAGTCATTCTGTTATTGTTATCTTCAATTGATATACTTTTTTTGCACATACCTTTTTTGTCAAATTGTTCGTGGTTTTAGTTACCACTAATTTTAAAAAGACATAAAATATCTTGTGAGGAATACAAAGCCAGAGGTAGTGGTGCACGGATGATACTTTCAAATCTAAGCTAAGGTTTCCAACTTATTTTTCCTAATTAAGTCCAACACAAATCAGTCATACGAGTAGCAATCTAAGCGAGTGAATCAAGCACAAACGAGTAGATGTCAATACTTATGGCATGTCTAGCTTTAGCAAGACTGCATAATAAATTGCTAAACACTTTGTAAGTGTACAGTAGTTAAAAAAACAGATCATAATAAATTGCTACAAATCCCATTTTCCTTGATTTGTGTAAACATAATGTTAAGAGTTCAAAGGGGTCAGTTGGCAGGCTACATGGTGAGATGATCGGGGAACTTGTTGGTGGAGCCTAGGATCCTGCCGCCGACGTCGGGGAAGAACTCGTGCCCCGTCAGCGGCCACACGCTGCCGTCGTCGTCCACCTCCACCGGATACTTCATCAGGTGCCCCTGCATCTTCTCCACCACCTCCCCCTCGTCCGTGTACCTCTCCCAGTTCTCCCGCGCCACCTGGTTCACCAGCCTCACGCACTCCGGCGACTCCGGCGCCTCCAGCGCATCCCACAGCCAGCCCAGGTGCTCCTCCCACAGCGACATCCTGTACCGGTGCACCTGCCCGCGCGGCCGCCGGCCGGTCTGGTGCGGCTGGTGCGCGCCGACGGCGATCTCGGTGTCGCGGGAGCCGGAGAGGGAGCGCTGGTTGATGTTGGCGGAGCCGAGCAGCACGTACTCGTCGTCCACGACCATCCCCTTGGAGTGCACGTACACCATGAACCGCCCGTGCCTCCGCGCCAGCGCCGCCGGGCCCGTCCCCGTCTCCACCGCCCGTCCGTACAGATCCGCCGGTGCCTGTTCGCGGTTGCCGAGGCAGTAGAAGTTGAGGTAGTCCTGCGGGTGAGCTCTGCCGCCGGCCCCGGCCTCCACGATCGCCGACGCGACGACCTCGTACATCGCCTGCATCGTCTTCCCCTGCCAGAAGAGGGCCTCCTGAGCCGGCGCCGACCCAGGCGGCCCCTCCGCCGCCGGCCACATCGGCAACACCACGTACGCCGCGAAATCCTCCCCGGCCCTGATCTTGCTCGCCGCCTTCAGCGCGATCTCCATCGGCACCAGGTTGCCGGCGCCCGGGTGCCGGAACGGCGTCGGCCACGCGTACGACGACCCCAGGAAGCGCTCGGTCTCGAGGTACACGAACCGGTCGGCGGCGCGGATCGCCGCCACGTACGCCGCGTGGATGCTCTGCTCCACCGCCAGGCTCTTGTCGCAGAGCAGGTTCCGCGCCTCCATCTCCTCCGTCTCCCAGGAGCGCGGGAACCCCTTCACCGACCCGGCGTCCACCGACCGGAACACCTGCGCGTGCCAGCACCGGGGGTCGTCCTCCGGCAGGACGCGCAGGGCGTCGTCTTCGCCGTCGGCGACGACCGGGCTGAGGATCCAGGGGATGCGCTGGAGCTTGAGCAGAGCATCGTCCTTCCCGTGCTTGGACGCCTTCAAGTGCTTGGCCGTCGCTCTCCGCCACCGCTGCTCGAAGTTCTTGAGGACGTCGTACGCGGCGGCGCCGTCGAGGCGGCAGTGCATGTCGTGCCACGGCAGACGGGGCCCGTTCTCCGCGGCGGCGTCGCCGAGCGTGGGGTTGTGGATGTCCCCCCGGAAGACGGTGTCGAGGTCTCCGAAGAGCCGGTGGGCCGGGGTGTCGTAGCGTCCGGCGGCGAGGTCGAGGCCGCCCAGGAAGGCCGTGATCCGGCGGGTGGCCTCGGACGCCGGCGTGTCGACGAGGATGCACTTCTGGTTGTGCGCGTACGGCGTGCCCACCACCTGCACGCTGGACAGGTATCGCACTGATCAGCTCATGCATCTAGTTCCAAATTGGTAGAAATTTGGTAAATCCAAAGTCATTTTTCGCTAGCTTTTAGATTTTCACCCAATGTCTATTAAACTTTTTTTCCATGTCATTCTTAGAGCATCTTAATGTAGATGTAAAATTAACACAATTTACATTCACAGAGAGAAAAAAGATGCATCAACAGATAATTTACATGTAAAAAAAAATACTCAAGAATTGTCCATGAGGTAACTTTGACGGCAGATGGTCGTTTATGTTCAATACCATTATTAAAAGCTTGGATCTGAGGGAGATAGAGCTTTCTGGTAGGAATTTTACCTGGGCCAATGCTCTGCCAAACCCAACTTATGAAAAACTTGATCGAGTTCTCGCAAGCGTGGAGTGGGAACAAAAGTTCCCTCTGGTTACGGTGCAAGCTCTCTCGAGGGGAATATCCGATCACACGCCCTTATTCGTGGATTCTGGGGAGCCGAACCACGTGGGTAACAAAAACACCTTCTCTTTCGAGATGTCTTGGTTCGAACGAGAGGGGTTTTTTGACCTGATTGCGAGGGAATAGGATAGAGGTGCAGGAGGTAAGACTGCGATCGAGCGTTGGCAGAATAAGATTAGGCACTTGAGAAGCTTTTTACGGGGTTGGGCTAAGCACCTCAGTGGTGTCTATAAGATTGAAAAGGATAGACTCCTTTCTCTTATACAGGCCCTAGACATCAAGGACGAATCTTCGATCTTGTTGCCAGCTGAGCTTCAAGTTAAAACTGAGGCGGAGACGAGGTTGAAAGAACTGCTCCGCGAAGAAGAATTGAAGTGGGCTTTGCGTGCTAAAGTCCGCAAAGTGGTCCAAGGGGACGCGAACACTCAATTTTTTCATCTAATAGCTAATGGCAAGCACCGAAAGAAACGTATTTTTCAACTTGAACAAGATGAGGGCACGATTTTAGGTCAGGATAACCTAAAAACATATATTACCGAGTATTACAAGCAGTTATTTGGACCATCGGAGGATAATTGTGTGTCCCTCGACGAGTCTAGGACTGAGGATGTGCCTCAAATATCGGCTGCTGAAAATGATATTCTGGTTGCACCGTTCTCTGAGGAGGAGGTGTTTGATGCTATTGCACAGATGAAAAACAATAAGGCTCCCGGACCGGATGGATTCCCGGCCGAGTTCTATAAAAAGTGCTGGCATATTATTAAGGGGGATTTGCTACCTATGTTCAATGATCTGTTCTCGGGACAGCTTCACTTATTCCACTTGAATTTTGGAACTATCACATTGCTTCCTAAGAAAACGGATGCTGTGAGGATTGAGCAATTCAGACCGATATGCCTCCTCAATGTTAGTTTCAAAATCTTCACCAAAGTCGGGACTAATAGGCTCACACAGATTGCGCATTCTGTGGTGCAAACTGCTTTCATGCCGGACAGAAATATCCTTGAAGGGGTGGTAGTCCTGCATGAAACGCTCCATGAAATCCATTCCAAAAAAATTAGATGGAGTAATTTTTAAAGTGGATTTCGAGAAAGCGTACGATAAGATCAAATGGCCATTTCTCCAACAGTCATTGTGTATGAAAGGTTTTGATGAAGCGTGGCGCAGACAGGTTGAATCATTTACGCAAAAAGGTAGTGTGGGAACTAAAGTGAATGACGATATAGGTCATTATTTTCAGACACATAAAGGCCTACGACAAGGAGATCCGATGTCACCTATCTTGTTTAACATTGTGGTGGATATGTTAGCAATTCTGATAGGAAGGGCTAAGGAAAATGGTCAAGTAGATGGATTGGTACCTCATCTTGTTGATGGAGGTGTGTCCATACTTCAGTACGCTGATGATACAATCATCTTTATGGAGCATGACTTGGCCAAGGTGAGAAACATGAAGCTGGTGTTATGTCTATTTGAACAATTGACCGGGTTAAAGATTAACCTTAATAAGAGCGAGCTGTTCTGTTTTGGTAGAGCCAAAGACGAACAGGAGGCGTATAGGCAATTGTTCGGGTGTGAGTTGGGACAATTACCTTTTTCTTACCTAGGTATTCCAATCCACCATCGTAGGTTAACAAACCGAGAATGGAAGTGCATCGAGGACCGATTTGAGAAGAAACTGAGTTGCTGGAAGGGTAAACTCATGTCATACGGAGGCCGATTAATCCTGATTAATTCGGTGCTCACGAGTATGCCTATGTTTCTCCTATCGTTCTTTGAGGTCCCAGTTGGTATTCGGAAGAGACTGGACTTCTATCGATCGCGGTTCTTTTGGCAGAGTGATGAGCTTAAAAGAAAATACCGACTTGCTAAATGGGATATCATCTGTAGACCGAAAGACCAAGGGGGTCTTGGTATAGAGAACCTTGAAGTTAAGAACAGATGCCTTCTTAGCAAGTGGTTGTGGAAGCTCTCTTCAGAGAATGATGCCATGTGGGCTCAAATCCTACGCAGCAAGTACCTTCAGACAAAAACTTTGTCCCAGGTTACAGTCAGGCCGACTGATTCACCTTTCTGGAAAGGACTGATGAAAGTCAAACAATCTATGTTCAATAGGACGAAGTTTCTTATTGGCAACGGCACCGGCACGGGTTTCTGGGAGGATACTTGGCTCGGCGATATACCCTTAGCTGTCCAATATCCGTCTTTGTATCGTATTGTTCAACGACGTGAGGTGTTCGTAGCTTCGGTATTTCAATCTATCCCCCTTAATATTTTGTTCCGACGGACGCTGGCGGGCAATCGTTGGGAGGAGTGGCTCCGTCTAGTTAGGAGACTGATGGAGGTCCAACTTTCCCAACAACCCGATGAATTATGCTGGAAGTTGACTAAGTCTGGAGTATTCACAGTTAAATCAATGTACATTGATGTTATTAATTCGAACTCCATTCCTACATCCAAGCATGTTTGGGATGTCAAAGTACCTTTGAAAATAAAAGTGTTTATGTGGTTTGTCCATAAACAAGTTATTTTAACCAATGACAATTTGAAAAAGCGTAATTGGACAGGGCCTACTAGGTGTAGTTTCTGTGATCGGGATGAGACTACAAAACAACTCTTTTTTGATTGCCCGTTGGCCAAAGTCCTTTGGCAGACGGTTCACATTGCTTTCAATATCAAACCACCGAATTATGTTAACGCGTTATTTGGGACATGGCTGAATGGGATTCCGCCTGACTTAGCGAAACACATTCGGGTTGGGGTTTGCGCTTTGTTGTGGACTATCTGGACTTGCAGAAATGATTTGGTCTTTAACAGAATATCATGTATTCATTTTTGCAGGTTATATTCCGCACTATGGCTCTGAACATTCGTGGTCGCTACTCACTCAGACGGAGGCCAGGTAGCATTTGGTTACTAGATCTTTCCGCTGGGAGATGGTAGCTCGGGATATCTTCAACCGGTTTGGATGGCGATCATGTAATAGGATATGCATCTAGTTTATCTATCTATTTATAGCCAGCCGGTTGTGGCATCTTATCTTGGCTAGTCGATGTTTCTAGCCTTTATGGCTCTGTGTGAGCTTTCTTTGTTTTTATTTTGTTTGGAGTCCTTGAAACCATGTTGACACTGTTTTTGTGATTAATAAGATGGCCGTATGCATCATTCTGATGCAGAGGCCGGGGAGTCTCCTCTTTTCGAAAAAAATGAGGTAAAATAGGGTGATGAAAATTTGCATCACCTGTGCGGCTTGAGCAAAAACAAAATTGGCCACGCGAACGCCCAGCCGCCGCTTGAAGTTTCATTTCCCCCACCCCCATGTGATTGTCGTGCCACCGCTCACAACCACCGCCTTCGTAACCCACCCGCCGCACCCCGGCGCCGTCGGCCGTCAATCCCAATTCCGTTGCCACCGGATCCGCACCTTCCCTGCCGCCATGCTACCCTAAATCGACCGAATCCACCACCACACCGCTCGATTTGAACGCCGCAACGCCCGATTCCGCCGCCGCACGACCTTCGTGGTACCCTGCAGCATGCCCTGTAGCACTCCATCACACCATCTCCCATCTACACCGCGGCCCGCATCGACGCCGCACCCGGGTCTGAATCGAACTTTTTTTTGTGGGGAGTATAAATCGAACAATCTGAATGGGCAAACTCCGGGTCTACCGGAGAGTCAAAGAGTACGTGAACATTTATTTGTTTTTTCAAATGTTATCTGGTGACCGTCCCCCCGGAGGAAAACCCAAGCGAATCCCCTCATAGCCACATGATCAAGATCCGACCGTGGCAGTTTTCGGATAAAAATGCACTAAAAGAAATAAATGCCATGTTTTTTGGTCAAGAATGTCATTCCCCCAACACTAAAACTGCCAAATACACATCCTAACCAGCGGACGGTCGCAATCTTTATTGTAAGTTTCATATGATTTGTCCAAATGATGAATCTAAATTCAATTGTTCACATGGAAAAGTGCTCTGCTAGACGATGGGTTGAACGGTCTTTACACTTTTTTTCTCTCCTACCCCCTTGGCGGTCAGAGCAAACTCTTCCCTCCAGGCTTGGCCGATGAGCCCGTGGATTAGCCTCCTATCCGCCTGCCGCTCCGGCAGCCACTGGCGGGGAGGGGGGTTCCGGTGTCTGCCGTACGGTAAGTAATTTAGGTTAGGGTTTTTGTAGTCCTCGTGGGTGTGGTGCTCGGACGGATGGCAACGCTTCTTTTTTTAGTTTGTTTTCCGGATTTCGATCCTCCTCAAATTCATCCACCTGGACGTAGTCAACTGAGCTCCGACGTTGATTTCTACCATCTCCTTGGATGATGAGGTTGGGGTTTTGCACATTGTGGCGAAATTTGGTGTTAGATGCATCAGATCGATTCAAGGATGCAACGAAAACGACTGCCGCTTTAGGCCGCCGGTCCTTGTGGGCATGTGCATGAAGACTTCCCGACTGTCATCGAAAGAGTCAAGCCAACTACGTATGGGAGTGACGACAGCGGATCATTGGTGGCACGTTCTGGTGGCGGTAGTGGACATTCGATGGTCTCGATATCTCTATGTATTTTTATTATATATTTGAGGTGCTTTTTTACTTCCGATGAATTTTGATTATAAATTTGGATCAGTTTTTCAAAAATAATAATAATGAAAAGACGTTCACCGAAAAGGACGCTGCTTCAGGAAAACATGCACATCGAAAGCTTGCCCATTTTATTATGTTGAATAGGAAAATACAGATATATTCTTACCAGTTAAAGGAAGTGAAGACTTTTCTGACAATTTTGATTATTTGCACCATTACTTTGTTAGTTGCCCTGTTCTAGCACATTCTGTGTACATTCCACCGTCGACGAAACTTTGGGAAAATAATAATAATAAATGAACCACTAGAGAATTTTTAATGAAGGAGCAAGCTACATAATAATTTAGGTGGTGTATAAACTTAATAATCTTGTTCCCAGAAAAAAACTACTTAAGAATCTAGGTGGTGCATGGTTATTGGTAGATAGATGTAGGAGTTTTATTTTATATTTGCTTTCTATTTAATAATATCATCTATGCTCTTGAGAGTTGATATTGTTGAAATTATGAACCCATACCTCTTTCTCACTCTTGAAAATAGTTTCTCCCTTTTGACACTCAATTTTTTTATCCAAAAATAGAACAAATTTTAGATTTTCAAGTTTATTTACATCTTACATAGAAAAGCATATAATCTAAGATATTTGAACCTAGGTATTAAATGATGCTAAAATGGACTATGGTACATACTATAATTTATCAGAGGGGTACAAAATTAATATGCAAAATCTGGTAGATCAAATTAGTGAATAACCCTTTTAAGAGAAAATGTATATATCCCCATGTCTAAGATAAATTAATATACAAAATTAATATTTCCCCATGTCTAAGATCAATCAAATTAGTGAATAACCCTTTTAAGAGAGAATGTACTGAAACCGAAAAAAGTGAAATAACTTTTGTTGCAAGATATTACTTATATTTAGTGAAAAAACAAACATCAAAATTATATCACAAATGAAATTATATCTTACTATTTTGTGGGCCTAGTATTCATTCAATTTTTTAAGTGTAATAGAAAATTTTAGTAGCAAATTTGTACGATGCTATCAAGCGTGAAGACCACTATAATATTCATCAAAATGTTTTTGGTGCTACCCTATAAGCAAATCATTTTGTTTTGTTTTATGTTCTACTCTAATTGACTAATTATATAGCTACTATATACAAACTAGTTTGTTTCTTCTAAGTAATTGTTGCATTCATATATTTTCCCCTTCCATGTTTAAAGGGTCGCAGGATGCGTTCTCTTTTTTTATAAGGCCTATCAGTGTACTCATGCGCAGATATACACTACCTTTTGACACAAGTCACATTGTAGCTTCGTCCAAAAGAAGTGGTCTTCGGGCCTTTTAATCTCGAGCGGATGGACAAATTAAATAAATAAATGTATACACAAGGGTTTAGTGGGCATTTTGTGTAGTACCAATTTTGTTGAAAATGTGATTTATGTTAATGATTACATATACTCGTGTGTCTAGGTTCCACATGTTACTATTGCACTAGTTTTTCAACCATAATTGTGGAATGATTGAGGTCTCAAAATCACAAATTTCTGCGCATGGGCATAAATGTTTGTTATTCATGTGTTGGACACTTGCATAAAAAGAAAACGGGGATGGTGACAAATATATGAAGTTTTCTCGAGGCATTTGGTCCAATAGGATCATATTAGATTTTCAATTTACATGATTCTCTTTTCTTACATTTTATTTATATTTTAACCCATGTCCTCATAAACTAGTAAATAGTTAATATAAATCACACAGACCGAAAAGCATTAGAAACATAAGACAAAATATGCTATCTTAACTTGCCTTTTGCTTGGCCATGTCAACCTTGCTTCTAGGGTAGCGATGCGACAGTACACAAATCACGGACGATTGTTTGAAGAACTTCTTTGTGTCTTCGCCACTAGTTTGCATCATGCCTCCCTGATAAAACAGTAAATAAAAATACACAACATAAGAATAACTGGTATTATCTTCTTCATTTACCAATTTAGTGGTGACAAGCTTGAAATTCTAGGGGTTGATCTCTCCTGCTAAGACTTTTCTTGTCTTTAAGAAAAATCGTATTGTAATTTTACAATTTGGATCAATGCTAGGAATTTCAACATATCATACTCAAGAGGTAATGTACGTCATATGTGTTTTTCCATGTTATATCCAAATTTCAATTCATAATTTTATTTGCACTTGCATCTATCTTAAATTATCAATGTTTCCATGTGTACTATTTAGGCCTAGTTGCTGAATTGTGTATTGTTTGCTTTGTTTTATAATCTTGCGTAGAATAATATAACAGATATAACAAAAAATAGAGGTCAAATAAACACAAAATGGGCAGAATCTGGTGACGCAAATGGGATTACCGTAATTCACGATGATGACAAACTCAACCTTGCTTAAATGCTCGCTCAAGCATACGAAGACTAAAGTGGTGCATGAATTTTGTGGTTCAAATCCAAAGGATATGTATTCAACTGATTTTACACAATCACATATATTGTACACAAAATAGTTTGTAGGATAATAAGATTCCGATCAAGGTTTGAGAAAAATCAACAAAGAAATTGAACAGATTTGCTAATTCTCACCTGGATGAGAATTAGCAAAGTATCATCTAACTGCTACATCATTTGGCCAGTCAAAGAAAAAATATAAAAAATCCACATGAATCTCCCCGTAAATCATATGGTGTAGGAATTAGATCACTACTAGAAAAAGGGCTATAGATGGAATTGACACTAATGGCGCACCAGACAGGCGGTGCGCCATTAGTATATACTAATGGCGCACCAGCTTCTGATACGCCATTAGAGTTGAAACTACTAATCGCGCACCTGGCCCAGGGTGCGCCATTAGTATTAATTTTTTTTAACTAGTGCGCCTGTCCAAACATACTAATGGCGCATCCAGACACAGTGCGCCATTACTAGTTGTAACTAGTAATGGCGCACCTGCCGGAAAGTGCGCCACTAATGTTGTTTTTTTATTATATTTTTATTCTTTTTTTACAAAACTACTAATGACGCACTGTGGAACAGTCCGCCATTAGTATGTTTTTTTTTGCAAAACTATTAATGGCGCACCACCAGAAGGTGCGCCATTAGTAACCTGGATTACTAATGGCGCATTTAGAGTTGGTGCACCATTAGTAAGTGGGCAGCAACAAGATATTTTGGACAGCCTCTCCTACCCACACTCACTTTCTCCCCACTTCATTCTCTCCACCTCCTCCTTGTCTCGGGTGCCTCCTCTTTTTCACCTCATTTCCACCATAGATTCATTCAAATTAAGTGGTTAAATTACCTTGTTTTGATAGGTAAGTAAGGGGGGAAGCTATATTTATGTTGTTCTCCCTACAACAATGTGCACATGCACTTTTTATGGCCTAGCTAGATCTATGTATGTTCGTGGTGTTGCATATGTTTGTGGTGTTGCATATGTGTTTGTGTTTGGAGGTGTACCGGTATTTGAAATGCGATAGTTGCCAATATTTTGCCGGAATGTTGATTCATTTCCATTTCGGCGAGAATTTTGGCATTAAGCATTCTTTTTGGTCCTATTTTTAGGGAAAGTCATGCCAAATTTTTTCTTGGTTCTAAAATATCGTTTTGCTCTACCCCGCAGGCGACCATGGTCCGCACGATGACCGAAGGCATCGTGAATAGGTTTTTGAGGTCCGCGAAGGCCGAGATGCTTCAAAAGAACGAGACGGAGATAAGATGTCCGTGTCGAAGATGCAAGCTGAAGAGCCTTATTGCAGACCCGGATTCCGGGCAGGTGCGGGACCACCTGCTCTTGCGTGGTTTCATGGATGGCTATCGGTGGCAAGGTGATGAAGATGACTACGAAGTCGTCCATGGGGGCCGGGCAAGAAATGAGGAAGGGCAGCAAGACAACCACCGCGGCTCGGGCGGGCGAGAAGACGAAGAATCCCCAGGAGATGATCACGACGGTGATGCTATACACAGTCATCATGTAGAAGATGCAGGACATGATGATGAGGAAGATGCCGGAGCAGACGACGGGCATGATCATGAAGATGATGATGCCGGCGGAGCAGACGACGTTGGACCATCGATGGGCTGGGTGCAGGACCCTCATATTCAAGAGCTGCTTCTCAAGCAGACGGATAACGCAAGAGCTGCCGCCCGAGAGAAAGCCAAGATGGATCAACTTGAGTTAGACGCGGTTACTCCATTGTATGAAGGATGCAGGCCCGAGGATACCCGCCTGAAAGTAACGCTCATGGCTCTGGAGATGAAGGTAAAACACAAAATGACCGACGCATGCTTCGACGAGAACATGTCATTCTGGCACGAACGTCTTCCCAAGGGGAACAAGTGCCCGACCAGTTTGGAGGAGGCGAAGAAAATCGTGTGTCCTCTGGATTTACCGCACGTGAAATACCATGTGTGCATGAACAATTGCATCGTTTATCGGGACGAGCACGCGGAGTCTACCATATGTCCGGTGTGCGGCGTCACTCGATACAAGAAGAGGAAGAAAGCTCCTCGAAAAGTGGTGTGGTACTTTCCGATCACTCCTCGTCTGCAGCGGTATTTCGCGGACCCTAAGGTAGCAAAGCTCCTGCGTTGGCACGCAGATAGGGAGGAGAAGAAGCGAGAAGATGACGCAAATGATCCGGAGATAGATAAAAAAGACAAGATGCTGAGTCACCCTAAGGATGCGAGCCAGTGGCAAGCGTTGAACTTCGAATACCCAGAATTTGAAAAGGATCCAAGGAACATCGTGCTGGGCGCAAGCACCGATGGAGTCAATCCGTTTGGAAGCCAGAGAAGCACACATAGCACCTGTCCTGTGTTTGTGTGGATGTACAACCTTCCCCCCTGGTTGTGCATGAAGAGGAAGTACATTCACATGAGTATGCTAATTGAAGGGCCGAAACAACCAGGGAACGACATCAATCTGTATCTGGGGCTGCTGAAGGAGGAGCTAGACACACTGTGGAAAACGCCAGCCAATACGTGGGACGCCGCAGAGAAAGAATATTTCCCTATGAGAGCCGCACTGCTCACGACGGTGCACGACTATATCGGTTACGGATATCTCGCGGGGCAGGTAGTCCACGGATTTTCTGGATGCGTAAGGTGCATGGATGACACAACGTATCGCCAGCTAGATAGAGATCCCGGGTCTTCGAAAACCGTGTTCATGGGACATCGAAGGTGGCTTCGCGACGATGACCCGTGGAGGAAACGCAAGGATCTGTTCGATGGTGAAACCGAACCCCGAAAACGCCCGTGTACGAGGAGCGGCGAGGAAATAGACAAGCTGTTGAAAAATTGGAAAGACTGCCCACTGCCGGGAAAGAAGCAAAAGGCGCCAGAGCCGGGAAAGAAGCGAAAGGCGCCAAAGCCGCTGCTGAAGGTATGGAAAACGAGGTCTGTTTTCTGGGACTTGCCGTACTGGAAGATCCACCGTGTGCCTCACAGCCTTGATGTCATGCATATCACGAAGAACGTGTGCGAGAGTCTGCTTGGTACCCTGCTCAACATGCCAGAGAGGACCAAAGATGGGCCGAAAGCAAGGGCAGACTTGAAATCAATGGGCATCAGGCAGGAGCTTCACGCTATATATGATGATGATGATGATGATGATGATGATGAGGCGAAGCAGGACACAGAAAATCGTCGCAAAGGCAAAAAGGCCAAGAAGACCGGAAATGACTACCCTCCCGCGTGCTTCACTCTAAGTCAGGAGGAGATCGAGCAGTTTTTCACCTGCCTCCTAGGAGTAAAACTTCCTTACGGTTATGCGGGGAAGATAAGCAGATACCTAGACCCAGCGAAGCAGAAGTTCAGCGGGATGAAGTCTCACGACTGTCACGTGCTGATGACGCAGATACTTCCAGTTGCAATCCGTGGGATCATGGACGCGCACGTCCGTGAAACGCTATTTGGCCTATGCAACTTTTTCGACGTCATCTCTCGGAAGTCGATTGGCGTGAGGCAACTCAGAAGGCTATAGGAAGAGATCGTGGTGATACTATGCGAGCTTGAGATGTACTTCCCGCCCGCATTCTTCGACGTTATGGTGCATCTGCTGGTCCATATAGTGGAGGATATCATCCAACTCGGGCCGACGTTCCTGCACAGCATGATGCCGTTCGAAAGGATGAATGGTGTCATCAAAGGATACGTTCGCAACATGTCACGTCCAAAGGGAAGCATAGCCAGGGGCTTTCTGACTGAAGAGTGCATCTCCTACTGCACGAATTATCTAGGCATCGAGAACCCCGTTGGTCTGCCCGTCAACAGGCACCTCGGCAGGCTCGCTGGATGGGGTCACCATGAGGGTCGCGGCGAAATGCATGTCGACTTCGAGGGTCGACTCGCCGACTTTGAAAGAGCAAACCTAGTCGCGCTACAACACATAGACGTGGTCGATCCTTGGGTGGTAGAGCACAAAACCTTTATTTAGAAGACGTACAATGACCGAGGCCAACAGAGGACAGACGGAGATATACTCAAAGAGCACAACTCATGTTTCACGCGTTGGTTCAAGCAGAAGCTTCTGTCGTACCCTTTACATGAGGATTCTTCCGCGGAAGAACAACTCACATTTGCCTTGTCACAGGGCGCCGAGCACAACTTGATGACCTATGAGGCGTACGATATCAACGGCTACACATTCTACACCGAGGCCAAGGACATGAAGAGCGATGGTTATCAGAACTCCGGGGTAACGATGGAATCCTACACCGGTAACGACAAGGACAGATACTACGGGAGGATCGAGGAGATCTGGGAGCTGAGCTACGCTGGAGAGAAGGTCCCGATGTTCCGTGTCAGATGGGCCAAGAGCGTCCTAAAAGAAGACTGGTATTTCACCACCATGGTTATACCCGAAGCCAAATCCAAGACCGCGGGCGCAAACGTCACCGCGAAAAATGAGCCATGGGTACTGGCTTCCCAAGTGGACCAATGCTTCTTCATTACCGACCCATCAAAGCCCAGTCGTGTTGTCGTGAGGAGAGGCAAAAGGAAGATCATCGGAATGGATGGAG
Source organism: Aegilops umbellulata (assembly GCA_032464435.1). Taxonomy (NCBI): domain Eukaryota; kingdom Viridiplantae; phylum Streptophyta; class Magnoliopsida; order Poales; family Poaceae; genus Aegilops; species Aegilops umbellulata. The sequence continues at coordinate 358,197,531 of CP136059.1, read as the reverse complement.
TAGCCAATGAGCAAGACTTCGACAAGTACGGCGACCCGAGGATCGAACATGACGACGATGATGAAGTAGCAGCATACACCACAAGAAGAAGCAGGACCACCCTACCTAAAGGACGTCCGTTCCACAGAAGAACTCCATTTGCGAAAAAGAAGGGCAAGAAGATTGTGAACATATAGCTAGCTAAGATCGATTGTATTTAAATCGTAGCCTTCATTTCTCGATTGTATTTCATGGGCACTTTTTGAACTATCATGAATATTTTTAAATTTCATGGACACTCGATCTCGATCCCCCTCCATCTTGATCGCTATCCCACCTCGCCAGATCCGGTCCCCCTCGCCGCCGAGCACCCCCCGGTCCACCGGCCGCCGCCGCCGACCCCCCGCACCCTCGATTCCCCTACTCAACCGCCGCCGCCGACCCCCCGCACCCCTCCCCTACTCAACCGCCGCCGCCGACTCCCCGCACCCTCCCCCGCTCCACCGGCATTACTGTTTGATGATATTTTTTAAAAAATTATTACTGTCTTATAAAAAAAATATTACTGTTATGATTTAAACAAGTTTGAACATATTTAAACACAAATAAGTATCAAACAACATTTTAAATGCATAAAAAAATTGTGGAGCCTGGGAATCGAACCCAGGACCTCCTGGTGTGAGAACTGGCTGCTGACCAGTCGAGCTAGTGGAGGTAACTTGATGTGGATCAGGTCAGGTGGAAGATAACCTGTTGGCTCGAGCAGAAATCAAAAAAAAATACTAATGGCGCACCAGGGTGAGGTGCGCCATTAGTATGGATGTACTTATGGCGCACCGAGGGGTGGTGCGCCATTAGTATTGTGCCGCCCCCATCCATATTTCCTCCCCCCGGCCCAAACCTATCCCCTCTCTCTCCCTCGCCCTCGCCCTCGATCCCCTTACCCTCTCCTCTCCCGACGCCGCCTCGACGCCTCGCCCGCGCGCGGCGCAACCTCCGCCTCGCCGAGTCCAAAGGTACCCTCTTTCTCCACGCCCCCCGCTCCCCAGACCCTGGCTAGGGTTCTAACTGAACTGCTGGGGGTTTCGCATCTAGCGTCCGGCGGCGCCGCGAAGCTGGAGGAGCTGCTCGTGGAGGAGACGTGGCTGGAGGCGCTGTCCGGGGAGCTGCGCAAGCCCTACGCGCTCGACCTCTGCCGCTTCGTCGCCCACGAGCGCCTGCACGCCAAGGTGCCCGTCTACTCGCCGCCCACCTCATCTTCCACGCGCTCCACACCACCCCCTTCCACAACGTCAAAGCCGTCATCATCGGCCAGGTACCCAAATACCAAGCCACTCAAGTCTATGAATCCTGTACTTGTTCTCCTGCTGCTTCATTTTCACTGTGAAGAAATGTGTGACAGTTTCACTAACTTAATTTCATTCTGAAGAAATTTGCGCCTAGAATTTCTTTTTGTTACAATGCTGCTTGCTGAATGGAGTGATGGCATCAAATTGAAACATGGATAGAAAAAAATTGGCAACGCCGTATGCAGAAATGTAAATTGTTGCTTCTGTTCTGCGTATTTATATTATGCTAGAATAACTGATTTGTGGTGACAGTGCTGCCTGCTGTATGGAATAATGACATTATACCGAAATATGGATAGTATAATTTGGCAGTGCCATATGCATTTTCATATTATCATGCGAGAATAACTGGTTTGAGGATATTTTGTTTGTGTGAGCACATTGTGGTGCCTGGCATATTTGCCACAACACTTTGTAGCCGGAAAATATGCCTGTCATATATATGCCTTTCATTCAGCTATTAGTTCGTGATCCTATTTCGCTTGCTGTACTTACCATATGGTCTTCATTTGTCTTTGAACCTACTTTGCATCTGTATCATGCACTAAGTTTCTGATTTTAGTGTTTTCAGTCTATTTTTCTATTTTTCTAAACATGTAGAGTTCAGGAATTAACTAGCTACTTACTTTTTTTGCCCATTGGCATTTCAAACTTGGGGAATATGACATTTCATGAAGACAAGTTTTTCACTGGACACAAAGTAAACAACTGAGCACACAAAGAACAAACGAACTTGACGCACGCCCTCTTACTTCCACCTGCTGGATAGCAGCCAATCTTGCTATGAACTGCTGCTAATGTATGATGTTTTCCTATGAATTTGCTATGTGGTACTGCTTATATATGCTAGAACTAATTTTGATATGGATGTGTTGATTGTGTCAAGTAGTAGTACAAGGTTGTTGCCCTCTGGATGCTACCATTGTATTTGCATAGAGGAAATATTGATGGCCTATCTGTCCTGCATATTGTGCTTTGGCCTGATTGTTCACAGCAATATATATATACTGTGGTAATACTAGTGTAGACTTGTATAGTTGTATAGTTTCAGATGTCGCCTGTTCTGGGTCATGGACTTTGTGCCATGGCCACATTGGTTTTCTGTTTGGCCTCAATTTGGCCTGACAAATGATGGTCTACTAGCTGGCAAGATGCTTTGGCAGTAGTTCGGAATTGTTATGCAGTGTTGGTTGTTAGTCTGATATGAATCTAGAAGTGTTGATTTAACTTGGTATATATATGTTGTGTTCAGTTTTGGCAGGAGTTCAGAACTGTTAGGCAAAGGTCATGTCTCTGACCATCGTGTCGTGATGATTTTGCAGATACCCCGGGAGGCCCTTGAGTTTGCTGGAATGTCGATTAACTTCCGTTCCGGCAAATTCGGGTACTCCATATGTCCTATTTTCAGCAAAGGTCATGCTGAAATTTTCCATGAATTTTAGCATGACTTTGCTAAAAATAGGACATATGGGGTACTTGTGACTAATGCATGGGCCGGGGTATCTTAGTAGTTAATTAAGTAGGATCAAGTGCCCCTTTATTCTAGCTGCATTAAACCATAGGCGGCAATAGAGCCAAGTGATTAGGCCCAACTTAGAATTCTCCTTCCCAGCTTAGCTTTTAGGATGCCTCACTGTCGACAAACCATTAATTATACAACCTTGGCTTTTAGGGTGCCTCGGTGTCGATAAAAGCTGAAATGATGAAAGCTTAGGCTTTTAGGGTGCCTCGGCGTCGAAAAACCCTCAATGATAAAAGCTTAGCTTTTAGGATGCCTCGGTGTCGACAAACCCTAAATGATGAGACCATGATCTTGTTCCTTGACAATAACCAACTTTTTGACCAAACTTTGTTCCTATTTAGAGAGAAACATGGACAACAACGATGAGGCCGGGGGTTCGGGCGGCAAGGCATTCTGGGAGCTGTCCCAGGAGATGGAGGAACAACCTCACTTGTATGAGGACGCCACCTTCCCCACCGATCCTGAGACCACTGATGGTGCCGCCGAGGATGACCCCACTGATGCCACCACTGATGGTGCCGCCGAGGATGCCACCACTGATGATGGCGGCGCACGCACAGTTGGCAGCCAACCGAAGAGGCAACGGAAGGACCGGCGCCCGACCGTGCTCCGCACCCTCAAGGAGGAAGTTACTGAAGTGGACTCCAACTGGAATCCAACGGCGCCCGAACGAATAGTCAAGGGGTACTCGCTTCAGCTCGGGTGCATTCTCCGGAGCACCGTCTCGATCAACACCGAGAACCTGAGGCATCCCGACCGAGGGAATTTGCGCAACCTCCTCTTCACAAAGCTGCACGAACGATACAAGTTCCCCGCTGAATTTGAAAACACAAGCCTCAAAGGGAATAAAGTGAACAATGCTGCCCTCATGAAGATGAGCAAGGCCCTGTCTACTTGGAAAAGCAATGTGAAGAGAATGATCGAGAAAGGTGAGAGTTATGAGAAGATCAAGGAGAAAAATCCTTCGATCACCAAAGATGACTACAACGACTTCAAGATCAATTGCTCGAGCACCGCAAACTCCGAATCAAGTCGGTGGGGGAAAGAAATGCGGGAGCTGAACTTAGGGGAACACACACTCGGTCCCGGCGGTTACAGAGTGGCGGAGCCTATATGGGACAAGGAGGAGGCGGACCGTGCCGAGCAAGGCCTACCGCCCCTCTTCGATAAATACGGTGACAAGCAGACCAGGAACTTTGTCAGGGCCCGGTACAAGAAGGACCCGAAAACAAAGGAGCTTACCACGGATCCGAAGACCAGGGCGCTTGAGCTTGTTCTGGTAAGGAATACACCCCCGCGTAATTAGCTCCATATGGTTGCATTCTAATTAATGAAGCCAAATTTCTAAATGGTCCACATTCCTTCCGCAGGCGACTGAAAGCAGTAACGCGGGGTCGACTAAGAGCAACCCTTGGGAAACCACTCTAAATAGGGCGTTGAATGTAATGAAGAACAAGGATAAGCTCAGTAAGCCGACGTCAGCTGGTCATGTGGCCGGCAAAGGCTTGTCGACAAAATGGTCGTCATACTATAACACTGGTGGGCGAAAGGAGAAAAAGACCAGCTCGGAAAGCCAGGCGCGCGAGGTTCAAGAACTCAAGGCACATGTGGCGCGGATTCCGGAGATTGTCCAAGAGCAAGTGCAACAACAACTCGGAGCGACGATCACCGCCATTGTGCCTACCTTGATCCAGGGGTTGAGTGTGTGGATTGCGGGCGGCCAACAGGGGTCGCCCCCGATTCCTAGCTTCACGGCCAGCAACTCACAGAACGCGATGGCGGGGCCATTGGTGTCTCCGGCGGAGGCGGCATTCGTGTCTCCGACGCCGGCACGGGAGCTTAATGCACCCGGGTGTACGCCCGCCGGCACCTCTGCAGCAAGCGGCCCCTCCGTCAACTGCACGCCCGCCGTTGGCGGTGCCTCGACATTAGCCGAGCTCGACGCCATCATCACGGTAACTAATTAAGCCTCTCTCGGCCGAGGACTTCATCTCCTTGCCTTTGACTGGGCATCCCTGACGCCCTACATGTTTTCGCAGGGCGCCACCGACGTTCCGTGCTCTCTCCTGCACTTCGTGAACAACGAGTTGGTCGATGTCGCCAAGGGAAAAATCGTTCAACCGGGCAACCCCTTGTTCCACGGTACCCAGATGCCACCCAACTTGTTTAGGGTTCAACTGGTTCGGGTGCTGCCAGGCTGCGACGAGTTGTTACCTCCGATTCGACCCGTCGGGGCCGACGATGATGACGTGATGACCCTTAGCGCCTGCCTGAGCTGGCCCCTGCTTTGGCCGAAGAGCCAGATTCGTTTGGGGACGGGGAACACCACCCCAAAGACAACACCGCCAGTCGTGCCGGCGCCAAGTCGGCCCCATGGCAAGACCGCCGCAACGGTGCCGAACATCCCTATGCCACTGGATCCAAACATGCATATGGCACAGGATCAGAACGACGACGACGACGATACATTTGGCAACGTCGATCAGTACTTTGCCGATCATGGGTACGATGGCGACTTCATGGGGCCTCCTTCTCAAGAACCCAACCCAACAAAAGACGTGCGCGATCTAGCTGGTACAGCGGAGAAGCCAAGTTGCAACAGGCGTCGTCTGCCGTTCAGCTCTCAGGAGACGCCTCCAGCTGCCGACTTCACCGAGCCTCAGATAGGCGAGGTGCAAAATATTATCAGCCCCAACACACTCAAGAAGGCGGTCTGTGAGCAGAACTTGGTCCCATTACAGGAGAAGAAGAAGGCACGCAAAAGAAAGACTAACAAGGGTGCGGGCCAGCCGGCACCGAGTACGATCCGTGCTCAGGACGGGCCACCTTCACCTGAGGATTTAATGAGGAGGGTGCATGTGGCGGGTAGGCCGATGCTACCGAGAAATATGCTCGATGCTGCAGCCGGTGCTATGCGGAGTCTGCATGTGAAGGAAATATGCCCTAGAGGCAATAATAAAGTTATTATTTATTTCCTTATTTCATGATTAAATGTTTATTATTCATGCTAGAATTGTATTAACCGGAAACATAATACATGTGTGAATACATAGACAAACAGAGTGTCACTAGTATGCCTCTACTTGACTAGCTCGTTAATCAAAGATGGTTAAGTTTCCTAGCCATAGACATGAGTTGTCATTTGATTAACGGGATCACATCATTAGGAGAATGATGTGATTGACATGACCCATTTCGTTAGCTTAGCACTCGATCGTTTAGTGTGTTGCTATTGCTTTCTTCATGACTTATACATGTTCCTATGAGTATGAGATTATGCAACTCCCGTTTGCCAGAGGAACACTTTGTGTGCTACCAAACGTCACAACGTAACTGGGTGATTATAAAGGATCTCTACAGGTGTCTCCAAAGGTAGATGTTGGGTTGGCGTATTTCGAGATTAGGATTTGTCACTCCGATTGTCGGAGAGGTATCTCTGGGCCCTCTCGGTAATGCACATCACATAAAGCCTTGCAAGCATTACAACTAATATGTTAGTTGTGAGATGATGTATTACGGAACGGGTAAAGAGACTTGCCGGCAACGAGATTGAACTAGGTATTGGATACCGACGATCGAATCTCGGGCAAGTAACATACCGATGACAAAGGCAACAACGTATGTTGTTATGCGGTCTGACCGATAAAGATCTTCGTAGAATATGTAGGAGCCAATATGGGCATCCAAGTCCCGCTATTGGTTATTGACCGGAGACGTGTCTCGGTCATGTCTACATTGTTCTCGAACCGTAGGGTCCGCACGCTTAAGGTTTCGATGACAGTTATATAATGAGTTTATGAGTTTTGATGTATCGAAGGAGTTCGGAGTCCCAGATGAGATCGGGGACATGACGAGGAGTCTCAAAATGGTCGAGACGTAAAGATCGATATATTGGACGACTACATTCGGACATCGGAAAGGTTCTGAGTGGTTCGGGTATTTTCGGGAGTACCGGGGAGTTACCGGAATACGGGGGAAGAAGTATATGGGCCTTATTGGGCTTTAAGGGAGAGGGAGAGGCAGGCCCCGCGCCCCCCATTGGCTAGTCCGAATTGGACTAGGGGGAGGGGCGGCGCCCCCTCCTTCCTTCTCTTCCCTCTTCCCCTTCCTTGTCTCCTACTCCTAATACATGGAAGGACTCCTAGTTGGACTAGGAAAGGGGGAATCCTACTCCCGGTGGGAGTAGGACTCCCCTAGGGCGCGCCATAGAGAGGGTCGGCCCTCCCCTCCTCCACTCCTTTATATACGGGGGCAGGGGGCACCCCATAGACACACAAGTTGATCTTCGTGATCGTTCCTTAGCCGTGTGCGGTGCCCCCCTCCACCATATTCCACCTCGGTCATATCATTGCAGTGCTTAGGCGAAGCCCTGCGTCGGTAGAACATCATCATCGTCATCACGCCGTCATGCTGACGGAACTCATCCCCGAAGCTTTGCTGGATCGGAGCCCGGGGAGCGTCATCGAGCTGAACGTGTGCTAAGAACTCGGAGGTGCCGGAGTAACGGTGCTTGGATCGGTCGGACCGGGAAGACGTACGACTACTTCCACTACGTTGCGTCAATGCTTCCGCTTCGTTCTACGAGGGTACGTAGACAACACTCTCCTCTCTCGTTGCTATGCATCACCATGATCTTGCGTGTGCGTAGGAAATTTTTTGAAATTACTACGTTCCCCAACAGTGGCATCCGAGCCTAGTTTTTTTATGGTTTGATGTTATATGCACGAGTAGAACACAAGTGAGTTGTGGACGATATAAGTCATACTGCCTACCAGCATGTCATACTTTGGTTCGGCGGTATTGTTGGATGAAGCGGCCCGGACCGACATTACGCGTACGCTTACGCGAGACTGGTTCTACCGACGTGCTTTGCAAACAGGTGGCTGGCGGGTGTCAGTTTCTCCAACTTTAGTTGAACCGAGTATGGCTACGCCCGGTCCTTGCGAAGGTTAAAACGGAGTCTATTTGACAAACTATCGTTGTGGTTTTGATGCGTAGGTGAGATTGGTTCTTGCTTAAGCCCGTAGCAGCCACGTAAAACTTGCAACAAACAAAGTAGAGGACGTCTAACTTGTTTTTGCAGGGCATGTTGTGATGTGATATGGTCAAGACATGATGCTAAATTTTATTGTATGAGATGATCATGTTTTGTAACTGAGTTATCGGCAACTGGCAGGAGCCATATGGTTGTCGCTTTATTGTATGCAATGCAATCGCCCTGTAATGCTTTACTTTATCACTAAGCGGTAGCGATAGTCGTAGAAGCATAAGATTGGCGAGACGACAACGATGCTACGATGGAGATCAAGGTGTCGCGCCGGTGACGATGGTGATCATGACGGTGCTTCGGAGATGGAGATCACAAGCACAAGATGATGATGGCCATATCATATCACTTATATTGATTGCATGTGATGTTTATCTTTTTTATGCATCTTATCTTGCTTTGATTGACGGTAGCATTATAAGATGATCTCTCACTAAATTATCAAGAAGTGGTCTCCCTGAGTATGCACCGTTGCCAAAGTTCGTCGTGCCCAGACACCACGTGATGATCGGGTGTGATAAGCTCTACGTCCGTCTACAATGGGTGCAAGCCAGTTTTGCACACGCAGAATACTTGGGTTATACTTGACGAGCCTAGCATATGCAGATATGGCCTCGGAACACGGAGACCGAAAGGTCGAGCGTGAATCATATAGTAGATATGATAAACATAATGATGTTCACCATTGAAGACTAATCCATTTCACGTGATGATCGGTTATGGTTTAGTTGATTTGGATCACGTGATCACTTAGAAGATTAGAGGGATGTCTATCTAAGTGGGAGTTCTTAAGTAATATGATTAATTGAACTTTAATTTATCATGAACTTAGTCCTGGTAGTATTAGCATATCTATGTTGTAGATCAATAGCTCGCGTTGTTGCTTTCATATGTTTATTTTGATATGTTCCTAGAGAAAATTGTGTTGAAAGATGTTAGTAGCAATGATGCGGATTGGATCCGTGATCTGAGGTTTATCCTCATTGCTGCACAGAAGAATTATGTCCTTGATGCACCGCTAGGTGACAGACCTATTGCAGGAGCAGATGCAGACGTTATGAACGTTTGGCTAGCTCAATATGATGACTACTTGATAGTTTAGTGCACCATGCTTAACGGCTTAGAATCGGGACTTCAAAGACGTTTGAACGTCATGGACCATATGAGATGTTCCAGGAGTTGAAGTTAATATTTCAAGCAAATACCCGAGTTGAGAGATATGAAGTCTCCAACAAGTTCTATAGCTAAAAGATGGAGGAGAATCGCTCAACTAGTGAGCATGTGCTCAGATTGTCTGGGTACTACAATCGCTTGAATCGAGTGGGAGTTAATCTTCCAGATAAAATAGTGATTGACAGAATTCTCTAGTCACCATCACCAAGTTAGTAGAACTTCGTGATGAACTATAATATGCAAGGGATGACAAAAGTAATTCCCAAGCTCTTCGTGATGCTGAAATCGACGAAGGTAGAAATAAAAAAAACATCAAGTGTTGATGGTAGACAAGACCACTAGTTTCAAGAAAAAGGGCAAAAGGAAGAAAGGGAACTTCAAGAAGAACGGCAAGCAAGTTGCTGCTCAAGTGAAGAAACCCAAGTCTGGTCCTAAGCCTAAGACTAAGTGCTTCTACTGCAAAGGGATTGGCCACTGGAAGCGGAACTACCCCAAGTATTTGGTAGATAAGAAAGGATGGCAAAATAAACAAAGGTATATTTGATATACATGTTATTGATGTGTACTTTACTAGTGTTTATAGCAACCCCTCAGTATTTGATACTAGTTCAGTTGCTAAGATTAGTAACTCGAAACGGGAGTTGCAGAATAAACAGAGACTAGTTAAGGGTGAAGTGACGATGTGTGTTGGAAGTGGTTCCAAGATTGATATGATCATCATCGCACACTCCCTATACTTTCGGGATTAATGTTGAACCTAAATAAGTGTTATTTGGTGTTTACGTTGAGCATGAATATGATTTGATCATGTTTATTGCAATACGGTTATTCATTTAAGTAAGAGAATAAATTGTTGTTCTGTTTACATGAATAAAACCTTCTATGGTCATACACACCGACGAAAATGGTTTGTTGGATCTCGATCAAAGTGATACACATATTCATAATATTGAAAGCCAAAAGATGCAAAGTTAATAATGATAGTGCAACTTATTTGTGGCACTGCTGTTTAAGTCATATTGGTGTAAAGCGCATGATGAAACTCCATGCTGATGGGATTTTGGAATCACTTGATGCTTGCGAACCATGTCTCTTGGGCAAGATGACTAAAACGCCGTTCTCCGGAACGATGGAGCAAGCAACAGATTTGTTGGAAATCATACATACTGATGTATGTGGTCCGATGAATATTAAGGCTTGCAGCGGGTATCATTATTTTCTGACTTTCACACATGATTTAAGCAGATATGGGTATATCTACTTAATGAAATAGAAGTCTGAAACATTTGAAAAGTTCAAAGAATTTCAGAGTGAAGTGGAGAATCATCGTAACAAAAATAAAAGTTTCTACGATTTGATCGCAGAGGTAAAATATTTGAGTTACGAGGTTGGCCTTCAATTAAAACAATGTGGAATAGTTTCACAAACTCATGCCACCTGGAACACCACAGCATAATGGTGTGTCCGAACGTCATAACCGTACTTTATTGGATATAGTGCAATCTATGATGTTTCTTACCGATTTACCACTATCGTTTTGGGGTTATGCATTAGAGACACCTGCATTCACGTTAAATAGGGCACCATCTAAATCCGTTGAGACGACACTATATGAACTGTGGTTTAGCAAGAAACCAAAGTTGTTGTTTCTTAAAGTTTGGGGTTGTGATGCTTATATGAAAAAGTTTCATCCTGATAAGCTCAAACCAAAATCGGAGAAATATGTCTTCATAAGATACCCAAAGGAGACTGTTGGGTACACCTTCTATCACAGATCCGAAGGCAAGACATTCGTTGCTAAGAATGGATCCTTTCTAGAGAAGGAGTTTCTCTCGAAAGAAGTGAGTGGGAGGAAAGTAGGACTTGATGAGGTAACTGTACCTGCTCCCTTATTGGAAAGTAGTTCATCACAGAAATCTGTTCTTGTGACTACTACACCAATTAGTGATGAAGCTAATGATGATGATCATGTAACTTTAGATCAAGTTACTACCGAATCTCGTAGGTAAACCAGAGTGAGATCCGCACCAGAGTGGTACGTTAATCCTGTTCTGGAAGTCATGTTACTAGACCATGATGAACATACGAACTATGAGGAAGCGATGATGAGCCCAGATTCCGCGAAATGGTTTGAGGCCATGAAATCTGAGATATGATCCATGTATGAGAACAAAGTATGGACTTTGATGGATTTGCCCGATGATCGGCAAGCCATAGAAAAATAAATGGATCTTCAAGAGGAAGACGGACGCTGATAGTAGTGTTACTATTTACAAAGCTAGAATTGTCACAAAAGGTTTTCGACAAGTTCAAGGTGTTGAATACGATGAGAGTTTCTCACTCGTATCTATGCTTAAGTTTGTCCGAATCATGTTAGCAATTGCCGTATTTTATGAAATCCGGCAAATGGATAAACAAAACTGCATTCCTTAATGGTTTTATTAAAGAAGAGTTGTATACGATGCAACTAGAAGGTTTTGTCGATCCTAAAGGTGTTAACAAAATATGCAAGCTCCAGCGATCCATCTATGGACTGGCGCAAGCATCTCGGAGTTGGAATATACGCTTTGATAAATAGATTAAAGCATATGGTTTTATACAGACTTGCGGTGAAGCCTGTATTTACAAGAAAGTGAGTGGGAGCACTACAACATTTCTGATAAGTATATGTAAATGACATATTGTTGATCGGAATTAATGTAGAATTATTCTGCAAAGCATAAAGGAGTATTTGAAAGGAGTTTTTCGAAGAAGGACCTCGACAAAGCTGCTTACATATTGAGCATCAAGATCTATAGAGATGGATCAAGACGCTTGATAATTTTTTTCAATGAGTACATACCTTGACAAGATTTTGAAGTAGTTCAAAATGGAACAGTCAAAGAAAGAGTTTCTTGCTTGTGTTACAAGGTGTGAAATTGAGTAAGACTCAAAGCCCGACCACGGCAGAAGATAGAAAGAGAATGAAAGTCATTCCCTATGCCTCAGTCATAGGTTCTATAAAGTATGCCATGCTGTGTACCAGATCTATTGTATACCCTACACTGATTTTGGCAATGGAGTACAATAGTGATCTAGGAGTAGATCACTGGACAGCGGTCAAAATTATCCTTAGTGGAATAAGGATATGTTTCTCGATTATGGAGGTGACAAAAAGGTTCGACGTAAATGGGTTACGTCGATGCAAGTTTTGACACTAATCTAGATGACTCTAAGTCTCAATCTAGATACATATTGAAAGTGGGAGCAATTAGCTAGAGTAGCTCCGTGCAGAGCATTGTAGACATAGAAATTTGCAAAATACATACGGATCTGAATTTTGGCAGACCCGTTGACTAAGCTTCTCTCACAAGCAAAACATGATCACACCTTAGTACTCTTTGGGTGTTAATCACATAACGATGTGAACTAGATTACTGACTCTAGTAAACCCTTTGGGTGTTGATCACATATCAATGTAAAGTATGGGTGTTAATCACATGGTGATGTGAACTACTGCTGGTGAATCACATGGCGATGTGAACTAGATTATTGACTCTAGTGCAAGTGGGAGACTGAAGGAAATATGCCCTAGAGGCAATAATAAAGTTATTATTTATTTCCTTATTTCATGATTAAATGTTTATTATTCATGCTAGAATTGTATTAACCAGAAACATAATACATGTGTGAATACATAGACAAACAGAGTGTCACTAGTATGCCTCTACTTGACTAGCTCGTTAATCAAAGATGGTTAAGTTTCCTAGCCATAGACATGAGTTGTCATTTGATTAACGGGATCACATCATTAGGAGAATGATGTGATTGACATGACCCATTTTGTTAGCTTAGCACTCGATCGTTTAGTGTGTTGCTATTGCTTTCTTCATGACTTATACATGTTCCTATGACTATGAGATTATGCAACTCCCGTTTGCCGGAGGAACACTTTGTGTGCTACCAAACGTCACAACGTAACTGGGTGATTATAAAGGAGCTCTACAGGTGTCTCCAAAGGTAGATGTTGGGTTGGCGTATTTCGAGATTAGGATTTGTCACTCCGATTGTCGGAGAGGTATCTCTGGGCCCTCTCGGTAATGCACATCACATAAAGCCTTGCAAGCATTACAACTAATATGTTAGTTGTGAGATGATGTATTACGGAATGAGTAAAGAGACTTGCCGGCAACGAGATTGAACTAGGTATTGGATACCGACGATCGAATCTCGGGCAAGTAACATACCGATGACAAAGGGAACAACGTATGTTGTTATGCGGTCTGACCGATAAAGATCTTCGTAGAATATGTAGGAGCCAATATGGGCATCCAGGTCCCGCTATTGGTTATTGACTGGAGACGCGTCTCGGTCATGTCTACATTGTTCTCGAACCGTAGGGTACGCACGCTTAAGGTTTCGATGACAGTTATATAATGAGTTTATGAGTTTTGATGTATCGAAGGAGTTCGGAGTCCCGGATGAGATCGGGGACATGACGAGGAGTCTCGAAATGGTCGAGACGTAAAGATCGATATATTGAACGACTATATTCGTACATCAGAAAGGTTCTGAGTGGTTCGGGTATTTTTGGGAGTACCGGGGAGTTACCGGAATACGGGGGAAGAAGTATATGGGCCTTATTGGGCTTTAAGGGAGAGGGAGAGGCAGGCCGCGCGCCCCCCCATTGGCTAGTCCGAATTGGACTAGGGGGAGGGGCGGCGCCCCCTCCTTCCTTCTCTTCCCTCTTCCCCTTCCTTGTCTCCTACTCCTAATACATGGAAGGACTCCTAGTTGGACTAGGAAAGGGGGAATCCTACTCCCGGTGGGAGTAGGACTCCCCTAGGGCGCGCCATAGAGAGGGTCGGCCCTCCCCTCCTCCACTCCTTTATATACGGGGGCAGGGGGCACCCCATAGACACACAAGTTGATCTTCGTGATCGTTCCTTAGCCGTGTGCGGTGCCCCCCTCCACCATATTCCACCTCGGTCATATCATTGCAGTGCTTAGGCGAAGCCCTGCGTCGGTAGAACATCATCGTCATCATCACGCCGTCATGCTGACGGAACTCATCCCCGAAGCTTTGCTGGATCGGAGCCCGAGGAGCGTCATCGAGCTGAACGTGTGCTAAGAACTCGGAGGTGCCGGAGTAACGGTGCTTGGATCGGTCGGACCGGGAAGACGTACGACTACTTCCACTACATTGCGTCAACGCTTCCGCTTCGGTCTACGAGGGTACGTAGACAACACTCTCCTCTCTCGTTGCTATGCATCACCATGATCTTGCGTGTGCGTAGGAATTTTTTTGAAATTACTACGTTCCCCAACAGCATGACAGTGTTCTTTCTTTGGAGAAGCGGCGTCTCAGAGAGAAGGATGTGGCATACCCGGTTTTCGCGGCCAAGGTGCCAGAGGGCAAGGGCTTTATGGATAACTCCATCGGGGGTACGATCGTCCTGCGGTTTGATGACATCCATGCTATGTTGAACCTTCATCCGCTGCACTACACCTTCGTTCGGCTATTTTCGCTGAGTATGGAGATGCGGATCATTCGCGACAAGACCCCGGACATCGTGATAGTCGACCCCTTCTACATGCGTGCCAAGATCTTGGGCAGCGCTGGGGACCGGCAAGTCGCGAGTTCTTACCTCGAAGGCGTCATTCTGGCAAACCCAGATAAGGATAACTTCCTCGTGCCTTACTTTCCCGAGTAAGTCCTCCCCTCAACCGCCCCGTAACATATGAATTCTTAGATTTCGATCGTTTTTCTTTTAACATTCCGTGTTTTCTGCAGTGACACACATTGCACGCTCATCCTCCTAAGCCCCAAATATTCCATGGCCATGTATTTCGACCCGGACCGTCAGTCGAACGTAGACTACACAAATGTCAAGAAGGTTCTTGATGATGTTCTCCCCGGCTACGCCAAATCTGGAGGCACCTTCACCAGGCCTATTCGTAAGTACGGCAAGCACGTGTTCTCCCACAATACGACGTTCTGCTGCGTCAAGCAACCGCCTGGCGGTCAGAAGGGTGCCTACTACGCCATCCATCACATGCGGGCGATCGTACGGGACCATCATCAACTTATGCTACCGAGTAAACTCAAAGATTGGGCCGCGAGCGTGTCGGCAATCCTGGACGCGGACATCAGACAAGAATTCTTTCGCATCCCGTCGGAGTTTGCGGAAATCATCCATCAAAATGTCCTTCGTACCTCGAGGCAGTTCTACCTCAGAAATCAACCGTCCAACAGTGACATCGACACAATGCTACAAATGCAGGCTGACAACGCCCGTAATTTCATGACTCCCACGATAGACGGCGGCTTCATCCACGCTCCGGTCCCTTGAGTCGAGTCGAAAGCAGTGATGCTGTGTCTAGTTCTGAAACATCGATTGGCTCATGTTGTAATTAAACTTTAATGAACTTGTAGTATGTCTCTTTGGTTTCGAGAGTCGTTCAACTTAGATGTAATCGATGCTATTAATGTCTTGCTTTTCTCTTCCGATCGTTCTGTTGCATACTTATATATTGCTTATGTATTGTCTGTGAATTGGTACTAACGTTTCGTTTGGCTAATGCATAGCGATGCCGTCGTATGTCGTGTACAAGGGTAAGGTTCCCGGAGTCTACGACGACTGGGAGGAGTGTCGGAGACAGGTTCACCGATTCAGCGGTAACAGTTACAAAGGGTACACCACTAGGGCCGAGGCCGAATCTAGATACGCCCGCTATCTAGCGGGAGAGGGGAGGAAGCATTGGAGGAACCGGATGAAGACGAGTTTCATCGTGATGATGCTCATCATGATGACCGTAGCTCTCTTCTATGTGATGGTAGTTTAAATGATCGATATCGACTTATAATGTGAAGACAAACTCGCTACTCGCGGTCTCGAGACTTGTAATATAATGTTCTATCTTTGTTCGGTCTTTTCAATTCGGAGACTAATATGATGAATTGTATTCGGAGACTAATATGATGAATTGTATTCAGAGACTAATCTTCTATTGTATTCGATGAATCAGTTGTTGATGTGTGCTGTCTATATTTTGTCCAATTATACATTTTGTAACCTGTGCAAAAAACAGAAAATTAAAAAATTAAAAAAACCCTAATATTCATACTAATGGCGCATCACATCACAGTGCGCCATTAGTATGCCAAAGGATACTAATGACGCATCATTAAACAGTGCGTCATTAGTATGCCGAAGTTACTAATGGCGCATCTTGTTGTGCTGCGTCATTAGTATGCCAAAGCACCTGGGTATACATGGCCCCTGGGAGACATACTAATGGCGCACTGTTGTATATACTAATGGCGCATCTGAGGTGTGCCATTAGTATACCAGATACTAATGGCGCACCAGTGGTGCGCCATTAGTAAAATATACTAATGGTGTGGCACTAATGGCGCATCATTAATGCGCCATTAATGGCCAAATTAGGTGCGTCATTAGTAGGTCTTTTCCTAGTAGTGGATGAGACAGTTAAATCTCATCTAGATAAGAGTTGGCCACACCCAAGTTTGAATTATGCTTGAGTTTGGCCCGAGTTCATGTCTCGCAGAAATTGGCTAAAATTTGACGAAATTAGGTTGAAAACGAGAAATACGCACGAGTAGGTAGTGGTCTCATCGATCATACCGTGTTTAGGAAGAAGCTGGGGTGCAGAGGAGTGTCGTGGTGGTCGGAGACGAGGAGGCAGACGCGGACGCCCTCCTGCGACTTGTACTTGAGCAGATCCCCTAGCGCCATCTTCTCCACCTCCACGCCGGCCAGCGCCCTCACCTCCGCCGCCTTCTCCGCCATCTCCGGCGACATCTCCTCCCGCAGCAGCCTCACCCTCGCGCCCACCGCCCACCCCGCCACGTACACCAGCTTCTGCGCCCCCAGCACCGCCATGCACACGTCCTCCCAGCACCGCCCGCGCTCGTACGAGCACGGCGCCCCCACCGGTACGTGCGCGTCCTGGTACAGCTTCAGCTCGCACCCTCGCCGCGCCGGGAAGTACGCCGGCACGCCACCGAAGCGGCGCCGCCGGGAGGACGACGACGATGCGGGGGTGAAGGTGAGGGAGACGCGGATGGCGGAGTTGGGTTTGGGCGGGCCGCGGCCGTCGGGGCGGAGCAGCGGGAGCCAGGCGTCCGCGATGGGCTTGACGTCGAGGAGGGTTGCGGCCGGGAGGGTGGCGAAGCCGATGAGGTCGGAGCCGAAGGGGTCGGAGTCCCTGACCTGGAGGACGAGGCAGGAGGCCTCGTGCGCGAGGGGGATGCGTATGCGCGCCGACCAGTCCGGGGCCTCGGAGTTGCGGACGACGTAGGTGCGCGCGAGCGTGGTGTCCGGGCCGTCCGGCCCCGACACCGCGACGACGGCGTAGGGGTCGGAGGTCGGCACGATGCTGTGGCGGCCGCGAGGCTTGTGGCGGCGGCGGCGGCGGCGGGGGAGGGGGCTGTCGGCGTCGGTGTCGGCGTCGATGTTGCGGCTGGGGAGGCGGCGGGGCCGGATGCAGAGCCGGCGGAGGATGGTGGAGAGGACGTCCATGTTGGGGAGGCCGCACGCCTCGTGGATGGTCAGGTCGAGGTCGCCGTGGAGGAGCTCGAGCCGCTCGCCGTGGTCGGCCATGGACGACATGGCCGGCCGGTCCGTCGGCGTACGTTTGCGCGCGCGCGTCCGATCTCCGGGCCGTGCCGTTATGCTCCCGCCACCTTTATGAGCCAAATAGCAGGCGTTACGCGACACTGACATGTGGGGCCCAAAGGAGGGAACAGCGTGGACCTGAGAGGTCAGGTGGGCCCCACCACGCATGCATGCCTGTGTGGAGGCCGGGATGCGATTCTTGGCTTGGCTCTGAGGTTGATGCTTGTGCTGCTCCTCTACTCAACGTCCCGCTCCTTTTCCTTTTCCGTCAAGCCAACCAAATCAGTGTGATGCATATGCCATGAGCCCATGATACAAAATTACAAATATGTAGAATGTAACATGCTTCCTCACGAAAATAACATTTTAAATCAACCTTTGGACCTTTAACATTGGAGTAATGTTTCTTTTTGTGTTCGGTTTTGCTACAAATTTTATCGACCCACCATGGTCATTGTTAAGGCGGCCACAAGCAATGAGAGGTGCAAAAGGTAACCAGACCAGAAGGCACAAGAGAGGTCACCTGAAACGGAGACGAAGAAGGGTAGCAACAATGAATCAATGACGACTGATTCACTCGACGGGAAGCCAGGGGATAGGGGGTGGATTTTAGCATTGAAGTGATGATTTTTTATGTGATAAAGAAAGCATATTAATACCAAGAAGATATTAGTTACACCAGGCTCTCCGTAACAACACGATGTCAATAGCTATTCAAAACATCGAGAATTGACACATCAAAATTATAGAAATATATAATAAAAGAGAAAAAAGGACACACGCCAAGCAGACACATCAACCAAACCATGCCAACGGTAGGAATACAACTCTATCAAAGCAACATCTCCAAGAAGGGGATGACGTGCCAACTCCGTTTTTGCCAAATCCAACCATCGAAGGTTGGATAATGGGTTTTCACTGAATCAAGATCACCATTTAACTTCTCGCAGATGGTACAATAGAGCTACCCCGTAAAGAAAAGAGTACAATAGAGCCAGCGTTAGTGTATCATCTAACTTGCCGGAGATTGGGTTATGCTACTGATCATGCTTAATGCAATGCAAGGCTGGTCAGCAGGCACCTGCAATATCAGACATGCACCAGTATCAACTTCAGCTCAAAAGCATCATATAAGAGACCAAGGAGGGAGCATATATGTTTTTTTTGCGAGTGGGGAGGGAGCATATATGTTCACGTGCTTACAAAGTGTCCAGCTCGAAGGATCCAGTAGAAATGCAGGTTCTTGTAGGATCTGACGAAGGCCTGGGTGACCTTGGAGGACCCACAATATAGGGGTTGTCTTGGCAGACTTGTGAAGTTCTTTAGCCCGTCCCATCTGAAAGTGTAAAAATGTGATTAGATGGCTCGTGCTATCTGAACTGCAAGGAGAAGCGTGATAGCGTCATTGAGGGCCTCACTTCAGCTTTTGCACCCATGCTTCCGCGCCGATCGTCGAGCAGATCACATCGAGCTTCACAAGAATAAATTCACTGGATTTTTAGTACTACAAATAGAGCCTTACATAAATCACGCCCATTCATGAAATGCTATTCATTTGGAAATATCTGGGTGTAGAACGTGGACCGTGGGAGTGGTTGTCTCTAAACAGAAATATGAAAGTTCATGTCAACTTTTTATTTAGGAAAAAGTCCATCTCAAGTTCAAGAACCGTTTCTTACTCAAAATGCTTCCATTTGCTAATCTGCTACCTTCATCAAATCGGTGGTACATAGACCATTCGTAGTAATCAACCATATGCTTGACACTAAAGATGAAATCCGGTCGGTTTTGGTGTCTTGGCTACAAGTTCGCCAGTTTCCATTTGTAAATTGCATGGCGACACCATTTCTATTTCTAAATTGAAAGTAATATTTCAAGAAAACTTCACAATCATTGGAATTGTAATCTTACTAAATGTTCATTCATTACTGCCATGAATAAACTTCATGGTCAATCAACAAGTATATATGTACTAACATTACGCCTATAATAATTCGCAAGCAAAAAAAAGTTGAGTTTTTTATGGGCACTATTTGCCAGAGACGGTAAGAGAAAAATGAAGAGCAACAATCACCTGTCCATTGTACACCGTCACGCTCACGCCATAAGACAACAACTCATCAACCTGTGGAACATAACACGGAGAGAGTTAGCGAAGTATCCAAATGCCATCGCTTTCATCGTTGTTTAACAAAACAAAAATAGATATAAGCGAATATATATCTATGATCCAGAGTTGGGCTCACTCGCCTCGTCGATTCTAGGCTTCATGATGTCGTTGACCAGTGCGTTGTAGACCAGCTCAGATATCCCTTGCCACGTGAGGTTACTAGGGATGATTTTGAGCTTTTCCTTGATAACCCCGTTCATGATGCCGCTGATGGTGTTGGGAGTAGATGTGGCCTCCCTGCGGCTGAGGTACGTCGAATACTTCACTGTCTGGGCATTACTCGCCGCCGACCCCGAAGAGGAGGTCGCCTTCACCGGGTCCATGCCCGTGTCAAGCAAGAAATTGTAGTTGTCCTGCAAAGAGGGAATACAAAATCCCCTAAGGTCTTGAAAGAAGGTGAAAGCTAGATTAAGCTAGTTGAAAGCTATATTAAGTTAGTTGAAACCTAGTTCACACTTACAACGCCAGCGCTCTTGGAGTCGATAAACCCGAGCAAGTCCGTCCACGACTTCCATGCAGTGGCGAACTGCCCCGCCGCGATCTGCTCCTTCACAGTCGCCGCCTTCCTAAGACCAGAATTTGCGCGCGCGCGTCGCATGCATGTGATCGGTGAGTCCGAATGTTTCCCTTTTATGCCCCGGTAAGCAAGAAGGCAGGAAGGGAGGAAGGGAGGCATGGTAGCTGGAATATTTGCTTACCATTTGGCGGCGTCGCCGGCGTTGTCGTCCAGCCTCGACACGTCCAGCAGCAGTGGCGCGTAGGAGAGCTGCACCATCCAAATTAAAGAGCGCTCTTGTTAATTTTAAGTTTTCAACCACGCATCATCATTTATGTTGCGCGACGAATTCAAAGAGACCAATCTGCTTACCGCGAAATCCTCGGGCGAGATGAAGCTGTCGCCGAGCGCGACGCCGGCGAGCGTGAGGTTGAGCTCGCCGGCGCGGATGGCCCGTACGGCGGAGACGCCGAGCGTGACGGCGTACTTGCCGCCGTAGGACTCGGCGACGAGGAACAGCGGGCTGCCCTCCCGCAGGGCGGGCACCTCCGTGGCGAGCGCCTTGAGGAGCGCCGTGGCGTCCGCGGCCGCCTCCCAGTCGCTCGTCACCAGCGCGCTGGCGTTCTCGGCGTAGCTGTACCCGACGCCCACGGGGTTGTCCTGCCATTGCCATGCATCAAGCCAGTCATTAACGCAGGACTCGACCGGTCCGTGTACATCCAAACGGCGACGTCAGGGCACGAAGAATAAATATGGAGAGGAGTTTGGAGCTGTGGCCGACCACGAAGATGAGGTCGGCCTTCTGCAGCCAGGTGGAGTTGCGGGGGTTGAGGTCCACGTCCAGCGGCCCGACCTCCAGGAAGTTGCCGATCCCTACGCCGGACGCTCCCTGCTCGGCAGACAGACATCGATGGAGACGACGGTGAGCTTTCGCCGGTACGGTGGGCAGCCATGGCTCCGGCATATATAGGTTTAAGTAAGAAGAGAAGAGAAGATGATGGCGTACCGGGCCGCCCTGCAGCCAGAGAACGGTGGGCCATGGCCTGGACGGCGTGGACACCCTCTGCGGGCTCTTGTAGTACCACCAGAACAGGTGAGCCTCTGCAACACACGCCAAAAACCAAAAGGAGCTTCAGACTCTCGCGCCAACGAACGATGACCAGACGAGCGTGCATAGGAAAGGGAGCACGTGGATTACTTGGCCGGACTTCCACGTATCCCCAGAGCTCGCTGCCGTCGGGGGCGCCGGTGGTGACCACGGACGCGGCGGAGCCGGAGCGGAGCAGAGAGAGGCAGCAGAGGATGAGCAGCAGGGGAGAGGACAGAGCGACGGGGCGGCAGTACTTGCCCATCTTCCAAGTGGCGCGTTACGCAGGGACTGTGGTGGTGAGGGCGCGGCTAGTAACAAGCGTTACGCGCGTCTAAAATAGGCGCCGCGCGCCATTGACATGGAGGCTTCCTACGCATAAACAAATGCTTGATCGGGAGTTCTAATGCGGCGGCTAGCTCGCAGCATCAGGCGTAACGCCGTCCGGTCGACCACAATTACGCCGGCAATTTCATCCCAATCTAGGGCGGCTTGGTCAGAGCTGGCTACCACGACAGTGATCCCATGCATCTCTCGCCGGCCGCACGCCCCTGTATGCATATACAGTCATTCTTGATCAGTCTGCTTATGCTTATGCACCTTGCAGAGTACTCTCTCCGATCCAAAACAAATGGCACAGTTTTAAACAAAGGCTTGTTCAACCTTAGTTCAAAGCTGTGACACTTATCATGGATCAGAGGGAGTAATTTTTTCCCCTGAGGTAGATGAATTTGTGCTTACTGACATAACACCCGGCCTTTCTTTTTCCCAAATGATATGTGCCAACATGTGGCACAAAGTAAGAGCAACTCCAACCGGCCGACCCAAACGGACGGCAATTTTGTTCGCCTTTTGTCCGTTTGGGTCGGCATGTCCGTCCTTTTTTGCGTTTGGATCGGCAGTGCGCCCAACACTCCGACCCATTTTTCGTCCACCGCCTGCATTCTGCGCTCAACACGTATTTTTGCCATTCAACATTTTTTGATTTCATCCAACTCATTTTTGATACATGCATTCACCAATTCTTTGCTACGAGAGCAAGACCAAATAAAAAAGAATCATAATTAGACATTTTAAAAGATGTCCAATTTCCATAACTGCTCTCACTAATTGGACTAATATCTTCTCTATGTCTTCGTTGTTGATCTGCAGATTCTTGAGCTTTACAACTTCTTGCTTCTTTGATTGTGAAGAAGTAGATGTTGCTTCCCCTTTGGTCTCTTTTGTACTCTCATCTCTAGCTTCATTTCTAGCTAAAAGTTCACAGACATCTAGCAAATTCCTTTTGATCAAAAGATCAATGTACTCTTCTTCCCAAAATCAAAACTTGCATCCCTCCTACACACAAATTTAAACAAGTATACATCTACCCAAATTGTGCCGAAGCCGAAAACATAACCGAACCAACATAAGCACATACCCCATCATTTTTGCATTTGATGAACATCCATTGGGGATGTTGCGGCATAGAAGAGACTCAGCGTACGACCTTCAGCGGGCAGTCATCACACTTTATGAGCGGCAATGGTGAGCCAGCGAGCCTCTAGGCCACCCGCGAGGGGCCAATCCGGCCGGCAGGATGTGCGAAATCCAGCCGTCGCAGATCTACCGCTTCGCATCCCCGAACCGCCGTAGGGAGGCACAAAGCCGGTGGATGCAGTGGGAGGAGGAGGAAGAGGAGGATGAGCAGGGGCTGGCGAGCAAGCTGGCCGGGGATAGGGTTTGTACACGGGCAGAGGGCGTGCGGGGGAGGGGGATAAAAAAGGGTCGCATGTGTCACCGACTAGCGGACCAGGGGGAGGAGTAGGCACGCGAGCCGCTTGTTCACTTCGTGTTCACGCCGACGCAAATGAGGCCCAAATTTGGACCAGAATGGGTCGGCAAGCGGATGCACGTCAGTTGACGCGCGCGTTGGGCAAACGGACGCGAGCGGACAAAATGGGTCGGCCGGTTGGAGTTGCTCTAACATGGTAAAAAAAAGCCGTCGAAACATATCGATATGGGATCTAGTTTCAAAGTCCTCATTACGACGTATTTATTGCTGAAAACGGATTTTCAATCAGATTTTTCATTTAAGAGATAAAATGTTTCAAAATTTGAATAGCCCAAAAGACACCACTGATATTATCTGTTTTTGTCCCTATTTGCATGCATGTGTGAAAAGAAATAAAAAGGTTGACGTGTCACAATGGGTGCAGGGCCGGCCCGTTGTTTCAGGAGGCCCTAGGCGAACTCGACGACATGGGCCTCTATGTCCTAAGTCCTAAGACAATATATATGTATGCGTGTGTTATATATATAACTTATTAAAAGTAATTTTTAATCACACATCTTTAGTTTAAAATATGAGTATAATAATTCAAATGACTCCATCGAGAACAATAATAACCAAATTCAAACCGACTCCATAAAAAATAATGGTACTAAAAAGATCGCAAAATGAAACTAACATGACATGATTACCTCAAATAAGAACGACATTAGACTGACTCCATCGATTGCTCAGAAGTAGTTTCTTTCCCTTGTTCTTCACTGACATCAACATTGCTTGAAGATGTAAAGTAGTTATTCAAAGAACCCTTCAGTGCTACAAGTTTTAGATCACTTTCTTTCTTTTTCCTCCTTTTTTCAGCACCCGACAATTGCTTCTTTTTAGGTAACATGGCAGGCTAATGTTCTAAAATCATGAAGAAAAGATCAAAAGAGCATACAAAAAATTAGGAATTTATAGATCGGATGATTGGAACCCTAGACATGTTACATAGAATGGCAAAAAATTGATAGATTGGATTACAATACGTACATACGAAATAAAGAATAAATAAACTACTGAGATTATCAAATTGAGGTTTGGGGATGGATAGAAACACTTCTTGACTTCCAGTCGGATGCGTACTTGTATAGGTATTGCCGTATTGCCGCGGTGCCGGATGCCGGATGGCCGATTGGCCGGCCTGCCGCCTGCCTGCCGGACTGCTGTGTGGCGGCGACGGCGAGCCGGCGAGGCGAGGGCGACGCGGCAAGGGCCAAAGTGGCAAGGCGCCACGCCGAGCGAGCGAGAAGGCCGACGGGCGGGCGAGGGCGACGAACCTACGAAGGAAACGTCGCCGCTTCGCCTACGTGTATCCATCAGCGATCGCTAGCTAGCTATATCTGGGCCGCCTAGCCCATTCGATTTCTTTTCTTTAATTCTTTTGTAATTTTGTACTTGCTTTTTGCTGGGCTATAGTATATGTATATACTCCATTATGTGCCCCCCCCCCTCGCCTGGGCCCTGGGCCGACGCCCCGTCGCCCATGCCCCAGGGCCGGCCCTGAATGGGTGTCTAGAAGGGCGTTTGGCCCGACCTCCTTCACGGACACGGTTTTTTACGTTCACGTTCCGTATGCATCGTGAATCCGAGCCGGTCATCATGCATGTTGTCAAATCGGTTAGGCCCACCGTTGTGTCAGCCATGCACCAGCCACAAGCTAGTAGATTCGTTTCTCTAGCTAGATCCTATGCATGCTCTGTGCACTTTCCCCTCCCATACTTCCCCATGCTCCTGTTTAGTGGTAGACCAGCCTTATAATTATATCTTGCATGAATAATTAACGTCGCTAGTTACATTTTTTGCGGGATAAGGTCGCTAGTTACTGTGGGATTATTACATGTTAACCCACAACTGCATTAAAAAATCACGGGCGTGCAATTTTTATGAAGGCTTTGTCGGACTTTATGAAGGATGTGCCTGAACTTTGCCATGAAAATTAGAAAGACTTTTGAAAAAACCAACAAAAATGAAAAGTTCTTTGAGTTTTGGCGACAAAGTCCCAAATATTTGGTTAAAAAGTTCTCTACCTATTTTTCAAAAATTGCGAGCTATGCCAGGGTTTTCCAAAGGTTCTTCTATTTTTTATGGCAAAGTTCAGACACCAGTTTAACAAAGTTTGGTTCTATTTAAAACTTAAATAATAGAATATTTAATTTTACTTCCAACAACATAGGATAGATAGATAATCATAGGAATTAATTCTATAGCCGGAGAGGTAAAGCGAATCTAGCAACAACTTCACCTACTACTAGACAAGACTAGCCTGGGTCCTAGCGGGGCCCTTCTCAGCTTTCTCACATGCTTCATGGGTAGATTTGAGCGGTGGAGATACGCGTTGTGAACGGAACGCGAATGTAAATATCTTTTCCCCTCCTTCACCCCACACATGTGGGCGGAATTGCTTTGTGTCACACGTGTCGCACTTTTTATGATCCTTCTTTTTTTAATATTATTTCCTCGGTCTACTTCTTACGCGTGCCGCAAAGTGCCCTCGAAAAGCCGAATTCATCACCGGATCATAATTTTCCAGCGCAATCAATCTTCTGTGAGACGTTCATTCAATAACAACACTAGAACAAGAAGAATAGTTGATACATGGCAAGAGAACAAAAGAGGAGCAAGCGAAATGGGCCAAAACAGCAACTACGTGAGAAAATTATTATCAGTGTACACTACAGTGGCTCGGGCATCGATCAACAATTCCGGAATCAATCACCTATGCTTGGGCATCAGGCTTGCTGCCGCCTTCAGTGGCTTCTCTTCAGCGCCGAAAGAAATCCTGACTTCGTCTTCTGCCGGCCGTCACCGTCGGCTCCCACCTGTCATGTTACTTCCGAGTGAGATATGAAGCACTAAAACGTCTTATACTCCCTCCGTCCAGAAATACTTGTCGGAGGAATGGATGTATCTAGACGTATTTTAGTTATAGATACATCCAAGGGAGTATTTAGGAACAGAGAAGTAGGTGGTGAATTCCGACAGAAAAACTGCCTTTTGGTGCAGTTAACTGGAAACTCTCGAGAAATACGCTGAAACAGGCGATGAATTCCGATGGAAAAATGACCGGAGGCGAGGCTGACCTCTTTGGAGAGTCTCTGAAGGATCTCCAAGATCTGGGAGAAGTCGGGCCTCTCGGCTGAATCTCTATGCCAACATTTCTGAAGCAGCTCTGCTAGCTTGGGGTTGGTATCCTTTGGAATCGTCGGCCTGATGCCCTGCACAAAATGCGCGTTGGGAGGGTTAGCATCTCCAGAAAATGTTCATACCAATGGGTTACATCGAGTTTTCAACAAGAAAAATAAACAAGCATCTGCAAGGCTTACCTTCTGAACGACACCTATTGCTGCTTGCAGTGGAGTTAGATAATCATAAGGGATCTGGACAAATAGAACATTTATCAATTTAAATCTAGAAGTAGACATATACAAATATAGTACTAGTAAAAAGGAAAGTGAAAAAAAATGTTACTCAACAACAACAACAACAATTGCAGTTACCTTGCCGGTTAGAAGCTCCCATAGAACAATACCAAAGCTAAAAACATCTGCCTTGTGATCATACGGCTTATGCTCTATGACCTGAAGTTAGATAGCACATACATGTTAGAATAGACAAAAAAATTACTACTGTTTTCTTATGACATGTATAAACATGACGGCACACCTCAGGGGCCATCCAACGGTAAGTTCCAGTCTCCGCAGTCATCACTCCGGAAGTATCTTTCACACGTGCGACACCGAAATCTGCAACCTTTACAACCTGAAAATGATGCTCTTTTTAATTATATAGTTATAACTATAAGTGAATATACCAGTAGGAAAACTATCTGCTAAAATACATAGCATGCTTTATAACATACACAAACCTTGTTTTCATCCATGAGAAGATTTGCAGTCTTGAGATCTCGGTGAATAATGTTGTTCTGATGCAGGTAGCTCATTCCTTTAGAGATGTCTGTTGCCACTCTTAGTATTTCTGGGAGCTTGAAGGAACTGCCCTTTTTATGGAGGTAATCGTATACACTCCCTCCTGACATGAAATCTAAAATATACCAAAAGGGGGAGAAAGTGTCAAACACCGTTAGCATCATCTGCATGATAGCAACTATAAGCATTAACCCCATTGTAACCTACCTGTTATAATATATAAGTTGGGCTGTCTTGTACAGGCACCGATAAACTGCACAACATTCCTGTGACGAACCTTTCTGCGAGCATGGATTAAGCAATAAGTCTTAACTCTATATGGGTAGAAATATAATCGCATTTGAATACTGACGAAACAAATGGGAGATGGAGCCTGTATATGGAGACTAAAATTTTATAAGCTAACCTCATAATGTACACTTCCTGCGCAAAATCTCGGTACATATCTGCACTGATACGCTCAGGTCTCACTACTTTAATGGCCACATCCTGGATGCAGTACGATCCACGGTACCTATAAGAAACCAAAGAATAAAATGACATTCTGCCAGGTTTTGCAAGGTTCAACTGTTTTCACTTCACAAACAGGAACTTACAGGTCGCCGTTTGATCCAGATGCAACCTTGTTCCCAAACTTGAGCAGCTTCAGGTCTATTTCCCAAACATCTGCTCCATCCGATGGTATTTCCACACTGGTAGATGTGGGCCTACTCTCTCCACCTTGCAGGCCTTCCATTGAAGGTGATGATGCACATGATACTGTACAAGCTTGAGCCTGTACACAGCCCAATTTAGTACTCCCTCCATACCAAAATATAAGACGTTTTTGCAGCTCAAATTGAACTGCAAAAACATAGTATTACATAACATATGGTTGTTATCTGAGAAAACCACAATGCATGTGTGCACTAACTTTTCTTTTGAATCACTCAAACGAGAACTCTAAGGAGATTGTATTTTCTATTATTCAGGGATTGTATTTTCTATTATTCAGGTAAAGTTAGCAAATTTACTGAAACCAAACAGGAGTGCTTATTATTCAGTTAGAGGTATTAAACTTCACACAAGAAGATCAGACAGAAACCTATACCTCAACACTGCGAAATTTCTCCATTATCTTTTCTTGCAGCTGTTTAGTACCCTGTGAGTGGCAGTAAAATAGAATATATCAAAACAAAAATTTACTGAAATAGTAGTAGTAAGGAAAAGGACGTGCTCTAATGTGCTGAAATCAGTTAGCTATTGCATACCACAAGACGCCAACCAGTGACAACGAATACATCCAGTGAGTAGCCATCGATTGTTGAAAATGCGTGTGCTTCTTGTATGTCAAGACCGAGCTCACCAAGCAAACAAGTCAGCTGTAAATGCACGAGTGTCAGTATCAGAATCCAACCAAGTGCTGAGTAGAGGACCTGGTCTGAAAGTAGTTTACAGTGTTCAAGTGATTTCAGTACAATGACATGAATTTTGATGTGTGTTAGAGAAAAAGTAATTTTCAGTAAAAGCCTGTAGATTTCTGATGCCAATGCATCTTGATAGTTTGTTTCTTATATTTTATTTTATTCAAATTCTCCTTCTATTCATTTTTTTGCCTGTCATTTCCTATTGACTATTCTGAATATACTGAATTTCTTTTTCATGTACTGTAAACTTGCCAGCTTCTGCATATACTGAATTTCATTTGCTGTGCTAAGAGCAGGTTGACCGACTCTGTAAATAAAATTGCAATGTCATGGCAGCAGAGGCATATTTAGATGGGGATTACGCCTTGTCCTGGTACGTTTGTTTACCTGACTAAGTAGCTTTGGCTTATCAGTTGATGCAAATGCTATCTCATGCATTGGCCTGCAATGTTCAGAACATAGAGAGAACTAATCAACTACACAGAAAAACATTAAGGCACCAATTTATCCCTCTAAACAAATTCGCAATATCATTCGAAGAAAGTAAGGAGCTGATCATGCCTAAAAGGAAATATCTTAGAATTGAGCAGATTTCCAACAACAAAAACAAACTTGCAAAATTTTATTAAGGCTAAAATCTTTAAAAATACAAGCAATATTATCACGCCAGCATATGACTGTAAGAAATACCGTAATCAAAAAGCAAGAAAGCACTTGAACTGAATAGGAAATCATGTACCTGGAAACAAGGTGAACACTATTATCATCGTCGTTATTGGTGCTACCTACATCAGACTCGTTTGCTTCGAGCGCTAGTGCCTCTAGATTGGATGACGAACCGAATGCAGGAGGAGGGTGAACCCTGAAGAATATTTGTGCAAAGCACGGCATAATTAGCATACATGAGCAAATAAACAGGCGTCTGGCAGATATTCAGAGATTATACGTACATTTGGTTAGGCAAGTGACTGGAAGGAACCATCTCCATGTCATGATCACAGGAATCATCCATATCACCATCAATAATCCTAGATACCTGAAGATCAAGCAGGAAACAGAGCACCTGCCTGTTAGGAAAATCAAGGACAGAGACATGCAGAACACAATGTATGAAAACTGAATTTGTCAGAAGATTCATGAAATAACCCACAAAATACAGTGTTTAACTTTGCAAGATTGTGCTCTGCCGGAACGACGTTACCTGGACGACGCGCACCGACAGGGCGGGCCGGCGCTCCGGGTCGCGTGCCTCCTCGAGGAGCCGCTGGTGCGTGACCACGTCCTCCGCCCTCTCCGCGTTCACATCCAGCGCGTACCTGCACAGACAGACGTCGCGCGCACGACGGACAGCATCAGCACAGTGTGCAAGAAGGCAGGAATCGGTACTGCCGATCGGGCGGTGGGGGACGGACGAGAGGGCTCACCGAGCGGGGAGGCGGTGGAAGTGCGCCCAGAGCGCGTCCTGGAAGGCCGACGAGATCTCGGCGCCGCCGGAGGCGCGGAGGCGGGCGAGCACCTCGTTGTACACCTCGAGGCGCCGGCCCTGCTTGTCCGTGCGCCGCCCGCCCGCGCCGACCTCCGGCTGCCGCGGCCGCGGCGCGGACGAGTCGGCGGCCGGCGGCGGCGAGGGCTCCTCCACGGCCATCGGCTGCCGATCCAAGTATCCAACCAACCAGGAGCGTCTGCAGGCGGGCGGGCGCGCGAGACAGGAATAGGATGTCCGTGCTCCTACCGCCGCTGCGCTGCTTGCATGGGAGGCGGTGGCGGCCCCGCACGTGAAGAGGCGGCGAGAAGAAAAAGGCGGGCGCTTTATTATAGCGGTCGATCGATGCACGGGCTGCCAACTCGAGCCGACGGGCGGATCAGAGATCAGAGACGAAGACGACGGCAGAGATGACGGCGTCGCGAGCTCCGGCAATGCTTCTGCCTCTTTTGGGGACGGATCGGGCCGGGATTGGATCGATTTTGATTTGCGTTCGGAGGAGGAAAGGGGTTGCGAGGTCCAATTCGTGTTGGGGAAGAAAAGTGGAGTAGATCGCGGGGCTTGATGCGAGCCGCGCCCCCTGATTTATGTCTGTCTTTACACGGATTGATTTAATTAGGGATTAAATTACATGGGGCCAGATTGAGAGGCCCGTGACCGGGTTGGTAAAATAATGAGGAGGCCAAGTCAGATGTGATGCGGCGAGTGGAGGACGCGCACTGACAGCCCGTCGTTTCCTTCGCCCCGCGGAACCTAAACTAACACTAAAACTGTAGATAGTACTGCTGCCCTTCTGTCCATAGATCTCAGAAATTCTAATTTTTTAATACCTTGATCGACTATGCTCACAGTGGACTAAGAATATATGGGACTTTGACACTGATACTCGCACTTTTTCGGATTTTATTTTTGAATTTTCAGGGGGTGGGGGGAGAAATCCTCCCCACCTGAATTGCATTCATTTGTTTCCTATAGGCTTTGCAGCCTAATACAAGATATGGTTCAAGTGAACCAGAAGTACATGGGGCACAGGAAGGAGAAATAAAAGCAAAAACAACACACAAACAACACATGGCGAGGGGGAACACAACACAACAGCGGGGCACCACGTGCGCTCGAACTGCAGCGGCGAGCCGAGACTAAACCATGACACTGCACCATCGACGCCATCGAAAAGCACCGGGCAACCAAGACTGCACAACGCCACGACACCACCTGTGTCATGGGGTACATTCGAACGGTCACGCCGGGCCGAGACGACGCCACGGCACCTGTGAGCCACCGGCGTAGTCGGAGGGCATCACCAGGCGTAGAACTCCACAGAGCACACCCAAAACATCACAACAAGGGGCACCACGGGCGTTCATACTGCAGCTGCGAGCCAAGACTAAACCATGACAGTGTGTCGTCGACGCAATTGAAAAGCACCGGGCAACCAAGACTGCACAACGCCGCGACACCACCTGTGTCATGGGGTACATTCGAACGGTCACGCCGGGCTGAGACGACGCCACGGCACCTGTGTGCCACCGGCGTAGTCGAAGGGCATCACCAAGCATAGAACTCCGCAAATTACACCCAAAACATCACAAGACCGGGGGATGAAGACAACGCCATCAAGATGGAAACGACGGGAAGCATCGTCGCTGTCTCAGCCAGCAGAAGGCTTGACCAAGGATTTCTCCCCATCCCCGGTCACGTCTGCCACGCGACAAGTCACATAGCAGCCGCCAATAGCGCCGAGTAGCGCTGAAATGGCGGCCCCAGATCCAGGTGAATCCAACCGGCGGAGCGACGCCGGCAGGCACCCTTGACGCCGAGGGCACGGTGAGGACCACCGGTGCGGCGCCCCGAGTGGAAAAGCCACGAACAACGACAACCCATAGGGGGGAACTGGTAGGTGGAGGGCTCCAGAGCCGCAGGAGCCACGACGCCACCTTCGTTGGCGAGCACGCGTAGAAGCACGACGACGACGGAACAGGGGGCGGTGGAGGTGGGAGACCTGGCAGCAGAACAGCAGTCGGCGACGGCGAGCGGTTGAGGGCGGGAGGCGGCGGAGCTCGACGCAAGTACGCGGAGCAGGGGGCGGGGTGCAGCGCCCGGAGCAGTTGGAACGGCGGATGGGACCTCCGCCGAGGCAGCCACGAGGACCGGCCCCCACAGCCGCCCGAGGGCGCTGGGAGCCCGCAGACAGCGGCGCACCAGCCGGATCTGAAGGGATGGCGACGACCGACACCAGGGGAGCGACCGAAAGGAAGCCCGAGCCCAGATCTGGCGGGACTTGATGCGAAAAGGGAGGGCACCAGGGGCAGCACGCGCACGCGGGACGGATCCCGCCGCCGCCAGCCGTCGCCGGGCTTTGCCGGGCGTCGTATCTGCCGGCGGCGGCGGGGGGCGATGGCTGGTGGAGGGGATGTGCCGGCGGCCGACCGCTCGCCCGAGTCGCCTCGGAGAGACGACACGCGCGCGGGGGGGGGGGGGTGGGTTTGGATTCTACTACTCCACTTTTCCGGATTTATATGCCGGGACTTCCGGTGATTTCGTTTAGTGGGAGAAACCGTTCCGTCAACTATGAAGACATCTGTGACAACTTTGTCAAGTTCAACCCAATCTTTCGGAGGTGCTCATAGAGAATAGGGCGTGCATGCGTGCGCTCATAGAGGAGAGTGTACGTGTGTGTTTACGAGCGTATGTGTCTGTATTGTGTTAAAAAATCTTTGTTAATTTCTTATTTTAAATATTTTTAAAAAATATATCTTGATCAAGGAGTAGTGATCTTTTTTTCACCATATAGCAAAGACTTAAATTATATAACCAACATTGCAAAAAAGCCCCTGAGGAAAATATAAAGTGTGGACGTTATCTGAAAGATGTTGGAGATTTGAGAGTCAGCGCTCACTTTGACGCGGCATCTACAACTTCAATGTTGGCGCCTAATAGACTAGAATCACACCAAGATTCAGATTCGAGAGGGCGAACACATGAGCCCCTAGATCAAGTAATGATAAGGAAGAAAAGCACCGCGCCAAGAGAGGATTTGAAGCACACTTATTTGCCTTTGCCGCTCTTGTTGCGTCAGCCCCACACCACAAGCCAACCCATTACTAATGACTATAAGACCTAAACTTACAATAAAACATGGACCAACCTACGGCCCTGACGACCACCTTACTCATCGTCGACTATGAGGCCATGATGAGGAGAGGAGCACCCCGAGAACGACGTGCACAAACTTAGTTTCATGTAAAAACAAAACAAAGCTAGGCAATGGTGTAAGTTAAAAAAAAAAAAGCTAGGCAATGGTGTATTTTTATACTTGGACTAGATAAAACACTTTACATAAAACCCTGGGGTGGTCATCCCATAGTTAGATACCTATGTAAAATGGAGCTCCCACATTCACCGGAGGTTCTCGGCCGTCAGATCAGTTTTACCAGGCGTTATCGACCGTCCGATCTCGGCCCCAATCACGCTCGTCCGTTGGATATTTCATGGATGATCCTGGTCCGTTAGATATTTTTACAGATGGCAGAGGTGGGCAATTCGGTGGTTTGATTGAGGGTAGAACTGTCATTTACATGATGACATATAAAGGGCAGTTGCCCCGTGATAGAACCCTAGCTTTCCCCTCTTCCCTCAGACCTGACCCCTTCCCTCTCTTCCTCGCGCCGCCGGCCCCGACTCCTCCCCTCTCTTCGTCAAGCCGCCAGCCCCAGCCTCCTACCCTCCCCGCCCCGCCTGCCGGCGCTGCCACCAGCACTGGCCCCTTGCTCGACCTGATGCTATTGCGACGTCTTCTCCTCCTCCCCACCCCCTCAGCACTAGGCAGGAGGAGCGCGACTCTCTGCCGTCCCTCGCAGGAGAGGTCTCCACGACAGGTTCTCTTCTCCAGCCGCCTTCTCCTCCAATGTTCCTCTCCTGTCGCCGAGGAGCTGGCACGTCGCCATCGACGGCAGGCGCGCTCCATCTACGTCGGCTCGGTTACAGACTAGATCTCGGCTCTAGAAGAAGACGACAGAAGTCGTTGCTAGGTGAGCTCCTCTCTCTCTCTCAGATGTGATCTGATGACCCGTGAGTAGTGTTGCTAGGTGAGCTCCTCTCTCTCTCTCTCAGATCTATGTGATCTGATGGGCCGTGAGTAGTAGCATTTTGTGTGTGGGCATTAGGACATTCCTGTCCCATCCTTCTCAAGAATTGCCCCTCACAAGGTACTACAATTGCTATATTGTTTCACGTGTGTATTCTCCTTGCAAGAGTAGTAGCATTATGTCCAGAATAGTTCTGTTATTGTTCATGGGAGATCCTGGAGAGAGAGAGAGAGAGAGAGAGAGAGAGAGGGAGAGAGGGAGAGAGAGAGAGAGCGAGAGAGAGCGAGAGAGAGAGAGAGAGAGAGAGGGAGAGCGAGAGAGAGCGAGAGAGAGAGAGAGAGAGAGAGAGGGAGAGAGGGAGAGAGGGAGAGCGAGAGAGAGAGAGAGAGGGGGAGAGAGGGAGAGCGAGAGAGCGAGAGAGAGAGAGAGAGAGAGAGAGAGAGAGAGAGAGAGAGAGAGAGAACATATCCTATTTTGTTTTGTTTAATGTTAGCATATTTATCTGTAGATTTTTACCATATTCCAACTTTAAATGCAATCAATGAAGACGACTTATTTGTTCATAGAACTTTCGGATGATTGGGTTAATTTGATCAATTGGAAGTTAATATGTACATTAGTTTTTTTGCTTGCATTGTGCATGGGTTTGCCTTTTCCTCCTCATGGAGTTCAGCACAAGCATCACGCGTTGCTGCCCACAGCGATGCTGCCTTCTGCCACTCCTTCCTCCCGTGGGAATGTGGTTGGCATCCCTATTCGTTGCAACATTTTACTGAGATTATGTTGATCTATGGGGAAATCAAGTTCTGCTTCTTGATGAAATTTTGTTAAGAAGCAAGCAAATGGCTCAGGCAATTCTCTTTGTACGAACGTAATTAGCTCCCAGTTTTTTAACTTTCTCCTAGCATAGTTTCTTCCTCTCCTGCTTGGTGCTTAATGACATTGCTTGCTAATTATGTCTTCTTTCTTTCCATCTGTGAGCTGCATGACAGGTTTTGTGGAACATACCACGTGTCTTCCATGTATCTTGCTAACAAGATGGTCTTAGATTGCCCTGTACTAATGATAATCTTGAGGGATTAGTTCATTCTTATTGCTCTGAATTAATCATACTCTCCTGCTACGTTAGTACCTAAGTATGGTACAATCTTGCCGAACAAGCCATCGTTTGTATGTGTAGTACTAAACAGACTGTAGGATTGGTCTTCTTGGTTACCACTTGATAGATTTTTGTAATTTTCATATTTTTCTCAGGGTCCTATTGCTCGATCAGTAGTAGTGTCAGCCTAAACAAGCTAGCAATCATGTATATACACCACCTGCTATATCTTAATTTTCTTAGTTCCAGCATATAAGTACATTTTGCACAATAGAACAATCAGATAAATGTTTCATGGGCTGCCTTAGCTTGGCCAACTCATTATCTTCTTCAAGCTACAGTGCATTTTCTTCAGACCTGTTGGTAGCATATATGGATTATTCATGTCAGTGGCGGTCGATGTAGGTTCCGTTCATTGTAAAAATCTGCTAATTATAATGTGCACTTCACGTTCTGTTTTATAAACACTAGTAGAAAAAGGGTCAAACGTGAAGCACATTAGTGCCGGTTTGTATTTGAGCCGGTACTTGAAGGAAATATGCCCTGGAGGCAATAATAAAGTTATTATTTATTTCCTTATTTCATGATAAATGTTTATTATTCATGCTACAATTGTATTAACCGGAAACATAATACATGTGTGAATACATAGACAAATAGAGTGTCACTAATATGCCTCTACTTGTCTAGCTCGTTAATCAAAGATGGTTATGTTTCCTAACCATGAACAAAGAGTTGTTATTTGATTAACGAGGTCACATCATTAGTTGAATGATATGATTGACATGACCCATTCCATTAGCTTAGCACCCGATCGTTTAGTATGTTGTTATTGCTTTCTTCATGACTTATACATGTTCCTATGACTATGAGATTATGCAACTCCCGTTTACCGGAGGAACACTTTGTGTGCTACCAAACGTCACAACGTAACTGGATGATTATAAAGGTGCTCTACAGGTGTCACCAAAGGTACTTGTTGGGTTGGCGTATTTCGAGATTAGGATTTGTCACTCCGAATGTCGGAGAGGTATCTCTGGGCCCTCTCGGTAATGCACATCACTTAAGCCTTGCAAACATTGCAACTAATGAGTTAGTTGCAAGATGATGTATTACGGAACGAGTAAAGAGACTTGCTGGTAACGAGAATGAACTAGGTATTGGATACCGACGATCGAATCTCGGGCAAGTAACATACCGATGACAAAGGGAACAACGTATGTTGTTATGCGGTCTGACCGATAAAGATCTTCGTAGAATATGTAGGAGCCAATATGGGTATCCAGGTCCCGCTATTGGTTATTGATCGGAGACATGTCTCGGTCATGTCTACATTGTTCTCGAACCGTAGGGTCCGCACGCTTAAGGTTTCGATGACACTTATATTATGAGTTTATGAGTTTTGATGTACCGAAGGAGTTCGGAATCCCGGATGAGACCGGGGACATGACGAGGAGTCTCGAAATGGTCGAGACGTAAAGATTGATATATTGGACGACTATATTCGGACGTCGGAAAGGTTCTGAGTGATTCGGGTATTTTCGGAAGTACCGGGGAGTTACGGGAATACGGGGGAAGAAGTATATGGGCCTTATTGGGCTTTAGGGAGAGGGAGAGGCAGGCCGCGCGCCCCCCCATTGGCTAGTCCGAATTGGACTAGGGGGAGGGGCGGCGCCCCCTCCTTCCTTCTCTTCCCTCTTCCCCTTCCTTGTCTCCTATTCCTAATACATGGAAGGACTCCTAGTTGGACTAGGAAAGGGGGAATCCTACTCCCGGTGGGAGTAGGACTCCCCTAGGGCGCGCCGTAGAGAGGGCCGGCCCTCCCCTCCTCCACTCCTTTATATACGGGGGCAGGGGGCACCCCATAGACACACAAGTTGATCTTCGTGATCGTTCCTTAGCCGTGTGCGGTGCCCCCCTCCACCATATTCCACCTCGGTCATATTGTCGCAGTTTTTAGGCGAAGCCGTGCGACAGTAGAACATCAAGATCGTCACCACACCGTCGTGCTGACGGAACTCCTCCCCGACGCTTTGCTGGATCGGAGCCTGGGGATCGTCATCGAGCTGAACGTGTCCCAAGAACTCGGAGGTGCCGGAGTAACGGTGCTTGGATCGGTCGAATCGTGAAGACGTACGACTACATCAACCGCGTTGATATAACGTTTCCGCTTTCGGTCTACGAGGGTACGTAGACAACACTCTCCCCTCTCGTTGCTATGCATCACCATGATCTTGCGTGTGCGTAGGAATTTTTTTTTTAAATTACTACGTTTCCCAACAGTGGCATCCGAGCCTAGGTTTTTATGGTTTGATGTTATATGCACGAGTAGAACACAAATGAGTTGTGGGCGATATAAGTCATACTGCCTACCAGCATGTCATACTTTGGTTCGGCGATATTGTTGGATGAAGCGGCCCGGACCGACATTACGCGTACGCTTACGCGAGACTGGTTCTACCGCCGTGCTTTGCACACAGGTGGCTGGCGGGTGTCAGTTTCCCCAACTTTAGTTGAACCGAGTATGACTACGCCCGGTCCTTGCGAAGGTTAAAACGGAGTCTATTTGACAAACTATCGTTGTGGTTTTGATGCGTAGGTGAGATTGGTTCTTGCTTAAGCCCGTAGAAGCCATGTAAAACTTGCAACAAACAAAGTAGATGACGTCTAACTTGTTTTTGCAGTGCATGTTGTGATGTGATATGGTCAAGACATGATGCTAAATTTTATTGTATGAGACGATCATGTTTTGTAACTGAGTTATCGGCAACTGGCAGGAGCCATATGGTTGTCGCTTTATTGTATGCAATGCAATCGCCCTGTAATGCTTTACTTTATCACTAAGCGGTAGCGATAGTCGTAGAAGCATAAGATTGGCGAGACGACAACGATGCTACGATGGAGATCAAGGTGTCGCGCCAGTGACGATGGTGATCATGACGGTGCTTCGGAGATGGAGATCACAAGCACAAGATGATGATGGTCATATCATATCACTTATATTGATTGCATGTGATGTTTATCTTTTTTATGCATCTTATCTTGCTTTGATTGACGGTAGCATTATAAGATGATCTCTCACTAAATTATCAAGAAGTGGTCTCCCTGAGTATGCACCGTTGCCAAAGTTCGTCGTGCCCAGACACCACGTGATGATCGGGTGTGATAAGCTCTACGTCCATTTACAACGGGTGCAAGCCAGTTTTGCACACGCAGAATACTTGGGTTATACTTGACGAGCCTAGCATATGCAGATATGGCCTCGGAACACGGAGACCGAAAGGTCGAGCGTGAATCATATAGTAGATATGATCAACATAATGATGTTCACCATTGAAGACTAATCCATTTCACGTGATGATCGGTTATGGTTTAGTTGATTTGGATCACGTGATCACTTAGAAGATTAGAGGGATGTCTATCTAAGTGGGAGTTCTTAAGTAATATGATTAATTGAACTTTAATTTATCATGAACTTAGTCCTGGTAGTATTAGCATATCTATGTTGTAGATCAATAGCTCGCGTTGTTGCTTTCATATGTTTATTTTGATATGTTCCTAGAGAAAATTGTGTTGAAAGATATTAGTAGCAATGATGCGGATTGGATCCGTGATATGAGGTTTATCCTCATTGCTGCACAGAAGAATTATGTCCTTGATGCACCGCTAGGTGACGGACCTATTGCAGGAGCAGATGCAGACGTTATGAACGTTCGGCTAGCTCAATATGATGACTACTTGATAGTTTAATTGCACCATGCTTAACGCTTAGAATCGGGACTTCAAAGACGTTTTGAACGTCATGGACCATATGAGATGTTCCAGGAGTTGAAGTTAGTATTTCAAGCAAATACCCGAGTTGAGAGATATGAAATCTTCAACAAGTTCTATAGCTAAAAGATGGAGGAGAATCGCTCAACTAGTGAGCATGTGCTCAGATTGTCTGGGTACTACAATCGCTTGAATCAAGTGGGAGTTAATTTTCCAGATAAACTAGTGATTAACAGAATTCTCTAGTCACCATCACCAAGTTAGTAGAACTTCGTGATGAACTATAATATGCAAGGGATAACGGAAACAATTCCCAAGCTCTCCGTGATGCTGAAATCAACGAAGTTAGAAATCAAGAAAAACATCAAGTGTTGATGGTTAACAAGACCACTAGTTTCAAGAAAAGGGCAAAGGGAAGAAGGGGAACTTCAAGTAGAACGGCAAGCAAGTTGCTGCTTAAGTGAAGAAGCCCAAGTCTGGACCTAAGCCTGAGACTGAGTGCGTTTACTGCAAAGGGACTGGCCACTGGAAGCGGAACTGCCCCAAGTATTTGGCGGATAAGAAGGATGGCAATGTGAACAAAGGTATATTTGATATACAGATTATTGATGTGTATTTTACTAGTGTTCATAGCAACCCCTCGGTATTTGATACTGGTTCAGTTGCTAAGAGTAGTAACTCGAAACGGGAGTTGCAGAATGAACAAAGACTAGTTAAGAGTGAAGTGACGATGTGTGTTGGAAGTGGTTCCAAGATTGATATGATCATCATCGCACACTCACTATACTTTCGGGATTAGTGTTGAACCTAAATAAGTGTTATTTGGTATTTGCGTTGAGCATAAATATGATTTGATCATGTTTATTGCAATACGGTTATTCATTTAAGTTAGAGAACAATTGTTGTTCTGCTTACGTGAATGGAACCTTCGATGGTCATACACCCAATGAAAATAGTTCGTTGGATCTCGATCGTAGTGATACACATATTCATAATATTGAAGCCAAAAGATGCAAAGTTAATAATGATAATGCAACTTATTTGTGGCACTGCCGTTTAGGTCATATTGGTGTAAAGCGCATGAAGAAACTCCATGCTGATGGGATTTTGGAATCACTTGATGCTTGCGTACCATGCCTTATGGGCAAGATGACTAAAACTCCATTCTCCGGAACAATGGAGCGAGAAACTGACTTGTTGGAAATAATACATACTGATGTATGCGATCCAATGAGTGTTAAGGCTCGCGGCGGGTATCATTATTTTCTGACCTTCACAGATGATTTGAGCAGATATGAGTATATCTACTTAATAAAACACTAGTCTGAAACATTTGAAAAGTTCAAAGAATTTCAGAGTGAAGTAGAGAATCATCGTAACAAATATAAAAGTTTCTACGATATGATCGCAAAGGTAAAATATTTGAGTTACGAGTTTGGCCTTCAATTAAAACAATGTGGAATAGTTTCACAAACTCATGCCACCTGGAACACCACAGCATAATGGCGTGTCTAAACGTCATAACCGTACTTTATTGGATATAGTGCAATCTATGATGTTTCTTACCGATTTACCACTATCGTTTTGGGGTTATGCATTAGAGACAGCTGCATTCACGTTAAATAGGGCACCATCTAAATCCGTTGGGACGACACTATATGAACTGTGGTTTAGAAACAAACCACAGTTGTCGTTTCTTAAAGTTTGGGGTTGTGATGCTTATGTGAAAATTTTCATCCTGATAAGCTCAAACCCAAATCGGAGAAATATGTCTTCATAGGATACCCAAAGGAGACAGTTGGGTACACCTTCTATCACAGATCCGAAGGCAACACATTCGTTGCTGAGAATGGATACTTTCCAGAGAAGGAGTTTCTCTCGAAAGAAGTGAGTGGGAGGAAAGTAGAAAGACTTGATAAGGTAATTGTACCATCTCCCTTATTGGAAAGTAGTTCATCACAGAAATCTGTTCTTGTGACTTCTACACCAATTAGTGAGGAAGCTAATGATGATGATCATGTAACTTCAGATCAAGTTACTACCGAATCTCGTAGGTAAACCAGAGTGAGATCCGCACCATAGTAGTACGGTAATCCTGTTCTGGAAGTCATGTTACTAGACCATGACGAACTTGCGAACTATGAGGAAGCGATGATGAGCCCAGATTCCGCGAAATGGTTTGACGCCATGAAATCTGAGATATGATCCATGTATGAGAACAAAGTATGGACTTTGATGGATTTTCCCGATGATCGGCAAGCCATAGAAAAATAAATGGATCTTCAAGAGGAAGACGGACGCTGATAGTAGTATTACTATCTACAAAGCTAGAATTGTCGCAAAAGGTTTTCGACAAGTTCAAGGTGTTGACTACGATGAGAGTTTCTCACTCGTATCTATGCTTAAGTCGAATCATGTTAGCAATTGCCGCATTTTATGAAATCTGGCAAATGGATAAACAAAACTGCATTCCTCAATGGATTTGTTAAAGAAGAGTTGTATACGATGCAACTAGAAGGTTTTGTCGATCCTAAAGGTGTTAACAAAATATGCAAGCTCCAGCGATCCATCTATGGACTGGTGCAAGCATCTCGGAGTTGGAATATACGCTTTGATAAGATGATCAAAGCATATAGTTTTATACAGACTTGCAGTGAAGCCTGTATTTACAAGAAAGTGAGTGGGAGCACTACAGCATTTCTGATAAGTATATGTAAATGACATATTGTTGATAGGAAATAATGTTAAATTATTCTGCAAAGCATAAAGGAGTATTTGAAAGGAGTTTTTCGAAGAAGGACCTCAGTGAAGCTGCTTACATATTAAGCATCAAGATCTATAGAGATAGATCAAGACGCTTGATAAATTTTCAATGAATACATACCTTGACAAGATTTTGAAGTAGTTCAATATGGAACAGTCAAATAAAGAAGTTCTTGCCTGTGTTACAAGGTGTGAAATTGAGTAAGACTCAAAGCCCGACCACGGCAGAAGATAGAAAGAGAATGAAAGTCATTCCCTATGCCTCAGTCATAGGTTCTATAAAGTATGCCATGCTGTGTACCAGATCTATTGTATACCCTACACTGATTTTGGTAAGGGAGTACAATAGTGATCTAGGAGTAGATCACTGGACAGCGGTCAAAATTATCCTTAGTGGAATAAGGATATGTTTCTCGATTATGGAGGTGACAAAAAGGTTCGTCGTAAATGGGTTACGTCGATGCAAGTTTTGACACTAATCTAGATGACTCTAAGTCTCAATCTAGATACATATTGAAAGTGGGAGCAATTAGCTAGAGTAGCTCCGTGCAGAGCATTGTAGACATAGAAATTTGCAAAATACATACGGATCTGAATTTTGGCAGACCCGTTGACTAAGCTTCTCTCACAAGCAAAACATGATCACACCTTAGTACTCTTTGGGTGTTAATCACATAGCGAGGTGAACTAGATTACTGACTCTAGTAAACCCTTTGGGTGTTGATCACATATCGATGTGAACTATGGGTGTTAATCACATGGTGATGTGAACTATTGCTGGTAAATCACATGGCGATATGAACTAGATTATTGACTCTAGTGCAAGTGGGAGACTGAAGGAAATATGCCCTAGAGGCAATAATAAAGTTATTATTTATTTCCTTATTTCATGATAAATGTTTATTAGTCATGCTAGAATTGTATTAACCGGAAACATAATACATGTGTGAATACATAGACAAACAGAGTGTCACTAGTATGCCTCTACTTGACTAGCTCGTTAATCCAAGATGGTTATGTTTCCTAACCATGAACAAAGAGTTGTTATTTGATTAATGAGGTCACATCATTAGTTGAATGATATGATTGACATGACCCATTCCATTAGCTTAGCACCCGATCGTTTAGTATGTTGTTATTGCTTTCTTCATGACTTATACATGTTCCTATGACTATGAGATTATGCAACTCCCGTTTACCGGAGGAACACTTTGTGTGCTACCAAACGTCACAACGTAACTGGGTGATTATAAAGGTGCTCTACAGGTGTCACCAAAGGTACTTGTTGGGTTGGCGTATTTCGAGATTAGGATTTGTCACTCCGAATGTCGGAGAGGTATCTCAGGGCCCTCTCGGTAATGCACATCACTTAAGCCTTGCAAACATTGCAACTAATGAGTTAGTTGCAAGATGATGTATTACGGAACGAGTAAAGAGACTTGCCGGTAACGAGATTGAACTAGGTATTGGATACCGACGATCGAATCTCGGGCAAGTAACATACCGATGACAAAGGGAACAACGTATGTTGTTATGCGGTCTGACCGATAAAGATCTTCGTAGAATATGTAGGAGCCAATATGGGTATCCAGGTCCCGCTATTGGTTATTGATCGGAGACATGTCTCGGTCATGTCTACATTGTTCTCGAACCGTAGGGTCCGCACGCTTAAGGTTTCGATGACACTTATATTATGAGTTTATGAGTTTTGATGTACCGAAGGAGTTCGGAATCCCGGATGAGATTGGGGACATGACGAGGAGTCTCGAAATGGTCGAGACGTAAAGATCGATATATTGGACGACTATATTCGGACGTCGGAAAGGTTCTGAGTGATTCGGGTATTTTCGGGAGTACCGGGGAGTTACGGGAATACGGGGGAAGAAGTATATGGGCCTTATTGGGCTTTAGGGGAGAGGGAGAGGCAGGCCGCGCGCCCCCCCATTGGCTAGTCCGAATTGGACTAGGGGGAGGGGCGGCGCCCCCTCCTTCCTTCTCTTCCCTCTTCCCCTTCCTTGTCTCCTACTCCTAATACATGGAAGGACTCCTAGTTGGACTAGGAAAGGGGGAATCCTACTCCCGGTGGGAGTAGGACTCCCCTAGGGCGCGCCATAGAGAGGGCCGGCCCTCCCCTCCTCCACTCCTTTATATACGGGGGTAGGGGGCACCCCATAGACCCACAAGTTGATCTTCGTGATCGTTCCTTAGCCGTGTGCGGTGCCCCCCTCCATCATATTCCACCTCGGTCATATTGTAGCAGTGCTTAGGCGAAGCCCTGCGACAGTAGAACATAAAGATCGTCACCACACCGTCGTGCTGACGGAACTCCTCCCCGACGCTTTGCTGGATCGGAGCCCGGGGATCGTCATCGAGCTGAACGTGTGCCAAGAACTCGGAGGTGGCGGAGTAACGGTGCTTGGATCGGTCGGATCGTGAAGACGTACGACTACATCAACCGCGTTGATATAACGCTTCCGCTTTCGGTCTACG
The DNA here is from genome assembly GCA_032464435.1 of Aegilops umbellulata. Taxonomy (NCBI): domain Eukaryota; kingdom Viridiplantae; phylum Streptophyta; class Magnoliopsida; order Poales; family Poaceae; genus Aegilops; species Aegilops umbellulata. The sequence goes on along the minus strand of CP136059.1, from coordinate 358,153,248 downwards.
AGGGTACATAGACAACACTCTCCCCTCTCGTTGCTATGCATCACCATGATCTTGCGTGTGCGTAGGATTTTTTTTTGAAATTACTACGTTTCCCAACAGTACTAATGGTACCATTAGTGCCGGTTCGAACAGATTTGTATTAATGCCGGTTCGTGTTGAAACTTTAGTACCGGTTCGTGGCACGAACCGGTACAAAAGGGGTGGTGGCAGGCTGGCGTCAGGCCGGGGCCCCACTATCACCTTTAGTACCAGTTGGAGACACAAACCGACACTATAGGGCAATTTTCAAACTCTACCCCCACATGTGGATCGCCTTTTCAGTTTTAAAAAAAATAAACGAAAATGATGGAAATGTCAAAAAAATAAAATAAAATAAGTTTCCCATGTGATATGTGGTCTAGTTGTTTACAAATGTGAATTTTCACTTTATTTGCAAAATCTCTGTGAAATTTGTAAAAATGGGCATAACTTTTGCATACTAACTCGGATGAAAAAGTTTTTTATATGAAAAATCATCTACTCGAAAAGTTACATCCCAATTTAACTGGGGGAACCCCGTTAAACATTTGCAAAATCCTCAAAAACCTAATAGAAAAAAAGTTACGGGGCTTTTAAGATCTAGAGTGGAAAAAATTGAAAAATATTCAAACTATGGGCATACTGTGGTCAAACAATGGTCAAACTAGTTATTCTAGAATATTAGTGTTACTAAATAATTATTTCAATTTTTTGAATTTTGGTCAAATCTGGTCAAACTATGGTCAAACTTATTCAAGAAATATTAGCGTTACTAAATAATTACTGTTTTTTTAGAATAATAGTTTCAAACTCAAACGGTGAAATGTGTGACTTCATGCTCAAGCTAAACTCTGGAGGGTTAATAGGATTGACATCTTACTATTGTCAGGAAAACAACAAGTGCAGACTCGGAAACAAAGGAGAATAGAACCTGAAAGTTAAGCCCATACTATTGGCTGGAGTAGTGAGAGGGATGGGTGACCGGTCGGGAAGTTAGATGATTTGGAATGAGTGATCCACACTTGAGCAGTTAAGAGAGGTGATTAGAGACTAAATCATCAAATAATTCAAAAAAATTAAAAAAAAATCAATTTTTTTTCCAAAATTTTCAAAAATAAAATAAAAATAAAACCTTTAGTACCGGTTGGTAACACCAACCGGTACTAAAGGTCCCCCGTACCAGGGCGCGAGCTCACGCCACGTGGTGGCACTTTAGCGCCGGTTCGTGCCGAACCGGTACTAAGGGGGGGGGGCTTTAGTGCCGAAATTTTAGTGCCGGTTCCATAACCGGCACTAAAGGCCCTTACAAACCAGTACTAATGGTCCGTTTTCTACTAGTGTAATGCATATATCAAGCTTTTTGCTCAGTCAAATTTGAGTTATGGTAGTAGCTACAAATTGTATAATTAATAGCAGCTTTCTATTCTTCTGAATTGTATAATTAATACTCCTAACAAAATGGTCCAGTATTTACATTACATGGCTGAAAGGTTCTCACCTAACTTATGCTTCTAACAAAATTGGGAAGACACTAATCTGGTTAACATTGATGTGACATTTATTTATTTATTTTGTAATAATTTTTGTGTTCTTTCATTCCTTGGAACTCATTTGCATAGTTATTTTTGTTATTGATTCTTTAAATGGTCAAGTAGCTAAATTTTCTAATAGTCAGATTTGGAAATAGGCAGGTCATGGCAGGCCTTTGATTCATTGGATCAGTTTGCCCTCCTGCTAACAAGACCAAGTAAGAAAAGAAGTTTGCCCTCCTGTAGGCCTTTGATTTTTTTTTCAAAAACAAGTCCGTTTGATAAAAGCTAAGGATGATAGAGCAACTATAACCAGTAATTAGACACTGTTTGCAGAAGGAGCAAAAATAAGGGAATATCTCATAGTTGTATCTTGGTCTTCAAGTTTCAGGAGCATCAACACTCACTATTCATAACCTTTTTTAAGATCAGCACATGAATTGTTTCTCCATATTTATAGAACACATTATACGAATAACTTGGCTAACACAATGTCCTTCAACAGATTGTATGTTGCAACACGCGGACAAATCAGATGACAAGGTTCTTGGACTAAGCTATCTAGTCATAGTTTACCGCTATGCCATACTAAAGTTGTGTTGATTTGGGGCTAAAGCTATGCCTGTTATTGTTAAACGTATCAAACCTTGTGCTTTTGGTATTTTTTGTTGCATTTTGTAACAAATGCACCCATGGCATGTAATGAAATTTCATGTTTTATACTAGATCATTATTTATACAATATTTTAAATAATTATACCTCTTTATCTCTTTGCCCCACTGCATTTCCATTTGGATTTATATATGTGTATTACCGGGTTAGCTATAATGAGACCATGTGGGGTGCGGCAGGCCGCACTTCCTATCTAGTAAAGATAAAATCTTGTACATATATATGCATATAGTCTTTCTATTCCAAATTAATTGATGTTCTAACTTTGTCCTAAGTCAAACTTCTTTAGGCTTGACCAAGTATATGTGAAATGTGTTCATATCTACAACATCAAGTATAACATTATTCATCTCATGTTTTTCTTTTCTTAAAACCATTGCCCTATATTAAAAGCCCCTGAAAAGTTATTTCAATATAATGAGACAAATCTTCAATAAATCCTAAAAGGGTGGAACCTCCAAAATATGTTCTACATTGAGAGTGCAGTGATTCGGTGCCCAAGCTCATCTGCACCTGGTCAGAAAACAATTCAATATTCAAACAAATTTAAAAAATCCCTTTTTTTGCATGGTAGATAATTTATTGCGTGAGGTCCGCTCTAATTTTTAGATCATTTGGACATCTTAGTAGCTCTCAGCAAAAAAGACAAATCGGGTCAGAACAATTCCTGAACAGTAAACCGTTTTACACACGCCAAATTTGCCATTTTTGCCGAGAGCTGCTCAGATCTCCAAAGATTTGAAAATTGGAGCGGACCTCGCGTATCAAATTATCTACGATGCAAAAAAGTTAGAATTTTCTGAATTTTTCTAGTATTTGTTTTGATTTTTTTTCTTCAACACGGGTGCAGACGAGCCTGGGCTCAGAAATGGATATCCGCTGAATTGGAAAATACTCAACTATAAGGTTGATGTTCCATAATTTGAAATTATGTGCGAATTCCTAAAATTGCCCTCCTATGTGTATATAAAATTGCGGACAAATGGAATTGCATGGCTCAGTTGACCTTTTATATATATATAAAAGAGCCCCCCCCCCCCCTCCGATTTCATTTACTTGAAGCCATGGTTCTTATAGGATCTAGAAAATAAAAAAAGGACTTCATACAGAAGTCTAAACAAACAACCCAGGCTACAACTGAGCCAAAGTACATAAAACTCCTGGGGAAATATCACAACACTGAGAACACAAAAACTTAAGATCGTAGCAAAGGAGTAATTTCCTCTAGGGGGGAGGGCAGCTCCTGGCCCATAGATTCAGTCTCAGGATAAAGCCACTTGTCAACCTCAGTACACCATGTCTCTACCTTTGCGAAGCCCTAAAGATCTCACTTGTTATTTGCCCTATCAGTCCTGTTCTCCACTTTAGCACTTCTAGAGCCAGTTCTTTTGGACGGCTTAAAAAAATAAGCTGCCTCTTCACAACTTAAAAAATAAGCCGTCCCTAAAATTTGTTGAGACTTCTAAATTAGTTATTCCATAATTAGTTTAGAAGCCCCAATGAATAAGAGAGGCGGCTTATGAGAAAAGCTGAGGAGGAGACGGCTTATTTTTTAAGCTGCCAAAAGAACTGGTCCCTAGACTATCATTCTTTACTTGCAAAGTTGACCAAGCATTAATTCAGTAAGAAAGCAAATGGATCAATGCAAAAGGATCATTGATCCTCTTATTATCACTAAAACATATGTCACTTCAACTCCTCCAAATTGTGCATGAAATAACAGGAATCCCAATAGAGATTGTTCCTCCAGACCTAAGACTTGAAATTTTGTAGAGAACTTCTCAGCCAAGGTCAGATCAGTATACATAGTTTTAAGATCACGAACACATTACATCAAGCTCCAAATCATTATATCCACAGAGCATGGGAAAATAAATGGTCCACAATTTCATCATCACCACAAAAGGAGCAAGCCTTACTGCCAATCCAGTCCCCTCTTCAGTAGGCTGTCTTTGGTCAATACAATATTTACCAAATAATAAATTCAACTTTAGGAGATGTTTTCACTTCCTGCATGGCTCTGCTATCCGATTCTACTAACTAATATTGGATTAGCATAAATCGTTTTGTATTTTTGGCGGGCTTCAACAATGTTAAATATCTAATGTGTTTTAACCATGGCAAACTGATTGTTTTATATGGCAATTTTGTTTTTATCAAAATCCTTCTTCTTTTGTGAAGAAAGAACCATTTTTCTCTAAGAGTATATGAAACAAAATTAATTCATCATTACCTCTACAGCTAGCTACTGCAAGAGAAAACACAATGATGCTACTACTTCCTCCGCCCCATAATATAAGAACATTTTTGAATGTATTATGGGGCGAAGGGAGTAGTATTTAACAAGAGTCCCGCAGAATCGGCTAGCTTCATCCCTGTCCAGGTACATGCAACCTAGACACACCCCCCATCATTTTTTTTGTCAATTTGAGATTGCTTTTACCACGCTTGTCGCGTGGTGACACACCTCCCATCATTCATCAGACACAAAATTTTGAATCAAGCTTATGCCATCCATGGCGTTCGTTAGCATGATATGCTAAAGTATTTAATCCAAAGGATCAGATATCCTAAACAATCCAAGTACTACCAGTAATTGACCGCTAAAATAATCCTGGGGTTGCCATTCTTGGCTCCTCCTACTTGCCATTTTAGTAGCTTTTCGAGTAAGTATAGTTTGACTTTGAAGAGAGGACATGCGCGCGCGGAAGCGGAACCAGCGGAACTAGCGCATGCGAGCGTGCGTGCGTGACCTGGTAGTCGGTGCCAATCCGCCGCGTCACGTACGCATCAACGAGATTAGCTCAGGGGATATGCTTTTCATCCATGCATTATTCGCTTAATTAATCCATCCTAAGAAGATGTGTCGGAAGAGAGGATGGTTCCAGCTAGTAGATTAGCGCAGCCAGCACAGGGCAAACACTGCACCACTACTTACCACTAGTTTATCGTTGACCTGGAAAGCGTGATTATTAATTATAGGGTTTATCTCAAGGATTTGGCCGTTCAAGGAAGCATATCCTTTTGTTTAAAAAAAGAAGCAGCATATTCTTTAACAAAAGGAAAAAAACTGAAACTATATCCTAGGTTATGATATAGGAAAATTAAATAAAGCTAAGCTTGGGAAACATATTTTCTCTTTCGAAAATTTTGCTTAACTTTGGAATCGAAACTTTCTCTAATGAATAATAACTAACCCGGACTGACATAGTTTTCAGCAAAATTTCTATAGTGCTTCTTCCTGTCCAGAAAAGTGTCAGAGAACAAATTAAAAAAAATAGGTAAGACACTTTTGCAACAAAAGAGGAACCTGGTGCTGGAATTGGGTGAGGGGGTGGCCCACAGTGCCTAGGCGCCCACCTTCCAGGGGCGCCTACAACCTATGGGGCCCCTTTGGCCAGCTTCCAGTGCCGATGACTTTATATTGCTCCAAAACCCTTCTTTGATTTTATCAGTGATTTTTCTGCGACCTGTAGATACCGCCACCATACTTCTTCATCCTGAAAGGAGGTTATGGTTTGCCTCAGGAGAGGGGGATTCTTCACCATTGACATCGTCAACTCCTTCCCCAACACCGTCATCATGCCCCCCCCCCCCAACCATGTGTGATCATTGCGTTATAGGCACGTGTGATGGATGTGTTGGATGGGATTTATCATGTAATAGATTTCAGATTAATTGGGGAATGATCCCTAGTGTAATGATTGTTCGAGAATTGATGTTGTTATGCCTTTGCTATGCCCAATGATTATTACTCGGACCTGACTAATATGATTTTAGATCTGAACCATTATGTCTTTTATGTCTATTTGTTCATGATTGCACATGTTATACTTTTGATTCGGAGAACCCAAGGGTGATAGACCGATGTATCAAAGGGAATTGTTGTAGTTTGAGGATAACATATATTCATATTGTGTTAATGCATTGTTCCAGTTGACCCGCAAGGTCACCATAATAACCCTAGTTTCCTTGTGAACTCTGAAGCAAGGGGGTTAGACTCTAGATGAGAGGCAATATCTTTTTAATCACATTTCCCGATTCATGGAATACATGCCTATGATGATTCTAGAACATGAGCTAGGTTGTGATGCCAATCAACTGTCTGTTTGCATTTAGAAATCATCCATGCACCAATCCAATATCAGTCCCTATGCCTAAGTTTAATACTACTCTCAATGTCTTTTAAGTTACATGTACTTGGCAACTACTGGATATTTTTGCTGTTGTGAAACTGCTTTGCCACATACATCACTCCATTCACCATACTGTTATTGTTACTAATAATACTTGCAAGTAAGCATTTGTATCAGGTGTGGTTGAATTGACAACTCAAACGCTAAATTTTATAAATAATCTTTGGCTTCCCTTGTGTCAAATCAATAAATATGGGTTGAGATACTCCCCTCGAAGATTGTAGTGATTCCCTATACTTGTGGGTTATCACAACTTCCTAAGGAGCTTGGCTATACTATGGGTGAGACTGATTGGCCTATAATCTTTTGGCCTCGGTTTATTGTCTTTCTTCGGGATTAGTGCAATGAATTGATAAGAAAATAGGCAGTTTTTCGATTAAATTAATCCATAAATAAATCATGAGCATGACATGGACAACATTGATAACACACTGATTACGATCTAAAAGAGCATGTACTACGCATATAGTAGAAACATCTACGCATATCGCTAGTACTGCTACAACAGAAAGAAACACGAGAAGGATAAACGATGTGTACCCTCCGATCGGCCACGCGGCGGTGTTGGCGGTGGCAGTAGCCGCGGCATCCTCGACGGCCTTCTTGTCGGCCTCAGCCTTCTCAGCGGCGGCACGGTCGGCGTCGGTTGACATGGTGATGACGAAGGTGATGCGGACGTAGATGAACAGAAGCGAGCAGTCGCGTAGTCGCTACCCAAAAACCTAATCGCCCCTCTCCCGTACAGGATCCGGAGAGGCGGGGTTTCGGAGGCCTGCTCTCCCGTCAACCGTGTACGCGGTGAATGGGACGGAGTCGTCGGTGGCAGCAGTAGCAGAGGAACGTCGTGGGCGTGGGAGGCGGAGATGCGTTCTGTTTCGTGGCGGCTAGGGTTGGCAGCGCCCCACATATATATGTGCGGCTGCGCGTGGAGAGACGTGGGCTGAACCCGCGTCCAAGTCGGTAGCCCACGATCCGACGTCTCAGATCGTGGCCCCACCTGTCAAAGACTCTCCGTTCCTGACCGGCAAAAAGAAGCGCATAGGAGTGAGCTCGGCTCGGCTCAATCCCGCAACCCGCGGCGCGTCGTGACGAGGCGTGGCGTGGCGAGCGGAGGAGGAGGAGTGCGCGAGGGCCTCATCTCTTCTCAACCTCCAATAGCATGAGGAAGAGAATCCCTTATAAACCACTCCAACTCTCCTTCCACTTCCGGGGTTGGACTAAACTTCCCACCACTTTGTCATGCCACCTACATGGGCCCTTAGAGATCAAATCTGAAATTGTTATATGGGCTCTAGGCCCATCTCATATTTCAACAATCCCCCACCAGATCTCAGTGCCCCACTTCGTCCTTTGTTCCAAACGCTGTTTTGATATACCAGCAATTCAGTGGAGACCGATTAAGGTTGAGCTCCACCTAGACCAAGTAGTTACACTCCTTCACAACTGAACAATGGACTATGCCTTGAATTGTCAGTTTGGCGTCAAGAAGTTTCACCACAAGTTTCACTGATACAAGGCTACCGAAGGCCGACCCCTCGGGTGGAGCATATTAGTCACACTCCTGGCCTGTTCATGAGCTTGCTAGAGATCACCCCAATCTCATAGACTGTGACCAGCAGTCGGGCTCATATAGGTGTGTTCCTCCAAAGATCGCTCTGTAGGATAGCATCTTGCTTATGCATATAAGCCTTGGAACACATTAAGACAGTAGTCATCCTTCCATACAGTTTTCCGAGAGCATTGCATCTCCAACGGAGTGGGTTAGTAAAGTTACTCTCCTCAGTTCACCACTGGCTTGTTTTCCCAGGTCCTACTTCACGGGATCTCCGATCACATAGGTTGGGTTACTACCAAGGCAACTCATGTGGGTCTCATACCCATCTCCCTTGATGCGTTATCTATCACAACACGTGATAGCCCTTTAGTAAAGGGATCTGCCAGATTCTTAGCCGTATGAATATAATCCAACGCTATCACTCCGGAGTTCCTCAATTTTCTGACAGCTTTCAATCTCATTCTTATGTGTCTATTGGACTTCATGTTGTCCTTTGAACTCTTCACCTTGACAATAACTGTTTGATTTTCACAGTTCATAAGGATGGCCAGAACCGGCTTCTCAACCACTGGCAAGTCCATCAACAGATCTCGAAGCCATTCTGCTTCGCCACTCGATGTGTCTAATGCTATTAATTCTGCTTCCATTGTCGATCTTGTTAAGATCGTTTGCTTGCAAGACTTCCAGGAAACAGCACCACCTCCAAGAGTAAATATATATACCCAGTTGTGGCCTTCATCTCATCAACATCAGAGATCCAATTCGCATCACTATACCCTTCAAGTACCGACGGGTATCCGGTATAGTGAAGTCCACAGTTCATAGTACCTTTCAGATAGCGCATAACTCTCTCAAGAGCACACCAATGTACATCACCCGGTTTGGAAACAAATCGGCTCAGTTTGCTAATAGCAAATGCGATGTCAGGCCTCGTTGCGCTCGCTAGATACTGGAGTGAACCAACAATCTGAGAGTATATCAATTGATCTATAGCTGTGCCTTTAGACTTTCGAATCAGCACACTAGGATCATATGGTGTTTGAGATGGTTTGCAGTCCGAATATCCAAAACGACTCAACACCTTCTCAACATAATGGGATTGCAGAAGTGTAATCCCACCCTCATCATCTCTCAATAGCTTGATGTTCAAGATAACATCAGCCACTCCAAGGTCCTTCATCTCAAAGTTCTGAGATAGGAAAGACTTAACCTCCTCGATCAACTTGAGATTAGTCCCGAATATCAGTATGTCATCAACATACAAACATAGTATAACCCCTTCGCCCCCACCATAGCGATGGTATACACATTTGTCGACCTCATTAACAACAAAGCCAATAGACGTCAACGTTTCATTAAACTTGTCATGCCATTGCTTAGGCGCTTGTCTCAGGCCATACAAAGATTTCACCAACTTACACACCTTTCCTTCCTGACCATCCATCACAAAGCCATCAGGCTGTTGCATATAGATTTCCTCCTTTAGCTCTCCGTTCAGGAAAGCCGTCTTAACATCCATCTGATGAATGAGAAGACCATGCGAGGCCGCCAACGAGAGTAATAATCGAATGGTGGTCAGTCTGGCCACAGGTGAATAAGTGTCGAAGAAATCTTCTTCTTCTTTCTGGGCGTAGCCCTTGGCCACAAGCCTAGACTTGTACTTTTCTATCGTACCGTCGGGCCTAAGCTTCTTCTTAAACACCCACTTGCATCCCAATGGTTTGCAACCATAAGGACGTTCAGTAAGCTCCCAAGTCCCGTTAGCCATGATGGAATCCATCTCGCTACGGACCGCATCCTTCCAGTAATCAGCTTCTGGAGATGCATATCCTTCTGAAATAGAAGTGGGATTATCCTCCACGAGGTATATGAAGAAATCATCACCAAAGGTCTTTACAGTCCTTTGTCTCTTGCCCCTACCAAGGGATTCCTCATTATCCTCCTCAGGATTTTCATCATGTGTTTGATCATAATATTCCATCGGAATGACAGGTTCAGGAGTCTCCTCAGATTCCTGTCTAGAAGTGCTTTGTACATCTCTCATGGGGAAAATGTCCTCAAAGAATGTAGCATCTTTAGACTCCATAATTGTACCGACCTTCATGTCAGGTTCCTCAGATTTCACTACTAGAAATCTATAGCCAACACTATTCGTAGCGTAGCCCAAATTAACACAGTCCACAGTCTTTGGTCCAAGCTTACGCTTTTTGGGGATCGGCACATTAACTTTCACCAAGCAGCCCCAGGTACGTAAGTACGAGAGTGTTGTCCTTCTCTTGGTCCACTTCTCGTAAGGAGTGATCTCGTTATCCTTTGTCGGAACTTTATTCAGGACATGACAGGATGTCATTATAGCCTCCCCCACCATGCCTTGGATAAACCCGACGTATCTAACATGGCGTTAACCAAATCAGTTAGAGTACGGTTTTTCCGCTCGGCAACCCCGTTTGACTAGGGTGAGTAGGGAGGCGTCCTCTCGTGAATAATGCCGTGTTCCGCACAAAAGGCATCAAACTCCTTCGAGAAGTACTCTCCACCACGATCTGACCAGACTCGTTTAATTTTATTTTCAAGTTGATTCTCAACTTCTGCCTTATAGATTTTGAAGTAGTGTAGAGCCTCATCTTTAGTATTTAACAGATACACATAGCAATATCTGGTGGAATCATCTATCAAGGTCATGAAATATTTCTTTCCACCTTTAGTCAACACACCATTCATCTGACAAAGATCAGAATGTATGAGTTCTAGTGGCGCCAAGTGTCTCTCCTCTGCTGCCTTGTGAGGCTTGCGAGGTTGCTTAGATTGCACACACGAATGGCACTTAGAACCTTTGGCTAAAGTGAAACTCGGGATTAAATTCGATTTTGCTAGTCGCGTCATAACTCCGAAAATAATGTGACAAAGACGTGAATGCCATACTTCAGATTGATTAACACTCAAATGAATATTGTTCATGACTTTATTACATAGATCTGCAAGAGAAAGGCGGAACATGCCTCCGCATTCATAACCCTTTCCAACAAATAGTCCATATTTCGTAACAACTAATTTATTAGACTCGAATACCAACTTAAACCCTTCTCTACATAGAAGGGAGCCACTAACGAGGTTCTTCTTGATGGCGGGGACATGCTGCACGTTCTTCAGCTGCACGATCCTTCCCGAAGTAAACTTCAGATCAACCGTGCCAACACCAAGAACAGAAGCACTCGCGCCATTCCCCATCAATACGGACCCGTGACCTGTGGCCTGGTAAGAAGAGAACAATGAAATGTCAGCACACACATGAACACCTGCACCTGTGTCGACCCACCAATCGGTGGATGGCCAAATTGAAAATACAGCAAATAAATTACCGTACCCAGATGAACCATTCTCATTGTTGCTCACAATCATATTGACAGACTTGGAGTCCTGCCCTTGCTTCTTATACTTGTTTGGGCACTTGTTGGCCCAATGTTCAAGCGAACCACAAGTAAAGCAGCCCTCATCCTTCTTGTTCTTCTTGAAGGTCTTCTTACCCTTCTTCTTAAAGTCGGTACTCTGTTGGACACCGTTCTTTCCCTTGGGCTTGTGGGAATTGGAGTTCTTCTGATGCACCATATTGGCCACAGAAGTTCCTTCGCCCCCTTTTCCGTGCGAATCCTTTGCCCTTGAATTCTGCTCAACACTCAGATGGCCAATGACACCCTCCACAGAGAATTCACGCCTCTGATGTTTCAGAGTGGTGGCAAAGTTCCTCCAGGAATTGGGAAGCTTGGCGATTATGCAGCCCGCGACAAACTTGCCCGGTAACTCGCACTTAAGAAGCTCAAGCTCCTTAACAATGCATATTATCTCATGAGGCTGCTCCAAAACAGGACGGTTTTCAACCATCTTGTAGTCGTGGAACTGCTCTATAATATACATCTCGCTCCCTGCATCGGCAGCCCTGAACTTAGATTCGAGCGCCTCCCACAAGTCCTTGGCAGACCGCACATGCAAATATGCGTCAACCAGCTTATCTCCAATCACGCCCGGAACTGCCCCGAGGAACACGACAGTGGCCTCCTTAAACGCCTTCTCCTGATCAGGAGCGATCGTTCCTGTGGGAGTCACACCGGCGACCCAGAACACGTTCATGGCCGTGAGCCATAAGGTGGTTTTAGTCTGCCAACGCTTAAAGTACGTCCCCGTAAACGGGGACGGTTTCAGTGCAGCAGCAAAACCATAATTCGAAAAACTCCTACACAGATTAGGTTTTTGGATTGATAAGAAAATAGGCAGTTTTTCGATTAAATTAATCCATAAATAAATCATGAGCATGACATGGACATCATTGATAACACACTGATTACGATCTAACAGAGCATGTACTACGCATATAGTAGAAACATCTACGCATATCGCTAGTACTGCTACAACAGAAAAAACACGAGAAGGATAAACGATGTGTACCCTCCGATCGGCCACGCGGCGGTGTTGGCGGTGGCAGTAGCCGCGGCATCCTTGGCGGCCTTCTTGTCGGCCTCAGCCTTCTCAGCGGCGGCACGGTCGGCGTCGGTTGACATGGTGATGACGAAGGTGATGCGGACGTAGATGAACAGAAGCGAGCAGTCGCGTAGTCGCTACCCAAAAACCTAATCGCCCCTCTCCCGTACAGGATCCGGAGAGGCCGGGTTTCGGAGGCCTGCTCTCCCGTCAACCGTGTACGCGGTGAATGGGACGGAGTCATCGTCGGCAGCAGCAGCAGAGGAACGGCGTGGGCGTGGGAGGCGGAGATGCGTTCTGTTTCATGGCGGCTAGGGTTGGCAGCGCCCCACATATATATGTGCGGCTGCGCGTGGAGAGATGTGGGCTGAACCCACGTCCAAGTCGGTAGCCCACGATCCGATGTCTCAGATCGTGGCCCCACCTGTCAAAGACTCTCCGTTCCTGACCGGCAAAAAGAAGCGCATAGGAGTGAGCTCGGCTCGGCTCAATCCCGCAACCCGCGGCGCGTCATGACGAGGCGTGGCGTGGCGAGGCGAGCGGAGGAGGAGGAGTGCGCGAGGGCCTCATCTCTTCTCAAGCTCCAATAGCATGAGGAAGAGAATCCCTTATAAACCACTCCAACTCTCCTTCCACTTCCGGGGTGGGACTAAACTTCCCACCACTTTGTCATGCCACCTACATGGGCCCTTAGAGATCAAATCTGAAATTGTTATATGGGCTCTAGGCCCATCTCATATTTCAACAATCCCCCACCAGATCTCAGTGCCCCACTTCGTCCTTTGTTCCAAACGCTGTTTTGATATACCAGCATTTCAGTGGAGACCGATTAAGGTTGAGCTCCACCTAGACCAAGTAGTTACACTCCTTCACAACTGAACAATGGACTATGCCTTGAATTGTCAGTTTGGCGTCAAGAAGTTTCACCACAAGTCTCACTGATACAAGGCTACCGAAGGCCGACCCCTCGGGTGGAGCATATTAGTCACACTCCTGGACTGTTCATGAGCTTGCTAGAGATCACCCCAATCTCATAGACTGTGACCAGCAGTCGGGCTCATATAGGTGTGTTCCTCCAAAGATCGCTCTGTAGGATAGCATCTTGCTTATGCATATAAGCCTTGGAACACATTAAGACAGTAGTCATCCTTCCATACAGTTTTCCGAGAGCATTGCATCTCCAACGGAGTGGGTTAGTAAAGTTACTCTCCTCAGTTCACTACAGGCTTGTTTTCCCAGGTCCTACTTCACGGGATCTCCGATCACATAGGTTGGGTTACTACCAAGGCAACTCATGTGGGTCTCATACCCATCTCCCTTGATGCGTTATCTATCACAACACGTGATAGCCCTTTAGTAAAGGGATCTGCCAGATTCTTAGCCGTATGAATATAATCCAACGCTATCACTCCGGAGTTCCTCAATTTTCTGACAGCTTTCAATCTCATTCTTATGTGTCTATTGGACTTCATGTTGTCCTTTGAACTCTTCACCTTGACAATAACTGTTTGATTTTCACAGTTCATAAGGATGGCCGGAACCGGCTTCTCAACCACTGGCAAGTCCATCAACAGATCTCGAAGCCATTCTGCTTCGCCACTCGATGTGTCTAATGCTGTTAATTCTGCTTCCATTGTCGATCTTGTTAAGATCGTTTGCTTGCAAGACTTCCAGGAAACAACACCACCTCCAAGAGTAAATATATACCCAGTTGTGGCCTTCATCTCATCAGCATCAGAGATCCAATTCGCATCACTATACCCTTCAAGTACCGACGTGTATCCGGTATAGTGAAGTCCATAGTTCATAGTACCTTTCAGATAGCGCATAACTCTCTCAAGAGCACGCCAATGTACATCACCCGGTTTGGAAACAAATCGGCTCAGTTTGCTAATAGCAAATGCGATGTCAGGCCTCGTTGCGCTCGCTAGATACTGGAGTGAACCAACAATCTGAGAGTATCTCAATTGATCTATAGCTGTGCCTTTAGACTTTCGAATCAGCACACTAGGATCATATGGTGTTTGAGATGGTTTGCAGTCCGAATATCCAAAACGACTCAACACCTTCTCAACATAATGGGATTGCAGAAGTGTAATCCCACCCTCATCATATCTCAATAGCTTGATGTTTAAGATAACATCAGCCACTCCAGGGTCCTTCATCTCAAAGTTCTGAGATAGGAAAGACTTAACCTCCTCGATCAACTTGAGATTAGTCCCGAATATCAGTATGTCATCAACATACAAACATAGTATAACCCCTTCGCCCCCACCATAGCGATAGTATACACATTTGTCGGCCTCATTAACAACAAAGCCAACAGACGTCAACGTTTCATTAAACTTGTCATGCCATTGCTTAGGCGCTTGTCTCAGGCCATACAAAGATTTCACCAACTTACACACCTTTCCTTCCTGACCATCCATCACAAAGCCATCAGGCTGTTGCATATAGATTTCCTCCTTTAGCTCTCCGTTCAGGAAAGCCGTCTTAACATCCATCTGATGAATGAGAAGACCATGCGAGGCCGCCAACGAGAGTAATAATCGAATGGTGGTCAGTCTGGCCACAGGTGAATAAGTGTCGAAGAAATCTTCTTCTTCTTTCTGGGCGTAGCCCTTGGCCACAAGCCTAGCCTTGTACTTTTCTATCGTACCGTCGGGCCTAAGCTTCTTCTTAAACACCCACTTGCATCCCAATGATTTGCAACCATAAGGACGTTCAGTAAGCTCCCAAGTCCCGTTAGCCATGATGGAATCCATCTCGCTACGGACCGCATCCTTCCAGTAATCAGCTTCTGGAGATGCATATGCTTCTGAAATAGAAGTGGGATTATCCTCCACGAGGTATATGAAGAAATCATCACCAAAGGTCTTTACAGTCCTTTGTCTCTTGCCCCTACCAAGGGATTCCTCATTATCCTCCTCAGGATTTTCATCATGTGTTTGATTATAATATTCCATCGGAATGACAGGTTCAGGAGTCTCCTCAGATTCCTGTCTAGAAGTGCTTTGTACATCTCTCATGGGGAAAATGTCCTCAAAGAATGTAGCATCTTTAGACTCCATAATTGTACCGACCTTCATGTCAGGTACCTCAGATTTCACTACTAGAAATCTATAGCCAACACTATTCATAGCGTAGCCCAAATTAACACAGTCCATAGTCTTTGGTCCAAGCTTACGCTTTTTGGGGATCGGCACATTAACTTTCGCCAAGCAGCCCCAGGTACGTAAGTAAGAGAGTGTTGTCCTTCTCTTGGTCCACTTCTCGTAAGGAGTGATCTCGTTATCCTTTGTCGGAACTTTATTCAGGACATGACAGGATGTCATTATAGCCTCCCCCACCATGCCTTGGATAAACCCGACGTATCTAACATGGCGTTAACCAAATCAGTTAGAGTACGGTTTTTCCGCTCGGCAACCCCGTTTGACTGGGGTGAGTAGGGAGGCGTCCTCTCGTGAATAATGCCGTGTTCCGCACAAAAGGCATCAAACTCCTTCGAGAAGTACTCTCCACCACGATCTGACCGGACTCGTTTAATTTTATTTTCAAGTTGATTCTCAACTTCTGCCTTATAGATTTTGAAGTAGTGTAGAGCCTCATCTTTAGTATTTAACAGATACACATAGCAATATCTGGTGGAATCATCTATCAAAGTCATGAAATATTTCTTTCCACCTTTAGTCAACACACCATTCACGTCACAAAGATCAGAATGTATGAGTTCTAGTGGCGCCAAGTGTCTCTCCTCTGCTGCCTTGTGAGGCTTGCGAGGTTGCTTAGATTGCACACACGAATGGCACTTAGAACCTTTGGCTAAAGTGAAACTCGGGATTAAATTTGATTTTGCTAGTCGCGTCATAACACCGAAACTAATGTGACAAAGACGTGAATGCCATAATTCAGATTCGTTAACACTCAAATGACTATTGTTCACGACTTTATTACATAGATCTGCAAGAGAAAGGCGGAACATGCCTCCGCATTCATAACCCTTTCCAACAAATAGTCCATATTTCGTAACAACTAATTTATTAGACTCGAATACCAACTTAAACCCTTCTCTACATAGAAGGGAGCCACTAACGAGGTTCTTCTTGATGGCGGGGACATGCTGCATGTTCTTCAGCTGCATGATCCTTCCCGAAGTAAACTTCAGATCGACTGTGCCAACACCAAGAACAGAAGCACTCGCGCCATTCCCCATCAATACGGACCCGTGACCTGTGGCCTGGTAAGAAGAGAACAATGAAATGTCAGCACACACATGAACACCTACACCTGTGTCAACCCACCAATCGGTGGACGGCCAAACTGAAAATACAGCAAATAAATTACCGTACCCAGATGCACCATTCTCATTGTTGCTCACAATCATATTGACAGACTTGGATGTTGGAGAACGTTGCAGAAATTCAAAAAAATTTCCTACGTGTCGCCAAGATCTATCTATGGAGAAACTAGCAACGAAGGCAAAGAGAGTGCATCTACATACCCTTGTAGATCGCTAAGCGGAAGCGTTCAAGTGAACGGGGTTGATGGAGTCGTACTCGCCGTGATCCAAATCACCGATGACCAAGTGCCAAACGGACGACACCTCCACGTTCAACACACGTACAGCCCGGTGACGTCTCCCATGCCTTGATCCAGCAAGGAGAGAGGGAGAGGTTGAGGAAGACTCCGTCCAGCAGCAGCACAACGGCGTGGTGGTGGTGGAGGAGCGTGGCAATCCTGCAGGGCTTCGCCAAGCACCGCGGGAGAGCAGAAGAACTTGGGAGAGGGGGAGGGCAGCGCCAGCACAATGGTACGGTTGCCCTCACACCCCCTTCATATATATAGGGGCAAGGGAGAGGGGGCCGTCCCCCTCAGATCCCATCTGAGGAGGGGGCGGCGGCCAGGAGGGGTGGCTTGCCACCCAAGGCAAGGGGGGGCGCCCCCTTCTAGGGTTCCCCCAAACCCTAGGCGCCTTGGGCCCTTGTGGGGGGGGGGGGGGGGGGCGCACCAGCCCACCTGGGGCTGGTCCCCTCCCACATGTGGCCCATGCAGCCCTCCGGGGCCGGTGGTCCCACTTGGTGGACCCCCGGGACCCTCCTGGTGGTCCCGGTACGTTACCGATAAAACCCGAAACCCTTTCGGTGACCAAAAAAGGACTTCCCATATATAAATCTTTACCTCCGGACCATTCCGGAACTCCTCGTGACGTCCGAGATCTCATCCTGGACTCCGAACAACATTCGGTAACCACATACAAACTTCCTTTATAACCCTAGCATCATCGAACCTTAAGTGTGTAGACCCTACGGGTTCGGGAAGCATGCAGACATGACCGAGATGTACTCCGGTCAATAACCAATAGCGGGATCTGGATACCCATGTTGGCTCCCACTTGTTCCACGTTGATTTCATCGGATGAACCACGATGTCGAGGATTCGATCAATCCCGTATACAATTTCCTTTGTCTAGCGGTATTGTACTTGCCCGAGATTCGATCGTCGGTATCCCAATACCTTGTTCAATCTCGTTATCGGCAAGTCTCTTTACTCATTCCGTAACACATCATCCCGTAATCAACTCCTTGATCATATTGTGCACATTATGATGATGTCCTACCGAGTGGGCCCAGAGATACCTCTCCGTCACACGGAGTGACAAATCCCAGTCTCGATTCGTGCCAACCCAACAGACACTTTCGGAGATACCTGTAGTGTACCTTTATAGTCACCCAGTTACGTTGTGACGTTTGGCACACCCAAAGTATTCCTACGGTATCCGGGAGTTGCACAATCTCATGGTCTAAGGAAATGATACTTGACATTAGAAAAGCTTTAGCATACGAACTACACGATCTTGTGCTAGGCTTAGGATTAGGTCTTGTCCATCACATCATTCTTCTAATGATGTGATCCCGTTATCAATGACATCCGATGTCCATGGTCAGGAAACCGTAACCATCTATTCATCAACGAGCTAGTCAACTAGAGGCTTACTAGGGACATGGTGTTGTCTATGCATCCACACATGTATCTGAGTTTCCTATCAATACAATTCTAGCATGGATAATAAACGATTATCATGAACAAGGAAATATAATAATAACCTATTTATTATTGCCTCTAGGGCATATTTCCAACATTGGAGTCCTGCCCTTGCTTCTTATACTTGTTTGGGCACTTGTTAGCCCAATGTTCAAGCGAACCACAAGTAAAGCAGCCCTCATCCTTCTTGTTCTTCTTGAAGGTCTTCTTACCCTTCTTCTTAAAGTCGGTACTCTGTTGGACACCGTTCTTTCCCTTGGGCTTGTGGGAATTGGAGTTCTTCTGATGCACCATATTGGCCACAGAAGTTCCTTCGCCCCCTTTTCCGTGCGAGTCCTTTGCCCTTGAATTCTGCTCAACACTCAGATGGCCAATAACATCCTCCACAGAGAATTCACGCCTCTGATGTTTCAGAGTGGTGGCAAAGTTCCTCCAGGAATTGGGAAGCTTGGCGATTATGCAGCCCACGACAAACTTGCCCGGTAACTCGCACTTAAGAAGCTCAAGCTCCTTAATAATGCATATTATCTCATGAGCGTGCTCCAAAACAGCACGGTTTTCAACCATCTTGTAGTCGTGGAACTGCTCTATAATATACATCTCGCTCCCTGCATCGGCAGCCCCGAACTTAGATTCGAGCGCCTCCCACAAGTCCTTGGCAGACCGCACATGCAAATATGCGTCAACCAGCTTATCTCCAATCACGCTCAGAACTGCCCCGAGGAACACGACAGTGGCCTCCTTAAACGCCTTCTCCTGATCAGGAGCGATCGTTCCTGTGGGAGTCACACCGGCGACCCAGAGCACGTTCATGGCCGTGAGCCATAAGGTGGTTTTAGTCTGCCAATGCTTAAAGTACATCCCCGTAAACGGGGACGGTTTCAGTGCAGCAGCAAAACCAGAATTCGAAAAACTCCTACAAAGATTAGGTTTTTGGATTGATAAGAAAATAAGCAGTTTTTCAATTAAATTAATCCGTAAATAAATCGTGAGCATGACATGGACAGCATTGATAACACACTGATTACGATCTAACAGAGCATGTACTACGCATATAGTAGAAACATCTACGCATATTGCTAGTACTGCTACAACAGAAAGAAACACGAGAAGGATAAACGATGTGTACCCTCCGATCGGCCACGCGGCGGTGTTGGCGGTGGCAGTAGCCGCGGCATCCTCGGCGGCCTTCTTGTCGGCCTCAGCCTTCTTAGCGGCGGCACGGTCGGCGTCGGTTGACATGGTGATGACAAAGGTGATGCGGACGTAGATGAACAGAAGCGAGCAGTCGCGTAGTCGCTACCCAAAAACCTAATCGCCCCTCTCCCGTACAGGATCCGGAGAGGTGGGGTTTTGGAGGCCTGCTCTCCCGTCAACCGTGTACGCGGTGAATGGGACGGAGTCGTCGGCGGCAGCAGCAGCAGAGGAACGACGTGGGCGTGGGAGGCGGAGATGCGTTCTGTTTCGTGGCGGCTAGGGTTGGCAGCGCCCCACATATATATGTGCGGCTGCGCGTGGAGAGACGTGGGCTGAACCCACGTCCAAGTCGGTAGCCCATGATCCGACTTCTCAGATCGTGGCCCCACCTGTCAAAGACTCTCCGTTCCTGACCGGCAAAAAGAAGCGCATAGGAGTGAGCTCGGCTCGGCTCAATCCCGCAACCCGCCGCGCGTCGTGACGAGGCGAGGCGTGGCGAGGCAAGCGGAGGAGGAGGAGTGCGCGAGGTCCTCATCTCTTCTCAAGCTCCAATAGCATGAGGAAGAGAATCCCTTATAAACCACTCCAACTCTCCTTCCACTTCCGGGGTGGGACTAAACTTCCCACCACTTTGTCATGCCACCTACATGGGCCCTTAGAGATCAAATCTGAAATTGTTATATGGGCTCTAGGCCCATCTCATATTTCAACAATCCCCCACCAGATCTCAGTGCCCCACTTCGTCCTTTGTTCCAAACGCTGTTTTGATATACCAGCATTTCAGTGGAGACCGATTAAGGCTGAGCTCCACCTAGACCAAGTAGTTACACTCCTTCACAACTGAACACTGGACTATGCCTTAAATTGTCAGTTTGGCGTCAAGAAGTTTCACCACAAGTCTCACTGATACAAGGCTACCGAAGGCCGACCCCTCGGGTGGAGCATATTAGTCACACTCCTGGACTGTTCATGAGCTTGCTAGAGATCACCCCAATCTCATAGACTGTGACCAGCAGTCGGGCTCATATAGGTGTGTTCCTCCAAAGATCGCTCTGTAGGATAGCATCTTGCTTATGCATATAAGCCTTGGAACACATTAAGACAGTAGTCATCCTTCCATACAGTTTTCCGAGAGCATTGCATCTCCAACGGAGTGGGTTAGTAAAGTTACTCTCCTCAGTTCACTACAGGCTTGTTTTCCCAGGTCCTACTTCACGGGATCTCCGATCACATAGGTTGGGTTACTACCAAGGCAACTCATGTGGGTCTCATACCCATCTCCCTTGATGCGTTATCTATCACAACACGTGATAGCCCTTTAGTAAAGGGATCTGCCAGATTCTTAGCCGTATGAATATAATCCAACGCTATCACTCCGGAGTTCCTCAATTTTCTGACAGCTTTCAATCTCTTTCTTATGTGTCTATTGGACTTCATGTTGTCCTTTGAACTCTTCACCTTGACAATAACTGTTTGATTGTCACAGTTCATAAGGATGGCCGGAACCGGCTTCTCAACCACTGGCAAGTCCATCAACAGATCTCGAAGCCATTCTGCTTCGCCACTCGATGTGTCTAATGCTATTAATTCTGCTTCCATTGTCGATCTTGTTAAGATCGTTTGCTTGCAAGACTTCCAGGAAACAGCACCACCTCCAAGAGTAAATATATACCCAGTTGTGGCCTTCATCTCATCAGCATCAGAGATCCAATTCGCATTACTATACCCTTCAAGTACCGACGGGTATCCGGTATAGTGAAGTCCACAGTTCATAGTACCTTTCAGATAGCGCATAACTCTCTCAAGAGCACGCCAATGTACATCACCCGGTTTGGAAACAAATCGGCTCAGTTTGCTAATAGCAAATGCGATGTCAGGCCTCGTTGCGCTCGCTAGATACTGGAGTGAACCAACAATCTGAGAGTATCTCAATTGATCTATAGCTATGCCTTTAGAATTTCGAATCAGCACACTAGGATCATATGGTGTTTGATATGGTTTGCAGTCCGAATATCCAAAACGACTCAACACCTTCTCAACATAATGGGATTGCAGAAGTATAATCCCACCCTCATCATCTCTCAATAGCTTGATGTTCAAGATAACATCAGCCACTCCAAGGTCCTTCATCTCAAAGTTCTGAGATAGGAAAGACTTAACCTCCTCGATCAACTTGAGATTAGTCCCGAATATCAGTATGTCATCAACATACAAACATAGTATAACCCCTTCGCCCCCACCATAGAGATAGTATACACATTTGTCAGCCTCATTAACAACAAAGCCAACAGACGTCAACGTTTCATTAAACTTGTCATGCCATTGCTTAGGCGCTTGTCTCAGGCCATGCAAATATTTCATCAACTTACACACCTTTCCTTCCTGACCATCCATCACAAAGCCATCAGGCTGTTGCATATAGATTTCCTCCTTTAGCTCTCCGTTCAGGAAAGCCATCTTAACATCCATCTGATGAATGAGAAAACCATGCGAGGCCGCCAACGAGAGTAATAATCGAATGGTGGTCAGTCTGGCCACAGGTGAATAAGTGTCGGAGAAATCTTCTTCTTCTTTCTGGGGTAGCCCTTGGCCACAAGCCTAGCCTTGTACTTTTCTATCGTACCGTCGGGCCTAAGCCTCTTATTAAACACCCACTTGCATCCCAATGGTTTGCAACCATAAGGACGTTCAGTAAGCTCCCAAGTCCCGTTAGCCATGATGGAATCCATCTCTCTACGGACCGCATCCTTCCAGTAATCAGCTTCTGGAGATGCATATGCTTCTGAAATAGAAGTGGGATTATCCTCCACGAGGTATATGAAGAAATCATCACCAAAGGTCTTTACAGTCCTTTGTCTCTTGCCCCTACCAAGGGATTCCTCATTATCCTCCTCAGGATTTTCATCATGTGTTTGATTATAATATTCCATCGGAATGACAGGTTCCAGAGTTTCCTCAGATTCCTGTCTAGAAGTGCTTTGTACATCTCTCATGGGGAAAATGTCCTCAAAGAATGTAGCATCTTTAGACTCCATAATTGTACCGACCTTCATGTCAGGTACCTCAGATTTCACTACTAGAAATCTATAGCCAACACTATTCATAGCGTAGCCCAAATTAACACAGTCCACAGTCTTTGGTCCAAGCTTACGCTTTTTGGGGATCGGCACATTAACTTTCGCCAAGCAGCCCCAGGTACGTAAGTACGAGAGTGTTGTCCTTCTCTTGGTCCACTTCTTGTAAGGAGTGATCTCGTTATCCTTTGTCGGAACTTTATTCAGGACATGGCAGGATGTCATTATAGCCTCCCCCCCACCATGCCTTGGATAAACCCGACGTATCTAACATGGCGTTAACCAAATCAGTTAGAGTACGGTTTTTCCGCTCGGCAACCCCGTTTGACTGGGGTGAGTAGGGAGGCGTCCTCTCGTGAATAATGCCGTGTTCCACACAAAAGGCATCAAACTCCTTCGAGAAGTACTCTCCACCACGATCTGACCGGACTCGTTTAATTTTCTTTTCAAGTTGATTCTCAACTTCTGCCTTATAGATTTTGAAGTAGTGTAGAGCCTCATCTTTAGTATTTAACAGATACACATAGCAATATCTAGTGGAATCATCTATCAAAGTCATGAAATATATCTTTCCACCTTTAGTCAACACACCATTCATCTCACAAAGATCAGAATGTATGAGTTCTAGTGGCGCCAAGTGTCTCTCCTCTGCTGCCTTGTGAGGCTTGCGAGGTTGCTTAGATTGCACACACGAATGGCACTTAGAACCTTTGGCTAAAGTGAAACTCGGGATTAAATTCGATTTTGCTAGTCGCGTCATAACACCGAATCTAATGTGACAAAGACGTGAATGCCATACTTCAGATTCATTAACACTCAAATGAATATTGTTCACAACTTTATTACATAGATCTGCAAAAGAAAGGCGGAACATGCCTCCGCATTCATAACCCTTTCCAACAAATAGTCCATATTTCGTAACAACTAATTTATTAGACTCGAATACCAACTTAAAGCCTTCTCTACATAGAAGGGAGCCACTAACGAGGTTCTTCTTGATGGCGGGGACATGCTGCACGTTCTTCAGCTGCACGATCCTTTCCGAAGTAAACTTCAGATCGACCGTGCCAACACCAAGAACAGAAGTACTCAGGCCATTCCCCATCAATACGGACCCGTGACCTGTGGCCTGGTAAGAAGAGAACAATGAAATGTCAGCACACACATGAACACCTGCACCTGTGTCGACCCACCAATCGGTGGACGGCCAAACTGAAAATACAGCAAATAAATTACCGTACCCAGATGCACCATTCTCATTGTTGCTCACAATCATATTGACAGACTTGGAGTCCTGCCCTTGCTTCTTATACTTGTTTGGGCACTTGTTGGCCCAATGTTCAAGCGAACCACAAGTAAAGCAGCCCTCATCCTTCTTGTTCTTCTTGAAGGTCTTCTTACCCTTCTTCTTAAAGTCGGTACTCTGTTGGACACCGTTCTTTCCCTTGGGCTTGTGGGAATTGGAGTTCTTCTGATGCACCATATTGGCCACAGAAGTTCCTTCGCCCCCTTTTCCGTGCGAGTCCTTTGCCCTTGAATTCTGCTCAACACACAGATGGCCAATGACATCCTCCACAGAGAATTCACGCCTCTGATGTTTCAGAGTGGTGGCAAAGTTCCTCCAGGAATTGGGAAGCTTGGCGATTATGCAGCCCGCGACAAACTTGCCCGGTAAATCGCACTTAAGAAGCTCAAGCTCCTTAACAATGCATATTATCTCATGAGCCTGCTCCAAAACAGGACGGTTTTCAACCATCTTGTAGTCGTGGAACTGCTCTATAATATACATCTCGCTCCCTGCATCGGCAGCCCCGAACTTAGATTCGAGCGCCTCCCACAAGTCCTTGGCAGACCGCACATGCAAATATGCGTCAACCAGCTTATCTCCAATCACGCTCAGATCTGCCCCGAGGAACACGACAGTGGCCTCCTTAAACGCCTTCTCCTGATCAGGAGCGATCGTTCCTGTGGGAGTCACACCGGCGACCCAGAACACGTTCATGGCCGTGAGCCATAAGGTGGTTTTAGTCTGCCAACGCTTAAAGTACGTCCCCGTAAACGGGGACGGTTTCAGTGCAGCAGCAAAACCAGAATTTGAAAAACTCCTACACAGATTAGGTTTTTGGATTGATAAGAAAATAGGCAGTTTTTCGATTAAATTAATCCATAAATAAATCATGAGCATGACATGGACAGCATTGATAACACACTGATTACGATCTAACAGAGCATGTACTACGCATATAGTAGAAACATCTACGCATATCGCTAGTACTGCTACAACAGAAAGAAACACGAGAAGGATAAACGATGTGTACCCTCCGATCGGCCACGCGGCGGTGTTGGCGGTGGCAGTAGCCGCGGCATCCTCGGCGGCCTTCTTGTCGGCCTCAGCCTTCTTAGCGGCGGCACGGTCGGCGTCGGTTGACATGGTGATGACGAAGGTGATGCGGACGTAGATGAACAGAAGCGAGCAGTCGCGTAGTCGCTACCCAAAAACCTAATCGCCCCTCTCCCGTACAGGATCCGGAGAGGCGGGGTTTTGGAGGCCTGCTCTCCCGTCAATCGTGTATGCGGTGAACGGGATGGAGTCGTCGGCGGCAGCAGCAGCAGAGGAACGGCGTGGGTGTGGGAGGCAGAGATGCATTCTGTTTCGTGGCGGCTAGGGTTGGCAGCGCCCCACATATATATGTGCGGCTGCGTGTGGAGAGACGTGGGCTGAACCCACGTCCAAGTCGGTAGCCCATGATCCGACGTCTCAGATCATGGCCCCACCTGTCAAAGACTCTCCGTTCCTGACCGGCAAAAAGAAGCGCATAGGAGTGAGCTCGGCTCGGCTCAATCCCGCAACCCGCGGCGCGTCGTGACGAGGCGTGGCGTGGCGAGGCGAGCGGAGGAGGAGGAGTGCGCGAGGGCCTCATCTCTTCTCAAGCTCCAATAGCATGAGGAAGATAATCCCTTATAAACCACTCCAACTCTCCTTCCACTTCCGGGGTGGGACTAAACTTCCCAGCACTTTGTCATGCCACCTACATGGGCCCTTAGAGATCAAATCTGAAATTGTTATATGGGCTCTAGGCCCATCTCATATTTCAACAATCCCCCACCAGATCTCAGTGCCCCACTTCGTCCTTTGTTCCAAACGATGTTTTGATATACCAGCATTTCAGTGGAGACCGATTAAGGTTGAGCTCCACCTAGACCAAGTAGTTACACTCCTTCACAACTGAACAATGGACTACGCCTTCAATTGTCAGTTTGGCGTCAAGAAGTTTCACCACAAGTCTCACTGATACAAGGCTACCGAAGGCCGACCCCTCGGATGGAGCATATTAGTCACACTCCTGGCCTGTTCATGAGCTTGCTAGAGATCACCCCAATCTCATAGACTGTGACCAGCAGTCGGGCTCATATAGGTGTGTTCCTCCAAATATCGCTCTGTAGGATAGCATCTTGCTTATGCATATAAGCCTTGGAACACATTAAGACAGTAGTCATCCTTCCACACAGTTTTCCGAGAGCATTGCATCTCCAACGGAGTGGGTTAGTAAAGTTACTCTCCTCAGTTCACTACTGGCTTGTTTTCCCAGGTCCTACTTCACGGGATCTCCGATCACATAGGTTGGGTTACTACCAAGGCAACTCATGTGGGTCTCATACCCATCTCCCTTGATGCGTTATCTATCACAACACGTGATAGCCCTTTAGTAAAGGGATCTGCCAGATTCTTAGCTGTATGAATATAATCCAACGCTATCACTCCAGAGTTCCTCAATTTTCTGACAACTTTCAATCTCATTCTTATGTGTCTATTGGACTTCATGTTGTCCTTTGAACTCTTCACCTTGACAATATCTGTTTGATTTTCACAGTTCATAAGGATGGCCGGAACCGGCTTCTCAACCACTGGCAAGTCCATCAACAGATCTCGAAGCCATTCTGCTTCGCCACTCGATGTGTCTAATGCTGTTAATTCTGCTTCCATTGTCGATCTTGTTAAGATCGTTTGCTTGCAAGACTTCCAGGAAACAGCACCACCTCCAAGAGTAAATATATACCTAGTTGTGGCCTTCATCTCATCAGCATCAAAGATCCAATTCGCATCACTATACCCTTCAAGTACCGACGGGTATCCGGTATAGTGAAGTCCACAGTTCATAGTACCTTTCAGATAGCGCATAACTCTCTCAAGAGCACGCCAATGTACATCACCCGGTTTGGAAACAAATCGGCTCAGTTTGCTAATAGCAAATGCGATGTCAGGCCTCGTTGCGCTCGCTAGATACTGGAGTGAACCAACAATCTGAGAGTATCTCAATTGATCTATAGCTGTGCCTTTAGACTTTCGAATCAGCACACTAGGATCATATGGTGTTTGAGATGGTTTGCAGTCCGAATATCCAAAACGACTCAACACCTTCTCAACATAATGGGATTGCAGAAGTGTAATCCCACCCTCATCATCTCTCAAAAGCTTGATGTTCAAGATAACATCAGCCACTCCAAGGTCTTTGATCTCAAAGTTCTGAGACAGGAAAGACTTAACCTCCTCGATCAACTTGAGATTAGTCCCGAATATCAGTATGTCATCAACATACAAACATAGTATAACCCCTTCGCCCCCACCATAGCGATAGTATACACATTTGTCGGCCTCATTAACAACAAAGCCAACAGACGTCAACGTTTCATTAAACTTGTCATGCCATTGCTTAGGCGCTTGTCTCAGGCCATACAAAGATTTCACCAACTTACACACCTTTCCTTCCTGACCATCCATCACAAAGCCATCAGGCTGTTGCATATAGATTTCCTCCTTTAGCTCTCCATTCAGGAAAGCCGTCTTAACATCCATCTGATGAATGAGAAGACCATGCGAGGCCGCCAACGAGAGTAATAATCGAATGGTGGTCAGTCTGGCCACAGGTGAATAAGTGTCGAAGAAATCTTCTTCTTCTTTCTGGGCGTAGCCCTTGGCCACAAGCCTAGCCTTGTACTTTTCTATCGTACCGTCGGGCCTAAGCTTCTTCTTAAACACCCACTTGCATCCCAATGGTTTGCAACCATAAGGACGTTCAGTAAGCTCCCAAGTCCCGTTAGCCATGATGGAATCCATCTCGCTACGGACCGCATCCTTCCAGTAATCAGCTTCTGGAGATGCATATGCTTCTGAAATAGAAGTGGGATTATCCTCCACGAGGTATATGAAGAAATCATCACCAAAGGTCTTTACAGTCCTTTGTCTCTTGCCCCTACCAAGGGATTCCTCATTATCCTCCTCAGGATTTTCATCATGTGTTTGATTATAATATTCCATCGGAATGACAGGTTCAGGAGTCTCCTTAGATTCCTGTCTAGAAGTGCTTTGTACATCTGTCATGGGGAAAATGTCCTCAAAGAATGTAGCATCTTTAGACTCCATAATTGTACCGACCTTCATGTCAGGTACCTCAGATTTCACTACTAGAAATCTATAGCCAACACTATTCATAGCGTAGCCCAAATTAACACAGTCCATAGTCTTTGGTCCAAGCTTACGCTTTTTGGGGATCGGCACATTAACTTTCACCAAGCAGCCGCAGGTACGTAAGTACGAGAGTGTTGTCCTTCTCTTGGTCCACTTCTCGTAAGGAGTGATCTCGTTATCCTTTGTCGGAACTTTATTCAGGACATGACAGGATGTCATTATAGCCTCCCCCTACCATGCCTTGGATAAACCCGACGTATCTAACATGGCGTTAACCAAATCAGTTAGAGTACGGTTTTTCCGCTCGGCAACCCCGTTTGACTGGGGTGAGTAGGGAGGCGTCCTCTCGTGAATAATGCCGTGTTCCGCACAAAAGGCATCAAACTCCTTCGAGAAGTACTCTCCACCACGATCTGACCGGACTCGTTTAATTTTATTTTCAAGTTGATTCTCAACTTCTGCCTTATAGATTTTGAAGTAGTGTAGAGCCTCATCTTTAGTATTTAACAGATACACATAGCAATATCTGGTGGAATCATCTATCAAAGTCATGAAATATTTCTTTCCACCTTTAGTCAACACACCATTCATCTCACAAAGATCAGAATGTATGAGTTCTAGTGGCGCCAAGTGTCTCTCCTCTGCTGCCTTGTGAGGCTTGCGAGGTTGCTTAGATTGCACACACGAATGGCACTTAGAACCTTTGGCTAAAGTGAAACTCGGGATTAAATTCGATTTTGCTAGTCGCGTCATAACACCGAAACTAATGTGACAAAGACGTGAATGCCATACTTCAGATTCATTAACACTCAAATGAATGTTGTTCACGACTTTATTACATAGATCTGCAAGAGAAAGGCGGAACATGCCTCCGCATTCATAACCCTTTCCAACAAATAGTCCATATTTCGTAACAACTAATTTATTAGACTCGAATACCAACTTAAACCCTTCTCTACATAGAAGGGAGCCACTAACGAGGTTCTTCTTGATGGCGGGGACATGCTGCACGTTCTTCAGCTGCATGATCCTTCCCGAAGTAAACTTCAAATCGACCGTGCCAACACCAAGAACAGAAGCACTCGCGCCATTCCCCATCAATACGGACCCGTGACCTGTGGCCTGGTAAGAAGAGAACAATGAAATGTCAGCACACACATGAACACCTGCACCTGTGTCGAACCACCAATCAGTGGACGGCCAAACTGAAAATACAGCAAATAAATTACCGTACCCAGATGCACCATTCTCATTGTTGCTCACAATCATATTGACAGACTTGGAGGCCTGCCCTTGCTTCTTATACTTGTTTGGGCACTTGTTGGCCCAATGTTCAAGCGAACCACAAGTAAAGCAGCCCTCATCCTTCTTGTTCTTCTTGAAGGTCTTCTTACCCTTCTTCTTAAAGTCGGTACTCTGTTGGACACCGTTCTTTCCCTTGGGCTTGTGGGAATTGGAGTTCTTCTGATGCACCATATTGGCCACAGAAGTTCCTTCACCCCCTTTTCCGTGCGAGTCCTTTGCCCTTGAATTCTGCTCAACACTCAGATGGCCAATGACATCCTCCACAGAGAATTCACGCCTCTGATGTTTCAGAGTGGTGGCAAAGTTCCTCCAGGAATTGGGAAGCTTGGCGATTATGCAGCCCGCGACAAACTTGCCCGGTAACTCGCACTTAAGAAGCTCAAGCTCCTTAATAATGCATATTATCTCATGAGCGTGCTCCAAAACAGCACGGTTTTCAACCATCTTGTAGTCGTGGAACTGCTCTATGATATACATCTCGCTCCCTGCATCGGCAGCCCAGAACTTAGATTCGAGCGCCTCCCACAAGTCCTTGGCAGACCGCACATGCAAATATGCGTCAACCAGCTTATCTCCAATCACGCTCAGAACTGCCCCGAGGAACACGACAGTGGCCTCCTTAAAAGCCTTCTCCTGATCAGGAGCGATCGTTCCTGTGGGAGTCACACCGGCGACCCAGAACACGTTCATGGCCATGAGCCATAAGGTGGTTTTAGTCTGCCAATGCTTAAAGTATGTCCCCGTAAACGGGGATGGTTTCAGTGCAGCAGCAAAACCAGAATTCGAAAAACTCCTACACAGATTAGGTTTTTGGATTGATAAGAAAATAGGGAGTTTTTCAATTAAATTAATCCATAAATAAATCATGAGCATGACATGGACAACATTGATAACACACTGATTACGATCTAACAGAGCATGTACTACGCTTATAGTAGAAACATCTACGCATATCGCTAGTACTGCTACAACAGAAAGAAACACGAGAAGGATAAACGATGTGTACCCTCCGATCGGCCACGCGGCGGTGTTGGCGGTTGCAGTAGCCGCGGCATCCTCGGCGGCCTTCTTGTCGGCCTCAGCCTTCTCAGCGGCGGCACGGTCGGCGTCGGTTGACATGGTGATGACGAAGGTGATGCGGACGTAGATGAAAAGAAGCGAGCAGTCGCGTAGTCGCTACCCAAAAACCTAATCGCCCCTCTCCCGTACAGGATCCGAAGAGGCGGGGTTTCGGAGGCCTGCTCTCCCGTCAACCGTGTACGCGGTGAATGGGACGGAGTCATCGGCGGCAGCAGCAGCAGAGGAACGGCGTGGGCGTGGGAGGCGGAGATGCGTTCTGTTTCATGGCGGCTAGGGTTGGCAGCGCCCCACATATATATGTGCGGCTGCGCGTGGAGAAACGTGGGCTGAACCCACGTCCAAGTCGGTAGCCCACGATACGACGTCTCAGATCGTGGCCCCACCTGTCAAAGACTCTTCGTTCCTGACCGGCAAAAAGAAGCGCATAGGAGTGAGCTCGGCTCGGCTCAATCCCGCAACCCGTGGCGCGTCGTGACGAGGCGTGGTGTGGCGAGGCGAGCGGAGGAGGAGGAGGGCGCGAGGGCCTCATCTCTTCTCAAGCTCCAATAGCATGAGGAAGAGAATCCCTTATAAACCACTCCAACTCTCATTCCACTTCCGGGGTGGGACTAAACTTCCCACCACTATGTCATGCCACCTACATGGGCCCTTAGAGATCAAATCTAAAATTGTTATATGGGCTCTAGGCCCATCTCATATTTCAACAATCCCCCACCAGATCTCAGTGCCCCACTTCGTCCTTTGTTCCAAATGCTGTTTTGATATACCAACATTTTAGTGGAGACCGATTAAGGTTGAGCTCCACCTAGACCAACTAGTTACACTCCTTCACAACTGAACAATGGACTATGCCTTGAATTGTCAGTTTGGCGTCAAGAAGTTTCACGACAAGTCTCACTGATACAAGGCTACCGAAGGCCGACCCCTCGGCTGGAGCATATTAGTCACACTCCTGGCCTGTTCATGAGCTTGCTAGAGATCACCCCAATCTCATAGACTGGGACCAGCAGTCGGGCTCATATAGGTGTGTTCCTCCAAAGATAGCTCTGTAGGATAGCATCTTGCTTATGCATATAAGCCTTGGAACACATTAAGACAGTAGTCATCCTTCCATACAGTTTTTCAAGAGCATTGCATCTCCAACGGAGTGGGTTAGTAAAGTTACTCTCCTCAGTTCACCACTGGCTTGTTTTCCCAGGTCCTACTTCACGGGATCTCCGATCACATAGGTTGGGTTACTACCAAGGCAACTCATGTGGGTCTCATACCCATCTCCCTTGATGCGTTATCTATCACAACACGTGATAGCCCTTTAGTAAAGGGATCTGCCAAATTCTTAGCCGTATGAATATAATCCAACGCTATCACTCCGGAGTTCCTCAGTTTTTGACAGCTTTCAATCTCATTCTTATGTGTCTATTGGACTTCATGTTGTCCTTTGAACTCTTCACCTTGACAATAACTGTTTGATTGTCACAGTTCATAAGGATGGCCGGAACCAGCTTCTCAACCACTGGCAAGTCCATCAACAGATCTCGAAGCCATTCTGCTTCGCCACTCGATGTGTCTAATGCTGTTAATTCTGCTTCCATTGTCGATCTTGTTAAGATCGTTTGCTTGCAAGACTTCCAGGAAACAGCACCACCTCCAAGAGTAAATCACTACAGGAATCAGCTACTTTGCCGTCTGCCAGGGCAGACGGCAAAGGCATGAACGGCGGACGGCAAAGGCCTTTGCCGTCTGCCGCGGACGGCAAAAGGCTCCGGCAACGTAGGCTACGGTAAACAGCTACTTTGCCGTCTGCTACTGATGGCAAAGTCTTTGCCGTCCGTCGCAGACGGCAAAGAGAGCGCGGCAGAGGCAAAGAGAGCGGACGGCAATAATTGCGCTGTCAGTCCATTAAGTGGCTAACGGCAGGCCTTTGCCGTCCGCCACTGACGACAAAATTTATAGTGTCTTTGCCGTCCGCCGTATGATGTCATCTACACGTCACTACATGGCAGGTTCTTTGCCGTCTGCCACTGATGGCAAAGTCTTTGCCGTCTGCCACTGTAGGCAAACTGGCCAAATGGGTCAGCTCCCAGGAAGCACAACTGGATGCGACGTGTCTTCTTTGCCGTCCGCGGCAGACGGCAAAGAGCCCGTTGCCGTCGGTGGCAGACGGCAAAGAGCCTGCATATTGGCTCTTTTATCTGTTTTTTATTAAATCCAACAATTTTCATCACAAATATATATGACATATATAGATATATTTCAAAAGGCCATTACAGAGCAAACATATAAGATATCCAACACATAACTTCATCATCCAACCATATATATTACATGCATAGTTCCATCATACATAACAAGTTCAACATAGAGGCATCATATATATTACAATAGTTTCATCCAACGATACATGCATAGTTCAACGATACAAAAGAAATAGAGAAAGGGATAAGGAGCACTCTATCTATGCAAGCTTTCGTCAAGTGAATGAAATCTGCAAAATGAAAAATAAGAAAGTTAGAACAAGAAGAGTAGAACAAGAAGAAAAGTAGAACAAGAAGAAGACTAGAACAAGAAGAGTAGAACAAGAAGAAGACTAGAACAAGAAGAGTATGTCATTTATGAGCTAACTTACGTGAAATGGATCGTTTTTTAGCTAACTTACGTGAAATGGATCGTTTTTTAGCTAACTTAGGTCAAATGGATCGTTTTTGAGGTAACTAAGGTGAAATGGATCATTTTTTAGCTAACTTAGGTGAAATGGATCGTTTTTTAGCTAACTTAGGTGAAATGGATCGTTTTTTAGGTAACTAAGGTGAAATGGATCCTTTTTTAGCTAACTTAGGTGAAATGGATCGTTTTTTAGCTAACTTAGGTGAAATGGATCATTTATGAGCTAACTTAGTTGAAATGGATCGGTTTTGAGCTAACTTAGGTGAAATGGATCATTTATGAGCTAATTTAGTTGAAATGGATCTTTTTGAGCTAACTTAGGTGAAATGGATCATTTAAGAGCTAATTTAGGTGAAATGGATCGTTTTTTAGCTAACTTGGTGAAATGGATCGATTATGAGCTAAATTAGTTGAAATGGATCGTTTATGAGATAACCTAGGTAAGATGGGTCATTTTGGAGTTAACCTAGGTGAAATGGGTCATTTTAAAGCTAACGTAGGTAAAATGGATCATTTAGGAGCTAATCTAGGTAAAATGGGTCATTTTTGAGCTAACTTGGATGAACTGGATCATTTATAAGCTAACCTAGGTAAAATGGGTCATTTTAGAGCTAACTTAGGTAAAATGGATCGTCTATGAGCTAACTAAGCTAATTATGCAATTTTTGACATAAGTAAGCTAAGTACAGATCGTTTTAGAGCTAACTTAGGTAAAATGGATGGTTTTGGAGGTCAGTAAGCTTATTAAGTCATTTTGGAGGAGAAGAAGCTAAGTCTAGGTCATTATGGTAAGCATTGGAGGAAATAAAGCTAAGTCTAGGTCTTTATGCATGCGTTAAGCAAAACACTAGATAAACTTACCAAGATCCAGGAGGTGTAGGAGCGTGGTGGCTCGTGTCGGTAGCTGGAGAAGGATCGTGCGATGCTTGTCTGGAGTTACGCTGCACCAAAGATCATTTCCAATGTCTTGTTAGCATGATGACACTCAAATGTTAAGACTAGCAAGTAATGTCCTTTCAAATAAAACTCACCGTGGTCCCAGGAGCAATCACTGGCATCGGCGGAGCGGTCTGACCTGCCTTCTCGCACACAGACTGCACATTTGGTTTTGACGACTCAGTCATACTAGTTAGTAATGAGACAAACACTACATGAATGTTTTGGCTAATCTGCAGAAGAAACTTACCACAAGGAGCTCGTACATGGCCCTTGCCTGCATGTCATTCCGTGCCCTCTCCTCCTCCATCATCTTTGCCGTCCTCTCCTCCAACTCCTGCTGCCTCTCCGCCGCCTCCGCCAGAAGTTTCTCTGTTCTATCTCTCTCACTCTATATAGCAGCCTGCAACACCACTCACATGACCATTTGTAATCATTGATGGAAGCGCACACAATGTAATGGAGAAAGATAACTGAGTACGTATCACTAACCTTGATGGCGAGTTGCACTGGCCGTTCACGATGCCTTATCTCAGGAGCGGAGCTCGACTGACGCGCCTCGATCTCCGGGAGAGTGCTAGGACAACGGATAAGTCCATCTCCAATTGCTATGGAGCCATGGGACCTCCCGCCACCAGATATCATCAACAGCTCTGGATCAATGGGACCCTGGCTCGGGTTAAAGTCCTCCCCTTTCCTCGCCTTCCCCTCATCTCTATATCTCACGAGCTTGTTGTGGGAGGAGATGTTGGTGAAGTTGTTTGCATCATCGAGGTCAGACTGAGAGAAAGCCTTGACTTTCTTGAAAGAGGCAGTGTGGGCCATGGCATACAGGTCGTACACCTCTGGCACCTTATCCGCCTTATTGTAGCGTGCCTGAAAGAGAGAAACAATGAAAATTAGTAATTAAAGGGCTCAAGCTAGCATGATGAATGAATTGCATGAATCATGAAGCAAACCACATACCCAGTTGCGCCCGAACTGATATAAGTTGGAGCTGCCTTGATGGTGTGGCACACCTTCCATTTGGGCACGTTTGTCCTTGGCCTCCTTGTGGAGGGCTAGCCATCATTGTGAGCACCACTCATCGACCAACACCTCCCAACAATCCATCCGATCCGCACACCATCTCGAAGGCGCCTAAGTTAGCAAATAGAAACTTGAGCGCTACGGCTAAGAATTACTAAATGAAGGAACTTAAGTAGAGAAGGCCTTAAGAATTACCTTCATGTACTGCTCCTTACTCAGGAACTTATCGCGGCACGCCGACTTGGTCTTCTTGATACCACGCAAGGCGTAGTAGTCTCGAACAGCCCGCACCCGAGCCTCGTGCCGTAAGTTCTGGAGTAGGCGCTTGCAGACGTTCTCGATAACATGTGCCGCGTCCTCCTCGTATCCCTCCTCACACCTGTAGAATGTCTGCAATCAAATGAGACAATATTGATTAGTACAATTAATAACTAGCTAGTTGAAGATTTTTAAATGTGTAAAGGAGAAATTACCCAGAACTTTCTGATCACCATGTCTGCCCTCGTGTCGCACACGACACCATCGATAATCTCATCCGGCGGGGCCGGGGCAGCCACGTAGTGCTCCCAGCTCAATCCAAGCTCTGGAAGCCGACCAGGGATGAAGCCACGCAACATCACCGGCATTTGTTCTGCCAGTACTAGCCATTCATCCTCAGGGATAAAGCCACGCAACATCACCGGCATTACCCGCTCAATCCATATGTGCCAATCATGACTCTTGAGACCAAATATCTTCAGTTTATCAAGATTCGCTCCCCTCTTTAGATTCGCTGCATACCCATCGGGGAACATCAACTGTTGTTGCACCCACAAGAGAATTTCCCTCATAGCTGGCCTTCCAAGATCGAACCATGCCTTTGGCTTCGTCCAGTTCTGCTTTCCTTTCGGTTCTTTCATGTTTTGTAACGGCCTATCACATAGCGCCTCCAGATCGACTCTAGCCTTAGTATTATCCTTTGACTTCCCATCTATGCCGAACAATGTACCAAAAAGTGCCTCAATGATATTCTTCTCAGTGTGCATCATGTCGATGTTGTGTGGGCAAAGGAGGTCTTTGAAGTAAGGCAGATCCCATAAGCATGTTTTGTGAGTCCACGCGTGCTTAGTATTATACCCCTTGAAGTACCCTGGACATTGTGGATCTGGCTCGAGAGCGTTTAACTGATCCAGGGTCTGTTGGCCTGTCAATGCAGGTGGTGCAGAGTTTTTGACAACTCTACCCCTGATGAAGTTCTTCTTGTCTTTCCTGAACTTATGGCGAGGATCCAGGAACTGTCTATGCATGTCGAAGCAAGAAAACTTGCGACCGGCCTGAAACCAACGAAACTCAAGAGATCCCTTGCATGTGGGGCACGGGAACCTTCCATGCGCACACCAGCCAACGAATAGCGCATACGCCGACAAGTCATGCGTCGAGTACATGTGCCAGACACGCATTATGAAGTTCCGTTTGCTAAAGGCGTCGTATGTCTTGAACCCATTATCCAGGCTTCTTGCAATTCGTCCTTAAGCGGCTGCATGTACACATTCATATTTTTGCCCGGATAGTTGGGTCCTGGAATTATCAACGTCAGGAAAATGTTCTTTCTTTGCATAATCTGTCCGGGGGGGAGATTGAGTGGAAAGACAAATACGGGCCAACAACTGTATTGGGCTGCCGTCATACCAAACACACTGAACCCATCCGTGCTGATGCCGACTCGAGGATGCCTCGGATCTGCCGCTTTGTCAGCATGTAATTCATCAAACTTTTTCCACGCAACACCATCCGATGTGTGTACCATCATCAGATTCCCATCTGCATCTAGTTCGGTTCTTTTGCCTGTTTTGTGCCATGTCATCTGTCTGGCCGTCTCTTCGACCATGAAAAAACGTTGAAGTCTTGGTACGATTGGCATATACCGAAGAACACTAACGGGGATTTTGGTCTGTGTCTTCTCACCCATACCGTTGTCTACCACAATATACCTGGAAGACTTGCAAATGGGACAATAGTTCAAGTCCGCATAGCCAAGCCTAAATAAGGCACATCCTTTCTCACAGGCATGTATCTTCTGATAGGGCATCTTCAGTGCACGGAGGATTTTGTCCGACTGGTATAGGTTTGCAGGCATTACATGGCCTTTGGGTAGAAAGCGTCCAAATACTGTCATAATTGCGTCATAGCATTCTCTGCCCAAGTTGAACTGAGCCTTCAGAGCCATTACTTGTGAGATGGCATCCAACTGACAAAGCTCAGTGTGCTCGTGTAGCGGACGTTTCGAAGACTCCAACATTTCATTGAAGGCCTTTGCAGATTCCTCCATCTCCTCATCCGAATCCCGAGCATCATCATAGCCTTGCACCATGTTTTCCATCCCGGTACCATGCTCGTCGGTGCGACGACGATCCACCTCAGCTCGGTCACGTTGGGCAGACTCACCATGAAATGTCCACACCGTATAATCGGGCGTAAAACCACCCTTCTGCAGGTGTTTGCCCATTTCAGCCTCTGTCTTCTTTTC
Source organism: Aegilops umbellulata (assembly GCA_032464435.1). NCBI lineage: Eukaryota > Viridiplantae > Streptophyta > Magnoliopsida > Poales > Poaceae > Aegilops > Aegilops umbellulata. Next base: position 358,115,504 of record CP136059.1, on the reverse strand, counting down.
CCAATTGCCGCACCGGAAACAGGGGCACCAGGTTTTCTTTTGGCCATTTGCAAATGCGGCTTGCACAAACCCCTTAGTTTTTGTGAACCATTCAGCGCTCCATTTGTTCTGACCAGTGTGACCGGTATACATCCAAGCACGGTCACTCATCTTGACTTTCAGAGCTACTGGACACACAACAATTATATATGTAATTCACCATGTATATATTCATCAGTTGATCTACTTTGTCAATTTTATTACGTCCATGCAACCTACACTCTAATAGGTAATGATAGGTCCTAATCCCACCCGTGTATGTGTAGATTGGGTTCATTTTCCCATGCTATGCTCCGGATCCGACGCAAAATTTTGGCAGCACCTCCCCGCTGTTCTCCTGATACACGTCTCTGCAATAAACAGAGAGGATGTGTACCCGGAGAACAACATGGGAGGCACTGACGAAATTTACTGCGTCGGATCCGGAGCAAAGCATATGGGAAAACGAACCCAATCTACACATACTCGGGCTGTCCATGGATAGCGTTGGACAATTCGAAAGAATCAAGGTTATAAATATGCAAATGCATGCATATTTATAACTATGACGCTTTCGAACGGGAGACACATATTGGTTACGCATACTGATGATTCAAGACACATATATAGCTAGCTATCAAGTTTCATCGGAATAGATCAAATAATTAATGGCGGAGGAGGACTTGTATTTGTGCTCACCCACAAACGAAGGGGCAGAGCTCGTCAAACGCACGGCGAGGTCGTCGAACACCAAACCAACCTCGCAGCGATGAAACAACTGCACATTTAAAACTACACGATCAACACAATTATATATGATGTTTTTCATAACAAAATCGAAAAATATATGACCTAACTAATAATTCACAAATATATGACCCCGTCGGCCTCTAGAAGCCAAAGAACACCTTTTCGGAAGGTTTCGGGGGTCGGGGTGTCCTGTCGGTGTCGGGGTGCCGTGTCGGGGTCGGGGTGCTGTTTCGGGGTCGGGGGGTCGGGGTCAGGGGGTCGGTTGTCGGGGTGTGGTGTCGGGGTCGGGGTGTTGGGGTCGGGATGTGTGTCGGCGTCGGGTGCGGGGTATCGGGGTGTCGTGTCGGGGTCGGGGTGTGGTGTCAGGGTGTCGGGGGTCGGGGTGTCGGGCAGGGGTGTCGGGGTGGCGTGTCGGGGTCGGGGTGTCGGGCAGGGGTGTCGGGGTGGCGTGTCGGGGTCGGGGTGTCGGGGGTCGGGGTCGGGGTGTCGGGCCAGGGTGTCGGGGTGGCGTGTCGGGGCGGGGTCGGGGTGTCGGGGGTGGTCGGGGTCGGTGTCGGGGTGTCGGGCCGGGGTGTCAGGGGGTCGGGGTCGGGGTCGGGGTCGGGGTGTCGGGGCGGGGCCGGGGTGCGGGGGTCGGGGTGTCGGGGTCTTCTTCTTCTTCTTTCTTCTTCTTCTTCTTCTTCTTCTTCTTCTTCTTCTTCTTCTTCTTCTTCTTCTTCTTCTTCTTCTTCTTCTTCTTCTTCTTCTTCTTCTTCTTCTTCTTCTTCTTTCTTCTTCTTCTTCTTCTTCTTCTTCTTCTTCTCTTCTTCTCTTCTTCTTCTCTCTTCTTCTTCTTCTTCTTTCTTCTTCTTCTTCTTCTTCTTCTTCTTCTTCTTCTTCTTCTTCTTCTTCTTCTTCTTCTTCTTCTTCTTCTTCTTCTTCTTCTTCTTCTTCTTCTTCTTCTTCTTCTTCTTCTTCTTCTTCTTCTTCTTCTTCTTCTTCTTCTTTCTTCTTCTTTCTTCTTCTTCTTCTTCTTCTTCTTCTTCTTCTTCTTCTTCTTCTTCTTCTTCTTCTTCTTCTTCTTCTTCTTCTTCTTCTTCTTCTTCTTCTTCTTCTTCTTCTTCTTCTTTCTTCTTCTTCTTCTTCTTCTTCTTCTTCTTCTTCTTTCTTTCTTCTTCTTCTTCTTCTTCTTCTTCTTCTTCTTCTTCTCTCTTCTTCTTCTTCTTTCTTCTTCTCTTCTTCTTCTTCTTCTTCTTCTTCTTCTTCTTCTTCTTCTTCTTCTTCTTCTTCTCTTCTTCTTCTTCTTCTTCTTCTTCTTCTTCTTCTTCTTCTTCTTCTTCTTCTTCTTCTTCTTCTTCTTCTTCTTCTTCTTCTCTTCTTCTTCTTCTTCTTCTTCTTCTTCTTCTTCTTCTTCTTCTTTCTTCTTCTTTTTCTTTCTTCTTCTCCCTCCTCCTCTTCCTCCTCCTCCTCCTCCTCCTCCTCCTCCTCCTCTTCTTTCTTCTTCTTCTTTCTTCTCCTTTTTCCTCTTCTATATTGTTCTGTTTTCCAACTTTCTTCTTATTCTTCTTCCTTTTTTTTCCTTTTTCCTCTTCTTCTACTTCTTCTTCTTTTTTCCAACTTTCTTCTTCTTCTAATAATCTAAACCTAAATCTAGCACTAACCTAAACCAACCACTAACCTAAACCTATCAATAACCTAATTAAACCTAAACAGCAAAGAAAAACAGTAGAAAAAAACAAAAAAGCTCACCTTGGCTCCTCGCGATGGAGGATGGAGGGGGCGGCGCGGGCACAAGGGCGGCGGCGAGCCTGGCTCCGGGGCGGGGGGCGCAAGGCGGATGCAGGGGCGGGCGGGGGGGGGGGGGGGGCGAGGCAGACGCAGGGGCGAGCCTGCCTCCGGGGGCGAGCCTAGCGCAGGGGCGGCTGCGAGCCTAGCTCCGGGACGGGGGGGGGGGGGGGGCATGAGGCGGACAGGGGGCCCGCCGCGAGCCTAGCTCTGGCGCGGGCGACGGGACACCGGGGCGGTGGCGGGTGGTGGGGGCGACGGGGCGAGAGGCGGTGGGGCCAGGGGGCGGTGGCGGGTGGCGGCGGCGACGACGAGTTGTTGGGACGGTAGGGCGACGGGGCGAGGGGAGGTGGGACAAGGGGCGGCGGTGGGTGGCGGGGGTGGGCGGCGACGGGTGGCGGTGGTCATCGGGGAGGAGAGGGGGATATCGAACAGAGAGAGATGGGCGGGGTCGGGCGCCGTTAGTAACCTAAACGTTTGCCGTCCGCCCCCCTTTGCCGTCCGCTTACTTGCTCTTTGTCGTCTGCTAGCAGACGGCAAAGAGGGGGGCCTTAAGATTTTTTAAACCAGATCGTCAGTGGGGCCCCCTCCCTCTTTGCCGTCCGCTAGCCGACGGCAAAGCCTCTTTGCCGTCGGCTAGCGGACGGCAAAGAACTGGCTGATGGCAAAGAAGTACTTTGCCAACAGCCAGTTCTTTGCCGTCTACTTTTTGGCAGCTGATGGCAAAGAGCTTCTTTGCCGTCCGCTAGCAGACGGCAAAGAGCTGGCAGATGGCAAAGACGTGAGATTCCAGTAGTGAATATATACCTAGTTGTGGCCTTCATCTCATCAGCATCAGAGATCCAATTCGCTCACTATACCCTTCAAGTACCGACGGGTATCCGGTATAGTGAAGTCCACAGTTCATAGTACCTTTAGATAGCGCATAACTCTCTAAGAGCACGCCAATGTACATCACCCGGTTTGGAAACAAATCGGCAGTTTGCTAATAGCAAATGCGATGTCAGGCCTCGTTGCGCTCGCTAGATACTGGAGTGAACCAACAATCTGAGAGTATCTCAATTGATCTATAGTTGTGCCTTTAGACTTTCGAATCAGCACATAGGATCATATGGTGTTTGAGATGGTTTGCAGCCGAATATCCAAAACGACTCAACACCTTCTCAACATAATGGGATTGAAGAAGTGTAATCCCACCCTCATCATCTCTCAATAGCTTGATGTTCAAGATAACATCAGCCACTCCAAGGTCCTTCATCTCAAAGTTCTGAGATAGGAAAGACTTAACCTCCTCGATCAACTTGAGATTAGTCCCGAATATCAGTATGTCATCAACATACAAACATAGTATAACCCCTTCGCCCCCACCATAGCGATAGTATACACATTTGTCGGCCTCATTAACAACAAAGCCAACAGACGTCAACGTTTCATTAAACTTGTCATGCCATTGCTTAGGAGCTTGTCTCAGGCCATACAAAGATTTCACCAACTTACACACCTTTCCTTCCTGACCATCCATCACAAAGCCATCAGGCTGTTGCATATAGATTTCCTCCTTTAGCTCTCCGTTCAGGAAAGCCGTCTTAACTCCATCTGATGAATGAGAAGACCATGCGAGGCCGCCAACGAGAGTAATAATCGAATGGTGGTCAGTCTGGCCACAGGTGAATAAGTGTCGAAGAAATCTTCTTCTTCTTTCTGGGCGTAGCCCTTGGCCACAAGCCTAGCCTTGTACTTTTCTATCGACCGTTGGGCCTAAGCTTCTTCTTAAACACCCACTTGCATCCCAATGGTTTGCAACCATAAGGACGTTCAGTAAGCTCCCAAGTCCCATTAGCCATGATGGAATCCATCTCGCTACGGACCGCATCCTTCCAGTAATCAGCTTCTGGAGATGCATATGCTTCTGAAATAGAAGTGGGATTATCCTCCACGAGGTATAGAAGAAATCATCACCAAAGGTCTTTACAGTCCTTTGTCTCTTGCCCCTACCAAGGGATTCCTCATTATCCTCCTCAGGATTTTCATCATGTGTTTGATTATAATCCATCGGAATGACAGGTTCAGGAGTCTCCTCAGATTCCTGTCTAGAAGTGCTTTGTACATCTCTCATGGGGAAAATGTCCTCAAAGAATGTAGCATCTTTAGACTCCATAATTGTACCGACCTTCATGTCAGGTACCTCAGATTTCACTACTAGAAATCTATAGCCAACACTATTCATAGCGTAGCCCAAATTAACACAGTCCATAGTCTTTGGTCCAAGCTTACGCTTTTTGGGGATCGGCACATTAACTTTCGCCAAGCAGCCCCAGGTAGAAGTAAGAGAGTGTTGTCCTTCTCTTGGTCCACTTCTCGTAAGGAGTGATCTCGTTATCCTTTGTCGGAACTTTATTCAGGACATGACAGGATGTCATTATAGCCTCCCCCACCATGCCTTGGATAAACCCGACGTATCTAACATGGCGTTAACCAAATCAGTTAGAGTACGGTTTTTCCGCTCGGCAACCCCACGTTTGACTGGGGTGAGTAGGGAGGCGTCCTCTCGTGAATAATGCCGTGTTCCGCACAAAAGGCATCAAACTCCTTCGAGAAGTACTCTCCACCACGATCTGACCGGACTCGTTTAATTTTATTTTCAAGTTGATTCTCAACTTCTGCCTTATAGATTTTGAAGTAGTGTAGAGCCTCATCTTTAGTATTTAACAGATACACATAGCAATATCTGGTGGAATCATCTATCAAAGTCATGAAATATTTCTTTCCACCTTTAGTCAACACACCATTCACGTCACAAAGATCAGAATGTATGAGTTCTAGTGGCGCCAAGTGTCTCTCCTCTGCTGCCTTGTGAGGCTTGCGAGGTTGCTTAGATTGCACACACGAATGGCACTTAGAACCTTTGGCTAAAGTGAAACTCGGGATTAAATTCGATTTTGCTAGTCACGTCATAACACCGAAACTAATGTGACAAAGACGTGAATGCCATAATTCAGATTCGTTAACACTCAAATGAATATTGTGCACGACTTTATTACATAGATCTGCAAGAGAAAGGCGGAACATGCCTCCGCATTCATAACCCTTTCCAATAAATAGTCCATATTTCGTAACAACTAATTTATTAGACTCGAATACCAACTTAAACCCTTCTCTACCTAGAAGGGAGCCACTAACGAGGTTCTTCTTGATGGCGGGGACATGCTCCACGTTCTTCAGCTGCACGATCCTTCCCGAAGTAAACTTCAGATCGACCGTGCCAACACCAAGAACAGAAGCACTCGCGCCATTCCCCATCAATACGGACCCGTGACCTATTGCCTGGTAAGAAGAGAACAATGAAATGTTAGCACACACATGAACACCTGCACCTGTGTCGACCCACCAGTCGGTGGACGGCCAAACTGAAAATACAACAAATAAATTACCGTACCCAGATGCACCATTCTCATTGTTGCTCCCAATCATATTGACAGACTTGGAGTCCTGCCCTTGCTTCTTATACTTGTTTGGGCACTTGTTGGCCTAATGTTCAAGCGAACCACAAGTAAAGCAGCCCTCATCCTTCTTGTTCTTCTTGAAGGTCTTCTTACCCTTCTTCTTAAAGTCGGTACTCTGTTGGACACCGTTCTTTCCCTTGGGATTGTGCGAATTGGAGTTCTTCTGATGCACCATATTGGCCACAGAAGTTCCTTCGCCCCCTTTTCCGTGCGAGTCCTTTGCCCTTGAATTCTGCTCAACACTCAGATGGCCAATGACATCCTCCACAGAGAATTCACGCCTCTGATGTTTCAGAGTTGTGGCCAAGTTCCTCCAGGAATTGGGAAGCTTGGCGATTATGCAGCCCGTGACAAACTTGCCCGGTAACTCGCACTTAAGAAGCTCAAGCTCCTTAACAATGCATATTATCTCATGAGCCTGCTCCAAAACAGGACGGTTTTCAACCATCTTGTAGTCGTGGAACTTCTCTATAATATACATCTCGCTCCCTGCATCGGCAGCCCCGGACTTAGATTCGAGCGCCTCCCACAAGTCCTTGGCAGACCGCACATGCAAATATGCGTCAACCAGCTTATCTCCAATCACGCTCAGAACTGCCCCGAGGAACACGACAGTGGCCTCCTTAAACGCCTTCTCCTGATCAGGAGCGATCGTTCCTGTTGGAGTCACACCGGCGACCCAGAACACGTTCATGGCCGTGAGCCATAAGGTGGTTTTAGTCTGCCAACGCTTAAAGTACGTCCCCGTAAAAGGGGACGGTTTCAGTGCAGCAGCAAAACCAGAATTCGAAAAACTCCTACACAGATTAGGTTTTTGGATTGATAAGAAAATAGGCAGTTTTACGATTAAATTAATCCATAAATAAATCATGAGCATGACATGGACAGCATTGATAACACACTGATTACGATCTAACATAGCATGTACTACGCATATAGTAGAAACATCTACGCATATCGCTAGTACTGCTACAACAGAAAGAAACACGAGAAGGATAAACGATGTGTACCCTCCGATCGGCCACGCGGCGGTGTTGGCGGTTGCAGTAGCCGCGGCATCCTCGGCGGCCTTCTTGTCGGCCTCAGCCTTCTCAGCGGCGGCACGGTCGGCGTCGGTTGACATGGTGATGACGAAGGTGATGCGGACGTAGATGAAAAGAAGCGAGCAGTCGCGTAGTCGCTACCCAAAAACCTAATCGCCCCTCTCCCATACAGGATCCGGAGAGGCGGGGTTTCGGAGGCGTGCTCTCCCGTCAATCATGTACGCGGTGAATGGGACGGAGTCGTCGGCGGCAGCAACAACAGAGGAACGGCGTGGGCGTGGGAGGCGGAGATGCGTTCTGTTTCGTGGCGGCTAGGGTTGGCAGCGCCCCACATATATATGTGCGGCTGCGCGTGGAGAGACGTGGGCTGAACCCACGTCCAAGTCGGTAGCCCACGATCCGACGTCTCAGATCGTAGCCCCACCTGTCAAAGACTCTCCGTTCCTGACCGGCAAAAAGAAGCACAAAGGAGTGAGCTCGGCTCGGCTCAATCCCGCAACCCGCGGAGCGTCGTGACGAGGCGTGGCGTGGCGAGGCGAGCAGAGGAGGAGTGCGCGAGGGCCTCATCTCTTCTCAAGCTCCAATAGCATGAGAAAGAGAATCCCTTATAAACCATTCCAACTCTCCTTCCACTTCCGGGGTGGGACTAAAATTCCCACCACTTTGTCATGCCACCTACATGGGCCCTTAGAGATCAAATCTGAAATTGTTATATGGGCTCTAGGCCCATCTCATATTTCAACAATCCCCCACCAGATCTCAGTGCCCCACTTCGTCCTTTGTTCCAAACGCTGTTTTGATATACCAGCATTTCAGTGGAGACCGATTAAGGTTGAGCTCCACCTAGACCAAGTAATTACACTCCTTCACAACTGAACAATGGACTATGCCTTGAATTGTCAGTTTGGCGTCAAGAAGTTTCACCACAAGTCTCACTGATACAAGGCTACCGAAGGCCGACCCCTTGGGTGGAGCATATTAGTCACACTCCTGGCCTGTTCATGAGCTTGCTAGAGATCACCCCAATCTCATAGACTATGACCAGCAATCGGGCTCATATAGGTGTGTTCCTCCAAAGATCGCTCTGTAGGATAGCATCTTGCTTATGCATATAAGCCTTGGAACACATTAAGACAGTAGTCATCCTTCCATACAGTTTTTCGAGAGCATTGCATCTCCAACGGAGTGGGTTAGTAAAGTTACTCTCCTCAGTTCACCACTGGCTTGTTTTCCCAGGTCCTACTTCACGGGATCTCCGATCACATAGGTTGGGTTACTACCAAGGCAACTCATGTGGGTCTCATACCCATCTCCCTTGATGCGTTATCTATCACAACACGTGATAGCCCTTTAGTAAAGGGATCTGCCAGATTCTTAGCCGTATGAATATAATCCAATGCTATCACTCCGGAGTTCCTCAATTTTCTGACAGCTTTCAATCTCATTTTTATGTGTCTATTGGACTTCATGTTGTCCTTTGAACTCTTCACCTTGGCAATAACTGTTTGATTGTCACAGTTCATAAGGATGGCCGGAACCGGCTTCTCAACCACTGGCAAGTCCATCAACAGATCTCGAAGCCATTGTGCTTCGCCACTCGATGTGTCTAATGCTGTTAATTCTGCTTCCATTGTCGATCTTGTTAAGATCGTTTGCTTGCAAGACTTCCAGGAAACAGCACCACCTCCAAGAGAAAATATATACCTAGTTGTGGCCTTCATCTCATCAGCATCAGAGATCCAATTCGCATCACTATACCCTTCAAGTACCGACGGGTATCCGGTATAGTGAAGTCCACAGTTCATAGTACCTTTCAGATAGCGCATAACTCTCTCAAGAGCACACCAATGTACATCACCCGGTTTGGAAACAAATCGGCTCAGTTTGCTAATAGCAAATGCGATGTCAGGCCTCGTTGCGCTCGCTAGATACTGGAGTGAACCAACAATCTGAGAGTATATCAATTGATCTATAGCTGTGCCTTTAGACTTTCGAATCAGCACACTAGGATCATATGGTGTTTGAGATGGTTTGCAGTCCGAATATCCAAAACGACTCAACACCTTCTCAACATAATGGGATTGCAGAAGTGTAATCCCACCCTCATCATCTCTGAATAGCTTGATGTTCAAGATAACATCAGCCACTCCAAGGTCCTTCATCTCAAAGTTCTGAGATAGGAAAGACTTAACCTCCTTGATCAACTTGAGATTAGTCCCGAATATCAGTATGTCATCAACATACAATCATAGTATAACCCATTAGCCCCCACCATAGCGATAGTATACACATTTGTCGGCCTCATTAACAACAAAGCCAACAGACGTCAACGTTTCATTAAACTTGTCATGCCATTGCTTAGGCGCTTGTCTCAGGCCATACAAAGATTTCACCAACTTACACACCTTTCCTTCCTGACCATCCATCACAAAGCCATCAGGCTGTTGCATATAGATTTCCTCCTTTAGCTCTCCGTTCAGGAAAGCCGTCTTAACATCCATCTGATGAATGAGAAGACCATGCGAGGCCGCCAACGAGAGTAATAATCGAATGGTGGTCAGTCTGGCCACAGGTGAATAAGTGTCGAAGAAATCTTCTTCTTCTTTCTGGGCGTAGCCCTTGGCCACAAGCCTAGCCTTGTACTTTTCTGTCGTACCGTCGGGCCTAATCTTCTTCTTAAACACCCACTTGCAACCCAATGGTTTGCAACCATAAGGACGTTCAGTAAGCTCCCAAGTCCCGTTAGCCATGACGGAATCCATCTCGCTACGGACCGCATCCTTCCAGTAATCAGCTTCTGGAGATGCATATGCTTCTGAAATAGAAGTGGGATTATCCTCCACGAGGTATATGAAGAAATCATCACCAAAGGTCTTTACAGTCCTTTGTCTCTTGCCCCTACCAAGGGATTCCTCATTATCCTCCTCAGGAGTTTCATCATGTGTTTGATTATAATATTCCATCGGAATGACAGGTTCAGGAGTCTCCTCAGATTCCTGTCTAGAAGTGCTTTGTACATCTCTCATGGGGAAAATGTCCTCAAAGAATGTAGCATCTTTAGACTCCATAATTGTACCGACCTTCATGTCAGGTACCTCAGATTTCACTACTAGAAATCTATAGCCAACACTATTCATAGCATAGCCCAAATTAACACAGTCCACAGTCTTTGGTCCAAGCTTACACTTTTTGGGGATCGGCACATTAACTTTCGCCAAGCAGCCCCAGGTACGTAAGTACGAGAGTGTTGTCCTTCTCTTGGTCCACTTCTCGTAAGGAGTGATCTTGTTATCCTTTGTCGGAACTTTATTCAGGACATGACAGGATGTCATTATAGCCTCGCCCCCACCATGCCTTGGATAAACCCGACGTATCTAACATGGCGTTAACCAAATCAGTTAGAGTACGGTTTTTCCGCTCGGCAACCCCGTTTGACTGGGGTGAGTAGGGAGGCGTCCTCTCGTGAATAATGCCGTGTTCCGCACAAAAGGCATCAAACTCCTTCGAGAAGTACTCTCCACCACGATCTGACCGGACTCGTTTAATTTTCTTTTCAAGTTGATTCTCAACTTCTGCCTTATAGATTTTGAAGTAGTGTAGAGCCTCTTCTTTAGTATTTAACAGATACACATAGCAATACCTAGTGGAATCATCTATCAAAGTCATGAAATATTTCTTTCCACCTTTAGTCAACACACCATTCATCTCACAAAGATCAGAATGTATGAGTTCTAGTGGCGCCAAGTGTCTCTCCTCTGCTGCCTTGTGAGGCTTGCGAGGTTGGTTAGATTGCACACATGAATGGCACTTAGAACCTTTGGCTAAAGTGAAACTTGGGATTAAATTCGATTTTGCTAGTCGCGTCATAACACCGAAATTAATGTGACAAAGACGTGAATGCCATACTTCAGATTCATTAACACTCAAATGAATATTGTTCACGACTTTATTACATAGATCTGCAAGAGAAAGGCGGAACATGTCTCCGCATTCATAACCCTTTCCAACAAATAGTCCATATTTCGTAACAACTAATTTATTAGACTCGAATACCAACTTAAACCCTTCTCTACATAGAAGGGAGCCACTAACGAGGTTCTTCTTGATGGCGGGGACATGCTGCACGTTCTTCAGCTGCATGATCCTTCCCGAAGTAAACTTCAGATCGACTGTGCCAACACCAAGAACAGAAGCACTCGCGCCATTCCCCATCAATACGGACCCGTGACCTGTGGCCTCGTAAGAAGAGAACAATGAAATGTCAGCACACACATGAAAACCTACACCTGTGTCGACCCACCAATCGGTGGACGGCCAAACTAAAAATACAGCAAATAAATTACCGTACCAAGATGCACCATTCTCATTGTTGCTCACAATCATATTGACAGACTTGGATGTTGGAGAACGTAGCAGAAATTCAAAAAAATTTCCTACGTGTCGCCAAGATCTATCTATGGAGAAACCAGCAATGAAGGGAAAGAGAGTGCATCTACATACCCTTATAGATCGCTAAGCGGAAGCGTTCAAGTGAACGGGGTTGATGGAGTCGTACTCGTCGTGATCCAAATCACCGATGACCAAGTGCCGAACGGACGACACCTCCGCGTTCAACACATGTACAGCCCGGTGACGTCTCCCATGCCTTGATCCAGCAAGGAGAGAGGGAGAGGTTGAGGAAGACTCCGTGCAGCAGCAGCACAACGGCGTGGTGGTGGTGGAGGAGCGTGGCAATCCTGCAGGGCTTCTCCAAGCACCGCGGGAGAGCAGAAGAACTTGGGGGAGGGGGAGGGCTGCGCCAGCACAATGGTACGGTTGCCCTCCCACCTCCTTCATATATATAGGGGCAAGGGAGAGGGGGGACGGCCCCCTCAGATCCCATCTGAGCAGGGGGCGGCGGCCAGGAGGGGTGGCTTGCCCCCCAAGGCAAGGGGGGGCGCCCCCTTCTAGGGTTCCCCCAAACCCTAGGCGCCTTGGGCCCTTGTGGGGGGGCGCACCAGCCCACCTGGGGCTGGTTCCCTCCCACATGTGGCCCATGCAGCCCTACGGGGCCGGTGGTCCCACTTGGTGGACCCCCGGGCCCTCCTGGTGGTCCCGGTACATTACCGATAAAACCCGAAACCCTTTCGGTGACCAAAACAGGACTTCCCATATATAAATCTTTAGCTACGGACCATTCCGGAAGTCCTCGTGACATCCGGGATCTCATCCGGGACTCCAAACAACATTCGGTAACCACATACGAACTTCCTTTATAACCCTAGCGTCATCGAACCTTAAGTGTGTAGACCCTACGGGTTCGGGAAGCATGCAGACATGACCGAGATGTATTCCGGTCAATAACCAACAGCGGTATCTGGATACCCATGTTGGCTCCCACATGTTCCACGATGATTTCATTGGATGAACCACGATGTCGAGGATTCGATCAATCCCTTATACAATTCCCTTTGTCTAGCGGTATTATACTTGCTCGAGATTCGATCGTCGGTATCCCGATACCTTGTTCAATCTCGTTATCGGCAAGTCTCTTTACTCGTTCCGTAACACATCATCCCGTAATCAACTCCTTGATCATATTGTGCACATTATGATGATGTCCTACCGAGTGGGCCCAGAGATACCTCTCCGTCACACGGAGTGACAAATCCCAGTCTCGATTCGTGCCAACCCAACAGACACTTTCGGAGATACCTGTAGTGTACCTTTATAGTCACCCAGTTACGTTGTGACGTTTGGCACACCCAAAGTATTCCTACGGTATCCGGGAGTTGCACAATCTCATGGTCTAAGGAAATGATACTTGACATTAGAAAAGCTTTAGCATACGAACTACACGATCTTGTGCTAGGCTTAGGATTAGGTCTTGTCCATCACATCATTCTTCTAATGATGTGATCCCGTTATCAATGACATCCGATGTCCATGGTCAGGAAACCGTAACCATCTATTGATCAACGAGCTAGTCAACTAGAGGCTTACTAGGGACATAGTGTTGTCTATGCATCCACACATGTATCTGAGTTTCCTATCAATACAATTCTAGAATGGATAATAAACAATTATCATGAACAAGGAAATATAATAATAACCTATTTATTATTGCCTCTAGGGCATATTTCCAACAGTCTCCCACTTGCACTAGAGTCAATAATCTAGTTCACATCGCCATGTGATTGCAATGATTCCAACACCCATGGGGTTTGATCATATCTCGCTTATGAGAGAGGTTACTAGTCAATGGGTTTGAATCTTTCAGATCCGTGTGTGCTTTACAAATATCTATGTCATATCCTAGATGCAGCTACCACGCTCTATTTGGACCTATTCCAAATAACTGTTCTACTATATGAATCCAGTTTACTACTCAGAATAATCTGGATTAGTGTCAAAGCTTGCATCGGCGTAACCTTTTATGACGAACTCTTTTACCACCTCCATAATCGAGAAAATTCCTTAGTCCACTAGTTACTAAGGATAACCTTGACCGTTGTCCTGTGATCCATTTCCAGATCACACTTGTACCCCTTGACTGACTCATGGTTTGGCACACTTCAGGTGCGGTACATAACATAGCATACTTTAGAGCCTACGACTAAAGCATAGGGGACGACCTTCGTCCTTTCTCTCTATTCTGCCGTGGTCATGTCTTGAGTCTTGCTCAATACTCACACCTTGTAACACAGCCGAGAACTCCTTCTTTGCTGATTATTTTGAACTCCTTAAAAATCTTGTCGTGGTATGTGTTTGTTTGAAAGTACTATTAAACGATCTTGATCTATCCTTATAGATCTTGATGCTCAATGTTTAAGTAGCTTAATCCAGGTTTTCATTGAAAAACATTTTTCAAACAACCCTATATGCCTTCCAGAAATTCTACATCATTTCCGATAAACAATATGTCAACAACATATACTCATCAGAAATTCTATAGTGCTCCCACTCACTTCTTTGGAAATACAAGTTTCTCATAAACTTTGTATAAACCCAAATCTTTGGTCATCTCATCAAAGCGTACATTCCAACTCCGAGATGCTTACTCCAGTCCTTAGAAGGATTGCTGGAGCTTTGCATACTTGTTAGCATCTTTCAGGATTGACAAAAATCTTCTGGTTGTATCACATACAACCTTTCCTCAACAAAATCGTCGAGGAAACAATGTTTTGACATCCTATCTGCACAATTTCATAAATAATGCAGTAATCGCTAACATAATTCCAACAGACTCTTAGCATCGCTACGAGTGAGAAAGTCTCATCGCAGTCAACTCCTTGAACTTGTCGGAAAACATCTTAATGACAAGTCGAGCTTTCTTAATGGTGACATTTACCATCATTGTCCGTCTTCCTTTTAAAATCCATCTGTACTCAACAGCCTCACGACCATCGAGCCGTTCTGCCAAAGTCTACACTTTGTTTTTCATACATGGATCCTCTCTCGGATTTTATGGCCTCGAGCCATTCATCGGAATCCGGTCCCACCATCGCTTCTCCATAGCTCGTAGGTTCTTTGTTGTCTAGCAACATGACTTCCAAGACAGGATTACGTACCACTCTGAAGTAGTATGCATCCTTGTCGTCCTACGAGGTCTGGGAGTGACTTGATCTGAAGTCTCATGATCACTATCATAAGCTTCCACCTCAATTGGTGTAGGTGCCACAGGAACAACTCTTTGTGCCCTGCTATACACTAGTTGAAGTGACGGTTCAATAACCTCATCAAGTCTCCACCATCCTCCCACTCAATTCTTTCGAGAGAAACTTTTCCTCAAGAAAGGACCCGATTTGAGAAACAATCCCTATTGCTTTCGGATCTGAGATAGGAGGTATACCCAACTGTTTTGGATGTCCTATGAAGATGCATTTATCCGCTTTGGGTTCGAGCTTATCAGCCTGAAACTTTTTTCACATAAGCGTTGCAACCCCAAACTTATAAGAAATGACAGCTTAGGTTTCTCTAAACCATAGTTCATACGGTGTCATCTTATCGGAATTACGTGGTGCCCTATTTAAAGTGAGTGCGGTTGTCTCTAATGCCTAACCCATGAGCGATAGTGGTAATTCGATAAGAGACACCATGGTATGCATCATATCCAATAGGGTGCAGTTATGATGTTCGGACACACCATCACACTATGGTGTTCCAGGCGGTACTAGTCGTGAAATAATTTCCACAATGTCTCAATTGTGTACCAAACTCGCAACTCAGATATTCATCTCTATGATCATATCATAGATATTTTATCCTCTTGTCACGACGATCTTCAGCTTCATTCTGAAATTACTTGAACCATTCAATAATTCAAACTTGTGTTTCATCAAGTAAATATACTTAACATCTACTCAAATCATCTGTGAAGTAAGAACACAATGATATCCACTGCGTGCCTCAGCGCTCATTGGACCGCACACATCAAAATGTATTACTTCCAACAAGTTGCTTTCTTGTTCCATCTTACTGAAAACGAAGCTTTTTCAGTCATCTTGCCCATGTGGTAAGATTTGCATATCTCAAGTGATTCAAAATCAAGTGAGTCCAAACAATCCATCTGTATGAAGTTTCTTCATGCATATCTACCAATAAACATGGTTCGCATGTCTCAATCTGTTCAAAAATGAGTGAGTCCAAAGATCCATCAACATGGAGCTTCTTCATGCGTTTTATACCAATATGACTTACACGACAGTGCCACAAGTAGGTGGTACTATCATTACTATCTTATATCTTTTGGCATGAACATGTGTATCACTATGATCGAGATTCAATAAACCATTCATTTTAGGTGCAAGACCATTGAAGGTATTATTCAAATAAACAGAGTAACTATTATTCTCTTTAAATGAACAACCGTATTGCGATAGACATAATCCAATCATGTCTATGCTCAACGCAAACACCAAATAACAATTATTTAGGTTTAACACCAATCTCGATGGTAGAGGGAGCGAGCGATGCTTGATCATATCAACTTTGGAAACACTTTCAACACATATCGTCAGCTCACCTTTAGCTAGTCTCCGTTTATTCCGTAGCTTTTATTTCGAGTTACTAACACTTAGCAACCGAACCGGCATCTAATACCCTGGTGCTACTAGGAGTACTAGTAAAGTACACATTCACATAATGTATATCCAATATACTTCTATCGATAGCCTTCTCATCTACCAAGTACCTAGGGTAATTCTGCTCCAGTGGCTGTTCCCCTTATTATAGAAGCACTCAGTCTCGGGTTTGGGTTTTACCTTGGGTTTCTCCACTAGAGCAGCAGCTGATTTGCCGTTTCATGAAGTATCCCTTCTTTCCCTTGCCCTTCTTGAAACTAGTGGTTTCACTAACCATCAACAATTGATGCTCCTTCTTGATTTCTACTTTCGCGGTGTCAAACATCGTGAATATTTCAAGGATCATCATATCTATCCCTGATATGTTATAGTTCATCACGAAGCTCTAGCAGCTTGGTGGCAATGACTTTGGAGAAACATCACTATCTTATCTGGAAGATCAACTCCCACTCGATTTAAGTGATTGTTGTACTCAGACAATTCGAGCACAAGCTCAACGATTGAGCTTTTCTCCCTTAGTTTGCAGGCTAAGAAAATCGTCGGAGGTCTTATACCTCTTGACGTGGGCAAGAACCTGAAATCCCAATTTCAGCCCTCGAAACATCTCATATGTTCCGCGACATTTCAAAAATGTCTTCGGTGCCTCAATTCTAAACCATTCAACATTACCGAACTATCACGTACTTATCTAAACGTGTATGTCCGATGTTCGCAACATCCACAAACGACGTTTGGGGTTCAGCACACTGAGCGGTGCATTAAGGACATAAGCCTTCTACTGTCCACATAATTGCTACTGTGAACTTTCAACTATATTTTCTCTAGGAACGTATCTAACACAGTAGAACTAAAGCGTAAGCTATGACATAATTTGCAAAGATCTTTTGACTATGTTCAGGATAATTAAGTTCATCTTATGAACTCCCACTCAGATAGACATCCCTCTAGTTATCCAAGTGATTACATGATCCGAGTCAACTAGGCCGTGTCCGATCATCACGTGAGACGGACTAGTCATCATCGGTGAACATCTTCATGTTGATCGTATCTACCATACGACTCATGCTCGACCTTTCGGTCTCTTGTGTTCCGAGGCCATGTCTGTACATGCTAGGCTCGTCAAGTCAACCTAAGTGTTTCACATGTGTAAATCTGTCTTACACCCGTTGTATGTGAACGTTAGAATCTATCACACCCGATCATCACGTGGTGCTTCAAAACGACGAACTTTCGCAACGGTGCACAGTTAGGGGGAACACTTTCTTGAAATTTTAATGAGGGATCATCTTATTTACTACCGTCGTTCTAAGCAAATAAGATGCAAAAACATGATAAACATCACATGCAATCAAAAAGTGACATGATATGGCCAATATCATTTTGCTCCTTTTGATCTCCATCTTCGGGGCTCCATGATCATCATCGTCACCGGCATGACACCATGATCTCCATCATCATGATATCCATCATCGTGTCTTCATGAAGTTGTCTCGCCAACTATTACTTCTACTACTATGGCTAACGGTTTAGCACTAAAGTAAAGTAATTACATGGCGTTGTTCAATGACGCGCAGGTCATACAATAAATTAAGACAACTCCTATGGCTCCTGCCGGTTGTCATACTCATCGACATGCAAGTCGTGATTCCTATTACAAGAACATGATCAATCTCATACATCACATATCATTCATCACATTCTTTTTGGCCACATCACATCACATAGCATACCCTGCAAAAACAAGTTAGACGTCCTCTAATTGTTGTTGCATGTTTTACGTGGCTGCTATGGGTTTCTAGCAAGAACGTTTCTTACCTACGCAAAAGCCACAACGTGATATGCCAATTACTATTTACCCTTCATAAGGACCCTTTTCATCGAATCCGATTCGACTAAAGTGAGAGAGACAGACACCCGCTAGCCACCGTATGCAACTAGTGCATGTCAGTCGGTGGAACCTGTCTCACGTAAGAGTACGTGTAAGGTCGGCCCGGGCCGCTTCATCCCACGATGCCGCCGAATCAAGATAAGACTAGTAATGGCAAGTAAATTGACAAAATCGACGCCCACAACTACTTTGTGTTCTACTCGTGCATAGAAACTACGCATAGACCTAGCTCATGATGCCACTTTTGGAGAACGTAGCAGAAATTCAAAAAAATTTCCTACGTGTCACCAAGATCTATCTATGGAGAAACCAGCAATGAAGGGAAAGAGAGTGCATCTATATACCCTTGTAGATCGCTAAGCGGAAGCGTTCAAGTGAACAGGGTTGATGGAGTCGTACTCGCCGTGATCCAAATCACCGATGACCAAGTGCCGAATGGACGTCACCTCCGCGTTCAACACACGTACAGCCCGATGACGTCTCCCATGCCTTGATTCAGCAAGGAGAGAGGGAGAGGTTGAGGAAGACTCCGTCCAGCAGCAGCACAACGGCGTGGTGGTGGTGGAGGAGCGTGGCAATCCTGCAGGGCTTCGCCAAGCACCACGGGAGAGGAGAAAAACTTGGGAGAGGGGGAGGGCAGCGCCAGCACAATGGTACGGTTGCCCTCCCACCCCCTTCATATATATAGGGGCAAGGGAGAGGGGGGCCGGCCCCCTCAGATCCCATCTGAGGAGGGGGCGGCGGCCAGGAGGGGTGGCTTGCCCCCCAAGGCAAGGGGGGGCGCCGCCTTCTAGGGTTCCCCCAAACCCTAGGCGCCTTGGCCCTTGTGGGGGGGGGGCACCAGCCCACCTGGGGCTGGTCCCCTCCCACATGTGGCCCATGCAGCCCTCAGGGGCCGGTTGTCCCACTTGGTGGACCCCCGGGACCCTCCTGGTGGTCCCGGTACGTTACCGATAAAACCCGAAACCCTTTCGGTGACCAAAAAAGGACTTCCCATATATAAATCTTTACCTCCGGACCATTCCGGAACTCCTCGTGACGTCCGAGATCTCATCCTGGACTCCGAACAACATTCGGTAACCACATACGAACTTCCTTTATAACCCTAGCATCATCGAACCTTAAGTGTCTAAACCCTATGGGTTCGGGAAGCATGCAGACATGACCGAGATGTACTCCGGTCAATAACCAACAGCGGGATCTGGATACCCATGTTGGCTCCCACATGTTCCACGATGATTTCATCGGATGAACCACGATGTCGAGGATTCGATCAATCCCGTATACAATTCCCTTTGTCTAGCGGTATTGTACTTGCCCGAGATTCGATCGTCGGTATCCCGATACCTTGTTCAATCTCGTTATCGGCAAGTCTCTTTACTCGTTCCGTAACACATCATCCCGTAATCAACTCCTTGATCATATTGTGCACATTATGATGATGTCCTACCGAGTGGGCCCAGAGATACCTCTCCGTCACACGGAGTGACAAATCCCAGTCTCGATTCGTGCCAACCCAACAGACACTTTCGGAGATACCTGTAGTGTACCTTTATAGTCACCCAGTTACGTTGTGACGTTTGGCACACCCAAAGTATTCCTACGGTATCCGGGAGTTGCACAATCTCATGGTCTAAGGAAATGATACTTGACATTAGAAAAGCTTTAGCATACGAACTACACGATCTTGTGCTAGGCTTAGGATTAGGTCTTGTCCATCACATCATTCTTCTAATGATGTGATCCCGTTATCAATGACATCCGATGTCCATGGTCAAGAAACCGTAACCATCTATTGATCAACGAGCTAGTCAACTAGAGGCTTACTAGGGACATGGTGTTGTCTATGCATCCACACATGTATCTGAGTTTCCTATCAATACAATTCTAGCATCGATAATAAACGATTATCATGAACAAGGAAATATAATAATAACCTATTTATTATTGCCTCTAGGGCATATTTCCAACATTGGAGTCCTGCCCTTGCTTCTTATACTTGTTTGGGCACTTGTTAGCCCAATGTTCAAGCGAACCACAAGTAAAGCAGCCCTCATCCTTCTTGTTCTTCTTGAAGGTCTTCTTACCCTTCTTCTTAAAGTCGGTACTCTGTTGGACACCGTTCTTTCCCTTGGGCTTGTGGGAATTGGAGTTCTTCTGATGCACCATATTGGCCACAGAAGTTCCTTCGCCCCCTTTTCCGTGCGAGTCCTTTGCCCTTGAATTCTGCTCAACACTCAGATGGCCAATGACATCCTCCATAGAGAATTCACGCCTCTGATGTTTCAGAGTGGTGGCGAAGTTCCTCCAGGAATTGGGAAGCTTGGCGATTATGCAGCCCACGACAAACTTGCCTGGTAACTCGCACTTAAGAAGCTCAAGCTCCTTAATAATGCATATTATCTCATGAGCGTGCTCCAAAACAGCACGGTTTTCAACCATCTTGTAGTCGTGGAACTGCTCTATAATATACATCTCGCTCCCTGCATCGGCAGCCCCGAACTTAGATTCGAGCGCCTCCCACAAGTCCTTGGCAGACCGCACATGCAAATATGCGTCAACCAGCTTATCTCCAATCACGCTCAGAACTGCCCCGAGGAACACGACAGTGGCCTCCTTAAACGCCTTCTCCTGATCAGGAGCGATCGTTCCTGTGGGAGTCACACCGGCGACCCAGAACACGTTCATGGCCGTGAGCCATAAGGTGGTTTTAGTCTGCCAATGCTTAAAGTACGTCCCCGTAAACGAGGACGGTTTCAGTGCAGCAGCAAAACCAGAATTCGAAAAACTCCTACAAAGATTAGGTTTTTGGATTGATAAGAAAATAGGCAGTTTTTCGATTAAATTAATCCATAAATAAATCGTGAGCATGACATGGACAGCATTGATAACACACTGATTACGATCTAACAGAGCATGTACTACGCATATAGTAGAAACATCTACGCATATCGCTAGTACTGCTACAACAGAAAGAAACACGAGAAGGATAAACGATGTGTACCCTCCGATCGGCCACGCGGCGGTGTTGGCGGTGGCAGTAGCCGCGGCATCCTCGGCGGCCTTCTTGTCGGCCTCAACCTTCTCAGCGGCGGCACGGTCGGCGTCGGTTGACATGGTGATGAGAAGGTGATGCGGACGTAGATGAACAGAAGCGAGCAGTCGCATAGTCGCTACCCAAAAACCTAATCGCCCCTCTCCCGTACAGGATCCGGAGAGGCGGGGTTTCGGAGGCCTGCTCTCCCGTCAACCGTGTATGCGGTGAACGGGACGGAGTCGTCGGCGGCAGCAGCAGCAGAGGAACGGCGTGGGCGTGGGAGGCGGAGATGCGTTCTTTTTCGTGGCGGCTAGGGTTGGCAGCGCCCCACATATATATGTGCAGCTGCGCGTGGAGAGACATGGGCTGAACCCACGTCCAAGTCGGTAGCCCACGATCCGACGTCTCAGATCGTGGCCCCACCTGTCAAAGACTCTCCGTTCCTGACCGGCAAAAAGAAGCACATAGGAGTGAGCTCGGCTCGGCTCAATCCCGCAACCCGCGGCGCATCGTGACGAGGCGTGGCGTGGCGAGGCGAGCGGAGGAGGAGGAGTGCGCGAGGGCCTCATCTCTTCTCAAGCTCCAATAGCATGAGGAAGAGAATCCCTTATAAACCACTCCAACTCTCCTTCCACTTCCGAGGTGGGACTAAACTTCCCACCACTTTGTCATGCCACCTACATGGGCCCTTAGAGATCAAATCTGAAATTGTTATACGGGCTCTAGGCCCATCTCATATTTCAACAATCCCCCACCAGATCTCAGTGCCCCACTTCGTCCTTTGTTCCAAACGCTGTTTTGATATACCAGCATTTCAGTGGAGACCGATTAAGGTTGAGCTCCACCTAGACCAAGTAGTTACACTCCTTCACAACTGAACAATGGACTATGCCTTGAATTGTCAGTTTGGCGTCAAGAAGTTTCACGACAAGTCTCACTGATACAAGGCTACCGAAGGCCGACCCCTCGGGTGGAGCATATTAGTCACACTCCTGGCCTGTTCATGAGCTTGCTAGAGATCACCCCAATCTCATAGACTGTGACCAGCAGTCAGGCTCATATAGGTGTGTTCCTCCAAAGATCGCTCTGTAGGATAGCATCTTGCTTATGCATATAAGCCTTGTAACACATTAAGACAGTAGTCATCCTTCTATACAGTTTTCCGAGAGCATTGCATCTCCAACGGAGTGGGTTAGTAAAGTTACTCTCCTCAGTTCACCACTGGCTTGTTTGCCCAGGTCCTACTTCACGGGATCTCCGATCACATAGGTTGGGTTACTACCAAGGCAACTCATGTGGGTCTCATACCCATCTCCCTTGATGCTTCCATTGTCGATCTTGTTAAGATCGTTTGCTTGCAAGACTTCCAGGAAACAGCACCACCTCCAAGAGTAAATATATACCCAGTTGTGGCCTTCATCTCATCAGCATCAGAGATCCAATTCGCATCACTATACCCTTCAAGTACCGACGGGTATCCGGTATAGTGAAGTCCACAATTCATAGTACCTTTCAGATAGCGCATAACTCTCTCAAGAGCACGCCAATGTACATCACCCGGTTTGGAAACAAATCGGCTCAGTTTGCTAATAGCAAATGCGATGTCAGGCCTCGTTGCGCTCGCTAGATACTGGAGTGAACCAACAATCTGAGAGTATCTCAATTGATCTATAGCTGTGCCTTTAGACTTTCGAATCAGCACACTAGGATCATATGGTGTTTGAGATGGTTTGCAGTCCGAATATCCAAAACGACTCAACACCTTCTCAACATAATGGGATTGCAGAAGTGTAATCCCACCCTCATCATCTCTCAATAGCTTGATGTTCAAGATAACATCAGCCACTCCAAGGTCCTTCATCTCAAAGTTCTGAGACAGGAAAGATTTAACCTCCTCGATCAACTTGAGATTAGTCCCGAATATCAGTATGTCATCAACATACAAACATAGTATAACCCCTTCGCCCCCACCATAGCGATAGTATACACATTTGTCGGCCTCATCAACAACAAAGCCAACAGACGTCAACGTTTCATTAAACTTGTCATGCCATTGCTTAGGCGCTTGTCTCAGGCCATACAAAGATTTCACCAACTTACACACCTTTCCTTCTTGACCATCCATCACAAAGCCATCAGGCTGTTGCATATAGATTTCCTCCTTTAGCTCTCCGTTCAGGAAAGCCGTCTTAACATCCATCTGATGAATGAGAAGACCATGCGAGGCCGCCAACGAGAGTAATAATCGAATGGTGGTCAGTCTGGCCACAGGTGAATAAGTGTCGAAGAAATCTTCTTCTTCTTTCTGGGCGTAGCCCATGGACACAAGCCTAGCCTTGTACTTTTCTATCGTACCGTCGGGCCTAAGCTTCTTCTTAAACACCCACTTGCATCCCAATGGTTTGCAACCATAAGGACGTTCAGTAAGCTCCCAAGTCCCATTAGCCATGATGGAATCCATGTCGCTACGGACCGCATCCTTCCAGTAATCAGCTTCTGGAGATGCATATGCTTCTGAAATAGAAGTGGGATTATCCTCCACGAGGTATATGAAGAAATCATCACCAAAGGTCTTTACAGTCCTTTGTCTCTTGCCCCTACCAAGGGATTCCTCATTATCCTCCTCAGGATTTTCATCATGTGTTTGATTATAATATTCCATCGGAATGACAGGTTCAGGAGTCTCCTCAGATTCCTGTCTAGAAGTGCTTTGTACATCTCTCATGGGGAAAATGTCCTCAAAGAATGTAGCATCTTTAGACTCCATAATTGTACCGACCTTCATGTCAGGTACCTAATATTTCACTACTAGAAATCTATAGCCAACACTATTCATAGCGTAGCCCAAATTAACACAGTCCACAGTCTTTGGTCCAAGCTTAGGCTTTTTGGGGATCGGCACATTAACTTTCGCCAAGTAGCCCCAGGTACATAAGTACGAGAGTGTTGTCCTTCTCTTGGTCCACTTCTTGTAAGGAGTGATCTCGTTATCCTTTGTCGGAACTTTATTCAGGACATGACAGGATGTCATTATAGCCTCCCCCCACCATGCCTTGGATAAACCCGACGTATCTAACATGGCGTTAACCAAATCAGTTAGAGTACGGTTTTTCCGCTCGGCAACGCCGTTTGACTGGGGTGAGTAGGGAGGCATCCTCTCGTGAATAATGCCGTGTTCCGCACAAAAGTCATCAAACTCCTTCGAGAAGTACTCTCCACCACGATCTGACCGGACTCGTTTAATTTTCTTTTCAAGTTGATTCTCAACTTCTGCCTTATAGATTTTGAAGTAGTGTAGAGCCTCATCTTTAGTATTTAACAGATACACATAGCAATATCTGGTGGAATCATCTATCAAAGTCATGAAATATTTCTTTCCACCTTTAGTCAACACACCATTCACGTCACAAAGATCAGAATGTATGAGTTCTAGTGGCGCCAAGTGTCTCTCCTCTGCTGCCTTGTGAGGCTTGCGAGGTTGCTTAGATTGCACACACGAATGGCACTTAGAACCTTTGGCTAAAGTGAAACTCGGGATTAAATTCGATTTTGTTCGTCGCGTCATAACACCAAAACTAATGTGACAAAGACGTGAATGCCATACTTCAGGTTCATTAACACTCAAATGAATATTGTTCACGACTTTATTACATAGATCTACAAGAGAAAGGCGGAACATGCCTCCGCATTCATAACCCTTTCCAACAAATAGTCCATATTTCGTAACAACTAATTTATTAGACTCGAATACCAACTTAAACCCTTCTCTACATAGAAGGGAGCCACTAACGAGGTTCTTCTTGATGGCGGGGACATGCTGCACGTTCTTCAGTTGCACGATCCTTCCCGAAGTAAACTTCAGATCGACCGTGCCAACACCAAGAACAGAAGCACTCGCGCCATTCCCCATCAATACGGACCCGTGACCTGTGGCCTGGTAAGAAGATAACAATGAAATGTCAGCACACACATGAACACCTGCACCTGTGTCGAACCACCAATCGGTGGAAGGCCAAACTGAAAATACAGCAAATAAATTACCGTACCCAGATGCACCATTCTCATTGTTGCTCACAATCATATTGACAGACTTGGAGTCCTGCCCTTGCTTCTTATACTTGTTTGGGCACTTGTTGGCCCAATGTTCAAGCGAACCACAAGTAAAGCAGCCCTCATCCTTCTTGTTCTTCTTGAAGGTCTTCTTACCCTTCTTCTTAAAGTCGGTACTCTGTTGGACACCGTTCTTTCCCTTGGGCTTGTGGGAATTGGAGTTCTTCTGATGCACCATATTGGCCACAGAAGTTCCTTCGCCCCCTTTTCCGTGCGAGTCCTTTGCCCTTGAATTCTGCTCAACACTCAGATGGCCAATGACATCCTCCATAGAGAATTCACGCCTCTGATGTTTCAGAGTGGTGGCAAAGTTCCTCCAGGAATTGGGAAGCTTGGCGATTATGCAGCCCGCGACAAACTTGCCCGGTAACTCGCACTTAAGAAGCTCAAGCTATTTAACAATGCATATTATCTCATGAGCCTGCTCCAAAACAGGACGGTTTTCAACCATCTTGTAGTCGTGGAACTGCTCTATAATATACATCTCGCTCCCTGCATCGGCAGCCCCGAACTTAGATTCGAGCGCCTCCCACAAGTCCTTGGCAGACCGCACATGCAAATATGCGTCAACCAGCTTATCTCCAATCACGCTCAGATCTGCCCCGAGGAACACGACAGTGGCCTCCTTAAACGCCTTCTCCTGATGAGGAGCGATCGTTCCTGTGGGAGTCACACCGGCGACCCAGAACACCTTCATGGCCGTGAGCCATAAGGTGGTTTTAGTCTGCCAACGCTTAAAGTACGTCCCCGTAAACGGGGACGGTTTCAGTGCAGCAGCAAAACCAGAATTCGAAAAACTCCTACACAGATTAGGTTTTTGGATTGATAAGAAAATAGGCAGTTTTTCGATTAAATTAATCCATAAATAAATCATGAGCATGACATGGACAGCATTGATAACACACTGATTACGATCTAACAGAGCATGTACTACGCATATAGTAGAAACATCTACGCATATCGCTAGTACTGCTACAACAGAAAGAAACACGAGAAGGATAAACGATGTGTACCCTCCGATCGGCCACGCGGCGGTGTTGGCGGTGGCAGTAGCCGCGGCATCCTCGGCGGCCTTCTTGTCGGCCTCAGCCTTCTCAGCGGCGGCACGGTCGGTGTCGGTTGACATGGTGATGACGAAGGTGATGCGGACGTAGATGAAAAGAAGCGAGCAGTCGCGTAGTCGCTACCCAAAAACCTAATCGCCCCTCTCCTGTACAGGATCCGAAGAGGTGGGGTTTTGGAGGCCTGCTCTCCCGTCAACCGTGTACGCGGTGAACGGGACGGAGTCGTCGGCGGCAGCAGCAGCAGAGGAACGGCGTGGGCGTGGGAGGCGGAGATGCATTCTGTTTCATGGCGGCTAGGGTTGGCAGCGCCCCACATATATATGTGCGGCTGCACGTGGAGATACGTGGGATGAACCCACGTCCAAGTCGGTAGCCCACGATACGACGTCTCAGATCGTGGCCCCACCTGTCAAAGACTCTTCGTTCCTGACCGGCAAAAAGAAGCGCATAGGAGTGAGCTCGGCTCGGCTCAATCCCGCAACCCGCGGCGCGTCGTGACGAGGCGTGGCGTGGCGAGGCGAGCGGAGGAGGAGGAGGGCGCGAGGGCCTCATCTCTTCTCAAGCTCCAATAGCATGAGGAAGAGAATCCCTTATAAACCACTCCAACTCTCCTTCCACTTCCGGGGTGGGACTAAACTTCCCACCACTTTGTCATGCCACCTACATGGGCCCTTAGAGATCAAATCTGAAATTGTTATATGGGCTCTAGGCCCATCTCATATTTCAACAATCCCCCACCAGATCTCAGTGCCCCACTTCGTCCTTTGTTCCAAACGCTGTTTTGATATACCAGCATTTTAGTGGAGACCGATTAAGGTTGAGCTCCACCTAGACCAACTAGTTACACTCCTTCACAACTGAACAATGGACTATGCCTTGAATTGTCAGTTTGGCGTCAAGAAGTTTCACGACAAGTCTCACTGATACAAGGCTACCGAAGGCCGACCCCTCGGCTGGAGCATATTAGTCACACTCCTGGCCTGTTCATGAGCTTGCTAGAGATCACCCCAATCTCATAGACTGTGACCAGCAGTCGGGCTCATATAGGTGTGTTCCTCCAAAGATCGCTCTGTAGGATAGCATCTTGCTTATGCATATAAGCCTTGGAACACATTAAGACAGTAGTCATTCTTCCATACAGTTTTTCGAGAGCATTGCATCTCCAACGGAGTGGGTTAGTAAAGTTACTCTCCTCAGTTCACCACTGGCTTGTTTTCCCAGGTCCTACTTCATGGGATCTCCGATCACATAGGTTGGGTTACTACCAAGGCAACTCATGTGGGTCTCATACCCATCTCCCTTGATGCGTTATCTATCACAACACGTGATAGCCCTTTAGTAAAGGGATCTGCCAAATTCTTAGCCGTATGAATATAATCCAACTCTATCACTCCGGAGTTCCTCAATTTTCTGACAGCTTTCAATCTCATTCTTATGTGTCTATTGGACTTCATGTTGTCCTTTGAACTCTTCACCTTGACAATAACTGTTTGATTGTCACAGTTCATAAGGATGGCCGGAACCGGCTTCTCAACCACTGGCAAGTCCATCAACAGATCTCGAAGCCATTCTGCTTCGCCACTCGATGTGTCTAATGCTGTTAATTCTGCTTCCATTGTCGATCTTGTTAAGATCGTTTGCTTGCAAGACTTCCAGGAAACAGCACCACCTCCAAGAGTAAATCACTACAGGAATCAGCTACTTTGCCGTCTGCCACGGCGGATGGCAAAGGCATGAACGGCGGACGACAAAGGCCTTTGCCGTCTTCCGCGGACGGCAAAAGGCTCCGGCAACGTAGGCTACGGTAAACAGCTACTTTGCCGTCTGCTACTGATGGCAAAGTCTTTGCCGTCCGCCGCAGACGGCAAAGAGAGCGCGGCAGACGGCAAAGAGAGCGGACGACAATAATTGCGCTGTCAGTCCATTTAGTGGCTAACGGCAGGCCTTTGCCGTCCGCCACTGACGGCAAAATTTATAGTGTCTTTGCCGTCTGCCGTATGATGTCATCTACACGTCACTACATGGCAGGTTCTTTGCCGTCTGCCACTGATGGCAAAGTCTTTGCCGTCTACCACTGTAGGCAAACTGGCCAAATGGGTCAGCTCCCAGGAAGCACAGCTGGATGCGACGTGTCTTCTTTGCCGTCCGCGGCAGACGGCAAAGAGCCCGTTGCCGTCGGTGGCAGACGGCAAAGAGCCTGCATATTGGCTCTTTTATCTGTTTTTTATTAAATCCAACAATTTTCATCACAAATATATATGACATATATAGATATATTTCAAAAGGCCATTACAGAGCAAACATATAAGATATCCAACACATAACTTCATCATCCAACCATATATATTACATGCATAGTTCCATCATACATAACAAGTTCAACATAGAGGCATCCAACCATATATATTACAATAGTTTCATCCAACGATACATGCATAGTTCAACGATACAAAAGAAATAGAGAAAGGGATAAGGAGCACTCCATCTATGCAAGCTTTCGTCAAGTGAATGAAATATGCAAAATGAAAAATAAGAAAGTTAGAACAAGAAGAGTAAAACAAGAAGAAAAGTAGAACAAGAAGAAGACTAGAACAAGAAGAGTAGAACAAGAAGAAGACTAGAACAAGAAGAGTATGTCATTTATGAGCTAACTTACGTGAAATGGATCGTTTTTTAGCTAACTTACGTGAAATGGATCTTTTTTTAGCTAACTTAGGTCAAATGGATCGTTTTTGAGGTAACTAAGGTGAAATGGATCATTTTTTTAGCTAACTTAGGTGAAATGGATCGTTTTTAGCTAACTTAGGTGAAATGGATCGTTTTTTAGATAACTAAGGTGAAATGGATCCTTTTTTAGCTAACTTAGGTGAAATGGATCGTTTTTTAGCTAACTTAGGTGAAATGGATCATTTATGAGCTAACTTAGTTGAAATGGATCGGTTTTGAGCTAACTTAGGTGAAATGGATCATTTATGAGCTAATTTAGTTGAAATGGATCTTTTTGAGCTAACTTAGGTGAAATGGATCATTTAAGAGCTAATTTAGGTGAAATGGATCGTTTTTTAGCTAACTTGGTGAAATGGATAGATTATGAGCTAAATTAGTTGAAATGGATCGTTTATGAGATAACCTAGGTAAGATGGGTCATTTTGGAGTTAACCTAGGTGAAATGGGTCATTTTAAAGCTAACGTAGGTAAAATGGATCATTTAGGAGCTAATCTAGGTAAAATGGGTCATTTTTGAGCTAACTTGGATGAACTGGATCATTTATAAGCTAACATAGGTAAAATGGGTCATTTTAGAGCTAACTTAGGTAAAATGGATCGTCTATGAGCTAACTAAGCTAATTATGCAATTTTTGACATAAGTAAGCTAAGTACAGATCGTTTTAGAGCTAACTTAGGTAAAATGGATGGTTTTGGAGGTCAGTAAGCTTATTAAGTCATTTTGGAGGAGAAGAAGCTAAGTCTAGGTCATTATGGTAAGCATTGGAGGAAATAAAGCTAAGTCTAGGTCTTTATGCATGCGTTAAGCAAAACACTAGATAAACTTACCAAGATCCAGGAGGTGTAGGAGCGTGGTGGCTCGTGTCGGTAGCTGGAGAAGGATCGTGCGATGCTTGTCTGGAGTTACGCTGCACCAAAGATCATTTCCAATGTCTTGTTAGCATGATGACACTCAAATGTTAAGACTAGCAAGTAATGTCCTTTCAAATAAAACTCACCGTGGTCCCAGGAGCAATCACTGGCATCGGCGGAGCGGTCTGACCTGCCTTCTCGCACACAGACTGCACATTTGGTTTTGACGACTCAGTCATACTAGTTAGTAATGAGACAAACACTACATGAATGTTTTGGCTAATCTACAGAAGAAACTTACCACAAGGAGCTCGTACATGGCCCTTGCCTGCATGTCATTCCGTGCCCTCTCCTCCTCCATCATCTTTGCCGTCCTCTCCTCCAACTCCCGCTGCCTCTCCGCCGCCTCCGCCAGAAGTTTCTCTGTTCTATCTCTCTCACTCTGTATAGCAGCCTGCAACACCACTCACATGACCATTTGTAATCATTGATGGAAGCACACACAATGTAATGGAGAAAGATAACTGAGTACGTATCACTAACCTTGATGGCGAGTTGCACTGGCCGTTCACGATGCCTTATCTCAGGAGCGGAGCTCGACTGACGCGCCTTGATCTCCGGGAGAGTGCTAGGACAACGGATAAGTCCATCTCCAATTGCTATGGAGCCATGGGACCTCCCGCCACCAGATATCATCAACAGCTCTGGATCAATGGGACCCTGGCTCGGGTTAAAGTCCTCCCCTTTCCTCGCCTTCCCCTCATCTCTATATCTCACGAGCTTGTTGTGGGAGGAGATGTTGGTGAAGTTGTTTGCATCATTGAGGTCAGACTGAGAGAAAGCCTTGACTTTCTTGAAAGAGGCAGTGTGGGCCATGGCATACAGGTCGTACACCTCTGGCACCTTATCCGCCTTATTTTAGCGTGCCTGAAAGAGAGAAACAATGAAAATTAGTAATTAAAGGGCTCAAGCTAGCATGATGAATGAATTGCATGAATCATGAAGCAAACCACATACCCAGTTGCGCCCGAACTGATATAAGTTGGAGCTGCCTTGATGGTGTGGCACACCTTCCATTTGGGCACGTTTGTCCTTGGCCTCCTTGTGGAGGGCTAGCCATCGTTGTGAGCACCACTCATCGACCAACACCTCCCAACAATCCATCCGATCCGCACACCATCTCGAAGGCGCCTAAGTTAGCAAATAGAAACTTGAGCGCTACGACTAAGAATTACTAAATGAAGGAACTTAAGTAGAGAAGGCCTTAAGAATTACCTTCATGTACTGCTCCTTACTCAGGAACTTATCGCGGCACGCCGACTTGGTCTTCTTGATACCACGCAAGGCGTAGTAGTCTCGAACAGCCTGCACCCGAGCCTCGTGCCGTAAGTTCTGGAGTAGGCGCTTGTAGACGTTCTCGATAACATGTGCCGCGTCCTCCTCGTATCCCTCCTCACACCTGTAGAATGTCTGCAATCAAATGAGACAATATTGATTAGTACAATTAATAACTAGCTAGTTGAAGATTTTTAAATGTGTAAAGGAGAAATTACCCAGAACTTTCTGATCACCATGTCTGCCCTCGTGTCGCACACGACACCATCGATAATCTCATCCGGCGGGGCCGGGGCAGCCACGTAGTGCTCCCAGCTCAATCCAAGCTCTGGAAGCCGACCAGGGATGAAGCCACGCAACATCACCGGCATTAGTTCTGCCAGTACTAGCCATTCATCCTCAGGGATGAAGCCACGCAACATCACCGGCATTACCCGCTCAATCCATATGTGCCAATCATGACTCTTGAGACCAAATATCTTCAGTTTATCAAGATTCGCTCCCCTCTTTAGATTCGTTGCATACCCATCGGGGAACATCAACTGTTGTTGCACCCACAAGAGAATTTCCCTCATAGCTGGCCTTCCAAGATTGAACCATGCCTTTGGCTTCGTCCAGTTCTGCTTTCCTTTCGGTTCTTTCATGTTTTGTAACGGCCTATCACATAGCGCCTCTAGATCGACTCTAGCCTTAGTATTATCCTTTGACTTCCCATCTATGCCGAACAATGTACCAAAAAGTGCCTCAGCGATATTCTTCTCAGTGTGCATCATGTCGATGTTGTGTGGGCAAAGGAGGTCTTTGAAGTAAGGCAGATCCCATAAGCATGTTTTGTGAGTCCACGCGTGCTTAGTATTATACCCCTTGAAGTACCCTGGACATTGTGGATCTGGCTCGAGAGCGTTTAACTGATCCAGGGTCTGTTGGCCTGTCAATGCAGGTGGTGCAGAGTTTTTGACAACTCTACCCCTGATGAAGTTCTTCTTGTCTTTCCTGAACTTATGGCGAGGATCCAGGAACTGTCTATGCATGTCGAAGCAAGAAAAATTGCGACCGGCCTGAAACCAACGAAACTCAAGAGCTCCCTTGCATGTGGGGCACGGGAACCTTCCATGCGCACACCAGCCAACGAATAGCGCATACATCGACAAGTCATGCGTCGAGTACATGTGCCAGACACGCATTATGAAGTTCCGTTTGCTAAAGGCGTCGTATGTCTTGAACCCATTATCCCAGGCTTCTTGCAATTCGTCCTTAAGCGGCTGCATGTACACATTCATATTTTTGCCCGGATAGTTGGGTCCTGGAATTATCAACGTCAGGAAAATGTTCTTTCTTTGCATAATCTGTCCGGGGGGAGATTGAGTGGAAAGACAAATACGGGCCAACAACTGTATTGGGCTGCCGTCATACCAAACACACTGAACCCATCCGTGCTGATGCCGACTCGAGGATGCCTCGGATCTGCCGCTTTGTCAGCATGTAATTCATCAAACTTTTTCCACGCAACACCATCCGATGTGTGTACCATCATCAGATTCCCATCTGCATCTAGTTCGGTTCTTTTGCCTGTTTTGTGCCATGTCATCTGTCTGGCCGTCTCTTCGACCATGAAAAGACGTTGAAGTCTTGGTACGATTGGCATATACCGAAGAACACTAACGGGGATTTTGGTCTGTGTCTTCTCACCCATACCGTTGTCTACCACAATATACCTGGAAGACTTGCAAATGGGACAATAGTTCAAGTCCGCATAGCCAAGCCTAAATAAGGCACATCCTTTCTCACAGGCATGTATCTTCTCATAGGGCATCTTCAGTGCACGGAGGATTTTGTCCGACTGGTACAGGTTTGCAGGCATTACATGGCCTTTGGGTAGAAAGCGTCCAAATACTGTCATAATTGCGTCATAGCATTCTCTGCCCAAGTTGAACTGAGCCTTCAGAGCCATTACTTGTGAGATGGCATCCAACTGACAAAGCTCAGTGTGCTCGTGTAGCGGACGTTTCGAAGACTCCAACATTTCATTGAAGGCCTTTGCAGATTCCTCCATCTCCTCGTCCGAATCCCGAGCATCATCATAGCCTTGCACCATGTTTTCCATCCCGGTACCATGCTCGTCGGTGCGACGACGATCCACCTCAGCTCGGTCATGTTGGGCGGACTCACCATGAAATGTCCACACCGTATAATCGGGCGTAAAACCACTCTTCTGCAGGTGTTTGCCCATTTCAGCCTCTGTCTTCTTTTCCCAATTGCCGCACCGGAAACAGGGGCACCAGGTTTTCTTTTGGCCATTTGCAAATGCGGCTTGCACAAACCCCTTAGTTTTTGTGAACCATTCAGCGCTCCATTTGTTCTGACCAGTGTGACCGGTATACATCCAAGCACGGTCACTCATCTTGACTTTCAGAGCTACTGGACACACAACAATTATATATGTAATTCACCATGTATATATTCATCAGTTGATCTACTTTCTCAATTTTATTACGTCCATGCAACCTACACTCTAATAGGTAATGATAGGTCCTAATCCCACCCGTGTATGTGTAGATTGGGTTCATTTTCCCATGCTATGCTCCGGATCCGACGCAAAATTTTGGCAGCACCTCCCCGCTGTTCTCCTGATACACGTCTCTGCAATAAACAGAGAGGATGTGTACCCGGAGAACAACATGGGAGGCACTGACGAAATTTATGCGTCGGATCCGGAGCAAAGCATATGGGAAAACGAACCCAATCTACACATACTCGGGCTGTCCATGGAGCGTTGGACAATTCGAAAGAATCAAGGTTATAAATATGCAAATGCATGCATATTTATAACTATGACGCTTTCGAACGGGAGACACATATTGGTTACGCATACTGATGATTCAAGACACATATATAGCTAGCTATCAAGTTTCATCGGAATAGATCAAATAATTAATGGCAGAGGAGGACTTGTCATTTGTGCTCACCCACGAACGAAGGGGCAGAGCTCGTCAAACGCACGGCGAGGTCGTCGAACACCAAACCTCGCAGCGATGAAAAAACTGCACATTTAAAACTACACGATCAACACAATTATATATGATGTTTTTCATAACAAAATCGAAAAATATATGACCTAACTAATAATTCACAAATATATGACCCCGTCGGCCTCTGGAAGCCAAAGAACACCTTTTCGGAAGGTTTCGGGGGTCGGAGTGTCCTGTCGGTGTCGGGGTGCCGTGTCGGGGTCGGGGTGCTGTTTCTGGGTCGGGGGGTCGGGGTCATGGGGTCGGTTGTCGGGGTGTGGTGTCGGGGTCGGGGTGTTGGGGTCTGGTTGTCGTGTCGGCGTCGGGTGTCGGGGTATCGGGGTGTCGTGTCGGGGTCGGGGTGTGGTGTCAGGGTGTCGGGGGTCGGGGTGTCGGGCAGGGGTGTCGGGGTGGCGTGTCGGGGTCGGGGTGTCGGGGGTCGGGGTCGGGGTGTCGGGCCAGGGTGTCGGGGTGGCGTGTTGGGGTCGGGGTCGGGGTGTCGGGGGTCGGGGTCGGTGTCGGGGTGTCGGGCCGGGGTGTCAGGGTGTCGGGGGTCGGGGTCGGGGTGTCGGGGGTCGGGGTCAGGGTGTCGGGGGTCGGGGCCGGGGTGTCGGGGGTCGGGGTGTCGGGGTCTTCTTCTTCTTCTTCTTCTTCTTCTTCTTCTTCTTCTTCTTCTTCTTCTTCTTCTTCTTCTTCTTCTTCTTCTTCTTCTTCTTCTTCTTCTTCTTCTTCTTCTTCTTCTTCTTCTTCTTCTTCTTCTTCTTCTTCTTCTTCTTCTTCTTCTTCTTCTTCTTCTTCTTCTTCTTCTTCTTCTTCTTCTTCTTCTTCTTCTTCTTCTTCTTCTTCTTCTTCTTCTTCTTCTTCTTCTTCTTCTTCTTCTTCTTCTTCTTCTTCTTCTTCTTCTTCTTCTTCTTCTTCTTCATCTTCTTCTTCTTCTTCTTCTTCTTCTTCTTCTTCTTCTTCTTCTTATTTCTTCTTCTTCTTTCTTCTCCTTTTTCCTCTTCTATATTGTTCTGTTTTCCAACTTTCTTCTTATTCTTCTTCCTTTTTTTTCCTTTTTCCTTTTTCCTCTTCTTCTACTTCTTCTTCTTTTTTCCAACTTTCTTCTTCTTCTAATAATCTAAACCTAAATCTAGCACTAACCTAAACCAACCACTAACCTAAACCTATCAATAACCTAATTAAACCTAAACAGCAAAGAAAAAACAGTAGAAAAAAACAAAAAATGCTCACCTTGGCTCCTCGCGATGGAGGATGGAGGGGGTGGCGCGGGACAGGGGCGGCGGCGAGCCTGGCTCCGGGGCGGGGGGCGCGAGGCGGATGCAGGGGCGGGGGAGGGGGGGGGAAGGCAGACGCAGGGGCGAGCCTGCCTCCGGGGGCGAGCCTAGCGCAGGGGCGGCTGCGAGCCTAGCTCCGGGACGGGGGGGCACGAGGCGGACGCAGGGGGACCGCCGCGAGCCTAGCTCTGGCGCGGGCGACGGGACGCCGGGGCGGTGGCGGGTGGTGGGGGCGACGGGGCGAGGGGCGGTGGGGCCAGGGGGCGGTGGCGGGTGGCGGCGGCGACGACGAGTTGTTGGGACGGTGGGGCGACGGGGCGAGGGGAGGTGGGGCAAGGGGCGGCGGTGGGTGGCGGGGGCGGCGACGGGTGGCGGTGGTCGTCGGGGAGGAGAGGGGGACATAACGAACAGAGAGAGATGGGCGGGGTCGGGCGCCGTTAGTAACCTAAACGTTTGTCGTCCGCCCCCCTTTGCCGTCCGCTTACTTGCTCTTTGCCGTCTGCTAGCAGACGGCAACGAGGGGGGGCCGTTAAGATTTTTTAAACCAGCTCGTCAGTGGGGCCCCCTCCCTCTTTGCCGTCCGCTAGCCGACGGCAAAGCCTCTTTGCCGTCGGCTAGCGGACGGCAAAGAACTGGCTGATGGCAAAGAAGTACTTTGCCAACAGCCAGTTCTTTGCCGTCTACTTTTTGGCAGCTGATGGCAAAGAGCTTCTTTGCCGTCCGCTAGCAGACGGCAAAGAGCTGGCAGATGGCAAAGTAGCTGATTCCAGTAGTGAATATATACCTAGTTGTGGCCTTCATCTCATCAGCATCAGAGATCCAATTCGCATCACTATACCCTTCAAGTACCGACGGGTATCCGGTATAGTGAAGTCCACAGTTCATAGTACCTTTCAGATAGCGCATAACTCTCTCAAGAGCACGCCAATGTACATCACCCGGTTTGGAAACAAATCGGCTCAGTTTGCTAATAGCAAATGCGATGTCAGGCCTCGTTGCGCTCGCTAGATACTGCAGTGAACCAACAATCTGAGAGTATCTCAATTGATCTATAGCTATGCCTTTAGACTTTCGAATCAGCACACTAGGATCATATGGTGTTTGAGATGGTTTGCAGTCCGAATATCCAAAACGACTCAACACCTTCTCAACATAATGGGATTGAAGAAGTGTAATCCCACCCTCATCATCTCTCAATAGCTTGATTGTCAAGATAACATCAGCCACTCCAAGGTCCTTCATCTCAAAGTTCTGAGATAGGAAAGACTTAACCTCCTCGATCAACTTGAGATTAGTCCCGAATATCAGTATGTCATCAACATACAAACATAGTATAACCCCTTCGCCCCCACCATAGCGATAGTATACACATTTGTCGGCCTCATTAACAACAAAGCCAACAGACGTCAACGTTTCATTAAACTTGTCATGCCATTGCTTAGGCGCTTGTCTCAGGCCATACAAAGATTTCACCAACTTACACACCTTTCCTTCCTGACCATCCATCACAAAGCCATCAGGCTGTTGCATATAGATTTCCTCCTTTAGCTCTCCGTTCAGGAAAGCCGTCTTAACATCCATCTGATGAATGAGAAGACCATGCGAGGCCGCCAACGAGAGTAATAATCGAATGGTGGTCAGTCTGGCCACAGGTGAATAAGTGTCGAAGAAATCTTCTTCTTCTTTCTGGGCGTAGCCCTTGGCCACAAGCCTAGCCTTGTACTTTTCTATCGTACCGTCGGGCCTAAGCTTCTTCTTAAACACCCACTTGCATCCCAATGGTTTGCAACCATAAGGACGTTCAGTAAGCTCCCAAGTCCCATTAGCCATGATGGAATCGATCTCGCTACGGACCGCATCCTTCCAGTAATCAGCTTCTGGAGATGCATATGCTTCTGAAATAGAAGTGGGATTATCCTCCACGAGGTATATGAAGAAATCATCACCAAAGGTCTTTACAGTCCTTTGTCTCTTGCCCCTACCAAGGGATTCCTCATTATCCTCCTCAGGATTTTCATCATGTGTTTGATTATAATATTCCATCGGAATGACAGGTTCAGGAGTCTCCTCAGATTCCTGTCTAGAAGTGCTTTGTACATCTCTCATGGGGAAAATGTCCTCAAAGAATGTAGCATCTTTATAATCCATAATTGTACCGACCTTCATGCCAGGTTCCTCAGATTTCACTACTAGAAATCTATAGCCAACACTATTCACAGCGTAGCCCAAATTAACACAGTCCACTGTCTTTGGTCCAAGCTTACGCTTTTTGGGGATCGGCACATTAACTTTCACCAAGCAGCCCCAGGTACGTAAGTACGAGAGTGTTGTCCTTCTCTTGGTCCACTTCACGTAAGGAGTGATCTTGTTATCCTTTGTCGGAACTTTATTCAGGACATGACAGGATGTCATTATAGCCTCCCCCCACCATGCCTTGGATAAACCCGACGTATCTAACATGGCATTAACCAAATCAGTTAGAGTACGGTTTTTCCGCTCGGCAACCCCATTTGACTGGGGTGAGTAGGGAGGCGTCCTCTCGTGAATAATGTCGTGTTCCGCACAAAAGGCATCAAACTCCTTCGAGAAGTACTCTCCACCACGATCTGACCGGACTCGTTTAATTTTCTTTTCAAGTTGATTCTCAACTTCTGCCTTATAGATTTTGAAGTAGTGTAGAGCCTCATCTTTAGTATTTAACAGATACACATAGCAATATCTAGTGGAATCATCTATCAAAGTCATGAAATATTTCTTTCCACCTTTAGTCAACACACCATTCATCTCACAAAGATCAGAATGTATGAGTTCTAGTGGCGCCAAGTGTCTCTCCTCTGCTGCCTTGTGAGGCTTGCGAGGTTGCTTAGATTGCACACACGAATGGCACTTAGAACCTTTGGCTAAAGTGAAACTCGGGATTAAATTCGATTTTGCTAGTCGCGTCATAACACCGAAACTAATGTGGCAAAGACGTGAATGCCATACTTCAGATTCATTAACACTCAAATGAATATTGTGCACGACTTTATTACATAGATCTGCAAGAGAAAGGCGGAACATGCCTCCGCATTCATAACCCTTTCCAACAAATAGTCCATATTTCGTAACAACTAATTTATTAGACTCGAATACCAACTTAAACCCTTCTCTACATAGAAGGGAGCCACTAACGAGGTTCTTCTTGATGGCAGGGACATGCTGCACGTTCTTCAGCTGCACGATCCTTCCCGAAGTAAACTTCAGATCGACCGTGCCAACACCAAGAACAGAAGCACTCGCGCCATTCCCCATCAATACGGACCCGTGACCTATTGCCTGGTAAGAAGAGAACAATGAAATGTTAGCACACACATGAACACCTGCACCTGTGTCGACCCACCAGTCGGTGGACGGCCAAACTGAAAATACAGCAAATAAATTACCGTACCCAGATGCACCATTCTCATTGTTGCTCACAATCATATTGACAGACTTGGAGTCCTGCCCTTGCTTCTTATACTTGTTTGGGCACTTGTTGGCCCAATGTTCAAGCGAACCACAAGTAAAGCAGCCCTCATCCTTCTTGTTCTTCTTGAAGGTCTTCTTACCCTTCTTCTTAAAGTCGGTACTCTGTTGGACACCGTTCTTTCCCTTGGGCTTGTGGGAATTGGAGTTCTTCTGATGCACCATATTGGCCACAGAAGTTCCTTCGCCCCCTTTTCCGTGCGAGTCCTTTGCCCTTGAGTTCTGCTCAACACTCAGATGGCCAATGACATCCTCCACAGAGAATTCACGCCTCTGATGTTTCAGAGTGGTGGCAAAGTTCCTCCAGGAATTGGGAAGCTTGGCGATTATGCAGCCCGCGACAAACTTGCCCGGTAACTCGCACTTAAGAAGCTCAAGCTCCTTAACAATGCATATTATCTCATGAGCCTGCTCCAAAACAGGACGGTTTTCAACCATCTTGTAGTCGTGGAACTTCTCTATAATATACATCTCGCTCCCTGCATCGGCAGCCCCGGACTTAGATTCGAGCGCCTCCCACAAGTCCTTGGCAGACCGCACATGCAAATATGCGTCAACCAGCTTATCTCCAATCACGCTCAGAACTGCACCGAGGAACACGACAGTGGCCTCCTTAAACGCCTTCTCCTGATCAGGAGCGATCGTTCCTGTTGGAGTCACACCGGCGACCCAGAACACGTTCATGGCCGTGAGCCATAAGGTGGTTTTAGTCTGCCAACGCTTAAAGTACGTCCCCGTAAATGGGGACGGTTTCAGTGCAGCAGCAAAACCAGAATTCGAAAAACTCCTACACAGATTAGGTTTTTGGATTGATAAGAAAATAGGCAGTTTTATGATTAAATTAATCCATAAATAAATCATGAGCATGACATGGACAGCATTGATAACACACTGATTACGATCTAACAGAGCATGTACTACGCATATAGTAGAAACATCTACGCATATCGCTAGTACTGCTACAACAGAAAGAAACACGAGAAGGATAAACGATGTGTACCCTCCGATCGGCCACGCGGGGGTGTTGGCGGTGGCAGTAGCCGCGGCATCCTCGGCAGCCTTCTTGTCGTCCTCAGCCTTCTCAGCGGCGACACGGTCGGCGTCGGTTGACATGGTGATGATGAAGGTGATGCGGACGTAGATGAACAGAAGCGAGCAGTCGCGTAGTCGCTACCCAAAAACCTAATCGCCCCTCTCCCGTACAGGATCCGGAGAGGCGGGGTTTCGGAGGCCTGCTCTCCCGTCAATCGTGTACGCGGTGAACGGGACGGAGTCGTCGGCGGCAGCAACAACTGAGGAACGGCGTGGGCGTAGGAGGCGGAGATGCGTTCTGTTTCGTGGCGGCTAGGGTTGGCAGCGCCCCACACACATATGTGCGGCTGCGCGTGGAGAGACGTGGGCTGAACCCACGTCCAAGTCGGTAGCCCACGATCCGACGTCTCAGATCGTTGCCCCACCTGTCAAAGACTCTCCGTTCCTGACCGGCAATGAGAAGCGCATAGGAGTGAGCTCGGCTCGGCTCAATCCCGCAACCCGCGGAGCGTCGTGACGAGGCGTGGCGTGGCGAGGCGAGCAGAGGCGGAGTGCGCGAGGGCCTCATCTCTTCTCAAGCTCCAATAGCATGAGAAAGAGTATCCCTTATAAACCACTCCAACTCTCCTTCCACTTCCGGGGTGGGACTAAACTTCCCACCACTTTGTCATGCCACCTACATGGGCCCTTAGAGATCAAATCTGAAATTGTTATATGGGCTCTAGGCCCATCTCATATTTCAACAATCCCCCACCAGATCTCAGTGCCCCACTTCGTCCTTTGTTCCAAACGCTGTTTTGATATACCAGCATTTCAGTGGAGACCGATTAAGGTTGAGCTCCACCTAGACCAAGTAATTACACTCCTTCACAACTGAATAATGGACTATGCCTTGAATTGTCAGTTTGGTGTCAAGAAGTTTCACCACAAGTCTCACTGATACAAGGCTACCGAAGGCCGACCCCTCGGGTGGAGCATATTAGTCACACTCCTGGCCTGTTCATGAGCTTGCTAGAGATCACCCCAATCTCATAGACTATGACCAGCAATCGGGCTCATATAGGTGTGTTCCTCCAAAGATCGCTCTGTAGGATAGCATCTTGCTTATGCATATAAGCCTTGGAACACATTAAGACAGTAGTCATCCTTCCATACAGTTTTCCGAGAGCATTGCATCTCCAACGGAGTGGGTTAGTAAAGTTACTCTCCTCAGTTCACCACTGGCTTGTTTTCCCAGGCCCTACTTCACGGGATCTCCGATCACATAGGTTGGGTTACTACCAAGGCAACTCATGTGGGTCTCATACCCATCTCCCTTGATGCGTTATCTATCACAACACGTGATAGCCCTTTAGTAAAGGGATCTGCCAGATTCTTAGCCGTATGAATATAATCCAATGCCATCACTCCGGAGTTCCTCAATTTTCTGACAGCTTTCAATCTCATTTTTATGTGTCTATTGGACTTCATGTTGTCCTTTGAACTCTTCACCTTGACAATAACTATTTGATTGTCACAGTTCATAAGGATGGCCGGAACCGGCTTCTCAACCACTGCCAAGTCCATCAACAGATCTCGAAGCCATTCTGCTTCGCCACTCGATGTGTCTAATGCTGTTAATTCTACTTCCATTGTCGATCTTGTTAAGATCGTTTGCTTGCAAGACTTCCAGGAAACAGCACCACCTCCAAGAGTAAATATATACCTAGTTGTGGCCTTCATCTCATCAGCATCAGAGATCCAATTCGCATCACTATACCCTTCAAGTACCGACGGGTATCCGGTATAGTGAAGTCCACAGTTCATAGTACCTTTCAGATAGCGCATAACTCTCTCAAGAGCATGCCAATGTACATCACCCGGTTTGAAAACAAATCGGCTCAGTTTGCTAATAGCAAATGCGATGTCAGGCCTCGTTGCGCTCACTAGATACTGGAGTAAACCAACAATCTGAGAGTATCTCAATTGATCTATAGCTGTGCCTTTAGACTTTCGAATCAGCACACTAGGATCATATGGTGTTTGAGATGGTTTGCAGTCCGAATATCCAAAACGACTCAACACCTTCTCAACATAATGGGATTGCAGAAGTGTAATCCCACCCTCATCATCTCTCAATAGCTTGATGTTCAAGATAACATCAGCCACTCCAAGGTCCTTCATCTCAAAGTTCTGAGATAGGAAAGACTTAACCTCCTCGATCAACTTGAGATTAGTCCCGAATATCAGTATGTCATCAACATACAAACATAGTATAACCCCTTCGCCCCCACCATAGCGATAGTATACACATTTGTCGGCCTCATTAACAACAAAGCCAACAGACGTCAACGTTTCATTAAACTTGTCATGCCATTGCTTAGGCGCTTGTCTCAGGCCATACAAAGATTTCACCAACTTACACACCTTTCCTTCCTGACCATCCATCACAAAGCCATCAGGCTGTTGCATATAGATTTCCTCCTTTAGCTCTCTGTTCAGGAAAGCCGTCTTAACATCCATCTGATGAATGAGAAGACCATGCGAGGCCGCCAACGACAGTAATAATCGAATGGTGGTCAGTCTGGCCATAGGTGAATAAGTGTCGAAGAAATCTTCTTCTTCTTTCTGGGCGTAGCCCTTGGCCACAAGCCTAGCCTTGTACTTTTCTATCGTACCGTCGGGCCTAATCTTCTTCTTAAACACCCACTTGCATCCCAATGGTTTGCAACCATAAGGACGTTCAGTAAGCTCCCAAGTCCCGTTAGCCATGATGGAATCCATCTCGCTACGGACCGCATCCTTCCAGTAATCAGCTTCTGGAGATGCATATGCTTTTGAAATAGAAGTGGGATTATCCTCCACGAGGTATATGAAGAAATCATCACCAAAGGTCTTTACATTCCTTTGTCTCTTGCCCCTACCAAGGGATTCCTCATTATCCTCCTCAGGAGTTTCATCATGTGTTTGATTATAATATTCCATCGGA
Organism: Aegilops umbellulata; assembly: GCA_032464435.1. NCBI lineage: Eukaryota > Viridiplantae > Streptophyta > Magnoliopsida > Poales > Poaceae > Aegilops > Aegilops umbellulata. The sequence goes on along the minus strand of CP136059.1, from coordinate 358,072,562 downwards.
ATGACAGGTTCAGGAGTCTCCTCAGATTCCTGTCTAGAAGTGCTTTGTACATCTCTCATGGGGAAAATGTCCTCAAAGAATGTAGCATCTTTAGACTCCATAATTGTACCGACCTTCATGTCAGGTACCTCAGATTTCACTACTAGAAATCTATAGCCAACACTATTCATAGCATAGCCCAAATTAACACAGTCCACAGTCTTTGATCCAAGCTTACGCTTTTTGGGGATCGGCACATTAACTTTCGCCAAGCAGCCCCAGGTACGTAAGTACGAGAGTGTTGTCCTTCTCTTGGTCCACTTCTCGTAAGGAGTGATCTCGCTATCCTTTGTCGGAACTTTATTCAGGACATGACAGGATGTCATTATAGCCTCCCCCCACCATGCCTTGGATAAACCCAACGTATCTAACATAGCGTTAACCAAATCAGTTAGAGTACGGTTTTTCCGCTCGGCAACCCCGTTTGACTGGGGTGAGTAGGGAGGCGTCCTCTTGTGAATAATGCCGTGTTCCGCACAAAAGGCATCATACTCCTTCGAGAAGTACTCTCCACCACGATCTGACCGGACTCGTTTAATTTTCTTTTCAAGTTGATTCTCAACTTCTGCCTTATAGATTTTGAAGTAGTGTAGAGCCTCATCTTTAGTATTTAACAGATACACATAGCAATATCTAGTGGAATCATCTATCAAAGTCATGAAATATTTCTTTCCACCTTTAGTCAACACACCATTCATCTCACAAAGATCAGAATGTATGAGTTCTAGTGGCGCCAAGTGTCTCTCCTCTGCTGCCTTGTGAGGCTTGCGAGGTTGGTTAGATTGCACACATGAATGGCACTTAGAACCTTTGGCTAAAGTGAAACTCGGGATTAAATTCGATTTTGCTAGTTGCGTCATAACACCGAAACTAATGTGACAAAGACGTGAATGCCATACTTCAGATTCATTAACACTCAAATGAATATTGTTCACGACTTTATTACATAGATCTGCAAGAGAAAGGCGGAACATGTCTCCGCATTCATAACCCTTTCCAACAAATAGTCCATATTTCGTAACAACTAATTTATTAGACTCGAATACCAACTTAAACCCTTCTCTACATAGAAGGGAGCCACTAACGAGGTTCTTCTTGATGGCGGGGACATGCTGCACGTTCTTCAGCTGCATGATCCTTCCTGAAGTAAACTTCAGATCGACTGTGCCAACACCAAGAACAGAAGCACTCGCGCCATTCCCCATCAATACGGACCCGTGACCTGTGGCCTCGTAAGAAGAGAACAATGAAATGTCAGCACACACAGGAACACCTACACCTGTGTCGACCCACCAATCGGTGGACGGCCAAACTAAAAATACAGCAAATAAATTACCGTACCAAGATGCACCATTCTCATTGTTGCTCACAATCATATTGACAGACTTGGATGTTGGAGAACGTAGCAGAAATTCAAAAAAAATTCCTACGTGTCGCCAAGATCTATCTATGGAGAAACCAGCAATGAAGGGAAAGAGAGTGCATCTACATACCCTTATAGATCGCTAAGCGGAAGCGTTCAAGTGAACGGGGTTGATGGAGTCGTACTCGTCGTGATCCAAATCACCGATGACCAAGTGCCGAACGGACGACACCTCCGCGTTCAACACATGTACATCCCGGTGACGTCTCCCATGCCTTGATCCAGCAAGGAGAGAGGGAGAGGTTGAGGAAGACTCCGTCCAGCAGCAGCACAACGGCGTGGTGGTGGTGGAGGAGCGTGGCAATCCTGCAGGGCTTCTCCAAGCACCGCGGGAGAGCAGAAGAACTTGGGAGAGGGGGAGGGCTGCGCCAGCACAATGGTACGGTTGCCCTCCCACCCCCTTCGTATATATAGGGGCAAGGGAGAGGGGGGACGGCCCCCTCAGATCCCATCTGAGCAGGGGGCGGCGGCCAGGAGGGGTGGCTTACCCCCCAAGGCAAGGGGGGGGGCGCCCTTTTCTAGGGTTCCCCCAAACCCTAGGCGCCTTGGGCCCTTGTGGGGGGGCGCACCAGCCCACCTGGGGCTGGTTCCCTCCCACATGTGGCCCATGCAGCCCTCCGGGGCCGGTGGTCCCACTTGGTGGACCCCCGGGACCCTCCTGGTCGTCCCGGTACGTTACCGATAAAACCCGAAACCCTTTCGGTGACCAAAACAGGACTTCCCATATATAAATCTTTACCTCCGGACCATTCCGGAACTCCTCGTGACGTCCGGGATATCATCCGGGACTCCGAACAACATTCGGTAACCACATACGAACTTCCTTTATAACCCTAGCGTCATCGAACCTTAACTGTGTAGACCCTACGGGTTCGGGAAGCATGCAGACATGACCGAGAGGTACTCCGGTCAATAACCAACAGCGGTATCTGGATACCCATGTTGGCTCCCACATGTTCCATGATGATTTCATCGGATGAACCACGATGTCGAGGATTCGATCAATCCCGTATACAATTCCCTTTGTCTAGCGGTATTGTACTTGCCCGAGATTCGATCGTCGGTATCCCGATACCTTGTTCAATCTCGTTATCGGCAAGTCTCTTTACTCGTTCCATAACACATCATCCCGTAATCAACTCCTTGATCATATTGTGCACATTATGATGATGTCCTACCGAGTGGGCCCAGAGATACCTCTCCGTCACACGGAGTGACAAATCCCAGTCTCGATTCGTGCCAACCCAACAGACACTTTCGGAGATACCTGTAGTGTACCTTTATAGTCAACCAGTTATGTTGTGACGTTTGGCACACCCAAAGTATTCCTACGGTATCCGGGAGTTGCACAATCTCATGGTCTAAGAAAATGATACTTGACATTAGAAAAGCTTTAGCATACGAACTACACGATCTTGTGCTAGGCTTAGGATTAGGTCTTGTCCATCACATCATTCTTCTAATGATGTGATCCCGTTATCAATGACATCCAATGTCCATGGTCAGGAAACCGTAACCATCTATTGATCAACGAGCTAGTCAACTAGAGGCTTACTAGGGACATGGTGTTGTCTATGCATCCACACATGTACCTGAGTTTCCTATCAATACAATTCTAGCATGGATAATAAACGATTATCATGAACAAGGAAATATAATAATAACCTATTTATTATTGCCTCTAGGGCATATTTCCAACATTGGAGTCCTGCCCTTGCTTCTTATACTTGTTTGGGCACTTGTTGGCCCAATGTTCAAGCGAACCACAAGTAAAGCAGCCCTCATCCTTCTTGTTCTTCTTGAAGGTCTTCTTACCCTTCTTCTTAAAGTCGGTACTCTGTTGGACACCATTCTTTCCCTTGGGCTTGTGGGAATTGGAGTTCTTCTGATGCACCATATTGGCCATAGAAGTTCCTTCGCCCCCTTTTCCGTGCGAGTCCTTTGCCCTTGAATTCTGCTCAACACTCAGATGGCCAATGACATCCTCCACAGAGAATTCACGCCTCTGATGTTTCAGAGTGGTGGCAAAGTTCCTCCAGGAATTGGGAAGCTTGGCAATTATGCAGCCCGCGACAAACTTGCCCGGTAACTCGCACTTAAGAAGCTCAAGCTCCTTAACAATGCATATTATCTCATGAGCCTGCTCCAAAACAGGACGGTTTTCAACCATCTTGTAGTCGTGGAACTGCTCTATAATATACATCACGCTCCCTGCATCGGCAGCCCCGAACTTAGATTCGAGCGCCTCCCACAAGTCCTTGGCAGACCGCACATGGAAATATGCGTCAACCAGCTTATCTCCAATCAAGCTCAGAACTGCCCCGAGGAACACGACAGTGGCCTCCTTAAACGCCTTCTCCTGATCAGGGGCGATCGTTCCTGTGGGAGTCACACCGGCGACCCAGAACACGTTCATGGCCGTGAGCCATAAGGTGGTTTTAGTCTGCCAACGCTTAAAGTACGTCCCCGTAAACGAGGACGGTTTCAGTGCAGCAGCAAAACCAGAATTCGAAAAACTCCTACACAGATTAGGTTTTTGGATTGATAAGAAAATAGGCAGTTTTTCGATTAAATTAATCCATAAATAAATCATGAGCATGACATGGACAGCATTGATAACACACTGATTACGATCTAACAGAGCATGTACTACACATATAGTAGAAACATCTACGCATATCGCTAGTACTGCTACAACAGAAAGAAACACGAGAAGGATAAACGATGTGTAACCTCCGATCGGCCACGCGGCGGTGTTGGCGGTGGCAGTAGCCGCGGCATCCTCGGCGGCCTTCTTGTCGGCCTCAGCCTTCTCAGCGGCGGCACGGTCGGCGTCGGTTGACATGGTGATGACGAAGGTGATGCGGACGTAGATGAACAGAAGCGAGCAGTCGCGTAGTCGCTACCCAAAAACCTAATCGCCCCTCTCCCGTACAGGATCCGGAGAGGCGGGGTTTCAGAGGCCTGCTCTCCCGTCAACCGTGTACGCGGTGAATGGGACGGAGTCGTCGGCGGCAGCAGCAGCAGAGGAACGGCATGGGCGTGGGAGGCGGAGATGCGTTCTGTTTCGTGGCGGCTAGGGTTGGCAGCGCCCCACATATATATGTGCGGCTGCGCGTGGAGAGACGTGGGCTGAACCCACCTCCAAGTCGGTAGCCCACGATCCGACGTCTCAGATCGTGGCCCCACCTGTCAAAGACTCTCCGTTCCTGACCGGCAAAAAGAAGCGCATAGGAGTGAGCTCGGCTCGGCTCAATCCCGCAACCCACGGCACGTCGTGACGAGGCGTGGCATGGCGAGGCGAGCGGAGGAGGAGGAGTGCACGAGGGCCTCATATCTTCTCAAGCTCCAATAGCATGAGGAAGAGAATCCCTTATAAACCACTCCAACTCTCCTTCCACTTCCAGGGTGGGACTAAACTTCCCACCACTTTGTCATGCCACCTACATGGGCCCTTAGAGATCAAATCTGAAATTGTTATATGGGCTCTAGGCCCATCTCATATTTCAACAATCCCCCACCAGATCTCAGTGCCCCACTTCGTCCTTTGTTCCAAACGCTGTTTTGATATACCAGCATTTCAGTGGAGACCGATTAAGGTTGAGCTCCACCTAGACCAAGTAGTTACACTCCTTCACAACTGAACAATGGACTATGCCTTGAATTGTCAGTTTGGCGTCAAGAAGTTTCACCACAAGTCTCACTGATACAAGGCTACCGAAGGCCGGCCCCTCGGGTGGAGCATATTAGTCACACTCCTGGCCTGTTCATGAGCTTGCTAGAGATCACCCCAATCTCATAGACTGTGACCAGCAGTCGGGCTCATATAGGTGTGTTCCTCCAAAGATCGCTCTGTAGGATAGCATCTTGCTTATGCATATAAGCCTTGGAACACATTAAGACAGTAGTCATCCTTCCATACACTTTTCCGAGAGCATTGCATCTCCAACGGAGTGGGTTAGTAAAGTTACTCTCCTCAGTTCACCACTGGCTTGTTTTCCCAGGTCCTACTTCATGGGATCTCCGATCACATAGGTTGCGTTACTACCAAGGCAACTAATGTGGGTCTCATACCCATCTCCCTTGATGCGTTATCTATCACAACACGTGATAGCCCTTTAGTAAAGGGATCTGCCAGATTCTTAGCCGTATGAATATAATCCAACGCTATCACTCCGGAGTTCCTCAATTTTCTGACAGCTTTCAATCTCATTCTTATGTGTCTATTGGACTTCATGTTGTCCTTTGAACTCTTCACCTTGACAATAACTGTTTGATTGTCACAGTTCATAAGGATGGCCGGAACCGGCTTCCCAACCACTGGCAAGTCCATCAACAGATCTCGAAGCCATTCTGCTTCGCCACTCGATGTGTCTAATGCTGTTAATTCTGCTTCCATTGTCGATCTTGTTAAGTTCGTTTGCTTGCAAGACTTCCAGGAAACATCACCACCTCCAAGAGTAAATATATACCCAGTTGTGGCCTTCATCTCATCAGCATCAGAGATCCAATTCGCATCACTATACCCTTCAAGTACCAACGGGTATCCGGTATAGTGAAGTCCACAGTTCATAGTAGCTTTCAGATAGCGCATAACTCTCTCAAGAGCACGCCAATGTACATCACCCGGTTTGGAAACAAATCGGCTCAGTTTGCTAATAGCAAATGCGATGTCAGGCCTCGTTGCGCTCGCTAGATACTGGAGTGAACCAACCATCTGAGAGTATCTCAATTGATCTATAGCTGTGCCTTTAGACTTTCGAATCAGCACACTAGGATCATATGGTGTTTGAGATGGTTTGCAGTCCAAATATCCAAAATGACTCAACACCTTCTCAACATAATGGGATTGCAGAAGTGTAATCCCACCCTCATCATCTCTCAATAGCTTGATGTTCAAGATAACATCAGCCACTCCAAGGTCCTTCATCTCAAAGTTCTGAGATAGGAAAGACTTAACCTCCTCGATCAACTTGAGATTAGTCCCGAATATCAGTATGTCATCAACATACAAACATAGTATAACCCCTTCGCCCCCACCATAGCGATAGTATACACATTTGTCGGCCTCTTTAACAACAAAGCCAACAGACATCAACATTTCCTTAAACTTGTCACGCCATTGCTTAGGCGCTTGTCTCAGGCCATACAAAGATTTCACCAACTTACACACCTTTCCTTCCTGACCATCCATCACAAAGCCATCAGGCTGTTGCATATAGATTTCCTCCTTTAGCTCCCCGTTGAGGAATGCCGTCTTAACATCCATCTGATGAATGAGAAGACAATGCGAGGCCGCCAGTGAGATTAATAATCGAATGGTGGTCAGTCTGGCCACAGGTGAATAAGTGTCGAAGAAATCTTCTTCTTCTTTCTGGGCGTAGCCCTTGGCCACAAGCCTAGCCTTGTACTTTTCTATCGTACCGTCGGGCCTAAGCTTCTTCTTAAACACCCACTTGCATCCCAATGGTTTGCAACCATAAGGACGTTCAGTAAGCTCCCAAGTACCGTTAGCCATGATGGAATCCATCTCGCTACGGACCGCATCCTTCCAGTAATCAGCTTCTGGAGATGCATATGCTTCTGAAATAGAAGCGGGATTATCCTCCACGAGGTATATGAAGAAATCATCACCAAAGGTCTTTACAGTCCTTTGTCTCTTGCCCCTACCAAGGGATTCCTCATTATCCTCCTCAGGATTTTCATCATGTGTTTGAGTATAATATTCCATCGGAATGACAGGTTCAGGAGTCTCCTCAGATTCCTGTCTAGAAGTGCTTTGTACATCTCTCATGGGGAAAATGTCCTCAAAGAATGTAGCATCTTTAGACTCCATAATTGTACCGACCTTCATGTCAGGTACCTCAGATTTCACTACTAGAAATCTATAGCCAACACTATTCATAGCGTAGCCCAAATTAACACAGTCCACAGTCTTTGGTCCAAGCTTACGATTTTTGGGGATCGGCACATTAACTTTCGCCAAGCAACCCCAGGTATGTAAGTACGAGAGTGTTTTCCTTCTCTTGGTCCACTTCTCGTAAGGAGTGATCTCGTTATCCTTTGTCGGAACTTTATTCAGGACATGACAGGATGTCATTATAGCCTCCCCCCACCATGCCTTGGATAAACCCGACGTATCTAACATGGCGTTAACCAAATCAGTTAGAGTACGGTTTTTCCGCTCGGCAACCCCGTTTGACTGGGGTGAGTAGGGAGGCGTCCTCTCGTGAATAATGCCGTGTTCCGCACAAAAGGCATCAAACTCCTTCGAGAAGTACTCTCCACCACGATGTGACCGGACTCATTTAATTTTCTTTTCAAGTTGATTCTCAACTTCTGCCTTATAGATTTTGAAGTAGTGTAGAGCCTCATCTTTAGTATTTAACAGATACACATAGCAATATCTGGTGGAATCATCTAACAAAGTCATGAAATATTTCTTTCCACCTTTAGTCAACACACCATTCATCTCACAAAGATCAGAATGTAAGAGTTCTAGTGGCGCCAAGTGTCTCTCCTCTGCTGCCTTGTGAGGCTTGCGAGGTTGCTTAGATTGCACACACGAATGGCACTTAGAACCTTTGGCTAAAGTGAAACTCGGGATTAAATTCGATTTTGCTAGTCGCGTCATAACACCGAAACTAATGTGACAAAGACGTGAATGCCATACTTCAGATTCATTAACACTCAAATGAATATTGTTCACGACTTTATTACATAGATCTGCAAGAGAAAGGCGGAACATGCCTCCGCATTCATAACCCTTTCCAACAAATAGTCCATATTTCATAACAACTAATTTATTAGACTCGAATACCAACTTAAACCCTTCTCTACATAGAAGGGAGCCACTAACGAGGTTCTTCTTGATGGCGGGGACATGCTGCACGTTCTTCAGCTGCATGATCCTTCCCGAAGTAAACTTCAGATCGACTGTGACAACACCAAGAATAGAAGCACTCGCGCCATTCCCCATCAATACGAACCCGTGACCTGTGGCCTGGTAAGAAGAGAACAATGAAATGTCAGCACACACATGAACACCTACACCTGTGTCGACCCACCAATCAGTGGACGGCCAAACTGAAAATACAGCAAATAAATTACCATACCCAGATGCACCATTCTCATTGTTGCTCACAATCATATTGACAGACTTGGATGTTGGAGAACGTAGCAGAAATTCAAAAAAAATTCCTACGTGTCGCCAAGATCTATCTATGGAGAAACCAGCAACGAAGGGAAAGAGAGTGCATCTACATACCCTTGTAGATCGCTAAGCGGAAGCGTTCAAGTGAACGGGGTTGATGGAGTCGTACTCGCCGTGATCCAAATCACCGATGACCAAGTGTCGAACGGACGGCACCTCCGCGTTCAACACACGTACAGCCCGGTGACGTCTCCCATGCCTTGATCCAGCAAGGAGAGAGGGAGAGGTTGAGGAAGACTCCGTCCAGCAGCAGCACAACGGCGTGGTGGTGGTGGAGGAGCGTGGCAATCCTGCAGGGCTTCGCCAAGCACCGCGGGAGAGCAGAAGAACTTGGGAGAGGGGGAGGGCTGCGCCAGCACAATGGTACGTTTGCCCTCCCACCCCCTTCATATATATAGGGGCAAGGGAGAGGGGGGCCGTCCCCCTCAGATCCCATCTGAGGAGGGGGCGGCGGCCAGGAGGGGTGGCTTGCCCCCCAAGGCAAGGGGGGGCGCCCCCTTCTAGGGTTCCCCCAAACCCTAGGCGCCTTGGGCCCTTGTGGGGGGGCGCACCAGCCCACCTGGGGCTGGTTCCCTCCCACATGTGGCCCATGCAGCCCTCCGGGGCCGGTGGTCCCACTTGGTGGACCCCCGGGACCCTCCTGGTCGTCCCGGTACGTTACCGATAAAACCCGAAACCCTTTCGGTGACCAAAACAGGACTTCCCATATATAAATCTTTACCTCTGGACCATTCCGGAACTCCTCGTGACATCCGGGATATCATCCGGGACTCCGAACAACATTCGATAACCACATACGAACTTCCTTTATAACCCTAGCGTCATCGAACCTTAAGTGTGTAGACCCTACGGGTTCGGGAAGCATGCAGACATGACCGAGATGTACTCCGGTCAATAACCAACAGCGGTATCTGGATACCCATGTTGGCTCCCACATGTTCCACGATGATTTCATCGGATGAACCACGATGTCGAGGATTCGACCAATCCCGTATACAATTCCCTTTGTCTAGCGGTATTGTACTTGCCCGAGATTCGATCGTCGGTATCCCGATACCTTGTTCAATCTCGTTATCGGCAAGTCTCTTTACTCGTTCCGTAACACATCATCCCGTAATCAACTCCTTGATCATATTGTGCACATTATGATGATGTCCTACCGAGTGGGCCCAGAGATACCTCTTCGTCACACGGAGTGACAAATCCCAGTCTCGATTCGTGCCAAGCCAACAGACACTTTCGGAGATACCTGTAGTGTACCTTTATAGTCACCCAGTTATGTTGTGACGTTTGGCACACCCAAAGTATTCCTACGGTATCCGGGAGTTGCACAATCTCATGGTCTAAGAAAATGATACTTGACATTAGAAAAGCTTTAGCATACGAACTACACGATCTTGTGCTAGGCTTAGGATTAGGTCTTGTCCATCACATCATTCTTCTAATGATGTGATTCCGTTATCAATGACATCCAATGTCCATGGTCAGGAAACCGTAACCATCTATTGATCAACGAGCTAGTCAACTAGAGGCTTACTAGGGACATGGTGTTGTCTATGGATCCACACATGTACCTGAGTTTCCTATCAATACAATTCTAGCATGGATAATAAACGATTATCATGAACAAGGAAATATAATAATAACCTATTTATTATTGCCTCTAGGGCATATTTCCAACATTGGAGTCCTGCCCTTGCTTCTTATACTTGTTTGGGCACTTGTTGGCCCAATGTTCAAGCGAACCACAAGTAAAGCAGCCCTCATCCTTCTTGTTCTTCTTGAAGGTCTTCTTACCCTTCTTCTTAAAGTCGGTACTTTGTTGGACACCGTTCTTTCCCTTGGGCTTGTGGGAATTGGAGTTCTTCTGATGCACCATATTGGCCATAGAAGTTCCTTCGCCCCCTTTTCCGTGCGAGTCCTTTGCCCTTGAATTCTGCTCAACACTCAGATGGCCAATGACATCCTCCACAGAGAATTCACGCCTCTGATGTTTCAGAGTGGTGGCAAAGTTCCTCCAGGAATTGGGAAGCTTGGCAATTATGCAGCCCGCGACAAACTTGCCCGGTAACTCACACTTAAGAAGCTCAAGCTCCTTAACAATGCATATTATCTCATGAGCCTGCTCCAAAACAGGACGGTTTTCAACCATCTTGTAGTCGTGGAACTGCTCTATAATATACATCTCGCTCCCTGCATCGGCAGCCCCGAACTTAGATTCGAGCGCCTCCCACAAGTCCTTGGCAGACCGCACATGGAAATATGCGTCAACCAGCTTATCTCCAATCAAGCTCAGAACTGCCCCGAGGAACACGACAGTGGCCTCCTTAAACGCCTTCTCCTGATCAGGAGCGATCGTTCCTGTGGGAGTCACACCGGCGACCCAGAACACGTTCATGGCCGTGAGCCATAAGGTGGTTTTAGTCTGCCAACGCTTAAAGTACGTCCCCGTAAACGGGGACGGTTTCAGTGCAGCAGCAAAACCAGAATTCGAAAAACTCCTACACAGATTAGGTTTTTGGATTGATAAGAAAATAGGCAGTTTTTCGATTAAATTAATCCATAAATAAATCATGAGCATGACATGGACAGTATTGATAACACACTGATTACGATCTAACAGAGCATGTACGACGCATATAGTAGAAACATCTACGCATATCGCTAGTACTGCTACAACAGAAAGAAACACGAGAAGGATAAACGATGTGTACCCTCCGATCGGCCACGCGGCGGTGTTGGCGGTGGCAGTAGCCGCGGCATCCTCGGCGGCCTTCTTGTCGGCCTCAGCCTTCTCAGCGGCGGCACGGTCGGCGTCGGTTGACATGGTGATGACGAAGGTGATGCGGACGTAGATGAACAGAAGCGAGCAGTCGCGTAGTCGCTACCCAAAAACCTAATCGCCCCTCTCCCGTACAGGATCCGGAGAGGCGGGGTTTCGGAGGCCTGCTCTCCCGTCAACCGTGTACGCGGTGAACGGGACGGAGTCGTCGGCGGCAGCAGCAGCAGAGGAACGGCATGGGCGTGGGAGGCGGAGATGCGTTCTGTTTCGTGGCGGCTAGGGTTGGCAGCGCCCCACATATATATGTGCGGCTGCGCGTGGAGAGATGTGGGCTGAACCCACGTCCAAGTCGGTAGCCCATGATCCGACGTCTTAGATCGTGGCCCCACCTGTCAAAGACTCTCCGTTCCTGACCGGCAAAAACAAGGGCATAGGAGTGAGCTCGGCTCGGCTCAATCCCGCAACCCGCGACGCGTCGTGACGAGGTGTGGCGTGGCGAGGCGAGCGGAGGAGGAGGAGTGCGCGAGGGCCTCATCTCTTCTCAAGCTCCAATAGCATGAGGAAGAGAATCCCTTATAAACCACTCCAACTCTCCTTCCACTTCCGGGGTGGGACTAAACTTCCCACCACTTTGTCATGCCACCTACATGGGCCCTTAGAGATCAAATCTGAAATTGTTATATGGGCTCTAGGCCCATCTCATATTTCAACAATCCCCCACCAGATCTCAGTGCCCCACTTCGTCCTTTGTTCCAAACGCTGTTTTGATATACCAACATTTCAGTGGAGACCGATTAAGGTTGAGCTCCACCTAGACCAAGTAGTTACACTCCTTCACAACTGAACAATGGACTATGCCTTGAATTGTCAGTTTGGCGTCAAGAAGTTTCACCACAAGTCTCACTAATACAAGGCTACCGAAGGCCGACCCCTCGGGTGGAGCATATTAGTCACACTCCTGGCCTGTTCATGAGCTTGCTAGAGATCACCCCAATCTCATAGACTGTGACTAGCAGTCGGGCTCATATAGGTGTGTTCCTCCAAAGATCGCTCTGTAGGATAGCATCTTGCTTATGCATATAAGCCTTGGAACACATTAAGATAGTAGTCATCTTTCCATACAGTTTTCCGAGAGCATTGCATCTCCAACGGAGTGGGTTAGTAAAGTTACTCTCCTCAGTTCACCACTGGCTTGTTTTCCCAGGTCCTACTTCACGGGATCTCCCATCACATAGGTTGGGTTACTACCAATGCAACTCATGTGGGTCTCATACCCATCTCCCTTGATGCGTTATCTATCACAACACGTGATAGCCCTTTAGTAAAGGGATCTGCCAGATTCTTAGCCGTATGAATATAATCCAACGCTATCACTCCGGAGTTCCTCCATTTTCTGACAGCTTTCAATCTCATTCTTATGTGTCTATTGGACTTCATGTTGTCCTTTGAACTCTTCACCTTGACAATAACTGTTTGATTGTCACAGTTCATAAGGATGGACGGAACCGGCTTCTCAACCACCGGCAAGTCCATCAACAGATCTCGAAGCCATTCTGCTTCGCCACTCGATGTGTCTAATGCTGTTAATTCTGCTTCCATTATCGATCTTGTTAAGATCGTTTGCTTGCAAGACTTCCAGGAAACAGCACCACCTCCAAGAGTAAATATATACCCAGTTGTGGCCTTCATCTCATCAGCATCAGAGATCCAATTCGCATCACTATACCCTTCAAGTACCGACGGGTATCCGGTATAGTGAAGTCCACAGTTCATAGTACCTTTCAGATAGCGCATAACTCTCTCAAGAGCACGCCAATGTACATCACCCGGTTAGGAAACAAATCGGCTCAGTTTGCTAATAGCAAATGCGATGTCAGGCCTCGTTGCGCTCGAAGATGCAGGAGTGAACCAACAATCTGAGAGTATCTCAATTGATCTATAGCTGTGCCTTTAGACTTTCGAATCAGCACACTAGGATCATATGGTGTTTGAGATGGTTTGCAGTCCGAATATCCAAAACGACTCAACACCTTCTCAACATAATGGGATTGCAGAAGTGTAATCCCACCCTCATCATCTCTCAATAGCTTAATGTTCAAGATAACATCAGCCACTCCAAGGTCCTTCATCTCAAATTTCTGAGATAGGAAAGACTTAACCTCCTCGATCAACTTGAGATTAGTCCCGAATATCAGTATGTCATCAACATACAAACATAGTATAACCCCTTCGCTCCCACCATAGCGATAGTATACACATTTGTCGGCCTCATTAACAACAAAGCCAACAGACGTCAACGTTTCGTTAAACTTGTCATGCCATTGCTTAGGCGCTTGTCTCAGGCCATACAAAGATTTCACCAACTTACACACCTTTCCTTCCTGACCATCCATCACAAAGCCATCAGGCTGTTGCATATAGATTTCCTCCTTTATCTCTCCGTTCAGGAAAGCCGTCTTAACATCCATCTGATGAATGAGAAGACCATGCGAGGCCGCCAACAAGAGTAATAATCAAATGGTGGTCAGTCTGGCCACAGGTGAATAAGTGTCGAAGAAATCTTCTTCTTCTTTCTAGGCGTAGCCCTTGGCCACAAGCCTAGCCTTGTACTTTTCTATCGTACCGTCGGGCCTAAGCTTCTTCTTAAACACCCACTTGCATCCCAATGGTTTGCAACCATAAGGACGTTCAGTAAGCTCCCAAGTCCCGTTAGCCATGATGGAATCCATCTCGCTACGGACCGCATCCTTCCAGTAATCAGCTTCTGGAGATGCATATGCTTCTGAAATAGAAGTGGGATTATCCTCCACGAGGTATATGAAGAAATCATCACCAAAGGTCTTTACAGTCCTTTGTCTCTTGCCCCTACCAAGGGATTCCTCATTATCCTCCTCAGGATTTTCATCATGTGTTTGATTATAATATTCCATCGGAATGACAGGTTCAGGAGTCTCCTCAGATTCCTGTCTAGAAGTGCTTTGTACATCTCTCATGGGGAAAATGTCCTCAAAGAATGTAGCATCTTTAGACTCCATAATTGTACCGACCTTCATGTCAGGTACCTCAGATTTCACTACTAGAAATCTATAGCCAACACTATTCATAGCGTAGCCCAAATTAACACAGTCCACAGTCTTTGGTCCAAGCTTACGATTTTTGGGGATCGGCACATTAACTTTCGCCAAGCAGCCCCAGGTACGTAAGTACGAGAGTGTTTTCCTTCTCTTGGTCCACTTCTCGTAAGGAGTGATTTCGTTATCCTTTGTCGGAACTTTATTCAGGACATGACAGGATGTCATTATAGCCTCCCCCCACCATGCCTTGGATAAACCCGACGTATCTAACATGGCGTTAACCAAATCAGTTAGAGTACGGTTTTTCCGCTCGACAACCCCGTTTGACTGGGGTGAGTATGGAGGCGTCCTCTCGTGAATAATGCCGTGTTCCGCACAAAAGGCATCAAACTCCTTCGAGAAGTACTCTCCACCATGATGTGACCGGACTCGTTTAATTTTCTTTTCAAGTTGATTCTCAACTTCTGCCTTATAGATTTTGAAGTAGTGTAGAGCCTCATCTTTAGTATTTAACAGATACACATAGCAATATCTGGTGGAATCATCTATCAAAGTCATGAAATATTTCTTTCCACCTTTAGTCAACACACCATTCATCTCACAAAGATCAGAATGTATGAGTTCTAGTGGCGCCAAGTGTCTCTCCTCTGCTGCCTTGTGAGGCTTGCGAGGTTGCTAAGATTGCACACACGAATGGCACTTAGAACCTTTGGCTAAAGTGAAACTCGGGATTAAATTCGATTTTGCTAGTCGCGTCATAACACCGAAACTAATGTGACAAAGACGTGAATGCCATACTTCAGATTCATTAACACTCAAATGAATATTGTTCACGACTTTATTACATAGATCTGCAAGAGAAAGGCGGAACATGCCTCCGCATTCATAACCCTTTCCAACAAATAGTCCATATTTCGAAACAACTAATTTATTAGACTCGAATACCAAATTAAACCGTTCTCTACATAGAAGGGAGCCACTAACGAGGTTCTTCTTGATGGCGGGGACATGCTGCACGTTCTTCAGCTGCACGATCCTTCCCGAAGTAAACTTCAGATCGACCGTGCCAACACCAAGAACAGAAGCACTCGCGCCATTCCCCGTCAATACGGACCAGTGACCTGTGGCCTGGTAAGAAGAGAACAATGAAATGTCAGCACACACATGAACACCTGCACCTGTGTCGACCCACCAATCGGTGGACGGCCAAACTGAAAATACAGCAAATAAATTACCGTACCCAGATGCACCATTCTCATTGTTGCTCACAATCATATTGACAGACTTGGAGTCCTGCCCTTGCTTCTTATACTTGTTTGGGCACTTGTTGGCCCAATGTTCAAGCGAACCACAAGTAAAGCAGCCCTCATCCTTCTTGTTCTTCTTGAAGGTCTTCTTACCCTTCTTCTTAAAGTTGGTACTCTGTTGGACACCGTTCTTTCCCTTGGGCTTGTGGGAATTGGAGTTCTTATGATGCACCATATTGGCCACAGAAGTTCCTTCGCCCCCTTTTCCGTGCGAGCCCTTTGCCATTGAATTCTGCTCAACACTCAGATGGCCAATGACATCCTCCACAGAGAATTCACGCCTCTGATGTTTCAGAGTGGTGGCAAAGTTCCTCCAGGAATTGGGAAGCTTGGCGATTATGCAGCTCGCGACAAACTTGCTCGGTAACTCGCACTTAAGAAGCTCAAGCTCCTTAACAATGCATATTATCTCATGAGCCTGCTCCAAAACAGGACGGTTTTCAACCATCTTGTAGTCGTGGAACTGCTCTATAATATACATCTCGCTCCCTGCATCGGCAGCCCCGAACTTAGATTCGAGCGCCTCCCATAAGTCCTTGGCAGACCGCACATGCAAATATGCGGCAACCAGCTTATCTCCAATCACGCTCAGAACTGCCCCGAGGAACACGACAGTGGCCTCCTTAAACGCCTTCTCCTGATCAGGAGCGATCGTTCCTATGGGAGTCACACCGGCGACCCAGAACACGTTCATGGCCGTGAGCCATAAGGTGGTTTTAGTCTGCCAACGCTTAAAGTACGTCCCCGTAAACGGGGACGGTTTCAGTGCAGCAGCAAAACCAGAATTCGAAAAACTCCTACACAGATTAGGTTTTTGGATTGATAAAAAATAAGCAGTTTTTCGATTAAATTAATCCATAAATAAATCATGAGCATGACATGGACAGCATTGATAACACACTGATTACGATCTAACAGAGCATGTACTACACATATAGTAGAAACATCTACGCATATCGCTAGTACTGCTACAACAGAAAGAAACACGAGAAGGATAAACGTTGTGTACCCTCCGATCGGCCACGCGACAGTGTTGGCGGTGGCAGTAGCCGCGGCATTCTCGGCGGCCTTCTTGTCGGCCTCAGCCTTCTCAGCGGCGGCACGGTCGGCGTCGGTTGACATGGTGATGACAAAGGTGATGCGGACGTAGATGAACAGAAGCGAGCAGTCACGTAGTCGCTACCCAAAACCCTAATCGCCCCTCTCCCGTACAGGATCCAGAGAGGCGGGGTTTCGGAGGCCTGCTCTCCCGTCAACCGTGTACGCGGTGAACGGGACGGAGACGTCGGCGGCAGCAGCAGCAGAGGAACAGCGTGGGCGTGGGAGGCGGAGATGCGTTCTGTTTCGTTGCGGCTAGGGTTGGCAGCGCCCCACATATATATGTGCGGCTGCGCGTGGAGAGACGTGGGCTGAACCCACGTCCAAGTCGGTAGCCCATGATCCGACGTCTCAGATCGTGGCCCCACCTGTCAAAGACTCTCCGTTCCTGACCGGCAAAAAGAAGCGCATAGGAGTGAGCTCGGCTCGGCTCAATCCCGCAACCCGCGGCACGTCGTGACGAGGCGTGGCATGGCGAGGCGAGCGGAGGAGGAGGAGTGCACGAGGGCCTCATCTCTTCTCAAGCTCCAATAGCATGAGGAAGAGAATCCCTTATAAACCACTCCAACTCTCCTTCCACTTCCGGGGTGGGACTAAACTTCCCACCACTTTGTCATGCCACCTACATGGGCCCTTAGAGATCAAATCTGAAATTGTTATATGGGCTCTAGGCCCATCTCATATTTCAACAATCCCCCACCAGATCTCAGTGCCCCACTTCGTCCTTTGTTCCAAACGCTGTTTTGATATACCAGCATTTCAGTGGAGACCGATTAAGGTTCAGCTCCACCTAGACCAAGTAGTTACACTCCTTCACAACTGAACAATGGACTATGCCTTGAATTGTCAGTTTGGCGTCAAGAAGTTTCACCACAAGTCTCACTGATACAAGGCTACCGAAGGCCGGCCCCTCGGGTGGAGCATATTAGTCACACTCCTGGCCTGTTCATGAGCTTGCTAGAGATCACCCCAATCTCATAGACTGTGACCAGCAGTCGGGCTCATATAGGTGTGTTCCTCCAAAGATCGCTCTGTAGGATAGCATCTTGCTTATGCATATAAGCCTTGGAACACATTAAGACAGTAGTCATCCTTCCATACAGTTTTCCGAGAGCATTGCATCTCCAATGGAGTGGGTTAGTAAAGTTACTCTCCTCAGTTCACCACTGGCTTGTTTTCCCAGGTCCTCCTTCACGGGATCTCCGATCACATAGGTTGGGTTACTACCAAGGCAACTAATGTGGGTCTCATACCCATCTCCCTTGATGCGTTATCTATCACAACACGTGATAGCCCTTTAGTAAAGGGATCTGCCAGATTCTTAGCCGTATGAATATAATCCAACGCTATCACTCCGGAGTTCCTCAATTTTCTGACAGCTTTCAATCTCATTCTTATGTGTCTATTGGACTTCATGTTGTCCTTTGAACTCTTCACCTTGACAATAACTGTTTGATTGTCACAGTTCATAAGGATGGCCGGAACCGGCTTCTCAACCACTGGCAAGTCCATCAACAGATCTCGAAGCCATTCTGCTTCGCCACTCGATGTGTCTAATGCTGTTAATTCTGCTTCCATTGTCGATCTTGTTAAGTTCGTTTGCTTGCAAGGCTTCCAGGAAACATCACCACCTCCAAGAGTAAATATATACCCAGTTGTGGCCTTCATCTCATCAGCATCAGAGATCCAATTCGCATCACTATACCCTTCAAGTACCGACGGGTATCCGGTATAGTGAAGTCCACAGTTCATAGTACCTTTCAGATAGCGCATAACTCTCTCAAGAGCACGCCAATGTACATCACCCGGTTTGGAAACAAATCGGCTCAGTTTGCTAATAGAAAATGCGATGTCAGGCCTTGTTGCGCTCGCTAGATACTGGAGTGAACCAACAATCTGAGAGTATCTCAATTGATCTATAGTTGTGCCTTTAGACTTTCAAATCAGCACACTAGGATCATATGGTGTTTGAGATGGTTTGCAGTCCGAATATCCAAAACGACTCAATACCTTCTAAACATAATGGGATTGCAGAAGTGTAATCCCACCCTCATCATCTCTCAATAGCTTGATGTTCAAGATAACATCAGCCACTCCAAGGTCCTTCATCTCAAAGTTCTGAGATAGGAAAGACTTAACCTCCTCGATCAACTTGAGATTAGTCCCGAATATCAGTATGTCATCAACATACAAACTTAGTATAACCCCTTCGCCCCCACCATAGCGATAGTATACACATTTGTCGGCCTCATTAACAACAAAGCCAACAGACGTCAACGTTTCATTAAACTTGTCATGCCATTGCTTAGGCGCTTGTCTCAGGCCATACAAAGATTTCACCAACTTACAGACCTTTCCTTCCTGACCATCCATCACAAAGCCATCAGGCTGTTGCATATAGATTTCCTCCTTTAGCTCTCCATTCAGGAAAGCCGTCTTAACATCCATCTGATGAATGAGAAGACCATGTGAGGCCGCCAACGAGAGTAATAATCGAATGGTGGTCAGTCTGGCCACAGGTGAATAAGTGTCGAAGAAATCTTCTTCTTCTTTCTGGGCGTAGCCCTTGGCCACAAACCTAGCCTTGTACTTTTCTATCGTACCGTCGGGCCTAAGCTTCTTCTTAAACACCCACTTGCATCCCAATGGTTTGCAACCATAAGGACGTTCAGTAAGCTCCCAAGTCCCGTTAGCCATGATGGAATCCATCTCGCTACGGACCGCATCCTTCCAGTAATCAGCTTCTGGAGATGCATATGCTTCTGAAATAGAAGTGGGATTATCCTCCACGAGGTATATGAAGAAATCATCACCAAAGGTCTTTACAGTCCTTTGTCTCTTGCCCCTACCAAGGGATTCCTCATTATCCTCCTCAGGATTTTCATCATGTGTTTGATTATAATATTCCATCGGAATGACAGGTTCAGGAGTCTCCTTAGATTCCTGTCTAGAAGTGCTTTGTACTTCTCTCATGGGGAAAATGTCCTCAAAGAATGTAGCATCTTTAGACTCCATGATTGTACCGACCTTCATGTCAGGTACCTTAGATTTCACTACTAGAAATCTATAGCCAACACTATTCATAGCGTAGCCCAAATTAACACAGTCCACAGTCTTTGGTACAAGCTTACGCTTTTTGGGGATCGGCACATTAACTTTCGCCAAGCAGCCCCAGGTACGTAAGTAAGAGAGTGTTGTCCTTCTCTTGGTCCACTTCTCGTAAGGAGTGATCTCGTTATCCTTTGTTAGAACTTTATTCAGGACATGACAGGATGTCATTATAGCCTCCCCCCACCATGCCTTGGATAAACCCGACGTATCTAACATGGCGTTAACCAAATCAGTTAGAGTACGGTTTTTCCTCTCGGCAACCCCGTTTGACTGGGGTGAGTAGGGAGGCGTCCTCTCGTGAATAATGCCGTGTTCCGCACAAAAGGCATCAAACTCCTTCGAGAAGTACTCTCCACCACGATTTGACCGGACTCGTTTAATTTTCTTTTCAAGTTGATTCTCAACTTCTGCCTTATAGATTTTGAAGTAGTGTAGAGCCTCATCTTTAGTATTTAACAGATATACATAGCAATATCTAGTGGAATCATCTATCAAAGTCATGAAATATTTCTTTCCACCTTTAGTCAACACACCATTCATCTCACAAAGATCAGAATGTATGAGTTCTAGTGGCGCCAAGTATCTCTCCTCTGCTGCCTTGTGAGGCTTGCGAGGTTGCTTAGATTGCACACATGAATGGCACTTAGAACCTTTGGCTAAAGTGAAACTCGGGATTAAATTCGATTTTGCTAGTCGCGTCATAACACCGAAACTAATGTGACAAAGACGTGAATGCCATACTTCAGATTCATTAACACTCAAATGAATATTGTTCACGACTTTATTACATAGATCTGCAAGAGAAAGGCGGAACATGCCTCCGCATTCCTAACCCTTTCCAACAAATAGTCCATATTTCGTAACAACTAATTTATTAGACTCGAATACCAACTTAAACCCTTCTCTACATAGAACGGAGCCACTAACGAGGTTCTTCTTCATGGCGGGGACATGCTGCACGTTCTTCAGCTGCACGATCCTTCCCGAAGTAAACTTCAGATCGACCGTGCCAACACCAAGAACAGAAGAACTCGCGCCATTCCCCATCAATACGGACCCGTGACCTGTGGCCTGGTAAGAAGAGAACTATGAAATGTCAGCACACACATGAACACCTGCACCTGTGTCGACCCACCAATCGGTGGACGGCCAAACTGAAAATACAGCAAATAAATTACCGTACCCAGATGCACCATTCTCATTGTTTCTCACAATCATATTGACAGACTTGGAGTCCTGCCCTTGCTTCTTATACTTGTTTGGGCACTTGTTGGCCCAATGTTCAAGCGAACCACAAGTAAAGCAGCCCTCATCCTTCTTGTTCTTCTTGAAGGTCTTCTTACCCTTCTTCTTAAAGTCGGTACTCTGTTGGACACCGTTCTTTCCCTTGGGCTTGTGGGAATTGGAGTTCTTCTGATGCACCATATTGGCCACAGAAGTTCCTTCGCCCCCTTCTCCGTGCGAGTCCTTTGCCCTTGAATTCTGCTCAACACTCAGATGGCCAATGACATCCACCACAGAGAATTCACGCCTCTGATGTTTCAGAGTGGTGCCAAAGTTCCTCCAGGAATTGGGAAGCTTGGCGATTATGCAGCCCGCGACAAACTGGCCCGGTAACTCGCACTTAAGAAGCTCAAGCTCCTTAACAATGCATATTATCTCATGAGCCTGCTCCAAAACAGGACGGTTTTCAACCATCTTGTAGTCGTGGAACTGCTCTATAATATACATCTCGCTCCCTGGATCGGCAGCCCCGAGCTTAGATTCGAGCGCCTCCCACAAGTCCTTGGCAGACCGCACATGCAAATATGTGCCAACCAGCTTATCTCCAATCACGCTCAGAACTGCCCCGAGGAACACGACAGTGGCCTCCTTAAACGCCTTCTCCTGATCAGGAGCGATCGTTCCTGTGGGAGTCACACCGGTGACCCAAAACACGTTCATGGCCGTGAGCCATAAGGTGGTTTTAGTCTGCCAACGCTTAAAGTACGTCCCCGTAAACGGGGACGGTTTCAGTGCAGCAGCAAAACCAGAATTTGAAAAACTCCTACACAGATTAGGTTTTTGGATTGATAAGAAAATAGGCAGTTTTTCGATTAAATTAATCCATAAATAAATCATGAGCATGACATGGACAGCATTGATAACACACTGATTACGATCTAACAGCGCATGTACTACGCATATAGTAGAAACATCTACGCATATCGCTAGTACTGCTACAACAGAAAGAAACACGAGAAGGATAAACGATGTGTACCCTCCGATCAGCCACGCGGCGGTGTTGGCAGTGGTAGTAGCCGCGGCATCCTCGGCGGCCTTCTTGTCGGCCTCAGCCTTCTCAGCGGCAGCACGGTCGGCGTCGGTTGACATGGTGATGACGAAGGTGATGCGGACGTAGATGAACAGAAGCAAGCAGTCGCGTAGTCGCTACCCAAAAACCTAATCGCCCCTCTCCCGTACAGGATCCGGAGAGGCGGGGTTTCGGAGGCCTGCTCTCCCGTCAACCATGTACGCGGTGAACGGGATGGAGTCGTCGGCGGCAGCAGCAGCAGAGGAACGGCGTGGGCGTGGGAGGCGGAGATGCGTTCTGTTTCGTGGCGGCTAGGGTTGGCAGCGCCCCACATATATATGTGCGGCTGCGCGTGGAGAGACGTGGGCTGAAGCCACGTCCAAGTCGGTAGCCCACGATCCGATGTCTCAGATCGTGGCCCCACCTGTCAAAGACTCTCCGTTCCTGACCGGCAAAAAGAAGCGCATAGGAGTGAGCTCGGCTCGGCTCAATCCCGCAACCCGCGGCGCGTCGTGACGAGGCGTGGCGTCGCGAGGCGAGCGGAGGAGGAGGAGTGCGCGAGGGCCTCATCTCTTCTCAAGCTCCAATAGCATGAGGAAGAGAATCCCTTATAAACCACTCCAACTCTCCTTCCACTTCCGGGGTGGGACTAAACTTCCCACCACTTTGTCATGCCACCTACATGGGCCCTTAGAGATGAAATCTGAAATTGTTATATGGGCTCTAGGCCCATCTCATTTTTCAACAATCACCCACCAGATCTCAGTGCCCCACTTCGTCCTTTGTTCCAAACGCTGTTTTGATATACCAGCATTTCAGTGGAGACCGATTAAGGTTGAGCTCCACCTAGACCAAGTAGTTACACTCCTTCACAACTGAACAATGGACTATGCCTTGAATTGTCAGTTTGGCGTCAAGAAGTTTCACCACAAGTCTCACTGATACAAGGCTACCTAAGGCCGACCCCTCGGGTGGAGCATATTAGTCACACTCTTGGCCTGTTCATGAGCTTGCTAGAGATCACCCCAATCTCATAGACTGTGACCAGCAGTCGGGCTCATATAGGTGTGTTCCTCCAAAGATCGCTTTGTAGAATAACATCTTGCTTATGCATATAAGCCTTGGAACACATTAAGATAGTAGTCATCCTTCCATACAGTTTTCCGAGAGCATTGCATCTCCAACGGAGTGGGTTAGTAAAGTTACTCTCCTCAGTTCACCACTGGCTTGTTTTCCCAGGTCCTACTTCACGGGATCTCCGATCACATAGGTTGGGTTACTACCAATGCAACTCATGTGGGTCGCATACCCATCTCCCTTGATGCGTTATCTATCACAACACGTGATAGCCCTTTAGTAAAGGGATCTGCCAGATTCTTAGCCGTATGAATATAATCCAACGCTATCACTCCGGAGTTCCACAATTTTCTGACAGCTTTCAATCTCATTCTTATGTGTCTATTGGACTTCATGTTGTCCTTTGAACTCTTCACCTTGACAATAACTGTTTGATTGTCACAGTTCATAAGGATGGCCGGAACCGGCTTCTCAACCACTGGCAAGTCCATCAACAGATCTCGAAGCCATTCTGCTTCGCCACTCGATGTGTCTAATGTTGTTAATTCTGCTTCCATTGTCGATCTTGTTAAGATCGTTTGCTTGCAAGACTTCCAGGAAACAGCACCACCTCCAAGAGTAAATATATACCCAGTTGTGGCCTTCATCTCATCAGCATCAGAGATCCAATTCACATCACTATACCCTTCAAGTACCGACGGGTATCCGGTATAGTGAAGTCCACAGTTCATAGTACCTTTCAGATAGCGCATAACTCTCTCAAGAGCACGCCAATGTACATCACCCGGTTTGGAAACAAATCGGCTCAGTTTGCTAATAGCAAATGCGATGTCAGGCCTTGTTGCGCTCGCTAGATACTGGAGTGAACCAACAATCTGAGAGTATCTCAATTGATCTATAGCTGTGCCTTTAGACTTTCGAATCAGCACACTAGGATCATATGGTGTTTGAGATGGTTTGCAGTCCGAATATCCAAAACGACTCAACACCTTCTCAACATAATGGGATTGCAGAAGTGTAATCCCACCCTCATCATCTCTCAATAGCTTGATGTTCAAGATAACATCAGCCACTCCAAGGTCCTTCATCTCAAAGTTCTGAGATAGGAAAGACTTAACCTCCTCGATCAACTTGAGATTAGTCCCGAATATCAGTATGTCATCAACATACAAACATAGTATAACCCCTTCGCCCCCACCATAGCGATAGTATACACATTTGTCGGCCTCATTAACAACAAAGCCAACAGACGTCAACGTTTCATTAAACTTGTCATGCCATTGCTTAGGCGCTTGTCTCAGGCCATACAAAGATTTCACCAACTTACACACCTTTCCTTCCTGACCATCCATCACAAAGCCATCAGGCTGTTGCATATAGATTTCCTCCTTTAGCTCTCCGTTCAGGAAAGCCGTCTTAACATCCATCTGATGAATGAGAAGACCATGCGAGGCCACCAACGAGAGTAATAATCGAATGGTGGTCAGTCTGGCCACAGGTGAATAAGTGTCGAAGAAATCTTCTTCTTCTTTCTGGGTGTAGACCTTGGCCACAAGCCTAGCCTTGTACTTTTCTATCGTACCGTCGGGCCTAAGCTTCTTCTTAAACACCCACTTGCATCCCAATGGTTTGCAACCATAAGGACGTTCAGTAAGCTCCCAAGTCCCGTTAGCCATGATGGAATCCATCTCGCTACGGACCGCATCCTTCCAGTAATCAGCTTCTGGAGATGCATATGCTTCTGAAATAGAAGTGGGATTATCCTCCACGAGGTATATGAACAAATCACCACCAAAGGTCTTTACAGTCCTTTGTCTGTTGCCCCTACCAAGGGATTCCTCATTATCCTCCTCAGGATTTTCATCATGTGTTTGATTATAATATTCCATCGTAATGACAGGTTCAGGAGTCTCCTCAGATTCCTGTCTAGAAGTGCTTTGTACATCTCTCATGGGGAAAATGTCCTCAAAGAATGTAGCATATTTAGAATCCATAATTGTACCGACCTTCATGCCAGGTACCTCAGATTTCACTACTAGAACTCTATAACCAACACTATTCATAGCGTAGCCCAAATTAACACAGTCCACAGTCTTTGGTCCAAGCTTACACTTTTTCGGGATCGACACATTAACTTTCGCCAAGCAGCCCCAGGTACATAAGTACGAGAGTGTTGTCCTTCTCTTGGTCCACTTCTCGTAAGGAGTGATCTCGTTATCCTTTGTCGGAACTTTATTCAGGACATGACAAGATGTCATTATAGCCTCCCCCCACCATGCCTTGGATAAACCCGACGTATCTAACATGACGTTAACCAAATCATTTAGAGTACTGTTTTTCCGCTCGGCAACCCCGTTTGACTGGGGTGAGTAGGGAGGCGTCCTCTCGTGAATAATGCCGTGTTCCGCACAAAAGGCATCAAACTCCTTCGAGAAGTACTCTCCACCATGATCTGACCGGACTCGTTTAATTTTCTTTTCAAGTGGATTCTCAACTTCTGCCTTATAGATTTTGAAGTAGTGTAGAGCCTCATCTTTAGTATTTAACAGATACACATAGCAATATCTAGTGGAATCATCTATCAAAGTCATGAAATATTTCTTTCCACCTTTAGTCAACACACCATTCATCTCACAAAGATCAGAATGTATGAGTTCTAGTGGCGCCAAGTGTCTCTCCTCTGCTGCCTTGTGAGGATTGCGAGGTTGCTTAGATTGCACACACGAATGGCACTTAGAACCTTTGGCTAAAGTGAAACTCGGGATTAAATTCGATTTTGCTAGTCGCGTCATAACACCGAAACTAATGTGACAAAGACGTGAATGCCATACTTCAGATTCATTAACACTCAAATGAATATTGTTCATGACTTTATTACATAGATCTGCAAGAGAAAGGCGGAACATGCCTCCGCATTCATAACCCTTTCCAACAAATAGTCCATATTTCGTAACAACTAATTTATTAGACTCGAATACCAACTTAAACCCTTCTCTACATAGAAGGGAGCCACTAACGAGGTTCTTCTTGATGGCGGGGACATGCTGCACGTTCTTCAGCTGCACGATCCTTCCCGAAGTAAACTTCAGATCGACCGTGCCAACACCAAGAACAGAAGCACTCGCGCCATTCCCCGTCAATACGGACCCGTGACCTGTGGCCTGGTAAGAAGAGAACAATGAAATGTCAGCACACACATGAACACCTGCACCTGTGTCGACCCACCAATCGATGGACGGCCAAACTGAAAATACAGCAAATAAATTACCGTACCCAGATGCACCATTCTCATTGTTGCTCACAATCATATTGACAGACTTGGAGTCCTGCCCTTGCTTCTTATACTTGTTTGGGCACTTGTTGGCCCAATGTTCAAGCGAACCACAAGTAAAGCAGCCCTCATCCTTCTTGCTCTTCTTGAAGGTCTTCTTACACTTCTTCTTAAAGTCGGTACTCTGTTCGACACCGTTCTTTCCCTTGGGCTTGTGGGAATTGGAGTTCTTCTGATGCACCATATTGGCCACAGAAGTTCCTTCGCCCCCTTTTCCATGCGAGTCCTTTGCCCTTGAATTCTGCTCAACACTCAGATGGCCAATGACATCCTCCACAAAGAATTCACGCCTCTGAAGTTTCAGAGTGGTGCCAAAGTTCCTACAGGAATAAGGAAGCTTGGCGATTATGCAGCCCGCGACAAACTTGCCCGGTAACTCGCACTTAAGAAGCTCAAGCTCCTTAACAATGCATATTATCTCATGAGCCTGCTCCAAAACAGGACGGTTTTCAACCATCTTGTAGTCGTGGAACTGCTCTATAATATACATCTCTCTCCCTGCATCGGCAGCCCCGAACTTAGATTCGAGCGCCTCCCACAAGTCCTTGGCAGACCGCACATGCAAATATGCGTCAACCAGCTTATCTCCAATCACGCCCAGAACTACCCCGAGGAACACGAAAGTGGCCTCCTTAACCGCCTTCTCCTGATCAGGAGCGATCGTTCCTTTGGGAGTCACACCGGCGACCCAGAACACGTTCATGGCCGTGAGCCATAAGGTGGTTTTAGTCTGCTAACGCTTAAAGTACGTCCCCGTAAACGGGGACGGTTTCAGTGCAGCAGCAAAACCAGAATTTGAAAAACTCCTACACAGATTATGTTTTTGGATTGATAAGAAAATAGGCAGTTTTTCGATTAAATTAATCCATAAATAAATCATGAGCATGACATGGACAGCATTGATAACACACTGATTACGATCTAACAGAGCATGCACTACACATATAGTAGAAACATCTACGCATATCGCTAGTACTGCTACAACAGAAAGAAACACGAGAAGGATAAACGATGTGTACCCTCCGCTCGGCCACGCGGCGGTGTTGGCGGTGGCAGTAGCCGCGGCATCCTCGGCGGCCTTCTTGTCAGCCTCAGCCTTCTCAGCGGCAGCACGGTCGGCGTCGGTTGACATGGTGATGACGAAGGTGATGCGGACGTAGATGAACAGAAGCGAGCAGTCGCGTAGTCGCTACCCAAAAACCTAATCGCCCCTCTCTCGTACAGGATCCGGAGAGGCGGGGTTTCGGAGGCCTGCTCTCCCGTCAACCGTGTACGCGGTGAACGGGACGGAGTCGTCGGCGGCAGCAGCAGCAGAGGAACGGCGTGGGCGTGGGAGGCGGAGATGCGTTCTGTTTCGTGGCGGCTAGGGTTGGCAGCGCCCCACATATATATGTGCGGCTGCGCGTGGAGAGACGTGGGCTGAACCCACGTCCAAGTCGGTAGCCCACGATCCGACATCTCAGATCGTGGCCCCACCTGTCAAAGACTCTCCGTTCCTGACCGACAAAAAGAAGCGCATAGGAGTGAGCTCGGCTCGGCTCAATCCCGCAACCCGCGGCGCGTCGTGACGAGGCGTGGCGTGGCGAGGCGAGCGGAGGAGGAGGAGTGCGCGAGGGCCTCATCTCTTCTCAAGCTCCAATAGCATGAGGAAGAGAATCCCTTATAAACCACTCCAACTCTCCTTCCACTTCCGGGGTGGGACTAAACTTCCCACCACTTTGTCATGCCACCTACATGGGCCCTTAGAGATCAAATCTGAAATTGTTATATGGGCTCTAGGCCCATCTCATATTTCAACAATCCCCCACCAGATCTCAGTGCCCCACTTCGTCCTTTGTTCCAAACGCTGTATTGATATACCAGCATTTCAGTGGAGACCGATTAAGGTTCAGCTCCAGCTAGACCAAGTAGTTACACTCCTTCACAACTGAACAATGGACTATGCCTTGAATTGTCAGTTTGGCGTCAAGAAGTTTCACCACAAGTCTCACTGATACAAGGCTACCTAAGGCCGACCCCTCGGGTGGAGCATATTAGTCACACTCTTGGCCTGTTGATGAGCTTGCTAGAGATCACCCCAATCTCATAGACTGTGACCAGCAGTCGGGCTCATATAGGTGTGTTCCTCCAAAGATCGCTTTGTAGGATAGCATCTTGCTTATGCATATAAGCCTTGGAACACATTAAGACAGTAGTCATCCTTCCATACACTTTTCTGAGAGCATTGCATCTCCAACGGAGTGGGTTAGTAAAGTTATTCTCCTCAGTTCACCACTGGCTTGTTTTCCCAGGTCCTCCTTCACGGGATCTCCGATCACATAGGTTGGGTAACTACCAATGCAACTCATGTGGGTCTCATACCCATCTCCCTTGATGCGTTATCTATCACAACACGTGATAGCCCTTTAGTAAACGGATCTGCCAGATTCTTAGCCGTATGAATATAATCCAACGCTATCACTCCGGAGTTCCTCAATTTTCTGACACCTTTCAATCTCATTCTTATGTGTCTATTGGACTTCATGTTGTCCTTTGAACTCTTCACCTTGACAATAACTGTTTGATTGTCATAGTTCATAAGGATGGTCGGAACCGGCTTCTCAACCACTGGCAAGTCCATCAACAGATCTTGAAGCCATTCTGCT
The DNA here is from genome assembly GCA_032464435.1 of Aegilops umbellulata. NCBI lineage: Eukaryota > Viridiplantae > Streptophyta > Magnoliopsida > Poales > Poaceae > Aegilops > Aegilops umbellulata. The sequence continues at coordinate 358,043,169 of CP136059.1, read as the reverse complement.
TCGCCACTCGATGTGTCTAATGCTGTTAATTCTGCTTCCATTGTCGATCTTGTTAAGATCGTTTGCTTGCAAGACTTCCAGGAAACAGCACCACCTCCAAGAGTAAATATATACCCAGTTGTGGCCTTCATCTCATCAGCATCAGAGATCCAATTCGCATCACTATACCCTTCAAGTACTGATGGGTATCCGGTATAGTGAAGTCCACAGTTCATAGTACCTTTCAGATAGCGCATAACTCTCTCAAGAGCACGCCAATGTACATCACCTGCTTTGGAAACAAATTGGCTCGGTTTGCTAATAGCAAATGCGATGTCAGGCCTCGTCGCGCTCGCTAGATACTGGAGTGAACCAACAATCTGAGAGTATCTCAATTGATCTATAGCTGTGCCTTTAGACTTTCGAATCAGCACACTAGGATCGTATGGTGTTTGAGATGGTTTGCAGTCCGAATATCCAAAACGACTCAACACCTTCTCAACATACTGGGATTGCAGAAGTGTAATCCCACCCTCATCATCTCTCAATAGCTTGATGTTCAAGATAACATCAGCCACTCCAAGGTCCTTCATCTCAAAGTTCTGAGATAGGAAAGACTTAACCTCCTCGATCAACTTGAGATTAGTCCCGAATATCAGTATGTCATCAACATACAAACATAGTATAACCCCTTCGCCCCCACCATAGCGATAGTATACACATTTGTCGGCCTCATTAACAACAAAGCCAACAGATGTCAACGTTTCATTAAACTTGTCATGCCATTTCTTAGGCGCTTGTCTCAGGCCATACAAAGATTTCACCAACTTACACACCTTTCCTTCCTGACCATCCATCACAAAGCCATCAGGCTGTTGCATATAGATTTCCTCCTTTAGCTCTCCGTTCAGGAAAGTCGTCTTAACATCCATCTGATGAATGAGAAGACCATGCGAGGCCGCCAACGAGAGTAATAATCGAATGGTGGTCAGTCTGGCCACAGGTGAATAAGTGTCGAAGAAATCTTCTTCTTCTTTCTGGGCGTAGCCCTTGGCCACAAGCCTAGCCTTGTACTTTTCTATCGTACCGTCGGGCCTAAGCTTCTTCTTAAACACCCACTTGCATCCCAATGGTTTGCAACCATAAGGACGTTCAGTAATCTCCCAAGTCCCGTTAGCCATGATGGAATCCATCTCGCTACGGACCGCATCCTTCCAGTAATCAGCTTCTGGAGATGCATATGCTTCTGAAATAGAAGTGGGATTATCCTCCACGAGGTATATGAAGAAATCATCACCAAAGGTCTTTACAGTCCTTTGTCTCTTGCCCCTACCAAGGGGTTCCTCATTATCCTCCTCAGGATTTTCATCATGTGTTTGATTATAATATTCCATCGGAATGACAGGTTCAGGAGTCTCCTCAGATTCCTGTCTAGAAGTGCTTTGTACATCTCTCATGGGGAAAATGTCCTCAAAGAATGTAGCATCTTTAGACTCCATAATTGTACCGACCTTCATGTCAGGTACCTCAGATTTCACTACTAGAAATCTATAGCCAACACTATTCATAGCGTAGCCCAAATTAACACAGTCCACAGTCTTTGGTCCAAGCTTACGCTTTTTGGGGATCGGCACATTAACTTTCGCCAAGCAGCCCCAGGTACGTAAGTACGAGAGTGTTGTCCTTCTCTTGGTCCACTTCTCGTAAGGAGTGATCTCGTTATCCTTTGTCAGAACTTTATTCAGGACATGACAGGATGTCATTATAGCCTCCCCCCCACCATGCCTTGGATAAACCCGACGTATCTAACATGGTGTTAACGAAATCAGTGAGAGTACGGTTTTTCCGCTCGGCAACCCCGTTTGACTGGGGTGAGTAGGGAGGCGTCCTCTCGTGAATAATGCCGTGTTCCGCACAAAAGGCATCAAACTCCTTCGAGAAGTACTCTCCACCACGATCTGACCGGACTCGTTTAATTTTCTTTTCAAGTTGATTCTCAACTTCTGCCTTATAGATTTTGAAGTAGTGTAGAGCCTCATCTTTAGTATTTAACAGATACACATAGCAATATCTGGTGGAATCATCTATCAAAGTCATGAAATATTTCTTTCCACCTTTAGTCAACACACCATTCATCTCACAAAGATCAGAATGTATGAGTTCTAGTGGCGCCAAGTGTCTCTCCTCTGCTGCCTTGTGAGGATTGCGAGGTTGCTTAGATTGCACACACGAATGGCACTTAGAACCTTTGGCTAAAGTGAAACTTGGGATTAAATTCGATTTTGCTAGTCGCGTCATAACACCGAAACTAATGTGACAAAGACGTGAATGCCATACTTCAGATTCATTAACACTCAAATGAATATTGTTCATGACTTTATTACATAGATCTGCAAGAGAAAGGCGGAACATGCCTCCGCATTCATAACCCTTTCCAACAAATAGTCCATATTTCGTAACAACTAATTTATTAGACTCGAATACCAACTTAAACCCTTCTCTACATAGAAGGGAGCCACTAACGAGGTTCTTCTTGATGGCGGGGACATGCTGCACGTTCTTCAGCTGCATGATCCTTCCCGAAGTAAACTTCAGATCGACCGTGCCAACACCAAGAACAGAAGCACTCGCGCCATTCCCTGTCAATACGGACCCGTGACCTGTGGCCTGGTAAGAAGAGAACAATGAAATGTCAGCACACACATGAACACCTGCACCTGTGTCGACCCACCAATCGGTGGACGGCCAAACTGAAAATACAGCAAATAAATTACCATACCCAGATGCACCATTCTCATTGTTGCTCACAATCATATTGACAGACTTGGAGTCCTGCCCTTGCTTCTTATACTTGTTTGGGCACTTGTTGGCCCAATGTTCAAGCGAACCACAAGTAAAGCAGCCCTCATCCTTCTTGTTCTTCTTGAAGGTCTTCTTACACTTCTTCTTAAAGTCGGTACTCTGTTGGACACCGTTCTTTCCCTTGGGCTTGTGGGAATTGGAGTTCTTCTGATGCACCATATTGGCCACAGAAGTTCCTTTGCCCCCTTTTCCATGCGAGTCCTTTGCCCTTGAATTCTGCTCAACACTCAGATGGCCAATGACATCCTCCACAGAGAATTCACGCCTCTGATGTTTCAGAGTGGTGGCAAAGTTCCTACAGGAATAAGTAAGCTTGGCGATTATGCAGCCCGCGACAAACTTGCCCGGTAACTCGCACTTAAGAAGCTCAAGCTCCTTAACAATGCATATTATCTCATGAGCCTGCTCCAAAACAGGACGGTTTTCAACCATCTTGTAGTCGTGGAACTGCTCTATAATATACATCTCGCTCCCTGCATCGGCAGCCCCGAACTTAGATTCGAGCGCCTCCCACAAGTCCTTGGCAGACCGCACATGCAATTATGCGTCAACCAGCTTATCTCCAATCACGCTCAGAACTGCCCCGAGGAACACGACAGTGGCCTCCTTAACCGCCTTCTCCTGATCAGGAGCGATCGTTCCTTTGGGAGTCACACCGGCGACCCAGAACACGTTCATGGCCGTGAGCCATAAGGTGGTTTTAGTCTGCCAACGCTTAAAGTACATCCCCGTAAACGGGGACGGTTTCAGTGCAGCAGCAAAACCAGAATTCGAAAAACTCCTACACAGATTAGGTTTTTGGATTGATAAGAAAATAGGCAGTTTTTCGATTAAATTAATCCATAAATAAATCATGAGCATGACATGGACAGCATTGATAACACACTGATTACGATCTAACAGAGCATGTACTACACATATAGTAGAAACATCTACGCATATCGCTAGTACTGCTACAACAGAAAGAAACACGAGAAGGATAAACGATGTGTACCCTCCGCTCGGCCACGCGGCGGTGTTGGCGGTAGCAGTAGCCGCGGCATCCTCGGCGGCCTTCTTGTCGGCCTCAGCCTTCTCAGCGGCGGCACGGTCGGCGTCGGTTGACATGGTGATGACGAAGGTGATGCGGACGTAGATGAACAGAAGCGAGCAGTCGCGTAGTCGCTACCCAAAAACCTAATCGCCCCTCTCCCGTACAGGATCCGGAGAGGCGGGGTTTCGGAGGCCTGCTCTCCGGTCAACCGTGTACACGGTGAACGCGACGGAGTCGTCGGCGGCAGCAGCAGCAGAGGAACGGCGTGGGCGTGGGAGGCGGAGATGCGTTCTGTTTTGTGGCGGCTAGGGTTGGCAGCGCCCCACATATATATGTGCGGCTGCGCGTGGAGAGACGTGGGCTGAACCCACGTCCAAGTCGGTAGCCCACGATCCGACATCTCAGATCATGGCCCCACCTGTCAAAGACTCTCCGTTCCTGACCGGCAAAAAGAAGCGCATAGGAGTGAGCTCGGCTCGGCTCAATCCCGCAACCCGCGGCGCGTCGTGACGAGGCGTGGCGTGGCGAGGCGAGCGGAGGAGGAGGAGTGCGCGAGGGCCTCATCTCTTCTCAAGCTCCAATAGCATGAGGAAGAGAATCCCTTATAAACCACTCCAACTCTCCTTCCACTTCCGGGGTGGGACTAAACTTCCCACCACTTTGTCATGCCACCTACATGGGCCCTTAGAGATCAAATCTGAAATTGTTATATGGGCTCTAGGCCCATCTCATATTTCAACAATCCCCCACCAGATCTCAGTGCCCCACTTCGTCCTTTGTTCCAAACGCTGTTTTGATATACCAGCATTTCAGTGGAGACCGATTAAGGTTGAGATCCAGCTAGACCAAGTAGTTACACTCCTTCACAACTAAACAATGGACTGTGCCTTGAATTGTCTGTTTGGCGTCAAGAAGTTTCACCACAAGTCTCACTGATACAAGGCTACCGAAGGCCGACCCCTCGGGTGGAGCATATTAGTCACACTCCTGGCCTGTTCATGAGCTTGCTAGAGATCACCCCAATCTCATAGACTGTGACCAGCAGTCGGGCTCATATAGGTGTGTTCCTCCAAAGATCGCTCTGTAGGATAGCATCTTGCTTATGCATATAAGCCTTGGAACACATTAAGACAGTAGTCATCCTTCCATACACTTTTCCGAGAGCATTGCATCTCCAACGGAGTGGGTTAGTAAAGTTACTCTCCTCAGTTCACCACTGGCTTGTTTTCCCAGGTCCTGCTTCACGGGATCTCCGATCACATAGGTTGGGTTACTACCAAGGCAACTCATGTGGGTCTCGTACCCATCTCCCTTGATGCGTTATCTATCACAACATGTGATAGCCCTTTAGTAAAGGGATCTGCCAGATTCTTAGCCGTATGAATATAATCCAACGCTATCACTCTGGAGTTCCTCAATTTTCTGACAGCTTTCAATCTCATTCTTATGTGTCTATTGGACTTCATGTTGTCCTTTGAACTCTTCACCTTGACAATAACTGTTTGATTGTCACAGTTCATAAGGATGGCCGGAACCGGCTTCTCAACCACTGGCAAGTCCATCAACAGATCTCGAAGCCATTCTGCTTCGCCACTCGATGTGTCTAATGCTGTTAATTCTGCTTCCATTGTCGATCTTGTTAAGATCGTTTGCTTGCAAGACTTCCAGGAAGCAGCACCACCTCCAAGAGTAAATATATACCCAGTTGTGGCCTTCATCTCATCAGCATCAGAGATCCAATTCGCATCACTATACCCTTCAAGTACCGACGGGTATCCGGTATAGTGAAGTCCACAGTTCATAGTACCTTTCAGATAGCGCATAACTCTCTCAAGAGCACGCCAATGTACATCACCCAGTTTGGAAACAAATCGGCTCAGTTTGCTAATAGCAAATGCGATGTCAGGCCTCGTTGCGTTCGCTAGATACTGGAGTGAACCAACAATCTGAGAGTATCTCAATTGATCTATTGCTGTGCCTTTAGACTTTCGAATCAGCACACTAGGATCATATGGTGTTTGAGATGGTTTGCAGTCCGAATATCCAAAACGACTCAACACCTTCTCAACATAATGGGATTGCAGAAGTGTAATCCCACCCTCATCATCTCTCAATAGCTTGATGTTCAAGATAACTTCAGCCACTCCAAGGTCCTTCATCTCAAAGTTCTGAGATAGGAAAGACTTAACCTCCTCGATCAACTTGAGATTAGTCCCGAATATCAGTATGTCATCAACATACAAACATAGTATAACCCCTTCGCCCCCACCATAGTGATAGTATACACATTTGTCAGCCTCATTAACAACAAAGCCAACAGACGTCAATGTTTCATTAAACTTGTCATGCCATTGCTTAGGCGCTTGTCTCAGGCCATACAAAGATTTCACCAACTTACACACCTTTCCTTCCTGACCATCCATCACAAAGCCATCAGGCTGTTGCATATAGATTTCCTCCTTTACCTCTCCATTCAGGAAAGCCGTCTTAACATCCATCTGATGAATGAGAAGACCATGCGAGGCCGCCAACGAGAGTAATAATCGAATGGTGGTCAGTCTGGCCACAGGTGAATAAGTGTCAAAGAAATCTTCTTCTTCTTTCTGGGCGTAGCCCTTGGCCACAAGCCTAGCCTTGTACTTTTCTATCGTACCGTCGGGCCTAAGCTTCTTCTTAAACACCCACTTGCATCCCAATAGTTTGCAACCATAAGGACGTTCAGTAAGCTCCCAAGTCCCGTTAGCCATGATGGAATCCATCTCGCTACGGACCGCATCCTTCCAGTAATCAGCTTCTAGAGATGCATATGCTTCTGAAATAGAAGTGGGATTATCCTCCACGAGGTATATGAAGAAATCATCACCAAAGGTCTTTACAGTCCTTTGTCTCTTGCCCCTACCAAGGGATTCCTCATTATCCTCCTCAGGATTTTCATCATGTGTTCGATTATAATATTCCATCGGAATAACAGGTTCAGGAGTCTCCTCAGATTCCTGTCTAGAAGTGCTTTGTACATCTCTCATGGGGAAAATGTCCTCAAAGAATGTAGCATCTTTAGAATCCATAATTGTACCGACCTTCATGTCAGGTACCTCAGATTTCACTACTAGAAATCTATAGCCAACACTATTCATAGCGTAGCCCAAATTAACACAGTCCACAGTCTTTGGTCCAAGCTTACGCTTTTGGGGGATCGGCACATTAACTTTCGCCAAGCAGCCCCAGGTACGTAAGTAAGAGAGTGTTGTCCTTCTCTTGGTCCACTTCTCGTAAGGAGTGATCTCGTTATCCTTTGTCGGAACTTTATTCAGGACATGACAGGATGTCATTATAGCCTCCCCCCACCATGCCTTGGATAAACCCGACGTATCTAACATGGCGTTAACCAAATCATTTAGAGTACGGTTTTTCCGCTCGGCAACCCCGTTTGACTGGGGTGAGTAGGGAGGCGCCCTCTCGTGAATAATGCCGTGTTCCGCACAAAAGGCATCAAACTCCTTCGAGAAGTACTCTCCACCACGATCTGACCGGACTCGTTTAATTTTCTTTTCAAGTTGATTCTCAACTTCTGCCTTATAGATTTTGAAGTAGTGTAGAGCCTCATCTTTAGTATTTAACAGATACACATAGCAATATCTAGTGATATCATCTATCAAAGTCATGAAATATTTCTTTCCACCTTTAGTCAACACACCATTCATCTCACAAAGATCACAATGTATGAGTTCTAGTGGCGCCAAGTGTCTCTCCTCTGCTGCCTTGTGAGGCTTGCGAGGTTGCTTAGATTGCACACACGAATGTCACTTAGAACCTTTGGCTAAAGTGAAACTCGGGATTAAATTCGATTTTGCTAGTCGCGTCATAACACCGGAACTAATGTGACAAAGACGTGAATGCCATACTTCAGATTCATTAACACTCAAATGAATATTGTTCAGGACTTTATTACATAGATCTGCAAGAGAAAGGCGGAACATGCCTCCGCATTCATAACCCTTTCCAACAAATAGTCCATATTTCATAACAACTAATTTATTAGACTCGAATACCAACTTAAACCCTTCTCTACATAGAAGGGAGCCACTAACGAGGTTCTTCTTGATGGCGGGGACATGCTGCACGTTCTTCAGCTGCACGATCCTTCCCGAAGTAAACTTTAGATCGACCGTGCCAACACCAAGAACAGAAGCACTCGCGCCATTCCCCATCAATACGGACCCGTGACCTATGGCCTGGTAAGAAGAGAACAATGAAATGTCAGCACACACATGAACACCTGCACCTGTGTCGACCCACCAATCGGTGGACGGCCAAACTGAAAATACAGCAAATAAATTACCGTACCCAGATGCACCATTCTCATTGTTGCTCACAATCATATTGACAGACTTGGAGTCCTGCCCTTGCTTCTTATACTTGTTTGGGCACTTGTTGGCCCAATGTTCAAGCGAACCACAAGTAAAGCAGCCCTCATCCTTCTGGTTCTTCTTGAAGGTCTTCTTACACTTCTTCTTAAAGTCGGTACTCTATTGGACACCGTTCTTTCCCTTGGGCTTGTGGGAATTGGAGTTCTTCTGATGCACCATATTGGCCACAGAAGTTCCTTCGCCCCCTTTTCCGTGCGAGTCCTTTGCCCTTGAATTCTGCTCAACACTCAGATGGCCAATGACATCTTCCATAGAGAATTCACGCCACTGATGTTTCAGAGTGGTGGCAAGTTCCTCCAGGAATTGGGAAGCTTGGCAATTATGCAGCCCGCGACAAACTTGCCCGGTAGCTCGCACTTAAGAAGCTCAAGCTCCTTAACAATGCATATTATCTCATGAGCCTACTCCAAAACAGGACGGTTTTCAACCATCTTGTAGTCGTGGAACTACTCTATAATATACATCTCGCTCCCTGCATCGGCAGCCCCGAACTTAGATTCGAGCGCCTCCCACAAGTCCTTGGCAGACCGCACATGCAAATATGCGTCAACCAGCTTATCTCCAATCACGCTCAGAACTGCCCCGAGGAACACGACAGTGGCCTCCTTAAACGCCTTCTCCTGATCAGGAGCGATCGTTCCTGTGGGAGTCACACCGGCGACCCAGAACACGTTCATGGCCGTGAGCCATAAGGTGGTTTTAGTCTGCCAACGCTTAAAGTACGTCCCCGTAAATGGGGACGGTTTCAGTGCAGCAGCAAAACCAGAATTCGAAAAACTCCTACACAGATTAGGTTTTTGGATTGATAAGAAAATAGGCAGTTTTTCGATTAAATTAATCCAGAAATAAATCATGAGCATGACATGTAAAGCATTGATAACACACTGATTACGATCTAACAGAGCATGTACTACGCATATAGCAGAAACATCTACGCATATCGCTAGTACTGCTACAACAGAAAGAAACACGAGAAGGATAAACGATGTGTACCCTCCGATCGGCCACGCGGCGGTGTTGGCGGTGGCAGTAGCCGCGGCATCCTCGGCGGCCTTCTTGTCGGCCTCAGCCTTCTCAGCGGCGGCACGGTCGGCGTCGGTTGACATGGTGATGACGAAGGTGATGCGGACGTAGATGAACAGAAGCGAGCAGTCGCGTAGTCGCTACCCAAAAACCTAATCGCCCCTCTCCCGTACAGGATCCAGAGAGGCGGGGTTTCGGAGGCCTGCTCTCCCGTCAAACGTGTACGCGATGAACAGGACGGAGTCGTCGGCGGCAGCAGCAGCAGTGGAACGGCATGGGCGTGGGAGGCGGAGATGCGTTCTGTTTCGTGGCGGCTAGGGTTGGCAGCGCCCCGCATATCTATGTGCGGCTGCGCGTGGAGAGACGTGGGCTGAACCCACGTCCAAGTCGGTAGCCCACGATCCGACGTCTCAGATCGTGGCCCCACCTGTCAAAGACTCTCCGTTCCTGACCGGCAAAAAGAAGCGCATAGAAGTGAGCTCGGCTCGGCTCAATCCCGCAACCCGCGTCGCGTCGTGACGAGGCGTGGCGTGGCGAGGCGAGCGGAGGAGGAGGAGTGCGCGAGGGCCTCATCTCTTCTCAAGCTCCAATAGCATGAGGAAGAGAATCCCTTATAAACCACTCCAACTCTCCTTCCACTTCCGGGGTGGGACTAAACTTCCGACCACTTTGTCATGCCACCTACATGGGCCCTTAGAGATCAAATCTGAAATTGTTATATGGGCTCTAGGCCCATCTCATATTTCAACAATCCCCCACCAGATCTCAGTGCCCCACTTCGTCCTTTGTTCCAAACGCTGTTTTGATATACCAGCATTTCAGTGGAGACCGATTAAGGTTGAGCTCCTCCTAGACCAAGTAGTTACACTCCTTCACAACTGAACAATGGACTATGCCTTGAATTGTCAGTTTGGCGTCAAGAAGTTTCACCACAAGTCTCACTCATACAAGGCTACCGAAGGCCGACCCCTCGGGTAGAGCATATTAGTCACACTCCTGGCCTGTTCATGAGCTTGCTAGAGATCACCCCAATCTCATAGACTGTGACCAGCATCGGCCTCATATAGGTGTGTTCCTCCAAAGATCGCTCTGTAGGATATCATCTTGCTTATGCATATAAGCCTTGGAACACATTAATACACTAGTCATCCTTCCATACAGTTTTCCGAGAGCATTGCATCTCCAACGGAGTGGGTTAGTAAAGTTACTCTCCTCAGTTCACCACAGGCTTGTTTTCCCAGGTCCTCCTTCACGGGATCTCCGATCACATAGGTTGGGTTACTACCAAGGCAACTCATGTGTGTCTCATACCCATCTCCCTTGATGCGTTATCTATCACAACACGTGATAGCCCTTTAGTAAAGGGATCTGCCAGATTCTTAGCCGTATGAATATAATCCAACGCTATCACTCCGGAGTTCCTCAATTTTCTGACAGCTTTCAATCTCATTCTTATGTGTCTATTGGACTTCATGTTGTCCTTTGAACTCTTCACCTTGACAATAACTGTTTGATTGTCATGGTTCATAAGGATGGCCGGAACCGGCTTCCCAACCACCGGCAAGTCCATCAACAGATCTCGAAGCCATTCTGCTTCGCCACTCGATGTGTCTAATGTTGTTAATTCTGCTTCCATTGTCGATCTTGTTAAGATCGTTTGCTTGCAAGACTTCCAGGAAACAACACCACCTCCAAGTGTAAATATATACCCAGTTGTGGCCTTCATCTCATCAGCATCAGCGATCCAATTCGCATCACTATACCCTTCAAGTACCGACGGGTATCCGGTATAGTGAAGTCCATAGTTCATAGTACCTTTCAGATAGCGCATAACTCTCTCAACAGCACGCCAATGTACATCACCCGGTTTGGAAACAAATCGGCTCAGTTTGCTAATAGCAAATGCGATGTCAGGCCTCGTTGCGCTCGCTAGATACTGGAGTGAACCAAAAATCTGAGAGTATCTCAATTGATCTATAGTTGTGCCTTTAGACTTTCGAATCAGCACACTAGGATCATATGGTGTTTGAGATGGTTTGCAGTCCGAATATCCAAAACGACTCAACACCTTCTCAACATAATGGGATTGCAGAAGTGTAATCCCACCCTCATCATCTCTCAATAGCTTGATGTTCAAGATAACGTCAGCCACTCCAAGGTCCTTCATCTCAAAGTTCTGAGATAGGAAAGACTTAACCTCCTCGATCAACTTGAGATTAGTCCCGAATATCAGTATGTCATCAACATACAAACATAGTATAACCCCTTCGCCCCCACCATAGCGATAGTATACACATTTGTCGGCCTCATTAACAACAAAGCCAACAGACGTCAACGTTTCATTAAACTTGTCATGCCATTGCTTAGGCGCTTGTCTCAGGCCATACAAAGATTTCACTAACTTACACACCTTTCCTTCCTGACCATCCATCACAAAGCCATCAGGCTGTTGCATATAGATTTCCTCCTTTAGCTCTCCGTTCAGGAAAGCCGTCTTAACATCCATCTGATGAATGAGAAGACCATGCGAGGCCGCCAACGAGAGTAATAATCGAATGGTGGTCAGTCTGGCCACGGGTGAATAAGTGTCGAAGAAATCTTCTTCTTCTTTCTGGGCGTAGCCCTTGGCCACAAGCCTAGCCTTGTACTTTTCTATCGTACCGTCGGGCCTAAGCTTCTTCTTAAACACCCACTTGCATCCCAATGGTTTGCAACCATAAGGACGTTCAGTAAGCTCCCAAGTCCCGTTAGCCATGATGGAATCCATCTCGCTACGGACCGCATCCTTCCAGTAATCAGCTTCTAGAGATGCATATGCTTCTGAAATAGAAGTGGGATTATCCTCCACGAGGTATATGAAGAAATCATCACCAAAGGTCTTTACAGTCCTTTGTCTCTTGCCCCTACCAAGGGATTCCTCATTATCCTCCTCAGGATTTTCATCATGTGTTTGATTATAATATTCCATCGGAATGACAGGTTCAGGAGTCTCCTCAGATTCCTGTCTAGAAGTGCTTTTTACATCTCTCATGGGGAAAATGTCCTCAAAGAATGTAGCATCTTTAGACTCCATAATTGTACCGACCTTCATGTCAGGTACCTCAGATTTCACTACTAGAAATCTATAGCCAACACTATTCATAGCGTAGCCCAAATTAACACAGTCCACAGTCTTTGGTCCAAGCTTACGCTTTTTGGGGATCGGCACATTAACTTTCGCCAAGCAGCCCCAGGTACGTAAGTACGAGAGTGTTTTCCTTCTCTTGGTCCACTTCTCGTAAGGAGTGATCTCGTTATCCTTTGTCGGAACTTTATTCAGGACATGACAGGATGTCATTATAGCCTCCCCCCACCATGCCTTGGATAAACCCGACGTGTCTAACATGGCGTTAACGAAATCAGTTAGAGTACGGTTTTTCCGCTCGGCAACCCCGTTTGACTGGGGTGAGTAGGGAGGCGTCCTCTCGTGAATAATGTCATGTTCCGCGCAAAAGGCATCAAACTCCTTCGAGAAGTACTCTCCACCACGATCTGACCGGACTCGTTTAATTTTCTTTTCAAGTTGATTCTCAACTTCTGCCTTATAGATTTTGAAGTAGTGTAGAGCCTCATCTTTAGTATTTAACAGATACACATAGCAATATCTGGTGGAATCATCTATCAAAGTCATGAAATATTTCTTTCCACCTTTAGTCAACACACCATTCATCTCACAAAGATCAGAATGTATGAGTTCTAGTGGCGCCAAGTGTCTCTCCTCTGCTGCCTTGTGAGGCTTGCGAGGTTGCTTATATTGCACACACGAATGGCACTTAGAACCTTTGTCTAAAGTGAAACTCGGGATTAAATTCGATTTTGCTAGTCGCGTCATAACACCGAAACTAATGTGACAAAGACGTGAATGCCATACTTCAGATTCATTAACACTCAAATGAATATTGTTCACGACTTTATTACATAGATCTGCAAGAGAAAGGCGGAACATGCCTCCGCATTCATAACCCTTTCCAACAAATAGTCCATATTTCGTAACAACTAATTTATTAGACTCGAATACCAACTTAAACCCTTCTCTACATAGAAGGGAGCCACTAACGAGGTTCTTCTTGATGGCGGGGACATGCTGCACGTTCTTCAGCTGCATGATCCTTCCCGAAGTAAACTTCAGATCGACCGTGCCAACACCAAGAACAGAAGCAATCTCGCCATTCCCCATCAATACGGACCCGTGACCTGTGGCCTCGTAAGAAGAGAACAATGAAATGTCAGCACACACATGAACACCTGCACCTGTGTCGACCCACCAATCGGTGGACGGCCAAACTAAAAATACAGCAAATAAATTACCGTACCCAGATGCACCATTCTCATTGTTGCTCACAATCATATTGACAGACTTGGAGTCCTGCCCTTGCTTCTTATACTTGTTTGGGCACTTGTTGGACCAATGTTCAAGCGAACCACAAGTAAAGCAGCCCTCATCCTTCTTGTTCTTCTTGAAGGTCTTCTTACCCTTCTTCTTAAAGTCGGTACTCTGTTGGACACCGTTCTTTCCCTTGGGCTTGTGGGAATTGGAGTTCTTCTGATGCACCATATTGGCCACAGAAGTTCCTTCGCCCCCTTTTCCGTGCGAGTCCTTTGCCCTTGAATTCTGCTCAACACTCAGATGGCCAATGACATCCTCCACAGAGAATTCACGCCTCTGATGTTTCAGAGTGGTGGCAAAGTTCCTCCAGGAATTGGGAAGCTTGGCGATTATGCAGCCCGCGACAAACTTGCCCGGTAACTCGCACATAAGAAGCTCAAGCTCCTTAACAATGCATATTATCTCATGAGCCTGCTCCAAAACAGGACGGTTTTCAACCATCTTGTAGTCGTGGAACTGCTCTATAATATACATCTCGCTCCCTGCATCGGCAGCCCCGAACTTAGATTCGAGCGCCTCCCATAAGTCCTTGGCAGACCGCACATGCAAATATGCGTCAACCAGCTTATCTCCAATCACGCTCAGAACTGCCCCGAGGAACACGACAGTGGCCTCCTTAAACGCCTTCTCCAGATCAGGAGCGATCGTTCCTGTGGGAGTCACACCGGCGACCCAGAACACGTTCATGGCCGTGAGCCATAAGGTGGTTTTAGTCTGCCAACGCTTAAAGTACGTCCCCGTAAACGGGGACGGTTTCAGTGCAGCAGCAAAACCAGAATTCGAAAAACTCCTACACAGATTAGGTTTTTGGATTGATAAGAAAATAGGCAGTTTTTCGATTAAATTAATCCATAAATAAATCATGAGCATGACATGGACAGCATTGATAACACACTGATTACGATCTAACAGAGCATGTACTACACATATAGTAGAAACATCTACGCATATCGCTAGTACTGCTACAACAGAAAGAAACACGAGAAGGATAAACGATGTGTACCCTCCGATCGGCCACGCGGCGGTGTTGGCGGTGGCAGTAGCCGCGGCATCCTCGGCAGCCTTCTTGTCGGCCTCAGCCTTCTCAGCGGCGGCACGGTCGGCGTCGGTTGACATGGTGATGACGAAGGTGATGCGGACGTAGATGAACAGAAGCAAGCAGTCGCGTAGTCGCTACCCAAAAACCTAATCGCCCCTCTCCCGTACAGGATCCGGAGAGGCGGGGTTTCGGAGGCCTGCTCTCCCATCAACCGTGTACGCGGTGAACGGGATGGAGTCGTCGGCGGCAGCAGCAGCAGAGGAATGGCGTGGGCGTCGGAGGCGGAGATGCGTTCTATTTCGTGGCGGCTAGGGTTGGCAGCGCCCCACATATATATGTGCGGCTGCGCGTGGAGAGACGTGGGCTGAACCCACGTCCAAGTCGGTAGCCCACGATCCGACGTCTCAGATCGTGGCCCCACCTGTCAAAGACTCTCCGTTCCTGACCGGCAAAAAGAAGCGCATAGGAGTGAGCTCGGCTCGGCTCAATCCCGCAACCCGCGGCGCGTCGTGACGAGGCGTGGCGTGGCGAGGCGAGCGGAGGAGGAGGAGTGCGCGAGGGCCTCATCTCTTCTCAAGCTCCAATAGCATGAGGAAGAGAATCCCTTATAAACCACTCCAACTCTCCTTCCACTTCCGGGGTGGGACTAAACTTCCGACCACTTTGTCATGCCACCTACATGGGCCCTTAGAGATCAAATCTGAAATTGTTATATGGGCTCTAGGCCCATCTCATATTTCAACAATCCCCCACCAGATCTCAGTGCCCCACTTCGTCCTTTGTTCCAAACGCTGTTTTGATATACCAGCATTTCAGTGGAGACCGATTAAGGTTGAGCTCCAGCTAGACCAAGCAGTTACTGTTGGGGATGTTGTTATCCGGGGTAAACCGGCCTGCAGGGCCCGGGTTACCTCCGTCAGCAGACCCAAGATGTTAAAGCCCAAGGAGAGATAGAAGGGCCTAAGGCCCATAATCGGTTTAAAGGTTTATGGTGTAAACCGGCCTGATGTAAACTTGTATTGTAAGTTAGGAATAGAGAGACCGACCCGGGCACGTTTATTAGCCGGAGGTTGGGACTTTGCAGACCGTCGGGCGTCACCCGTGTATATAAGGGGATGACCCGGCGGCGGTTTAGGGACAGAGAAAAAGAACTCGAGGTTTAGGCGAAGCTTATCGCTCCCTAAGCCCTCGAAACCCATTAATCCCATCACAACTAGACGTAGGCTCTTACCTTCATCGAAGGGGCCGAACTAGTATAAAAACCGTGTCCTTGTGTCCACTTTAACCCCTTCAAGCTAACCCGTTGCGATGGCTCCACGACTAAGTCCTCTTACTAGGACATCTGCCGTGACAAATCCACGACAGTTGGCGCCCACCGTGGGGCTATCGCGAGATGGTTTCAGGTTCTTGGAGGGCCGCTTTGAAGGACTCGAGGGTTACGCTGTGGGACGGATGACCAAGAGCCGCCGCGGAAAACTCTACATCGACAGCACAGGCTGGGGCCCCGACGCCGGCTCGATCGAGTACGGGTACCGGGTCCCCTTTGGCGGCATCCATGTTTTCATCGGCAAGATCGGAGAACCGGGCCCCGAGTTAGGCGACTGCGCTGACCTCATTGAGACAGCTCAGTGCACGAGATCGACCCTGGCTAAACCGACCAGGAAGCACGCCTTCGTGGGAGTCATCCACGGGGGAAGCTACGAGGAAGGATCCGAATCTGGTGACGAAACCGCCATCTACTCTGGCGATGAAACATCGACCGGGGAGACCGAATCTCTTTACCAGCTACAAGATGATCGGGTTGGGGGCGGCTCCGATGGCAACAGTATTCCGGACCCCTCTGATCTGCCCTACCGGGTCGGGATCTTCATGGCTGGGACACAGGCGGCGCCACGATCATCAACTGCAGCAGCAGCGATCTCCGGATCGGTAGCAGCAACGGCTGCGCGGGCAGGAGGCCCTACCAGTTCACCAGCCCAAGTTTTGTCAGACCTGTTTGACGCACTAGCAGCGCTCATGGCGGAGGCTAACCCGGTGGATCAGGAGGTTCACAATGCTGAGATTGCCAAAGTGAGAGAGCAGATTACTCGGGCTAAAGCGGAGCTGGCAGCAGAAGAGATCAGGATGACGGCGGAGCGCGCCGCTTTAGATGCACAGGCTTACAGGCTCATGATGGACCAGAAGGCATCCCAGGAGGTCCTGAAGAGAAAATCCCGGTCTCGGTTGCCCGCCGCCCTCGACGCTCGAAATCTCTTCAACACCCCGGGGGTAAACCGTGCGGAGGCGACAGCCGGCGCCCCGGTTCAGCACCGGATTATAGACCTGCCTCGTCATAACACTGATACGCCACCGGCCATGCCAACGCCGTCAGGTCATTATTCCAACCCGATGGATAACCTCGTCGCGGCGGCGGCTCGGTTGGAAGCCATTCCGATCGAAGGAGATTCACCGCAGGATGAAGAGACACGCCGGGTCAAGGAGCTCCTTAGGACCGCGTTGGCCCAGCAAGAAGCGTATTCGCAAAGCCGTGATCGGATTCACTCCACCCCGCGCCCCAGCAGGAGCTATAGTAGGCGCGCGGAGGAGCCGGCCGTTTCAAGTAACGCCAGGCGTGAAGCGCTCCGCGGCAACAATCCGGCGGGCGTCGACAATACTCACGAGGATGTGGATCGCACCCGTGCACGGGAGGCCGGATTAGCAGCGCAGCATCAGGCCCGTCAGCTTACACCTATCTTCCCAGCAGCTACGGTTGAACCGGGGGTGGTTACCAGTTCTTTGGGAGTACCGTGCCTTGTTCCCGCTTTACGCAACGTACGCCTGCCCAAAGACTTCAAAGGCCCCCGCAAGGTACCAAACTACACGGCAGATCAGCCTCCGGAGACATGGGTGGAGAGCTATGAAATGGCTATGGAGATGCTGGATGTGGATGACACGGCGTGTGCCAAGTATTTCACTATGATGTTAGAAGGAACGGCCCGGACTTGGCTAAAGAGTTTACCGCCTAATTCAATTAGTTCATGGGCCCAATTGCGTGCCCGGTTTATCAAGAATTTCAAGGACACGTGCAAACAGCCAATGTCAATAGTTGACCTAGCAGCCTGCGTTCAGCAAGAAGGGGAATCAACTACCCATTGGGTACGGCGGGTATCAGAAGTTTTGCACTCGTCAGATCGCATCAACGCAGACACCGCCGTGGTGCTGTTGGAGAGCAACTGTCGGTTTGGCCCTTTGAAGCTAAAGCTGGGCCGGATGAAGCGTGATTGTACAGATATAGGAACGCTCATGACCGCTTTAGTGAAGTATGCGGATTCTGACAGTACCAAGGATCCTGACTCTGGTGATGACAAAGCAGGGAAGGGAAAGAAGAATAGCAACACCAAAGGCCAGCAGCATCGGCCGACAGGTAATGGAGGCGGAGGAAAGCGTAAACCGGACAGGAGCATGGACTTGGTGGCCAGCGCAAGTGCACAGGATAAAGGCCAGCGGCGTAAGGGGAAACAGCCAAGTTTCCGCGCACATCCCGGTCCTAATCCGGAGCGTTTGAACTTTTTCTTAAACCAGCCCTGTCCGAAGCACGGAACAAAGGAGGAACCAGCCGCCCATCTTTGGAAGGATTGTTATATCATGAAGGAATTCAAAAGCTCAAACACTTTCCAATATGATCACAGCTCCGGTGGCAGTTCCGGTTCCGGATCAGGGTACGGTGGCGGGAATTCCGGTCCAGGGTTCCAGGGTAACCCGGGCGGACAGGTCAGCCAAAATAATCAGAATAATCAAAGTAATCAAAGTGGTTATCAGAGCAACCCGAAACAGTTGAGTGGTGGACAGTATCATGTCTTTACTACGAGCTTGGATAAACGAGATAGGAAGCTTCAGAGGCGGGCAGTCAGTACTGTCGAACCGGCCACGCCTCACTATCTGCGTTGGTCGGAACAGCCTATCATATGGAGCCGAGAAGATCATCCTCCCAGGGTGTATAATCCGGGTCAGTTAGCACTGGTGGTAGCGCCTCAGGTGGGAGGTTATAAGCTCACCAAGGTGCTCATGGACGGAGGGAGCAGCATTAACATCTTGTATTATGAGACCTTCCGTCGTATGGGACTGGTAGATAAGGATCTCAGACCGACCAATACAGTGTTCCACGGGGTGGTACCTGGCAAGTCTGCGTATCCGGTTGGTAAGATAGCCCTTGAAGTGGTATTTGGCGATAGTCATGATTCCAGATCAGAGACGCTGACGTTTGAGGTGGTTAAAATCCAAAGTCCGTACCACGCTTTGTTCGGGCGGCCAGCTTATGCAAAATTTATGGCACGGCCCTGCTACGTATATCTGCAACTTAAGATGCCAGGTTACAAGGGCACTATAACGGTTCATGGGAGCCGCCGAATCGCTTTGGAATGCGAGGAAGGAGATGCGACTTATGCTGAATCGGTTTGTGCTACGGAGGAGCTAATGCAGTACAAAGACAGTGTTGATCCGGAGGATATGACTTCATTAAAAAAGCCAACTACGGACCACGATCCGGCCTTGAAGTTCAAGTCAGCGGCCGAAACCAAGCTTGTTGACTTCGTGCCTGGCGATTCATCCAAGCAGTTCAGCATCAGTGCAAACTTGGATCCAAAATAGGAAAGCGCGCTCATCGAGTTCATCCGTGAGAATCGGGACATCTTTGCATGGAAGCCATCTGACATGCCTGGTGTACCGAGGCAACTCGCTGAGCACACCCTTAGTGTGGATCCTAAGTACAAGCCGGTAAAGCAGTTCTTACGGCGGTTTAACGAAGAAAGACGTAAAGCGATTGGTGAGGAAGTGGCCAGGCTCCTGGCAGCTGGGTTTATCATTGAGGTTTTTCATCCCGAATGGCTCGCTAATCCGGTGCTAGTTCTTAAGAAAAACGGCACCTGGCGCATGTGTGTGGATTACACAGACTTGAATAAAGCTTGCCCAGCAGATCCTTTTGCTCTCCCCCGGATTGATCAGATCATTGATGCTACGGCAGGTTGCGAGCGTTTAAGTTTTTTGGATGCTTATTCGGGTTATCATCAGATCAAGATGGCAGTTAAGGACGAGGAGAAGACAGCATTTATTACTCCCTTTGGAGCCTTCTGCTATGTGTCTATGCCCTTTGGGCTTAAGAGTGCGCAGGCTACTTATCAACGATGTGTGCAAAATTGCCTCCACGAGCAGATTGGTCGTAATGTGCATGCTTATGTGGATGATATTGTGGTCAAATCACGAAAGAAGGAGACCCTGGTTGATGATTTGAAGGAGACTTTCGATAACTTGAGAGTGTACCAAATGATGCTCAACCCGGCTAAATGTGTTTTTGGTGTACCTGCAGGCAAGCTGTTGGGATTTTTAGTGTCCCATAGAGGAATTGAGGCCAATCCAGAAAAGATCACAGCCATCACCTCCCTGGCCAAACCGAAATGCATCAATGATGTTCAACGCATGGCCGGGCGGATTGCAGCGTTAAGCCGGTTTATCAGTCGCCTTGGTGAAAAGGCAATCCCCTTGTATCAAATGCTCAAGAAGACGGATCAGTTTGTCTGGAGTCCGGAGGCTGATAAAGCGTTTGAGGACTTGAAGCGACAACTAGTCAATCCGCCAGTGTTGGCAGCCCCTGTAGATAAAGAGCCACTCCTGTTATATGTTGCAGCGAATGCCAGAGCAGTCAGTGTGGCGATGGTGGTAGAACGAAAGGAGGCTGGAAAGGAACATCCGGTTCAGCGACCGGTTTACTATATCAGTGAAGTACTTATCGAGTCCAAACAAAGGTATCCGCATTGGCAGAAGCTGGTATATGGCGTTTTTATGGCAATCCGGAAGTTGAGGCAATATTTCCAAGGACACCCAATCACGGTGGTCAGTTCTGCTCCTTTGGGTGACATTATACAGAACCGGGAGGCGACCGGTCGGATTGCCAAGTGGGCTATCGAGCTCGGGCCGCACGATTTAAGGTACGTACCCCGGACAGCCATAAAATCACAGGCACTTGTCGATTTCATAAACGATTGGACAGAGTTACAAGCGCCTGAGGAGAAGCCAGATAACACCTATTGGACCGTTCATTTTGACGGATCAAGACAATTGGAAGGCTCGGGGGCTGGAGTCGTTTTAACTTCCCCACGAGGAGATAAGTTTTGTTATGTCCTCCGTTTAATGTTCCCCTGTACAAATAATGCGGCGGAGTATGAAGCTTTGCTTCATGGTCTTCGGGTGGCTAAAGAGATGAATCTGAGCAGAGTTAGGTGCTTTGGTGATTCGGATCTGGTGGCTCAGCAGGTGTCTGGCACCTGGGATTCTAAGGATCCCCTTATGGCTGCATACCGACGTGAAGTAGATATGGTGGCTGGGCATTTCAAAGGCTATCAAGTGGATCATGTGGACCGCAGAAAGAATGAGGCAGCGGACGCTTTAAGTCGCTTGGGCTCTCAGCGTAAACCGGTCCCACCCAATGTTTTCTTGGATGTATTGTACCACCCATCGGTACAGCTGCCCGGTGAGCTGGAGTTGGCTGTTCCTGATCCGGAGGCTCAGTTAGTAGCGGCTCTTCACGCCACCCCGGATTGGACGCTCCCTTACCTGGCGTATATGAACCGGGGTGAGTTGCCAGAGGATGAAAGCTTGGCCCGACAGATAGTACGACGGTCCAAATCTATGACCATTTTCCAAGGAGAATTACATCATCGTAGCGTGTCAGGAGCGCTGCAACGGTGCATATCCCCTAAGGAGGGGTGCGAGATATTACGAGAAATACATGAAGGAGATTGCGGCCACCACGCCGGTTCAAAATCATTGGTGGCTAAAGCATTCCGCCACGGTTTCTACTGGTTAACTGCTCATGCTGATGCGGAAGACCTGGTCCGGTTATGTGATGGTTGCCAGAAATTTTCCAGACGAGCGCACATACCGGCTCAAGAATTGAGGATGATTCCAATCACTTGGCCGTTCGCGACTTGGGGGCTTGATATGGTTGGGCCTTTTAAGCGGTCCAAAGATAAGAAGACCCACCTACTGGTGGCGGTTGACAAATTTACAAAGTGGGTAGAGGCAGAACCTGTCAGTAAGTGTGATGCAGCCACGGCGGTTCGGTTTATAAAGAAGGTGATCTTCCGGTTTGGTTTTCCGCACAGCATCATCACAGATAATGGTACCAATCTATCCAAGGGGGCCATGAAGGAATTCTGTGCACGGGAGCATATACGGCTTGATGTTTCTTCGGTAGCGCACCCACAGTCTAATGGACAGGCAGAACGAGAGAACCAAGAGATCTTGAGAGGTATCAAACCCCGGCTTCTGGTCCCTTTGCAAAGGACGCCGGGTTTTTGGGTGGAGGAGCTACCGTCTGTATTATGGAGCATCAACACCACGCCTAACAGATCCACGGGGTTTACGCCGTTTTTTATGGTTTATGGGGCAGAGGCGGTTCTCCCAAGTGATATACGACATGACTCACCTCGCGTGGCAGCATATGTGGAAGCGGATAATGAGCAGGCACGGCAGAACGCTCTTGACTTGTTGGATGAGGAGCGTGACTTGGCAGCTGCCCGTTCAGCGATTTACCAGCAAGATCTTCGCCGTTACCACAGCCGTCGGGTTAGGACCAGAACCTTTCAGGAGGGGGATTTGGTGCTTCGGCTCATCCAGGATCAATCTGATCAGCATAAATTATCCCCGCCTTGGGAGGGACCTTTTGTGGTCAGCAAGAATCTGAATAATGGGTCATATTACCTGATTGATATTCGAGAGCGCAAGGATTCACGCACATCAGAGGAGGAAACCAGCAGGCCGTGGAACATAGCTCATCTTCGACCTTATTATACATGAGCCCTGGGCTCTGTTTATGTACATATCATGACCATGTATATATTATGATTAATAAACCGAAGCCTCGAGTAAAGCGGGGTCTCTTCTGTTCTTCACATCATGTGTGCTTACCCCTGGAGGTCGCTTCACAGAAGTTCAAAATACAGATTCCGGTTTAAAGGCCGGTTCAAGGGAAGATATCTCCTACAGGGCCGTGAAGCTCTTAATATCCGGTTCAATATCCCGGTTCAAGCGTGAGGCTTCCTGTTCAAACATAGGTCGTATTCGAACCAAAGAGAACATAGCTATTCAAACATGGGGCTTCCTGTTCAAACATAGGTCGGGTTCGAACCAAAGAGAACATAGCTAAACCCTATAAAGTCAGTTGGGGACCTAGTCGGCCTGAACCGTAGCTACGCCTCCGGGGGGCTTGGTCATGTCTTGACGACGGTAATGCCTTCTGGCTGGCATATTTGCCACTGAATCAGTTGGGGACCTAATCGACTTGAACCGTAGATTACGCCTTATGGGAACTCGGTCATGTCTTGATGATGGTAATGCCTTCTGGTCGGCTTTTTAGCCAATGAATCATTTGGGGGCTTGGTCGTGTCCGAACCAACGCAATGCCACTTGATCGGCCCTTGGCCATTGAGTCACTTGGGGGCTTGGTTGACGAACCAATGCAATGCCATTTGGCCGGCATAATTGCCACGATTCAGTTAGGAACCTAGTCGACCTAAACCGTAGCTACACCTCTTGGGGGCTCGGTTTGTCTTGACGATGGTCACACCTTCTGAACGGTTCATAGTAACCACTATTCGCATGCGTTTTTCTATTGCGTTGCCTTTTCATATTTGGTTTTGTTTTTTCTGCCTTTATTGTGGTGTCTTTTTTGGTTCTTCGGAACGTCAAGCATCCTTAAACCGATTCAGCTGGCATAGCCTGGTCCGTTTTTTAAACCCGGAGGCAAATTGCCCGGTTTGGCAAAGGCGCAGCACGGTTCAGGTGGTCGAAAAATCACATTGTGTACTCAGTAAAGGCAGGAAACATAAGTTGGAAACGTCATTGAAGAGAGCATCAGCACCCGTGCGCGAAGGCACATTCAAATGTAGAGGTATTAAACTATCTTATTACAGGGCAACGTAGTGCCTGAATATATTGTTCGTTGACGGATTAAGACGTCACCAAGTAAGGTGAACCGGAGCGTTGATTACGCCTGTTCGCCGCCTTGGTTCGAAGGCTGGGGATCGTCTTGCGCCGCTTCAGCTCCATCTTGGTTACCCATTGGCTGGAAATCAGCAGTGGTCCAGTCGATTCCCATTAGCGCTTGAAAGACGGCTTCTTCATGAATCAGCGAAGACGGTTCAATGTCTAGGGCGTAAGTATGCTTACGGATTGGAGGAACAAGGTTTCCCGCTTCAGGGACCGGGGCAGATACTCGTTTGTTCTGATTGTCGTATTGGGCTTGGTAACGTGACAGATCTGCTTCCTCAGCCAATTGACAAGCTAGGGGGCGCACCGCCCGGTTTATCGCCCTCAAATCATCTTCACCAAAGTCTGAACCGTCTTCCTTCAAGCTGGGGTATCCTTGGGCCGCTTCGACAGGATCGAAATCTGGTACCCACGCTTTGGCCCGGATCAAGGCAGTGATGGCTCCAGTTCGAGCGGCTGATCTTTTCAACTCTTCAATTCGGGCCGGAAGCATGGACAGCCTCTTTAATGTGTCTTGAATCAGAGACGGCGCAGGGTTGTTATGCGATGCAGTGGTGATAGCTCTTTGTGCTCCGGTGTATAACTGCTCAATCAGAGTATAAGCAGCTTTGAGTTTCATCCGCACGTCAGAACCCAAGTGTCCAATACGTGAGCCTGCAGTGTTTCAAGGTGGATTACAAACCGGACATAGGGTGTAGCAAACAAGGTACAAATTGGAAGAAGGGCATCGAAAAGTTTACCAAAGACGGCAGAGGTCATGGAGTGTATTTGTCGCTTCACGATGGATAACTCATCAACCACCGGTTTAAGAGCAGCTTCGGCATTTTCAGCCCTCTTCGTCAAAAGAGCTCTTTCAGTAGCCCAATCGGCTTGTTCCTTTTTGCGGCTTGCTTTCAGCTGCTCCATAACAGTTAAGGCTTTGGTCAATTCCTCCTTTGCTTTTTCAGTTTCAATCTGCTGGGCTTTTAAAGCTTCCTGAAGGTCCGAGACTTGGTTCTCTTTGGTCTTCAAATCCCCCTGCAGCAGGTCATCAACAGTGTTCAGAAAATATTGCACGGTTTGGAAGTATCAACCACGCAAGCAAGTTATGTGCTCGATACTTGGGGGCTAATGCATATTTGATTTTAACACAAGTTTTCCATTACAAAAAGTCCCAAGATTAATACAAGTATTTAAGCTTGGCACTTGGGGGCTAATAGTTATCTAATGATGTTTTCTGGTTATGACCTATGTTGAAGCCTTGGGGTTTTCTAAACCGGACTTTAATTGTCAAGGCAGCCTGATCCGGTTTATCATCTCGGCTTGGAAATATTGATAAGCTAAAGTTGCAATGGAATGAAGCACAAGAGAGTTACCTCAAGTTTCTCCTTCATCATCTTGATCATGCCAACTTCATAATCCCGACTGGTGTACAGTCGGTTCAGGTACCCAGAATAAAGATCCGGGACGCTTAAAGCGGCGTACGTAGAAGAGTCAAGGTCCCATTTGCCCTTCACGGCCGAGATTTCGTCCTTGGCAGTATGCTTGGATAAGGTAGCAGTGTTCCCCGGTTCAGAGTGACCGATGCCGGTAATCACAACATCATCATCCTTGGAATCGCTGCTCTGCAGTGGCCCTGTCGGTTTATCAGCAGTTCCAGAAGGGGGGATGGATTCCTCAACCTGAACAGGACTGACAGGCGGATCAGTATGGCTGGCAGGTTCGATAATCCTTTCTTCAGCGCAGGTGTCATCTTGCGGAGATAGATAATTCTGAGTATCTTCGCAACCCAGAGCGTCAGCACCAGGAGTTTTCTCCGGTTCAGGAGCGGCAGTTCCTCCAGCCGGGTTATCCAGACGAGCCTTCTTGCTCGGTCTAGGTTTGGCCCTGGAAAAAGCCCAACGATTGAAAAAACGGTATAAGATGGATTAAGAGACCCATACAGAGATATGTTGCGATCGGTCTAACTCACCCAATAACTGTCTTCAACGGTGGCAGTTGAGTGGCTGAAGATTCACCGGAAGAGGAATGGGAAGTGACCTGATAATCGGAGTCAGATGGATTTAGAGGCTGACGAGTTAAACCTGCTTTAGGAGGAAAGCTAGCACGTAAATCGGAGACCTCTGAGCGGCGTTTCCGAACCGGGCTGTTTGGTAAACCGGCGGAGGTGACTACCTGGCCGCTATGTCGGGTGGTGCGTCGAGCTTCATGTTGCTGGGTCTTCACAAGAAATTTGGGATCCAAGTAAGCAAGAGGGTGAGAAAATTTAATCCTCCGGTTTGCTTGGCGAGGTTTTTTCAAAGGCAAAGGAACGGCATCAGAAGAAAGAATAGTTACCTCTGGGCCTTCGGCATGGCTCACTTCAGCGTCGTCCTGACAAATATCATCATCAATAAGACGTATAAAAAGCAAACCAACTGAATCGAGGTCTACCCCGAGGTCCGGATTACCCACATCATCCTCCTCTAAATCCGGAGTATTGGAAGCGGTGTTCCTTTTCCTCTGAGCAGGCTTCTTCACCCTCGTCTTGGGTCGGGTTACCTTTTCGGTCGGCTCTTGTAACTTCTTGCTCCAAAATGGATCATCTCCCTGTCTCAGAAAGGGACTGGAAGGTTAACAACATATATATAAGGAGATCAAAGATTCTATAAACAGAGGAGCTACTTACAGCAGGTGGTTTGTTTGTAGCACAAAATGGAAGCAGGCCGGTTCGAGCGCAAACATGTTCCGGTTCGTTCAGCATCTTCTTCACAGCTTCAGCGACTTCGTCCTCCGTCAGCTGAATGTTGCAGTGCCTCAAAGGATCATCAACCCGACCCGTGTATTGGCACATTAAACCGGAGCGGATGCTAAGGGGCAGGATGCTCCACGAAATCCAGCAACGAGCAAGGTCTACCCCCGTTAAACCGTTAGCCATGAAGGCTCGGAGCTTGGACAACTGAGGGGCATACTTACTCCTCTCTTTGGCAGTTAGCCGTGGGGGGAAGGGGTGAGTATTGCTAAGCCTCTCTGGACGGAAACCGGGCAGTGGATTTTCTTCAGCAGGGGAAGTATCCTTGCAATAGAACCAAGTGCAATTCCATTCTTGCGGATGACTATGCAACTTGGCGTGAGGATAAGTCACCTCTTTCCTCTTCTGAATCGCCATACCACCCAGTTCCATGTTAGGGCCATCGGTAAATTCAGTACGGCGGTTCAGATGGAAAAAGTCCCGGAACAGCTCTACAGTGGGTTCCTCTTGAAAGTACGCCTCGCAAAGTACTTGAAAATGACAGATGTTCGTGACTGAGTTTGGACCAACATCTTGTGGGCGCAGCCTAAAATTAGCCAAGACGTCCCGATAAAATTTTGAACCGGGTGGATTAAACCCCCGGGCCAGGTGATCCGCAAACACCACCACTTCTCCCTCCTGCGGGGTAGGAGGACATTCGTCTCCTGGAACCCTCCAATGGATGGTACTTTTGCTACTCAAAGCACCAGTCAGAACTAAGTTGTTTAGGTGGGTCTCAGTGATGCAAGAGGGAACCCAGTTGCATTCATACACCTGTTTTGCCATGAGGAAATCTACAAGGCAAAGGTATTCCGGTTTGAGAGCAAGTATGATTGTAAACCGAAGATGCTCTTATATAGAGTCAGGTTATCTACAATAATATCAATCGGCGGTTCATCAAGGGGACTAATGGATGTATAGATCGGTTTGTTCGCTTTGCTAAAAAGTTAAACCGATCAGATCTAAACAGTTGTGAGTATGAAAGCAGAAACAGATCCCGTACAGATTCTTTCAAAGCAATGGATCTACAGCTAGGGCGAAAAAGAAATAAAAACAGGTAATATGAAGTCGGGCTCACAGCAGAACAACATAAGTTCGACAAGCAGAAACAAGAGTGAGATCTAAGGAAATGAGTGCAGATTTACGGCGACTGCTAAGAGGAACTACAAATCCAGATACAGGTACCATCATCTGTTCGCAAAGGCTGCTATGGGGAGGAGCAAGAAACAGTGGCAGGACGATGAACCCTAGAACAGATCTAAAGCAACAAGAACAGGGGCCTTACCGGGGTCCAAGCAGATGTGGAAAGTCGCCGCGGTGCTCTGATCCGATCAGGTTGATGCAGCGGCCGGAGTTGATGCAGCAGCTGACGGCGGCGGCGGAGCTTTGAGGTCTGGGTCGCGAGGAAGACGAAGAAGGGGAGGAAAGGAAGATGGCCTTCAAGTCCTATTTATAAGGTGCGGCGCGCGTGTCAGGCGCGCGAATCCAGGGGCCGGAGATTTCGGAAGCCCAGCCGTCGCCCTGATTCTTGCGGGTTAGCGAAAGGAGACGGTAGCTTGCGCTGACGTCATATCGGTTTACCACAGCAAGAGGAGACGGAGAAACGACGGTTTAACAAGTCACTGGAAGACATCTGAAGACAGAAATTCTTATTAAGGATTGACATGAACCTGTTCAAATCAATCTGGGGCCTAATGTTGGGGATGTTGTTATCCGGGGTAAACCGGCCTGCAGGGCCCGGGTTACCTCCGTCAGCAGACCCAAGATGTTAAAGCCCAAGGAGAGATAGAAGGGCCTAAGGCCCATAATCGGTTTAAAGGTTTATGGTGTAAACCGGCCTGATGTAAACTTGTATTGTAAGTTAGGAATAGAGAGACCGACCCAGGCACGTTTATTAGCCGGAGGTTGGGACTTTGCAGACCGACGGGCGTCACCCGTGTATATAAGGGGATGACCCGGCGGCGGTTTAGGGACAGAGAAAAAGAACTCGAGGTTTAGGCGAAGCTTATCGCTCCCTAAGCCCTCGAAACCCATTAATCCCATCACAACTAGACGTAGGCTCTTACCTTCATCGAAGGGGCCGAACTAGTATAAAAACCGTGTCCTTGTGTCCACTTTAACCCCTTCAAGCTAACCCGTTGCGATGGCTCCACGACTAAGTCCTCTTACTAGGACATCTGCCGTGACAAATCCACGACAGTTACACTACTTCACAACTGAACAATGGACTATGCCTTGAATTGTCAGTTTGGCGTCAAGAAGTTTCACCACAAGTCTCACTGATACAAGGCTACCGAAGGCCGACCCCTCGGGTGGAGGATATTAGTCACACTCCTGGCCTGTTCATGAGCTTGCTAGAGATCACCCCAATCTCATAGACTGTGACCAGCAGTCGGGCTCATATAGGTGTGTTCCTCCAAAGATCGCTCTGTAGGATAGCATCTTGCTTATGCATATAAGCCTTGGAACACATTAAGACAATAGTCATCCTTCCATACGGTTTTCCGAGAGCATTGCATCTCCAACGGAGTGGGTTAGTAAAGTTACTCTCCTCAGTTCACCACTGGCTTGTTTTCCCAGGTCCTACTTCACGGGATCTCCGATCACATAGGTTGGGTTACTACCAAGGCAACTCATGTGGGTCTCATACCCATCTTCCTTGATGCGTTATCTATCACAACACGTGATAGCCCTTTAGTAAAGGGATCTGCCAGATTCTTAGCCGTATGAATATAATCCAACGCTATCACTCCGGAGTTCCTCAATTTTCTAACAGCTTTCAATCTCATTCTTATGTGTCTATTGGACTTCATGTTGTCCTTTGAACTCTTCACCTTGACAATAACTGTTTGATTGTCACAGTTCATAAGGATGGCCGGAACCGGCTTCTCAACCACTGGCAAGTCCATCAACAGATCTCGAAGCCATTCTGCTTCGCCACTCGATGTGTCTAATGCTGTTAATTCTGCTTCCATTGTCAATCTTGTTAAGATCGTTTGCTTGCAAGACTTCCAGGAAACAGCACCACCTCCAAGAGTAAATATATACCCAGTTGTGGCCTTCATCTCATCAGCATCAGAGATCCAATTCACATCACTATACCCTTCAAGTACCGACGGGTATCCGGTATAGTGAAGTCCACAGTTCATAGTACCTTTCAGATAGCGCATAACTCTCTCAAGAGCACGCCAATGTACATCACCCGGTTTGGAAACAAATCGGCTCAGTTTGCTAATAGCAAATGCGATGTCAGGCCTCGTTGCGCTCGCTAGATACTGGAGTGAACCAACAATCTGAGAGTATCTCAATTGATCTATAGCTGTGCCTTTAGACTTTCGAATCAGCACACTAGGATCATATGGTGTTTGAGATGGTTTGCAGTCCGAATATCCAAAACGACTCAACACCTTCTCAACATAATGGGATTGCAGAAGTGTAATCCCACCCTCATCATCTCTCAATAGCTTGATGTTCAAGATAACATCAGCCACTCCAAGGTCCTTCATCTCAAAGTTCTGAGATAGGAAAGACTTAACCTCCTCGATCAACTTGAGATTAGTCCCGAATATCAGTATGTCATCAACATACAAACATAGTATAACCCCTTCGCCCCCACCATAGCGATAGTATACACATTTGTCGGCCTCATTAACAACAAAGCCAACAGACGTTAACGTTTCATTAAACTTGTCATGCCATTGCTTAGGCGCTTGTCTCAGGCCATACAAAGATTTCACCAACTTACACACCTTTCCTTCCTGACCATCCATCACAAAGCCATCAGGCTGTTGCATATAGATTTCCTCCTTTAGCTCTCCGTTCAGGAAAGTTGTCTTAACATCCATCTGATGAATGAGAAGACCATGCGAGGCCGCCAACGAGAGTAATAATCTAATGGTGGTTAGTCTGGCCACAGGTGAATAAGTGTCGAAGAAATCTTCTTCTTCTTTATGGGCGTAGCCCTTGGCCACAAGCCTAGCCTTGTACTTTTCTATCGTACCGTCGGGCCTAAGCTTCTTCTTAAACACCCACTTGCATCCCAATGGTTTGCAACCATAAGGACGTTCAGTAAGCTCCCAAGTCCCGTTAGCCATGATGGAATCCATCTCGCTACGGACCGCATCCTTCCAGTAATCAGCTTCTGGAGATGCATATGCTTCTGAAATAGAAGTGGGATTATCCTCCACGAGGTATATGAAGAAATCATCACCAAAGGTCTTTACAGTCCTTTGTCTCTTGCCCCTACCAAGGGATTCCTCATTATCCTCCTTAGGATTTTCATCATGTGTTTGAGTATAATATTCCATCGGAATGACAGGTTCAGGAGTCTCCTCAGATTCCTGTCTAGAAGTGCTTTGTACATCTCTCATGGGGAAAGTGTCCTCAAAGAATGTAGCATCTTTAGACTCCATAATTGTACCGACCTTCATGTCAGGTACCTCAGATTTCACTACTAGAAATCTATAGCCAACACTATTCATAGCGTAGCCCAAATTAACACAGTCCACAGTCTTTGGTCCAAGCTTACGCTTTTTGGGGATCGGCACATTAACTTTCGCCAAGCAGCCCCAGGTACGTAAGTACGAGAGTGTTGTCCTTCTCTTGGTCCACTTCTCGTAAGGAGTGATCTCGTTATCCTTTGTCGGAACTTTATTCAGGACATGACAGGATGTCATTATAGCCTCCCCCCACCATGCCTTGGATAAACCCGACGTATCTAACATGGCGTTAACCAAATCAGTTAGAGTACGGTTTTTCCGCTCGGCAACCCCGTTTGACTGGGGTGAGTAGGGAGGCGTCCTCTCATGAATAATGCCGTGTTCCGCACAAAAGGCATCAAACTCCTTCGAGAAGTACTCTCCACCACGATCTGACCGGACTCGTTTAATTTTCTTTTCAAGTTGATTCTCAACTTCTGCCTTATAGATTTTGAAGTAGTGTAGAGCCTGATCTTTAGTATTTAACAGATACACATAGCAATATCTGGTGGAATCATCTATCAAAGTCATGAAATATTTCTTTCCACCTTTAGTCAACACACCATTCATCTCACAAAGATCAGAATGTATGAATTCTAGTGGCACCAAGTGTCTCTCCTCTGCTGCCTTGTGAGGCTTGCGAGGTTGCTTAGATTGCACACACGAATGGCACTTAGAACCTTTGGCTAAAGTGAAACTCGGGATTAAATTCGATTTTGCTAGTCGCGTCATAACACCGAAACTAATGTGACAAAGACGTGAATGCCATACTTCAGATTGATTAACACTCAAATGAATATTGTTCACGACTTTATTACATAGATCTGCAAGAGAAAGGCGGAACATGCCTCCGCATTCATAACCCTTTCCAACAAATAGTCCATATTTCGTAACAACTAATTTATTAGACTCGAATACCAACTTAAACCCTTCTCTACATAGAAGGGAGCCACTAACGAGGTTCTTCTTGATGGCGGGGACATGCTGCACGTTCTTCAGCTGCACGATATATGGAAGAGGGGCCCTTGCTTGTGTAACCAGGTCATCGCACACTTGTTTGCATATATGGAACTTATGTGTTCCAAATATACTAACTTTGCATTGGCGTTCCAAATGTACTAACTTTGCATTGACATATCCGTAGACATAGATAGTCAAATAGAAAATGAGTAAATTTGAACTTTTTTCTCAACGGGCACATTGCCACCTGAAGATAGTGCATCTTGGTTTTATATTTCCATGTCTCGCAACACATGATTTGCATTTGGAGGAATCACGGGGACTCGTTCGTATGTCTATTTCAACTTTGAAATTGACTTAGTCTCACGTAACTTCGTCACCATGGGCATGGAGGAACACTAAATGCAAATGTTGGTGTTGAAGATGATTGAGGACTTCGGCGTACATATCTTAATGTTAGTAAGCTTTGTTTTTACCAGGTATCTTTGTGTTGGTACACGAATCTTTGATTGGTTGTATTGTATTTGCTTTAATCGATAATAAAGTCATATATTGTTGAATGCTAGCTTTACGAATTATCTTTTGAACAAACTCACAAACTAGTCCAAGTGATGCCAATCAAGCAAAGAGCTTATATCCCGGAGATCCATCTCGGTTCACCCCCAAAGGGTTAGTCAGGTACATTGAACGTAGACACTACTACTACATCAACAATCATGCCCGCAGTCACCTAGCATCAAAATTTGATTTAAGATGCCATTCATAGCATGATATGCTAAACTAACCCAGTGAGAAACAATCGTAGGAGGCTGGCGTCGCTAGCTAAAAACAAGAGCTTCCTTCCCGTTGCCGTTTTTGGCTCCTCCCACGTTCCTACTTGCCGTTTTAGCTTAACTTGAGTGGAGTTAGTGTACCCGTTTGACTTGGAGGACATCATCGGAACCAGCGGCCCGCATGCGTACGTGCGTGACCCGGTAGTCGGTGCCGATCCGCCGCGTCACATACGCATCGACGAGATTAGCTCTATGGGATATGCTTTCCATCCATGCATTATTTAGTGCTTATTACAAGCCCATCCAGGAAGATGTGTCGAGACGAGAAGATGGGTTCCAGCACCGCGCAAACACTGCACCACTAGTTTATCATTGACTTGCTGGAACGATAGATTGGCCCGCTGATCAAATCAGTAGGGTTTATGCCAAGGATTTCAAGCATATTCTTTTGTCAAAAGAGAAGAACTGAAAGCATATCGTAGCTACAAGGTTACAAGGAGTAAGAGCATCTCTAGCAGATCTCGCAAAAGATGTCATTTGGTAAAATAACCGTCGAGCGGATGAGGTTGTTTTTCTGCCTTGAACAGATCCCGCAAAATCGGTCATCTGCTAAATTTTTGTGCGGGATCCTGTAAAGTGCGGGCGATTTCCACCATATCTACGGGTTCCGTTCCTCTTTTGCCGCTTCCCACATCTTTCCCGCGTCTTGGCGCCAAGAAACTTTTAGCTCAGGCGCCCTTCCCCACCATTGCATCTCCCCGCCATATCTTGCTGCCCCCGGCCACCCCGCGCCGTCTAGTAGCTCCGTCGCCCCGCGCCGCACCTATTCCACCAATATTGGAGGCCAGGGGTGCCCATTTTTTCCGCTGGGGAGCGGCCGCCGCCGGCGCCATGGATCCGCCCCGGAGCTTGCCACACGGCCTTGTAGCGAGCGGATCTGGCTGATTCTGGCGCTGGTGAGCCTCAAAATCGCCCGAGGGATAGCCGCGCTCCGGGTTTGGGCCGTGGTGAAGAAGGGGTTTGGCCGCTTTAATTCGACCGACGGTGGAGAAGAACGGGGCGGCTCACTTGATTCCGACCCGCGGAATTGCATCCGGGGGAGGTAAGTTTAATGCCCGCCGATTTGTTGATTCAATTTTGACTGGCAAGATTTTGAAAAAATCACCAGCGTGCATTTGTTTAGATGGACTGGAGTTCGTCGTCATAGTGTGGTTGCATCTCGTGGACAAATTTGAAAGGGGCCCGAAGAAAAAGCGTCAAGGATACACAGTTGGCCAGCTATGCAATCCTCGCAATCGAGATCTCGCCGACAAGATTCTCATGAAGGAGTACTTTGCCGAGGTACCAACATATCCGGATCACCTTTTCTGTAGGTGATATCGAATGTGTAGGTCTCTTTTCGTGCGCATTGTTGAAGCTTGCGAGAAAATTTGCCGTTTTTCAGTCGCCGGAGGAATGCTCCAGGTTTGCTTGGGTTTAGTGCATATCAAAAAATATTGGCGGCAATGAGAGTGATTGCATATGGCATTCTCGCTGACTATATCGATGAATATCTTCGCATTGTAGAAGAACCATCAAATGCGTGCGAGTGTTTGCGAAGACAATGCTCCGGGTTTTTGGCCTGGAGTATCTTCGAGCTCCAGAGGAGGACACAAAGAAGTTTATGGCGATGAACAAAGAAAGGGGATGACCATGCATGCTTGGGAGTATTGATTGCATGCATTGAAGGTGGAAGAACTACCTGGTGGCTTGGGCAGGGCAATATACCGGCCACAAACTTAATCCTAGTGTTGTGCTTGGAGCCGTGGCTTCACGTGATTTATGGATTTGACATTGCTTTTTTGGTTTGTCAGGGTCTCTCAATGATATCAATGTCTTGCAGCGATCTTATCTTTTTCCTCCGCTAGCTAGTGGAGAAGCCTCGGCTTGCTACTATACCGTCAATGGCCATGACTATACTATGGGATACTATGTTGCCGTCGATATTGATCCTCCATGGTCAACATTTGTGAAGACCATTAGTGACCCCAAAACCAAGAAGCACAATTTTTTTGCCGAAGCACAAGAAGCATGTCGAAAGGATATTGAGAGGGCATTTGGTGTGTTGCAAGCTCAGTTCGCCATTGTTCGAGGTCCCGCTCGCTTCTGAGATAAGAAATCTCTCTCGGAAACATCATGGCTGCATGTGTAATTTTACACAACATGATCATCGAGGACGAAGGCAATTTGAACTTAGAGTTATTATGACAATGTTGTTAGCCGTGTGAAGTGTGCTAGGGACGCAGATGAGATCACTGCTTTTCTTGAGACATATTGGAAGATTGAGAACACTGCTTCACACTACCAGATCCATGATGATCTTGTTGAGCATCATCGGCAACTCTATGGGAGATAGACTCTCATTTTAATTTAATAAATTGCATATGTATTTGTGTGTGTTTTGAACAATTCGTTGTTGTATTGATTATTTGAATTTGAACATTTGTTGTAATGAAGACGATTGTTGTGTTGAGAATGGCCTTTTGGATCATTTATTCATATGTTCACTTTATATTAAAATTCTATTCAGTTTTTATTGTTGAAAACAAGAATTTGCATAGCTTCAGAATTTTTGCGGTACCATGAGGCCTCCGCCGCGGAACAGATCAAGTAACTCGTCCCGCAAAACACTCCATCAAGGCCTCGCAGTACCGCAATTTTTTTCAGGCGGGCTTTACTGAATCTGCTAGAGATGCTGTAAGTTAGATTTCTCTAATTTTTATCGTAGCTGTTTTTTCAGGCAGTCTTCATCAAGCAGATCAGACGCCCGAAGAAGTAGAACGCATATGCTAAATGATCCTCATCAGCACTAAAGCTAATCAAGCTTTGCTTTTGCTTGTCGTTGCTATTGACAAAACAATCGATGGATTGCTTGCCGACGTGCACGTGCGTGCGTGTGTGTGGTGGTTATCTAGGGCAGGCTGGTCGACGTCGACGGACCCATGCATGGCTTGACAATTGGCGCACTCCGCCGTCGCGTGTGCATGCATATGCTTCGTTCGATCGCCTTCGGCACGTGCCAGTATGAGAGACTAGTGTGCCAGGCGCGGTCCCAACGGGATCGGGGGAGACATATCTCGTCACGGCCGGCCGCTGTGCGCGGGTGCGTCTTCTAGGGGAGGTCGCTCCTCCTTCAACGTTGGAACCCGAGCTGCTCACTGCCTCCTCGCCTGGGAACGTGGCGCATACGCGGAGCTAGTACTTCATAATTTAGAAGATGCAAAGTGTACATCTAGAAATTTTATCATAAATTATGAAGTGGAGTACAAAATGCATTTAGAAGATGCAAGCCATCATCTCTCTCTTTTTCAATTACCCAACCCTCAATGACTTAAGTGCATGTAGAAATTAAGGAGACCATGTGTAAATGTTATTGCTTGATTATCGTGTGATAAGAAAAAAATATTTTTTCTACTTTAAAATGCATTGAGAAGATAGAAGTACACTTTTTTATGGACAAATTTTAAAACCAAACATACACTCTTCATCGGACGGAGGGAGTACGCTACAAGATTACTTTTTTTAGAAGCAGATTACCCCACTTTTTTCTTAAGGGATGCTACACGATCACATATCTTCTGGGGCTCGCTACAGGATAACCTTTAAAAAATCCGCTACAGGATTATACTACTACTCACGGGCGCAGCTATGTGCGGGACCTCCTAATCAACGCTTCAGGCGCTAGTTCGGGATCTGGAGAGCAACTAGTTGACGAGCGCTTCTTCGAGAGTCTCACGACAATCACTTGGGAATGAGACGAGAACACGTCACTTGGCGCGCTCTCAGCCACCGTCACGTATCGCGCTTTGGGCACTCTCTCCGGATTATTTTATTTTACCGCACGTGTTTTGGCTTTTTAAAAGTTTTTTTTTCATTTTTTTCGACTCTTTGGTTTTCCACCGGTGTTCCTTAGCTTTTGGACAAAAAAAAATTGAAAACAAAATTGCACCAGAAAAATGTGTGTTCATTTTTTTCTTTTTTGCTTCTATGAAAGGCACGGTTTTGCTTCCGTGAGAGGCATGAGTTTGCTTCCGTGAGAGGCACGAGTTTGCTTTTGCGAGAGGCACAAACATGCCTCTCGGAAATGAAAAAAAATGCTTTTTTTTCTTCCGCGAGAGGCACGATTTTACTTTGGAAGCAAAAAAAATGTGTTTTCTATTTTTTTTTCCTTTAGCGAGAGGCACGGCCGTGCCTCTCATAAGCGAAAAAAAACATGTTTTTGTTTTTTTTCTTCGGCGAGAGGCACGGTTGTGCTTTTGCGAGAGGCATGGCCGTGCCTCTCGCAAACTGAAAAAAAACGCGTTTTTTGTTTTTTTTTCCTTCATCAAGAGGCGCGGCCGTGCTGTTCTCGAGAGGCATGGTCGTGCCTCTTTCAGAAAGGAAAAACGCACTCTTGGTTAGGTTTTTTTGTTCGATTTTTTGTGAAAAAAAATTCGTCAAAATCTATCAATATAGAATATAGGTTTGAAGATTTCGACTTGAGAAATTCAATGTTGAAAATGGTTCGAGATTTGGACGCACGGTTTAAGAGAAAACATTTTCAATAAACGGATGTACGAAAAAAAGGGAACACTCGCCCAAGTGGCGTGCATGTAGTGTATCACTTGTCGCAATCTGAGGAGGTGCGAGTGATCTTTAGGAGTACTCTTTAATTAGTGATTTCGGGGATCCGGGTACTCAAGTAGCTCCTGTCGTGGGCCGGGCCAACAAGCGATGCTTGTCGCTCCTCTCCTTCCTCGTTCAGGCACGCCCCATGCTATGCAGTTTCATTTTTTTCGTTTTTTGTGCTATTGATCTGGTAGGAAAAAAGGCCGGTTTTCAAATACTTCACAAAAATTTGGGGAATCAAAAAAGGTTTACATATTTTTTAGAAAAATTCAGCCATTTGTAAAAAGATCAACGAATATGGAAAAAGTTTCATCAAATTTGAAAACAGTTCACAAATTCAAGAAAAGTTCATGCTTTTTGAAAAAAGTTCATCGATTTGAAAAAGTTCAAAAACTTGGAAAAAGTTTATCAATTTTGAAAAAAAGTTCAATGATTTTTGAAAAAGTTCATCTATTCCGACAAAATTTCATCAATTTCGGGAAATAGTTCACAAATTAGGGAAAAGTTCAGAATGTTGAAAAAAGTTCATCGATTTGGAAAAGGTTCACAAATTTTTTAAAAAGATCATCAACTTTGAAAACAAATTCAGCGATTTTGGAAAAAGTTCATTCATTTCGAAAAAAAGTTCGACAATTTCTAAAACAGTTCACAAATTAGGACAAATGGTCACGAAATTGAAGAGAAAATTCATCAATTTTAGAAAAAGTTCAAATTTTCGTTAAAAATTCGTCCATTTAATAAAAAAAGTTCACAAATTTGGAAAACTTTCATAGATTTTGGAAAAATGTTCACAACTTTGATAAAATGTTCATGTGCATTTAGCAAAATGTAAAAAAGGAGAAATGAGGCAAAATGAGAAGGTAAACAAGAAAGAAGGAAAAAAACCGAACAAAATAGTTAAAAAAAACCATCAAAAACTGTCCAAAGGAAAAAGAAAAGAAAAGAAGAAAAGAGAGGAAAAGATCTATGTAAACACCACAGTTGATGTGGTCAGGTGGTTAGTGCAGCGGATATACAGAAGCGAGGTCGTCGGTTCGAACCATGCTATTGCGACCTTTGCACAGGGGGCGCTACGACTGGGGTCGGTCCAAGTTAGCAAACAACAGTTGTCCTAAAGAAATGTGAGGCTTTCTAAAAATCGAACCCAGAATCGTAAAAAAATGAAGATGAGCCGAGCCCAACTACAACGCTTGGGTAGGCGCCGGTTTGTGACAACATTATAAATCAGTGCCTGAAGCTCCAATCTCCTGTAGCCGAAGAAGTGCTATTACCAATTGAGGTACCATACATTGTTGAATATAGTGTTGCATGAAATAATTAACAACCAAACAAGGGCCGATCAGTTTTTTTTAATTTTGAACGCAAAATTAAATTGTTTTGAAAAGAAAACGCGAATGTTTATGAAACGAGAACATGTTCCAAACTTCCTTTTTTTTAAAGAACTCAAACATTTTGAAAAAACACGCGAACATGTTCCAAAATTAAACACGCGAATGTTTATGAAATGCACAACTTTTTCAAACATGTTTTGTTAAAACCCTCGAAAAAAAATAAAAATTCAAATTATTTTTAAATTCCACAAAAAATTGGAATGCATGCATTTTTTTAGCTTCTGAAACAAAATTTGAAAACACAAACAATTTTTTCCAAAACTGGAACATTTCTTCGAAATTCCAAAGAAGATTTTGGAATGCGAACATTTTTGAAAAGTGGAACGTTTTTTGAATCTCCAAAATATTTTTTGAAAATAAGAATATTTTTGAAATTTTCTAAACAACTATTGAAACAGGAACATTGTTTGAAGCCCTCAAACAATACTTTAAAGTATGATCATTTTTTGAAATTGGTGAACCATTTTGGAAAATGGGAACATTTTGTGAATCTCCCAAACAAATTTGGAAACATGAAATTTTTTGAAATTTGCAAACAATTTATGAAATGGAATTATTTATTAAAATCTCCATTTTTTAACGAAAAATTGTGAAAATTTTAACATTTAAAAAAATTAACCAAATTTGGGAAAAGCGAACAAGTTTTGTATTTTGAATAAATGTTTAGAACTGGTATTTTAGGAAATTCTTAATTTTAAGGATAAACAAAAAAAAGGAGAAAATATAAAAAGAAAAAGATCGTGAAAAGACACAGGAAAAACAAAAGAAAACAAAGAGACGAAAAAGGAAGACCCAAAAAGCAATAAAAGCAGGACAAAAAAGCCAGTTCGGCAAGAAAAATATAGTACAGAAAAATAAGAACGCTAGATAATTGACCGGCCCACTACAGTACTTGCTCGCATATCGCCCTATGCGCAGAATGGAGTTTACATAGCAGTGAGCGTCCTATATGATTTTCCGGATTTCCCCGCCGCCTGCTACGAGGGGAGCCCCTATTTCCCGGCCCAAGTTGGACGCAAAATATCCCTGCTTTTTTCTAGAGATTTTGAATAAAAATACTCACCTTCGAAAAATGTTCACGGATTTAAATAAATGTTCACGAAATCTAAAAATATGTAGTTAATTCAAAATCAGTCCACCATGTAAAAGAATGATCTTTTTGAATTTCAATGAGCATTTTCCAATAATGGTGAACATTTTTAGGTATTCTATGGACAAATTTTGAATTTGATGAAAAGAACTGTATTCTAGAACATTTGTTTTGAACAATGAGTGAACAAATTTTGAAATTGAGAATTTTTTTAATTTGATGCACGATTTTTTAATTCAATGTACATTTTTTGAATAGCGATGTACATTTTTGGAATTTGATGATTTTTTTACATATTTTGATATTTTTTAATTTCATGAACGAAAATATGTTTGGAATTTGAAAAACAAAGTTGCAAAAAAGTGGAAACATAAAGAAGAAAAATGATAAAGGAAAAAAGAAACAAAAGAAAAATAAAAATAAGAAAAACAAAAAATAGAAACAAGACAGCCTAGCGCGTGAGGGGTGCCGTATTATTCTATTTGAATATCTTTGCGTCAAACTGCCGGGGCTTCACACATGCGAACGACCGAGCAGCTATGTGATGGGGCCGGCCAACTTTCTGCGCGTACAACCACAACTAGCCTGCCGGTTTTGAAAATCTTCTAGAAGGTTTCTTGAACCAGTTTTTTCTTTCTTTTACTGGTTTTCTGTTTTCTTTTCTTTTGTATTTATTTTACATTTTTTGTCGTTTTCTGTTTATTTTTTCTTTTTCCCTTTTCAATGTTATTTTATCTTTTTAAACTTAGTACATGTTCGAAAATTGTTCTGAAATTTAGAAAATTTTACTTCCTTTAAAAAATGTTTGAAATTTAAGAAATGATAATCATTTTTCAAAAAATGTTATTGTTTTCCGAAAATGTAGCCAATGCTTTTGTTCAATTTGTTTTAAATGTACGGGTGTTAAAAAAATGTCCTGATTTTCAAAATATGTTTTGTTTAAATTTTTTAAAAAATGTTCTTCCTTTAAAATTTTGTTCAGATTTTGAAAAATTGTTCATCCTTAAAAAAAATCTACAGGAAGTTCAAAACAATTATTGTATCCAAAATCTGTTCACAATTTAGAAAAATCTCATTTATAAAATTATTTCACAATTTCAAAATATATTCTCGTTTTCAAAACTTTCACAATTTCAAAATATATTCCCCTTTTCAAAATTTGTTCCCAATTTCAGAAAAATGTTCATTTTTCAAAAAATGCTTGCGATTTCAACATTTTTGGGATTATTATATGCTGAACTATTATTGTATGAACAAATAAAGGACAACAATTAGATTGTTTAGGTGGATTAATTATTAAAAACTCGAAAGCATGGAAGATTTTCATAA
This sequence comes from Aegilops umbellulata, assembly GCA_032464435.1. Lineage (NCBI taxonomy): Eukaryota > Viridiplantae > Streptophyta > Magnoliopsida > Poales > Poaceae > Aegilops > Aegilops umbellulata. The sequence goes on along the minus strand of CP136059.1, from coordinate 358,001,942 downwards.
TATAAGGGTCAATTGTAATGTATTCGATTATATAATTTAATTTTATAGCAGTAACTCATATTTTAGTCGATTGTTGCCTTTGATCTTTTGGGTTTAGCTATAGTTACCTCATCCTAACCCATGTCGTCTCTAGATCATTGTACCAACTTGTGCTTTTTAGAACATTTTTCTGCAAAATAGAAGTGCTGCTTTTCCAAAACATTTTTATCTTATTTGCATTTTTCTGAGTTCATATGAATTTGCAATGAATTTTTCATAGTAATGTTCAAATGCTCAAAGGGCAATCGGGAGACTTAAAATGCTTTTTAGAGGCAAAACCGAGCAGTGTCGAAAACTAGGGGCAAAACTAAAGGGTTGGAACCAACTAAGGGCAAGAAAGGAATTGTCCCGTCAATGGTTTTCTAAATCTTGATCTGGTCGGAGATTAAACCAAGATCGAGTATCCATATTTAAGGGGCCTTATTGACATGGAATTTTTTTGCTTGCTACTTTATTATCTATTCTCACATGCTTGTCTTAAAATTATGAAACCTTAAACAAGTATATCTAAGTTATTAATTATGTAAGTAGTGTAACTTTATCAGGTGTAGGGAAAAATTAGTTCCAAACCAGAGGTCATAGATTAAGCAAAAATTGGGCATGCCATGCTAATACAATAATTCAAATGATGCATGAAAAAAATACACGCATGGATATTAGTTTAAATAAATACAAAAGTGTTATTTCCATGCAATAAATACATGCTACTACAAATGCATCGTGAGACCGTGGTCGTGATTTTCTTTACAAGGACAAAGATAATATGGATTTGACAATCATATGGATCTGGCAATCACAAATATTAGTTATGATGCAGGATCAAGTATAATAAAAATACTCATTGTGAACAATGAAATAACAAAAAGATAATATCCAAAACATCTTATAATCAAATGTACCTAAGAGTTAAATGACAACTCACTCTTATGAGACGTTGTGTTTGGAGATCAATCATACACTATACAGACACAAATGCATGTTTAGTGATTGTTTAATGCGCATTTTTTTGAAAGATCCAGCTGATTGCTGGCTTGCATTGATCGATAGCAGGGAGCAGGTGACAAAACATCAAGTGCGAGTAGTGATCCGAGGATCAAAGGAGGTAAAAAAGAAGAAAATCAAAAAGAGAACATGTAAGGTGCTATGGCTATTCTCTCAGGGCGGCTCCCAGAAGGGGTGCTCCAAAAATGCTGCTCCTGCTTGTCGCCAGAGTTCTAACGTTCGTTGGATGGCTGTTGTAACGCTAGCTCGCGTCGCCACCTTGCCTCTTAAGGTGCTCTCGTTTCTAGCCTTCCAAATCTCAGAGAGGATGAGGATGATGGTTGTCTTGAGAGCTTTTTTGTGCTCGGGCCGCGCTGCACCGAGCATTGCAGCAATGATGGCCATCGGCTTAGTCTTGTTTTGCCATTGCAAAGGGTGGAGTGAGCTGCATCCACCTCTGGCCGCTGCCACCGTCCAGACTTCAAGCAACAACGGGCATTGCCAGAACAAGTGCATGGAGGATTCCAAGTTCCGGACGCATAACTGACAGAAGTAGTCATTTGGCCATCCTCTCCGTTGGAGACGGTCGTTGCACCATAATCTATTTTTGAATAACAACCATGTGAAGATCTTCATCTTAGTCGGTGCCCAGGTGGTCCAAATCAGGTTCTTGAAATCGGATTTGATGTGGCCTTGAAATTGCGCCTTATAGGCAGAACTAGCAGTATAGACTCCTGATGCTTCATGCTTCCATTTGATGGTGTCACTGACATGGTCTTGAAGGCGAATATCAACAACTTTTATCCATCTATGTAACCTGATTGTTTCTGACCAAAGGTGCTGAGTGTCTCCATGGGCTAGGTCTTGAATCCATGTGTCATTTGTCAGAGCTTGCTTGACTGAATGGTTCTTTCTTCTTGAGTGGCTGAAGAGGGCAGGAAAGGCCGTCTTTAGGTTGCCCGAGCCTGTCCATGGGCAGTGCCAGAAGGAGGCCTTCTCGCCGTTGCCCAGCGTGATCAAGGTGGAGGCACAGAATAGAGCTCGGTCTCCCTCGTCACAAGGCAGCTGCATGCCAATCCATGGTCTGTCGGTGCCAGTCCAGGACAGCCAAAGCCATCGCAGCCGTAGCGCTCTACTGAAGCGGTTTAGGTCCAGAACTCCCAAGCCGCCATTTTCAATAGGAGAGCACACTACATGCCATGCTGCCTTGCATTTTCCTCCACTGAGTTCTTCTTCTTGTGCCCAAAGGAATTTCCTACGAACTTTGTCGACCTCAGCAAGAAATTTCTTTGGCGCACGGAGTACAGACAGAGCAAAGGTAGGCAGCGCTGTAAGCATGCTGCGTACCAAAACCCTTCTACCCGCAATGGTCATGAGCTTGCCCTTCCATCCCGCGAGTCTTGCCCTAATCCGATCAAGGATGAACTGGATGTGGACTAGGTGCAGCCTTGAAACAGTTAGTGGGAGGCCTAGATATCTTAAGGGGAAACCCACTGTTGTCCCACCAAAATTGCACAGGATGTGTGGGAGATTGATCTCCTCACGGCGGATGGGGGTGACGGTCGACTTTGTAGGGTTTATTTGCAGCCCGGTTGCTTGACCGAAGTCGCGAAGAATGTCGAGCAGGGTGTCGACCTCTACTTTCTCTGGGTTGGCGAAGATTACGGCGTCATCAGCATAGAGGCTAACCCGTAGAGAGATGTCTCTGCCAGGCAGAGGGGTGATTAGCCCAAACTCAGTTGCTTGTTGTAGCAGTCTGTGGAGGGGGTCGATGGCGATGATGAAAAGGAGGGGTGAAAGCGGGTCTCCCTGCCGAAGCCCCTTGCGGTGACGAATCTTGTGCCCTACAGTGCCATTTAGCAGGAAGGATGATGATGCCGATGCGAGGAGCAGCGCAATCCAGTCGCGCTAGCGCGCAGAGAAGCCAAGCACTTGCAGAAGTTCTAGCAAATACTCCCACGACACATTGTCAAAGGCGCGCGCTATATCTAGCTTGAATAGGAGCGCCGGAGTTCTCTTCCTATGGAGCGATCTGATAGCATTCTGAACAAACAGAAAACTGTCTTGCGTGCTTTTGGACTTCAAGAAGGCCGATTGGGCCGACGAGATTATGTGATGGATTACCGCTGATAGCCTTATTGAGAGCACTTTAGCAACAAGTTTTGCAACTGAGTGTATCAGGCTAATTGGTCTGAAGTCTTGAATATTCTCTGCACCATCTTATAGTACATGAAAGGTAAGTTTGTAGAGCTATTTGCATAACCTATGTGTCCATTTATAGTATTAGCCAACAGAAATAAGTCATGCATTTCCATTTATATTCTTTAGTGATATCTATGATAATCCCCAAGTGCAGGGAATCATCGTAGCAATTCCCAAAGGTGGAAGTGATAAATATGGAGTGTCGAACCCACAAGGAGCTAAAGGTAAGATCAATATTCTCTCAAGTCCTATCTGCCACTGATACGACTCTACGTACACCGAACGTTTGCTTCCAACTAGAAACGAGAAATAAAACTACGTTGTGGGTATAAAGAGGATAACTTTGCATGATATCGGAGAGCTAAAATATAAAAGCAAGTGATGTTATCATAAAGTTAGAATATATTACTAAATATTATAAATAGCGAGTGTGGAATAATGATGGATCTGTGTGCGGAATTGTCCTAGGCAATTGTTAACAAGATCGATAGTCATCATTGCAATTTCATATGAGGGAGAGGCATAAGCTAACATACTTTCTCTTCTTGGATCATATGCACTTATGGTTGGAACTCTAGCAAGCATCCACAACTACTAAAGATCATTAAGGTAAAACCCAACCATAGCATTAGAGCATCAAGTACCCTTTATCCCATACGCAATGACCCCCTTACTCGGGTTCATGCTTCTGTCATTCAAGCAACCCACTATAAGCGAATCATGAACGTATTGCAACACCCTACAGCGGGAATTCTTCATGCTTGCGCGACACGGAGGGCACAATAGGACAGCACCAAAATAAAACATACAACTCGTACCAATCTAGATCATCAATCAACCCAAAGACAAAGGATATCTACTCAAAACATCATAGTATGGCAACACATCCTTGGATCATAATATATGGCATAAAGCACCATGTTCAAGTAGGGATCACAACGGGGTAGGGGAGAGTGGACCGCGTAAAAGAGATGAAGATGGTGATGCATGATGATGGTGATGTTGATGAATACGATCACCATGGAGATGATTCCTCTCCCAATGGCACTCCGGCGCCAATGAGGGAGAGGAGGAGAGGTTCTCCCCCTTGTGCTTCCTCCTCCATGGCCTCCCCCCTAGATGGGGAGAGGTTCTCCCTCTGGTCCTTGGCCTTCATGGCGATGATGGCCCCTCCAGGATCCTCCTCCATGGCCTCCAGTGATGGTGGCCCCCTCCGGCAGGGTGCCAGAGAGGGCCTAGATTGATTTCTCGTGGCTACAAAGGCTTGTGCCAGCGGAACTTCTGATCTAGGTTAATTTCTGGAGGTTTGGGTATTTATAGGAGAGGTTGGCGTCGAGAACAAGTCAGGGGGCCCCACGGGTAGTCCGCGAGGCACCGGGCGAGCCCAGGGGGGTGGGCGCGCCCCCACCCTCGTGGGGCCCACGGGAGTCCCCTCCGGTAGATTTTTGTTCCAGTATTTTTTATATTTTCCAGAAAAATTCTCCGTTGATTTTCAGCGCATTCCGAGAACTTCTGTTTCTGCACAAAAACAACACCACAGTAGTTCTGCTGAAAACAACGTCAGTCTGGGTTAGTTCTAATCAAATCATACCAAAATCATAATAAACAATAGTAAACATGGCATGAATACTTCATAAATTATCGATACGTTGGAGATGTATCAGCATCCCCAAGCTTAATTCCTACTCGTCCTCGAGTAGGTAAATGATAAAAGAAATAATTTATGAAGTGTGAATGCTAGCAAGTACTTAAGTTTGATCATTGATAGTTTCAAACACTTTTTATAGCATCATTATATATCATAACAGTAGCTCAACTCATAAAACTCCTGATGATCAAGTAACAATCTATTCACATGTTAAAGTATATATCATAAACTTTCTTGAAAACTAACAAACCGTGCTCTTAGTCATCAAACAATTGCAATTCATCTTATTTTCGGGTAGTGTCTATGTAAGAGCTTTGATTCAGCAAACTCCACATACTCAATTATCATTTAATCTTTCACAATTGCCAATACTCACGTGATATTTGTGGGTTCAAAGCTTTAATCGGACACAGAGAAAGATAGGGACTTATAGTTTTGCCTCCCAACCTTTTACCTCAAGGGTAATGTCAACAATAATAGTTCATGATAACTTACATCCAATTGGATATATATATCAGGATTCTTTCCAACACAATGTGCTTGCCAAAGGATAAAATGTAAAAAGGAAAGGTGAAGATCACCATGACTCTTGTATAAGGTATAAGGCAAGAATAAAAGATAGGCCCTTCGCAGAGGGAAGCATAGGTTGTCATGTGCTTTTATAGTTGGATGCACAAAATCTTAATGCGAAAGAACGTCACTTTATATTGCCACTTGTGATAGGGACCTTTAGTATGCAGTCCGTTGCTTTTATTGCTTCCATATCACAAGATCGTATAAAGCTTATTTTCTCCACACTAATAGATCATACATATTTAGAGAGCAATTTTTATTGCATGCAACAACGACACCTTACTTGAAGGATCTTATTCAATCCATAGGTGGATATGGTGGACTCTCATAGCAAAACCGAGTTTAAGGATATTCAGAAGCACAAGTAGTATCTCTACTTGGTGCAAAGAATTTGTCTAGCATGAGGGGGAAAGGCAAGCTCAGCATGTTGGATGATCCATGATACTATACTTTATTTCGTGTATAAGAAGACATAACCCATTACGTTGTCTTCCTTGTCCAACATCAACCTTTTAGCATGTCATATTTTAATGAGTGCTCACAGTTACAAAAGATGTCCAACATAGTATATTTATATGTGAAATCTCTCTTCCTTAAATATTCTTTCATGAATTGTTCAAGTGACCAATTCTGCGTTTGCTAACTTTCAAATAAGTTTACTACCTATACTTATTCTGTGTGAAGTCATTACTCCCCATGGTGTAAGCATATGAAACATATATAAATTCATATTTATGATATTCAATTCATTCAACTATTTACTCATAGGATATACTTGAAGCACATGAGTAAATGACAAACTACTCCAAAGATATAAGTGAAGAACACTGAGTAGTCAAATAATTAACTAGCCATGGGAGGATTCTTTTTCATTCAAGATTTCAGATCCAATTATTTTATTCAAACAGCAAGTAAAATTGAAAACACGCTCCAAGCAAAACACATATCATGTGACGAATAAAAATATAGCTCCGAGTAAGGTATACCGATAGTTTTGAAGATGAAAGAGGGTATGCCTTCCGGGGCATCCCAAAGCTTAGGCACTTCAGTCTTCCTTAAATATTACCTTGGGGTGCCTTGGGCATCCCCAAGCTTAGGGTCTTTCCACTCCTTATTCTCCTCATATCGATATCTCACCCAAAGCTTGAAAACTTCAATCACATAAAACTTAATGGAACTTCGTGAGATAGATTTGTATGATAAAGAGTAAACCATTCACTTTGGTACTATCAAATACAAGGTTCATAATTGTTCTCACACAATGCCTACTGTACCATATCATTTCTACAATTTATATTGAGAAATATAAGCCATAGAAACTAGAAGAACAAGCAAACTATGCAACGAAAACAGAATCTGTTAGAAATAGAATAGTCTGTAATGATCTGAACAGCAGCCATACTTCTGCTACTCCAAAAATTATTAAATAAACTAGTGTACGTGAGTAATTTGTCTATTAATCTTCTGCAAAAAGAATCAACTCAAAATCACTCTTTTGTAAAAAATGACAGCTAATCTCGTGAGCGCAAAGTTTCTGTTTTTTACAGCAAGATTACATTAACTTTCACCCAAGTCTTCCCAAAGGTCTTACTTGGCACTTCATTGAAACAAAAGCTATAAAACATGATTACTACAGTAGCTTAATCATGTAAACACACAAAAAAAAGTAAGGGTAAATATTGGGTTGTCTCCCAACAAGCGCTTTTCTTTAATGCCTTTTAGCTAGGCATGATGATTTCAATGATGCTCACATAGAAGATAAGAATTGAAACTTAAAGAGAGCATCATAAAGGATATGACTAGCAATTTAAATCTAACCCACTTCCTATGTCTAGGGATTTTGTGAGCACATAATTTATAGGAACAAAAATCAACTAGCATAGGAAGGAAAAACAAGTATAACTTCAAAACTTTAAGCACATAGAGAGGAAACATGATATTATTGCAAATCCTACAAGCATGTATTCCTCCCTCATAATTATTTTCAGTAGCATCATGAATGGGTTGAACAATATAACCATCACATAAAGCATTCTTTTCATGATCTACAAGCATTCGGAATAGTGGGAGCATACTCAACAAAATAACTGTCATGTGGGGGCATAATCCAATTAAAAATTAAAATCATGATGAAAAGTTTCATGGTTAACATTATTCTTTATAGCATACATGTCATCACAATAATCATTAGAGATAGCAGCTTTGTTCTCATAATCAATTGGAACATCTTCTGAAATAATGGAATCATCACTAACTAAAGTTGACACTCTTCCAAATCCACTTTTATAAATATCACACTAAGATTCAACACCCTCCAAAATAGTGGGATCACTAATTCCTAAAGTTGACACTCTTCCAACCCCACTTTAGATTATAGTATTATTCATACTCCAAAAGATATAAGTGAAGTTCATGGATAATTCTACAATTAATATAGACTAACCAATATCCAAGCTCAAAATATATAAGTGAAGCACAGAAGCATTCTATAAAACCATACTAAAAAGATTTAAGTGAAGCACAAAGAGCAATTCTATAAGATCATACTTAAAAGATATAAGTGAAGCGCATGAAGCATTCTATAAATCAATGAAGGGCTATCTCATACTAGCATGGTTCTTAAAGGAAAAACAAGAACACAAAGGACACAAATCATGTGAACAAAACAAAAACCAAGGTATACCAATAATTGTTGAAGAAGAAAGATGGGGTGCCAACCGGGGCATCCCCAAGCTTAGATGCTTGAGTATCATTGAAATATTTACTTGGCGTGCCTTGGGCATCCCCAATCTTGAACTCTTGCCTCTCTTTATTCTTCTCATATTGATAGCTCCTTGATCTTCGAACACTTCATCCACACAAAACTTTAACAAAAACTTTGTGAGATCCGTTAGCATAATAAAGCAAATCACTACCTTTAGGTACTGTTGCAAACTCATTCCACTTTCATATTAGAACTATATCTACTGTATCCCAACTTCATCATGGTTCATACCCCCCGATACTACCCATAGATTCATCAAAGTAAGCGAACAACACATGGAAAACAGAATCTGTCAAAAATAGGACAATCTGTAGTAATCTGGAAGTTTAGTATACTTCCGTAACTACAAAAGATCTAGAAAAAATATGAAAATTTAAAAAATTTGTATAGAAGTAGTGTGCAAAAGGTTTCAGACCCATTTGACTTTCCAGTAAAAAATGTAAATTCACGCGCTACAGCCAAAGTTTCTGTTTTTGTACTGCACAAAGTAAACAAGCAATCTAATCATCCTAAAACCAAAGCTTAGCACATTATTTGTATAATACAATGGATATATACAAGGGGATAATTATTTATAGAGAAATTTCCATTAAAAATTCTACATTGTTTCCATGAGCATGAACACAAGTGCTCAAGGTCGACCTTCACTTCTTCAATGCATAACTTTCCAATCACTTCTCTTTTTGAAAAACTTTTTAGGCATGAGAGGCAAGTATTTTTTTTATTTTCATTCTTTTAATTTTTTTGTATGTTTCACCCACAACTAAACATAAAAAAAAGGAAAAACAAAATCTACTTAGTGAAGAAAGAAAACAAGCACACACGAGAATATCAACCCCACGCTATTGCTCCCTGGCAACGGCGCCGGAAAAGAGCTTGATAATCCCCAAGTGTAGGGAATCATCGTAGCAATTCCCAAAGGTGGAAATGATAAGTATGGAGTGTCGAACCCACAAGGAGCTAAAGGTAAGATCAATATTCTCTCAAGTCCTATCTGCCACTGATACGACTCTACGTACACCAAACGTTTGCTTCCAACTAGAAACGAGAAATAAAACTACATTGTGGGTATGAAGAGGATAACTTTGCATGATATTGAAGAGCTAAAATATAAAAGTAAGTGCTGTTATCACAAAGTGAGAATATATAACTTAATATTATATATAGCGAGTGTGGAATAATGATGGATCGGTGTGCGGAATTGTCCTAGGAAATTGTTAACAAGACCGATAGTCTTCATTGCAATTTCATATGAGGGAGAGGCATAAGCTAACATACTTTCTCTTCTTGGATCATATGCACTTATGGTTGGAACTCTAGCAAGCATCCGCAACTACTAAAGATCATTAAGGTAAAACCCAACTATAGCATTAGAGCATCAAGTCCCCTTTATCCCATACGCAATGACCCCCTTACTCGGGTTCATGCTTCTGTCATTCAAGCAACCCACTATAAGCGAATCATGAACGTATTGCAACACCCTACAGCGGGAATTCCTCATGCTTGCGCGACACGGAGGGCACAATAGGACAGAACCAAAATAAAAAATACAACTCGTACCAATCTAGATCATCAATCAACCCAAAGACAAAGGATATCTACTCAAAACATCATAGTATGGCAACACATCCTTGGATCATAATATGTGGCATAAAGCACCATGTTCAAGTAGGGATTACAGCGGGGTGCGGGAGAGTGGACCGCGTAAAATAGATGAGGATGGTGATGCATGATGATGGTGATGTTGATGAATACGATCACCATGGAGATGATTCCTCTCCCAATGGCACTCCGGCGCCACCGAGGGAGAGGAGGAGAGGTTCTCACCCTTGTGCTTCCTCCTCCATGGCCTCCCCCTAGATGGGGAGAGGTTCTCCCTCTGGTCCTTGGCGTTCATGGCGATGATGGCCCCTCCGGGATCCTCCTCCATGGCCTCCGGTGATGGTGGCCCCCTCCGGCAGGGTGCCAGAGAGGGCCTAGATTGATTTCTCGTGGCTATAGAGGCTTGTGGCGGCGGAACTCCCAATCTAGGTTAATTTCTGGAGGTTTGGGTATTTATAGGAGAGGTTGGCGTCGAGAACAAGTCAGGGGGCCCCACGGGTAGTCCACGAGGCACTGGGCGCGCCCCACCCTCATGGGACCCACGGGACTCCCCTCCGGTAGATTTTTGTTCCAGTATTTTTTATATTTTACAGAAAAATTCTCCGTTGATTTTCAGCGCATTCCGAGAACTTTTATTTCTGCACAAAAACAACCCCACGGTAGTTCTACTGAAAACAGTGTCAGTCCGGGTTAGTTCTAGTCAAATCATACCAAAATCATAATAAACAATAGTAAACATGGCATGCATACTTCATAAATTACCGATACGTTGGAGACGTATCAATCTACATGACAATAACTATCTCACGTGAAAACCACAGGGCCATACAATGCATCCTTGGTTGACTACGATGGTAACAGATAATAGATACTACAATTATTGCAAAAGTTTTGTATATCCCACAACGGAAGATCCGACACCTCATAACAACCCATCCATATCATTCACGGGCTAGATGACGTCGCTGGTATATATCGACGCCCCTATGGCAATTATCGCTGCCTCAACATGCAAGTGCCTTCTTCCATGGTATGATTTCATTGTTAGAATCTCTAACCTTGACGAGGCGTGCATTTTCGTAGTTGAACACCCCGTGCACTCTCCAAGCCATGGTGAACAACCAACTAAAGGAGGTTGCAGCGGGTACTATCAACAGAAACTGATGCATAACATTGTGTTGCCAACATACCTGACTAGGGTGGAAGTGTGTATGGTATTTCCTAGTTGCAAAGAGGTGGACTGCTACCTCTTGAGCATGCGTTGGTTTTCCCTTGAAGAGGAAAGGGTGATGTAGCAAAGTAGCGTAAGTATTTCCCTCAGTTTTTGAGAACCAAGGTATCAATCCAGTAGGAGACTACACGCAAGTCCCTAGTAGCTGCACAAACAATCAAGAACCTTGCAACCAACGCGATAAAGGGGTTGTCAATCCCTTCACGACCACTTGCAAAAGTGAGATCTGATAAAGATAATAAGATAAATATTTTTTGGTATTTTTGTTGTATAGATTGAAAAGTAAAGATTGTAAAATAAACGACGGCATAAATAGCAAGTTGACAGGAAAATAATATGATGGAAGATAGACCCGAGGGCCATAAGTTTCACTAGTGGCTTCTCTCAAGATAGCATAATTTACGGTGGGTGAACAAATTACTTTCGAGCAATTGATAGAAAAGTGCATAGTGTCGTGGTTCTAAGATTGACAGTAGAATGGGGGGTAGGTATGAAGAGGCAAGATCCTAGCTATGGTGAGGTTGTACACACAAGGTTTACAAGTTCAGGCCCTTCACGGTGGAAGTAATAGCCCTACGTCTCGGTGCTCGGGAGCTCGGTCGATTGGAATATGAGTGTGTAGTTACAGGGGGTGCGAACCCTTGTCCCTGAGGAGGGGGTGGCTTATATAGAGTTCGCCAGGCCCCTCCGGCCCTCAGTTACACATGGTTTAAGGTACATAAAGATAGAGCATTACTGATAACGCCTGTAATAAAGATACATGAATGACCATTAAGTCTACATGGTAACGCCTGACCGTTGCCATACAGAGTGACTTTAGATCTTCTATCCGTCGAATGATTCTTGTTACGGTCGGGTGAGTACTTCCTGGTCGAGTGAACTTGAATCTTCTGAGTGGAATGTTTCTAGTCGAGTGGGTATCCCTTGAATGCTTCCGACTTTAGGTAAATGTCCTTGGGGAGGGTGTCTAGGTCAGGCCTATGACCCTACCCTAGGTACATGTCGTCATCATTAGCCCTCAAATGGTTCAGGGTTTGAGTGGAAAAAGGAGTGGAAGTTGGTTCCGACTCAGTTACACGCTGCGGAAGCGTTTTCCTTTGACTGATGAGCCATGTGACAACTTTGACTTGATTTTCAGTCACCTTGATCCATTCTAAAGTAGTCAAGTGAACTTTGCTGATAAGCTTCGAGTGTTGATATGGAAAAAATCTTCAGTCTGACAGGTTGCTCTACTGCTCCCGGATCTTGCAGGATTCGAATTTTTGGGAAGCACGCGGGACGGAGGGGGCCGCAGTAACCAGGATGGATTAGGCAGGGGCGCCTCGATCTCCATGCCACCTTTTTCGCCACGTACCGAGCGAGCGACAGTTGCGGGATTTGACAGGATTGCCTGGGCCCAGCCGTCAGTCACTCGGAAATGACTCCATATAAGGCGTTGGGTTGGGGAATTTTGCACAGTGCGCCCAATTTCTCCTTCTTCCTCCTCTGCTTTTCCACCGCTACCGCTTCCGCTCTCGATGCCGCCTCCCGCCCGTGCGCCTTTTGCTGCGATGGCGAAGAATAAGACGGCGGAGCTGGAGTGCGCAAAGAAGGGAGCGGCGAAGGGGAAGGGGAAGAAGACCGGCATGAGCGGGTCGTCGTCGAGATTCGCCTTGCCACGCGGCTGGGTTCAGGGCGACTGGATCCAGTCCACAATCAAGCTAGATGACTTGCAAGATCTAGCCGAGAGCGGGCTGATTGAGCATGGTTCCTGGAGGCTCCCGGGGGATGAAACTGAGCCGCAGCCTCAGGAGGGTGAGTGCGTCTTACTCGCCACTCACGTCGACCGTGGTTTTTCTTTGCCCCCACATCCCTTTTTTCATGCTTTTCTGAACTTCTTCGGAGCTCAAGTCCACCATTTCTCTCCCAACACTATCTCGTACCTCGCTACCTTTGTCTCTCTGTGTGAGAATTTCCTGGGCTCCTGACCACACTGGTGTCTATTTAAGCACATCTTCACATGCCGCTCGCAGACTGTGAAAAAAGCTAGCCCGCCGAGTGACGAGATAACCTAGGTGATCCAGATGTGTGGGGGCTTAGGTATCCAGATGAGGGGGAAGAGTGCTTTTCCCGCGATGACTCTCCCTGACTCGGTTAGAGGGTGGCAGTCGACTTGGTTTTATTGCAAAGACAAGTCGACCTCTGGTCATTTGACTGGTCTCCCTCCCTTTTCCTTGGAGCGAGTCCAGAAACCCACTTCCTTGAGAGTGACTCCAACAGAGAAGGTGGAGCTGACCATGTTCATGGAGCGAGTAGTTCAGCGGATCCATGAGGGTATGACTGGTATGGACCTGCTCGAGATATTCCTCAGTCGACGTATCCAGTCTCTCCAGGCTCGTGATCACTCCATGTGGATGTACTCGGGAATTGAAGATTCCACTCGGATCCACTCGGAGGACGTTGATGAGAAGACGGTGGCGCAGTGGGTGCAAGGCATCACAGGAAATAAGGATAACCCCAGGGGGTCCCGAAGAGTTTTACCATTCGACGCCAACAACCAACCAGACCAGGTCTATTCTTTATTTCCAAGTGTTTTTCATTCTGACTTGCAGTTGCTTATTGAGTCGACCATCCTTTGTTCGCCTCTTTTTCTTCGCAGATCTATACGGAGACATACACTACAAAAAAAAGACACATCCGTGACATTTTGGGCCGAACAATTTTTTTCTGTCATACATATGACACTTCTATGACGATAATTGTGACAAAACCCGGTATCATCATAGATGTGGTGGGCTCCTACTTCTATGACAAAAAATCATGACATAAAATGGGTTTTTCGTCCTGGGCGGGCCGGAGACGCAGTTGCATGACATTCTTTGGTCCGTCCATGATGGAAAAAACCGTGGTAGAAGCGAGGGGGAGGAAAATTTCGGGGAGTTCCCGGTTACGGTGGGAGGTCGGGGGCCGAGCGATGCGCATTTCTCTCATACACGTACGCGCGTGTGTGCGAGGCATTGGCTCTAACTGAACCCGAGCGAGGCATTGGGCTCTAACTGAACCCGAGCGATTGCACTGCAGGCTAGGCGTTACTGAACCCGAGCGATCGATCAATGGTTGTTAACTGAACCCGATCGAGCGATTCCTTGCTACTACTGCTAACTGAAGTCGATCGGTTGGATGAACAATGAGCGTTGCAAGGGGGGGGGGTTTGGATGAACAGTGAGCGGTGGTGTTGCCTCTTGATGAACAGGACCCCATGGTGTGGAGGGCTGGATGAACAGTAGACGATGGAGGGGTGCCCGTGGAGGGGTGGTTGAACAGGACCCCGTGGTGTGGAGGGCTGGATGAACAGTAGATGGTGGAGGGTTGCCCATGGAGGGGTGGTTGAACAGTAGCCGGTGGAGTAGCGCGCGGTGGAGGCTGGATGAACAGGAGCCCGTGGAGGCTGGAGGAGGTCGACGGTGGAGATGAACAGTATCATGTGGAGTCCCGTTTTGCGGTACGCCACACCCCTCCCGATGAACAGGACCCCCGTTTCGACCGTAGGAGACCGTTTCGTCCGTTTGGCGGTATGCCACACCCCTCCCGATCAACAGGACCCCCGTTTCGACCGTAGGAGGTCCGTTTCGTTCGTTTTGCGGTACACCACACCCCTCCCGATCAACAGGACCCCTGTTTCGACCGTAGGAGGTCCGTTTCCTCCATTTTTGGTACGCCACACCCCTCCTGATCAATAGGACCCCCGTTTCGACCGTAGGAGGTCCGTGTCCTCCGTTTTGCGGTACGCCACACTCCTCCCGATCAACAGGACCCCCGTTTCGACCGTAGGAGGTCCGTTTCTTCCGTTTTGCGGTATGCCACACCCCTACCCATGAACACGACGCATTCCGTTGCCTCCCCATGAACACGACGCATTTCATTGCCTCCCCATGAACACGACGACGACGCTGTTTCTCCGTTCTGACCCAGCCATGTACACGAGCCCTTGCCATACGTATGCGCGAGTAGGCGTTCGAGACCCTACCCGTATGTACGTATGTGGCCGTATTTTCTTTCTTGCCCCTAGCCGCTGTACGTACGTGTACATGCTACGTGCGCACCTCTACTACGACACGTACGCGCCTCTACTACGACACGTGCGCGCCTCTACATTGACCAGTATATATGTACGTACACGTTCGCGACCAGAATGACAACGCTACGTATGCTTCGACAAGGTGGGTCCCGACTGTCAGGCACTTCCCTGCCTGCGTAGCTGGTGGGTCCCAGCAGTCAGGGGGGCAAAACGTTTTGTTTTTTTTGCCCAGACGCACTTCCTTGCGTGCGAAGATGTAGCTGGTGGGTCCCAGCAGTCAGGGGGGCGAATCATTTTTTTTGCCCGGACGCACTTCCTTGCGTGCGAAGGTGTAGCTGGTGGGTCCCAGCAGTCAGGGGGAAACATTGTTCTTTCGCGAAATACGGTGGACCGTCCGGTGGGTCCCTGCTGTCAGGTGGAGGAATCATTATTTTCCACGTAATAAGGAGGCACTTCCTTGCTGTAGCCGTGGACCCAGCTGTCAGCCTCTCCATGTACAGTCCACGTCCGATGGAAGTCGTTCCTTGACCACGTTGACCACGCCGTGCCGAGAGCACCAGGGCGGTGGACGACGGCGAGGCCTAGGAAGGGGACAACACGGAGCCGGTGAAGACGCGGCAGTGGATGCGCACGCGGAGAGGAGTATGAGGATTCACTCGTTCGGCTGCGGTGTGAGGTTGCCGTCGCCGCAGGGCCTGGCCAGCGGTGGGAATAGTAGGGGGCAGTGAGGCCTTTGCGGCAGCATAGCCTGCCACGGGAGGCAGGAGCAGGCGGCACGACCGGCGCTGCTTTGGGCGGCTGGAGCAAGAAGACCAGAGGTTGAAGAAGCACTACGGCCGCTGGATGGACATCGTACGGTCACTTGAGCTAGAATCGTTCATATTGACTAAGTTGACAAAGCCCTCCGTCCCCGTCAACTTAGTAGGCCCACAAGTCAGCCTCCCACCAAGGTGGGTCCCAGCTAGCAGGGGGAGTACTCATTTTTTTGTGCATAATAAGGAGGCACTTCTGGTGGGTCCGAGCTGACAGCGGGGGGAACGTTTTTTTTTCACGAAATACGGTGGCCCGTCCGGTGGGTCCCAGCAGTCAGGGGGAAACATTTTTTTTCGTGAAATAAGGTGGCCCATCCGGTGGGTCCCCGCTGTCAGGTGGAGGAATAATTATTTTGCGCGTAATAAGGAGGCACTTCCTTGCGGCCGCCATGGACCCAGCTGTCAGCCTCTCCATGTACAGTACTCTTCCGATGGAAGTCGATCGTTGACCATGTTGACCACGCCGCGCCGAGAGCACCAGGGCGATGGACGACGGCGAGGCCTAGGAAGGGGACGACGCGGAGCCGGGGAAGACGCAACAGTGGAAGCCAGCGCGGGGAGGAGTACGAGGGTTCACTGGTTCGGTTGCGGTGTGAGGCTGCCGTCGCCGCAGAATAACAGGGGGTGTGGGTGAGTGGAGGGATGGCCTGGCCAGCGGTGGGAGTAGTATGGGGACGATGAGGCCTCCGCGGTAGCACAACTAGCCACGGGAGGCAGGAGCAGGCGGCACGACCGGCGCTGCTTTGGGCGGCTAGACCAAGAAGACCAGAGGTTGAAGAAGCACTACGGCCGTTGGATGGACATCGTACGGTCATTGAAGCTAGAATCATTTATATTGACTAAGTTGACAAAGCCCTTGGTGCGCTCCAACTTAGTAGGCCCACAGGTCAGCCTCCGAAACGGTGCGCCCCAGATGTCAGGGGGAGGAATCATTTTTTGGGCGGCCGAAGCTAAGAATATCCGAGATTGAAGAAGAAGCACGACATCCATTGGATAGACATCAACGGCCACTTCTGCTAGAACCTTGTGTTGACTATAATAAGTTGACAAAGCCTTGCATACGCGTCAACTTATTTTTTTAGGGGACGCGTCACTTAGTAGGCCCACAAGTGTGTGGCAGAGAACTTATAGCCCATTTGCGTTTTGTAAGAATGTACAACCCATTTTTGAATTCTAATGGAATTTACAACAGCCCATTTACAATTTGTTAAAAGTACAACCCATTTTCTAGCTAGGACAATGATTAATAATTTCAATCAACCGTTGAAGACAGAATTCAATAAAATTTCCCACATTTTGATGGGATCTGAAATATTTTTATCCCAAAATTTCTAGTCATATTAAATATAAATTTGTATTACGTAAAAATCCAATTAAACATTGCGCGAGCAACAATGAAAATTTAAGATTTTCAAAATCCATAAATAATATTTTATAAACTAATTTCGTGTTTGGTGCATTTTTTTATAGTTACTGCCCAGTTTTTATAATTACATCCCATTTATTATTTTTAAAGCCCATTTTCCTGTTAAGCCTAATGCATCCCTCCTAGGAAAGATTTGCAGCCCAGCGGGGCGGAGAATAACAAGTTGACCTTGCCTGGGTATTCCTCAAAAAGACGTATAGCTGGGCTAGCCATTTTCATCATGAAAAAATTAGTATCTGGGCTGGATATCAGGCCTGGGCTAGACGGGCCATAGCCCACCCAGTTAATACCCTGCTCTCCACTGAACAACAACAAAATCATCGCCAAAAAAAAACTGTGCAATGCTCACGCCTCAAAAACACAAATACTGCTCGAGCTGCTTGGTCCCAGCTGTCGGCCGCACCTTGTGCAATTATCTCGTTTATATAGACTACATAGGTTGACAATGGTGTGGGACCGTGATGTCAGGAAACCAGGAGAAAGCAAAAAAATATAGATGTACATAATAAGGAGGCACTTGTGTACGTACGGCTATGGCCCTAGTGGGTCCCTAGTGTCATCCAGTCAAAATAAAGTCATCTCCTGAATCATCATGTTCGTTGACGATGTTAGCAATGCTCAGCGCCACGACGAGCACAAAAACTTGAAGGACAACGGAGAGGGCGTAGCGGGCCCTACGGATGGTCTGATATAGCGCCCGCTGCTCATTCAGGAAGCCAGGATCATTGGACACCTATGAGCACCTTCGAGAAACTGAGACGGCATGAAACGGTAAGGCCGCGCTTGGGAGCTCTGATTTATTTTAAACCTGTATTAACATACAAGTGTAATTTACTCATCATCGGAAATAACGCGTAAAATACAGGCGTAATGAAACCGAGGGCCCGAAGTCTGTAAGTAAAACCGGCGGGTTACGCGTGTAATTTGAGAGACTAGTGTATATTTTACGAGCACTGCTATATGGATGACATTACCAGACGATACGTGCACGACGTGCGTATCATGCCATCCATGGGCAAGGCTAAAACAACAGCTAACGGCTGGATTAGCAATCGTCCGAGTGTCGTTCAATGTTTTTATCGTGTGTGAAGTACTTCCGATATTTTACTAGTCGAAATCGACCAACCAAGCGCCTTCGCCCGAGACCATTTGCTTTAATTTACAAGCGTCAGTTTTACAAGCGGTTTTGGTTGGAAAACAACGATCCAATCACGGCCTAATATCATGAGTTGGTCGGAAGATCATATGGTTTCATGTCGAACCTACCTGACTTGCCATATAGGCTATGAATGAAACATCAGACGATGAACTTCTTAAGCACGGAAACAACAGAATAGGATGATCTTCTTAACAAGCAAATCACTGGCATTAGATCGACATGCAAAACAATGCGAAGCATTATTCTCAGGAGGCACGGTGAACAGCTCGTGATGCCGCATGCCACAACATTCCAAGCTCAGCTTTGCAATCGAACACAAGGCCTGGCATTACATAGACAATATTCAGAACAAACTCTTAACACAGAAATATCTCAGCAGAGTAACTATTTAATTCTAAACTGAACACAGGAATAGGAAAAAACACTCGACGCTGCTCACAGCAAGGGCGTCCCACTCAAAAATATCAAATGCATGTCTTCTGGCTAACATCAATGAGCAAATTTTGACAAGGTTTTCCAATTCCAATATATTAAACTAACGTCTTCTTGCTAACATCAATGATTAAGCTTTGACAAGCTTTTCCCATTCAAAATATGTAATGCCTATGATCGTGGAGTCCTATCGTAGCTTCTTGTACTTGTTTGGGCACTTTTTGCCCAGGGTACTCCACGTGTTGTTAAATTGCCAATGGTCTCTGCAGACTAGTCATGTCACCAGTGTCTAATAATACTCTATAAGGCTTCTCGGTCATTCCTTATGTAATGTAGCGCAAACAGTGACTGCTTCTTTCTACAAAGTGGAATGACCAACTGGACCCAGTAATGCAGCAGTTTGCCTTGGACACATTGGCTCCTTTTGTGCAGTTCAACTAAAATCGAAGTCGAAATAAAACCGAGCTTTAATTTTGATATCCCTGTAAGCAACAATAGGTATAAGGGAAACAATTACTGAGAAATAACGGTTGATGACTTGTACTCCTAGAAGAAAAGCATCTACTGATCTACTTTATCTTAATGGGAAACAAAGCAGGAGAGTAGCAATTCTCCATCAATGTGATTAATTCATATTGACTGAGACATTATCTTAACAATGCCTTGTTTCAACATGTATAAAGAACGACAAAGCAGAAAAGTACCATTCCTAAAACAATGCAACTGATTCATTTTAACAAAGACATTATCTTAACAATACCTTGGTTAAACATGTAGAAAGAACTACAAAGCAGGATAGTACCATTCCTAACAAGTGTTGCAGTTTTGAACTAAGATTCAGTAGTTAATTAATTCTGAGAGTGTCATTGCTTAATTTTACCAGCGGCATTAGATTAACAAAAAGCATAAACAGTTCCAGGGGAGAGTGGGCGCAATAACAATATGTGCTTCCATCTACTTATAAAGGGGGTGATGCAGAGTTTGTTGTAACAAAGCAACAAGCACCATGTCTGGGTTGGTCCCATTTTTGTTCACTACTTAATGGGAAAAGACAGCAATACAATAGCTTCAATTCAACATTTATTTAAAACAGTACCAATACAAGTAGTACAACATCTCAGAGCACATTGCACAATCATGTGGATGAAGGCCTGTACTGACCTTTCATGAGACGGACAAGATAAAATACGAATCTGCCAACACAAATAGGAAATCCAATCTCGTTTTGTGCAATTGCGCTGAAATCAAGCAAAGTGTTTCGTGTAGCGCAGCAAAATGTCGCAATAGCAACAAGTTGAATAGATATCCCTGTTTAAACAGAGGCAAAAAAGGAATCAATTACTGGCTAATAAAGGTGGATGAAACATGCGGCCACAAAAATGGTAACCCCGCCAATCCCTAACAAGTGTTGCAGTTTTGAAATAAGATTCAGTAGTTACTTCTGAGAGTGGCATCAATTACTGCCTTATAAAGGGGGTGATGCTGAATTTGTAGTAACAAAGCAACAAGCATCATGTCTGGGTTGGTCCCATTTTTTTTCACTACTTAATGGGAAAAGACAGCAATACAATAGCTTCAATTCAACATTTATTTAAAATAGTACCAAAACAAGTAGCACAACATCTCAAAGCACACTGCACATCATGTGGTTGAGACCAAGATTTGAAACAACTCGCCACGAAGACTGGAAACAAATCTCGATCTCCTTTTGCGCAGTTCCACCAAAATTAAGCAAAGTCACCGGTGTGACATTCAAGTTGAACTGCACAAAACACTCTTAAAACATAAGTGTTTCGAGTAGCGAAGCAAAATTTTGCAATAGCAACAAGTTGAATCGATACCCCTGTTTTAACAGAGGCAAAAAAGGAAACAATTACTTGTCGATAAAGGAGGATGAAACAAACGGTGACAGAAAGAAGCATCTAACTTATCTTGGATGGAAAACAAAGTAGGACAGTAGTATTTCTAAAACGGTTGCATTGATTCATATTAACAGAGACATTCTCTTGAAACAACATTCACTAAAAAATGTAATTTACTTTTAACAGTGGCATTGCTTTAATTTTCCGGCGGCATTCTTAGATTAACAACAACAAAATAGCTATATGGGACATGCCAGCACCATGTGTGTCCACACGTATAAATGGGTGATGTAGAGTATGTAGCCAAGCAGCATATATGCGCTTGTCCCATATTTGTTCTCTTTGAACCTTCTTCCTATGTGAGGGCAACAAATCTAGTCCTGCACAAACTACCCAACCCCCCCTAGTTTCTTTCCCTTTTCAACAAAGAGATCGGTTCCTTACAGATGTGTGTACTGGGTTACCCCCTTTTTCCCTTTTCGACCTACAAAGCGGCTGGATAGCCAGTCTATACTACTTTCCGCCCCTCCTTTCCTCATTGAACCACGTCCTAGATTCTTGCTCCAGCCCACCGCACCCTTCTTTCCTCTTTGAACCAAGACCTAGATTCGACTACAGATCGAAAAAGATCCACATGCAGCTAGAGCAACAATGGTTTCAAAGAAACTTATACCTTAGGGTCGTCGGGATGTGGCAAGGCGTGTGGCGGGAGGCCGGATCTGCCCACACTATGTACGACAGCGAGGAAGAAGGGGTCGGTGGCCCTCCCGCACGGGCACTGGGTGAAAGAGAATAGCGCAGCCGGCAGTGGATTGCCTCCCTCGCCAAAGGCGATAGAGTGAACGCTGCACCTCCTCCCCTTCCCGGTGCGATGGGATACAGATGCCTCCTTCACCAGCTGTGAGGGGGGAGAGAGAGACAAGAGGCCAACACAGTCTTGTTTAGATCTGGTGAAGAGAGGGTGAGAGACTGTGAATATAGCAAACCCTAGCAAATGAACGTCGAGCCTCCAGTGTGTAACATATATGTAGTGCGGCAAGCGTGTGGAGAGTGCAAACCCTAGCGAACAAGCGCTGAGGCTCCCGCTTATATATATACTACTGTAGTACAGACTGAGCTCCGGTGCCTTCACTGCACCTGCTTTTGGCTGTATGACAGGTGAGCTAGCCACATTTTGGGCCCACCTATCATAAATCCAAATGCAGGTGCACTAAGTCAATGAAGCTGCGTCCATATAGTACTCTCGTGTATACGACTAATATATAGTGGAGTGCTTTTCTTATTCTCTCCATAACAATAATTTTAAATTGTGTAAGTACGAAACAAAACTCTTTATTTAATGTACAGTGAAGAAAACTAGTACTACTTCCGGTGAACTAACGATCCACGCCCACACGTCCTGGTCGCACTTCCAGTCCTTCACGTGTGGTACACTACCCTCCCTTAAGTGAACACCCACACATGCGCCAAATTATCAGAAACGTGTGAGAGTGTGTACAAATAAAGAATTTTAATTTCAATTATCGGAAAGGTTTGAGAGTATTACAAAGTTTGACTTCAGTCAAATCTAATATGCGGAGTAAATAAAAATGGAGGGCTACTACATCCATCCGGGTTTTTAGTCCACACCATTTTTTAAATGAAAGTTAATAGATGGACAAATAAAATTACACGGGAGCTGGAGACAAAGTTGTGAGAAGGCTTAGAAATCAATACAAAACTTATGCTCTTAGTACCAACGTCGATCCTTCTTTGAGGAAACATTTGGTTCATAGCCAATTGTGTGATAAAATTGCACCAACGTGAAAGACGACTGCGTCTCCAACGCAACCAAGGTGAACTGACGAAGGATATCATCTTTGTGCGTAACAAGCCAAGAGCACTGATGGAAGATAGCTTGTTTTTCATTGAAAGTCGATCACCTTCACCAGCCGACGCAACCATGAGGCGCAACCATGAGCATCGATAGGTCATCGTGGTGATGCATCATCCATTTGGCATCAAGTTTGGGTGAGGCACCTATGAAGTTTGAAAAATCCTCCCTGTGGTCTGTTTCTTCTCAGTAATCAAGCTCGAGGAAGGACGAACCACGTGGCAGAGGACAGTGAGGCGGAACAACAATGGCCATCCAATTTTGTGCAGTTCCACTAAAATTGAGGAAGACATGCCTGGGTATGGAGACACGCATCGCTGTTTCCAAAAATACAAAAAAGGGTTAGCAACGGCATCTCAATTGTCAATAAGAATTAATGAAAAGTACACCAACAAACAGAAGCATCATAATTATCTTGATGGGAACTAAACCAGGATACCCGTGAAAAAAAGCATTTCTTCATTTAACCAGTGATAGTACTACCACCATATGGACAATGACCGCACAACCACCATGTACTTTTTGTCAAAACAACATGTATACCTCCACTGAGGCATAAATCAGGACAACTTTTTGAGTGGCATTTCCTCTATAATAGTACTAGTAGGTGATGTTGGACCAGCCAACGAACCCTAGCTACTATGCATGGGGAGATGGGGAGTAGTCGCATAGAAGAAAACCCGCACGCAGCGACCTGGGGAGCTAGACCAGTACAAGAAGTTATACCTCAAGTGGGCGAGATGTCGTTTAGGCGGGTGGACGGGATCTGCCCACACGACCGCAGCGAACAAGGGCGCGGAGGATCTTCGTCTGCGCCAGCGCCGGCTCCGAGAGGACGGTGCGCATCGGCTTCCTCCGTCGCCGACGGCGACAACGTCAACACTGCACCTCCTCACCTCCCGCAGCGGACGGGATTCGGCTGTATCTGTGACCACCGGTGAGGAGAGAGATAGAGCGGACACTGTCATCTTGTTTTGATATGGAGAGGGTGAGAGAGCGAGACGCGCGAAACTCTATCAAACAAGAGGCTATAATGGAGTAAAAAAAATCTCTCCATAGCAGTTGTTTTAAATAGAATACGCGCGTTCCCGGAAAAAAGAAACGAAAACTGGCGGACAATTTTTCAAGGGTCTGTCTAGGACACATCTAGATGTGACATAGTTATGTCACATCTAAGTTGATGTCCACTCTGTTTGTGGTCTATTTTTCCCTAGTTTTTTTTGTTTCTTGTTTCTACATTATATACTTGTGGGAGCTTAGATGTGATATCCTTAAAT
The DNA here is from genome assembly GCA_032464435.1 of Aegilops umbellulata. Lineage (NCBI taxonomy): Eukaryota > Viridiplantae > Streptophyta > Magnoliopsida > Poales > Poaceae > Aegilops > Aegilops umbellulata. The sequence continues at coordinate 357,978,004 of CP136059.1, read as the reverse complement.
AACATCTAGATGTGAATTAGCAAAATGATTTTCTAACGTACCAAGAAAGAAAACTCGATCAAAAACACGCCCCCGCTTCCAGGTCGCGAGAGTCGTCCCGCACACACACATAGACATAGACATGCATATCCGTGTTTACGTAAAATTCCATTTCCATCTCCATCTCCAATCATATTTGTCCAACTGGCACAGTATTTACGTTCTTAATTATATACGTTGAAATATTAACGTACATCATCTCTTGTTTGCGCACGTCCGGACCGCTGCCATGGCCGGTCCTGACTAACCCGAACCCTCTTCATCACCCGCACGTGCTTCCCGCCTGAAATGGTCAGTGCCGCATTCATGCCCGGCCAGAGCGGACGCGACCTCTCACTGGCGCCGGCATTGAAGCGGCGCGCCGGCCGAGAGAGCGTGGCCCGCGCCACTTCCGGGTGCACGCGGCTGCTCCGCGTTCAAAGGTCGCAATAGCCGGCTACAACATGCATGTAAAATGTTCTTGGGAGTCCGTGCTATAGCTAGCTTTCCTCCCCCAACTCGTCAATCTCTTCCAGTAGTGCTAGTACTCCATGGCGCGATCCATCGACAAGCAGGCGGGAAAGTTATCGTATACTTTGTTTGCGGTGAGTGGCATGCCGAGCGATCGTGTGGGGTCGAGCCGTGGAGGAGGGTGAGACACGAACACGACAGACGTGATTTAAACATTGGTTTTGCTCGATGGCGCGATCCAACGAAACGAAATGTTGGTTTCTCTCCGTTTCCATTTTTTCTCTGGAAAAACGGAAACTTTCCACTCCATTTTCATTCCTATTCCAAGGTTGCCCCGTTACAACATTCCATCAAATACAAAGGAAAACTAACACGCATGCTGATGCATCTCAATGATTCAAAGATCATAGCCAATATTTACTTCACAACTAAAGAAAAAAGTTGTGAGAGCGTGTACGAAAGAAAAACTACTGATGGGGTCACTACGACTTAAACCCTAAACCCTAAACATGATTTAATTTCCTGGCCAGGTAGAACTTGTCGAAGGAAAGACGGCTGGCACCCTCGGATCATACGATGCTTTTTTCGCAGTTCCACTAAAATCGACCTGAGCATCCCTAATGGCAAAGATATTGAAGAAGTGTGGTTAGAATAATAGTATTGGAACTAGTTCATGAGACATAAACTCATCACAAGTAGAAGCCGGTAGAAGTAGAGAAAGATCAACATGGATATGGAGCTACGGCAGTGGAGCAAGCCGGCTCCGAAAGGAGGATGGACTACCTGGGACGTCGGGCTGTAGCTAGAAGGGCGGTTGGGACGCGACATCGGCCCATACCGCGGTGACCCCCGATTGGGATGCACCGACTGTGGGTTTTCTCCCTCGCCAATGTCGACCGCGTCTACGCAGAACATTGTTCCCTTCCCCCAGCTGTGGGATCAGGCCCGTCGTTCTATGCTTGTGAAGAGAGCAACCTAAGCAAGAAGGCTTGTAGCTTAGGCTCCTGCTAGTGTATATAAAGTGGTTTTCTTTTTCTCTCCATATCAACCATTTTATAGTGCGCACGTGTCATTCAAGAGTGAAATGATGGTTGCTTCTTCTGACTAACTTACCGTGTGATTTGACTGCTCCTTAGTGGCCCCTACACGTACTCCCTCTACGTGTATGCAACAGCCAGACGTACACATGGACGCAAAAACGCACGCGATGCCCTAATGCATGCATGTCCGAGCACACGACGGAACACACACGGTCGCGCTCAAGTGCTCAACCTACACGTGCATGCACACACATACTCAGTCAGGGTGAGCTAGTGACCATATAAACACCAGAATATATATATATTGAGCACAATGAGCGTATTATGAAGTACACTGACCGTATTTTTACAAATATACAGTGACAGACAGTGTATTTATCTCGTTTGAAATTAAGCCATATTAACCGGAGAGGAGGCAGTGTGGACTAGCATTACTTTGCTGTGTCCCGTCAACTTGCCGACCGAGGAGAAGGTTGCAGGATGGGAGAAGCTTGCGCGCGGTGGCTCGCAGGACAAGGAGAAACTTTTGACTAATGCAAGCTCTCCCTCGCTCAGGCGGTGGACGTGCAACAGTTAATTCGGTGTCAGATTGCCAGAAGCATACACTATACTACTAGTGATATTATTGTTCGACTTCCCGAATAGGCGAACAGCCAAGCGCAAAGTTTACTAGTACTACTACTATAGTCTATAAAGGTACGTACTATACTAGTACTAGGAACCGGATGGAGGATCGTCTACACTCTTATTATAATTTTAAAATGTGATAAAGCAATCTTCAACACATTTGGTTCTCTTCGAGGGTTCTCGCATGTGATAATGGAAGTTGATTGCATGGAACACTCGCCACAATTCTTGCTTATTTCTGGCTCATATCCTGTTACAAATAGTAGCGCTCGGTAATATTTCCTCTTTTTTTGTTATTCAGCATGTAAACAGGTCAGCAAACCTTGCGGCGCATCTTCGTGCAAACCGTGCTTGCTGCACTTTGAATGTGGCCGAGAGCTGGCTTGATGAAACACCTCGCTTCCTACTTATTTTTTTGCGGGGTACCTCGCTTCCTAGTGACCAGTGTCTTGGTTGATCGTCCTAAGAATGCTTATATATGAATAAAGCTCTCTCATTTACCCGCAAAAAAGATTAAGCCATATTAACCGGAAAGGAGGGAGTATGGACTAGCACTACTTTTTGGCGTGTCCCGTCAACTCGCAGAACGTGGAGAAGCTTGCAGGACAAGGTGAAGCTCGCTTACGCCTTTTAACTAATGCAACCTACCCTCGATGGACATGCATCAGTCCATTCGGTGTCAGATTGTCAGAGGCATACACTATAGTACCCAACATGCGGAGTACCATCATTGTTCGACTTCACGAAGAGGCGAAGAGCCAAGCACAGTAGTACGAGTAGTACTACTACTAGAACCGCATGGTGGAGCGTCTGTACTCTTATTTTTTATCACTAATAAAGTACACGTTTATTCCGGAGAAGGGCGGAAAATGGCAGCCCAACATGTAATGAATGATATCGATCAACCAACAATGCTCGAATATATCTTGGCCTCCGTGCGAGCCCGTCTGTGTGTTCTCGCTCCCCGTCTCTCTCAAGGAACAGCAGGTTGGCTCTTTGCCGTCAATTGAGATCGGTTTGCTCACACTCCTGTCCCACATGTCAGTGATATGCCAATAGGAGGTGCGTTGACCGACTGGCCATATGCGTACTTGGTTTTGCACCTTCATACTACTCCTCCCTCCGTCACAGTTTACAGGGCGCGCTTCATTATGATGCATTTCTCTCAATGCATTTCCACCGCTAGAGAGACTTTAGACGCATTTGGTTTAATGCTCAATTAATTAGGGCGTGGTAACCACAATCAAGTCCACAGTTTTCTCTCCATGCACTGTACTACTACGGAGTGGAGTAAGTGCATGCATGTGTGTACCCGGGGTGGAAGCACTGCATGCATGTGTGTACGCATTATTCCCTCTAGTAATAGACGCCGTGCTATAACTACAAATGCTATTTTTCAGGCCAATCGCTAGTCGCCTTGGTCCCACAGATTTTTTTTCTTTTTTCTGAAGCGCGCTGTATAAACAATGACAGATGGAGTAGTATGAGCGGATTCAAAGAAGAGCGTATTGATGGTTGCTTCTTCAGAGCAACTTACAGTGGGAAAGGTGGGGCTTATGATTTGACTGCTCATTACTCACTATTAATGCGGCGCAACGACCGGACTGAGTCTCCCATGCGGTTGTGCACTACCCCTCGGTTCTTAAATATACTCCGGAGTATTTGTCTTTCTAGAGATTTCAACGAGTGACTATTCAAATATTTGTCTTTTTAGAGATTTCAATGGACTGGCACATACAGATGTATATAGACATATTTTAGAGTGTAGATTCACTCATTTTGCTCCGTATGTAGTCACTTGTTGAAATCTCTAGAAAGACGAATAGAATATTTAGGAACGGAGGGAGTACACATACGAAGCAAAATGAGTGAATCTACACTCTAAAATATGCCCGTTTGAAATTTGTAAAAAGACAAATATTTAGGAACGAAGGAGTATAATTTTGTGCATGGCACATGGACCTGGATGATGAAGAGGCTTCTGGCAATGCTATCAAGCTTCCATCATTTGTTTACATAATTGACATACTATACAAATAATTTTCCAGTGACATGAAATTGTACAATGGTGTGAGCTTTCAGCTTTTGTTTCGCGTGTCTTGCCATCGATGCTCTTTCGGAAACAATAAAAAACTAACTTCCTTGCTAATGCATGTCAATTATTAGCAGATCAGAGCTAATAATTACATCACAACTGAAGACAGAGTTGTGAGAAGGTGTTAAATTAAAATTGATCCATGCTTTCATTGGCAGCAACGTCCCCCCAGCTTTGTCTAAATCAACAAGGCATGTTGGGAAAAAAGTAGCTGTCTGGAGCATGCAACATTCCGATCATTCTGTGTAGTTCCACTAAAATAGAGCTGAGCGTCCCTGTTCCAAAGATATGAAGTGTGATTACGATAATAGAGGACTGCTGATGAAACAATAAACACACAAATAGAAGCCGGTCACCTTTGCAGTCTCTCTTAAGACTAACTAGTTGGAGAAGATTAGGCTCAGAGTTAGATGAGGAGGATAGAGCAAAACCAATCTCCCTTTGTGCAGTCGCACTGAAATGTAGAGACGTTGCCCGTGTGACATTTTAGTACAACTGCACAAAACACTCTTAAGAAAAAAGTGATTTGTGCAGTTCACCAAAAGGTCGCAATAGCAACGATGTGAAATGGATAGCCCTGTTTGCAAAAAAAGAGGTAGAAAGGAAACAATTACTGGCCAATAACAATTGATGACACATGCGACGACAAAAAAGAAGCATATTCCTTGTCTAAAACGGTGTGAGGACGAGAATGCAATATGGAAAGTACGCCGGACGAGCTATGTTTTGGGCAAAGAACTATGGAAGATCCACATGCAGCGACGTGGGAAGACGGGCAGTGGAGCAAGGCCGGAGGGGATACCTGGAGGTCGTCGGGATGTAACTAGGTGAGCGGCGGCGGGCGGAATCTGCGAGCAGGTGGCGTAGGCCCTGCCACGCCAGAGCTCGGTCAGAGAGAACGGCGTGTACCGCAGATCGGGATGTGCTACCTCGGCGCCGTCGATCGGAGAAATGATGCACTTCCTCCCTTTCCCCCAGCGGACGGGATGTGGCCGAATCAGTGATCAACGGTGAGAGAGAGAGAGGCCACCGCACTCCCTTTCCCCCGGCGGACGGGATGCGTCCGGATCAGTGACCAACGGTGAGAGAGAGAGAGGCCACCGCTGCCTTGTGTGAGATACTCTGAAGAGCGACAAACCAGGCAGGCATGCTCCATTGTATATAGTGAGCGGACTACCTTTTTCTCCATAAAAATCATTTTATATTCTGTGTACCTGCCATTGAGCTCTATAACTTTATTTAAAAATAACACGGCAACGCATCAAGTCGAACTTTGTTTCGTGCATGCGTGGTACACGACCTCCCTAGGTAAACAACCGCTACATGCATTCAAATTAGCACGTGGGCTTCCATTTCGTAAAGAAATGAGCTCCACCGTGTACCCGCGCGGGTGTGGCTGGGCACGAAGCGTGAGTACGTGCACGGTGCACCTATTCTCTTCTTGTATACGTACACCACCTACGTGGAGTTGTGTGAGAGAGATACAAACCTAGAGAGATATAGTGTGGGTTCTTGAGAGTTTTTTGGGGGGGGGGGTCAATCAAAAAATGTAACATATGCAGTGTGTGTGAAATGAAGTCCTGGATATAACATATATATAGAGGGGGCGATCCATGAGAAGAGAGTGGAGGTATCATCGGCTTGAGGTGTCCATAGAATCGAAGAGAGGGATGATGTGTGTGTGTGTGCGTGCGCGATCGATAAAGAGTGCCATCAAATTTGTGTGTGCCCATGTCAAAGATATAGAGTGGCTGGCCTACTGGAACGTGAGATGGGACATGTGCAGTTTGTCTCTGTGGCATGGATACCTACCTGCAATGCTCGACTATCGGTGTGTGGTGGGGGAAGAGGGAGGCCCAATTAACTATAGAGGTACAATGGCTGGTATATGTGTGGAGGAGGAGAGAGGCCTACCTCATGTATTAAGGAGATCGATCTGCCTCATGTATTAAGGGAGATCAATCGACATCCATCCATATGTGCAGGAGAGGAATAAGGTTGGGAGAGAGACAGATCTAGAGTGTTGGAGGGGGTGGTAGTGGAGTTGCTTATAACAAATGGTGGGATAGGCTTGCTAGAAAAACGGAGGGCACGCCCGCAATATCAATAAGAGAGGAGATGGCTGCTTGTTGTCTGTGCACGTGCGTGTGAGAGATGGGTCAGGAGGCATGCACGAATGTTGAGGGGGGACGATGTGGCTATGGTAAGCAGGCGTAACTACATAGGAAGATCAATCACCCTTTGTTAGAGAAAGGAGAGACATAACTTGTGAGGTACGTCGATCGATGGGGGGGGGGTAGTTAAAGTCGATCTAGGTATATGTTGGGAGATCGATCGGTATACATGCATGTGTGTGTTAGAAGCAAATGAGGCACGAGGAGAAGGATAGAGAGAGAGGGATGCATGTAGGAGATGGTACAAGAGGCATACTATATCGAGAGGGAGGAGTGTGTGAGTAGGAGAACGATGAAAAGAGTGGTGGGAGTGAGGCATGGACGGTGACAAGAGAAGAGGGGAAGCTTGTGTTTGTGCTAGGCACACCTGGCTAGAGAGGCATATCGATCGATCTGTGCCGTAAAGAAGGAGATGGGGGGCCTACACACACCGTGGGTGGACGACCTAAAGTGAAAAGACGAATTTGCGCGATGGAGCTAGAGAATGCTGAGGGAGGGTGAGAGGGATGCGGGCGTGTGCATGCACAAGAGAAAGTTAGCGCTAGCTACAAAGATAAGAGGGTTGTGTGGGTGTAAAAGACGAAAAGAGATCATATATACTTCATTATAAAAAGCGAATTCGGATATTTGAAGAATTTATCATAGTGTTTCAAACCGACGCAGGTGTGAATATATATAACGGTGATACACATGGTGTGGTTATGAACATGTTATACTACATTTAATATATTTTATCTCTACTCTTATAAAAAAACGGAGTTGTTGATGATGGTGTGCCTGCCATCCTGCATTATAGGCCATCCGATTTATATCTGGCGGATAGCAAGGAAACTATGATGGTTGAAGTTGGCAACAATCATGATTGTAGATTCTTATTGAAATAGAGAAACAAATTCAAATTTAGTTCGAATTGCAGCGGTAGTATAGACATTTGAAATGCACTAAAATGTTGGTATGAGTAGGTTACATGCATTATACAGCAAATGAAAAAATTTAATCGGACGTAACATGGATTCATACTCCCTCCTTCCATCTATATAGGGCGTAATGAGATTTTTAAGACCGCCTTTGACTATTGACAAGATTAATAGTACATGACATGCACAATGTGAAAATTATATCATTGAAAGAACCTTTCACAGATGAATTTAACGGTGTGCTTTGTGTAAGTTGCATGTCATATATCATTGCTCTAATATTTGGTCAAATTTAGCATCGAAAAACGCATTAGGACCTATATAGATGGAAGGAGGGAGTAGCTTTGAATAGCATTTGTATAGTAAAACGGGGCAAGACTCTCTCTTTGTGTGGTGTGAATAGTTTTATTTTTTCCGTTTTCTTTTTGGTTGAGGGATGTGCAAATTGATTTGGTACGTACAAGTACAATATTACTACACGTTAGGCTTGTCCCTAAAATTCAACCCTCATCTGGTTATATCCCGAAAATTCAGATATCGTGCTCCCAAAACTAGCGCCTTCACAATCCGCGCCTTGCTATCCTGAAATTACAACGCGCGCGAAAACTCCCTCCAGCTACCAAATCCCGACATGCAAAATCCCCCTTCTAACCCTGAGCCGAAAGGGCCGCTAGTTCAAATCGGTGGGGGTACTTTTGTAACACACCCTACATTTTGGACAAGCGCGTCCCTAAGTCATGCTTCACCCCCTCCCATCGCCCCCTTTTCGCCATTCGAAATCCCAGGCCGCCATAACCTCTCCGCTCTAGCCGTGAAACCCCACCCTCCTCCGTCCGCCATGTCACTGCTACCTAGCCGGAGCCTCTTCCCCGATGACGTCGTCCACCGCAACAGCTCGACGTCCCTCGTCCACCTCCCTGGATGAGGATCCGCCATCCATCTCGCCGCCCCGCGGGTTCAGCTGCTCCGTCCTCCACCTCCAAGGAGCTGCTCCGACAATTGCCTCGTCTATCGCGGATGCTCCATCCCCACAATGCCGCCTTAACCTGCTCCACCGGAACCGTAGCATCCTCACCGACTCCTTGCACGAAGCCGAGGCCTACTCGGCGCCACCAAAGAGGTTGTACACTCATCGCATCGCACCTTCTCCTTAACTCGACCTCCTGGCGCCGACGGTGCTCCATCCTGCACCCCCATGGAGTGGCTACCTTGAAGCATGCGCCGCGGGCGACATCTCCATGACAGCTCTCCCCCAGTGCAAGGCCCCTTCGGCGGCGGCGTCCATACTAGCTGGATCTGCGGCTGCTGCTCCGGCTCTCGCTCGCTTGCTCGCGCTGCTGCTGCTGCTCCGGCCCTTGCTTGATCGCTCGCTCGCCCAGCTGCCGTTGCTGCTACTCACCCCCTCGCTCGTGCTGCTGCTCTGCTCTGACTAAGCCACACTTCAGTCAACTGAATTGACTTTTGGGTCAGTCAATTTTCAGGGGTTGGGGGTCTCATCGGAGTTAAGGAAGAACCACCCGCAGCGGGGACGGGGGCTCGCCGGAGAGGTACCCCACTATCTATCTTAGGGTTCAGGGTGGGGCGGGCCTAGAGGGCTGGCCGGAGCGGCGGTGGCGAGTTGTTTCGGGGCGGCAAGGCGGCGCTGGGGCCGGCGGTTCGGCCAATGGTGGCTGGCGGCTCAGGGGGGTGCAGGTTGAAGATGAACTGCAGGCCCTCCCTGAACTACATGTCAAGTGCCTCTCTGCTACCATTGCGTTCAGTTTCGACAGTAGCATTCAGATTCCACATTACATTTCAGTTTTGACAGTTAAGTTCAGAGTCAACAGTTTTTACCTCATCTGTTGTAGTCAGGTGGTTTTTGGTGATGTTAATTTTACATCCATTTTACATCATCTATTGGAGATGCTATTAGAATCCCACTTGAGATTGAGGATGTCTGTCTTGTGCTGCTTCAGCCTTGACGTCTTACGGCTCACCGGAGCTGCTCCAATGACAGAACGATCCATCACAACAGATCAGTGCCCTGGACGCCGTCTACAGATTCCTCAGATCTTCCTCCACACCTCCGACAGCCACCTCTGCCTCAATTGCTTCAGCGACCAACCCAATGATGTTGAGGTCGACACGACTACGGCAAAGAGGCTGTACACTTGTTGCATCACTTATTACTATACATTCATGTGTATCAGCCTTGGGTGGGAGATGGAAAAATCTGGAGTGAAAACAAGGCCTTCAGAGCAGACAGTGCTACCTGTCGAAGCAGATCTCTTGTTGGGTCCCGATAGCTCCTCAGAGATGGATTCAGAGACAGATGACCAGTCCTATTCCCCCACTGAGGTGTATGCTCTAACTTGGCACGGTTATACTGCTCATATCATGCATACGGTGTCTTGCATTGCATAGTTTAGACATCATATACACAATATTCAACACCATGTTCTTAGTTCAGATATCATATCGAATGCCCTCTGTTTAGCATATAAATCACATATGTGAATTAAATGATGCAATCCTGATTACTTAGATAACATGTAGGTGAATTATGTCATGCGATCCTGTTTAGTTATTTATCATATCTTTTAATTATGTTATGCTATGCTATCCAGTTTAGATAGACATCATATATGTGAAATTATGTCACGCTATCCGTTTTAGTTAAACAATATATATGTCAACTATTTCATGCCCTCTTTTTCCACACTATCTATTGCATCTGTCTCTCATACAATGTCTGTACATTCAACTATGTTTCCTGTTTATCAGCCATTTGAATTGGAGCGGGTGATGCCAGTATCTAGCGGACTAAAAACACGGTTTTCAAATAAAATAGTGCTACCTCTTGGTGGAGATAGCACCCGGTTGTACATGCACAATAACCAGCCCTACCACACATAACCCAAACTCTTGCAGATTGTACCCCTACTGCGATGGACAAAGAACCAACTTCACCCAATCTAACCCCAACCCCAACCGGTAGTAACCCAGTTCCTGTTGACACAGCACCATCTCCACCACAGAGCTCCCAAACAAGAGCAGTTTAGTAAGGCAGCTCCAGTGCCCAAAGGGCCAGTACTATCACGGCGAACCCCAACTCCACCAGTTAGTACGCCTATTCCTGTGGAGGAAGCACAACCAGCTAGTCGTAGTTTAGCATCTATCACATTTGATGTTGTTAAATCGTATGTGCGTATCTTCCCATCTTGGAAATATTATACTGAAGATGAAGGAAAATACCAGTTGCAGGTGTTTTTCCAGGAGTTATGTGTAAGTAATGTTATTCATGGCAATTACTTTGCTTCGTCCCATACATCCTACCTCCATGATGGTTATAATACATCGAATTTTCCCATTTTTCTCTATAGAGAAGGACCGATTTGGAAACTCAGGATGAGGTAACCTGTGCTAATACTCTGCTATCTTCAAGAATGCTTGGTGGCAGTATCGGAATTACCTGAAGAAAACGTACTTCACCGGCAAAGAAACTCATCAAATTCCCTTACGTTCTCTTGAGACACATTTACTGGACGATGAGTGGGAACGCCTTGTTCTGTACTGGTCCCGAACCAAGAATGTGGTAAGGTCTATGAGCTCATTTTCTATTTTTAAGTATTATATTCTTGCGTCTTACTGTACTCTATTCATGTAGAACAAGTGCCTAAACCTGAAAAACAACTGTTCCAATTTAAGATTCCATTGCTATCATAGTTCAAAAAAGCGCTAGGTGTTAATTCTGCGTTTTGCCACCGCCTTACGCTTTACTAACCAAAGCGCATGCTTATGCGCAGTTATGCACAGATTATGCATAGTTATGTGCAATGCGTTTTGCCAACGCCTAGAGCCTAGGCGCGCTTAAGCGCTCGCTTAGGCACGCCTTTTTTTAACTATGATTGCTTTGCTCTTGTATCACTGTAGTTACTCATACAAACTTATTTTTAAATTGAAGGATCCAATCGAAACTCCAATGGCACAGCAGGTATGTTCGCGCATGCTTCTTTAACATGTTTGATCTTATCAATAGCTGTGTTGATTTCAATTTCAATTGTGTATACAGTTGAGTTTCATATCATGCACATTACTAGCATCACAACATAGCCAATAGTGTTGTTGTACATGTAGACCCGTGGTACCCATCTGAAATCTTGTTGTGTCGTGTAGTTTCCCACGCTTTGTATTCTTTCACTGCTGCTTTGTCTTGAACTGACATGATTTGAACCGTGTCTCTATATTGATTTGGAAAGACAATGCAGTGACCATAGGACATAGATATATGTTTGTTTGATGCTTTTATTATGTACTAGTACTTGGCAATAGAAGACTTGGTAGTTTAATCCTGTCCACCTTACTAATGAACTAGTTCACCGAAATGAGTTTCATATACTAGTACATGCTAAACTTGTTATGTGTCTGCTTGTTTCTTCTTTTAGAATGCTGACAGAATATTGGGGAAGAGTGCCTTATTAATCAATGGTAAAGGAAGTAATGCAGATAAGGTTCAGGATAGTGACACATCCTTGTTGGTCTACAACAAAGCTAATAAAACAGCTAAGGAAGACTATCTTGAAGACAACGAGGCAACCCCAAAGTCCTGTCTTGGTGTAGTGTTCGAGTTACTGGCCACTACCGCTTGCACAAGCTATTCAAAATCACTGTCTGAATTAGTTCGGTTTCTTGAGTCTCAACTACAAGATGAAAGACATCGATCAGCTGTGCTGCGACAAGAAGCGGAAGGACTGCGGAAGTTCCTGGAGCATTCAGATGCATACTTTCTGGTGCAACAACAAGCGTTGGAGGATTTTAGCGCCAAACAGGACAAAGCTAATCAACTTGCTAAGCTTATTGCCAGCATGGTGGATACTCAGGATAACGATTCTTGAGCTCTTCTGAAGTTGTTTCAGTTATGCTCTTGTTTTGCTGCCGCGTTTATTTGCACTGGTGGCCAATTTTGACGGCCAGTGTATGTAATGTGCTGCTTTGTTCCCTATATTTGCACTGGTGACGAACTTTGATGCCCAGTGGATGTAATATGTGTAATAGCGGTAATAGGCTAGCGTTAATTTCTTGCTTATTTATTTCCTTATTGTCTTGTTTAGTTGTTTGCTTGTAGTCACTGCAGTTCTTTTTCTGTTTTTTCTAGTGGCCACAATAGCCTATTTTTGGTAACTAGGCCAAAATAATCATGGCAACACACGCACTGTTGTAACCATGGGCCTCCTGCAGGCCGTATGATCCATGGGCCTTCGTCCGGCCGTAGGATCCATCGGCCTTCTGTATGGGCCTTAGGGTCCATGGGCCTTCTACGGGCCGTAGGATCCATGGGCCTTCTACGGGCCATACTATCCATGGGCCTCATACGGGCCGTAGGATCCATGGGCCTTCTATGGGGCGTACCATCATTTCGCCAATCATGGGCCTTACTATTCGTGGACCATAACGGGCCGTTAATAGGCCGTATTTGATAACTCTATTAAAATAGCCCAACGGGTTTTTTTGACATGAAAACGGCCCAACGTATTAACGGTCCGCAAACGGGCCGACTGTAACGACGGGCTGAATTTGGCCCACAAGAAGAAAATGACAGTAACGGGCCGTATGTAACCGAATGCTGCAAATGAGCCCAAGAATCAATGGGCCCTAAGAAGGCCAAAAGATAACTTGGGCTGGAAACGGCCCAATGGAATAATGGGCCGTTAATGGGTATAAAGTGATACACTGTTCATTACAGGCCAGTTTCACCACGGGCCGTTAACACTAAAAAAAATACACTTCTGTGATGATACGTGTTTGTCACAGTAGGTCGCGTTTTTTGTCATGCATGTACATCCATGACAAATTTATGACAGAATCAAGATAGTCATACATGTGCTATCGTAGAAGTGTTCCATGACATTACCAAATTATCATCACGGAAGTGTCCACTTCCATGACGATAAATCGTGCGTCACAGAAGTGCTTTCGTCAAGGGTGACCGACACGTGCCTTCCACCGTAACGGAACGCCGTTAAGCTATCGGGTCGGGTTTTGGATCCGATAACCCGTTAACAACCCCGACCAATGGGGATTTTCCACGTGTAAAATCATCATTGGCTAGAGGAAACATGTGTCGGCTCATCGTCGGGACAGATGTCATCCACTCACTGGACAGAAGGCGCCTATGATATGTCGACATGTGGCACGGCCCAACAATTTAAATGGGCCGCCCAACTAAAGGCCCACAAGATTTTGCGGACCATAATGGGCCGGCCCAGCTAAAGGCCCACGAGATTTTGCGGACCATAATGGGCAGGCCCAGCTAAAGGCCCACAAGATTTTGCGGGCCATAATGGGCTGGCCCATGTAAAGGCCCACAAGATTTTTGTGTGCCGTAATGGGCCGGCCCAGCTAAAGGCCCACAAGATTCTTGTGGATCATAATGGGCCGGCCCAGCTAAAGGCCCACGAGATTTCGCCGACATTAATGGGCCGGCCCAGCTATAGGCCCACAAGATTTTGAGGACCCTAGTAGGCCGGCCCATTAACTGCCTGCCATGTTTTGGGCCAAATGCCGAACCATATTTGATCCGGTCCATTAATGGCCTGCCACGCTCCGGGCCTAATAGTGGCCCATATGAGATCCGGCCCGTTAAAGGCCTACCACGTTCTGGGCCAAATTACAGCCCAGATCAGGTCCGTCCCTTTAAGAGGCTTTGGGCTCAATTATGGCCCATATCAGATTCGGCCCGTCAACTGGACACTATGCTTTTGGGTCCACTTGGTAAAGGCCCACTTAGTAATTCGGCCTGATATTAGTTTTGCCCTGTTAAGGGCCCGTTTAACATTTGGCCCACTTAGTAATTCGGCCTGATATTAGTTTTGCCCTGTTAAGGGCCCGTTTAACATTTCGGCCCTATATTAATTTCAGCCTGTTAAAAGCCCATCATATAGTTGGGCCTAACTACGGCCCGGTTTGCATCCGGCCTACTCGCAGCCGATATCTGATTGGGCCAAACAAGGACCGAGACAATTTTTTGGCCAGTTAAAAGCCCGTGATTTGATTCGCACAATCATGGGACGGGGTTCATTTCGGGCTGCTGCCGGCCCGTGAGCTGTTCGACACGTTTCAGGCCCAACCTACATCGTGATTGCATGACGGCCCGATTATGTACCGTAATTTTATGGTTTGGCCAGTTTACTGCGAAGACAAGATATATATACAGTAAAATAACTGCAACATCGTGAATAAGAAAAAACCTAGACTATACAATAAAGAAATTATGGCATATTACATCCACTGGGCATCAAAGTTTGCCACTATGATAATAAAGCACAAGCAGACAGCAAATTACATACACTGGGCATCAAAGATCGCCACCAGTGCAAATAAACACACCGACAAAAATAATATACAAAACCTACATCACTTCAATAGAGTTCAAGAAAGGTTAGCCCTGCTGGGGAGCTGCAGCGCAAGCAGCTGAGCAAGATGATGAGGCTGCGCTTGTTCAACACTTATATCTTCCTCACTCTGAAAGATAAACAAGCAGACAAATGACGGGTTTTGCACATAAAAGTATGAGTGCTGACAATTCATCACATTTCTTACTGACGAATAAAGTGACACAGTTTAAATTTGCATTAACACAATATGGTATTGTTCAGGTTAAGACATGGCAGGAAATGACATTGTGAAGGAGTTGGCAGCTTCACGACACCACTGGATTACAGATCAAGAACTCATAAGTATGAATGGTTAGTGTGCTGTCAATTTATACCATTTCAGATGGGCAAATAAAGAGACTGTTTAAATAATAGTAGAATGATATGACATTGTTCATAGTTAAGACATTGCAGAATATGACATTGTGCTGTAGTGGGTAGGTTCACCACACCACTGGATTACGGATGAAGAACAGAAGGATACATGGAGTGCAAAAGAAGATCACTTGCTTTGTATAGTTTAATTTACATGGTATGAAGAAGGAACTTGGTTGTACAACTGAAAACTTAAATTGAGAAAGGACAAACTTTTGTTTATGAACTACATATAATAAACTTTAAACAAGCAATTTGATGCAAACACCAAAAATAAACAGCTGTTGTAGTCATGCCTAACCAAATATATACAACAAAGTTTGAAGGCTTGAGATGGACAAACTTACATTATTGGTGAAGACAGGCTCTATAAAGGCCTTGTCCATGCTGATGGGGGGGCAATTCAAGAAGTTTACCACATAATCTTCTTCAAAAGCATTGCCTTTATTCTACATTTTGTTAAGAGTAAATATAGATGCGATAATATACGAAAAATGGAGAATATTTAAGATAAGATGAAGAGTGATGCTACATAACCAAGTAGCTATAAATGTAAGTGCAGCGATACAGGCAAAAGGTACAGCAAAGAGCAATGCACAGCTAAACTTCTTCAGTACCAACCTTATGGTAAGAGTAAATATAGATCTGATGTGTAGAAAATGGAGAGCAAAGGAAAATAAGCTGCAGAGTGATGGTACATGAACAACTACCTGTCATTATAAGTACACTGATAAAGGACAGCATGTACTTACAAGAACAATGCAGAGCTAAAAAAACATTAGCATTGGATATATTCTACACTAATGTAACCATTCATACAGATCAAATAATTTGAGGCGAACAATTGATAACCAAGCTATCATGCATACTACTATCACATAATGAACCAGGTATGTATGCAAGTACAGTGATATAGGACAACACGTACTAACAAGAGCAAAGCAGCGGGCAGCATATTTGCGATATCCTGTCGTTGTTATCAAACCAGAATTCTTCTTCGAGCAGATTTCTTGCAAAAAAGATCCGTAAGGCACATGCGGAAAAGTAGAATTTCAAATTGTCATGTGATTTCATAGACAGTACCTCATCCTGGGAATGAGACCAGTGCATAACAAGGTTTTTCCATTCAATGTCTTCTAAATTTAGCACAGGAGACTTCACCGGAAATTCGTTTATAGACTTGCCATCAAAGTGTGATTTCCTCAGGTAACACCGATACTGCTGCAATGCTTCCTTGAAAAGCACAAGCAAACTTTGCTTGTCATGACTATCCAGATTGACCCTCGCCTAGTTACAACAATGTAATGTAAATCATTGATGTGTTCAATCAGCAGAAAACAAGAAAATAATAACCATGAATAATAGCACTTACACGTAAGTTGGACAGGAAGATGTGAAAATGGTGTTTGTCTTCACAATAATCTTCCCATGATGGGAATATATGCACATAGTCCCTAACAAAATTGAAAGCATTGTCTTTTAAAGTGGGAATAAATGGAATGGGGTTCCAATCTGCAGGAATTGGCCGTCTCTGCAGTTGGGATAGGTCTTCGGCCGGTGGACTTGCTGTACTTTTTGCTGGAGTGGGATTTTTCTATGGTACAGCTAGTGCTATAGCAAATGAAATCGGTATACCTTTTGCTGGAGTGCAGGTCCTGTGTGGTGGGGCTAGTGGTGTGGCCAGTGAAGTATGGGTACAGTCTGCTGGAGTCGGTCCTACATTTTGTGTCACTGGTTGTACATCCAATATAAGTGGGGTGCTGTCTGATTTCTCCGGCACCACCACGTTTTTCAAGGACTTTGCTAGTGCTCCTTCAGGTTCGGCAATCACCCTCTTCCTTTTTGATGTCTGATGCACAAGAACAACATTTGAGTGAAAAAACATGGTATGATGACAGATGGAATATGTATTGATAATGGATGGGCATGGCATCTCGACATATATGATGAGTAAACCAAACAGATGGCGGTGCAACAAAGTAGAAGAAATGCAAGACAACATATGCAAGATATGCGCAATCAATAAAACCTTGCCAAATTAGAACAGGCACCTTGATGGGTGAATAGGACATGCCATCTACCTTTGACTCCTCGAGGTTAGAATAGTCATTAGGATGATATTCTGAACAAGAATCAACAGGTGGGGAGCGTACGAGTTTCATTGCTTCCAGAATGGCACTCAATGCCTTGGTGCCAATTTTGTAAGTCATTGCAGTGTTCCACAATATTCTTCTGATGCGCGGATTCTGATATTCAGTGCAATTGCATATAATATCTAAGAACAATGAAAACATAAATAGTTGTGAGATTATCTTTGTAATGCAGATGATATTCTAATATAGGGGCGCCCCTATAAACACTTGTGTGCTATCACTGGATTCTGATGAGAGAGCTCATGTGTGCTATAATATGGTGCGTGCATTTATATAATCTGGCACAAGTACACACAAAAATAGGCTCCAGAAGTAAGGATAGCTGGCAGATGATAGGTTCATAATATACTGCATAGAGAGTTTATTGCCAAACCATGATAACAAGAGCACACGGCAACTAGGCAGATCATAGTGTACATAACAGGGGTACACCATAACCAGGATATATAAATCGGGAAAGTGGAACTGGCTGGACATTACGGTGTTGTATTGCCGCTAGTAATTGAAAGCCTATCGATCACGTACAGGCCAGCTCTATCAGCTGCTGACTGCAGATGTCCCTGCTCCCCTTCCTGACAAGGAACATACTGTGCTTCCCATACAGAACACCGCACGGGCCGCCGGCCGAACCACCGGCCCCACCGCCTGTGTTCCTCTGCCAACCCCACCCGTGCCAAGTTTTCTTTGTTCGACGAGGCCCCACCACTGCCCCCCACAACCACCGTCCCCACCCGAGCCCCTTCGATCACACCGGCGAACTCCGGCGAGCTCTGAAAAATCGACTGACCCAATTTTGAAATTTAGTCTACTGTGATTTAACTAGTGTGGAATATAAAAGGGGAAAACCATAAGCATTGCGAGTATGGTGTTGAGCGTGCCAAGGCGGATCTGAAGGTGTAAACCGGACAAAGGCAACTTCGCAACCAAGACAAGAAATCAGAGTAAAGCAATGGCGATCTATTTTCTTGCTGCGATAAATAAGTTGAGTAGATACGAAAGAGTACCGCCTCTGGTGCGGCGTCGTGTACGCATCTGCTGAGAATTTGACGGTGCTGCAGTAGCGATGGCTGTCGGCGGCGTGGAAGCAGATCTAGGAGGGTAGACAGTGGCGGTGGGGCGCGGTGGACGAGACGGTCGTAGGAGCGGCGCCGACAAGGTGGACGACGGCGGGGATGAAGCGAGAGGACGGAATGCAAGGATCCCGGTCCGAAGCCATGGATGAGAGAGGTCGATCTCTTGTAATGGACGGCGGCGTCGGGGTATCATCTCTGGCATGGTGGAGGAGGACAGTGGTGGATAGGGTGGCGGACGGCGGCGGACGGAGGAGGGTGGGGTGGAGAGGGTGTTTTGGCGCCCACGGAGTACGAATGGGGAAAAGGGAGGTAGAGAGGAAGGGGGGAACCATGTATTCAGGGAGCGCTTGTCTCAAATGCGAGGAAATTTACAAACTTAGCCCCTGTTTCAAATTTCTACTACATCACAACAACACTAGTTGGTTGGGGATAGGACGGTAATCTCGCATACACCGAATATTTGCCGACGAGAGTTTGTTTTTGGCGCCCACCGTGTATGAATATGAATCGGGGAGGGAGTCGATTTCGGTCGAGGACACACTGTGTTTTGGCGCCCACCGTGTATGAATCCGGGTGAGAGGCGGTTACGTCACTTTTGGGTGAAATTACAAACCTACCCCTATCGAAACCTATAGAAATCCAGCATATAGGCTTTGCGTGGCAGGGATAGGCAGTAGTGATTTCCATCTCGCAGATTTTGGTTTCGGGCGGTTACTGCGACTTTCCCTGCTTCGTTCAAATTTTGCAGAGTGCACGTTTACCGTGCCAACTCAATTCGAATCCCGTTTGTATTCTATTTTTTTCGGGCAGGATCCATTTCAATTGGAATTACATTCTATATACATCATTTTTATATATACTTTCAAAAGCACAACACCATTTATTCATAAATATGGTTTACAAATGTCATGATCTCAGATTCATAAGGTTGTATCCATCAATTTGGATTTTCAAATATTTGAAACCACTTTATGTTGAAATCCAATGTATGCATTCCTCGCTAACTATCTCCAATTAATGTGTGTTTCATGCGGGTTTTTTTACTTCTCAAACATGTATAATGTGTTTCACACACGCAACATATAGGGTAATCCTGTTTAGACATTAATTGCATACAAACCATGCATTGTTTGTAATTGAAGAATCTATGGATCACCAATATTCATAAACTATATAACATTACACGTGTGCCCAAATTCAAATGAATATGCATGTTTGATACACCAATTTGCGTTATGATATTATCGATGTTGTGATCTCCAGTTTAAATATTTGAATCCCCTTTAATCCAGATATTCGTCTCATATAGCTATCACTCATGCTTATATAGGACTATCTCTCTAGACCTATACGCGTTCATCATCTCTCAGGTATCTCTCGTGCTACCTGTATGTCGACAATGATCTTTTATCTTCGTAACACACTGACGATACTCTCTCCCTCGACCTTCATCACTCTATCTCTCTCTAAGTATATCTCGCTCCCTGCTATGTGTCTCTAACTATGATTCTCCATGTGGAATCTCTTTCTCTCACACAAACATAAAACTTTGTCTCCTGGGGTCTCATTTCTCTCTACTATTCCCATGTGTGCCACTCGCACACCCCTCATACAGAGATGTCTTTCGCTCCTTAGATATGAGAACCTACGACTCTTCCTCTTCAATATCTCTTTCTCACACACAAACACAAACTCTGTCTCCCAGGGTCTCATATTTCTCCATTGTTCTCTTGTATGTCGCTCACACACACCCTCTCTCCCTAGAGATATCTTGCGTTCCCTCGTATGTCTCTCTAGCTATCACTCCTGTTGTGAAATATCTTTCTCTCTCGCAGACACAAAACTCCGTCTCTCTGGATCTCATTTCTCTCTGATATCTGTTTGCATGTGACTCACACGCACCCTCTCTCTATCTCTCTCACACCCACACACATAACCCAGCCTTCTGATCCACTCGACTCCTATCTCTAACACACACTAGCTAGCATCTTTATCTTTCTATTTATCTGTTTCTCCATCAACCTTCTTTCTCGCCCTCACTCTTGATTCCTATCACGCACACTACATATGTTTCTCTCTACATGCAGTCAAGTGCCCTCTCACACACATATATAACTTCACCCTTTGAACCACCCGACGGTCATCTCCAACACCCAAACTAGCGGATGTCCCTCTAGCTAGCATCTCCATCTCTATATCTATCTGTAGTTTCTCCGTCAACATTTCTTTCTCGCTCGAAGTCTTTCTTCCTATCACCCACACTATATATGTCTCTCCATACATATGCATTTATAGGTTGGTCTCTTTTGCACAATCGTTGCGCCTCACTCCCTCTGCTCGCCATAGATGCATGCTCCAGCCCACGCCACTATCTCTTAAAGACAAAAACACATGCTCAATTGTTGGGACTTTTTCCATGCATTCTCACATGCATGCATATTGTCATACCGATCCGTCTCTCCCATGTCGTTGATCTTATGACTTATGTCTTCTTTCTTTTATCTCGATCATGCGCGCGCGCACACACACACATCCCACGTATACATGTATACCTCTCACACATGCACGTTCAAGGTCTCTATGTCTCCATGTGTAGTTAATTACCCTACTTCCTAACGCCACATCGTATCGTTCTCCTCTTTTGTGCACATAACTTCCGCCTGGATGGGTAAAACACACACTCACACTTAACAATCTCCTTCTAGCTACCCCCCGACTCTCACTCTTCCCCTATATCCCCGAAACCAATAAGACCATCCCTTAGTTTAATTCCCACCTACATGCACCATCGATATATAGTAGTCTTCCTCGGTGTCTCTCGAAAAAACACGTTCTCTCGAAGTCGACTCCTCTCACACGCACACACCTTCTCTTCCCTCTCTATGGGCATTTTCTCTCTCGCACCCCATCGTTGGTGGCCTCTGCCATACACATCACCTCTCTATGATGAAAGCCATGCACACTTAAATTACATCTGCCACAGAGGACCCCGCGACACACACACACACACACACACACACGTGCGTGCACGCACCCCCCCAACACACACACACTAAGACTCCATCTCTCTCTCTCTCACACACACACACACAAACACACACACACGCAAGCACGCACGCCCGCCCCCCCACACACTAAGACTCCATCTCTCTCCCTCTCTCTCACACACACAAACTAAGACTCCATCTCTCTCTCCTCTCTCTCTCTCTCTCTCTCTCACACACACACACACACACACACACACACCCCACACACACACTAAGACTCCATCTCACACACACATGCTCTAGGCGGAGCATTTGTTCCTACCACCCTTCATCCAACCTTACCCGTATGATAAACAATCACCTTTATTTACTTGCATAATATGGACAAATTCCACTTTACTTTAGTAGTCAGCAAACTTATCATCTGTACCCTTATAAAAAAACGAGTTGGTGGTGATGGTGTGCCTACCATCTTGTAATACAGACCGTATCATCTATATCTGAGGATAGAAAGCAAACTATGATAATTTTACAAAAGATACCCGCACCTCTCTCCACATCATTATCTCCCGCAACCTCATTGCTCAGCAATTAAAAAAGGGATAAGTCTCTGGAACAATCTAGCATGCATGGTGGCCGCTGCCGCTTGCCGGCGCCGCCCATCCCCATGCCTCCGCCCATTCCGACCACCAGTCACCACCACGCTCCACTCCTCCTCGCCTTATCTCTCATCTTTCATTTTTTCGATGACATTCTCAAAATACCAGTTTTCCGATAAAATTCTCGAGATATCATTAGTTTTTACACATGGGATTACTCCTGCATGGGTCAATCACAATAGGTGTTTTGTAAAAAAATGCATATTGATGTTCCGTGCAATGCACGAGAATCTTGCTTGTAATTATATAACGCAAATCACGAGCAGGAAGTGACATTTTTTTGACACAACCACTTTAACATGGCCATGTAAATCACTAGCTAAAGTAAATACCATTATACTTATATCCCGATGCAAAAGGTTGAGTACATGTCCGAAGAGTAGAGTCGCACACACGCACTCTGTCTCTCAGAATCTCTCTCACACATACACCAGTTACGTGGCGCCCACTTAAGCAGACACGTATGTTAGAATGTGTGCACCCGCGGGTACACGTGATGCTGCGCATTTATTTAAGCCGGAAGGCGAACCCGAACAGTAGCTGCATTCATTCCCCTCCCGCCGCCTCTTCTCTGGTCGCCGTCGCCCAGCAGCCATGGGCCGGCCGAAGGTAACAACATACGCCATACTCCCGCCGGAGCGGTGCTTTAATATGGAAATTTTAGTGGTCATGCATGCATCTTTTTGTGCTAGCACTCCTATATAAGGGTTGACCGGCCGCTTCCCGCGGACATGCACGGGCGGTGGAAGAGGAAGGAGAAGGGAAGCGGGCTGTGGAGTAACATTTTTTACCACAATTTCTTAGGAAACTGAGTGCAATAATTGAGTAGTTTTGCAAACTACCAGTACTACACCTGAAACGGTTCAAAACCTATACTCCCTTGCCAGCGCGCGCTTCCCGCGTGAAACGGTCAGCGTTGCCCTGGAGCGTCAGTGCCGCATTAATGCCCGGCCAGAGCAGAGGCGACCTCTCACTGGCGCCGGCTTTGAAGTGGCGCGACGGCCGAGAGAGCGCCGCTTCCCGGTGCACGCGAGTGTTCCGCGTCGAGACTGGCCATATGCCCCGTTTGGATCCATGGGTTAGAGTTAGTTTGAGCTAGTTGGGGCTCAAATAGCCCTAAACTATCCAAGCATGAGGGTTTAAATTGGAGCAAGTTGCACCGAACCCACCAAAAAAAACTATCCCACCCAAGAGGTGCTAATTGGAGATAGTTCTTATTGGGACCACTGAAAAATCACTTTTCTCTCTCCATGAAGTGCATTTATTGTCAATCTAACCCTGTCACCCAAACACCTCTTTGGCTACAGTTAGTTCAGGGTTAGTCATGAGTTAGTCTAACCTCTAGCTAAGATAGAGTATCAAACAAGAGCAGTATAGGACATGCAAGTTGCTCAAAGCATACAGGCAAATTCGTACGTGAAATGATTTTTTTCTTTTTGAAAACGGAACGTGAAAGGATTTTTTTAGAATGCTCTTGGCATGTCGCTAACATGTGATAGTTAACCGACCTCAATAGACGGCAGAAACGCTAGCCCGCCGCACTTTGATAGAGACGAGGAGGGAGAAGCGATACAGGCTGCTGGATTGCTAGAGATAGGTGTCGCACGGAAGCCAAGAAATATGGTGATAGCGTGGTTTAGCCATGTACTAGTATGGTACTACACTGGGCTGCCGTGTTTCATACTCTTCCAGTCCCCTGTGGAGATGATTGGTTAATTTTATATCATTGAATAATATTAAATATTATGAGTGCAGATGCTCCACCACGAGGTTCCTTGCTCCTTCTCGGTCGTCCGGAATCTATGTTCTTCCACTCTATTTTTTTACGTGAGCTTTGTTCATCCTTTTGCCAACACGCGAGACATCTAGCATCAAGGTGCACGTGTTATGCAAGGATTGTTCCATCTATATGAAGAACACGTGGGACTGGAACTACGAGACGAACATGTACCCAGGAGTGGACGTACGAACCTGAGTAATGTAGCGCAGTAAGTGAAGTAGAAAGGCACAAATTGTATGAACATGCAGGGCATATAGGGTGTGTTTGGTTGCATTCTCGTCTCAGCATAGTTGTTCCCTCTTCATGCATTCTCAACACAACACCCCTCTTCATGCATGCTCTCTTCATGCATGCTTCTAGTGTATTTGTGCTAAACTAGTGTGGACTCATGCACCCTCCATACACTCTACCAAACACCCAAAAGTAGGTCGAGAAGGGAACTCTTGGGCGGCATTTGTCTCTTACTACGTACTACCACTAAATGTTGTACGTGCAATGCACGATGATGTTATGGAGTACGTGCCTAAGTACTCTACTACTACTATATTAGTTGGAGGCACATATTAACTTTTATATTTGTTTACGTGTACGCCCCGAGACGTTCCAACTAGACGTGTCTTTGTCTCCAGGTCGCACTTTGTATCGTTCATACCACTAAGTACTACTACGTGTGGTCTCCGACCTAGAAGTGGAAGAAGTGGAGACGCTCTACCACGCTGTTTTTTTACGCTGGGCTCTACCACACTGTTTATGTCCCACTCCTTTCGCTGACGTGTGGGACATCCAGCATGTGCCGTGTTTGGCACCCTTCGTCGTAAGAGTTGAAACTCTAGCATTCATCAGAAATAAAAAATAATTATAAATCGGCAGTGATACTATTTTTTGCGAACCAATCAGCAGTGATACTATACCACACGGTTTCCTTGCTCCTCGATATCGGAAAGAATACTTCCATTCGCCAACATGTGGGACGTCGACCATCCTGGTCCACTTGCCATGCACGCAGATCACCAAGGGAGTCGCCCAGGTCGTCGCACCGCAGTAACAATGACTAATGAGCCGTCGAATCATAGGCCCACTTCCCACATTGAAGTTGCTCGGACAAAGGAACCATCATGACTTCGTTGGATTCCGCTTCTTGAAGAAAACTACTGTACCAGCAGTACTGCTAGCTAGAGTAGTTACTCCAACAGAGGCCTCCTTTCGTTCATAGGATAGGAATATGAAAATCATAGGAAGTGAGATGACATGTATCTCAATTCCTATAGAGAAAGAGATGCCATTTGATGCTTAGGATAGGAATTTTTTCATTTAGTCTAGGCTAATGTACTGGTAATTTGCTCTAAAAACTACAGTAGTAACTAATACTAGTATTGGTACATGCTCGTACTCAGACACAGACACACACACTAACTACTAGTACTACTACTTCTCACATGCCGTTCTCCTTCCCGGCTTTGTCGGCGACACCCCACCGTGCTTGGATCCACCGTGCTTGGATCTCCGCCGACCTCTCCGTATACGAGAGCTCGGCGACATCCCGGCTTTGTCGGCCTCACTTTGATCATTGTATACGAGATATGGTGATTATACGGTCACTGGCTCAGCCTATAGCTCCGTATTTGTCTGGTTGACCAGTCAAACAGTCCGCATGCGCCTCATCAGCTCGTGTTCTTCATCTATCTATCTATGCGGGCCTACTTGTCATTGAAGAAAGAAATAAAAACCAAAATTATGCGTATGTGACATTACTATTTAGATGTTTGCTGGAGGCCTCCGCGAACACCGAGCATGTATTCACCTGGCTCAACACCAACGGTCATACTCGTGACTCGGTGCCTTGCTCATGTATATTGTCCATCACAACGACAATCTATAAAACAGCCTAGCTAGAGAGGGTACTATGGTGCGGAGTATGTACTATCGTGAGCAACCAATCATAGTGCCACTGCACATGAGTGTGTGTCTGATCTATTCGTCCATTATTCATAAGTTATGTATGGTTGTGTCGTGTCTAATGGTGGTCATCGAATGCTAGCTGGCGACAAGAGCGGTTGCATGGACGCCTGGTTGTCAATACGTGCCTCATACGCTTCAAAGGCTCGTCATCCATGAGTTCACATTTTACCACCATGCCAGCGTCTGACCGCCCTGGCCTATCGAAACCCCTTCCATCGCTAGCGAGCACTTCCCGCCTGAAACGATCACCGTCTCTCCAGAACATCAATGCCGCATTCACCATCCTTAACTGCAGGTGCAGTTTTGTGTCACTGACATGCGGGCCTGATGCCCGTTGGGCCCACATGTTAGTGAGACAACGCACCTGCGCTTAAGTCACTGAAGCAGCATCCGCATTCACGCCCGATGCGACCTCTCACTGGCACCGGCATTGCAGCAGCGCGCTGGTCGAGAGAGCGCCACCCGCGCGGCATCCCGCTGCAAGCGACTGCTCCGCATTAATGACACCATGGCTGGCGACGAACCTACTCCGTTGCCAGCCGTCCATCGGTCTGCCGCGGCTCATTGCCATTCGCCCGCTATATTAACTTGAGCCCTAGCTCCCAGCCATAGCCAAAGACCCACACTCATTCTCCTCCGGTCCCTTCCTTTTGTTGGCACCACTCCAACCATGGCCTCCGGGCACTCCAAAGATCTCTTGGATGTACTGTCGCAGGAGCAGACGAAGGACATCGGTGGCTCCGCTCCGGGCGCGCTCCAAAGCTCTCTTGGACGTACTCTCGCAGGAGCAGACGAAGGAGATCGCCGGCTCCCCCCCGCCCGCCCTCCGCCGCCACGACCACGAAGCCGGCGCGCGTGCGCGGGCGCAGCCGGCAGCGAGGAAGAGTAGTACATGGTAGGTCGCCACCGCTCTGGTCCTAGGAAGGCCACCGCTCCTCCACTCAGTCGACGCCAAGCTTGGTGGGATAAAAATCGGCGGCCGATTAGCCGCTTGATGGCGACGTGGAGGCGGAAATCTTCATAACCTTGTGCTCCGGAGGAGGAGGTTATCGAGGCGGATAAGGAGGAGGCAAAGGCAATGGCCGGCTTTCTCGGGTTCATGGCCGAACATGGTGGTCGGGGCCCGCCGATCGTTTAGATTAGGTTTACAGTAGGTTTTAGTATGGTTTGTGCGAAATATGTAATGAATTTCATCCAGTTTATAGGATAAGTTCTCGAAATGTAATGAATTTCATCCGGTCAATTTGAAATTTGCTTTGTTTGCACGAATTTCATCCGGTTAGTTCATATAGTTGTCGAAAGGTATGGGCAGCATCAGATGGCATCCATCAGTGTCCTCGGGCAGATGCCGGTGTAAATTTGTGGGCCAGCGCTGGAGATGCCCTGACTATCATGCTATAATCGCTAACAATCCTCCATTATTTGGCTGGGAACAGTTATCCCTCGATCAAAATCAGATCCGCGGTGTTTCGCACTCCTCCCGCGTAAGAGTGTGAACTCTTGCTTACATAAAAATGGAGCAAGTGGACGACACTATAGCACGTCATATCACTCGAACTAGCCCGCCTAACGAGCAGGAAAGAACCGCCCTTGTCATTTGTTCTGGATTTCCATCGATCGATCGCGCGAAAATGTTACGCTTCGCAAGTTCTAAAGGAAAAGGTGGCACACTTACGACTCGTACGCGTCGCAACCCCGACAGTCCGGCTCGAACGCCGCTCGCCAGAGGGGACACGCGTTGTCTTGCAATTTCACTAACATGTGGGACCATAATTGAATAAACTGTCGATAGCCGAAATCTAATCGCTCGGCGGGCGTCGGCTGAGAAGAGAGAAACAGGGGAGGGAGAAGGGATCGCTCGCCCACCGCGCACGGACTCCAAGAAATATATGGTGATAATGTGAGGCGGGCCATGCTGGAGTCCAGACCGCTTCCGGAGCCCGCTCTCACCGCCCTGGCCCCTCAAGACGCCAGCTGCCCGCCGCATGCATGCATAGCAAGTATTACTCCTTATGTGGAGGAGAGAGAGGCATTGACAAAGTCAAGGAGTGGGCTCTGCAAGAGCCCTTCTCTACACGTGCTCCTAGGTATAAAAAAATAATTCTAAAAAAGGCATAAAAACAATTGTGTCATAAAAAAAGAAAGGTAAAAAGCATTTGAGAGGAAACAGATAGAGAGAAAGTGAGAAAAAGCTGTAACCTGGGCATTACATGAGGAAGGAGGGAGTGGTGCACATGCCAAGCTCACTGGGCTGCCGTGTTTCACACTCCTCCATCGTAACAGTGGAGACAATAGCTTTCATAAAAAATAAACAATGAATACTCGTTGCTCGTCCTCTATATCGGAAAGAATACTTTCATTCGCCGACATGTGGGACGTCGACCATCCTGGTCCACCTACCATGCACAAAATTATCCTGGTCTACCCCTGTCGTATCGCAGGCCCAACCTTTCCCACTGTAAGTTGTTCGGACGAAGGAACCATCATGACTTCATTGAATTCCGCTTCTTCAAGAAAACTTACTGTACCCGCAATACTGCTACCACACGCGAAGACTGGACGACACTGTACCACGTCATATCACTGAAACCCACTAGGCCAAACTAGCCCACCTAGGTCATCTATTTTGGAACGGAGGGAGTACGTCTCTGCACTGCTATGATTTTGTGTTGCACTTCATATCACTGAAACCCACTAGGCCAAACTAGCCCGCCTAGGTCATCGATCGCTAAGCCTACAATTTTAGGAGCTAGGGCTATTGGTTGATCGACGAGGGATAAGTATAAGCGTACCACGAGCTCATCAGCCCCAACGTTTCTCTTCGGTGAGTGTTTTGCAAGTACTATAGCTCGCACAATAGATAGCCTACTAACACCAAGAATCATCAAACAAGCCCTGCTGATATGATAAATAGTTCAAACTTACACCTAATCATGCCATATATTACATCAAAAGCTGGTGAGGATACATCTGTTTCCATAACTCGGAGAGGGTTCGCATGATTCACTATCAAACAAAAGTAGCAAGATCCGCCCACACAAGACAGTGCACTAGCCCTAAGATGGTTTGATAACACACATCGTTCTGGTAATTAAACACATGGCAATGCAAACTACCTTGAAGGATTAGCGCGACCAACCATTTCTTGTCATCGATCTCTCAGGCAATGACCACAACACGGACAACGGCATGGGAATCGATTTCTGGGGCGATGTCCGCAGGACTGACCGCGACATCGGAATCGATCTCTGGGGCGATGTCCACAGGATGGACAACGACATCGGAATCGATCTCCGGGGCGATGCCAACAGGACGGGCCATGACATCGGAATCATCAAGGACGTCCACCGGCACCTGCACAACCCTAACATATTAGCAAGCACATTGCAAATAATCAAAAACCACAACTATGGTAATAAGCCATTATTTTTTACATTGTGCAGCTCACCGGGGGATCTCATCCCTCCGGGGCCATCTCCTCGTCCTCGATGGGGGCCATCACCTTGCCAGGGGAATACTGCTTCTCAACAGCGACTATCTCCTCAAACTCGGTCTTGAGCCTCACATAGGTGGCAATCAGAGTTCCTGGGGTAGGCACGGTCGGGCCCTTGCTGTTCTTCCAACTTTCTTTGAGGAGTTCGTCCGCCAACGTCCTCAACTCTTGGGCCAGTGCTTGTTTCTTGGAGTTCTTTGTCTCCATGGGTTGGCCCGCCAACATGGTCAACTCGTTGGTCGATGCTCGCTTCCTGGAGATCGCTGTCTCCAGTGGGTTGTCCGCCAGCAACTCTTTGCCTAGTGCTCCAGGATCCATCAATGAACTGACAAACAAAAAGCAATCGAAAGGAAACCACAATCGCAATGAAAACGGGACAAGAATAGGATGTGAGAATCGGTCGGTGCTTCGCAAAAAGAAGATTCTTGGAATGAAAATATAATAGCATAACTGATTTTCCCACCTTTCCTTCATCGGTACAGAAGAAAAATGGCAGAAGTGAGTAGCCTGGAGTGAGGTTTTCTTCAAGAAAGGGAAGAAAGGGCTTGAACGAGCGTTCAAGTGAAATGATGGTTGCTTCGTCCAGTCCAACTTGGAGGCCACCTTACCACTGCTAGTAAAGGTGTGGGTTTTGTGATATGACGGGTCATGACGGCCACACAGGGGTGATAGGTGAGTCTCGATTGTAGCACCTTGCTGTGATTTGGTGGATGGCACACGGGCCTGGATTCTTTGAAATGTCCCGCATGTAGATAGAGCGGCTAGTCATATAGGAGTGCTCAATATTGTGCACCGCGACCAAGCCGGAGAGCAAAACAAGAGAACTACGTAATTAATGCATGAGTTTAATTAGGGTAGTTTTGTAAAGTACGAGATACATTCCTCCAATCGCAAAATGCCTTGGTTCATGAGATTTGAGATTTGATCCCTATAAACCGGAAGGGAGGGAGTACTGCACACGGTGTAGTCTAGTCACTTGTTGAAATCTCTAGAAAGGCAAATACTCCTTTCCGGTTTACAGGGCTATACTACTCCCTCCGTCTAGGTGTGTAAGTCATCTTACGAAAACCAAATAGTCCCAAAACACTTAGGCGCGGTGCATTAACTTCTACCTTGTTTCTTGTTTCTTGACATATCAACCAATAAGAGATGAGAGGTGTGCATTCTTTTAATGACTTGCAATGGCTAGTTCATTGAATGCAATGCTATTAATTAGGAAATAAACATTGGTGATCCCAGGAGGAAACGGTGCTAAGCGCGTGGACCTATGCAGAATGAGTATCAACCAATGGATAATGGAGTTTAATTGTTAAACAATAGCAATTTTGTCTCATGCAAGAGCCTGGCTAGTACTCCAAGGAACCGCACCACGCGAGCATTCGCAACTTCCACGTTCGGGTTGCGCTTGGCTCTTCGCCTCTTCAAGAAGACGAACAATAATGATGTTACTCCTACTTGTACAGTATCGAATCCACTGCTGCATGTCCGTCCACCTCATGCAAGAGGGATAGCGAAAGCTTCAATTTACTGCTCCTGCCTTTGCGTCTATGACAGGTGGGCCCAACAGGTGGTTGGCCCTCCTGTCATGCAGCCAAAGGCAGGTGCAGTTAAGGCACCGGAGCTTAGTCCGCGAGGGAGAGGGCATTGTAGTAATCAAATTTCTCGGTCTTGTACGAGTTGACGAAGATAGGGGTTGCTTGCTTGCTAGGGTTGCTTGCTAGGGTTGCTCACTACGTATATATAGGCCGGAGCCTCCGCGCTTGCTTGCTAGGGTTGATATATTCACACACTCTCATCCTCTCCAGATTTAAACAAATAGGGGTAGTAACACTATCTTTCTCCCTTCAAAAAACACTGGCTTTCTATCTCACCGCTGGTTACAGATCCGGACGTATCCCCCTCCGCCGGTGAAGGGGAGGAGGGGCAACGTTTAGGCCGTCGTTGACAGCGAGGGAGGAGACCCACTGCCGTCCACACCGTTATCTATGCCCGAGCGCCGGCGCGGGAGGTCCTCCGATCCCTTCGTCATTGCCTGTGGGCGGATCCGGCCTCCCGCCGCCCACCTATCCACATCCCGATGACCTTCAGGTATATCTTCGTTCGAAACCGCCTTAGCTCTACTTCCCCAGCTTGCTACGTCGCTGCATGTGCATCATTTTCTACCTCTCAACCCCTCTCGATCGGATTGTAGCGACCCGACCTCAGACGGTCAAGCCTCTGTGTATCTGTGCCATCCCTGGATCAGTATGCTGGCAAACACAATACATCAATGTATATATCAAAGTGCAATCACATGTGTAAATAACGTAAAACTGATATATACCTTATAAGTCTCAGCGGAAACAATCAACGGGTGTGGAGTCTCATCAACGCCATCGGCAGGTTGAGTGTAGACCGTAACCTGTATCGGAACTCTTACTCGTCAAAGAAAAATATCTGCAACATGATACGTTGCAGCCGTGTAGGTCAGTACATTGAATGTAGCGGCAAGATCGCAATATGAGAAAACAGATGATAAAACTATTCTACATGCAATATGGCTTTGTGGCTCGGGTCTGAGTTTTGTTTGCGTAAAAGCTGGTTTTATTTTCCCTACATCAAACAAATATCAGTAGTCTGTACCACGGAGTTTCCTATCATGACATGGTTCCGCCAACCGATGTCTCATAGCCCAAATCATCATAAGTTGCCCACAATTAAGTTTTGGATCCGGTGTTGAGAGTTCCGAGATAGATCCAAGTCCAGAGGCTCAAATTGTCCGTAACCGGGGACATGGCTAATCGATTAAGTTTTAACCCTCTACAGAGGTTTGTACACTTTACCCGCAAGATTCGATCCCTCTTTTTACGTTCTTGCACTTCAGCATGTTTGAGAACAAGACGACCGAAACATGGTCTTTCGAAGAGTTCCCCCACCACTGTCCGGTGCTCATCCAATCCTACCGTAGTTCTATATCTGCTAGCACCGTCCCAGCCAGAGTCACAACTAAGGTCAACCAAGCCAGAGCCCATAGTGACTTGCGGTTGCACAGGTAAGCTTCCGGGCCTGAAGTATTCTTCCGTCTCTTTGAGTCTGGGTGAAGCTTTCCGCAAGATGTCATGGCGCTTCTCCATGCATCCTGGCCATCCACTGGTTTCTCCAGGGTGCATGTCAACCGTCCTTCACCCAGTAGTGTGTATTGAATTCTTGTCTCGAGTCTCAAAATCTTGAGGTCTTGAGGTCATGAAGATGCAGTCCTTGCCGATGCCATCATGAAGTTGTCGTCATTGACGTAGAGTCCTCCATTCTCACACCTCTCCCGAGAACTCATACCAACCCCGTCTACTGTAGCGTAGCATTAAAATAAATAACGTCCCGGACTTGGTAACAGGGTGATGGGTTCCTACCTCATGCATTCTACACAACTACAAGAAATCAATATCACTACTGGAGGGATTATTGAAAGGGTGCTACTACATGCAAATAAAACATAGGTATGAAAACATGGTCAAAGTGAACTTGCCTGGTATTACTTGATGAAGATAAAATCGCTCTCGCAAAACTTGATAGCACTATACGCAACTCTCCGATGAAAGTCCATATAGTAGAACATAGTATTCACATAAGCAAACATACTAGCAAGCAATTTCTAACACTCGCAAAAAAAAACAAAAAAAATGCAAATCACAAAGAACACAAAATAAAAAAAAACAATGAAAACTACACAAGAAAACTACTAAAGAAAATTCTAAGACAAAACCCAAAATAGCTTTGTCCTAAGTAAAATTTGACAACAAAGAAAATACTAAGATAATAAATAAACAGAAAAGAAAATATAAAACAACAAAGTATTTTTCATAAACTTTTAATAGCAAAAAGAAACAAATAAAAAGCTTTTATGAAACACTAACTATGACCTAAACAAGTTTTCATACAAAACTAAGTAAAAAAAACAAAATTTTCTTTAGTTGACTAACAGAAACAAAACTAAATTTTTTCAAGAGTGACAAAAAGAAATAATTTAAAACTAATAAAAACAATAAAGAAAAGACTAAAACAAAACTATAACTAAAACAATACTGTTTTGCTAAAAACTTAATTTAAAATAAACTAAAACATATCACTATATGACTCTGGATAGACAAAACAACAACAAAACCGTAGCAAAAAGAATCAATCAAAAATATTTTATAAAACTCAAGATACGGCCAAATTAGTGATTTGAACAAATTTCATCAAAATCAAAATTTAAACTACTCAAAACTTGATAACTAAAGACACAAAAAGAAACTTCAAGAAATAGTGAATCTAATGCAAAAAGAATCGCTCAATTTGGATAAACACACAAAAAGATATAAGCAATCTAAAATTGAAACTATTTCTGTTTTTAAAACAGAAACAAAAAAAAAACAAACTGGCAGGTACTACGCGTCGGGCTGCTATTGGGCCTAAGCAGTGGGCGATCTGAACTAAACAACGCTCGGCCATAACTTAACAAAACCGTGCACGCGCGTTTTGATCTAAACCGCATAAACCGACTAATAGAACCGATCTACTAAAACCGATCTAATCTTATTTGCACTTAACGCTTCGAATAGAAAAAAAAACGGAGGTAGGTGCTCGTTGTTGCTTACAGAGAGGAGCTCGTGTAGGCAGGGAAGTGGAGATCGGCGGGGGCGACGGCTCCGGTGACGACCAGCGGAGACAGAGATGTCCAACGGATGGAGAACTCCGAGGGGGTCCGATTTTCTGTGGATAACGAGGCGAGGGAACGTTGGGGTCGAGCGCGGCGTCCAGGTGAACTTCGTGAACTCCGGCGTCGTTGTGAGCTCGAGGCGGTGGCTCCGGTGCTCCTGGGCGTCCAAAACATGTCAAAGAGGTTCGCAACAACGAGGGATAGTTGGCTATGGAAGGAAAGGTTTCGAGGATACTTACAAGCGTCGGAAACGACCGGTGAACCGCGTGAACGCCGGCGAGATCCAAACGGTGAGGTCGCGTGACACGGTGGGTTTTGGCGAGGGTTTTCGAGGGGGGTCAGGAGAGGATGGTCGTGGCTATTTATAAGACAACTTGCTTGGGGAAGGGGTGGACTCGGGTAGGGTTTTCAAGAGGATCGGATGCGGCGGCGGCAGGTGTGTATACGGGTAGGATCCTATTCTCTACGTACGTGGGAAAGAAGAAAGAGCGGGGTGGGGTCCATGCGCCAGGAAAAAAACGAGAGAGAGAGAGCAGAGATCGGGCGAGCGATTAAGGTGGCGGCGGGTCCTGGGAGCGAGCACGCGTGCGTGCGTGCGCAGCCCTAGCGCTGGCCGGACGGCGCGCCTGGCCTGGTGGCCTTCTTTGTTCTTTTTTTAAAAACAACAAAAAAAAGAAATAGAATAATAATAAAACAAATTATATAGGAATATTATATACCAAAATTCTTAGAATAAAATTTCCTAAATCATGAACATATTTTCATGACGAAATAAAATAAGTTTAAAAAAAATTATTTTTTTGCAACAACTCCAAAATAGAAATAGAATTAAATTTTCCAATAAATTGTCGAACATTGTCTCTGATTTTGGAGTGTCATTTTCCTCCTCTCATTTTTTTGTTAGAGAATATTGAAAAGATTTAAACTTAAAAATTACGTTGGGATTCAAATAGAAAATTTTGGGAAAGTCCTTTTATTCCCTCTCATTCAACTTTCAAAAAGGTTTCAAATTCCACTCAATTTCACAGAAGCAACCACACCACAATCAAAAAACAATCAAAACTATTTATTTAATATAACATTCCAAAATTTAGAATTTTGGGATGTTACACGGATGGTCCAACATCGCATATTTTTTTCTATTGTTAGAGGTAAAGCTAATTCATGGAGTCGAATCTTGTACTCCCTCCGTCCAAAAATACTTGTCATTGAAATGGATGTATCTAGATGTATTTTAGTTCTAGACACATCCATTTTGATGACAAGTAATTCCGGACGGAGGGAGTACTTGGTTCAAACAAGAAATAAAGTGGGGGTGGGGGAATTTAGTATGTACATCGGACTTGGTACAAACAGGAAGGAAAGGGGGTGAAACTAGTACAGACTAGTCATCCAACCTGTCTCTTGGTCGAAAAGGGAAATATAGGGGTAATGCTGTACACAGTGGTATGACCAGGACTAGATTTGCTATCCACACATAGGAGTAGGTGGCTAGAGTGAACAAAAATGGGACCAGCCCAGATATGTTTCTTGGATGTTTGTTTCTCGGGGCAACAAACTATGAATCACCACTTTATGCCCCTGTTTACGTACATGGTGCTGGACTGCTGGTGCACCCACTGTCCCATGCCCTTATACCAAATATTTAGGCTCCGTTCGGAATAAAGGGGCAGAAAACATAGGTCTTGATGAAAATAGAAGAATAGGAAAGGAATGTAGGTATAAATCTATGGAACAGCGAACCGGAGGAAACTCTCAAGAGAATGTGTTTGGATGGACTACGAAATGTACATATTTGTTTTTTTAGAGTAGCATGCTTGGCAGTATGAGATGCTATTTGTTTATTCAGCTGCACAGTGACTACTCTTGTCCTCACCTCACGTACCACACATAGGTTGATTTTTTTTATTCCGGCAACACAGCACAACAACCTGTCTAACGCATGGCAGCGAGCGCCTGCCTTGGGCTTCCGCCTAAAAAATGAGCAGCGTGTGGATGTTTCTAATCCTATGGAATCAGTACTACCAGACCAGCTTTCCTATGAAACACTATTCACCTTTCCCGTGTTCCGAACGGTTAGAAGGGAAAGAATACCGTAGGAATTGTGTTCCTACGAAAATCCTGCACCAAACCTGTGAACCGAACGCAGCCTTAGCTGTTCTTAATCTAATATCCCTGGTAAAAATGAAGCCATGCCACTGTTATAAGCCATGACAATTTTAGCCAAATGTTTTTGCCTGTAATTGTTTGAGACTTTGTCTGTTTCCTCTGTGCCTTTTTGTGCAAACAGGGATATCCAATTCACCTGGTTGCTGTTGTGACCTTTTGGTGCACCGCACAAAACTCTTCTTAAAAGAACTGACTTTTGTGCTGTTTAACTGGAATGTCAGAATGGAACAGTTGGTTCATTTTGGTGAAACTGCACAAAGGGAGATCTGTGTTCCAATCCTCATCATCCATATTGGCGCCATAACCTTCCTTTAGGTAGGAATGATATTTAATGCATGTGTTCATCTCTATTTTTCGACTGCCATGAGAAAATAATGCTCTTTTTTACTAGTACACTTGTATTCCCTCACTGACAAAACCAATTCTGAATTAGAAGGCCAATCATGTACTTGGTTTCACCAACTAGTGAGGAGAAATAGAAACAGAGCATGAAGAGAAAGAAGAAGAAGAATAAACGGTGCCAAGGCGATCTTGCTGAAGCCAGAGGCCTCAGTCGAGGCCATTCATGGGCTCCGGCAATGACTACCTTACATGTGAGACGATCCTCCAGGGAGCCCTTCCACTTTTGCTGTCTCACTTAATTAATTAGGAGTACTTAAGTACCACTAATTTATTACTGCCTAATTTTCCTATTGGAGTTAAACAAATCTTTAGTACGACCCTATGCTGAATCATGTACGTGTGTATGTTTGTCTATGGAGGTGAATCATGTGGTGGAGCAGGGAGGGAATATTATTAGTGTCATGACATAATAATGTTATTGTTTTGCATGTTAATTTATTGTCATTTGTTCAATGAGGCAATGTTTTGCCTATTGTCCATCATGAATTTGATGCTACTGGTTGAGTAATATGCTAATGTCTTCCTATCCTTTCTCACTAACCTAATGAAGGTTTCACCTTGTTCCTACTTGTTCAAACAGGGATCATGTTGTGCCAATCATACATTAAATGGAACTACATAAGACAATACAATGAACTGTATCCCAGCCAGTGCTTTAACTCTGCTGGAAGTTCTTGATAATCTTTCGATATAATCTCAGCACTGGTAAACAAGAGTGATTTCAACCATACATTTGAAGTGCACAAAAATATATACTATTGTGTGATTCCAGTGAGTGCTTTATCATCTATTATGGGACTACATGAATAAGCTTTTTTTCTCAAGTTGGTACGGGCCTAAGGCCTTCATCCATATTAGTTTGTTGTCATCTCTATTTGTATCGTGCTACTGTCATGAGAAACTCCTTTATCTTTGCACGTTAAAGTTTTGCAACCTATGATAAATGGCAATGCTTTGAGTGTTGAGTTGAGCTAATTGGCATTGATTAAATAAACTAATACCTCTCTTTAAGCAAGACTACTATGTTGCTAACTTTACCCATTAAGATAATGAGGGTGCTTCTATTTGTTAGTGTATGTTTCATAAACTACTAATGTTTGGAACGTTAATTTATTTTCTTCTTCCGATTTTCTATCAAATTCATAAATATTCAGAAAAATGTTAGGGCTTTAAAAACATGTATTAAAAAAATTGATTATTGAAATATATAATTGTTTTAGTAAAATGTTCAAAGATTCAAAATAATGTCTGCGCACGTCCACAACCCAGTTTTTTTGTGATTTGCCAAGTAAGTCGCTCTTTCAGGCCTGTTGGGCTGCAAATCTTTCAAGACGAGGAGAGCTTTCATTCGGCTGGCCGAGAAAATGGCCCGTCAGTAATGAGAAATTGGTTGTACATTTTTAAAACACATCAAACTGGCAATTAGTTTCAAATATCTTTTTTTCATTTTGAGATTTGAAATTACATTAATTTTTATGCGTGGAGAATTTGTTGGATTTTATATTGATATACATTTATTTTTAAAATCAGTTTGAATGTGAGTCAAAATTTCGGGATTAAAAACAGTTCGGACCCCACCGAAATATGCAAAGTTTCGTATAATTTTTTAACCGTGGCAACAATATGGGCTGTAATGCTAACAAAAGGAATATGGGCTCCAAAAAAACCTTAATAATTAGCAAATGGGCTGTAAATTATTAGAAATAATGGCAGATGGGCTGTATGCTGTTTTCCACAGATTTGAGGCTTTCCTAAAAAAAGTTTGACGCACAAGCAGTGACTGTAGGATGGCCATCCAACGGCCGTCGTGCTTCTTCAATCTCTGCTCTTCCTGCTCCATCCGCTCAAACAGGCGCCGGCGGGACTGCCTGCTCCCTCCTCCCCGCGGCCGGCTCTACTGCCGCGCAGGCCTCACCGCCCCACCGTACTCCCATCGCTGGCCTAGCCATCCCTCTACTCACCCACACCTGCTGTTATTTTCCGGCGACGACAGACGAACCAGTAAACCCTCGTACAGTCGTATTCCCCTCCGCGTGGGAAACAACTGCCGAGTCTTCCCTGCCTCCGTGTCATTCCCTTCCTAGGCCTCGCCGTCATCCACCGCCCTGGTGCTCTCGGCGCGGCCTGGTCAACGTGGTCAACGACCGACATGCATCTGCAGTGGACTTTACGTGGAGAGGCCGACAGCTGGGTCCACGGCCTCACGCAAGGAAATGCCTCCTTATTACGCGCAAAATAATGATTCCTCCACCTGACATCAGGGACCCACCAAAAGGGCCTCTGAATTTCGCGAAAAAACGTTACCGCCGCTGACAGCTCGGACCCACCACCTATATCTTCGCACGCAAGGAAGTGCCTCCTTATTACGCACAAAAAATGAATACTCCCCCTGTTAGCTGGGACCCAGTATAGTGGCAGGCTGACTTGTGGGCCTACTAAGTTGACGGGGACGGAGAGCTTTGTCAAATTAGTCAATATGCACGATTCTAGCTCCAGTGAACGTACGATTTCCATCCAACGGCCGTAGTGCTTCTTCAACCTCTGGTTTTCTTGCTCCAGCCGCCCAAAGCAGTGCCGGTCGTGCCTCGTGCTCCTGCGTCCCGTGGCCGGCTGCGATGCGGCGGAGGCCTCACCGCCCCTACTACTCCCACCGCTGGCCAGGCCATCCCTCTACTCACCCACACCCCCTGTTATTCTGCGGCGATGGCAGCCTCACACCGCAGCGAACCAGTGAACCCTCGTACTCCTCAACGCGTGGGCATCCACTGCCGCGTCTTCCCCGGATCCGCGTCGTCCCCTTCCTAGGCCTCGCCGTTGTCCACCGCCCTGGTGCTCTCGGCGCGGCGTGGTCAACATGGTCAAGGAACGACTTCCATCGGACGTGGACTGTATGTGGAGAGGGTGACAGCTGGGTCCACGGCCGTAGCAAGGAAGTGCCTCCTTATTACGTGCAAAATAATTATTCCTCCACCTGACAGCGGGGATCCACCGGATGGGACACTGTATTTCGTGAAAAAAACGTTTGCCCCTGACTGCTGGGACCCACCAGCTACATCTTCGCATGCAAGGAAGTGCGTGATAGTCGGGACCCACCTGGTCGAAGCGTACGTAGCGTTGTCATTTTGGTCGCGAACGTGTACACACATATATACTGGTCGATGTAGAGGCGCGCACGTGTTGTAGTAGAGGCACGCACGTAGCATGTACACGTACGTACAACGACCAGGGTGCAAGAAAGAAAATACGGCCACGTATATGTACATACGGGCAGGGTCTCGAACGCCTACTTGTGCATACGCACGGCCAAGGCTCGTGTACATGGCTGGGTTGGAACGGAGAAACAACGTCGTCTTCGTGTTCATGGGGAGGCAATGGAATGCGTCGTGTTCATCGGGAGGGCTTGGACGGAACATGCGATGGAAACAAGGCCTGGCGTACCGCAGAACGGAGGAAACGGCCTTGTGTTCGACCGACCATGTTCGAAACAGGATCCTGTTCATCGGGAGGGATCTGGCATACCGCACAACGGAGGAAACGGACCTCCTACGGTCGAAACGGGGGTCCTGTTGATCGGGAGGGGTGTGGCGTACCGCAAAACGGACGAAACGGACTTCTGTTGGAGCGCTACGGTCGAAATGGGGGTCTTGTTCATCGGGAGGGGTGTGGCGTACCGCAAAACGGGACTCCACGGGATACTGTTCATCTCCACCGTCGACCTCCTCCAGCCTTCACGGGCTCCTGTTCATCCAACCTCCACGGGCTCCTGTTCATCCAGCCTCCAGCGCGCGCTACTCCACCGGCTACTGTTCAACCTCCCCTCCACCGTCTACTGTTCATCCAGCCCTCCACACCACGGGGTCCTGTTCAACCACCCCTCCACGGGCACCCCTCCACCGTTTACTGTTCATCCAACCCTCCACACCACGGGGTCCTATTCAACCACCCCTCCACGGGCACCGCTCCACCGTCTACTGTTCATCTAGCCCTCCACACCACGGGGTCCTGTTCAACCACCCCTCCACGGGCACCCCTCCACCGTCTATTGTTCATACAGCCCTCCACACCACGGGGTCCTGTTCAACCACCCCTCCACGGGCACCCCTCCACCGTCTACTGTTCATCCAGCCCTCCACACCACGGGGTCCTGTTCATCCACCCCTCCACGGGCACCCCTCCACCGTCTACGGTTCATCCATCCCTCCACCACACCACGGGGTCCTGTTCATCCAGAGGCAACGCCACCGCACGCCGTTCGTCCAAACCCCCTGCAACGCTCACTGTTCATCCAATCGATCGGCTTCAGTTAGCAGCAGTAGCGAAGAAATCGCTTGGTAGGGTTCAGTTAACAGCCATCGATCGATCGCTTGGGTTCAGTAACGCGTAGCCAGGAGTGCAATCGCTCGGGTTCAGTTAGAGCCCAACGCCTCGCTCGGGTTCAGTTAGAGCCAATGCCTCGCACACACGCGCGTACGTGTGCGAGATTAGCGTGCATCGCTCGGCCCCTGACCCCCACCATAACCGGGGACTCCTTGAAATTTTCCTCGCCCTCGCTTCTACCACGGTTTTGTTGCGTCATGGACGGCCCAAAGAATTTCATGCAGCTGCGTCTCTGGCCCGCCTAGGACGAAAACCCCATTTTCTGTCATGATTTTTTGTCATAGAAGTAGGAGCCCACCACATTTATGATGATACTGGGTTTTGTCACAATTATCGTCATAGAAGTGTCATATGTATGACAGAAAAAAAATTCGTTCGGCCCAAAATGTCACGGATGTGTCTTTTTTTAGTGTAATGGGCCAAGAGTTACAAAGGTCCTCATATGGGCCGAAAGAAGTCATGGGCCACACATGGGCCGGAAGTTAAAACGGGCTGAATCATATTGGACGGCCCAGATGACGCTACTAGGCCTATTTCGGATAGGGCATAACGGGCCCTAGGTTAGCGGGCTGTAAATGGGCTATATGCGAACAGGCCGTTAACAGGCTTTCAGTGGGCCGGCCAGCCACCTTTTGACCAAGTCAAACGGGCCGACCTTTTCACAGGAATGGGCCTCTGTTGGGCCGTGCCACGTGTCGCCGTATCATAGGCGCCTTCGGTCCAATGAGCGGATGACATCTGTCCCAACGGTGAGCCGACACGTGTTTCCTCCAGCCAATGATGATTTTACACGTGGAAAATCCCCATTGGTTGGGGCTGTTAACGGGTTACCGGATCCAAAACCTGACCCGATAGCTTAACGGTGTTCCATTATGGTGGATCCCACGTGTCGGTCACCCTTGACGAAAGCACTTCTGTGAGCGCGATTTATCGTCATGGAAGTGGACACTTTCGTGATGATAATTTTGGTAATGTCATGGAACACTTCTACGACAGCACATGTATGACTATCTTGATTCTGTCATAAAATCGTCATGGATGTAAATGCATGACAAAAAACACGACCTACTGTGACAAACACGTATCATCACAGAAGTGTATTTTTTTGTAGTGATACTCAATGCCGAACGGGGAGCAAGAGCAGTACCAGGAAGGAGAAGAAAGCGGAGGCAAAAGCATGGATTGACAGTCTGATGGAGAAGAAGAGGAGGAGGAAAGCGAGGACTCGAGCAGTGCCGAAGAAGTCGAGTTGCCACCTCGTAATGAAAGGCGTTCCAAACATAAGCACGACCTAGCAAGTATCCGTGGCAAAGTGGCTAAGCCGACCGGACAGACTTCCAAGCGCACTCGGACCTCTTCCCCTGTGCCTACTGAGAAGGCTTCAAAGTAGCCCAAAGTTGTAGCATCGAAGTCTCGGAAGACCCCGCCCAAGATCAAGATCGATGTCCCCGTCGCTTCTGCATAAGTGTCTTGTCCTCATTTTTGCTCAAGGACTTGTGCTGTCGGCTCCTTCCTGATTTAACCGAGTGAATCTTGAAACTTGAAGAGCTGCTACTTCTGGGACTTCTGCTTCAGGGATGGTGACGAGGATGTGGAAGACGCGGGCACTTCTAACCCGTGTATGACTTTTGCAATCTTGTCTTTGCTTTCTCAGCCATTTTGTTCGTCGACTGAATTCTGGCGATTGATCCTTTTGCAGCTCCTCCCAATGTCATTGATCTTCCAGACAACAACGAGGATGTGCCGCTGAAGCCCATGGGAAGAAGCAGGAAGACATCAACTAGCAAGGCG
This sequence comes from Aegilops umbellulata, assembly GCA_032464435.1. NCBI lineage: Eukaryota > Viridiplantae > Streptophyta > Magnoliopsida > Poales > Poaceae > Aegilops > Aegilops umbellulata. Next base: position 357,935,357 of record CP136059.1, on the reverse strand, counting down.
CCTCAGTCAAAGCTAGTGACGGAGCCGGTGATCCAGGAGACCGGCGATGCCAGCCGGGCTTCTGTGACTTTTTCCGTACCATTGTCGAGTGCCCACCTTCAGCATCAATTGCACAGATTCCAGCCGCTACACCGCCCTCACTCTTAACTGTGCATCATGTCCCGGAGGACCAAGTGGGTGTTGCCAAGTGATAACCCACAAGTATAGGGGATCTATCATAGTCCTTTCAATAAGTAAGAGTGTCGAACCCAACGAGGAGCAGAAGGAAATGGTAAGCGATTTTCAGCAAGGTATTCTCTGCAAGCATTGAAATAGTAGGTAACAGATAGTTTTGTGATAAGATAATTTGTAACGAGCAACAAGTAACAAAAGTAATTAAAGTGCAGCAAGGTGGCCCAATACTTTTTGTAGCAAAGGACAAGCCTGGACAAACTCTTATATGGAGAAAAGCGCTCCCGAGGACACATGGGAATTATCTTCAAGCTAGTTTTCATCATGTTCATATGATTCGCGTTCGGTACTTTGATAATTTGATATGTGGCTGGACCAGTGCTTGGGTGTTGTTCTTACTTGAACAAGCATCCCACTTATGATTAACCTCTATTGCAAGCATCCGCAACTACAACAAAAGTATTAATGTAAACCTGACCATAGCATGAAACATATGGATCCAAATCAGCCCCTTACGAAGCAACGCATAAACTAGGGTTTAAGGTTCTGTCACTCTAGCAACCCATCATCTACTTATTACTTCCCAATGTCATCCTCTAGGCCCAAATAATGGTGAAGTGTCATGTAGTCGACGTTCACATAACACCACTAGAGGATAGACAACATACATCCTCAGGAACAAACGTAACTACTCACAAAGCATATTCATGTTCATAATCAGAGGGGCATTAATATGCATATAGGATCTGAACATATGATCTTCCACCAAATAAACCAACTAGCATCAACTACAAGGAGTAATCAACACTACTAGCAACCTACTAGTACCAATCCCGGACTTAGAGACAAGAATTGGATACAAGAGATGAACTAGGGTTTTGAGAGGAGATGGTGCTGGTGAGGATGTTGATGGAGATTGCCCTCTCCTGATGAGAGGAGCGTTGGTGATGATGATGGCGATGATTTCCCCCTCTCGGATGGAAGTGTCCACGGCAGAACAGCTCTGCCGGAGCCCTAAATTGGTTCCGCCAAGGTTCTACCTCGTGCCGGCGGAGTCTCGTCCCGAAAGGTTGCTTATGATTTTTCTTCGGACGAAAGACCTCATATAGCAGAAGATGGCCACCGGAGGGCCAACAGGGGGCCCACAAGGCAGGGGGCACGCCCAAGGGGTAGGGCGCGCCCCCACCCTCGTGGACAGGTGGAGGCTCCCCTGATGTATTTCTTCCGCTCAATATATTCTATTATTTCCAAAAACAACTTTCATGGAGTTTCAGGACTTTTGCTGTTGTGCAGAATAGGTCTCTAATATTTGCTCCTTTTCCAGCCCAGAATTCCAGCTGCCGGCATTCTCCCTCCTTATGTAAACCTTGTAAAATAAGAGAGAATAGGCATAAGTATTGTGACATAATGTGTAATAACAACCCATAATGCAATAAATATCGATATAAAAGCATGATGCAAAATGGACGTATCAACTCCCCCAAGCTTAGACCTCGTTTGTCCTCAAGCGGAAGCCGATAACGATAAATATGTCCACATGTTTAGAGGTAGAGGTGTCGATAAAATAAAATACAGACATGAGGGCATCATTATTATTCTCATAACAACAACATATATGAATATTGCCATATGATTTCTTATGCTCAAGTAATAATCTATTCACAATGCAAAGTATGAATCAGAAACTTCATTGAGAACTAACAAACTATAATCTCAGTCATTGAAGCAATTGCAATTTATCATGACAATAGAAAGAGTCTATGTCAGAGCTTTCTAGCAAGTCCACATACTCAACTATCATTTAGTCTTTCATAATTGCTAACACTCACGCAATACTTGTGGTTATGGAGTTTTAACCGGACACAGAGAAAGATAGGGGCTTATAGTTTCGCCTCCCAACCTTTTACCTCAAGGGTAATGTCAACAATAATAGCTCATGCTAACTTACATCCAATTAGATATATCTATCAGGATCTTTCCAACATCCTGTGCTTGCTAAAGGATAAAATGTAAAAGGAAAGGGGAAGATCACCATGACTCTTGCATAAGGTAGAAGATAATAGTAAAAGATAGGCCCTTCGCAGAGGGAAGCAGAGGTTGCCATGCGCTTTCATGGTTGGATGCACAAAATCTTAATGCGAAAGAGTTTCACTTTATATTGCCACTTGTGATATGAACCTTTATTATGCAGTCCGTCGCTTTTATTTCTTCCACATCACAAGATCGTATAAAGCTTATTTCCTCCACACCAATCAATCATACATATTTAGAGAGCAATTTTTATTGCTTGCACCGATGACAACTTACTTCAAGTATCTTACTCAGTCCGTAGGTAGATATGGTGTACTCTCATGGCAAAACTGGTTTAAGGGTTTTTGGAAGCACAAGTAGTATCTCTACTTGGTGCAAAGAATTTGGCTAGCATGAGGGGGAAAGGCAAGCTCAACATGTTGGATGATCCATGACAATATACTTTATCTCAGATATAAGAAAACATAACCCATTATGTTGTCTTCCTTGTCCAACATCAACTCTTTAGCATGTCATATTTTAATGAGTGCTCCCAATCATAAAAGATGTCCAAGATAGTATATTTATATGTGAAACCTCTCTTTCTTTATTACTTCCTATTAATTGCAACGATGACCAAAGCTATGTTTGTCAACCCCCAACAACCACTACTAGGGAAAAGCCTAGCAGCAGCGCGGGTTTTGGGCCTTTTAGTAGCGCGGGGGCCGGCACTACTAATAAGGCGCTACAGCTAACGTATAGCAGTAGCGCTGGTCCACAAGCGCTACTGCTACACAATTGTTGCAGCAGCGCGCTTAAAGGAACCTCGCTGCCGCTAATAGCTATAGCGCGCTTCCCCCATGCGCGCGGCTGCTACAACCGCGCTGCTGCTAACTTTTCTCCACTCGCTACTGCTAATTTTAGTAGTTTTTTGTTTTTTTTTGGCATATTTGTTTTGTATTTGAACAGGCTTTATAGAAGAATCTTTAGCACATACAAATGTCATCATGATACACATACAAATGCCCGCGAGACCACAAATGTAATCATAGCATATACATACAAATAGTCTCGTCATAATCATCATCCAACACAAAGTGGTATCTTGTCATCATCTTGAAAATAGCGATACATGCAAGTCTCGAATACTTGCAACTACAACGTCATCCATCTAAACAAAGGTATACGTGAGAAGAGCTATCACTATGAGTGAGAGCGGAACTATGCAGTACATGAGATGGCGGTTACGAGTCCTCTCTCGCGCTAGCGTGAACCTCAAGTAACTAGCTTCTCCTTATTGTCTGCTTTTGAAGCCTTTATGGCTGGCGTCCGAGAACCCATTCACTTGCGCCCGACACTCATGCCACTCGTTGTATACCCCCGGAACCTTCCCTTTGTACACGACATAGCAGTTCCATCTCGTCATCAAGAAACTAGGTACCTGTTAGAGATGCATGTTCATGAAGAGGATGTACAATCATATATATATGCGACAAAATATACTAGAGAACACCGAAAAAGAAAGGGTTAGCAACTATATGCAACATACAGTACGCAAATTAATTAACTAGAGGTACACAGGTCATCGTACGCAAACTAACAAAGTAGCGTTACGCAAGTTCGGCAAGGATCGTGGACATCACAAAGTTGCATCGCTACAAATAGTATACAAGTTCAACCGACACATATCATCATCATCGGCATCATAAATCACTAGAAGTTCCATCCTTCCATATCATCGAGGATGGACTGTAGGTTCTTGAATGGCGTGAGGTCTAGACGTTGCATGCCTATGCGAGTTCGGATGTCAGCTCGCGATATAGGGCCGTGGTGGAACATCCCCTTCTCATCGACGACTTCTTTCATGATGATCATCGCAATGTCGCTTTGGATGCGAAAGAAGTCATCTCTAAGTTTATAATCCGCTTCTCCATGAGATTCTAGCCACTTGTGGATATGATCATCACTTTTGCTTCTCATGCGAAGCTTTTGGTGATCCGTGTTGAACTGAGTCATGAGATGGAGCATGTAGAATCCATCCTTCTTGCTTGGTTTTGGGACTTGGATGCAGGAGAAGTTAGTTTTAAGCGCGAAACCCATCTTCTTGTTCCTTTGTTTCCTGATCTGCATGTGGCCACCTCTAAAGCTGAAGCCTTGGACAACATCATCTAGAATATTCATTATGTGGGTGTAGTATTTTTTCTCGTAGTCTCTGGAAGGGTCAAAATACACGACGTGGGAGACTTGCGGATAAAGAACGATAAGGACGGCGCGCCCGTTGCTGCAGGGAAAAGACACCTCAAATTATTCCCCATAGAGAGAGAAGGAATGATTGAAATGTATGAAAGGGTTGTTCGAAACTGACTTACTTTGGATGATAAGGCACGAGGACAATTTCCCGGTCCTTATTCTGTACCATGAAGTTTTGGAGGTAGTCCCTAGCAGTTTCACGCTCAAAGTCGCCGAGACTCAAGAAAGACTCGTGCACGTAGTACGGATCCGCCACACAGATTTGCAAGAGTTCTTCACTGTTCATGACGGAGCTCATATGTAGCGCAAAAAGGCGGACGATTGTAAAATCGAGCCGCCTTGTCAGAAACATCTCAAAGATATGGTCAAACCGCAGGAAGAACACCTCCGCGGGCCGTGTCTCGACGTAGCACTTCCCCTCAGGTACACGGGCCGCGTATGTCGGATATCCTGGATCCTTTTAGGCTAGTAGGCTTTTCTCAGTCGACAACACATGGTCGTGCAGTCTCTTGAGATCCCCTGATAGTGCCTCCAGCGGTTTCGGCGGTAGCATCGGCTCGCCCGTGAGATGAAACATGGCCGCACCTTTCACGGGTACACGCTCTTCAGAATGCATCGTCTGGCTGCTATGTGGTCTGGCTTGTTTGGAGGCAGCTATCTTCCCCGATCTCTTTCTCTCCTTTTTCTTGGGCACACCTTCTAGACCCTTCCTTAACCCCTGCCCCAGTGTTCCCGGGCTAAGTACTGTACGACCCTCGCGCTTGGATAGTTGAGCCTGTGTTGAGGCGGCATCTTCAGGCGTGTCCTGTGAGGATTTCATGAAGAGAGACTTTTTGCAATCCCTGCTACGACCTTCCTGCCCGGGCATATCATCCATATCCTCATTAGCAAGCTGATAGCCCGATTCGTCATATGGTTGACTCATCAATTCTATGTCACAGTCATACGCGTTTGTATTGAGGTAATCCATAGGGTCAACCTCCGTCTCATCATCCATTCTCTGTTCTACAGGACAAATTACATCAGCCGACACTATTGCACCCCCTTCATCATGTCGTCCGCCGCTCTCAACCGGCAGTATAGGAGCTGGTAATTGCGTAGGCGGGGTGATGGTCTCCGCACATGCTTGTTGATGTGTGGTTATTAGTGTGCTCTCGGCCGGCTCTAGACGAATAAGATTCTTCGGCCATAGCAGCACCCAACCCTTGCAGCTTCCAATCCGCGGCGGGGTCTCGTCGTCCGCTCCCACATGCTGTACTGGAGGAGGCAAATCCTTGTGCCCCGATTTTACCCTAGACAAGCAAACCTTGAAGTGCCCAGCAAGGATCGGCTGGTTGTGGAACGTGGGTTGCAAGGGGTCCATTATCATCCCCTTTCCTACGTCCACCTTCTGGCCTTTGATCAAGTAGAGTATGGTGCACGGGGTTTCTTTCGCCTGCAAACACATATGTCTGTGGCGTAAAACATCCGAAAGGCAACAAAAATGGAATATTATATATATATATATATATATATATATATATATATATATATATATATATATATATATATATATATATATATATATATGGTGGTGCGACATGTAATTACCGTGATGGCGTCGAGCTCAGCCAAAGAAGAAGGCCCACCGAGCGCGCCAGAGACTGAGGACGGGCTGCTATGAGCGGGAGCGGCTGCGAGAGGAGGCCCGGTTGCGTGGGCAAGTGATGGTGCGATGATGTTGTTGTTCATGGAGTTGCTCCCTACGAAACTGGGAAATGGGAAATCATGTACCGTCTTGTCTGGATTTTCCTTCGTCCAGTTGATGATAACTGGAACCAAGTTAGTAGCGAAATCATTTCTGCAGGCAGTTATAGCTGCATTGACTGCCTGCTGTAACAACTCATATTTGTCCTCGGCTGCTTTTTTCGCGTCCTCAGCTGCTCTTTTCTCGACCGGAAGCTTCACCTTCGCGTCGATATCCGCCTGACTAAACTTCTTTTTCTGCTTCTTGGCCTCCGGGCCCTCGTTGTAAAACACCTTCCACGTGGCGCCGTCTCCAGCGCCGTGCACACGACCATATTGCGGCCGCAGGCCCAAAGGGAGTCCCTTAAGTTCGTTCAAGGCCCGGTTGAGAGGGGTGTCCCACTTGGGCCTCATCGGAGAAGTAGGGCTTTCGGCTGCAAGCTGGTGTTGCTTCTCCAGTAGTCTAATCAATTTCCTCGTGATCTTGTTCGTGTAAAAAACCTTTTTCTCCTTGTCCCACTTGTAGCGGGCCTTGATGAAGTCATGCTCCAAGGGGTTGGTGAACTTCGCGAAGGGGTCTGGGAGACCCGCGGCTTCACGTTCCGCGTCCTCCTTATCCCATATGGGCCTTTTACCGAGGTAGCCACGGCTTCCGAGGCGATGCTTCCCCGTGTTCCTTAGCTGAAGGCTCTTGAATTGTGCAGCCATAGCCTTGGCGTCCTCGGTAGCGCAAGTGTCCTTGAACTTTTCGAACTCCTCTTCCGTAATTGTCGGATTTTCCTCCAGAATCTTGGACAGGGGTTCCTCAGCCTCAATAGTTCGTTTCACCCTCGATTTCCAGGAGGCCAAATCATTGCTGAACATGCCCATGGCATGATTGTTAATCTTTTTCATCTTCGGATCATCCCACGGTTGTTCTATGTTATCATCCCGGTCGGGGAACTTGAATCTCTTGTGCAACTTCGTTAGGAGCAACTGCGTCAAATGTTCTTTACTCCTTAAGTCATCGTCGTTGATGCTCGCGCATTCCCGTAGGATGCATCCTACTTGGTTCCCATAGCACTTGCGAGGTTCTTTCGGCTCTAACGGCTGAAACTTGCCAGGTGCGATCTTTGTGATCACAAGTCGTCCAATCCCTAGTTTGTTAGGTTTTCGGATCCTCTGCTTCTTATGCTTCCTCTTTTCGGTACCGGCATCAGCGTCGGTATCTTCCGCGCCGGTACCTTCCCCAGCGGTCTCGTCGGCGCCATCGGTGCCGGCGCCGTCGGTGTCGGTGTCGGCGTCAGTACCATCATCGAGGCGGACCTGCAAACCTTGCTTAGCAGTCAAAAAGTCGAGGTAGGCTTGTTCACCCTCATAATCCATCTCGTCTGCATCTTGGTTAGAAGGCCCAGTTTCTTCGTTGTTCGACATGTTTCCTATGATTAAGTGTCCTCATTTATTTGTAAAAGTATGAATAAATGAGAAATGAGATAAAAAAGAAATCTATGTGCCAGCACTCGATATGCCAAGTATGTAGCACAAATCATGCCTTTATTCACGGGAAATTTCGGCATGACCTTTGCTAAAAAATGGACATATCGAGCGCCTGAAATTCACTGGAACGGAAATGAATCAACATTCCGGCGTAACATAGGCCACTCAGATCATTTAACATAGGCCAGTCGGATCATTTAACAAAACATGACATGTCCAAAACATGACAAATCCACATATCACATGCCCAGTTCAAATTTGCATATAAATTCAGCAAATTTTGAAACCTACCTAAATTCATAACTGAATAGATAACCTAATTAAACATAAGTAAAACCTAAGTAAATTAACCCTAGCTAGCAGAGAGAGAGAGAGGGGGGTGGTTTACAGAGGGTGCAGGGCGAGGAGGCAGGCCCGACGACGGCCGAGGTTGGGAAGGGAGGAAGCAGAGGAGGGAGGCGAGGGCCGACGGGTCGGGGGCGAGCACCGGCGCCGGGGGCGAGGGCGGCGGGGTCGGGGGTGAGCGCGCCGGGGTCGGGGGCGGGTGCGCCGGGGTCGGGGGCGAGCGCGCCGGGGTCAGGGGCGAGCGCGCCGGGGTCGGGGGCAAGCGCGGTGGTGCGACTGGGCCGGGGAAGAGAGTGGGGATTTGGGGGAAAAGAGGCGGGATGAAGCAGAGAGAGGGTGAATTTTGGGTTAAGTGGACGTAGCAGTAGCGCGTTTACGCCAGACGCGCTACTACTATTACGAGCAGCTATAGCGATTTCTGCAAAAACCGCTACTGCTACCTTGACTAGCTGTAGCTCTTTTTCACTAAAGCGCTACTGCTATAACCAGTTTCCCTTTTTTCTTTTCCTCAGCATAATAGGAACATATATATTACATCATTGGGCCCATGCGTAATAATGGCAAATTAAATGTGTATACAAAATAGGAACATATATATATTACATCATTGGACCCATGCATAATAATGGCTAATTAAATGTGTATACAAAATAGGAACATATATATATATATATATTACATCATTGGACCCATGCATAATAATGGCTAATTAAGTGTGTATACAATATATATATATATATATATATATATATATATATATATATATATATATATATATATATATATATATATTACATCATTTGACCGATTCCTCAGCGCTGACGTTTTCGTTTTTGAGTCAGCTTCTTTCCCTTCTTGTTCATCGAAGAATAATTGAGCCCCTCATTGTGACTTTGCCTTTTCCATGGAGTACGATTTTTCTTTGGTAATGTAGTATTGATTCTTCTTTTGACGTATACTTCATCATCATCGTCATCTTCCCTCATTGGGTTGCCGTACTGATCATAGTCTTCCTCGTTGGCGACTCCATCCATTCCAATGATGTTTCTTTTGCCTTTCCTCACGACAACACGACTGGGATTGCATGGGTCGGTTATGAAGAAGCATTGTGTCACGTGCTTAGCGTGTACCCATGGCTCGTTTTTTGCGATAGCGTTCACAATAGCGCTCTTGGCGTCGGGTATAGTCATGGTAGTGAAAATCCGGCTTTCTCTTTCGACATTCTTAGCCCATCTGACACGGAACATCGTCGTGTTGTGCAGTCCAGAGTAGTCAAGCTCCCAGATCTCCTCGACCCTTCCATAAAATCGTTCAGTTGCGCCGTTGTCGCTGCCGGTCATGCATTCCATCGTCACCCCTGAGTTCTGATATTCATCACTGTCCATATCTTTGGCCTCCGTGTAGAACGTGTATCCGTTGATATCATATGCCTGATAGGTTACGAGGTTGGGCGAGGGGCCATGTGCTAAGGCGTATATGAGCAATCCGTCCTTAGAGCCCTCCTCCGGGGGATTAGCAATAATATGCTCTTTGAACCAATGCAAGAAAGTGGAGTTGTGCTCTCTAGTAATTTCGGCTTCCGTCCTGCATACCCCCCGGTCACGATACTTCTTTGCGATAACTTCTTTGTGCAGTGCCACGAAAGGATCTACCTTGTCTAGGTGTTGTAGCACTACCAAGTTTGCTCTGTCAAAGTCGCTGCGTTGATCTGAGTATGCCACGTGCAGTTCCCTGCGACTGTTGCAGTGACCTTCTCCTTCGAGCCTCCCATCGTGCTTGTTAACGGGCAAACCAACACTAACACCAGGTGGCTGGTCTGCGCCATATAGAAAATTCTCATAGAAAGAGATGCACTCTTGTGTCAAATAGCCCTAGACGATGCTTCCATCTGGACAGGACATGTTACGAACGAATCCTTTGATGATCCCATTCATCCTCTCAAACGACATCATGTTGTGCAGGAATGACGGCCCCAGGTCTATTATGTCATCCACAATATGGACACACAGATGCACCATCACGTCAAAGAACGCGGGCGGGAAGTACATCTCAAGCTCATTCAGTATCACAACAATCTCTTCCTGTAGCCTTTGGAGCTGCTTCACACTGATCGACTTTCCAGAGATGACGTCAAAAAAGTTGCAGAGACCAATAAGCGTGTCACGGACGTGCTTGTCCATTATCCCTCTAAGGGCAATATGTAATATCTGCGTCCTCATCACATGACAGTCATGAGACTTCATCCCACTGAACCTTTTCTTGTCCGTGTCTAGATATCTACTTATCTTGCCACAGTAACCGGAACTAACTTTGACTCTGGTAAGGCACTTCAAGAATTGATTGATCTCAGCCTGACTTAAGGTGAAGCAAGAAGGGGGGCAATAATCCACATTCTTTATTTTCTTGCCCTTCTTCTCCCGTGCCTCTGTCTCCGTCTCTGTCTCGTCTGACATTTTATGGGGCGGCATGTGCAGATCTTCCTTGATTTTCAAATCTTGCAAGTCTTTTCTTGCCTTCGGCCCATCCTTGGTCTTATCCGGCATGTTCATCAGTGTTGCGAGCAAGCTCTCAAGGACATTCTTACAGATATGCATTTGATCAAGGCAATGAGGTGTATCGAGTTTGTGCCAGTACTCCAAGTCCTAGAACACAGACCTCGTCTTCCATACCTTCAGCAGCGGCTCTGGCGCCTTTCTCATCGTCTTTCCCGGTGCGGGGCACTCCTTCCAGTTTTTCAACAACTCATCGATTTCGGCACCGCTCCGCTTACATGGAGGTCCTCGATGCTCAGCGTGACCATTGAATAAATCTCCACGGGTTCTCCACGGGTCGTCCTGTTCGAGCCATCTTTGATGCCCCATGTACACGATTTTCCCAGACCCGCCATCTTTCCTTGACGTTAGGTGCTGAGACGTCGTATCATCCATGCACCGCATGCATCCGCAATATCCGTGGCACACCTGGCCTGCCACATATCCGTAACCGAGATAGTCCTGCACTGTCGTGATCGGCGCGGCTCTCATGTTGAAATACTCGCCTTTGCTAGCGTCCCATGTCTTGGCCGGTGTTCTCCATAACGTGTCTAACTCCTCCTGAAGTAGCCTTAGATACAAATTAATATTATTTCCTGGTTGTTTCGGCCCTTGAATAAGCATGCTCATCTGAATGTACTTCGATTTCATGCACAACCAGGGGGGAGGTTGTACATCCATACAAACACGGGCCATGTGCTATGGTTGGTGCTCTGGTTGCCGAACGGATTCATGCCATCGGTACACGCACCGAGCACGATGTTCCTTGCATCACATTCAAAATACCGATAGAAGCTGTTCCACGCTCTCCACTGGCTTCCATCCTTGACGTGTCTCAGCTTCGGATCATCTCCATCGTCGGGCTTCTACCTCTTCGCGTGCCAGCGCATTAGCTTTGCTTCCTTGGGATCTACAAAATACCTCTGGAGATGGGGAGTGATCGGTAAGAACCATACCACTTTCTGGGGACATTTCTTCCCGACCTTCTTGTATCGAGAAGCATTGCACACCGGACAACTTGTTTTTTCCGCGTGCTCCTTCCGATAAATTATGCAATGTTGATGCATGCATGGTATCTAACGTGTGGCAGATCAAGAGGGCACACGATCTTCTTGGCCTCATTAACACTACTAGGACATAGATTACCCTCGGGAAGAACATCCTTTAGGTACTTGAGATGCTCATCGAGGCTAGTGTCGGTCCATTTGTTTTTATCCTTCATCTTCAGGAGTTGGAGCGTGAAACTCAAGCGAGTCACCTCAGGATTGCAACCATCATACAATGGAGTGTTCGAGTCTACCACCAGTTGCTCTAGCTTAGCCTCCTCTCTAGAAGCAGCTCTCTCAGTACTCGTCTCCTTGCGAAGCAATGCTTGAACATGAGGGCCCCGCACGATTGAACTTAGTACCGACAAACTCTGCTGCGTGGAGTCCATGTCGTTCTCTCTGCCGCCATGTCCGGCCTCTTCCCCGCCGCCATTATCGATCATCTCTTCGTCTTGCCCCGTGTCATCATTGCCTGCCCCGTCGGCATCCTCAACATCGTCATCCTCATCTTCAATTATCCACCGAGTATAGCCATCCATGAAACCAGTCATGAGTAGGTGCGCTTCGACACGACCATCGACATGGGGGTCAAGCCAAACTATTCCTTTGCATTTTCGACACGGACATAAAACCTCCGTCAGGTTATTTTCCTTCATGTCCTGCACCGCCGACCGCAACCACCTGTCCACCATTGTTCCACTGACCATCGTCAACTCTGCACGGTAATAATAAACAAATTGATTATAAAAATGCGTGCATTCATCAAAGTCATACAAAAATTTGGCATGAGCTTCCTTAAAAATAGGACATATATAGATCTAGAGTTTGCCCGGAATTCGCCGAAACGGAAATAAATCGACATTTCGGCAAAACATAGGCAACTCAAATGCACAATTTGGCGTCAACTCATGCCACACACACAATTTCCATAAAAATATCACACACACATGCATAAACATATTTCCATTTTGCAAGCATGAAATATTAATCACACCTCTATCTCGAGATCGAGCACACGGTGGAGATGATGATGTAGGGAGGTCAAAAGTGCACAAAGCTCTTCTTGACAAAGAAAGATCTAGTTAGGGGGCAAATAGGCCACTTAACTAAATGCTAGATCTACCTAGCTAGCTAATTTGGGAGGAGACAACTTCAACTAGTGGAGGGGGGAGGAAAAAGAGAAATGAGATGAATTAATGGAGGTGGTGTAGTTATAGCTAGGAGTAATGAAGAGAGAGAAAGGTAGGTAGAAGAGGGAGAGGAATGGGGGGAGAAGTATTGAGGAAGAAGAAGAGGGAGAGAGGGAGGATGTGGGAGGTAGGGGAAAGGGAGGAGAGGAGATGGGGAGGGGGAGGTGAAAAAGGTGGTAGGTGGGTGCTGCGTCTTAGCAGTAGCGCGGGAGAGAAAGCGCGCTGCTGCTAAGAGCGTAGCAACAACGCGCTACTGCTAAACGGCCCAACCCTGTGCATAATTTCAAAATTAGCAGCAGCGAAGTGGAAAAAAAGCGTGCTACTACTATGACATTAGCAGCAGCGCGCTTCCTGACGCCGCGCTACTGGTAAACTTATGTCGCTGTGTACTGTCCGTGGATTTTTGTAGCAGCGCGGTTTGAACATCACGCGCTACTGCTAAGTTTGCACCTGTAGCGCGGTTTCCGAAGCCGCGCTGCTACTACGTAGTAGCAGCGCCTCTTTTTATGCCGCGCTGCTGCTAAGATTCTATGTATAAGGTTTTCCCTAGTAGTGAACTTTCAATCATCATACTCTTCCTATGTGTAGTAATTACTATCCATAAGATCAATATGATCCCTTTGTTTCTTTTTGTTCTTTTTCTCTTTTCTTTTATTCACTCAAGATCATAGCAAGATAATCAAGCCGTTGACTCAACACTAGTCTTTATTATATAGCTCACGGACTTGATTACATAGAGAGATCATTAAGAAAACTCAAAACTAGATCATACCAAAACTTTATTCTACTAGATCAAGATACTACTAAAAGGATCGAACTAAGAAAAATGGTAAAGAAAGGAGTGTGATGGTGATACGATACCGGGGCACCTCCCCCAAGCTTGGCAGTCGCCAAGGGGGGTGCCCATACCCATGTGATTATGTCTCCTTCTTCGGGGATGGTGAAATGATATTCTTGGCGATAATGCCCCTCAGGATATGATTCTCTTCCTCGAGCTTATTGATTTGCCGCTTGAGATCCATTATCTCCTTACGAAGCTTTCCTGTAACGGCTAAAGCTCCTTGCACCCAAGGGTGTTGCATAGCTGCGGGAGAACAAGTGACACTCTTCTTCATATTTTCATAAGAAAGAAATCTAACATTGGAAGGGATAACCGAGTTTGGAATGGCTGAGCTCTGTAGTTATCCCATCGTGAACCCAGCTCAGAAGCGATAAGTGACTTCTTGATCCTCCATGGCATCTATCCTCATCAAATCAGCCTCCATCTCTTCCTCCGTTGCTGGCCCAAAGTGGTCAGCATCGCTGTTTTTCCTTGGTCCCGATGCTGGATGAGACACCCGGCTCTCCCCGACTGACCCTTGAGAAGACATCTTGCTCTAATCTGCAGCAGCAACAGCTCGAAACAAGAATAGATAATATTTGTGTGATACAGGAGTCAAAACCTTCGGGAGATTATATAATGAATTTTTACCGACCAAAATACATATCATGCAAGAAACGGAGTCCGGAGAGCACACGAGGTGGCCATGAGGTAGGGGGGCGCGCCCTCCACCCTCGTGGAGCCCTCGTGTCCTTCCCGGACTGCTTCTTATTTTTCTATTTTTCTAAATATTCCAAAACTGTTTTGGAGTCAGTTTACTTACCGTACCACATACCTTTTCCTTTTCGGAGTCTGAAACGTTCCGGAAAGTGTCCCTTATGTATTCCTCCGATGTTACGGTTTCAATAATATTGGTTTAAACATTTATAGGATTACCTGAGATATAATGTTTGATTCTTTGACCGTTCACCACCTTCGGATTTGTGCCTTCGAAGTTGTTGATTTTTATGGCACCGGAACAATAAACCTCCTCGATAACGTAAGGGCCTTCCCATTTAGAGAGAAGTTTTCCTGCAAAAAATCTTAAACGAGAGTTGTATAGCAATACATAATCACCTACATTCAACTCACGCTTTTGTATTCTTTTGTCATGCCATCTTTTAACTTTTTCTTTAAACAACTTGGCATTTTCGTAGGCTTGGGTTCTCCATTCATCTAGTGAGCTAATGTCAAATAACCTCTTCTCACCGGCAAGTTTGAAATCATAATTGAGATCTTTAATAGCCTAATTAGCCTTATGTTCTAGTTCGAGAGGGAAGTGACATGCTTTTCCATAAACCATTTTATACGGAGACAAACCCATAGAACTTTTATATGCAGTTCTATAGGCCCATAATGCATCATCAAGTTTCTTGGACCAATTCTTTCTATATCTATTAACAGTCTTTTGCAAAATTAATTTGAGCTCTCTATTACTCAATTCTACTTGACCACTAGACTGCGGGTGATAGGAAGATGCAATTCTATGATTAACAACATATTTAGCAAGCATTTTACGAAAAGCACCATGAATAAAATGTGAACCACCATCAGTCATTAAATATCTATGGACTCCAAACCTTGGAAAAATAACTTCTTTAAGCATCTTAATAGAAGTGTTATGATCAGCACTACTAGTTGGAATAGCTTCTACCCACTTAGTAACGTAATCAACAACAACTAAAATATGTGTATAACCATTAGAGGCAGGAAAAGGTTCCATATAATCAAAGCCCCAAACATCAAATGGTTCAATAACAAGTGAATAGTTCATAGGCATTTCTTGACGTCTACTAATATTACCAATTCTTTGACATTCATCACAACATAAGACAAACTTACGAGCATCCTTGAAGAGAGTAGGCCAATAAAAACCAGATTGCAATACCTTATGTGCAGTTCTATCTCCAGCATGGTATCCTCCATAAGCCTTGGAGTGACACTTGCGTAGGATCTATTCCTGTTCATGCTCAGGTACACAACGTCTAATAACACCATCTACTCCCTCTTTATAAAGATGTGGGTCATCCCAAAAGTAATGTCTCAAATCATAGAAAAACTTTTTCTTTTGCTGGTATGAGAAACTAGGTGGTATAAATTTAGCAACAATATAATTAGCATAATCAGCATACCATGGAGTAGTACGAGAAGCATTTATGACATTTAATTGTTCATCAGGAAAGCTATCATCAATAGGTAGTGGGTCATCAAGAACATTTTCTAACCTAGACAAGTTGTCTGCAACGGGGTTCTCAGCTCCCTTTCTATCAACAATATGCAAATCAAATTCTTGAAGCAAGAGAACCCATCTTATAAGTCTAGGTTTAGCATATTTCTTTTCCATAAGATATTTAATAGCAGCATGATCCGTGTGAATAGTTACTTTAGAATCAACAATATGAGGTCTGAACTTATCACAAGCAAATACTACTGCTAAGAATTCTTTTTCAGTAGTAGCATAATTTCTCAGGGCATTGTCTAGAGTTTTACTAGCATATTGAATAACATTTAATTTCTTATCAACTCTTTGCCCTAGAACAACACCTACAGCATAATCACTAGCATCACACATAATTTCAAAGGGTAAATTCCAATCAGGTGGCTGAACAATAGGTGCAAAATCAATGCTTTCTTAAGTATTTCAAATGCTTCTACACAATCATCATCGAAGACAAATGGTATATCTTTTTGTAATAAATTAGTCAGAGGCCGAGAAATTTTTGAGAAGTCCTTAATGAACCTCCTATAAAATCCGGCGTGACCAAGGAAACTTCTTATACCTTTGATGTCCTTGGGACATGGAATCTTTTCAATAGCATCAACCTTGGCTTTATCAACCTCAATACCTCTTTCAGAAACTTTATGCCCCAAGACAATACCTTCATTAACCATGAAGTGGCAATTTTCCCAATTCAAGACAAGATTAGTTTCTTCGCATCTCTGCAAAACTCGATCAAGGTTGCTCAAGCAATCATCAAAAGAGGATCCATAAACGGAGAAATCGTCCATGAAAACCTCACGAATCTTTTCACAAAAGTCAGAGAATATAGCCATCATGCATCTTTGAAAGGTACCAGGTGCATTACATAAACCAAAAGGCATACGTCTATAAGCAAAAGTACCAAAAGGGCAAGTAAAAGTAGTTTTTGATTGATCATTGGCCGACAGAGGTATTTGAGAGAAACCAGAATAACCATCTGGAAAGCAAAAAATGTGTATGTTTGGATAATCTTTCTAGCATTTGATTGATAAAAGGTAAGGGGTAATGATCTTTTTTAGTAGCCTTATTTAATTTGCGGAAATCAATTACCATCCTATAACCTGTAATAATTCTTTGCGGGATCAATTCATCTTTATCATTAGGAACGACGGTAATACCTCCCTTCTTAGGGACACAATGGACAGGACTTACCCACTGACTATCAGCAACGGGATAAATTATACCTGCCTCAAGAAGCTTTAAAATTTCTTTTCTTACCACTTCCTTCATCTTAGGATTCAGCCGTCGTTGATGGTCACGAACTGGTTTGGCATCTTTCTTCAAACTTATTTTATGCTGACATAGAGTGGGACTAATGCCCTTAAGATACCCCAGAGTAAATGCAATAGTAGCACAGTGCTTCTTCAGAGTTTTCAATAACCTATCTTCTTCATGCTCTGAAAGTTAGCACTAATAATAACAGGATATATCCTTTTCTCATCAAGACAAGCATATTTAAGAGTATCAGGTAACGGTTTAAGCACAAACACGAGATCACCCTTGGGTGGAGGAGGATCCCCTAGGATTTCAACAGGCAGATTGTGTTTCAGGATAGGTTCCTGTTTAAGGAATACTTCATCTATTTCCCTTCTTTCATTCATAAACATATCATTTTCATGGTCTAGCAAATATTGTTCTAAAGGATCACTAGGAGGTACAGAAATAGAAGCAAGACCAATAATTTCATCCTTACTAGGTAATTCCTCTTCACGGTGTTGTCAACGAAATTTAGAAAAGTTGAACTCATGAGACATATCACCCAAACCAATAGTAACAACATCCTTTTCGTAGTCTATCCTAGCATTAACGGTGTTCAAGAAGGGTCTACCAAATATAATGGGACAAAAGCTATCTTGTGGGGAGCCAAGAACAAGAAAATCAACAGGACATTTAGTTTTCCCACACAAGACATCAACATCTCTAACAATTCCCATTGGTGAAATAGTATCTCTATTGACAAGCTTAATTGTGACATCAATATCTTCTAACTCAGCAGGTGCAATATCATGCTTAATTTCTTGGTATAAGTCAATAGGTATTGCACTAGCACTAGCACCCATATCACACAAGCTATGATAACAATGATCTCCTATTTTAACAAAAATAACAGGCATGCCTACCACATGTCTATGTTTATCTTTAGCACAAGGTTTGGCAATTCTAGCAGTTTCATCACAGAAATAAATAACGTGCCCATCAATATTATTAGACAAGAGATCTTTAACAATAGCAATATTAGGTTCAACTTTGATTTGCTCAGGAGGTGTATAAGTTCTAATATTGCTTTTACGAACCACAGTTGAAGCTTTAGCATGGTCCTTTATCCTAATAGGGAAAGGTGGTTTCTCAACATAAGTAGGAACAATAGGATCATTATAAGTGATAGTCTTCTCTTCAAATTTAATAGGTGCATCTAATTTTACTTCTATGGGAGGATGATATTTAAACCACTTCTCATTGGGGAGATCAACATAAGTAGCAAAAGATTCACAGAAAGAAGCTACTATCTCAGAGTCAAGTCCATATATAGTGCTAAACTTACGGAAAACATCGGTATCCATAAAAGATTTAACACAATCAAACTTAGGTGTCATACCTGACTCCTTACCTTCGTCGATATCCCAATCTTCAGAGTTGCGTTTAATTCTATCCAATAAATCCCATTTGAATTCAATAGTCTTCATCATAAAAGAGCCATCACAAGAAGTATCGAGCATGGTGCGATTGTTATCAGAAAGTCGAGCATAAAAACTTTGAATAATTATTTCTCTTGGAAGCTTAAGATTGGGGCATGAATATAACATGATTTAAGCCTCCCCCAAGCTTGAGCGATGCTTTCTCCTTCACGAGGACAAAAATTATATATATAATTGCGATCACGATGAACAAGATGCATAGGATAAAACTTATGATGAAATTCCAATTTCAATCGTTTGTAGTTCCATGACCCCGTATCATCACATAGCCTATACCATGTCAATGCATCTCCCTTCAAAGATAAAGGGAAGACCTTCTTCTTAACAAAATCACCGGGCACACCTGCAAGCTTAAATAATCCACAAACTTCATCCACATATATTAGGTGCTCATCAAGATGCTTTGTTCCATCTCCTGCAAAAGGATTAGCTAGCAGTTTTTCTAACATACCCGAAGGAATTTCAAAGTGAACATTTTCATCTTCAGTAGGTTCAGTAGGTTGAGGAGCAACTCTTTGCTCTACTGGTCGGGGTGAAGATACCCCTAACAAGCCCCTCAGAGGATTACTTTCCATAGTAACAAGTGACAATAAATTTCAGCACACTATATAAATTTTTCCTTACCAAATTCCAACTACCAAAGGCGCTACACTCCCCAGCAACGGTGCCAGAAAAGAGTCTTGATGACCCACAAGTATAGGGGATCTATCGTAGTCCTTTCGATAAGTAAGAGTGTCGAACCCAAAGCAGAAGGAAATGATAAGCGGTTTTCACCAAGGTATTCTCTGCAAGCACTGAAATAGTAGGTAACAGATAGTTTTGTGAAAAGATAATTTGTAACGAGCAACAAGTAACAAAAGTAAATAAAGTGCAGCAAGGTGGCCCAATCCTTTTTGTACAAAAGGACAAGCCTGGACAAACTCTTATATGGAGAAAAGCGCTCCTGAGGACACATGGGAATTATCGTCAAGCTAGTTTTCATCACGTTCATATGATTCACGTTCGGTACTTTGGTAATTTGATATGTGGGTGGACCGGTGCTTGGGTTCTGTTCTTACTTGAACGAGCATCCCACTTATGATTAACCTCTATTGCAAGCATCCGCAACTACAACAAAAGTATTAAGGTAAACCTAACCATAGCATGAAACATATCGATCCAAATCAGCCCCTTACGAAGCAACACATAAACTAGGGTTTAAGCTTATGTCACTCTAGCAACCCATCATCTAATTATTACTTCCCGATGCCTTCCTATAGGCCCAAATAATGGTGAAGTGTCATGTAGTCTACGTTCACATAACACCACTAGAGGATAGACAACATACATCTCATCAAAATATCGAACGGATACCAAATTCACATGACTACTAATAGCAAGACTTCTCCCATGTCTTCAGGAACAAACGTAACTACTCACAAATCATGTTCATGTTCATAATCATAGGGGTATTAATATGCATATAGGATCTGAACATATGATCTTCCACCAAATAAACCAACTAGCATCAACTACAAGGAGTAATCAACACTACTAACAACCTACTAGTACCAATCTCGGACTTAGAGACAAGAATTGGATACAAGAGATGAACTATGGTTTTGAGAGGAGATGGTTATGGTGAAGATGTTGATGGAGATTGCCCTCTCCTGATGATAGGAGCATTGGTGATGACGATGGCGATAATTTCCCCCTCCCGGAGGGAAGTGTCCCCGGCAGAACAGCTCTGCCGGAGCACTAGATTGGTTCCACCAAGGTTCCGCCTCGTGGCGGCGGAGTCTCGTCCCGAAAGGTTGCTTATGATTTTTCTTCGGACGAAAGACCTCATATAGCAGAAGATGGCCACTTGAGGGCCAACTGGGGGCCCACGAGGCAGGGGGCGCCCCTAGGGGGTAGGGCGCGCCCCCACCCTCGTGGACAGGTGGAGGCCCCCCTGACGTATTTCTTCCGCTCAATATTTTTTATTATTTCCAAAAATAACTTTCGTGGAGTTTCAGGACTTTTGGAGTTGTGTAGAATATGTCTCTAATATTTGCTCCTTTTCCAGCCCAGAAATCCAGCTGCCGACATTCTCCCTCCTTATGTAAACCTTGTAAAATAAGAGAGAATAGGCATAAGTATTGTGACATAATGTGTAATAATAGGCCATAATGCAATAAATATCGATATAAAAGCATGATGCAAAATGGACGTATCACCAAGGAAGCTATACGCCAGGTAGGCATCATGATGGAGCAGATGAAGGTGGTTCGGGAGGCCAGTCAAGCTGCTTATGACGCCAGCTCAGCTCTCCAGAGCAACGTCCTGGTTGGTTGATTACCGACTGATCCCTTAGCTTGTCGCTTGTTCTGTTAGGATATGCTACCTGAAAATTTTCCTTGGGCATCTTTTCGTCAGTTTGCATTTTGCATTTGTACACCCACTGGGTGTTTAATTTACTGCTGAATAGTACTGCTGAATAGTTTTGCTTCTTGAGTCGACTAGGTTGTGTCCATTGAGTCTTTGAACCAGTGGGGGCACGCTGAGTGGACCCATTGGGTGTAGTCCCCGAGACCATAGTTGACTGCGGGCGGCTATGGTCTGAGAATCAGAACTTTCTCACTCAGTCTAAACGGAGCATGTCGAGTGGAACCTGAACCTGTGGGGGCACGCTGAGTGCACCCACTGGGTGTAGTCCCCGAGACTGTAGTCGACTGCCGGCAGTCGACTGTGGTCTGAGAACAACTTTCCTCTTCTTCTTCTCTTTTTTTACACTCGGTCTAGACGGACCATGTCGAGTAGAAACTGGACCAGTGGGGGCATGCTAAGTGCACCCACTGGGTGTAGTCCCCGAGACTACTGTTGGATGTTTGATTCAGAAGTAGTCTTAGAACTTGTTGAATTTGTCACTCTATTTTTCTGAAGTAACCAATCATCGAATCTATTGACTGACCATCCTCTGATCACAGAAATCTTGTAACTTGGAGCTCATTTTGTTGACCTGGAGCAGAAGCAGATTCATCTCAATCTCGATTTGGAGTTGGCCAAGCCGAACTTGCAGAAGGCCAAGGATGAAGCCGCTGGTATGACAAATTTGTCGACTGATTTTTTCTGAACCGAGTGTTATTTCCTTTCTCTGAACCAAGTGTTATTTCCTTTATATGAACCAAGTGTTATTTCTTTCAGAAATAATGAACCAGGCTCTGGTGAAGAAGGATCTGGACCTTGCAGCTGCACAGAAGGCAGCAGAAGAGAAAACCGCACTCGCTGACCTGAAGCTTGCTTCAGTCAGTAAACTGGAGGAAGAGAATGCCAAGCTGAAGACTGCCCTGGATGAAGCCAACAAGAGGCAACTTGTCTGAAGAAGGACAAGAGGACCTTGACCGACAAAGTAGAAGACATTGCCCACAAAAGAGATGAGCTGGAGAATTATCTGGGAGGACTTGCCAAGAAGCTATTCGTTATGCTTGAAGGTGCTTTCCTTTGTCCGACTGACTTGTTGCTGTCGACTCGATATATAGCTATTGACTCATTGTTGTATTGCGTGTGCAGAATTTTGCCAGAACTTCGAGGAAGAAACTGGGTGCATTGAGACAAGCTTGGACCCCATCCTCTCTCCTGTTAAGGACGAAGCCACTATGAACATGCTCCAACTGGAATCTCATGTCGCTGGCGTCGTCGACTACCTTGCTCGGCTAAAAGTTGTGGTGTCGCGAATCGACACAGCGCTCTGGCCAGGGGCGACACTCCAAAATGACCTCGAGTCTCGGATGGCTCGACTCAATGAGGTCCCTGGTCGAGTGCAGGAATGGAAGAAGTCTTCTGCTTGGTGCGATGCTGACGTGGCCCTGTCTCTGGTTCGTGTCCACTCCAAGGAAGCTCGAGAAGAGAAGCTGGTGGCGATCAAGGTTGCCAATACCAAAAGGCACAACTTCCAATCTTTCATGGAAACCTTCATTGTTGTTGCCACTTGGATTGCTGATGGAATCAACCTGGATGAGTTCGTCGAAACTGCTAGCCCTCCTCCTGCGGAGTGAACAAACTTTATGCCTCGTCTTAAATTTGTCTCGGAATGCCGAGTGATTTTGTAACCGTTAAACTCCTTCAGGCCTGATGCCTAAGTACTTTAATCCATGGTCTGGAACCTCACGAGATTTATCCGACCTTGGCCTTTCTCTGAATATGCTTGTGTTTGCCTTCAAGTGGAACTCGTTTCTTCACTCAGAATAGTCTTTGTATTTGTGATGCAACTCCGAGGAGAAGGTAGCAGTCGACCTGCACCTCGCTGTCTTTACGAATCAGGACGAAGAGCACGTTGTATTTATGACGCAACTCTGAGGAGAGGGTCGCAGTTGACCTGCACCTTGTCGTCCTTGCGGATCAGGAAGGAAAGCACATTGTATCTATGGCGCAGCTCTGAAGAGTAGGTCGCAGTCGACCTGTACCTCGTCGTCCTTGCGAATCGGGATGGAGCGCACATTGTACTTATGGCGCAACTCTGAGGAGAGGGTCGCGGTCGACCTATACCTCGTCGTCCTTGCAGATCGGGATGGAGCGCACATTGTACTTATGGTGCAGCTCTGAGGAGAAGGTCGTAGTCGACCTGCACCTCGTTGTCCTTGCGGATCAGGATAGAGCGTGTGGCCAAGTCCCCGAGCGAGAAGATCGGTCCTCACTCGAAACATGTCTTATACTTAGGCGAGTACTAGACTGTAGCTAAGCCCCCGAGTGAGAGGGTTGCTCTTCACTTGGTGGGATTTTTCAAACTTAGGCAAGTATTGGACTGCAGCTAAGCCCCTGAGTGAGAGGGTTGCTCTTCACTTGGTGGGATTTTTCAAACTTAGGCAAGTATTGGACTGCAGCTAAGCCCCTGAGTGAGAGGGTTGCTCTTACTCGGTGGGATTCTTCAAACTTGGGCGAGTACTTGACTGCAGCTAAGCCCCCGAGTGAGAGAGTTGCTCTTCACTCGGTGGGATTTTTCAAACTTAGGCGAGTACTGGACTACAACTAAGCCCCCAAGTGAGAGGCCTGCTCACCACTCGGTAGGATTTTTAAAACTTAGGCAAGTACTGGGCTGCAGCTAAGCCCCCGAGTGAGAGGGTTGCTCTTCACTCGGTGGGATTTTTCAAACTTAGGCGAGTACTGGACTGCAGCTAAGCCCCCGAGTGAGAGGATTGCTCTTCAATCGGTAGGATTTCTAAAACTTAGGCGAGTACTTGACTGCAGCTAAGCCCCCGAGTGAGAGGGTTGCTCTTCACTCGGTGGGATTTTTAAAACATAGGCGAGTACTGGACTGCAGCTAAGCCCCCGAGTGAGAGGCTTGCTCTTCACTCGGTAGGATTTCTAAAACTTAGGCGAGTACTTGACTGCAGCTAAGCCCCCGAGTGAGAGCGTTGCTCTTCACTCGATGGGATTTTTAAAACATAGGCGAGTACTGGACTGCAGCTAAGCCCCCGAGTGAGAGGCTTGCTCTTCACTCGGTAGGATTTTTAAAACTTAGGCGAGTACTGGACTGCAGCTAAGCCCGCGAGTGAGAGGGTTGCTCTTCACTCGGTGGGATTTTTAAAACGTAGCCGAGTACTGGACTGCAACTAAGCCCCCGAGTGAGAGGGTTGCTCTTCTCTCGGTGGGATTTTTTCAAACTTAAGCGAGTACTGGACTGTAGCTAAGCCCCCGAGTTAGAGGCTTGCTCTTCACTCGGTAGGATTATTTAAACTTAGGTGGAACGGATTTGTAGCTGAGCCCCCGAGTGAGAGGTTTGCTCTTCGTTCGGTAGGATTTTTTAAACTTAGGTGAAACAGATTCGCAGCTAAGCCCTCGAGTGAGAGGCTTGCTCACCACTCGGTAGGATTCTTTTAAACTTAAGCAAAACGAATTCGCAGCTAAGCCCCCGAGTGAGAGGCTTGCTCACCACTCGGTATGATTTTTTGAACTTCGGCAAAACGGATTCGCAGCTAAGGCACCCACTGGGGTATTTAGAACATATAAAAAGGAACAACAATCAATTAGGAGACTGTAAAATTGTGTCTTTGATAATCAAACTAGGAGGTATTTCCTATTACATCTCAACAGTCTGAATGCTTAAGTATATAAGGGGCGGAGTAGCTCCGCATTCCAAGCGTGTGACTCATCTTTATTGTGCTCCACATTGTAGAGGCGATCTGCTCCGTTGTGGATCACTTTGGTGATGATGAAGGGGCCTTCCCAAGCAGGAGCGAGCTTGTGCGGTCGCTGCTGATCCACTCGAAGAACCAAGTCCCCCTCTTGAAATGCTCGACCCCTCATGTTTCTGGCGTGGAATCAATGCAGGTCTTGCTGATAAATGGTCGACCGGATCAGGTCCGTCTCTCTTTCCTCTTCCAGGAGATCAACTGCATCTTGCCGAGCCTATTCTGCTTCATCTTCTGAGAAAATTTCAACTCGGGGTGCATTGTGAAGTAAGTCACTCGGAAGCACAACTTCAGCCCCATAGACCAAGAAGAATGGAGTTTGACCAGTCGACCGATTAGCAGTTGTCCTCAAACCCCAAAGCACTGATGGAAGTTCATCGACCCAAGCACCTGCTGCATGCTTGAGGTCACGCATCAATCGGGGTTTCAGCCCTTTGAGAATCAATATGTTTGCTCTTTCAGTTTGCCCATTCGACTGGGAATGGGCGACTGAAGCATAGTCGACCCGAGTACCTTGGGAAGCGCAAAAAGTTCTAAACTCATCGGAATTGAAGTTCGACCCATTATCTGTGATGATGCTATGTGGAACTCCATATCTGAATGTTAACTCTCTGATGAAGCTGACGGCAGTACTTTCTTCAAGGTTTTTGATTGGTTTAGCCTCAATCCACTTGGTGAACTTGTCAACTGCTACAAGCACATGAGTGAAGCCGCTCCTGCCGGTCCTCAGAGGTCCAACCATATCTAATACCCAAACAACAAAAGGCCAGATGAGTGGAATGGTCTTCAAGCCTGATGCGGGCTTATGGGACATGTTGGAATAGAATTGACAACCTTCACATTTGTCGACTATGTCTTTTGCCATTTCATTCGCCCATGGCCAATAAAATCCCGCTCGGTATGCTTTGGCCACAATGGTCCAAGAGGACGCATGGTGACCACAGGTCCCCGAGTGGATGTCATTGAGGATCACTCGACCTTCTCCTGGTGTAATGCACTTCTGAGCGACTCCAGTAACACTTTCTCTGTAAAGTTGCCCATTACTGTGAAAGCTTTAGATCGACGGACAATCTCACGGGCCTCTTCTTCATCTCTAGGAGCTCTTTCCTGAGAATATATGCAATGTACGACACTGTCAAATCGGGTATGACGACCAAAACTTCCATGATCAAGTCGACCACGGCTGGGATTTCAACTACAATCGGATCAGTAGGGCTCTTAGGTTGTGGGGGCTCTTCCGTGAAGGGATCTTCTTGAACGGACGGTGTGTGAAGATGCTTCAAGAACACATTACTGGGAATAGGCTCATGCTTGGAACCTATCTTTGCCAAATCATTAGCTGCTTGATTTTTAGTCGGGGTATATGATGAAGCTCTAACCCCTCAAACTTCTTTTCTAACTTTCTCACTGCATTACAATAGCCAGTCATAGCCGTGCTCCTGATGTCCTACTTGATTAACCACCAAATATGAGTCACCGTAGACCATTAGGTGATGGATGCCGAGTGAAATGGCCATACGCAACCCGTATAGAAGTGCTTCATATTCAACTTTATTGTTGGAGGAATCAAAGTGAATCTGGAGAACATAGCTGAGCCTGTCGCCCCGGGGGGATACCAATACCACCCCAGCACCAGAACCATTCAACATCTTGGATCAATCAAAGAACATGGTCCAATGCTCTGAGTGAATATGAGTCGGTTGTTGCTGCTGAACCCACTTGGCGAGGAAATCTGCTATTGGTTGGGACTTGATAGCTTTCTTTGCTTCAAACTTGATATGAAATGGAAGGAGTTCAATCGCCCACTTTGCCACTTGACCAGTTGCATCTCTGTTGTTCATAATTTCTGACAATGGAGCGTCACTGGCGACTGTAATGGAATGATCTGAGAAATAATGCGCAACCTTCTTCGTGGTCATGTAAATTCCATAAAAAAGCTTCTGATAATGCATATATCTCTGCTTGGACGGAGTCAAGACTTTAGAAATATAGTACACTGGGCGCTGAACTCTATAGGCTTTTCCTTGTTCTTCCCGCTCGACCTTGAGCACTGTACTGACAACTTGTCCAGTGGCTGCAATATAAAGCAGTAAAGGGTCTTTGCTGATTGGGGCAACGAGCACCGGCTGGGTAGAAAGCAGGGCTTTGAGCTCTGGAAACGCTGCGTCAGCTTCAGGAGTCCACTCGAACTTATCAGATTTTTTCATCAGTCGCTAAAGAGGCAATGCCTATTCACCGAGGTGAGAGAAGAATCAACTCAAAGTGGCCAAACAACCAGTAAGCTTCTGAACGTCATGCACACACACATGGCATTTCATCCGGAGTATGGCCCCAACTTTCTCTGGGTTCGCGTCGATCCCTCGTTCAGAAACGAGGAAACCAAGTAACTTTCCACCTGGAACTCCGAATGTGCACATCGATGGATTAAGCTTAATAGCATTCCTTCTCAGGTTGGCAAAGGTTTCAGCAAGGTCAGTCAGCAGGTTGGAACCTTTAAGCGACTTGACCACAATGTCATCCATATATGCTTCCACATTCCGACTGATTTGAGTGAGCAGGCACTTCTGAATCATCCTCATAAATGTGGCACCATCGTTCTTGAGACCGAATGGCATGGTGACATAGCAAAAGCACCCGAATGGGGTGATGAAAGCTGTTTTTATTTCATCGGGTCCATGCAGTCGGATCTGATGATACCCAGAATATGCATCCAGAAAAGACAAACGCTCACACCCCACAGTTGAGTCGACAATTTGTTCGATGCGGGGGAGAGGGAAATGATCTTTCTGGCAGGCCCGATTGATATGCTTGAAGTCAATACACATACGAAGTGAATCGTCCTTCTTGGGGACCATGACAACATTGGTGAGCCACTCCGAGTGGTAAATCTCTCAGATGAACTCAGCTGCCAGAAGCCAAGCCTTTTCCTCGCCAATTGCCTTTCTCTTTTGTATGGCGGACCGTCAAAGATGCTCTTTGACTGGTTTTACTTTTGGGTTGACTCGCAAACAGTGCTCAGCTAGTCCCCTGGGTACACCCAGCATGTCAGAAGGTTTCCATGCAAAGATGTCCCAGTTCTCACGGAGGAACTGGATGAGCGCTTCTTCCTATTTGCTGTCGAGTGATGTTGAGATATGAGTAGGAGCAGCATTAGGATCGGTCGGATGAATATGAACCGACTTTGTTTCACCGGACGACTGAAATGCAGAATCTGTAGCAGGCTTCTTGGCTCGCAACAAATCACTTAGATCTGCATTCTGGTGGTATTCTTGCATTTCAAATGCTGCCATTTGTGCATCGACAATTTTTGAACCCTTCTAGAGGCGCTCTTCTGCCTTCTGCCGATTGCCAGTGACCGTGATCACTCCTCTGGGACCAGGCATCTTCAATTTAAGGTACACGTAACATGGTCGAGCCATAAAACGTGCATATGCAGGCCTACCCAAAATAGCATGATAAGCACTCTAGAAATCCAGTACTTCAAATGCCAACTTTTCCTTACGGTAATTCTTTGAATCACCGAAAAGCACGTATAGAGTGATATGGCTGAGTGATTCAGCTTTCTTTCCAGGGATAACGCCATGGAAACTCATGTTTCTCTCGCTAAGCTTGGACATTGGAATGCCCATCCCCTTCAAGGTTTCAACGTAAAGAATATTCAGGCCGCTACCACCATCCATCAACACTTTGGTCAGTCGAGTGCCTCCAACAACTGGGTCGACTACCAACGCTTGCCTCCCTGGAGTGGCAACGCGTGCAGGATGATCAGATTGGTCGAATGTGATAGCTATTTGTGACCACTTTAGGTATGTTGTCGTTGCCGGAGCAACCATATTCACTTCTCTGTTTATCACTTTCAGTCGGCTTTTTCTCTCAACATCAGCAAAAATCACCAGGGTGGAATTGACATTGGGAAAACTGTCATCTTCCTCTTTGTCCTCATCCTTGTCTGACTCCTTTTCCTTTTCACTGGGCTGCTTCTATCAGAATTGCTGGATCAGGAGCCGACATTGTCGAGTGGTGTGTTTAGGATAAATCAGATTACCCTCTTCATCATTCTTGGTGTGAATGCGACATGGCAAATACAACACATCATTTCCTACTTGATATTTCACTTTCTTGGGGGTCCAGGGCCCCTTGGGTTTCCCTTTAAACTTTCCTTGGATCACTGCCACAGTTTCACCAGGTCCTGCAGGCTCAGCTTTACGCTTCTATTTCCGATTGGAATTGCCTGCACCGGTGTCCTGACCGACTGGTTTGCTCTTTCCACTGCGGAGTCGATCTTATTCTTCTCCGATAGCATACTGAGTGGCTATTTCCATCATCCGAGTTAGAGACATATCCCCTGTTCGACCGAATTTTAGGTTAAGCTCTCGATACCTACCACCTTCCTTAAAAGCACAAACTGCTTGATGCTAAGATACATTTTCCACCATGTGATGGAAAGTGGTCCACCTCTGAATGTAATCTCTCAGAGTCTCATTCGGTTTTTCATGCAATGCTGCAATTCTGTCAAACCTGTCGGCCGTTTGCAGGTTCCCTCAAATGTCCTTACAAACACTCGGGCAAGTTCTTCCCAACTGAATAGACTGCCTAGGGTCAATTGATTCAGCCATGCTCTGGCCGAACCTTCCAACATCAGAGGAAGATGCTTCATGGCCACTTCATCATTGCCACAACCAATCTACACAGCCACTCGGTAATCCTCAAGCTAAGTGTCGGGCTTGGACTCACCAGTGAACTTGCTGACTCCAGTCGCCAACCTGAAGTTGGGAGGAATCTCCGCAGCCCAGATGGCTCTGCTGAAACACTCTGGGCCTGAAACATGAACTCTGCTGCCAGTTAGGCAATCCCTGTCAAGTCCTTCTCTGTGTGCTTTGTTCCTGTCGACCAGACCTTGAACAAGAATCGATCTCGCATCAAAGCCTGGCTCTCTTGGGTCGACAAGCAATCTCCGCTCACCATCATGTGAGCGCCTATCATCATGATGATGGGGCACATAGGACCCACACCTCGGAGGTGGTGTAGGCACTCGACGGCGGTTATCGCGGTTGAATTGATTACCCAACTGCTCATGATTCCGATCCCAGTACTGCTCTTGACGATGCCCATGTCCCTCTCGCCTCTGAGGCGATCTTGGGCTGTGGGCCGACTGGACTGTATCAGCCACCACAGATCTGCTATGAATTCTATCTTGCGACTGAGACACTGTTGTGTTCTGCTCTCCTGCTGCCTGAAGTAAAGCCTGGATTTGCATCAAACCTCTTCCAGCCTCCGACTGGGAAGGCTGAATGGACTCTTCTATACGGGCTGCATCTGTAAGATTCTGAATCGGAGTGCGGTATACCTGATGCTGAGGCGGGAAAAGCTGTCGCTGCCATCAACTGGACTCAGGGATCCGCTGCCGAGCACGCTCGTCGAGGGCATGCTAAAGGTTCTCCAGACAAGTGTGCTCAGCCAAAGTGGCCAGGTGCGCTGCCTCCAAGGCCCGAGCCTCGGACGTCTTCCCGACGATAGGCGTGTGAAGCACTTCTTCGTTGCAGTGGCGAAGTTCCTCCCTCTGCTCCGAAGAAAGGGCTTTAGGATGATACTCCTCGTGAACATGTGATGGGTCGCCACCGTCGCCGCTGCCATCGCGACGAAACCCGGGTGGGCTATGCGGCGCATTGACCACCAAGACCTCCGCCACAGGGTCACTACTGTCGCATTCAGAGAGGGTCTCGACGGAGCCAGTCGAACAGGCCATAGAGAAATTCATCAGGCTCGATTGTCGCAACTTGTGGGGTGGACGACTGACGTGCCACCGCGTGTTTACCCACTGCTGAAGCTGCGACCGACCAGATCGCTTGCGTCAACAAACAGTGGGGAGCGAGGACACTTCGGGAGCCGACCAATACTGGGTCGACGGCTGCCGCAGAAGGACGCCGTGGACGCACGGGCGAAAGTGCGTCGCCCCGCGGACGGGGAGAGTCTTGACGTCGAGGGGAGCTTCCTGGAGCCAGGCGGAGTCATCGGCGATGAAGACGAGCGCGCTGAGACCGATCTCGTGGCCCTCCGCCAATCCACCACCAGAAACCATGATGATGGGAATCAGAAAAATCGCAACCTCACAAAAAATTCGCTAAGACACCTGCCTCAAGGTGTGCGCCAACTTTCGTGGTTCTAAGACTGACAGTAGAATGGGGGGTAGGTATGAAGAGGCAAGATCCCAGCTATGGTGAGGTTGTACACACAAGGTTTACGAGTTCAGGCCCTTCACGGTGGAAGTAACAACCCTACGTCTCGGTGCTCGGGAGCTCGGTTGATTGGAATATGAGTGTGTAGTTACAAGGGGTGCGAACCCTTGTCCCTGAGGAGGGGGTGGCTTATATAGAGTTCTCCAGGCCCCTCCAGCCCTCAGTTACACAGGGTTTAAGGTACATAAAGATAGGGCATTACTGATAACGCCAGCTGTTGGGGAACGTAGTAATTTCAAAAAAAATCCTACGCACACGCAAGATCATGGTGATGCATAGCAACGAGAGGGGAGAGTGTTTTCTACCTACCCTCGTAGACCGAAGCGGAAGCATTGACGCAACGTAGAGGAAGTAGTCGTACATCTTCCCGGTCCAACCGATCCAAGCACCGTTACTCCGGCACCTCTGAGTTCTTAGCACACGTTCAGCTCGATGACGCTCCCCGGGTTCCGATCCAGCAAAGCTTCGGGGATGAGTTTCGTCAGCACGATGGCATGATGACGATGATGATGTTCTACCGACGCAGGGCTTCGCCTAAGCACCGCAACAATATGACCGAGGTGGAATATGATGGAGGGGGGCACCGCACACGGCTAACGGACGATCACGAAGATCAACTTGTGTGTTCTAGGGTGCCCCCCTGTCCCCGTATATAAAGGAGGGAGGGGGAGGTGCGGCCGGCCCCCAAGGGGTGCGCCTGGAGGAGTCCTACTCCCACCGGGAGTAGGACTCCCCCCTCTCTTGCCTTGTTGGAGAAGGAAAGGGGGAGGGAGAAGAGGAAAGGGGGCCGCCGCCCCCCCTTCCTTGTCCTATTCGGACTAGGGGGAGGGGGCGCGCGGCCTGCCCTGGCCGGCCCCTCTCTTCTCCCTTATGGCCCATGAAGGCCCATTAACCCCCCGGGGGGTTCCGGTAACCCCTCGGTACTCCGATGAAATGCTGATTTCACCCGGAACGATTCCGATGTCCAAATATAGGCTTCCAATATATCGATCTTTATGTCTCGACTATTTCGAGACTCCTCGTCATGTCCGTGATCACATCCGGGACTCCGAACTACCTTCAGTACATCAAAATGTATAAACTCATAATAACTGTCATCGTAACGTTAAGCATGCGGACCCTACGTTTCGAGAACAATGTAGACATGAGCGAGACACGTCTTCGGTCAATAACCAATAGCGGGACCCGGATGCCCATATTGGCTCCTACATATTCTACGAAGATCTTTATCGGTCAGACCGCATAACAACATACGTTGTTCCCTTTGTCATCGGTATGTTACTTGCCCGAGATTCGATCGTCGGTATCCAATACCTAGTTCAATCTCGTTGTCGGCAAGTCTCTTTACTCGTTCCGTAATACATCATCTCACAACTAACATATTAGTTGCAATGCTTGCAAGGCTTATGTGATGTGCATTACCGAGAGGGCCCAGAGATACCTCTCCGACTATCGGAGTGACAAATCCTAATCTCAAAATATGCCAACCCAACAAGTACCTTTGGAGACACCTGTAGAGCACCTTTATAATCACCCAGTTATGTTGTGACGTTTGGTAGCACACAAAGTGTTCCTCCGGTAAACGGGAGTTGCATAATCTCATAGTCTTAGGAACATGTATAAGTCATGAAGAAAGAAATAGCAACATACTAAACGATCGGTTGCTAAGCTAATGAAATGGGTCATGTCAATCAGATCATTAACTAATGATGTGATCCCGTTAATCAAATAACAACTCTTTGTCTATGGTCAGGAAACATAACCATCTTTGATTAACGAGCTAGTCAAGTAGAGGCATACTAGTGACACTCTGTTTGTCTATGTATTCACACATGTATTATGTTTCCGGTTAATACAATTCTAGCATGAATAATAAACATTTATCATGAAATAAGGAAATAAATAATAACTTTATTATTGCCTCTAGGGCATATTTCCTTCACCAGCAATAAAGATACCTGAATGACCATTAAGCCTACAGGGTAACGCCTGACCGTTGCCATACAGATTGACTTTAGATCTTCTATCCATCGAGTGATTCTTGTTACGGTCGGGTGAGTACTTCCTGGTCGAGTGAACTTGAATCTTCCGAGTGGAATGTTTCTGGTCGAGTGGATGATGGTATCCCTTGAATGCTTCCGAATTTAGGTAAATGTCCTTGGGGAGGGTGTCTAGGTCAGGCCTATGACCCTACCCTAGGTACATGTCGTCATCACATAGTTATGATAATATCTAGGCATGATCATGTATATAGGCATCACGTCCGTGGCAAGTAGACCGAAATGATTCTGCATTACTACTATTACTCCACACATCGACCGCTATCCAGCATGCATCTAGAGTATTAAGTTCACAAGAACAGAGTAATGCATTAGGCAAGATGACATGATGTAGAGGGATAAACTCAAGCAATATGATATAAACCCCATCTTTTTATCCTCGATGGCAACAATACAATACGTGCCTTGCTGCCCCTACTGTCAATGGGAAAGGACACCGCAAGATTGAACCCAAAGCTAAGCACTTTTCCCATTGCAAGAAAGATCAATCTAGTATGCCAAACCAAACTGATAAGGAGAATTGCAAATATATTTAAATCATGCATAAAAGAATTCAGAGAAGAATCAAATATCGTTCATAGATAATCTTGATCATAAACCCACAATTCATCGGATCTCGACAAACACACCGCAAAAAGAATTACATCAAATAGATCTCCAAGAAGATCAAGGAGAACTTTGTATTGAGATCCAAATAGAGAGAAGAAGCCATCTAGCTAATAACTATGGACCCGAAGGTCTATGGTAAACTACTCACACATCATCAGAGAGGCTATTGTGTTGACGTAGAAGCCCTCCATGATCGATTCCCCCTCCGGCGGAGCACCGGAAAAGGCCCCAAGATGGGGTCTCACGGGTACAGAAGGTTGCGGTGGTGGAAATAGGGTTTTGTGGTGCTCCTGGATGTTTTCAGGGTATATGAGTATATAGAGGCGAAAGAAGTAGTGCGGTGGAGCTACGAGGGGCCCATGAGGGGTGGGGGGCGCGCCCTCCTGCCTCATGGCTTCCTTGTTGCTTCCTTGACGTCCACTCCAAGTCTCCTGGATTGCGTTTGTTCCAAAAACGATCATCGTGAAGGTTTCATTCCGTTGGATTCCGTTTGATATTCCTTTTCTGCGGAACACTGAAATAAGCAAAAAAACAACAACAATATGCACAGGGCCTTCGGTTAATAGGTTAGTCCCAAAAATAATATAAAAGTGCATAATAAAGCCTATTAAACATCCAAAACAGATAATATAATAGCATGGAACAATAAAAAATTATATATACGTTGGAGACGTATCACGGACCCTAATGAACAACCTCTAGGCGTAGATGAGGAACACACTATACGCTCATAGAGTGCCCGAGTTGGACCCTTAGGTGTCCTAAGTGACAAATACATTTGGGGACACACTCCCCGCAGCTAGCAAACACACTCATCGCTGACACTCTGTACGAATGTCCCTACACTGGGACCATCTACTTTGGGTCCGTGCCGAGCTGAAGGTCCTTAGGACATAGTGGTGGCTAATGATGAGGGCGCTGACAATGATGAGCCGCCGCCCGACACACTATGAGCATGGGGAGGAGGATGTTAATATGTATTTTAACAATGAATATGATGATGACATGACTTTTGCGGTTAACCATAATGTTGCTGAGAGTTTGCTTAATATGCCGCTAGTGGACGACACTTAGAATGATCAATGTCCCTCAAAGCGAATGTCATGACTTTGATCACAATGAATGGGTGAATTTGAGACACTCTGGCAGCCCCAGTTATTGTTGTACCCAGAAGTGGGAGGAAGAAGAGATGGAAAATTTTTGATTACACAAGGCACGGGCGTTGCTGGCAGACATAAACTGGTTCGAAGGTAGATTGAGGATCATCCTTCTATGTTTCAAGGGGCTCATTTTCCAGTGAACCCATGGTACCCAGTAATATACACGATACCATGTTATTCGACATGAGGTTTCTTCATGATGACATTCTCAACAAAGAGAGGGTGGACAAGGTCACATTTCTTAGCCAACCTAAAAATTGCTCGATTTACATGGTGAAGGTTCCATCCGGTGTCGGCTTCCTCGAAGATTTTCCGGCAGACAAATTCTATATTGATTTCGGGTTACCGTACCTTTTGTGTAGTATCTACTTAAGTTTTAAAGATGCATGATGAAAATGACCTACTATGTTTACTTCATTAACCTCAGTAGTCATTCGACTTATCGAAACATGACAATTCTGGCATGGCAACAACATGAGAGCTTCAGCTCATAAATGCCACCATGGCAGGAAAAAGATTAACTAAAAATGCAACCATGCTAGCTTATATTAGCCCCAAGGCTGGAAAACTCTACCATGACAACTAAATGAGCAATTTGACTCATAAATGCTGCAATGGTAGAGAAATGACCCCGTTTAACAATAATTGACCCCATGGTAGCAAATATGAGGTCAAAGGCTCAAAAGTTTTCCATGACACTAAAAGAGCCATTTAGCCTAGAATCGTTGCGAAGGCAGCTAAATGAGCCATTTAGCTCATATTTCACTACTAGGAAAAGGCCTACTAATGGCGCACCAGTTTTGCCTACTAATGGCGCACTACTGGTGCGCCATTAGTATCACGCCACTAGTATTTTTTACTAATGGCGCGCAATTAGTATGTCTAGAGGTGCACCATTACTATCTGACTTAGTAATGGCGCACCACATAGAAGTGCGCCATTAGTAATAAATTTTTTTTCAGTTTTTTTTCAAATTTTTTTATTTTTTTCTTAATCTCGGGTCACTATGGCTTAATCGCGGGTCAATATGCTTAATCTCAGGTCAAATCGCACTCTGTGGTCAAACTTCCTGGAAGGTCACCCATCCTCACACTACTCCAGCCCGAGCACACTTAACTTCGTAGTTCTATCCAACCCCAGCACCACCTCACTTCACAGACACTTGTTGATATATCTATCATACCAATCCTATCAAACCTTGCTGATGTCTAGGACTTTTTCATGTTCATGAGTATGATGAAATTTTGAAAAAATATTTCAAACTTTCCGGTCATATTACGTATCATATTTTAAAAAATAATTCAAATTTTTTTCAAAACCAATTTTTTTTTCTGTTACTAGTGGCGCACCTAGCATACGGTGCGCCACTAGTAAGTTTGAATTTTTTTGATTTTTTTTGCCTCCGGATCATAAAAGCCCCGTAACTTTTTTTCTGTTAGGTTTTTGGGGATTTTGAAGATGCTTAACAGGTTCCCCCAGTTAAATTCGGATGTAACTTTTTGATTAGATGATTTTTCATATAGAAAACTTTTTAATCCGAGTTCGTATGCAAAAGTTATGCCCATTTTACAAATTTCAGAGAGATTTTGCAAATAAAGTCGAAATTTATATTTGTAAATTTTCCCAACAACTAGACCACATATCAAATGGGAAACTTATTGTCTTTTATTTTTTTGACATTTCCAATAATTTCTTTTATTTTTTTTAAACTGAAAAGGCGGTAAAGGGGGGGTGCATTCGGTGGAAGTTTTGGGCCAAGTTAGTAATGGCGCACCGTGCTGAGTGGTGCGCCATTACTAGTTAAACTAGTAATGGCGCGCCACACCCACAGTGCACCATTACTAGTTTTGAAAAGAAAAAAAAGAAAAAAAATGATTTTTTTTGAAAAAAACTTAGTAATGGCGCACCAGTGGACAGTGCACCATTACTAGTTAAAACTACTAATGGCGCACTGTCCACTGGTGCGCCATTACTAACATTTTTTTTATTTTTTTTCAAAACTATTAATGGCGCACGGTGAGTGTGGTGCGCCATTACTATGTCAACTATTAATGGCGCACTATCCCACGGTGCGCCATTAGTAACAAATTTTTTTATCTTTTTTTTCAAAACTACTAATGGCGCACCACACACCAGGTGCGCCATTAGTAATATATTAATAATGGCGCACCTGTATGTGGTGCGCCATTACTATATAGCAATGGCGCACCACATACATGGTGCGTCATTAGTGTCCATATCATCTATAGCCCTTTTCCTAGTAGTGTTTGCTACCATGGTATGAGCCATTTGGCTCAGAATTGCTGCCATGTCAGCAAAAAATGAACGCAAAACTACCATGACAGCAAATATGAGCCCCAAGGTTAAAAATTTCTGCGCCTAGGTTTGCTATGTGCTAATCTTGCTATTTCTTGCCATGCACTATATTTGGTATCTAAATTGCTATAAAAGGCGTTTTTGCTATGTATACATGTTGAAATATATTTGATATGATGTATGCTGACATTTGTTCTCTTCATTACAACACGTCAAAGATTTGTCGACCGAAACTTCAACAGTTCCGAGGCGCCGCAGTGAAGCTAGACGACAATGCATGTGTTTTACAAATTCACCATGTGAAATGAATGCATGTAATTCAATGCTATCAATGTGTGTTATGTAAATTAAAGGTGTATGCTGCAATTTGGATATTTGAATTCATGTAATATGGGATACATAAAATTATCTATTTAATGCATACTTTTTCTATAGATATATGAATTAAATGTGCAAACGCTACCACAGCAACAAATACACTGTCGTGTCATTTCTTTTTGCCCAAAACAAAGTACTAGTGGTGCGCGAATATACAAGCACATCACCAATGCCCCAAAATACTAGCGCTATGCCATTAGTATTCTACAATACTGTCATGTGAAACGCCCAGGCACGACACTTGTATGTGCCTTACTATTGTCGTGCGGGTAGACATGCCACTAGT
The DNA here is from genome assembly GCA_032464435.1 of Aegilops umbellulata. Lineage (NCBI taxonomy): Eukaryota > Viridiplantae > Streptophyta > Magnoliopsida > Poales > Poaceae > Aegilops > Aegilops umbellulata. The sequence goes on along the minus strand of CP136059.1, from coordinate 357,897,604 downwards.
AAGTTACTCGCTCGTCGCCAGTAATCACTTACCAACGACACCATACTAGTGGTGTGCCAGCCAAACGCCGCTGGTAGGCACATGCACAAGCTGCTAATAAGGGGGTCATGTACGTTGGCGGTGGGAGCCATGATGCTCCTGGGAGAAGCTCTTAGCTAAGGTGCGGGATGGTGGTCATGGCCGTGCAGGAGGCGGGGTGACTGGGGTACGGCGTTCAGTGGCGGTGATGTGGCAAGTGTCTTCACGACTAGTTGTACTATGTTGCAGAGGCTGCCGCCCCTTCATCAAGGCGCCGCCTTGGAGTACATAGCTCATCATGTGCGGCATCATCTCTTCGGAGTGAATTGTTCATGGTTGAGGGCTCTGGTGACATCAAGAAATGTGCTCCCTATCCTACGAGCCATTTTCTTGGAGTTTTCCTATCTCTACCTAATATTAAAGGGACGATTGTTTCTTCACTATTTTTTTTCATTAGGTCCGTTTCGTACGTCGTCTCTTTTTGTTTTTTGTACGTCATCCATTTATGAAGTGTTTCCGTTTTTGTTTAAAAAAGGAAAAAAAAACTGAGCTAATGAGGGCTCGAACCATGGTGGCAACAAAGGAAACTACCTCTATATTATAGGAGAAACGGATTTTCAACAAATAAATAAATTGAAAGGCAGACCGGACCGCTGCTCACTTTAAATGCAAAATACTAATCTCCGCACAATGGCAATGACAATGGGAAGCAAGCCTGTAAGGCGGAGCGAATCCGGAAAGATTGCCTCAGTTCGGATTGTTCTCTGCAACTCGGGAACATGAAGTTGAAATCGCTAGTAATCGCGGATCAGCATGCCGCGGTGAATATGTACCCGGGCCCTGTACATACCGCCCGTCACACCCTGGGAATTGGTTTCGCCCGAAGCATCGGACCAATGATCACCCATGACTTCTGTGTACCACTAGTGCCACAAAAGCCTTTGGTGGTCTTATTGGCGCATACCACGGTGCGGTCTTCGACTGGGGTGAAGTCGTAACAAGGTAGCCGTAGGGGAACCTGTGGCTGGATTGAATCCTTCGCGATGGAAATGCCCTCGCCTACTTGACTAAACTAAGGACCTCAACGGTATAAACATGTAGATTTTCTACTTTTCCATTTTCCTTCTTGTTTATCAATCACCAATCAAGACAAACCGGGATGTCCCATGTGTGTGGCTTATTTAGTTGGGCCATGCATTACTGTTTTGTTCTGAACTTCTGATGATTTTTTAGGGGTAATGACTTCTGATGATATATTGGAAGTAACATAGATAAATATTTTCATCGTACTTGCATCCTTTATAACAATGATTTTATTATGATAAATTTATTTTAGTTGATGGGAACCCTTGCTTCTGTTCTGAAAGTCAGAAAGCTTGAGGAGCTCGGCATTTGACACTTGCGACATCGGAATGTAGAGATGTGAGGAAACACTATAGGTGGACAATGCGACACGGAGGAGGAATGCATTATTGATTGATCTATTGTCTCCCTCGAGTCTTGTTGAACATACCGACATGCCGCACCAATTTTTTCAAGTTGAGAGATGATGGATAACTAACATTTGTGTTAATATTTTTATTAGTTTGTGCTATTTATCAGTAAAAAAAGTTAGCTTTATTCATTAATTTCCCATAATAATTTTTTCACCAGGATGACAAGAAATGACCTAGTTCGAAATGCTCTTATGGTCTGATCCATAATGTGCAAGGTTTTAATGGGTTCATATGGATTTACTTAGAATAAAATCACATTGTGGAAGTTCCATCAATGATTAAAGACGGTTGAACTCACTGACCATATTACATATGCTTTTTTTCCGTTGCAACGCACGGCCATATTTGCTAGTTTTTTTGTAAAGGAGAATAATCCCCGGCTTCTGCATCGAACAATGCACTCATCCATCTTCATTAAATTATTCAGCAAAGACTGACATAATAAATACAAGGATCAATCCAAAGCCACCTTTCGGACGAACTCTGTCGCTACACCTATAAGCTTGATGATGAACGCTGATTGCACCAAAGCACATCATCTAATCCGGTGGCCTCATGAAGTTGCCTCCTGCGAGCCGAGAGCACGAACCGGCCTAGCAGACCCACAACGCAGACCACATGCATGCGCTCTAGGATCCTGCGTTGCCATCTACTGCCTTGTCAGGCCCAACTGCCCGTCCCCGCCGCCGCGAAGCCAGACAATGCCACCAGCCTGCGCGCATCCATCAACCCACCTCCAACGCCGATACTCCACCGCGCCATGCCACCGAGACCCACCGCTTTTGATGCGGTAGATGCAACACCGCTCCACCTCTTGGCCCCTCCAATCAGTACCTACTCCAAAACAGTGCCCCCAGGAGAGAGAATGACACAAGTCTTCGTCATCATCCGACCAGAGAGACCCAGATCTAGGGTTTCCCCGGAGCAGATGCCTCCTGGAGGAAGAAGGGCATGCCTTCTGCAATTACCAACGAACCCAAATGGTGCCCACCCGCATAAGGAGTCATTTTCTTGGAGTTGTGTTGTTGTTCTTCAACATCCTTGTTTAATGCCTTGTGCGTGTGTGTTGCGGTATAGTGTTGTATTGTGGTGTATGTGTTGAATTGTATTATTCATATATAAAGTGAAGCGGAAGTCTTTTTGATAAACAATAAGACCAATTGCCTCATTTGAAACTTGAAAGTGCATTTTTTTGATTTTGTCAATGGAAGTCAGGGCTAAGGCAGACCTCATGCACAGGAAAAGGGACAAGCACACGTACATCCCATATGTACCCAAGCTTTTTTGTTCTTTTGGTTGCTTGTTGATTGCTTGCATTTAATCCTACGAGATTATCAATTGATTAATACATTTTCTTGAATAATGCATTATCATCTGATTTCTTGCTTAGATTGGCCTGCTCTCTATTTTCAAACAGTTTTGGTCTGGGCCTATTTTGTTCAGTTGGATAATTCTAGTGCACAAACTTATCGAATCGAAATAAATGAGTTCATTTTCTTTTGTTTCCCTTTTTCTAGGAACCTATTTGTTGGCATTCGATAGGACATATGTTTTGAGAAACATCATTGGGGGGGGGGGGGGGAGGGATTAGCGCCTCTGTCGTCATGGCATCCATCAGTGGTCATCCATCACCGTACATAGGTCAGGCGTTTGTAGCATAACCTGAGTCTCCGTAGTTCGTCCGGCTCAACATGTCAGCCATTGTGTTGACCCCCAAATTCACGCACAACATGCTGCATGATTGGTCCACGGAGGTTGACCTCCTTGCCATCGGAGATCGTTGCATGTGGCGCACCTTTCTTCGGACTGTCCGGCATCTTCACATGGCCAAGAGCAAGTGGGATACTGAATGTTTGTCAGCGACCCAAGAGTACTCACGCAATTAGCTGGATACATCAGAGGTTTTACACACTAGCAAACACAGAGCACACATGGAATTTGATGCCATGAAAACTTGCTACAGCTTTTTTATTTGGAATACAGAGAGAAAGAAGGGTCGTTGCATGACCGACCTAAACACACACCACGTTCCTAATAACTTGTGCCATCCCACCGATCAGATCGTGCGTGCATGATCTACGGCTCCACTATTATCACGTGTGATCCGATGTGCCATGCCATCCCATGACTCGGTTCACAACGCGGTAGAAACGGGAGCGACCCCAACCTGACACATGGACTCGACGCAAACATGCTGGCCATCAAGACCGACTCTCAGCGCACACCGCGTGCTTGCAGGCAGCTCTATGGCGCGTTATTTAGAACAAACAGATTGAAGGAAAAAAACCCTAGGGCATGGATCAGCCCTCGATCCACAAAAACCCACATCGCGAAGTTGTCTTAGTGGATCTCTTCATTCTCTGAGTCAATCTCGTCGTTCTCCGAGTCGGATAAGTGGTTGTCCACCTGCTCGTGCCTAGCCTGCCATGCCGTCAACCAAAAACACCACATCCAGATTCCGTTACATTCAATCATCACCCAGGCGGAAAAAACTGAAAACTTTGGAAAAATTGAAAGTAGTTCGAGTTCATACCCTCCTCATCTGGGCATGGCGGTACTTGAACCAGAGTTTGATATGCTGGGGCTCCACACGAAGCTTGCGACCGAGATGAGCGCGCTGGGTCTCATCAGGGTTGGGGCACTCCTTGAAAACACTGCAGTTCTCAGAAAAAAAAGATGAAAAGCTTGAATACCATGCACATGGATCACCATGAAAATATGACACGAAAAATAAGCTGTAGGAATGGTGCTTGATCAACCTATCGAGGATCTTTTTTTAGATAAAAGGCGAGAGCCCAACTTTATAGATAAAGCCACCAGGCAGAGTCACAACCACCAGAAGAAACACAGCACAACTAGAAAGTATGGGTACAAGGCATCCAGCCTATCATGGCACGCAGGCCAGCCAAACGAGCAATCGAAACCCTAAGAAACCATCCTCCTGGACCGCCGCACTAGAGAAGAAGCCGTAGATTTCATTTTGGATAGCATATCATCGAACGCCTCAAGGTCCCCATCCTTAGTCAATGATCTCCACTGCTGCAAAAAGACATTAGCTTTAAATAAGCAACTCACAGGGTTAGCTGGGAAAATGTGTTCAATAGTGAACTTGTTTCTAGTAGTCCAAAGCGACCAACAAATCGCTGCCCAGCCCACCATGAAAACCCGCTTAGATAGGCCTGCTAGAGAATTGATACATCGCCGAAGATCCTCAAAAGAGGAAGGGTTCCAAGGAACATGCAGCCAAAGTCCAATGCAACTCCAAATGAATTTAGCCAAAGAGCACTGGAAAAAGATATGTTCTGTATCCTCTGGGGCGCCGCACAGTTGACAACTGTCAGAACCCGGCCCGTTCCTCTTTATAATCTGGTCAGCCGCAGGAAGTTTGCGACGAAGAGCTTTCCAAAGGAAGATTTTGATCTTAGGAGGTATGCGGGCAGACCAAATAAGTTTTAACTTGTCAGTGCGAACACCAGCGATAAGATGCGAATACGCCGACTTAACCCAAAAACGCCCTGAAGAGGTGTGGGGCCAAAAAACGGAGTCTTCTTCCACCGAGAGCAAGGGGAAGCAGGCAGTAAGGCGTTGCCATTCTTCCAACTCCACAGGGGAAAGAGAGCGCCGAAAATCTAAAACCCAACCCTGGGCCGAGAGCTCAGAGATAGAGATCTCGGGGTTAGCACAAAACGAAAACAAAGTTGTATGAGCCACCGCAAGAGTAGTGTCCCCAACCCACCAGTCTAACAAAAAATGCGTAGATTTGCCGTTATGGACAACGAATTTCACCAGGGACCAGAAAAGTGGTCTAATACTAACAAGTTGGTGCCAAAATTGAGAGACACCAGAAGGGGAAGCGAACATAGGACTCGAGGAGGGAAAGTATTTAGCTTTGAGAAGGTTAAGCCAAGAAGGACGATCATCAAGGAACATAATCTTCCACCGCCATTTTAATAAAAGGAACTTATTCATGATTTTGCTGTTAATGATGCCAAGGCCCCCCATGTTCTTAGGTCTGCAAATGAGGTCCCACTTGACCATCCTATATTTGCGTTTGTTATCGGAGGAATTCCAGTAAAAGGCACCCCTGTGCTTATCGAAGCCCGTGTGAGTCCCTTCAGACAGAAGATAGAAGCCCATTAGAAACATCGGGAGAGAGGAAAGGCAGGAGTTGGTAAGGGCGACCTTGCCCGCCTGAGAATTATAGCGGCCTCGCCACGACAAAACTCTATTGCAAACTTTAGTCACAGCCGGGGCAAACTCTTTGGCCAAAAGCTTGAGCGGGGAGATGGGTAAGCCCACATATTTGAGAGGAAAGGATCCTAGCGAGCAGTTCAAGAGATGGGCGATCCTCTGCGCTTCCGAGGCAGATACCCCAGTCACAATGACCTCGCTTTTAGAGAAATTGATTTTAAGGCCCAACAAGGCTTCAAAGCAGAGAAGAAGAAATTCCAGATTCGTGATGGAGTTATCATTAATTCCAACCATAATGATGGTGTCGTCCGCATACTGAAGGTGAGAGATGCCATTAGGAATAAGATGGGAGCTAACCGGCGAGATGTGACTAGCAGCCGCAGCACGAGGCAGAATGTGAGATAAAGCATCAGCCACAAAATTGAAAAGCAAGGTGGACGCCGGGTCTCCTTGTCTCAGGCCCCTACCGTTTGCAAAGAAATTACTGGTCTGGCCATTGACAGCCACCGCTGTGTGCCCACCAATGACAAGTTGCATCAGGCGGTGGACCACCGAACCATCGAAGCCCTTGGCCAACAAAACTTGGCGGAGAAAACTCCAGCTGACTGAGTCATACGCCTTTTCGAAATCAAGTTTAAGGACCACAACCTTGGTGTTCTTAGAGTGAAGGTCATGGATTATCTCATGTAAGCAAAGCACCCCGTCCAGAATGAATCTCCCCTTAATGAACGCGGATTGGAAAGGGCTAATAACCCGATGGGCGATCGGAGAAATCCTAGTAGCCATCCCCTTGGCAGGAATCTTAGCAAAATTGTTAATCAAAGCAATGGGTCCAAATTGGGAGATCAAGTCAGCGCCTTTAACTTTTGGAATGAGGGTGAGAACTGTGTAGTTAAGTCTCGAGATGTCAACAGTCCCCAACCAAAAGCCTTGAGATATAGCCATAATTAGGCCCTTTAGCTGAGGCCAGAATTGCCGGAAGAAAGGAATGGAGAAGCCGTCAGGCCCAGAGGCCGCATTCGGGTTGCCAGAACGGATCGTCTCGAAAATTTCCTCTTCCGTGGGAGGAGTTAGCAAACTCTCATTATCAGTGACCGAAAGCTAGTCCAGAGGAGACCAAAAGGGCGAAGCCAAATTAAAGCCTAACACAGGTTTATCAGCTAGGAGGTTAGAGAAGAAATCAACCACATGACGCATAATCACCGAGTTCTGACCCTGGCGCTGTCTATCATAAGGCTATCAATAATGCATCTCCGGCGCCTGCCGTTAGCAATCGCAAAGAAGTAAGACGTAGGCGAGTCACCCTTTAAGGTCCAGTTGATAGTACCACGCTATTTCCAATACACTTCCTCTTGCCTATGAATGCCCAGTAGCGCCTCTTCTAAACCATACCTAGTTTGTCATTCAGTCAAGGACAGCCTAGAACTATCGGCGCGTTCATCTAAAACACCAATTTGAGCCACCAACCTAGCTTTGTCATGCCTTGACTCAGCATAGTGGTTTTTAGACCAGCCTCTAAGGAATCGATGCAGAAAATAGGAGCATTGATGCCAGTCATCCATGGGGCCAAAAGAGCGTCGAGTAGAGGAGAGGAAAGTCAGAATCTTTTGTGCCACCAACTCGTTAAAACCCTCCACTTGTAGCCATGAAGCATCAAACTGGAATCTCGGGAAACCCATTGGGCGCGAGCCATCATCTAGAATCAAGGGGGTGTGATCAGAGCCAACACAAGCCAGGGCTCTAAGACTAACACGGGGGAATAGAGAATCCCACCTAGATCAAACAAAAACCCTATCAAGAACAGAACGAATTGGGGGAGTTTGATGGTTAGACCAAGTAAAACGGGCTCCAACCCTAGGAATCTCACGAATAGACGTGTCCCTAATGAAAGCATTAAAAGCATCAGCCAGGGGCCAAGAAAAGTTAGACGAGCTCTTGTCAGAAGGGAAACAGAGCATGTTAAAATCGTCCCCGATCAAGAGGGGTAGCTGGCATGATTCAATTTTAATACTAATCTCGTCCAAGAAGGCATAAGACATCGCGTGGTCAGCCAGACCATAAACCACAATGATCTCCAACAAGGAGTTGACGGATCGAAGAGAAACCACCATGCTAGCCCAAAAAATGCCATGGTCGGAAGCCACAAAATCGAAAGTATCTTTTTTGGCACCAAGCAGAAGACCACCGGAGTGCCCAGCTGAGGCCACGCAATTCCAATGAAATCTGTCTATCCCAGCAATGGCCTTTAATTCACTCGAGGAAAAGGAAGCTTTCATAGTCTCGACAAGGCCAATAAATTCTACGTTTTCGGATCGGACCAGGTCTTTAAGTTGGTCCCTGCGACCCCTAGCGCCGAAACCATGAATATTCCAGAATAAGGCCTTCATCTAAAAGATAAGTTTTTGATACGGAGACTGGACCTGCTCAGCGCCATGCAGGATTTTGCACGCTTCCTTGCCACATGATTAGAAGTCACCGGGGGAGCTTGACACCTGTCAACTCCCCCCTCATCCCCACCGGCCACAGCCGGTGGGGCGGCCGAACCCACCCGAGCCTCCATGGCTTTCGCAATATCAGCCTGGGCTATTTCATTTGCCCTAATAACACCAAGAATAGACGAGGGGGAACCCAGGCTAGAATCTAAGCAAATACCAACATCATCTAGAATTTTGAGCAAGTGATCATCAGCTTGTGAAGGAAGAACTAAACGCACAGGAGAGGCAACCGTGGGAAGGGAGGGGGAAGGGGCTGGGGATGAACCTGAAGGAGGCAGATCCCGAGCCGCAGCACGCCGAGCCGCCCGATCGACCACCCGCTCACCGCTGTTGGAGACGCGGCCGCTCTTGTGGGCCGAGGACGCAAGCGAGCGCACATGCACAGGACGAGCACGACTGGGGGAAGCCGCAGCAGAGGACGGGCCCGAAGCCGCACCCATATCAGCATCAAGCCTACGGCAGAGCCCAGCCGCGGACTGCCTAGAGTCACCTGAAGCACGGCTCTTGGCGGAGTATTTCTTGACATAGGACTTTTTCTTCTTCTTGGACACAGCAGGGCCAACCGGGGGGAGATCTTTAATGCCAGACGAGGAGGGAGAAGCGGGACGGGCAAAGAGGTTGGAGCACACCGCCGAGAAAGGTGTGCCTTTAGCCCCACCCGAAGCCGCATCCCCTCCACCCAAGCCAGGCGCTGCATCCTGGGGCCCCCGACCAGCAGGCGCATTCTCCTTTAGCAAATCCTGATCTTCGGGAGAGAGCCCATCCCACTCCGACTGAGTGAAACAAGGATCAGTCCCATGCATGGAGTCGTCAGGGCATCCATCCCCATCTTTGCTTTTGTCGCCATTGCCTGAGGCCCGGGGGGGGAGGAGGAGGAGGAGGTGACACCGGACCCGAGGCCCCCTCCACCCGCACCCGGAGCCAAAAGCCACCAGCCGCAGGAAATACATCAATGCAGCCGCGGATGCACAGGGGGTCAACACACCAGACCTGGAGCCGGGCCGGCCCCAGAATGGCCAGAGAGGCTTGGTCCACTTGGATAGGTTTCCCGATGAGCACCCCGAAAGCCATGAGCAACGCCGTGGTGCGCATGCTAGGAGGGACATCTTCGACCAGTACCCACACATTAGACAGAGAAGAAATCGCCCTAGACCTGTTGGAAGCAGCTTTGACCGAGACCACAAGTTGATTCAGAGGCAGCGTGAAGCTAGTGCATGAGGAGATCATATGGAGGCTCTCTTTTGAGGGAAAAGTCGCAGCAAAATCAAACTCAGAAAGTTGGCGAATTTGCCAATCCCAACCGCCCTCATCCCATAACTGAAGTTCATCAAGAAGGGTCTGGGAAGAAATGCGTTTATCCTAGACAGAAATAATGCCGACATTGGAAAGCAACGGAATAGGGGCTGCCTCTGGGATCCCCTTATCTAAAGCAAAGAAAGAACACCCTGGGAGGCCGGTGCCATAGTGAACAAAAGCGGGGGGCTTGACACGATTCTGGCAATCCACCGTGAGATGACCATCTTCTCTGCAGATGAGACAAAAGGGAGGGTTTTCACAACGAGATTGGAAATGGCCGGGGCGGTGACACGCGAAGCAGGTGAGGATGGGGTTGGAGACTTGGGATTGGGGAGGGTTGCGACCAGATCCACGAGGAGGAGGAGAGAGAATGCCATCACCAGATGGAACAGGACCAGATCCAGCCCCCCGCCCGGCAGCAGGGCCGATAGGGCGGCGGACCGGGGCCCCCGACGCCCCACGGGGGAAGAAACGAGACGGGCCACCCCCCGCCGCCACCGGAGCCCGCAACGGCACACCGCTCCGGGGAGCAGCGCCCAGTGGGGGAGACACGCCAGCCGACGCCGCCGCCGACCCCGCCTCCGGGGCGAGAGAAGCCTGAAGCTTAGCACAGAGCGCCGCCTCGTACTCCAGATCTGCGGCCGCCTCGCCGGAGCCATCACGCCCACGCTTCTGGCCGGGGACCGCCTCATTGGAGGACACACGGGAGCGGTTTATCGCAGCCACCGCCGCAAAGGAGAGGGAGAGGGGAGGGTGAGGAGGAGATCTGGCGAAGCGCCGAATGGGTAGACGATGACGAGATAGATTAGAAGAGGAGGCCGGAAACCCTAGAAAATGGGGAACCGCACCCCTCCGCACCCATAAATACACAGACCGAGCCAGACCCGGCTCGATAGAAGGCCTCACATGAGGGGTGGGCTGGGCCTGGGCCACCCGCGGCCCAGAACCCAAAGAAGGGAGGGGGGAAATCAGACAGAGACGCCAAGGCTAACACCGAAACGGGCCCAACAGGCCCAGCAGCACCCGGCAGGGCCCGCTCCGCAGGCGGGGGAGCCAGCGCCGCCCCCGATCCCAGATCTAGGGTTGGCACCAACTCCGACGCCGCCGAAGCGACGGACGCCGCAACGGAGGGTGAGCAGGCACGAGGACCCGCCGGAGAGCCAGACGCCGAAGGCGGCGCAGCCCCAGCCATCCCAACGGAACCCAACAGACCCGCAGCAGGGGACCAACATGACGCATGCCGGCGACCACGCGAAACGCGACGCCACACATCCACATCCAAAGCAGGCCCAACGGGGCGCCCCCGCCCCCCGGGCGCGAACTTGCGCCGGCGACCTGCCGTCGCAGCCACAGAAGGACAGCATACCAAGACAGGGCGGGGAGGAGGAGAAGGAGCCTCAGAATCCGACCCGGAGCCATCGGGATCCAGCACCCAAAACTTATTGGCCCGGATAGGGGAGATGCGGCCAGAGCGAGGAGGGGAGGACAGAGCGCAGAGGGGGGCGGCACGCGACGCCGGAGCGGAGCCCGGGGGGACCACGGAGGGGTGGGAGGGGGAGGGGACGCAAGGAGCAGGGACCCCGCCGGGGAGGAGCCCGACGCAGGTGTCGCCACATGGGGGAGGGGGTAGGGGGGAGAGGAGAGCTATCGACGTCCTCTGATACCTCACTTCACCTCTCGAGGATCTGAATCTGGTTGTCACTTAGATCCATTGTTACCAATTTCTCGCTTGCTCGCTCACTCTCGCAGGCTGCCTATGTATACACGAGAGGGTGGTGTTTCTCCTCGTACTGGATGTTGTGTGACCTCTGGCTTGCTCCTATTTATACACGAGAGGGCCGTGTTTCTCCTCTGTCACAGTGCTGGCGCAAAGATGCGCCTATCTGTGTGACCTCTGGCTTGCTGCTGGCAGTTTCCTGGCCGGTCTCTCTTAATGCCTCCTCGATTTTGGCTTCTTCCACCCTATATTGCTGATCGTCCGTCCCTGTATTGCTCGGGAGCGCCAGCAGCAGAAACGTTCGCTTTGACTTTTGACCACCTCGGCTCTCTCGCCAGCAGCAGAAACGTCCGTCTAGGTTTCTTTCTATGCCTCTTCTCTTTTGGCATCGTCCCTGGCTTGCTGGGAGCGCCAGCACTAGCGTGGTTGTACTGGTAACTGATGCAATAATGTACTTTCTTCGGTCCTTTTTAGTTTCCATATAAGTTTTTTCCGAAATCAAAATATCCCTACTTTGACCAAACTTATAGAAAAATGTATCAACATTCACAATGCCAAATCAATATTGTTAGATTCATTATGAGATGCGGTTTTAGAGTATATATATTTGGTATTGTAAATATTGATATTTTTTAATATAATTTTGGTCAAACTTTGCAAATTTTGACACAAATCTAATACGCAGAGTAAAAAGAACTAGAGGGAGTAAGAAGGTTATCAATAAATTCATTTTGTCGGAAGTATTAATGGGTTTATTGACATGTGATGTAAGAAAAAGTGCATTCTGATTTAAACCATATAATGTATAGTTTTATCTAGCGGAATTCGCAAAGCACTTCAAACAACAATTTATGGACCTTCTTCTGTACGGGCCCTATATTGGGTTTGTATGAAACAAACAAATGGAGCTACACAAATGCAGAGTGACCTGAAAATGTCCGCTGACCTGTCTAGAGTTCTTAATTTCTCCCCTTCCCACAATTACTAACATTGTTCCTCTTGTAGAAAGGGAGATAATTAATCCTGAAGGTATGCCCATGTATGGCTTGTTAACCATTATAATCAACTAGCAAAGTGGCCTGCTCGATGCGCGTGCTAGAATTTCTTAAAGTATAATAATGAGACCATATTATTTGATATTTGCAAAAAAAATACTGGAACCAAATGTAATGACATTTATAATATAAGACTTTCTGCTCATATAATTTTTGCTTATGTATGTTTGATTTTTTAATCTTATCCATTTATCATTTACCTTCTCATTTTCTATGCTGGACTAACTGTATTTTTTATGATCAGTGGTTTTGTGCAATTTATATTTGCATCATTATTCAGCAGTTTTATCATGTTGCATTGTACTACTTTTCTTTAAACACAAATTAAGTAGTCCTTATTGTTTGTGTAGGCATATGTATATTTGCTAACGCTGGTCAAGATTGACATGTTATTTTTTGTTTTAGTGATTTTTACTGTAAGTGTTCTTAAATTAGCTATATGCAATGAGTGTGCCTTTATATACAATATATATCTATTAAAACTGTCATGTTAGGTGTATGTTTGCATGATCATTTGTTAGTTAATTTAAGATACATGCACTAAGGATGACCAATGTTGGCTCAAATTTTCCAGTAAGAAAGTTTGGTATAACATTATGCACACTTTTAGAAGAAAATGTGTACGAACTACTATGTACTTAATGATAGTGGTTTCGTTGATCCTTCAGCGGGATCATCTTAAATTAACCATTCTTCGAAAGGTATCTCATAAATTAGAAACACATGGAAGAAAACCACTTTCTGGAATTACTATCTGGTAAACTGTTGACAACCTGGAAAGCACAACTAATGAAGCAAAATGCATATTTGTTTTTTATTGTTGGTACTCTCTGTCATAAATCTTCATATGTGAAAGTCCATGTTGATATTTTGTCGAGCACGTAGTATCCCTGATAGTGTTCAGAGAAATAATGGTACTTCAAGTCATGGAGGGGGACTCAAGAAGATTACAGACATCAAGTAATAAAAGAAGCAAAAGTAGATTAACGACATTTTCCCATCATGCACAGTAATGTTGTTTATAATAACTTAAATGGTAAAATGGCAAAGAACTTCAATTGTATGTAGAACTGCAGAGATATTTTAAAAAATACTCTCATAATTTATATTATATAGGAAAATTAAAAAGACATAAGAATTTTAACTCTTACATGTTTTAAATGACTCTTTTTTTGTTTCGGAAAATCAAATTAATATCAAGTAGAATCCCAAATACGCCCTGTTGTGGTCCACATCAATTTCGGTCCTTATTATGAGGACACAATCCCAACTAACTGATAATGCATGACACTTTTTTTGTGATTTCGTAAGGATACACTACTAGGCAAAAGCTTATACACAAAATCTTACCAGCAGCGCGGTTTAAAACAAGGCGCTACTGCTACTTAGCAGTAGCGCGCGGAAACAAAACGCGCTACTGCTAGCCGCGTAGCAGTAGCGTGCTAGGTGAAAACAACACTACTACTACAATTGCCGCGACATAGCCGTCAGACTAGGTATAGTAGTATCGTCGGTTTTGCAAACGCGCTACTGACAATGAACTTAGCAGTAGCCCACTACTGGAATCAGCTACTTTGCCATCTGCCATCTCTTTGCCGTCCGCTAGCAGACGACAAAGAAGCTCTTTGCCATCAGCTACCCAAAAGCAGACGACAAAGAACTGGCTGATGGCAAAGACCAGTTCTTTGCCGTCCGCTAGCTGACGGCAAATATTCTTTGCCGTCAGCTGGCAGACGGCGAAGAGGGAGGCGGCCCACACTAACGGTCTGATTAGGGAAAACCTAACGGGTCCCTCTTTGCCGTCCGCTAGCTGATGGCAAAGAGTACTAAAGCGGACAACAAAGGGGGGGCGGACGGCAAACCTTTAGGTTACTAACGGCCGAGCCCCACCCCGCCCATCTCTCTCTATTTTGCTCGGTCCCCCACCTCCCCGGTGACCACCACCACCCTCCGCCGCCCCCGCCACCCATCGCCGCCCCCTTGCCCCACCTCCCCTCGCCCCGTCACCCCTGTTGGGGATCGTTGCAGAAATTCGAAAAATTTCTACGCATCACCAAGATCAATCTATGGAGAGACTAGCAACGAGAGAGAGGGGAGTGCATCTTCATACCCTTGAAGATCTCGATGCGGAAGCGTTACAAGAACGCGGATGAAGGAGTCGTACTCGTAGCGATTCAGATTGCGGTTGATTCCGATCTAAGCGCCGAACAACGATGCCTCCGCGTTCAACACACGTACAGCCCGGGGACGTCTCCTCCTTCTTGATCCAGCAAGGGGAGAGGAGAAGTTGAGGGAGAGCTCCGGCAGCACGACGGCCTGGTGGTGGAGCTTGCAGTTCTCCGGCAGGGCTTCGCCAAGCACTACTACTACTACGGAGGTGTTGGGGAGGGAGAGGACTGCGCCACGGGAGGGGTGCGGCTCCCATGCGCCTCCCCACTGTATACAGGGGTGGAGGGGGCTCGTTTCTTGCCCTCCAAGTCCATTGGGGCGTTGGCAAAGGTGGGGGAAAGAAATCCCATCATTTCCCTTCCCCACCGATTGTTATCCCCCTTTTTTAGGGATCTTCATCTTATCCCTTCGGGATATGATCTTATTCCTTCTAAGGGGGATCTTGGTGCGCCTTTACCAGGAGTTGTGGGGCCTTGCCCCTACTACCCACGTTCATGTGGGTGCCCCCATGCAGGTGGGTCCCACTCTAGAACCTTCTAGAACCTTCTCGGTACAATACCGAAAAATCCTAAACATTTTCCAGTGGCCAAAATAGGACTTCCCATATATAAATCTTTACCTCCGGACCATTCCGGAAATCCTCGTGACGTCCACGATCTCATCCGGGACTTCGAACAACATTCGGTAACTGCACATTAATTCCCATAACAACTCTAGCGTCACCGAACCTTAAGTGTGTAGACCCTACGGGTTCGGGAATCATGTAGACATGACCGAGACATCTCTCTGGCCAATAACCAACAGCGGGATATAGATACCCATGTTGGCTCCCACATGTTCCACGATGATCTCATCGGATGAACCACGATGTCGGGGATTCAATCAATCCCGTATACAATTCCCTTTGTCTATCGGTATGCTACTTGCCCGAGATTCGATCGTCGGTATCCCTATACCTTGTTCAATCTCATTACCGACAAGTCTCTTTACTCGTTATATAACGCATGATCCCGTGGCTAACTCATTAGTCACATTGAGCTCATTATGATGATGCATTACCGAGTGGGCCCAGAGATACCTCTCCGTCATACGGAGTGACAAATCCCAGTTCCGATTCGTGCCAACCCAAAAGACACTTTCGGAGATACCTGTAGTGCACCTTTATAGCCACCCAGTTACGTTGTGACGTTTGGTACACCCAAAGCATTCCTACGGTATCTGGGAGTTACACAATCTCATGGTCTAAGGAAATGATACTTGACATTAGAAAAGCTCTTAGAAAATGAACTACACGATCTTGTGCTATGCTTAGGATTGGGTCTTGTCCATCACATCATTCTCCTAATGATGTGATCCCGTTATCAATGACATCCAATGTCCATGGTCAGGAAACCATAACCATCTATTGATCAACGAGCTAGTCAACTAGAGGCTTACTAGGGACATGTTATGGTCTATGTATTCACACATGTATTACGGTTTCCAGTTAATACAATTATAGCATGAACAATAGACAATTATCATGAACAAGGAAATACAATAATAACCACGATGATCTCATTGGATGAACCACGATGTCGGGGATTCAATCAATCCCGTATGCAATTCCCTTTGTCTATCGGTATGCTACTTGCCCGAGATTCGATCGTCGGTATCCCAATACCTTGTTCAATCTCGTTACCGGCAAGTCTCTTTACTCGTTCTATAACGCATGATCCCGTGGCTAACTCATTAGTCACATTGAGCTCATTATGATGATACGTTACCGAGTGGGCCCAGAGATACCTCTCCGTCATACGGAGTGACAAATCCCAGTCTCGATTCGTGCCAACCCAACAGACACTTTCGGAGATACCTGTAGTGCACCTTTATAGCCACCCAGTTACGTTGTGACGTTTGTTACACCCAATGCATTCCTACGGTATCCGGGAGTTACACAATTTCATGGTCTAAGGAAATGATACTTTACATTAGAAAAGCTCTTAGCAAACGAACTACACGATCTTGTGCTATGCTTAGGATTGGGTCTTGTCCATCACATCATTCTCCTAATAATGTGATCCCGTTATCAATGACATCCAATGTCCATGGTCAGGAAACCATAATCATCTATTGATCAACGAGCTAGTCAACTAGAGGCTTACTAGGGACATGTTGTGGTCTATGTATTCACACATGTATTACGGTTTCCAGTTAATACAATTATAGCATGAACAATAGACAATTAGCATGAACAAGGAAATACAATAATAACCATTTTTATTGCCTCTAGGGCATATTTCCAACAGCCACACCGTCCCAACCACCCACCGCCACCGCCACCCGCCACCGCCTCCTGGCCCCACCGCCCCTCGCCCCGTCGCCCCCACCACCCGCCACCGCCCCGGTGTCCCGACGCCCGCGCCGGAGCCAGGCTCGCTGCGGGCCCCCTACGTCTGCCTCGCGCCCCCCCGCCACGGAGCCAGGCTCGCCGCCGCCCCTGCGCCCGCGCGGCCCCCAGCGCAGGCTCGCCCCTACGTCCGCCTCGCGCCCCCCCGCCCCTGCGTCCACCTCGCCCCCCCCCCCCCGCCCCAGAGCCAGGCTCGCCGCCGCCCCTGCGCCCGCGCTGCCCCCCTCCATCCTCCATCGATAGGAGCCAAGGTGAGATTTTTTTTGTTTTTTCTACTGTTTTTCTTTGTTGTTTAGGTTTAATTAGGTTATTGATAGTGTCGGTGTCAAAACCGGCGGATCTCGGGTAGGGGGTCCCGAACTGTGCATCAAGGTCGGATGGTAACAGGAGACAAGGGACACCTTATTTTACCCAGGTTCAGGCCCTCTCGATGGAGGTAAAACCCTACTCCTGCTAGATTAATATTGATGATATGGGTAGTACAAGAGTAGATCTACCACGAGATCAAGGAGGCTAAACCCTAGAAGCTAGCCTATGGTATGATTGTGTATGATGATGGTTGTCCTACGGACTACAACCCTCCGGTTTATATAGACACCGGATAGGGTTAGGGTTACACATAGTCGGTTACATTGGTAGGAGATCTTGAATATCCGCACACCTATCTTGCCTTCCACGCCAAGAAAAGATCCTTCCGGACACGGGACGAAGTCTTCAATCTTGTATCTTCATGGTCCTGGAGTCCGGCTGAAGGTATAGTGCTAGGGTTTCAACATACCCCATTTCAAATTCAAATAAATTTAGACATGATGCAAGGATGCAATGCCACTAATTACAAGCATTATTCTAGGGCTGTGACACATAGGTACAATAAAGAACCAATCATGGAGCGGTATACCTTATGATCGAAGTCAGTACCATTTTCATCAGTGCATAGATGACAATTTGTGGGCATAGAAATTTTGATGCCTTTGCAGTCTTGCATGCCGAATTTCTTCAGGACATCCTTGAGGTATTTCTCCTGAGATATGAATATGCCATTGTGCTGTTGACGAATTTGAAGACCTAAGAAGAATTTCAACTCTCCCATCATAGACATTTGATATTCTTCTCTCATCATATAGGCAAATTCATCACTATAACGTTGGTCAGTACAGCCAAAGATGATATCATCAACATATATTTGGCACACAAACAATTCACCATCATAAGATTTAGTAAAGAGAGTGGGATCGAGTGAACCAGGTGTGAAGCCTTTCTTCATGAAGAATTTATTCAATGTATCATACCACGCCCGTGGGACCTGCTTGAGGCCATAGAGGGCCTTGTTAAGTCTGAAGACTATGTCAGGATTCTTTGGATATTCAAAACCTGGTGGTTGAGCAACATATACTTCTTCCTCAATCTTACCATTGAGGAATGCAATTTTCACATCCATTTGGTGTAAGATGATATCATGATGGTTAGCATAAGCAAGAAATATGCGAATAGCCTCAAGTCTAGAAACAGGTGCAAAAGTTTCATCGAAATCAATTCCTTCAACCTGTGTGTAGCCTTGAGCTACTAGTCGTGCCTTATTCCTCACCACAACACCATTTTCATCTTGCTTGTTGCGGTAGATCCACTTTGTGCCAATGATGTTATGCTTGCGAGGATCGGGACGATTGACTAGTTCCCATACGTTGTTGAGCTTGAACTGATGTAATTCTTCTTGCATGGCCTGAATCCACTCAGGCTCCAGAAATGCTTCATCTACCTTAGCGGGCTCTGTGATAGACACAAAAGCAAAGTGCCCACAAAAGTTAGATAGATGTGAAGCTTTTGAGCGTGTGAGAGGACCTGGTGCTCTAATGTCATCGATGATCTTCTCCACTTGCACTTCTTTTGCAACGCGATGATGAGCTGGTTGTCGTTGAGGAATTTGATCAGCATTTTCTTCAGCATCAATTTCCTCAGCATTTTCTTCAGGTGCATCAGCTCGACGTTCTTCACGTTCTGGAATGAATTCTTCAGCAGATTCTTCAGTAGGAATGACATCTTCAGTAGTCTTGTGCTTGATAGAATCCTCAGGTGCAGGTTCATCTAACACAGAAGGTAGGTGCTCTCTTTGCGAGCCATTAGTTTCATCGAACCGCACATCTACAGTTTCAACAATCTTGTGAAGAACATTGTTGAAGACTCTGTAGGTGTGCGAGTCCTTTCCGTAACCAAGCATGAAACCTTCATGTGCTTTCGGTGCAAATTTAGAATTGTGATGAGGATGTCTAATCCATCATTTAGCACTGAAGACTTTGAAATAACTCACATTTGGTTTCTTGTCAGTGAGGAGTTCATAGGCAGTCTTCTTGAAGAATTTGTGAAGATATATTCTGTTGATGATGTGGCACGCAGTATCAATTGCATCAACCCAGAAACGACGAGGGGTTTTGTACTCATCGAGCATAGTGCGAGCCATCTTAGCAAGAGTCCTGTTCTTGCGCTCCACGACGCCATTCTGTTGAGGAGTATAAGGAGCAGCTAACTCATGAGTAATACCAAGTTCATCAAGATAGTCATCGAGACCCGAATTCTTGAACTCAGTGCCATTGTCACTTCTGATGTGCTTAATCTTCACACCAAAGTTGGTTGAAGCCCTCGAGAAAAATCGTTTGAAGACTTCCTGCACTTCAGTTTTGTAAGAGACAAGGTGTACCAATGTGTAACGAGAGTTATCATCAACAATAACAAAGCCATATTGAGATGCTTCATTTGAAACAGAGGAATAATGATTAGGACCGAAAACATCCATGTGAAGCAATTCGAATGCACGAGTAGTGGTCATGATAGTCTTCGCTGGATGCTTGGCCTTTGTCATCTTTCCAGCTTCACAGGCACCGCACAAGTGATCCTTGAGGAATTTGACATTCTCAATGCCAATGACATGCTTCTTCTTCGCAAGCGTGTTCAAATTCCTCATGTCTGCATGACCAAGTCGTCGATGCCATAGCCATCCTTCTGAAGCTTTTGCAAGTAGGCACACGGCTGGTTGTGAATCTGCAGAGAAATCAACAATATACAAGTCTCCTCTCCTAAAGCCTTCGAAGACTTTGGAATTGTCAGCTTCCATAATCACAACGCAACGATACTTGCCAAAGACAACAACCATATCAAGATCACAAAGCATTGAGACAGACATAAGATTATATCCTAAGGACTCAACAAGCATGACTTTGTCCATGTGTTGATCCTTTGTGATAGCAACCTTACCTAGACCCAATACCTGACTTTTGCTTTTATCAGCGAAGATGATATGCTTCATGTGTGACGCTGATAAGGGAGCATCCATCAACAGATTCCTGTCACCGGTCATGTGATTTGTACATCCACTATCAAGTACCCATTCAGTGGCTTTGGGTTGATCATCCTGCACATGAATTAGTGCAACTTACGACCTCATATACTTCAGTAGTGAAGAATATGATATCGCAATTAATCAGATCAATTTCATCAAGCAATAAGACAGATAAAATAGAGGGAGGACGTGTGAAATGAAAGTTCATTTCATCATGGTTAGCCTGCGTCCTTTCAGGCAATTTGTCAGGTCCCCAGCAAATTCTTCAGACGTTATTGCACGTCTGGAGACCTGACCCTACAGAAGAGATTAGTTCTTTTTCTTCACCACCCACATCTGAAGGGGTAGCATAGAGTTCATCACTCTGCGAGCTCCATATGAGAATGGTGGCAAAGCCAAACCATTTCGTTTCACATAAGAGCGGTTAGGGTAAGCATATGCATAAGCAGAGAAATTCTTGGAGGACTTATGAACATAATAATTTGAAGAATAATGCTCATATTCATAGCCCTTGGCTCTTCCCTGCGAAACAGAGTTGTTAACACGATGATGTTCATATGAGGACTTTGATCCATGTGAGGAATTTGATGCCCTTGAGGAATTTGGTCCGTATGAGGACTTGGATCCATATGAAGAATTTGGTCCATATGAAGAATTTGATCCGGGGTTCCTTTTCTTCACAGGTGGTGTCATGAGGACATTCACCTGAAGACTTTCAAGGCAACTTTTGGGAACCCAGATTTTCTTCATAGGGGAACCGTTCCTGCAGTTAGTGCCAACATATCTGGCAAATACTTCACCATTCTGATTTTTGAACAGTTTATAGTTGGAGTCAAATGACTCATCAGAAGAATGAGAAGATTCACATGTATAGCCAGATAAATTAGATGGATCAACTGGAGGTCCCTTTGCAGCAACCCATGAGGTTTTGGGGTACTGCTCAGGCTTCCAATATGTACCATCAATGTTGAGTTTCCTCTCAAAGGCAATACCCTCTTTCCTAGGGTTCCTGTTGAGGATCTGCTTTTTAAGCACATCACAAAGAGTCTGATGCCCTTTGAGGCTTTTGTACATGCCTGTCACGTACAATTCCTTCAGTCCTGCATCGTCAGTAATACTAGCAATGTCCTCAGATGAGGAATTAGTGATAGCAGAGGCAGGTGAAGAATTTGTAACATTTGAAGCATTTGAACATTCAGGTGAGGAATTAGCAGATTGTCGTTCAATGCATTTTAAACATGGAGGAATAAATTCTTCCTGAGCAGCGCTGATTTGTTGAGCAAGTAATGAATCGCGCTCCTTTTGAAGATCTTCATAACTCTCTCTTAGCTTCTCAAGATCTTGCTTCTTTTGAAGATATTCATAAGAAAGCTTCTCATGATCAGATAAAAGAGTGTTATGATGACTTTGAAGGTTATCAAACTTGGTCTGAAGTCTCTGAAGATTTTCAGTTAAGGCCTTAGTGCCATCCAATTCTTCACCCAACATATCATCACTTTTGTCTAGCATGTTTTGAACCTTTTCAAAAGCCTTTTGTTGTTGCACAGCAATCTTAGCAAGTTTAGAGTAGCTAGGCTTAAGATTTTCATCAGATTCATCATTGCTAGATTCAGAGGAGGCGTATTTGAGTACCTTGGCACCCTTTGCAATGAAGCAATAGGTGGGAGCGTAGTCATCACTGCCTTCATCAGCATTGTTGGTGAGATCACTTTCTTCAGCGTTGAAGATGGATTTGCTGACGAATGCAGTAGCGAGGGCTAGGCTTGCCACACCAGACTCAGAATCCTCAGATTCCTCTTCTGCTTCATTTTCTTCAGATTCAGCCTCAGAGTCCATTTCCTTGCCAATGAATGCCCGAGCCTTCTTGGAGTTGCTCTTCTTGTGAGACGAAGACTTCGAGGATTTTGATGATGAGGATTTTGAGGATTTCTTCTTTTTCTTCGCATCATCAGAATTGTAATCCTTGTATTTCTTCTTCTTTGATTCCTTTTTCCACTAAGGACAATCTTGAATGTAATGTCCTGGTTTCTTGCACTTGTGACAAAGCCTCTTCTTGTAGTCACTGGATGAGGAATCATTGCTCCTTGAAGGTTTTCCAAAGCGACCACGTCTTGAGAACTTCTGGAATTTCTTCACAAGCAGTGCTAGATCATGACTCAGTTCTTCAGGATCACCAAGGCTGCTACCAGAGTCCTCATCCTCGGACTCAGATACAACCTTGGCCTTCAGTGCACGTGATCTGCTATAGCTCGAACCGTAGAGATCTCTCTTTTCAGCAAGCTGGAACTCATGAGTGTTTAGCCTCTCGAGGATATCAGCGGGGTCAAGTGACTTATATTCACCACGCTCTTGTATCATCAGTGCCAGAGTGTCAAATGAGGAATCAAGCGATCTCAGCAATTTCTTCACCACCTCATGGTCGGTGATGTCAGTGGCACCAAGTGCTTGAAGCTCATTTGAGATGTCAGTGAGGCGATCGAAGGTTTGCTGAACATTTTCATTGTCGAGTCTTTTGAAGCGGTTGAAGAGATTGCGAAGAACATCAACTCGGGAGTCACGCTGAGTTGAAACTCCTTCATTAACCTTGAACAGCCTATCCCAGATAAGCTTAGCAGTTTCTAAAGCACTCACTCTACCATACTGTCCTTTGCTCAGATGGCCACATATGATATTCTTCGCTTGTGAATCAAGTTGCTTGAATATCTTCACATCGGTAGCGTTCATGAGGGAGTGACGGAGGGAACACCATTTTCCACAACGTACCAGAGATCGTTATCAATTGCCTCAAGATGCATGCGCATCTTGTTCTTCCAGTAGGGGTAGTCCGTCCCATCAAAGGTAGGACACCCAGCAGAGACCTTGATCATACCTGCGGTCGACATAACTAAAACTCCAGGCGGTTAAACCAAAATCACACAGAACAAGGGAGTACCTTGCTCTGATACCAATTGAAAGTGCGTTATATCGACTAGAGGTGGGTGAATAGGCGATTTTTATGAAATTCTTCACTGAGGAATTTGCTCGTGAGGAAATTCCTTAGCGAAGAACTACTAGCAGCGGAATAAGTACTCAGAGATAAACATAGCAGAATACATGCATGGTCATCATGATGAAATGAAGACAAACTCAGAGTACAGAAAGTGTAAACACAGGATAGCACAAGATGAAGACAAACAGACTGAAGAAATTGAACTAAGGAAATTGAGAAAGTCTTCAGTCAAAGTCTTCAAACACAGATATGAACAAACACACAACACAGTAATGAGGAAATGAAAGTGTTGAGGAAATAGAACCAGTAAGCTTGGTGAAGACAATGATTTGGTAGACCAGTTCCAACTGCTGTCTCAGTTGTACATCTGGTTGGAGCGGCTGAGTATTTAAACTCGAGGAGACCTAGTCCCAGACACACAGTCCTCACCGTATTCTCCTTGAGCTAAGGACACACAGTCCTCGCCCAATCACTCGTGGTAAGTCTTCAGGTGACTTCCAAACCTTCACAGACTTGGTCACTCAGCGATCCACAATTCCTCTTGGATGCTCTAGACCTTGACGCCTAACCGTCTGGAAGAAGCACAGTCTTCAAAGGTAACAAGCGTCGGATCCACGCAGGATCAATCTCTTCAGTGATGCTCAATCACTTTGGGTTCGTAGGTGTTTTGGGTTTGGGTTTGGATTTTCCTCACTTGATGATTTTCGCTCAAAGTCCTCGGAGGATGGGTTGCTCTCAAATGACAAGTGTCAAGTTCTCGCGGAGCAGCCAACCAGCTAGTGGTTGTAGGGGCGGCTATTTATAGCCTAGGGAGCAGCCAAACATGATAAGACATAAATGCCCTTCAATGATATGACCGTTAGGTGGACAAGATATTTTGGGACAACTGGCGGAAATTTAAGGTTCAAATTCCTCAGGGCTATCATGTTCCTCACTGTGTAGGCAATTCGCACTGGCGAATTCCTAACTCCTCGGTCAGAGCAAAGTCCTCAGTGACCAGAAGAACTGCGTCTCTTTCACTGAAGAAATTGAATGATCTGTATGAGATTTCCAATGGCTTCACTCGAAGGGATTGGTAGGTGTAGGATTTGAGTTGAGCATCACATGGAAATTTTCTCCTTAGTATTTCCTCGACCCCTTTAACAGTACAGTGTTTCCTATGACTCAAGAAAGAGAAAATGAAACTACGAAAACAAAAGTCTTCACGCTTCATGTTCCTCGAATGAATACCAAGTCTTCAAGGTCACACCAATTTCTTCACTTTCAAAGTCTTCAGAAAGTCTTCAAAATATCAAAGTCTTCAGTCGAAGAACTTCATTTTTAGGGGTCGACTTTCTCTGTAAATATCAAACTCCTCAAAGACTTATACACCTGTGTACACTCATAAACACATTAGATACTTAACCTATAAGTCTTCAATACACCAGAATCACTAAGGGGCACTAGATGCACTTACAGGGAGAGCTCCGGCAGCACGACGGCGTGGTGGTGGAGCTTGCAGTTCTCCGGCAGGGCTTCGCCAAGCACTACTACGGAGGAGGAGGTGTTGGGGAGGGAGAGGGCTGCGCCACGGGAGGGGTGCGGCTCCCATGCGCCTCCCCACTATATATAGGGGTGGAGGGGGCTCGTTTATTGCCCTCCAAGTCCATTGGGGCGTTGGCAAAGGTGGGGGAAAGAAATCCCATCATTTCCCTTCCCCACCGATTGTTATCCCCCTTTTTTAGGGATCTTCATCTTATCTCTTCGGGATATGATCTTATTCCTTCTAAGGGGGATCTTGGTGCGCCTTTACCAGGGGTTGTGGGGCCTTGCCCCTAATACCCACGTTCATGTGGGTGCCCCCATGCAGGTGGGCCCCACTCCGGAACCTTCTAGAACCTTCCCGGTACAATACCGAAAATCCCTGAACATTTTCCGGTGGCCAAAATAGGACTTCCCATATATAAATCTTTACCTCCGGACCATTCCGGAAATCCTCGTGACGTCCAGGATCTCATCCGGGACTCCGAACAACATTCGGTAACTGCACATTAATTCCCATAACAACTCTAGCGTCACTGAACCTTAAGTGTGTAGACATGACCGAGACAGCTCTCTGGCCAATAACCAACAGCGGGATCTAGATACCCATGTTGTCTCCCACATGTTCCACGATGATCTCATCGGATGAACCACGATGTCGGCCCGTATACAATTCCCTTTGTCTATCGGTATGCTACGTGCCCGAGATTCGATCGTCGGTATCCCTATACCTTGTTCAATCTCATTACCGGCAAGTCTCTTTACTCGTTCTATAATGCATGATCCCGTGGATAACTCATTAGTCACATTGAGCTCATTATGATGATGCATTACCGAGTGGGCCCAGAGATACCTCTCCTCCATACGGAGTGACAAATCCCAGTCTCGATTCGTGCCAACCCAACAGACACTTTCGGAGATACCTGTAGTGCACCTTTATAGCCACCCAGTTACGTTGTGACGTTTGGTACACCCAAAGCATTCCTACGGTATCCGGGAGTTACACAGTCTCATGGTCTAAGGAAATGATACTTGACATTAGAAAAGCTCTTAGCAAACGAACTACACGATCTTGTGCTGTGCTTAGGATTGGGTCTTGTCCATCACATCATTCTCCTAATGATGTGATCCCGTTATCAATGACATCCAATGTCCATGGTCCGCAAACCATAACCATCTATTGATCAACGAGCTAGTCAACTAGAGGCTTACTAGGGACATGTTGTGGTCTATGTATTCACACATGTTTTATGGTTTCCTGTTAATACAATTATAGCATGAACAATAGAGAATTATCATGAACAAGGAAATACAATAATAACCATTTTTATTGCCTCTAGGGCATATTTCCAACAGCCCCACCATCCCAACCACCCGCCGCCACCGCCACCCGCCACCGCCCCCTGGCCCCACCGCCCCTCGCCTCGTCATCCCCACCACCCGCCACCGTCCCGGCGTCCCGTCGCCCGCGCCGGAGCCAGGCTGGCCGCAGGCCCCCTGCGTCCGCCTCGCGCCCCCCGCCCCGGAGCCAGGCTCGCCGCCGCCCCTGCGCCCGCGCCGCCCCCAGAGGCAGGCTCGCCCCTGCGTCCGCCTCGCGCCCCCCCCCCCGCCCCTGCGTCCACCTCGCCCCCCCCCCCCCCCGCCACAGAGCCAGGCTCGCCGCCGCCCCTGCGCCCGCGCCGCCCCCCTCCATCCTCCATCGAGAGGAGCCAAGGTGAGAATTTTTTTGTTTTTTCTACTGTTTTTCTTTGTTGTTTAGGTTTAATTAGGTTATTTATAGGTTTAGGTTAGTGGTTGGTTTAGGTTAGTGCTAGATTTAGGTTTAGATAATTAGAAGAAGAAGAAAGTTGAAAAAAAGAAGAAGAAGTAGAAGAAGAGGAAAAAGGAAAAAAAGGAAGAAGAATAAGAAGAAAGTTGAAAAACAGAACAATATAGAAGAGGAAAAAGGAGAAGAAGAAAAAGAAGAAGAAGAAGAAGAAGAAAAAGAAGAAGAAGAAGAAGAAGAAGAAGAAGAAGAAGAAGAAGAAGAAGAAGAAGAAGAAGAAGAAGAAAGAAGAGGAGGAGGAGGAGGAGGAAGAGGAGGAGGGAGAAGAAGAAAGAAAAGAAGAAGAAGAAAGAAGAAAGAAGAAAAAGAAGAAGAAGAAGACCCCGACACGCCACCCCGACCCCGACCCCCGACACCCCGACACCCCGACACGCCACCCCGACACCCCGGCTCGACACGGCCAGTCCAACTCGCCATCAAGGTTAGTTATACGTACTCAGCTATCTTTCTCCATTACATTGTGTGCGCTTCCATCAATGATTACAAATGGTCATGTGAGTGGTGTTGCAGGCTGCTATATAGAGTGAGAGAGATAAAACGGAGAAGCATCTGGAGGAGGCGGCGGAGAGGCAGCAGGTGTTGGAGGAGAAGACGACAAAGATGTTGGAGGAGGAGAGGGCACGGAATGACATGCAGGCAAGGGCCATGTACGAGCTCCTTGTGGTAAGTTTCTTCTGCAGATTACTTGCTAGTCTTAACATTTGAGTCTCATTACTAACTAGTATGATTGTTGTGAAAACCAAATGTGCAGTCTGTGTGCGAGAAGTCCGGTCAGACCGCTCCGCAAATGCCAGTGATTGCTCCTGGGACACTAATAGGAAAAGGCCTACTAATGGCGCACCAGTTTTGCCTACTAATAGCGCACTACTGGTGCGCCATTAGTATCACGCCAATATTTTTATTTTTTTCTTAATCTCACGTAACTATGGCTTAATCTTGTGTTAATATGCTTAATCTCAGGTTAAATCACACTCTGTGGTCAAACTTCCCGGAAGGTCACCCATCCTCACACTACTCCAGCCCGAGCACGCTTAACTTCGTAGTTCTATCCAACCCCAGCACCACCTCACTTCACAGGCACTTGTTGATATATCTATCATATCAATCCTATTAAACCTTACTGATGTCGAGGACTTTGTTCATGTTCATGAGTATGATGAAATTTTCAAAAAATATTTCAAACTTCCCGGTCATATTACGTATCATATTTTGAAAAAAAATTAATTTTTTTTTCGAAACCAATTTTTTCCATTTTTTCCCTCTAGATCTTAAAAGCCCCGTAACTTTTTTTCTGTTAGGTTTTTGGGGATTTTGAAAATGTTTAAAGGGGTTGTCCTAGTTAAATTTAGATGTAACTTTTCGAGTAGATGATTTTTCATATATCAAACTTTTTAATCCGAGTTCGTATGCAAAAGTTATGCCCATTTTACAAATTCTAGAGAGATTTTGCAAATAATGTCGAAATTTATATTTATAAATTTTCCCAACAAGTAGACCACATATCACATGGGAAACTTATTTTCTTTTATTTTTTTGACATCTCCATCATTTTCTTTTATTTTTTTAAACTAAAAAGGCGGTCCACGAGGGGGGGTGCATTCGGTGGAATTTTTGGTCAAAGTTAGTAATGGCACACCGTGGGAGTGGTGCGCCATTAGTGGCCATATCATCTATCACCGTGGTATATACTAATGGAGCACCACACGTCTGGCGCGCCATTAGTGACCATATCATCTATAGCCCTTTTCCTAGTAGTGGTGAGTTTAATTTGAATGGACATTACTTGCTAGTCTTGACATTTGAGTGTCATAATGCTAACGAGACATTGGAAATGAATTTTGGTGCATCTTAAATCCAGACACGCATCGCACGATCCTTCTCCAACTACCGGCACGAGCCAGCCCGCTCCTACACCTCCCTGATCATGACAAGTTTCTCTAGTGTTTTGCTTAACAAATGCATAAAGACCTAGACTTAGCTTTATTTCCTCCAATATGCTTACCATAATGACCTAGAGTTAGCTTCTTTTCCTCCAAAATGACTTAATAAGCTTACTGACCTCATAAACCATCCATTTTACCTAAGTTAGCTCTAAAACAATCTGTACTTAGCTTACTTATGTAAAAATTGCATAATTAGCTTAGTTAGCTCATAAACGATCCATTTTACCTAAGTTAGCTCTAAAATGACCCATTTTACCTTAGTTAGCTTATAAGTGATCCAATTTATCCAAGTTAGCTCTAAAATGACCCATTTTACCTAGATTAGCTCCTAAATGATCCATTTTACCTACGTTAGCTTTAAAATGACCCATTTCACCTAGGTTACCTCCAAAATGGCCCATTTCACCTAGGTTACCTCCAAAATGACCCATTTCACCTAGGTTAGCTCCAAAATGACCCATCTTACCTAGGTTAGCTTATAAATGATCCAGTTTATCCAAGTTAGCTCCAAAAAAACCCAATTTACCTAGAGTAGCTCCAAAACGACCCATTTCACCTAAGTTAGCTAAAAACGATCCATTTTACCTAAATTAGCTCTTAAATGATCCATTTCACCTAAGTTAGCTAAAAACAATCCATTTCTCCTTAGTTAGCTAAAAAACGATCCATTTCACCTTAGTTAGCTCATAAATAACCCATTTCAACTAAGTTAGCTAATAAATGATCCATTTCACCTAAGTTAGCTAAAAAACAATCCACTTCACCTTAGTTAGCTCAAAAACGATCCATTTCACCTTAGTTAGCTCATTAACGACCCATTTCAACTAAGTTAGCTCATAAATAATCCATTTCACCTAAGTTAGCTCATAAATGATCCATTTCACCTAAGTTAGCTAAAAAACGATCCATTTCACCTTAGTTAGCTCAAAAACGATGCCCTTCACCTTACTTAGCTCATAAACGACCCATTTCAACTAAGTTAGCTCATAAATGATCCATTTCAATTAAGTTAGCTCATAAACGACCCATTTCAACTTAGTTAGCTCATATATGATCCATTTCACCTAAGTTAGCTCATAAATGACATATACTTCTTGTTCTAGTCTTCTTTTTCTAGTCACCTATTTCTAACTTTCTTATTTGCCATTTTGCAGATTTCATTCACTTCATAGAAGCTAGCTTGCTATGATGGAGTGCTTGTTTTTTCTTTGATGAAACTTTGCATTGTATCTGGCTTGCTATGATGGAACTTGCTATGTTGATGAAAATTTGCATTGTAATATGTATATGGATGGAACAATGTGTATGGATGGAACTTGATGGAACTTGCTTATGTATGAATGGATGAAACTTATGTGCTGGATATGTGATATGATTGCTGTTAAATAGCCCTGTGAAATATATTTATATATGTCATATATATTTGCAGTGAAAATTGTTGAATTAAAAAAACAGAAAAAAGAGACAATATGCAGGCTCTTTGCCGTGTGCCACCGACGGCAAAGAGCTCTTTGCCATCAGCAGCGGATGGCAAAGAGGCCACGTGGCAGGCAACTGTGCTTCCTGGGAGGCTGACCAATTTGGTCAGTTTGCCTACAGTGGCTGACGACAAAGGCTTTGCCGTCCACGGCGGATGGCAAAGGCCTGCCGTTAACCACCTAATGGAGTAACAGCGCATTTATTGCCGTCTGCATTCTTTGCCGTCCGCTGCTGATGGCAAAGAGCCCTTTGCCGTCAGCCGCCCGAAGCAGGCGGCAAAGTAGCTCTTTGTCGGACCTTACTTTGCCATGGCCTTTTGCCGTCCGCGGCAGACGGCAAAGACCTTTGTCGTCCGCCGTCCATGCCTCTGCCGTCTGCCGTGGCAGATGGCAAAGTAGTTGATTCCTATAGTGGCCCTTTTCTCCCACCATCGTTGTTGCTAAGTTTAGTCTCTATTTATGTTTAGTCCCACCTCGCTCCACGAATAGGGTGTTTACCACCTTAAATACGTTACTTATCAAACCATCACAACCACTTGGTATTCATTGAACTCTATGTGTTAGATTTGTATTCCGCAATAGGAATCTTCACCGGTTCTTAAACCGGGGAAGATTCCTATTGACAATTTAGATTCTACACAAAAAGATCATTGATGACCAATGTATTTTTGTTTTTTACATGCTTAGCCTTAGCGGTAGCACGTTTTTGCTTAAAGAGCGCTACTGCTATGTTGTTCAGCAGTAGCGCTTTATCTCAAAGCGCGCTACTGCTAAACGCCATCC
Source organism: Aegilops umbellulata (assembly GCA_032464435.1). Lineage (NCBI taxonomy): Eukaryota > Viridiplantae > Streptophyta > Magnoliopsida > Poales > Poaceae > Aegilops > Aegilops umbellulata. Next base: position 357,866,908 of record CP136059.1, on the reverse strand, counting down.
TATCTTCCCCAACCGGCCCCCCATACTCTCTCTCCACTCTCACTCTCCCCGCACCTCTTGTCGTCCTTCGCCGCCACCGTTCCCCGACCACCGTCGTCGCCCGCCGCCGCCGACGCTCCTGCTCCTCCTCCACTGAGGTAGTGCCTCCTTCCCTCCTCCTCCCTCCTCCCTCCACCTCGTCTCTCCTCTCTCCTCCCTACCGCGCACCTCCCTCCTCCTCCAGCCCCCTCCTCCTCCCTCCTCCTCCGGCCAAGCCCTCCGCCGGCAACCCTCCTCCCCCTCCTCCTCTCTCCTCCCTCCTCCCCCTCCTCCTCCTCCTGCCCGCCCCCTCCACCCTACTCCCCTCCTCCTCTCTCCTCCCCGCTCTCACCCCTCCTCCCTCCTCCCACCGCCCCTCCCTCCTCCTCCGGCCCACCCCCTCCTCCCTCCTCCCTCTCAACTAGTTAAAATTTTATTACTGTTCTTAGTTGAATTAGTAAGTGCTTAGTTGAATTAGTAAGAAAATTTATTATTTTTATTTATAGTAAGTGCTTAGTTGAGCTAGTTGAATTAAAAGAACTAGTTTATTTTTAGTAAGAAAAAATAGGTATATGAGATTTGATTATCTAATTAAAACTAGCAAAGTTACCCGGGCATTTGCGCGGCTAGTTGTCATTTAATATTGCTAATCTCCACCATCTGTTCACCCTAGTACAGGAATTCAACCTAATATCCCAAGTTTACTCCACCTTATTTTATAGCATCGATGTCAAAGAGACCTCCCCCCCTCCCCCTTGTGTTGTGAAAACTGTTCATTTACGGCCACATGAATACCTAATTAAAAAATTAAGCATGATAAGTATAATTGACATGTGATGACCACTTATGGAGATATTTGTTGGACATGTTAAATAATTTCTTCCTAATGTAATATGTAGCCTTCTATAGTAGGGTTGGGGCTACATCTGTGTTTATCTTTTTATTAAGAATTTTAAGACATTCTCACAAAAAATTTAGTACAAATATTAATGGCTTGTACTTAATTCTTGTGTTCCCTTCATCTATCCACCTATTCATAAGTACTAATAGACTATTTTTACTCGTACAATGGCATTGTGTGTGCCTATTTCCTTTAGTTGTCTATATGTCGGATTTCATCTAAGACATTTTAATTGATGGTGCATACTCATTGTGGAAATGTTTTTCTCAAGAACTTATGGCCATGACGTGTTGTCTTTATCTTGCTCCTGTTGTTTACATATCTTCTTTGATTTGGCACATTAACATCATTTGTTGCTTTGGGTCTTTACTTTTACAACGACTATACCATCTTAATTCCTTCATGAAATTCGCACACACATATGGTTCAATAGCATTGTTCTCACGTTGGTATGCATGCAAGTAATATTTGGTTCTTTTCCAGTCGAACAAATCTCCACTTGTGAACTAACTCGAGTGACGGCTAATGCATGCCCACTTCTGCTTGAAATGATGAGAAAATGATAAATTTTAAATTTATTCCTTAAATGTAAGTGTTGATGTCTATACCAAACTAATTCTAAAATTTAGCTGAAGTCATTTTGAAACCCAAATCTATAGTTTTCTGTTGATATTTCTTTTAATTTATTTCTGAATAAAATAAACTGTGCAGCTGCCAACTCCCATGTAGAATTTATTCCCAGATTTAGCTATTCAAGAAGTTTACGTACGTATGAAGAACATAATTTTTCAAGTTGGAAATGGACGCTTTTACTTCTTCCGTTCTTCTTTGACTTATTGACTTTCTTTATTTCGCTTTAAGCCGCATAGGCTCCACGTATATTTACATTGGTCGACCCGTATAGAAATAATAATGTCCCATTTAGGACTATATGTGGTTCTGTTACAGAAGACCAAACTACTAATTTATATTTCATTCGTAATATTGTACACAATTGTTTGTGTTTTTATTGATCTAATAAGATTTTTTTATAAATAATTCATTTTGAAATTTCCACTATTCATCCTTGCCCCGTGGAAGTTCAAGTTCTTAATTTATTTTTTATTGCAAATTTTATATATAAACAAATACTTATGCATCTAATAATAGTTGTGTTGCTGTGGGTTTCTGCAATAGACATCGTTATACTCTGAACCACCACGGTCAAGAATAGGACCTGTAGCCTATCCGACGAATAACTATTGGACTATAAATAAACAATATTTTCATATAGAAATGTTTCTTTGCTGGAGCTTTATCTTTACACTTCGCATTAATTAGACATTACTTCACTTGCATAGATATAGCCTTAGTTCATTGGAAAGTTCTTCCTTTTTCTTTTGCTAGAGTAGTTTGACAAAAATTTTCAATTCATAATTTGTCAAGTCTTAAATTAACAACATCAATATGACCTGCACAGTTTGTGAGAATGTGAACATAAAAATTAAATACATAGAATAGAAGGAGATAAATAGGTGGTCTGTTGGAATAAGCCACGGCATGTGTAGTTGGCCTCGTCGGGCGCGACGGATTCACGCGGGACAAGCGGGACACACTGATGCCGTCGGGCTCGTCGGGTTCGTCGGGCGTGTCGGTGACGCGCGGGATGGGCGGGACGTGCGGGGCGCAGCAAAAGCGTGGCGAGTGTGTGTGTAGCATGTGTGTGCATGTAGTGGTAGTAGTCAGTGCATGCATTGTTGATTAGTCCGTGCATCTACTTGCGTGGGCCGGTCAAGTAAGTTTGTTAGTGCATGGGTGGATTAGTTAGCTAGTGGCCGGAAGTGGTGCGTGCATGCATGGATTAGTGGCCATGGCCGGATCATGTGTGCCTGGGCACTACTTTGCTGTAGGACCACAAAGCACGGTCACGAGTGTGTTTGTAAATCCAGTCAGTACTCTCGGAATAGTAACGGGGCTACGAAGTCGGGTGAAACTCCAGTGTACTGTGTGCTCCTCTTTCTTCTATCTTCAACTACGTGTGAGAGGGCGGCAACAGCATGGTCATCGAGCTTGCCAAAAGTTATTAAAGGACCGTCGTTTAGTGCAAACCTTCGCACAACAGGATTGATACGCGCGCGGTGTATCATGAGCCAAGCATTCGATCCAGCTTGCCGTGGATCGAGGCAGTTCTGTCTCAAATCGCTGGATTAGACTGCCAACGTCACGTCGCTCTCCAGCATAGTATGTGCTATAGGTTCCCAAAAATAAAAGCTCCAGGCCTCTTGCTGCTGATGATACGGCCCAACGTATTTTTCTTTTCTACATCAAAAAGCACCCGGTACATGGAGTGTGATTGCCTATCAACGCAGTCATGCATAAGATGGAGTTTGGCTGCCGGTGTGTTAGCTTTGTCATGTTGTAGTGGTTCAGAGCCAAACTATTTTTTCAGCAACCTCCAATCCAAGCCAAACATTCTAGGTTACTATATACACGCACACATGTTCGTTTTTTTTTTTGAGGATTACATGTTCGTTTTTAGGGTGATTTCAAGCTTTAACCTTCAGACCATGCGAAAAAAAGGCTTCGAAAAGTGTAACGCCCACACGTGTGGGCGTTAGCCAACTCACCCACACGCCTCCATCACCGTCCAGTAACTTCTGCACGAATTTTGGCACGAATTAGCTGATTTTGTATGTCATGTAGAACAACTCGCGTGTGTGGTGTGTGAGAGAGGTCGTCCACACATCCATTTTATCACACGGAGGAGCCAGTGTGTGGGCGTTTAGCAGTTCGCCCACACACCAGTTTTCAGTCACGCACAGGGCTGGTGTGTGGGCGTTTGCCATCTCGCCCACACGCCCATCTCCTCTCCCACACCCAAGCTGCCAGTTGCAATGCGTTTTGCAGTGTACATGGCAACTGCCCTAGTGTGATTGCAAGCAGATGGCAACTCTCTCTTTTTTTACCCGAACATGTCAGTTGCCATATGTTTTGCATGGTACATGGCAAACTGCCCTAGCGTGCACGTAAGCAGATGGCAACTCTTTCTTTTTAAACTAGATGATACCCCGCGCGTTGCTACGGGAATTTGTTGCATCATATAGGAGAAGGATTATTAAGTCAGTAAATAGTAAACCATGAAAAAATCATTAAAAAAATTATGAGAGGCTACAAAATTTTCATTGATAAAGAAGGTTAGCTTGCGAGTTTCATAAAGTTTTCATAGTACCGAAGTAGTGAACTTTTTGTCAAATTATCAGCAAAGAATGAACCGATGAATCATAATGCATATGGCAATTTTTAGTTGAACATGCTGGAACAGAGAGACCTATATGAAGATTAAAAAAAGTCAATTAGCTATTTTTAGTTGAACACGCTGGAAGAGATAGCCTTATATGGAGAACAAAAGGGTTATCTAAGGTGACTTAGTGAAATTCTCAAGATGTACATTTGAACGAACAGAAAAGGGGTCGCATCGACTAACCTCATCCATTCTTAATTATCTGACGAATACAATGGTTCTTTTCAGGGGAATACATAATAGTTCCTCGAATTGGGACTACTAAATATTGAATTGGTTTGAACCACCATAACTAAGAAAAACACATGTTGAATGTTGCAGATCTTCACAAACTGAGGAAAAAAATTGACTGAAAAATACCAGTTCTTGTGTATTCTCTACTTGGAACGTAAACCATATACTACATCCTAAGATCAATTTAGGCGGACTCAATATTTTCTGGGCATAAAGGAGAATCATATATAGCAATATATTGATTCTAAGTACATAATAAGACATCCATGTTTGCGCTAGCCCCATCGGACATAATCCATTAAAAAATATAGTAGCACATAGGTTTTCATTCAACTATGTTTGTTAGTGATTCCTGTCTATAAAGAGTCCAATCTCATCACAAGAATTCATATGGCCAAACAAAAGGAAATCAATGATATGCTCCAGCGCCATATGACAAAAGCATCAGTAGGAAATGTGAAAACATGCCAGGTAAATTTATTTGGATCCATCTGTAGCAATGGCCTTCCTGCAAATGACACATGACAAAGAGTAAAATTTCACGAAAATCTAGTTATGTAGATCTACATCCAACCTGACTGAGAAAATGGAGATGGCAGATCAAGATGAGCGACATGACTGGCTCAGGCATCATTCATCGTTTAGTTTGAGGAAGATGAACATATGCGTGCGGCAGCCTGTAATTTGTTGCAACAACAAAAAATCAAGTGTTCTTCATTGTTGTATCCAATTGATTGCAAATTGAAAGACACATGTCACTTCTTTCAATTAAATCCAAACACCATAAATCATCAATAAATTGAACGGGTAGGAAGCAAGAGTCAACGGACTGGGGATTAATAAGAATCCCAAATTATGCAAGATGATTGAACAGCTAATAAAGACGAAGGTATACCTGTAGAGTGATTCAGATTTGCCGATTAGGTGGCCGCGGGGTGGCACCGTGGTGGCGGCGAGGGCTCCAGTTTTGTCCGTCCAACACACTTTGTACCTGAAGGAGACGAGCGATGGTAGACGCTTGAACTCACGTTGAGGAAGACGTACCATAGAGTTTTTCAGATTCGCAAGCAAGCGTCCTGTCGGTGCGGTGGTGGCGGCCACGTCTGCAACTCATCCCATCTAGCACATGTGCTACTGGGCGGAGAAGAGCATCGACGAAGGAGGCTTCAACTCGTTTTGACTTCCCAGAGCAAAAACGAAAAGTATCAAATTTGGATAAGGACTTCGGACACCCAGGCACCCAGCTATGGTAGTACTGAATACTGATGCAAATAGAGAAGATCGGGAGGAAGAGGAAAATCCACCAGATTCGTCTAGAAAATAGTATGGTAGACGATGGATGAATTGAACTTGTGTGCCCGCGCCCTGATGGGATTGCTTGCCGCCGCTGCCGGCTTCTTTTGCCCCAGATTGCTCATGGTTGTCTGTGCGAGGAGGGGCCGTAGCAGGGCAACGCCTGCGCACAGGCTTCCTCAGTTGCGTGGGATCGCCGCATCAGGCGCGTCCGTAGCCTCCGGCGTGAGAGGCCCGGAGCAGAGCGTCCAACTGGAATCGGGGCCGCGATGGTGATGGCCGCGTCATGTGCATCCGATCCGAGGACGCCAGCGCGAGGAAGGACCGGAACAGAATTGCGCGTCCGAGGACGCCGGCGGAAGGAGAGCCCGGAGCAGAACAACGGCGTGCGCACAGACTGATTTGGCTGCACGGGATTGCGGCATCGATCGCTCCTTCCACGGAAAGGTTGATGGGGATCCAATGTGAGAGTCATAGTGAAGAGCTCGAACGTGCTTACAATCAGGAAGGGCCTTGGTGCGGGGAGGAAGTGCCTTGGTGGGAAGGTATTGAAGGGACGGGCAGATTGTAAAACGGAGGGGTGGATGATTGCTCACATCCCGCATCCTTTTCATGTGCGTTTGTTGTGGGAAGACCGGAGTGGCAGAAGAATAGGAGAAGATGACCGGTCCCGGAAATTAAAGCCTGGAGACATGCGCACTTGGCGAGTGGCTAGGAAAAAACTGACGGCTGACATGGCACTGTGATAGAAGGATAGGCTTCATTGAATGATGATGTGGCATAAAGCTGATGTGGATAGTGTGCGTGGTGAAAGAATTGGTAGTAGTTGGGAGCAACTTTTGAAGAATGTAAGATGGCAACTGCCCTAGCGTGCTTGTGAGCACATGGCAACTCTCTCTTTTACCCGAACATGTTTTTCGCCATGCCTTTTTTTGTAGCGCTACATGGCAACTGCCTAGTGTTATTAGGTGGCAACTCCTAAAGTTTTGAAATCATGGCAACTGTAGTAGCCCAGACCACACATGACAACTGCCTAGTGTTAGTAGGTGGCAACTCCTAAAGTTTTAAAATCATGGCAACTGCAGTACCCAGACCACACATGGCAACTGTCTAGTGTTAGTAGGTGGCAACTCTTAAAGTTTTGAAATCATGGCAACTGCAGTAGCCCAGACCACACATGGCAACTGTCTAGTGTTAGTAGGTGGCAACTCCTAAAGTTTTGAAATCATGGCAACTGCAGTAGCCCAGACCACACATGGCAACAACTGTAGTTGTCCAAAAAATGGCAATCTAGAATTTTGACCTGAGATGGCAACTGCAGTTGAGCAAACATGGCAACTGTAGTTGTTCGACATGGCAACCGTAGTTCAGCGACATGACAATTGCACTTAAATGAACATGGACGAGGGTCCGGCCCATGGCAACTGCGGGATGCGTGGTAAAGTGTCATATGGGGCGTGCAGGACCACAAGGTACGAGGCCTGACTTACCGGGCGTGTGGGCGTTATCTATTTCGTCCACACACACGCGTGTAAAAGGGACCGGAAGGAAAAAGAGAGACGTGTGGGCGCTAATTGTTTTGCCCACACGCAGATGTGTGGGCTGGTCCTCTTAGGCGCCACATAGAACATGTGGGCAGATTTCTTAACGCCCACACGTGTGGCAGTTAGCGGCGTCCAAAGGCTTGACGTGCTGCCGATTGGAAGGTGTCCTGGACCTGCACAAATAGGAAGGAGTATTAATACGTGCCTTTGCCAATAGGAATCCTAAGCGCACATGGCCGGACTCTTTCTTTTTTAAGATGCATGCATCATATAGTAAACTTTTCTTTTGGGAGACCGTATAGTATACTTTTAGCTTACGATGGAACAGGAAGTCACGTGATCTTCCTCTTTTCTTTTCAACTCTTCACAAACCTTGTACGTGTCAGTTCAACTAACATAATTTATAACTTTTTACATGTAACGTTATATTTTTAAATCTCAGCCGTAAGTATTATTAATCAACGATGTATACTATTTCAGATTATGTGGAAGACCGTGGTGTCTTATTTGACTTCTATTTTAAGTATATAACTAGCGGGTCCATCCGCGCATTTGCGCGGCTAGATGTCTATTATTTACTATTTATGTATCTTAGACAACCATTTGTTGTCATTTGATTATTTATCTTTCTACGTGGTGAAATCAACATAGTATACCATTAAAACTTGATTAGTTGGGTGACACTATTTTTTTTTCAAAACTAATGGACTTTACATTATTTGATGGTAATTACAAACTTGGAATTTAAATATGATATTATTAAAAGAGCAACTCATTTACATGAAATGATTTAAATGGTGTCCCGAGACATGCATTAACGGCTGCCTCGGTGCAGTTACATATTTTAAATATAGGCACAATTTTTCTTTCTCTTCTTTGCTCTTCTCGGAGCCTCTTATGTCACTGAAGTAGGTGCACAGTGACCATAATTCTAACTTAGCCCGACTTAATTAGATTTGGTACTTTATGTGCCAAGCCTATTGCCTGGTCTCCCCGTACGTGCACCTTTTGCATATGTACGTGACAAAACATGGCATATGTAAAATCATTTAAATCTCATCCATTAATATTTTGATCAAACGATGCAAATAATATTAGCATATGTGGAAAAATATAATGGCTTGTTTAACTCTTGTTTTAATAACATAATAATACATAAGCCAAAGAAAAAGGCATCAATATCCTGGTTTAATACTACAATCTAGTACAATATTGTATACACACCCGAGCCATCAGTAGAGTTCCTCCTGTACGTGCTACAATGCTACTGTATTTGTAGCTCAAATGAATGTCATCTTGGTTTAAACAGAATAAATTGTGTTTGTAATGCATGATGCCGCCAGCCACCAGGGATAAACCTTCTTTTTTGAAAAACAGTTGTTCAACTCCACCAAATATTTTCTTTGATATGCACTCACACATTTTTGTTATAATGAATACACAAATAAAAAAATTATATGTTCGCATGTATAAGATTAACCTTGATATACAAATGCAATCCGAGTAGAGGTAGGTATGCTAATGTCGTGTAATGAAATAAAAAGACAAAACTATTAGTATAAGGATCCTCGATGTTTGGGTGCATGCATGTGCTGTGGAATCTAAACTCTATTTATGTAGGCTCATCATCATTACACTAAAGCTATAAGCACATTAACCGAGGATCCATCAATCTGCATCCATTAATTCTAGCCACTAAATTAAGGTACGGCTTGAGAACTGATGTGTCTCAGACCTAGTTCATGGCCGCTGGTCCATGTTTCCATCCATCCGCTCTTGGAGGCAGCGGCCCTAAGGGAAATGTATGAGCAGGGCGAAGGACAAATGAGCGGTCTCTGTCTCCATGCCGGTGCGTCTGGTCCTCGATAAATCCAATGTATCCATTGACATCCTAAATCATTGGGCAACTGGACAATTTACATTACGTTCTAAAATCATTGACAATATGCTTGTAGGCATTTCCTTGGCGAACTGATAACTATTAAAATCTCTTCATGATCCCACTTATTATACAATTGGCCAATCCAAATTTCTGGACTGGTGAGATATATCATAGTTCTTTGGGTTACTCATGTACCTTTTACCATGCTGATATGTACATATAGACATTATTAGCTCAGATCAACATCGTTTTGTTAGAAACAAAATGGATCCTACTAAATTCTATGGCAGTTAAAAAAAATTTAAATGGTACAGCTATTTAAGAAAAGTATATGTCATATAAGTTGGTGAATCATAAAGTTGTTCAATTGGAAACTTACCACAGCTACACTCTTTGCATAATTGTTGAGTTCCACCTGTTGCGAAAAAAATCTTTTGAGTGTCCCTGTATGTGGTACAATAATGCTCATGTATTCTATTTGCACATGGTATCATCAGGATGAACCTTCTTTTTGGTAAATAATTGTACAACTCCACCAAATATTTTATTTGATACACACAGATGCATTTTTGTTATAATGAATACGCACAGGATTTTTTAAATTTTTTATTAAATAGGATTAACATTGATATATAAATCCAATTGAAGTGCAACAAGAAAAAGTGATGCAAACTATTAGTGTAAGGACCCTAAATGTTCGGTGTTTGCTTCTGTTGTCCAACTCTAAACTTTAAATACATAGGTGTGTCATTAATCTAAATCTCTAAGCACATCAATGAAAAATTCAACAATCTGCATCCATTAATTCTAGCAGCAACTAAATTGAGTTATGCAGAACATGCACAAACCTGAGAACTAATGAGCCAAAGATGAGTCGAAGTTTGATGGAGATGACATGTCACAATGTAGTCGTCTCATCATCAATGGTGGCCTGTAGGCAAATGTGTCTGAGACGTAAATGTTGTTGTTGGTCCATAGTTCCATGCAACCTCGCCTGAAGGCGAAGCAGCAAAGGATCAAGAAGTCGTCTCTCCCTCTCTGTTGCTACATCCTGCTCCTGAATATCTCACTGTAGTTATGGCCGCTGTGTCCTTCCTCCGGCAGATTTGAACCTGCCCTCGCTCCTCCTAGGCTACTCCAGCGCTTCAGCCAGCACCTCACCAACAATGGCGAGGGTAGAATCAGAAGTGGCATGCTGCAGCGCCAAGGATTAGAAACCCTAGCAGTCAATCTTCTTCATAACTTGCCTGGAAGGGAACGCCGAGCCTGGTTGAGATATGCATCAGGAAGGCGAAGAAGCGCACAAAGGATGAAGAAGTCGTCTCTGCTCTGCCTCCCTGTCGGCTCCATCCAGCTCCTCGATATCTATGGCTGCCGCGTCCTGGCTCATGGAGTTTAGGACCTGCCCTCCTCTCCTTCTCCAAGGTTGCTTGAGCGCTTCAAAAGGCAAGGGCACAATCGGAAGTGGCACGCTGCAGCACCAAGGAATTGGAAACCCTAGCAGTCGAGCTTCTGTATGACGTGTGTGGTAAGGAACGCCAAGCCTACTTCAGCACGTCAGAGAAGAGGCCAACTTTGATCCTTTTTCCAGTTGCTTTGGTTGGCTTTCAGAAAAATTGAACGGACAAAATTGGGCTTTCTATTGTTACATAGTCGGAGTACAATTGTGACTGCCTCTCTGTACGATCGGAATTAAACTGGTAAAAATATGGCAAGTTCCTTCGAACAAAAAAAGGGTGGAAGGTCCCTCACGTAGCCTGGATGGCTATGAGTTTTTTTCTTCCTCTCAACAGAATTCAAATCGGAATTGATTAACTGTCCGTGTAGACATTTAGCAAAATGAGGTGGCTTCCAAACTTTAAGTTGCCCTTCTCCTATGCGTGTTTCTTTTTTTTTCTCACTGTTTCCTTCATAGGTACTTGCACGTGACAGGTTTAACTTGTGCAAAATAGTGTATGTCCAGAATATTTGTATGTAACGTAATATCGTTAAATCTCAGCCGTAAATATTACTAATCAACGATGTATATTATTTTATCTTATGTGGAAGAACGTGGTGTCTTATTTGGCTTCTATCTTAATTATATAATAGATAGCAGATTTTACTATAGAACTAGTTTATTTTTAGTAAGAAAAATAATAGAACTAGTTTATTTTTAGTAAGTGCTTAGTTGAATTAGTTGAATTAATAGAACTAGTTAAATTTATGTCACTTTCACTTTGACATCAAAGAATCCTATATGAGATTTGATGATCTAATTAAAATTTTACTCGGTGGAATATGCAGGCTTTGTAGAGTCATGTCTCCTTGGAGTGATCGTCATCCGAGCTACCTCTACTTCCTCTACACCCAAGTTGGTTAGCTAAAAGTCCACCTCCTCCTTCTCCACTCCTCGGTGTTGAATAGAGTAGAACTAGGGTATTTAGTTATGCTTCTTAACCAAATGAAATGTTCGAATTGTAAGATATATTGAAATGTTTTTGTCAATATTGAACCACTGAAATGCAATGAGCACCCGTTTATGCTCATGTGCGAAGTGTTGATTCATTCCGAGTGACCTATGTTTTGCCGGAGTGTTGATTCATTTCCGTTCCGGCAAATTTCAGGCTCTCGATATGTCCTATTTTAGAAAAGGTCATGCCGGATTTTTCCGTGAATTTAAGCATGACTTGTGCTAGAATATGTAGGAAATATCGAGTGCCCCGGATTTGCTAGAAAAAGAATTAAACAACATTTCGAGTTGACTTTAAGTCTGTCAGGGCTCCATACATGACAGTCAAAAAATCAATGAGGGAGAGTCTCCAGCATATATGAGAGAAGATGAATGCCGACTGTTGTCGTGGGGGTCGCTTCTCCTTCTTTTCCTTGTGCTAGATGTTTGTAATGCACTAGGGAAAGGAGGAGTAGCGACCATCGTCGACGGTCGGAATATCAGAGAGGGAGTGCCCACCATACACATGAGATGAGAGTTTAATTAGGAAGGAAAACTCGACAGACCTAAAGTCAACCCATTGCATATTGAGTAATAGTGATATGTGTGTTGAGTTTACTGGTAGTTGCCTTCTATTGATTTTTAATTAATGTTTCAACTATGAACGTAGGAACTGTCTGACGGCGAAAAGGATTTCGGTATGTGCGAATACTGCGAAGACGAGCGCGACCTGTGCGACAGACATTTCCTAGTTGATGGTAGGCGTTTCAGCATCAAGCTGGATGATACCTTCGAAGTGGATACAGTAAGTCACAACGACAAGTCTTTTTTCGTAATTAAGCATGACTTCTGCTTCTTTTGCTTCAACTTATAATTTTAATTTTTTATTATTCTACTAGCGTATCCCCTGCCACGCAAGAAGTTTTTTCTTGGATAAGATTGGTTTCAGTCCTATGAAAACTATGGAGTTAAAGAGAGTTCACTTGAAGACCGAGCATGGTTATACTTTCGATGCAAAATTATACAATGCAGACACCTACACCTATTTTGGATGCAAAAATTGGAGAGCGCTATGCAAGGCTTATGCATTTAAGCCTAATATGCTTATCACCTTTGATATTTGTCTAGAAGATGATATTAAAGGAAATATCGACATCTGGGTCAATGTGCGGACGCCTCTAGTTCTACCAATATGTGAGTTTCTCAACCATATTTATGTCTTGCATATTGTTTATTCAAAAATAGTTGACAACTAATTTCTATGGACAACTTATTTCCATTCAAGCAAACATGTCCATCGCTTGGTAGACATGATCTACTACCGTCCCGGGGCTGAACTAAACTGCGAGGAGATAAGTCATTATGTTTTATGGCTTCAGGATCTTGATACTGTCAAGACAAAAAAATTTCCTGGACTTCAAAATCTTATTACTCAAAATGTGCTACCACTAGCGTGCGTATTGAACTACGGTCACATCTATTTAGGAAAGATGGTAAGATTTTTACTATTTCTCCTTAGTGCATCTTTTGCATACATTATTTTTTAAGCTCAACTTCGTTGCTAAGTATGTTACTACGATGTTCTTCAACAGGGACTCCCGATGAAAGTTGTGCCTCATTAGATCGATGCTAAAGGTCACATGAAAATGGTTAGGTTACGGCCAAGACATCTTACATTGCACATGAGTGCATTCAGGATTTCTAAAAGCGAGCAAGTATTAATAGTCAAAGACTGGAGCAAAATTTGTGAAGGATCGCAGAGAAGTACTAAGGGGCAGCAATCAGAAGGGCATCCCACAATTAAGAAACAGGTTCATCTGCATGCTCCAATATGATGAATCAGGAGTGCTAGATACAAATGTTCTATGCTATTTTACCTGTGAGAGAGAGAGCAGCAGGAGTGATTAGCTAGCTAGAATGAGTTTGAAGATGATGATGCGCTACATTATGACTATGATGATTAAATAGCTAGTGTTGGTGGTCATGACTATATATGATGATTATTATTAGCTAGTGTTGGTGGTGATTAGATAGCTACACTATGACTATGATGATTATTAGCTAGTGTTGTTGGTGATGATATGATGCAAGAATTTATATATTAATATGATGATGATGATGAGTTATTAAATCATTAGGTCAAAGAACCGCAGATTAGTTTCAAGTGGATGGATCCTAAGTGACCAATCATTAAAGTTTCAAGTGGATGGATCCTAAGTGACCAATCACCTAATGATTGGTCATTGGTCACTTAGGATCCATCCACTTGAAACTTATCCGCAGTTCTTTCACCTAACGATATAGTAACTCATTATAATGTAAAAACAATCTCTAAATTGCTACTGCATGAAAACTTATATCAAGGTGTATGAATATGACATAAAATAAAAAATAAAAAGAATACGGAATAATACTAGTAGCGCGGGCAGTGAGACGTGTTGCGAGTAATTACCAGTAGCGCTACTGCCTTTAGCAGTAGCGTCGTAGCAGTAGCACGGTTACGCGCGCTACTGCTAGGCTTTTCGCTTGTAGTGATAGCATGGCAGGAAGATTAAAATGTATATAGAGCAACATATATATATTTCAGTACTTGTTACTTGCATAGTTTATATGGGAGAGGAAGAACATTACATAAGACTTAAGCTCTTTTACATTTTCAGTCACATTTTTTCCTTCTTTTGAAAATTCAAATCAATATCAGGTAACATGCTAAATATGCCACCTTTTGGTCCTCATCAACTCCGAACCTTTATTACATGGATATTATCTGTACTATCTTATATTACTTGACAGATCATCACTACAATGCAACCACATAAGAAATAAGGATGTTTCCAAGGCAAGCTTATTTTGTGATAACAACATATGTACCACCTTGTTCTTAAGCTAACAATCATCACACCTCCAACATCAAGCTTATGATCTCCACTGTTCGGTGCTTCATCTGTGCTCTCAATTCCAAATTCTATGAAACTTCATAAGTGCTTGTTTCCTCATGCACGCACGGAATCTTTCATAAGTAATACTCAAAAGTTCTTGCAAGGTCACAAAATAATGGTTGGTATCATCTACCTAATAACTATATTTCCTTGTAAGAAATTCTCATCTGTACAAAACAACACAAAGGATATACATCATTTTGATTAAGCAAAGGGTTTTAGAACTAATGAAAAAGGATGTTCTCAGTTTCTACTAAATGACAGCGAGCACAACTGAAAGAGATTTTGCCATTCATAATTACTGAAGCGCACCCACTTTGACCACACTTTCTTAAGCTGCAAAGGAAATTTCTTATTTTATTGCATGTCAAGTATATAGTTCGTCCGATAAACAATATTGTTTCTCGAACGATTCTGGTTATAGTGACCATCAAGCTAAAAACTGACCAACTTATAGGTTCCCTTCGAGTAAATGACATACAAATTCTCAAGAAGCTTAATCATACTGATTGATTCAATCCAACTTTGAGAGAGAGAGAGAGAGAGAGAGAGAGAGAGAGAGAGAGAGAGAGAGAGAGAGAGAGAGAGAGAGAGAGAGAGAGATCTTTAAATGATTACATTAGCCATAATTTGTGCTCTGGTGCATGCTACTAATTAATAATCCTATGAATGTATCTCTCATAATTATGTCATTTGTGAACACATAACACCACAGACATAGTTTTGTACATTATAAGATCAATTTGCCAAATAACAGTTTGATCATGAGTTGATAATTAGTACGTGTATGTTAATTACTGGGAAAGGGTGTTAGCGGACGATCCTTCGCTGACACTTGTGCAGCACCTTACAAGAATCATCTCAATGTGCAAGGGCCACATTTTTTTGTGTCTCTTTTATCCTTTTATTTTTTTACTCTCGGCAATTGTTGTACTCACTAACAGTATCCTCGCTGCAGTCCATGGTTTACATATCAATTATATGATTTTGCTCTATACAGGTACTATGTTTATATAGATACTCACTTTTGTAGTAATATCTCCGTTGTTGTGGTGCACGGATGATCAAAGCCAGAATAACACTAGATGATAATCCACCATAAGGCAATCCCCGTGCATGCATTTTCCTGCAGTCTGATTTTAGGATTATATTTTCAGTGCCAACAATGTCGTGACGTAGGGCGCGTGTGCGGCCTCGACCTAACAAATGAGCTGTTCAACATCACCATCCGAGAGGACTTCAGGAAGCGAACGGCATGTTTGTAATATCCATCTCACATCGACAGTTAGGGTTCTTAAAATTAAATGATTTTGTGGAAACTGCATGGTTGCACTTTAGGCCAAATTGGGAATATTGCCTACTTTACCAACATAGTATTGATAAATTGGGATAAATGCCAGCTACCATTCAGCACTGACGTCAATCAGGGGAGGAATTAGTGGGGGTGCCTTGGGTTCCATGCCATTGAGGTCAATATGGAACCATTGCCTACTTTACCAACAAAGTACTGCTCAATTGGGATAAATTAATGGCACTCCTTCCATAAAGAAATATAAGAGCGTTTGGATCACTACTGTGATCTAAACACTTAATATTCCTTTATAGACGGAGTAGCATGCACTGCTGATGTGAAACTGGAAACTGTTGCGATATTACGCAAATTATTGTTGTACAGTTTAGTTAGTACAACTCATATTTGCATAACTTTGTAAAAGTACACAAAATGTTACCTGTCATCTAAAAGGTCTTTTTATAGTTCACATAGTGAGTAATACTTTATCATTCACAACATCATAATATTAGCACATGGAAGTAAAGCTTATATTTGGTTAACAAATTTTATCGTTTGTATTCATTAGGAGATCACTTTTTAATAGCTAATAATTTACATGTTCATATATCTCTGGCCTTATGAATAACACATTGTGTCTTCATTATTCACAAATATATCATGTCTTACTCTTTCTCGCTGTAAATTCCGTGCTTTGCAACAAAACGTGTGGTACAAAAGTTGTGCCTATTTTTTAGATCATGACTGAGGGAGTCCTGGACTAAGGGGTCCTTGGGCGTCCGGCCTGTTATCCGTGGGCCCGACTAATGGGCTATGAAGACACAGAGACCGAAGACTATACCCGTGTCCGGATTGGACTCTACTTGGCGTGAAAGGCAAGCTAGGCGACCTATTATGAAGATTCCCTCCTATGTAACCGACCTCATGTAACCCTAGATCTCTCCGGTGTCTATATAAACTGGAGAGCATAATCCGGATAGGACAGATTCATTACCATATACTCATAGGCTAGACTTCTAGGGTTTAGCCATTACGATCTCGTGGTAGATCAACTCTTGTAACACTCATATTCATCAAGATCAATCAAGCAGGAAGTAGGGTATTACCTCCATAGAGAGGGCCCGAACCTGGGTAAACATCGTGTCCCCCGTCTCCTGTTACCATCGATCCTAGACACACAGTTCGGGACCCCCTACCCGAGATCCACCGGTTTTGACACCGACATTGGTGCTTTCATTGAGAGGTCCTCTGTGCCGTCGCTAAGAGGGTTGATGGCTCGCCTTGTTGTCAAGGATAATATCATCTACGGAGAAGCCCTGGCCCCAGGTCAGACCCTCCTTCTCGGCGGTTTCGTCATGACCACCGCCTCGGCCCTTGCCGACGATGACCTCTCAGGTCATCAAAAATCACCTCTGCGTTGATCCCGAATACTCCGCCCACATGGATCCAATGGAGTTGTCGTCGTTGAACGAACTCCTGGATCACATGGCCGCCTTGGGGGTCGCTACAGACTACGATCGGGTCGGGCTTAAACCTGACCACCGAGAGATTAAAACTCCACCGATCACCCATCAGATAGCGGTAGTCGAGGAGCGGAGCAACTCTTCCACTATACTGAAGACAAACTATGTTCGGATCGCCGATCTTAAAGAGCCGGATACTTTCCGGCAGAAAGTCATGTCTCTTCCTCCAAATATAATGTCGGATGACGAGCCTAAAAAATCGGTCGATATCCTGGAGCCCAAACTATCCGTCCTGGTAGACCTCCAAACTCCGGATCCAAAACCAGGTCAGGGTTTGGATTCAATGCCACCCACCCACCTGGACATAGATGCTCTCAGAAGCATCAAACAATAGCCTCAAGAAACGGTCCACCACTTCTGGGGCAGATTCCTCGTCAAAAAAAAGGTAAAAGGCTGTCGCGATGAAGACGCGATAGCAGCATTCTGCAACAACTGCGCGGACGAAGGTATCCTTAAGGACATCAATCGCCACCGCATACTAAAGTTCGCTGACCTAGCAACCATTGTACAAAAGTACAGCGCGTTGGAAAGCGCCTGGAAATCTCAGGCAGCTGGCTGGGAACCATCCCGGCTCCACTTACAGGCGAAAAGGACGTGCCCTCGTGGCATGCCCAGCCGAACAGTCAAAAAACAAAAACCTATTACGCTGCACGACACTGTTCTGGAGGGATGGCTCAATGGCCCATGCAAAATACACATGACACTGGATACCATGGCAACCCACAGCCTTAGAGCATGTTGGATACTTCGGCAGGTAGCCAAGAGCGGCGAAGATATCCTTATCAAAGACACCCCAGAATAACACCCTCCAGCAAATGATGACAATTGAGTATTAGCAGTCTTAGAGACATTCGCTTCAAACAACAGGCATAAAAGGGCCCTGCGCGATCTCGCCGAAGTTTGCCAGGTCGCTGCAATTGATCCCTGGAACGACACGGCCATAACATTTAACACCAGTGACGGACCTAAATACAGAATAGTCCGAGCGCCAGCTGCCCTAGTCCTCAGTCCCATCGTGGATAGCTTTCGACTTACAAAAGTCCTCATGGATGGCGGCAGCAGTCTAAACCTCATTTACGAGGACATGCTCCACAAGATGAAAATAGACAGGAGCCGCATCGAGAAAAGCAACACAAGCTTTCGAGGTATCATTCCCAGCCGGGAAGCTCGGTGTGCAGGAAAAATTACGCTTGATGTGGTGTTCGGCACGCCGGAGAATTATCGGTCCGAAGAAATAACTTTCCAGGTGGCCCCTTTCAACAGTGGGTACCACGCCCTGTTAGAGCGAGAGGCCTTCATGCGCTTTCAAGCCATACCTCATTATGGGTATATGAAGCTAAAAATGCCTTGGCCTAATGGAATAATCACCCTCATCAGCGATCCAGACATAGCCCCCCCCCCCCCCCCCGCGCCGAGAATAAAACCGCATCCTTGGCCCTCGAGGCATTGTCTGAGGCCCTTGCGGCCGAAGAACTAAGCGCACTACGCTCCACCGTGGATAAAGATTATGTGATCTTGGACAAACGACCCAAATCCACTTCCTTCAAGCCAGCAGAAGAAATAATCAAATTTCAGGTCCATCCAAAAGACCCAAAGAAGACAACGTCTATCGGAGCACAACTTAGCCTTGCAGTCGACGTTGCACTAGGAGACTTTCTGCGCGAAAACTGGGATATATTTGCCTGGCATCCTTCCGATATGCCAGGAATCCCGCGCGAGCTGGCCTTAGATAGCCTCAACATATTAAAGGGATATAAGCTGGTCAAGCAAACTCTACGGCGCTTTTCCGAACCCAAACGACAAGCTATGGGGGAGGAGCTAGCCAAACTCATCGAGGCCGGATTCATCAAAGACATTAAACATCCGGATTGGCTGGGAAACTTGGTAATGGTACCAAAGAAGGATAAATCCTGGCGCCTATGCGTCGATTTCAAAGACCTTAACAAGGCCTGCCCTAAGGATCCCTTCCCTCTCCCCCGCATTGATCAAATCATTGACGCCACCGCAGGTCACGACTCGCTATGCTTCCTTGATGCATATTCCGGATATCATAAAATCAAAATGAAGGAGTCCGATCAAGCCGCAACAGCATTCATTACACCATACGTGTCGTTTTTCTTCAACCCCATGCCTTTCGGGCTCAAGAACGCCGACGCCACCTACCAGCGCATGATCCAAACATGCCTCAAGAAACAGATCGGCAAAATAGTGGAGGCCTACGTGGACGACGTCGTCATCAAAACCAGACACGTCGAAACACTAATAGACGACTTGCGTCTCACATTCAACAACCTTCGCACATACGACATCAAGCTTAACCCAGAAAAGTGCGTCTTCGACGTCCCCGCCGGTAAACTATTGGGCTTCATCGTTTCCAATAGAGGAATTGAAGCAAATCCAGTCAAAATCCGAGCTCTGTCACAACTGGCCACGCCGACCGAACTCAAGCAGGTCCAAAAACTCGCTGGGTGCATGGCAGCTTTAAGCCGCTTCATGATACGTCTCCAACGTATCTATAATTTATGAAGTATTCATGCTGTTATATTATCTATATTGGATGTTTAATGGGCTTTATTATACACTTTTATATGATTTTTCGGACTAACCTATTAACCTAGAGCCCAGTGCCAGTTTCTGTTTTCTCCTTGATTTAGAGTATCACAGCAAAGGAAAACCAAACGGAGTCCAATTGACATGCAACTTGCTGGAGATCATTTTTGGACCAGAAGAAGCCCACGGAGTACCGGAAGTAGGCCAGAAGAGTCCCGGGCTGCCCACGAGGGTGCGGGGGCGCGCCCCTGCTTCCTGGACAACCCGGAAACCCCCCTGACGTGAAATCAACGCCAACACCTCTCATATATACCCTAACTTTCAAAAAGAAACCTAGATCGGAAGTTCCGCCGCCGCAAGCCTCTGTAGCCATGAGAAATAAATCTAGGCCCTCTCTGGCACCTTGCCGGAGGGGGCCATCATCACCGGTTGCCATGGAGGAGTATCCCGGAGAGGCCACCATCGCCATGATGTCCAAGTACCAGAGGGAGAACCTTTCCCCATCTAGGGGGAAGGCCATGGAGGAGGAAGCACAAGGGGGAGAACCTCTCCTCCTCTCTCTTGGTGGCACCGGAGTGCCATTGTGAGGGGAATCATCGCCGCGGTGATCGTCTTCATCAATATCACCATCATCATCACCATCCTCATCTCTTTTACACGATCCACTCTCCTGCACCCAGTTGTAATACCTACTCGAACATGGTGCTTTATGCCACATATTATGATCCAATGATGTGTTGCCATCCTATGATCTTTTGAGTAGATATCCTTTGTCTTTGGTTTGATTGATGATCTAGATTGGTACGAGTTGTATGTTTTATTTTGGTGCTGTCCTATGGTGCCCTCCGTGCCGCGCAAGCGTGAGGGATTCCCGCTGTAGGGTGTTGCAATACATTCATGATTCGCTTATAGTGGGTTGGTGAGTGACTGAAACAAAACCCGAGTAAGGGGGTTGTTGCGTATGGGAATAAAGAGGACTTGATGCTTTAATGCTATGGTTGGGTTTTACCTTAATGATCTTTAGTAGTTGCGGATGCTTGCATATGATCCAAGTAGAGAAAGTATGTTAGCTTATGCCTCTCCCTCATATGAAATTGCAATGACGACTATTGGTCTTGTTAATAATTGCCTAGGACAATTCCACACACCGATCCACCATTATTCCACACTCGCTATTTATAATATTTAGTAATATATTCTAATTTTATGATAACAGCACCTACTTTTATATTTTAGCTCTCGGATATCATACAAAGTTATCCTCTTCATACCCACAACATAGTTTTATTTCTTGTTGCTAGTTGGAAGCAAACGTTAGGTGTACGTAGAGTCGTATCAGTGGCAGATAGGGCTTGAGAGAATATTGATCTTACCTTTAGCTCCTTGTGGGTTCAACACTCCATACTTATCACTTCCACCTTTGGAAATTGCTACGATGATTCCTTGCAATTGGGGATTATCAAGCTCTTTTCTGGCGCCGTTGCCGGGGAGCAATAGCGTGGGGTTGATATTCTCGTGTGTGCTTGTTTGCTTTCTTCGCTAAGTAGATTTTGTTTTTTCCTTGTTGTTTTTGTTTAGTTGTGGGTGAAACAGACAATTTTTTTTAAAAGAATGCAAATACAAAAAAAATTTACTTGTCTTTCTTTCCTAAAAAGTTTTTTAAAAAGAGAAGTGATTGGTAAGTTATGCATTGAAGAAGTGAGGGTTGACCTTGAGCACTTGTGTTCATGCTCACGGAAACAATGTAGAATTTTTCATGGAAGTTTCTCTGTAAATAATTATCCCCTTGTATATATCCATTGTATTATAAAAATAATGTGCCAAGCTTTGGTTTTAGGATGATTAGATTGCTTGTTTACTATGTGCAGAACAAAAACAGAAACTTTGGCTGTAGTGCATGAATTTACATTTTTTACTGGAAAGTTAAATGGGTATGAAACTTTTTGCACATTACTTCTGTACAAATTTTCAAATTCTCAAATTTAGTTCATAATTTTAGGACTTACATAAGTTTACCAAACTTCCAGTTTACTACAGACTGTTCTGTTTTTAATAGATTCTGTTTTGCGTGTGTTGGTTGCTTATTTTGATGAATCTATGGCTAGTATCGGGGGATATGAACCATAGAGAAGTTGGAATACAGTAGGTTTAACGCCAATATAAATAAAGAATGAGTTCATTACAGTACCCAGAGGTAGTGATTTGCTTTATTACACTAACGGATCTCACAAGTTTTTGTTAAAGTTTTGTGTGGATGAAGTGTCCGAAGGTCGAGGAGCTATCAATATGAGAAGAATAAAGAGAGTCAAGAGTTCAAGCTTGGGGAGGCCCGAGGCACCCCAAGTAAATATTTCAAAGGATACTCAAGCATCTAAGCTTGGGGATGCCCCGGTTGGCATCCCATGTTTCTTCTTCAACAAATATCGGTATACCTCGGTTTTTGCTTTGTTCACATGATTTGTGTCTTTTGTGTTTTTGTTTTTCCTCTAAGAACCATGCTAGCATGAGATAGACCTTCACTGATTTATAGAATACTTCATGTGCTTCACTCAAACATTTTAAGTATGATTTTATAGAATTGCTCTTTGTGCTTCACTTAAATCTTTTGAGTATGGTTTTATAGAATGCTTCGTGTGCTTCACTTATATATTTTGAGCTTAGATATTGGTTAGTCTATGTTAATTGTAGAATGCTCCATGAACTTCACTTATATCTTTTGTAGTATGAATAATACTATAATTTAAAGTGGGTTTGGAAGAGTGTCAACTTTAGAATTAGTGATCCCACTATTTTGGAAGGTGTTGAATCTTAGTGTGATATTTATGAAAGTGGATTTGGAAGAGTGTCAACTTTAGCTAGTAATGATTCCACTATTTCGAAAGAGGTTCCAATTGAGTATGAGAACAAAGTTGCTATCCATGATGCTACTGAATATTATTATGAGGGAGGAATACATGCTTACAGGAGTTGCAATAATATCAAGTTTCCTCTCTGTGTGCTTAAAGTTTTGAAGTTATACTTGTTTTGCCTTCCTATGCTAGTTGATTCTTGTTCTCATAAGTTGTGTGCTCACAAAATCCCTAGG
This sequence comes from Aegilops umbellulata, assembly GCA_032464435.1. Taxonomy (NCBI): domain Eukaryota; kingdom Viridiplantae; phylum Streptophyta; class Magnoliopsida; order Poales; family Poaceae; genus Aegilops; species Aegilops umbellulata. The sequence goes on along the minus strand of CP136059.1, from coordinate 357,843,937 downwards.
CATAGGAAGTGGGTTAGATTTAAATGTGCTAGTCATATTCTTAAAGATGCTCTCTTTGTGTTTCGATTCTTGTCTATTATGTGAGCATCATTGAAATCATTATGCCTAGCTAAGAGGCATTAAAGAAAAGCGCTTGTTGGGAGACAACCCAATATTTACCCTTACTGTTTTCGTGTGTTTACATGATTAATCTACTGTAGTAATCATGTTTTATAGCTTTTGTTTCAATAAAGTGCCAAGTAAGACCTTTGGGAAGACTTGGGTGAAAGTTAATGTGATCTTGCAGTAAAAAACAGAAACTTTGCGCTCACGAGAATATATGTAATTTTTTTACAGAAGAGTGCTTTTGGGTTGATTCTTTTTGCAGAAGATTAATAAACAAATTCCTCACATCCACCAATTTATTTCATGATTTTTGGAGTATCAGAAGTATGGTTATTGTTCAGATCATTACAGACTGTTCTGTTTCTGACAGATTCTGTTTTCATTGCATAGTTTGCTTGTTTTCTAGTTTCTGTGGCTTATATTCCTCAATATAAATTGTAGAAATGATATGGTACAGTAGGCATTGTGTGAAAACAATTATGAACCTTGTCTTTGACAGTACCAAACTGAATGGTTTGCTCTTTATCATACTAACCTATCTCACGAAGTTACGTTAAGTTTTGTGTGATTGAAGTTTTCAAGCTTTGGGTGAGATATCGATATGAGGAGAAGAAGGAGTGGAAAGACCCTAAGCTTGAGGATGCCCAAGGCACCCCAAGGTAATATTCAAGGAAGACTCAAGTGCCTAAGCTTGGGGATGCCCCGGAAGGCATCCCCTCTTTCGTCTTCAAAAGTATCGGTATACCTTACTCGGAGCTATATTTTTATTCGTCACATGATATGTGTTTTGCTTGGAGCGTATTTTCAATTTTACTTGTTGTTTGAACAAAATCATTGGATCTGAAATATTGAATGAAAAAGAATCCTCCCATGGCTAGTTAATTATTTGACTACTCAGTGTTCTTCACTCATAGCTTTTGGAGTAGTTTGTCATTTACTCATGTGCTTCACATATATCCTATGAGTAAATGGTTGAATAAATTGAATGTCATAAACCTAAATTTATATATGTTTCATATGCTTATAACATGTGGAGTAATGACTTCACACATAATAAGTATAGGTAGTAAACTTATTAAAAGTTAGCGAACATAGAATTGGTCACTTGAACAATTCATGAACGAATATTGAAGGGAGAGGGATTTCACATATAAATATACTATCATTGGACATCTTTTGTAATTGTGAGCACTCATTAAAGTATGACATGCTAAAAGGTTAATGTTGGACAAGGAAGACAACGTAATGGGTTATGTATTCTTATGTCTGAAATAAAGTATATTGTCATGGATGGCCCAACACGTTGAGCTTGCCTTTCCCCCTCATGCTAGCCAAATTCTTTGCACCAAGTAGAGATACTACTTGTGCTTCCAAATATCCTTAAACCAAGTTTTGCCATGAGAGTCCACCATACCTACCTATCGATTGAGTAAGATCCTTCAAGTAAGTTGTCATCGGTGCAAGAAATAAAAATTGCCCTCTAAATATGTATGATTGACTAGTGTGGAGGAAATAAGCTTTATACGATCTTGTGATGTGGAAGAAATAAAAGCGAGGACTGCATAATAAAGGCCCATATCACAAGTGGCAATATAAAGTGACGTTCTTTCGCATTAAGATTTTATGCATCCAACCCTGAAAGCGCATGGCAACCTCTGCTTCCTTCTGCGAAGGGCCTATCTTTTACTTTTATCTCTTAACCTTATGCAAGAGTCATGGTGATTTTCACCTTTCCTTTTTACATTTTGTCCTTTGGCAAGCGCACTGTGTTGGAAAGATTCTGATATATATATCCTATTGGATGTAAGGCATCATGAACTATTATTGTTGACATTACCCTTGAGGTAAAAGGTTGGGAGGCGAATCTATAAGCCCCTATCTTTCTCTGTGTCTGATTAAAACTTTGAACCCATAAATATCGCGTGAGTGCTAGCAATTGTGAAAGACTAAATGATAGTTGAGTATGTGGAGTTTGCTAAATCAAAGCTCTGACATTAACTCTTCCTGAAAATAAGATGGATTGCAATTGTTTGATGACTGAGAATATTGTTTGTTAGTTTTCAATAGAGTTTACGATCTGTACTTTAACATGTGAATAACTTGTTACTTGATCATGAAAATTTTAGGAGAAGAGCTACTGTTATGACATATAATGATGCTAGAAAAGGTGATTGAAATTATCATTGATAAAACTTGTGCACCTGCTAGCATTCACACTTCATAAATTATTTCTTTTATCATTTACCAACTCGAGGACGAGCAGGAATTAAGCTTGGGGATGCTGATACATCTCCAACGTATCTATAAATTATAAAGTATTCATGTTGTTATATTATCTATCTTGGATGTTTAATGGGCTTTATTATACACTTTTTTATGATTTTTGGGACTAACCTATTAACCTAGAGCCCAGTGTCAGTTTCTGTTTTCTCCTTGTTTTAGAGTATCGTAGAAAAGGAAAACCAAACGGAGTCCAATTGATGTGCAACTTGACGGAGATCATTTTTGGACCAGAAGAAGCCCACGGAGTACCGGAAGTAGGCCAGAAGAGTCCCGGGCTGCCCACGAGGGTGGGGGGCGCGCCCCCCGCCTCGTGGACAGCCCGGAAACCCCCCTGACGTGAAATCAACGCCAACACCTCTCATATATACCCAAACTTCTAGAAAGAAACCTAGATCGGAAGTTTCGACGCCGCAAGCCTCTGTAGCCAGGAGAAATCAATCTAGGCCCTCAATGGCACCCTGCCGGAGGGGGCCGTCGTCACCGGTGGCCATGGAGGAGTATCCCGGAGAGGCCACTATCGCCATGAAGTCCAAGGACCAGAGGGAGAACCTTTCCCCATCTAGGGGGGAGGCCATGGAGGAGGAAGCACAAGGGGGAGAACCTCTCCTCCTCTCTCTTGGTGGCACCGGAGTGCCATTGAGAGGGAAATCATCGCCGCAGAGATCGTCTTCATCAACATCACCATCATCATCACCATCCTCATCTCTTTTACACGGTCCACTCTCCCGCACCCCGCTATAATCCCTACTTGAACATGGTGCTTTATGCCACACATTATGATCCAATGATGTGTTGCCATCCTATGATGTTTTGAGTAGATATCCTTTGTTTTTGGGTTGATTGATGATCTAGATTGGTACGAGTTGTATGTTTTATTTTGGTGCTGTTCTATGGTGCTCTCCGCGTCGCGCAAGCGTGAGGGATTCCCGCTGTAGGGTGTTTCAATACGTTCATGATTCGCTTATAGTGGGTTGGTGAGTGACTGAAACACAAACCCGAGTAAGGGGGTTGTTGCGTATGAGAATAAAGAGGACTTGATGCTTTAATGCTATGGTTGGGTTTTACCTTAATAATCTTTAGTAGTTGCGGATGCTTCCTAGAATTCCAATCATAAGTGCATATGATCCAAGTAGAGAAAGTATGTTAGTTTATGCCTCTCCCTCATATGAGTGTGCGTGTGTAGCATGTGTGTGCATGTAGTGGTAGTAGTCAGTGCATGCATTGTTGATTAGTCCGTGCATCTACTTGCGTGGGCCGGTCAAGTAAGTTTGTTAGTGCATGGATGGATTAGTTAGCTAGTGGCCGGAAGTGGTGCGTGCATGCATGGATTAGTGGCCATGGCCGGGTCATGTGTGCCTGGGCACTACTTTGCTGTAGGACTATAAAGTACGGTCATGAGTGTGTTCGTAAATCCAGTCAATACTCTGGAAATAGTAACGGAGCTGCGAAGCCGGATGAAACTTCGGTGTACTGTGTGCTCCTGCTTCTTCTATCTCCAACTACGTGTGAGAGAGCGGCAACAGCATGGTCATCGAGCTTGCCAAAAGTTAAAGTTAAAGGACCGTCGTTTAGTGCAAACCTTCGCACAACAGGATTGATACGCGCGCGGTGTATCATGAGCCAAGCATTCGATCCAGCTTGCCGTGGATCGAGGCAGTTCTGTCTCAAATCGCTGGATTAGACTGCCAACGTCACGTCGCTCTCCAGTATAGTATGTGCTATAGGTTCCCAAAAATAAAAGCTCCAGGCCTCTTGCTGCTGATGATACGGCCCAACGTATTTTTCTTTTCTACATCAAAAAGCACCCGGTACATGGAGTGTGATTGCCTATCAACGCAGTCATGCATAAGATGGAGTTTGGCTGCCGGTGTGTTAGCTTTGTCATGTTGTAGTGGTTCAGAGCCAAACTATTTTTTCAGCAACCTCCAATCCAAGCCAAACATTCTAGGTTACTATATACACGCACACATGTTCGTTTTTTTTTTTTGAGGATTACATGTTCGTTTTTAGGGTGACTTCAAGCTTTAACCTTCAGACCATGCGAAAAAAAGGCTTCGAAAAGTGTAACGCCCACACGTGTGGGCGTTAGCCAACTCACCCACACGCATCCATCACCGTCCAGTAACTTCTACACGAATTTTGATACGAATTAGCTGATTTTGTATGTCATGTAGAACAACTCGCGTGTGTGGTGTGTGAGAGAGGTCGTCCACACATCCATTTTATCACACGGAGGAGCCAGTGTGTGGGCGTTTAGCAGTTCGCCCACACACCAGTTTTCAGTCACGCACAGGGCTGGTGTGTGGGCGTTTGCCATCTCGCCCACACGCCCATCTCCTCTCCCACACCTAAGCTGCCAGTTGCCATGCGTTTTGCAGTGTACATGACAACTGCCCTAGTGTGATTGCAAGCAGATGGCAACTCTCTCTTTTTTTACCCGAACATGTCAGTTGCCATATGTTTTGCATGGTACATGGCAAACTGCCCTAGCGTGCACGTAAGCAGATGGCAACTCTTTCTTTTTAAACTAGATGATACCCCGCGCGTTGCTACGGGAATTTGTTGCATCATATAGGAGAAGGATTATTAAGTCAGTAAATAGTAAACCATGAAAAAATCATTAAAAAAATTATGAGAGGCTACAAAATTTTCATTGATAAAGAAGGTTAGCTTGCCAGTTTCATAAAGTTTTCATAGTACCGAAGTAGTGAACTTTTTGTCAAATTATCAGCAAAGAATGAACCGATGAATCATAATGCATATGGCAATTTTTAGTTGAACATGCTGGAAAAGAGAGACCTATATGAAGATTAAAAAAAGTCAATTAGCTATTTTTAGTTGAACACGCTGGAAGAGATAGCCTTATATGGAGAACAAAAGGGTTATCTAAGGTGACTGAGTGAAATTCTCAAGATGTACATTTGAACGAACAGAAAAGGGGTCGCATCGACTAACCTCATCCATTCTTAATTATCTGACGAATACAATGGTTCTTTTCAGGGGAATACATAATAGTTCCTCGAATTGGGACTACTAAATATTGAATTGGTTTGAACCACCATAACTAAGAAAAACACATGTTGAGTGTTGCAGATCTTCACAAACTGAGGAAAAAAATTGACTGAAAAATACCAGTTCTTGTGTATTCTCTACTTGGAACGTAAACCATATACTACATCCTAAGATCAATTTAGGCGGACTCAATATTTTCTGGGCATAAAGGAGAATCATATATAGCAATATATTGATTCTAAGTACATAATAAGACATCCATGTTTGCGCTAGCCCCATCGGACATAATCCATTAAAAAATATAGTAGCACATAGGTTTTCATTCAACTATGTTTGTTAGTGATTCCTGTCTATAAAGAGTCCAATCTCATCACAAGAATTCATATGGCCAAACAAAAGGAAATCAATGATATGCTCCAGCGCCATATGACAAAAGCATCAGTAGGAAATGTGAAAACATGCCAGGTAAATTTATTTGGATCCATCTGTAGCAATGGCCTTCCTGCAAATGACACATGACAAAGAGTAAAATTTCACGAAAATCTAGTTATGTAGATCTACATCCAACCTGACTGAGAAAATGGAGATGGCAGATCAAGATGAGCGACATGACTGGCTCAGGCATCATTCATCGTTTAGTTTGAGGAAGATGAACATATGCGTGCGGCAGCCTGTAATTTGTTGCAACAACAAAAAATCAAGTGTTCTTCATTGTTGTATCCAATTGATTGCAAATTGAAAGACACATGTCACTTCTTTCAATTAAATCCAAACACCATGAATCATCAATAAATTGAACGGGTAGGAAGCAAGAGTCAACGGACCGGGGATTAATAAGAATCCCAAATTATGCAAGATGATTGAACAGCTAATAAAGACGAAGGTATACCTGTAGAGTGATTCAGATTTGCCGATCAGGTGGCCGCGGGGTGGCACCGTGGTGGCGGCGAGGGCTCCAGTTTTGTCCGTCCAACACACTTTGTACCTGAAGGAGACGAGCGATGGTAGACGCTTGAACTCACGTTGAGGAAGACGTACCATAGAGTTTTTCAGATTCGCAAGCAAGCGTCCTGTCGGTGCGGTGGTGGCGGCCACGTCTGCAACTCATCCCATCTAGCACATGTGCTACTGGGCGGAGAAGAGCATCGACGAAGGAGGCTTCAACTCGTTTTGACTTCCCAGAGCAAAAACGAAAAGTATCAAATTTGGATAAGGACTTCGGACACCCAGGCACCCGGCTATGGTAGTACTGAATACTGATGCAAATAGAGAAGATCGGGAGGGAGAGGAAAATCCACCAGATTCGTCTAGAAAATAGTATGGTAGACGATGGATGAATTGAACTTGTGTGCCCGCGCCCTGATGGGATTGCTTGCCGCCGCTGCCGGCTTCTTTTGCCCCAGATTGCTCATGGTTGTCTGTGCGAGGAGGGGCCGTAGCAGGGCAACGCCTGCGCACAGGCTTCCTCAGTTGCGTGGGATCGCCGCATCAGGCGCGTCCGTAGCCTCCGGCGTGAGAGGCCCGGAGCAGAGCGTCCAACTGGAATTGGGGCCGCGATGGTGATGGCCGCGTCATGTGCATCCGATCCGAGGACGCCAGCGCGAGGAAGGACCGGAACAGAATTGCGCGTCCGAGGACGCCGGCGGAAGGAGAGCCCGGAGCAGAACAACGGCGTGCGCACAGACTGATTTGGCTGCACGGGATTGCGGCATCGATCGCTCCTTCCACGGAAAGGTTGATGGGGATCCAATGTGAGAGTCATAGTGAAGAGCTCGAACGTGCTTACAATCAGGAAGGGCCTTGGTGCGGGGAGGAAGTGCCTTGGTGGGAAGGTATTGAAGGGACGGGCAGATTGTAAAACGGAGGGGTGGATGATTGCTCACATCCCGCATCCTTTTCATGTGCGTTTGTTGTGGGAAGACCGGAGTGGCAGAAGAATAGGAGAAGATGACCGGTCCCGGAAATTAAAGCCTGGAGACATGCGCACTTGGCGAGTGGCTAGGAAAAAACTGACGGCTGACATGGCACTGTGATAGAAGGATAGGCTTCATTGAATGATGATGTGGCATAAAGCTGATGTGGATAGTGTGCGTGGTGAAAGAATTGGTAGTAGTTGGGAGCAACTTTTGAAGAATGTAAGATGGCAACTGCCCTAGCGTGCTTGTGAGCACATGGCAACTCTCTCTTTTACCCGAACATGTTTTTCGCCATGCCTTTTTTTGTAGCGCTACATGGCAACTGCCTAGTGTTATTAGGTGGCAACTTCTAAAGTTTTGAAATCATGACAACTGTAGTAGCCCAGACCACACATGACAACTGCCTAGTGTTAGTAGGTGGCAACTCCTAAAGTTTTAAAATCATGGCAACTGCAGTAGCCCAGACCACACATGGCAACTGCCTAGTGTTATTAGGTGGCAACTTCTAAAGTTTTGAAATCATGGCAACTGTAGTAGCCCAGACCACACATGACAACTGCCTAGTGTTAGTAGGTGGCAACTCCTAAAGTTTTAAAATCATGGCAACTGCAGTAGCCCAGACCACACATGGCAACTGCCTAGTGTTAGTAGGTGGCAACTCCTAAAGTTTTGAAATCATGGCAACAGCAGTAGCCCAGACCACACATGGCAACTGCCTAGTGTTAGTAGGTGGAAACTCCTAAAGTTTTGAAATCATGGCAACTGCAGTAGCCCAAACCACACATGGCAACAACTGTAGTTGTCCAAAAAATAGCAATCTAGAATTTTGACCTGAGATGGCAACTGTAGTTGAGCAAACATGGCAACTGTAGTTGTTCGACATGGCAACCGTAGTTTAGCGACATGACAATTGCACTTAAACGAACATGGACGAGGGTCCGGCCCATGGCAACTGCGGGGTGCGTGGTAAAGTGTCATATGGGGCGTGCAGGACCACAAGGTACGAGGCCTGACTTACCGGGCGTGTGGGCGTTATCTATTTCGTCCACACACACGCGTGTAAGAGGGACAGAAAGGAAAAAAAGACGTGTGGGCGCTAATTGTTTTGCCCACACGCAGACGTGTGGGCTGGTCTTCTTAGACGCCACATAGAACATGTGGGCAGATTTTTTAACGTCCACACGTGTGGCAGTTAGCGGCGTCCAAAGGCTTGACGTGCTGCCGATTGCAAGGAGTCCTGGACCTGCACAAATAGGAAGGAGTATTAATACGTGCCTTTGCCAATAGGAATCCTAAACGCACATGGCCGGACTCTTTCTTTTTTAAGATGCATGCATCATATAGTAAACTTTTCTTTTGGGAGGCCGTATAGTATACTTTTAGCTTACGATGGAACAGGAAGTCACGTGATGTTCCTCTTTTCTTTTCAACTCTTCACAAACCTTGTACGTGTCAGTTCAACAAACATAATTTATAACTTTTTACATGTAACGTTATATTTTTAAATCTCAGCCGTAAGTATTATTAATCAACGATGTATACTATTTCAGATTATGTGGAAGACCGTGGTGTCTTATTTGACTTCTATTTTAAGTATATAACTAGCGGGTCCATCCACGCATTTGCGCGGCTAGATGTCTATTATTTACTATTTATGTATCTTAGAAACCATTTGTTGTCATTTGATTATTTATCTTTCTACGTGGTGAAATCAACATAGTATACCATTAAAACTTGATTAGTTGGGTGACACTATTTTTTTTCAAAACTAATGGACTTTACATTATTTGATGGTAATTACAAACTTGGAATTTAAATATGATATTATTAAAAGAGCAACTCATTTACATGAAATGATTTAAATGGTGTCCCGAGACATGCATTAACGGCTGCCTCGGTGCAGTTACATATTTTAAATATAGGCACAATTTTTCTTTCTCTTCTTTGCTCTTCTCGGAGCCTCTTATGTCACTGAAGTAGGTGCACAGTGACTATAATTCTAACTTAGCCCGACTTAATTAGATTTAGTACTTTATGTGCCAAGCCTATTGCCTGGTCTCCCCGTACGTGCACCTTTTGCATATGTACGTGACAAAACATGGCATACGTAAAATCATTTAAATCTCATCCATTAATATTTTGATCAAACGATGCAAATAATATTAGCATATGTGGACAAATATAATGGCTTGTTTGACTCTTGTTTTAATAACATAATAATACATAAGCCAAAGAAAAAGGCATCAATATCCTGGTTTAATACTACAATCTCGTACAATATTGTATACACACCCGAGCCATCAGTAGAGTTCCTCCTGTACGTGCTACAATGCTACTGTATTTGTAGCTCAAATGAATGTCATCTTGGTTGAAACAGAATAAATTGTGTTTGTAATGCATGATGCCGCCAGCCACCAGGGATAAACCTTCTTTTTTGAAAAACAGTTGTTCAACTCCACCAAATATTTTCTTTGATATGCACTCACACATTTTTGTTATAATGAATACACAAATAAAAAAATTATATGTTCGCATGTATAAGATTAACCTTGATATACAAATGCAATCCGAGTAGAGGTAGGTATGCTAATGTCGTGTAATGAAATAAAAAGACAAAACTATTAGTATAAGGATCCTCGATGTTTGGGTGCATGCATGTGCTGTGGAATCTAAACTCTATTTATGTAGGCTCATCATCATTACACTAAAGCTATAAGCACATTAACCGAGGATCCATCAATCTGCATCCATTAATTCTAGCCACTAAATTAAGGTACGGCTTGAGAACTGATGTGTCTCAGACCTAGTTCATGGCCGCTGGTCCATGTTTCCATCCATCCGCTCTTGGAGGCAGCGGCCCTAAGGGAAATGTATGAGCAGGGCGAAGGACAAATGAGCGGTCTCTGCCTCCATGCCGGTGCGTCTGGTCCTCGATAAATCCAATGTATCCATTGACATCCTAAATCATTGGGCAACTGGACAATTTACATTACGTTCTAAAATCATTGACAATATGCTTGTAGGCATTTCCTTCGCGAACTGATAACTATTAAAATCTCTTCATGATCCCACTTATTATACAATTGGCCAATCCAAATTTCTGGACTGGTGAGATATATCATAGTTCTTTGGGTTACTCATGTACCTTTTACCATGCTGATATGTACATATAGACATTATTAGCTCAGATCAACATCGTTTTGTTAGAAACAAAATGGATCCTACTAAATTCTATGGCAGTTAAAAAAAAATTAAATGGTACAGCTATTTAAGAAAAGTATATGTCATATAAGTTGGTGAATCATAAAGTTGTTCAATTGGAAACTTACCACAGCTACACTCTTTGCATAATTGTTGAGTTCCACCTGTTGCGAAAAAAATCTTTTGAGTGTCCCTGTATGTGGTACAATAATGCTCATGTATTCTATTTGCACATGGTATCATCAGGATGAACCTTCTTTTTGGTAAATAACTGTACAACTCCACCAAATATTTTATTTGATACACACAGATGCATTTTTGTTATAATGAATACGCACAGGATTTTTTAAATTTTTTATTAAATAGGATTAACATTGATATATAAATCCAATTGAAGTGCAACAAAAAAAAGTGATGCAAACTATTAGTGTAAGGACCCTAAATGTTCGGTGTTTGCTTCTGTTGTCCAACTCTAAACTTTAAATACATAGGTTGAAGGAAATATGCCCTAGAGGCAATAATAAAGTTATTATTTATTTCCTTACATATCATGATAAATGTTTATTATTCATGCTAGAATTGTATTAACTGGAAACATAATACATGTGTGAATACATAGACAAACAGAGTGTCACTAGTATGCCTCTACTTGACTAGCTCATTAATTAAAGATGGTTATGTTTCCTAACCATGAACAAAGAGTTGTTATTTGATTAACGAGATCACATCATTAGTTGAATGATCTGATTGACATGACCCATTCCATTAGCATAGCACCCGATCGTTTAGTATGTTGCTATTGCTTTTATCCATGACTTATACATGTTCCTTTAACTATGAGATTATGCAACTCCCGTTTACCGTAGGAACACTTTGTGTGCTACCAAACGTCACAACGTAACTGAGTGATTATAAAGGTGCTCTACAGGTGTGTCCGAAAGTATTTGTTGGGTTGGCGTATTTCGAGATTAGGATTTGTCAATCCGAATGTCGGAGAGGTATCTCAGGGCCTTCTCGGTAATGCACATCACATAAGCCTTGCAAGCATTGCAACCAATGAGTTAGTTGCGAGATGATGTATTACGGAACGAGTAAAGAGACTTGCCGGTAACGAGATTGAACTAGGTATTGGATACCGACGATCGAAGCTCGGGCAAGTAACATACCGATGACAAAGGGAACAACGTATGTTGTTATGCGGTCTGACCAATAAAGATCTTCGTAGAATATGTAGGAGCCAATATGGGCATCCAGGTCCCGCTATTGGTTATTGATCGGAGACGTGTCTCGGTCATGTCTACATTGTTCTCGAACCGTAGGGTCCGCACGCTTAACGTTACGATGACAGTTATTATGAGTTTATGCATTTTGATGTACCGAAGGTTGTTCGGAGTCCCAGATGTGATCACGGACATGACGAGGAGTCTCGAAATGGTCGAGACGTAAAGATTGATATATTGGAAGCCTACATTTGGATATCGGAAGTGTTCCGGGTGAAATCTGGATTTCACCGGAGTACCAGGAGGTTACCGGAACCCCCCGGGAAACATATGGGCCATATTGGGCCTTAGTGGATAGGAGAAGGTGGCCGGCCCCCTCTCTCTCTGTCCCCCCCTTGAGGAATCCTATTCCAACTACGATTGGGGGGGGTGGTATCCTACTCCCGGAGGGAGTAGGACTCTCCTGGCGCGCCAGGCTTGGCCGGCCAGCCCCTCCCCCTTGGCTCCTTTATATACGGGGGCAGGGGAGCACCCTTGGAAACACAAGTTGATCTACGGATCGTTCCTTAGCCGTGTGCGGTGCCCCCTTCCACCAAATTCCACCTCGGTCATATCGTTGCAGTGCTTAGGCGAAGCCCTGCGCCGGTAACACATCAAGATCGTCACCACACCGTCGTGCTGACGGAACTCTTCCCCGACGCTTTGCTGGATCGGAGCCCGGGGATCGTCATCGAGCTGAACGTGTGCCAAGAACTCGGAGGTGCCGGAGTAACGGTGCTGTGATCGGTTGGATCGCGAGGAGAACATACGACTACTTCCTCTACGTTGCGTCAACGCTTCCGCTTCGGTCTACGAGGGTACGTAGACAACACTCTCCCCTCTCGTTGCTATGCATCACCATGATCTTGCGTGTGCGTAGGAAAATTTTGAAATTACTACGTTCCCCAACAGTGGCATCCGAGCCTAGGTTTTTATGGTTTGATGTTATTTGCACGAGTAGAACACAAGTGAGTTGTGGACGATACAAGTCATACTGCCTACCAGCATGTCATACTTTGGTTCAGCGGTATTGTTGGACGAGACGATCCGGACCAACCTTACGCGTACGCTTACGCGAGACCGGTTCCCTCGACGTGCTTTGCACATAGATGGCTTGCGGAAGACTGTCTCTCCAACTTTAGTTGAACCGAGTGTGGCTACGCCCGGTCGTTGAGAAGGTTAAAACGGAGTCTATTTGACAAACTATCGTTGTGGTTTTGATGCGTAGGTAAGATGAGTTCTTGCTTAAACCCGTAGCAGTCACGTAAAACTTGCAACAACAAAGTAGAGGACGTCTAACTTGTTTTTGCAGGGCATGTTGTGATGTGATATGGTCAAGACATGATGCTAAATTTTATTGTATGAGATGATCATGTTTTGTAACCGAGTTATCGGCAACTGGCAGGAGCCATATGGTTGTCGCTTTATTGTATGCAATGCAATCGCGATGTAATGCTTTACTTTATTACTAAGCGGTAGTGATAGTCGTGGAAGCATAAGATTGGCGAGACGACAACGATGCTACGAAGAAGATCAAGGTGTCGCGCCGGTGACGATGGTGATCATGACGGTGCTTCGAAGATGGAGATCACAAGCACGAGATGATGATGGCCATATCATATCACTTATATTGATTGCATGTGATGTTTATCTTTTATGCATCTTATCTTGCTTTGATTGACGGTAGCATTATAAGATGATCTCTCACTAATTATCAAGAAGTGTTCTCCCTGAGTATGCACCGTTGCGAAAGTTCTTCGTGCTGAGACACCACGTGATGATCGGGTGTGATAGGCTCTACGTTCAAATACAACGGGTGCAAAACAGTTGCACACGCGGAATACTCAGGTTTAACTTGACGAGCCTAGCATATAACAGATATGGCCTCGGAACACGGAGACCGAAAGGTCGAGCGTGAATCATATAGTAGATATGATCAACATAGTGATGTTCACCATTGAAACTACTCCATCTCACGTGATGATCGGACATGGTTTAGTTGATTTGGATCACGTGATCACTTAGAGGATTAGAGGGATGTCTATCTAAGTGGGAGTTCTTAAGTAATATGATTAATTGAACTTAAATTTATCATGAACTTAGTACCTGATAGTATCTTGCTTGTCTATGTTGTGTAGAAAGATGGCTCGTGCTGTTGTTCCGTTGAATTTTAATGCGTTCCTTGAGAAAGCAAAGTTGAAAGATGATGGTAGCAATTACACGGACTGGGTCCGTAACTTGAGGATTATCCTCATTGCTGCACAGAAGAATTACGTCCTGGAAGCACCGCTAGGTGCCAGGCCTGGTGCAAGAGCTACGCCAGATGTTGTGAACGTCTGGCAAAGCAAAGATGATGACTACTCTATAGTTCAGTGTGCCATGCTTTACGGCTTAGAACCGGGACTTCAACGACGTTTTGAACACCATGGAGCATATGAGATGTTCCAGGAGTTGAAGTTAATATTTCAAGCAAATGCCCGGATTGAGAGATATGAAGTCTCCAATAAGTTCTATAGCTGTAAGATGGAGGAGAACGGTTCTGTCAGTGAGCATATACTCAGAATGTCTGGGTATAACAATCACTTGATTCAACTGGTAGTTAATCTTCCGGATGATTGCGTCATTGACAGAATTCTCCAATCACTGCCACCAAGCTACAAGAGCTTCGTGATGAACTATAATAAGCAAGGCATGACCAAAACTATGCCCGAGCTCTTCGCGATGCTGAAAGCCGCGGAGGTAGAAATCAAAAAGGAGCATCAAGTGTTGATGGTTAACAAAACCACTAGTTTCAAGAAAAAGGGCAAAGGGAAGAAAAAGGGGAACTTCAAAAAGAACAGCAAGCAAGTTGCTAATCAAGAGAAGAAACCCAAGTCTGGACCTAAGCCTGAAACTGAGTGCTTCTATTGCAATCAGACTGGTCACTGGAAGCGGAACTGCCCCAAGTATTTGGCGGATAAGAAGGATGGCAACGTTAACAAAGGTATATATGATATACATGTTATTGATGTATACCTTACTAATTCTCGCAGTAGCACCTGGGTATTTGATACTGGTTCTGTTGCTAATATTTGCAACTCAAAACAGGGGCTACGGATTAAGCGAAGATTGGCTAAGGACGAGGTGACGATGCGCGTGGGAAATGGTTCCAAAGTCGATGTGATCGCGGTCGGCACGCTACCTCTACATCTACCTTCGGGATTAATATTAGATCTAAATAATTGTTATTTAGTACCAGCGTTGAGCATGAACATTATATCTGGATCTTGTTTGATGCGAGACGGTTATTCATTTAAATCAGAGAATAATGGTTGTTCTATTTATATGAGTAATATCTTTTATGGTCATGCACCATTAAAGAATGGTTTGTTCTTACTTAATCTCGATAGTAGTGATACACATATTCATAATGTTGAAGCCAAAAGATGCAGAGTTGATAATGATAGTGCAACTTATTTGTGGCACTGCCGTTTAGGTCATATCGGTG
Organism: Aegilops umbellulata; assembly: GCA_032464435.1. NCBI lineage: Eukaryota > Viridiplantae > Streptophyta > Magnoliopsida > Poales > Poaceae > Aegilops > Aegilops umbellulata. The sequence goes on along the minus strand of CP136059.1, from coordinate 357,828,674 downwards.
TAAAACGCATGAAGAAACTCCATACTGATGGACTTTTGGAGTCACTTGATTATGAATCACTTGGCACTTGCGAACCGTGCCTTATGGGCAAGATGACTAAAACACCGTTCTCCGGTACTATGGAGAGAGCAACAGATTTATTGGAAATCATACATACTGATGTATGTGGTCCAATGAATGTTGAGGCTCGTGGCGGATATCGTTATTTTCTCACCTTCACTGATGATTTAAGCAGATATGGGTATATCTACTTAATGAAACACAAGTCTGAAACATTTGAAAAGTTCAAAGAATTTCAGAGTGAAGTGGAAAATCATCATAACAAGAAAATAAAGTTTCTACGATCTGATCGTGGAGGAGAATATTTAAGTTACGAGTTTGGTCTACATTTGAAACAATGCGGAATAGTTTCGCAACTCACGCCACCCGGAATACCACAACGTAATGGTGTGTCCGAACGTCGTAATCGTACTTTACTAGATATGGTGCGATCTATGATGTCTCTTATCGATTTACCGCTATCGTTTTGGGGTTATGCTTTAGAGACGGCCGCATTCACGTTAAATAGGGCACCATCGAAATCCGTTGAGACGACGCCTTATGAACTGTGGTTTGGCAAGAAACCAAAGTTGTCGTTTCTTAAAGTTTGGGGCTGTGATGCTTATGTGAAAAAGCTTCAACCTGATAAGCTCGAACCCAAATCGGAAAAATGTGTCTTCATAGGATACCCAAAGGAGACTGTTGGGTACACCTTCTATCACAGATCCGAAGGCAAGATTTTTGTTGCTAAATTCGGAAACTTTCTAGAGAAGGAGTTTCTCTCGAAAGAAGTGAGTGGGAGGAAAGTAGAACTTGATGAGATAACTGTATCTACTCCCTTATTGAGAAGTAGTACGTCACAGAAATCAGTTTCTGTGACACCTACACCAAATAGGGAGGAAGCTAATGATAATGATCATGAAACTTCAGATCAAGTTTCTACTGAACCTCGTAGATCAAGCAGAGTAAGATCCGCACCAGAGTGGTACGGTAATCCTATTTTGGAAGTCATGTTACTAGACCATGATGAACCTACGAACTATGAAGAAGCAATGGTGAGCCCAGATTCCGCAATATGGCTTGAGGCCATGAAATCTGAGATGGGATCCATGTATGAGAACAAAGTGTGGACTTTGGTTGACTTGCCCGATGATCGGCAAGCAATTGAGAATAAATGGATTTTTAAGAAGAAGACTGACGCTGATGGTAATGTTACTGTCTATAAAGCTCGACTTGTTGCAAAAGGTTTTCGACAAGTTCAAGGGATTGACTACGATGAGACTTTCTCACCCGTAGCGATGCTTAAGTCTGTCCGAATCATGTTAGCAGTTGCCGCATTTTATGATTATGAAATTTGGCAAATGGATGTCAAAACTGCATTCCTGAATGGATTTCTGGAAGAAGAGTTGTATATGATGCAACCAGAAGGTTTTGTCGATCCAAAGGGAGCTAACAAAGTGTGCAAGCTCCAGCGATCCATTTATGGACTGGTGCAAGCCTCTCGGAGTTGGAATAAACGCTTTGATAGTGTGATCAAAGCATTTGGTTTTATACAGACTTTTGGAGAAGCCTGTATTTACAAGAAAGTGAGTGGGAGCTCTGTAGCATTTCTGATATTATATGTGGATGACATATTACTGATCGGAAATAATATAGAATTTCTGGATAGCATAAAGGGATACTTGAATAAGAGTTTTTCGATGAAAGACCTCGGTGAAGCTGCTTACATATTGGGCATTAAGATCTATAGAGATAGATCAAGACGCTTAATAGGACTTTCACAAAGCACATACCTTGACAAAGTTTTGAAGAAGTTCAAAATGGATCAGGCAAAGAAAGGGTTCTTGCCTGTGTTACAAGGTGTGAAGTTGAGTAAGACTCAATGCCCGACCACCGCAGAAGATAGAGAGAAAATGAAAAATGTTCCCTATGCTTCAGCCATAGGCTCTATCATGTATGCAATGCTGTGTACCAGACCTGATGTGTGCCTTGCTGTAAGCTTAGCAGGCAGGTACCAAAGTAATCCAGGAGTGGATCACTGGACAGCGGTCAAGAACATCCTTAAGTACTTGAGAAGGACTAAGGATATGTTTCTCATTTATGGAGGTGACAAAGAGCTCGTCGTAAAAGGTTACGTCGATGAAAGCTTTGACACTGATCCGGACGATTCTAAATCGCAAACCGGATACGTATTTACATTAAACGGTGGAGCTGTCAGTTGGTGCAGTTCTAAACAAAGCGTAGTGGCGGGATCTACATGTGAAGCTGAGTACATAGCTGCTTCGGAAGCAGCTAATGAAGGAGTCTGGATGAAGGAGTTCATATCCGATCTAGGTGTTGTACCTAGCGTATCGGGTCCAATGAAAATCTTTTGTGACAATACTGGTGCAATTGCCTTGGCAAAGGAATCCAGATTTCACAAAAGAACCAAACACATCAAAAGACGCTTCAACTCCATCCGGGATTTAGTCCAGGTGGGAGACATAGAGATATGCAAGATACATACGGATCTGAATGTTGCAGACCCGTTGACTAAGCCTCTTCCACGAGCAAAACATGATCAGCACCAAGACTCCATGGGTGTTAGAATCATTACTTTGTAATCTAGATTATTGACTCTAGTGCAAGTGGGAGACTGAAGGAATTATGCCCTAGAGGCAATAATAAAGTTATTATTTATTTCCTTACATATCATGATAAATGTTTATTATTCATGCTAGAATTGTATTAACTGGAAACATAATACATGTGTGAATATATAGACAAACAGAGTGTCACTAGTATGCCTCTACTTGACTAGCTCATTAATCAAAGATGGTTATGTTTCCTAACCATGAACAAAGAGTTGTTATTTGATTAACGAGATCACATCATTAGTTGAATGATCTGATTGACATGACCCATTCCATTAGCATAGCACCCGATCGTTTAGTATGTTGCTATTGCTTTTATCCATGACTTATACATGTTCCTTTAACTATGAGATTATGCAACTCCCGTTTACCGTAGGAACACTTCGTGTGCTACCAAACGTCACAACGTAATTGAGTGATTATAAAGGTGCTCTACAGGTGTCTCCGAAAGTATTTGTTGGGTTGGCGTATTTCGAGATTAGGATTTGTCACTCCGAATGTCGGAGAGGTATCTCAGGGCCTTCTCGGTAATGCACATCACATAAGCCTTGCAAGCATTGCAACCAATGAGTTAGTTGTGAGATGATGTATTACGGAACGAGTAAAGAGACTTGCCGGTAACGAGATTGAACTAGGTACTGGATACCGACGATCGAATCTCGGGCAAGTAACATACCGATGACAAAGGGAACAACGTATGTTGTTATGCGGTCTGACCAATAAAGATCTTCGTAGAATATGTAGGAGCCAATATGGGCATCCAGGTCCCGCTATTGGTTATTGGCCGGAGACGTGTCTCGGTCATGTCTACATTGTTCTCGAACCGTAGGGTCCGCACACTTAACGTTACGATGACAGTTATTATGAGTTTATGCATTTTGATGTACCGAAGGTTGTTCGGAGTCCCGGATGTGATCACGGACATGACGAGGAGTATCGAAATGGTCGAGCGTAAAGATTGATATATTGGAAGCCTACATTTGGATATCGGAAGTGTTCCGGGTGAAATCGGGATTTCACCGGAGTACCAGGAGGTTACCGGAACCCCCCGGGAAACATATGGGCCATATTGGGCCTTAGTGGATAGGAGAAGGTGGCCGGCCCCCTCTCTCTCTTTCCCCCCTTGAGGAATCCTATTCCAACTACGATTGGGGGGGGGGGGAATCCTACTCCCGGAGGGAGTAGGACTCACCTGGCGCGCCAGGCTTGGCTGGCCAGCCCCTCCCCCTTGGCTCCTTTATATACGGGGGCAGGGGAGCACCCTTGGAAACACAAGTTGATCTACGGATCATTCCTTAGCCGTGTGCGGTGCCCCCTTCCACCAAATTCCACCTCGGTCATATTGTTGCAGTGCTTAGGCGAAGCCCTGCGCCGGTTACACATCAAGATCGTCACCACGCCATCGTGCTGACGGAACTCTTCCCCGACGCTTTGCTGGATCGGAGCCCGGGGATCGTCAACGAGCTGAACGTGTGCCAAGAACTCGGAGGTGCCAGAGTAACGGTGCTGTGATCGGTTGGATCGCGAGGAGAACGTACGACTACTTCCTCTACGTTGCGTCAACTCTTCCGCTTCGGTCTACGAGGGTACGTAGACAACACTCTCCCCTCTCGTTGCTATGCATCACCATGATCTTGCGTGTGCGTAGGAAAATTTTGAAATTACTACGTTCCCCAACATAGGTGTGTCATTAATCTAAATCTCTAAGCACATCAATGAAAAATTCAACAATCTGCATCCATTAATTCTAGCAGCAACTAAATTGAGTTATGCAGAACATGCACAAACCTGAGAACTAATGAGCCAAAGATGAGTCGAAGTTCGATGGAGATGACATGTCACAATGTAGTCGTCTCATCATCAATGGTGGCCTGTAGGCAAATGTGTCTGAGACGTAAATGTTGTTGTTGGTCCATAGTTCCATGCAACCTCGCCTGAAGGCGAAGCAGCAAAGGATCAAGAAGCCATCTCTCCCTCTCTGTTGCTACATCCTGCTCCTGAATATCTCACTGTAGTTATGGCCGCTGTGTCCTTCCTCCGGCAGATTTGAACCTGCCCTCGCTCCTCCTAGGCTACTCCAGCGCTTCAGCCAGCACCTCACCAACAATGGCGAGGGTAGAATCAGAAGTGGCATGCTGCAGCGCCAAGGATTAGAAACCCTAGCAGTCAATCTTCTTCATAACTTGCCTGGAAGGGAACGCCGAGCCTAGTTGAGATATGCATCAGGAAGGCGAAGAAGCGCACAAAGGATGAAGAAGTCGTCTCTGCTCTGCCTCCCTGTCGGCTCCATCCAGCTCCTCGATATCTATGGCTGCCGCGTCCTGGCTCATGGAGTTTAGGACCTGCCCTCCTCTCCTTCTCCAAGGTTGCTTGAGCGCTTCAAAAGGCAAGGGCACAATCGGAAGTGGCACGCTGCAGCACCAAGGAATTGGAAACCCTAGCAGTCGAGCTTCTGTATGACGTGTGTGGTAAGGAACGCCAAGCCTACTTCAGCACGTCAGAGAAGAGGCCAACTTTGATCCTTTTTCCAGTTGCTTTGGTTGGCTTTCAGAAAAATTGAACGGACAAAATTGGGCTTTCTATTGTTACATAGTCGGAGTACAATTGTGACTGCCTCTCTGTACGATCGGAATTAAACTGGTAAAAATATGGCAAGTTCCTTCGAACAAAAAAAGGGTGGAAGGTCCCTCACGTAGCCTGGATGGCTATGAGTTTTTTTCTTCCTCTCAACAGAATTCAAATCGGAATTGATTAACTGTCCGTGTAGACATTTAGCAAACATGAGGTGGCTTCCAAACTTTAAGTTGCCCTTCTCCTATGCGTGTTTCTTTGTTTTCTCACTGTTTCCTTCATAGGTACTTGTACGTGACAGGTTTAACTTGTGCAAAATAGTGTATGTCCAGAATATTTGTATGTAACGTAATATCGTTAAATCTCAGCCGTAAATATTACTAATCAACGATGTATATTATTTTATCTTATGTGGAAGAACGTGGTGTCTTATTTGGCTTCTATCTTAATTATATAATAGATAGCAGATTTTACTATAGAACTAGTTTATTTTTAGTAAGAAAAATAATAGAACTAGTTTATTTTTAGTAAGTGCTTAGTTGAATTAGTTGAATTAATAGAACTAGTTAAATTTATGTCACTTTCACTTTGACATCAAAGAATCCTATATGAGATTTGATGATCTAATTAAAATTTTACTCGGTGGAATATGCAGGCTTTGTAGAGTCATGTCTCCTTGGAGTGATCGTCATCCGAGCTACCTCTACTTCCTCTACACCCAAGTTGGTTAGCTAAAAGTCCACCTCCTCCTTCTCCACTCCTCGGTGTTGAATAGAGTAGAACGAGGGTATTTAGTTATGCTTCTTAACCAAATGAAATGTTCGAATTGTAAGATATATTGAAATGTTTTTATCAATATTGAACCACTGAAATGCAATGAGCACCCGTTTATGCTCATGTGCGAAGTGTTGATTCATTCCGAGTGACCTATGTTTTGCCGGAGTGTTGATTCATTTCCGTTCCGGCAAATTTCAGGCTCTCGATATGTCCTATTTTAGAAAAGGTCATGCCGGATTTTTCCGTGAATTTAAGCATGACTTGTGCTAGGATATGTAGGAAATATCGAGTGCCCCGGATTTGCTAGAAAAAGAATTAAACAACATTTCGAGTTGACTTTAAGTCTGTCAGGGCTCCATACATGATAGTCAAAAAATCAATGAGGGAGAGTCTCCACCATATATGAGAGAAGATGAATGCTGACTGTTGTCGTGGGGGTCGCTTCTCCTTCTTTTCCTTGTGCTAGATGTTTGTAATGCACTAGGGAAAGGAGGAGTAGCGACCATCGACGACGGTCGGAATATCAGAGAGGGAGTGCCCACCATACACATGAGATGAGAGTTTAATTAGGAAGGAAAACTCGACAGACCTAAAGTCAACCCATTGCATATTGAGTAATAGTGATCTGTGTGTTGAGTTTACTGGTAGTTGCCTTCTATTGATTTTTAATTAATGTTTCAACTATGAACGTAGGAACTGTCTGACGGCGAAAAGGATTTCGGTATGTGCGAATACTGCGAAGACGAGCGCGACCTGTGCGACAGACATTTCCTAGTTGATGGTAGGCGTTTTAGCATGAAGCTGGATGAGACCTTCGAAGTGGATACAGTAAGTCACAACGACAAGTCTTTTTTCGTAATTAAGCATGACTTCTGCTTCTTTTGCTTCAACTTATAATTTTAATTTTTTATTATTCTACTAGCGTATCCCCTGCCACGCAAGAAGTTTTTTCTTGGATAAGATTGGTTTCAGTCCTATGAAAACTATGGAGTTAAAGAGAGTTCACTTGAAGACCGAGCATGGTTATACTTTCGATGCAAAATTATACAATGCAGACACCTACACCTATTTTGGATGCAAAAATTGGAGAGCGCTATGCAAGGCTTATGCATTTAAGCCTAATATGCTTATCACCTTTGATATTTGTCTAGAAGATGATATTAAAGGAAATATCGACATCTGGGTCAATGTGCGGACGCCTCTAGTCCTACCAATATGTGAGTTTCTCAACCATATTTATGTCTTGGATATTGTTTATTCAAAAATAGTTGACAACTAATTTCTATTGACAGCTTATTTCCATTCAAGCAAACATGTCCATCGCTTGGTAGACATGATCTACTACCGTCCCGGGGCTGAACTAAACTGCGAGGAGATAAGTCATTATGTTTTATGGCTTCAGGATCTTGATACTGTCAAGACAATTTTTTTTCCTGGACTTCAAAATCTTATTACTCAAAATGTGCTACCACTAGCGTGCGTATTGAACTACGGTCACATCTATTTAGGAAAGATGGTAAGATTTTTACTGTTTCTCCTTAGTGCATCTTTTGCATACATTATTTTTTAAGCTCAACTTCGTTGCTAAGTATGTTACTACGATGTTCTTCAACAGGGACTCCCGATGAAAGTTGTGCCTCATTAGATCGATGCTAAAGGTCACATGAAAATGGTTAGGTTACGGCCAAGACATCTTACGTTGCACATGAGTGCATTCAGGATTTCTAAAAGCGAGCAAGTATTAATAGTCAAAGACTGGAGCAAAATTTGTGAAGGATCGCAGAGAAGTACTAAGAGGTAGCAATCAGAAGCGCATCCCACAATTAAGAAACAGGTTCATCTGCATGCTCCAATATGATGAATCAGGAGTGCTAGATACGAATGTTCTATGCTATTTTACCTGTGAGAGAGAGCAGCAGGAGTGATTAGCTAGCTAGAATGAGTTTGAAGATGATGATGCGCTACATTATGACTATGATGATTAAATAGCTAGTGTTGGTGGTCATGACTATATATGATGATTATTATTAGCTAGTGTTGGTGGTGATTAGATAGCTACACTATGACTATGATGATTATTAGCTAGTGTTGTTGGTGATGATATGATGCAAGTGAGTGGGAGGAAAGTAGAACTTGATGAGATAACTGTATCTACTCCCTTATTGAGAAGTAGTACGTCACAGAAATCAGTTTCTGTGACACCTACACCAAATAGGGAGGAAGCTAATGATAATGATCATGAAACTTCAGATCAAGTTTCTACTGAACCTCGTAGATCAACCAGAGTAAGATCCGCACCAGAGTGGTACGGTAATCCTATTTTGGAAGTCATGTTACTAGACCATGATGAACCTACGAACTATGAAGAAGCAATGGTGAGCCCAGATTCCGCAATATGGCTTGAGGCCATGAAATCTGAGATGGGATCCATGTATGAGAACAAAGTGTGGACTTTGGTTGACTTGCCCGATGATCGGAAAGCAATTGAGAATAAATGGATTTTTAAGAAGAAGACTGACGCTGATGGTAATGTTACTGTCTATAAAGCTCGACTTGTTGCAAAAGGTTTTCGACAAGTTCAAGGGATTGACTACGATGAGACTTTCTCACCCGTAGCGATGCTTAAGTCTGTCCGAATCATGTTAGCAGTTGCCGCATTTTATGATTATGAAATTTGGCAAATGGATGTCAAAACTGCATTCCTGAATGGATTTCTGGAAGAAGAGTTGTATATGATGCAACCAGAAGGTTTTGTCGATCCAAAGGGAGCTAACAAAGTGTGCAAGCTCCAGCGATCCATTTATGGACTGGTGCAAGCCTCTCGGAGTTGGAATAAACGCTTTGATAGTGTGATCAAAGCATTTGGTTTTATACAGACTTTTGGAGAAGCCTGTATTTACAAGAAAGTGAGTGGGAGCTCTGTAGCATTTCTGATATTATATGTGGATGACATATTACTGATCGGAAATAATATAGAATTTCTGGATAGCATAAAGGGATACTTGAATAAGAGTTTTTCGATGAAAGACCTCGGTGAAGCTGCTTACATATTGGGCATTAAGATCTATAGAGATAGATCAAGACGCTTAATAGGACTTTCACAAAGCACATACCTTGACAAAGTTTTGAAGAAGTTCAAAATGGATCAGGCAAAGAAAGGGTTCTTGCCTGTGTTACAAGGTGTGAAGTTGAGTAAGACTCAATGCCCGACCACCGCAGAAGATAGAGAGAAAATGAAAAATGTTCCCTATGCTTCAGCCATAGGCTCTATCATGTATGCAATGCTGTGTACCAGACCTGATGTGTGCCTTGCTGTAAGCTTAGCAGGCAGGTACCAAAGTAATCCAGGAGTGGATCACTGGACAGCGGTCAAGAACATCCTTAAGTACTTGAGAAGGACTAAGGATATGTTTCTCATTTATGGAGGTGACAAAGAGCTCGTCGTAAAAGGTTACGTTGATGAAAGCTTTGACACTGATCCGGACGATTCTAAATCGCAAACCGGATACGTATTTACATTAAACGGTGGAGCTGTCAGTTGGTGCAGTACTAAACAAAGCGTCGTGGCGGGATCTACATGTGAAGCTGAGTACATAGCTGCTTCGGAAGCAGCTAATGAAGGAGTCTGGATGAAGGAGTTCATATCCGATCTAGGTGTTGTACCTAGCGTATCGGGTCCAATGAAAATCTTTTGTGACAATACTGGTGCAATTGCCTTGGCAAAGGAATCCAGATTTCACAAAAGAACCAAACACATCAAAAGACGCTTCAACTCCATCCGGGATTTAGTCCAGGTGGGAGACATAGAGATATGCAAGATACATACGGATCTAAATGTTGCAGACCCGTTGACTAAGCCTCTTCCACGAGCAAAACATGATCAGCACCAAGACTCCATGGGTGTTAGAATCATTACTTTGTAATCTAGATTATTGACTCTAGTGCAAGTGGGAGACTGAAGGAAATATGCCCTAGAGGCAATAATAAAGTTATTATTTATTTCCTTACATATCATGATAAATGTTTATTATTCATGCTAGAATTGTATTAACTGGAAACATAATACATGTGTGAATATATAGACAAACAGAGTGTCACTAGTATGCCTCTACTTGACTAGCTCATTAATCAAAGATGGTTATGTTTCCTAACCATGAACAAAGAGTTGTTATTTGATTAACGAGATCACATCATTAGTTGAATGATCTGATTGACATGACCCATTCCATTAGCATAGCACCCGATCGTTTAGTATGTTGCTATTGCTTTTATCCATGACTTATACATGTTCCTTTAACTATGAGATTATGCAACTCCCGTTTACCGTAGGAACACTTTGTGTGCTACCAAACGTCACAACGTAACTGAGTGATTATAAAGGTGCTCTACAGGTGTCTCCGAAAGTATTTGTTGGGTTGGCGTATTTCGAGATTAGGATTTGTCACTCCGAATGTCGGAGAGGTATCTCAGGGCCTTCTCGGTAATGCACATCACATAAGCCTTGCAAGCATTGCAACCAATGAGTTAGTTGCGAGATGATGTATTACGGAACGAGTAAAGAGACTTGCCGGTAACGAGATTGAACTAGGTACTGGATACCGACGATCGAATCTCGGGCAAGTAACATACCGATGACAAAGGGAACAACGTATGTTGTTATGCGGTCTGACCAATAAAGATCTTCGTAGAATATATAGGAGCCAATATGGGCATCCAGGTCCCGCTATTGGTTATTGGCCGGAGACGTGTCTCGGTCATGTCTACATTGTTCTCGAACCGTAGGGTCCGCACACTTAACGTTACGATGACAGTTATTATGAGTTTATGCATTTTGATGTACCGAAGGTTGTTCGGAGTCCCGGATGTGATCACGGACATGACGAGGAGTATCGAAATGGTCGAGCGTAAAGATTGATATATTGGAAGCCTACATTTGGATATCGGAAGTGTTCCGGGTGAAATCGGGATTTCACCGGAGTACCAGGAGGTTACCGGAACCCCCCGGGAAACATATGGGCCATATTGGGCCTTAGTGGATAGGAGAAGGTGGCCGGCCCCCTCTCTCTCTTTCCCCCCTTGAGGAATCCTATTCCAACTACGATTGGGGGGGGGGGAATCCTACTCCCGGAGGGAGTAGGACTCACCTGGCGCGCCAGGCTTGGCTGGCCAGCCCCTCCCCCTTGGCTCCTTTATATACGGGGGCAGGGGAGCACCCTTGGAAACACAAGTTGATCTACGGATCGTTCCTTAGCCGTGTGCGGTGCCCCCTTCCACCAAATTCCACCTCGGTCATATTGTTGCAGTGCTTAGGCGAAGCCCTGCGCCGGTAACACATCAAGATCGTCACCACGCCATCGTGCTGACGGAACTCTTCCCCGACGCTTTGCTGGATCGGAGCCCGGGGATCGTCAACGAGCTGAACGTGTGCCAAGAACTCGGAGGTGCCAGAGTAACGGTGCTGTGATCGGTTGGATCGCGAGGAGAACGTACGACTACTTCCTCTACGTTGCGTCAACTCTTCCGCTTCGGTCTACGAGGGTACGTAGACAACACTCTCCCCTCTCGTTGCTATGCATCACCATGATCTTGCGTGTGCGTAGGAAAATTTTGAAATTACTACGTTCGCCAACATAGGTGTGTCATTAATCTAAATCTCTAAGCACATCAATGAAAAATTCAACAATCTGCATCCATTAATTCTAGCAGCAACTAAATTGAGTTATGCAGAACATGCACAAACCTGAGAACTAATGAGCCAAAGATGAGTCGAAGTTCGATGGAGATGACATGTCACAATGTAGTCGTCTCATCATCAATGGTGGCCTGTAGGCAAATGTGTCTGAGACGTAAATGTTGTTGTTGGTCCATAGTTCCATGCAACCTCGCCTGAAGGCGAAGCAGCAAAGGATCAAGAAGCCATCTCTCCCTCTCTGTTGCTACATCCTGCTCCTGAATATCTCACTGTAGTTATGGCCGCTGTGTCCTTCCTCCGGCAGATTTGAACCTGCCCTCGCTCCTCCTAGGCTACTCCAGCGCTTCAGCCAGCACCTCACCAACAATGGCGAGGGTAGAATCAGAAGTGGCATGCTGCAGCGCCAAGGATTAGAAACCCTAGCAGTCAATCTTCTTCATAACTTGCCTGGAAGGGAACGCCGAGCCTGGTTGAGATATGCATCAGGAAGGCGAATAAGCGCACAAAGGATGAAGAAGTCGTCTCTGCTCTGCCTCCCTGTCGGCTCCATCCAGCTCCTCGATATCTATGGCTGCCGCGTCCTGGCTCATGGAGTTTAGGACCTGCCCTCCTCTCCTTCTCCAAGGTTGCTTGAGCGCTTCAAAAGGCAAGGGCACAATCGGAAGTGGCACGCTGCAGCACCAAGGAATTGGAAACCCTAGCAGTCGAGCTTCTGTATGACGTGTGTGGTAAGGAACGCCAAGCCTACTTCAGCACGTCAGAGAAGAGGCCAACTTTGATCCTTTTTCCAGTTGCTTTGGTTGGCTTTCAGAAAAATTGAACGGACAAAATTGGGCTTTCTATTGTTACATAGTCGGAGTACAATTGTGACTGCCTCTCTGTACGATCGGAATTAAACTGGTAAAAATATGGCAAGTTCCTTCGAACAAAAAAAGGGTGGAAGGTCCCTTACGTAGCCTGGATGGCTATGAGTTTTTTTCTTCCTCTCAACAGAATTCAAATCGGAATTGATTAACTGTCCGTGTAGACATTTAGCAAACATGAGGTGGCTTCCAAACTTTAAGTTGCCCTTCTCCTATGCGTGTTTCTTTGTTTTCTCACTGTTTCCTTCATAGGTACTTGTACGTGACAGGTTTAACTTGTGCAAAATAGTGTATGTCCAGAATATTTGTATGTAACGTAATATCGTTAAATCTCAGCCGTAAATATTACTAATCAACGATGTATATTATTTTATCTTATGTGGAAGAACGTGGTGTCTTATTTGGCTTCTATCTTAATTATATAATAGATAGCAGATTTTACTATAGAACTAGTTTATTTTTAGTAAGAAAAATAATAGAACTAGTTTATTTTTAGTAAGTGCTTAGTTGAATTAGTTGAATTAATAGAACTAGTTAAATTTATGTCACTTTCACTTTGACATCAAAGAATCCTATATGAGATTTGATGATCTAATTAAAATTTTACTCGGTGGAATATGCAGGCTTTGTAGAGTCATGTCTCCTTGGAGTGATCGTCATCCGAGCTACCTCTACTTCCTCTACACCCAAGTTGGTTAGCTAAAAGTCCACATCCTCCTTCTCCACTCCTCGGTGTTGAATAGAGTAGAACGAGGGTATTTAGTTATGCTTCTTAACCAAATGAAATGTTCGGATTGTAAGATATATTGAAATGTTTTTATCAATATTGAACCACTGAAATGCAATGAGCACCCGTTTATGCTCATGTGCGAAGTGTTGATTCATTCCGAGTGACCTATGTTTTGCCGGAGTGTTGATTCATTTCCGTTCCGGCAAATTTCAGGCTCTCGATATGTCCTATTTTAGAAAAGGTCATGCCGGATTTTTCCGTGAATTTAAGCATGACTTGTGCTAGGATATGTAGGAAATATCGAGTGCCCCGGATTTGCTAGAAAAAGAATTAAACAACATTTCGAGTTGACTTTAAGTCTGTCAGGGCTCCATACATGACAGTCAAAAAATCAATGAGGGAGAGTCTCCACCATATATGAGAGAAGATGAATGCTGACTGTTGTCGTGGGGGTCGCTTCTCCTTCTTTTCCTTGTGCTAGATGTTTGTAATGCACTAGGGAAAGGAGGAGTAGCGACCATCGTCGACGGTCGGAATATCAGAGAGGGAGTGCCCACCATACACATGAGATGAGAGTTTAATTAGGAAGGAAAACTCGACAGACCTAAAGTCAACCCATTGCATATTGAGTAATAGTGATCTGTGTGTTGAGTTTACTGGTAGTTGCCTTCTATTGATTTTTAATTAATGTTTCAACTATGAACGTAGGAACTGTCTGACGGCGAAAAGGATTTCGGTATGTGCGAATACTGTGAAGACGAGCGCGACCTGTGCGACAGACATTTCCTAGTTGATGGTAGACGTTTTAGCATCAAGCTGGATGAGACCTTCGAAGTGGATACAGTAAGTCACAACGACAAGTCTTTTTTCGTAATTAAGCATGACTTCTGCTTCTTTTCCTTCAACTTATAATTTTAATTTTTTATTATTCTACTAGCGTATCCCCTGCCACGCAAGAAGTTTTTTCTTGGATAAGATTGGTTTCAGTCCTATGAAAACTATGGAGTTAAAGAGAGTTCACTTGAAGAACGAGCATGGTTATACTTTCGATGCAAAATTATACAATGCAGACACCTACACCTATTTTGGATGCAAAAATTGGAGAGCGCTATGCAAGGCTTATGCATTTAAGCCTAATATGCTTATCACCTTTGATATTTGTCTAGAAGATGATATTAAAGGAAATATCGACATCTGGGTCAATGTGCGGACGCCTCTAGTCCTACCAATATGTGAGTTTCTCAACCATATTTATGTCTTGGATATTGTTTATTCAAAAATAGTTGACAACTAATTTCTATTGACAGCTTATTTCCATTCAAGCAAACATGTCCATCGCTTGGTAGACATGATCTACTACCGTCCCGGGGCTGAACTAAACTGCGAGGAGATAAGTCATTATGTTTTATGGCTTCAGGATCTTGATACTGTCAAGACAAATTTTTTTCCTGGACTTCAAAATCTTATTACTCAAAATGTGCTACCACTAGCGTGCGTATTGAACTACGGTCACATCTATTTAGGAAAGATGGTAAGATTTTTACTATTTCTCCTTAGTGCATCTTTTGCATACATTATTTTTTAAGCTCAACTTCGTTGCTAAGTATGTTACTACGATGTTCTTCAACAGGGACTCCCGATGAAAGTTGTGCCTCATTAGATCGATGCTAAAGGTCACATGAAAATGGTTAGGTTACGGCCAAGACATCTTACGTTGCACATGAGTGCATTCAGGATTTCTAAAAGCGAGCAAGTATTAATAGTCAAAGACTGGAGCAAAATTTGTGAAGGATCGCAGAGAAGTACTAAGGGGTAGCAATCAGAAGCGCATCCCACAATTAAGAAACAGGTTCATCTGCATGCTCCAATATGATGAATCAGGAGTGCTAGATACAAATGTTCTATGCTATTTTACGTGTGAGAGAGAGCAGCAGGAGTGATTAGCTAGCTAGAATGAGTTTGAAGATGATGATGCGCTACATTATGACTATGATGATTAAATAGCTAGTGTTGGTGGTCATGACTATATATGATGATTATTATTAGCTAGTGTTGGTGGTGATTAGATAGCTACACTATGACTATGATGATTATTAGCTAGTGTTGTTGGTGATGATATGATGCAAGAATTTATATATTAATATGATGATGATGATGATGATGATGATGATGATGATGAGTTATTAAATCATTAGGTGAAAGAACCGCATATTAGTTTCAAGTGGATGGATCCTAAGTGACCAATCATTAAAGTTTCAAGTGGATGGATCCTAAGTGACCAATCACCTAATGATTGGTCATTGGTCACTTAGGATCCATCCACTTGAAACTTATCCGCAGTTCTTTCACCTAACGATATAGTAACTCATTATAATGTAAAAACAATCTCTAAATTGCTACCGCATGAAAACTTATATCAAGGTGTATGAATATGACATAAAATAAAAAATAAAAAGAATACGGAATAATAGTAGTAGCGCGGGCAGTGAGACGTGTTGCGAGTAATTACCAGTAGCGCTACTGCCTTTAGCAGTAGCGTCGTAGCAGTAGCACGGTTACGCGCGCTACGGCTAGGCTTTTCGCTTGTAGTGATAGCATTGCAGGAAGATTAAAATGTATATAGAGCAACATATATATTTCAGTACTTGTTACTTGCATAGTTTATATGGGAGAGGAAGAACATTACATAAGACTTAAGCTCTTTTACATTTTCAGTCACATTTTTTCCTTCTTTTGAAAATTCAAATCAATATCAGGTAACATGCTAAATATGCCACCTTTTGGTCCTCATCAACTCCGAACCTTTATTACATGGATATTATCTGTACTATCTTATATTACTTGACAGATCATCACTACAATGCAACCACATAAGAAATAAGGATGTTTCGAAGGCAAGCTTATTTTGTGATAACAACATATGTACCACCTTGTTCTTGAGCTAACAATCATCACACCTCCAACATCAAGCTTATGATCTCCACTGTTCGGTGCTTCATCTGTGCTCTCAATTCCAAATTCTATGAAACTTCATAAGTGCTTGTTTCCTCATGCACGCACGGAATCTTTCATAAGTAATACTCAAAAGTTCTTGCAAGGTCACAAAATAATGGTTGGTATCATCTACCTAATAACTATATTTCCTTGTAAGAAATTCTTATCTGTACAAAACAACACAAAGGATATACATCATTTTGATTAAGCAAAGGGTTTTAGAACTAATGAAAAAGGATGTTCTCAGTTTCTACTAAATGACAGCGAGCACAACTGAAAGAGATTTTGCCATTCATAATTACTGAAGCGCACCCACTTTGACCACACTTTCTTAAGCTGCAAGGGAAATTTCTTATTTTATTGCATGTCAAGTATATAGTTCGTCCGATAAACAATATTGTTTCTCGAACGATTCTGGTTATAGTGACCATCAAGCTAAAAACTGACCAACTTATAGGTTCCCTTCGAGTAAATGACATACAAATTCTCAAGAAGTTTAATCATACTGATTGATTCAATCCAACTTTGAGAGAGAGAGAGAGAGAGAGAGAGAGAGAGAGAGAGAGAGAGAGATCTTTAAATGATTACATTAGCCATAATTTGTGCTCTGGTGCATGCTACTAATTAATAATCCTATGAATGTATCTCTCATAATTATGTCATTTGTGAACACATAACACCACAGACATAGTTTTGTACATTATAAAATCAATTTGCCAAATAACAGTTTGATCGTGAGTTGATAATTAGTACGTGTATGTTAATTACTGGGAAAGGGTGTTAGCGGACGATCCTTCGCTGACACTTGTGCAGCACCTTACAAGAATCATCTCTATGTGCAAGGGCCACATTTTTTTGTGTCTCTTTTATCCTTTTATTTTTTTACTCTCGGCAATTGTTGTACTCACTAACAGTATCCTCGCTGCAGTCCATGGTTTACATATCAATTATATGATTTTGCTCTATACAGGTACTATGTTTATATAGATACTCACTTTTGTAGTAATATCTCCGTTGTTGTGGTGCACGGATGATCAAAGCCAGAATAACACTAGATGATAATCCACCATAAGGCAATCCCCGTGCATGCATTTTCCTGCAGTCTGATTTTAGGATTATATTTTCAGTGCCAACAATGTCGTGACGTAGGGCGCGTGTGCGGCCTCGACCTAACAAATGAGCTGTTCAACATCACCATCCGAGAGGACTTCAGGAAGCGAACGGCATGTTTGTAATATCCATCTCACATCGACAGTTAGGGTTCTTAAAATTAAATGATTTTGTGGAGACTGCATGGTTGCACTTTAGGCCAAATTGGGAATATTGCCTACTTTACCAACATAGTATTGATAAATTGGGATAAATGCCAACTACCATTCAGCACTGACGTCAATCAGGGGAGGAATTAGTGGGGGTGCCTTGGGTTCCATGCCATTGAGGTCAATATGGAACCATTGCCTACTTTACCAACAAAGTACTGCTCAATTGGGATAAATTAATGGCACTCCTTCCATAAAGAAATATAAGAGCGTTTGGATCACTACTGTGATCTAAACACTTAATATTCCTTTATAGACGGAGTAGCATGCACTGCTGATGTGAAACTGGAAACTGTTGCTATATTACGCAAATTATTGTTGTACAGTTTAGTTAGTACAACTCATATTTGCATAACTTTGTAAAAGTACACAAAATGTTACCTGTCATCTAAAAGGTCTTTTTATAGTTCACATAGTGAGTAATACTTTATCATTCACAACATCATAATATTAGCACATGGAAGTAAAGCTTATATTTGGTTAACAAATTTTATCGTTTGTATTCATTAGGAGATCACTTTTTAATAGCTAATAATTTACATGTTCATATATCTCTGGCCTTATGAATAACACATTGTGTCTTCATTATTCACAAATATATCATGTCTTACTCTTTCTCGCTGTAAATTCCGTGCTTTGCAACAAAACGTGTGGTACAAAAGTTGTGCCTATTTTTTAGATCATGACTGAGGGAGTCCTGGACTAAGGGGTCCTTGGGCGTCCGGCCTGTTATCCGTGGGCCCGACTAATGGGCTATGAAGACACAGAGACCGAAGACTATACCCGTGTCCGGATTGGACTCTACTTGGCGTGAAAGGCAAGCTAGGCGACCTATTATGAAGATTCCCTCCTATGTAACCGACCTCATGTAACCCTAGATCTCTCCGGTGTCTATATAAACTGGAGAGCATAATCCGGATAGGACAGATTCATTACCATATACTCATAGGCTAGACTTCTAGGGTTTAGCCATTACGATCTCGTGGTAGATCAACTCTTGTAACACTCATATTCATCAAGATCAATCAAGCAGGAAGTAGGGTATTACCTCCATAGAGAGGGCCCGAACCTGGGTAAACATCGTGTCCCCCGTCTCCTGTTACCATCGATCCTAGACACACAGTTCGGGACCCCCTACCCGAGATCCACCGGTTTTGACACCGACATTGGTGCTTTCATTGAGAGGTCCTCTGTGCCGTCGCTAAGAGGGTTGATGGCTCGCCTTGTTGTCAAGGATAATATCATCTACGGAGAAGCCCTGGCCCCAGGTCAGACCCTCCTTCTCGGCGGTTTCGTCATGACCACCGCCTCGGCCCTTGCCGACGATGACCTCTCAGGTCATCAAAAATCACCTCTGCGTTGATCCCGAATACTCCGCCCACATGGATCCAATGGAGTTGTCGTCGTTGAACGAACTCCTGGATCACATGGCCGCCTTGGGGGTCGCTACAGACTACGATCGGGTCGGGCTTAAACCTGACCACCGAGAGATTAAAACTCCACCGATCACCCATCAGATAGCGGTAGTCGAGGAGCGGAGCAACTCTTCCACTATACTGAAGACAAACTATGTTCGGATCGCTGATCTTAAAGAGCCGGATACTTTCCGGCAGAAAGTCATGTCTCTTCCTCCAAATATAATGTCGGATGACGAGCCTAAAAAATCGGTCGATATCCTGGAGCCCAAACTATCCGTCCTGGTAGACCTCCAAACTCCGGATCCAAAACCAGGTCAGGGTTTGGATTCAATGCCACCCACCCACCTGGACATAGATGCTCTCAGAAGCATCAAACAATAGCCTCAAGAAACGGTCCACCACTTCTGGGGCAGATTCCTCGTCAAAAAAAAGGTAAAAGGCTGTCGCGATGAAGACGCGATAGCAGCATTCTGCAACAACTGCGCGGACGAAGGTATCCTTAAGGACATCAATCGCCACCGCATACTAAAGTTCGCTGACCTAGCAACCATTGTACAAAAGTACAGCGCGTTGGAAAGCGCCTGGAAATCTCAGGCAGCTGGCTGGGAACCATCCCGGCTCCACTTACAGGCGAAAAGGACGTGCCCTCGTGGCATGCCCAGCCGAACAGTCAAAAAACAAAAACCTATTACGCTGCACGACACTGTTCTGGAGGGATGGCTCAATGGCCCATGCAAAATACACACGACACTGGATACCATGGCAACCCACAGCCTTAGAGCATGTTGGATACTTCGGCAGGTAGCCAAGAGCGGCGAAGACATCCTTATCAAAGACACCCCAGAATAACACCCTCCAGCAAATGATGAAAATTGAGTATTAGCAGTCTTCAAGACATTCGCTTCAAACAACAAGCGTAAAAGGGCCCTGCGCGATCTCGCCGAAGTTTGCCAGGTCGCTGCAATTGATCCCTGGAATGACACGGCCATAACCTTTAACACCAGTGACGGACCTAAATACAGAATAGTCCGAGCGCCAGCTGCCCTAGTCCTCAGTCCCATCGTGGATAGCTTTCGACTTACAAAAGTCCTCATGGATGGCGGCAGCGGTCTAAACCTCATTTACGAGGACATGCTCCACAAGATGAAAATAGACAAGAGCCGCATCGAGAAAAGAAACACAACCTTTCGAGGTATCATTCCCAGCCGGGAAGCTCGGTGTGCAGGAAAAATTACGCTTGATGTGGTGTTCGGCACGCCGGAGAATTATCGGTCCGAAGAAATAACTTTCCAGGTGGCCCCTTTCAACAGTGGGTACCACGCCCTGTTAGAGCGAGAGGCCTTCATGCGCTTTCAAGCCATACCTCATTATGGGTATATGAAGCTAAAAATGCCTGGGCCTAATGGAATAATCACCCTCGTCAGCGATCCAGACATGGCCCCCCCGCGCCGAGAATAAAACCGCATCCTTGGCCCTCGAGGCATTGTCTGAGGCCCTTGCGGCCGAAGAACTAAGCGCACTACGCTCCACCGTGGATAAAGATTATGTGATCTTGGACAAACGACCCAAATCCACTTCCTTCAAGCCAGCAGAAGAAATAATCAAATTTCAGGTCCATCCAAAAGACCCGAAGAAGACAACGTCTATCGGAGCACAACTTAGCCTTGCAGTCGACATTGCACTACGAGACTTTCTGCGCGAAAACTGGGATATATTTGCCTGGCATCCTTCCGATATGCCAGGAATCTCGCGCGAGCTGGCCTTAGATAGCCTCAACATATTAAAGGGATATAAGCTGGTCAAGCAAACTCTACGGCACTTTTCCGAACCCAAACGACAAGCTATGGGGGAGGAGCTAGCCAAACTCATCGAGGCCGGATTCATCAAAGACATTAAACATCCGGATTGGCTGGGAAACTTGGTAATGGTACCAAAGAAGGATAAATCCTGGCGCCTATGCGTCGATTTCAAAGACCTTAACAAGGCCTGCCCTAAGGATCCCTTCCCTCTCCTACGCATTGATCAAATCATTGACGCCACCGTAGGTCATGACTCGCTATGCTTCCTTGATGCATATTCCGGATATCATAAAATCAAAATGAAGGAGTCCGATCAAGCCGCAACAACATTCATTACACCATACGTGCCGTTTTGCTTCAACACCATGCCTTTCGGGCTCAAGAACGCGGACGCCACCTACCAGCGCATGATCCAAACATGCCTCAAGAAACAGATCGGCAAAATAGTGGAGGCCTACGTGGACGACGTCGTCATCAAAACCAGACACGTCGAAACACTAATAGACGACTTGCGTCTCACATTCAACAACCTTCGCACATACGACATCAAGCTTAACCCAGAAAAGTGCGTCTTCGACGTCCCCGCCGGTAAACTATTGGGCGTCATCGTTTCCAATAGAGGAATTGAAGCAAATCCAGTCAAAATCCGAGCTCTGTCACAACTGGCCACGCCGACCGAACTCAAGCAGGTCCAAAAACTCGCTGGGTGCATGGCAGCTTTAAGCCGCTTCATGATACGTCTCCAACGTATCTATAATTTATGAAGTATTCATGCTGTTATATTATCTATATTGGATGTTTAATGGGCTTTATTATACACTTTTATATGATTTTTCGGACTAACCTATTAACCTAGAGCCCAGTGCCAGTTTCTGTTTTCTCCTTGATTTAGAGTATCACAGCAAAGGAAAACCAAACGGAGTCCAATTGACATGCAACTTGCTGGAGATCATTTTTGGACCAGAAGAAGCCCACGGAGTACCGGAAGTAGGCCAGAAGAGTCCCGGGCTGCCCACGAGGGTGCGGGGGCGCGCCCCTGCTTCCTGGACAACCCGGAAACCCCCCTGACGTGAAATCAACGCCAACACCTCTCATATATACCCTAACTTTCAAAAAGAAACCTAGATCGGAAGTTCCGCCGCCGCAAGCCTCTGTAGCCATGAGAAATAAATCTAGGCCCTCTCTGGCACCTTGCCGGAGGGGGCCATCATCACCGGTTGCCATGGAGGAGTATCCCGGAGAGGCCACCATCGCCATGATGTCCAAGTACCAGAGGGAGAACCTTTCCCCATCTAGGGGGAAGGCCATGGAGGAGGAAGCACAAGGGGGAGAACCTCTCCTCCTCTCTCTTGGTGGCACCGGAGTGCCATTGTGAGGGGAATCATCGCCGCGGTGATCGTCTTCATCAATATCACCATCATCATCACCATCCTCATCTCTTTTACGCGATCCACTCTCCTGCACCCAGTTGTAATACCTACTCGAACATGGTGCTTTATGCCACATATTATGATCCAATGATGTGTTGCCATCCTATGATCTTTTGAGTAGATATCCTTTGTCTTTGGTTTGATTGATGATCTAGATTGGTACGAGTTGTATGTTTTATTTTGGTGCTGTCCTATGGTGCCCTCCGTGCCGCGCAAGCGTGAGGGATTCCCGCTGTAGGGTGTTGCAATACATTCATGATTCGCTTATAGTGGGTTGGTGAGTGACTGAAACACAACCCGAGTAAGGGGTTTGTTGCGTATGGGAATAAAGAGGACTTGATGCTTTAATGCTATGGTTGGGTTTTACCTTAATGATCTTTAGTAGTTGCGGATGCTTGCATATGATCCAAGTAGAGAAAGTATGTTAGCTTATGCCTCTCCCTCATATGAAATTGCAATGACGACTATTGGTCTTGTTAATAATTGCCTAGGACAATTCCACACACCGATCCACCATTATTCCACACTCGCTATTTATAATATTTAGTAATATATTCTAATTTTATGATAACAGCACCTACTTTTATATTTTAGCTCTCGGATATCATACAAAGTTATCCTCTTCATACCCACAACATAGTTTTATTTCTTGTTGCTAGTTGGAAGCAAACGTTTGGTGTACGTAGAGTCGTATCAGTGGCAGATAGGGCTTGAGAGAATATTGATCTTACCTTTAGCTCCTTGTGGGTTCAACACTCCATACTTATCACTTACACCTTTGGAAATTGCTACGATGATTCCTTGCACTTGGGGATTATCAAGCTCTTTTCTGGCGCCGTTGCCGGGGAGCAACAGTGTGGGGTTGATATTCTCGTGTGTGAGTGTTTGCTTTCTTCGCTAAGTAGATTTTGTTTTTTCCTTGTTGTTTCTGTTTAGTTGTGGGTGAAACAGACAATTTTTTTTAAAAGAATGCAAATACAAAAAAATTTACTTGTCTTTCTTTCCTAAAAAGTTTTTCAAAAAGAGAAGTGATTGGTAAGTTATGCATTGAAGAAGTGAGGGTTGACCTTGAGCACTTGTGTTCATGCTCACGGAAACAATGTAGAATTTTTCATGGAAGTTTCTCTGTAAATAATTATCCCCTTGTATATATCCATTGTATTATAAAAATAATGTGCCAAGCTTTGGTTTTAGGATGATTAGATTGCTTGTTTACTATGTGCATAACAAAAACAGAAACTTTGGCTATAGTGCATGAATTTACATTTTTTTACTGGAAAGTTAAATGGGTCCGAAACTTTTTGCACATTACTTCTGTACAAATTTTCAAATTCTCAAATTTAGTTCATAATTTTAGGACTTACATAAGTTTACCAAACTTCCAGTTTACTACAGACTGTTCTGTTTTTAATAGATTCTGTTTTGCGTGTGTTGGTTGCTTATTTTGATGAATCTATGGCTAGTATCGGGGGATATGAACCATAGAGAAGTTGGAATACAGTAGGTTTAACGCCAATATAAATAAAGAATGAGATCATTACAGTACCCAGAGGTAGTGATTTGCTTTATTACACTAACGGATCTCACAAGTTTTTGTTAAAGTTTTGTGTGGATGAAGTGTCCGAAGGTTGAGGAGCTATCGATATGAGAAGAATAAAGAGAGTCAAGAGTTCAAGCTTGGGGATGCCCGAGGCATCCCAAGTAAATATTTCAAAGGATACTCAAGCATCTAAGCTTGGGGATGCCCCGGTTGGCATCCCATGTTTCTTCTTCAACAAATATCGGTATACCTCGGTTTTTGCTTTATTCACATGATTTGTGTCTTTTGTGTTTTTGTTTTTCCTCTAAGAACCATGCTAGCATGAGATAGACCTTCACTGATTTATAGAATACTTCATGTGCTTCACTCAAATATTTTAAGTATGATTTTATAGAATTGCTCTTTGTGCTTCACTTAAATCTTTTGAGTATGGTTTTATAGAATGCTTCGTGTGCTTCACTTATATATTTTGAGCTTAGATATTGGTTAGTCTATGTTAATTGTAGAATGCAACATGAACTTCACTTATATCTTTTGGAGTATGAATAATACAATAATTTAAAGTGGGTTTGGAAGAGTGTCAACTTTACAATTAGTGATCCCACTATTTTGGAAGGTGTTGAATCTTAGTGTGATATTTATGAAAGTGGATTTGGAAGAGTGTCAACTTTAGCTAGTAATGATTCCACTATTTCGGAAGAGGTTCCAATTGAGTATGAGAACAAAGTTGCTATCCATGATGCTACTGAATATTATTTTGAGGGAGGAATACATGCTTACAGGAGTTGCAATAATATCAAGTTTCCTCTCTGTGTGCTTAAAGTTTTGAAGTTATACTTGTTTTGCCTTCCTATGCTAGTTGATTCTTGTTCTCATAAGTTGTGTGCTCACAAAATCCCTAGGCATAGGAAGTGGGTTAGATTTAAATGTGCTAGTCATATTCTTAAAGATGCTCTCTTTGTGTTTCGATTCTTGTCTATTATGTGAGCATCATTGAAATCATTATGCCTAGCTAAGAGGCATTAAAGAAAAGCGCTTGTTGGGAGACAACCCAATATTTACCCTTACTGTTTTCGTGTCTTTACATGATTAATCTACTGTAGTAATCATGTTTTATAGCTTTTGTTTCAATAAAGTGCCAAGTAAGACCTTTGGGAAGACTTGGGTGAAAGTTAATGTGATCTTGCAGTAAAAAACAGAAACTTTGCGCTCACGAGAATATATGTAATTTTTTTACAGAAGAGTGCTTTTGGGTTGATTCTTTTTGTAGAAGATTAATAAACAAATTCCTCACATCCACCAATTTATTTCATGATTTTTGGAGTATCAGAAGTATGGTTATTGTTCAGATCATTACAGACTGTTCTGTTTCTGACAGATTATGTTTTCATTGCATAGTTTGCTTGCTTTCTAGTTTCTGTGGCTTATATTCCTCAATATAGATTGTAGAAATGATATGGTACAGTAGGCATTGTGTGAGAACAATTTTGAACCTTGTCTTTGACAGTACCAAACTGAATGGTTTGCTCTTTATCATACTAACTTATCTCACGAAGTTACGTTAAGTTTTGTGTGATTGAAGCTTTCAAGCTTTGGGTGAGATATCGATATGAGGAGAAGAAGGAGTGGAAAGACCCTCAGCTTGAGGATGCCCAAGGCACCCCAAGGTAATATTCAAGGAAGACTCAAGCGCCTAAGCTTGGGGGTGCCCCGGAAGGCATCCCCTCTTTCGTCTTCAAAAGTATCGGTATACCTTACTCGGAGCTATATTTTTATTCGTCACATGATATATGTTTTGCTTGGTGCGTATTTTCAATTTTACTTGCTGTTTGAACAAAATCATTGGATCTGAAATATTGAATGAAAAAGAATCCTCCCATGGCTAGTTAATTATTTAACTACTCAGTGTTCTTCACTCATAGCTTTTGGAGTAGTTTGTCATTTACTCATGTGCTTCACTTATATCCTATGAGTAAATGGTTGAATAAATTGAATGTCATAAACCTAAATTTATATATGTTTCATATGCTTATAACATGTGGAGTAATGACTTCACACATAATAAGTATAGGTAGTAAACTTATTGAAAGTTAGCGAACATAGAATTGGTCACTTGAACAATTTATGAACGAATATTGAAGGGAGAGGGATTTCACATATAAATGTACTATCATTGGACATCTTTTGTAATTGTGAGCACTCATTAAAGTATGACATGCTAAAAGGATGATGTTGGACAAGGAAGACAACGTAATGGGTTATGTTTTCTTATGTCTGAAATAAAGTATACTGTCATGGATGGCCCAACACGTTGAGCTTGCCTTTCCCCCTCATGCTAGCCAAATTCTTTGCACCAAGTAGAGATACTACTTGTGCTTCCAAATATCCTTAAACCAAGTTTTGCCATGAGAGTCCACCATACCTACCTATCGATTGAGTAGGATCCTTCAAGTAAGTTGTCATCGGTGCAAGAAATAAAAATTGCCCTCTAAATATGTATGATTGACTAGTGTGGAGGAAATAAGCTTTGTACGATCTTGTGATGTGGAAGAAATAAAAGCGAGGACTGCATAATAAAGGTCCATATCACAAGCGGCAATATAAAGTGACGTTCTTTCGCATAAAGATTTTATGCATCCAACCCTAAAAGCGCATGGCAACCTTGGCTTCGTTCTGCGAAGGGCCTATCTTTTACTTTTATCTCTTAACCTTATGCAAGAATCATGGTGATTTTCACCTTTCCTTTTTACATTTTTTCCTTTGGCAAGCGCACTGTGTTGGAAAGATTCTGATATATATATCCTATTGGATGTAAGGCATCATGAACTATTATTGTTGACATTACCCTTGAGGTAAAAGGTTGGGAGGTGAATCTATAAGCCCCTATCTTTCTCTTTGTCTGATTAAAACTTTGAACCCATAAATATCGCGTGAGTGTTAGCAGTTGTGAAAGACTAAATGATAGTTGAGTATGTGGAGTTTGCTAAATCAAAGCTCTGACATTAACTCTTCCTGAAAATAAGATGGATTGCAATTGTTTGATGACTGAGAATATTGTTTGTTAGTTTTCAATAGAGTTTACGATCTATACTTTAACATGTGGATAACTTGTTACTTGATCATGAAAATTTTAGGAGAAGAGCTACTGTTATGACATATAATGATGCTAGAAATGGTGATTGAAATTATCATTGATAAAACTTGTGCACCTGCTAGCATTCACACTTCATAAATTATTTCTTTTATCATTTACCAACTCGAGGACGAGCAGGAATTAAGCTTGGGGATGCTGATACATCTCCAACGCATCTATAAATTATGAAGTATTCATGCTGTTATATTATCTATGTTGGATGCTTAATGGGCTTTATTATACACTTTTTTATGATTTTTGGGACTAACCTATTAACCTAGAGCCCAGTGTCAGTTTCTGTTTTCTCCTTGTTTTAGAGTATAGCAGAAAAGGAAAACCAAACGGAGTCCAATTGATGTGCAACTTGACGGAGATCATTTTTGGACCAGAAGAAGCCCACGGAGTACCGGAAGTAGGCCAGAAGAGTCCCGGGCTGCCCACGAGGGTAGGGGGGCGCGCCCCCTGCCTCGTGGACAGCCCGGAAACCCCCCTGACGTGAAATCAACGCCAACACCTCTCATATATACCCAAACTTCCAGAAAGAAACCTAGATCGGAAGTTCCGACGCCGCAAGCCTCTGTAGCCAGGAGAAATCAATCTAGGCCCTCAATGGCACCCTGCCAGAGGGGGCCGTCGTCACCGGTGGCCATGGAGGAGTATCCTGGAGAGGCCACTAGCGCCATGAAGTCCAAGGACCAGAGGGAGAACCTTTCCCCATCTAGGGGGGAGGCCATGGAGGAGGTAGCACAAGGGGGAGAACCTCTCCTCCTCTCTCTTGGTGGCACCGGAGTTCCATTGAGATGGAAATCATCGCCGCAGAGATCGTCTTCATCAACATCACCATCATCATCACCATCCTCATCTCTTTTACGCGGTCCACTCTCCCGCACCCCGCTATAATCCCTACTTGAACATGGTGCTTTATGCCACATATTATGATCCAATGATGTGTTGCCATCCTATGATGTTTTGAGTAGATATCCTTTGTTTTTGGGTTGATTGATGATCTAGATTGGTACGAGTTGTATGTTTTATTTTGGTGCTGTTCTATGGTGCTCTCCGCGTCGCGCAAGCGTGAGGGATTCCCGCTGTAGGGTGTTTCAATACGTTCATGATTCGCTTATAGTGGGTTGGTGAGTGACTGAAACACAAACCCGAGTAAGGGGGTTGTTGCGTATGAGAATAAAGAGGACTTGATGCTTTAATGCTATGGTTGGGTTTTACCTTAATGATCTTTAGTAGTTGCGGATGCTTGCTAGAGTTCCAATCATAAGTGCATATGATCCAAGTAGAGAAAGTATGTTAGCTTATGCCTCTCCCTCATATGAAATTGCAATGACGACTACCGGTCTTGTTAATAATTGCCTAGGACAGTTTCGCACACCGATCCACCATTATTCCACACTCGCTATTTATAATATTTAGTAATATATTCTAACTTTATGATAACAACACCTACTTTTATATTTTAGCTCTCCAATATCATACAAATTTATCCTCTTAATACCCACAACATAGTTTTATTTCTCGTTGCTAGTTGGAAGCAAACGTTCGGTGTACGTAGAGTCGTATCAGTGGAAGATAGGGCTTGAGACAATATTGATCTTACCTTTAGCTCCTTGTGGGTTCGACACTCCATACTCATCACTTCCACCTTTGGAAATTGCTACGATGATTCCTTGCACTTGGGGATTATCACTTCATCTCCATTTTGGGAGAAAAGGCGATGCCGCTCTATCGCCTTCGACGGCGCACCGACAACTTCGAATGGACAGACACGACAATGGCCGGACTGGAAGAAATAAAAGCCCTTCTGGCGAGCAACCCAATCATGGCCGCGCCAAACGCCAGTGACCAATGCTCTTGTACATATCAGCAACACACGAGGTGGTGAGCGCCGTACTCGTCGTCGAACGAGAACAGGACGGGCACAAATTTCCGCTCCAGAAGCCGGTATACTATGTATCTACCGTCCTCACACCATGCAAATCCCGATACCCTCATTATCAAAAAGTAGCATACACAGTCTTCATGGCATCCCAAAAATTTCGACACTACTTTCAGGAGTGCTCTATCAAGGTGGCCTCCGAAGTGCCCCTCAATGATATATTTAATAACCGGGATGCAATGGGCCGGATTGCCAAATGGGCCATTGAGCTCCTGCCATTCGACATCACATACAAACCATGAAGAGCCATCAAATCCCAGGTACTGGTGTGACGCCCCCGATTCAATCGTACACTAATCATGCACGCAAATGTGTACGATCAAGATCAGGGGCTCACGGGAAGATATGGCAACACAACTTTACAAATAAAATAAGTCATACAAGCATCATAATACAAGCCAGGGGCCTCGAGGGCTCGAATACAAGTGCTCGATCATAGACGAGTCAGCGGAAGCAACAATATCTGAGTACAGACATAAGTTAAACAAGTTTGCCTTAAGAAGGCTAGCACAAACTGGGATACAGATCGAAAGAGGCGCAGGCCTCCTGCCTGGGATCCTCCTAACTACTCCTGGTCGTCGTCAGCGGGCTGCACGTAGTAGTAGGTACCTCTAGTGTAGTAGGAGTCGTCGTCAACGGTGGTGTCTGGATCCTGGGCTCCGGCATCTGGTTGCGGCAACCAGGTAGAAGGGAAAGGGGGAAAAGAGGAAGAAAGGCAACCATGAGTACTCATCCAAAGTACTCGCAAGCAAGGAGCTACACTACATATGCATGGGTATATGTGTAAAGGGCCATATCGGTGGACTGAACTGCAGAATGCTAGAATAAGAGGGGGGCAACTAATCCTGTCGAAGACTACGCTTCTGCCAGCCTCCGTCTTGCAGCATGTAGAAGAGAGTAGAGTGAAGTCCTCCAAGTAGCATCGCATAGCATAATCCTACCCGGCGATCCCCTCCTCGTTGCCCTGTTAGAGAGTGAACACCGGGTTGTATCTGGCACTTGGAAGGGTGTGTTTTATTAAGTATCCGGTTCTAGTTGTCATGTCAAGGTACAAATCCGGGTCATCCTTTCACTAAGGGACACGACTATTCGAATAGATTAACTTCCCTGCAGGGGTGCACCACATAACCCAACACGCTTGATCCCATTTGGCCGGACACACTTTCTTGGGTCATGCCCGGCCTCAGAAGATCAACACGTCGCAGCCCCACCTAGGCACAACAGAGAGGTGATCACGCCGGTCTACATCCAATGGCACAGGGGTCTGGGCCCATCGCCCATTGCACACCTGCACGTTGCGAGGGCGGCCGGAAGCACACCTAGCAACCTCCAGTACAACGGAAGTCACGTTACGTGGTCCAATCTGGCACGCGCCGCTCAGTCGCTGACGTCACAAAGTGCTTCAGCTGATACCACGACGCTGAGTGCCCATATCTTTCCCACATAGTTGGTTAGTGCGTATAGGCCAGTAGCCAGACTCAGATCAAATACCAAGATCTCGTTAAGCGTGTTAAGTATCCGCGAACGCCGAATAGGGCCAGGCCCACCTCTTTCCTAGGTGGTCTCTACCTGGCCTGTCGCTCTGCCACAAAGATCCACCCAGAGGGCCGTCGGGACAAAGGTCCTTTCAGCCCCCAATCCGTGAATCACTCGCGGGTACTCCTCGAGCCGACCCGACTTTAGTTACCACATGTATCATGTATAAAGTATAGTATGTACCCGTCATCACCTCCCGAGTGATCACGGCCCGATAGTATAGCACAGCAGACGGACAAGAATGTAGAGCCACTGATGGAAAACTAGCATCCTATACTAAGCATGTAGGATTGCAGGTAAAGGTACCAACAGTAGTAACAAGGACATGCTATGCATCAGGATAGGATAAACGGAAAGCAGTAACATGCTACACTACTCTAATGCAAGCAGTATAGACGAGAATAGGAGATATCTGGTGATCAAGGGGGGGCTTGCCTGGTTGCTCTGGCAAGAGAGATGGGTCGTCAACTCCGTAGTCGTACTCGGTAGCAGCGGCGTCGGTCTCGGTGTCTAGCGAGAGAAGAGGGGGAAGAAACAATAAATATTTAAAAAAAATAGATGCATAGCGATGCATGATATGACAAGTATCGGTGTTAGGGGTGCCCTAACGCGGTATGAGGTGATACCGGTGAAGGGGGGAAACATCCGGGAAAGTATCCCCGGTGTTTCACGTTTTCGGGCAGAGGAGCCGGAGGGGGAAAGTTGCGAGTTTGCTATGCTAGGGATGCGTGGCGGACGAACGGGCTGCGTATCCGGATGCGTTTCGTCGTTTTGAGCAACTTTGATGTACAAAGTTTTTTCATCCGAGCTACATATTATTTTATGTTAATTTTTAAAGATTTAGTTCATTTTTAGAATTAACAGAATTAATTTAATTAGAAAATGCAATTATGATGTCAGCATGAGTTCAGCATGATGTCATCACTCAACCAGTCAGTTGACTTAGTCCAACTGACTGGAGGGCCCCACTGTCATTGGCTGTTTGTTAACAAATTAATTAAACAAAGTTATCTAGTTTAGTTAAATGATTAGGTTAATTAAATACAATTAATTAAGTTAATTAGTCTTTTAATTAATTAATTAATATATTTTAGTATTATTTCTTTAAATCCCTTTTTTTACGTTTTATAGGGGCGGGCCCACATGTCAATGGCCCAGGGGGGCCTTAGCGGGCACGTGGACATGCGCGTTATGGGGACCGTAGCGGGTGCGAGCGCTGCCCGGGCGTGGCGTCAGCCGAACGACAGGGCCCGGCGGGGCGAGGCTGGCGTGGCGCCGGTGGCCACGGCGCCGGCCACACGGCCGGAGGGGCGACCGGCGAGCAATTGCGGAGGGGGCGGAGCGGCATGCGCGGGGGTGAGCACTGGGTGCAACGCCGGAGCGAGAGGGGGCTGCGGGCGCGTGGTCCGGCAAAGCCACCGCAGCGCCGGCGAGGCGGGACCATGCGCGCGGCAAGCGGCGAGAGAACCGGAGCGGACGAGCGCGGAGTCAGGTGAGGCCAAGGCGAGGGGCACGACAGAAGGTATGGCCCTGGGTCGCGATCCGGCGCAGGGGAGACGGGTGCGCAGCACGGCCGCTGCTGCGAGGTGGGGCGCGGGCACGCGCACGGTGGACAGAGAGCGTGGCCGGCTGACGCGTTTGACGCGAGCGTAGCGCGAGTAACGCGTGGGGCTTGGCCCGTGCACCGGCGCGGTCGGGCGCGGCGGATGGCGTCCGGCAGGGGGAGAGGGGAGTACGAGGAAAGGGGGAGGTGCTCACGGCGGGCGCCGTAGGGGAATGGCAGCGGGCTCGACGGAGGCCTTCGGGGAGGAGGTCGATGATGCGAGCAGTCCGCCGAGGAGGAGGTTGACGGGGAGGGCGCAGGTCCGGCGAGGGGTTGAGGCAGAAGAGCTCCGATGGGGTCGCCCCGGCGAACGATGACGGCGGGGTGGTTCTCCTTGCGACGGCAGTTGGCGACGGTGACAGCGAAGGGTTGCGGCAACGGGGTCGGGGAGCCGTTTCCCCTTGATCCAGATTGGGGGGGCAGAGGAGGAGTGGGACGAGGCAGAGGGAGTGGGGGCGAGTGGGAGTAGTGGGGGTTAGGGTTTCGGGCGAGAAGGGATAAGGGAGTGGGGGTGGCCGGTTGGGCCTGGTGGGCCGGCCGGGCGGCTTGGAGGCCAGCTGGGCTACGGCCCAGCAGGGAGGGGTTCCATCTTTCTCCTTTTTCTTCTTTTTTTGTATTGTTTTGTTTTCTGTTTTTATTATTTATTTCTTTACTGTTTTCTTTTAAAGTTTCATTTAAATTTTGTTTTATAAAATACGAAGTGAGCAATTAAATTAGTATTACTAATTAGTCTACTACCACAATTATTTTGGCACACTACTAAATTAGTTATATAAATGTAACTTTATAAAAGGCATTAAATTAATTATTATGTCCTCTGTTTTGGTTGTTTTAGTGCATTAAAATATTATAATAAATGTTGGTTTCTACAACATTATTACTCATGAATTTATTTGTCACATTTAGAACATTTTAGTTTTAATGTTTGAAAAGCTTTATTGTTTAACTTTATTTTAAATTTGAATTCGGACGGGATTTGAATCTTTGCGAGATTAGCAACAATAATCGTGAGGATGTGGCAACATTAGTAGAGGGTTACTGTAGCTTAATTATTCGGGCGTCACAATTGGCCGACTTCGTCGCCGAATGGACAGAAGCTGAACTCCCTAAAGAGTACGGCGTATATTCCAACTAGGTGATGCATTTTGACGGCTCCAAGATGTTGGCAGGGCTAGGGGAGGGCGTCGTATTAACGTCACCCTGATGTCTACTACGCAACCTTCTCCTTGTAGATGTTGTTGGGCCTCCAAGTGCAGAGGTTTGTAGGACAGTAGCAAATTTCCCTCAAGTGGATGACCTAAGGTTTATCAATCCGTGGGAGGCGTAGGATGAAGATGGTCTCTCTCAAATAACCCTGCAACCAAATAACAAAGATTCTCTTGTGCCCCCAACACACCCAATACAATGGTAAATTGTAAGGTGCACTAGTTTGGCGAAGAGAAAGTGATAAAAGTGCAATATGTATGGTAGATATAGGTTTTGTTAATCTAAAAATAGAAAAACAGCAAGGTAGCAAGCGATAAAAATGAGCGTAAACGGTATTGCAATGATAGGAAACAAGACCTAGGGTTCATACTTTTACTAGTGCAAGTTTTATCAACAATAATAACATAATTGGATCATATAACTATCCCTCAACATGCAACAAAGAGTCACTCCAAAGTCACTAATAGCGGGTAACAAACGAAGAGATTATGGTAGGGTACGAAACCACCTCAAAGTTATTCTTTCTGATCAATCCATTGGGCTATTCCTATAAGTGTCACAAACAACCCTAGAGTTCGTAGTAAAATAACACCTTAAGACACACATCAACCAAAACCCTAATGTCACCTAGATACTCCAATGTCACCTCAAATATCCGTGGGTATGATTATACGATATGCATCACACAATCTCAAATTCATATATTCAACCAACACATAGAACCTCAAAGAGTGCCCCAAAGTTTCTACCGGATAATCAAGACGAAAACGTGTGCCAACCCCTATGCATAGGTTCATGGGCGGAACCCGCACGTTGATCACCAAAACATACATCAAGTGGATCAATAGAATACCCCATTGGCACCATGGGTATCCCACGCAAGACATACATCAAGTATTCTCAAATCATTAAATGACTCAATCCGATAAGATAACTTCAAAGGGGAAACTCAATTCATTACAAGAGAGTAGAGGGGGAGAAACATCATCAGATCCAACTATAATAGCAAATCTCGCGATACATCAAGATCGTGCCAAATCAAGAACACGACAGAGAGAGATCAAACACATACCTACTGGTACATACCCTCAGCCCCGAGGGTAAACTACTCCCTCCTCGTCATGGAGAGCGCCGGGATGATGAAGATGGCCACCGATGAGGTTTCCCCCCTCTGGTAGGGTGAAGAAACAGGGTCCCGATTGGTTTTTGGTGGCTACAGAGGCTTGCGGCGGCGGAACTCCAGATCTATTCTGTTCCCCGATGGTTTTAGGGTATATTGGTATATATAGGAGGAAGAAATACGTCAGGGGAGCCACGAGGGGCCCACGAGGGTGGAGGGCGCGCCCATGGGGGTGGGCGCGCCCCCTACCTCGTGCCTTCCTCGTTGATCCCCTGACGTGCACTCCAAGTCTCCCGGATAGCTTTCTTTCCAAAAATAACTCTCCCGAAGGTTTCATTCCGTTTGGTTCCTTTTCTTAGAAACACTGAAACAAGGGAAAAAACAGGAACTGGCACTGGGCTCTGGGTTAATAGGTTAGACCCAAAAGTAATATAAAAGTGTTTAATAAAGCCCATAAACATCCAAAACAGATAATATAATAGCATGGAACAATTAAAACTTATAGATACGTTGGAGACGTATCAGCATCCCCGAGCTTAATTCCTGCTCGTCCTCGAGTAGGTAAATGATAAAAATAGAATTTTTGATGTGGAATGCTACCTAACATATTTATCAATGTAATTTCATTATTGCGGCAAGAATATTCAGATCCATAAGATTCAAGACAAGTTTAATATTGACATAAAAATAGTAATACTTCAAGCATACTAACAAAGCAATTATGTCTTCTCAAAATAACATGGCCAAAGAAAGTTCATCCCTACAAAATCATATAGTTTGGTTTTGCACCATTTTCGTCACACAAGAATGTTCTCATCATGCACAACCCCGATGACAAGCCAAGCAATTGTTTCATACTTTAGTAATCTCAAACTTTTTCAACCTTCACGCAATACATGAGCGTGAGCCATGGATATAGCACTATGGGTGGAATGGAATATAATGATGGGGGTTATGTGGAGAAGACAAAAAGGGAGAAAGTCTAACATCAACGCGGCTAATCATTGAGCTATGGAGATGCCCATCGATTGATGTTAATGCAAGGAGTAGGGATTGCCATGCAACGGATGCTCTAGAGCTATAAATGTATGAAAGCTCAACAAAAGAAACTAAGTGGGTGTGCATCCAACTTGCTTGCTCACAAAGACCTAGGGCATTTGAGGAAGCCCATTGTTGGAATATACAAGCAAAGTTCTATAATGAAAACTTCCCACTAGTATATGAAAGTGATAAAACAAGAGACTCTCTATCGTGAAGATTATGGTGCTACTTTGAAGCACAAGTGTCGTAAAAAGGATAGTAATATTGTCCCGTCTCTCTTTCTCTCTCTTTTTTTTGGCCTTCTTTTTTTACGGACTTTCTCTTTTTTTTCTTTTTTTCTTTTTTTCCTCACTTGGGACAATGCTCTAGAAAATGATGATCGTCACACTTCTATTTATTTACAACTCAATGATTACAACTCGATACTAGAACAAAGTATGACTCTATATGAATGCCTCCGGCGGTGTACCAGGATATGCAATGAATCAAGAGTGACATGTATGAAAGAATTATGAATGGTTGCTTTGCCACAAATACTATGTCAACTACATGATCATGCAAAGACATATGACAGTGATGAACGTGTCATGATAAATGGAATGGTGGAAAGTTGCATGGCAATATATCTCGGAATGGCTATGGAAATGCCATAATAGGTAGGTATGGTGGCTGTTTTGAGGAAGATATAAGGAGGTTTATGTGTGAAAGAGCGTATCATATCACGGGGTTTGGATGCACCGGCGAAGTTTGCACCAACTCTCAATGTGAGAAGCGGCAATGCATGGTACCGAAGAGGCTAGCAATGATGGAAAGGTGAGAGTGCGTATAATCCATGGACTCAACATTAGTCATAAAGAACTCACATGCTTATTCCAAAAATCTACAAGTCATTAAAAACCAAGCACTACGCGCATGCTCCTAGGGGGATAGATTGGTAGGAAAAGACCATCGCTCGTCCCCGACCGCCCCTCATAAGGAAGACAATCAAAGAACACCTCATGTTTCAAATTTGTTACATAACGTTTACCATGCGTGCATGCTATGGGACTTGCAAACTTCAACACAAGTATTTCTCAATTTCACAACTAGTCAACTAGCACAACTTTAATATCACTATCTCCATATCTCAAAACAATCATCAAGTATCAAACTTCTCCTAGTATTCAATGCAGTTTATATGAAAGTTTTTATTATACCCATCTTGGATGCCCATCATATTAGGACTAGTTTCATAACCCAAGCAAATTACCATGCTGTTTAGGACTCTCAAAATAATATAAGTGAAGCATGAGAGTTCATCTATTTCTTCAAAATAAGACTACCACCATGCTCTAAAATATATAAGTGAAGCACTAGAGCAAACAACAAACTACTCCGAAAGATATAAGTGAAGATCAATGAGTAGTCGAATAATTATGCAACTATGTGAAGACTCTCCCATTTTAAGAATTTCATATATTGATACTTTATTCAAAAATCAATCAAAACAAAACAAAATGACATGACGCTCCAAGAAAAACACATATCATGTGGTGAATAAAAATATAGCCCCAAGTAAAGTTACCGATGAACGAAGACGAAAGAGGGGATGCCTTTCGGGGCATCCCCAATATTAGACACTTGGTTATCCTTGAATATTACCTTGGGGTGCCTTGGGAATCCCCAAGCTTAGGCTCTTGCCACTCCTTATTCCATAGTCCATCGAATCTTTACCCAAAACTTGAAAACTTCACAACACAAAACTTAACAGAAAATCTCGTGAGCTCCGTTAGTATAAGAAAGTAAATCACCACTTAGGTACTGTACTGAACTAATCCTAAATGCATATTGCGGTAATATCTATTGTATTATAACTTCTCTATTGTTCATACCCTCCGATACTACTCATAGATTCATCAAAAAAAGCAAACAACACATAGAAAACATAATCTGTCAAATACAGAACAGTCTGTTGTAATCTGTATCAAACGTATACTTGTGTAACTCCAAAAATTCTGAAATAAGTTGATGGACATGAGTAATTTGTGTAGTAATCATCTTCAAGAATAATCAACTAAATAGCACTCTCCAGTAAAAAGTTGAAGCTAATCTCGCGAGCGCTTAAGTTTCTGTTTTTTACAGCATGATCATAAAGACTTCACCCAAGTCTTCCCAAAGGTTCTACTTGGCACAAACACTAACTAAAACACAAAACCACATATAAACAGAAGCTATATGGATTATTTATTACTAAACAGAACCAAAAAGCAAAAAGCTAAAATAAAATTGGGTTGCCTCCCA
This sequence comes from Aegilops umbellulata, assembly GCA_032464435.1. Lineage (NCBI taxonomy): Eukaryota > Viridiplantae > Streptophyta > Magnoliopsida > Poales > Poaceae > Aegilops > Aegilops umbellulata. Next base: position 357,791,002 of record CP136059.1, on the reverse strand, counting down.
ACAAGCACTATCGTTTAACGCCCCTAGCTAGGTATGATGATTTCAATGATGCTCGCATAAGACATAAGAATTGAAACACAAAGAGAGCATCATGAAGAATATGAGTAGCACTTTTAAGTCTAACCCACTTCCTATGCATAGGGATTTTGCGAGCAAGCAACTTATGGGAACAATAATCAACTTGCATAGGAAGGCAAAACAAGCATGACTTCAAAACTTTAAGCACATAGAGAGGAAACTTGATATTATTGCAATTCCTATGAGGATATATTCCTCCCTCATAATAACTTTCAGTAGCATCATGAATGAATTCAACAATATAACTATCACATAAAGCATTCTTTTCATGATCTACAAGCATAGAAATTTTATTACTCTCCACAAAAGCAAATTTGTTCTCATGAATAGTAGTGGGAGCAAACTCAACAAAATAACTATCATGTGAAGCATAATCCAATTGAAAATTAAAATCATGATGACAAGTTTCATGGTTATCTTTATTCTTTATGGCATACATATCATCACAATAATCATCATAAATAGGAGGCATGCTATCATCAAAATAAATTTGCTCATCAAAACTTGGGGGACAAAAAATATAATCTTCATCAAACGTAGCTTCCCCAAGCTTGTGGATTTGCATATCATTAGCATCATGGATATTCAAGGAATTCATACTAACAAAATTACAATCATGCTCATCATACAAAGATCTAGTACCAAACATTTTAATGCATTCTTCTTCTAGCAATTGAGCACAATTTTCCTTTCCATCATTCTCACGAAAGATATTAAAAAGATGAAGCGTATGAGGCAAACTCAATTCCATTTTTTTGTAGTTTTCTTTTATAAACTAAACTAGTGATAAAAGAAGAAACTAAAAGATTCGATTGCATGATCTAAAGATATACCTTCAAGCACTCACCTCCCCGGCAACGGCGCCAGAAAAGAGCTTAGCTGACGGAGTGTGAGTGCTGCTTACCTAGCCTCCCCGGCAACGGCGCCAGAAAAGAGCTTGATGTCTACTACGCAACCTTCTCCTTGTAGACGTTGTTGGGCCTCCAAGTGCAGAGGTTTGTAGGACAGTAGCAAATTTCCCTCAAGTGGATGACCTAAGGTTTATTAATCCGTGGGAGCGTAGGATGAAGATGGTCTCTCCCAAACAACCCTGCAACTAAATAACAAAGAGTCTTTAGTGTCCCCAACACACCCAATACAATGGTAAATTGTATAGGTGCACTAGTTCGGCGAAGAGAAAGTGATACAAGTGCAATATGGATGGTAGATATAGGTTTTTGTAATCTGAAAATATAAAAACCGCTATGTACCAAGCGATAAAAATGATCGTAAACAGTATTGCAATGCTAGGAAACAAGGCCTAGGGTTCATACTTTCACTAGTGCAAGTTCTCTCAACAATAATAACATAATTGGATCATATAACTATCCCTCAAAATGCAACAAAGAGTCACTCCAAAGTCACCAATAGCGGAGTACAAACGAAGAGATTATGGTAGGGTACGAAACCACCTCAAAGTTATTCTTTCCGATTAATCCACTGGGCTATCCCTATAAGTGTCACAAACAGCCCTAGAGTTCGTAGTAAAATAACACCTTAAGACACACATCAACGAAAACCCTAAAGTCACCTAGATACTCCAATGTAACCTCAAGTATCCGTTGGTATGATTATACGATATGCATCACACAATCTCAGATTCATCTATTCAACCAACACATAGAACCTCAAAGAGTGCCCCAAAGTTTCTACCGGAGAATCAAGATGAAAACATGTGCCAATCCGATGCATAGGTTCATGGGCGGAACCCGGAAGTTGATCACCAAAACATACATCAAGTGGATCAATAGAATACTCCATTATCACCACGGGTATCTCACGCAAGACATACATCAAGTGTTCTCAAATCATTAAAGGATTCAATCCGATAAGATAACTTCAAAGGGGAAACGCAATTCATTACAAGAGAGTAGAGGGGGAGAAACATCATAAGATCCAACTATAATAGCAAAGCTCGCGATACATCAAGATCGTGCCAAATCAAAAACACGAGAGAGAGAGAGAGAGAGAGAGAGAGAGAGAGAGAGAGAGAGAGATCAAACTCATATCTACTGGTACATACCCTCCGCCCCGAGGGTGAACTACTCCCTCCTCGTCATGGAGAGTGTCGGGATGATGAAGATGGCCACCCGTGAGGGTTCCCCCTCCGGCAGGGTGCCAGAACAGGGTCCCGATTGGTTTTTGCTGGCTACAGAGGCTTGCGGCGGTGGAACTCCCGATCTATTCTGTTCCCTGATGGTTTTAGGGTATATTGGTATATATAGGAGGAAGAAATACGTCAGGGGAGCCACGAGGGGCCCATGAGGGTGGAGGGCGCGCCTAGGGGGGTGGGCGCACCCCCCTACTTCGTGCCTTCCTCGTTGATCCCCTAACGTGCACTCCAAGTCTCCCGGATTGCTTTCTTTCCAAAAGTAACTCTCCCGAAGGTTTCATTCCGTTTGGAATCCGTTTGATATTCCTTTTCTTCGAAACACTAAAACAAGGGAAAAAAGAGGAACTGGCACTAGGCTCTGGGTTAATAGGTTAGTCCCAAAGGTAATATAAAAGTGTTTGATAAAGCCCATAAACATCCAAAATAGATAATATAATAGCATGGAAGAATAAAAAATTATAGATACGTTGGAGAAGTATCACCCCCACAGGAGACATCGTCCAGTACGTACTCCAAATATTATACACAGACTCCAACAACACAGCCGAATACAAGACCTTGCTTCATGGCCTCCGGATGGCCGTATCAATGGGCATACAATGCCTGGAGGTGCGCGGGGACTCAAACCTCGCAATATCCCAAACCATGGATACTTTGATGCCAAAGATCCAAAGATGGCAGCTTATTGCGATGTCATTTTAAAGATGTCGGCTTGGTTCGAGGGACTCGAATTTCATCACATCGCCCGCGAAAGTAACCAGGCGGCAGAAGCCCTTGATCGCATCGGCGCTAAACGCGACCCTGTCCCGCCTACCATCTTCCTCGAAAGGCTCTTTAAGCCATCCGTGGTCTGACAAGGGGGAGATAGCAACGACAGTCCCGTTCCGAACACAAACAAAGATAACAAACACACCGATATCATCGGAGGCTCAACCACGGAAGTAACACTATCGGCCCACCTCGTCATGGCAGCAATTGCCCCGTGGACCGAACCATTCTTGGCCTACTTTAATAGGAAGGAGCTCCCAGAAGATCAGAATGAGGCCTGCCGCATAGTCCGGCGTTCGAAGGCCTATAAAGTTCACGAAGGAGAGCTCTACAAGAAAAGCACTACCGGAGTCCTTCAAAAGTGTATCTCCGAGGAGGAGGGGCGGCAACTTTTGGCAGAAATTCACACCGGTCTCAGCGGACACCACGCTGCAGCTCGGGCACTTGTCAGCAAGGCCTTCCGTACAGGATTTTACTGGCCCACGGCCCGGGCAGACGCACAGGACCTCGTCCAACGTTGTGTCGGATGCCAACTCTTTGCCAACCACAGCCATATGCCCCCGACTGCTCTACAAACAATCCCCATTACAGGGCCCTTTACGGTCTGGGGCTTGGACATGGTCGGACCCCTTAAAGGGGGAGGCCATAAGAAAAAATATCTGTTGGTCATGGTGGACAAATTCACCAAGTGGATAGAGGCTAGACCGGTTAAAACGGCCGAGTCCGGACCGGTGATTGCATTTATATCCAATGTGGTACACCGTAATGGTGTACCGCACAACATCATCACCAATAACAGTTTGAATTTCACAACTGATGAGGTGAAAACCTGGTGTGCTAATCCGGGCATTAAGCTCGATTACGCCTCCGTCTACCACCCGCAAACAAACGGTTAAGTCGAGCGAGCCAATGGTCTTATTATGGGCGGCATCAAACCCAGACTAGTGCGTTCTTTAAAAGAATCAGACAAACACTGAGTCGAGGAGCTCGACTCCGTACTCTGGGGGCTGCGGACCACACCCAACTGTACTACCGGATACACACCTTTTTTCATGGTGTACGACGCAGAGGCCATGTTGCCCTGCGATATTATACACGACTCACCTCGAGTGCGCATGTACGAGGAGAAAGAGGCTGAGTTGGACCGGCAGGACAACCTAGATGCCTTGGAGGAAGAGCGCGACGTCGCCAAAGCCCGTTCAGCATTTTATCAACAGCAGGCTCGAAGATATCAAAGCAGAGAGGTACGGTCCAAGACTTACAATGTGGGCGAACTCGTTCTACGCTTATCGGAGAAGAAAAAGGACAAGCTCAAGCCCAAATGGGAGGGTTCCTTCATAATCGACGAAGTTCTCACCGAAGGAGCGTACCGTCTTTGTGACGCATCAGACAATCGCCTAGAGCCTAACCCCTGGAACGTGGCCAGACTCCGAAGGTTCTATTCCTAGCGCCGAACTCTTTGTTAGTCTCCTTCTCCCCTATAGTTTCCATTACTCTTTCTCCCATTTACACAATTTTTTTTAAAAGCAATCATTCGGCTTGACCGAACACTGCTGACGTACACATCTTTACATATGTACGCCCATTATACATGGGGGCTTCTCTAACAGAAGCTTGTTAATATTATTTTCCGAGTATCAAGCTCATCACACATCCGCGTTTTCCCACATGTCTTTTCTTCGCCATTATATGCATCGATATGACTTAAGTTTTGGCCAAGCTGGGTTGCCTGGCTCCTGTGCTTACCCCTACGTTCCCGATTGTTCGGCTAGGTGGTAAAGGAAGCAACTCTGCGATTGTTACTGTCGGGTCATCTGGATGTGTACCTCGGACTGGGTGAAGCCGAAAGGTATCGTTCCTAAGGGAATATTCGGTCGGTGGATGAAGAGTCTCTTTTTGCACTCACTCTATTGTGAACCCCCAGAAGCTATACATACTGTGATTTTCACATCAAAATTCGGACATGTCTACTAATGCATGCACATCCAGGGAAAGGAACCATTAACGGAACTATTCTCTCTAGAAGATGTTTCTTAAGAATCAAATGTAATATAACATAACTTGTAGAATACAACTTGTCTGTTCAAGCAATTATGACCCCTATGCCTAGTTTTCCAGGCATTTCCCGGCCTATTCGACCGTGAGGCTATCCGGAAACACTCCGTACCCTTGAGTTCGGAGGTTGAAGTGAAAAGGTCTACCATGAAAAATAATATACAATTCAGCTAGAATTCTACACGGTGGGGAAAGTACATAGTCACTTGGACTCCAACACTTCCTCCTCTATACCGTCCAACGGGCGATCTAACTTACAATCTTGTTGGGAATATTTGGCGGCCACCTCTACATGGTCATACACTAAACTAACGGGAATTTCTTCCCCATTCGTCCCTACCGGTCCGACACGCGCAATGTGATTAGGATCAAGCTTGGTATACCGAGTCTTCACCATGGCCCAAGCCTCTCGCGCACCCTCTCGACAGGATGATATCTTCCATAGACGGATACGCCGCCGCACTCCTTTGAACTGCTCTACAAGCTCCTCCATACTTCCTGGAGGGGAGGCAGAGGGCCATAGAGCCTTGGCAACACTCCGCATCGCCAGCCTCGCCTGTTCGTGCACTACCGACAGCTTACTTAGCAGATCACTCGATGATACGGACACCTCCTCTTCAGGACGGCCCGTCAATATACCTACAATCATGGCTATATCAGTTTCATCTGTCTCCAAACTACTAAAACAAACAAAGTTCGGAAACATACTGAACATGCCGCCCCGCAGTTTCTTGTTCTCCTTTATGGAGTCGGATAGCTGGGCCCGAACATCCTTCAATTCATCACCCAACCTACACTACTGGAATCAGCTAATTTACCATCTGCCAGCTCTTTGCCGTCTGCTAGCTGACGGCAAAGAAGCTCTTTGCCATCAGCTACCCAAAAGAGGACGGCAAAGAAACGACAGACGGCAAAGAAGCACTTTGCCGTCCGCCATCTCTTTGCCGTCTGCCAGCAGACGGCAAAGAATCTTTGTCGTCCGCTTGCACACGGCAAAGAGAGAGGTGGCCCCCACCCCTCGCCCGTTTGGAAAAAACTTAACAGCCCACCTCTTTGCCGTCCGCCAGCAGACGACAAAGAGGCAAAAGGGCGGACGGCAAAGAGAGGCGGACGGCAAAGAGGCCGCTACCTAACGGCCCGTGCCCCCCCGCCCGTTACTCCTCGTTCATTCCTCTCGGAGACGCGCCCCGCCACCACTTCCCACCCCACCGCCGCCGCCGCCCGCCGCGCGCTTCCGCCCCCACCACTCGCCACCGCCCGGTCGCCCCATCACACGCCGCCCCACCGCCCCCCCGCCCCGTCGCCACTGCCGCCCGGCGCCGTCGCCCCTGCCGCCCCGTCGCCCCGCCGCCCCACCGCCCCATCGCCCCCGCCGCCCCGTCGCCCCCCCCCCCCCCGCCCCGGGCCCGGCCCCCCGCCGCTGCAGGCCGCCCCCGCGCCCCGGCCAGCTCCTCCACTGCCCCGCCCCCCTCCTCCACCGGCCCTGCCCCAGGTGAGCCCCCCTCCTTTTTTCTGTTTTTTTCTATTTTTTTCCTTTTTAGTTTTAGTTTAGATTTAGTTTTTGTTTTAGTTTTAGGTTTAGTTTTAGTTTAGTTTTAGGTTTAGATTTAGTTTTTTCCTTTTTTTTTCTGTTTTATTACTTTTAGGTTTATGTTTAGTTTAGTTTTAGTTTTAGGTTTAGTTTAGTTTGAGGAAAGAAGAAGAATAAGAGAAAAAGAGGAGAGGAGGAGAAGAAGAAGAGGAAAAAGGAAAGGAAGAAGGAGAAGAGAAGAAAAAAGAAGAAGAGGAAGAAGAAGAAAAAAAAAGAGGAGAGGAGGAGAAGAAGAAGAGGAAAAAGGAAGGGAGGAAGAAGAAGAAGAAAAAAGAGGAGAGGAGGAGAAGAAGAAGAGGAAAAAGGAAAGGAGGAAGAAGAAGAAGAAGAAGAAGAAGAAGAAGAAGAGGAAGAAGAAGAAGAAGAAGAAGAAGAAGAAGAAGAAGAAGAAGAAGAAGAAGAAAAAAGAAGAAGAGGAAGAAGAAGAAAAAAAAAGAGGAGAGGAGGAGAAGAAGAAGAGGAAAAAGGAAGGGAGGAAGAAGAAGAAGAAAAAAGAGGAGAGGAGGAGAAGAAGAAGAGGAAAAAGGAAAGGAGGAAGAAGAAGAAGAAGAAGAAGAAGAAGAAGAAGAAGAAGAAGAAGAAGAAGAAGAAGAAGAAGAAGAAGAAGAAGAAGAAGAAGAAGAAGGAAAAAAAGGAAGAAAAGGAAAAAAGAGGAAGAAGAAGAAAAGAAAAAAAAACCCGACCCGACACGGTACCCTGACCCCGACCCGGCACCCCGACACGACACCCCGACCCCGAGACCCCGACCCCGAGACCCCGACCCCGACCCCGAGACCCCGACCCCGACACCCCGACTCCGACCCCGACCCCGACCCCGACACCGACACCCCGACCCCCCAAGCCTGACCCGACACCCCGACCCCGACCCCGACCCCGACACCCCGACCCCGACCCGACACGGTACCCAGACCCCGACCCGGCACCCCGACACGACACCCCGACCCCAAGACCCTGACCCCGACCCCGAGACCCCGACCTCGACACCCCGACCCCGACCCCGACCCCGACCACGACACCCCGACCCCGACCTCATATATTTGTGAATTATTAGTTAGGTCATATATTTTTCGATTTTGTTATGAAAAACATCATATATAATTGTGTTGATCGTGTAGTTTTAAATGTGCAGTTGTTTCATCGCTGCGAGGTTTGGTGTTCGACAACCTCGCCGTGCGTTTGACGAGCTCTGCCCCTTCGTTCGTGGGTGAGCACAAATGACAAGTCCTCCTCCCCCATTAATTATTTGATCTATTCCGATGAAACTTGATAGCTAGCTATATATGTGTCTTGAATCATCAGTATGCGTAACCAATATGTGTCTCCTGTTCGAAAGCGTCATAGTTATAAATATGCATGCATTTGCATATTTATAACCTTGATTCCTTCGAATTGTCCAACGCTATCCATGGACAGCCCGAGTATGTGTAGATTGGGTTCGTTTTCCCATATGCTTTGCTCCGGATCCGACGCATAAATTTCGTCAGTGCCTCCCCTGTTGTTCTCCGGGTACACATCCTCTCTGTTTATTGCAGAGACGTGTATCAGGAGAACAGCGGGGAGGTGCTGCCGAAATTTTGCGTCGGATCCGGAGCATAGCATGGGAAAATGAACCCAATCTACACATACACGGGTGGGATTAGGACCTATCATTACCTATTAGAGTGTAGGTTGCATGGACGTAATAAAATTGACAAAGTAGATCAACTGATGAATATATGTACATGGTGAATTACATATATAATTGTTGTGTGTCTAGTAGCTCTGAAAGTCAAGATGAGTAACCGTGCTTGGATGTATACTGGTCACACTGGTAAGAACAAATGGAGCGCTGAATGGTTCACAAAAACTAAGGGGTTTGTGCAAGCCGCATTTGCAAATGGCCAAAAGAAAACCTGGTGCCCCTGTTGCCGGTGCGGCAATTGGGAAAAGAAGACAGAGGCTGAAATGGGCAAACACCTGCAGAAGAGTGGTTTTACGCCCAATTATACGGTGTGGACATTTCATGGTGAGTCTGCCCAACGTGACCGAGCTGAGGTGGATCGTCGTCGCACCGACGAGCATGGTACCGGGATGGAAAACATGGTGCAAGGCTATGATGATGCTCGGGATTCGGACGAGGAGATGGAGGAATCTGCAAAGGCCTTCAATGAAATGTTGGAGTCTTCGAAACGTCCGCTACACGAGCACACTGAGCTTTGTCAGTTGGATGCCATCTCACAAGTAATGGCTCTGAAGGCTCAGTTCAACTTGGGCAGAGAATGCTATGACGCAATTATGACAGTATTTGGACGCTTTCTACCCAAAGGCCATGTAATGCCTGCAAACCTGTACCAGTCGGACAAAATCCTCCGTGCACTGAAGATGCCCTATGAGAAGATACATGCCTGTGAGAAAGGATGTGCCTTATTTAGGCTTGGCTATGCGGACTTGAACTATTGTCCCATTTGCAAGTCTTCCAGGTATATTGTGGTAGACAACGGTATGGGTGGGAAGACACAGACCAAAATCCCCGTTAGTGTTCTTCGGTACATGCCAATCGTACCAAGACTTCAACGTCTTTTCATGGTCGAAGAGACGGCCAGACAGATGACATGGCACAATACAGGCAAAAGAACCGAACTAGATGCAGATGGGAATCTGATGATGGTACACACATCAGATGGTGTTGCGTGGAAAAAGTTTGATGAATTACATGCTGACAAAGCGGCAGATCCGAGGCATCCTCGAGTCGGCATCAGCACGGATGGGTTCAGTGTGTTTGGTATGACGGCAGCCCAATACAGTTGTTGGCCCGTATTTGTCTTTCCACTCAATCTCCCCCCCCCCCCCCCGGACAGATTATGCAAAGAAAGAACATTTTCTTGACGTTGATAATTCCAGGACCCAACTATCCGGGCAAAAATATGAATGTGTACATGCAGCCGCTTAAGGACAAATTGCAAGAAGCCTGGGATAATGGGTTCAAGACATACGACGCCTTTAGCAAACGGAACTTCATAATGCGTGTCTGGTACATGTACTCGACGCATGACTTGCCGGCGTATGCGCTATTCGTTGGCTGGTGTGTGCATGGAAGGTTCCCATGCCCCACATGCAAGGGAGCTCTTGAGTTTCGTTGGCTTCAGGCCGGTCGCAAGTTTTCTTGCTTCGACATGCATAGACAGTTCCTGGATCCTCGCCATAAGTTCAGGAAAGACAAGAAGAACTTCTTCAGGGGTAGAGTTGTCAAAAACTCTGCACCACCTGCATTGACAGGCCAACAGACCATGGATCAGTTAAACGCTCTCGAGCCAGATCCACAACGTCCAGGGTACTTCAAGGGGTATAATACTAAGCACGCCTGGACTCACAAAACATGCTTATGGGATCTGCCTTACTTCAAAGACCTCCTTTGCCCACACAACATCGATGTGATGCACGCTGAGAAGAATATCGCTGAGGCACTTTTTGGTACATTGTTCAGCATAGATGGGAAGTCAAAGGATAATACTAAGGCTAGAGTCGATCTGGAGGCACTATGTGATAGGCCGTTACAAAACATGAAAGAACCGAAAGGAAAGCAGAACTGGACGAAGCCAAAGGCATGGTTCAATCTTGGAAGGCTAGCTATGAGGGAAATTCTCTTGTGGGTGCAACAACAGTTGATGTTCCCCGATGGGTATGCATCTAATCTAAAGAGCGGAGCGAATCTTGATAAACTGAAGATATTTGGTCTCAAGAGTCATGATTGGCACATATGGATTGAGCGGGTAATGCCGGTGATGTTGCGTGGCTTCATCCCTGAGGATGAATGGCTAGTACTGGCAGAACTCAGCTATTTCTTCCGTGTTCTTTGTGCGAAAGAACTATCGCCTGGCGTGCTAGAAGAAATGAAAGAGTTGGCGCCGGAGTTGATCTGCAAGTTAGAGAAGATCTTTCCACCGGGCTTCTTTAATCCAATGCAACATTTTATGTTGCATCTCCCGACCGAGGCAAGATTGGGGGGGCCCGTGCAAAATTGTTGGTGCTACCCAACTGAGAGGATGCAGAAGACGCTTCGAGAGAAATGTAAAAATAAACGTAGAATTGAAGCATCGATGGCTGAGGCATTCATCACAGAGGAGGCCGTACATCGAGTAAGTTCTCGGTACATTGTTTCGCAACTTCTATTTCCTTTGAACTACTCTTATTCCTGGATATGTCATACAGTCGATACGTCACCATATTCTCGTATGGAGCGGAGATGCAAAAGGATTCCGTCGAAGAGTATGAGCTTCTCGCAAAGCAAGGAGGTGGCTATCCCGGTTTCATCTCTTGGTTCAAACAAACGGTAATTTCTATTAGACAATTTCATTTCATTCGCTAATTTGTGCATAATGCAACAATCGTTTCATATTAAACTTGTAGGCTAATTCAGAGTCTATGGACGCCGAATTGAGACAAGTCGCTAATGGTTTTGACTATAAGGTCCGTTCATTTGACAAGTATGACATCAACGGGTATCGCTTTCGTACCTATGGCAAAGAGCTATCTATGGCCGACCGAAAGTCAACAAATTGTTGTGTATCTGCTATCGGCGAAGGAGGTACCGAGTATTATGGGAGAGTTGAAGCAATTTATGAACTTCTGTTCTATGGTGAAAATCCACCGAATGTCGTAGTCTTCAAATGTTATTGGTTTCAGCCAAAGGAGACTAGAAGGACTCATGAACATGTAGGGCTAGCTGAAATCAATCAAAGCACTCATTTAGATGTTCCTGATGTCTATATTATGGCTCAACAGGCGACCCAAGTATTCTATCTACCGTGGGCCTGCCAAACTAATCCAAATCTGAAAGGTTGGGATGTCGTTTATGAAGTGCCGCCACGTGCTAGACTTTCTCCCCCAAAGGAAGAAGATTATGAACCTCACATTAACCCAGACACATATGAAGGAGAATTCTTCCAAGAGACACGTCTTTCCAAAAAGCGTTTCATGAACCGCTATACTTCACCCCAAAACATTGAAGTAGACAGCGACAATGAATCCGACAACACCCCAAAGGAGGAACAAGTAGAGCCGGAACAAGAAGAGGTTACTGCTGCGGATGACCTGTCAATGCTTGACCGATTACGTCAAGGTGGCCTTGCACATGTTGATGCCAATGAACCCTATGAGCCCGTCATTGATTATAGTGATGATGATGATTATGCATTTATTGATGATACTGATCGAGATTATTAGTAGTGTTAGGTATTACATTTTTTTATGTTGTACTTGATGATGATACACATAAGTGATACACATATTATTATTCATGTCGGTCTTTTTTTATGTTGTACTAATTTCGTTTACAGTTTGTCATGGCAGGTGTTGAAAGATGGTGGGCGCTGGTCGGGAGCGTGGTCTGAGGTCTTCCATTCCAGACGCACCTCTCCGCCGAGCGTTGCTGGACAATATGGCCACACCGCCGGGCCCTTCTTCATCGACCGCGGTGCCCAGCAGGGGACGAGGTAGGAAGAGAGGAGGTGGGGCACGTGGTCGTGGGAGAGGAGGTAGGGTGACTGCTACGGCGCCTTCCTTGCCGCCACCCCCAGCCGTTTCACCCGAGCACGTGACTGCTAGGGTGGAGTCGTCCGAGGAGGAGGCTACACGGACTCCGGTCCATGAGCCTCCGGTCCACGGGTCTTGGGCCCACAAGCCTCGGGTCGACTGGCCTTCGGCCCCCGAGAGTTCGACCCATGTGACCCCGGAGGAGCACACGTCCGGATGGGGTACCTGGCCGGATCAGCCCGAGGAGCCGAGTGGCCATGCTGATGATGGCGGGGAGCCGACTGATCTTGAGGAGGAGGGGGGCACCGTCTACCAGCGTGGTGCTACACGGCTCCCGTCCGTGCCGGTGACCCGCGAGCAGAGGTGGTTGATTTTCCCTGATGGGGAGAGGTATGTAAGTGCATTTAATATTTTTGTACCTTGTGCATTCAGGTTTTTTCAAATAACTAATGTGTTGGCCTTGTCATGCTGCAGGGGTTGGGACCACCATCATAGTGTCCGCCGGCCCAACTCCGTCCTTGGAGTTCTTTGCCGGCAAAACTTCCCGGGGTTTGTCACGTTGCCTGGTGAGGGTCGGCTTCCAGAGCTTGGATTGAGTTGGGAGAACTACGTGGCTGCCCCGGCCCCGCCGAATGAGATTATCGATGGTGTTGTGTGCGACACGAGGGCAGACATGGTGATCAGAAAGTTCTGGGTAGTTTCTCCTTTACACATTTAAAAATCTTCAACTAGCTAGTTATTAATTGTACTAATCAATATTGTCTCATTTGATTGCAGACATTCTACAGGTGTGAGGAGGGATACGAGGAGGACGCGGCACATGTTATCAAGAACGTCTGCAAGCGCCTACTCCAGAACTTACGGCACGAGGCTCGGGTGCAGGCTCTTCGAGACTACTACGCCTTGCGTGGTATCAAGAAGACCAAGCCGGCGTGCCGCGATAAGTTCCTGAGTAAGGAGCAGTACATGAAGGTAATTCTTAAGGCCTTCTCTACTTAAGTTCCTTCATTTAGTAATTCTTAGCCGTAGCGCTCAAGTTTCTATTCGCTAACTTAGGCTCCTTCGAGATGGTGTGCGGATCAGATGGATTGTTGGGAGGTGTTGGTCGATGAGTGGTGCTCACAACGATGGCTAGCCCTCCACAAGGAGGCCAAGGACAAATGTGCCCAAATGGAAGGTGTGCCACACCATCAAGGCAGCTCCAACTTATATCAGTTCGGGCACAACTGGGTATGTGGTTTGCTTCACGATTCATGCAATTCATTCATCATGCTAGCTTGAGCCCTTTAATTACTAATTTTCATTGTTTCTCTCTTTCAGGCACGCTACAATAAGGCGGCTAAGGTGCCAGAGGTGTACGACCTGTATGCCATGGCCCACACTGCCTCTTTCAAGAAAGTCAAGGCTTTGTCTCATTCTGACCTCGATGATGCAAACAACTTCACCAACATCTCCTCCCACAACAAGCTCGTGAGATATAGAGATGAGGGGAAGGCGAGGAAAGGGGAGGACTTTAACCCGAGCCAGGGTCCCATTGATCCAGAGCTGTTGATGATATCTGGTGGTGGGAGGTCCCATGGCTCCATAGGCATTGGAGATGGACTTATCCGTTGTCCTAGCACTCTCCCGGAGATCAAGGCGCGGCAGTCGAGCTCCGCTCCTGAGATAAGGCCTCGTGAACGGCCAGTGCAACTCGCCATCAAGGTTAGTGATACGTACTCAGTTATCTTTCTCCATTACATTGTGTGCGCTTCCATCAATGATTACAAATGGTCATGTGAGTGGTGTTGCAGGCTGCTATACAGAGTGAGAGAGATAGAACAGAGAAACTTCTGGCGGAGGCGGCGGAGAGGCAGCGGGAGTTGGAGGAGAGGACGGCAAGGATGATGGAGGAGGAGAGGGCACGGAATGACATGCAGGCAAGGGCCATGTACGAGCTCCTTGTGGTAAGTTTCTTCTGCAGATTAGCCAAAACATTCATGTAGTGTTTGTCTCATTACTAACTAGTATGACTGAGTCGTCAAAACCAAATGTGCAGTCTGTGTGCGAGAAGGCAGGTCAGACCGCTCCGCCGATGCCAGTGATTGCTCCTGGGACCACGGTGAGTTTTATTTGAAAGGACATTACTTGCTAGTCTTAACATTTGAGTGTCATCATGCTAACAAGACATTGGAAATGATCTTTGGTGCAGCGTAACTCCAGACAAGCATCGCACGATCCTTCTCCAGCTACCGACACGAGCCACCACGCTCCTACACCTCCTTGATCTTGGTAAGTTTATCTAGTGTTTTGCTTAACACATGCATAAAGACCTAGACTTACCTTTATTTCCTCCAATGCTTACCATAATGACCTAGACTTAGCTTCTTCTCCTCCAAAATGACTTAATAAGCTTACTGACCTCCAAAACCATCCATTTTACCTAAGTTAGCTCTAAAACGATCTTTACTTAGCTTACTTATGTCAAAAATTGCATAATTAGCTTAGTTAGCTCATAGACGATCCATTTTACCTAAGTTAGCTCTAAAATGACCCATTTTACCTAGGTTAACTTATAAATGATCCAGTTCATCCAAGTTAGCTCAAAAATGACCCATTTTACCTAGATTAGCTCCTAAATGATCCATTTTACCTACGTTAGCTTTAAAATGACCCATTTCACCTAGGTTAACTCCAAAATGACCCATCTTACCTAGGTTATCTCATAAACGATCCATTTCAACTAATTTAGCTCATAATCGATCCATTTCACCAAGTTAGCTAAAAAATGATCCATTTCACCTAAATTAGCTCTTAAATGATCCATTTCACCTAAGTTAGCTCAAAAAGATCCATTTCAACTAAATTAGCTCATAAATGATCCATTTCACCTAAGTTAGCTCAAAATCGATCCATTTCAACTAAGTTAGGTCATAAATGATCCATTTCACCTAAGTTAGCTAAAAAACGATCCATTTCACCTAAGTTAGCTAAAAAACGATCCATTTCACCTTAGTTACCTCAAAAACGATCCATTTCACCTAAGTTAGCTAAAAAACGATCCATTTCACCTAAGTTAGCTAAAAAATGATCCATTTCACCTTAGTTACCTCAAAAACGATCCATTTGACCTAAGTTAGCTAAAAAACGATCCATTTCACGTAAGTTAGCTAAAAAATGATCCATTTCACGTAAGTTAGCTCATAAATGACATACTCTTCTTGTTCTAGTCTTCTTCTTGTTCTACTCTTCTTGTTCTAGTCTTCTTCTTGTTCTACTTTTCTTCTTGTTCTACTCTTCTTGTTCTAACTTTCTTATTTTTCATTTTGCAGATTTCATTCACTTGACGAAAGCTTGCATAGATGGAGTGCTCCTTATCCCTTTCTCTGTTTCTTTTGTATCGTTGAACTATGCATGTATCGTTGGATGAAACTATTGTAATATATATGGTTGGATGCCTCTATGTTGAACTTGTTATGTATGATGGAACTATGCATGTAATATATATGGTTGGATGATGAAGTTATGTGTTGGATATCTTATATGTTTGCTCTGTAATGGCCTTTTGAAATATATCTATATATGTCATATATATTTGTGATGAAAATTGCTGGATTTAATAAAAAACAGATAAAAGAGCCAATATGCAGGCTCTTTGCCGTCTGCCACCGACGGCAACGGGCTCTTTGCCGTCTGCCGCGGACGGCAAAGAAGACACGTGGCATCCAGCTGTGCTTCCTTGGAGCTGACCCATTTGGCCAGTTTGCCTACAGTGGCAGACGACAAAGACTTTGCCATCAGTGGCAGACGGCAAAGAACCTGCCGTGTAGTGACATGTAGATGACATCATACGGCGGACGGCAAAGACACTAGAAATTTTGCCGTTAGTGGCGGACGGCAAAGGCCTGCCGTTAGCCACTTAACGGACTGACAGCGCAATTATTGTCGTCCGCTCTCTTTGCCGCCTGCCGCGCTCTCTTTGCCATCTGCGGCGGACGGCAAAGACTTTGCCATCAGTAGCAGACGGCAAAGTAGCTGTTTACCATAGCCTACGTTGCCGGAGCCTTTTGCCGTCCGTGGCTCACGGCAAAGGCCTTTGCTGTCCGCCGTTCATGCCTTTGTCGTCCGCCGTGGCAGACGGCAAAGTAGCTGATTCCTGTAGTGCTAGTGTTGGACTCCTGCAGCTTGTTTTTCTCGTCCCTGACGCGGGTCAGCACACGTTCTCCTATGGCGTGTTGCCTCTTCTCCTCTCTTTCTCCCTCTTGGGAGGTCTTCAACTCCTTCCCAAATTGATCAGGCGACTGATGTCTACTACACAACCTTCTTATTGTAGACGTTGTTGGGCCTCCAAGTGCAGAGGTTTGTAGGACAGTAGCAAATTTCCCTCAAGTGGATGGCCTAAGGTTTATCAATCCGCGGGAGGCGTAGGATGAAGATGGTCTCTCTCAAGCAACCCTGCAACCAAATAAAAAAGAGTCTCTTGTGTCCCCAACACACCCAATACAATGGTAAATTGTATAGGTGCACTAGTTCGGCAAAGAGATGGTGATACAAGTGCAATATGGATGGTAGATATAGGTTTACGTAAACTGAAAATATAAAAACAGCAAGGTAACGAGCGGTAAAAGTGAGCGTAAATGGTATTGCAATGATAGGAAACAAGTCCTAGGGTTCATACTTTCACTAGTGCAAGTCCTCTCAATAGTAATAACATAGTTGGATCATATAAATATCCCTCAACATGCAACAAAGAGTCACTCCAAAGTCACTAATAGCGGAGAACAAACGAAGAGATTATGGTAGGGTATGAAACCACCTCAAAGTTATTCTTTCCAATCAATCCGTTGGGCTATTCCTATAAGTGTCACAAACAGCCCTAGAGTCCGTACTAGAATAACACCTTAAGACACAAATCAACCAAAACCCTAATGTCACCTAGATATTCCAATGTCACCTCAAGTATCCGTGGGTATGATTATACGATATGCATCACACAATCTCAATTCATCTACTCAACCAACACATAGAACCTCAAAGAGTGCCCAAAGTTTCTACCGGAGAATCATGACAAAAACGTGTGCCAACCCCTATGCATAGGTTCATGGGCGGAACCCGCAAGTTGATCACCAAAACTTACATCAAATGGCACGTGATATCCCATTGTCACCACAGATACGCACGGCAAGACATACATCAAGTGTTCTCAAATCTTTAAAGACTCAATCCGAGAAGATTACTTCAAGGGGAAAACTCAATCCATTACAAGAGAGTAGAGGGGGAGAAGAAACATAAGATCCAACTATAATAGCAAAGCTCGCGATACATCAAGATCGTGCCAAATCAAGAACACATGAGAGAGAGATCAAGCACATAGCTACTGGTGCATACCCTCAGCCCCGAGGGTGAACTACTCCCTCCTCGTCATGGAGAGCGCCGGGATGATGAAGATGGCCACCGGTGAGGGCTCCCCCCTCCGGCAGGGTGCCGGAACAGGGTCCCGATTGACTTTTGGTGGCTACAGAGGCTTGCGGCAGTGGAACTCCTGATCTAATCTCTGTTCTGGGAGTTTTAGGGTACGTGGATATATATGGGAGCCGGAAGTACGTCGGAGGAGCCACGGGGGCCCCACGAGGCAGGGGGCGCGCCCTAGGGGTGTGGGTGTGCCCCCACCCTCGTGGGCAGCCCGTATCTCCCCTGACATGCACTCCAAGTTTCCTGGGTTGCTTTCCTTCCAAAAATAACTTTTCTAGTTGATTTCGTTCCGTTTCGAGTCTCTCTGATATTCCTTTTCCTCGAAACACTGAAATAGGCATAAAACAGCAAATCTGGGCTGGGCCTTCGGTTACTAGGTTAGTCCCAAAAATAATATAAAAGTGGATAATAAAGCCCAATATTGCTTAAAACAGTAGAAAATATAGCATGGACCAATAAAAAATTATAGATACATTGGAGACGTATAAAGCATCCCCAAGCTTAATTCCTGCTCGTCCTTGAGTAGGTAAATGATAAAAAAGATAATTTTTGATGTGAAATGCTAGTTGGCATAATTTCATTGTAATTCTTCTCAATTGTGATATGAATATTCAGATCCGAAAGATTCAAGACAAAAGTTCATATTAACATAAAAATAATAATACTTCAAGCATACTAATAAAGCAATTATGTCTTCTCAAAATAACATGGCCAAAGAAAGTTATCCCTACAAAATCATATAGTCTGGCTATGCTCCATCTTCACCACCCAAAGTATTTAAATCATGCACAAGCCCGATGACAAGCCAAGCAATTGTTTCATACTTTAACATTTTCAAAACTTTTTCAATCTTCACGCAATATATGAGCGTGAGCCATGGATATAGCACTATATGTGAAATAGAATGGTGGTTGTGGAGAAGACATAAAGGAGAAGATAGTCTCACATCAACTAGGCGTATCAATGGGCTATGGAGATGCCCATCAATGGATATCAATGTGAGTGAGTAGGGATTGCCATGCAACGGATGCACTAGAGCTATAAGTATATGAAAGCTCCAGAAAAGAAACTAAGTGGGTGTGCATCCAACTCGCTTGCTCACGAAGACCTAGGGCATTTTGAGGAAGCCCATCATTGGAATATACAAGCCAAGTTCTAAATGAAAAATTCTCACTAGTATATGAAAGTGACAACATAGGAGACTCTCTATCATGAAGATCACGGTGCTACTTTGAAGCACAAGTGTGGTAAAAGGATAGTAGCATTGCCCCTTCTCTCTTTTTCTCTCATTTTTTTATTTTTTATTTTTTATTTTTTTATTTTTCGTCCGGAGTCTCATCCCGACTTGTGGGGGAATCATAGTCTCCATCATCCTTTCCTCACTGGGACAATGCTCTAATAATGATGATCATCACACTTTTATTTTTCTTACAACTCAACAATTACAACTCGATACTTAGAAAAAATATGACTCTATATGAATGCCTCCGGCGGTGTACCGGGATATGCAATGACTCATGAGTGACATGTATGAAAGAATTATGAACGGTGGCTTTGCCACAAATACGATGTCAACTACATGATCATGCAAAGCAATATGACAATGATGGAGCGTGTCATAATAAACGGGGCGGTGGTAAGTTGCATGGCAATATATCTCGGAATGGCTATGGAAATGCCATGATAGGTAGGTATGGTGGCTGTTTTGAGGAAGATATATGGTGGGTGTATGATACCTGTGAAAAGTGCGCGGTATTAGAGAGGCTAGCAATGGTGGAAGGATGGGAGAAAGTGCGTACACTACTAGAAAAAGGGCTATAGATGGGATTGACACTAATGGCGCACCAGATAAGAGGTGCGCCATTAGTATATACTAATGGCGAACCACCTTCTGATACGCCATTAGTGTTGAAACTACTAATGGCGCACCAGGCCTAGGATGCGCCATTACTATCAATTTTTTTTAACTAGCGCGCCTGTCCAAACATACTAATGGCGCATCCAGACACAGTGCGCCATTACTAGTTGTAACTAGTAATGGCGCACTAGTCCCAGAGTGCGCCACTAATGTTGTTTTTTTAATTATATTTTTTATTCCTTTTGTTGCAAAACTACTAATGGCGCACTTTTCCACCGTGCGCCATTACTAGTTCAAACTAGTAATGGTGCATTGTGAAACAGTGCGCCATTAGTATGTTTTTTTTGCAAAACTACTAATGGCGCATCAGATGTAGGTGCGCCATTAGTAACCTGGATTACTAATGGCGCATTTATTGATGGTGCGCCATTAGTAAGTGGGCAACAACAAGATATTTTGGGCAGCCTCTCCTACCCACACTCACTTTCTCCCCACTTCATTCTCTACACCTCCTCCTTGTCTCGGGTGCCTCCTCTTTTTCACCTCATTTCCACCATAGATTCATTCAAATTAAGTGGTTAAATTACCTTGTTTTGATAGGTAAGTAAGGGGGGAAGCTATATTTATGTTGTTCTCCCTACAACAATGTGCACATGCACTTTTTATGGCCTAGCTAGATCTATGTATGTTCGTGGTGTTGCATATGTTTGTGGTGTTGCATATGTGTTTGTGTTTGGAGGTGTACCGGTATTTGAAATGCGATAGTTGCCAATATTTTGCCGGAATGTTGATTCATTTCCGTTTCGACGATAATTTTGGCATTAAGCATTCTTTTTGGTCCTATTTTTAGGGAAAGTCATGCCAATTTTTTTCTTGGCTCTAAAATATCGTTTTGCTCTACCCCGCAGGCGACCATGGTCCGCACGATGACCGAAGGCATCGTGAACAGGTTTTTGAGGTCCGCGAAGGCCGAGATGCTTCAAAAGAACGAGACGGAGATAAGATGTCCGTGTCGAAGATGCAAGCTGGAGAGCCTTATTGCGGACCCGGATTCCGGGCAGGCGCGGGACCACCCGCTCTTGCGTGGTTTCATGGATGGCTATCGGTGGCAAGGTGATGAAGATGACTACGAAGTTGTCCATGGGGGCCGGGCAAGAAATGAGGAAGGGCAGCAAGACAACCACCGCGGCTCGGGCGGGCGAGAAGACGAAGAATCCCTAGGAGATGATCACGACGGTGATGTTGTACACAGTCCTCATGTAGAAGATGCAGGACATGATGATGAGGAAGATGCAGGAGCAGACGACGGGCATGATCATGAAGATGATGATGCCAGAGGAGCAGACGACGGTGGACCATCGATGGGCTGGGTGCAGGACCCTTATATTCAAGAGTTGCTTCTCAAGCAGACGAATAACGCAAGAGCTGCCGCCCGAGAGAAAGCCAAGGTGGATCAACTTGAGTTAGACGCGGTTACTCCATTGTATGAAGGATGCAGGCCCGAGGATACCCGCCTGAAAGTAACGCCGCAGAGAAAGAATATTTCCCTATGAGAGCCGCACTACTCACGACGGTGCACGACTATCTCGGTTACGGATATCTCGCGGGGCAGGTAGTCGACGGATTTTCTAGATGCGTAAGGTGCATGGATGACACAACGTATCGCCAGCTAGATAGAGATCCCGGGTCTTCGAAAACCGTGTTCATGGGACATCGAAGGTGGCTTCGCGACGATGACCCGAGGAGGAAACGCAAGGATATGTTCGATGGTGAAACCGAACCCCGAAAACGCCCGTGTACGAGGAGCGGCGAGGAAATAGACAAGCTGTTGAAAAATTGGAAAGACTGCCCACTGCCGGGAAAGAAGCAAAAGGCGCCAGAGCCGGGAAAGAAGCGAAAGGCGCCAGAGCCGCTGCTGAAGGTATGGAAAACGAGGTCTGTTTTCTGGGACTTGCCGTAGTGGAAGATCCACTGTGTGCCTCACAGCCTTGATGTCATGCATATCACGAAGAACGTGTGCGAGAGTCTGCTTGGTACCCTGCTCAACATGCCAGAGAGGACCAAAGATGGGCCGAAAGCAAGGGCAGACTTGAAATCAATGGGCATCAGGCAGGAGCTTCACGCTATATATGATGATGATGATGATGATGATGATGATGATGATGATGATGAGGCGAAGCAGGACACAGAAAGTCGTCGCAAAGGCAAAAAGGCCAAGAAGACTGGAAATGACTACCCTCCCGCGTGCTTCACTCTAAGTCAGGAGGAGATCGAGCAGTTTTTCACCTGCCTCCTAGGAGTAAAACTTCCTTACGGTTACGCGGGGAAGATAAGCAGATACCTAGACCCAGCGAAGCAGAAGTTCAGCGGGATGAAGTCTCACGACTGTCACGTGCTGATGACGCAGACACTTCCAGTTGCAATCCGTGGGATCATGGACGCGCACGTCCGTGAAACACTATTTGTCCTATGCAACTTCTTCGACGTCATCTCTCGGAAGTCGATTGGCGTGAGGCAACTCAGAAGGCTACAGGAAGAGATCGTGGTGATACTATGCGAGCTTGAGATGTACTTCCCGCCCGCATTCTTCTACGTTATGGTGCATCTGCTGGTCCATATAGTGGAGGATATCATCCAACTCGGGCCGACGTTCCTGCACAGCATGATGCCGTTCGAAAGGATGAATGGTGTCATCAAAGGATACGTTCGCAACATGTCACGTCCAGAAGGAAGCATAGCCAGGGGCTTTCTGACCGAAGAGTGCATCTCCTACTGCACGAATTATCTAGGCATCGAGAACCCCGTTGGTCTGCCCGTCAACAGGCACCTCAGCAGGCTCGCTGGATGGGGTCACCGTGAGGGTCGCCGCGAAATGCATGTCGACTTCGAGGGTCGACTCGCCGACTTTGAAAGAGCAAACCTAGTCGCGCTACAACACATAGACGTGGTCGATCCTTTGGTGGTAGAGCACAAAACCTTTATTAAGAAGACGTACAATGACCGAGGCCAACAGATGACGGACGGAGATATACTCAAAGAGCACAACTCATGTTTCACGCGTTGGTTCAAGCAGAAGCTTCTGTCGTACCCTTTACATGAGGATTCTTCCGCGGAAGAAGAACTCATATTCGCCTTGTCACAGGGCGCCGAGCACAACCTGATCACCTATGAGGCGTACGATATCAACGGCTACACATTCTACACCGAGGCCAAGGACATGAAGAGCGATGGTTATCAGAACTCTGGGGTAACGATGGAGTCCTACACCGGTAACGACAAGGACAGATACTACGAAAGGATCGAGGAGATCTGGGAGCTGAGCTACGCTGGAGAGAAGGTCCCGATGTTCCGTGTCAGATGGGCCAAGAACGTCATAAAAGAAGACCGGTATTTCACCACCATGGTTATACCCGAAGCCAAATCCAAGACCGCGGGCGCAAACGTCACCGCGAAAAATGAGCCATGGGTACTGGCTTCCCAAGTGGACAAATGCTTCTTCATTACCGACCCGCCAAAGCCCAGTCATGTTGTCGTGAGGAGAGGCAAAAGGAAGATCATTGGAATGGATGGTGTAGCCAATGAGCAAGACTTCGACAAGTACGGCAACCCGAGGATCGAACATGACGACGATGATGAAGTAGCAGCATACACCACAAGAAGAAGCAGGACCACCCTACCTAAACGACGTCCGTTCCACAGAAGAACTCCATTTGCGAAAAAGAAGGGCAAGAAGATTGTGAACAGATAGCTAGCTAAGATCGATTGTTTTTCATGGGCACTTTTTGAACTATCATGAATATTTTTAAATTTCATAGACACTCGATCTCGATCCCCCTCCATCTCGATCGCTATCCCACCTCGCCAGATCCGGTCCCCCTCGCCGCCGAGCACCCCCCGGTCCACCGGCCGCCGCCGCCGACCCCCCGCACCCCTCCCCTACTCAACCGCCGCCGCCTACCCCTCGCACCCCCGCACCCTCCCCCGCTCCACCGGCATTACTGTTTGATGATATTTTTTTAAAAAATATTACTGTCTTATAAAAAATATTACTGTTACGATTTAAACAAGTTTGAACATATTTAAACACAAATAAGTATCAAACAACATTTTAAATGCATAAAAAAAATTTGTGGAGCCTGGGAATCGAACCAAGGACCTCCTGGTCTCAGAACTGGCTGCTGACCAGTCGAGCTAGTAGAGGGGACTTGATGTGGATCAGGTCAGGTGGTAGATAACTTGTTGGCTCGAGCAGAAATAAAAAAAAAACTAATGGCGCACCAGGGTGAGGTGCGCCATTAGCATGGATGTACTTATGGCGCACCGAGGGGTGGTGCGCCATTAGTAATGTGCCTCCCCATCCATACTTCCTCCCCGGCTCTCTCTCCCTCGCCCTCGCCCTCGATCCCCTTCCCCTCTCCTCTCCCGATGCCGCTGCCTCGCCGTTGCCCCGACGCAGCTGCCCCGCCGCTGCCCCGACGCCGCTGCCTCGACGCCGCTGCCCCGCTCCTTCCCTCCACCCCGAGCGCGGCCGCCGCGCGTCACCGCGGCCATCGACCGCCCCGTCCTCCGTCGTCGTTCCTAGGAGCTGCGCCAGGAGCAACACCATCATCACCTTCATCGCCTACGTCCACGGATTGGAGCCGGGTCATCAAGGATCGAGCGCATCGACCTCTTCTTCCTCATCACCGACCACTGCTTCTCGGCTTCGATCCGCGCTGCCCCGACCACCCTCGGCCTCGGCGTCTCCTTCCCCAGCTCTGCGGTGAGCGTCTCCATCGATTCCCCTGCTTTTCTCCTTGTTTAGTCGCCGTTTGTGCCTGCAGGCTCGCGCTCACCGCGCCGGCCGCCCTTGGGAGTAGTACAGAGATGTGACTTTGGAGCAATCTGTTTTGGTGGCATACCGTAGTAGTACAGAGATGTATGCTGAAAGTAGTTCAGAAGAGTAATTTTGATGCAACACAACCTTAGAGATAAACGGTTCTAGAAAAGTACAATAATGTGATTTGTTAAGACTTGTAGTAATTCATCCAATACAACCATTCTGGGAGTTCTTGCTCCCTGGGAGTCAGCATCACACAAGAACTGTTTCATAATAACGTTTTCTGGTCCAGATACATCAGAGAGGCAATAATGCAGTGTTCATCAGAGAGGCAATAACTCTGATGATGTGAACTTCTGTGGATCCAACATCGCACACACTTAATTTTCTCAATAATCCCAACCTGTACTCTGTTTCTCAACAACAACCTGTACTATTACTTGTCATGCATACCAATGGTTTTGGAGAACTCCTACCTCCATGTATTCGGTTAACTTGGCGTACAACGAAGGTGATGATGTAGTAGAAGACATGACCAATGATCATCATGCATCTTAAATTCTAAACTTACATTTGCATCTTATGGACAGTGGCTTAGTAAATGATCAGTTGTCTTCTAATGATATAATATGTCAAACTGCTCTAATGGTATAATATCTGAAATCAATTTTCTGTACTGCTAATGGTTTGAAAAGAAAAAACTCTTTGCCTGTGGCATGTTTCAAGTAGAAAAATGTTGTTACCAAAACATTGGCAAGTTGTGCTTGGATTGTAATATTCATATTTTGTTAGGGATTTATTTTCCTCGAACAGACAGTGCTCCAGAAGGCTAGCAATATGCCATCTTAGTTTGCGCTTTTTGTTCTGGTAGGCAGCTTAAAAACTATTGGAGTAAAATTTCAGTCTAAAAGTTAGTTAAAGTTTCAGTTTTAGAGTAATTTTCAGTTTGTAAAACTGAGAACTGTATTTTTCTATTTTGAAACTTAGTGTAACTTTTTTAAATTTTGATGGAAAATCAGTCTAGAAGTCAGTTTATACTACATTTAATCAGAAAATGTTGCATCATCATGCACACATGTATCCCCTACTTCATGGTCCAATCTTCAGTTAGGTAGCAGCAAAACTGGCCCAATTTGGTCATGGTTTCAGACCTAACTATTGCAGCTGGACCCATTCACCACATGTGTGCTAAAACCAAATTAGATTGATTAAATCAACTGCCACCACCACCATCTGCTTAAATAATACACACTTTTTGAAATAATCTGATTGGATGGCAGGTGATCTATGCATTCATATAATGATCTAGCAGCATATATAATGATCTAGCAGCTAGATCAACAGCCATGTGCTCTGTACTTTGTATACCAGCAGGTCAATGGCTAGCAGTATCTCTGTAGGTTGCATATACAGATTTCTTGAACGGTGCTATTAATTACAAATAGAGCAATGTTGAAAATGAAACAAAAGGAATTGGAAAACTAGAAAGATAGGCATTCTGTTGTAAGTAAGCTAACATAAAAAAGTATTTACTTTAAGTAATTATTTACAACAAGCTTGTGTAGGAAAATGTCATGCAGGCTGTAACTTGAACTTGAAGAACTCCTTAGATAGTTTTTTAGTCTCCTTATACAAAGCAAGTTGAAGTTTGAAACCTATTTCTCCTAAGTAGACACTGAAAAATTGCATATGTTAAATCCTGATTGGACTATGTGAATCAAGCCTGAAAAAGTATGCAGTTTGCTGTAGCCACTACGAAATAAACTTTCAGATAAAGATATAACATATGTCTCCAGATCTGACTTCCGGGCCAGAGAATTTCTTTATATAAATTGTTGTAGGCCCTGCTAGAGAATAAATACTGCTATTTTTACTACTTGATTCCATCTATTTTAACTTACCCGCATATGTAACTTGTGCAGGGTGGCCTATGTTTATTGATGGTTCTGGCCCAATGATTGACCATATTTTTGTGAGCATGATGGTAGAACTGAATCAGCACAGGCCTTTTTTTTAACACTGGGCTTTGCCACCTGTTGTTTGTCTTGTAAATAGAGCATTGGACAGAGATTTAAGCAAGTAGCACATTGCCTTGTCCACCTGGGATAATGATTTTGCAGGTACCCCGAGAGGCCCTTGAGTTTGCCGGAATGTCGATTAACTTCCGTTCCGGCAAATTCGGGTACTCCATATGTCCTATTTTCAGCAAAGGTCATGCTGAAATTTTCCGTGAATTTTAGCATGACTTTGCTAAAAATAGGACATATGGGGTACTTGTTGTTGGGGAACGTTGCAGAAAATTAAAATTTTTCCTACGGTTTCACCAAGATCCATCTATGAGTTCATCTAGCAACGAGTATTCAGATTAGATAGCATCTACATACCACTTTGTAGATCGCAACGGAAGCGTTCGAGTGAACGTGGATGAGGTAGTCGTACTTGCCGTGATCCAATTCACCGATGATCTAGTACCGAACGGACGACACCTCCGCGTTCAACACACGTACGGGACGGGAGACGTCTCCTCCTTCTTGATCCAGCAAGGGGGAAGGAGAGGTTGAGGAAGATCCAGCACGACGGTGTGGTGGTGGATGCAGCAGAACTCCGGCAGGGCTTCGCTAAGAAACTACGGGAGGAGGAGGAGGTGTTGCAGGGAGGAGGGAGTGCCAGGGCAAAAGGGTGCGGCCACCCCTCCCTCCCCTCCCTTTATATAGGCGCATGAGAGGGGGGAAGGGCTCAGCCTTGCCCCTTCCTCCAAGGAAGGGGTGCGGCCAAGGGGGGGAGGAGTCCATCCTCCCCAAGGCACCTCGGAGGTATTTTCCCCTCTTTGGACTCTTCCCTCTCCAAGTCTCCTTGGCGCATGGGCCCTTGGGGCTGGTTCCCCTTGGCCCAAGCAGGCCAGGGTGCACCCCCTAAGGCCCATGTGGCCCACCAAGGCAGGTGGCCCCACCTGGTGGACCCCCGGGACCCCTCCGGTGGTCCCGGTACAATACCGATAACCCCGAAACTTGTCCCGATGGCCGAAACATCACTTCCTATATATAATTCTTTACCTCAGGACCATTCCGGAACTCCTCGTGATGTCCGGGATCTCATCCGGGACTCCGAACAACATTCGGGTTACTGCACATACATATCCCTACAACCCTAGCGTCACCGAACCTTAAGTGTGTAGACCCTACGGGTTCGGGAGACATACAGACATGACCGAGACGGCTCTCGGGCAATAACCAACAGCGGGATCTGGATACCCATGTTGGCTCCCACATGCTCCACGATGATCTCATCGGACGAACCACGATGTCAAGGATTCAATTAATCCCGTATACGATTCCCTTTGTCAATCGGTATTTTACTTGCCCGAGATTCGATCGTCGGTATACCAATACCTCGTTCAATCTCGTTACCGGCAAGTCACTTTTCTCGTTCCGTAATGCATGATCCCGTGATCAAACACTTTGATCACCTTGAGCTCATTGTGATGATGCATTACCGAGAGGGCCCGGTGATACCTCTCCGTCAAGCGGAGTGACAAATCCCAGTCTCGATCCATGTAACCCAACAGACACTTTCAGAGATACCCGTAGTATACCTTTATAGTCACCCAGTTACGTTGTGACGTTTGGCACACCCAAAGCACTCCTACGGTATCCGGGAGTTACACGATCTCATGGTCTAAGGAAAGGATACTTGACATTGGAAAACTCTAGCAAACGAACTATGCGATCTTATGCTATGTTTAGGATTGGGTCTTGTCCATCACATCATTCTCCTAATGATGTGATCCCGTTATCGATGACATCAAATGTCCATAGTCAGAAAACCATGACTATCTGTCGATCAACGAGCTAGTCAACTAGAGGCTCACTAGGGACATATTGTTGTCTGTTATTCACACATGTATTACGATTTCCGGTTAACACAATTATAGCACGAATAAAGACAATTATCATGAATAAGGAAATATAATAATAATGCTTTTATTATTGCCTCTAGGGCATATTTCCAACAGTCTCCCACTTGCACTAGAGTCAATAATCTAGTTACATTGTGATGAATCGAACACCCATAGAGTTCTGGTGCTGATCATGTTTTGCCTTAGGGAGAGGTTTAGTCAACGGATCTGTGACATTCAGATCCGTGTGCACTTTACAAATTTCTATGTCTCCATCTTGAACATTTTCACGAATGGAGTTGAAGCGACGCTTGATGTGCCTGGTCTTCTTGTGAAACCTGGGCTCCTTTGCAAGTGCAATAGCTCCAGTGTTGTCACAGAAGAGCTTGATTGGCCCCGACGCATTGGGTATGACTCCGAGGTCGGTGATGAACTCCTTCACCCAAATTGCTTCATGTGCTGCCTCTGAGGCTGCCATGTACTCCGCTTCACATGTAGATCCCGCCACGACGCTTTCCTTGCAACTGCACCAGCTTACTGCCCCACCATTCAAAATATACACGTATCCGGTTTGTGACTTAGAGTCATCCAGATCTGTGTCGAAGCTAGCGTCGACGTAACCTTTTACGACGAGCTCTTCGTCACCTCCATAAACGAGAAACATTTCCTTGGTCCTTTTCAGGTACTTCAGGATATTCTTGACCGCTGTCCGGTGTTCCTTGCCGGGATTACTTTGGTACCTTCCTACCAAACTTACGGCAAGGTTTACATCAGGTCTGGTACACAGCATGGCATACATAATAGAACCTATGGCTGAGGCATAGGGGATGACGCTCATCTCTTCTATATCTTCTGCCGTGGTCGGACATTGAGCTGAGCTCAATTTCACACCTTGTAATACAGGTAAGAACCCTTTCTTAGATTGATCCATATTGAACTTCTTCAATATTTTATCAAGGTATGTGCTTTGTGAAAAACCTATGAGGCGTCTCGATCTATCTCTATAGATCTTGATGCCTAATATATAAGCAGCTTCTCCAAGGTCCTTCATTGAAAAACTTTTATTCAAATAGGCCTTAATGTTGTCCAAGAGTTCTATATCATTTCCCATCAAAAGTTTGTCGTCTACATATAATATGAGAAATGCTACAGAGCTCCCACTCACTTTCTTGTAAACACAGGCTTCTCCATAAGTCTGTGTAAACCCAAACGCTTTGATCATCTCATCAAAGCGAATGTTCCAACTCCGAGATGCTTGCACCAGCCCATAAATCGAGCGTTGGAGCTTGCACACCTTGTCAGCATTCTTAGGATCGACAAAACCTTCCGGCTGCATCATATACAATTCTTCCTTAAGGAAACCATTAAGGAATGCCGTTTTGACGTCCATTTGCCATATCTCATAATCATAGTATGCGGCAATTGCTAACATGATTCGGACGGACTTCAGCTTCGCTACCGGTGAGAAAGTCTCATCGTAGTCAATTCCCTGAACTTGTCGTTAACCCTTAGCAACAAGCCGAGCTTTATAGATGGTCACATTACCATCCGCGTCTGTCTTCTTCTTAAAGATCCATTTATTTTCTATGGCTCGCCGTTCAACGGGGAAGTCAGTCAAAGTCCATAGTTCGTTTTCATACATGGATCCTATCTCGGATTTCATGGCCTCTAGCCATTTGTCGGAATCCGGGCCCGCCATTGCTTCCTCATAGTTCGAAGGTTCACCGTTCTCTAACAACATGATTTCCAAGACAGGGTTGCCGTACCACTCTGGTGCGGAACGTGTCCTTGTGGACCTTCGAATTTCAGTAGGAGCTTGATTAGAAGTATCTTGATCATCATCATTAGTTTCGTCTCTAGTCGGTGCAGGCACCTCAGAAACGTTTTCTTGAGTTTCACCATTTTCCGGTTCAAGAGGTAACACTTCATCAAGTTCTACTTTCCTCCCACTTACTTCTTTCGAGAGAAACTCTTTCTCCAGAAAGGATCCATTCTTGGCAACAAAGATCTTGCCTTCGGATCTGAGGTAGAAGGTATACCCAACAGTTTCTTTAGGGTATCCTATGAAGACGCATTTTTCCGACTTGGGTTCGAGCTTCTCAGGTTGAAGTTTCTTGACATAAGTATCGCATCCCCAAACTTTTAGAAACGACAGCTTAGGTTTCTTTCCAAACCATAATTCATACGGTGTCGTCTCAACGGATTTCGACGGAGCCCTATTTAAAGTGAATGCGGCAGTCTCTAAAGCATAGCCCCAAAAAGATAGCGGTAAGTCGGTAAGAGACATCATAGATCGCAACATATCTAATAGAGTGCGATTACGACGTTCGGACACACCATTATGCTGAGGTGTTCCAGGCGGCGTGAGTTGTGAAACTATTCCACATTTTCTCAAGTGTGTGCCAAATTCGTGACTCAAGTATTCTCCTCCACGATGTGATCGTAGAAACTTGATCTTTCTATCACGTTGATTTTCAACCTCACTCTGAAATTCCTTGAACTTTTCAAAGGTCTCAGACTTGTGTTTCATTAAGTAGATATACCCATATCTACTCAAGTCATCAGTGAGGGTGAGAACATAACGATAGCCTCCGCGAGCCTCAACACTCATTGGACCGCACACATCGGTATGTATGATTTCCAATAAGTTGGTTGCTCGCTCCATTGTTCCTGAGAACGGAGTCTTGGTCATTTTACCCATGAGGCATGGTTCGCACGTGTCAAATGATTCATAATCAAGAGACTCTAAAAATCCATCTGTATGGAGCTTCTTCATGCGTTTGACACCTATGTGACCAAGGCGGCAGTGCCACAAATATGTGAGACTATCGTTATCAACTTTCACTCTTTTGGTATTCACACTATGAATATGTGTATCATCACGTACGAGATTCATTAAGAATAAACCATTAACCATCGGAGCATGACCATAAAACATATCTCTCATATAAATGGAACAACCATTATTCTCTGATTTAAATGAGTAGCCATCTCGAATTAAGCGAGATCCAGATACAATGTTCATGCTCAAACTTGGCACTAAATAACAATTATTGAGGTTTAAAACTAATCCCGTAGGTAAATGTAGAGGCAGCGTGCCGACGGTGATCACATCGACCTTGGAACCATTCCCGACGCGCATCGTCACCTCATCCTTCGCCAGTCTCCGTTTATTCCGCAGCTCCTGCTTTGAGTTACAAATGTGAGCAACTGCACCGGTATCAAATACCCAAGAGCTACTACGAGTACTAGTAAGGTACACATCAATTACATGTATATCACATATACCTTTGGTTTTGCCGGCCTTCTTGTCCGCTAAGTATTTGGGGCAGTTCCGCTTCCAGTGACCACTTCCCTTGCAATAAAAGCACTCAGTTTCGGGCTTGGGTCCATTCTTTCGCTTCTTCCCGGCAACTTGCTTACCGGGCGTGGAAACTTCCTTGCCGTCCTTCCTGAAGTTCTTTTTACCCTTGCCCTTCTTGAACTTAGTGGTTTTATTCACCATCAACACTTGATGCTCCTTCTTGATTTCTACCTCTGCTGATTTCAGAATAGCATATACTTCAGGAATGGTCTTTACCATCCCCTGCATATTGTAGTTCATCACAAAGATCTTGTAGCTAGGTGGAAGCGACTGGAGGATTCTGTCAATGACCGCTTCATCCGGGAGATTAACTTCCAGTTGAGTCAAGCGGTTGTGCAACCCAGACATTTTGAGTATGTGTTCACTGACAGAACTATTTTCCTCCATCTTACAGCTAAAGAATTTGTCGGAGACTTCATATCTCTCGACCCGGGCATGAGCTTGGAAAACCATTTTCAGCTCTTCGAACATCTCATATGCTCCATGTCTCTCAAAACGCTTTTGGAGTCCCGGCTCTAAGCTGTAAACCATGCCGCACTGAACGAGGGAGTAATCATCGCATCGTGATTGCCAAGCGTTCATAACGTCTTGTTCTGCAGGGAGAGTAGGTGCGTCACCCAGCGGTGCTCGTAGGACATAATCTTTCTTGGCAGCTATGAGGATAATCCTCAGGTTCCGGACCCAGTCCGTATAGTTGCTACCATCGTCTTTCAGCTTGGTTTTCTCTAGGAACGCGTTGAAGTTGAGGACTACGTTGGCCATTTGATATACAAGACATATTGTAAATATTTAGACTAAGTTCATGATAATAAAGTTCATTTAATCAAATTATTTAATGAACTCCCACTTAGATAGACATCCCTCTACTAGTCATCTAAGTATTACATGATCCGAGTCAACTAGGCCATGTCCGATCATCACGTGAGACGGACTAGTCAACATCAGTGAACATCTTCATGTTGATCGTATCTTCTATACGACTCATGCTCGACCTTTCGGTCTTCTGTGTTCCGAGGCCATGTCTGTACATGCTAGGCTCGTCAAGTCAACCTAAGTGTTTTGCGTGTGTAAATCTGGCTTACACCCGTTGTATGCGAACGTAAGGACCTATCACACCTGATCATCACGTGGTGCTTCCGAACGACGAACCTTAGCAACGGTGCACAGTTAGGGTGAACATTTTCTTGAAATTATTATGAGGGATCATATTATTTACTACCGTCATTCTAAGTAAACAAGATGCAAAACATGATAAACATCACATGCAATCAAATAATAAACGTGACATGATATGGCCAATATCACATAGCTCCTTCGATCTCCATCTTGGGGCTCATCTTGGGGCTCCATGATCATCTTGTCACCGGCTTGACACCATGATCTTCATCATCATGATCTTCATCATCGTGTCTCCATGAAGTTGCTCGCCAACTATTACTTCTAATACTATGGCTAACGTGTTTAGCAATAAAGTAAAGTAATTTACATGGCGATTCTCAATGACACGCAGGTCATACAAAAAATAAAGACAACTCCTATGGCTCCTGCCGGTTGTCATACTCATCGACATGCAAGTCGTGATTCCTATTACAATAGCATGAACATCTCATACATCACATATAGATCATTCATCATTCATCACAACTTTGGCCATATCATATCACAAAGCACTTGCTGCAAAAACAAGTTAGACGTCCTCTAATTGTTGTTGCAAGTTTTACGTGGCTGAATTAGGGTTCTAGCAAGAACGTTTTCTTACCTACGTTAAAACCACAACGTGATTTGTCAACTTCTATTTACCCTTCATAAGGACCCTTTTCATCGAATCCGCTCCAACTAAAGTAGGAGAGACAGACACCCGCCAGCCACCTTATGCAACTAGTGCATGTTAGTCGGTGGAACCGGTCTCACGTAAGCGTACGTGTAAGGTTGGTCCGGGCCGCTTCATCCCACAATACCGCTGAAGCAAGATAAGACTAGTAGCGGCAAGAAGAGTTGACAACATCTACGCCCACAACAAATTGTGTTCTACTCGTGCAAGAAGAACTACGCATAGACCTAGCTCATGATGCCACTGTTGGGGAACGTTGCAGAAAATTAAAAATTTTCCTACGGTTTCACCAAGATCCATCTATGAGTTCATCTAGCAACGAGTATTCAGATTAGATAGCATCTACATACCACTTTGTAGATCGCAACGGAAGCGTTCGAGTGAACGTGGATGAGGTAGTCGTACTTGCCGTGATCCAATTCACCGATGATCTAGTACCGAACGGACGGCACCTCCGCGTTCAACACACGTACGGGACAGGAGACGTCTCCTCCTTCTTGATCCACCAAGAGGTAAGGAGAGGTTGAGGAAGATCCAGCACGACGGTGTGGTGGTGGATGCAGCAGAACTCCGGCAGGGCTTCGCTAAGCAACTACGGGAGGAGGAGGAGGTGTTGCAGGGAGGAGGGAGTGCCAGGGCAAAAGGGTGCGTCCACCCCTCCCTCCCCTCCCTTTATATAGGCGCATGAGAGGGGGGAAGGGCGCAGCCTTGCCCCTTCCTCCAAGGAAGGGGTGCGGCCAAGGGGGGGGGGAGGAGTCCATCCTCCCCAAGGCACCTCGGAGGTGCCTTCCCCTCTTTGGACTCTTCCCTCTCCAAGTCTCCTTGGCGCATGGGACCTTGGGGCTGGTTCCCCTTGGCCCAAGCAGGCCAAGGCGCACCCCCTAAGGCCCATGTGGCCCACCAAGGCAGGTGGCCCCACCTGGTGGACCCCGGGACCCCTCCGGTGGTCCCGGTACAATACCGATAACCCCGAAACTTGTCCCGATGGCCGAAACATCACTTCCTATATATAATTCTTTACCTTCGGACCATTCCGGAACTCCTCGTGACGTCCGGGATCTCATCCGGGACTCCGAACAACATTCGGGTTACTGCACATACATATCCCTACAACCCTAGCGTCACCGAACCTTAAGTGTGTAGACCCTACGGGTTCGGGAGACATGCAAACATGACCGAGACGGCTCTCGGGCAATAACCAACAGCGGGATATGGATACCCATGTTGGCTCCCACATGCTCCACGATGATCTCATCGGATGAACCACGATGTCAAGGATTCAATTAATCCCGTATACGATTCCCTTTGTCAATCGGTATTTTACTTGCCCGAGATTCGATCGTCGGTATACCAATACCTCGTTCAATCTCGTTACCGGCAAGTCACTTTTCTCGTTCCGTAATGCATGATCCCGTGATCAAACACTTTGATCACCTTGAGCTCATTGTGATGATGCATTACCGAGAGGGCCCGGTGATACCTCTCCGTCAAGCGGAGTGACAAATCCCAGTCTCGATCCATGTAACCCAACAGACACTTTCAGAGATACCCGTAGTATACCTTTATAGTCACCCAGTTACGTTGTGACGTTTGGCACACCCAAAGCACTCCTACGGTATCCGGGAGTTACACGATCTCATGGTCTAAGGAAAGGATACTTGACATTGGAAAACTCTAGCAAACGAACTATGCGATCTTATGCTATGTTTAGGATTGGGTCTTGTCCATCACATCATTCTCCTAATGATGTGATCCCGTTATCGATGACATCCAATTTCCATAGTCAGAAAACCATGACTATCTGTCGATCAACGAGCTAGTCAACTAGAGGCTCACTAGGGACATATTGTTGTCTGTTATTCACACATGTATTACGATTTCCGGTTAACACAATTATAGCACGAATAAAGAAAATTATCATGAATAAGGAAATATAATAATAATGCTTTTATTATTGCCTCTAGGGCATATTTCCAACACTTGTGACTAATGCATGGGCCGGGGTATCTTAGTAGTTAATTAAGTAGGATCAAGTGCCCCGGCGTACTTGTGACTAATGCATGGCTTTTAGGGTGCCTCGGTGTCGATAAAAACCGAAATGATGAAAGCTTAGGCTTTTAGGGTGCCTCGGCGTCGAAAAACCCTCAATGATAAAAGCTTAGATTTTAGGATGCCTCGGTGTCGACAAACCCTAAATGATGAGACCATGATCTTGTTCCTTGACAATAACCAACTTTTTGACCAAACTTTGTTTCTATTTAGAGAGAAACATGGCCAACAACGATGAGGCCGGGGGTTCGGGCGGCAAGGCATTCTGGGAGCTGTCCTAGGAGATGGAGGAACAACCTCACTTGTATGAGGACGCCGCCTTCCCCACCGATCCTGAGACCACTGATGGTGCCGCCGAGGATGACCCCACTGATGCAACCACTGATGGTGCCGCCGAGGATGCCACCACTGATGATGGCGGCGCACGCACAGATGGCAGCCAGAAGAGGCAACGGAAGGACCGGCGCCCGACCGTGCTCCGCACCCTCAAGGAGGAAGTTACTGAAGTGGACTCCGACGGGAATCCAACGACGCCCGAACGAATAGTCAAGGGGTACTCGCTTCAGCTCGGGTGCATTCTCCGGAGCACCGTCTCGATCAACACTGAGAACCTGAGGCATCCTCACCGAGGGAATTTGCGCAACCTCCTCTTCACGAAGTTGCACGAACGATACAAGTTCCCTGCTGAATTTGAAAACACAAGCCTCAAAGGGAATAAAGTGAACAATGCTGCCCTCACGAAGATGAGCAAGGCCCTGTCTACCTGGAAAAGCAATGTGAAGAGAATGATCGAGAAAGGTGAGAGTTATGAGAAGATCAAGGAGAAAAATCCTTCGATCACCGAAGATGACTACAACGACTTCAAGATCAATTGCTCGAGCACCGCACACTCCGAATCAAGTAAGTGGGGGAAAGAAATGCGGGAGCTCAACTTAGGGGAACACACACTCGGTCCCGGCGGTTACAGAGTGGCAGAGCCTATATGGGACAAGGAGGAGGCGGACCGTGCCGAGCAAGTCCTACCGCCCCTCTTCGATAAATACGGTGACAAGCAGACCAGGAACTATGTCAGGGCCCTGTACAAGAAGGACCCGAAAACAAAGGAGCTTACCACGGATCCGAAGACCAGGGCGCTTGAGCTTGTTCTGGTAAGGAATACACCCCCGCGTAATTAGCTCCATATGGTTGCATTCTAATTAATGAAGCCAAACTTCTAAATGGTTCACATTCCTTCCGCAGGTGACAGAAAGCAGTAGCGCGGGGTCGACTAAGAGCAACCCTTGGGACACCACTCTAAATAGGGCGTTGAATGTAATGAAGAATAAGGATAAGCTCAGTAAGCCGACGTCAGCTGGTCGTGTGGCCGGCAAAGTCTTGTCGACAAAATGGGGGTCATACTATAACACTGGTGGACGAAAGGAGAAAAAGACCAGCTCGGAAAGCCAGGCGCGCGAGGTTCAAGAACTCAAGGCACAGGTGCAACAACAACTCGGAGCGACGATCACCGCCATTGTGCCTACCTTGATCCAGGGGTTGAGTGCGTGGATTGCGGGCGGCCAACAGGGGCCGCCCCCGATTCCTAGCTTCATGGCCAGCAACTCGCAGAACGCGATGGCGGGGCCATTGGTGTCTCCGACGGAGGCGGCATTGGTGTCTCCGACGCCGGCACGGGAGCTTAATGCACCCGGGTGTACGCCGGCCGGCACCTCTGCAGCAAGCGGCCCCTCCGTCAACTGCACGCCCGCCGTTGGCGGTGCCTCGACATTAGCCGAGCTCGACGCCATCATCACGGTAACTAATTAAGCCTCTCTCGGCCGATGACTTCATCTCCTAGCCTTTGACTGGGCATCCCTGACGCCCTACATGTTTTCGCAGGGCGCCGCCGACGTTCCGTGCACTCTCCTGCACTTCGTGAACAATGAGTTGGTCGATGTCGCCAAGGGCAAAATCATTCAACCGGGCAACCCCTTGTTCCACGGTACCCAGATGCCACCCAACTTGTTTAGGGTTCAACTGGTTCGGGTGCTGCCAGGCTGCGACGAGTTGTTACCTCCGATTCGACCAGTCGGGGCCGACGATGATGACGTGATGACCCTTAGCGCCTGCCTGAGCTGGCCCCTGCTTTGGCTGAAGAGCCAGATTCGTTTGGGGGCAGGGGACACCACCCCAAAGACAACACCGCCAGTCGTGTCGGCGCCAAGTCGGCCCCATGGCAAGACCGCCGCAACGGTGCCGGACATCCCTATGCCACTGGATCCAAACATGCATATGGCAGAGGATCAGAACGACGACGACGACGATACATTTGGCAACGTCGATCGGTACTTTGCCGATCATGGGTACGATGGCGACTTCATGGGGCCTCCTTCTCAAGAACCCAACCCAACAAAAGACGTGCGCGATCTAGCTGGTACCGCGGAGAAGCCAAGTTGCAACAGGCGTCGTCTGCCGTTCAGCTCTCAGGAGACGCCTCCAGCTGCCGACTTCACCGAGCCTCAGATAGGCGATGTGCGAAATATTCTCAGCCCCAACACACTCAAGAAGGCGGCCTGTGAGCAGAACTCGGTCCCATTACAGGAGAAGAAGAAGGCACGCAAAAGAAAGACTAACAAGGGTGCGGGCCAGCCGGCACCGAGTACGATCCGTGCTCAGGACGGGCCACCTTTGCCTGAGGATTTAATGAGGAGGGTGCATGTGGCGGGTAGGCCGATGCTACCGAGAAATATGCTCGATGTTGCAGCCGGTGCTATGCGGAGTCTGCATGACAGTGTTCTTTCTTTGGAGAAGCGGCTCTCAGAGAGAAGGATGTGGCATACCCGGTTTTCGTGGCCAAGGTGCCAGAGGGCAAGGGCTTTGTGGATAACTCCATAGGGGGTACGATCGTCCTGCGGTTTGATGACATGCACGCTATGTTGAAGCTTCATCCGCTGCACTACACCTTCGTTCGGCTATTTTCGCTGAGTATGGAGATGCCGATCATTCGCGACAAGACTCCGGACATCGTGATAGTCGACCCCTTGTACATGTGTGCCAAGATCTTGGGCAGCGCTGGGGACTGGCAAGTCGCGAGTTCTTACCTCGAAGGCGTCATTCTAGCAAACCCAGATAAGGATAACTTCCTCGTGCCTTACTTTCCCGAGTAAGTCCTCCCCTCAACCGCCTCGCAACATACGAATTCTTAGATTTCGATCGTTTTTCTTTTAACATTCCGTGTTTTCTGCAGTGACACACATTGCACACTCATCCTCCTAAGCCCCAAATATTCCATGGCCACGTATTTCGACCCGGACCGTCAGTCGAACGTAGACTACACAAATGTCAAGAAGGTTCTTGATGATGTTCTCCCCGGCTACGCCCAATCTGGAGGCACCTTCAACAGGCCTATTCGTAAGTACGGCAAGCACGTTTTCTCCCACAATACGACGTTCTGCTGCGTCAAGCAGCCGCCTGGCGGTCAGAAGGGTGGCTACTATGCCATCCATCACATGCGGGCGATCGTACGGGACCATCATCAACTTCTGCTACCGAGTAAACTCAAAGATTGGGCCGCGAGCGTGTCGGCAATCAAGGACGCGGACATCAGACAAGAATTCTTTCGCATCCAGTCGGAGTTTGCGGAAATCATCCATGAAGATGTCCTTCGTACCTCGGGGCAGTTATACCTCAGAAATCAACCGTCCAACAGTGAGATAGACGGAATGCTACAAATGCAGGCTGACAACGCCCGTAATTTCATGACTCCCACGATAGACGGTGGCTTCATCCACGCTCCGGTCCCTTGAGTCGAGTCGAAAGCAGTGATGCTGTGTCTAGTTCTGAAACGTCGATTGGCTCATGTTGTAATTAAACTTTAATGAACTTGTAGTATGTCTCTTTGGTTTCGAGAGTCGTTCAACTTAGATGTAATCGATGCTATTAATGTCTTGCTTTTCTCTTTTGATCGTTCTGTTGCATACTGATATATTGCTTATGTATTGTCTGTGAATTGGTACTAACGTTTCGTTTGGCTAGTGCATAGCGATGCCGTCGTATGTCGTGTACAAGGGTAAGGTTCCCGGAGTCTACGACGACTGGGAGGACTGTTGGAGACAGGTTCACCGATTCAGCGGTAACAGTTACAAAGGGTACACCACTAGGGCCGAGGCCGAATCTAGATACGCCCGCTATCTAGCGGGAGAGGGGAGGGAGCGTTGGAGGAACCGGATGAAGACGAGTTTCATCGTGATGATGCTCATCGTGATGACCGCAGCTCTCTACTATGTGATGGTAGTTTAGATGATCGATATCGACTTGTAATGTGAAGACAAACTCGCTACTCGCGGTCTCGAGACTTGTAATATAATGTTCTATCTTTGTTCGTTCTTTTCAATTCGGAGACTAATATGATGAATTGTATTCAGAGACTAATATGATGAATTTTATTCAGAGACTAATCTTCTATTGTATTCGATGAATCTGTTGTTGATGTGTGCTGTCTATATTTTGTCCAATTATACATTTTGTAACCTGTGTAAAAAAACAGAAAATTAAAAAATGAAAAAAACCGAATATTCATACTAATGGCGCATCACATCACAGTGCGCCATTAGTATGCCAGAGGATACTGATGGTGCATCCTTAAGTAGTGCGCCATTAGTATGCCGAGGTTACTAATGGCGCATCCTGTTGTCGTGCGCCATTAGTATGCCAAAGCACCTGGGTATACATGGCCCCTGGGAGGCATACTAATGGCGCACCGTGGCCTATACTAATGGCGCACCAGTGATGCACCATTAGTATACCAGATACTAATGGCGCACCAGTGGTGCGCCATTAGTAAAAATTACTAATGGCGTGCTAGTAATGGCGCACCACTAATGCGCCATTAATGGCCAAATTAGGTGCGCCATTAGTAGCCCTTTTTCTAGTAGTGGTATAATCCATGGACTCAACATTAGTCATAAAGAACTCATATACTTATTGAAAAAATCTAGAATTATCAAAGCAAAGTATTACGCGCATGCTCCTAGGGGGATAGATTGGTAGGAAAAGACCATCGCTCGTCCTCGACCGCCACTCATAAGGAAGACAATAAATAAACACCTCATGCTCCGACATCGTTACATAACGGTTCACCATACGTGCATGCTACGGGAATCACAAACTTCAACGCACGTATTCTTTAAATTCACAACTACTCAACTAGCATGACTCTAATATTATCACCTCCATATCTCAAAACAATTATCATGCTTCAATCTTTTCTTAGTATTCAACACACTCATAAGAATTTTTACAAATCTTGTATGCTTAGCATATTAGGATTTTAAGAAAATTACCATGCTATTTAAGACTCTCAAATAATATAAGTGAAGCATGAGAGTTCATCTATTTCTTCAAAATAAAACTACCACCATGCTCTAAAAGATATAAGTGAAGCACAAGAGCAAATGACAAACTACTCCGAAAGATATAATTGAAGATCAATCAGTAGTTGAATAAATATGCAACCATGTGAAGACTCTCCCATTTAATAATTTCAGATCTTGGTACTTTATTCAAACAGCAAGAAAAGAAAAAGAAAATAAAATGACGCTCCAAGCAAAACACATATCATGTGGTGAATAAAAATATAGCTCCAAGTAAAGTTACCGATGAACGAAGACGAAAGAGGGGATGCCTTCCGGGGCATCCCCAATCTTAGATGCTTGTTTACCCTTGAATATTACCTTGGGGTGCCTTGGGCATCCCCAATCTTAGGCTGTTGCCACTCCTTATTCCATAGTCCATCGAATCTTTACCCAAAACATGAAAACTTCACAACACAAAACTTAACAGAAAACTCGTGAGCTCCGTTAGCGAAAGAAAACAAAAACACCACTTCATGGTACTGTAATGAACTCATTCTTTATTTATATTGGTGTTAAACCTACTGTATTCCAAATTCTCTATGGTTTATAAACTATTTTACTAGCCATAGATTCATCAAAATAAGCAAACAACACACGAAAAACAGAATCTGTCAAAAACAGAACAGTCTGTAGTAATCTGTAACTAACGCAAACTTCTGGAACTCCAAAAAATCTAAAATAAATTGTTGGACCTGAGGAATTTTTCTACTAATCATCTTCAAAAGTAATAAGCTAAATAGCACTCTCCAGTGAAAAGTTCTAGCTAATCTCGTGAGCGCTAAAGTTTCTGTTTTTTACAGCATGATCATAAAGACTTTACCCAAGTCTTCCCAAAGGTTCTACTTGGCACAAAAACTAATTAAAACATAAAATCACATCCAAAAAGAAGCTAGATGGATTATTTATTCCTAAACATAACCAAAAAGCAAGAAACTAAAATAAAATTGGGTTTCCTCCCAACAAGCGCTATCGTTTAACGCCCCTAGCTAGGCATGATGATGTCAATGATGCTCACAAAAAGATAAGGATTGAAACATAAAGGGAGCATCATGAAGATTATGACTAGCACATTTAAGTCTAACCCACTTCCTATGCATATGGATTTTGTGAGCAAACAACTTATGGGAACAATAATCAACTAGCATAAGAAGGCAAAACAAGCATAACTACAAAACTTTAAGCACATATAGAGGAAACTTGATATTATTGCAATTCCTACAAGCATATATTCCTCCCTCATAATAACTTTCAGTAGTATCATGAATGAATTCAACAATATAACCAGCACCTAAATCATTCTTTTCATGATCTACTAGCATAGAAATTTTATTACTCTCCAGATAAGCAAAATTCTTCTCATTAGGAATAGTGGGAGTAACTCAAAAAAATAACTATCATGTGATTAAAAGTTAAGATCAAGATGACAAGTTTCATGGTTATCATTATTCTTTATAGCATACGTGTCATCACAATAATCATCGTAGATAGGAGGCATGCTTTTATCATAGTAAATTTGCTCATCAAAGCTTGGGGTACAAAAAATATCATCTTCATCAAACATAGCTTCCCCAAGCTAGCTTGTGGCTTTGCATATCATTAGCATCATGGATGTTCAAGGAATTCATACGAACAACATTGCAATCATGCTCATCATTCAAAGATTTAGTGCCAAACATTCTATAGATTTCTTCTTCTAACACTTTGGCACAATTTTCCTTTCCATCATACTCACGGAAGATATTAAAGAGGCGAAGCGTATGAGACAGACTCAATTCCATTTTTTTGTAGTTTTCTTTTATAAACTAACTAGTGATAAAACAAGATACAAAAATATTTGATTGCAAGATCTAAAGATACACCTTCACTTACCTAGCCTCCCCGGCAACGGCGCCAGAAAAGAGCTTGATGTCTACTATACAACCTTCTTCTTGTAGACGTTCTTGGGCCTCCAAGTGCAGAGGTTTGTAGGACAGTAGCAAATTTCCCTCAAGTGGATGACCTAAGGTTTATCAATCCGCGGGAGGCATAGGATGTAGATGGTCTCTCTCAAGCAACCCTGCAACCAAATAACAAAGAGTCTCTTGTGTCCACAACACACCAAATACAATGGTCAATTGTATAGGTGCACTAGTTCGGCGAAGAGATGGTGATACAAGTGCAATATGGATGGTAGATATAGGTTTTTGTAAACTGAAAATATAAAAACAGCAAGGTAACGAGCGGTAAAAGTGAGCGTAAATGGTATTGCAATGATAGGAAACAAGGCCTAGGGTTCATACTTTCACTAGTGCAAGTCCTCTCAATAGTAATAACATAGTTGGATCATATAACTATCCCTCAACATGCAACAAAGAGTCACTCCAAAGTCACTAATAGCGGAGAACAAACGAAGAGATTATGGTAGGGTACGAAACCACCTCAAAGTTATTCTTTCCAATCAATCTGTTGGGCTATTCCTATAAGTGTCACAAACAGCCCTAGAGTCCGTACTAGAATAACAC
This sequence comes from Aegilops umbellulata, assembly GCA_032464435.1. Classification (NCBI taxonomy): domain Eukaryota; kingdom Viridiplantae; phylum Streptophyta; class Magnoliopsida; order Poales; family Poaceae; genus Aegilops; species Aegilops umbellulata. Next base: position 357,747,689 of record CP136059.1, on the reverse strand, counting down.
CTTAAGACACAAATCAACCAAAACCCTAATGTCACCTAGATACTCCAATGTCACCTAGATACTCCAATGTCATCTCAAGTATCCGTGGGTATGATTATACGATATGCATCACACAATCTCAATTCATCTACTCAACCAACACATAGAACCTCAAAGAGTGCCCAAAGTTTCTATCGGAGAATCATGACAAAAACGTGTGCCAACCCCTATGCATAGGTTCATGGGCGGAACCCGCAAGTTTATCACCAAAACATACATCAAATGGCACGTGATATCCCATTGTCACCACAGATACGCACGGCAAGACATACATCAAGTGTTCTCAAATCTTTAAAGACTCAATGCGAGAAGATTACTTCAAGGGGAAAACTCAATCCATTACAAGAGAGTAGAGGGGGAGAAGAAACATAAGATCCAACTATAATAGCAAAGCTCGCGATACATCAAGATCGTGCCAAATCAAGAACACGAGAGAGAGAGAGAGAGAGAGAGAGAGAGAGATCAAACACATAGCTACTGGTACATAACCCTCAGCACCGAGGGTGAACTACTCCCTCCTCGTCATGGAGAGCGCCGGGATGATGAAGATGGCCACCGGTGAGGGCTCCCCTCTCCGGCAGGGTGCCGGAACAGGGTCCCGATTGACTTTTGGTGGCTACAGAGGCTTGCGGCGGCGGAACTCTCGATCGAATCTCTGTTCTGGAAGTTTTAGGGTACGTGAATATATATGGGAGGCGGAAGTACGTCGGAGGAGCCACGGGGGCCCCACGAGGCAGGGGGCGCGCCCCCCAACCTCGTGGCCAGCCCGTATCTCCCCTGACGTGAACTCCAAGTTCCCTGGGTTGCTTTCCTTCCAAAAATAACTTCTCCAGTTGATTTCGTTCTGTTTCAAGTCCGTCTGATATTCCTTTTCCTCGAAACACTAAAATAGGCATAAAACAACAAATCTGGGCTGGGCCTCCTGTTAATAGGTTAGTCCCAAAAATAATATAAAAGTGGATAATAAAGCCCAATATTGCCTAAAACAGTAGATAATATAGCATGGAGCAATCAAAAATTATAGATAGGTTGAAGACGTATCAGCGACCCTATTATGCGATCAGTGGCAGTATTAGCACAGTTGGTATACATTCACTATTCCTCACTAGAGGGGAATGTTATCAGTGGACAACTTCTTTAAATTTCCCAGTTCGGCGGTAGCAGCATTTAGCTGCGTCCGATGTTGTTCCATCTCTTGGGATAGCAGGTTGTTCTTCTCTGTAAGAACCTGGCCATACAACGGTCCTTAAGTCAGTTGTACCAACTGTTTTCAGTCCCGGGGGCTACTGTCATATGGTTATCCTATTCGGACAAAGAAAACTTACCCGCACATTTGTTAAATACTGCTTCGTGGCTCTACTAAGCCCGTTTCGAGCAGTTCGGATATACGCATCGGCCGAGCTGAAGGCATTGAAAGCCTCTTCCGAAGACTCAGGGTCTCGTAAAACAGCCCTGCAGCTCCAATGATCAAAGGCGCTCTCCATTTCCGAGTTGGTAACAGACATATTGTCCGAACCATCGACCGAAGGATAGTCCGGCACTGTTCCTATATTGGCTCCCGCCTTTCCAATTGGGTCTAAATCCCGGGTGCAGGGAGTACGGCTGGCCGGACCCTCGGATTTATTCGGGTGAACCTTTTTCCTAGTGTCAAACAAGTGTACAAGTTACAGTTGGATGTGACTGTTAAAGTATACCTTTAAATCCTTACCTCTTTGACGAGGGACCGGTCATGACTTCACCGACCTTCCATGTAGAAGCCTTGCTCGGTGCCGGAGCTGCTCTCTTTGGAGCTGTCCCTAGAGTAGTGTGACGCACCAAACGTCTCCCCTGTGAAGTACGAGATAGTGCAATGGGTGAGGCAGTGCGAGGAAGCTCTTTCAAGTGAGGTTTTTTCTCAACGACTTATGTGGGAAGTAGGAAGAAGACTAGGGTAATCGCCGATAATGGCCACTTCCGGGCCATCGTAGCTCGCCTGGTAAAACACCCCTTCCGCGAGTACCACGAATATATCCGGATGTTCTTCATATCCGGGATCCAGCTCCCTGTTGTGGTCCTCGGGTTGTGGGGCGGGGCTGTAAAACCCCTCGGTGATTCTTCGCCAATGCTGTCATAAGCGGATTAGAAATTTGTGAAAGGAAATCTGGGAAGCGAAATGAGTAAATCAGAAGGATTAGGGCTTACGCAACTGGGAGGATTATACATAGAATATCCATCTCTGTGATTGATTCGAAGAAATTCCTCTTCATCCCCTTTGAACAGCTCGGCCAGTATTTTGGCCAGAGCGGCGGGGGTGCCCGGACCTTTTCGGCCACAGCGGGAGGCGTCGTCCTCCCCGTTGGAGTGCCACATTGGGAGCCCTCTGTATTGAAGCAGCTGAACCCCTCGCATTATGGAGGTCGCCATTACCTCAACCATTGTTAATCCGGACTGGGCGAGCGTCTTTATCTCGCCCAAGAGCTGACGAACCTCCGCACTGTCATCCTCCTCAAGGCTCCGGTTGCACCAACTGTGGCGTTTCTTTAGCGGAACGCTTGCAAATTCAGGGAGACCCTTTCGAACTGGGTCGGGAAGCACAACGTCCTTGATGTAGAACCACTTGGAAAGCCATTCTTTAGATGCCTTCCTTGGTGTGCCAGACGGGTATCCGGTGTCGGCGATGCGCCACACTTTGGCTCCGCCCACTTCAAATATTGACCCCTCATGGTTACGCGGGACAAGACAGAACAATTTTCTCCACAATTCGAAATGGGCTTCAACACCCAGGAATAGCTCGCATAAAGCAACATAACCGGCGATGTGCAGGACAGAAGCGGGAGTGAAGTTGTGCAGCTGGAGGCCGTAATATTCCAAAAGCCCTCAGAGAAATGGATGGACTGGAAATCCGACGCCCCTCAGCGGATAGGGGATGAAGCACACTCGCTCCCTTCCGGATGGATTGGGGAAGTCCTCTGCCTGAGTCACACCTTTGAAGGAGACCGACCCTGCTCGGACAGGGACCAGATCCGCGGGAGGGAGAAATCCCTGCGTTTGCAGCTTTGCTAGCTGGCTATTAGTCACATAACACTTCTCTCACTCGCTTCTCTTTGGGCTGGAGCGGGAGGAAGAACTGGGAATGCTAGCCATGTTGGAATGGCTTCTCCTAGCAGTTCCTGGGGATTTTTTCGGCACGGTATCGCCTGGATCTAAGATCCAATTTCATTAAATAGGCGTTCTGCCTTGTGTGGACGGGGTGTTATTTGAAAAAATGCCCCAACTTTCCGCATTCGCTCGACACGTGGAAGACGAAGTTATTAGGCACGCAGAAGACGAGGGGAACAATATTGAGTCAACAATTGAATACATTACATGGAGAAGGGAACCCGCCTTGCAATGCCGAAGACCATCCGAACGCCGAACACCTCTTCATTGAAGCCTGGTTCGGGGGCTACTGAGGGAGTCCTGGACTAAGGGGTCCTCGGGTGTCCGGCTTGTTATCCATGGGCCTGACTGATGCGATATGAACACAGAGACCGAAGACTATACCCGTGTCCGGATTGGACTCTACTTGGTGTGGAAGGCAAGCTATGCGACCTATTATGAAGATTCCCTCCTACGTAACCGACCTCATGTAACCCTAGATCTCTCCGGTGTCTATGTAAACAGGAGACTATAGTCCGGATAGGACATATTCATTACCATATACTCATAGGCTAGACTTCTAGGGTTTAGCCATTACGATCTCGTGGTAGATCAACTCTTGTAACACTGATATTCATCAAGATCAATCAAGCAGGAAGTAGGGTATTACCTCCATAGAGAGGGACCGAACCTGGGTAAACATCGTGTCCCCCGTCTCCTATTACCATCGATCCTAGACGCACAGTTCGGGACCCCCTACCCGAGATCCGCCGGTTTTGACACCGACAATGACTCTGCTCTGTTCACATTGCACACAAGCCATGGACGACATTCAAAGTTGTAATCAGTACTGTTAGTGAAGGTCGCTCATATTTTCATCCGTGCTTGTGGAGAGAGCTTGCTACACGTTACTTACATAAAGCCGGCACTGAATTGTTAGTGGATATAACACAACCTAATCTTATCATCCGTCTGTCCATACCGTGTGAGATCCCTTGATGGACCAACAACCTAAGTTAGTTTTCCTTCAAATTTTTGCTTGATGAACTAGAACTTAGCAAAAATAATGTATCTCTTCGACCTTACTAAATAGTATTCTATTTTCATGCAAGACTTGTTCAATATGTAGTTAAAAAGATGGTGGTTACTCCTGCATCCAAATTTTACCGAAGAGACTTGAATCATCTCATAAAATTTGTTGGTAGAATCGACTCCCTTACTAAGCAATTCCATGCTGGAGGCCAGGTTGGAATACGTGTGCCAGTAGTGGTGCATACCTTGAACAGGATGAATTGTAAAATTAACAAAATTATGGAACACAATCTTTTATGTTAAATATGCTCTCAATGAACTATTGCTTTAAACAATCACTGGTGGAAAAAGGGCCTTTGGTCGCGGTTCGCAACTGCCATTAGTCGCGGTTGCGCAACCGCGACCAAACAGGCGGGACTAAAGCCCCCCCCCCCTTTAGTCGCGGTTGCTTAAGAACCGCGACTAAAGGCCCGTCCACGTGGGCGCCAGGTGGCCGTCGGGGCGGAGGACCTTTAGTCGCGGTTCTTCTGGACAACCGCGACTAAAGGCCGCCGCAGGTTTAGGGTTTTAGCCCCCCCCTAAACCTGCCCCCCCCCCCTAAAGCTGTTTTCTGTTTAATTTGTATTGTTTTATTTCTTTTATGCTTTATTCTAATTTTGAAGGAGTTTCACATATTCTACGCTACTACATACATGCATATGAATGTACAATTTCAAACAAATTTGAAATTAGAACCAAAAAGAATTCAAGAGGAATATACAGTATATATTCAATATCATCGGATGACCATATACAATTTTGAACAAGTTTCCATACATAATTTAATGCATATAAAGTTCTACGTCCTCGTAATGGTGTTCTCCTTTAGGATGGAGGACTTCCCTCCTGAACCATCCAGCTAGTTCCTCTTGAAGTGGTCGGAAGCAAGCTTCTGGACTAAGCATCATCCGGAGGTTATTCCTCTGAGCATTGGTATCACTCGGAACCCGCTCAGAGGTGTATCTCCGGATCATCTCACAGACATAGTATCCACATAGATTGGTCCCCGCTGGCTGAATATCCCCACCATTCTTAGCCTTTGACTTTTTGAATTCTAGCTCTTTTTTGAATTCACCGACCTTTGTATCTACGAACTGTCTCCAAACCCTACGAGGCAAAGAAAATTAAATGAACAAGAGAGTTATTAGTTACTTGATATTAGGAAATGAACGAAATAGGCCTGATCGATATAGAGCGCAAATGAATGAAAATAATTACTTCTGCAGCATTCTTCTCATGCCGCCCCAAAGCTTTGGATCCATATTCAGAGAGTCGTGGACGAGACATTCTGAGGTGTCAGCTTTAATTACTAGCAGAATCCAGTGGAACCTGCGGACACGATACATGCACAGTACGTCATGCATAACTCATCGATTAGCCGGCCACATACCATGCATGGAGTAAACAAAAGAGAATGTGCTCAAGACAGAAACACTCACCCAAAATGGTAAGGAAATAGAATATCACTTTTGAGTTCCTGCTTTGTAAGAAACTGCCATAGGTCTGCCTCCATGTCGGCGGGGTGATGCTGCAACACATATCCATTAACGATGTGTGGGTCAATGAACCCAACATCATGGATGTTCCTTACTCTGCATTCCTTAATCTTCATTCTGCATGTATAATAGCGGACACAACAATATAGTTAGGACATATATATAGTGCAGGCAATATGAACGAGATGGGGTAGAAATAAATCACTTACAGAATGTAGCAACTGATGATAGATTTGTCGAGCTCGCGCAGATTGAAAAGCTGGAACAATTCACTTAGATGAATTTGTACATAGTAATGTTTGAAGTGATGCTCATATCTAACTTCCGCATAAATATATTCTTTGGCGTTTTTATTTTTTATGTAACCCTTGTACCATTTCAGCAGACCTTTCATTTGTGGAGGTAGATCCTCTTCCTGCGCAGGCTCGACGAGAGGCCCATTCTTCACATATGTAATTACTACCTCCTTCACTGGCGCCTCATCAAGGCCTAACAGTTCACGAAGAGTAATACCTAAGTTGGCCGCTTGTTCTCTGGCACTCGTTACAGTCAATCCATGTGCTGCCGCAGCTGCTATGATATCGGGGTCATCCGGACCGGCGGCTTTCACTATAAGCGGGGCAATCGATTGTTTACTTTGTTCCCCGAGCTGGGCAACTCGTTTCCCGCTTTTTTTACTTTATAATTCTGTTTTCTCGGCCTCCTCCAAGGCTTTGTTCTCCTGGTTCTCCGCCCGCTCTTTCTTCTCCTTCAACATGAGTGCCTGCCTACGAAGTTCACGTGCATAGTCATCAGGCAGATTCTTCGCGGCTTGGGACGGTGTGCTCAAAAATGACTTAGCCCACTTCTTTTGCTCATCAGAAAATACTGGCTTGGGCTCGGGCTCTCTTTTCTTCTTGCAGTCCGCCTTCCATTTCTCAAGATCAGCAGTCGCGGCCGCGGCAGTTTCCTCGGCACTACGTTCCCAAGGCCTTGTGGGGAGAGGCTTCAGTGATGGCTCCGGTACCTTTGTGGTCTTAGGTACATAAGGGTCCGGGTTAATAATCCAGGACTGCTTCTACTTCTTTGTCGGAGGTGGATTGGGGGGCGGCGTCTGATCACCCGCCGGACGAGGACTGGGGGACAGCGTCTGATCACCCGCCGGACGTTGTGGACTGGGAGGCGTCGGCTGACGTGACGGAGGTGTAGGTGAACCGCCACCACCACCACCACCACCACCACCGCCACCGCCACCACCACCACCGTAGGGGGGTGGACTTGTTGTCCTTGGCGCCTCGCCTGGAAACTTGATAAACTTCTTTTGCCATAGAATGAAATGGCGCTTGACATCTCCAAGTCTTTTCTCCCCTTCAGGTGTAGCAATGTCAATCTCCAGGTCCTCAAACCCTTGGACAATGTCCTCCACCGTGACACGAGCATAGCCATCTTGAATGGGGTTGTTGTGGTGGAGTGCTCCAGGTAAACATGGTAAAGCACTGCCGATGGCTACCTTCATGGACATGTTCCCGATAGGATAATACAGATGACATTCTTTCCTCTCCTTTATATCGTCCACGGGGTAGCGAGGAGGCTCCGGTGCAGTAATTTCGACCACCAGAGGCTCCGGTGCAGTAATTTCGATCGTCGGTGCATCTGCACCAGCCGGTGGGGCCTCCGTGGAAGCCACGCTGCTTCTCCGCTGCTGGCTTCCGAGATCCGCTGGATGATCTTCATGCTGCGCCCGAGCTGCATCTCTTTCGGCTACTAGTACACTCACGGTTTTCTTCATCACGGAACAAAGGGACCTTAAAGGAGGGTCCATAGTCAAGTTCCCATATCTCCTCTATGTAACCATAATATGTGACCTTTTGCCCATTCTCGGTTGCTGCATCAAAGCGGACACCACTGTTTTGGTTGGTGCTCTTTTTATCTTGGGCGATCGTGTAAAATGTATTCCCGTTTATCTCGTACCCTTGGAAAGTCATTATAGTCGAAGATGGTGTCTTGGCCAACATGTACAGCTGATCTACAACATCATTGTCATTCATTAAATGTTTTCTCAACCAACTGCCGAAAGTCTCCATGTGGGCCTTCCTAATCCAGGATTCAGGCTTCCCCGGGTTGTCCGAGCGTAAAATATTCTTGTGTTTCTCAAAGTACGGAGCCAGCAAGCTGGAATTAGTCAGTACAGTGTGGTGTGCTTCAGTCAGAGAATGGCCGTCCATACATATCGTTGATTTCCTTCCGATCGTGCCTTTTCCACTTAGTCTCCCCTCGTGCCGCGATCGAGGAAGGCCAATCGGCTTAAGGTCAGGAACAAAGTCAACACAAAACTCAATTACCTCCTCATTTCCATAGCCCTTGGCGATGCTTCCTTCTGGCCTAGCACGGTTACGAACATATTTCTTTAATACTCCCATGAACCTCTCGAAGGGGAACATATTGTGTAGAAATACAGGACCGAGAATGAAAATCTCTTCGACTAGGTGAACCAGGAGGTGCGTCATAATATTGAAGAAGGATGGCGGGAACACCAACTCGAAACTGACAAGACATTGGATCACATCGTTCTGTAACCGTGGTAGAACTTCTGGATTGATTACCTTCTGAGAGATTGCATTGAGGAATGCACATAGCTTCACAATGGCTACTCGAACATTTTCTGGCAGGAGCCCCCTCAAAGCAATCGGAAGCAATTGCGTCATAATCACGTGGCAGTCGTGAGACTTTAGGTTTTGGAACTTTTTCTCCGCCATGTTTATTATTCCCTTTATATTGGACGAGAATCCAGACGGGACCTTCATACTGCTCAGGCATTCAAAAAGATGACCTTCTCTTCTTTGGTCAGAGCGTAGCTGGCACGACCTTGAAACCATTCCGGATGCCGGTCATCAGGGTCTTTCAAACGTTGCTGGTCCTGCCGTGCTTCCTTTGTATCATTTGTCTTCCCATACACGCCCAAGAAGCTTAGGAGGTTCACGCAAATATTCTTCGTAACGTGCATCATGTCGATTGCAGAGCGGACTTCTAGGACTTTCCAATATTCTAGCTCCCAGAATATAGATTTCTTCTTCCACATGGCTGCGTGCCCGTCAGCTCCCTTCGGAACTGATTGTCCGCCAGGACCCTTTCCAAAGATGACTTTCAAATCCTTGACCATATCAAATACCTCAGCACCAGTGCGTTCTGCAGGCTTCGGCCGGTGATCTGCCTTGCCGTTGTAATGCTTGCCTTTCTTTCTTACTGGATGAATTTTCGGAAGAAATCGACGATGCCCAAGGTACACGTTCTTCTTACAATTTGGCAAATGTACACTTTCAGTCTCATGTAAGCAGTGCGTGCATGCATTGTATCCTTTATTTGACAGTCCCGAAAGGTTACTAAGAGCAGGCCAATCGTTGATGGTTACGAAAAGCAACGCTCGTAGGTCAAATTCCTCTTCTTTGTGCTCATTCCACACACGGACACCAGGTCTGCCCCACAGCTGTAAAAGTTCATCAACTAATGGCCTTAGGTCCACATCGATGTCGTTGCCGGGTTGCTTCGGACCTTGGATGAGCACTGGCATCATAATGAACTTCCGCTTCATGCACAACCAAGGAGGAAGGTTGTAGATGCATAGAGTCACGGGCCAGGTGCTATGGCTGGAGCTCTGCTCGCCAAAAGGATTCATGCCATCTGTACTTTGACCAAATCTTATGTTCCTTGCGTCAGCTGCAAAATCTTTGAACTCTCTGTCGATCTTTCTCCATTGCGTTCCATCTGCGGTGTGTCTCAACTCCCCGTCCGACTTACGGTCCTCTTTGTGCCATGGCAACAACTTGGCATGCTCTTTGTTCCTGAACAGACGTTTCAACCGTGGTATTATAGGAGCATACCACATCACCTTGGCGGGAACCCTCTTCCTGGGTTTCTCGCCCTCAACATCGTCACCAGGGTCATCGCCTCTGATCTTATAACGCAATGCAGTGCATACCGGGCATTCATTCAAATTCTCGTATTCACCGTGGTAGAGGATGCAGTCGTTGATGCATGCATGTATCTTCAGAACCTCTAAACCTAGAGGGCAGACAACCTTCTTTGCTTCGTACGTACTGGCGGGCAACTCGTTATTCTCTGGAAACATATTCTTCAACATTTTCAGCAAGTTTTCAAATGCCGAGTCAGCTGCACCTGCCTGTGCCTTCCATTTCAGCAAATCCAGTGTGCAGCCCAGCTTTTTCAGACCATCATCGCATCCGGGGTACAACGACTTTCTGTGATCCTCTAACATGCGATCCAAATTCTCCCTCTCCTTTTCAGTTTCGCAGCGTCTCCGTGCATCAGCAATGGTCCGGCCAAGATCATCAACGGTCTCATCACGTGCCTCTTCTTCACCTTCACCTTCCCCTTCACCTTCCCCTTCACCTTCAGCATCCTCCATGAAAGTATCACCGAAATCAGCAAGATAGCTTTCATCGATGAAATCATCCCCTTCTTCATCTTCTTCCATTATAACCCCTCTTTCTCCATGCTTGGTCCAACAATTATAGCTTGGCATGAAACCGTGCCGAAGCAGGTGCAGGTGAACTTCTCTTGAGGAAGAGTAACCCTTATGATTCTTACAGTCAACACATGGACAGATAACAAAACCCTTCTGCTTGTTCGCATTAGCCACTACGAGGAAATCTTTCAAACCCGTAGTGAACTCGCGGGAGAGTCGGTTACCGTACATCCATTGCCGATTCATCTGCATTATTATAATATAAAATATATAATTAACCATCATGCATTTGTTAAACTAACTAGCTATAAACAATAGAAATTAAACAATGAACAACACACATGCATATTTTATCAATGACACACATGCATGAAAGGTTCAAGTTGCTAACCGCGATCGAGGAGGAAAAAAATAAATGAGGAACCTCAAGTGTGGCTCTTGGGGCATTTCATCAAACACCTTGTGTGCATAAGAGGAACCAAAAGCAAACCTACACCCCCTTGTGAAGCTTGTGAAGAGAAGTGGCACCAAATGGCTAAGTGAGTGCGCTGAACTGGTATATATAGGGGAGGAGCTTTAGTCGCGGTTGGCCTGGCCAACCGCGACTAAAGGCCTTTGGGCACCTTTAGTCGCGGTTGGCCTGGCCAACCGCGACTAAAGCCCCTCACGTGCACCAGCTGGCCACCGAGCGCCCTGGGCCCAGGCCTTTGGTCGCGGTTCGTCTGCCGAACGGTTCCGCGACTAATGGGGCTGGACGGAAGCCTCTTTTTCTACCAGTGAATGTCACAACTGTTTTATTTATCTTTTAACAGATGTTGCTGCCTTTAGATGTTCCTGAATTGATGCCCAGACATGGCCCAATCACACTAGCTATTGGTGACTACAAGAAGTTCAGGGCAAGATACATAATATCCCCTACAATTGGAACCATTTACATTACTAAATGGGAGGTTGTGATGGTAATGCGTCCGCATTTGAAAATGGGTGACAATGTTATGCTGATGTTATAGGAAGGCACTGAAGGGCTTTTCCTGTTCATTGATGACCTGCTGTGATGCAGTTCCAGGACAATGATTTCCTGAAATCCTGATTGTTAAGTACTGTATGTCAAGTTGTGTATGCGGAGTAGCACTTAATTATATGTGGATGATAAGGTTATGAAGTACTACATGTTAAGTACTGTGTTAATTATTAGCTTATGTACTGAAATTGGTTTTATCCATGTGGTACGATACGCATGTCATGTCTTCTGAACACTATCATACTTCAACACTCTTGTAAATTAAAACAACTAATGATACATGAATTGCAAATGCTGACAACACATATGCCTCTATTAGTGCGAAGTTTCGGTGCAACACATCATTGATTTCACTTTCACTGAAATTAGCTTGAATTCCGGACATTAGAGTACACACAAACTTACTAACGATTTAGTCACATAATATTAAAAGCATTGCAAAGATTAAGCCAAACATAGTTCAATTCGTCCAAAAATTGTTGTACTATAACATCATCCGATGCAATGTTAGAGTCGTATCAAATATTATTGTACAAGGTAGGTTAGAGTTGGAATTGGAGTCGTACGGTGCGTAGACACGATATGGAATCGTGCCAAGTAGGAAACTTGTATCCTAGGCCTCTTATATAATGAGGGGGTAGACACACGATGTAAGCTATGCTAACATAATAGCACAGGCACGCGGGGGAGCCAATGGCGTGTGCTGGTGCCCGGGTGGCCGGGGTGCAGTATTGTAGCAGTGTCATGGGGAGGAGCACCCGTAATCAAGCCCCGGGGATATAGCCATATCGGTGAACCTCGTTAACAAATCTCAGTGTCGTGCTTGTGTGATTGCTTGATCCTCGGTAGATTGACGAAGCGCTTCAGATTTATTATAACAAGTGGTATTAGAGCAAGGTTACCAAGATGTTGCGGTTTAGTTAATCTAGAGGTATAGAATAGTCGCAATACAGATTGATTCGTCGGATTGGATCGTGATCATCAGCGGAATGGAAGAGCTACGAGCGGTATGTATTCTACAATAATGTCGTGTGAAAAAGGCCCAGGCACGACACTCGTATGTGCCTTACTAGTGTCGTTCAGGTAGACACGCCGCTAGTAAGTTACTCACTCGCCGCTTGTAATCACTTACCAACGACACCATACTAGTGGTCTGCCAGCCGAACGCCGCTAGTAGGCACATGCACAAGCTACTAATAAGGGGGTCATGTACGTTGGCGGTGGGAGCCACGATGCTTGTGGGCAAAGCTCTTAGCTAAGGTGCGGGATCATGGCCATGGCCGTGCAGTAGGCGGGGTGACTAGGGTATGGCGTTCAGTGGCAGGGATGTGGCAGGTGTCTTCACGACTAGTTGTACTATATTGCCGAGGCTGCCGCCCCTTCGTCAAAGCGCCGCCTTGGAGTACATAGCTCATCATGTGCGGCTTCATCTCTTCAGAGTGACTTGTTCACGGTTGGGGGCTATGGTGACATCAAAAAATGTGATCTCTATCCTACGAGCCATTTTCTTGGAGTTTCCTATTTTTTTAAAAGGAGAATAACTCCCAGCCTCTACATCGAACGATGCACTCATCCATCTTTATTAAATTATTCAACAGAGACTGACACAATAAATACAAGGATCAATCCAAAGCCACCTTTCCGACAAACTCTGCCACTACACCTACAAGCTTGATGATGAATCGTGACTGCACAAAGCACATCATCTAATCCGGTAGCCTCATGAAGTCGCCTCCTGCGAGCCAAGAGCACCAACCAGCCTAGCAGACCCACAACGTACACCGCATGCATGCGCTCTAGGATATTGCGCTGCCATCTACCGTCGTCCCATCTTCAATAGGGATCCTTGAACTGACCTTGCCAGGCTCAAATGCCGTCGCCGCCACCGCGATGCCAGACAAGGCCACCAGCCTGCGCGCATCCATCAACCAACCTCCAACTCTGATACTCCACTGCGCCATGCCACTGATACCCACCTTCTTTGATGCGGTAGATGCACACCGCTCCACCTCTTTGCACCTCCAGTCAGTGCCTACTCCAAAACGGTGCCCCCAGGAGAGAGAACGACACAAGTCTTCATCATCATCTGACTAGGGATACCTAGATCTAGGGTTTCCCCCAGAGCAAATGCCTCCTGGAGGAAGAAGGGCACGCCATCCGCAGTTGCCGACAAACTCAAATGGTCCCCACCCGCACAACGAGTCATTTTCTTGGAGTTGTGTTGTTGTTCTTCAGCATCCTTGTATAATACCTTGTGCGCGTGTGTTGCAGTATCGTGTTGTATCTAAATTGTATTATTTATATATAAAGTGGAGCAGAAGTCTTTTCGATAAACAATAAGATCAATTACCTCATTTGAAACTTCAAAGTGCATTTTTTATTGTGACAACGGAAGTCAGGGCCAAGGCCGACCTCATGCGCAGGAAAAGGGACAAGCAAACATACATCCCATATGTACCTAAGCTTTTTTCTTCTTTTGGTTGCTTGTTGATTGCTTGCACTTAATCCTACGAGATTATCAATTGATTAATATATTTCCTTGAATAATGCATTATCATCTGATTTCTTGCTTAGATCGGTCTGCTCTCTATTTTCAAACAGTTTTGCTCTGGGCCTATTTTGTTCAATTGGATAATTCTGGTGCCCAAATTTACAGAATCGAAATAAATGAGTTTATTTTCTTTTGTTTCCCTTTTTCTAGGAACCTATTTGTTGGCATTCGATAGGATATATATTTTGAGAAACCTAACCAAATATACCAAATGTTCACCTTTACTTAATCGTGTCTCAACCACCCCTTGTCATTGGTTTCACGATGAAAGTCGACATCATTTGGGGGTGGGGGGGAGCAGCACCTCGGTCACCATGGCATCCAGTGATGGTCAGGCCGAGGGCCATCGTTGTACATAGGTCACGCGCTTGTATCATAACCTGAGTCGACGTAGTTCATCCGGGTCAACATATCGGCCATTGTGTTGATTCGCAAATTCGCACACAACATGATGCATAATTGGTTCACCGCGGTTGACCTCCTTGCCATTGGAGATTGTTCCATGCAGCCCACCTTTCTTCATACTGTCCGACATCTTCACACGGCCAAGAGCACGTCGGATACTGAATGTTTGTCAGCAACCCAAGATTACCCCCGCAGTTAGCTGGACACACGAGAGGTTTTACACACTATCAAACAAGGGTCGTTGCACGACCGACCAAAACACACACCACGTTCCTAATGACTCGTGCCATCCCACGGATCAGATCGTGCCATGAAAACTTGCTACAGCCTTTTTATTTGGAATACTGTGAGAAAGAAGGGTCGTTGCACGACCGACCTAAACACACACCACGTTCCTAATGACTCGTGCCATCCCATGGATCAGATCGTGCGTGCATGATCTACGGCTCCGCTATTATCACGTGTGATCCGATGTGCCATGTAATCCCATGACCCGGTTCACGACACGGTAGAAACAGGAGCGACCCTAACCCGACACATGGACTCGACGCAAACATGCTTGTCGTCCAGACTGACTCTCAGCGCACACCGCATACTTACAGGCAGCTCTATGGTGCGTTATTTAGAACAAACAGATTGAAGGATAAAAACCTAGGGCATGGATCAGCCCTCGATCCACAAACCCACATCGCGAAGTTGTCTTAGTGGATCTCGTCATTCTCCGAGTCGATCTCGTCGTTCTCCGAGTCAGATAAGTGGTTGTCCACCTGCTCGTGCCTAGCCTGCAATGCCATCAACCAGAAACACCACATCGAGATACTGTTACATTCCATCATCACGAGGCGGTAAAACTGAAAACCTTGGAAAATTTGAAAGGAGATCGAGTTCATACCCTCCTCATCTAGGCACGGCGGTTCTTGAACCAGAGTTTGATATCCTGGGGTTCCACGCGAAGCTCACGACCGAGATGAGCACGCTGGGCCTCATCGGGGTTGGGGCACTCCATGAAAACACTGCAGTTTTGAAAAAAAGAAGAAGATGAAAACCTTGAATACCCTGCACATGGATCACCATGAAAATATGACACGAAAAATAAGCTGTAGGAATGGTGCTTGATCAACCTCTCGAGGATCTGAATCTGGTTGTCACTTAGATCCATTGTTACCAATTTCTCGCTTGCTCGCTCACTCTCATAGGTTGCCTACTTGCCTATGTATACACGAGAGGGTGGTGTTCCTCCTCGTACTGGATGCTGTGTGACCTCTGGCTTGCTCCTATTTATACACGAGAGGGCGGTGTTTCTCCTCTGTCACAGTGCTGGCGCAAAGAAGCTCCCGTCTGTGTGACCTCTGGCTTGCTGCTGGCAGTCTCCTGGTCGGTCTATCTTAATGCCTCCTCTTTTTTGGCTTCTTCCACCCTATATTGCTGACCGTCCGTCCCTGTATTGCTCGGGAGCGCCAGCAACAGAAACGTTCGCTTTGACTTTTGACCACCTCGGCTTGCTCGCTGGCTGGTCTTGTTGGTTTCTCTTTATGCCTCCTCTCTCTTGGCTTCGTCCTGGCTTGCTCGGGAGCGTCAGCAGCAGAAACGTTCGCTTTGACTTTTGACCACCTCGGCTCGCTCGCCGGCTGTCTTGAAGGTTTCTCTTTATGCCTGCTCTCTCTTGGCTTCTTCCCTGGCTTGCTCGGGGGCGCCAGCAGTAGCGTGGTAGTACCAGTAACTAATGCGATGTAAGAAGCTTATACCAACAAATTCAAATCATAGTACAGGTCAATTGGGTTTATTGACCTGCGATGTACTCCCACGGTGAAGAAATATAAGAGTGTTCAGATTACTAGTAATGTAAACACTCTTGTATTACTTTGCAGAGGGAGTAACAAACAGTGCATTCAGATTTAAACCATCTAATCTATAGTTTCATTTTGCAGAATTTGCAAAGCACTTCAAATCAAACAACTTCAGAGTTTATAGACCTGCATCAGTACGAGACCTACTGGGTTTGGATGCAACAAACAAATGCAAAGTGACCTGAAAATGGCCGGTGACCTGTCTTGAGTTCGTAATTTCTCCCCTCCCACAATTACCATTGTTCCTCTTGTAGAAAGGGAGATAATTAATCCTGAAGTTACGTCCATGTATTGGTTGTTAACCATTATAATAAATTCTGCAATATTTTAGCATGAAATTGATAGGCATTAATTTCCAGCCTCTTACTTATGTATGGATATCAACTTAATCAATAGTACAGGTGGGTCATTATCCTCTAAATCATAATATTCAAAGTCTAAGTAAGAAAAGTAGCATAACAATGACCGACCTATTATTGCAAGCCCTATCATGTATCATTAGGCTAGATATGTCAATATCATTTGCTTCAGTGCACCATGGCACTCCTTTTACAATGGATGTTCTGTTACAAAATCTCTTCATCTAGATGGGAGATTATATTTAGTCTTGTTTTCTTATTAAACATGAAACAACACAACGTCGAGATCCTGATCCACAATTCTTGTTCCATATATATTTGATTCGAGTGAAAGTTCTGAAGTAACATGCCATTCTTATTTCCTGTCGTTTGTTCCAAAAATATGATATATCCTTCGGCCATAAAACTACAACAATTCATAAGAACTACAACCATTTCCCTCTTGCAAAAAGTTTTTCTTACTTTCTCCACAACCATTATACCTACCATGCATATCCATGATGAATCCCGACCGCACCAACGCACACCATCTAATCCGGTGGCCACACGAACTCGCCGCCTGCCAGCCAAGAGCACCAACCGGCCTAGCAGACCCATAACGCATACCGCATGCGCTCACTCTAGGATCCCGCGCTGCCATCTACCGCCGTCCCATATTCAAGAGGGATCCTTACATTAACCTTGATAGGCCCAACTGTCGTTGACACCGCCACGACACTAGACAATGCCACCAGTCTGCGTGCATCCATCAACCCACCTCCAACGTCCATACTCCACCGCACCATGCTGCCGAGACCCACCGTTTTTTATGCAGTAGATGCAACACCGCTCCACCTGTTAGCCCCTCCAGTCAGTACCTACTCCAAGACAGTGCCCCAGAAGAGAGAATGACACGTCTCCATCATCATTCGATCTAGGACACCCATATCTTTGTTTCCCCGGAGCAGATGCCTCCTAGAGGAAGAAGGGCAGGCCATCTGCAGTTCCCACCGAAGCCAAACGGTGCCCACCCGCCTAACGAGCCATTTTCTTGGAGTTGTGTTGTTGTTCTTCAGCATCCTTGTATAATGCCTTGTGTGCGTGTGTTGCGGTGTCGTGTCATGTTGTGTTGTATGTGCTGAATTGTCTGATTTGTATATAAAGTGGAGGGGAAGTCTTTGTGATAAACAATGAGATAATTTGTCCAGTTGAAGCTTGAAAGTGCATTTTTTGATTTAATGCGCAGGAAAAGGGGCAAGCACACGTACATCCCACATGTACCCAAGCTTTTTCTTCTTCTTTTGGTTGCTTGTTGCTTGCTTGCTCTTAATGCTACGAGATTATCAATTGATTAATATATTTTCTTGAATAATGCATTATCATCTGATTTCTTGCTTAGATCGACATGCTCTCTATTTTCAAACAGTTTTGGTCTGGGCCAATTTTGCTCAATTGGATAATTTATGTGCACAAATATATTGAACCGAAATAAATCAGTTTATTTTCTTCTGTTTCCCTTTTTCTAGGAACCTATTTGTTGGCGTTCGACAGGACATATGTTTTGAGAAACCTACCAAAATTAATCTACCAAATGCTGACCTTACTTAATCATGTCCCAACCATTCCTTGTCGTTGGTTTCACGGCAAAAATCGACATCATTGTGTGTGTGGGGGGGGGGGGGAGGGGGGGAGCGGAGCAGTGCTTCGGCTGCCATGGCATCCAGGGATGGTCATGCCGACGACCATCGTCGTACAGAGGTCACGCGGTTGTTTCCTAACCTAAGTCGTCGTAGTTCGTCCGGGTCAACATATCGGCCATTGTGTTGATACCCAAACGCGTGCACAACATACTGCATGATTGGTTCACCGCGGTTATTTCGGACTGTCCGACATCTTCACATAGCCAAGAGCACATGTATATGATACTGAATGTTTGTCAGTGACCCAAGATTACTCACGCCACTAGCTGGACACATCAGAGGTTATACACTCTAGCAAACCCAAATCACACATGGAATTTGATGCCCTGAATACTTGCTACAGATTTTTTATTTGGAATACAGAGAGAAAGAACGGTGGTTGCACGACCGACCTCAACACACACCACCTTCCTAATGGCTCATGCCACCCCACGAATCAGATCGTGCGTGCATGATCTACAACTTCACTATTATCGCGTGTGATCCGATGTGCCATGCCATCCCATGACTCGGTTCACGACGCGGTAGAAACGGCAGCGACCCCAACCCGACACATGGACTTGACGCATGGACTCGACGCAAACATGCTTGCCGTCGAGACCGACTCTCAGTGCGTACCATCTGCTCGCAAGCAGGACTATGGCACGTTATTTGGAACAAACAGATTGATGGAAAAAAAAAACTAGGGCATTCGCTAAGTTTACATCAATGGATAAGCCCTCAATCCACAGACCCACATGGCGAAGTTGTGTTAGTGGATCTCGTCCTTCTCCGAGTCGATCTCTTCGTTCTCCGGGTCGGATAGGTGGTTGTCAACCTGCTGGGGCTGCAAGCCAAGTTCACGGCCGAGATCAGCACACTGGGTCTCATCGGGGTAGAGGCACACCTTGAAAGTCCTGCAGTTTTCAAAAAACGAAAAAGAAAACCTTGAATACCCTGAACATGGATCACCATGAAAACATGACATGAGAAATAAGCTGTAGGAAATGGTGCTTGATCAACCTCTCGAGGATCTGAATCTGGTTGTCACTTGGATCCATTGTTACCAATTTCTTGCTTGCTCGCTCACTCTCCCAGCAGGCTGCCTAGAGGAAGAGGAAGTGGACGCAGGAGGTTATCTTCCTACTGGATGTTGTGTGACCTCTGGTTTGCTCCTATTTATACATGAGAGGGTGGTGTTTCTCCTCTGTCACAGTGCTGGCGCAAAGAAGCGTCCGTCTGTGTGACCTCTGGCTTGCTGCTGGCAGTCTCCTGGCCGGTCTCTCTTAATGCCTCCTCCTTTTTGGCTTCTTCCACCCTATATTGCTGACCGTCCGTCCCTGTATTGCTCGGGAGCGCCAGCAGCAGAAATGTTCGCTTTGACTTTTGACCACCTCGGCTTGCTCGCAGGCTGTCTAGAAAGTTTCTCTTTATGCCTGCTCTCTCTTGGCTTCGTCCTGGCTTGCTCGGGACCGCCAGCAGTCGCGTGGTAGTACTAGTAACTGATGCGATGTAAGAAGCTTGTACCAACAAATTCAAATCATACCCACAAAATAAATCAAATCATAGTACATATGTCCCTATTGGGTTTATTGACCTGCGATGTAAGAAGCTGTGCATTCAGATTTAATCGATATAACCTATAGTTTTACTGACCAGAATTTGCAAAGCACTTCAACTCAAACAACTTAAGAGTTTGTGAACCTGCTTCTGTACGGGTCCTACTGGGTTTGGATGCAACAAACAAATCTAGCTACACAAATGCAGAGTGACCGGTGACCTGTCTTGAGTTCTTCTTGTAGAAAGGGATGTAATTAATCCTGAAGTTACGTCCATGTATGGCTTGTTAACCATTAAAATTAATCAATTTTGCAATATTTTGAGTTCAGGTCGGTTGCGTGGAGTCAGGTCCTGCATCTATATGTAGATGAGCAGGTGCGTGCGATTTTGTAACCGTGTGAGAAAATCAGAAAGATAAATAAAGAGAAAAGAGGGCACGACAAAGGGCCTTTGGCAAAAGTTTTTTGTGCGCACGTATTCATCTATTTTGATGTGATCGATCATGTGGGAGAATTCCAACAATTGCTATCTAGAGCAAGGTCGAGGTGAAGCTGCGCTTGCCCCGGGGTGGCAACCCTGCTAGCGCCTCGGGGCGGGCAATACAGTCGCTGGTGTAGCGACGAGGAGCGGGTGATATAGTCGTTGGTGGTGCAACGACGAAGAAGGGCGAGCCATATAGTCGTTGGGTAGTACAACAACTACGAGGAGCGGGCGATATAGTCACTGGGTGGTGCAGTGACATGGAGGATCAGGCGGTAGTCGTTCAGCAGAGCGACGGCGAGAAGGCGGCGAGGACACTGTCGTAATCGAGGCGACATGTGATTGTAGTTCAACAGAACGACCTAGAGGAGGGCGAAAGGGCTGCCGTCGATAAGGTGTCGGTGATAGTCGATGGTTATGGAGGTGCCGTAGTTGCTGCACCGAGGAAATCAATGAGATCATCGTAGGAGGTGGAGCTCGATGGCGAAGTTGCGAGCTGTCGTCATGTTCTGCACGTGAATTCTTGTAAGGTGGGTCCAATAGTTCACACGTGTGAGTCTTCTGCTGCAGTTGAGATGTGATCCTGTGGAAGAGTTCCAACAGAGGGGGTGGGAGGTGGGGAGTCTTTTTCAAACCCAACTCAAGTGTTGCCAAGGCCTATCATACTCAAAATGCGGAAATTTGTTAGAGCACTTTCTTGCTTGATACAACAAGGTACACCATTGGGTATACAAAACTTATCGGTGTAAAAGAAAAGAACCACCGCCTCCACCAAGTATGACCGTGCGTGAGGGGGAGGGAGAGGGGGCGGCGGACTTGCCGCCTCTGCCAAACCAACCGCAGCTGTCCCCGCTGGCGCGTGTGGCCTCAGTGGAGATCAGGTGCTGACTCAGCGTGAGTCTTGTGGATCCGAGTCCGAGTCGGATCTGGATCAGGATCCAGCCTGCGGACATCTGGATCCGGTGAGATGGAGGATTCGCTTCGAAGATGGCCGGAGGGCCGAGAGTTGGAAGGATGGTTTCCTTTACGAGCACTCGCCATCGAGATGGACGACGATGAGGGATGAGGATCATGATATACTGGCCGAACGATAAGTGGGCGACGGTGAGACGATTCAAACAAGTATGCGTTTGTAAATTGACTATTTCGAGGTTCTTGTGATGGATCGCCTGCAGGTTTCTTCCAACAGGGAGGAGCAGATCGAAATCCTTGATCTAACAACTTGGGAGCATCGAAGCCCGAGACCGAATCCGGGGATCGGAGGATGGTTCTGGGTGCTAGTCGATGATGAAGATGAGGATACCGAGGATCCTCACACGCCTGGTGCCAATGGGCCGACGATGCACGTGTCGTTGTCGACGTCGGCCGTATCTGCTGTTGTGCCTTGATTCCAGATCATGCCGGGAGAGAGGCGGAAAGACAAGAGGAGCTCGGCGCCAAGACCGGTGGCGGGCTGCAAATCTGCGGCGCTGGCGATCAAGCCGTGGAAAGGTCCCCTTCCCAAGGTAAGTTTACCACAAGTCACCTTATCGGATTTTTTTTCCGCCGGATGGGTGGACGAAAATTACTAGAAAGAAGAAGAAGAAAGTGATTCCGGCAGTGTTTCACACGCCGCCGGCGACCGTCGGTCCAGGCGAATCCGAGCGGCATGTCGCGTGCGTTTGAACCAGCTGCTTGCCAGTGTTGGGCCGGAGGCCGTTTCGCAAAGTCTGGGGTCGGATTATAGGAACCGAGGAGGGTTCCGCGGCTTTCATGGCGGTAGGGCTGGTGCCAAGCGACCATCGCAATACCGCCAGCGACCGCCGCCGCCACCACCGATCTATGCTGAGGCTGCGGTCTCTATGGAAGCGGAGCCATTGTCAGAGGTGGCGGAGGGGGCTCAGAATCTGTCGGGCGAGGCTATGGAAGTGGTGACCGCCCTCGCTGCTTCTAACTTGCCGGCGGCCGAGCCAACTTGGTGAATGGTTGGGAACTGGCTAATGACAAATCTTCTGTGTGGTATCCTTCCTGAAGGTACCACCGTGGAGAAGCTCAAAACCTTAGTCCACTACTTCCGCGGGAAACCCTAGACCAGTTTGATCAGATGATGGCGCCACTCTTACATCGCTTCCCTTTTGGGGGCGTCATTCTTGGAGGTTGCATTTCGTCTCGAGGGACTAGTGGAAGGCGTTTTTGATGGAGCGGTGCTTCATCTTTAGCAATGATGGCGGCGGATCTCGGCAGTGTGGCGCAGTGGAGACTCGGCGTCCGATGCGCGGAGATGGACTCGCGCAGGAGGACGAAGCTGTCTGTCGTCATGGTGTCGTTGATGGCAGAGAGGCCTGGCAAGGTCGGTGCAACAGTTTTGCTCTGAGGATGGACCCAGGGATCACTACTAGGAAAAAGGCTAGCAGCAGTGCGGGTTTTAGGCCTATCAGCAGCGTGGGTGCCCGCGCTACCAATAAGGCGCTACAGCTAACTCTTAGTAGTAGCGCTGCCTGTACCCGCGCTATCACTATTGACTATAGCAGCAGCGCTTTTCAGGAACACGTGCTATTATTTAGCTGTAGCGATTTCCTGGTCCCGCGCTACTGTTATATCTTTCACCATTTCCCCATTCCAGCTTCGATAAACTGCAATTTCCAGATACTAGGTACTACTAGATATCAATTTCATAAAGCATTATAGGTACTAGGTAGTACTCCCTCGGTTCGAAATTACTCGTCGTGGTTTTAGTTCAAATTTGAACTCAAACCACGACGAGTAATTTGGAACCGAGGGAGTACTAGATAACAATTTTATATATACTCAACATGCATCCTCAAGCAGTACAAGGGGACATCGATGACAATCATCATATTTAGTTCTAGATGATATCGACGACGATCATCATATGTAGTTCTACATGATATCGACGACGATCATCATATGTAGTTCTAGATGATATAGCCACACACACATATGTAGTTCTAGATGATATCGACGATGATCATCATCCTCAAGCCTGGGCGGTGGGTGTTCCTGATAGTAATTAGGATGGCCTGTCCAACACGAAGATTCTTGCCAACGAGGAATCTCTTCCAGCCAACTGAGTTCAAGTGTGTGCGACCATCTGTGTCCATGCGGTAAGTACATGTGGTGATGGAGCCCCTTGCGGTAAGGTGCGTAGTCCAACCGAGCCTTCTTCATCAGGCTCGATACCACAACTCACAGATAGGTTCTTTGGCAATCTCTGAATAAGAAAAACATATCAATTAATAAATATCCTCACACATACTCTTGCAAATATATTTCTATTAAGTCTAGATTTCTATACTATCAAAAGACACAGTACTACGCATTTGTACTAATTAACCATGAATTCTACTAACAAGTATATATGGATTATCTACACTATTAATAGTTCCTTGGATTCTACACTAATAAACATGTGATCAGACTCTACACTAAAGTATATCATCGACTAGATTCCGCAGAGCATATCATTGGACTCTACACTAAGCATATCATCGGTTTCACTAAGCATATAATCGGATAACTTGCATTTGTAAGTATAACAATAAAGCACATATATATATATATATATATATATATATATATATATATATATATATACACACACATCATCAAATTACTATATGCAGTACGTATAACATACCATTTCATGCCGATCGACCAGGGTACTTGTCAGGCGAGTCACGAATGGCACCCCGACAAAGTCATCACGTGGCGGAATTATATCCCATAGGTTGCACACCTACTCCTCGCTCAGCCTCATTCTTTGAGCTATGATGGCTTCATGAAGTGGGTTCTCATCATCTTCATTGAGTGGGTCCTCATTATCTTCATTATCTTCATCATCTTCATTATCTTCCACCAGGTTGATATAGATGACAACCAGCTTGGGTCTTTCTGCTCTGAAGAAGAATCTGATCAACTCACCACCAGTAAGACGCATGCGAGTGAGGAAACGGGCCCATCCATCTCCTCCAGTCTGCGACATATTGCGTCCTTTCTCGACCTCCGTAGTGTACGACTCCCCAGGAGTCTCAAATGTCACAGTGTCTCCTGTCAGCTTGTTGAATTTCAACCTCACATTGCATGGAACGATCTGTGTATGAAAAGCAAAATGACACAATGCAGTAATGCCAACACTAAAAATAAAATAGTTATAACATTTCATCTAATTTCTTACCGCCGCATGACGAAAACTCGGATGGAAGTAGATGCCGAACAGCTTGCCAGTTGCAAGGCTGCTGGCGCACCTTGACTTGCACAGTCGACATAGTGGTGCTGGTGGTGGCGCCATTTTCCTAAAGCAATATGAGCAAAGGATTAATGATTCACTTCACAGGAAAGAAAAACAGTAGCATCTGATATTTTTGGTTCTTCCGCGAGAAACAATTTTATGGAAAACTATAATCCTAATTTGGCCCCTATTGCCTAAGATAATTGTTTAAGCAAACAAGTGGCAAATTTAACTAAATTGGTACCTACATTTGCCAAAAAATAACTTATTACAAAAAAACTAAATCGAGCATACTAAATCAACTAAATCAACTAGCATACTAAATCCACTAGCATACTAAATCAACTAAATCAAAATGTTCTAAATCAACTAGCCTACTAAATCAACTGAATCATATCAACTAAATCAAAATGTTACATAGGAAAGCCTACTAAATCAAAATGTATTAGGGAGGAGGAACAAGGAGGGGCGACTCGAGGAGGGAGAAGATGGTAGGACGGAGGAGGAAGGCGGAGCGAGGAGGGGCCGGCCGGCGGCGAGTGGAGGGAGGACGGATCGAGGAGGAAGGCGGAGCGAGGAGGGGGCGGCCAGCGGCGAGTGGAGGGAGGACGAAGGAGGAGGCCGGTACCGAGTCCAACGAGGAGGATGAGGCGACAGCGGCGCAGATCGGGGGAGCTAGGGGCAACGGGGGAGGACCGGCGGCGCGGGAGGTGAGGAGGAGACCGTGAGTGTGTGTGAGTGTGATCTGTGGATGAGCCTAGTGAGTGGGGGGTGATGGAATGGCATAGCAGTAGCGCGCTATAGGTAAACGCGCTACTGCTACGTTACATAGCAGTAGCGCTGTTTATTTTAACGCGCTGCTGCTATAACTGGCTTCGCGGCGGCGTCGTGAGAATTTTAGCAGTAGCGATTCTTGGGGTGCACGCGCTACTGATAAACTTGTTTCAGTGGCGAGTTTCTATGGCCCACGCTACTGCTACTTAGCAGCAGCGCCTGATTTTAAAGCGCGGTGCTGGTAAGATTCTGTGTATAGGCTTTTCCCTAGTAGTGGATGATGGAGGTGATGGCCCTTGCAGCGTGTGGTGCTCACTGGGAGTGTGCCTGACCGGTGTGGGACCCAATCCAGGTAGTGGCTTGGAGGGGACACCCAACTTTAGATGTTAGGCTTTAGTGTGATGTCTGTTTGGTATTAGGTCCGGACATTTGGCACGCCTTCATCAAGGGGATATGAGTAGCAACGGCGTTGCCAAGATGGTGGCTTCAGGCTTATTGATGTATCACCTAGTATGGTCTTTATGAATAATTAATAACATGGTTGCATGCATCGTCCAAATGCAGAGGCCGGGATTACATCCTCCTTTTCTAAAAAATAAAAAATAAAAAAAGAATTTTGGGACGGAGTGAGTATAAAATGGAGCAGAAGTCTTTTTGATAAACAATAAGATCAATTGCCTCATTTGAAACTTGAAAGTGCATTTTTTTATTTTGACAACGGAAGTCAGGGCCAAGGCCGACTCCATGCGCAGGAAAAGGGACAGGCACACGTACATCCCATATGTACCCAAGATTTTTTGTTCTTTTGGTTGCTTGTTGATTGCTTGCACTTAATCCTACGAGATTATCAATTGATTAATATATTTGCTTGAATAATGCATTATCATCTGATTTCTTGCTTAGATCGGTCTGTTCTATATTTCCAAACAGTAATGGTCTGGGCCTATTTTGTTGAATTGGATAATTCTAGTGCACTAACTTATCGAATCGAAATAAATTTTCTTGTGCTTCCCTTTTTCTAGGAACCTATTTTGTTGGCATTCCATAGCACATATGTTTTGAGAAACATCATTGTGCATCCAGCAGTGGTCATCCATCACCGTACATAGGCCACGCGTTTGTAGCATAACCTGAGTCTCCGTAGTTTGTCCGGCTCAACATATGGGCCATTGTGTTGATCCCCAGATTCACGCACAACATGTTGCATGATTGGTTCACGGAGGTTCACCTCCTTGCCATTCGAGATCGTTGCATGTGGCGCACCTTTCTTCGGACTGTCCGACATCTTCACATGACCAAGAGCACGTGGGATACTTATTGTTTGTCAGCGACCAAAGAGTACTCACGCAATTAGCTGGACACACCAGAGGTTTTACACACTAGCAAACACAAAGCACACATGGAATTTGATGCCATGAAAACTTCAGAGAGAAAGAAGGGTCGTTGCATGACCGACCTAAACACACACCACGTTCCTAATGACTCGTGCCATCCCACGGATCAGATCGTGCGTGCATGATCTACGGCTTCTGTACGGGTCCTACTGGGTTTGGATGCAACAAACAAATCTAGCTACACAAATGCAGAGTGACCGGTGACCTGTCTTGAGTTCTTCTTGTAGAAAGGGATGTAATTAATCCTGAAGTTACGTCCATGTATGGCTTGTTAACCATTAAAATTAATCAATTTTGCAATATTTTGAGTTCAGGTCGGTTGCGTGGAATCAGGTCCTGCATCTATATATAGATGAGCAGGTGCGTGAGATTTTGTAACCGTGTGAGAAAATCAGAAAGATAAATAAAAAGAAAAGAGGGCACGACAAGGGCCCTTGGCAAAAGTTTTTTGTGCGCACGTGTTCATCTATTTTGATGTGACCGATCTTGTGGAGAATTTCCAACAATTGATATCTAGAGCAAGGTCGAGGTGAAGGTGCGCTTGCCCTAGGGTGGCGACCCTGCTAGTGCCTCGGGGCGGGCAATACAGTCGCTGGTGTAGCAATGAGGAGCGGGTGATATAGTCGTTGGGTGGTGCAACGACGAAGAAGAGCGAGCCATATAGTCGTTGGGTGGTATAACAACTACGAGGAGCGGGCGATATAGTCACTGGGTGGTGCAGCCACATGAAGGATCAGGCGGTAGTCGTTCAGCAGAGCGACGGCGAGAAGGCGGCGTGGACACTATCGTAAGCGAGGCGACATGTGATTGTCGTTCAGCAGAACGACCTGGAGGAGGGCGAAAGGGCTGCCGTCAACAAGGTGTTGGTGATAGTCGATGGTTATGGAGGTGCCGAAGTTGCGACACCGAGGAAATCATCAAGATCATCATAGAAGGTGGAGCTCGATGGCGAAGTTGCGAGCCGTCCTCAAGTTGTGCACATGAATTCTTGTAAGATGCGTCCAAGAGTTCACACGTGTGAGTCTTCTGCTGCAGTTCAGATGCGATCTTGTGGAAGAGTTCCAAAAGAGGGGTTGGGAGGTGGGGAGTCTTTTTCAAACCTGACTCAAGTGTTGCCAATGCACACCATCTAATCCGGCAGCCTCACGAAGTCGCCGCATGCGAGCCAAGAGCACTAATCGGCCTAGCAGACCCATAGCGCATACCGCGGGCGATCGCTCTAGGATCCTGCGCTGCCATCTACCGCCGTCCCATATTCAAGAGGGATCCTTGCACTAACCTTGCCAGGCCCAACTGCCGTTGACACCGCCACGACACCAGACAATGCCACCAGTCTGCGTGCATCCATCAACCCACCTCCAACGCCGATACTCCACCGCACCCATGCTGCCGAGACCCACCGTTTTTGATGCTGTAGATGCAACACCGCTCCACCTCTTAGCCCCTCCAATTAGTACCTACTCCTAAACAGTGCCCCCAGGAGACACAAGTCTCCATCATCATCTGATTTGGGAGACCCAGATCATGGGTTTCCACGGAGCAGATGCCTCCTGGAGGAAGAAGGACAAGCCATCTGTAGTTGCCACCCAAGCCAAACAGTGCCCACCCGCCTAACGAGCCATTTTCTTGTAGTTGTGTTGTTGTTCTTCAACATCCTTGTACAGAGCCTTGTGTGCGTGTGTTGCTGAATTGTCTGATTTGTATATAAAGTGAAGTGGAAGTCTTATTGATAAACACTGAGATCAATTGCCCAGTTGAAACTTGAAAGTGCATTTTTTGATTTTGACAGCGGAAGTCAGGGCCAAGGCCGACCTCATGCGCAGGAAAAGGGGCAAGCACATCTACATCCCACATGTACCCAAGCCTTTTTCTTCTTTTGGTTGCTTGTTGTTTGCTTGCGCTTAATCCTACGAGATTATCAATTGATTAAAATATTTGCTTGAATAAGGCATTATCATCTGATTTCTTGCTTAGATCAATGTGCTCTCTATTTTCAAACAGTTTTGGTCTGGGCCTAATTTTGCTCAATTGGATAATTTATGTGGACAAATTTATCAAATCAAAACAAATCAGTTTATTTTCTTCTATTTCCCTTTTTCTAGGAACCTATTCGTTGGCGTTCGATGGGACATATGTTTTCAGAAACCTAACCAATTAATTTACCAAATGCTGACCTTTTACTTAATCATGTCCCAACCATTCCTTGTCGTTGGTTTCACGGCGAAAATCGACATCATTGTGTGTGTGGTGGGGGGTGGGGGGGGGGGGTGGAGCAGGTCTTTGGTTAACATGGCATCCAGCGATGGTCATGCAGACGGCCATCGTCTTACAGAGGTTACACGCTTGTTGCCTAACCAAAGTCGTCGTAGTTCGTTCGGGTCAACATATCGGCCATTGTGTTGATCCCCAAACTCGTGCACAACATACTGCATGATTGGTTCACCGCAGTTGACCTCCTTGCCATTGAAGATCGTTCCATGCGACGCACCTTTCTTCGGACTGTCTAACATCTTCACATGGCCAGGAGCACATGGATATAATACTGAGTGTTTTGTCAGTGACGCAAGATTACTCAAGCAACTAGCTGGACAAATCAGAGGTTATACACACTAGCAAACCCAGAGCACACATGGAATTTGATGCCATGAATACTTGCTACAGATTTTTTTTATTTGGAATACAGAGAGAAAGAACGGTTGTTGCACGACCGACCTAAACACAAACCACCTTCCTAATGACTCGTGCCATCCCACAAATCAGATCCTGCGTCCAGGATCTACAGCTCCACTATTATCGCGTGTGATCCGATGTGCCATGCCATCCCATGACTCAGTTCACGACGCGGTAGAAATGGGAGCGACCCCAACCTGACACATGGACTCGATGCATGGACTCGATGCAAACATGCTTGCCGTCCAGACCGACTCTCAGTTCGTACCATCTGCTCGCAGGCAGGTCTATGGCACGTTATTTGGAACAAACAGACTAAAGGGAAAATAAACCTAGGGCATTCACTTAGTTTACATCAATGGATCAGCCCTCAATCCACAAACCCACATAGCGAAGTTGTCTTAGTGAATCTCGTCGTTCTCCGAGTCGGATAAGTGGTTGTCAACCTGCGAGTCCCAAGCCTACCATGCCGTCAACCCCAAACACTACATCGAGATCCATTACATTACATCATGACCAGGTGGAAAAAACTGAAATCTTGGAAAAATTGAAAGGAGATCGAGTTCATACCCTCCTCATCTGGGCACGGCGGTTCTTGAACCAGATTTAGATCTGCTGGGGCTGGACGCCAAGTTCGCGGCCGAGATGGGCGCGCTGGGTCTCATCGGGGTTGGGGCACACCTTGAAATTCCTGCAGTTTTCAAAAAACGATAAAAGAAAACCTTGAATACCCTGTACATGGATCACCATGAAAATATGACACGAGAAATAAGCCATAGGAAATGGTGCTTGATCAACCTCTCGAGGATCTGAATCTGGTTGTCACTTAGATCCATTGTTACCAATTTCTTGCTTGCTCGCTCACTCTCCCAGGCTGCCTAGAGGAACAGGAAGTGGAGGCAGGAAGATATCCTCGTTCTGGATGCTATATGACCTCTGTTTTGCTCCTATTTATACAGGAGAGGGTGATGTTTCTTCTTTGACACAGTGCTGGCGCAAAGAAGCGTCCGTCTGTGTGACCTCTGGCTTGCTGCTGGCAGTCTCCTGGCCGGTCTCTCTTAATGCCTCCTAGTATTTGGCTTCTTCCACCCTATAATGCTGACCGTCATTCCCTGTATTGCTTGTGGGCGAAGCTCTTAGCTAAGGTGCGGGATCGTGGCCATGGCCGTGCAGGAGGCGGGGTGACTAGGGTATGGCGTTCAGTGGCGGTGATGTGGCAGGTGTCTTCACGACTAGTCGTACTATGTTGCCGAGGCTGCCGCCCCTTCGTCAAGGCGCCGCCTTGGAGTACATAGCTCATCATGTGCGGCTTCATCTCTTCAGAGTGACTTGTTCACGGTTGGGGGCTATGGTGACATCAAGAAATGTGATCTCTATCATACCAGCCATTTTCTTGGAGTTTCCTATTTTTTAAAAGGAGAATAACTCCCAGCCTCTACATCGAGCGATGTACTCATCCATCTTTATTAAATTATTCAACAGAGACTGACATAACAAATACAAGGATCAATCCAAAGCCACCTTTCCGACGAACTCTGTCACTACACCTACAAGCTTGATGATGAATCGTGACTGCACCAAAGCACATCATCTAATCCGGTAGCCTCATGAAGTCGCCGCCTGCGAGCCAAGAGCACAAACCTACCTAGCAGACCCACAACGTACACCGCATGCATGCCCTCTAGGATATTGCGCTGCCATCTACCGTCGTCCCATCTTCAATAGGGATCCTTGAACTGACCTTGCCAGGCTCAACTGCCGTTGCCGCCACCGCGATGCCAAAGAATGCCACCAGCCTACGCGCATCCATCAACCAACCTCCAACGCCGATACTCCACCCCGCCATGCCGCTGAGACCCACCTTTTTTGATGCGGTAGATGCACACCACTCCACCTCTTGGCACCTCCAGTCAGTGCCTACTCCAAAACGGTGCCCCCAGGAGAGAGAACGACACAAGTCTTCGTCATCATCTGACTAGGGAGACCTAGATCTAGGGTTTCCCCTAGAGCAGATGCCTCCTGGAGGAAGAAGGGCACGCCATCCGCAGTTGCCAACGAACTCAAATGGTCGCCACCCGCACAACGAGTCATTTTCTTGGAGTTGTGTTGTTGTTCTTCAGCATCCTTGTATAATACCTTGTGCGCGTGTGTTGCAGTATCGTGTTGTATCTAAATTGTATTATTTATATATAAAGTGGAGCAGAAGTCTTTTTGATAAACAATAAGATCAATTACCTCATTTGAAACTTCAAAGTGCATTTTTTATTGTGACAACGGAAGTCAGGGCCAAGGCCGACCTCATGCGCAGGAAAAGGGACAAGCAAACATACATCCCATATGTACCTAAGCTTTTTTGTTCTTTTGGTTGCTTGTTGATTGCTTGCACTTAATCCTACGAGATTATCAATTGATTAATATATTTCCTTGAATAATGCATTATCATCTGATTTCTTGCTTAGATCGGTCTGCTCTCTATTTTCAAACAGTTTTGCTCTGGGCCTATTTTGTTCAATTGGATAATTCTGGTGCCCAAATTTACAGAATCGAAATAAATGAGTTTATTTTCTTTTGTTTCCCTTTTTCTAGGAACCTATTTGTTGGCATTCGATAGGATATATATTTGGAGAAACCTAACCAAATATACCAAATGTTCACCTTTACTTAATCGTGTCTCAACCACCCCTTGTCGTTGGTTTCACGATGAAAGTCGACATCATTTGGGGGTGGGGGGGGGGGGGGGAGCAGCACCTCGGTCACCATGGCATCCAGTGATGGTCAGGCCGAGGGCCATCGTTGTACATAGGTCACGCGCTTGTATCATAACCTGAGTCGACGTAGTTCATCCGGGTCAACATATCGGCCATTGTGTTGATTCCCAAATTCGCACACAACATGCTGCATAATTGGTTCACCGCGGTTGACCTCCTTGCCATTGGAGATTGTTCCATGCAGCGCACCTTTCTTCAGACTGTCCGACATCTTCACACGGCCTAGAGCACGTGGGATACTGAATGTTTGCCAGCGACCCAAGATTACCCACGCAGTTAGCTGGACACACGAGAGGTTTTACACACTATCAAACAAGGGTCGTTGCACGACCGACCTAAACACACACCACGTTCCTAATGACTCGTGCCATCCCACGGATCAGATCGTGCCATGAAAACTTGCTACAGCCTTTTTATTAGGAATACAGTGAGAAAGAAGGGTCCTTGCACGACCGACCTAAACACACACCACGTTCCTAATGACTCATGCCATCCCACGGATCAGATCGTGCGTGCATGATCTATGGCTCCACTATTATCACGTGTGATCCGATGTGCCATGCCATCCCATGACTCGTTTCACGACACGGTAGAAACAGTAGCGACCCTAACCCGACACATGGACTCGACGCAAACATGCTTGCCGTCAAGACTGACTGTCA
Source organism: Aegilops umbellulata (assembly GCA_032464435.1). NCBI lineage: Eukaryota > Viridiplantae > Streptophyta > Magnoliopsida > Poales > Poaceae > Aegilops > Aegilops umbellulata. The sequence goes on along the minus strand of CP136059.1, from coordinate 357,715,127 downwards.
GCGCACACCGCATACTTACAGGCAGCTCTATGGTGCGTTATTTAGAACAAACAGATTGAAGGAAAAAAAACCTAGGGCATGGATCAGCCCTCGATCCACAAACCCACATCGCGAAGTTGTCTTAGTGGATCTCGTCATTCTCCGAGTCGATCTCGTCGTTCTCCGAGTCAGATAAGTGGTTGTCCACCTGCTCGTGCCTAGCCTGCAATGACATCAACCACAAACACCACATCGATATACTGTTACATTCCATCATCACCAGGCGGTAAAACTGAAAACCTTGGAAAATTTGAAAGGAGATCGAGTTCATACCCTCCTCATCTGGGCACGGCTGTTCTTTAGCCAGAGTTTGATATCCTGGGGCTCCACGCGAAGCTCACGACCGAGATGAGCACCCTGGGCCTCATCGGGGTTGGGGCACTCCATGAAAACACTGCAGTTTTGAAAAAAAGAAGAAGATGAAAACCTTGAATACCCTGCACATGGATCGCCATGAAAATATGACACGAAAAATAAGCTGCAGGAATGGTGCTTGATCAACCTCTCGAGGATCTGAATCTGGTTGTCACTTAGATCCATTGTTACCAATTTCTCGCTTGCTCGCTCACTCTCGCAGGTTGCCTATGTATACACGAGAGGGTGGTGTTTCTCCTCGTACTGGATGCTGTGTGACCTCTGGCTTGCTCCTATTTATACACGAGAGGGCGGTCTTTCTCCTCTGTCACAGTGCTGGCGCAAAGAAGCGCCCGTCTGTGTGACCTCTGGCTTGCTGCTGGCAGTCTCCTGGTCGGTCTCTATTAATGCCTCCTCTTTTTTGGCTTCTTCCACCCTATATTGCTGACCGTCCGTCCCTGTATTGCTCGGGAGCGCCAGCAGCAGAAATGTTCGCTTTGACTTTTGACCACCTCGGCTTGCTCGCTGGCTGGTCTTGTTGGTTTCTCTTTATGCCTCCTCTCTCTTGGCTTCGTCCTGGCTTGCTCGGGAGCGTCAGCAGCAAAAACGTTCGCTTTGACTTTTGACCACCTCGGCTCGCTCGCCGGCTGTCTTGAAGGTTTCTCTTTATGCCTGCTCTCTCTTGGCTTCTTCCCTGGCTTGCTCGGGGGCGCCAGCAGTAGCGTGGTAGTACCAGTAACTAATGCGATGTAAGAAGCTTATACCAACAAATTCAAATCATAGTACAGGTCAATTGGGTTTATTGACCTGCGATGTACTCCCACGGTGAAGAAATATAAGAGTGTTCAGATTACTAGTGATCTAAACACTCTTGTATTACTTTGCAGAGGGAGTAACAAGCAGTGCATTCAGATTTAAACCATCTAATCTATAGTTTCATTTAGCAGAATTTGCAAAGCACTTCAAATCAAACAACTTCAGAGTTTATAGACCTGCATCAGTACGAGACCTACTGGGTTTGGATGCAACAAACAAATGCAAAGTGACCTGAAAATGGCCGGTGACCTGTCTTGAGTTCGTAATTTCTCCCCTCCCACAATTACCATTGTTCCTCCTGTAGAAAGGGAGATAATTTATCCTGAAGTTACGTCCATGTATTGGTTGTTAACCATTATAATGAATTCTGCAATATTTTAGCATGAAATTTATAGGCATTAATTTCCAGCCTCTTACTTATGTATGGATATCAAATTAATCAATAGTACAGGTGGGTCATTATCCTCTAAATCATAATATTCAAAGTCTAAGTAAGAAAAGTAGCATAACAATGACCGACCTATTATTGCAAGCCCTATCATGTATCATTAATTAGGCTAGATATGGCAATATTATTTGCTTCAGTGCACCATTGCACTCCTTTTACAATGGATGTTCTGTTACAAAATCTCTTCATCTAGATGGGAGATTATATTTAGTTTTGTTTTCTTATTAAACATGAATCAACACAACGTTGAGATCTTGATCCACAATTCTTGTTCCATATATATTTGATTCGAGTGAAAGTTCTGAAGTAACATGCCTTTCTTATTTCCTGTCGTTTGTTCCAAAAATATGATATATCCTTCGGCCATAAAACTACAACAATTCATAAGAACTATAACCATTTCCCTCTTGCAAAAAGTTTTTCTTACTTTCTCCACAACCATTATACCTACCATGCATATCCATGATGAATCCCGACCGCACCAACGCACACCATCTAATCCGGTGGCCTCACGAACTCGCCGCCTGCGAGCGAAGAGCACCAACCGGCCTAGCAGACCCATAACGCATACCGCATGCGCTCGCTCTAGGATCCCGCGCTGCCAGCTACCGCCGTCCCATATTCAAGAGGGATCCTTACATTAACCTTGCCAGGCCAAACTGTCGTTGACACCGCCACGACACCAGACAATGCCACCAGTCTGCGTGCATCCATCAACCCACCTCCAACGTCCATACTCCACCCTACCATGCTGCCGAGACCCACCGTTTTTTATGCAGTAGATGCAACACCGCTCCACCTATTAGCCCCTCCAGTCAGTACCTACTCCAAAACAGTGCCCCAAGAGAGAGAATGACATGTCTCCATCATCATTCGATCTAGGAGACCCAGATCTATGGTTTCCCCGGAGCAGATGCCTCCTAGAGGAAGAAGGGCAGGCCATCTGCGGTTCCCACCGAAGCCAAACCGTGCCCACCAGCCTAACGAGCCATTTTCTTGGAGTTGTGTTGTTGTTCTTCAGCATCCTTGTATAATGCCCTGTGTGCGTGTGTTGCGGTGTCGTGTCATGTTGTGTTGTATGTGCTGAATTGTCTGATTTGTATATAAAGTGGAGGGGAAGTCTTTTTGATAAACAACGAGATAATTTGTCCAGTTGAAGCTTGAAAGTGCATTTTTTTTTATTTTATGCGTAGGAAAAGGGGCAAGCACACGTACATCCCACATGTACCCAAGCTTTTTCTTCTTGTTTTGGTTGCTTGTTGCTCGCTTGCGCTTAATGCTACGAGATTATCAATTGATTAATATATTTTCATGAATAATGCATTATCATCTGATTTCTAGCTTAGATCGACGTGCTCTCTATTTTCAAACAGTTTTGGTCTGGGCCTATTCTGCTCAATTGGATAATTTATGTGCACAAATTTATTGAACCGAAATAAATCAGTTTATTTTCTTCTGTTTCCCTTTTTCTAGGAACCTATTTGTTGGCGTTCGACAGGACATATGTTTTGAGAAACCTACCAAAATTAATCTACCAAATGTTGACCTTATTTAATCATGTCCCAACCATTCCTTGTTGTTGGTTTCACGGCAAAAATCGACATCATTGTGTGTGTGTGTGGGTGGGGGGGGGGGGGAGCAGAGCAGTGCTTCGGCTGCCATGGCATCCAGGGATGGTCATGCCGACGACCATCGTCGTACAGAGGTCACGCGGTTGTTTCCTAACCTAAGTCGTCGTAGTTCGTTCGGGTCAACATATCGGCCATTGTGTTGATCCCCAAACTCGTGCACAACATACTGCATGACTGGTTCACCGCGGTTGACCTCGTTGCCATTGGAGATCGTTCCATGCCACGCACCTTATTTCAGACTGTCCGACATCTTCACATGGCCAAGAGCACATGTATATGATACTGAATGTTTGTCAGTGACCCAAGATTACTCAACCCACTAGCTGGACACATCAGAGGTTATACACTCTAGCAAACCCAAATCACACATGGAATTTGATACCCTGAATACTTGCTACAGATTTTTTATTTGGAATACAGAGAGAAAGAACGGTGGTTGCACGACCAACCTAAACACACACCACCTTCCTAATGGCTCATGCCACCCCACGAATCAGATCGTGCGTGCATGATCTACAGCTCCACTATTATCGCGTGTGATCCGATGTGCCATGCCATCCCATGACTCGGTTCACGACGCGGTAGAAACGGGAGCGACCCCAACCCGACACATGGACTCAACGCATGGACTCGACGCAAACATGCTGGCCGTCGAGACCGACTCTTAGTGCATACCATCTGCTAGCAAGCAGGACTATGGCACGTTATTTGGAACAAACAGATTGATGGGAAAAAAACTAGGGCATTCACTAAGTTTACATCAATGGATCAGCCCTCAATCCACAAACCCACATGGCGAAGTTGTGTTAGTGGATCTCGTCCTTCTCCGAGTCGATCTCGTCGTTCTCCGGGTCGGATAGGTGGTTGTCAACCTGCTCGTCCATAGCCTGCCATGCCGTCAACCCCAAACACTACATCGAGATCCATTACATTCCTGCATGACCAGGTGGAAAAAACTGAAACCATGGAAAAACTGAAAGGAGATCGAGTTCATACCCTCCTGATCTGGGCAAGGCGGTTCTTGAACCAGAATTTGATCTGCTGGGGCTGCAAGCCAAGTTCGCGGCCGAGATCAGCACACTGGGTCTCATCGGGGTCGAGGCACACCTTGAAAGTCCTGCAGTTTTCAAAAAACGAAAAAGAAAACCTTGAATACCCTGAACATGGATCACCAAGAAAACATGACACGAGAAATAAGCTGTAGGAAATGGTGCTTGATCAACCTCTCGAGGATCTGAATCTGGTTGTCACTTGGATCCATTGTTACCAATTTCATGCTTGCTCGCTCACTCTCCCAGCAGGCTGCCTAGAGGAAGAGGAAGTGGACGCAGGAGGTTATCTTCCTACTGGATGTTGTGTGACCTCTGGTTTGCTCCTATTTATACATGAGAGGGTGGTGTTTTTCCTCTGTCACAGTGCTGGCGCAAAGAAGCGTCGGTCTGTGTGACCTCTGGCTTGCTGCTGGCAGTCTCCTGGCCGGTCTCTCTTAATGCCTCCTCCTTTTTGGCTTCTTCCACCCTATATTGCTGACCGTCCGTCCCTGTATTGCTCGGGAGCGCCAGTAGCAGAAACGTTCGCTTTGACTTTTGACCACCTCGGCTTGCTCGCCGGCTGTCTTGAAAGTTTCTCTTTATGCCTGCTCTCTCTTGGCTTGGTCCTGGCTTGCTCGGAGGGCCAGCAGTCGCATGGTAGTACTAGTAACTGATGCGATGTAAGAAGCTTATACCAACAAATTGAAATCATACCCACAAAAAAAATCAAATCATAGTACATATGTCCCTATTGGGTTTATTGACCTGCGATGTAAGAAGCAGTGCATTCAGATTTAAACCATATAACCTATAGTTTTACTGACCAGAATTTGCAAAGCACTTCAAATCAAACAACTTAAGAGTTTGTGAACCTGCTTCTGTACGGGTCCTACTCGGTTTGGATGCAACAAACAAATCTAGCTACACAAATGCAGAGTGACCGGTGACCTGTCTTGAGTTCTTCTTGTACAAAGGGATGTAATTAATCCTGAAGTTACGTCCATGTATGGCTTGTTAACCATTAAAATTAATCAATTTTGCAATATTTTGAGTTGAGGTCGGTTGCGTGGAGTCAGGTCCTGCATCTATATGTAGATGAGCAGGTGCATGAGATTTTGTAACCGTGTGAGAAAATCTGAAAGATAAATAAAGAGAAAAGAGGGCACGACAAGGGCCCTTGGCAAAAGTTTTTTGCGCGCACGTATTCATCTATTTTGATGTGATCGATCCTGTGGGAGAATTCCAACAATTGCTATCTAGAGCAAGGTCGAGGTGAAGCTCCGCTTGCCCCGGGGTGGCAACCCTGCTAGCGCCTCGGGGCGGGCAATACAGTCGCTGGTGTAGCGACGAGGAGCGGGTGATATAGTCGTTGGGTGGTGCAACGACGAAGAAGGGCGAGCCATATAGTCGTTGGGTAGTACAACAACTACGAGGAGCGGGCGATATAGTCACTGGGTGGTGCAGTGACATGGAGGATCAGGCGGTAGTCGTTCACCAGAGCGACGGCGAGAAGGCGGCGAGGACACTGTCGTAAGCGAGGCGACATGTGATTTTAGTTCAACAGAACGACCTAGAGGAGGGCGAAAGGCCTGCCGTCGACAAGGTGTCGGTGATAGTCGATGGTTATGGAGGTGCCGAAGTTGCGGCACCGAGGAAAATATCGAGATCATCGTAGGAGGTGGAGCTCGATGGCGAAGTTGCCAGCTGTCATCATGTTCTGCACGTGAATTCTTGTAAGGTGCGTCCAAGAGTTCACACGTGTGAGTCTTCTGCTGTAGTTGAGATGTGATCCTGTGGAAGAGTTCCAACAGAGGGGGTGGGAGGTGGGGAGTCTTTTTCAAGTGTTGCCAAGGCCTATCATACTCAAAATGCGGAAATTTGTTAGAGCACTTTCTTGCGTGATACAACAAGGTACACCATTGGGTATACAAAACTTATCGGTGTAAAAGAAAAGAACCACCGCCTCCACCAAGTATGACTGCGCGTGAGGGGGAGGGAGAGGGGGCGGCGGCCTTGCCGCCTCTGCCGAAACCACCGCAGCTGTCCCCGCTGGTGCGTGTGGCCTCAACGGGAGATCAGGTGTTGACTCAGCGTGAGTCTTGTGGATCCGAGTCCGAGTCGGATCTGGATCAGGATCCAGCCTGCGGACATCTGGATCCGATGAGATGGAGGATTCGCTTCGAAGATGGCTGGAGGGCCGAGAGTTGGAAGGATGGTTTCCTTTACGAGCACTCGCCATCGAGATGGATGACGATGAGGGATGAGGATCATGATATACTGGCCGAACGATACCTGGGCGACGGTGAGACGATTCAAACAGGTACGCGTTTGTAAATTGACTATTTCGAGGTTCTTGTGCTGGATCGCCTGCAGGTTTCTTCCAACAGGGAGGAGCAGATCGAAATCGTTGATCTAACAACTTGGGAGCATCGAAGCCCGAGACCGAATTCGGGGATCGGAGGAAGGTTCTGGGTGCTAGTCGATGATGAAGATGAGGATACTGAGGATCCTCACTCGCCTAGTGCCAACGGGCCGACGATGCACGTGTAGTTGTCGACGTTGGCCGTATCTGCTGTTGTGCCTTCATTCCAGATCATGCCGGGAGAGGCGGAAGGACAAGAGGAGCTCGGCGCCAAGACCGGCGGCGGGCTGCAAATCTGCGGTGCTGCCAATAAAGTCGTGGAAAGGTCCCCTTCCCAAGGTAAGTTTACCACAAGTCACCTTATCGGATTTTTTTTCCGCCGGATGGGTTGACGAAAATTACTAGAAAGAAGAAGAAGAAAGTGATTCCGGCGGTGTTTCACACGCCGCCGGCGACCGTCGGTCCAGGCGACATCCGAGCGGCATGTCGCGTGCGTTTGAACTAGCTGCTTGCCAGTGTTGGGCCGGAGACCGTTTCGCCAAGTCTGGGGCCGGATTATAGGAACCGAGGAGGGTTCCGCGGCTTTCATGGCGGTAGGGGTGGTGCCAAGCGACCATCGCAATACCGCCAGCGACCGCCGCCGCCACCACCGGTCTATGCGGAGGCTGCGGTCTCTATGAAGCGGAGCCATAGTCGGAGGTGGCAGTGGTGACCGCCCTCGCTGCTTCTAACTTGCCGGCGACCGAGCCAACTGGGGCGAATGGTTGGGAATTGGCTAATGACAAATCTTCTGTGTGGTATCCTTCCTGAAGGTACCACCGTGGACAAGCTCAAGACCTCAATCCACTACTTCCGCAGGAAACCCTAGACCAGTTGGATCGGATGATGGCGCCACTCTTACATCGCTTCCCTTTTGGGGGCGTCATTCTTGGAGGTTGCATTTCGGCTCGAGGGACCAGTGGAAGGTGTCTTTGATGGAGCGGTGCTTCATGTTTAGCAATGGAGACTCGGCGTCCGATGCGCGGAGATGGACTCACGCAGGAGGGCGAAGCTGTCTGGCGTAATGGTGTCGTTGATGGCAGAGAGGCCTGGCAAGGTCGGTGCAACAGTTTTGCTCTGAGGATGGTCCGAGGGATCACTACTAGGGAAAAGGCTAGCAACAACGCGGGTTTTAGGCCTATCAGCAGCGCGGGTGCCCGCGCTACCAGTAAGGCGCTACAGCTAACTCTTAGTAGTAGCGCTGCCTGTACCCGCGCTACCACTATTGACTATAGCAGCAGCGCTTTTCAGGAACGCGTGCTATTATTTAGCTGTAGCGATTTTTTGGTCCCGCGCAACAGTTATATCTTTCACCATTTCCCCATTCCAGCTTCGATAAACTGCAATTTCCAGATACTAGGTACAACTAGATATCAATTTTATAAAGCATTATAGGTACTAGGTAGTACTCCCTCGGTTCGAAATTACTCGTCGTGGTTTTAGTTCAAATTTGAACTCAAACCACAACGAGTAATTTGGAACCAAGGGAGTACTAGATAACAATTTCATATATACTCAACATGCAACCTCAAGCAGTACAAGGTGACATCGACGAAAGTCATCATATTTAGGTCTAGATGATATCGACGACAATCATCATATGTAGTTATACATGATATCGACGACGATCATCATATGTAGTTCTAGATGATATAGCCACACACACATATGTATTTCTAGATGATATAGCCACACACACATATGTAGTTCTAGATGATATCGACGACGATCATCATCCTCAAGCCTGGGCGGTGGGTGTTCCTGATAGTAATTAGGATGGCCTGTCCAACACGAAGATTCTTGCAACGAGGAATATCTTCCACCCAACCGAGTTCAAGTGTGTGCGACCATCTGTGTCCAACCGAATTCATGTGGTGACGGAGCCCCTTGCGGTAAGGCGCGTAGTCCAACTGAGCCTTGTTCATCAGGCTCGATACCACAACTCATAGATAGGTTCTTTGGCAATCTCTGAATAAGAAAAACATATCAATTAATAAATAGCCTCACACATACTCTTGCAAATATATTTCTATTAAGTCTAGATTTCTACACTATCAAAAGACACAGTACTACGCATTTGTACTAATTAATCATGAATTCTACTAATAAGTATATATGGATTATCTACACTATTAATAGTTCCTTGGATTCTACACTAATAAGCATGTGATAAGACTCTACACTAAAGTATATGATCGACTAGATTCCGCAAAGCATATCATTGGACTCTACACTAAGCATATCATCGGACTCACTAAGCATATAATCGGATAATTTGCATTTGTAAGTATAACAATAAAGCATATATATATATATATATCTTCAAATTACTACATGCAGTACGTATAACATAACATTTCATGCCGATCGACCATGGTACTTGTCAGGCGGGTCACGAATGGCACCCCGACAAAGTCATCACGTGGCGAATTTATGTCCCATAGGTTGCACACCTCCTCCTGCTCAGCCTCATTCTTTTAGCTCTGAAGGAGAATCTTTCTGCACACCTCCTCCTTGCACCAGGTTGATATAAATGATAACCAGCTTGGGTCTTTCTGCTCTGAAGGAGAATCTGATCAACTCACCACCAGTAAAACGCATGCGAGCGAGGAAATGGGCCCATCCATCTCCTCCAATCTGCGACATATTGCATCCTTTCTCGACCTCCATAGTGTACGACCCCCCAGGAGCCTCAAATGTCACAGTGTCTCCTGTCAGCTTGTTGAATTTCAACCTCACATTGCATGGGATGATCTGTGTAAGAAAAGCAAAATGACACAATGGAGTAATGCCAACACTAAAAATAAAATAGTTGTTACATTTCATCTTATTTCTTACCGCCTGTCGGTGTCAAAACCTGCGGATCTCGGGTAGGGGGTCCCGAACTGTGCGTCAAGGACAAATAGTAACAGGAGACAAGGGACACGATGTTTTTACCCAGATTCAGGCCCTCTCGATGGAGGTAATACCCTACTCCTGCTTGATTAATATTGATCATATGGATAGTACAAGAGTAGATCTACCACGAGATCAAGGAGGCTAAATCCTAGAAGCTAGCCTATGGTATGATTGTTGTGTATGGAGTTGATTATCCTATGGACTACAACCCTCCGGTTTATATAGACACCGGATAGGGTTAGGGTTACACAGAGTCGGTTACAATGGTAGGAGATCTTGAATATCCGCATCGCCAAGCTTGCTTCCACACCAAGGAAAGTTCCATCCGGACACGGGACGAAGTCTTCAATCTTGTATCTTCATAGTCCAGGAGTCCGGCGAAGGTATAGTTCGGCTACCCGAACACCCCCTAATCCGGGAGTCCCTCAGTAGCCCCTGAACCAGGCTTCAATGACGACGAGTCCGACGCGCAGATTGTCTTCGACATTGCAAGGCGGGTTCCTCCTCCAAGTCCTTCATAGAAGATTGTAAATACCCATAATAGTGTCCGGCTCTGCAAAATAAATTTCCACATATTGCCATAGAGAGAATAATAATAACACAAATCAAATCTGCTGACGCATTCCGTAGTGCATCATCACACTACGGCCAAGTTCTTTATGAATCGTTTTTACTTTTCCACCTCAGCATGTTTTGCGAGGTGGTTTCCTTGGCACGTCTTGTCAAAGCAGAGATCGTGTGCCCTTTTTACGGGATTCTCATCAATACGGACGTGGGTAACCCAACCGCGCCATGGCGCTTGGGAGGCAAGCGAGTTTTATTAGGCAGGTGGGGACGCATAACCGCATCCGCCCATATAAGGGGATAAGGATCCACCTTTTTTACCTACGCCTTCTTCCTCCTTTGCCTATCCATCTCCTGCGCACTCGAGCTCCAGCGCCCAAGCCCGCTCTTTCCACCTCAACCTTCTCCAGCAATGTCCGGAGCGGGAGGCAAGTGGATGGCATCGTCCGTCATGGAGGTCCGAGTGAAAAAGCTGAGGAAGGCCGGATACCTGTCCAAGGACAGCCTGCACCGGCTTCCCGAAAAGGGGCAGCTTCTCCCCACCCCAAGGCCCCATGAGAAGGTAGTGTTCCTTCCGCACTTCCTCCGCGGACTGGGTTTTCCACTCCACCCATTCGTCCGGGGACTCATGTTCTACTACGGCCTGGATTTCCACGATCTGGCCCCGAACTTCATCCTCAATATCTTGGCGTTTATCGTCGTGTGTGAGGCCTTCCTCCGTGTCCGCCCCCATTTCGGCCTCTGGCTCAAGACCTTCAACGTCAAGCCCAAGGTGGTGCGCGGTAGCCAGGCGTAGTGCGGAGGCGCCATGGCGGGCAAGATGGCCAATGTCCTATGGCTCGAGGGCTCCTTCGTGGAGACCCTAAAGGGGTGGCAGTCCGGGTGGTTTTACATCACCGAGCCACGCGATCCGAAATGGGTCGCAGCCCCTGAGTTCCGATCCGGACCCCCCACGTGGCTTATGTCCTGGAAAGAGACGGGCCTGTCATGGGGCGACGAGAAAGAGGTGACCGGACTGCAAACATGCATCCAATCCCTGGTGAACAAACCGATCAGGCTTGTCAACGTGGTCCAGGTTATGCTCGTCCGCCGGATCCTCCCGTGTCAACAACGGGACTTTACTCTATGGGAGTTCAACCCGGCGCAACACCAAACCCTCAACAGGCACTTCGACACGACATATGAAGACGTCTGGAAGGTGCTAACCAAAGGCGCCAAGGCTCCCACATCCGCCCCCGAAGACCGCGGATACAGCTCGCAGCGTCACGCTAGCGAGGTGAGCTATTTCTACCCTTCACGGGATGTTTAAGCTCTTTTTCATAGTTTGACTCTATGCGGGATCTAAACTCCCTTGCCTTTAACAGGCTTGGCAGGCGATATCCGGACAAATTAACTGTCTGGCTCCCTTGCCCGAAGACCCAGCCCCTGCTCTCTTAGAGAAGTTGCTGGCTCCGGAGCCTTATGTGGTGCCGGAGAAGAAGGCCAAGAAGAAGAAGGCCACGGGGACTCGAAAGAGTGCCCGCAACATGGTGGTGTCGGACTCGTTATCCGACGAGTCCGAGACGCCCTCCTCCCATGAAAACGAGGAGGAGGAAGAAGAAAACTCTCCCCCCCCCCCCCCGCAGAGGGAGGAGAGGAGAGGAAGGCTGCCCCAACGGGGGAGGCCGAGGGGTCTAGGAAAAGGAAGACCCCTCCGCCGGACTACTCCCCCGACGCCGAAGAGGGACAAGAGAAGTGGCCGAACAGAGCCAAGCGTCCGGCGAAATTGTAAGTTCGGATATCAGAGTAACTCATGATGTTCCTTTGTTGCACAGCTTTCCCTAATGTCGAGCGTAATTATGCAGTCCGCCCCGAGCCGAATTCAATCAATCGTCGGGCGGTTCCCTGGACTCATCGGACGTGAACTCAGTTCCGCCCGCTGTCTCCCCCGCACTACAGATGACGCCGAAGTGGCGTCGCGACAAACTCCGGGGCAGGAGGAGACGGTCCTGGAGGAGCCTCAAGGCAACCTCCCGGACTCCAGGAGTGAAGGGGATAAGGCCCCCCAGGGCGCCAAGTCCGGCTTTGAGCCGGACACCGTGCCGGAATCTTCAACGGTTCTGGACCGCGGTAGGCGAACTCCTTCCAAGAGGAGCAAGCCTTCTGAGCCGGCAGCCTCCGTCCAACCGGAGGCGCCGGACAATCTGCTGGAGGTGCTTGACGGCGCCTCCATCGACGAGGAGCATCGTACTATTATGAGTACGGTGATCCAGAGGGTTCAGTCCGCCAAGAGCGGACTGACTGAAGCTTGCGCTAGCCTTCTGACAGGCTTCGAGGTAAGAAAAAATATATCAAAATATTACCACATAGACAGTAGCCCCTGATGCTCTGTTTGGCGTTCGGAAAGAAAAGCCGAATAGAGGATCTATTAAATTTCGTAGGAGTCTAACAAAAAGGAGTCAATATGCGTATGCAGGCTTCGCTGCTATCCACCGCCGCACTGACTACGGAGGTGGGTGTCCTGAATCAGGACCTCGGGCGGACTGAGCAAGAGAGTCGGCCTTGCCAAGCGGCAGCTCGAGGAAAAAGAAGGTAAGAAATACCTTACAGAAAAAGTAACTATAAAAAGGCGTGATTGCAAAAAGTAACAGTATTGTACTGCTTATTGTAGGGGCCACGACTGAGGTGGCGACCCTCAAGCAGGCGCTGTCTGAGGCCGAAAAGAAAACGGCCGCAGAGCGCACCGAGCGAGAGAGACTTGGGGCTCAGGTCGGCGAGGTGCAGCAAGAGCTTCAGACTCTTATCAAAAAACATGAGAGTTTGGAGCTTGAGTCAAAGGCGCAAGCATCCAAGCTCGCGTCGGCCCTTGAGACCGCCAAGTCTGCCAAGGCCAAAGCCCAAAAGGCCCTCCAAGAGTTGGAGGAGATGAGGAAGATAGCAGCGGGTAAGGCATTCTTTATGCAAAGCAGAAATATAAAAGTAAACTACTTGTTACTTACCCGAATCCGGAGCTCTCCAGGGGCATTCACAGATCTTCCCCGCAGCGTATCCGGTGCCGCTGCATTCTACCGAGCTGAAGAGGGCAGCTCGACGGAGAAGGTGTTCTGGTCTCAGTATTCTGAGGCCGGACACCCTGTGCCCTTGAGCGACCAGCTGAAATAGCTGGTCGAGCTCCACAAGGCGGCCGAACAGGCCATGAAGGGCTTCATAGTTCGGCTGTGGCCCGGAGAAGTCTAAGGCTCGGGCTGGTGCGGCAGCTGGCGGAGGCCTGTCCAAGGCTCGAGGTCATCTAGCGCTCCATCTGTATTGAAGGTGCCCGGAGAGCCCTTTCCCGTGCAAAGGTGCACTGGGGTAAGCTGGACGGAGAGAAGCTTGTGAGGGACGGGCCGCCGCCGAGGAAGGAGCATCGCAAGCCCGAGAACTACTACAAGGATGTTCTTGCAGGTGCCCGCCTTGTGGTGGATGAATGTACCAAGGATGTAATTTTTGAATGAACTCGCTCGTGTTTATCCTGTGCGCTGAAAACTTGTTCATATGCGCTAAGCAATGCTTATTGAATTCAAAATATTATTTTCTGTGCGGCCGTTTATCAAAAATTGAGAGATGGCTAGTCCTCGGCTTCTGCACCCGTGCCACTAGTGCTTGGGTGTTCGGGATAAACCTGAGCGCTCTTTTTCCCATGGTTGGGTCCTTCGAGGGAGGCGCTCAGCACAACGAACCAGGCGATCGGACTATAATGCTTGAACACTCTCACTTAGCCATAGAACTTTATAATTTTAAATTTCGGCGAAGCCCCTAGTTCGGAAGACAGAGTTCGGGGCGCTATCCACGCCTTGGCCGGACAAAGCCAGCTCCTCGCTCGAACCCTAGAAGCTAGCCTATGGTATGATTGTTGTGTATGGAGTTGATTGTCCTACGGACTACAACCTTCCGGTTTATATAGACACCAGATAGGGTTAGGGTTGCACAGAGTCGGTTACAATGGTAGGAGATCTTGAATATCCGCATCGCCAAGCTTGCCTTCCACGCCAAGGAAAGTTCCATCCAGAAACGGGACGAAGTCTTCAATCTTGTATCTTCATAGTCCAGGAGTCCGGCGAAGGTATAGTCCGGCTACCCGAACACCCTCTAATCCGGGACTCCCTCACCGCCGCATGACGAAAACTCGGATGGAAGTAGATGCCGAACAGTTTCCAGTGGCAAGGTTGTTGGCGCACCTTGACTTGCTCAGTCGACATAGTGGTGTTGGTGGTGGCGCCATTTTCCTAAAGCAATATGAGCAAAGGATTAACGATTCACTTCACATGAAAGAAAAACAGTAGCATCTGATATTTTTGGTTCTTCCACGAGAAAGAATTTTATGAACAATTGTAATCCTAATTTGGCCCCTATTGACTAAGATAATTGTTTAAACAAACAAGTGGAAAATTTAACTAAATTGGCACCTACATTTTGCCAAAAAATAACTTATTACAAAAAAACTAAATCGAGCATACTAAATCAACTAAATCAACTAGCATACTAACTCCACTAGCATACTAAATCAACTAAATCAAAATGTTCTAAATTAACTAGGCTACTAAATCAACTAAATCAACTAGCCTACTAAATGAACTAAATCAAAATGTTCTAAATCAACTAGCCTACTAAATCAACTGAATCATATCAACTAAATCAAAATGTTACATATGAAAGCCTACTAAATCAAAATGCATCAGGGAGGAGGGACCAGGAGGGGCGACTCGAGGAGTGAGAAGATAGTAGGACGGAGGAGGAAGGCGGAGCGAGGAGGGGCCGGCCGGCGGCAAGTGGAGGGAGGACGGATCGAAGAGGAAGGCAGAGCGAGGAGGGGGTGGCCAGCGGCGAGTGAAGGGAGGACAGAGGAGGAGGCCGGTACCGAGTCCAGCGACGAGGATGAGGCGACAGCGGTGCAGATCGGGGGAGCTAGGGGCGACGGGGGAGGACCGGCAGCGCGGGGGTGAGGAGGAGACCGTGAGTGTGTGTGAGTGTGATCTGTGGATGAGGCTAGTGAGTGGGGGGAGATGGAATGGCATAGCATTAGCGCGCTATAGGTAAACGCGCTACTGCTACGTTACATAGCAGTAGCGCTGTTTATTTTAACGCGTTGCTGCTATAACTGGCTTCGCGGCGGCGTCGTGGGAATTTTAGCAGTAGCACTTCTTGGGGTGCACGCGCTACTAATAACTTGTTTCAGCAGTGAGTTTCTATGGCCCGCGCTACTGCTACTTAGCAGGAGCGCCTGATTTTAAAGCGCGCTGCTGGTAAGATTCTGTGTATAGGCTTTTCCCTAGTAGTGGATGATGGAGGTGATGGCCCTTGCAGCGTGCGGTGCTCACTGGGAGTGTGCCTGACCAGTGTGGGACCCAATCCAGGTAGTGGCTCGGAGGGGACACCCAGCTTTAGATGTTAGGCTTTAGTGCGTTGTCTGTTTGGTATTAGGTCCGTACATTCGGCACGCCTTCATCAATGGGATATGAGTAGCAACGGCGTTGCCAAGATGGTGGCTTCAGGCTTATTGATGTATCACCTAGTATGGTCTTTATGAATAATTCATAACATGGCTGCATGCATCGTCCAGATGCAGAGGCCGGGAATACATCATCCTGTTCTAAAAAAGCAAAAAATAAAAAAGAAATTTGGGACGGAGTGAGTATAAAATGGAGGGGAAGTCTTTTTGGTAAACAATAAGATCAATTGCCTCATTCGAAACTTGAAAGTGCATTTTTTTTTTGACAACGGAAGTCAGGGCCAAGGCCGACTCCATACGCAGGAAAAGGGACAGGCACACGTACATCCCATATGTACCCAAGGTTTTTTTTTCTTTTGGTTGCTTGTTGATTGCTTGCACTTAATCCTACGAGATTATCAATTGATTAATATATTTGCTTGAATAATGCATTATCATCTGATTTCTTGCTTAGATCGGTCTGTTCTATATTTCCAAACAGTTTTGGTCTGGGCCTATTTTGTTTAATTGGATAATTCTAATGCACTAACTTATCGAATCGAAATAAATTTTCTTTTGTTTCCCTTTTTCTAGGAACCTATTTTGTTGGCATTCGATAGGACATAGGTTTTGAGAAACATCATTGTGTGTGTGTGTGGGGGGGGGGGGGGGTACAAAGCCTGTCGCCATGGCATCCAGCAGTGGTCATCCATCACCGTACATAGGTCACGCGTTTGTAGCATAACCTGAGTCTCCGTAGTTTGTCCAGCTCAACATATCGGCCATTGTGTTGATCCCCATATTCGCGCACAACATGTTGCACGATTGGTTCATGGAGGTTCACCTCCTTGCCATTCGAGATCGTTGCATGTGGCCCACCTTTCTTCGGACTGTCTGACATCTTCACATGGCCAAGAGCACGTGGGATACTGATTGTTTGTCAGCGACCAAAGAGTACTCACGCAATTAGCTGGACACACCAGAGGTTTTACACACTAGCAAACACAAAGCACACATGAAATTTGATGCCATGAAAACTTGCTACTGATTTTTATTTGGAATACAGAGAGAAAGAAAGGTCGTTGCACGACCGACCTAAACACACACCACGTTCCTAATGACTCGTGCCATCCCACGGATCAGATCGTGCGTGCATGATCTACGGCTCCACTATTATCACGTGTGATCCGATGTGCCATGCCATCCCATGACTCGGTTCACGGCGCGGTAGAAACGGGAGCGACTCCAACCTGACATGTGGACTCGATGCAAACATGCTTGCCGTGGAGACCGACTCTCGGCGCACAGCGCATGCTTGCAGGCAGCTCTATGGCGCGTTATTTGGAACAAACAGATTGAAGGAAAAAAAACCCCAGGGCATGGATCAGCCCTCGATTCACAAAAACCCACATCGTGAAGTTGTCTTAGTGGATCTCGTCATTCTCCGAGTCAATCACGTCGTTCTCCGAGTCGGGTAAGTGATTGTCCACCTGCTCGTGCCTAGCCTGCCATGCCGTCAACCACAAACACCGCATCCTGATTCCGTTACGTTCAGTCATCACCCAGGCGGAAAAAACTGAAAACCTTGGAAAAATTGAAAGTAGATCGAGTTCATACCCTCCTCATCTGGGCACGGCGGTACTTGAACCAGAGTTTGATATGCTGGGGCTCCACACGAAGCTAGCGACCGAGATGAGCGCGCTGGGTCTCATCAGAGTTGGGGCACTCCTTGAAAACACTGCAGTCAGAAAAAAGAAGATGAAAACCTTGAATACCGTGCACATGGATCACCATGAAAATATGACACGAAAAATAAGCTGTAGGAATGGTGCTTGATCAACCTCTCGAGGATCCGAATCTGGTTCTCTGTTAGATCCATTGTAACCAATTTCTCGCTCACTCTCCCAGGTGGGAGGCAAATGATTTAAACAACGAAGGCACACCCCTCGCCCCTCACGTCGCCCCCGCGGGCGACCCTGGGGGAAAACCCTAGCCACCGCCCCTCGAGTCTCCTCCTCTCCCCCTCCTCCCCGCCGTACATAACGCCGCCGGGCGAAGCCGGGCCGGCTGGGCGGCGGCGGGGCTTCTCCCCACCCTCTCCGTCTTGGCTGGCGCGGGACAGCGGGATCCAGAGGAACGCCGGGCGAACGTGGGGTCCAGCGGCGCGGCGGGTGGGTCTCCCATTTGCGTCGTGCGCGGTGCGGCGGTGGCGACCTGCGTGTCATTAGGTGGTGGCTGCGTTGGCCTGACCGGTGGTCGCGGGTGCCGCCGGATCCAGATCGGATCTATCTGGATCCTTTCTTCGGACTCCGTCGGCCGCCGCAGGGTGGTGATGATCGTCGCTGGCCACGTCGGATCATTGGATTCGGTGACTGGAGATCTACAAGAAGTTCTTCTCGATCCTCCTTTCTGGTGGGTTGAGCCCCATGGCTCTTTCATCTTCGCGGGGTTCGGATCGTGGCTTGACGGATCCGGAGTACACGGAGGTTTGGTGGCATAGGATGGGGACTGGAGGAAACTTTGGTCGGCGTGTTCGGCCCGGCATCGGCGATGTCACTTGACGACGTTACCCTTCTTGGAGGCGAAACCGAGGTCCCCCCTATCCACCCCCGAACCCCTCCCGGACGAAAGTCCAAAATTCAGTCTGGATTGGGCGGCGGCGGCGTCCTGCGCGTCGTATCCTCCATGGAGGCGCTGTCTTGGGAGGAACTGTTGTTCGGGGTAGAGATGTTGTGGATGGTGGGCTCCGAGTAGCTTCAGCAGTGGCGATGGTGTGGAGGTTGCCAGGTGGTGCGGCGTTGTATCTACCGCGTCATTGACAACGAGTGGTGGCGGCATGGTGCAGCTGCATGTCAACGACGGATGCGGCTTGATGGACGAGCGCAGGGTGGTCGAGCTGTCTGGCGCCATGGTGGCATCGACGACAGGCCTGGCAAGGTCTGTGCGTCAGTACCTGCTCTGGAGATGGATCTGTGGAAGAAGGCGGCGACAGCCTCGGTGAGTGCGCCGGACCGGCGTGTGATCCAGTCCCGGTATGTGGCTAGGATGGGGCATCCGGCATTAGATATTAGGATTTGGTGCGATGTCTGTTTGGTATTAGGCTCGGACTTTCGGTAACACTGCATCAAGGGGGTAGGAGTAGCGACAGATGTTGCCTATATGGTGGCTTCAGGCTTACTGATGTACTACTTTGTAAGGTATTTTGTGCTTAATAATTAATAAAGTGGCCGTATGCATCGTTCAGATGCAGAGGCCGGAGGTGCATCCTCCTTTTCTTAAAAAAAGAGGAAGAGGAATTGAAGGCAGGAAGGTATCTTCGTACTGGATGTTGTGCGACCTCTGCCTTGCTCCTATTTATACACGAGAGGGTGGCGGTTCTCCTCTGTCACACTGCTGGCGCAAAGAAGCGCCCGTCTGTGTGACCTCCGGCTTATTAGCAGTTTCCTGGACGGTCTCTCTTAATGCCTCCTCCTTTTTGGCTTCTTCCACCCTGTATTGCTGACAGTCCGTCCCTGCATTGCTCGTGATCTAAACACTCTTGTATTACTTTGCAGAGGGAGTAACAAGCAGTGCTTTCAGATTTCAACCATGTAATCTATAGTTTCATTTTGCAGAATTTGCAAAGCACTTCAAATCAAACAACTTCAGAGGTTATGGACCTGCATCGGTACGAGCCCTACTGGGTTTGGATGCAACAAACAAATGCAGAGTGACCTGAAAATGGCAGGTGACCTGTCTTGAGTACGTAATTTCTCCCCTCCCACAATTACCATTGTTCCTCTTGTAGAAAGGGAGATAATTGATCCTGAAGCTACGTCCATGTATTGGTCGTTAACCATTATAATAAATTTTGCAATATTTTAGCATGAAATTGATAGGTAGGCATTAATTTCCAGCCTCTTACTTATGTATGGATATCAAATTAATCAACAGTACAGGTGGGTCATTATCCTCTAAATCATAATATTCAAATTCCAAGTAAGGAAAGTAGCATAACAATGACCGACCTATTATTGCAAGCCCTATCATGTATCATTAGGCTAGATATGGCAATATGTTTGCTTGAGTGCACCATTGCACTCCTTTTACAATGGATGTTCTGATACAAAATCTCTTGATCTAGATGGGAGATTACATTTAGTCTTATTTTCTTATTAAACATGAAACAACACAACGTCAAGATCTTGATCCACAATTCTTGTTCCATATATATTTGATTCGAGTGAAAGTTCTGAAGTAACATGCCTTTGTTATTTCCTGTCGTTTGTTCCAAAAATACGATATATCTTTTGGCCATAAAACTACAACAACTCATAAGAACTACAACCATTTCCCTCTTGCAAAAACTTTTTCTTCCTTCCTCCACAACCATTATACTTACCATGCATATCCACGATGAACCCCGACCGTACCAACGCACACCATCTAATCCGGCAGCCTCACGAAGTTGCCACCGAAGCCAAACGGTGCCCACCCGCCTAACGAGCCATTTTCTTGGTGTTGTGTTGTTGTTCTTCAACATCCTTGTACAGTGCCTTGCGTGCGTGTGTTGCGTTATCGTGTTGTGTTGTGTTGTATGTGCTGAATTGTCTGATTTGTATATAAAGTGGAGCGGAAGTCTTTTTGATAAACACTGAGATCAATTGCCCAGTTGAAACTTGAAAGTGCATTTTTTTGATTTTGACAGCGGAAGTCAGGGCCAAGGCCGACCTCAAGCGCAGGAAAAGGGGCAAGCACACGTACATCCCACATGTACTCAAGCTTTTTCTTCTTCTTTTGGTTGCTTGTTGTTTGCTTGCGCTTAATCCTACGAGATTTTCAATTGATTAATATATTTCCTTGAATAATGCATTATCATCTGATTTCTTGCTTAGATCGATGTGCTCTTTATTTTCAAACAGTTTTGGTCTGGGCCTATTTTGCTCAATTGGATAATTTATGTGGACAAAGTTATCGAATCAAAATAAATTAGTTTATTTTCTTCTGTTTCCCTTTTTCTAGGAGCCTATTTGTTGGCGTTCGATGGGACATATGTTTTGAGAAACCTAACCAAGTTAATTTACCAAATGCTGACCTTTACTTAATCATGTCCCAACCATTCCTTGTTGTTGGTTTCACGGCGAAAATCGACATCATTGTGTGTGTGTGTGTGTGGGGTGGGGGGGGGGGAGCAGCTCTTTGGTTGCCATGGCATCCAACGATGGTCATGCAGACGGCCATCGTCTTACAGAGGTCACGCGCTTGTCGCCTAACCAAAGTCGTCGTAGTTCGTTCGGGTCAACATATTGGCCATTGTGTTGATCCCCAAACTCGTGCACAACATACTAAATGATTGGTTCACCGCGGTTGACCTCCTTGCCATTGGAGATCGTTCCATGCCACACACCTTTCTATGGACTGTCCGACATCTTCACATGGCCAAGAGCACATGGATATGATACTGAATGTTTTGTCAGTGACCCAAGATTACACACACAACTAGCTAGACACATCAGAAGTTATACACACTAGCAAACTCAGATCAGCACACATGGAATATGATGCCATGAATACTTGCTACAGATTTTTTATTTGGAATACAGAGAGAAAGAACGGTCATTGCACGACCGACCTAAACACACACCACCTTCCTAATGACTCGTGCCATCCCACGAATCAGATCCTGCGTGCAGGATCTACCGCTCCACTATTATCGTGTGTGATCCGATGTGCCATGCCATCCCATGACTCGGTTCACGACGCGGTAGAAACAGGAGCGACCCCAACTTGACACATGGACTCGATGCATGGACTCGACGCAAGCATGCTTGCCGTCGAGACCGACTCTCAGTGCGTACCATCTGCTCGCAGGCAGGTCTATGGCATGTTATTTGGAACAAACAGACTGAAGGGAAAAAAACTAGGGCATTCACTAAGTTTACTTCAATGGATCAGCCCTCAATCCACAAACCCACATGGCGAAGTTGTCTTAGTGAATCTCGTCGTTCTCCGAGTCGGATAAGTGGTTCTCAACCTGCTCGTCCCAAGCCCCATGTCATCAACCCCAAACACTACATCGAGATCCATTACATTCCATCATGACCAGGTGGAAAAAACTGAAATGTTGGAAAAATTGAAAGGAGATTGAGTTCATACCCTCCTCATCTGGGCACGGCGGTTCTTGAACCAGAATTTGATCTGCTGGGGCTGCACGCCAAATTCGAGGCCGAGATGGGCGCGCTGGATCTCATCAGGGTTGGGGCACACCTTGAAAGTCCTGCAGTTTTCAAAAAACAAAAAAGAAAACCTTGAATACCCTGTACATGGATCACCATGAAAATATGACACGAGAAATAAGCCATAGAAAATGGTGCTTGATCAACCTCTCGAGGATCTCAATCTGGTTGTCACTTAGATCCATTGTAACCAATTTCTTGCTTGCTTGCTCACTCTCCCAAGCTGCCTAGAGGAAGAGGAAGTGGACGCAGGAGGTTATCTTCCTACTGGATGCTGTGTGACATCTGGTTTGCTCCTATTTATACATCAGAGGGTGGTGTTTCTCCTCTGTCACAGTGCTGGCGCAAAGAAGCGTTCGTCTGTGTGACCTCTGGCTTGCTGCTGGCAGTCTCCTGGCCGGTCTCTCTTAATGACTCCTCCTTTTTGGTTTCTTGCACCCTATATTGCTGACCGTCCGTCCCTGTATTGCTCGGGAGCGCCAGCAGCAGAAACGTTCGCTTTGACTTTTGACCACCTCGGCTCGCTCGCCGGCTCTTGAAGGTTTCTCTTTATGCCTGCTCTCTCATGGCTTCGTCCTGGCTTGCTCGGGAGCGCCAGCAGTCGCGTGGTAGTACTAGTAACTGATGCGATGTAAGAAACTTATGCCAACAAATTCCAATCATACCCACAAAAAAAAAACAGATCATAGTACATATGTCCCTATTGGGTTTATTGACCTGTGATGTAAGAAGCAGTGCATTCAGATTTAAACCATATAACCTATAGTTTTATTGACCAGAATTTGCAAAGCACTTCAAATCAAACAACTTAAGAGTTTGTGAACCTGCTTCTGTACGGATCCTACTGGGTTTGGATGCAACAAACAAATCTAGCTACACAAATGCATAGTGACCGGTGACCTGTCTTGAGTTCTTCTTGTACAAAGGGAGGTAATTAATCCTGAGGTTACGTTCATGTATGGCTTGTTAACCATTATAATTAATCAATTCTGCAATATTTTAGCATGCAGTAGGCATTAATTTCCAACTTCTTACTTATGTATGGATATCAAATAATCAAGTGACAAAAACCCGGGAGCACTATATGCTGGGCCAGAGCTAACTGTTTCAGCCCTTGAGGGTGTTGGAGTAATCCAAACATACGTTGTGCTAGTTAAAACTAGTACTGTTGCAATCAGGCTTGCCGGTGATTAGTGTACTAGTTGCAGTCTAGTACGATTAGGAGTCTAGCCATTGTGTACGTGTAGGTAATAGTTTGAGTCCGGTTAGCTTTGCTAGTATGTGTCCGTGTAGATTAGGAATTTTGAGTTCAGGTCGGTTGCGTGGAGTAAGGTCCTGCATCTATATATAGATGAGCAGGTGCGTGAGATTTTGTAACCGTGTGAGAAAATCAGAAAGATAAATAAAGAGAAAAGAGGGCACGACAAGGGCCCTTGGCAAAAGTTTTTTGTGCGCACGTGTTCATCTATTTTGATGTGATCGATCTTGTGGAGAATTTCCAACAATTGATATCTAGAGCAAGGTCGAGGTGAAGCTGCGCTTGCCCTAGGGTGGCGACCCTGCTAGTGCCTCGGGGCGGGCAATACAGTCGCTGGTGTAGCAATGAGGAGCGGGTGATATAGTCGTTGGGTGGTGCAACGACGAAGAAGAGCGAGCCATATAGTCGTTGGGTGGTATAACGACTACGAGGAGCGGGCGATATAGTCACTGGGTGGTGCAGCAACATGAAGGATCAGGCGGTAGTCGTTCAGCAGAGCGACGGCGAGAAGGCGGCGAGGACACTGTCGTAAGCGAGGCAACATGTGATTGTCGTTCAGCAGAACGACCTGGAGGAGGGCGGAAGGGCTGCCGTCAACAAGGTGTTGGTGATAGTCGATGGTTATGGAGGTGCCGAAGTTGCGACACCGAGAAAATCATCAAAATCATCGTAGGAGGTGGAGCTCGATGGCGAAGTTGCGAGCCGTCATCAAGTTGTGCACATGAATTCTTGTATGATGCGTCCAAGAGTTCACACGTGTGAGTCTTCTGCTGCAGTTCAGATGCGATCTTGTGGAAGAGTTCCAACAGAGGGGTTGGGAGGTGGGGAGTCTTTTTCAAACCTGACTCAAGTGTTGCCAACGCACACCATCTAATCTGGCAGCCTCACGAAGTCGCCGCATGCGAGCCAAGAGCACCAATCGGCCTAGCAGACCCATAGCGCATACCGCGAACGATCGCTCTAGGATCCTGCGCTGCCATCTACCGCCGTCCCATATTCAAGAGGGATCCTTGCACTAACCTTGCCAGGCCCAACTGCCGTTGACACCGCCACGACACCAGACAATGCCACCAGTCTGCGTGCATCCATCAACCCACCTCCAACGCCGATACTCCACCGCACCATGCTGCCGAGACCCACCGTTTTTGATGCGGTAGATGCAACACCGCTCCACCTCTTAGCCCCTCCAATTAGTACCTACTCCTAAACAGTGCCCCCAGGAGACACAAGTCTCCATCATCATTTGATTTGGGAGACCCAGATCATGGGTTTCCACGGAGCAGATGCCTCCTGGAGGAAGAAGGACAAGCCATCTGCAGTTGCCACCGAAGCCAAACAGTGCCCACCCGCTTAACGAGCCATTTTCTTGGAGTTGTGTTGTTGTTCTTCAACATCCTTGTATAGAGCCTTGTGCACGTGTGTTGCGGTATCGTGTCGTGTTGTGTTTTATGTGCTGAATTGTCTGATTTGTATATAAAGTGAAGTGGAAGTCTTATTGATAAACACTGAGATCAATTGCCCAGTTGAAACTTGAAAGTGCATTTTTTGATTTTGACAGCGGAAGTCAGGGCCAAGGCCGACCTCATGCGCAGGAAAAGGGGCAAGCACATCTACATCCCACATGTACCCAAGCCTTTTTCTTCTTTTGGTTGCTTGTTGTTTGCTTGCGCTTAATCCTACGAGATTATCAATTGATTAAAATATTTGCTTGAATAAGGCATTATCATCTGATTTCTTGCTTAGATGAATGTGCTCTCTATTTTCAAACAGTTTTGGTCTGGGCCTATTTTTGCTCAATTGGATAATTTATGTGGACGAATTTATCAAATCAAAATAAATCAGTTTATTTTCTTCTGTTTCCCTTTTTCTAGGAACCTATTCGTTGGCGTTTGATGGGACATATGTTTTCAGAAACCTAACCAAATAATTTACCAAATGCTGACCTTTTACTTAACCATGTCCCAACCATTCCTTGTCGTTGGTTTCACGGCGAAAATCGACATCATTGTGTGTGTGTGGTGGGAGGGTGGGGGGGTGGTCGAGCAGGTCTTTGGTTAACATGGCATCCAGCGATGGTCATGCAGACGGCCATCGTCTTACAGAGGTCACACGCTTGTTGCCTAACCAAAGTCGACGTAGTTCGTTCGGGTCAACATATCGGCCATTGTGTTGATCCCCAAACTCGTGCACAACATACTGCATGATTGATTCACCGCGGTTGACCTCCTTGCCATTGGAGATCGTTCCATGCCACGCACCTTTCTTCGGACTGTCTAACATCTTCACATGGCCAAGAGCACATGGATATAATAGTGAGTGTTTTGTCAGTGACCCGAGATTACTCACGCAACTAGCTGGACACATCAGAGGTTATACACACTAGCAAACCCAGAGCACACATGGAATTTGATGCCATGAATACTTGCTACAGATTTTTTTATTTGGAATACAGAGAGAAAGAATGGTAGTTGCATGACCGACCTAAACACAAACCACCTTCCTAATGACTCGTGCCATCCCACGAATACAATCCTGCGTCCAGGATCTACAGCTCCACTATTATCGCGTGTGATTCGATGTGCCATGCCATCCCATGACTCAGTTCACGACGCGGTAGAAATGGGAGCGACCCCAACCTGACACATGGACTCGATGCATGGACTCGATGCAAACATGCTTGCCGTCGAGACCGACTCTCAGTGCATACCATCTGCCCGCAGGCAGGTCTATGGCATGTTATTTGGAACAAACAGACTAAAGGGAAAATAAACCTAGGGCATTCACTTAGTTTACATCAATGGATCAGCCCTCAATCCACAAACCCACATGGTGAAGTTGTCTTAGTGAATCTCGTCGTTCTCCGAGTCGGATAAGTGGTTGTCAACCTGCTCGTCCCAAGCCTGCCATGCCGTCAACCCCAAACACTACATCGAGATCCATTACATTACATCATGACGAGGTGGAAAAAACTGAAATCTTGGAAAAATTGAAAGGAGATCGAGTTCATACCCTCCTCGTCTGGGCATGGCGTTTCTTGAACCAGAATTTGATCTGCTGGGGCTGGACGCCAAGTTCGCGGCCGAGATGGGCGCGCTGGGTCTCATCAGGGTTGGGGCACACCTTGAAATTCCTGCAGTTTTCAAAAAACAAACAAGAAAACCTTGAATACCCTGTACATGGATCACCATGAAAATATGACACGAGAAATAAGCCATAGGAAATGGTGCTTGATCAACCTCTCGAGGATCTGAATCTGGTTGTCACTTAGATCCATTGTTACCAATTTCTTGCTTGCTCGCTCACTCTCCCAGGCTGCCTAGAGGAACAGGAAGTGGAGGCAGGAAGATATCTTCGTTCTGGATGCTATATGACCTCTGTTTTGCTCCTATTTATACATGAGAGGATGATGTTTCTCCTATGTCACAGTGCAGACGCAAAGAAGCGTCCGTATGTGTGACCTCTGGCTTGTTGCTGGCAGTCTCCTGACCGGTCTCTCTTAATGCCTCCTAGTATTTGGCTTCTTCCACCCTATAATGCTGACCGTCCTTCGTTGTATTGCTTGTGGGCGAAGCTCTTAGCTAAGGTGCGGGATCGTGGCCATGGCCGTGCAGGAGGCGGGGTGACTAGGGTATGGCGTTCAGTGGCGGTGATGTGGCAGGTGTCTTCATGACTAGTTGTACTATGTTGCCGAGGCTGCCGCCCATTCCTCAAGGCGCCGCCTTGGAGTACATAGCTCATCATGTGCGGCCCCATCTCTTCAGAGTGACTTGTTCATGGTTGGGGGCTATGGTGACATCAAGAAATGTGATCTCTATCCTACGAGCCATTTTCTTGGAGTTTCCTATTTTCTAAAAGGAGAATAACTCCCAACCTCTACATCAAACGATGCACTCATCCATCTTTATTAAATTATTCAACAGAGACTGACACAATAAATACAAGGATCAATCCAAAGCCACCTTTCCGACGAACTCTGTCACTACACCTACAAGCTTGATGATGAATCGTGACCGCACCAAAGCACATCATCTAATCCGGTAGCCTCATGAAGTCGCTGCCTGCGAGCCAAGAGCACCAACAATCCTAGAAGACCCACAACATACACCTCATGCATGCGCTCTAGGATATTGCGCTGCCATCTACCATCGTCCCATCTTCAATAGGGATCCTTGAACTGACCTTGCCAGGCTCAACTGCCGTCGCCGCCACCGCGACGCCATACAATGCCACCAGCCTGCGCGCATCCATCAACCAACCTCCAACGCCGATACTCCACCGCGCCATGCCGCTGAGACCCACCTTTTTTGATGTGGTAGATGCACACCACTCCACCTCTTGGCACCTCCAGTCAGTGCCTACTCCAAAACGGTGCCCCCAGGAGAGAGGAGAGAGAACGACAAGTCTTCGTCATCATCTGACTAGGGAGACCTAGATCTAGGGTTTCCATCAAAAGCAGATGCCTCCTGGAGGAAGAAGGGCACGCCATCCGCAGTTGTCGACGAACTCAAATGGTCCCCACCCGCACAATGAGTCATTTTCTTGGAGTTGTGTTGTTGTTCTTCAGCATCCTTGTATAATACCTTGTGCGCGTGTGTTGCAGTATCGTGTTGTATCTAAATTGTATTATTTATATATAAAGTGGTGCAGAAGTCTTTTTGATAAACAATAGGTTCAATTATCTCATTTGAAACTTGAAAGTGCACTGTTTTATTGTGACAACGGAAGTATGTTATCATTTTTTTTCCCGCAAAAAAAAAAAGATAACGGACGTCAGGGCCAAGGCCGACCTCATGCGCAGGAAAAGGGACAAGCAAACATACATCCCATATGTACCTAAGCTTTTTTGTTCTTTTGGTTGCTTGTTGATTGCTTGCACTTAATCCTACGAGATTATCAATTGATTAATATATTTCCTTGAATAATGCATTATCATCTGATTTCTTGCTTAGATCGGTCTGCTCTCTATTTTCAAACAGTTTTGCTATGGGCCTATTTTGTTCAATTGGATAATTCTGGTGCCCAAATTTACAGAATCGAAATAAATGAGTTTATTTTCTTTTGTTTCCCTTTTTCTAGGAACCTATTTGTTGGCATTCGATAGGACATATATTTTGAGAAATCTAACCAAATATACCAAATGTTCACCTTTACTTAATTGTGTCTCAACCACCCCTTGTCGTTGGTTTCACGACGAAAGTCGACATCATTTGGGGGTGGGGGGGAGCACCACCTCGGTCACCATGGCATCCAGTGATGGTCAGGCCGAGGGCCATCGTTGTACATAGGTCACGCGCTTGTACCATAACCTGAGTCGACGTAGTTCATCCGGGTCAACATATCGGCCATTGTGTTGATTCCCAAATTCGCACACAACATGCTGCATAATTGGTTCACCGCAGTTGACCTCCTTGCCATTGGAGATTGTTCCATGCAGCGCACCTTTCTTCAGATTGTCGGACATCTTCACACGGCCAAGAGCACATGGGATACTGAATGTTTGTCAGCGACCCAAGATTACTCCCGCAGTTAGCTGGAGACCCGAGAGGTTTTACACACTATCAAACAAGGGTCGTTGCACGACCGACCTAAACACACAGCACGTTCCTAATGACTCATGCCATCCCACGGATCAGATCGTGCCATGAAAACTTGCTACAGCCTTTTTATTTGGAATATAGTGAGAAAGAAGGGTCGTTGCACGACCGACCTAAACACACACCACGTTCCTAATGACTCGTGCCATCCCACAGATCAGATCGTGCGTGCATGATCTACGGCTCCACTATTATCACGTGTGATCCGATGTGCCATGCCATCCCATGACTCGGTTCACGACACGGTAGAAACAGGAGCGACCCTAACCCGACACATGGACTCGACGCAAACATGCTTGCCGTCAAGACTGACTCTCAGCGCACACCGCATACTTACAGGCAGCTCTATGGTGCGTTATTTAGAACAAACAGATTGAAGGAAAAAAACCTAGGGCATGGATCAGCCCTCGATCCACAAACCCACATCGCGAAGTTGTCTTAGTGGATCTCGTCATTATCCGAGTCAATCTCGTCGTTCTCCGAGTCAGATAAGTGATTGTCCACCTGCTCGTGCCTAGCCTGCAATGCCATCAACCACAAACACCACATCGAGATACTGTTACATTCCATCATCACGAGGCGGTCAAACTGAAAACCTTGGAAAATTTGAAGGGAGATAGAGTTCATACCCTCCTCATCTGGGCACGGCGGTTCTTGAGCCAGAGTTTGATATCCTGGGGCTCCACGCGAAGCTCACGACCGAGATGAGCACGCTGGGCCTCATCGGGGTTGGGGCACTCCATGAAAACACTGCAGTTTTGAAAAAAAAGAAGAAGATGAAAACCTTGAATACCCTGCACATGGATCGCCATGAAAATATGACACGAAAAATAAGCTGCAGGAATGGTGCTTGATCAACCTCTCGAGGATCTGAATCTGGTTGTCACTTAGATCCATTGTTACCAATTTCACGCTTGCTCGCTCACTCTCGCAGGTTGCCTATGTATACACGAGAGGGTGGTGTTTCTCCTCGTACTGGATGCTGTGTGACCTCTGGCTTGCTCCTATTTATACACGAGAGGGCGGTGTTTCTCCTCTGTCATAGTGCTGGCGCAAAGAAGCGCCCGTCTGTGTGACCTCTGGCTTGCTGCTGGCAGTCTCCTGGTCGGTCTCTCTTAATGCCTCCTCTTTTTTGGCTTCTTCCACCCTATATTGCTGACCGTCCGTCCCTGTATTGCTCGGGAGCGCCAGCAGCAGAAACGTTCGCTTTGACTTTTGACCACCTCGGCTTGCTCGCTGGCTGGTCTTGTTGGTTTCTCTTTATGCCTCCTCTCTCTTGGCTTCGTCCTGGCTTGCTCGGGACCGTCAGCAGCTGAAACGTTCGCTTTGACTTTTGACCACCTCGGCTCGCTCGCCGGCTGTCTTGAAGGTTTCTCTTTATGCCTGCTCTCTCTTGGCTTCTTCCCTGGCTTGCTCGGGGGCGCCAGCAGTAGCGTGGTAGTACCAGTAACAAATGCGATGTAAGAAGCTTATACCAACAAATTCTAATCATAGCACAGGTCAATTGGGTTTATTGACCTGCGATGTACTCGCACGGTAAAGAAA
The DNA here is from genome assembly GCA_032464435.1 of Aegilops umbellulata. Classification (NCBI taxonomy): domain Eukaryota; kingdom Viridiplantae; phylum Streptophyta; class Magnoliopsida; order Poales; family Poaceae; genus Aegilops; species Aegilops umbellulata. Next base: position 357,684,887 of record CP136059.1, on the reverse strand, counting down.
TATAAGAGTGTTCAGATTACTGCTGATCTAAACACTCTTGTATTACTTTGCAGAGGGAGTAACAAGCAGTGCATTCAGATTTAAACCATCTAATCAATAGTTTCATTTTGCAGAATTTGCAAAGCACTTCAAATCAAACAACTTCAGAGTTTATGGACCTGCATCAGTACGAGACCTACTGGGTTTGGATGCAACAAACAAATGCAAAGTGACCTGAAAATGGCCGGTGACCTGTCTTGAGTTCGTAATTTCTCCCCTCCCACAATTACCATTGTTCCTCTTGTAGAAAGGGAGATAATTAATCCTGAAGTTACACCCATGTATTGGTTGTTAACCATTATAATAAATTCTGCAATATTTTAGCATGAAATTGATAGGCATTAATTTCCAGCCTCTTACTTATGTATGGATATCAAATTAATCAATAGTACAGGTGGGTCATTATCCTCTAAATCATAATATTCAAAGTCTAAGTAAGAAAAGTAGCATAACAATGACCGACCTATTATTGCAAGCCCTATCATGTATCATTAGGCTAGATATGGCAATATTATTTGCTTCAGTGCACCATTGCACTCCTTTTACAATGGATGTTCTGTTACAAAATCTCTTCATCTAGATGGGAGATTATATTTAGTCTTGTTTTCTTATTAAACATGAAACAACACAACGTCAAGATCTTGATCCACAATTCTTGTTCCATATATATTTGATTCGAGTGAAAGTTCTGAAGTAACATGCCTTTCTTATTTCCTGTCGTTTGTTCCAAAAATATGATATATCCTTCGGCCATAAAACTACAACAATTCATAAGAACTATAACCATTTCCCTCTTGCAAAAAGTTTTTCTTACTTTCTCCACAACCATTATACCTACCATGCATATCCATGATGAATCCCGACCGCACCAACGCACACCATCTAATCTGGTGGCCTCACGAACTCGCCGCCTGCGAGCCAAGAGCACCAACCGGCCTAGCAGACCCATAACGCATACCGCAAGCGCTCGCTCTAGGATCCCGCGCTGCCATCCACCGTTGTCCCATATTCAAGAGGGATCCTTACATTAACCTTGCCACGCCCAACTGTCGTTGACACCGCCACGACACCAGACAATGCCACCAGTCTGCGTGCATCCATCAACCCACCTCCAACGTCCATACTCCACCGCACCATGCTGCCGAGACCACCGTTTTTTATGCAGTAGATGCAACACCGTTCCACCTGTTAGCCCCTCCAGTCAGTACCTACTCCAAAACAGTGCCCTAGGAGAGAGAATGACACGTCTCCGTCATCATTTGATCTAGGAGACCCAGATCTATGGTTTCCCCGGAGCAGATGCCTCCTAGAGGAAGAAGGGCAGGCCATCTGCAGTTCCCACTGAAGCCAAACGGTGCCCACCCGCCTAACGAGCCATTTTCTTGGAGTTGTATTGTTGTTCTTCAGCATCCTTGTATAATGCCTTGTGTGCATGTGTTGCGGTGTCGTGTCATGTTGTGTTGTATGTGCTGAATTGTCTGATTTGTATATAAAGTGGGGGGGAAGTCTTTTTGATAAACAATGAGATAATTTGTCCAGTTGAAGCTTGAAAGTGCATTTTTTGATTTTATGCATAGGAAAAGGGGCAAGCACACGTACATCCCACATGTACCCAAGCTTTTTCTTCTTCTTCTAGTTGCTTGTTGCCTGCTTGCGCTTAATGCTACGAGATTATCAATTGATTAATATATTTTCTTGAATAATGTGACACCCCAAAAATTTTGGCCTTGTTTTATTAATTAAATTTTGCCAGGATTTAAAAACTTTATTTTCTGAGCTCCCTTTTTATCTTTAACCTTGTCATTGTGGAGTTTTCCCCCTAAGTGTGGACTTTTCAAGTGTGTTATTGTACTTGTTTAACCTCTCTAGAAAAAAAACTTTACTTTTATCAGTGCAACTAATTGCTCAATTAAGTTGCTTGATCTTCACTTTCTTGAAAATGGTTTTTCAAGGTTAAATGGCCATATTTGAACTACAACCATTTGATAAATTCACTTAAAATTCCCACCAAAATTTGGAGATGTCATGTGGTATTATTAAATAACTTTTATGCAAAAAGATCTTTTATTCTTGAAATATTTTGAGCTCTACACCCTTTTTTCTTCTCTGGTCCAGTGGGCAATTTTGACTACAACCCTTTTAAATATTTTCTTTTAGCCTCTACCAAAATTATGAGATGTTGGCAGCAACATATGATGCAACTTTATGCAAAAACATAGAGTTGTTCTTTGGAGATTTCTACTGCAACCCTATTATTTCTTGCTCCAGTGACCTTGTGTTTTCTCATGCTCATAGTCCTCCCTACCAAACCCCTAAGTCCAGGAGGATGCACCCTTTGGAGCAATTTTGGTTCATGAAATGATGCCATTTACTCCCTGTCCAGAAGTGAAGTTTTGCAAAACTTGCACTAACAAGTTTCTCCTTTTTGCAAACCAACTTCACCAACCCCTCTTTCTTCTAAAGAGACCCCACCCTGGGAGATTTGGCCACCCCAAGAACTGCCTAGGTGCCTCTGGCATTTTGTCGAACACCCTGAGCGCATAGCCAAATTTGGCATGATTTCAAGTTTGCGTTGTGAACTTGAGCCCCTGACCCATCCACCATGTCCCATAGATTTGCCCTAGCCTATAGCCCCGTTCTGCTAACTCTCGTGTGGTTTGGAAACCCCTAGGCTGCCCTGGCATTTCGTCGAGCATGTCCCGGGCGTGCTCCGGGCGCGAGCAGAGCGCGCGTATTGCAGCCGCGCAACCGAGCCGCCGCGTCGCGCGTCCCTGACTTGTCCCGCACGGCAGCACCTCTCCTAGCACTCCCCTTCCCGGCGCATCCCGCCAAAAGGCCCCGACCGCTTCCTGGCGCCCTACAGCGCCGCCGTCAGAGGCCATTTGGCGGCACACGCCCGCCGCCCGACCGCTCCTGCGCTAGCCAGCGCCGCCCAAGCCGCCAGCGCTCGCCACCTGTCTCCTGGAGCAGTGCAACTTCGTCGCCTAGCTCTCATCGCCGCCACGTTCCCCTGCAGCTACAGAACGTCGGTTCGTCGGCGATCTTATCCCCACCGCCGCGGAACCGCCTCGGCCCGTCCATTTAAGGAGCCCCGAGCTCATGTCCGCACGGAGACGACCCCAAGCCACCCTCCTAGAGCTCCCTTGGCCGTCAATTGAAGAGGAAGTGGTCGTCTTCTTCCTCTCCGGCAACCTCGGCCGCCGCCATTGCTCCGACCAGCACGGCGCCACCAGAGCCCTTCCCTCTCATTTCTCTTCACCAGTAACACCCTCATCCTCCCGTGAGCTCGTTCCCCTACTCAATTCTGATCGGGGCACGCCACAGGCAATATTCCACTTTCTCCGACGACCTCCGTCCGCCGCGAAGCTCGCCGCCGGCAGCTCCCTCCGTCCCCTCCTGCAAGTCGACCACCGGGAGGACCAGCTTGGTCTTGCGGATCCATCCAGACCCTCTGGAACCCGCGGGGAGCCCCCGTTCGCCGGCGACGATCGCCGGAGTCCCGCCTCTGCTCGGGACAGAGGAAGAAGAGGGAGGGAGGAATAGTCAAACCTGACTAGTGGGCCCCCTGGACCCACTGTCAGTGTCATACCACGGCGTCCACGCGTTTAAGTGAAAGCGTAAACCCCGCTAGTACGTTTCCTCCACACCGAAAACGTATTTCCGTCCGAATCGTTTTCCTTTATATGTTTATTTTGAAAACAGATTTTGACCACAACTTTGACTGTCTATAACTTTTTAAATATAACTCCAAATGAATTGATTCTTTTTCCTACATCTCTTAAATTCTGTCTAGTTTATTTTAAGATTTATTTGAAAATTTTCCAAAACAACTTTCTGTGCTGTTTTAATTATATGTGTGAATTCATACATGTTCCTTTAAATAGGATTTTTGAAGGTTTCAAGGTGTTTTGGATGCACCCCTCTTTTCCATGACCCTAAGGCAAGCATTCTGAACCCTGGTGTAATTTTTGTGTGTGTCGTTTGACTCGGTAACAACTCCACCCCGGCACGTGCATGCGTCATTTTATGTGAGGATGTGATCCTCTTCATAAGTGCATATTAGTGAAGTTCATGCATATGGATTTGACATGTTTTGTGATGGAAATCACCGCCGTACACTTTTCATGCATACCGGAGGGAAATGCCGGGTAGGCCTCTGTCTTGGGTAGACGCGGTCTTGACCCTAGTCCTCCGTTGAGACGGTCGTGTCCGGTATGGCATGATGGAGTATGTCGTGTGGTGTTCCTATCTGTTGGTTGGAGTATATACATTGTTATGCTAAACTTGCAGGGATTATTACTACCTCCTAAGTCGACCGTAGATCGAGTCTTGTGCCAGTAACCCCCATACTTGTTCCGTACTGCCACAGGTCCCTACCATAAGTGGGGTATGGTTCAGTAAGCTGTTAACCCTTGTCTTGGCACACACCGTACAGAGAGGCCATGGTGGAAGATATCGGTTGTAGCCGGTAGGCATGCCACCTGTTCAGGGGGCATGGGTGTTTCGGTTGTAGCCGAAGGGGGTAGCTCCCCCAGTTTGCGCGCGGTATAAATTTTGTGATCCCATGCTACGTCGAGGTTGTAGCCTCCCCACTTAGAGTTTGCTTGACAGGTGTCGTGGGTGATTCCAGACACCGGTGAGTTAAGCTGGTGTGTGCAAGTCAGGTGTGTTTTCAACTAAAAGACCGTAGACGGAATTAGTCCCGATGGACTAAAGGAATCCGTTACTCGTGGGTAAAGAGTACACCCTCTGCAGAGATTAAACCTATTCGAATAGCCGTGTCCATGGTTAAGGATTATAGTCTGGGATGGGTCAAGTGTCGGTCTTAGTGTCGGTCTTCGGAGGTGAAACTGTTAAACCAGAACGGGAATGACTACTTGTGACTTGTGATGATTATGTTTATTACTATTGCTGACTAACTCGTGATATTATTGTTATCATCGAATATCTCTGGGATGGTTCTACCTCCGGGATATTCCCTATGATCATTTCTTTTAAAGCCCTTTCTGTGGTGTCGCTCAGACGCCCGGCTGTGGCATCTCTCTTAAAGCCCTTTCTGTGGTGTCGCTCAGACGCCCGGCTGTGGCATTTCTTTTAAAGCCCTTTCTGTGGTGTCACTCAGACGCCCGACTGTGGCATTTCTTTTAAAGCCCTTTCTGTGGTGTCGCTCAGACGCCCGGCTGTGGCATTTCTTTTAAAGCCCTTTCTGTGGTGTCGCTCAGACGCCCGGCTGTGGCATTTCTTTTAAAGCCCTTTCTGTGGTGTCGCTCAGACGCCCGGCTGTGGCATTATTTATTATTCTGCATTTTCCGCTCGAGGAGTCTTTCAGACACTCGTTTGGCACCAGTATTTATTATTCTGCATTTTTCCGCTCGAGGAGTCTTTCAGACACTCGTTTGGCACCAGTATTTATTATTCCGCAGTTTCCGCTCGAGGAGTCATTCAGACCCTCGTTTGGCACCCAGTATTCATTACCTCTATGTGGCCATTGCATAAAGTTCCGGTTGCATATGAGTGACATGTTGTGCATACATCAAGATAATTATTTTTTATGACTAACTAAGTGAGTATAAGGATATTGCAAAGCATGAGCATCAATGGTTATATTATACCTGTGTCCTTAATGTTTGCGAGTACATTCAAAGTACTCACTGGCTTGTCCCTGGCTATTGTCTTGGCCAGATTGCTTGCTTGGAGAGGAGCATTGCGACGACAGCCACGGTGATAGCAGCCTCGTGGAGATAGGAGTTAACCTGGTCAGCTGTTCCCATGGGAAATGGAGTCCCATAGCCGTGGTGATCCACAAACCGCTTCCGCCCTCAACCACTAGAAACCTTTTGTTGTACTCATAGGCCACAATGGTCTTGTACTACATATTTTTGTACTTTTGCTTGGAATTTCTGTATCAAGTTGGTGTCTCATCAGCTAACAGTAATCCTGGGGCTGGTGAGCACAACGTCCATTTTCTGGAAATTAATGCCCGGAAAACCGGCCGCGACAGACTTGGTATCAGAGCCAGGCTGACCATTGGCTAACCCTATCCTAGCCAGGTTAATAAGCTTAGGCAGGCCAAACCACCGAGCCAAAACCAAACCCGCAACCAAGCTTCTCCTACAAGATAGCCCCACAATGACCCGACACCTTTTTGCAGTCGGTGCCCAACCTACCAGCCTAGCCGTCGATCACGCGCCAGTGACCGGCCCCCTAAATAGTCCTTTCTCGCAAGCGTGCGAAGGAAGACTCCGTCCCCTTTTTTCTATAAAAAGGGCACGCTAGTCTCAACCCAGCACAGCCCGGCCGCTATCCTAAACCAAGCCACAATGCCTGGTCCTATTGTGCACCATGAGACCACAGCGACCAACCTTGGAGGTTTTGTGACCATACTCGCAAACCTCACTCGTCGTGCCTATGCATTAGAAGAACCCCCAGAATATGTTGTGTACCAAGGGCCCGTAAGCGGTGAAAGCCGTCAATTCTGGGCCACTGTACACATCTACGGTAGGGGTCTCGCACCCGAACGCCCCTACAGGTTCACTGGAAGGACCACTTCCTTTGAGCCACAAGCCATCCAGCTAGCTGCTCGAGAAGCTATAGTTCATCTCCGGCACTTGTCGCCAAGAGTTGACTGTCGCTCGTTCCACTACTACCCCAGGCGTGAAGGGTATGGTAGATCACCCCAAGTTGCCAACGGAGATCATGAGACAGATCCTGCATTGTTGCACCTGGTGCGCTATGTAAGTGCACTGGAAGAACTGTGCGATCAGGTCACAATTGATCTCATCGCAGCTCGTGGAGAGCTGGTTCGTCGAGCCCCGGCAAGAGGAGAGGACGAGCCCAACGCCGACAACCCAGTCGTGCTGTTTGGACAACCGATTGAGCCCCTGAGGTCTACCCCAGCCATCGGCCAAGGTGTTGCGATAACCCCAGAAGTGCTACGTCGCATTTTGGGAACACACTCCAATGGAGTTGTGGCCAGCAATCCTCGAGATGGCCATCATCGCTAACCCGAGCCTACAGCCCCTCAACCCACTCCAGTCAATTCCGACGGCGAGACCCGTGGAGAAGTCTCGGCATCCACAAGGCACGCCCGCATGGATGTGAACGAAGTAGACTAAGTAACTCGAGCTGTATCGAGTCCTAGTGTATCCTCGCTATGTAATCGTGTGGCCTGGTGTTTAAACGCTGCCTGTTGTCATGCCTCTGCTTATATGATAACCTTGGCTAAACGCCCAGTGCGCGGTGTGAGATTGCTACCCCTGGCGCAGCTACCAAAAACCTTCCCGACAACCCCTTCCCCCACAGTAACATGTCACCTCGGTGAAATATGTGTATTGGTGGCTTTGACTTCCGGATCAGAGCTGGAAATTTCATTACCCTTCACCACGGTAAAAAAAATGATCCAGCTCCAGTGCTATAAGAAGGCCACCGCGTGACCTTGCCAAGCACCATTCACCGTGTGCACCACCCTCACAACCATTTCTTGCCATGCCGAACCTCAGCATTTACCTGAGAACCCCAGATGCAACCCCGGGTAGTTTTGTTAAGATATTGTGGGATTTTACCTGCAGTACCATGGGCACTACCCAGCCACCCCAGTACGAGCTGTTCACATCAAGGATCACCTCTTCCACCTCGACATACTGGGCAGCAGTGCACATCCCCCCCGTGAACTCAGACCAAGACCCAACAGAGGTTTCCTTCGTGGGGAAATCTATGCCAACCCCACAGATGGCCGTGGAAGCTGCGGCTTGCGAAGCACTTGCTCGCCTTCGATTCGCGGTACCCTATGCCAGCGAGCGTGGGTATTATTACTTCCCGAGCCGTGCAGCGCCCGGAGGAGTAACATCGTTTCCCGGTGTGCGAATCGAGAGAGACCCCGTCCTGGCCAACCTGGTCCAGTATGTCATCGCTCAAGAGAGTTTGATCCAACGCGTGATGGGTTATCTCCAGAGCCTCACAGACTTAAATCCTCAGATCGCCATCGGCAGACCACTGAGGCCCGACCAGGAGAGACACGTGCATCGACTAGTGAATCCGCTTTCTCCGATAGAGGAAGAATGTGTCTCAGTACCAGAAACATTTTCTCTGGACCCCATCCAGTTACCGTTTGCATTATAGACGTCGCTGCTACGTTATTTATTGCAACCTTTATTTGCGTATTGTAAGTTGCGCGTGGAGCTTAGTATGTGCTTTAAGTGTGTTATTTTTATTAATTTCGATTAATATGAGTGATTCTGTTGCATTACTGTTTTCTTCCGCGTATGATCCTAGAGTGGGACATCTTTTTCTGAGTCGATACTTCGGCACTTTCTCATAACGTGGTTTTCACGCAAGCACAACGACCACAGCTGACCCACAACCGCAAACACTCGGACACACACACGTACACCGTTTACAAACTTCGCAACAGTGTTGCAACTGGCTAACCCCTCTCCTAACCACGGTTAGCACCCGGCATCCCACCTACTCCTCGTGGTCACCACCGCCGTGGAGAGCCAACACCCGAGCAGCAGCATCGCGACGATCATCGAGGATCATCGCACACAGGAGCACGGAGAGCCCTAGCAGTATCGCCAGCCCTCCGCATATCAAGATCGCGTACCAGTCCGGCATCGCCTCCGCCATTAGAGCCTCGCCCGAGCTTCTGCAAGCAGTAATGGAGGAACAAGGAGGGGGAGAGGCAAGGCCAGAGGTGAGGAGAAGAGAGGAGCACCTCGGCCGTTTTATAGCTCGAGCTCGGTGCACGGTGGGCGAAGTCCACCAACGCCGCTCGTCGCCCGATCGCCGGTGTTCAGAGTCGAATCCGCGAACAGTGCCGACAGCATGCTGGCCCGCGAGGTGAGTGCACGCTGCTCCGGCAGCTAGCACGCCGCGCACTACCGCGGTACGGCCTAGATGCCCTGCGCGCTAGGCGTCGCCGATGGAGAAAGCGCGCAGGAGAGAGGGAGGAGAGAGCCAGAGGGAGAAGAAGAGGCTGACTATGGGCCCCGGGTCCACCTGTCGGCCAGAGAGAGCACTGTGCTCCCGGGTACGACCAGCGTATATTTAAATTTAGACTTTATTCTGAATTTATACCCAGCGTAGTAATCTCGCGTTTTTTTGTCTCAGACCGTAGATCTTTCTCCGCGCAGCACCAGTATTTCACACTGTGGTTTTCGTCACTTATGGCCCTCTTACTGTAGCCACTTTTTCGTTGCATACATTCTTTTCTTATGCGACTTTTAACAAATCTCGAGGACGAGATTTTTCTTAAGGGGGGTAGTTCTGTGACACCCCAAAATTTTTGGCCTTGTTTTCTTAATTAAATTTTGCCAGGATTTAAAAACTTTATTTTCTGAGCTCCCTTTTTATCTTTAACCTTGTCATTGTGGAGTTTTCCCCCTAAGTGTGGATTTTTCAAGTGTGTTATTGTACTTGTTTAACCTCTCTAGAAAAAAAAACTTTACTTTTATCAGTGCAACTAATTGCTCAATTAAGTTGCTTGATCTTCACTTTCTTGAAAATGGTTTTTCAAGGTTAAATGGCCATATTTGAACTACAACCATTTGATAAATTCACTTAAAATTCCCACCAAAATTTGGAGATGTCATGTGGTATTATTAAATAACTTTTATGCAAAAAGATCTTTTATTCTTGAAATATTTTGAGCTCTACACCCTTTTTTCTTCTCTGGTCCAGTGGGCAATTTTGCACTACAACCCTTTTAAATATTTTCTTTTAGCCTCTACCAAAATTATGAGATGTTGGCAGCAACATATGATGCAACTTTATGCAAAAACATAGAGTTGTTCTTTGGAGATTTTGAGTGGATCAGCATCATCTTCATTCTGGTCCAGCCCTCTGATTTCTACTGCAACCCTATTATTTCTTGCTCCAGTGACCTTGTGTTTTCTCATGATCATAGTCCTCCCTACCAAACCCCTAAGTCCAGGAACATGCACCCTTTGGAGCAATTTTGGTTCATGAAATGATGCCATTTACTCCCTGTCCAGAAGTGAAGTTTTGCAAAACTTGCACTAACAAGTTTCTCCTTTTTGCAAACCAACTTCACCAACCCCTCTTTCTTCTAAAGAGACCCCACCCTGGGAGATTTGGCCACCCCAAGAACTGCCTAGGTGCCTCTGGCATTTTGTCGAACACCCTGAGCGCATAGCCAGATTTGGCATGATTTCAAGTTTGCGTTGTGAACTTGAGCCCCTGACCCATCCACCATGTCCCGTAGATTTGCCCTAGCCTATAGCCCCGTTCTGCTAACTCTCGTGTGGTTTGGAAACCCCTAGGCTGCCCTGGCATTTCGTCGAGCATGTCCCGGGCGTGCTCCGGGCGCGAGCAGAGCGCGCGTATTGCAGCCGCGCAACCGAGCCGCCGCGTCGCGCGTCCCTGACTTGTCCCGCACGGCAGCACCTCTCCTAGCACTCCCCTTCTCGGCGCATCCCGCCAGAAGGCCCCGACCGCTTCCTGGCGCCCTACAGCGCCGCCGTCAGAGGCCATTTGGCGGCACACGCCCGCCGCCCGACCGCTCCTGCGCTAGCCAGCGCCGCCCAAGCCGCCAGCGCTCGCCACCTGTCTCCTGGAGCAGTGCAACTTCGTCGCCTAGCTCTCATCGCCGCCACGTTCCCCTGCAGCTATAGAACGTCGGTTCGTCGGCGATCTTATCCCCACCGCCGCGGAACCGCCTCGGCCCGTCCATTTAAGGAGCCCCGAGCTCATGTCCGCACGGAGACGACCCCAAGCCACCCTCCTAGAGCTCCCTTGGCCGTCAATTGAAGAGGAAGTGGTCGTCTTCTTCCTCTCCGGCAACCTCGGCCGCCGCCATTGCTCCGACCAGCACGGCGCCACCAGAGCCCTTCCCTCTCATTTCTCTTCACCAGTAACACCCTCATCCTCCTGTGAGCTCGTTCCCCTACTCAATTCTGATCGGGGCACGCCACAGGCAATATTCCACTTTCTCCGACGACCTCCGTCCGCCGCGAAGCTCGCCGCCGGCAGCTCCCTCCGTCCCCTCCTGCAAGTCGACCACCGGGAGGACCGCCTTGGTCTCGCGGATCCATCCAGACCCTCTGGAACCCGCGGGGAGCCGCCGTTCGCCGGCGACGATCGCCGGAGTCCCGCCTCTGCTCGGGACAGAGGAAGAAGAGGGAGGGAGGAATAGTCAAACCTGACTAGTGGGCCCCCTGGACCCACTGTCAGTGTCATACCACGGCGTCCACGCGTTTAAGTGAAAGCGTAAACCCCGCTAGTACGTTTCCTCCACACCGAAAACGTATTTCCGTCCGAATCGTTTTCCTTTATATGTTTATTTTGAAAACAGATTTTGACCACAACTTTGACTGTCTATAACTTTTTAAATATAACTCCAAATGAATTGATTCTTTTTCCTACATCTCTTAAATTCTGTCTAGTTTATTTTAAGATTTATTTGAAAATTTTCCAAAACAACTTTCTGTGCTGTTTTAATTATATGTGTTAATTCATACATGTTCCTTTAAATAGGATTTTTGAAGGTTTCAAGGTGTTTTGGATGCACCCCTCTTTTCCATGACCCTAAGGCAAGCATTCTGAACCCTGGTGTAATTTTTGTGTGTGTCGTTTGACTCGGTAACAACTCCACCCCGGCACGTGCATGCGTCATTTTATGTGAGGATGTGATCCTCTTCATAAGTGCATATTAGTGAAGTTCATGCATATGGATTTGACATGTTTTGTGATGGAAATCACCGCCGTACACTTTTCATGCATACCGGAGGGAAATGCCGGGTAGGCCTCTGTCTTGGGTAGACGCGGTCTTGACCCTAGTCCTCCGTTGAGACGGTCGTGTCCGGTATGGCATGATGGAGTATGTCGTGTGGTGTTCCTATCTGTTGGTTGGAGTATATACATTGTTATGCTAAACTTGTAGGGATTATTACTACCTCCTAAGTCGACCGTAGATCGAGTCTTGTGCCAGTAACCCCCATACTTGTTCCGTACTGCCACAGGTCCCTACCATAAGTGGGGTATGGTTCAGTAAGCTGTTAACCCTTGTCTTGGCACACACCGTACAGAGAGGCCATGGTGGAAGATATCGGTTGTAGCCGGTAGGCATGCCACCTGGTCAGGGGGCATGGGTGTTTCGGTTGTAGCCGAAGGGGGTAGCTCCCCCAGTTTGCGCGCGTTATAAATTTTGTGATCCCATGCTACGTCGAGGTTGTAGCCTCCCCACTTAGAGTTTGCTTGACAGGTGTCGTGGGTGATTCCAGACACCGGTGAGTTAAGCTGGTGTGTGCAAGTCAGGTGTGTTTTCAACTAAAAGACCGTAGACGGAATTAGTCCCGATGGACTAAAGGAATCCGTTACTCGTGGGTAAAGAGTGCACCGTCTGCAGAGATTAAACCTATTCGAATAGCCGTGTCCATGGTTAAGGATTATAGTCTGGGATGGGTCAAGTGTCGGTCTTAGTGTCGGTCTTCGGAGGTGAAACTGTTAAACCAGAACGGGAATGACTACTTGTGACTTGTGATGATTATGTTTATTACTATTGCTGACTAACCCGTGATATTATTGTTATCATCGAATATCTCTGGGATGGTTCTACCTCCGGGATATTCCCTATGATCATTTCTTTTAAAGCCCTTTCTGTGGTGTCGCTCAGACGCCCGGCTGTGGCATCTCTCTTAAAGCCCTTTCTGTGGTGTCGCTCAGACGCCCGGCTGTGGCATTTCTTTTAAAGCCCTTTCTGTGGTGTCGCTCAGACGCCCGGCTGTGGCATTTCTTTTAAAGCCCTTTCTGTGGTGTCGCTCAGACGCCCGGCTGTGGCATTTCTTTTAAAGCCCTTTCTGTGGTGTCGCTCAGACGCCCGGCTGTGGCATTATTTATTATTCTGCATTTTCCGCTCGAGGAGTCTTTCAGACACTCGTTTGGCACCAGTATTTATTATTCTGCATTTTTCCGCTCGAGGAGTCTTTCAGACACTCGTTTGGCATGAGTATTTATTATTCCGCAGTTTCCGCTCGAGGAGTCATTCAGACCCTCGTTTGGCACCCAGTATTCATTACCTCTATGTGGCCATTGCATAAAGTTCCGGTAACATATGAGTGACATGTTGTGCATACATCAAGATAATTATTTTTTATGACTAACTAAGTGAGTATAAGGATATTGCAAAGCATGAGCATCAATGGTTATATTATACCTGTGTCCTTAATGTTTGCGAGTACATTCAAAGTACTCACTGGCTTGTCCCTGGCTATTGTCTTGGCCAGATTGCTTGCTTGGAGAGGAGCATTGCGACGACAGCCACGGTGATAGCAGCCTCGTGGAGATAGGAGTTAACCTGGTCAGTTGTTCCCGTGGGAAATGGAGTCCCATAGCCGTGGTGATCCACAAACCGCTTCCGCCCTCAACCACTAGAAACCTTTTGTTGTACTCATAGGCCACAATGGTCTTGTACTACATATTTTTGTACTTTTGCTTGGAATTTCTGTATCAAGTTGGTGTCTCATCAGCTAACAGTAATCCTGGGGCTGGTGAGCACAACGGCCATTTTCTGGAAATTAATGCCCGGAAAACCGGCCGCGACAAATAATGCATTATCATCTGATTTCTTGCTTAGATCGACGTGCTCTCTATTTTTAAACAGTTTTGGTCTGGGCCTATTTTGCTCAATTGGATAATTTATGTGCACAAATTTATTGACCCGAAATAAATCAGTTTATTTCTTCTGTTTCCCTTTCACTAGGAACCTATTTGTTGGCGTTCGACATGACATATGTTTTGAGAAACCTAACAAAATTAATCTACCAAATGCTGACCTTACTTAATCATGTCCCAACCATTCCTTGTCGTTGGTTTCACGGCACAAATCGACATCATTGTGTGTGTGTGGGGGGGGGGGGGGGGGAGCGGAGCAGTGCTTCGGCTGCCATGGCATCCAGGGATGGTCATGCCGACGACCATCGTTGTACAGAGGTCACACGGTTGTTTCCTAACTTAAGTCGTCGTAGTTCGTCCGGGTGAACATATCGAGCATTGTGTTGATCCCCAAACTCGTGCACAACATACTGCATGACTGGTTCACCGCGGTTGACGTCCTTGCCATTGGAGATCGTTCCATGCCACGCACCTTATTTCGGACTGTCCGACATCTTCACATGGCCAAGAGCACATGTATATGATACTGAATGTTTGTCAGTGACCCAAGATTACTCACCCCACTAGCTGGACACATCAGAGGTTATACACTCTAGCAAACCCAAATCACACATGGAATTTGATGCCCTGAATACTTGCTACAGATTTTTTATTTGGAATACAGAGAGAAAGAACGGTGGTTGCACGACCGACCTAAACGCACACCACCTTCCTAATGGCTCATGCCACCCCACGAATCAGATCGTGCGTGCATGATCTACAGCTCCACTATTATCGCGTGTGATCCGATGTGCCATGCCATCCCATGACTCGGTTCACGACGCGGTAGAAACGGGAGCGATCCCAACCCGACACATGGACTCGACGAATGGACTCGACGCAAACATGCTTGCCGTCGAGACCGACTCTCAGTGCGTACCATCTGCTCGCAAGCAGGACTATGGCACGTTATTTGGAACAAACAGATTGACGGGAAAAAAAACTAGGGCATTAACTAAGTTTACATCAATGGATCAGCCCTCAATCCACAAACCCACATGGCGAAGTTGTGTTAGTGGATCTCGTCCTTCTCCGATTAGATCTCGTCGTTCTCCGGGTCGGATAGGTGGTTGTCAACCTGCTCGTCCATAGCCTGCCATGCCGTCAACCCCAAACACTACATCGAGATCCATTACATTCCTGCATCACCAGGTGGAAAAAACTGAAACCTTGGAAAAATTGAAAGGAGATCGAGTTCATACCCTCCTGATCTGGGCACGGCGGTTCTTGAACCAGAATTTGATCTGCTGGGGCTGCAAGCCAAGTTCGCGGCCGAGATCAGCACACTGGGTCTCATCGGGGTAGAGGCACACCTTGAAAGTCCTGCAGTTTTCAAAAAACGAAAAAGAAAACCTTGAATACCCTGAACATGTATCACCATGAAAACATGACACGAGAAATAAGCTGTAGGAAGTGGTGCTTGATCAACCTCTCGAGGATCTGAATCTGGTTGTCACTTAGATCCATTGTTACCAATTTCTTGCTTGCTCGCTCACTCTCCCAGTAGGCTGCCTAGAGGAAGAGGAAGTGGACGCAGGAGGTTATCTTCCTACTGGATGTTGTGTAACCTCTGGTTTGCTCCTATTTATACATGAGAGGGTGGTGTTTCTCCTCTGTCACAGTGCTGGCGCAACAAAGCGTCCGTCTGTGTGACCTCTGGCTTGCTGCTGGCAGTCTCCTGGCCGGTCTCTCTTAATGCCTCCTCCTTTTTGGCTTCTTCCACCCTATATTGCTGACCGTCCGTCCCTGTATTGCTCGGGAGCGCCAGCAGCAGAAACATTCGCTTTGACTTTTGACCACCTCGGCTTGCTCGCCGGCTGTCTTGAAAGTTTCTCTTTATGCCTGCTCTCTCTTGGCTTCGTCCTGGCTTGCTCGGGAGCGCCAGCAGTCGCGTGGTAGTACTAGTAACTGATGCGATGTAAGAAGCTTATACCAACAAATTGAAATCATACCCACAAAAAAAAATCAAATCATAGTACATATGTCCCTATTGGGTTTATTGACCTGCGATGTAAGAAGCAGTGCATTCAGATTTAAACCATATAACCTATAGTTTTACTGACCAGAATTTGCAAAGCACTTCAAATCAAACAACTTAAGAGTTTGTGAACCTGCTTCTGTACGGGTCCTACTGGGTTTGGATGCAACAAACAAATCTAGCTACACAAATGCAGAGTGACCGGTGACCTGTCTTGAGTTCTTCTTGTAGAAAGGGATGTAATTAATCCTGAAGTTACGTCCATGTATGGCTTGTTAACCATTAAAATTAATCAATTTTGCAATATTTTGAGTTCAGGTCGGTTGCGTGGAGTCAGGTCCTGCATCTATATGTAGATGATTAGGTGCGTGAGATTTTGTAACCGTGTGAGAAAATCAGAAAGATAACTAAAGAGAAAAGAGGGCACGGCAAGGGCCCTTGGCAAAAGTTTTTTGTGCGCACGTATTCATCTATTTTGATGTGATCGATCCTGTGGGAGAATTCCAACAATTGCTATCTAGAGCAAGGTCGAGGTGAAGCTGCGCTTGCCCCGGGGTGGCAACCCTGCTAGCGCCTCGGGGCGGGCAATACAGTCGCTGGTGTAGCGACGAGGAGCGGGTGATATAGTCGTTGGGTGGTGCAACGACGAAGAAGGGCGAGCCATATAGTCGTTGGGTAGTACAACAACTACGAGGAGCGGGCGATATAGTCACTGGGTGGTGCAGTGACATGGAGGATCAGGCGGTAGTCGTTCAGCAGAGCGACGGCGAGAAAGCGGCGAGGACACTGTCGTAAGCGAGGCGACATGTGATTGTAGTTCAACAGAACGACCTAGAGGAGGACGAAAGGGCTGTCGTCGACAAGGTGTCGGTGATAGTCGATGGTTATGGAGGAGCCGAAGTTGCGGCACCGAGGAAATCATCGAGACCATCGTAGGAGGTGGAGCTCGATGGCGAAGTTGCCAGCTGTCATCATGTTCTGCACGTGAATTCTTGTAAGGTGCGTCCAAGAGTTCACACGTGTGAGTCTTCTGCTGCAGTTGAGATGTGATCCTGTGGAAGAGTTCCAACAGAGGGGGTGAGAGGTGGGGAGTCTTTTTCAAACCCGACTCAATTGTTGCCAAGGCCTATCATACTCAAAATGCGGAAATTTGTTAGAGCACTTTCTTGCTAGATACAACAAGGTACACCATTGGGTATACAAAACTTATCGGTGTAAAAGAAAAGAACCACCGCCTCCACCAAGTATGACCACGCGTGAGGGGGAGGGAGAGGCGGCGGCGGCCTTGCCGCCTCTGCCGAAACCACCGCAGTTTTCCCCGCCGGCACGTGTGGCCTCAACGGGAGATCAGGTGCTGACTCAGCGTGAGTCTTGTGGATACGAGTCCGAGTCGGATCTGGATCAGGATCCAGCCTGCGGACATCTGGATCCGGTGAGATGGAGGATTCGCTTCGAAGATGGCCGGAGGGCCGAGAGTTGGAAGGATGGTTTCCTTTACGAGCACTCGCCATCGAGATGGACGACAATGAGGGATGAGGATCATGATATACTGTCCGAACGATACCTGGGCGACGGTGAGACGATTCAAACAGGTACGCGTTTGTAAATTGACTATTTCGAGGTTCTTGTGCTGGAACGCCTGCAGGTTTCTTCCAACAGGGAGGAGCAGATCGAAATCGTTGATCTAACACCTTGGGAGCATCGAAGCCCGAGACCGAATCCGGGGATCGGAGAAAGGTTCTGGGTGCTAGTCGATGATGAAGATGAGGATATTGAGGATCCTCACTCGCCTGGTGCCAACGGGCCGACAATGCATGTGTCGTTGTCGATGTCGGCCCTATCTGCTGTTGTGCCTTCATTCCAGATCATGCCGGGAGAGAGGCGGAAGGAAAAGAGGAGCTCGGCGCCAAGACCGACGGCGAGCTGCAAATCTGCGGCGCTGGCAATCAAGCCGTGGAAAGGTCCCCTTCCCAAGGTAAGTTTACCACAAGTCACCTTATCGGATTTTTTTTCCGCCGGATGGGTGGACAAAATTTACTAGAAAGAAGAAGAAGAAAGTGATTCCGGCAGTGTTTCACACGCCGCCGGCGACCGTCGGTCCAGG
Source organism: Aegilops umbellulata (assembly GCA_032464435.1). Taxonomy (NCBI): domain Eukaryota; kingdom Viridiplantae; phylum Streptophyta; class Magnoliopsida; order Poales; family Poaceae; genus Aegilops; species Aegilops umbellulata. Next base: position 357,667,098 of record CP136059.1, on the reverse strand, counting down.
CGACATCCGAGCGGCACGTCGCGTGCGTTTGAACTAGCTGCTTGCCAGTGTTGGGCCGGAGGCCATTTCGCCAAGTCTGGGGACGGATTATAGGAACCGAGGAGGGTTCCGCGGCTTTCATGGCGGTAGGGGTGGTGCCAAGCGACCATCGCAATACCGCCAGCGACCGCCGCCGCCACCACCGATCTATGCTGAGGCTGCGGTCTCTATGGAAGCGGAGCCATCGTTGAAGGTGGCGGAGGGGGTTCAGAATCTGTCGGGCGAGGCTATGGCAGTGGTGACCGCCCTCGCTGCTTCTAACTTGTCGGCGGCCGAGCCAACTGGGGCGAATGGTTGGGAACTGGCTAATGACAAATCTTCTGTGTGGTATCCTTCCTGAAGGTACCACCGTGGAGAAGCTCAACACCTCAATCCACTACTTCCGCGGGAAACCCTAGACCAGTTTGATCGGATGATGGCGCCACTCTTACATCGGTTCCCTTTTGGGGGCGTCATTCTTGGAGGTTGCATTTCGGCTCGAGGGACCAGTGGAAGGCGTCTTTGATGGAGCGGTGCTTCATCTTTGGCAATGATGGCGGCGGATCTCAGCAGCGTGGCGCAGTGGAGACTCGGCGTCCGATGCGCGGAGATGGACTCGCGCAGGAGGACGAAGCTGTCTGGCGTCATGGTGTCGTTGATGGCAGAGAAGCCTGGCAAGGTCGGTGCAACAGTTTTGCTCTGAGGATGGACCGAGGGATCACTACTAGGGAAAAGGCTAGCAGCAGCGCGAGTTTTAGGCCTATCAGCAGCGCGGGTGCCCGCGCTACCAATAAGGCGCTACAGCTAACTCTTAGTAGTAGCGCTGCCTGTACCCGCGCTACCACTATTGACTATAGCAACAACGCTTTTCAGGAACGCGTGCTATTATTTAGCTGTTGCGATTTCCTGGTCCCGCGGTACTTTTATATCTTTCACCATTTCCCCATTCCAGCTTCGATAAACTACAATTTCCAGATACTAGGTACTACTAGATATCAATTTCATAAAGCATTATAGGTACTAGGTAGTACTCCCTCGGTTCGAAATTACTCATCGTGGTTTTAGTTTAAATTTGAACTCAAACCACGACGAGTAATTTGGAACCGAGGGAGTACTAGATAACAATTTCATATATACTCAACATGCATCGTCAAGCAGTACAAGGTGGCATCGACGAAAATCATCATATTTAGTTCTAGATGATATCGACGACGATCATTATATGTAGTTCTACATGATATCGACGACGATCATCATATGTAGTTCTAGATGATATAGCCACACACACATATGTAGTTCTAGATGATATAGCCACACACACATATGTAGTTCTAGATGATATCGACGACTATCATCATCCTCAAGCCTGGGCGGTGGGTGTTCCTGATAGTAATTAGGATGGCCTGTCCAACACGAAGATTCTTGCCAACGAGGAATCTCTTCCACCCAACCGAGTTCAAGTGTGTGCGACCATCTGTGTCCATGCGGTAAGTACATGTGGTGACAGAGCCCCTTGCGGTAAGGCGCGTAGTCCAACTGAGCCTTCTTCATCAGGCTCGATACCACAACTCATAGATAGGTTCTTTGGTAATCTTTCAATAAGAAAAACATATCAATTAATAAATAGCCTCACACATACTCTTGCAAATATATTTCTATTAAGTCTAGATTTCTACACTATCAAAAGACACAGTACTACGTATTTGTAATAATTAATCATGAATTCTACTAATAAGTATATATGGATTATCTACACTATTAATAGTTCCTTGGATTCTACACTAATAAGCCTGTGATCAGACTCTACACTAAAGTATATCATCGACTAGATTCCACAAAGCATATCATTGGACTCTACACTAAGCATATCATCGGATTCACTAAGCATATAATCGGATAATTTGCATTTGTAAGTATAACAATAAAGCATATATATACTACATGCAGTACGTATAACATACCATTTCACGCCGATCGACCAGGGTACTTGTCAGGCGGGTCACGAAGGGCACCCCGACAAAGTCATCACGTGGCGGAATTATGTCCCATTGGTTGCACACCTCCTCCTCGCTCAGACTCATTCTTTGAGCTATGATGGCTTCATGAAGTGGGTTCTCTTCATCTTCATTGAGTGGGTCCTCATTATCTTCATCATCTTCGTCATCTTCACCATCTTCCACCAGGTTGATATAAATGACAACCAGCTTGGGTCTTTCTGCTCTGAAGGAGAATCTGATCAACTCACCACCAGTAAAACGCATGCGAGCGAGGAAACGGGCCCATCCATCTCCTCCAATCTGCGACATATTGCGTCCTTTCTTGACCTCCATAATGTACGGCCCCCCACGAGCCTCAAATGTCACAGTGTCTCCTGTCAGCTTGTTGAATTTCAGCCTCACATTGCATGGGATGATCTGTGTAAGAAAAGCAAAATGACACAATGCTGTAATGCCAACACTAAAAATAAAATAGTTGTTACATTTCATCTAATTTCTTACCGCCTGTCAGTGTCAAAACCGGCGGATCTCGGGTAGGGGGTCCCGAACTGTGCGTCAAGGCCGGATGGTAACAGGAGACAAGGGACACGATGTTTTTACCCAGGTTTGGGCCCTCTCGATGGAGGTAATACCCTACTCCTTCTTGATTAATATTGATGATATGGCTAGTACAAGAGTAGATCTACCACGAAATCAAGGAGGCTAAACCCTAGGAGCTAGCCTATGGTATGATTGTTGTGTATGGAGTTGATTGTCCTACGGACTACAACCCACCGGTTTATATAGACACCGGATAGGGTTAGGGTTACACAGAGTCGGTTAAAATGGTAGGATATCTTGAATATCCGCATCGCCAAGTGTGCCTTCCACGCGAAGGAAAGTTCCATCCGGACACGGGACGAAGTCTTCAATCTTGTATCTTCATAGTCCAGGAGTCCGGCGATGGTATAGTCCGGCTACCCGAACACCCCCTAATCCGGGACTCCCTCACCGCCGCATGACGAAAACTCGGATGGAAGTAGATGCCGAACAGCTTGCCAGTTGCAAGGCTGCTGGCACACCTTGACTTGCTCAGTCGACATAGTGGTGCTGGTGGTGGCGCCATTTTCCTAAAGCAATATGAGCAAAGGATTAACAATTCACTTCACAGGAAAGAAAAACAGTAACATCTGATATTTTTGGTTCTTCCGCGAGAAACAATTTTATGGACAATTATAATCCTAATTTGGCCCCTATTGACTAAGATAATTGTTTAAACTAACAAGTGGAAAATTTAACTAAATTGGCACCTACATTTTGCCAAAAAATAACTTATTACAAAAAAACTAAATCGAGCGTACTAAATCAACTAAATCAACTAGCATACTAAATCCACTAGCATAGTAAATCCACTAGCATACTAAATCAACTAAATCAAAATGTTCTAAATCAACTAGCCTACTAAATGAACTAAATCAAAATGTTCTAAATCAACTAGCCTACTAAATAAACTGAATCATATCAACTAAATCAAAATGTTACATATGAAAGCCTACTAAATCAAAATGTATCAGGGAGGAGGGACAAGGAGGGGCGACTCGAGGAGGGAGAAGAGACTAGGACGGAGGAGGAAGGCGGTGCGAGGAGGGGCCGGCCGGCGGTGAGTGGAGGGAGGATGGATCTGGGAGGAAGGCGGAGCAAGGAGGGGGCGGCCAGCGGCGAGTGGAGGAAGGACGGAGGAGGAGGCCGGTACCGAGTCCAGCGAGGAGGATGAGGCGACAGCGGCGTAGATCGGGGGAGCTAGGGGCGACGGGGGAGGACCGGCGGCGCGGGGGGTGAGGAGGAGACCGTGAGTGTGTGTGAGTGTGATCTGTGGATGAGGCTAGTGAGTGGGGGGAGATGGAATGGCATAGCACTAGCGCGCTATAGGTAAACGCGCTACTGCTATGTTACATAGAAGTAGCGCTGTTTATTTTAACGCGTTGCTGCTATAACTGGCTTCGCGGCGGCGTCGTGGGAATTTTAGCAGTAGCGCTTCTTGGGGTGCACGCGCTACTGGTAAACTTGTTTCAGCAGCGAGTTTCTATGGCCCGCGCTACTGCTACTTAGCAGCAGCGCCTGATTTTAAAGCGCGTTGCTGGTAAGATTCTGTGTATAGACTTTTCCCTAGTAGTGGATGATGGAGGTGATGGCCCTTGCAGCGTGCGGTGCTCACTGGGAGTGTGCCTGACCGGTGTGGGACCCAATCCAGGTAGTGGCTTGGAGGGGATACCCAGCTTTAGATGTTAGGCTTTACTGCGATGTCTATTTGGTATAAGGTCCGGACATTCGGCATGCCTTCATCAAGGGGATATGAGTAGCAACGGCGTTGCCAAGATGGTGGCTTCAGGCTTATTGATGTATCAGCTAGTATGGTCTTTATGAATAATTTATAATATGGCTGCATGCATCGTCCAGATGCACAGGCCGGGAATACATCATCCTTTTCTAAAAAAACCAAAAAATAAAAAAGAATTTTGGGACGGAGTGAGTATAAAATGGAGGGGTAGTCTTTTTGATAAACAATAAGATCAATTGCCTCATTTGAAACTTGAAAGTGCATTTTTATTTATTTTGACAACGGAAGTCAGGGCCAAGGCCGACTCCATGCGCAGGAAAAGGGACAGGCACACGTATATCCCATATGTACCCAAGCTTTTTTGTTCTTTTGGTTGCTTGTTGATTGCTTGCACTTAATCCTACGAGATTATCAATTGATTAATATATTTGCTTGAATAATGCATTATCATGTGATTTCTTGCTTAGATCGGTCTGTTCTATATTTCCAAACAGTTTTGGTCTGGGCCTATTTTGTTCAATTGGATAATTCTAGTGCACTAACTTATCGAATCAAAATAAATTTTCTTTTGTTTCCCTTTTTCTAGGAACCTATTTTTTTGGCATTCGATAGGACATATGTTTTGAGAAACATCATTGTGTGGGGGGGGGGGGGGGTACAAAGCCTGTCGCCATGGCATCCAGCAGTGGTTATCCATCACCGTACATAGGTCACGCGTTTGTAGCATAACCTGAGTCTCCGTAGTTTGTCCGGCTCAACATATCGGCCATTGTGTTGATCCCCAGATTCGCGGACAACATGTTGCATGATTGGTTCACGGAGGTTCACCTCCTTGCCATTCGAGATCGTTGCATGTGGCGCACTTTTCTTTGGACTGTCCGACATCTTCACATGGCCAAGAGCACGTGGGATACTGATTGTTTGTCAGCGACCAAAGAGTACTCACGCTATTAGCTGGACACACCAGAGGTTTTACACACTAGCAAACACAAAGCACACATGGAATTTGATGCCATGAAAACTTGCTACTGATTTTTATTTGGAATACAGAGAGAAAGAAGGGTCGTTGCACGACCGACCTAAACACACATCACGTTCCTAATGACTCGTGCCATCCCACGGATCAGATCGTGCGTGCATGATCTACGGCTCCACTATTATCACGTGTGATCCGATGTGCCATGCCATCCCATGACTCGGTTCACGACGCGGTAGAAACGGGAGCGACCCCAACCTGACATGTGGACTCGATGCAAACATGCTTGCCGTGGAGACCGACTCTCGCCGCACAGCGCATGCTTGCAGGCAGCTCTATGGCGCATTATTTGGAACAAACAGATTGAAGGAAAAAAATCCCAGGGCATGGATCAGCCCTCGATTCACAAAAACCCACATCATGAAGTTGTCTTAGTGGATCTCGTCATTCTCCGAGTCAATCACGTCGTTCTCCGAGTCGGATAAGTGATTGTCCACCTGCTCGTGCCTAGCCTGCCATGCCGTCAACCACAAACACCGCATCCTGATTCCGTTACGTTCAGTCATCACCCAGGCGGAAAAAACTGAAAACCTTGGAAAAATTGAAAGTAGATCTAGTTCATACCCTCCTCATTTGGGCACGGCGGTACTTGAACCAGAGTTTGATATGCTGGGGATCCACACGAAGCTAGCGACCAAGATGAGCGCGCTGGGTCTCATCAGGGTTGGGGCACTCCTTGAAAACACTGCAGTCAGAAAAAAGAAGATGAAAACCTTGAATACCGTGCACATGGATCACCATGAAAATATGACACGAAAAATAAGCTGTAGGAAAGGTGCTTGATCAACCTCTCGAGGATCTGAATCTGGTTGTGAGTTAGATCCATTGTTACCAATTTCTCGCTCACTCTCCCAGGTGGGAGGCAAATGATTTAAACAACGGGGGCACACCCCTCGCCCCTCGCGTCGCCCCCGCGGGCGACCCGGGGGGAAAACTGTGACACCCTAAAAAATTTTCCCCTAAGTGTGAACTTTTCAATTATGTTATTGGACTTGTTTAACCTCTCTAGAAAAACTTTACTTTTATCAGTACAACTAATTGCAAAATTAATTTGCTTGATCTTCACTTTCTTGAAGATGGTTTTTCAAGGTTAAAAGGCCATATTTGAACTACAACCATTTGATAGATTCACTTAAAATTCCCACAAGAATTTGGAGATGTCATGTGATGTTATTAAATAACTTTTATGCAAAAACATCTTTATTTCATGAAATATTTTGAGCTCTACACCCTTTTTTCTTCTCTGCTCCAGTGGGCAATTTTGCACTACAACCCATTTAAATATTTTCTTCTAGCCTCTACCAAAATTATGGGATGTTAGTAATATCATATGATTCAACTTTATGCAAAAACCCAGTGATGTTATTTGCAAATTTTGAGTGAATCAGCATCATCTTCATTCTGGACCAGACTGGTGTTTTCTACTGCAACCCTATTATTTCTTGCTCCAGTGACCTTGTGTTTTCTCATGCTCATAGTCCTCCCTACCAAACCCCTAAGTCCAGGAGCATGCACCCTTTGGGGCAATTTTGGTTCATGAAATGATGCCATTTATTTCCTGTCCAGAATTGTAGTTTTGTAAAATTTGCACTAGCAAGTTCCTCATTTTATCCAAATGACCTCACCACCCTCTTGTGCATCCAAGGAGACACTGATCTGGAGAAATTGACCACTCCAAGAATTGCCTAAGTGCCCTTGGCATTGTGTCAAACACCTTATGGGCATGATCTGTTTTGGCATGAATCTTTGGTTTGCACTGTGAACCAGATCCCCGGACCAAACCAGCTTGTCCACTGATCTCCTTGCCAGCCCAAACCTAGACCTGCTAAACCCCAGCTCCAACTGAGCCACCTTGCATGCCATGGCATTTCGCCGAGCATCTGGTGGGCGTGCGCTGGGCGCGCCCAGAGTGCGCATATTGCAGCCACGCACACGAGCCGACACGCTGGCCCCCTGGTTTTGGCCCGCTCTGCAGCGCCACGCCACATGCTCACCGCCTCACCACTACACGCCAGCCCGCCCTGGCACCCTATAGCGCCACCACCAGAGCATTTTTGGCGGCACGCCGGCGTCGGCCGACAGCTTATGCTCCGTGCAGCGCCGCCCAAGCCACCCCGGCTCGCCACCTGGCCCCTGGAACATCGCAAGCTCATCCACAAGGGTGTCACCTAGCGCTCGTCGCCGCCACGACGCCCCTAGCTACAGAATGGCGGTCGCCGGAGAGCTTATCCACGGCCGCCGCGGAACCGCCTTGCCACGCCTATAAAAGGACGTCCCAAGACCATTAGAGCACGCAGGCGACCTCAGGCTACCCCCATGGCACCCCCACAACCCGCAATCGTCGGGGAAACACCGTCTTCCCTAACTCCGACAACCGCAGCCGCCGCCACTGCTCCAGCCACTCCAGCACCACCAGGGCCTCCCCCTCTCCGTTCTCTCCACCAGTAACCTTCTCATCCTCCCGTGAACACGTTCCACTACTCGATTTTGATCGGGAACCACCGTAGCCCCAATCACACTCTGCTCCCGAAGCTCCCTCCGCCGCGAGACTCACCGCCGACGACCCCGCCCACCCCCCTGAGACCGTGGATGGCTTCGGTTTCTCGAATGGAGCCGCCAATCGCCAGCGGCGATCGCCGGAGCCCTGCCCCGCTCGGGTAGAGGAGGGAGAAGGGGGCGCGGTGACTGGTCAAACCTGACCAGTGGGCCCCTGGACCCACTGTCAGTGACCCAGCACCTATCCACGCAGGATAAGTGAAAGCGCAAAATGCCCAGTACGTATCTCCTACTTAGAAAGCGTATTTTCCCCGAAACGTTTTCTTTTCTGTTTTGTTTTAAAACAGATTTTGACCACAACTTTGACCGCCTATAACTTTTTAAATACAACTCCAAATGAGTTGATTCTTTTTCCTACCTTCCTCAAATTTGATCTAGTTTATTTTAATATTTATTTGAAAATATTCCAAAATAACTTTTTGTACTGTTTTGAAATGTGTGCTAATTCAAATATTTTTAAAATAGGATTTTTGGAGAGAGGGAAGAAACTTTCAAAAGTTTTGGAGAGCACATCACCCCTCCACAACTTAAAGGCAAGCATCTTGAACCCTGGCATAATATTTTTTTTGATGTGTTGGTTGACACATTTATAACACCACCTTATTTCGGTGGACTTGATATTTCATGTGACGTGATCATTTGCATGGAAGCATATCAACGATTTTCCTTGCTATTGGAAATAAATATAATTGAGATGGTAATCATCCTCATGTGTCTTGCATGCATGCCGGAAAGGAATCCGAGAAAGGCTCGACCTTGGGTAGGCGTGAGCTTGTCGCCGGTCCCCGTCGGGACGGTTATTTCCGATATGGCATGGTAAGGTATATTGAGTGGTGATTTTTGTTGGTTGAAATATATTTGATATACATGTCATGCAGGGAACTTATGAATCTCCTAAGTCGACCGCAGATCGAGTCTTGTTCCAGTAACCCCCATACTTGCCTCGTACTACCACACGTCCCTGCCGCAGGTAGGGTACGGTTCAGTAAGTTGTCAACCCCTTCCCAGCACACACCATACAGAGAGGCCATGGTGGAAGATATCGGTTGTAGCCGGTAGGCATGCCACCTGGTCAGGGGGCATGGGTGTTTCCGGTTGGGACCGAGAGGGGAGGCCACCCCTTAGAGCGCGCGATATAAATTTGATCCCATGCTACGCGAGGTTGTAGCCTCCCCACTTAAAGTTTTGCTTGACAAGTGTCGTGGATGATTCCAGACACCGATGAGTTAAGCTGGTGTGTGCAAGTTAGGCGTGTTTTCAACTAAAAGGCCGTAGACGGAATTGGTCCCGATGGACTAGAGGAATCCGTTACTCGTGGGTAAAGAGTACACCCTCTGCAGAGATTAAACCTATTCGAGTAGCCGTGTCCATGGTTAAGGACTACAGTCTGGGATGGGTCAAGCGTCGGTCTTAGTGTCGGTCTTCGGAGGTGAAACGGTTAAACCAGAACGGGAACTACTACTTGAGACTAGTGATGATTATGATTATTACTATTGTTGACTAACCCGTGATATTAGTGTTATCATCCAATATCTCTGGGATGGTTCTACCTCCGGATATTTCACTATGATTATTTAATTTTTAGCCCTTTATGTGGTGTCGCTCAGACGCCCGACTGTGGCATTTCTTTTAAGCCCTTTATGTGGTGTTGCTCAGACGCCCGACGGTGGCATTTCTTTTAAGCCCTTTATGTGGTGTCGCTCAGACGCCCGACTGTGGCATTTCTTTTAAGCCCTTTATGTGGTGTCACTCAGACGCCCGACTGTGGCATTTCTTTTAAAGCCCTTTATGTGGTGTCGCTCAGACGCCCGACTGTGGCATTTCTTTTAAGCCCTTTATGTGGTGTCGCTCAGACTCCCGACTGTGGCATTTCTTTTAAAGCCCTTTATGTGGTGTCGCTCAGACGCCCGACTGTGGCATTTCTTTTAAGCCCTTTATGTGGTGTCGCTCAGACGCCCGACTGTGGCATTTCTTTTAAAGCCCTTTATGTGGTGTCGCTCAGACGCCCGACTGTGGTATTATTTATTATTCCGCATTTTTTTTCCGCTCGAGGAGTCATTCAGACCCTCGCTTGGCACCCAGTACTTATTACCTCTATGTGGCCATTGCATAAATTTCCGGTTGCATATGAATAACCTGTTTACATGCATCAAGATATTTATTTATCACTAACTAAGTGAGTATAAGGATATTGCAAAGCATGAGCATCAACGGTTATATTATACCTGTGTTCTTAATGTTTGCGAGCACATTCAAAGTACTCACTGGCTTGTCCCTGGCTGTTTTCTTGGCCAGATTTATTGCTTGGAGAGGAGCGTTGCGACGACCGCCTCGGAACCTGAGCAACGGTGATAGCAGCCTCGTGAAGATAGGAGTTAACCTGGTCAGCTGTTCCCGTGGGAAATGGAGTCCCATAGCCGTGGTGATCCACATACCGCTTCCGCCCTCAACCACTAGAAACCATTTGTTGTACTCATAGGCCACAATGGTTTTGTACTGCATATTTTGTACCTTTGCTTGGAATTTCTGTAACAAGTTGGTGCCTCATCAGCTAACAGTAATCCTGGGGCTGATGAGCTCGACGGCCATTTTCTGGAATTTAATGTCTGGAAAACCGGTCGCGACAGACTTGGTATTAGAGCCAGGCTGACCATTGGCTAATCCTATCCTAGCCAGGTCAATAAACTTAGGCATGCCAAACCACCGAGCCATAACCAAACCCACAGCCAAGCTTCTCCTGCAAGATAGCCCCACAGTGACCCGACACCTTTTGCAGTCGGTGCCCAACCTACCAGCCTAGCCGTCGATCATGCGCCAGTGACCGGCCCCCCTAAATAGTCCTTTCTCGCAAGCGTGCGAAGGAAGACTCCGACCCCTTTTTCCTATAAAAGGGCACGCTAGTCTCAACCCAGCACAGCCCGGCCGCTATCCTACACCAAGCCACAATGCCTGGTCCTATTGTGCACCATGAGACCACAGCGACCAACCTTGGAGGTTTTGTGACCATACTCGCAAACCTCACCCGTCGTGCCTATGCATTAGAAGAACCCCCAGAATATGTTGTGTACCAAGGGCCCGTAAGCGGTGAAAGCCGTCAATTCTGGGCCACTGTACACATCTACGGTAGGGGTCTCGCACCCGAACGCCCCTACAGGTTCACCGGAAGGACAACTTCCTTTGAGCCACAAGCCATCCAACTAGCTGCTCGAGAAGCTATAGTTCATCTCCGGCACTTGTCGCCAAGAGTTGACTGTCGCTCGTTCCACTACTCCCCCAGGCCTGAAGGGTATGGTAGACCACCCCAAGTTGCCAACGGAGATCACGAGACAGATCCTGCATTGTTGCACCTGGTGCACTATGTAAGTGCACTAGAAGAACTGTGCGATCAGGTCACAATTGATCTTATCGCAGCTCGTGGAGAGCTGGTTCGTCGAGCCCCGGCAAGAGAAGAGGACGAGCCCAATGCCGACAACCCAGTCGTGCTATTTGGACAACCGATCGAGCCCCTGAGATCTACCCCAGCCATCGGCCAAGGTGTTGCGATAACCCCAGAAGTGCTACGTCGCATTTTGGGAACACACTCCAACGGAGTTGTGGCCAGCAATCCCCGAGATGGCCACCATCGCTACCCCGAGCCTGCAGCCCCTCAACCCACTCCAGTCAATTCCGATGGCGAGACCCGTGGAGAAGCCTCGACATCCACAAGGCACGCCCGCAAGGATGTAAACGAGGTAGACTAAGTAACCCGAGCTGTATCGAGTCCCAGTGTACCCTCGCCTTGTAATCGTGTGGCCTGGTATTTAAACGCTGCTTGTTGTCATGCCTCTGCTTTAATGATAACCTTGACTAAACACCCAGTACGCAGTGTGAGATTGCTACCCCTGGCGCAGCTACCAAAAACCTTCCCGACAGCCCCCACAGTAACATGTCACCTCGGTGGAATAAGTGTATCTATGGCATTGACTTCGAATCCCGGATCAGAGCTGGAAATTTCATTACCCTTCACCACGGTAAAAATGATCCAGCTCCAGTGCTATAAAAGGGCCACCGCGTGACCTTGCCAAGCACCTCTCACCATGTGCATCACCCTCACAACCATTTCTTGCCATGCTGAGCCCCAGCATTCATCTGAGAACCCCAGATGCAACACCGGGTTGTTTTGTCAAGATATTGTGGGATTTTACCTGCAGTACCATGGGCGCTACCCAGCCACCCCAGTACGAGCTGTTCAAATCGAGGATCACCTCTTTCACCTCGAGATACTGGGCAGCAGTGCAAATTCCTCCCGTAAACTCAGCCCGAGACCCAACAGAGGTCTCCTTCGTGGGGAAATCTATGCCAACCCCACAGATGGCCGTGGAAGCTGCGGCTTGCGAAGCACTTGCTCGCCTTCGATTCGCGGTACCCTATGCCAGTGAACGTGGGTATTATTACTTCCCGAGCCGTGCAGCACCCGGAGGAGTAACATTGTTTCCCGGTGTGCGAATCGAAAGAGACCCCGTCCTGGCCAACCTTGTCCAGTATGTCATCGCTCAAGAGAGTTTGATCCAACGCGTGATGGGTTATCTCCAGAGCCTCGCAGACTTAAATCCTCAGATCGCCATCGGCAGACCACTGAGGCCCGACCAGGAGAGGCACGTGCATCGACTAGTCAATCCGCTTTCTCCGATAGAGGAAGAATGTGTCTCAGTACCAGAAACATTTTCTTGGGACCCCATCCAGTTACCATTTGCATTATAGACGTCGCTGCTACGTTATTTATTGCAACCTTTATTTGCGTGTTGTAACTTGTGCGTGGAGCTTAGTGTGTGCTTTAAGTGTATTTTGTTAATTTCGATTAATATGAGTGATTCTGTTGCATTACTGTTTTCTTCCGCGAATAATCCTGGATTGAGACATCTTTTTCTGAGTCGATACTTCGGCACTTTCTCATGACGTGGATTTCACGCAAGCACAACGACAACAGCTGACCCACAACCGCAAACACTCGGACACACACACGTACACCTTTTACAAAACTTTGCAACAGTGTTGCAGCTGGCTAACCCCTCTCCTAACCACAGTTAGCACCCGGCATCCCACCTACTCCTCGTGATCACCACCGCCGTGGAGAGCCAACACCCGAGCAGCAGCATCGCGACGGTCATCGAGGATCATCGCGCACAGGAGCACGGAGAGCCCCAGCAGTGTCGCCAGCCCTCCGCATATCAAGATCGCGTACCAGTCCGGCATCGCCTCCGCCATTAGAGCCTCGCCCGATTTTCTGTAAGCAGTAATGGAGGAGGGAGGAGGGGGAGAAGGAAGGCCAGAGGTGAGGAGAAGAGAGAAACACCTCGGCCGTTTTATAGCTCGAGCTCGGTGCACGGTGGGAGAAGTCCACCAACGCCGCTCGTCGCCCGATCGCCGGTGTTCAGAGTCGAATCCGCAAGCAGTGCCGACAGCGCGCTGGCCCGCGAGGTGAGTGCACGCTGCTCCGGCAGCTAGCACGCCGCGCACTACCGCGGTACGGCCTAGATGCCCTACGCGCTAGGCGTCGCCGGTGGAGAAAGCACGGGAAAGCGCGCAGGAGAGAGGAAGAAGAAGAGCCAGAGGGAGAAGAAGAGGCTGACTGTGGGCCCCGGGTCCACCTGTCGGCCAGAGAGAGCACTGTGCTCCCGGGTACGACCAACGTATATTTAAATTTAGACTTTATTCTAAATTTATACCCAGCGTAGAAATCTCACGTTTTTGTCTCAGATCGTAGATCTTTCTCCGCACAGCACCAGTATTTCACACTGTGGTTTTCACCATTTATTGCCCTCTTACTGTAGCCACATTATCATTGCATGCAATTTTTCTTATACAACTTTTAACAAATCTCGAGGGCGAGATTTTTCTTAAGGGGTTAGTATTGTGACACCCAAAAAAAAATTGGCCTTGTTTTATTAATTAAATTTTTTGCGAGGACTTAAAACCTTTATTTTATGAGCTCCTTTTTGATCTTTAACCTTGTCATTATGGAGTTTTTCCCCTAAGTGTGAACTTTTCAATTATGTTATTGGACTTGTTTAACCTCTCTAGAAAAACTTTACTTTTATCAGTACAACTAATTGCAAAATTAATTTGCTTGATCTTCGCTTTCTTGAAGATGGTTTTTCAAGGTTAAAAGGCCATATTTGAACTACAACCATTTGATAGATTCACTTAAAATTCCCACAAGAATTTGGAGATGTCATGTGATGTTATTAAATAACTTTTAAGCAAAAACATCTTTATTTCATGAAATACTTTGAGCTCTACACCCTTTTTTCTTCTCTGCTCCAGTGGGAAATTTTGCACTACAACCCATTTAAATATTTTCTTCTAGCCTCTACCAAAATTATGGGATGTTAGTAATATCATATGATTCAACTTTATGCAAAAACCCAGTGATGTTATTTGCAAATTTTGAGTGAATCAGCATCATCTTCATTCTGGACCAGACTGGTGTTTTCTACTGCAACCCTATTATTTCTTGCTCCAGTGACCTTGTGTTTTCTCATGCTCATAGTCCTCCCTACCAAACCCCTAAGTCCAGGAGCATGCACCCTTTGGGGCAATTTTGGTTCATGAAATGATGCCATTTATTTCCTGTCCAGAATTGTAGTTTTGTAAAATTTGCACTAGCAAGTTCCTCATTTTATCCAAATGACCTCACCACCCTCTTGTGCATCCAAGGAGACACTAATCTGGACAAATTGACCACTCCAAGAATTGCCTAAGTGGCCTTGGCATTGTGTCAAACACCTTATGGGCATGATCTGTTTTGGCATGAATCTTTGGTTTGCACTGTGAACCAGATCCCCGGACCAAACCAGCTTGTCCACTGATCTCCTTGCAAGCCCAAACCTAGACCTGCTAAACCCCAGCTCCAACCGAGCCACCTAGCATGCCATGGCATTTCGCCGAGCATCTGGTGGGCGTGCGCTGGGCACGCCCAGAGCGCGCATATTGCAGCCACGCACACGAGCCGACACGCTGGCCCCCTGGTTTTGGCCCGCTCTGCAGCGCCACGCCACACGCTCACCGCCTCACCACTACACGCCAGCCCGCCCTGGCACCCTACAGCGCCACCACCAGAGCATTTTTGGCGGCACGCCGGCGTCGGCCGACAGCTTCTGCTCCGTGCAGCGCCGCCCAAGCCACCCCGGCTCGCCACCTGGCCCCTGGAACAGCGCAAGCTCATCCACAAGGGTGTCGCCTAGCGCTCGTCGCCGCCACGACGCCCCTAGCTACAGAATGGCGGTCGCCGGAGAGCTTATCCACTGCCTCTGCGGAACCGCCTTCCCACGCCTATAAAAGGACGTCCCAAGACCATTAGAGCACGCAGGCGACCTCAGGCTACCCCCATGGCACCCCCACAGCCCGCAATCGTCGGGGAAACACCGTCTTCCCCAACTCCGACAACCGCAGCCGCCGCCACTGCTCCGGCCACTCCAGCGCCACCAGGGCCTCCCCCTCTCCGTTCTCTCCACTAGTAACCTTCTCATCCTCCCGTGAACACGTTCCACTACTCGATTTTGATCGGGAACCACCGTAGCCCCAATCACACTCTGCTCCCGAAGCTCCCTCCGCCGCGAGACTCACCGCCGACGACCCCGCCCACCCCCCTGAGACCGTGGATGGCTTTGGTTTCTCGAATGGAGCCGCCAATCGCCGGCGGCGATCGCCGGAGCCCCGCCCCGCTCGGGCAGAGGAGGGAGAAGGGGGCGCGGTGACTGGTCAAACCTGACCAGTGGGCCCCTGGACCCACTGTCAGTGACCCAGCACCTATCCACGCAGGATAAGTGAAAGCGCAAAATGCCCAATACGTATCTCCTACTTAGAAAGCGTATTTTCCCCGAAACGTTTTCTTTTCTGTTTTGTTTTAAAACAGATTTTGACCACAACTTTGACCGCCTATAACTTTTTAAATACAACTCCAAATGAGTTGATTCTTTTTCCTACCTTCCTCAAATTTGATCTAGTTTATTTTAATATTTATTTGAAAATTTTCCAAAACAACTTTTTGTACTATTTTGAAATGTTTGTTAATTAAAATATTTTTAAAATAGGATTTTTGGAGAGAGGGAAGAAACTTTCAAAAGTTTTGGAGAGCACCTCACCCCTCCACAACTTAAAGGCAAGCATCTTGAACCCTGGCATAATATTTTTTTTGATGTGTTGGTTGACACATTTATAACACCACCTTATTTCGATGGACTTGATATTTCATGTGACGTGATCATTTGCATGGAAGCATATCAACGATTTTCCTTGCTATTGGAAATAAATATAATTGAGATGGTAATCATCCTCATGTGTCTTGCATGCATGCCGGAAAGGAATCCGGGAAAGTCTCGGCCTTGGGTAGGCGTGAGCTTGTCGCCGGTCCCCGTCGGGACGGTTATTTCCGATATGGCATGGTAAGGTATATTGAGTGGTGATTTTTGTTGGTTGAAATATATTTGATATACATGTCATGCAGGGAACTTATGAATCTCCTAAGTCGACCACACATCGAGTCTTGTTCCAGTAACCCCCATACTTGCCTCGTACTACCACACGTCCCTGCCGCAGGTAGGGTACGGTTCAGTAAGTTGTCAACCCCTTCCCGGCACACACCGTACAGAGAGGGCATGGTGGAAGATATCGGTTGTAGCAGGTAGGCATGCCACCTGGTCAGGGGGCATGGGTGTTTCCGGTTGGGACCGAGAGGGGAGGCCACCCCTTAGAGTGCGCGATATAAATTTGATCCCATGCTACGCGAGGTTGTAGCCTCCCCACTTAGAGTTTTGCTTGACAAGTGTCGTGGGTGATTTCCAGACACCGATGAGTTAAGCTGGTGTGTGCAACTTAGGCGTGTTTTCAACTAAAAGGCCATAGACGGAATTAGTCCCGATGGACTAAAGGAATCCGTTACTCATGGGTAAAGAGTACACCCTCTGCAGAGATTAAACCTATTCGAGTAGCCGTGTCCATGGTTAAGGACTACAGTCTGGGATGGGTCAAGCGTCGGTCTTAGTGTCGGTCTTCGGAGGTGAAACGGTTAAACCAGAACGGGAACTACTACTTGAGACTAGTGATGATTATGATTATTACTATTGTTGACTAACCCGTGATATTATTGTTATCATCGAATATCTCTGGGATGGTTCTACCTCCGGGATATTTCACTATGATTATTAAATTTTTAGCCCCTTATGTGGTGTCGCTCAGACGCCCGACTGTGGCATTTCTTTTAAGCCCTTTATGTGGTGTCACTGAGACGCCCGACTGTGGCATTTCTTTTAAGCCCTTTATGTGGTGTCGCTCAGACGCCAGGCTGTGGCATTTCTTTTAAGCCCTTTATGTGGTGTCGCTCAGACGCCCGACTGTGGCATTTCTTTTAAAGCCCTTTATGTGGTGTCGCTCAGACGCCCGACTGTGGCATTTTCTTTTAAGCCCTTTATGTGGTGTCGCTTAGACGCCCAACTGTGGCATTTCTTTTAAAGCCCTTTATGTGGTGTCGCTCAGACGCCCGACTGTGGTATTATTTATTATTCCGCATTTTTTTTCCGCTCGAGGAGTCATTCAGACCCTCGCTTGGCACCCAGTACTTATTACCTCTATGTGGCCATTGCATAAATTTCCGGTTGCATATGAATAACCTGTTTACATGCATCAAGATATTTATTTATGACTAACTAAGTGAGTATAAGGATGTTGCAAAGCATGAGCATCAACGGTTATATTATACCTGTGTTCTTAATGTTTGCGAGTACATTCAAAGTACTCACTGGCTTGTCCCTGGCTATTGTCTTGGCCAGATTTATTGCTTGGAGAGGAGCGTTGCGACGACCGCCTCGGAACCTGAGCAACGGTGATAGCAGCCTCGTGAAGATAGGAGTTAACCTGGTCAGCTGTTCCCGTGAGAAATGGAGTCCCATAGCCGTGGTGATCCACAAACCGCTTTCGCCCTCAACCACTAGAAACCATTTGTTGTACTCATAGGCCAAAATGGTCTTGTACTGCATATTTTGTACCTTTGCTTGGAATTTCTGTAACAAGTTGGTGCCTCATCAGCTAACAGTAATCCTGGGGCTGATGAGCTCGACGGCCATTTTCTGGAATTTAATGTCTGGAAAACCGGTCGCGACAAAAACCCTAGCCGCCGCCCCTCGAGTCTCCTCCTCCTCCCCCCCTACTCGCCGCCGTCCATAGCGTCGCCGGGCGAAGCCTGGCCGGCTGGGCGGCGGCAGGGCTTCTCCCCACCCTCTCCGTCTTGGCTGGCGCGGGACAACGGAATCCAGAGGAACGTCGGGCGAACGTGGGGTCCAGCGGCGCGGCGGGCGGGTCTCCCATTTACGTCACGCGCGGCGCGGCGGTGGCGACCTGCGTGTCATGAGGTGGTGGCTGCATTGGCCCGACCGGTGGTCGCGGGTGCCGCCGGATCCAGATCGGATCTATCTGGATCCTTTCTTCGGACTCCGTCGACCGCCGCGGGGTGGTGATGATCGTCGCTGGCCACGTCGGATCGTTGCATTCGGTGACTGGAGATCTACAAGAAGTTCTTCTCGATCCTCCTTTCTGGTGGGTTGAGCCCCATGGCTCTTTCATCTTCGCGGGTTTCGGATCGTGGCTTGCCGGATCCGGAGTACACGGAGGTTTGGTGGCATAGGATGGGGACTGGAGGAAACTTTGGTCCGCGTGTTCGGCCCGGCATCGGCGACGTCACATGACGCCGTTACCCTTCCTGAAGGCGAAACCGAGGTCCCCCCCATCCACCCCGAACCCCTCCCGGACGAATGTCCAAAATTCAGTTTGGATTGGGCGGCGGCGGCGTCCTGCGCGTCGTATCCTCCATGGAGGCGCCGTCTTGGGAGGAACCGTTGTTCGGGGGAGAGATGTTGTGGATGGTGGGCTCCGAGTAGCTCCAGCAGTGGCGATGGTGTGGAGGTTGCGAGGTGGTGCGGCGTTTTATCTACCGCGTCATTGACAACGAGTGGTGGCGGCATGGTGCAGCTGCATATCAACGACGGATGCGGCTTGAGGGACGAGCGCAGGGTGGTCGAGCTGTCTAGCGCCATGGTGGCATCGACGGTAGGACTGGTAAGGTCTGTGCGTCAGTACCTGCTCTGGAGATGGATCTGTGGAAGAAGGCGGCGGCAGCCTCGGTGAGTGCGCCGGACCGGCGTGTGATCCAGTCCCGGTATGTGGCTAGGATGGGGCATCCCGCATTAGATATTAGAATTTGGTGCGATGTCTGTTTGGTATTAGGCTCGGACATTCGGCACCACTGCATCAAGGGGGTAGAAGTAGTGACAGATGTTGCCTAGATGGTGGCTTCAGACTTACTGATGTACTATTTTGTAAGGTCTTTTGTGCTTAATAATTAATAAAGCTAGTCGTCAACCCATGCACTTGCACGGGCTAGGGTGCTAATTGTTATGTTTTTTATCAGTCTTTACTAACAATTGCAATGACATAATATTTTGAGAACATGTCCTACTGGAATGATGGAAATGATGATCTCACCAAACCTACACACTTGAAGCCGAATCAGTGCGCTTCAATAATAATATTAGATGAACCATGTTGCCACATGGATTTTTTCATAAGCAAATGGTTTTCCTTATTGAACAATATCTTGATGAAAAACAGCAATATAACTTCTTAATAGTAGGACAACGGTAGTGCTCATATCCGTCCCCGTAATTTCTCGAGACACGCCATTTGTTCACTTGGCATTGCATGATGCATCAGTATTGCTGCACCTCGACTCTTTGTCGCTGCTAAAGAACTCCTGCATTGTGTTGTCATCACACACCAGCCAGACAAACTTGTCACCTCCCGTCATCACATTATGATAGTATGCATAAAATGATAGTAGTGATCTAGTGATTAAACAACCATCTAATCTTGATTCACAGGCCCATCTAATTGTTTAGCTACACCCAAAATAACCTTTTATAGTGATTTTCATGTGACATCGTCTTCTCTTTAATTCATGTGTAATTAGTGATGAAAATACTGAGACATATGCAATTGCTCGGAAGAAAGACTAGAATAACAAAATATAGTATAAATCCATTGTGTTGTACGTGCTTTTATGCTGAAACTAATGTGTCAGAACTGTGTTCTACTTACTTCATGCAATATCTAAGCAATAAAGGGATAAGTCAAGAAAAGAGATAAATCTAACTCGATGATAAATTGGTAGATATTTCCACCTCTTCCCTAGATGCGGGTTAGAAGATCAAATAGTTAATTGATCAGAAGCACGTCACGCCATCCAAAGGAAATACTAAATGATCAAACTACAAATTAAATCTAAGTCTCTTCACTCTTCTATCTAGAATTTGTCTAGTGGTTAACATACATCGAGCATCTTTGGAGAGTTCGACTGAACAAAAAATTGGGCTGAATGAAATCTTAATGTTCATCTCTCTATCTTGTGTGCTGACATTGTAGGGTCATTAATCTGAACATGTTAAATTTGTGTCCTTTTTTACAGAGTCACCTTCCATTGTGGCTCCTCGGCAATCATTGTGCTGAACTATTATATCTTGTAGTGGGTGTAGCGGTCACTATTTTATATCAGAATCTGTAAGTATGATTTCCAGTTTAATAACTTCATGGCATGCTAAGTTTAAATGCTCTAGCATTTTACTTTTTGAGTCTTGATCCCATGGTTAATTGTACTAACAACTCTAAGTGTTATCATTATTTTAATGAAAAGGACAACACTTCATGATTTTAGTAAGAAAAACAAAACAAATCAGTACATCAATTGTATTCTTGTATGTCACCTACTACTAAAGAAATGGAAATTGCACATTCTACGGTTCTCAAATTTAAAACTTTCAAATATAAAATACGAAATTTTCAAAAGGAAGCTTCTCTAACCTGGTGTAAGCAATGATGCTGCTTGTCAAGAGAGAGAAATCTCGGCAGTGATCCCATGGTAAGAATGAGCTTAGTTTTGGACCAACCATCCTACTGCTTCTTTCTGGGCCGTGTACCACATGATATGTAGATAGATCAACATTATGAACATCCATTTGGTGCCTATGAGACACCTCACAACTGGTCAAACAACAACTTGCAGCTGGGCATCTCACTGAAGAACAGACTCTTGTCCATCTACGTGAAAGCCAAGGCATGGACAAAATAATCCTGGAAGCAAAACAATCATACAATTTAGAAACCCGATAGAAAATAGATTATAATATTCAGGGGATAGACTATGAGGAGAAGAACAAATCTGACAAACAAACATAAAAACGGGACGTGTACCCATGAACCATTTAGGAATAGAATCTGAAAAAAAGAAATCAGATCCAAGTATATAATATGATAAAGCTAACTGATCTGGCTGACCCTTCCTTGTAAATAGCCAATATCCTAATTCATCAAGTATTGTTGGCAAGTAGAAAACAAAAAACTAACCATGTGCTGCAGGATCTATAAATTTCTAGTTCAATTTTTTTTCAGTACTTGTAGAGTCGCAAACATAGGTAATCTTCTTGTAGGTATATATAGTAGATGTACACCACTTAAATATATAATGTCTCCTGCGGGGTGCAGAATATCTGAAAAAGGAAAAAATGAATCAAGCGTATAAATATCTAGAGATTGAGCGATCAGAAGAAATTTATGGTCCTACGAAAAGGAGAACACATACGTATCAATGTGATATTATATAGCTCTTGCCGTTGTGTTGTTTGTGTGCCTGAAGTATTGCAGCTCGCCTCACGCCTCATATTAGCAGACCGCTCCAAGGTGCCGAGGAGCAGCAACACCACCAGCTCTCCCTGTCGAGGAGCAGTACCGCCAGGCCTTCAAGCACAGGAGCACCCTATAACTGGTCGATGACCACCACCCTGATATTGTAAACTAATCACGTGCTGCAACAACTATAAATTTCTAGTGTAGTCACAAATATACTAATCTTCTTGTAGTTATACATAGTACATGTACACCACTTAAATATATAATGTCTCCTGCTGGCTCCAGAATATCTGAAAAAAGAAAGTATGAATCAAACGTATAAATATCTAGAGATTGAACGATCCGAAGAAATTGATGGTCATATGGAAAGGAGAATATATACGTACCAATGTGATATTTTATAGCTCTTGCCATTGCGCTCTTTATGTGGCTAAAATCTTGCAGCTCGCCTCATGCCTCCTATTAGCAGACCACTCAAAGGTGCCATGAAGTCTTGCAGCTCGCCTCACGCCTCCTATTAGCAGACCGCTCAAAGGTGCCGACGAGCAGCAGCACCATCAGCTCTCCATGTCGAGGAGCAGCACCGCCGGGCCTTCGAGGCCTGGAGCAACCAATAACCGGTCGATGACCACCGTGCAAAATAAAACATGACAAAAACACCTCAACTCAGATGCAAACAGTATATACACACATGTTTCTTTTATTACATTATATTAATATTTCTCCAATGCACGCATGCTATGCCTAATCAAGAAAGATCGTGTGCAGACTGGAGATTCAACATATACCTACACCAAGAGTTATTCATATGGGTACCAGGATTGTTGTTGCATACTGGCATAGTGCCATACACATGCCAGCGATGAGAAGCAACAGAGCAGTCGGTATTGGACTCGACACCGCCAGTATATGTGATCAGCTGTGCCACTGCAATAGTAAGAATGGTTCAAGCAAATATGCATGTGAGAAATCAGCACGTGTGATAAGAGAGAGTAACTAATCCATCAGATCTTGGTCAAACTCGCCAGTGACTAAAAAATTGGACGAAATTGCATATGAAGCCAGGAGCTATCATGGACTGTTGTCTCCTTTGCTCCAAATCACACAAATAAGCAATACCTTCAAATGTAGTGCCATGGAAACAACTCAGAATTATACGGTTTCATCCAATCAAACTGGGGCCGCTAGTGCTAGTTGAAAGAACAGTGGAGGGATAGTCGATGGAGTACCGTACCTTGTGATGAGTGGATCAAATGGAGAGCCAGCGATGTAGGCTTCAAACTGGAAGGCGTCGTTCCTTGGCCGTGCTCTATCCGGAGGAGGGAAGAACGATCAACTACCATCAATCGGAGGCCTTGGAGAGTAGAAACCATGGAAGTAAACAGAGGCTGCTAGGTTAGATCTAAACCTGTACCATAACAATTTGAGAGATTTGGGTCTCTGGAGAGATATACGCGAGAGTTTTATCCCTTTTGGAGTGTTATTGGTCAGAGATGGTTAGAGTTGGGTCGTTGGAGAGGCATACGTACGTGTCAATTTTGGAGAGATTGGGAAATTCTGGTCGTGGGGATATCCATGATTTTTTTTATTGGGAGATATCTGGGAGATTCTTTTTTCTTTTTTAAGAGAATACATGAGAGATTGGATCTGAACCATAGTTTTGGCCGTCAGGGATATATCAATGAGATTTTTTTTTCTTTTTTGAGAGATACATGAGTTTTTCTTTTTTGGGAGATAGTACATGAGAGATTGGATCTGAACGTAATTTGGGCCATCAGGGACATATCAATGAGTTATTTTTTTCTTTTTTGAGAGATACATGAGAGATTGGATCTGTAATAACTCGGTCCCACCAGATTAATGGCTCATGAAATCTAATTAATGTGGGAATTTCTAGGAAGTCAAGAATTATTATAGGTATAGAGGTATAGATAGATATAGATAGATGGCCGTATGCATCGTTCAGATGCAGAGGCCGGAGGTGCATCCTCCTTTTCTTAAACAAAGAGGAAGAGGAATTGAAGGCAGGAAGGTATCTTCGTACTGGATGTTGTGCGACCTCTGCCTTGCTCCTATTTATACACGAGAGGGTGGCGGTTCTCCTCTGTCACACTGCTGGCGCAAAGAAGCGCCCGTTTGTGTGACCTCTGGCTTATTAGCAGTTTCCTGGACGGTCTCTCTTAATGCCTCCTCCTTTTTGGCTTCTTCCACCCTGTATTGCTGACAGTCCGTCCCTGCATTGCTCGTGATCTAAACACTCTTGTATTACTTTGCAGAGGGAGTAACAAGCAGTGCTTTCAGATTTAAACCATGTAATCTGTAGTTTCATTTAGCAGAATTTGCAAAGCACTTCAAATTAAACAACTTCAGAGGCTATGGACCTGCATCGATATGAGCCCTACTGGGTTTGGATGCAACAAACGAATGCAGAGTGACCTGAAAATGGCAGGTGACCTGTCTTGAGTACGTAATTTCTCCCCTCCCACAATTACCATTGTTCCTCTTGTAGAAAGGGAGATAATTGATCCTGAAGTTACGTCCATGTATTGGTTATTAACCATTATAATAAATTCTGCAATATTTTATCATGAAATTGATAGGTAGGCATTAATTTCCAGCCTCTTACTTATGCATGGATATCAAATTAATCAACAGTACCGGTGGGTCATTATCCTCTAAATCATAATATTCAAATTCCAAGTAAGGAAAGTAGCATAACAATGACCGACCTATTATTGCAAGCCCTATCATGTATCATTAGGCTAGATATGGCAATATGTGCACCATTGCACTCCTTTTACAATGGTTGTTCTGATACAAAATCACTTGATCTAGATGGGAGATTATATTTAGTCTTATTATTAAACATGAAACAACACAACGCCAAGATCTTGATCCACAATTCTTGTTCCATATATATTTGATTCGAGTGAAAGTTCTGAAGTAACATGCCTTTGTTATTTCCTGTCGTTTGTTCCAAAAATACGATATATCTTTCGGCCATAAAACTACAACAACTCATAAGAACTACAACCATTTCCCTCTTGCAAAAACTTTTTCTTCCTTCCTCCACAACCATTATACTTACCATGCATATCCACGATGAACCCCGACCGTACCAACGCACACCATCTAATCCGGCAGCCTCACGGTGTTGCCACTGAAGCCAAACGGTGCCCACCCGCCTAACGAGCCATTTTCTTGGAGTTGTGTTGTTGTTCTTCAACATCCTTGTACAGTGCCTTGTGTGCGTGTGTTGCATTATCGTGTTGTGTTGTGTTGTATGTGCTGAATTGTCTGATTTGTATATAAAGTGGAGCGGAAGTCTTTTTGATACTGAGATCAATTGCCCAGTTGAAACTTGAAAGTGCATTTTTTTGATTTTGACAGCGGAAGTCAGGGCCAAGGCCGACCTCACGCGCAGGAAAAGGGGCAAGCACACGTACATCCCACATGTACTCAAGCTTTTTTCTTCTTTTGGTTGCTTGTTGTTTGCTTGCGCTTAATCCTACGAGATTATCAATTGATTAATATATTTGCTTGAATAATGCATTATCATCTGATTTCTTGCTTAGATCGATGTGCTCTTTATTTTCAAACAGTTTTGGTCTGGGCCTATTTTGCTCAATTGGATAATTTATGTGGACAAAGTTATCGAATCAAAATAAATTAGTTTATTTTCTTCTGTTTCCCTTTTTCTAGGAACCTATTTGTTGGCGTTCGATGGGACATATGTTTTGAGAAACCTAACCAAGTTAATTTACCAAATGCTGACCTTTACATAATCACGTCCCAACCATTCCTTGTTGTTGGTTTCACGGCAAAAATCGACATCATTGTGTGTGTGTGTGGGGGGGGGGGGGGGGGAGCAGCTCTTTGGTTGCCATGGCATCCAACGATGGTCATGCAGATGGCCATCGTCTTACAGAGGTCACGCGCTTGTTGCCTAACCAAAGTCGTCGTAGTTCGTTCGGGTCAACATATTGGTTCATCGCGGTTGACCTCCTTGCCATTGTTGATCGTTCCATGCCACACACCTTTCTTTGGACTGTCCGACATCTTCACATGGCCAAGAGCACATGGATATGATACTGAATGTTTTGTCAGTGACCCAAGATTACACACACAACTAGCTGGACACATCAGAGGTTATACACACTAGCAAACCCAGATCAGCACACATGAAATATGATGCCATGAATACTTGCTACAGATTTTTTATTTGGAATACAGAGAGAAGCACGGTCATTGCACGACCGACCTAAACACACACCACCTTCCTAATGACCCGTGCCATCCCACGAATCATATCCTGCGTGCAGGATCTACGGCTCCACTATTATCGTGTGTGATCCGATGTGCCATGCCATCCCATGACTCGGTTCACGACGCGGTAGAAACGGGAGCGACCCCAACCTGACACATGGACTCGATGCATGGACTCGACGCAAGCATGCTTGCCGTCGAGACCGACTCTCAGTGCGTACCATCTGCTCCCAACCAGGTCTATGCACGTTATTTGGAACAAACAGACTGCACGGAAAAAAACTAGGGCATTCACTAAGTTTACATCAATGGATCAGCCCTCAATCCACAAACCCACATGGCGAAGTTGTCTTAGTGGATCTCGTCGTTCTCCGAGTCGGATAAGTGGTTGTCAACCTACTCGTCCCAAGCCTTCCATGCCATCAACCCCAAACACTACATCGAGATCCATTACATTCCATCATGACCAGGTGGAAAAAACTGAAATGTTGGAAAAATTGAAAGGAGATCGAGTTCATACCCTCCTCATCTGGGCATGGCGGTTCTTGAACCAGAATCTGATCTGCTGGGGCTGGACGCCAAGTTCGGGCCGAGATGGGCGCGCTGGGTCTCATCAGGGTTGGGGCACACCTTGAAATTCCTGCAGTTTTCAAAAAACGAAAAAGAAAACCTTGAATACCCTGTACATGAATCACCATGAAAATATGACACGAGAAATAAGCTATAGGAAATGGTGCTTGATCAACCTCTCGAGGATCTGAATCTGGTTGTCACTTAGATCCATTGTTACCAATTTCTTGCTTGCTCGCTCACTCTCCCAGCAGGCTGCCTAGAGGAAGAGGAAGTGGACGCAGGAGGTTATCTTCCTACTGGATGTTGTGTGACCTCTGTTTTGCTCCTATTTATACATGAGAGGGTGATGTTTCTCCTCTGTCACAGTGCTGGCGCAAAGAAGCGTCCGTCTGTGTGACCTCTGGCTTGCTGCTGGCAGTCTCCTGGCCGGTCTCTCTTAATGCCTCCTAGTATTTGGCTTCTTCCACCCTATAATGCTGACCGTCCTTCCCTGTATTGCTTGTGTGCGAAGCTCTTAGCTAAGGTGCGGGATCGTGGCCATGGCCGTGCAGGAGGCAGGGTGACTAGGGTATGGCGTTCAGTGGCGGTGATGTGGTAGGTGTCTTCACGACTAGTTGTACTATGTTGCCAAGGCTGCCGCCCCTTCGTCAAGGCGCCGCCTTGGAGTACATAGCTCATCATGTGCGGCCTCATCTCTTCAGAGTGACTTGTTCACGGTTGGGGGCTATGGTGACATCAGGAAATGTGATCTCTATCCTACAAGCCATTTTGTTTGAGTTTCCTATTTTTTAAAAGGAGAATAACTCCCAGCCTCTACATCAAACAATGCACTCATCCATCTTTATTAAATTATTCAACAGAGACTGAAACAATAAATACAGGGATCAATCCAAAGCCACCTTTCCGACGAACTCTGTCACTACACCTACAAGCTTGATGATGAATCGTGACCGCACCAAAGCACATCATCTAATCCGGTAGCCTCATGAAGTCGCCGTCTGCGAGCCAAGAGCACCAACCAGCCTAGCAGACCCACAACGTACACCGCATGCATGCGCTCTAGGATATTGCGCTGCCATCTACCGTCGTCCCATCTTCAATAGGGATCCTTGAACTGACCTTGCCAGGCTCAACTGCCGTCGCCGCCACCGCGATGCCAGACAATGCCACCAGCCTGCACGCATCCATCAACCAACCTCCAATGCCGATACTCCACCGCGCCATGCCGCTAAGACCCACCTTTTTTGATGCGGTAGATGCACACCACTCCACCTCTTGGCACCATCAGTCAGTGCCTACTCCAAAACGGTGCCCCCGGGAGAGAGAACGACACAAGTCTTCGTCATCATCTGACTAGGGAGACCTAGATCTAGGGTTTCCCCAGAGCAGATGCCTCCTCGAGGAAGAAGGGCACGCCATCCGCAGTTGCCGACGAACTCAAATGGTCCCCACCCGCACAACGAGTCATTTTCTTGGAGTTGTGTTGTTGTTCTTCAGCATCCTTGTATAATACCTTGTGCGCGTGTGTTGCATCGTGTTGTATCTAAATTGTATTATTTATATATAAAGTGGAGCAGAAGTCTTTTTGATAAACAATAAGATCAATTACCTCATTTGAAACTTGAAAGTGCATTTTTTTATTGTGACAACGGAAGTCAGGGCCAAGGCTGAC
Organism: Aegilops umbellulata; assembly: GCA_032464435.1. Classification (NCBI taxonomy): domain Eukaryota; kingdom Viridiplantae; phylum Streptophyta; class Magnoliopsida; order Poales; family Poaceae; genus Aegilops; species Aegilops umbellulata. Next base: position 357,638,953 of record CP136059.1, on the reverse strand, counting down.
CTCAGGCGCAGGAAAAGGGACAAGCAAACATACATCCCATATGTACCTAAGCTTTTTTGTTCTTTTGGTTGCTTGTTGATTGCTTGCACTTAATCCTACGAGATTATCAATTGATTAATATATTTCCTTGAATAATGCATTATCATCTGATTTCTTGCTTAGATCGGTCTGCTCTCTATTTTCAAACAGTTTTGCTCTGGGCCTATTTTGTTCAATTGGATAATTCTGGTGCCCAAATTTACAGAATCAAAATAAATGAGTTTATTTTCTTTTGTTTCCCTTTTTCTAGGAACCTATTTGTTGGCATTCCATAGGACATATATTTTGAGAAATCTAACCAAATATACCAAATGTTCACCTTTACTTAATCGTGTCTCAACCATCCCTTGTCGTTGGTTTCACGATGAAAGTCGACATCATTTGGGGGTGGGGGGGGGGGGGAGCAGCACCTCGGTCACCATGGCATCCAGTGATGGTCAGGCCGAGGGCCATCGTTGTACATAGGTCACGCGCTTGTACCATAACCTGAGTCGACGTAGTTCATCCGGGTCAACATATCGGCCATTGTGTGGATTCCCAAATTCACACACAACATGCTGCATAATTGGTTCACCGCGGTTGACCTCCTTGCCATTGGAGATTGTTCCATGCAGCGCACCTTTCTTCAGACTGTCCGACATCTTCACACGGCCAAGAGCACGTGGGATACTGAATGTTTGTTAGCGACCCAAGATTACCCCCGCAGTTAGCTGGACACACGAGAGGTTTTACACACTATCAAACAAGGGTCGTTGCATGACCGACCTAAACACACACCACGTTCCTAATGACTCATGCCATCCCACGGATCAGATCGTCCCATGAAAACTTGCTACAGCCTTTTTATTTGGAATACTGTGAGAAAGAAGGGCCGTTGCACGACTGACCTAAACACACACCACGTTCCTAATGACTCGTGCCATCCCACGGATAAGATCGTGCCATGAAAACTTGCTACAGCCTTTTTATTTGGAATACAGTGAGAAAGAAGGGTCATTGCACGACGGACCTAAACACACACCACGTTCCTAATGACTCGTGCCATCCCACGGATCAGATCGTGCGTGCATGATCTACGGCTCCACTATTATCACGTGTGATCCGATGTGCCATGTCATCCCATGACTCGGTTCACGACACGGTAGAAACAGGAGCGACCCTAACCCGACACATGGACACGACGCAAACATGCTTGCCGTCAAGACTGACTCTCAGCGCACACCGCATACTTACAGGCAGCTCTATGGTGCGTTATTTAGAACAAACAGATTGAAGGAAAAAAAACCTAGGGCATGGATCAGCCCTCGATCCACAAACCCACATCGCGAAGTTGTCTTAGTGGATCTCGTCATTCTCCGAGTCGATCTCGTCGTTCTCCGAGTCAGATAAGTGGTTGTCCACCTGCTCGTGCCTAGCCTGCAATGCCATCAACCACAAACACCACATCGAGATACTGTTACATTCCATCATCACCAGGCGGTAAAACTGAAAACCTTGGAAAATTTGATAGGAGATCGAGTTCATACCCTCCTCATCTGGGCACGGCGGTTCTTGAACCAGAGTTTGATATCCTGGGGCTCCACGTGAAGCTCACGACCGAGATGAGCACGCTGGGCCTCATCGGGGTTGGGGCACTCCATGAAAACACTGCAGTTTTGAAAAAAAGAAGAAGATGAAAACGTTGAATAACCTGCACATGGATCACCATGAAAATATGACACGAAAAATAAGCTGTAGGAATGGTGCTTGATCAACCTCTCGAGGATCTGAATCTCGTTGTCACTTAGATCCATTGTTACCAATTTCTCGCTCGCTCGCTCACTCTCGCAGGTTGCCTATGTATACACGAGAGGGTGGTGTTTCCCCTCGTACTGGATGTTGTGTGACCTCTGGCTTGCTCCTATTTATACACGAGAGGGCGGTGTTTCTCCTCTGTCACAGTGCTGGCGCAAAGAAGCGCCCGTCTATGTGACCTCTGGCTTGCTGCTGGCAGTCTCCTGGTCGGTCTCTCTTAATGCCTCCTCTTTTTGGCTTCTTCCACCCTATATTGCTGACCGTCCATCCCTGTATTGCTCGGGAGCGCCAGCAGCAGAAACGTTCGCTTTGACTTTTGACCACCTCGGCTTGCTCGCTGGCTGGTCTTGTTGGTTTCTCTTTATGCCTCCTCTCTCTTGGCTTCGTCCTGGCTTGCTCGGGAGCGTCAGCAGCAGAAATGTTCGCTTTGACTTTTGACCACCTCGGCTTGCTCGCCGGCTGTCTTGAAGGTTTCTCTTTATGCCTGCTCTCTCTTGGCTTCTTCCCTGGCTTGCTCGGGGGCGCCAGCAGTAGCGTGGTAGTACCAGTAACTAATGCGATGTAAGAAGCTTATACCAACAAATTCAAATCATAGTACAGGTCAATTGGGTTTATTGACCTGCGATGCACTCCCACGGTAAAGAAATATAAGAGTGTTCAGATTACTAGTGATCTAAACACTCTTGTATTACTTTGCAGAGGGAGTAACAAGCAGTGCATTCAGATTTAAACCATCTAATCAATAGTTTCATTTTGCAGAATTTGCAAAGCACTTCAAATCAAACAACTTCAGAGTTTATGGACCTGCATCAGTACGAGACCTACTGGGTTTGGATGCAACAAACAAATGCAAAGTGACCTGACAATGGCCGGTGACCTGTCTTGAGTTCGTAATTTCTCCCCTCCCACAATTACCATTGTTCCTCTTGTAGAAAGGGATATAATTAATCCTGAAGTTATGTCCATGTATTGGTTGTTAACCATTATAATAAATTCTGCAATATTTTAGCATGAAATTGATAGGCATTAATTTCCAGCCTCTTACTTATGTATGGATATCAAATTAATCAATAGTACACGTGGGTCATTATCCTCTAAATCATAATATTCAAAGTCTAAGTAAGAAAAGTAGCATAACAATGACCGACCTATTATTGCAAGCCCTATCATGTATCATTAGGCTAGATATGGCAATAGTATTTGCTTCAGTGCACCATTGCACTCCTTTTACAATGGATGTTCTGTTACAAAATCTCTTCATCTAGATGGGAGATTATATTTAGTCTTGTTTTCTTATTAAACATGAAACAACACAACGTCGAGATCTTGATCAACAATTCTTGTTCCATATATATTTGATTCGAGTGAAAGTTCTGAAGTAACATGCCTTTCTTATTTCATGTCGTTTGTTCCAAAAATATGATATATCCTTCGGCCATAAAGCTACAACAATTCATAAGAACTATAACCATTTCCCTCTAGCAAAAAGTTTTTCTTACTTTCTCCACAACCATTATACCTACCATGCATATCCATGATGAATCCCGACCGCACCAACGCACACCATCTAATCCGGTGGCCTCACGAACTCGCCGCCTGCGAGCCAAGAGCACCAACCGGCCTAGCAGACCCATAACGCATACCGCATGCGCTCGCTCTAGGATCCCGCGCTGCCATACCGCCGTCCCATATTCAAGAGGGATCCTTACATTAACCTTGCCAGGCCCAACTGTCGTTGACACCGCCACGACACCAGACAATGCCACCAGTCTGCGTGCATCCATCAACCCACCTCCAACGTCCATACTCCACCGCACCATGCTGCTGAGACCCACCGTTTTTTATGCAGTAGATGCAACACCGCTCCACCTGTTAGCCCCTCCAGTCAGTACCTACTCCAAAACAGTGCCCCAGGAGAGAGAATGACACGTCTCCATCATCATTCGATCTAGGAGACCCAGATCTATGGTTTCCCCGGAGCAGATGCCTCCTAGAGGAAGAAGGGTAGGCCATCTGCAGTTCCCACCGAAGCCAAATGGTGCCCACCCGCCTAACGAGCCATTTTCTTGGAGTTGGGTTGTTGTTCTTCAGCATCCTTGTATAATGCCTTGTGTGCGTGTGTTGCGGTGTCGTGTCATGTTCTGTTGTATGTGCTGAATTGTCTGATTTGTATATAAAGTGGAGGGGAAGTCTTTTTGATAAACAATGAGATAATTTGTCCAGTTGAAGCTTGAAAGTGCATTTTTTGATTTTATGCGTAGGAAAAGGGGCAAGCACACGTACATCCCACATGTACCCAAGCTTTTTCTTCTTCTTTTGGTTGCTTGTTGCTTGCTTGCGCTTAATGCTACGAGATTATCAATTGATTAATATATTTTCTTGAATAATGCATTATCATCTGATTTCTTGCTTAGATCGACGTGCTCTCTATTTTCAAACAGTTTTGGTCTGGGCCTATTTTGCTCAATTGGATAATTTATGTGCACAAATTTATTGAACCGAAATAAATCAGTTTATTTTCTTCTGTTTCCCTTTTTCTGGGAACCTATTTGTTGGCGTTCGACAGGACATATGTTTTGAGAAACCTACCAATATTAATCTACCAAATGCTGACCTTACTTAACCATGTCCCAACCATTCCTTGTCGTTGGTTTCACGGCAAAAATCGACATCATTGTGTGTGTGTGTAGGGGGGAGGGGGAGCGGAGCAGCGCTTCGGCTGCCATGGCATCCAGGGATGGTCATGCCAACGGCCATCGTCGTACAGAGGTCACGCGGTTGTTTCCTAACCTAAGTCGTTGTAGTTCGTCCGGGTCAACATATCGGCCATTGTGTTGATCCCCAAACTCGTGCACAACATACTGCATGACTGGTTCACCGCGGTTGACCTCCTTGCAATTGGAGATCGTTCCATGCCACGCACCTTATTTCGGACTGTCCGACATCTTCACATGGCCAAGAGCACACGTATATGATACTGAATGTTTGTCAGTGACCCAAGATTACTCACCCCACTAGCTGGACTCATCAGAGGTTATACACTCTAGCAAACCCAAATCACACATGGAATTTGATGCACTGAATACTTGCTACAGATTTTTATTTGGAATACAGAGAGAAAGAACGGTGGTTGCACGACCGACCTAAACACACACTACCTTCCTAATGGCTCATGCCACCCCACGAATCAGATCGTGCGTGCATGATCTACAGCTCCACTATTATCGCGTGTGATCCGATGTGCCATGCCATCCCATGACTCGGTTCACGACGCGGTTGAAACGGGAGCGACCCCAACCCAACACATGGACTCGACGCATGGACTCGACGCAAACATGCTTGCCGTCGAGACCGACTCTCAGTGCGTACCATCTGCTCGCAAGCAGGACTATGGCACGTTATTTGGAACAAACAGATTGATGGGGAAAAAAACTAGGGCATTCACTAAGTTTACATCAATAGATCAGCCCTCAATCCACAAACCCACATGGCGAAGATGTGTTAGTGGATCTCGTCCTTCTCCGAGTCGATCTCGTCATTCTCCGGGTCGGATAGGTGGTTGTCAACCTGCTCGTCCATAGCCTGCCATGCCGTCAAGCCCAAACACTACATCGAGATCCATTACATTCCTGCATCACCAGGTGGAAAAAACTGAAACCTTGGAAAAATTGAGAGGAGATCGAGTTCATACCCTCCTGATCTGGGCACGGCGGTTCTTGAACCAGAATTTGATCTGCTGGGGCTGCAAGCCAAGTTCGCGGCCGAGATCAGCACACTGGGTCTCATCGGGGTAGAGGCACACCTTGAAAGTCCTGCAGTTTTCAAAAAACAAAAAAGAAAACCTTGAATACCCTGATCATGGATCACCATGAAAACATGACACGAGAAATAAGCTGTAAAAAATGGTGCTTGATCAACCTCTCGAGCATCTGAATCTGGTTGTCACATAGATCCATTGTCACCAATTTCTTGCTTGCTCGCTCACTCTCCCAGCAGGCTGCCTAGAGGAAGAGGAAGTGGACGCAGGAGGTTATCTTCCTACTGGATGTTGTGTGACCTCTGGTTTGCTCCTATTTATACATGAGAGGGTGATGTTTCTCCTCTGTCACAGTGCTGGCGCAAAGAAGCGTCCGTCTGTGTGACCTCTGGCTTGCTGCTGGCAGTCTCCTGGCCGGTCTCTCTTAATGCCTCCTCCTTTTTGGCTTCTTCCACCCTGTATTGCTGACCGTCCGTCCCAGTATTGCTCGGGAGCGCCAGCAGCAGAAACGTTCGCTTTGACTTTTGACCACCTCGGCTTGCTCGCCGGCTGTCTTGAAAGTTTCTCTTTATGCCTGCTCTCTCTTGGCTTCGTCCTGGCTTGCTCGGGAGCGCCAGCAGTCGCGTGGTAGTACTAGTAACTGATGCGATGTAAGAAGCTTATACCAACAAATTCAAATCATACCCACAAAAACAAATCAAATCATAGTACAGGTGTCCCTATTGGGTTTATTGACCTGCGATGTAAGAAGCAGTGCATTCAGATTTAAACCATATAACCTATAGTTTTACTGACCAGAATTTGCAAAGCACTTCAAATCAAACAACTTAAGAGTTTGTGAACCTGCTTCTGTACGGGTCCTACTGGGTTTGGATGCAACAAACAAATCTAGCTACACAAATGCAGAGTGACCGGTGACCTGTCTTGAGTTCTTCTTGTAGAAATGGATGTAATTAATCCTGAAGTTACGTCCATGTATGGCTTGTTAACCATTAAAATTAATCAATTTTGCAATATTTTGAGTTCAGGTCGGTTGCGTGGAGTCAGGTCCTGCATCTATATGTAGATGAGCAGGTGCGTGAGATTTTGTAACCGTGTGAGAAAATCAGAAAGATAAATAAAGAGAAAAGAGGGCACGACAAGGGCCCTTGGCAAAAGTTTTTTGTGCGCACGTATTCATCTATTTTGATGTGATCGATCCTGTGGGAGAATTCCAACAATTGCTATCTAGAGCAAGGTCGAGGTGAAGCTGCGCTTGCCCCGGGGTGGCAACCCTGCTAGCGCCTCGGGGCGGGCAATACAGTCGCTGGTGAAGCGACGTGGAGCGGCTGATATAGTCGTTGGGTGGTGCAACGACGAAGAAGGGCGAGCCATATAGTCGTTGGGTAGTACAACAACTACGAGGAGCGGGCGATATAGTCACTGGGTGGTGCAGTGACATGGAGGATCAGGCGGTAGTCGTTCAGCAAAGCGACGGCGAGAAGGCGGCGAGGACACTGTCGTAAGCGAGGCGACATCTGATTGTAGTTCAACAGAACGACCTAGAGGAGGGCGAAAGAGCTGCCGTCGACAAGGTGTCGGTGATAGTCGATGGTTATGGAGGTGCCGAAGTTGCGGCACCGAGGAAATCATCGAGATCATCGTAGGAGGTGGAGCTCGATGGCGAAGTTGCCAGCTGTCATCATGTTCTGCACGTGAATTCTTGTAAGGTGCGTCCAAGAGTTCACACGTGTGAGTCTTCTGCTGCAGTTGAGATGTGATCCTGTGGAAGAATTCCAACAGAGGGGGTGGGAGGTGGGGTGTCTTTTTCAAACCCGACTCAAGTGTTGCCAAGGCCTATCATACTCAAAATGCGGAAATTTGTTAGAGCACTTTCTTGCTTGATACAACAAGGTACACCATTGGGTATACAAAACTTATCAGTGTAAAAGAAAAGAACCACCGCCTCCACCAAGTATGACCACGCGTGAGGGGGAGGGAGAGGGGGCGGCGGCCTTGCCGCCTCTGCCGAAACCACCGCAGTTGTCCCCGCCGGCGCGTGTGGCCTCAGCGGGAGATCAGGTGCTGACTCAGCGTGAGTCTTGTGGATCCGAGTCCGAGTCAGATCTGGATCAGGATCCAGCCTGCGGACATCTGGATCCGGTGAGATGGAGGATTCGCTTCGAAGATGGCCGGAGGGCCGAGAGTTGGAAGGATGGTTTCCTTTACGAGCACTCGCCATCGAGATGGACGACGATGAGGGATGAGGATCATGATATACTGGCCGAACGATACCTGGGCGACGGTGAGGCGATTCAAACAGGTACGCGTTTGTAAATTGACTATTTCGAGGTTCTTGTGCTGGATCGCCTGCAGGTTTCTTCCAGCAGGGAGGAGCAGATCGAAATCGTTGATCTAACAACTTGGGAGCATCGAAGTCCGAGACCGAATCCGGGGATCGGAGGAAGGTTCTGGGTGCTAGTCGATGATGAAGATGAGGATACTGAGGATCCTCACTCGCCTGGTGCCAACGGGCCGACGATGCACGTGTCGTTGTCGATGTCGGCCGTATCTGCCGTTGTGCCTTCATTCCAGATCATACCGGGAGAGAGGCGGAAGGACAAGAGGAGCTCGGCGCCAAGACCGGCGGCGGGCTGCAAATCTGCGGCACTGGCGATCAAGCCGTAGAAAGGTCCCCTTCCCAAGGTAAGTTTACCACAAGTCACCTTATCGGATTTTTTTTCCGCCGGATGGGTGGACGAAAATTACTAGAAAGAAGAAGAAGAAAGTGATTCCGGCAGTGTTTCACACGCCGCCGGCGACCGTCGGTCCAGGCGACATCCGAGCGGCACGTCGCGTGCGTTTGAACTAGCTGCTTGCCTGTGTTGGGCCGGAGGCCGTTTCGCCAAGTCTGGGGCCGGATTATAGGAACCTAGGACGGTTCCGCGGCTTTCGTGGCGGTAGGGGTGGTGCCAAGCGACCATTGCAATACCGCCAGCGACCGCCGCCGCCACCACCGATCTATGCTGAGGCTGCGGTCTCTATGGAAGCGGAGCCATCGTCGGAGGTGGCGGAGGGGGTTCAGAATCTTTCGGGCGAGGCTATGGCAGTGGTGACCGCCCTCGCTGCTTCTAACTTGCCGGCGGCCGAGACAACTGGGGCGAATGGTTGGGAACGGGCTAATGACAAATCTTCTGTGTGGTTTCCTTCCTGAAGGTACCACCGTGGAGAAGCTCAAGACCTCAATCCACTACTTCCGCGGGAAACCCTAGACCAAGTTTGATCGGATGATGGCGCCACTCTTACATGGCTTCCCTTTTGGGGGCGTCATTCTTGGAGGTTGCATTTCGGCTCGAGGGACCAGTGGAAGGTGTCTTTGATGGAGCGGTGCTTCATCTTTAGCAATGATGGCGGCGGATCTCGGCAGCGTGGCGCAGTGGAGACTTGGCGTCCGATGCGCGGAGATGGACTCGCGCAGGAGGACGAAACTGTCTGGCGTCATGGTGTCGTTGATGGCAGAGAGGCCTGGCAAGGTCGGTGCAACAGTTTTGCTCTGAGGATGGTCCGAAGGATCACTACTAGGGAAAAGGCTAGCAGCAGTGCGGGTTTTAGGCGCTACAGCTAACTCTTAGTAGTAGCGCTGCCTGTACCCGCGCTACCACTATTGACTATAGCAGCAGCGCTTTTCAGGAATGCGTGCTATTATTTAGCTGTAGTGATTTCCTGGTCCCGCGCTACTGTTATATCCTTCACCATTTCCCCATTCCAGCTTCGATAAACTGCAATTTCCAGATACTAGGTACTACTAGATATCAATTTTATAAAGCATTATAGGTACTAGGTAGTACTCCCTCGGTTCGAAATTACTCGTCGTGGTTTTAGTTCAAATTTGAACTCAAACCACGACGAGTAATTTGGAACCAAGGGAGTACTAGATAACAATTTCATATATACTCAACATGCATCCTCAAGCAGTACAAGGTGACATCGACGAAAATCATCATATTTAGTTCTAGATGATATCGACGACGATCATCATATGTAGTTCTACATGATATCGACGACGATCATCATATGTAGTTCTAGATGATATAGCCACACACACATATGTAGTTCTAGATGATATAGCCACACACACATATGTAGTTCTAGATGATATCGACGACGATCATCATCCTCAAGCCTGGGCGGTGGGTGTTCCTGATAGTAATTAGGATGGCCTGTCCAACACAAAGATTCTTGCCAACGAGGAATCTCTTCCACCCAACCGATTCAAGTGTGTGCGACCATCTGTGTCCATGCGGTAAGTACATGTGGTGATGGAGCCCCTTGCGGTAAGGCGCGTAGTCAACTTCATCAGGCTCGATACCACAACTCATAGATAGGTTCTTTGGCAATCTCTGAATAAGAAAAACATATCAATTAATAAATAGCCTCACACATACTCTTGCAAATATATTTCTATTAAGTCTAGATTTCTATAATATCAAAAGACACGATACAACGCATTTGTACTAATTAATCATGAATTCTACTAATAAGTATATATGGATTATCTACACTATTAATAGTTCCTTGGATTCTACACTAATAAGCATGTGATCAGACTCTACACTAAAGTATATCATCGACTAGATTCCGCAAAGCATATCATTGGACTCTACACTAAGCATATCATCGGATTCACTAAGCATATAATCGGATAATTTGCATTTGTAAGTATAACAATAAAGCATATATATATATATATATATATATATATATATATATATATATATATATATATATATATATATATATATATATATATATATATATATCTTCAAATTACTACATGCAGTACGTATAACATACCATTTCATGCCGATCGACCATGGTACTTGTCAGGCGGGTCACGAATGGCACCCCGACAAAGTCATCACGTGGCGGAATTATGTCCCATAGGTTGCACACCTCCTCCTCGCTCAGCCTCATTCTTTGAGCTATGATGGCTTCATGAAGTGGGTTCTCATCATCTTCATTGAGTGGGTCCTCATTATCTTCATCATCTTCGTCATCTTCATCATCTTCCACCAGGTTGATATAAATGACAACCAGCTTGGGTCTTTCTGCTCTGAAGGAGAATCTGATCAACTCACCACCAGTAAAACGCATGCGAGCGAGGAAACGGGCCCATCCATCTCCTTCAATCTGCGACATATTGCGTCCTTTCTCGACCTCCATAGTGTACGGCCCCCAGGAGCCTCAAATGTCAAAGTGTCTCCTGTCAGCTTGTTGAATTTCAACCTCACACTGCATGGGACGATATGTGTAAGAAAAGCAAAATGACACAATGCAGTAATGCCAACACTAAAAATAAAATAGTTGTTACATTTCATCTAATTTCTTACCGCCGCATGACGAAAACTCGGATGGAAGTAGATACCGAACAGCTTGCCAGTTGCAAGGCTGCTGGCGCACCTTGATTTGCTCAGTCGACATAGTGGTGCTGGTGGTGGCGCCATTTTCCTAAAGCAATATGAGCAAAGGATTAACGATTCACTTCATAGGAAAGAAAAACAGTAGCATCTGATATTTTTGGTTCTTCCGTGAGAAACAATTTTATGGACAATTATAATCCTAATTTGGCCCCTATTGATTAAGATAATTGTTTAAACAAACAAGTGGCAAATTTAACTAAATTGGCACCTACATTTTGCCAAAAAATAACTTATTACAAAAAAACTAAATAGAGCATACTAAATCAACTAAATCAACTAGCACACTAAATCCATTAGCATACTAAATCAACTAAATCAAAATGTTCTAAATCAACTAGCCTACTAAATCAACTAAATCAACTAGCCTACTAAATGAACTAAATCAAAATGTTCTAAATCAACTAGCCTACTAAATCAACTGAATCATATCAACTAAATCAAAATGTTACATATGAAAGCCTACTAAATCAAAATGTATCAGGGAGGAGGGACAAGGAGGGGCGACTCGAGGAGGGAGAAGATAGTAGGACGGAGGAGGAAAGCGGAGCGAGGAGGGGCCGGCCGGCGGCGAGTGGAGGGAGGACGGATCGAGGAGGAAGGCGGAGCGAGGAGGGGGCGGCCAGCGGCGAGTGGAGGGAGGACGGAGGAGGAGGCCGGTACCGAGTCCAACGAGGAGGATGAGGCGGCAGCGGCGCAGATCGGGGGAGCTAGGGGCGACGGGGGAGGACCGGCGGCGCGGGGGGTGAGGAGGAGACCGTGAGTGTGTGTGAGTGTGATCTGTGGATGAGGCTAGTGAGTGGGGGAGATTGAATGGCATAGCAGTAGCGCGCTATAGTAAACGCGCTACTGCTACATTACATAGCAGTAGCGCTATTTATTTTAACGCGCTGCTGCTATAACTGGCTTCGCGGCGGCGTCGTGGGAATTTTAGCAGTAGCGCTTCTTGGGGTGCACGCACTACTGATAAACTTGTTTCAGCAGCGAGTTTCTATGGCCCGCGCTACTGCTACTTAGCAGCAGCGCCTGATTTTAAAGCGCGCTGCTGGTAAGATTCTGTGTATAGGCTTTTCCCTAGTAGTGGATGATGGAGGTGATGGCCCTTGCAGCGTGCGGTGCTCACTGGGAGTGTGCCTGACCGGTGTGGGACCGAATCCAGGTAGTGTCTTGGAGGGGACACCCATCTTTAGATGTTAGGCTTTAGTGCGATGTCCGTTTGGTATTAGGCCCGGACATTCGGCATGCCTTCATCAAGGGGATATGAGTAGCAACGGCGTTGCCAAGATGGTGGCTTTAGGCTTATTGATGTATCACCTAGTATGGTCTTTATGAATAATTAATAACATGGTTGCATGCATCGTCCAGATGCAGAGGCCGGGAATACATCATCCTATTCTAAAAAAACAAAAATAAAAAAGAATTTTGGGACGGAGTGAGTATAAAATGGAGGGGAAGTTATTTTGATAAACAATAAGATCAATTGCCTCATTTGAAACTTGAAAGTGCATTTTTATTTATTTTGCCAACGGAAGTCAGGGCCAAGGCCGACTCCATGCGCAGGAAAAGGGACAGGCACACGTACATCCCATATGTACCCAAGCTTTTTTGTTCTTTTGGTTGCTTGTTGATTGCTTGCACTTAATCCTACGAGATTATCAATTGATTAATATATTTGCTTGAATAATGCATTATCATCTGATTTCTTGCTTAGATCGGTCTGTTCTATATTTCCAAACAGTTTTGGTCTGGGCCTATTTTGTTCAATTGGATAATTCTAGTGCACTAACTTATCGAATCGAAATAAATTTTCTTTTGTTTCCCTTTTTCTAGGAATCTATTTTGTTGGCATTCGATAGGACATATGTTTTGAGGAACATCATGGGGGGGTGGGTACAAAGCCTGTCGCCATCCAGCAGTGGTCATCCATCACCGTACATAGGTCACGCGTTTGTAGGATAACCTGAGTCTCCGTAGTTTGTCCGGCTCAACATATCGGCCATTGTGTTGATCCCCAGATTCACGCACAACATGTTGCAATGATTGGTTCACGGAGGTTCACCTCCTTGCCATTCGAGATGGTTGCATGTGGCGCACCTTTCTTCGGACTGTCCGACATCTTCACATGGCCAAGAGCACGTGGGATACTGATTGTTTGTCAGCGACCAAAGAGTACTCACGCAATTAGCTGGACACACCAGAGGTTTTACACACTAGCAAACACAAAGCACACATGGAATTTGATGCCATGAAAACTTGCTACTGATTTTTATTTGGAATACAGAGAGAAAGAGGGGTCGTTGCACGACCGACCTAAACACACGTCACGTTCCTAATGACTCGTGCCATCCCACGGATCAGATCGTGCGTGCATGATCTACGGCTCCACTATTATCACGTGTGATCCGATGAGCCATGCCATCCCATGACTCGGTTCACGACGCGGTAGAAACGGGAGCGACCCCAACCTGACATGTGGACTCGATGCAAACATGCTTGCCGTGGAGACCGACTCCCCGCGCACAGCGCATGCTTGCAGGCAGCTCTATGGCGCGTTATTTGGAACAAACAGATTGAAGGAAAAAAAACCCAGGGCATGGATCAGCCCTCGATTCACAAAAACCCACATCGTGAAGTTGTCTTAGTGGATCTCGTCATTCTCCGAGTCAATCACGTCGTTCTTCGAGTCGGATAAGTGATTCTCCACCTGCTCGTGCCTAGCCTGCCATGCCGTCAACCACAAACACCGCATCCTGATTCCGTTACGTTCAGTCATCACCCAGGTGGAAAAAACTGAAAACCTTGGAAAAATTGAAAGTAGATCGAGTTCATACCCTCCTCATCTGGGCACGGCGGTACTTGAACCAGAGTTTGATATGCTGGGGCTCCACACGAAGCTAGCGACCGAGATGAGCGCGCTGGGTCTCATCAGGGTTGGGGCACTCCTTGAAAACACTGTAGTCAGAAAAAATAAGATGAAAACCTTGAATACCGTGCACATGGATCACCATGAAAATATGACACGAAAAATAAGCTGTAGGAATGGTGCTTGATCAACCTCTCGAGGATCTGAATCTGGTTGTCAGTTAGATCCATTGTTACCAATTTCTCGCTCACTCTCCCAGGTGGGAGGCAAATGATTTAAACAACGGAGGCACACCCCTCGCCCCTCGCGTCGCCCCCGCGGGCGACCCGGCGGGAAAACCCTAGCCACCGCCCCTCGAGTCTCCTCCTCCTCTCCCCCTCCTCGCCGCCGTCCATAGCGCCGCCTGGCGAAGCCTGGCCGGCTGGGCGGCGGCGGGGCTTCTCCCCACCCTCTCCGTCTTGGCTGGCGCGGGACAGCGAGATCCAGAGGAACGCCGGGCGAACGTGGGGTCCAGCGGCGCGGCGGGCGGGTCTCCCATTTGCGTCGTGCGCGGCGCGGCGGTGGCGACCTGCGTGTCATGAGGTGGTGGCTGCGTTTGCCTGACCGGTGGTCGCGGGTGCTGCCGGATCCAGATTGGATCTATCTGGATCCTTTCTTCGGACTCCGTCGACCGCCACGGGGTGGTGATGATCGTCGCTGGCCACGTCGGATCGTTGAATTCGGTGACTGGAGATCTACAAGAAGTTCTTCTTGATCCTCCTTTCTGGTGGGTTGAGCCCCATGGCTCTTTCATCTTCGCGGGTTTCGGATCATGGCTTGCCGGATCCGGAGTACATGGAGGTTTGGTGGCATAGGATGGGGACTGGAGGAAACTTTGGTCGGCGTGTTCGGCCCGGCATCGGCGACGTCACTTGACGCCGTTACCCTTCCTGGAGGCGAAACTGAGGTCCCCCCTATCCACCCCCGAACCCCTCCCGGACGAAAGTCCAAAATTCAGTCTGGATTGGGCGGCGGCGGCGTCCTGCGCGTCGTATCCTCCATGGAGGCGCTGTCTTGGGAGGAACTGTTGTTCGGGGGAGAGATGTTGTGGATGGCGGGCTCCGAGTAGCTCCAGCAGTGGCGATGGTGTGGAGGTTGCCAGGTGGTGCGGCGTTGTATCTACCGCGTCATTGACGACGAGTGGTGGCGGCATGGTGCAGCTGCATATCAACGACGGATGCGGTTTGATGGACGAGCGCAGGGTGGTCGAGCTATCTGGCGCCATGGTGGCATCGACGGCAGGCCTGGCAAGGTCTGTGCGTCAGTACCTGCTCTGGAGATGGATCTGTGGAAGAAGGCGGCGGCAGCCTCGGTGAGTGCGCCGGACCGGCGTGTGATCCAGTCCCGGTATGTGGCTAGGATGGGGCATCCCGCATTAGATATTAGAATTTGGTGCGATGTCTGTTTGGTATTAGGCTCGGACATTCGGCACCACTGCATCAAGGGGGTAGGAGTAGAGATAGATGTTCCCTATATGGTGGCTTCAGGCTTACTGATGTACTATTTTGTAAGGTCTTTTGTGCTTAATAATTAATAAAGTGACCGTATGCATCGTTCAGATGCAGAGGCCGGAGGTGCATCCTCCTTTTCTAAAAAAAAGAGGAAGAGGAATTAAAGGCAGGAAGGTATCTTCGTACTGGATGTTGTGCGACCTATGCTTTGCTCCTATTTATACACAAGAGGGTGGCGGTTCTCCTCTGTCACACTACTGGCGCAAAGAAGCGCCCGTCTGTGTGACCTCTGGCTTATTAGCAGTTTCCTGGATGGTCTCTCTTAATGCCTCCTCATTTTTGGCTTCTTCCACCCTGTATTGCTGACAGTCCGTCCCTGCGTTGCTCGTGATCTAAACACTCTTGTATTACTTTGCAGAGGGAGTAACAAGCAGTGCTTTCAGATTTAAACCATGTAATCTACAGTTTCATTTAGCAGAATTTTCAAAGCACTTCAAATTAAACAACTTCAGAGGCTATGGACCTGCATCGGTATGAGCCCTACTGGGTTTGGATGCAACAAACGAATGCAGAGTGACCTGGAAATGGCAGGTGACCTGTCTTGAGTACGTAATTTCTCCCCTCCCACAATTACCATTGTTCCTCTTGTAGAAAGGGAGATAATTGATCCTGAAGTTACGTCCATGTATTGGTTGTTAACCATTATAATAAATTCTGCAATATTTTAGCATGAAATTGATAGGTAGGCATTAATTTCCAGCCTCTTACTTATGTATGGATATCAAATTAGTTAACAGTACAGGTGGATCATTATCCTCTAAATCATAATATTCAAATTCCAAGTAAGGAAAGTAGCATAACAATGACCGACCTATTATTGCAAGCCCTATCACGTATCATTAGGCTAGATATGGCAATATGTTTGCTTCAGTGCACCATTGCACTCATTTTACAATGGATGTTCTGATACAAAATCTCTTGATCTAGATGGGAGATTATATTTAGTCTTATTTTCTTATTAAATATGAAACAACACAACGTCAAGATCTTGATCCACAATTCTTGTTCCATATATATTTGATTCGAGTGAAAGTTCTGAAGTAACATGCCTTTGTTATTTCCTGTCGTTTGTTCCAAAAATACGATACATCCTTCGGCCATAAAACTACAACAACTCATAAGAACTACAACCATTTCCCTCTTGCAAAAACTTTTTCTTCCTTCCTCCACAACCATTATACTTACGGTGCATAACCACAATGAACCCCGACCGTACCAACGCACACCATTTAATCCGGCAGCCTCACGAAGTTGCCACCGAAGCCAAACGGTGCCCACCCGCCTAACGAGCCATTTTCTTGGAGTTGTGTTGTTGTTCTTCAACATCCTTGTACAGTGCCTTGTGTGCGTGTGTTGCGTTATCGTGTTGTGTTGTGTTGTATGTGATGAATTGTCTGATTTGTATATAAAGTGGAGCAGAAGTCTTTTTGATAAACACTGAGATCAATTGCCCAGTTGAAACTTGAAAGTGCATTTTTTTGATTTTGACAGCGGAAGTCAGGGCCAAGGCCGACCTCATGCGCAGGAAAAGGGGCAAGCACACGTACATCCCACATGTACTCAAGCTTTTTTCTTCTTTTGGTTGCTCTTGTTGTTTGCTTGCGCTTAATCCTACGAGATTATCAATTGATTAATATATTTGCTTGAAAAATGCATTATCATCTGATTTCTTGCTTAGATCGATGTGCTCTTTATTTTCAAACAGTTTTGGTCTGGGCCTATTTTGCTCAATTGGATAATTTATGTGGACAAAATTATCGAATCAAAATAAATTAGTTTATTTTCTTCTGTTTCCCTTTTTCTAGGAACCTATTTGTTGGCGTTCGATGGGACATATGTTTTGAGAAACCTAACCAAGTTAATTTACCAAATGCTGACCTTTACATAATCACGTCCCAACCATTCCTTGTTGTTGGTTTGACGGCAAAAATCGACATCATTGTGTGTGTGTGTGTGGGGGGGGGGGGGGGAGCAGCTCTTTGGTTGCCATGGCATCCAACGATGGTCATGCAGACGGCCATCGTCTTACAGAGGTCACACGCTTGTTGCCTAACCAAAGTCGTCGTAGTTTATTCGGGTCAACATATTGGCCATTGTGTTGATCCCCAAAGTCGTGCACAACATACTGAATGATTGGTTCACCGCGGTTGACCTCCTTGCCAATGGAGGTCGTTCCATGCCACACACCTTTCTTCGGACTGTCCGACATCTTCACATGGCCAAGAGCACATGGATATGATACTGAATGTTTTGTCAGTGACCCAAGATTACACACACAACTAGCTGGACACATCAGAGGTTATACACACTAGCAAACCCAGATCAGCACATATGGAATATGATGCCATGAATACTTGCTACTGATTTTTTATTTGGAATACAGAGATAAAGAACGGTAATTGCACGACCGACCTAAACACACACCTCCTTCCTAATGACTCGTGCCATCCCACGAATCAGATCCTACGTGCAGGATCTACGGCTCCACTATTATCGTGTGTGATCCGATGTGCCATGCCATCCCATGACTCGGTTCACGACGCGGTAGAAACGGGAGCGACCCCAACCTGACACATGGACTCGATGAATGGACTCGACGCAAGCATGCTTGCCGTCGAGACCGACTCTCAGTGCGTACCATTTGCTCGTAGGCAGGTCTATGGCACGTTATTTGGAACAAACAGACTGAAGGGAAAAAAACTAGGGCATTCACTAAGTTTACGTCAATGGATCAGCCCTGAATGCACAAACCCACATGGCGAAGTTGTCTTAGTGGATCTCGTCGTTCTCCGAGTCGGATAAGTGGTTGTCAACCTGCTCATTCCAAGCCTTCCATGCCATCAACCCCAAACACTACATCGAGATCCATTACATTCCATCATGACCAGGTGGAAAAAACTGAAATGTTGGAAAAATTGAAAGGAGATTGAGTTCATACCCTCCTCATCTGGGCACGGTGGTTCTTGAACCAGAATTTGATCTGCTGGGGCCGCACGCCAAGTTCGAGGCCGAGATGGGTGCGCTGGGTCTCATCAGGGTTGGGGCACACCTTGAAAGTCCTGCAGTTTTCAGAAAACAAAAAAGAAAACCTTGAATACCCTGTACATGGATCACCATGAAAATATGACACGAGAAATAAGCCATAGGAAATGGTGCTTGATCAACCTCTCGAGGATCTGAATCTGGTTGTCACTTAGATCCATTGTTACCAATTTCTTGCTTGCTTGCTCACTCTCCCAGGCTGCCTAGAGTCAGAGGAAGTGGACGCAGGAGGTTATCTTCCTACTGGATGCTGTGTGACCTCTGGTTTGCTCCTATTTATACATCAGAGGGTGGTGTTTCTCCTCTGTCACAGCGCTGGCGCAAAGAAGCGTCCGTCTGTGTGACCTCTGGCTTGCTGCTGGCAGTCTCCTGGCCGGTGTCTCTTAATGACTCCTTCTTTTTGGTTTCTTCCACCCTATATTGCTGACCGTCCGTCCCTGTATTGCTCGGGAGCGCCAGCAGCAGAAACGTTCGCTTTGACTTTTGACCACCTCGGCTCGCTCGCCGGCTGTCTTGAAGGTTTCTCTTTATGCCTGCTCTCTCATGGCTTCGTCCTGGCTTGCTCGGGAGCGCCAGCAGTCGCGTGGTAGTACTAGTAACTGATGCGATGTAAGAAACTTATGCCAACAAATTCAAATCATACCAAAAAAAAAAATCAAATCATAGTACATATGTCCCTATTGGGTTTATTGACCTGTGATGTAAGAAGCAGTGCATTCAGATTTAAACCATATAACCTATAGTTTTATTGACCAGAATTTGCAAAGCACTTCAAATCAAACAACTTAAGAGTTTGTGGACCTGCTTCTGTACGGATCCTACTGGGTTTGGATGCAACAAACAAATCTAGCTACACAAATGCAGAGTGACCGGTGACCTGTCTTGAGTTCTTCTTGTACAAAGGGAGGTAATTAATCCTGAAGTTACGTCCATGTATGGCTTGTTAACCATTATAATTAATCAATTCTGCAATATTTTAGCATGCAGTAGGCATTAATTTCGAACTTCTTACTTATGTATGGATATCAAATAATCAAGTGACAAAAACCCAGGAGCACTATAGGCTGGGCCAGAGCTAACTGTTTCAGCCCTTGAGGGTGTTGGAGTAATCCAAACATACGTTGTGCTAGTTAAAACTAGTACTGTTGCAATCAGGCTTGCCGGTGATTAGTGTACTAGTTGCAGTCTAGTACGATTAGGAGTCTAGCCATTGTGTACGTGTAGGTAATAGTTTGAGTCCGGCTAGCTTTGCTAGTATGTGTCCGTGTAGATTAGGAATTTTGAGTTCAGGTCGGTTGCGTGGAGTCAGGTCCTGCATCTATATATAGATGAGCAGGTGCGTGAGATTTTGTAACCGTGTGAGAAAATCAGAAAGATAAATAAAGAGAAAAGAGGGCACGACAAGGGCCCTTGGCAAAAGTTTTTTGTGCGCACGTGTTCATCTATTTTGATGTGATCGATCTTGTGGAGAATTTCCAACAATTGATATCTAGAGCAAGGTCGAGGTGAAGCTGCGCTTGCCCTAGGGTGGCGACCCTGCTAGTGCCTAGGGGCGGGCAATACAGTCGCTGGTGTAGCAATGAGGAGCGGGTGATATAGTCGTTGGGTGGTGCAACGACGAAGAAGAGCGAGCCATATAGTCGTTGGGTGGTATAACGACTACGAAGAGCGGGCGATATTGTCACTGGGTGGTGCAGCAACATGAAGGATCAGGCGGTGGTCGTTCAGCAGAGCGACGGCGAGAAGGCGACATTTGATTGTCGTTCAGCAGAACGACCTTGAGGAGGGCGAAAGGACTGCCGTCAAGAAGGTGTTGGTGATAGTCGATGGTTATGGAGGTGCCGAAGTTGCGACACCGAGGAAATCATCAAGATCATCGTAGGAGGTGGAGCTCGATGGCGAAGTTGCGAGCCGTCATCAAGTTGTGCACATGAATTCTTGTAAGATGCGTCCAAGAGTTCACACGTGTGAGTCTTCTGCTGCAGTTCACATGCGATCTTGTGGAAGAGTTCCAACAGAGGGGTTGGGAGGTGGGGAGTCTTTTTCAGACCTGACTCAAGTGTTGCCAACGCACACCATCTAATCCGGCAGCCTCACGAAGTCGCCGCATGCGAGCCAAGAGCACCAATCGGCCTAGCAGCTCCATAGCGCATACCGCGGGCGATCGCTCTAGGATCCTGCACTGCCATCTTCCGCCGTCCCATATTCAAGAGGGATCCTTGCACTAACCTTGCCAGGCCCAACTGCCGTTGACACCGCCACGACACCAGACAATGCCACCAGTCTGCGTGCATCCATCAACCCACCTCCAACGCCGATACTCCACCGCACCATGCTGCCGAGACCTAACGTTTTTGATGCGGTAGATGCAACACCGCTCCACCTCTTAGCCCCTCCAATTAGTACCTACTCCTAAACAGTGCCCCCAGTTGAGAGAATGACACAAGTCTCCATCATTATCTGATCTGGGAGACCCAGATCATGGGTTTCCACGGAGCAGATGCCTCCTGGAGGAAGAAGGACAAGCCATCTGCAGTTGCCACCGAAGCCAAACAGTGCCCACCCGCCTAACGAGCCATTTTCTTGGAGTTGTGTTGTTGTTCTTCAACATCCTTGTACAGAGCCTTGTGCGCGTGTGTTGCGGTATCGTGTCGTGTTGTGTTTTATGTGCTGAATTGTCTGATTTGTATATAAAGTGAAGTGGAAGTCTTATTGATAAACACTGAGATCAATTGCCCAGTTGAAACTTGAAAGTGCATTTTTTTGATTTTGACAGCGGAAGTCAGGGCCAAGGCCGACCTCATGCGCAGGAAAAGGGGCAAGCACACGTACACCCCACATGTACCCAAGCTTTTTTCTTCTTTTGGTTGCTTGTTATTTGCTTGCGCTTAATCCTACGAGATTATCAATTGATTAAAATATTTGCTTGAATAAGGCATTATCATCTGATTTCTTGCTTAGATCAATGTGCTCTCTATTTTCAAACAGTTTTGGTCTGGGCCTATTTTTGCTCAATTGGATAATTTATGTGGACAAATTTATCAAATCAAAATAAATCAGTTTATTTTCTTCTGTTTCCCTTTTTCTAGGAACCTATCTGTTGGCGTTCGATGGGACATATGTTTTCAGAAACCTAACCAATTAATTTACCAAATGCTGACCTTTTACTTAATCATATCCCAACCATTCCTTGTCGTTCGTTTCACGGCGAAAATCGACATTATTGTGTGTGTGCTGGGGGGGTGGGGGGTGGGGGGGTGGAGCAGGTATTTGGTTAACATGGCATCCAGCGATGGTCATGTAGACGGCCATCGTCTTACAGAGGTCACACGCTTGTTGCCTAACCAAAGTCGTCGTAGTTCGTTCGGGTCAACATATCGGCCATTGTGTTGATCCCCAAACTCGTGCACGACATACTGCATGATTGGTTCACCGCAGTTGACCTCCTTGCCATTGGAGATCGTTCCATGCCACGCACGTTTCTTCGCACTGTCTAACATCTTCACATGGCCAAGAGCACATGGATATAATACCGAGTGTTTTGTCAGTGACCCAAGATTACTCACGCAACTAGCTGGACACATCAGAGGTTATACACACTAGCAAACCCAGAGCACACATGGAGTTTGATGCCATGAGTACTTGCTACAGATTTTTTATTTGGAATACAGAGAGAAAAACGGTTGTTACACGACCGACCTAAACACAAACCACCTTCCTAATGACTCGTGCCATCCCACGAATCAGATCCTGCGTCCAGGATCAACAGCTCCACTATTATCGCGTGTGATCCGATGTGCCATGCCATGCCATGACTCAGTTCACGACGCGGTAGAAATGGGAGCGACGCCAACCTGACACATGGACTCGATGCATGGACTCGACGCAAACATGCTTGCCGTCGAGACCGACTCTCAGTGCGTACCATCTGCTCGCAGGCAAGTCTATGGCACGTTATTTGGAACAAAACAGACTGAACGGAAAATAAACCTAGGGCATTCACTTAGTTTACATCAATGGATCAGCCCTCAATCCACAAACCCACATGGCGAAGTTGTCTTAGTGAATCTCGTCGTTCTCCGGGTCGGATAAGTGGTTGTCAACCTGCTCGTCCAAAGCCTGCCATGCCGTCAACTCCAAACACTACATCGAGATCCATTACATTACATCATGACCAGGTGGAAAAAACTGAAATCTTGGAAAAATTGAAAGGAGATCGAGTTCATACCCTCCTCATCTGGGCACGGCGGTTCTTGAACCAGAATTTGATCTGCTGGGGCTGGACGCCAAGTTCGCGGCCGAGATGGGCGCACTGGGTCTCATCAGGGTTGGGGCACACCTTGAAATTCCTGCAGTTTTCAAAAAACGAAAAAGAAAACCTTGAATACCCTGTACATGGATCACCATGAAAATATGACACGAGAAATAAGCCATAGGAAATGGTGCTTGATCTACCTCTCAAGGATCTGAATCTGGTTGTCACTTAGTACCAATTTCTTGCTTGCTCGCTCACTCTCCCAGGCTGCCTAGAGGAACGGGAAGTGGAGGCAGGAAGATATCTTCGTTCTGGATGCTATATGACCTCTGTTTTGCTCCTATTTATACATGAGAGGGTGATGTTTCTCCTCTGTCACAGTGCTGGCGCAAAGAAGCGTCCGTCTGTGTGACCTCTGGCTTGTTGCTGGCAGTCTCCTGGCCGGTCTCTCTTAATGCCTCCTAGTATTTGGCTTCTTCCACCCTATAATGCTGACCGTCCTTCCCTGTATTGCTCGGGAGCGGCGGAGCGCCAGCAGCAGAAACGTTGGCTTTGACTTCTGACAACCTCGGCGGGCTCGCTGGGTGGTCTTGTTGGTTTCTCTTTATGCCTCTCTCTTGGCTTGGTCCCTGTCTTGCTCGGGAGCGCCAGCAGTAGCGTGGTAGCTAGTACTAGTAACTGATGCAATGTCAGAAGCGTATAAACAAATTCATTTTATCGGAAGTACTATTGGGTTTATTGACCTCCGATATAAGAAGCAGTGCTTTCCAATTTAAACCATATAATCTATAGTTTTATTTAGCAGAATTTGCTAATATACTTCAAATCAAACAACTTAAGAGTTTATGGACCAGCTTCTGTACGTGTCCTACTGGGTTTGGGCCAAGATATCAGAGTGACCTGAAAATGGCCTGTGACATGTCTTGAGTTCTTAATTTTTTTCCCTCCCACAATTAACATTCCTCTTGTAGAAAGGGAGATAATTAATCCTGAAGTTAGATCCATGTATGGCTTGTTAACCATTATAATATATTCTGCAATATTTTAGCATGCAATTGATAGGCATTAATTTCCAGCCTCTTATGTATGGATATCAAATTAATGAATTCATAGTACAGGTGGGTCGTTATCCTCTAAACCATAATATGGGATCATATTCGATGTAAGAAAACTAGCATATAACAATGACCGACCTATTATTGCAAGCACTATCACGTATCTGCAAGCTAGATATGGCAATATGTTTCCTTCAGTGCACCATTGCACTCCTTTTACAATGGACTTTCTTTTACAATATATGTTCATCACTTCATCTACATGGGAGATTTTATTTAGTCTTGTTTTTTTATTAAACATGAAACCACACAACATCAAGACCTTGATCCACAATTCTTGTTGCATGGTATATATTTCACTGTGATGAAAGTTGTGAAGTAACATGCCTTTTTCCAAAAGATTATTTCCCAACGTTTGTTCCAAACATATGATACATCCTTCGGCCATAAAACTACAACAACTACTACTAGGGATAACCCTAGCAGTCTGCTTGTTTTATAGCTATCAGTAGCGCTTGTACAGGTGCTACCAGTAAGGCGCTACAACTAACTGGTAGCAGTAGCGCTGGTTTTCTAGCGCTACTACTATACCTAGTTAGCAGTAGCGCTCGGTAAGGAAAAGCGCTACTGATAATAGTAAATAGCAGTAGCGTTTCTCTTGAAAAGCATTACTGCTAAATTTTCCTGTATTTTTTTAAATGTAGCTTATTGTCGCTATATTTGTATAGGTTTTATATACAGTACTTTCATCATATGATTTTATGACCATGATTAGTTATTATATATAACAGTGGGTGAAATGAACGTGGTAATTCAAGTGGAGGCAACATGTGGTGCATGTTGAAAGTACTACTAATCCAAACTTGATCTAGTTTGGATTTGTTGTATTTTCGATGTGCACCACATGTTGCCTCCACTTGAATCTAATCCATGCTCATTTCACCCACTGATACACTCCCTCCATTCCCTTATACAAGGCCACAAACTCATATTACAGATACCAAGATAAAACTTAATGACTCCTTTATAAGTTGACTTTTCTTTTCGTTATCCGGGATTATTAATACACCACAAGCATGCAACGAATGAATCAGAAGGAAGTGTCTGAGTGTCATTATGACTACATGCATGTAAGTATTAAAAAGTTGCTAGTACGAAGAAATATCATTAATTTTTGCGTCGATTACTGTTGGTAGCCTTGTATTGATGTAAAATGTATTTTTGATAGTGGCCTTGTATAAGGGAATGGAGGGAGTATATAATAACTCATCATGCTCATATACAATTAGCATCATACTCATAATAATAATAAATAACTCATCATTGGTATCATAATAACAAGTCCTACTCATCATCATCATACCACTTCTACTTGTTATCATAATAACAAGTCATACTCATCATCATCATAGTCATCTAACCAACTCTACTTAATTGTTCTTAGCACATGATCATGAGTATTAGCTAGGACCTAACTACCCTTTCTAAGGTAAAATAGCATAAAACAAGATAGGCCCTGAATCTCCACTATGGAGAATGGAGATTATCCCGTCTCAAGTTCTTGCGCTTCGCACAATGTTGCTTCCATGTAGCTCCCTATGATTGTCCATACATTTTTTTCCAATCTTTGATTGTCATGTCTTCATCGATATTAGAAATCCGGTATGAACAACAGTGAAGCCTAGGATGACCTGACCGTAAGCTCATAACATCAAGGCGACCTTTCAGAAGCATCAGATCAGGCACACGATCCTTCGGGATTTTCTGTTGAAAAACATAGTAATAACTCCGTAGTTAGCAATGTAGTTTAGTTTTAGAAGAATTTATGCAAAAGATGCACCGATGTCGTAATAGTAAAAAAATCTTACCATGCAATCTCCATGGATGTTATCGTAGTTCAACACGTGCACTAGTGGCACGTATTGACCATAATGTGCAGGAGTTTGATAATTGATATTGTAATTCTCAACATCACTGATAAATGAGATAAGATGATCTTTCTCCTGATAAGTTGATTCTGCACCATCACTATAGTATGTTCTGTCTACCATCTTCCGTACATTTTTTGAAGAATGAAAATAAGCTGTTAACAGAAATAAGCTGTCAACTTTTTTGAAACAAACAATATAAATTACTTAATAAATATGTTTGAGAAACTCACATAAAGGTAGAAGTGGAAGCGTATCAACAAGGACCCAAATGCCATCGTCATGATAACCAAGATCGAAGGTTACATACATACCCTCTTGAAAATCATATGCCTTGCATAGTGCTTCCCAATTCGAGCAACCAAAATGGGTTACGCTCTCCGAATTGTATAGCTTTACAGCAAAATCATAACCATGATTGGTCCTGAGATGAATTATCTTTGTCTCCATATTTTCATGATCTTTGAAATCCAGATGCTCCAAGACATAGTGTCTTGCATCGCATGCGATAAGCTAGTCGAATTTTGATCATGTGTACGAAAATTATTTATAATTTTTTTAAATTGTTTGTGTAAATAAAACAAAGATTAATCATGTGTGCCTCCACGAGTGTGCTTCTTGTGGAGCAAAAAAAAACGTTTTTTCTCCTTTCTCGCGGAAGCAAATATGTGCCTCTACGCGAAGCGAATCTCGTGGAAGCAAAAGGAAGACGTCATTTTTCCTTTTTCGAGAGGCACAACTGTGCCTCTCACGAAAGCAAATATATGCCTCCATGAGAAGCAAATCCGTGCTTCTTGAGGAAGCAAAATAAAATGTGTTTTCCAGTTTTTGAGAGGCACGACTCTGACTCTTGCTGAAGAAAAACTGTGCATCCATGAGAAGCAAATCTATGCTTCTCGTGGAAGAAAAAAACTCATATTTTCTCCTTTTTAGAGAAGCACTGTTGTGCCTCCCATGGAAGCAATATGTGCCTCCATTTAGAAAAAATGTGCTTCTTTTCACGCAATAGTTTTTTTTCAGTTTTTCTCTCTCCAAAACCTAGGGCTAGCCAGGCGAATACCAAAAACACGAAAAAAACCATCTAAAACTCAAAAATGCGTACATGAAAAAATTCTAAGGGAGTGCGTGATTTCTACTACGCAACGTTTCTTCTTATGGACTCTATTGGGACTCCGAGTGCACAGTTTTGTATGACATCAACACATTTTCCTCAAGTGAATGCCCTAATATTTAACAATCTGTGGGAGGTGTAGGATGAAGATGATTTCTCTCAAACAAACCTGCAATCAAATACAAGAAATCTCTTGGCCCCAACACACCCAATACAATGGTAAATTATATAGGTGCACTAATTTGGCGAAGAGATGGCGATACAAGTGTAGTATGGATAGTAGCTATAGGTTTTTGTAATCTGAAGTAATAAAAACAATAAGGTAGCAAGTAACAAAAGTGCGCACAAACGGTATTGCAATGCTTAGAAACAAGGCCTAGGGTTCATATTTTCATTAGTGCAATCTCTCAACAGTGCTAACATAATTGAATCCCATAATACTCCCTCAATGTATGACAATATATTTTTATGTGAAAGCTCTCTTCCCTATACTAATCATTCATGAATTGCTTGTATGACCAATATTATTATTGGCAAACTTCAATAGATTTTACTTTCTAAACCCAATATGAAATATTCCTAAGCATATGGAACATATATAATTTGGGGCTTATGATATTCAATTCATTCAACAATTTACTCTTAGGAAATAAGTGAAGAACAAGAGTGAACGACAAACTACAACAAAAGATATGAGTGAAGGTCAATGAGTAGTCAAACAATTAATTAGCTATGTGAGGACTCTCCCCAAATCAAAATTTTAGAACCAAGTATTTTATTCAAACAACAAACAAAATGAAAAGACGCTCCGAGCAGAACACATATCATGTGATGAATAAAAATATAGTTCTAAGTGGTGTTACCCATAATGTTGAAGACAAAAAGAGTCCTGCTGCTTGTTATTATCCTCATGTTATATCTCACCCAAAACTTGAAAACTTCAATCACACAAAACTTAATGAAACTTCGTGAGATGCATTAATATAATAAAACAAATCATTCACTTGGGTGCGGTCAAGACAAAATTCATACTTGTTTCCATAAAATGCCAACTGTACTCTATAATTTATATTGACCAATATAAGCCATAGAAGTATAAAACAGGCAAACTATACATTAAAAATAGAACCAGAAAAAAACAGAACAGTCTGTAATGATATGAACAAAAACCATACTTATGAAACACTAAAAATGCATACAAATTAGGAAAACGTAGGAAATTTGTATATTAACACTGTTTAAAAATTTCAGATCAAAAGCATGTTCCAGTGAATTATATAAATTCCTAGACTTAGCACAAAAATTTCTGTTTTTGTACAGAATCAAGTCAACTATCATCCGCACTATCCCAAAGGCTTTACTAGGCACTTCATTGAAACAAAAGCTATAAACATGATTACTACACTAGCTTAATCATGTGAACACAGATAAAAAGTAGGTAGAAATATTGGGTTGCCTCCCAACAAGCGCTTTTGTTTAATGCCTTTTTAGCTAGGCATGATGATTTCAATGACGCTCTCATAAAAGTAAAGAACCGAAACACAATGGGATCATCATGAAGCATATTACTAGCACATTTAAGCCTAACCCACTTTGTATGCATAGGGATTTTGGGAGTAAAAACAAATTATGGGAGCAAGAATCGACTAGCATAGGAAGGCAAAACAAGTATGCCTTCAAAACTTTGAACACATAGAGAGGAAACTTGATATTATTTAGATATGTAAAAGCAAATGTTTTCTCTCTCATAATAATTTTTAGTAGCATCATGAACAAACTAAACAATATAACTATCATACCAAGCATTTTTTTCATAATCCATAAGCATATAAATTTTATTACTCTCCACATAAGCAATTTTTTTCTCATTCATAATAGTGGAACCAAAGTCAACAAAATGACTATCATATGAAACTTGTTTGACATAACCCAATTGAACATTAAAATCATGATGACAATTTACATGGTTGTTGTTACAGTTTATAGCATACATGTCATCACCGTAATCATCATAGATAGTAACTTTGTTTTCATAATCAATCGAAATCTCTTCCAAAATAGTGGAATCATCACTAAATAAAGTCACGACCTCTCCAAATCCACTTTTAGCATTATTCCTTGAACACCCTCCAAAATAGTTGGATCATTACTACCTAAATTTGACACTCTTACAAACCCACTTTCATCATTGTAATCATCCTAAATAGGAGGCATGCAATCATCATAATAAATTTGCTCATCAAAAAAGTGGGCTAAAAAGGTCATCTTCATCAAACATAGCATCCCCAAGCTTATGGCTTTGCATATCATTAGCATCATGGGTATTAAAAGAATACATACTAATATAATTGCAACCATGCTTATCGTCCAAATATTTTATGCCAAACATTTTTGAATTCTTCTTCTAACATTTTGGCACAATTTTCCGAACCATCTTTTTCAAGAAAGACATCATAAAGATAAAAAAACTTGATGCAACTTCAATTCCATTTTTTTGTAGTTTTCTTTTATAAACCAAACTAGTGAAAATCTAGAAACTAAAAGATTCGATTGGAAGATCTAAAGATATAACTTCAAGCACTCACCTCCGCGGTAACATCGCCCAAAAAGAACTTGATGTCTACTACACAACTTTTCTTCTTGTAGACTATGTTGGGCCTCCAAGCACAGAGTTCTGTAGGAAAAAAGCAAAATTTCCTCAAGTAGATGACCTAAGGTTTATCAATCCGTGGAAGGTGTAGGACGAAGATGGTCTCTCTCAAACAACCCTTCAATCAAATACAAGAAATCTCTTACATCCCCAACACACCCAATACAATGGTAAATTGTATAGGTGGACTAGTTTGGCAAAGAGATGGTGATACAAGTGAAGTATGGATAGTAAATAGAGGTTTTTGTAATCTGGAATAATAAAAACAGCAAGGTAGTAAGTAACAAAAGTGAGAACAAATGGTATTGCAATGCTTAAAAACAAGGCCTAGGGTTCATGTATACTTTCACTAGCTAGTGCAATCTCCCAACAGTGCTAACACAATTGAATCACATAACAATCCCTCAACGTACTACAAATAATACTCGAAAGTTCTTAAAAATAGCAGAGAACATAAGATGAAATTGTTTTAGGTAGCAAACCACCTCAAATTTATCTTTCAGATCAATCAATTGAGCCATCCCTATAAGTGTCACATGTAGCCCTAAAGTTTGTACTAGAATAACGGCAAGTGATATGTATCAATCAACTCTAATGTCACCTAGATACTCCAGTGTCACCACAAGTATCCAATGTCCCTAGATACATCAAGATCGTGCCAAATAAAGAACACGAGAGAGAGAGAGAGAGAGAGAGAGAGAGAGAGAGAGAGAGAGAGAGAGAGAGAGAGAGAGAGAGAGATCAAACACATAGCTACTAGTGAATACCATCATGCCCGATAGAAAATTAGGTTGTATGAATCATTTGTAGATTATTCATTAACGACCTTGGACCATAAAAACTGGCCAAATTTTGTCGCTATATAATTTGGAATATGTTGTTGTTAAAAATCAATAATAAAATTGTATATATTGAACTGACTTAGGATCTTTTTGTATAATTTATGTCACTATGCATGCTGGCAAGAAACCTAAAAATATTATAAAGTTGGCTAATATAAGTAAAGTCTCACATATATAGAAAAGTAAATCACTCTTAGTTCTTTTTGGGATTATTATATGTCGTACTATTATTGTATGAACAAATAAAGGACAAAAATTAGATTGTTTAGTTGTATTAATTATTAAAAACTCAAAAGCATGGAAGATTGCTACCATTGATCATTTGGGGTTTAGCTATAGCTACCTCATACTAACCCATGCCCCTCTCTAGATCATTGTACCAACTTGTGCTTTTTAGGACATTTTTATGCAAAATGGAAGTGTTGCTTTTCCAGAACATTTTGATATCTTATTTGCATTTTTCTGAATTCATATGAATTTGCAATGTATTTTTTAAAGTGATGTTCAAATGCTCAAAGTCGGGGAAAAACTAAGCAGAGTTGGGGCAAACCTAAAGGATTGGAACCAACTAAGGTCAAGAAAGGAATTGTCCCGCCAATGGTTTTCTAAATCTCGATCTAGTCGGAGATTAAACCAAGATCGAGTATCCATATTTAAGGGGCCTTATTGACATGGAATTTTTTTCCTTGCAGCTTTATTATCCATTCTCACATGCTTGTCTTAAAATTATGAAACCTTAAACAAATATATCAAAGTTATTAATTATGTGAGTAGTGTAACTTTATCAGGTGTAGGGAAAAATTAGTTCCTAATCAGAGCTCATAGATTAAGCAAAAAAATTGTATGCCATGCTAATACGATAATTCAAATGATGCCTGAAAAAATACACGCATGGATATTAGTTTAAATAAACACAAACGTGCTATTTCCATGCAATAAATACATGCTACTACAAATGCATCGTGATACCGTGGGCCATGATTTTCTTTACAAGGACAAAGACAATATGGATTTGACAATCATATGGATCTGCAATCACAAATATTAGTTATGATGCAGGCTCAAGTATAATAAAAATACTCATTGTGAACAATGAAAAAAACAAAAAGATAATATCCAAAACATCTTATAATGAAATGTACCTAAGGGTTAGATGGCAACTCACTCTTATGATACGTTGGGTTTGGAGATCAATCATACACTATACCAACACAATTGCATGTTTAGTGATTAGCCAGCAGAAAGGTAAGTTTGTAGAACTATATACATCACCTATGTGTCCATTTATAGTATTAGCCAACAGAAAGAAGTCATGAATTTTCCTTTATATTGTTTAGTGATATCTACATGACAATAATTGTCTCACATGAAAACCACAGGGCCATACAATGCATCCTTGTTTGACTACTATGGTAACGGATAATAGATACTACAATTATTGCGATAGTTTTGTATATCCCATAACGGAAGATCCGACACCTCATAACAACCCATCCATCTCATGCACGGGCCAGATGACGTCACTGGTTGATATCGACGCCCCTATGGCAATTATCATTGCCTCAACATGCAAGTGCCTTCTTCCATGGTATGATTTCATTGTTAGAATCTCTAACCTTGACGAGGCGTACATTTTTGTAGTTAAACACCTCATGCACTCTCCAAGCCATGGTGAACAACAAACAAAAGGAGGTTGCAGCGGGTACTATCAATTGAAACTGATGCATAACATTATGTTGCCAACATACCTAACTAGTGTGGATGTGTGTACGATATTTCCTAGTTGCAAAGAGGTGGACCCTAATGAACAACCTCAAGGTGCAGATGATGAAACACACTATACCCTCATCGAGTGCCTGAGTTGGACCCTTAGGTGGCCTAAGTGACGAATACATTTGGGGACGCACTCCCCCCAGCTAGCAAACACACTCACCGCTGACACTTTGTACGAATGTCCCTACACTGGGACCATCTACTTTGGGTCCTCGCCGAGCTGAAGGTCCTTAGGACAGAGTGGTGGCTAATGATGAGGGCGCTGACAAAGATGAGCCACCGCCCGACACACTATGAGCATGGGGAGGAGGATGTTAATATGTATTTTAATAATGAATATGATGATGGCATGACTTTTGCGGTTAACCATAATGATGTTGAGAGTTTGCTTAATATGCCGCTAGTGGACGACACTCAGAATGATCAATGTCCCTCGAAGCGAATGTTAGGACTCCGATCACAATGAATGGGTCAATTTGAGACACTCTGGGATCCCCCAGTTATTGTTGTACCCAGAAGTGGGAGGAAGAAGAGACGTAAAAAGTTTGATTACACAAGGCACGGGCATTGCTGGCAGACAGAAACTGGTTTGAAAGTAGGTTGAGGATCATCCTTCTATGTTCGTGGGGCTCATTTTCCGGTGAACCCATGGTACCCAGTAATATACACGATCCATGTTATTCGACATGAGGTTTCTTCAAGATGACATTCTCAACAAAAAGAGGGTGGACAAGGTCGTTTCTTAGCCAACCTAAAAATCGCTCGATTTACATGGTGAAGGTTCCATATGGTGTCGGCTTCCTCGAAGATTTGCCCGCAGACAAATTCTATATTGATTTCGGGTTACCATGCCTTTTGTGTAGTACCTACTTATGTTTTAAAGATGCATGATGAAAATGACCTACTATGTTTACTTCATTAACCTTACTAGTCATTCGACGTATCAAAACATGACAATTCTGGCACGGCAACAACATGAGAGCTTCTTCTCATAAATGCTACCATGGCAGCAAAAAGATTAACTAAAAATGCAACCATGCTAGCTTATATTAGCCCCACGGCTAGAAAATTCTACCATGACAACTAAATGAGAAATTTGACTCATAAATGCTTCCATGGTAGAGAAATGATCCTATTTGACAATAATTGACCCCATGGTAGAAAATATGAGGCTAGAGGCTCAAAAGTTTTTCCATGATAACTAAGAGAGCCATTTAGCCTAGAATCGTTGCGATGGCAGGTAAATGAGCCATTTTGCTCAGACTTGCTACCATGGAGTTAAATGAGCCATTTGGCTCAGACTTGCTGCCATGTCAGCAAAAAATGAATGCAAAACTACCATCACAACAAACAGCGCCAAGGTTAAAAATTTCTGCCAGGCCTAGGTTTGCTATGTGCTAATCTTGCAATTTGTTGCCATGTGCTATGTTTGGTATCTAAATTGCTATAAAAGACGTTTTTGCTATGTATACATGTTGAAATATATTTGATATGATGTATGCTGACATTTGTTCTGTTCATTACGACACGTCAAAGTTTCATTGATCGAAACTTCAACAGTTCCGAGGCGTCGCAGTGAAGCTAGACGACAATGCATGTGTTTTACAAAGTCAGCATGTGAAATGAATGCATGTAATTCAACGCTATCAATGTGCATTATGTAAATTAAAGGTGTATGCTGCAATTTGGATATTTGAATTCGTGTAAAATGTGATACATAAAATTATCTATTTAATGCATAACTTTTCCATTGATATATGAATTAAATGTGCAAATGCTACCACGGCAACAAACACACCGTCGTGTCTTTTCTTTTCGCCCAAAACAAAGTACTAGTGGTGCGCGAAAATAAAAGCACATCACCAATACCCCAAAATACTAGCGCTATGCCATTAGTATTCTACAATACTGTCGTGTGAAAGGCCCAGGCACGAACGACACTGCACGCAACTAGTAAGTTACTCGCTTGTCGCTAGTAATCACTTACCAACGACACCATACTAGTGGTGTGCCAGCCGAACGCCGCTAGTAGGCACACGCACAAGCTGCTAATAAGGCAGTCATGTATGTTGGCGGTGGGAGCCACGATGCTCATGGGCGAATCCATCAACCCACCTCCAATGCCGATACTCCACCGCGCCATGCCACTGAGACCCACCTTTTTGATGCGGTAGATGCAACACCGCTCCACCTCTTGTGTGGCACCCTGGCTCAGAGCGATCGGTTTACCATGCGTTGCCAGCCCAGAGACCATATCTTCTGGCAATACACAACATCTTGATACAAAAAACAACCGCTTTATTGAAGCTAGCGCACAGAGTTTATATTACAACAGCTGTCGAGGCCAAGCGGCACACCCGGTGCGGATGAACA
Source organism: Aegilops umbellulata (assembly GCA_032464435.1). NCBI lineage: Eukaryota > Viridiplantae > Streptophyta > Magnoliopsida > Poales > Poaceae > Aegilops > Aegilops umbellulata. Next base: position 357,604,465 of record CP136059.1, on the reverse strand, counting down.
ATATGTACATTATTTAGTGAACATAAAGGGGCCTCGATCAGAACAACTACGTGACACCGATGTGGACACGATCTAGACTCGAGCAGCGCTCCTCTCCAACCAGATTTTCCTGAAATCTGGCATGACACGCCAGGTCAGTACATTGAATGTACTTGCAAGCTCACAACAGGCATAATCATAATGGCAAACAATATCATGATACTTAATCAATTAATAATAATGCAACACTATATGTCAAACATGCTGTGATCATGCTCGAACGTCCCTTGGGACAACTTACCAACCGTGATCATTCTTGGATCACAAACAAGCCACCAACATGGTCTTACCAAGAGTAACTCGTGATCCTTACGGTGATCACAACCACGACCAATATCTGGTCCTGAATATCTCGATGGCCTTTCTGCCATCCTCAACAATGCAAAGTTCATAGCTTAGTGTGCAAATTTTATTAAACGTTGACTCATGGTGGGACCTACTACGAGGTGTCCGTGACCGTGGACTCGACTATCGATAGATTATACACTCTGCAGAGGAAGCACACTGTACCCACACCACGAAACCCATGGCCAACGGCATTCCGACGAAACCCTCGCATTGCCATGACACTCTCCCGGCCACTCCGACCCAATCCCCAACGGGCTAGTCCTGGGTGGCCCCGTGTCTACAAAAGACACACCGACCACCGTCGTGGCCAAAACGATCCCACTCGGGGACCCCGTACCATAATCTCAACAACGGGCACACAAGGTTATGCCTGCTTACCGGGCCAGGGTAAGCACGACGTAACCTTCCCTAGTTGGAGGCACCGACCAGAGGCAATGTCAATGGACCGAATCAAGGCCTTCCCACAAAGGCAAATGTGGTTGCACTAGGAATAACTCGATTCAGCGGCACCATGACCCAGTCAACAATATGTTTAAGTTGAGTTATATTCAGGTTCAACTTAGAATGAAAATGGCCGGTGTCATAGGATGCCATGAAATGCAAAACTACACATGCATCACTTAATAACGAAAATTACAAATGTCAACCATATTCACACTAAGCATAAACATCCACAACTTATATTACTTTGCTGGTCAAGGTAACTCACATTTTAACCAAAATATTTTGCAGCAAGTTTTATTATTTTCTCCTGCAAGAAAATAACTCCGATTAATTTCTCACATGCATAGCAAAGATTATACCACAAACAAATCCTAATATCTTAACCAACCAAGTTAAGTTCAAACATATTGTAAGTCAAATAAAATGACTAAACAAGTACTTAACAGAATATTTTCTAGCAAATTTTTACCATTTTATTTATGCAAGCACATAACTTAAATAATTACTAACATGCATAACAAAAATTATTTCTTTCATCCCCACAAATAGATCTTAGCTTTGCTTTACCAACTAAGCTAGTTTCCACATATTGTAAATCAAGTATAATAACTAACAAACACTTAAAAGAATATAAATAACACAATAGTTATTTAAATGCATGGATTAATCATTTCATTCAAGTTAGAAAATCATAAATATTGAAATGACACCATGAAAATGTTGTTGTGGCTTGCCTTAGTGCAGATGAGGTTCACAAGCCTTCTGGTGATCCTCAAGACAAGCCTCACCCTGTGAAAATAATTTTAAACACAAAAAGGAAATATCAAGAACACTTCTGAAAATCACCAAAAATTCTAAACAGCTCAGAAAAATCTCATCTTTGGTGAGCTGCTAGATTTCTTTGCAAAGAACAAGATACAAAAGGAATCAATTCATTTGGACTTATGGTTGAGGAGTTATGGCTATTTGGAGTGTTCTGTAAATTCAAATGAATTTGAATAAAAATAAACAGGCTGGGGGGTGACGTCCAAGGCGTAAAGCCCAGGGGCGCCAGCACTCGTACCGCTTCACGCTTGTACAGAGTGGCTGACTGGCGGGCCCCGCTAGTCAGGTTTTGAGGAGGTGGAGAAGGAAACAGAGGGAGTCGCAGCTCCGCCGGATCTCTCGCCGGCGACGAGGACTCCTTGGCCAAAACGAGAGGGAGGGATGGCAAGAGGGGGTTGAGGCGCACCTGCCCGTACCTGTAGCATAGCTAGGGGCGGTCGGACGGCGTCGGAATCAACCTCGCAAGCGGAGGCAGAACACGGTGGTGGCCGGAGATGAAGAAGATGGCGAGCAGAGGCAACTCCAGGGGCTCCAAAGGGGCGGAACGACTTCACCGGAGAGCGGCAAAGGCCTTGGAAGGGTCGCCCTGGCCTGGGAGGGGATGGAGCTAGCGCAGCGACCAGAGGGGATCGCCGGCGAGCTCGAGCTCGGGGACGGCGGCCCGAGGCCTAACCGGCCGGGCTACGGCTTACTACTCGCTTCTGGGGTGTGTGGGAGTGCTCGATGGTGCTCGAGGAGGCTGGGGGAGGCTCCATTGATAGGCGAGTGGCGAGGGGGTTTCGGGCTCCGCCGGTGGGCACCTGTCCATGGTGCCCCACGACGAGCGGCGTTAGTGAGAGGGGAAGAAGGGGACGCAGCTCATGTGGCAACTGTTGGCGGACGGAGACGAGCACAGGAACAAGGAGAAGGCGACGAGCACAGTGCGCACCGCACTGTTGGGTTGGCCAGACCGTGCCCGTGCTCGCTGCAGCGAGCACCGTGGTCGGCGAAGTTTGGCGCGCTACGACAGTCGAGGAAGGGAGCACGAGTGAAACAGAGCGCTCGGCGGCACTCACAGCGCGTCGACACGCATGCCAGCACCATTGGACGAACGCGGTCACCGCGTGGACTATGACATCTGGCCGAGCTAAGCCTAAACTTCATGTCTGGCATGTTGTTCGTGGTAGATTGAGATGTTACCACGCTTTGGTTTGGATCCAGGTGCAGTAGAGAAGTTTTTACATGCTAGGTAAATTTCTGGTCAGTAACTTTGAGAGGTTACTGAGGTCAAATGGCTGGGAGTTAGAGGCCGTGCTTTGGAGGTTAGCCAAGAGTTACTAAGGTGAAAATGCACAAGAAAACCCAGGCAAAATGGAGCAAGTAAAATGGTAGTTGCTGTAGAAACCATCATTTTAGTCCAGAACAGAAAATATTTTCTGTAGCAAAAATATTCCAAAATGTGATGAAATATTTTTGCTCAGGAAGGTGCCCTAGGGTTCAAAGAATATTTGTGAATTATCTCAGATTTTTCTGGGCCATAAAAATTAGGGTTGTTTTGGAGCATACTGATCTGGCTAGGGTTTTTGAGAGAAAATGAATATTTTTCATTTAAGAAAAATATTCTAAAGATTATTTTGGAGTGGATAAGAAGGGGAATGATGATTAGAGAGGGAGATGGAGTACTTGGGTGAAAGCTAAGAGTAGCAAAGTGTTTAAGTCCATATGAAAAGATTCAAAAACTCCAAGTTTCAAATTTAATCCAAATAAAAATCAAGCAAATGCGAGAGGGCAAAAACCAGGCTGTCACAAACCTCCCCCACTTAGAATGAATCTCGTCCTCGAGATTAGGTTGCTTGGGAAAGCCACTCTGGATAATGTGACTGTAGAAATTCTTCGCACTCCCTTGATTCTGACTCTGTGTGATGCTCCCACTGAACTTTGTAAAATTTTCTTACTTTACTGCGAGTGACCCTTTCCATTTGATCCACAATTCTGAACGGTCTCTCTTCATAAGTTAAATCATTTGCCAATTCTACCTCAGCCATAGCAGTCCTTTTCTCAGGCGGGGATATGCACCGTCTCAGCTGTGAAACATGAAACACGTTGTGCATGTCTGCCAACTCAGCGAGTAGTTCTAATTGATATGCAACAGTACCTACTCGAGACATAACCGGGAATGGACCAATAAATCTGGGGGCCAACTTTCCACGAGTCTGAAATCTCCTGACTCCTTTCATAGGAGTGACTCAGAGGTATACATGCTCTCCGGGTTCAAAACTTATCTTTCAGTGCTTTGCATCATAATAACTTTTCTGTCGAGATTTGGCCAATTGCAATCTGTCTCTGTTTTCCTTAACTTGTTTCTCAGCTTCCATCATGAGATCTGTTTCGAAGATACGGCTATCTCTAGTTTGAGACCAATTTAAAGGAGTGCGGCACTTACGGCCATACAGAGCTTCATATGGTGACATTTTCAGACTGGTCTGGAAGCTGTTGTTATAGGAAAACTCGGCATATGGCAAACAGTCTTCCCATTTGGGTCCTTGGGATAAAGCACAGGCTCGCAACATATCTTCGAGTATTTGATTTACCCTTTCGGTTTGTCCATCGGTCTGAGGATGATAATATGTACTATATTTCAGTGTTGTCCCCAAGGCTTGATGGAGGCGTGACCAAAAAGAAGTGATAGTTCGGGCTACTCCATGCAGACTGACTATTCTGGATACATACAACTGTGCAAGTTGGTCTGCTCTGTATTAGGTGCTGATCGGGATGAAGTTAGCAACCTTGGTTAGGGTGTCCACTATGACCCAGATTGCATCATTGCCTCGCTGAGTCTTAGGCAATCCCGTAATGAAATCCATACAAACGTCATTCCATTTCCATTGTGAAACCGGTAGTGGTTGGAGGAGTCCGGCTGGCTTCTGATGCTCTGCCTTCACCTTGTTGCATATGTCACAATAGGCTACAAAATAGGCAATGTCTTTCTTCATTCCATCCCACCAGAATATTGGTCTAAGATCCTGATACATTTTCGTACCTCCCGATGAATGGAATATGAGGATTCATGTGCTTCTGACATAATTTTCCTCCTTAAATCCGGTTGATTGGGTACACAAATCCGTCCACAGAAACGGAGGGTACCGAATTTGTCCTTGAAGAAATCTGGGGTTGGTTCTGCCATCTGGCCCTGGGCACGTCTTTACAGCTCGGCGTCAGCTGGCTGGGCCTTGCGGATCTCTATCTCAAGTGTGGGTGTAACTTCCAAAATATTAGCGAGGCCAACATCCACTATGACCAAGTTGAGCTGAGCAATCTCCTCTTGGAGTTCGGGCGGCAAGGATCTCAATATGACATTTAAGCTGATGGACTTTTGACTGAGTGCATCGGCAACTACGTTGGCCTTGCCCGGGTGGTAATTTATTCCAAGGTCATAATCCTTGAACAACTCTAGCCATCTTCGCTAACGGTGGTTTAAATCCGGCTGAGTGAAGATGTATTTGAGACTTTTGTGATCGGTAAAAATTTGGCACCATTTTCCAATGAGGTAGTGTCTCCAAAATTTTAATGCATGAACCACCGCAGCCAATTCCAAATCATGAGTAGGATAATTTCCCTCATGGGGTCGTAGCTGTCGCGATGCATATGCTACTACCTTGCTGTCTTGCATAAGTACGCAACCAATACCTTGCCTGGAAGTGTCACAATACACATCAAAACTGCGATAAATGTCTGGAAGAGTCAATACATGTGCGGTTGTCACATGTATCTTTAACTCATTAAAACTTTTCTCACAGTCCTCCGTCCATTCAAACTTCTTATCCTTTTTGAGCAGCTCCGTCATGGGTTTAGCAATCTTGGAAAAGCCTTCAATAAAATGACGGTAATATCCAGCCAATCCGAGAAAACTACGGATCTGCGTCACAGTCGTGGGCGGCACCCAATCGAGCACATCCTTTACTTTGCTCGGGTCCACGGCTATTCCTTCGGCGGATAGTACGTGTCCGAGAAACCCAACTTGCTTGAGCCAAAATTCGCACTTACTGAACTTGGCGTATAGCTGATGGTCGCGGAGCCGTTGTAGCATTGCTCGGAGGTGATCCTTATGCTCTTCTTCACTCTTGGAGTAAATGAGGATATTATCGATAAAGACTACCACGAATTTGTCGAGGAAGTCCATGAACACTTTGTTCATCATATGCATGAAGAAGGCAAGGGCATTGGTGAGACCAAAGGACATCACAGCATATTCGTAAAGACCATATCGTGTAGTGAATGCGGTCTTAGGAATATCCTCCTTTTTAATCTTGAGCTGATGATATCTGGTCCGTAAATCGATTTTTCAGAATACTTCAGCCCCATTGAGCTGATCAAACAGATCATCAATCCTTGGCAGCGGATATTTATTTTTCATAGTGACCTCATTCAGCTGGTGGTAATCTACGCACATACGGAGACTGCCATCCTTTTTATCCACAAAAATAGCAGGTGATCCCCATGGTGAAGAGCTGGGACGAATATATCCTTTTTGGAGGAATTCATCAAGCTGTTTCTTTAGCTCCACTAATTCTGATGAGGGCATCCGGTAATACTTCTTTATAATGGTGCAGTTCTGGGCAAAAGATCTATTGCAAATTCCAGTTCCCGATCTGGTGGCATGCCTGGCAGTTCTTCCAGAAATACATCAGGGTACTCGCTGACCACAGGAATAAATTCCAATTCAGCCACAGCGGTGGAAACCAATTCTTGCTTGGGTATATTCTTGCGAGCATAGAATTTGGTAGTCTGCCCATTCATACTGGTCAAAGTGACTTCTCGGGTTGCGCAGTTTATGCAAACTTGATATTTGGTCAACCAATTCATACCCAATATAATATCCAACTTTTCAGACTCAATGATGATCAGAGAGGTTGGAAAGTAGACTCCGTTGATGTTGATTTCCAGATCACGGCAGACCAGATAGCTCTTGATTATAGATCCCGGGGTTTGTACCAGCATATTTTTCCCCAAAAGCGTGCAAAGAAAGTTGTTTAGGCAGCAAAACTCCGAGAAATAAAAGAATGGGAAGCCCCAGAGTCAAATAAAATTACGGCAGGTATGTCATTAATAGAAAACATACCAATGATGACTTCTAGCTTCTCTTGGGCTTCATAGGCGGAGATATGATGCACGTGCCCAATGAAGTTTTGCTGGGTTGGCCATGACTCCATAAAGTTGACTTGTGGCCTGATTAGGGCATTCGCCTTGTTGTTCTTGGGGCACTGTCTGGCATAATGTCCGTTCTGCCCACAATTGAAGCAAGAATTATTGCGCTGACGCTCATCATGTATTGGGTTGGTCACGACATTCTTGACTTGAGTGTTGGTCTTGTTAAAATTCTGCTGCCAATTTGGCTTGTATTCCACATGAGTATGCTGCCAGGTACGAGCCTTTTGCACTGGTTGCCCATCCTTCTTTGGCTCAAACTTACGCTTGATGTCGTTGTTAGCAGGCCTATTATCTTATATAAGCTTGTGCTCCTGTTCAGCAATGAAATCCTTGTTCACCAGAGTTTGGAAATCAGGGAAATCAAGCATACTGAGAGTACACCGGAGTTGCGGATTTAGGCCTCCAAGAAATCTGTCAATCTTCCTTTCTTCGGTGGCCACGCCATAAAGAGAGTAACGGGCCAGATGATTGAACTTTTGCAAATATTCAGCCACAAACTGATTTCCTTGGACGAGTGCGAGAAATTCACGCTGCTTGGTCTTCATAACTCCAGTAGGGATATGATATTTTCGGAACTGATCCTTAAACTTTTCCCAGGTGATTTCCTCATCAACCGCCCACATGGATTTTGTATTTTCCCATCGTATGGCAGCTGCGCCTTCAAGGTAATGAGTTGCAAAGGGAACTTTATCATTTTCTTCAGTACGAGCAATCTCAAGCTTTTTCTCAATGGTGCGCAACCAATCGTCTACATCCAATGGGTCAACAATCTGACTGAAACTGGGTGGCTTGGTCCTTTGAAAATCTGACAACTTTGAGTGATGACCGTTCTGATTTCCATTATGTCCAACCATAGCTTGCACACTCCTTAATATTTCAATCAGAACATTGTTCCTTCTTTCCTCAAACATACGCAGAATTTGCTCGGTGGAGGGTGGATTAGGCGGTGGAGGTGGTGGCGGAACATACGGTTTGGGAGAATGTCCTGCCTGTCGTGCGGAACAACGAACAGGAGTTCCCTCATGAACGTTGCTACTGCTGCCTCCCCGCGTCATCCTATTGTGGATTTTTTCCAAGACAACGCAATCGAGATGAGAAACATCCAAGAATAAAATTGGGGAAAAGCCAGCAACAAATCCCGTAAGAAAACAAAAGAGCGAAGAAAATACGGCGAACAAAGTCCCAACATAATTATACATAGACTCATACATGAAAGATAAACAACATGCCAGGTTCAACTACTCTCATACATGCAACGAAACATCAAGGCTTGTACGACTACATCCGTACATCATCTGGACGACTGCGAATACTCAAAGATACTACTGCTCTGGTGGTGCTGCGGTGTCCTCCCCTGAAGCGGTCTCGGATCCTGAACTAACATGGTTAACGGAAACCTCCGGTTTAAAGGTAACACGACGGCGCTGCCTCAAGGGCTCTCCCTCAGGGGCAGGGGTAGGATGAAGCATCGGGGCTACTGGAGTAGCGAGAAGTGAAACCCACTCGGCAGGAGTACTGAGGATTCACGGCCGAGACGCCCGTGCTACTCGGAGGAGTAACCGGCGAAATGGGGGGAACTAGAACTGGCTAGAATATAAGGGGTAAATCCCAGAGAAGATGAAGTAGTGGCAGATCTAGTAGTGACTAAATGTCACATCCCTAGTTCTGGTATGCTCAAGGCTAGCTAGACATGTGTGCATCATGTTTAAATTTGAAATGGGGATTTGTGAAACCCTCAGAAATCATTTCTGGGAATGACCCAGATAAAAATTGCTTCAATTTGGCCCAAGAAAATGTTCCTGATTTTCTCTAAAAATATTGGCCAGTGGTAAAATTCCAACCAATATTTTTGGGAGCTCAGAAGTATTTATTTTTGGCCATTTGAATTAATCCAGTAATTATTTGCATTGGATATATATTTCTTATATATATAATATATGTCCAAAAATTATGTTAGTTGTTGAGGAGCTCTGGAATAATACCACTAGCTCCTGCAAAAATTGGCATAAGTAAATAAAATGATTTAGAATTTTTATTAAATCAAAACAAATGTCAGAAATAGAAAAGAAAACAAAAAAAGGGAAAGGAACTTACCCGGGGCCACTTACCTGTGCAGCCCAGCGGCCCAACAGGCCGGCCCAGCCGACTGGCGTTGCCAGTCATCCCCTTCCTCGCGCCAGGAGGACAGGGGCACGGGCTCGGTGCGCGCGGCCACGCGTCGGGCCACCTCCTGCCTGCCTGCCTCACCCCCGTCGCCCTGGAAGCCCTGGACGACGCCACGCGCCGCCCCGGACCCCTCGCACTCTCTCCCGCTCTCCCTCCTCCCCTGGATTACTCCCTCTCCCCACGACCGAGCGCTGCCGTCGCTGCAGCTCGTCGCCGTCGTAGCCACCGCCTCTCCCTCGCCCTCTCGTCATGCCCACGGGCTCCACGCCATCGCCCTCGTCCTCTCCGTCAAGCCGGGCATCTCCGAACGCCCCGCATCGCCGTCACCGCCGTCTGCTACATCGCCGGCCGCTAGAGATCGCCTTCGCCGCCCTGCACGCTCCGCGCCTCTCCCGAGCTCTCCGACGCCTCCACCGGGTCTGCTGTGAGCCCCGCCGTCGTACACCACTCTCCCCTGCTCTTCCAGTGCCCCGTAGCTCGCTCCCGCTCAGAGCCGTGCTCCGGCCGCCGCCGCGAGCTCTGCCACCTCCGCCGCTCCCGTGGCCTCCAGCGGGGACTCCGCCGCGCCCCGTGGCCGCCGGCGGCTAAACGTCGACGGGTTTGAACGGGTCAACCTGCACTAACCAACCCCCCCCCCCAGTTGACCAATTTTGACCCGCGTGGGTCATTGACAGGTGGGGCCCAACCCTGCTAATTTTTGTTTAGGATTAGTTTAAAAAAATAATCAACTCTGTTAATTAACCTTGACACTGACGTGTGGCCCCCACACGTCAGATTTGACCTGGACCGACCCGTTGACTCGCTGACGTCACGCTGACATCAGGCTGACGCAGTTATTCTTTTCCTGGAATTATATTTAAACAAGAAATTCCAGAAAATATTCAAAACTTCAAAAATTCATATAAATTCAACCGTAGCTCAGATTGAAATGATTTATATATGAAAAATTATCAGAAAAATGCAACCTATCCATCTGTACCTGTTTCATGCATGAAAAACCAAGTTAAACCTGCTGTATAGGTGAAACATACAAATGGCATATATAAGAGCTAAATTTGGAGTTGCATTTGAACCCTTGGTTCAAATGGACTTCATTCAATTTGAATACTAGTTGCATTAGCTCAAACCACATCACATATTCATGCCATATTCATGCATCATATTGTTGCATATGCTTGTGTTTGATTGTCGACACCGTTCCTTCTCGATAGGTCTTTGCTTCGGAGACCGATCCAGAGTACCTGTCCAAGGAGCAGTGCCCCCCCCTTGTTGATCTACCAGGCAAGAAAACCCCCCGTTGTTCATTCCGATACAACCCTACTCTCTCGCTCCTGCTCTCTGTTATTGCATTAGGACAACAACGATTCAACTGCTACTTTATGCTGCGGTAGTTGAACCCATTCCTTTGCATGACCTGTCATTGCCACAGTAATTAGTTGAAACCCACTAGCATGTGTAGGAGTTGATTGAGCCATGTTGTGTTCCTACCATGCCATGTCTGCTATTGCTTAGAGTTGTGTCAGGTCTGATTCATTGGGACTGAATTGGAGTGTTATGCTATGTTCTGATGCTGAGAGTTAAGCGTGTGAACACGATTTTGTAAAGGTAGCGGTGAGAGGCCATGTAGGAGTACATGGTGGGTTGTCTCACTGGGACCGTCCTTAAGAACCGAGTTCTGTGTAAGTTGTCCAATGACTAGCTACTACCACACATTGGGCTCCGGGCGCTCCAATCTCTCTCGACTTATTGACCAACTTGATCTTTGTCCAAGAGTTGCAACTAGTTTCTGGTGTTTGTAGGTAGTGCTATTTTTCTACCGAGTGGCACCCGGCAGGGTGGGCTTGGGACAGACTAGGCACACGTGGCCCGGTGTACCAAGTGGCACCCGGATGGTGGGCTCGGGAACCCTGTACACATCGTTTGGGGCCGTGAGCGACACCCCGGCCGGATCTCCTTGCGGATGGAACCCGAATAGGCGATAAACCTGGACTAGAGTCTTGTGTGGTTAGTCAGGTCGTGGCCGACACCCTCGCCATGCTTCCGCTTGAAGGTTGCCGAGTTACATGACGTGTACATGGTGATAAGTGGTGAGAGCGTGTGTGAAGAAGTACACCCCTGCAGGGTTATCATGATCTATTCGAATAGCCGTGTCCTCGGTTATGGACTTCTTGGATGCTTACGTGGTACATAGACAACTTAAAGTGGATACTAGCTCTAAAATGCTCAAGACAAGTGTGAGTGCTATGGATGGCCTTCTCGTAGTGAGACGGGGATGTATCCATAGTAGTGTATTGATGTGGTGATTAGTGGACTCGTGTGCGCTGCTTCACCCCAAAGAAGTTTCTTGTAGTCGTAGAACAGGATAGCCATTGAGTCAAAGCTGGCTTGCTGCAACTAAACCCCACATTACCTCCTTGATACTAATGCATGTATGATAGGATCTGATGTAAGTCTTGCTGAGTACCGTTGTACTCATGTTGCTTTATTTATGTTTTGCAGCGGAGACTTCGGTCTTACTAGTAGTTCCGCTTGGACTTCGACGAGTAGCTTGCTACCTCAGCTACGATCTTGTACCTTTGGGAGTGTCTTGTAGATAGTCAGGCTTCTCAGACTTTTTCTTTTGTAGTTGTCTGTACTCAGACATGTAATGCTTCCGCTTGTTGCTTGTATGCTCTGAATGATGGGTCATGTGACCCCTGTTTGTATTTAATATTATGTGGCTCTTCTGGGCCTTTATCTATATGAGTTTGCGTTATGTTGTGATGCCATGTTGTACAACACATACTTGCATGTTATGCGTACATGTAACGTGTATTGCTATGTGTGGGATCCGACTATCTAGTTGTTTATCCTTGGCAGCCTATCATATGAGGAAATGTAGTCTAGTGCTTCTAAGCGATAGTAGTCCGCTACAGCCCGGTTCACGGGAGTCCTGCTAGCCCAGCACTACTGCTTGAAACACTTGACTGGCCGGCATGTGTTTCACTTCATTCCTGTGTCTGTCCCTTCGAGGAAATGTCACGCGGTGTTATCCGGAGTCCTGCCTAGCCTGCTACAGCCCGGGTTACCGGAGTCCTGTTAGCCCAGTGCTACAGCCCGGATTTATACGTTGTTGACCGACATACTCGATGTGATTCATGTATGCCTGTCCTCATGGGTTAGTGCCGCCTTGGGTTCACGACTAGCCATGTCGGCCCGGGTTCTCTGTCATATGGATGCTAGCGACACTATCATATACGTGAGCCAAAAGGCGCAAACGGTCCTGGGCCAGGTAAGGTGGCACCCGTGGGAGTACCGTGCGTGAGGCCTGATATGTTGTGTTACATGCTGGATCGATGTGGCTTCGGATCGGGGTCCCGACACTAAAGCAGCGCCTAAAGCAGTACGAGCATGAGTCAGCTCTCGAGCCAGCTCGTGGATCATAGATAGCAAGCAGTGACATAACGAGCAAGGTGGCTAGCAACACTATCAGACTCCGGATCAATGATAGGGAAACGGACACGACCGTTGCCGTGCAGAGATGGGTAGTAATAGAAACCTGGGTGGTTCTGCATTCGGACCTCGTTGTAGCAAAGCTCGACAAGGACCTCGAATGCAGCAAACTAGACAGCCTGAGAAGCGGTGGAGGCGTAACCGCTCCGAGAAGTACGAGTGTAAGAGATGGAATCGGAACTAGTGTGCAGAGTGACCACTGCGTGATACTCATACACTGAATCAGCTAGATGCTCCCGGTACACACGATAGACTGGGTCATCTCCGAGAGGGTACAGCCGATGCCACACGTTGCGAAGGAGATGCGGTGACGTGCATGGCATCAGCTACAACTGGCATGGATACGGCACCAGAGCCATCCACACCCACAACCATTAGCAGGTTATAAAATATAAACCAAATGCATGCAATGCAACAACCAGCAAAAAATACTACCGGCACTCAACTTAAACTCGTATCTAACGTCCAGTTAACACGTCGTAGTCTAGCGTGGCCTACAGTCAGCGCGGCTCTGATACCAAGCGTTGTGCCACCCCGGCTTAGAGCGAATGGTTTACCATGCATTGCCAGCCCAGAGACCATGTCTTCTGGCAACACACAACATCTTGGTACAGAAAACAACCGCTTTATTGAAGCTAGTGGAACAGAGTTTATATTACAACAGCTGTCGAGGCCAAGCGGCACACTCGGTGTGGCTAAACAATATGTACATTATTTAGTGAACATAAAGGGGCCTCGATTAGAACAACTACGTGGCAGCGGAATAGCGTCGTAGCGGAAGCTCCATATCACAGGGACACCAATGTGGACACGATCTAGACTCGAGCAGCGCTCCTCTCCAATGAGACTTTCCTGAAATTTGGCATGACACGCCAGGTCAGTTGAATGTAGTTGCAAGCTCACAACAGGCATAATCATAATGGCAAACAATATCATGATACTTAATCCATTAATAATAATGCAACACTATATGTCAAACATGCTGCGATCATGCTTGAATGTCCCTCGGGACAACTTACCAACCGTGATCATTCTCGGATCACAAACAAGCCACCAACATGGTCTTAACAAGAGTATATCGTGATCCTTACGATGATCACAACCACGACCAATATCTGGTCCCGAATATCTCGATGGCCTTTCTGCCATCCTCAATAATGCAAAGTTCATAGCTTGGCGTGCAAATTTTATTAAACGTTGACTCACGGTGGGACCTACTACGAGGTGTCCGTGACCGTGGACTCGGCTATCGATAGATTATACACTCTGTAGAGGTAGCACACTGTACCCTGATACGTCTCCAACGTATCTATAATTTTTTATTGCTCCATGCTATATTATCTACTGTTTTGGACTATATTGGGTTTTATTTTCCACTTTTATATTATTTTTGGGACTAACCTATTAACCGGAGGCCCAGCCCAGAATTGTTGTTTTTTTGCCTATTTCAGTGTTTCGAAGAAACGGAATATCAAACGGAGTCCAAACAGAAAAATCCTTTTTGGAACGTGATTTTCTTCCCGAATAAGACACAGGAGACTTGGACCCTACGTCAAGAAAGCTCCGAGGAGGGCATGAGGTAGGGGGGCGCGCCCTACACCCCCAGGCGCGCCCCCACCCTCGTGGGCCCACCGAAGCTCCACCGACGTACTTCTTCCTCCTATATATATCCACGTACCCCCAAACAAACATAACATGAGCCAAAAACCTAATTCCACCGCCGCTACTTTCTGTATCCACGAGATCCCATCTTGGGGCCTATTCCGGCGCTCCGCCGGAGAGGGCCGTCATCACGGAGGGCTTCTACATCATCATAGCCTCTCCGATGAGGTGTGAGTAGTTTACCTCAGACCTTCGGGTCCATAGTTATTAGCTAGACTAGTCGTCAACCCGTGCAATGCACGGGCTAGTATAAATAACTTAAAATGATGCATATTAGAACATGCGAAAGTAGTCTTGGTGATGTATAGGGGAAAATAAAAATATCCCTTTAGTAATTTGCAAAATTATAAATTCACTGTAAGAAGAATGCAATCTTTAGCAACCAAAGAAATGCAAATAACTGAGAATATATTATGGGCAACACAAATGAGAAGAACACAGTTTAAATCAGCTACATATTGGGATGTTGTTTTGCAGGATATTGTTAGAAACGAACCAAATACAGTTTGAGCATGATTGGTTTCATGAAGAGACCTACTTTGTCGTAACCTTGATTAAACATATACTGACATAACGTAAGCAACTCGCAAACCACGAAGCCCGCCTCTACTAATAATGGGTAATTTAAAAGTACTCCTAGTATTGGTTGTTAGTTTTCAAGGTAACAAATCAGTTAAAAATATGGATTAATTCAAAATAATTTAATGATATTCAATATTGTTAAAGAAGTCGCCATTAAAGAGATATCATATATAATTTTCGTATATTCTAAACCGCAATGGATTTGAAGCTATATTTGTGTTAAGTCATTTATTTAGTTGGTTTTTGGCAATAGAAAGTGTAAAAGAAACTATTAAGGATTTTTAGAACAATTGATTCTTACATACCAAAGGGAAATTGAGTGAGACGTGCAGGAGCATAAATATCTTACTATGACAACTACTGAGACAACTTTTTTTTCTATAACTCAGTTTTCCTTTAAGTTCTGCATATTAAATGGGAGACACATATTGGATGTTAAGGACCAAACATTCAGCTTAGCGAAGTCGAAAAGTCCATATGTTTCTCATATGCAATTAACATTGGAATCCAGCGCTTTAACCTTTGCTTCCTGAACCCTTTTTTTGTCAAGTTGGGACGATAATCTTGATATGAAAAGAAATAGACCTAATGATTGTATCCCCGAATAATCTCTAAGAAAAAAATACTAAATGCATTACATATAGGTAATAACTAAGTCAACATATTTTGATGCTAAACCTCATGCGTCATGCCACAACTAAGTAGTTCATTTCTCCAACAAATTTAGTTATTGTTTTTGTTTCACCTATCAATTATTAATGGTTTCACAGGAGGTCAATTTACACTCTCTATTGGCAAAAACTATGACATAGGAGAACTGAACATTACTTGGTTCGGAAGTAGAGAGGTGTGTATTCACACGGCTTGCCTATATTAGAAATCTGCTGTATGTGCTTTATTAATCGAGTTATCGTGATTTACATAAAAAAAACTGCATGAATAACATTTAAACCGAACTATGGCTTTATCTCTATATATACTTTGAAGGATAGAAATACCGTACGTGATTGTATGAGATATACCATTGGGACACTGAGTCAAGCATGCATATGTACTCCAAAGGAAACACAAGGTCTGGAGTAGATATAGAGAGACAACTAATACGTCTGATCCATTGGCTCCTAGTCTCAAAATATTTCATCAAAATTGAAGAAGAAAAACCGTAGCTAATTAGTAAGTAAAAAAAGGAGAAAATTAGCACATAGTAATTAACAAATCCATTCACTCCAACGGACCAGCCTCACTTTGCAGTTATTATAGATTGGCGTAAATTTCCTACTCTATAATTTTAGTTACGTCATTGCCCATCACATGTTCGTCCTCCATAGTCGATCATGTGCTATACAAAGTCCGCAGAGTCCGCACACCAAAGTAACTTTTTAATAGTGTAATGCTCAAGGAACGCAATAGATGGATGCTCCTACCATAAAGAACTGGAACTGCACATGATGGAATTGAACAGCAAGAAATAAGGGCTGCAGGATGTGCTGGTGTTGAAATCAAATTAGAGGATGAGGATGGTACTATGGAGGCGATGCATGGCGGATTGGCTGGACATGAAACTGCTGCCTCCAGGGTGACATCTGAAGTCGAACTTGCCGAAGAGCCTTTTCTATGAGGGCAAACTTTGCAGATGGAGATATAGCTGATTGATGTAGGCAGATCATGGAGATGTAAACTGAGTTCTTTGTGTACATACGGGTGGAGAGGTGAACTCTGCATCCTCAATGATGATAGCGAACAGATATTGTACTTGAAACTGTCGTCCGTACAACACGTCTGCTTTACCACCAAGATTCAGATTGATTAATTGATAGGCCTAAAACCGGAAGCCAGATTGGATCAGAGAGGCTTTGAAGATTTAAAGATTGAAGAGTAGGGAATAGAGGAACACACTGGATTGGATAGCATCACGACCTTTTCAAATTTTTCAATTCCGACGTGGAGGGGCAGCAACGGACTATACATAGAGACATGTATAACTCAAGTATGCCATTCAGATAGCTAAACTCTGATGCACATCAATTCTAAAATCTACTACAGATCTACAATTGAAAATCGTACACTATGAGAAATTATGAAAAATTCTAAATCTTAAATGTCAAATGTATAGGAAAATATTTGAAATAAATGCATCATACCTTTTCTTAATCCTGGAAGATAGAATATATTTTATGCCATGCAGACAATCTAAGATTAATTGTTTGTTGGAAGAACAACGTACAAAATCCAATCCGTGTAGTGTAGCATAGACAGTAAATGCAAAGCTTCCTATAAATATCAAAGTCAACTCGTTGATCGGTGATTGATTGGTAGATGTAGAGAATGTAAGCCTGATGCAGAAACATGATGGAGATCACCCCAGCTAATTCTGTTTGTAGAATGGATAGTCATATCAAGAGTGGTGCTGAAATAGATGTTGCAAACAGATCTTTCATGCTGCAACATTACGTATCAACCAAATATATTCAGGGTTGTGTGAACAGTAAAGTATTCCACATGGGGCGAACACAGGAGGCATTTGTGGAGTTGATGCAGAATTTATTCGACATGAAACAAAAGCTTCGTGTAGCCACGTGCCACCTGTGACCTGCATGAAAACTAAAATCGGATGCATGTAATACATTGCCTATTTCATTCATAATCAGCTGCAGCCAATACATGTATTGGGGAGCGAGTACCAGAATTGGGTGCCAATAAAATTAACAGGCCTGGACAAAGCAATGCTGCTGCTGCTATTTTTTCCATGAAGCGTTGCTTCTATCTTGCGGCTAGATGTGCTCGCCGCCTTCTAGCTTTTACATCCAATTAAATAGATAGGACTTAGCTCCTGCAGTACGTATTTGTGTAGCGCTGTCCTCTCTGATTAGAAAAGCTGGAGAAAGCCACCAGATTTAGTGACATTAATCAAGAGAGAAGGACCAGGATGGGAGAAATCTATAGAGAGAAAGAGAGGATTTGGGAACATGTTCTAACTCACATTGCACGAACGCATATACAGTTATACACACAGATAAGATGAGTTCTGAAGCAGGTCCATCAATTCCGGCCAGATGTGCTTGTATAAGAACGTACAAACCTACCTACATACTGGTAATGGAGATCAATTTCTTCCGGCTGCTAGCATGCGAACGTGAGAGAGACCATTGATCGCAAGTTTGTAACAGAATCATGGTTGTACTGACTGCTGCATCGGGCTGTTTTTTGGACTGAAATAAACCATGGCAGCTATCTACTTGCCTTGTTGTCCATCGTGATTCATCCATGTTGCCACTGGTTTGTTCTTACCTACTGTCTTCACCGAGGCCCTAGGGTAAGATGGCCTAACCTAAATTCCTGCTACTAATATAAAGAACGTTGTAGGGAAGGGATTTTAGAAACGTTGTGAGCAAGCAAGGAAAGAGAGAGAGAGAGAGAGAGGGAGGGAGAGGGGGAGCGAGAGAGAAGAGGCGAGAGGCGGCGGCTGAGGGAGAGCATCGCTGGAAAACTAAAGGAGTTTTTTTTACATAGCTGAATCCTTTTTTTACATAGTACGTGGAGAGTTTTTCTTTGGACATGCGTGAACAGGTTTTTTACCTAGATTGAATGTCATCCCATGATTTTTGTGGACTCTTTAATTCATTCAGATAGACGTGAGAGACTAAAAGAGTTGGTTTCTGCGATACACGATTGATATACGTGAGTTTTTTTTATTCCATGAATCGATCTACACCGTAATAATTTGGTCCCACCAGATTAACGGCTCGTAAAATCCAATTAATGTGAGAATTTCTAGGAAGTCAAGAATTAGTATAGGTATTAATATTAATGTGAGAATTTCTAGGAAGTCAAGAATTAGTATAGGTATAGATAGATAGATGGCTTCTTCTCTCTTTTTGGATCTCAATACAAAGTTCTCCCCCTCTTTTGTGGAGATCTATTCGATGTAATCTTCTTCTTGTTGCAGTGTGTTTGTTGAGACCGATAAATTGTCGGTTTATGATCAAGTCTATCTATGAACAATATTTGAATCTTCTCTGAATTCTTTTATTTATGATTGGTTATCTTTGCATGTCTCTTCGAAGTATCCGTTTGGTTTGGCCGACTAGATTGGTAGTTCTTGCCATGGGTGAAGTGCTTAGCTTTGGGTTCGATCTTGCGGTGTTCTTTCCCAGTAACAGAAGGGGCAGCAAGACACGTATTGTATCGTTGCCATCGAGGATAACAAGATGGGGTTTATTTCATATTGCATGAATTTATCTCTCTACATCATGTCATCTTGCTTAAAGCATTACTCTGTTTTTAACTTAATACTCTAGATGCATGCTGGATAGCGGTCGATGAGGGGAGTAATAGTAGTAGATGCAAAATCGTTTCGATCTACTTGTCACGGACGTGATGCCTATATACATGATCATTCCTAAATATTCTCATAACTATGCACAATTCTGTCAATTGCTCAACAGTAATTTGTTCACCCACCGTAGAATACTTATGCTCTTGAGAGAAGCCACTAGTGAAACCTATGGCCCCCGGGTCTATTCTCATCATATCAATCTTCATCACTTTAATCTTGCTTTGCTTTTACTTTGCCTTTTACTTTTTACTTTGCATCTTTATACCAAAAATATTATCTATCAGATCTCACTTTCGTAAGTGACAATGATGGGATTGACAACCCCTAATCGCGTTGGTTGTGTTGAGCTCTTTGTGTTGTGTAGGTACGAGGGACTTGCGCGTGGCCTCCTACTGGATTGATACCTTGGTTCTCAAAAACTGAGGGAAATACTTACGCTACTCTGTTGCATCATCCTTTCCTCTTCGGGGAAATCCAACGCAAGGTCAAGAGGTAGCAAGAAGAATTTCTGGCGCCGTTGCCGGGGAGTCTACGCAAAAAGTCAATATACCAAGTACCCATCACAATCCCTATCTCCCGCATTACATTAGTTGCCATTTTCCTCTCGTTTTCCTCTCTCCCACTTCACCCTTATTGTTTTATTCGCCCTCTCTTTCTCCTTCTCCTTCTCCTTCTCCTTTTCCGTTTGCCTTTTTCTCTCTTGCCTTTTGTTTGCTCGTGTGTTGGATTGCTTCTTTGTCGCGATGGCACAAGATACTACCAAATTGTGTGACTTCACCAATACCAACAATAATGATTTCCTTAGCACTCCGATTGCTCCTCTTGCCAATACTAAATCTTGTGAAATCAATACTGATTTGTTGAATCTTGTTATGAAAGATCAATTCGCCGGCCTTCCTAGTAAAGATGCCGCTAGCTACTCATCTTAATAGCTTCGTTGATTTATGTGATATGCAAAAAGATGTCGATAATGATGTCGTTAAATTGAAGCTATTTCCTTTTTCGCTTAGAGATCGTGCTAAAGCTTGGTTTTCGTCTTCGCCTAAAAATAGTGTTGATTCTTGGAACAAGTGCAAAGATACTTTTATCTCTAAGTATTTTCCTCCCGCTAAGATCATCTCTCTTAGAAACGATATTATGAATTTTAAGCAACTTGATCATGAACATGTTGCACAAGCTTGGGAGAGAATGAAATTAATGATACGTAATTGCCCTACTCATGGTTTAAATTTGTGGATGATTATACAAAAAATTTATGCCGGATTGAATTTTGCTTCTAGAAATCTTTTAGATTCGGCCGCGGGAGGCACTTTTATGGAAATCGCTTTAGGAGATGCTACTAAACTCCTAGATAATATTATGGTTAATTATTCTCAGTTGCATACTGAAAGATCTTCTAATAAAAAAGTGCATACGATAGAAGAAATCAATGTTTTGAGTGGAAAGATGGATGAACTTATGAAATTATTTGCTACTAAGGTGTCTCTTCTGATCCTAATGATATGACTTTGTCTACTTTGATTGAGAATAACAATGAATCTATGGATGTGAATTTTGTTGGTAGGAATAATTTTGGTAACAACTCGTATAGAGGGAATTTTAATCCTAGGCCATATCCTAGTAATCCTTCTAATAATTATGGGAATTCCTACAACAACTCTTATGGAAATTATAATAAGATGCCCCATAATTTGAGAATAGTGTTAAAGAGTTTATGAATTCACAAAAGAATTTTAATGCTTTGCTTGAAGAAAATTGCTTAAAGTTGATGATTTGGCTAGGAACGTTGATAGAATTTCTCTTGAGGTTGATTCTTTAAAGCTTAGATTTATTCCTCCTAAGCATGATATCAATGAGTCTCTCAAAGCTATGAGAATTTCCATTGATGAGTGCAAGGAAAGAACCGCTAGGATGCGTGCTACGAAAGATGCCTTTATTAAAGCGTGTTCTTCCAATTCTTATGAAAATCAAGATGAAGATCTAAAAGTTATTGATGTGTCCCCTATCAAATCTTTGTTTTGCAATATGAATCTTGATGAAACTGAATATGATCTTCCCTTACCTAGAAGGCGTTCTAAAAATTCAGAGTATTTAGATCTCTATGATGAAATTGATGAAAGTGGGATTAAAAGAAATAAAAATCTAGATGTTGCTCTATATTGGATTTCAAGGAATTTAATTATGAAAGTTTCTCTTTAATTGATTGTATTTCCTTGTGGCAATCCGTGCTAAATTCTCCACATGCTTATAGTCAAAAGAAAGCCGTTACCGAACATATTGTTCATGCCTTGATGCAATCTTATGAAGAGAAACTTGAGTGGGTACCAACTATTAAGATTAAAATTAAAAATCATGAGTTGTATGCTTTGTGTGATTTGGGTGCTATTGTCTCCACTATCCCCAAAACTTTGTGTGATTTGCTAGATTTCCGCGATTTTGATGATTGCTCTCTAAACTTGTATCTTGCGGATTCTACTATTAAGAAACCTATGGGAAGGATTAATGATGTTCTTATTGTTGAAAATAGGAATTATGTGCCCGTAGATTTCATTTTTCTTGATATAGATTGCAATCCTTCTTGCCCTATTATTCTTGGTAGACCTTTTCTTAGAACGGTTGGTGCGATTATTGATATGAAGGAAGGGAATATTAGATTCCAATTTCCATTAAAAAAGGGCATGGGACACTTTCCAAGAAAGAAAATAAAATTGTCATATGAAACCATTATGAGAGCCACTTACGGATTGCCTTCCAAAGATGGCAATACCTAGATCTATCCTCGCTTTTATGCCTAGCTAGGGGCGTTAAACGATAGCGCTTGTTGGGAGGCAACCCAATTTTATTTTTTATTTTTTTGTGTTTCTCTTCTGTGTAGGAATAAATAACCCATATACCTTCTGTTCGGATGTAGTTTTGTGTTTTAATTAGTGTTTGTGCCAAGTTAGACCTATTGTATCTTCTTGGATGATAATTATTTGATCTTGCTGTAATTTCCAGAAACATTGCGTTCAGTGCCCGAATTATTAAAAATCATCAGAACGTGATAAAATCCTGATTCCAATTGCTGCTGATCAATAAACAAATTTCCTAGGTCGTCTTATTTTGGTAGATTTTTTTGAGTTCCAGAAGTTTGCGTTAGTTACAGATTACTACAGACTGTTCTGTTTTTGACAGATTCTGTTTTTCGTGTGTTGTTTGCTTATTTTGATGAATCTATGGCTAGTATTGTTGGGTATGATCCATAGAGAAGTTGGAATACAGTAGGTTTAACACCAATATAAATAAAGAATGAGTTCATTACAGTACTTTGAAGTGGTTTTATGTTTTCTTTCTCTAACAGAGCTCACGAGATTTTTATTGAGTTTTGTGTTGTGAAGTTTCCAAGTTTTGGGTGAATTCTTTTGATGGATTATGGAACAAGGAGTGGTAAGAGCCTAAGCTTGGGGATGCCCATGGCACCCCCAAGATAATACAAGGACACCAAAAAGTCAAAGCTTGGGGATGCCCCGGAAGGCATCCCCTCTTTCGTCCACTTTCATCGGTAATTTACTTGGAGCTATATTTTTATTCACCAACATGATATGTGTTTTGTTTGGAGCGTCGTGTATTATTTGTGTCTTTGTTTTTTAGTGTGCCACAATCATCCTTGATGTACACACCTTTTGAGAGAGCCATACTTGAATTGAAATTTTATAGAATACTCTGTGTGCTTTAGTTAAATCTTTTGAGCTATGTAGTTTTGCTCTATGCACTTCACTTATATCTTTTGAGCATTATAATTTTTGCTCTATGTGCTTCACTTAGATCTTTGAGAGCACGGTGGTGGTTTGTTTTAAATAAACTATTGATCTCTAATGCTTCACTTAAATTATTTTGAGAGTCTTAATAGCATGGTAATTTGCTTAATATAAATATGCTTGGTGTTCAAGATATGTGAAATTTTCTTTTGAGTGCGTTGAATACTAAAAGAAGATTGAAGCATGATAATTGTTTTGAGATATGGAGGTGATAATATTAGAGTTATGCTAGTTTAGTAGTTGTGAATTTAAAGAATACTTGTGTTAAAGTTTGTGATTCCCGTAGCATGCACATATGATGAACCGTTATGTGATGAAGTCGGAGCATAATTTATTTATTGATTGTCTTCCTTATGAGTGGCAGTCGGGAACGAGCGATAGTCTTTTCCTACCAATCTATCCCCCTAGGAGCATGCGCGTAATACTTTGCTTTGATAACTTCTAGATTTTTGCAATAAGTATATGAGTTCTTTATGACTAATGTTGAGTCCATGGATTATATGCACTTTTTCCCATCCTTCCACCATTGCTAGCCTCTTTAATACCGCGCACCTTTCGCCGGTATCATACACCCACCATATACCTTCCTCAAAACAGCCACCATACCTAACTATCATGGCATTTCCATAGCCATTCCGAGATATATTTCCATGCAACTTTCCACCGTTCCGTTTATGACACGCTCCATCATTGTCATATTTCTAGCATGATCATGTAGTTGACATCGTATTTGTGGCAAAGCCACCATTCGTAATTCTTTCATACATGTCACTCTTGATTCATTGCATATCCCGGTACACCGCCAGAGGCATTCATATAGAGTCATATTTGTTCTAAGTATCGAGTTGTAATTGTTGAGTTGTAAGAAAAATAAAAGTGTGATGATCATCACATTCTAGAGCATTGTCCCAAGTGAGGAAAGGATGATGGAGACTATGATTCCCCCATAAGTCGGGATGAGACTCCGGACGAAAAAAAAGAGGCCATAAAAAAATAGAAAATGCCCAAATAAAAAAATGAGAGAAAAAGATAGCAGGGACAATGTTACTATCCTTTTACTACACTTGTGCTTCAAAAGTAGCACCATGCTCTTCATGATAGAGAGTCTCTCGTTATATCACTTTCATATACTAGTGGAAATTTTTCATTATAGAACTTGGCTTGTATATTCCAATGATGTGCTTCCTCAAATTGCCCTAGTTCTTCGTGAGCAAGCGAGTTGGATGCACACCCACTTAGTTTCTTTTGATGAGCTTTCATATACTTATAGCTCTGGTGCATCCGTTGCATGACAATCCCTACTCACTCACATTGATATCTATTGATGGGCATCTCCATAGCCCGTTGATACGCCTAGTTGATGTGAGACTATCTTCCCCACCTTTTTGTCTTCTCCACAACCACCCTTCTATTCCACAGAGTGCTCTGTCCATGGCTCACGCTCATGTATCGCGTGAAGATTGAAAAAGTTTTGAAAAAGTTAGAGTGTGAAACAATTCCTTCGCTTGTCATCGGGGGTGTGCATGATTTAAATACTTTGTGTGGTGAAGATAGAGCATAGCCAGACTATATGATTTTGTAGGGATAACTTTCTTTGGCCATGTTATTTTGAGAAGACATAATTGCGTTATTAGTATGCTTGAAGTGTTATTATTCTTTATGTCAATATGAACTTTTGTCTTGAATCTTTCTAATGTGAATATCCATACCACAATTAAGAAATTTTGCATTGAAATTATGCCAAGTAGCACTCCGCATCAAAAATTCTCTTTCTGTCATTTACCTACTCGAGGACAAGCAGGAATTAAGCTTGGGGATGCCTGATACGTCACCAACGTATCTATAATTTTTGATTGCTCCATGCTATATTATCTACTGTTTTGGACTATATTGGGCTTTATTTTCCACTTTTATATTATTTTTGGGACTAACCTATTAACCGGAGGCCCAGCCCAAAATTTCTGTTTTTTTGCCTATTTCAGTGTTTCGAAGAAACGAAATATCAAACGGTGTCCAAACAGAAAAATCCTTTTTGGAACGTGATTTTCATCCCGAATAAGACACAGGAGACTTGGACCCTATGTCAAGAAAGCTCCAAGGAGGGCACGAGGTAGGGGGGCGCGCCCTACACCCCCAGGCGCGCCTCCCACCCTCATGGGCCCACCAAAGCTCCACTAACGTACTTCTTCCTCCTATATATATCCACGTACCCCCAAACGAACAGAACAAGAGCTAAAAACCTAATTCCACCGCCGCAACTTCCTGTATCCACGAGATCCCATCTTGGGGCCTGTTCCGGAGCTCCGCCGGAGAGGGTCGTCATCACGGAGGGCTTCTACATCATCATAGCCTCTCCGATGAAGTGTGAGTAGTTTACCTCAGACCTTCGGGTCCATAGTTATTAGCTAGATGGCTTCTTCTCTCTTTTTGGATATCAATACAAAGTTCTCCCCCTCTCTTGTGGAGATCTATTCGATGTAATCTTCTTCTTTTTGCGGTGTGTTTGTTGAGACCGATGAATTGTGGGTTTATGATCAAGTCTATCTATGAACAATATTTGAATCTTCTCATAATTCTTTTATGTATGATTGGTTATCTTTGCAAGTCTCTTCGAATTATCCGTTTGGTTTGGCCGACTAGATTGGTAGTTCTTGCCATGGGTGAAGTTCTTATCTTTGGGTTCGATCTTGTGGTGTTCTTTCCCAGTAACAGAATGGGCAGCAAAACACGTATTGTATCGTTGCCATCGAGGATAGCAAGATGGGGTTTATTTCATATTGCATGAAGTTATCTCTCTACAACATGTCATCTTGCTTAAAGCGTTACTCTGTTTCTAACTTAATACTCTAGATGCATGCTAGATAGCGGTCGATGAGTGGAGTAATAGTAGTAAATGCATAATCGTTTCGATCTACTTGTCACGGACGTGATGCCAATATACATGATCATGCCTAGATATTCTCATAACTATGCTCAATTCTGTCAATTGCTCAACAGTAATTTGTTCACCCACCGTAGAATACTTATGCTCTTGAGAGAAGCCACTAGTGAAACCTATGGCCCCCGGGTCTATTATCATCATATCAATCTTCATAACTTTAATCTTGCTTTGCTTTTACTTTGCCTTTTACTTTTTACTTTGCATCTTTATATGAAAAATACCAAAAATATTATCTATCAGATCTCACTTTCGTAAGTGACCGTGAAGGGATTGACAACCCCTAATTGCGTTGGTTGCGTTGAGCTCTTTGTGTTGTGTAGGTACGAGGGACTTGCGCGTGGCCTCCTACTGGATTGATACCTTGGTTCTCAAAAACTGAGGGAAATACTTACGCTACTCTGCTGCATCATCCTTTCCTCTTCGTGGAAATCCAATGCAAGCTCAAGAGGTAGCATACCGACACCACGGAACCCATGGCCTCGCACTCCCATTCGGGTGGACCAATGGCATTCCGGCGAAACCCTACCATTGCCATGACACTCTCCCGGCCACTCCGACCCAGTCCCCAACGGGCCAGTCCTGGGTGGCCCAGTGTCTACCAAAGACACACCGACCACCGTCGTGGCCAAAACGATCCCATTCGGGGACCCGGTACCATAATCTCAACAACGGGCACACAAGGTTATGCCTGTTTACCGGGCCAGGGTAAGCATGACGTAACCTTCCCTAGTTGGAGGCACAGACCAGAGGCAATGTTAATGGACCGAATCAAGGCCTTCCCACGAAGGCCAATGCGGTTGCACTCGGAAAAACTCGATTCAGCGGCACCATGACCCAGTCAACAATATGTTCAAGTTGAGTTATATTCAGGTTCAACTTAGAATGAAAATGACCGGTCTCGTAGCATGCCATGAAATGCAAAACTACACATGCATCACTTAATAACGAAAATGACCGATGTCAACCATATTCACACTAAGCATGAACATCCACAACTTATATTACTTTTCTAGTCAAGGTAACTCACATTTTAACCAAAATATTTTGCAGCAAGTTTTATTATTTTCTCATGCAAGAAAATAACTCCGATTAATTTCTCACATGCATAGCAAAGATTATACCACAAACAAATCCTAATATCTTAACCAACCAAGTTAAGTTCAAACATATTGTAAGTCAAATAAAATGACTAAACAAGTACTTAACAGAATATTTTCTAGCAAATTTTTACCATTTTATTTATGCAAGCACATAACTTAAATAATTACTAACATGCATAACAAAAATTATTTCTTTCATCCCCACAAATAGATCTTAGCTTTGCTTTACCAACTAAGCTAGTTTCCACATATTATAAATCAAGTATAATAACTAACAAACACTTAACAGAATATAAATAACACAATAGTTATTTAAATGCATGGATTAATCATTTCATTCAAGTAAGAAAATCATAAATATTGAAATGACACCATGAAAATGTTGTTGTGGCTTGCCTTAGTGCACATGAGGTTCACAAGCCTTCTGGTGATCCTCAAGACAAGCCTCACCCTCTGAAAATAATTTTAAACACAAAAAGAAAATATCAAGAACACTTCTGAAAATCACCAGAAATTCTAAACAGCTCAGAAAAATCTCATCCTTGGTGAGTTGCTAGATTTCTTTACAAAGAACAAGATGCAAAAAGAATCAATTCATTTGAACTTATGGTTGAAGAGTTATGGCTATTTGAGGTGTTTTGTAAATTCAAATGAATTTGAATAAAAATAAACAGGCTGGGGGTGACGTCGAAGGCGTAAAGCCCAGGGGCGCCACCACTCGTACCGCTTCGCGCGCGTACAGAGTGGCTGACTGGCGGGCCCCGCTAGTCAGGTTAAGAGGAGTGGAGAAGGAAACAGAGGGAGTCGCAGCTCCGCCGGAGCTCTCGCCGGCGACGAGGACTCCTTGGCCAAAACGAGAGGGACGGATGGCAAGAGGGGGTTGAGGCGCACCTGCCCATGCCCGTAGCGTAGCTAGGGGCGGTCGCACGGCATCGGAATCAACCTCGCAAGCGGAGGCAGAACACGATGGTCGCCGGAGATGAAGAAGACGGCGAGCAGAGGCAACTCCAGGGGCTCCAGAGTGGCGGAACGGCTTCACCGGAGAAGGGCGGAGGCCCTGGAAGGGTGGCCCTGGCCTGGGAGGGGCTGGAGCTACCGCGACGACCAGAGGGGATCGCCGGCGAGCTCGAGCTCGGGGCCCGAGACCTGCCCGGCCGGGCTACGGCTTCCTACTCGCTTGTGCGGTGTGTGAGAGTGCTGGATGGTGCTCGAGGAGGCTGGGGGCGGCTACATTTATAGGAGAGCGGCGAGGGGGTTTCGGGCTCCGCCGGTGGACACCTGTCCACGGCGCCCGGCAATGAGCGGCGTCAGTGAGAGGGGAAGAAGGCGACGCAGCTCATGCGACAACTGTTGGCGGACGGAGACGAGCACAGGAACGAGGAGATTTCTTTGGTTGGAGGAAATCAAGGGAGGGTTCCCATCTGGTTGAATATTAGGGGGGCGTGGAGAGTTTAGCAAAGGTAAGTTATGGTTTAAAAAACCAAGGTAAGTTGCGTAACAACACGTAGGTCTCCTGAGAATCACGATCATCAAAAAGATATCGTTCCCGTTTCTTTGAAAATCAGCCAAAAGAACTGGACCGCTTTGATTATTGCTTATAAGTAGTTCACTCGACCTCTTTTAGGATGAAATTTGGTTCTAGAGTCATCTAAGATTGAGTCTTCACACGTGAAGTATTTTACTCTCTTGTGAAGCTATTTTATTGCCCATCCGATCTTGCATGCCCATGCTCATACCTTTTTTCCTCGTATATGTGAGACCAAATTTTGTTAATAATACTGAATCATGTCTGGTGCTGCTCAAGATGGCACGACACCATGGTTTTCACTTCGGTGAGATTTCGATGAAATAACTGAACTTCATTCATTTCAACACTCACTGCAATATTTGCCTTTCAGCCGAAATATTTCAGCCACACTGAATTTTGGCCAAAATATTTCAACACTCGCTGAAATTTTTTCTGAAACTTCTAACTAGCGATGTTAAAAAAATCTGAACCTTCTAACTAGCGATGCCAAAATATTTCAGCACTCGCTGAAATTTTTATGAAACTTCTAACTAGTGATGTTAAAAGAATTCTGAAACTTCTACCTAGCAATGTTTAAAAAATTCTGAAACTTCTATCTAGCGATGTAATTGTTCGGAATCTTGTCCAGGCTCCGACAACACTTAAATATAAATTTAAGAATTTAGTTAACCTTCCTAAGCTTCAAAAGTTCTGGTTGAAAAAAGCAAATATATGTTTCAGCGTCTCACGTCCAGACCAAATTTATTTCAAGAATAGTATTTGGAACCAGTACTGTGAAATATTACAACTTGATTAATCCGCACTGGACTATGAACATGGCTAGGAAACCTTCTTCAGGACTAAAACCAAACCACACCCTACTCTACCGCTTCATAACCAAGTGTACACTCCATATCTAAGAATCAACCACGACTGGACTATCTGCTTGCATCTTCATGATCTTCAATCGCAGCTGCATCCGATAGGCTAGCATTGTACTTCTTCGGCCTTTTCATGGACTTAAATTTGTTGTAGGGCGAATTAAGAAGGACAACAAACATCTCTCTTCTACGTAGCTGAAAAGTGAATCAAGAATCTGAATCTCCCTCCTTCTGGGGTTTACAACCACAAGGAACCAGTGGGTGTTCGCCATGTTCGTAGGTAGAAAAACCTGGACATCAAAGATGATTACATCAACATGCACAATCATTACAAAAATAAATGTGTTTATGTCATGGTTAGATGGTACCAGATCATGTCTGAGGTAGTTGTCTCCTTTTGTTGTTCCATGACTGCCCGCCAAAGCGGCCTCGTGGCAGTTTTTGATCAGCGTCCTTAACCTTGATGCATACGAGATGGTATAGTCCAATTGGTGCACCCTCCACTTCTCGTAGTACCACGTCTGCATTACAACAAAAGCAGCTTAGAAATTTTTCCATTAAATAAAATGTATGGTATGTTAATAATGATTGTATTACTTGCAGCAGTGCTAGGTTGCCCTCCAGATTTGCTCCACCATTTACTAGTCCTTCCTTCCCATATCGTTGCACGTAGAACTTTCCAGCACGAAAATTAGCGCAAGTTTCATTACAAAGACAGGCATTCACGACTAAAAACTGAAGGCATGCACATTCTCCCTTAAGTTTTGCTAAAGCACATCTAGATGTGCTCTAAGTATTGCATATCTAAGTCTTATGTCATAGAATTTATGCTAAGATTCGTGCAAGCCTTTCTAGACACACCCATCTCCCTTCGGTAAAATAGGGATAGTTCGTTATCGCTGTAACTAAACGGGATCAAAAAGAAGTGCGTCGTAAATAATGGGATTGCATGCAGACTTGGGAAGGAGGGTGTATACACAATACAAGGATCTCGATCGTTACCGGAGGATTCTCTCGATGGCGACCGGCTCCATTGTCGTTCGCTTTCATCTTTTGATTCGCCGGCTTCTCCGACGTGCCCTTCTCTTTTGTCGGCTTCTCTGACGTGCCCTTCTCTTTCATCTCAGGATTCGCCGATGCAGGCTCTGAAGATGACGCCTCCATCGGCTTCACCGACCTGGGAGCTACTTTGGGCGGCGTGGGGTGGTAATTCGGTGTAGTCATGAGCGGCGTGGGGTGGGAGGCGTGCGGTGGAAGTATACGATCTATGCCGTGAAAAGCTTCGTATTTATAGGGGATTCCCTAACAACCGATCACAAGGAAATATTGGGAATTTGGGATCTCACGAAGAGGTAGTTTTAGATCACGTAATGTTTTTTTAGATAGTTTTTTTTATTTTTCGAATTTTTTAGCAAGTTTAGATCAGTAATCTCAACCGTGAAGCGTTTGGGCTTCTTTTGCTTTCTTATACGGGCCTATTATAATGGGATGAGCCCAATTGAAATGTGAACATGAGAAAGGAAGCGGGGTCTCCAACTGCTGCGACGAGCCCCCTCCTAATTATTTGTGAAGTATTTTACTCTCTTGTGAAGTTATTTTATTGACCATCCAATCTTGCATGCTCAAAATCATACCTTTTTTCCTCGTATCTGTGAGATCAAATTTTGTTAATAACGCTGAATCATTTCTGTTGCTGCTCAAGATGGCATGACACCATAGTTTTCACTTCGGTGAGATTTCGATGAAATAACTGAACTTCATTCATTTAAGCACTCACTGCAATATTTGCCTTTCAGCCAAAATATTTCAGCACCAACTGAAATTTTTCAGAAACTTCTAACTAGCAATGTTAAAAAAAGCAGTGGTCATCCATCACCGTACATAGGTCACGCATTTGTAGCATAACCTGAGTCTCCGTAGTTTGTCCGGCTCAACATATGGGCCATTGTGTTGATCCCCAGATTCTCGCACAACATGTTGCATGATTGGTTCACGGAGGTTCACCTCCTTGCCATTCGAGATCGTTGCATGTGGCGCACCTTTCTTTGGACTGTCCGACATCTTCACATGGCCAAGAGCACGTGGGATACTAATTGTTTGTCAGCGATGAAAGAGTACTCACGCAATTAGCTGGACACACCAGAGGTTTTACACACTAGCAAACACAAAGCACACATGGAATTTGATGCCATCAAAACTTGCTACTGATTTTTATTTGGAATACAGAGAGAAAGAAGGGTCGTTGCACGACCGACCTAAACACACACCACGTTTCTAATGACTCGTGCCATCCCACGGATCAGATCGTGCGTGCATGATCTACGGCTCCACTATTATCACGTGTGATCCGATGTGCCATGCCATCCCATGACTCGGTTCATGACGCGGTAGAAACGGGAGCGACCCCAACCTGACATGTCGACTCGATGCAAACATGCTTGCCGTGGAGACCGACGCTCGGCGCACAGCGCGTGCTTGCAGGCAGCTCTATGGCGCGTTATTTGGAACAAACTGATTGAAGGAAAAAAAACCCAGGGCATGGATCAGCCCTCGATTCACAAAAACCCACATCGTGAAGTTGTCTGAGTGGATCTCGTCATTCTCCGAGTCAATCACGTCGTTCTCCGATTCGGATAAGTGATTGTCCACCTGCTCGTGCCTAGCCTGCCATGCCGTCAACCACAAACACCGCATCTAGATTCCGTTACGTTCAGTCATCACCCAGGCGGAAAAAACCGAAAACCTTGGAAAAATTGAAAGTAGATCGAGTTCATACCCTCCTCATCTGGGCACGGCGGTACTTGAACCAGAGTTTGATATGTTGGGGCTCCACACGAAGCTAGCGACCGAGATGAGCGCGCTGGGTCTCATCAGGGTTGGGGCACTCCTTGAAAACACTGCAGTCAGAAAAAAGAAGATGAAAACCTTGAATACCGTGCACATGCATCACCATGAAAATATGACACGAAAAATAAGCTGTAGAATGGTGCTTGATCAACCTCTCGTGGATCTGAGTCTGGTTGTCAGTTAGATCCATTGTTACCAATTTCTCGCTCACTCAACCAGGTGGGAGGCAAATGATTTAAACAACGGAGGCACACCCCTCGCCCCTCGCGTCGCCCCCGCGGGCGACCCGGTGGGAAAACCCTAGCCACCGCCCCTCGAGTCTCCTCCTCCTCTCCCCCTCCTCGCCGCCATCCATAGCGCCGTCGGGCGAAGCCTGGCCGGCTGGGCGGCGGCGGGGCTTCTCCCCATCCTCTCCGTCTTGGCTGGCGCGGGACAGCGGGATCCAGAGGAACGCCGGGCGAAAGTGGGGTCCAGCGGCGCGGCGGGTGGGTCTCCCATTTGCGTCGTGCGCGGCGCGGCAGTTGCGACCTGCGTGTCATGAGGTGGTGGCTGCGTTGGCCTGACCGGTGGTCGCGAAACCGAGGTCCCCCCTATCCACCCCAGAACCTCTCCCGGACGAAAGTCCAAAATTCAGTCTGGATTGGGCGGCGGCGGCGTCCTGCGCGTCGTATCCTCCATGGAGGCACCATCTTGGGAGGAACTGTTGTTCGGGGGAGAGATGTTGTGGATGGTGGGCTCCGAGTAGCTCCAGCAGTGGCGATGGTGTGGAGGTTGCCAGGTGGTGCGGTGTTGTATCTACCGCGTCATTGACGACGAGTGGTGGCGGCATGGTGCAGCTGCATATCAACGACGGATGCGGCTTGATGGACGAGCGCAGGGTGGTCGAGCTGTCTGGCGCCATGGTGGCATCGACGGCAGGCCTGGCAAGGTCTGTGCGTCAGTACCTGCTCTGGAGATGGATCTGTGGAAGAAGGCGGCGGCAGCCTCCGTGAGTGCGCCGGACCGGCGTTTGATCCAGTCCCGGTATGTGGCTAGGATGGGGCATCCGGCATTAGATATTAGGATTTGGTGCGATGTCTGTTTGGTATTAGGCTCGGACATTCCGCACCACTGCATCAAGGGGGTAGGAGTAGCGACTGATGTTGCCTAGATGGTGGCTTCAGGCTTAATGATGTACTACTTTCTAAGGTCTTTCGTGCTTAATAATTAATAAAGTGGCCGTATGCATCGTTCAGATGCAGAGGTCGGAGGTGCATCCTCCTTTTCTAAAAAAAAGAGGAAGAGGAATTGAAGGCAGGAAGGTATCTTCGTACTGGATGCAGTGCGACCTCTGCCTTGCTCCTATTTATACACGAGAGGGTGGCGGTTCTCCCCTGTCACACTGCTGGCGGAAAGAAGCGTCCGTCTGTGTAACCTCTGGCTTAATAGCAGTTTCCTGGACGGTCTCTCTTAATGCCTCCTCCTTTTTGGTTTCTTCCACCCTGTATTGCTGACAGTCCGTCCCTGCATTGCTCGTGATCTAAACACTCTTGTATTACTTTGCAGAGGGAGTAACAAGCAGTGCTTTCAGATTTAAACCATGTAATCTATAGTTTCATTTAGCAGAATTTGCAAAGCAGTTGAAATCAAACAACTTCAGAGGTTATGGACCTGCATCGGTACGAGCCCTACTGGGTTTGGATGCAACAAACGAATGCAGAGTGACCTGAAAATGGCAGGTGACCTGTCTTGAGTACGTAATTTCTCCCCTCCCACAATTACCATTGTTCCTCTTGTAGAAAGGGAGATAATTGATCCTGAAGTTACGTCCATGTATTGGTTGTTAACCATTATAATAAATTCTGCAATATTTTAGCATGAAATTGATTGGTAGGCATTAATTTCCAGCCTCTTACTTATGCATGGATATCAAATTAATCAACAGTACAGGTGGGTCATTATCCTCTAAATCATAATATTCAAATTCCAAGTAAGGAAAGTAGCATAACAATGACCGACCTATTATTGCAAGCCCTATCATGTATCATTAGGCTAGATATGGCAATATGTTTGCTTCAGTGCACCATTGCACTCCTTTTACAATGGATGTTCTGATACAAAATCTCTTGATCTAGATGGAATATTATATTTAGTCTTATTTTCTTATTAAACATGAAACAACACAACGTCAAGATCTTGATCCACAATTCTTGTTCCATATATATTTGATTCGAGTGAAAGTTCTGAAGTAACATGCCTTTGTTATTTCCTGTCGTTTGTTCCAAAAATACGATATATCTTTCGGCCATAAAACTACAACAACTCATAAGAACTACAACCATTTCCCTCTTGCAAAAAGTTTTTCTTCCTTCCTCCACAACCATTATACCTACCATGCATATCCACGATGAACGCCGACCGTACCAACGCACACCATCTAATCCGGCAACCTCACGAAGTTGCCACCGAAGCCAAACGGTGCCCACCCGCCTAACGAGCCATTTTCTTGGGTTGTGTTGTTGTTCTTCAACATCCTTGTATAGTGCCTTGTGTGCGTGTGTTGCGGTACCGTGTCGTGTTGTGTTGTATGTGCTGAATTGTCTGATTTGTAAATAAAGTGGAGCCGAAGTCTTTTTGATAAACACTGAGATCAATTGCCCAGTTGAAACTTGAAACTACATTTTTTGATTTTGACAGCGGAAGTCAGGGCCAAGGCCGACCTCATGCGCAGGAAAAGGGGCAAGCACACGTACATCCCACATGTACTTAAGCTTTTTTCTTCTTTTGGTTGCTTGTTGTTTGCTTGCGCTTAGTCCTACGAGATTATCAATTGATTAATATATTTGCTTGAATAATGCATTATCATCTGATTTGTTGCTTAGATCGATGTGCTCTTTATTTTCAAACAGTTTTCGTCTGGGCCTATTTTGCTCAATTGGATAATTTATGTGGACAACGTTATCGAATCAAAATAAATTAGTTTATTTTCTTCTGTTTCCCATTTTCTAGGAACCTATTTGTTGGCGTTCGTTGGGACATATGTTTTGAGAAACCTAACCAAGTTAATTTACCAAATGCTGACCTTTACTTAATCACGTCGCAACCATTCCTTGTTGTTGGGGGGGGGGGGGGGGGGGAGCAGCTCTTTGGTTGCCATGGCATCCAACGATGGTCATGCAGACGGCCATCATCTTACAGAGGTCACGTGCTTGTTGCCTAACCAAAGTCGTCGTAGTTCGTTCGGGTCAACATAGTGGCCATTGTGTTGATCCCCGAACTCGTGCACAACATACTGAATGATTGGTTCACCGCGGTTGACCTCCTTGCCATTGGAGATCGTTCCATGCCACACACCTTTATTTGGACTGTCCAACATCTTCACATGGCCAGGAGCACATGGATATGATACAGAATGTTTTGTCAGTGACCCAAGATTACACACACAACTAGCTGGACACATCAGAGGTTATACACACTAGCAAACCCAGATCAGCACACATGGAATATGATGCCATGAATACTTGCTACAGATTATTTATTTGGAATACAGAGAGAAAGAACGGTCGTTGCACGACCGACCTAAACACACACCACCTTCCTAATGACTCGTGCCATCCCACGAATCAGATCCTGCGTGCAGGATCTATGGCTCCACTATTATCGTGTGTGATCCGATGTGCCATGCCATCCCATGACTCGGTTCACAACGCGGTAGAAACGGGAGCGACCCCAACCTGACACATGGACTCGATGCATGGACTCGACGCAAGCATGCTTGCCGTCGAGACCGACTCTCAGTGCGTACCATCTGCTCGCAGGCAGGTCTATGGCACGTTATTTGGAACACACAGACTGAACGGAAAAAAACTAGGGCATTCACTAAGTTTACATCAATGGATCAGCCCTCAATCCACAAACCCACATGGCGAAGTTGTCTTAGTGGATCTCGTCGTTCTCCGAGTCGGATAAGTGGTTGTCAACCTGCTCATCCCAAGCCTTCCATGCCATCAACCCCAAACACTACATCGAGATCCATTACATTCCATCATGACCAGGTGGAAAAAACTGAAATCTTGGAAAAATTGAAAGGAGATCGAGTTCATACCCTCCTCATCTGGGCACGGCGGTTCTTGAACCAGAATTTGATCTGCTGGGGCTGCACGCCAAGTTCGAGGCCGAGATGGGCGCGCTGGGTCTCATCAGGGTTGGGGCACACCTTGAAAGTCCTGCTGTTTTCAAAAAACAAAAAAGAAAACCTTGAATACCCTGTACATGGATCACCATGAAAATATGACACGAGAAATAAGCCATAGGAAATGGTGCTTGATCAACCTCTCGAGGATCTGAATCTGGTTGTCACTTAGATCCATTGTTACCAATTTCTTGCTTGGTTGCTCACTCTCCCAGGCTGCCTAGAGGAAGAGGAAGTGGACGCAGGAGGTTATCTTCCTACTGGATGCTGTGTGACCTCTGGTTTGCTCCTATTTATACATCAGAGGGTGGTGTTTCTTCTCTGTCACAGTGCTGGCGCAAACAAGCGTCCGTCTGTGTGACCTCTGGCTTGCTGCTGGCAGTCTCCTGGCCGGTCTCTCTTAATGACTCCTCCTTTTTGGCTTCTTGCACCCTATATTGCTGACCGTCTGTCCCTGTGTTCCTCGGGAGCGCCAGCAGCAGAAACGTTCGCTTTGACTTTTGACCACCTCGGCTCGCTCGCCGGCTGTCTTGAAGGTTTCTGTTTATGCCTGCTCTCTCATGGCTTCGTCCTGGCTTGCTCGGGAGCGCCAGCAGTCGCGTGGTAGTACTAGTAACTGATGCGATGTAAGAAGCTTATGCCAACAAATTCAAATCATACCCACACAAAAAAAATCAAATCATAGTACAGATGTCCCTATTGGGTTTATTGACCTGTGATATAAGAAGCAGTGCATTCAGATTTAAACCATATAACCTATAGTTTTATTGACCAGAATTTCCAAAGCACTTCAAATCAAACAACTTAAGAGTTTGTGAACCTGCTTCTGTACGGATCCTACTGGGTTTGGATGCAACAAACAAATCTAGCTACACAAATGCAGAGTGACCGGTGACCTGTCTTGAGTTCTTCTCGTACAAAGGGAGGTAATTAATCCTGAAGTTACGTCCATGTATGGCTTGTTAACCATTATAATTAATCAATTCTGCAATATTTTAGCATTTTGTAGGCATTAATTTCCAACTTCTTACTTATGTATGGATATCAAATAATCAAGTGACAAAAACCCAGGAGCACTATAGGCTGGGCCAGAGCTAACTGTTTCAGCCCTTGAGGGTGTTGGAGTAATCCAAACATACGTTGTGCTAGTTAAAACTAGTACTGTTGCAATCAGGCTTGCCGGTGATTAGTGTACTAGTTGCAGTCTAGTACGATTAGGAGTCTAGCCATTGTGTACGTGTAGGTAATAGTTTGAGTCCGGTTAGCTTTGCTAGTATGTGTCCGTGTAGATTAGGAATTTTGAGTTCAGGTCGGTTGCGTGGAGTAAGGTCCTGCATCTATATATAGATGAGCAGGTGCGTGAGATTTTGTAACCGTGTGAGAAAATCAGAAAGATAAATAAAGAGAAAAGAGGGCACGACAAGGGCCCTTGGCAAAAGTTTTTTGTGCGCACGTGTTCATCTATTTTGATGTGATCGATCTTGTGAAGAATTTCCAACAATTGATATCTAGAGCAAGGTCGAGGTGAAGCTGCGCTTGCCCTAGGGTGGCGACCCTGCTAGTGCCTCGGGGCGGGCAATAGAGTCGCTGGTGTAGCAATGAGGAGCGGGTGATATAGTCGTTGGGTGGTGCAACGACGAAGAAGAGCGAGCCATATAGTCGTTGGGTGGTATAACGATTACGAGGAGCGGGCGATATAGTCACTGGGTGGTGCAGCAACATGAAGGATCAGGCGGTAGTCGTTCAGCAGAGCGACGGAGAGAAGGCGGCGAGGACACTGTCGTAAGCGAGGCGACATGTGATTGTCGTTCAGCAGAACGACCTGGAGGAGGGCGAAAGGGCTGCCGTCAACAAGGTGTTGGTGATAGTCGATGGTTATGGAGGTGCCGAAGTTGCGACACCGAGGAAATCATCAAGATCATCGTAGGAGGTGGAGCTCGATGGCGAAGTTGCGAGCCGTCATCAAGTTGTGCACATGAATTCTTGTAAGATGCGTCCAAGAGTTCACACGTGTGAGTCTTCTGCTGCAGTTCAGATGCGATCTTGTGGAAGAGTTCCAACAGAGGGGTTGGGAGGTGCGGAGTCTTTCTCAGACCTGACTCAAGTGTTGCCAACGCACACCATCTAATCCGGCAGCCTCACGAAGTCGCCGCATGCGAGCCAAGAGCACCAATCGGCCTAGCAGCTCCATAGCGCATACCGCGGGCGATCGCTCTAGGATCCTGCACTGCCATCTACCGCCGTCCCATATTCAAGAGGGATCCTTGCACTAACCTTGCCAGGCCCAACTGCCGTTGACACCGCCACGACACCAGACAATGCCACCAGTCTGCGTGCATCCATCAACCCACCTCCAACGCCGATACTCCACCGCACCATGCTGCCGAGACCTAACGTTTTTGATGCGGTAGATGCAACACCGCTCCACCTCTTAGCCCCTCCAATTATTACCTACTCCTAAACAGTGCCCCCAGTTGAGAGAATGACACAAGTCTCCATCATCATCTGATCTGGGAGACCCAGATCATGGGTTTCCACGGAGCATATGCCTCCTGGAGGAAGAAGGACTAGCCATCTGCAGTTGCCACCGAAGCCAAACAGTGCCCACCCGCCTAACGAGCCATTTTCTTGGAGTTGTGTTGTTGTTCTTCAACATCCTTGTACAGAGCCTTGTGCGCGTGTGTTGCGGTATCGTGTCGTGTTGTGTTTTATGTGCTGAATTGTCTGATTTGTATATAAAGTGAAGTGGAAGTCTTATTGATAAACACTGAGATCAATTGCCCAGTTGAAACTTGAAAGTGCATTTTTTTGATTTTGACAGCGGAAGTCAGGGCCAAGGCCGACCTCATGCGCAAGAAAAGGGGCAAGCACACGTACACCCCACATGTACCCAAGCTTTCTTCTTCTTTTGGTTGCTTGTTATTTGCTTGCGCTTAATCCTACGAGATTATCAATTGATTAAAATATTTGCTTGAATAAGGCATTATCATCTGATTTCTTGCTTAGATCAATGTGCTCTCTATTTTCAAACAGTTTTGGTCTGGGCCTATTTTTGCTCAATTGGATAATTTATGTGGACAAATTTATCAAATCAAAATAAATCAGTTTATTTTCTTATGTTTCCCTTTTTCTAGGAACCTATTTGTTGGCGTTCGATGGGACATATGTTTTCAGAAACCTAACCAATTAATTTACCAAATGCTGACCTTTTACTTAATCATATCCCAACCATTCCTTGTCGTTCGTTTCACGGCGAAAATCGACATCATTGTGTGTGTGCTGGGGGGGTGGGGGGTGGAGCAGGTCTTTGGTTAACATGGCATCCAGCGATGGTCATGTAGACGGCCATCGTCTTACAGAGGTCACACGCTTGTTGCCTAACCAAAGTCGTCGTAGTTCGTTCGGGTCAACATATCGGCCATTGTGTTGATCCCCAAACTCGTGCACGACATACTGCATGATTGGTTCACTGCAGTTGACCTCCTTGCCATTGGAGATCGTTCCATGCCACGCACGTTTCTTCGGACTGTCTAACATCTTCACATGGCCAAGAGCACATGGATATAATATTGAGTGTTTTGTCAGTGACCCAAGATTACTCACACAACTAGCTGGACACATCAGAGATTATACACACTAGCAAACCCAGAGCACACATGGAGTTTGATGCCATGAGTACTTGCTACAGATTTTTTATTTGGAATACAGAGAGAAAAACGGTTGTTACACGACCGACCTAAACACAAACCACCTTCCTAATGACTCGTGCCATCCCACGAATCAGATCCTGCGTCCAGGATCAACAGCTCCACTATTATCGCGTGTGATCCGATGTGCCATGCCATCCCATGACTCAGTTCACGACGCGGTAGAAATGGGAGCGACCCCAACCTGACACATGGACTCGATGCATGGACTCGACGCAAACATGCTTGCCGTCAAGACCGACTCTCAGTGCGTACCATCTGCTCGCAGGCAGGTCTATGGCACGTTATTTGGAACAAAACAGACTGAAGGGAAAATAAACCTAGGGCATTCACTTAGTTTACATCAATGGATCAGCCCTCAATCCAAAAACCCACATGGCGAAGTTGTCTTAGTGAATCTCGTCGTTCTCCGGGTTGGATAAGTGGTTGTCAACCTGCTCGTCCCAAGCCTGCCATGCCGTCAACCCCAAACACTACATCGAGATCCATTACATTACATCATGACCAGGTGGAAAAAACTGAAATCTTGGAAAAATTGAAAGGAGATCGAGTTCATACCCTCCTCATCTGGGCACGGCGGTTCTTGAACCAGAATTTGATCTGCTGGGGCTGGACGCCAAGTTCGCGGCCGAGATGGGCGCACTGGGTCTCATCAGGGTTGGGGCACACCTTGAAATTCCTGCAGTTTTCAAAAAACGAAAAAGAAAACCTTGAATACCCTGTACATGGATCACCATGAAAATATGACACGAGAAATAAGCCATAGGAAATGGTGCTTGATCAACCTCTCGAGGATCTGAATCTGGTTGTCACTTAGTACCAATT
This sequence comes from Aegilops umbellulata, assembly GCA_032464435.1. Taxonomy (NCBI): domain Eukaryota; kingdom Viridiplantae; phylum Streptophyta; class Magnoliopsida; order Poales; family Poaceae; genus Aegilops; species Aegilops umbellulata. Next base: position 357,563,608 of record CP136059.1, on the reverse strand, counting down.
TCTTGCTTGCTCGCTCACTCTCCCAGGCTGCCTAGAGGAACAGGAAGTGGAGGCAGGAAGATATCTTCGTTCTGGATGCTATATGACCTCTGTTTTGCTCCTATTTATACATGAGAGGGTGATGTTTCTCCTCTGTCACAGTGCTGGCGCAAAGAAGCGTCCGTCTGTGTGACCTCTGGCTTGCTGCTGGCAGTCTCCTGGCCGGTCTCTCTTAATGCCTCCTAGTATTTGGCTTCTTCCACCCTATAATGCTGACCGTCCTTCCCTGTATTGCTCGGGAGCGGCGGAGCACCAGCAGCAGAAACGTTGGCTTTGACTTCTGACAACCTCGGCGGGCTCGCTGGGTGGTCTTGTTGGTTTCTCTTTATGCCTCTCTCTTGGCTTGGTCCCTGTCTTGCTCGGGAGCGCCAGCAGTAGCGTGGTAGCTAGTACTAGTAACTGATGCAATGTCAGAAGCGTATAAACAAATTCATTTTATCGGAAGTACTATTGGGTTTATTGACCTCCGATATAAGAAGCAGTGCTTTCCAATTTAAACCATATAATCTATAGTTTTATTTAGCAGAATTTGCTAATATACTTCAAATCAAACAACTTAAGAGTTTATGGACCTGCTTCTGTACGTGTCCTACTGGGTTTGGGCCAAGATATCAGAGTGACCTGAAAATGGCCTGTGACATGTCTTGAGTTCTTAATTTTTTCCCTCCCACAATTAACATTCCTCTTGTAGAAAGGGAGATAATTAATCCTGAAGTTACATCCATGTATGGCTTGTTAACCATTATAATAAATTCTGCAATATTTTAGCATGCAATTGACAGGCATTAATTTCCAGCCTCTTATGTATGGATATCAAATTAATGAAGTCATAGTACAGGTGGGTCGTTATCCTCTAAACCATAATATGGGATCATATTCGATGTAAGAAAACTAGCATATAACAATGACCGACCTATTATTGCAAGCACTATCATGTATCTGCAAGCTAGATATGGCAATATGTTTCCTTCAGTGCACCATTGCACTCCTTTTACAATGGACTTTCTTTTACAATATATGTTCATCACTTCATCTACATGGGAGATTTTATTTAGTCTTGTTTTTTGATTAAACATGAAACCACACAACATCAAGACCTTGATCCACAATTCTTGTTGCATGGTATATATTTCACTGCGATGAAAGTTGTGAAGTAACATGCCTTTTTCCAAAAGACTATTTCCCAACGTTTGTTCCAAACATATGATACATCCTTCGGCCATAAAACTACAACAACTACTACTAGGGATAACCCTAGCAGTCGTGCTTGTTTTATACCTATCAGTAGCGCTTGTACATGTGCTACCAGTAAGGCGCTACAACTAACTGGTAGCAGTAGCGCTGGTTTTCTAGCGCTACTACTATACCTAGTTAGCAGTAGCGCTCGGTAAGGAAAAACGCTACTGATAATAGTAAGTAGCAGTAGCGTTTCTCTTGAAAAGCATTACTGCTAAATTTTCCTGTATTTTTTAAAATGTAGCTTATTGTCGCTGTATTTGTATAGGTTTTATATACAGTACTTTCATCATATGATTTTATGACCATGATTAGTTATTATATATAACAGTGGGTGAAATGAACGTGGTAATTCAAGTGGAGGCAACATGTGGTGCATGTTGAAAGTACTACTAATCCAAACTTGATCTAGTTTGGATTTGTTGTACTTTCGATGTGCACCACATGTTGCCTCCACTTGAATCTAATCCATGCTCATTTCACCCACTGATACACTCCCTCCATTCCCTTATACAAGGCCACAAACTCATATTACAGATACCAAGATAAAACTTAATGACTCCTTTGCAAGTCGACTTTTCTTTTCGTTATCCAAGATTATTAATACACCACAAGCATGCAACGAATGAATCGGAAGGAAGTGTCTGAGTGTCATTATGACTACATGCATGTAAGTATTAAAAAGTTGCTAGTACGAAGAAACATCATTAATTTTTGCGTCGATTACTGTTGGTAGCGTTGTACTGATGCAAAATGTATTTTTGATAGTGGCCTTGTATAAGGGAATGGAGGGAGTATATAATAACTCATCATGCTCATATACAATTAGCATCATACTCATAATAATAATAAAGAACTCATCATTGGTATCATAATAACAAGTCCTACTCATCATCATCATACCACTTCTACTTGTTATCATATTAATAAGTCATACTCATCATCGTCATAGTCATCTAACCAACTCTACTTAATTGTTCTTAGCACATGATCATGAGTATTAGCTAGGACCTAACTACCCTTTCTAAGGTAAAATAGCATAAAACAAGATAGGACCTGAATCTCCACTATGGAGAATGGAGATTATCCCGTCTCCAGTTCTTGCGCTTCGCACAATGTTGCTTCCATGTAGCTCCCTATGATTGTCCATACATTTTTTTCTAATCTTTGATTGTCATGTCTTCATCGATATTAGAAATCCGGTATGAACAACAATGAAGCCTAGGATGACCTGACCGTAAGCTCATAACATCAAGGCGACCTTTCAGAAGCATCAGATCAGGCACACGATCCTTCGGGATTTTCTGTTGAAAAACATAGTAATAACTTCGTAGTTAGCAATGTAGTTTAGTTTTAGAAGAATTTATGCAAAAGATGCACCGATGTCGTAATAGTAAAAAAATCTTACCATGCAATCTCCATGGATGTTATCGTAGTTCAACACGTGCACTAGTGGCACGTATTGACCATAATGTGCAGGAGTTTGAAAATTGATATTGTAATTCTCAACATCACTGATAAATGAGATAAGATGATCTTTCTCCTGATAAGTTGATTCTGCACCATCACTATAGTATGTTCTGTCTACCATCTTCCGTACATTTTTTGAAGAATGAAAATAAGCTGTTAACAGAAATAAGCTGTCAACTTTTTTGAAACAAACAATATAAATTACTTAATAAATATGTTTGAGAAACTCACATAAAGGTAGAAGTGGAAGCGTATCAACAAGGACCCAAATGCCATCGTCATGATAACCAAGATCGAAGGTTACATACATACCCTCTTGAAAATCATATGCCTTGCATAGTGCTTCCCAATTCGAGCAACCAAAATGGGTTACGCTCTCCGAATTGTATAGCTTTACAGCAAAATCATAACCATGATTGGTCCTGAGATGAATTAGCTTTGTCTCCATATTTTCATGATCTTTGAAATCCAGATGCTCCAAGACATAGTGTCTTGCATCGCATGCGATAAGCTAGTCGAATTTTGATCATGTGTACGAAAATTATTTATAATTTTTTTAATTTGTTTGTCTAAATAAAACAAAGATTAATCATGTGTGCCTCCACGAGTGTGCTTCTTGTGGAGCAAAAAAAACGTTTTTTCTCCTTTCTCGCGGAAGCAAATATGTGCCTCTACGCGAAACGAATCTCGTGAAAGCAAAAGGAAGACGTCATTTTTCCTTTTTCGAGAGGCACAACTGTGCCTCTCACGAAAGCAAATATATGCCTCCATGAGAAGCAAATCCGTGCTTCTTGAGGAAGCAAAATAAAATGTGTTTTCCAGTTTTTGAGAGGCACGACTCTGACTCTTGCTGAAGAAAAACTGTGCATCCATGAGAAGCAAATCTATGCTTCTCGTGGAAGAAAAAAACTCATATTTTCTCCTTTTTAGAGAAGCACCGTTGTGCCTCCCATGGAAGCAATATGTGCCTCCATTGAGAAAAAATGTGCTTCTTTTCACGCAATAGTTTTTTTTTCAGTTTTTCTCTCTCCAAAACCTAGGGCTAGCCAGGCGAATACCAAAAACACGAAAAAAACCATCTAAAACTCAAAAATGCGTACATGAAAAAATTCTAAGGGAGTGCGTGATGTCTACTACGCAGCGTTTCTTCTTATAGACTCTATTGGGACTCCGAGTGCACAGTTTTGTATGACATCAGCACATTTTCCTCAAGTGAATGCCCTAATATTTAACAATCTGTGGGAGGTGTAGGATGAAGATGATTTCTCTCAAACAAACCTGCAATCAAATACAAGAAATCTCTTGGCCCCAACACGCCCAATACAATGGTAAATTATATAGGTGCACTAATTTGGCGAAGAGATGGCGATACAAGTGTAGTATGGATAGTAGCTATAGGTTTTTGTAATTTGAAGTAATAAAAACAATAAGGTAGCAAGTAACAAAAGTGCGCACAAACGTTATTGCAATGCTTAGAAACAAGGCCTAGGGTTCATATTTTCATTAGTGCAATCTCTCAACAGTGCTAACATAATTGAATCCCATAATACTCCCTCAATGTATGACAATATATTTTTATGTGAAAGCTCTCTTCCCTATACTAATCATTCATGAATTTCTTGTATGACAAATATTATTATTGGCAAACTTCAATAGATTTTACTTTCTAAACCCAATATGAAATATTCCTAAGCATATGGAACATATATAATTTGGGGCTTATGATATTCAATTCATTCAACAATTTACTCTTAGGAAATAAGTGAAGAAAAAGAGTGAACGGCAAACTACAACAAAAGATATGAGTGAAGATCAATGAGTAGTCAAACAATTAATTAGCTATGTGAGGACTCTCCCCAAATCAAAATTTTAGAACCAAGTATTTTATTCAAACAACAAACAAAATGAAAAGACGCTCCGAGCAGAACACATATCATGTGATGAATAAAAATATAGTTCTAAGTGGTGTTACCCATAATGTTGAAGACAAAAAGAGTCCTGCTGCTTGTTATTATCCTCATGTTATATCTCACCCAAAACTTGAAAACTTCAATCACACAAAACTTAACGAAACTTCGTGAGATGCATTAATATAATAAAACAAATCATTCACTTGGGTGCGGTCAAGACAAGATTGATACTTGTTTCCATAAAATGCCAAGTGTACTCTATAATTTATATTGACCAATATAAGCCACAGAAGTATAAAACAGGCAAACTATACATTAAAAATAGAACCAGACAAAAACATAACAGTCTGTAATGATATGAACAAAAACCGTACTTATGAAACACTAAAAATGCTTACAAATTAGGAAAACGTAGGAAATTTGTATATTAACACTGTTTAAAAATTTCAGATCAAAAGCATGTTCCAGGGAATTATATAAATTCCTAGACTTAGCACAAAAGTTTCTGTTTTTGTACAGAATCAAGTCAACTATCATCCGCACTATCCCAAAGGCTTTACTAGGCACTTCATTGAAACAAAAGCTATAAACATGATTACTACAATAGCTTAATCATGTGAACACAGATAAAAAGTAGGTAGAAATATTGGGTTGCCTCCCAACAAGCGATTTTGTTTAATGCCTTTTTAGCTAGGCATGATGATTTCAATGACGCTCTCATAAAAGTAAAGAACCGAAACACAATGGGATCATCATGAAGCATATTACTAGCACATTTAAGCCTAACCCACTTTGTATGCATAGGGATTTTGGGAGTAAAAACAAATTATGGGAGCAAGAATCAACTAGCATAGGAAGTCAAAACAAGTATGCCTTCAAAACTTTGAACACATAGAGAGGAAACTTGATATTATTTAGATATGTAAAAGCAAATGTTTTCTCTCTCATAATAATTTTTAGTAGCATCATGAACAAATTAAACAATATAACTATCATACCAAGCATTTTTTTCATAATCCATAAGCATATAAATTTTATTACTCTCCACATAAGCAATCTTTTTCTCATTCATAATAGTGGAACCAAAGTCAACAAAATGACTATCATATGAAACTTGTTTGACATAACCCAATTGAACATTAAAATCATGATGACAATTTACATGGTTGTTGTTACTTTTTATAGCATACATGTCATCACCGTAATCATCATAGATAGTAACTTTGTTTTCATAATCAATCGAAATCTCTTCCAAAATAGTGGAATCATCACTAAATAAAGTCACGACCTCTCCAAATCCACTTTTAGCATTATTCCTTGAACACCCTCCAAAATAGTTGGATCATTACTACCTAAATTTGACACTCTTACAAACCCACTTACATCATTGTAATCATCCTAAATAGGAGGCATGCAATCATCATAATAAATTTGCTCATCAAAAAAGGGGGCTAAAAAGGTCATCTTCATCAAACATAGCATCCCCAAGCTTATGGCTTTGCATATCATTAGCATCATGGGTATTAAAAGAATACATACTAATATAATTGCAACCACGCTTATCATCCAAATATTTTATGCCAAACATTTTTGAATTCTTCTTCTAACATTTTGGCACAATTTTTCGAACCATCTTTTTCAAGAAAGACATCATAAAGATAAAAAACTTGATGCAACTTCAATTCCATTTTTTTGTAGTTTTCTTTTATAAACCAAACTATTGAAAATCTAGAAACTAAAAGATTCGATTGGAAGATCTAAAGATATAGCTTCAAGCACTCACCTCCGCGGCAACATCGCCCAAAAAGAACTTGATGTCTACTACACAACTTTTCTTCTTGTAGACTATGTTGGGCCTCCAAGCACAGAGTTCTGTAGGACAAAAGCAAAATTTCCTCAAGTAGATGACCTAAGGTTTATCAATCCGTGGAAGGTGTAGGACGAAGATGGTCTCTCTCAAACAACCCTTCAATCAAATACAAGAAATCTCTTACGTCCCCAACACACCCAATACAATGGTAAATTGTATAGGTGGACTAGTTTGGCAAAGAGATGGTGATACAAGTGAAGTATGGATAGTAAATATAGGTTTTTGTAATCTGGAATAATAAAAACAGCAAGGTAGTAAGTAACAAAAGTGAGAACAAATGGTATTGCAATGCCTAAAAACAAGGCCTAGGGTTCATGTATACTTTCACTAGCTAGTGCAAACTCCCAACAGTGCTAACACAATTGAATCACATAACAATCCCTCAACGTACTACAAATAATCACTCGAAAGTTCTTAAAAATAGCAGAGAACATAAGATGAAATTGTTTTAGGTAGCAAACCACCTCAAATTTATCTTTCGGATCAATCAATTGAGACATCCCTATAAGTCTCACATGTAGCCCTAAAGTTTGTACTAGAATAACGGCAAGTGATATGTATCAATCAACTCTAATGTCACCTAGATACTCCAGTGTCACCACAAGTATCCAATGTCCCTAGATACATCAAGATCGTGCCAAATAAAGAACACAAGAGAGAGAGAGAGAGAGCGAGAGAGAGAGAGAGAGAGAGAGAGAGAGAGAGATCAAACACATAGCTACTAGTGAATACCATCATGCCCGATAGAAAATTAGGTTGTATGAATCATTTGTAGATTATTCATTAACGACCTTGGACCATAAATACTGGCCAAATTTTGTCGCTATATAATTTGGAATATGTTGTTGTTAAAAATCAATAATAAAATTGTATATATTGAACTGACTTAGGATCTTTTTGTATAATTTATGTCACTATGCATGCTGGCAAGAAACCTAAAAATATTATAAAGTTGGCTAATATAAGTAAAGTCTCACATATATAGAAAAGTAAATCACTCTTAGTTCTTTTTGGGATTATTATATGTCGTACTATTATTGTATGAACAAATAAAGGACAAAAATTAGATTGTTTAGTTGTATTAATTATTAAAAACTCAAAAGCATGGAAGATTGCTGCCTTTGATCACTTGGGGTTTAGCTATAGCTACCTCATCCTAACCCATGCCCCTCTCTAGATCATTGTACCAACTTGTGCTTTTTAGGACATTTTTCTGCAAAATGGAAGTGCTGCTTTTCCAGAACATTTTGATATCTTATTTGCATTTTTCTGAATTCATATGAATTTGCAATGTATTTTTTAAAGTGATGTTCAAATGCTCAAAGTCGGGGCAAAACTAAGCAGAGTTGGGGCAAACCTAAAGGATTGGAACCAACTAAGGTCAAGAAAGGAATTGTCCCGCCAATGGTTTTCTAAATCTCGATCTAGTCGGAGATTAAACCAAGATCGAGTATCCATATTTAAGGGGCCTTATTGACATGGAATTTTTTTTGCTTGCAGCTTTATTATCCATTCTCACATGCTTGTCTTAAAATTATGAAACCTTAAACAAATATATCAAAGTTATTAAATATGTAAGTAGTGTAACTTTATCAGGTGTAGGGAAAAATTAGTTCCTAATCAGAGCTCATAGATTAAGCAAAAAATTTGTATGCCATGCTAATACGATAATTCAAATGATGCCTGAAAAAATACACGCATGGATATTAGTTTAAATAAATACAAACGTGCTATTTCCATGCAATAAATACATGCTACTACAAATGCATCGTGATACCGTGGGCCATGATTTTCTTTACAAGGACAAAGACAATATGGATTTGACAATCATATGGATCTGCAATCACAAATATTAGTTATGATGCAGGCTCAAGTATAATAAAAATACTCATTGTGAACAATGAAAAAAACAAAAAGATAATATCCAAAACATCTTATAATGAAATGTACCTAAGGGTTAGATGGCAACTCACTCTTATGAGACGTTGGGTTTGGAGATCAATCATACACTATACCAACACAATTGCATGTTTAGTGATTAGCCAGCAGAAAGGTAAGTTTGTAGAACTATATACATAACCTATGTGTCCATTTATAGTATTAGCCAACAGAAAGAAGTCATGAATTTTCCTTTATATTGTTTAGTGATATCTACATGACAATAATTGTCTCACATGAAAACCACAGGGCCATACAATGCATCCTTGTTTGACTACTATGGTAACGGATAATAGATACTACAATTATTGCGATAGTTTTGTATATCCCATAACGGAAGATTCGACACCTCATAACAACCCATCCATCTCATTCACGGGCCAGATGACGTCACTGGTTGATATCGACGCCCCTATGGCAATTATCATTGCCTCAACATGCAAGTGCCTTCTTCCATGGTATGATTTCATTGTTAGAATCTCTAACCTTGACGAGGCGTACATTTTTGTAGTTAAACACCTCGTGTACTCTCCAAGCCATGGTGAACAACAAACAAAAGGAGGTTGCAGCGGGTACTATCAATAGAAACTGATGCATAACATTATGTTGCCAACATACCTAACTAGGGTGGAAGTGTGTACGATATTTCCTAGTTGCAAAGAGGTGGACCCTAAGGAACAACCTCAAGGCGCAGATGATGAAACACACTATACCCTCATCGAGTGCCTGAGTTGGACCCTTAGGTGGCCTAAGTGACGAATACATTTGGGGACGCACTCCCCCCAGCTAGCAAACACACTCACCGCTGACACTTTGTACGAATGTCCCTACACTGGGACCATCTACTTTGGGTCCTTGCCGAGCTGAAGGTCCTTAGGACAGAGTGGTGGCTAATGATGAGGGCGCTGACAAAGATGAGCCACCGCCCGACACACTATGAGCATGGGGAGGAGGATGTTAATATGTATTTTAATAATGAATATGATGATGGCATGACTTTTGCGGTTAACCATAATGCTGTTGAGAGTTTGCTTAATATGCCGCTAGTGGACGACACTCAGAATGATCAATGTCCCTCAAAGCGAATGTCATGACTCCGATCACAATGAATGGGTCAATTTGAGACACTCTGGGATCCCCCAGTTATTGTTGTACCCAGAAGTGGGAGGAAGAAGAGACGTAAAAAGTTTGATTACACAAGGCACGGGCATTGCTGGCAGACAGAAACTGGTTTGAAAGTAGGTTGAGGATCATCCTTCTATGTTCGAGGGGCTCATTTTCCGGTGAACCCATGGTACCCAGTAATATACACGATCCATGTTATTCGACATGAGGTTTCTTCAAGATGACATTCTCAACAAAAAGAGGGTGGACAAGGTCGTTTCTTAGCCAATCTAAAAATCGCTCGATTTACATGGTGAAGGTTCCATCTGGTGTCGGATTCCTCGAAGATTTGCCCGCAGACAAATTCTATATTGATTTCGGGTTACCATGCCTTTTGTGTAGTACCTACTTATGTTTTAAAGATGCATGATGAAAATGACCTACTATGTTTACTTCATTAACCTTACTAGTCATTCGACGTATCAAAACATGACAATTCTGGCACGGCAACAACATGAGAGCTTCTTCTCATAAATGCTACCATGGCAGCAAAAAGATTAACTAAAAATGCAACCACGCTAGCTTATATTAGCCCCACGGCTAGAAAATTCTACCATGACAACTAAATGAGCAATTTGACTCATAAATGCTTCCATGGTAGAGAAATGATCCTATTTGACAATAATTGACCCCATGGTAGCAAATATGAGGCTAAAGGCTCAAAAGTTTTTCCATGATAACTAAGAGAGCCATTTAGCCTAGAATCGTTGCGATGGCAGGTAAATGAGCCATTTTGCTCAGACTTGCTACCATGGAGTTAAATGAGCCATTTGGCTCAGACTTGCTGCCATGTCAGCAAAAAATGAATGCAAAACTACCATCACAACAAACAGCGCCAAGGTTAAAAATTTCTGCCAGGCCTAGGTTTGCTATGTGCTAATATTGCAATTTGTTGCCATGTGCTATGTTTGGTATCTAAATTGCTATAAAAGACGTTTTTGCTATGTATATATGTTGAAATATATTTGATATGATGTATGCTGACACTTGTTCTGTTCATTACGACACATCAAAGATTCATTGATCGAAACTTCAACAGTTCCGAGGCGTCGCAGTGAAGCTAGACGACAATGCATGTGTTTTACAAATTCAGCATGTGAAATGAATGCATGTAATTCAACGCTATCAATGTGCATTATGTAAATTAAAGGTGTATGCTGCAATTTGGATATTTGAATTCGTGTAAAATGTGATACATAAAATTATCTATTTAATGCATAACTTTTCTATTGATATATGAATTAAATGTGCAAATGCTACCACGGCAACAAACACACCGTCGTGTCATTTCTTTTCGCCCAAAACAAAGTACTAGTGGTGCGCGAAAATACAAGCACATCACCAATACCCCAAAATACTAGCGCTATGCCATTAGTATTCTACAATACTGCCATGTGAAAGGCCCAGGCACGAGCCGCACGACACTGCACGCAACTAGTAAGTTACTCGCTTGTCGCTAGTAATCAATTACCAACGACACCATACTAGTGGTGTGCCAGCCGAACGCCGCTAGTAGGCACACGCACAAGCTGCTAATAAGGCAGTCATGTATGTTGGCGGTGGGAGCCACGATGCTCATGGGCGAATCCATCAACCCACCTCCAATGCCGATACTCCACCGCGCCATGCCACTGAGACCCACCTTTTTGATGCGGTAGATGCAACACCGCTCCACCTCTTGTGTGGCACCCCGGCTCAGAGCGATCGGTTTACCATGCGTTGCCAGCCCAGAGACCATGTCTTCTGGCAATACACAACATCTTGATACAAAAAACAACCGCTTTATTGAAGCTAGCGCACAGAGTTTATATTACAACAGCTGTTGAGGCCAAGCGGCACACCCGATGTGGATGAACAATATGTACATTATTTAGTGAACATAAAGGGGCCTCGATTAGAACAACTACGTGGCAGCGGAATAATGTCGTAGCGGAAGCTCCATAACACAGGGACACCGATGTGGACACGATCTAGACTCGAGCAGCGCTCCTCTCCAACCAGATTTTCCTGAAATCTGGCATGACACGCCAGGTCAGTACATTGAATGTACTTGCAAGCTCACAACAAGCATAATCATAATGGCAAACAATATCATGATACTTAATCAATTAATAATAATGCAACACTATATGTCAAACATGCTGTGATCATGCTCGAACGTCCCTTGGGACAACTTACCAACCGTGATCATTCTTGGATCACAAACAAGCCACCAACATGGTCTTACCAAGAGTAAATCGTGATCCTTACGGTGATCACAACCACGACCAATATCTGGTCCTGAATATCTCGATGGCCTTTCTGCCATCCTCAACAATGCAAAGTTCATAGCTTAGTGTGCAAATTTTATTAAACGTTGACTCATGGTGGGACCTACTACGAGGTGTCCGTGACCGTGGACTCGACTATCGATAGATTATACACTCTGCAGAGGAAGCACACTGTACCCACACCACGAAACCTACGGCCAACGGCATTCTGATGAAACCCTCGCATTGCCATGACACTCTCCCGGCCACTCCGACCCAATCCCCAACGGGCTAGTCCTGGGTGGCCCCGTGTCTACAAAAGACACACCGACCACCGTCGTGGCCAAAACGATCCCACTCGGGGACCCCGTACCATAATCTCAACAACGGGCACACAAGGTTATGCCTGCTTACCGGGCCAGGGTAAGCACGACGTAACCTTCCCTAGTTGGAGGCACCGACCAGAGGCAATGTCAATGGACCGAATCAAGGCCTTCCCACAAAGGCAAATGTGGTTGCACTAGGAAAAACTTGATTTAGCGGCACCATGACCCAGTCAACAATATGTTTAAGTTGAGTTATATTCAGGTTCAACTTAGAATGAAAATGGCCGGTGTCATAGGATGCCATGAAATGCAAAACTACACATGCATCACTTAATAACGAAAATTACCAATGTCAACCATATTCACACTAAGCATAAACATCCACAACTTATATTACTTTGCTGGTCAAGGTAACTCACATTTTACCCAAAATATTTTGCAGCAAGTTTTATTATTTCCTCATGCAAGAAAATAACTCCGATTAATTTCTCACATGCATAGCAAAGATTATACCACAAACAAATCCTAATTTCTTAACCAACCAAGTTAAGTTCAAACATATTGTAAGTCAAATAAAATGACTAAACAAGTACTTAACAGAATATTTTCTAGCAAATTTTTACCATTTTATTTATGCAAGCACATAACTTAAATAATTACTAACATGCATAACAAAAATTATTTCTTTCATCCCCACAAATAGATCTTAGCTTTGCTTTACCAACTAAGCTAGTTTCCACATATTGTAAATCAAGTATAATAGCTAACAAACACTTAACAGAATATAAATAACACAATAGTTATTTAAATGCATGGATTAATCATTTCATTCAAGTTAGAAAATCATAAATATTGAAATGACACCATGAAAATGTTTTTGTGGCTTGCCTTAGTGCAGATGAGGTTCACAAGCCTTCTGGTGATCCTCAAGACAAGCATCGCCCTGTGAAAATAATTTTAAACACAAAAAGGAAATATCAAGAACACTTTTGAAAATCACCAGAAATTCTAAACAGCTCACAAAAATCTCATCTTTGGTGAGCTGCTAGATTTCTTTGCAAAGAACAAGATGCAAAAGGAATCCATTCATTCGGACTTATGATTGAGGAGTTATGGCTATTTGGAGTGTTCTGTAAATTCAAATGAATTTGAATAAAAATAAACAGGCTGGGGGGTGACGTCGAAGGCGTAAAGCCCAGGGGCGCCAACACTCGTACCGCTTCGCGCATGTACAGAGTGGCTGACTGGCGGGCCCCGCTAGTCAGGTTATGAGGAGGTGGAGAGGGAAACAGAGGGAGTCGCAGCTCCGCCGGATCTCTCGCCGGCGACGAGGACTCCTTGGCCAAAACGAGAGGGAGGGATGGCAAGAGGGGGTTGAGGCGCACCTGCCCGTACCTGTAGCGTAGCTAGGGGCGGTCGGAAAGCGTCGGATCAACCTCGCAAGCGGAGGCAGAACACGGTGGTGGCCGGAGATGAAGAAGATGGCGAGCAGAGGCAACTCCAGGGGCTCCAAAGGGGCGGAACGGCTTCACCGGAGAGCGGCAAAGGCCCTGGAAGGGTCGCCCTGGCCTGGGAGGGGATGGAGCTAGCGCGGCGACCAGAGGGGATCGCCGGCGAGCTCGAGCTCGGGGACGGCGGCCCGAGGCCTAACCGGCCGGGCTACGGCTTCCTACTCGCTTCTGGGGTGTGTGGGAGTGCTTGATGGTGCTCGAGGAGGCTGGGGGAGGCTCCATTGATAGGCGAGTGGCGAGGGGGTTTCGGGCTCCGCCGGTGGACACCTGTCCACGGTGCCCCACGACGAGCGGTGTCAGTGAGAGGGGAAGAAGGGGACGCAGCTCACGCGGCAACTGTTGGCGGACGGAGACGAGCACAGGAACAAGGAGAAGGCGACGAGCACAGTGCGCACCGCACTGTTGGGTTGGCCAGACCATGCCCGTGCTCGCTGCAGCGAGCACCGTGGTCGGCGAAGTTTGGCGCGCTACGGCAGTCGGGGAAGGGAGCACGAGTGAAACAGAGCGCTCGGCGGCACTCACAGCGCGTCGACACGCATGCCAGCACCACTGGACGAACGCGGTCACCGCATGGACTATGACATCTGGCCGAGCTAAGCCTAAACTTCATGTCTGGCGTGTTGTTCGTGGTAGATTGAGATGTTACCACGCTTTGGTTTGGATCCAGGTGCAGTAGAGAAGTTTTTACATGCTAGGTAAATTTCTGGTCAGTAACTTTGAGAGGTTACTGAGGTCAAATGGCTGGGAGTTAGAGGCTGTGCTTTGGAGGTTAGCCAAGACTTACTAAGGTGAAAATGCACAAGAAAACCCAGGCACAATGGAGCAAGTAAAGTGGTAGTTGTTGTAGAAACCAACATTTTAGTCCAGAACAGGAAATATTTTCTGTAGCAAAAATATTCCAAAATGTGATGAAATATTTTTGCTCGGGAAGGTGCCCTAGGGTTCAAAGAATATTTGTGAATTATCTCAGATTTTTCAGGGCCATAAAAATTAGGGTTGTTTTGGAGCATACTGATTTGGCTAGGGTTTTTGAGAGAAAATGAATATTTTTCATTTAAGAAAAATATTCTAAAGATTATTTTGGAGTGGATAAGAAGGGGAATGATGATTAGAGAGGGAGATGGAGTACTTGGGTGAAAGCTAAGAGTAGGAAAGTGTTTAAGTCCATATGAAAAGATTCAAAAACTCCAACTTTCAAATTTAATCCAAATAAAAATCAAGCAAATGCGAGAGGGCAAAAACCAGGCTGTCACAAACCTCCCCCACTTAGAATGAATCTCGTCCTTGAGATTAGGTTGCTTGGGAAAGCCACTCTGGATAATGTGACTATAGAAATTCTTCGCACTCCCTTGATTCTGACTCTGTGTGACGCTCCCACTGAACTTTGTAAAATTTTCTTACTTTACTGCGAGTGACCCTTTCCATTTGATCCAAAATTCTGAACGGTCTCTCTTCATAAGTTAAATCATTTGCCATTTCTACCTCAGCCATAGCAGTCCTTTTCTCAGGCGGGGATATGCACCGTCTCAGTTGTGAAACATGAAACACGTTGTGCATGTCTGCCAACTCAGCGAGTAGTTCTAATTGATATGCAACAGTACCTACTCGAGACATAACCGGGAATGGACCAATAAATCTGGGGGCCAACTTTCCACGAGTCTGAAATCTCCTGACTCCTTTCATAGGAGTGACTCAGAGGTATACATGCTCTCCGGGTTCAAAACTTATCTGTCGGTGCTTTGCATCATAATAACTTTTCTGTCGAGATTTGGCCAATTGCAATCTGTCTCTGATTTCCTTAACTTGTTTCTCAGCTTCCATCATGAGATTTGTTCCGAAGATACGGCTATCTCTAGTTTGAGACCAATTTAAAGGAGTGCGGCACTTACGGCCATACGGAGCTTCATATGGTGACATTTTCAGACTGGTCTGGAAGCTGTTGTTATAGGAAAACTCGGCATATGGCAAACAGTCTTCCCATTTGGGTCCTTGGGATAAAGCACAGGCTCGCAACATATCTTCGAGTATTTGATTTACCCTTTCGGTTTGTCCATCGGTCTGAGGATGATAATAACTACTATATTTCAGTGCTGTCCCCAAGGCTTGATGGAGGCGTGACCAAAAAGAAGTGATAGTTCGGGCTACTCCATGCAGACTGACTATTCTGGATACATACAACTGTGCAAGTTGATCTGCTCTGTATTAGGTGCTGATCGGGGTGAAGTTAGCAACCTTGGTTACGGTGTCCACTATGACCCAGATTGCATCATTGCCTCGCTGAGTCTTAGGCAATCCCGTAATGAAATCCATACAAACGTCATTCCATTTCCATTGTGAAACCGGTAGTGGTTGGAGGAGTCCGGCTGGCTTCTGATGCTCTGCCTTCACCTTGTTGCATATGTCACAATAGGCTACAAAATAGGCAATGTCTTTCTTCATTCCATCCCACCAGAATATTGGTCTAAGATCCTGATACATTTTCGTACCTCCCGATGAATGGAATATGAGGATTCATGTGCTTCTGACATAATTTTCCTCCTTAAATCCGGTTGATTGGGTACACAAATCCGTCCACAAAAACAGAGGGTACCGAATTTGTCCTTGAAGAAATCTGGGGTTTGTTCTGCCATCTGGCCCTGGGCACGTCTTTGCAGCTCGGCGTCAGTTGGCTGGGCCTTGCGGATCTCTATCTCAAGTGTGGGTGTAACTTCCAAAATATTAGCTAGGCCAACATCCACTATGACCAAGTTGAGCTGAGCAATCTCCTCTTGGAGTTCGGGCGGCAAGGATCTCAATATGACATTTAAGCTGATGGACTTTCGACTGAGTGCATCGGCAACTACGTTGGCCTTGCCCGGGTGGTAATTTATTCCAAGGTCATAATCCTTGACCAACTCTAGCCATCTTCGCTAACGGTGGTTTAAATCCGGCTGAGTGAAGATGTATTTGAGACTTTTGTGGTCGGTAAAAATTTGGCAGGTAGTGTCTCCAAATTTTCAATGCATGAACCACCGCAGCCAATTCCAAATCATGAGTAGGATAATTTCCCTCATGGGGACGTAGCTATCGCGATGCATATGCTACTACCTTGCTGTCTTGCATAAGTACGCAACCAATACCTTGCCTGGAAGTGTCACAATACACATCAAAACTGCGATAAATGTCTGGAAGAGTCAATACATGTGCGGTTGTCACATGTATCTTTAACTCATTAAAAAATTTCTCACAGTCCTCCGTCCATTCAAACTTCTTATCCTTTACGAGCAGCTCCGTCATGGGTTTAGCAATCTTGGAAAAGCCTTCAATAAAACGATGGTAATATCCAGCCAATCCGAGAAAACTATGGATCTGCGTCACAGTCGTGGGCGGCACCCAATCGAGCACATCCTTTACTTTTCTCGGGTCCACGGCTATTCCTTCGGCGGATAGTACGTGTCCGAGAAACCCAACTTGCTTGAGCCAAAATTCGCACTTACTGAACTTGGCGTATAGCTGATGGTCGCGGAGCCGTTGTAGCACTGCTCGGAGGTGATCCTTATGCTCTTCTTCACTCTTGGAGTAAATGAGGATATCATCGATAAAGACTACCACGAATTTTTTGAGGAAGTCCATGAACACTTTGTTCATCATATGCATGAAGAAGGCAAGGGCATTGGTGAGACCAAAGGACATCACAGCATATTCGTAAAGACCATATCGTGTAGTGAATGCGGTCTTAGGAATATCCTCCTTTTTAATCTTGAGCTGATGATATCCGGTCCGTAAATCGATTTTTCAGAATACTTCAGCCCCATTGAGCTGATCAAACAGATCATCAATCCTTGGCAGCGGATATTTATTTTTCATAGTGACCTCATTCAGCTGGCGGTAATCTATGCACATACGGAGACTGCCATCCTTTTTATCCACAAAAATAGCAGGTGATCCCCATGGTGAAGAGCTGGGACGAATATATCCTTTTTGGAGGAATTCATCAAGCTGTTTCTTTAGCTCCACTAATTCTGATGAGGGCATCCGGTAATACTTCTTTATAACGGTGTAGTTCCGGGCAAAAGATCTATTGCAAATTCCAGTTCCCGAT
The DNA here is from genome assembly GCA_032464435.1 of Aegilops umbellulata. Classification (NCBI taxonomy): domain Eukaryota; kingdom Viridiplantae; phylum Streptophyta; class Magnoliopsida; order Poales; family Poaceae; genus Aegilops; species Aegilops umbellulata. Next base: position 357,545,814 of record CP136059.1, on the reverse strand, counting down.
CTGGTGGCATGCTTGGCAGTTCTTCCAGAAATACATCAGGGTACTCACTGACCACAGGAATAAATTCCAATTCAGCCACAGCGGTGGAAACCAATTCTTGCTTGGGTATATTCTTGCGAGCATAGAATTTGGTAGTCTGCCCATTCATACTAGTCAAAGTGACTTCTCGGGTTGCGCAGTTTATGCAAACTTGATATTTGGTCAACCAATTCATACCCAATATAATATCCAACTTTTCAGACTCAATGATGATCAGAGAGGTTGGAAAGTAGACTCCGTTGATGTTGATTTCCAGATCATGGCAGACCAGATAGCTCTTGATTATAGATCCCGGGGTTTGTACCAGCATATTTTTGCCCAAAAGCGTGCAAGGAAAGTTGTTTAGGCAGCAAAACTCCGAGAAATAAAAGAATGGGAAGCCCCAGAGTCAAATAAAATTACGGCAGGTATGTCATTAATAGAAAACATACCAATGATGACTTCTAGCTTCTCTTGGGCTTCATAGGCGGAGATATGATGCACGTGCCCAGTGAAGTTTTGCTGCGTTGGCCATGACTCCATAAAGTTGACTTGTGGCCTGATTAGGGCATTCGCCTTGTTGTTCTTGGGGCACTGTCTGGCATAATGTCCGTTCTGCCCACAATTGAAGCAAGAATTATTGCGCTGACGCTCATCATGTATTGGGTTGGTCACGACATTCTTGACTTGAGTGTTGGTCTTGTTAACATTATGCTGCCAATTTGGCTTGTATTCCACATGAGTCTGCTGCCAGGTACGAGCCTTTTGCACTGGTTGCCCATCCTTCTTTTGCTCAAACTTACGCTTCATGTCGTTGTTAGCAGGCCTATTATCTGCTATAAGCTTGTGCTCCCGTTCAGCAATGAAATCCTCGTTCACCAGAGTTTGGAAATCAGGGAAATCAAGCATACTGAGAGTACACCAGAGTTGCGGATTTAGGCCTCCAAGAAATCTGTCATTCTTCCTTTCTTCGGTGGCCACGCCATAAAGAGAGTAACGGGCCAGATGATTGAACTTTTGCAAATATTCAGCCACAAACTGATTTCCTTGGACGAGTGCGAGAAATTCACGCTGCTTGGTCTTCATAACTCCAGTAGGGATATGATATTTTCGGAGCTGATCCTTAAACTTTTCCCAGGTGATTTCCTCATCAACCGGCCACATGGATTTTGTATTTTCCCATCATATGGCAGCTGCGCCTTCAAGGTAATGAGTTGCAAAGGTAACTTTATCATTTTCTTCAGTACGAGCAATCTCAAGCTTTTTCTCAATGGTGCGCAACCAATCGTCTACATCCAATGGGTCAACAATCTGACTGAAACTGGGTGGCTTGGTCCTTTGAAAATCTGACAACTTTGAGTGATGACCGTTCTGATTTCCATTCTGTCCAACCATAGCTTGCACACTCCTTAATATTTCAATCAGATCATTGTTCCTTCTTTCCTCAAACATACGCAGAATTTGCTCGGTGGAGGGAGGATTAGGCGGTGGAGGTGGTGGCGGAACATACGGTTTGCGAGAATGTCCTGCCTGTCGTGCGGAACAACGAACAGGAGTTCCCTCATGAACGTTGCTACTGCTGCCTCCCCGCGTCATCCTATTGTGGATTTTTTCCAAGACAACGCAATCGAGATGAGAAACATCCAAGAATAAAATTGGGGAAAAGCCAGCAACAAATACCGGAAGAAAACAAAAGAGCAAAGAAAATACGGCGAACAAAGTCCCAACATAATTATACATAGACTCATACATGAAAGATAAACAACATGCCAGGTTCAACTACTCTCATACATGCAACGAAACATCAAGGCTTGTACAACTACATCCGTACATCATCTGGACGACTGCGAATACTCAAAGATACTACTGCTCTGGTGGTGCTGCGGTGTCCTCCCCTGAAGCGGTCTCAGATCCTGAACTAACATGGTTAACGGAAACCTCCGGTTTAAAGGTAACACGACGGCGCTGCCTCAAGGGCTCTCCCTCAGGGGCAGGGGTAGGATGAAGCATCGGGGCTACTGGAGTAGCGAGAAGTGAAACCCACTCGGCAGGAGTACTGAGAGGATTCACGGCCGAGAAGCCCATGCTACTCGGAGGAGTAACCGGCGAAATGGGGGAACTAGAACTGGCTGGAATATAAGGGGTAAATCCCAGAGAAGATGAAGTAGTGGCAGATCTAGTAGTGACTAAATGTCACATCCCTAGTTCTGGTATGCTCAAGGCTAGCTAGACATGTGTGCATCATGTTTAAATTTTATTTAAATTTGGAATGGGGATTTGTGAAACCCTCAGAAATCATTTCTGGGAATGACCCAGATAAAAATTGCTTCAATTTGGCCCAAGAAAATATTCCTGATTTTCTCTAAAAATATTGGCCAGTGGTAAAATTCCAACCAATATTTTTGGGAGTTCAGAAGTATTTAATTTTGGCCATTTGAATTAATCCAGTAATTATTTGCATTGGATATATATTTGTTATATATATAATATATGTCCAAAAATTATGTTAGTTGTTGAGGAGCTCTGGAATAATACCACTAGCTCCTGTAAAAATTGGCATAAGTAAATAAAATGATTTAGTATTTTTATTAAATCAAAACAAATGTCAGAAATAGAAAAGAAAACAAAAAAAGGGAAAGGAACTTACCCGGGGCCACTTACCTGTGCAGCCCAGCGGCCCAACAGGCCGGCCCAGCAGACTGGCGTTGCCAGTCATCCCCTTCCTCGCGCCAGGAGGACAGGGGCACGGGCTCGGTGCGCGCGGCCACGCGTCGGGCCACCTCCTGCCTGCCTGCCTCACCCCCGTGGCCCTGGAAGCCCTGGACAACGCCACGCGCCGCCCCGGACCCCTCGCACTCTCTCCTGCTCTCCCTCCTCCCCTAGATTACTCCCTCTCCCCGCGACCGAGCGCTGCCGTCGCTGCATCTCGTCGCCGTCGTAGCCACCGCCTCCCCCTCGCCCTCTCGTTGTGCCCACGGGCTCCACGCCATCGCCCTCGTCCTCTCCGTCAAGCCAGGCATCTCCGAACGCCCCGCATCGCCGTCACCGCCGTCTGCTACATCGCCGGCCGCTAGAGATCGCCTTCGCCGCCCTGCACGCTCCGCGCCTCTCCCGAGCTCTCCGACGCCTCCACGGGGTCCGCTGTGAGCCCCGCCGTCGTACACCCCTCTCCCCTGCTCTTCCAGTGCCCCGTAGCTTGCTCCCGCTCAGAGCCGTGCTCTGGCCGCCGCCGCGAGCTCTAGTCCGGCGAGCTCTGCCACCTCCGCCGCCTCTCGCTGGTTTCCCTGGAAGCGCGGGAGCGCGGGCGACCTCCTGGTGCCCCCAGCCGCCGCTCCCGTGGCCTCCAGCGGGGACTCCGCCGCGCCCCGTGGCCGCCGGCGGCTAAACGCCGGCGGGTTTGACCGGGTCAACCTGCACTAACCAACCCCCCCAGTTGACCAATTTTGACCCGCGTGGGTCATTGACAGGTGGGGCCCGACCCTGCTAATTTTTGTTTAGGATTAGTTTAAAAAAATAATCAACTCTGTTAATTAACCTTGACACTGACATGTGGCCCCCACACGTCAGATTTGACCTGGACCGACCCGTTAACTCGCTGACGTCACGCTGACGCAGTTATTCTTTTCCTGGAATTATTTTTAAACAGGAATTTCCAGAAAATATTCAAAACTTCAAAAATTCATATAAATTCAACCGTAGCTCAGATTGAAATGATTTATATATGAAAAATTATCAGAAAAATGCAACCTATCCATCTGTACCTGTTTCATGCATGAAAAACCAAGTTAGACCTGCTGTATAGGTGAAACATACAAATGGCATATATATAAGAGCTAAATTTGGAGTTGCATTTGAACCCTTGGTTCAAATGGACTTCATTCAATTTGAATACTAGTTGCATTAGCTCAAACCACATCACATATTCATGCCATATTCATGCATCATATTGTTGCATATGCTTGTGTTTGATTGTGGACACCGTTCCTTCTCGATAGGTCTTTGCTTCAGAGACCGATCCAGAGTACCTGTCCAAGGAGCAGTGCCCCCCCTGTTGATCTACCAGGCAAGAAAACCCCCCGTTGTTCATTCCGATACAACCCTACTCTCTCGCTCCTGCTCTCTGTTATTGCATTAGGACAACAACGATTCAACTGCTACTTTATGCTGCGGTAGTTGAACCCATTCCTTTGCATGTCCTGTCATTGCCACAGTAATTAGTTGAAACCCACTAGCATGTGTAGGAGTTGATTGAGCCATGTTGTGTTCCTACCATGCCATGTCTGCTATTGCTTAGAGTTGTGTCAGGTCTGATTCATTGGGAATGAATTGGAGTGTTATGCTATGTTCTGATGCTGAGAGTTAAGCGTGTGAACACGATTTGGTAAAGGTAGCGGTGAGAGGACATGTAGGAGTACATGGTGGGTTATCTCATTGGGACCGTTCTTAAGAACCGAGTTCTGTGTAAGTTGTCAAATGACTAGCTACTACCACACATTGGGCTCCGGGCGCTCCAAGCTCTCTCGACTTATTGACCAACTTGATCTTTGTCCAGGAGTTGCAACTAGTTTCTGGTGTTTGTAGGTAGTGCTATTTTTCTACCGAGTGGCACCCGGCAGGGTGGGCTTGGGACAGACTAGGCACACGTGGCCCGGTGTACCGAGTGGCACCCGGATGGTGGGCTCGGGAACCCTGTACACATCGTTTGGGGCCGTGAGCGACACCCCGGCCGGATCTCCTTGCGGATGGAACCTGAATAGGCGATAAACCTGGACTAGAGTCTTGTGTGGTTAGTCAGGTCGTGGCCGACACCCTCGCCAGGCTTCCGCTTGAAGGTTGCCGAGTTACATGACGTGTACATGGTGATAAGTGGTGAGAGCGTGTGTGAAGAAGTACACCCCTGCAGGGTTATCATGATCTATTCGAATAGCCGTGTCCTCGGTTATGGACTTCTTGGATGCTTACGTGGTACATAGACAACTTAAAGTGGATACTAGCTCTAAAATGCTCAAGACAAGTGTGAGTGCTATGGATGGCCTTCTCGTAGTGAGACGGGGATGAATCCATAGTAGTGTATCGATGTGGTGATTAGTGGACTCGTGTGCGCTGCTTCACCCCAAAGAAGTTTCTTGTAGTCGTAGAACAGGATAGCCATTGAGTCAAAGCTGGCTTGCTGCAACTAAACCCCACATTACCTCCTTGATACTAATGCATGTATGATAGGATCTGATGTAAGTCTTGCTGAGTACCGTTGTACTCATGTTGCTTTATTTATGTTTTGCAGCGGAGACTTTGGTCTTACTAGTAGTTCCGCTTGGACTTCGACGAGTAGCTTGCTACCTCAGCTACGATCTTCTACCCTTGGGAGGGTCTTGTAGATAGTCAGGCTTCTCAGACTTTTTCTTTTGTAGTTGTCTGTACTCAGACATGTAATGCTTCCGCTTGTTGCTTGTATGCTCTGAATGATGGGTCATGTGACCCCTGTTTGTATTTAATATTATGTGGCTCTTCTGGGCCTTTATCTATATGAGTTTGCGTTATGTTGTGATGCCATGTTGTACAACACATACTTGCATGTTATGCGTATGTGTAACGTGTATTGCTATGTGTGGGATCCGACTATCTAGTTGTTTATCCTTGGCAGCCTATCATATGAGGAAATGTAGTCTAGTGCTTCTAAGCGATAGTAGTCCGCTACAGCCCGGTTCACTGGAGTCCTGCTAGCCCAGCACTACTGCTTGAAACACTTGACTGGCCGGCATGTGTTTCACTTCGTTCCTGTGTCTGTCCCTTCGGGGAAATGTCACGCAGTGTTATCCGGAGTCCTGCCTAGCCTGCTACAGCCCGGGTTACCGGAGTCCTGTTAGCCCAGTGCTACAGCCCGGATTTATAAGTTGTTGACCGACATACTCGACGTGATTCATGTATGCCTGTCCTCGTGGGTTAGTGCCGCCTTGGGTTCACGACTAGCCATGTCGGCCCGGGTTCTCTGTCATATGGATGCTAGCGACACTATCATATACGTGAGCCAAAAGGCGCAAACGGTCCCGGGCCAGGTAAGGTGGCACCCGTGGGAGTACCGTGCGTGAGGCCTGATATGTTGTGTTACATGCTGGATCGATGTGGCTTAGGATCGGGGTCCCGACACTAAAGCAGCGTCTAAAGCAGTACGAGGATGAGTCAGCTCTCGAGCCAGCTCGTGGATCATAGATAGCAAGCAGTGACATAACGAGCAAGGTGGCTAGCAACACTATCAGACTCCGGATCAATGATAGGGAAACGGACACGACCGTTGCCGTGCAGAGATGGGTAGTAATAGAAACCTGGGTGGTTCTGCATTCGGACCTCGTTGTAGCAAAGCTCGACAAGGACCTCGAATGCAGCAAACTAGACAGCCTGAGAAGCGGTGGAGGCGTAACCGCTCCGAGAAGTACGAGTGTAAGAGCTAGAATCGGAACTAGTGTGCAGAGTGACCACTGCGTGATACTCATACACAGAATCAGCTAGATGCTCCCGGTACACACGATAGACTGGGTCATCTCCGAGAGGGTACAACCGACGCCACACGTTGCGAAGGAGATGCGGTGACGTGCATGGCATCAGCTACAACTGGCATGGATACGGCACCAGAGCCATCCACACCCACAACCATTAGCAGGTTATAAAATATAAACCAAATGCATGCAATGCAACAACCAGCAAAAAATACTACCGGCACTCAACTTATACTCGTATCTAACGTCCAGTTAACACGTCGTAGTCTAGCGTGGCCTACAGTCAGCGCGGCTCTGATACCAAGCGTTGTGCCACCCCAGCTTAGAGCGAATGGTTTACCATGCATTGCCAGCCCAGAGACCATGTCTTCTGGCAACACACAACATCTTGGTACAGAAAACAACCGCTTTATTGAAGCTAGTGGAACAGAGTTTATATTACAACAGCTGTCGAGGCCAAGCGGCACACTCGGTGCGACTAAACAATATGTACATTATTTAGTGAACATAAAGGGGCCTCGATTAGAACAACTACGTGGCAGCGGAATAGCGTCGTAGCGGAAGCTCCATATCACAGGGACACCAATGTGGACACGATCTAGACTCGAGCAGCGCTCCTCTCCAACGAGACTTTCCTGAAATTTGGCATGACACGCCAGGTCAGTTGAATGTACTTGCAAGCTCACAACAGGCATAATCATAATGGCAAACAATATCATGATACTTAATCCATTAATAATAATGCAACACTATATGTCAAACATGCTGCGATCATGCTTGAATGTCCCTCGGGACAACTTACCAACCGTGATCATTCTCGGATCACAAACAAGCCACCAACATGGTCTTAACAAGAGTATCTCGTGATCCTTACGATGATCACAACCACGACCAATATCTGGTCCCGAATATCTCGATGGCCTTTCTGCCATCCACAACAATGCAAAGTTCATAGCTTGGTGTGCAAATTTTATTAAACGTTGACTCACGGTGGGACCTACTACGAGGTGTCCGTGACCGTGGACTCGGTTATCGATAGATTATACACTCTGTAGAGGTAGCACACTGTACCCTGATACGTCTCCAACGTATCTATAATTTTTTATTGCTCCATGCTATATTATCTACTGCTTTGGACTATATTGGGTTTTATTTTCCACTTTTATATTATTTTTGGGACTAACCTATTAACCGGAGGCCCAGCCCAGAATTGTTGTTTTTTTGCCTATTTCAGTGTTTCGAAGAAACGGAATATCAAACGGAGTCCAAACAGAAAAATCCTTTTTGGAACGTGATTTTCTTCCCGAATAAGACACATGAGACTTGGACCCTACGTCAAGAAAGCTCCGAGGAGGGCATGAGGTAGGGGGGCGCGCCCTACACCCCCAGGCGCGCCCCCACCCTCGTGGGCCCACCGAAGCTCCACCGACGTACTTCTTCCTCCTATATATATCCACGTACCCCCAAACAAACAGAACATGAGCCAAAAACCTAATTCCACCGCCGCAACTTTCTGTATCCACGAGATCCCATCTTGGGGCCTATTCCGGAGCTCCGCCGGAGAGGGCCGTCATCACGGAGGGCTTCTACATCATCATAGCCTCTCCGATGAGGTGTGAGTAGTTTACCTCAGACCTTCGGGTCCATAGTTATTAGCTAGACTAGTCGTCAACCCGTGCAATGCACGGGCTAGTATAAATAACTTAAAATGATGCATATTAGAACATGTGAAAGTAGTCTTGGTGATGGATAGGGGAAAAAATATCCCTTTAGTAATTTGCAAAATTATAAATTCACTGTAAGAAGAATGCAATCTTTAGCAACCGAAGAAATGCAAATAACTGAGAATATATTGTGGGCAACACAAATGAGAAGAACACAGTTTAAATCAGCTACATATTGGGATGTTGTTTTGCAGGATATTGTTAGAAACGAACCAAATACAGTTTGAGCATGATTGGTTTCATGAAGAGACCTACTTTGTTGTAACCTTGATTAAACATATACTGACATAACGTAAGCAACTCGCAAACCACGAAGCCCGCCTCTACTAATAATGGGTAATTTGAAAGTACTCCTATTATTGGTTGTTAGTTTTCAAGGTAACAAATCAGTTAAAAATATGGATTAATTCAAAATAATTTAATGATATTCGATATTTTTAAAGAGATATCATATATAATTTTCGTATATTCTAAACCGCAATGGATTTGAAGCTATATTTGTGTTAAGTCATTTATTTAGTTGGTTTTTGGCAATAGAAAGTGTAAAAGAAACTATTAAGGATTTTTAGAACAATTGATTCTTACATACCAAAGGGAAATTGAGTGAGACGTGCAGGAGCATAAATATCTTACTATGACAACTAATGAGACAACTTTTTTTTTCTATAACTCAGTTTTCCTTTAAGTTCTGCATATTAAAGGGGAGACACATATTGGATGTTAAGGACCAAACATTCAGCTTAGCGAAGTCGAAAAGTCCATATGTTTCTCATATGCAATTAACATTGGAATCCAGCGCTTTAACCTTTGCTTCCTGAACCCTTTTTTTGTCAAGTTGGGACGATAATCTTGATATGAAAAGAAATAGACCAAATGATTGTATCCCCGAATAATCTCTAAGAAAAAAATACTAAATGCATTACATATAGGTAATAACTAAGTCAACATATTTTGATGCTAAACCTCATGCGTCATGCCACAACTAAGTAGTTCATTTCTCCAACAAATTTAGTTATTGTTTTTGTTTCACCTATCAATTATTAATGGTTTCACAGGAGGTCAATTTACACTCTCTATTGGCAAAAACTATGACATAGGAGAACTGAACATTACTTGGTTCGGAAGTAGAGACGTGTGTATTCACACGGCTTGCCTATATTAGAAATCTGCTGTATGTGCTTTATTAATCGAGTTATCGTGATTTACATAAAACAACTGCATGAATAACATTTAAACCGAACTATGGCTTTATCTCTATATATACTTTGAAGGATAGAAATACCGTACGTGATTGTATGAGATATACCATTGGGACACTGAGTCAAGCATGCATATGTACTCCAAAGGAAACACAAAGTCTGGAGTAGATATAGAGAGACAACTAATACGTCTGATCCATTGGCTCCTAGTCTCAAAATATTTCATCAAAATTGAAGAAGAAAAACCGTAGCTAATTAGTAAGTAAAAAAAGGAGAAAATTAGCACATAGTAATTAACAAATCCATTCACTCCAACGGACCAGCCTCACTTTGCAGTTATTATAGATTGGCGTAAATTTCCTACTCTATAATTTTAGTTACATCATTGCCCATCACATGTTCGTCCTCCATAGTCGATCATGTGCTATACAAAGTCCGCAGAGTCCGCACACCAAAGTAATTTTTTTAATAGTGTAATCCTCAAGGAACGCAATAGATGGATGCTCCTACCATAAAGAACTGGAACTGCACATGATGGAATTGAACAGCAAGAAATAAGGGCTGCAGGATATGCTGGTGTTGAAATCAAATTAGAGGATGAGGATGGTACTATGGAGGCGATGCATGGCGGATTGGCTGGACATGAAACTGCTGCCTCCAGGGTGACATCTGAAGTCGAACTTGCCGAAGAGCCTTTTCTATGAGGGCAAACTTTGCAGATGGAGATATAGCTGATTGATGTAGGCAGATCATGGAGATGTAAACTGAGTTCTTTGTGTACATACGGGTGGAGAGGTGAACTCTGCATCCTCAATGATGATAGCGAACAGATATTGTACTTGAAACTGTCGTCCGTACAACACGTCTGCTTTACCACCAAGATTCAGATTGATTAATTGATAGGCCTAAAAACGGAAGCCAGATTGGATCAGAGAGGCTTTGAAGATTTAAAGGTTGAAGAGTAGGGAATAGAGGAACACACTGGATTGGATAGCATCACGACCTTTTCAAATTTTTCAATTCCGACGTGGAGGGGCAGCAACGGACTATACATAGAGACATGTATAACTCAAGTATGCCATTCAGATAGCTAAACTCTGATGCACATCAATTCTAAAATCTACTACAGATCTACAATTGAAAATCGTACACTATGAGAAATTATGAAAAATTCTAAATCTTAAATGTCAAATGTATAGGAAAATATTTGAAATAAATGCATCATACCTTTTCTTAATCCTGGAAGATAGAATATATTTTATGCCATGCAGACAATCTAAGATTAATTGTTTGTTGGAAGAACAACATACAAAATCCAATCCGTGTAGTGTAGCATAGACAGTAAATGCAAAGCTTCCTATAAATATCAAAGTCAACTCGTTGATCGGTGATTGATTGGTAGATGTAGAGAATGTAAGCCTGATGCAGAAACATGATGGAGATCACCCCAGCTAATTCTGTTTGTAGAATGGATAGTCATATCAAGAGTGGTGCTGAAATAGATGTAGCAAACAGATCTTTCATGCTGCAACATTACGTATCAACCAAATATATTCAGGGTTGTGTGAACAGTAAAGTATTCCACATGGGGCGAACACAGGAGGCATTTGTGGAGTTGATGCAGAATTTATTCGACATGAAACAAAAGCTTCGTGTAGCCACGTGCCACCTGTGACCTGCATGAAAACTAAAATCAGATGCATGTAATACATTGCCTATTTCATTCATAATCAGCTGCAGCCAATACATGTATTGGGGAGCGAGTACCAGAATTGGGTGCCAATAAAATTAACAGGCCTGGACAAAGCAATGCTGCTGCTGCTATTTTTTCCATGAAGCGTTGCTTCTATCTTGCGGCTAGATGTGCTCGCCGCCTTCTAGCTTTTACATCCAATTAAATAGATAGGACTTAGCTCCTGCAGTACGTATTTGTGTAGCGCTGTCCTCTCTGATTAGAAAAGCTGGAGAAAGCCACCAGATTTAGTGACATTAATCAAGAGAGAAGGACCAGGATGGGAGAAATCTATAGAGAGAAAGAGAGGATTTGGGAACATGTTCTAACTCACATTGCACGAACGCATATACAGTTATACACACAGATAAGCTGAGTTCTGAAGCAGGTCCATCAATTCCGGCCAGATGTGCTTGTATAAGAACGTAAAAACCTACCTACATACTGGTAATGGAGATCAATTTCTTCCGGCTGCTAGCATGCGAACGTGAGAGAGACCATTGATCGCAAGTTTGTAACAGAATCATGGTTGTACTGACTGCTGCATGGGGCTGTTTTTTGGACTGAAATAAACCATGGCAGCTATCTACTTGCCTTGTTGTCCATCGTGATTCATCCATGTTGCCACTGGTTTGTTCTTACCTACTGTCTTCACCGAGGCCCTAGGGTAAGATGGCCTAACCTAAATTCCTGCTACTAATATAAAGAACGTTGTAGGGAAGGGATTTTAGAAACGTTGTGAGCAAGCAAGGAAAGAGAGAGAGAGAGAGAGAGAGAGAGAGAGGGGGGGGGGGGGAGAGGGGGGGAGAGAGAGAGGCGCGAGGCGGCGGTGGAGGGAGGGCGAGAGAGATAGAGAGAGAGACAGGCAAGGCGGCGGTGGAGGGGGAGCGAGAGAGAAGAGGCGAGAGGCGGCGGCTGAGGGAGAGCATCGCTGGATAACTAAAGGAGTTTTTTTTACATAGCTGAATCCTTTTTTTACAGGGAGTGCTACGCGTCTGCCGGCGGATCTTTTTAAAAGATCCGCCGCCTGGCGAGCCGTGCGATCTAGATTGCTCAGTGCACAATTCCTCTTTGCAACAAGAGTATTGTTTCAGAAACAACGGTGACTATTGCAACAAGAGCTTTGTTTTAGAAACACATCGGTGATTATTGCAACAAGAGCTTTGTTTCAGAAACATTGGTGCCGTTGCAAAAACATCTCTGCGTATGATCCCACTTTGCAATAAGAGCTTTGTTTCATAAACAACTATTGCAACAAGGGCTTTGCTTCAGAAAAAATATGCTCAGGGCCGGGACGGATCAACAAGGGGGGCTCCCCTGACACCGACATCATCGACGGTGAGGCCATGCACCGTGCCGCGCACTGCTGGAACGATGACCGGGCCGCGCGGATCTGAGGCGTTGTTTGGTTTGGCCGACTAGATTGGTAGTTCTTGCCATGGGCGAAGTGATTAGCTTTGGGTTCGATCTTGCGGTGTTCTTTCCCAGTGACAGAAGGGACAGCAAGACACGTATTGTATCGTTGCCATCGAGGATAACAAGATGGGGTTTATTTCATATTGCATGAATTTATCTCTCTACATCATGTCATCTTGCTTAAAGCATTACTCTGTTTTTAACTTAATACTCTAGATGCATACTGGATAGCGGTCGATGAGTGGAGTAATAGTAGTAAATGCAGAATCGTTTCGATCTACTTGTCACGGACGTGATGCCTATATAAATGATCATTCCTAAATATTCTCATAACTATGCACAATTCTGTCGATTGCTCAATAGTAATTTTTCACCCACCGTAGAATACTTACGCTCTTGAGAGAAGCCACTAGTGAAACCTATGGCCACCGGGTCTATTCTCAACATATCAATCTTCATCACTTTAATCTTGCTTTGCTTTTACTTTGCCTTTTACTTTTTACTTTGCATCTTTATACCAAAAATATTATCTATCAGATCTCACTTTCGTAAGTGACAATGATGGGGTTGACAACCCCTAATCGCGTTGGTTGCATTGAGCTCTTTGTGTTGTGTAGGTACGAGGGACTTGCGCGTGGCCTCCTACTGGATTGATACCTTGGTTCTCAAAAACTGAGGGAAATACTTACGCTACTCTGTTGCATCATCCTTTCCTCTTCGGGGAAATCCAACGCAAGGTCAAGAGGTAGCAAGAAGAATTTCTGGCGCCGTTGCCGGGGAGTCTACGCAAAAAGTCAATATACCAAGTACCCATCACAATCCCTATCTCCCGCATTACATTAGTTGCCATTTTCCTCTCGTTTTCCTCTCTCCCACTTCACCCTTATTGTTTTATTCGCCCTCTCTTTCTCCTTCTCCTTCTCCTTCTCCTTTTCTGTTTGCCTTTTTCTCTCTTGCCTTTTGTTTGCTCGTGTGTTGGATTGCTTATTTGTCGCGATGGCACAAGATACTACCAAATTGTGTGACTTCACCAATACCAACAATAATGATTTCCTTAGCACTCCGATTGCTCCTCTTGACAATACTAAATCTTGTGAAATCAATACTGCTTTGGTGAATCTTGTTATGAAAGATCAATTCGCCGGCCTTCCTAGTGAAGATGCCGCTAGCTACTCATCTTAATAGCTTCGTTGATTTATGTGATATGCAAAAGAAAAAGATGTCGATAATGATGTCGTTAAATTGAAGCTATTTCCTTTTTCGCTTAGAGATCGTGCTAAAGCTTGGTTTTCGTCTTCGCCTAAAAATAGTATTGATTCTTGGAACAAGTGCAAAGATACTTTTATCTCTAAGTATTTTCCTCCCGCTAAGATCATCTCTCTTAGAAACGATATTATGAATTTTAAGCAACTTGATCATGAACATGTTGCACAAGCTTGGGAGAGAATGAAATTAATGATACGTAATTGCCCTACTCATGGTTTAAATTTGTGGATGATTATACAAAAAATTTATGCCGGATTGAATTTTGCTTCTAGAAATCTTTTAGATTCGGCCGCGGGAGGCACTTTTATGGAAATCGCTTTAGGAGATGCTACTAAACTCCTAGATAATATTATGGTTAATTATTCTCAGTTGCATACTGAAAGATCTTCTAATAAAAAAGTGCATACGATAGAAGAAATCAATGTTTTGAGTGGAAAGATGGATGAACTTATGAAATTATTTGCTACTAAGGTGTTTCTTCTGATCCTAATGATATGCCTTTGTCTACTTTGATTGAGAATAACAATGAATCTATGGATGTGAATTTTGTTGGTAGGAATAATTTTGGTAACAACTCGTATAGAGGGAATTTTAATCCTAGGCCATATCCTAGTAATCCTTCTAATAATTATGGGAATTCCTACAACAACTCTTATGGAAATTATAATAAGATTCCCCATAATTTGAGAATAGTGTTAAAGAGTTTATGAATTCACAAAAGAATTTTAATGCTTTGCTTGAAGAAAATTGCTTAAAGTTGATGATTTGGCTAGGAACGTTGATAGAATTTCTCTTGAGGTTGATTCTTTAAAGCTTAGATTTATTCCTCCTAAGCATGATATCAATGAGTCTCTCAAAGCTATGAGAATTTCCATTGATGAGTGCAAGGAAAGAACCGCTAGGATGCGTGCTACGAAAGATGCCTTTATTAAAGCGTGTTCTTCCAATTCTTATGAAAATCAAGATGAAGATCTAAAAGTTATTGATGTGTCCCCTATCAAATCTTTGTTTTGCAATATGAATCTTGATGAAACTGAATATGATCTTCCCTTACCTAGAAGGCATTCTAAAAATTCAGAGTATTTAGATCTCTATGATGAAATTGATGAAAGTGGGATTAAAAGAAATAAAAATCTAGATGTTGCTCTATGTTGGATTTCAAGGAATTTAATTATGAAAGTTTCTCTTTAATTGATTGTATTTCCTTGTTGCAATCCGTGCTAAATTCTCCACATGCTTATAGTCAAAAGAAAGCCGTTACCGAACATATTGTTCATGCCTTGATGCAATCTTATGAAGAGAAACTTGAGTGGGTACCAACTATTAAGATTAAAATTAAAAATCATGAGTTGTATGCTTTGTGTGATTTGGGTGCTATTGTCTCCACTATCCCCAAAACTTTGTGTGATTTGCTAGATTTCCGCGATTTTGATGATTGCTCTCTAAACTTGTATCTTGCGGATTCTACTATTAAGAAACCTATGGGAAGGATTAATAATGTTCTTATTGTTGAAAATAGGAATTATGTGCCCGTAGATTTCATTGTTCTTGATATAGATTGCAATCCTTCTTGCCCTATTATTCTTGGTAGACCTTTCCTTAGAACGGTTGGTGCAATTATTGATATGAAGGAAGGGAATATTAGATTCCAACTTCCATTAAAAAAGGGCATGGGACACTTTCCAAGAAAGAAAATAAAATTTTCATATGAAACCATTATGAGAGCCACTTACGGATTGCCTTCCAAAGATGTCAATACCTAGATCTATCCTCGCTTTTATGCCTAGCTAGGGGCGTTAAACGATAGCTCTTGTTGGGAGGCAACCCAATTTTATTTTTTAGTTTTTTGTGTTTCTCTTCTGTGTAGGAATAAATAACCCATATACCTTCTGTTCGGATGTGGTTTTGTATTTTAATTAGTGTTTGTGCCAAGTTAGACCTATTGTATCTTCCTGGATGATAATTATTTGATCTTGCTGTAATTTCCAGAAACATTGCGTTCAGTGCCCGAATTATTAAAAATCATCAGAACGTGATAAAATACTGATTCCAATTGCTGCTGATCAATAAACAAATTTTCTAGGTCGTCTTATTTTGGTAGATTTTTTTGAGTTCCAGAAGTTTGCGTTAGTTACAGATTACTACAGACTGTTCTGTTTTTGACAGATTCTGTTTTTCGTGTGTTGTTTGCTTATTTTGATGAATCTATGGCTAGTATTGTAGGGTATGATCCATAGAGAAGTTTGAATACAGTAGGTTTAACACCAATATAAATAAAGAATAAGTTCATTACAGTACTTTGAAGTGGTTTTATGTTTTCTTTCGCTAACGGAGCTCACGAGATTTTTATTGAGTTTTGTGTTGTGAAGTTTCCAAGTTTTGGGTGAATTCTTTTGATGGATTATGGAACAAGGAGTGGTAAGAGCCTAAGCTTGGGGATGCCCATGGCACCCCCAAGATAATACAAGGACACCAAAAAGTCAAAGCTTGGGGATGCCCCGGAAGGCATCCCCTCTTTCGTCCACTTTCATCGGTAATTTACTTGGAGCTATATTTTTATTCACCAACATGATATGTGTTTTGTTTGGAGCGTCTTTTATTATTTGTGTCTTTATTTGTTAGTGTGCCACAATCATCCTTGATGTACACACCTTTTTAGAGAGCCATACTTGAATTGAAATTTTATAGAATACTCTATGTGCTTCAGTTAAATCTATTGAGCTATGTAGTTTTGCTCTATGCACTTCACTTATATCTTTTGAGCATTATAATTTTTGCTCTATGTGCTTCACTTAGATCTTTGAGAGCACGGTGGTGGTTTGTTTTGAATAAACTATTGATCTCTAATGCTTCACTTAAATTATTTTGAGAGTCTTAATAGCATGGTAATTTGCTTAATATAAATATGCTTGGTGTTCAAGATATGTGAAATTTTCTTTTGAGTGCGTTGAATACTAAAAGAAGATTGAAGCATGATAATTGTTTTGAGATATGGAGGTGATAATATTAGAGTTATGCTAGTTTAGTAGTTGTGAATTTAAAGAATACTTGTGTTAAAGTTTGTGATTCCCGTAGCATGCACATATGATGAACCGTTATGTGATGAAGTCGGAGCATAATTTATTTATTGATTGTCTTCCTTATGAGTGGCAGTCGGGAACGAGCGATAGTCTTTTCCTACCAATCTATCCCCTAGGAGCATGCGCGTAATACTTTGCTTTGATAACTTCTAGATTTTTGCAATAAGTATATGAGTTCTTTATGATTAATGTTGAGTCCATGGATTATATGCACTTTTTCCCATCCTTCCACCATTGCTAGCCTCTTTAATACCGCGCACCTTTCGCCGGTATCATACACCCACCATATACCTTCCTCAAAACAGCCACCATACCTAACTATCATGGCATTTCCATAGCCATTCCGAGATATATTTCCATGCAACTTTCCACCGTTCCGTTTATGACACGCTCCATCATTGTCATATTGCTAGCATGATCATGTAGTTGACATCGTATTTGTGGCAAAGCCACCATTCGTAATTCTTTCATACATGTCACTCTTGATTCATTGCATATCCCGGTACACCGCCGGAGGCATTCATATAGAGTCATATTTGTTGTAATTGTTGAGTTGTAAGAAAAATAAAAGTGTGATGATCATCACATTCTAGAGAATTATCCCAAGTGAGGAAAGGATGATGGAGACTATGATTCCCCCATAAGTCGGGATGAGACTCCGGACGAAAAAAAAGAGGACATAAAAAAAGAGAAAAGGCCCAAAAAAATGAGAGAAAAAGAGAGAAGGGACAATGTTACTATCCTTTTACCACACTTGTGCTTCAAAGTAGCACCATGCTCTTCATGATAGAGAGTCTCTCGTTATATCACTTTCATATACTAGTGGGAATTTTTCATTATAGACCTTGGCTTGTATATTCCAATGATGTGCTTCCTCAAATTGCCCTAGTTCTTCGTGAGCAAGCGAGTTGGATGCACACCCACTTAGTTTCTTTTGATGAGCTTTCATATACTTATAGCTCTGGTGCATCCGTTGCATGACAATCCCTACTCACTCACATTGATATCTATTGATGGGCATCTCCATAGCCCGTTGATACGCCTAGTTGATGTGAGACTATCTTCCCCACCTTTTTGTCTTCTCCACAACCACCCTTCTATTCCACATAGTGCTCTGTCCATGGCTCACGCTCATGTATCGCATGAAGATTGAAAAAGTTTTGAAAAAGTTAGATTGTGAAACAATTCCTTGGCTTGTCATCGGGGTTGTGCATGATTTAAATACTTTGTGTGGTGAAGATAGAGCATAGCCAGACTATATGATTTTGTAGGGATAACTTTCTTTGGCCATGTTATTTTGAGAAGACATAATTGCGTTATTAGTATGCTTGAAGTGTTATTATTCTTTATGTCAATATGAACTTTTGTCTTGAATCTTTCTAATCTGAATATCCATAACACAATTAAGAAATTTTGCATTGAAATTATGCCAAGTAGCACTCCGCATCAAAAATTCTCTTTCTATCATTTACCTACTCGAGGACAAGCAGGAATTAAGCTTGGGGATGCCTGATACGTCACCAACATATCTATAATTTTTGATTGCTCCATGCTATATTATCTACTGTTTTGGACTATATTGGGCTTTATTTTCCACTTTTATATTATTTTTGGGACTAACCTATTAACCGGAGGCCCAGCCCAAAATTTCTGTTTTTTTGCCTATTTCAGTGTTTCGAAGAAACGAAATATCAAACGGTGTCCAAACAGAAAAATCCTTTTTGGAACGTGATTTTCATCCCGAATAAGACACAGGAGACTTGGACCCTATGTCAAGAAAGCTCCAAGGAGGGCACGAGGTAGGGGGGCGCGCCCTACACCCCCAGGCGCGCCTCCCACCCTCATGGGCCCACCAAAGCTCCACTAACGTACTTCTTCCTCCTATATATATCCACGTACCCCCAAACGAACAGAACAGGAGCTAAAAACCTAATTCCACCGCCGCAACTTCCTGTATCCACGAGATCCCATCTTGGGGCCTGTTCCGGAGCTCCGCCGGAGAGGGTCGTCATCACGGAGGGCTTCTACATCATCATAGCCTCTCCGATGAAGTGTGAGTAGTTTACCTCAGACCTTCGGGTCCATAGTTATTAGCTAGATGGCTTCTTCTCTCTTTTTGGATATCAATACAAAGTTCTCCCCCTCTCTTGTGGAGATCTATTCGATGTAATCTTCTTCTTTTTGCGGTGTGTTTGTTGAGACCGATGAATTGTGGGTTTATGATCAAGTCTATCTATGAAAAATATTTGAATCTTCTCATAATTCTTTTATGTATGATTGGTTATCTTTGCAAGTCTCTTCGAATTATCCGTTTGGTTTGGCCGACTAGATTGGTAGTTCTTGCCATGGGTGAAGTTCTTAGCTTTGGGTTCGATCTTGTGGTGTTCTTTCCCAGTGACAGAAGGGGCAGCAAAACACGTATTGTATCGTTTCCATCGAGGATAGCAAGATGGGGTTTATTTCATATTGCATGAATTTATCTCTCTACAACATGTCATCTTGCTTAAAGCGTTACTCTGTTTTTAACTTAATACTCTAGATGCATGCTGGATAGCGGTCGATGAGTGGAGTAATAGTAGTAAATGCAGAATCGTTTCGATCTACTTGTCACGGACGTGATGCCAATATACATGATCATGCCTAGATATTCTCATAACTATGCTCAATTCTGTCAATTGCTCAACAGTAATTTGTTCACCCACCGTAGAATACTTATGCTCTTGAGAGAAGCCACTAGTGAAACCTATGGCCCCCGGGTCTATTATCATCATATCAATCTTCATCACTTTAATCTTGCTTTGCTTTTACTTTGCCTTTTACTTTTTACTTTGCATCTTTATATGAAAAATACCAAAAATATTATCTATCAGATCTCACTTTCGTAAGTGACCGTGAAGGGATTGACAACCCCTAATTGCGTTGGTTGCGTTGAGCTCTTTGTGTTGTGTAGGTACGAGGCACTTGCGCGTGGCCTCCTACTGGATTGATACCTTGGTTCTCAAAAACTGAGGGAAATACTTACGCTACTCTGCTGCATCATCCTTTCCTCTTCGTGGAAATCCAACGCAAGCTCAAGAGGTAGCATACCGACACCACGGAACCCATGGCCTCGCACTCCCATTCGGGTGGACCAATGGCATTCCGGCGAAACCCTACCATTGCCATGACACTCTCCCGGCCACTCCGACCCAATCCCCAACGGGCCAGTCCTGGGTGGCCCCGTGTCTACCAAAGACACACCGACCACCGTCGTGGCCAAAACGATCCCACTCGGGGACCCGGTACCATAATCTCAACAACGGGCACACAAGGTTATGCCTGTTTACCGGGCCAGGGTAAGCATGACGTAACCTTCCCTAGTTGGAGGCACAGACCAGAGGCAATGTTAATGGACCGAATCAAGGCCTTCCCACGAAGGCCAATGTGGTTGCACTCGGAAAAACTCGATTCAGCGGCACCATGACCCAGTCAACAATATGTTCAAGTTGAGTTATATTCAGGTTCAACTTAGAATGAAAATGACCGGTGTCATAGCATGCCATGAAATGCAAAACTACACATGCATCACTTAATAACGAAAATGACCGATGTCAACCATATTCACACTAAGCATGAACATCCACAACTTATATTACTTTTCTAGTCAAGGTAACTCACATTTTAACCAAAATATTTTGCAGCAAGTTTTATTATTTTCTCATGCAAGAAAATAACTCCGATTAATTTCTCACATGCATAGCAAAGATTATACCACAAACAAATCCTAATATCTTAACCAACTAAGTTAAGTTCAAACATATTGTAAGTCAAATAAAATGACTAAACAAGTACTTAAAGGAATATTTTATAGCAATTTTTTACCATTTTATTTATGCAAGCACATAACTTAAATAATTACTAACATGCATAACAAAAATTATTTCTATCATCCCCACAAATAGATCTTAGCTTTGCTTTACCAACTAAGCTAGTTTCCACATACTATAAATCAAGTATAATAACTAACAAACACTTAACAGAATATAAATAACACAATAGTTATTTAAATGCATGGATTAATCATTTCATTCAAGTAAGAAAATCATAAATATTGAAATGACACCATGAAAATGTTGTTGTGGCTTGCCTTAGTGCAGATGAGGTTCACAAGCCTTCCGGTGATCCTCAAGACAAGCCTCACCCTCTGAAAATAATTTTAAACACAAAAAGAAAATATCAAGAACACTTCTGAAAATCACCAGAAATTCTAAACAGCTCAGAAAAATCTCATCCTTGGTGAGTTGCTATATTTCTTTGCAAAGAACAAGATGCAAAAAGAATCAATTCATTTGAACTTATGGTTGAAGAGTTATGGCTATTTGAGGTGTTTTGTAAATTCAAATGAATTTGAATAAAAATAAACAGGCTGGGGGGTGACGTCGAAGGCGTAAAGCACAGGGGCGCCACCACTCGTACCGCTTCGCGCGCGTACAGAGTGGCTGACTGGCGGGCCCCGCTAGTCAGGTTAAGAGGAGTGGAGAAGGAAACAGAGGTAGTCGCAGCTCCGCCGGAGCTCTCGCCGGCGACGAGGACTCCTTGGCCAAAACGAGAGGGACGGATGGCAAGAGGGGGTTGAGGCGCACCTGCCCGTGCCCATAGCGTAGCTAGGGGCGGTCGGACGGCGTCGGAATCAACCTCGCAAGCGGAGGCAGAACACGATGGTCGCCGAAGATGAAGAAGACGGTGAGCAGAGGCAACTCCAGGGGCTCCAGAGGGGCGGAACGGCTTCACCGGAGAGGGGCGGAGGCCCTGGAAGGGTGGCCCTGGCCTGGGAGGGGCTGGAGCTACCGCGGCGACCAGAGGGGATCGCCGGCGAGCTCGAGCTCGGGGCCCGAGACCTGCCCGGCCGGGCTACGGCTTCCTACTCGCTTGTGGGGTGTGTGGGAGTGCTGGATGGTGCTCGAGGAGGCTGGGGGCGGCTACATTTATAGGAGAGCGGCGAGGGGGTTTCGGGCTCCGCCGGTGGACACCTGTCCACGGCGCCCGGCAACGAGCGGCGTCAGTGAGAGGGGAAGAAGGCGACGCAGCTCAAGCGACAACTGTTGGCGGACGGAGACGAGCACAGGAACAAGGAGAAGGCGATGAGCACAGTGCGCACCGCACTGTTGGGTTGGCCGGACCGTTCCCGTGCTCGCTGCGGTGAGCTCCGGCGTCGGCGAGCGCCAGAGGGGAGTTAAGGGAGTTGAGACGAAGTTGGTCGCGAAGTTTGGCGCGCTACAGCAGTCGGGGAGGCGAGCACGCGCGAAACAGAGCGCTCGGCAGCACTCAGAGCGCGTCGACACGCATGCCAGCACCCCTAGACGAACACGGTCACCGCGTGGACTATGACATCAAGCCAAGCTAAGCCTAAACTTCATGTCTGGCGTGTTGTTCGTGGTAGATTGAGATGTTACCACGCTTTGGTTTTGGATCCAGGTGCAGTAGAGAAGTTTTTACATGCTAGGTAAGTTTCTGGTCAGTAACTTTGAGAGGTTACTGAGGTCAAATGGCTGGGAGTTAGAGTCTGTGCTTTGGAGGTTAGCCAAGAGTTACTAAGGTGAAAATGCACAAGAAAACCCAGGCACAATGGAGCAAGTAAAATGGTAGTTGATGTAGAAACCACCATTTCGGTCCAGAACAGAAAATATTTTCTATAGCAAAAATATTCCAAAAAGTGATGAAATATTTTTGCTCAGGAAGGTGCCCTAGGGTTCAAAGAATATTTGTGAATTATCTCAGATTTTTCTGGGCCATAAAAATTAGGGTTGCTTTGGAGCATACTGGTCTGGCTAGGGTTTTTGAGAGAAAATGAATATTTTTCATTTAAGAAAAATATTCCAAAGATTATTTTGGAGTAGATCAGAAGGGGAATGATGATTAGAGAGGTAAATGGAGCACTTGGGTGAAAGCTAAGAGTACCCAAGTGTTTAAGTCCATATGGAAAGATTCAAAAACTCCAAGTTTCAAATTTAATCCAAATAAAAATCAAGCAAATGAGAGAGGCCAAAAACCAGGCTGTCACATCTTGGCCCCTCCAATCAGTACCTACTCCAAAACAGTGCCCCCAAGAGAGAGAACCACACAAGTCTTTGTCGTCATCCGATCAGGGAGACCTAGATCTAAGGTTTCCCCCGGAGAAGATGCCTCCTGGAGAAAGAAGGGCATGCCATCTGCAGGTTCAACGAACCCAAACGGTGCCCACCCGCGCAACGAGTCATTTTCTTGGAGTTGTGTTGTTGTTCTTCAGCATCCTTGTATAATGCCTTCTGCGCGTGTGTTGCGGTATCGTGTTGTATTGTGTTGTATGTGCTGAATTGTATTATTTATATATAAAATGGAGCGGGAGTCTTTTTGATAAACAATAAGATCAATTGCCTCACTTGAAACTTGAAAGTGCATTTTTTTATTTTGACAACGGAAGTCAGGGCCAATGTCGACCTCATGCGCAGGAAAAGGGACAGGCACACGTACATCCCATCCGTAGCGAAGCTTTTTTGTTCTTTGCAATAGTAGAAAAAGGCCCATTAGTCCCGGTTCCAGAGGAACTTTAGTCCCAGTTCTAGAACCGGGACTAAAGGGTCGGTACTAAAGGCCCCCTCCCTTTAGTCACGGTTCTTATACGAACGGGGACGAAAGGCCCTCCATGTGGCCGCTCTCGGGAGCTCCACCTTTAGTCCCAGTTGATAACACCAACCGGGACTAAAGGAAATTTTACGAATTTTTTTTGATTTTTTCTTAATTCCCAATTTTTAAATTTGTGTATTATTTTACAACTTAATATCTAATCACCCCTCATCACTGATCAATTTAACGTCTAATCTCTAATCAGCCCTCGTCATTTCAGATCATCTAACTTCCCGGCCGGTCACTCATCCTCTCACTACTCCAGCCTGAGCACGCTGAACTTCCGGGTTCTATTCCCCCTTGTTTCCAAGTCTGCACTTGTTGTTTTCCTGACAATAGTAAGATGTCAATCCTATTAACCCTTAGGAGTTTAACTTGAGCATGAAGTCACACGTTTCACTGTTTGAGTTTGAATCTATTATTTAAAAACAGTAATTATTTAGTAACACTAATATTTCTTGAATAAGAAGTTTGACCATTGTTTCACCATAGTTTGACCAGATTTAACCAAAATTCAAAAAAACTGAAATAATTGTTTAGTAACACCAATACATCTTGAATAAGTAGTTTGACCATTGTTTGACCACAGTTTGACCAGATTTAACCAAAATTCAAAAAAATGAAATTTGAGCATATCTTTTTTTCCTTTAAGAATTTGAGGATTCTTAAAATTTGCAAATAGACCTACGGCGGTCAAAATCGGATGCGGATTTTCGTGCTGAACATTTTGATATATTATAAATTTTTTCCGACATCGTATGCAAAAGTTATAGTTGTTTTACTTTTTCCCAACACTTTTTGTAAAACATGTCCAAATTTAAGTTTTTAAATTTTCCTAAGTAGTAGATGTAGTAATATAACTACATTTTGAAGGATTTTATTTTTTCAAGTTTTATCATTTTTTTGTTTTTTCAAAACTTAAATGGCGATAAGGGGGGGTAGAGTTTGAGACACGAACCCCATTAGTCCCGGTTTGAGACACGAACTGGGACTGAAGGGTGCGATATTTAGTCCCGGTTTGAGAGACGAACCGGGACTAAAGGGAATCGCACCCTTTAGTCCTGGTTCATGTATCAAACTGGGACCAGAGGTCTCATTTGAACCGGGACGAATGCCTCTAGCCACTCGAACGGGGACTAATGCTCACATTAGTCCCGGTTCGTCATGCAACCGGGACTAATGTGTATATTGAGCTGTGACCAATGCCCTGTTTTCTACTAATGTTGGTTGCTTTTTTGTTCTTTTGGTTGCTTGTTGATTGCTTGTTCATCTGATTTCTTGCTTAGATCGGTCTGCTCTCTATTTTCAAACAGTTTCGGTCTGGGCCTATTTTGTTCAGTTGGATAATTCTAGTGCACTAACTTATCAAATCGAAATAAATGAGTTTATTTTCTTTGTTTTCCCTTTTTCTAGGAACCTATTTGTTGGCATTTGATAGGACATATGTTTTGAGAAACATCATTGGGGAGGGGGGGGGAAGGGGGGACAAGCGCCTCTGTCGCCCTCGCATCCAGCAGTGGTCACCCATCACCGTACATAGGTCACGCGTCTATAGCATATCCTGAGTCTCAGTAGTTCGTCCGGCTCAACATATTGTCCATTTTGTTGATCCCCAAGTTCGCGCACAACATGCTGCATGATTGGTTCACGGAGGTTCACCTCCTTGCCATTGGAGATCGTTGCATGTGGCGCACCTTTCTTCGGACTGTCCGACATCTTCACATGGCCAAGAGCACGTGGGATATTGAATGTTTGTCAGCGACCCAAGAATACTCACGCAATTAGCTGGACACATCAGAGGTTTTACACACTTGCAAACACAGAGCACACATGGAATTTGATGCCATGAAAACTTGCTACAACTTTTTTATTTGGAATACACAGAGAAAGAAGGGTCGTTGCACGACCGACCTAAACACACACCATGTTCCTAATGACTTGTGCCATCCCACGGATCAGATCGTGCGTGCATGATCTACGGCTCCACGATTATCACGTGTGATCCGATGTGCCATGCCATCCCATGACTCGGTTCACGACACGGTAGAAACGGGAGCGGCCCCAACCAGAGACATGGACTCGACGCAAACATGCTTGCCGTCGAGACCAACTCTCAGCGCACACCGCGTGCTTGCAGGCAGCTCTATGGTGCGTTATTTAGAACAACCATATTGAAGGAAAAACAACCTAGGGCATGGATCAGCCCTCGATCCACAAAAACTGACATTGCGAAGTTGTCTTAATGGATCTCGTCACTCTCCAAGTCAATGTCGTCGTTCTACGAGTCGGATAAGTGGTTGTCCACCTGCTCGTGCCTACCCTGCCATGCCGTCAACCACAAACAACACATCCAGATTCCATTACATTCAATCATCACCCAGGCGGAAAAAACTAAAAACCTTGGAAAAATTAAAAGTAAATTGAGTTCATACCCTCCTCATCTGGGCACGACGGTACTTGAACCAGAGTTTGATTTGTTGGGGCTCCACACGAAGCTCGCAACCAAGATGAGCGCGTTGGGTCTCATCAGGGTTAGGGCACTCCTTGAAAACACCGCAGTTTTGAGAAAAAAGAAGATGAAAACCTTGAATACCGTGCACATGGATCACCAT
Organism: Aegilops umbellulata; assembly: GCA_032464435.1. Lineage (NCBI taxonomy): Eukaryota > Viridiplantae > Streptophyta > Magnoliopsida > Poales > Poaceae > Aegilops > Aegilops umbellulata. The sequence continues at coordinate 357,519,634 of CP136059.1, read as the reverse complement.
GAAAATATGACAGGAAAAATACGAAAATTCTACACCTACGGACAAGTTACAGGCTATAGACTACGGACTACCTCTCCTAACCAATCTCTCGCCCCCTATGATTTGCGTGGTGGGGCCGGCCATCATGATTTCCCAATCCTTTAATCCCACGTCTGTCCGTAGCGCATCGTCCGTTAAAATCTGCGCATAGTTGTAGCATTTCTTTGAAAAATAGGCTGTAGGAATGGTGCTTGATCAACCTCTCGAGTGGGTTGAGTGGGCATGGCCTGGCGTATGTGCGCAGGCGTATAAGGCTCCCCACCCCTATGTATTGCCAAGGCAGCTGGACTGATTTCGTGCTCAGGAGAAAAGTGAATGCCGTTAGTGCGGCGGGTGGCGTACGTGCGCCGGAAAACACTTGTGTCCCTGTGTCCTTCTTCTTCCTTCAGTCTTCTTCCTTGAGTGCAGAGAGAGAGAGGTAGTGCTCCGGTGAGTGAGGGAGGAAGGCGCGACAACAACAAATCTGGTTGTCACTTATAGATCCGTTGTTACCAATTATCGCTCACTCTCCCGGGCTGGCTAGAGGAGAGGAATTGGAGGCAGGAAGGTATCTTCATACAGGATGCTGTGCGACCTCTGCCTTGCTCCTATTTATACACGAGAGGGTGGCGTTTCTCCTCTGTCACACTGCTGCTGCAAAGAAGCGCCCGTCTGTGTGAGCTCTGGCTTGTTAGCAGTCTCCTGGACTCTCTCTCTTAATGCCTCCTTTTTTGGCTTCTTCCACCCTATGTTGCTGACCGTTCGTCCCTGTATTGCTCGGGAGCGCCAGCAGCAGAAACGTTCGCTTTGACTTTTGACCACCTCGGCTCGCTCGCCCGCTGTCTTGAAGGTTTCTCTTTCTGCCTGCTCTCTCTTGGCTTCGTCCCTGGCTTGCTCGGGAGCGCCAACAGTAGCGTGGTAGTACCAGTAACTAATGTGATGTAAGTAGCTTATACCAACAAATTCAAATCATAGTACAGGTCAATTGGGTTTATTGACCTGTCATGTAGTCCCTCGGTAAAGGAATATAAGAGTGTTTAGATTACTAGTGATCTAAATACTATTGTATTATTTTGCAGAGGGATTAACAAGCAGTGCATTCAGATTTAAATCATGAGTCATTTTACTGTGCATCCGGACGATATGGACCGTCCGTCGGAGCGAAATCGACGGTCCAGATCCGATGCAATAGACCGATGTCACGTGTATTATATCAGACCCCGAGGAGCATTTTCGGGAGAAAAAATATTTCGAATTGATCTGATTTTCCCTCCCAAATATTTTGAGGGTATTTTCGGTAAGAATTTGAGGGCTATTTTCGGTTCGATATTTATCCCGTTCGCTAGGGTTTATGCCTCGCCGCCGTTATGGTTTTGATCCTTGCCGGCAGGATCTAGCCGCTCGTCGCGGCCCCTCCCTCCCTCGTTGCCGGCAGGATCTAGCCGCTCGTCGTGGCCCCTCCCTCCCTCGTCGCCGGCAGGATCTAGCCGCGCATCGCGGCCCTTCCCTTCCTCCACCCAAATTCCCTCGCGAACTCGCACTGCATTTTCAACGAACACGAGAGGAGGCCCACTGCCCTCCCCGCGGCGGCCGCCGATGAAGAGTCGGCGCCATCCCACCTCCCAGTTCTCCAATGCGGGTGCCTATAGCCACAAGGTTATAGGCAACCTCTTTCCCACACCCCAATTGGTTGTTTGCGTCCTCTACATATCATTTCTCAGCCATGGCTGCAGCTTTGATCTAGCCATGCATCTCGTCCGATGGCAAGGTGGTTGGGTATGGATCATGTTCTGCGGGACTAGATGAAGCCGGCCGCTAGCCTCGACGGCCAGCCCCATTCTTCCACCCCCGACTGCTTGACCTACGAATGTTCAATCGTTGCATTCAACATGTATTCTTTTAATTTGGCTGATAGGTGAGATTTGGAGACTAATGGAGATGATAAGCTATTAATTTTGGAATGTACTATAAACAATTCATAGCTTATGTTGCTCAATTTTTACGATGCTCGCTTCTTCTTGTGCAATTGCTGGACTGGGATCAATAGACTTGGCATGTGCTTTATATGAAAAATTAGATTCACATGGGATATCCACCTTTTCAAGATTGTTGTTAAGTCTTATTATGATATTTTAGCCTTGTTGAAGGGAGAGTAATGGTCCTCGCAAAAAGCAGAGAGAAAGGAATGAGCATTTGATTCTTCCATATGTTGCATTTCATTCTTCTGTGTTTAGTCATGTCCAACATTTGTTACATGCACACACTTGACAAGGTTAGTACAAGTAGTAATTTTTCCTCCGTTTTGCAAGGCTATGACAGAACATGCTATGTGATTCCCTGAGGCAGGATGGATGTACCATGGCCACACCACTGTGCTCCTGAAGGTGATCGCTTCAATTCAGCGTTGCAGCACCTGCAGAGGCCCCCTATGGTATGTGCTTTTACTCTTGTTATCCTATGCTCTATTTTCTTGGCTTTGCGGCCTGCCTACGAGACATAGCTAGGATTGCGTGTTGAATCAGGCAGTATTTTTGACTTCTGTTGTGAGGCTATGCTCATGCTTTAATAAAATTTTCTCTCGTATGAAAATAGACATATCATAATCCATTATTCTTCTAGGGTTACCCCAGGCACCATTATTGTCACATGGTAGTAAAAAAATATATAGATTTCTACGAGATCCCATAGAGACCAAATTTATTTCAAGAAAAATATAGTAACCAATATTATTGAAGTTTTGCAACTTAACTCATGTGCAATGGACTAATAACACGGCTAGCAAACCTTCTTCGTGACTAAAACCCAACCACACCTTACTCTATCGCTTTATGGCCAAGTGTACACTCCACATGTAAGAATGAACCACAATGCTGGACTAACTGCTTGCATCCTCGTCGTCTTCAACTGCAGCTGCATCCGATTGCCTAGCATGGTACTGCCTGAACCTAGTCACGTATTTCATTTTGTTGTAGTGTGAATCGACAAGCACAACAGGTAGCTCTCTTCTGAATTTGTCGATGTAGGCCTGCATGCGAGGATATGTTAGTATCGTTCCATATGTTTCAGAAAATGACAAAATTTTAGGTGTTACTTTACGTACTTCGTCATATTGCAACCTCATTTTTACTCCCATAAATAATTCGATGTTCTTCAGCATGTACAATGCACTACAAGAGCTGCAACATCTTGTGTCGTTAGATCAGCATTTCAGATATTAACAATCTAAAACAAAAACAAATGCTAATATTGTTGACTGACGTATCATCGGATTTTGGCCCATTAATATTCCGTACTGGCCATTGCGTCACGTTAATGTCTTCCCATGCATTGCTTTCAATCCCATTGACTCGCATCGCTGCTCTCAGATGTGCTTCCATCCCACGTACCTGCAAGCCCAATGGGATGAGAAGTTGCCTACGACTAATACTTACATACGATGTTAAATCCTTTCTTATAATTAAATATGTTGAAATTCTAACCACGTTATTTACTTCTTTCGGTACCATACAGTGGAAAAGTGAATCAAGAACCTGAATCTCCTTCCTTATGGGGTTTACGACCACAAGGAACCAGTGGGTGTATAAACTTTTCGTAGGTAGGAAAACCTGGAGTGCACAGATAATTAGATCAACGTGCATAGTAACAAAAAAATCTGTTCTACGTCAGCTTAATATACCATATCATGTTTCAGGTAGGTGGTTCCTTGTGTTGTTCCAGGAATGCCTGCCAAAGCGTCCTCGTAGCACTCCTCTATCCTACCATCTCTTTAGCGACGCCGGCCACCCTCTCAATGTAAACCAGTTGGCCGACCCTTGTGTCAATTGGTTGATCATTACGCATGAGCTGGATCGCAGCATCAACCACCTACAACAATAATCAAGTTAATAGTATTGTACAAAAATGAAACTTCATAAACAAATTTGTGAAATACTATCTTACTTCGTCACCCAACCATACGCCATCTTCAGATTCATCTTTATGGGTGAGGCATTGCAAATGCTTTGATAGCACGACAATGTCATCAACTAAAACCATTTGTTTTTCACGATTTGTAGTGTTGATCAGTGACGCCACGAAATCCTGTCGAACCACGTCTAGCTGGTCCCTCTGGGTTTCAGGAACTTCTGACCTCTTTTTTAAGTTGCTAGAGCCGATTTTCCTCTTTTTACTGTTCGTGTCCTCGGAATCATTTGTACACTCTGATGCAGTCTTTTTTTTCCTTTTTTTTCTTCTCAGTGTCGTACGAAGCATACTCGTCATTCTTAAATAATTGCAATACCACCCTTTTCTTTTCGCCCCCATGATTTGGTGGCCTCGATCCAACCACACTTACTTGTTGCTGCTTTTCAAAGGATTCATGATGGCTGTCATCATCTGTGAAGGCACGGGGCTCTTCAGGATCTCGCGATCTCGTAGCCTTCACAGAGTGCTGCTTACTCCGTCTGTTGAACGGATTCTGTTAGACGAAATAAACCGCGTGTTAGCCTTTAGCAGATTCTTGCTCAATTATAGGTAAAATGTGCATCATCTGGAAATCTTCAAGGCTTGTGGTGGCTTTGGAATGCATTTGCTTATCAAAACTAGGAGCTCTCTTGATATCATCCACCTCTTTCAAAAGCTTATGAATACCACTGAGATCCTATTTGATATTTGCAGCAGCTCATTCGAATGCTTCATCCTGTACGTGGAAGATCAAATGTTATTTCTGAAACGACAATGATTGTTTCATAATTAAGTTAACATGCGTACGTCAAAATCTTCATCAAGGTTCTTCATGGGGGGCTCCATGTCATCATTTTTTATTCCCTGCTTACAATCATGCTTAGCAGCAACCTCCATGACATCCTTTTGTTTCCCCTGGTCAGAAGCATGCTCAGCATTCTCAACAGAGGCCTCCATTGGGTGTGAAGGTGGCCCGAGGTCAGATAGATTTATGTCTTCCACTCCTGGAAATATTCCATCGTGTTTTTTCTTTAAAAAATACATGTTAGTCTGGGGTGTTTGATAGTAAACTAAATTAGAAAAAAACTTGTACACGTAAATTTCCAATTATATGTACTAATCTCATAATTCTATGCTTACCTTCAATTCTTTGATGAGGTCCTCCGTGAGCTTGCCATTTGTACCGGTACGCCTAAGGAACTCATCCATTTTCTTTTGAAGGGTGCACATCCTATGGTTTTGTTGTGTACCGGACTCCCGCACGAGGGAGGCAACTTCTTGCAAATCAGTCAATACACGTCCGACGAGTACCTTAATCCGAGACTTTGAAATAGTTAGAATCATATAACTTCATACTAGTTGGAATGTTACAATATATATGTGTGCCTTATGTAACTCATTTACCTGAGCGCCAGTCTTCGGTTTGGCCAGCGTACCATCTCGTGTTGAAATGAAAGGCCTCATCAGGTCCTCAACATACTGCAGTTTAGTGTCGTTAGTATGATTTAGAAAATATATATGTTACATAATCTAGGCAATGTGTTGCCATTTTACCTCTCCAACTCGCAGATAATTATTCTGGATTATATTGTCAACCTTTTTTGCCTTCTCCTCGCTCCAGTTCTGGATCAGCGGCCTTAACCTTGATTCATACGAGATGCTAGAGTCCAATTGGGTGCACTCTGAATTTCTCGTAGTACCATGTCTGCATGACAACAAAAGCAGTTTACAAACATTCCCGTACATTATGTAATGTATGTTAGGTAACTGATAATTGTACTACTACGAATTACCTACAACAGTGGTAGATTCCCCTCCAGAATTGCCTCACCATTTACAAAATTCTTCACGCTATCCATAAGATAGTCAAGCGTTAGATGTCCAAGATTTGTGCCCTTTATCGTCTCAACGTTTCTAACAATCCCAATATATTTGTTATCCACATACTCCTCTTTATTTCGGCATACATATTTGCCTATGGTGTACAACACAAATGGCCTGACAAAATTTGGCGTGCTGTCGACTTTCATCTTGGCTAGCAATCCTTTGAAAGTTATTTTGGTGTCATTACGGTCTTTCAGTTTCTTCCACAACTCCATATTATCATCAAGATTTGAAGGGACGTGCTTCTTCCCATGGCAGGGCATGCCTGTTATATGCGCTACATCTTCTAGTGTGATCCTACATGGTCTCCCATTGATGATAGAGGCATCCTTCTCTGCATCATATGAATTAGCGATGGCCAGGCAGAGTACACGTCTAATTTTGATGCTAGGTATCTTGAGAAGTCCGCCTAGTCCTATCAACTGGATGTACATCCTTTGCTGCGTGTTTAATCCGTTTATGAACTCCTCATATGGTGGCAAAGAAGCATCCTGGGTTCAATGGATGTGCAAGTGTGATTAGATTCAGCATGGTATACAATTTAAACACTCATACAGACGAATACAGCTTATATATACCAACATAAAAATTGTGCTCTACGCTACTTCATGAGGTACAAGCATGCTAAGTTCCATGTATGTGCAAATACTATCATGTGAATCAGCTTGGTTACGTTTGAAAGGTCATCTAAGGTAATCTCCATTGCAAGGCACTTATCTGAAATAAAATAAAGATTAGAAAATAAAAAACTATCCAACCGTGGTCTCCTCAACTCTAGGCGCTAATCATGGTCAGTAGTATGGAAATAAAACATGGGCCATCGATGCCATTCATGACTCGTGCAGAAGGAAAAAAAGAAGGCAAGCGCCCGCTGCACTAATTGGCATCGACAAGACCAGACGCTAAGATTTAGCCTGGAATTAATCAATGAACTGCCAATCTGGTAGGAAACAAATCCTAGTGCCCATCCCTAACGCCCCCAAGTTAATTTGTTTAAAAATGTGCTGAGTTACATGAATATGCAAACAACGAGTTGGGTCGCAGCAAGAGATCATGCGAGGAAGATCGTGGCACGAAAAATAGCAGCGGCTGAGATCTTGGGGAGTTACGAGAGGATTCATGTTTGGCTCCATCGTTCGGTCTTGCTGGATTCCTGGGTTGCTCCGTCCTTCTGTCTTGCTGGTTTGGGCGGCACAGAAGGATGAACTATGATCTACGAGGTTTCAAAGGATCCCTATTTATAGGTATCGTAACAACCCGGCCATATATCCACGTATAGATTTCTTTGGTTGGAGGAAATCAAGGGAGGGTTCCCACCTGGTTGAATATTAGGGGGGGCGTGGAGAGTTTAGCAAAGGTAAGTTATTGTTTAAAAAACCAAGGTAAGTTGCGTAACAACACGTAGGTCTCCTGAGAATCATGATCATCAAACAGATATTGTTCCCGTTTCTTTGAAAATCAGCCAAAAGAACTGGACCGCTTTTATTATTGCTTATAAGTAGTTCACTAGACCTCTTTTAGGATGAAAACTGGTTCTAAAGTCATCTAAGATTGAGTCTTCACACGTGAAGTATTTTACTCTCTTGTGAAGCTATTTTATTGCCCATCCGATCTTGCATGCCCATGCTCATACCTTTTTTCCTCGTATATCTGAGACCAAATTTTGTTAATAATACTGAATCATGTCTTGTGCTGCTCAAGATGGCACGACACCATGGTTTTCACTTCGGTGAGATTTCGATGAAATAACTGAACTTCATTCATTTCAGCACTCACTGCAATATTTGCCTTTCAGCCAAAATATTTCAGCCTCACTGAATTTTGGCCAAAATATTTCAACACTCGCTGAAATTTTTTCTGAAACTTCTAACTAGCGATGTTAAAAAAATCTGAACCTTCTAACTAGCGATGCCAAAATATTTCAGCACTCGCTGAAATTTTTATGAAACTTCTAACTAGCGATGTTAAAAGAATTCTGAAACTTCTACCTAGCGATGTTTAAAAAATTCTGAAACTTCTATCTAGCGATGTAATTGTTCGGAATCTTGTCCAGACTCCGGCAACACATAAATATAAATTTAAGAATTTAGTTAACCTTCCTAAGCTTCAAAAGTTCTGGTTGAAAAAAGCAAATATATGTTTCAGCATCTCACGTCCAGACCAAATTTATTTCAAGAATAGTATTTGGAACCAGTACTGTGAAATATTACAACTTGATTAATCTGCACTGGAATATGAACATGGCTAGGAAACCTTCTTCAGGACTAAAACCAAACCACACCCTACTCTACCGCTTCATAACCAAGTGTACACTCCATATCTAAGAATCAACCACGACTAGACTATCTGCTTGCATCTTCATGATCTTCAATCGCAGCTGCATCCGATAGGCTAGCATTGTACTTCTTCGGCCTTTTCATGGACTTAAATTTGTAGTAGGGCGAATTAAGAAGGACAACAAACAACTCTCTTCTACGTAGCTGAAAAGTGAATCAAGAATCTGAATCTCCCTCCTTCTGGGGTTTACAACCACAAGGAACCAGTGGGTGTTCGCCATGTTCGTAGGTAGAAAAACCTGGACATCAAAGATGATTACATCAACATGCACAATGATTACAAAAATAAATGTGTTTATATCATGGTTAGATGGTACCAGATCATGTCTGAGGTAGTTGTCTCCTTTTTTTGTTCCATGACTGCCCGCCAAAGCGGCCTCGTGGCAGTTTTTGATCAGCGTCCTTAACCTTGATGCATACGAGATGGTATAGTCCAATTGGTGCACCCTCCACTTCTCGTAGTACCACGTCTGCATTACAACAAAAGCAGCTTAGAAATTTTTCCATTAAATAAAATGTATGGTATGTTAATAATGATTGTATTACTTGCAGCAGTGCTAGGTTGCCCTCCAGATTTGCTCCACCATTTACTAGTCCTTCCTTCCCATATCGTTGCACATAGAACTTTCCAGCACGAAAATTAGCGCAAGTTTCATTACAAAGACAGGCATTCACGACTAAAAACTGAAGGCATGCACGTTCTCCCTTAAGTTTTGCTAAAGCACATCTAGATGTGCTCTAAGTATTGCTTATCTAAGTCTTATGTCATTGAATTTATGCTAAGATTCGTGCAAGCCTTTCTAGACACACCCATCTCCCTTCGGCAAAATAGGGATAGTTCGTTATCGTTGTAACTAAACGGGATAAAAAAGAAGTGCGTCGTAAATAATGGGATTGCATGCAAACTTGGGAAGGAGGGTGTATACACAATCCAAGGATCTCGATCGTTACCGGAGGATTCTCTCGATGGCGACTGGCTCCATTGCCGTTCGCTTTCATCTTTTGATTCACTGGCTTATCCGACGTGCCCTTCTCTTTTGTCGGCTTCTCTGACGTGCCCTTCTCTTTCATCTCAGGATTCGCCGATGTAGGCTCAGAAGATGACGCCTCCATCGACTTCACCGACCTGGGAGCTACTTTGGGCGGCGTGGGGTGGTAATTCGGTGTAGTCATGAACGGCGTGGGGTGGGAGGCGTGGGGTGGAAGTATACGATCTATGCCGTGAAAAGCTTCGTATTTATAGGGGATTCCCTAACAACCGATCACAAGGAAATATTGGGAATTTGGGATCTCACGAAGAGGTAGTTTTAGATCATGTAATGTTTTTTTAGATAGTTTTTTTATTTTTCAAACTTTTTAGCAAGTTTAGATCAGTAATCTCAACCGTGAAGCGTTTGGGCTTCTTTTGCTTTCTTATACGGACCTATTATAATGGGATGAGCCCATTTGAAATGTGAACATGAGAAAGGAAGCGAGGACTCCAACTGCTGCGACGAGCCCCCTCCTAATTATTTGTGAAGTATTTTACTCTCTTGTGAAGTTATTTTATTGACCATCCGATCTTGCATGCTAATAATCATACCTTTTTTCCTCGTATCTGTGAGACCAAATTTTGTTAATAACGCTGAATCATTTCTGTTGCTGCTCAAGATGGCATGACACCATGGTTTTCACTTCGGTGAGATTTCGATGAAATAACTGAACTTCATTCATTTAAGCACTCACTGCAATATTTGCCTTTCAGCCAAAATATTTCAGCACCAACTGAAAATTTTCTGAAACTTCTAACTAGCAATGTTTAAAAAAGCTTCAAAAGTTCTGGTTGTAAAAAGAAAATATATGTTTCAGCATCTCCCATGCAGACCAAATTTATTTCAAGAATAGTATTTGGAACCAGTACTGTGAAATATTCCAACTTGATTAATCCGCACTGGACTATGAACATGGCTAGGAAACCTTCTTCGGGACTATAACCAAACCACACCCTACTCTACTGCTTCATAACCAAGTGTACACTCCAGATCTAAGAATCAAGCACTGCTGGACTAACTGCTTGCATCTTCATGATCTTCAATCACAGCTGCATCCGATAGGCTAGCAATGTACGTCTTCAGCCTTTTCGTGGACTTCAATTTGTTGTAGGGCGAAGTAAGAAGGGCAACAGGCAGCTCTCTTCTATAATTGTCAATGTATGCCTGCATGGGAGGATATGTTAGTATCATTCCATATGTTTACAAAATTGACAGAATTTTAGGTGTTACTCTACGTGCTTGGTCATAACGCAGCGTAAGATCTCTCCCGTAAAGAATTCGATGTTCTTCAGCATGTAGATTGCACAAGAAGATCTACAACAATTAATTCTGTTAGCACCATTTCACGTATTAAAAATTCAAAACATATTGAGAAGCTAATACTGTTGACTGACTTGTCATCTTGTCTTGGCAAAGGAACATGCTTTACTGTCCATTGGGTCACGTTAATGTCTTGCCATGCATGGCTTTGTGTTCCATTGATTCGCAGCGATGCTCTCAGATGTGCTTCCACCCCGCGTATCTGCCAAAGTCCATGGTATGAGAAGTTGCTCACGGTTCAAGGTTAGGTATGGTGCTAAATGTTGTGTTATATTGAAAGACATTTAAAATCTCACCACGTGAACCACTTGTGTTACTACGTAGCTGAAAAGTGAATCAAGAATCTGAATCTCCCTCCTTCTGGGGTTTACGACCACAAGGAACCAGTGGGTGTTCGCCATGTTCGTAGGTAGAAAAACCTGGACAACAAAGATGATTGCATCAAACATGCATAATGATTACAAAAATAAATGTGTTTATGTCATGGTTAGATGGTACCAGATCATGTCTGAGGTAGTTGTCTCCTTTTGTTGTTCCATGACTGCCCGCCAAAGCGGCCTCGTGGCAGTTCTCTACCTTACCATCTCTTTCGAGCATAGCGACGCCGGCCACCCTCTCAATGTAAACCAGTTGCCCGTCCCTTATATCCTCAGGATGATCATGGCGCATGATCTGAATCACAGCATCAACCAACTAAAACAAAATTCAAGTTAATTGTACTGTGCAAAAGAAAATTGATAAAATAATTTGGCAAATATCTTACTTTGCCACCCAACCATTTGTCATCTAAAACTCCATCTGTCATGGTGAGGCATTGCAAATGCTTCTGTAGCAGAACAATGTCATCAATTACCACCAATTGTTTATCAAGATCTGAGGTGTTGACAATTTCGGCCACGTGATTCTGTCGAAACTTGTCAAGGTCGGTCTCCAGCCTTGAAGCACATGTGTGTGTACATTAAAAATGCTTGCACGGTTTTTCCTCTTTGTATTCTTTGTGTCCTTGGAATCGTTGGTAGACTATGACGGAGTCTTGTTTCTCTTTCTCTTCTTATCACTATCTTAGAGAACATAATCTTCATTGCACAATAATGAAGATGCCACTCTTTTTCGGATGCTCGTATGAGTTGGTAGCATGGAATCAACCATGCTATCTTGTCACTGCTTTGCTAAAGAATCATCATAGTTGTCCTCATCAACTGGGAAGACATGTGTCTCTTCCGGCTCCCTTATTGCCTTAGCCTTGGCAGACCGGTGTTTGCTTTTGGTACCTACCTCTCCCCCCACCTCAATACTGACATCTTCATCATATTGATCTCTTCTTTCTTCAGCCTTTTGCACATTCTCATTGTGCCTCAAATTCAAAGGATCCTGTGATTCGAAATAAAACACTTGTTAGATTGCAATCTGCGTGAAATAAAAAAACAAAACCAGTTAACTGTAAAATGTGCATCACCAGGAAAGCTTCAAGGCTTGTGGTGGCTTTCGAATGCTTTCACGAATCTAAACTCGGAGCACCCTGCGAAGCATCCAGCTCTTTATAAAGCTGTGAAACATTCTTGAGACTCTCCTTGCTAGCTGCAGCAACAGCTCTGTCTTCTTCATCCTGAACGTGGAAGATCATATGTTAGCTACGAATCTTCATTAACCTAGAACAAAATCAGTTAGATGTGAAATGTGTGTCAGCATGAAAGCCTCAAGGCGTGTGGTGGTTTCTGAATGCTTTCGCGATTGCAAACTAGGAGCAGGCTGCAAATCTTCAGCTACGTTCTTCATGGGGGCATCCATGTTATCTTTTTGTATTCCCTTAGCAGAAATGCCTTTCGCAATGACCTTCGTGTCTTTTTTTTGTTTTTGCTGGTGAGTAGTATTCTCTCCTGGGACCTCCATTGGGTCCGTAGGTACTCCCAGGTCAGATAGATGTATGTCCTCTACTCCTGGGCGATCAGCATCAAATATTCCATAGCGGTGGTTCTTCAAAACAAATGTGTTAGTGTGGAGAGTATTGATAGTAAAAATATTTATAGAAACTCATAATGGTATACTTACATTGAATTCTGTGATGAGGTCGCCCGTGCGTCTGTCGTTCGCAAGTGTACGCCTAAGGCACTCGTCCATTTTTTTCTTCAAGGGTGCTCATCCTATCAAATTATTGTGCACTGGCTTCCCGCACAATGGAGGCAACTTCTTTCAAATCAGCCAATACACTGCCCATGAGTGCCTTATCCTGCAAATTACAAGCAGTTAGAAGCATAAGACTTTGATTGTACTTGCAAAGTTACAATATATATTTGTGTCTTATGTTCATCATTTACCTGACCGTCAGTCTTTGGTTTGACCGGCGTCCCAACTGGTGGCGGATTCAAAGGCCGCAGCAGGTCATCGGCACACTGTATGTTAGTGTCGTTAGTATCATTCAAAACATATGGTAGATAATCCAGGCACATAGTACTAACACTTTACCTCTCCATCCCCTATATATTTTTTGTTGATTATGTTGTCAACCTTCTGTGCCTTCTCGTCACTCCAGTTTTGGATCAGCGGCCTTAACCTTGATGCATATGAGATGGTAGAGTCCAATTGGTGCACCCTCCACTTCTCGTAGTACCACGTCTGCATTACAAGAAAAACAGGTTAGGAAATTTTCCATAAAATTAAATGTATTGTCTATTAATAATGATTGTATTACTTGCAGCAATGGTAGGTTGCCCTCCAGATTTGCTTAACCATTTACAAATTTCCTGACACTAGTCATAAGATGGTCAAGTGTAAGCTGTCCAAAATTGGTGCTCATTGTTGTCTCAACGTTTCTAACAATCCCAAGGTATCTGTTGTCCACATACTGTTGTGTTGTCGGGCATACATATTTGCCTATGGTGTACAAGACAAATGGCCTGCAAAATTAGGTGTGTTGTTGCCTTTCATCTTGGCTAGCAATCCTTTCAAAGTTACTTTTGTGTCATTGGGGTCTTTCAGTTCCTTCCACAAATCCAAAGTATCGTTGTGATTTGAAGAGACGTGACTCTTACCCATGCAGGGCAGGTCTGTTATATGCTCCACATCTTTTAGTGTGATCCTACATGGTCTCCCATTAATTATAAAGGCATCCTGCTCTGCATCATATGAATAAGCCATGGCCCGGCACAGTAGACGTCTCATTCTCATGCCAGGAGTCTTGAGAAGTTCACCCAGTCCAATCAACTTGATGTACGTTAGTTGTTGTGCATTTAAATCTTTTATGAACTTCTCGTATTGCAGCAATGAAGCAACCTGAGTTCCCTGAATGTACAAATAGTGTGATTAGATTCTGTATGGTATTCATTTAAACACGCATAGAACCGACTAGATGTAATCTTTGCCAATATCAAAATTGTGCTCTACATTACTGCATGAAATTATAGAGCTTCTAGGCCATATAATGAACACCAGACATAGAAAAACAAGCTATCTCTGTCCGCAAATTGATAGATAATAGTATAGGTTTTTAGTACAAAGAGCAGACTTTGTTCTATGTACACTACTAAAGTTTCAGGCGTCACGCTTACGAAAATAATTGCATACATGATCACAAGATCAATAGTTTATAGATAATCACCATACTAGGAATGTAACATGTGATCCTACTGTCCATCTTTCTCTTTAGTTTTCTCCTTTATTTCTCTTCAACCTAAAATTTAATATAGTACATACATTTGATGTTCTCAATGCCAAATAAGTGAGGCGTGCAACTTATGTACAAAACTACTTTGTATTCTGTCTACTGCATATTTGATCAGGCATTTAGGAGTACTACGATTATTTTGTTGATTCGGTTGCTGGTTTTAAACAAAGTTGAATTACTAGTCCTTCCTTTCCATATCGCTGCACGTAGAACTTTCCAGCACGAAAATTAGCGCAAGCTTCATTACAGAGAGAGGCATTCACGACTAAAAACTAAGACAGGAAGGTATCCACGATCTCCCTTAAGTTTAGCTAAAGCACATGTAGATGTGCTCTAAGTATTGCTTATCTAAGTCCTATGTCATTGATTTTATGCTAAGATTCGTGCAAGCCTTTCTAGACACACCAATCTCCCTTCGGTAAAATAGGGATAGTTCGTTATGGCTGTAACTAAACGAGATCAAAAAGAAGTGCGCCGTAAATAATGGGATTGCATGCAGACTTGGGAAGGAGGGTGTATACACTATACAAGGATCTCGATCGTTACTGGAGGATTCTCTCGGTGGCGACCGGCTCCATTGCCGTTCGCTTTCATCTTTTGATTCGCCGGCTTCTCCGACGTGCCCTTCTCTTTCTTCGGCTTCTCTGACGTGCCCTTCTCTTTCATCTCAGGATTCGCCGACGCAGGCTTTGAAGATGACGGCTCCGTCGGCTTCACCGACCTGGGGGAGCTACTTTGGGCGGCATGGGGTGGTAATTCGGTGTAGTCATGGAAGGCTAGGTATGGGCGGCGTGGGGTGGGAGGCGTGGGGTGGAAGTATACGATCTGTGCCGTGAAAAGCATTGTATTTATAGGGGATTATCTAACAACCGATCACAAGGAAATATTGGGAATTTGGGATCTCACGAAGAGGTAGTTTTAGATCACGTAATGTTTATGTATAGGGGATTCTCTAACAACCCACCACAAGGAAATATTGGGAATTTGGGATCTCTTGAAGAGGTAGTTCTAGATCACGTAAAGTTTTTTTAGCTATATTTTTATTTTGGGAATTTTTTAGCAAGTTTAGATCAGTAATCTCAACCGTGAAGCGTTTGGGCCTCTTGTGCTTTCTTATACGGGCCTATGGGTGAGCCCATTTTAAATGTGAACATGAAAAAGGAAGCGAGGACTCCAACAGGCGGGACGAGCCCCATCCCAATTATTTAGGACGGGTGAGGGAGTCCTGGATTAGGGGGTGTCCGGATAGCCGGACTCCTGGATTATGAAGATACAAGATTGAAGACTTCGTCCCGTGTCCGGAAGGGACTTTCCTTGGCGTGGAAGGCAAGCTTGGCGATGCGGATATGTAGATGTCCTACCATTGTAACCGACTCTATGTAACCCAAACCCTCTCTGGTGTCTATATAAAACGGAGGGTTTTAGTCCGTAGGACAGAACAACAATCATACCATAGGCTAGCTTCTGGGGTTTAGCCTCGTTGATCTCGTGGTAGATCTACTCTTGTACTACTCATATCATCAATATTAATCAAGCAGGAGTAGGGTTTTACCTCCATCGAGAGGGCCCGAACCTGGGTAAAAACATCGTGTCCCTTGTCTCCTGTTACCATCTGCCTAGATGCACAGTTCGGGACCCCCTACCCGAGATCCGCCGGTTTTGACACCTACATTGGTGCTTCCATTGAGAGTTCCTCTGTGTCGTCACTTTTAGGCCCGATGGCTCCTCCGATCATCAATAGCGACGCATTCCAAGGTGAGACCTTTCTCCTCAGATAGATCTTCGTCTTCGGCAGCTTCGCACTGCGGGCCAATTCGGTTGGCCATGTGGAGGAGATCGAAAGCTACGCCCCTGGCCATTAGGTCAGATTTGGAAGTTTAAACTACACGACTGACATCCGCAGGGACTTGATCTTCGACGGATTCAAGCCACTGCCGAGCGCGCCGCACTGTCACAACGGGCATGATCTAGCTCTACCGCCAAACAGTGCCCTGGAGGCCGCACCCGCATTGGCTTCGACCCTTAATTCGGAGCGAACTGCGCCGATCGAGGATGGGTGGTTGGACGCCGCCTCAGGGGCTGCGATCCCTACGGCGATCGAGCCGAACACCAGCCCCGCACTCCGCGAGTCTCGTGACTCCAAGGAGCCGGACTCCTCTCCGGACTCCGAGCCCTCCGCGCCCCTGCCGATCGAATCCGATTGGGCGCCGATCATGGAGTTTACCTCCACGGACATCTTTCAGCACTCGCCTTTCGGCGATATTCTGAAGTCACTAATGTCTCTCTCTTTATCAGGAGAGCCCTAGCCGGACTACAGTCAGCAAGCTTGGGATACGGACGATGAAGAAATTCAAAGCCCGCCCACCACCCACATTGTAGCCGTTGTCGATGATTTAACCGACATGCTCGACTTCGACTCCGAAGACATCGACGGTATGGACGCCGATGCAGGAGACGATCAAGAACCAGCACCTATAGGGCACAGGAAAGCCACCTCGTCATATGACATATACATGGTGGACACCCCAAAAGAAGGAGATGGCGATGGAACAGCGGAGGATGACCCCTCCAAGAAACAGCCTAAGCGCCGGCGTCAGCGGCGCCGCTCTAAATCCCGCCAAAGCAAAAATGGTGATTCCGGCACGGGAGGTAATAATACTTCGGACAGTACCGAAGAAAACCACCTCCGGCAAGATTCAGCACAGGAGGATGGAGAAGCCAGCCCTCATGAGAGAGCGGCAGACAGAGAGGTCGAGGACGATAATTATATGCCTCCCTCCGAAGACGAGGCAAGCCTCGACGACGACGAATTCGTCGTGCCAGAGGATCCCGTCGAGCAAGAACGTTTTCAACGCAGGCTTATGGCCACGGCAAGCAGCCTCAAGAAAAAACAGCAACAACTTAAAGCTGATCAAGATTTGCTAGCCGACAGATGGACTGAAGTCCTTGCGGCCGAAGAGTATGAACTCGAGCGCCCCTCCAAGAGCTACCCAAAGCACAAGTTTCTACCCCGATTAGAGGAGGAAGCACCTAAACCTACATCATCAGCACATGATACGACCGACCTGCCACCTCGTGGCCACGAAAGAGAGGCCTCTCGGCCCTCCACTCAAGCCGCACCTCGGCGCCGCTCAAAACATACCAAGGCACGGGAAAATGCGCCAGACCTGCGAGATATATTGGAGGACAAGGCAAGGCAAACAAGATCGATCTACGGACCGCACGGGCGCCCCATGGCACGTGCCGATGATCATCACTCCGGATATAGTAAATCCGGCCGGGCCGAACACAATAGACAAAGCCCGTTCGAGCTACGTCGTGATATAGCCCAATACAGAGGCGCCGCACACCCACTATGCTTCACAGAGGAAGTAATGGATCATCAAATCCCTGAAGGTTTCAAACCCGTGAACATCGAATCATATGATGGCACAACAGATCCTGCGGTATGGATCGAGGATTGTCTCCTTCATATCCACATGGCCCGCGGCGATGATCTACACGCCATCAAATACCTCCCACTCAAACTTAAGGGACCAGCTCGGCATTGGCTTAACAACTTGCCAGCAGAATCAATCAGTTGTTGGGAGGACCTAGAAGCCGCATTCCTCGACAATTTCCATGGTACTTATGTGCGACCACCAGACGCCGATGACCTAAGCCACATAATTCAGCAGCCAGAGGAATCGGCCAGGAAATTCTAGACACGGTTCGTAACAAAGAAAAATCAAATAGTCAACTGTCCGGACGCAGAGGCCCTAGCAGCCTTCAAGCACAATATCAGTGACGAGTGGCTTGCCCGGCACCTTGGACAGGAAAAGCCGAAATCTATGGCAGCGCTCACGACACTCATGACCCGCTTTTGCGCGGGAGAAGACAGCTGGCTTGCTCGTAGCAACAATATGACAAATAACCCTGGTAATTCAGATACCAGAGACAGTAGTGGCAGGTCGCGTCGCAACAAGCAAAAGTGCCGCATTAACGGCGACAATGCTGAGGATACGACAGTTAATGCCGGATTCAGAGGCTATAAATCCGGTCAGCGGAAAAAGCCATTCAAAAGAAATACTCAGGGCCCGTCCAATTTGGACCGAATACTCGACTGCTTGTGTCAGATACATGGCACCCCCGAAAAGCCAGCCAATCACACCAACAGGGATTGTTGGGTGTTCAAGCAGGTAGGCAAGTTAAATGCCGAAAAGAAAGACAAGGGATTGCATAGCGATGATGATGAAGAGCCCCGGCCGCCGAACAACAGTGGACAGAAGGGTTTTCCCCCACAAGTGCGGACGGTGAACATGATATACGCAACCCACATCCCCAAGAGGGAGCGGAAGCGCGCGTTAAGGGACGTATACGCAATGGAGCCAGTCACCCCAAAGTTCAACCCATGGTCCTCCTGCCCGATCACCTTTGATCGAAGGGACCACCCCACTAGCATCCGTCATGGCGGATTCGCCGCATTGGTTCTAGACCCAATTATTGACGGATTTCATCTCACTAGAGTCCTTATGGACGGCGGCAATAGCCTGAACCTGCTTTACCAGGATACAGTGCGGAAAATGGGCATAGATTCCTCAAGGATTAAGCCCACTAAAACGACCTTTAAAGGCGTTATACCAGGTGTAGAGGCCAACTGTACAGGATCAGTTACACTTGAAGTGGTCTTCGGATCTCCGAAGCGAGTAGTTAATCTTCGACATAGTTCCGTTCCGCAGTAGCTATCACGCACTGCTCGGGCGAACCGCATTTGCCAAGTTCAATGCAGTACCGCACTACGCATACCTTAAGCTCAATATGCCAGACCCTCGAGGAGTAATTACGGTCAATGGAAACACCGAACGCTCCCTCCGAACGGAGGAGCACACGGCGGCCCTTGCAGCGGAAGTACAAAGCAACCTCTCCAGGCAGTTCTCCAGTCTGGACACCTTCAAGCGCGCCCGGAGTAACCTACAACAAGACCTCCTGGCACGTTCCGAGCAGGCGTAGCAATGCGGCCCCAACCCCAGCCCTCGCGAAAATGCGACACCAGTGCTTCGCGTACATAACTACGCTCTAGAAATACCATGGGTATAGGGGGAGGGGCACCATCACGACACGCCCGAAACACGGCTTAAACCGCACTAGGGGCTGCCGATTTTTTTATTTTCTCTTACTCTCAGGACTCCATTCTTCGGAAGGCCTATCCGGCAGTACAATTGCCGCACAAATGATGCAAGAACCAGGGAAGCAGACAAGCCACACCGCATTACGGAACTCAAAGGTGGTCTCTATCACGAGCAGTATACCTGTTTCGCATACCATTCCGCAGCCTGCCCCTGGAACGGACATGTTAATTAGTCCAACCTTTTGCTTATTGCGTTATTTGTATCGTTCTGCCTTGATCGCAGCCTTTTTTAATAAACAATGCATAGCTTTTGTCTATTTTTTCATTACCCTTTTTTACAAATATATGTTCATTAACGACATGTTGCACCCGTACACTTTGGTACGGCCGAATACGCCAGGGGCTTTAGTACCCCTCAATATGGTGTGAGAAGCTCGAACACTTTAACAAGTGCGGCACCCTGAACTTATAGCATTATATGCATCGGCTCCGAATCATGTCTTGGGTCAATAGTTGGGTTTGCCCGGCTCCTATGTTTTGGTGCCTTACATTCCGTTATATCGGCCAAGGTAGCACTAGGAGAACTACTGCGATTGTGCCCTAGTTGAGCTGGGCTAAGCACCTCAGTAGAGAAAGCTAAAACTGACTGTCATGATGAAGTGAGAGTTGGTTGTTGTTCGAGAGGTTTTTCGAGTCCCTAAAGACTTATGCCGCGTGGATAGCGCCCGAACTCGATCTTCCGAATACTAGGGGCTTCGCCGAAATTTAAAATTATAGAATTCTATGGCTAAGTGAGAGTGCTCAAGCATTATAGTCCGATTGCCTTGTTCGTTGTGCTGAGCGCCTCCCTCTAAGGACCCAAACATGGGAAAAAGAGCGCTCAGGTTTATCCCGAACACCCCAGCACTAGTGGCATGGGGGCATAAGCCGACGACTCGCCATCTCTCAAAATTGATAAACGGCCGCACATAAGGTAATATTTTAAATTTCAAAAGCATTGCTTAGCGCATATTAAGAAGTTTCCAGCGCACAGGACAAAACGAGCGAGTTTACTCAAAAATTACATCCCTGGAACATTCATCCGCCATAAGGCGGGCACCCTTCAGAATGTCCTTATAATACATCTTGGGCTTGCGATGCTCTTTCCCCGGCGGTGGCCCGTCCTTCACAGGCTTCTCAGCATCCAGCTTGCCCCAGTGCACCTTAGCGCGGGCAAGGGCCCTACGGGCACCTTCGATGCAGACGGAGCGCTTGATGACTTTGAGCCTTGGACAGGCCTCCATCAGCCGCCGCACCAGCCCGAATTAGCTCCCAGGCAGAGCCTCTCCAGGCCATAGCCGAACTATGAGGCCCTTCATGGCATGTTCGGCCACCTTGTGGAGCTCGACCAGTTGCTTCAGCTAGTCGCTCAAGGGCACAGGGTGTCCGGACTCAGCATACTGAGACCAAAACACCTTCTCCGTTGAGCTGCCCTCCTCGGCTCGGTAGAATGCGGCGGCATCGGACATGCTACGGGGTAAATCTGCGAATGCTCCTGGAGAGCTCTGGATTCGGGTAAGTAACAAGTAACTCACTTTTACACGTTTGCTTTGCATAAAGAATGCCTTACCCGCCGCTATCTTTTTCATCGCATCCAACTCCTGGAGGGCCTTCTGGGATTCGGCCTTGGCAGACTTGGCATTTTCAAGCTCCAAACTCTCATGTTTTTTCATGAGAGCCTGGAGCTCTTGCCGCACCTTGCCAACCTGGGCCTCATACTTCTCCCGCTTGGTGCGCTCTATGGCCTCCCTCTTCTCGGCCTCGGACAGCGCTTGCTTAAGGGTCGCCACCTCAGACGTGGCCCCTAGAATAGCCACGATAATCCTGTCATTTTTTGCAATTGCACTTTTTTATATATTTAAACAAGGTATTTCTTACCTTCCTTGTCCTCGAGCTACTTCTTGGCAAGCCCGAGCTCTTGCTCGGACTGCTCGAGGTTCTGCTTTAGCTTGTCCACTTCCACAGTTAGTGTGGCGGACGCCAGCAGAGAAGCCTGCATACGCATATTGACTCCTTTTTGTTAGACTACTGCGAATCTTATTTGATCCTCTATTCGGCTTTTCTTGTTGAACGCCAAACAGAGCCTCAGGGGCTACTGTCTATGCGGTAATATTTTTACACATTCTTTACTTACCTCAAAGCCTGTTAAAAGGCTGGCACAAGCTTCAGTCAGTCCGTTCTTGGCGGACTGAACCTTCTGGACCACCGCACTCATAATGGTGCGGTGCTCCTCGTCGATGGAGGAGCCTTTAAGCACCTCCAACAGATTGTCCAGCGCCTCCGATTGGACGAGGGTCACCGGCTCGGTGGGCTTGCTCCTCTTGGAAGGAGGTCGCTCGCCGGACTCTAGAACCTTTGAAGGTTCTGGAGCGGTGTCCGGCCTAGGGCCGGACTTGTAGCCCTGGGGGGATCTATCCCCTTTACTCCTGGAGTCCGGGAGGTCACCTTGCGGCTCCTCCAGGACTACCCTCTCTGGCTTGGAACCCGTTGGGAAGCCACCTCGGCATCATCCGTAGGGCGGGGAGAGGTAGCGGGCGGAAGTGAATTCACGTCCGACGAATCCAGGGAGCCGCTCGACGACTCGTCGAGCCCAGCCTTGGGCGGATTGCATAGATATATTCTACATAAGGAAAAGTTGTGCAATAAAGGAACACTACCCTCTCATGGGGCCTTGGGGTGGGGAGGAGCTGCCCCTCTTCGGGGAGCCGGTGCGCGATGTCATCAGACAAGTATCCGGCCTTCCTCAGTTTTTTGATGTGTCCCTCCGTGACGGAGGAGACCATCCACTTGGCTCCCGCTCCGGACTTGACTAGAGAAGGTCGAGGTGGGGAATGCGGGCTTGGGCGCTAGAGCTCGACTGCGCAGAAGATGGATAGGCAAACGAGGAAGAAGGCGTAGGTAAAAAGGTGGATCCTTATCCCCTTATATGGACGGATGCGGCTATGCGTCCCCACCGGCCTGATAAAACTCGTTTATCTCCCAAGCGCCGTAATAAACGGCGCGGTTGGGTTACCCACGTCCGTATTCATGAGAATCCCGTAAATAAAGGGGACACGATCTCTGCTTTGACAAGACGTGCCAAGGATACGCCTCGCGAAATGCGTTGAGGTGGGGGTATAAAAACGATTTGAATAAAGGCTTGGCCGTAGTGTGATGTCATACTACGGAATACGTTAGCAGATTAGATTTGTGTAAATATTATACTCCCTATGGCAATATGTGGAAACTTATTTTGCAGAGCCGGACACTATCCTGTGTGTTCAAAATCTTCTATGAAGTACTTGGAGGAGGAACCCGCCTTGCAATGGCGAAGACAATCTGCGCGCCGGACTCGTCATCATTGAATCCTGGTTCAGGGGCTACTGAGGGAGTCCTGGATTAAGGGGTGTCCGGATAGCCGAACTATACCTTCATCCGGACTCCTGGATTATGAAGATACAAGATTGAAGACTTCGTCCCGTGTCCGGAAGGGACTTTCCTTGGCGTGGAAGGCAAGCTTGGTGATGCGGATATGTAGATCTCCTACAATTGTAACCGACTATGTGTAACCCTAACCCTCTCCGGTGTCTATATAAACCGGAGGGTTTTAGTCCGTAGGACCGAACAACAATCATACTAAAGGCTAGCTTCTAGGGTTTAGCCTCCTTGATCTCGTGGTAGATCTACTCTTGTACTACCCATATCATCAATATTAATCAAGCAGGAGTAGGGTTTTACCTCCATCGAGAGGGCCCGAACCTGGGTAAAAACATCGTGTCCCTTGTCTCCTGTTACCGTTAGCCTAGACGCACAGTTCCGGACCCCCTACCTGAGATCCGCCGGTTTTGACACCGACAACGGGCATGCGCGAGGGCGCTTCGTCCTCAATGCCATGATTCTCCAAAAACGGTTCCTCCGCCTCTGCGTCCCCTCGATTCCCTCTTCCTCTGCGTCGCCCACTCTCCCAACAATCTGGCTTCTGGAACGGTGAGTTCTCCTTCCTGTCAATTTTGTTAGTAGTTCTCCAGTAGCAGCACATACGATGGTCTTCTTCTTGTCAATTTCTTGTTCTCCTGCTTCTTGTTAGTAGTTCTCCTACTTCTTTATTTTGTGCGCACAGATTCATCTGCCTGCAACATGTAGTCTGTTACCCACCCACTATTGCCTGAGTTGTGATGGCGCTCCCACCCACCCACCCACCCTCCGGCGACTCTCTCCGGTGATCTCCCCGTTCCTCCGGTAACTTTTCGATCTTTTCCGCGCATTGGATTTGGATTTCCCTCCTCTCTCTTTGGACCCCATTCTCTATGGGTTCTGATGGTGGTGCTACTCTGGATCTGGATTTTTCTCGTGGTCTGGCTTTTGCCGATGAGGTTTTCAGATCTTCTGGTCTTTCGATCCATCCTTTGGAGGGATCCCGTCCTTTTGTCCTGGTGGTCTCTTTTAGTCGGCATGATTTCCGGCTTGATGAAGATTTTGTGGCTGCGGCACTTGAGGCAGCTCTAGGGGGTTCAGCAATTGATCTTATGGTAACATATATCAAGGATAAGGTTTTCTCGTTTGTGGTGTCTTGCAAGGAGATTGGTTTTCATATTGTTGATTCACGCTCTTATGCTTGTCCTCAGTTTAAATGTTATTTTCATCTCTGGGGCAATGGTGGGCCAAATTGGTGGCGTGAGTTTTTGATCTGGAAGGAGTGTGATGCTGAGTGGATTCTTGTTAGTCCCTCTAAGCGGCGTGCTTCTCTTGGTATGTTGGCTATGCATAAGCCCCCTGTCAAGTCTGCGATCAGATCTGCTAATTCTACTCGTAAAAGGCTATCTTTCGCCACGTTCCAGAATTATGATGTGTGCAAAGGGTATCGCTATCCGGCTACTCAGAATTGTATTGAGTTAGCTTCTTTGTCTGGTTATGATCTTCCCCCCAAAGAACGCGTTGTCATTCAACCCCCCCCCCCCCCCGCCGCCGGTGGAGCTTCAGTGGACGGTTGCCTCACCATCGATCACTTTTGGTACGGTCGCTCCTATCCGATCGCTTTCCTCGAAACCAATAGCTCCTTCCCCGGCACGTTCTTCGGGCAGGTTGGCCATTGTTTCGAATGATGCCATGATGGGCCCCTCCGCCATGTTGGGTCATTCGGACTCGGTCGTCACTGGGCCTTCACCCACCTGTCTTCCCAGGCCAAGTTTTTCTACGTTGAGTGGCGGCCCAATTACTGTGGAGCCAAGTACTTCTCCCGTTGGGCCTTGTAGCCCCTCGACGTTGGTGATCCCGTCCACACAAGAGGCTCAGGACGCTTTCGAGACCATGGTCAATGACATGGTGGACCAAGTGCTTACGTGTTCTCGATGCTCTTTGAGGGGCCACCTGTCTGTCAGCTGCCCCTCCACCGTTGGATGTTTGGCATGTGGAGATCCTACTCATTCAAGAAAAGACTGCGAGTTTATTGCGATTGAAAAAGGTTTATGTTGGAAACGGAAGCGTCCCGCTATCTCGGATAGACCGGTCTCTCCTTGCGTCGGGAAGCACGCGCTGCTGCCATCTCTGCAGGCTTGCCCTATCACATCACCATTAACCAGCCCGCAGTCTTGTGCTCTGCACACCCCATCTGATCGCCTCCTCAGACGCCACCGCTCCCTTCCTCGCCGCCGCCCATGGCCAACTTCGATCTAGATCCGCAGCGTTATGTGCCGGTGGGCCATCACATCATTGACGGAGGTGTTCATCGCGTTCCTCGTACTTTCATTACTCCTCCATCGCCCATTGTTTGTTCGCATGAGAGCTTCATGATTGCTGAGGTTATGCCAGCTCCACCATTGCATCAGATGGGTCAGGTACGTGAGCAGGTGGTTGAGCTTATCAACCACATGGGTTTTCATGTCCGTTCTGCTCAGCCATCGATTTCTGGAGTGGGTTTGTTTGAGGTCAGAGATGCTGATGAGCGTTTTGCTTTGATTCAACTACCTCCTCAAGATTTGGGTCAGGATAGATTTGTTCGCTTTATGAAGCACGACTATGGCGAGGGTTTTCGTGGGGTTCAAAGTTTTCGTGATGGATGTCTGATGTTCTTAGGTGTCCCCCTGGATCTCCGTAATACTGAGAATCTCAGGGCTGCTGTTAATACCTTTGGAAAGTTCCACCATTGGATTAGTGATGATCCATATCTTGTCAGATCTGTTGTGTTTGCCTCCTTCCCTAAGGATATCCTGGTTCCTAGGGACGTGGTGTTTTGGATTATGCTACTTGGGGTTGTGCTAAAGTTTCTTGGACAGCGCCGTGTTACATCCTAGGAGCTAATTTTATTGAGCAAATGCCGCAAGATGAGGATCCCATGCCTATTGACGGCAATCCTCACCCCCTGCCTGGTCACTTAATACATGAAGATAATATCTTTGCTCTTTTGCCTTACCCAGCTCTTGGGTGGAACGACGTGCCGCCTCCCCCGCCTCCCATGCATAATCAGGGTGGTGGCTGGGGCTGGCATGACAATGAGCAGGATGCCCATGTGGATGCAGTGCAACTAGAGCTCGTTCCTTATCAGGAGTCTATGGTCATTAACCAGCAGGATTTCTCGGGCTCTGTTAGCCAGTCGGATAGTCAAGTTCAGGCTGATCCTCCTTTACATGATGTGGCATTTGTGCAAGAACCTCCAGCTGTAGTTGTGCAAATCCCTGTTGATAATGGAAATGTTGCTTTGGCTGCCCAGCTTGATGCTGCACCAGTGGAACCAGTTCTCGTTGAGAGTGATCTTCAGATTGGTATTCAGCCTTCAGATAGGTGAGCCACCTGCTGATCCTGATGCATTGGCTATAGTACCGTACCAGCCACCTGTGTTGCCGTAGCAAGATCTTGTTGTTGGTCGAGTTCATGTAGTTTATGGCCCGCCTTTGCCTCCTGAGATGGCCTGGAGGCGTACTTTCGATACTCTTTTGGGGTGCTGCTCTACTCTTCAGGTTCCAAAGCCGGTCCAACAGTCTTCTTTTGGGCAGCTGCTTCTTTCCAAGAGATCGTGGTCCCTGGCTTTTGAGAAGGTCCATTGGGTTTCAGATTTTACCACTGGTGATTCGCCTAGCATGGTCGCTCCTTTGTCTGCTCTCTCTCCTCCCAGGGGTCTTGCTCGGGCTCTGTTTCCTGACAGCCAGGTGGATTCGGAGCACGACCCAGACCTGCAGTCTGCGACTGCCCCTGACGACCAGTTTTCCTTCTCTGCCCATTCTCCGAAGAAGAAGAAGGCCTCCAAGCGTGTTCGTCCTCCAATCATGGACTCTGAACTACGCCGCTGCACCCGTAGCTCTGCAAGAAGGGATGGTTTCAAACCTGTGCTTCAAGCATTACCTATGACTGAACCTAAGAAGAAGAAGCCCCGTTCCAAGCCTCTGACGGATGATGATTCTACCCGTAGCATGCCCTTAGTGCCACCGCCAACACCTCTTTGTCATATTCAGCAAATTGGAGCGGATCTGGGTATCTCTGCTGAAAAGCTCACTGTGGATGCACTTATGGCGGATCCCTCCTCTGCCAAGGACAAATCTTCCATGATTAGCTTGGGATGTGCAAGCGGGGTGTGGTCGACCCATAACTGGACTAGTTATTGTAGGATTTATCTAAATACTTTGTCTCTTGGACCTGTATGCTTTCGTTGCCTTTGCAAACTTCTTTTGTTTGGCTTTGCGGCATGTCTGAACTGCTCTCTGTGCTGCCTGCTATGTGGGCATGCTATTAAAATTGTAAACGCTATGTTCCATGGATATTCGGTCTACTAGAAGTTGGTGTGTTATGTGCTGGAATGTTCGAGGCTTAAATTCTGATGACCGTCAGCATGCTGTTCGTAATAAGGTGGATGAAAGTCAGGCTTCTGTTATTTGTCTGCAGGAAACGAAAATGGAGTGTATTGACTCCAGAACTGTCAGAAAATTTTTCCCTCGTCGCTTTGATTCTTTTGTTTATAGCCCTTCTGTTGGGGCTTCGGGTGGCATTGTTGTGTTGTGGAACTCCTCTGTCCTTACAGGGAGATTAATTTAGGTCAAGCAGTTTGGCATTATTGTGCACTTTACTTCCAAACACAACAATGAGCAATTGACGTTGGTCAATGTTTATGGGCCGTGTCGTGGTCAGGCCAGGGATGATTTTGTGGACTGGCTCTATAATCTCTCCATCCCTGACTCTGAAAATTGGCTTGTTTTGGGAGATTTTAATTTTATTCGATCCACAGAGAACAGAAATCTCCCTGGTGGCGATGCTAATGATATCTTCATTTTTAAGGAGATTATTGGGCACCTTGGCTTGCTTGAGTTACCTATTAAGGGGATATCTTTCACTTGGTCCAATATGCAGGATAATCCTCTACTAGAGCAGCTCGATTGGTTTTTCACTTCCTCAATCTGGATCACTTGTTACCCTTCCACCCAAGTGTTGCCCCTGGCCAGGACTGCTTCAGATCATGTACCTTGTGTGGTCGCCATCAACACTTCCATCCCTAAGTGTAATATCTTCCGTTTTGAGAATTACTGGGTGGAGCTGCAGGGTTTTATGGAATGTGTGTCTGCTTCATGGGCTACTGCATCTAGCAAAACCAACATTTCGGCCAAGATTGCTGACAAATTTAAAACCTTGAGGAGGGATCTTAAGAGCTGGCACATGAATGTTTCCAAAATGAAAATATTAATTGCTAAATGTAATAGGGTGGTTCTCATTTTGGATTGCTTGGAAGAATTGAGGCCACTTTATAGGCATGAGTTCAACTTTCGTAATCTGGTCAAGTTGCATTTGGAGCATTTGCTCCACCTTCAGTTTTTGTATTGGAAGAAGAGGTGCACTATAAGATCTATTAAAGTGGGAGAGGAGAACACTAAATTCTTTCATGCTATGGCCTCTGAAAGATTTAGGCATAACTCCATTCCTTCTCTGCGGTTGGATGATGGTACAATTGTGTCTGATCATGACCAAATGGCTGTTGCTCTCTGGCAAAACTTCAAAAATAGGATGGGAACTAGTCATGGTAATCAAATGTCTTTTGATCTTTCCTCAATTCCACACAGAGTTGAGGGCCTTGACTCCCTCACTAAGATGTTCTCCAAGGAGGAGATGGATAATACTGTTAAGAGCATGCCCATTGATAAGTCTCCTGGGCCAGATGGCTTTCATGGACTCTTTTTTAAAAAGTGATGGCCTATAATTAGTTAGGATTTCTATGAGCTGGCTTCTGCTTTTCATGAGAGGTCTGTGAATCTGGAGAACATCAATTATTCTTATATTACCCTGGTCCTAAGAAGAGATCTCCTGAGTCTGTTAATGATTTTAGGCATATCTCTCTTTCTGGTATGGGGGTGAAATTCCTTTCTAAGATGGCTGCTAACAGGCCGCAGCTAGATATCATAAGATGTTTGCATAAAAACCAATATGGTTTTATCAAATCCAGAACCATTCAGGACTGTGTTGCATGGACCTTGGAATATTTGCACCAATGCCATCAGTCAAAGAGGCCTATTGTCATTCTCAAGCTGGATTTTGAGAAAGCTTTTGACTCTATTGAACATGAGGCCATTTTCCAAATTCTGAGGCACAAGGGTTTTAATGATAAGTGGATTTTCTGGGTTAAACAGTTTTTGGCTTCTGGAACCTCTTCTGTCCTGCTTAATGGAGTTCCTGGGAAACAATTTGTTTGCAAAAAGGGGGTTAGGCAGGGTGGCCCTCTTTCTCCACTTCTGTTTGCCATTGCTGCAGATCTGTTGCAATCAGTAGTCAATGATATGCACCATAAAGGTCTTTTACAGCATCCAATTCCCTGCCATGATAAGGAATATCCAATTATCCAGTATGCTGATGACACCCTCATTATTATGCCTGCTGAGGAATCTCAATTGCTTTCATTGAAGAAAATGGTCTTCCTTTTCTCTAAGTCCACTGGATTGCATGTTAACTATCACAAGTCATCCCTACTTCCTATTAATGTGGATTCAGTGGAGATTGCTAGACTTGCTGGTGTTTTTGGTTGTGTGGTTGGCACCCTACCTTTTACTTATCTTGGCCTTCCTGTGGGAATTACAAAACCCAAGATCTTGGACTTAATGCCTTTGGTTGATAGTATGGAAAGGAAGCTTTCTGTTAGCTCTTCCTTCCTTGCTCATGGAGAAAGACTGGAGTACCTGATCTCTGCCCTCTCTTCTGTGCCAATTTTTTTCCTGTGTAGTCTCGACTTGCCTCCTGGTATTTTAAAGCAGCTAGAGAGAATCCAGAGGCAGTGTCTTTGGAGGAAGTATGGGCAAGATTCTGGTCAGTCACTGGCAGCTTGGGGTTTGGTTTGTAGACCAAAGAACAAAGGTGGCTTTGGTATTTTGAATCTGAAGTTGCAGAATGAGGCTTTGCTCCTAAAACATGCTAGCAAATTCTACAATAAAGTTGATGTGCCCTGGGTTCAACTCATCTGGAATACCTACTACCATGGTAGGGTTCCTCATGCTACCATCATTTGTGGCTCTTTCTGGTGGAGGGACATATGCAAGTTAATGGATAAATTCAGGATGGTCAATGCAGTGCATGTTAATAAGGGTGACACTGTCCTCTTTTTGTCTGATTCTTGGACACTGGGGGACTCTAATATTCCTCTTGAGCAAAGGTTTGCTAGGATTTTTTCGTTTTCCATTGATCCCCTTATCTCTGCTGCGGAGGTTTTTGAATCGACTGAGCTCACCTCCTTATTCCATTTACCCCTCTCTGAGAGAGCTTTTGGAGAGCTACAGTCTTTGCAAAACCTGCTTCTGCTTTCTGACCATAATCCTCAGCTCAATGACACATGGGTATGGAGAGAGGATGGCAAGGGATATTCTGCCAAGAAATACTATTCCTTCTTGCATAAACACATTGTGCCCAACCCACTCTTGTCCTGGGTGTGGGCTAGCTCCTACACTATGAGGATCAAGTTCTTTGCTTGGATGTTGATTATGGATCGGCTTAATACTCAGAATATGCTGGAGAGAAGACACTGGAATGTTTCTGATTCGAACCATTGTGTTCTTTGTCCAACACACACCAAGGAGGATAGATATCACCTATTCTTTCAATGTAATTTCAGTTGTAGGGTCTGGAATTATCTTCAAATCAACTGGATGGCTGGAGATGATATGGTTGCTATTGCCTATCATGCTAGAAGGGATTTTGATAAGCCTTTCTTCTCTGAGGTGGTTTTCCTGGCATTCTGGAACATCTGGAATGTTAGGAATGATAAGGTTTTTAGGAATGTTGCACCCTCTTTTCGTAGATGGAGGTCTTCTTTTATTTTAGAACTTTGCCTTTTGGTTCATAGAATTAAGCCTAAGTTTAAAGAGGATCTGCTTAGATGGATTTCCTTTTTGCCAACTTGAGGTGAGTTTTTATGTTTTCCCTCTTTTTTGCTATCTTGGGTCTTTTGGACCATGTAAATTCTGTACATATGTAACCTTTCTACGAGAGCAATAAAATTGTTGTGGGGTCCATACCCTACAGTTTTAGGTCAAAAAAAACATGTAGTCCATTGCCTTCTAAGAATTTTTCACACAGATTCGTCTGCATGCAACATCTAGTCCGTTTTCTTGTCAATTTCTTGTTTTTCTCCTGCTTCTTTAGTTTGTACACACAATTTCATCTGCATGGGCGATGAACAATTCATAGATACATGTTTATTCTTGATTGTTGATGCAGTTGTTTAGATAAATATTTCAAGAGTGTAAATTTATATTGTTAATTCACATATACTCCCTCTGCAAGGAAATACAACAACTTTTGGTTCACTGCTTTAGTGACTTTTTACAGAGGGAGTACTTGTTTAGTTTAAATTTTTCATGCACTTGTTTACATAAACTTTCAATAGCGCCAGAATTCCTATACTATCTGTCGTCATATTCATCTCGGCTTATTGTTATCATGTTATTGTCGTGCTTCATGTCTTATACTGGTTTCATCAATTACAGTCCTTCGGCATGGCGTTCGAGAATGATTATGATGCTAGGGCAGATGGAAATGCCGAAATTTGTGTGAAGTACACGAACAAGGCTAGCTCTGTTGAGTACTATATTGGCAGATTCATTTACTGGCTGCGGAACGACCACCAGAAGATAGTTGCACTGGATGTGGAGTACACCTGGCCTCGTGGTCCGACACAGATGGCCGCCGTGGTCTAGTTATGCGTTGTCATCTACGTCCTCGTGTACCACATAAGCGTTGCTGATGAGCACTGCAGCCTGCTTGCCACCTTCCTGCTCGACGAGGAGTACACCTTTGTTGGGGTGGACATCGAGAATGACAAGAAAAAACTCAAGCATGTTGGTCTGGTGGTACAAAACATTGTGGATATCCAGAATATGTGGAGAGTGCCTGATCCAGTGACGATTAAGCCAAAGTATGGCTTGGCTGACCACGCTGGTTCCATCATCCACCACAACTACAACAAGATGAAGGATGCTCTCACAGAAGATGACCACCATATATGGGCAGAAGCGCCCTTGCCCTTGAAGAACATGTATTATGCTTCCATGGACGCGTATGCCACCTACGACGTATACAGGTGGTTGGTGAACTTCCAGAAGGGGTTCGAGAGTTAGCGCCAGCATCTCGCCAAAACATCCAGGCGGTCAAAGAAGTCCGGAAGGAAGAATGAATCAACATAAAATGTTTCTTCTATTTATCTAGCTGATAGTCTGTAAACTTTATTATACTGCTAGTAAGTCGTAAGTTCAAATTTCCTGCAAGTTGAATCATCCTTTATTCTAGTTGTCTTGCCTAATTTGATCCAGGTTCACGAGATATTATACTTAAGATGTTTATTTTGTTTCTGTTTCACTAGCTATGATACAGAATGCGATAGCCATTTTTACCAAAAGATTATTTCAGATTTATAATGAATACACAGAATGCGATAGCCATTTTTTCCAAAAGATTATTTCAGATTTATAATGAATACTGTTCTCAACTGGGTTTGAATAGAGATTTTTTTTTAATTGCATAGAGAAAGTTCATTTTTTAATCAAAAGAAGGGTCGCCCCCTCTGATTTTCCATTAACAGAAAACACATGGTCTTTCAAGCCCCTGATACAAACTACAGCTAGAAACTAAAGTAATCAACTAGCAGCACAAATCATACATGGTAGCGAGCCCAGCCAGACTTAACATGAAGGTCCAAAAAATAAAACTGTGACAGAGATGCGCAGGCGACACCACAGTACCCTGTGACTCCACACTTGCGATGAACTGTACAATTCACCTGCTACATGCTCTAGCGTGCGCATATAGACCATCATCACCTCTTTGCTCCCAACATCAGCACCTCTTTGTTTACCACCTCATCTGCAATATAGACCATCCCATGATCCACAAGCAAATTAGCTAAACAAGAATCATAAGATCACTATACCATTTATTTTGTAATCTCACATTATTGCTGCATTGCCAAAGAGTCAAGAACACAACTGATGCCCTTCCCGCATCTCCTATGCAAACACTCATAGGTAGTTCTACCATTTGCATTACCATCGTTCATGATTATAGCCAGGGAAACAGCAGCCAATAAAGCAACCACCTGTGAAAGACCTATTTTGAGTCCTGAATAGGGCCGAATCCTAGCATTTACTCTAACTGCAACATGTCCTCCTCTCATAGTCATAATCACCCAAGACAGAATGAAGACGTAACCCCATAGATGCATAACTGCTATCAAAATAGTTTTCGCACTATACCTAGTGTAAAGGACACTCTTGCGTTGCCGTGCTACATTTGTGGCTCCTCGGTCAGCATGTTCATAACCACCTTGATCTGAAGATCTTCACGGGTGGTGGTCTTGAAACCGAAAAGAACGGCTTTATGAACCTTAAGCTCTTCACTGTCAACAAAATAAGTCCAGTCCATCCCTTGCCGAAGATGATGCGGCCATCATCACACTTGTGGTACTTGGTCGGCATCGAACTGTCCTTGCACAGCCGAATGCCGGCAAGCCCATCTCCCAGTATCTCCCCATCTCCTGGGGTCTTCAGGGCGTCCACTACTTTCACCGGTAATCTCTGTATGCACCGTCATAGGAAGAAAAATTATCAAATATGTGAAGGAGTAGTAAACAAAAGGATCTTCAGCTACATCTACATATGTTACATAAGGATCTTCAGTTATGGGAAACAAAAGGATATGCAAAACACAAATCAGTGTATTCACTGGTTTCAGCTACAATAGCATATCATTAAACT
This sequence comes from Aegilops umbellulata, assembly GCA_032464435.1. Taxonomy (NCBI): domain Eukaryota; kingdom Viridiplantae; phylum Streptophyta; class Magnoliopsida; order Poales; family Poaceae; genus Aegilops; species Aegilops umbellulata. The sequence continues at coordinate 357,486,110 of CP136059.1, read as the reverse complement.
TTCTCTCCATAAAAAAACAAAGAAAATTGCATACAAAATAGAAAATACTAGTACACCAAAAACATACCATCGTCTTTCCTCCTATGTTCGACTTGGTGAAGTGGTGGATAAAAAATGCACCTATATAACCTTTTTTCGTCGCCAAAAGGTCATGTAGGTTACGCTCCTCTTGCTTCGTAAGATTAATTCCCTTCGTTATGACAGCTAATTCTAGAGGATCTTTACGCTCTTCGTTTTGATCGCATGTCCTTGGCAGGTTGCAGCAGTACACCGTAGGAATGTCTTCAGTCAAATCGAAGGAGACAAGGTCGCCTTCTCGCAGGTCGAAGTCTTCAAGAAACCTGCACAAGTTTTCACCACAGTTGATCGCCCTTGAATTCCCTTTGTACACGCCAAAATCATACATGTGGCTCCCTCTCGCTGGAAAAAGTAATGAACTGTCTGGGATGGCGCTGAACTGGTGCCTTGCGTAGCATGGCATGATCTGTAGATGTAGAATTTAATTGCTATTTATTTCCTACATATTGCTAATCTTCAAACACAGTGCAAGTAAAATTGACATGATTATTTATACCAGAGCTGAAGTGTCCCCATCTAGCCTGATGATAAATGTCAACCCATCTTCATTGGGCCTGTTGTAGTCCTGTCGACAGGTTATGCACACCACCTGTGTAAACAAAATAAAATGAAGAAAAGCAAAGGATGAGAATTTAAGAAAAGGGCTTATGCATGTAAACACACTAGGCAATAATCATAGAGTATAATCAACGAAGGTACTACGTCAGTAATCAACAATCATACACTTGAACTGAGCGGGTGGCTCGCCCTCCACTCCTCATAACCCCGCAACGCAGCGCGTGCCCGCCGCACCACAGCTTGTTCAGACATGTCCTTCTCTTCATCCTCGATCGGCAGCATGGGGTCACCCCGAGCGTCAACGCGCGACATTGGCCCCTCCTCCTCTGCAGCACAACTGAGGTAGTGTCTGAGACTGAGCAGTAATCTCTGAAAAAAGTCCTATGAAAACATAAATCCTACTACTGTTGTTACTCGGCCCACCCGAATGTACACACGCACACCTTCAACATACAGCCCATCTACATACATCCGCATCCAGCAATATGGTTCTTGAAAAAGAAAAGAAAATCTGTTCTGGACGGACGAAGGATCGTCAGGGTAACCAACTCAATTAGCCACTTGTCTGTCATGTTGGAGAAAATGAACTTACTTCACTTTTTCCTGGTACTACATAACCACACAAAATAAAGCCTAAAATAATTCCTAAAAACTCTGATATATTGTACGCCCTCACATTTATAATCTTTAAAATATGAACTAATTTGGGCAACAGAATTAAGAGTTTATTGTTATTTCCCTACAAAGATACAAATATTTGGATCAAAATTTCATATTCTGCAAAAAAACACTGCAGTAAGTATTATTCTGAGAAATGTTTAGTTGACTTGCAATCTAGGACTACAGTTTAATGGCTGCCTTACTAAACCCAACCTAATTTTGGCCTAAAAAGGAATTTAATCCACTAGCCCAGCTTGTAAGTTTTGAGCCCACCCTCTGGTTTCTTCCTGGATTCGCCACTGCACAAGGCCAATATTTTTTAAAGTTTTTAAAGGATCATTTGCTGAAATTTGCTGCTATTGTGTTACGTATCTGCACTTGTTCATTGTTATGAAAACCCTGGAATACCGAAACCCTAAAAAAAATACCCAGCTGGCCACCGGTGTAGAAAACTTCCTTCAATCGCCTTCCACCTAACCTCCGGTTTAAAAATCCTAACTATCTAATCCTGGAATACCTAAATCCTGGAAAAACAGGTGCACTCGTTCCACCGTGCCTCCCATGATTTTTCTTCCATGTATTTCGCCACAATATTGGAGGAAAAAAAATAAAGTGATTTTGCCTCAAAAACGACTTGGGGAGAAATTCTCAACTAACCATATTTAGCTACTAGCTGGAGGTTGCCCGCCGTGGGGAGATTCGATCTACCTCTCCTTCATTTTAGGGTGCGTTCAACGTGAACGTGATGATGAGAGGCTCAATGTGGAGCTTTGTGCGTTTACAACACATTTGTTTTAGGAAAAAATAAGCACCTTATAATGTGAAATTATAAAATCCTTATTAAAACATGCTAAAAACCCTTATTTTAGAAAACTTGTTTCTCTTGCCAGATAAAACAAACATAAAATCATGGGGATCGTTTATTGCGTGGCCTTCCCCCCTCCCTCCCCCCCCTCCCTCCCATATTCGGGACATTTACCGCATTTCTAGGGTTGTAACATCGAAAGTTCAAGATCTACGGCGGCCACATGAAATCATAGCAAGGATTGGGATGAAAGCCCCATGTTATGCTCTTTGGTCCACATATGCACCATATGCTACCAAAGGGAGTGGTGGCCTCGACGCTGTTCTCTAGGCGATGATGCTCATCATCTGCCGTTATATTCCATGCAAATTATCGAGGGGCCAAAAATTCACGGGACCTAGTGCAAGTGTAATCATACGACCCCTAGAGGGTGTGCTAAAACATCGAGAGCGGCATGCGTAGGCCCTCACGTAGGTTGTGGGCAACTGGGGCCATATCCCATGCTGGATCAAGCCACAAATTGGGAATGCGTCCGTCCTGTGAAGGGAGTGCGGGGCCCGTTCTTTCATTTGCCTCAAATCTCTGTGCCACGTGATGTTAGACCTAGTAACCAAGGCCTGTCCCATGCATCGCACTCAGCTGGACCCACAACATGCACGCACCCATGTTCACGTGTGAGTCTACACGGCGGGGATGCATGGTTCGGGGGCTGGCACAAGTGTCGCAGGTCATGTGTCTAGGTGCTACTCCACTTGGGTCTAAACAGCGGGGGTGCATAGTTTGGATCTAGCTACCGAGAGGTAACGCGCCCGGTTTGTGCCTAGGCGGTGCATCACGGGGCTGGCGTGGTCTCATCATATGACCCATGCTGAAGGGTATGGTCAAACACCGAGAGGGGCATGCATAAACCCTCACGCGGGGTATGTGTAAACGAGGCCATATCGCATGTTGGATATAGCTAATGGGAGGTAACAAGTCCGGCATGCAAACGATGTGTGGGGCTCGTTCCTTCACTTTCCTCAAACTTCGGTGCCGCTTCATGTGGGCCCTAACCACAAAGGCCCGTCCTGTGCATCACACTCACCTGGACCCACACCGTGCAAGCACACTTGGCCACGTAGACACACACCGATAAACCTTGACAATAGCTAGGGTTTAATAATTATCCATTGATTTTACCTAATCGGTACAACATAGCTAGCGATGAACAAAAAAGCTAGTAGATGCCATGTGAAATTAAATGTGCCAACTGTCCCTTCTAGAATTTTTTCAGTAGTTCTCCCTTCTAGTATTTAGTAGTACTACGCAAAACAAAAAAAATGTCCCTCCTATTTTGTTGTTTTTAACACACTATTTTGGTGTTCGGTTTATGTTGCCACGTTTGTGGACCGACATTGTGCACTTTTTCTTTTACTTGGTTGATTGATTGGTTGGTTCGGGAAAATCTCTGGGTGTGCACGATGCCGTATACGTGCATGTTTGTACCTAAATTTCAAAAGTGACGAATTGTGCGCGCCCTTGACCTCTCTCTCCCAATCAAATTGAATTTTCACTCCCCAAATCTTGCTCCCGCCTCCAGCGCTCGATCGCCTCTGCCTATCCACCCACGTCTTCGTCGCCGCCCACTACTCGCCGCCGCCAAAAAGCCCACATTCTTGCCGGCGAGGATGATCCTACCTGCAGGGAGAGGGTTCGTGGCTGGTGCGCTCCGTGCGGCGGATGTGGACCCCATGAAGGAACTAGTCGACAAGGACGTCGTCGCCGCCGATTCGCAGCCGCAGCTGGTACAACATAGCACCAACAACGACGAATCGGTTAGTCTCTACAGATATTAACCCTAGAATTTGCCTTCTCGAGGTTAACCCTAGAAATTGCTCTCTCGTTATTCCTCGCTATTCGTATAGACAATCGTACTGTTCGCCTTTTTTTATTAATCATACGGTTATCAGTCCTAGAGTTTGCAAATTTAGATGAATGGATCATTTGTATTCCATTTTATGCCTGTCTTTCATATAACCAAAGTTTTAGGAAACCAATACAAAGAAAAAACAATCTATTACCTGCCTTTGATATAATGTACAATTCGCTGGCATGAGATTTTTCTTCTTCTAATACCAGATTGCAGATTTGGAAGAATGGGAGAACTACCTACAGTTGAGGTAAGCTTTCAGAAAGAAAATCTTCAAGTGGCTCATGGCTGCAAAGATTGTGTACCGGCATAACGGTCTCCATAAATGCCTATTCTGCAGGAAAGAGAACCAGCATTCCAAAACCACAGCAATTGCAGCTTACAGAAAGAGGTGGCATCTTAAGGCAAAACCTGCTGAGTTGGCCAACTAATTGGGGAGGGTGAAGACCTAAAAGCATATAGTCATGTTTGTTTTTTGTGTTCTATCGACACCAAATGTAAAAAAATATGGGCCCACATGAACAAGTATCAATCTTTATCTCCTTCGACGGTCAGTCCCACATTGGCCAACATGAACAAGTGTTGATCTCATTGGACTTACATCCTGGCAAAATTCGGTGTCATTCTGAACCTGCTTCATGGGAGGCCTTTCGGGACGGGAAGGGTCCGTCTCGAAGCATGTTTTTGTCGACATCCTTGAAGTGGACCAACAACCTTGTACCAACATGACTAGTATCATTGCCACGTTCCATAGCTTTTTGACATTGTAAGGATTATCTAGGGCTTTCGCGTTGATAAATCATACTAATACTTACGTGTTTTTTTCTGCGCCTGTTTTTTTTCTGCGCTCGAGGGTGGGCTGCCATGCATCGTGTCGTTGGGCTGTGTAAATAAGCCCACCCGTTGGACCGAGCGATGTCCGCCGCCGTTGCATGTGCCTGAGCGAGCCTACATTGCATGCATGCGTCCGCTTCAGCCTACGTTGCATGCGTGCACATACGTGAAGGAGCACGCGCCGCAGAGCCGTCCCCGGTTGACCCAACTGACGGCACATAGGCCAGCACTTAAACTTCGCCTTTTGATTAACACTACAGTTTCCCACGCGTGTACACTCCCGATGCCGCGGTGGGTGGAAAATTTGTTCACATTTGACCCCATTACTGCCACGGTGGCTATTTAAGCCACCTATCATGTTCCTCTTCCTGTCACACCCTTCATCCATCTCCCATACTCTCCCACCTGCATTTTGCACCTGCCCTTCTTCTTCTTCACCACAAACAGCCCCAAGAACCAGCCCACCGCAGCCATGCAGTACACCGGGCCAACCTACCGCTTCCCCCCCCCCCCACCGTGCCGGAGATGCTCTACCCCGCCGAGGTGTACGTCGAGAGCACCCTTCATGTGTGGGCGATGTCAAGGTGGAGGGGCGCAAGGGGACTCACCGACTTCTTCCTTCGGGCCGGCTACGGGCACCTCCCTCGGGGATCTCCAAGGATGTACCGAGTCGAGGAGGTCATCCACAACGGGGTTGTGGTTGCTATCCTTGCCCACTTCACTAACCCCTTCGACGCGTTCTACCTCCTCGGCCGCGTGTTCTCGTGTGGCTGCGAGTTCATAGCTTTCACCACCCATAACATCTTCACGGACTACGACAACGTCTTCCCAACCGACGAGCGCATGCACACTCTGCCATACCCCATCAACAACACCACGGAGGAGCACTGAAGGGCGCCCGGAGGAGGAGCAAGGAGGAGCCTGGTGGAGAAGCGGCGGCCATCTATCTATCTATCTTTTTTAGCTAAAAAATCTATCTATCTATCTATATTTGACTTGGTGTTATTTAAGTTGTAAGCGTACTATTAATTCATGTTGTGGGCTTTGGTTGGCCCGAATTATCTATATTTATTATACAAAGTTTTACAGTGGTTGGGCTTTTTTGGAACCGTTTTAATCTCTGGCATTTTAGTCATAGGAAAAAATTGTCTCAAAAAAATTAATAGGAAGAAAACAATCACGCGCCGCCCCTCTCATCCAATGCAGAACCGCCACCCCTCTCATCCAATGCAGAACCGCCGCCGCCATCGTCCTTCCCCTCACCCATCGCCATTATAACCGTGACATCTTCTCACTCTCCTTCTCCTCCTTCTCGCGGCCGCAACTTTGCTCGTCTCCTCTTCCACATCCCACCCCCTTCTTCCATCCACGCAAGAACCTCGATGGAGGAGCAGATCGCTGGCGGCGAGAACGCCGACTTCGTGGAGATCGCCGACGGCGACCAGGTAAAGATGGCCAGGATGATGGAGATCCGTTCTTGGTTTAACAACATAAGGCAGTTGCATTGGACGGCAAGGGCCACTTGGAGGGAAATGACATCCAGGGAGAAGAAAAAACTTTTCCCCCCACCCGCACAACCGAAGCACGACATCGAGATCCTCCTGTGGGTGATGGAGCAGGCCAATTCGTCCAGCCCGTGGGATAGGCGCAAGTGGTGGGTGTTCAGATCCAGGGTAGAACATCCACTGAATCAGGAACCCACGGTGCACGACGTGCCGTTGCAGATTATGGAGCCTCCAACCGAGTTGGATATGACTCCGAAGTGCAAGAGGAGGAGGACAGTGGTCGCGACATCGCTTCGCCGCCGTTCTCCACGCTTCCCTCGCAGCTCCCCTCGTCTGAACGGTGGCGGTACCGTTGTTTAGGGTAAGCTTCCCCACTCCTAATCTTCCTACTGCTCGTGCTTACAGTTGCGGTGGTAGTGATTGAGTACATGCTTTTGGGGGCTGGATTATGATGTATATGAACCCTAGGCTAATTTTTTACTGTTGTAGTGGTAGTATTTGATGTTCACCTGCACTTCTACTCCAAAAAATTGTTATGTGTCTTTCTATTATTAAGTGCTTGATACTATATTTGAACCTTTTTTTTTTGAGTTGTTGATTTCTTTTTGGTAGAGCTACCAACTCTTATGGAGATGCTCATGTTGTATGTCTTGTTCTCCATTATTTGTACATAGCATTCTGTGCAATTAGATGCCATGACAAGCCATGTAGCATATTTATTTATTGCCTCCAACATGCCATCATTTTACTCTGTGCATCTCAGCAAGTATAAATCTGTCAGCTATAAAACTTTGCGAATTTGCTTCATGGTTCCCACTAAACTATAAACCCCCCTTTTGTTTTCAAAGTAAGCCACTGACATCCGGGTCCCACGGCAGTCACGCACACACAAATGCTCCCAGTCATGTGGCCCCTGGCCCACTGGTCATCCTCGATGGCTAGCCAACCTCAGAGTGCCTCTACCAATAACAGCAGCCCTTTCTGTTATAAAACTATGCAACTTTGCTTGAAGGTTGCCACTAAAAATATAACTTCTATGGCCATGCTTCCTAAAATTTATTTGCATTATGTTGTCAATACTTTCATGCCATGCCTTTTGTTGCTATGACAATTTTATGTTGCATGGTAAAATCTTGCTCTAAAGTGGCCATGTTAATATAATTGTTTGATGTTTAAAGTAAGTTGCACTTGTGAGCTTGGTTTTGTTTGCTTGTTGTAACCATCATGTCAACACTGTTTGTCATTATAACTGTTTCAACATAAATGTAATTTTCACTAAGTCCTAACCTGTAACAGCAACTTTGCGTGTTTCGCAGGAAATAAATTGGAGTTCACAAGGCTGGAGACCTGGAGTTGTGAGGCTAGGAGGCTGATGGCGCTGCTGCTGGCTGGTCCTTGTTCTTCCAGCTTTTCTTCCTCCTTTTCTCTCTACTCATTGGATTCCCGGGCTACATCCCTATGTGCTGTTAATGTATTAAGTTGATCCTTTGAATTTATCGTATTAGATTTAATGTGGAAGTACCTTAATCTCTACGAAAGAGATGTTGGTTCTATGACTGATAATTTTGTGACACCCCCAAAAAAAATGTTGGCCTTGTTTTATTAATTAAAATTTTTGCCAGGACTTAAAACCTTTATTTTATGAGCTCCCTTTTGATCTTTAACCTTGTCATTATGGAGTTTTTCCCCTAAGTGTGAACTTTTCAATTATGTTATTGGACTTGTTTAACCTCTCTAGAAAAACTTTACTTTTATCAGTACAACTAATTGCAAAATTAATTTGCTTGATCTTCACTTTCTTGAAGATGGTTTTTCAAGGTTAAAAGGCCATATTTGAACTACAACCATTTGATAGATTCACTTAAAATTCCCACAAGAATTTGGAGATGTCATGTGATGTTATTAAATAACTTTTATGCAAAAACATCTTTATTTCATGAAATATTTTGAGCTCTACACCCTTTTTTCTTCTCTGCTCCAGTGGGCAATTTTGCACTACAACCCATTTAAATATTTTCTTCTAGCCTCTACCAAAATTATGGGATGTTAGTAATATCATATGATTCAACTTTATGCAAAAACCCAGTGATGTTATTTGCAAATTTTGAGTGAATCAGCATCATCTTCATTCTGGACCAGACTGGTGTTTTCTACTGCAACCCTATTATTTCTTGCTCCAGTGACCTTGTGTTTTCTCATGCTCATAGTCCTCCCTACCAAACCCCTAAGTCCAGGAGCATGCACCCTTTGGGGCAATTTTGGTTCATGAAATGATGCCATTTATTTCCTGTCCAGAATTGTAGTTTTGTAAAATTTGCACTAGCAAGTTCCTCATGTTATCCAAATGACCTCACCACCCTCTTGTGCATCCAAGGAGACACTGATCTGGAGAAATTGACCACTACAAGAATTGCCTAAGTGCCCTCGGCATTGTGTCAAACACCTTATGGGCATGATCTGTTTTGGCATGAATCTTTGGTTTGCACTATGAACCAGATCCCCGGACCAAACCAGCTTGTCCACTGATCTCCTTGCAAGCCCAAACCTAGACCTGCTAAACCCCAGCTCCAACCGAGCCACCTAGCATGCCATGGCATTTCGCCGAGCATCTGGTGGGCGTGCGCTGGGCGCGCCCAGAGCGCGCATATTGCAGCCACGCACACGAGCCGACACGCTGGCCCCCTGGTTTTGGCCTGCTCTGCAGCGCCACGCCACACGCTAACCGCCTCACCACTACACGCCAGCCCGCCCTGGCACCCTACAGCGCCACCACCAGAGCATTTTTGGCGGCACGCCGGCGTCGGCCGACAGCTTCTGCTCCGTGCAGCGCCGCACAAGCCACCCCGGCTCGCCACCTGGCCCCTGGAACAGCGCAAGCTCATCCACAAGGGTGTCGCCTAGCGCTCGTCGCCGCCACGACGCCCCTAGCTATAGAATGGCGGTCGCCGGAGAGCTTATCCACGGCCGCCGCGGAACCGCCTTGCCACGCCTATAAAAGGACGTCCCAAGACCATTAGAGCACGCAGGCGACCTCAGGCTACCCCCATGGCATCCCCACAGCCCGCAATCGTCGGGGAAACACCGTCTTCCCCAACTTCGACAACCGCAGCCGCCGCCCCCTCTCCGTTCTCTCCACCAGTAACCTTCTCATCCTCCCATGAACACGTTCCACTACTCGATTTTGATCGGGAACCACCGTAGCCCCAATCACACTCTGCTCCCGAAGCTCCCTCCGCCGCGAGACTCACCACCGACGACCCCGCCCACCCCCGAGACCGTAACACCCACCGGCAGAACCGCCTCGACCCCCTGAGACCGTGGATGGCTTCGGTTTCTCGAATGGAGCCGCCAATCGCCGGCGGCGATCGCCGGAGCCCCGCCCCGCTCGGGCAGAGGAGGGAGAAGGGGGCGCGGTGACTGGTCAAACCTGACCAGTGGGCCCCTGGACCCACTGTCAGTGACCCAGCACCTATCCACGCAGGATAAGTGAAAGCGCAAAATGCCCAGTACGTATCTCCTACTTAGAAAGCGTATTTTCCCGAAACGTTTTCTTTTCTGTTTTGTTTTAAAACAGATTTTGACCACAACTTTGACCGCCGATAACTTTTTAAACACAACTCCAAATGAGTTGATTCTTTTTCCTACCTTCCTCAAATTTGATCTAGTTTATTTTAATATTTATTTGAAAATTTTCCAAAACAACTTTTTGTACTGTTTTGAAATGTGTGTTAATTCAAATATTTTTAAAATAGGATTTTTGGAGAGAGGGAAGAAACTTTCAAAAGTTTTGGAGAGCACCTCACCCCTCCACAACTTAAAGGCAAGCATCTTGAACCCTGGCATAATATTTTTTTTGATGTGTTGGTTGACACATTTATAACACCACCTTATTTCGGTGGACTTGATATTTCATGTGACGTGATCATTTGCATGGAAGCATATCAACTATTTTCCTTGCTATTGGAAATAAATATAATTGAGATGGTAATCATCCTCATGTGTCTTGCATGCATGCCGGAAAGGAATCCGGGAAAGTCTCGGCCTTGGGTAGGCGTGAGCTTGTCGCCGGTCCCCGTCGGGACGGTTATTTCTGATATGGCATGGTAAGGTATATTGAGTGGTGATTTTTGTTGGTTGAAGTATATTTGATATACATGTCATGCAGGGACCTTATGAATCTCCTAAGTCGACCGCAGATCGAGTCTTGTTCCAGTAACCCCCATACTTGCCTCGTACTACCACACGTCCCTGCCGCAGGTAGGGTACGGTTCAGTAAGTTGTCAACCCCTTCCCAGCACACACCGTACAGAGAGGCCATGGTGGAAGATATCGGTTGTAGCCGGTAGGCATGCCACCTGGTCAGGGGGCATGGGTGTTTCCGGTTGGGACCGAGAGGGGAGGCCACCCCTTAGAGCGCGCGATATAAATTTGATCCCATGCTACGCGAGGTTGTAGCCTCCCCACTTAGAGTTTTGCTTGACAAGTGTCGTGGGTGATTCCAGACACCGATGAGTTAAGCTGGTGTGTGCAAGTTAGGCGTGTTTTCAAATAAAAGGCCATAGATGGAATTGGTCCCGATGGACTAAAGGAATCCGTTACTCGTGGGTAAAGAGTACACCCTCTGCAGAGATTAAACCTATTCGAGTAGCCGTGTCCATGGTTAAGGACTACAGTCTGGGATGGGTCAAGCGTCGGTCTTAGTGTCGGTCTTCGGAGGTGAAACGGTTAAACCAGAACGGGAACTACTACTTGAGACTAGTGATGATTATGATTATTACTATTGTTGACTAACCCGTGATATTATTGTTATCATCGAATATCTCTGGGATGGTTCTACCTCCGGGATATTTCACTATGATTATTTAATTTTTAGCCCTTTATGTGGTGTCGCTCAGACGCCCGACTGTGGCATTTCTTTTAAAGCCCTTTATGTGGTGTCGCTCAGACGCCCGACTGTGGTATTATTTATTATTCCGCATTTTTTTTCCGCTCGAGGAGTCATTCAGACCCTCGCTTGGCACCCAGTACTTATTACCTCTATGTGGCCATTGCATAAATTTCCGGTTGCATATGAATAACCTGTTTACATGCATCAAGATATTTATTTATGACTAACTAAGTGAGTATAAGGATATTGCAAAGCATGAGCATCAACGGTTATATTATACCTGTGTTCTTAATGTTTGCGAGTACATTCAAAGTACTCACTGGCTTGTCCCTGGCTATTGTCTTGGCCAGATTTATTGCTTGGACAGGAGCGTTGCGACGACCGCCTCGGAACCTGAGCAACGGTGATAGCAGCCTCGTGAAGATAGGAGTTAACCTGGTCGGCTGTTCCCGTGGGAAATGGAGTCCCATAGCCGTGGTGATCCACAAACCGCTTCCGCCCTCAACCACTAGAAACCATTTGTTGTACTCATAGGCCACAATGGTCTTGTACTGCATATTTTGTACCTTTGCTTGGAATTTCTGTAACAAGTTGGTGCCTCATCAGCTAACAGTAATCCTGGGGCTGATGAGCTCAACGGCCATTTTCTGGAATTTAATGTCTGGAAAACCGGTCGCGACAGACTTGGTATCAGAGCCAGGCTGACCATTGGCTAATCCTATCCTAGCCAGGTCAATAAACTTAGGCATGTCAAACCACCGAGCCATAACCAAACCCACACCCAAGCTTCTCCTGCAAGATAGCCCCACAGTGACCCGACACCTTTTTGCAGTCGGTGCCCAACCTACCAGCCTAGCCGTCGATCACGCGCCAGTGACCGGCCCCCCTAAATAGTCCTTTCTCGCAAGCGTGCGAAGGAAGACTCCGACCCCTTTTTCCTATAAAAAGGGCACGCTAGTCTCAACCCAGCACAGCCCGGCCGCTATCCTACACCAAGCCACAATGCCTGGTCCTATTGTGCACCATGAGACCACAGCGACCAACCTTGGAGGTTTTGTGACCATACTCGCAAACCTCACCCGTCGTGCCTATGCATTAGAAGAACCCCCAGAATATGTTGTGTACCAAGGGCCCGTAAGCGGTGAAAGCCGTCAATTCTGGGCCACTGTACACATCTACGGTAGGGGTCTCGCACCCGAACGCCCCTACAGGTTCACCGGAAGGACAACTTCCTTTGAGCCACAAGCCATCCAACTAGCTGCTCGAGAAGCTATAGTTCATCTTCGGCACTTGTCGCCAAGAGTTGACTGTCGCTCGTTCCACTACTACCCCAGGCGTGAAGGGTATGGTAGACCACCCCAAGTTGCCAACGGAGATCACGAGACAGATCCTGCATTGTTGCACCTGGTGCACTATGTAAGTGCACTAGAAGAACTGTGCGATCAGGTCACAATTGATCTTATCGCAGCTCGTGGAGAGCTGGTTCGTCGAGCCCCGGCAAGAGAAGAGGACGAGCCCAATGCCGACAACCCAGTCGTGCTGTTTGGACAACCGATCGAGCCCCTGAGATCTACCCCAGCCATCGGCCAAGGTGTTGCGATAACCCCAGAAGTGCTACGTCGCATTTTGGGAACACACTCCAATGGAGTTGTGGCCAGCAATCCCCGAGATGGCCACCATCGCTACCCCGAGCCTGCAGCCCCTCAACCCACTCCAGTCAATTCCGACGGCGAGACCCGTGGAGAAGCCTCGACATCCACAAGGCACGCCCGCATGGATATAAACGAGGTAGACTAAGTACCCTAGCCTTGTAATCGTGTGGCCTGGTATTTAAACGCTGCTTGTTGTCATGCCTCTGCTTTAATGATAACCTTGACTAAACACCCCGTACGCAGTGTGAGATTGCTACCCCTGGCGCAGCTACCAAAAACCTTCCCGACAGCCCCCACAGTAACATGTCACCTCGGTGGAATAAGTGTATCTATGGCATTGACTTCGAATCCCGGATCAGAGCTGGAAATTTCATTACCCTTCACCACGGTAAAAATGATCCAGCTCCAGTGCTATAAAAGGGCCACCGCGTGACCTTGCCAAGCACCTCTCACCATGTGCATCACCCTCACAACAATTTCTTGCCATGCCGAGCCCCAGCATTCATCTGAGAACCCCAGATGCAACCCCGGGTAGTTTTGTTAAGATATTGTGGGATTTTACCTGCAGTACCATGGGCGCTACCCAGCCACCCCAGTACGAGCTGTTCAAATCGAGGATCACCTCTTTCACCTCGAGATACTGGGCAGCAGTGCACATTCCTCCCGTAAACTCAGCCCGAGACCCAACAGAGGTCTCCTTCGTGGGGAAATCTATGCCAACCCCACAGATGGCCGTGGAAGCTGCGGCTTGCGAAGCACTTGCTCGCCTTCGATTCGCGGTACCCTATGCCAGCGAACGTGGGTATTATTACTTCCCGAGCCGTGCAGCACCCAGAGGAGTAACATCGTTTCCCGGTGTGCGAATCGAAAGAGACCCCGTCCTGGCCAACCTTGTCCAGTATGTCATCGCTCAAGAGAATTTGATCCAACGCGTGATGGGTTATCTCCAGAGCCTCGCAGACTTAAATCCTCAGATCGCCATCGGCAGATCACTGAGGCCCGACCAGGAGAGGCACGTGCATCGACTAGTCAATCCGCTTTCTCCGATATTGGAAGAATGTGTCTCAGTACCAGAAACATTTTCTCGGGACCCCATCCAGTTACCGTTTGCATTATAGATGTCGCTGCTACGTTATTTATTGCAACCTTTATTTGCGTGTTGTAACTTGTGCGTGGAGCTTAGTGTGTGCCTTAAGTGTGTTATTTTGTTAATTTCGATTAATATGAGTGATTCTGTTGCATTACTGTTTTCTTCCGCGAATAATCCTGGAGTGAGACATCTTTTTCTGAGTCGATACTTCGGCACTTTCTCAAGACGTGGATTTCACGCAAGCACAACGACAACAGCTGACCCACAACCGCAAACACTCGGACACACACACGTACACCGTTTACAAAACTTTGCAACAGTGTTGGAGCTGGCTAACCCCTCTCCTAACCACGGTTAGCACCCGGCATCCCACCTACTCCTCGTGATCACCACCGCAGTGGAGAGCCAACACCCGAGCAGCAGCATCGCGACGGTCATCGAGGATCATCGCGCACAGGAGCACGGAGAGCCCCAGCAATGTCGCCAGCCCTCCGCATATCAAGATCGCGTACCAGTCCGGCATCGCCTCCGCCATTAGAGCCTCGCCCGAGTTTCTGTAAGCAGTAATGGAGGAGGGAGGAGGGGGAGAAGCAAGGCCAGAGGTGAGGAGAAGAGAGAAACACCTCGGCCGTTTTATAGCTCGAGCTCGGTGCACGGTGGGCGAAGTCCACCAACGCCGCTCGTCGCCCGATCGCCGGTGTTCGGAGTCGAATCCGCAAGCAGTGCCGACAGCGCGCTAGCCCGCGAGGTGAGTGCACGCTGCTCTGGCAGCTAGCACGCCGCGCACTACCGCGGTACGGCCTAGATGCCCTACGCGCTAGGCGTCGCCGATGGAGAAAGCACGGGAAAGCGCGCAGGAGAGAGGAAGAAGAAGAGCCAGAGGGAGAAGAAGAGGCTGACTGTGGGCCCCGGGTCCACCTGTCGGCCAGAGAGAGCACTGTGCTCCCGGGTACGACCAGCGTATATTTAAATTTAGACTTTATTCTAAATTTATACCCAGCATAGAAATCTCACGTTTTTGTCTCAGACCGTAGATCTTTCTCCGCACAGCACCAGTATTTCACACTCTGGTTTTCACCACTTATTGCCCTCTTACTGTAGCCACATTTTCATTGCATGCAATTTTTTCTTATACAACTTTTAACAAATCTCGAGGGCGAGATTTTTCTTAAGGGGGTTAGTATTGTGACACCACAAAAAAAATTTTGGCCTTGTTTTATTAATTAAAATTTTTGCCAGGACTTAAAACCTTTATTTTATGAGCTCCCTTTTGATCTTTAACCTTGTCATTATGGTGTTTTTCCCCTAAGTGTGAACTTTTCAATTATGTTATTGGACTTGTTTAACCTCTCTAGAAAAACTTTACTTTTATCAGTACAACTAATTGCAAAATTAATTTGCTTGATCTTCACTTTCTTGAAGATGGTTTTTCAAGGTTAAAAGGCCATATTTGAACTACAACCATTTGATAGATTCACTTAAAATTCCCACAAGAATTTGGAGATGTCATGTGATGTTATTAAATAACTTTTATGCAAAAACATCTTTATTTCATGAAATATTTTGAGCTCTACACCCTTTTTTCTTCTCTGCTCCAGTGGGCAATTTTGCACTACAACCCATTTAAATATTTTCTTCTAGCCTCTACCAAAATTATGGGATGTTAGTAATATCATATGATTAAACTTTATGCAAAAACCCAGTGATGTTATTTGCAAATTTTGAGTGAATCAGCATCATCTTCACTCTGGACCAGACTGGTGTTTTCTACTGCAACCCTATTATTTCTTGCTCCAGTGACCTTGTGTTTTCTCATGCTCATAGTCCTCCCTACCAAACCCCTAAGTCCAGGAGCATGCACCCTTTGGGGCAATTTTGGTTCATGAAATGATGCCATTTATTTCCTGTCCAGAATTGTAGTTTTGTAAAATTTGCACTAGCAAGTTCCTCATTTTATCCAAATGACCTCACCACCCTCTTGTGCATCCAAGGAGACACTGATCTGGAGAACTTGACCACTCCAAGAATTGCCTAAGTGCCCTTGGCATTGTGTCAAACACCTTATGGGCATGATCTGTTTTGGCATGAATCTTTGGTTTGCACTGTGAACCAGATCCCCGGACCAAACCAGCTTGTCCACTGATCTCCTTGCAAGCCCAAACCTAGACCTGCTAAACCCCAGCTCCAACCGAGCCACCTAGCATGCCATGGCATTTCGCCGAGCATCTGGTGGGCGTGCGCTGGGCGCGCCTAGAGCGCGCATATTGCAACCACGCACACGAGCCGGCACGCTGGCCCCCTGGTTTTGGCCCGCTCTGCAGCGCCACGCCACACGCTCACCGCCTCACCACTACACGCCAGCCCGCCCTGGCACCCTACAGCGCCACCACCAGAGCATTTTTGGCGGCACGCCGGCGTCGGCCGACAGCTTCTGCTCCGTGCAGCACCGCCCAAGCCACCCCGGCTCGCCACCTGGCCCCTGGAACAGCGCAAGCTCATCCACAAGGGTGTCGCCTAGCGCTCGTCGCCGCCACGACGCCCCTAGCTACAGAATGGCGGTCGCCGGAGAGCTTATCCACGGCCGCCGCGGAACCGCCTTGCCACGCCTATAAAAGGACGTCCCAAGACCATTAGAGCATGCAGGCGACCTCAGGCTACCCCCATGGCACCCCCACAGCCCGCAATCGTCGGGGAAACACCGTCTTCCCCAACTCCGACAACCGCAGCCGCCGCCACTGCTCCGGCCACTCCAGCGCCACCAGGGCCTCCCCCTCTCCGTTCTCTCCACCAGTAACCTTCTCATCCTCCCGTGAACACGTTCCACTACTCAATTTTGATCGGGAACCACCGTAGCCCCAATCACACTCTGCTCCCGAAGCTCCCTCCGCCGCGAGACTCACCGCCGACGACCCCGCCCACCCCCGAGACTGTAACACCCACCGGCAGAACCGCCTCGACCCCCTGAGACCGTGGATGGCTTCGGTTTCTCGAATGGAGCCGCCAATCGCCGGCGACGATCGCCGGAGCCCCGCCCCGCTCGGGCAGAGGAGGGAGAAGGGGGCGCGGTGAATGGTCAAACCTGACCAGTGGGCCCCTGGACCCACTGTCAGTGACCCAGCACCTATCCACACAGGATAAGTGAAAGCGCAAAATGCCCAGTACGTATCTCCTACTTAGAAAGCGTATTTTCCCCGAAACGTTTTCTTTTCTGTTTTGTTTTAAAACAGATTTTGACCACAACTTTGACCGCCTATAACTTTTTAAATACAACTCCAAATGAGTTGATTCTTTTTCCAACCTTCTTCAAATTTGATCTAGTTTATTTTAATATTTATTTGAAAATTTTCAAAAACAACTTTTTGTACTGTTTCGAAATGTGTGTTAATTCAAATATTTTTAAAATAGGATTTTTGGAGAGAGAGAAGAAACTTTCAAAAGTTTTGGAGAGCACCTCACCCCTCCACAACTTAAAGGCAAGCATCTTGAACCCTGGCATAATATTTTTTTTGATGTGTTGGTTGACACATTTATAACACCACCTTATTTCGGTGGACTTGATATTTCATGTGACGTGATCATTTGCATGGAAGCATATCAACGATTTTCCTTGCTATTGGAAATAAATATAATTGAGATGGTAATCATCCTCATGTGTCTTGCATGCATGCCGGAAAGGAATCCGGGAAAGTCTCGGCCTTGGGTAGGCGTGAGCTTGTCGCCGGTCCCCGTCGGGACGGTTATTTCTGATATGGCATGGTAAGGTATATTGAGTGGTGATTTTTGTTGGTTGAAATATATTTGATATACATGTCATGCAGGGAACTTATGAATCTCCTAAGTCGACCGCAGATTGAGTCTTGTTCCAGTAACCCCCATACTTGCCTCGTACTACGACACGTCCCTGCCGCAGGTACGGTACGGTTCAGTAAGTTGTCAACCCCTTCCCAGTACACACCGTACAGAGAGGCCATGGTGGAAGATATCGGTTGTAGCCGGTAGGCATGCCACCTGGTCAGGGGGCATGGGTGTTTCCGGTTGGGACCAAGAGGGGAGGCCACCCCTTAGAGCGCGCGATATAAATTTGATCCCATGCTACGCGAGGTTGTAGCCTCCCCACTTAGAGTTTTGCTTGACAAGTGTCGTGGGTGATTCCAGACACCGATGAGTTAAGCTGGTGTGTGCATGTTAGGCGTGTTTTCAACTAAAAGGCCGTAGATGGAATTGGTCCCGATGGACTAAAGGAATCCGTTACTCGTGGGTAAAGAGTACACCCTCTGCAGAGATTAAACCTATTCGAGTAGCCGTGTCCATGGTTAAGGACTACAGTCTGGGATGGGTCAAGCGTCGGTCTTAGTGTCGGTCTTCGGAGGTGAAACGGTTAAACCAGAACGGGAACTACTACTTGAGACTAGTGATGATTATGATTATTACTATTGTTGACTAACCCGTGATATTATTGTTATCATCGAATATCTCTGGGATGGTTCTACCTCCGGGATATTTCACTATGATTATTTAATTTTTAGCCCTTTATGTGGTGTCGCTCAGACGCCCGACTGTGGCATTTCTTTTAAGCCCTTTATGTGGTGTCGCTCACACGCCCGACTGTGGCATTTCTTTTAATCCCTTTATGCGGTGTCGCTCAGACGCCCGACTATGGCATTTCTTTTAAGCCCTTTATGTGGTGTCGCTCAGACGCCCGACTGTGGCATTTCTTTTAAAGCCCTTTATGTGGTGTCGCTCAGACGCCCGACTGTGGTATTATTTATTATTCCGCATTTTTTTCCGCTCGAGGAGTCATTCAGACCCTCGGTTGGCACCCAGTACTTATTACCTCTATGTGGCCATTGCATAAATTTCCGGTTGCATATGAATAACCTGTTTACATGCATCAAGATATTTATTTATGACTAACTAAGTGAGTATAAGGATATTGCAAAGCATGAGCATCAACGGTTATATTATACCTGTGTTCTTAATGTTTGCGAGTACATTCAAAGTACTCACTGGCTTGTCCCTGGCTATTGTCTTGGCCAGATTTATTGCTTGGAGAGGAGCGTTGCGACGACCGCCTCGGAACCCGAGCAACGGTCATAGCAGCCTCGTGAAGATAGGAGTTAACCTGGTCGGCTGTTCCCGTGGGAAATGGAGTCCCATAGCCGTGGTGATCCACAAACCGCTTCCGCCCTCAACCACTAGAAACCATTTGTTGTACTCATAGGCCACAATGGTCTTGTACTGCATATTTTGTACCTTTGCTTGGAATTTCTGTAACAAGTTGGTGCCTCATCAGCTAACAGTAATCCTAGGGCTGATGAGCTCGACGGCCATTTTCTGGAATTGAATGTCTGGAAAACCGGTCGCGACAAATTTCTAGGAGCATGCTTAAATTCAATATTTAGGGATTTTTTTTTGAATTGTTTGGATTGCTTACCACATGTGTCACGTGGTCAATATGTAGGGATTATTAACATATGAAAACAACAATTCGATCGCCTATGTAAATATGTACAACATAATTTTCAAGATAAATTGAAACATGACACGTGCACATGCAATTTGCCAACAGGTCCAGCTGTAGTAGAAAAAGACAGCATGTGCACGTATCCAACCGTGCCTCCTACGATTTTGTTCCATGCTTTTGTCGCCACATGTATTTGGAAGTAAAAAATATAAGGTGATTTTCTCATAATAAACCGTTTTGGAGAGAAATTTGCAACCAACCAAAATTATCTACTGCGTGCAACTTGGCCCCCGTGGGGAGATTGGATCGACTCCTAGATTATAGGATGAGGCCATCGTGATCATGAGAGAAGAAATCTTTTTTTCGAGGGAAGGTAGGACTTTTGTGTGGTTACAAAATGGAACTTATTGTAATTAAGGAAATTACTGTTTAACAGAAACCTTGCTATTTTGAAGCCATTATAAAAATAACTAAATTGTTTTGGCAAAAAAAAGTTGATTATGGGTTAGTTCATTTTGTGGACACGTACGTGTAGTGGTGCATGTTGTGGGCCCAGGTGGCTCTAGGTGCATGCAATGTATCTTGCTAGCTAGGGGTGCACAAGGTAGTAACCTGGTGAATCGGGGTGGAAGTCTTGTGCTAATTTTATTTTGTGGTGTGCGACATATGAGTCTACCCAGGGGGAATTCTTGGGCTTGGGGGCCGGTGTAAGTGGTGTGGGTCTACTGCGTAAGTGGTGCGCCACGTGAGTCTAGACGGTGGGGGTGCATGGTTTGGATCTAGCTACCTTGAGGTAACGCATCCGGTTTGCGCACTGAGTGCGGGCCCGTTCCTCCGTTTTCATTGGTGCTTTCTCTCGGATCAACGGAGAATAATCCAAACGCGCATGCTAGGTCCCGGCCTTTCTTGGGTCCCGCATGCCATATTCGGGACACTTGCCGCATTTCTACGGTAGTATCATCGGGAATTCACGATCTATACCACGGCCACATGAAATCATAGCAGGGAATGGGGTAACAATCACATGCTAAGCTCTTTGTTCCATATATATGGGCCATGTGCAACCAAAGAGAAGGGCCGCCTCGGAGCCATTGTCCATTGAGAGGAAACGAGTCTGGCCTATGAACGGTGTGCGGGGCCTGCCCCTTCATCTGCTTTAGAACTCCGTGCCGCAAGATGTGGACCCTAGCAACCAAGGCTCGTCCTGTGTGCCGCACACCAACTGGACCCACACCATGCATGCACGCGTGGCCAAGTAGAAACTCACCGGTGAAACTTGACAATGTACACAAGACGCATGCGCACTCATTAGCCATCTAGCACCCAGCCATGCACACCTAGCCAGCTTCACTCAAACTGTGAACCGTTTGCCAGGTTCGTCGACACCATCCATCCATTATTGACCCCTCCTCTGTTCGTTGGACCTCTGACACGAGTCCCTTCCCTCGGCATTTCAGGTATGTCAAAGCAACACACGACTACACATATTGCACACCGAGATACGACGGCATTCACTAGTGCCAGCCAAAATGATGGACACTAGCGCATGGTTAGGATCGAGAAGCCTAGCGGCAAATGATGTTGGCCTGATTGGTTGGGGGTGCATGACATGGGTCCAGATGAAACGCATGGCATTGCATGGATCCACATTCCCCTTCCCAATACCAGACAGCGGGCATATACCAGACGAATCCAAGCGATCGCTGACGAAGCTTGGAAACCATGTCTTATGTGCATGCTGAATTTCAATATTTAGGAATTATTAACATATGAAAACAATAATTCAAGCGTCTATGTAAAGGTGTACAACATAATTTTCAATAAAAAAATGAAACATGACATGTGCACAGGCGCTTGCCGGTGGTCTTGTGGATTTCTTCGGCTAGGATCCCGCCGAGAGTCACCGTCTTCTGGTCCTCATCTGATCTCACATGTTTATGATCTTGACGAAGATCTGCATGCCACCTCAGAGGCGCCTCCCGAGCCTTGGTTCCAACGTAGTTGGTTATGTCAGAAGCCTTGGGCTCAAGGGTGGCGCGCCCCGCTGGTGTTGGGCGAGCTGCCCCGGCAAGGCTCTTGTCGTGGGAACCTGGTTCGTCCCTCTGCTCTTTGGTGTTTCCGGTCTTGGCGTTGCCTTGGTTGTCTTGTGCTTTCGACTTCTCTCCGGCTTCCCTCCTCTGCCTTGCTAAGTGCGGCCGCGGCGCGTGGCTCTGACTGCCCGTGCGCAAGTAAAGGGGTCAAAGGGAGAGCCCCTACTTTTGTACACCGACAGGAGCACCCAGGTCTGGGACACACATAAGCGCGACGCATTGTTGGGCCGAGCCCAAAACGATGTGCGGGCAGGTGGGGCGGATTTCACGCAGTAACTTTCCATCCACTGCGCTTCTCCACGACCCACTTTGAACGCGCGACGTGGAGGGTCGTGTGTGACGTGGGGGTCATGCGTGGGGCGGTTCCCGCACACATGCATCACATCATGGTAAAGAGGCGTCTCGCGCCTTCCCCATAAAAAGAGGGAGGGGCAGAGGCGTGGCTCATTTACTGAGTGGACTTGGGTCGCAGTCTTCAAGGCACCCACGCCCCACGATCACGGGGCGGGGAACGGTCGCCTCACCCGTCCCCTCGATTCTGCTCGCTCGCCACGCGTCCTCCATGCAGGTGGCAGGTGGTGGAGGCGGGAAACCGGGCCGTCGCTGATTGGGGCAGCGGGTCGGTCCTGATTCCCTATGCCTCTGATGGCTGGATTGGCTGAATGGGGCGGCCGAGCCTCGAGCCCGCCCCTTTATAAGGAGGGGGAGGGGGACATCATCCCACATTCCCTCTGCATCCATCCTCTTCCTCCTCTGCTTCTTCCTCCCACCCATCATGGCGAGAGGGGGCGCATGCCCTTCAACGGGCGATGGTCGCCGCTTGACAGCGCGTTCCTCCTTCCCACGAGCTCGCGGCGGTGCAGCCGGCCACGAGAGGAAGGGGGAGGATGCGAGGCCGAGGTCGCCGTGGCGGTCGGGGGAGAGGGGGACGAGGCGGCGTGATGGCCGTGCCTCCCGCGATGGAGGGCCACGTCGGGGACCAGCCCCGCGAGTTCTTCATCAGGCTGCGCCGGCCACCGCGTCGTTGTCTTTGCCTCCCCACCCCATTTGCCCGGGAGATGGAGCTTGATCCGCCTCAGACCTTCATGTTGCACATGAGGGGCTGTGGGAACGGCGACACGTGGGTCGACATCGACTTCCCCGCTCCTCGCGTCATGTATCTCTATCGCGGATGGAAGACGTTTGCTCGCATGCACAGCATGGCGGCGGGGATCGTCCTCTACTTCAAGTTAATGGAGGGCGGCCTGCTCTCTGTCAAGGTCTTTGGAGATCTTGGAACTCGTCTAAAGTGCTGCGTGGAGAACTCCACCGACGATGAAGATTCCTCCTCGAGCGGGAGTGACGAGGAGGACAGCGACAACGACGACGAGGGAGTCGAGTGGCGGGATGCTGACCCCGACCCCGACTGATCGCGCCACCTCTCCCTCGGCCACGCGCCCTGCCAAGGGCCATCCTCGTTGTCAGTGTCAAAACCGGTGGATCTCGGGTAGGGGGTCCCGAACTGTGCATCTATAATCGATGGTAACAGGAGACGGGGGACACGATGTTTACCCAGGTTCGGGCCCTCTCTATGGAGGTAATACCCTACTTCCTGATTGATTGATCTTGATGAATATGAGTGTTACAAGAGTTGATCTACCACGAGATCGTAATGGCTTAACCCTAGAAGTCTAGCCTATGTGTATATGGTAATGAATGTACCATATCCGAACTATGCTCTCCGATTTATATAGACACCGGAGAGATCTAGGGGTACATGGGGTCGGTTACATAAGAAGGAATCTTCATAGCTAGCCGCCTAGCTTGCCTTCCACGCCAAGGAGAGTCCAATCCGGACACGAGTATGGTCTTCGTTCTTCACAGCCCATCAGTCCGGCCCATGGATAATAGACCGGACGCCCGAGGACCCCTTAGTCCAGTGCTCCCTCAGTAGCCCCTGAACCTGGCTTGAATGACGAGGAGTCCGGCACGCAGATTGTCTTCGGCATTGCAAGGTGGGTTCCCCTTTTTTCCGAACTCCAAGATAGTCTTCGGACGTGATGATTGTATCCGAACCTGTCATACACCACACACAACCGCAGAGAGAATATAGTATTTGCACAGATCTAATCTGTTGACAGATTCTATACAACACGGCATTGCGTCTATCCGGTTACAATTTCGAACCGTTTTTCTTCAGCCATCCCACGCCTCGAGACGCGGTTGCTATTTGCATGTCTTGACGAAGCAGAGATCGTGTCCCCTTATTGCGAGATTCTCATTAATGCGGGCATGGGTAACCCAACCGTGTCATTTGCACAGTCCTTGGGAATAGGCGAATCTTAAGGCAAGCGAGGAGGCGTTTAATGTTTGCTGCCTTTATAAGAGGATAAGGAACCCCTATTCCTCTTCTCATGCTTTCTCTCTGTCTCCACCTTCCCGATCTCGAGCCCCAGCGCCCAAGTTCTCATCTCCTTTCCACTCAAGCAGCCATGTTCGGATCCGGTGGTCAGGGCAAGTGGATGGTCTCCTCCGTCAAGGAGGAGGACATTATTGAGCTCCGAGCGGCCAGATATCTGGCGAAGGGAATAGCCCACTACTTGCCAGCCAAGGGACAAATCGTCCCAACGCCAGAGCCTGATGAGAGGGTAGTATTCCTTCCTCATTTCTTCCGCAGGCTGGGGTTCCCAATCCACCCTTTCGTCCGTGGGCTGATGTATTATTACGTGATAGATTTCCATGATCTGTCCCTGAATTCCTTCCTCAATATCTCGGTGTTTATCGTCGTGTGCCAGGCCTTCCTCCGCATCCATCCCCACTTCGGGTTGTGGCTCAAGGTCTTCAATGTGAAACCGAAGGTGGTGGACGGCCAGCACGCGGAGTGCGGGGGAGCCATGGTGAGCAAGCTATCCAACGTCTCCTGACCCAAAGGTACTTTTGTGGAGGCAGTAAAGGAATGGTAGAAGTAGTGGTTCTACATCACAGAACCTCACGGCACCACCTGGGCTGCGGCTGCCGAATTCCGCTCTGGTGCTCCCATGCGACTCACCTCCTGGGTCGAGAAGAGTCCGGACTGGTGTTCACCTGACGAGCTGATAGCGCTGCAGACGCGCGTTCAAAGTATGGTGACCAAGAACGTCAAGCCTGTTGATGCCATCCAAGTGATGCTGGTCCGCCAGATCCTTCTGTGCCAGCACCGAAGCCGCCCTTTGTGGGAGTTCAATTCGAAGAAGCACCAGACCTTGGTGAGGCTCTTCGAGACTACTCACTAAGGTGCCTGGAAGTTGCTTTTCAAGGGCAACGAGAAGCCACCGGCCACGGATTCAGACCGTGGCCACGATTGTACACACCACGCCAGCAAGGTATGTTATTTCCGACGTATCCCCAACCTCGTTGTTTCGAGGGTGGCGTCTGAGCTTTTATTATGGTCCCTATAGGACTGGGAGGAGAGGGCGAAGCGGGTCAAGTGTCCGGCTCCGCTGCCCGAAGAACCGGTCATCCCGTGCCTAGCGGAGATGCTGGTGCCAGTTCCATACAAGGCCGCGAATGGAAGAATTTATTATGTCACCAAAAGGTGAGTGTTGGAAGAAGTCTGCGGCGCCAAATTCGAAAATCAACAACCGATCCAGCTCGGTGTCCGCAGGTGCGTCTGATCTGGAACATGTTAGCCGAAAATGAGTCTGGAGTTCCATTGACGCAAATATTGCACGGTGTCGAGTCCGTGTACGGCTCCAACATCGTGGAATTTGTGGCCTTGAAGGGCACGATCTGCTTCGGTCTGAGGCCGTTGCAGCAACAGGATCCATCTCCTGGGTGTGATCCGATGACAGATTTAATTCATGTTCATCGGAGAGAGGGGGAGAGACTGCCGCAGTCTCGAATCCATCGAAGATCAAGTCTCCACAGGTATCCCCGGCACAATTCAAGCTTCCTGATCTGACCTGATGGCCAGGGGCGTGACTATCGACCTGCTCCAGATGGCCAATCGAGTTGGCCCGTAGTACGAAGTTGCCGAACACAAAGGTTTGTCCGGGGAGGAAGGTTTCTCCCTGAACGGCGCCATTACTGACGATCAAAGGGGCCATCGAGTCCTTTGCAGATGGCACAGTGGAACTCTCAATGAAAGCGCCAACGTCGGTGTCAAAACCGGCAGATCTCGGGTAGGGGGTCCCGAACTATTGATACGTCTCCAACGTATCTATAACTTTTGATTGCTCCATGCTATATTATGTACTATTTTGCACTATATTAGGCTTTATTTTCCACTTTTATATTACTTTTGGGACTAACCTATTAACCGGAGGCCCAACCTAGAATTGTTGTTTTTCCCTATTTCAGTGTTTAAAGAAATGGAATATCAAACGGAGTCCAAACGGAATGAAACCTTCGGGAATGTCATTTTCTCATCAGATATGATCCAGGAGACTTGGACCCTCCGTCAAGAAAGCCACGAGGCGGTCACGAGGGTGGAGGGCGCCCCCCACCCCCTAGGGCGCGCCCCTGCCTCATGGGCCCCTCAAAGTTCCACCGACGTACTCCCTCCTCCTATATATACCTATGTACTCCCAAACGATCAGATACGGAGCCAAAAACCTAATTCCACTGCCGCAACCTTCTATACCCATGAGATCCCATCTTGGGGCCTGCTTCGGAGCTCCACTGGAAGGGGAATCCACCATGGAGGGCTTCTACATCATCACCATAGCCCCTCCGATGAAGTGTGAGTAGTTTACCTCAGACCTTCGGGTCCATAGTTAGTAGCTAGATGGCTTCTTCTCTCTTTTTGGATCTCAATACAATGTTTTCCCCCTGTCTCATGGAGATCTATTCGATGTAATCTTCTTTTTGCGGTGTGTTTGTTGAGACGGTGAATTGTGGGTTTATGATCAAGATTATCTATGAACAATATTTGAATCTTCTCTGAATTCATTTATGTATGATTGGTTATCTTTGCAAGTCTCTTATCAGTTTGGTTTGGCCTACTAGATTGATTTTTCTTGCAATGGGAGAAGTGCTTAGCTTTGGGTTCAATCTTGATGTGTCCTTTCCCAGTGACAGTAGGGGCAGCAAGGCACGTATTGTATTGTTGCCATCGAGGATAACAAGATGGTGTTTTTATCATATTGCATGAATTTATCCATCTACATCATGTCATCTTGCTTAAGGCATTACTCTGTTTTCATTAACTTAGTACTCTAGATGCATGCTGGATAGCGGTCGATGAGTGGAGTAATAGTAGTAGATGCAGGCAGGAGTCGGTCTACTTGTCTCGGACGTGATGCCTATATACATGATCATACCTAGATATTCTCATAACTATGCTCAATTCTGTCAATTGCTCAACAGTAATTTGTTCACCCGTCGTAGAATACTTATGCTTTTGAGAGAAGCAACTAGTGAAATCTATGGCCCCCGGGTCTATTCTCATCATATCAATCTCCAATCACTTTATTATTGCTTTGCTGTTTACTTTGCCTTTTATTTTACCTTGCATCTTTATATCAAAAATACCAAAAATATTATCTATCATCTCTATCAGATCTCACTCTCGTAAGTGACCGTGAAGGGATTGACAACCCCTAATCGCGTTGGTCGCGTTGAGCTATTTGTTTTGTGTAGGTACGAGGGACTCGCGCGTAGCCTCCTACTGGATTGATACCTTGTTTCTCAAAAACTGAGGGAAATACTTATGCTACTTTGCTGCATCATCCTCTCCTCTTTGGGGAAATCCAACGCAGTGCTCAAGAGGTAGCAAGAAGAATTTCTGGCGCCGTTGCCAGGGAGGTCCACGCAAAAGTCAACATACCAAGTACCCATCACAATCCCTTATCTCTCGCATTACATTATTTGCCATTTGCCTCTCGTTTTCCTCTCCCCCACTTCACCCTTGCCGTTTTATTCACCCTCTCTTTTCTGTTTGCCTTTTTCTCGCTTGCTTTTTGTTTGCTCGTGTGTTGGATTGCTTGTTAGTCTCGATGTCTCTACCTAGATTTGGTGATCTTCACCTTAGAAGGTTGGAAGAGATCGAAAGCAACGTTAGGAGTTTTATTGTTTTGTAATTTGAGCATAATAGTTTCTTTTGAAACGAGCTTAAGGAACAAAAAAGTTTTATGAGTTATATGAATAAAGAGCTCGATGATATGTCTAAAGAATTTGATGGTGTAAGATATCAAATTGCTCTTCTTGAGAAGTTAACTGCTGAAATTTCGGATAAACATGCTATCTTAGTCAATAAGATGGCCGCTAAACCGAATCCTTATGAAAATCAGGATGAAGATCTAAAAGTTATTGATGTGTCCCCTATTAAATCTTTGTTTTGCAATATGAGTGTTGATGAAACTGAATATGATCCACCTTTACCTAGACGGCGTTCCAAAAATTCGGTGTATTTAGATCTTGATGATGAAATTGATAAAAGTGGGATTGAAAAGAATAAAACCCGAGATGTTGCTAAACCCACTATATTGGATTTCAAGGAATTTAATTATGAAAGTTGCTCTTTAATTGATTGTATATCCTTGTTGCAATCCGTGCTAAATTCTCCTCATGCTTATTGTCAAAATAAGGCGTTTACTAAACATATCGTTGATGCCTTGATGCAATCTTATGAAGAAATACTTGAGTTGGAAGTTTCTATCCCTAGAAAACTCTATGATGAGTGGGAACCAACTATTAAAATTAAGATTAAGGATCATGAATTTTATGCTTTATGTGATTTGGGAGCTAGTGTTTCCACTATTCCCAAAACTTTGTGTGATTTGCTAGATTTTCGCGATTTTGATGATTGCTCTCTAAACTTGCACCTTGCGGATTCCACTACTAAAAAACTATGGGAAGCATTAATGATGTTCTTATTGTTTCAAATAGGAATTATGTGCCCGTAGATTTTATCGTTCTTGATATAGATTGCAATCCTTCTTGCCCTATTATTCTTGGTAGACCTTTCCTTAGAACGATTGGTGCAATTATTGATATGAAGGAAGGGAATATTAGATTCCAATTTCCATTAAAGAAGGGCATGGAACACTTCCCTAGGAAGAAAGTAAAATACCATATGAATCTATCATGAGAGCCACTTATGGATTGCCTACCAAAGATGGCAATACCTAGATCTATCCTTGCTTTTATGTGTAGCTAGGGGCGTTAAACGATAGCGCTTGTTGGGAGGCAACCCAATTTTATTTTTAGTTTTTTTATTTTGTTTCTGTTTAGGAATAAATAATCCATCTACCTTCGGTTTAGATGTGGTTTTATCTTTTAATTTTTGTTTGTACCAAGTTAAACCTATAGGATCTTCTTCGATGATAGTTATTTGATCTTGCTGTAATTTCCAGAAACTTTCTGTTCACGAAAACAATTGTTAAAAATCACCAGAACATGATAAAATACTTATTCCAATTGCTGCTGATACATAAAAAAAATTCCTTGGTCGTCCTATTTTTGCTGATTTTTTGGAGTTCCAGAAGATTGCGTTAGTTACATATTACTACAGACTGTTCTGTTTTTGACAGATTCTGTTTTTCGTGTGTTGTTTGCTTATTTTGATGAATGTATGGCTAGTAAAATAGTTTATAATCCATAGAGAAGTTGTAATACAGTAGGTTTAACACCAATATACATAAATAATGAGTTCATTACAGTACCTTGAAGTGGTCTTTTGTTTTCTTTCGCTAACGGAGCTCACGAGATTTCTGTTGAGTTTTGTGCTGTGAAGTTTTCAAGTTTTGGGTGAAATCTTTTGATGGATTATGGAACAAGGAGTGGCAAGAGCCTAAGCTTGGGGATGCCCATGGCACCCCCAAGATAATCCAAGGACACCAAAAAGTCAAAGCTTGGGGATGCCCCGGAAGGCATCCCCTCTTTCGTCTACTTCCATCAGTAACTTTACTTGGAGCTATATTTTTGTTCACCACATGATATGTGTTTTGCTTGGAGCGTCTTGCACTAGTAGAAAACCAGCCTTTTGTCCCGGTTCATAAGGGCCTTTAGTCCCGGTTCTTGAACCGGGACTAAAGGGTCGTTACTAATGCCCTCACCCTTTAGTCCCGGTTCAAACCAGAACCGGGACAGATGGGCCTCCACGTGGCCTGTGCGCCGAGCCCAGGCAGGAGGGCCTTTGGTCCCGGTTGGTGGCACCAACCGGGACCAATAGACCTCCACGCGTCATCATTTCTGTGGCTGGGGTTTTTGTTTTTTTAAAGGAGGGGGGTTGGGGGTTTTGGGGGGTTAATTTAGGTATTTCATATATTGTGTTAGATAGCTAATTAATAGAGAGAAGTGTCATCTCTTATGTCCGTGCTTGGTCGACGCTACGTACTATACATACGTATAGAGAGGACTAGACACGCTATAGCTAGCTAGTAAGCAAACGAAGGAAACAGAAGATCGTCATGAACATATATGCATACAGAGATGTGATATCGACCACCTCTCCTTCTCCGAGAGATTGGTTGAACAACAAGTTCTCGTATATCTATCCGACACTACCGGCTACACATATACAATAATTATATCTTACAAATATAATCTCCTAAATTACGGACGCATGGTCCACATAGTATTCTCCGTCTTCAGCGATCACGTGGTCAAGAAAGAATGCCGCCAATTCCTCTTGAATTGCTCGCATGCGATCTGGTTCTAGGAGTTCATCCCGCTGCCGAAACATCTAATTTGAAGAAGGGGGTCAATACATATATATATGAATGAATGAAACTCAACACAAATGATGGTAATAAAATAAAATTGTGAATATTGTTATTTACGCACTTCATATTGTTCGTCAGAGTAGCCCCGCTCACAGGTCGTGTGGCGGATGGACTCGCAGACGTAGTATCCACAGAAATCATTCCCTTGTTCCTGCCACAACCACTTTACAAGAAATAGAGGTCAATCAAACTGATAAACAAGAATGACAAATGGTATTGATGAAACTAGCGCTTGAATCAATAGCTAGGAGACGCGTGGAACATGCTACTATAGTACTTACTTTCGGGTATCTAAATTGCAGCATCTTCGGCAGTCCCGGAGATTTTTTGGTGAATTTTCTCCAAACCCTGCCAGACAAAAGAAAACAATTACTTGATATCAGGAAATGAACAAAGTTGCTGATATGGTGGATAATGATCGATTTAACTTACTTCTCGAGGATTTCAGTCATGTCCGCATACTCCTGGGGATCTTTTCGTCTAGAGTCCAAGACAGTTACTACTCCTAGCTCAAGCCTAATCTCTAGGAGAATATAGTGGTACCTGCGCACGCATGCATAACTCGTCAATTACATTACTATAACCTGGACTAATATATAAGGGAAACCGAATATGCACAAGACAGTAACACTCACATGAAGTTGTAAGGAAAGAGTATTATATCTTTGTGTTCATTTATTTTGAATGATCGTAGCAAGCTGGCCTCGGTTTCTGCGGCATGAAATTTAACCTGAGTTGCATCTATGAGATATGTGTTAACGAACCCAATATCACCGACTTGTCTTTTCTTCAATTCGGCGATCTTCAATCTGCATAATATAGTGAGGATAATTATAAATACATGCAATGAAAGAGCTGAGCTATATAGAGAGAATTAATGACAGAAGTAGTAGTACTTACAGACAGTAGCAGGTGACCGTTGCTTTATCGAGGGCCAATTGATAGAAAAACTGATAGAACTCCTCAAATGGAATAGGCAACAGATCAATTCCAACGAGGTCATGCTCCGATTTAACTCTCACATACAAAGTACTCCTCCCCCCAGACTCTCTGCAGATTTTCAAGTACCAATCATACAATCTTCGCATCATCGTTGTTAGAGATTTTTCATCTTTGATGAGAGGCATCTCGTACCCGTATGTGTGTATCTGCACCTCCATGGGATCATAATGTACATCGTCAAGCAGGTAATCGTCAAGACTGCTATAACCAGGCACCATCCTCGGATCGACGATGTCGCTAGGCACCTTGAGCGGGGGGCACGATTGATTCCCTTGTTCGCCGAGCTGGGAAATTTGTTTTCCAGCTGCTCGTCGTTCTTTCAACCTTTGATCACTGACTGTACTTCCCGACCGCTCCGCTTCGGCCCATGTCTTTGCAATAATACGCTCATAGTTGCCTTTCGGCGAAGACTCGGGTGGTTTTGCCAGGGCAGCCAGAGTGCGCTTCGCTTTCACCGGATCTACCTTCTCCTCCGGAGGTGGATTTCTCTGTGCTTTCAACCCTTCAAACCATTCCTTCGCTTCGGTTCGCACGATCTTCGCGTTCTCCTCCGGAGTCCTCTCATATGGTAACTTCTCTGGAGTCTTCAGAGAAGGACCGAATCTGTATGTCTTCCCGCCTTTGGCTGTACTGCTAGACGTCGGGCGAGCAGACAGAGCGGCTGTCTTCTTTACTTGCTTACAAGGAAGAGGAGAAGGACTACGACGTGCCGGAGCAGCTGCTGGAGCGGCGGCGGGTCTCTTCCGCCCTTGCTGACGAGGCAGAGAAGGAGGAGGCTGGCTGCTCGGGCGCGCAGGCGCAGGCGGAGAAGGAGGCGGAGTGCCGCCAAGCGCCGGAGAAGGAGCCGTCCGAGTACCCTGATCGTCACTCGCCGGAGGAGGAGGCGGTGGAGGAGGCGGAGTGCCCTGACTCGCCGGAGGAGGAGGAGGAGGCGGAGGCGTCCAGTTCTGAAGGTTGATGAGATCCTTCGGCCATAGGCATGGAGTCTTCAGAGCAGAACCCAGCCTAGTCTCCCCTTCACCGGTAGGGTGGTCAAGCGGGAGCTCCTCAAATCCCTCCATTATTTCATCCACCATCACCCTAGCATATCCTTCTGGAATCGGCCGGCAGTGAAAAGTTGCTCCGGGTTCAGAAGGATAAATAGAGCCAACAGCCGCCTTGACCTTCATATTAATCCATTGCGTCATAAGGTGGAAATTTTGAGACTCCGTGATAGCATCCACGGGATAGCTGGCAGGAGCCGTCAAGACATGCTCCGGCTGAAGCAGCTCGGTGGAAGCCACGCTGCTTCTCCACTGAGATGGCGGGGTAGCTTCGGGGGAAGCTTCGGCAGTTCGTTAGGTGCGATTTGCTTCTCGTTCCTCTATCCCGAGTACCCTTGCTTTAAGCGCCTGCAGTTCGGACTGCTGCACTTTCTTCCTCCTCTCCTGGCATTTGTAACCGCCTGCGTCCGGAAACCCAGCCTTTCACGGAGTGGAGCCTGGCGTACCTCGTGTCCGCCCAGGGTGCTCAGGATTCCCGAGGGACAATGTGAGCTCATCCTTCTCTCTGTCTGGAAGGAACGTCCCTTGCTGCGCTGCTTCGATATAGTACTGAAGCTTCTTCAAGGGTATGTCAAGTTGCTAGTCCGTCCAAATGCACTTCCTTGTTACAGGGTCCAAGCTTCCGCCAGCCCGAAGAACCAAGTCCGGCAACGGTCTGGCTAGTTCATTGTCTCTGGTTCGATCCCTTTTTCAACCAGATCATTCTCATCCTTGGCCCACTTAGGTCGGGCTATAAGGTAGCCACCTGACCCCGTGCGATGGTGATGCGTCTTCTTCGCAGCATTTTTCTTGTTTGTCGCCGACATCTTCTTACTCTTTTCTGATGTCTTGTGGGCCACAAATGTGGGCCAGTGATCTCTGATCTTCTCATATCTGCCCTTGAATTCTGGTGTCTCTTTTTTATCGACAAACTTATTCAGCTCTTTCTTCCACCTCCTGAATAGGTCTGCCATCCTCTTAAGAGCAAAAGACTTGATTAATTGCTCTTTAACTGGCTTCTACGGATCATCCTATGAAGGTAGGGTGAAATTTGACTTCAGCTCAGTCCAAAGATCATTTTTCTGCATATCATTGACGTAAGACTCCTCAGGGTCTTCTGTAGCCGGCTTTAACCATTGCTGGATGCTGATCGGGATCTTGTCCCTAACCATAACCCCGCACTGAGCAACAAATGCGTTCTTTGTTCAGATGGGTTCAATCGCTTGGCCGTCGGGCGTGATTGCTATGATCTCAAACCTTTCATCCGAGCTCAACTTTTTCTTTGGGCCTCGTCTCTTTACCTCAGTTGTGCTCGATCTGGAGGGCTAGAAAAAAGAACAAAGACTTAATTAATATGTGTACATACCAAAACAATGAATGCATCAATTAGCTAGTCAGCACAGGCTTAACGATATATATACCTGGCCGGACTCGGTTCGGTCACCGGAGCCGTCATCACGGTCTCCTTCTTGCACCGGCATTGGGTCACCGGAGCCGTCCTCATGTTCTCCTTCTTGCACCGGCATTAGGTCACCGGAGCCAGCTTCTTCACCCTCTCCTTCCAGACCATCGGTGTCGTTGAGAAACAACGAGACGGCATCACTTCCTTGTGCGATTATGTCCCTCAACATCGCTTCTTTTGCTTCGTCTCGGGCGGTGTCCATAGTTTCTACAAATATTTACAACATGGCAATTATTATTCAAACATGATAGATGGATATATTAGTGGAAAACGTAGAACTAGCTAGCTAATCATAGTAAGGAATTAGTGGCCTCGACGCTGCTTCCCTAGGGTTTGGGGTGGCCTCGAGAGAGTTTGTCGGGTAGGGGCGCGGCGGGAGGGGGTAGGAGACCGACATCGTTTTTTTCTACGGTTTGGGTGTCCTCGAAAGTTTTGGTCGAGCGACAGGGCCGGGGGGTGCTCCCGTGGTATAAGTTATTGTGGTCGAGAGGGGGTATATATATCAACCGCCCATCATGTCGAAGTTATTTTGGAACGGAGTTCCCGACAAAAATTAAGAAGAGGAAGTAGAAGATAAAAAAAAGAGGAGAAGAAGAAAAAAAGGAGAAGAAGAAGGAATAGAGGAGAAGAAGAAAAAATATACTCTATTTTTTCTTCTTCTCCTCTATTCCTTCTTCTTCTTCTCTTTTTTCTTCTTCTTCTCTATTCCTTCTTCTTCTCCTGTTTTTTCTTCTTCTTCCTCTTCTTAGTTCATTCCTTCTTCCTTTCTTCCTAGCTAGATATATAAAACTTTTCTAAAAAATGTTATCGGGGAGGGGGTATATCGACCTCCGCTCATGTTGAAATTATCGGGGAGGGGGTATATCGACCCCCACCCCCCTCATCATGCATATATAGATACCACATACATATATATACATTGAAAAAAATTACATATATGCAACAAAAACATCAATACACATATGAACAAAAAAATACATATATGAACAAAAACATGCTGTGAACAAAAACATTAATGTAATAAATCTAATAAGAAATTAATCTAATAAAAAACATGCTCTGAACTTTACATATAGCCACATACATACAAATATACATTATATATATATATATATATGAACAAAAAATTAATCTAATACTAAAATCAAAACAGAGCCGGACCGGCGCGGCGGCTCACAGCGGGGGCGTCTGGCGATGGCGACGGCGGGGGAGGCAAGGGCGCCGGCGGGCGGGGGCGGGCCGCGGGAAGGGGCTAGGGCGCGGGGCAGGGCCCGGCGCGGCGACGGCGTGGTCGGAGGCAGGGGCGGCGCGACAACAGCGCCGGAGGCAGGGGCGGCGTAGCGACGGCGTCGGAGGCAGGGGCGGCACGGCGATGGCGTCGGGGGCAGGGGCGGCGCTGCGACGGCGTTGGAGGCAGGGGCGATGACGGCGACGGCGTTGGAGGCAGGGGCGATGACGGCGACGGCGACGAGGAGCAGCGCTAGGGCGTCGGGCACGAACTGACGGTGAAGTTGTGAAATTTTCACAAGTCCAGCTTATATACCCAGAGCATTGGTCCCGGTTCATGGCAGCAACCAGGACGAATGCTACCTTTAGTCCCGGTTGGTGCCACCAACCGGGACCAAATGTCTCTTTTCAGCAGTCGAAAGGGCGGGAAGGGCGGCCTTTGGTCCCGGTTGGTGGCACCAACCGGGACTAAAGGGGGCCATTGGTCCCGGTTGGTGCCACGAACCGGGACCAATGCCCACCTTTAGTCCCGGTTGGTGCCACCAACCGGGACCAATGGGCTTGTGCTGCCCCGCGCCCAAAAGTTTAGTCCCACATCGCTAGTTGAGATGGCTCGGGAGTGGTTTATAAGCGCTGCTGCGCCCACCCTCTCGAGCTCCTCTCAACTGCAGGCTTTCGGGCCTAATCTGTCACCGCAATGCCTGTGGGCCTACTGGGCCTGCTGCGGGCCTGAATCCTGGCCCATGGTTGGGTTTCTAGTCGTATTCAGGCCGTGGTGGCCCAGTAGGTGGCTTTTTTTTCTTTTTTGCTATTTATTTTTTCATTTCTACTTAGAACTAAATACTTATAGTTTTGTAGTGATTTTTTTTTATTTTAGGTCACAAAAATTATAAACTTTCTGTTAGTTCCATTAGTTTTAAATTTTGAATAGTTTAAATTTGAGATTTTTAAAATTGGTGTGAATTACAGTTTATGAATAACTTTACTATAAAATTTGATTTTTGAGTCATTCTTTTTCCTGTTATTTAATATTAGTGTGTTTTATCATTATACTCAATTTGGTAATTTTAGTTAGTCATAACAAATATTATAGGCATTTTTTCTTTTTTGCTATTTATTTTTTGATTTCTACTTAGAACTAAATACTTACAGTTTTTTAATGATTTATTTTTCTTTTAGGTCACTAAAATTATAAACTTTCTGTTACTGCCATTAGTTTTAAAATTTGAATAGTTCAAATTTGAATTTTTTAAAATTTGTGTGAATCACAAGTTTGTGATTAACTTTACTAAAAAAATGAACATAGATGCACCTATAGAGAAAATTCGACCTAAATTCCTAATCAATTTCTATGAATTTCAGAGAAATTCATTATGAATTTAGGTCAAATTTCCTGTATAGGGGCATCTATTTTCACTTTGAGAGGAGCTCAACAAGGCAGAGAGGGACGGGCTTATAAACCGGTGTGGGCGCCCTTCGGTTGGCGAGGTGGGACTAAACTCTGGGTGCAATGAGGGCCAACCCTTTAGTCCCGGTTTGTGGCACAAACCGGGACTAATGGTCATGGGCCAGGGGCGAGCCCTATTTTTTTCTCTAGTTTTTTTGTTTTTTTTCTGCATTATTTATTTTCTTTTGTTTTTTGCTTTATTTTTTATTTCTTTTTGCTTTTAGTTTTAGAAAAAGTATAAACTTTCTATTAGTGCCATTAGTTTTCAAATTTGAAAACACTTTTTTTGTTTTTTTTTGTTTTCTTTGTTGCTTTATTTATTTTATTTTGTTTCTACTTACAATAAAATATTTATTGTTGTTATTTTTATTTTTTTCCAGTTTTTTTGGTTTTCTGTATTATTTATTTTCTTTTTTTTTGCTTTATTTTTTAATTCTTTTTGCTTTTACGTCAGCAAAATTATAAACTTTCTGTTAGTGTCATTAGTTTTAGAAAAATTATAAACTTTCTGTTAGTGCCATTAGTTTTCAAATTTGAATAGTTAAAATTTGAACATAGATGTACCTGTAGAGAAAATTCGACCTAAATTCATAGTTTTCAAATGAACTCTGAAAAAGTTGGCATAGCATACTCGTCTGTTACAAATTTGGCATGGTATCATCACAATAGTTGCGGGAGAAAGTCTTCACTTTTTGTTCGCATGTGTCATTTGCTTATTGCGCCATAACCATGGATAATCTTCATCGTTTATCAGGATGCTTGGGTCAGTCTTGACATTGAAGGGAGGAATTTCATGAAACTTTTCATAATCTCTAGACATGTCTGTATTGCCCTCCACTCCCAGGATGTCCCTTTTTCCTGAAAGAAATATGTGGCGCTTTGGCTCGTCGTATGATGTATTCGTTTCCTTATCTTTTCTTTTTCTCGGTCTGGTAGACATGTCCTTCACATAGATAACCTGTGCCACATCATTGGCTAGGACGCACGGTTCGTTAGTGTACCCAAGATTTTTCAGATCCACTGTTGCCATTCCATACTGTGGGTCTACATGTACCCTGCCTCCTGACAGATTGACCCATTTGCACTTAAACAAAGGGACCTTAAAATCTTGTCCCTAGTCAAGTTCCCATATGTCCACTATGTAACCATAATATGTGTCCTTTCCCTTTTCGGTTGTTGCATCAAAGCGGACACCGCTGTTTTGGTTGGTGCTCTTTTGATCTTGGTCGTAAGAGCATAGCTGGCAGGACCTTCATACTGCTTCGGAGGCATGCCGTCTTTTTCGTGCAAACGTTGCAGGTCCTCCCGTGCCTCAGGTGTACCTTTTGTCTTTCCATACACGCCCAAGAAGCCTAGCAGGTTCACGCAAAGGTTATTCGGCACGTGCATCACGTCGATTGAAGAGTGGACCTGTAGGTCTTTCCAGTAGGGTAGGTACCAAAATATAGATTTCTTCTTCCACATGGGTGTGTGTCCCTCAGCGTCATTCGGAACAGCTAGTGCGTCGGGACCCTTTCCAAAGATTACGTGTAAATCATTGACCATAGCAAGTACGTGATCACCGGTACGCATGGCGGGCTTCTTTCGGTGATCTGCCTCGCCTTTGAAATGCTTGCCTTTCTTTCGACATTGATGGTTGGTCGGAAGAAATCGACGATGGCCCAGGTACACATTCTTCCTACATTTGTCCAGGTATATACTTTCAGTGTCATCTAAACAGTGTGTGCATGCGTGGTATCCTTTGTTTGTCTATCCTGAAAGGTTACTGAGAGTGGGCCAATCGTTGATGGTCACGAACAGCAACGCCTTTAGGTTAAATTCCTCTTGTCTGTGCTCATGCCACGTACGTACACCGTTTCCATTCCACAGCTGTAAAAGTTCTTCAACTAATGGCCTTAGGTACACATCAATGTCGTTGACGGGTTGCTTAGGGCCTTGGATGAGAACTGGCATCATAATGAACTTCCTCTTCATGCACATCCAAGGAGGAAGGTTATACATACATAGAGTCACAGGCCAGGTGCTGTGATTGCTGCTCTGCTCCCCGAAAGGATTAATGCCGTCCGCGCTTAAAGCAAACCATACGTTCCTTGGGTCCTTTGCAAACTCATCCCAGTACTTTATCTCGATTTTTCTCCACTGCGACCCGTCAGCGGGTGCTCTCAACTTCCCGTCTTTCTTACGGTCGTCACTGTGCCATCGCATCAACTTGGCATGCTCTCTGTTTCTGAACAGACGTTTCAACCGTGGTATTATAGGAGCATACCACATCACCTTCGCAGGAACCCTCTTCCTGGGGGGCTCGCCGTGAACATCACTAGGGTCATCTCGTCTGATCTTATACCGCAATGCACCACATACCGGGCATGCGTTCAGATCCTTGTATGCACCGCGGTAGAGGATGCAGTCATTAGGGCATGCATGTATCTTCTGCACCTCCAATCCTAGAGGGCATACGACCTTCTTTGTTGCGTATGTACTGTCGGGCAATTCATTATCCTTTGGAAGCTTCTTCTTCAATATTTTCAGTAGCTTCTCAAATCCTTTGTCAGGCACAGCATTCTTTGCCTTCCACTGCAGCAATTCCAGTACGGTACCGAGCTTTGTGTTGCCATCTTCGCAATTGGGGTACAACCCTTTTTTGTGATCCTCTAACATGCGATCGAACTTCAGCTTTTCCTTTTGACTTCCGCATTGCGTCCTTGCATCGACAATGACCCGGCGAAGATCATCATCATCGGGCACATCGTCTGGTTCCTCTTGATCTTCAGCAGCTTCACCCGTTGCAGCATCATTGGGAACATCGTCTGGTTCCTCTTGATCTTCACCAGCTCCCCCCGTTGCAGCATCACGGTATTCAGGGGGCACATAGTTGTCATCGTACTCTTCTTCTTCGCTGTCTTCCATCATAACCCCTATTTCTCCATGCCTCGTCCAAACATTATAGTGTGTCATGAAACCCTTGTAAAGCAGGTGGGTGTGAAGGATTTTCCGGTCAGAGTAAGACTTCGTATTCCCACAATTAGGGCATGGACAAATAAAACCATTCTGCTTGTTTGCCTCAGCCGCATCGAAAAACTCATGCACACCCTTAATGTACTCGGAGGTGTGTCTGTCACCTTACATCCATTGTCGGTTCATCTGCGTGCATTATATATAATTAAGTGTCCAAATTAATAGAATTTCATCATCACATTAAAACCAAAGTACATACATAGTTCTCATCTAACAACATATAGCTCTCCAGAGCATCTAATTAATTAAACCATACATTGAAACTATGTAAAACATTTAAATGCGAAAACAAAGGCGATCATAATCGCAACCAAGGTAACAATTGATCCAACGGCATAATGATACCAAGCCTCAGTATGAATGGCATATTTTCTAATCTTTCTAATCTTCAAGCGCATTGCATCCATCTTGATCTTGTGATCATCGACGACATCCTCAACATGCAACTCCAATATCATCTTCTCCTCCTCAATTTTTTTTATTTTTTCCTTCAAGAAATTGTTTTCTTCTTCAACTAAATTTAACCTCTCGACAATAGGGTTGGTTGGATTTTCCGGTTCACATACATCCTAGATAAATAAAATCTATGTCTCGTTGGTCGGCATAATTTTCATAAACAATAAATGAACCAATAGTTATAAAGATAATATATATACCACATCCGAATCATAGACAGGACGAGGGCCGACGAGGGCGGATACCAAAACCATTGCACTATATAAGATGCAATAATAAAAGTAAGAAAATAATACAAGTATCTATGTAAACATACAAGTAAGAATATTTTTTTCCTTTCAGAAAGAAGATAAGAACAAGAGGCTCACCACGGTGGTGCCGGCGATGAGCTCGACGCGGGTGATCGACGGCGGTGAAGACGGCGTCAGGGCGTTACGGACCGCTAAACCTAGACAAATATTGAGGAAAATGGAGTTTGGAGGTCGAGCTTGGAGAGGAGAAAGCTTAAGTAGTGTGGCTCGGGCATTCCATCGAACACCTTGTGTGCATAGGAGGTGAGCTAGAGCACCACCAAGCCCTATCCCCCTTGGCCAGAAAAAACAGAGCAGTGTGCTCTGCTCTGGCGCAAGGGGGGTATATATAGGCACCACCACTGGTCCCGGTTGGTGGCATGAACCGGGACTAAAGGGGAGCCTTTGGTCCTGGTTCATGCCACCAACCGAGACCAATGGTGGTGGGCCAGGAGTGAGGCCCATTGGTCCCGTTTCGTCCCACCAACCGGGACCAAAGGTCCAGACGAACCGGGACCAATGGCCCACGTGGCCCGGCCGGCCCCCTGGGCTCACGAACCGGGTCCAATGCCCCCATTGGTCCCGATTCTAGACTGAACCGGGACTAATGGGCTGACCCGGCCTGGACCTTTGCCCCCTTTTCTACTAGTGCTGTATGATTTGAGTCTTTTCTTTTTAGTTTAACACAATCATCCTTGTTGTACACACCTTTTGAGAGAGCCATACATGAATTGGAATTTGTTAGAATACTCTATGTGCTTCACTTATATTTTTTGAGCTATATAGTTTTGCTCTAGTGCTTCACTTATATATTTTAGAGCACGGTTGTGGACTTGTTTTAAAGAAACTATTGATCTCTCATGCTTCACTTAGATTATTTTGAGAGTCTTTAATAGCATGGTAATTTGCTTAATAATAATAATATGCTTGGTATTTAAGATTTGTAAAACTTTCTTTGGAGTGCGTTGAATACTAAGAAAAGTTTGATGCTTGATAATTGTTTTGAGATATGAAGATGGTGATATTAGAGTCATGCTAGTTGAGTAGTTGTGAATTTGAGAAATACTTGTGTTAAAGTTTGTGATTCCCGTAGCATGCACGTATGGTGAACCGTTATGTGATGAAGTCGGAGCATGATTTATTTATTTATTGTCTTCCTTATGAGTGGCGGTCGGGGACGAGCGATAGTATTTTCCTACCAATCTATCCCCCTAGGAGCATGCGCATAATACTTTGCTTTGATAACTTTTAGATTTTTGCAATAAGTATATAAGTTCTTTATGACTAATGTTAAGTCCATGGATTATATGCACTTTTCACATCCTTCCACCATTGCTAGCCTCTCTAATACCATGCACTTTTCGCCGGTATCATACACCCACCATATACCTTCCTCAAAACAGCCACCGTACTTACCTATCATGGCATTTCCATAGCCATTCCGAGATATATTGCCATGCAACTTTCCACCGTTCCATTTATTATGACACGCTCCATCATTGTCATATTGCTCGCACGATCATGTAGTTGACATCGTATTTGTGGCAAAGCCACTATTCATAATTCTTTCATACATGTCACTCTTGATTCATTGCATATCCCGGTACATTGCTGGAGGCATTTACATAGAGTCATATTTTGTTCTAAGTATCGAGTTGTAATTGTCGAGTTGTAAGAAAAATAAAAGTGTGATGATCATCATTTTTAGAGCATTGTCCCAAGTGAGGAAAGGATGATGGAGACTATGATGCCCCCACAAGTCGGGATGAGACTCCGGACCAAAAATAAATAAAAAGAAA
This sequence comes from Aegilops umbellulata, assembly GCA_032464435.1. NCBI lineage: Eukaryota > Viridiplantae > Streptophyta > Magnoliopsida > Poales > Poaceae > Aegilops > Aegilops umbellulata. The sequence goes on along the minus strand of CP136059.1, from coordinate 357,444,173 downwards.
AAAAAAGAGGCCATAAAAAAGGAGAGAAAAGGCCCAAATGAAAAAAATGAGAGAAAAAGAGAGAAGGGACAATGTTACTATCCTTTTACCACACTTGTGCTTCAAAGTAGCACCATGATCTTCATGATAGAGAGTCTCTCATTTTGTCACTCTCATATACTAGTGGGAATTTTTCATTATAGAACTTGGCTTATATATTCCAATGATGGGCTTCCTCAAAATGCCCTAGGTCTTCGTGAGCAAGCGAGTTGGATGCACACCCACTTAGTTTCATTTGTTGAGCTTTCATATACTTATAGCTCTAGTGCATCCGTTGCATGGCAATCCCTACTCACTCACATTGATATCTATTGATGGGCATCTCCATAGCCCGTTGATACGCCTAGTTGATGTGAGACTATCTTCCCCTCTTTTTGTCTTCTCCACAACCACCATTCTATTCCACATATAGTGCTATATCCATGGCTCACACTCATGTATTGCATGAAGATTGAAAATTTTTTGAAAATGTCAAAAGTATGAAACAATTGCTTGGCTTGTCATCGGGGTTGTGCATGATTTAAATACTTTGTGTGGTGAAGATAGAGCATAGCCAGACTATATGATTTTGTAGGGATCACTTTCTTTGGCCATGTTATTTTGAGAAGACATAATTGCTTTGTTAGTATGCTTGAAGTATTATTATTTTTATGTCAATATGAACTTTTGTCTTGAATCTTTCGGATCTGAATATTCATACCACAATTAAGAAGAGTTACATTGAAATTATGCCAAGTAGCACTCCGCATCAAAAATTCTCTTTTCATCATTTACCTACTCGAGGACGAGCAGGAATTAAGCTTCGGGATGCCTAATATGTCTCCAACGTATTTATAATTTTTGATTGCTCCATGCTATATTATCTACTGTTTTGGACTATATTGGGCTTTATTTTCCACTTTTGTATTACTTTTGGGACTAACCTATTAACCGGAGGCCCAGCCCAGAATTGTTGTTTTTTTTGCCTATTTCAGTGTTTCGAAGAAATGGAATATCAAACGGAGTCCAAACGGAATGAAACCTTCGGGAACGTGATTTTCTCATCAGATATGATCCAGGAGACTTGGACCCTCCGTCAAGAAAGCCACGACGCGGTCACGAGGGTGGAGGGCGCGCCCCTTGCCTCATGGGCCCCTCGAAGCTCCACCGACGTACTCCTTCCTCCTATATATACCTACGTACCCCCAAACGATCAGATAGGGAGCCAAAAACCTAATTCCACCGCCGCAACCTTCTGTACCCACGAGATCCCATCTTGGGGCCTGTTCTGGAGCTTCGCCGGAAGGGGAATCCACCATGGAGGGCTTGTACATCATCACCATAACCCCTCCGATGAAGTGTGAGTAGTTTACCTCAGACCTTCGGGTCCATAGTTAGTAGCTAGATGGCTTCTTCTCTCTTTTTGGATCTCAATACAATGTTCTCCCCCTCTCTCGACGAGATCTATTCGATGTAATCTTATTTTTGCGGTGTGTTTGTTGAGACCGGTGAATTATGGGTTTATGATCAAGATTATCTATGAACAATATTTGAATCTTCTCTGGATTCTTTTTTGTATGATTGGTTATATTTGCAAGTCTCTTCGAATTAGCAGTTTGGTTTGGCCTACTAGATTTGTTTTTTCTTGCAATGGGAGAAGTGCTTAGCTTTGGGTTCAATCTTGCGGTGTCCTTTCCCAGTTACAGTAGGGGCAGCAAGGCACGTATTGTATTGTTGCCATCGAGGATAACAAGATGGGGGTTTTATCATATTGCATGAATTTATCCCTCTACATCATGTAATCTTGCTTAAGGCATTACTCTGTTTTCATTAACTTAGTACTCTAGATGCATGCTGGATAGCGGTCGATGAGTGGAGTAATAGTAGTAGATGCAGGCAGGAGTCGGTCTACTTGTCTCGGACGTGATGCCTATATACATGATCATACCTAGATATTCTCATAACTATGCTCAATTATGTCAATTGCTCAACAGTAATTTGTTCACCCACTGTAGAATACTTATGCTTTTGAGAGAAGCCACTAGTGAAATCTATGGCCCCCGGGTCTATTCTCATCATATCAATCTCCAATCACTTTATTACTGCTTTGCTTTTTTCTTTGCCATCTATTTTACCTTGCATCTTTATATCAAAAATACCAAAAATATTATCTATCATCTCTATCAGATCTCACTCTCGTAAGTGACCGTGAAGGGATTGACAACCCCTAATCGCGTTGGTTGTGTTGAGCTATTTGTTTTGTGTCGGTACGAAGGACTCGCGTGTAGCCTCCTACTGGATTGATACCTTGGTTCTCAAAAACGGAGGGAAATACTTACGCTAGTTTGCTACATCATCCTCTCCTCTTCGGGGAAATCCAACGCAGTGCTCAAGAGGTAGCAACTATGCGTCTAGGATCGATGGTAATAGGAGACGGGGGACACGATGTTTACCTAGGTTTGGGCCCTCTCTATGGAGGTAATACCCTACTTCCTGCTTGATTGATCTTGATGAATATGAGTGTTACAAGAGTTGATCTACCACGAGATCGTAATGGCTAAACCCTAGAAGTCTAGCCTATGTGTATATGGTAATGAATGTGCCCTATCCGAACTATGCTCTCCAGTTTATATAGACACCGGGGAGATCTAGGGTTACATGGGGTCGGTTACATAAGAAGGAATCTTCACAGCTGGCTGCCTAGCTTACCTTCCACGCCAAGGAGAGTCCAATCCGGACACGAGTATGGTCTTCGGTCTTCACAGCCCATCAGATCGGCCCATGGATAACAGACTGGACGCCCGAGGACCCCTTAGTCCAGGACTCCCTCACTCGCCAAGCTCTACATCGGGGCACTCCCCGTCGTCTCCTTGGGCGGCTGACGTAGGAGGGCCGGAGAAGGCGAAGAATGCGGGTGGCGGCCGTCAAGTCGGAGTACGCGGGCACTGACGCCTTCGTCGCGTATTGCCGGCCCGCTACCTCGTCTTCCAGCTCTTTTCCTGGCACCAAGATGTTCTCTTGGTGCCTTCTGCTCCTCATACCTTGCCTAGGCGCTCTTTTTGCCCTCTTGCCGCCTTGTTCCACCTTCTGAGGAGAGGGACAAGAAAGGGATTACGGGCACCTTATCTCTTTTTAGTTTGTAAGCCAGCAGGCACTTGTTAATTTTAAGACTTGTAATCCCCTTGCTCATGTTTTTAATTCTGTATGAACTGTACATGTATGGGATGTTTTTAATGAAAAAGGGTGCTTGTCGGGTTCTTTGTGCGTGTGTGAGGCCCACGCCAAGGATGAATCCTTGTTATTTTTAAGATAAACATTGTCTCCTGGCAACAGGCCTTGTCGTCCCCCCACTTAGTCGACCATTCTCGCGCTCTTGGCGGAGGCAGGGGCGAAGTAGAGTTAGGCCCCTCGTTCGTTTCCTCGCCACCGCCACTACGACCAAGTTCCGACCCAGGAGATAGTTCTTGGGTACAGGAAAAGGGGAGCACGGTGGTTTAAAAACATAAACGAGGTTTCACATGTTCCAGTTCTATACGGAAATGCATAACAGGAGGATGAAAGACTTATCTGAATCTGCAGCCCCCGGCAACCTTGGCCTGCCGTGGTTGGATCCTTGTGTCTTCAGCCCCCGGCAATCTTGGCTTTCCGGGGCCGGAGCGCCAGTCCGTTCTCATTCTCCCAAATGGCTTGGCAGAAGTGTCCACTTGCCCTGCGAACCAAAGAGAACAGAAAAACGCACACTCGACCTCTAGGCCAGGGGTTAGTCGCCGCTAAGCATTATCAACCCTACTCGAGGGAGAGAGTTAACCTAGCATGCATGCTAAAACATAGGGCGTCGGCGCTTCGTTTATTTATGCTCAGAGTCTGCGCCTGGCTTTGTACAGAGGGTTACATACCTTGCCGGCAAAGCTTGTACAAAAGGTGGCTTGCCGGGAGGCCCGGCAACCGCGCCTTATGGGTAAAACTTGCGAAGATGTTCGATGTTCCAGGAGTTGCTCACTAGGACAGCATCTTCGGTCTCCGGGTTGATTGCGCCGGGCCTGGTGACTCGTATTACCCGATAAGGGCCTTCCCACTTCGGCGTCAACTTGTTGGAATTCTTGGCCGACTGAACGCGACGAAGAATAAGGTCGCCTTCACAAAAGCTTCGGGCATGAACCTTGCGGCTATGGTAGCGGCGCAAGGCTTACTGGTAGCGTGCTGCTCTTACAGCCACCCGAAGACGATCTTCCTCAAGGAGCATTGCGTCATCTTTCCACAATTGCTCTTGCTCAAGCTCGTCATAAGCGAGCACTCGAGGTGACCCGTATGTGAATTCCGTGGGGAGAACTGCTTCTGCCCTCTATACCAGGCAAAGGGTGTCTGGCCGGTGGCTCGATTTGGCGTTGTTCTGATTGAACAAAGAACTGTCGCCAACTCATCAATCCAGCGCCTTCCACTCTTGTGCAGCCTGTCAAAAGTCTTTGTCCTCAGGCCTCGCAACACTTCAGCATATGCCCTCTCCGCCTGGCCGTTGCTCTGTGGGTGTGCCACGGAAGCGAAACAAACCCTGCTGCCAAGGTCTTGGATGTATTGCATGAAGGTGTGGCTTGTGAACTGCATGCGTTGTCGCTCATGACTCTCTTTGGCAAACCAAAACGGCACACTAGCCCCTTGAAGAACTTGATGGCTGACTCTATTGTCACCTTCCTCACTACCTCCACCTCCGGCCACTTTGTAAAATTGTCGATTGCGACGTACAAGTACTCCAAGCCCCCGACAGTGCGGGGGAAAGGGCCTAGGATGTCGAGCCCCCAGACCGAGAATGGCCAGGAGAGAGAGATTGTTTGAAGGGCTGGAGTTGGTTGATGATGCTTCTTTCAATGGAACTGACACGCTTCACACTTGGTTATTAGTGCCGTTGCATCCTGGAGGGCAGTGGGCCAGAAGAAACTCTGCTGGAACGCCTTGCCGGCAAGGGCCCTCGACCCTATGTGGGAGCCACATATGCCTCAGTGTATCTCTGCCAATAGCTCCAGTCCTTCCTCCCGGGGGATGCACTTCAATTTCACACCGTTCGGTCTTTTTCTGTACAGGACATCGTCGACGAACTGGTGCAAGGCAGGCCACCGGGCTACTTTTTCCGCTTCTTCCTGCTCCTCAGGAAGTTCCCCTGTCTAGAGGAAACGGACGGTATGTTGTGCCCATGTCGAAGCCTGGGGCTCGACGGCAAGGACCAAAGGCATCTCTTCTGCCATGGGGGTGGCCGTCTATACGGCCAGGGCTTGGCGCCTTGCCGGAGCCAGCTGCCCCTCGGCAGGCTCAGAATCCACGACAACGCACTTGCCGGTGGCCCCCTGGGGCTCAGCGGGAAAGTACTTGCCGGGATCTGACTTCCTTTGTTTGTTCTGCTCCATTGATGGTTCGACGGATGGTTGAGTTAACCGAAGCAAGAAAGTACCTGGTTCCACAGGTAGCTTGAATGCAGCGCGCTTCAACAGGTAATCAGTGATGTCGTATACCGTCGAAGTGCTCCTCCAGCTTCATCACCTCATCCACGTAGGCCTCCATCAACGTGTCTGATAATCTTTATTGACTTGTCTGACGACAAGCTGCGAATCACCCCTGACAATGGGCTTCTTAACCCCGAGGTCTACCGCGATCCTGAGACCGGCAAACAGCCCCTCGTATTCGGCAGTGTTGTTTGTGGACATCTCCCAGGGAAAGTGCATCTGGATTACATACTTGAGGTGCTCTCCGGTGGGTGCGACAAGCAGCACACAGGCACCGGCGCCTTGCAGCGAGAAAGCCCCATCAAAGTACATGATCCAGTCGAGACTTGCCTCCTTGCCGGGGAGAGTGGTCTCCTGGATTTCTTCGTCAGGCGTTGAGGTCCATTCAGTAATGAACTCCGCCAAGACTCTGCTCTGGATTGTCGAAGTACTTTCAAACTTCAACGCAAAGCTTGACAACTCCAAGGCCCACTCCACAATCCTTCCGGTTGCATCTGGGTTGTGCAATATCCATTGCAACGGGAGGCGGGTGACGACAGTGATCTCGTGGGCTTGGAAGTAATGACGCAACTTCCTCGAGGCCATAAGAAGGCCGAAGAGCAATTTCTGCACACCGGAGTACCTTGACCTAGTCCCTTGCAAGAGGGAGCTGACAAAGTAAACCGGGTGCTGCATCATCGCACTAGTAGAAATACAACCTTTAGTGTGGGTTCGTAAGGACCTTTAGTACCGGTTCTGGAACCGATACTAAAGGGTGGGCACTAAAGGTACCCCCCCTTTAGTGCCGGTTCAACACGAACCCGTGCTAAAGGCCCACCACGTGGCACCAGCCCGCGACGTGGTCCGGGCGACCTTTAGTACCGGTTGATAACACCAACCGGTACTAAAGGATATTTTTTTAAAAAAATTGAAATTTTGTTTTCAATTTTTTGAATTTTTTTTGTTTTTTTTTAATTTCCGTTTTTTGAATTATTTGACGATTTAGCCTCTAATCACCCCTCATAACTTGTCAAGTGTACACCACTAATTCCAAATCGTCTAACTTCTCGGTCGGTCACCCATCCTCTCACTACTCCAGCCTGAGCATGCTTAACTTCCGAGTTCTATTCCCCCTAGTCTCCAAGTCAGCACTAGTTGTTTTCCTAAAAATAGTAAGCTGTCAATCCTATTAACCCTCAAGAGTTTAGCTCGAGTACGAAGTCACAAGTATAAGTGTTTGAGCTTGAAACTATTATTTTAAAATACAATAATTATTTAGTAACACTAATATTTCTCGAATAAGTAGTTTGACCATAGTTTGACCATAGTTTGACCACAGTTTGACCAGATTTGACCAAAATTCAAAAAAACTGAACTAATTATTTATTAACTCTAATATTATTGAATAATTATTTAGTAACACTAATATTTATTAAATAAGTAGTTTGACCACAGTTTGACCAAAAATTCAAAAAAACTGAAATTTGAGCAGAACTTTTTTTCCTTTGTGAATTTGAGTATTCTAAACATCTTCAACGGGGTTCCCTACATTTTGATATATTATACATTTTTTCCGACATCGTATGCAAAAGTTATAGCCGTTTTACGTTTTCATTACACTTTTTTGCAAAACATGTCGAAAATTATATTTTTAAATTTCCCTAACTACTAGATGTAGTAACATAACTACATCTCGAAGGATTTTAATTTTTGAAGTTTTTTTAATTTCCTTTTGGTTTTTTTGCAAAACTTAAAAGGCGATACGGTGGGGGGGTAGAGTTTGAAAATTGCCCCCTTTAGTGTGGGTTCGTGGCACGAACCCACACTAAAGACTTGTCCCCTTTAGTGTGGGTTTGTGGCACGAACCGGTACTATAGGTTAGACCTTTAGTACCGGTTTGTGTCACAAACCGGTACTAAAGGGGCTCATGGGGACCCGGCCTGACGCCAGCCTGCAACTACCCCTTTAGTACCGGTTCATGGCACGAACCGGTACTAAAGGCTCAACACGAACCGGTACTAATGCATATGGTGCCTTTAGTGTTGGGCCAACTTCAAACCCACACTAATGTGTCTCACATTAGATCCTTTTTCTACTAGTGTCTTCTTCTTCTGCACCACTTCACTTGGCTGCGCGGGCCCTGTCCCGATGGCGTCAGACTCTGCTGGGGGCCTCGCCTTGCCGGCACCAGGCCCTGCCGAGGGAATCTCTGACGTGCCATCCGCCGGTCCCGCCATTACCACTTCCTCTTTATCGACCTCTCTCTGCGCCACCAGCGCGGCGCCGACCACTTGATTCGTTACTACCAGATATAGCAGCAACGGCTCTTGCGGTTTAGGCGCCACCAGGACTGGTGTAGAAGATAGGTATTTCTTCAGATCCGGCAGTGCTACTTCAGCCTCTGGGGTCCACTCCATTGGGCCCGCCTTTTTCAAAATCTTGAAAAGGGGAAGGGCGCGCTCGGCAGACTTGGAGATGAAACGGCTCATGGCGGCAACGCAGCCAGTGAGCCGCCACACATCCTTGATCCGCTTGGGTGCCTCAATCTGCTTGATAGCCTTGATCTTGTCTGGGTTTGCCTCGATCCCACGCTGTGACACGAAGAACCCGAGAAGTTTGCCGGACGGAACGCCGAAGACACACTTCTCAGGGTTCAGCTTGAGGTTAGGTTGGCAAACGTTTCTTCGAAGTCTTGTACAAGGGTTGCCTTGTCCTTGGTTTTGACCACTATGTCATCCATATAAGCTTCCATATTTCTATGTAGCTGGGGCTCAAAACCAATTTGGACCGCCCTTGCGAACGTTGAGCCAGCACTCTTCAACCCGAAAGGCATCCGTAAAAAGCAATACGTACCACATGGGGTGATGAATGATGTCTTCTCTTCGTCTTCTCTTATCATGAAGATCGGATGGTATCCTAAGTAGGCGTCAAGGAATGACAACAGATCACACCCGGCCGTGGAGTCAACAATCTGGTTGATGCGCGGCAATGGGAAAGGGTCCTTGGGGCAAGCCTTGTTGATATCTGTGTAATCAATACACAGCCTCCACTTCTCATTCGCCTTGTGTACCACCACCGGATTAGCCAATCACATCGGATGGAGCACTCCTCTCACCAAGCCTGCCGCTTCTAACTTCCTGATCTCCTCTGTGATGAACTCTTGCCTTTCTAGATCCTGCTTCCTGACCTTCTGCTTGACGGGCCGCGCATGAGGACAAACAGCAAGGTGGTTCTCAATCACCTCCCTGGGAACGCCGGGGATGTCGGATGCTTGCCATGCAAACACGTCGACATTCACCCGCAGGAGGGTGACGAGCGTGCCTTCCTATTTGCTGTCGAGGGTGGAGCTTATTGTGAAAGCCCCTCCCGTGCCATCCTCCTTGACGGACACCTTCTTGGTCTGTGGCGGTGCAGCTCTGGATTTCTTGCTCTTGCCAGTGGAGCTCTCTGGCACGTCCTCGACGGTAGCGCAACACTCCGAAGAGGTGCGCTTGTCGGAGTGGGTGCGAGAGGTCTTGCCGGTCTTCTTCTTCCCTACCGGTGCTTTAGCGGCAGGAGCAAGTGCCTTGGCGGCAGCTGCTGCAACTGCCTCCCAGTAGAGAAGGTTGGCGCAGATCAGCACATCCTTCTTGTCGTAGGGGACGGTGATGATGGTCATCGACCCAGGCATCTTCAGCGTGTTGTAGACGTAATGCGACGCCGCGATGAACTTGGCTAGTGTTGGGCGACCGAGGATCCCGTTGTAGGGCAATGGGATCTCGGCTACATCGAAGACAATCCTCTCTGTCCTGTAGTTCAGCTCGCCTCCAAATGTCACAGGCAACGTGACCTTCCCCTTCGGCTGGCTCCTTCCTGGGTTGACCCCTTGAAACGCGCCCATCTCCTCGAGGTCTCCGTCGGGAATCTGCAGCCTCTTGATCACAACGGGCGACATCAAGTTCAGACCGGCCCCGCCGTCGACCAGCATCTTGTTCACCTTGAGGTTGCGTATCGTTGGTGAGACCAACAACAGCAAACACCCGACCGTAGTGGTGCGATCAGGGTGGTCCTCGGCGTCAAAGATGATGGGCGTGCTGGACCACTTCAGTGGCTTCTGAGCGTCGAACGATGGCTCTGCTGCTGTGATCTCACGCGCCCACTTCTTGAGCTGGCAGTGAGAAGTGTGCAGCGAGGCGCCACCATCGATGCACATGGCCTCTGTAGCCTTCTGAAACTCTTGCTCGCCGGACTCGCCGTCCTCGTCATGATCACCGTCTTCCTGCTTCTTGTCGCGGCCCGAGCGGGCCTCTCTTGCTAGTTATCCTTGCCGCGGAGGCCTCCTTGGCCGCCACACTTCTTGGTGGATCCTTCGGCACCATCCTGACCCTTCTCCTTGTCCCGCCTCTCATACTCGGCCTTTTGCTTTTCAGCAAGCAGCTTGACTTGTCGGCAGCTCTGGAGGTGGATCTTGTGATACTGCTTGTCGGAGCCCCCTGGCTTGCCGGCAGCTGCCAAGGCCCGGCAGGAGGCGCACCCGGAAATCTCCTTGCCGGAGTCGTCTGCCTTGGCCTTCTTGGTAGCGCCGGTGTCGTCGGATCCCTCGACGGTAAGCACGGCCTTTCCCTTGCGTTTCCTGTTGCGACGCCGGTCCTTCTTCGTCGGGGTGGCGGTGTCTTCATCAGTAGAGTCGGTTTCCACGCCAGTGTCCTTGCCGGGGTACTTCCTTCCCTCTTCAGCCCGGGCGCACCTATCGGCCAGAACATAAAGTTCGGCCACATCTTTAACTTTTTTCATCGCCAGCTCTTCACGCATTTTGCAATTGCGCACGTTCTGATGGAACGCGCTAATCGCGGTGGCGAGTTGAACATCGGGGATGTTGTACTGCACCCGGCTGAACCTCTGTATGTACTTGCGCAGGATTTCCCCTTCCTTCTGGGGAATGATATGCAAATCACTAGCCTGGCCATGAGCTTGGTGGCCTCCAGTGAAGGCACCAATGAACTCATGGCACAAATCCGACCAAGAAGAAATGGAATCCGCCGGCAAGTGCATCAACCAAGACATGACGTTGGGCTTCAGCGCCAATGGGAAGTAATTGGCAAGCACCTTGTCATCGTGAGCTCTAGTAGCTTGCATCGCGATGGTGTAGATGCTGAGGAACTCTGACGGATGGGTCTTGTCATTGTACTTCTCGCCGACGTCGGGCTTGAACGTGCGGTGGAACAGCCACTGGAACTGTCGCAGCTCACGGGTAAAGGCTGGGCAACCCACCTCATAAGGTAGGCTGCCGGAGCCCCCCGGTGCTGGGTGGTCCATAGCGGGCCCCGTCCACTTGTCCAACTGGTGGCGTGTGTCACGCCGGTGCTCAATGGTGGTTCGAGCATCTTCGTGGCTCGCTCCCGTAGAACTTGGCACTGATCGCGGTGGGTCCATGGGTCGGACGACGCTATGGAAATGTTATCACAAGCGTCGTCATGACGGACCGGCACCGGCGGCAACTGGCGTGGGGGAGGAGAGTGCACTATGGCTGCAGCTCCCCCGGTCCTCCCACCGCTGGCATGTGGTGGCTCGATAGAGCACCGACCCGAGGGCCCCGCCGGTCGCGGATCATCTTTGTTGGCGATGGCGACGAGGCTCCGGATAGTGGCTCTCCACTCGTCGAGCTTCTCCGCAGCAGGAGGGAAGTCGAGGAGTTGTTGCGCGCGCACCAAAGCTTCCGCTGGCGTGGGTGGTGGCGAAAGCTGCATGGACCGTGGTGCGCTTCGACTTCTAACCACGTTAGGAGGAGCTCTATCACGGCCCAGCGGCTGCGTGCCATTTTCGTCAGCACTTCGGCGGGCATGCTGGCCTCCTTCGCCTCGTTGATGGTGCATAGGGCTCTTCCCACGACGGTGTACAGGGTCACCAGTGTGGTGACGCTGCTCGTCGCGCACACCCTGGGAAGAGAGCGATGTGGGCGCCGGGGTGGGCGTCTTGGAGGTCACCGCGCCGCCCGTGGGTGGCACGGCGACGCCCCTGGAGGGCCCCGTGCCTCCTGCGGCGGGCCCATCTCCGACTCTGGACTTCGTGGCGTGCGGCCCGTCGTCTCGCGCACGAACGACGCCGCTCGCCAGGCTCTGACTGCCAGAGCGATGTTGATGCTCGCGGGTCGCGCCCCGGGTCCTATCCGCGAAAAGCCCGTTGCTCGCCCACACCGGTACGGGCCGTCCGGCTCCCGCCGAACCGATCGCCGTGGCCGCCTTATTCTTGGGAGCCATGGCGATGAAGGACTGCTAGGCTAACTGCTAGACCAGATTCTTACAACTGCGCCCCCTACCTAGTGCGCCAAATATGTCGGTGGGAACGACACCTATGGGATCATTGGGATCCCTTCTATGGTGGGCGGGCACGAGGTTGTGCAAAGAGTAGGTCTGACAGAAAGCACGCGTGTCGTTTACCCAGGTTCGGTCCGCGAAGGTGCGTAATACCCTAGTCCTGCTTTGGTGGATGTATTCAGTGTTCTTGTGTTCTTGAGCTAGCTACGAGGTGCAACTTGCCCAAAAGAGCCGAATCCCTCTCCCGGTCGCCTCGGGCCTCCTTTTATAGGAAAAAAAGGGGTTGCCACAGTGGCACACAGGAGGTGGAAAGGTGTACAGTGTGCGAGCTTATCGCCTGGCATTATGGTATAAAGTGCATTAAATGCGCTACTTAGGTGTCCATTAGCTTTACCGAGGACGGGAACGTGGCCCGTCCCGTCCGTCGCCGCTCCGCATTGCTTTGACACGCGCCTGGGCCAGCTATGCGTGCGGTGCCATGTAGGCAGGCAGGCAGCTGAGGTGGCGCGGTGGCAGGGCCTTCACGAAGATCTGCATGCCACCACGCAGGTGCTTGCTGAGTTGGCGTAGAGGCCGCCCGTCGCCACGCAGGCGCCTGCCTAGCGGGTTGAGCTAGCAGCTGCTTGGGGACGACGGTGGAGTCTTGGCTGACGCTGGTGTCGTGGATTTGTCACGGCAGATGTCCTTAGCGTTAGGACTTGGTCGCAGGGCCAACGCATCTATGTGGTAGCTTGAGAGGGGTTGAGTGGGACGAGAGACGCAGGGCGGATCAACACGCAAGACAAGGGTTTAGACAGCTTCGGGCCCCGGGAAACATCATCCGGTAAAAACCCTACATGTTGTTTGAAGCTAGGTCTCATTATCATCCCGAGGGAGACGCCGTAAACCGGCTCTTGTGTCTAGCCCTAGAGATTATTGATTGCTTGTGGCTTGTAGCTTCTAACTTCTAACTTCCCCCCCCCCTTTGGGGAGCCCTGCCCCTCCTTATATATGTTGAAGGGGCAGTTTACATGTGGAGTCCTATTAGGATTAGGACTAGTCTATCTCTAATACAAACTGGGTACAAGTCCTGGTCTTAACTCTTTGTAAGATAAATACTCCTTTCCTCTTAAACCGGCCCACCATAGTTGAACCGGCCTTCATGAACCGCCATACGGGCCACCGGGTCTTGTCGCTCCTCTGACCCGTCCGTCGGGTAACCAGTCAGTTACAACGATCCGACGGGTTGCTGGTAAACCGCCAGGTCTGGGCGGGTCACCAGACAAATATCGCCAAGTCCGGCCGGGTTAACTTCCGGCCGGTTTACACCGCGGGGTATCTTGTCACAGCTCCAGTTTAGGCCTTGCCTACCTTTGTTTGCATCCATGCATCATGTTTAAAATTCCAAAGAATTTTGAAATGGGGATTGTTGAAACCCTAGCACTAAATGAAATTCACTAGGTTCAACTAAAATATTTTCATTGATTCCAAATGGCTTTAAAAATGTTCATCATTTCTGGAAAAATGCTTTGAGCAGTAACCAGAGATATTGCACATTTTTCCATGACATTTGGATTATTGAATTAAATCATATAGTATTTGCATTTGGGCATTTAAATTTAATATATTATTTTAAATGTCCAAATATTCATGAACTGTATTGCTGGTTATTGGAAATAATCCAAAAAGTGGCCACAAGCAGTCTCATGATTTTTGAAAGTGCTTAAGTATTTTTAATAAAGCCCTCAAATTTACAGAATAATAGAAAACTGAAATAAATAGAAAAGGAGAGAGAGAAAGGAACTTACCTGGCAGCCCAGCTGGCCCAGCCCACCTGGCGGCCCAGCCCACCACCGCTTCCCTCTCTGTCGCCTTCCTCCCCGCGCCAGTCGGACGAGCGCGTGGCCGACGCACGCCGGCGCACGCCCGGCCACCTCCTGCTTGCCTCTCCCCCTCATCGCCTGGGCATCCCTCGCAGCGCCACGCAGCCCCCTCGACCCCTCTCACTTCTCCCTGGACTCCTCCCCCCTCCTCTGCTCTCTGCTCCGCGTCGCCCGAGCGGAGCTCGTCACCACCGCTCGCCATAGCCACGGCCACATGCCCTTCCTCGCCTCGCCGACGTGTCCACGGCCTCCGCCATCGTCCGCCGCTCCGCCCCACCCTGGCCCCAAGCGCTGGGACGGCCTGCATCGCCGACTGCCTTGTCTTCTTCCTCCTCGGTCGCCGGAAGCCACACGCGTCGATTCGCCGCCGTCTCCGCGTCCCCGAGCTCGCCGAGGCCACCGCTGCACCCGCTGTGAGCTCCTGTGTCGTTTCCCCCTCTCCCCTGGATCATTTTCTTCCTCTAACACCGATGGCCGTCTGAACCGAGAGCTCTCGCCGCCGGCCATGGCGTAGCCACGACCACAGCCGCGCAAGCTCGCGTTCGAGCTCACCGTTGCACTCACCGCACTCCAGCGAGTCTAGCACGACCACCCATGGCTCCTGCCGTGCCTCACAGCACCGTCTCCTACCTCGCCCGAACGCCGGCCGCCGAACAAGTCGTCGCCGCCGTCAACCTAGGCCATTCTAGCTGCTACCGCCGCTACCAGTAGATGCGCGAGAGCGCCAGCATGTCGTAGCAGCAAACCACGCTCAAAATGGTCGCCTGTGGGCGATTCCCGAAGCCCTCCGCCGTCTCTGTCATCGCCGGCGACGAGCCGTGGACCAAGTCCGGCGAGTTTGACCCCGTGTGGGCCCCGGTTGACTTCCCCCCTGAGTCTATGACAGGTGGGGCCGGCCTGTTAATTAGGATAGTATTAGTGTTAACTAAATATTAGTTAGACTAATGACCTGACACGCAGGACCCACTAGTCAGTTTGACCTGGACCGGCTGTTGACCTGCTGAGGTCAGCATGACGTAGCGCTGACGCAGTATTTACTTTCTAGATTTTAAGTAAATCAGAAATGATTTATTTATTTCAGAAATTATCTAAAACTTCTAAAATTCATATAAAATCAACCGTAGCTCAGAATGAAATAATTTATATATGAATAATGATCAGAAAAATCCAATCTATCCATCTGTACCATTTTCATGCATGTTAGAACACTTTAACCTTGCTGTTTAGATGAAACAAGATAATGCACCATTATGACTTCATACATGAGCTTACATTTGAATCTTTAAATCAAATGGGTTCAAATCAACCTGTCCTAGTATGCATTAGTCAAAACACATCATATTGCCATGTCATGATCATGCATCATATTGTTGCATTGCATTGATTGTGTTTCTTTCTGTGTTTGCCGGTAACCGTCCCCTCTCACTAGACGATGTTTCGACGATGAGTTCGATGACACCGATGAAGAGCTATGTTATCTTCAGAAGTGCCAGGCAAGCAAAACCCCCTTGTTCATTCCGATACAATCCCACTCTCTCGCTCCTGCTCTCTTTTACTGCATTAAGACAACAACGATTCAACTGTTACTTGCTGCGGTAGTTGAACCCCTTTATCCTTTGCATGACCTGTCATTGCCACAGTAATTAGATGAAACCCACTAGCATGAGTAGGAGTTGTTTGAGCCCTGATGTGCCTACTCATTTATGTTTGTTTGTCATGCCTGCTACTGCTTAGAGTTGAGTCGGGTCTGATTCATCGGGAATGAATTGGAATGGTGTTGAACATGTCCTACTGTGTGTGAGCTAAGTGTGTGAACACGATTTGGTAAAGGTAGCGGTGAGAGGCCATGTAGGAGTACATGGTGGGTTGTCTCATTGTAGCTAAACCCCAGCTCCAACCGAGCCACCTAGCATGCCATGGCATTTCGCCGAGCATCTGGTGGGCGTGCGCTGGGCGCGCCCAGAGCGCGCATATTGCAGCCACGCACACGAGCCGACACGCTGGCCCCCTGGTTTTGGCCTGCTCTGCAGCGCCACGCCACACGCTAACCGCCTCACCACTACACGCCAGCCCGCCCTGGCACCCTACAGCGCCACCACCAGAGCATTTTTGGCGGCACGCCGGCGTCGGCCGATAGCTTCTGCTCCGTGCAGCGCCGCACAAGCCACCCCGGCTCGCCACCTGGCCCCTGGAACAGCGCAAGCTCATCCACAAGGGTGTCGCCTAGCGCTCGTCGCCGCCACGACGCCGCTAGCTATAGAATGGCGGTCGCCGGAGAGCTTATCCACGGCCGCCGCGGAACCGCCTTGCCACGCCTATAAAAGGACGTCCCAAGACCATTAGAGCACGCAGGCGACCTCAGGCTACCCCCATGGCATCCCCACAGCCCGCAATCGTCGGGGAAACACCGTCTTCCCCAACTTCGACAACCGCAGCCGCCGCCCCCTCTCCGTTCTCTCCACCAGTAACCTTCTCATCCTCCCATGAACACGTTCCACTACTCGATTTTGATCGGGAACCACCGTAGCCCCAATCACACTCTGCTCCCGAAGCTCCCTCCGCCGCGAGACTCACCGCCGACGACCCCGCCCACCCCCGAGACCGTAACACCCACCGGCAGAACCGCCTCGACCCCCTGAGACCGTGGATGGCTTCGGTTTCTCGAATGGAGCCGCCAATCGCCGGCGGCGATCGCCGGAGCCCCGCCCCGCTCGGGCAGAGGAGGGAGAAGGGGGCGCGGTGACTGGTCAAACCTGACCAGTGGGCCCCTGGACCCACTGTCAGTGACCCAGCACCTATCCACGCAGGATAAGTGAAAGCGCAAAATGCCCAGTACGTATCTCCTACTTAGAAAGCGTATTTTCCCGAAACGTTTTCTTTTCTGTTTTGTTTTAAAACAGATTTTGACCACAACTTTGACCGCCGATAACTTTTTAAACACAACTCCAAATGAGTTGATTCTTTTTCCTACCTTCCTCAAATTTGATCTAGTTTATTTTAATATTTATTTGAAAATTTTCCAAAACAACTTTTTGTACTGTTTTGAAATGTGTGTTAATTCAAATATTTTTTAAATAGGATTTTTGGAGAGAGGGAAGAAACTTTCAAAAGTTTTGGAGAGCACCTCACCCCTCCACAACTTAAAGGCAAGCATCTTGAACCCTGGCATAATATTTTTTTTGATGTGTTGGTTGACACATTTATAACACCACCTTATTTCGGTGGACTTGATATTTCATGTGACGTGATCATTTGCATGGAAGCATATCAACTATTTTCCTTGCTATTGGAAATAAATATAATTGAGATGGTAATCATCCTCATGTGTCTTGCATGCATGCCGGAAAGGAATCCGGGAAAGTCTCGGCCTTGGGTAGGCGTGAGCTTGTCGCCGGTCCCCGTCGGGACGGTTATTTCTGATATGGCATGGTAAGGTATATTGAGTGGTGATTTTTGTTGGTTGAAGTATATTTGATATACATGTCATGCAGGGACCTTATGAATCTCCTAAGTCGACCGCAGATCGAGTCTTGTTCCAGTAACCCCCATACTTGCCTCGTACTACCACACGTCCCTGCCGCAGGTAGGGTACGGTTCAGTAAGTTGTCAACCCCTTCCCAGCACACACCGTACAGAGAGGCCATGGTGGAAGATATCGGTTGTAGCCGGTAGGCATGCCACCTGGTCAGGGGGCATGGGTGTTTCCGGTTGGGACCAAGAGGGGAGGCCACCCCTTAGAGCGCGCGATATAAATTTGATCCCATGCTACGCGAGGTTGTAGCCTCCCCACTTAGAGTTTTGCTTGACAAGTGTCGTGGGTGATTCCAGACACCGATGAGTTAAGCTGGTGTGTGCAAGTTAGGCGTGTTTTCAAATAAAAGGCCATAGATGGAATTGGTCCCGATGGACTAAAGGAATCCGTTACTCGTGGGTAAAGAGTACACCCTCTGCAGAGATTAAACCTATTCGAGTAGCCGTGTCCATGGTTAAGGACTACAGTCTGGGATGGGTCAAGCGTCGGTCTTAGTGTCGGTCTTCGGAGGTGAAACGGTTAAACCAGAACGGGAACTACTACTTGAGACTAGTGATGATTATGATTATTACTATTGTCGACTAACCCGTGATATTATTGTTATCATCGAATATCTCTGGGATGGTTCTACCTCCGGGATATTTCACTATGATTATTTAATTTTTAGCCCTTTATGTGGTGTCGCTCAGACGCCCGACTGTGGCATTTCTTTTAAGCCCTTTATGTGGTGTCGCTCAGACGCCCGACTGTGGCATTTCTTTTAAGCCCTTTATGTGGTGTCGCTCAGACGCCCGACTGTGGCATTTCTTTTAAGCCCTTTATGTGGTGTCGCTCAGACGCCCGACTGTGGCATTTCTTTTAAAGCCCTTTATGTGGTGTCGCTCAGACGCCCGACTGTGGTATTATTTATTATTCCGCATTTTTTTTCCGCTCGAGGAGTCATTCAGACCCTCGCTTGGCACCCAGTACTTATTACCTCTATGTGGCCATTGCATAAATTTCCGGTTGCATATGAATAACCTGTTTACATGCATCAAGATATTTATTTATGACTAACTAAGTGAGTATAAGGATATTGCAAAGCATGAGCATCAACGGTTATATTATACCTGTGTTCTTAATGTTTGCGAGTACATTCAAAGTACTCACTGGCTTGTCCCTGGCTATTGTCTTGGCCAGATTTATTGCTTGGACAGGAGCGTTGCGATGACCGCCTCGGAACCTGAGCAACGGTGATAGCAGCCTCGTGAAGATAGGAGTTACCCTGGTCGGCTGTTCCCGTGGGAAATGGAGTCCCATAGCCGTGGTGATCCACAAACCGCTTCCGCCCTCAACCACTAGAAACCATTTGTTGTACTCATAGGCCACAATGGTCTTGTACTGCATATTTTGTACCTTTGCTTGGAATTTCTGTAACAAGTTGGTGCCTCATCAGCTAACAGTAATCCTGGGGCTGATGAGCTCAACGGCCATTTTCTGGAATTTAATGTCTGGAAAACCGGTCGCGACAGACTTGGTATCAGAGCCAGGCTGACCATTGGCTAATCCTATCCTAGCCAGGTCAATAAACTTAGGCATGTCAAACCACCGAGCCATAACCAAACCCACACCCAAGCTTCTCCTGCAAGATAGCCCCACAGTGACCCGACACCTTTTTGCAGTCGGTGCCCAACCTACCAGCCTAGCCGTCGATCACGCGCCAGTGACCGGCCCCCCTAAATAGTCCTTTCTCGCAAGCGTGCGAAGGAAGACTCCGACCCCTTTTTCCTATAAAAAGGGCACGCTAGTCTCAACCCAGCACAGCCCGGCCGCTATCCTACACCAAGCCACAATGCCTGGTCCTATTGTGCACCATGAGACCACAGCGACCAACCTTGGAGGTTTTGTGACCATACTCGCAAACCTCACCCGTCGTGCCTATGCATTAGAAGAACCCCCAGAATATGTTGTGTACCAAGGGCCCGTAAGCGGTGAAAGCCGTCAATTCTGGGCCACTGTACACATCTACGGTAGGGGTCTCGCACCCGAACGCCCCTACAGGTTCACCGGAAGGACAACTTCCTTTGAGCCACAAGCCATCCAACTAGCTGCTCGAGAAGCTATAGTTCATCTTCGGCACTTGTCGCCAAGAGTTGACTGTCGCTCGTTCCACTACTACCCCAGGCGTGAAGGGTATGGTAGACCACCCCAAGTTGCCAACGGAGATCACGAGACAGATCCTGCATTGTTGCACCTGGTGCACTATGTAAGTGCACTAGAAGAACTGTGCGATCAGGTCACAATTGATCTTATCGCAGCTCGTGGAGAGCTGGTTCGTCGAGCCCCGGCAAGAGAAGAGGACGAGACCAATGCCGACAACCCAGTCGTGCTGTTTGGACAACCGATCGAGCCCCTGAGATCTACCCCAGCCATCGGCCAAGGTGTTGCAATAACCCCAGAAGTGCTACGTCGCATTTTGGGAACACACTCCAATGGAGTTGTGGCCAGCAATCCCCGAGATGGCCACCATCGCTACCCCGAGCCTGCAGCCCCTCAACCCACTCCAGTCAATTCCGACGGCGAGACCCGTGGAGAAGCCTCGACATCCACAAGGCACGCCCGCATGGATATAAACGAGGTAGACTAAGTACCCTAGCCTTGTAATCGTGTGGCCTGGTATTTAAACGCTGCTTGTTGTCATGCCTCTGCTTTAATGATAACCTTGACTAAACACCCCGTACGCAGTGTGAGATTGCTACCCCTGGCGCAGCTACCAAAAACCTTCCCGACAGCCCCCACAGTAACATGTCACCTCGGTGGAATAAGTGTATCTATGGCATTGACTTCGAATCCCGGATCAGAGCTGGAAATTTCATTACCCTTCACCACGGTAAAAATGATCCAGCTCCAGTGCTATAAAAGGGCCACCGCGTGACCTTGCCAAGCACCTCTCACCATGTGCATCACCCTCACAACAATTTCTTGCCATGCCGAGCCCCAGCATTCATCTGAGAACCCCAGATGCAACCCCGGGTAGTTTTGTTAAGATATTGTGGGATTTTACCTGCAGTACCATGGGCGCTACCCAGCCACCCCAGTACGAGCTGTTCAAATCGAGGATCACCTCTTTCACCTCGAGATACTGGGCAGCAGTGCACATTCCTCCCGTAAACTCAGCCCGAGACCCAACAGAGGTCTCCTTCGTGGGGAAATCTATGCCAACCCCACAGATGGCCGTGGAAGCTGCGGCTTGCGAAGCACTTGCTCGCCTTCGATTCGCGGTACCCTATGCCAGCGAACGTGGGTATTATTACTTCCCGAGCCGTGCAGCACCCAGAGGAGTAACATCGTTTCCCGGTGTGCGAATCGAAAGAGACCCCGTCCTGGCCAACCTTGTCCAGTATGTCATCGCTCAAGATAATTTGATCCAACGCGTGATGGGTTATCTCCAGAGCCTCGCAGACTTAAATCCTCAGATCGCCATCGGCAGATCACTGAGGCGCGACCAGGAGAGGCACGTGCATCGACTAGTCAATCCGCTTTCTCCAATATTGGAAGAATGTGTCTCAGTACCAGAAACATTTTCTCGGGACCCCATCCAGTTACCGTTTGCATTATAGATGTCGCTGCTACGTTATTTATTGCAACCTTTATTTGCGTGTTGTAACTTGTGCGTGGAGCTTAGTGTGTGCTTTAAGTGTGTTATTTTGTTAATTTCGATTAATATGAGTGATTCTGTTGCATTACTGTTTTCTTCCGCGAATAATCCTGGAGTGAGACATCTTTTTCTGAGTCGATACTTCGGCACTTTCTCAAGACGTGGATTTCACGCAAGCACAACGACAACAGCTGACCCACAACCGCAAACACTCGGACACACACACGTACACCGTTTACAAAACTTTGCAACAGTGTTGGAGCTGGCTAACCCCTCTCCTAACCACGGTTAGCACCCGGCATCCCACCTACTCCTCGTGATCACCACCGCAGTGGAGAGCCAACACCCGAGCAGCAGCATCGCGACGGTCATCGAGGATCATCGCACACAGGAGCACGGAGAGCCCCAGCAATGTCGCCAGCCCTCCGCATATCAAGATCGCGTACCAGTCCGGCATCGCCTCCGCCATTAGAGCCTCGCCCGAGTTTCTGTAAGCAGTAATGGAGGAGGGAGGAGGGGGAGAAGCAAGGCCAGAGGTGAGGAGAAGAGAGAAACACCTCGGCCGTTTTATAGCTCGAGCTCGGTGCACGGTGGGCGAAGTCCACCAACGCCGCTCGTCGCCCGATCGCCGGTGTTCGGAGTCGAATCCGCAAGCAGTGCCGACAGCGCGCTAGCCCGCGAGGTGAGTGCACGCTGCTCTGGCAGCTAGCACGCCGCGCACTACCGCGGTACGGCCTAGATGCCCTACGCGCTAGGCGTCGCCGATGGAGAAAGCACGGGAAAGCGCGCAGGAGAGAGGAAGAAGAAGAGCCAGAGGGAGAAGAAGAGGCTGACTGTGGGCCCCGGGTCCACCTGTCGGCCAGAGAGAGCACTGTGCTCCCGGGTACGACCAGCGTATATTTAAATTTAGACTTTATTCTAAATTTATACCCAGCATAGAAATCTCACGTTTTTGTCTCAGACCGTAGATCTTTCTCCGCACAGCACCAGTATTTCACACTGTGGTTTTCACCACTTATTGCCCTCTTACTGTAGCCACATTTTCATTGCATGCAATTTTTTCTTATACAACTTTTAACAAATCTCGAGGGCGAGATTTTTCTTAAGGGGGTTAGTATTGTGACACCCCAAAAAAAATTTTGGCCTTGTTTTATTAATTAAAATTTTTGCCAGGACTTAAAACCTTTATTTTATGAGCTCCCTTTTGATCTTTAACCTTGTCATTATGGTGTTTTTCCCCTAAGTGTGAACTTTTCAATTATGTTATTGGACTTGTTTAACCTCTCTAGAAAAACTTTACTTTTATCAGTACAACTAATTGCAAAATTAATTTGCTTGATCTTCACTTTCTTGAAGATGGTTTTTCAAGGTTAAAAGGCCATATTTGAACTACAACCATTTGATAGATTCACTTAAAATTCCCACAAGAATTTGGAGATGTCATGTGATGTTATTAAATAACTTTTATGCAAAAACATCTTTATTTCATGAAATATTTTGAGCTCTACACCCTTTTTTCTTCTCTGCTCCAGTGGGCAATTTTGCACTACAACCCATTTAAATATTTTCTTCTAGCCTCTACCAAAATTATGGGATGTTAGTAATATCATATGATTAAACTTTATGCAAAAACCCAGTGATGTTATTTGCAAATTTTGAGTGAATCAGCATCATCTTCATTCTGGACCAGACTGGTGTTTTCTACTGCAACCCTATTATTTCTTGCTCCAGTGACCTTGTGTTTTCTCATGCTCATAGTCCTCCCTACCAAACCCCTAAGTCCAGGAGCATGCACCCTTTGGGGCAATTTTGGTTCATGAAATGATGCCATTTATTTCCTGTCCAGAATTGTAGTTTTGTAAAATTTGCACTAGCAAGTTCCTCATTTTATCCAAATGACCTCACCACCCTCTTGTGCATCCAAGGAGACACTGATCTGGAGAACTTGACCACTCCAAGAATTGCCTAAGTGCCCTTGGCATTGTGTCAAACACCTTATGGGCATGATCTGTTTTGGCATGAATCTTTGGTTTGCACTGTGAACCAGATCCCCGGACCAAACCAGCTTGTCCACTGATCTCCTTGCAAGCCCAAACCTAGACCTGCTAAACCCCAGCTCCAACCGAGCCACCTAGCATGCCATGGCATTTCGCCGAGCATCTGGTGGGCGTGCGCTGGGCGCGCCCAGAGCGCGCATATTGCAACCACGCACACGAGCCGGCACGCTGGCCCCCTGGTTTTGGCCCGCTCTGCAGCGCCACGCCACACGCTCACCGCCTCACCACTACACGCCAGCCCGCCCTGGCACCCTACAGCGCCACCACCAGAGCATTTTTGGCGGCACGCCGGCGTCGGCCGACAGCTTCTGCTCCGTGCAGCACCGCCCAAGCCACCCCGGCTCGCCACCTGGCCCCTGGAACAGCGCAAGCTCATCCACAAGGGTGTCGCCTAGCGCTCGTCGCCGCCACGACGCCCCTAGCTACAGAATGGCGGTCGCCGGAGAGCTTATCCACGGCCGCCGCGGAACCGCCTTGCCACGCCTATAAAAGGACGTCCCAAGACCATTAGAGCATGCAGGCGACCTCAGGCTACCCCCATGGCACCCCCACAGCCCGCAATCGTCGGGGAAACACCGTCTTCCCCAACTCCGACAACCGCAGCCGCCGCCACTGCTCCGGCCACTCCAGCGCCACCAGGGCCTCCCCCTCTCCGTTCTCTCCACCAGTAACCTTCTCATCCTCCCGTGAACACGTTCCACTACTCAATTTTGATCGGGAACCACCGTAGCCCCAATCACACTCTGCTCCCGAAGCTCCCTCCGCCGCGAGACTCACCGCCGACGACCCCGCCCACCCCCGAGACTGTAACACCCACCGGCAGAACCGCCTCGACCCCCTGAGACCGTGGATGGCTTCGGTTTCTCGAATGGAGCCGCCAATCGCCGGCGACGATCGCCGGAGCCCCGCCCCGCTCGGGCAGAGGAGGGAGAAGGGGGCGCGGTGAATGGTCAAACCTGACCAGTGGGCCCCTGGACCCACTGTCAGTGACCCAGCACCTATCCACACAGGATAAGTGAAAGCGCAAAATGCCCAGTACGTATCTCCTACTTAGAAAGCGTATTTTCCCCGAAACGTTTTCTTTTCTGTTTTGTTTTAAAACAGATTTTGACCACAACTTTGACCGCCTATAACTTTTTAAATACAACTCCAAATGAGTTGATTCTTTTTCCAACCTTCTTCAAATTTGATCTAGTTTATTTTAATATTTATTTGAAAATTTTCAAAAACAACTTTTTGTACTGTTTCGAAATGTGTGTTAATTCAAATATTTTTAAAATAGGATTTTTGGAGAGAGAGAAGAAACTTTCAAAAGTTTTGGAGAGCACCTCACCCCTCCACAACTTAAAGGCAAGCATCTTGAACCCTGGCATAATATTTTTTTTGATGTGTTGGTTGACACATTTATAACACCACCTTATTTCGGTGGACTTGATATTTCATGTGACGTGATCATTTGCATGGAAGCATATCAACGATTTTCCTTGCTATTGGAAATAAATATAATTGAGATGGTAATCATCCTCATGTGTCTTGCATGCATGCCGGAAAGGAATCCGGGAAAGTCTCGGCCTTGGGTAGGCGTGAGCTTGTCGCCGGTCCCCGTCGGGACGGTTATTTCTGATATGGCATGGTAAGGTATATTGAGTGGTGATTTTTGTTGGTTGAAATATATTTGATATACATGTCATGCAGGGAACTTATGAATCTCCTAAGTCGACCGCAGATTGAGTCTTGTTCCAGTAACCCCTATACTTGCCTCGTACTACGACACGTCCCTGCCGCAGGTAGGGTACGGTTCAGTAAGTTGTCAACCCCTTCCCAGTACACACCGTACAGAGAGGCCATGGTGGAAGATATCGGTTGTAGCCGGTAGGCATGCCACCTGGTCAGGGGGCATGGGTGTTTCCGGTTGGGACCAAGAGGGGAGGCCACCCCTTAGAGCGCGCGATATAAATTTGATCCCATGCTACGCGAGGTTGTAGCCTCCCCACTTAGAGTTTTGCTTGACAAGTGTCGTGGGTGATTCCAGACACCGATGAGTTAAGCTGGTGTGTGCATGTTAGGCGTGTTTTCAACTAAAAGGCCGTAGATGGAATTGGTCCCGATGGACTAAAGGAATCCGTTACTCGTGGGTAAAGAGTACACCCTCTGCAGAGATTAAACCTATTCGAGTAGCCGTGTCCATGGTTAAGGACTACAGTCTGGGATGGGTCAAGCGTCGGTCTTAGTGTCGGTCTTCGGAGGTGAAACGGTTAAACCAGAACGGGAACTACTACTTGAGACTAGTGATGATTATGATTATTACTATTGTTGACTAACCCGTGATATTATTGTTATCATCGAATATCTCTGGGATGGTTCTACCTCCGGGATATTTCACTATGATTATTTAATTTTTAGCCCTTTATGTGGTGTCGCTCAGACGCCCGACTGTGGCATTTCTTTTAAGCCCTTTATGTGGTGTCGCTCACACGCCCGACTGTGGCATTTCTTTTAATCCCTTTATGCGGTGTCGCTCAGACGCCCGACTATGGCATTTCTTTTAAGCCCTTTATGTGGTGTCGCTCAGACGCCCGACTGTGGCATTTCTTTTAAAGCCCTTTATGTGGTGTCGCTCAGACGCCCGACTGTGGTATTATTTATTATTCCGCATTTTTTTCCGCTCGAGGAGTCATTCAGACCCTCGCTTGGCACCCAGTACTTATTACCTCTATGTGGCCATTGCATAAATTTCCGGTTGCATATGAATAACCTGTTTACATGCATCAAGATATTTATTTATGACTAACTAAGTGAGTATAAGGATATTGCAAAGCATGAGCATCAACGGTTATATTATACCTGTGTTCTTAATGTTTGCGAGTACATTCAAAGTACTCACTGGCTTGTCCCTGGCTATTGTCTTGGCCAGATTTATTGCTTGGAGAGGAGCGTTGCGACGACCGCCTCGGAACCCGAGCAACGGTCATAGCAGCCTCGTGAAGATAGGAGTTAACCTGGTCGGCTGTTCCCGTGGGAAATGGAGTCCCATAGCCGTGGTGATCCACAAACCGCTTCCGCCCTCAACCACTAGAAACCATTTGTTGTACTCATAGGCCACAATGGTCTTGTACTGCATATTTTGTACCTTTGCTTGGAATTTCTGTAACAAGTTGGTGCCTCATCAGCTAACAGTAATCCTAGGGCTGATGAGCTCGACGGCCATTTTCTGGAATTTAATGTCTGGAAAACCGGTCGCGACAAATTTCTAGGAGCATGCTTAAATTCAATATTTAGGGATTTTTTTTTGAATTGTTTGGAATGCTTACCACATGTGTCACGTGGTCAATATGTAGGGATTATTAACATATGAAAACAACAATTCGATCGCCTATGTAAATATGTACAACATAATTTTCAAGATAAATTGAAACATGACACGTGCACATGCAATTTGCCAACAGGTCCAGCTGTAGTAGAAAAAGACAGCATGTGCACGTATCCAACCGTGCCTCCTACGATTTTGTTCCATGCTTTTGTCGCCACATGTATTTGGAAGTAAAAAATATAAGGTGATTTTCTCATAATAAACTGTTTTGGAGAGAAATTTGCAACCAACCAAAATTATCTACTGCGTGCAACTTGGCCCCCGTGGGGAGATTGGATCGACTCCTAGATTATAGGATGAGGCCATCGTGATCATGAGAGAAGAAATCTTTTTTTCGAGGGAAGGTAGGACTTTTGTGTGGTTACAAAATGGAACTTATTGTAATTAAGGAAATTACTGTTTAACAGAAACCTTGCTATTTTGAAGCCATTATAAAAATAACTAAATTGTTTTGGCAAAAAAAAGTTGATTATGGGTTAGTTCATTTTGTGGACACGTACGTGTAGTGGTGCATGTTGTGGGCCCAGGTGGCTCTAGGTGCATGCAATGTATCTTGCTAGCTAGGGGTGCACAAGGTAGTAACCTGGTGAATCGGGGTGGAAGTCTTGTGCTAATTTTATTTTGTGGTGTGCGACATATGAGTCTACCCAGGGGGAATTCTTGGGCTTGGGGGCCGGTGTAAGTGGTGTGGGTCTACTGCGTAAGTGGTGCGCCACGTGAGTCTAGACGGTGGGGGTGCATGGTTTGGATCTAGCTACCTTGAGGTAACGCATCCGGTTTGCGCACTGAGTGCGGGCCCGTTCCTCCGTTTTCATTGGTGCTTTCTCTCGGATCAACGGAGAATAATCCAAACGCGCATGCTAGGTCCCGGCCTTTCTTGGGTCCCGCATGCCATATTCGGGACACTTGCCGCATTTCTACGGTAGTATCATCGGGAATTCACGATCCATACCACGGCCACATGAAATCATAGCAGGGAATGGGGTAACAATCACATGCTAAGCTCTTTGTTCCATATATATGGGCCATGTGCAACCAAAGAGAAGGGCCGCCTCGGAGCCATTGTCCATTGAGAGGAAACGAGTCTGGCCTATGAACGGTGTGCGGGGCCTGCCCCTTCATCTGCTTTAGAACTCCGTGCCGCAAGATGTGGACCCTAGCAACCAAGGCTCGTCCTGTGTGCCGCACACCAACTGGACCCACACCATGCATGCACGCGTGGCCAAGTAGAAACTCACCGGTGAAACTTGACAATGTACACAAGACGCATGCGCACTCATTAGCCATCTAGCACCCAGCCATGCACACCTAGCCAGCTTCACTCAAACTGTGAACCGTTTGCCAGGTTCGTCGACACCATCCATCCATTATTGACCCCTCCTCTGTTCGTTGGACCTCTGACACGAGTCCCTTCCCTCGGCATTTCAGGTATGTCAAAGCAACACACGACTACACATATTGCACACCGAGATACGACGGCATTCACTAGTGCCAGCCAAAATGATGGACACTAGCGCATGGTTAGGATCGAGAAGCCTAGCGGCAAATGATGTTGGCCTGATTGGTTGGGGGTGCATGACATGGGTCCAGATGAAACGCATGGCATTGCATGGATCCACATTCCCCTGCCCAATACCAGACAGCGGGCATATACCAGACGAATCCAAGCGATCGCTGACGAAGCTTGGAAACCATGTCTTATGTGCATGCTGAATTTCAATATTTAGGAATTATTAACATATGAAAACAATAATTCAAGCGTCTATGTAAAGGTGTACAACATAATTTTCAATAAAAAAATGAAACATGACATGTGCACAGGCGCTTGCCGGTGGTCTTGTGGATTTCTTCGGCTAGGATCCCGCCGAGAGTCACCGTCTTCTGGTCCTCATCTGATCTCACATGTTTATGATCTTGACGAAGATCTGCATGCCACCTCAGAGGCGCCTCCCGAGCCTTGGTTCCAACGTAGTTGGTTATGTCAGAAGCCTTGGGCTCAAGGGTGGCGCGCCCCGCTGGTGTTGGGCGAGCTGCCCCGGCAAGGCTCTTGTCGTGGGAACCTGGTTCGTCCCTCTGCTCTTTGGTGTTTCCGGTCTTGGCGTTGCCTTGGTTGTCTTGTGCTTTCGACTTCTCTCCGGCTTCCCTCCTCTGCCTTGCTAAGTGCGGCCGCGGCGCGTGGCTCTGACTGCCCGTGCGCAAGTAAAGGGGTCAAAGGGAGAGCCCCTACTTTTGTACACCGACAGGAGCACCCAGGTCTGGGACACACATAAGCGCGACGCATTGTTGGGCCGAGCCCAAAACGATGTGCGGGCAGGTGGGGCGGATTTCACGCAGTAACTTTCCATCCACTGCGCTTCTCCACGACCCACTTTGAACGCGCGACGTGGAGGGTCGTGTGTGACGTGGGGGTCATGCGTGGGGCGGTTCCCGCACACATGCATCACATCATGGTAAAGAGGCGTCTCGCGCCTTCCCCATAAAAAGAGGGAGGGGCAGAGGCGCGGCTCATTTACTGAGTGGACTTGGGTCGCAGTCTTCAAGGCACCCACGCCCCACGATCACGGGGCGGGGAACGGTCGCCTCACCCGTCCCCTCGATTCTGCTCGCTCGCCACGCGTCCTCCATGCAGGTGGCAGGTGGTGGAGGCGGGAAACCGGGCCGTCGCTGATTGGGGCAGCGGGTCGGTCCTGATTCCCTATGCCTCTGATGGCTGGATTGGCTGAATGGGGCGGCCGAGCCTCGAGCCCGCCCCTTTATGAGGGGGAGGGGGACATCATCCCACATTCCCTCTGCATCCATCCTCTTCCTCCTCTGCTTCTTCCTCCCACCCATCATGGCGAGAGGGGGCGCATGCCCTTCAACGGGCGATGGTCGCCGCTTGACAGCGCGTTCCTCCTTCCCACGAGCTCGCGGCGGTGCAGCCGGCCACGAGAGGAAGGGGGAGGATGCGAGGCCGAGGTCGCCGTGGCGGTCGGGGGAGAGGGGGACGAGGCGGCGTGATGGCCGTGCCTCCCGCGATGGAGGGCCACGTCGGGGACCAGCCCCGCGAGTTCTTCATCAGGCTGCGCCGGCCACCGCGTCGTTGTCTTTGCCTCCCCACCCCATTTGCCCAGGAGATGGAGCTTGATCCGCCTCAGACCTTCATGTTGCACATGAGGGGCTGTGGGAACGGCGACACGTGGGTCGACATCGACTTCCCCGCTCCTCGCGTCATGTATCTCTATCGCGGATGGAAGACGTTTGCTCGCATGCACAGCATGGCGGCGGGGATCGTCCTCTACTTCAAGTTAATGGAGGGCGGCCTGCTCTCTGTCAAGGTCTTTGGAGATCTTGGAACTCGTCTAAAGTGCTGCGTGGAGAACTCCACCGACGATGAAGATTCCTCCTCGAGCGGGAGTGACGAGGAGGACAGCGACAACGACGACGAGGGAGTCGAGTGGCGGGATGCTGACCCCGACCCCGACTGATCGCGCCGCCTCTCCCTCGGCCACGCGCCCTGCCAAGGGCCATCCTCGTTGTCAGTGTCAAAACCGGTGGATCTCGGGTAGGGGGTCCCGAACTGTGCATCTATAATCGATGGTAACAGGAGACGGGGGACACGATGTTTACCCAGGTTCGGGCCCTCTCTATGGAGGTAATACCCTACTTCCTGATTGATTGATCTTGATGAATATGAGTGTTACAAGAGTTGATCTACCACGAGATCGTAATGGCTTAACCCTAGAAGTCTAGCCTATGTGTATATGGTAATGAATGTACCATATCCGAACTATGCTCTCCGATTTATATAGACACCGGAGAGATCTAGGGGTACATGGGGTCGGTTACATAAGAAGGAATCTTCATAGCTAGCCGCCTAGCTTGCCTTCCACGCCAAGGAGAGTCCAATCCGGACACGAGTATGGTCTTCGTTCTTCACAGCCCATCAGTCCGGCCCATGGATAATAGACCGGACGCCCGAGGACCCCTTAGTCCAGTGCTCCCTCAGTAGCCCCTGAACCTGGATTGAATGACGAGGAGTCCGGCACGCAGATTGTCTTCGGCATTGCAAGGTGGGTTCCCCTTTTTTCCGAACTCCAAGATAGTCTTCGGACGTGATGATTGTATCCGAACCTGTCATACACCACACACAACCGCAGAGAGAATATAGTATTTGCACAGATCTAATCTGTTGACAGATTCTATACAACACGGCATTGCGTCTATCCGGTTACAATTTCGAACCGTTTTTCTTCAGCCATCCCACGCCTCGAGACGCGGTTGCTATTTGCATGTCTTGACGAAGCAGAGATCGTGTCCCCTTATTGCGGGATTCTCATTAATGCGGGCATGGGTAACCCAACCGTGTCATTTGCACAGTCCTTGGGAATAGGCGAATCTTAAGGCAAGCGAGGAGGCGTTTAATGTTTGCTGCCTTTATAAGAGGATAAGGAACCCCTATTCCTCTTCTCATGCTTTCTCTCTGTCTCCACCTTCCCGATCTCGAGCCCCAGCGCCCAAGTTCTCATCTCCTTTCCACTCAAGCAGCCATGTTCGGATCCGGTGGTCAGGGCAAGTGGATGGTCTCCTCCGTCAAGGAGGAGGACATTATTGAGCTCCGAGCGGCCAGATATCTGGCGAAGGGAATAGCCCACTACTTGCCAGCCAAGGGACAAATCGTCCCAACGCCAGAGCCTGATGAGAGGGTAGTATTCCTTCCTCATTTCTTCCGCAGGCTGGGGTTCCCAATCCACCCTTTCGTCCGTGGGCTGATGTATTATTACGTGATAGATTTCCATGATCTGTCCCTGAATTCCTTCCTCAATATCTCGGTGTTTATCGTCGTGTGCCAGGCCTTCCTCCGCATCCATCCCCACTTCGGGTTGTGGCTCAAGGTCTTCAATGTGAAACCGAAGGTGGTGGACGGCCAGCACGCGGAGTGCGGGGGAGCCATGGTGAGCAAGCTATCCAACGTCTCCTGACCCAAAGGTACTTTTGTGGAGGCAGTAAAGGAATGGTAGAAGTAGTGGTTCTACATCACAGAACCTCACGGCACCACCTGGGCTGCGGCTGCCGAATTCCGCTCTGGTGCTCCCATGCGACTCACCTCCTGGGTCGAGAAGAGTCCGGACTGGTGTTCACCTGACGAGCTGATAGCGCTGCAGACGCGCGTTCAAAGTATGGTGACCAAGAACGTCAAGCCTGTTGATGCCATCCAAGTGATGCTGGTCCGCCAGATCCTTCTGTGCCAGCACCGAAGCCGCCCTTTGTGGGAGTTCAATTCGAAGAAGCACCAGACCTTGGTGAGGCTCTTCGAGACTACTCACTAAGGTGCCTGGAAGTTGCTTTTCAAGGGCAACGAGAAGCCACCGGCCACGGATTCAGACCGTGGCCACGATTGTACACACCACGCCAGCAAGGTATGTTATTTCCGACGTATCCCCAACCTCGTTGTTTCGAGGGTGGCGTCTGAGCTTTTATTATGGTCCCTATAGGACTGGGAGGAGAGGGCGAAGCGGGTCAAGTGTCCGGCTCCGCTGCCCGAAGAACCGGTCATCCCGTGCCTAGCGGAGATGCTGGTGCCAGTTCCATACAAGGCCGCGAATGGAAGAATTTATTATGTCACCAAAAGGTGAGTGTTGGAAGAAGTCTGCGGCGCCAAATTCGAAAATCAACAACCGATCCAGCTCGGTGTCCGCAGGTGCGTCTGATCTGGAACATGTTAGCCGAAAATGAGTCTGGAGTTCCATTGACGCAAATATTGCACGGTGTCGAGTCCGTGTACGGCTCCAACATCGTGGAATTTGTGGCCTTGAAGGGCACGATCTGCTTCGGTCTGAGGCCGTTGCAGCAACAGGATCCATCTCCTGGGTGTGATCCGATGACAGATTTAATTCATGTTCATCGGAGAGAGGGGGAGAGACTGCCGCAGTCTCGAATCCATCGAAGATCAAGTCTCCACAGGTATCCCCGGCACAATTCAAGCTTCCTGATCTGACCTGATGGCCAGGGGCGTGACTATCGACCTGCTCCAGATGGCCAATCGAGTTGGCCCGTAGTACGAAGTTGCCGAACACAAAGGTTTGTCCGGGGAGGAAGGTTTCTCCCTGAACGGCGCCATTACTGACGATCAAAGGGGCCATCGAGTCCTTTGCAGATGGCACAGTGGAACTCTCAATGAAAGCGCCAACGTCGGTGTCAAAACCGGCAGATCTCGGGTAGGGGGTCCCGAACTATTGATACGTCTCCAACGTATCTATAACTTTTGATTGCTCCATGCTATATTATGTACTATTTTGCACTATATTAGGCTTTATTTTCCACTTTTATATTACTTTTGGGACTAACCTATTAACCGGAGGCCCAGCCTAGAATTGTTGTTTTTCCCTATTTCAGTGTTTAAAGAAATGGAATATCAAACGGAGTCCAAACGGAATGAAACCTTCGGGAATGTCATTTTCTCATCAGATATGATCCAGGAGACTTGGACCCTCCGTCAAGAAAGCCACGAGGCGGTCACGAGGGTGGAGGGCGCCCCCCACCCCCTAGGGCGCGCCCCTGCCTCATGGGCCCCTCAAAGTTCCACCGACGTACTCCCTCCTCCTATATATACCTATGTACTCCCAAACGATCAGATACGGAGCCAAAAACCTAATTCCACTGCCGCAACCTTCTATACCCATGAGATCCCATCTTGGGGCCTGCTTCGGAGCTCCACTGGAAGGGGAATCCACCATGGAGGGCTTCTACATCATCACCATAGCCCCTCCGATGAAGTGTGAGTAGTTTACCTCAGACCTTCGGGTCCATAGTTAGTAGCTAGATGGCTTCTTCTCTCTTTTTGGATCTCAATACAATGTTTTCCCCCTCTCTCATGGAGATCTATTCGATGTAATCTTCTTTTTGCGGTGTGTTTGTTGAGACGGTGAATTGTGGGTTTATGATCAAGATTATCTATGAACAATATTTGAATCTTCTCTGAATTCATTTATGTATGATTGGTTATCTTTGCAAGTCTCTTATCAGTTTGGTTTGGCCTACTAGATTGATTTTTCTTGCAATGGGAGAAGTGCTTAGCTTTGGGTTCAATCTTGATGTGTCCTTTCCCAGTGACAGTAGGGGCAGCAAGGCACGTATTGTATTGTTGCCATCGAGGATAACAAGATGGTGTTTTTATCATATTGCATGAATTTATCCATCTACATCATGTCATCTTGCTTAAGGCATTACTCTGTTTTCATTAACTTAGTACTCTAGATGCATGCTGGATAGCGGTCGATGAGTGGAGTAATAGTAGTAGATGTAGGCAGGAGTCGGTCTACTTGTCTCGGACGTGATGCCTATATACATGATCATACCTAGATATTCTCATAACTATGCTCAATTCTGTCAATTGCTCAACAGTAATTTGTTCACCCGTCGTAGAATACTTATGCTTTTGAGAGAAGCAACTAGTGAAATCTATGGCCCCCGGGTCTATTCTCATCATATCAATCTCCAATCACTTTATTATTGCTTTGCTGTTTACTTTGCCTTTTATTTTACCTTGCATCTTTATATCAAAAATACCAAAAATATTATCTATCATCTCTATCAGATCTCACTCTCGTAAGTGACCGTGAAGGGATTGACAACCCCTAATCGCGTTGGTCGCGTTGAGCTATTTGTTTTGTGTAGGTACGAGGGACTCGCGCGTAGCCTCCTACTGGATTGATACCTTGTTTCTCAAAAACTGAGGGAAATACTTATGCTACTTTGCTGCATCATCCTCTCCTCTTTGGGGAAATCCAACGCAGTGCTCAAGAGGTAGCAAGAAGAATTTCTGGCG
The DNA here is from genome assembly GCA_032464435.1 of Aegilops umbellulata. Classification (NCBI taxonomy): domain Eukaryota; kingdom Viridiplantae; phylum Streptophyta; class Magnoliopsida; order Poales; family Poaceae; genus Aegilops; species Aegilops umbellulata. The sequence goes on along the minus strand of CP136059.1, from coordinate 357,410,126 downwards.
CCGTTGCCAGGGAGGTCCACGCAAAAGTCAACATACCAAGTACCCATCACAATCCCTTATCTCTCGCATTACATTATTTGCCATTTGCCTCTCGTTTTCCTCTCCCCCACTTCACCCTTGCCGTTTTATTCACCCTCTCTTTTCTGTTTGCCTTTTTCTCGCTTGCTTTTTGTTTGCTCGTGTGTTGGATTGCTTGTTAGTCTCGATGTCTCTACCTAGATTTGGTGATCTTCACCTTAAAAGGTTGGAAGAGATCGAAAGCAACGTTAGGAGTTTTATTGTTTTGTAATTTGAGCATAATAGTTTCTTTTGAAACGAGCTTAAGGAACAAAAAAGTTTTATGAGTTATATGAATAAAGAGCTCGATGATATGTCTAAAGAATTTGATGGTGTAAGATATCAAATTGCTCTTCTTGAGAAGTTAACTGCTGAAATTTCGGATAAACATGCTATCTTAGTCAATAAGATGGCCGCTAAACCGAATCCTTATGAAAATCAGGATGAAGATCTAAAAGTTATTGATGTGTCCCCTATTAAATCTTTGTTTTTCAATATGAGTGTTGATGAAACTGAATATGATCCACCTTTACCTAGACGGCGTTCCAAAAATTCGGTGTATTTAGATCTTGATGATGAAATTGATAAAAGTGGGATTGAAAAGAATAAAACCCGAGATGTTGCTAAACCCACTATATTGGATTTCAAGGAATTTAATTATGAAAGTTGCTCTTTAATTGATTGTATTTCCTTGTTGCAATCCGTGCTAAATTCTCCTCATGCTTATTGTCAAAATAAGGCGTTTACTAAACATATCGTTGATGCCTTGATGCAATCTTATGAAGAAATACTTGAGTTGGAAGTTTCTATCCCTAGAAAACTCTATGATGAGTGGGAACCAACTATTAAAATTAAGATTAAGGATCATGAATTTTATGCTTTATGTGATTTGGGAGCTAGTGTTTCCACTATTCCCAAAACTTTGTGTGATTTGCTAGATTTTCGCGATTTTGATGATTGCTCTCTAAACTTGCACCTTGCGGATTCCACTACTAAAAAACTATGGGAAGCATTAATGATGTTCTTATTGTTTCAAATAGGAATTATGTGCCCGTAGATTTTATCGTTCTTGATATAGATTGCAATCCTTCTTGCCCTATTATTCTTGGTAGACCTTTCCTTAGAACGATTGGTGCAATTATTGATATGAAGGAAGGGAATATTAGATTCCAATTTCCATTAAAGAAGGGCATGGAACACTTCCCTAGGAAGAAAGTAAAATACCATATGAATCTATCATGAGAGCCACTTATGGATTGCCTACCAAAGATGGCAATACCTAGATCTATCCTTGCTTTTATGTGTAGCTAGGGGCGTTAAACGATAGCGCTTGTTGGGAGGCAACCCAATTTTATTTTTAGTTTTTTTATTTTGTTTCTGTTTAGGAATAAATAATCCATCTACCTTCGGTTTAGATGTGGTTTTATCTTTTAATTTTTGTTTGTACCAAGTTAAACCTATAGGATCTTCTTCGATGATAGTTATTTGATCTTGCTGTAATTTCCAGAAACTTTCTGTTCACGAAAACAATTGTTAAAAATCACCAGAACATGATAAAATACTGATTCCAATTGCTGCTGATACATAAACAAATTTCCTTGGTCGTCCTATTTTTGCTGATTTTTTGGAGTTCCAGAAGTTTGCGTTAGTTACATATTACTACAGACTGTTCTGTTTTTGACAGATTCTGTTTTTCGTGTGTTGTTTGCTTATTTTGATGAATGTATGGCTAGTAAAATAGTTTATAATCCATAGAGAAGTTGTAATACAGTAGGTTTAACACCAATATACATAAATAATGAGTTCATTACAGTACCTTGAAGTGGTCTTTTGTTTTCTTTCGCTAACGGAGCTCACGAGATTTCTGTTGAGTTTTGTGCTGTGAAGTTTTCAAGTTTTGGGTGAAATCTTTTGATGGATTATGGAACAAGGAGTGGCAAGAGCCTAAGCTTGGGGATGCCCATGGCACCCCCAAGATAATCCAAGGACACCAAAAAGTCAAAGCTTGGGGATGCCCCGGAAGGCATCCCCTCTTTCGTCTACTTCCATCAGTAACTTTACTTGGAGCTATATTTTTGTTCACCACATGATATGTGTTTTGCTTGGAGCGTCTTGCACTAGTAGAAAACCAGCCTTTTGTCCCGGTTCATAAGGGCCTTTAGTCCCGGTTCTTGAACCGGGACTAAAGGGTCGTTACTAATGCCCTCACCCTTTAGTCCCGGTTCAAACCAGAACCGGGACAGATGGGCCTCCACGTGGCCTGTGCGCCGAGCCCAGGCAGGAGGGCCTTTGGTCCCGGTTGGTGGCACCAACCGGGACCAATAGACCTCCACGCGTCATCATTTCTGTGGCTGGGGTTTTTGTTTTTTTAAAGGAGGGGGGTTGGGGGTTTTGGGGGGTTAATTTAGGTATTTCATATATTGTGTTAGATAGCTAATTAATAGAGAGAAGTGTCATCTCTTATGTCCGTGCTTGGTCGACGCTACGTACTATACATACGTATAGAGAGGACTAGACACGCTATAGCTAGCTAGTAAGCAAACGAAGGAAACAGAAGATCGTCATGAACATATATGCATACAGAGATGTGATATCGACCACCTCTCCTTCTCCGAGAGATTGGTTGAACAACAAGTTCTCGTATATCTATCCGACACTACCGGCTACATATATACAATAATTATATCTTACAAATATAATCTCCTAAATTACGGACGCATGGTCCACATAGTATTCTCCGTCTTCAGCGATCACGTGGTCAAGAAAGAATGCCGCCAATTCCTCTTGAATTGCTCGCATGCGATCTGGTTCTAGGAGTTCATCCCGCTGCCGAAACATCTAATTTGAAGAAGGGGGTCAATACATATATATATGAATGAATGAAACTCAACACAAATGATGCTAATAAAATAAAATTGTGAATATTGTTATTTACGCACTTCATATTGTTCGTCAGAGTAGCCCCGCTCACAGGTCGTGTGGCGGATGGACTCGCAGACGTAGTATCCACAGAAATCATTCCCTTGTTCCTGCCACAACCACTTTACAAGAAATAGAGGTCAATCAAACTGATAAACAAGAATGACAAATGGTATTGATGAAACTAGCGCTTGAATCAATAGCTAGGAGACGCGTGGAACATGCTACTATAGTACTTACTTTCGGGTATCTAAATTGCAGCATCTTCGGCAGTCCCGGAGATTTTTTGGTGAATTTTCTCCAAACCCTGCCAGACAAAAGAAAACAATTACTTGATATCAAGAAATGAACAAAGTTGCTGATATGGTGGATAATGATCGATTTAACTTACTTCTCGAGGATTTCAGTCATGTCCGCATACTCCTGGGGATCTTTTCGTCTAGAGTCCAAGACAGTTACTACTCCTAGCTCAAGCCTAATCTCTAGGAGAATATAGTGGTACCTGCGCACGCATGCATAACTCGTCAATTACATTACTATAACCTGGACTAATATATAAGGGAAACCGAATATGCACAAGACAGTAACACTCACATGAAGTTGTAAGGAAAGAGTATTATATCTTTGTGTTCATTTATTTTGAATGATCGTAGCAAGCTGGCCTCGGTTTCTGCGGCATGAAATTTAACCTGAGTTGCATCTATGAGATATGTGTTAACGAACCCAATATCACCGACTTGTCATTTCTTCAATTCGGCGATCTTCAATCTGCATAATATAGTGAGGATAATTATAAATACATGCAATGAAAGAGCTGAGCTATATAGAGAGAATTAATGACAGAAGTAGTAGTACTTACAGACAGTAGCAGGTGACCGTTGCTTTATCGAGGGCCAATTGATAGAAAAACTGATAGAACTCCTCAAATGGAATAGGCAACAGATCAATTCCAACGAGGTCATGCTCCGATTTAACTCTCACATACAAAGTACTCCTCCCCCCAGACTCTCTGCAGATTTTCAAGTACCAATCATACAATCTTCGCATCATCGTTGTTAGAGATTTTTCATCTTTGATGAGAGGCATCTCGTACCCGTATGTGTGTATCTGCACCTCCATGGGATCATAATGTACATCGTCAAGCAGGTAATCGTCAAGACTGCTATAACCAGGCACCATCCTCGGATCGACGATGTCGCTAGGCACCTTGAGCGGGGGGCACGATTGATTCCCTTGTTCGCCGAGCTGGGAAATTTGTTTTCCAGCTGCTCGTCGTTCTTTCAACCTTTGATCACTGACTGTACTTCCCGACCGCTCCGCTTCGGCCCATGTCTTTGCAATAATACGCTCATAGTTGCCTTTCGGCGAAGACTCGGGTGGTTTTGCCAGGGCAGCCAGAGTGCGCTTCGCTTTCACCGGATCTACCTTCTCCTCCGGAGGTGGATTTCTCTGTGCTTTCAACCCTTCAAACCATTCCTTCGCTTCGGTTCGCACGATCTTCGCGTTCTCCTCCGGAGTCCTCTCATATGGTAACTTCTCTGGAGTCTTCAGAGAAGGACCGAATCTGTATGTCTTCCCGCCTTTGGCTGTACTGCTAGACGTCGGGCGAGCAGACAGAGCGGCTGTCTTCTTTACTTGCTTACAAGGAAGAGGAGAAGGACTACGACGTGCCGGAGCAGCTGCTGGAGCGGCGGCGGGTCTCTTCCGCCCTTGCTGACGAGGCAGAGAAGGAGGAGGCTGGCTGCTCGGGCGCGCAGGCGCAGGCGGAGAAGGAGGCGGAGTGCCGCCAAGCGCCGGAGAAGGAGCCGTCCGAGTACCCTGATCGTCACTCGCCGGAGGAGGAGGCGGTGGAGGAGGCGGAGTGCCCTGACTCGCCGGAGGAGGAGGAGGAGGCGGAGGCGTCCAGTTCTGAAGGTTGATGAGATCCTTCCGCCATAGGCATGGAGTCTTCAGAGCAGAACCCAGCCTAGTCTCCCCTTCACCGGTAGGGTGGTCAAGCGGGAGCTCCTCAAATCCCTCCATTATTTCATCCACCATCACCCTAGCATATCCTTCTGGAATCGGCCGGCAGTGAAAAGTTGCGCCGGGTTCAGAAGGATAAATAGAGCCAACAGCCGCCTTGACCTTCATATTAATCCATTGCGTCATAAGGTGGAAATTTTGAGACTCCGTGATAGCATCCACGGGATAGCTGGCAGGAGCCGTCAAGACATGCTCCGGCTGAAGCAGCTCGGTGGAAGCCACGCTGCTTCTCCGCTGAGATGGCGGGGTAGCTTCGGGGGAAGCTTCGGCAGTTCGTTAGGTGCGATTTGCTTCTCGTTCCTCTATCCCGAGTACCCTTGCTTTAAGCGCCTGCAGTTCGGACTGCTGCACTTTCTTCCTCCTCTCCTGGCATTTGTAACCGCCTGCGTCCGGAAACCCATCCTTTCACGGAGTGGAGCCTGGCGTACCTCGTGTCCGCCCAGGGTGCTCAGGATTCCCGAGGGACAATGTGAGCTCATCCTTCTCTCTGTCTGGAAGGAACGTCCCTTGCTGCGCTGCTTCGATATAGTACTGAAGCTTCTTCAAGGGTATGTCAAGTTGCTAGTCCGTCCAAATGCACTTCCTTGTTACAGGGTCCAAGCTTCCGCCAGCCCAAAGAACCAAGTCCGGCAACGGTCTGGCTAGTTCATTGTCTCTGGTTCGATCCCTTTTTCAACCAGATCATTCTCATCCTTGGCCCACTTAGGTCAGGCTATAAGGTAGCCACCTGACCCCGTGCGATGGTGATGCGTCTTCTTCGCAGCATTTTTCTTGTTTGTCGCCGACATCTTCTTACTCTTTTCTGATGTCTTGTGGGCCACAAATGTGGGCCAGTGATCTCTGATCTTCTCATATCTGCCCTTGAATTCTGGTGTCTCTTTTTTATCGACAAACTTATTCAGCTCTTTCTTCCACCTCCTGAATAGGTCTGCCATCCTCTTAAGAGCAAAATACTTGATTAATTGCTCTTTAACTGGCTTCTCCGGATCATCCTATGAAGGTAGGGTGAAATTTGACTTCAGCTCAGTCCAAAGATCATTTTTCTGCATATCATTGACGTAAGACTCCTCAGGGTCTTCTGTAGCCGGCTTTAACCATTGCTGGATGCTGATCGGGATCTTGTCCCTAACCATAACCCCGCACTGAGCAACAAATGCGTTCTTTGTTCAGATGGGTTCAATCGCTTGGCCGTCGGGCGTGATTGCTATGATCTCAAACCTTTCATCCGAGCTCAACTTTTTCTTTGGGCCTCGTCTCTTTACCTCAGTTGTGCTCGATCTGGAGGGCTAGAAAAAAGAACAAAGACTTAATTAATATGTGTACATACCAAAACAATGAATGCATCAATTAGCTAGTCAGCACAGGCTTAACGATATATATACCTGGCCGGACTCGGTTCGGTCACCGGAGCCGTCATCACGGTCTCCTTCTTGCACCGGCATTGGGTCACCGGAGCCGTCCTCATGTTCTCCTTCTTGCACCGGCATTAGGTCACCGGAGCCAGCTTCTTCACCCTCTCCTTCCAGACCATCGGTGTCGTTGAGAAACAACGAGACGGCATCACTTCCTTGTGCGATTATGTCCCTCAACATCGCTTCTTTTGCTTCATCTCGGGCGGTGTCCATAGTTTCTACAAATATTTACAACATGGCAATTATTATTCAAACATGATAGATGGATATATTAGTGGAAAACGTAGAACTAGCTAGCTAATCATAGTAAGGAATTAGTGGCCTCGACGCTGCTTCCCTAGGGTTTGGGGTGGCCTCGAGAGAGTTTGTCGGGTAGGGGCGCGGCGGGAGGGGGTAGGAGACCGACATCGTTTTTTTCTACGGTTTGGGTGTCCTCGAAAGTTTTGGTCGAGCGACAGGGCCGGGGGGTGCTCCCGTGGTATAAGTTATTGTGGTCGAGAGGGGGTATATATATCAACCGCCCATCATGTCGAAGTTATTTTGGAACGGAGTTCCCGACAAAAATTAAGAAGAGGAAGTAGAAGATAAAAAAAAGAGGAGAAGAAGAAAAAAAGGAGAAGAAGAAGGAATAGAGGAGAAGAAGAAAAAATATACTCTATTTTTTCTTCTTCTCCTCTATTCCTTCTTCTTCTTCTCTTTTTTCTTCTTCTTCTCTATTCCTTCTTCTTCTCCTGTTTTTTCTTCTTCTTCCTCTTCTTAGTTCATTCCTTCTTCCTTTCTTCCTAGCTAGATATATAAAACTTTTCTAAAAAATGTTATCGGGGAGGGGGTATATCGACCTCCGCTCATGTTGAAATTATCGGGGAGGGGGTATATCGACCCCCAGCCCCCTCATCATGCATATATAGATACCACATACATATATATACATTGAAAAAAATTACATATATGCAACAAAAACATCAATACACATATGAACAAAAAAATACATATATGAACAAAAACATGCTGTGAACAAAAACATTAATGTAATAAATCTAATAAGAAATTAATCTAATAAAAAACATGCTCTGAACTTTACATATAGCCACATACATACAAATATACATTATATATATATATATATGAACAAAAAATTAATCTAATACTAAAATCAAAACAGAGCCGGACCGGCGCGGCGGCTCACAGCGGGGGCGTCTGGCGATGGCGACGGCGGGGGAGGCAAGGGCGCCGGCGGGCGGGGGCGGGCCGCGGGAAGGGGCTAGGGCGCGGGGCAGGGCCCGGCGCGGCGACGGCGTGGTCGGAGGCAGGGGCGGCGCGACAACAGCGCCGGAGGCAGGGGCGGCGTAGCGACGGCGTCGGAGGCAGGGGCGGCACGGCGATGGCGTCGGGGGCAGGGGCGGCGCTGCGACGGCGTTGGAGGCAGGGGCGATGACGGCGACGGCGCTGGAGGCAGGGGCGATGACGGCGACGGCGACGAGGAGCAGCGCTAGGGCGTCGGGCACGAACTGACGGTGAAGTTGTGAAATTTTCACAAGTCCAGCTTATATACCCAGAGCATTGGTCCCGGTTCATGGCAGCAACCAGGACGAATGCTACCTTTAGTCCCGGTTGGTGCCACCAACCGGGACCAAATGTCTCTTTTCAGCAGTCGAAAGGGCGGGAAGGGCGGCCTTTGGTCCCGGTTGGTGGCACCAACCGGGACTAAAGGGGGCCATTGGTCCCGGTTGGTGCCACGAACCGGGACCAATGCCCACCTTTAGTCCCGGTTGGTGCCACCAACCGGGACCAATGGGCTTGTGCTGCCCCGCGCCCAAAAGTTTAGTCCCACATCGCTAGTTGAGATGGCTCGGGAGTGGTTTATAAGCGCTGCTGCGCCCACCCTCTCGAGCTCCTCTCAACTGCAGGCTTTCGGGCCTAATCTGTCACCGCAATGCCTGTGGGCCTACTGGGCCTGCTGCGGGCCTGAATCCTGGCCCATGGTTGGGTTTCTAGTCGTATTCAGGCCGTGGTGGCCCAGTAGGTGGCTTTTTTTTCTTTTTTGCTATTTATTTTTTCATTTCTACTTAGAACTAAATACTTATAGTTTTGTAGTGATTTTTTTTTATTTTAGGTCACAAAAATTATAAACTTTCTGTTAGTTCCATTAGTTTTAAATTTTGAATAGTTTAAATTTGAGATTTTTAAAATTGGTGTGAATTACAGTTTATGAATAACTTTACTATAAAATTTGATTTTTGAGTCATTCTTTTTCCTGTTATTTAATATTAGTGTGTTTTATCATTATACTCAATTTGGTAATTTTAGTTAGTCATAACAAATATTATAGGCATTTTTTCTTTTTTGCTATTTATTTTTTGATTTCTACTTAGAACTAAATACTTACAGTTTTTTAATGATTTATTTTTCTTTTAGGTCACTAAAATTATAAACTTTCTGTTACTGCCATTAGTTTTAAAATTTGAATAGTTCAAATTTGAATTTTTTAAAATTTGTGTGAATCACAAGTTTGTGATTAACTTTACTAAAAAAATGAACATAGATGCACCTATAGAGAAAATTCGACCTAAATTCCTAATCAATTTCTATGAATTTCAGAGAAATTCATTATGAATTTAGGTCAAATTTCCTGTATAGGGGCATCTATTTTCACTTTGAGAGGAGCTCAACAAGGCAGAGAGGGGCAGGCTTATAAACCGGTGTGGGCGCCCTTCGGTTGGCGAGGTGGGACTAAACTCTGGGTGCAATGAGGGCCAACCCTTTAGTCCCGGTTTGTGGCACAAACCGGGACTAATGGTCATGGGCCAGGGGCGAGCCCTATTTTTTTCTCTAGTTTTTTTGTTTTTTTTCTGCATTATTTATTTTCTTTTGTTTTTTGCTTTATTTTTTATTTCTTTTTGCTTTTAGTTTTAGAAAAAGTATAAACTTTCTATTAGTGCCATTAGTTTTCAAATTTGAAAACACTTTTTTTGTTTTTTTTTGTTTTCTTTGTTGCTTTATTTATTTTATTTTGTTTCTACTTACAATAAAATATTTATTGTTGTTATTTTTATTTTTTTCCAGTTTTTTTGGTTTTCTGTATTATTTATTTTCTTTTTTTTGCTTTATTTTTTAATTCTTTTTGCTTTTACGTCAGCAAAATTATAAACTTTCTGTTAGTGTCATTAGTTTTAGAAAAATTATAAACTTTCTGTTAGTGCCATTAGTTTTCAAATTTGAATAGTTAAAATTTGAACATAGATGCACCTGTAGAGAAAATTCGACCTAAATTCATAGTTTTCAAATGAACTCTGAAAAAGTTGGCATAGCATACTCGTCTGTTACAAATTTGGCATGGTATCATCACAATAGTTGCGGGAGAAAGTCTTCACTTTTTGTTCGCATGTGTCATTTGCTTATTGCGCCATAACCATGGATAATCTTCATCGTTTATCAGGATGCTTGGGTCAGTCTTGACATTGAAGGGAGGAATTTCATGAAACTTTTCATAATCTCCAGACATGTCTGTATTGCCCTCCACTCCCAGGATGTCCCTTTTTCCTGAAAGAAATATGTGGCGCTTTGGCTCGTCGTATGATGTATTCGTTTCCTTATCTTTTCTTTTTCTCGGTCTGGTAGACATGTCCTTCACATAGATAACCTGTGCCACATCATTGGCTAGGACGCACGGTTCGTTAGTGTACCCAAGATTTTTCAGATCCACTGTTGCCATTCCATACTGTGGGTCTACATGTACCCTGCCTCCTGACAGATTGACCCATTTGCACTTAAACAAAGGGACCTTAAAATCTTGTCCCTAGTCAAGTTCCCATATGTCCACTATGTAACCATAATATGTGTCCTTTCCCTTTTCGGTTGTTGCATCAAAGCGGACACCGCTGTTTTGGTTGGTGCTCTTTTGATCTTGGTCGTAAGAGCATAGCTGGCAGGACCTTCATACTGCTTCGGAGGCATGCCGTCTTTTTCGTGCAAACGTTGCAGGTCCTCCCGTGCCTCAGGTGTACCTTTTGTCTTTCCATACACGCCCAAGAAGCCTAGCAGGTTCACGCAAAGGTTATTCGGCACGTGCATCACGTCGATTGAAGAGTGGACCTGTAGGTCTTTCCAGTAGGGTAGGTACCAAAATATAGATTTCTTCTTCCACATGGGTGTGTGTCCCTCAGCGTCATTCGGAACAGCTAGTGCGTCGGGACCCTTTCCAAAGATTACGTGTAAATCATTGACCATAGCAAGTACGTGATCACCGGTACGCATGGCGGGCTTCTTTCGGTGATCTGCCTCGCCTTTGAAATGCTTGCCTTTCTTTCGACATTGATGGTTGGTCGGAAGAAATCGACGATGGCCCAGGTACACATTCTTCCTACATTTGTCCAGGTATATACTTTCAGTGTCATCTAAACAGTGTGTGCATGCGTGGTATCCTTTGTTTGTCTATCCTGAAAGGTTACTGAGAGTGGGCCAATCGTTGATGGTCACGAACAGCAACGCCTTTAGGTTAAATTCCTCTTGTCTGTGCTCATGCCACGTACGTACACCGTTTCCATTCCACAGCTGTAAAAGTTCTTCAACTAATGGCCTTAGGTACACATCAATGTCGTTGACGGGTTGCTTAGGGCCTTGGATGAGAACTGGCATCATAATGAACTTCCTCTTCATGCACATCCAAGGAGGAAGGTTATACATACATAGAGTCACAGGCCAGGTGCTGTGATTGCTGCTCTGCTCCCCGAAAGGATTAATGCCGTCCGCGCTTAAAGCAAACCATACGTTCCTTGGGTCCTTTGCAAACTCATCCCAGTACTTTATCTCGATTTTTCTCCACTGCGACCCGTCAGCGGGTGCTCTCAACTTCCCGTCTTTCTTACGGTCGTCACTGTGCCATCGCATCAACTTGGCATGCTCTCTGTTTCTGAACAGACGTTTCAACCGTGGTATTATAGGAGCATACCACATCACCTTCGCAGGAACCCTCTTCCTGGGGGGCTCGCCGTGAACATCACTAGGGTCATCTCGTCTGATCTTATACCGCAATGCACCACATACCGGGCATGCGTTCAGATCCTTGTATGCACCGCGGTAGAGGATGCAGTCATTAGGGCATGCATGTATCTTCTGCACCTCCAATCCTAGAGGGCATACGACCTTCTTTGTTGCGTATGTACTGTCGGGCAATTCATTATCCTTTGGAAGCTTCTTCTTCAATATTTTCAGTAGCTTCTCAAATCCTTTGTCAGGCACAGCATTCTTTGCCTTCCACTGCAGCAATTCCAGTACGGTACCGAGCTTTGTGTTGCCATCTTCGCAATTGGGGTACAACCCTTTTTTGTGATCCTCTAACATGCGATCGAACTTCAGCTTTTCCTTTTGACTTCCGCATTGCGTCCTTGCATCGACAATGACCCGGCGAAGATCATCATCATCGGGCACATCGTCTGGTTCCTCTTGATCTTCAGCAGCTTCACCCGTTGCAGCATCATTGGGAACATCGTCTGGTTCCTCTTGATCTTCACCAGCTCCCCCCGTTGCAGCATCACGGTATTCAGGGGGCACATAGTTGTCATCGTACTCTTCTTCTTCGCTGTCTTCCATCATAACCCCTATTTCTCCATGCCTCGTCCAAACATTATAGTGTGTCATGAAACCCTTGTAAAGCAGGTGGGTGTGAAGGATTTTCCGGTCAGAGTAAGACTTCGTATTCCCACAATTAGGGCATGGACAAATAAAACCATTCTGCTTGTTTGCCTCAGCCGCATCGAAAAACTCATGCACACCCTTAATGTACTCGGAGGTGTGTCTGTCACCTTACATCCATTGTCGGTTCATCTGCGTGCATTATATATAATTAAGTGTCCAAATTAATAGAAGTTCATCATCACATTAAAACCAAAGTACATACATAGTTCTCATCTAACAACATATAGCTCTCCAGAGCATCTAATTAATTAAACCATACATTGAAACTATGTAAAACATTTAAATGCGAAAACAAAGGCGATCATAATCGCAACCAAGGTAACAATTGATCCAACGGCATAATGATACCAAGCCTCAGTATGAATGGCATATTTTCTAATCTTTCTAATCTTCAAGCGCATTGCATCCATCTTGATCTTGTGATCATCGACGACATCCTCAACATGCAACTCCAATATCATCTTCTCCTCCTCAATTTTTTTTATTTTTTCCTTCAAGAAATTGTTTTCTTCTTCAACTAAATTTAACCTCTCGACAATAGGGTCGGTTGGATTTTCCGGTTCACATACATCCTAGATAAATAAAATCTATGTCTCGTTGGTCGGCATAATTTTCATAAACAATAAATGAACCAATAGTTATAAAGATAATATATATACCACATCCGAATCATAGACAGGACGAGGGCCGACGAGGGCGGATACCAAAACCATTGCACTATATAAGATGCAATAATAAAAGTAAGAAAATAATACAAGTATCTATGTAAACATACAAGTAAGAATATTTTTTTCCTTTCAGAAAGAAGATAAGAACAAGAGGCTCACCACGGTGGTGCCGGCGATGAGCTCGACGCGGGTGATCGACGGCGGTGAAGACGGCGTCAGGGCGTTACGGACCGCTAAACCTAGACAAATATTGAGGAAAATGGAGTTTGGAGGTCGAGCTTGGAGAGGAGAAAGCTTAAGTAGTGTGGCTCGGGCATTCCATCGAACACCTTGTGTGCATAGGAGGTGAGCTAGAGCACCACCAAGCCCTATCCCCCTTGGCCAGAAAAAACAGAGCAGTGTGCTCTGCTCTGGCGCAAGGGGGGTATATATAGGCACCACCACTGGTCCCGGTTGGTGGCATGAACCGGGACTAAAGGGGAGCCTTTGGTCCTGGTTCATGCCACCAACCGAGACCAATGGTGGTGGGCCAGGAGTGAGGCCCATTGGTCCCGTTTCGTCCCACCAACCGGGACCAAAGGTCCAGACGAACCGGGACCAATGGCCCACGTGGCCCGGCCGGCCCCCTGGGCTCACGAACCGGGTCCAATGCCCCCATTGGTCCCGATTCTAGACTGAACCGGGACTAATGGGCTGACCCGGCCTGGACCTTTGCCCCCTTTTCTACTAGTGTTGTATGATTTGAGTCTTTTCTTTTTAGTTTAACACAATCATCCTTGTTGTACACACCTTTTGAGAGAGCCATACATGAATTGGAATTTGTTAGAATACTCTATGTGCTTCACTTATATTTTTTGAGCTATATAGTTTTGCTCTAGTGCTTCACTTATATATTTTAGAGCACGGTTGTGGACTTGTTTTAAAGAAACTATTGATCTCTCATGCTTCACTTAGATTATTTTGAGAGTCTTTAATAGCATGGTAATTTGCTTAATAATAATAATATGCTTGGTATTCAAGATTTGTAAAACTTTCTTTGGAGTGCGTTGAATACTAAGAAAAGTTTGATGCTTGATAATTGTTTTGAGATATGAAGATGGTGATATTAGAGTCATGCTAGTTGAGTAGTTGTGAATTTGAGAAATACTTGTGTTAAAGTTTGTGATTCCCGTAGCATGCACGTATGGTGAACCGTTATGTGATGAAGTCGGAGCATGATTTATTTATTTATTGTCTTCCTTATGAGTGGCGGTCGGGGACGAGCGATAGTATTTTCCTACCAATCTATCCCCCTAGGAGCATGCGCATAATACTTTGCTTTGATAACTTTTAGATTTTTGCAATAAGTATATAAGTTCTTTATGACTAATGTTAAGTCCATGGATTATATGCACTTTTCACATCCTTCCACCATTGCTAGCCTCTCTAATACCATGCACTTTTCGCCGGTATCATACACCCACCATATACCTTCCTCAAAACAGCCACCGTACTTACCTATCATGGCATTTCCATAGCCATTCCGAGATATATTGCCATGCAACTTTCCACCGTTCCATTTATTATGACACGCTCCATCATTGTCATATTGCTCGCACGATCATGTAGTTGACATCGTATTTGTGGCAAAGCCACTATTCATAATTCTTTCATACATGTCACTCTTGATTCATTGCATATCCCGGTACATTGCTGGAGGCATTTACATAGAGTCATATTTTGTTCTAAGTATCGAGTTGTAATTGTCGAGTTGTAAGAAAAATAAAAGTGTGATGATCATCATTTTTAGAGCATTGTCCCAAGTGAGGAAAGGATGATGGAGACTATGATGCCCCCACAAGTCGGGATGAGACTCCGGACCAAAAATAAATAAAAAGAAAAAAAAAGAGGCCATAAAAAAGGAGAGAAAAGGCCCAAATGAAAAAAATGAGAGAAAAAGAGAGAAGGGACAATGTTACTATCCTTTTACCACACTTGTGCTTCAAAGTAGCACCATGATCTTCATGATAGAGAGTCTCTCATTTTGTCACTCTCATATACTAGTGGGAATTTTTCATTATAGAACTTGGCTTATATATTCCAATGATGGGCTTCCTCAAAATGCCCTAGGTCTTCGTGAGCAAGCGAGTTGGATGCACACCCACTTAGTTTCATTTGTTGAGCTTTCATATACTTATAGCTCTAGTGCATCCGTTGCATGGCAATCCCTACTCACTCACATTGATATCTATTGATGGGCATCTCCATAGCCCGTTGATACGCCTAGTTGATGTGAGACTATCTTCCCCTCTTTTTGTCTTCTCCACAACCACCATTCTATTCCACATATAGTGCTATATCCATGGCTCACACTCATGTATTGCATGAAGATTGAAAATTTTTTGAAAATGTCAAAAGTATGAAACAATTGCTTGGCTTGTCATCGGGGTTGTGCATGATTTAAATACTTTGTGTGGTGAAGATAGAGCATAGCCAGACTATATGATTTTGTAGGGATCACTTTCTTTGGCCATGTTATTTTGAGAAGACATAATTGCTTTGTTAGTATGCTTGAAGTATTATTATTTTTATGTCAATATGAACTTTTGTCTTGAATCTTTCGGATCTGAATATTCATACCACAATTAAGAAGAGTTACATTGAAATTATGCCAAGTAGCACTCCGCATCAAAAATTCTCTTTTCATCATTTACCTACTCGAGGACGAGCAGGAATTAAGCTTCGGGATGCCTAATATGTCTCCAACGTATTTATAATTTTTGATTGCTCCATGCTATATTATCTACTGTTTTGGACTATATTGGGCTTTATTTTCCACTTTTGTATTACTTTTGGGACTAACCTATTAACCGGAGGCCCAGCCCAGAATTGTTGTTTTTTTTGCCTATTTCAGTGTTTCGAAGAAATGGAATATCAAACGGAGTCCAAACGGAATGAAACCTTCGGGAACGTGATTTTCTCATCAGATATGATCCAGGAGACTTGGACCCTCCGTCAAGAAAGCCACGACGCGGTCACGAGGGTGGAGGGCGCGCCCCTTGCCTCATGGGCCCCTCGAAGCTCCACCGACGTACTCCTTCCTCCTATATATACCTACGTACCCCCAAACGATCAGATACGGAGCCAAAAACCTAATTCCACCGCCGCAACCTTCTGTACCCACGAGATCCCATCTTGGGGCCTGTTCTGGAGCTTCGCCGGAAGGGGAATCCACCATGGAGGGCTTGTACATCATCACCATAACCCCTCCGATGAAGTGTGAGTAGTTTACCTCAGACCTTCGGGTCCATAGTTAGTAGCTAGATGGCTTCTTCTCTCTTTTTGGATCTCAATACAATGTTCTCCCCCTCTCTCGACGAGATCTATTCGATGTAATCTTCTTTTTGCGGTGTGTTTGTTGAGACCGGTGAATTATGGGTTTATGATCAAGATTATCTATGAACAATATTTGAATCTTCTCTGGATTCTTTTTTGTATGATTGGTTATATTTGCAAGTCTCTTCGAATTAGCAGTTTGGTTTGGCCTACTAGATTTGTTTTTTCTTGCAATGGGAGAAGTGCTTAGCTTTGGGTTCAATCTTGCGGTGTCCTTTCCCAGTTACAGTAGGGGCAGCAAGGCACGTATTGTATTGTTGCCATCGAGGATAACAAGATGGGGGTTTTATCATATTGCATGAATTTATCCCTCTACATCATGTAATCTTGCTTAAGGCATTACTCTGTTTTCATTAACTTAGTACTCTAGATGCATGCTGGATAGCGGTCGATGAGTGGAGTAATAGTAGTAGATGCAGGCAGGAGTCGGTCTACTTGTCTCGGACGTGATGCCTATATACATGATCATACCTAGATATTCTCATAACTATGCTCAATTATGTCAATTGCTCAACAGTAATTTGTTCACCCACTGTAGAATACTTATGCTTTTGAGAGAAGCCACTAGTGAAATCTATGGCCCCCGGGTCTATTCTCATCATATCAATCTCCAATCACTTTATTACTGCTTTGCTTTTTTCTTTGCCATCTATTTTACCTTGCATCTTTATATCAAAAATACCAAAAATATTATCTATCATCTCTATCAGATCTCACTCTCGTAAGTGACCGTGAAGGGATTGACAACCCCTAATCGCGTTGGTTGTGTTGAGCTATTTGTTTTGTGTCGGTACGAAGGACTCGCGTGTAGCCTCCTACTGGATTGATACCTTGGTTCTCAAAAACGGAGGGAAATACTTACGCTAGTTTGCTACATCATCCTCTCCTCTTCGGGGAAATCCAACGCAGTGCTCAAGAGGTAGCAACTATGCGTCTAGGATCGATGGTAATAGGAGACGGGGGACACGATGTTTACCTAGGTTTGGGCCCTCTCTATGGAGGTAATACCCTACTTCCTGCTTGATTGATCTTGATGAATATGAGTGTTACAAGAGTTGATCTACCACGAGATCGTAATGGCTAAACCCTAGAAGTCTAGCCTATGTGTATATGGTAATGAATGTGCCCTATCCGAACTATGCTCTCCAGTTTATATAGACACCGGGGAGATCTAGGGTTACATGGGGTCGGTTACATAAGAAGGAATCTTCACAGCTGGCTGCCTAGCTTACCTTCCACGCCAAGGAGAGTCCAATCCGGACACGAGTATGGTCTTCGGTCTTCACAGCCCATCAGATCGGCCCATGGATAACAGACTGGACGCCCGAGGACCCCTTAGTCCAGGACTCCCTCACTCGCCAAGCTCTACATCGGGGCACTCCCCGTCGTCTCCTTGGGCGGCTGACGTAGGAGGGCCGGAGAAGGCGAAGAATGCGGGTGGCGGCCGTCAAGTCGGAGTACGCGGGCACTGACGCCTTCGTCGCGTATTGCCGGCCCGCTACCTCGTCTTCCAGCTCTTTTCCTGGCACCAAGATGTTCTCTTGGTGCCTTCTGCTCCTCATACCTTGCCTAGGCGCTCTTTTTGCCCTCTTGCCGCCTTGTTCCACCTTCTGAGGAGAGGGACAAGAAAGGGATTACGGGCACCTTATCTCTTTTTAGTTTGTAAGCCAGCAGGCACTTGTTAATTTTAAGACTTGTAATCCCCTTGCTCATGTTTTTAATTCTGTATGAACTGTACATGTATGGGATGTTTTTAATGAAAAAGGGTGCTTGTCGGGTTCTTTGTGCGTGTGTGAGGCCCACGCCAAGGATGAATCCTTGTTATTTTTAAGATAAACATTGTCTCCTGGCAACAGGCCTTGTCGTCCCCCCACTTAGTCGACCATTCTCGCGCTCTTGGCGGAGGCAGGGGCGAAGTAGAGTTAGGCCCCTCGTTCGTTTCCTCGCCACCGCCACTACGACCAAGTTCCGACCCAGGAGATAGTTCTTGGGTACAGGAAAAGGGGAGCACGGTGGTTTAAAAACATAAACGAGGTTTCACATGTTCCAGTTCTATACGGAAATGCATAACAGGAGGATGAAAGACTTATCTGAATCTGCAGCCCCCGGCAACCTTGGCCTGCCGTGGTTGGATCCTTGTGTCTTCAGCCCCCGGCAATCTTGGCTTTCCGGGGCCGGAGCGCCAGTCCGTTCTCATTCTCCCAAATGGCTTGGCAGAAGTGTCCACTTGCCCTGCGAACCAAAGAGAACAGAAAAACGCACACTCGACCTCTAGGCCAGGGGTTAGTCGCCGCTAAGCATTATCAACCCTACTCGAGGGAGAGAGTTAACCTAGCATGCATGCTAAAACATAGGGCGTCGGCGCTTCGTTTATTTATGCTCAGAGTCTGCGCCTGGCTTTGTACAGAGGGTTACATACCTTGCCGGCAAAGCTTGTACAAAAGGTGGCTTGCCGGGAGGCCCGGCAACCGCGCCTTATGGGTAAAACTTGCGAAGATGTTCGATGTTCCAGGAGTTGCTCACTGGGACAGCATCTTCGGTCTCCGGGTTGATTGCGCCGGGCCTGGTGACTCGTATTACCCGATAAGGGCCTTCCCACTTCGGCGTCAACTTGTTGGAATTCTTGGCCGACTGAACGCGACGAAGAATAAGGTCGCCTTCACAAAAGCTTCGGGCATGAACCTTGCGGCTATGGTAGCGGCGCAAGGCTTACTGGTAGCGTGCTGCTCTTACAGCCACCCGAAGACGATCTTCCTCAAGGAGCATTGCGTCATCTTTCCACAATTGCTCTTGCTCAAGCTCGTCATAAGCGAGCACTCGAGGTGACCCGTATGTGAATTCCGTGGGGAGAACTGCTTCTGCCCTCTATACCAGGCAAAGGGTGTCTGGCCGGTGGCTCGATTTGGCGTTGTTCTGATTGACCAAAGAACTGTCGCCAACTCATCAATCCAGCGCCTTCCACTCTTGTGCAGCCTGTCAAAAGTCTTTGTCCTCAGGCCTCGCAACACTTCAGCATATGCCCTCTCCGCCTGGCCGTTGCTCTGTGGGTGTGCCACGGAAGCGAAACAAACCCTGCTGCCAAGGTCTTGGATGTATTGCATGAAGGTGTGGCTTGTGAACTGCATGCGTTGTCGCTCATGACTCTCTTTGGCAAACCAAAACGGCACACTAGCCCCTTGAAGAACTTGATGGCTGACTCTATTGTCACCTTCCTCACTACCTCCACCTCCGGCCACTTTGTAAAATTGTCGATTGCGACGTACAAGTACTCCAAGCCCCCGACAGTGCGGGGGAAAGGGCCTAGGATGTCGAGCCCCCAGACCGAGAATGGCCAGGAGAGAGAGATTGTTTGAAGGGCTGGAGTTGGTTGATGATGCTTCTTTCAATGGAACTGACACGCTTCACACTTGGTTATTAGTGCCGTTGCATCCTGGAGGGCAGTGGGCCAGAAGAAACTCTGCTGGAACGCCTTGCCGGCAAGGGCCCTCGACCCTATGTGGGAGCCACATATGCCTCAGTGTATCTCTGCCAATAGCTCCAGTCCTTCCTCCCGGGGGATGCACTTCAATTTCACACCGTTCGGTCTTTTTCTGTACAGGACATCGTCGACGAACTGGTGCAAGGCAGGCCACCGGGCTACTTTTTCCGCTTCTTCCTGCTCCTCAGGAAGTTCCCCTGTCTAGAGGAAACGGACGGTATGTTGTGCCCATGTCGAAGCCTGGGGCTCGACGGCAAGGACCAAAGGCATCTCTTCTGCCATGGGGGTGGCCGTCTATACGGCCAGGGCTTGGCGCCTTGCCGGAGCCAGCTGCCCCTCGGCAGGCTCAGAATCCACGACAACGCACTTGCCGGTGGCCCCCTGGGGCTCAGCGGGAAAGTACTTGCCGGGATCTGACTTCCTTTGTTTGTTCTGCTCCATTGATGGTTCGACGGATGGTTGAGTTAACCGAAGCAAGAAAGTACCTGGTTCCACAGGTAGCTTGAATGCAGCGCGCTTCAACAGGTAATCAGTGATGTCGTATACCGTCGAAGTGCTCCTCCAGCTTCCTCACCTCATCCACGTAGGCCTCCATCAACGTGTCTGATAATCTTTATTGACTTGTCTGACGACAAGCTGCGAATCACCCCTGACAATGGGCTTCTTAACCCCGAGGTCTACCGCGATCCTGAGACCGGCAAACAGCCCCTCGTATTCGGCAGTGTTGTTTGTGGACATCTCCCAGGGAAAGTGCATCTGGATTACATACTTGAGGTGCTCTCCGGTGGGTGCGACAAGCAGCACATAGGCACCGGCGCCTTGCAGCGAGAAAGCCCCATCAAAGTACATGATCCAGTCGAGACTTGCCTCCTTGCCGGGGAGAGTGGTCTCCTGGATTTCTTCGTCAGGCGTTGAGGTCCATTCAGTAATGAACTCCGCCAAGACTCTGCTCTGGATTGTCGAAGTACTTTCAAACTTCAACGCAAAGCTTGACAACTCCAAGGCCCACTCCACAATCCTTCCGGTTGCATCTGGGTTGTGCAATATCCATTGCAACGGGAGGCGGGTGACGACAGTGATCTCGTGGGCTTGGAAGTAATGACGCAACTTCCTCGAGGCCATAAGAAGGCCGAAGAGCAATTTCTGCACACCGGAGTACCTTGACCTAGTCCCTTGCAAGAGGGAGCTGACAAAGTAAACCGGGTGCTGCATCATCGCACTAGTAGAAATACAACCTTTAGTGTGGGTTCGTAAGGACCTTTAGTACCGGTTCTGGAACCGATACTAAAGGGTGGGCACTGAAGGTACCCCCCCTTTAGTGCCGGTTCAACACGAACCCGTGCTAAAGGCCCACCACGTGGCACCAGCCCGCGACGTGGTCCGGGCGACCTTTAGTACCGGTTGATAACACCAACCGGTACTAAAGGATATTTTTTTAAAAAAAATTGAAATTTTGTTTTCAATTTTTTGAATTTTTTTTTTTAATTTCCGTTTTTTGAATTATTTGACGATTTAGCCTCTAATCACCCCTCATAACTTGTCAAGTGTACACCACTAATTCCAAATCGTCTAACTTCTCGGTCGGTCACCCATCCTCTCACTACTCCAGCCTGAGCATGCTTAACTTCCGAGTTCTATTCCCCCTAGTCTCCAAGTCAGCACTAGTTGTTTTCCTAAAAATAGTAAGCTGTCAATCCTATTAACCCTCAAGAGTTTAGCTCGAGTACGAAGTCACAAGTATAAGTGTTTGAGCTTGAAACTATTATTTTAAAATACAATAATTATTTAGTAACACTAATATTTCTCGAATAAGTAGTTTGACCATAGTTTGACCATAGTTTGACCACAGTTTGACCAGATTTGACCAAAATTCAAAAAAACTGAACTAATTATTTATTAACTCTAATATTATTGAATAATTATTTAGTAACACTAATATTTATTAAATAAGTAGTTTGACCACAGTTTGACCAAAAATTCAAAAAAACTGAAATTTGAGCAGAACTTTTTTTCCTTTGTGAATTTGAGTATTCTAAACATCTTCAACGGGGTTCCCTACATTTTGATATATTATACATTTTTTCCGACATCGTATGCAAAAGTTATAGCCGTTTTACGTTTTCATTACACTTTTTTGCAAAACATGTCGAAAATTATATTTTTAAATTTCCCTAACTACTAGATGTAGTAACATAACTACATCTCGAAGGATTTTAATTTTTGAAGTTTTTTTAATTTCCTTTTGGTTTTTTTGCAAAACTTAAAAGGCGATACGGTGGGGGGGTAGAGTTTGAAAATTGCCCCCTTTAGTGTGGGTTCGTGGCACGAACCCACACTAAAGACTTGTCCCCTTTAGTGTGGGTTTGTGGCACGAACCGGTACTATAGGTTAGACCTTTAGTACCGGTTTGTGTCACAAACCGGTACTAAAGGGGCTCATGGGGACCCGGCCTGACGCCAGCCTGCAACTACCCCTTTAGTACCGGTTCATGGCACGAACCGGTACTAAAGGCTCAACACGAACCGGTACTAATGCATATGGTGCCTTTAGTGTTGGGCCAACTTCAAACCCACACTAATGTGTCTCACATTAGATCCTTTTTCTACTAGTGTCTTCTTCTTCTGCACCACTTCACTTGGCTGCGCGGGCCCTGTCCCGATGGCGTCAGACTCTGCTGGGGGCCTCGCCTTGCCGGCACCAGGCCCTGCCGAGGGAATCTCTGACGTGCCATCCGCCGGTCCCGCCATTACCACTTCCTCTTTATCGACCTCTCTCTGCGCCACCAGCGCGGCGCCGACCACTTGATTCGTTACTACCAGATATAGCAGCAACGGCTCTTGCGGTTTAGGCGCCACCAGGACTGGTGTAGAAGATAGGTATTTCTTCAGATCCGGCAGTGCTACTTCAGCCTCTGGGGTCCACTCCATTGGGCCCGCCTTTTTCAAAATCTTGAAAAGGGGAAGGGCGCGCTCGGCAGACTTGGAGATGAAACGGCTCATGGCGGCAACGCAGCCAGTGAGCCGCCACACATCCTTGATCCGCTTGGGTGCCTCAATCTGCTTGATAGCCTTGATCTTGTCTGGGTTTGCCTCGATCCCACGCTGTGACACGAAGAACCCGAGAAGTTTGCCGGACGGAACGCCGAAGACACACTTCTCAGGGTTCAGCTTGAGGTTAGGTTGGCAAACGTTTCTTCGAAGTCTTGTACAAGGGTTGCCTTGTCCTTGGTTTTGACCACTATGTCATCCATATAAGCTTCCATATTTCTATGTAGCTGGGGCTCAAAACCAATTTGGACCGCCCTTGCGAACGTTGAGCCAGCACTCTTCAACCCGAAAGGCATCCGTAAAAAGCAATACGTACCACATGGGGTGATGAATGATGTCTTCTCTTCGTCTTCTCTTATCATGAAGATCGGATGGTATCCTAAGTAGGCGTCAAGGAATGACAACAGATCACACCCGGCCGTGGAGTCAACAATCTGGTTGATGCGCGGCAATGGGAAAGGGTCCTTGGGGCAAGCCTTGTTGATATCTGTGTAATCAATACACAGCCTCCACTTCTCATTCGCCTTGTGTACCACCACCGGATTAGCCAATCACATCGGATGGAGCACTCCTCTCACCAAGCCTACCGCTTCTAACTTCCTGATCTCCTCTGTGATGAACTCTTGCCTTTCTAGATCCTGCTTCCTGACCTTCTGCTTGACGGGCCGCGCATGAGGACAAACAGCAAGGTGGTTCTCAATCACCTCCCTGGGAACGCCGGGGATGTCGGATGCTTGCCATGCAAACACGTCGACATTCACCCGCAGGAGGGTGACGAGCGTGCCTTCCTATTTGCTGTCGAGGGTGGAGCTTATTGTGAAAGCCCCTCCCGTGCCATCCTCCTTGACGGACACCTTCTTGGTCTGTGGCGGTGCAGCTCTGGATTTCTTGCTCTTGCCAGTGGAGCTCTCTGGCACGTCCTCGACGGTAGCGCAACACTCCGAAGAGGTGCGCTTGTCGGAGTGGGTGCGAGAGGTCTTGCCGGTATTCTTCTTCCCTACCGGTGCTTTAGCGGCAGGAGCAAGTGCCTTGGCGGCAGCTGCTGCAACTGCCTCCCAGTAGAGAAGGTTGGCGCAGATCAGCACATCCTTCTTGTCGTAGGGGACGGTGATGATGGTCATCGACCCAGGCATCTTCAGCGTGTTGTAGGCGTAATGCGACGCCGCGATGAACTTGGCTAGTGTTGGGCGACCGAGGATCCCGTTGTAGGGCAATGGGATCTCGGCTACATCGAAGACAATCCTCTCTGTCCTGTAGTTCAGCTCGCCTCCAAATGTCACAGGCAACGTGACCTTCCCCTTCGGCTGGCTCCTTCCTGGGTTGACCCCTTGAAACGCGCCCATCTCCTCGAGGTCTCCGTCGGGAATCTGCAGCCTCTTGATCACAACGGGCGACATCAAGTTCAGACCGGCCCCGCCGTCGACCAGCATCTTGTTCACCTTGAGGTTGCGTATCGTTGGTGAGACCAACAACAGCAAACACCCGACCGCAGTGGTGCGATCAGGGTGGTCCTCGGCGTCAAAGATGATGGGCGTGCTGGACCACTTCAGTGGCTTCTGAGCGTCGAACGATGGCTCTGCTGCTGTGATCTCACGCGCCCACTTCTTGAGCTGGCAGTGAGAAGTGTGCAGCGAGGCGCCACCATCGATGCACATGGCCTCTGTAGCCTTCTGAAACTCTTGCTCGCCGGACTCGCCGTCCTCGTCATGATCACCGTCTTCCTGCTTCTTGTCGCGGCCCGAGCGGGCCTCTCTTGCTAGTTATCCTTGCCGCGGAGGCCTCCTTGGCCGCCACACTTCTTGGCGGATCCTTCGGCACCATCCTGACCCTTCTCCTTGTCCCGCCTCTCATACTCGGCCTTTTGCTTTTCAGCAAGCAGCTTGACTTGTCGGCAGCTCTGGAGGTGGATCTTGTGATACTACTTGTCGGAGCCCCCTGGCTTGCCGGCAGCTGCCAAGGCCCGGCAGGAGGCGCACCCGGAAATCTCCTTGCCGGAGTCGTCTGCCTTGGCCTTCTTGGTAGCGCCGGTGTCGTCGGATCCCTCGACGGTAAGCACGGCCTTTCCCTTGCGTTTCCTGTTGCGACGCCGGTCCTTCTTCGTCGGGGTGGCGGTGTCTTCATCAGTAGAGTCGGTTTCCACGCCAGTGTCCTTGCCGGGGTACTTCCTTCCCTCTTCAGCCCGGGCGCACCTATCGGCCAGAACATAAAGTTCGGCCACATCTTTAACTTTTTTCATCGCCAGCTCTTCACGCATTTTGCAATTGCGCACGTTCTGATGGAACGCGCTAATCGCGGTGGCGAGTTGAACATCGGGGATGTTGTACTGCACCCGGCTGAACCTTTGTATGTACTTGCGCAGGATTTCCCCTTCCTTCTGGGGAATGATATGCAAATCACTAGCCTGGCCATGAGCTTGGTGGCCTCCAGTGAAGGCACCAATGAACTCATGGCACAGATCCGACCAAGAAGAAATGGAATCCGCCGGCAAGTGCATCAACCAAGACATGACGTTGGGCTTCAGCGCCAATGGGAAGTAATTGGCAAGCACCTTGTCATCGTGAGCTCTAGTAGCTTGCATCGCGATGGTGTAGATGCTGAGGAACTCTGACGGATGGGTCTTGTCATTGTACTTCTCGCCGACGTCGGGCTTGAACGTGCGGTGGAACAGCCACTGGAACTGTCGCAGCTCACGGGTAAAGGCTGGGCAACCCACCTCATAAGGTAGGCTGCCGGAGCCCCCCGGTGCTGGGTGGTCCATAGCGGGCCCCGTCCACTTGTCCAACTGGTGGCGTGTGTCACGCCGGTGCTCAATGGTGGTTCGAGCATCTTCGTGGCTCGCTCCCGTAGAACTTGGCACTGATCGCGGTGGGTCCATGGGTCGGACGACGCTATGGAAATGTTATCACAAGCGTCGTCATGACGGACCGGCACCGGCGGCAACTGGCGTGGGGGAGGAGAGTGCACTATGGCTGCAGCTCCCCCGGTCCTCCCACCGCTGGCATGTGGTGGCTCGATAGAGCACCGACCCGAGGGCCCCGCCGGTCGCGGATCATCTTTGTTGGCGATGGCGACGAGGCTCCGGATAGTGGCTCTCCACTCGTCGAGCTTCTCCGCAGCAGGAGGGAAGTCGAGGAGTTGTTGCGCGCGCACCAAAGCTTCCGCTGGCGTGGGTGGTGGCGAAAGCTGCATGGACCGTGGTGCGCTTCGACTTCTAACCACGTTAGGAGGAGCTCTATCACGGCCCAGCGGCTGCGTGCCATTTTCGTCAGCACTTCGGCGGGCATGCTGGCCTCCTTCGCCTCGTTGATGGTGCATAGGGCTCTTCCCACGACGGTGTACAGGGTCACCAGTGTGGTGACGCTGCTCGTCGCGCACACCCTGGCAAGAGAGCGATGTGGGCGCCGGGGTGGGCGTCTTGGAGGTCACCGCGCCGCCCGTGGGTGGCACGGCGACGCCCCTGGAGGGCCCCGTGCCTCCTGCGGCGGGCCCATCTCCGACTCTGGACTTCGTGGCGTGCGGCCCGTCGTCTCGCGCACGAACGACGCCGCTCGCCAAGCTCTGACTGCCAGAGCGATGTTGATGCTCGCGGGTCGCGCCCCGGGTCCTATCCGCGAAAAGCCCGTTGCTCGCCCACACCGGTACGGGCCGTCCGGCTCCCGCCGAACCGATCGCCGTGGCCGCCTTATTCTTGGGAGCCATGGCGATGAAGGACTGCTAGGCTAACTGCTAGACCAGATTCTTACAACTGCGCCCCCTACCTGGTGCGCCAAATATGTCGGTGGGAACGACACCTATGGGGTCATTGGGATCCCTTCTATGGTGGGCGGGCACGAGGTTGTGCAAAGAGTAGGTCTGACAGAAAGCACACGTGTCGTTTACCCAGGTTCGGTCCGCGAAGGTGCGTAATACCCTAGTCCTGCTTTGGTGGATGTATTCAGTGTTCTTGTGTTCTTGAGCTAGCTACGAGGTGCAACTTGCCCAAAAGAGCCGAATCCCTCTCCCGGTCGCCTCGGGCCTCCTTTTATAGGAAAAAAAGGGGTTGCCACAGTGGCACACAGGAGGTGGAAAGGTGTACAGTGTGCGAGCTTATCGCCTGGCATTATGGTATAAAGTGCATTAAATGCGCTACTTAGGTGTCCATTAGCTTTACCGAGGACGGGAACGTGGCCCGTCCCGTCCGTCGCCGCTCCGCATTGCTTTGACACGCGCCTGGGCCAGCTATGCGTGCGGTGCCATGTAGGCAGGCAGGCAGCTGAGGTGGCGCGGTGGCAGGGCCTTCACGAAGATCTGCATGCCACCACGCAGGTGCTTGCTGAGTTGGCGTAGAGGCCGCCCGTCGCCACGCAGGCGCCTGCCTAGCGGGTTGAGCTAGCAGCTGCTTGGGGACGACGGTGGAGTCTTGGCTGACGCTGGTGTCGTGGATTTGTCACGGCAGATGTCCTTAGCGTTAGGACTTGGTCGCAGGGCCAACGCATCTATGTGGTAGCTTGAGAGGGTTTGAGTGGGACGAGAGACGCAGGGCGGATCAACACGCAAGACAAGGGTTTAGACAGCTTCGGGCCCCGGGAAACATCATCCGGTAAAAACCCTACATGTTGTTTGAAGCTAGGTCTCATTATCATCCCGAGGGAGACACCGTAAACCGGCTCTTGTGTCTAGCCCTAGAGATTATTGATTGCTTGTGGCTTGTAGCTTCTAACTTCTAACTTCCCCCCCCCCCCTTTGGGGAGCCCTGCCCCTCCTTATATATGTTGAAGGGGCAGTTTACATGTGGAGTCCTATTAGGATTAGGACTAGTCTATCTCTAATACAAACTGGGTACAAGTCCTGGTCTTAACTCTTTGTAAGATAAATACTCCTTTCCTCTTAAACCGGCCCACCATAGTTGAACCGGCCTTCATGAACCGCCATACGGGCCACCGGGTCTTGTCGCTCCTCTGACCCGTCCGTCGGGTAACCAGTCAGTTACAACGATCCGACGGGTTGCTGGTAAACCGCCAGGTCTGGGCGGGTCACCAGACAAATATCGCCAAGTCCGGCCGGGTTAACTTCCGGCCGGTTTACACCGCGGGGTATCTTGTCACAGCTCCAGTTTAGGCCTTGCCTACCTTTGTTTGCATCCATGCATCATGTTTAAAATTCCAAAGAATTTTGAAATGGGGATTGTTGAAACCCTAGCACTAAATGAAATTCACTAGGTTCAACTAAAATATTTTCATTGATTCCAAATGGCTTTAAAAATGTTCATCATTTCTGGAAAAATGCTTTGAGCAGTAACCAGAGATATTGCACATTTTTCCATGACATTTGGATTATTGAATTAAATCATATAGTATTTGCATTTGGGCATTTAAATTTAATATATTATTTTAAATGTCCAAATATTCATGAACTGTATTGCTGGTTATTGGAAATAATCCAAAAAGTGGCCACAAGCAGTCTCATGATTTTTGAAAGTGCTTAAGTATTTTTAATAAAGCCCTCAAATTTACAGAATAATAGAAAACTGAAATAAATAGAAAAGGAGAGAGAGAAAGGAACTTACCTGGCAGCCCAGCTGGCCCAGCCCACCTGGCGGCCCAGCCCACCACCGCTTCCCTCTCTGTCGCCTTCCTCCCCGCGCCAGTCGGACGAGCGCGTGGCCGACGCACGCCGGCGCACGCCCGGCCACCTCCTGCTTGCCTCTCCCCCTCATCGCCTGGGCATCCCTCGCAGCGCCACGCAGCCCCCTCGACCCCTCTCACTTCTCCCTGGACTCCTCCCCCCTCCTCTGCTCTCTGCTCCGCGTCGCCCGAGCGGAGCTCGTCACCACCGCTCGCCATAGCCACGGCCACATGCCCTTCCTCGCCTCGCCGACGTGTCCACGGCCTCCGCCATCGTCCGCCGCTCCGCCCCACCCTGGCCCCAAGCGCTGGGACGGCCTGCATCGCCGACTGCCTTGTCTTCTTCCTCCTCGGTCGCCGGAAGCCACACGCGTCGATTCGCCGCCGTCTCCGCGTCCCCGAGCTCGCCGAGGCCACCGCTGCACCCGCTGTGAGCTCCTGTGTCGTTTCCCCCTCTCCCCTGGATCATTTTCTTCCTCTAACACCGATGGCCGTCTGAACCGAGAGCTCTCGCCGCCGGCCATGGCGTAGCCGCGGCCACAGCCGCGCAAGCTCGCGTTCGAGCTCACCGTTGCACTCACCGCACTCCAGCGAGTCTAGCACGACCACCCATGGCTCCTGCCGTGCCTCACAGCACCGTCTCCTACCTCGCCCGAACGCCGGCCGCCGAACAAGTCGTCGCCGCCGTCAACCTAGGCCATTCTAGCTGCTACCGCCGCTACCAGTAGATGCGCGAGAGCGCCAGCATGTCGTAGCAGCAAACCACGCTCAAAATGGTCGCCTGTGGGCGATTCCCGAAGCCCTCCGCCGTCTCTGTCATCGCCGGCGACGAGCCGTGGACCAAGTCCGGCGAGTTTGACCCCGTGTGGGCCCCGGTTGACTTCCCCCCCTGAGTCTATGACAGGTGGGGCCGGCCTGTTAATTAGGATAGGATTAGTGTTAACTAAATATTAGTTAGACTAATGACCTGACACGCAGGACCCACTAGTCAGTTTGACCTGGACCGGCTGTTGACCTGCTGAGGTCAGCATGACGTAGCGCTGACGCAGTATTTACTTTCTAGATTTTAAGTAAATCAGAAATGATTTATTTATTTCAGAAATTATCTAAAACTTCTAAAATTCATATAAAATCAACCGTAGCTCAGAATGAAATAATTTATATATGAAAAATGATCAGAAAAATCCAATCTATCCATCTGTACCATTTTCATGCATGTTAGAACACTTTAACCTTGCTGTTTAGATGAAACAAGATAATGCACCATTATGACTTCATACATGAGCTTACATTTGAATCTTTAAATCAAATGGGTTCAAATCAACCTGTCCTAGTATGCATTAGTCAAAACACATCATATTGCCATGTCATGATCATGCATCATATTGTTGCATTGCATTGATTGTGTTTCTTTCTGTGTTTGCCGGTAACCGTCCCCTCTCACTAGACGATGTTTCGACGATGAGTTCGATGACACCGATGAAGAGCTATGTTATCTTCAGAAGTGCCAGGCAAGCAAAAACCCCTTGTTCATTCCGATACAATCCCACTCTCTCGCTCCTGCTCTCTTTTACTGCATTAAGACAACAACGATTCAACTGTTACTTGCTGCGGTAGTTGAACCCCTTTATCCTTTGCATGACCTGTCATTGCCACAGTAATTAGATGAAACCCACTAGCATGAGTAGGAGTTGTTTGAGCCCTGATGTGCCTACTCATTTATGTTTGTTTGTCATGCCTGCTACTGCTTAGAGTTGAGTCGGGTCTGATTCATCGGGAATGAATTGGAATGGTGTTGAACATGTCCTACTGTGTGTGAGCTAAGTGTGTGAACACGATTTGGTAAAGGTAGCGGTGAGAGGCCATGTAGGAGTACATGGTGGGTTGTCTCATTGTAGCCGTCCTCAGGAACTGAGTTCTGTGTTTGTGATCCATGAAACAGTTACTACCACGCATTGGGCCCGAAACCAATGGACCCTCTCGGGTTCTTGATCACCCTTGTCCTCTGTCCAGGAGTTGCAAAGTAGTTTCTGGTGTTTGTAGTATGCTGGGGGACGCACGCAGCGCTGACCGTAGGGGTGGGCTGTGTTGCGGTAGGCACGTGGCACGGTGTACCGACTTGCCCGTTTGGTGTCTCGGGAACCCTGTTCACATCGTTCGGGGCCGTTAGTGGAAACCTCGGCCGGACTCCCTGCGGATGGAACCCGAATAGGCGATAAACCTGGACTAGGGACTTGAGTGTTTAGGTAGGCTGTGGCCGACACCCTCGCTGGGCTTCCGCTTGAAGGTTGCCGAGTACATGTCGTGTAAACGGCGGTAAGTGGTGAGAGCGTGTGTGAAGAAGTACACCCCTGCAGGGTTAACATCATCTATTCGAATAGCCGTGTCCGCGGTTATGGACTTCTGGGTTGCCTATAACAGTTCATAGACAAGTGAAAGTGGATACTCTAAAATACGCAAGATAAGCGTGAGTGCTATGGATGGCCTTCTCGTAGGGAGACGGAAGTGGATCCATAGTGGTGTATTGGATGGTGAATATGTGGACTCGTGTGCGCCACCTCAAAGAGTCGCTTGCAGTCGTAGTTCAGGATAGCCACCGAGTCAAAGCTGGCTTGCTGCAGTCAAACTCCACTACCCCCTTTTGATACTGATGCATATGTAGTTAGATCTGATGTAAGTCTTGCTGGGTACATTTGTACTCACGTTTGCCTATTTTATGTTTTTGCAGAGAGACGTCAGTCTCGCTAGTAGTTCCATGTGGACTTCGACGTTTAGCTTGATACCTCAGCTACGATCTTGTGCCCTCGGCAGGATCTGGTAGATAGTCAGGCTTCTTAGCCTTTTTCATTTGTAGATGTCTGTTCTCAGACATGTTAAGCTTCCGCATGTGTTTGACTTGTATGCTCTGAATGTTGGGTCATGAGACCCATGTTTGTAATATCTCGCTCCTCGGAGCCTAATGAATAAATACTTGAGTCGTAGAGTCTTGTTGTGATGCCATGTTGTATCTACACATATCGAGCATATTGTGTGTATGATTGAAATGCTTGCTATGTGTGGGATCCGACTATCTAGCTGTTTATCCTTGGCAGCCTATCATATGGGGAAATGTAGTCTAGTGCTTCTGAACGATAGTAGTCCGCTACAGCCCGGTTCACCGGAGTCCTGCTAGCCCAGCACTACTGCTCGGAACACTTGACTGGCCGGCATGTGATTCACTTCGTTCCTGTGTCTGTCCCTTCGGGGAAATGTCACGCGGTGACATCCGGAGTCCTGCCTAGCCTGCTACAGCCCGGGTTACCGGAGTCCTGTTAGCCCAGTGCTACAGCCCGGATTCACACGTTGATGACCGACATGCTCGATGTGATTCATGTATGCCTGTCCTCATAGGTTAGCGCCGCTTTGGGTTCACGACTAGCCATGTCGGCCCGGGTTCTCTGTCATATGGATGCTAGCGACACTATCATATACGTGAGCCAAAAGGCGCAAACGGTCCCGGGCCAGGTAAGGTGGCACCCGTGGGAGTACCGTGCGTGAGGCCGCAAAGTGATATGATGTGTTACATGCTGGATCGATGTGGCTTAGGATCGGGGTCCTGACAGCGTTGGTATCAGAGCCTGACTGCCTGTAGGATTACCAAGCCAAACTGGTCGAAGTTGTGTCTTGAAATGCTT
Organism: Aegilops umbellulata; assembly: GCA_032464435.1. NCBI lineage: Eukaryota > Viridiplantae > Streptophyta > Magnoliopsida > Poales > Poaceae > Aegilops > Aegilops umbellulata. The sequence continues at coordinate 357,378,177 of CP136059.1, read as the reverse complement.
TAGTTATGTAAGGGAATTGATTGTGGAAGGGAACGTAAGGCTCTTTTTACTCCTTATACCTCATGCCCTTCTGATCTGAGTCAACCTCTTCCTTTCTACGGGGATTAAGAACTAGGCTTATCTTCTATCTCTCAGGATGACGTGTTACTAAACCGTAGTTGCCTAGGATTGTTGAGTTCAAGCCTCTGTTCATTCTCTACTACTCCCATGTGTTCCTAGTTGATCTCAGAACATTGATATTGTGATGTTGAGTGGTTATGCCACCATTTTGCATGATGTCTCAAATCTTTTTGAGCATTTACAGCCGTTATGCTGTCCGAGTCATCCCTGGTTTCTAACTAGTCTGATGCATTTGCAAATCCTTTCCTTCCATTCCCGATGTCCTTTTGGTCGGAATAAGCACACTAGTCGGTCTGTTGAGGTACCCCATTGCCTTGACATATATGTTGGAACTATTATTATGACCCTAGGTGTCCTAGGGGTTCATCTAGTAATCTAGCAATGCTATGTGTTCTCGGTGTGATGATTCTGGCCACCATTCTCAAAAGCATCCCGTGATGCCGTTTAGTAGTAGGTATTCTACTCCTGGGTTTTCGAACCCGAGATTCACCCTACTTACCTCATGTCGATAGTGTTGCTAGTTCCTTTAGGATATTAGTAACCCTTGCATTAGCCCTCGAGGTCCGTGGTACTTCCTTCTTCCAAATACTATGAACCGCTTATGGCAGAAGTTCTTTGAACCAAAAGATCACAACCAGGGTGCTCTTGAGGAGTACCCCATTCATATTGTGACTCTGCCAGTTCTATCATTCTGCATGGGTTATCCGGAAGAAATTTGCTGAACTCGTTTGACATACTAACCCATGAATCCACAACTCAGAAAGTTATATGTTCCTTGAGTTGTCCCTCTTTAGTTGTTTTCTGACCTTCATCTATCATTTGATACTCAAGAGTATGCGTGCATTCGTCCATCGATGCCTGTCATTCGTGTGGTCCGTTAAGCCATTCTAGTTTAGAATGACTAGGAGAAACAAACTCTAGTATCTTATCCATTTATAGGATTGGGTCAAAGAAGTTGTATCCCGCCGATCAAAATGCCAATCCAGCTTTTGTTCTGTTCTACCCTGGAGTGTTACCATCTTTATGTCAAGAATGTCATGAGAATTGCACCACCTCTTATGAATTTTTGACGCAGTAATACTTCTTGCCATCATTGTTCATTCCTCGGTTCCGTGTTGTCAGAACCGGAATGCCGACAAGTGAACCATGATGTGTGTGAAATCAATACTCCTAGCAACCGTGTTGCTTGGTAGTAAATGGACAAATCCTCATTCTTAGCGTGTTGGTTATTGAATTATCATTCTAAGATTGATCATGCTACCTAGTCCTTATTTCTGGTGCACTCCTCGATCAATGAGTGAGGATTAATCAAACCCTTGCTCTTTTGATCATATCGTCTTGCCCTGAAAAGCAAGATTGAGCTCGAGCTTAGTAACATATCGGTGGTTCGTGGTTTTCCGAAGGTCTTCTCGGAAGTATCACCAGGTTGTCACCTGACCGCTATGTTGAGTTCGTGATCAAGTTGGTTTCCTATAAACCACCCCTTCTCCAAGAATCTGTGTTGGATACCCCTTAGCTAGTTGGTTGAGCTAAACAACAACTTGGAGAGTTGGAAGATAAAGGCTTGTCCGGCTTAGTTCACTCCAAAGGGATGTCCTTGTGTGTGTGTGTGTGTGTGTTGAAGAAAGATGATATCTCCATCGATTGATCCTTGTGATCAGTTGTTGGATCTATTGCCTTGTCAATCTTTGATTTGAGCATGGGCTATTGTCAAGTCAAATCAGAACCAACGATGTTCGTAATGTTGTCTTACTCGTGATTGAGCCCTCGAACATACACCATTACATCTTTTGGTCTGACCAATGCTATCACCGTGTTCACATGATGGTGGAAGTCCAGTGATATGGTAATTCCGATGAGCTGTTGTTGAGCCCATCAGCAGCATTTTGTCTCCCCCATGATTCATGTTGAACGCTACACTAGTATTGGAAATCAGGTAAGCAATGCCTTCGTGTTCCGTTCATGAAGCTTATGCCTGGATGAAAGAAGTGACTTCCTCTAGTTCATGGGCATTTGAGGCAAGTTGCCGCCGTGGATTCGAGAAAGCTTGTTTTTGTTTCCTCTGGTACCATCCCAAGTCAGTCATGCATGTGCGAAGTATGCGATGGTTTGACAGGCTCGCAACCTTCCTTCCATATGTATCCCTAGCACACCAAGCCACTGATTGATTTGTTCAAGGAGAAGGAGTTCCTTCATAACAACTAGTCATGACTTATGTTAGGACTTCGTTATCCTCGATGATGGTTCCCAATCTGAACTCAGTAGTGTTTCATTGTAAGACTACCATGTGGTCATGCTTGTCTTGGGCAGCATGTTCACAGGTTTGTAGCAGAACCAGCTCATGTTTTGGAGCTTGCTATCGTAGTTCATTCCCGAGAATCTCGCAACGTCATCTCGTCGAATTGTGTTGCAAACTTTCCTTTCAGACATGTTGAGTCTGAAGTATCCTATTACCAACCAGATCTGAATCTCGGGCAGATATGATGGTTGGAACTTTTCCAAGATCTGTTATGTAGGTCCCGACAAGGTTGGTGTCTGGCCGACACACCTAGCCGGAAGATCTATCATGGTAGTATCTTGATTGTATTATTTGACTATCTTTTTCATGAGGATTTTGTGCGACTTATTGTAGAAGTTGCTTCCTAGGAATTCTCGTGCCCTCAGTTTCTTCGATTACACTATAACCACTCAAACAGGGGAATCACTCTCGACTGTTGAGTTTTCTTCCCCAGTTACCAGAATCATTTCCAACATTTGCATTTTGTTCCCAGCTTGCACCGCTGTTGTGCCATTCTACCTTGGGTCCCATCCATTTTCGGTGATAAGCAAAATCCTTCATTGCGTTGACTTCAACAAGGTAGTTCACATCATCCATCCTAGTCCGGGTACGCCATTTCTTCGAGCTTCGTTAAACGATCATTCGTAAATTGCCTTAGGCCGGTATAAAGAGTTGCAATGATTTTTGAATCAAAAGTAATTCTTTTTGCCACTTAAGGGAGTATTTCTGCGAGTCATCTTCCTTAAGATGTCTCGTTGTGGTATCATGGCAACCCAACTCCTCGCTACGCCGACACCGATCACCACCTCCTAGGCGTGGAGATTCCGCTACTTATTTAAACCTTGTCATATGCTCATTTTCCATCAATCTTGATGTGTGTATCGTGTCTCATCTCGACAGGTGTCACTATGTCTCGTTCTGTGAGTTGGTCGTCGGTTGCTCGATCTTCGAAGAGACCGACTCCTCTAGATTCTCCTTTCTCTTCTCGTTGTCATGTTGAATGAAGATCTCGAACGCAAAGACGTCAAGATCAATATGATGCAATGAAGCTACTTCTTCGAGAAGGGCAGTTGGACTGAGAAGATTGTGGAAGCTTGCGACCCCTCTGTCTTCTTACCTCACGTCTTGAATCTCGGGACGAGATTCTTGTTTAGTGGGGGTGAGTTGTCACAGCCCCAGTTTAGGCCTTGCCTACCTTTGTTTGCATCCATGCATCATGTTTAAAATTCCAAAGAATTTTGAAATGGGGATTGTTGAAACCCTAGCACTAAATGAAATTCACTAGGTTCAACTAAAATATTTTCATTGATTCCAAATGGCTTTAAAAATGTTCATCATTTCTGGAAAAATGCTTTGAGCAGTAACCAGAGATATTGCACATTTTTCCATGACATTTGGATTATTGAATTAAATCATATAGTATTTGCATTTGGGCATTTAAATTTAATATATTATTTTAAATGTCCAAATATTCATGAACTGTATTGCTGGTTATTGGAAATAATCCAAAAAGTGGCCACAAGCAGTCTCATGATTTTTGAAAGTGCTTAAGTATTTTTAATAAAGCCCTCAAATTTACAGAATAATAGAAAACTGAAATAAATAGAAAAGGAGAGAGAGAAAGGAACTTACCTGGCAGCCCAGCTGGCCCAGCCCACCTGGCGGCCCAGCCCACCACCGCTTCCCTCTCTGTCGCCTTCCTCCCCGCGCCAGTCGGACGAGCGCGTGGCCGACGCACGCCGGCGCACGCCCGGCCACCTCCTGCTTGCCGCTCCCCCTCATCGCCTGGGCCTCCCTCGCAGCGCCACGCAGCCCCCTCGACCCCTCTCACTTCTCCCTGGACTCCTCCCCCCTCCTCTGCTCTCTGCTCCGCGTCGCCCGAGCGGAGCTCGTCACCACCGCTCGCCATAGCCACGGCCACATGCCCTTCCTCGCCTCGCCGACGTGTCCACGGCCTCCGCCATCGTCCGCCGCTCCGCCCCACCCTGGCCCCAAGCGCTGGGACGGCCTGCATCGCCGACTGCCTTGTCTTCTTCCTCCTCGGTCGCCGGAAGCCACACGCGTCGATTCGCCGCCGTCTCCGCGTCCCCGAGCTCGCCGAGGCCACCGCTGCACCCGCTGTGAGCTCCTGTGTCGTTTCCCCCTCTCCCCTGGATCATTTTCTTCCTCTAACACCGATGGCCGTCTGAACCGAGAGCTCTCGCCGCCGGCCATGGCGTAGCCGCGGCCACAGCCGCGCAAGCTCGCGTTCGAGCTCACCGTTGCACTCACCGCACTCCAGCGAGTCTAGCACGACCACCCATGGCTCCTGCCGTGCCTCACAGCACCGTCTCCTACCTCGCCCGAACGCCGGCCGCCGAACAAGTCGTCGCCGCCGTCAACCTAGGCCATTCTAGCTGCTACCGCCGCTACCAGTAGATGCGCGAGAGCGCCAGCATGTCGTAGCAGCAAACCACGCTCAAAATGGTCGCCTGTGGGCGATTCCCGAAGCCCTCCGCCGTCTCTGTCATCGCCGGCGACGAGCCGTGGACCAAGTCCGGCGAGTTTGACCCCGTGTGGGCCCCGGTTGACTTCCCCCCCTGAGTCTATGACAGGTGGGGTCGGCCTGTTAATTAGGATAGGATTAGTGTTAACTAAATATTAGTTAGACTAATGACCTGACACGCAGGACCCACTAGTCAGTTTGACCTGGACCGGCTGTTGACCTGCTGAGGTCAGCATGACGTAGCGCTGACGCAGTATTTACTTTCTGGATTTTAAGTAAATCAGAAATGATTTATTTATTTCAGAAATTATCTAAAACTTCTAAAATTCATATAAAATCAACCGTAGCTCAGAATGAAATAATTTATATATGAAAAATGATCAGAAAAATCCAATCTATCCATCTGTACCATTTTCATGCATGTTAGAACACTTTAACCTTGCTGTTTAGATGAAACAAGATAATGCACCATTATGACTTCATACATGAGCTTACATTTGAATCTTTAAATCAAATGGGTTCAAATCAACCTGTCCTAGTATGCATTAGTCAAAACACATCATATTGCCATGTCATGATCATGCATCATATTGTTGCATTGCATTGATTGTGTTTCTTTCTGTGTTTGCCGGTAACCGTCCCCTCTCACTAGACGATGTTTCAACGATGAGTTCGATGACACCGATGAAGAGCTATGTTATCTTCAGAAGTGCCAGGCAAGCAAAACCCCCTTGTTCATTCCGATACAATCCCACTCTCTCGCTCCTGCTCTCTTTTACTGCATTAAGACAACAACGATTCAACTGTTACTTGCTGCGGTAGTTGAACCCCTTTATCCTTTGCATGACCTGTCATTGCCACAGTAATTAGATGAAACCCACTAGCATGAGTAGGAGTTGTTTGAGCCCTGATGTGCCTACTCATTTATGTTTGTTTGTCATGCCTGCTACTGCTTAGAGTTGAGTCGGGTCTGATTCATCGGGAATGAATTGGAATGGTGTTGAACATGTCCTACTGTGTGTGAGCTAAGTGTGTGAACACGATTTGGTAAAGGTAGCGGTGAGAGGCCATGTAGGAGTACATGGTGGGTTGTCTCATTGTAGCCGTCCTCAGGAACTGAGTTCTGTGTTTGTGATCCATGAAACAGTTACTACCACGCATTGGGCCCGAAACCAATGGACCCTCTCGGCTTCTTGATCACCCTTGTCCTCTGTCCAGGAGTTGCAAAGTAGTTTCTGGTGTTTGTAGTATGCTGGGGGACGCACGCAGCGCTGACCGTAGGGGTGGGCTGTGTTGCGGTAGGCACGTGGCACGGTGTACCGACTTGCCCGTTTGGTGTCTCGGGAACCCTGTTCACATCGTTCGGGGCCGTTAGTGGAAACCTCGGCCGGACTCCCTGCGGATGGAACCCGAATAGGCGATAAACCTGGACTAGGGACTTGAGTGTTTAGGTAGGCTGTGGCCGACACCCTCGCTGGGCTTCCGCTTGAAGGTTGCCGAGTACATGTCGTGTAAACGGCGGTAAGTGGTGAGAGCGTGTGCGAAGAAGTACACCCCTGCAGGGTTAACATCATCTATTCGAATAGCCGTGTCCGCGGTTATGGACTTCTGGGTTGCCTATAACAGTTCATAGACAAGTGAAAGTGGATACTCTAAAATACGCAAGATAAGCGTGAGTGCTATGGATGGCCTTCTCGTAGGGAGACGGAAGTGGATCCATAGTGGTGTATTGGATGGTGAATATGTGGACTCGTGTGCGCCACCTCAAAGAGTCGCTTGCAGTCGTAGTTCAGGATAGCCACCGAGTCAAAGCTGGCTTGCTGCAGTCAAACTCCACTACCCCCTTTTGATACTGATGCATATGTAGTTAGATCTGATGTAAGTCTTGCTGGGTACATTTGTACTCATGTTTTCCTATTTTATGTTTTTGCAGAGAGACGTCAGTCTCGCTAGTAGTTCCATGTGGACTTCGACGTTTAGCTTGATACCTCAGCTACGATCTTGTGCCCTCGGCAGGATCTGGTAGATAGTCAGGCTTCTTAGCCTTTTTCATTTGTAGATGTCTGTTCTCAGACATGTTAAGCTTCCGCATGTGTTTGACTTGTATGCTCTGAATGTTGGGTCATGAGACCCATGTTTGTAATATATCGCTCCTCGGAGCCTAATGAATAAATACTTGAGTCGTAGAGTCTTGTTGTGATGCCATGTTGTATCTACACATATCGAGCATATTGTGTGTATGATTGAAATGCTTGCTATGTGTGGGATCCGACTATCTAGCTGTTTATCCTTGGCAGCCTATCATATGGGGAAATGTAGTCTAGTGCTTCTGAACGATAGTAGTCCGCTACAGCCCGGTTCACCGGAGTCCTGCTAGCCCAGCACTACTACTCGGAACACTTGACTGGCCGGCATGTGATTCACTTCGTTCCTGTGTCTGTCCCTTCGGGGAAATGTCACGCGGTGACATCCGGAGTCCTGCCTAGCCTGCTACAGCCCGGGTTACCGGAGTCCTGTTAGCCCAGTGCTACAGCCCGGATTCACACGTTGATGACCGACATGCTCGATGTGATTCATGTATGCCTGTCCTCATAGGTTAGCGCCGCTTTGGGTTCACGACTAGCCATGTCGGCCCGGGTTCTCTGTCATATGGATGCTAGCGACACTATCATATACGTGAGCCAAAAGGCGCAAACGGTCCCGGGCCAGGTAAGGTGGCACCCGTGGGAGTACCGTGCGTGAGGCCGCAAAGTGATATGATGTGTTACATGCTGGATCGATGTGGCTTAGGATCGGGGTCCTGACATATCTCCCCGACATTAGCCCCCAAGTTTAGCTTGGATTTATCCATGGTAAACTTATGCTGCAAATAAACATAAGAACAAATTTGACAGGTTGTACTCCGGGTTAAGAATTCTTGTAAACCGGCACCTGATCATCCTTAAGTCCTTGTCATTTCCTCCTTCTAGAAAATCCAGGTCAATAAGCCAGCGTCATACTCAATTTGCTGACATTGGTTTCTCATAGAAAAATATTGTGAAGAAATAATCCACTTGAGTCGGCTTCCAAAACGCCGGTTTAAGAAATATTGGTCTTGAAATATTCATCTGATATTCAGCCGGTTTGAAGATGATCCCGGTCTTGAAAACTTGCCGGTTTAACATTACCAAATGGCCGGGTTATAAAAACTGATGACCCCGGATTATGATTGTTGCAGACACCGGTTCATGATTGTTGCCAACATCGGTTTATGATTATTGATGACACCGGGTTGCAGCCACAGGGTCATAATGATTGGTGACGCCAGGTCAATCTAACTTGCTCAACAGAGAATTTGAAAATCTTTCTTCGATAATAATATAATACCTGTAGCCCCCAAGTGCCGGGTTGTCATGCTTGCAGCAACCTGGGAGACTGATGCCCATAAAACTTCAACCAATGTAGCCCCCAAGGGCCGGGTCATTATGTAATAATCAGCAGGGACTTTGTAAATATAATGTTGTTAAACTTTGAACAGCAACGTGTAGCCCCCAAGGGCCGGCTCAGTAAGATAATATTGAGCTGGGACTTTGATATATACTTCCATGAAAATAACATCATATGATGTAACCCCTCATCATGGGGCTTGAATCCACGTCCACAAGGTTAAGAGCCTTGTGCTTTACCAACTGAGCAGTAGACCCTTCAATATAATAGATAAAAAGCTTTGTACCTTGAATAGTTGACAGGAGCAATTGGTAGCCCCCAAGGGCCAGCTCATTATGATGTGATGAGTTGGGTCTTCAATAAGATGAGCAAAAATGACCTTGCATTAGCCCCCAAGTGTCATGGTGCATGCTTGCAGCAACATGAGACTTGCATTTTCGAATATCAACTTTGAATAATGTAGCCCCCAAGTGCCGGGTAGTAAGCCTGCAGCGACTCGGGACTATTCCTTCAATTGTAGAATAAATCGTATCTATTGATAATATGATAGCCATTGCGCTAAAGCGACTTTGAAAACCTTAATTATAATACTGGTTATTGATAACCATAATAAAAATCCAGCCATGATGGCTATTCAAGATAATATAATCTGGTATGAAAAACCTTATTCATCCAATATCATAATGAAAATTCAGCCAAGTTTGGCTATTTGAATAATATAATCCAATAATTTATAAGCGCAAGATTCCAATGGCGCAATCCAAATATATACTGGCGACTTATAGTCCAAAGCCAGACCGGTTTAATAAATACCGGATAATTTCTCATCATATATTGGCAACTTACCGTCTTAAAGCCAGGCCGGTTTAATAAACACCTGTGATTTATAATCATGCTTTATTCAACCTGTTTCTGCATACAACAAGTTTAAAGTGTCCTGGCGGTTTACCGCTGGACGGGTCATAATGCCCAACATATAACCCAGGTTTATAACCAAGGCTGCGCTTAAGAATAATCAAATATGAAATATATCATACCTGTGATATAATCGGTTTACCAACTTTTTGTAGTAAGAGTGATAACCCCAATCTTGAGTAATGATAACTCCTTCCATATTGTGCCGGTTTATGATAAAACCGTACCGGGTTGTGATAAACACCGGTTTAACAATATATAATACTGGTGACCTGTAGTCAAACCAGACCGGGCTGATAATCTCCGGATTATAACTTGATCATGTACTCACAACTTGTAGTTGAAAGCCGAGCCGGGTTGATAAACACCGGTTTACTCCATAATAGGATGGTAACAGAAAATTAAACCGGGCAGATAATCTCCGGATTAAAAATGGACCGTGTTCCGCCAATTTAGCTGCTTGAACCGGTACAAAATACTGTCGGTTTAAAAAACGCAAATAAAATAGCAACTTCTCAAGAAAGGCTATTAAAGCAAAAGCAATGGCAACAATTTTTTGCAAAAGAAGAGCTCTACTGAGCTTGGTCAGATGGAATTACCATGGTCAGACGCAACCAAGCCCCCCGAAGGCGTAGCAATGGTGCCAGTCAGCCAGGACCCCAAAATGACTCGTGGCGTTACGCCGGCCAAGTGGCATTGCATTGGTTCGGATTCGACCAAGCCCCCAAGTGACTCAGTGGCCTAGGGCCGATCAAGTGGCATTGCATTGGTTCGGACACGACCAAGCCCCCAAATGACTTATTGGCTGTTTAAAAGCCGATCAGAAGGCATTACCATTATCAAGACATGACCGAGCTCCCATAAGGTGTAACTACGGTTCAAGTCGATTAGGTCCCCAACTGACTTAGTGGCAAATGTGCCAGCCAAAAGGCATTACCGTCGTCAAGACATGACCAAGCTCCCCGGAGGTGTAGCTACGGTTCAAGTCGACTAGGTCCCCAACTGACTTTGTAAGGATAGCTATGTTCTCTTTGGTTCGAATACGACCTATGTTTGAACAGGAAGCCCATGTTTGAACCGCGCATCATGGCAGCAGGTCCTCTTCAGTAATTTTTAACCTTTTTGCAAGAGATAAATTCTTCTTGAACCGGGATCTTGAACCGGATATTGAGAGCTTCAAAGCTTTGTGGGAGACATCTTTCCCTTGAACCGGATTTTAAACCGGAATCTTCATTTTCAGCCGGAAATTTTCTGACGGCCTTTAAACTCGAACTTGCGAGAAGTTAATTCCTTTTTGAACCGGATTTTGTTAAACCGGATCTGAGCGCTTCAGAACTTTGTGGGAGAATAGATTTCTCTTGAACCGGATTGTAAACCGGATACTGACTTCCCTTCAGCCAGGTTTCAAATCGGAATCCTTTCTGATGATCCGAAACTTCTTCATTGAGTCGGGATTTTGTAACTGTCATATACTTTCTAAGCCGGAAATTTTCTGACGGCCTTTAAATTTTCATCAACATAACAGTAGCCTCCGGGATCGGGTTATCTTTCCCTCCATCGTCCTCGGGTTCTTTAAACCGGCTGAAACTTGGCAAGACTTGCTGCGTCATATCATCGTAGCCCCCAAGTCTCAAGGTGACTCGAGGAGTGGGCTTGAGATTCTCCATATTTGACCGTGATATAAACCGGTATAACTTGTATATCATTGGTGTTGATAACACGATGTGAATACACAGAAGGTTGAGGTGACTGCGGCGGGTTGTAAATGATCCCGTATGAACCGTGTCAGCAACTCGGCCAATGGTTCCTTCCAACTGGTGATTTGAAGTTAACCAAACTGTAGCGGCGGTGACTTGTGCGCCTGCCCATTGATCCGTCCAGTGCAGACGGCGGTTGATGATAATTTGCCTCCAACTTGAAAGAAAACCGGGCTACCCAAGCTGTGACTTGTTCATACTCAATAAATGGCTCAATGCAGACAGGTGCGGCCCGGTATGTTGATGTGGACCGGACTGCGGGAGATGGCAGCCTGTGCACGCGCTATTGGGTAATTCGCATGGTCCTGACGAGTTGACGCGGACAGGATCGCGATATAAACCGGCACGGGTTATCCAATAGCTCAGCGTTTTAATAATCCCTTTTTGCAATAGACAATTTGTCCTGATATGTTAGCCAAAAAATATCCACCGCGGATTTGATGATCACCATAGTGAAACTTGGGTGTTGTAAGCCGGCGCAGATGGAGAACCGGCCGCGCGTTGACGTAAACCGGACCACCGGCGGTTTGCGCGCGTCCGTTAGTAGTGTGGAATGGTCAAAAGCCAGTATATAATGACGTTGGTGCACGCTCCATATGCATGGTGTAACACCAATGTTGTGGCAAATAATTATCCTGCATATAAAAATATGCAAAACCAACGTAATTGTTCTCTTTACAAAAACAAAATATGTCAAAAAATAGATTTAGATGGATATCACCTGATTCGTTTGGGCCGGAAATAACCCGTCATGAAGTTGAAGATAACTGTATGAAGCTGAAATCAATCACGGGTGAACCGGCCGCGGTGTGGTAAACCGGTGCGGACGGGTGAATCGGCCGTGATGTTTGTAAACCGGCGCGGACAGTGAATCATCCGTATGCGTTGTACGGATGTAAACCGAACAGCGGGGGCGGCGATTTGCACGTGTATCTGTCGAGCAGCATGGCCCGAAAGAACGCCACTGCAAAACTATACTGGCACGCGCTCCCTGTCCGCGGTATAACAATACCTTTGTCATAAGTAATTATCTGATTTGTCTGGACGTCGGAAGATCCATTCAACGTGACGGAGGCGGCTCAGGCAGACCGACAACTCAATATGGCCCGGGCGACTTGACATGGCAGAGGTGGCTCAATGCGGCCCTGGCGTCTCAACACCGCAGCGAAATATAGGCAGCATCATAGCAGCAGCTCAAAAACAGCTTGGCGGATGAGACCGGACTGCTCAGAGGCACAGGTGTAACTCTGTAATCAATGCTTCAGGGAGGTAGCAGCGCGAGGAGGCACTTCCGTGGGCGTTTGCAGGTGAGCGTGGTGACTTAACACGAGCCATGACCAACAGTGGCGAGTCACACGCGGGAGAAGTGACACAGCCGATCCATCCACGGCAGCCGGCCGGTTTGTAGAGAGATACAGCAGAACCGGAGCAGATACAGGGCGGCTCACGGTAGCCTGGGTTGAGCTTGGAGGAGGAAAAGGACCGCGGCGGAAGATGCATGGTCAGCCCGAGACTGCGGGGACAGAGGCTCAGAGCCGGACCGGCGCGCGGGGCGCGAGGTAGGCAGGCCTGGACAATCTGATGTAGCGCTTTGGAGTTGATGCAGGCGACGTTAAGGCGAATCCGGGTTGTGGTTTGGAGCAGAGGTGTGGCGATGCTGGGTCAGCTCATCATGCTGAACCACGACGGGGGTGACGGAGCGGCGCTGGTGAAACCGTAAGAGCCCGTTCCAGGTCGGCTTGCAGACGGGACTGACTGGCAAGGCGGCCAGGGCGACGCGGGAGCCGGGCCGCGGACGGATGATGCAGAGCGGGCGAGGATGAAGCGGCGGTCGTAGCTTCAGAGAAGGCCGGGTTACGGTTGTTGATTCCGGGCTGTGGTCACGGGCTGTGATTTAAACCAGCGTCTTGATGTATAACAAGCGCACACCAGCGAAACGAAACACAGGGGTGGCAAGGCGGACCGGGCAGCTTGAGGAGGCACCGGACCGGCGAACCACTGCAGGGGCGGCGATTTGGCAGAAACCAAGGCAACGCCGAGGCACGGGCTGGCGTGGCGGAGGCCATGGCGGTTTGACAGCGGAGACGGCTTGGAAGTGGGTGCAGGAGCAGAGATCAGCCAAGACAGCCCGACGGTTCAGAAAGCGGCTTGGCGCGGGTGCTGACAGGTGCGGCAGGAGGCGGCCGAGCACAACAGTGAGGCGGATCCGGCCAGCACGGATCTAGCAAACACTTGGTAGCTGCGGCGGTTCACGGCAGAGGCTGCGGCAGGAGGCGCCGGCGGCCCGAGGTACACTAGTACCCAAAGTGGCTGGATTTTGTCTTCCGTGAGAAGTCCAGACCCTGTTGGTCCTTTGTGTGATGATTTGGAGTAGTAGTCGGCATAGTTGATGGATACGACTCGGAAGTGGGACTAGCAGCAGCAGCGACAAAACACCAGGATTTAGCGCGTTGGTGAAAACGTGCTGCAACAGGAATCCATGGTTCCGGCGACTTGTGACTCTGTTGATCTCGGCGATTTGTGACGGCTCATCCACGCTGTCGAATTTAAAATTTCGTAGATCACAAGTCTGGACCGATGAACACAAAGTTGATGTAGATCCTTCCAAACAGGTGTTTCTTGGTCCGAAAGAATTATGAACTTCTCGATCCTTGTGAAAGATCCCTTCAAGAACTCATCACCACCGTGCGCAGGCCCCACGGTGGGCGCCAACTGTCGTGGATTTGTCACGGCAGATGTCCTTAGCGTTAGGACTTGGTCGCAGGGCCAACGCATCTATGTGGTAGCTTGAGAGGGGTTGAGTGGGACGAGAGATGCAGGGCGGATCAACACGCAAGACAAGGGTTTAGACAGCTTCGGGCCCCGGGAAACATCATCCGGTAAAAACCCTACATGCTGTTTGAAGCTAGGTCTCATTACCATCCCGAGGGAGACGCCGTAAACCGGCTCTTGTGTCTAGCCCTAGAGATTATTGATTGCTTGTGGCTTGTAGCTTCTAACTTCTAACTTCCCCCCCTTTGGTTATGTCCGAAGATCTGCATGCCACCACGCAGGTGCTTGCTGAGTTGGCGTAGAGGCCGCCCGTCGCCACGCAGGCGCCTGCCTAGCGGGTTGAGCTAGCAGCTGCTTGGGGACGAAGGTGGAGTCTTGGCTGGCGCTGGCCTGGCAGTGGCCCCGCTGATGCCTTCGGCAAGGGTCTTGCCGGGGGGCCGACAAGAATCTTGTCGCGGCGTTGCAGTCGTCCCCGGCAAGGCGCTTGCCGGGGGTCTTGTGGATTTCTTCGGCTAGGATCCCGCCGAGGGTCGTCATCTTCTGGTCCTCATCTGATCTCACATGTTTATGATCTTGACGAAGATCTACATGCCACCTCAAAGGCACCTCCCGAGCCTTGGTTCCAATGTAGTTGGTTATGTCCGAAGCCGTGGGCTCAAGGGTGGCGCGCCCCGCTGGTGTTGGGCGAGCTGCCCCGGCAAGGCTCTTGCCGGGGCTGCTGAGGCTGCCCCGGCAAGAGTCTTGCCGGGGGAACCTGCTTCGTCCCTCTGCTCTTCGGTGTTTCTGGTCTTGGCGTTGCCTTGGTTGTCTTGTGCTTTTGGCTTCCCTCCTCTGCCTTGCTAAGTGCGGCCACGGCGCGTGGCTCTGACTGCCCGTGCACAAGTAAAGGGGTCAAAGGGAGAGCCCCTACCTTTGTACACCGACATATTATTTTTCTGTCAACTTGCCAATTTATGTCACCGTTCCTTTACTTTGCAATCTTTTACTTTCCATTCCATAAACCAAAAATACCAAAAATATTACTTTACCGTTTATCCATTTCTATTAGATGTCACTTTGCGAATAACCATGAAGGGATTGACAACCCCTTTGTCGCGTTGGTTGCAAGCTGGTGTTTGTTTGTGCAGGTATTCGGTGACTTGTTGCGTTGTCTCCTACTGGATTGATATCTTGGTTCTCAAAACTGAGGGAAATACTTACACTACTTTGCTGCATCACCCTTTCCTCTTCAAGGGAAAAACCAACGCAAGATCAAGAGGTAGCAACCACGGGTCCAAGAGCCCTATCTTCATGGATCCTGCGCCAGGAAAAAACCATGAGCCGAGGGCAGGAGAGCCCAAGGGACAACGAGGTCTCCAGAAAGAAGCATCCAAGTTGGGTAAGCCTCCTGTGGCTCAACCAAGCTGGGGCCTTCTATCAACTGTCAATAGAACGAGGAGCCCGCCTGGGTTCTCAAAGACCGACGGAACTCCAACTCTAGACAGGCTCGGGGTCCGCTGATGGTTCCATGCACCGGGGTGGCTTCTATCAAAGGAGCCCGGTGGAAGGCCCGCCTAGGGACCCAATAGGCATCCCAAGTAACTGGCATAGGAGGGAGCCTCGAACAATAAACTTGCATCCATGAGATCATCTTGCCCCCCCCCCCCACCTCAAGTCATCCTCGTGGCGCGCTAAGATTGGATCTATCTGTTTGAAGAACCCTATCCCTCATCGTGTATATAAGGTGAGGGCTATGGGATCCCAAGCAATCGACTCTAGTAGAATAGATTCTTGGTAGAATCTTCATACTCCCCATTGCAATCCCTCGCATCAGGTATACCCACCACGAATGAAGATGACAAGCATGACGCGTAGAGTATTACTCCTCCCCGGAGGCCCTATCCAGGGTGAATTGTTGTGTGGGCTCCATTCTGGTACTCCCAACTATGTTCGGCACCCTGCATAAGGTACTGACGATTTTTTGCTCCGTCAAGCAAGAAATTTGAAAATACTTTCTTTAGTGCATTTTTGCGAGATATGGGCTCAAACATGGAAGAAAATCATCACATAGAAGGAAACGCCAAGTGTGGAAACCAAGGCAAAGCAAATGGAGTCCCCAAGAGGGAAACAGAGGAGAAGGTGGCACATGGTACGGCCGCATGCGCTGGTACACATGCTCGTACCACTGGTCGTCGACACCATGGCGTCCAACCAAGCACACTTTATAAAAGGGGCCAAGTCTCATAGGCAACAGAGAGCCGTCCATTGATGAAGCAAAAAACCAGAAGCCATCTCGGCAACCACCCACCAGGGTGTTTTTTTCCTTTCAATGTTGGCATCATTATGCCTATTTAGTTTGGCAATTCATGCGTGGTTGCAGGCCAACCTGGTTGCAGGGCTTAGATCTCTTAAGGGAGCCCCGCTCGACCAGATCCGAGAGTCGGATGATGAGTGTTTCCAGCGCTATACCCTTGAGGCCTCCCTTATGTAAATCTGCAAGGGCGAGGAGTTTTTCTAGCAGCGTCATGGGGCCCGAAATTGGCTCCTGGAGGGGGGCGCCAACACCACCTATTTTTCACGCCATCGTGAATTGGCAGCATGCGAAGTGCTCAGTCCTTGTCTGTGGGATGGGGATATCCTCCTTGAGCAGGCTGGGGAGATCGTCTCGCATATTTACTCCTTCTATAAGGAACTCTTGGTGGTGAACCACGCTTTGGGGTTTCTGTGGCAAAGGGATCCTGGCAATTAGCGGCCATGGTCTCAGCCATTGAGAATGCACAGTTGACTTTGCTAGTCTTACTAGAAGAGGTTGGGCCGGTGATTAATGTTATGAAGGCTAGTTTGGCACCTGGCCCCGATGGCCCACCGATGGACTTCTTCCAAAAGTTCTGGCCGCAGCTCCACCGAGTGATCATGCCGATGTTCCATGAATTATATATTGGGACTCCCAATATGGCGTGGCTAGACATTGGTGTCAATACCCTGATCCCCAAAATAGTTGGGGCGATGAATATTTGCCGTTCTAGGCCGATTACGGTGATTAATGTGCTCCCACGAATTTTTGTGATGGTGCGTACGACGCACCTTGCCCTGGTGGTGGAATGCCTCTCACACCCTTACTAGACTGTGTTCCTATAGGGCTGCCATATCCATGACAGGATTCTAGACCTTCATGAAATTATCCATGAGGTTAGGACACGCCGTCATAAAAGCATCTTCCTTAATCTACACTTCCAGAAGGCGTACGACTACCTTGACTAGCATTCCTTTCGTTGGTGCTCGAACGGAGGGGTTCGATGATCGCTGGTGTTGGTGGATCATGTAGTTGGTTCGGAGGAATAACATCACCATTAATATTCGTGGGGACGTGGGGCCCTTCTTTAGGTCTTCGGGGGGTTAATGCAGTGGGATCCTATCTCCCCCCTCCTTTTGAACAAAGTTGTTCGAATTGAGGATGAAGAAGTTCAAAGAGATGGCCTTTGAGGAGTCGGCGTCATCCGAAGAGGAAGAAGACAATGGAGACTTTGAAACCGTTCTTGGCATGATTTTTCAATGATGATATTCGGCGGCCTAGGAGAGGATCACAGTTTGGCCACATCCAAATCAACCATTATAGAGCCGAAGGCCACGACAAGATCATGAGAGAATACTTTGATCCAAATCCAACCTATCCAGAGAAGTTTGGATGGACACAAGTCTTTTTCTGACCATTGCAAAAGTCATTAAGAAGTATGATGACTGGTTCAAGCTTCGAAGAAATGCATGCGGAGAGACGGGTGCAATCCCTCTGATGAAGTGCATTGCGGATGTTCGAGTTTTGGCATATGTTTGTTCGG
Organism: Aegilops umbellulata; assembly: GCA_032464435.1. Taxonomy (NCBI): domain Eukaryota; kingdom Viridiplantae; phylum Streptophyta; class Magnoliopsida; order Poales; family Poaceae; genus Aegilops; species Aegilops umbellulata. Next base: position 357,360,609 of record CP136059.1, on the reverse strand, counting down.
CCTGTGCAATCAATGACTATGTTGGTGTTGGTGAAAACACAATCTTGGATGTCGTTCGAAGGTTTACTAAAGAAGTGATCGATTTTTTTGGACCGGAGTAGTTTAGGGCACCCAATGAGGAAGACACCGAGAGGCTGATGATAGAGAGTGAAGCAAAAAGATGGCCACAGATGCTCTAATCACTTGACTGTATACACTAGACATGGAAGAATTGTCCTGCAGGGTGGAAGGGTCCGTACAAAGGCCACCGCATCAATCCAACAATAACTCTTGAGGCAATTACGCCGAAGGATCTTTGGATATGGCATTCATTCTTTGGGTTGCCTGGCTCTCACAATGACTTGAATGTGCTGTCGACATCACCACTATTTTCTAGGCTTATTACAGGAGACGCTCCTGCTTGCAACTATTTGGCCAATGGGCACAACTACTCGATGGGTTACTACACTACCAGGAAAATGCTTATACATAGAAGTTTAGTAGTAGCGCTTGTTACAGACCCCACGCTACTGGTAATTTGCAGTAGCGCGGGTCGCAAAGCGCGCTACTGGTATGGCTTAGCAGCAGCATTTGTTAGCAAGGCCCACGCTGCTGTTACATGGGCCGCAGTGCCAGAACAAAAGCCCACTTAGCTGTAGCGTGCCATGTCAACCAACGCTACAGCTAATGAGCTTAGCAGTAGCGCCCACCCGTACCCAACGCTACTACTATACCAAAAGATATCCCCCCCCCCCCCGCGCGCACCCCTCACTTCGATCGATCCCCTCCGCCCGCCTCCACCGCGGTTAGGGTTCCGCCCGATGCTGCCACTGCGCGCCACCTCCCGACGCTGCAAGTAATCCTCCTCCCCCCTCTCGTCGCTCGTGCACTGTCGCCATCTGCCTACCCACTCCCCCTACTGCCCCGCAACTCCGCCGCCGCCCCCACTCCCCCTTCTGCACCCCGCCAACCTCCGCCTCCACCCCCACCCTGATGACGGGGCCGTGGAGGGGGACGTGCTGGCTGGGATGACTTGCACATAGGGGTTGCCGGCTCTGTTGCTGGCCACCGTGACGGCGACGACCGTGGAGTGCGGTGACGAGAGAGACGTTGAGAGTTCGGTGAGTAGCATTAGAATTTATCAGTGAACATAGGATGTGGTAGATCAGATGCTAGTATGCTAGGTTTTTCTTGTCGACAATGATGATGTTCTTGTTGTGGTAGATGCACATGCTTTTCATGTCGGTTTCGATGCTAGTATGGTACTATGTTGACCTTCATGACTAGTCGATGCTAGTTTGCTATGTTGGTTTGCATGTTGAGCTTGATGATCATCCCATGCTAAGTTGCTACATGTGGTTTTTAGATCCATTGATATTTTTTAATTAGTACTGATGCTAGCTTGTTGAGTGATCCAAGTTTTTAGGGAATATAGCTAGTATGCCGACGCTCTGCTTTAGTTGTGGTTTTTGTGTTCCTCATAGTAGTTGTTTTTTATGCTATATTGAAGTTGGTGTACCATCGTTTTTTGATTGGGTTAATTCCAGCATCTCTAGATCCTATTGTTAGTATCACATATAAACCTGAATATATTCAGTTTGGCTTGTGTTGAGATATCTTGTTGTTTAGTTTAGGTTAGATGGCATAACACATTTGTGACCTTTGAGATGGCATAACATTGTTTTTTGAAAAAAATATGCACAAGATAAACAACAAAGATTGAAAACGGTAGCATGGGAGTTCTTGTTATATGTAATGTCTATTGCTAACCTCATATCATCTTATATGTTAATTTTAGTAACTAAGCTTGAATATTATGTTTCCCAATTAAGATCGATGCATTGAGAACTTTATGTTATTGTTTTTCCTTCCTGTGAAGTGGATTGTTCATCTTTGCTCATATTTCTTTAGGAAAATGGCGCGACCACCACCGCCACCATGTCGACTGTGCAAGTTAAGGTGCGCCAGCAGCCTTGCAACTGGCAAGTTGTTCGGCATCTACTTCCAGCCGAGTTTTCATCATGCGGCGGTAAGAAATTATATGAAACTTGTAACAACTATTTTTTTTAGTGTTGGCATTAATGCATTGTGTCATTTTTCTTTTTTTACACAGATCGTCCCATTCAATGTGAGGTTGAAATTCAACAAGCTGACCGGAGACACTGCGACCTTTGAGCTCCTGGGGGGCTACACTATGGAGCTATAGAAAGGATGCAATATGTCGCAGATTGGAGGAGATGGATGGGTCCGTTTCCTCGCCCGCATGGGTATTACTGGTGGTGAGTTCATCAGCTTCTCCTTCAGAGCAGAAAGAGCCAAGCTGGCTACCATTTATATCAACAAGGAAGAAGATGATGAAGATGATGAAGATGATGAGGACCCACTTGATGAAGATGATGAGGACCCACTTCATGAAGCCATCTATGCTCAAAGAATGAGGCTGAGCAAGGAGGAGGTGTGCAGCCTATGGGACATAATTCCGCCATGTGATGACTTTGTCTGGGTGCCAATTGTGACCCGCCTTACAAGTACCAAGGTTGATCGGCATGATATGGTATGTTATACTTACTGTAGTATTGTAGTAATTTGATGATATATATGTGTGTGTGTGTGTGTGTGTGTGTGTGTGTGTGTGTGTGTGTGTGTGTGTGCGCTTTATTGTTATACTTACAAATGCAAATTATCTGATTATGTGCTTAGTGAATCCGATGGTATGCTTAGTGTAGAGTCCAATGATATGCTGTGTGGAATCTAGTCAGTGATATGCTTTAGTGTAGAGTCCGCTGACATGCTTATTAGTGTAGAACCCAAGGAACTGTTAATAGTATAGATAATCCATACTTATTAGTAGAATTCATGCTTAGTAGGAATGTGTAGTACTATGTCTTTTGATAGTGTAGAAATCTGTACTTAGTAGAAATATATTTCCAAGAGTATGTGCGAGCTACTTATTAATTGATATGTTTTTTCTTATTCAGAAATTGCCAAAGAGCCTATCTGTGAGTTGTGGTATCGAGCCTGATGAAGAAGACTCGGCTGGAATACGCCTTACCGCAAGGGGCTCCGTCACTACCTGCACGTACGGTGTGGACACGGACGGTCGCACACACTTAAGCTCGGTTGGGTGGAAGAGCTTCCTCGTTGGCAAGAATCTTCGCGTTGGACAAGCAATTCTAATTACTATCAGGAACACCCACCGCCCAGGCTTGAGGATGATGATCATCGTCGATATCATCTAGAACTAAATATGTGTGTCTGGTTGTATGACTATATATACTTAGTAGAACTGCTATATATGTGTGGCTATAAGACTACCTAGTACTGCTTATCATATATGCTACTCCCTTCATTCCTGAATATAGGGTGTATAGTTTTTGGCACGGAAATTAAAGAACACACATGGAGGGAAAATTTCACAAGTTTTGGGCGAGATTACACCTGACTAATTGTCATGAGAAAATAGAGAAGCTTGCCTAATATAAGGAAATTTAATCAAATCCCTAAAAAAATATCCAAACGAGTGGTGCAACGCAATACACCTTATATTTCGGGGTTTTTCTCAAAAATCTATACACCTTATATCAAGGAACGGAGGGAGTATATTCTTGTGAGGATGCATGTTGACTATATATGAGTACATATAATGCTTTATGATATTGTATGACTACTGTATGACTATATATGAGTATCTGGTATTGTGGTATATGTTAAATTGCAGTTTTTTGAAACGGTGATGTTCTACATCAATAGGAAGCAAAAAAAAGCTACAGCAATAGCGCGGGGCAGAAAAAGCGCTATAGCTACTTAATAGTAGTGTGTGACTGACCTGCGCTACTGATGCAATTATGAGTAGAAGCGCTTTGCAATATTTTGTGGCCCTGCCGAGTACTAGAGCTCCAAGGTTCTATGAAAAATCATGACTTCTTGCATCAGATTGCATAACATGATCATTGAAAATGAGAGGGATATGCCTGAGAACTTTCGGTATAGCACCAACGGGACTCCTATTGAGCAGAGTACGATCCAAATAGGATCCAGGCATTTCTTCAAGGGCATCACAGGATCGAGAACCAACAAGTTCATACTCAGTTTCAAGAAGATCTTACTGAGCATCACTGTCAACTTCATAGCACTTCCTAGTTGTGGTTTCTCATGTTATTTGCTACATTTGAACCATTTTGTGTCTTTAAATTTGAATAATTCGGTTAGTAAACTGAATTCCGTTTGTAAATTATATTCATGATTTGCTTGAAACTTCACATTTATTGTTGAGTTTCTATAGCTAATATGTAGTTGAAATGTAAAGTAGAAATGAATAAGTTTGAAAAAATCAAATTATAATCATTATTTTTAGGAGATCGGCTGGGTCCGACCAAAACTTTGTAGAGTAAAAATACTCCACTAAGCTTTAGTTGGCCGGACCCTCCTCGATTTTACGGGGATCGGCTCGAGTTGGCCTAAAAGGATTGAAGGAACCGAGGAAAAGGTGCCCCGGTCTACGATCGCAGGCTTTGAGAGAAAACTGACGACGCGGGGGACGGACGGCGCTGAAGACGACGACGTGACGGTGGTTAACTTGCAGAGCCTCCATGGGAACAACAGTCAAATGGAATGGAAGGCTGCTTGATACCTTCGAGGCGTGGGTGCTTGGCATCTGGAGCACTGACCAGACTTGAGATACCTCGTCTCCGCCGGGAAGACAGAATCGAGCTTCGTGTCAAGAAACAAGGACAGAGGCTGGCGCGGGTTTCAGCACACGCGCACGTTCCAGAGCTCCGGCGCCATGGGAACTCTGCAAACCACTATTGATTCGGTCGACTCGGCGCGCATCCGGCTACTGGGCCGCATCCAAATAGGATCCATGAATTTCTTGAAGGGCATTGCAGGATCGAGAACCGACAACACTAGTAGAAAAAGGGTCAAATCTGAAGCACATTAGTGCCGGTTTGTAAAAAACCGGCACTAATGTGATCAATAGTACCGGTTCGTGGCGGCGATCAATAGTACCAGTTCGTGGCGAACCTTTAGTACCGGTTCATGCCACGAACGGGTACTAAAGAGGCTGTGGCAGCATGCGGTCAGGCTATGGCCCCACCATCACCATTTAGTGTCGGTTCGTATCACGAACCGGTACAAATGAGGTTATGGCAAGCTGTTTTTAGTCCCACCTCGCTCCCCTAACAAGGCTTTTACCACCTTAAATATGTTACTTCTCAAACTATCACAAGCACTTGGTCTTCATTGAACTCTATGTGTAGAATTTGTGGGCGCAATATGAGTCTTCACCGGTTTATAAATCATTGAGGACTCATATTGACAATTCAGATTGTACACAAAAGGATCATTGATGATCAAAGTATTTTTGATGTATAAGATCATATTGACAATTCAGACTGTAAAGAAATATAAGATCATGATCTAAATGCTCTTATATTTTTTGCGTTCAGTATACACCATTCAAAGCGAAGCCATCAACTTTCAACCATTTCTGCCTTCATTTGCTATTTTTCATGCATTTAATGATTTGTTTTCAGAACTAAATGACCTGGAAATTGAAAAGCACGACAAATAAACTCTGAAAAAGTTGAAACTTGGCATGGTATCATCATTTCACCCACATAGCATGTTCAAAAAACTAGAGAGGATTACGGCAAAAACTGGATGCACTTCCTTTACAAACTGGACAATCTCTTTCGAAGTATTCGGGTTTCTGACGAAATTAAACTCATCTGTTACAAAGGCATTTCATTTTTTAAAACTTATTACAACTCTAGACTTTTTGTGCATTCAGTATGCACCATTCAAAGCGACGCCATCAACTTTCAACCATTTCTGCCTTCATTTGCTATTTTTCATGCATTTAATGATTTGTTTTGAGCTAAATGACCCTGAAATTGAAAAGCACTACAAAATGAGATACATTAGTCCCAGTTTGAATTTGAGCCAGCACTAGTGTGTCAATTAGTGCCGATTCCAACTGCTAGGCGGGAGAAGCTCTTTAGTACCGGTTCGTGGCGAACCTTTAGCACCGGTTCGTGCCATGAACTGGTACTAATGAGGTTGTGTCAGGTAAGGCTGGGGCCCCACGAGCACCTTTAGTATCGGTTCATGGCATGAACCAGTACTACAGTTTCTTAGTAAGCTGTTTTTTAGTCCCACCTCGCGAAGAGAGAGGGACTAGGAGCGGTTTATAAGCCCTGAGTGCGGACTTCTTCTGTTATGGCAAAAACTAGATGCACTTCGTGTACAAACTGAACAATCTCTTACAAACTGTACAAAAAAACTATAATTGCTATTTTTCATTCATTTACTGATTTGTTTAGAGAGCCAAATGACCGTCAAATTGAAAATGACTACAAAATGAACTCTGAAAATGTTGAAACTTGGCATGGTATCATCATTTCACCCACATAGCATGTGCAAGAGAGTAGAGAGGGTTCGGCAAAAACTTGACGCGTTTCGTGTACAAACTTGACAATCGCTTTCGGAGTATCAGGGCTTCGGACGAGAACTCATGTGTTATACAGGCACTTCATGTTTTTTAAACTTATTTGAACTCCAGACATTTTTTGCGTTCAATATGCACCATTCGGAGCAACGTCATCAATTTCCAACACGTTCTGACATCATTTGCTATTTTTCATTCGTTTACTGATTTGTTTAGAGAGCCAAATGACCGTGAAATTGAAAAATCACTACCAAATGAACTCTGAAAATGTTGAATTTTGGCAAACTAGATAAAAAACTACTCACAAATAAATAGAAGAAAATAAATATAACAGAAAATAAAAAAACTATACAAAAACTACGCAGAAATAAATATAAGAAAATAAAGCAGAAAAGAAAAAACTATACAAAAAAATTGGGGCGCTGCCCAGTGGGCCTGCTAGGCCACGGGCGTGCAATTACAGGCCCTAAAGGCCCAGCAGGCTCACGGGGCAGCGCATAGAAGTTAGGCCCAGAAGCCTGCTATATAAAGGACTTTAAAGAGGCAGCCGCGGCTGGGTTTATAAACCAGTGCGGCTGCCCTTCGCCCGGCGAGGTGGGACCAAACTTTGTGCACCGTGGGATGGTAGCGCAAGGCCTTTAGTATCGGTTGGTGGCTCCAACTGCTACTAAAGGTCGTGCCTTTAGTACCGGTTGGTGGCTCCAACCGGTACTAAAAGCCTTCGTTTCCCGCCGCTTGGCCTGGCAAAAAATAGGTCTTTAGTGCTGGTTAGAGCCACCAACCGGTACTAAAGGCCCATCCTATATATGGCACTTTCGAAAATTTCAGTTTCATCCCCCACTTCGTCTCCAACCGTAAGCGCCGCTCGATCCCGTCGTGTCGCCGCCCGTCGCCCGTCGTCCGTCGTGTTCGTCGCTGTCCCCCGCCGCCGCCCGTCGTCGTCGTCGTCTCGCCGCCGCTGCCCCGAACGTTGCCGCCGTCTGTCGTCGTCGCCGCGGAGCCGCCCGTAAGTCTCTCTCCTCGCACCCGCGCGCCCCGGCCGGGCTATACGTATGCCGCTGCCCCTGCCCCGTACGCCGGCGCCCCCGCTCGTACGTACGGGGCGGCGATGTACGGGGCGCGCTGCACACACACACACACGTACGTATACACGCAGTACACACACATACACACACATACATACACATACACATTTTTTACTTATATTTTCTGTTATCTGTTTTTTAGAAAAGTTAATTAATTGATCGAATGTTAGATTAATGTCAATTGTTAGAGATGAATATAGCTAGATATTAATTAGGTATATGAGATTTGAACTAACTGACTAATTAATATAACTAGTTTATATTTAGTAAGAAAATAATTGAACTAGTTTATTTTTAGTAAGAAAATTTAGGTATCTCAGATTTGATGATCTAATTAAAATATTATTTGTTAATGAGTTTTTCTGTTTAATTAATTTTTTAAATATATTTTTAGTTTATATAAGTGTTAGATTAATGTCGAATGTTAGATGAATTAGATAGAAAAGTTAAATATATATTAATGTCAATTGTTAGAGATGAATATAGTTAGATATATTAATGTCAAATGTTAGATGAATATATATTTGAACTAGCTAGGTATTAATTAATGTTAGATAGTAACAAGTGTTTAATGTTTCACATATATGAACATAGGAAATTTCATCTGACGACGAAAAAGATTTCATTATGTGCGAACACTGTGAAGACCAGCGCGGCCTGTGCGACAGAAATTTCCTTGTTGATGATAGGCGCTTCAGCATCAAGCTGGGTGAGACATTCGAAGTGGATACAGTAAGTCACAACGGCAGTTATTTTTTGAATGCAAAACTTATAATTTTAAATTATAATTTTAAAGCATGACTTATGCTTCATTTGCTTCAACTTATAATTTTAAATTTTCACTACTCTACTAGCGCATCCCCTGCCATGCAAGAATTTTTGTCTTGGATAAGATAGGTTTTAGTGTTATAGATGATATGAAGATAAAGAGAGTTTACTTGAAGACCGAGCATGGGTATACTTTCAACGTCAAATTATACAATGGAGCCACATACACCCATTTTGAATGCAAAACTTGGCAAGCACTATACAAGACTTATGCATTTGAGCCTGATATGGTTATCACCTTTGATATTCATCCGGAAGATTATATTGAAGGTAATAGAGACATCTGGGTCGATGTGCAAACGCCTCCAGTTCTACCATTATGTGAGTTTTTCTCAACCATGCATGCATATGTTTATATCTTTGATATTGTTTATTCAAAAATAGTTGACAACTAATTTTTATTGTCAGCTTATTTCGGTTGAAGCAAACATGTTCGGCGCTTGGTAGACAAGACCTACTACTGCCCCGGGGCTGAACTAAACTGCGAGGAGATAAGTCATTATGTTTCATGGCTTGAGGATCTTCATACTGTCAAGACAAATTTTCTTCCTGCACTTAAAAATCTTAGTACTCAAAACGTGCGACCAATAGTGATCGTATTGAACTACGGTCACATCTATAATGGAAAGATGGTAAGATTTTTACTATTTGTCCTTAGTGCATCTTTTGCATACATTATTTTTTAAGCTAAACTTTCATTGCTAATTATATTAATTACTATACGATGTTCTTCAACAGGGACTCCTGATGACAGTTGTGCCTCAGTGGATCGAGACAAAAGGTCACATGACAATGGTTAACTTACGACCAAGATATCCTAGATTGCACATGAGTGCATTCAGGATTTCTGAAAGCGATGAATGCTTAATAGTGAAAGATTGGAGGAAAATTGTTAACGATCGCAGAGAAGTACTAGGGTGTAACATCCCTAGCGTCACACTACAGTAATCCCTTATGATCAGTGCCAAGTCATCTTGATTTACAAAGCTTAATCATGTTGGGATGATATCTCAACTCAAATCCCTTCTCTGAATTCTATTCAAATTCAAAGTGAAATTTGAAGTTGCACAAAAGTTGCTAAAAAAATGTTCACCGTCTAGCAAATATTCCAAAACAAATGCTGTTAAGGAAAACAACATCATCTTCAACTCATATGGGCCTAAGCATTTAAAACAGTGCCAAAACGACACTTTAAATGCCCTATTCTTTTTCTAAAAATTCAAACGAATTCCAAACTTGCCTAAACTTTTTTGTGGAAGTGTCTAAAATCACCAGGGATTTAATGGCACCCTTCCCAAGTTTTTCCCGAGTCAATAGACTGCCCAAATAATTCATTTCCTCTCTCTGTTATTAAATAACAAGAAAAACAAGCCAGCCACTACGCACATGGGCCATGAGTGCACAGTGTGCCGGCCCAGCCCACCTCCCATCTCCATCTTCCTCCGTTCATAGAAGCCCCCGTGGACGCCGGGCGCACGTCCATGGCGCCGATGGCCACGGGGCAGCCATCCGCCGGTGCCCCGAGAGGATAAGAGACCCATCCTCGCCCTGGAACAAACCCTAGCCCCCCCAGATCCCCTTTCCCCTCTCGCTCTCCTCTACACGCTTGAACCCGACGCCGTCATCGCCTTCCCGCCGTCGTCACCGCGGTCCCCGGCCTCCCCGCGCCGCACCACCATATCCAGGAGCTCCGCGTGGACTACTTCATCATCATAGCCACGGGATCGAGGACGAGGAGCCACATCGGTGTCGCACGCATCATAGTCTTCGCCTACGGTCGTCGTCCGCCTTCACCGATTGAAGCCGTCCCGGTCCACCCCGCGCCTACACGAGCTCGCCAATGCACAAACCGTGAGCTACCGCCTCCCTTTCCTCCGTTTCCCTCGTGAATCCATCCCCGTAGTCGCATCCTTGTTTGTATCCGATGCCACCGTCCGCCATGTCCGCTAGCTCGGCTCATGCCGAGTTTAGCGAGGCTCCGCACCTCGCCCGTGAGCTCTACTAGCCGCGGCCTCGCCTCGCGCGTGTGCCGCGTGCTGCTGGCCGCGCGCGCCCGCAGCCCCCCTTCCCCCCCGCGCACGCCCCGTGCCTGCTACGTACCCGCGCCGCGTTCTGCATTGTTGTGCTCTACTGTTGTGCCACTGCTCGCGCCCCTGCTTGCCTGCGCTGCTGCCCCTCCGTAGCCGCTCGCTCATGCGTTCGCTCGCCGCCGCTCATGCCTGCTTCTGCTGCTTGCTTACTGCTGTGCTGCTCCTCGTGATATGCTTGCTGTCGCTGCCGCTCTATGCTGCTGCTGTTCGTTCCTGCTGCTTGCAGCCGATGCTGCTCTTGCGCTGCTGCCCGCTGCGTTGTTGTTGTTGCTACGCTGCCGCAGCCGCTCGTACACGCGTGTGCCTGCTCGCATACCCGCAGCCGCGCTGCTCCTTGCCTCCCTCGTGCGTGCCTTTGCCATGGCCACATATGCCATGTGTGTGCATGTGTGCACAGCCGTGAGAACGGCTTGTGCCTCTGCACATGCGGCCGGACCAATTAGTTTAGCTCTAATCATACTAACTAATCCCCAATGACATGTGGAGCCCACACAGCTAATTAATCTAATTAACTAGAACAGTTTAGTTACTGACTATGACATGTGGGACCCTCCCCCACTATTTAAACTAGATTAAATAATTTATTAACACTCAAGTTATTGACAGGTAGGGCCCACCCTACACTGTTGACCATTGACAAGTCAATGTTGACTGCTGAGTCAGTAGTTGACAAGGCCCACATGTCAGCCTCACGTGCAAAAGTGTGGGTACACTTTCTGTTACCCGTAGCAATTAGGTATTAAATGATTTTCGAAATAAAATAAATCTGTAATTACACAATATGCGTAAAACTTTGAAAAATCATATAAAATAAACCGTAACTCGGATGAAAATACTTTGTACGTGAAAGTTGCTCAAAACGACGAGACGAATCCGAATACGTAGCCCGTTTGTCTGCCACACATCCCTAGCATAGCGAACACATAACTTTTCCCCTCCGGTTCGTCTGTCCGAAAATGCCAAACTTCGGGAAAGCATTCCCGGATGATATCCCCCTTCGCCGGTAGCGTGTAGCACCGCGTTAGAACACGTCTAACTCTGCTTGTTGTCCTGTTATGCTCTTGCTTGCTTTGTATTTACTGTCTCTCTCCCCCTCTTCTCTTCGGTAGACCCCGTGATGGCTGCTGATGCCACTGTGATCGACTACGTCGACAACGGACCCGTCCTTGCCAGAGCAACCAGGCAAGCCCCCCTTTTGATCATCTCGATATCGCTCATTCCATTCTCTCATGCTTGCATTAGATTTTGCTACTGTATTTGATTGCTCCTATTCTGATGCATAGCCTGCTTTTGTACCTGCTATTGTTACCTACCTGCTTCTCCTAAACTTCTTAGTATAGGTTGGTTAGTGATCCATCAGTGACCCCCACTTGTCCTTGTTGCCCCTGCTTCATCATCGAAGACCCGATCAACGGGATCGAAGACCAGGCCCCGACACCGTACATCACTTTCCCCTTTTGTTGCTCGACTCTGCAGAGTTACCATCGAGTGCCGAGGGTGGAACCTATACATCACTCCTAATGAGATCTCTGTAGTGTAGCTATTCGGTCGTGGTCATCGAGGGTGATTTCCTCCTTAACCACTTTCGGTATGGCTCTGTTGTGCAACCCCTCAAGTGTGAACCTCGAGGGTGATTCCTCTTACGTTCACCTTGATGATTTACATCGAGTGGAATCCGTCGGGGGTGATTCCTCGGGTTTTTTCCTTGATGTTTGGACACACGGATATTTGGACTTTACCACTGTTACTTGGAAAGACGGGTCGACCCTGAGGGGTACCCGCGCAAGCTTAATTGCGAGTGATGTGGAGTCGGGTTGACCTGGAGGGTGCCCGCGAGATAATTACGAGGTGTGGCCGGGCATTCCTAGCCCTTGCCGCAAGTCCTCGAGATGGGGCAACGGGGTCACATCTTTCGTGAGTCTCTGCTTGTTACCGCGCGTTCCTAATCCACTACGATTTGGATATTTGATCCGAGGGGCCTCTGGCCTGATAGCACTAACCATCACGTGGGCATAGTATGGGCGTTCTGCGTCGTATACATCAGTCGAAGCTTAATAGACGTCAGCGACTGAGCGGCGCGCGCCGGGTTGGACTGGTAAGCTCCTGCCTTTTTAGGGAGGTAGCTAGGTCTGCTCACCGGCCGCGTACACAACGTGCAGGAGTTCCCGGGGAGATGGCCCATGACCCCTGGGGGCATAGGTTTAGTCCGTCGTGCTGGCCTCTCTATTAAGCCTAGGTCGGGTTGCGGCGTATTGTTTGGCCGAGGCCGGGCATGACCCAGGAAAGTGTGTCCGGCCGGAGTTAATCGAGCGTGGTGGGTAAGTTGGTGCACCCCTGCAGGGAAGAAAACATCTATCGATAGTCTGTCCTACGGTAACGGACACTTGGAGTTGTATCCCGATCGATACAACTAGAACTGGATACTTGTGATGAGAACTGGTTGGTGATGAGAATTGGATTGTGATGATAACTGGATAGTATGGCTCTGGGATTGCTTTCTCGCAGGGAGTCGAGAAAGGATCTCCGGCCGAGGTTGATAACACTTCTACTACTTTACTTTATGCTACTCTACTCCCTCCGGTTGCTGCAAGATGGTGGTTCCAGAAGACGCTAGTCTTCGATAGGACTAGGCCTTCTCTCTATTCTAGCATTTCTGCAGCCCAGTCCACATATACAACCTTCCTTTGATAATATTGCATATGTAGTGTAGAACCTTGCTTGCGAGTACTTTGGATGAGTACTCACGGTTGCTTTGCTCCCCCCCCCTTTCCCCTTTCTTCTTCTTTCCGGTTGATGCAACCAGATGTCGGAGCCCAGGAGCCAGATGTCACCGCCGATGCATACTACTACGTGGAGACCGTCGACGACCAGGAATAGTTAGGAGGCTCCCAGGCAGGAGGCCTTGCCTTTTCGATCGATGTTGCTTTTGTGCTAGCCTTCTTAAGGCAAACTTGTCTAACCTATGTCTGTACTCAGATATTGTTGCTTCCGCTGACTCTTGTGTATTCGAGCTTATGTATTCGAGCCCTCGAGGCCCCTGGCTTGTAATATAAAGCTTGTGTTATTTTAATTTGTGTCTAGAGTTGTGTTGTGATATCTTCCCGTGAGTCCTTCATCTTGATCGTACACATTTGCGTGTATGTTTAGTGTACGATTGAATCAAGGGCGTCACATAGGGGGCAGCAAGGAGAAGGCAACCCATGATTAGGAGACAGATTTATCTAAATGCTCCAGTATGATGAATCAGGAGAGCTATACATGTTCTATGCTATTCTACCTAAGAGGGAGCAGCAGGAGTGATTTAGCTAGTTCATGCTCTTAGTACTTGTCCTCTCATGTGTGTATTCTCGTTCCGAACTTAATTAATCTCAAATAGTGATTTGTTTGTGAACGCTTATAATATCATGACCATGTTGAACTTGATGATATCTTTGCTTCTGTTACAAGTGAATGTTTCTTCTTTAAGCTAGTGTTGGTGGTGATTAGATAGCGGTAATGACGACTACGATGATTTTTAGCTAGCTACGATGATAGCGGTAATGACGACTACGACTACGATGATTCTCGCATGCAACCAAACTGGCTACATGACCGTGCATACATGCAGCCATGTATGCAACTACTTCGCTAGATTCATGGGACCGGGTGGGCAGTAGTATTTAATTACTAATCACAAATCGGGATAAGATTTACTGGTAGTATAGTGCTTCACGTCTTCGTTACTGAACGAAATGGAGTAGTATATCCGCGCAGGTGTTCATCACAAAAAAGTTTAATAAGTAGTTTTTTGAAGGAGTATATACTGGAGAACTAAATGAAGAAGACAGTATATATTGCCATGGGGTATACACAGTTTTTTAAAGGCGCATATACTGTTTCTGATGTGTGTACACTGCATTTTTTTTTTGAAGGAGTACATACCGAATTTTTCTGCATGAGTACATACTTTCTTTGTTTAAGTACATACTGACATTTTTTAATGAGTATGCACTGCATTTTAAGGAGTACATTCTGAGTTCTTTTGAAGGAGTATATACAAATACCTTCGTAGGTGGTACATACTGTTTTTAGGTGCACCATCCAAGTTAGCATATATTGTTTCCTCTCGGCACTATACCTGTTTTTTAGTACTATAAGTATGCATTAATTCGTTTTAAAATTAGCATATACGGTTTCATCTCGGCACTATACCTGTTTTTTAGTACTATACGTATGCATTAATTCGTTTTGAAATTAGCATATACTGTTTCCTCTCGGTAGTACATAATGTTTCCATGTGGTATATACTCCAAATCATCCAGGTTAGCATATACTGTTTCTTCAGTAGTATATACTGTTTTTTCAGTACTACATATGCATTAGTCGGCTTTGAAATTAACATAAATTCATCCAAATTATTGTGTACAACATAGCACATCAGCACATGTACTCCTTCTGAAATGAGGCAACCATAAAGTGTATGTATCATAGTTGATTAGTGCTATAAAAATCTTCGTATGGCTCCCCCTGCTTTTCACAACCACTTGGATTTTGTATGGCGCTCTCTACTCCAGGGCTACTGGAACTAATCTTCCTGACATATAAAAAGGGGTAGAGACATGTAAGAAATAATTAGATGGAAGTAATAAAATAAAGAGAAAATGATAAATCGGTGCTAGAACAGAAAATATAGGAAACAACAATACTGCAATTGTCATTATGTGATCCGCAAAATTACTAGTTGGATCTTTTTGCAACATACCCGCGCCTCCAACAACAGTTTTTGGAATCTCTAAATCAATTGTACCAGATGAATCTAGATGTGCACATAATACATCTGCTTATTGCACGCATTGAAATACTAGTACGGCATTCCTACTAGTAGCCATTTCTGGAGTAGAAAAGTAGTGAACTGATCCATATTAGTACGTACCATGGCCTTGGCTAGCTGTTCTGGATGATTCTATAGTGGGCTTGGAGGTGATTAAACGATGGCCACCGTCAACAAGAATTGGGTGCGTCTGCTCGTACGCCGACGGAAGGAAACAGCTCGCTGCCACCAACATATGTCGTCACCGCCAGCTGCCGGTCCATGTAGCGCTTGCACGGGGAGTCGCCGCGGCCGATGGCGCCCATCGACGAGCCGCGTTGGAGATGAGATCCTATTATTCCAATCTCCTGCTTCACGTCTCGCCGTGCGTCGGAGTCTCGTTTATGGCAGTATAGCTGTATAGGAACGACTTTCCCAAAGAATAGGATCAGGTCAACTAATTACGGCGTGCTGGAGAGAAATAATTAGCATCGGATCTATTTATTTTCCATATTGAAAAAGTTAAGCGGGTCTGGTGTCGCTAGCGGGAGGGATTATGTACTCCTAGGAGTACTAACCAATTTTCCTATATATATATATATATATATATATATATATATATATATATATATAGGGTCGCGCTATTTGTCACTCTGGGTGAGGAATAGTTATTCTTCACCCCCTCTATTTTAACATCAATGCATCATAATTTTACGTTTCTTAAATTTTGTCTTATTTCAGACATAAAAAGAGAACGTAAGAAAATATATAATCGCCGTAAAAAATATTATATGTTGCGTAAATTACAAATATAAAAACATAGTGTAAAATGTACATAAAATGTAATTTTTCTGGTCTTCTGACCTTTTTTTTATGCCAAATTTTACACAGTGAATCAATATGACTGTAAATATTTGTATTTGAAACATAATTTGTTTATAAAATGATCATAATATTACCTCGGGTGAAGAATAACTTATTCTGCACCCTGCGCGATCAATAATAGCTTAACTAAGCGTGAGTGTAGAATAGCTTATTCTACACCCAAATAATGGTACATACAAAATACAGTAACACACTATGTAAAATATAGTAATTTTTTTAAAAATGTAGTAAAGTACGAACTTAGATGATAAAAAAATATTTTCTGAATTACTACATTTTATACACCGTTTTACTAGATTTTGTACATAGCGTTACTAGGGGATGTAGAATAAGCTATTCTACACTCACGCTTAGAATAGTGTTACCCTATTATTGGTGATGATATGATGTAAGAGTTTATTTATTTATTAATATGTGATGATGATGATGATGAGTTATTATATATATCATTTATGAAAGAAACCGCAAATTAGTTTGAACTGGATGGATCCTAGCTAAGTGATCAAGTATATATATATGCCATACCCATATCCATATCAAGTATAACAAGTCATTATAACGTAAAACAATCCTAAATTAAATTGATAACACAAATTTAAAGGAAAAATAAAAAATAAAACCAAAACCCACAAACATTTAGTACTGGTTGGTGTTACCAACCGGTACTAATGATCTACCGCACCCGTGGTCTGGCTCGTGCCACGTGGTGGCACTTTAGCGCCGGTTCGTGCCGAAGTGGTACTAAAGGGGGGGGCCTTTAGTGCCCACCCTTTAGTGCCGGTTACGGAACCGGCACTAAAGGCCTTTACGAACCGGCGCTAAAGTCCGGTTCTGCACTAGTGCAAGTTCATACTTAGTTCCAAGAAGATCTTATTGAGCATCACTGACAACTTCATAGCATTTTCTAGTTGTGCTTTCTCATGTTATTTGCTACATTTGAACCATTCGGTGTCTTTAAATTTGAATACTTCGGTTTGTAAACTTTGAATTCGGTTTCGTAACTATATTCATGATTTTCTTGAATCTTCATATTTATGTTTAATTTCTATATTTATGCTAATATGTCCTTCCTCCGTCCCATAATATAAGAGCGTTTTTTACATTAGTGTAGTGTCAAAAACGCTCTTATATTATGAGACCGGGGCAGTAGTGAAATTTAAACCAAAAACGAATAAGTTAGAAAATTAAAGTTTATACTCTGTTATATTTAGATGCACCAAGAGTTTATCTGACAATTGCAAAAGTCGTGAGAAGTATGATGACTGTTCCAAGCTTCGAAGAAATGCATGCAGAGAGATGAGTGCAAGCCCTCTGATGAAGTGCATTGCGGCTATTCAAGTTTTGGCATATGGGTGTTTGGTCGGCAGTTGACGACTATGTTTGTGTTGGTGAAGACACAATCTTGGAGGCTGTTCGAAGGTTCACTAAAGTAGTGATCGAAGTTTTTGGACCGGATTATGAGGGCACCCAACGAGGAAGACACCGAGAGGCAGATGATAGAGAGTGAAGCAAGAGGATGGCCAGGGATGCTCTGATACTTGATTGTATGCATTGGACATGGAAGAATTGTTCTGCAGGGTGGAAGGTTCAGTACAAAGGCCACCACAAAAATTCGATGATCATTCTTGAGGCAATTGCAACGAAGCATCTTTGGATACAACACTCATTCTTTAGGTTGTCTGGCTCTCACAATGACTTGAATGTGTTGTCGAGATCACCAGTATTTTCTAGGCTTATTACAGGAGATGCTTCTGCTTGCAATTATTCGGTCAATGGGTACAACAACTCGATGGGCTACTACCTTGTGGATGGCATCTATCCCCCATGGGCCAAATTGGTCAAAACAATCCCGCGTCCAAAAGGTAACAAAAATATTCACTTTGCCCAATTTTAAGAAGCGGCTAGGAAAGATGTGGAGAGAGAGCCTTCGGTGTGCTTCAAAAGCACTCTGCAATTGTTTGTGGCCTTGCCGAGTACAGGAGCTCCAAGGTTCTATGACAGATCATGACTTGTTGCATCATATTGCATAGCATGATTATTGAAAATGAGAGGGATATACCTCGGTACATCACCAATAGGACTGCTGTTGAGCCAGAGTATGATGTAAATAGGATCCAGGCATTTCTTGAAGGGCATCGCAGGATCGAGAACCGACAAGTTCATACTGATCAGTTCCAAGAAGACTTTATTGAGCATCACTCACAACTTCATAGCACTTTCTATTTGTGCTTTCTCATGTTATTTGCTACATTTGAACCTTTTGATGTGTTTAAATTTGAATAATTCGGTTTGTAACTTTGAATTCGGTTTGTAAACTATATTCATGATTTGATTGAATCTTCATATTTATGTTTAGTTTCTGCATATGTGCTAATATGTAGTCGAAACGTAAACTAAAAAAAATGAATAAGTTAGAAAATAAAATAAAATTATACACCGTTATATTTAGGAGATGGACTGGATCCGACCAAAACTTAATAGAGTAAAAATACTCCATTAAGCTTTACTTGACCGGATCCTCCCCTATTTTACAGGGGATCGGATGCCAAAAAGGGAGGAAGGGTGCCCGGTCTACGATCGCAGGCTTTGAGAGAAAAATGACGACGCGGGGGACGGACGGCCCTGAAGACGACGTCGTGACGGTGGTTGACTTGCAGAGCCTCCACGGGAACAGCAGTCAAATGGAACCTAAGGGTGCTTGCTACCTTCGAGCGCTGGGCGGCCAGACTGGAGATATCATCTCGTCTCCGCGTGGAAGAGAGAATCGAGCTTCGCGTCAAGAAACAAGGACAGAAGCGGGCTCGGGTTTGCAGCAGACGCGCACGTTCCGGAGCTCCGGCGCCATGGGAACTCTGCGCTTCACCGTTGATTCGGTCGACTGGGCACGCATCGAGCTGCTGGGCCGCATCTTCTCCACGTGAAACTGGTGGATCCGTGACTCCGTGTACGTACGTGCTCGGAACAGCTGGCGCCGGCATGAATCTATCGGTGGCCCAGCTTCCTCTTCATAAAAGCATGCAAAAGGGCTCGCTCACATTCACCATTCATCGCATCCATCCATACTCCATACTCCATACTCCATACTCCATAAGACCATACCAATGGCGCAGATAACCATCTCGGCGGTAGGTATAGCGGCAGCGGCACTACTACTCATGCCGCTGCTCACTTTCGCTGGACGACCAGCAGGAATGGGTGATGAGACGAGCCCGGCCCCGACGCCGATGGGGATGCCCCCCTGCGTGCTGCGTCATCAAGACGAGTGGTACCTATTCCTTTTGTCATTTGAAATTTTATTTTTAGATTGTATTAATTTCTCTATCTATATATACTCATATCTACCATAGTATCTATATACATATGGTAGAAAATTAATGACAGTGCTTATGTTTTCCAGCTGGAAGAGCATCATTATTGGAGTTGCTTGTGGGACGGGCCTTGTACTTTTGGCTCTCATTGCATTCCTTGTTTTCAACAAATTTAAGCATCGGAGGGCCCAAATGTTGGAAGGGAAGTATTTCCAGCGAAACCGTGGGCAATTGCTGCGACAATTGGCATCTCAAAGAGCTGATGTTTCAGAGAAAATGATCATGACCTTGAAAGAGCTAGAGAAGGCAACAAACAATTTTGATCAAGGTCATGAAATTGGTAGTGGTGGGCATGGTACCGTGTACAAAGGGATTTTGCCTGACCTCCATGTTGTAGCTGTTAAAAAACCAAAGACGGTATCTCAAAGGGAGACTGATGAGTTTATTAACGAGGCTGCTATCCTATCACAAATTAACCACAAGAATGTGGTAAAACTATATGGTTGTTGCCTTGAAACCGAAGTCCCATTGTTAGTCTACGAGTTCATATCCAACAGAACTCTTCGTGATCATCTTCATGTTGAAGGACCGATATCATTATCATGGGATGAGAGGCTACGAATAGCAACGGAAACGGCCAGATCGCTAGCCTATCTTCACTCAGCAACTTTAATACCAGTCATCCATGGAGATATCAAGCCTGCTAACATACTTCTGGACGATACTCTAACAACAAAGATAGCAGACTTTGGAACTTCAAGATACATTCCATTGAAGAAATCAGGGTTAACAACAATGGTGCAAGGCACACTAGGATATGTAGACCCAGTGTATTTGCACACAGGGCGCCTCACAGCAAAAAGTGATGTTTATAGCTTTGGTGCTATGCTTATAGAACTGATGACTAGAAAGAAGCCATTTGACTATATGGCCAGAGAAGACAATATCCTTGTGGAACATTTTGCTACCTTATTTGCAGAAGGCAATTTGTCACTAATATTAGATCCACAAGTTATGAATGAGGGTGGTAACCTAATTGAAGAAATCGCTGGAATTGCAGTAGCATGTGTAAAATTAAGAAGGAGAGAACGACCAACCATGAGAGAAGTGGAATTGAGATTGCAAGTCGCTCAATCATCTAAGGGATTTAAGGCGAATGTTAATACTGTAGTAGATTCCCTGTTATTGATGAAAGAATCAAAGAGGGGTTGAGTAGCAGACAATATAGTATGGAAGAAGAGTATATGTTATCTGCAAGATATCCGCGGTAGTTTCGCTTACACAAGAATTGAGTGCAATTATCTTTCAGAGATTATGAGCACTTGGTTACCTTGATGAGAATATTCTCCTAAACTTCTTCTAAAAGTTTAGCGTAGTTATTTTAGCTATTCAGTTTTTTTGCATTTACTGTAAACTCATGGTCTGTTTTGGAGGCCTAGTCAATTTGTTTAGCATGGAGGTTATTTTTGTACCTCATGTAACTAAACAATACTTGATAGCTTTTCCTTATACTATAAGATACTAGCTCTGGTTTAAGAATGTAAAATTTGCATGGTCATTGGCTTCATGGGATGTCTCCTGAGTAAAACCTCATTTCATTCACTGGAATAACAAAAAAAATTAGGAAAACCCCATTTAAAACATGAGATTCCAGTCTACTCGCCGGCCCAAATCAGCTCACCTTTAAAGATATCTTTAACACAGAAAAACACTTGCTTTAAGGGCAATTAAAATTTATAGATGTGTAGAATGAGTACTCATTTACCCTTGGAGTTTCCAGTCTACTCGCTGGCCCGAATAAGCTCACCTTGAAGTTCAAACAAATGGCTTTAGTTCCGATAACAAAGGGTGCATAATTATGCGAACACTAAACATTCAACTTGGAAGGCCACCCTCCTTTCACGCGGCGAGCGACTGGCCCTGGTGCGCCATGTGCTTACGGCCATGCCGGTGCACCTACTCCTCTCCCTGAGTCTGCATTCCTCCATCCTCAAGAAGATCACCAAGATTATCCATGATTTCCTCTGGCACGGCCGCAAGGACGCTAAAACCGGTTGTTGCTTCGTCAGCTGGCCTAAGTTGTCGCGGCCGCTTGAGTTTGGGGGTCTCGCCGTGCGCGATATACACCGCACTGGCATCGCTCTCCGCACCCGATGGTTGTGGTTGCAGGCCACAGACACATCGCGTCCCTGGAGCCACCTCCAGCTCCCACACGACGAGGAGGTCCAGCAATTCTTTCGGGCATCCACATCCTGGAACGTTGGGGACGGCAAGTCTTGTCGCTTCTGGTACGATCACTGGACTGAGGGATCATCCATTAGCGAGATCGCCCCGGTGCTACTCCCTCTCGTCCCGCGCAGACGGCGCCGTGCGCGACTCGTCTCCGACGCTCTCCGGGACAACCTCTGGATCCGCGACATCCATGGCTCCTTGAGCCCTGCCGCTGTTGTCGAATATGTTGATCTATGGCGACAACTGCAGCGTGTGCAACTGACCACCGACCCCGACAAGATCACCTAGAAGTGGACGGCCAACGGCACCTATAGCGCCGGTTCGGCCTACAAAGCCCTGTTTGCCGGATCGACAGGCTCTCCGTTCTAGCGCCTCATCTGGCGATGCTGGGCTCCCACCAATGCCAAATTCTTCCTCTGGCTCGCCTCCATGGATCATTGCTGGACCGCCGAGCGGCGCGCTCGCCATGGACTCCCACATGACCCACTATGCAAGTTATGTTGCCAGGAGCCCGAGACCATTGACCGCATCTTGGTCCAATGCGCCTTCTCTCGAATCACATGGCATGAGGTCCTCTCATGGTGCAGGCTGCCGGCCTCCACCCCCGCTGCCTCGGCGAGCTTCTACGCCTGGTGGGCTGCCACCTCCAACGCCGCCCCGGCCAGCCTCCGCAAGGGTGCTAGCTCCCTCATTGCCCTTGTGGCTTGGTCCCTTTGGAAGCACCGCAACGCCGCGGTGTTCGACAATGCCCAACCTTCATGCGATGATCTGCAGCGCACTATCCGCGACGAAGCTCGGCTTTGGGCTCGCGCCGGCGCCAAAGGCTTAGAGTCAATTATCCCCGCAATGTAATAGCTTGTAGTGAGGGCTGAGCAACCTCCCCCCCCCCCCCTCCCCTCCCATGCTCACTTGCACCTCATGGGACGCCTGATAGCGCACGTCCACTGGGGCAGCCCTTTGTAACTCTCTCTTCTACCTATCGATACAAAGATACGCAACAATGCGTATTCGCGATAAAAAACATTCAATTTGTTCATTTCACGTTTGGTTGGAGCTAATCATGGGTATTAGGACAATCTTATGTTATTAACATATGTGCATGGTGGTGGTGGGCATCTATGTTATACTCGATGACTAAAAAGGGACTTGGCCATATGGCTGAGAAACAAACAAGAATTAAAAAAATGAAAATAGATTATGCAAAACGGTAACACGAAAGAATTTTTGTATTGGAACAGATGACATCTATCTATGTATTATGCAAAACGGTAACACAAATTAACCAGAAAAAAGTGAATAGTTAGAAAATCTCACGGAAAACAAAGCCTTTAAACTTTAACCGTACGTAGTCATAGCTTTAGACCATCTGGATCTTTACTTTAAGAAACTTACTGACATGTGTGACCGAAGCTTCTGACCTGAGAATTGTCCTGCTCGTCCATCATTGAACAAAAACTCGCCACATGCTCTCTGGTGCGGATATCAAGTTGTCATCGGTCGCCATACTCTCCGGTTCAACCCTAGCAGTCTTGCCAGCAAACTACGTACCACCGCCTCCACTCCTGAATCGACCAGCTCGCGACCTCCTGCTGCTGCACAAAAGCCCCACCCACTAGTAGAAAGCAGGGTTTTGGTCCACACAGGGCAAGCCCATTAATCCCGGTTCGCTCATGAACCGGGACCAATGGAAGCATAGGTCCCGGTTCATGAGGCCAGGGCGCGAGCCGGGCCTCGGGGGCCATGTTGGGGAATGTAGTAATTTCAAAAAAATTCTTACGCACACGCAAAATCATGGTGATGCATAGTAACGAGAGGGAAGAGTGTCGTCCACGTACCCTTGTAGACCATAAGCGGAAGCATTATGAGAACGCGGTTGATGTAGTCGTACGTCTTCACGATCCGACCGATCCAAGTACCGAACGCACGGCACCTTCGAGTTCAGCACACGTTCAGCTCGGTGACGTCCCACGAACTCCGATCCAGCAGAGCTTCGAGGAAGAGTTCCGTTAGCACGTCGGCGTGATGACGGTGATGATGATGCTACCGACGCAGGGCTTCGCCTAAGCACCGCTACGATATGACCGAGCTGGATTATGGTGGAGGGGGCACCGCACACGGCTAAAAGATTAACTGATCAACTTGTGTGTCTACAGGGTGCCCCCTCCCCTGTATATAAAGGAGTGGAGGAGGGGGGAGGGCCGGCCCTCCATGGCGCGCCTTGGAGGAGTCCTACTCCCACCTTGAGTATGATTCCCACCCCCCCCCCTTCCCTAGTTAGACTAGGAGAGAAGGAAGGGGGAAAGGAGGAAGGAAAGGGGGGCGCCCCCTCCCTCCTAGTCCAATTCGGACCAGAGGGAGAGGGACGCGCGGCCTGCCCTGGTCTCCTCTCTCTCTCTCTCTCTCTCTCTCTCTCTCTCTCTCCACTATGGCCCAATACAGCCCATACACTTACCGGTGGTTTTCGGTAACCTCCCGGTACTCCGGTAAAATCCCGATTTCATCCGGAATCATTCCGATGTCCAAATATAGGCTTCCAATATATCGATCTTTATGTCTCGACCATTTCGAGACTCCTCGTCATGTCCGTGATCATATCCGGGACACCGAACTACCTTCGGTAATCAAAACAGATAAACTCATAATATCGATCGTCACCGAACGTTAAGCGTGCGGACCCTACGTGTTCGAGAACTATGTAGACATGACCGAGACACGTCTGCAGTCAATAACCAATAGCGGAACCTGGATGCTCATATTGGCTCCTACATATTCTACGAAGATCTTTATCGGTCAAACCGCATAACAACATACGTTGTTCCCTTTGTCATCGGTATGTTACTTGCCTGAGATTCGATCGTCGGTCTCTCAATACCTAGTTCAATCTCGTTACCGGCAAGTCTCTTTACTCGTTTCGTAATACATCATCCCGCAACTAACTCATTAGTTGCATTGCTTGCAAGGCTTATAGTGATGTGCATTACCGAGAGGGCCCAGAGATACCTCTCCAACAATCGGAGTGACAAGTCCTAATCTTGAACTATGCCAACTCAACAAGTACCATCGGAGACACCTGTAGAGCACCTTTATAATCACCCAGTTATGTTGTGACGTTTGGTAACACACAAAGTGTTCCTCCGGTATTCGGGAGTTGAATAATCTCATAGTCATAGGAACATGTACAAGTCATGAAGAAAGGAATAGCAATATACTAAACGATCAAATGCTAAGCTAACGAAATGGGTCAAGTCAATCACATCATTCTCTAATAATGTGATCCCGTTAATCAAATGACAACTCATGTCCATGGCTAGGAAACTTAACCATCTTTGATTCAACGAGCTAGTCAAGTAGAGGCATACTAGTGACGCTCTGTTTGTCTATATATTCACACATGTACTAAGTTTCCGGTTAATACAATTCTTGAATGAATAATAAACATTTATCATGATATAAGGAAATATAAATAACAACTTTATTATTGCCTCTACGGCATATTTCCTTCAGTCTTCCACTTGCACTAGAGTCAATAATCTAGATTACACAGTAATGATTCTAACACCCATGGAGTCTTGGTGCTGATCATGTTATGCTCGTTAGAGAAGCTTAGTTAACGGGTCTGCAACATTCAGATACGTATGTATCTTGCAAATCTCTATGTCTCCCTCCTTGACTTGTCCGCGGATGGAATTGAAGCGTCTCTTGATGTGCTTGGTTCTCTTGTGAAATCTGGATTCCTTTTCCAAGGCAATTGCACCAGTATTGTCAGAAAAGACTTTCATTGGACCCGATGCACTAGGTATGACACCTAGACCGGATATGAACTCCTTCATCCAGACTACTTCATTTGCTGCTTCCGAAGCAGCTATGTACTCCGCTTCACGCGTAGATCCCGCCACCACGCTTTGCTTAGAACTGCATCAACTGACAGCTCCACCGTTTAATATAAACACGTATCCGGTTTGTGACTTAGAGTCCGGATCAGTGTCAAAGCTAGCATCGACGTAACCATTTACGACGAGCTCTTTATCACCTCCATAAACGAGAAACATATCCTTAGTCCTTTTCAGGTATTTCAGGATGTTCTTGACCGCTGTCGAGTGATCCACTCCTGGGTTACTTTGGTACCTCCCTGCTAAGCTAATAGCAAGGCATACATCAGGTATGGTACACAGCATTGCATACATGATAGAGCCTATGGCTGAAGCATAGGGAACATCTTTCATTCTCTCTCTATCTTCTGTAGTGGTCGAGCATTGAGTCTGACCTAACTTCACACCTTGTAATACAGGCAAGAACCCTTTATTTGCCTGATCCATTTTGAACTTCTTTAAAACTTTATCAAGGTATGTGCTTTGTGAAAGTCCAATTAGGCGTCTTGATCTATCTCTATAGATCTTGATGCCCAATATATAAGCAAATTCACCGAGGTCTTTCATTGAAAAACTCTTATTCAAGTATCCTTTTATGCTATCCAGAAATTCTATATCATTTCCAATCAACAATATGTCATCCACATATAATATTAGAAATGCTACAGAGCTCCCACTCACTTTCTTGTAAATACAGGCTTCTCCAAAAGTCTGTATAAAACCATATGCTTTGATCACACTATCAAAACGTTTATTCCAACTCCGAGATGCTTGCACCAGTCCATAGATGGATCGCTGGAGCTTGCACACTTTGTTAGCATCCTTTGGATCGATAAAACCTTCAGGTTGCATCATATACAACTCTTCTTCCAGAAATCCATTCAGGAATGCAGTCTTTACATCCATTTGCCAAATTTCATAATCATAAAATGCGGCAATTGCTAACATGATTCGGACGGACTTAAGCATCGCTACAGATGAGAAAGTCTCATCGTAGTCAACTCCTTGAACTTGTCGAAAACCTTTCGCAACAAGTCGAGCTTTGTAGATAGTAACATTACCGTCAGTGTCTGTCTTCTTCTTGAAGATCCATTTATTCTCGATGGCTTGCCAATCATCGGGCAAGTCAACCAAAGTCCACACTTTGTTCTCATGCATGGATCCCATCTCAGATTTCATGGCCTCAAGCCATTTTCCAGGATCTGGGCTCTGATGACCCACAAGTATAGGGGATCTATCGTAGTCCTTTCAATAAGTAAGAGTGTCGAACCCAACGAGGAGCAGAAGGAATTTATAATCGGTTTTTAGCAGGGTATTCTCTACAAGTACTGAAATAAGTGGTAACAGATAGTTTTGTGATAAGATAATTTGTAACGAGCAACAAGTAACAAAAGTAAATAAAGTGCAGCAAGGTGGCCCAATCCTTTTTGTAGCAAAGGACAAGCCTGGACAAACTCTTATATAACGAAAAGCGCTCCCGAGGACACATGGGAATATCGTCAAGCTAGTTTTCATCACGTTCATATGATTCGCGTTCGGTACTTTGATAATTTGATATGTGGGTGGACCGGTGCTTGGGTGTTGTTCTTACTTGAATAAGCATCCCACTTATGACTAACCTCTATTGCAAGCATCCGCAACTACAACAAAAGTATTAAGGTAAACCTAACCATAGCATGAAACATATGGATCCAAATCAGCCCCTTACGAAGCAACGCATAAACTAGGGTTTAAGCTTCTGTCACTCTAGCAGCCCATCATCAACTTATTACTTCCCAATGCCTTCCTCTAGGCCCAAATAATGGTGAAGTGTTATATAGTCGACGTTCACATAACACCACTAGAGGCTAGACAACATACATCTCATCAAATATCGAACGAATACCAAATTCACATGACTACTAATAGCAAGACTTCTCCCATGTCCTTAGGAACAAACGTAACTACTCACAAAGCATATTCATGTTCATAATCAGAGGGGTATTAATATGCATAAAGGATCTGAACATATGATCTTCCACCAAATAAACCAACTAGCATCAACTACAAGGAGTAATCAATACTACTAGCAACCTACTAGTACCAATCCCGAACTTGGAGACAAGAATTGGATACAAGAGATGAACTAGGGTTTTGAGAGGAGATGGTGCTGGTGAAGATGTTGATGGAGATTGCCCTCTCCCGATGAGAGGAGCGTTGGTGATGACGATGGTGATGATTTCCCCCTCCTGGAGGGAAGTGTCCCCGGCAGAACAGCTCTGCCGGAACCCTTGATTGGTTCCGCCAAGGTTCCGCCTCGTGGCGGCGAAGTTTCGTCCCGAAAGGCTGCTTATGATTTTTTCCTCAACGAAAGACCTCATATAGCAGAAGATGGCCATCGGAGAGCCAACAGGGGGCCCACAAGGCAGGGGGCGCGCCCTGGGGGGTAGGGCATGCCCCCCACCCTCATGGCCAGGTGGGCCCCCCTCTGGTGAACTTCTTCCGCTCAATATTTTTTATTATTTCCAAAAATGACTTTCGTGGAGTTTCAGGACTTTTGGAGTTGTGTAGAATAGGTCTCTAATATTTGCTCCTTTTCCAGCCCAGAATTCCAGCTGCCGGCATTCTTTCTCCTTATGTAAACCTTGTAAAATAAGAGAGAGTAGGCATAAGTATTGTGACATAACGTGTAATAATAGCCCATAATGCAATAAATATCGATATAAAAGCATGATGCAAAATGGACGTATCAGGCTCATCATCACTTCCTCATAGTTCGTATGTTCGTCATGGTCAAGTAACATGACCTCCAAAACGGGATTACCGTACCACTCTTGCGCGGATCTTACTCTGGTTGACCTACGAGGTTCGGTAGTAACTTGATCTGAAGTTACATGATCATCATCATTAGCTTCCTCACTAATTGGAGTAGGAGTCACAGGAACAGATTTTTGTGATCAACTACTTTCTAATAAGGGAGCTGGTACAGTTACCTCATCAAGTTCTACTTTCCTCCCACTCACTTCTTTCGAGAGAAACTCCTTCTCTAGAAAGGATCCATTCTTAGCAACGAGTGTCTTGCATTCGGATCTGTGATAGAAGGTGTACCCAACAGTCTCCTTTGGGTATCCTATGAAGACACATTTCTCCGATTTGGGTTCGATCTTATCAGGTTGAAGCTTTTTCACATAAGCATCGCAGCCCCAAACTTTAAGAACTGATAACTTTGGTTTCTTGCCAAACCACAGTTCATAAGACTTCGTCTCAACAGATTTAGATGGTGCCCTATTTAATGTGAATGCAGCCGTCTCTAAAGCATAACCCCAAAACAATAGCGGTAAATCAGTAAGAGACATCATAGATCGCACCATATCTAGTAAAGTACGATTACGACATTCGGACACACCATTACGCTATGGTGTTCCGGGTGGCATGATTTGTGAAACTATTCCACATTGTTTCAAATGAAGACCAAACTTCTCCTCCACGATCAGATCGTAGAAAATTTATTTTCTTGTTACGATGATTTTCCACTTCACTCTAAAATTCTTTGAACTTTTCAAATGTTTCAGACTTATGTTTAATCAAGTAGATATACCATATCTACTCAAATCATCTATGAAGGTGAGAAAATAACGATACCCTCCACAAGCCTCTACATTCATCGGACCACATACATCACTATGTATGATTTCCAACAAATTTGTTGCTTGCTCCACAGTTCCGAAGAACGGCGTTTTAGTCATCTTGCCAATGAGGCATGGTTCGCAAGTACCAAGTGATTCCAAAAGTCCATCAGAATGGAGTTTCTTCATGCGCTTTACACCAATATGACCTAAACGGCGGTGCCACAAATAAGTTGCACTATCATTATCAACTCTGCATCTTTTAGCTTCAATATTATGAATATGTGTATCACTACTATCGAGATTCATAAAAAATAGACCACTCTTCAAGGGTGCATGACCATAAAAGATATTACTCATATAAATAGAACAACCATTATTCTCAGATTTAAATGAATAACCGTCTCGCATCAAACAAGATCCAGATATAATGTTCATGCTCAACACTGGCACCAAATAACAATTATTCAGGTCTAAAACTAATCCCGAAGGTAGATGTAGAGGTAGCGTGCCGACCACGATCACATCGACTTTCGAACCATTTCCCACGCGCATTGTCACCTCGTCCTTAGCCAATCTTCGCTTAATCCGTAGTCCCTGTTTCGAGTTGCAAATATTAGCAACAGAACCAGTATCAAATACCCAGGTGCTACTGCCAGCATTAGTAAGGCACACATCAATAACATGTATATCACATATACCTTTATTCACCTTGCCATCATTCTTATCCGCCAAATACTTGGGGTAGTTCCGCTTCCAATGACAAGTCCCTTGGTAGTAGAAGCACTCAGTCTTAGGCTTAGGTCCAAACTTGGGCTTCTTCACTTGAGCAACAACTTGCTTGCCGTTCTTCTTGAAGTTCCCCTTCTTCCCTTTACCCTTTTTCTTGAAAATGGTGGTCTTGTTGACCATCAACACTTGATGCTCTTTCTCGATTTCTACCTCCGCAGCATTTAGCATTGCGAAGAGCTAGGGAATTATCTTATCCATCCCTTGGATATTATAGTTCATCACGAAGCTCTTGTAGCTTGGTGGCAGTGATTGAAGAATTCTGTCAATGACACTATCATCCAGAAGATTAACTCCCAGTTGAATCAAGTGATTGTTATACCCAGACATTTTGAGTATATGCTCACTGACAGAACTATTCTCCTCCATCTTGTAGTTGTAGAACTTATTGGAGACTTCATATCTCTTAGTCCGGGCATTTGCTTGAAATATTAACTTCAACTCCTGGAACATCTCATATGCTCCATGACGTTCAAAACGTCGTTGAAGTCCCGGTTCTAAGCCATCAAGCATGGCACACTGAACTATCGAGTAGTCATCAGCTTTGCTCTGCCAGACGTTCATAACATCTGGCGTTGCTCCTGCAGCGGGTTTGGCACCTAGCGGTGCTTCCAGGACGTAATTCTTCTGTGCAGCAATGAGGACAATCCTCAAGTTACAGACCCAGTCCGTGTAATTGCTACCATCATCTTTCAACTTTGCTTTCTCAAGGAACGCATTAAAATTCAACGGAACAACAGTGCGATCCATCTATCTACAACAATATAGACATGCAAAATACTATCAGGTACTAAGTTCATGATAAATTAAAGTTTAATTAATCAAATTACTTAAGAACTCCCACTTAGATAGACATCCCTCTAATCATCTAAGTGATCACATGATCCATATCAACTAAACCATGTCTGATCATCACGTGAGATGGAGTAGTTTTCAATGGTGAACATCACTATGTTGATCATATCTACTATATGATTCACGCTCGACCTTTTGATCTCAGTGTTTCGAGGCCATATATGCATATGCTAGGCTCGTCAAGTTTAACCCGAGTATTCTGCGTGTGCAAAACTGGCTTGCATCCGTTGTATGTGAACGTAGAGCTTATCAGACCCGATCATCACGTGGTGTCTCGGCACGACGAACTTTCGCAACGGTGCATACTCAGGGAGAACACTTATACCTTGAAATTTAGTGAGAGATCATCTTATAATGCTACCGTCGATCTAAGCAAAATAAGATGCATAAAAGATAAACATCACATGCAATCAAAATAAGTGATATGATATGGCCATCATCATCTTGTGCCTTTGATCTCCATCTCCAAAGCACCTTCATGATCACCATCGTCACCGGCGCGACACCTTGATCTCCATTGTAGCATCGTTGTCGTCTCGCCAACTATTGCTTCTACGACTATCGCTACCGCTTAGAGATAAAGTAAAGCAATTACATGGCGATTGCATTTAATACAATAAAGCGACAACCATATGGCTCCTGCCAGTTGCCAATAACTTTGTTACAAAACATGATCATCTCATACAATAAAATTTAGAATCATGTCTTGACCATATCACATCAGAGCATGCCCTGCAAAAACAAATTAGATGTCCTCTACATTGTTGTTGCAAGTTTTACGTAGCTGCTACGGGCTGAGCAAGAACCGTTCTTACCTACGCATCAAAACCACAACGATATTTCGTCAAGTATGTGATGTTTAAACCTTCTCAAGGACCGGGCGTAGCCACACTCGATTCAAATAAAGTTGGAGAAACTGACACCCGCCAGCCACCTGTGTGCATAGCACGTCGGTAGAACCAGTCTCGCATAAGCATATGCGTAATGTCGGTCCGGGCCGCTTCATCCAACAATACCGCCGAATCAAAGTATGACATGATGGTAAGCAGTATGACTTATATCGCCCACAACTCACTTGTGTTCTACTAGTGCATATAACATCTACGCATAAAACTGGCTCGGATGCCACTGTGGGGGAACGTGGTAATTTCAAAATAAATCCTACGCACACGCAAGATCATGGTGATGCATACCAACGAGAGGGGAGAGTGTCGTCCATGTACCATCGTAGACCGTAAGCGGAAGCGTTATGAGAACGCGGTTGATGTATTCGTACGTCTTCACGATCCGACCGATCCAAGTACCGAATGCACGACACCTCCGAGTTCAGCACATGTTCAGCTCGGTGACGTCCAACGAACTCCGATCCAGCAGAGCTTCGAGGGAGAGTTCGTTAGCACGATGGCGTGATGACGGTGATGATGATGCTACCAACGCAGGGCTTCGCTTAAGCACCGCTACGATATGAACAAGGTGGATTATGGTGGAGGGGGGCACCGCGCACGGCTAAAAGATCAACTGATCAACTTGTGTGTCTATGGGGTGTCCCCCTCCCCATATATAAAGGATTGCAGGAGGGGGAGGGTCGGCCCTCTATGGCACATCTTGGAGGAGTCCTACTCCCACGGGGAGCAGGATTCCCCCCCCCTTCCCTAGTTGGACTAGGAGAGAAGGAAGGGGGAGAGAGGGAGGAAGGAAAGGGGGCGCCGCCCCACCCCCCGTCCTAGTCCTATTCGGACCAGAGGGAGAGGGGGGCGCGGCCTGCCCTGGTCTCCTCTCTCTCTCCACTATGGCCCAATAAGGCCTACACACTTACCGGGGGGTTCTGGTAACCTCCGAGTACTCCGGTAAAATCTCGAGTTCACTCAGAACCATTCTGATGTCCAAATATAGGCTTCCAATATATTGATCTTTATGTCTCGACCATTTCGAGACTCCTCGTCATGTCCGTGATCACATCCGGGACTCCGAACTACCTTCGGTACATCGAAACACATAAACTCATAATACCAATCATCGCCGAACGTTAAGCGTGCGGACCCTACGGGTTCGAGGACTATGTAGACATGACCGATACACGTCTCCAGTCAATAACCAATAGCGGAACCTGGATGCTCATATTGGCTCCTACATATTCTACGAAGACCTTTATCGGTCAAACCGCATAACAACATATGTTGTTCCCTTTGTCATTGGTATGTTACTTGCCCGAGATTCGATCGTCAGTATCTCAATAGCTAGTTCAATCTCGTTACCGGCAAGTCTCTTTACTTGTTCCGTAATGCATCATCCCTCAACTAACTCATTAGTTGCATTTCTTGCAAGGCTTATAGTGATGTGCATTACCGAGAGGGCCCAGAGATACCTCTCCGACAATCGGAGTGACAAGTCCTAATCTCGATCTATGCCAACTCAACAAGTACCATCGGAGACACCTGTAGAGCACCTTTATAATCACCCAATTACGTTGTGACATTTGGTAACACATAAAGTGTTCCTCCGGTATTCGGGAGTTGCATAATCTCATAGTCATAGGAACATGTATAAGTCATGAAGAAAGCAATGACAATATACTAAATCAAATGCTAAGCTAACGGAATGGGTCAAGTCAATCACATCATTCTCTAATGATGTGATCCTGTTAATCAAATGACAACTCATGTCCATGGCTAGGAAACTTAACCATCTTTGATTCAACGAGCTAGTCAAGTAGAGGCATACTAGTGACGCTCTGTTTGTTGATACATCTCCAACGTATCTATAATTTTTTATTGCTCCATGCTATATTATCTATTGTTTTGGACCATATTCGGCTTTATTTTCCACTTTTATATTACTTTTGGGACTAACCTATTAACCGGAGCCCAGAATTGCTGTTTTTTTTTGCCTATTTCAATGTTTCAAAGAAACGGAATATCAAACGGAGTCCAAACGGAATGAAACCTTCGGGAACGTGATTTTCTCACCGAATATGATCCAGGAGACTTGGACCCCACATCAAGAAAGAGGGAGGCGGCCACGGGGGTGGA
This sequence comes from Aegilops umbellulata, assembly GCA_032464435.1. Classification (NCBI taxonomy): domain Eukaryota; kingdom Viridiplantae; phylum Streptophyta; class Magnoliopsida; order Poales; family Poaceae; genus Aegilops; species Aegilops umbellulata. The sequence continues at coordinate 357,326,818 of CP136059.1, read as the reverse complement.
GGGCGCCCCCCCTAGGGTGCGCCCCCTGCCTCGTTGGCCCCCCTTTGCTCCACCGACGTACTCCTTCCTCCTATATATACCTACGTACCTCCAAACAATCAGATACGGAGCCAAAAACCTAATTCCACTGCCGCAACCTTCTGTGTCCACGAGATCCCATCTTGGGGCCTGTTCCAGAGCTCCGCCGGAAGGGGAATCCACCACGGAGGGCTTCGACATCATCACCATAGCCCCTCCGTTGAAGTGTGAGTAGTTTACCTCAGACCTTCGGGTCTATAGTTAGTAGCTAGATGGCTTCTTTTCTCTTTTTGGATCTCAATACAATGCTCTCCCCCTCTCTCGCGGAGATCTATTCGGTGTAATCTTCTTTTTGAGGTGTGTTTGTTGAGACCGATGAATTGTGGGTTTATGATCAAGATTATCTATGAACAATATTTGAATATTCTCTGAATTCTTTTATGTATGATTGCTTATCTTTGCAAGTCTCTTCGAATTATCAGTTTGGTTTGGCCTACTAGATTGGTTTTTCTTGCATTGGGAGAAGTGCTTAGCTTTGGGTTCAATCTTGCGGTGTCCTTTCCCAGTGACAGTAGGGGCAGCAAGGCACGTATTGTATTGTTGCCATCGAGGATAACAAGATGGGGTTTTTATCATATTGCATGAATTTATCCCTCTACATCATGTCATCTTGCTTAAGGCGTTACTCTGTTTTCTTGAACTTAATACTCTAGATGCATGCTGGATAGCGCTCGATGAGTGGAGTAATAGTAGTAGATGCAGGCAGGAGTCGGTCTACTTGTCTCGGACGTGATGCCTATATACATGATCATACCTAGATATTCTCATAACTATGCTCAATTCTGTCAATTGCTCAACAGTAATTTGTTCACCCACCGTAGAATACTTATGCTCTTAAGAGAAGCCACTAGTGAAATCTATGGCCCCCGGGTCAATTCTCAACATATCAATCTTCCATCACTTTATTATTGCTTTATTTTTTACTTTGCCTTTTATTTTACTTTGCATCTTTATACCAAAAATACCAAAAATATTATCTATCATCTCTATCAGATCTCACTCTCGTAAGTGACCGTGAAGGGATTGGCAACCCCTAATCGCGTTGGTTGCGTGGGCTAATTGTTTTGTGTAGGTACGAGGGACTTGCGTGTAGCCTCCTACTGGATTGATACCTTGGTTATCAAAAACTAAGGGAAATACTTACTCTACTCTGCTGCATCACCCTTTCCTCTTCAAGGAAATCCAACGCAGTGCTCAAGAGGCGAGTCTAGGCAAAGGTCAACATACCAAGTACCCATCACAATTCCTTATCTCTCGCACTACATTATTTGTCATTTGCCTCTCGTTTCCCTCTTCCCCACTTCACCCTTGCCGTTATATTCGCCCTCTCTTTTCCATTTGCCTCTTACTTGCTTGCTTGTCGTAATGGCTAGTCTTATATCTTCTCCGTTGTCTCCCGAGAATGAAGTTCTAAATTTTAAACAAAGGGAGGGAGAAAATTTAAAAGATGCTTGGTATAGAATTTGCAATGCTCAAAATAGATCTTCCAGGAAGCAATCTACTTCAGTTCTTCTCCGCAATTTTTATGTAGGTGCTAATCCTTGGTATAGATATATCCTCGATACCATTACCGGAGGGAATTTTTTGGGTAGCCATACTTTTGATTCTTATAATGCTATGATAGACTTATTTGGCTCACCACCTCTTTTGGTTAAGGGGACTATGTTAACTTTGGAGCATGTAATGAAAAGACTTGAAATTATTGGAAATAAAGTTGCTACCGTTGAGTTAATTGAAAATCTATCTAAAAAGATCCACAATCAAATTACCGAATATGGATCTAAGGTAGGAGTAACTTTGAAAAATATTAAGGAGAAGGAACCCATAGTTAATGAGAGAATAAATCAAGATTCCATTGGAATCGATAAACTTGAGGGTATCATTAATAATTTGGGAACCGCTTTTTCTTCCGTAAAGAATACTCCAAGTCCACCTACTAAAATTGCCAAGCTTATGTATGTTCCTAAAAATAAGGGTGAATCCTCTAGTAAGGAAACTGCGGATCTTAAATCTATAAGTATTCATCCCAACCTTTTTGCTATCATTGAGGAACCATTTGCTACAAATAAATTTTTCGATCTTGTGCTTAAAAGTTTGATAATTACTAAAAAGAAAGAAAATCCTAAATAAGATAGATGCCTCATTGAAGAATTGCCTACCAAAGATGGCAATACCTAGATCTATCCTTGCTTTTACGCCTAGCTAGGGGCGTTAAACGATAGCGCTTGTTGGGAGGCAACCCAATTCTATTTTTAGTTTTCTTTGCTTTTGTTTCTATTTAGGAATAAATAATCCATCTACATTCTGTTTAGATGTGGTTTTATGTTTTAATTAGTGTTTGTGCCAAGTTAAACCTATAGGATCTTCTTGGATGATAGTTATTTGATCTTGCTGTAATTTCCAGAAACTTCCTGTTCACGAATACAATTGTTAAAAATCACCAGAACGTGATAAAACAGTGATTCCAATTGCTGAATATCAATAAAAAAATTGCCTAGGTCTTCCTATTTGGGCTGATTTTTTGGTGTTCCAGAAGTTTGCGTTAGTTACAGATTACTACAGACTATTCTGTTTTTGACAGATTCTGTTTTTCGTGTGTTGTTTGCTTATTTTGATGAGTCTATGGATAGTAAAATAGTTTATAAACCATAGAGAAGTTGGAATACAGTAGGTATAACACCAATATAAATAAAGAATGAGTTCATTACAGTACCTTGAAGTGGCCTTTTGTTTTCTTTTGCTAACGGAGCTCACGAGATTTCTGTTGAGTTTTTTGTTGTGAAGTTTTCAAGTTTTGAGTGAAATCTTTTGATGGATTATGGAACAAGGAGTAGCAAGAGCCTAAGCTTGGGGATGCCCATGGAACCCCAATATAATCCAAGTACACCAAAAATTCAAAGCTTGGGGATGCCCTTGAAGGCATCCCATCCCCTCTTTCGTCTACTTCCATCGGTAATTTTACTTGGAGCTATATTTTTATTCACCACATGATATGTGTTTTGCTTGGAGCGTCTTGTATGATTTGAGTCTTTGTTTTATAGTTTACCACATTCATCCTTGTTGTACACACCTTTTGAGAGAGCCATACATGAATTGGAATTTGATAGAATACTCTATGTGCTTCACTTATATCTTTTGAGCTATATAGTTTTGCTCTAGTGATTCACTTATATCTTTTAGAGCACGGTGGTGGATTTGTTTTATAGAAACTATTGATCTCTCATGCTTCACTTAGATTATTTTGAGAGTCCTAAATAGCATGGTAATTTGCTTAAAAATAATAATATGCTTGGTATTCAAGATTTGTAAAACTTTCTTTTGAGTGCGTTGAATACTAAGAAAAGTTTGATGCTTGATAATTGTTTTGAGATATGATGATGGTGATATTAGAGTCATGCTAGTTGAGTAGTTGTGAATTTGAGAAATACTTGTGTTAAAGTTTGTGATTCCCGTAGCATGCACGTATGGTGAACCGTTATATGATGAAGTCGGAGCATGATTTATTTATTGATTGTCTTCCTTATGAGTGGCGGTCGGGGACGAGCGATGGTATTTTCCTACCATTCTATCCCCCTAGGAGCATGCGCGTAATACTTTGCTTTGATAACTTCTAGATTTTTGCAATAAGTATATGAGTTCTTTATGACTAATGTTGAGTCCATGGATTATACGCACTTTTCCCATCCTTCCACCATTGCTAGCCTCTCTAATACCGCGCACTTTTCACTGGTATCATACACTCACCATATACCTTCCTCAAAACAGCCACCATACCTACCTATCATGGCATTTCCATAGCCATTCCGAGATATATTTTCATGCAACTTTCCACCGTTCCGTTTATTATGACACGCTCCATCATTGTCATATTGCTAGCATGATCATGTAGTTGACATAGTATTTGTGGCAAAGCCACCATTCATAATTCTTTCATACATGTCACTCTTGATTCATTGCATATCCCGGTACACCGCCGGAGGCATTCACATAGAGTCATATTTTGTTCTAAGTATCGAGTTGTAATTGTTGAGTTGTAAGAAAAATAAAAGTGTGATGATCATCATTTTTAGAGCATTGTCCCAAGTGAGGAAAGGATGATGGAGACTATGATTCCCCCACAAGTCGGGATGAGACTCCGGACGAAAAAAAAGAGAAAAAAAGGCCATAAAAAAGAGAAAAGGCCCAAATAAAAAAATAAAAAATGAGAGAAAAAGAGAGAAGGGACAATGCTACTATCCTTTTACCACACTTGTGCTTCAAAGTAGCACCATGATCTTCATGATAGAGAGTCTCTCATTTTGTCAGTTTCATATACTAGTGGGAATTTTTCATTATAGAACTTGGCTTGTATATTCCAATGATGGGCTTCCTCAAAATGCCCTAGGTCTTCGTGAGCAAGCGAGTTGGATGCACACCCACTTAGTTTTTTTTGTTGAGCTTTCATATATTTATAGCTCTAGTGCATCCGTTGCATGGCAATCCCTACTCACTCACATTGATATCTATTGATGGGCATCTCCATAGCCCGTTGATACGCCTAGTTGATGTGAGACTATCTTCCCCTCTTTTTGTCTTCTCCACAACCACCGTTCTATTCCACGTATAGTGCTATATCCATGTCTCACGCTCATGAATTGCGTGAAGACTGAAAAAGTTTTGAGAATGTCAAAGTATGAAACAATTGCTTGGCTTGTCATCGGGGTTGTGCATGATTTAAATACTTTGTGTGGTGAAGATAGAGCATAGCCAGACTATATGATTTTGTAGGGATAACTTTCTTTGGCCATGTTATTTTGAGAAGACATAATTGCTTTGTTAGTATGTTTGAAGTATTATTATTTTTATGCCAATATGAATTTGTGTCTTGAATCTTTCGGATCTGAATATTCATGCCACAGTTAAGAACAATTACATTGAAATTATGCCAAGTAGCACTCCGCATCAAAAATTCTTTTTTATCATTTACCTACTCGAGGACGAGCAGGAATTAAGCTTGGGGATGCCTGATACATCTCCAACGTATCTATAATTTTTGATTGCTCCATGCTATATTATCTACTGTTTTGGACCATATTCGGCTTTATTTTCCACTTTTATATTACTTTTGGGACTAACCTATTAAACGGAGGCCCAGCCCAGAATTATTGTTTTTTGCGTAGTTCAGTGCTTCGAAGAAACGGAATATCAAACGGAGTCCAAACGGAATGAAACCTTCGGGAACGTGATTTTCTCACCGAATATGATCTAGGAGACTTGGACCCCACGTCAAGAAAGAAGGGAGGCGGCCACGAGGGTGGAGGGCGCACCCCCTAGGGCGCGCCCCCTGCCTCGTGGGCCCCCCTTTGCTCCACCGACGTACTCCTTCCTCCTATATATACCTACGTACCCCCAAACGATCAGATACGGAGCCAAAAACCTAATTCCACCGCCGCAACCTTCTGTATCCATGAGATCCCATCTTGGGGCCTGTTCCGGAGCTCCGCCGGAAGGGGAATCCACCATGGAGGGCTTCTATATCATCACCATAACCCCTCCGATTAAGTGTGAGTAGTGTACCTCAGACCTTCAGGTCCATAGTTAGTAGCTAGATGGCTTCTTCTCACTTTTTGGATCTCAATACAATGTTCTCCCCCTCTCTCGTGGAGATCTATTCAATGTAATCTTCTTTTTGCGGTGTGTTTGTTGAGACCGATGAATTGTGGATTTATGATCAAGATTATCTATGAACAATATTTGAATCTTCTCTGAATTCTTTTATGTATGATTGGTTATCTTTGCAAGTCTCTTCGAATTATCAGTTTGGTTTGGACTACTAGATTGGTTTTTCTTGCATTCGAAGAAGTGCTTAGATTTGGGTTCAATCTTGCGGTGTCCTTTCCTAGTGACAGTAGGGGCATCAATGCACGTATTGTATTGTTGCCATCGAGGATAACAAGATGGGGTTTTTATCATATTGCATGAATTTATCCCTCTACATCATGTCATCTTGCTTAAGGCGTTACTTTGTTTTCTTGAACTTAATACTCTAGATGCATGCTGGATAGCGGTCGATGAGTGGAGTAATAGTAGTACATGTAGGCAGGAGTCGGTCTACTTGTCTCGGACGTGATGCCTATATACATGATCATACCTAGATATTCTCATAACTATGCTCAATTCTGTCAATTGCTCAATAGTAATTTGTTCACCCACCGTAGAATACTTATGCTCTTGAGAGAAGCCACTAGTGAAATCTACGGCCCCCGGGTCAATTCTCATCATATCAATCTTCCATCACTTTATTAATGCTTTTTTTACTTTGCCTTTTATTTTACTTTGCATCTTTATACCAAAAATACCAAAAATATTATCTATCATCTCTATCAGATCTCACTCTCGTAAGTGACCGTGAAGGGATTGACAACCCCTAATCGCGTTGGTTGCGTGGAGCTATTTGTTTTGTGTAGGTACGAGGGACTTGGGTGTATCCTCCTACTTGATTGATACCTTGGTTCTCAAAAACTGAGGGAAATACTTACTCTACTCTGCTGCATCACCCTTTCCTCTTCAAGGAAATCCAACGCAGTGCTGAAGAGGTAGCATTTGTCTATATATTCACACATGTACTAAGTTTCCGGTTAATACAATTCTAGCATGAATAATAAACATTTATCATGATATAAGGAAATATAAATAACAACTTTATTATTGCCTCTAGGGCATATTTCCCTGATAACAGATGAGTTTTCATTTGAAACCCTGATACTTCGAAAGAGATTGTCTGTTTTGTACACGAAGTGCATCCAGTTTTTGCCGTAAACCTCTCAACTTTTTAGCACACATGCTATGTGGGTGAAATGATAATACCATGCCAACTTTCAACCATTTCAGAGCTCATTTGTAGTGCTTTTCAATTTCATGGTCATTTAGCTCAAAAATATGAGTGGATGCATGAAAAAGAACAAATGAAGTCAGAAAGGGTTGAAAATTGCTGATGTGGCTTTGAATGGTGCATTTTGAACACACAAGGAGTCTGGAGTTCAAATAACTTCAAAAAATGAAATCCCTTTGTAACAGATGAGTTTTTGTCCGAAACACTGATACTTTGAAAGAGATTGTCCGTTTTGCACATGAAGTGCATCCGGGTTTTTTCGTAACCCTCTCAACTTTTTAGCACATGCTATATGGGTGAAATGATGATACCGCCAACTTTCAACCTTTTCAGAGATCATTTGTAGTGATTTTCAATTTCATGGTCATTTAGCTCAAAAATATGAGTGAATGCATGAAAAAGAACAAATGAAGTCATAAAGGGTTGAAAATTGCTGATGTGGCTTTGAATGGTGCATTTTTGAACACACAAAGAGTCTGGAGTTCAAATAAGTTCAAAAAATGAAATCCCTTGTAACAAATGAGTTTTCGTCCGAAACCCTAATACTTCGAAAGAGATTGTCCGTTTTATACACGAAGTGCATCTAGTTTTTGTCGTAACCCTCTCAACTTTTTAGCATATGCTATGTGGGTGAAATGATGATACCATGCAAACTTTCAACATTTTCAGAGATCATTTGTAGTGCTTTTCAATTTCATGGTCATTTAGCTCAAAATATGAGTGAATGCATGAAAAGGAACAAATGAAGTCATAAAGGGTTGAAAATTGCTGATGTGGCTTTGAATGGTGCATTTTGAACACACAAAGAATCTGGAGTTCAAATAAGTTCAAAATTTGAAATTCCTTTGTAACAGATGAGTTTTCGTCTGAAACCCTGATACTTCGAAAGAGATTGTCCGTTTTGTACACGAAGTGCATCTAATTTTTGTCGTAACCCTCTCAACTTTTTAGCACATGCTATGTGGGTGAAATGATGATACCATGCCAACTTTCAACCTTTTCAGAGATCATTTGTAGCGCTTTTCAATTTCAAGGTCATTTTGCTCAAAAATATGAGTGAATGCATGAAAAAGAACAAATCAAGTCAGAAAGGGTTGAAAATTACTAATGGTGGCTTTGAATGGTGCATTTTGAACACACAAAGAGTCTGGAGTTTAAATAAGTTCGAAAAAATGAAATCCCTTTGTAATAGATGACTTTTCGTCCGAAACCCTGATACTTCGAAAGAGATTGTCCGTTTTGTACACGAAGTGCATCCAGTTTTTGCCGTAACCCTCTCAACTTTTTAGCACATGCTATGTGGGTGAAATGATGATACCGTGCCAACTTTCAACCTTTTCAGAGTTCATTTGAAGTGCTTTTGAATTTCAGGGTCATATAGCTCAAAGAATGAATTAATATAAAAAATGAACTAGAAAACTTTTATGAAACTCTAATAGCAAAAATAATAAACTAAAATTTATGCAACTAAATTATCAAAGTATTTTCTGTTCGAAACATTAAAAGGAAAAAGAATTTTCATAAAGAACTTTTTTTGTTAGAAACTTTAATAGCAAAAATAATTATCATAAAGATTTCTTTTGTTAGACACTAAAATAATAAAAACTATTTTTAAATATAATGATAAAACACAGTAATATTAAATAGCAAGAAAAACAATCACTCCAAAATCTATTTTTATAGTACAGTTAATCACAAACTAGTGATTCACACAAATTTCAAATAATTCAAATTTAAACTATTCAAATTTGAAAACTAATGGGACTAACAGAAAGTTCTATTTTTCTGACCTAAACGCAAAAAGAATTAAAAAAATAAAGCAAAAAACAAAAGAAAAAAATGCAAAAACAAAAGAAAAAACTGGAAAAAAATGCCACCTACTGGGCCACCATAGCCTGAATATGACTAGAAACTCACCCATGGGCCAGGATTCGGGCCCGCAGAAGGCCCATAGGCAGATACAATGTCTTTGGGCCCGTAAGCCTGCATTAGAGAGGATCTCGAGAGGGCAGCGGGAGTGGGCCTTATAAACCACTCCGAGCCCCTCTCAACTAGCGAGATGGGACTAAAGTTTTGGCCGCGGCAGCAGCACACCCCTTTCGTCCCGGATGGTGGCACCAACCGGGACCAATAACCACCTCTGGTCCCGGTTGGTGCCACCAACCGGGACTAATGCCCCCCTTTAGTCCCGGTTGGTGCCACCAACCGGGACCAACGGTCTCTGTTTCCCGCCCTTTGGGCTGCTGAAAAGAGGTCTTTGGTCCCGGTTGGTGGTACGAACTGGGACCAAAAGGTTTCATTGGTCCCGGTTCGTGCCAAGAACAGGGTCTAAAGCTTTATGTATATACGGAACACTTGTGAAAATTTTGGTTTTCATCTTGCAGTTTGCCCCCGATGACGCGCGCGGACCTCCTCGACGCCGCCAGGCTGCCGGACGCCGTCGTCATCGCCCCCGCCCCGGAGCCCACGCCGACGCCGTCCGCCGCACACGCCGTCACCGTTCGCCGCCTGCGACGTTCACGTCCGACGCCAACGCCGTCGCCGTCGCCCGTGCCCCTACCCCCGCGCGCCCGCCCGGATCCTGCACGCCGACGCCGTACGCCGCCCCCAACATCGCCCTCGCGACCCCCGCCGTCGCCCTCACCGGCCGGCCCCGCTGTGATTATTATGTATTTTTTCATTTTTGTATTTTTTTCACATTTGTATTTTTCCATGTATATATACTAGTAATTTGTACAAATTATTATGTATAGTCACAGTACTAAATCATTAAATTATGTAAAATTTTCATGTAATCTATAAATGGATATTTCTTTATGAAAAATGCATTAGGCAAAACCTTACTTTTTTCTAAATTTTCTATTGGAACATTTCTTAAAAAAACCATGCAATACTACTTTATTTGAACATTCTCTGATTTAGGTTAGTGCATTAGATGTTAGGTTAGTGTGCATTTTAGGTTAGTTGAATTAGATGTTTTTTAGTAAGTGTTTAATAAAATTAGTTAGAAAATTAATAGAACTAGTTAAACTAGTTTATTTTTAGTAAGTACTACTTTATTTTATTTATAGTAAGTGCTTAGTTGAACTAGTTGATTTAATAAAACTAGTTTATTTTACTATAGAAGTAGTTTATTTTTAGTAAGTACTACTTTATTTTATTTATAGTAAGTGCTTAGTTGAACTAGTTGATTTAATAAAACTAGTTTATTTTACTATAGAAGTAGTTTATTTTTAGTAAGAAAATTAATAGAACTAGTTGATTTAATAAAACTAGTTTATTTTACTATAGAAGTAGTTTATTTTTAGTAAGGAAATTAATAGAACTAGTTCATTTTTTTAGTTAAACGATATGTCGTTTTTTAGAAAGATAATTAAACGATATTTTGGGTTGACTTTAAGTCTGTCGAGGCTCCACCATATATGAGAGGACGAAGAATACCGACTGTTGTCGTGGGGGTAGCTTCTCCTTCGTTCCCGTGTGCTACACAATTTGGTGTAATGCACTCGAGAACGAAAGGAGGAGCTACGATCACCGAAGGTCACAAATGTCAGAGAGGAATCAGTGAGGGAGAGTCTCCACCATATATGAGAGGACGAAGAATACCGACTGTTGTCGTGGGGGTAGCTTCTCCTTCGTTCCCGTGTGCTAGACAATTTGGTGTAATGCATTCGGGAACGAAAGGAGGAGCACCATCACCGACGGTCGAATATATACACCACGTGAGCTGAGAGTTTTCAAAAAAAGACTCGACAGACCGATAGTCAACCCGTGATAAATAATAATGATCTAATTTAGTTTTTCTAATACATATATTTAATTGTACAAGTTTTATCTTTGAATTATGAACATAGGAAATGTCATATTCGGACGACGAAAGTCTCCCGGGGGAGTGCGGCTGGTGCAACGATGACCGAGGTCTGTGCGACAGGCCTCACCTGGATGAAGATGGACGCTTTAGCATTAAGCTCCAAGAGACCTTCGATGTTGAAACGATACGCAACGACAAGTGTTTTTTTTTGTAATAAATTAAGCACGACTTCAACTATTTTAACGTGTAATTTTCATCTTTTACAATTTGACTAGCTTATCCCATGTCATGCAAGACGCTATGTCTTGGAGAGGATGGGTTTTGAAGACCATGAAAGTTTCGAAACAAAAAAAATTCACCTAAGGACCCATCATGGTATGGATTTTGAAGTAAATCTGTACAATTCTCATAGCATAACCCATTTTGGTTGCCCATATTGGGAAACACTTTGCAAGATGTATGGTTTTTATGAGGATATGCTTGTCACCATGGATCTTGGTGATCCTGACATCGAGCAAGACAATATGGACATTTGGGTCCTTGTTGATACCTTCCAATTCTACCGCTATGTGAGTTTCTCAAACATAGTTATTAAATAATTTATATTGTTTATTTCAAAATAGTTGACAGCTTATTTCCATTGACAGCTTATTTTCATTCTTCAAACAATGTGTGGAAGATGGTAGACAATACCTATTATGATAGTACTCCAAATTATGGTCAATACGTGTCACTAGTGCACGTGTTGAACCACGTTAACTACCATGGAGATACCCTGGTAAGATTTTTTACTATTACGACATCCGTGCATCTTTTGCATACTTCTAAAACTAGTACATCATTGCTAACTATGAAGTTATTATTATGTTTTTCAACAGAAAATCCCGATGGATTGTGTGCCTCATTTGATGTATCAGAATGGTCGCCTTGATGTTTGGAACATACAGCCAGGTCATCCTACGAATCTCACCTGTCCATACCGGATTTCTAAAACCGGTGAATACATGGTAATCAAAGAATGGAAAAAATGTATGGACAGTCGTAAGGAGGTTCTTGGAAGCAAAAGGAAGCGAAGCGCAAGAATTGGAGACAGGATGATCTCCATTCTCCATAATGGAGAGTCAAGGCCTATATTGTTTTATGCTATTTTACCTTAAAGAGGGTATCTAGGTCCTACCTAATACTGATGATCATGTGCTAAGAACAATTAAATAGGGTTGGTTCGATGACTATGAGGATGATGATCGTATGACTTGTTATTAATAACGAGTAGAAGTTGTATGATGATGATTAGTAGGACTTGTTATTTTGATGATGCATGATGCGAGCATGAAGAGTTATTATATATCAGTGGGTGAAATGAATATGGATTGGATTGAAGTGAAGGCAACATGTGGTGCATGTCGAAAGTGTTTTCGACATGCACCACATGTTGCCTTCACTTCAATCTAAGACATGTTTAGGCATAGTAGTAGCGTTGGTAAACCAAGCACGAAGATAAGAGAGGACACTTCTCTCTATTAGCTAGCTAACACCCTAAATTAACCCCCCAAAACCCCCTAAACCCACCCCCTTTCAAAAAAAATCTCAGCTACTGCCAGCTGCTGACGCGTGGATGCCTTTCGATCCCGGTTGATGCTACCAACCGGGACCAAAGGCCCTCCTGCCTGGGCTCACCGCAGCGGCCACGTTGAGGCCCATTTGTCCCGGTTGGTATAAAAACTGGCCCTCCTGCCTAGGTTTTAGTACCGACCCTTTAGTCCCGGTTCCCCAACCGGGACAAATGGGCCTTACGAATCGGGACAAATGACCCTTTTTCTACTAGTGACCCCTGACCACATCGCCGCCAGACTGCTACACTCGCCTCAGCACAATCCTCTGCTACTTGCTATGGAATGCCAAGCACACGCCCTTTGCCTTCCATACCTAAAGCGATCCACGCACTTACCAACTACTTGCCCGCACCCTCGTGGCCTCTCTCGTAGGTGTGTCCGTGTGCTCTGCCTGACGCTGCTGACTAGACTAGATGACACATATATGTATACCATAGTCTTCTTGATGTCATTTTTGTGGTTAACGTGGTCACATGGACACTGATTGCTACAAAAGCTCATTGGCATGGGTGATGGGTTATGGTGCTAATTATAGATGATGTAATATGTACCTTAAGTATTGATGGACAACTATGGTGGCTAGCTAATTGTAGTTGTGATTGGTATATGATTATTATAGCTTGATTTTTTTGGTCTTCATTTTTATTCCAAGTACACTCTCGGCTCTTTTCACTTGTGTTCATTCAATGCATAATGTAGTAGCTTCATGGTTATAACTTCTGTAATCTCATGAACCAAGATGAACAAAACTTTTGTGAGATGGAATTTGTTGGGCTACTCCTATAGCTCTCTAGCTATTAGTTCTAAATGGTGCCGAATGGACTCCTCTAATTAAATATATTGGTTAAAATAATTATATGTCAGCATTCATATACGTTAGGTTTCTATCCATATTGTACCTTTTTAAGAGATCTAGTCTACAGTTAATGCATCTTGCTTTTTCCTTACTCAAATTTATTATCTTGCATATGTAAACATAAAATACTTACATATGTATTAGCATGGATTAATCTAGAGTTACTACATGAAAGTTGCTTTCATAATTATATATGTATGTTAAATCACAACCAAGCACTACATGTGGTTACTCTAGATTCAACATGCAGTTGTTATTGTCATACATTCTTATTCTCCTAACTAGATCATGAAGACGCGCGTTGCCGCGCCCGCAATTTTTTTAATAGAAAATAAAGATATAAATTAAAGTTGGTAGAAGCATATGATAAAATTTAAATCAGGATAAATAGTGTTAGAAGAATGAACTTTGCATTTTTTTTATTGTGATTTATGAGTCATGATAAACAGAGTGAGAAGAATCACAAATAATATTATTTTACTCATGCCAAGAAACTGGAAACGACAATGAATAGTTTAAATGTTGATCAAATTCAACACTTTTTGTAGATGAGTCATTACCTGCATTGTTCATGAGATATTAAATGACAAAGCTAGCAGACCTCGTACCTTGGAGAGACAAGCCTCGTCCAAGCATTTAGCTTCATCCTATACAGCTGATGGTCATTCTGGCATCACTGGTTCACAGCATGGTGTGTTGAGTTTCAATAAGATAGGGTCTGCTCCAACATGAAGATACAGGATGGGCAGTGCAGCTGCAGCACGGGAAAAAATATGTCTATATTTCCATGACCCGAAGAACTCAAACCACGACTGCTTGTAGCCGGTCTCCTCCACTCCTACTCTCACCATCGACCGAGATCAACATATGAGAACGGCTGCCCTTCTTCCCCGGTGGGGAGACAATCTCAAACGGCGATTGGGTTAGGATTTGGTGTCGACAAATGAGAATAGGGGATAAAGGTTGCAACGTAGAGGACACAACACACCTCCGCGAAGGCCTTCCTCAATGTCTGCACAAGCCGATGGAAAGGTAGGAGCAGGTGGGCGAGATCGGCGACTGGGCGAGGAGGGAAGCCCCGTCTTGCATCGATGATGGATAACGGCTGCTCCTCTTGCATTCTTGTGCATCGCTGCATAATTCCCCTACTTCAGTGTTAATGGAGTGGAGCGGGAGGGCATGGCGGCGGCGGCGGCGCGGCCAAGGGTTTGTCAGATGCCGCGTAACAGAGATGGGTCGGGAGGAAAGAGTAGCAATCTAGAGGGTCGAGCGGGTCTCCTATAGTACTTTTTTTTTGAAATTTGGGTCTCCTCTCTACTACTAACCCGTTTATTATCAAGCCCGCTAACCCCAAATTAACGGAAAACAAGCCTAGTTGGTCCGCGGAGCAGCAGCCCGTAGGTCGCAGGTCAGTGTAGCGCGCGGAAGGAGGCTTTAGACGACCAGAAGATCTGACGCGTTTGTAGCATAATCCGACGGTTGACAGTGCCAAATCGTTGTGGTGGCTTCTAGGTGGCTCCATCTTACTGTTTAGTATACCATCTTCTAGCATAGTGAGTGTTGACTGGAAGGTTTAGTCTCAACCTGAATTTTCTGTGATTTTATTAGTTACAATGTCTTAATTTGACCATAAAATTAATCTTCCAGTGAAATTCACGCAGAATTTAAAACAAGGCCAATTCGCGCCTTGAAGAATGAAAGTCGGTACAAATAATGGAGAGTTTTTTTTTTGCACTAGGAGACACTACTACAGAACGGCTTATGGGTGTAATCATAACAGTGGTGCGCATGTATTTGCACCTGCCACTAGTAATCTGGCCAAATACCAATGGCGGACGCCCTGCCAGCCACTGTTCTGCAGTAGTGAGAAAATAGAGAAAGATGACATCTTATATAAACTCCTTTAAAACATTGAAATGCGATAACACATGGCAAAACAACTTGGTAAGTGGCATGTTCGACAACCGTATATGCAAAACCTCCTAAAAAACCAACTATGTTGGGGTTTATTCACATAAATTTTAATAATTTAAGGTTTGAATGTTTCTTTTTGTTCGCATGCGCCACCCGCATTTTGTCCGCACGAAATTATTCTTTAGGTTGAAACAGACAGAAATTGCGGCCCAAGGCACCCACACAAAATGGATGGCCGTCCATTTTTCATCCGCCCGGACCCATTTTCAGTGCAAATTTGCGCCGGGTTTGCGTCGGTGCGGACGCACGCGACGTGTCCTCCCCCTTGCCCACCCATCGGTGGCACAACACCCATTATCCCCTTCCCTCCACACCCAACACCTCCGGCCACTTCCGGCCGCTTGGCCCCTATAGTGGGGATGAGTTTTTTTCAATAACTTCATGTGTTCGTCCGAAGATTCATCATTGGTCGATGAGGATTTTGTGGTTGCGACTATGGTCGTCAGTGACCACATTGCTAGGCAGCGGCCGGGGTTTAGGGGCTCGATCCGGAGCCATGCTCCGGTGTTGAATCGCAACAGAGAGAACGGCCATTACATACTCTTCGCCGATTATTTCCAGTGCACGTCCCCACTCTTCAATCCCAAACTTTTTCGTCGCCGCTTCCGGATGGTGAGACATGTGTTTAACCATATTTATTTTAATGTATTTGTAACAATTTAAATTTCATTTGGTTTGCAAATTATGATATTTTTATTTGGTTGTAAACTATTGATCATTGTGATGAAACTATGTGATTTAAACTTTCGGCAATGTTTAGATTTGTATGCAAAAATTGTGTAAAAATAATGTTGCATACCAGCCACGCGAACGAAATGCGCCAGCCGGTTGGATACTGGCTAGCAAATCATGGATGCCGCCCCTACTGTCGATCCAAATAGACAAAAAGCGGATCAAATCAGCGTTCGTTTGTGTCGGCGCGTTCGAGTTGCCCTTACTTTAGTGTGCCTTTTGCTCGCTCTCAAGGTACTAAACCTTCTATAATTAATAAAGCTGCCTAAATAAAAAATATAATTAATCATTACATCAAATATTTTTGAAATCAATCTTTTTTCGTCTTTAAAAGAAAATATTGTGTCTCTTCTTAAATTGTTACACATTTCTATAATAAAATCCACCAATAAAATCCTCATTGCTCCAATAAAAATGGAACCATGGCATTAAGTCTACATCTACAACTGAAAACAAACTATACAATATTAACAAGTACTGTATTTTTTTCAACTAAATTTGAAATGTGAAATGATTTTTTTAACATGTTGTTTTATCCCTGTTACATTATCTTCTTTTGCGCACTTTGGTAAGCAGATAGATAAGGTACGTACGTTCTATCTCATAACTAGCACAGCCTAGCGCGCTCCTGCCACCAAGCAGCAATGCCGGCGGTGGCGTCACTACCGCCACCGGCGCCGGGGCTGGCCGCATTGCGTCGCCGGAGGTTCTCCCCCGCGTCGGCGTCTCTGCGTCGCGCCGCATCCGGAGGGGGCTCGAGCTGGCGTAGCGAGCGGCGGCTCATGTCGGAGCTGGAGCGCACGGTGACGGCGGGCGCGGCGGAGCGCGTCATCCGCGGCTACGTCGGCACCAAGTCGGAGCGCGCCTCCCTCGCCGCGCTCTCCCGCCTCCTCATGGACTCCGACCCCCTCGCCGTCCCCGTGAGCCCCAGCGCATCCCTGCTTCTCTCCAATTCCCCTCTCTCTCTCTTGCTGACCTCGCCGGCGAAATTCTGAATGTTTGCTGCAGTTCTACGAAGCGGTCACGCAGGCCCGGTGGTTCAAGTGGAGCTCGATCCACGCCGCAGCCGTCGCCGCCTTGCTCGAGGCCAACGGCGCCGCGGAGGAATCCAGATCCCTCATCGCCGACTCCGCCGCGCGCCTCGAGTCCGGCGCCGATCTTGCCCTCTTCTACTGCGACCTCATGGCGGCCTTCTCCTCGCGGGGACTGAAGCGACGGGCCATGGATTTCTACGCTCAGCTCCGGGCGATGCCGACGCCGCTCGCCGGGGGCGGCAAGACCTACATGGCCATGATTAAATCCCTCTGCATGTTGGGCCTCGCCGCCGAGGCCGAGGAGGCGCTCCGCGAGATGGTGTCTCTGGGGTATCAGCCTGATGCGTTTCAGTTCGGATTAGTGGCGAAATGCTATGGGAAGGCAGGTCAATTGGCTGAGATGGAGAGGGTGATTGCGTCCATGTCTGACGCCGGCATCCGCCTGGGCACCGGTGCGGCGAACATTGTCCTCTCATGCTACAGCGCTTGCCGTGACCATGGCAAGATGCTAGCGTGGCTGAAGAAGATGCGGAAGTTGCGAGTTGCGCCGACAACCAAAGCCTACAATTTCGTGCTCAACTCATGCCCGACGGTGGTGTCGATGGCTCGCCAATTGGACCCTTCGCTCTCGCTGTCGGCGGCGCAGTTGGCGAGGAAGCTCAAGTCTGCATCTCCATGGCCGGCAGAAGCTGAGGTGGTGCAGGAGCTTCTGGCAGCCTCATCAGTGTTGAACAAGGCGATGGTTTGGTCAGAAACGGAGGTGAAGCTGAACCTGCATGGGTTCAGTATAACTTCAGCCTATGTGCTGATGCTGCAGTGGGTGGACGCAGTGAAAGGGGGCCGCACATTGCCATTGGAAGTGTCTGTGGTGTGCGGTGTCGGGAAGCACAGCGATGTCCGGGGCGAGCCCAAAGTGCGGGAGCTGGCACAAGAGGTTCTGAGCCGGATGGGAAGCCCTCTGCGGCTGTCCGCGAGGAACAAAGGCCGCCTCGTGGCGAAGCGAGACAGGGTGAAACAATGGCTGGCCACTGAGTGGACTTCTGTGGTGCCTGAGGAGAGCATGGATCAGTCACCCAATGCAAGTGATCAGCAACCATTTTTGCCAAATCTTTTAAGAAAACTCGGGCAGTTCTTTTCCTCATTTGTGCCAGTTTCCAGATGAATGGCAAGCTGTTTATTGTAGAGTAGGAGGTTCAGAATAGGCATAATTTCTTCCTTATGTTGTGGATTAATATAAGATGGGTGTTGTGTGAATGCTGGAAAAGATGGTCATCTCTTTTTGAATGGTGAACTTGGGTCTTAAAGCACAAAAGTAACTAGGCCTCTGACTGCATATTAGACTTGTCCCTCGAGTCCTTGGCAGCTGCCTTAAGGTAATTGCACTGCCCTGCTGACATTTTTTAAACTTGTAGCTGATGTTTAACCCCTGCTTTGATGTGCCTTACTTTATGGTGAAATTGCAGAAACCTATTGAAAATGTGCAGTTTAATTATTCCTAGTAACACCAGCTGTGTTTTTCTAAGGTATGTGCATCCTAGTACTGACATAGCTGCATCTTACCCAAATTAATCGAAGCTGATACTGTTGTTTCTTGAACCGTAACAGATCTTTGTTAGTGTGTAACTGCTTATTATCTTCTTGGAGTAAAGCCAGTGCCTCAATTCCTCTGAATTTGTTTTGTTTGTTAAGCCAATAGATACTGTTTTATATATTACGTGCTAGGTTTACTGTTGGAGATAATGCTACATGTACTATCAAGTGCTTTTGTTTACTTTTGGATATTTGTAGAGGTAGGTCTAATTCGTGTGTCAGATGATTTTTCTTGAAGTTCAGCAGCAAACTGTTTCTTTTAAGGTTGAAGGTGTCCCTGGCTCCCTGCACTGAGATTCAGTGTGGGAAGTGTCCTGGGATGATACGATCAATATCTTACAAAATCGGCCAGGTAACACTTAGCAGCTGTATTTTTTTCAGTTATTTATCATTTTTGTGTTTTAAGAATTTTCTGTTGAAACTTGAAACTGTCAGTCTCTGCATACTTAAGGTACTCCCTCCGTCCCAAAATGTAAGACCATTTTTTACACTGTCAAAAATGATCTTATATTTTGGGACGGAGGGAGTATGTTTTTGTTGGAAATAAGTGCACCTTTTCTCGACGAAATCTAGTAGTGCTAAAAGGGGCATAATGCTATGCAGTTTGGGGGAATCGAAGTTACTTTTATTTTCAGGCTGTAGATGAATAATTTATTCAACAGGATTACAATGATAACCAGATGTCTTTTTTGCTTGAAGATGTAAAGATAATGGACAGTTCCCCTGTTGAGATAAAAAACATAGATGAAGTTATGGATGTTTATGAAGGAAGATTCTTGTGGAGCCCTTAGTTAGCTCCAACCTTTCAGGTAAGATGAAAAATTTCAGTATTCCCAATTGTGCAACTTGTTCCTGGAACTGAAGCCATTTGCTGTCAAACCTTTTACTCACCAGCCATATATGGCATCTCTGGTCTGTCGAAAATATAACGTTTTGTTTGGCATGGAAACAATATGAACTTTAAGTTGATTCAGCTCAGCAAGTAGACAGAAAATTCCTGGGGGTAATAGATTCTTACATCTGTCGGTTACAATCTCTTTAAGCATTCTTCAGCATTAAATACATATGGAATTCTCATGATTCAAATAGTTTTTTAGGTAATGAAATGGGGCTTTACTTGGAACAAACCCCATAAAGCCAAGGATCACTCAAATTAGATATGTTTGAATTAGATCTAGCATGGTTCAGTACAGAAAGGAAAATAGAGGTTTAGCTACAGAAAGTAGAAAACAGCCACCATGAGGCAGATAAATCGACTACAACGAGCTTACAAAGCTGACCATGAGTTTACACTGGATATGAAAAATAATAAAAGCTAAGGACCAAAGCTGCCATTGGAAAAATAGGTCTCGAAATGTTTTTAATCACTAATGTAGCAGATTGCACATAAATCTTCGAAAGTTAACTGTGTTCAACTCACATAAGCAGAACTACCGTGGATATCTTGCAGACAACGCGTACTCTTCTTCCATACTATACTGCCTGCTAGTCAATCCCGCTCCGCATGCTAATGGAGAATTTGCTACAATATCACCATTTGCCTCAAATTCCTCAGGTGATTGAGCAGCTTCCAGTCTCAACTCCACTTGTCTCATGGTTGGCCGTTCCTCCCCTCTTAACTTAACACATGCTACTGCAATTGCAGCGATTTCATCAATTCTGTTGCCACCTTCACTCATAACTTGTGGATCTAATATCTCCGACAAATTCCCTTCTGCAAATAAGGTAGCAAAATGTGCCACAAGACCATTGCCTTCGGAAGCCATATAGGTAAATGGTTTCTTTCTGGTCATTAACTCTATAAGCATAACACCAAAGCTATAAACATCACTTTTCTCCGTGAGGCGCCATGTGTGCATGTACATCGGGTCGAGATATCCTAGTGTACCTTGCACCATTGTTGTGAGCCCTGATTTGTCCAAAGGAATGTACCTTGAAGCGCCAAAGTCTGCTACCTTTGCTGTTAGAGTATCATCCAAAAGTATGTTAGCAGGCTTGATATCTCTATGGATGATTGGCACTAAAGCCGTTGAGTGAAGATGGGCAAGAGATTTGGCAGTTTCAGTTGCTATCCGTAGCCTATCATCCCATGACAATGATCTTGGTCCTTCAACATGAAGATGATCATAAAGAGTTCCATTGGATATGAACTCGTAGACCAACAATGGGACTTCTGTTTCAAGGCAGCAGCCATATAGTTTTACTACATTCCTATGGTTGATTTGTGATAGGATAGCAACCTCATTAATAAACTCATCAATCTCCCTTTGAACAACCATCTTTGGTTTCTTGATGGCTACGACGTGAAGGTCCGACAAAATCCCTTTATAGACCGTACCATGTCCACCACCACCAAGTTCACGAGCTTTATCAAAATTATTTGTTGCCTTCTTCAACTCTTCCAAGGTTATGACCATTCTCTCTGCAATATCAGCTCTTTGAGATACCAACTGTTGCAACAACTGCCCACGGTTTTGCTCGAAATACTTACGTTTCAACATTTGTGCCCTTTGAAGCTTAAATTTGTAGGAAATATAGTATGCAATGAGGACCAAAAGTATGAGGCCCGCCCCACTAGCAAGTCCAATAATGACGTTTAAACCTGAAAAAAGTACTGCATTATCATTCATTTTCTCTGGTATGCGCATAAATATAATCCGTAATTTTGTCGCAAAAAGTGCTCTCATATTGTATGATTTTACTAGGTATTATAAATATACCAAAACATAAACTAGTGGTCAAGGTTTGCTGTGTTTTGAATGTCGTGTTGATGTGCAAAACGAAACATTTAGCAACTGGCCGGAAGGAGTAACAGAGATAGGGCCAAAAAATACACTTATCATAATAGTGGCAATGACAATTGTTTGTGGTTTTTCGTCGACCAAATTAATTAGTTTATGTTTTGTTCCTTTTCCTGAAATTGTTAACACATTCTCATTTCACTCATTGACCATGGACTACTTCTAATCCCCCTAGGATTAAAACCTTAGGGAGCCTTAACAAGTTTTGTGGTAAGCTGTGATAGACACAGTTTTTATAATATGTTAGTAGAAATATGTATAGCTATGATTGACACATTTCATATATATATTGAGACGACCTCCAACATGTTTCTTTGATCGCTACTTTTTTTGTAGGTATAATATGTTTGTGGAAATTTATGAATTTTATATTCATGATAAAGAGTCTAATAATACTATTTTGACCTTGCAAAACCAAATATTTTTTTAGTATGTTAGCTATCAAAGTCTACCTTTTTAGTTGGAAACCTGCATTTTTTGTTGTTGCACGCTTTCTAGGAAGTCACATTATGTTTACCAACGGGGGTACTTAGAGTCGATCCACATTTTACTAAGAAACTTCTATATGGAATAACCAAAATATTGGCAACATATGAATATATGAGCAGGAGCAATGAATCGATACATAATAGTATGCAGTACCAGACTGCCCCATTGGTGTGGGTAGGAAAAATAGATTTGCAGCATTTGTTGCTCACCTCTGACGTATTTGGAGCGGACATCTGGAGACAAGAAAAGGTGGAATTCAGTAAGTTACATGTACGTGGCAATAGCTGTATAATGTGTGCAGCACTTGATGGAATTGATCGAACCTTTGCATCCGCGGTGGACGTATGGGTTGCCGTCGTAGCCCTCGTTGCACTGGCACGTATAGCCTCTGTTCCCACTTTTGCACTGGCTGTGCTTGCTCTTGCAGATCTGGTCCCGTGGTGTAACCTGATAATCCCCGCCATCGCAGTCGGGATGTGAGCTCATGTTGGCTGATGATGAGCCATTATGCGACAGCAACACCTCCCACCCGAGAAGAATGCGAGGCTTCATAGCATCTGATGTCTGGTTGGCCGGAGTACTGCCCTCCCGCATCAGTTTGCCGGTGAGACCGATCGGATCGAACCATCCCTCCTCTGCAACGAACCCATAGACAGGCAGCCGTATCTGAGAGTTGGTGTTGATACTTTTGAAGTCCAATTTCTTTGGCATTCCGTCCATGGACTCAGAGATGCGCGCCTTGCAGCATCCGTTGCCGTAGCAGTATTTGCCGCTGCCGCTGCTTTCACCATGTATACCATTTGTTGACCACCCCTCGCCCCACACACCACTGTCGTTGTTGTAGCAGAAGGAGGCGCAACCGCTGATAATGGCTGGGTGGCTGTGCCCCACCAGCATCGCATGCGCGTTGCACCCCGTGAGAACGAGCTCGTTGCTCGTGGACAGCGAGTAGGGCACCTCTTCATCAGCAGAAAAAGAAGGGAACACATCCCAAACTTCAGGGGCAAATGAAGATGGCCACGTCATTCCGGGTCTAAGGTTGTCGGTCCGGATAACACGCATCGTCGAGTTGCGAAGGGAGATGCCGACCACCCGGAACTGGCCGCTACCACCGATGAGCAGCCGAGGGGGGTCATGGATCGTGTCACACGTGAGGCCGAACCCTGGCCAGTAGCAGCACTTGGACAGGCCCATACCGAACGGGTATGGCACCTCCACGTCCCCGCACCACCTAATGCAGTTGTCTGTTTCAAAAAAAAAAAGACACGTATAAATATTAGCGGTGTTAAAGAAATATAGTACAAATGTTAACGAAGCAGAGTAACGACAACATTATAATGACTTAAAAACATCTTATATTAGTTTACAAAGGGAGTATCTCGGAAACAAAACTTAATAAATTGACAACAGAATTTCAGTGTGAAAAAGCAACACATATCAATTTTTCATCTTGCTCTCTCCGTGAAATGTTCCATAGAACGCTATTGTTTTGGACACTTTGACGATCTCCAAAACATAACTTTCATCGCTGGTTTTATCCGTAAGTATATTATACCGAATCCGCTAAAAGAGTATATTATATGGAATACTTGTCGAGACAACATCTTACACCTCATCTGTCCTCAACTATCGAATCCAAATAATTTTAAATACAATTTTGTGTCAAGCTATATCTAAAATAACAACACTTTTATTAGCCGAACAAGTTAGAATTAATTTCAAAACACTAGTTAATTCTAATCATTTCTGCTGGAATTCTCATGTCAATACTTCAATTAAACGATTCATAGCATGTTTCAATTTTTTAGGGCGAAAATAGTATGCGTGTCAAAGATAGATAAACAGCATACTCCCCCCTTCCCAAAATATAAGGCGCGAGTTTTTTGGTCTTTGTCGCACAACTTTGACTATAATTTTCACTCATTATATGCATACAAAATTATTATGAAGACTTATGAAATAGGATTGTTTTGCAAGACAAATAAGATGATACTACTGAAAAATGTTCAATCCATGTATTTTGTTATATATTAATGGTCAAAGTCGTGCATCAAAGACCGCACAAAGTCAAGCATGCCTTATGTTTCGGGAAGGAGGGAGTAGCATAGAGCATCTACAACCAGACCCCAAACACCTTGATGTGACTCACAAACAACACCTAACCGGGCTTGCCACAACTAGCCCAAACGCCCGGGCTGTCCGGCAACGTCCAGACACCGCCGCCACGTCGGACTGACCCGCTATGGCCCACGCCGCTCCCACCACTGTCCCAGAAAAAACCCCATCCAGCCAATGAACCCTAGTCAAACCCCACTCCGATTCAGTCCTCTCGCCCTCTACGCTCCCTTCCGTCTCCTCCCCTTCCACCCAATCTATCCCCTCCCCTTCACCATGGCTGGAAGCGGCTCCGATGAGACTAGATCTTGCATGGATATGTTTCGACAAAGTTTCTTGTGTGCAATTTTGTTCCTATTTTGTGCAACCGCCTAGCCTTTGATGTGCAACTATCTGACAGGGATGTGCAACTTTTCTTCTACACCGTAGATGTGCAATTTTCAATTATGGCACCTCCACCCCCAAACTACCTCCTTCCAGTGAGATGTACAAGTTCGTTTGTTGCCCAGGGCAACTGCATAGTAGTTGATGTGCAACTTTCCCCCGCCTATGGATGCGCTTCACTGTTTGCTGCATCGGCCAACAGACCAACAATGGGTTGTGCAACTTCGGATACTGTCACGGCCAACTGTCTAACTGTGATGTGCAACTTTCTCTCCTACCCCCATGGATATGTAGTTTCTCTGCTAACACCCAGCACAAACCACCCCTGCTTGTGACATTTGCAACTTTAGCACTCTGTTTACATGCAACTTTTCACTACCCTCATGAATGTCAGTTTTTCACCATTCAACTGTCTCTGCCTATGAGATGCGCAAATTTGTATGTACCAACTACCTAGCAGACTATGCACAACTCTGTTTGTTGCCCTCGCCAACTGAAAAAACATGTCCACAAATAGGGAGGGGAAGGAGTTGCACATTGACTAAGTTGGCTTGAACAATAGACTAAGTTGCACATATAGCTTGCAGGGGGGGGGGGGGGGGGGTAGGGTGTGCCAACGGTGAAAAACTACACATACACGAGTACGGAGGAGGGTTGCACATCGACTACTGGGTAGTTGGTCGGGATAGTAGACTAGTTGCACATCAAAGTTATCATGGTTGCTAGATTGCAATCTCATAGGAAGTTGAATCATGCAGATCCAAAAATTGGTTTTGGAAAAAGTTGCACAATGCAGTACTAAAGTTGCACAATACAGTACTAAAGTTGCACCATATAGCACCAAAATTGGCGTCAAAAAAATTTCATCGAAATATATCCATGCGGGATCTAGTTTCGAAGATCTCGTCACGAGGAATCCATGGTAAAGACGGATCTGAATTTCGACGCGTGGTTTGAAAGATATGACTTTTTAAAAGTTTGAAAACCAAAAATAAATACACGTGGATCTCTTTTTTACTTCACATGTGACAAGTCTCGCATTCAATGATAGCAATCACATGCACTAGCAGACAAAACATGTACGCATGCATGCGAGTGACAGAGTGGACGTTCTTTCTCTCCAAGGAGCACGTGCGCACTTTTTAGATGTCAGGCAGAAAATATCTAGATTACATGCCAACTCCAAGAGGGCGGTACATAAGAATTTCTTCCTTTACCGGTAAATGAATAGCAATCAGGTTAATAAAATTGGAACTGTTTTCGTCTTCCTCTCGAACTGAGCTATTTTTCTGAAACGACGGCAATGACACGGAGGGTCTGTTTGGTTTCAGGGCTTGCATTGCATACTTTGCCACACATTTTTTCCAAGCTTTCCTAAAGTTAGTTCAACAAAATGAGAGCCATAAGTTGACAAGTCTAAAGGAATCTAGCCATACTTTTTATGTGTATGCCATGTGGAGCCCTAGTGTGGAAACCAAGCTGCCAAACAGCCGCGGAGCTACCACAACTGCCAACGGACTGCCAACGACGCCACACAAGCATGATTGATGTACACGGGAAAGTCGAAAAAGGAAACAAGAAACCAACATGAGATGTTTATTCCTTCTCCATTGTCTTCCTCAAGAGTAATACCAAAAAAATTGAGAACAAAACACATAGAGGAGGAACAAGACTAAATAAAATGGTATAAGTAAGTAAAGATTAAGAAGCTACGAGGAATGCGAATTATCAGAAAAAGAATGACAAAAAGATAAGTATTAAGAGAACAAGAATGGCAATGCAGATTAAAAATTGGAAACTTGGAATGTTAAATGGTACCAAATTACATTGTCTTGAAATGAAAAGAAAAGGACGTGTTTGGCGTGCGTAGCAATTGGGGCTGGCTTAGCTTAGCTTGGCTCAAGAGAGCCTGGGTGAGGAAATGCAAGCTGAAAACTAATATCTGCACATTGTTTGATTGCTCGCATCTAGACCTCTCGCATTAGGGCAGCAATTTTGGCACAATGTTTGGTTGCATGCATTGCATCAGCTCATGCAACTACACGGTGTTTGGTTGTATATGCGGGATATGGTTAAGTGCTAACACTCACATTTAACACACACGGTTACACCGTACCTCGCGATTGTGGTGGACCGTGATTGCGGCGCCGTGCCCGACATGACGAGCACGGAGTTTCAGCCGAGTGTTCCTGTCGGCGCCGCGGCGAACTGGTTGCTAGCATAGCTGCCGCAAAGAAAGTCCATGCGGAGGAGCGTTGAGGCAGAGGACGGGGGAGGAGAAATGCAGTGTGTGTCTGACCATGGCGATTGTCGTGGACGGTGATCGTGGCGCAGCATCCGACATGACATGCACGGAGTCATGCCCGAGCGACCCCGTCGGTGGCGCGGCGAACTAGTTGCTAGTCTCGTCATCACAGAGAAAGTCTACACAGAGACAGTGGACAGCGGAGAAAAAATGTAGTGCTTGCGCCATGGAAGCATCAGTGTAGTAGGACGAGAGAGAGGGGGCCAAGATGACTAACGCCGGAGACAACTCCAGTGTAGTAGGATGCGGGCAAGGATGCCAAGAGGAACGGCAGCGTCGAAAGGGACGAACAGCAGGGCTGTGAGACAGAGGACATAGGAGAGGAAATACAGTGTGCGCGTAATTGCAGCGTCAGTGCAGTAGGATCGACGAAACGGAAAACTTGCAACACGAATGTCGTGAGAAAGTACGAGATTAGGCTACTGGTCAAAAGAAATTTCAAACGGTCGATCATGCGCAACGAATCTAACCAAGTTCGTCCAAAATAGCTTCAAATATGAACACAAAATTGAGCATTTACGGTTGACGAAACTATGAACGGATGGCCAGAATGGAACCGTAACATCGATCTGCATCTTTTTTGTGTGGAGCTTATTTTGAATCGAAGTACCGTTGTGTTGATTAGAGGGGAGAAGGAAGAAAGGAGATTAGGCATGAGGTAAGTTGAGGAGGAAGAAGAAGCAATTACAGAGCTCGCATCCCTCGTGTCTCTTCTCCTGCAAGAGCCCCACCTATGTGCGCTCGTTGTGGATGGCTCGAGCCTGGCTTGCGAGAAACTACCGATTTAAGCGTAGCTAGCGAGCTAGGCTCAGAGACACTTTAAACATCGTGTGGTGCAGGCCCAACAAAAAAGACAGGCAACCAAATAGACCAGATTCTTTTCAGGTGAGCCTGGTTGAACTATAGGGCAACCAAACGCGTCCAAAGTGAATCGTACATTCTGCATTGCTCTCAAGCGATCTTGGAGTAATGTCCTAGCCACCACAAACTCCCCTCCATGCCCTATTCCTCGCTGCTGCCGCCAGTGGCCGGTGGGTGCAACGGGGTTTCTCTTTTGCTTCCTATGTTCATGTCTTTTTATTCGAAAACCCTATGTTCTTGTCTAGCCACTCTACTTGCCTTGCATCTCTATTGACGTGTCTCCTCGTGAAACCTCATCCCCACCCCGAGATTCAGTCTTGTGGTCATTGACAGAATGCACCTATAATCGGTGTCTCTTGTAGGGGGTTCATGGTACACCAAAAATCCAAAAATAATTCTAGACAAAGTAGTACTAATATTTAGTTGACCTACAAAGTTCCAGGTATATATGTTGTGTTTCTGAGGCTAACAAAAAGGAAAACTTTCTACAAGTCAAAATAGTGAGATAGCGCAGATCTCAATGCGAAATTGGAGGGCTTGAATAGAAGGTTATCCTACATGGGAGCCAGTTTGGAAAACCGTCTATCTAATTAGAAGAGTTTGTTTCAGGATTTCCGGCGATGCACATTCAGTGGGAGGAGACGTTCCCTTCGACGAGGAGGTGCCTACGGTGACTACATAAATTTCAAGATGATATGCCGGCTCAGTCTTTCGGAGGTGCTCATATGGGTAGGGTGTGCGTGTGTGCGTTTATATGGATGAGTGTATGTGCGTGTATATGAGCGCTTGCATCAGTACTATGTTAAAAAATATTAGAAGGGTTTTAAAAAAAAGGTTTTGGAGATCGATATCTAGTCTATTTTTGTAGTCTAAGCACGCGCGCCTGGATCCCACAGTGAAGCAGCTCGTCGGATGGAGGGCGGTGGATCGCGGACGCAGCCATGAAAGCAACTCGTCAGCATCGTTGTCGCATCGACGTGCGCCCGTGTTGTCTCCTATGCAAGGGTCAACCTGGACAACGGGCGGTGGATCTGGGACGTAGCTGCTTTGGTCGCCACAGATCGATGTACTCCACGACCCAGTGATGGAGCTAGATGCAGATTACGCCTGGGGCTATGCTATGTTGAGTGATAAACTTCTATGATTTTCTATGTTTTGCATGAAGAAATTATAAAGGAAGTTGTTTCTAGGCCTGGGGCTATAGCCCTAGCTGCCCCAGGCCTGTCTCCGCCACTGCCACCTCCGGCTTCAGTTCATGCCATGAAATCTCATTTTCCGAAAACCAGAATCCCCCTTTCAGTTCAGTAACCTTGAGATTACTGTGAAACAAAGCGCGAGTTTTTAGATGCGAACATTGCTGAACTGTGAGGCGCTGGGAGGCTGATGCGAACAGTGCTGAACTGTGATGCCCAGCGTGAAGCCAGTGAGGTAGCTTACAAACTGACCAAGTTTCTTACGAGGCTAGTGAAGCAGTGCCGTACGTCAAAGGAAAAAGCTCGTCGCACAAGTGTGCCAGCCCCTGGCTACCCAATACCCATAGATTCACTAGTAAGCGTGCACGTACAACGCACGTATTATAATCTAACTCTTATAAAAACATTTATTTTAAATATAGTTTCTCTTTTAGCAAGTTATTTTTACCGAAGCATTTAAATGTGTTATATACCAAACAACATGATCGCACATGTAACATACAATCTGTGGGATTTGTGTTGTTTGCATCATTTTTTAAGTCTCAATTTCTTAAATTATCATAATTGAAGTTCACTAAAATGACAGCTAGTTTTGTTCTACAATCTGTCATATGAGCCAATAAAGTAGTAACCAGACTTAGTTTCGAAATAGTGGTACAACATAGGATAAGTATAATGATACACGGCGGAAAATACTTGTGTAGGAATGTCAGAAAAAATATCTCATGTGAAGTACTTCACAAAATTTAACATCCATAGACCACAAGATGACCTGCATGATTACAAAACTTAAACATATTTAATAAAAAATATCAACTTTTATAGAGATTCATATAATAAATTTTAAAATCATCAAACAAAAATGAGTGTAACCAGCCCTGATGATTTTTAGAAGATAAAAAAGATGGTAGGCATGCAGGCCAATCGGATAAAAAAGAAGTCTTTTTAGAAGATAGCACAGTCACGATTTCTCTGGTCATTGCCTAATTTTATTTTAAAAAACGTTAGTTATCCTCCCCACCGCCCCCTCAGTCCCTCACATTTCTCTCCCCATTCCCCATTCTCCCATGGTGGCCACACCCCTCACTCCACAGCCGGCCCTCTTCGACACCGACGCCGGCGCTCCGTGGTCAGGCCGCCGCTCACCTTGGTCACCAACGTCGGTGCTTCCTGGTCAGGCCGCGGCTCCCCTTCGCAGCCGCCGCTCCCCTTCGCAGCCACTGCTCTTCCTCCCCTTCATGTCGAATCGCTCGCCGAAGTGGCCGAGGAGGCCCTTCAGCTCGGCATGCTCGCGTCAGCGCTAGGCGTCGGCGGAGGTGGACGCGGAGATGTGGCACTCGCACGCGCCTGCTCTACCTTGCACCTTCTCCGAATCCGTTCGCCGAAGTGCTCGAGAAGGCGCTCGAGGTCGGCATGCTCGCCGGCGACGCCGGGCCCTTCCCTTCTCCTGATGCCATCGCCGTCGCCGTCTCCGCCATGAGCCTCTCCACCCTCTCTCGTGCGGTCGTCCAGGTCCAGGTAAGTCCCTCTCTCCAACCCCGCCACCTGCTCCACCTATTGAGAAATCACTATGAATGTTCCCAAGACTCTGAATAATTGTTCTGTTATAGGGCTTAGTTAGAAAGCTGATTTAACTGAGTATTATTCTGCTCTATATTGCTGCACCTTCTGGTTGTGAGTGGATCCAAGAGTTAACATGATACAGTACCTTTTCAAAAGATGATAGATTATCTTCATGAAAGAAAGGAAGTTGGAGAATTGTTATTGAAGAGGAATTCAATGTCATGTGTTCCCCAAGAGCTAAAATGGTACAAGAAGCGCAAAACTGGCAATTCTTTTTGTAATACTATTAAGCTCGTCATGGTGGTTACCATGAATGAGCGTCTGGTTTAATCTTTAGAAAGTGAGTTTTCTATTACAATGTTCCCTTTCAAGACTGTTATATGAGAAATCATCCGCTTTGTTGGTGGCTATGTTGATGATAAGGCCCTTAATGGTTCAGATTTCCCGAGGGAGGAGAAGGAGGTGCCGAATGGGGATGGGAGCAAAAAGTATAATTCAAAGAGTATGTCTTGATTCTGAGTTGCATTGCACAGTATTTTTATTGCTCTAAGAAGTCCATGGAGTTGTCTATGGAACATTCCTTCATGTGATAGGCATATTTATTTACTAAATCAAACTGCATAGTTCCAACAAACAGACATTCAAATGCACCATTTTACACTCTGAAAGTAGGAAGTGCAACTTCTTTAGTGTTTAGAATGGATCAGGTGTACTTCAGATGTTTTTAGTTTTAAATAATTATGCACATCTCAATCATCATGTGTGCAAAATGTGGGTTTATACAGATCTATACAATTCATTGTAACATCCTGGAGCTGAAAATAATTATGATTAATTTGGTCGTTCTCTGATGTGTGCTTACATTAATACCATTGGCAACTTTCTAATTCGCTAAGCTAAATTCAATATTTCAGGTGTTCTGCGACAACTCAAGTCACCTTCGTAAATTCTGGAAGCCAACTTTTCTGGCACCAGTCCGAGGAGATAGAGTGCATGATTCAGTCAGTTACAAAATTGCAGTACCCAAAACACTAACCATTTTCCACATAGAAAACCATTAATTACCGTTCCCTCTCCATTTGCCTCTTCAGCTCCTTAGGGTCTACATCTATGATACATTCTAGTTAGTTTAGCATCTCACCAGTTATCTGAATAATACATAAGCATCCAATAGAAGGGCATTTTTACCTTGGTACATGGCATCTCATCAGTTATCTGAATAATAAATAAGCTTGCAGTACAAGAGCACTTCTACCTTGGAACATGGCCAGGGGTGTATATGGTACATTTTGCTCGTCATTAAGCAGTGCCGTTGTAGCCAGTTTCTTCTCACGGGCTTCACAACATCTTTTAAGAATATCATCTTGACCGCGTGCAGGATACTCTTTTTTCCTCTGCCTCATCAATTATTCAGGGTCTGTATAAATACATACCGCAAGTTAGCACATAAGCAACAGCAAAAACAGTAGCGCAAAGTAAGAACTGGTTGATGATAGTTACCAAATGATTGGTTGTTGCTTATATCCTGAAATGGGGTGCGCACCCCCGCACTATTGGGAGATGACATACCTTCGCCTTCATGTGAATATTCATGCCATTAAATTTTGAGAAGAATGGGAATTGTGGCAATTAATCATGAAACACCACCATCAGATGCAAACATAGTGCACTGTCCGTTGTACTGATATTGTGTTTCAGCAGAGTTCTACTTTGACATTAATAACAACTTTGAATGGTAGATCCCCTTACCGGACCACATTCAGTTGTTGGCCCTGCTGTTTGACGTCCATGGTGATGCTGCTGATGATCTTGGCAAGGGTAATGCTTTGATTTCATAAACCTGTTGCTTTGATAGCTAGAGAATTAATTTCTCAAGAGGACCTTTGTGATTTAGTGCACTTATGATATTTTTTGGCTGGGGCTGTTTTCCTTCATGGATTTTCTCTGTCCACCACATCATGAATCTGGTAATATAAAAGTAACATCTATTTCTGATTATGTAATGACCGACTGTTATCTTGCTTCTTACTCATGTATCTGCCTGGGGTCTTGGTATGTCCTTGAGCACGCATCAGGTATGTATGTATTTGTTGGTATCTTAGTGCAATTGGTAGTTTCAGAGTAGCACTCTATAATTTGGCACATGCCTATGAGTGTATATGTATGTGCATGTGTACTGGCCATAGGCCCGAGCTGAAACTAATTATGATTAATTTGCTCGTTCTATGATGTGCGCTTGCGTTAATACCATTGGCACCTTTGTAAATTTTATAAGCTAAATCCCATATTTTAGGTGTTCTGCGACAACTCAAGTCACCTTTGTAAATTCTGAAAGCCAAGGAGATAGGGTGCATGATTCAGTTAGTTACAAAATTGCAGTAGCCAAGACACTAACCATGTTCCACATAGAAAACCATTAATTACATAGAAAACGAATGGCTTGTAGCATTGTGTTGTGCAACTGTTTGTTTTTTAGAACTCTATTCTAAAAATTCTAGTCCTGTATAATGCTTGAACAGGTCAAGTTGAACCTGAAGAAGGGCAGGGAAGAATTACAGCTTCGTGTGGCCGGCTGGTTCAGGGGATGTGCAGCGCGGGCGGCAGGCTCCTGGGCACTGGCTATCTCACGGACGGGCCATGCTGCGAGGGCACGATCGTGGGCGCCCGCTATCTCGCTGATGGATCGCTGTGAGCGGCAACAATTGGAGGTGGCAATCGTGCAGGGAGGCGACTGAGCGGTGCAGTGCCGTGAGGTATCGGTGCAGGCAGGAGATGGGGTTGGAGGGAGGCGTCGAGGTCAAGGGCGAGGGGAGCTGATTTAGTTGAGTTTCCTTGTTAGTTTGCGATCACAATTGCGTGATTACAGGGGACGTGGGCGGGTAGTTGGAATATTCCTCCGGTGGTGGAGTATGGTCAGTCATGGGAATTTGCTAAGTGCACACCGTAGAGGTATTAGATCAATGATGGCCGTTAGATTGATATTTGTGGGACTAATTGTGTGGCGTTGATTGATTTTTATGTTTTGTGGGACTAATAGCTGGGTGCACATAAGAAAGTTCTTGTTTGATTATTTATTAGTAGTGGAGACTATTCTGAAAATTCTAATCCTGTATAATGCTTGAACAGGTCAAGTTGAACCTGAAGAAGGGCAGGGAAGAATTACAGCTTCGTGTGGCCGGCTGGTTCAGGGGATGTGCAGCGCGGGCGGCAGGCTCCTGGGCACTGGCTATCTCGCGGACGGGCCATGCTGCGAGGGCACGATCGTGGGCGCCCGCTATCTCGCTGATGGATCGCTGTGAGCGGCAACAATTGGAGGTGGCAATCGTGCGGGGAGGCGACTGAGCGGTGCAGTGCCGTGAGGTATCGGTGCAGGCAGGAGATGGGGTTGGAGGGAGGCGTCGAGGTCAAGGGCGAGGGGAGCTGATTTAGTTGAGTTTCCTTGTTAATTTGCGATCACAATTGCGTGATTGCAGGGGACGTGGGCGGGTAGTTGGAATATTCCTCCGGTGGTGGAGTATGGTCAGTCATGGGAATTTGCTAAGTGCACACCGTAGAGGTATTAGATCAATGATGGCCGTTAGATTGATATTTGTAGGACTAATTGTGTGGCGTTGATTGATTTGTATGTTTTGTGGGACTAATAGCTGGGTGCACATAAGAAAGTTCTTGTTTGATTATTTATTAGTAGTGGAGAAGCCGGAATAATGGTCGGCGGCACCGGTGGTTGTTTCAGTATGTGTACGTACGAATCCACCAGTTTCACGTGGAGTAGATGCGACCAAGAGCAAGAGCCATGCTCCAGTGCTCCCCCCTAACCTAATTTCGGAGGGGTATTTTTGTCCCCGCGAATTTGTTTTTTTCCTGACCTGCCGCAGCCCAGGTCTAAGCCCTGTCTAGCCCTGTATAACCCAGACCGTATACGTACAGTACCCTGGTCCAAAAAAAAACATCACACGACCCCACGTCCACGTAAGACCTACCGAATCCAATCATCCAGGCGAGCAGCTCCATCAATCTCGCGAGCATTAACGCAGCTCCATAAGTCACGTAGTAGATCTCCATCGGTAGCTATCTCGTCGCCGGCGATCTCGTCGGACAGCGGGCGCGACAACGTCGGGAATCTCCAACGATCGCGCACAGGTACCGCATCCCGCGTCCCCCCTCTAGTCTCGCTCGCGGCGACATCGAACGAACTGGCGCCGCGCCAGTGGCAGTGGTTAACCTAGTGGAGCGGGTAACCTAGCTACCCGGCGGCGCATGCGATCGTGGATCTTGTTCCGCTAGTGCTGCTCCTCGTGATCTGGGTTCACGTAGCGTCGGTTGCCGTCGGCTGTGCGCACCACCAGTATCGTTATTTGATGTGGCGGCTAACCTAGGTATCCGGCGGCAGAGGTAATCACAGATCTAGCTAGGTTTTGAGATCGTGCAGTTCCTCGCGATTGAAAGTGATCACGACGGGTGTCGTGGTCATCTTCCTTAATAAGTTTGGTAGATCTGAACGGCCTTGGTTGCGGTTGTTTACATAACATCCGTGACCGTGTGCGATCTGCTTTATATTTCATCATTGATAAGGTTTGCACATGTGATGATACATAATATTGGTTGTAGGAAATGGCGGACGAGGAGTTAACTGATATCATGGTAGACATGGAGTTTGGAGAACTGATGAAAGACTAGATAGAAGATTGGTCAGATGATGAAAATTCAGATCGTGAAGATCGGTCAGAGAATGGGAATGAATGGGGACGATCTTAATGTGAGTGGCATTGTCATGTTGTAATTTTTTGGTGGCATCCGACAACATTAAATATTTGTGTTGAAA
This sequence comes from Aegilops umbellulata, assembly GCA_032464435.1. Classification (NCBI taxonomy): domain Eukaryota; kingdom Viridiplantae; phylum Streptophyta; class Magnoliopsida; order Poales; family Poaceae; genus Aegilops; species Aegilops umbellulata. Next base: position 357,291,726 of record CP136059.1, on the reverse strand, counting down.
ATTTATAGATTGATGAGCATGATGATGATCAGGAAAACAACTCGGAGCTCTCGAATGAAGATTACATTAGTCAGGTACGTAAGTGAAAATTTTTGTTGGCATGCAAATTGAATTTCTTCTGGAATATTATATGATAAGTAATTATGTATTTGTGTTGTATTTTTCAGTTCATTTCCGAATGTCATAATGCGTACGACTATTACGGTGAATCCGACGTGGAGACAGGCCTTAACGACAAATCATTAGATGCACCTGGTTCTGGGGAGTCCGAGTCGTCGATCATCATGAGTGAGGTATGTGTGTAATCAATGTTCTATGGAAGTAAGTAATGTTAAACCTTAGAAATCTGTTTTCATGGTTGTGGTTTGATTGTGTAGGTGACACAAGATGATGGGGCAAAGAATGTCCAAGATACTACCAGTGTGCAGATGATAAGAGGGATATGTTCATGCAGATAATGAAAATGACCTTTACGTCTCACGATGCTGCGTATGATTTCTACAACAACTATGCTAGAGATAATGGTTTCAGCATTAGAAAGAATAAGGTCAGGTATAGCAAAATAGAGTCACGTCATATGCGTTATAGGCGGTTTGTTTGTTCAAGACAAGGGAAACGTGACAGCAAGTTGCTAACCGAGGAAGGACACAGCCGTAGGCTCAAGGCCGAGACACGCTGCTTTTGTGAAGCGCACCTGACCGTCAAACTTGACCAAAAGCGTGGGGTTTGGTATGTTGAAAGTTTTGAGGACAAGCATAGCCATATGTTGGCAGGACCGGACGAGTTACCTTTTCTTTGGTCCCACAGAAAAATCAAAGAGTACCAGAAGCATGAGATAATGTCCATGGGAGCTGCAGGGATTAGAATTCACGACATGATGGATTGCTTCATCAGCAAACATGTATGGTACGGCGGTGTTGGTTTTACCAGGCGTGAAATATACAACCTTTGCGCCAAGGAGAAGAGGAAGCTGCTTTCAAAAGGTGATGCTGCCACAGCCATAGGCATCATGGCCAGTAGGAAAGAGAGGGATCCTAGCTTCTTTTTCGAGTACAGGCTAGATAAGGAAGGACATTTGAATAGGATGTTCTGGTCCGACTCCTAGTCTCGTCATGACTATGAGGACTTCGACGACGTGCTTGTATTTGACAACACATACAAGATGAACCGCTATGGTATGCCATTCATACCTTTTGTTGGTCTTAACAATCACCGGAAGACCACTATTTTTGGTTGTGCCATAGTTTCGGATGAGACCGAGGAGATATACGTGTGGCTTCTGCAGACTTTTTTGAGGTCCATGTGTCAAAAGATGCCTAAGAGTGTTATCACAGACGCTGACGCTGGGATGATCAAGGCAATTCGCGAAGTCTTGCTAGACGTGAGGCACCATATATGTACATGGCACATACAGAAAAATATGAAGATTCACCTCAGTCACAAGTCCTTGAAGGAGTTCCGAACTCTTCTGTACTACAGCACGTCCACGGCAATGTTTGAGGAGAGATGGCACGCATTTTCCAAAAGATGGCAGTCAGAAAAAACTGTAACATGGTTGAGGCGGATGTATAAGAAGAGGAGACTGTGGGCCGCGGCATATCTAACTGAGGGGTTTTGGCTTGGCATGAAAAGCAACCAGCGGAGTGAAAGCCTAAACTCATGCCTTCACCTCCACCTAGACGGTGAAATGACCCTGGTGGATATGATTTTGCACTATGAGAACGCCGTTGTGCGTATCCGTGAAAACGAGGCGCGAGATGACTGATGAAGCTATGTACCTGGGGTAGGGGCACGGACCTGTCCTAAGAGCCCTGCCCAAGGACATCCTTAGAAGAAGTCACCTTTCAATCGACTTGAAGGTACCCACTCGACGGGTTCAAGACACTCGACCAAGAAGCTACCACTCGACCACGAAGCCAACCACTCGACGGCCAGGAGATCTAAAGTCACTCCGCAGGCAAACAGTCGGTCATTAAGTAGTCTTTATGGTCATCATATCACTTTATTAGAGGCGTTACCTGTAACGCTCGACCTTAATATACCTTAAACCCTGCATTACTGAGGGCAGGAGAGGGCTGACGAACTCTATATAAGCCACCCCCTCCTTAGTATCAAGGGTTCGCACCCCTGTCATTCTCACACTTATAATCCAGTCGACCGCCTCCGGGCACCGAGACGTAGGGCTTTTACTTCCTCCGAGAAGGGCCTGAACTCGTACATCCTTGTGTGCTTACAACTTCTACATAGCTAAGATCTAGCCTCTCCATACTAACCCCCCTACACTACTGTTAGACTTAGAACCACGACAGTTGGCGCCCACCGTGGGGCAGGAATCTTAGCGCTTGGTTGTAGGAGTTGCGATTTTTCCGATCTCCTTGATCATGGTTTTGTGCGGAGTTTTGGTGGAGGGCCGCGAGATCCGTCTTGGCGCGCTCACGTTCATCGCCGACGACTCCGCTTGGCTTCAGGAGGCTCCACTCGACATCGATGCGCTCCCCGTCGGCGGGGCGACGCACTTCCGCGCATGCGTTCGTGGCGTCCTCCTGCGGCAGCCGTCGACCCAGTATCGGTCAGCTCCCGTTTCACCTCCCCACCTTGTCTCTCGCCGACGCAAGCGCTCCGGCCGGTCGAGACTTCAGAGGTGGGTGAGGCATGCGGTGGCCCGCCAGACGGCCACCCCTCATGTCGCGGCAATCGAGCCCGATGAATCTCTCTACGGCCTGTTCGATCTGTCGACTGGCTCCGCAGAGACCGCATCCGAATGCGACAGCAGTGACCCTGCAGCGGAGGTTCTGGCGATTGATGGGACTCGCAGCCCTCCAGGTTTTCCCCGTACCGACGGAGGCGCGGGTGGGGACGACTCGGCACATCTCCACGAGGAGTATCTCCCCGAGCCTCTCACGTCGCAGCAGCGAGAGGAGCTTCGCCGCCGGAACATGGATGCACTCCACACTCCTATCGTTGGAGAAACCCCCGAGGCCTGAGCCTTGGAGGACGCGTGTTTGGCTAACTTGGCCGAGCGCACTCGACTGGAGAATCTCCAGTGAGCACTCGACGAGAGAGCGCGTCAGCGGGCTCCCGAGTCTAGTCGACGTCAGCTCTTCCCGCCTACGCAGGTATATCGAACTCCCGTTCAGAATTTGGCAGCCGCGGCCCGAATAGCAGAATCGATTCAGCCCTCCGAGTCAGAGGCTGGCAGGGGCTTGTTGAAGATCAGAGCGTTGCTCCGGGCAGCAGGTAACCAGAATTCCGCTGTTTCTCAGTCGCGGAATAGGATCCACAGTCAGTCCGTTGCAGCGGATACAGTACAGTCGGCTCATAGCCCAAGATCGCCCCTGAGGCATGAGGGACGTGGAGACCAGCACGATCAGTACATGAGAAATGATCAGTATGATCACCGACTCGATCGCGATGATCAGCGTCGAGTGCCAACCCCTCCCCCGAGGAGTGGGTCATATGCGCCTCGACGGCAGGAGGACAGACGCCCTCACAGTGTTGGGCGGAGGATTCCAGTGGACCCCAGGGGACCAGGCTTCGATGCGAGATCCATCCTCGTTCAAAGTTTGGTCGACAGGAACAGGGCTCACAGAGAAGGCCATGACAGAGATGCGCCTACCAGCAGCAGAGTACATGTTTCAGGGCCAGAGTGTTTCAGTCGAGCCATCAGGGCCGCAGTGATTCCTCCCAACTTCAGATTGGCGACTGGAGTCAGCAAGTTCACTGGTGAGTCTAAGCCTGGCACTTGGCTCGAAGATTACCGACTGGCTGTCCAGATTGGTGGCGGCAATGATGAGGTGGCTATGAAGCATTTGCCTCTCTTGTTAGAGGGCTCAGCCAGAGCGTGGCTGAATCAGCTAGCACCCAGTAGCATCTACACTTGGGAGGACCTCTCCCGAGTGTTTATCACGACTTTCGAAGGAACATGCAAACGACCGGCAGGTCTTACAGAATTGCGGTCTTGCGTGCAGAAGCCGAGTGAAACACTGAGAGATTACATCCAGAGGTGGATCACTCTGCATCACACAGTTGAGAATGTACCAGATCATCAAGCAGTTTATGCCTTTAAAGAAGGCGTCAAGAACAGAGAGTTGAACCTGAAGTTCGATCGGACCGGAGAAATGTCTCTGAATCGGATGATGGAAATTGCCACCAAATACGTTAATGGTGAAGATGAAGATCGACTCCCGAGTGGCAAGCAGAAAGCAGTCGCCCAGGAAACCGGAGGCAATTCCAGTCGGAAGCAGAAGCGGAAGGCCGAGCCAGCCGCTCCTGGGGAGGCCCTGGCCGTAACCCAGGGAAAATTCAAGGGGAAACCTAAGGGGCCCTGGAACCCCAAGAAAGTAAAAGATCAGGACGGAAACGATGTTTTGGATCTGCCGTGTCACATTCACACCAAGAAAGATGAAGAGGGTAAACTCATTTACCCCAAGCATACCACTTGACAGTGTCGGCTCTTGATTCAGCAGTTCCAGGGCAAGCAGTCCAAGGACAAGGAAAAAGAGTCAGACAAAGTTGAGGATAAGGAAGATAGTGCCGACGGGTACCCTCAAGTCAATTCCACCTTGATGATTTTTGCTGATGTCGAGAGCAAAAGTGGACTGAAAGTCATTAACCGTGAAGTAAATATGGTTGCCCCGACAACACCCAGCTACCTGAAGTGGTCTCAGACTGCCATCACGTTCGACCAGTCAGATCACCCCACGCACATTCCCACCCCCGGGAGGCAAGCGCTGGTGGTCGACCCAGTCGTCGAAGTCACTCGACTGACCAAAGTCTTGATGGATGGTGGCAGCGGCCTGAACATTCTGTACGCAGAAACGTTGAAAGGGATGGGCATTCCGATGTCCAGGCTCAGTACCAGTAACATGAGCTTCCATGGAGTCATTCCCGGGAAGAAAGCCGAGTCACTCGGCCAGATTGCTGTTGATGTGGTTTTCGGTGATTCGAAGAATTACCGCAAGGAAAAGTTGACATTCGAGGTTGTGGACTTCCAAAGTGCTTATCATGCTATTTTGGGCAGACCAGCTTATGCACGCTTCATGGCTTGACCGTGTTACGTGTATCTCAAATTGAAGATGCCTGGCCCTAGAGGTGTGATCACTGTTACGGGCAACCGGAAAAAAATAAGAAGAGTGTTTTCAGAAGGGTTCAAAGATTGCAGACGCCCAAATGGCAGTGGTCGACCTGCAGGAGTATCAGAAGACTGCAGATCCGAGTGAATTGCTTCGAGCCAAGAAGCCTGCTTCAGAGTCAGCATTTCAGTCGTCCGGCGAGACGAAGCCAGTTCACATTCACCCGTCTGATCCCAGTGCAGCTCCGACTCACATCTCAACGACGCTCGACTCCAAATAGGAAGAAGCGCTCATCCAGTTACTCCGTGAGAACTGGGACATCTTCGCATGGAAGCCCTCTGACATGCCTGGAGTTCCCAGGGGACTGGCTGAGCACCGTCTACGAGTCGACCCGAAATTTAAGCCTGTGAAAGAACATCTTCGACGGTCCGTCGTCCAGAAGAGGAAAGCCATTGGCGAGGAAGTGGCTCGGCTACTAGCAGCGGAGTTCATCAGAGAGATTTACCACTCCGAGTGGCTCGCCAATGTTGTCATGGTCCCCAAGAAGGACAAGTCGCTTCGCATGTGCATCGACTTCAAGCATATCAATCGGGCCTGCCCGAAAGATCATTTCCCCCTCCCCCGCATCGACCAGATAGTCGACTCGACCGCGGGGTGTGAGCGTTTGTCTTTCCTAGACGCCTATTTAGGGTACCATCATATCCGTCTGTATGGACCCGACGAGATCAAAACAGCTTTCATCACTCCATTCGGATGCTTCTGCTATGTCACCATGCCCTTCGGCCTCAAGAATGCGGGAGCCACGTTCATGAGGATGATTCAGAAGTGTTTACTCACTCAGATCAGTCGAAACGTGGAAGCATACATGGATGATATTGTGGTCAAGTCACGGAAAGGTTCCGACCTACTGACTGACCTTGCCGAAACCTTTGCCAACCTCAGGAGGTATTATATCAAGCTCAGTTCGTCAAAGTGTACATTCGGAGTTCCAGGTGGAAAGTTACTCGGTTTTCTCGTTTCCGAACGAGGAATCGACTCCAGTCCTGAAAAAGTTGGCACCATACTCCGGATGAAGCGCCCTGAGTGTGTGCACGACGTCCAGAAGCTTACAGGTTGCTTGGCCGCTTTAAGTCGATTCATTTCTCGTCTCGGTGAAAAGGCGTTGCCTCTTTACCGACTGATGAAGAAATCTGACAAGTTCGAGTGGACTCCAGAAGCTAATGCAGCGTTTGCAGACCTCAAAGCTCTGCTCTCCACCCAGCCGGTGCTTGCTGCCCCAATCAGTAAAGAGCCTCTGCTGCTTTACATTGCGGCCACGGGACAAGTTGTCAGTACAGTACTTACGGTCGAGCGGGAAGAAGAAGGAAAGACCTTCAGAGTTCAACGCCCAGTATATTATGTGTCTGAAGTTTTGACCCCCTCAAAGCAAAGATATCCTCATTACCAGAAACTTGTGTATGGGATTTACATGACCACGAAGAAGGTTGCACACTACTTCTCTGATCATTCCATTACAGTCGTCAGCGACGCTCCACTGTCAGAGATTTTGCACAACAGAGATGCAACTGGTCGAGTGGCGAAGTGGGTGATTGAACTCCTTCCCTTAGATATCAAGTTCGAAGCAAAGAAGGCTATCAAGTCCCAAGCAATTGCAGATTTCGTCGCCGAGTGGATTGAACAACAACTTCCGACTCAAGTTCACTCGGAGCACTGGACCATGTTCTTCGATGGATCTAAGATGCTGAATGGTTCCGGTGCTAGGGTAGTACTGGTCTCCCCCCGAGGAGATAAGCTCAGCTACGTTCTCCAGATTCACTTCGATTCCTCCAACAATGAAGCAGAATATGAAGCACTTTTGTATGGGTTGCGCATGGCCATTTCACTCAGCGTCCGTCGCCTCATGGTCTATGGCGACTCAGATTTGGTGGTTAATCAGGTGATGAAGGAGTGGGACGTCAGAAGCCCAGCTATGACTGGCTACTGCAACGCAGTAAGAAAGCTGGAAAAGAAGTTCGAGGGGTTAGAGTTTCATCACATCCCCCGACTGAAAAATCAAGCAGCTGATGATTTGGCAAAGATAGGCTCCAAGAGAGAAGTCATTCCTAGCAATGTGTTCTTGGAGCACATCCACTCGCCATCAGTTCAGGAGGATCCTTTTACAGAGGAGCCCCCGCAGCCGAAAAGTGCCACAGATCCGACTGAAGTCGAAATTCCTGCTGTGGTCGACCTAATCATGGAAGTCTTGGCAATCACTCCCGACTCGACAGTACCGTACATTGCTTATATCTTGAGGAAAGAACTCCCAGAAGACGAGGAAGAGGCTCGACAGATCGTCCGTCGATCCAAAGCCTTCACAGTCATAAAGGGGCAGTTATACAGAGAAAGCGCGACTAGAATCGGTCAGAAGTGCATAACGCCAGAGGAAGGTCAGATAATCCTTGACGATATCCACTCGTTGACCTGTGGTCACCATGCGTCCTCTCAGACCATTGTGGCTAAAGCATACCGAGCGGGTTTTTACTGGCCTAGAGCAAATGAAATGGCGAAAGAGATAGTAGACAAGTATGAAGGCTGCCAGTTCTACTCCAACATGTCGCACAAGCCAGCATCAGCCCTGAAGACCATTCCACTCGTCTGGCCCTTCGCTGTTTGGGGCCTGGACATGGTTGGACCACTGAGAACAGGCAGGAGCGAATTCACACATGTGCTTGTAGCAGTCGACAAGTTTACCAAGTGGATTGAAGCTAAGCCTATCAAAAATCTGGACGCTAGCACTGCTATTAGTTTCATCAAGGAGCTAATATTCAGATATGGAGTCCCACATAGCATCATCACGGATAATGGGTCAAACTTCGATTCAGACAGGTTCAGAGCATTTTGTTCCTCTCAAGGCACACGAGTCGACTATGCCTCGGTCGCGCATCCCCAGTCGAATGGACAAGCTGAAAGGGCAAATGGTCTAATTCTCAAAGGACTAAAGCCTCGACTGATGCGTGATCTCAAGCACGCAGCAGGCACTTGGGTCGACGAGCTTCCGTCAGTTCTATGGGGATTGAGGACCACCACGAACCGGTCGACTGGAAGAACTCCGTTCTTTCTGGTTTATGGAGCCAAAGCAGTCCTGCTGAGCGATCTACTTCACAATGCACCCCGAGTCGAGCTTTACACCGAAGATGAAGCAGAGCAAGCCCGGCAGGACGCAGTCGACCTCCTAGAGGAGGAGAGAGAAATGGCTATGATCAGGTCTACCATCTATCAGCAAGACTTGCGTCGGTTCCACGCCAGAAACGTGAAGAGTCGAGCCTTCCAAGAAGGAGATTTGGTCCTCCGAGTGGATCAACAAAAACCACACAAACTTGCTCCTACTTGGGAAGGCCCCTTCATCGTCACCAGAGTCCTCCACAACGGAGCATATCACCTTTACAATGTCGATCGCCGGATCGACGAGCCTCGAGCTTGGAATGCGGAACTACTCCGCCCATTTTACACTTGAGTTCTCACTCGGACGAGATGTAATAAGAAAAACTTCTGTAGTTTATTTTTATCAAAGACAAGAGTGTCCTAGTTCTTCCTGTAATTGTTGTCACTTTTGTTTATGTACTAAATCCCCCAGTGGGTAGCTTAGCTGCGAATCCGTTTCGCCTAAGTTTTCAAAAAAATCCTACCAAGTGGTGAGCCAGACTCCCACTCGGGGGCTTAGCTGCAGCCCAGTGCTTGCCTAAGTGTTCGAAAATCCTACCGAGTGGTGAGCCAGACTCCCACTCGAGGGCTTAGCTGCAGCCCAGTGCTTGCCTAAGTGTTCGAAAATCCTACCGAGTGGAGAGCAAACCTCCGACTCGGAGGCTTAGCTGCAGTCCAAGCACTCGCCTAAGAATATAAAAATCCTACCGAGTGGAGAGCAAACCTCCCACTCGGGGGCTTAGCTGCAGCCCAGTGCTTGCCTAAGTGTTCGAAAATCCTACCGAGTGGTGAGCCAGACTCCCACTCGGGGGCTTAGCTGCAGTCCAAGCACTCGCCTAAGAATATAAAAATCCTACCGAGTGGAGAGCAAACCTCCCACTCGGGGGCTTAGCTGCAGCCCAGTGCTCGCCTATGTGTATAAAAATCCTACGGAGTGGAGAGCAAACCTCCCACTCGGGGGCTTAGCTGCAGCCCAGTGCTCGCCTAAGTGTTTAAAATCCTACCGAGTGGAGAGCAAACCTCCCACTCGGAGGCTTAGCTGCAGTCCAAGCACTCGCCTAAGAATATAAAAATCCTACCGAGTGGAGAGCAAACCTCCCACTCGGGGGCTTAGCTGCAGCCTAGCGCTCGCCTAAGTGTTTAAAATCCTACCGAGTGGAGAGCAAACCTCCCACTCGGAGGCTTAGCTGCAGTCCAAGCACTCGCCTAAGAATATAAAAATCCTACCGAGTGGAGAGCAACCTCCCACTCGGGGGCTTAGCTGCAGCCCAGCACTTGCCTAAGTGTTTAAAATCCTACCGAGTGGAGAGCAAACCTCCCACTCGGAGGCTTTGCTGCAGTCCAAGCACTCGCCTAAGAATATAAAAATCCTACCGAGTGGAGAGCAAACCTCCCACTCGGAGGCTTAGCTGCAGTCCAAGCACTCGCCTAAGAATATAAAAATCCTACCGAGTGGAGAGCAAACCTCCCACTCGGGGGCTTAGCTGCAGCCCAGTGCTCGCCAAAGAATATAAAAATCCTACCGAGTGGAGAGCAAACCTCCCACTCGGAGGCTTAGCTGCAGTCCAAGCACTCGCCTAAGAATATAAAAATCCTACCGAGTGGAGAGCAAACCTCCCACTCGGAGGCTTAGCTGCAGCCCGGTGCTCGCCTAAGTGTTTAAAATCCTACCGAGTGGAGAGCAAACCTCCCACTCGGAGGCTTAGCTGCAGCCCAAGCACTCGCCTAAGAATATAAAAATCCTACCGAGTGGAGAGCAAACCTCCCACTTGGGGGCTTAGCTGCAGCCCAGTGCTCGCCTAAGTACGGTCACGTCCCGACCCGCAAAGACGGCACGATGCGAATCGACCGTTACCTTTTCCTTCGACGCTGCACCACAAATACAAAGTTATTTCGAGTGAAGATCAAGTTCCACTCGACGGATAATTTACGAAGATATTCAACGGTAAATCAAGTTCGGATAAGACCCAAAGGTCCCAGACCTCAGATCAAAGTACTCGAGCCCTCGGCTCGACAGAGTTTAATGATTACAGAATCCACTCGGCATTCCGAGGCAAATTTAAAGTGAAACATAAAAGTTTTTTACTCCTCCGGCGGAGGACTGGAAGGGGCAACGAACTCATCCAAGTCGATCCCGTCTGCAATACGAGTGGCAGCAGCAATGAAAGTCTCCATGAAGTCTTGAAAGCTGAGCTTCCTGGTATTGGCAACCTGAATGGCAGCCAACTTCTCCTCTCGCACCTCCTTACAGTGGACGCGAACCAGAGACAGGGCAACATCAGCGCCACACCTCACAGAGGACTTCTTCCATTCTGTCACTCGACCAGGGACGTCGTTCAGTCGAGTCATCAGGGACTCGAGATCATTCGAAAGCGTCGCCTTGGGCCAGAGGGACGTGTCGATCCACGACACTGCAACCTTCAGTCGAGCCAGATAATCCACCACGCTGGCAATGCAGGATTCCAGGCGGAGCACATTCATAGCGGCCTCGTCCTTCACGAGTGAATTGGCGGGATCCAAGCTTGGCTCCAGTCGATTGGTCTCCTCTTCAAAGTTCTGGCAGAATTCTACAAATAACAATTCAAGTATAAGGCAGTCGATCTACACGAGTTTGGTTACTGCAAGCCAGTCGGGTGAAAATTGGTACCTTCAAGCACGATGAACAACTTCTTGGCAAGTCCCCCGAGATAAACCTCAAGATCGTTCTTCTTCCCCGCCAGTTCGCCTGCCTTGTCATTCAGAGCAATCTTGTCGTTCTTCAGTCAGCTGACCTCCTTATTAGCTGCGTCAAGAGCAGCTTTCAGTCTGGAGTTCTCCTGTTCAAGAGTAGAGACTGAAGCCAGCTTTTCTTCAGCAGGCTTTGTTTTGTTCAAGGCCTCCTTCTGCGCTTCGGCAAGATCTTAATCCTTCTTCTTCAGAGCTTCCTCCAGTTGATCTGCAGCACATCGAGTGCGATTAACATCAAGGATTGGCAAAAAGGAAAAAGTCACTCGTCAAGAATGGTAGACCTCACCAGCCATACCTTTTGCCTCTTCTCGAGCCTTCTGCAAGTTCTATTGAGCAAGTTTTAAGTCAAGGTTGAGCTGGATCTGTTGGTCCTTCAACTCAGTGAAGCGAGCCGCAAGTTCACAGGATTTCTGTGAAGAAACCAGTCGACAAACGTCAAGGATAGGTTGCTTCCGAGTAACCAAGAGACAATAGTAGCGTTTCTAAGACCACAGCCGAATCAAAACATTCGACAGCAGTCTCGGGGACTACACCCAGTGGGTGCACTCGGCGTGCCCCCACTGGTTCGACCAAAAAAATCGACTGCCCGCAGTCGACTGCATACAGTTCCATTCGACACGGCCCGACCAGACCGAGTGAAGAAGTACAAACACAGCAACACAATATAAAGACTATAGTCAACTGCCAGCAGTCCACCGTAGTCTCGGGGACTACACCCAGTGGGTACACTTAGCGTGCCCCCACTCGACCAAATGTTGACAGACACACCCAGTGGGTGTACAGATATAAAGATCTTCGGAAAAGAGATTCTTTGAACAGCATATTGCAACAGACTAAGTGTCGAGTCGACTGACCTGGACGTTGCTCTGAAGAGCCGAACTCGCGTCATACGCTGCTTGGCTGGCGTCCCGAACCACTTTCACTTGCTCCATCATGATACCCGCCTGGCGTATAGCCTCTTTTGCGGCACCCACTTGGTCCTCTGGGATAGGGTATGTAGCAAAAAGTGAAGGCGGATTTGCAGTCGACGCCGAAGGCCGCACACTCGTCAGAGGTTCAGCAAAAGTCACGGAAGTCCGAGTGGTATCACCACCGTCCCGGGCTACATCCTCAGACACCGGAGCAGATTGGGGGGGTCTTGCCAGTCGATGCCCTCCGGTTCCTTCTTACTCTCAGCGGCTCGTCGTCTTCATCATCTGGTAGGTTGATAACATGAGGGGGAGCTGCAAGAAAAGTCAATCGACCAGAGTTACAAGAAATATTCAGTCGACCGAAGACAGAACATCAGTAATTGTACCTGGATTAGAAGTAACAGCATCTTCCACCTCTTGATCTCCGTCCTTGGCAGAGATCTCAGAAGTAGCAGCACTACAAAATTTGGAAGTCAGTCAGTTGGCTCAATGAATCGACCAAGGATCCGTCCACAGTCGACAAAGGAAAACAAGTATTATTATTACCCAGAAATGGTGGGGACAGTCATCTTCATCTTGGGCAGAGCCTTGGGCGGCTTGGATGGCGTCGCGCGTGGGTGCTTGGGAGCCTTCTCAGTCGACGTAGAAGAAGAGGTCCGAGGGTGTTTCGACGACTGCCCAACAGGAGCAGTCGCCTTACCACGTTCCCTCGCGGGATCGTGCGTAAGCTTGGATCGCCTCTCCGAGCGGGGGGGTTCAACTTCCTCCTCCTCCTCTTCGCTGGAGTCGACGTCGTCGTCTCCCTCCCCTTCGCCATCAGATTCCCACTCGCCATGTTCGTCTCCGCTTTCACCTCCGCTCGCCTCCCCTTCCTCAGGCGGCTCCTGTGCCCCGTTGGGCGTCGAGTACATCTCAGTAGTTTCCTGGGAAACAACAGACAAAACAAAAGTCAGTCGACCAATTCAAAGAAGACCAATGAAGAAAGCAAGATCTCAGTCAGGTGCATAAGGACAGACCTGGTCCACGTCGTATGTGTTGTCGAGTGGAGGAACCCTCCTGGCTCCTTGGGGATTGTCTTTGTTTCCTGTGATGCTCGACAGCCATCCTTCTAGCATCTCATCAGTGACCTCCTCCGGGTGGATCCGAGTGGTGTCTTCAAGACCCGAATACAGCCACATCGGATGATCGCGAGCCTGGAGCGGCTGGATGCGCCTCCTAAGGAAGACCTCCAGCAAGTCCATCCCAGTCACGCCGGCGCGGACAAGCTGAACCACTCGACTAACCAGCACTTTGACTTGGGCCTTTTCTTCCGGCGTCACTTTCAGAGAAGCAGGCTTTTGGGCTCGTTCCAGAGAGAAAGGGGGAAGTCCAGTCGACTGACCCGGAGTCGCCTGGTCTTTGCAGTAAAACCAGGTCGCCTGCCAACCACGGACCGACTCAGGGAAAGTGATGGATGGAAAGGAGCTTTTTCCCCTCGTCTGGATCGCCAGGCCCCCGCACAGCTGGATCACATGCGTCCTGTCGTCACTCGACTTGGCCTTTTTGACCGATTGAGAACGGCAAGTGAAGATGTGCTTAAAGAGTCCCCAATGGGGGAGGCAACCCAAGAAACCCTCACACAAGGAAATGAAAGCAGCCAGATACATGATGGAATTGGGAGTGAAGTGGTGGAGCTGCGCTCCGAAGAAGTTCAGAAAGCTACGGAAAAAAGGATCAGGCGGCAGAGAAAACCCGCGATCGATGTGGGTGGCGGGGAGGACACGCTCACCATCAAGAGGTTGGGGCTCGACTTCCTTCCCCGGGAGACGCGCAGCTTTGTGGGGAATGACCCCTCCCTCAACCATATCATCGAGATCTTCCTGCCGAATCACCGTCGGCATCCAGTCGCCCTGGATCCAGCCTCTGGGCAGAGCAGTCCTTGAGGAAGATCCACCCCGAGCGGACTTCTTCCCTTTCCCCTGGGCCGCCGCCTTCTTCGCGCGCTCCAGAGCGGACGTCTTGTCCTTCCCCATCGTCGCCGGCAAATCTCGAACGGGCCTGCGGCGCTAAGGTGGAAACGGAGACGGCGGAGGTCTTTGCGAAGGGAGAAAGGGAAGAAAGAGCACACTGTTCGGAAATCCCGAGCCGGTGGCTTATAAGAGGTCGCTTCCGAGTGGCTGACCGGTAGGCCCAAGCTATCCCATCAAATCCCGCAGCAGACGCGCGCGCAGTACGTGGCGAAAAAGGCGGCGCAGAAATCGAGGAGCTTCCGTCTTATCACGTCTGATTACCGCGGCCGCTCCCGTCCCGTGCGCTTCCCGAAATTCAAATCCCGCAAAATCCGCCGGTTGCAGAACAAATCGTCAGGCAGAAGATCCCTTTCACACCATCATTCGGAATGTCACAGACAAGGGAATTCACTCAACGAAAGGCCTAGAATGGATCAAGGCGACTTAAAAAGGTTGATGACATCATCCGTGACGATTGATCCAAAACAAGGCACTCATGTAGCACAAAGAACTAGTCAGAAAGATCTCCAACCCTTTCCCCACTCTAACCTCGATCCATTCGGGGGCTAATGATGAAGCTATGTACCTGGGGTAGGGGCACGGACCTGTCCTAAGAGCCCTGCCCAAGGACATCCTTAGAAGAAGTCACCTTTCAATCAACTTGAAGGTACCCACTCGATGGGTTCAAGACACTCGACCAAGAAGCTACCACTTGACCACGAAGCCAACCACTCGACGGCCAGGAGATCTAAAGTCACTCCACAGGCAAACGGTCGGTCATTAAGTAGTCTTTATGGTCATCATATCACTTTATTAGAGGCGTTACCTGTAACGCTCGACCTTAATGTACCTTAAACCCTGCATTACTGAGGGCAGGAGAGGGCTGGCGAACTCTATATAAGCCACCCCCCTCCTCAGTATCAAGGGTTCGCACCCCTGTCATTCTCACACTTATAATCCAGTCGACCGCCTCCGGGCACCGAGACGTAGGGCTTTTACTTCCTCCGAGAAGGGCCTGAACTCGTACATCCTTGTGTGCTTACAGCTTCTACATAGCTAAGATCTAGCCTCTCCATACTAACCCCCCTACACTACTGTCAGACTTAGAACCACGACAATGACTGCACGGCCTCACAGAGTTTACCGGTGCCAGTTACTAGCTCGAGGGAACTTGAGATAGCTGCTTCTCATGTCTTCACTCCAGCAAACTTCTATATGTTGCAAGATGATCTTAGAAAAATTGACGGCATGGAGATTGTAGAAATTAAGCTGGGAGACGGATCACAGCAGTACATCATGGCCTGGAAGAATAACCGGAAGCGCCATTTTTGGGTGGAGTATACACCAGTAAATTCCGCAGAAACTATAAGGTGCAGCTATAGAAGAATGATTCGAAAGGGTCTATCTTGCAAGCACATATTCCATGTACTGAAGCACTTGAACATATCTGAAATACCAAAGTGTTTAGTTCTTATTCGGTTCACGAAAGAAGCAAGGTTGGGACTGCCCGCGAGGCGCACAAGCGATCTGTTGGGCTTTGGTTGGACTGGGGCCGGGGAACAAATGAAATATAGCCAGGTCAGTGTGTTAGCGTCTGAAGCTATGCATGCGGCATGCAAACACCCTGCTTTGTGGGATCAGTTACAGGAGAGTTTGAAGGCTGTGATAGCTAAGAGTCATGAGTATGATCTGCTAAAGGAAAATTTGTTGAAGCAAACAAATGACATCAGTAAGGGTGCAGTTGAATATGTGGACGATGATGAAGGCAACATGATTGAGGTTAAAGATCCTATGAAAGTGTCAACCAAAGGTGCAACAAAGGCAGATGAGAGCTGCCCTGTCTCGAAAAATGGTAGACCACTCTCTTTTGATGAGTTGAAAACCCGGTGCGGCGCTTGCAAATTGGTAGGAAACACTAGACGTAGCAAGAAATGCAAACTAAATCAGAAGTAAGTGTTTATATGCATTGTGGATTATTAAAGTTTGTTTCATTCATTAACTTAGCTTGTCTTCTATCAGGTAAAGAAAAGTGGAGAAGGAACAAGAGTAGAACACTTGCTTCAATTATTTACAATTATCAGTAACTTTACTAAACCCCATGTACTATAATTCATAACAGCCATTTTGGAACATTGTCACATTCAATATTTGGTATAATTGGCACATGGGCACAGCATGTTGCACTGGCCCACAGCATAGACAAGTGTTGCAGCATGTCTCAAGCAACACTGAAGCGCCATTTGTGCCATTGCACCATCGAAACAACAACTAAACATCAAGGAAGCATTCACCACCAATAAATTTAAGGCCACACATATATAGATAGCATTCTAGGTTACCACCATAGGTAGCAGGCAGTTCACAACAGATCCAGTTCAAACACACAATACATTACATTACATTAATATAGCAAGTTTTCAAGCAGTTCAGACCCAGATGCAGCTTTCCAAAAGTAAAACATCATCAAATATACTGATGATGAGTACGGCTTCCAGCTTCCGATGATCAGCATGATGTACGACTAGAGGTCAGGGTTTCTCAGGACCTTCTGGAGGGCAGAATGCTGACCAATGATCTTGTAGTCATGACTGGAGATCGATGTAGTCCGGAAATGTTCCATCAGATGCTCCAATAACCCAGACCTGGGCTTGGGCTTGCTGCAGTAGGGGCACCGGTACTTTTCATTCCTCCAGCTATAGTACTTAGCAGGTCCTTCGGCCATGATCTTCAACACCTCCTTCTCTTCAAAGGACTCGACGTTCCCCTCGACCACATCACCTCCAGATTCATACTGCACACATTAATGACTGACATTAATACATTATGCATTCAAAAACTATAAACACATAATACTAACTCAATGCAGAAATAACATTTCAACTAGGCCTTACCTCGTACGGCTCATCTTCATCAGACTCATATTGGTAGAACCCAGTCTTGTCCCACTTCCTCTTGTTGCCTAGAAGATCCTCCTCCTGCTGCTATATTGTCAAACAAGCACATCAATTACAATGAATTGAATTGCAGTTCACAGAATGTCATTACAAACAAAATTGTGAATGTGAACCACATTGGTATGTTGCAAGTGACCAAATGCTTTCCTTATAAATACAGAATCTAAGCAATCAATCAACAGACAAATGATGCCCTTCATAAATGCTAATGAAAATGCAAGCTGGATTCTTAACATTCCCTGGATTAACCCAATACTTTTCTTTTGAGGGAATTCCCCCCCCCCCCCCCCCACACACACACACTACTTAATGAAAACATATAGTATATTTTGTTGCTAGGATCCTGCCTTGGAATGTTTACTTCACACTTTACATATAGTATATACTAATTACAAAAGCCAACTACAAATTTTAATATGCACAAATTACTATTTTTGGGATAATGCAGCAAAGCTCCTAGACATATTAACATAATGCGGTAGTTAATTAGGTACAACTTCAACTATAAATGCATACATCTCTAACAAACATCTAAAATTTCATTACTTACCTAAACAACAAATTATACCATAGATGAATCTTGTATCATCTAGATCAATTCATTGGCACATCTTAATTAATGCATTCCAAATCAAATATGTTTCCATCCAGTATCATTGAACCACAGATCATATCAAATAATCATAAATGTCAGCAGCATTGAACTACAGATCTAATAATCATATGACATCTATCTGACCTTAAATTCCCCCTTAAATAAGGTATTCATCCTCATACTAATTAAATTCTAACAAGCAAAAATTCAACTACTAATCTAATAAGCATCTGAAAAAACCCCAAGATGCTTTGATCTCTGAAGCAACGGCATTGCAGAGGATATTCAATGATGTCAATATCTCTGAAGCAACGACAAAATTCCACTACTAACCCAAAGTAAATAAGCATAGACTGCCCATTTCCCTCGACCACGCTTCCCCTCTCCTTCAGAAGCCCCAATCCAGCACAAAAAAATCCAGCCCTTGAGAAGCTCTTTTTGATTAACATGACAACACCAGTACATGAGCACATCCTTCACAATATTAACAACCAAACTAATGCACCATCTAATCACCTCACGTAGACAATTTCCAAAAACACAAGGCCATGCACAACCCATCTCATAGCCTCTGCCTGACAGGCATCAATCAAGCATCAAATAACTGCAACTATGACAACATGCATCAATCAAGCATCTAAGAATTGCAACTATGACAGCCATAATCCCTAGAACTAAGCATCCGTTTAATTAATCATCAAGCCAAAGAACTAAAGCAGGCACCAACCCAAACAAATACAGAAGTATATATTTTACTCCAAACACCTAAAGAATTGCAAAAATTCCACTACTAATCTAATAAGCGTCTGAAAAAACCCCATCCCTCAATCTGGCTACTTCTAACCTAATCTAATAATCATATGTGGTCCACCATTCTTGCACGAATCAAATACAGAAAAACCCTAATGCAGAGAAAAACCCTACCTCCAACAAATCTAACCAAACAAAGTTCTGGCCACAAACCCTACAATCTAAAAACTACCAACTAAAAGTTAGCCGCAGATACCTTCTGCTCCGCTTCCTCCTCGCCGGAGCCAGCCTCCACCTTCTCCACCTCGTGCGCCTCGCCAGAGCCCGCCCCCACCTTCTGCGCCTCGCCAGCGCCCGCCTCCACCTTCTGCGCCTCGCCGTAGTTCGCCAGAGCGGGCGCATCTGGCTGGACCGCGCCACTGCGGCCTGCCCCCGCCTTCTCCAGATCTCCAGCGAAGGGAGCACCACGCTGGACGCCGGTGATGAAGCCATGTACCTAGGGTAGGGTCATGGAACTGTCCTAACTACTCTACCCAAGGACATCCTTAGAAGAAATCACATTTCAATCGACTTGGAGGTGTTCCACTCGACGGACTCGAAGACACTCGACCATGAAGCTATCACTCGACCAAGGTCCAACCACTCGATGGCTAGGAGACATAAAGTCACTCCGCACGCTAACGGTCAGGCATTGAGTAGCTTTTATGGCCTTTATAGCACTTTATTAGAGGCGTTACCAGTAACGCCCAGCCTTAATGTACTTTAAAACCAGCGTAACCGAGGGCTGGAGGGGTCTGGCAAACTCTATATAAGCCACCCCCCTCCTCGGTGTAAAGGGTTCGCACCCCTGTAACTCATACACACATAATCCAGTCAACCGCCTCCGGGCTCCGAGACGTAGGGCTGTTACTTCCTCCGAGAAGGGCCTGAACTCGTAAACCTCGTGTTCTTACAACTACTCCATAGCTAAGATCTAGCCTCTCTATACATACCCCCCTACATTACTGTCAGAGTTAGAACCACGACAGTTGGCGCCCACCGTGGGGCAGGAGTCTTAGCGCCTAGTTGGAGAAGTTGCGATTTTTTCGATCCCTTTGATCATGGTTTCGGGCGGAGTTCTGGTGGAGGGCCGCGAGATCCATCTCGGCGCGCTCACGTTCATCACCGACGACTCCGCTTGGCTTTACGAGGCTCCACTTGACGTCGACGTGCTCCCCGTCCGCGGGGCGACACCCTTTCGCGCATGTGTCCGCGGTGTCCTCCTGCGGCAGCCGTCGACCCAATATCGTTCGGCTCTTGTGGCGTCCTCCCTCCCTGTCTCCCGCCGGCGCAAGCGCTCCGGTCGGTCGAGGCTTCAGCGGTGGGTGAGGCATGCGGTGGCCCGCCAATCGGCCACCCCACAAGTCGCGGCAATCGAGCCCGACGAATCTTTCTACGGCCTATTCAACCTGTCGACTGGCTCCGCAGAGACCGCATCCGAGTGCGACAACAGTGATCCAGTGGCGGAGGTTCTGATGGTCGATGGACCGCGCAGTCCTCCCGGTTTTCCCCGTACCGACGGAGGCGCAGATGGAGGCGACCCGTCGCATCTCCATGAGGAGTATCTTCCAGAGCCCCTCACGTCGCTGCAGAGAGAAGAACTTCATCATCGGAACATGGATGCGCTTCACACTCCTATCGTTGGAGAGACCCCCGAGGCCCGTGCCTTGGAGGACGCGTGCTTGGCCAACTTGGCTGAGCGCACTCGACTGGAGAACCTCCAGCGAGTACTCGACGAGCGAGCGCATCAACAGGTTCCAGAATCTAGTCGATGCCAGCTCTTTCCGCCCCCGCAGGTATATCGAACTCCGATTCAGAATTTAGCAGCTGCAGCCCGTATAGCGGAATCGATTCAGCCTTCCCAATCAGAGGCTAGCAGAGGCTTAATACAGATCAGAGCATTGCTTCGGGCAGCAGGAGACCATAATTCCGTTGTTTCACAGTCGCGAAACAGGATTCATAGCAGATCCGTTGCCGCAGACAAGGTTCAGTCGGCTCATAGCCCAAGATCGCCCCCGAGGCGTGAAGGACGTGATGACCGGCGTAATCAGCACAGGAACCGCGAGCAGTATGATCACCGATTTGATCGCGATGATCGACGTCGAGTGCCCACCCCTCCCCAGAGGAGCGGATCATACGTGCCTCGACAGCAGGATGACAGGCGCCCTCATAGTGTTGGGCGAAGGATTCCAGTCGACCCCAGGGAACCAGGCTTTGACGCGAGATCCATTCTCGTTCAAGGTTTGCTCGACAGGAACAGAACTCACCGAGAAAGTCACGACAGAGATGCGCCTACCAGCAGTAGAGTGCATGTTTTAGGGCCAGAGTGTTTTAGCAGAGCCATCAGGGCTGCAGTGATTCCTCCCAACTTCAGGTTGGCGACTGGAGTTAGTAAGTTCACTGGTGAGTCGAAGCCCGATACTTGACTTGAGGACTACCGAGTGGCCGTCCAGATTGGTGGTGGCAATGATGAAGTGGCCATGAAGCGCCTGCCTCTCATGTTGGAGGGCTCGGCCAGAGCATGACTGAATCAGTTAGCACCTAGCAGCACTTACGCTTGGGAAGATCGCTCCCGAGTGTTTGTCACAACATTTGAAGGAACATGCAAGCGACCAGCAGGTCTCACAGAACTGCGCTCTTGCGTGCTGAAACCGAATGAAACTTTGAGGGATTACATCCAGAGATGGATCACATTGCATCACACGGTAGAAAATGTGCCTGATCACCAAGCAGTGTGTGCCTTCAAGGAAGGCGTCAAGTACAGAGAATTGAATCTGAAATTCGGTCGAACCGGAGAGATGTCTTTGAATTGGATGATGGAGATTGCCACCAAGTACGCTAATGGTGAAGATGAGGATCGACTCCGGAGTGGCAAGCACAAGTCAGTCGCCCAGGAAACTGGAGGAGGAAATTCCAATCGGAAACAGAAGCGGAAAGCCGAGCCAGCTGCTCCTGGGGAAGCCCTAGCTGTAACCCCAGGAAAGTTTAAGGGGAAACCCAAGGGACCTTGGAACCCCAAGAAAGTTAAAGACCAAGACGGAAATGATGTGTTGGATCTGCCGTGTCACATCCACACCAAGAAATATGAAGAGGGTAAACTCATTTACCCGAAACATACCACTCGACAGTGTCGGCTCTTGATCCAGCAGTTCCAGGGCAAACAGCCCAAAGATAAGGAAAAGGAGTCCGACAAAGTTGAGGACAAGGAAGATAGTGATGATGGATACCCCCAGGTCAATTCCACCCTGATGATTTTTGCTGATGTTGAAAGCAAAAGTCGACTGAAAGTTATCAACCGTGAGGTGAATATGGTTGCTCCGGCGACACCCAGTTATCTGAAGTGGTCTCAGACTGCCATCACATTCGACCAGTCCGATCATCCAACGCACATTGCCACCCCTGGGAGGCAAGCTTTGGTGGTCGGCACTCGGCTGACCAAAGTCCTGATGGATGGTGGCAGTGGTTTGAACATACTGTACGCAGAAACGTTGAAAGGGATGGGCATTCCGATGTCCAGACTCAGTTCCAGCAACATGAGCTTCCACGGAGTCATTCCTGGGAAGAAGGCTGAGTCACTCGGGCAAATTTCTCTTGATGTGGTTTCCGGTTATTCCAAGAATTACCGCAAGGAAAAGCTGACATTTGAGGTTGTGGATTTTCAGAGTGCTTATCACGCCATTTTGGGCAGGCCAGCTTATGCATGCTTCATGGCTCGACCATGTTATGTGTATCTCAAATTGAAGATGCCTGGTCCCAAAGGTGTGATCACTGTTACCGGCAATCGGAAAAAAGCAGAAGAGTGTTTTTGGAAAGGCTCAAAAATTGCTGATGCTCAGATGACAGTGGTCGAGCTGCAGGAGTATAAGAAGACTGCAGATCCGAGTGATTTGTTACGATCCAAGAAGCCCGCTTCAGAATCAGATTTTCAGTCGTCTGGTGAAACTAAGCCGATTCATATTCACCCGACCGATCCCAATGCTGCTCCAACTCATATCTCAACAACACTCGACTCCAAATAGGAAGAAGCGCTCATCCAGTTCCTCCGTGAGAACTGGGACATCTTCGCATGGAAGCCCTCTGACATGTCGGGGGTTCCTAGGGGGCTGGCTGAGCACCGTCTACGAGTCGACCCAAAAGTGAAACATGTCAAAGAACATCTCAGATGGTCCGCCGTCTAGAAGAGAAAGGCTATTGGCGAGGAGGTGGCTCGGCTCTTAGCAGCGGAGTTCATCCGAGAGATTTACCACTCCGAGGGGCTCGCCAACGTGGTCATGGTCCCCAAGAAGGACAAGTCACTTTGCATGTGCATTGACTTTAAGCATATCAATTGAGCCTGCCCGAAAGATCATTTTCCTCTCCCCCGCATTGACCAGATAGTCAACTCGACTGCGGGGTGTGAGCGATTGTCTTTTTTAGATGCCTATTCCGGGTACCATCAGATCCGTCTGTACGGGCCCGATGAGATTAAAACAGCTTTCATCACTCCAATCGGGTGCTTCTATTATGTAACCATGCCATTCGGCCTCAAGAATGCCGGAGCCACGTTCATGAGGATGATTCAGAAGTGTTTGCTCACTCAAATCAGTCGGAATGCGGAAGTATACATGGATGATATCGTGGTCAAGTCACGGGAAGGTTCCGACCTGCTGACTGACCTTGCTGAAACCTTTGCCAACCTCAGGAGGTATGATATCAAGCTCAATCCATCAAAGTGCACGTTCGGAGTTCCAGGTGGAAAGTTACTCGGTTTTCTCGTTTCCGAACGAGGAATCGACGCCAATCCAGAAAAGGTTGGAACTATACTCCGGATGAAACGTCCTGTGCGCGTGCACGACGTCCAAAAGCTTACAGGTTGCTTGGCCGCTTTAAGTCGATTCATCTCTCGTCTCGGTGAAAAGGCATTGCCTCTTTACCGACTGATGAAGAAGTCAGACAAGTTCGAGTGGACTCCAGAAGCTGACGCAGCGTTTGCAGAGCTAAAAGCTCTACTCTCCACCCAGCCGGTGCTTGCTGCCCCAATCAGCAAGGAGCCTTTGCTGCTTTACATTGCAGCCACGGGACAAGTCGTCGGTACAGTACTTACGGTCGAGCGGGAAGAAGAAGGAAAGGCCTTCAAAGTTCAGCGCCTAGTATATTATGTTTCTGAAGTTTTGACTCCATCAAAGCAAAGATATCCTCATTACCAGAAGCTTGTATATGGGATTTATATGACCACGAAGAAGGTTGCACATTACTTCTCTGACCATTCCATCACAGTCGTCAGCGACGCTCCATTGTCAGAGATTTTGCACAACAGAGATGCAACTAGTCGACTGGCAAAATGGGCGATTGAACTTCTTCCCCTAGATATCAAGTTTGAGGCAAAGAAGGCTATCAAGTCCCAAGCAATAGCAGATTTCATCGCCGAGTGGATCGAACAGCAGCTACCGACTCAAGTTCACTCGGAGCACTGGACCATGTTCTTCGATGGGTCTAAGATGCTGAATGGTTCCGGTGCTGGGGTTGTATTGGTTTCCCCCCGAGGAGATAAGCTCAGATATGTTCTCCAGATTCACTTCGATTCCTCCAATAATGAAGCAGAATATGAAGCACTTTTGTATGGGTTGCGCATGGCCATTTCACTCGGCGTCCGTTGCCTCATGGTCTATGGCGACTCAGATTTGGTGATTAATCAGGTGATGAAGGAGTGGGACGTCAGAAGTCCAGCCATGACTGGTTATTGCAATGCAGAGAGAAAGTTAGAGAAGAAATTCGAGGGGTTAGAGCTTCATCACATACCCGACTGAAAAATCAAGCAGCTGATGATTTGGCAAAAATAGGTTCCAAGAAAGAAGCCATTCCCAGCAATGTGTCACTACAAGAAATATGTCAACTTATGACCTTCTGTCAGTGACCCTCGAAGAATTGGTCATAAATTTATGACCATTTCAGACCAATTGGTCAAAAGCTGTCTGGGGGGCTCCAAACCTAAACCATTGCGACCATTTTGGTCAGAAAGGTCGTAATTTCCTTACACGAAATGGTCATAAAGCAAATAGCGCTAGTCCGCTGCCTTATTTCTAGTTGTTAACGACCAATATAGATGGTCATAGCCTTGTAAATTGTGGTGGGTTGCTATGACTAGGCGCCACCTCATCAGTTTTGCCTATGTGTTATGTCCATGTGGCAGTTTTTGCCCTAGGTTGTGAAGCAACCTATATTTCTGTCATTTCCAAAATTCCCAAAAAAATCTCATAAATTCTTTGGATCATATCTTCGTCAAATAGGTAAAAACCTTCCTTGCCTAGTTCAAAAATAATTCAAAAATATTCATTTTCCTATTCTGTTCAGAGTAACAGTTTGTGAAGGAAGTACAACTTTGGCATGTCCAAATAGTATCCATTTTCTACAGTGCTTTCCTATGCTCAAATAACCATCCTCCACCAAATTCCAGCTCAATCCATTCATCATTTTGAGCCAAGCTTCAACATTCGTATTTATGTCCAATGTGGTGGTTTGCAAAGCAAGTACCACCTAGGCTCCTCCTTTTGAGCTGAAAATTTGTGAAGACGGTCTTCTTAGTAACTGATCATCCTCAGCCAAAACTCACGCCCATTAGTCATGTACATTTCCCGTACCGCTAATCAAACACTTGGCTGCTAATTCATGTTTGAGCATCGATCGGTCTCCTCATGAGAATCTTATGTTGTAATTTTATTCCTAACACCTACCTGGGGAGTGCCCAACCCACAAGACATGCCTAGGCCTCCTAGAACACATGGCGACACCACAGTCACGCGGTGACCATGCAGCGGGCATGCGAGTTTACGCGCTCTAGAGTTGGGCCCTCGGCCACCGCCCAAACCTCGACGTATCGCCACCAAACCATGTATTTATGATTAAATAGGTACTTATGTAACTAGAAATGATTTTTGGAAAAAATAAATAGCAAACTATGAGACAGCAACAGTTCAAATTTGCCCCGCTTCCAGCTGAATCGGCGGAAATTTGTCTTTTTCACGAGAGGTGGATCAAAAACATTTACACCCAACCATTTTGTCAATTGTGCATTAAATATGGCCTAGTGTTTTATAAAAATAATTTGGTCCAATTTTGCAACAATTATTTGGTAGTTCCTTCACAAAAAACCTCCTTTCGGGCACTCGGAAAATGGAAAATGTATTTTCCGTGCAAATAAAATGAAAACTCCCTTAGGCAACATTGTTTGGAATTCCAAGATGCACCCTTGTGCATAATATGAGATCATTTGAACAAACTATGCCAAGAATGTGGCCATAAGATTGATCATTTGGCTTGAAAGCCATGAATCTTCACGCATGATAGCTCATTTCTGAGAACACTTTTTTAAAATAATTGCCGTATTACAAGTTTGTTATTTTTCCTAGGAACTTGGCCACATATAATGACACAATGCGAAGGTTTCCCAATTTTTTGATTTTTTTTGAATTTTTTATGCCCGTTTCAAAATACGGTCAAAACGGCGGGAATGACCGTTCCTAGCTAGTGGTTGAATCTTGGAATTTTTTTGGTGTTTCTTTGATTAAATAGATACTTATGTACCTAGAAATGATTTTTTTTAAAAATGAAGAGCAAACTATGAGGTAGCTACAGTTCAAATTTGACCCGCTTCTAGCGGAATCAGCGAGAATTTCTCTTTTTCACCGGAGGTGGATCAAATATTTTGACACCCAACCATTTTGTCAATTGTGCATTAAATATGGCCTAGTATTTTAGAAAAATTATTTGGTCCAATTTTGCAACAATTATTTGGGAGGTCCTTCACAAAAAAACCTCCTTTCGGGCACTCGAAAAATGGAAAATGGTTTTTTCGTCCAAAGAAAATGAAAACTTCCTTTGGCAACATTGTTTGCCATTCCAAAATGCACCCTTGTGCACAATATGAGATCCTTTGAAAAAACTATGCCATGGATGTGGCCATAAGATTGATCATTTGGCTTGAAAGCCAATGATCTCCACACGTGATAGCTCGTTTCTGAGAACACTTTTTAAAAATAATATCCGTATACAGGTTTGTTATTTTTCCTGGGAACTTGGCCACATATAATGACACAATGCGAAGGTTTCCCAATTGTTTGATTTTTTTGAATTTTTTATGCCCGTTTCGAAATGCGGTCAAAACGGCGGGAATGACCGTACCTAGCTAGTGGTTGAATCTTGGAATTTTTTTGGTGTTTCTCTGATTAAATAGGTACTTATGTACCTATAAATGATTTTTGGAAAAATAAATAGCAAACTATGAGGCACCTGCAATTCAAATTTGACCCGCTTCCAACTGAATCGGCGGGAATTTGTCTTTTTCACCAGAGGTGGATCAAAACTTTTTACACCCAACCATTTTGTCAATTGTGCATTAAATATGGTCTAGTATTTTAGAAAAATGATTTGGTCCAACTTTGTAAGAAACATATGGTAGGCCCTTCACAAAAAAACACATTTTGGTCACTTAGAAAATGAAAAATGGTTCTTTTGATCAAATAAAATGAAAACCTCCCAAATCAACATTGTTTGGAATTCCAAGATGCACCCTTGTGCACAATATGATATCATTTGAACAAACTATGCCATGAATGTGGACATAAGATTGATCATTTGGCTTGAAAGCCATGAATCTTCACGCATGACAGCTCATTTCTGAGAACACTTTTTTAAAATAATTTCCATATTATAAGTTTATTATTTTTCCTGGAAACTTGGTCACATATAATGACACAATGCGAAGGTTTTCCAATTTTTTGATTTTTTTTGGAATTTTTTATGCCCATTTCAAAATGCGGTCAAAATAGCGGGCTTGACCATTCCTAGCTAGTGGTTGAATCTTGGAAAACATTTGATGTTTCTCTTATTAAATAGATACTTATGTACCTAGAAAAGATTTTTGGAAAAAATAAATAGCAAACTATGAGGCAGCTACAGTTCAAATTTGACCTACTTCCAGCTGGCTCAGTGGAAATTTGTCTTTTTTACTAGAGGTGGATAAAATCTTTTGACACACAACTATTTGGTCATTTGTGCATTAAATATGGCCTAATAGTTTATAAAATTGATTTCGTCCAATTTTGCAATAAATATTGTAGGTCCTTCACAAAAAAAACTCATTTTGGGCACTCGAAAAAGGGAAAATGTTTTTTTTGCAAAAAACTCATTTCTGACGACACCTTTTTAAAGATATTTATCTTATTCCATGTTGTTTTTTTTTTTTGAAACCTTGTTCAAATTTTGGTGACACAATGAGAAGGTTTTCCATTTGTTTTAGAATTTCTCAGATCATAAAGTAGCTTAAATAATTTTAACACATTATTTTAAGTCAACTACGACTAATTTAGATGGTCATAAAATCGTACTGTATTCTGATTGGTCCGTGGACATATCACGCAGATTGTGCATCCAACACCGTCGGATGCTCGGGCATCCAACGGCTGTCCTCGACCCATCCACACCAACCCTGAAACCCTAGCTATGTCCTCCGGGTCAATTTCCATCCACCACCCCCCCCCCCCCCGCCTCCTTTCTTTCCCTCGCTCCTCTCGATTCCGTCCCCTTCCTCACCAGCGCAAACCCTAGCTCCTCTCGATCCCGTTCCCTTCCTCCCCGCCAGCTCCACCGATCCTTCCCTCGATCTCGTCGGTGGGAAGCGCCGCGGCGATTCCCCTCCCCTCCCCTTCTCTTCCACGGCCGCGGTCGGATCCGCGCTCGCCCCTTCCAGATCGTAGCCGCCACCTCCTCCCTTCCAGATCGCGGCCGCCACCTCCCTCCGGTGGAGCTCCCCGCCATCCATGGCCTCCCCCACGCCCTCCTCTCTCCCTTTCCCTCCCTCGCGCCGCCACCACCACCACTCCTTTCGTGCGCGTGCATGCTTTCCAGCTGCGAGCTTCTCTTTCCGCTTGCTTCGTGTTGTGGAGCCGTGGAGGAAGACCCACGGGCGCGGCGCCACTACTCCCGCCAACGACCATCGGCGGCGGCTGCTGCGTCGTAGGTCAGTCCCGCCTTGCTCGTGCACCCCCCGGTTCCTCCTCCCTCCCCTCGCTAACATCTCAGCCACGCGCAGGCAGTCAGGCGCGGATGCACCAATTCCTCTCCCCCACCCGCTCCGGCGACATTGAGGAGGTCGACGGCGTGCGCTTCACTCACCACCTGCTTCTCCTCCGCCGCCCGCCGGCGTGGGTAAGTGCATCATCCTCTCTTCCCCCTCTTGCCTCCTCCATCGGCTGTGACGCGCGTGCGCCCACCAACTGGAGCACAGCTGTCAGAATGAATGAGCGTTTGCTGATGGATATTGCTCCTTCCCCACGATTTTGTTCACCTTTGATTTCAGAGATGTTGTCAACAGCTTCTACTACTACTAGGCTAATATTCTCATTCATAAACTTCCTGAAAAATGTCCTTTACGTACCTGCTACATGTGCATTGTCTCCATTGGAATTCTGCTCTTAAACTAGGCAATCATACACGATCTTCAACTTTGGGGTACCAAAATGTTTATTTTTGTAGACAGTACACAACTGATCTGTAAATTAGCTGAATAAATAGGCCCTGTAAACTGAGCATGGGCCTATGCCTGTTAATAATCTGCAAGTGGCAGTCACCACTATCATAGTCTTAGTCAGTTCATTTTCTCTGTGGGGAATGAATTCTTAGCTCCTGCAAGTTTAGCAAATAGACACCGTACTCGTTTTTCTGTGTAAACATAGTTAGCACCTCTGTTTTTGAAGTAGTTCCTTACTTGCCTCTCTTTTTGAAGTAGTTCCTTACCTCTGTGTAAACTGTGATTTTGGTTCAGCTAAAAAACTGCACTACCTGACTGTTTTGGGCAGCGAGCTTCTAACTAAATATGAGTTCGTTATGCTCATAATTTCAAGTTGGCCTCTACATATGAGTTGTAAAGCATGTTCTAAGGTTTACATAGAGTACTTGTTTGCTTCATTTGGATGTACGGTTTGAGAGCAGCCATCTATTTAGTTTGTTGTCCAGAAATATATTACAGTTTGTAAAAGCAACCAATTCATGATAAGACTTGGTGAGGCTGATGCACATAGCTACTTTCAGTACCTTGTTAACAGTGTTGAGGACAAGTTAAATCCTGTATTGGGGTCCTGTTCTTGTAAACATTATGTAAAGCTAAAATTCTTCTGTGTCTTGCTTCCTATGTCTTGCTCATTTAATATAAACATTATGTAGAGCTCTGTTTCTTCTTCTTTTGCTTCCTGTATGTATGTATGTGTCTGATGACGAAGTTGGTTTCTTCAGAATTGATCGAGTCTGACAAAGTTGTTCTGAACATTTCTTGAAACAGGGCGAGGCCGGTGATGTCCGTGCGGTGATGTCCCTGGGGTGGCGCCACTATGCCCGACGCTTGCCCTGGTCACCGCGGTGGTGCTTCGCCAGCTTCCAGACCCTCTCCTGGAAGTGGTGATGGTCACACCATAGCCGTGGTGTGGCTGAGCCTCTGCTACGGCTACAATGTCCCGCTGGTGAGCTACTCCCCATTCCTTCTTCTCTGATGTAGCTCCTGCATGGCCTTGTCCATGATTTGCGTTGGATGTGGGGCTGTACTAGTTGCTGCTAGATGCTGTAACCAAGCATCAACTCCTACTAGAGCTCTCTAGTGATAAATTCATGTGGTTCTAGGGTCTGTCAGTAGCTGCCCACGTGTACTTGCTTTACATATGTGCCCCTGTGATGCTCTGGTGATATGGAGTGGCTGATATCAAAATCATGGTGGTGTTGATGCTTATCTTGCGTGTCTCTGGTGGTGGTGGTGCTGACAGCAGTTACACACCTAGCTTGTAACTAATATCATTACTGCTAATTTACCTCAAGTTAATCTGAACATGGTTGAAATGAGCGCTGCTAATTTTGCTGTCTAATATCAATTTTTACCCCAAGTCCTTAAGTAATTATTTTCATTGCATCAAAGTTAGCTGAGAATATTGACTAGAATATTTTATGTATGACATGATGCATGTACACATACGGTTGAGAAAATACCGAGCTGCAGTGGAACAACCTGGAGTTAGAGAACTTGAAGGACAAGATCAACGAGGTGACCGACGTTATGGTGGCTGTGTACGGCGGCGACCACAAGTTCTTCGGTGAGCTGGCAGTGTCCATATTGTGTGATATATGATGTTGCTCCGTTGTGCATCTCTCTTTTCTTGTGTGTTGCATCATTGTTGCTTGATAGAGTAAATGATTTCAGTCTTGGTTGTGGCCAATCTTTACTATGTACCATGCTTAGTGTTTACTAAACTGAGGCATTGGGCATTGGAATTTAGGCATTTATGTATAATTTTAGTTTTGGATGTGTCCAATGCAAACATTGTTGTCAACTATCAAGTTGATTTTAAAATGTCTCGTTAACTTCATTATTCTAGTATTTATTGTTAAATATGCTGTTAGATTTACTTCTATTTTGTTCCTAAACATTTTGTTCTGTAACATGCAGATGCTGGGCTTTCATGTTTCTTTGTGAGCATCAGGACAAAGAAGTCGGAGGAAGCATAGTTCTAACATTGTTGTCAAGTGTCAAGTTTTGCATTAATGAAGCCCTTTATGCTTCTCCTATTTGTATGTGTGTATGGTGTAGCAGAACCTGGCTCATGTGATTGTACACTTGTGGAGCTTGTTATATGATTGTAAACTTGATGCTGATCACATTGTATGTGTGTTATATGATGTAGCACTTTGATGGTTGATAATATTTGAAGTATTTCGTGCGTTTTCTGTGTGCTAATTTAAATACTAGGTATTTATTTGCGTGAAATAAAAAATGAAGAATATTGCCCTGATGGATAGGACCTAGTACTAGAACTTGACAATGGGGACCCACCTGACTAGTGAACCCAATTTAGAAAAAAGGAAAAAAAATGAAATTGTTGAGAAAAAAGGCCATGGCCCAAAAATAAAAAGGCTGCAATGCTGGGCTTGGTCCATTTAGCTGACAAAAAAATCATAGGAAAAAATATATAAATGGGCTGAATTAATGGGCTCAGCCCATGTAAAACACCGAATTGGACCGGGCTGATTCTTGTGCCACATCAGATTGCCACGCTGGATGCCTACGTGGCCTGGGGAGGTTGCTAGTGACCAAAACGCCACAGTAGGAATATTTTGGTCGTAAATGTCCACGACCTTCTCACAGAGAAGGTCGCTATAGTCAGTTTACGACCGCCAACTTTTGACCTTCTGTTTTTGGTCACAAAAAGGTCACAAATGGAAATTTGTGACCTTTCAGTGACCAATAGTGGTGGTCACAAGTTGACATATTTCTTGTAGAGTGTTTTTGGAACACATCCACTCGCCGTTAGTTCAGGAAGATCCGTTTACTGATGAAGCCCCGCAGCCAAAGAGTGCCACGGATCCGACTGAAGTCGAAATTCCAGCAGTGGTCGACCTAATCATGGAAGTCTTGGTAATCACTCCCGACTGGACGGTACCGTACATCGCGTATATCCTAAGGAAAGAACTCCCAGAGGACAAGGAAGAGGCTCGACAGATCGTCCGTCGATCCAAAGCCTTTACAGTCATCAAAGGGCAGTTGTATAGAGAAAGCGCGACTGGAGTTAGTCAGAAGTGTATAACACCGGAAGAAGGTCAGATGATCCTTGATGATATCCACTCGGGGACCTGTGGCCATCATGCGTCCTCTCGGACCATTGTGGCTAAAGCATACCGAGCGGGATTTTACTGGCCGAGAGCAAATGAAATGGCGAAAGAGATAGTCGACAAGAGTGAAGGATGCCAGTTCTACTCCAATATGTCGCACAAACCCGCGTCAGCCCTGAAGACCATTCCACTCGTCTGGCCCTTCGTTGTTTGGGGACTGGATATGGTTGGACCATTGAGAATGGGCAGGAGCGGTTTCACGCATGTGCTGGTGGCAGTCGACAAGTTCACCAAATGGATTGAAGCTAAGCCTATCAAGAATCTTGACGCTTGCACTGCTATCAGTTTCATCAGGGAGTTGACATTCAGATATGGAGTCCAGCATAGCATCATCACTGACAATGGGTCGAACTTTGATTCAGACAAGTTCACAGCTTTCTGTGCCTCTCAAGGCACACGAGTCGACTACGCTTCAGTCGCTCACCCCCAGTCGAATGGACAAGCGGAAAGGGCAAATGGTCTGATTCTCAAAGGGTTGAAACCTCGGCTGATGCGCGATCTTAAGCATGCACCAGGCGCATGGGTCGACGAGCTTCCATCAGTCCTTCGGGGATTGAGGACTACCCCTAATCGGTCGACTAGAAGAACCCCGTTCTTTCTGGTCTACGGAGCGGAGGTAGTCTTGCCGAGTGATCTGCTTCCCAATGCACCTCGAGTCGAGCTCTTCTCTGAAGATGAAGCAGAACAAGCCCGGCAAGACGCTGTCGACCTCCTGGAAGAAGAAAGAGAAATGGCTATGATCCGATCGACCATTTATCAGCAAGACTTGCGTCGATTCCATGCCAGAAATGTGAAGAGGCGAGCCTTCCAAGAAGGAGACTTGGTCCTCCGAGTGGATCAACAGAAACCACACAAGCTCGCTCCTACTTGGGAAGGCCCCTTCATCATCACCAGAGTCCTCCACAATGGAGCGTATCACCTTTACAATGTCGATCACCAGATTGATGAGCCACGAGCTTGGAATGCAGAACTGCTCCGCCCCTTTTACACTTGAGTTCTCACTCGGATGAGATGTAATAAGAAAAACTTCTGTAGTCTATTTATCAAAGACAAGAGTGTTACAATTTTTCCAGTAATTGTTGTTGTTTTTGTTTGCGTGTGAAATCCCCCAGTGGGTGGCTTAGCTGCGAATCCGTTACACCTAAGTTTGTAAAAAAAATCCTATCAAGTGGTGAGCCAGCCTCCCACTCGGGGGGCTAAGCTGCGAACCTGTTTCGCCTAAGTGTTTGAAAATCCTACCGAGTGGTGAGCCAGCCTCCCACTCGGGGGCTTAGCTGCAAACCTGTTTCGCCTAAGTGTTTGAAAATCCTACCGAGTGGTGAGCCAGCCTCCCACTCGGGGGCTTAGCTGCAGTCCAGTACTCGCCTAAGTGTTTAAAATCCTACCAAGTGGAGAGCAAACCTCCCACTCGGGGGCTTAGCTGCAGTCCAGTACTCGCCTAAGTGTTTCAAATCCTACCGAGTGGAGAGCAAACCTCCCACTCGGGGGCTTAGCTGCAGTCCAGTACTCGCCTAAGTGTTTAAAATCCTACTGAGTGGAGAGCAAACCTCCCACTCAGGGGCTTAGCTGCAGTCCAGTACTCGCCTAAGTGTTTAAAATCCTACCGAGTGGAGAGCAAACCTCCCACTCAGGGGCTTAGCTGCAGTCCAGTACTCGCCTAAGTGTTTAAAATCCTACCGAGTGGAGAGCAAACCTCCCACTCAGGGGCTTAGCTGCAGTCCAGTACTCGCCTAAGTGTTTAAAATCCTACCGAGTGGAGAGCAAACCTCCCACTCGGGGGCTTAGCTGCAGTCCAGTACTCCCCTAAGTGTTTAAAATCCTACCGAGTGGAGAGCAAACCTCCCACTCGGGGGCTTAGCTGCAGTCCAGTACTCGCCTAAGTTTGAAAAATCCTACCGAGTGGAGAGCAAACCTCCCACTCGGGGCTTAACTGCAGTCCAGTACTCGCCTAAGTTTGAAAAATCCTACCGAGTGGAGAGCAAACCTCCCACTCGAGGGCTTAGCTGCAGTCCAGAACTCGCCTAAGTACGAAACACGTCCCAATCCGCAAGGACGATGAGGTGCAGGTCAACTGCTACCTTCTTCTTCGGAGCTGCGCCACAAATACAAAGTTGTCTCGAGTAAGGAACAAGTTCCACTCGACAGATAACTCATGGAGATATTCAACGATAAATCAAGTTCGAATAAATCCCAGGGGTCCCAGACCGCAGATCAAAGTACTCGAGCTTTCAGCTCGAAAGAGTTTAACGGTTACAAAATCCACTCGGCATTCCGAGGCAAATTTAGGGTGAAGCATAGAAGTTTTTATTCCTCAAACAGAGGACTGGAAGGGGCGATGAACTGGTCCAAGTCAATCCCGTCAGCAATCCGAGTGGCAGCAGCGATGAAGGTCTCCATGAAGGACTGAAAATTGTGCTTCCTGGTATTGGCAACCTGGATAGCAGCCAGCTTTTCCTCTCGCGCCTCCTTGCAGTGAACACGGACCAGAGACAGAGCAACGTCAGCACCACACCTTGCAGAGGATTTCTTCCATTCCTGCACTCGGCCTGGAACTTCATTCAGTCGAGTCATCAGAGACTCGAGGTCATTTTGAAGCGTCGTCCTAGGCCAGAGCGACATGTCGATCCGCGACACCGCAACCTTCAGTCGAGCAAGATAATCAACCACGCCAGCAATGCGAGACTCCAGTCGGAGCACGTTCATGGCAGCCTCATCCTTCACAGGATAATTGATGGGGTCCAGACCTGTCTCCACTCGACTGGTTTCCTCCTCGAAGTTCTGGCAGAATTATGTAAACACAATTCAAAGGTAAGTCAGTGGCTCTACACGGTTTTGGTGACAACAAGTCAGTTGGGTCGGAGTAATTACCCTCAAGCATGACGAATAGCTTCTTGGCGAGTCCACCGAGATAAGCCTCCAGATCATTCCTCTTCCCCGCCAGTTCGCTTGCCTTGTCACTCAGAGCTATCTTATCGTTCTTCAGACGGCTGACCTCTTGGTTTGCCGCATTGAGAGCGGCTTTCAGCTTGGTGTTCTCCTCTTCAAGGTTACTGACTGAAGCCAGTTTTTCTTCAGCAAGCTTTGTTTTTCTCAAGGCCTCCTTCTGCGATTCGGCAAGGTCATGGTCCTTCTTCTTCAGAGCCTCCTCCATTTTATCTGTGGAACGGCAAAGTGAGATCAACATCCAGAATGGCCAGAAAAAAAAGGACAGTCGTCAAAAGCTCACCAGCCATACTTTTTGCTTCGTCTCTCGCCTTCTGCAAGTTCTCCTGAGCAAGCTTCAAGTCAAGGTTGAGCTGGATATGTTTGTTTTCCAACTCAGTGTAGCGAGCCACAAGTTCGCAGGATTTCTGCGAATAATCAGTCGACAGACGTCAAAGATAGGTTGCTTCCGAGTAACTAAGAGATAATTGTGGCGTTTCTAAGACTACAGCCGAATCAAAAACATTCGACAGTAGTCTCGGGGACTACACCCAGTGGGTGCACTCAGCGTGCCCCCACTGGTTCGACCAAAAAAAAGTCGACTGCCCGCAGTCGACCATGTCCAGTGGGTGCTCTCAGCGTGCCCCCACTAGTTCCAAGATTCCATTCGACATGGCCTGACCAGACCGAGTGAAGAAGTTCGAATAAAGCAACACAATATAAAGACTACAGTCGACTACCAGCAGTCCACCGTAGTCTCGGGGACTACACCCAGTGGGTGCACTCAGCGTGCCCCCACTAGTCCAAAAAATTCAATCGACACACCCAGTGGGTGTACAGGTACAAAGATCTTCGGAAAAGAGAGTCTTCAGACAGCGTATCCTAACGGAACAAGCGGTGATCGACTGACCTGGACATTGCTCTGAAGGGCTGAACTCGCGTCATAAGCTGCTTGGCTGGCTTCCCGGACCACCTTCACTTGCTCCATCATGATTCCCGCCTGGCGTATAGCCTCCTTAGCGGCACCCACTTGATCCTCAGGGACGTGGTGTGTGGCAAAAAGCGAAGACGGGTCTGCAGTCGACGATGAAGGCCGGACACTCGTCAGAGGCACAGCGAAGGTCACAGAAGTCCGAGTGGTATTACCACCTTCTTGAACTACGGCCTCAGGTGCTGATGTGGTTCGTGGGGTCTTGCCAGCCGACGCCTTCCTATTCCTTCTCGCCCTCAGCGGCACTTCGTCATCATCATCAGGGAGGTCAATGACATGAGGAGGAGCTATGAGGAAAATCCAAAGTTAAAGATGAAAAACCCAATCGACCGGAAGAGACCGTCAGTCGACTAAAAGCGGAACATCAGAAATCATACCAGGGTTGGAGGTAGCAGCATCTTCCATCTCCTGGTCATCGTCCTTGGCAGAAATCTCAGAAGTAGGAGCACTACAAATTTCAAAAACCAGTCGGTCTATTCAATGAATCGACCAAGAGCCCGTCCATGTTCAACAAAAGAAAGCGAGTTCTATTGTTACCCGGAAATGGTGGGAATAGTCATCTTCATCTTAGGTAGGGCCTTTGGCGGCTTGGACGGCGTCGCTCGTGGATGCTTGGAAGCTTTTTCTGTCGGCGCTGGAGAAGAAGTCTGAGGGCGCTTTGACGACTGCCCAACAGGGACAGTCTCCTTACCGCGCTCCCGCACAGGGTCGTGTGTAAGCTTGGATCGCCTTTCCGAGCGGGGAGGTTCGACCTCTTCCTCCTCCTCTTCACTGGAGTCATCGTCATCCCCCTCCCCTTCGCCGTCAGATTCCCACTCTTCTCCACTTTCGCCTCCGCTCGCCTTCCCCTCCTCGGCCTGCTCCTGTGCTCTGTTGGGCGTCGAGTACATCTCAGTAATAGCCTGGAAGACAGCAAACAAGACAAAAGTCAATCGACTTATTCGAAGAGAACAAAAGGAAGAAAGCAAGGTTACAGTCGGACATGCAAGATCAAACCTTGTCTACTTCATATGATTGGTCGAGTGGAGGAATCCTCCTGGCTCCTCGGGGGTTGTCCTTGTTCCCTGTGATACTTGACAGCCACCCTTCCAGCATCTCGTCAGTGACCTCCTCCGGGTGAATCCGAGTGGTGTCTTCGAGACCCGAATACATCCACATCGGGTGGTCATGAGCTTGGAGCGGTTGGATGCGCCTCCGGAGGAAGACCTCTAACAAATCCATGCCAGTCACCCCCTCGCAGACAAGCTGAACCACTCGACCGACCAACACTTTCACTTGCGCCCTTTCTTCTGGCGTCACCTTCAGAGAGGAAGGTTTTTCTGCTCGGTTCAGAGAGAAAGGGGGAAGCCCAATCGACTGTCCTGGGGTCACCTGGTCTTTATAGTAGAACCAGGTCGACTGCCACCCACGGACTGACTTGGGAAAGGTGATGGACGGAAAAGAGCTTTTGCCTCTCATTTGGATCGCCAGGCCCCCGCACAACTGAATCACTTGCGTCCTTTCATCACTCGACTTGGCTTTCTTAACCGACTGAGAACGACAAGTGAAAATGTGCTTGAAGAGCCCCCAATGGGGGTGGCAACCCAAGAAATTCTCACACAAGGAAACAAAGGCAGCAAGGTACACAATGGAATTCGGAGTAAAGTGATGGAGCTGCGCTCCGAAGAAGTTCAGGAAGCTCCGGAAGAAAGGATGAGGAGGCAGAGAAAATCCGCGATCGATGTGGGTAGTGAGGAGGACGCACTCACCCTCACGAGGCTGGGGTTCAATCTCGCTCCCCGAGAAACGCGCAGATTCGTGGAGAATGAATCCCCCCTCAACCAGATCATCAAGGTCATCTTGCCGAATCGCCGAGGGCATCCAATCACCCTGGATCCAGTCCTTGGGCAGAGAGGACCTCGAAGAAGATCCGCCCCGACCGGACTTCTTCGTCTTCCCCTGCGTCGTCGCCTTCTTCGCGCGCTCCAGAGCCGCCGTCTTCTCCTTCACCATCGTCGCTGACGAAGCTCGAATGGGCCGGCGGTACCGAAGCGAGAACGGAAGTCGCGGAAGATTTTGCAAAGGAAGGGAAAAAGTGAAGGCGCACTGTTCAAAAGCCCTGGGCCGGCAGCTTATATGGGGTCGCTTCCGAGTGACTGACCTGTAGGCCCAGGCAATCCTGCCAAATCTCGCAACAGTCGCGCGCGCGATACGTGGCGAAAAAGGTGGCGCGGAAATCGAGAAGGCTCCATTCTATCCCATCCGATTACTGCGGCCGCCTCCGTCCCGCGCGCTTCCCGAAATTCGAATCCCGTGAAATCCGCTGGCTGCAGAACAACTCGTCAGGCAAAAGATCTCCTACACACCGTCACTTGGAACTTTTCAAGTACAAAAACTCACTCGACAAGAAACTAAGAATGGATCAAGGCGACTGGAAAGGAAGTTGCTGTCGTCAGCCAGGTTCCTTGATCCGAAACAAGATATGCTCAAGGCACGAAAAACGAGTCGGAGAAGTTTTCAACTCATTCCCCACTCAAACCTCGATCCATTCGGGGGCTAATGATGAAGCCATGTACCTAGGGTAGGGTCATGGACCTGTCCTAACTACTCTACCCAAGGACATCCTTAGAAGAAATCATATTTCAATCGACTTGGAGGTGTTCCACTCGACGAACTCGAAGACACTCGACCATGAAGCTATCACTCGACCAAGGTCCAACCACTCGACGGCCAGGAGACCTAAAGTCACTCCGCACGCTAACGGTCAGGCATTGAGTAGCTTTTATGGCCTTTATAGCACTTTATTAGAGGCGTTACCAGTAACGCCCAGCCTTAATGTACTTTAAACCCTGCGTAACCGAGGGCTGGAGGGGTCTGACGAATTCTATATAAGCCACCCCCCTCCTCAGTGTAAAGGGTTCGCACCCCTGTAACTCATACACACATAATCCAGTCGACCGCCTCCGGGCTCCGAGAAGTAGGGCTGTTACTTCCTCCGGGAAGGGTCTGAACTCGTAAACCTCGTGTTCTTACAACTACTCCATAACTAAGATCTAGCCTCCCTATACATACCCCCCTACATTACTGTCAGAGTTAGAACCACGACAGTCGGCACGCCCCCTCACAAAGGTGCCCGCAGCGACCTGCCGCGCCTGCTCCACCAGATCTGCGCCCCAATCGGGGCGCTCGCCTCCTGCGTCCGCCATGGCGATGGAGAGGATGCGGTGAGGGAGACGAGGAGGTTGGAGAGGAGAGGGAGTGGGGAGTGGAGAGTGGAGAGAGGGAGACGATGCGGCGGGGGGAAATGGTGGGCGATGCGGCCGGAGGTGGTTGTCTTCCATATTTATATGATGGGACAGTTTTGGCAACTACCCGTGACACGTGCTGCCCCACGCGCGGGCGGCTTCACGCCTGCACGAAAGGCCGCCGTATACAAACAAATACGTATACGAACGGGCATACATATACGGCCGGGCATACGATCTAACCGGGCCCGCACGGGCCTCCCAGGGCTCCTCGACGGTTATACGCAGGGCAATAAAGACGATCGTGCCCCTCATTATGAACCGTTTTTGGTTCATCCTGACCATCGATGTGTTTTTTCACCCCGCGTTCAGCCCAGGAGGGGAGCACCGGAGCAAAGACGCAAGAGCAATGCATGGTGGCGCTAGCTGCTTCCATGACATTGTGAACGTCCGCACTTGCTGTAAACCATGCTCGGTTCTGTCTTGGCAGGAGATGATCTCACGTCATCTTGTCAGTGTCTCGCTAGCCCAAACTGGGTACCACCCAGTTTTTCGGTCTAGTGAGAGATAGACGCGTGTACGTGACTCACAGTTTCCACCGACGGCCGAAACTCCGGTCAAGAAAATAGTATTAACGCGGGTCGGTTCAGTCCTCACGGGTATCATTGTATTTTGTCCTTTGCCCCGTCAACTTCAAGTCGCCGGCGTTTTGTCCGTGCGGTATTCTAGACTGGGCACAAAAGGGACCTAGAAGACTGGGCATGAGCCCGTCAACTTTGAGCATTCCCGT
This sequence comes from Aegilops umbellulata, assembly GCA_032464435.1. Lineage (NCBI taxonomy): Eukaryota > Viridiplantae > Streptophyta > Magnoliopsida > Poales > Poaceae > Aegilops > Aegilops umbellulata. The sequence goes on along the minus strand of CP136059.1, from coordinate 357,251,900 downwards.
TCAGACTTGAGAACCGAATCCGAGGCAACTGCTGTGCATGAAATTCATACGAAGCCATGGTGTAAAAACGAACATCAATTCACATGGCTGTTTTTACACCCGTGTACCCTTGCTGAAAGGATTGGCTGCAACCGGATCCGGAATCCTTTGAAATGTTATAACCCCAGCTGCTGCAATTATCGCCGTGTGTTCCTAGCTGATTCTGCAAATTTGTAGTACGACGTATCGAGGCTACCCAGAGCATCTACAGGCGGACTTTACAAATCCGGCCCCTCAAACGCCCCGGACGTACCCGGATGTGTCCACGGGTACTGATCGAGCACGTCTCAAATTAGCCACTTTGCATCCGTCTCTCTTATATTTCATCCCTGAGATCCATACAAAACATGCAAAAGTAATCCTACGTACTACATCTACATACTATCCTAGGTATTCTTCGTCGTTAGAGATGTCCACGACGACGGTGTCGGGCGTCGGCTGGACGGGCGGGTAGGAGGGCTCTGGCTCATCCTCCTCCTGCTCGACCTCATCCATGTAGGCGAACATCTCCGCCTCGTCCACGGGCTCTTGCGCCTCCATCTCCTGCCGGCGACGGTGTCTTGCCTCCGCAGCCGACTCCGATCGGAGGGAATCGAGGATGGCCTGTTGCTCCGCCTACAGATCCCCGTCGCTAGCGTGCCCCACATCCTCCTCCTCTGGCTCCTCCTCCTCCACCTCCAACTCCTCCTCCGGATCCACAGCATTCGGAGGTAGCCCCGCAGCGATCCGGGCTTCGCGCCTAGCCTGAATTTGCTCAAGGAGCTCGAGTCGGAGCTCCGGCGTCAGAAAGGGCTCGCTCCTCACCCGGCGGCAGGGGGGCATGGCTACTAGGCGGACGGGTGGAGTGGAAAGTGACGGCGGCGGCGGACAAGAGGAGGAAAATCTGGATGGATGATAGGGTTTCGACTTAAATAGCCGGGCAATGCACTACGCGGCCCGCCAGAGTTGCGCCACGCGGTGCCAGAAATAAGAAAAATTACATCTAGATTCGTAGACCACCTAGCGTCGACTACAAGCACTGAAGCGAGCCGAAGGCGTGCCACCGTCATCGCCCCTCCCTCGCCGGAGTCAGGAACAACTCGTTGTAGTAGACAGTCGGGAAGTCATCATGCTAAGGCCCCGTAGGACCAAAGCACCATAATAGCAACCATCGCCGATGTAGAGAAGGTTAGATCGCAAGGATCCAACCTGAAGACACATGAACAAAGACCTTTTTAAGCATTATTCAATATTAGATACAAGTTCAAATGTACAAATTTATAGAAAAACTGTTGACAATGTATTAAAATATGTTAATCTTGTATTTGAAAAATTTTAATCAAGATTTTTTTTTCCATGTATTCAAAATTTGTTAAACTTGTACTCGAAAAATGTTACACATGTAGTAGAAAAATGTATTAAAAATGTACAAAAATATGTATTGGAAAACAGTGAAAAATCAAGAGAAAACAAAAGAAAAACAGAGGAAAACGAGAAAGAAAGCAACAAAATAAAGAAAAGGAAAAAGGCAGTAAAAATCAAGAAACCCGAAGAAAAATAAAGAGAAGAAAAACAGAGAAAACCCGGTGGAAAACAAAAATAAAGTAAAAGATAAACGAAACACCAGTGAAAACCAGTGTTTTTCCTTTAAGTAGTTCGCGTCCTTCTTATCTAACCTGAACTCCGCAATGGCTTAGTGACTACCAACTCTACAAAGGAACTAGAAGATCTAGGGATCAAACCCCTGTTACTGTAGACACTCGGCGCGGGAGAAGCTACAGTCTCGCTATATGCGAGACATAGCTCTCGTGGATGGATTGGGCTAGGTTTAGATAGGTGGGTAGGTGGGCCAAGAAAGGCAGTTGGGCCAGCTTTGATTAGATGGGCTATGGCGCTGGCTGGCTTGGGCTTCTCACTATCTGATTTACTTTTCTGCCTTTTCCTAAAAAAAAGTTTTAAAATAAAAAGACTTTTAGAAAAGCATGGCCCTGGCGAAGTTTGGAGTCCAAACTGAAAGTAGAAAAGGCATGGAATTTTTCAAAACCTTTGGAGAAAAGGAAAAGAACTAAAATAAAATATAAAGAAACCTCAAATTATTTCCTGAAAATGTTCATAGGTTTTAATTTGTTGTAATGTTTAATAGAATGAAGAAAAGAAAAATAAATAAATAAAATCCACATGTTAATTCACCAAATACATGTAACAAAGATAGCAAAAGGAACTAGGGTTTTGGGTTGGGGCTGTTACATTTATGCTGATATTCGAAATGAAACTTTTAGGGAACCAGAGCTAGTACTAGATAGAGCCAGAACAACGATTGGATCATAAACATACGAATCACAATTGTTAAGGGTTTGGTCCACCAAATTAATGTCCCGGTGTTTTGTTTTTCATGAAATTGATTGCATATTTTTCATTTAACTTGTTGAGCGTCGTCTACTTATAATACTCCCTCAAGCTCATAAATTGAAGAGATTTTGGATAATTTAGATGGCCTCCAGTACTCAGGTCAGTATGCATGAGAATCGATCAATGAGTAACCAGTGTGTGTCGGCCCCAATTGTATGTAGTACATTAATCAACCCCCAATTTGGACAATTGGCGCCATGAAAGGCAAAGACCAAGATTTTGACTTGGATCGGCCGCAAAAACACAAAACCACATTTGAGGCACTCTCATCTCATGTCGTGGAATGATACAAAGATGCATTGATATTTCCCATGCTGCGACGACCCTACGCCTCGGCCAGCTCCCTGAAGGTGATCGGACTGACGAACCGCGCCGGCCCGTCGTAGAATGCTCGGCCGGCGAGCCTGGAGGTGGCCTGGGTAGGGTGCAGGAAGTCCCAGAAGAGGAACTTGCCGCGGTCGCCGCAGTAGCCGGCGCTGGGGGTGCACCCTCCGTCGGCGTTGAACCTGCCGCCGCCTCCACAGCACGCGCTCTTCAACTCCGTCAACCCTGCACGCCACAAAGTGAGCCACGTTACATTCTTGGTGTACTCTAGATGTCGCAGACCCTAGATGTACTGTACTTGATATCAGCTTGATCTTAGAATGCTGCGATTTATTTTTACCTGCAGACTGTGGGTCTTGGACGATGCTGGAGACGAGCTCGTAGGCGCTGCCAATGGCGTACTCCATGCCCTGCATCTCGGAGACGAGGCCGGCGAACAGGTCCCGGATCCCATCGTTGAGGCTCTTCGCTAGCCGGTTCAGCGGCTCGACGCACTCCCCGGCCGGGTTCCGGCTCCTCCAGTACGGGCAGCACCCGATCGGCGCCACGTCGATCACCGCGAACTTCCTCGCCCCCAGGTTGTACAGCGTCTGCAGCACAACCATGCAGTTGATTTGATTCAGAGTTGAACATATATAACACAGTGAGTTGGCTGAGTTGAAGCCTAATGGAATGGAACTGATCATCACTGGTCAGGTCTCTTACTTTGACATGGCTGTCGTATGTGGAGACCACGGCTTCCCGGAACTGCTGGAGCGCGGTGGAGTCCGGCGATGCGTCCTGCGAGAAGAAGTCGATGGCGTCGTTCGAGCCCGCGCTGATGAGGAAGATGGACTTGGACAGGAAGGCCGACGCTCCGAAGGCACCCAGTCTGGCTGACAGCATCTGGTCTTTGAGATCCGAGAAGTACTCGATCTGCTTCGTCATGTTGATCGTGTCTCCCTGGTAATATGATCATCTGGTTGTCAAATGTTGCTGGCACTAGCTGAGGGTGTCAATTGTAGTACTTGCTGATTTTTAATTCTGGCCAGATTTTAAATTGTGTGTGGTTCATGACATTAAAGAGAGATGGAGTACAGGAGAAAGTTGTTGCTTTGATTGAACAATCGAAGAATTTTCACAACTTTAGGTAGTAACGAATCATCTACTCGACCTAAATTCTTCCGGTGAACATTAAAATATAGAACAAAATTTCAAATGTACTTGGCGTTAGTAACCAATTCAGACGAAATTTATGTCTGGACAAAAATAAATGAATTGATGACATGTTTCTACTGAACCGAAAAAACAGAGGCAGAAATGTTACAGCAGATGTGGCCTGGACGTACCGTGGAGTCAAGAACACCGGAGCCTCCAGAAGCAAAGCTGGCTCCTCTCATGGAGGCAGAAGCGGCCACCGGCTTCTTCGCCGTCGTGTTGCCCAATGCCTCGCCACTGCCGGCGACAAGGGAGAGGTACGGCGGCGGGCTCCCGCTGAAGCCCATGTGGACAGCTGCAAATTTCACCACTGATCAGATAGACAGCCGAGCCGCCATTGATTCAAAAGCGTGTGATCAGTTTTTGCTCACCCAAGAAGTCGGCGCCAATGAAGCCATTGCTGAACCTGCCCGTCGGCTCAGCGCCGGGGAAGTCGACGCCATTGTGAGGGAAGTCAGCCCTGGCACTGGTCCCCGGCAAGTAGTTGTTGTTCCCCACATCGGCAGTGGAGTCGCCGAACACAAAGATCGCCGGAACCATTGCCCTGGAGACAACGGTGCTGCTCACCACAGCCACCAACGGCAACCGGATCGCCGCAGCAACGAACAGCAACCGGAGTGCCATCGAAGCTCGTCGCAGTGCAGCCATGGCCGATTCCAGTCAACAGACAAAGAAACAACTCCTGATGCTTTGCTAGCAAGTCTGGCCAGATAATATTCTGATGGAAGAATGAAATGAACCCTGGCAGCATGCTCCAGCTAAGCTCAGTGCACCGTGCTGCACCTTCTCCAATTACATTCACTTGCTCCATTAAAATTGTACCAAGATAACTACCACAAGGCTGAAGAGAAAACAAGCCACAATTGTCTGGTTCTAGCTGCCACAATTATCACATGGTACTGAAACAAATCAATTTGCACAGCACATCAGTAGTTCGAATTTAAAAAAATACTCCCAAATAGTGTCAGCATGGGAATTCATTGATGCAGAGTGATATATACAGAGCACAATCACAATGCAATCTGTCGGCCAAATCAGAACTACTCCCTCCCCATCCCATAATATACGATGTTTTTCAAACTATGTTAGCTTGAAAAACAATCTTATATTGCAGGACGGAGGGATTAAAACCGATTGTTTTTTCTCAAAACAAAACCGACTGCTAATGGTATCCGCTCTGAAAATCAGAACATGCATGGAGGCATTGGGTCGAAAAAAAGAGACACGAATAAATGCGTAAACAACACTATCCGCATCTCTGCTGATGTTACAATGTGACAAGTTACAAAGGCAACTTCTGCCAATCAGCACAGCATTTCCTCCAGAAAGTTTTTGCTGAGCATTTGCTCTATGAACAATACAACAAAATTTTGCCAACTATTTCACATACACTGTTTTCTCATCAGCACAAATTTTAGTGCTGATGTAAATTTCAGGGGACAGTGTCCCTGTAATGACAGATGCAAATATGATTCGGACATCACCCCTATAATGAAGACAAGCAGGCTTGTTTGCTTCTCTGGTAGATACCATGTGATTACCAACTAAGTCAGAGTTACGCCTTTTTCCTTGTGATTCTGTAGCCAGACAGAAATCATGTCGGTCAGAACAATTGATGCAAAATGTGGAAAAGAATTGCAGTGATAATTGACAAACCTGAAGCAATGAATCCCAAGTGCGTTGGTGATTTCATGGATAACGGACGTAGCAAAATGCATGTACAGCGCCACTGTCAAATTGATCAAAGTAGTCAGATCAAAGATACGTTTCGCACTACAGCCTATGATGGGCACATGATAATTACTGTAATCCATGTCTCGTGATATATATTTTTCAAGTGAATTTTTTTACTGTAAAGAATAACTTTGAGGATCCGCCTGAAGCTTATAAATCAAGAAAAAGTACCAAAGTACAACCAAGTGACTAATACAACAATCTAATGTCTGACCAAACACATGACAATATAAACAGAATCACTAATCTAAAATAGAAAACCAGAAAAATAATACGTGCAAGTACTTTTTCACAACAGTACAGAAATGATCCCTCTAGTATATTGAATGCAAAACTCTGCAACTCGTCCATTGAAAAGAAAACGCGCTGTGAAAATAAGGTAATACCTGTAAATAAGCAGTATATCAGGAGAACGAGCTGCTCATCAAAAAGGGGGTTTCTGCAACGATCAATGACCATAAAATTAGAATTTTTCATACAAAACCCATCATAGCCCATGATAATTATATACAGTGTACTCCCTCCGTTCCAAAATACATGACTTCCATTTGACAAAATATAGATGTATCTAGACATGTTTTAGTATATAGGTACATCCATTTTTGAACAAATGGAAGTCAAGTATTTTGGAACGGAGGGAGTAATACAAAAGGCTCATAGGCACAAACCCATCATCAAGTCGGGCAGTCAGCGCATTTGCAACTGCAAACGGAAAATATGCCAGGGCCTGCAAAAGGAAGCCAGTTTTTAGACATGACAAAGTATAAACATACTGGCATAGGCTCCATAAAGAACACTGCAAAGAAACCAGGTCATTAGGCAACTACCATGCACATTCCTGTCTTCAGACCTTTGGGTTCATCACATAAGTGAGCCAGAATCATTCTTCCCTGTGCAGCAATATAAGCAGATAAGTAATGTCCATACAGTTATGAAAAACAGCATCTACAAAAGAAACGTGCCCCCCAATTTATAGAGAAAATGCCTTATTTGACACTAACTTAAAATGAGGTTCCTTATCTGGCCCTGGAGAAAATTCTCTTCCCTATTTGACATCTAGTCTTAATTTCTTCCCTTATGTGACAACCGCCATTGGTTCTGTTACACCGTTCTGTCAAAAAAAATCAGGTGGACCGAAATACCCCTCTACTAGTCGCTATCCTATATCAAACCGAAAAAACAATCCCGACCGAACCGTCCCTCTCGTCCGTCTTGAGTCCCCACCCAACCTGAACCCTAGCAGCGGCGGCGGAGTGCTGGCTCGTAGCGGCGGTGGCGGCATGAGCTGAGGGGCCATGGACCAAGGGGTCGCTGCGGGTGGCGGCTCAGGCATGGCTGCAGGGCCCGGAGCAAGCACAGCGGCGGACGGCGACCCAGGCACGACGGAGGGCAGCCAAGGCAGGGCTGGGGATAGTAGCCAAGGCACGGCGGCCGGAGGTAACAGCGCGGCTGTGGAGCGCTCGTCGGTGAGCTCAGCTGCGGGCGCAGGCCATGGCGCGGCTGCGAGCTCGGCTGCATGGTTGAGCGCGGATGCGGGCTTGGGCCACGGTGCGGCTGCAGGCTCGACTTCAGGTTCAGCGTCGTCGGCGTGTCTAGAAGGGTGAGTGTCTTCCATGAATTGCTCTCCAAATGCAGGATTAGAAGGAGATTGCCTCATATCCAGTAGCAATGTCATGCATAAGTTTCTCTTCTATTTACAGGATGGATCCAAATTCAAGTTATGTGCTGAAAATTAGATTGCTTGGCAACCCAAAAAAAAAACTAGAAAGGAGACCAGTGTTTTTATTTTGAGAAGGTTATTTATTCTGACTTGACTGGTAGTTGTGACTTGACTGGGAGTAGTACTGATGTATGTGGTGAATGTGAACCTGGATGTGACGCACTCCCTCTGTTCCTAAATATAAGATGTTTTGGTAGTTAAAATTGAAATACCAAAACATCTTATATTTAGAAACGGAGGGAGTATGTGTGAACATGGATGTTTCTGGTAGTTGTACATGTTGTGATGCAGTTTGTATTTATATATATGAATTGTGTGAGATATGGGATCAAATTGCAGGGGAGGTTCTGCCCAATTTCCACTTTTTGGAATTAAAATCAGAGGACAATTTTTGGATTGAAATCTGTTCGGTGAGCAAATTATGGGGTTTCAATTGGTCATTTAACCATGACCAAATATGTAACATAAAATGAAGTATTCTGTCACCGTGGTATAGATACCAAGAGACCAATCTAACTACGCTTGGATAAAGAGTCAAAACAAGAGCAGAATCGCAACAGTAGTGACAATGCCCAGATTGGCAGGCAAAATGACGAATTAGTTTCGAACATGAAAAGGTGTTAAAGAGCAACAGCATCAAAACACAGATCAACAAGATATTTAATGTAGGTATTAGAAGAAGGCCTTACCACAAGATAGCCAAACGCAAAACCAGTTCCAATAATTAGCAGATGTGGTTGATTTCTCATTATATCTGAAGGAGATAGATAGGACCTGCATATTGATGTAACATCCATCAGTAATGACCTAACAGCTTTTTTCCTACATTATTGCTCTTTTTTTTAAAGAGTAGATATACAATAGAACTCAGAAAGGGTTAACAGCATACCATACGAGTGTTCCAGCCATGAGTAAACCGAAAGGGAAGAGCTGGTACAAATGAACAGGGGTGGAAAGTCACATGGAGAAAAGTTTTATGCAATATGACAACAAATCTAGACCTTACCATTGCTAGTGCCAGCACCATGCTTCCTTTTCTTGCTTCAACGACTTTGTAAACATTGTGAGTGCTGTAGGTAGGTTACAACACTAGCTTAGTGCAGCTTGATTAACACTTGAATGTGTGATCAGTTCTAAATTAAACTAATGTGGTGTCTTTCCAACTCAAAGGCTCAGATATCTGCCTTGCTAGCACCCAAAATCAATACAAGAGCATAAACTAGATAAACATCCAAAAGAACAAGAGGGCGATTCAGATCTCTCAATGCTGGAATTATTTGAACTGGAATAGTAGAGCTATGTACTACAATAAGAGGTGTTTCAGATCTACTGAGCAAGCGAAAAACACAGATCAGATAAAAACGAGAATCAAAATAGAAAATACTATACAAAATGACAAACAGAACTTACTTAGATCCAATCGTCGGGATTACAGCAAAAGCAATCATTAGAAACAGCACAATGCCATATAGCGACATTTCTGGAAAAGAAGCAATAGACAATAGACTTTAGCATAGGGAATGTCATCATTTATCACTATCATAGTTCATGTTACAGTTTTCGGTTTTCACAGCGAATTAATAGCACAAGGTTACATCAGCAACAGATGAAACAGTCAGGCTCATGTTAAGGAATTTATTAATATATGGTTTTAACACAACAATTAAATTACAACCATAAGCTTGGTAGTCCACATACCAGGAACAAGAGGCACCCAATTAAGAAGGGGCAATGATTTCCGGAAATCCTGCGCCCACCATTCAGCTCCTATGAAGGAAAATGAAAGGAAAAATGTGCAGTTAATATCAGTACTATATGACTGGATATTGATCACGTATACATGACAGATACATATGCACGGTATATTAGCAGCAGAAAACTATGAAGATTGACAAGCTCGACGTGGATTTGGTTCGTATGAAAGTTGATAAAAGTTAAGTCAAATAGTACCTGTGAAAAAGGTGAAGATATGGCACACATAAATCAGCATAAGGCCTTCAGTTGGCCCATTGACTATAGGAAGAACAAGTGTGTTTGTAAAATAGCTACACACAGAACAATTATGTGTGAGTGGAAAGATGATACTCAAAAGCAACACAACAAAAGTCTGCTGAGGTATCATCAATGCAGATATAAGAATAATCATAAATATTACAAAGCATCAACAGTAAGAAGGTTTCAAACTCAAAATAGTAGTGCTTCTATGCTCTTGTGGAAACTAATTTGGGAGAATCTTTATAGGGTAGTGGGTGGTTCCAACATGCTTCCTAGTTGGCACCTTCCATGAGAGCATTTAAACACTTCCAACATAACCAGGATCGTCCAGGGCCTGTGCGGGCTGTGCAACCACACAGGGCCCCCAAATTTCAGGGGCCCCCAAACTTTGGCCAAGTTTATATACTTTGTGAGGCTTTTTTCCTTTCTTTGTACGGTTTTGGGCCTGCCGGCCTGCTCTCGATCGCCCAAGCCTCTCCCCAGATCGCTCGCACGGCCCGAGTCTTTCCTGATCAGCCCCTTCTCCAGATCAGTCATGCCCGTCGCTTTGTTTCTTCTCAATTCTCCTACTCGACCGAATCTACATGGCGTCAGCGGATCGCAAGGACAGGACCAGGCGGCCAGACTTGCGCCACATATTCAAGCAGAGATCAGCGCCAACAGTGGCGAACGCCACCAAGAAAAGCAGATGGGTAGCAGCACGCCTACTCGGGCACTAAGGCTAAGGCCAGATCGTTGGGGTCGGTGGCTTGTTTAGGCATCACCAACCAATCCATGCCCATCAGGTGAAATTTATTCTAAGGTAGCTTTTCTGTTCAATAATTCAATGACTAATGGTCATACGGTCAATGTGCACGAGTTCTCTGATTAATTAACAAATCGCTTGATGTTACTTGCTTTGCGGTCGAATTGTTTGGGGAAAATAGTTGGTATATTTGATATATTTGTCAATATTATACAAAATAACACATTGAAAGTTATATAATTTAAATGAGAGTATGTTAGTTGTAAGAATTTTTCAGATTGTAGGGCTTCATTTGCATTTTGCACTAGGGCCCCAAATTCCTGGAGGCGGCCCTGAACATAACAAACCACGTGGAAATAGTTGGTACAAGTAAGGTATATGAAGCTTCACGAATCATTTTAAAAAAGGATGCCACAAGCACTGCGAAACATGTTCATCATTTGACTATAAAGCATCCAAAGGACTTGGAATCACAACTTCATAAGGGCAACATTATCCAAACAAAAGTACAACCTGATTGGTAATGGGTGTAGAAGAGTATAGAACAATGCATGCTCCTAAGATAGTTTGATGCTGTAACATAGAAGTGAAAGAACAAATGAACTCACTGTTCCCAGGTTGCAAAGTAGAAGGGGACAGCCGAAATGACCCAAAACCAAAAGGTAGCATTTCCACACATAGCAGTGCTCCCAAAAGCCAGGGACTCAAACTAATAGATAAACTAATCAGTTCACAACAATTTTGGTATCTATGCATATGTAAGGAACAAAGTGATGAATTTCCTTACAGTACATGCAAGCGCGTCGCATCCTGTTCAGGATAAAAGCTTGTCAGCGTCACATGCATGCTTTCCCAAAACTGAGTACAGCAAGCAGAATTTGGAATGGAGATTACCGTGATCAAAAAGTTCGCCTAAAGGACTTGATGAGTTCGTACGCCTTGCTTGTTTACCATCCACAGCATCAAAAGTCTGCATCCATATTTCAACGTGTATATTACAATTCTGAACTGGCAGTGACTGGAAATTACACATGGTAGAACCGTAAGAAAATCTAGAGACTTAGAGACCGGCAGGATAAGGGTCCACACGTTTAGAAGACATTTAGGAACCTTAACATGCATAAAATTAATAGCAAGCCCTCTGTGCATGGGTCATAAATGCTTTAACAATATTGCCAGAACTGCAGATTAATGACAATGACTCTACGAGCATTAGATGAATGCCATCTTTATCTGTTCTACAGAAAATGTGACACCTGTGGTATGCTGGAAAGGGAGAATAAGATGGTACAGTATTGCATAGTAGGGTGAGCATATAAAGTTGGATACCTGGTAAAGGAAGAGAAGGATTCCATGCGCAAGATGAACCCATCTAGGGGGCGCTGTATCGAGATGAGGTGAATACAACTGCGGCAAAATGACAGTGCTAAGTTAAAAGCTTGCTAGAGTATTACTGCAGCGGCAATTAACAAGCCGCAAAACCTTCAAATTTGCTTGTTCGACATTACTGACATAACATAGTACTTACAAAGCCAAGGAATGCCGATGTCAGCAGAAACATGAAACCTGTCAGCGTGATCTGGAAATAAGAAGCAATGTTCTATCAGGCCTTCAAACAAAATAGCATCGCTCACAACAGCAGCATGTGCAGAATTCTCACCATGTTTGGTCTGCAGATGATTTCGACGTAGATACAAAAGAAGTAAGGTTAGTCCTCCATTCACATATTTGAGCAAACAAAACAAGTTAAAGGATAAAATGCAAAACCAAAATTACTTTCATCAAGTAACAAAGATACGATTGTTACCAGAGCTAAACTTTGTATTATATAAGCAGCAGTGAACAATGATTAAGCAAGCATAATGTGTCGTGTCGTAGGTTCACAATAACCCGGTACAACAGAATCCTTCTTTAAGAACATGGACGTGGATCACTCCGGCCCTACCGGAATTAAAAAACGACCACACTGAAGTTTCGAATCACTCGCTTTAGAAACTAGAGAACATCCGGCTAGCATGTGACGAAAGCGAGTAACTAATCCAGCATTAGTTATATACTATGGAATATGTGCAAAGCGAGCTTTCCAGCGCCTCATTAGCGACTCCACTAAGCAAAAGCTGGGACTGAAGACCGCTTTCGCGTTGTCTGCACCAGGTGCCTGCAAGATGCTCCCCAAGCTAAAGACGGTTCCTCGTAGAAACAAAGCGCGCATTCCAAATCACAACCACATGGGGGCATAGCTCATAACCCGGCCTAACGGATCAACGCAGGGTGCCAGAACGCTACCATCATCCGCGCTAAAGTAGCATGGAAACAGGACGCGTTTGCGTGTATCGAACAGGGGCTATTTCACGAACATCAGCGCATTACTCGCGCATTGAGCTTGATACGGAACGGATCAAGCGGGCGCGCGCGGGCGGGGAGCGCTCGTGGAGGACAGCATACGGAGCAGGGAGCGGAGCAGGGAGGGAGGGGAGGGCGCTTACGGGAACCAGAGAGGGAAGACGTTGACGAATCGCGACCAGAAGGGCTGGAGGATGTACTTGGCGACGATGGAGTGGTCGACGCCGCTGTACTTGTACTTGCGCAGCGTCGCCACGCCGTGGCTCCCGACGTACCCCATCTCCTCACCGCCCCGCCCCCAAATCCGAGTCCCCGGCCGGCGGAGGGAGCGAATGGGGGGAGTGGAGGAGGCGGAGGAGGCCGCGTGCGTGCGCGCGCGCGTGGGCGAATGGGGGCGGCGCGATGGGTGGAGGAATTTATGCGGGGATCTGTCCGGTTGTGGCTGGCAATGGTGGTGGCCGCCGGTTGGGTGAGTGGTGGTGATATGAGGCGGAGGGAGGAGGGAAGAGAGAGGGAAGGCCTGGCCGTTTTGCGATTCGGCCCCCTGCAGGGCGTAGTTTTATGAATAAGTACCCCTACTGCCGTCTAGGTCAACAAACAACTTATTTTTAGGGCTAGGTCAACATACAACTACTCTTTTCTTCCACAACATAGTGACGTAAACTATTGTACGCGGCAAATTGACAAGGGTCTTGATAGACATTGATACTATGAGTTTGGGCTACATCACAGTACATGCCTGCATAAATATGTACAATGGCACGGGGAAAATTCATCCCGGCATACAATGCACTCCCTAAGCTCTGCGCAAGTATATAACCCCTACGATGATTATAGCCGAATGCATCAAAAGCACATGGAGAAACAATCTCTTGGCGCAAAAAAAATTCAAGTAAAAAGCCGCATGTAGCCTTGTTACTTTCCAGTTGCGTCCTCGCGTTTGATCGTTTTTGTTCCTTTTTGTGTTCTATAAAGGCATTTTGTCCTTGGTATCCCGTTTAGCGTTGTTCGTATGTTGTGGATTCGGCACTTCAAGGAGCAAAAGAGAAATTCCTTTTGTAGCTTGCCTGTTGCTGACAAGACGACAAATTAGGTCATAATGAGCAAAGAAAGCATCGTGATAATAATCCTTAAAGCTTGTCGACCGTTACAACCACAATCTGAATGGAAAGGGATATGTATGTCTCCACATAACAAACACTAACACAGGTGACACAAATTAGTATTTACATGAAACTCTTCTATCAGCTTCAAAGTAGTAGGAAAACTGGAGATGTGACCACATGCATATGTGTCGTATGGTCTTTTGCAGCCTGTTGTTGTACAACATAGGCTTGATTTCATGAATTGCAAAATTGTGGAGGGGAGGACGGCATAAAAAAAACTCTCGCAATCCCTATCACAATCATGATATTACGACTAGATATCTTTTTGTTAGGTTATTAGATGATAATGCCATACAAGTAACAATCACTCATGTCTCGTATCGTTGGAAACCATGACTTTGGTCATAAGTTGTAGTGGCACATGAGCATTGTCACATGCCTCTCTTAAATCTGCCGGTTCATTTATTAGCTTAATAGAAGGACATGAAGAAAATCTCTCAAGCATCGAAATTTAGGCAAGAGTCGAATGCAAACTTGTTTGCCCGTCGGTTTGTATGTGAGCCATTGCAATCATGATTCCTAGTGGACAGAATAATGCGTCTCTCTACATACTTGCAAATCCATCATACATCGAACAAAACTTTATGTGCAACATTGCCATCAATACCAAAAGTATAGCAACAAAGAGACGTGACCATACACACTCGATGCCCATTCCTAGGTGTCGGACGGTGTTGCATCGTTCTAGTACAACCTAGAATCGATTCATGAATTGCAAAAAGGTGGAGGGGCAGGCCGGCAAAGACCACGACAGAATTTCCCGTGTCCCTGTCTTCGTGTCCTGTGCGCTGACCCGCCCGTCAATGCGGGCCAGGGTTTCAGCACGTGAGAGAGAAGCCCAGCCCATGAGAAGTTTCCCACTCACTAGAAGCCCATGAGATCCTCCTCCTGGGTTGGGCTGGAAACCGGTCTCCGGCGTCGCAAAGCCCAACCAACACCTCTCGAAGTCGTGTATTCCCCATTCCCCGTTCCCGTTCCGCCTCGCCGCCGCCGTTGCTCGCTCGCCCCGCGCCACCGCCGCCAAGGATGGGGAGGGTGCCGGCGCAAGCCATGCGCGCCGCGAAGGTCCCCCGCCACGCCCTCGTCCCGAAGCCCTCCACGGCGTCCACCCCGCCGCCCCCTCCCCCGCCACCGCGTGGGCCTCGCCCCGCCGACGGCAAACCGCCCCACGGCAAGCCGCCCCGGAGAAGCCCCAGGGCGGGCTCCGAGCACGCGGGGGCCCTGGCCGTGCCGGACCGTCCTTCGCCGCCGGCCGAGAAGAGGCCCATCACCACGCCCGCGGAGCTCTCGGCCGCCATCCGCACCGCGGTGGACGCCGACGTGGACGCGGCCGCCTCGCTCGCGCTCAAGGCCGCGCGCACCATCCCGCTCCCGGCGCAGTCGCTCGCGCTCCTCCTCCGCCGCCTCGCCGCGCACCGCTCCGTGGCCGCGGCGCGGGACCTCCTCGCGGCACTCCCGTACTCCGCCGACAACCCCGCGCCGCGCCCGGCGCTGCTCGCCCTCGCCGACGCCTGCTGCCGCCGCGGCGACCCGCGCGAGATCGGGCAGCTGCTCCCGGTCCTCGCCGACCACGGCGTCCGCGCCGACGCCCACGTCTACAACGCGCTCATGAAGGGGCACTGCGCCGACTCCGACACCGCGGGGCTCCTCGGCGTGCTCCGCCGGATGAAGGACGACGGCGTGGACCCCGACCTGGTCACCTACAACACCCTCGTCTACGGCCTCGCGCGCGCCGGGCTCGTCGCCAAGGCCAGAACCTACCTCGACGCCATGGCCGCCGAGGGCCTCTTCCCGGACGTCATCACCTACACCTCGCTCATGAACGGCATGTGCGTCAAGGGCGACGCCCTGGGCGCGCTCAAGCTGCTCGAGGAAATGGAGGCCAATGGGTGCGAGCCCAACGATCGGACCTACAACACGCTGCTCATGGGGCTCTGCAGGAACAGGAAGCTGGACAAGGCCTTCGAGGTGTACAAGTCCATCGTAGGGGCTGGGATGAAGCTGGAGCCGCCGGCGTATGCGACATTCATCAGGGCGTTGTGTCGGGCGGGGAGAGTTCCGGATGCATATGAGGTGTTTGATTACGGGATTGAGAGCAAGAGCTTTGCGCAGGCGACCGCGTACAGTGAGCTCGAGAGCTCGCTCAAGTGGCTCCGCAAGATGAAGGAGTAGGATGAAGGTGTGAGGAAGGCTAATAAGCCATTGGCTTCTGTTGCTGCTGGTGCTTGCTTCACACCTGATTCAGTGAGTTGCATTGCCTGGCTTGTTTTCATACAGTAGATTAAGCAAAAACATTTGAAACTACTACTGTGTTTGTATGGAGTGATACTGTCTGTTCAGTCAATGATGAAATTTCCGAAAACGTGAATATGTCAAGACGTCTTACTCATGTGTCAAACTTTGGTAGCATGATGTAGTGCCATTCGCAACATCTGTGAGAAATTGCTTATAGTCTGTCTGTTGGACTGGTTGAATTACCTTGTACTCCCTCCATTCCTAAATATTTGTCTTTTTAGAGATTTCAAATGGACTACCACATACGGATGTATATAGATATATTTTAGAGCGTAGATTCACTCATTTTGCTCCGTATGTAGTCACTTGTTGAAATCCCTAGAAAGACAAATATTTAGAAACAGAGGGGGTATATTGAATGTACATGGAGCCCGTTGGTAGCCTAGAGACATGTTTCGTCTAAGTGCTGATAAAGAAACAAACTGATTTTTAATCTCCCAAACAGCATTTCCAATGGTGTATTCCTAGGTACCAAACTGAATATGATTCTCCTGCACCTTCAGCTAATGTTCCAAGAGTTCGACCGCTGGAGTTAGTGTAGGCTTTATCGATATCTAGTGTTTATTGCCTTTGCCTGCTAACAATATAGACAATATATACTTCCACCACGGCTTTAACTATATTCTTCTCGGAAAGATCCCTAAGAAAAGGGTAGATTTTATTTTATCTAGTTTCCTTTTAGC
This sequence comes from Aegilops umbellulata, assembly GCA_032464435.1. NCBI lineage: Eukaryota > Viridiplantae > Streptophyta > Magnoliopsida > Poales > Poaceae > Aegilops > Aegilops umbellulata. Next base: position 357,235,271 of record CP136059.1, on the reverse strand, counting down.
TATTTTCATGATGAAAACGGTACCAGCATCTTTCCATCCCTTTGGTTAAAAGCTGAAAAAAATACAATGTTTCTTGTAATTTAGAATCATGAAGTTGTTCTTGCACGGAGCTTAGCACCTCTGCAACTACCTGCAGCGTTAGTCGTTTGCAGCATGACTGTTAGGTTTCTGCTAATAAGCAGGTGAGGCCTGGTATGTGGTGCCTCCTGAAGATCATACCACTAGATGAACAACGTGGCCACACTATCTGTAGTTGTAACTTGTAAGGCAACTGGAGAAGCATGTTTTGGCAGAGCAAGTTCCAGCGCATCTTGAAGAAACAGCGACACATTCATCCGGCAGTGTGATGTTGCCTACCTGCATGCCAACAAACCATGTGAACCATCCTTCCCTCAGCATGGCGCGTGAGCTCGACAGCTGGAACACCTAAAATTTGTTAGAATTCTTTGCCAATCTCAAACATTTAGCTAATTCAATTATTTTGTTTCCCTATCTGCAGATAACCATTACCATTATACAGAAGATCATGGTTTAAACCCTTGGGAGGGGCGAGGAGTTGCGATGCGGCACAAGATCGCTTTCGCAACATCGGACTGGAAGGGTTTTCATCATGAAACAGGAAAGAAGAACACACTAGGCTGCTTTTGACCCCAGGAGGATCAGATTTGCTGTACCTATGTGAATGGACCAACCGAGATCTTGATTCTGGAAGCGACTCGGGGAGAGGTGGAGGGCTGCTGCCGGTTACGGAGTTGGGCGGAAGATTTGTGGAAACAGAGCCACCGGTAAATCGTTTGTTTCTTGGGTGTGTGACAGATTTTGTTAGACTGGAAACCGGACTTCTCATGCTGACGGTCTGCTTGTTTGTTGTTAGAGACTGCGCTTTGAGCTGCGGGTCACCAAATCGCCTGCGAACACAAGACTGAAAATCGATGGCAGCTAACTAACTGAAACTAGACACCATTCACCCTTCATCAAGTCTGACACTGCCACGAAACCTTCAGATAGTATGCGCTATTTCTGTTAGCTAGTGGTGACCTCTTTTTTCTTTTCCTGAGACCGGACTTGCCCTTGGAGGCAATTTTTCTACAGTTTGTCTAATTCACATCTAGATGTTTTTTAAGGATGTCACATCTAATCTCCCACAAATATATAATGCAGCAACAAGAAATAAAAAAACTATGGCAAAAAAATAGACCACAGACAGAGTGGACATGAGCTTAGATGTGACATAACTATGTCACATCATCTAGATGTGTCCTAGACAGACCCGTTAGAAGAGAAATCCTTAAGCACCGCGCGTCAGCCGGGCTGGCTGTGCTCCTGCGTGCCCTGCTCTCGGCTGCGAGCCGCCTCGCCCGTGTCTCCGGCAGCAGTGAGGGCGCACCTGCGCCTTCACCTGTACTGTACTTTGCGGCCGGCAACAGCCAGAGGATGAATGGGGTGTGCTGGCTCATATGGCAGTTCATCGGCGCAGCTCTGAAAGTGAACTTGGAGCAGCCGGGAGGAAAACATAGGGCTGAACCTTGGCTTGATGGAGGACGCATATTTCTGAGATGACAGCCAACTAATGACACCGGCGGCATGAAAGCAACTTGCAACACAGAGCAGATCATCTTATTTCTTCATATCAGAGGCCCATCGTTTTTCACCTGAATGATGAGAAAGCTAAATCACGAAATACTTTCAGACAACAGCCAGCTCAAACGAGTCCTCTAGTCGCTGCATCTCAAAGAAAAAAGAAAAGGAAAGCAGCACCAGGCAGGCAGTTGCAGCTCAAGATTCAACATTCATCAACTAGGACCAGATAAAAGTTCAACATACTAGTAGGCACTAATCAGCAAACTATGCTGTTAAATTCCTACAAGTCCACTGCACGGTTCACCGGTGCGTGCGAAGAGGGAGCACACCAAATGGGCACTCCAACAAGCCATTTCTGCATCTCAGCCACACCGAACAGAAGAACCTATGCCTCGATCACAAGCCATTCCTGCATCTCCAGATACCTGCAGAGCAACCAACATCGTCATCAGACAAACAACTTTGTACTATTCCTTGTATCTGACAATTTTCGTATGATTCAAACACTACAGATTCGCCTCCCCATTGTGAAAACTGGACCAAAAGCTCCAAAGTTGAATCATCTCAACTACTGGACAAAACCCAATGGAACAGTTCATTTCAAGTGGCACCCCTTCAACTTAATTTTTTTACCTAAAGCCTTCAGCGTCTGCTGTTCACACATTCTAAGCCTTTGGCTATATCGGAAGCTAAAAGATCAGTTGTTCAAATACCTCCATTTTACAGAAATGCATTTAGTTGGAACCTAATAGGTATACTTTTTAGAAATAGACGAGCTAGATTGTCAGAAACAAATCAAAAGTAATAAAATTCATGCAGAAAAACCTCAAGCAAGATAGTCAGTAGCAAATCGAATATACAAGCTAGATGGTCAAGGAATTCTTCCAGTCAGGTGCCTTAGCATCCTGGAGTTTCAGCTTTTTTAGGTCATATTTGTTTACAGAGGGAAGTCCCCGATTGGTGAAGGCTAAAATTGACTATGTAAGTGTTCCACTTATATGTTTAATTAAAGAGTCAAGAGTAGCGTATTCCGTATCCATTTGGAGGTGATAGGGCTTGGTATGAAGGATTGCACATCCATAACAATCATCACAAAGGTTTTAAAGATCTTTCATGATCAAACAGCATCTCTTGGTGAACAACCCGTTAAAGCTATCAGGGCCAGGGGAATTTGCTTGACGACACTATCAACCTCCTATCCAGGGAAGGGGGTTGAGAGGTAGCCACTCTGTTACCGAACGTTCTTGAGATGATAGCAACTTTGACTTCATCATCATCGGTTGAGGAGCCCTGACGGTCTGAAAGAGGTTGAATGAGATTTCTTCCATAGGCTTTATTGCCCGCCGCATGAAAGATTTCGAGTTTTCATCTACGAAGCAGACTCATCTGATAGTGGAGCTATTTTTCCAGTGGAGCTTAATACAGTATGATTTTTTATGATTACTCTAATGTTTCTTTTTACAGCAGACATAGGCCTTTGTTCTTCAAGACCAATGATAAGGTTGACGCTTGAAATATACAATGAGAGATGGAAAAGGTGTCTGCTCCGGATTTGTAAGGCTCTTCTAATGTTTTCGAAATTAGAAGAGATGTGCCTCTGCCATCTCAGTTTTTGAAAGAGACTCCAAGCTTGTTGGAATACCTCTACAAAGCCTAGGTGGTCACCGGTCACCCCAAAATTTCTCAAGGTGGAAGATCTTTGCTTTACAGGCTTTGGTTTGATTGTACAGAACACAAGGGATGTATCTGAGGTGAAATTCTTGAAAGAGGTTTAACAATGGTATTAGGGAAGACCATACTCCAGGAAGCCAAGGTTAAAATAAAACTATATATTCATACTTACTTATTGTCTTGCGAAAAAGTGAAAACATAAAACCTTCATGTAGTACAAGGTAATCAATTCTCACTTTGTATTTAAATCAAATATGTAAAATTCAGTTAAAAATTGAGGACAAACAACTATAATCAGAATATTATAAGTTTGATACAATCTCGAAATTGTACTTGTAAGACATAATTTAATGTTTTGCATGTTTTCGATTTTAATCTCAAATAATTAGTGAGGACGCCCAAAAATAAATTATAGAGATGTGAAAAATAATCTGATATATCAAGTAAGATTATTAAAATCTATTTCCTTGAGAATATTATTGTGATATTACGGCCACACTTCTATTAAAATTAAAATCTACCATGGTATTATTTGTTTCCCCCTTATCTATCATGTGACGGCTGACTACAGTAGCCCTTTAATGATACTCTTCGATCATACAATTGACAGTACATAACTGTAGAAAATACCAACATCTTAAAAAAACTAGAGGGAGATTACATATGTGAGTTAGAGTGATAAACAAAGATATGTTGATAAGATGTTTAAGCAAACCACCTACAAGGCTGAGATTGTACAATAATTCAAAGCGAGCACTAGGTATTACAACAATCCCAAATGAACAGCAACATGAAATGGCAATTTATATAGGCCCGAGTTAATAAATGAAGTTCAAAGCCAAATGCGTATTGTTGGCTATCAATTACTTGTGTAGAAGCGACAACATACAAATCACACTTGGATCTTATCGATTTTAGCCACGAAAATAGCAAGTGCGATGTTGCAACCAGTAAAAGTAAACAGAAAATATCAATGAAGCAAAAGAAGGGATATATTTCATTCTGCTGCTACTTAGAGAAAAGCTTACTTACTCAATTAATAAATCACAATAGCATATCCATCTGACCAATCATCTTACGGATTGTGCAAAAGTTCAGCTCCATCATGTCCACCACCAATGCCCATGCCTACAAGGGGGCATTCCAACCATTATTTATCTCATCTTGAGAAACATCTGCACTGCATCAATGCACTAATACTTCCATCCGTATCAGATTAAATATATACGAGGGGGCATCGATGACATATTTGGATGACATATTATGTAATTTGAGGAAAACAACTCTCATTTGATACATCATGGCGAGTAGATAAACAAAACCCCATCTACTATCAAATAAAGAGAATATTCTCGAAACAATTCATACTCACTAGTGCCATCAAAATGAAGAACGTGCACACTTAGACTATTAGCTGACCTGAAGGGAGAAGTTACCTAAAATTATGCTTAAGCTCACTCCATGCCATAGCGGATAAAACACATATACCCATACTAATAAACTCTAGCAATAAAAAGGATCATGATTATTCATTTTTTAAATATATTTAACCGGTAAAGATAAATAAACTCATTTGTTGTTTTTCTACCTTGCCATTGGCTTGAACAAGTGTTTTTAAAATATCAAGCAAAATCATTATTGTGGATTTTAAGATTAGCATGACCAGTGATAACAAATATTGAATGAATGAAAGTTTCAGAATATGATCTACCTATTTGACATTTCATTTGTTTCAAGCTAGTTTTTATTCATGTAGTTGTCTTCAGTTGCCAGCCGTTATGTATCTCATCTTGAGAAGTATCTGCACTGGGGCTATGCACTAATACTAATATTGTACAATTCTGAATATGCCAGTAGGCAGCCAACAATAAAATTTAATTCGATTTACAAAGAACTGCTGGTCTTTGTGTCATTGTTTTATTCTAGGATGATAACAGAGCAAACAGATAATGACTTTCACACCTCTGACTCAAACCATATAATTCCATAATAAGAGTATGAGAATAAGGGGAAAAAACATTGCTACATTTTGTTTTGTTTTTTGACAAAGGAGACGCACAACCGGTTTCAACTAAGGGAACTCAAAATCACGATAGAGTAGAATCCTCTCTAGAAAAGCAGAACTGGCTAGCTACCAGTAAAAGATGTTTTTCCAAATCATAACCATCACATAGAACGCCACCACACAAACATTCAAAAACAAGATGCTAGAACAACATAGCTATATGTTAAGCAGATCATCGAGCAATAAAAGAAACGATTTATATGGAACTTGTTAGCTTAACCCGAGAGGATGTGAACAGCATTCAATCAACCAATTATAAACAATATCTTGGCTTTGTTATACCTACAATGTAAAGGCATATGCTATTACCTGCAGCGTAGACACTTTCGAACGGATGATAGCGATACACGAAGTTGGTTTTGGAAACTTTCTTGAACTGCAGCGACTCAAGCTGGATTGTGAAGAGGTCAGTAGGTGTCCGTAGGAACACCACACTATTGTACTCAGCAAACCCCCTTATGCATAGGGGCTCTCTCTTCTTCTTCCTTGAACTCATGAGAAGTAGCTTATCCAGTTCAACAGTTCTTGCCAGCACCCATGAAGCAACATTATCAGAATCGGTCTCCATCTTCCATAATTGGGCGCTGAACTTTGACAGAAAGAAAATACCAAGGCCACCACCCTTTGCCCGCACGATCTGGAGTTTGTTAGGAATGGCATCCACCGGGACCGGTAACACAGATAGGACCTGCCTCTCCAAATCAAACTCAAGGATGCCATCCGATCTTTCCTTAATTTTCCTGTCAGAGAGCAACCAGTAAATGGAATGCCCGACTAGGATACCGGGAAATCCCGTACAAATCATGGAAGTAAGATCCTTGGGTGGAAGCAGTAATGAGATGAGAGCACCCCATCCGCCAGTCTTGGACGAGTAAACACGCGCAATCGCTGTATCTCCTTGCTCGTACACCTGTGTGGTTACCAAGACCACCTGGAAGTGCTGGCTGTCACCGGCGGCGCGAAACACAGCCCCGCCGATCGAGGTCTCCCTCTCATCGAAATCGGGCGGAACGGCGATGCGGTGCCTGTCGCCGTTGAAGGGGGCCCGCACCAGGACCTGATTCCGCGATCTGTCGAAGATAAGTACGAGGCCATGGCGGGATCCGAAGAGTCCGAAGTCGCCGACGCCGTCGTCCTCGCCGAGGAACGAGTAGAAGCTGTCATCCGGGGTAGGAATGCGATTTGGGGGATCCATTGTAGGCTCGAAGTAATATCCTCCGAAGAAGCCGAGGAGGGGAGGGTTGCGGCTGTGGTGGATGCGGAAGCGGCGGAGGAAGCGGGGGTCGGAGACGAGGCGGCGCCATTGCTTGCAGACGGCGGAGGCGCGAGGGAGTGAGGACGGCAGAGGGGCGAGGCGGAGGAGGATCTCGGAGAGGAGGTCGTCGTTCTCGAGCGGCGCCGGCGGCGAGCGTGGGCGGCGGCGGCGGTGGCGGCGGCGGTTCATCTCGCCCTGGTCACAGCGAATGCGGAAGTGTGTGTGGTGTCGAATATCCGACGATGTGGAGTGTGTGGTGAGATTGAAGGAGCCCAAAATTCGGATATGCAAAACGGAGCTCGGGCTCAGATGAGCTCTTTATCTAGGCCCTCAATATGCTTCCAGATTCGTGCTCGTCAGTGTATATAGTAGTGTATATGCGGTGTATTTTTGCTTTTATATGTTTTAAATGTCTTACGTCAGGCACACGCTGGTCTATGATCTGACAGCGACAGCGTCACTGCAACACTGCACCGAGTCAATAGGTTCCATTGATTCACGAGCGTGATGGGCATGCACCTCTTTTGTTTCTGTTAGATATAACATCGGTTCACTAATTAAGAAAATAAACTGCATGTTTAGCACTGCAAATTAAAGATTAACTTGCATGTCACTATCTCAGCAGTAGTGGAAGGCACAAATTAGCAGCAACCGATTATCCTCAATTAGCACCTAACATGGTTAGCATTGCTCGATCACAAAAACACAGAAGAATTTCATGATTAGCAATAGAACGGCAATTAGCATTACTAAGTGTTATCTGCAGGGCCGGTCCTGGGGAGGGGCGAACGGGGCGGCCGCCCCGGGCCCCCAAAAGCCAGGGGCCCCCTCCCAGGTATACGTAACGTACGTTAGGTATACGTACAGGTCTTCGATGGAAAAAATCTCTCACCGCCTCGCTCAGCGCCTCAGCCTCGCGTGCTAGCCTAGGAAAAAAAATCCCAATACGCTGTTGGGCCTGGCCCATGTTTGCACGTACGTGGTCAGGAGAGATCGGAGAGGAAAGGAATCGTTGGGTTGATTTCCTGTAACTTTAACTTAGGAATTAGGATTGATCGTTCCCTGCCCTTTTCCTATTCCGCTGTTCCTCACGAACGAACGACGCGACTCACGCGAGTAGCCGAGTACGCGACGACTAGAGCAGCAGGATCTCTTCGAGTTCGACCTTGGCTGCGACTTCAGCAGGTATGTTTGGGCGCGCCCTCTTCCCTCGCATGATCTTCATCCTATTTCTGTTCTTTCTAATCCTGATTCCCAATTTCTCAATCGATCGGACAGATTAACAGGGATTCGTTTTTAGGGCGCTCGAATCATTGCGCCCACGTTGCCAGATTATATTACAGAGAGAAGGTACTATACCATGCCCTAGCAGATTCTTATTATATTAGATGATCTTCTATACTTAATGTAATATTTTAATTAGCTTTGCGTTAATTTTAAAGTGAATTGTTCCTTTCACTTTCAGCAGGGTTATGTCGAGTACGGGTAGAAAGTATCCATCCGGAAGTCAAAAAAGAAAGAAGAAGCAGGAGGCAGATGAGGAGAAAGAAGCATTGAGCGGATCCCTTTTTAAATATTATAAGAGCGATACAAGCACGCCAAGAAATCCAGACGAGTTGGCGATAGTTTTTGCGGGTGACCGAACTAACGGCAACTCAGAAGATGATGGCGATACGCCTACAGAAGGCAATGCCGATGTCAACATGGATGATACCAATGTGAGTGATCATGAGCCCATATTTAAATCATCTACAGCAGAATCTACTAGTGTTGATGAGGAACTAGTTAGTGTGGATATTTATGATCCAAGCAATTGGGGTAATCTTGATAACAAAGCGAGGGACATATTAGTGGAAAAGGGGCCTAAAAGGGAAGAAGAAAACACTAAATATCCTTTGGATGAAAATTTAAGACATTTTGAAGGTAATATGTAATACATTATTTGATATGCACAATCATTTTGGACGCACTTAATTATTTTCTTTGATACAGATTATATGTATATATGATGGTAATTAACTAGGCATTTATATTAAGGGCCCCGAAGGGTCCCGGATTGTAGTTTCGCCCCGGGCCACCAAAATCTCAGGACCGGCCCTGGTTATCTGGCCTCTCGTCGGAAATAAAAAAAAGAATCGACAGGCATGCTTACGAAGAGCACAGCCTGCAACCAGAGCGTGCGTTAACGACAGCGATGCGCCACGCTCGACGCCGGCCGCCGGGTGCCAAAAAGGGCATAATATCTGCCTGCTCGTGCACGCTGCTGCATGCATTCGCCCGCCACGTCGTTGAGGCTGGTTGCTTGCGTTGGCCGACGCCGGCGACGCGGGATCGAGCAGTCCCAAGCATCAGACTGGAGCTGGATGGTGATGCAAGATCCATTTGCATGTTAGGCGGGGACCTTCCATGGTCTTCTCCGTCTCAAATGCCGAGCTCATAGAACAGCACGTCTGCGGTGTGAACTCGGGTGGGGCTAGCCGGAATCGCGAGTGCTTTGCATGGCTATGGCATGCGGCCGCCCTCGCTACCGGCGGCCAGGATTAACGAGAGCCTCATAGTCGCAGGTGACAGGACTAAGAAGAGAGAGAATTGACCAAAAAACTGCTAGCTTCTCACATCAATGCCTGAGAAATAAAGATGAGAGAGACGACTGAGTAAATGAAGAGAGAGAGCGAACAGTCGTATTTGCCCACGTACACAGTTCGTATTTCCTCTCAAAACTAGAAAGTGGCACAGATCACGAGACTACTCTATGGTCCAGATAAAGAGCTCAGCTGAGCTCGGGAGCCAAAACGCTGCTTCCCCCAAAATTAATTTTTCTTCCGGGACAGAGAAAGAGTGAGCCCACGAGAGTGAAGTAAACAAAGCCCACTACACACAAGCACCATGCGCAGCTAGTGATTTCGGAATTCTCAAAAACAACAACAAGTGATTTCGGTTATTTTACCTTTTTGATTGATATTTTTAGTTGTTTTTATTTATTTTCTAAAATCTAACGGTATTCGCAGATTTTTTTTTCTTTTTTGAGAAACTTTATTCATACACAAAGAATCAAACCAAACAAAAAAAGGCTTGACATAGCAATATAAACTCATCAGATCTGAATAATTGGATATGTGAGGATAGAAAATTCTCTCATGGCACAGCCAAAAGAACGAGAGGAAATTTATTCTCATAAAACTATGATGATCACTAGATGTTGATGAAGAACATAAAGGTCTTGAAGATCCGAGGTCCCCCCCCCCCCCCACCTCTTAGAGCCAAGATGGCAGCTGAAGGCGAGGGGGCCTAAATTTCTCCAACCACGGCGGCACGAAAACCGTCATGAGCTGGTATCCGCAGATTCAAGTATGTGTCAACCGCGGAACAACCCATAAAAAATGTACACATAACCAACTAAAAAGAGAGGAGATTCAGCGGAAATTAAATTTAGCTCCCGGCAACACATGATCTCGGGGCCTATTTTTTTCAAATGTAAAAAAAATTGAGACAAATTTTTTGTGATCTTTGGCACATACAATGCTACCTGTAAATTTTAGGCAAAAAGGTTAAGCATTTTGGCATGCGCAAAAAAAATAAAAGACAAAATGTTACCACAAAATGACAACCCAAATTTGTATTATTCACCGACAAAACACTGCTGCTCCGTTCCATATGAAAATTGTCAAGCATGCTTGCGACACCAACACGATCATCTACAAAAAAAATCATTTTTTTTTGAAAATATTTACTTTTTTGGGGGTACTGTTCACCCGGAAGCATAAGCTCTCGTGAAGGAAATATGCCCTAGAGGCAATAATAAAGTTATTATTTTATTTCCTTATATCATGATAAATGTTTATTATTCATGCTAAAATTGTATTAACCGGAAACTTAATATATGTGTGAATACATAGACAAACAGAGTGTCACTAGTATGCCTCTACTTGACTAGCTCGTTGAATCAAAGATGGTTAAGTTTCCTACCCATAGACATGAGCTGTCATTTGATTAACGGGATCACATCATTAGAGAATGATGTGATTGACTTGACCCATTCCGTTAGCTTAGCACTTGATCGTTTAGTATGTTGCTATTGCTTTCTTCATGACTTATACATGTTCCTATGACTATGAGATTATGCAACTCTCGAATACCGGAGGAACACTTTCTGTGCTACCAAACGTCACAACATAACTGGGTGATTATAAAGGTGCTCTACAGGTGTCTCCGATGGTACTTGTTGAGTTGGCATAGATCGAGATTAGGATTTGTCACTCCGATTGTCGGAGAGGTATCTCTGGGCCCTCTCGGTAATGCACATCACTATAAGCCTTGCAAGCAATGTGACTAATGAGTTAGTTGCGGGATGATGCATTACGGAACGAGTAAAGAGACTTGCCGGTAACGAGATTGAACTAGGTATTGAGATACCGACGATCGAATCTCGGGCAAGTAACATACCGATGACAAAGGGAACAACGTATGTTGTTATGCGGTTTGACCGATAAAGATCTTCATAGAATATGTAGGAGCCAATATGAACATCCAGGTTCCGCTATTGGTTATTGACTGGAGACGTGTCTCAGCATGTCTACATAGTTCTCGAACCCGTAGGGTCCGCACGCTTAACGTTCGGTGACGATCGGTATTACGAGTTTATGTGTTTTGATGTACCGAAGGTAGTTCAGAGTCCCAGATGTGATCACGGACATGACGAGAAGTCTCGAAATGGCCGAGACATAAAGATTGATATATTGGATGACTATATTCGGACACCGGATGAGTTCCGGGTGTCACCGGATAATTATCGGAGTGCTGGGGGGTTATCGGAACTATCGGGGGAACTAATGGGCCAACATGGGCCTTGTGTGAGAGAGAGGAGGGGGCCATGGGCTGGCCGCGTGCCCCCCTTGAGGAGTCCGCATTAGACAAGGAGGGGGCGGCGCCCCTCTTTCCCTCCCTCTCTCCCTCTCTTTCCTTCCCCCTTCCTCCTCCTAGTTGGACTAGAAAAGCGGGAGTCCTACTCCTACTAGGAGGAGTACTCCTCCCCCTCCTTGGCGTGCCAAAGTGTGACGCCCCCGATTCAATCGTGCACTAATCATACACGCAAACGTGTACGATCAGGATGGGACTCATGGGAAGATATCACAACACAACTCTAAAAATAAAATAAGTCATACAAGCATCATAACACAAGCCAGGGGCCTCGAGGGCTCGAATATAAGTGCTCGATCAGAGACGAGTCAGCGGAAGCAACAATATCTGAGTACAGACATAAGTTAAACAAGTTGCCATAAGATGGCTAGCACAAACTGGGATCCAAATCGAAAGAGGCGCATGCCTCCTGCCTGGGATCCTCCTAAACTACTCCTGGTCGTCGTCAGCGGCCTTCACGTAGTAGTAGGCACCTCCGGTGTAGTAGGAGTCGTCATCGACGGTGGCGTCTGGCTCCTGGGCTCCAGCATCTGGTTGCGACAACCAGGTAGAAGGGAAAGGGGGAAAAGAGGGAGAAAAGCAACCATGAGTACTCATCCAAAGTACTCGCAAGCAAGGAGCTACTCTAAATATGCATGGGTATATGTGTAAAGTGGCAATATCGGTGGACTGAACTGTAGAATGCCAGAATAAGAGGGGGATAGCTAGTCCTGTCGAAGACTACGCTTCAGGCCACCTCCATCTTGCAGCATGTAGAAGAGGGTAGATGGTAAGTTCACCAAGTAGCATCGCATAGCATAATCCTACCCGGCAATCCCCTCCTCGTTGCCCTGTTAGAGAGCGATCACCAGGTTATATCTGGCACTTGGAAGGGTGTGTTTTATTAAGTATCCAATTCTAGTTGTCATAAGGTCAAGGTACAACTCCGGGTCGTCCTTTTACCAAGGGACACAGCTATTCGAATAGATTAACTTCCCTGCAGGGGTGCACCACATAACCCAACACGCTTGATCCCATTTGGCCGGACACACTTCCCTGGGTCATGCCCGGCCTCGAAAGATCAACACGTCGCAGCCCCACCTAGGCACAACAGAGAGGTCAGCACGCCGGTCTACATCCTATGGCGCAGGGGTCTGGGCCCATCGCCCATTGCACACCTGCACGTTGCGAGGGCGGCCGGAAGCAGACCTAGCTACCTCCAGTACAACGGAAGTCACGTTACGCGGTCCAATCTGGCGCGCGCCGCTCAGTCGCTGACGTCACGAAGTGCTTCGGCTGATACCACGACGCCGAGTGCCCATAACTGTTCCCGCGTAGTTGGTTAGTGCGTAAAGACCAAATGGCCAGACTCAGATCAAATACCAAGATCTCGTTAAGCGTGTTATTTTGAAGTAACTGCAAATGCCGACAGGGCCAGGCCCACCTCTCACCCAGGTAGTCTCAACCTGCCATGTCGCTCCGCCACAAAGATCCACCCAGAGGGCCGTCGGGACAAAGGTCCTTTCAGCCTCCAATCCGTGAATCACTCGCGGGTACTCCTCAAGCCGACCCGACTTTAATCACCACATGTATCATGTATAAAGTATAGTATATACCCGTGATCACCCCCCGAGTGATCACGACCCGATAGTATAGCACAGCAGACGGACAAGAATGTAGGGCCACTGATGGAAAACTAGCATCCTATACTAAGCATGTAGGATTGCAGGTAAAGGTAACAACAGTAGTAGCAAAGACAGGCTATGCATCAGGATAGGATAAACGGAAAGCAGTAACATGCTACACTACTCTAATGCAAGCAGTATAGAAGAGAATAGGCGATATCTGGTGATCAAGGGGGGCCTTGCCTAGTTGCTCTGGCAAGGAGGACGTGTCGTCAACACCGTAGTCGTACTGGGTAGCAGCGGCGTCGGTCTCAGTGTCTAACGAGAGAAGAGGAGGAAGAAACAATAAATATAATGCAAACATAAGCATGACGGTGCATGACAAGACAATGCGTGGTGCTAGGTGTGCCCTAACGCGGTAGGAGGTGATACCGATGAAGGGGGGAAACATCCGGGAAAGTATCCCCGGTGTTTCACGTTTTTAGATAGTTGAACCGGAGGGAGAAAGTTGTGTGTTTGCTATGCTAGGGATGTGTGGCGGACGAACGGGCCACATATCCGGATTCGTCTCACCGTTCTGAGCAACTTTCATGTTGAAAATAATTTAATCTGAGTTACGGATTAAAAGATATGATTTTCTAAAGATTTACTAATTTCTGGAATTTAATTAATCACTTAATTTAATTCAAATTTGGATTTATGACATCAACATGATATCATGCTGACATCAGCAGTCAACTGTGCAGTTGACTGGGTCAACTACGTGTGGGTCCCGCATGTCATACACTATTTAGTTTAATTAGGGTTTAGCTAATTAATTACTATTTAATTAAATTAACTAATTAATTAGATTAATTCAAACAAGATTAATTAACTTAATTAATTAATGGTTTTATTAATTACATTTTCTTTTTCTTTTTATTTTTGTTTTAGTGGGTGTGGGGCCCGGCTATCTGTGGCCCAAAGGGCCAAACGAGCGACGGGTGCCAGCCCGCTGGGGCGCTTGCCCCGAACAGCCGCGCGGCAGGGCTGGCGGGGCGACAACCCTAGCGCCAGGGGGTGTAGCGGGGAAGGCGGAGCGGTTGGGGGCAGCGGCAGCGAGCTCCGGGCAGCCATGGAGTGAGGGCAGCGGTGGTGAGCGCCGGCGTGGAGGTGCGGGCGCGCTGTGAGGGGCGGAGGCGACATGGCGGCCTGGAGCACGGTGGGGAAACATGGGCGCGGGGTGGCTGGTGCGGTCGATGGCTTAGCGGGACGGCGCAGACGGGCCGGCGGGCGAGATGCAGGCGATGCAGAGCGGGGCGCGCGGTTGCGGTGAGCGTGCGCGAGCGCGGTGGCTGCGCACGGCGGGCGCGCGCGGGGGCGTGGCGACGGCTAGTGGTGGCCACGGGGTCGGGCGCGATGAGCGCGGGGAGGCGAGTGCGCGACCGACGCGGGGAAAGGAGGAGGAGGGAAAAGGCGGCGGATCACGGCGGGGAATAGGGTCCAAGGCAGCATGCTCGATGGAGGTTGATGCGGCAGGGTCCAGCGACGGCGGGGACGAGGTCGAGGATGGAGAGGACGGTGATGGGGCGACGCTCCGAGCGGCGACAGGGAGAACGAGGCGGAGGTGTTCCGGGTGGCGCCGAGGCGGCGGGGTTGGTCGACGGGGTCGGGGCGGTGGGAATCTCGATGGGGCATGCGGCGATGCAGACCCTTCCCCCCGATCCCGATCTGGATTGGGGAAGGACGAACGTGGGGGTGAGTGGGGGCGAGTGGTGGGTGCGGGCTAGGGTTCGGTTGCTCGGGGGGGATAAGGTGGGACGGGATGGGCCTCCTGGTGGCCTGATGGCTAGCTGGGTCGAGGCCCAGCGAGGGAGGTTTTTTTTTCTCTTTTGTTTTAGTTTAGTTAGTGTTTTCTATTTTCTATTTTCTTTTATTTCTTCTTTTCTGTTTTATTAAATTTTTGTTTTTATGAAATACCCAAGTTGTACCTAAAATATTATTAATACTTATGCCACTACCACAATTAACTTGGCACCTAATACAAAATAGTTTGTAATTGTTTATTATTTTATAATCATTTAACTAATTGTTTTTGCTACTATTTTATCCATTTTTGAGTATTTACACACTTTATACAAGTGTGGTTTCTCCACCTTTATTACTTAGGATTTATTTGTCCTAGCTTGAACATTTTAGTTTTAATGTTTGAAAACTTTTGATGTTTGTCTTTATTTTAAATTTGAATTTGAATCAGTTTTGAACCATCGCGACATTAACAACAGTATCCGAGGTGACGTGGCATCATTAGCGTGGAGTTACTGTAGCTTAATTATCCGGGCGTCACAACAAGGGCCGGCTGGCCTCTCCCTTGCTCCTTTATATACGGGGGAAGGGGGCACCCTAGAACACACAAGTTGATCATTGATCTCTTAGCCGTGTGCGGTGCCCCCCTCCACCATAATCCACCCCGGTCATATCGTTGCAGTGCTTAGGCGAAGCCCTGCGCCGGTAGCTTCATCATCACCGTCATCACGGCGTCGTGCTGACGAAGCTTTCCCTCGACACTCTGCTGGATCGTGAGTTCGTGGGACGTCACTGAGCCGACCGTGTGCAGATCGCAGAGGTGTCGTACTTTCGGTACTAGGATTGGTCGATCGTGAAGACGTACGACTACATCAACCGCGTTGTCATAACGCTTCCGCTTACGGTCTACGAGGGTTATGTGGACAACACTCTCCCCTCTCGTTGCTATGCATCACCATGATCTTGCGTGTGCGAGGAATTTTTTTAAATTACTACGTTCCCCAACAGTGGCATCCGTGTCAGGTTTATGCGTAGATGTTATATGCACGAGTGAACACAAGTGAGTTGTGGGCGATAATAGTCATACTGCTTACCAGCATGTCATACTTTGATTCGGCGGTATTGTTGGATGAAGCGGTCCGGACCGACATTACGTGTATGCTTACGCGATACTGGTTCTACCGACGTGCTTCGCACACAGGTGGCTGGCGGGTGTCAGTTTCTCCAACTTTAGTTGAATCGAGTGTGGCTATGCCCGGTCCTTGTTGAAGGTTAAACATCACATACTTGACAAAAAATCATTGTGGTTTTGATGCGTAGGTAAGAACGGTTCTTGCTCAGCCCATAGCAGCCACGTAAAACTTGCAACAACAAAGTATAGGACGTCTAACTTGTTTTTGCAGGGCTTGTTGTGATGTGATATGGTCAGGACGTTATGAGATATAAGTTGTTGTATGAGATGATCATGTTTTGTTGAAGTTATCGACAACTGGTAGAAGCCTTATGGTTGTCTCTTTATTGCATAAGATGCAAGCACCAAATAATTGCTTTACTTTATCGCTATGCGATAGCAATAGTTGGCGAGACAATCATGTGACGACACATTGATAAGAGATCAAGATGATGGAGATCATGGTGTCATGTCGGTGATGATAGAGATCATGACGGTACTCTGGAGATGGAGATCAAAGGCGCAAGATGATCATGGCCATATCATGTCACATATTTTGATTGCATGTGATGTTTATATTTTATGCATCTTATTTTGCTTAGTATGATGGTAGCATTATAAGATGACCCCTCACCAAATTTCAAGGTATAAGTGTTCTCCCTGAGTATGCACCGTTGCGACAGTTCTTCGTGCTGAGACACCACGTGATGATTGGGTGTGATAAGCTCTACATTCAAATACAACGGGTGCAAGCTAGTTTTGCACATGCAAAATACTCGGGTTAAACTTGACGAGCCTAGCATATGCAGATATGGCCTCGGAACACTAAGACCAAAAGGTCGAGCGTGAATCATATAGTAGATATTATCAACATAGTGATGTTCACCATTGAAAACTACTCCATCTCACGTGATGACCGGACATGGTTTAGTTGATATGGATCACGTGATCACTTAGATGATTAGAGGGATATGTATCTAAGTGGGAGTTCTTTAGTAATGTGATTAATTGAAATTTAATTTATCATGAACTTAGTCCTGGTAGTATTAGCATATCTATGTTGTAGATCAATAGCTCGCGATGTAGCTCCCCGTTTATTTTTTTTATGTTCCTAGAGAAATATAAGTTGAAAGATGATAGTAGCAATGATGCGGACTTGGTCCGTGATCTGAGGATTTTCCTCATTGCTGCATAGAAAAATTATGTCCTTGATGCACCGCTAGGTGACAGAACTATTGCAGGAGCAGATGTAGACGTTATGAACATTTTTGACAAGCTCGGTATGATGACTACTTGATAGTTTAGTGCACCATGCTTTATGGCTTAGAACCGGGACTTCAAAAATGTTTTGAACGCCACGAAGCATATAAGATGTTCCAAGAGTTAAAATTGGTATTTCATACTCATGCCCATGTCGAGAGGTATGAGACCTGTGACAGTACTTTGCCTACAAGATGGAGGAGACTAGCTCAACCAGTGAGCATGTGCTCAGATTGTCTGGGTACTACAATTGCTTGAACCAAGTGGGAGTTAATCTTCCAGATAAGATAGTGATTGAAAGAGTTCTCTAGTCACTATCACCAAGTTACTAGAACTTCGTGATGAACTAGAATATGCAAGGGATGACGGAAACGATTTCCAAGCTCTTCGCGATGCTGAAATCGACGAAGGTAGAAATCAAGAAAAAGCATCAAGTGTTGATGGTTGACAAGACCACTAGTTTCAAGTAAAAGGGCAAGGGAAAGAAATGGAACTTTAAGAAGAATGGCAAGCAAGTTGCCACTCCTGTGAAGAAGCCCAAAGCTAGACCTAAGCCTGAAACGGAGTGCTTCTACGTACTGCAAAGGGAACGGTCACTAGAAGTGGAACTGCCCTAGATACTTGGTGGATAAGAAGGATGGCAAAGTGAACAAATGTATATTTGATATACATGTTATTGATGTGTACTTTACTAGTGCTTATAAGAAACCCCTCGGTATTTGATACAGATTCAGTTGCTAAGAGTAGTAACTCGAAACGGGAGTTGCAAAATAAACAGAGACTAGATAAGGGCGAGGTGATGATGTGAGTTGGAAGTGATTCCAAGGTTGATAAGATCACCATCGCACACTCCCTTTACCTTCGGTATTAGTGTTGAACCTAACATAAATATTATTTAGTGTTTGCGTTGAGCATGAATATGATTGGATCATGTTTATTGCAATATGGTTATTCATTTAAGTCAAAGAATAATTGTTGTTCTATTTACACGAATAAAGCCTTCCATGGTCATACACTCAATATAAATGGTTTATTGAATCTCGATCGTAGTGATACACATATTGATAATATTGAAGCCAAAGGATGCAAAGTTAATAATGATAGTGCAACTTATATGTGGAACTGGCGTTTAGGTCATATTGGTGTAAAGCACATGAAGAAACTCCATGCTGATGGACTTTTGAAATCACTTCATACTTGCGAACCATGCCTCATGGGCAAGATGACTAAGACTCCGTTCTCCGGAACAATGGAGCGAGCAACGGATTTATTGGAAATAATACATACTGATGTATGCAGTCCAATGAGTGTTGAGGCTCGCGTCTGATATCATTATTTTCTGACCTTCACAGATGATTTGAGCAGATATGGGTATATCTACTTGATGAAACATAAGTCTGAAACATTTGAAAAGTTCAAAGAATTTCAGAGTGAAGTGGAAAATCATCGTAACAAGAAAATAAAGTTTCTACGATCTGATCATGGAGGAGAATATTTGAGTTACGAGTTTGGTCTTCACTTCAAACAATGCGGAATAGTTTCGCAACTCACGCCACCTAGAACACCATAGCGTAATGGTGTGTCCGAACGTCGTAACCATACTTTATTGGATATGGTGCGATCTATGATGTCTCTTACCGATTTACCATTATCGTTTTGGGGTTATGCATTAGAGACAACTACATTCACGTTAAATAGGGCATCATCTAAATCCGTTGAGACGACACCATATGAACTGTGGTTTAGCAAGAAACCTAAGCTGTCGTTTCTTAAAGTTTGGGGCTGCGATGCTTATGTGAAAAAACTTCAACCTGATAAGCTCGAACCCAAATCGGAGAAATGTGTCTTCATAGGATACCCAAAAAAAACTGTTGGGTACACCTTCTATCACAGATCCGAAGGCAAGATATTCATTGCTAAGAATGGATCCTTTCTAGAGAAGGAGTTTCTCTCGAAAGAAGTGAGTGGGAGGAAAGTAAAACTTGATGAGGTAATTGTACCTTCTCCCAAATTGGAAAGTAGTCATCACAGAAATCAGTTCCAGTGATGCCTACACCAATTAGTGAGGAAGTTAATGATGATGATCATGAAACTTCAGATCAAGTTACTACCAAACCTCGTAGGTCAAACAGAATATGCTCTGCACCAGAGTGGTACGTTAATCCTATTCTGGGAATCATGTTACTAGACCATGACGAACCTACGAACTATGAGGAAGCGATGATGAGCCCAGATTCCGCGAAATGGTTTGAGGCCATGAAATCTGAGACGGGATCCATGTATGAGCACAAAGTATGGACTTTGATTGACTTGCCCGATGATTGGTGAGCCATTGAGAATAAATGGATCTTCAAGAGGAAGACGGACGCTGATAGTAGTGTTACTATCTACAAAGCTTGAATTGTCGCAAAAAGGTTTTCGACAAGTTCAAGGTGTTGACTACGATGAGATTTTCTCACTCGTATCGATGCTTAGAGTCTGTCTGAATCATGTTAGCAATTGCCGCATTTTATGAAATTTGGCAAATGGATGTCAAAATTGCATTCCTTAATGGATATCTTAAAGAAGAGTTGTATATTTTTTTGTGCATGAAAGAAACTTCATTACTTAAATCGAGTCACTACACTCTTGTCTACATAGGACATCAATCTCCTCAGGGACACTACCAAGCCAAACTGCAGTTCTGGGCCTGGAATGACCCATCTGCGCTAGCGCATGGCTAGCTTTATTTTGCTCTCTCCTAATCAATGATATTTTATGTTCTTAGATTGCAAGGAGCTGTCGGATGTCACCAACCATCGCCGCTACCGGTGACCGGTTGGTCACCATCTTGCTGATCATGTTGGCCGATGTCGAGCAATCCGTCTCCACGATGAGTTTCTCCTAACTCCTCTCAAAGGCCAGATAGATGCCCTCCAGTAGTGCCACCATCTCCGCTTCCAGGGCGCTCGCACATCTGCTAATGAAACGACAAGACAAGTAAATGACAGTACGCCCTTGGTCTCGGAGAATCATGCCAGCACCGCCTGTGCCGTCTTCTTCCTTCCAAGAGCCATCTACATTTAGCTTGACCCAGCCAGGCGAGGGTTTCAGCCAGCGCTCTGGAGGTCGGGTGCATGCATGCATCAATTTATCTTGCTTGCTATTCCCTCGATAGTCGCCATAAGCTACTACCTTCTTCCCTTTTATCATGTCATCACCGGGGTGTTGTTGAATATGCAGGAGAGTATTGATGTAGCTGGTCAAGAATCTGCAGGATACCTCCACCGGCGGCGCTGGCTTATTATGGTACACTTCGTTGCGCACATACCAGCTCCGCCAGAGTGTCATCACCACCGGTAGCCTCTCCTTCTTAGTGCACCGGTTAAGCACGTGGAGGAGCCACTCCGACCTTGTGTTAGCTATTGTCTCCAGCTTGGGCATGCTCCAGTACTGCCTCATCTCCGTCCAAAGTCGCCGTGCCAGGGGGCATCTGCATAGGGCATGGAAGGTGTTCTCGATTTCCATACCACATAAAGCACACATATTAGAAACCTCAAGTTTCCTTTTCTGTTTATTTTCAAGAGCGACCAAAGAATTTGTCGCAACCCGCCATGCAAAAACTCGTACCTTAGGTGGACCAGGGCACCCCCACACTGCCTTCCAGACGGCACGAGTGTCGTCCGGTACCCTGCTCGTGGCACACGCGGTGGTGCTGGTTCGCTCGTCGAGAGCGGTCTTATATGCACTGCGGACGCTGAAAATGCCCCGCACGTCCGGCACCCAAGATAGGACGTCCTCCATCCTGCGCGGACTGGCCTTGATCGCCAAGATGCATTCCACGTCGGGGGCGATGAAGTGTTGTTGGAGGAGTTCCACCCGCCATCTTCCATTAGCATCCAACAACTCAGATACCCGCCTCAGCTGGCAAGATCGCCGCTCTATGATGGGCTTGTAGGAAGTAGGGCACGGGATCCATGGGTCGCGCCAGATGCGGATTTTCTCCCCATTTCCCACACATCATAGGAGCTCACGTTTGAGCAACTCGAGTCTATGTTGTATAGCATGCCAGGTCGGTGACGTGTTACCTGCAAAAACAGTGTCCTCAAGGGACCCATTAGGATAATATTTTGCTTTGAGAACTTGGGAGCACAAGGATTCCGGCCTTGTCATAAGGCACCATGCTTGCCGAGCTAGCAACGCCTGGTTGAAGATGCGGAAATCTTTGAATCCTAGACCCCCCCTTTCCTTTAGGTGCAATCAATTTCTCCCATGCACGCCAATGTGTCTTCCTCTGGCCTTCTCTTGACCCCCACCAAAAGTTTCTGACCAAAGGAGTGAGATCATCACATACAGAATAAGGTAGTTTGAAAACACCCATTATGTAAGTAGGGATGGCTTGCAGGACCGATTTGATCAAAGTTTCCTTCCCTGATTTTGAGAGTGTATCCCCCCAGGCCATAATTCGCTTAGTTAAACTTGCTTGCAGCATTTGGAATCTACCTTTATGCATACGCCCATCCAGGGTAGGTAAGCCAAGGTATTTCCCTTCAAACTCAGAATTTTGTACCCGCAGTACCTGCCTGACTACTGTTTGTATCACCAACAGACAAGTGTCACCAAATTGAATAGAACACTTCTGCGGATTTATGAGTTTGCCTGTGGCTCCCGCATAACTCTGAAGGACACCTTTTACATACTCAGCTTGTTCAACGCTAGCTTTGAAGAATAATAATGTGTCATCCGCAAATAGGAGATGCGATATTCCCGGTGCCCTGCTGCAAATTTTCACTGGTTCAAAGGCATGATCTTGCACTCCCTGTCTCAGAAGAGCAGATAATCCATCAGCCACAAAGAGGAACAAAAAGGGGGATAGTGGGTCACCTTGCCTAAGCCCTTGCGTTAGTGCAAACGAATCCAGAATGGCTCCATTAAATTTAACAGAATAGCTCACTGAGGTGACACATGTCATAATCCAATTGTCAGGACCCCGATCCTAAGTCACACCGATCTAGCATGTAACACATCATATCACTTTGCGGCCTCACGCACGGTATTCCCACGGGTGCCACCTTACCTGGCCCGGGACCGTTTGCGCCTTTTGGCTCACGTATATGATAGTGTCGCTAGCATCCATATGACAAAGAATCCGGGCCGACATGGCTAGTCGTGAACCCAAGGCGGCACTAACCCATGAGGACAGGCATACATGAATCAACTTCGAGCATGTCGGTCAACAGCGTGTGAATCTGGGCTGTAGCACTGGGCTAACAGGACTCCGGTAACCCGGGCTGTAGCAGGCTAGGCAGGACTCCGGATGTCACCGCGTGACATTTCCCCGAAGGGACAGACACAGGAACAAAGTGAAACACATGCCGGCCAGTCAAGTGTCCCGAGCAGTAGTGCTGGGCTAGCAGGACTCCGGTGAACCGGGCTGTAGCGGACTACTATCGCTCAGAAGCACTAGACTACATTTCCCCATATGATAGGCTGCCAAGGATAAACAACTAGATAGTCGGATCCCACTCATACCAAGCATTTCAATCATACACACAATATGCCCGATATGAGTAAATACAACATGGCATCACAACATAACTCTACGACTCAAAGTATTTATTCATTAGGCTCCGAGGAGCTAGATATTACAAACATGGGTCTCATGACCCTACATACAGAGCATACAAGCAACAAGCACATGCGGAAGCTTAACATGTCTGAGTACAGACATCTACAAATGAAAAAGGCTGAGAAGCCTGACTATCTACCAGATCCTGCCGAGGGCACAAGATCATAGCTGAGGTAACAAGCTAAACGTCGAAGTCCACGCGGAACTACTAGCGAGACTGAAGTCTCTCTGCAAAACATAAAATAGGCAAACGTGAGTACAAATGTACTCAGCAAGACTTACATCAGAACTATCTACATATGCATCGGTATGAACAAACGGGGTAGTGGAGTTTAACTGCAGCAAGCCAGCTTTGACTCGGTGGCTATCCTGAACTACGATTGCAAGTAACTCTTTTGAGGTGGCGCACACGAGTCCACATATTCACCATATCAATACACCACTATGGATCCGCTCCCGTCTCCCTACGGGGACGCCATCCATAGCACTCACGCTTATCTTGCGCATTTTAGAGTATCCACTTTCACTTGTCTATGAACTATGCAAGGGGTCCAAGTTTCCATATCCGAGGAATCCGGCTATTCGAATAGATAATGATAACCCTGCAGGGGTGTACTTCTTCACACACGCTCTCGCCACTTATCGCCCTGTACACGTCATGTACCTCGGCAACCTTCAAGCGGAAGCCGAGCGAGGGAGTCGGCCACGACCTGACTAACCACACAAGTCTCTAGTCCAGGTTTATCGCCTATTCGGGTTCCATCCGCAAGGAGATCCGGCCGGGGTGTCGCTCACGGCCCCAAACGATGTGAGCAGGGTTCCCAAGCCCACCAACCGGGTGCCACTTGGTACACCGTGCCACTGTGCCTAGTCTGTCCCAAGCCCACCTGTACCGGGTGCCACTTGGTAGACTACTAACACTACCTACAAACACCAGAAACTAGTTGCAACTCCTGGACAGAGATCAAGTTGATTAATAAGTCGAGAGGGGTTGAGTTACCGGAACCCAATGTGTGGTAGTAACTGTTCATGGATCACAAACATAGAACTCAGTTCCTGAGGACGGTTTCAATGAGACAACCCACCATGTACTCCTACATGGCCTCTCACCGCTACCTTTACCAAATCGTGTTCACACACTTAGCTCTCAACAGTAGGACATGTTCACCACATTCCAATTCATTCCCGATGAATCAGGCCCGACTCAACTCTAAGCAGTAGCAGGCATGACAACAAGCATGAATGAGTAGGCACATCAGGGCTCAAACAACTCCTACTCATGCTAGTGGGTTTCATCTATTTACTGTGGCAATGACAGGTCATGCAGAGGAAAGGGGTTCAACTACCGCAGCATGTAACAGTTGAATCGTTGTTCTCCTAATGCAGTAAAAGAGAGCAGAAGCGAGAGAGTGGGATTGTATCGGAATGAACAAGGGGTTTTTGCTTGCCTGGCACTTCTGAAGATAATATAGCTCTTCATCGGTGTCATCGATCACATCGTCGGAAACATCGTCTATCGAGAGGGGACAATCACCGGCAATAGAGAAAGAATACAATCAATGCAATGCGACAATATGATGCGTGATCATGACATGGCAATATGATGTGGTTTGAGCTAATGCAGCTAGCAACCAGATTAAATGAAGTTGATTTGAATCCAGGATTCAAATTCAAACTCCATATGTGGATATTTAAATGCCATTATATGATTTGTGCTAAGAAGCAACTATAATTTGTTCTAACATGCATGAAAATGGTACAGATGGATTCCTTGAATTTTTCTGATAATTTTTCATATATAAATCTTTGCATTTGGAGTTACATATAATTTTCTATGATTTTTAGAAGTTTTGGGCATTTTCTGGAATTTCCTGAATAAAAATAAATCCAGAAAACGTAATACTGCATCAGCATGACGTCAGGGTGACGTCAGCAGGTCAAAGGCGCCAGCCCAGGTCAAACCTGACGGCTGGGACCCATCAGTCAGTGACTCATCTAACTAATTCCTATTTATTAGTGTAAATTTAATCCTAACTAAAATGTCAGCAAGGGTGGCCCACACGTCAGTGTCTGCAGCTAATTAAGTTTAATTAACATCTAACTAAATTAGCAGGGGCCTGGCCCACTTGTCAGTCCGGCGAGGTCAAAGGGGTCAAACCCCCTGGTCAGCGGGGTCAACTCGCCGGCGTTGACTCGGGGCTCGTCGCCGGCAGGCCTAGGGACGGCGGAGAGGTGCAGGTTTCCTCCTCCGGCGACCAAATCGACGGCGGAGGGCGGCTACATGGAGCTGGAGCTCGCGCGCGTCGGGTGGTGGCGGTGGGAGATGCTGGGGTGGCCGGAAACGTCGCCGGCGACGACCTTGGCGGTCGCCGGAGTTCGGGCGAGGTCGAAGCCGTCGTATTGAGGCACGGCGAGGCGCGTGGGGAGGTGCTTGTCACGACCGGTTTTCCAATAAAAATATTTATTGAGAAACCAATCTTTAGAATCTAGTTTGAGATAAAACCTCCTCACTGGCAGACAAACTTTTGATACAATAAGCCAGTAGCATAAATATATTACAGGGTTGAGCTGACGATGCTCAACAATTTATTACAAGCGTGCCAATAATTATACATAAAGGCGATTAATGACACAAGGGAGTGGTGGCATACTACTGACTCGCAAAAATGGTAGAGGTGGAGTAACACAGTGGGGAGTGGATATGGGATTCTCAAACTAACATCCCATCGAGCGTCGAGGTGAAGCTCGATGAATTTATTAGGGTAGCGGAAGCGGATATGAAACAGTGACCAACTCCAGGGTTGCACGAGACTGACTGGGACTCCTCTAGGCGTCGGATTCGCTATCGAACTCTTCACCCATGAGATCACCTTCGTCAGCATCTGGCCAAATCAACAAGCCAGTGAGTACTTTGAAAGTACTTGCAAGACAGTTCGGACGTAAGATATAACAAATGCCAACATGAAATACATGGATAAGTTAACTAGTACGATCAGACATAGAGGTGATAATGCTGGGTGCCAAACGAGTGTCTGAAAGACTCCTCGAGCGGAAAATGCAGAATAATAATACTGGTGCCAAACGAGTGTCTGAAAGACTCCTCGAGCGGAAAATGCGGAATAATAATACTGGTGCCAAACGAGTGTCTGAAAGACTCCTCGAGCAGAAAATGCGGAATAATAATGCCACGATCGGGCGTCTGAGCGACACCACATAAAGGGCTTTAAAAGAAATGCCACAGTCGGGCGTCTGAGCGACACCACATAAAGGGCTTTAAACTGATAAGGAAATAATATATTCATCATAAATATATTCAACTCATGGAAATAAACGGGTTAGTACATCCACAAGGATAACATTTAACCGGTCTTAGTGCCCATGTGTCCCACCGGGTAATCTGTCACCAAACTGGCATATGACTGTTAGCAGGGAACTTGGAAATAGATAAGATGATTTAAGGATATAGAGCTCTGCAGAGTTTGTACAAAAATTTCCCACAGTCGACGGATTTCCGTAGTCACTAGGACTAGTTCCGTTATGGTATTTCAGAAGAAAACACAGCAATCCAGTACACACCCATCCAACTCTTCGATGCCAGGAATCACCCTTAACATCGTCCAAGAAAAGCTATTGAGACGGGGAGATCACAATCTCGAATAGCATGGGATCAAATTTATATACGCGCGCTCTAAGGGGTGCCCCCCTCTCGGTCCCAACCGGAAACACCCATGCCCCCTGACCGGATGCCTGGCTTTAATCCAGGGCCATGGAACCAGCATCCCGGCCTCTCCTTTTTGGTGTGTACCCAGAAAGCGGTTTGCATCTTACTAAACCATATCCCTTTCGGGAAACATGTGGTAGTACAGGGAAAGGAAATGGATTTGAACCCAACCGATATGGGTTGGTACTGAAGATAACTTGCATGGCCTAAGACTGGCATGCTACAACACTGCCATCTTACCCATCTTCATGCCAACACATGGCCTTGCATACTCACGTCCAACGACGTGTGAAATCATCGGGCTTACTTGCCCCAACAATGCATAAAGAACGGTTCATCGGTATGCTTCACACATGCCATGAAACTATCTATATGCAAACATGCCAAGACACTCATCATATCAAAAGTTTGAACATGCTTGCCTGGTTCAGAGTAGTCGGAGCCTAGCTCGGTGAAGTTCGCGGCCCCGTCACCTCCGTCGGTATCTACGGTACAGAGAAAACATACGCGCTAACGTGAATACCGAGAGGTGCAGAAAAAAATATTGCAAATATTTTTCAAATAAATCTGATAAAAAACTAGACAAAATTTTGAAGAGAACAGAAAAAGGATCAATCAAAAATATGCTTCTGATAAAAAGTTATGAAGGTTTTCATCCAGGGACTCATCTGTAATGAAACAGAAACTTCCCAGGGTTCTAACTGAGAAAACAGAAAACGGTTCGTTTGGAAATGCGCAAGAGCAAGAGAGAAAACGTATTCTGCCCGAAGGCGCCAACAGAAAACGGTTCGCGAGTAAAAGAACAGAGGCTGACATGCGGGGTCCGCATGTCAGGTTTGAAAAGGCTCGCCGGCGCCCGAAGACGGCGGTGGACGCCGGCGTCGAACTACGGCGAATTAGGAGAAACGGAGGGTACCAAGAGCTTTAGTGTCTTCTCCCGCGTCGGTGGGTGGTGGACTAGTCCAACAGGGAGCACCACGTCGACGGCGACACTAACTCCGGCGGACGGCGGTTCGGGTGAGGATGGGGAACTCCGGTGGAGGGCTGCAAGCTTCAAATTGAAGTGCGGGTCAGAATGAGGGATGCATGGAGAAGCTACTGGCAGGAGAATGGAGGTGGAGGAGCACACACGGGGGTGAATCGGGCTGGATCCAGTGGCGGGTCGCGGCGGTCGGAGTCGAGGAAGGAGACCTCCTCGGGGCTCTTCCAGAGGCCTGGCGTGCTCTAGGGGGAGTGCAGGGCTAGTGGGTGCTCGAGTTGAAGCTCGGGGCCTCTATTTATAGGCAGATAGACGGGGTGGCCGTAAACGGAGAATCTCCGGCGAGCGATTACGGCGGAGCAGTGGATTAGAGGGTGGTTTGAGCGGTCGGGCAGCATCAGTGGAGGTTACTGGACTCGTTCCGCTACTAAACGGAGCTGGCCCCGGCGTAATGGCGTCTGTCCATGGTGAGGTGACCGCACGGGCTCAACGGCAGCAGAGAGCGCGCGCTGTGCGCGTCGTGCCACGGCGACGGTGCTGCATGCGTGCGCTGGCGTGGAGATGGCCACACGGAGCCATAAGCGGGGTTGTGCGGCGCAGAACGGCGTTGAGCCGCCGTTCTGCTCCCTGTTGGCTGCCACGGCGGTTCAGCCGCTGCGAGACACGCCGGCGTGGTCGGTTCAGAGCGCCACCGACGCCAGGAAGAAGCCAAGCGCGCGTGCGGGGCTCTGGACACGCAGACCAGGCGGCGAGCAACGTGCCAAGGGCACTGTGGGCGCGTGACTGAAGATGATCTAAAGAAATCAACACTGAAGACTGAATGTTAACTGAACTTGGCTGAAATAGTGCATGCAAGGTGCTCGACGAAATGATTCAGGCATGTAGGCATTTTTCCTTGGGCTGATTTTTGGTGGAGTGACTTCTCATTGCTCCAGTAGGCTGCCTGATTTTTGGTGGAATTTTTGGAGAAGTGTAGATATGAATTTCACCAAATTTGACAAATCTGGTCCAAACTTGCAGGGAGTGTAAGTTGAAAATTTTGAAAAGAAGATGAGTGGATCAAGATGGTTCTGGGTTGTGGTTGCAAAGGACTAGCCAGTAGAGTTGGTTTGTAGTCAAATCTCAAATGAAAAAGGGTACTTGCTTTGAAAATCCATCAGGCTCAAAATAATGACAGAAAATATTTGAGAGATAAAACAAAATCCAAAACTTGTTTGGATGAGTTGGGATAGGGAATTTGAGTTGTTGACAAGGAGGGGAGAAGATGTTGGAGTGGTTTTACCTCATGGGCAAAATACAAGGTCATGGATGGTTTTCAATAGAATGAAAATCCCAAATCTTTTTCATAGAGATTTTTCTTAAAAAGAAAAGACTAAACTCCCAAAAATAAAATCTGAGAAGGGAAACAATAGAGAAGGAGTTTTTAAGAAGGTCAAACCCAAAGCTTGAAGGAGAAAACAGAAGTAACAAAACCTAGTCAAGGAAAAGGATTTTTAAGAGGGTTGTTTTTTCTGAAAGCCTCAAATCTCAAGGAAAATCCAGCAAGGATTTTTGCAAAAAACCCAAATGAAATTTTTGGGGTGTGACAACACCTACCCCCTTAGGAAAAATCTCGTCCCCGAGATTTCAGTTGATCCTTAAATAAGTGTGGATGCTCTGTTCGAAGAAAATCCTCTCTTTCCCATGTTGATTCACTTTTGGTGTGATTACTCCACTGAACTTTGAAAAATTTGACGGTTTTCTGTCGGGTCCTCCTTTCAGACTCCTCTAATATCTTTACTGGGTGTTCCCGATAAGTGAGGTCTGGCTACACGTCTATGTTCTCATGGGATACTTGTTTCTCTGGGTTGCTCACGTATTTCCTTAATTGCGATACGTGGAACACGTTGTGGATATCTGACAGTTCCTCAGGTAGGTCTAGTTGGTATGCTACTGCCCCTTTCCGTGCCAATATACCGAATGGCCCGATGAATCTTGGCGCTAGCTTCCCCTTAATTTTGAATCGTTGCAACCCCCTCATAGGTGACACTCGTAGGTACACGAATTCACCGGGTTCGAAGTTGACCCCACGATGTTTCTGATCGTAATAACTCTTTTGTCGGCTTTGGGCGGTCTTGAGTCGATCTCTGATTAACTGGACCTTTTCCTCGGCTTCCCTGAGCATGTCTGGGCCGAAGATACGGCTGTCTCCGGTCTCTGACCAATTTAACAGGGTACGACATCTTCGTCCATACAAGGCTTCAAATGGTGCCATTTGCAGGCTGGCCTGATGACTGTTGTTGTACGCGAACTCGGCGTATGGCAGGCTATCTTCCCAACTGGCTCCATAGGTGAGGACACATGCTCTCAGCATGTCCTCTAAAATCTGGTTTACCTGTTCTGTTTGTCCATCTGTCTGGGGGTGGTATGCCGTACTGAAGGCTAGTTGAGTTCCTAGAGCCTGTTGTAACTGCTCCCAGAATCTCGAGACGAACTGTGTTCCTCTGTCAGATATTATAGTCTTCGGGACACCGTGCAGACAAACTATGCGAGAGAGATATATCTTGGCAAGCTTCTGAGTGGTGTGGGTCGTCTTTACTGGAATGAAATGTGCCACCTTAGTCAATCTGTCGGTGATAACCCATATGGCATCATTCCCGTGTCGTGATCGAGGTAGTCCGACAATGAAATCCATCCCTATTTCATCCCATTTCCACTCAGGTATTTTATTTGGTTGCAGTAGTCCGGCTGGTCTCTGATGTTCGGCCTTTATACGTTGACAAGAGTCGCAGCATGCAATGAAGGTGGCTATGTCCCTTTTCATACCGTGCCACCAAAATCCTTCTTGGATATCCTTATACATCTTGGTTCCTCCAGGGTGGATCGAATATGGAGCGGTGTGGGCTTCAGCTAGAATATGCCGTTTGAGGTCTCCTATGTCTGGCACGCAGAGTCTGTTTCCGTACCATAGTGTCCCTTCTTCGTCTATGATGAATTCTGAGGCCTTGCCCATACTCACCTTTCTTTTGATGCCTTCAATGCTGGGGTGACCCGGCTGGGCTTCTTTGATTCTTTTCACAAGGTTGGGTTGTATCTCCAAGTTTGTTATGGTGCCTTCTGCTACCATCAACAAGTTGAGTCTGGCAAATTCCCGCTGGAATTCGGGTCTTAAGTTGGGCAGACTGTTGTTGTCGGCGCTGGGGTTCCGACTAAGAGCATCGGCTACTACATTTGCTTTTCCAGGATGATAGTGGATTCCGACATCATAATCCTTTACTAGCTCCAACCAGCGTCGTTGCCTTAAATTCAGCTCTGGCTGTGTGAAAATATATTTGAGACTTTTATGGTTCGTATATATTTCACATCGATTTCCAAGTAGGAAATGCCTCCATTCCTTGAGTGCATGAATAACTGCTGCCATTTCTAAGTCATGAGTGGGATAGTTTTCCTCATGCTTGCGAAGTTGCCTTGAAGCGTATGCGACAACCTTGCCTTCTTGCATTAATACGCATCCGAGTCCCTTCTTGGACGCATCACAATATACTTCAAAATTCCTGCGCATGTCTGGCACAATCAATACTGGTGCTGTTGTTAATTTCCGTTTTAGCTCTTGGAAACTTTTCTCACAGGCTTCTGTCCATTCAAATTTCTTATCTTTCTTGAGCAATTGCGTCATTGGCTTGGCTATGGTGGAGAATCCTTCAATAAATCTGCGGTAATATCCTGCCATTCCCAAGAAACTCCGTATGTCTGTTACGCTGGCTGGTGACTTCCAGCCAAGTACGGCCTTGACTTTCTCTGGGTCCACGGCGATCCCGTCTTGGGTTAGCACGTGGCCTAGAAAGCCTACTTGCCTTAACCAAAATTCACACTTGCTGAACTTGGCGTACAATTGGTGTTTCCTGAGTTCTCCTAGTACAATTCTGAGATGTTCAGCGTGTTCCTCTGGTGTTTTGGAGTATACTAAAATATCGTCGATGAATACCACAACGAACTTGTCCATAAACTTCATAAATACTTTGTTCATGAGGTGAACAAAATATGCAGGGGCATTTGTTAATCCAAAAGGCATTACTGTGAACTCATACAGTCCATATCTGGAGGTGAAGGCTGTCTTGGGGATATCTTCTGTTCGTACCTTTAATTGATGGTATCCTGACCTTAGGTCGATTTTTGAGAATACCTTGGCCTTAGCGAGTTGATCGAATAAATCATTTATTCTTGGCATCGGGTATTTGTTCTTGATCGTGACCATGTTGAGTGCTCGGTAGTCAATACACAATCGCAGTGTTCCATCTTTCTTTTTGGCAAACAAAATTGGTGATCCCCATGGTGAGGAACTGGCTCGAATGTATCCCTTGTCAAGCAATTCCTTTATTTGTTTCTTCAGTTCAACTAACTCGGATGGTGCCATTCTGTATGGTTTCTTGTATATGGGGGTGGTCCCTGGTGCTAGCTCAATGCTGAATTCTATCTCTCGGTCGGGTGGCATGCCTGGTAGCTCTTCGGGAAATACGTCTGGAAATTCACGTACTACTGGAACCTTGTTTAATTCAGAAATGTCCACCTTGTTCAGTCTTGGTTGTCTGGGCATTTCTCTTTCTTTGGCGGATACTCTTATTGTCTTACCATGGTGGTGTGTGAGAATCATGGTCCGATTGAAACAATCAATGAAACCTTTGTTGGTGGTTAACCAGTCCATCCCTAGGATGACATCTAGTCCTTTATTTTCCAACACAATGAGATTGGCGTGAAACTTCAATCCTTTGAACTCAATAATCACATCCTGACAGTAATTCTGAGTAACTTGCTGAATTCCAGGGGACTTGATGATCATGGATTTCTCCAAAGGAAGCATCGAAAAATTATTTTGCGAAGCAAAACTTTTCGAAATAAAAGAGTGAGAAGCTCCAGAATCAAACAAAACCATTGCAGGTATTGTGTTGACAGGGAACGTACCGAGTACGATATCCGGAGCGTTTTGTGCCTCCTCTTTGGTCACGTGGTTCAGATGACCTTTCCTGTGGTTATTGTTGGGATTGAAGTTGTTTCAGTTGGGCGCTGAATTATTGTTGCCGTTGTTTGGCTTTGGTGCTGAGCTTCTTGGCTTGGGACACTGCTTGGCATAGTGTCCTTCTTCTCCACAGGCGTAACAAGTAACACCTGGGCGATATGTGAACTCCTTGTCCCTAGCATGAAAATTCTTTGTTGGGCGTGAGACATTGGATGATGATTTGTGCGTCCCACCCTTCTGAAAATCGGTCTTACTTCGGTGATTGCGAGCATGGTTAGTCTGGTCCCTTTTTCGCTTCCGGATATCTTCCAAACTGCGTCTTTCATTTTCCAGAGTAATAGCTTTATCCACCAGCGTCTTAAAATCTGGGAAAGTGTGTATGACCAGTTGGCATTTAAGCGCGGGCGCTAGGCCGTCAAGGAACTTCTCCATTTTCTTGCTTTCGGTCATACGCTCTTCGTTGGCGTAGCGGGACAACAGAGTAAATTGGCTGTTGTAATCTGACACTGTCATGTTCCTTTGCTTGAGGTCATCGAACTCTCTTTTCTTGATTTTCATAATACTCTTAGGAATATGCGCGCCACGGAAACCTTCTTTGAAATCATCCCAGGTTATATCATTTTCGTTGGGATGCATGTGCAGAAAATTTTCCCACCAGGATGCGGCTGCTCCCGTGAGATAATGCGGTGCGTACAGTACCTTTTCTGGGTTTGAGCATTTTGCAATAATTAACTTTCTCTCCATATCGCGAAGCCAGTCTTCGGCCTCAAGTGGCTTGTCAGTATGAGAAAATGTTGAGGGACGTGTCTTCTGTAGCTCAGATAACTTGGAATGCTGCGGATACTGCCCATGGTGATTTCCCATGTTAATGACTTGGTTCATCATTTCCCGATATTGTTGCTGACTCTGTTCATAAAGGCGGCACATTTGGGAAAGTGCCGTTTCACTGTCCTGTTGACTTGTCTGACCTCGGGCAAAATTATTGCCTGATTGAGTATTATAGTGTTGACTTGACTGCCCTGGTGCAAAATTGTTGCCCGGTTGATTGCCATAATTTTCCTCTGGTGGGGCTGGCATGGAGCGAGTCCAAGGACGAGACATTTTTCACTCTGTGGGTGT
The DNA here is from genome assembly GCA_032464435.1 of Aegilops umbellulata. Classification (NCBI taxonomy): domain Eukaryota; kingdom Viridiplantae; phylum Streptophyta; class Magnoliopsida; order Poales; family Poaceae; genus Aegilops; species Aegilops umbellulata. Next base: position 357,201,542 of record CP136059.1, on the reverse strand, counting down.
ATTTGCAAAACCCATAAGAAAAATGGAAGGGTTGCGAAGATAAAACCCATAATGCACGAGGTTGACAAATAAATTTCTAAAACCAAGATACTCAAGGGAAAACAAATCGATTTGCGCATAGAGAAGGACTGCATCATTACGCATCTTACACGCGGCGATAATTATACAATACACCACTCAGGACATGCGTACATAATCCTGACATGTTATTTAGGCTAGGGCACTACTCCAGATTTTACATGATGCGCAAACAAGCTACTTCTCACAACATCTTACATGGCGATGCAACGCATGGCGGCTATGCGTACTCAGTCGGAGATGTAGATGACGTCCTTGGCCCTGCCAAGGGTGAGGCGTAGCGAAGCCGGGGACTCAACTTCTTCCTCGCTAATAGGCTCCATACGAGTAGTGTTGCGCCGAGTAGATGGAGCGGGTGCCAGGGGGGGAATGACGCGGATTGGAGTCGGCGCGAGTGGCGGTGCAGTGCGCGCTGGAGTGGGCGCAATGACCTGGTTGAACTCCTCGGTGGTAGGCAGGCGACGAGCAGGAGCATGGGATGCAGAGGACGAGACAAAAGTCAGTGGCGGTGCGGTGGGTAGGAGCTCCCTCCTGTTGGCGGCACAACCGTGGACTGAGTCCATGCGGGCGGCCACAAAGTCATCCACCAAGTTGTCGAAGGCTGCCTCCAAGGCCCGGAGATACTCAATAAGCATCTCAAAAGCCTCGTCTCGTTCTCCTCTGGGGAAGGAGAATGCGTAGTGACAGGTGTAGGGCACATGGCATGGAAGATAGCGGTAGCGACGAGCCTTCATCGCGGGAAGGGCATCCCTGAGACGAGCTATCGCCTCGCGGGCTGCCATCTAGATGGCATGCTTCTCCGAAGGCATGGCTCTCCCCAAGAACCGGAAGCGGCGTAGCTCACCACGCCCTCCCTTGAACTGCACCTCGGCCTGGTGCATAGTCAGACTGTCGTTGACTCTGTGCTGACAGAGAGTGACGACTGGGCGCACAGACGGCCCCATCGCGACCTGAACGACGAAGGAGAGAAGCTTGACGAACCCATCGGGTACGTTGGCGAAGGTCTGAGACTCGCAGCTGCGGTCGGCCATCTACTAAAGTAGGCAAAAATCCTGAATGGTCAGATCATAAATATATGCTGACTGTCAGAAAAATGACTACTATTGTAAAAACATGAATAAGCTCTATCATGCTCATAACCGATTAGCGATCGCACCTAGTGGCTTCCTACAGTCAGCCTGGCTCTGGTACCAAGCTTGTCACGACCGGTTTTCCAATAAAAATATTTATTGAGAAACCAATCTTTAGAATCCAGTTTGAGATAAAACCTCCTCACTGGCAGACAAACTTTTGATACAATAAGCCAGTAGCATAAATATATTACAGGGTTGAGCTGACGATGCTCAACAATTTATTACAAGCGTGCCAATAATTATACATAAAGGCGATTAATGACAAAAGGGAGTGGTGGCATACTACTGACTCGCAAAAATGGTAGAGGTGGAGTAACACAGTGGGGAGTGGATATGGGATTCTCAAACTAACATCCCATCGAGCGTCGAGGTGAAGCTCGATGAATTTATTAGGGTAGTGGAAGCGGATATGAAACAGTGACCAACTCCAGGGTTGCACGAGACTGACTGGGACTCCTCTAGGCGTCGAATTCGCTATCGAACTCTTCACCCATGAGATCACCTTCGTCAGCATCTGGCCAAATCAACAAGCCAGTGAGTACTTTGAAAGTACTCGCAAGACAGTTCGGACGTAAGATATAACAAATGCCAACATGAAATACATGGATAAGTTAACTAGTACGATCAGACATAGAGGTGATAATGCTGGGTGCCAAACGAGTGTCTGAAAGACTCCTCGAGCGGAAAATGCAGAATAATAATACTGGTGCCAAACGAGTGTCTGAAAGACTCCTCGAGCGGAAAATGCGGAATAATAATACTGGTGCCAAACGAGTGTCTGAAAGACTCCTCGAGCGGAAAATGCGGAATAATAATGCCACGATCGGGCGTCTGAGCGACACCACATAAAGGGCTTTAAAAGAAATGCCACAGTCGGGCGTCTGAGCGACACCACATAAAGGGCTTTAAAAGAAATGCCACAGTCGGGCGTCTGAGAGACACCACATAAAGGGCTTTTGACTGATAAGGAAATAATATATTCATCATAAATATATTCAACTCATGGAAATAAACGGGTTAGTACATCCACAAGGATAAACATTTAACCGGTCTTAGTGCCCATGTGTCCCACCGGGTAATCTGTCACCAAACTGGCATATGACTGTTAGCAGGGAACTTGGAAATAGATAAGATGATTTAAGGATATAGAGCTCTGCAGAGTTTGTACAAAAATTTCCCACAGTCGACGGATTTCCGTAGTCACTAGGACTAGTTCCGTTACGGTATTTCAGAAGAAAACACAACAATCCAGTACACACCCATCCAACTCTTCGATGCCAGGAATCACCCTTAACATCGTCCAAGAAAAACTATTGAGACGGGGAGATCACAATCTCGAATAGCATGGGATCAAATTTATATACGCGCGCTCTAAGGGGTGCCCCCTCTCGGTCCCAACCGGAAACACCCATGCCCCCTGACCGGATGCCTGGCTTTAATCCAGGGCCATGGAACCAGCATCCCGGCCTCTCCTTTTTGGTGTGTACCCAGAAAGCGGTTTGCATCTTACTAAACCATATCCCTTTCGGGAAACATGTGGTAGTACAGGGAAAGGAAATGGATTTGAACCCAACCGATATGGGTTGGTACTGAAGATAACTTGCATGGCCTAAGACTGGCATGCTACAACACTGCCATCTTACCCATCTTCATGCCAACACATGGCCTTGCATACTCACGTCCAACGACGTGTGAAATCATCGGGCTTACTTGCCCCAACAATGCATAAAGAACGGTTCATCGGTATGCTTCACACATGCCATGAAACTATCTATATGCAAACATGCCAAGACACTCATCATATCAAAAGTTTGAACATGCTTGCCTGGTTCAGAGTAGTCGGAGCCTAGCTCGGTGAAGTTCGCGGCCCCGTCACCTCCGTCGGTATCTACGGTACAGAGAAAACATACGCGCTAACGTGAATACCGAGAGGTGCAGAAAACAATATTGCAAATATTTTTCAAATAAATCTGATAAAAAACTAGACAAAATTTTGAAGAGAACAGAAAAAGGATCAATCAAAAATATGCTTCTGATAAAAAGTTATGAAGGTTTTCATCCAGGGACTCATCTGTAATGAAACAGAAACTTCCCAGGGTTCTAACTGAGAAAACAGAAAACGGTTCGTTTGGAAATGCGCAAGCGCAAGAGAGAAAACGTATTCTGCCCGAAGGCGCCAACAGAAAACGGTTCGCGAGTAAAAGAACAGAGGCTGACATGCGGGGTCCGCATGTCAGGTTTGAAAAGGCTCGCCGGCGCCCGAAGACGGCGGTGGACGCCGGCGTCGAACTACGGCGAATTAGGAGAAACGGAGGGTACCAAGAGCTTCAGTGTCTTCTCCCGCGTCGGTGGGTGGTGGACTCATCCAACAGGGAGCACCACGTCGACGGCGACACTAACTCCGGCGGACGGCGGTTCGGGTGAGGATGGGGAACTCCGGTGGAGGGCTGCAAGCTTCAAATTGAAGTGCGGGTCAGAATGAGGGATGCATGGAGAAGCTATTGGCAGGAGAATGGAGGTGGAGGAGCACACACGGGGGCGAATCGGGCTGGATCCAGTGGCGGGTCGCGGCGGTCGGAGTCAAGGAAGGAGACCTCCTTGGGGCTCTTCCAAAGGCCTGGCGTGCTCTAGGGGGAGTGCAGGGCTAGTGGGTGCTCGAGTTGAAGCTCGGGGCCTCTATTTATAGGCTGATCGACGGGGTGGCCGTAAACGGAGAATCTCCGGCGAGCGATTACGGCGGAGCAGTGGATTAGAGGGTGGTTTGAGCGGTCGGGCAACATCAGTGGAGGTTACTGGACTCGTTCCGCTACTAAACGGAGCTGGCCCCGGCGTAATGGCGTCTGTCCACGGTGAGGTGACCGCACGGGCTCAACGGCGGCAGAGAGCGCGCGCTGTGCGCGTCGCGCCACGACGACGGTGCTGCATGCGTGCGCTGGCATGGAGATGGCCACGCGGAGCCATCAGCGGGGTTGTGCGGCGCGGAACAGCGTTGAGCCGCCGTTCTGCTCCCTGTTGGCTGCCACGGCGGTTCAGCCGCCGCGAGACACGCCGGCGTGGTCGGGTCAGAGCGCCACCGACGCCAGGAAGAAGCCAAGCGCGCGTGCGGGGCTCTGGACACGCAGACCAGGCGGCGAGCAACGTGCCAAGGGCACTGTGGGCGCGTGACTGAAGATGATCTGAAGAAATCAACACTGAAGACTGAATGTTAACTGAACTGAAATAGTGCATGCAAGGTGCTCGACGAAATGATTCAGGCATGTAGGCATTTTTCCTTGGGCTGATTTTTGGTGGAGTGACTTCTCATTGCTCCAGTAGGCTGCCTGATTTTTGGTGGAATTTTTGGAGAAGTGTAGATATGAATTTCACCAAATTTGACAAATCTGGTCCAAACTTGCAGGGAGTGTAAGTTGAAAATTTTGAAAATAAGATGAGTGGATCAAGATGGTTCTGGGTTGTGGTTGCAAAGGACTAGCCAGTAGAGTTGGTTTGAAGTCAAATCTCAAATGAAAAAGGGTACTTGCTTTGAAAATCCATCAGGCTCAAAATAATTGACAGAAAATATTTGAGAGATAAAACAAAATCCGAAACTTGTTTGGATGAGTTGGGATAGGGAATTTGAGTTGTTGACAAGGAGGGGAGAAGATGTTGGAGTGGTTTTACCTCATGGGCAAAATACAAGGTCATGGATGGTTTTCAATAGAATGAAAATCCCAAATCTTTTTCATAGAGTTTTTCTTAAAAAGAAAAGACTAAACTCCCAAAAATAAAATCTGAGAAGGGAAACAATAGAGAAGGAGTTTTTAAGAAGGTCAAACCCAAAGCTTGAAGGAGAAAACAGAAATAACAACCCCTAGTCAAGGAAAAGGATTTTTAAGAGGGTTGTTTTTTCTGAAAGCCTCAAATCTCAAGGAAAATCCAGCAAGGATTTTTGCAAAAAACCCAAATGAAATTTTTGGGGTGTCACAGTGCTACGGGCTTCCGCGAGTACGGTGAAGACGATGGCGTGCTCGGAATCAAGCCAACGTGGTTGTGGCCACGACGGCGACGTGCGGTGGCGGCGGCGGGTGCGGCCGAGCTCGGTGTGATTGTTGTGGTGCACAAGAAGGCAAACAGAGAGGGGGAGAAGGGGCAGGAGCTCACAGCGGATCCGTAGGGATGGTTAGCGGGCTCGGGGACGCTCGGGAGACGGCGAATCGACGACGACGATCTTCGGTGGCCGACGAGGGAAACGGCGGCGGTGGCGGTGTTGCGGCGCGTCCGGGGCCTCGTGGCTCATTGAGGAGGTCGAGGACGTCGAGACGGAGCTTCTAGGCGCTTCGGTGAGGTGTGCGGTGGCCAGTGGCCGTGGCAGCAGCGAGTGGCGGCGATGAGCGCGCTCGGGCGCGAGAGGGAGAGAGAGCAGAGAGGGGAGTGGCACGGGAGAGAGTGAGAGGGGGTCGAGGGTGATGCGTGGCGTCACCAGGGCGTCGGGGAGGAGCCAGGCAGGCTGGGAGGGAGGAGGTGGCCAGGGCGCGTGCCCACGCGCGGCGACCACACGCCCTCCTGCCTACTGGCAGGAGGTTGAAGACGGTGGGGGCGCCTGCTGGGCTGGGCCAACAGTGTTGGGCCGGCCACTTGGGCTACAGGCGCGCCAGGTAAGGAGGCCCAGGTGGGTTTCTCTCTCTCTCTCTCTGTTTTCTGTTTCAGTTTTCCTATTACTTTTATTATGTTTTGAATTGGTAAAAAATACTAATTCATTTTGAAAAAATCTTGAAAATGATTGTGGCATATGTTTGGATTATTTCCAACAACCTTAAAATACTTTCAAGATTATTTGGTCATTTAAAAACATTTATAGGATTTAAATGTCCAAATGCAAATACTTATGATTTAATTCAAAAATCCAAAAATGACCTAGAAAGGTGTGCATCATTTTTGTCAGAGGTTCTAGACCAATTCAAAAATGATGAACTTTTCTAAAGAGCATTCTGGGTTCTTGAAAATATTTTTAAGTTGAACCTATTTGATTTAATTTTGGTGCTAGGGTTTGTCATCCCCGTTATCAACTTTAATTGAAAAATTAACATGATGCATGGATGCTTTAAGGCAACTAATGGCAAGCAAATTCTAGGGCTGTGACAACTCCATTGAAACTCTTTATGCCAGCCTGAGGAAATTCATAACTGATCGTTTGAACGAAGTCAAAGAATGGCATACTCAGACCAGAATGGATGATGTGGACTACCTTGTTGAAGACAACGTAATGAGTGATTTTGCTTATCCCCGGAAATGGAGGGGACCATGACAGGATGGCACAACGGCGGTGCAAGCTGGGAACAAAATGCAAATGCTGGGAATGATTCTGGTAACTGGGAATAATTCAACGAGGGTGATTCCACCGTTTGAATGGTTATAGCTTAATCAAGGAAACCAAGAGCACAAGAATCCCTAGGAAGCAACTTCTATAATAAGTCGCGCGAGATCCTCACGGAGAAGATGGTTGAATAGTTTAATCAAGATACTACAATGATAGATCTTCCGGCTAGGTGTGTCGGCCAGACATCAACCTTGTCGGGACCTACATAATAGATCTTGGAAAAGTTCCAACCATCATATCTGCCTGAGATTTAGATCTGGTTGGTAACAGAATATTTCAGACAACCTGTCTGGAAAAGAAAGTTTGCAACACAAATCGACGAGAAGATGTTGCGAGATTCTCAGGAAATGAACTACGATAGCAGTTCCAAAACATGAACTGATTCTGCTAAACACATGTGAACACGTTGTCCTGGACAAGCATGACCACATAGTAGTCTTATGATAAAACACTATCGAGTTCAGGTTGGGAACCATCAATGAGGATATCGAAGTCCTAGTATAAGTCACGATTCTTAAGAAGGAACTTCTTCACCTTGAACAAATCAATCAGTGGCTTGGTGTGCTAGGAACACATATGGAGTGGAGGTAATTAATCTACCAAACCATAGAATACTTCGCACGTATGCATGCCTGACTTGGGATGATTCCAGGAAGCATAACAAACCTTTCTCAAATTCATGGCGGCAACTTACACCTAAAGCACATGAATTCGAGGAAGTTACTTCTTCCATCCAAGCATAGGCTTCATGAACGAAACACGAAGGTAATGCTTATAAAGTTTCCAATACTAGTGTAGCGTTCAACATGAATCATGGGGGAGATAAAATGCTGCTGATGGGCTCAACAACAACTCATCGAAATTTCCATATCACTGGACTTCCACCATCATGTGAACACGGTGATAGCATTGGTCAGACCAAAAAGATGTAATGGTGTATGCTCGAGGGATCAACCACGAGTAAGACAACATTACGAACATCATTGGTTCTGATTTGACTTGACGATGGCCCATACTCAAGTCAAAGTTTTGTCAAGGCAATAGACCCAACAACTGATCATGAGGACCAATCGATGAAGATATCACCTTTCTTCAACACACACACACACACACGCAAGGATATCCCCTTGGAATGAACTAATTCAGACAAGCTTTTATCTTCCAACTCTCCAAGTTGTTGTTTGGCTTAACCAACTAGCTCAGGGGTATCCCACACAGATTCTTGGAGAAGAGGTGGTTTATAAGAAACCTGATCACGAACTCAACATAGCGGTTAGATGACAACCTGGTGATACTTCCGAGAAGATCTTCGGAAAACCACGAACCACCGATATGATACTAAGCTCGAGATCAATCTTGCTTTTTAGGGCAAGACGATATGATCAAAAGAGCAAGGGTTTGGCGAAATCTCAACTCGTTGATCGAAGAGTGCACCAGGAATAAGGACTAGGTAGCACGATTAATCTTAGGATGATGAGTTGATAACCAACACGCTAAGAATGAGAATATTGTCCATTTACTACCGAGCAACTAGTTGCTAGGAGTATCGATTTCACACATCACGATTCACTCGTCGGCATTCCGGTTGCAACAACACGAAACCGAGGAATGAACAATGATGGCAAGAAGTATCACTAAATCAACAATTCATAAGAGGTGGTGCAATTCTCATGACATTCTTGACATAAAGATGGTAACACTCCAAGGTAGAACAGAACAAAAGCTGGATTGGCATTTTGATCTGTGGTATACAACTGCTTTGACCAAATCCTAGAAATGGATAAGGTACTAGAGTTTGTTTCTCCTAGTCATTCCGGGGTAGAATGACTTGACAGACCACAAGAATAATAGGCATCGACAGCGAATGCACGCATACTCTTGAGTATCACTTGATAGACGAAGGTCAGGAAACAACTAAGGAGGGACAACTCAAGGAACATATAACTTTCTGAGTTGTGGATGCATGGGTTAGCATGTCGAACGAGTTCAACATATTTCTTCCGGATAACCCATGCAGAAAGGAAGAACTAGCAGAATCACAGTAAGAATGGAGTACTCCTCAAGAGCACCCTGGTTGTGATCTTTTGATTCAAAACGAATTTCTGCCAAGGACGGTTCATGGTATTTGGAAGAAGGAAACACCACGGGCCTCGAGGCTATCGCAAAGGTTACTAATATTCTAAAGGTACGAGCAACACTATCAACACGAAGTAGGTAGGGTGAATCTCAGGTTCAAGAACCCAGGAATAGAATACCTACATACTAAATGGCATCACGGGATGCTTTCGAGAATGGTGGCCAGATTCATCACACTGGAAACACAAAACATGGATAGATTATTAGGTGGTCCTCTAAGACACCTAGGGTCATAATAATAGCTCCAACATATATGTCGAGGCAACGGAGTACCTCAACTGACCGGTTAGTGTGCTTATTCTGACCAAAAGGACATCGGGAACGGAATGAAAGGATTTGCAAATGCATCAGACTATTTAGAAACCTGGGATGACTCGGACGGCATAACGGCTGTAAATGCTCAAAAAGATTTGAGACATCATGCAAAATGGTGGCATAACCACTCAACAACATCATATCAAAGTTCTGAGGACAGTTATGAACATACGGAAGTAATAGAAACTGAACTGGGGCTTGAGTCCAACAATCTTAGGCAACTACGGTTTAGTAACACGTCATCCTGAGAGATAGAAGATAAGGCCTAGTTCTTAAACCCCGTAGAAGAGAAGAGGATGACTCAGATCAGAAGGCATGAGGTATAAGGAGTAAAAAGAGCCTTACGTTCCCTTCCACAATCAATTCCCTTACATAACTAAAGCATTTCTAGACACGACTTCGACCAGTTTGGCTTGGTAATCTTACAGGCAGTCAGGCTCTGATACCAACGCTGTCAGGACCCCGATCCTAAGTCACACCGATCTAGCATGTAACACATCATATCACTTTGCGGCCTCACGCACGGTATTCCCACGGGTGCCACCTTACCTGGCCCGGGACTGTTTGCGCCTTTTGGCTCACGTATATGATAGTGTCGCTAGCATACATATGACAAAGAATCCGGGCCGACATGGCTAGTCATGAACCCAAGGAGGCACTAACCCATGAGGACAGGCATACATGAATCAACTTCGAGCATGTCGGTCAACAGCGTGTGAATCCGGGCTGTAGCACTGGGCTAACAGGACTCCAGTGACCCGGGCTGTAGCAGGCTAGGCAGGACTCCGGATGTCACCGCGTGACATTTCCCCGAAGGGACAGACACAGGAACGAAGTGAAACACATGCCGGCCAGTCAAGTGTCCCGAGCAGTAGTGCTGGGCTAGCAGGACTCCAGTGAACCGGGCTGTAGCGGACTACTATCGCTCAGAAGCACTAGACTACATTTCCCCATATGATAGGCTGCCAAGGATAAACAACTAGATAGTCGGATCCCACTCATACCAAGCATTTCAATCATACACACAATATGCCCGATATGAGTAAATACAACATGGCATCACAACATAACTCTACGACTCAAAGTATTTATTCATTAGGCTCCGAGGAGCTAGATATTACAAACATGGGTCTCATGACCCTACATACAAAGCATACAGGCAACAAGCACATGCGGAAGCTTAACATGTCTGAGTACAGACATCTACAAATGAAAAAGGCTGAGAAGCCTGACTATCTACCAGATCCTGCCGAGGGCACAAGATCGTAGCTGAGGTAACAAGCTAAAGGTCGAAGTCCACGCGGAACTACTAGCGAGACTGAAGTCTCTCTGCAAAACATAAAATAGGCAAACGTGAGTACAAATGTACTCAGCAAGACTTACATCAGAACTATCTACATATGCATCGGTATGAACAAAGGGGGTAGTGGAGTTTAACTGCAGCAAGCCAGCTTTGACTCGGTGGCTATCCTGAACTACGATTGCAAGTAACTCTTTTGAGGTGGCGCACACGAGTCCACATATTCACCATATCAATACACCACTATGGATCCGCTCCCGTCTCCCTACGGGGACGCCATCCATAGCACTCATGCTTATCTTGCGCATTTTAGAGTATCCACTTTCACTTGTCTATGAACTATGCAAGGGGTCCAAGTTTCCATATCCGAGGAATCCAGCTATTCGAATAGATAATGATAACCCTGCAGGGGTGTACTTCTTCACACACGCTCTCGCCACTTATCGCCCTGTACACGTCATGTACCTCGGCAACCTTCAAGCGGAAGCCGGGCGAGGGAGTCGGCCACGACCTAACTAACCACACAAGTCTCTAGTCCAGGTTTATCGCCTATTCGGGTTCCATCCGCAAGGAGATCCGGCCGGGGTGTCGCTCACAGCCCCAAACGATGTGAGCAGGGTTCCCAAGCCCACCAACCGGGTGCCACTTGGTACACCGTGCCACTGTGCCTAGTCTGTCCCAAGCCCACCTGTACCGGGTGCCACTTGGTAGACTACTAACACTACCTACAAACACCAGAAACTATTTGCAACTCCTGGACAGAGATCAAGTTGATTAATAAGTCGAGAGGGGTCGAGTTACCGGAACCCAATGTGTGGTAGTAACTGTTCATGGATCACAAACATAGAACTCAGTTCCTGAGGACTGTTTCAATGAGACAACCCACCATGTACTCCTACATGGCCTCTCACCGCTACCTTTACCAAATCATGTTCACACACTTAGCTCTCAACAGTAGGACATGTTCACCACATTCCAATTCATTCCCGATGAATCAGGCCCGACTCAACTCTAAGCAGTAGCAGGCATGACAACAAGCATGAATGAGTAGGCACATCAGGGCTCAAACAACTCCTACTCATGCTAGTGGGTTTCATCTATTTACCGTGGCAATGACAGGTCATGCAGAGGAAAGGAGTTCAACTACCGCAGCATGTAACAGTTGAATCGTTGTTCTCCTAATGCAGTAAAAGAGAGCAGAAGCGAGAGAGTGGGATTGTATCGGAATGAACAAGGGGTTTTTGCTTGCCTGGCACTTCTGAAGATAATATAGCTCTTCATCGGTGTCATCGATCACATCGTCGGAAACATCGTCTATCGAGAGGGGACAATCACCGACAATAGAGAAAGAATACAATCAATGCAATGCGACAATATGATGCGTGATCATGACATGGCAATATGATGTGGTTTGAGCTAATGCAGCTAGCAACCAGATTAAATGAAGTTGATTTGAATCCAGGATTCAAATTCAAACTCCATATGTGGATATTTAAATGCCATTATATGATTTGTGCTAAGCAGCAACTATAAGTTGTTCTAACATGCATGAAAATGGTACAGATGGATTCCTTGAATTTTTTTGATAATTTTTCATATATAAATCTTTGCATTTGGAGTTACAGATAATTTTCTATGATTTTTAGAAGTTTTGGGCATTTTCTGGAATTTCCTGAATAAAAATAAATCCAGAAAATGTAATACTGCGTCAGCATGACGTCGGGGTGACGTCAGCAGGTCAAAGGCGCCAGCCCAGGTCAAACCTGACGGCTGGGACCCATCAGTCAGTGACTCATCTAACTAATTCCTATTTATTAGTGTAAATTTAATCCTAACTAAAATGTCAGCAAGGGTGGCCCACACGTCAGTGTCTGCAGCTAATTAAGTTTAATTAACATCTAACTAAATTAGCAGGGGCCTGGCCCACTTGTCAGTCCGGCGAGGTCAAAGGGGTCAAACCCCCTGGTCAGCGGGGTCAACTCGCCGGCGTTGACTAAGGGCTCGTCGCCGGCAGGCCCAGGGACGGCGGAGAGGTGCGGGTTTCCTCCTCCGGCGACCAAATCGACGGCGGAGGGCGGCTACGTGGAGCTGGAGCTCGCGCGCGTCGGGTGGTGGCGGTGGGAGATGCTGGGGTGGCCGGAAACGTCGCCGGCGACGACCTTGGCGGTCGTCAGAGTTTGGGCGAGGTCGAAGCCGTCGCTATGAGGCACGGCGAGGCGCGTGGGGAGGTGCTACGGGCTTCCGCGAGTACGGTGTAGACGATGGCATGCTCGGAATCAAGCCAACGTGGTTGTGGCCACGACGGCGACGTGCGGTGGCGGCGGCGGGTGCAGCCGAGCTCGGTGTGATCGTTGTGGTGCACAAGAAGGCAAACAGAGAGGGGGAGAAGGGGCAGGAGCTCACAGCGGATCCGTAGGGATGGTTAGCGGGCTCAGGGACGCTCGGGAGACGGCGAATCGACGACGACGATCTTCGGTGGCCGACGAGGGAAACGGTGGCGGTGGCGGTGTTGCGGCGCGTCCGGGGCCTCGTGGCTCGTCGAGGGGGTCGAGGACGTCGAGACGGAGCTTCTAGGCGCTTCAGTGAGGCGTGCGCTGGCCAGTGGCCGTGGCAGCAGCGAGCGGCGGCGATGAGCGCGCTCGGGCGCGAGAGGGAGAGAGAGCAGAGAGGGGAGTGGCACGGGAGAGAGTGAGAGGGGGTCGAGGGTGATGCGTGGCGTCACCAGGGCGTCGGGGAGGAGCCAGGCAGGCTGGGAGGGAGGAGGTGGCCAGGGCGTGTGCCCACGCGCGGCGACCACACGCCCTCCTGCCTACTGGCAGGAGGTTGAAGACGGTGGGGGCGCCTGCTGGGCTGGGCCAACAGTGTTGGGCCGGCCACTTGGGCTACAGGCGCGCCAGGTAAGGAGGCCCAGGTGGGTTTCTCTCTCTCTCTCTGTTTTCTGTTTCAGTTTTCCTATTACTTTTATTATGTTTTGAATTGGTAAAAAATACTAATTCATTTTGAAAAAATCTTGAAAATGATTGTGGCATATGTTTGGATTATTTCCAACAACCTTAAAATACTTTCAAGATTATTTGGTCATTTAAAAACATTTATAGGATTTAAATGTCCAAATGCAAATACTTATGATTTAATTCAAAAATCCAAAAATGACCTAGAAAGGTGTGCATCATTTTTGTCAGAGGTTCTAGACCAATTCAAAAATGATGAACTTTTCTAAAGAGCATTCTGGGTTCTTGAAAATATTTTTAAGTTGAACCTATTTGATTTAATTTTGGTGCTAGGGTTTGTCATCCCCGTTATCAACTTTAATTGAAAAATTAACATGATGCATGGATGCTTTAAGGCAACTAATGGCAAGCAAATTCTAGGGCTGTGACAACTCCATTGAAACTCTTTATGCCAGCCTGAGGAAATTCATAACTGATCGTTTGAACGAAGTCAAAGAATGGCATACTCAGACCAGAATGGATGATGTGGACTACCTTGTTGAAGACAACGTAATGAGTGATTTTGCTTATCCCCGGAAATGGAGGGGACCATGACAGGATGGCACAACGGCGGTGCAAGCTGGGAACAAAATGCAAATGCTGGGAATGATTCTGGTAACTGGGAATAATTCAACGAGGGTGATTCCACCGTTTGAATGGTTATAGCTTAATCGAGGAAACCAAGAGCACAAGAATCCCTAGGAAGCAACTTCTATAATAAGTCGCGCGAGATCCTCACGGAGAAGATGGTTGAATAGTTTAATCAAGATACTACAATGATAGATCTTCCGGCTAGGTGTGTCGGCCAGACATCAACCTTGTCGGGACCTACATAATAGATCTTGGAAAAGTTCCAACCATCATATCTGCCTGAGATTTAGATCTGGTTGGTAACAGAATATTTCAGACAACCTGTCTGGAAAAGAAAGTTTGCAACACAAATCGACGAGAAGATGTTGCGAGATTCTCAGGAAATGAACTACGATAGCAGTTCCAAAACATGAACTGATTCTGCTAAACACATGTGAACACGTTGTCCTGGACAAGCATGACCACATAGTAGTCTTATGATAAAACACTACCGAGTTCAGGTTGGGAACCATCAATGAGGATATCGAAGTCCTAGTATAAGTCACGATTCTTAAGAAGGAACTTCTTCACCTTGAACAAATCAATCGGTGGCTTGGTGTGCTAGGAACACATATGGAGTGGAGGTAATTAATCTACCAAACCATAGAATACTTCGCACGTATGCATGCCTGACTTGGGATGATTCCAGGAAGCATAACAAACCTTTCTCAAATTCATGGCGGCAACTTACACCTAAAGCACATGAATTCGAGGAAGTTACTTCTTCCATCCAAGCATAGGCTTCATGAACGAAACACGAAGGTAATGCTTATAAAGTTTCCAATACTAGTGTAGCGTTCAACATGAATCATGGGGGAGATAAAATGCTGCTGATGGGCTCAACAACAACTCATCGAAATTTCCATATCACTGGACTTCCACCATCATGTGAACACGGTGATAGCATTGGTCAGACCAAAAAGATGTAATGGTGTATGCTCGAGGGATCAACCACGAGTAAGAAAACATTACGAACATCATTGGTTCTGATTTGACTTGACGATGGCCCATACTCAAGTCAAAGTTTTGTCAAGGCAATAGACCCAACAACTGATCATGAGGACCAATCGATGAAGATATCACCTTTCTTCAACACACACACACACGCAAGGATATCCCCTTGGAATGAACTAATTCAGACAAGCTTTTATCTTCCAACTCTCCAAGTTGTTGTTTGGCTTAACCAACTAGCTCAGGGGTATCCCACACAGATTCTTGGAGAAGAGGTGGTTTATAAGAAACCAACGTGATCACGAACTCAACATAGCGGTTAGATGACAACCTGGTGATACTTCCGAGAAGATCTTCGGAAAACCACGAACCACCGATATGATACTAAGCTCGAGATCAATCTTGCTTTTTAGGGCAAGACGATATGATCAAAAGAGCAAGGGTTTGGCGAAATCTCAACTCGTTGATCGAAGAGTGCACCAGGAATAAGGACTAGGTAGCACGATTAATCTTAGGATGATGAGTTGATAACCAACACGCTAAGAATGAGAATATTGTCCATTTACTACCGAGCAACTAGTTGCTAGGAGTATCGATTTCACACATCACGATTCACTCGTCGGCATTCCGGTTGCAACAACACGAAACCGAGGAATGAACAATGATGGCAAGAAGTATCACTAAATCAACAATTCATAAGAGGTGGTGCAATTCTCATGACATTCTTGACATAAAGATGGTAACACTCCAAGGTAGAACAGAACAAAAGCTGGATTGGCATTTTGATCTGTGGTATACAACTGCTTTGACCAAATCCTAGAAATGGATAAGGTACTAGAGTTTGTTTCTCCTAGTCATTCCGGGGTAGAATGACTTGACAGACCACAAGAATAATAGGCATCGACAGCGAATGCACGCATACTCTTGAGTATCACTTGATAGACGAAGGTCAGGAAACAACTAAGGAGGGACAACTCAAGGAACATATAACTTTCTGAGTTGTGGATGCATGGGTTAGCATGTCGAACGAGTTCAACATATTTCTTCCGGATAACCCATGCAGAAAGGAAGAACTAGCAGAATCACAGTAAGAATGGAGTACTCCTCAAGAGCACCCTGGTTGTGATCTTTTGATTCAAAACGAATTTCTTCCAAGGACGGTTCATGGTATTTGGAAGAAGGAAACACCACGGGCCTCGAGGCTATCGCAAAGGTTACTAATATTCTAAAGGTACGAGCAACACTATCAACACGAAGTAGGTAGGGTGAATCTCAGGTTCAAGAACCCAGGAATAGAATACCTACATACTAAATGGCATCACGGGATGCTTTCGAGAATGGTGGCCAGATTCATCACACTGGAAACACAAAACATGGATAGATTATTAGGTGGTCCTCTAAGACACCTAGGGTCATAATAATAGCTCCAACATATATGTCGAGGCAACGGAGTACCTCAACTGACCGGTTAGTGTGCTTATTCTGACCAAAAGGACATCGAGAACGGAATGAAAGGATTTGCAAATGCATCAGACTATTTAGAAACCTGGGATGACTCGGACGGCATAACGGCTGTAAATGCTCAAAAAGATTTGAGACATCATGCAAAATGGTGGCATAACCACTCAACAACATCATATCAAAGTTCTGAGGACAGTTATGAACATACGGAAGTAATAGAAACTGAACTGGGGCTTGAGTCCAACAATCTTAGGCAACTACGGTTTAGTAACACGTCGTCCTGAGAGATAGAAGATAAGGCCTAGTTCTTAAACCCCGTAGAAGAGAAGAGGATGACTCAGATCAGAAGGCATGAGGTATAAGGAGTAAAAAGAGCCTTACGTTCCCTTCCACAATCAATTCCCTTACATAACTAAAGCATTTCTAGACACGACTTCGACCAGTTTGGCTTGGTAATCTTACAGGCAGTCAGGCTCTGATACCAACGCTGTCAGGACCCCGATCCTAAGTCACACCGATCTAGCATGTAACACATCATATCACTTTGCGGCCTCACGCACGGTATTCCCACGGGTGCCACCTTACCTGGCCCGGGACTGTTTGCGCCTTTTGGCTCACGTATATGATAGTGTCGCTAGCATACATATGACAAAGAATCCGGGCCGACATGGCTAGTCATGAACCCAAGGAGGCACTAACCCATGAGGACAGGCATACATGAATCAACTTCGAGCATGTCGGTCAACAGCGTGTGAATCCGGGCTGTAGCACTGGGCTAACAGGACTCCAGTGACCCGGGCTGTAGCAGGCTAGGCAGGACTCCGGATGTCACCGCGTGACATTTCCCCGAAGGGACAGACACAGGAACGAAGTGAAACACATGCCGGCCAGTCAAGTGTCCCGAGCAGTAGTGCTGGGCTAGCAGGACTCCCGTGAACCGGGCTGTAGCGGACTACTATCGCTCAGAAGCACTAGACTACATTTCCCCATATGATAGGCTGCCAAGGATAAACAACTAGATAGTCGGATCCCACTCATACCAAGCATTTCAATCATACACACAATATGCCCGATATGAGTAAATACAACATGGCATCACAACATAACTCTACGACTCAAAGTATTTATTCATTAGGCTCCGAGGAGCTAGATATTACAAACATGGGTCTCATGACCCTACATACAAAGCATACAGGCAACAAGCACATGCGGAAGCTTAACATGTCTGAGTACAGACATCTACAAATGAAAAAGGCTGAGAAGCCTGACTATCTACCAGATCCTGCCGAGGGCACAAGATCGTAGCTGAGGTAACAAGCTAAACGTCGAAGTCCACGCGGAACTACTAGCGAGACTGAAGTCTCTCTGCAAAACATAAAATAGGCAAACGTGAGTACAAATGTACTCAGCAAGACTTACATCAGAACTATCTACATATGCATCAGTATGAACAAAGGGGGTAGTGGAGTTTAACTGCAGCAAGCCAGCTTTGACTCGGTGGCTATCCTGAACTACGATTGCAAGTAACTCTTTTGAGGTGGCGCACACGAGTCCACATATTCAACATATCAATACACCACTATGGATCCGCTCCCGTCTCCCTACGGGGACGCCATCCATAGCACTCATGCTTATCTTGCGCATTTTAGAGTATCCACTTTCACTTGTCTATGAACTATGCAAGGGGTCCAAGTTTCCATATCTGAGGAATCCGGCTATTCGAATAGATAATGATAACCCTGCAGGGGTGTACTTCTTCACACACGCTCTCGCCACTTATCGCCCTGTACACGTCATGTACCTCGGCAACCTTGAAGCGGAAGCCGGGCGAGGGAGTCGGCCACGACCTAACTAACCACACAAGTCTCTAGTCCAGGTTTATCGCCTATTCGGGTTCCATCCGCAAGGAGATCCGGCCGGGGTGTCGCTCACAGCCCCAAACGATGTGAGCAGGGTTCCCAAGCCCACCAACCGGGTGCCACTTGGTACACCGTGCCACTGTGCCTAGTCTGTCCCAAGCCCACCTGTACCGGGTGCCACTTGGTAGACTACTAACACTACCTACAAACACCAGAAACTAGTTGCAACTCCTGGACAGAGATCAAGTTGATTAATAAGTCGAGAGGGGTCGAGTTACCGGAACCCAATGTGTGGTAGTAACTGTTCATGGATCACAAACATAGAACTCAGTTCCTGAGGACTGTTTCAATGAGACAACCCACCATGTACTCCTACATGGCCTCTCACCGCTACCTTTACCAAATCATGTTCACACACTTAGCTCTCAACAGTAGGACATGTTCACCACATTCCAATTCATTCCCGATGAATCAGGCCCGACTCAACTCTAAGCAGTAGCAGGCATGACAACAAGCATGAATGAGTAGGCACATCAGGGCTCAAACAACTCCTACTCATGCTAGTGGGTTTCATCTATTTACCGTGGCAATGACAGGTCATGCAGAGGAAAGGAGTTCAACTACCGCAGCATGTAACAGTTGAATCGTTGTTCTCCTAATGCAGTAAAAGAGAGCAGAAGCGAGAGAGTGGGATTGTATCGGAATGAACAAGGGGGTTTTGCTTGCCTGGCACTTCTGAAGATAATATAGCTCTTCATCGGTGTCATCGATCACATCGTCGGAAACATCGTCTATCGAGAGGGGACAATCACCGACAATAGAGAAAGAATACAATCAATGCAATGCGACAATATGATGCGTGATCATGACATGGCAATATGATGTGGTTTGAGCTAATGCAGCTAGCAACCAGATTAAATGAAGTTGATTTGAATCCAGGATTCAAATTCAAACTCCATATGTGGATATTTAAATGCCATTATATGATTTGTGCTAAGCAGCAACTATAAGTTGTTCTAACATGCATGAAAATGGTACAGATGGATTCCTTGAATTTTTTTGATAATTTTTCATATATAAATCTTTGCATTTGGAGTTACAGATAATTTTCTATGATTTTTAGAAGTTTTGGGCATTTTCTGGAATTTCCTGAATAAAAATAAATCCAGAAAATGTAATACTGCGTCAGCATGACGTCGGGGTGACGTCAGCAGGTCAAAGGCGCCAGCCCAGGTCAAACCTGACGGCTGGGACCCATCAGTCAGTGACTCATCTAACTAATTCCTATTTATTAGTGTAAATTTAATCCTAACTAAAATGTCAGCAAGGGTGGCCCACACGTCAGTGTCTGCAGCTAATTAAGTTTAATTAACATCTAACTAAATTAGCAGGGGCCTGGCCCACTTGTCAGTCCGGCGAGGTCAAAGGGGTCAAACCCCCTGGTCAGCGGGGTCAACTCGCCGGCGTTGACTAAGGGCTCGTCGCCGGCAGGCCCAGGGACGGCGGAGAGGTGCGGGTTTCCTCCTCCGGCGACCAAATCGACGGCGGAGGGCGGCTACGTGGAGCTGGAGCTCGCGCGCGTCGGGTGGTGGCGGTGGGAGATGCTAGGGTGGCCGGAAACGTCGCCGGCGACGACCTTGGCGGTCGCCGGAGTTCGGGCGAGGTCGAAGCCGTCGCTATGAGGCACGGCGAGGCGCGTGGGGAGGTGCTACGGGCTTCCGCGAGTACGGTGAAGACGATGGCGTGCTCGGAATCAAGCCAACGTGGTTGTGGCCACGACGGCGACGTGCGGTGGCGGCGGCGGGTGCAGCCGAGCTCGGTGTGATCGTTGTGGTGCACAAGAAGGCAAACAGAGAGGGGGAGAAGGGGCAGGAGCTCACAGCGGATCCGTAGGGATGGTTAGCGGGCTCGGGGACGCTCGGGAGACGGCGAATCGACGACGACGATCTTCGGTGGCCGACGAGGGAAACGGTGGCGGTGGCGGTGTTGCGGCGCGTCCGGGGCCTCGTGGCTCGTCGAGGGGGTCGAGGACGTCGAGACGGAGCTTCTAGGCGCTTCAGTGAGGCGTGCGCTGGCCAGTGGCCGTGGCAGCAGCGAGCGGCGGCGATGAGCGCGCTCGGGCGCGAGAGGGAGAGAGAGCAGAGAGGGGAGTGGCACGGGAGAGAGTGAGAGGGGGTCGAGGGTGATGCGTGGCGTCACCAGGGCGTCGGGGAGGAGCCAGGCAGGCTGGGAGGGAGGAGGTGGCCAGGGCGCGTGCCCACGCGCGGCGACCACACGCCCTCCTGCCTACTGGCAGGAGGTTGAAGACGGTGGGGGCGCCTGCTGGGCTGGGCCAACAGTGTTGGGCCGGCCACTTGGGCTACAGGCGCGCCAGGTAAGGAGGCCCAGGTGGGTTTCTCTCTCTCTCTCTCTCTGTTTTCTGTTTCAGTTTTCCTATTACTTTTATTATGTTTTGAATTGGTAAAAAATACTAATTCATTTTGAAAAAATCTTGAAAATGATTGTGGCATATGTTTGGATTATTTCCAACAACCTTAAAATACTTTCAAGATTATTTGGTCATTTAAAAACATTTATAGGATTTAAATGTCCAAATGCAAATACTTATGATTTAATTTAAAAATCCAAAAATGACCTAGAAAGGTGTGCATCATTTTTGTCAGAGGTTCTAGACCAATTCAAAAATGACGAACTTTTCTAAAGAGCATTCTGGGTTCTTGAAAATATTTTTAAGTTGAACCTATTTGATTTAATTTTGGTGCTAGGGTTTGTCATCCCCATTATCAACTTTAATTGAAAAATTAACATGATGCATGGATGCTTTAAGGCAACTAATGGCAAGCAAATTCTAGGGTTGTGACACCAATGCACCCACCGGTGAGAGAAGCCCATCCTCTCCATCGCTTGCTTCAAGAACCCCCAGTCCACCCTGTCATAGGCCTTTGACAGGTCTAGCTTGTATGCACAGTAGCTATTCTCTGGATTTTTCTCATGCTGAATAAAATGCAGGCATTCGAAGGCAAGTAGTGCATTATCTGTTATCAGCCCCCCTGGCACAAATGCACTCTGTGAAGGTGATATAATGTCATCAAGAAGCGGCCTGAGTCTGTTCACCAAGCACATGGCAAGAATTTTGTAAATGACATTACATAGACTTATAGGTCGAAAGTCAGTCATTCTAACAGGATCATCAACTTTAGGAATAAGGACGATTACTGTTTCATTCACACCCTCTGGCATAACCCCTGTCCGAAAAAATTCCTGGACAACCCTGATAATTTCGCCCTTCATAACTAACCAATTTTTCTGAAAAAACCTCGCCGGGAAGTCATCCTTGCTCAGCGCCTTCAGGGGTCCCATCTGGAATAAACTGTCAGCTATTTCCTTCTCACTAAATTCAGCACATAGAGGATCATTCATCTCCGAGGTAACTCTCTCATCATACAAGTCCAAGACATGGTTCTGTACAAGCGAGTCATCACGAGTGAAGATGTTTTGAAAATATGAATTAACCATGTTAGCCATTACCTGATGCTCCCCGTGGCTCCCTCCACTATCATCAACTAACCTTTTCACTTTATTTTTCCTTGCCCTCCACACTGCTCGCCTGTGAATTTTTTTTGTGTTGCGGTCCCCCTCACGAAGCCAGTCAATACGACTTCGTTGCATCCATAGCATCTCCTCTTGGTATAACAGTTCCTGCATATGGTCAGACTCTTTCCGTATCTCATTCCTGTCTGCATTCATACTCATTAACTCTTCTAGCCTGGTTCTAGATTTTTCAACTTCATGAGTCATATTACCAAATTTATTTTTACTCCATGCGTGCAATTCAGTCATGAGCCTAGCCAGACCTGACCCAATATCTCCAAGGCAAAACTTTTGTCCTGCACTTCTCCATGCTTCTGCCACACGTTCAGGGAGGCCCTCATCCCTCTCCCAAAAGGTTTCGTACCTTCTGAAATTAGTACATACCTGACTAGTCTCCTCTTTAACACACTGCAGCACAAGTGGGCAATGATCTGAGCATGGTGAAACTTTATGTACCACTCGTGCTTCCCCAAATATATCCCGCCATCGGTTATCCGCAACCACCTGGTCTAGTCGGACCCTCACATTCTTCCTGCCTCTCTGCTTATTATCACAAGTAAACGGTAAGCCAGAGAAACCAATATCCACAAGTTCACATACCTCTAGTGTGTATCTGAAGGCAAGCATCTGGCTTTCACTGCGAGGTGTCACTGAAAAATGCTCAAAGGACCACATGGCCTCAATAAAATCACCCAACACATCAAGGAAGATCAGACTATTGTTCGAGGCTTGTCATGAGAGTCCACATGAGATGTCGATTTTCCGTCCGTGGTTCCCCATACACACATGTCAACCGCCACAAAGGATCATACTCAGACAGCCGCACATGCGCATCAATATATCTTTCATTCGACGATTGAACTTCAACATGCAAACTATCACACCAGAAGAGAGCAAGGTCACCACTCAACCCATTACTACTGACGCCAGTAAAACCTTTAAGGCCTAACCTACTACGTAATCTTTTTATCTTCTCTGAGCTCTGTCTAGTCTCACATAAAAACAAGATTTTTGTGTGTGTTGCATTCACCATGCCAACTAAGTCATGAACTGTCGGTTTGTTGCCCCCCCCCCCGACAGTTCAAACTCATGCAATTCATTGCTCCTGACGGAGCTCCACACTTGGCTCCGTCAGTTGACCAGCGGCCCCTGGGCTGGTTGCCTCCATGATGCTCTCCACTCCAGCCGCACCACCCTGCGACGCCTCCTGTGTGTTCATCTCCTCCATGTCCAGCTTCTGTTTCTTTGATGTGCCCTCCAGACCTTGCGGTTCAGCATGTACCAGCATGATCACGATCCATGGTTGTTCAGATTCCTCTATGTCGCCCACTTCCTCGAGATTCAAATCTGCCAGAACCACTTTCTCATCAGCATCCTCTCCTTCCACGAGATCTTCAGGTCCCCTGATCACCGGCCGATTCGCCGCCGGCCTAGGTCCACCGATCAGCGGCCAGACCGTGCTCTGGCCGCCTCCTGTAATGGCAACCGCAACAGCGGAGCTCTTTGCAAGGGCTGTGACAGATCCACTATTGGGTGGCTTTGGGCGGGCATCATCCGCTAGGGGAGCCCCGTGATCACCCCCACCGTCCGCTGGTTTCACCTTCACCGCACCCAGCAAGATCGCCAATGGCAAAGACTTCGACATCCCGGCAGGAGGTGGTATATTCCCACGAATACGATCCAGCGGCTTGTTTCCATCAGGGGGAAAGCCTTGTTTGATGCCATGATGTTCCTTCCTCGCAACTCCGGCAAGATATGAGGGCTAGTCGAGTGGGGAAGCTTTGCGCAAGGGCTTAGGCATCGTACCACCGACAGGATCCAAATTTGGGCACACAAGATCGATCTGGACTCCGAGATCAGCATGGCTATTGGCGAACGAGGCCGCATCTTGGCCGTACTGCGGGCGAACCTCGTACACGACAAGGGGAGCAGAGGCCAGGGCCTCGCCAGAAGGGGGCGGCGGCGTAGCGAAACCTTCCATGATGGAAACGGCAGGATCGACTCGGCTCGGGATGCCAAGCGATCGCGGAGCGGACTCGGCCACGGCTGCTCCGACACCCTGCCCGGGCAAGGGCGCAAAGGTAGGGCCACACGCGGCCGGACTCGAGCCCGGCAGCGGCGGCGGAGGCAATCGCCTCATGGTCCACAAAGAAGAGTTGTATATGATGCAACCAGAAGGTTTTATCGATCCTAAAGGTGCTAACAAAGTGTGCAAGCTCCAGCGATCCATTTATGGACTGGTGCGAGCCTCTCGGACTTGGAATATACGCTTTGATAGTGTGATCAAAGCATATGGTTTTATACAGACTTGTGGTGAAGCCTGTATTTACAAGAAAGTGAGTGGGAGCACTACAACCTTTCTGATAAGTATATGTGAATGACATATTGTTGATCAGAAATGATGTAGAATTTTCTGGAAAGCATAAAGGAGTGTTTGAAAGCAGTTTTTTTCAAAGAAAGACCTCGGTGAAGCTGCTTACATATTGAGCATCAAGATCTATAGAGATAGATCAAGACGCTTGATAAGATTTTTCAATGAATACATACCTTGACAAGATTTTGAAGTAGTTCAAAATGGAACAGTCAAAGAAGGAGTTCTTGCCTGTGTTGCAGGCTATGAAGTTGGGTAAGACTCAAAACCCGACCACGACAGAAAATAGAAAGAGAATGAAAAGTCATTCCCTATGCCTCAGTCATAGGTTCTATAAAGTATGCCATGATGTGTACCAGACCTATTTTATATCTTGCCCTGAGTTTGGCAAGGGAGTACAATAGTGATCTAGGAGTAGATCACTGGAAATTGGTTAAAATTATCCTTAGAGGACTAAGGAAATATTTCTCGGTTATGAGAGGTGATAAAGAGTTCGTCGTAAAGAGTTACGTCAATGCAAGCTTTGACACCGATCTGGATGACTCTGAGTCTCGATCTAGATACATATTAAAAGTGGGAGCAATTAGCTAGAATAGCTTCATGTAGAGCATTGTAAACATAGAAATTTGCAAAATACATATGGCTCTGAATGTGGCAGATCCATTGACTAAATTTATCTCACAAGCAAAACATGATCACACCTTAGTGCTCTTGGGTGTTAATCACATAGCGATGTGAACTAGATTATTGACTCTAGTAAACACTTTGAGTGTTGGTCACATGGCAATGTGAACTATGGGTGTTAATCACATGACGATGTGAACTATTGGTGTTAAATCACATGGCGATGTGAACTAGATTATTGACTCTAGTGCAAGTGGGAGACTGAAGGAAATATTCCCTAGAGGCAATAATAAAGTTATTATTTTATTTCCTTATATCATGATAAATGTTTATTATTCATGCTAGAATTGTATTAACCGGAAACTTAGTACATGTGTGAATACATAGACAAACAGAGTGTCACTAGTATGCCTCTACTTGACTAGCTCGTTGAATCAAAGATGGTTAAGTTTCCTAGCCATAGACATGAGCTGTCATTTGATTAACGGGATCACACCATTAGAGAATGATGTGATTGACTTGACCCATTCCATTTGCTTAGCACTTGATCGTTTAGTATGTTGATATTTCTTTCTTCATGACTTATACATGTTCCTATGACTATGAGATTATGCAACTCCCGAATACCAGAGGAACACTTTGTGTGCTACCAAACATCACAGCGTAACTGGGTGATTATAAAGGTGCTCTACAGGTGTCTCCGATGGTACTTGTTTAGTTGGCATAGATCGAGATTAGGATTTGTCACTCCGATTGTCGGAGAGGTATCTCTGGGCCCTCTCGGTAATGCACGTCACTATAAACCTTGCAAGTAATGTGACTAATGAGTTAGTTGCGGGATGATGCATTACGGAACGAGTAAAGAGACTTGCCGGTAACGAGATTGAACTAGGTATTGAATACCGATGATCGAATCTTGGGCAAGTAACATACCGATGACAAAGGGAACAACGTATGTTGTTATGCGGTTTGACCGATAAAGATCTTCGTAGAATATGTAGGAGCCAATATGAACATCCAGGTTCTGCTTTTGGTTATTGACTGGAGACATGTGTCGGTCATGTCTACATAGTTCTCGAACCCGTAGGGTCCGCGGGCTTAACGTTCGGTGATGATCGGTATTACGAGTTTATTGACTGTAGAATATGTACCGAAGTTAGTTCGGAGTCTCGGATGTGATCAAGGGCATGACGAGGAGTCTCAAAATGGTCGAGACATAAAGATTGATATATTGGATGACTATATTCGGACACCGGATGAGTTCCGGGGGTCACCGGATAATTATCAGAGTGCCGGGGGGTTATCGGAACCCCCGGGGGAACTAATGAGCCAACATGGGCCTTGTGTGTGTGAGAGAGAGGAGGGGGCCATGGGCTGCCCCCCCCTTGAGGAGTCCGAATTGGACAATGAGGGGGCGCCCCTCTTTCCCTCCCTCTCTCCCTCTCTTTCCTTCCCCCTTCCTCCTCCTAGTCGGACTAGGAAAGGGGGAGTCCTACTCCTACTAGGAGGAGGACTCCTCCCCCTCCTTGGCGCGCCCCAAGGGCCGTCCGGCACTAGTAGAAAAGGGGGCTATGGTCCAGGCCGGGGCAGCCCATTAGTCCCGGTTCAGTCTAGAACCGGGACCAATGGGGGCATTGGACCCGGTTCGTGAGCCCAGGGGGCCGGCCGGGCCACGTGGGCCATTGGTCCCGGTTCGTATGGACCTTTTGGTCCTGGTTGGTGGGACGAACCGGGACCAAAGGGCCTGGCTCCTGGCCCACCACCATTGGTCCCGGTTCGTGGCATGAGCCGGGACCAAAGGCTCCCCCTTAGTCCCGGTTCGTGCCACGAACCGGGACTAAAGGGTCGGCCCTCGCTGCACCCACAGTTTAGTCCCACCTCGCCAACCGAAGGGCGCCGACACCTGTTTATAAGCCCGTCCCTCTACGCATTGTTGAGCTCCTCTCAAAGTGAAAATAGATGCACCTATAGAGGAAAATTGGACATAAATTCATAAATAGAAATTGATTATGAATTTATGTTTAATTTTCTCTATAAGTGCATCTATGTTCACTAACAAAGAAGTTTTTATTTTTTTTGACCTAAAAGAAAAAAGAAATCACTAAAAAACTATTAGTATTTAGTATAAATAGAAATGACTAAAAAAGAAAAAGAAAAAAATGCCTATATGCACTAAGTAGTGATTCACACTAAGTAGTAGAAATGAAAAAATAAATAGCAAAAAAGAAAAAAAATGCCTATAATATTTGTTATGACTAACTAAAATTACCAAATTGAGTATAATGGCACTAACAGAAAGTTTATAGTAAAGTTATTCATAAACTAGTGATTCACACAAATTTTAAAAAATTGAAATTTAAACTATTCAAATTTTAAAACTAATGGCACTAACAGAAAGTTTATAATTTTTGTGACCTAAAATAAAAAAGAAATCACTAAAAAACTATAAGTATTTAGTTCTAAGTAGAAATGAAAAAAATAATGGCACTAGTAAAGTTAATAACAAACTTGAGATTCACACAAATTTCAAAGAATTCAAAATTTAACTATTCTAATTTGAAAACTAATGGCACTAGTAAAGTTAATCACAAACTTGAGATTCACACAAATTTCAAAGAATTCAAATTTTAACTATTCTAATTTGAAAACTAATGGCACTAACAGAAAGTTTATAATTTTTGGTATCTCTGTGCAGAAAGATTGTACATAGTAAATATAATGCACAAAGTGTTTTCACACAAATTTAGTAAACTAGTGATTCATAAACTAGTGATTCACACAAATTTTAAAAAATTCGAATTTAAACTATTCAAATTTTAAAGCTAATGGCACTAACAGAAAGTTTATAATTTTTGTGACCTAAATGAAAAAAGAAATCACTAAAAAACTATAAGTATTTAGTTCTAAGTAGAAATGAAAAAATAAATAGCAAAAAAAATGCCACCTACTGGACCACCACGGCCTGAATACGACTAGAAACCCAACTATGGGCCAGGATTCAGGCCCGCAGCAGGCCCAATAGGCCCACAGGCATTGCAGTGACAGATTAGGCCCGAAAGCCTGAAGTTGAGAGGAGCTCGAGAGGGTGAGCGCAGCAGCGCTTATAAACCACTCCCGAGCCCTCTCAACTAGCGAGGTGGGACTAAACTTTTGGGCGCGGGGCAGTAGAAGGCCTTTGGTCCCGGTTGGTAGGACGAGCAGGGACCAAAGGGTGGCATTGGTCCCGGTTCGTGGCACAAACCAGGACCAATTCCCCCCTTTAGTCCCGGTTGGTGACACCAACCGGGACCAAAGGCCGCCGCTTCCCGCCCTTTAGGCTGCCGAAAAGTGGCCTTTGGTCTCGGTTGGTGGAACCAACCGGGACTAAAAGGTGGCATTGGTCCCGGTTTCTGTCACGAACCGGGACCAATGCGCTGACTATATAAGCAGCACTCGTGAAATTTTGGTTCAGTTCATTCTTCTCCGCCCTCCCGACACCGCCAGGCTGCCCGCCGTATCCGCCTTGTCGTCGCCGTCGTCGCCGTCGTCGCCCCGATCGACGCTGTCGCCACCCCCCGCCCCACGACGCCGCCCCGACCCGCCCCGCCCCGCCCCGCCCCGCCCCTGCCCGTCGCCGAGCCGCCCCGCCCCGTCCCGCGCCGCACCTCGCCGTCGCCGTCCCCGACACCGTCGCCGTGAGCAATTTAGATGTGTTAGATGTGTAGTAATTTAGATGTGTAGTTCATAGATTTTTTTTGTTAGATGTGTAGTTCATAGATTTTTCTGTTAGATTTTTTTTCATATTGTGTAATTAATTTGTTCATATTGTGTTAGATTTATTTATGATTTTTTCTGTTGTAATTTAGATTTATTAATGATTTTTTGTGTTAGTATTTTCTTTGTCAATTTATTGTGTATGTATAGGAAAATTGTGAATGATATATGTCATTTATGAATATGTTCATATTTAGAATAGAGGAAAAAGGAAAAAAATAAGAAGAGAAAGTGTTTAATATAATTAGTTAGAAAAATAATAGAACTATAGTTAAACTAGTTTATTTTTATTAAGTCGTACTATTTTATTTTATTTATAGTAAGTGCTTAGTAGTTGAACTAGCTAGTTGATTTAATTAAACTGGTTTATTTTACTATAGAAGTAGTTTATTTTTAGCAAGAAAATTAATAGAACTAGTTTATTTTTTTAGTTAAAGCAATTATTCCCGCATCGACGTGGACGATGCCTATCCCGCATCCTGGTCGTCGAGTCGGGGGCGGACGACACCTGCTTGACCAGATGGGCCATGTCCGGGACTGGGCTCCGCCGGGGTGGTACTGGGAGGCGCTACCTTCCGGGGGGCGTAGCTTGGTGAGGAGCCAGCCCGTCGTTGACCCGATCCTTGTTTGGTGGCGGTCGCATGGGCCAGTGACGGTGCAGAGACTTCCGGACACCGCGGAGGTGGTACGTCACCGTGTCAGTGAGGAGGACCAGCACGTCTGTCGGTACATGGTTGCGTTGGAGGGCAGGTTCG
The DNA here is from genome assembly GCA_032464435.1 of Aegilops umbellulata. Classification (NCBI taxonomy): domain Eukaryota; kingdom Viridiplantae; phylum Streptophyta; class Magnoliopsida; order Poales; family Poaceae; genus Aegilops; species Aegilops umbellulata. The sequence continues at coordinate 357,172,239 of CP136059.1, read as the reverse complement.
AGAATACCTGGCAGGTTCTTCAGGGATCTCACTGGAGCTATGATCCTGTGATGGTTCCTTCCCTTTGGGTGTCCACCGCCCGCGCCGATACCCGTCGGGCGCTACTGTTCTAGCTGTACTGGCGATATGTATGATATATAGTTTTCGACGTGTATCAGTGATAATATTCGATGTACGGACAAATGGAGATGATGTAGTTTTTCTTATAATTGAAGGCATCCTAATTTGAATACTACTTAATTTTGCGATTTGATTTTTCTTATTGAATGCTCAAATTGGAGAGCACTATGCAAGGCATATGCATATGATTAGTTGAATAATAATGATCTAATTTAGTCTTTGAATTATGAACGTATAGGAAATGTCATCATCGGACGATGAAAGTCTCCCGGGGGAGTGCGACTGGTGCCACGACGATCGAGGTGAGTGCGACAGGCCTCACCTGGACGATGGTCGGCGCTTCAGCATTAAGCTCGAGGAGACCTTCGAAGTTGAAACGGTACGCAACGACGACAAGTGTTTTTTTTCATAATTAAGCATGACTTCAACTATTTCAACATGTAATTTTCATCTTTTACAATTCGAGTATAGTTGATCCCATGCCATGCAAGACGCTATGTCTTGGAGAGGATGGATTTTGAAGACCATGAAAATTTTGAAACGAAGAAAATTCACCTAAGGACCCATCATGATGTGGATTTTGAAGTAAAGTTGTATAATGCTGAGAGCGTAACCCATTTTGGTTGCAAAAATTGGGAAGCATTTTGCAAATTGTATGGTTTTGATGAGGGTATGCTTGTCACCATGGATCTTGGTGATCCTGAAATCGAGCAAGACAATATGGACATTTGGGTCCTTGTTGATACTTCTCCAGTTCTATCGCTATGTGAGTTTCTCAAACATAGTTAATTATTAATAGAACTTATATTGTTCATTTCAAAATAGTTGACAGTTTATTTCCATTGACAGCTTATTTTGGAGTATCAAAGAATGTGCAGAAGATGGTAGATAGAACTTACTACACCGATGGCTCTGAGTTAACTTACAAGGAGAAAACTTATCTGGTTGGATTTTGTAATGATATTGAGAATTACAATATCTACAATCGAACTCCTCAACATTATGGTCAATACGTGCCACTAGTGCACGTGTTGAACTACGGTAACTATCATGGAGATACCCTGGTAAGTTTTTTTACTATTACAACATCCGTGCATCTTTTTGCATACTTCTAAAACTAGTACATCATTGCTAACTACGAAGTTATTACTATGTTTTTCAACAGCTTATCCCAGAGGATTGTGTGCGTCATTTGATGTATCAGAATGGCGGCAGCCTTCATGTTTTGAACATATATCCAGGTCATCCTACGAATCTCAACTGTCCATATCAGATTTCTAAAAGAAGTGGAGACATGACAGTCAAAGGATGGAAAAAATGTATGGACAGTCGTAAGGAGCTTCTTGGAAGCAAAAAGAAGCGAGGCGCAAGAATTGGAGACAGGATGATCTCCATTCTTCATAATGGAGAGTCAGGGTCTATATTGTTTTATGCTATTTTACCTTAAGTGTGTTTAGGTCCGATCCTACCTGATACTTGATGATCATGTGCTAAGAACAATTATGTAGGGTTGAGTTCGATGACTATGAGGATGATGATCGTATGACTTATTATTAATAACGAATAGAAGTTGTATGATGATGCTTGATTAATTAGTAAGACTTGTTATTATATATGATGATGTATGATGCGAGCATGCATGAGTGAAATGAACATAGCAGTAGCGTAGGTACGTAAACTTGTTATTATATATAATTAGTAAGACTTGATTAATTAGTAAGACTTGTTATTATATATATCTGTGGGTGAAATGAACATAGCAGTAGCGTAGGTACGTAAACCAAGGACTACATATAAGAGAGGACACTTCTCTCTATTAGCTAGCTAATAACAACCTAAAAATAACCCCCTAAATCCCTAAAACAGCCATTTTTTTTTAAAAAAAAAAGAAAAACCTCCTGCGGACGCGTGGAACCCTTTTGGTCCCGGTTTATGTCATAAACCGGGACCAAAGGCGCCCCTGCCTGGGCTGCCGGCAGCGGCCACGTGGAGGCCCATCTGTCCCGGTTCTGGTTTGAACCGGGACTAAAGGGTGAGGGTATTAGTAACGACCCTTTAGTCCCGGTTCAGGAACCGGGACTAAAGGCCCTTATGAACCGGGACAAAAGGCCGATTTTCTACTAGTGCGGCCTCCCCCTTGCTCCTTTATATACGGGGGTAGGGGGCACCCTAGAACACACAAGTTGATCATTGATCTCTTAGCCGTGTGCGGTGCCCCCCTCCACCATAATCCATCTCGGTCATATCGTTGCAGTGCTTAGGCGAAGCCCTGCGCTAGTAGCTTCATCATCACCATCATCACGCCGTCATGCTGACGAAGCTCTCCCTCGACACTCTACTGGATCGTGAGTTCGTGGGACGTCACCGAGCCGAACGTGTGCAGATCGCGGAGGTGCCGTACTTTCGGTACTAACATCGGTCGATCGTGAAGACTTATGACTACATCAACCATGTTGTCATAACGCTTCTGCTTACAGTCTACGAGGGTACATGGACAACACTCTCCCCTCTCGTTACTATGTATCACCATGATCTTACGTGTGCGTATGAATTTTTTTAAAATTAATACGTTCCCCAACATCCGGGAGCCAAAACGCCGCTCCGGAGATTCAAGGGTGAGCCAAGGTAGACTCTGGCCATCATAGACCTGCACAACCACGCTCCACAAAGTCCACACATAAAAAACAATGTTAAAAAATGTGGAGAGCGTAGCGAAGCCAAAGGCCACAACCTCGAGCAATTGCTTAAGCGTTTTTATAAGTTGGATAGAATTCGACACTTTTTGAATAATGTACATAGGAAAACAGAAAATATGGCACATAGGTAGTCGAATAACATATCAAATGCAATTCACATCATAGCAAGTACACTTCAGGTTCACATAGCAAGCAAAATAATAACTAGCTGTGTGTTTGAGTGAAGTGGCAATCCCTCCACGAGATAGAAGAGGGCTATATATAATAGCCCAAAGAACTAGCTGTTTGACAGATTTTCTGTGCTGGCTGGACGTACGGGTAGCAACCTGGATGTCCAACCCCTGTAGATTTGGAACCCCAAAGGCAGGAAAGAGAAGGGATAGCAAAGCATCGCCAAGACGTCCAGGTAGCAACCCGAACAGTCTAGCGGATCCCCGGACATCTAGGACGAAACCCTGACAACCCAGCTACAAGGTGCAACCTTCGGTTGTTTGGCACGGCTATCCGAACATCTGGCCGGAAAGTCCGGGATATGTCGGACGAAAGTACCATGAGTAAGTGTCCAGGCAGCACGTCTGGGCTGCCCCCGGATGTGTGGGAGGAATCATGAATGGTCCAACTTGAGAACAATCCGTCTATTGTCTTGGACCAGTTAGTCGGACGTCCAAGTAGCAACCGGGAAAGTCCGTCCATATAGGCCATATGTCCGGCAGATGACTTGTATTTTGGTATTTTGTCCGTGTGCAATGTGGCTAGGATGGCATGTTTGGCATTGGACTTTTTGGTAGTGTTGCGAGTGGAATGGTGCTAAGATGTTGACTTGAGAAAATCTATCACGAACCCTTTTGATCACCTTTTAATAGTGCATGATCACTATAACTCAAGAATTAATTGAAAAAATTGTGCTTCTTATCTTCATTTTATCATACTTGAGTCGTATCGATTTTAGTGGCTCCAAGATCCACACACATAATTGCCAAGTGGACTAAGAGCTTGTGAATTCACTTAGCAAATATAATGAGTCTCATATATGTATATTGTCGTCAATATCGAAATATGATTAAGGGCATTACACTTTCACCTTCCAACCACGATTGTGTGTACATCCAACCCATAGGTAACACACAAAAGGGATGCAAATCTTTCATTACTACCCCAAGGAGGTATCACCATGGGCATGATGCCATCCTTCATTCTGGCAAACCAAATCCATGGCTTTTACCCAATGACCAGTGTTTATAAGAAGACGATGATACCTTTAGGCGTCAACACGAGCAAAATTTCCGCTCGGAGGACTCAAAGTTCCTCGCAGTAGCTACTGTCTTGCGGGTCGCGACCATAGTCCAAACTATGAAGACCACACCCACAATGCCAACTTACCCTACAGTGCCACTCGCTCTCACCCTCGCCGACTCACACCCTTCCCTCGCGAATGCGGTCCGCCACCATGAAGGAGAACCCCCTTCTCTGCCATCACATTCACGGTCACCAGACATGGGGACAAAACTACAAACCACAGAACCAAAAAACAAAACAAACTCGACACCATGAACATGCACCAGAAAAGGCCGAAATGTCGAACAATAATCCAATGGATCATGATCCATCTATCAACGAGATAAAAACACCCAATAGCCTCCCGAGTCCCGACATTGGTCGTGGCGAACACACCAGGATTGCAATGGAGTTGAGAGATAATTACCTTGTACGACACCGGGAAGTCGATGCTAGTGACATCAATAATAGCCGTGTATAGTGTCGGGTGTGGGGTTTATGCTGGGTTGTGTACCGATCTGCGTGTCTAGAGACAGCATTTAGGCATTTGTAATCCAAACCTTGTTGCTTAATTAATAGACTTTTAGAAAAGGTGAACACCCCCAAGTACTGAGAAACGAAGTGAGTATCCATGCATGATCGATTCATGTATAGAGTGGGGATTTGATGGGGAAAAAGTAGTACTACATCTCAGGGAGCAAATACAGAAGGCATTTAGAGATTAATGTGAGATCTTTTTTCTTTTTTGCGAGTAATGTGAGATCTTTACTTATACTCTGGTATGAAAACGTGAGCCAGTGAAGAATATTTTGCTTTCTTCAGAGTCTCAACAATCTTCAACACAGACAGAAAGGAGGGCCTGCAACTGGCGTTAAAACACACATCAACAACCGAATTCTCCATCTGTTGTTATTGTTCTCGATGCGTGAATTATCCTATCCGGGTATCAAATTTCGTAGTATACTACTACCGCCGTAACTAAATATAAGACGCTTTTGCCCTTTTTTTTGTTTCCGTCCATTGTTCAATCTGCAGTTGTGCAGCAGCGACCGTATCTTCGTTTCATTTCGGCTGGTTTCTAACAAGGACGGTTTTTAAGCAGCAAGACATGAAGTTCAGGGTCCGAATGAAGCATACTAGTAGGTAGAAATACTTCAAATTGCTCACCGACTCGAAATGACAGGATCTGCAGTTTTATTGTCAGGATGGCTAATTTTATTGGCCGTGCACGACGGCACACATTGAGAAGTACGTCTCTGAATGTCACACCTGTCATCAATTGACAAAAATCAGAACATGTCAAAACCCCTGGTTAACTGAAACCAACCCACATTCCTGACATGTATCAGGCACACATCGGAACGGATTGCGTTGAGGGTTTACCAAATTCTCAAGGGAAAACAGTTATCCTGGTAGTGGTGGATCGACTGACCAAATATGCCCACTTCATCCCCATGTCCCATCCTCTCACCCTTCAAGTTGTTCAATTGTTCATTGATCATCTTTTCAAACTACATGGCCAATGCCCATTGCCATCATTTCGGGCAGGGGCATAAATTTTACCAGCAAGTTGTATCAAGAACTATTCAAAACTCTCCAAGCGGACATCAGATTCAGCACTGCTCCCCGCCCAGAAACATATTCGCAAACTAAGCAAGCGAACCAATGCTTAGAAGGATACCTCCGGATTATGGTTTTCCAAAAACCAAAGACCAGGATGAAGTAGCTTTCTCTCACTGAATATTGGTACTATAATACTTCCCACCAGTCCTCTCTCAAATTTACTCCCTTTGGGTGAGGCATCCTTTCATTGGTGAAGTAGGTTCCCTGATGTTCGAGTCACTTTAGCAGACATAAACCAGCTTATCTAAAGTTAAAAGAGAATTTGCTGCAAGATCAAACTAGATGAAGTATTTTGCTGACAGAACTGGCACATACCAAAATTCTACCTTACTGACGCTGGAGGCTCTCCCTACCACCGCCACCACCAATCTGAAATCTGAGGAAGGACGGCGTGTGCCGGCTCTTTTGGCAGTTTGTCGGCACAAAGGTTCTGAACCTGAGCTGCAAGCAGCCAAGAGGGGAAGACATAGGAATGAGCAGTTCAAGATGCTGAATCTTCGCTTGATGGAAGAGACATGATGACAGTGAATAAACGACACCAGCAGTACGAGGACAGCTTGAAACATAGGAACATACTCCCTCCGTACCAAAATATAAGACGTTTTTGCAGTTCAAATTGAACTACAAAAACGTCTTATATTTTGATACAGGGGTAGTATCATCTAAGGGTACAAGTACAACAACTAGAGTCACCGTCAAGCTCCAGGCCATCAAGTCGTTGACCGTGGTGCGCGGATCACATTGCAGAGCCAACCGGTGTCACGGCAACAGTAACTGGTTCTTTTGAAAGAATAAAAAGGATGTTAAGACGCAGCTAGCATCAACTACAAAATGTGCTTTGCTACATGAACACCACCCATGCAGAAGTCTATGAATCTCAAAGTACAGACTGTTATCGAGATTTGCCTATCCCCGTCCGGATCGCAATAACCAAGCGTGGGGCATCATATTTCTTCAAATCAGAGGCTAGCCTTTTTTTTCACCGGAATGATGAGATAAAAACTCATGAAATACTTACTCGAGACGATACCCAATCCATCAGCCAGCGCATCTAAAAGAAAAGGGAAATGAAATGATACCAGGCAAGTAGTTGCAGTTCAGAATTAACATTCATTAGCCAGTACCAGATAAAAGTTTGACATAATAATAGTAGATGCGGATAGGCAAACTATGTAAATCCATACAAGTCCACTGCACGGTTCACCAGCGTGCGCTAAGTAGAACGAAGAGGGTCGATTTCCATGTGGAGCACACCAAAAGGACACCCCCAACAAGCCATTTCTGCATCTCGGCTAAATGGAACGGAAGAAGCTACGCCCCCAGCAACCCATCTCTGCACCTCTTCATACCTGTGCAGCGATAATCAATGTCACTGTTCAAACAAGTTTGTACTATTCCTTATGTCACACAACTTTTGTATGATTAAAACAATAAACATTCCATCATGGAAATTGGACCAATAGTCATGTAAGCTATTGGACAAAACCAAAGTAACAGTTAATTTCAAGTGGCACACCCTGAACTTATTTTTCTTTTTTACCGAAAACCTTCCATTGTTGATTTATTCTAATCCTTTGGCTAAATCAGAAGCCAAAAAATACAAATGCCACCATTAGGCTTAGTTCGGTTAGTCCCCTCTCCAAGGAGACTAACCATAGTGTAATCCTTTGGCTACATCAGAATCTTGAAAGTGGTTTAACAATGCTATTGGGGAAGACCGTAGTGCAGGCAGTCATGGTTAAAAAAAAGGGAGTTTTACATATGTGAGTTCGAGTGACAAACAAATATATGTTGATAATATATTTGAGCAAACTGCCTACAAGGCTAAGATTGTACAAAAATTGAAAGCGATCACTATGTTTTACAACAATACCAAATGAATAGCAATATGAAATGGCAATTTACATAGGCCCGAGTTAACAAACGAAGTTCGAAGCCAAATGCTCAGGTATTGTTGGGTATCAATTACTTGTGTAGAGGGTACAAGATACAAATAGCACCCGGACTCATAGATCCTAGCAGCAAAACACCAAATGCAATGTTGCGACCAATAAAAGTAAATAGAAAATATCAACTAAGCAAATGAAAGGGAAAATATTCTTATACTACTACTTAAATAGTATAAGCTTACTTACTCAGTTAAAACATCAAAGTAGCATATCCATCTGATCAATCATCTTACGTATTACGTAAAAATTCAGCTCCATCATGTCCACCATCAATACCCGTGCCTACAAGGGGGTATTCTAACCATTATGTATGTCAGCGCGAGAAACATCTGCACTGCAGCTATATATGCACTGATACTACCATTCATATCAGATAAAATAGATACGGGAGGGCATCGATGAGATATAAGGAATAGATAAACAAAACCCCATCTACTATCATATAAGGAAAAATATTCTCAAAGCAGTATGCACTCACTAGTGCCATAGAAATGAAGAATACACACTCAAACTATTAGCTGATGAGAAGGAGAAGTTCCCTCAAATTATGATTAAGCTCGCTCCATGCCATATCAGGTAAACTTAAATATAGCCACTAAAAGATGTTTTTCCAAATCATAACCATCACATAAAATGCCACCACACAAACATCCAGAAAGAGGACGCTAGAGCAATATTGATATATGTTGACAAGATCATCAAGTAGCAAAAGAAACAATTTATAGGGCACTACTTTAAATTGTTTAGCTTAACACAAAAGGATGTGAGCACCATTCAATCAACCAATTATAAGTAATATCTTGGTTTTTACGTACACACAATGTATATGCATATGCTATTACCTGCAACATAGACACTTTCAAACGGATCATAGCGAGTCAAGCTGTTGCTCTTGGAAACTTTCTTGAACTGCAGTGACTCAAGCTGGACCATGAAGAAGTTGGTAGGTGTCCGTAGGAACACAACATTATTGTACTCAGCAAACCCCCCTATAATTAGGGACTCTTCCTCTTCTGGATTCAGGGAAAGTAGCTTGTCCAGTTTAACAGTTCTTCCCAGCACCCATGAAGCAACACCATCAGAATCAGTCTCCATCTTCCATAGTTGGGCACTGAATTTTGATAGAAAGAAAATACCAAGTCCACCACCCCCTGCCCGCATAACCTGAAATTGGCTAAGACAATTATTGGCAATATCCACCGGCACCGGTATCACAGCTAGAGTCTGCCTCTCCAAATCAAACTCAAGGATGCCATGCAACATGTTAGTTGCTGCCGATATATTAGTGAGCAACCAGTAAAGGGAATGCCCAACTAGCACACTGATAGTAAACCACATTCTAATCTTGGTGGGATGTTGGTCCATAGAACTCGAAGCCTTGGGTGGAAGCGGTGTCGATATGAGATTACCCCATATGCCAGTCTCCGATGAGTAGACGCGGGCGATTACCCGTGTATGATGTTGGTTGTTTCTCTCGGTGCCTACCAAGACCACCTGGAAGTGTTGGATGTCTCCGGCAGCGCGAAACACCGCACCGCTGATCGGGGCCTCCCAGCCATCGAACCCCGGGGGAACGGGTAGGCGGTGCTTGTCGCCGTTGAACGGGTCCCGCACATGGAGCTGCTTCCCTGATTGGTGGAAGATGAGTTGGAGGCCATGGCGGCACCCGAAGGGTATGAAGCAGCCGTTGCCGGTGTGCTCGTAGGAGAAGCGACCTTCCGGGACACGATTGGGTGAATCCATTGTAGGTTCAAAATGCGAGCTCTCGAAGAAACCGAGGAGAGGGGGGTTACGGTGGTGGTGGAGGCGGAAGCGGCGGGAGAAGCCGGGGTCGGAGACGAGGCCGAGCCAGCGCTTGGCGACGAGGGAGGCGCGAGGGAGGGAGGACGGATCTGGGGGGAGTCGGAGGAGGATCTCAGAGAGCAGGTTGTCGTCCTCCAGCGGCGGCACCGGCGGCGGCGAGCGTGGGCGGCGGCGGCGGCTCATCTCGCCTAGGTTACACTCGCTCATGAGGAAAGGGGAGGAGTCGAAGCAGCAGCCCACGATGTGTGGAGTGACACTGAAAAGAAGAAGCGCTGGAGAGTCTCGCAGCCAGTGAGTTTTAAGCCCAAAACTCCTTTCCGGAGAGAGTGAGCCCACGAGAGGTGAAAGCCCGTCACATACAACCAGCGTAAGTAGTTTTTTTTTCTTTATAGCACTTTTTTTTCGTTTTTCTGAAGCTAAGAAAACTGTACACGGCGACAAGCTAGACCCGGGGCACCATATACTTTTTTGCAGAGAAACTCTTGTATTGCTCGAAAATCAAGGTTTACCTTCATGGTGACAAAGAGTTTCTACGTCATCCGGTCCAAATCCTAGCCATAATGCAGTATGTTTTTTTTTTCTTTTGAAACATCCAGCAAATTGTTGGCTTTGATTGATGATTAGGAAGAAGCGACTGAAGATAACATGATGGTGACCCTAAGATCAAGGATGAAAAAGGAAGGAACTCAAAATAAAGAAAACTATAGCCCTATTGGCTGCTAGAGAAAAAAACCTCTCACGGTGGTTCCCCTAAAAGGGAACTCGTTGCATTTTGCTCCAGCAAGGCTTCATAGCACCATTGCTCATCTGATTTGCGGTAAAAATCTCGTGTGCGGACGCGATCTTGCTCCAATGCTCCTTGAAAGTACACTTATTCCTTTCCCACCAAATCTCCCATAAGGCAGTATTATTTTGGACTCTACCATTAGTAGAAACATAATGACTAATAGTGGTATGCCTATTATGAGCAATACAAATAGTTCAATATTTCATATGATTTGGACCGGAGGCACCATAGACCTGAACGGCCACACCATCACAAAGTCCGAAACACAAAAGAAGAAAACTCAAATGAACCACCACCAGCGTCGTCATCGCCACCCACCGCATCACTGTCCAATGACTCTAACTTCATAATAGAGTGAGATGGATGATAATCTTTATTCCAATGCACGCAGGTCAAGCCATGCTACAAATATTGCAATTTGGATGATGAGCTTCGCCAGAAAGAAAGGTGTGTAAAGCTTGTGTCTCATTTATTTAGACGATGAAACAAGTTGGACGATGAGCTTCGCAAGATAGGAGTATTGTGAAACGGAGTGAGCATCCATGCATGAATGATTCACATATATAGTGATGATATGGTGGAAAATAGTACATCTCAAGGCATCTCTAACCGAACTATTAAAATTTAACTCCTCAAACCTTAACTCCTTGAATTCGAGGAATTAAAGAAAACTCGAACCTAACCGAACTCTTGAAGGCTCTTTCCATCTCTTCTTCCTTCCAAGCAGTTAACGATGACTTCTCAACACTAGATGACGTACATGAGGTAGCTAGGACCTAGGATAGATGCTCTATAAAAGTAATTTGATAGAGGCTCATCATGTGCGGCGTAAGCGTGCGATGAAGTAGTCAAGAAAGTAGGCAAAATTCGTCCTCCATGGACTATGGCTTGGGCGCTTCTTCTTCTGAATGGGTTCTTCCACTCATCCTTCTCCTAGTGGCGTGATAGTGTGGTACGGAATGCAATGATTCATCTTGATCGACGAAGATGGCCAAGGGCCACTTATATCTCTATGGTTTCTTCATGGAGGTGAGCTTTTGCTTTTTAGGTGTCCCTTCACGTGTTGTTCATGGCCGGGGACGATGGGGAGGAGCGCCGACGTGGCTAGAGACGATGGAAAACACAAAAAAAGTGAAGAAAAAAAATCATCGAATTATCGCTGGAATTTGACGTCCAGAGATCGGCGGGGCTATAGGGTGTCGTCCACCATGCAGGTGGTCGCCGTAGCCAAGGAACATGGAGGGGGCGGCGCCGACATGGAGGCATCTGAGCATAAGAGAGAGGAGGTCGTGCGAGAAAGAGGGAATCCTTTGAGAGAACTTGTTTTAGTTGTTTATAAATTTGAGAGGAGAAACAACAGATGCTTCTCCTAAAAATTTTGAGCAGCTAAAACTTTTGAGAGATCGGCTAGGTGCAGCTTAATTCCTCCAAAGGGAATATTTTTGAGGAGTTAAGTTGCTTCAGGAGTTCGTCTAGACTAATGTGATTAATTAGGATTATTATGCTCTTCTTGAGAGTCTGAACAATCTTCGTACACAAAGGAGGACAAATACTGACCTTGAGATATCACATTTGTCTTCTATTGTTTCATGGCTCCTTGCACTTGTGTTCAAGTTAGAGTACGTTGGCCGCGATACGGTGGGTGACGGATGATGACGCTGGTGGGATTTGTCTTTTGTTGTTATTGTTCTTGATGTGTGAATTCTCCTATTTGGGTCTGAAATTTTGTAGTATCCTTATGAAAAAAATAGTGCGCTACAGAAAATAGCACGGCCCCTGAAAATATGCTATTAGCGTGCTATAACGTGCTATTAGCGAGACATTGTATACAAGTTAATTTAGTGTAGCAATTCTCTACACGCTATATCATGCTATTAGCGGCGTTATAGCGCGCTATTTTTTTCCAGTGAGATTCCTACCTACAGCCGAATGCGGCTTAGTTTATTTTTCAACCTGCAGCGTGCAGACGTGCAGTAGGCAGTAGCGAATACTAGATTTTGCCGACAATTGAACGTGCGAACTCGACAATTGAAACACAAATAATGTGCCGACTATTTCGGTTGATTTTGTGCTGCGTAAATTACTGACCACTTTCGGTTGAAAAACATCGACTTCAGCTAACTAACTGAAACATGAAACAAGCCAGCTCAACGAACTAAACCTAGATACTAGATGTATTCAACATGATTAACCAACAATGTTTTCCTTCTGAAGTCCGATACCATGAATGAAACCTTCATACCTCTTGTGCCATGTCAGAGGTACACAAGAACTAGAGACAGATAGATACGGTCGAGCTCTAAGGCGCTGAGCAGCACCACGGCGTGCGGATCCCGTCGCAGAGGCAACTGGTGTCAGAGAAACAGGAACCGCATCCTCTTTCAGTCACCGCATCCAAAAGAAAAAGAAATGGAAAGTAGTACCAGGAAGGCAGTTGTAGTTCAATATTCATTAATCAGCACCAGATACAAGTTCAATATAACATAACATATGCGGGTTACCAAATTACACAGTTAAATTCCTACAAGTCCACTGCACAATTAACCGGTGTGTGCTATGCAGTATGAATAGGGTCAATTTCCAACTGGAGAACGCCAAAAGGACACCCCAACAAACCATTTCTGCATCTCAACCACATAGAACGGAAGAACCCACAAACATCAAGCCATGTCTGCAGTGCACCACTTGATAATACCTGCAGAGCAATAATCAATGTCATTGGTCAAAAGGTGTTGTACCATTCCTTATATCTCACAAGTTTTGTATGATTCAAACACAACATCCGCTTCACCTTCGTGGAAACTGGACTGAAGGCTCCAAAGTTTAGTTTGAATATGGTCTACTTTTTATCGGAAAGCCTTCAGGTTCTACTCTTGACATATTCTGGGTTCTTTGGCTACATCAGAAGCTAAGATGACCAATAGTTCAAATACCTCCATTAGAGGAAAATGCATAAAACAGATGCATTGAGTTTGAACCTAATAAGCATATACTTTTTTGAAACTTTTAGAAATATATGAGCAGATAGTCAGTAGCAAAAAAAGTTTGTTAGATGTCTGGCTAAAACCTATCCTTGGAGGTGGGACTGGAAAGCAAAAAAAGTTTCTGACGCAGCATTCTTGGTTAACTTCCCCTCAGTTGCTAAGATAAATGAAGCTGCAATAGTATGATTGGGTCCCTCTCAAAGGTGGGACAGTGATGGTCAATGTTAAACTTTGGAATGATGACTCTCTTGCTGTAGGGAAGTTGTGTGTTGTCTGGGTCAAAGCAAAGGGGGTGCCCAAAACCCTAAAGAATTTCCATGTCTCTTTGAGGTGGGATCAACAATTGGATTAACCCAGAAAGTAGACATGGACACCCTTCAGAAGACTGGCATGGTCAGGATCAAGGTGGAAGTGGTTGACTACAATAAAATCCCAAGATGGACTAAGCTCACAACTCCAAAATTGATGATATATAGGATCTTTTTTGAACTAGAGGAAGTTGTGGAAGAAGGTTGGGTTAAAGATGATGATGAGCTATCTCAAGGTTTTGAAGACTGGATGGATTTCCAGGAAGAAGATATTGCTAGAGATCGAAAAAAGCAGAGGGTTGCTGATTTGAAGGCCCAGGATGAAGCCGATCTGTTACAATACCAAAGCAGAGGGTTGCTGATTTGAAGGCCCAAGATCAAGGATGAAAAAGGTAAGGAACTCAAAATAAAGAAAACTATAGCCCTATTGGCTGCTAGAGAAAACAATCTCTCACGGCGGTTCCCCTAAAAGGGAACTCGATGCATTTTGCTCCAACAAGGCTTCATGGCACCATTGCTCATCTGATTTGCGGTAAAAATCTCGTGTGAGGACGCGATCTTGCTCCAATGCTCCCTGAAAGTACACTTATTCCTTTCCCACCAAATCTCCCATAAGGCAGTATTATTTTGGACTCTACCATTAGTAGAAACATAATAACTAATAGTGGTATGCCTATTATGAGCAATACAAATAGTTCAATATTTCATATGATTTGGACCGGAGGCACCATAGACCTAAACGGCCACGCCATCACGAAGTCCGAAACACAAAAGAAGAAAACTCAAATGAACCACCACCAGCGTCATCATTGCCACCCACCGCATCACTGTCCAATGACTCTAACTTCATGATAGAGTGAGATGGAAGATAATCTCCATTCCAATGCACGCAGGTCAAGCCATGCTACAAATATTCCAATTTGGATGATGAGCTTCACAAGATAGATGTGTAAAGCTTGTGTCTTATTTATTTAGACGATGAAACAATTTGGACGATGAGCTTCGCAAGATGGGAGTATTGTGAAACGGAGTGAATATCAATGCATGAATGATTCACATATATAGTAATGATATAGTGGAAAATATTACACTCAAAGCATCTCTAACTGAACTATTAAAATTTAACTACTTAAATCCGAGGAATTAAAGAAAACTCAAACCTAACCGAACTCTCAAAGTTAACTCCTCAAATGAACCAGACCCCACATGTAAGGCTCTTTTCATCTTCTTCTTCCTTCCAAGTGATTAACGACGACTTCTCAACACTAGATGATGTACATGAGGTAGCTAGGACCTAGGATAGATGCTCCACAAAAGTAGTTTGATAGAGGTTCATTGTGTGCATCGTAAAGCGTGTGATTAAGCAGTCGAGAAAATAGGCAAAATTCATCCTCCACGGAATATGGCTTGGGCACTTCTTCTTTGAATAGGTTCTTCCCCTCATCCTTCTCCTAGTGGTGTGATGGTGCGGTACGGAATGCAATGATTCATCGAGATCGGCAAAGATGGCCAGTGGCCACTTTTATCTCTATGGTTTCTTCATGCAAGTGAGCTTTTGCTTTTTATGTGTCCCTTCACGCGTGTTGAGATTTGTTCATGGTCAGGGACGATGGGGAGGAGCGTCGACGTGGCTGGAGACGATGGAAAACACGCACAAAAAAGGGGTGATGAAGGTGGAGAAGGGGAAGGTATCGATGATGAAGGTGGAGAGGGGGAAGGTATCAGTGATGAAGGTGGAGAGTCATGCGATGAGGGAGGAGAAGAAACTGTAGGAGAGGACGGGGTCATATCTGCAATAGCGAGGCGAGTAGGAATAATAGGCACGGAGGGAGGTGTATCCGAAAACGTAAGAAAGGAGCTGTCCTCCGTGGAAAAGGCCGAGGAGGATGGGCGCGGTAGAAGGGACGAGACTCATCAAAGGTCACAGCCCGGGAAATACGCATCCGACGACCGACAGGATCCCAACACCGATAACTCTTATGCTCATCACTGTATCCAAAAAAGATACACTCAACAGACTGAGCGGTCAGTTTGGTGCGTTCACGAGGGGCAAGCAAAACATAGCAAACGCAACCAAATAAACAAAGCGCCGAACAATCAGAAGAACGACCAGAAAGACGCTCGAAAGGAATACCACCCTATAGAGCAGCAGATGGCTGAATGTTGATGAGATAGGTGGAATGGTAACAGCTTCAGCCCAAAAATGAGGCGCAAGAGAGGCGGCAATCATCATGGCATGCATCGTCTCAAGAAGGTGACGATCTTGCGCTCAGCCACACCATTCTGCCACACCATTCTGAGCATGAGCACCAGGGCAAGAGAACTGAGTAAGGGTACCCTGCTCGGCAAGGAAACCTCGTATTGCACGGGAGATATACTCACCAGCTAAATCTTCGCGAAAAACGCGAATAGGAGTGAAAAACTGGGTATGAACCATGGCAACAATTTTTTTGTATATAGATAAGACCTCACTATGAGAAGACATGAAATAGATCCAAGTTTACCGAGAAAAATCATCTATAAAGATAATGACCCCCTTTCGAAGCGAAGGGAGCCGGACCCCAAACATCAGAGTGGACAAGAACAAAAGGGTGCTCGAACACAGACTCGCTCTGAGGATAGGTAAGTTGAACCTGCTTACCAAGCCTACAACTAGGACCGGACGTACCGAGTGGGCTTTTCAGCCCGCTCGTGGCTCGCTCGGTCTTGGCCCGCTCGGTCCTGGGCCGCAAGAGAAAATGGCCGGTCCGGTCTGCCAAATACGGCCCGAAAAAATGTCGGTCTGATCCAGTTTTTAACCGGTCCGACCGAGAGGACCGAGGAAAAAATGTCAGCGCCGCTGCTGTTCCTCGTCATCGCGGCCGTCGGCAGACTCCGGGCGAACCACCATGCCCCCAAGCTTCCCCACTCCTTCTTTGATCTTCTCCCCATGCGCCATAGCCTCTCGCAGCCGCTCGCTGTCACTGTCGTGCGTGCACCGCAGACGTTCTCGTGTTCTCGACCCTTCCCATGGCAGCCGTTTCAGCACACCACGCACGCCATCAACTTGGGGGAAAAGTTCGATCGGTCATGATTTCTGGATCGTGGGAGAAACGGTCTGCCGTGATTTTCACGTCCAACATATCAGGCAAGTATTTTTTTGGAAGGCGCAAATCATGGGAGAAACGCTCTACCTATAATCATGCGTCATGATCACCCTTTTGATGTCAGGCTTGATCCGTTAAAGGCAGTGGAGGTTTGGCATATAACTTCACGTCAGGCTTGATCCGCTAAATATGGCAAGGCCCGCAGAGAGAAAATCACGGCCTCATGCACGTTCTACATTTGTTGCATGCAAAGAAAAAAAAACTACTAAGGAACATTCATGGCTAACAGCCGCGACGCAGAGCACACTTCCCATGGCACATCGCCCGCCTCGCCGCCGGCGCTCAAACATGTCGCCCACCTCGCCACAGCACCCGTGCATGTCGCCCACCTCGCCGGCCGCTGCCTCTGTACACAGTTTCCATCACAGCACCAATCTCTGGCCAATAATATGTTCACCGCCTCGCCATGACCGCCATGGAAAGAGGACCACCGGTCCTCTCGGTCCGGCCCGGGCTTCACCACCACCGGTCCAGTCCTTGAAAACAGGCCCGCCACGCTGCTCGGTCCGGTCCGGTCCGGACCGCCGCGGCCCGTCCAAACGACGGCTCGGACCGGGACCAGACCGGCTTGGACCGTGTCCACCCTGACCTACAACCCAGACAATCCAATGAAGCGTTACCGGAGACGGACCCCAGAACACCGCGATGAACCAAAGACGAGAGACGAGAACCACATAAATGGCCAAGACGATGATGCCACTGCTGCTGAAAAGAACTGGTAGATGCAGCAACAGGGGCCGCGATACTGGCGGCAGTGGCAGCAGAGGGAAGACGAAGCCAATCAAGCTCCCAGAGACCATCAGGACGTTGAGGGCCAACACCAAGTAGAGCGCTTGTGCGACGATCCTCAACAGAACATGAATCAAAGTCGAGAATGACCCTACAACTAGAGTCAACAATCTAACCACCAGATATGAGTTGCATTGTAAGTCGAGGAACATGAGCGATAGAGAGAACATGAAATGAAGCAGTGCTAAGAGTGCTACAGCGAGGGGAGTGCCATCAGCCGTAAGAACACGAACAAGAGATTCAACAGGTCGAACAGAGGTCAAAGTAGAAGAATCATAAGTCATAAGGAAAGATGCTCCGGTATGAAAAATCCATGAAGATGTACCTGAATGAGTAGAAAGGTGGTTTCTTAGTGCTAGAAGAGTCGGTCACGGAAACTGCAGAACCTGTCGGTGAAGAATCCCAGATAGCAAGCAGGCATTGTAGTTGCGCAATCTCACGTGCGGATAGGGACACGACAAAAGAGTCGCATGTGAAAGCCACTTAGGTTGTCGACGTAGAGCGATCAACGCCACGCACGAAAGCCGCAAGAGGAGTCGACATAGAGCGGTCACCACCACCGCGGGCTGAAGACGCCATAGGGGACAGTCCAGACGGACAAGCACCAAGCACCGAGCGACGGTGCATGTACGTGACGGGATCAATACAAGGAACACCATCGGAAGTCTGTGCGCAGCGACGGAGATGCAGGCCCGGCGAAAACATCATGGACCTCTTTTTTTTCTTTTTTTTGACTCCCTCTATTTTTTTTCTTTTTTCTATTTTTTAAGGGAATCACAAGCTGATATAGAGTAATAACTCGCACTCAACACCCGACCAAGGGAGTCAGCGCGAGCATACGAGGGGGCGAACGCGGCCTAGAGGGCCTCACCGAACGAAGGGGCGGACGCGGCTTGGAGGACCTTGCCAAACGGAGGGAGGGGCGCAGCGCCTCGACGACCGGAGGATAGGTGGAGGCCGGAATACCGCGGGCGGCGGCCAGGTAGAACTCAAGCGGCGGGCGGCGGCTTAGGAACTCCCGCCGGCGGAGAGCTGCGGGGCCTGCAACCTGGAAGTCGACGGCGTCCTCCTGGAGATGGTGGTACGACGAACGACCTGGAGTGGTGGCCGGATCTGGACGACAACGGGGATCAAATCACAAGCAGCAGCGGCGGGCGTATCATCAATATTGGGGGCAAAACTGGGTACTAGCATTACAGATGAACAGGTGGTGCCAAACAAAGAGGGGAATGAGAATAACAAAAGTGAAGAAACTGGGAGTCAAAGATTAAGTGGAAGAAACGCCTCTATGCAAAATGATGATATTCCCATGCTTGACAGGGCCATGGCCCTAGCCAGAGCTAAGAATTTTGGGGGAACTAAAGGTATGACATCTAAGGTTTCTGTCCTTGATACAGACAATGCTAGTTTATCGGAAATCACTAATTTGCTGGGGGTGGATTTGCGGGTTTCCTTAGATATGGTTGACTATAATATTGGGCTCATTAACAGTAATGAAAAAGCCAGATTGGAGCTCTTTCTAGCTAATAAAAGAGAAATTGAGAAAAAAGATCAAGAACATGAGCTCTTAGATCCTGAGGATTTAGAGACTATTTTATTAGAAATGACTGAATGTGGGTGAGGATGATGGGTGAGATGAAGAATGTCATGATTTACCTATTTTAAACACGGCTGATTTTAGGGAGTCCTTAGGTTTTGCAGACAGACCTATTTTTGAGGTTGTTGCAATCAAGACTCATGTTAAAATAGTGTTAAGAAAGAGGAGGAAAAGGAAAATTTTATAGTTGGTGGTTTTATATAGTTCTTTGTCTGCTTTATTTCTAGTAAAAGTCTTACGTCTTGTTTGACCGGTGAAAGACTTCCTTTGTTGAAAGATGTTGAGGGGAATTGTTCGGAATGTCAGAGGGTTAGGAGATTATGGAGAAAAGGAAGTTTATTAAAGAGCAAATTGCTGGAAATAGTTTAGACTTTCTGGAGGTAGAAGAGACCGTGAAAAAAGAATTCTCAATCTCTGATCTATCTTTCTCAATGGGCAGAATAATTTTGATTGGACTTCTTTACCTCCTAGAGGAAGATCTGGAGGTACTTTAGTTGGGATCAATAATGACTCTTTGACTACGATAAGTCAGGAATTTGGGCAATACTATATTAAACAAATGTTGCTAGTGGCTTTCAGCGGAGTTTAGTGATTGTTTATGGGGATGCCCAAGCTTCAAGTAAGACAAAATTCCTGATTGAATTTGTGCATCTCCTGATCAGCACTAAAGAACCTATTATGGTGGCTGGGATTTAACCTTGACCAGGAAAGCAAGTGATAAAAGTAATCCTGGAGGATATAATTAATGGAGTGTTCTGTTTAATTCTATCATATCTTATGGAGAATTATTAGAACTTCCGGTGGTGGGTAGAAAATTTACTTGGTCAAATAATCATGAAGAACCCACCTTTGCCCTGTTGGACAGGGTGATAATATCACCTTGCGAAGATAAATTCCCTTTAGCTCATATGAATGCCTTGTCTAGGGAGCTGTCTGACTATACACCCTTGTTTATTTCATCTGGAGAAAAGCCCAATATACCATACATTTGCAAATTTGAAAATTGTTGGCTCCAAAGGGCTGATTTAGATGAAGTTGTCAAGAAAGTGTGGTGTAAAAATTTTCCTGGGAAGTCAGCATTGGACCAAGAGCATGCTAAATTGGTGGAGCTCAGGAAAGTATTAAAGGGGTGGAATTGGAATATTGAATCAGTCTATAGAAGACATAAGAAAACAATTAATTGAGGAAATTGATAGGTTGGATAAACTAGAGGAAGATGGTACTCTTGACTCGGCAGATAAAGCCTTCAAGTTACAATGCCAATGTGACTTGAAAATATCCTCAAGGAGGAAGATGCTAAATAGTTGCAGAGATCTCATGAGGTTGAGTTGCATAATGGAGATTCCAATATTAAATACTATCATGCTAAGGCCAATGGGAGACATACGAAAAATATGATTACTAGACTCATACAAGATGAAGGGGTGATTGAGGGGTAGGAAAATCTCAAGATTTACATTACAGACTTGTACAAGAATCTGTTTGGAGAACCAGAGATTACCTCCCTGAACATGAATAGTGTGCGGGTGGACGCTCTTTGGAGGAACAGGAATTCCTCACCAAGCCATTTTCAATGGATGAGCTGAGAAAAGTTGTTTTTAAAATGGACACTAATAAAACAGCTGGCCCAGATGGCTTTAACATTGAATTTTACCAACATTTTGGGATACAGTTAAGTTTGATTTTTTGCATTATTGGAAGATTTCTGTGAAAATATGCTAGACATTGACAGAATTAATTATGGGGTAGTTACACTTATACCTAAAGGTAGTGATGCTAACAAGATTCAAAAGTATAGACCAATCTGTTTCCTGAATGTGTTATTCAATATTATTACCAAAATTCTGGTGAATAGGCTGATCTTTGTCATTAGGGGGGTGATCAGAAATTCTCAAATTGTTTTTTAAGGGCAAATACATTCTAGAAGGTGTTTTAATTCTGCATGAAACTTTGAACTCTGCATAAAACAATGAAAATTGGGGTTCCTTTTAATATTGATTTTGAAAAAGCTTTTGCCTAAGTCGCTCGCATGGGTCTCCCGGACACGCCCGCGGCTACCCGGCCCGTAGCACCACCGGCCTGATCTCCCTGCCACGGCCTCTCCTACCTCCGGCTGGCCCAGATCAGGAAGCCCCGTGGGGTCCTCTCTTAGTTCCTCCCGCTGCTGAGTTCATTTGTCCTCATTCCGCTCGGCTGCGGCGGATTCGTTTCCACTATCGGTATCCCCTGCCGCTGGGGCATGTGCTCCGGCAACCTCCCTGCCCTTCAGCACTCACCAACAGTGCCCGCTCCGGCACCTTGCTCACAGCCAACGCCTCCGGCTTAGAGGTTTAGGAAGGAGAACGAAGAGTTATGAAGCTTTCCACGGTGGCCGCTACTGCTACGACGCTGACCGCATCCATTGCACCTGCCGGCGCTACGCCGCCCTCGACGACGATGCCTAGCAATTCTAGCCGCAATGGTTCTAGATAAGGAGGATCTGGAACTCGCCTGCACGTTGTCTCTTCCAATGAGTTGTATCCGTGCGCATGATGTTGAGGTTGCCATGGATGTACTGCTCGAGGCCCTTCCCGCAGGAAGCTGCATGCCATGGAAGGGGGACTTTGGTCCGCGTTGCTGCACCCTAGGCGCCCATACTAGCCCCGCGTGCGGCCACTTCCGGGGTAGGCTGCCCGCTGCTCCCGCCGCTCCAAAGAAGTTGCTGCAATCTTCAGCGCCGGTCATCCCTGTCAGTCTGTCGCATACGTCTGTCATCGAGGTCGACGAGACTACTCCGGAGGCCCATCCTATGCGTCTGGGCTGAGGTGACTTGCTTGTGTGCTTCACTCAGGACGATGCGCATGTTGATCCTTTGAGTGGCTGGCATCTCGTCACAGGGCGCCGCTCGCTGCCATCTGCGGCATTCCGTCGGCCTGCTTGCGTCGTGCATCCAACCCCTTCGGTGTTGCCAAGGGACCGTTGCTTCCGATGCCTCTTAAGGGTCATCGCACCCGCGAGTGTCGGGACCCAATCAAGTGCATGAGCTGCCTCGATTTTGGCCACATCTCTCGTTCTTGTCGTGCAAAGCATCAATGTGTTGCTCCTTTGCCTACCGCACCACCTGCACCTGCCGACAATACCAACCCGGTTGACGTGCCATTGCAACCCGCCCTTGCTAAGCAGGCCGAGTTGCTTCACGCCGAGCTTCACGACTGTCTTATGCGCGTTGGGAGTGTTTTGGCAAGAGCGGAGACAGCTCTCAACAAACTCCAGGTTGTCCCAGTTATGCCTTCGCTGCCTGAGCTTCAAGTTGGTTGTACGGATGGGGAGGATGCATGCTTCTGTGGAGACTTGTCCCCTCGTGCTAGACCATGCCCGTCGCCAATGCCTATGGTGACGACTGCCTCTGAGAGTGAAGTTACCAATGATGCCGCAACTCACGTTCTGCAGATTATGCCTGAGATGCACGAGTTATGTGGGGAGTCCACTTCACCTCTATCAATGTTGCTTCCGAAAGAGATGGAATCTCTAGGGGCCTTGACAATGCCCATGACGCCACCACAACTGTTGGATCAGAGCCAAAAGCTCGTCTTTGTTGACCATGGTGTGAATGCTAACTCACTCTCATGTGAACATTTGGCAGGTGGTGTCTGTGGGTGACAAGGTTGATAAGGTAGGTGCGTTGGCACCTAATTCAGAGACTCTTTGCACAAGAGCTTTGCGACTGATTGCCAGTTTGGAAGTGACTAGCCCTGGATCTAGCATGGTGATTGCTTGCATCCTGGTTGAGAAGGCTAAGAGGGACAAAATCAAGGTGGAGAATGTTCTTAGGAGCAAAGGCAAGAAGTGTAGCACCGTAGGGAAAGGCATTCGCAGCTGCTTAAATGGATGATCTTGAGTCTCTGGAACCGTCCTCATTGTTGGACTCGTCTCCGAGGATTTGGTGGTGCCCTTTGTCTTCAGCCGAGGTGTTTTCATTTGGGTTTCCTCTGCATTGTAGAAGTGCGAGGGTTTGGATTGTTGCACACTACATATGTTTATTGGGTCGGTCGTGCGGTCATGGAGTTCCATGCTTAGTGAGTAGTCCCCAGGTGGTGTTTGTATCGGTTTTCAGCCGGTTTTCCATTAATTAACTCGACAATTCTCTTCTTAATTAATCTTTTGCCCCCTTTTCCGTTTCAAAAAAATGGCCTTTTCTGCTTCAAACTCTGCAAATAAAAAATTCTCAGACAAATGGAATGATTGGGTTATGAAACCAATTCGTAGGGGAAGTGTGGGAATTAAAGTAAATGGAGAGGCAGGTCCCTTTTTCAGAACACGTCGGGGCTGAGACAAGGGGACCCCCTCTCACGTTTACTGTTTGACCTTGTTGTAGATGTTTTAACAATTCTTGTAGACAAGGCTGTGCAACAGGGTTTGGTTTCTGGTCTTGCTAGAGATAAGCAGGAGGGTGATGTTGCCATCTTGCAATATGCAAATGACAATATTACTGGTCCAAGATAATTTGGAGCAAGCTAGAAATTTTAAGTATCTGCTTTGCCTTTTTGAACTAATGTCTCGTTTGAAAATGAACTTTCATAAAAGTGAGGTTATTGGGATAGGGCTAGATGCTGACAGAATTGATCTCTTTGAAGAAATGTTCACCTATAAAAAGGGTGAGTTGCTTGCTAATGAAATATTTAGGGAGTCTAGTGGATGAGAAGAGATTGAAAAATAGTGATTGGACTCCCTCTATGGGTAAGATGGAGAAAAGGATGGGGTGTTGGTCAGGCAGATTTTTACACATAGTTGGAAGAACCACTTTGGTGAATGCTTCACTATCCTAGTTTGCCTTTGTACATGCTCTCCTTTTATGGTCTTCCCAAAGGAGGCAAGAAAAATTATGATAGACCCAGATCTAGATTCTTATGGAGTGGGGAGAAAGAGAAAAGGAAATACCAATTAGTTGCTTGGCCTTCTGTTTATCTACCTAAAGATTTAGGTCGTCTTAGTGTTTTAGATCTAGAATTAATGAATGTGGTCTTGCTGGCAAAATGGCTTTGGAAACTCTTTAATGAACATGGTTTATGACAGGATTTCTTATGGGCTAATTATATAAACGGAAGTACTCTAGGGCAGGTACAACTCAAACAAGGTGATTCACATTTTTGGTAGGGTTTGCTGAAATTTAAGGATCTATTCTTGTCTTGTTGTAAATTTTGTGTAGGAAATGGGGAGGAAACCAGGTTTTGGGAGGACAGATGGTTGGGAAATGAAAGCCTTTCTGTATCTTTTCCCAGACTATATGGGATTTCTCCGAATCACAATATTGCAGCGAAAGAAGCCTTGTCTGTAGGCCTTTCAAGTCTTTCTTTTAGAAGAGCTTTGGCTGGAGAAAAAGTTGTGTTGTGGTCTGATATGATAGAGCTTTGTGCTCCTGTAGTATTGTCTATTCTGAGGACAAGCTGTCCTGGATTTTAGACAAAACTGGATTTTAGACAAGGCATTCTAACCCGATTGTTTGTTTTGTGGGAAAAAGAGTTGGTAGATCACCTTTTTTTTTCAGCATCCTTTGGCAAAATACATTTGGAATGTTGTGGAGTGTAATCTAGGGGTAGATCACCTTTTTTCTAGGTGTTAATCACAGTTGGCATTCAGATCCATCTGTTATGTTTCGAATTGCCTTCTGGATTGCTGACTGAAGTGCCTTGCAGGTGTCGGAGGACACAAAGTTGGCACTCCGCCAGAGCGCAAAGCTTCCAGAGCGAGTCGCAACTGAAGTCTACAGTGCCAAGAGAAGCTGGGCGACGTGGATTCCCTGACTGGGTGATGGAACTTGATTTGGAAGTGTGATGCCTTTCGGGTGATTTGATGCTGCACGGGCAAGGGTGGCTCACATGAGGAACACGGAGGTCATCGAGGAGAGGACAAGTTCGGCCTTTTTTATATGTACTAATGAAGATGGCACTGAAAAGGCCACAATTGCTGCTCATAGGACTGATCTGGAGTGGGTTCTAGACTGTGCTTCTAAACATGTTGCAGGTGCCTTCAAGGTAGTTTGAGTCATATGATCAACTCACTCCCTCTCAAAGTAACACGATATGTACTTCTGACGAGACGTCACGTCCTATTAAGGGCATTGGGACAGTTCAATGTACACCTGATATTAACTTAAGTTATCTTCAGTCCTACAAGTGCCATCTTTCTCGATCAATCTGTTGTCTTTTAGTGCTTTAATGACCAGGTGGACAGTTGACTGAGAAATGTGCCTGATTGCGGACAAGCCGACTGGAAGGAGGATTGGGACTGGAATAAGGCGTATGGGGTTGTGGTACATGGACCGTGAGGGCTTGGTCTGACGGGCAGCCCAGTGCTTGCGGCTATTGTGGAAGAAAGAGAGTCTGTGGCGATGAAACATCACTGAAGGATGGGGCATGTATTCTTTGATAAAATGTTCGAGTTGTTTCCTGATGTAATGCATGGAGTCGATAAGAACAAGCTGAAATGTGATGCGTGTGAGTTTGCAAAACATACGAGGACGTCTTATGTGAGTAAGGGACTTAGAAGTATATCCCCATTCATGCTTGTTCACTCGGATGTTTGGACAAGTCCGGTGGTGTCGGTTAGTGGTTCAAAGTATTTTGTGACCTTTATTGACTGCCATTCACGTATGACATGGATCTATTTGATGCGTCACAAGGATGAAACTTTCCAATGCTTCAACACTTTCTGTGCCTATGTGAAAAATCACTTCAATGTTCAGGTACAAGTGATAAGAAGTGATAATGGCACCGAGTATGTGAACAAAGTGTTTGGGACTTTCTTATCATAGCATGGGATTTTGCATCAAACCTCGTGTCCGGACACTCCTCAGAATGGCGTGGTAGAAAGGTGGAATCGCCATATTTTGGAGGTTGCTCGATGACTGATGTTTACTATGAATGTGGCGAAATTCTTCTGAAGTTGTGATGGCTGCAACACACTTGATCAATCGCACATCATCGAGAGTACTGGGTATTGTCGGTGTCAAAACCAGCGGATCTTGGGTAGGGGTCCCGAGCTATGGATCTTGGATCAATGGGGAACAGGGGACGAAGGACGCGGTGTTTACCCAGGTTCGGGCCCTCTCTAAGAGGTAAAACCCTACGTCCTGCTTGATTATATTGATGTGTATAGGATGATTACAGAGTTGATCTACCACGAGATCAAATGAACTAAACCCTAGACTAGTAGGATGATGGTTATTGTTCTCGCCTCAACGGACTAAACCCTCCGGTTCATATAAACACCAGGGGTACTAGGGTTACACATGGTCGATTACAAGGAAATGATAAACATGCCGGTCCTTCTTAGCTTGACTTCGAGGACACACCAAGGCATCGAATAACTCTGGTCCGGATACGGATTCGTCTCGTACTTCCGCCTCTTAGCACTGCCAATGCGGCCCAACTGTTCGGCCCACGAGAGATAGGCCGGCAGGCTGAGGACCCCCTAATCCAGGACTCACACAGTGGCCCCCAAACTAGCCTCCAATGCCGGTGCTTCATCGTGTCTTGAGATCTTCATGTACCCGATGTCTCCGGCTTGCGGGATGAGTTCCTCTCCTTCTCCATGTTCTGCAACGCCTTCTTTAACCAGGTTCCCAGAGCTGTTAAGCTAGAATACGACCATGTGCTAACCAAGTAATGTTCGGAATCCGAACTGCAGATATTGCCTAGCCTCAAAGGCCAATCGCCCAAATGTGAATAGTGCCCTCGCCTGACAACTATTCGGCGAAGGGTTGCACCCGGTCATAAACATCGAACCGTTGTGAAAGCTCGATTCGCGGTTCGAGGCAGTGCTTCCGTTGGCACGTTCCATCGAGGTGGAGATCATGCCCTTTTTTTAAGGGATATGATCAATGATTTCAATTCCCCCTTTCGCGCATAACGCCGCGATTATATCGGGAAGCGGCA
The DNA here is from genome assembly GCA_032464435.1 of Aegilops umbellulata. Classification (NCBI taxonomy): domain Eukaryota; kingdom Viridiplantae; phylum Streptophyta; class Magnoliopsida; order Poales; family Poaceae; genus Aegilops; species Aegilops umbellulata. The sequence goes on along the minus strand of CP136059.1, from coordinate 357,145,249 downwards.
AGGCTTGTGACATAGTTAAAGAACTGTCAGCATTCACGGTTGTTTATGAAAGTGGAACGCCCCCCGCTAATTTGGGCACGCCTTCTCCTTTCTCTCACCATCGCTTTCCCCATCAGTGGAGCTCCAGCGCCCCCAAATTTTTTCTCCTTAAGCACTTCTCTCCAGTCGTTCCCTGGATCCAGCCATGGCCAGATCTCGCGCAGGAGGAAAGTGGGTCTCCACCGTCACCAACAACGACATTGAGGACTTGGAGCGCGCTGGCTATCTTCCGGCCGGAATAGCTCACCGGGCCCAGAGGAGGGCCAGGCCGTCCCCACGTCTCGAACAGGCAAGAGGGTGGTGTTCATCCCTCGCTTCATCCACGGACTGGGCTTCCCGCTCCACACCTTCGTCCGGGGGCTTATGTTCTTCTACGGGATGGACTTCCATGATCTAGCTCCGAACTCCTTCCTCCATATCTCGGCCTTCATCATCATCTGCAAGGCCTTGTGAATCCGGGCGCACTTTGGATCGTGACTAAAGGTCTTCAACGTCAAGCCGAAGATTGTCGACAGCCAACAGACGGACTGCGGCGAGCCGATGATCAGCAAGATTGCCCGGGTCGAGTGGCCGAAGGACACGTTCATTGATATTGTCAAAGTTTGGCGGGAGTGGTTGTATATCATAGAACCACTGGATGCGCCCTAGACGGCAGCTCCCAAATTCAGATCCGGATCCGGCAAGGCTAGCCTCGTGGACCAAGAAAGGTCTTGACTAGGGGTCCACCGCGGATGTGGAGGCGCTGCAGAAGCTTGTCTCCAATATGATAAAGGCGGGCGCCAAGCTGACCAACGTGGTTCAAGTGATGCTCTGTCGCCGCCTCCTCCCCTGCCAAGAAAGGGCCACCCCATTGTGGTCTTACAAGCTCAAGGATCCGGCCACCATACAGTACTTCTACGGCACCACCCACGACAAGTTGTGGAAGGAGTTGTTTAAGCCTCAGAAGGAGTGGCCGACCAAGGAGGACATCGGTCTCGACACCGCACCCCCCCCCCCCCAAAGGAGGTAGCAAAGTTCTATCCGTTCTATGTTTGGATGTTTGCCTTACAGGAGATTTAATCCCAGTTTTCCTACTTCCATAGGGCTGGCTCGAGAAGGCCAAGAAGATTGACAGTCCGGCCCCGTTGCCCGAAGACCCCTGGTCGGCTCTGCTGGAGGAGATGCTGACCGTGGCGCCGTACAAGGCGTACAAGGCGCCAGAGAAGAGGGAAAAGAAGGAGGTGCCGGAGGCCAGGGAAGGCCTTCGCCCAAGAAGGCATCCGGACAGCAAATCCGGAGACACCCAAACTCCCGCCGGCCCAGAGGGGGAGCAGGAAGAGGACGAGAGCGACTCCTCCCATTCAAAAAAGAGGGCGGCATCGGATGACGCTGAGGAGGAGCAGCCCCCTCATGCCCCAAAGAAGCAGTGCAGGCCCAAGCTCGGATTCCGATAAGGAGTTCGCAGCGTCCGAAGAGGTTCCGCAGAGGAACCCCAAGGTCAAGCCCCCTGCCCAAAGGTATGAATTTAGATATTCTCCAGGTGTTTGTTTTGATATTCCACTGTTGGTAGCATGTTTGCCCTTTATGTTGTAGTCCGTCGCGCGCCCACCCCGCTGACCAAACCTCAGAGGGGACCTCTCCGCCAGTCGAACTGGCGGAGAGTGGGTCTGCGTCGCGTTCTGCACCTCCTCCGATCGTCGAGGAGGTCGAGGAGGTGATGTCTCGAAGGACCCCTCACGGCCCGGACACGGGAGGTGGTGGTGACGAGATTATGGCCGAGGCTAACACCTCGGGCACCAAAGACCGAGAGGAGGGATCCCTCGTGCCGAACAAAGAGGGGGAGCTCGATCAATCCGAGCCCTCCAGAGAGACGGCTTCGAAGCCCCCAAGGCCGCCGGAGGCGTCAATTCCACCCTCCACTGAAGGAGGAATCGGGGACCCGCCGCCAGCACCGAACATCGGCGATCGAGTTCTGGCTGGGTGGCCGGAAGTGATGGAGGAGGCCTTAAACAGCTCCTCCATCGTTGCGGAGCACCGCGCCTTAATGGGCGTGTTGTTGCAAAGTATTCGGTCCGTTAATAGCGGACTGAAGGAAGCCTTCAGTAGCCTCCTAACGAACTTCGAGGTAAGCCATGTAATGTTCTTTTCATAGTGAATTTTTTAACAAAGTTATACACTCCTTGTATATAGCAGCCCTCGAGACTTTGTCAGGGTTGAAAACCTGGCAGAGGACCGAAAAACCATGAAATCGGGAGTCTGAACTACATGAGTTTTTTTGTTATTGCAGGCCTCATCTCTTGCGGCGGCTGCTAATGTCGCGACGCTGGATGAGATGAATCGGAAGCTCGGTTTGACGAGGTGCAAGGTTAGCCCGGTCGAGACTTTACATCTCTTTTGTAGATCAGAGTATTTGGGATTATCCCTAAGCAAGAGGAGCTTAATTATGTTTGCAGCTGCCGTCGCGGAGGTCGAGGGCCTTAGGGCCGAACTGAAGAAGGCCAAAGAGGCGGCGACCGAACAGAAGGCGGCGGCCGTCAAACTCAAGACGGTGAAAACCATGAGTGAGAAGCACGAGGCCAGAGTGGCCAAAGTGCAACATGAGCTCAAGGATGTCGTCACTAAATGTGAGGACCTTGAGTAGAAGAATAAAGATCAGGCCTTCGAGCTGTCCAAGGTGAAGCAGGAGGTCCAGGAGACAAGGACGAAGACGCGGGGCACCCGCGAAGAGCTCCGTCAAGTGAAGCAAATTGTTGACGGTAAGCCGTACTTACTGTAGAGTGTCTTTGGCGGTCACAAGTTCGCGTCGCTGACGCGAGTCTCGCATTCCTCAGGCGTGTTTGGGGAGCACCCGAGGAATGCGGCAGATGCGGTGAGGCATTATGCAGCTCGGGAGGGTGATACCAAACACAGGCTGTTCTACGCACAATTCTAGGCCCCCGTTGTTCGGCCTGCAAGGCTCCTCATCGTCCTCGATGCGGGGGCTCTTGCCTGCGTCTTCGGTTGTGAGCTTACCGGCATGTTTGATCACCCAACAGTTGTTGTTGGTGTAGTTGGCGGGTTTGTCAGACGTGTCGTGGATCTGGCAGGGGCCTGTCCAGAATTGTGTCCAACTTGGTTGGTCCATCCTGGTTCCTTTTAGAGGGTTTCTTCCGCGGTCCCAATTTGGGATGGCAAATTCGGCATTTACTGTCGTATCTTCGGCTTCATTGCCATTGTGGCGGCACTTGTTTCGGTTGCGTTGTGGCTTCCCGTTTCCATCCTGGACTTCCGAGGTGCCGGGGTCTTCGGGGTTGGTGCTTCTCCTCGCCAACCAGCTATCCTCTCCCGCGCAAAAGCAGGTCATGAGAGAGGTAAGTGCCGACATCGTCCTCGGCTTATCTTGGCCGAGTTGGCATGCAATCCGTTCGTCCTGGATACTATGTTTGAACGCGGCTATAGCTTCAGCGTCTGGGCAGTCAACGTTCTGGTTCTTTTTGGTCAAAAAATGATTCCAAAATTAATTGCTGGCTGACTCTCCGGGCTACTGGACCACATGGCTCAGGTCATCGGCATCTGGAGGCCGGACATAAGTGCCCTGAAAGTTAGCTTGGAAAGCATTCTCGAGCTCTTCCCAACATCGTATGGAGCTTTCGGGGAGGTTGTTCAGCCAATGCCTGGCTAGTCCCTTAAGTTTTAATGGCAAGTACTTTATGGCATGGAGGTTGTTTCCACGAGCCATATGAATGTGGATAAGAAAATCCTCAATCCACATGGCCAGGTCTGTAGTCCCGTCGTATTGTTTGATGTTTACGGGTTTAAACCCTTCAGGGAACTGATGCCGCATCACCTCATCCGTGAAGCACATTGGGTGAGCGACGCTCCTGATCCGGGCTGCGTCGCGCCGGAGATCGGCTGCCATGTCGGCTCGGTGCTGCTCCTGAACTCTATCGTTTCAGTCGCGCCAAGTTTGGTATCCGTCCCTTCCAGCCGGGGCGTAATCTCGAGATCAAGAGATGGATCTTGTCCGTCCTGCTCTAATGGCAAGGCCGTGACGGAGATCGTATTGGTATTGCGGCTGTGCAGCCTCCTTGCCATTACGGCGAGGGGGAGCGGGTGGGTGTTCGGTCTCTCCAGCAGGCCTATCCCTTACTCGAGGGGGCGGTCGGGCTGGTTTGCCTGTGTATATCTTGGTGGTGCGAGCGCAAGGGCCTCGTCGTCGAATTGTGGCAACAGCTTCCGCTTTGGGTAGCTTTTAGTTTGTTGTTGGTAGCAGTACCCCTCCTGGGCTGCTAGGACTTTTGTCCATCTATCATTGAGAGTATTTTGTTCGGCCTTCAGCTGCTGCTGCTTCTTCTTCAAGCTTCGCATAGTGGCTATGAGCTGCTGTTTGAACCATTCTTGGTCCAATGGATCTTCTGGAACGATAAAATCTTTAGCTCCGAGGCTGACCTCCTCTTCGGAGAGAGGCATGTAGTTGCTATCTTCGGAATCATTGATGTCCTCCGGGTTATACTAACCCCATGCCCCTCCGAGCCATCAGGCTGGTGCTCGGGGGCGGGGTCGCCGAGGTCTTCCATATTGTCCGGAGTGTCGTCCTCTCCAATACTCGTGTGGCTTTCCCTGCCTCGACGCCCCTTGGATCGTCGGCGTTGTTTCCGACGTTTGGGGAAGGGGGCCTCACCGGGCTTGTTACTATCTCTTTTGGGGGTGCCATCCCTGTTATTAGCGCCATCGCTATTGTCCATGGGGGTGTCCACCATGTAAACGTCATAGGTTGAGGTGGCCATCCATCGGCCGGAGGGGCAGTGTCAGCGTGGGCCATGGCTTCGTTGTCGCCGTCCATGTCGTCGGCCTCCTTAGAGGCGTAGTCCAGCATGCGGTTAAGTCTTCGACAGTGGCTACTAAGTGGGTGGTGGGTGGGACGCAAAATTCCCCGACTCGACCGGTCATCTCCACCAGGTCGACAGTTTCGCCTCTGAGCACCAGATTAGGTTTGGTAACTTAGGTTGTGTTCGGTAGTACTCTGCTCCTTCGCCAGGGAGCGGAGCGGGCGAAGTGCCCATTTTGCTGCTCGTCAAAATTGTAGTGGAGGCCGCTCCGCTCCGGTGTGGAGTTACGGAGCGGAGAGTTTTCGAACGGCCCCTTAGAGTACGTCGCCGAAGCTCGGGGCGATCTGATCTTCACTGGCTTCTTAGCCTTACCTAGGACGCCCACGGATCCCCAAGCATCGACTTTGGTACCTCTCCTCGGTCCGATCTTCGGATCAACTCTTTTGCATCCAGCTTTCCCCTGACGCGAGTGTCTTGTCCGAAGACCAGGAGTCAACACCGTCCGGACTCAACCTTCTCACCGCGGATCTGGCTTCGAGCGTTGGCACGAGTACGACGTTCGAAGACCAGGAGTCACTCCCGGCCAGACTCGCCCCTTGCCTCACTGCCACGCCAAAGAAATTTCATACACCAATTCGGCTAGTCTCGCCCTGTTAAACGAGGCACTAGACCGGATCCAATTGATGACCATCTTGGATGGCCCATCTTCGGCCTACGCTCAGCAGGGCCTTGAGGCAGGCCGCGTGCAGAACAATGCTGCCGAACGCGAGAAGTTGCTCAAGGACGAAGATGTCCCCGGTGTTGATGCCATCTCCAATGATTAGGCAAGCCATCGATCCTTCAGCGATCCAACAGCAGAACTCTCAATGAAAGCACCAATGTCGGTGTCAAAACCGGCAGATCTCGAATAGGGGGTCCCGAGCTATGGATCTTGGATCAATGGGGAACAAGGGACGAAGGACACGGTGTTTATCCAGGTTCGGGCTCTCTCTAAGAGGTAAAACCCAACATCCTGCTTGATTATATTAATGTGTATAGGATGTACAGAGTCGATCTACCACGAGATCAGATGAATTAAACCCTAGACTAGTAGGATGATGGTTGTTGTTCTCGCCTCTACGAACTAAACCCTCCGGTTTATAGACACTAGGGGTACTAGGGTTACACATGGTCGGTTACAAGGAAAGGATAAACATGCCAATTCTTCTTAGCTTGACTTGGAGGACACACCAAGGCATCGAAAAACTCTTGTCCGGATACGGATCGGTCTCGTAGTTCGACCTCTTAGCACTGCCAATGCGGCCCAGCTATCCGGCCCACGAGAGATAGGTCGGCAGGCCGAGGACCCCCTAATCCAGGACTCCCTTAGGTATGAAGTCACCTTCTGAGTTACTTCTAGGAAGGAATGATTTTGTGGTTCCTCCCAAGTTGTTCGGTTGTGTCTGCTTTGTCAGGGATCACAGGCCTTTTGTGGGCAAACTGGATCCACGGGCCGTCAAGTGTATCTTCACTGGCTACTCTTCTGGGCAGCGCAGCTACAAGTGTTGGAGTCCTTCTGAACGAAGGACCCTTGTGAGCATGGATGTCACCTTCAAGGAATCTGAACCATTTTATGGTGGAAAAACCTATCTTAGTGGACTATTTGAAAGTCTTGACCATACCCAGTCTTGTGTGATAGGTCAAGACGAGGAGAGTGGTGGTGGTGTCGATTCAGTGCTGTAGCAACCAATTGAGGGTGATATTCCGGTACAGCGAAGAGAGCAGGAGCCCCAGAAAATGATAACACCACAGAGTGAAGGACCGATTGTGATTGATGGGGTGCTGAGTTAGGCAGGCGGTGCTCCCACCCAGATTGGTTGTGTACCAAGGTGGATGGTAGACCAAGAGGATCAACTAAAGGTGTACTCACGGAAGCAAGGTGATGCTTCTCATAGGTGGCAGAAGGTGAATGAGCAGAGTAATCCATATATTCAAGACAACAACATCATGTTCAGGGGAGGAACCAACAAAGATGCAGGAGGAGCAGCAAGGAAGCAATGCAAGCTCATCTGACACAAAGGACTTTGCCAATTGCCTTCAGAAAAGGTACTCGAGCAAAAGCAAGGATACCAGTGCCAAAGTATGGGTTCGATGCCAATGATATTGGAAATTATGTTTCCTATGAAGCATTATCTCCAACCCACAAAGCATTTGTTGCTTCTCTTCAGCTGGTGTCTCTTCCAACTGATTGGAAGGCAACAAAAGTAGATACAATGTGGCGAGCAGCTATGATAGAGGAGCTGGAGGCACTAAGTAAGAACAGGACATGGGTACTAACACCTCTTCCAAGAGGAAAGAAGGCAGCCAATTGCAAGTGGGCATACACTGTGAAGCAGAATGCAGAAGGGAATATTGAAAGGTACAAAGCAAGGCTTGTGGCAAGGGGGTACAGCCAGACCTACAACATTGATTATGATGAGACCTTTGCTCCAGTAGCAAAGATGAACATTGTGAGGATCCTCATCTCCTGTGCAGCGAATTTTGGGTGGTCCGTACATCAACTGGATGTGAAGAATGCTTTCTTGCATGGGGACCTAAAGGAGGAGGTCTACATGGAGATCCCACCGGGGTTCTCTATGTCTGAGACTGTTGGCAAGGTATGCAGGCTAAAGAAATCTATTTATGGTCTGAAACAGTCTCCGAGAGCATGGTTCGACAAGTTCAGACGTGTTGTATGTAGTATGGGGTATGGGCAGTCTAACGGTGATCATACACTGTTCTACAGACATAAAGAAGGGAAAATCACTATACTTGCCATATATGTCAATGATATTATTATCACAGGGGATGACAAAGAAGAAATAGCAAGACTGAAAGAGTGTTTGGGTAAGGCCTTTTAAGTCAAAGATCTGGGCGGACTCAAATACTTCCTGGGCATAGAAGTGGCCATGTCTGCCAAGGGGATTGCGATATCTCAGAGGAAGTATACTTTAGATCTCCTAAGCGATGTAGGGATGCTAGGATGTCGGGCAGCATCAACTCCAATTGATCAAAACCACAAAGTGACAGCTCAATCAGGAGAGCCAGTGAATAAGGAGAGATATCAAAGATTAGTTGGGAGGTTGTTGTACTTGTGTCATACACGACCAGACATTGCATTTGTAGTACATGTTGTTAGCAGATACATGCATGAGCCTAGAAGTGGACATCTCGAGGCGGTACAGAGAATCTTGAGATACTTGAAAGGTACTCCTGGGAAAGGACTGTTGTTCAACAGTTATGGACACCTTGTTGTAGATGGTTATTGTGATGTTGATTGGGCTAGCTGCCTGGATGACAGGAGATCAACTTTACGCTATTGTGTCTTTGTAGGAAGAAATCTAGTATCTTGGGGAAGCAAGAAACAACTTGTTGTTTCCAAATCAACTGCAGAGGCTGAATACAGAGTTATGTCCAAGGGACTGAGTGAAATGTTGTGGACCAAAAATTTATTAGAAGAATTGAACATATTGAAGACTAGTTGTATGAACGTGTGGTGTGATAATAAATCAGCAATCAACATAGCACACAATCCAGTGCAGCATGGTATAACCAAGCATGTGGAAATAGACAGATCCTTCATCAAAGAAAAGCTTGACACTGGGTTCATCAAGATTGAGCATGTGGGTTCTAGGACAACAGATTGCAGACTGTTTGACTAAAAGGATTGGGAACTAAAGAATGCAATCTAGCGTGTGAAAAGATGGGAATGTAAGATATCTATCACCCCTCTTGAGGGGGAGTGTTGGATTAGGGGCTCATGGCCCATGCATTGCTGGCCCAAGTGGCCCAGGCCCATAGTGGCTATCTAACCTAAGGGAGAGGAGCTCATCCATGCTCTGTGTCTCAGAGCCGCCACACACACGAGACATTGCCACTGCTGCTCCTAGTACGCTCCTCCTCAAATCCAACACTCTCCAATGATGGCTGCCATGTATAGTAGAATACATTTAATACATCTAAAGAGTCAATAATGGCAGGTTACATATCCATTTGGAGGTAATAGGGTTGGTAAATTCCTAAAGGTCCAAGTATAGTATCATTTGACCTGGTATGAAGGATGGCAGGTTCCTAACAATCATCACACTGGTTGTAAAGATACTCTTTGATGACCAGAGAACATATATTGATGGACAGGTCGTTAAAGTTGTGTCAGGGCCACCGTAAATGTCCAGGGGGATTTGCTTGACCACATTATCAACTCACTATCCAGAGAAGGCGGGTCGAGAGGTAACCAATATCATCAACCTCTTGTACAATCTCAGAAATATTAAATAAGATGTGGGGGTTGGCCGAGATAGACACTATGTTACCCAATGTTTTCCAGGATAGATGCATTGAGTTCATCACCATTGGTTGAGGATCCCTGACGGTCAGCAAGAGATGGAATGAGATTTCTTCGGTAGGCTTTATTGGCCACCACATGATAGAATTTTGAGTTTTCATTTCTGAAGCGAACTCATCTGATAGTGCAGCTACTTTTCCAGTAGGGCTTGATGTGATTTCTATTTTTAATGATTCCTCTAATGTTGCTTTTTACAGCGGACATAGGCCTTTGTTCTTCAAGTCCATTGATAAGGGTGATGACTAAGTTCCAATTTGCAATCAAATATGAGGCGGAAATTTAAATATTTCTGCTCCAGATTTGAAAGGATCTTCTAATGTTTTAGATATTAGAAGAGATGTGCCTATAAGCATAAAATATGAAATTTAAAAACCTATACATATTTGTATTTATTTATTTTTTCTGAAAAAATGAAAGCATAAAACCTTCACGTAGAGTTCTAACTTTGGATTTAGATCCCATATGGCCATATGTAAAATTCAGTTACAAACTGAAGGTGACTACAATGATAATATTATAAGTTGCTACAATCTCGAAATTGTATTTGTAAGTTTTGGTTTTAATGTTTTGCATGTTTTCAATCTCAAATAATTAGTGAGGACGAGCAAATGTAGGTTTTATACACTGAAAACAATCAGATTTATCAAGTAAGATCATTAAAATCTATTTCCTTGAGAAGATTATTGTATTTTATTAGATATACTTGTCACGCATACCATGGATTATTTGTCTCCTTATTTATCAAGTGGCAGATGACCACACTAGCCCTTTAATGTTATTGGATAAAAACCTCGGTGAATGTGGAGTCTTCGATCATACAATTGACAGTGCATAACTCAAGAAAATATCAACAACTAAAAAAATATTATAGCAAGATGAAATATGTGAGTTAGAGTGACAAACAAAGATATTTTAATAAAATATTGAAGCAAACTGCCTACAAGGCTGAGATTGTTCAATAATTGCAAGTGAGCACTAGATATTATAACAATCCAATGAACAACAGTGTGGAATGGCAATTTATATAGGCCCGAGCTAATAGACGAAGTTCAAAGCCAAATGCTCAGTTATTGTTGGGTATCAATTCATTGTGTACAGGGTATAACATAGAAATCATACTTGGATCTCATCGATTCGTAGCCACAAAAATAGAAAATGCAATGTTGCAACCAGTAAAAGTAAACAGAAATTATCAATGAAGCAAAAGAAGGGGAATTATTTCATTCTGCTACTATTTTAAGATAAGCTTACTTACTCGTTAATACATCACAATAGCATATCCATCTGACCAATCATCTTATGTATTGCTCAAAATTTCAGCTCCATCATGTCCACCACCAATGCCCGTGCCTACAAGGGGACATTGCAACCATTATGTATCTCATATTCAGAAACATTTGAACTGCAGCCATGCACTAATACTACCAGTCATATCAAATGATACAAGGGGGCATCGATGAGATATTTGGATAAACTCACATATGTAATTTGAGAAAACACTCAGGTTTGATACATCATGGTGAGTAGATAAACAAAAACCCATCAACTATCAAATAAACAGAATATTCTCAGAACAATATATACTCACTGGTGCCATAAAAATGAAGAATATGCACACTCAGACTATTAGCTGACCTGAAGTGAGAAGTTACCTAATATTATGCTTAAGCTCGCCCCATGCCATAGCAGATAAAATAAAATATACCCATACTAATAAAAACTATCAATAAAAGGGATCATACTATTCATATATTTAAATATATTTAACCAGTAAAGATGAAATAAACTCAATTTATTATTGTTCTACCTTGCCACTGGCAGGGCAAGTGCTTTTAAAACAACAAACCAAATCGTTATTGTGGATTTTAAGATTAGCAAGACCAATAATAACACTGCTGAATGAATGAAAGCATCAAAATGTGCCAACTGATCTACCTATTTGACATTTCATTTGGTTCAAGGTAGTTTTTTTTCATGTAGTTGTCTTCAGTTGCCAGCCGTTATCTATCTCATCTTGAAAAGTATTTGCACCGCAGCTATACACTAATACTAGCATTATACAGTTCTTGAATATGCCAATAGGCAGCCAACAATAAAATTTAGTTTGATTAGTATACAAAGAACTGCTGACCTTTGTGACATGTTTTTATTCTAGGATTACAGGAGAGTAAACAGATAATGAATTTGACACCTCTGACTCAAACCATATAATTCCATAACAAGAGCATGCGAATAGCAAAAGAAAACAGCAATGCTAAATTTTATTTTGCTTTATGACAAAGGAGATGCTCAACCGGAATCACCTCTCCAGAAAAGCAGAACTGGTTAGCTACAGTAAAAATATATTTGTGCCAAATCATAACCATCACATAGAACGCCACCACACAAACATCCAAAAAGAAGACTCCATCGCTATATGTTGAAAAGATCATCCAGCAGCAAAAAGAAATGATTTATATGGAACTACTTCAACTTGTTAGCTTAACGCGAAAGTATGTGCATAACATTCAATCAACCAATTATAGATATTATCTTTTAATACCTACAGTGTAAAGGCATGTATTACCTGCAGCATAGACACTTTCGAACGGATGATAGCGAGTCATGATGTTGGGTCTGAAAATTTTCTTGAACTGCAGTGACTCGAGCTGGATCGTGAAGAGGTTGGTGTGTGTCCGTAGGAACACTACATTATTGTATTCAGCAAACCCTTGCATAATTAGGGACTCTTCCTCTTCCTCTTTTGTATTCAGGGAAAGTAGCTTGTCCAGTTCAACAGTTCTTCCCAGAACCCATGAAGCAACGCCATCAGAATCAGTCTCCATCTTCCATAACTGGGCACTGAAATTTGACAGAAAGAGAATGCCAAGGCCACCACCATCTGCCCGCATAACCTGGAATTGGTAGATGTTTTTCTTGGGAATATCCATTGGCACCGGTTTCACAGCTAGGATCTGCCTCTCCAAATCAAACTCAAGGATGCCATCCAAAATGTCAGAGGTTGGCGACCTGTCATTGAACAACCAATAAAGGCAATGCCCAACTAGCACACCGGTAGTAAAGTCCACACTACTCTCGGTGGGAAGTTTGGATGGATGTGGTGTTGAGATGCGATCGCCCCATCCTCCAGTCTCCGACGAGTAAACACGGGCGATGAAGGTTGTATGCTGTTGCTCGTCTGTCTCCGTGCTTACCAAGACCACCCGGAAGTGTTGAATGTCTCCGGCAGCGCGAAACACCGCCCCGCTGAACGGGGCCTTCCGCCGATGAAACTCCGGTGGAACGGCTAGGCAGTGCTGGTCGACGTTGAAGGGGTCCCGCACCAGGATCTGGTCCCGCTGTAAGTTTATTTGCGAGAAGTTGAAGATGAGTAGGAGGCCATGGCGGGATCCCAAGGGCTTGAAGATGCCGCCCCAATCTTCGCCTTCTTGGCACAAGGAGAAGCGGCCATTCAGGACACGATTGGGGGGATCCATGGTTGGTATGAAGCCGAGAGAGTAGAAGAACCCGAGGAGAGGAGGGTTGCGGCGGTGGTGGAGGCGGAAGCGGCGGGAGAAGGCGGGGTCGGAGATGAGGCCGAGCCAGCGCTTGGAGACGAGGGAGGCGCGAGGGAGGGAGGACGGATCCGGCGAGAGGCGCAGGAGGATCTCACAGAGCAGGTTGTCGTCCTCCATCGGCGGCACCGGCACCGGCACCGGCGGCGGCGACCGTGGGCGGCGGAGGCGACTCATCTCGCCTAGGTTACACTCGCTCATGGGGAAAGGGAGTGGAAGCAGCAGCCCACGATGTGGAGTGACCTACTCCTCCTTTTCTTCCTTTGTCTGGGGAGAGAGAGCCCAAGTACAAGAAAGCCCACTACACACAACCAGCATACCTAGATTTTTTTTCTCCTCTAAAAATATACACAGAACCAACAAAAATACAAGATTCAGTGCCAAGCCAAGCAAAATTTAGGGCACCAAGACTGGCATGGCCACGACATCACAAAATCGACACATTGAAATAAGAAAACTAAAAGGAGCCGTCACTAACGTCACAATCGTCACATATAGCATCACGGCCCAACGATTTTAACTTCATGACGAACAAACACAAACGTGCTTTTATATAGTGTTTTGTCTTCCTACCTTCATGCCTACTTGGTCGAAGAGCCAAGTCTACGTAAGAAGCAATCAAACTTGCGTGAAGTCATGGCCGCTTCTCTACCCCACTGCGAATGCAATGAGGCCAAGGCATGGCCGCTCGACCACATGCTAGCCATAGATAATTTCAATTTTGAAAAGGAACTCCGAAGGAAGGATGTGCACGGCTTATGTCGATCTGGTCTGTTGCAACCTATCACCGCCTGGACGATGACACGACATCTCCGACTCCACTGTTATGAAAATGAAAACATAGCACATGAACCCATCAAACATGTCACTTAGCCGACTACAAAAAACCCTTGTTGATGTCGTATGCCATGATTGTTATTTTCACACAAGTCATCATGCCAACAACCTGCATCACCCATGGGGAATGCACAAGAGGGATGCATGTCTTTCTTGGCAAGCAAGGTGCCGCTGTAAGACACGAAGCCATCCTCCAATCCGTCAAGTCTTATCCAAAGCTTTCATCCAAAGACCAATGCTTACAAGCAGACAATGATGCCCTTAGGCGTTGACGTGAGCAAAGTTTTCGCTCGAAGCACCGACCCCTGCACAACCATCAAGGGCAGCAACCACAGGGTCGTGCCCATAGTCCTAACTTCGAAGACCACATTCACAAGGCCAACAGACCCTACAACGTCGTTGGCTCTCACTCCGGCCCGCTTACTTGCAAGCCTCCCTCACAAAACCGTGCGGCTGCCATGAAGGAGAACCCACAACCCCCTCATCCGCCATCACATTCACAGCCACCGAACACAGGCACAAAAGTACAAATTGGGAGAACCAAAAAAAAAAAGAACTCGACACCATGGACATGTCGCTAGTAAAGGCCGAAAATGTCGAAACAATAAGCCAATGGATCAGGACCCATCTATTAACAAGATTAAAACACCAATAACCTCCTGACATTTCGGCAATGGAGGTGACAGGTAATTACTTTGTACGACACCGGGATGCTCATGCGAGAGACACCGCCTAAAGTGCCTGCGTATCAAGAGACCACCTTTGTGCATTTGTAATCAAAAACTGTGTTGCTTAAGTAATACTCCCTTCATTCACAAATATAAGATGTTCTAATCTTTTTTGTGAATCTGAGATGTATATAGATACTTTTTTTATAGACCTGTTTTAGTGTATTTGTTCACTGATTTTAGTCCCCATGTAATCCATATTCAAATATCCAAAACATCTTGTATTTACGAACTGAGGGAGTAGTATTTTAGAAAGATAAACGCCCCCAGGTACTGAGAAACGGTGCGAGCATCCATGCATGATCGATTCACGTATGCAGTGCGGATTTGGTGGAGAATAGTACATCTTAGGAAGAAAATACAGAAGGCATTTTACAGATTAATGTGAGATCTTTACTTATATACTCTTGGTATGAAAACGTGAGCCAGTGAAGAATATCTTGGTTTCTTTAGAGTCTGAACAATCTACAGCACGGACAGAAAGGAGGGCCAAGACGGTAAAGAGCGCATCAACAACCGAATTCGTCATGTTGTTATTTCGGTTGGTTTATTTCTAACATGGACTCGGCCACCCGTTACTCGTCGATTCGAAATGACAGGATAATACTTCAGAATATATTGGTATAATACTTCGAGGCATCCTTTAGCAGACAGACACCAGCTTATCTGATGTCAAAGAGAATTTGCTGCAAGATCGAAAGAGACATAATATTTTTCTGACAGAACTGGCACGTATCATAATTCAACCTTGCTCACCAGCATGTCTCCTATCCACGCTAGGAGATGCTGGAGGTTCTCCCTGCCACCATCACCTGCTCTTTTGGCACTTCGTCAGCACAAAGGTTCTGAACGTGAGCTTGGACCAGCCAGGAGGAAGATAATAGGGCTGAGCAGTTCAAGATGCTGAACCTTAAATGACACCTGCAGTATGACAACAGCTTGCAACCTAGAAACAGGTCATCTAATGGTATAGGTACAGCAACTAGAGTCACAGTCAAGCTCCAGGCCGGCATGGTGTCACAGCAACAGTATCTGGTTCTTTTGGAGGGGGAGGGGGGGGGGGGGGGGGGAATTGGCTTCGAATGTTTATTAAGGGTAGAAGTATGTGAATCTCAAAGTAAAGGCTGTTATCAAGATGTGCATAGGGCCATAGGCAACTGAGATTTGCCTATCCATGCCTGGATCACAATAGCAAAGCGTGAGGCATCTTTCTTCAGATCAGAGGCTAACATTTTTTCACCGGAATGATGAGAAACTAAACTCATGGAATAATTACTTCAGACGATTTCCAACTCAATGAATCCTTCATCCAACGCATCTCAAAGAAATTAAGAAAAAACGAAAATGGCACCAGGCAGGCAGGTACAGCTCAACATTCAGCATTCAGTAGCCAGGACCAGATAAAAGTTCAACACAACATAATAGACACGGATTAGCAAATTACGCAGTTAAATTCCTACAAGCCCACTGCACAGTGGACCGGTGTGTGCTCCATAGCACGAAGAGGGAGCACAGCAAAAGGACACCCAACAAGTCATTTCATCTCAGCCACACGGAACGGAAGAACGCCCAGCAAGCCATCTCTGCCTCTCTAGATACCTGCGGAAGCATAATCAATGTCATTGGTCAAACAAGTCTACTGTAACTTATATCTCACAAATTTTGTATGATTCAGCCTATTTTTTTTCATGTAGTTGTCTTCAGTTTCCAACTGCGTGTACATCATCTTGAGAAGCATCAACACTGCAGCTACGCACTAATACTAACACTACACAATTAATTCTTGAATATGCCAATAGACAGCCAACGACAAAATTTGGTTCAGTTATTATATACAAAAGAAGTACTGATCTTTTTGTCATTTAGGATGTCAACAGAGTAAATAGATAGAGTTACCCACCTCTAACTCGAAAGATATAGTTTCATAATAAGAGTATGAGAATTGCAAAAATGACATGATAGCTAAATTTTCTTTTGCCTTTTGACAAAGGAGGCACACCACCGTCTTCAACTAACAGAACAAGACCGTGATACAGCAGAATCACCTCGCTACAAAAGAAGTGGCTAGCTACCACTAAAAGATGTTTTACCAAATCATAACCATCACATAAAAGCCGACCACACAAGCATACATAAAGAGGACGCTAGAATGCTGTATGTTGAGAAGATCATCACGTAGCAAAAGAAACAACTTATATGGCACCACTTTGTTAGCTTAACTGGTAGGAGCTAGGACCCTACCCGGTCTAGGGCGTAGGTTGTACGGGAAGGAGGAGGGTTGACGGGGTCTCGAGCGCGGCTGCCGGCGGCGGGGCGCCGTGGCGCGATGAAGAAGAAGCGGCGGCGGCGCAAGGCGCGGTTAGGGTTTAGGGTTCCGGCTCCTCTGGGAGCCGAGCAATAGGATTTGTCTTATTGCTTAATTCTCAAAAGAGTCTTACAACTTGTTTATATAACCTCGATGCAAATAAAAATAAGATAACTTGTGGGCTAAGCCCCTAATTAAACCTACCCGATGGGCCTCCTATGGACATAAGTCTGCCCGGTCATAACATCTCTCCCCGCCTGCGCAAACAGCTCGTTCTCGAGCTGGAAGTTTGGGTAGTGTTGGCGGAACTCGTCGCGCTGCTCGCAAGTAGCTTCCTCCTCCGGAAGTCCAGCTCACTGAATCAACACGTACCACACCCCGCGACGTAGCTGGGCCAGCAACACCTTCTCCGGTCCCAGAAGAAGACGCCCGTCGGAGGTCAGACGAAGCGCGGGAGGGGCCGCAGGTGGCTCCCCATGGAAGGGCTTGAGCAGCCCCACATGGAAGACGTCGTGGATGCGAGCACCGGCCGGAAGCTAAAGGCGGTAAGCCACCTTCCCGATGTGTTCCAAGACAGCAAAGGGCCCGGCATAGCGAGGGCCCAGCTTGCGCTGCGCGCAGGGGTCCAGTGACTGCGTAGAGCGGTGAAGGAGACGCAGCCACAGTGCCACACCCAATCCCCCACCGCGTACTCCGCCTCGCGATGGTGGTCGTCATAGTAGTGCTTGGCCAGCTGCTGGGCCTGAATGAGGCATTGCCGGACCTCTGCTAGCATCTCGTCCCGGCGCCGCAGAAGATCACTGGCCGCCTCCGTCCGAGCCGTCGCCGGATCAACCGGCAGGATGGGCGGGGGCGGTCTGCTATAGACCACCTCAAAAGGTGTGGCGCGCAGGGCGGAGTGATAGGAGGTGTTGTAGCAGTACTCCGCCCATGAGAACCAATCCACCCAAGCACGAGGACGATCACCTGTCACACAACGCAAATACATGGCAATCACCTTGTTGACGACCTCAGATTGGCCGTCCGTCTGAGGATGGAAGGCCGTTGCTCAGGCGAAGCTTCACGCCCGCCATCCGAAAGAGATCGCGCCAGACATGCCCGGTGAACACCGGGTCCTGATCGCTGACGATCGAAGAGGGGAACCCGTGGAGGCGGACGATACCGTCGAAGAAGGCACGGGCCACGGACGCAACAGTGTAGGAATGGCCGAGCGCGATGAAGTGAGCATACTTGGAGAAGCGGTCGACCACCGTGAGAATGACCGATTTGCCGCCCACCTTGGGGAGGCCCTCGATGAAGTCCATGGAAATATTAGCCCAGACCTGAGACGGCACCTCCAAGGGCTAGAGCAGACCAGCCGGCCACAGTGTCTCCGTCTTGTTACGCCGGCACGTCACACAAGACTGCACCCAGTCGCGGACCAGGGCCCGGTCACCTGGAATGTAGAAGTCGGCGCGGAGACGATGGAGGGTTTTCTGCACACCCTCATGGCCCGCCGAGTGGGCCGACAGCAGCACCTGGTGACGGAGATCGTCGTGCGTCGCCACAAAGACCCGGCGCCCATGCAGGAGTAACTCGTCGGCGAGGCGCCACGGCTCCTCCAGCTCACCCGCAGCTAGCTGCTGCTGAAGGAGGAGCGTGTCCGGCGCGGCCGCGGTCGCTCGACGGATGTCGGTAAAGAGGGAGAAAGAGGGCCCGGAGCGGATGCAGAGCGCCGCCCCCTCGGAGTCGCCGACGGCGGTGTCGTGGTCGGCGTCGCGGCGAGACAGGGCATCGGCCACGGTGTTAAGGCGACCCGGACGATACTCGACGGTGAAGTTGGAGCCGAAGAGCTTACTGATCCACTAGTGCTGCGGCACGGTCGATAGCCTCTGGTCCAACAAGAACTTGAGGCTATAGTGGTCCGTGCGAATCCGGAAAGACTGACCCCGCAGATAGGGCCGTCAATGACTCACCGCCTGCACCAAGCCAATGAGCTCGCTCATAAGCCGCGAGCTTAAGATGGCGCACGGCGAAGGGCCTGCTGAAGAAAGCGAGGGGTCCATCACCCTGATGAAGGACGGCGCCGAACCCCGCACCGGAGGCGTCGCAGTCCACGACGAACGGGCGGTCAAAGTCAGGCATCTGAAGGACGGGGCCCGTAGTGAGAGCCCCCTTGAGGGCCTTGAATGCTGCGGTCGCCTCCTCATCCCAGGCAAAGGCGTCGCGACGTAGCAGGCACGTGAGTGGTGACGCGATGAGGCCGAAGTCCCGAATAAATTTCCGTTAGTACCCCGCGAGGCCCAAAAACCCGCGAAGAGCCCGCGATGAATGCGGGATCGGCCAGGCAGCAACTGCCGCCACCTTGTCGGCGTCCATGGCCACCCCCTCAGCCGAGATGACGTGACCGAGGTAGGCGACTGAAGGCGTCCCGAACGAGCACTTCGAGCGCTTAAGATGAAGATGGTGCGCTCGAAGCTCGTTGAAGAAGATGGCGACGTGCTGAAGGTGCTCCGCCCATGAGGCGTTGTAGATAAGAATATCATCAAAGAAAACGAGCACAAACCGACGCAAGTAGGGCCGGAGGACATCTTTCATCAGAGCCTGAAAAGTTGCCGGCGCGTTGGCGAGGCCGAACGGCATGACCAAGAACTCGAAGTGGTCGTGATGAGTCCGAAACACCTGGTGGTAGCCTGACCGAAGATCGAGCTTGGTGAAGAAGTGCGCCTCATGTAGCTCGTCCAGGAGCTCATCGACCACCGGGATAGGAAACTTGTCCTTAAGAGTCAAGGCATTAAGGGCGCGGTAGTCGATGCAGAAACGCCACTTGCCATCCGACTTGCGGACAAGGAGGACCGGCGCGGAGAACGGCGATGTGGAGATCCGAATGATGCCCAAGGCGAGCATGAGCGCGCACTGCCACTCCAGCTCGTCCTTCTACAACTGAGGATATCGGTAGGGCCGTACTGCCACCGGCGCCGAGCCCGGCAGGAGATGAATACGGTGATCATACACACGGGCTGGCGAAAGGCCTCGCGGCCCGTCGAAGAGGTTGACGTGCTGCTGCAGAAGGTGATCCAACAGTGGATGCTCGGCCTCGGTGGTGGTCGCCGCCAGCTGGAGCTGCGGCGTCACCGGTGAGGCGCCCCCAACGCCCTCCCACCGAACGCGGCGGCCTAGGCGCCAGAAGGTCATCATCAGGGCGTCGAAGTCCCAGAGGATGGGGCCAAGGGTTTGTAAGAAGTCGACGCCAAGGATGAAGTCGAAGCAGCCCAAGTCAATGCCCGCGCACGTTCGGCGCGGGCCCATGACACCGGAGACGGTCGCCGTTGGCCACCGTGACCCGAAGTTGCTCCCCGCCCGTCGGCTGAAGCGCTAAGCGGCGCATGGTAGCCTCGGGCAGGAAGTTATGTGCGGAGCCCGTATCCAAGAGGGCCACCAGGCACTCGCCGTGTATCATCACCGGCAAGAGCATGGTCCGCTCGTCGCGGATGCCGGCAAGCGCATGGAGCGAGACCACGAGAGCCATCGCCGGCGCGACCGCAGGTGCGGCCTCGGCAGCAGCTGGGGGCGGCAACTTGCCGAGCCCGTCGACAGGTGCGTCCTCCTCGACGTAGTCGACCGTCTCCAAGTAGAAGAGATGCGGGCAGACGTGGCCCGGTGCGTAGGGCTCATCGCAGTTATAGCAAAGCCCCTGGCGCCGACGCTCCAGCTGCTCAGTCGGAGAGAGACGACGGAAGGGTCACGTCACGGCCGGGGTCGTAGTCGCCGGAGCAGACGAGGGTGGCCGACCTGGCGCAGGGTCCGCCGGGCGTCCTGTTGGCCTCCTCGAGCCGGGGCCGCCTGCTGCACGGCCTGTGTGCGACACTTGAAGGCGCGAGCGTAGTACATGGCCGTCTGGAGGTCCAGGGGTCCCCGAAGCTCCACGTCAACGCGGATGTGATCCGGGAGTCCACCGACGAAGAGCTCGGCCCGCTGCTGCGCCGTCACGCCCGACGCGTGGCATGCCAGGGCCTGGAACCGGTCGGCGAAGTCCTGCACCGTGGAGGTGAAGGGAAGGCGGCCCAGCTTTGCCAGGCAGCTCCCGTGGATCGTTGGCCCAAAACGAAGGAGGCAGAGCTCGCGAAAGCGCTCCCAAGGGGGCATGCCGCCATCGTCCTGCTCGAGGGCGTAATAGCATGTCTGTGCCGCGCCGCGGAGGTGGTAAGAGGCGAGCCAGGTGCGCTCCGACGCTAGGGTGCGCTGCCCGCGAAAGAACTGCTCGCACTGGTTGAGCCAGTTGAAGGGATCCTCCGTGCCGTCGTATGTGGCGAAGTCAAGTTTGGCGAACCGTTGCGGCGTCTGGGGTAGGAGCGTCGTGGCCGACTGGCTCGGAGGTGCGGAGCAGCGAGGATGGGGGCACCCGGTCGATTTTGGCGCGGCCCGCGTAGTGACCCACGGAGCCAGACGGGTCACCGTACTACAGAGTGGGCGCCGGCGGGTCCTCGGCCGAAGTGTAGACGGGCGGCGGTGATGATCCGGTCAGCTAGGCCGGAATTGGGGACGGCGACGGTAGGAAGCAGACGTGCTGGATCGGCACGCCTCCCTGCGTGGTCGGCCCGGGCCCGGTGCTAGGTGGCGGCGGGGCCGACAACGGTGGCTGCGGCGGGAAGGACCCGTGCGGCGGGGTGGCGCGGCGAGGGCCGGCGCCGACCACTGCGGCCATTGTGGGGCAGCGACGGGCGGTGGCTGCAGCGGCCTTTGGTGATGTAGAGGCCCTACAAGCGCCGCGGGTGCCGAGTACCATGGCAGGGCGCACGGCCCGGTCGCGGCGGCCGGCGGCGGCCCATAGGGGCTGGCCAGGTACAACCGTATCCCCTAGACGGCGGTGACGAGATCGTTGAGGACTCTGATAATCTCCGCCGGGGAGTAGACGGCGGCGGGCGGCACGGTGGAGGGTGGCGTCTAGCCGGTGGAGGCGCCCGCGGTGGAACCGAGCGGCGCGGTGGGGAGGGCCAGCGGCGCGGTGGAGAGGGCGAGTGGCGCGGTGGAGAGGGTTAGCGATGCGGTGGTGATGGGCAGCGGCGAGGTGGGCAGCGGTGGTGCAGACATGATCGGAACCGAGCTACCTGATACCATATTGGTAGGAGCTAGGACCCTACCCGGTCTAGGGCGTAGGTTGTACAGGAAGGAGGAGCGTTGACGGGGACTCGAGCGCGGCTGCTGTCTACTTCGGTATTTATTTAAAAACCTATACATATTAGTATTTATTTATTGTTTTGTGAAAAGAATGAAATCATAAATCCTTCACGTAGCAGTTCTCACTTTGGATTTTGATCTCACTAGCTTAGTGCCCGTGCTTTGCTACGGAACTACGAAAAAATAAAAACATACCTCGCATGTATTTTACTATGGAATAACAGAAAAGATATGGCTTCATAAATAAGTGCGTTTGTTTTGTATAAATCATCAGTTGTGTGCAATGTCATTACAGCAACCTAGGCTAGTACACCATAATTCGATGCATATTAAGACTTATCAAGCTTAATTCCAGATTTATTTCTCGTTCTTGATTAAAAAAAATGTCCAAAACTCCAAATGCTCCCATGATGCTTCACAGTGTTATAATTATTTTTATAAAAAAGTCCCCGTGCAATAATTACTCAATGCCAATAGCTTTCTCCTTATTGTAACATTGTAGTGCATATTCGGTATTACGAGTAATATGATAGGAAATGTTGGTGACGAAACAAGGGCAATGTAGTAGGGCCTGCACGGATGGTGCTTGCAGCCCTGCAGCTTTCCAATGTGTGAATAGTAGCATCTTTTTTTGTACAAGTGGTGAATGGTGGCATCTGGATGAGTTGGCTGTGCATTCAAATCTACTGCCACATTTTTTTAAATGTGTGTGAACAGTCCTACTTTTTCTAGATGACAAGGAGTAGGACACTTGTATGAGACATGCTGGGTTCAGACTCCCATCAGCCACATTTTTTTATTTTGGCTACTGTTGCAGTAGGTCCCACATGTAAGAGGAAGAGATGGAGGAGTGAACTCAAATCTTTAGAAGTAGGAAAGATATGTAAAATTCAGTTACAAACTGAAGGTGATAAACCATAATGAGAATATTATAAGTTGATACTATCTCGAAACTGCATTTGTAAGTTTTGGTTTTAACATTTTAAATGTTTTCAATCTCAAATGATTAGTTAGGACGACCAAAAATAAATTTTAGAGACACCGAAAATAATCAGATTTATCAAGTAAGATTATTAAAATCTATTTCTTTGAGAAGATAATTGTATTTTATTAGATACGTGTCACGCTTACCATGGATTATTTGTTTCCTTATTTATCAAGTGGCAGATGACTACACTAGCCCTTTAATGATATTGGATAAAAAACTCGATGAATGTGGACTCTACGATCATACAATTGACAGTCCATTACTCTAGAAAATATCAACAACTAATTTTTTTTATTATAGCAAGTATGTGAGTTAAAGTGACAAACAAAGATATGTTAATAAAATATTGAAGCAATCTGCCTACAAGGCTGAGGTTGTTCAATAATTGCAAGCGAGCACTCGGTATTATAACAATCCAATGAACAGCAATGTGGATTGGCAATTTATATAGGCCCGAGAGTTAATAAACGAAGTTCAAAGCCAAATGCTCAGTTATTGTTGGGTATCAATTCCTTGTGTACAGGGGACAACATAGAAATCACACTTGGATCTCATCGATTCGTAGCCACAAAATTAGCAAATGTAATGTTGCAACCAGCAAAAGGAAACAGAAATTATCAGTGAAGCAAAAGAAGGGGAATTATTTCATTCTGCTACTATTTTAAGATAAGCTTACTTACTCGTTAATACATCACAATAGTATATCGATCGGACCAATCATCTTATGTATTGTGCAGAAGTTCAGCTCCATCATGTCCACCACCAATGCCCGTGCCTACAAGCGGACATTGCAACCATTATGTATCTCATCTTGAGAAACATCTGAACTGCAGCCATGCACTAATACTACCATTCATATCAGATTACATGATACAAGGGGGCATCGATAAGATATTTGGATAAACTCACATATGTAATTTGAAAAAACACCCAGGTTTGATACATCATGGTGAGTAGATAAACAAAAACCCATCAACTATCAAATAAAGAGAATATTCTCAAGACAATATATACTCACTGGTGCCATAAAAATGAAGAATATACACACTCAGACTATTAGCTGACCTGAAGGGAGAAGTTACCTAATATTATGCTTAAGCTGGCCCCATGCCATTGTGGATAAAATAAACTCTATCAATAAAAGGGATCATGACTATTCATATATTTAAATATATTTGACCAGTAAAGATGAAGTAAACTCAATTTATTATTGTGGTACCTCGCCACTGGCAGGGCAAGTGCTTTTAAAACAACAAACAAAATCGTTATTGTGGATTTTAAAATTAGCAAGACCAATAGTAACACTATTGAATTAAATGAAAGCTTCAAAATGTGCCAACTGATCTACCTATTTGACATTTCATTTGGTTCAAGCTAGTTTTTGTTTCCATGTAGTTCTTTTCAGTTGCCAGCCATTATCTATGTCATCTTGAAAAGTATCTGCGCTGCATCTATGCACTAATAGTAGCATTATACAATTCTTGAATATGCCAATAGGCAGCCAACAGTAAAATTTAGTTTGATTAGTATACAAAGAACTGCTGACCTTTTTGGCATGTTTTTATTCTAGGATTACAAGAGATTAAACAGATAATGAATTTGACACCGCTGACTCAAACCATATAATTCCATAACAAGAGTATGAGAATAGCAAAAGAAAACAGGAATGCTAAATTTTATTTTGTTCTTTGACAAAGGAGATGCACGACCGGTTTCAACTAAGGGAACTCAAAATCACGATAGAATAGAACCACCTCTCCAGAAAAGCAGAACTGGTTAACTACAGTAAAGATATATTCTTGCCAAATCATAACCATCACATAGAATGCCACCACACAAACATTCAAAAAGAAGACTCCATCACTATATGTTGAGAAGCATCGAGCAGCAAAAAGAAATGATTTATATGGAACAGCTTAAACTTGTTAGCTTAACGCGAAAGGATGTGAACAACATTCAATCAACCAATTATAGATAGTATCTTGGTTCTGTAATACCTACAATGTAAAGGCATATATTACCTGCAGCATAGACACTTTCGAACGGATGATAGCGAGTGAGGATGTTGGGTTTGTAAACTTTCTTGAACTGCAGTGACTCAAGATGGATCATGAAGAGGTTGGTGTGTGTCCGTAGGAACACTACATTATTGTATTCAGCAAACCCTTGCATAATTAGGGACTCTTCCTCTTCCTCTTTTGTATTCAGGGAAAGTAGCTTGTCCAGTTCAACAGTTCTTCCCAGAACCCATGAAGCAACGCCATCAGAATCAGTCTCCATCTTCCATAACTGGGCACTGAAATTTGACAGAAAGAGAATGCCAAGGCCACCAGCACCATCTGCCCGCATAACCTGGAATTGGTAGATGTTTTTCTTGGGAATATCCATTGGCACCGGTTTCACAGCTAGGATCTGCCTCTCCAAATCAAACTCAAGGATGCCATCCAAAATTTCAGCTGCTGCTGATCTATCATTGAACAACCAATAAAGGGAATGACCAACTAGCACACCCATAGTGAAGTCCATACGACTCTTGGTGGGAAGTTTGGATGGAAGTGGTGTTGAGATGCGATCGCCCCATCCTCCAGTCTCCGACAAGTAAACACGGGCGATGACCCGTGTATATTGTTGCTCGTCTGTCTCTGTGCTTACCAAGACCACCCGGAAGTGTTGAATGTCTCCGGCGGCGCGAAACACCGCCCCGTTGAACGGGGCCTTCAACCGATCGAACTCCGGGGGAACGGCAAGGTGGTGCTGGTCGACGTTGAAGGGGTCCCACACCAGGATCTGGTTCCGCGATAAGTGGAAGGTGAGTAGGAGGCCATGGCGGGATCCCAAGGGCATGAAGATGCCGTCGCCATCTTCACCGTCTTGGCACAAGGAGAAGCGGCCATCCGGGAGACGATTTGGGGGATCCATTGTAGGTACGAAGTCGCAGGGGTCGAAGAAACCGAGGAGACGAGGGTTGCGGCGGTGGTGGAGGCGGAAGCGGCGGGAGAAGGCGGGGCCGGAGATGAGGCTGCGCCAGCGCTTGGAGACGAGGGAGGCGCGAGGGAGGGAGGACGGATCCGGCGGGAGGCGGAGGAGGATCTCGGAGAGAAGGTTGTCGTCGTCCAGCGGCGGCACCGGCGACGGCGGGCGTGGGTGGCGGCGGCTCATCTCGTCACAGCTCATGCGGGGAATGGTGTGGTGGTGGGTGGAGTGGAAGCAGCAGCCCACGATGTGGATTGTGGTTGAGTTTTTTTTTTTTGAGGGTTTGGATTGTGGTTGAGTGACCTACTCCTTTTCTTTCCTTTTCGTCAGAGAGAGAGAGAGAGAGAGAGAGAGAGAGAGAGAGAGAGAGAGAGAGCCCACGAGAACTCAAGTAAAAGAAGGCCCACTACACACAACCAGCATACCCATATTTTTTGTTACTTTTATGATGATTGATTTTCTTATGCAGTTTCAAATATATTTATCAACTACTGTATGGAACAACTCCCATAAAAATGTAGACACAACCATTCGATGGCAATCCAAGAAAAAATTAGGGCACCCTAGACAGGCATAGCCACATCATCACAAAGTCGACACAACGAAAGAAGAAAACTAAAAGGAGCCGCCACTAACGCCGTTGTCGTCACCTATCTCATCACAGACCAGCGATCCTAACTTCACGACGGACAAATACGGAGACGCTTTATATAGTGATCAGCCTTCCTACCTTCATGCCTTCTTGGTGGAAGAGCCAAGTCCGCGTAAAAAACAAACGAACTTGCGCGAAGGCATGACCGCTTCACTACCCCACTATGAATGCAATGAGGCAAAGACATGGCCGCTCGACCACATGCTAGAAATATATAATTTCAATTTTGTAGGGGAGCTTCAAAGGAAGAATGTGCACGGATCTAATCCGTCGCAACCTATCATCGCCTGGACAATACCACGACTTTGACTCCACTGTTATGGAAATGAAAACATAGCACATGAAGCCATCAAACATGTCTCATAGCCGACTACAAAAGCCACTGATGATGTCGCATGCCATGATTGTTATTTCCACATAAGTCATCATGCCAACAACCTGGGGAATGCACAACGGGATGCATGTCTTTCTGACTTTCTTGGCTAGCAAGGTGCCGTCGTGGGACATGGTGCCATAATCTGATCTGGCAAGCCTTATCCAAAGCTTTCATCCAAAAACCAATTCTTACAAGTAGACAATGATGCCCTTAATTAGGCGTTGATGCCAGCAAAATTTTCACTCGAAAACATCTCTGACCAAACATCCCCGCACAACCATCCAAGGGAGCAGCTACAGGCTCATGGTCACAGTCCTAACTTCGAAGACCACACTCACAAGGCCAGGACGTTGCTGGCTCTCACTCCCGATGTACCGCCATGAAGGAGAATCCACAGCCCCCTCCTCCGCCATCACATTCAGTCACCAAACACGGGGACAAATGTACAAACAGCGAGAATAAAAAAAAGAACTCGACACCATGAACAGAAATGTCGAACAATAAGCCAATGGATCAAGACCCATCTATCAACGAGATAAAAACACAAATAATCTCCTGACATTTCGGCAACGGAGTTGAGAGATAATTACTTTGTACGTCACCGCGATGTCCAAGAATCGTGTTCTGGTTGTGCCTGCGTATCAAGATACAATGTGTGGAGTGCCTGCGTATCAAGAAACCACCTTTGTGAATTTGTAATCAAAAATCGTGTTGCTTAATTAATACTCCTTTCATTCACAAATATAAGACGTTCTAATTTTTTGTGAATCCAATGTATATAGATAGCTTCTGTTGTATAGACAGGTTTTAGTGTCTTTGTTCACTGATTTCAGTATGTATGTTGAGAAGATCATCACGTAGCAAAAGAAACAACTTACATGGCACCACTTTGTTTTAGCTTAACATGAAAAGATGTGAATGGCATCCAATCAACCAATTAAAAATAATATATTGATTGGCTAAACCAACAATGCAAAGGCATGTTATTACCTGCAGCATAGACACTTTCAAATGGATAACAGAGAGTAAAGATGCGACTTTTTGGGAACTTCCTTCAACTGCAGTGACTCAAGCTGGATCTTGAAGTCACCAATAGTTGTCCGTAGGAACACCACATTATTGTACTCAGCGAAACCTTGCATCATTACGGTCCCTCTATACTTCTTTAAATCCATGGAAAGTAGCTCATCCAGTTCAATAGTTCTTTCATAAATGAAGCAACACCATCAGAATTAGTCTCCCTCTTCCATAAATGAACTCTGAATTTTGAAAGAAAGAGAATACCAAGGCCACCACCATCTGCCCGCATAACCTGGAGTTGACCAATATTATTATTGGCAATATCCACTGGCACTGGTATCACAGCTAGGATCTGTCTCTCCAAATCAGACTTAAGGATCCCATCCAACGTGAGAGTTCTTGCCGATATGTGCCTAAGCAACCATTAAAGGGAATGCCCAACTAGAACACTGATAGTAAAGTAGTACATGTTAATCTTGTTAGGAAGTTCATCAAAATAGAAGCTCTGGATGGCAGCGGTGTTGAGATTATATCACCCCATCCGCCAGTCTCCGATGAGTAGACACAGGCGATTGCCCGTGTGTGTTGTTGTTCGTCTACCTATGTGCCTACCAAGACCATCTGGAAGTGTTGGATGTCTCCGGCGGCGCGAAACACCGCCCCGCTGATCCGGGTCACTTCCGCATCGAACAAGAGGGGGCAGGTAGGCGGTACTTGTCGGCCTTGAAGGGGTCCCGCACCAGGATCTGCTTCTGCGATTCGTTGAAGATGAGTACGAGGCCATGGCGGCATCCCAAGGGTATGAGGCAGCCGAGGCTGTCGTCATCGTCGATGCACGAGGGGAAGCGGCCACCCGGGACACGATTTGGGGGATCCATTGTACTCCCTCCGTTTTAAAATAGATGAGCCAACTTTGTACTAGCTTTGTATTAAAGTTAGTATAATTAAAGTTGAGTCATCTATTTTGAAACGAAGGGAGTAGGATGGAAGTCCGAGGCGTCGAAGAAACCGAGGAGGGGGTTGCGGCGGTGGTGGAGGCAGAAGCGGTCGGAGAAGCTGGGGTCGGAGATTAGGCCGAGCTAGCGCTTGAAGACAAGGGATGCGCGAGGGAGGGATGACGGATCTAGGAGGAGTCGGAGGAGGATCTCAGAGAGCAGGTTGTCGTCCTCCAGCGGTGGCGCCGCCGCCGGCGAGCGTGGGCGGCGGCTACTCATCTTGCCCTCGTCGTCACAGGGGGGAGTCAAAGCAGCAGCCCACGAAGTGGACTGACACTGAAGAGAAGCGCTGCCAGTGAGTTTGAAGCCCAAAACTCATTTTTCTTTCTTTCCGGGAGTGAGATAGAGAGCGCACGAGAACTGAAATAAATGAAAGCCCACCACACACAACCAGAGTATGCAGTATTTTTTTTTCTTTACACTTTTGTTTATTTTTCTGAAGCTAAGCGGTGTTGTACAAAGTTACAACCCCTGAAATGTACACAGCGACGAGCTAGACCCAGGGCACCATATACTTTTTTCGCGGGGAAACTCTTGTATTGCTCAAAATTCAAGGATTACGGTTATGATGACAGAGTTTCTAGCCATACTGCAGTATGTTTTCTTTTTAAGATCTAGCATATTGCTCGTTTTGATTGACAAGTAGCAGGAAACAACAGAAGATAACATGTTGGTGATCCTAAGCTCAAGGATGAAAAAGGAAAGGAGCTCCAAATAAAGAAAACTACACTATTGGCTGCCGGAGAAAACAATCTCTCATGGTGGCTCTCCAAAAGGGAGCACAATGCATTTTACTCCAGCTAGGCGTAATAGCTCGTGTGATTACCCTTGAAAGTGCACTTGTTCCTTTCGTGCCAAATATCCCATAGGAGTAGTACAGTTTTGGACTCTACCATAAGTAGCAAGACAATGACTAACAGTATTCCGGCTACGTCTAATATGAGCAATTCAAGTAGTTTAGCCTTTCATATGATCTTGGACCGACGGTATCATAGACCTAAATGGCCACAGACGTCACAAAGTCCAACACACAGAAGAAAAAAACTCAATGGAGCCACGATTAGGGTCATCATCGTCACCCACCGCATGGCGTTCCAGTGAATCTAACTTCATGAAAGAGTGACATGGACCAAACTCTTCATTCCAATGCAATGAGCCACGCAGACCAAACTCTTCATGAAAGAATATTCTGCGCGTTCCTTCTCGGTGCAGTCGAAGCTTATGTGAGAAGGCAGGGGATAAGATATGGGTGAATTAGGAGCCGTTGATCCTCCATCTGATGGTGCATAGTGTTCAAGGAAGGCCAGGAGGCAGTGGCACAGAGGCCATACATCGTGCATCCAACGGTCGTGAATCAAACTACGTTCTTTTATTTATTTATTTCGTGCACAGAGGCCATACATGATCAATGCTCAATATTGTTCATGACACATGGAAAATGTAAAGGTCTCTTCATCGCAAACCACTCCCGTCAAATCATGAAATGGAAAGAAAACCACAATGGTGTGACAAAGTACAAGCAAATGAGATATGCGATCACTACTAGGGAAAACCCTAGTAGTAGCGCGGGTTAAACGCGTTGCAGCAGCGCGGGTGGCAGAAGCGTGGGTACCCGCACTACTGCTACGGAGCTACAACTAATGTTCAACAGTAGCGCGGGCCGAAGCATGCTACCACTATCCTACATAGCAGTAGTGCGGGAAGGCCGCCCTGCGCTACTACTACACCTCCCTAGCAGTAGCGCATGGTCGTCTCCCCGCGCTACTGGTAAAATTTCCTGTTTTTTTCTTCTGCGTATTGACGATATTTGTATACATGTTTTATATAGTAGTCTCATCATATGATTTAATGATCATGATGAGTTATTATTTCAGTGGGTGAAAGCGACATGGATTAGATTCAAGTGGAGGCAACTTGACCACTTTAGTTTAGATTAGTAGTACTTTCGATCTGCACCATGTTGCCTCCACTTGAATCTAATCCATGTCTCTTTCACCCACTGAGATATATAGTAACTCATCATGCTCATAGTGATATAACAACTAAGCATCATCATAATAACTCATCATCGTTATCATAATAACAAGTCATACTCATCATCATCATAGTCATCTAACAACTTCTACTCGTTATCATAATAATAAGTCATCTCATCGTCATCATAGTCATCTAAACAACCCTAGTTAATTGTTCTTAGCACATGATCATGAGTATTAGCTAGGACCTACTACCCTCTCTAAAGTAAAATAGAATAAAACAACATAGTCCCTGGCTCTCCATTATGGAGAATGGAGATTATCCTGTCTCCAATTCGTGGGCTTCGCACAATGTTGCTTCCAAGTAGCTCACTACGATCATTCATAACTTTTTTCCATTTTTTGATTGTGAGGTCTTCATCTGTTCGAGAAATCTTGTATGAACAGCGGTGCCTCATAGGCGGACTTGGCCGTAAGCTAACAACATCAATGTGACCTTTCGTATATATCAGATGAGGCACAGAATCCTTCGGGGTTTTCTATTGAAGAGCATAATAGTAACGTAGTTAGAAATGTAGTTTAGCTTTATAAGAATGTATGCAAAAGATGTGTAATAATAATAAAAATCTTACCATGCCATTTCCATGGATGGTGCCGTAGTTCAACACGTGAACTAGTGACACGTATTGACCATAATGTGGAGGAGTTTCATAAATCTTAACGAAAGTATCAACATCAATAATAAAGGAGACAGGATGATATTTCTCCTCGTAAGTTAGTTCAGATCCATCAGTGTAGTAGGTTTTTTCTACTACTTTCTGAACATCTTCCGAAGAATAGAAATAAGCTGTCAATGGAAATATATAAGCTGTCAACTATTTTTACAAAAACAATATAAATTACTTAATAAATATGTTTGAGAAACTCACATAGAGGTAGAATTGGAAGTGTATCAACAACGACCCAAATGTCCATATTAGCTTCGTCAATATCATCTTCAGGATCACCAAGATCGAAGGTGACATGCATACCCTCCTAAACATCACACGCATTGCAAAATGCTTCCAAATTCGAGCAACCAAAATGCGAGTAGCTCTCCGTATTGTATAGATTTACGGCAAAATCATAACCATGATTGGTCCTGAAGTGAACTATCTTTGTCTCCATATTCTCATGATCTTTGAAATTCAGCTTCTCCAAGACATAGCGTATTGCATGGCACGGGATGCACTAGTCGAATTATAAAAGATGGAAATTACACGTTAAAGAAGCAGATGTCATGCTTAATTACGAAAAAAAGACTTGCATGGCAGGGGATGCACTAGTGGTACCGTACAAACGTCGAAGGTCTCATCGAGCTTAATACTGAAGCGCCGACCGTCTTCTAGGTGAGGCCTGTCACACAGACCCTGGTCGTCGCCGCAATAGTCGCACTCAAGGATCCTATCTTTGTCAGACATTTTCTATGTTCATAATTCAAAGATTAAACTTCTAAAATTCAATATATGTACAAGAAAAACTAAATTAGATCATTATAATTCAATATAAGTCAACCCGAAATGTCGTTTAATTATCTTTCTAGCAACTCCGGGGCACTCGATATTTCCCACTATTCATGCCAAAATTCATGGAAAAATCTGGCATGACCTTTGCTAAAAAGGACATA
Organism: Aegilops umbellulata; assembly: GCA_032464435.1. NCBI lineage: Eukaryota > Viridiplantae > Streptophyta > Magnoliopsida > Poales > Poaceae > Aegilops > Aegilops umbellulata. The sequence goes on along the minus strand of CP136059.1, from coordinate 357,112,833 downwards.
TTGAGCGCCTGAAATTCGCCGGAACGGAAATAATCAACACTCCGACAAAACATAGGCCACTCGGAGGTGTTCCCTGCAAACATAGGCCACTTGGGCAAACACTAGTACACATGTCTAAATCTCCATCATATTTGAGAAACACTAGTACACAACACTAGATATACATGTTTACTCACTATAGACGATGGTTGTCGAGGATGCGGGTGTCGTCGGTGATCTTATGGACGTCGTCGACCGGCCCGTCGATGATATACCCTGTGCTACATATGAGCATAAACACGTGAGCATTTGTATAGAAAATTTCAAACTTGGTATCATTTTATATCATTTCATTTTTTCCAAAAAAATTCATATCATTAGGTCTCTCTCTCTCTCTCTCTCTCTCTCTCTCAAAATACAGTAGGCATGAACTACAGCCAAACCTATGAAAAAATTAGTAAACTTTTGAAACTTCCTATACCTAAATTTGTTTTATAACGAAACTACTAACATTTTCTATAACAACTACTAACCTATCGTCGGTGATGTACCCTGCGCCACACTTCTATTATATTCAAAATACCTACATTTACTAAAAAAACTACTCTATTCAAAGACCTACATTGTAAATATTCTATTCAAAAGACCTACATTTACTAATTTTCTATTATATTCAAAAGACCAACAATTCAAAAGACCTACATTGAAAATTTTCTTTCCATGTAAATAATATACCTTCTATTGTATTGAAAAAACATTAAAAAACTACATTAGACAAGAACAAAGTGAGGACAGATGGAGGGAGGCAGGATGGAGGGGGAGGATGGGGGTGGGAGGAGGGAGGAGAGAGGAGGAGGGGGAGGAGGGAGGAGGGCTGGCGGAGGAGGGAGGAGGGCGCGACCGGAGGAGGAGGAAGGAGGAGGTGATGACCCACAAGTATAGGGGATCAACTGTAGCTCTTTTTTCGATAAGTAAGAGTGTCGGACCCAACGAGGAGCAGAAGGAAATGACAAGTAGTTTTCAGTAAGGTAATGTCTGCAAGTGCTGAAATTGTAAGTAACTGAGTAGTTTGGTAGCAAGATAATTTGTAACGGGCAAGTAACGATAGTAGTAGCAAAATTGCAGCAAGATAGCTCAATCCTTTTGAGGCAAATGACAGGCCAAAACGGTCTCTTATGATAAGCAAAGCGTTCTTGAGGGCACACCGTATTTCGTCTAGTCACTTTCATCATGTTGGTTTAATTCGTGTTCGACACTTTAATAATTTGATATGTGGGTGGACCGGTGCTTAGGTGATGTTCTTACTTGAACAAACCTCCTACTTATGATTAACCCTCCCGCAAGCATCCGCAACTACGAGAAAAGTATTAAGAATAAATTCTAATCATAACATTAAACTTTTGGATCCAATCGGTCCCTTACGGAATAGCGCATAAACTGGGGTTTAAGCTTCTGTCACTCTCGCAACCCATCATCTAATTGCTACTCCACAATGCATTCCCTTAGACCCAAGTGTGGTGAAGTGTCATGTAGTCAACATTCACATGACACCACTAAGGGAATCACAACATACATACTATCAAAATATTGAACACATATCAAGTTCACATGATTACTAGCAACATGATTTCTCCCGTGACCTCAAGAACAAAAGTAACTACTCACAAATGATAATCATGCTCAAGATTAGAGGGGTATTAAATAGCATAATGGATCTGAACATATGATCTTCCACCAAGTAAACCATATAGTAATCAATTACAAGATGTAATCAACACTACTAGTCACCCACAAGCACCAATCTATAGTTCCGGTAACAAGATTGAACACAGAGATGAACTAGGGTTTGAGAGGAGATGGTGCTGTTGAAGATGTTGATGGAGATAGCCCTCCCCAAGATGGGAGAGTTGTTGGTGATGATGATGACGATGATTTCCCCCTCCGAGAGGGAAGTTCCCTCGACGGAATCGCTCCGCCGGAGGGCAAAAGTGCTCCTGGCCAAGTTCCGCCTCGAGACGGCGGCGCTACGTCCCGAAAGTCTTCTCCTTATTTTTTCTAGGTCAAAATGACTTATATACCAGAAGGGGGCACCGGAGGTGGGCCTGGGTGAGCATGATGACCCACAAGTATAGGGGATCTATCGTAGTCCTTTCGATAAGTAAGAGTGTCGAACCCAATGAGGAGCAGAAGGAAATGATAAGCGGTTTTCAACAAGGTATTCTCTGTAAGTACTGAAACAAGTGGTAACAGATAGTTTTGTGATAGGATAATTTGTAACGAGCAACAAGTAACAAAAGTAAACAAAGTGCAGCAAGGTGGCCCAATCCTTTTTGTAGCAAAGGACAAGCCTGGACAAACTCTTATAATGAGAAAAGCGCTCCTGAGGACACATGGGAATATCGTCGAGCTAGTTTTCATCACATTCGTATGATTCGCGTTCGGTACTTTGATAATTTGATATGTGGGTGGACCGGTGCTTGGGTGCTGTTCTTACTTGAATAAGCATCCCACTTATGATTAACCTCTATTGCAAGCATCCGCAACTACAATAAAAGTATTAAGGTAAACCTAACCATAGCATGAAACATATGATCCAAATCAGCCCCTTACGAAGCAACGCATAAACTAGGGTTTAAACTTCTGTCACTCTAGCAACCCATCATCTACTTATTACTTCCCAATGCCTTCCTCTAGGCCCAAATAATGATGAAGTGTTATGTAGTCGACGTTCACATAACACCACTAGAGGCTAGGTAACATACATCTCATCAAAATATCGAACGAATGCCAAATTCACATTTAGATACATTAGAACTGAGCACTTTTCCTGCCCTCTCAAGCCATCAGCGTTCCTAGCCGTTCGATCATCACCTTTGACCATTTCTGGCCGTTAGATTAGGTGTGAATCGCATGTAATCTCGCTTCGCTCGCAATTAACGATCGACGGCCGTATTGGGCCGCTGCTCCAGTCACTTTTTTGCGGGTCTCACGTTAAATTGGGCCTAACGGGCCTGTAGCAGCCTTCCCCGAGCGAAGACAGAAATAGAAAGGGCAGACGTGAATTCTCAAAAAACAAAAAAAAATGGCAGACGCGACCCTCCTTTCCTTCTCAAGGTCGCACGCTCCCACCCCCGCCTGGCGGCTGGGCGCGACCAATGCGAGAGCGACGACTCCGACGGCGTCCGCGCTGGGTTAGGACAGAGGCGACTCACTCGAGCCATAGGGTCACGTCTCCGAGCAACGCGACGCGGAGGTGGTGGGGTTAACATTAAAGTGAAGCATCAGCAACAATTGGAGTCGATTCGCCGGTGATTGAAGATGCGAAACGTAGTTCATGCAGCCAATTACTGGCAGTAGATGCTCTGGCCATCGATAATTGCAGGTCGGTTACTACCCCGATTTATCTTCTTCATTTACTCGACGCTCGTGTATATATATCCACAATGCCTCTGATCGTTCCCCATTCCCCTTATTACATCTGCTAAACTGCTCTGCATACGATTAATTTTTGTCGGACAGCAATACGACCAGACTGCAAATGATATGGCGCACAGTTACATCTGTACCTCCTTGTCCGGCAGCCATGGTTAACGTGTAGGCCGAGGATTCATCTTCTCCTTTCTGTCAGTCCTCCACTCTCTCCGTCGAATTCCGATGGCTTGTGATTCATTAAGTTTTTAATTTTTGGCAATCTCTTTTGCTGGACCACAAATTCGAAGGCACACCCTCTCTATCTATACTGGTGAGAGAACACTTTCAAGCTAATATTCATTAAGATGCAACATTTTGATACTCTGTCATGTTAGCGTTATCGAGTTAATTGTAACACTTCACACGCCATATGTGCTTGCCTGATTGATGCTCAAATTGGAATCGTTTTTATGTGGTATTAGTGATGTGTAATTGTACTTCTTTCATCCTAGGTTGAACTGGGATGGTACATCAGAGAAATCTCTTCATATTTCAAATGCAGACATGCTTGCCTTTTACTACATCCCTGGGCAGAAGCTCATATGTGAGCCCCTACTCATGCGTGAGCCACGAAGCAACGAAAGATGAGTGGTTGAACTACTGATCACATCGTCCCTCTGATTTAGTATGTAAGTTGCCTTTGATCCCCGTTTCACGTTGTGACCGATTTGGTGATGAGGTTTCTTCTGATATTTTTGGTAGGTTTGTGGTTCTTTCAATCGACTAGGAATAAGTTTATCTCAATGAGGTGATGTTACAGGTTTCAACCCGTTGTTGGGGAAGAGACGTGAGATCGTATCCAACATTGGTGACCAGGTCGAGGGATCAATTCCTTTGTGCTATCACCAAGAAATAAGTTGATCTGTCTCTCGTGAGGAATTTCTCCGATGAGATTAAATTTCACCTATTCTGTACCTGGATGGCTAGGTGATATTGTGGCTGCTTGCTCCACATGGTTTGTCCCTACAAATTTTTAGGATTCATGGGCACTGACCCTAATCAAGGCATATAACACAGAGCGATCTGTTAATGCCGTTGGCATATCTTCTCCACTTGGTCATGTATGCTCCTGTATCCTAGACTTCAGTCATATCACTGCCCATATGCGCAGGTTCCTAAGTTGTTGTCAGCAGTTCTGCGTACAGCGTGATCTCAGAACACTGATGATATTTTTAAGTTATTTGGGTTTGTTCCATGCTAAAAAACTGTATCCTCATGTGTAAATATTTGGAGATGACAAACACTCGTGATATGGTGCATTTTCCGTTTGCCTTCTGATATTTTTTTCAAATTGGACTACATACTCTTTGAATGTACATGATGTAGTCTTCAACGTCACTTTCTTTTGTTCTGCTCATATAGTTCACACTTTCAAGCCTTGAATTCTTGATGCCTTTAGCTTTGGTAAGGTATTTTTGTCAAATAAAAGAGAGTAACCAATGATTCCCTGTGTAGTTTTTTTTTTGATAAAATAACAAGCGCAAATGGTTATGCGATAAGATAGATTTGTGTCAAGAGACTTAGTTTTTATATGGTGAACATTGCCACTGTAATTCTTTTGAGGTACATTATGTATGCAGACTGTATCCTGACCTGTGCACAAGACCTTGTTATTTCTTCTAGGCTTCAGTCGAAAAAATTGGAGATAAAGGCATTGTGTATTGATGAATGCACAAGAATTTAATCCTGAAGGTCGGATTTATGTTCTTATTCCTATATTGTTTTGCATTTATATGATTATATATCAATCTTATCCATTTTCCTGTTGACACAGTACAATTCATGTTCAAATATGGATCCAGTAAACCTGGAACGACTAAAAGAACTCAAATAGTAGTTAATTTTTTGTCAAGCATACTGCTTTCTTTATTTTAGAATTTAGTATTGAAAATGGAGAGGTATATTGTGCATTTTTTCTGGTTTCCAGGATAAGGGATAACATGAGCCTGGCAATGACAAATTAATTTTTGAGCCTCCTTACACAAAAATCTAGCTGTATCAAGCGCCAACCGTAAGGGCCTGTATCAAGCAATAGCTCATAATTTGTTCTTGGAAAGATGACAAAACTCAGTCATCATTTTCAGTTGCTCCTATGCAAATAAAGCCTAAATTCGCACCTTTTGATGCTGGTGATTATCAGAGAAAGCAGATGCACTGGAAAGTTTACAGAACTAAGCTAGAGAGAGCAAGATTTTATATGAAATGTTTAGGCACATGAAGCATTTCAATAGCCATAAATTTGATATCTCCCACCAATGATTGTTACAAGGATATCTATTACTATATGTAGGCAGTGACCTATTTCCAGAATATATTTTGGGTCCGAACAGAGGTTTTATTCTACATTGCAACGATGCTAATTTGTTGGAAATCAGGAAGCCAAGCTTTGCCTGCACTTATGGTTGATATCAAAATTATCTTACCCTCCTTTTGATGTTAAATAGCTGACACGTGTTTTACTGCCCTGCCTATACTGGGGTGTATGATATGCTTACTTAACATTATGTGTATGCATGTAACCAAAACCTATCACATATCAGTATACCTTGGTCTATTGTTTTGGATGGTACAAGCTATGTAAATTCTACTGGGTCATACAGTGCTAACTTGTGTTTTCCAACAAACTTCAAAGTAGAACATGAGCTGTTAGATTGTTCTGCTGCATATGAAATGTTGCCTGCAATACATTATAGTCTGCATAGTCTACAACGAACCATCTGGTTGATGCTATTTGCTACTCATAGGGGAATAAATATCAATGTTAGAAGAATTATAACAATAGTACAAAACGAGTTCACAGTGTTACCTGAAACTTAGTGTGAAATACTCCAAAGTATTCCAAATATTTTGTTGCCTATTAGTCCATATTTATAAAATTCCTCTCTTTCATAACTAACAACATAATAGACGGGGGCAACAACGCGCGCCTTCATGGTCTAGTGACTACTAATAGCAAGACTTCTCCCTTGTCCTCAGGAACAAACGTAACTACTCACAAAGCATATTCATGTTCATAATCAGAGGGGTATTAATATGCATAAAGGATCTGAACATATGATCTTCCACCAAGTAAACCAACTAGCATCAACTACAAAGAGTAATCAACACTACTAGCAACCTACTAGCACCAATCCCGGACTTGGAGACAAGAATTGGATACAAGAGATGAACGAGGGTTTTGAGATGAGATGGTGCTGGTGAAGATGTTGATGGAGATTGCCCTCTCCCGATGAGAGGAGCGTTGACGATGACGATGGCGATGATTTCCCCCTCCCGGAGGGAAGTGTCCCCGGCAGAACAGCTCTGCCGGAGCCCTAGATTGGTTCCGCCAAGGTTCCGCCTCGTGGCGGCGGAGTCTCGTCCCGAAAGGTTGCTTCTTCATTTTTTCTCGACGAAAGACCTCATATAGCAGAAGATGGACATCAGAGGGCCAACAGGGGGCCCACGAGGTAGGGGACGGGCCCTAGGGGGGCGCCCCCACCCTCGTGGACAGGGTGTGGGCCCCCTGGTCTTCATCTTTGGCGAGGATTTTTTATTATTTATTGTAAGATATTCCGTGGAGTTTCAGGACTTTTGGAGTTGTGCAGAATAGGTCTCTAATATTTGCTCCTTTTCCAGCCCAGAATTCCAGCTGCCGACATTCTCCCTCCTTATGTAAACCTTGTAAAATAAGAGAGAATAGCCATAAGTATTGTGACATAATGTGAAATAACAGTCCATAATGCAATAAATATCGATATAAAAGCATGATGCAAAATGGACGTATCAGAGCACAACCCACCAGGGCGCGCCTGGGCTCCCTGGCGCGCCCAGGTAGGTTGTGCCCACCTGGTGGGCCTCCTCTCGTACTTATTTTCTCCAATATTCCTCATATATTCCATAAAATACTCCGTGAAGTTTCAGCTTGTTTGGAGTTGTGCAGAATAGGTGGCCAGACGTAGCTTTTTTAGGTCCTGATTTCCAGCTACCGGAATTCTCCCACTTTGTGTGAACCTTGCATATTATGAGAGAGAAGACATTAGAATTACTCCAAAAAGCATTATTATGCATAAAAACAATATTAATAACAATAGGTAAACATGATGCAAAATGGACGTATCAGGAGGGTGGTGGGAGGAGGGGGGAGGAGGGAGGACGGTGCCGTCAATGCTGCGGCGGAGGCAGAGAGTGACAACGAGGAGTGAGGGGATTTGATTAGTCACCCATAGCAGTAGCGCTGGTCAGGGGCGCACGCTACTGCTACACCCGGTAGAAGTAGCGCTGGTTTAGTTCCACCGCTACTACTATCACTAGAAAAAAAAGACGCATCCGTGACATTTTGGGCCGAACGAAAATCTTTTCTGTCATACTTATGACACTTCTATGACGATAATTGTGACAAAACCCGGTATTATCATAGATGTGGTGGTGTCCTACTTCTATGACAAAAAATCATGACAGAGAATGGGCTTTTCGTCCTGGGCGGGCCGGAGACGCAGCTGCATGACATTCTTTGGGCCGTCCATGACAGAAAAAAACCATGGTAGAAGCGAGGGTGCGGAAAATATCGGGGAGTCCCCGGTTATGGTGGGTGGTCGGGGGCCGGGCGATGCGTGTTTCTCTCGTACGTACGCGCGTGGGTGCGAGGCGTTGGGCTCTAACTGAACCCGAGCGAGGCGTTGGGCTCTAACTAAACCCGAGCGATTGCACTGCAGGCTACGCGTTACTGAACCCGAGCGATCGATCGACGGCTGTTAACTGAACCCAATCGAGCGATTCCTTCGCTACTACTGCTAACTGAAGCCGATCGATGCTGCCTCTTGATGAACAGTGAGCGTTGCGGGAGGGGGGGAGGTTTGGATGAACAGTTCCCGGTGGGGTGGATGAACATGACCCCGTGGTGTTTCCTCTGGATGAACTGGACCCTGATCGATCGAGCCGGTTGGGGCTGGATGAACAGGACCCCGTGGAGGGCAGGATGAACATGACCACCCCATGGAGGGTAGGATGAACAGTAGATGGTGGAGGGCAGGATGAACAATAGCCCATGGAGGGGTGGTTGAACAGGAGCCCGTGGAGAGGGCTGGTTGAACAGTAGCCGGTGGAGTAGCGCGAAGTGGAGGCTGGGTGAACAGGATCCCGTGGATGAACAGTCGCAGGTGGAGGCTGGAGGAGGTCGTCGGTGGATGAACAGTAGCCCGTGGAGGCTGAAGGGGGTCGACGGTGGAGATGAACAGTATCCCGTGGAGTCCCGTTTTGCGGTACGCCACACCCCTCCCGATGAACAGGACCTCCGTAGCACTCCAACACAAGTCCGTTTCCTCCGTTTTGCAGTACTCCACACCCCTCTTGATCAACAGGACCCCCGTTTCGACCGTAGGAGGTTCATTTCCTCCGTTTTGCGGTACGACAGACCCCTCCCGATGAACAGGATCCCGTTTCGAATGTGGCCGGTCGAACACAAGGCCGTTTCCTCCGTTCTGCGGTATGCTAGGCCTCGTTTCCATCGGCTGTTCCGTCCAAGCCCTCCCGATGAACACGACGACGCATTCCGTTCCGACCCAACCGGTTGGCTCCCCATGAACACGACAACGACGCTGTTTCTCCATTCCGACCCAGCCATGTACACGAGCCCTGGCCGTACGTACGCGTGAGTAGGTGTTCGAGACCTCGCCCGTATGTACGTACGTGGCAGTATTTACTTTCTTGCACCCTGGCCGCTGTACGTACGTGTACATGCTACGTGCGCGCCTCTACTACGACACGTGTCGCCTCTACATCGACCAATATGTACATACACGTTCGCGACCAAAATGACTACGCTACATACGCTTCGACCAGGTGGGTACCGACTGTCAGGCACTTCCTTGCGTGCGAAGATGTAGCTGGTGGGTCCCAGCAGTCAGGGGGGCGAATTGTTTTTCTTTTTTTGCCCGGACGTACTTCCTTGCGTGCGAAGATGTAGCTGGCGGGTCCCAGCAGTCAGGGGAAACATTTTTTTCGCGAAATACGGTGGCCGATCGGTGGGTCCCCACTGTCAGGTGGAGGAATAATTATTTTGCGCGTAATAAGGAGGCACTTCCTTGCTGCGGCCATGGACCCAGCTGTCAGCCTCTCCACGTACAGTACTCTTCTGATGGAAGTCGTTCCTTGGCCACGTTGACCATGCCGCACCGAGAGCACCAGGGAGGTGGACGACGGCGAGGCCTAGGAAGGGGACGACGCGGAGCCGGGGAAGACGCGGCAGTGGAAGCCCGCGCGGAGAGGAGTATGAGGGTTCACTGGTTCGGCTGTGGTGTGAGGCTGCCATCACCGCAGGGCCTGGCCAGCGGTGAGAATAGTAGGGGGTGGTGAGGTCTCCGCGGAAGCACAGACGGCCACGGGCGACAGGAGCATGCGGCACGACCGTCGCTGCTTTGGGCGGCTGGAGCAAGAAGACCAGAGGTTGAAGAAGCACCACGGCCGTTGGATGGACATCGTACGGTCACTGGAGGTAGAATCGTTCATATTGACTAAGTTGACAAAGCACTCCGTCTCCGTCAACTTAGTAGGCCCACAAGTCAGCCACCCACCAAGGTGGGTCCCAACTAGCAGGGGGAGTATTCATTTTTTTGGGCATAATAAGGAGGCACATCCGGTGGGTCCGAGCTGACAGCGGGGGGAACGTTTTTTTCGCGAAATACGGTGACCCATCTCGTGGGTCCCAGCAGTTAGGGGGGAAACGTTTTTTTTTGCAAAATACGGTGGCCCGTCCGGTGGGTCCCTGCTGTTAGGTGGAGGAATCATTATTTTCCGCGTAATAAGGAGGCACTTCTTCCTTTTTAGCGCCAGGCCTTTTCTGGTGTTTTCCCTCCTGGGTTTTTTTGCTTGTATTATTCCCTTGCTAATCAACGAATTTGGTAGATCTCCTACCAACATTCAAAAAAAGGAGGCACTTCTTTGCTGCGGCTGTGGACCCAGCTGTCAACCTCTCCACGTACAGTACACTTCCGATGGAAGTCGTTTCTTGACCACGTTGACCACGCCGCGTTCCGTTGCATGCATGCGTCCATGGGCGTGGTGCGTCCCTGATAATCCCCAAGTGCAGGGAATCATCGTAGCAATTTCCAAAGGTGGAAGTGATAAGTATGGAGTGTCGAACCCACAAGGAGCTAGAGGTAAGATCAATATTCTCTCAAGCCCTATATGCTAGTGATACGAATCTACATGCACCGAACGTTTGCTTCCAACTAGAAACGAGAAATAAAACTACGTTGTGGGTATGAAGAGGATAATTTTGCATGGTATCGGAGAGCTAAAATATAAAAGTAGGTGCTGTTATCATAAGGTTAGAATATATTACTAAATATTATAAATAGCAAGTGTGGAATAATGGTGGATCTGTGTGCAGAATTGTCCTAAGCAATTGTTAACAAGACCGGCAGTCGTCATTGCAATTTCATACGAGGGAGAGGCATAAGCTAACACACTTTCTCTACTTGGATCATATGCACTTATGATTGGAACTCTAGCAAGCATCCGCAACTACTAAAGATCATTAAGGTAAAACCCAACCATAGCATTAAAGCATCAAGTCCTCTTTATTCCAATACGCAACAACCCCCTTACTCGGGTTTGTGTTTCAATCACTTACCAACCCACTATAGGCGAATCATGAACGTATTGCAACACCCTATAGCGGGAATCCCTCATGCTTGCGCGACACGGAGAGCACCATAGGACAGCACCAAAATAAAACATACAACTCGTACCAATCTAGATCATCAATCAACCCAAAGACAAAGGATATCTACTCAAAACATCATAGGATGGCAACACATCATTGGATCATAATATGTGGCATAAAGCACCATGTTCAAGTACGGATTACAGCGGGGTGCGGGAGAGTGGACCGCGTAAAAGAGATGAGGATGGTGATGGTGGTGGTGATGTTGATGAAGACAATCACCGCGACGATGATTCCCCTCTCGATGGCACTCCGGTGCCACCAAGAGAGAGGAGGAGAGGTTCTCCCCCTTGTGCTTCCTCCTCCATAGCCTCCCCCCTGGATGGGGAAAGGTTCTCCCTCTGGTCCTTGGCCTTCATGGCGATGATGGCCTCTCCGGGATACTCCTCCATGGCCACCGGTGATGATGGCCCCTCCGGCAAGGTGCCGGAGAGAGCCTAGATTGATTTCTCGTGGCTACAGAGGCTTGCGGCGGCGGAACTTACGATCTAGGTTAATTTTCCGAGGTTTCTGTATTTATAGGAATTTTTGGCGTCGGTCTCACGTCAAGGAGGTGCCCGAGCTGTCCACGAGGCAGGCCCATGCGCCCATGGGGTGGGCGCGCCCCCACCCTCGTGGGCAGCCCGAGACTCTTCTGGACCAACTCCGATGCTCCGTGGTCTTCTTTTGGTCCATAAAAAATCAACAAAAATTGGCACGTCAATTGGACTCCGTTTGGTATTCCTTTTCTGCAAAGCTCAAAAACAAGGAGAAAACAAAAACTGGCACTGGGCTCTAGGTTAATAGGTTAGTCCCAAAAATCATATAAAACAACATATAAAAGCCCATTAAACATCCAAGATAGATAATATAACAGCATGAATACTTCATAAATTGTAGATACGTTGGAGACGTATTAGCATCCCCAAGCTTAATTCCTGCTCGTCCTCGAGTAGGTAAATGATAAAAGAAATAATTTATGAAGTGTGAATGCTAGCAAGTGCATAAGTTTGATCAATGATAATTCCAACCACTTTTTCTAGCATTATAATATATCATAACAGTAGCTCATTTTCATAAAACTTTTCATGATAAAGTAACAAGCTATTCACATGTTAAAGTATATATCATAAACTTTCTTGAAAACTAACAAACAGTGCTCTTAGTCATCAAACAATTGCAATTCATCTTATTTTCAGGAAGGGTCTATGTCAGAGCTTTGATTTAGCAAACTCCACATACTCAACTATCATTTAATCTTTCGCAATTCCTAACACTCACGTGATATTTATGGGTTCAAAGTTTTAATCGGACACAAAGAAAGATAGGGGCTTATAGATTCGCCTCCCAACCTTTTACCTCAAGGGTAATGTCAACAATAATAGTTCATGATAACTTACATCCAATTGGATATATATATATCAGGATCTGTCCAACACAATGTGCTTGCCAAAGGATAAAATGTAAAAAGGAAAGGTGAAGATCACCATGACTCTTGCATAAGGTAGAAGATAAAAGTAAAAGATAGCCCTTCGCAGAGGGAAGCAGAGGTTGTCATGCGCTTTTATGGTTGGATGCACAAAATCTTAATGCAAAAGAACGTCACTTTATATTGGCACTTTTGATATGGACCTTTATTATGCAGTCCATCGCTTTTATTTCTTCCACATCACAAGATCGTATAAAACTTATTTTCTCCACATTAATAGATCATACATATTTAGAGGGCAATTTTTATTGCATGCACCGATGACAACTTACTTGAAGGATCTTACTCAATCCATAGGTAGGTATGGTGGACTCTCATGGCAAAACTGGTTTAAGGAATGTTTGGAAGCACAAGTAGTATCTCTACTTGGTGCAAAGAATTTGGCTAGCATGAGGGGGAAAAGTAAGCTCGACATGTTGGATGATCCAAGACAATATACTTTATTTCGGATACAAGAAAACATAACCCATTACGTTGTCTTCCTTGTCCGACATCAAGCTTTTAGCATGTCATATTTTAATGAGTGCTCACAATTACAAAAGATGTCCAAGATAGTATATTTATATGTGAAATCTCTCTTCCTTCAATATTCTTTGATGAATTATTCAAGTGACCAATTCTATGTTTGCTAACTTCCAATAAGTTTACTACCTATACTTATTCTATGTGAAGTCATTACTTCCCATGGTATAAGCATATGAAACATATATAAATTCAGGTTTATGATATTTCAATTATTCAACCATTTACTCATAGGATATACGTGAAGCACGTGAGTAAATGACAGACTACTCCAAAAGATAATAGTGAAGGACACTAAGTAGTCAAACAGTTAACTAGCCATGGGAGGATTCTTTTTCATTTGATAATTCAGATCCAATGATTTATTCAAACAACAAGTACAATTGAAAATACGCTCCAAGCAAAACACATATCATGTGACGAATAATAATATAGCTCCGAGTAAGGTATACCGATAGTTTTGAAGACGAAAGAGGGGATGCCTTCCGGGGCATCCCCAAGCTTAGGCGCTTGAGTCTTCCTTGAATATTACCATGGGGTTTCTTGGGCATCCCCAAGCTTAGGGTCTTTCCACTCCTTATTCTCCTCATATCAACATCTCACCCAAAGCTTGAACTCCAACCACACAAAACTTAACGAAACTTCATGAGATAGGTTAGTATGATAAAGAGTAAACCATTCACTTTGGTACTGTCTAAGACAAGGTTCATAATTGTTCCCAGACAATGTCTACCGTACCATATTATTTCTACAATTTATATTGAGAAATATAAGCCATAGAAACTAGAAAACAAGCAAACTACGCAATGAAAACAGAATCTGTCAGAAACAGAATAGTCTGTAATGATATGAACAACAACCATACTTATCCTACTCCAAAAATTATGAAATAAATTGGTGGAAGTGCGGAATTTTCCTATTAATCTTCTGAAAAAAGAATCAACTCAAAATCACTCTTCTGTAAAAAATGATAGATAATCTCGTGGGCGCAAAGTTTCTGTTTTTTAGAGCAAAATCACATTAACTTTCACCCAAGTCTTCCCAAAGGTCTTACTTGTCACTTTATTGAAACAAAAGCTATAAACATGATTACTACAGTAGCTTAATCATGTAAACACACAAAAACAGTAAGGGTAAATATTGGGTTGTCTCCCAACAAGCGCTTTTCTTTAATGCCTTTTAGCTAGGCATGATGATTTCAATGATGCTCACATAAAAGATAAGAATTGAAACATAAAGAGAGCATCATGAAGAATATGACTAGGACATTTGAATCTAACCAAATTACTATGCCTAGGGATTTTGTGAACACATAATTTTATAGGAACAATAATCAACTAGCATAGGAAGGCAAAACAAGTATAACTTCTGTAGGATCGGAAGTATGTCTAGAGGGGGGGGGGTTGTGATTAGACTACTTGACCAAATAAAAACTTAAACTTTTCCCAATTTTAGTTCTTGGCAGATTTTAGCTACTTTAGGACAAGTCAAGCAATCATCAAACAATTCAAGCAAGCATGCAAAGAGTATATAGGCAGCGGAAAATAAAGCATGCAACTTGCAAGAATGTAAAGGGAAGGGTTTGGAGAATTCAAACGCTATTGGAGACACGGATGTTTTTCCCGTGGTTCGGATAGGTGGTGCTATCCTACATCCACGTTAGTGGAGACTTCAACCCACGAAGGGTAACGGTTGCGCGAGTCCACGGAGGGCTCCACCCACGAAGGGTCCACGAAGAAGCAACCTTGTCTATCCCACCATGGCCATCGCCCACGAAGGACTTGCCTCACTAGCGGTAGATCTTCACGAAGTAGGCGATCTCCTTGCCCTTACAAACTCCTTGGTTCAACTCCACAATCTTGTCGGAGGCTCCCAAGTGACACCTAGCCAATCTAGGAGACACCACTCTCCAAGAAGTAACAAATGGTGTGTTGATGATGAACTCCTTGCTCTTGTGCTTCAAATGATAGTCTCCCCAACACTCAACTCTCTCTCATAGGATTTGGATTTGGTGGAAAGAAGATTTGAGTGGAAAGCAACTTGGGAAAGGCTAGAGATCAAGATTCATATGGTAGGAATGGAATATCTTGGTCTCAACACATGAGTAGGTGGTTCCCTCTCAGAACATATAAGTTGGAAGTGTAGGTGTGTTCTGATGGCTCTCTCCACGAATGAAGAGGAGGTGGAGGGGTATATATAGCCTCCACTTAAAATCCAACCGTTACACACAATCTACCAATCTCGGTGGGACTGAATCAACAAACTCGGTCGGACTGAAACGGTAAACCTAGTGACCGTTAGAGATTTTCGGTGGGACTGACATGCAACTCGGTAGGACCGATATGGTTAGGGTTTGGGCATAACGTAATCTCGGTGAGACCGATTACACAAACTCGGTGAGACCGATTTGGTAATTAGCTAACCAGAGAGTTGGTCAGGCAAACTCGGTGGGACCGATTTGCTCTTTCGGTGAGACCGAAAAGTTACAAAAGGGAAACAAAGAGTTTGCATTGCAATCTCGGTGGGACCGATCCGCTCTTTCAGTGAGACCGAAAAGTTACGAAAAGGAAACAGAGAGGTTGCAATCCCATCTCGGTGAGACCGAGATCCCTATCGGTAGAACCGATTTGCTAGGGTTTGGCAGTGGCTTATGACATATGAAAAACTCGGTGGCGCCGGATAGAAAGAATCGGTAGAACCGAGTTTGGCTTAGGGTTTAGGTCATATGTGGATATGGGAAAGTAGTTGAGGATTTTGGAGCATATCATTAAGCACATAAGGCAAAGAGCTCATTAAGCAACACCTCATCCCTCCTTGATAGTATTGGCTTTTCCTATAGACTCAATGTGATCTTGGATCACTAAAGTCTAAAATGAAGAGTCTTCAGCTTTTGAGCTTGAGCCAATCCTTTGTCCTTAGCATTTGGAGGGTTCCACTTTCACCATCCATGCCATGCCAGTCATTGAGTTTTCCTGAAATAATTGTCTTGGAATTGCATTAGCTCAATGAGCTATATGTTGTTATGAATTACCAAAACCACCTAGGGATAGTTGCACTTTCAATCTCCCCCTTTTTGGTAATTGATGACAACATATAGATAAAAGCTTCGACAAATGATAATAAGAATGAATTACATCGTCTCTTTGAGAAGTATGTGATAAGTAAGAGCTCCCCCTAAATTTGTGCATATTTAAAATTTGCTTTGGACTGCAAATGCACAAAGAGTTAGAATCATGGGTTACTCTTCCATGTCACATACATCTTGGTGGGGCGCTCAAAATGATAAATAATGAAATGCATGCACTCATCACCTAGGCAAAAGTAAATGACCACATAAGATAGATAAGATATATCAAGCATGCATAAGTGTAGCTTATGATCAAACACATGACCATCAATGTCTCACAAGCATATCAAAGTATCTCAACCAAAAGCAAATAATGTACCAAAGATCACCAAATAAAACCAAATAAAACAAGAGAGAAAAGCAACACTCTCTCTCTCTCTCTCAGCCTATGACCTATACATCTTCTCCCCCTTTGGCAACAAGTTACCAAAAAGTTCCTAGAAAATGCATAGTGCTATATCGACACTCAGGCTTGATCTTCAGGAGGTGGTGTAGTCTGGATCACTCCAAGGACGAAGGCTTCTATTGATGCTGATGGAGTTGGAGCTGAAGTGGATGCTGGAGCAGGTTGGGTTGATGCTGCGGCTGGAGCTGAGGCGGTTGCTCTTGTGTCAGGAACTGGCACTGCACTGGACCTCTGAGCTCGTGGAACTCTAGCAAATGCATCTGTAGTTGTCTTCCCTCTCCTCTCCTGCATGTCATCCTGGAGCTGCTCCACTGCTGTCTGTATCTCTGTCACCTTGATATCCAAGTCATAGAACTTCTGTTCTACGATCCTCTCTAAGCTGGTTCTGAGTTAGGTTGGCCAAACCTCTCTCAATGTGCAGGGTGGATGCAATCAGGTAACTGAGCTGCTCTTGCTTGGTCTTCAAGAAGTATTCTGATGCCTCCTCTTGAGTTGGCATTGTTGGGAAACGTAGCAGAAATTCAAAATTTTCCTACGTGTCACCAAGATCTATCTATGGAGAAACCAGCAATGAGGGGAAGGAGAGTGCATCTACATACCTTTGTAGATTGCTAAGCGGAAGCGTTCAAGTGAACGGGGTTGATGGAGTCGTACTCGTCGTGATCCAAATCACCAATGACCAAGTGCTGAACGGACGGCACCTCCGCGTTCAACACACGTACAGCCCGGTGACGTCTCCCATGCCTTGATCCAGCAAGGAGAGAGGGAGAGGTTGAGGAAGACTCCATCCAGCAGTAGCACAACGGCGTGGTGATGATGGAGGAGCGTGGCAATCCAGCAGGGCTTCGCCAAGTACCTGCGGGAGAGGAGAAGAACTTGGGAGAGGGAGGGGCTGCACCAAAGGCAAAAGGTGTGTCTCAAGAGGCCCTCTACCCCCACTATATATAGGTATCCCAAGGGGGGGTTGCGCCAGCCCCAGGAGATCCAATCTCCTAGGGGTCGGCGGCCAGGGGAGGTTTCCCTCCCCCCCAAGGCACCTAGGAGGTGCCTTCCCTCCTTGGGACTCTTCTTTAGGGTTCCCCTTTCACCCTAGGCGCATGGGCCATAAGGTAAGTGGCGCCCCAGCCCACTTTGGGCTGGATCCCTTCCCACTTCAGCCCATGGGACCCTCCGGGATGGGTGGCCCCACCCGGTGGGCCCCCGGGACCCCTCCGGTGGTCCCGGTACAATACCGATGACCCCAAAACTTGTCCCGATGGCCGAAATAGGACTTCCTATATAAATGTTTACCTCCGGACCATTCCGAAACTCCTCGTGATGTCCGGGATCTCATCCGGGACTCCGAACAACATTCGGTAACCACATACAAGCTTCCTTTATAACCCTAGCGTCATCGAACCTTAAGTGTGTAGACCCTACGGGTTCGGGAGACATGCAGACATGACCGAGATGTTCTCCGGTCAATAACCAACAGTGGGATCTGGATACCCATGTTGGATCCCACATGTTCCACGATGATCTCATCGGATGAACCACGATGTCAAGGACTTAATCAATCCCGTATACAATTCCCTTTGTCTAGCGGTATTGTACTTGCCCGAGATTCGATCGTCGGTATCCCGATACCTTGTTCAATCTCGTTACCGGCAAGTCTCTTTTACTAGTTCCGTAACACATCATCCCGTGATCAACTCCTTGATCACATTGTGCACATTATGATGATGTCCTACCGAGTGGGCCCAGAGATACCTCTCCGTTTACACGGAGTGACAAATCCCAGTCTCGATTCGTGCCAACCCAACAGACACTTTCGGAGATACCCGTAGTGCACCTTTATAGCCACCCAGTTACGTTGTGACGTTTGGCACACCCAAAGTATTCCTACGGTATCCGGGAGTTGCACAATCTCATGGTCTAAGGAAATGATACTTGACATTAGAAAAGCTTTAGCATACGAACTACATGATCTTGTGCTAGGCTTAGGATTGGGTCTTGTCCATCACATCATTTCTCCAATGATGTGATCCCGTTATCAATGACATCCAGTGTCCATGGTTAGGAAACAGTAACCATCTATTGATCAACGAGCTAGTCAACTAGAGGCTTACTAGGGACATGGTGTTGTCTATGTATCCACACATGTATCTGAGTTTCCTATCAATACAATTCTAGCATGGATAATAAACGATTATCATGAACAAGGAAATATAATAATAATCAATTTATTATTTCCTCTAGGGCATATTTCCAACAGTCTCCCACTTGCACTAGAGTCAATAATCCAGTTCACATCGCTATGTGATTAACACTCAAGCTCACATCCCCATGTGACTAACACCCAAAGAGTTTACTAGAGTCAATAATCTAGTTCACATTACCATGTGATTAACACTCAATGAGTTCTGGGTTTGATCATGTTATGCTTGTGAGAGATGTTATAGTCAACGGGTCTGAACCTTTCAGATCCGTGTGTGCTTTACAAATCTCTATGTCATCTCCTAGATGCAGTTACCACGCTCTATTTGGAGCTATTCCAAATAACTGTTCTACTATACGAATCCAATCTACTACTTAGAATAATCTGGATTAGTGTCAAAGTTTGCATCGGCGTAACCCTTTACGACGAACTCTTTTACCACCTCCATAATCGAGAAAATTCCTCAGTCCACTAGTTACTAAGGATAACTTTGACCGCTGTCTTGTGATCCATTTCTAGATCACACTTGTACCCCTTGACTGACTCATGGTTTGGCACACTTCAGGTGCGGTACACAACATAGCATACTGTAGAGCCTATGTCTAAGCATAGGGGACGACCTTCGTCCTTTCTCTCTCTTCTGCCGCGGTTAGGTCTTGAGTCTTACTCAATACTCACGCGTGTAATACATCCAAGAACTCCTTCTTTGCTGATCTATTTTGAATTCCTTCAAAATCTTGTCACGGTATGTATTCATTTGAAAGTACTATTAAGCGATTTTGATCTATCCTTATAGATCTTGATGCTCAATGTTCAAGTAGCTTAATCCAGGTTTTCCATTGAAAAACACTTTTCAAATAACCCTATATGCTTTCCAGAAATTCTACATCATTTCTGATCAATAACATATACTCATCAGAAATTCTATAGTGCTCCCACTCACTTCTTTGGAAATACAAGTTTCTCATAAACTTTGTATAAACCCAAATCTTTGATCATCTCATCAAAGCGTACATTCCAACTCCGAGATGCTTACTCCAGTCCTTAGACGGATTGCTGGAGCTTTGCATACTTGTTAGCATCTTTCAGGATTGACAAAAATCTTCTGGTTGTATCACATACAACCTTTCCTCAAGAAAATCGTCGAGGAAACAATGGTTTTTGACATCCTATCTGCACAATTTCATAAATAATGCAGTAATCGCTAACATAATTCCAACAGACTCTTAGCATCGCTACAAGTGAGAAAGTCTCATCGCAGTCAACTCCTTGAACTTGTCGGAAAACATCTTAATGACAAGTCGAGCTTTCTTAATGGTGACATTTACCATCATTGTCCGTCTTCCTTTTAAAATCCATCTGTACTCAACAGCCTTACGACCATCGAGCCGTTCTGCCAAAGTCTACACTTTGTTTTCATACATGGATCCTCTCTCGGATTTTATGGCCTCGAGCCATTCATCGGAATCCTGGCCCACCATCGCTTCTCCATAGCTCGTAGGTTCATTGTTGTCTAGCAACATGACTTCCAAGACAGGATTACGTACCACTCTGAAGCAGTGCGCATCCTTGTCATCCTACGAGGTTTGGGAGTGACTTGATCCGAAGTCTCATGATCACTATCATAAGCTTCCACTTCAATTGGTGTAGGTGCCACAGGAACAATTCCTGTGCCTTGCTACACACTAGTTGAAGTGACGGTTCAATAACCTCATCAAGTCTCCACCATCCTCCCACTCAATTCTTTCAAGAGAAACTTTTCCTCGAGAAAGGACCCGATTTGAGAAACAATCCCTATTGCTTTCGGATCTGAGACAGGAGGTATACCCAACTGTTTTGGGTGTCCTATGAAGATGCAGTTATCCGCTTTGGGTTCGAGCTTATCAGCCTGAAACTTTTCATATAAGCGTCGCAGCCCCAAACCTTTTAAGAAATGACAGCTTAGGTTTCTCTAAACCATAGTTCATACAGTGTCATCTCATCGGAATTACGTGGTGCCCTATTTAAAGTGAGTGTGGTTATCTCTAATGCCTAACCCATGAACGATAGTGGTAATTCGATAAAAGACATCATGGTATGCATCATATCCAATAGGGTGCAGTCATGATGTTCGGACACACCATCACACTATGGTGTTCCAGGCGATACTAGTCGTGAAATAATTTCCACAATGTCTCAATTGTGTACCAAACTCGCAACTCAGATATTCATCTCTATGATCATATCATAGATATTTTATCCTCTTGTCACGACGATATTCAACTTCACTCTGAAATTACTTGAACCATTCAATAATTCAGACTTGTGTTTCATCAAGTAAGTATGCTCAGTATCTACTCAAATCATCTGTGAAGTAAGAGCATAACGATATCCACTCCGTGCCTCAGCACTCATTGGACCGCACACATCAAAATGTGTTACTTCCAACAAGTTGCTTTCTTGTTCCATTTTACTGAAACCGAAGCTTTCAGTCATCTTGCCCATGTGGTATGATTTGCATATCTCAAGTGATTCAAAATCAAGTGAGTCCAAACGGTCCATCTGCATGGAGTTTCTTCATGCGTATATACCAACAGACATGGTTCACATGTCTCAATCTTTTCAGAAATGAGTGAGTTCAAAGATCCATCAGCATGGAGCTTCTTCATGCGTTTTATACCAATATGACTTACATGGCAGTGCCACAAGTAGGTGGTACTATCATTACTATCTTATATCTTTTGGCATGAACATGTGTATCACTATGATCGAGATTCAATAAACCATTCATTCTAGGTGCAAGACCATTGAAGGTATTTATTCAAATAAATAGAGTAACCATTATTCTCCTTAAATGAATAACCGTATTGCGATAGACATAATCCAATCATGTCTATGCTCAACGCAAACACCAAATAACAATTATTTAGGTTTAACACCAATCTCGATGGTAGAGGGAGCGTGTGATGCTTGATCATATCAACCTTGGAAACACTTCCAACACATCTCGTCAGCTCACCTTTAGCTAGTCTCCGTTTATTCCGTAGCTTTTATTTCGAGTTACTAACACTTAGCAATCGAACCGGTATCTTATACCCTGATGCTACTAGGAGTACTAGTAAAGTACACATTCTCATAATGTATATCCAATATACTTCTATCGACAGCCTTCTCATCTACCAAGTATCTAGTGTAATTCTGCTCCAGTGGTTGTTCCCCTTATTACAGAAGCACTCAGTCTCGGGTTTGGGTTCAGCCTTCTCATCTACTCAGTCTCGGGTAATTAATAGAACTAGTTTATTTTTAGTAAAAAATTTAGATATCTGAGATTTGATGATCTAATTAAAATATTACTATATAGAACTAGCTACTTTATTTTAGTAAGAAAATTAATAGAACAAGTTTATTTTTAGTAAATGCTTAGTTGAATTAGTTGAATTAATAGAACTAATTGAATTAATAGAAGTAGTTGAATTAATAGAACTAGTAAGTGTTTAATGTTTCACCTATATGAACATAGGAAATGTCGTCTGACGACGAAAAAGATTTCATTATGTGCGAATACTATGAAGACCAGCGCGGCCTGTGTGACAGAAATTTCCTTGTTGATGATAGGCGCTTCAGCATCAAGCTGGATGAGACCTTCGAAGTGGATACATTAAGTCACAACGACAAGTCTTTTTTCGTAATTAAGCAAGACTTATATATGCTTCAACTTATAATTTTAAATTTTCACTATTCTACTAGCGCATCCCCTGCCATGCAAGAATTTTTGTCTTGGATAAGATAGGTTTTAGTGCTATGGAAACTATGGAGGTAAAGAGAGTTTACCTGAAGACCGACCATGGTTATACTTTCAACGTCAAATTATACAATGCAAACACGTAGACCTATTTTGAATGCAAAACTTGGCAAGCACTATGCAAGGCTTATGCATTTGAGCCTGATATGGTTATCACCTTTGATATTCGTCCGAAAGGTGATATTGAAGGTAATAGAGACATCTGGGTCGTTGTGCAGACGCCTCTAGTTCTACCATTATGTGAGTTTCTCAACCATATTTATGTCTTTGATATTGTTTATTCAAAAATAGTTGACAACTAATTTCTATTGACAGCTTATTTCCATTCAAGCAAACATGTCCGGCGCTTGGTAGACAGGACCTACTACTGTCCGGGAGCTGAACTAAACTGTGAGGAGATAAGTCATTATGTTTCATGGCTTGAGGATCTTCATACTATCAAGACAAATTTTCTTCCTGCAGTTAGAAATGTTAGTACTCAAAACGTGTGACCAATAGTGATCGTATTGAACTACGGTCACATCTATTTACGAAAGATGGTAAGATTTTTACTATTTGTCCTTAGTGCATCTTTTGCATACATTATTTTTTTGCTAAACTTTCATTGCTAAGTATATTAATTACTATACGATGTTCTTCAACAGGGACTCCCGATGACAGTTGTGCCTCCGTGGATCGAGATTAAAGGTCACATGTCAATGGTTAGCTTATGGCCAAGATATCCTACATTGCAGTGCATTCAGGATTTCTAAAAGTGATGAATGCTTAATAGTGAAAGATTGGATAAAAATTGTGAACGATCCCAGAGAAGTACTAGGGGGCAGCAATGAGAAGCGCAACCCACGATTAGGAGACAGGTTCATCTGCATGCTCCAGTATGATGAATCAGGAGAGCTATACATGTTCTATGCTATTTTACCTGAGAGAGAGTAGCAGGAGTGATTTAGCTAGTTCATGCTCTTAGTACTTGTCCTCTCATGTCCGTGTTCTTCGTCCTGAACTTAATCTCAAAGATTGATTTGCTTTTGTGGTGTTATGAACGCTTATAATATCATGACCATGTTGAACTCGATGATATCTTTGCTTCTGGTACAAGTGAGTGTTTCTTCTTTAAGCTAGTGTTGGTGGTGATTAGATAGCGGCAATGAGTATGATGATTAAATAGTGGTAACGATGACTATGATGATTTTTAGCTAGCTAGTATACTGTTGTTGATGATATGATGCAAGAGTTTTTATATTAATATGATGATGAGTTATTATATCATTTATGAAATAAACCACAGATTAGTTTCAGCTGGATGGATCCTAGCTAAGTGATCAAGTATATGCCATATCCATATTATACTTGATCACCTATAATTAAGTGATCAAGTATAATATGGATATGGCATACACTTGATCATTTAGCTAGGATCCACATGCATCCAGTCGAAACAATCTGCTGTACTTTCACCTAATGATTTAACAACTCATTATAATGTAAAATAATCACTAAATTAAATTTAAAACACAAAATTAAAGGAAAAATAAAAAATAAAACCAAAACACCCCCAAACATTTAGTACCGGTTGGTGTTACCAACCGGTGCTAATGTCCTACACGCACCTGAGCCTGGCTCGTGCCACGGGGTGGCACTTTCAGCGCCGGTTCATGATGAACCGGTACTAAAGGGTGGGGGGGACACTAGTAGAAAAGGGGGCAAAGGTCCAGGCCGGGTGAGCCCATTAGTCCCGGTTCAGTCTAGAACCGGGACCAATGGGGGCATTGGACCCGGTTCGTGAGCCCAGGGGGCCGGCCGGGCCACGTGGGCCATTGGTCCCGGTTCATCTGGACCTTTGGGTCCCGGTTGGTGGGACGAACCGGGACCAATGGGCCTGGCTCCTGGCCCACCACCATTGGTCCCGGTTGGTGGCCTGAACCGGGACCAAAGGCTCCCCTTTAGTCCCAGTTCATGCCACGAACCGAGACCAATGAGGTGCCTATATATACCCTCGCCCGCGAGCAGAGCACTCCAGTGCTCTGTTTTTCTCTGGCCGACGAGGGGAGGGGTTTGTGGTGCTCTAGCTCACCTCCTATGCACATGAGGTGTTCGATGAAATGCCCGAGCCACACTAGTTAAGCTTTCTCCTCTCGAAGCTCGACCTCAAAGCTCCATTTTCCTCGAGATTTGTCTAGATTTAGCGATCCATCACGCCCCACCCCCGTCTTCACCGCCGTCGATCACCCGCGCCTATCTCATCACCGACACCATCGTGGTGAGCCTCTTGTTCTTATCTTCTTTCGGAAAGGAAAAATATTCTTACTTGTATGTTTAGATAGATACTTGTATCATTTTCTTACTTTTATTATTGCATCTTATATAGTGCGATGATTTTGGTATCCACCCCCGTCGGCCCTCGTCCTGTCTATGAATCGGATGTGGTATACATATTATCTTTATAACTATTGGTTCATTTATTGTTTATGAAAATTATGCGGACCAACATGACATAGATTTTATTTATCTAGGATGTATGTGAACCGGAAATTCCAACCGACCCTATTGTCGAGAGTTAAATTTAGTTGAAGAAGAAAACAATTTCTTGAAGGAAAAAATAAAAAAAATTGAGGAGGAGAAGATGATATTGGAGTTGCATGTTGCGGATGTCGTCGATGATCACAAGATCAAGATGGATGCAATGCGCTTGAAGATTAGAAAGATTAGAAAATATGCCATTCATACCGAGGCTTGGTATCATTATGCCATTGGATCAATTGTTACCTTGGTTGCGATTATGATCGCCTTTATTTTCGCATTAAAATGTTTTACATAGTTTCAATGTATGGTTTAATTAATTAGATGCTCTGGAGAGCTATATGTTGTTAGATGAAAACTATGTATGTACTTTGGTTTTAATGTGATGATGAGCTTCTATTAATTTGGACACTTAATTATATATAATGCACGCAGATGAACCGGCAATGGATGTACGGTGACAGACACACCTCCGAGTACATTAAGGGCGTGCATGAGTTTCTCGATGCGGCTGAGGCAAACAAGTAGAATGGTTTTATGTGTTGTCCATGCACTAAATGTGGGAATACGATGTCTTACTCTAACAGGTAAATCCTTCACACCCACCTGCTTTACAAGGGTTTCATGCCACACTATAATGTTTGGACGAGGCACGGAGAAATAGGGGTTATGATGGAAGACGACGAAGAAGAAGAGTATGATGACAACTATGTGCCCCCTGAATACCGTGATGCTGCAACGGGGGGAGCTGGTGAAGATCAAGAGGAACCAGACGATGTGCCCAATGATGCTGCAACAGGTGAAGCTGCTGAAGATCAAGAGGAACCAGACGATGTGCCCAATGATGATGATCTCCGCCGGGTCATTGTCGATGCAAGGACGCAATGCGAAAGTCAAAAGGTGAAGCTGAAGTTCGATCGCATGTTAGAGGATCACAAAAAAAGGTTGTACCCCAATTGTGAAGATGGCAACACAAAGCTCGATACCGTACTGGAATTGCTGCAGTGGAAGGCAGAGAATGCTGTGCCTGACAAAGGATTTGAGAAGCTACTGAAAATATTGAAGAAGAAGCTTCCAAAGGATAACGAATTGCCCGACAGTACATACGCAGCAAAGAAGGTCATATGCCCTCTAGGATTGGAGGTGGAGAAGATACATGCATGCCCTCATGACTGCATCCTATACCGCGGTGCATACAAGGATCTGAACGCATGCCCGGTATGCGGTGCATTGCGGTATAAGATCAGACGAGATGACCCTGGTAATGTTCACGGCGAGCCCCACAGGAAGAGGGTTCCTGCGAAGGTGATGTGATATGCTCCTATAATACCATGGCTGAAACGTCTGTTCAGAAATGGAAAGCATGACATGTCGATGCGATGGCACAGTGAGGACCGTAAGAAAGACGGGAAGTTGAGAGCACCCGCTGACGGGTCGCAGTGGAGAAAAATCGAGAGAAAGTACTGGGATGAGTTTGCAAAGGACCCAAGGAACGTATGGTTTGCTTTAAGCGCGGATGGCATTAATCCTTTCGGGGAGCAGAGCAGCAATCACAACACCTGGCCTGTGACTCTATGTATGTATAACCTTCCTCCTTGGATGTGCATGCAGCGGAAGTTCATTATGATGCCAGTTCTCATCCAAGGCCCTAAGCAACCCGGCAACGACATTGATGTGTACCTAAGGCCATTAGTTGAAGAACTTTTATAGCTGTGGAATGGAAACGGTGTACGTACGTGGGATGAGCACAGACAAGAGGAATTTAACCTAAAGGCGTTGCTGTTCGTGACCATCAACGATTGGACCGCTCTCAGTAACCTTTCAGGACAGACAAACAAATGATACCACACATGCACACACTGTTTAGATGACAGTGAAAGTATATACCTGGACAAATGCAGGAAGAATGTGTACCTGGGCCATCGTCGGTTTCTTCCGACCAACCATCAATGTCGAAAGAAAGGCAAGCATTTCAAAGGCGAGGCAGATCACCGGAAGAAGCCCGCCATGCGTACCGGTGATCACGTACTTGCTATGGTCAATGATTTACACGTAATCTTTGGAAAGGGTCCCGGCGCACTAGCTGTTCCGAATGACGCTGAGGGACACACACCCATGTGGAAGAAGAAATCTATATTTTGGGACCTACCCTACTGGAAAGACCTAGAGGTCCGCTCTTCAATCGACGTGATGCACGTGACGAAGAACCTTTGCGTGAACCTGCTAGGCTTCTTGGGCATGTATGGAAAGACAAAAGATACACCTGAGGCACGGGAGGACCTGCAACGTTTGCACGAAAAATATGGCATGCCTCTGAAGCAGTATGAAGGTCCTGCCAGCTACGCTCTTACGAAAGAAGAGAAAGAAATCTTCTTTGAATGCCTGCTCAGTATGAAGGTCCCGACTTGCTTCTCGTCGAATATAAATGGAATAATAAATTGGCCCTCGAGGACTCCAGAGAAGTTACCATACGAGAGGACCCCGGAGGAGAATGTGAAGATCGCGTGAACCGAAGCGAAGGAATGGTTTGAAGGGTTGAAAGCACAGAGACATCCACCTCCGGAGGAGAAGGTAGATTCGGTGAAGGCGAAGCGCACTCTGGCTGCCCTGGCAAAACCACCCAAGTCTCCGCCGAAAGGCAACTATGCGCGCATTATTACAAAGACATGGGCCGAAGCGGAGCGGTCGGGAAGTACAGTCAGTGATCAAAGGTTGAAAGAACGATGAGCAGCTGGGAAACAAATTGCCCAGCTCGGCGAACAAGGAATCAATCGTGCCCCCGCTCAAGGTGCCTAGCGACATCGTCGATCCGAGGATGGTGCCCGGTTATAGCAATCTTGACGATTACCTGCCCGACGATGTACATTATGATCCCATGGACGTGCAAAAACACAGATACGAGTACTGGAAGCCTCTCGTCAAAGATGAAAAATATCTAACAACGATGATGCGAAGATTGCATGATTGGTACTTGAAAATCTGCAGAGAGTCTGGGGGGAGGAGTACTTTGTATGTGAGAGTTAAACCGGAGCATGACCTCGTTGGAATTGATCTGTTGCCTATTCCATTTGAGGAGTTCTATCAGTTTTCAATCAATTGGCCCTCGATAAAGCAACGGTCACCTGCTACTGTCTGTAAGTACTACTACTTCTCTCATTAAGTCTTTGTATATAGCTCAGCTCTTTCATTGCATGTATTTGTAATTATCCTCACTATATTAACTATGCAGATTGAAGATCGCCGAATTGAAGAAAAGACAAGTCGGTGATATTGGGTTCATTAACACATATCTCATAGATGCAACTCAGGTTAAATTTCATGCCGCAGAAACCGAGGCCAGCTTGCTACGATCATTCAAAATAAATGAACACAAAGATATAATACTCTTTCCTTACAACTTCAAGTGAGTGTTACTGTCTTGTGCATATTCGGTTTCCCTTATATATTAGTCCAGGTTATAGTAATGTAATTGATGAGTTATGCATGCGTGCGCAGGTACCACTATATTCTCCTAGAGATTAGGCTTGAGCAGGGAGTAGTAACTGTCTTGGACTCTAGACGAAAAGATCCCCAGGAGTATGCAGACATGACTGAAATCCTCGAGAAGTAAGTTAAATCGATCATTATCCACCATATCAGCAACTTTGTTCATTTCCTGATATCAAGTAATTGTTTTATTTTGTCTAGCAGGGTTTGGAGAAAATTCACCAAAAAATCTCCGGGACTGCCGAAGATGCTGCAATTTAGATACCCGAAAGTAAGTACTATAGTAGCATGTTCCGTGCGTCTCCTAGCTATTGATTCAAGCGCTAGTTTCATCAATACCATTTGGCATTCTTGCTTATCAGTTTGATTGACCTCTATTTCTTGTAAAGTGGTTGTGGCAGGAACAAGGGAATGATTTCTGTGGATACTATGTCTGCGAGTCCATCCGCCACACGACCTGTGAGCGGGGCTACTCTGACGAACAATATGAAGTGCGTAAATAACAATATTCACAATTTTATTTTATTACCATCATTTGTGTTGAGTTTCATTCATTCATATATATATGTATTGACCCCCTTCTTCAAATTAGATGTTTCGGCAGCGGGATGAACTCCTAGAACCAGATCGCATGCGAGCAATTCAAGAGGAATTGGCGGCATTCTTTCTTGACCACGTGATCGCTGAAGACAGAGAATACTATGTGGACCATGCGTCTGTAATTTAGGAGATTATATTTGTAAGAGATAATTATTGTATATATGTAGCCGGTAGTGTCGGATAGATATACGAGAACTTGTTGTTCGACCAATCTCTCGGAGAAGGAGAGGTGGTCGATATCACATCTCTCTGTACGCATATATGTTCATGACGATCTTCTGTTTCCTTCGTTTGCTTACTAGCTAGCTATAGCGTGTCTGGTCCTCTCTATATGTATGTATAGTACGTAGCGTCGACCAAGCACGGACATAAGAGAGGACACTTCTCTCTATTAATTAGCTATCTAACACAATATATGAAATACCTAAATTAACCCCCCAAAACCCCCAACACCCCTCCTTTAAAAAAAACAAAAACCCCAGCCACAGAAATGCTGACGCGTGGAGATCTATTGGTCCCGGTTGCTGCCACCAACCGGGACCAAAGGCCCTCCTGCCTGGGCTCGGCGCACAGGCCACGTGGAGGCCCATCTGTCCCGGATCTGGTTTGAACCGGGACTAAAGGGTGAGGGCATTAGTAATGACCCTTTAGTCCTGGTTCAAGAACCGGGACTAAAGGCCCTTATGAACCGGGACAAAAGGCTGGTTTTCTACTACTGGGACCTTTAGTCCCCACTCTTTAGTGCCGGTTGTGGAACCGGCACTAAAGGCCCTTACGAACCGGCGCTAAAGCTCGGTTCTGCACCAGTGCCCTTGTGCTTCCTCCTCCATGGCCTCCCCCTGGATGGGGAAAGGTTCTCCCTCTGGTCCTTGGCCTTCATGGCGATGATGGCCTCTCCGGGATACTCCTCATGGCCACCGGTGATGATTGCCCCCTCCTGTAGGGTGCCGGAGAGGGCCTAGATTGATTTCTCATGCAGTACAAAAAAATACACTTCCGTGATGATACATGTTTGTCACAGTAGGTCGCGTTTTTGTGTCATGCATGTACATCCATGATGATTTTATGACCGAATCAAGATAGTCATACCTGTGCTGTCGTAGAAGTGTTTCATGACATTACCAAAATTATCATCACGGAAGTGTCCATTTCCATGACGATAAATCGCACGTCACAGAAGTGCTTTCGTCAAGGGTGACCGACACGTGGCATCCACTGTAACGGAACACCGTTAAGCTATTGGGTTGGGTTTTGGATCCGATAACCCGTTAACAGCCCCGACCAATGGGGATTTTCCACGTGTAAAATCATCATTGGCTGGAGGAAACACGTGTCGGCTCATCGTTGGACAGATGTCATCCACTCATTGGACGGAAGGCGCCTATAATACGTCGACACGTGGCACGGCCCAACAGAGGCCCATTCCTGTGAGAAGACCGGCCCGTTTGACTTGGTCAAAAGGTGGCGGGCCGGCCCATGGAAAGCCTGTTAATGGCCTGTTCGTATATAGCCCATTTACAGCCCACTAACCCAAGGCCCATTACGCCCTATCTGAATTAGGCCCAGTAGCGTCATCTGGGCCATCCAATATGATTCCAGCCCGTTTTCACTTCTGGCGCATGTATGGGCCATGACGTCTTTCGGCCCATATGAGGCCCTATGTAACTCTTGGCCTATAAACGGCCCGTGGTGTAACTGGCCCGTAATGAACAGTGTATCACTTTACACCCATTAACGGCCCGTGGTGAAACTGGCCCGTAATGAACAGTGTATCACTTTATACCCATTAACGGCCCGTTATTCCGTTGGGCCGTTTCCAGCCCATGTTATCTTTCGGCCTTCTCAGAGCCCATTTATTCTTGGGCTCATTTCCAGCATTCGTTTACTTACAGCTCGTTACTGTCATTTTCTGCTTGTGGGCCAAATTCAGCCCGTGGTTACAGTCGGCCCGTTTGTGGTTCGTTAATACGTTGGGCCGTTTTCATAGCGTCATCAAATACGGCCTATTAACGATGGCCCGTTATGGTCGGCCCATGAATGGACGATTCCAACTCTAGCCCGTTTACGGTCGTAATGCGGTCTATTTGGCCCATGTTTGGCTAATCGATCATACGGCCCGCAGAAGGCCCATTGATGATATGGCCCGCAAAAGGCCCATTGTTTCTACGGCCCATAGAAGGCCCATTGTTTCTACGGCCCGTAGAAGGCCCACCATTTCTACGGCCAGTAGGAGGCCGAGTGTCACTACAGTAAATATTAGCCCATGGTTCTTGTGGCCTAGTTTTAAAAAATAGGTTATTGCAGCCACTAGCTAACCGCGGAAAAAGAACTGCAATGACTACAAGCAAACAAATAAACAAGACAACAAGGAAATAAATAAGCAAGCAACTAACGCTAGGCTATCACGGCTATTACACATATTACATCCACTGGGCATCAAAGTTCACCACCAGTGCAAATATAGGGAACAAAGCAGCGTATCATATACACTGGTTGTCAAAGTTGGTGACCAGCGCAAATAAACGCCGCAGCAAAACAAATCCAGAACTGAAACCACTTTAGAAGATCTCAAGAAACAATATCCTGGTTACCCATAATGCTGGCAAGATGCTTAGCAAGCTTATTAACTTTCTCTTGTTTGGCGCTTATATCCTCCAGCGCTTGCTGTTACACCAGAAAATATGCATCTGAATTCTGCGGGGACTTCCTCAGTCCTTCAGCTTCCTATCGCAGCACATCTGATCGATGTCTTTCAACTTGAAGTTGAGACTCAAGAAGACGAACTGATTCAGGCAACGAGTTCGAAGAGCTTGTGCCAGCAGTAGTGGCCAGTAACTCGAACACTACATCAAGACAGGACTTTTGGGTTCCCTCACTGTCATCAAGATAGTTTTTATAAGCTTTCTTGGAGACCAACAGGGATGTCTCACTATCTTGAACCTTATCTGCATTACTTCCTTTACCATTGGATAACGCGGTACTGTTCTCCAATATTTTGTCCGCATTCTAAAAGAGAAACAAGCAGACACATCACATGTTTACCATGTTGTATATGAAACTCATTTTGGTAAATGAGTTCAGTAGTAAAGTGGACATGATAACAGCATGAAACAAACATATATCTATGTACCATGGTCACTTTATGGTCTATATCATTCTAGTTTTTGTTGCCAAATCAAGATAGAGACACAGTTCAAATAATATTTGTTCAAGACAAAGCAGAATAGACAGAATATAAGTGTGGGTAACTATAGAGCAATAACAACACTTGTAATGTGCATGACATGAGAACATAACTGTTTATTCAATTGAAACTGAAATCAACATAGAGCAGGTTACAACAGCAAACCAGTTAAAGAAACATGTTTAAAACATACCTGTTGCGCCATTGGAGTTTCAATTCCATCCTTCAAATTTGAAAATAGTTGGTACGAGTAAATACAGTAATGCAAGAGCAAAGGAGTATGAACCATAGCTACAGAACCTGACCTGAGAACAAATCTTCTTCTCCTTTAAGCGTTGAGTTGGGATTCGGAGTGGTGGTCCTCGTGCTTTGGGCACTGCAGTTCCCTTACTAACTACTCGTGTTTGGGTGCTCTGTGGTGGAGACGGTGCTGTGTCAACTGGAACTGGGTTACTATCTGCCGGGGTTGGGGTTAGAAGGGGTGTAGCTGGTTCTCTGTCCAACTGGGTAGGGGTACTATCTGCGAGAGTCTGGGTTATGTGTGGTGGATCTAGTCCTTGGGCAAGTACAACCGTGGTTCTATCCGCATCAGCTGGTAGCACTATCTTTTCTGAAGACCGTGTTGTTACTCCCTTAGATAGTGTCATCACGCTCTCCAATTCAAATGGTTGATAAACAAGAAAAGTAATTGAAAGTATAGACATTATATGATAGACAGTGCAATGGATAGTGGGGAATAAAAGAGGGCATGAAATAATTCATATTTATGTTGTCTAACCAAACAGGATAGCATGACACAATTTCACATATATGATGGCTAACTAAACAGGATAGCATGACACAATTTCACATTATGATGGCTAACTAAAAAAGATGGAAAGACATAGTTCAAAATATGAGACTATGTAAACATGATGACATGCCATAACTATATAATGTGTTTATCAAATAGGTTGGCATGCCATAATTCACATACATTCACGGATAGAATGCCATAATTCAAAATATGATGACTGTAAACACTAAACAGGATGAGATGATATAACTATATGATGTCTTTATTAAATGGGTTGCCATGCCATAATTCAGATAGATGATGTGTATGTACTATGTAAACATGATGACATGATATAATTCAAATATATGATTTATATAGTAAGCAAATAAGCAGATGGCAATCCATATATGATGTAAAAACTAAGCAATACAAGATAACATGCATGACATGGGTAATATAACCCTGCCAAGTTTGAGCATAGACCTCAGGGGGGAAATAGGACTGGTCATCACTCTCTGAATCCTCCTCTGAGGAGCTCTCTGTAACCAGCAAGATGTCTGCTTCAGCAGGTAGCATTGTCTGCTCTGAATACCTTGTTTTCACTCCAGATACTTCCATCACCGCTTCAAATGGCTGATGCATAGGAAGAGTAGTTGAATATACAAACATTGTCGACAAATGGAACATGTAATACAAAAAAAATGATAGCATGATATAATTCACATACATGATGATTGGCTAAACAGCATGGCATTGCATAATTCACATATATAATGCCTTTGCAACAAGATAGCATTGTATAATTCACATATATAATGTCTTGCAACAAGATGGCAATGCATAATTCACATATATGGTAATTAGAAACTGAACAGGTGGCATTCACACAAAGCATGTCTAAACTAATCAAATGACATAGCAATGTGAGACACCATAAGCACAGGAAAATATCTGGTGCACCGGAGCTTGTGGTGCTACCAGTGCACCGAACTCACATTGCGCATTTAAAATGTTTAAAAAATTCTGAAAAAAATTTAGCACACTCATACAACATCAATGTAGGTTGTCACAAAATTTCAAGTTACAATTCGAAACATAACTTGAAAAACTAAAATAACAAATTCAATACTGAATAGTACATAGCATAACTTGGGCTTTAGATTTGGTCTATTATCACACTGATGTCAAATTTGTCATTTTTGTATCTCAAAAAATATTTCAAAATTTTACACGAAATATTGTGACGTCAAACATTGATGTTGCATTAATGTGATAGATATTTTTGAGAATTTCTAAAACATTCTATTGCATCCGGTGCACCGGTAGCACCACCAGTGCGGGTGCACCGGATACATTCCCCCATACGCATGATATGAGCAACATAACCCTGCCAAGTTAGAGCATACACCTTGGGGGGGGGATAGGACTGGTCATCTGTCTCTGAATCCTCCTCTGAGGAGCTATTCGTAACCAGCGAGATATGCGCTTCGTCAGATAGCATAGTCTGCTCTGAAGACCTTGTTTTCACTCCAGAATTTGCCATCACCGTGTCAAATGGCTGATGCACACGAAGAGCAGTTGAATGTACTAACATTGTTGACAAATGTAATATGTAACGAAAAAAAAGGATGGCCTGATATAATTTACATATAAGATGACTAGCTAAGCAGGATGGCATTGCAAAATTCACATATATGATGCCTGGATAAACAAGATGTCGTTGCATAATTCACATAAAGGATGAATAAACTAAACAGATGGCATTCGCACAAAGGATGTCTAAACTAAGCAGATGACATATTTGATGTATAAAGTAAGCAATGCAAGACACCATATGCATGATATAACCAACATCAGCATGCCAAGTTAGAGCGAAGACCTCAGGGGGTAAATATGAGTTGTCTTCTCCTTCTGAATCCCCCTCAGAACAGATATCTTCCTCTCGATTACAATCCGAAATGCGTGGAGGGGAGCTGCCTTTGCGCCTACCATGGAGCGATGTCTGCATGAAATTTTATTGCCACACAAGGCTGTCTCTTTTGCTCTACATGTTCAGTTCCATTGTTTACAATAACTGTCATGCATAGGAATAAAACATAGCGATATTATGTAAGGAGTGCATGCAGAAATCCAGAGTGATGGTAGCAACCTGTGGATAGACCCAAAACCAATAATAGCAGGCAGATAATGGCTTTAGTTAAAAATACAGATAATGGCTTCTTTACTGTTTGTTTCCCACCCAACATGAAACTCATAGTAGACACTGGAGATTAACCAGATAGTAGATAAATACTATTGATAGCGGCCTCGATATGTACCCCACAACCATTTAAAAACTCAAGTTTGACCATTAATTTGGAGCTGACTCAGAGTCTAATCGGTGAACAAGACGATAAAGTAGCATGTAATATTAAGCGATGCATAACGTAAGCAGACACGAAAGAGTGCGACCTCTCATGCAGACCCGTGTAGTCCTTGAGGTCATCTGCTCGGTTGATGATGGTAATGCAGTTTTCATGGCTGCCAGCGGCGGGGAAGAAGATCTGAGGCGGCGAAAGACAGTCTAGAGGCCGGATCCCTGCTGTGCTGGACCCTTCTGTCGTTGGAGCAGCTGAGCTGGGGTGGACGACGGCGCAGCAGGAGCGGGACAAACCACGCAAGGTTTTCTTTGACAACTATCTGTAAGAGAAGTAATTCTATAAGGGCTTGTTTGAATTGGAGGATTCCAACAATGCAGGGATAGGAAATAGACAGGAATAGGATAGGAATGCACGTGCAAAACAGAGAATTTAAAAACACAGGATTTCTGCCAATATGGGTGTTTGATTCATAACAATTGGAAGATCACAGGATGCAAAGAAGCATGGTGAGAAAAAGTCAAACCACAAGAAAATGTACGGTTATAATGCTATTATGCTACTATCTCTTAGTCTTGTGCTTCATGAATAGGAATTTGAAAAGGAGGACAAGTGAAAATTAAAATTCCTACGTTTTTTCTTTCAAGGAGACACTAAAGGAAAAAATTCGTGTGCTCAGTGGACAATATATATATATATATAGCATGTAGAGTAAAAAAGAGATGCAACAAGTGTACAACCTCTTTGGCGAAGCCATGCCGATCTCAGCGTGATTGGGTTGGCCGGTGAGGATGCTCCAGCTGACTTTGCTGTCGGAGGAGGGGAAGAAGATCTTAGGCGTCTGGAGATGGAGCCCGAGGTACTGCTCCACTGTGATGGAGGGTTTCATCGTTGGAGCAGCTCCGGTGAGTTGGACGACGCTGAGGCTGAAGCAGGACAAGAGAGACAACGAACAACGTTAATCTGAGTGGAATTCTAATAGCATCTCCAATACACGACGTAAAATACATAACCACAAAGTGCTAAATGTAAAGTACATCAGCCGCTCATCTCTGAACTTAACTGTCGAAACTGAACTTAACTGTCAAAACTGAACTTTGCTGTCGAAACTTGATTTTGCTGTCGAAACTGAACTTTGCTGTCGAAACTGAACGCACTAGCAAGGTGTGGCTACACGTCGGTCGACTGACTCTTTCATCTCTGGTCAGTCGATTTTGCAGCCGTTGGATATGAAATCAAGGGCCTGCGGTTCATCTTCAACCTCCACCCCCTGAGTCGCCAGCCACCACCGGCCACACAGCAGCCCCCCGCCGCCCGCGGACGGCGGTGCATCGCCCCGCCCACCCCGAAAACACTCCCCACCGCCGGTCGACCGCCACCCCGGCCATCCCTCTAGGCCCCCCCGTGCCGATCTTTTTCTCCGGCGATCCCCACGCCACCGCCCTGCCAACGCCCCGCCACCGCCGGCGACCACCGCCCCATCCTGAACCCTAAGATAGATAGTGGGGTACCTCTCCGGCGAGCCCCCCTCCCCACTGCGGCTGGTTCTTCCTTCACCCCGGCGAGCCCCCCACCCCCTGAAAATCGACTGACCCAAAAGTCGATTCAGTCGATTGAAGTGTAGCTAAATCGGAGCAGCATCGCAAGCAAGAGCAAGAGCGAGAGCAGCAGCGCGAGCAAGAGCAATAGCAAGAGCAGACCAGGCAGGGGACCGAGAGCAAGAGCAGAGCAGCAGCGCGAGCGAGAGCTAAAGCAGCAGCAACTCCTACTGATGTGGACGTCGCCGCCGAGGGAGCGACGCCGTGGAGGAAGTGGTCGGCGACGCCGCCGTGGATGGAGCCGCGCTGTGTCGGCTCGGGACCGAGCGCCAGCAGCATCGTGAGATTGAATCAAGAAGAAAATGTGGCGATTAGTGTACAACCTCTTTGGTGGCGCCGATTAGGCCGCAGCTTCATCCGAGGAAACGGTGATGATGATGCTCTTCCGGTGGTGCAGGTGAAGATGGCGGTGTGGGAATGGAGGTGGCGCGAAAGACGAGGGGAACATCGGGGCAACTCCCTGGAGGTGGAGGACGGGGTGGCTGAACCGGCGAGACGATGAGATTGACGACGGATCCTCATCCGGTAAGATGGATGAGGGACGTCGAGGTGTTGCTGTGGACGATGTCGTCGGGGAAGAGGCTCCGGCTGGGTGGCGGACGGAGCAGGGTGTGGGGTTTCGTCGCGGGTTTTCGCGGCCTCGGTGTATGAATGGGCGGGTGGATGGGATGGCAGTGGGGAACCATGGCTTAGAGACGCGCTTGTCCGAAATGTGGGGTAAGTTATGAAAGTACCCCCACCGATTTGAGGCGGTTCTTTCGGTTCAGGGGTACCACGGGCATTTCGCGTGTCGGGATTTCACATGAGGTGGGATTTTTCGCGCGCGTTGTAATTTCGGAATAGCAAGGCGCGGGTTGAGATGGAGGGAGTTGTCGGAGCACAACGAGACAAAGATATATCTTAAATATTTCGGGCTAACAAGGCGCGGGTTGAAATTTCTGGACAAGCCTAACGTGTACTGTACCAAATCAATGCGCACTAAAAATGTCATTCAAAACTTTGAATTCATGTTATGTTCAATTAAAATCTTTTGCTACGTGTATAATGCATGCAACCTACTACTCAAATGAACGTTTTAGTGCATTCCAAACGTATATACTACCGCTTCAATATGAACTAAATTTGAATTCGTTTCTCTATTTGAATAAGATCTACAGTAATGATTGTTGTGAAGTCAAAGCATTTGAATTCGTTTCTTTGTTTTAATAAGATCTACAATCATCATTATTGTCAAGTTAAACCATCGTTTGTGTATTATCTTCACAACACACCACATGATTAGTCTCGAGTTACATATGAACTATGTGTACTATATGAACTCGAACTAGATTTTTTGAATCCACTTTATTTTGATTTCAAATCACATTACATTTCTAGCTCTAGCTAGGTCTTCATAATCTAAACCATGTCTCATATGTATAATGTGTTTATCACATTATGTATGGTGCCCCGCCCCCTACGCCTACAAGTATTTAGATGTGAGTTGCAAACACCACACATTACCACAAATTCAAATAAAATGTGAGAATGTTCGATATATAGTATTGTTCAGATTGTTCGATATTTAGTTGTAAGCTGCAAACGCCACACATCATCACAAATTCAAATAAAATGTGAGATTGTTTGATGTATAGTATGGTTTAGATTGTTCGGCATTTAGCTGTGAGTTGCAAACGCCATGTAGTATCACATTATGGTATAACATGTGCACATCACGTGTATCACCGCTATATTCATGCATGCAATGTTTAAAACACTATGATCTCCTATTCAAATATATGAATCCGCTTTCATATCAAATTATGATCTTTGTTAGTATGTTACACCCACACAATCCTCTAACCTTCGTAGCTACAACTAACTTTCTCTCGTGCATGCACACACCCTCCTCGCCCCCTCCCTCGGCATTCTATCCATCGGGCACATTCATTTTTTTTCTTTAGGTCGTTCTCCCAGAATCTCCACAACTCCTTTCCGACACACACCGATCGATAAACCTCTCTAGCGATGCCTGCCTACAACATACACACACACACCTTCAATCTCCTCCTTTATGTGTCCTTGACTTGTGTTTCTCATACGGTCACACACACGTGTAAACTCTCGCCCCTCTTTTCATCGATCTCACAACCGCACACTCCTCCCCCTATCTAGCTAGTAGTTGGGCCTCTCGCATCACCTCCTAGCTCCATTCTCTCTGTTTATCCGTCTCGCTGAGCCTTATTTGCCTCTAACAAATGGACATACACCAACCGATCTCTCGCTATACATATAGCTAGCTAGGTCCTTATAACTCGTTTTTACCCACACGTCAATCGATCTAACTCATTAGTTTTGTCTCTCCCTTCCTTCGACAAACAACAATTGATCTACTGATCTAGTTAGGTTTTCTTACCAAACACATGGTTCCCCTGCATCATCCATGGATGCGTCCCGACAGATCTATCACGCACAGGCACACACAGAAACACATCCTCACTCTTATTGATAACATTGCAGCTCCACCCTCAGTTTGTCTAGTAGGACTCTCCCACCATCTTCGAGAAGCAAGTCCATCACCCATCCATCACTCTACGCCTCTCCCTCCCTCTCTCTCTCCTCTCTCTCTGTCCCATCATATTTCCATTCCTTCAGTTATGTATGGATGTTGACCGATCTCCCTCAAGACATAGCTGGGTCTCTCCTTCTCAACACATATACGAGTCATTCTACCTCTATAGTTAGGCCTCTGCCTACCCCTCCCCCACCCCCTCCACCCCACACACACAGATACATCGAGCGCTCTAGTCATGTCTCCCTGCGACACACAAACTTGACATGTGCCCTCTAACGTTCCGGTAGGCCAGTCGCCCTATATCTTTGACTTGCACACACACACACACACACACACACACACACACACACACACACAATTTCGATGGCTCTCTTC
The DNA here is from genome assembly GCA_032464435.1 of Aegilops umbellulata. Lineage (NCBI taxonomy): Eukaryota > Viridiplantae > Streptophyta > Magnoliopsida > Poales > Poaceae > Aegilops > Aegilops umbellulata. The sequence goes on along the minus strand of CP136059.1, from coordinate 357,072,728 downwards.
ATCGATCTCGCACCCCACCACTTGATCCTCTCTTCGACTCTATCGATAGCTATGACCCCTCCCTCTCTTCTCGTGGATTGCTTGACCCTCTATGTATGATATGAATAGGCCTCCATTTCACACACATTGCATGCAAAATTTTGTTTGAGATGTCATCGACACATATTCCCACAAATAATTCACGAATTCAACCCCACCCCAAAACAAAAAGCACTCACGAACGCGATTAGTATTTCTCACACACACCCACGTAGGTGGGGGACGTGCACGAAGAGAAGAGGTGCATGCACGGCGCATGTACTCCCGTCTCTTTCCCAACCACACCCGCGCGGGTACACGGTGGAGCTCATTTCTGTACGAAAAAGGCAGCCCACGTGGTAATTTGGCACGTGTACTGGTTGTCCACTTGGTGGAGGGAGGATCGTCTACCACAGGTGAACAAACAAATTGCGACTTGACGTGTTATGTTAAAAAAGAGGCAAACCATGTGGGGCCTACCTTAGAAGCAAGGCTCTACACACTGGAGTACTTTTGATGTGTCCCGTCAACTCGCAGAACGAGGAGAAGCTTGCTTAGTACGCCGTCTCCCCCGCCCACGGGCGCGGTGGCTCGCAGGATGAGGTGAAGCTTGCTCCGCCTTACGCCCGCTCCCTCGCCCATGCGCGCGATGGCTCGCAGGACGAGGAGAAAAATTTACTACTCCCTCCGTTTACTCCTCGTCCCTACTACCTTGGTTATAGAGATTATATCATATTGTTTGGAATATATATGTCCTTTAGGAGATTTCAATATGAACTACTAGTACATACTCCAAACCCTGATGTATATAGACGTATTTTAGAGTGTAGATTCACTCATTTTACTCCGTATGTAGCACTCTCCCTCGCCCCTCGACCCTCGCCCACGTGGTGGACATGCAACAATTCATTCGGTCTTATATAGCCAGAACGATATATACTCCACTACCATTATTGCTCGACTTCCCGAAGAGGCGAAGAGCCAATCGCGAGGTTAATATTTTGGAGATGCCAAGCACAAGGTTATAGGAGAACGAGTAGTAGGTGCCTCGTCATTTATAAATAATGTTTTTTTTCTTCAGTGGCATGTACGCAATATGATAGGTTCATATGGAAAGAAAAGGAAACCGCTCCACTATATACATAGTCAGGACGGGCCAGCCTACATGGTTGCTTGCTGGGGTTGCTCTCTTCACTCTCTCTCTCGCACAAAACGACTGTGGCCACATCTTTAACATCCCGGCGGATCACGTCCGCTTGGGGAAGGGGTAGATGCTTAGTATAGATGCGGTGGCCGTCGCCGACGGCGAAAACCCACTGTCGGCACGTCCCTATCATGTTGGAAATATGCCCTAGTGGCAATAATAAATTAGTTATTATTATATTTCCTTGTTCATGATAATCGTTTATTATCCATGCTAGAATTGTATTGATGGGAAACTCAGATACATGTGTGGATACATAGACAACACCATGTCCCTAGTAAGCCTCTAGTTGACTAGCTCGTTGATCAATAGATGGTTACGGTTTCCTGACCATGGACATTGGATGTCATTGATAACGGGATCACATCATTAGGAGAATGATGTGATGGACAAGACCCAATCCCAAGCCTAGCACAAGATCGTGTTGTTCGTATGCTAAAGCTTTTCTAACGTCAAGTATCATTTCCTTAGACCATGAGATTGTGCAACTCCCGGATACCGTAGGAATGCTTTGTGTGTACCAAACATCACAACGTAACTGGGTGGCTATAAAGGTGCACTACGTGTATCTCCGAAAGTGTCTGTTGGGTTGGCACGAATCGAGACTGAGATTTGTCACTCCGTGTGACGGAGAGGTATCTCTGGGCCCACTCGGTAGGACATCATCATAATGTGCACAATGTGATCAAGGAGTTGATCACGAGATGATGTGTTACGGAAGGAGTAAAGAGACTTGCCGGCAACGAGATTGAACAAGGTATCGGGATACCGACGATCGAATCTCGGGCAAGTACTATACCGGTAGACAAAGGGAATTGTATACGGGATTGATTGAATCCTTGACATCGTGGTTCATCCGATGAGATCATCGTGAAACATGTGGGAGCCAACATGGGTATCCAGATCCCGCTGTTGGTTATTGGCGGGAGAGTTTTCTCGATCATGTCTACATGGTTCCCGAACCCGTAGGGTCTACACACTTAAGGTTAGATGACGCTAGGGTTATAAGGAAAGTATGTACGCGGTTACCGAATGTTGTTCTGAGTCCAGGATGAGATCCCGGATGTCACGAGGAGTTCCGGAATGGTCCGGAGGTAAAGATTTATATATGGGAAGTCCCGTTTTGGTCACTGGAAAAGTTTCAGGTACTATCGGTAACGTACCGGGACCATTGGGAGGGTCCGGGGGTCCACCAGGTGGGGCCACCAGGCCCAGAAGGCTACGTGGGCCAAGTGTGGGAGGGGTCCATCCCCAGGTGGACTGGTGCTCCCCCACCAAGGTCCAAGGCGCAGGGAGAGTGGGAGGGGGCAAACCCTAGTTCCAGATGGGCCTTAAGGCCCACCCTAGGTGCGCCCCCCTCTCTCCCCCCTTGGACGCACCCTAGATGGGTTTTGGGGGCTGCCGCCACCCCTAGGGAGGGAACCGTAGATGGGGGCACAGCCCCTCCCCTTTCCCTATATATACTTGAGGTATTGGGGGCTGCAAAATAGATGATTTGATCTCTCTCTTGGCGCAGCCCTACCTCTCTCCCTCCTCGTCTCTCGTAGTGTTTGGCGAAGCCCTGCTGGAGTTCCACGCTCCTCCACCACCACCACGCCGTCGTGCTGCTGTTGGATGAAGTCTTCCCCAACCTCTCCTTCTTCCCTTGCTGGATTAAGGCATGGGAGACGTCACCGGGCTGCATGTGTGTTGAACACGGAGGCGCCATGGTTCGGCGCTTAGATCGGAATCAACCGTGATCTGAATCGCTACGAGTACGACTCCTTTATTCTTGTTCTTGCAACGCTTCCGCTTAGCGATCTACAAGGGTATGTAGATGCACTCCCCTTCCCCTTGTTGCTAGATTACTCTATAGATTGATCTTGGTGATGCGTAGAAAATTTTAAATTTCTGCTACGATCCCCAACAGTGGCATCATGAGCTAGGTCTATGCGTAGTTTCTATGCACGAGTAGAACACAAGTTTGTTGTGGGCGTCGATATTGTCAATTTACTTGCCGTTACTAGTCTTATGTTGATTCGGTGGCATCGTGGGATGAAGCGGCCCGGACCGACCTTATGAAGGGTAAATAGTAATTGGCATATCACGTTGTGGCTTTTGCGTAGGTAAGAAACGTTCTTGCTAGAAACCCATAGCAGCGACGTAAAACATGCAACAACAATTAGAGGACGTCTAACTTGTTTTTGCTAGGTATGCTATGTGATGTGATGTGGCCAAAAGAATGTGATGAATTATATGTGATGTATGAGATTGATCATGTTCTTGTAATAGGAATCACGACTTGCATGTCGATGAGTATGACAACCGACAGGAGCCATATGAGTTGTCTTAATTTATTTATGACCTGCATGTCAACATAAACGTCATGTAATTACTTTACTTTATTGCTAAACGTTAGCCGTGGTAGTAGAAGTAATAGTTGACGAGACAACTTCATGAAGACACGATGATGGAGATCATGGTGTCATGCCGGTGACGATGATGATCATGGCGCCTCGAAGATGGAGATCAAAAGGAGCAAAATAATATTGGCCATATCATGTCACTATTTGATTGCATGTGATGTTTATTATGTTTTACATCTTATTTGCTTAGAACGACAGTAGCATAAATAAGATGATCCCTCGCTAAAATTTCAAGAAAGTGTTCCCCCTAACTGTGCACCGTTGCGAAGGTTCGTTGTTTCGAAGCACCACGTGATGATCGGGTGTGATAGATTCTAACATTCGAATACAACGGGTGTAAGCCAGATTTACACACGCAATACACTTAGGTTGACTTGACGAGCCTAGCACGTACAGACATGGCCTCGGAACACGGAAGACCGAAAGGTCAAACATGAGTCGTATAGAAGATACGATCAACATGAAGATGTTCACCGACGATGACTAGTCTGTCTCACGTGATGATCGGACATGGCCTAGTTGACTCGGATCATGTATCACTTAGATGACTAGAGGGATGTCTATCTGAGTGGGAGTTCATTAAATAATCAGATGAACTTAATTATCATGAACATAGTCAAAAGATCCTTGCAAATTATGTTGTAGCTTACGCTTTAGTTCTACTGTTTAAGATACGTTCCTAGAGAAAATTTAGTTGAAAATTGACAGTAGCAATTATGCGGACTGGGTCCGTATTCTGAGGATTGTCCTCATTGCTGCACAGAAGGCTTATGTCGTTAATGCACCGCTCAGTGAGCTGAACCTCGAGCGTCGTTTGTGGATGTTGCGAACATCTGACATACACGTTTTGATGACTACGTGATAGTTCAGTACGTAATGTTAAATGGTTTAGAATTGGTGCACCGAAGACATTTTGAAATGTCGCAGAACATATGAGATGTTCCAAGAGCTGAAATTGGGATTTCAGGCTCGTGCCCACGTCAAGAGGTGTAAGACCCGGACAAGTTTCTTAGCTTGCAAACTAAGGGAGAAAAGCTCAATCTTTGAGCATGTGCTCAGATTGTCTGAGTACTACAATCACTTGAATCCAGTGGGAGTTAATCTTCCAGATGAGATAGTGATGGTTCTCCATAGTCACTACCACCAAGCTATTAGAGCTTCGTGATGAACTATAACATATCAGGGATAGACATGATGATCCTTGAGCAATTCGCGATGTTTGGCACCGCAAAAGTAGAAATCGAGTAGGAGCATCAATTGTTGATGGTTATTAAAACCACTAGTTTCAAGAAGGGCAAGGGCAAGAAGGGATACTTCATGAAACGACAAATCAGTTGCTGCTCCAGTGAAGAAACCCAAGGTCGAACCCAAAACCTGAGACTAAGTGCTTCTGTAATGAGGGGAACAGTCACTGAAGCAGAACTACCCTAGATACTTGGTAGATGAGAAGGCTGACAAGGTTGACAGAAGTATATATAGGATATATATTATATTAAATGTGTACTTTACTTGTACTCCTAGTAGAACCAGGGTATTAAGATACCGGTTCGGTTGCTAAGTGTTAGTAACTCGAAATAAAAAAGCTATGAAAAAAAAACAAAGACTAGCCAAAGGTGAGACGACGATATGTATTGGAAGTGTTTCCAAGGTTGATGTGATCAAGCATCGCCTGCTCCCTCTACCATCGAGATTAGTGTTAAACCTAAATAATTGTTATTTGGTGTTTGCATTGAGCATATACATGATTGGATTATGTTGATCGCAATACGGTTATTCATTTAAGGAGAATAATGGTTACTCTGTTTATTTGAATAATACCATCAATGGTATTGCACCTAAAATGAATGGTTTATTAAATCTCGATCGTAGTGATACACATGTTCATGCCAAAAGATATAAGATAGTAATGATAGCACCACATACTTGTGGGACTGCCATTTGAGTCATGTTGGTATAAAACGCATGAAGAAGCTCCATGTTGATGGATCTTTGGACTCACTCGTTTTTGAAAAGATTGAGACATGCGGACCATGTCTATTGGTAGATATGCATGAAGAAACTCCATACAGATGGATCATTTGGGCTCACTTGATTTTGAATCACTTGAGACATGCAAATCATACCGCATGGGCAAGATGACTGAAAGGCCTCGTTTTCAGTAAGATGGAACAAGAAAGCAACTTGTTGGAAGTAATACATCTTGATGTGTACAGTCCAATGAGTGCTGAGGCATGTAGTGGATATCATTATGTTCTTACTTCACAGATGATTTGAGTAGATGCTGAGTATATTTACTTGATGAATCACGAGTCTGAATTATTGAAAGGTTCAAGTAATTTTAGGGTGAAGTTGAAAGATCGTCGTGACAAGAGGATAAAATATCTATGATATGATCATAGAGATGAATATCTGAGTTACGAGGTTGGCACACAATTAAGAAATTGTGGAAATTGTTTCACAACTAATACCATCTGGAACACCATAGTGTGATGGTGTGTCCGAACATCATAACTGCACCCTAATTGGATATGGTGCATACCATGATGTTTCTTATCAAATTACCACTATCGTTTATGGGTTAAGCATTAGAGACAACCACATTCACTTTAAATAGGGCACCACACAATTCCGTTGAGACGACACCATATGGCTTAGAGAAACCTAAGCTGTCATTTCTTAAAAGTTTGGGGCTACGGCGCTTATGTGAAAAAGGTTTTAGGCTGATAAGCTCGAACCCAAAGCGGATAAATGCATCTTCATAGGACACCCAAAAACAGTTGGGTATACCTCCTGTCTCAGATCCGAAAGCAATAGGGATTTTTTTTCTAGAATCGGGTCCTTTCTCGAGGAAAAGTTTCTCTCGAAAGAATTGAGTGGGAGGATGGTGGAGACTTGATAAGGTTATTGAACCGCCACTTTGTCGGTGTACAAAAAGAGGGGTACACTTTTTGTACCCCTATGACTATGCACGGGCAGTCTGAGCCACGGGCGCCGCCGCACCGAGCCCGGCAAGGGAGGTAGAACCAAGGTAAGGCCGAAGCCAAAGAGGAGCAGAACGACGTCAAGACCAAGACCACAAAGAGCAAAGGGGGCGAAGCGGGCCCCCCCGGCAAGATCCTTGCCGGGAGGCGGTTTTTGCAAACCCGGCAAGACCCTTGCCGTGGCAGCTCGCCCCACACCTACGGAGCGGGTCACCCTTGAGTCCACTGCCCCCATGGGGCAAGGATTTGGGAGGCATCCCCGTGGTGGTATGCAGATCTTTGTGAAGAGATTCAAGATCAGATGCACACTTTAGAAGATGATGGTCCTTGGCGGGATCCCAGCCAAGGAAAACCACAAGGCCCCCGGCAAGAGCCTTGCCGGGGATGGCAGCAGGTGCCACGGCAAGACCCTTGTCGGGACCCCGACAAGACCCTTGCCGGGGCTGCGGCAAGGCCCTTGGCAAGGACAACCGCGGGGCTACCATCGGACCTGCACCAGTCACGCCTCCACCACCGTTCGCATGCAGCTGCCAACCCAACCAGCTGGGCAGGCACCTGCGTGGCGGCATGCAGATCCTCGTGGAGACCCACCGCTGCGCCACCTCAGCTGCCTGCCCGCCTACATGGCATCGCAGGCACCGCTGGCCAGGGCGCGTGTCGACGTGGAAGAGAGCGGCGACGGACGAGACAGGGCTCTCCCCCGCCCCCGATAAAGCAAGGACACCTAAGCAAGGCGCATTAAATGCACCTTATCATGGAATGCGAGGGATAACCTCGCATCACTGTACCCTTTCCACCTCCTGTGTGCCACTGTGGCAGCCCCTTTCCCCATAAAAGGAGGCCCCAGGCGACCCGGAAGAGGATTCGGCTTTTTGGAGCTCCTCACGCCCCATAGCTAGCTCAAGAACACAAACATATAATCCACCAAAGAAGGAGTAGCGTTTTACGCATCTTCGCGGCCCAAACCTGGGTAAAGGAATCGTGCACTGCCTGCTCGATCCGCTCTTCTCACGGCCCCAGCGCCCCGCAACCGCAGAAAGGGATCCTCGTGATCCCATAGGTGTCGTTTCCCACCGACATCTTTGGCGCGCCAGGTAGGGGAGCGCAGTTGTGAGAATCGGCTTTAGCAGCTAGTTCGACGCTTCTTCATCGTCATGGCGCCTAAGAAGAAGAAGACGGTGGCGGTTGGCCCGTCGGATGCCGGGCATCCCGTCCCGACGCGGGCGAGCAGCGTTCGCCGAAAGGACCCGGGGCGCTGTTCACGAACACCAACACTGTCCCAGCAGCCGGAGTTTGGGAGGCGGCGATGTTCGTGCGCCGTTAACGGGCCGCACGCCGCCAAATCCAAAGACGGAGCCGGGCCCTCTGCAGGTGGCGCGGGACCTTCCGAGGTCGCTGCTGCCCTGCCCGCTGGCGGCGCGAGGGCCTCCAGGACTCCCACTCCGGCGCCGACAGCGCGCTCCTCTCAAGCTGCGCGCGACGAGCGGCGTGATCGCCCCGAAGACCCCGGGCGTCACCGCGGGAAAAGCCCCGAGCGCCACTCCCGGGATGTAGAAGACCTGCCAGCTCGCCGAGGTGCTGGTGAAGACGGCGTGCGACCGCGCGGTCGTGATAGAGCTCCTTCTAACGTGGTCAGAAGTCGAAGCGCGTCGCGATCCGTGCAGGTTTCGCTGTCACCGACGCCAGCAGAAGCCCTGGCGCGCGCGCAGTTGCTCCTCGACTATCCTCCCACTACGGGGAAACTCGACGAATGGAAAGCCACCATCCGAAGCCTTGTTGCAGTGGCCAACAAAGATGAGCCGACCCCGACGGAGCCCCCGGGTCGACGTTCCGACGGAGTCCCGCGTACCAGTGGCAGGAAGGCTGGCGGCGCCGCGACCACGGTGCACTCGCCTCCTCCTCGCCCGGTGCCACGGACACCTTCCCGTCGCGACGTTGCGGGCGATGAAATCTCTATAGCGTCATCCGACCCGCGGACCCACCAGGACCAACGCCAGGTCCTTCGGGATCGGGAACATGAAGACGCTCGGACCACCATCGAGCGCCGGCGCGGAGCGCGCCACCAGTCAGATAGGCGAGCGGGGCCTGCTGTGGACCACCCGGCACCGAGGAGCCCTGGGGGCCTGCCTTACGAGGTAGGCTGCCTGGCTTTTACCCGTGAGCTGCGGCAGTTCCAGTGGCCCACTCACCGCACTTTCAAACCTGACGTGGGCGAGAAGTACGGCGGCAAGACCCACCCATCCGAGTTCCTCAGCATCTACACCATTGCGATGCAGGCTGCCGGAGCTCGTGACAATAAGGTGCTTGCAAATTACTTCCGGTTGGCTCTTAAACCCAACGCCATGTCATGGTTGATGCACTTGCCGGTAGACTCCATTTCCTCCTGGTCGGATTTGTGCCATGAGTTCGTGGGCGCCTTCACTGGCGGTCACCAAGCTCATGGCCAAGCGAGTGATCTCCACGTCATTCCCCAGAAGGGAGGCGAGAGTCTCCGCAAGTACATACAGAGGTTCAGCCGGGTACAGTAAAATATCCCAGATGTTCACCCCGCCACCATCATCAACGCGTTCCATCAGAACGGTCGGAACCGCAAGATGCGCAAAGAGCTGGCGATGAACAAGGTGAAAGATGTCGCGGAGCTCTATGTTCTCGCGGACAAGTGTGCCCGGGCTGAAGAGGGGATGAAGTACCCTGGTGAAGACGCCGGTGTGGAAACCGACTCCTCTGGAGAGGACAACGCCGCCCCGGCGAAGAAAGGCCGGCACCGCAACAGCAAGCGCAAAGGGAAAGCTGTGCTTGCCGTCGAGGGGTCTGACGACACCGGCTCCACCAAGAAGACCAAGGCAGGTGACCCCGGCAAGGAAATTGCCGGATGTGTCGCCTGCCAGGCCTTGGCGGTTGCCGAGAAGCCAGGCAACTCCGACAAGCGATACTGCAAGATCCATCGCACCAAAGGCCATGCTCTCCAAGACTGCCGGCAGGTTGAGCTCCTCGCTGAGAAGCAGAGGGCTGAATATGAGAGGTGGGACAACGAGAAGGGCCAAGACGGTGCTGCGGGATCCGACAAGAAACGCGACGGCCAGGCGGGCCGTCGCGGCAAGGATAAGCAACAAGAGAGGCCCGCTCGGGGCCGTGACAGAAAGCCAGAAGATGACGATCACGAAGAGGACGATGAGTCCGGCGACCAAGAGTTTCAGAAAGCTACAGAGGCCATGTGCGTTGACGGCAGCGCTTCGCTGCATGCCTCTCGACGCCGGCTTAAACAGTGGGCACGAGAAATTGCAGCAGCAGAGCCGTCGTTTGATGCCCAGAGGCCGCTGAAGTGGTCCAGCACACCTATCATTTTTTGACTCTGAGGACCACCCTGATCGCACTACTGCGGTCGGGTGCTTGCCGTTGTTGGGTTCACCAACAATACGCAACCTCAAGGTGACAAAAATGTTAGTAGATGGCGGGGCCGGTCTGAACTTGATCTCGCCTGCCATGATCGAGAAGCTGCAGATCCTTGATGGAGACCTCGAAGAAACGGGCACGTTTCAAGGGGTCAGCCCGGGGAGAAGCCAACCCAAGGGAAAGGTCACGTTGCCCGTAACTTTCGGGAGCGACCTGAACTTCAGGACGGAGAGGGTTGTGTTTGATGTTGCCAAGATCCCCTTGCCCTACAACGGGATCCTTGGCCGCCCAGCGCTGGCCAAGTTCATGGAGGCGTCGCACTACGCCTACAATACCCTGAAGATGCCAGGGCCCGTGACGATCATCACCATCCCCTCCGACAAGAAGGATGCGCTGGTTTGCGCTGATCAAGTGTACCAGCAAGCAGTCGCAGTAACTGCCGCCGCTGGGGCACTCGCTCCTGCTGCCGGGACCCCGAGGGGGAGAAAGAAGAAGGAGGCCGGTGAGACCTCGGACACCCACTCCGGCAAGCGCACCTCTTCGGAGTGTAGCGCTGCCGTCGAGGACGTGCCAAAGAGCTCCGCCGGCGGAAGCAAGAAGTCCAGGCCACGCCGCTGGGAACCAAGAAGGTTTCCGTCAACAAGGACGGCACGGGAGGAGCTTTCACCATATGCTCCAACCTTGACGACAAATAGGAAGACGCGCTCGTCACCTTCCTGCGGGCGAATGTCGATGTGTTTGCATGGCAAGGTTCCGACATCCCCGGCGTTCCCAGGGAGGTGATTGAGCACCACCTTGCCGTCTGTCCTCATGCGTGGCCCGTCAAGCAAAAGGTTAGAAAGCAAGCTTTGGAACGAGAAGAGTTTATCACAGAAGAAATCCGGAAACTGGAGGCAGCGGGTTTGGTAAGAGGAGTGCTCCATCCGACATGGTTGGCCAATCCGGTCGCAGTGCACAAGGCAAATGGGAAGTGGAGGCTGTGTATTGATTACACAGATATCAATAAGGCTTGTCCTAAAGACCCCTTCTCGTTGCCACGCATCGACCAGATTGTTGACTCCATGGCTGGGTGTGATCTGTTGTCATTCCTCGTTGCCTACTCCAGCTACCACCAGATCTTCATGATGAAAGAAGACGAAGAGAAAACAACATTCATCACCACATGTGGTATGTATTGTTTCATACGGATGCCTTTCGGGTTGAAGAGTGCTGGATCGACGTTTGCGAGGGCGGTCCAGATTGGTTTTGAGCCCCAGCTCCATAGAAATATGGAGGCTTATATGGACGACATAGTGGTCAAAACCAAGGACAGGGCCACCTTCATATCAGATTTGCGGGAGACATTTGCAAATCTGCACAAGATCAACCTCAAGCTAAACCCTGAGAAGTGCGTCTTTGGTGTCCCGTCCGGCAAGCTTCTCGGGTTCTTTGTGTCGCAGCGGGGGATAGAGGCCAACCCGGACAAGATCAAAGCTATAGAGCAGATTGAAGCACCCAAGCGAATCAAAGATGTGCGCCGGCTTGCTGGTTGCGTGGCTGCCCTGGGCAGGTTCATATCCAAGTCCACCGAGCGCGCCCTTCCCTTTTTCAAGATCCTGAAAAAGGCGGGCCCGGTGGAGTGGACACCAGAAGCCGAAGCAGCATTGCAAGATTTGAAGAAGTACCTCTCCTCCGCACCAACACTAGTTGCGCCCAGGCCCTAGGAGCCGTTGCTGCTATACTTAGCGGCAACGAACCAGGTGGTCAGCGCCGCACTAGTGGCGCAGAGGGACGTCAACGACGAGGTAATGGCAGCAACAGAGCCCGACGCCACCAGTGCGGAGGCGACACAGTTGGTCGAGGTGCCGCCGAAGAAGAAAGTGATGCAGTGCCCGGTCTACTTCGTTAGCTCCCTCTTGCAAGGGGCTAGGTCGAGGTACTCCGGTGTGCAGAAACTGCTCTTCGGCCTTCTCATGGCCTCGAGGAAGCTACGTCACTACTTCCAGGCACACGAGTTCACTGTCGTCACTCGCCTCCCTCTGCAGCGGATATTGCACAACCCAGATGCGACGGGGAGGATTGTGGAATGGGCACTGGAGCTATCCAGCTTTGGCCTCAAGTTTGAAAGTACTTCGACGATCCAGAGCCGAGTCCTGGCGGAGTTCATTGCAGAATGGACAGCCACACCTGACGAACAAGCCCAAGAGACTGCTCTCCCCAGCAAGGAGGCAAGTTACGATTGGATTATGTACTTTGATGGGGCTTTCTCCCTCCAGGGTGCCGGGGCTGGCGTACTGCTTGTTGCCCCCACCGGAGAGCACCTCAAGTACGTGATCCAGATGCACTTCTCCAAGGAGGTGTCAACAAACAACACGGCGGAATACGAGGGGCTGCTTGCCGGTCTTAGGATCGCGGCGGACCTCGGAATCAAAAAGCTCATCGTTAGGGGCGACTCGCAGCTTGTCGTCAAGCAAGTCAATAAGGATCACCAGAGCCCGTTGATGAAGGCCTACGTTGATGAAGTGAGAAAGCTGGAAGAGCGTTTCGACGGTATCCAGGCTGAATACGTTCCCCGAACAGAGAACGATATCGCCGATTACCTGTTGAAGCGCGCTGCCCTCAAGCTACCTGTGGAACCAGGTACCTTTGTGCTTTAGCTAACTCAGCCATCCGTTGATCCATCAACAGAGCAGAACAAGAGAAGAAAATCAGGACCCGGCAAGTACTTTCCCGCCGAGCTCCCCGGAGCCGCCGGCAAGGATGTTGCCAAGGACACTGAACCCGCCACGGGACGGCTAGCTCCGGCAGGACACCAAGCTCTTGCCGTCGAGACAGCCGCCCCTATAGCGGAGGAAATGCCTTTAGTCCTCGCCATCGAGCCTCAGGCTCGAGCGTGGGCACAACATACCGTCCGATTCCTCCAGACAGGGGAGCTTCCTGAGGAGCAGGAAGAAGCGGAAAAAGTAGCCCGTCGCTCTGCCATGTACCAGTTCGTCGATGACGTCCTGTACAGGAAGAGAACAAACGGTGTGAAATTGAAGTGCATCCCTCGAGAGGAAGGACTGGAGCTGTTGGCAGAGATACATGGAGGCATATGTGGATCCCACATTGGGTCGAGAGCCCTTGCCGGCAAGGCGTTCCGGCAGGGTTTCTTCTGGCCCACCGCCCTCCAGGATGCAACGACACTCGTCACCAGGTGTGAGGCGTGTTTGTTCCATTGAAGAAAGCTTCATCAACCAGCTCAAGCCCTTCAAACCCTTCCTCTCTCCTGGCCCTTCTCGGTCTGGGGGCTCGACATACTGGGCCCTTCCCCCCGCGCTGTCAAGGGCTTTGAGTACTTGTACGTAGCCATCGACAAGTTCACAAAGTGGCCGGAAGTGGAGGCAGTGAGGAAGGTCACAGCTCAGTCAGCCGTCAAGTTCTTCAAGGGGCTAGTGTGCCATTACGATGTACCCAACCGGATCATCTCCGACAACGGTACGCAGTTCACAAGCCGCACCTTCATGGAATATACTCAGGACCTCGGCAGCAAAGTCTGTTTCGCTTCCGTCGCTCACCCGCGGAGCAACGGGCAAGCGAGAGGGCAAATGCTGAAGTGTTGCGAGGCTTAAGGACCAGGACCTTTGACAGACTGCACAAGAGCGGAAGGCGCTGGATTGATGAGTTCCCGACGGTTCTTTGGTCAATCAGGACGACACCAAATCGAGCCACCGGCCAGACACCCTTTGCCCTGGTATACGGGGCAGAAGCAGTTATCCCCACTGAACTCATATACGGGTCACCTCGAGTGCTCTCTTATGATGAGCTTGAGCAAGAGCAACTGCGGCAAGACGACGCACTGCTCCTTGAGGAAGATCGTCTTCGGGCGGCTGTGAGAGCAGCACGCTACCAGCAAGCCTTGCGCCGCTACCATAGCCGCAAGGTTCATGCCCGGAGCCTTGAGGAAGGCGACCTTGTTCTTCGGCGCGTTCAATCGGCCAAGAATTCCAACAAGTTGACGCCGAAGTGGGAAGGCCCTTATCGGGTAATATGAGTCACCAGGCCCGGCGCAGTCCGCTTGGAGACCGAAGATGCCGTTCCGGTGAGCAACTCCTGGAACATCGAGCATCTTCGCAAGTTTTACCCATAAGGCGCGGCTTGTCGGGCCTCCCGGCAAGCCACCTTTTGTACAAGCATTGCCGATGATGCATGTAACCGTTTGTACAAAGCCAGGCGCAGTCCCTGAGCATAAATGAAGCGCTAGCGCCCTAAGTTATAGCATGCATGCTAAATCGAGTCTCGTCCTTGGTTAGGGTTGATAGTGCTTAGCGGCGGCTAACCCCTAGCTTAGAGGTCGAGTGTGCGTCTCTTTCCTGTTCTTTTGTCTCCTTTGGTTCGCAGGGCTCGGATATCCTTGCCGGATCACTTGAGGATGAAAAAAAGGAGAAGAGGGACGGACCAGCATCTGGACCCCGGCAAGCCAGTGTTACCGGGGGCTGCAAGTACAAAGATTCACCCACGGCGAACCAGAGTTGCCGGGGGCTGCAGTTTCAAATAAGTTCTTCATCCCTTATCATGCATTCTCTTATGGACTGAGGTATGCGAAACCTCATTTCTTCCTAAAGCTACCGTGCTCCCCTAACTCTAGGCCCTAGGGCTCGTTCCTGGAGCCAGGTTTGGTCATAGTCGCGGCAGCGAAGGGACGAAATGAGGAGCCTGAACCCGCCTCATCCCTGCCTCCGCCGAAAGCGTGAGAAAGGTCGAGCGACGTGGGAAGACGTCAGGGCCTGCTGCCGGGCAAGGAAGTGTCTATCTTAAAGATATCAAGGATTTTCCCCTTGACGTGGGTTCCACCCGCAAGAAAAGTGACCCGGCAAGCATTCCTTTTTCATTAAAAACATTCCACTCAGGTACAGTTCATGGAGAATGAAAAACATGAATGATGGGATTACAAGCTTTAAATTCAGTTAAGGCCCGAAGGCTTACAAACTAAAAAGAGATAAGGTGCCCATAATCCCTTTCTTATCCCTCTCTTCAGGAGGCAGGTCAAGGAGGCGAAAAGGGCAAAAGGGGCGCCCAGACGAGCTACAGGTGGCAGAAGACACCAAGAGAACATCTCGGTGGTCGTCCAAAGGCTGGGTGGTGATGGCAGCGCCGGAGGCAGAGCTCGAAGACGAGGCGGCAGGACGTCAGCACGCGTCGAAGGCGTCGTGCCCACGTACTCCGAGTTGACGGCCTTGCCGCCCGCCCTCTTCCTCTTCCGCAGCCTCCCAACGCCAGCCGCCGAAGGAGACAACCCCGAGAAGTTCAAGGAGCCGGCGACACGGATGATGGGGTCGCCGGTGCCGCATGGAGCGGCGCCCGACACCTAGTCGGACCTGTCATCCTGCCGCCCGCTACCCTCGTCGTCGCTGCTGCTGACCTCCTCGTCACTCCCGCTCGAGGAGGAGTCTTCGCTATCGGAGGAGCTCTCCACGCAGCACCTTGCCCGAGTCCCGAAGCACCCGAAGACCTTGACGGATAGGAGACCACCCTCCATCAGCTTAAAATGGAGGGTGAGCCCCTCCATCAGGCGGTGGATACGGGCGAACATCTTCCACCCTCGACCAAGATACATCACATTAGGGGCTGGGAAGTCGACGCGGACTCGCGTACCGCTGATTCCACAGCCCCTCATGTGCAGCCTCAGTGTCTCAGGCGGGTCCAGCTCCATCTCGCTCGCGAATGGAGTCGGGAGACGAAGACAACGGCGAGGAGGCCGCCGCAGCCTGACGAAGAACTCAGAAGGGTCGTCCCCAACATGGCCCTCCATGGGGAGAGGAACTGCTGGCGGAGGCGAAGCCGGCGCGCCGCCCCGTCCTCCTCTTCCCCGAGCGCCTCGGCCTCGCCCACGGTCTCGCCCTCTCCCCCTTCCCCTCGCGGCTGGCTCTGCCACCGCAGGTGCAGGAGAAGGAGGGACGCGTTGTCGAGCGGCCACCCTTGTCGCCACCGTCGAAGGACCAGGGTTCCCTTTCTCCATGGCGAATGAGAGGGAGGGGAGAAGAAGCTGAAGAAGTGAGATGGAGGAATGCAGGGCACCGACCCCCCTGCTCTTTATAAAGGAGCAGGGTGGGGGCTCGACCGCCCCGTTCCGCCAATGAGGACGTGAATGGCGCAGGAGACCGGGGCCGATCCGCCGCCCCAGCCCGCGGCAGCCCGGCTTCCCGCCTCCACCAACTGCCACCCCAGGCGCATGAGCGCCGCGTGGCGAACGTGCAGAACCGAAGCGACGGGTGAGCCCTCCACCCTCGTGGGCCCCATGTTGCTCCACCGATGTACTTCTTCCTCCTATATATACCTACGTACCCCCAAACTACCAGATACAGAGCCAAAAACCTAATTCCACCGCCGCAACCTTCTATACCCGTGAGATCCCATCTTGGGGCCTGTTCCGGAGCTCCGTCGGAGGGGGCATCAATCATGGAGGGCTTCTACATCAACACCATAGCCTCTCCGATGATGTGTGAGTAGTTTACCTCAGACCTTTGGGTCCATAGATATTATCTAGATGACTTCTTCTCTATTTTTGGATCTCAATACAATGTTCTCCCCCTCTCTTGTGGAGATGTATTCGATGTAATCTTCTTTTGCGGCGTGTTGGTTGAGACCGATGAATTGTGGGTTTATGATCAAGTTTATCTATGAACAATATTTGAATCTTCTCCGAATTCTTTTATGTATGATTGGTTATCTTTGCAAGTCTCTTCGAATTATCAGTTTGGTTTGGCCTACTAGATTGATCTTTCTTGCAATGGGAGAAGTTCTTAGCTTTGGGTTCAATCTTGCGGTGTCCTTTCCCAGTGACAGTAGGGGCAGCAAGGCACATATTGTATTGTTGCCATCAAGGATAACAAGATGGGGTTTATATCATATTGCATGAGTTTATCCCTCTACATCATGTCATCTTACTTAAAGCGTTACTCTGGTCTTATGAACTTAATACTCTAGATGCATGCTGGATAGCGGTCGATGTGTGGAGTAATAGTAGTAGATGCAGGTAGGAGTCGGTCTACTTGTCGCGGACGTGATGCCTATATACATGATCATACCTAGATATTCTCATAACTATGCTAAATTCTGTCAATTACTCAATAGTAATTGGTTCACCCACCATAATACTTATGCTCTCGAGAGAAGCCACTAGTGGAACCTATGGCCCCCGGGTCTATTTTCCATCATATTAATCTTCCAACACTTAGCTATTTTTATTGCTTTTTATTTTACTTTGCATCTTTAGCATAAAAATACCAAAAATATTATCTTATCATATCTATGAGATCTCACTTTCGTAAGTGACCGTGAAGGGATTGACAACCCCTTTATCACATTGGTTGCGAGGATTTTATTTGTTTGTGTAGGTGCGAGGGACTCGTGCGTGGCCTCCTACTGGATTGATACCTTGGTTCTCAAAAACGGAGGGAAATACTTGCGCTGCTTTACTGCATCACCCTTTCCTCTTCAAGGGAAAACCAACGCAGTGCTCAAGAGGTAGCAAGAAGGATTTATGGCGCCGTTGCCGGGGAGTCTACGTAAAAGTCAACATACCAAGTACCCATCACAAACCCTTATCTCCTGCATTACATTATTTGCCATTTGCCTCTCGTTTTCCACTCCCCCACTTCACCCTTGCCGTTTTATTCGCCCTCTCTTTTCCATTTGCCTTTTTCTCTCTTGCTTCTTGTTTGCTCGTGTGTTGGATCGCTTGCTTGTCGTTATGGCTAGTTCCCTATCTTCTCTGTTGTCTCTCGAGAATGAAGTTCTTAATTTTAAGCAAAGGGAAGGAGAAAATTTAAAAGAGCTTGGTATAGAATTTGCAATGCTCAAAATAGATCTACCAGGAAGCAATCTACTTCCGTTCTTGTCCACTATTTTTATGTAGGTACTACTCCTTGGTACAGATATATCCTTGATACCATGATAGATTTGTTTGGCTCACCCCCTCTTATGATTAACGGAACTATGTTAACTTTGGAACATGTAATGCAAAGACTTGAAATAATTGAAAATAAAGTTGGTATAGTAGAGCTAATTGAAAATTTGGATAAAAAGATCCACAACGAAATCACTCAATATGGATCTAAAGTAGGAGTCACTTTGAAAAATATTAAGGAGAAGAAACCCATAGTTAATGAGAAAATAAATCAGGATTCCACTAGAATCGATAAACTTGAGGATATCATTACCAACTTGGGAACCGCTTTTTATTCCATAAAGAGTACTCCAAGTCCTCCAACTAAAATTGCCAAGCTTATGTATGTTCCTAAAAATAAGGGTGAATCCTCTAGTAAGGAAACTGCGGATCTCAAATCTATAAGTATTCATCCCAATCTTTTTGCTATCATTAAGGAACCATTTGTTACAAATGAATTTTTCGATCTTGTGCCTGAAAGTTTGATAATTAATAAAAAGAAAGAAACTCCTAAAAATGATAGATGCCTTATTGAAGAATTGCTACCAAAGATGGCAATACCTAGATCTATCCTTGCTATTATACCTAGCTAGGGGCGTTAAACGATAGTGCTTGTTGGGAGGCAACCCAATTTTATTTTTATTTTTTTGCTTTTTGTTTTTGTTTAGGAAAAAATATTTGATCTAGCCTCTTGTTAGATGTCTTTTTATGTTTTAATTAGTGTTTGTGCCAAGTTTAACCTATAGGATCTTCTTGGATGATAGTTGTTTGATCTTGCTGTAAATTCCAGAAACTTTATGTTCACGAAAATAATTGTTAAAAATCACCAGAACGTGATGAAATATTGATTCCAATTTATGCTGATCAATAATTTTTTTTCTAGGTCGTCCTATTTTGGTAGATTTTTTGGAGTTGCATAAGTTTGTGTTAGTTATAGATTACTACAGTCTGTTCTGTTTTTGACAGATTCTGTTTTTCATGTGTTGTTTGCTTATTTTGATGAATCTATGGCTAGTAAAATAGTTTATAAACCATAGAGAAGTTGGAATACAGTAGGTTTAGCACCAATATAAATAAAAAATGAGTTCATTACAGTACATTGAAGTGGTCTTTTGTTTTATTTCGCTAACGGAGCTCACGAGATTTTCTGCTGAGTTTTGTGTTGTGAAGTTTTCAAGTTTTGGGTGAAAGATTTGATGAATTATGGAACAATGAGTGGCAAGAGCCTAAGCTTGGGGATGCCCATGGCACCCCAAGATAATATAAGGACACCTAAAAGCCAAAGCTTGGGGATGCCCCGGAAGGCATCCCCTCTTTCGTCTACTTCCATCGGTAACTTTACTTAGAGCTATATTTTTATTCGCCACATGATATGTGTTTTGCTTGGAGCGTCTTGTATTATTTGAGTCTTTGCTTTTTATTTACCACAATCATCCTTGCTGTACTCACCTTTTGAGAGAGTCACACTTGATTCGTAATTTATTAGAATACTCTATGTGCTTCACTTATATCTTTTGAGCTATATAGTTTTGCTCTAGTGCTTCACTTATATCTTTTAGAGCACACTGGTGGAATTGTTTTATAGAAACTATTGATCTCTCATGCTTCACTTATATTATTTTGCGGATCTTAAAATAGCATGGAAATTTTCTTTAATTAATATCATGAGAAATTTGATGCTTGATAATTGTTTTGAGATATAAAGGTGGTAATATCATAGTTGTGCTAGTTGAGTAATTGTGAAATTGAAAAATACATGTGTTGGAGTTTGTGATTCCTGTAGCATGCACGTATGGTGAACCGTTATGTAACGAAGTCGGAGCATGAAGTATTTGTTGATTGTCTTCCTTTGTGTGGCGGTCGAGATCGCGCGATGGTTAACTCCTACCAACCCTTCCACTAGGAGCATGCGTAGTAGTACTTTGCTTCGAGGGCTAATAAATTTTTGCAACAAGTATATGAGTTCGTTATGACTAATGTGAGTCCATGGATTATACACACACTCCTTTCCGCAATTTTCTAGCCTCTTGAGTACCGTGCATTGCCCTTTCTCACCTTGAGAGTTGGTGCAAACTTCGCCGGTGCATCCAAACCCCATGATATGATACACTCTATCACACATAAACCTCCTTATATCTTCCTCAAAACAGCCTCCATTTCCATAGCCATTCCGAGATATATTGCCATGCAACTTTCCACCGTTCCGTTTATCATGACACGCTCCATCATTGTCATATTGCTTTGCATGATCATGTAGTTGACATTGTATTTGTGGCAAAGCCACCGTTCACAATTCTTTCATACATGTCGCTCTTGATTCATTGCATATCCCAGTACACCGCCGGAGGCATTCCTATAGAGTCATATTTTGTGCTAAGTATTGAGTTGTAATTCATGAGTTGTAAGTAAATAAAAGTGTGATGATCATCATTATTAGAGCATTGTCCCAAGTGAGGAAAGGATGATGGAGACTATGATTCCCCCACAAGTCGGGATGAGACTCCGGACTAAAAAAAGAGTCCATAAAAAAGGGGCCCAAATAAAAAAATGAGAGAAGGGACAATGTTACTATCCTTTTACCACACTTGTGCTTCAAAGTAGCACCATGATCTTCATAATAGAGAGTCTCTCATTTTGTCACTTTCATATACTAGTGGGAAATTTCATAATAGAACTTGGCTTGTACATTCCAATGACGAGCTTCCTCAAATGCCCGAGGTCTTCGTGAGAAAGCAAGTTGGATGCACACCCACTTAGTTTCTTTTTGAGCTTTCATAGACTTATAGCTCTAGTGCATCCGTTGCATGGCAATCCCTACTCCTCGCATTAAAATCAATTGTTGGGCATCTCCATAGCCCGTTGATTAGCCTCGTTGATGTGAGACTTTCCTCCTTTTTGTCTTCCCACATAACCCCTACCATTATACCTTATTGCACCATAGTGCTATATCCATGGCTTGCGCTCATGTATTGCGTAAGAGTTGAAAAGGCTGAAGCGCATTAAAAGTATGAAAAAATTGCTTGGCTAAAACCGGGGTCGTACATGCATGATATGAATATTTTGTGTGGGGAAGATGGAGCATAGCCAGACTACATGATTTTGTAGGGATAACTTGCTTTGGCTATGTTATTTTGATAAGACATAATTGCTTAGTTAGTATGCTTGCAGTATTATTGTTTTTATGTCAACATTAAACTTTTCTCTTGAATCGTATCAAATCTGAACATTCATGCCACAATAAGAAGAATTATATTGCTAAGTAGCATTCCACATCAAAAATTTTGTTTTTATCATTTACCTACTAGAGGACGAGCAGGAATTAAGCTTGGGGATGCTTGATACGTCTCCAACGTATCTATAATTTTTGATTGTGCCATGCTATATTATATTCCGTTTTGGACATTAATGGGCTTTATTATACACTTTTATATTATTTTTGGGACTAACCTATTAGCCGGAGGCCCAACCCAGAATTGTTGTTTTTTTTGCCTATTTCAGAGTTTCGCAAAAAAAGAATATCAAACGGAGTCCAAACGGAATGAAACCTTCGGGAACGTGATTTTCGGAACGAACGTGATCCAGAGGACTTGGACCCTACGTCAAGACATCAACCAGGAAGGCACGAGGTAGGGGCGCGCCTACCCCCTGAGGCGCGCTGTCCATCCTCATGGGCCCCATGTTGCTCCACTTACGTACTTCTTCCTCCTATATATACCTACGTACCCCCAAACTACAAGATACGGAGCCAAAAACCTAATTCCACCGCCGCAACCTTCTGTACCCGTGAGATCCCATCTTGGGGCCTGTTCCGGAGCTCCGCCTGAGGGGGCATCGATCATGGAGGGCTTCTACATCAACACCATAGCCTCTCCGATGATGTGTGAGTAGTTTACCTCAGACCTTCGGGTCCATAGTTATTAGCTAGATGGCTTCTTCTCTCTTTTTGGATCTCAATACAATGTTCTCCCCCTCTCTTGTGGAGATCTATTCGATGTAATCTTCTTTTGCGGTATGTTTGTTGAGAACGATGAATTGTGAGTTTATGATCAAGTTTATGTATGAACAATATTTGAATCTTCTCTGAATTCTTTTATGTATGATTGGTTATCTTTGCGAGTCTCTTCGAATTATCAGTTTGTTTTGGCCTACTAGATTGATCTTTCTTGCAATGTGAGAAGTGCTTAGCTTTGGGTTCAATCTTGCGTTGTCCTTCACCAGTGACAGTAGGGCCGGACAGCAAGGCAAGTATTGTTTTGTTGCCATCGAGGATAACAAGATGGGGTTTATATCATATTGGATGAGTTTATCCCTCTACATCATGTCATCTTACTTAAAGTGTTACTCTGTTCTTATGAACTTAATACTCTAGATGCATGCTGGATAGCGGTCGATGTGTGGAGTAATAGTAGTAGATGCAGGCAGGAGTCGGTCTACTTGTCGCAGATGTGATGCCTATATACATGATCATACCTAGATATTCTCATAACTATGCTCAATTTTGTCAATTGCCCAACAGTAATTTGTTCACCCACCGTAATACTTATGCTCTCGAGAGAAGCCACTAATGAAACCTATGGCCCCCGGGTCTATTTTCCATCATATTAATCTTCCAAGACTTCGCTATTTTTATTGCCTTTTATTTTACTTTGCATCTTTATCATAAAAATACCAAAAATATTATCTTATCATATCTATCAGATCTCACTTTCCTAAGTGATCGTGAAGGGATTGACAACCCCTTTATAGCGTTGGTTGTGAGTATTTTATTTGTTTGTGTAGGTGCAAGCTACTCGTGCATGGCCTCCTACTGGATTGATACCTTGGTTCTCAAATACTGAGGGAAATACTTACGCTGCTTTACTGCATCACCCTTTCCTCTTTAAGGGAAAACCAATGCAGTGCTCAAGAGGTACCAGCATGTAGATCCTTGTGAAGACAAGGAACACTCAAGATCAGATGGGATTAGAAGATGATGATCCTCGGTAGGATCCTTGCCGAGGAAGGCCACTAGATCCCCGGCAAGGTCCTTGCCGGGGACGACAGCGCGCCACGGCAAGACCCTTGCCGGGCCACCCGGCAAGGCCCTCACCAAGGATGCTAGCAGGGCCACCGCCAGACCCGCACCAACCAAGTTTCCACCGCCGTTCGCATGCAGCTGCCAGCTCAACCAGCTGAGCAGGCACCTGCATGGCAACATGCAGCTCCCGGGACAACTTGTCAAGCGCCTGCGTGGCGGCATGCAGATCTTCATGGAGGCTCCACCACCGCGCCACCCCAGCTGCCTGCCTGCCTACATGGCACCGCATGCCTCGCTGGCCAAGGCGCATGTCGAAGCAAGGAGGAGCGGCGACGGACGGGACGGGCCTCGCCCCCGTCCCCGATAAAGTTAGGGGACACCTAAGCTACGCATTAAATGCGTCTTATCCTGTAATACGAGCGATAAGCTCATAGCACTGTGCGCCTTTCCACCTCCTGTGTGCCACTGTGGCAGCCCCTTTCGACTATAAAAGGAGGCCCATGGCATACTGGAGAAGGATTCGGCTCTTTGGAACCACACACTCATCACAGCTAGTCCGAGAGCTCAAGAACTCTTTGAAATACACCCACCAAAGCAGGACTAGGGTTTTATGCATCCTCGCGGCCCGAACCTGGGTAAACGATCCTCGTGCTGGTTACTAATCCTGCTCTTCTCGCAGCCACGCGCAGCGGCAACCGTAGTAGGGATTCTTGTGATCCCATAGGTGTCGTTCCACACCGACATCTTTGGCGCGCCAGGTAGGGGGCGCACTTGTGAGAATCTGGTCTAGTAGCTAGGCTAGCAGTTCTTCGTCGCCATGGCTCCCAAGAAGAAGACGGCCACGGTGATCGGCTCGTTGGGAGCCGAACGGCCCGTGCTAGTGCGGGCAAGCAGTGGGCCGATCGTCGACAGGACCCGGGCCGCGGTCCGCGAACACCAGCATCACCCTGGCAGTCGGAGCCTAGCGAGGGGCGTCGTTCGCTTGCCACACAACCGGCCGCACGTCTCCAGATCCAAAGATGGAGCTGAACCCCCGACATGTGGCATGGGGCCCTCCAGGAGTGTCGTTGTGCCACCCCCGGGTGGCGCAGCGACCTCCAAGAAGCCCACGTCGGCGACCACTGCGTGCTCTTCCCATGGTGTGCGCGACGAGCAGCGTCACCACACCGGTGACCCTGGGCACCGCCGTGGGAAGAGCCCTGTGTGTCGTCCACGAGATGAAGGAGTTCAGCATGCCCGCCGAAGTGCTGGCGAAAATGGCACGCAGCCGCTGGATCGTAACGGCGCTCCTTTTAACGTGGTTAGAAGTCGAAGCGAGCCGCGATCCACGTAGCTATCGCCACCGCCCACGCCAGTAGAAGCTTTGGTGCGCGCGCAGCTGCTCCTCGACTTCCCTCCTACTACAGAGAAGCTCGACGAGTGGAGGGCCACCATCCGGAGCCTCGTCGCCATCGCCAACAAAGACGATCCCAAGCCGGCGGGGCCCTCGGGACGGCGCTCCACCGAGCCACCACGCGCTGGCGTTGGGAGGACCGGGGGAGCTGCGGCCACGGTGCACTCTCCTCCACCTCACCAGCCGCCACGGGCGTCGGCCCGTCGTTACGACGCTTGTGATAACATCTCCATAGCGTCGTCCGACCCGCGGACCCTCCGCGACCAGCGCCAGGTTCGTCGGGAACAAGCTCATGAAGACGCTCGGACCACCATCAAGCGCCGGCGCAAAACTCGCCACCAGTCGGACAAGCGGGCGGGACCCGCTATGGACCACCCAGCACCGGGGGTCTCCGGCGGCCTACCTTACGAGGTGGGCTGCCCGGCCTTCACCTGTGAGCTGCGGCAGTTCCAGTGGCCGTCCCACCGCACGTTCAAGCTCGACGTCGGCGAGAAGTACACCGGTAAGACCCATCCTCCGAGTTCCTTAGGATCTACACCATCGCGATGCAGGCTACTGGAGCTCGCGACGACAAGGTGCTTGCCAACTATTTCCCGCTAGCACTGAAGCCCAATGTTATGTCTTGGTTGATGCACTTGCCGGCGGATTCCATTTCTTCTTGGTCGGATCTGTGCCATGAGTTCGTTGGCGCCTTCACAGGAGGCCACCAAGCTCATGGCCAGGCCAGTGATCTTCATATCATTCCCCAGAAGGAAGGGGAAACCCTGCGCAAGTACATCCAGAGATTCAGCCGGGTGCAATACAATATCCCCGACGTTCATCCCGCCGCTGTGATCAGCGCATTCCATCAGAACGTGTGCAACCGCAAGATGCGCGAAGAGCTGGCGATGACCAAGGTTAAGGATGTGGCTGAGCTCTACATTCTGGACGATAGGTGTGCCCGGGCTGAAGAGGGAAGGAAGTACCCCGGCGAAGACGCCGGTGCGGAAACCAACTCTACCGACGAAGACGCCGCCGCCCCGACGAAGAAGGGCCGGCATCGCAACAAGAAATGCAAAGGCAAGGCCGTGCTTGCTGTTGAAGGATCTGACGACACCGGCGCTGCTAACAAGGTGAAGGTAGATGCCCCCGGCAAGGAGATTGCTGGGTGCGCCGCCTGCCGGGCCTTGGTGGCTACCGACAAGCCAGGAAGCTCCGGCAAGCAATACTACCGCACCAAGGGCCACGACCTCCAGAACTGCTGTCGGTGTACTAAAGTAGGGGTACCTTAGTACCCCGAACTTGTGCGCGGACAGTCGCAGCCCCCCCCCCCCCCCCCCCGCGGCAAGGCTGGCCAGGGGAACGCCAAAACCTTCCATGGCCCTCTTTTGGCCATTCAAGAACAAAGTACGAAGGCAAGACCCCGGCAAGAGGCGCTTGCCGGGCCAGAGAGACAAGACCCGGCAAGAGGAGCTTGCCGGGACGACCAAGCAGAAGCACAAGAGACCCCCGCGGGAGGAGCTCGTCGGGGAGGCCCACCAGGGCAACTCAGGGAAAACTCGCCCCGGTGCACTGTGCGCCCCGGCAAGGCCTGGCGAACGGCAAGTACCCGGGCGCGGCAAGACAACAGCCGCGGCAAGCCATTTGCCGCGACAAGCCACCACCTCAGGACTGTGCTCCAGCTCACCCGCCCACGCGTCGCTTTGGGGCTTCCTCAGAGGCATGTGGCGGGGCACCGCGCAGCCAGAGGCATGCGATGGCATGCAACGCTGACAAGGCCGCTCTCGTGGCAAACGGGGGCGCCCCTAACGGTCTGCCTCAGCACTGTTCGGGCGACACAGACGGGCATTTAATGCCCTTGTCCCCTGCCGTCAGAGTTAGGTGCGATAGCACTGTGCAGCCACTGTGCACATAGCTCTTTTCCATTTTTACCCTCACCTACGCTGCCACTTGTGGGCAATCCCTTGGCATATAAAAGGAGACCCCATGCGCACGTAGGGAGGGAGGAGGAGGAACCCATTCGCGTCCAGCCTCGCAAACAGCTCGAGTGTACTGTAGCATCTCGCGCTTTCGAGCAAGAACCCAAATCAACCAGACAAGCAGCAGTAGGGTTTTACGCACCAGTGCGGCCCGAAGCTGGGTAAAATCGTTGTGTGCGTGTGTCACCTCGATCTGCTCTTTGCGCAGCCTCTGCTCCCCGCTGAACCGAGAAGGGGCTCTGTCCCCATAGGTGTTCGAGGAGGCCGATTACCCCCGACATCTTTGGCTCGCCAGGTAGGGGGCGTCGAGGTTGTGCGAACCTAATCCGGCGTCCGCACAGGCTAGATCTCCATCGCCTTCATCGACATGCCACCGAAGAAGAAGGCTCCGGAGGTGGCCGCTCCGTCCGCTTCGAACTCGCCGCCCCCGGAGCAAGCGGGTGGCGGGAACGGCGCCGGCGACGGGGCGAGCGTCGTCGAGCCAGCCCATGACGCCACGACACCCAAACCTGCGCCGAGGCTCCTCGGCGCAGGCAAGCCCTGGTCGTACCAGGCAACCTCTCGCTCTATTCCATGGAGCGGAGGCAGTTAGCCCCACGGCTCCCGCGTACGGCCCGCCTCGAGTGCTCTCTCACGCTGGGCTCGAGCGAGTGCAGCTGCGTCGAGATGACGCGCTGCTCCTCGAGGAGGACTATCTTCAGGCCGCTGTGCGAGCTTCTCGCTACCGGCAAGCTTTGCGCCGCTTTTATAGCCGCAAGGTCGGTGCCAGAAGTCCCAGGAATGTGGGAAGGCCCTTACCGGGTGAAACGAGTCGATAGGCCTGGCGCTGTCCGCCTTGAGACCGAAGATACCACCCCGGAGAGCGACTCCTGGAACATTGGGCATCTTCGTAAGTTTCGCCCGTAAGGCACGGTTGTCGGGCCCTGTCCGGCAACCACCCTTCTGCACAAAGTCTTGCCGCTGTTGCATGTGATCCTTTGTGCAGAGCCAGGCGCAGCCCCTGCGCGCAGATTGGGTTCATGTGCCCCGCACCCTTTGTCGATCTCATGCTCTTTATTCTTTGCATGCATTATCTGACACTCTGTGCAGCACTGGCCCCCGGTAAGCAACGGCGAGCCCCGTGCCACGCCTTGCCGGAAGGCGACCTTGCCGGGCGGCGAGCCGCGGAAAAGATAAGTCGCCAAAGCTTGAGCATTCAAGTTCCTAAATTTTAAGGTTATCTTCCTCGAACGACCGTGCTTTGTATGGAGAACCTGTGCGCGGAGGGACCAGCTCATGGCTAGTTGCGCCCTTACTTCGTTTCGAGTCCGCTCAACGACTTAAGTGTGCTACAACCAGAGTAGCATCCTTACTTTGTTTCGAGCTCGCGCAACAGCTTAAGTGTGCTGCGACTGCAGTCGCGACACTTACTTTGCTTTGAGCCTGCTCAACAACTTAAGTGAGCTGCAGCTGGCCGCGACGAGGTTTCTTGCCGGCTACGGCGCCGCTGGCGGGCTACTGATGTCCCGCACTCAGAGCCTGCGGCAGGGCGGAGGCCTACACCGGCAAGTCCCCATAAACGTAGGGTAAAAGCATACAAAGCACGGAGTCAAGTAGAGGAAATAACAGTGCAGTTACTACCAAAGATAGAGTTATATTACAAAAGCAAGCTTGTCGCGGCCCTAATGAATCGTCCTCATGACTTGGCCAGCAGCGACAAGAAAAGGAAAGGGGGGGGGGCGTCCTAGTCCACGCAGTCGCCCTCGATCCTCTTGACACCGACAGGAGCCCCCTCATCCGCAGTCTCAGCGTCTCGGGTTGCTCCACCTCCAACACGCTCACGAAGGGAGCCGGGAGGCGGAGGCGACGGCGAGGCGCCCGGCGCAGCCTGATGATGAACTCGCAGGGGTCGTCCTCGAGGTGGACCGCCGTGAGAAGAGGAGCCGCTAGCGGGGGAGAGACCGGCGCGTCACCCCGTCCGCCTCGTCCCCGGGCGCCTCGGCCACGTCCGCGACCCCATCCACGACCTCGCCCCCTCCCCCTTCCCCTCACGGCCGGCTCCGCTGCCGCAGGCGCAAGGGGAGGAGGGGCGCGCTGCCTAGCAGCGACCCTCGCCGCCACCGACGAAGGACCAGGATTCCCTGCCTCCATGACAAATGGGGGGGGGGGGGAATCAGAAGCCGAAGAGGAGAAGAGATGAAGGAGTGCGGATTTCCGTTCCCCCATCGCCCTTTTTAAAGGAGCGGAGTGGGGGCTCGGCCGCCCCACCTAGCCAATTAAGGCGGAAGAGGAGCAGTCGGCTGGGGCCGACCCGCTGTCTCGGCCCGCGACGGCCCGGCCTCCTGCCTCCACCGACACGACCCCGAGTGCATGGGGCGAGTTTTCCCTGAGTTGCCCTGGTGGGCCTCCCCGGCGAGCTCCTCCCGCGGGGGTCTCTTGTGCTTCTGCTTGGTCGTCCCGGCAAGCTCCTCTTGCCGGGGCCTTGTCTCTCTGGCCCGGCAAGCGCCTCTTGCCGGGGTCTTGCCTTCGTACTTTGTTCTTGAATGGCCAAAAGAGGGCCATGGAAGGTTTTGGCGTTCCCCTGGCCAGCCTTGCCGCGGGGGGGGGGGGGGCTGCGACTGTCCGTGCACAAGTTCGGGGTACCAAGGTACCCCTAGTTTAGTACACCGACAACTGCCGACAAGTCGAGGTGCTTGCTGAGAAGCAAAAAGCTGAGTCAGAGAGGCGGGACAAGGAGAAGGACCAGGATGGTGCCGAGGTATCCGGCAAGAAGCGTGGCGGCCAAGGAGGCCGCCGCGACAAGGACAACCAGCAAGAGAGGCCCGCCTGGGGCCGTGACGAGAAACAAGAAGACGATGATCACGATGAGGACGACGAGTCCGGTGAGCAAGGGCCCGAGTGCCATGATTTTAGATCTGAACCTATTATGTTTTCATGAATATATGTGAGTTCTTGATCCTATCTTGCAAGTCTATAGTCACCTACTATGTGTTATGATCCAGCAACCCCGAAGTGACAATAATCGGGACCACTCCCGGTGATGACCATAGTTTGAGGAGTTCATATATTCACTATGTGCTAATGCTTTGTTCCGGTACTCTATTAAAAGGAGGCCTTAATATCCCTTAGTTTCCATTAGGACCCCGCTGCCACGGGAGGGTAGGACAAAAGATGTCATGCAAGTTCTTTTCCATAAGCACGTATGACTATATTCGGAATACATGCCTACATTACATTGATGAATTGGAGCTAGTTCTGTGTCACCCTATGTTATTATTGTTACATGATGAACCGCATCCGGCATGATTCTCCATCACCGATCCAATGCCTACGAGCTTTTCACATATTGTTCTTTGCTTATTTACTTTTCCGTTGCTACTGTTACAATCACTACAAAACCCAAAAATATTACTTTTGTTATCGTTACCGTTACTTCCATATTACTTTGCTACTAAATACTTTGCTGCAGATACTAAGTTATCCAGGTGTGGTTGAATTGACAACTCAGATGCTAATACTTGAGAATATTCTTTGGTTCCCCTTGTGTCGAATCAATAAATTTGGGTTGAATACTCTACCCTCGAAAACTATTGTGATACCCTATACTTGTGGGTTATCAAGACTATTTTCTGGCGCCGTTGTCGGGGAGCATAGCTCTATTCTTTGAGTCACTTGGGATTTATATCAGCTGGTCACTATGAAGAACTTGAAAGACGCTAAGACAACAATTTATCCCTCAACTACGAGGGGAAGTAAGGAACTGCCATCTAGCTATGCACTTGATTCACCTTCTGTTTTGAGTAAGCTTGCGACACCTAAACCTGCTTCTGCTATTCGTTCTAATATGTCGCATGTTATTGATGATGCTACTTCTGCTATGCATGATACTTATGATGTAACTACTTCTATGCTTGATACTTCTGTGCCACTTGGTGAATCTCTTGATGAACAAATTGGTAGGGCTAGAGAGAAAGAAATTATTGAAACTGATTATATTGATGAAAGTGATGATGAAGACTTGCCTGTTATTCCTGAGGGTTATGTTTTTGATAAAGAAGCTTCTTTAACCATTTTAGCTTGCAAAGATAGATATGAGCTCAAGAGATTATTAGCTAAATGGAAGCAGCAATCTCTTAATGATAGAATGAAACCTGACCCTGCTTTTGCTACTTCACCTATCTGTGTTACTGATAAGGATTATGAATTCTCTGTTGAACCTGATATAATTACTTTGGTTGAATCCGATCCTTTTTATGGCTATGAATCTGAAATTTTTGTGGCACATCTTACTAAATTAAATGATATAGCCACCCTGTTCACTAATGATGAGAGATCTCGCTACTTTTATATCCTTAAAATATTTCCGTTCTCATTAAAGGGTGATGCTAAGATATGGTTTAATTCTCTTGATCCTGGTTGTGATTTATTACTTCTCTGCTAAATATTTCCCTGCTCATAAGAAACAAGCTGCTTTGAGGGAAATATACAACTTTATACAAATTGAAGAAGAGAGTCTCCCACAAGCTTGGGGGAGGCTTCTCAAGTTACTTAATGCTTTGCCTGATCATCCTCTTAAGAAAAATGAAATACTTGATATCTTTTATAATGGACTAACCGATGCTTCCAGAGACTACCTGGATAGTTGTGCTGGTTCTATTTTCAGGGAAAGAACACCGGATGAAGCTGAAATCCTATTGAATAATATGTTGACAAATGAAAATGATTGGACACTTCCTGAGCCAGGTCCTGAGCCTATTCCTGAGCCTATTCCTAAACCAACTCCGAAGAAGAGAGGTGTTCTATTTCTTAGTCCTGAAGATATGCAAGAGGCAAAGAAATCTATGAAAGAAAAAGGTATTAAAGCTGAAGATGTTAAGAATTTACCTCCTATTGAAGAAATACATGGTCTTAATCTACCGCCTGTAGAAGAAACATATGATCTTAATTCATTACCTATTGAGGAAACTCATAGTCTTGGTAACCCGACACAGGTAGTAAAGGTAAATTCTCTCTATAGATATGATAAAGCTGAACTCCCTCCTACTAAAATTGCTAGCCAATGCTTCGATGAGTTTGATAATTTTATTGTTAAAGAAGAAGACTTCAATGCTTATTTTGGCATGGATGAGGAAAGTGGATCCCTCAAAATTCTAAGGACAAAAAGTTTGGCTCAAGCTTGAAGCTCAAGACTCTACATTTTATATTTTAGTGATCCAAGATCACATTGAGTCTATAGGAAAACCCAATACTATCAAGGAGGGATGAGGTGTTGCTTAATGGCTTGCTTGCATAAATTGCTTAGTGATATGCTCCAAAACCCTCAACTACCTTCCCACATCCACATATGACCTAAACCAAAAGTCAAACTCGGCCCCACCAATTCTTTCTATCCGGCGCCACCGAGTTTCAAATGTCATAGCCACTGCCACAAACCCTAGGCAAATCGGTCTCACCGATAGGGATCTCGGTCTCATCGAGATGGGATTGTAATCTCTCTGTTTCCCTTCGTAACCTTTTGGTCTTACCGAGATGAGCAATTGGTCCCACCGAGATTGCAATGTAAACTCTCTGTTTCCCTTTGGTAACATTTCTGTCTCACCGAGATGAGCGAATCGGTCCCACCGAGTTTACCTGACCAACTCTCTGGTTAGCTTATTACCAAAATCGGTCCCACCGAGTTTGTGTGATCGGTCACACCGAGATTACGTTATGCCCTAACCCTAACCATATCGGTCCTACCGAGTTGCATCTCAGTCCCACCGAAAATCCTAACAGTCACTAGGTTTGCTGAATCGGTCCGACCGAGTTTAACCATTCGGTCCCACCGAGTTTGGAAAACTATGTGTAACGGTTATATTTTGTGTGGAGGCTATATATACCCCTCCACCCACTCTTCATTCGTGGAGAGAGCCATCAGAACATACCTACACTTCCAATACACATTTTCTGGGAGAGAACCACCTACACTTGTGTTGAGGTCAAGATATTCCATTCCTACCATATGAATCTTGATCTCTAGCCTTCCCCAAGTTGCGTTCCACTCAAATCTTCTTTCCACCAAATCCAAATCCTGTGAGAGAGAGTTGAGTGTTGGGGAGACTATCATTTGAAGCACAAGAGCAAGGAGTTCATCATCAACACACCATTTGTTACTTCTTGGAGAGTGCTGTCTCCTAGATTGGCTAGGTGTCACTTGGGAGCCTCCGACAAGATTTTGGAGTTGAACCAAGGAGTTTGTAAGGGCAAGGAGGTCGCCTACTTCGTGAAGATCTACCGCTAGTGAGGCAAGTCCTTCGTGGGCGACGACCGTGATGGAATAGACAAGGTTGCTTCTTCGTGGACCCTTCGTGGGTGGAGCCCTCCGTGGACTCGCGCAACCGTTACCCTCCGTGGGTTGAAGTCTCCATCAACGTGGATGTGCGATAGCACCACCTGTCGGAACCACGACAAAAACATCTGTGTCTCCAATTGCGTTTGAATCCTCCAAACCCTTCCCTTTACATTCTTGCAAGTTGTATGTTTTACTTTCCGCTGCTCATATACTCTTTTGCATGCTTGCTTGAATTGTGTGGATATTGCTTGACTTGTGCTAATATAGATAAAATCTGCCAAGAACTAAAATTGGGAAAAGGCTATATTTTTATTTGGTCAAGTAGTCTAATCACCCCCCTCTAGACATACTTTCGATCCTACACACTTGCATGGATACATTCCAAATTGCTAGCTATGAAATAGAATACATGTCGAATTCAACATAAAGGGGTTTCGAAGATTCGAATTCATAGGAAGTGCATTCATCTATTTGAACCCGAGATAATGGCATTTGTAAATCAGATTAAAAGGGGCATCAATCTTTGTTGTGAGTTTGAACATGCTATATATTCATATGCATATCTATCTTTTTTTTGCAACCAAGGAGATTATATCTGGAACCATGCATGAACTAAGGTAAGTTGCATATTTTTTAATTTACACTCATGTACAATGTATATTCAAATGTACCCCCTCCATTCTAAAATAATCGTAGATTTAGGATTTTCAAGAGTAAAGATTTGTGAAGTTTGACGAATCCTGAAAGTTCAATTCAAGAGAACCGAAAACATTAATGCTTCCGCTCCCAAATATTGAACGAAGCGCCAAATAGGCCTATGGTCACCCGAAACCGCGCGAGACTAATGTTTTGGTGGTAGGAAATTACTGTCCTGACTCTGGCCCGTGTAGCCTATCGGCCCGATGTCCAAAGGTCTAAACCGGGGTAGGTTTGTAACTTCACCAAGACGCCAGAGAAGCATTCTTATGCCGTGGGCGCCTACCCATGCGCTCGGCCGAAATCTATCCCGCCCACATTTGGGACACCTGACATGACTGTCCTACCCCCAACCAGCAATATGTCCGAAATTTTAGATGGGGGGAAAGTTTGCAACTTCCCCCAAATTTCAAACCAAAATGTCTCAAACCGAAACATTGTTCCCCCTTAGTTCCCCGCCTCCCTCTGTTTCCCCATTCATACCCCATGGGCGCGAAAACGCCCTCTCCACCAGCCGCGAAACCCCATCCTCCTTCGTCCTCCACCCCATAGCGGCCAATCCACCACCGCCCTCCTCCATCACGCCGGAGCCGGTACCCCAACGTCGTCGTCCAACGCAACCGCAACCGCAACGCCCTCAAGGACTTAGCAGCTGAAGCCGAGGCAGAGCTGCCTCCACGACGCCGACGCCGACGTGCGCCGTACCAGAACCACTCTGACCACGCCGTCCTGCGCCTCACTGCTGCGACTCCACTGTCACAACCGTCCACCGCACCGAAGCTAATCCCACTACGTCGTCGTTCGCCGCCTCGGATCTACTTCCCCGCCACTGACAGACGGCCACCGCACCACACTCAACAACTTGGCCATGGGTTCATCCAAGGCTGCACCGTCCTCCACAACTTCTGGTTTCCGGCGAACAACAAGAAGATCGTTGGAAAAATAGAAGAAGGACACAGCACTGCCAGGAGAAAGAGGTACTCCTCTTCCCTTATTCATGCAAATCTTATGTCTCCGCTCACACCGTATTCATCCCACGAAAGAAACTAGTTGAGCGCTTCTTACTGCATCTTCTTCGTGATACTAAATGCACAAGGTTTCCTCCCTTTTACTAATACACCTTTGCTAGAGGTTAGTAGCCCGCCCGGATTTCAATTCAGGGTCAGTCGAACCGCAATTAAAAGAAGCAGCACCCGCTTAGGCGCGCGGAGCACCTAGTCCGCCTATTCTCCGGGGAAGCGGCGCATCGGTGTCTATCATAGGGGTGTGGGGCGCAGGAGCTGCTTGCGCTCGATCTGGAGGTCGGCGGGGCTTGAATGGATGGCCGGGGGCGGTGCCAAGCACGGCGGTGCGGTGAGGTCGAGGGGAGGGCGCAGGCAGGGGAGGAATACTGGGCCGGTGGTCGCTGGCGTTTCGAGGAAGATCGTCAACACTAACTCGCTTGAGGTAGATGAAGGCGATCTGCCCATTCTTTGTACATCGGACGGTGCAGAAAAAATGGACTGACCTATTTTCTTTCAGTCAACTATTAAGAATTCTGTAGTAATTTAGTGTGCCATGCATGTTGTAGAGCTATCATATGTCTCCCGTCATTTATTTCTCACCGACCTGCTATCTGCTACCTTTACACTGTACTAATTGTGCACACACTTCACCCATACTGACACTATTGTTTTTTTATGCATGGGTATTTCAGACTCTGACGCAGTGTTGATGAATGCAGAAAAGAAAAGACAGAAGTTGCTCCAGTGTAATTCGAAGATAAGCACTAAGCGTTCCAGCGCTCTAACGGGTGCAGTGTCAGCAGTTGGAGACAGTAAACGTAGCTCTGCACTTGATGATCTCAATTGCCACACACAACCATCCCAGGTGCTTGCTTTAACTTCGCGCTGTCAAATGTGGTTGCATGTTGCATATGGTGTCTAGTTTGTACTAGTCGTGAACCCGTGCGTTTGCACGGGCTAGGTATTTGTTATTATTTTAAAATCCATATTATAGAAGGTATTGATTCATAAGGGGCGTATTTCTATGAATAAGTTTTCTGTACGTTGGACTGATCGATGAACTAAATTTGGTTATTAAAGATATATGCTTTGAGATAGCTTGCTACCTGCAGATATGTATATTGTTTATATTTTAATTGTATGGACACAGGTAATTAGAAATCACGATTTGGACACTAACTATCTCAGATTAGTCACGTTAGCGTTGTTAGTCCTTTATGAAACGAATAAGAAAAACATCACCTATTAGTGATATGGATGTAGTATTTTATGTTGGAAAACTACTATGTGCAAAAAAGATGTTTCCGTCATCATAAGTTTTTCCTGATAAATAATCCCATTCTGAGAGTAAATGAACAATGCTTCTTACTCAAGTGAGCCAAATAATTTTGAATTAAACGACATCATAATTTAAGAAATTGCAAATAGGAGAACACCATATATAACTTATAGAGACCTTATGTCACCGAGAGTAATGGAAAATCTGTAATAAAGCAGATTATGCAGTATATGCCCTTGTACCACATTTTTAAATACAAATATTTATAAACATGATTTTATTTATTGTGGAGGGGATTATTTTAGAGGCTCGGTCATTTCCATCCTTCATTTATCAGGGCTCAGATTGGTACATCACACTCATTATACAAATTTAAACCAAAGGAATGTTTGTCGATCCTTGGTCTTGTGTTGATAGTGGGCATAGATTTTGAAAGAAAGTTTCATCCTATAAATTCTTCTAGTTATGTTTCTATACGCAGTACAGAGACAAAGAGGACTTGCCAAAGGTCTATTTTGAATAGTTAAGTTAAAAAACGCATACTTCATCCTAGCATCCTGCGTTGACAATCATATATTGTATGCGCTGTCTCTTATGTATGTTGACCACTTTTTGTAGCGTGTGTAGGAGAGAAATGAGCAAAGAAGGCCTGTAAAATAATAGATCCATCAGTGGAAATGTATGGCTTGAACAGCTATGACCACACCTATGCAATTTGATGCATAGGTGGTTTAATGTGAAACTGTTGCGTATGTCTGGTCGATGTATTTAACTGTGGTGGATTTTTCAGTCAAACTCAAATTGGTCGATGACTGTGCCTAACTGATCAATTTGTGTGGTGTTTAATCTATGTACACTGGGGAAGCCGGAGTTAATTTGGAAAAAAATAAGAAGTAAAAAAACAATGATGATCAAGTTGCTTTTTTGACCTGGCTTTTGAATGAGAAAATAATTGACCAAAATGGGGTTGATCAAATACATGATTACTTCTGACTACCTTATTCTTCAAGTACTGGTCGAAAAGCACCTGATTTATATATTAATTCATCACCATCGGTCTTCGTGCAAGCAGATCATGGTTTGGAACTCTGGATGGATTTTTGTTACATCATTCTCTTTATATAGACACGTCAGAGTTGAAGGCCTGATTAGCCGAATAAAGATGGCTATAACTATGACCAAACTCTAATAACAAAATTGGAAGGGTATTTATCTTGTTTTAATAGTAACATAAATCTTAGGTTAAGATAGATCAATAGCATGAAGAATTTGAACTTACTGCATGTGTTAAAGTTTAACGCCATGTGCATATCACTCTGTATTGGAGCAGAAGCCTTAATCTGAGTTAGATATGTGAATTCAGGATATAGCTTGTAATCACACGATGAGATCAAATTAACACAAAGAAATACAGTAATAAGCACTATACATGCACGTTGCAACCAATTGATTTCACTTGTGTTCTCTTGTGAGCATGTTTCCACCTGGCCATAAATCCATCAGGCTAGCTAGCCTCCATGAAGATCCATCCAGCTGCCTGCTTCGAGCTACTTCTTCGTAGGTGCGCATCTGACGAAACTAACAACATGTACGCATACAGGTTTAATATGTTAAGCCATCGGCATATATCAATGGACGCATAGCTACATTAATATCAATGTGCAGACCAATATATTTACCTACTAATGTATGTATTACTATCATCTGGGCAACCCCGTGGTTGGCTTATAAGGAACGAACATCCGGTACTATTATTTCATGGCGCTTGTACGTCACCTACAATGTCCAATGCGCCCATGTGTTTGACGGCTGGCTGTCCCATCAATGGTGTGGGCAATTCTGAGCTAGTCCAACCACATTTACATCTGCTAAATTATATTATATAATGTATATACTATTTTGTAAAAACAAAATAAATATAATACCACTGTAATTAGTTTTACGAAAACTCAAGAAACTTGCAATTATGGTAACGTTCCTAGAATCAACAATCTTAGGAATATCACCTTCACCTCCCGGGCTCCCGCCGCCTGCTCGTC
Source organism: Aegilops umbellulata (assembly GCA_032464435.1). NCBI lineage: Eukaryota > Viridiplantae > Streptophyta > Magnoliopsida > Poales > Poaceae > Aegilops > Aegilops umbellulata. The sequence goes on along the minus strand of CP136059.1, from coordinate 357,035,125 downwards.
CTCCATAGTTGATCCTGTGCTACAAATTCCAACAGTGCCCACACCTTACTGAAGCAAATTCCTCAATAGTTTCATAACGTCATGGATGAGATGCTCCTACCACAATTAACTGAATCCACTTGTGGTGGAATCGAACAGCAGGAAATAAGGACTGGCACCGGATGAGCTCAAGTTAGAATCCAAATAGACGGAGTGGACGATGAATTATGGAGGTCATGCATGCTGGATTGGTGACATCTAAAGTCAAACATATTAAAAGATTCTTCGTGTACACACGGGACTCAAGATGGCAATGGGGCCCTGAAACCCGCGTCCCCGTGGGTTTTTACCCTATTAGGGGACGGGGATGGGCATCTTTTCATCCCCGCGGGGCTGTTGTTGGGCACATTATACAACCCGACACGTTTCATGGGTTTACACCCGTTTCGGTAGTCCCCGAACCCGAAACCCGACAATACCCGCGAAATTACATTAATTTTTTATCACCGTAGTCATCTTACCCCCGAAATCTTAGAGGCCTTGATGTGTTCACAAGATTGGATAAGAAACAAATATGAAGGTGTGTCTTTCTTTACATATCATCATAAAGTTTATCATTATCTTGCTGCAATGTTTCATAAGATGTTCGTTACTACTTATTTGATTCTCATAGATGCTGACAATGAATAAGGACAAAGCTTTTGGACTTGTCTTCAAGACATTCAAGAGGGAATGCAGGTGAAGTGCAGGTACTTGCAAATTTCATATACTAATTTGCATATTTTTCTCATGTTTAACTTTAGCTTGAGCGAGTTTTGATCTTTCCTAGTACTTGGCACTTTGATTTGGCATTGGAAGATTTGAAGATGGTCGTTTGGAAGCTTGGAGATGTGAAAGATGCCGTGATGATTCCCACTTTAAAGTGATTTGTGAACTATTAGTTCTATTTCAGAACTTATATAGCTGTTGAACCATCTACTATTGTTTTTTGTTGAAATTTACTCAAGTTATGCTGCTGAAATGTGCTTGTTTTGTTGCTGAAATGTTATTGTTTGTTGCCACTATGTTTGTTTAAATATTTTGATTTTATCATGGGTTTCCCATGGATTCCCCGAAACCCGATGGGTTTAGGGGACGGGCAGAAAACTAGCCCCGCACACGGTGATGGGGACGGGGACGGGTTTACGATTTTCTCGTGGGGATGGGTTTGGGAAGGCAAAACCCGATGGGTTTCGTCCCCGTTGCCATCTTAACACGGGACTGGCAGTTCGTGGAAATCCCATAAGCCTCAACGTCCAACGACGACGGCCGACCAATCTTCTTGAAACCTACGTACGTGCACCTCCTCCACTGCACCACTAAGCTTCAGATTGATTCGTTCTAGGACTAAAAAGTATTGAACTATTACGTCATGGTAGCTTTGAAGAATTAAAAGTTGAAGAAGGGAACCTGAAACAGATTTGATTGGATCGCATCATGATTTACGACCTTGCCGTTTATGCTGCAACCAAGCCAGACTCCGCTGAAAAATTATCTACAGTGATTCGATAGATGATTTAATGAATTGATCTGCATGCTCCCTCTGGTTGAAACAACAATAGAAAGGAAATTGTATCAACATATCTGATTGATAAATACAGAAGAGAAATTAGTGGAGAATCTCGCTATGCATCAATATCACTGAAGCGCTTAGCAGCAGCCTTGACCTTCTTGCTTCATTACTTTATAAACTCCTTGACTCCTGCACAACACGTTGAAGCCGTGCAGCACTGACGACCCCATGTATAGGAAGTATAATACATGCATGCATTGTTCCTCGTTCAATCTGACTGATGGTTAGGCATAACATCTAGACCAGGGACCAAGATCGATCAAGCCAGCTTTCTGCACTTGTACGTAACCAGTAGATCAATCAAGTGCTGAGCACATGTACCTGAGCATCTCGCCGGAATTTATCGACAATAAGAAGCGCGAGGATGGCCGACGACGTTCTTTCTCTTAGTAGGATTAGCGATAGATGGGTTTTCCTATTACCAAATCGTCAATGGTCTATCTTTTTTTTTTCTATTTTCTTTGTCAATCCGAGCCATTATAATTCATGCCCACATAATCTAGTTTTTGTGGTTGGCGTGTCAAGGTAGTTTTTTTTTTCTAAAGGTATAAGCTTTCGTGGAGCATTAGAAAGATTGAGATTGATCCTTCCTCAGAAAAAAAGAGATTGAGATGAGCTTTTAAGCTGTCGTGGAGCATTAGAAAGATTGAGATTGATCCTTCCTCAAAAAAAAAAAGAGATTTAGATGAGTTCTTTTTCTTGAGATTGGTCCATCAAAGAAAAAAAAGATGGAGATTGAGATGAGATTTTTTTTCTTCCGTTTCCATGTTGATCTACACCGTTATAATTCGGTCCCACCAAATTAACAGCTCGTAAATTCTAATTAACATGGGATTTTTTAGGGAGTCTAGGATTAGTATAGTAATAGATAGATAGATAGAAGATTGCTTCCAATTTGGATAAATTGCATCTGCTTACTTTACACATTATACCTTTGATAATGACATGCCTTCCTGTTTTTGATACATACTACATATGTCTATTAACCATGTTCATACATCAAACTAATGCTCTTTTGTATCCCTCGTCAATCACTTATGATGAGACAGTTACCCGGGTGGGTTTCTGTGAGACGCCATACTCGTTTAAAGAGTGCAATGTCATCCTCCCCACATGATTCTCAAGAAACAACAAGGCTAAATGAAGATAGTCAATGTAGCTCTCTAGTTGATCACCGCAATTCCCCCACACCACCATCGTAGGTGCTTGCTCTTACTTGGCAGTGTGATATGTAGTGTTCGTCTTACATGAAAGTAGTGTTCATCAGTATCATGCATCAATGAGTTCTGAAGAGCAAATTTTATTCCTTTTTCTTGTGGGTTTGACTTGACAAGGTAAAATCAAGAAAGAGGAAGGAAAAGAGTAAGGAAGGCGGTGATGGTGGTCCTCTGCAGCAATGTAAACTGAGCATCTGTACCGATTCTCCTTGTACTGATAGTGCATTACAAGGTCCAAGTCTCCGCTCCCCTACTCCACCATCCAAGGTGCTTGCTCTAACTTGGCAGTGTGATATCTGGTTGCATGTTGCATATGGTGTCTAGCTCGTATTGCTCCTAATTAGTGTAAACTGCATCTGCTTAGCTTACACATGATACATGTGAATATGACACGCTTTCCTGTTTTTGGTACATACTATATCTTATGATAAGGCACCTTTAAGTCGCCACTTTGATATTGGTTGTGTCTTGCATATGACTTCTAGCATGTACTGCTTCTAATTTGTTGAAACGCCATACAGTTTGAACTTGGCAGAGTGATATTGGTTGCATCTTTCATATGGTGTCTAGCTTGCAGTGCTTCTAATTTGTTGAAATGCCTTCTTCTTAGTTACCACATCATAGGTGTGAATATGTCACACCATCCTGTTTTTCATACATATTCCATCCTCGCATCATGTGTTTGCCTTTCATCCGAGTAGTGTTCGTCAGTATCATGCATGAATGAGTTCTGAAGAGCGAATTTTATTCCTTTTTCTTATTGGTTTGACTTCACAATGCAAAATCATTACAGCTGAAGGAAATTAGTCCGGCAGTGGATGATGGTGGTCCTTCGGAGCAACTCAAACAGGGGGTCTCTACAGATTCTACTCCGCCATCCTCCCAACAAGATTCGCAAGACAACACAAGGCTGGACAGTCAATGTAGCTATGTAGATGATGAGCACATCTCCCCTACTCCACCATCACAGGTGCTTGCTCTAACTTGACACTATTATATGTGCTTGCATGTTGCGTATGATGTCTAGCTTGTATTGCCTCTAACTTGAATTGCATCTGCTTACTTTACACATAATGCCTGTGAATATGACACGTGTTCCTGTTTCTAGAACATACGTGTACATGATGAGCACATCTCCCCTACTCCACCATCACAGGTGCTTGCTCTTACTTGGAACTGTTATACGTGGTTGCGTTTTCTGTATGATGTCTAGTTTGTATTGCTTCTGATTATGTTGAATTGCATCTGCGTAGCTTACAACTTATACCTGCAACGATCACCTACCCATAAGACACATTTAACTTGGGACTGTGATGTAGGTTGCATCTTGCATTGTCTTCTAGCTGGTACTGCTTCTAATTTCTTGAAATGGCACTTACGACGAGACACTTTTTACCTCATAGAGTGATATTGGTTGCATGTTCATATGGTACCTAGCTTTCATTTCTTCTAATTTTGTTGAAATGCCTTCCGCTTACTGTTTTTTATACATATTCCATCCTCCTATCATACGTGTGAACATGAAACGCTGTCTTTTTTGTATATATTCCATCCTCCTATCATGCGCTTGCCTTACATCAAAGTAGTGTTCGTCTGTATCATGCATCAACCAGTTATGCAGAGCTAATTTTATTCATGTTCTTGTGGTTTTGACTTCATAAGGCAATATCAGAAAATAGGAAGGAAAAGAGTAAGTTAGGGGATATTGGTGGTCCTCCGCACCGACGCAAACAGAGACTCTCTAGATTTGCCACTGCTACTGCTAATGAAGTTGAAGTCCCAAGTCTACATGATGAGTTCACCTCCCGTACTCCACCATCGCAGGTGCTTGCTCTAAGTTGACAGTGTGATAATTGGTTTCATGTTGCATATGCTGTCTAGCCTGTATTTCTTCTTTTTTGATTATATTGCACCTGCTGAGTTTATACGTTATACATGTGCATATGACATGGCTTTCTGTGTCTAGAATACACTGCATCTATCTATCATACCATGTTCTTACATCAAAGTACTGCTGTTGTGTATCCCGCATCAGTCACTCATGATTGGACACTTTTAACATGGCAGTTTGATAGTGGTTGCATCTTGCACTGATTTCTATGTTGTACTGCTTCTAATTTTTCGAATTGCCACTTATGACAAGACACTTTTAACTTGGCAGAGTAATATTGGTTGCATCTTTCATATGGTGTCTAGCTTGCATTACTTCTATTTTCTTGAAAATCCTTCTGCTTAGTTTGCACATTGTAGCTATGAATATGTCATGTTGTCCCGTTTTTCTTACATATTCCATCCTCATACGGTTATCTTACATCAAAGTATTGCTTGTCTGTATCATGCATCAATGAGTTCTGAAGAGTGATTTTATTCTTTTGTGTTGTGGGTACAGCTTGACATGGCAAAGTCAAAAAAGAGCAAGGAAAATAATATAGTAGGGAGTGATGTTACTCGTTGGGTGAAACAGAAAAGGTTCTGCCGTCGAGATTCCGCTGGTACTTATAGTGCAGTAGAAGGTCCAAGTCCACCAGCTAAATCTACAAACACAGTATCACCTGCTCCACCAGCTGCAGCATCCGCTTCAACTGTACCAGCATCTCAACCAGTTACTCGTTCGTTTGCTCCGGAACTGGCCAGTTCCCAAGCTGCCTTCACACCTAACACTACTTCCGAAGCACTGCTGACACAACAGGACTTGGCAAGATCAGATGAACCTCATGAGCATCAACACCAAGACGGTACCTGACCAAGTCAAGTTGCAGTTGCATGCTCCTTTATATGTACTCTCACAGTTTGATGTACACTAACACTTTCCATATTCGTTGTTGAACTAGCACCACGGCGCAAGCGGAAACATACACCAGGGATAATGCTTCACAGATTAACAAAATCTAAAGGAGGAAGAATGGAGATCCATTTTGAGGCAGGTTTAAAAAGGCCACGTGATGCTACAGAGTCAGCCAAGTTAGTATTAGAGGCAGCCATTGCCGTTAGGTGTCATGCACGTATCCTCCCAACGTGGATCCAGTACAGGAATGAGAAAGACAATACCCAGTTTAACACCTTCCTTGACCATTTATCCGTAAGTAATGTTATACATCGCAATTAGTAATATTGTCTTGCTCTGTCCCATACTTTCTAGCTTCCTCCTAATAAGACTCACATTCTTTTTTCAACAGACGAGGTTCAAGTTGGATCCGAAAGATGATGCAACTAGACAAGCATGCACTCATGTTTTTCAGTCTGCTCTGCGACAGTATCGGTACCACCTTAGAAAATCTCACTTTGAAGGCAAGGCTAACAATGAAATCGCCCAAACATCTCAAGTGGAATATATTATAGATGAAGACTGGACAGCCTCGTTATACACTGGTCTGATCCAAAGTATTAGGTAGGCTATATGTATTTGATCAGACCACATATTGAACTTGTATTTATGTATGTGCCTTACAAGTGTATCTTCTTCTAGGCTAACTGTTTGAAGAACAAAACCAACCGTTCTAAAGTGAACTTCCAATAGACCACAGGATCTTGTAGCTATATTGCACACTACGAGGCTCCTGTAAATAGCTGCTACTTCCTTCTTTTTTGTGCCATATTATCGTATCTATATTGACTTGTTCCAAATACAGAGAAAATCCCGTGCGGACCAAAAAGAACCTGAACCGAATGCAGTGCAAATCTTCAAGGATTGCCACACCAGCAAGATGAAGGGCATGAGCACACCAGTTCAAGCCGCTGTTGTAAGTTCTTACTCCTCCTACCTTGAACTGATTGGTACTGTGATGTGTTCATTTAACTACTTGCTTTGCAGGTAATGTCAGTTACTCTGTTCACTTTTATTCATAGTTGTCTTAACGTATCATTTCACCTTACATGGTTTAAAAGAGATGAAGGATATTCTTTTGGTCTTGATCTGTAATCTAGTTGTTATGTTCACGTGCGCACAGAATGATAAAATAGCATGTTTGTTTATTTCTGTTTTCCCATGATATGAATGATGTCATACTATGTTCATCCTACTTTAAACCATAACTCTTTATCCTTAGATGTCAATGAATGTGAGGGAATAGACAATACAGTAGGCATGCTACATGGACATATGTTCCGAAAGTGATTTTATTATGTAGTTGGCACTACAATACATGCCAATGTATTATAGTAGTTCACCAAAATAAGTTATGTATAAACGTTTAACCTACTTTGTTTGTTTTTGTCTCATTAGTAACTTATCTGGTACACTAATCTACAAGTTCAAACTTTCAGGAAGCTATGGAACAAATGATTGAACAACCACAACCACCTGAAGGTGACGAGGCTACTACAGGCACAATATCACCTCTTGATGCAGTGCGTCAGTATCTCTCCACTAACAGTGCAAAAAGCACCTCCCTGCGTAATTCTTGGTTGGTTGTCAAGGTAACCTCGTCCAAATCGCCTACTGAACAAAATCTTCCTTCTAGACAGAGTGATATATCTATGCTCCAGACACAAGTCCAATCCCTAACGGACGTTGTTTCGGAAACAAGAATAGTGGTTGAGAAATGTCGTCAAGATATGAATGGTTTTGAAACCAGACTATCAGACATTCACTTCGTTGTTCAAGAGCAATGACGGAAAAAAGGTGGAGATCATGCTGCTCCATCAGATTCTACAGCCTGAAACATTAGCACTCAGGTCAAATGATCTGTGCTTCTATACATTTGATGGTGCTTTTATCTGCAAGGACTGTAAACTTTATGCCAACATGCCTTTTGTTGTATGGTTGGAATTTATTTTGTTGTGATACAACATTTATGATGCTGCCTCATGCTGCAGTAATTACGACACTATTTTTGTATAGTGTAGGTTTATTTTAGTAATGTATTCGACCGAAAGCTTCATAGGAGCCCAACATGCCAACATTCGTCAGGCCAATTCCAATTGGGCTAAAAACGATTATGGGACGAAATTGGCATGTAGCCCACTTAAAATATCAGGGCCTAAATCAGCATAAGCTTTTATATTTTTCTGGTAGGCCTGTGCCCATAGTGGGCCTTTAACATGCCTAAACATAATTTGGACCCTCAGTAAAAATAGGCCGTTTACAGGTGTAAATATCTCGAGCCCATAAAATACATGGGCCTTTAATAGACCGAAAGTGAGATTGGGCCCTGATTGTGCCAAATAACCCACTGGACTTTAACAGGCCGAAATTCGAACGGGCCATAAATGCGCCGACCTAATACACGGGCCTTTAACAGGCCGGGACTTCGGTCGGGCTAGATTATCGTCAGTTTTATGTAGGCCATTAATGGGCCCGATATGACGTTGGGACACATATGGCCCATGGTTTACGTCCGACGTTAACAGGCCGAAAATGATAGCAGGGCGAAAGTGGCCCAAAGCTATAGTGGGCCTCTAACAGGCCGAATGTCAGACATGGCCGAATATGACCCAAATCCTTCACGGTCGTTTATGGGCCGAAAGTTTTGATGGCCTGTAAATGGGCCCAAATGAAGCCAGACCATTAACAGGCCGGAAATACACCGGGCCGTAATTCGGCCCAATTACTTAACGGACTGTTAACGGGCCAGAAGTGACCATGAGCTGCGTTGATGACAAGTTTAGGACACGCAGTTGACGGGCCGATTTTACAGAGAATGTTGGGCCTTTAGCTGGGCCGGCCCATTATGGTCAGCGTAATATTGTGGGCCTTTAGCTGGGCCGGCCCATTGTGGTTCGCAAAATCTCGTGGGCCTTTAGCCGGGCCAGCCCATTATGGTCTACAAAATCATGTGGGCCTTTAGCTGGGCTGACCCACTATGGTCCACTAAATCTTGTGGGCCTTCGGTTGGGCCGGCCCATTTAATCTTTGTGGGCCACTTTTGAGCCGGTCCACGTGTCAACATATCATAGGCCCATCTCGACCGTTGGATGAGTGACACCTGTGCCAACGCGGAGCTGACGCGTGGATCCGTCAGCCAATGAGAATTTTACACGTGGAAAATCGGCATTGGTCGTGGCTGTTAACGGGTTATCGGATCCAAAATCCGACCTGATAGCTTAACGGCGTTCCGTTACGGTGGATGCCACGTGTCGATCACCCTTGCAAAAGCACTTCTGTGACGCGCGATTTATCGTCATGGAAGTGGACACTTCCGTGATGATAATTTTGGCAATGTCATGGAACACTTCTATGACAGCACAGGTATGACTATCTTGATTCTTTCATAAATTTGTCATGGATGTACATGCATGATAGAAAATGCAACCTACTGTGACAAACACGTATCATCACGGAAGTGTATTTTTTTGTAGTGGTTGTGGTTGCAAACGTTACTATTTTAACAGACTTTGTTATTCTTGATATTCCCGAGGACGATAGTATGTCTATCATTCTTGGAAGACCTTTTTTGAATACTGCAGGGGTTGTTATTGATTGCAACAAAGGCAATATCACTTTTCATGTTAATGGTAATGAGCATACGGTACACTTTCCGAGGAAACAACCTCAAGTCCACAGTATCAACTCTGTTGGAAAAATTCCATCGATTATTATTGGAGGTTTTGAATTTCCTCTTCCAAGTGTCAAGAAGAAATATGATATTCTTGTTATTGGGGATGTGCATATCCCCGTTGAGGTAACATAGTGTTATTCGAAATTTCTCCGGTTCCATGTTATTCGGAATGAGTTTGTTAACAAGACCTCATCAACCTTGTTAGTGTATTCCTTTTGATGAGCATGAGATGGATGAAACTAGAAGGCACAACCTTCTGTACTATCTCTCTACTTTCTGTTATTTATTTGAAATAAAGTAAAAATAGTATTTTTCTGTCTGTTTTCTGAATTATCCATCCAATATAAAAATACCCCAAAAATAAAATTTCTCCAAATGCCCTGAAAATGGAATATGATTTTTTCTAGAATATTTGAGAATATCTGGCACTGAGAGCACTGCAGGAGGGGCAAGCACCTGGCCACGAGGGTGGAGGGCGCGCCCTACCCCCCTGGGCATACCCCCTGCCTCGTGGGCCCACGGTGGCCCTCCTCCACTTATTCCTGCACCCACACACTCCTTCTTCCCACAAACACCAATATCCAGCTCAAGCACGAGTTCTAGCTCACCTTGCTGTGATTTTCGATCTCCTTGCTCAAAGCACCTCTCACTAAACTGCTTGGGGAGATTGTTCCTTGATATGTGACTCCTCCATTGGTCCAATTAGTTTTTGTTCTAGTGCTCTACGCATTGCAAATTGGTGCTGCCTAGGTGACCATGTTCTTGAGCTTGCATGTCAAATTTATATGGTTCCAAGTAGTTCTAATGCATGATATAGTCTCTAGGCACTTGTAGGAGTAGATGCTATCAATTTTGTTGAGCTTGGTTCACATTTATTTGAAGTTATTAAAAATTTCAGAATTTTTCAAAAAATAATGAAGAGATTTTTTAGAGGCTCATCGAGACTTAGCTCGAAGGAAAAGCAAAGTGAAGATGCACAGATGCCCAAATATAATTTGCCTCGCACCACAGAGGTCCGGCCGTGTGAATGGCCTTCCGATGATTTCTTGAGAGAAGCCGAGATTTGTGAGGATTTCTATTCATTGGCTGAGAATGCTGGCCTCACCGACTTCCTCCGCGACCAACGTCATCAGTATCTCTTACTCACTAATACTTTTGTGCAAAACTTCTACTATTTTTGTAAGGAATCACCTCCTTCAGTAGAGTTTCATCTATATGATGTTGTTAAGAAGATGCCACTATATGAATTTTGCAAGGTTTGCAAAATACCCTTCGAGGGTACCTTAGATGAACCACATCGTAAAGATGTGGACGGGTTTATTGATACCATTATTGTGGGGGAATCCAGGAAGGTTTCCGATGCAAGAATCACTAGCATACATTTTCCTGTTTTATGCTACTTTGCCATATTTGCTAGTCGTTGCTTGATTGGTCGCGAAAACCGTGGAAACCTTAGTGTTCCTGATATTATCATCTTGTTCCCTGGTTTATTCCGCGATAACACTATTAGTATGGGTGGAATTATTGCTAAACAGTTAAGTTTGAACCGTACGAAGGGCCCCATCTTCGGAGGTATTTATGCTTCACGCCTTGCTGCGCATTATAACATACCTATTAGGCACTATGAAAAAGAAGAAAAATTGCTGCCCAATGCTTATTTAGATTATAAGAGTATGGTAGTGCATGATTTCATTGTTAAGAATAGGGAAGGGGAGCTTAAATACAAATTGTTCTTTGATAAACATCACCCTGAGACTATTATCTTGCCTGCTCGTTCCTTGTTTAATTTATCCATAGGTCTGTATCTCGTTCCGTGGGCGGCCATCCTCGCCTATCGGAATCCTACACCAGCCACGGAGCTGGAACCACAATTTGAGCCTCCATGACAGTCTGATTACTTTTGGGATCCTGAGATGACTGCCAGCCAGTGGGAGTGAGAGTCCTCTTCATCTCAATACGACCCCAACTACACCTACGGGTATCCGCCAGGCCATCCTTGGCAATGAACCAACTTAGGCCAAAAGCCTAAACTTGGGGGAGTACGTATTTCCCACCAACATTACATTTATGTTTACACACTCATTGCTAGATGTCGGTGCTCATACTTTTTCATTGTAATATCCATGCTAGTTTATTTTCTTTTTATGCTTTCTTCTTGTGTGTTTGATAAATCTTAAGAAAAACAAAAAAAATAGTAATAGCTTCTAGCTAGTTTACTTTCTTGCTGTAGTTGTAATAATTAAAAAGAAAACCCAAAAAGATTTCCTATTCTTCTTTTGCTTGTTGGGAGCTTTCCCGTGTAAATAGTTTTATTTCTTTTCTTTTCTTTGGGGGTCGATAGGAGAAGACTATAATTAAATTGTTAAAGTGGCACTTATATGCATTATTGTTGATTTAACCAAGAGCCCATATTGCCTTGTCTTCTCCTATTTATTGAATGCTCACAGATTCCAGCTTAGTCCAATGCACGTGCACTCTTATTATTATTCACATTGTTCGGTCGTGCAAGTGAAAGGCAATTATGACGATATATGATGGACTGACTGAGATGAGAAAAGCTGGTATGAACTCGACCTCTCTTGTTTTTGTAAATATGATGATTTCATCGTTCCTGATTCAGCTTATTATGAATAAACATGTTTGCAATGACAATTAGAGATCATAGTTGCTTGTGCCATGCTTGATTAGCTATGAGTTATAATGGTTTACCTTGCGTGCCAACATGCTATTAAAATGGTTATGATGTGGTATAGTGGGGTGGTATCCTCCTTTGAATGATTTAAGTGACTCGACTTGGCACATGTTCACACATGAGGTTGAAACAAATCAACATAGCCTTCACTATATTTATGTTCATGGTGGATTATATCCTACTCATGCTTGCATCCAATGTTTATTAATTTTAATGCATGTTCATGACTGTTGTCGCTCTCTAGTTGGTCGCTTCCCATTCTTTTGCTAGCCTTCACTTGTACTAAGCGGGAATACTGCTTGTGCATCCAATCCCTTAAACCCCAAAGTTATTCCATATGAGTCCACCATACCTTCCTATATACGGTATCTACATGCCATTCCAAGTAAATTTGTATGTGCCAAACTTTAAACCTTCAAATAAACATTCTGTTTTGTATGCTCGAATAGCTCATGTATCAACTAGGGCTTCCCTTATCTTCCATGTTAGGCGGGTTATTCTCATGAGGAGTGGACTCCGCTCCTCACTCACGAGAAAATGGCTGGTCACCGGGATGCCCAGTCCCATGCTTTATGCAAACTAAATCAAATTAATTGCAAACAAAACTCCCCTTGGGACTGTTGCTAGTTGGAGACCCTCGTTGTTTCGAGCAAGTCATGGATTGATGCTTGTTGGTGGAGGGGGAGTATAAACTTTACCATTCTGTTTGGGAACCGCCTATAATGTGTGTAGCATGGAAGATATCACCATCTCTTGGTTGTTATGTTGACAATGAAAGTATGGCGCTCAAAATATTATTTATCTCTATTTCAAAACCGAGCTCTGGCACCTTTACAACTCACCCTCCTATCAAAAAGCACTAGCTGGAGAGCGCAGCTGTCATTTGCATGCATTACTATTAATTTATATTGGGTATGACTATGATTGGATCTCTTTTACCATGAATTACAATGTCTAGTCACTCCTTGATCTTTAAAGGTGCTCTGCATTTATGTTTTGCGGTCTCAGAAAGGGCTAGCGAGATACCATCTTGTTATATCATATCATGATTATTTTGAGAAAGTGTTGTCATCCGAGATTTATTATTATGGCTCGCTAGTTGATTATGCTATTGACATGAGTAAACATGAGACCTAATAATTATTGCAAATGTGGTTAGTCATAATCTTTGCTGAAAACTTGAATGCTGGCTTTACAAATTTACAACAAGAAGAGCAAACAGAGTTTGTAAAAGTTTTTCTTTATCACTTTCAGTTTATCAACCGAATTGCTTGAGGACAAGCAAAGGTTTAAGCTTCGGGGAGTTGATACGTCTCCGTCGTATCTACTTTTCCAAACACTTTTGCCCTTGTTTTGGACTCTAACTTGCATGATTTGAATGGAACTAACCCGGACTGACGCTGTTTTCAGCAGACTTTCCATGGTGTTATTTATGTGCAGAAACAAAAGTTCTCGGAATGACCTGAAACTTCACGAAATGTCTATTTGGAAATAATAAAAAATCCTTGCAAAAGATGAAGAACAGGGGGCCCACACCCTAGCAAGGAGGGTGGGGGCGCGCCCCCCTACCTCGTGGGCCCCATGGAGCTCCTCCGACCTCAACTCCAACTCTATATATTTGCTTTCGAGGAGAAAAAAATAGGAGAGAAGGATTCATCGCGTTTTATAATACGGGAGGGCTGATCTGGAGTCCGTTCGGGGCTCCGGAGAGGGGAATCCGTTGTCATCGTCATCATCAACCATCCTCCATCACCAATTTCATGATGCTCACCGCCGTGCGTGTGTAATTCCATCGTAGGCTTACTGGACGGTGATGGGTTGGATGAGATCTATCATGTAATCGAGTTAGTTTTGTTAGGCTTTGATCCCTAGTATCCACTATGTTCTGAGATTGATGTTGCTATGACTTTGCTATGCTTAATGCTTGTCACTAGGGCCCGATTGCCATGATTTCAGATCTGAACCTATTATGTTTTCATGACTATATGTGAGTTCTTGATCCTATCTTGCAAGTCTATAGTCACCTACTATGTGTTATGATCCGGCAACCCTGAAGTGACAATAATCGGGACCACTCCCGGTGATGACCATAGTTTGAGGAGTTCATGTATTCACTATGTGCTAATGCTTTGTTACGGTACTCTATTAAAAGGAGGCCTTAGTATCCCTTAGTTTTGATTAGGACCTCGCTGCCACGGGAGGGTAGGACAAAAGATGTCATGCAAGTTCTTTTCCATAAGCACGTACGACTATATTCGGAATACATGCCTACATTACATTGATGAATTGGAGCTAGTTCGGTGTCACCCTATGTTATGATTGTTACATGATAAACCGCATCCAACATAATTCTCCATCACCGATCCAATGTGTACGAGCTTTTCACATATTGTTCTTTGCTTATTTACTTTTCCGTTGCTACTGTTACAATCACTACATAACCCAAAAATATAACTTTTGCTATCGTTACCGTTACTTCCATATTACTTTGCTACTAAATACTTTGCTACAGATACTAAGTTATCCAGGTGTGGTTGAATTGACAACTCAGCTGCTAATACTTGAGAATATTCTTTGGCTCCCCTTGTGTCGAATCAATAAATTTGGATTGAATACTCTACCCTCGAAAACTGTTGCGATCCCCTATACTTGTGGGTTATCATCTGCCCTCATGCGCGGCCCGTCAAGCAGAAGGTTAGAAAGCAGGCTCTGGAGAGGCAGGAGTTCATCACAGAGGAGATCAGGAAGTTGGAAGCGGCAGGTTTGGTGAGAGGAGTGCTCCACCCGACGTGGTTGGCCAATCCGGTAGTGGTGCGCAAGGAGAATGGGAAGTGGAGGCTGTGTATTGATTACACGGATATCAATAAGGCTTGTCCTAAGGACCCCTTCCCGTTTCCGCGCATCGACCAGATTGTTGACTCCACGGCCGGCTGTGATCTGTTATCATTCCTCGATGCCTACTCGGCCTACCACCAAATCTTCATGACAAGAGAGGATGAAGAAAAGACAGCATTCATCACCCCATGTGGTATGTATTGCTTTTTACGGATGCCTTTCGGGTTGAAGAGTGCTGGCTCAACATTTGCAAGAGCAGTCCAAATTGGTTTTGAACCTCAGCTCCATAGAAATATGGAGGCATACATGGATGACATAGTGGTCAAAACCAAGGACGGGCCAACTATTGTGCAAGATCTGGGAGAGACATTTGCCAACCTGCGCAAGATCAACCTTAAGCTGAACCCTGAGAAGTGTGTCTTCGGCGTTCCGTCCGGAAAGCTTCTCGGATTCTTTGTGTCGCAGCGCGAGATCGAGGCAAACCCAGACAAAATCAAAGCTATTGAGCAGACTGAGGCACCCAAGCGGATCAAAGACGTGCGTCGGCTCGCTGGCTGCATCGCCGCCATGAGCCGATTCATTTCCAAGTCCGCCAACCGTGCCCTTCCCTTCTTCAGAATCTTGCTGAGGCGGCGTTGCGGGATCTGAAGAAATACCTTTCCTCCACGCCAATACTGGTTGCGCCTAAACCACAAGAGTCGTTGCTGCTGTATCTAGCGGCGACGAATCAAGTGGTCAGCGCCGCACTGGTGGCGAAGAGGGAGGTTGACGAAGAGGCAGTGGCGGCGGCAGAACCAGCGGATTGAAGGCCAAAGATCTCCCCGGCAGGGCCTGGTGTCGGCAAGGCAGGACTCCCGGCAGGATCCGACGCCACCAAGGCGGTGCTTGCACAGTCAGGCGAGGTGGTGCCGAAGAAGAAGATGATGAAGCACCCGGTTTACTTTATCAGCTCCCTCTTGCAGGGGGCTAGGTCAAGGTATTCCGGTGTGCAAAAATTGCTCTTCAGCCTCCTTATGCCTCGAGGAAGCTGCGTCATTACTTCCAAGCCCACGAGATCACTGTCGTCACCCACCTCCCATTACAACGGATACTGCATAACCCAGATGCAACCGGAAGGATTGTGGAATGGGCCTTGGAGTTGTCAAGTTTTGGTCTGAAGTTTGAAAGTACCTTGACAATCCAGAGCAGAGTCTTAGTGGAGTTCATTGCATAATGGACCTCAACGCCTAACGAAGAAATCCAGGAGACCGCTCTCCCTGACAAGGAAGCAGACCGTGACTGGATCATGTACATTGATGGGGCTTTCTCGCTGCAAGGCGCTGGTGCCGGCGTGCTACTCGCCGCGCCCACCGGAGAGCACCTCAAGTATGTTGTCCAGATGCACTTTCCCAGGGAGATATTCACCAACAACACTGCGGAATACGAAGGGCTGCCTGCCGGTCTCAGGATTGCGGCAGACCTCGGGGTTAAGAAGCTCATCGTCAGGGGTGACTAGCAGCTCGTTGTCAGACAGGTCAACAAGGATTATCAGAGCCCATTGATGGAGGCTTATGTAGATGAGGTGAGGAACCTGGAGGAACGCTTTGACGGTATCCAAGCGGAGCACGTCCCCCGAATGGAGAACGACATTGCCGATTACCTGTCAAAGCATGCTGCATTCAAGCTACTTGTGGAGCCAGGTACCTTTTTGCTCCGATTAACTCAACCATCCGTCGAACCATCAACGGGGCAGAACAAGCGGAGGAAGTCAGGTCCCGGCAAGTACTTTCCTACCGAGCCCCCTGGGTGTGCCAGCAAGGGTGCTGCCGCGGACGCTGAGCCTGCCAAAGGGCAACTGGCTCTGGTAGGGCGTCAAGCCCTGGCCATGGAGACAGCCGCACCCATGCCCGAGGAAATGCCTTTGGTCCTTGCCGTCGAGCCCCAGGCTCCGGCATGGGCACAACATAATATCCGATTCCTCCAAACAGGGGAACTTCCTGAGGAGTAGGAGGAAGCGGAAAAAGTAGCCTGCCGGTCCGCCCTGTACCAGTTCGTCGATGACGTCCTGTACAGGAGAAGGCCGAACAACGTGAAATTGAAGTGCATCCCCTGGGAGGAAAGACTAGAGCTGTTGGCAGAGATACATGGAGGCATATGTGGCTCCCACATAGGGTCGAGGGCCCTTGCCGGAAAGGCGTTCCGGCAAGGTTTCTTCTGGCCCACTGCCCTCCAGGATGCGACGGCACTAGTAACCAAGTGTGAAGTGTGTCAGTTCCATTCAAAGAGGCTTCATCAACCAGCTCAAGCCCTTCAAACAATCCCTCTCTCCTGGCCATTCTCGGTATGGAGGCTTGATATACTGGGCCCTTTCCCCCATGCTGTTGGGGGCTTTGAGTACTTGTACGTTGCAGTCGACAAGTTCACAAAGTGGCCGGAGGTGGAAGCAGTGAGAAAGGTGACTGCTTAGTCATCTGTCAAGTTTTTCAAGGGACTGATGTACCGTTTTGGTGTGCCAAACAAAGTCATCACCGACAGCGGTACGCAGTTCACAAGCCACACCTTCATGCAATACATTCAAGGCCTCGACATCAAGGTCTGTTTTGCTTCCGTGGCACACCCACGGAGCAACGGCCAAGCGGTGAGGGCAAATGCCGAAGTGTTGCGGGGCCTAAGAACCAAGACTTTTGACAAGTTGCACAAGAGCGGAAGGCGCTAGATTGATGAATTGCCGGCGGTTCTTTGGTGGATCAGGACGACGCCAAATCGAGCCACCAGCCAGACACCTTTTGCCCTGGTATACAGGGCCGAAGCAGTTCTCCCCATGGAACTCATATACGGGTCACCTCGAGTGCTTGCTTATGTTGAGCTTGAGCAAGAGCAGTTGCGCCAAGATGACACGACGCTCCTTGAGGAAGATCGTCTTCGGGCGGCTGTGAGAGCAGCACGCTACCTGCAAACCTTGCGCCGCTACCATAGCTGCAAGGTTCATGCCCGAAGCTTTGAGGAAGGCGACCTTGTTCTTCGGCGCGTTCAGTCGGCCAAGAATTCCAACAAGTTGACGCCAAAGTGGGAAGGCCCTTATCGGGTAATGTGAGTCACTAGGCCCGGCGCAGTCCGCCTGGAGACCGAAGATGCCGTCCCAGTGAGCAACTCCTGGAACATCGAGCATCTTCGCAAGTTCTACCCCTAAGGCGCGGCTTGCGGGGCCTCCCGGCAGGCCACCTTTTGTAAAAGATTTGTCGGCAAGGCATGTAACCCTTCGTACAAAGCCAGGCGCAGACCCTGAGCGTAAATAAATGAAGTGTTGGCGCCCTAAGTTATACTAGGTCGAGTCTTTTCCTTGGTTAGGGTTGATAGTGCTTAGCAGCGACTAACCCCTAGCCTAGAGGTCGAGTGTGCGTCTATTTGTTTCTTTTCTATCCTCCTTTGGCTCGCAGGGCACATGAGCACTTCTGCTGAGCTGCTTGGGAGAAACGAAACGGACCGGCGTCCCAACCCCGGTGAACCAGAATTGCCGGGGGCTGCAAGCACAAGGATCCAACCGCGGTAGGACAAGGTTGTCAGGGGCTGCAGACCCAGATAAGTCCTTCATCCTCTATCATGCATTTCGGAACGAAACTGGGATATGTGAAACCTCGTTTTATTTCTAGGCCACCGTGCTCCCCTTTTCTATACCCAAGGATTATCTCCTGGGCCCGGATTTGGTTGTAGTCGCGGTGGCAAGGAAGTAGAACGAGGAGCCTAAGCCCGCTCCATCCCTGCCTCCGCCAAGGGCACGAGAATGGTCGAGCGAAGTGGGGGGGGGGGGCGGCAAGGCCTGTTGCCGGGTGAAAACGTTTAACTTAAATTGTAACAAGGATTCGCTACTTGTCACGGGGTCTACCCACGAACAAAAAACCCGGCAAACATCCCTTTTTCACTAAAAGCATCCCACATAGGTACAGTCCGTACGGAATGAAAAACATGAACAAGGGGGATTAGAAGCTTTAAATTTAACAAGGCCCGAAGGCTTACAAATTAAAAAGTAGATAAGATGCCCGTGATCCCTTTCTTGTCCCTCTCCTCAGGAGGCAGGTCAAGGAGGCGAAAGGGCAAAAGGGGCGCCTAAGCGAGCTACGAGCAGCAGAAAGCACCAAGAGAACACCTCGGTGGCTGCCCACGGGTGGGCCGGTGATGACGGTGCCGGGAAAGGAGCTGGAAGATGAGGCGGTAGGATCGGCAATACGCGATGAAGGCGTCGGTGACCGCATAATCCGAGTTGATGGCCTTGCCGCCCGCCCTCTTCCTCTTCCGCAACCTCCCAACGCCAGCCGCCCAAGGAAAGGCCCCGAGAAGTTCAAGGAGCTGGCCCCACCCCCGGCAAAACTCTGCCGGAGGAGCGGCCAGGTGCAGATGCTGCTGCTGCCACACCCGCCAAGGCACGGGGCGTCCGACGCCTAGTCGGACTCGTCCCCATCATCTGCCCCGCTGTCCTCCTCATCACTTTTGCTCGAGGAAGAGCTCCCATCGTTGGAATCTCCGTCAGAGGAGCTCTCCATGCAGCACTTCAGGCGAGTCCCGAAGTCTCCGAAAACCTTGACGGAGAGCAGGCTATCCTCCATTAATCGAAGCAGAGGATGAGCCCCGCCGTCAGGCTGTGGATGCGAGCAGACGTCTTCCATCCATGACAGAGGAACATGACCCGAGGAGCCGGGAAGTCGACGACGACCCGCGTGCCCCCATTCCCACAACCCCTCATGTGCAATCTGAGGGATTGGGGTGGGTCATGCTCCATCTCTCGAGCAAACGGGGTGCAAGGACGAAGACGACGACGTGGAGGCCGGCGCATCCTGATGAAGAACTCACGGGGCTGGTCTCCAACATGGCCTTCCATCGGAAAAGGCATCATTGGCGGGGGCGAAGCCGGCGCGCCGCCCCGTCCTCCTCTTCCCCGAGCACTACGACCTCTGCCCCAGCCTCGCCCATGGCCTCGCCCCTCCCCCTTCCCCTCGCGTCCGGTTCCACCACCGCGGGCTCAGGAGGGGGAGGGACGCACTGTCGTGCGGTGACCCTCGCCGCCACAGATGAAGGACCAGGATTCCCTCTCTCCATGGTGAGTGAAAGGAAGAAGCGGAAGCAGAAGGAGATAAATGACAGAAGAGTGCGGGATGCCCTTCCCCCTCCTTATAAAGGGGCGGGGTCGGGGATCGGCCGCCCTGCTCGGTCAATCTAGCCACCAGAGGCGCAGGGAATCGAGACCGACCTGCTGCCCCAACCAGCGACGGCCCGGTTTCCCGCCTCCATCGCTTGCTACCCCAAGCGCATGGAGGATGCGTGGCAAGCATGCAGAATCGAGGGGACGGGTGAAGCGACCTCTCCCCACCCCGTGATCGTGGGGTGAGGACGCCTTGGAGACCGCAACCCGGCCCCGCGCAGTAAATAAGCCGCGCCTCCACGCCTCCCTCCTTTCATGGGGAAGGTGCGAGCTGCCCATTTACTGCGATATGACGCATGCGTGAAGGGACCACCCCACGCATGCCGCCCATGTCACGCGCACCCCTCCATGCCACGCCGCGCCGCGCGCACGTCGTGGGAAACGCAGCGCACGAAAAGTTTTACCGCGGTAAAAACCGCCCCGCCTGCCCGCGCACTGTTTTGGGCCTGGCTCAACAACGTGTTACGCTTATGTGTGGCCCAGGCTCGGGGGCTCCTGTCGGTGTACAAAAGGAGGGGCGCACTTTTATACCCCTTTACGTGTGCACGGGCAGTCGGAGCCGCGCCCACGGTCACACCAAGCAGAACAGGGGAGGTGAGCCAAGGTAAGACCGAAGCCCAAGATAACCAGAGCAACACCAAGGCCAAGACCACAAAGAGCAGAGGGACGAAGCAGGTCCCCCCGGCAAGACCCTTGCCGGGGCAGCTCGCCCCACACCAACAGAGCGAGCCACCCTTGAGCCCACGGTCTCCAACATCACGTTGGGCCAGGGCTCGGGAGGCACCTCCATGGTGGCATGCAGATCTTTGTGAAGACAAGGAACACTCAAGATCAGATGGGATTAGAAGACAACGATCCTCGGCAGGATCCTTGCTGAGGAAGGCCACTAGATCCCTGGCAAGGTCCTTGCCGGGGACGATAGTGCGCCACAGCCAAACCCTAACCGGGCCACCCGGCAAGGCCCACACCAAGGACGCCAGCAGGGCCACCGCCAGACCCGCGCCAATCAAGTTTCCACCTCCGTTGCATGCAGCTGCCAGCTCAACCAGCTGAGCAGGCACCTGCGTGGCAACATGCAGCTCCCGGGCCAACTCGTCAAGCGCCTGCATGGCGGCATGCAGATCTTCGTGGAGGCTCCACCTCCGCGCCACCCCAGCTGCTTGCCTGCCTACATGGCACCACATGCCTCGCTGGCCAGGGCGCGTGCCGAAGCGAGGAGGAGTGGTGACGGACGGGACGGGCCTCGCCCTCGTCCCCGATAAAGTTAGGGGACACCTAAGCTACGCATTAAATGCGTCTTGTCCTGTAATACGAGCGATAAGCTCATTGCACTGTGCGCCTTTCCACCTCTTGTGTGCCACTGTGGCAGCCCCTTTCGACTATAAAAGGAGGCCCATGGTATACTGGAGAAGGATTTGGCTCTTTGGGACCGCACACTTACCACAGCTAGTCGAAGAGCTCAAGAACTCTCTAAAATACACCCACCAAAGCAGGACTAGGGTTTTACGCATCCTCGCGGCCCGAACCTGGGTAAACGATCCTCATGCTGGTTATTAATCCTGCTCTTCTCGCAACCCCGGGCCTCGGCTACCATAGTAGGGATTCTTGTGATCCCATAGGTGTCGTTCCACACCGACAGATGGGGCCGGCGGTTCGGCCGGTGGTGGCTGGCGGCTCAGGGGGTGCAGTTTGAATATGAACTGCAGGCCCTCCCTAAACTACATGTCAAGTGCCTCTCTACTACCATTGCGTTCAGTTTCGACAGGAACATTCAGATTCCACAGTATATTTCAGATTCGACAGTTAAGTTCAGAGTCAACTGTTTTTACCTCATCTGTTGTAGTCAGGTGGTTTTTGGTGATGTAAATTTTAAATCTAATTTACATCTTCTATTGGATATGCTATTAGAATCCCACTTGAGATTGACGATGTCTGTCTTGTGCTGCTTCAGCCTTGACGTCTTATGGCTCACCGGGGCCGCTCCAACGATAGAACGATCCATCACAACAGAGCAGTGCCCTGGACACCGTCTACAGATTCCTCAGATCTTCATCCACACCTCCGACATCCACCTTTGCCTCAACTGCTTCAGCGACCAACCCAATGATGATGAGGTCGACACGGCTACGACAAAGAGGTTGTACACTTGTTGCATCACTTATTACTATACATTCATGTCGATCCATTAGGGCTATTTTGGTTCGACGAAAAAACATAGCAATAGGGAATTTTCCAATGGCACTCTACTATTCAATTATTCATGCATTTTGTTGAAAGGAATGAAGCAAAACATCCACCTGGACCTACTTTTCAAAATCCTATGCATGAAAACAAGACCAAGTGCATTAGTGGCAGAATAACATTCTAACTGTACACACTTTCATATGGTTTCACTTTACTTTGGCCATGTTTCTTTGCATTCCTCTGCTTTTCCAATTCCTATAAACCAAACACCCAAGTTTACAAAAATCACGTGTTTACGAATGCTTTCTTTACCATGTGCATTCCTATCCTGTTCCGGTGTTTTTCTATCCCTGCATTTTTAGAATCATGCAAGCCAAATGAGCCCTTACAGAATTACTTCAGTTACAGGTAGGTGTCAAAGGGAAGTTTGTGTGGTTTGTCCTGCTCGTGCCGCGACGTCGTCCACCTCACCTGAGGTGCTCCATCGATAGAAACATCCACCAAACCAGACATCACGACTCCTGACCGTCTTTCGCCGCCTCAGATCTCCTTCCCTGCCGCCGGCACCCACGGCAACGGCATCACCATCATCGACTCAGCAGATGAACCTGAGGAGTACACGGGTCCACAAGAGAGGTCGCTCTCTTTTGATTCTACTTATGTTATGCATTGCTTAAAATTAGCTGCTACTTTATCGTCCTGTTCACCTCTTGGACTCCAAGTCAGGTCCAAATTAATGTTCAAAATTAGTTATGGGGCACATATCGAGGAAGCAATGAATAATATCCGTGTCTAATATCTGGTTCACCTAGGGTATGCCTATGTTGTTCATCTTGGGTGGGAAACAAATAGTAAAGCAATCATCATGGGTCTTTTTATTAAATTAAAGCAATCATCAACCTACTATCATTATTTTTGGATCCATCCACTGGTTTTTACCATCACTCTAAATTTCTGCATGCTCTCCTTACATAATCTCACCATATTTTTTCGTATGCATGTCAGATATTGTACACAGTCATGCTGAACATGTAGAGAAAAAGAGAAGAGTTTTGCGCGGCAATACAATGTCATGCAGACATCGCTCCATTCAATGGAAAACCCTCCCCACCCCTCTCCAGATTGTAATCCAGAGGAAGCTATCTGTTCTGAGGCGGATTCAGACGCCGCTGACCACTCCTATTTACCCACCAAGGTGTTTGCTCTACCTTGGCATGATGATGTTAGTCATATCATGCATATGTTGCCTTGCAGTGCCTACTTTTGAAATCATATATGTCATATGCCTAGTTTAGAGATGTTCTGTAATGCCACCTGTTTAGTTTCTATACCATATATGGGAATTGTGTAGTCTCATGTCTTTTAGCCAGCCATAATATACGTGAAATGTGCAATGCCATCCTGTTTAACCATGCATCATATATTTGAATGATATCTTGCCCATCCTTTTCTTCATTACATTTCCATTTGTCGACAATGTTTGTACATTAAACTACTCTTCCTGTGAATCAGCCATTTGGGTGGGAGATTGAAAAATCTGGAGTGAAAACAAGGCCTTCTGAGCAGACAGTGCTACCTATCGAAGCAGATCTCTTGTTGGGTCCCGATAGCTCCTCAGAGATGGATTCAGAGACAGATGACCAGTCCTATTCCCCCACCAAGGTGTATGCTCTAACTTGGCACAGTTATACTGCTCATATCATGCATATGGTGTCTTGCATTGCATAGATTAGACATCATATCCACAATATTCAACACCATGTTCTTAGTTTAGACATCATATCTAATGCCCTCTATTTAGCATATAAATCACATATGTGAATTAAATGATGCGATCATGATTACTTAGATAACATGTACGTGAATTATGTCATGCGATCCTGTTTAGTTATTCATCATAGCTTTGAATTATGTTATGCTATGCTATCCAGTTTAGATAAACATCATATATGTGAAATTATGTCATGCTATCCATTTTAGTTAAACAATATACATGTCAACTATTTCATGCCCTCTTTTGCCACACTATCTATTGCATCTGTCTCTCATACAATGTTTGTACATTCAACTATGTTTCCTGTTTATCGGCCATTTGAATTGGAGCGGGTGATGCCAGCATCTAGCGGACTAAAAACATGGTTTCAAATAAAACAGTGCTACCTCTTGGTGGAGATAGCACCCGGTTGTACATGCACGAGAACGAGCCCTACCACACATAACCCAAACTCTCTCAGATTGTACCCCTACTGCGATGGACAGAGAACTAGCTTCACCCAATCTAACCGAACCCCAGCAGATAGTAACCCAGTTCCTATTGACACAGCACCATCTCCACCACAAAGCTCCCAAACAGGAGCAGTTAGTAAGGCAGCTCCAGTGCCCAAAGGGCCAATACTACCACGACGAACCCCAACTCCACCATTTAGTACGCCTATTCCTGTGGAGGAAGCACAACCAGCTAGTCGTAGTTTAGCATCTATCACATTTGATGTTGTTAAATCGTATGTGCGTATCTTCCCATCTTGGAAATATTATACTAAAGATGAAGGAAAATGCCAGTTGCAGGTGTTTGTCCAGGAGTTATGTGTAAGTAATGTTATTCATGGCAATTACTTTGCTTTGTCCCATACATCCTACCTCCATGATGGTTATAATACAGCAAATTTTCCCATTTTTCTCTATAGAGAAGGACCGATTTGGAAACTTAGGATGAGGTAACCTGTGCAATACCTCTGCTATCTTCAAGAATGCTTGGTGGCAGTATCGGAATTACCTGAAGAAAACGTACTTCACCGGCAAAGAAACTCATCAAATTCCCTTACGTTCTCCTGAGACACATTTACTGGACGATGACTGGGAACGCCTTGTTCTGTACTGGTCCCGAACCAAGATGAAAGTGCGTTATATCGACTAGAGGGGGGGTTAATAGGCGATTTTTATGATTTCTTCACTGAGGAATTTGCTTGTGAGGAAATTCCTTAGCGAAGAACTACTTGCAGCGGAATAAGTACTCAGAAGTAAACATAGCCGGACACAAGCATGGTCATCATGATGAAATGAAGAAATGCACAGAGTATAGAAAGCGTAATCACAGGATAACACAGGATGAAGACAAACAGACTAAAGAAATTGAACTGAGGAAATTGAGAAAGTCTTCAGTCAAAGTCTTCAAACAGAGATATGACAAGCACACAACACAATAATGAGGAAATGAAAGAGTTAAGGAAATAGAACTAGTTTGCTTGGTGAAGACAATGATTTGGTAGACCAGTTCCAACTGCTGTCTCAGTTCGACATCTGGTTGGAGCGGCTGAGTATTTAAACTCGAGGACACACAGTCCCGGACACCCAGTCCTGAGCATGCAGATCGGGACACCAAGTCCTCACCGTATTCTCCTTGAACTAAGGTCACACGGACCTCGTCCAATCACTCGTGGTAAGTCTTCAGGTGACTTCCGAACCTTGACAAACTTGGTCACTCGGTGATCCACAATTCCCCTTGGATGCTCTAGACCATGACGCCTAACCGTCTGGAAGAAGCACAGTCTTCAAAGGTAACAAGCGTCGGATCCACGCAGGATCAATCTCTTAAGTGATGCTCAGTCACTTTGGGTTTGTAGGTGTTTGGGTTTGGGTTTTTCCTCACTCGATGATTTTTGCTCAAAGTCCTCGGAGGATGGGTTGCTCTCAAATGACAAGTGTCAGTTTTTCTCGGAGCAGCCAACCAGCTAGTGGTTGTAGGGGGCGGCTATTTATAGCCTAGGGAGCAGCCGACATGATAAGACATAAATGCCCTTCAATGATATGACCGTTAGGTGGATAAGATATTTTGGGACAGCTGGCGCGCAGCACATCAACGGTCGGAAATTTGAGGTTCAAATTCCTTAGGGCTATCATGTTCCTCACCGTGTAGGCAATCCACACTGGCGAATTCCTAACTCCTCAGTCAGAACAAATTCCTCAGAGACCAGAAGAACTTCGTCTCTGTCACTGATGAAATTGATTGAACTATATGAGATTTCCAATGGCTTCACTCGAAGTGATTGGTAGGTGTAGGATTTTGAGTTGAGCATCACATGGAAATTATTTCCTTAGTATTTCCTCGACCCCCATTAACAGTACGGTGTTTCCTATGAATCAAGAAAGAGAAAACGAAACTACGAAAATAAAAGTCTTCACGCTTCATCTTCCTTGAATGAATACCAAGTCTGCAAGGTCACACCAATTTCTTCACTTTCAAAGTCTTCAGAAAGTCTTCAGAATACCAAAGTCTTCAGTCAAAGAACTTCATTTTTAGGGGTCGACTTTCTCTGTAAATATCAAAATCCTCATAGACTTATAGACCTGTGTACACTCATAAACGCATTAGGTACTTAACCTATAAGTCGTCAATACACCAAAATCACTAAGGGGCACTAGATGCACTTACAATCTCCCCCTTTTTGGTGATTGATGACAATATAGGTTAAGTTTTCAACGGGGATAAACATATGAGGTGTAAATGCTGATATTGAGGAATTTGATTGCAAGATATAGAAGAACTCCCCCTGAAGATGTGCATAATGAGGAATTTTCTTTTAAAGCAATGCACACTTGAAGAGTAGAATCATGGAGATCTTCCCCTATATCTTGTAATTCATACACGCATTTGACATATATTATGAAGAATTAGAAATGCATGATGAAATATGGTGACTGACGAATTTCAGCATGCGTGCAATGATATTAACGAGGAATAAGCATGCAGAATAACGTAGCAGAAGTATCAGACCACCATCGGGTTTAAGTTTACAACGCAATCCAATAAAAGTTTTAGAAGAACGAAAGTTGTAACTTAGCAAAAAAACGCCCATATAATAGACCCGCTTGAAGACTAACTCAAATTTCTCCCCCTTTGTCATCGAATGACCAAAAGGATCGAAACTGAGGACTAACGCCCCTGAAGTTAATCAAGTTGATGAAGGAGCGCCAGCGTTGTCGGGGTCGGTTGTTGTAGGGCCTGCCGCTGTGTCGTCCAGGTCTTCATGCTCATTAGTATCGCACAATGAAGAAAAGGAGCTGGCCACCAAAGAAGGAACCTTGACCTTCTTGTATTTCTTCAGAGGAGGTGCAGACCAGTCAAATTCTTCCTTGATACCCATTTTCGTCAGATCTTCAGCGTTGTAGACATGAGACAGAACAACCCAAGTACGATTGAAGGTTTCATGGAGGTAGTGTTGGTTTTTCTTCACTGCGTTGTGTGTTGAGGTCATGTTGTGAAGAATTGAACCAAACTGACGCTTGACCCATTTATGATTGCGATCAACCTTCTGATGAAGACTGAGGAGTAACTCATGATCAATCGTCACCCTGGGTGCTGTGCCTTGAGGATTTCGCTTGGTGTTGTTGTTGGCGGTAGAGTGATGTGTGGCAGAGTCATCATTGGTGGAATAGGATGCAGCCTTGCGAAACTGACCATCCAATGGATGAATGCCTTCATCTATCATAGCAACTGCCTTGCCTATCATCAGCTGAGGAAAATGTCCGTTTGAGGACTTCAATCGGAGGCAAGTAGCTGAAGTGGTTCAGAGTGTCAGCTTTGTAGTTGAGTGAAGACCTTGTCCTGATGAATCTCATAATCCACGACGCATAAGGCTTCAGCTCAAATGGTGACATAGCAATATTGGCCAGAGTCCTCATGAAGAAATCATGGAAGTTGACGGGAACACCATGAATGATATTGAAGAGCAGATTCTTCATGATGCCAACAACTTCTTCATCATTTGAGTCGTGGCCTTTGATAGGACTCATTGTCTTCGACAGAATACGATAGACAGTCCGGGGCACATACTGTAATTCCTTGACGAGGAAATTGGTTCGAGGGGCCTGCCCTGGCTTCAAAGGCTTCATCAAAACTCGCATGCAGTGATTAGTAAGATCAGGGTCACTGTATACACAACGCGCACCATCAAGGGGAGGACTGAGTGGTAGGGCACGAAGCAATTCAGTTGCTGGTGCCTTGTAATGAGTATTTTCCGTCATCTAGTCCAGAACCCATGAGTTCACATCTTCAGAATTTCCTGTGATGTGCAGCGTTGCATAGAATTGAAGAATGAGTTCTTCATTCCAATCACAGATGTCAGTGCAAAAGTTTAGCAGCCCAGCGTCGTGAAGAACACTGAGGACTGGCTCGAAGCACGGTAGAGACTCCATGTCCACGTGAGGAATATGTGCATGATCGAAGACTTTGTCTTTGTTGAACAACACTGAGGAATAGAAATTGGCTTGAATGGCAGTCCAAAAGCGCCTCTTCCTTATGTGAGCAGAATCATATGGGTTGTAGTCAGTGAAGAACACATGCTCGCCAAAGAAGTCTTCAGCCTTGAACTGCTGTTTCCTTGAGAACGGATCCTTTGGCTTTGGCAGAGGAGTGTCAGTGAGTTGCATCACGACCTCAGGAACAGCGATCTTAGGTTCATAAGGCTGAGGAATTTCTGGTTCCTCTTCAGTTGTAGTCTGCGTTGTCGTATGATCAGCAGCAGCAGTTTCTTCAGCACTAGTGGCTGGAATTTCTTCATGCACAAATGAGGTGGGTGAGTTTCTTCAGAGCCCACTTGAACTGTTGGTGCCGGGGACTGAGGAATTTGTTTTAGCGGGATGAAGAGTGGAGAATTGGGGTGCTGACTTTCCCAAAAGTCATCATTCATTACTGGTGTGGTACTCTGTCGCGACCGGTTTTCCGGACATTAATTTCCAGAAAATGGCTGTCGAGCTCATCAGCCCCAGGATTACTGTTAGCTGATGAGGATCCAACTTGATACAGAAATTCCAAGCAAGAGTACAAAATATGTAGTACAAGACCATCGTGGCCTATGAGTACAACAAATGGTTTCTAGTGGTTGAGGGCGGAAGCGGTTTGTGGATCACCACGGCTATGGGACTCCATTTCCCACGGGAACAGCTGACCAGGTTAACTCCTATCTTCGCGAGGCTGCTATCGTCGAGACTGTCGTCGCAACGCTCCTCTCCAAGCAAGCAATCTGGCCAAGACAATAGCCAGGGACAAGCCAGTGAGTACTTTGAATGTACTCGCAAACATTAAGAACATAGGTATAATATAGCCGCAGATAAACATGTGTCAAAATATGCTGTGGTTACTCTGATCATTATGGAAAAAGGTTAATGATGTATGCGAGTAAA
Organism: Aegilops umbellulata; assembly: GCA_032464435.1. Taxonomy (NCBI): domain Eukaryota; kingdom Viridiplantae; phylum Streptophyta; class Magnoliopsida; order Poales; family Poaceae; genus Aegilops; species Aegilops umbellulata. The sequence continues at coordinate 357,005,757 of CP136059.1, read as the reverse complement.
TATTTAAGGAATGCATGGGCAATCAAACAAGTAGATGAAATAATATAATGTGCCACAGTAGGGCGTCTGGGCGACACCACATAAAGGGCTTTAAAAGAAATGCCACAGTCGGGCGTCTGAGCGACACCACATAAAGGGCTTTAAAAGAAATGCCACCGCCGGGCGTCTGAGCGACACCACAGAAAGGGCTTTAAAAAGAAATGCCACAGCCGGGCGTCTGAGCGACACCACAGAAAGGGCTTTAAAAAGAAATGCCACAGCCGGGCGTCTGAGCGACACCACAGAAAGGGCTTTAAAAAGAAATGCCATAGTCGGGCGTTTGAGCGACACCACAGAAAGGGCTTTAAAAAGAAATGCCACAGCCGGGCGTCTGAGCGATACCACAGAAAGGGCTTTAAAAAGAAATGCCACAGCCGGGCGTCTGAGCGACACCACAGAAAGGGCTTTAAAAAGAAATGCCACAGCCGGACGTCTGAGCGACACCACAGAAAGGGCTTTTAAAAAGAATCATAGTGAATATCCCGGAGGTGGAACCATCCCAGAGATATTCGATGATAACAATAATATCACGGGTTAGTCAACAATAATAATAATCATAATCTTCACAAGTCACAAGTAGTAAATCCCGTTCTGGTTTAACAGTTTCACCTCCGAAGACCGACACTAAGACCGACACTCAACCCATCCCAGACTGTAATTCCTTAACCATGGACACGGCTATTCGAATATGTTTAATCTCTGCAGAGGGTGTACTCTTTACCCACGAGTAACGGATTCCTTTAGTCCATCGGGACTAATTCCGTCTACGGTCTTTTAATTGAAAACACACCTGACTTGCACACACCAGCTCAACTCACCGGTGTCTGGAATCACCCACGACACCTGTCAAGCAAACTCTAAGTGGGGAGGCTACAACCTCGACGTAGCATGGGATCAAATTTCTATTCGCGCGCTCTAAGGGGTATCTCCCTCTCGGTCCCAACCGGATACACCCATGCCCCCGGACCAGGTGGCATGCCTACCGGATGCAGCCGGTATCTTCCACCATGGCCTCTCTGTACGGTGTGTGCCAAGACAAGGGTTAACAACTTACTGAACCATACCCTACTTACGGTAGGGACCTGTGGCAGTACGAAACAAGTATGGGGGTTACCGGAACAAGACTCGATCTATGGTCGACTCAGGAGGTAGTAATAATCCTGCATGATTGGCATAACAATGTATGTATTTCAACCCACAGATAGAAACTCCACACGACATACCCCATCATGCCATACCGGACACGACCGTCTCAACGGAGGACTAGGGACAAGACCGCGTCTACCCAAGACAGAGGCCTTCCCGGCATTCCTTCCGGTATGCATGAAGAGTGTATGGCGGTGATTTCCATCACAAAACATGTCAACTCCATATGCATGAAATTCACTAATAAGCACTTATGAGTAGGATCACGTCCTCACATAAAATGACACATGCACGTGCCGGGGTGGTGTTGTCACCGAGTCAAACAACACACATAAAAAAATTCACCAGGGTTCAGAATGCTTGCCTTTAGGTCATGGAAAAGAAGGGTGCATCCAAATCACCTTGAAACCTTCAAAAAAATCCTATTTAAAAGGATATGTATGAATTAACACATACAACTAAAACAGCACAAAAGTTGTTTTGAATTTTTTTCAAATAAATCTTAAAATAAACTAGACAAAATTTAAGAAATGTAGGAAAAAGAATCAATTCATTTGGAGTTGTATTTAAAGAGTTATAGTCAGTCAAAGTTTAGTCAAATCTGTTATTAAAAATAAATATATAAAAGAAAACGATTCGGACGGAATACGCTTTCGGTGCAGAGGAGGCGTACTTGAGATTTTACGCCTCCACTTATCCACGTGGACGGCGTGGGGTGTCGCTGACAGTGGGCCCGCCTGGCCCACTGGTCAGGTTTGACCAGTCCCCACTCTCTCCTCTTCCTCGCCCGAGCAGAGGCGGGACGTCCGGCGTTCGTCGCCGGCGAACGGCGGTCCTTCGTGGGCATCTGAGTGCAGGGATGGATCCGCCACTCCTAGACGGTCCTCCCGGTGGTCGCAGGGTTGTCCGTGGTGAAGGGAATCGCCGGCGGCGAGCTCCGCGGCGGAGGGGAGCTTCGGTGGATTTGGGGATTCCGGCCCCGGTGGTTCCTGGCTGCGTCTGGGGGGCTAGGCAGCTCCGCGGGTTTAAGTGGAGTCGGACGGCGGCGCTTGGGAGGGCAGAGGAGGTCTTGGTGCGTCGGAGCTGACCGGGGCGAAGCGGCGGCCGAGCGGACCGGAGAGGTTGAAGACGACCCTTTCCTCCTCGATTGATGGCGATGGGGGCACTAGTGGGACGGTGAGGGGTTGCCTGAGGGCTCGGAGGAGCTCGGGGCTTCCTTATATAGGCAATGGAGGTCGGTTCGAGGTGGCCGGAGATAAGAACGGCGGCGAACCGCCTCTCTGTGCTTGGAGGGCGACGTGGCGGCGACGGGCGCTAGCGGACGAAGTTGTGGATGAGCATGCACTGCTCCAGGAGGCAGGTGGCGAGCGCTGGAGGTTTGGGCGGCGCTGGCTGGCGCAGGAGCGGTCGGGCGGCGGGCGCGGCCGCGGGCGTGCCGCTAAATGGCCTCTGACGGCGGCGCTGTAGGGCGCCAGGGAGCGGTCGGGGCCTTTTGGCGTGACGCGGCGAGGAGGGGAGTGCGAGGCGAGGTTCTGCCGTGCGGTTCAAGCCAGGGGCGCGCGACGCGGCGGCTGGGTGCGCGGCTGCAGTTGGCGCGCTCTGGGCGCGCCCAGTGCACGCGCAGGACCTGATCGACGAAATTCCAGGGCGCGCTAGAGGTCTCGGGTGAGACTGGGAATTAGCAGATCCAGGTTAGGAGTAGTGAGGAGTCTATTGGACAAGGTAGCTAGGCAAGGGGAGCAAGATCACAATGCAAGCTAAGACTCATGTCAGAACTGGTCATGCCTACAGGGTGTTTGACAAAATGCCACAGGCACCTAGGCATTTCTTGGAGGGGCCAAATCTTCCAGATCAATGTCTCTATGGATGCACAAGAGGATGGTGAGGTTATTTGGTGGAAAGCACAATCTTGCTAGTGCAAGTTTTGCAGAACTCCAATTTTGGACAGAAAAGAAATGGCCTGGTTACATGAACCAAAAGTGATCCAATAGGTGCATTCTCCTGGACTTAAGGGTTTGGTAGGGTTGGCTACAAGTAGAAAAAGAAATCATGGGTAAAGGAGCAACTAAAAATGTGGTTGCTGCACAAACCAGCAAGTTGGGCCAGAATCAAGATGAGGTTGATACACTCAAATTATCCAAAGAACAACTCTATGTTTTTGCATAAAGTGGAATCATATGTTGCTACTAACATCTCATAATTTTGGTGGAGGCTAGAAAGAAATATTTAAATGGGTTGTAGTGCAAACATGCCCACTGGACCAGAGAAGAAAATTTGGGGTAGAGCTCAATTTATATCAAGAATAAAGGATATTTTTGCACAAAAGTGATTTAATAACATCACATGACATCTCCAAATTTTGGTTGGAATTTTAAATGAATTTATCAAATGGTTGTAGTTCAAATATAGCCATATAGACAAGGGAAGTCATTTTTTCAAGAAAAATAAAGACTAAGCAATTTAGTTATGTAATTAGTTTCTGCTAAAAGAAAAGTTTTTCTTGAGAGTTTTAAACAAGTCCAATAACATGTTTGAAAAGTTTCACTTTCGGGGAGAAACTTCATAAAAACCAAGGTAAAAAAATCAAAAGGGAGCTCAGAAAATAAAAGTTTTAATTCCTGGCAAAATTTTAATTAATAAAACAAGGTCAAAATTTTTGGGGTGTCACATACTCCCAATATCCACATCTTCATCTTCCATTTCTTCAACGCCGGCCTCTTCAGCAGTAAATTGAGGCATAGGCGAGGAAACAACAGGAGTTGAAGGGATCGCATCCACTTTAATTTCTTCATCAATCTGCTCTGACGAAGCAGCAGAATGATTTTATTCATCAGATCCACTGGGGATCTCATATTCTTCACCAAAAGGAACAAGGTCCTTTGATGGCATGGTTGATATCAGAACAACATCAATCGGATTTTCAAACAAGCTGGTCATAGGCTTCATCTTCTTTGGAGCTGAAGATTCTGAAGCATTTGATGCTTTCCTTTTCTTCACTGCAGCTCGCTCTGCAGCCTTGGTCTTCTTCACATCTGAAGCAGATGGAAGGATAGGAGTTGGTGTAGGCGCTGGAGGAGCTGAGGAATCTGGTTCATTTTCTTCAGGAACAACTGATGCAGTTGCCCTGACCTCTTCAGTTTCTTCAGGCGCGCCACTAGTGGATGCCCTGGCAATGTCTTCAGCAGATGGAATGCAGTCATCAGCCCTGGAACTCACATTTTCTTCAGCAGCCTGAATGTCATCAGCGGTGCTGGCATGTTCTTCAGTAGGCTGAGCAGATGCTGCAGCCTGAGGAATTTCTGGTTGCGGTGGAGCTGCAACCTTGGTGAAATTTTCAGTCAGCTTAACAAATCTGACCTTGGCTCCTTTCCAATCAGCATAATAAGCATCAAATTCATCACTGAGGGTTTTGATGTCAGCCTGCATCTTGACAAGTTCTTCAGTTGTCATCTTGACAACATTTTTCTTCAGCAGTTTCTCTTTCCTGTACTGCGACTTCTTGATCTGTCTGGCCCTCACGTACTTACATTTCTCCTCTTGGATGAAATGAGTCAACATGTGATTTTGACCAGGTGCCAACTTGAAGTCTGGCATAGGAGTGTTTGGGTCCTTGTGCCAGAGATCAATGTAATCGAGGATCGCCCTTGGATCCAAAAGCAGTGGCACAGGTGTGCCTTTGGCACTAGCGGCCTTGGCTTGCCTATCTCTGATGATTTTGGTAAGTGCTTCTTCATCAGCCTCGTCATCATCAGAGGGCACTTGGAAGGCAACCTTCTTCTTCTTCGGACTAGGACGAGGACCGCGTCCAACAGTAGCCTTTGTCTTCAGCAAGGAGGGGCAAGCTGATGAACTTGGTGTAGCTGAGGAACTTGCTGAGACACCAGATGCAATGGAGATGCCTGTAGTCCTTTGGCACGTGGCAAGATGCACAGGTCCTGAGGACTTTGCCGGGACAGCTGAGGACTTTGGAGGAGCAGGAGGAACATGAGGAATTGGTCTCGATGACTTTAAAGATTCTGGCCGTGAGGGCACAGCTGAGGAACTTGGCCGTAAGGGCACTGTTGGTGAAGCACTTGGCTTGCGCGCAGGCTTCTTTGCCATAGATCTCTTTGGCTTGACAGAGGCCTCAGTGGCAGCAGCAGCAGCAGAGTCTTCGTTGAATTTCCTCACAGCTTCTTTTGCTTGCCTCACCAACTTGGCTTGGCGCTTGGCCCATTCTTCAGGGAAGTCCTCACGTGTTTGATGCTAGTGGGATCTGCCTCTTGGCCAGGTGCCAATGGGGCTCTTGGGCATGGAGGATTAAGTGCGAATTTTTTCATATACTTTGGAGTTACATATCTGTATTCCCTCCATTCGCGTGCCCATCTCCTCTCAATCCTCTGTATGCGCACCTTGCGCTGATTTTTGTTCTCTTTGCCAAACTTGGCCTCATCAGGTGTGCATTATTCTTTGTAAATGTCCTCGGGGATTTCAAAAGCAGTCATGACCTCAGGCTTCTTCTCTCCTTTCTGCGGCTTCTTTCCATCAGCCATTTTCTTCAGTTGAGGAATTTGAACAATCGAATTCGCTGAAGAAGTATGCAACTTTTCTTCGAGGAACACTGCAAATGAGTTAAGTTGATGAGAACCTAGTGATTCAGCAGCGGACATGAGTACCTGTGAACAGAGTATAGTTGCGAGGAATTTGGAGAGGTCATATGCGTTCTCAGAGGGTTTTTCATAAAGAACAAGGTTGAGGAATTTGACCAGATGACTCTTGAAGAATTTCACTAAGCTTTCTTTGTCTTAGGTTCCGGAGTTGTATAGATCGAAGATCCACGCAATTGAGTAATCTTGAAGAAAATTGATGCTTAGAGAAATGAATCAAAAACAGATGACTTGTGAGGTGTTTTGTGTGTGAGGATTTGAAGAAAAACACCTTTGAAGATTTTGTAGAAAACATTCGAATCAAAAGAGGGCAGTAAAAGTAACTTTTAATTACCCTGAATAAAGAACACGACGAACACAGAGATGGAGAAGTGAAGTTCGTCGGTGTAGATCTTCCATGCCCTAACTTGGCGGAGGAAGACGTCTAAGGCGGCGACGAAGTGAAGATTTCCGCGGTCGGTGCGAGTACGACGATGATGAGGTCGAGGCAGTGAAGCTCTTCCTCACCACGATGATGGAGTAGCGACGGCGCTAGGGTTTGGGAAGCTCAAGCGGGAGAGAGAGTTCGAGCGAAGTAAAGGAATTGAGGAAGTGGACGGGGGTATTTATAGCCACGGTGAAAAACTGTTCGCCCGAAGATTTAGGATGAACGTGCCCCTGACCCTTCTCCTACGCACGACATGTGTCACCCACGTACTATGAAGTGGAGATCGTGTAAGATCGTGGGTGAATAGCATAATATATCGTGGGATGCGGAATGGTTTGAGCGGCAAAACCAAAACTTTTGGATAAGATTAGTTTTAATGTTCCGTTCGCAATTTCTTCAGCTGACTAGAACAGAGTGAAGATTTTGAACGAGTTTCAAATAGAACGCACATGAAGAATTTGTGAATAGATTGGGTTGAGTATAGCATAGAGGGGGAAGGGTCCGATCACAAGGGATATTTATAGCCAATGAACAAAAACGATGGAGCACGTGAAGATTTTGCATAGTTGAAGAATTTGAACAACTGAGGAATTTCACAACTGAGAAAAAACTCAAATTGAAGATTTTCAACTTTTGTGGTGGCATGACCCACCGTATAAGAATGATGATTTCAGACACCGGGTACAATTGTCGTATGGTTCTGAGAATCAAATTCTTCATTAATTTCTTCACACTTAGAGAGTTACTCATCATTGATTGAAGAAACACGTTTCTTCATGTGTTGCACATCTAAGTCACCAATTTTGCATAAGTGTTAGGATGAGTGCCTTTTCAAAGTACATTCGAAGATTCTAGGATATTTAGCTCACACCGCAACTTGCTAAATCTCTTCTCATCCAAGGGCTTTTTAAAGATATCGGCTAGCTGTTCTTCAGTCTTCACATGCTCAATAGAAATGTCGCCCTTCAACACATGATCACAAAGAAAATGATGACGAATCTGAATGTGCTTTGTCTTCGAGTGCTGAACTGGGTTGTGAGCAATCTTGATGGCACTCTCATTATCACAGAGGAGAGGCACATTCTTCACATTGACGCCATAGTCCTTGAGAGTTTGCTTCATCCATAGCAGTTGAGCACAGCAAGAACCAACAGCAATGTACTCAGCTTCAGCAGTAGACAGTGATACGCAGTTCTGTTTCTTCAAGGACCAATAGACCAAAGATCGTCCGAGGAAATGACATGTACCAGATGTTGACTTACGATCCACACGATCACCAGCATAGTCAGAGTCAGAATATCCAATGATGTCAAAATCAGAGCCCTTGGGATACCATAATCCTAGTGTTGGTGTGTGAGCTAGATATCGAAGAATATGCTTCACAGCCTTATGGTGTGATTCCTTTGGTGCAGCTTGAAATCAGGCACACATGCAAACACTGAGCATTATATCTGGCCTAGATGCACATAAATACAATAAGGAACCAATCATGGAGCGGTATACCTTGTGGTCGAAGTCATTACCATTTTCATCAGTGCACAGATGGCCATTTATGGGCATAGGAATTTTGACGCCTTTGCAATTTTGCATGCCGAATTTCCTCAGTACATCCTTGAGGTATTTCTCCTGAGATATGAATATGCCGTTGCGCTGTTGACGAATTTGAAGACCTAAGAAGAATTTCGACTCTCCCATCATAGACATTCGATATTCTTCACTCATCATATAGGCAAATTCATCACTATAACCTTGGTCAGTACAGCTGAAGATAATATCATCAACATATATTTGGCACACAAACATTTCACCATCATAAGATTTAGTAAAGATAGTGGGATCGAGTGAACCGGGTGTGAAGCCATTCTTCATGACGAATCCCTTCAAAGTATCATACCACGCCCGAGGGGCCTGCTTGAGGCCATAGAGGGCCTTATTTAGTCTGAAGACTTTGTCAGGATTCTTTGGATCTTCAAAACCTGGGGGTTGAGCAACATATACTTCTTCCTCAAGCTTACCATTAAGGAATGCACTTTTCACATCCATTTGATGTAAGATGATATCATGATGGTTAGCATAAGCAAGTAATATGTCAATAGCCTCAAGTCTAGCAACAGGTGCAAAAGTTTCATCGAAATCAATTCCATCAACCTGTGTGTAGCCTTGAGCGACTAGTCGTGCCTTATTCCTCACCACAAGGCCATTTTCATCTTGCTTGTTGCGGTAGATCCACTTTGTGCCAATGATATTATGCTTGCGAGGATCTGGACGTTTGACCAGTTCCCAGACGTTGTTGAGCTTGAATTGATGTAATTCGTCTTGCATGGCCTGAATCCACTCAGGCTCCAGAAATGCTTCATCTACCTTAGCGGGCTCTGTGATAGAGACAAAAGCATAGTGCCCACAAAAGTTAGATAGATGTGAAGCTTTTGAGCGTGTTAGAGGACCTGGTGCTCTAATGTCATCGATGATCTTCTCTACTTGCACTTTTTTTGCAACGCGAGGATGAGCTGGTTGTCGTTGAGGAATTTGATCAGCATTTTCTTCAGCATCAATTTCCTCAGCATTTTTCCTCAGGTACATCAGCTTGACGTTCTTCACATTCTGGAATGAATTCTTCAGCAGATTCTTCAGTAGGAATGACATCCTTAGTAGCCTTGAACTTGATAGAATCTTCAGGAGTTGGTTCATCTATCACAGAAGGTAGGTGCTATCTTTGCGAGCCATTAGTTTCATCGAACCGCACATCTACAGTTTCAACAACCTTGTGAAGAACGTTGTTGAAGACTCTGTAGGTGTGCGAGTCCTTTTCGTAACCAAGCATAAAACCTTCATGTGCTTTCAGTGCAAATTTTGAGTTATGGTGAGGATCTCTAATCCAACATTTAGCACCGAAGACTTTGAAATAACTCACATTGGGTTTCTTGTCGGTGAGGAGTTCATCGGCTGTCTTCTTGAAGAATTTGTGAAGATATACTCTGTTGATGATGTGGCACGCAATATCAATTGCATCAACCCAGAAACGACGAGGCGTTTTGTACTCATCGAGCATAGTGCGAGCCATCTCAGCAAGAGTCATGTTCTCGCGCTCCAAGTCGCCATTCTGTTGAGGAGTATAAGGAGCAGATAACTCATGAGTAATACCAAGTTCATCAAGATAGTCATCGAGACCAGAATTCTTGAACTCAGTTCCATTGTCACTTCTGATGTGCTTGATCTTCACACCAAAGTTGGTTGAAGCCCTCGAGTAAAATCGTTTGAAGACTTCCTGCACTTCATGTTTGTAAGTAACAAGTTGTACCCATGTGTAACGAGAGTAATCATCAACAATAACAAAGCCATATTGAGATGCTTCATTTGAAACGGCAGAATAGTGATTAGGACCGAAGAGATCCATGTGAAGCAATTCAAATGGACGAGTAGTGGTCATGATAGTCTTAGCTGGATGCTTGGCCTTGGTCATTTTTCCAGCTTCACAGGCACCGCATAGGTGATCCTTGAGGAATTTGACATTTTCAATCCCAATGACATGCTTCTTCTTCGCAAGCGTGTGCAAATTCCTCATGCCTACATGACCAAGTCGTCGATGCCATAGCCATCTTTCTGAAGCTTTTGCAAGTAGGCACACGGCTGGTTGTGAACCTGTAGAGAAATCAACAATATACAAGTCTCCTCTCCTAAAGCCTTCGAAGACTTTGGAATTGTCAGCTTCCATAATCACAACACAACGGTACTTTCCAAAGACAACAACCATATAAAGATCACAAAGCATTGAGACAGACATAAGGTTGTATCCTAAGGACTCAACAAGCATGACTTTGTCCATGTGTCGATCCTTTGTGATGGCAACCTTACCTAGACCCAATACCTGACTTTTGCCTTTGTCAGCAAAGATGATATGCTTTAGATGCGATGGTGATAAGGGAGCATCCACCAATAGATTCTTGTCACCAGTCATATGATTTGTACATCCACTATCGAGGACCCACTTAGTGGCTTTGGGTTGATCATCCTGCAGATGAATTAGTGCAGCTTACGAACTTCATATAGTTCATAAGTGAAGAATTTGACATCAATTCATCAGATCAATTTATCAAGAATGTAATAGATAAACAGTATGAGGACGTGTGAAATGAAAGTTCATTTCTTCATGATTAGCCTACATCCTTTCAGGCACTTTTCAGGTCTCCAGCAAATTCATCAGACGTTTATGCACGTCTGGAGACCTGACCCTGCAGAAGAGATTAGTTCCTTTTCTTCACCACCCACATCTGAATGGGTGGCAAAGAGTTCATCACTCTGCGAGCTCCATACGAGAAAGGTGGCATGGATGCCAAACCAGTTCGTTTCACATAAGAGGGGTTAGGATAAGCATATGAATAAGCAGAGAAATTCTTCGAGGACTTATGAGCATAATAATTTGAAGAATAATGCTCATATTCATAGCCCTTGGCTCTTCCCTGTGAAACAGAGTTGTTAGCATGATGATGTTCATATGAGGACTTTGATCCTTTTGAGGAATTTGATCCACGTGAGGAATTTGGTCCGTATGAGGACTTGGATCCATATGAAGAATTTGATCGGGGGTTCCTATTCTTCACAGGTGGTGTCATGAGGACATTCACCTGAAGACTTTCAAGGCACCTTTTGGGAACCCAGATTTTCTTCATAGGGGAACCATTCCTGCAGTTAGTCCCAACATATCTAGAAAATACTTCACCATTCTGATTTTTGAACAGTTTATAGTTGGAGTCAAATGACTCATCAGAAGAATGAGAAGATTCACATGTAAAGCCAAATAAATTAGATGGATCAACTGGAGGTCCCTTTGCAGCAACCCATGAGGTTTTGGGGTACTGCTCAGGCATCCAATATGTACCATCAGCATTGAGTTTCCTCTCAAAGGCAATACCCTCTTTCCTGGGGTTCCTGTTGAGGATCTGCTTTTTAAGCACATCACAAAGAGTCTGATGCCCTTTGAGGCTTTTGTACATGCCTGTCATGTACAATTCCTTCATCCCCGCATCGTCAGTTATAGTAGCAATGTCCTCAGATGAGGAATTAGTAATAGCAGAGGCAGGTGAAGAATTTGTAACATTAGAAGCATTTGAAAATTCAGGTGAAGAATTAGCAGATTCACGTTCAATGCATTTCAAACATGGAGGAACAAATTCTTCCTAAGCAACGCTGATTTGTTGACCAATTAATGAATCACGCTCCTTCTGAACATCTTCATAACTCACTCTTAGCTTCTCAAGATCTTACTTTCTTTGGATAAATTCATAAGAAAGTTTCTAATGATCAGATAAGAGAGTGTTATGTTGATCTTGAAGGGTGTCATACTTAGTATGAAGTCTTTGAAGACTTTCAGCCAAAGATTTTGACTTATCCATTTCTTCACCCAACATATCATCGCTCTTATTTAGCATATAATGAACTTTTTCCAAAGCTCTTTGTTGGTTAGTGGCAAGGGAAGAAAGTTTGACATAACTAGGTCCAAACTCATCACCATATTCTTCATCACTGGACTCAGATAGGTAGCATTCAGTTACCTGAGCACTTTTTGCCACATGGAGTAGAGGATGATGATTCTGGTTTGAATGTCATCGATTTGAGCGATTCCTTGAAATCCTCAAACCAAGGATCATGACGGGTTCGATGACCTTCATAGAACTCAGAGAGACGGTCCCAGATAAGCTTCACACGATCGAGATGCATGATGTTCCTGAACTGATTTTGAGACAGACAGGAGCAGATGACGTCCTTCGCCGTGAGGTTGAGAAGAGTGTACTTGCAAATGTCATCAGCTCCCGCCGTCTCGCACAGATCGGTAAGACCAATCTCAGTGACGGTCCACAGTTTGCTGTTCATCGCCATGAGGCACTTCTTCATCATGGCCTTCCACTTGGGATACTCGTGAGCGTCAAAGATGGGTGAGGGAGTCCTGGATTAGGGGGTGTTCGGATAGCCGGACTATACCTTCGCCGGACTCCTGGACTATGAAGATACAAGATTGAAGACTTCGTCCTGTGTCCGGATGAGACTTTCCTTGGCGTGGAAGGCAAGCTAGGCGATGCGGATATTCAAGATCTCCTGCTATTGTAACCGACTCTGTGTAACCCTAACCCTATCCGGTGTCTATATAAACCGGAGGGTTGTAGTCCGTAGAGAACCATCATCATACACAATCATACCATAGGCTAGCTTCTAGGGTTTAGCCTCCTTGATCTCGTGGTAGATCTACTCTTGTACTACCCATATCATCACTATTAATCAAGCAGGAGTAGGGTTTTACCTCCATCGAGAGGGCCCGAACCTGGGTAAACATCGTGTCACTTGTCTCCTGTTACCATCCGACCTTGACCCACAGTTCGGGACCCCCTACCCGAGATCCGCCGGTTTTGACACCGACATTGGTGCTTTCATTAAGAGTTCCTCTGCGCCGTCGCGATCAGGAAGGATGCCTCTTCCCGTCTTTAAAGACGGCGCCATTACTAAAGGAGCCTTGGCTGTCGGCCAAACCCTCCGGCTAGGTGGTTTTCTCACGACCGCCTGCTCGGCCGTTGCACCGACGGTGACCTCTCGGGTCATCGAAAGCAACCTTCACGTCAGCTCAGAACTCGCCGAGCAGTTGGATCTGATGGAGCTCTCTTCCGTAAACGAGCTCTTGGATCGCATCGCCGCACTGGGGGTCGCTACAAATTACGACCGGGTTGGGCTAAACCCGATCTAAGAGAAATTAACTCTCCCCAAGTCACCCACCACGTTGCCGTGGTAGAGGCGCAGTGCGGCGACCCTTCATCTATCCTAAGGACTAGCTTCGTCCGAATTCCCGAACCCTCCAGGCTGGATACCCGCGGAGGGGAGGATACAATCCAAGACCTGGGCTTAGAATCAGGCAACGGGCTAGACTCATCGGACAACATCCAAGACTCCGGACTTTAGAGTTCGGAAGTTCTTCGGCCTTCGAATCGTAAATTGGGTGAGGTCTCAGATTCAACGACACCCGCCCGCCCGATCATAAGCGATCTTTCCCAAATCAGGCAAAAGCCCGAAGAAACAGTACATCACTACTGGGCCAGATTCCTCCTGGTTATGAACAGGATAAAGGACTGCTGCGAGGGAGATGCAATTTCAATCTTTTGCAGTAATTGCACAGACGAGGGAATACTTAACGCCATAAGTCGTCATGATATTACACGCTTCACTGACTTGGCGTCCATAGTACAAAAGTATTGTGCGATGGAAAGCGCCTGGAAAACCGAAATAAAATTTCGGCATAATCCGGCATTGAATAGCAATCCCTTCGGAACGAAGAGGGTGCATCACAATAAGGCACCCGGTTTAAATATCGAAAAGCCAAAACCCTCTAGAGGGCAGGGAACCGTACTGGAAAGGTGGCTTGATGGACCCTGTAGAATTCATGGTACAGAGGACGCCACACCAACACATAGCCTTAGAGCATGTTGGATAGTCCGGCAGGTGGCCAAAATTGGCGAGGACCTCCTAATTTCAGAGGCCGAAGAAAGCCAGCCCGAGGACACCAGTACCGTTCTCACAGTCTTCGAGACTTTCGCATCAAATAATATGCGAAAAAGAACACTCCGCAGCCTCACCAAAATCTATCAGGTAGCAACAATAAACCCATGGAGTAACACTGCTATCACCTTCAACGCGAGTGACGAACCTAAATTCCGAATAGCCCGAGAACCAGCCGCACTGGTCCTCAGTCCCATAGTGGATGGCTGTCGCCTCGCAAAGGTACTCATGGATGGAGGCAGCGGATTGAACCTCATTTACGAGGAAACCCTCCAAAAGATGGAAATAGACTGGAACCGCATTGAGTGAAGCAGCACAACCTTTAGAGGAATAATCCCTAGTCAGGAGGCGCACTGCATGGGAAAGATCACACTAGATGTGGTGTTCGGCACGTCGGATAATTACAGGTCCAAAGAAGTCACGTTCCAGGTGGCCCCATTCAAAAGCGGATACCACGCTATATTAGGACGGGAGGCATTCATAGTTTTCCAAGCCATACCCCATTACGGGTACATGAAGCTCAAGATGCCTGGGCCAAACGGAATTATCACTCTCGCTAGTGATCCGGACATAGCACTCCATGCCGAAAACAAGACAGCCGCATTAGCCCTTGAGGCACTATCCGAAACCTTAGCGGCCGAAGAACTGACTGCGCTGCGCTCCACGGTTAATAGGGATGATGTGATACTCGATAAGAGATCCAAATCCACATCCTTCAAACCAGCGGACGAAATAGTCAAATTCCAGGTCCATCCAACGGACCCAAATAAAACAGCCTCCGTCGGGGCACGACTGAACCCTGATGTAGACGCCGCACTGCGAGAGTTCCTACGAGAGAACTGGGACATTTTTGCTTGGCACCCTTAAGACATGCCAGGAATCCCACGCAGGCTGGCCGAACACAGCTTAAATATCCAGAAAGGATTCAAACCTATCAAACAAGCCCTTCGGCGCTTTTTCGAACCAAAGAGACAGGCTATGGGAGAGGAGCTAGCCAAGTTATTGGAGGCCGGATTCATTAGAGATATAAAACATCCGGACTGGATAGCAAGCCTGGTGATGGTACCAAAGAAGGACAAATCCTGGCGCCTGTGCGTCGATTTTAAAGACCTTAATAAGGCCTGCCCAAAGGATCCCTTCCCCCTCCCTCGCATAGATCAAATTATCGATGCCACTTCAGGACACGTTTCGTTGTGTTTCCTCGACGCATACTCTGGTTACCATCAAATCAAGATGGCAGAATCAGACCAAGCCGCAATGGCATTCATCACACCATACGGCCCATTCTGCTTCAACACAATGCCCTTCGGGCTAAAAAATGCCGGCGCAACATATCAGCGCATGATCCAAACATGTCTGGAAAACCAGATCGGCAAAAAAGTGGAGGCATACGTGGATGATGTGGTCATCAAATAAAGACATGTCGAATCTCTAATAGACGACTTGAGGCTTACATTCGATAACCTCCGAAAATACGACATCAAGCTGAATCCGGAAAAATGCGTTTTCGGCGTTCGAGCCGGAAAGCTCTTGGGCTTCATTGTATCCGGTAGAGGAATCGAAGCAAACCCAGCCAACATCCGAGCTTTGTCACAATTGGACGTCCCAAAAGACCTCAAACGAATACAAAAATTAACCGGATGCGTGGCGGCTCTAAGATGCTTCATCTCCCGCCTGGGAGAAAAGGCGCTGCCCCTTTACCGCCTCCTACGGCGCACCAAACACTTCGAGTGGACGGATGCCGCCACGGCCGGACTCAATGAAATAAAATCCATATTGGCAACAAACCCAGTCCTGGCCGCGCCAAACACCGGCGAGCCTATGCTATTGTACATCGCGGCAACCCATCAAGTTGTCAGCGCAGTGCTCGTCGTCGAGCGGGAAACGGACGGACACAAATTCACCCTGCAAAGGCCGGTCTACTACGTGTCCACTGTCCTCACTCCATGCAAATCACGGTACCCACACTATCAGAAAATTGCATACGCAGTATTCATGGCATCCCGGAAGCTACGACACTACTTTCAAGAGTGTTCGATTACAGTAGCCTCGGAAGTACCACTCAATGACATTATCAATAACCGCGATGCAACGGGCCGGATCGCAAAATGGGCCATCGAGCTCCTCCTGTTCGACATAACCTACAAGCCACGGCGAGCTATAAAATCGCAAGTATTGACCGACTTCGTCGCAGAGTGGACGGAGGCCGAACTCCCTAAAGAGTACGGCACATACTCAAACAGGATCATGCATTTCGACGGCTCCAAAATGTTGGCCGGATTGGGGGCTGGTGTCGTTTTGACGTCCCCCACAAGAGACACAGTCCAATATGTACTCCAAATTATGTACACGGATTCCAACAATGCAGCCGAATATGAGGCCCTCCTACATGGTCTCCGGATGGCATTATCCATGGGCATTCAACGCCTAGAGGTATGCGGGGATTCGAACCTCGCGATCTCCCAAATAAATGGCGACTTCGACGCCAAGGATCCAAAAATGGCAGCTTACCGCAATTCCGTCCTAAAAATGTCAGCTCGGTTCGAAGGGCTCGAGTTTCACCATATAGCCCGCGAAAATAATCAAGCAGCGGACGTCCTGGCACGCATCGGAGCAAAACGCGATGCAGTCCCCCCAACATCTTTTTGGAAAGATTGTTCAAGCCATCCGTAATATGGGAGGGGGAACCCGCAATTAAAAGCCCGGATGCAGACGGACCACTCGACGCCGAACAACCTGACATAATCGGAGGTCCTGCCAACGAAATTACACCTTCAGCCCACGTAATAATGGCGGTTATCGCCCCGTGGACAGAACCATTCCTAGCCTACCTTACTAGGCAAGAACTCCCAGAGGACCAAAATGAGGCCCGCTGCATAGTGCGGCGATCTAAAGCCTACAAAGTCCACGAGGGGGAGCTTTATAAGAAAAGCACTACCGGAGTCCTTCAAAGGTGCATCTCCGAAGAGGAAGGGCGGAATCTTCTGGCCGAAATTCATGCCGGACTCGGTGGCCATCACGCTGCTGCTCGGTCCCTTGTTAGCAAGGCTTTCCGCACAGGCTTCTATTGGCCGACGGCTCGAGCAGACGCTCAGGACCTAGTCCAACGATGCGTTGGTTGCCAACTTTTTGCCAACCAAAGCCATATGCCACCCACCGCACTCCAAACTATACCGATCACCTGGCCCTTTGCGGTCTAGGGGCTTGACATGGTCGGACCCCTTAAAGGTGGAACCCATAAGAAAAAATACTTAATGGTCATGGTGGATAAGTTCACCAAATGGATAGAAGCCAAGCCTGTCAAAACGGCTGAATCCGGACCCGTGATAGACTTCATATCCGGAGTTGCACACCGTTACGGCGTCCCCCACAGCATCATAACCGATAACGGTACAAATTTTACAGCCGACGAGGTAAAACTATGGTGCAAAAACATGGGCATCAAGCTCGCCTATGCTTCAGTCTATCACCCACAAACCAATGGCCAGGTCGAACGTGCAAATGGTCTTATCATGAGCAGCATCAAACCCAGACTAGTGCGGTCCCTCAAGGAATCTAACACGCACTGGGTAGAGGAGCTCGACTCCGTACTCTGGGGGCTGCGGACCACGCCAAATCGCACCACCGGATACACTGCCGGCGTTCTGGGAATGGGGGTCCCCAGCACGGCCCATCTTCATCTACACAAGACCCTAGACCCTCGCGAGGGGTCGAGCCTCGCGGGGAGGACGACACGGTGCTTCCTCAGGCGCGGCCTCATCAGGCTGGCTCATGAGGAGGTGGAGAGATCAAGGCAGGGTACCTCATGAGGTGCCCATGACACAAGCCATGACGACCAAGGGCGCCAGGCGGGCGCCAGCCCGCGCGGTGTCCTCCCTTTCCTCTTTGATGCAAAGGGGGCAAGCGCAGGAGAGAGGGTCAAGCAAAGGCATCCATTTTGGTGCAACGAGACCAAGACCAGTCCAACGGTGGGAAGGAGGTCGTCGTGGATCCTAGAGCGGCGTCACCACTGGGCCTTTGGCAGGCGAGGACCAACTTTGGTCAGGATAAGTGTAATGGATGTTCCCCTTCGAATTGGCCAATTGTTGGCGCCCTTCCCGCTTAATATTTGGGAAGAGGCCCAGGGCCTTTGCCTATAAGTAGGACTAGCCACCCCCACGAAAGGGGGCACCCAGAATCAGAATAAGCAGAGGGCAAATAAGAGAGAGAGAGAAGGGCGGTTGAACTCCTCCTGACAGTTAATCCCCCTCATCAAGAACAGACCCTCGCGTGGCTGTTATTCCTTGTATTATTCACCATCATCAGCCCAAGAGGCAATCCACCCACCACAAACTAGAGTAGGGTATTACACCACAATGGTGGCCCGAACTAGTATAACCCCTGTGTCTTTCGTGTTGCTCTGGCTGTAGTTAGATCTTTGCGAGACGGAGAGGTAGAGGGCATAATCTCCGCGCGCACCCCAGAGTTCGAACCCGAAATCCGACATACACACCATTCATTATGGTGTACGGCGCAGAGGCAGTTCTGCCCTGCGACATAATTCACGACTCAACTAGAGTGCGCATGTACGAAGAAAGAGAAGCTGAGCTCGATCGGCAGGATAGCCTGGACGCCTTGGAGGAGGAACATGACGTGGCAAAAGCCTGTTCCGCATTTTATCAACAACAGGCCCGAAGATACCAAAGCAGAGAAGTACGGGCCAAAAATTACAATGTTGCCGAACTAGTTCTACGCCTGCCGGATAAGAAAAAGGACAAACTCAAGCCCATATGGGAAGGTCCATTTATAATCGACCAAGTCCTGACTGGTGGAGCGTACCGCCTGCGAGATGCGTCGGATAACCGACTCGAGCCGAACCCGTGGAACGCCACACGTCTCCGAAGATTCTATGCCTAGCGCCGGACTCCGTGTTCGTCTCCTTCCCCTGTCCATTTTTTACATTTTTTTGCCTTATATTTCTCTCCTTCCCCTCTTTTTCCTTTATAGCCCTTAAAAGGCTCACTAAATGACGCGCACTCGCGTTCATTTAACCTGGGGGCTTCTTTAACAGAAGCTTATTTATACGGGCTTCATGCCCCACACATGTGTCAAACTTCCGCATGTACCTTTTTTCTCACCATTATATGCATCGATGTGACTTAAGTTTTGGCCAAGCTGGGTTGCCTGGCTCCTGTGCTTACCCCTACGTTCCCGATTGTTCGGCTAGGTGGTAAAGGGAGCACCTCTGCGATTGTTACTGCCGGGACAGTCGGATGTGTACCTCAGACTGGGTGAAGCCGAAAGCTAGCATTCTTAAGGGAATATTCGGTCGGTGGAATAAATACGATCTTTTTATTAATTTTCATGCGCCCCCAGATGCTTTTTCTGCGTTTTACGTAGTCCGGACATGCACTTTAGGGCATGCCTCCCCAGCGAAAGGTACCCTTAACGGAACTATTCTCTCTGGAAGATGTTTCTTACTAACCATGTAATATAACATAACTAGTTGGGCACTTGTCTGATAAAGCACTAATGACCCATATGCCTAGTCTCCATGCATACCACGGTTCTTATATAACCACTATGGTATTCGGACACACTCCGGACCGTCAGGTCCCGAGGTTGAAGCGAAAAGGTCGGCAACGACAAACGGTCTACAATCCGGCTAGAAGGCATTACATATGTCAATTCAAAATTACACAGTCATTTCGACTGATTGTACTCCTTCTCTATACCATCTAACAGTCTGTCTAATTTATAGTCCTGCTGGGAATACTTTGCGGCCAATTCCACTTGGTCGTACAGTAAGCTTACAGGGATCTCCTTCCCGTCAGGCCCCACCGGTCCGACCTCGGCCATATGGTTGGGGTCAGACTTTGTAAAATGGGTCTTCACTATAGCCCAGGCCTCTCTAGCGCCTTGTCGGCAGGCCGATATCTTCCACAACCGGAAGTGCCGCCGAGCTCCCTTCAGCTTCTCCGCAAGCTCTCCAAGGCCATCGGGCGTGGAGTGGGCAGGCCATAAGGCTTGGGCAACGCACTGCATTGCCTGCCGAATTCGCTCGTGCAGTTGCAGGAGTTCGGGAAGAAGGTCACCCGTAGAAACGAGCATCTCCTCTGCAGGACGACCTGTGAGCATACCTACAGACAATACTCTATTATTCGACTTCCTCGCCGAACTCATTTTTCAAAGTTCGTTCAAGCACTTACTAAATATGCCACGTCAAAGCCGTTGATTATCCTTCATGGAGTCTGACAGATGGCCACGAACGTCCATAAGTTCAACATCTAGCTTGGTGTTGGCATCCTGGAGATCATTCTTCTCTCGCCTCACCTTTGTCAACGTACTCTCACCGGCCTCTAACCGGCGCAAGAGTTGTTGCTTCTCCGGATCAAGTCCGGCGCCATCTGCAACATCAATTGTCAGATTTGCACCCAAACCGCACAATACTAATCTTTCAAAGTGTATCTTACCTGAGGGGGTCCCTTTAGGCCCCCCTGCTGCAGCTAGTGCGGCCTCTAGTTGGGCCTTGCAATTTTCCAGCTCCTGGGACAACACGGTGTTCTTCTCGGTAAGAACCTGCACGTTATATGATCCTTAAATCAGTTACTTTAACTGTTTCAAGTCTCGGGGGCTACTGGCATATATATATTTAACCAAAATTTTCTTACCCGTATGTCTTTCATATACTGCTCCGTGGCTCTGGCTAAACCATCTTGAGCGGCACGGAGGTACGCATCTCCCGAATTAAAGGCATCTAAAGCCTCTTGGGAGAAACAAGCGTCACGTAAAGTTGTCCGGCGACCCCTGTGGTTCATGGCACTCTCCACTTTAGAATTTGTGGCAGACAGCCTGTCCGCATCCTCTGTCGGCGGAGCGCCCGGTGCACACCTTGTGCTCGCCTCTGTTTCCTGGCCGGTCACTGGAACCTGGCTGGTGGAAGCGCGATTGGCATCCTCTCCAGATATAGTCCGGCGAGGTCTCTTCGTCCTGAAAAAGGCACAAATGTTAATATGCCCTGGTGGAATAATACCGCGGAAATGGAGAATGCATTACCTTTGCGTCGGCATCTCGGTTCGGACTGCATATCTTTTTTCCCCACGGGGCCCTGCGGCCGCTCGTGGGCTAGCCGCCGCAGGTTCGCCTTCCCGCCTCGGGAATCTCCCCTGTAAAACACGGTTGTTGTTAGAAACGCCGGAATACGGGAAAATGGAAACCCCTTCAAGGGAATAAAGACTCCGCTTTCTGTCACCTGGGAGGCCGGGATTAACCCGGGGTAATCAGCCACAATAGCGACCAAGGTGTTGTCCTTGCTTAGCTAATGAAACACCCCGTCGATAAGCTCCACCGATATGTCCGGATCCTCTTCAGAGTCTGGATCGAGAGACCATTCTAGGTCCTCGGGTTGTGGAGGACGGCACCTTATATCTTTCACTTCCTGTCGCAGTTCCTGCATTGAAGTCGTCAGACTACGTATCTGACCATGGAAGTATCAAATAAAGGGGCAAGATCAGTTGTTCCCTTACCCAACTTGGAGGTTCATACATAGTGAATCCAGCCCGCGGGTTAACGCGGAGGAACTCCTCCTTCTCTCCCTTGTACAAAGAGGACAAAACCTTTATTAGGGAGGCAGCCGAGTCCGGCCCTTTACGGCCGTAACGCGTGGCGTCATCCTCCCCATTAAAATCCCACATAGGGCGGCCTCTGTATTGAAGCGGCTGCACCCCTCGCGTAATGCACGCGGCCATGACTCCAATCATGGTTAGTCCGGAATGAGCCAACAGTCTTATCCGGCCCATCAGGTAAAGGACGTCCCTGTCGCTTTCTCTCTAAGAGCTCCGTGGGCGCCAGCTCAGGCGTTTCTTCAAGGGAGCACTATTGAACTCAGGGATACCGGCCCGGATAGGGTCCGGCAGTGGGACGTCGTCTATGTAAAACCATTCTGAAGGCCAGTCCTCGGACGCCTTCTTCGGGGTTTCGGATAGGTATCCGGTCCCGGCGATGCGCCATATTTCGGCTCCGCCCACTTGGTATATAGACCCCTCTTGAGAACGGGGCACCAGGCAGAATATCTTCTTCCACAGCGCGAAATGAGCTGCGATGGCTGGCCATGTTGGAATGGACCTTAGCTGGGAAAGCTCTGATGACAACTCACGGAGAGGAGAAGATGCGGTTCAGATCTAAATCCCCATCCCATTAAATAGGTGGCTCATTTGTATGGCTAGGGGTGTGGATGTAAGAACGCCCCGGGCTTTTCGCATTCGTTCAACACGTGGAAGACAGCCATTATTGGGCGCAGAAGCCAAGAAGCGCTACGAAAATCGGACGTTATTCTTACAGGTACATAGAATTCGGGAAAGAACCCGTCTTGCAATGTCGAAGACAATTTGCGCGCCGGACTCGTCGTCATTGAAGCCTGGTTCGGGGGCTACTGAGGGAGTCCTGGATTAGGGGGTGTTCAGATAGCCGGACTATACTTTCGCCGGACTCCTGGACTATGAAGATACAAGATTAAAGACTTCGTCCCGTGTCCGGATGAGACTTTCCTTGGCGTGGAAGGCAAGCTAGGCGATGCGGATATTCAAGATCTCCTGCTATTGTAACCGACTCTGTGTAACCCTAACCCTATCCGGTGTCTATATAAACCGGAGGGTTGCAGTCCGTAGAGAACCATCATCATACACAATCATACCATAGGCTAGCTTCTAGGGTTTAGCCTCCTTGATCTCGTTGTAGATCTACTCTTGTACTACCCATATCATCACTATTAATCAAGCAGGAGTAGGGTTTTACCTCCATCGAGAGGGCCCGAACCTGGGTAAACATTGTGTCCCTTGTCTCCTGTTACCATCCGACCTTGACGCACAGTTTGGGACTCCCTACCCGATATCCGCCGGTTTTGACACCGACAATGGGGCATGTCGCTTTCTTCATACCTGCAATCGACATAACTAAAACTCCAGGCGGTTAAACCAAAATCACACAGAACAAGGGAGTACGTTGCTCTGATACCAATTGAAAGTGCGTTATATCGACTAGAGGGGGGGGGTGAATAGACGATTTTTATGAATTCTTCACTAAGGAATTTGCTTGTGAGGAAATTCCTTAGCGAAGAACTACTTGCAGCGGAATAAGTACTCAGAACTAAACATAGCAGAACACAAGCATGGTCATCATGATGAAATGAAGACAAGCACAGAGTACAGAAAGCGTAATCACAGGATAACACAGGACGAAGACAAACAGAATGAAGAAATTGAACTAAGGAAGTTGAGAAAGTCTTCAGTCAAAGTCTTCAAATACAGATATGATAAGCACACAACACAATAATGAGGAAATGAAAGAGTAGAGGAAATAGAACAAGTTGGCTTGGTGAAGACAATGATTTGGTAGACCAGTTCCAATTGCTGTCTCAGTTGTACATCTGGTTGGAGCGGCTGAGTATTTAAACTCGGGGACACACAGTCCCGGACACCCAGTCCTGAGCACGCAGCTCGGGACACCAAGTCCTCACCGTATTATCCTTGAACTAAGGTCACACAGACCTCATCCAATCACTCGTGGTAAGTCTTCAGGTGACTTCCGAACCTTGACAAACTTGGTGACTCGGCGATCCACAATTCCTCTTGGATGCTCTAGACCATGACACCTAACCGTATGGAAGAAGCACGGTCTTCAAAGGTAACAAGCGTCGGATCCACGCAGGATCAATCTCTTCAGTGATGCTCAATCACTTTGGGTTTGTAGGTGTTTTGGTTTGAGTTTTTCCTCACTCGATGATGTTCGCTCAAAGTCCTCGGAGGATGGGTTGCTCTCAAATGACAAGTGTCAGTTTCTCTCGGAGCAGGCAACCAGCTAGTGGTTGTAGGGGGCGGCTATTTATAGCCTAGGGAGCAGCCGACATGATAAGACATAAATGCCCTTCAATGATATGACCGTTAGGTGGATAAGATATTTTGGGACAGCTAGCGCGCAGCACATCAACGATCGGAAATTTGAGGTTCAAATTCCTCAGGGCTATCATGTTCCTCACTGTGTAGGCAATCCGCACTGGCGAATTCCTAACTCCTCAGTCAGAACAAATTCCTCAGAGACCAGAAGAACTTCATCTCTGTCACTGATGAAATTGACTGAACTGTATGAGATTTCCAATGGCTTCACTCGAAGGGATTGGTAGGTGTAGGATTTTGAGTTGAGCATCACATGGAAAAAAATTTCCTTAGTATTTCCTCGACCCCCTTTAACAGTGCGGTGTTTCCTATGACTCAAGAAAGAGAAAACGAAACTACGGAAATAAAAGTCTTCACGCTTCATGTTCCTCGAATGAATACCAAGTCTTCAAGGTCACATCAATTTCTTCACTTTCAAAGTCTTCAGAAAGTCTTCAGAATACCAAAGTCTTCAGTCGAAGAGTTTCATTTTTAGGGGTCGACTTTCTCTGTAAATATCAAACTCCTCATAGACTTATAGACCTGTGTACACTCATAAACGCATTAGATACTTAACCAATAAGTCTTCAATACACCAAAATCACTAAGGGGCACTAGATGCACTTACACGAGAATGTGGTAAGGTCTATGAGCTCATTTTCTATTGTTAAGTACTATATTCTTGCATCTTACTGTACTATGTTCATGTTGAACAAGTGCCTAAACCTGAAGAACAACTGCTCTAATTTAAGATTCCATTGCTATCATAGTTCAAAAAAGCGCTAGGCGTTAATTGTGCATTTTGCCACCGCCTTGCGCTTTACAGACCAAAGCGCATGTGTATGCACATTTATGCACAGATTAAGCATAGTTATGCGCAATGCGTTTTGCCAACGCCTAGAGCCTAGGCGCGCTTATGCGCTTGCTTAGGCGTGCCTTTTTTTAACTATGATTTCTGTTGTGCATACTGCTTTGCTCCTGTATCACTGTATTTACTCATACAAACTTATTTTTAAATTGAAGGATCCAATCGAAACTGCAATGGCACAGCAGGTATGTTCACGCATGTTTCTTTAACAGGCTTGCTCTTATCAATAGCTCTGTTGATTTCAATTTCAATTGTGTATACAATTGACTTCTCATATCATGCACATTACTAGCATCACAACATAGCCAATTGTGTTGTTGTACATGTAGACCCGTGGTACCCATCTGAAATCTTGTTGTGCCGTATAGTTTCCCACACTTTGTATTCTTTCACTGCTGCTCTATCTTGAACTGATATGATTTGAACCGTGTCTCTATTTTGATTTGGCAAGACCATGCAGTGACCATAGGACATAGATATATGTTTGTTTGGTGCTTTTATTATGTACTAGTACATGGCAATAGGAGACTTGGTAGTTTAATCCTGTCCACCTTACTAATGAACTGGTTCACCGAAATGAGTTTCATATACTAGTACATGCTAAACTGTTATGTGTCTGCTTGTTTCTTCTTTTAGAATGCTGACAGAATATTGGGGAAGAGTGCCTTATTAAGCAATGGTAAAGGAAGTAATGCATATAAGGTTCAGGATAGTGACACATCCTTGTTGGTCTCCAACAAAGCTGATAAAACAGCTAAGGAAGACTATCTCGAAGACAGTGAGACAACCCCAAAGTCTTGTCTTGGTTTAGTGTTGGAGTTACTGGCCACTACCGCTTGCACAAGCTATTCAAACTCACTGTCTGAATCAGTTCGGTTTCTTGAGTCTCAACTACAAGCTAAAAGACATCGATCAGCTGTGCTGCGACATGAAGCGGAAGGACTGCGGAAGTCCCTGGAGCATTCAGATGCATACTTTTTGGTGCAACAACAAGCATTGGAGGATTTTAGCGCCAAACAGGACAAAGCTAATAAGCTTGCTAAGCTTATTGCCAGCATGGTGGATACCACGTTTCTTGAGCTCTTATGAAGTTGTTTTAGTTATGCTCTTGTTTTGCTGCCGCGTTTATTTGCACTGGTGGCCAATTTTGACGGCCAATGTATGTAATATGCTGCTTTGTTCCCTATATTTGCACTAGTGGCGAACTTTGATACCCAGTGGATGTAATATGTGTAATAGCAGTAATAGGCCAGTGTTAATTCCTTGCTTATTTATTTCCTTATTTTCTTGTTTAGTTGTTTGCTTGTAGTCACTGTAGTTCTTTTCTGTGGTTTTCTAATAATCATGGCAACACATGGACTGTTGTAACCATGGGCCTCCTGCGGGTTGTATGATCCATGGACAAATGGTATATCTTTTTGTAATAAATTAGTCAGAGGCCGAGAAATTTTTGAGAAGTCCTTAATGAACCTCCTATAAAAAGCGGCATGACCAAGGAAACTTCTTATACCTTTGATGCCCTTGGGACATGGCATCTTTTCAATAGCATCAACCTTGGCTTTGTCAACTTCAATACCTCTTTCAAAAAATTTATGCCCCAAGACAATACCTTCATTAACCATAAAGTTGCACTTTTCCCAATTCAAGACAAGATAAGTTTCTTCACATCTCTGCAAAACTCGATCAAGGTTGCTCAAGCATTCATCAAAAGAGGATCCATAGAGGGAGAAATCCTCCATGAAAACCTCACAAATCTTTTCACAAAAGTCAAAGAATATAGCCATCATGCATCTTTGAAAGGTGGCAGGTGCATTACATAAACCAAAAGGCATACGTCTATAAGCAAAAGTACCGAAAGGGTCAGTAAAAATGGTCTTTGATTGATCATCGGCTGACACATGTATTTGAGAGAAACCAGAGTAACCATCTAGAAAGCAAAAATGTGTATGTTTGGATAATATTTCTAGCATTTGATCAATAAAAGGTAAGGGGTAATGGTTATTTTTAGTAGCTTTATTTAATTTGCGGAAATCAATTACCATCCTATATCCTGTAGTAATTCTTTGCGGAATCAATTCATCTTTATCATTAGGAACGATAGTAATACCTCCCTTCTTAGGGACACAATGGACATGACTTACCCATTGACTATCAGCAACGGGATAAATTATACCTGCCTCAAGGAGCTTTATTATTTCCTTTCTTACCACTTCTTTCATCTTAGGATTTAGTCGTCGTTGGTAATCACGAACTGGTTTGGCATCTGTTTCCAAATTTATTTTGTGTTGGCATAGAGTGGGACTAATGCCCTTAAGATTATCAAGAGTATATCCAATAGCAGTGCAATGCTTCTTCAGAGTTTTCAATAATCTCTCTTCTTCATGCTCTGAAAGGCTAGCACTAATAATAACATGATATATCTTCTTTTCATGAAGATAAGCATATTTAAGAGTATCAGACAATGGTTTAAGCTCAAACACGGGATCACCCTTGGGTGGAGGAGGATCCCCTAGGATTTTAACATGCAAATTGTGTTTCAGGATGGGTTCCTGTTTAAAGAATACTTCATCTATTTCCCTTCTTTCATTCATAAACTTATCATTTTCATGGTCTAGCAAATATTGTTCTAAAGGATCACTAGGAGCTACGGCAATAGAAGCAAGACAAATAATTTCATCTTTAATAGGCAATTCCTCTTCATGATGTTGTCTACGAAATTTAGGGAAGTTAAACTCAAGAGACATATCACTCAAACCAATAGTAACAACATCCTTTTTGAAGTCTATCTTAGCGTTAACAGTGTTTAAGAAGGGTCTACCAAATATAATGGGGCAAAAGCTATCTTGTGGGGAACCAAGAACAAGAAAATCAGAAGGATACTTAGTTTTCCCACATAAGACTTCAACATCTCTAACAATTCCAATTGGTGATATAGTATCTCTATTAGCAATTTTAATTGTGACATCAATATCTTCTATCTCAACAGGTGCAATATCATGCATAACTTCTTTGTATAAGTCATGAGGTATAGCACTATGACTGGCACCCATATCACATAAGCCATGATAACAATGATCTCCTATTTTAACAGAAATAACAGGCATGCCTGCCACAGGTCTATGTTTATCTTTAGCACAAGGTTTGGCAATTCTAGCAGTTTCATTACAAAAATGAATAACATGCCCATCAATATTATCAGACAAGAGATCTTTAACAATAGCAATATTAGGTTCCACTTTAACTTGCTCAGGAGGTGTATACGTTCTAATATTGCTTTTACGCACCATAGTTGAAGCTTTAGCATGATCTTTTATCCTAACAGGAAAAGGTGGTTTTTGAATATAAGTAGTAGGAACAATAGGATCATTATAAGTGATAGTCTTTTCTTCAACTTTAATAGGTGCAGCTACTTTTACTTCTATGGGAGGATGATATTTAAACCACTTATCCTTAGGGAGATCAACATGAGTAGCAAAAGATTCACAGAAAGAAGCTACTATCTCAGAGTCAAGTCCATATTTAGTGTTGAATTTATGGAAAACATCGGTCTCCATAAAAGATTTAACACAATCAAACTTAGGTGTCATACCTGACTTCTTAACTTCGTTGAGATCCCAATCTTCAGAGTTGAGTTTAATTATTTCCAATAAATCCCATTTGAATTCAATAGTCTTCATCACAAAAGAGCCAACACAAGAAGTATCGAGCATGGTGCGATTGTTATCAGAAAGCCGAGCATAAAAGTTTTGAATAATTATTTCTCGTGGGAGCTCATGATTGGGGCATGAATATAACATTGATTTAAGCATCCCCCAAGCTTGAGTGATTCTTTCTCCTTCGTGAGGCCAAAAATTATAAATATAATTGCAATCACGATGAACAAGATGCACAGGATAAAACTTCTGATGAAATTCCAATTTCAATCGTTTGTAGTTCCATGATCCCATATCATCACATAGCCTATACAATGTCAATGCATCTCCCTTCAAAGATAATGGGAAGACCTTCTTCTTAATAACATCATCAGGCACACCTTCAAGCTTAAATAATCCACAAACTTCGTCCACATATATTAGGTGCTCATCAGGATGCATTGCTCTGTCTCCTGCAAAAGGATTAGCTAGCAGTTTTTCTATCATACCTGAAGGAATATCAAAGTTGACATTTTCATTTTCAATAGGTTCAGTAGGTTGAGGAGCAACTCTTTGCTCTACTGGTCGGGGTGAAGATACCCCAAACAATCCCCTCAGAGGATTACTTTCCATAGTAACAAGTGACAGTAAACTTCAGCACACTATATAAATTTTCCTTACCAAATTCCACCTACCAAAGGCGCTTCACTCCCCGGCAACGACGCCAGAAAAGAGTCTTGATGACCCACAAGTATAGGGTATCTATCGTAGTCCTTTCGATAAGTAAGAGTGTTGAACCAAACGAGGAGCAGAAGGAAATTATAAGCGGTTTTCAGCAAGGTATTCTCTGCAAGCACTGAAATTATTGGTAACAGATAGTTTTGTGTAGGATATTTTGCAACGAGTAGCAAGTAACAAAAGTAAATAAATTGCAGCAAGGTGGCCCAATGCTTTTTGTAGCAAAGGACAAGCCTGGACAAACTCTTATATAGAGAAAAGCGCTCCCGAGGACACATGGAAATTATCGTCAAGCTAGTTTTCATCACGTTCATATGATTCGCGTTCGGTACTTTGATAATTTGATATGTGGGTGGACCTGTGCTTGGGTGCTGTTCTTACTTGGACAAGCATCCCACTTATGATTAACCCCTATTGCAAGCATCTGCAACTACAAAAGAAGTATTAAGGTAAACCTAACCATAGCATGAAACAAATGGATCCAAATCAGCCCCTTATTAAGCAACGCATAAACTAAGGTTTAAGCTTCTGTCACTCTAGCAACGCATCATCTACTTATTACTTCCCAATGCCTTCCTCTAGGCCCAAATAATGGTGAAGTGTCATGTAGTCTATGTTCACATCACATCACTAGAGGAGAGACAACATACATCTCATCAAAATATCGAACGAATAACAAATTCACATGACTAGTAATAGCAAGACTTCTCCCTTATCCTTGGGAACAAACGTAACTACTCACAAAGCATATTCATGTTCATAATCAGAGGAGTATTAATATGCATATAGGATCTGAACATATGATCTTCCACCAAATAAACCAACTAGCATCAACTACAAGGAGTAATCAACACTACTAGCAACCTACAGGTACCAATCCCAAGTTATGAGACAAGAACTGGATACAAGAGATGAACTAGGGTTTGAGAGGAGATGGTCCTGGTAAAGATGTTGATGGAGATTGTCCCTCTCTCGATGAGAGGAGCGTTGGTGATGACGATGGCGATGATTTCCCCCTCCCGGAGGGAAGTGTCCTCGGCAGAACAGCTCCGCCAGAGCCCTAGATTGGTTCCGCCAAGGTTCCACCTCGTGGCGGTGGAGTCTCGTCCCAAAAGCTTGCTTCCGTTTTTTCTTCGGACGAAAGACTTCATATAGCAGAAGATGGGCACCGGAGGGCCAACAGGGGGCCCACGAGGCGGGGGGCGCGCCCAGGGGGGTAGGGCGCGCCCCCACCCTCGTGGCCAAGGTGTGGGCCCCCTCTGGTATTTCTTTCGGTCAATATTTATTATTATTTCCAAAAATAACTTTCGCGGAGTTTCAGGACTTTTGGAGCTGTGCAGAATAGGTCTCTAATATTTGCTCCTTTTCCAGCCCAGAATTCCAGCTGCCGGCATTCTCCCTCTTCATGTAAACCTTGTAAAATAAGAGATAATAGGCATAAGTATTGTGACATAATGTGTAATAAGAGCCCATAATGCAATAAATATCAATATAAAAGCATGATGCAAAATGGACATATCAATGGGTCCACTTAGCACTAGCGGTGCCCCACCGTCCAACGCTACTGCTACTTCCCTACCTGTAGCGCGGGTCCATAACCATCGCTACTGCTAATTAGCAATAGCACGGGAACTGATAAGATTCTATCTATAAGCTTTCTCCTAGAAGTGGATGTGAGCGCGTGCGCAATACATGTACAATGTGGTTCCTACTGTTGGGGAACGTAGCATGCAATTTCAAAAATTTCCTACACTCACGCAGGATCTATTTGGAGATGCATAGCAACAAGAGGGAGAGAGTGTGTCCACATACCCTCATAGACCGAAAGCAAAAGCGTTTGTTAACGCGGTTGATGTAGTCGAAATTTGATAACCCACAAGTGTAGGGGATCAATTGTAGCCTCTTTCTATAAGCAAGAGTGTCGAACCCAACAAGGAGCTAAAGGTAGAGCAAATATTCCCTCAAGTTCTATCGACCATCGATACAACTCTACGCACGCTTAACGTTCGCTTTACCTAAAACAAGTATGAAACTAGATGTACTTTGTAGGTGTTGTTGGATAGGTTTGCAAGAATATAAAGAGCACGTAAATAAAAACTAGGGGCTGTTTAGGTAAATAGGCAATAAAGTTAGTATAGCGAGTGTGGAAAAGTGGTGGTAGGAGTTGTGAAATTGTCCCTAAGCAATTGACTACGTTACTAGACCGATAGCAAGTTTTATGTGGGAGAGGCCACTACTAGCATGTCATCCCTGACTAGGAATTCTATGCACTTATGATTGGAACTATTAGCAAGCATCTGCAACTATTAACGTTCATTAAGGTAAGACCCAACCATAGAATTAAGATATATTGGTCCCCTTCAATCCCGTATGTATCAATTTCTATGCTAGGTTGAAGCTTCTGTCACTCTTGCCCTCCAATACATAGTCCTATCAACATACAACGAACCCTACGGTGTGATCCATGTGTGCGCTCATATGATGGGCACCAAAGGATGGCAACATAACCACAAGCAAATTGTACCAATCATAGCAATTCACCAATTACCAATAGGACAACGAAAATCTACTCAGATATCATAGGATGGCAACACATCATTGGATAATAATATGAAGCATAAAGCACCATGTTCAAGTAGAGGGTACAGCGGGTTTGCGGGAGAGTGGACCACTGTAGATAAATGGGGGAAGGTGATGAAGATGTTGGTGAAGATGATGGCGGTGTTGGTGAAGATTGCGGTGACGATGATGGCCCCGGCAGCGTTTCGGCGCCACCGGAAGCAAGGGGGAGAGAGCCCCCATCCTTCTTCTTATTCCTTGACCTTCTCCCTAGATGGGATAAGGGTTTCCCCTCTGGTCCATGGTCTCCATGGCGCCGCAGGGGCGAGAGCCCCTCCGAGATTGGATCTGTCTCTTTGTCTCTCTCTGTTTCTGCGTTCCAGATTCTGATCTTTCACCGTTTCCTATATTCCCGAAGATCCGTAACTCCGATTGGGTTGAAATTTGGACACAATCTCTATCCGCATATTAGATTTCTTGCGGCAAAACAAGGGCACCAACCGCCTTACGGGGTGGCCACGAGGGCCCAAGGCGCGCCTAACCCCTGCCTCGTGGCCCCCTCGGGTATCGTCTCGCATTGATTCTTCTTCCCAAAAATCATAAATATTCCAAAAAAAATCTCCGTCCATTTTTATCCCGTTTGGACTCCGTTTGATATGGGTTTTCTGCGAAACAAAAAACATGCAACAAACAGGAACTGGCACTGGGCACTGGATCAATATGTTAGTCCCAAAAATAGTATAAAAAGTTGCCAAAAGTATATGAAAGTTGTAGAATATTGGCATGGAACAATAAAAAATTATAGATACGACGGAGACGTATCAGCAACCCCAAGCTTAATTCCTGCTCGTCCTCGAGTAGGTAAATGATAAAAAAGATAATTTTTGATGTGGAATGCTACCTAGCATAATCTTGATCATATAATCAAATCATGGCATGAATATTAAGATACGAGTGATTCAAAGCAATAGTCTATCATTTGACATTAAGCCAATAATACTTCAAGCATACTAATAAAGAAATCATGTCTTTTCAAAATAACATGGCCAAAGAAAGTTATCCCTACAAAATCATATGGTTTGGCTATGCTCCATCTTCACCACACAAAGTATTTAAATCATGCACAACCACGGAATTAGCCAAGCAATTGTTTCATACTTTAGTGTTCTCAAACCTTTTTAACTTTCACGCAATACATGAGCGTGAGCCATGGACATAGCACTATAGGTGGAATAGAATATGGTGGTTGTGGAGAAGACAAAAAGGAGGAAGATAGTCTCACATCAACTAGCCGTATCAACGGGCTATGGAGATGCCCATCAATAGATATCAATGTGAGTGAGTAGGGATTGCCATGCAACGGATGCACTAGAGCTATAAGTGTATGAAAACTCGAAATTAAAGGAAACTAAGTGATTGTGCATCCAATTTGCTTGCTCACGAAGACCTAGGGCATTTTGAGGAACCCCGTCATTGGAATATACAAGCCAAGTTCAATAAAAAGTTCCCACTAGTATATGAAAGTGAAAGCATAGGAGACTCTTTCTATGAAGAACCTGGTGCTACTTTGAAGCACAAGTGTGGTAAAAGGATAGAAGCATTGCCCCTTCTCTCTTTTTATCTCTTTTTTCTCTTTTTTTGGTGGGCTTCTTTGGACTCTCTTTTTTTATTTGGGCTTCTTTGGCCTCTTTTATTTTTCATTAAGTCCGGAGACTCATCCCAACTTGTGAGGGAATCATTGCTTCCATCATCCTTTCCTCACGTGGGACAATGCTCTAATAATGATGATCATCACACTTTATTTACTTACAACTCAATATTACAACTCGATAAAACTAATACATGATGACTCTATGAATGCCTCTGGCAGTGTACCAGGATGTGCAATGATCTAGCATGGCAAAGATATCAAAAGACGGACAAGCCATGAAAATATCATACTAGCTATCTTACGATCATGCAAAGTAATATGACAATGAACGCTAAAGTCATGTATATGATGATGATGGAAGTTGCATGGCAATATATCTCGGAATGGCTATGGAAATGCCATAATAGGTAGGTATGGTGGCTGTTTTGAGGAAGGTATATGGTGGGTGTAATGGACCGACGAAAGTTGTGCGGTACTAGAGAGGCTAGCAATGGTGGAAGGGTGAGAGTGTGTATAATCCATGGACTCAACATTAGTCATAAAGAACTCAGATACTTATTGCAAAAGTCTAGAAGCTATTGAAACAAAGTACTACACGCATGCCCCTAGGGGAAGGGTTGGTAGGAGTTAACCATCGCGCGATCCCGACCTCAACACAAAGGATGGCAGTCAAAAAATAAATCATGCTCCAACTTCATCACATAACGGTTCACCATACGTGCAAGCTTCGGGAATCACAAACCTCAACACAAGTATTTCGACAATCCACAACTACCCACTAGCATGACTCTAATATCACCATCTTTATATCTCAAACTATTGCAAGGAATCAAACATATCATATTCAGCGATCTACAAGTTTATGTAGGATTTTATGACTAACCATGTGAATGACCAATTCCTGTCTTCTCTCTAAATAGATAGAAGTGAAGCAAGAGAGTTTAATTATTTCTACAAAAGATATGCCCAGGCTCTAACAAATATAAGTGAAGCAAAAGAGCATTCTACAAATGGCGGTTATCTATGTGAAGAGAAACAGGCAATCCAAACTTCAAATGGTATAAGTGAAGCACATGAAGCATTCTATAAAGCCATACTCAAAAGATATAAGTGAAGTGCAATGAGCATTCTATAAATCAACCAAGGACTATCTCATACCAGCATGATGCATAAAAGAAAAGTGAAAACTCAATGCAAAATACACTCCAAGATTTGCACATATCGCATGAATGAAACGAATCCGAAAACATACCGATACTTGTTGAAGAAAGATGGGATGCCTTCCCGGGCACTCCCAAGCTTAGACGCTTGAGTCTCCTTGAATATTTACTTGGGGTGCCTTGGGCATCCCCAAGCTTGAGCTCTTGCCTCTCCTCCTTCTCCTCACATCGAGACCTCCTCGATCTTCGAACACTTCATCCACACAAAACTTAACCAAACTTTTAGTGGCGGGGTTAGTGAATATGGCCAAGAAATCACATCATGTACTGCTGTAAGATTATTGTATAATTATAAACAAACATTACCCACTGTATGCTATCACAATTCTATTGCCTCAAGTCAAGGAGGCTTCAACAATAATTCAAACATATATAAATAATGAAGCTATAACAACAATCTATGAAAATAGGACAGTCTATAAAGATTCGAACATCCACCATATTTCTGTAACCCAAAAAATTCTGAAAAAATAAGAAAAATAAACAATTTGTATAGACAGACAGTGCAAAATGTTTCAGAACCGTTGGACGTTCTAGTAAAAAAATGAAAAATCGCGCACTACAACCAAAGTTTCTGTTTTGCACCGCACAAACCAACAAGCAATCTAAACATCCTAAAGGCAAACCTTGGCACATTATTTTTATAGTACAATGGAATTTTACAAGGGGATAATTATTTTTATTGAAAATTTTCTGTAATTAAGATTCACAAAGTTTCCGTGAGCATGAACAAAGTTCAAGGAGCTCTCCCACTTCAACAATGCTTGTCTCTCTCACTTTCACTTTACTTTTTGAAAAGTTTTGGGTTCCCATCTTTACTTTTTTGTTTTTAAACTTTATAAAAGCACTCAACAGAAATAAATGACTCTCTAAAACTTCTGGGTTGTCTCCCTGGCAGCGCTTTCTTTAAAGCCATTAAGCTAGGCATATAGTGCTCAAGTAATGAATCCACCCGGATCCCAAGGTATATCAAAGCCAATTTTAATTAACAATGATTTGTGATTTACTAGTGACATATATCAAGCAATGACGAAGTCTAACTCTCTTCCTATGCATCGGCATGTCATAAAAGAACAATTCATGCACACATAGTAAAGGCCAATGCATAGTATAAACAATTTCTTGCAATTTTATCTTATTGGAAACGTGGAGAGACGAAGATGTAGTTCCTCTCTCATAATAATTGCAAGTAGGAGCAGCAAGCACATGCATATTATATCTATCAAAATCATCATGTGTAGTAGTAAAACACAACGCATCAATATAATGCTTAATAAACACAAACTTCTCTGATATAGTGTAGTTTGGAGAATTCAAAAAGATAATAGGACTATCATGTGTGGGTGCAATAGCAACAATTTCATGTTTAACATAAGGAACTATAGCAAGTTCATCTCCATAAGCATAATTCATATTGGCATATTGGCCACAAGCATAGCAAGCATCATCAAAAAGGGATTTTTCAAAAGAATCAAAGGGATCATAGCGATTGTCATAGCAATCATCCTTTGGTAAGCACGAAGGGAAATTAAACAATGTATGAGTTGAAGAGTTACTCTCATTAGAAGGTGGGCACGGGTGATCAATCCACTCTTCCTCCTTTTGTTCTTCGCTCTCCTCCTCATCTTTTACATCTAGTGAGCTCACAGTTTCAGTAATTTCTTCTTCCATAGTTTCCTGCAAAATATTAGTCTCTTCTTGGACAGCGGAGACTTTCTCAATAGATGCATCAATATAGGAATTGTATTCATAATTCTCATAACAATATTTAAGTATAGCAAAATTTTCAGATCTGTAAACAGCATCATAAAGATTTTCACACTCTTTAAACAAAGATTCAATTTCATAAGCACCCATAAAAGCAATGAATTCTTCTATTTGTTCCACATCATAGTAATCATATATACCATTAGCATAAGAAGCCAATGTTTTATTATCATTAAATTTGCATGAAAAGGGAAGGTGTGGAGCCTTCATCCTAGAGCAACAAGTATAATCATATCTCAAGCATAGTTCCCGAGCATACCAATGCAACATATGAATTTAATCCCATAATAGTTTCCCTTTTTGAGTCAAGCGATAATCCCTAAAGTATTCACGTTGATCCAAGGTGTCTCCCATTACATAATTGAATTGTGTTTTCTCAGGATTATTAAAGTAGTGCATAATATTTTTCACATAACCAGCATCAAGGGTTTTAGGAGGTTCCCAACCTCCATACGTAGCAAGTACACCTAATTTTTTTGGTATTTCATGTTCCATATCCATAACTAAAGATAGAGAACAACTTAGAACAGAAAATAAAATCTACTTAGTGATAAAGCAAACAAGCACACACGAGAATATTCACCCCACGCTATGGCTCCCTGGAACGGCGCCAGAAAAAGGTCATGATAACCCACAAGTATAGGGGATCAATTGTAGCCTCTTTCGATAAGTAAGAGTGTAACGAGGAGCTAAAGGTAGAAGAAATATTCCCTCAAGTTCTATCGACCACCGATACAACTCTACACACGCTTAACGTTCGCTTTACCTAAAACAAGTATGAAACTAGAAGTACTTTATAGGTGTTGTTGGATAGGTTTGTAAGAATATAAAGAGCACGTAAATAAAAAGTAGGGGCTTTTTAGGTAAAGAAGCAATAAAGTTAGTATAGCGAGTGTGGAAAAGTGGTGGTAGGAGTTGTGAAATTGTTCCTAAGCAATTGACTACGTTACTAGACCGATAGCAAGTTTTATGTGGGAGAGGCCACTGCTAGCATGTCAGCCCTAACTTGGAATTCTATGCACTTATGATTGGAACTATTAGCAACCATCCGCAACTACTAAAGTTCATTAAGGTAAAACCCAACCATAGCATTCAGATATATTGGTCCCCCTTCAATCCCGTATGCATCAATTTCTATGCTAGGTTGAAGCTTCTGTCACTCTTGCCCTCCAATACATAGTCCTATCAACATACAACTAACCCTATGGTGTGATCCACGCGCGCGCTCATATGATGGGCACCAAAGGACAACAACATAACCACAAGCAAATTAAACCAATCATAGCAATTCACCAATTACCGATAGGACAACGAAAATCTACTCAGACATCATAGATGACAACACATCATTGGATAATAATATGAAGCATAAAGCACCATGTTCAAGTAGAGGGTACATCGGGTTTGCGGGATAGTGGACCACTGTACATAGATAGGGGAAGGTGATGAATATGTTGGTGAAGTTGACAGCGGTGTTGGTGAAGATTGCGGTGAGGATGATGGCCCCGGTGGCGTTCCAGTTCCATTGGAAGCGAGGGGGAGAGAGCCCCCTCCTTCTTCTTCTTCCTTGACCTTCTCCCTAGATGGGAGAAGGGTTTCCCCTATGGTCTATGGTCTCTGTTGGGGATATTACTACTAGGCGTAAACCGGCTAGGAGAGGCCGGGTTAACTTCATCAGTAGTTGTTATATTTGAAGCCTAAGGAGACAGACATTGACGCTGTGTAGAGGCCCAAGGCCCAGAACCGGTTTAAGGCCTGTAGCCGTAAACCGGCATTAGTATGTAACTTCTGATGTAAGGTAGAAAGAAGAGAAACCGAGCCGGACACGTTTATGAGCCGGCCTCGGGACTCTGTGAACCGGCGGGCGTCAACCCATGTATATAAGGGGACGACCCAGCGGCGGTTCAGGACAGCAGACAACAACTTGAGGACTAGGCGAAGCATATTCGCTCCCTGGTCATCGAACCCCCATCAATTCCATCAGAACTAGACGTAGGATTTTACCTTCATCGAAGGGGCTGAACTAGTATAAATTCTCCTGCGTCCCTTTGTCCGCTTTAACCCATTCAAGCTAACCCATAGCGATGGCACCACGACTAAGTCCTTTCAAGAGGACATCTGCCGTGACAAACCCACGACAGTTGGCGCCCACCGTGGGGCTATCGCACGATGGTTTCAAGTTCTTGGAAGGCAACTTCGAAGGACTTAAGGGTTACGCTGTGGGCCGGATGACCAAGAGCCGTCGCGGCAATTTCTACATCGACGATGCAGGCTGGAGCCCCGAGGCCAGCTCAATCGAGTGCGGGTACCGGGTCCCCTTTGGTGGCATACACGTCTTCATCGGCAAGATTTGCGAACCAGGCCCTGAGCCGGACATCTGCACCGACCTCGTCAAAATGGCTCAGCATGCGCGATCTGCCCAGGTTAAACCGGCCATGAAGCGTGCCTTCGTGGGAGTCATCCATGGAAGGGAGTAGGAGGATAGATCGGAATCTGGTGGTGAGACTGTTGTTTATTACGGTGACGTGTCATCGACCAGAGAGACCGAGTCGTTATATCAATTACAAGATGGCCGGATTGGGGGCTATTCCGATGGTGACAGTATTCCAGACCCCTCTGATCTGCCAAATCGGGTTGGAATATTCAACGCTGGTACACAAGCGGCGATCCACTCTTCAACCGCAGCGGCAATAATCTCCGGATCAGTGGCGGCGACGGCAGCCGGGGCAGGAGGCCCTGTGCGCCCACCGGCTCAAGTTTTATCTGATCTATTTGATGTGTTGGCTATGCTCATGGCAGAGGCTAACCCGGCGGATCAGGACACCCACAATGTAGAAATCACAAAGGTAAAGGACCAGATCACCCAGGCCAAGGCTGATCTAGCGGCTGAGGATGCCAGGATGATCACAGAGCGGGCCGCTTTGGACGCACAGGCTTACCGGCTTATGCTGGATCAGAATGCACCGCATGTAGTCTTAAAGAGGAGGCACCGGTCCCGTCTACCTCCAGATTACGACGCTAAGAACCTCTTTAACACACCAGGAGCGGGGACCAGTAACCCGCCGGTGGCAAATTGGGCGGAGGCACCAGGAGCAGGTGCGCCGATTCAACCTCGTTTGATGGGTCCGCCTCGGCAGAACAACATTGTGTCTCAGCCCGTTCCCACACCGCCGGGTCATTATTCTACCCCAATAGACAATCTCGTTGCTGCTGCTTCACGACTGGAGGCTATCCCAGTTGAAGGTGATTCTCCGGCAACGGTGGAGACACGCCGGTTAAGGAGCTTCTTCGGACAGCCTTGATTCAACAGGAAGCATATTCATACAACCGTGATCGAATTCATTCCATCCCCCCCGTCCGAGCCGGAGTTACATCAGGCATATGGATGAGCCGGACGTATCAAGCAATGCGCGGAACCATGAAGAGCCCGTGGCAACAACCCGAGAGGTGGTGTTGGTGTTGGTGGTGCAGGGAGGCCGAGTTAGCGGCGCAGTATGAAGCCCATCAGCTTACACCGGTTCGTCCGACCACATCAGTCGAGCAAGGAGTTACCTCTAGTTCTTTGGGGGTACCGTGCCTTGTCCCCGCATTATGCAATGTGCGCCTGATTTCAAGGGCCCGCGCAAGGTGCCAAATTACACTGCCGATTTATCTCTGGAAACATGGGTGGAGAGCTATGAGATGGCCATGGAGATGCTTGATGTGGATGATGCGGCGTGTGCGAAGTATTTCACCATGATGCTAGAAGGGATGGACCGCACTTGGTTAAAAAGTTTACCAGCCAACTCTATCAGTTCATGGGCCGCGTTGAGAGCCCGGTTTATCCAGAATTTTCAGGATACATGCAAGCAGCCTATGTCGATAGTGGACTTAGCGGCCTGTGTCCAGGAAGAAGGAGAGTCGACGACCTGTTGGATGCGTCGGGTCTCAAAATTTTTGCATTCGTCAGACCGCATCAATGCCGATTCAGCAGTTATAACCTTGGAAGGCAACTGCCGGTTTGAACCTCTGAAGTTGAAATTGGGACGGTTAAAGCGCCACTGCAACGATATGGGAACCCTCATGGCTGCGTTAGTGAAGTATGCCGATTCTGATAGTACCAAGGATCCCGAGTCTGATGATGATAAGACAGGGAAGGGAAAAAAGAGCGGCAACGCCAAAGCGCAGCACTACAACCCGGCGGGTCATGGAAACGGTGGCAAGCGTAAAGCGGATAACAGCAAGGAGTTTGTGGCTAATACCAGCGCACAGGACAACGGCCAGCGATGAAAGGGTAAACCGCCAAATCGCAGTGGAGCGCCTAATCCTAACCCGGACCGCCTGTCTTACCTGTTGAACCAGCCCTGTCCAAAGCATGGGACGAAGGAGATGCCGGGCAACCACCTTTGGAAGGACTGCTACATCATGCAAGAGTTCAAAAATTCTAACGCTTTCCGGTATGATCACGGATCAGGTGGCGATTCAGGATCCGGATCTCATGGGCCGGGCTATGGCGGAGGAAATTCCGATTCAGGCTTCCATGGTAATCAGGGCGGACACAACAACGAAGGTAATCAGAGCAGCCAGGGTGGCTACAATCAGCAGCAGTAGCAGCAATTGGGTTATCGGAGCAACCCGAAGCAGTTAAGTAGTGGGCAATATCATGTCTTTACCACCAGTTTGGACAAGCGTGACCGAAAGGTTCACAGGCGGGTAGTGAACTCTGTTGAACCGGCAGTGCCCCATTATTTACGCTGGTCCGCGCAGCCAATCGTGTGGAGCAGAGAGTATCATCCTCCCCGGGTTGACAATCCGGGTCAACTGGCTTTGGTGGTGGCACCTCAGGTGGGAGGTTATAAATTCACCAAGGTGCTCATGGATGGAGGAAGCAGTATTAACATCCTCTATTACAAAACCTTCCGTCGTATGGGACTAACAGATAAAAATCTTAAACCGTCCAATACGGTGTTCCACAGCGTGGTACCTGGTAAGCAGTATATCATGTTGGCAAAATAGCTCTGGAGGTGGCCTTTGGAGATGATCACGACTCCAGATCGGAAATATTGACCTTTGAGGTGGTAAAAATCCAGAGTCCATATCACGCCCTGTTTGGACGGCCGGCTTATGCTAAATTTATGGCACGACCCTGCTATGTCTACTTACAGCTCAAAATGCCGGGTCACAAAGGAACAATAACTGTCCATGGAAGCCGCAAGATCGCTTTGGAGTGTGAAGAAGGTGATGTGGCCTATGCTGAGTCGGTTTGCGCCACGGAGGAGTTGGAAGTTTACAAGGATAATGTTGACCCGGCAGACAGGACTCCGTTGAAAAAGCAAACTACGGAGAATGATCTGGCCCTGAAGTTTAAATCGACTGCTGAGAATAAGCTTGTTGACTTCGTACCTGGCGATTCATCCAAGCAGTTCAACATCAGTGCAAAATTGGTTCTGAAATAGGAAAGCGCGCTCATCGAATTCATCAGTGAGAATCGGGACATCTTTGCGTGGAAGCCTTCTGACATGCCAGGTGTACCGAGAGAACTCGCTGAGCACACCCTTAATGTTGATCCCAAGTATAAACCGGTGAAGCAGTTTCTCTGCCGGTTCAACGAAGAAAGACGTAAAGCTATTGGAGAGGAAGTAGCCATACTCTTAGCGGCTGGATTTATCGTTGAAGTTTTCCATCCTGAATGGTTAGCTAATCCAGTACCGGTCCTTAAGAAGAATGGCACATGGCACATGTGTGTGGATTACACAGATCTCAACAAAGCTTGTCCAGCAGATCCTTTTGCCCTCCCCCGTATTGATCAAATTATTGATGCTACGGCGGGTTGTGAGCGTTTGAGTTTTTTGGATGCGTGCTCCGGTTATCATCAGATCAAGATGGCAGTTAAGGACCAGGAGAAGACGGCCTTCATCACTCCCTTTGGAGCCTTCTGCTATGTGTCTATGCCCTTTGGGCTCAAGAGTGGCCAGGCGACTTATCAATGGTGTGTGCAGAATTGTCTTCATAAGCAAATCGGTCGTAACGTTCATGCCTATATGGATGATATTGTGGTCAAGTCAGGGAAGAAGGAGACTCTGGTTGACGATTTGATGGAAATCTTTGATAACCTAAGGACATACAAGGTGATGCTCAATCCGGCCAAGTGCGTTTTTGGTGTACCGGCAGGCAAGTTATTGGGCTTTCTGGTATCTAACAGGGGCATTGAGGCTAATCCGGAAAAAATCACAGCTATCACCTCCTTGGCTAAACCGAAGTGTATCAATGACGTTCAACGCTTGGCAGGCCGGATTGCCGCGTTGAGCCGATTTATCAACCGCCTCGGTGAAAAGGCAATTCCTTTGTATCAGATGCTGAAGAAAACAGATAACTTCGTCTGGAGTTCTGCCGCTGATGAAGCATTTGAGGACTTAAAGCGGCAGCTAGCTAATCCACCTGTCCA
This sequence comes from Aegilops umbellulata, assembly GCA_032464435.1. Taxonomy (NCBI): domain Eukaryota; kingdom Viridiplantae; phylum Streptophyta; class Magnoliopsida; order Poales; family Poaceae; genus Aegilops; species Aegilops umbellulata. The sequence goes on along the minus strand of CP136059.1, from coordinate 356,963,196 downwards.
TTCTGCTCCAGTTGACAAGGAACCATTGCTGTTTTATGTGGCAGCTAATGCTCGGGCAGTCAGCGTGGCTATTGTGGTGGAGCGCAAAGAGGCAGGCAAGGAGTATCCGGTTCAATGTCTGGTTTACTATATCAGTGAGATACTTATTGAATCCAACCAAAGGTACCCGCATTGGCAGAAGTTGGTGTATGGAGTTTTCATGGCAAGCCGGGAGCTCAAACAGTACTTCCAAGCTCATCCCATCACAGTGGTCAGTTCTTCTCCTTTGGGAGATATAATCTTGAACAGGGAGGCAACTGGCCGGATTGCCAAGTGGGCTATAGAGCTTGGGCCTCATGGGTTGAATTACATACCTCGGACGGCGGTCAAATCTCAGGCACCTTTGGATTTCATCAACGATTGACAGAACTGCAAGCACCTGAAGAGAAGCGGGATCACACCTATTGGACTATTCATTTTGATGGGTCCAGGCAGTTGGCAGGCTCGGGGGCTGAAGTCGTATTAACTTCCCCACGAGGTGATAAGTTCTGTTACGTTCTCCGCTTAATGTTCCCTTGTACTAACAATGCAGCGGAGTACGAAGCTTTACTCCATGGTCTCCGGATGGCTAAGGAGATGAATCTAAGCCGAGTTAAGTGCTTCGGTGACTCGGACCTGGTGGCTTAACAAGTGTCTGGCATTTGGGATTCCAAGGATCCACTCATGGTAGCATATCGTCGTGAGGTGGATATTGTTGCAAGTCACTTCAAAGGTTATCAGGTGGATCACGTGGACCGACGGAAGAATGAAGCGGTGGACGCCTTGAGACGATTGGGTTCTCAACGTAAACCGGTCCCGCCTAATGTCTTCTTGGATGTTCTTCATAATCCGTCCGTCAAGCTCCCTTGTGAAGAGGATCTGGCTATTCCTGATCCGGAAGCTCAATTGGTGGCGGCTCTTCATGTCATCCCGGATTGGACGGTTCCTTATCTCGCGTACATGAACCGGGGCGAGTTACCAGAGGATGAGACTCTAGCCAGGCAGATAATCCGGCGGTCCAAATCCATGACTATCATCAATGGAGAGTTGCATCATTGCAGTGTGACAGGGGTGTTTCAACGTTGTGTGTCTCCTGAGGAAGGCTCTGAAATTTTGCGTGAAATCCACGAAGGAGATTGTGGTCACCACGCCGGTTCAAAGTCTTTGGTGGCCAAGGCATTTCGTCATGGTTTTTATTGGCTCACAGCTCATGCTGATGCGGAAGATTTGGTCAGACGATGTGATGGCTGTCAGAAGTTTGCAAGGCGCGCTCATGTGCCGGCTCAAGAATTAAGGATGATACCAATTACTTGGCCGTTTTCGACTTGGGAGCTGGATATGGTTGGGCCTTTCAAGAGGTCCAAGGACAAGAAGACCCACCTCTTGGTGGCGGTTGACAAGTTTACAAAGTGGGTAGAGGCAGAGCCCGTTAGCAAGTGTGACGCAGCAACGGCGGTTCAATTCATCAAAAAGGTGACTTTCCGGTTTGGCTTTCCACATAGCATTATCACTGACAATGGTACCAATCTGTCCAAGGGTGCCATGAAGGAGTTCTGTCAACGTGAGCACATCCGGCTTGATGTTTCGTCAGTGGCTCACCCATAGTCCAATGGTCAGGCAGAGAGGGCCAATCAAGAAATCTTGCGAGGCGCCAAACCCCGGCTTATGGTTCCTTTGCAGCGGATGCCGGGTTGTTGGGTTGAGGAGCTACCTTCTGTGTTATGGAGCATCAACACCACACCCAACAGATCGACAGGTTACACACCGTTCTTCATGGTTTATGGAGCAGAGGTGGTTCTCCCCAGTGACATCCGTCATGACTCACCTCGTGTAGCGGCATATGTTGAAGCGGACAACGAGAAGGCACGGCAAGACGCTCTTGACCTACTGGATGAGGAGCGTGACATAGCGGCTGCCCGTTCGGCGATTTATCAGCAAGATCTACGTCGCTATCACAGCCGCCGGGTTAGAACCAGAAACTTTCAAGAAGGATATTTGGTGCTTCGGCTCATCCAAGATCAGACGGATATGCACAAGTTATCCCCACCTTGGGAAGGACCTTTTGTGGTCAGCAAGAATCTGCACAACGGGTCATACTACCTAATTGATATTCGAGAGCGCAAAGACTCACGTACGTCAGAGGAGGAGACCAACCGGCCATGGAACATTGCTCATCTTCGGCCTTACTATACCTGAGCCATAGGCTATGCTTTGTACATATCAAGACAATGTATATATTATGATCAATGCAATAAACCGGAGCCTCAGCTAAAGCGGGGTCTCTATTATTTTTACATCATGTGTGGTTACACGGAGCTTCTGTCTTTAAAGCGGCGCCCGGTTTACCCCTTGAGTTAGCTTCTCAAAAGCTTTATATTATATCACTTGGGGGCTTGGTCATGTCCGAACCATAGCAACACCTTTTGATAGGCGCAAAGCCACAGCATCACTTGGGGACTTGGTCATGTCTGAACCATAGTCACGCCTCTTGATCGGCCCAGTGCCACAGCATCACTTGGGGGCTTGGTCGAACCCGAACCATAGCTACACCTCTTGATCGGCGTAATGCCAACGCATCATATGGGGACCTGGCTGACTCGAACCATAGCTACGCCTTTTGGGGGCTTGACCGTGTCCGACCATGGTAATTGTCGGTGGGAACGACACCTATGGGATCACAAGAATCCCTACTACGGTTGCGGGGCGCGGGGTTGTGAAAAGAGCGGATCAAACAGATAGCACACGGTTCCTTTACCCAGGTTCGGGCCGCAAGGATGCGTAAAACTCTACTCCTGCTTTGGTGGATTGTATATCTGTGTTCTTGAGCTAACTATGGGGCGTCGAGAGCTCCAAAAAGCCGAATCCTCTTCCTGGTCGCCTGGGGCCTCCTTTTATAGGGAAAGGGGTTGCCACAGTGGCACACAGGAGGTGGAAAGGGTATAGTGATGCGAGGTTATCCCTCGCATTACATGACAAGGTGCATTTAATGCGCCTTGCTTAGGTGTCCTTGCTTTATCGGGGACGGGGGAGAGCCCTGTCTCGTCCGTCGCCGCTCCCTCTCGCATCGACACGCGCCCTGGCCAGCGGTGCCTGCGATGTCATGTAGGCAGGCAGGCAGCTGAGGTGGCGCAGCGGTGGGTCTCCACAAAGATCTGCACGCCGCCACGCAGGTGCCTGCCCAGCTAGTTGGGTCGGCAGCTGCATGCGAACGGTGGTGGAGGTGTGACTGGCGTGGGCCTGATGGTGGCCCCACGGGTGTTCATGGCAAGGGCCTTGCCGCGGCCCCGGCAAGGGTCTTGCCGTGGCGCCTGCTGTCATCCTCGACAAGGCTCTTGCCGGGGGCCTTGTGGTCCTCCTTGGCTAGGATCCCGCCAAGGATCATCATCTTCTAAAGTGTGCATCTGATCTTGAATGTCTTCACAAAGATCTGCATACCACCACGGGGATGCCTCCCGAATCCTTGCCCCATGGGGGTAGTGGACTCAAGGGTGACCCGCTCCGTAGGTGTGGGGCGAGCTGCCACGGCAAGGGTCTTGCCGGGTTTGCTAAAACCGCCTCCCGGCAAGGATCTTGCCGGGGGGGCCGCTTCGTCCCCTTCACTCTTTGTGGTCTTGGTCTTGGCGTCGTTCTGCTTCTCTTGAGCTTCGGCCTTACCTCGGCTCACCTCCCTTGCCTTGCTTTAGTGCGGTGCTGCCCGTGCACAGTTATAGGGGTGCAAAAAGTGTACCCCTCTTTTTGTACACCGACAGGAGCCCCCGGGCCTGGGCCACACGTAAGTGCAATCTCATCATTGGGCTAGGCCCAAAAACGGTGCGCGGGCAGGCGAGGCGGTTTTTACCACGGTAAGTTCCTTCGTGCGCTGGCGCGGCGTGAGGAGGCGTGCGTGACGTGGGTGGCATGCATGGGGCAGAGCTCTGCACGCATGCGTCACGTCGTAGTAAAGGGGGCGGTTCGCGCCTTCCCCATAAACGGAGGGAGGCGTGGAGGCGCGGCCCATTTACTGAACGGGGCCGAGGCATGGTCTTCAAGGCATCCACTCCCCACGATCACGGGGTGGGGAGAGGTCGCCTCACCCGTCGCCTCGGTCCTGCACGCCCGTCACGCGGCTTTCATGCGCATGGGATGGCGAATGGTGGAGGCGGGAAACCGGGCCGCCACGGGCTGGGGCGGCGGGTCGGTCCCAGTTCCCTGCGCCTTCCGCGTCTTGATTGGCTGAGCGCGCCGGCCGAGCCACCACCCCGTTCCTTTATAAAGAGCGAGAGGGGGGATGGCGTCCCGCATTCTTTCATCTCCTCTTTCCTTCAGCTTCTACTCCCCCTTCCATCCGCCATGGAGAGAGGGATTCCTGGTCGGTGGCGGTGAGGGTCACCGCTTGACAACGCGTCCCTCCTTCTCCTGCACCTGCGGTGGCAGAGCCAGACGCGAGGGGAAGGGGGAGAGGGCGAGGCCGTGGGCGAGGCCGAGGCGCTCGGGGAAGAGGAGGACGGGGCGGCGCGCCGGCCTCGCCTCCGCCAGCAGTTCCTCCACCCATGGAGGGCCACGTTGGGGACGACCCTTGCGAGTTCTTCGTCAGGCTACGCCGGCCGCCTCGCCGTCGCCTTCGTCTCCCGACTCCATTCGCGCGGGAGATGGAGCTGGATCCGCCGGAGTCATTGCGGCTGCATATGAGGGGCTACAGGATCAGCGGCACGCGGGTTCGCGTCGACTTCCCAGCACCTCACGTGATGTATCTTCGTCGGGGATGGAAGACGTTCGCTCATATCCTCCGCTTGACGGAGGGGCTCACTCTCCATTTCAAGCTGATGGAGGGCGGCCTCCTCTACATCAAGGTCTTAGGGCTCTTCGGGACCCGTGCAAGATGTTGCGTGGAGAGTTCTTCTGATAGCGAAGACTCCTCCTCGAGCGGGAGTGACGAGGAGGACAGCGGCAACGACGACGCGGGTAGCAGGCGGCAGGATGACGGGTCCGACTAGGTGTCGGGCGCCGCTCCGTGCGGCACCAGCGACCCCATCATCCGTGTCCCCGGCTCCCTGAACTTCTCGGGGTCGTCTCCTTGGGCGGCTGGCGTTGGGAGGCTGCGGAAGAGGAAGAGGGCGGGCGGCAAGGCTGTCAACTCGGAGTACGCGGGCACCGACGCCTTCGACGCGTGCTGACGTCCTGCCGCCTCGTCTTCGAGCTCTGCTTCCGGCGCCGCCATCACCATCCAGCCTTCGGACGGCCACCGAGATGTTCTCTTGCTGTCTTCTACCACCCGTAGCTCGTCTAGGCGCCCCTTTTGCCCTTTCCGCCTCCTTGACCTGCCTCCTGAGGAGAGGGACAAGAAAGGGGTCAGGGGCACCTTATCTCTTTTTAGTTTGTAAGCCTTCGGGCCTTAGCTGAATTTAAAACTTGTAATCCCATCATTGATGTTTTTCATTTCCTATGGACTGTACCTGAGTGGAATGTTTTTAATGAAAAAGGAATGCTTGCCGGGTCATTTGTTTGTGGGCAGAACCCACGACAAGGAGTAAATCCTTGATATCTTTAAGATAAACATTTCCTTGCCCGGCAACAGGCCTTGCTGTCTTCCCACGTCGCTCGACCTTTCTCACACTTTTGGCGGAGGTAGGGATGAGGCGGGTTCAGGCTCCTCGTTTCATCCTTTCGCTGCCGCGACTACGACCAAACCTGGCCCCAGGAACGAGATTTAGGGCCTAGAGTTAGGGGAGTACGGTAGCTTTAGGGAGGAACGAGGTTTCACATACCTCAGTCCATAAGGGAATGCATGACAAGGGATGAAGAACTTATCTGAAGCTGTAGCCCCCGGCGACTCTGGGTTGCCGTGGGTAAATCTTTGTTCTTGCAGCCCCCAGCAGTACTGGCTTGCCGGTGTCTAGACGCTGGTCTGTCCCTCTTCTCCTTTTCGTCCTCAAGTGATCCGGCAAGGATATCTGTGAGTCCTGCGAACCAAGGAAGGCAAAAGAACGGCAAAGAGACGCACACTCGACCTCTAAGCTAGGGGTTAGTCGCCACTAAGCACTATCAACCCTAACCAAGGACGAGACTCGACCTAGCATGCATGCTATAACTTAGGGCGCCAGCGCTTCATTTATTTATGCTCAGGGTCTGCGCCTGGCTTTGTACAAAGGGTTACATGCATCATCGGCAATGCTTGTACAAAAGGTGGCTTGACGGGGGGCCCGGCAAGCCGCGCCTCATGGGTAAAACTTGCGAAGATGCTCAATGTTCCAGGAGTTACTCACCGGAACGGCATCCTCGATCTCCAGGCGGACTGCGCCAGGCCTGGTGACTCGTATTACCCGATAAGGGCCTTCCCACTTTGGCGTCAACTTGTTGGAATTCTTGGCCGATTGAATGCGCCGAAGAACAAGGTCGCCTTCCTCAAGGCTTCGGGCGAGGACCTTGCGGCTATGGTAGCGGCGCAAGGCTTGCTGGTAGCGTCCTTCTCTCATAGCTGCCCGAAGACGATCTTCCTCAAGGAGCATTGCGTCATCTTGTCGCAGTTGCTCTTGCTCAAGATCATCATAAGCGAGCACTCAAGGTGACCCGTATATGAGTTCAGTGGGGAGAACTGCTTCTGCCCCGTATACCAGGGCAATGGGTATCTGGTCGGTGGCTCGATTTGGCGTCGTCCTGATCGACCAAAGAACGGCCGGCAACTCATCTATCTAGTGCCTTCCGCTCTTGTGCAGCCTGTCAAAGGTCTTGGTCCTTAATCCTCGCAGTACTTCAGCATTTGCCCTCTCAGCTTGACCGTTGCTCCGCGGGTGAGCAACAGAAGCAAAAAAAACCTTGCTGCCGAGGTCTTGGGTGTGTTGCACGAAGGTGCGGCTTGTGAACTATGTGCCGTTGTCGATGATAACCCTGTTCGGTACACCAAAACGGCATACTAGTCTCTTGAAGAACTTGACGGCTGACTGAGTTGTGACCTTCCTCACTGCCTCCACCTCTGGCCACTTTGTGAACTTGTTGATTGCAACGTACAAGTACTCAAGGCCCCCGACGGCGCGGGGGAAAGGGCCCAGTATGTCGAGCCCCCAGACCGAGAAGGGCCAGGAGAGAGGAATGGTTTGAAGGGCTTGAGCTGGCTGATGAAGCTTCTTGGAATGGAACTGACACGCTTCACACCTGGTGACTAGTGTCGTCGCATCCTGGAGGGCGGTGGGCCAGAAGAAGCCTTGCCGGAATGCTTTGCCGGCAAGGACCCTTGACCCGATGTGGGAGCCACATATGCCTCCGTGTATCTCCGCCAATAGCTCCAGTCCTTCCTCTCGAGGGATACACTTCAATTTCACACCGTTCGGCCTCTTCCTGTACAGGACCTCATCGACGAACTGGTACATGGTAGAGCGACGGGCTACTTTTTCTGCTTCTTCCTGCTCCTCAGGAAGTTCCCCTGTTTGGAGGAACCAGACGGTATGTTGTGCCCACGCTGGAGCCTGGGGCTCGACGGCGAGGACTAAAGGCATTTCCTCCGCCATAGGAGCGGTTGTCTCGATGGCAAGAGCTTGACGCTCCGCCGGAGCTAGCCGTCCTGTGGCGAGCTCAGTGTTCCGGGCAACATCCTTGCCGGCGGCTCCGGGGAGCTCGGCCGGAAAGTACTTGCCGGGCCCTGATTTCCTCCTCTTATTATGCTATGTTTATGGATCAACGGATGGCTAAGTTAGCTGAAGCACAAAGGTACCTGGTTCCACCGGTAGCTTGAGGGCAGCGCGTTTTGACAGGTAATCAGTGATATCGTCTCCGCTCGAGGAACGTGTTCAGCATGTATACTGTCGAAACGCTCTTCTAGCTTTCTCACTTCATCAACGTAGGCCTTCATCAACGGGCTCTGGTAATCCTTGTTGACTTGCTTGTCGACAAGCTGCGAGTCACCCCTGACGATGAGTTTCTTGATTCCGAGGTCCGCCGCGATCCTAAGACCGGCAAGCAGTCCTTCATACTCTGCCGTGTGGGTGGTTGACGCCTCCCTGGGGAAGTGCATCTGGACCACGTACTTGAGGTGCTCTCCGGTGGGCGCGACAAGTAGTACGCCAGCCCCGGTGCCTTGTAAGGAGAAAGCTCCATCAAAGTACATGATCCAATCGCAACTTGCCTCCTTGCCGGGGAGAGCAATCTCTTGGGCTTCTTCGTCAGGCGTGGCGGTCCATTCGGCGACGAACTCCGCCAGGACTCGGCTCTGAATCATCGAGGTACTTTCAAACTTGAGGCCAAAGCTGGACAGCTCCAGTGCCCATTCCACAATCCTTACCGTTGCATCTGGATTGTGCAATAACTATTGCAGAGGGAGGCGAGTGACGACAGTGATCTTGTGTGCCTGGAAGTAATGACGCAGGTTCCTCGAGGCCATAAGAAGGCCGAAGAGCAGTTTCTGCACGCCGGAGTACCTTGATCTAGCCCCCTGCAGGAGGGAACTAACAAAGTAGACCGGGTGCTGCATCATTTTCTTCTCCGGCAACACTTCAACTTGCTATGTCGTCTCTGCATTAGTGGTGTCGGGCTCTATCGTTGCCATTACCCCGTCGTCAACCTCTCTCTGCGCCACTAGTGCGGCGCTGACCACCTGGTTCGTTGTCGCCAGGTATAGCAGCAACGGCTCCTGGGGCCTAGGCGCAACTAGTGTTGGCGCGGAGGAGAGGTACTTCTTCAAATCTTGCAATGCTGCTTCGGCTACTGGCGTCCACTCCATCGGGCCCGCCTTTTAAAGGATCTTGAAAAAGGGAAGGGCGCGCTCGGCAGACTTGGAAATGAACCTGCCCATGGTGGCGACACAACCAGCAAGCCGACGCACATCCTTGATTCGCTTGGGTGCTTCAATCTGCTCTATAGCTTGGATCTTGTCCGGATTGGCCTCTATCCCACGCTGTGACACAAAGAACCCGAGAAGCTTGCCGGACGGGACGCCAAAGACGCACTTCTCAGGGTTCAGCTTGAGATTGATCTTGCGCAGGTTCGCAAATGTTTCTTGCAAATCTGGTATGAGGGTTGCCCTGTCCTTGGTTTGGCCACTATGTCATCCATATAAGCTTCCATATTTCTATGGAGCTGGGGTTCAAAACCAATCTGCACCGCCCTTGCAAATGTCGAACCAGCACTCTTCAACCCGAAAGGCATCCGTACGAAACAATACGTACCACATGGGGTGATGAATGTTATTTTCTCTTTGTCTTCTCTTGTCATGAAGATCTGGTGGTAGCCAGAGTAGGCATCGAGGAATGACAACGGATCACACCCAGCCGTGGAGTCAACAATCTGGTCGATGCGCGGCAACGGGAAGGGGTCTTTAGGAAAAGCCTTATTGATATCCGTGTAATCAATACACAGCCTCCACTTCCCATTTGCCTTGCGCACTACGACCGGATTGGCCAACCACGTTGGATGGAGCACTCCTCTTACCAAACCCGCTGCTTCCAGTTTCCGGATCTCTTCCGTGATGAACTCTTGTCGTTCCAAAGCTTGCTTCCTGACCTTCTGTTTGATGGGCCGCGCATGAGGACAGACAGCAAGGTGGTGCTCAATCACCTCCCTGGGAACGCCGGGGATGTCGGAAGCTTGCCATGCAAACACATCGAAATTCGCCCACAGGAAGGTGACGAGCGCGTCTTCCTATTTGTCGTCAAGGGTGGAGCTTATGGTGAAAGCTCCTCCCGTGCCGTCCTCATCGACAGAAACCTTCTTGGTTCCTGGCGATATAGCCCTGGGCTTCTTGTTTCCACCGGTGGAGCTCTCTGGCACATCCTTGACGGGAGCGCTACACTCCGAAGACGTGCGCTTGCCGGAGTGGGTGCCCGAGGTCTTGCCGGTCTTCTTCTTTTTCCCTCCTGGGATCCCAGCGGCAGGAGGAAGTGCCCTAGTGGCGGCAGCTGCTGCAACTGCTTGCTGGTATAGTTGGTCAGCGCAAATCAGCGCATCTTTCTTATCGGAGGGGATGGTGATGATCGTCACAGGTCCTGGCATCTTTAGGGTGTTGTAGGCGTAGTGTGACGCCGCCATGAACTAGGCCAGCGCTGGGCGGCCAAGGATCCCATTGTAGGGCAAGGGGATCTTGGCAACATCAAACACGATCCTCTCCGTCCTGTAGTTCAAGTTGCTTCCAAAAGTCACGGGCAGCGTGACCTTTCAATTGGGTTGGCTTCTTCCTGGGTTGACCCCCTGAAACGTGCCCGTCTCTTCAAGGTCTCCATCAGGAATCTGCAGCTTCTCGATCACGGCAGGCGAGATCAAGTTCAGACCGGCCCCGCCATTGACTAGCATCTTCGTCACCTTGAGGTTGCGTATTGTTGGCGAAACCAACAATGGCAAGCACCCGACCGCAGTAGTGCGATCAGGGTGGTCCTCAGTGTCAAAAATGATAGGTGTGGTGGACCACTTCAACGGCCTTTGGGCATCAACCGATGGCTCTGCCGCTGTAATCTCTCGCGCCCAATGTTTAAGCCGGCGGTGAGAAGTATGCAGCGAGGCGCCGCCGTCGACGCACATGGCCTCTGTAACTTTCTGAAACTCTTGGTCGCCGGACTCGTCGTCCTCTTCGTGATCGTCGTCTTCTGGCTTTCTCTCACGGCCCCGGGCGGGCCTCTCCTGTTGCTTATCCTTGCCGCAACGGCCCGCCTGGGCATCACGCTTCTTGTCGGACCCTTCAGCACCGTCTTGGACCTTCTCCTTGTCCCGCCTCTCATATTCAGCCCTCTGCATCTCAGCGAGGAGCTCAACCTGTCGGCAGTCTTGGAGAGCATGGCCTTTGGTGCGATGGATCTTGTAGTATCGCTTGTCGGAGTTTCCTGACTTCTCGGCACCCGCCAAGGCCCGGCAGGCGACACATCCGGCAATTTCCTTGCCGGGGTCATCTGCCTTGGTTTTCTTGGTGGAGCCGGTGTCATCAGATCCCTCGACGGCAAGCACGGCTTTACTTTTGCGCCTCCTGTTGCGGTGCTGACCTTTCTTCGCCGGAGCGGCAGTATCCTCATCTGTGGAGTCGGTTTCCACGCCGGCATCTTCGCCGGGGTACTTCCTTCCCTCTTAAGCTCAGGCACATCTGTCAGCAAGAACATAGAGTTATGCCACATCTTTCACCTTGTTCATTGCCGGCTCTTCGCGCATCTTGCGGTTACGTACGTTCTGATGGAACGCGCTGATGATGGCGGCAGGGTGAACATCAGAGATGTTATACTATATCCGGCTGAACCTCTATATATACTTGCGGAGACTCTCGCCTCCCTTCTGGGGAATGACGTGCAGGTCGCTGGCTTGGCCATGAGCTTGGTGACCTCCAGTGTAGGCGCCCACGAACTCATGGCACAAATCCGACCAGGAGGAAATAGAGTCTACCGGCAAGTGCATCAACCATGACATGGCCTTGGGTTTAAGAGCCAATGGAAAGTAATTCGCAAGCACCTTATCATCGCGGGCTCCGGCAGCCTGCATCGCGATGGTGTAGATGCTGAGGAACTCGGACGGGTGGGTCTTGCCGCCGTACTTTTCGCCCACGTCAGGTTTGAAGGTGCGGTGAGTGGGCCACTGGAATTGCCGCAGCTCACGGGTAAAAGCCGGACAACCTACCTCGTAAGGCAGGCCTCCAGGGTTCTCTGGTGCCGGGTGGTTCACAGCAGGCCCTGCTCGCCTGTCCGACTGGTGGCGCGCTCCGCGCCGGCGCTTGATAGTGGTTCGAGCGTCTTCATGTTCTCGATCCCGAAGGACCTGGCGCTGGTCACAGTGGGTCCGCGGGTCGGACGACGCTATGGAGATTTCGTCGCCCGTAACGTCGCGACGGGCAGGCGTCCGCGGTACCGGGCGAGGAGGAGGCGAGTGCACCGTGGTCGCGGCGCCGCCGGCTTTCCTGCCACCGGTACGCGGGACTCCGTTGGAGCGTCAACCCGGGGGCTCCGCCGGACTCGCTTCGTCTTTGTTCGCCACCGCAACAAGGCTTCGGATACTGGCTCTCCATCCGTCGAGTTTCCCCGTAGTGGGAGGAAAATCGAGGGGCAACTGCACACGCGCCACGGCTTCTGCTGGCGTCGGTGGCAGTGAAACCAGCACGGATCGCGATGCGCTTCGACTTTTGACCATGTCAGAGGGAGCTCTATCACGACCCCGCGGTCGCATGCCATCTTCACTAGCGCCTCGGTGAGCGGGTAGGTATTCTACATCCCAGGAGTGGCGCTCGGGGCTCTTCCCGCGGTGACGCCCGGGGTCTTCGGTGTGATTACGCCGTTCGTCGCGCGCCGCTTGAGAGGAGCGCACCGTCGGCGCCGGCATGGGAGTCTTGGAAGCCCTCGCATCGCCCTTGGGCGGGGCGGCAGACATCCTGGAAGGCCCCGCACCACCCGCGGAGGGCCCGGCTCCGTCTTTGGATTTGGCGGCGTGCGGCCCGTTACCAGGCGCACAAACATCGCCGCTTCCCAAACTCCGGCTGCTGGGACGGTGTTGGTGTCCGCGAACAGCGCCCCGGGTCCTTTCTGCGACCGGTCCGCCGCTCGCCCGCGTCGGGACGGGATGCCCGGCTTCCGACGGGCCAACCGCCACCGTCGTCTTCTTCTTGGGCGCCATGACGATGAAGAAGCATCGAACTAACTGCTAAAGCCAATTCTCACAACTGCGCCCCCCACCTGGCGCGCCAAAGATGTCGGTGGGAACGACACCTATGGGATCACAAGAATCCCTACTACGGTTGCGGGGCGCAGGGTTGTGAAAAGAGCGGATCAAACATATAGCACACGGTTCCTTTACCCAGCTTCGGGCCGCAAGGATGCGTAAAACCCTACTCCTGCTTTGGTGGATTGTATATATGTGTTCTTGAGCTAGCTATGGGGCGTCGAGAGCTCCAAAAAGCCAAATCCTCTTCCTGGTCGCCTGGGCCTCCTTTTATAGGGAAAGGGATTGCCACAGTGGCACACAGGAGTTGGAAAGGGTACAGTGATGCGAGGTTATCCCTCGCATTACATGACAAGGTACATTTAATGCGCCTTGCTTAGGTGTCCTTGCTTTATCGGGGACGGGGGAGAGCCCTGTCTCGTCCATCGCCACTCCCTCTCGTGTCGACACGCGCCCTGGCCAGCGGTGCCTGCGATGCCATGTAGGCAGGAAAGCAGCTGAGGTGGCGCAGCGGTGGGTCTCCACGAAGATCTGCACGCCGCCACGCAGGTGCCTGCCCAGCTGGTTGGGTCGGCAGCTGCATGCGAACGGTGGTGGAGGTGTGACTGGCGTGGGCCTGATGGTGGCCCACGGGTGTTTATGGCAAGGGCCTTACCGCGGCCCCGGCAAGGGTCTTGTCGTGGCGCCTGCTATCATCCCCGGCAAGGCTCTTGCCGGGGGCCTTGTGGTCCTCCTTGGCTGGGATCCCGCCAAGGATCATCATCTTCTAAAGTGTGCATCTGATCTTGAATGTCTTCACAAAGATCTGCATACCACCACGGGGATGCCTCCCGAATCCTTGCCCCGTGGGGGTAGTGGACTCAAGGGTGACCCGCTCCGTAGGTGTGGGGCGAGCTGCCACGGCAAGGGTCTTGTCGGGTTTGCTAAAACTGCCTCCAGGCAAGGATCTTGCCGGGGGGGCCCGCTTCGTCCCCATCGCTCTTTGTGGTCTTGGTCTTGGCGTCGTTCTGCTTCTCTTGAGCTTCGGCCTTACCTCGGCTCATCTCCCCTGCCTTGCTTTAGTGCGGTGGTGTCCGTGGCTCAGACTGCCCGTGCATAGTTATAGGGGTACAAAAAGCGTACCCCTCTTTTTGTACACCGACAGTAATGCCTCTTGATCGGCTCAAAGCCTCATTTGCAATGGTCTTATCTTTTGCCTTTGCTTGAATTTTGTTTTCTTCTTTTTTGGGAAACATTTTCTTTTGTTGTGTTTTCAAACCGACATTGTTAATCCGGTTTGACTGTCAATTACAAATTGACGGAACATGGTCAAATTTTAATCCGGAGACTATCTGCCTGGTTTGATTTTCTGTTACCATCCTATTATGGAGTACACCGGTGTTTATCATAACCCGGAACGGTTTACATGGTAAATCGATCTTATAATAACAGGAGCTGTTTTCTCCTCCAAAGTTTGGGTTATCAACCCCGCTTCTATGATTGGCCAGCCAACATCATGCCTAACGGTGGCAGGTATTATGTATTTCCATAGTTGGTTATATATTCTAACCTAAGTTATTATCTTTTTCTACAAGGGTATCATGACCCGCCCGGTGGTATACCGCCAGGGCATTTTCAGCTTCTTGACTGCAGAAACGGTATGGATAAATATGAACCAAACAAGCATCAGTTCAAGATAAACATGCACGAAGGCATACCAGACCAAGTATATCATGCTAGCCTATTACAAGGCGTTACGGTGCTGTAACACCCCCAAGGTCATGCTACAGTAATCACCTGTTAATGGTGCCATGTCATCATGTTACTGTTGCTAATCTTCACTTGATCCAAATCACAATTCAAATTCATATCCAATCTAAAGTCAAAAATTCATGTTTGCCAAACCTGAAAACTAAAATGTTCAAAGTGTGACAAATAATCCCTAGGTATTTGTCATGTTGGAACCAACCTCCTTTGGATTCCGAAAGTGCTCCTCGAAATTATTTAGTGGTCCAGCAGCATTTAAAATTGGCCTTTTGAAATTTCTAAAAATGATTAGACAACTCCTCTTGCCCCCAAACTTTTTATTCCATCTCAACGTTTTGTGTTAGATTTAGGTGCCAAGTTTTGTTCAAAACAAAACTCATTTGGTACTAAAAGAAAATGCAAAACTGAGGCTAATAATGATAAAAAGAAAGTTAAAAATTTAAATGTAAAAAAAACGCCCTCCCCCCCCATGCTGGGCCGAACGGCCCAGCTGGCCGCCGCACCGGCCGGCCCACCAGGCCCAGCCGGGCCTCCTTATCCCTCCCACCGAACCGAACCGAACCCTAGCCCGTAACCCCCCACCCTTTCCCCCGATCCCTCTCATCTCCCCACCCCACCCCGAGTGGATCTGGATCGGGAGCGGGAACTCCCGCACCTCCCATCGCTGTCGTGCTCCGCCATCGATGCCGCCGCTCGGACCCCCCCCCCCCATGCCGGACCGAACCGCCCGACGCCTCGTCCTCGCCTTGCCCCTGCGCCCATCGCCGGCGCCCCGTCGTCCCTGTCGCCCGCCTCCAACCACCGCCGCTCGAGGCACCCAACGTCGGCGCCACCCTCCCCGTCGCCCCGCCTCACTGGACGCCCCCGCCGCCTCGACGCCGCGCCCCCGCCTCGGGTCGTCGTCCACCCGTCGCCTCGGCGGCGCCGCCCGACCCGCGCCACCTCGTCCGCGTCCTGCTCGCCGCCCCGACGTCGACTCGCCATCGCCCCGCAGCTCTGGCCCTCCCCGAGCACACCCATGCACCTCTACAGGTCCGGTGAGGACCTCCCCATCTCAACCCCATCTTCCCTCCCTACGGTCACCACGCTCCCGTTCGCGCGCCGCTAGCTCGACACCGACCGCGCCTCGCAGGACCGTGCGCCACCCACGCCCGTGCCTCGCCACACTCCGCGCCGCCGCCCGTGCGTGGCCTGTGCGCCTGCCGGCGCTTGCCGTGCGCCTCTGCGTGTGCGCATAGCCGGCCATGGCCTCTGCCGGCTGTGCCTATCACCAGTGGGCCCAGGCAGTTTAATTAGGAGGGCCTAATCCGTTGTTAGTTTAATCCCCCTAATACTTGCTGACTAGAGGGGCCCTCTCTCTAAACAGAATCTGTTTAAACTAAATAACTATTGTTAACCACCTCTGAAAATGACAACTGGGCCCCCACCTGCTAACTAAGTAACTGGGTCAATGACAGGTGGCCCCCAGTCAACCTTTTAACCGGTCAACAGTTGACTGTTGACTGTTGACTCAGCAGTCAACAGGGCCCACTGCCAGCCTCTATACTGCTTTGCAGTGTACACTTTGTGTGTGCACGTAGCAATTTAATATTTATTTTCGATTTATTAATAATTCCACCATATTTTCAAAACTATGAAGAATCATATAAAATAATCCATAGGTCGGATGAAAAAACTTTGTACATGAAAGTTGCTCCGAACGACAAGACGAACCCGGATACGCAACCCGTTCATCCACCACACACCCCTAACATATCAAACTCGCAACTTTGCCCCTCCGGCTCCTTTGCCCGAAAACGCGAAACACCGGGGATACTTTCCCGGATGTTTTCCCCCTTCGCCGGTATCACCTCATACCGCAGTAGGGCACCCCTAGCACCGATACTTGTCATGTCATGCATCGCTATGCATCTGTTTGCTTAAATATTTATTGTTTCTTCCCCCTCTTCTCTCGCTAGACACCGAGACCGACGCCGCTGCTACCCAGTACGACTACGGAGTTGACGACCCCTCTCTCTTGCCAGAGCAACTAGGCAAGCCCCCCTTGATCACCATATATCGCCTACTCTACACTATACTGCTTGCATTAGAGTAGTGTAGCATGTTACTGCTTTCCGTTATTCCTATCCTGATGCATAGCCTGTCCTTGTTACTACTGTTGTTACCTTTACCTGCAATCCTACCTGCTTAGTATAGGATGCTAGTTTACCATCAGTGGCCCTACATTCTTGTCCGTCTGCTGTGCTATACTATCGGGCCGTGATCACTCGGGAGTTGATCACGGGTATATACTATACTTTATACATGATACATGTGGTGACTAAAGTCGGGTCGGCTCGAGGAGTACCCGTGAGTGATTCACGGATTGGGGGCTGAAAGGACCTTTTTCCCGACGGCCCTCTGTGTGGATCTTTGTGACGGAGCGACAGGGCAGGTTGAGACTACCTGGGTGAGAGGTGGGCCTGGCCCTATTGGCATTCGCGTATACTTAACACGCTTAACGAGATCTTGGTATTTGATCTGAGTCTGGCTATTGGCCTATACGCACTAACCAACTACGTGGGGACAGTTATGGGCACTCGACATCGTGGTATCAGCCGAAACACTTCGTGACGTCAGCGACTGAGCGGCGCGCGCCAGATTTGGCCGCGTAACGCGACTTCCGTTGTACTGGAGGTTGCTAGGTCTGCTTCTGGCCGCCCACGCAACGTGCAGGTGTGCTCAGGGCAATGGGCCGAGACCCCTGCGCTTAGGTTTAGACCAGCATGCTGACCTCACTGTTGTGCCTAGGTGGGGCTGCGACGTGTTGATCTTCCGAGGCCGGGCATGACCCAGGAAAGTGTGTCCGGCCAAATGGGATCAAGCGTGTTGGGTTATGTGGTGCACCCCTGCGGGGAAGTTAATCTATTCGAATAGTCGTGATCTTCGGTAACAGGACGACTTGGAGTTGTACCGTGACCTTATGAGAACTAGAACCGGATACTTAATAAAACACACCCTTCCAAGTGCCAGATACAACCCGGTGATCGCTCTCTAACAGGGCATCGAGGAGGGGATTGCCGGGTAGGATTATGCTATGCGATGCTACTTGGAGGACTTCAGTCTACTCTCTTCTATATGCTGCAAGACGGAGGCTGCCAGAAGCGTAGTCTTTGATAGGATTAGATATCCCCCTCTTATTCTGGCATCCTGCAGTTCAGTCCACTGATATGGCCCTTTACACATATATTCATGCATATGTAGTGTAGCTCCTTGCTTGCGAGTACTTTCGATGAGTACTCATGGTTGCTTTGTTTCCCCCTTTTTTCCATTCCTTTACCCGATTGCTGCGACCAGACGATGGAGCCCAGCTTCCAGACGCCACCGCTGACGACGACCAGGAGTAGTTAGGAGGAACCCAGGCAAGAGGCATGCGCCTCGTTCGATCTGTATCCCAGTTTCTGCTAGCCTTCTTAAGGCAACTTGTTTAACTTATGTCTGTACTCAAATATTGTTGCTTCCGCTGACTCGTCTATGATCGAGCACTTGTATTCGAGCCCTCGGGGCCCCTAGCTTGTATTATGATGCTTGTATGACTTATTTTATTTGTAGAGTTGTGTTGTGATATCTTCCCATGAGTCCCTGATCTTGATCGTACACATTTCCGTGCATGATTAGTGTACGATTGAATCGGGGGCGTCACAGGTGCCCAAAAAAGATCATTGTTTTTTACATGTCAAGGCATGCAATAGTTTAAACCGGCCACCAGTTCACGCTTGGTCGCCGGCTTGACCTAACGGTTGCGGATCATCTCACGCTGGTTCAGCCTCTTCCTCCCTACCCAGCTGCAGGAAATCAACAGTTGCCCAGTCGATCCCAGTTAAGGCTTGAAATAAAGCTTCATCAGTTATTAGCAGGGACGGTTCAATGTCAGGAGCGTAAGTTTGCTTACGGATTGGCGGGATAAGATTCTCCGCTTCAGGAATTGATGCAGCAACCCGCTTGTTCCGGTCATCGTAGTTGGCCTAATAATGGGATAGATCCGCCTCTTCAGCCAGTTGACAAGCCAGAGGGCGCACTTCCCGGTGTATGGCTCGGAGATCTTCTTCATTAAACTCTGTCCCGTCTTCCTTCAAACTGGGACAGCCTTGGGCCGCTTCAACAGGATCAAAGTCAGGCATCCACGCTTTTGCCCGGATTAGGGCGTTCAAAACACCTGTTCTAGCAGCAAATTTCTTCAGCTCCTCAACCCGGGCAGGGAGTATAGATAACCTTTCAAGGGTATCTTTAATCAAGGTGGGCGGCGGATTGTTGTGGGAAGCGGTGCAGATGATCCGTTGGGCACCAGAGTATAGTTGCTCGATCAGAGTATAGGCAGCTTTTAGCTTCTTCCGTACATCTGATCCCAAGTGGCCAATACGAGTTCCTGTATCAATACAAGGGTTGGTAAACCGGCAGTTACATGACAAAGTCTGCACCATTTGGAAAACAAGAATACTTACCAAATACAGCTGCAGTCATGGCATGGACTTGTCGCTTCACGCTGACCAATTCATCAACCACTGGTTTTAAAGCGTCTTCTACTTTTTCAGCCCGTTGAGTTAGAGCGGATTTTTCCGATGCCCAATCCGCGCGCTCTTTCTTGAAGCCTTCTTTAAGTTTTTTCATAGCGTTTAAAGCACTGGTCAGTTCTTCCTTTGCCTTGGAGGTTTCTGCTTGTTGCAACTTAAGATTCTCCTGCAGATCGGCGGTTTGGCTTCCTCTCTTGCTCAGCTCAGCCTGTACAGAGATAATTATCTGATGAGATGATTGTACAAAGTTAAAGTACAAACCACATAACAAGTTATGCCCTTGGTACTTGGGGGCTAATGCATATTTGCTCTTCCGCGTACAGTTTCTACAAAGTCCCAAGCTCAATACAAATATTCAACTTGGCACTTGGGGGCTAATGGCTATTTGTTCACAGACTACTGTTACAGGGATTTTTTGTTCTCTAAAGTCCCGGTTTAACTTCATAAAGTTGAACCGGCCCTTGGGGGCTACATCAGCAAAGTTAAGATGAATTGAGGTTCACATTGAATACTTACTCAAGTCCCGGCTTAAGTTGATATCTTAAACCGTCACTTGGGGGCTATTGGAGTTGATAAAGGTACCAAA
Organism: Aegilops umbellulata; assembly: GCA_032464435.1. Lineage (NCBI taxonomy): Eukaryota > Viridiplantae > Streptophyta > Magnoliopsida > Poales > Poaceae > Aegilops > Aegilops umbellulata. The sequence goes on along the minus strand of CP136059.1, from coordinate 356,943,708 downwards.
TAATACAAGAAGGGAAGCATATAGGAGGTTACCTCATATTTCTCCTTCATCATGTTGACTAGACCGGCTTCTTAGTCGCGGCTGGTGTACAGCCGGTTCAGATAGCCAGAATGAAGATCTTCAGCATTCGGAGCGGCGTATGTTGATAAATCGGCACTCATTTACCTTTGCCAACCGTGGAGAATTCATGTTTTGCAGTATGTTTTGACAAGGCAACAGGGTTGCTTGGTTCAGTACGACCAAAGCCAGTAATAAGCACATCACCAGTAATAAGCCAGTAATAAGCCAGTAATAAGCGCGTATTGGGGTCGCCGGTTTGTCAGTTTTTTTGTTGGGCTTGCCGGTTTATCAGTCGCTATAGAGCTGGTTGGCTGATTGATAGGACATGTGGTATCAACTTCTTTCTGTTCAGCTGCAGGGTCATGGTCTGGTGGCGGAGGGTCATTCAGCACCTCATCAAGGTTGGCCTCTTCAGGATTTATAGTTCTCTCCGGTTCAGCAGCTGCGTTCTCTTCGGCCAGTTTACTCAGACGATCCTTTTTGCTGGGTCTGGGTTTGGCTCTGATAAAAATTGAAAAGGATCAGTACAACATATGTTAGAGTAATATGTCAAAGATAAGGCAAGTGGACAACTTATCCAAGCACCGTCTTAAGCGGTGGAAGCTTTGTGGCTGATGACTCGCCAGAGGATGAATGAGAAGTGCCCTGATAATTGGAATCAGACGGATTAAGAGGTTGACGAAAACAACCCGCTTTAGGGCGTGAAGTGGCAAGAGAGTTAGAGACCTCTGAACGGCATTTCCGAATTGGACTGTTTGGTAAACCGGCGGAGGTAACTACCTGACCACTGTGCCGAGTTGTGCGGCGAGCCTCGTGTTGTTGTGTCTTCACAAGAAAGTTTGGATCCAAGTAAGCAAGAGGATGAGAAAATTTAACTTTCCGGTTTGCCCGACGGGTCTTTAGTGAAGGCAAAGGGTCTGAATTGGAGGAAAGAACAATTACCTCTGCCGCATCGGCGTGACTAAATTCAGCGTCGTCCTGGCAACAATCATCATCAATAAGGTGTATAAAAAATAAACCAAGTGAGTCAAGTTCTACCTCAAGATCCGGCTTACCCACATCATCATCAGCCGGTGGATCGCAGGAGGCAGTGGTTCTCTTCCTGTTAGCAGGTTTCTTAACAACTCTGGTCTTATGCCGGGTTGGCTTCACCGTTTTATCTTGTGGAGGTTTCTTGTTCCAGAACGGATCATCACCCTATCAAAAGTAATAACATGATTAGATAAATATTTGGACAGAAGCAAATTCAGATATGCATGTGGTATGATCCTTACCGCTGGCGGTTTGTTGGTGGCGCAAAAGGGCAGCAGGCCGGTTTGAGCACAGTTCTCTTGCGGTTCATTCAACATCTTTTTGACAGATTCAGTAACTTCGTCATCTATCAGTTGGATATCAATGTGCCGCAGAGCATCCTTTACATCTCCTGTATACTCGCACATCAAACTGGGGCGCTGGCTTAAGGGCGGTATACTCCAAGAGATCCAGCAGCGAGCAAAATCGACTCCTGTCAACCCGTTTGCCATGAAGGCCCTAAGCTTGGACAGTTGGGGAGCATATTTAAGTCTCTCCTTAGCAGTCAGCCTTTGAGGAAGAGGGTGTGTATTGCTCAAACGTTCCGGACGATAACTCGGCAGGGGATTTTCTTCAGAAGGAGAGGTGTCCATGCAGTAAAACCATGTCTGGTTCCATTCTTTAGGGTCGCTATGAAGATTGGCATGAGGGAAAGTTACTTCTTTCCTCTTTTGAATCGCCATACCGCCCAGTTCTGTGTTAGGTCCATCTTTGAACTCTGTGCGACGGTTCAGGTGAAAGCAGTCCCTGAATAGCTCTACTGACGGTTCCTCCTGAAGGTAAGCCTCACTAAAGACTTGGAAGTGGCAGATATTGGTTACGGAGTTAGGACCCATATCTTGTGGGCGCAGTTGAAAGTTGGCTAAGACATCCCGGAAAAACTTTGAACCGGGAGGATTGAAGCCCTGGCCTAAATGATCAGCAAAAACAATAACTTCTCCTTCTTGAGGAGTAGAGGGCATTCCGTGCCAAGGACCCTCCAGTGAATGACTTTTTTATCGCTTAAAGCGCCTGTTTTGACCAGATTGCTAAGCTGGTCCTCAGTCACTCAAGAAGGGGCCCAATTGCATTCATACGCCTGTTTGGCCATAGCAAGATCTACAATGCAATATTTGCCGGTTTAAGGATATGTTGGACAGATATCTGATGATGAATATTTGCTAAACCGGAATCAGCTATCTACAAACCAGAGTTCAACAATACAACAAGTACCCTAATAAAGGATGTGGCGGTTCAACCGGGGGACTAATGGTATATACCGGATTGTCATTTTTTCTACAAAGTTAAACCGCCTAGTCTAAACATCGAAGAGTCAAGAATGCAGATGCGTAAGTAAATGAAAACGGGTTTCACAAGATTATGCTGCAGTTTTAGATCTGAGGCAAGTCAGACAAGAGAAATATGTTCAAAACCTAGGAGGCAGTACCGGACCAATAAGTAAAGATTTGGATCAGATCTACTGTTTTGAGATGCATAAGTGAAAACAGAGGCTAAAGGCCATTACTACGCAGAGCAGATGTTCAGGAGTTTATCAGACCTATCGTATGAACAACAGGGAGTGATGAACACCGAAGAACTTGAGAACCCTAGAACAAGATCTATGGCGGAAAGGTCAGAGGACTTACCAGAGCTGAGGAAAAAGCGGAAGACCGCCGCAGTATTCTGGTGCGTTCAGGGTGATGCAGTGGCCAAGCTCAGAGCAGAGACGGCGGTCGACGGTGGCGGCGGAGCTCCGGAGGCTACAGCAGCACGAGGAAGACGATGCGAAGTGGCACGAGGGGGAAAGAGAAAATGACCCTTCGGTCTTATTTATAAAGACAGAGGATAAAATGTCAGGCGCGAAAATCAAGGAGCCACGAATTTGGAAGTGAGGCGCAGCTGTCGCCTCGATTGTTGGAGACCTATTAATGAAGAGGTGTCATACACAGTTCTTTAATGGATGACATCACGGCAGTTTACCACGATCTGAGAAGATGACGTCATGTCAGTTTATCAAACTACGAGAAGATGTTGAAGACGGAGTTTTTCGTTAAGGATTGACATGAACCAGTTCAAATCAATCTGGGGCCTAATGTTGGGGATATTACTGTTGGGGAACGTAGTAATTTCAAAAAAATTCCTATGCACACGCAAGATCATGGTGATGCATAGCAACGAGATGGGAGAGTGTTGTCTACGTACCCTCGTAGACGGAAAGCGGAAGCGTTATATCAACGCGGTTGATGTAGTCGTACGTCTTCACGATCCGACCGATCCAATCACCGTTACTCCGGCACCTCCGAGTTCTTGGCACACGTTCAGCTCGATGACGATCCCCGGGCTCCGATCCAGCAAAGCGTCGGGGAGGAGTTCCGTCAGCACGACGGCGTGGTGACGATCTTGATGTTCTACTGTCGCAGGGCTTCGCCTAAGCACCGCTACAATATGACCGAGGTGGAATATGGTGGAGGGGGGCACCGCACACGGCTAAGGAACGATCACGAAGATCAACTTGTGTGTCCTGGGGTGCCCCCTTGCCCCCGTATATAAAGGAGCAAGGGAGGAGGAGGCAGGCCCTAGGAGGAGGGCGCGCCAAGGGGAGTCCTACTCCCACAGGGAGTAGGACTCCTTCTTTCCTAGTCCGACTAGGAGAAGGGGGGAAAGGAGGGAAGTGGAGAAGGAAGGGAGAGGGGGGCCGCGCCCCAAACCCCTTGTCCAATTCGGACTGGGCTTGGGAGGGGCGCGCGCCACCTCCTGGCTCCTTCCCACCAAAGCCCATTAAGGCCCAATACTCTTCCCCGTATTCCCGTAACTCCCCGGTACTCCGAAAATACCCGGATCACTCAGAACCTTTCCGATGTCCGAATATAGTCGTCCAATATATCGATCTTTACGTCTCGACCATTTCGAGACTCCTCGTCATGTCCCCGATCTCATCCGGGACTCCGAACTCCTTCGGTACATCAAAAATCATAAACTCATAATATAACTATCATCGAAACCTTAAGCGTGCGGACCCTACGGTTCGAGAACAATGTAGACATGACCGAGACATGTCTACGGTCAATAACCAATAGCGGAACCTGGATGCTCATATTGGCTCCTACATATTCTACGAAGATCTTTATCGGTCAGACCGCATAACAACATACGTTGTTCCCTTTGTCATCCGTATGTTACTTGCCCGAGATTCGATCGTCGGTATCCAATACCTAGTTCAATCACGTAACCGACAAGTCTCTTTACTCGTTCCATAATACATCATCTCGCAACTAACTCATTAGTTGCAATGCTTGCAAGGCTTATGTGATGTGCATTACCGAGAGGGCCCAGAGATACCTCTCCAACAATCGGAGTGACAAATCCTAATCTCGAAATACGCCAACCCAACATGTACCTTTGGAGACACCTGTAGAGCTCCTTTATAATCACCCAGTTACGTTGTGACGTTTGGTAGCACACAAAGTGTTCCTCCGGTAAACGGGAGTTGCATAATCTCATAGTCATATGAACATGTATAAGTCATGAAGAAAGCAATAGCAACATACTAAACGATCGGGTGCTAAGCTAACGAATGGGTCATGTCAATCACATCATTCTCCTAATGATGTGATCCCGTTAATCAAATGACAACTCATGTCTATGGCTAGGAAACTTAACCATCTTTGATCAACGAGCTAGTCAAGTAGAGGCATACTAGTGACACTCTGTTTGTCTATGTATTCACACATGTATTATGTTTCCGGTTAATACAATTCTAGCATGAATAATAAACATTTATCATGAAATAAGGAAATAAATAATAACTTTATTATTGCCTCTAGGGAATATTTCCTTCAATTACTACTGGGCGTAAACCGGCCAGGAGAGGCCGGGTTAACTTCATCAATAGTTGTTATATTTGAAGCCCAAGGAGACAGACATTGACGTTGTGTAGAGGCCCAAGGCCCAGAACCGGTTTAAGGCCTGTAGCCGTAAACCGGCATTAGTATGTAACTTGCGATGTAAGGTAGAAAGAACAGAAACCGATCCGGACACGTTTATGAGCCGGCCTCGGGACTCTGTGAACCGGCGGGCGGCAACCCATGTATATAAGGGGACGACCTGGCGGCGGTTCAGGACAGCAGACAACAACTCGAGGACTAGGCGAAGCATATTCGCTCCCTGGTCATCGAACCCCCATCAATTCCATCACAACTAGACGTAGGCTTTTACCTTCATCGAAGGGGCCGAACTAGTATAAACTCCCTTGCGTCCCTTTGTCCGCTTTAACCCCTTCAAGCTAACCCGTAGCGATGGCTCCACGACTAAGTCCTTTCAAGAGGACATCTGCCGTGACAAACCCGCGACAGTCTCCATGGCGGCGGAGGGGAGAGAGCCCCTCCGAGATTGGATCTGTCTCTCTGTCTCTGTCTCTGTCTGTTTCTGTGTTCCAGATTCTGGCCTTTCACCGTTTCTTATATTCCCGGAGATCCGTAACTCCGATTGTGTTGAAATTTGGACACGATCTCTATCCGGATATTAGGTTTCTTGCGGCGAAAGAAGGGCACTAGCCGCCTTACGGGGTTGCCACGAGGGCCAAGGGAACGCCTAACCCCCTACCTCGTGGACCCCTCGGGCATCGTCTCGCATTGATTCTTCTTCCCAAAAATCATAAATATTCGAGAAAAAATCTCCATCCATTTTTATCCCGTTTGGCCTCCGTTTGATATGGGTTTTCTGCGAAACAAAAAACATGCAACAGACAGGAACTGGCACTGGGCACTGAATCAATATGTTAATCCCAAAAATAGTATAAAAAGTTGCCAAAAGTATATGGAAGTTGTAGAATGTTGGCATGGAAAAATAAAAAATTATAGATACGACGGAGACGTATCAAACTTTTTCTCGTTTCGACCGATCAAGCACTGAACATACAACACCTTCGAGTTCTGCACACGTTCAGCTCGATAACGTCCCATGAACTCTTGATCCAGCCAAGTGTCGAGGGAGAGTTCCGTCAGCACAAAGCATGGTGACGGTGATGGTGAAGTAATCCCCGCAGGGCTTCGCCTAAGCACTACGTGAATATGACCGGAGGCGTAAACTGTGGAGGGGGGCACCGCGCACGGCTCACAATTGTTGGTGTGTGTTCTAGGCGCCCCCCTCCCCATGTATATATAGGTGGGATAGGGAGGGGAGCAGCCTTCACTACTAGGAAAAGGGCTATAGATGGAATTGACACTAATGGCGCACCAGACATGTGGTGCGCCATTACTATATACTAATGGCGCACCGTGTGTTGGTACGCCATTAGTGTCCAAATACTAATGGCGCACCACATCCACGGTGCGCCATTAGTAACTTGGCCAAAACTAGTTGAACTACTAATGGCGCACCGTGGCATGGTGCGCCATTACTAGTTGAACTAGTAATGGCGCACCACATCCACGGTGCGCCATTAGTAAAAAAATTGTAAAACTTTTTTTTGAATTTTTTTAAAACTACTAATGGCGCACCGTGGGAGTGGTGCGCCATTACTAGTTGAACTAGTAATGGCGCACCATGCCACGGTGCGCCATTAGTAACTTGGCCACCACCATTAAAAGGAAAAAGGAAGAAGAAGAAAGAAGGAAAAAGGAAGAAAAAAACAGAAGAAAAAAGGAAAAACAAAAGAAAAAAACAAACAGAAGAAAAACATAAGAAAAAAACAGAAGAAAAAAACAAAAGAAAAAACAGAAGAAAAAAGGAAAAAGGAAAAAAGGAAGAAAAAAAGAAGAAAAACAAAACAAAATAAATAAAGGAAAAAAGAAAACAAAAAACAGAAAATATGCCACCTACTGGGCCACCACGGCCTGAATACGACTAGAAACCCATTAAAGGGCCAGGATTCAGGCCCGCAGAGGGCCCAGTAAGGCCCACAGGCACATAGTGACAGAATAGGCCCGTAAGCCTACATTTGAGAGGAGCTCGAAGTGGTGAGCGCAGCCGCGCTTATAAACCACTGTCGAAGCCTCTCGGCTAGCGAGGTGGGACTAAACATCCCACCGCACCGCGCCAGTTCTAGCACAGACCCATTAGTCCTGGTTGGGGAGGCAGACCGCGACTAAAGGGTACCCTTTAGTCGCGGTTGTTGTCCCCAACCGCGACTAAAGGGTCTTTCTGCGCGGGAACGAAAGCGGCACCAAAACCCTTTAGTCCCGGTTGGGGAGGCGGGCCGCGACTAAAGGGTACCTTTAGTCGCGGTCCGCCTCCCCAACCGGGACTAAAGTTGCGTCTATAAATACTGCACTTAGCAGTTTTACCACTTCCACCGAATGCACACCCCCCCCCCCCGGTGGATCGCCTTTTCAGTTTAAAAAAAAGTAAAAGAAAATGATGAAAATGTCAAAAAAAATAAAAGAAAATAAGTTTCCCATGTGATATGTGGTCTAGTTGTTGGGAAAATTTGCAAATATGAATTTCGATTTCATTTGCAAAATCTCGCGAGAATTTGTAAAAATGGGCATAACTTTTTCATACTAACTCGGATGAAAAAGTTTTTTATATGAAAAATCATCTACTCGAAAGTTACGTCCAAATTTAACTGGCGGAACCCCGTTAAACATTTCCAAAATCCTCAAAAACCTAACAGAAAAAAGATACAGGGCTTTTAAGATCTCGAGAGGCAAAAAAATTCAAAAAAATTCAAACTTACTAATGGCGCACCTGCCCACGGTGCGCCATTAGTATCTTCCCGCCTTCAAAATTCTAAATAAGTCAACAAAATAAAAAAAGTTACTAATGGCGCACCTGCCCATGGTGTGCCATTAGTATGTCGTATATATGGCTGGGCGCACCTCCTCCCCTCCACTCCACCTCTCCTCCACTCCATCTCCTCCTCTCCTCTCCTCCACTCCATCTCCTCCTCTCCTCCACTCCATCTTCCCTTACCCTCCTCCTCTCCTCTCCGGCGACCTCCTCCTCCTCCTCTCCGGCGACCTCTCCGGCGACCTCCTCCTCCTCTCCGGCGACCTCCTCCTCCCTCCTCTCCGGCGACCTCCTCCTCCCTCCTCTCCTCCCCTCCCCTCCCCTCACGGTTTCTTCTCCCTCCTCTCCGGTGAGCTCCTCCTCCCTCCTCTCCGGTGAGCTCCTCCTCCCTTCTCTCCGGTGAGCTCCTCCTCCCTCCTCTCCGGTGAGCTCCTCCTCCCTTCTCTCCGGTGAGCTCCTCCTCCCTCCTCTCCGGTGAGCTCCTCCTCCCTCCTCTCCGGTGAGCTCCTCCTCCCTTCTATCCGGTGAGCTCCTCCTCCCTCCTCTCCGGCAAAAGAACACGGCAAAAGAACGTACAAGATCCAAAAACAGGAACAAAATTTGAAATAATGTCGTGCCAAAAAACGAGCAAAAAAAACGAGCAAAAAATGGGCAAAAAATCACGATCCAGATCTAGATTCAAAATGGCGCATCACTAATGGCGCATCACTAAACAGTGCGCCATTAGTATGCGAAAGTTACTAATGGCGCATCTCGTTGTCGTGCGCCATTAGTATGCCAACGCACCTGGGTATACATGGCCCCTGGGAGGCATACTAATGGCGCACCGTGGCCTATACTAATGGCGCACCAGTGGTGCGCCATTAGTATACCAGATACTAATGGCGCACCAGTGGCGCGCCATTAGTAAAAATTACTAATGGCGTGCTAGTAATGGTGCACCGGTGATGCGCCATTAATGGCCAAAATAGGTGCGCCATTAGTAGCTGTTTTCTAGTAGTGCTTGGGGCGCCCCAAGTAAGAGGAATCCTACTTTGGGGCCTCCTCCAATTCGGCCTCCCCTTTCCTTATCTCCGAAGGTGGGAAGGAAAGAGGGGAGAAGGGGAAAGGAAGGGGAAATCCCATTGCCTCTATTTCCTTTCCTCCTCCCCTTTTCCTTTCTCCACTTCGATTGGCACATATGGGGGCGCACCAGCCCACAAGGGGTTGGTCTGTCCCGCCCTAGGCCTAATAAGGCCCATATCTTTGCCGGGGTTGCCCGGAACCCCTTCTACTGACCCGATACGTACCTGGTACCCCCCGGAAAACTTCCGGTATCCAAATACTATAATCCTATATATGAATATTTACCTCTCGAACATTTCGAGACTCCTCGTCATGTCCGTGATCTCATCCGGGACTCCGAACAACATTCGGTCACCAAAACACATAACTCATAATACAAATCGTCATCGAACGTTAAGCGTGCGGACCCTACGGGTTCGAGAACTATGTAGACATGACCGAGACACATCTCCGGTCAATAACCAATAGCGGAACCTGGATGCTCATATTGGTTCCTACATATTCTATGAGGATCTTTATCGGTCAAACCGCATGACAACATACGTCATTCCCTTTGTCATCGGTATGTTACTTGCCCGAGATTTGATCGTCGGTATCACCATACCTAGTTCAATCTCGTTACCGTCAAGTCTCTTTACTCATTCCGTAATGCTTTATCCCGCAACTAACTCATTAGTCACATTGCTTGCAAGGCTTATTATGATGTTCATTACCGAGAGGGCCCAGAGATACCTATCCGATACTCGGAGTGACAAATCCTAATCTTGATCTATGCCAACCCAACAAATATCTTCGGAGATACCTGTAGAGCATCTTTATAATCACCCATTTACGTTGTGACGTTTGATAGCACACAAAGTGTTCCTCCGGTATTCGGGAGTTGCATAATCTCATAGTCTGAGGAACATGTATAAGTCATGAAGAAAGCAATAGCAATGAAACTGTAGCAATCATAATGCTAAGCTAACGAATGGGTCTTGTCCATCACATCATTATCCTAATGATGTGATCCCGTTCATCAAATGACAACACATGTCTATGGTTAGGAAACATAACCATCTTTGCTAAACGAACTAGTCAAGTAGAGGCATACTAGGGACACTCTGTTTTTGTCTATGTATTCACACATGTACTAAGTTTCCAGTTAATACAATTCTAGCATGAATAATAAACATTTATCATGATATATGGAAATGAATAATTAATTTATTATTGCCTCTAGGGCATATTTCCTTCAGTCTCCCACTTGCACTAGAGGTAATAATCTAGTTCACATCGCCATGTGATTTAACACCAATAGTTCACATCGTCATGTGATTTAACACTCTATAGTTCACATCGCCATGTGACCAATACCCAAAGGGTTTACTAGAGTCAATAATCTAGTTCACATCACCATGTGATTAACACCCAAAGAGTACCAAGGTGTGATCATGTTTTGCTTGTGAGAGAGGTTTAGTCAATGGATCTGCCACATTCAGATCCGTACGTATTTTGCAAATTTCTATGTCTACAGTACTCTGCACGGAGCTACTCTAGCTAAATGCTCCCACTTTCAATATGTATCCAGATCGAGAGTCATCCAGATCGGTGTCAAAGCTTGCATCGACGTAACACTTTACGACGAACTCTTTATCACCTCCATAACCGAGAAATATTTCCTTAGTCCTCTAATTAAGGATAATTTTGACCAATGCCCAGTGATCTACTCCTAGATCACTATTGTACTCCCTTGCCAAACTTAGGGCAGGGTATACAATAGGTACATAGCATAGCATACTTTATAGAACCTATGGCTGAGGCATAGGGAATGACTTTCATTCTCTCTCTATCTTCTGTCGTGGTCGGGCTTTGAGTCATACTCAACTTCACACCTAGCAACACAGGCAAAAACTCCTTCTTTGACTGTTCCATTTCGAACTACTTCAAAATCTTTTCAAGGTATGTACTCATTGAAAAAACTTATTAAGCGTATTGATCTATCTCTATAGATCTTGATGCTCAATATGTAAGCAGCTTCACCGAGGTCTTTGTTTGAAAAACTCCTTTCAAATACTCCTTTATGCTTTCTAGAAAATTTTACATTATTTTTTATCAACAATATGTCATCCACATATAGTAATCAAAAAGGTTGTAGTGCTCCCACTCACCTTTTTTAAATACAGGCTTCACCGCAAGTCTGTATAAAACTATATGCTTTGATCAACTCATCAAAGCGTATATTCCAACTCCGAGATGCTTGCACCAGTCCATAGATGGATCGCTGGAGCTTTGCACACTTTGTTAGCACCTTTAGGATCGACAAAACCTTTTGGGTGCATCATATACAACTCTTCTTTAAGAAATCCATTAAGGGATGCAGGTTTGACATCCATTTGCCAAATTTCATAAAATGCGGCAATTGCTAACATGATTCAGACAGATTTTTAAGCATCGATACAAGTGAGAAAATCTCATTGTAGTCAACACCTTGAACTTGTCGAAAACGTTTTTGCGACAATTCGAGCTTTGTAGATAGTAACACTACTATCAGCGTCCGTCTTCCTCTTGAAAATACATTTTATTCTCTATGGCTTGCCGATCATCGAGCAAGTCAACCAAAGTCCATACTTTGTTCTCATATATGGATCCCATATCAGATTTCATGGCCTCAAGCCATTTCGCGGAATCTAGGCTCATCATCGCTTCCTCATAGTTCGTAGGTTCATCATGGTCTAGTAACATGACTTTCAGAACAGGATTACCGTACCACTCTGGTGCGGAACGTACTCTGGTTGACCTACGAGGTTCGGTAGTAACTTGATCCGAAGTTTCATGATTATTATCATTAGCTTCCTCACTTAGTTGGTGTAGGCATCACAGGAACTGATTTCTGTGATGAACTACTTTCCAATTCGGGAGAAGGTACAATTACCTTATCAAGTTCTACTTTCCTCCCACTCACTTCTTTCGAGAGAAGCTCCTTCTCTAGAAAGGATCCATTCTTAGCAACAAATATCTTGCCTTCAGATCTGTGATAGAAGGTGTACCCAACAGTCTCCTTTGGGTATCCTATGAAGATCCATTTCTCCGATTTGGGTTCGATCTTATCATGTTGAAACTTTTTCACACGAGCATCGCAGCCCCAAACTTTAAGAAACGTCAGCTTAGGTTTCTTGCCAAACCACAGTTCATATGGTGTCATCTCAACGGATTTAGATGGTGCCCTATTTAACGTGAAGGCAGTTGTCTCTAATGCATAACCCCAAAACGACAGTGGTAAATCGGTAAGAGACAACATAGATCGCACCATATCTAATAAAGTACGGTTACGATGTCCGAACACACCATTACGCTGTGGTGCTTCAGGTGGCGTGAGTTGCGAAACTATTCCACATTGTTTCAAATGAAGACCAAACTCATAACTCAAATATTCACCTCCACGATCAGATCGTAGAAACTTTTATTTTCTTGTTACGATGATTTTCTACTTCACTCTGAATTTCTTTGAACTTTTCAAATGTTTTAGACTTATGTTTCATCAAGTAGATATACCCATATCTGCTCAAATCATCTGTGAAGTTCAGAAAATAACGATACCCGCCGCGAGCCTCAACACTCATTGGACCGCATACATCAGTATGTATAATTTCCAATAATTCAGTTGCTCGCTTCATTGTTCCAGAGAACGGAGTCTTAGTCATCTTGCCCATGAGGCATGGTTCACAAGCATCAAGTGATTCATAATCAAGTGATTCCAAAAGTCCTATCTGTTGGAAATATGCCCTAGAGGCAATAATAAAAGCATTATTATTATATTTCCTTATTCATGATAATTGTCTTTATTCGTGCTATAATTGTGTTATCCGGAAATCGTAATACATGTGTGAGTAACAGACAACAAATATGTCCCTAGTGAGCCTCTAGTTGACTAGCTCGTTGATCGACGGATAGTCATGGTTTCCTGACTATGGACATTGGATGTCATCGATAACGGGATCACATCATTAGGAGAATGATGTGATGGACAAGACCCAATCCTAAACATAGCATAAGATCGCATAGTTCGTTTGCTAGAGTTATCCAATGTCAAGTATCCTTTCCTTAGACCATGAGATCGTGTAACTCCCGGATACCGTAGGAGTGCTTTGGGTGTGCCAAACGTGACAACGTAACTGGGTGACTATAAAGGTATACTACGGGTATCTCTGAAAGTGTCTGTTGGGTTGACATGGATCGAGACTGGGATTTGTCACTCCGCTTGACGGAGAGGTATCACCGGGCCCTCTCGGTAATGCATCATCATATGAGCTCAAGGTGATCAAAGTGTTTGATCACAAGGATCATGCATTACGGAACGAGAAAAGTGACTTGCCGGTAACGAGATTGAACGAGGTATTGGTATACCGACGATCGAATCTCGGGCAAGTAAAATACCGATTGACAAAGGGAATCGTATACGGGATTAATTGAATCCTTGACATCGTGGTTCATCCGATGAGATCATCGTGGAGCATGTGGGAGCCAACATGGGTATCCAGATCCCGCTGTTGGTTATTGCCCGAGAGCCGTCTCGGTCATGTCTGCATGTCTCCCGAACCCGTAAGGTCTACACACTTAAGGTTCGGTGACGCTAGGGTTGTAGGGATATGTATGTGCAGTAACCCGAATGTTGTTCGGAGTCCCGGATGAGATCCCGGACGTCACGAGGAGTTCCGGAATGGTCCGGAGGTAAATAATTATATATAGGAAGTGCTGTTTTGGCCATCGGGACAAGTTTCGGTGTTATCGGTATTGTACTGGGACCACCGGAGGGGTCCCGGGGTCCACCAGGTGGGGCCACCTGCCTTGGTGGGCCACATGGGCCTTAGGGGTGAGCCTTGGCCTGCTTGGGCCAAGGGGAACCAGCCCCAAGAGGCCCATGCGCCAAGAGAGAAAAAAAAGGGGAGAGTCCTACAAGGGGAAGGCACCTTCGAGGTGCCTTGGGGAGGATGGACTCCTCCCCACCCTTGGCCGCACCCTTCCTTGGAGGAAGGGGCAAGGGCTGCACCTCCCCCTCTCCCTTGGCCCTATATATAGTGGGGAAAAGGAGGAGCAAACCAACCCTAATGCCCTGGCTCCTCCCTCCTCCCTGCAACACCTCCTCCTCCTCCCGTAGTTGCTTAGCGAAGCCCTGCCGGAGTTCTGCTGCATCCACCACCACACCGTCGTGCTGGATCTTCCTCAACCTCTCCTTCCCCCTTGCTGGATCAAGAAGGAGGAGACGTCTCCCGTCCCGTACGTGTGTTGAACGCGGAGGTGCCGTTCGTTCGGTACTAGATCATCGGTGAATTGGATCACGGCAAGTACGACTACCTCATCCACGTTCACTCGAACGCTTCCGTTGCGATCTACAAAGTGGTATGTAGATGCTATCTAATCTGAATACTCGTTGCTAGATGAACTCATAGATGGATCTTGGTGAAACCGTAGGAAAAATTTTAATTTTCTGCAACGTTCCCCAACAGTGGCATCATGAGCAAGGTCTATGCGTAGTTCTTCTTGCGCGAGTAGAACACAATTTGTTGTGGGCGTAGATGTTGTCAATTCTTCTTGCCGTTACTAGTCAATCTTGATTCAGCGGTATTGTGGGATGAAGCGGCCCGGACCAACCTTACACGTACGCTTACGTGAGACCGGTTCCACCGACTAACATGCACTAGTTGCATAAGGTGGCTGGCGGGTGTCTGTCTCTCCTACTTTAGTTGGATCGGATTCGATGAACAGGGTCCTTATGAAGGGTAAATAGATATTGACAAATCACGTTGTGGTTTGAACGTAGGTAAGAAAACGTTCTTGCTAGAACCCTAATTCAGCCACGTAAAAACTTGCAACAACAATTAGAGGACGTCTAACTTGTTTTTGCAGCAAGTGCTTTGTGATATGATATGGCCAAAGTTGTGATGTATGATGAATGATCTATATGTGATGTATGAGATGTTCATGCTATTGTAATAGGAATCACGACTTGCATGTCGATGAGTATGACAACCGGCAGGAGCCATAGGAGTTGTCTTTATTTTTTGTATGACCTGCGTGTCATTAAGAATCGCCATGTAAATTACTTTACTTTATTGCTAAACGCGTTAGCCATAGTAGTAGAAGTAATAGTTGGCGAGCAACTTCATGGAGACACGATGATGAAGATCATGGTGTCAAGCCGGTGACAAGATGATCATGGAGCCCCAAGATGGAGATCAAAGGAGCTATGTGATATTGGCCATATCATGTCACGTTTATTATTTGATTGCATGTGATGTTTATCATGTTTTGCATCTTGTTTACTTAGAACGACGGTAGTAAATAAGATGATCCCTCATAATAATTTCAAGAAAGTGTTCTCCCTAACTGTGCACCATTGCTAAGGTTCGTCGTTCCGAAGCACCACGTGATGATCGGGTGTGATAGGTCCTTACGTTCGCATACAACGGGTGTAAGACAGATTTACACACGCAAAACACTTAGGTTGACTTGACGAGCCTAGCATGTACAGACATGGCCTCGGAACACAGAAGACCGAAAGGTCGAGCATGAGTCGTATAGAAGATACGATCAACATGAAGATGTTCCCCGATGTTGGCTAGTCCGTCTCACGTGATGATCGGACACGGCCTAGTTGACTCGGATCATGTGATACTTAGATGACTAGTAGAGGGATGTCTATCTAAGTGGGAGTTCATTAAATTTGATTAAATGAACTTTATTATCATGAACTTAGTCTAAATATTTACAATATGTCTTGTAGATCAAATGGCTAACGTAGTCCTCAACTTCAACGCGTTCCTAGAGAAAACCAAGCTGAAAGACGATGGTAGCAACTATACGGACTGGGTCCGAAACCTGAGGATTATCCTCATAGCTGCCAAGAAAGATTATGTCCTAAGAGCACCGCTGGGTGACGCACCTATTCTCCCTGCAGAACAAGACGTTATGAACGCTTGGCAGTCACGCTGCGATGATTACTCCCTCGTTCAGTGCGGCATGCTTTACAGCTTAGAGCCGGGACTCCAAAAACGTTTTGAGAGACATGGAGCATATGAGATGTTCGAAGAGCTGAAAATGGTTTTCCAAGCTCATGCCCGGGTCGAGAGATATGAAGTCTCCGACAAATTCTTTAGTTGTAAGATGGAGGAAAATAGTTCTGTCAGTGAACACATACTCAAAATGTCTGGGTTGCACAACCGCATGACTCAACTGGAAGTTAATCTCCCGGAAGAAGCGGTCATTGACAGAATCCTCCAGTCGCTTCCACCTAGCTACAAGAGCTTTGTGATGAACTACAATATGCAGGGGATGGTAAAGACCATTCCTGAAGTATATGCTATGCTGAAATCAGCAGAGGTAGAAATCAAGAAGGAGCATCAAGTGTTGATGGTGAATAAAACCACTAAGTTCAAAAAGGGCAAGGGTAAAAAGAACTTCAATAAGGACGGCAAGGAAGTTGCCGCGCCCGGTAAGCAAGTTGCCGGGAAGAAGCCAAAGAATGGACCCAAGCCCGAAACTTAGTGCTTTTATTGCAAGGGAAGTGGTCACTGGAAGCGGAACTGCCCCAAATACTTAGCGGACAAGAAGGCCGGCAAAACCAAAGGTATATGTGATATACATGTAATTGATGTGTACCTTACCAGTACTCGTAGTAGCTCTTGGGTATTTGATACCGGTGCAGTTGCTCACATTTGTAACTCAAAGCAGGAGCTGCGGAATAAACGGAGACTGGCGAAGGACGAGGTGACGATGCGCGTCGGGAATGGTTCCAAGGTCGATGTGATCGCCGTCAGCACGCTGCCTCTACATTTACCTACGGGATTAGTTTTAAACCTCAATAATTGTTATTTAGTGCCAAGTTTGAGCATGAACATTGTATCTGGATCTCGTTTAATTCGAGATGGCTACTCATTTAAATCCGAGAATAATGGTTGTTCTATTTATATGAGAGATATGTTTTATGGTCATGCTCCGATGGTTAATGGTTTATTCTTAATGAATCTCGTACGTGATGATACACATATTCATAGTGTGAATACCAAAAGAGTTAAAGTTGATAACAATAGTCCCACATATTTGTGGCACTGCCGCCTTGGTCACATAGGTGTCAAACGCATGAAGAAGCTCCATGCAGATGGACTTTTAGAGTCTCTTGATTATGAATCATTTGACACGTGCGAACCATGCCTCATGGGTAAAATGACCAAGACTCCGTTCTCAGGAACAATGGAGCGAGCAACCAACTTATTGGAAATCATACATACCGATGTGTGCGGTCCAATGAGTGTTGAGGCTCGCGGTGGCTATCGTTATGTTCTCACCCTCACTGATGACTTGAGTAGATATGGGTATATCTACTTAATGAAACACAAATCTGAGACCTTTGAAAAGTTCAAGGAATTTCAGAGTGAGGTTGAAAATCAACGTGATAGAAAGATCAAGTTTCTACGATCAGATCGTGGAGGAGAATACTTGAGTCATGAATTTGGCACACACTTAAGAAAATGTGGAATAGTTTCACAACTCACGCCGCCTGGAACACCTCAGCGTAATGGTGTGTCTGAACGTCGTAATCGCACTCTATTAGATATGGTGCGATCTATGATGTCTCTTACCGATTTACCGCTATCTTTTTGGGGCTATGCTTTAGAGACTGCCGCATTCACTTTAAATAGGGCTCCGTCGAAATCCGTTGAGACGACACCGTATGAATTATGGTTTGGGAAGAAACCCAAGCTGTCGTTTCTAAAAGTTTGGGGATGCGATGCTTATGTCAAGAAACTTCAACCTGAAAAGCTCGAACCCAAATCGGAAAAATGCATCTTCATAGGATACCCTAAAGAAACTGTTGGGTATACCTTCTACCTCAGATCCGAAGGCAAGATCTTTGTTGCCAAGAATGGATCCTTTCTAGAGAAGGAGTTTCTCTCGAAAGAAGTAAGTGGGAGGAAAGTAGAACTTGATGAAGTGTTACCTCTTGAACCGGTAAATGGCGAAACTCAAGAAAACGTTTCTGAGGAGCCTGCACCGACTAGAGAGGAAATTAATGATGATGATCAAGATGCTTCTGATCAAGCTCCTACTGAAATTCGAAGGTCCACAAGGACACGTTCCGCACCAGAGTCGTACGGCAACCCTGTCTTGGAAATCATGTTGTTAGACAACGGTGAACCTTCGAACTATGAGGAAGCAATGGCGGGCCCGGATTCCGACAAATGGCTGGAAGCCATGAAATCCGATATAGGATCCATGTATGAAAACGAAGTATGGACTTTGACTGACTTGCCCGTTGAACGGCGAGCCATAGAAAATAAATGGATCTTTAAGAAGAAGACAGACGCGGATGGTAATGTGACCATCTATAAAGCTCGGCTTGTCGCTAAGGGTTATCGACAAGTTCAAGGAATTGACTACGATGAGACTTTCTCACCGGTAGCGAAGCTAAAGTCCGTCAGAATCATGTTAGCAATTGTCGCATACTATGATTATGAGATATGGCAAATGGACGTCAAAACGGCATTCCTTAATGGTTTCCTTTAGGAAGAATTGTATATGATGCAGCCGGAAGGTTTTGTCGATCCTAAGAATGCTGACAAGGTGTGCAAGCTCCAACGCTCGATTTATGGGCTGGTGCAAGTATCTCGGAGTTGGAACATTCGCTTTGATGAGATGATCAAAGCATTTGGGTTTACACAGACTTATGGAGAAGCCTGTGTTTACAAGAAAGTGAGTGGGAGCGCTGTAGCATTTCTCATATTATATGTAGACGACATACTTTTGATGGGAAATGATATAGAACTCTTGGACAGCATTAAGGCCTACTTGAATAAAAGTTTTTCAATGAAGGACCTTGGAGAAGCTGCTTATATATTAGGCATCAAGATCTATAGAGATAGATTGAGACGCCTCATAGGTCTTTCGCAAAGCACATACCTTGATAAGATATTGAAGAAATTCAATATGGATCAATCTAAGAAAGGGTTCTTACCTGTGTTACAAGGTGTGAAATTGAGCTCAGCTCAATGTCCGACCACGGCAGAAGAAATGGAAGAGATGAGTGTCATCCCCTATGCCTCAGCCATAGGTTCTATTATGTATGCCATGCTGTGTACCAGACCTGATGTAAACCTTGCCGTAAGTTTGGTAGGAAGGTACCAAAGTAATCCCGGCAAGGAACACTGGACAGCGGTCAAGAATATCCTGAAGTACCTGAAAAGGACCAAGGAAATGTTTCTCGTTTATGGAGGTGACGAAGAGCTCGTCGTAAAAGGTTACGTCGACGCTAGCTTCGACACAGATCTGGATGACTCTAAGTCACAAACCGGATACGTGTATATTTTGAATGGTGGGGCAGTAAGCTGGTGCAGTTGCAAGCAAAGCGTCGTGGCGGGATCTACATGTGAAGTGGAGTACATGGCAGCCTCGGAGGCAGCACATGAAGCAATTTGGGTGAAGGAGTTCATCACCGACCTCGGAGTCATACCCAATGCGTCGGGGCCAATCAAACTCTTCTGTGACAACACTGGAGCCATTGCACTTGCAAAGGAGCCCAGGTTTCACAAGAAGACCAGGCACATCAAGCGTCGCTTCAACTCCATTCGTGAAAATGTTCAAGATGGAGACATAGAAATTTGTAAAGTGCACACGGATCTGAATGTCGCAGATCCGTTGACTAAACCTCTCCCTAAGGCAAAACATGATCAGCACCAGAACTCTATGGGTGTTCGATTCATCACAATGTAACTAGATTATTGACTCTAGTGCAAGTGGGAGACTGTTGGAAATATGCCCTAGAGGCAATAATAAAAGCATTATTATTATATTTCCTTATTCATGATAATTGTCTTTATTCGTGCTATAATTGTGTTATCCGGAAATCGTAATACATGTGTGAATAACAGACAACAAATATGTCCCTAGTGAGCCTCTAGTTGACTAGCTCGTTGATCGACGGATAGTCATGGTTTCCTGACTATGGACATTGGATGTCATCGATAACGGGATCACATCATTCGGAGAATGATGTGATGGACAAGACCCAATCCTAAACATAGCATAAGATCGCATAGTTCGTTTGCTAGAGTTATCCAATGTCAAGTATCCTTTCCTTAGACCATGAGATCGTGTAACTCCCGGATACCGTAGGAGTGCTTTGGGTGTGCCAAACGTCACAACGTAACTGGGTGACTATAAAGGTATACTACGGGTATCTCTGAAAGTGTCTGTTGGGTTGACATGGATCGAGACTGGGATTTGTCACTCCGCTTGACGGAGAGGTATCACCGGGCCCTCTCGGTAATGCATCATCATATGAGCTCAAGGTGATCAAAGTGTTTGATCACAAGGATCATGCATTACGGAACGAGAAAAGTGACTTGCCGGTAACGAGATTGAACGAGGTATTGGTATACCGACGATCGAATCTCGGGCAAGTAAAATACCGATTGACAAAGGGAATCGTATACGGGATTAATTGAATCCTTGACATCGTGGTTCATCCGATGAGATCATCGTGGAGCATGTGGGAGCCAACATGGGTATCCAGATCCCGCTGTTGGTTATTGCCCGAGAGCCGTCTCGGTCATGTCTGCATGTCTCCCGAACCCGTAAGGTCTACACACTTAAGGTTCGGTGACGCTAGGGTTGTAGGGATATGTATGTGCAGTAACCCGAATGTTGTTCGGAGTCCCGGATGAGATCCTGGACGTCACGAGGAGTTCCGGAATGGTCCGGAGGTAAAGAATTATATATAGGAAGTGCTGTTTTGGCCATCGGGACAAGTTTCGGTGTTATCGGTATTGTACCGGGACCACCGGAGGGGTCCCGGGGTCCACCAGGTGGGGCCACCTGCCTTGGTGGGCCACATGGGCCTTAGGGGTGCGCCTTGGCCTGCTTGGGCCAAGGGGAACCAGCCCCAAGATGCCCATGCGCCAAGAGAGAAAAAAAAGGGGAGAGTCCTACAAGGGGAAGGCACCTTCGAGGTGCCTTGTGGAGGATGGACTCCTCCCCACCCTTGGCCGCACCCTTCCTTGGAGGAAGGGGCAAGGGCTACGCCTCCCCCTATCCCTTGGCCCTATATATAGTGGGGAAAAGGAGGAGCAAACCAACCCTAATGCCCTGGCTCCTCCCTCCTCCCTGCAACACCTCCTCCTCCTCCCGTAGTTGCTTAGCGAAGCCCTGCCGGAGTTCTGCTGCATCCACCACCACACCGTCATGCTGGATCTTCCCCAACCTCTCCTTCCCCCTTGCTGGATCAAGAAGGAGGAGACGTCTCCCGTCCCGTACGTGTGTTGAACGCGGAGGTGCCGTCCGTTCGGTACTAGATCATCGGTGAATTGGATCACGGCAAGTACGATTACCTCATCCACGTTCACTCGAACGCTTCCGTTGCGATCTACAAAGTGGTATGTAGATGCTATCTAATCTGAATACTCGTTGCTAGATGAACTCATAGATGGATCTTGGTGAAACCGTAGGAAAAATTTTAATTTTCTGCAACGTTCCCCAACACTATCGGGGGTTGGATGCGACATATGCCAAAGGATGGCTTATCATGGTGGGGGCGAGTAGAACGTCGCCGGTGCCTGGAAGCGGGATGAGGCGTAGACATGCACGCCGGCGAATCTTACCCAGCTTCAGGGCTCTCCGAGGAGATAATACCCCTACTGCTGCTCTGCGGGGTCTCCGCATGATCACTATGGTGATATGTGTACAAAGTTGCTCCTCGAGCTGTGTTCTGGAGGTAGGAGAGGGCAAGGCTAGCTCTCTCCCTTTTATGCTTCTGGTCTAGTGGTAAAAGGATCGAACCCTTTGCATGGGTGCTCCGGGGGGTTTATATAGGCCTACCCCCCGGGGGTACAATGGTAATTCGGCTGGGTGCGGGTCCCAGCTGTCTGTCTCTCAGGTCGCCGTCTTCTCCGCCAACTCCTGGGGCCCGCCGCTGGTGGGCCCTGTCGACTGACTTGGTCACTGTAGCCGCTCCTTGGATGACGTTAGCTTGGTCATGGGGTCGTGGCAACAGTGCCGCCGCCTGGCGGGCGATCACTGTCGCCACTCCCCGTCTTATCTGGTTAATGGCGTGCGGGCCCCGTGGGAGGTGCGGGCCGACTCTCAGAGGCCGACTCCCACGAGGTCCGTCTTCGGTGCTCTCGCCGTCTTCCGTTCCCCCCGCTGACTAGCGGGACCCGCCGTCTCTGGGCCGTACGGGCGGGCCATCGTGGGAACAGGGTTTCGCCGCCGGGGCGAACGTCAGGGCCAGTATGGCAACAGTGCCGCGCCGGACGGAGATCTCCTCTAGTACGATGTACTGTGGCCATACCTGCCCTTGGTAATCAGTGTAGGGGAGGGTCGTACTCCGGCCATTACCGGTCTCGTCCTTCTTCTCTAAGGCAGAGAGTGGGAAGTCGCGGGCCGACTCCCCATAGTCGGCTTCCCTGGAGCCACCAACTGGGAGTCGGCTTATGTCGTAGCCGCCTCTAGGATTCGGCCGTGAGTGGGTAGTCGGTGATGCTGCAGCCGACTCCCAGAGTCAGCCCTTTGTCTTGGGATCTTTGAGGGGCGAAGCCTGCCCCGATGTCTTGAAAGGTTCTGGGTCTCGGGTTAGCCTACCCGTGGCCCATTACTCCGACAGTAGTCCCCGAAGCTGGGGAGGCGCCGAGGAAGACATGCCGAGGAGCCTCAACAGTTTCTCCCTCCGAGTGGATGGATCTGAGGCTTGCCTGCCGTCTTCCTCCGCGTGGTCCATGGGGAGGTGATCTTATTCAGGTCGTCTCCGACAAGCCGACTATGGGAAGCCGGACTCGTCGAAGGTAGTCTTGCTCTTCAAAGAGTTTGAAAGTCTTGGCGGGATTCAGACGGCGTGCTTGATAAGCTACACGGCCGCCGCCCACCGCGGACCTGCCAAGGGACGCCACGTGGCGGGGCCAGTCTGCCAGCCCACGCGCGCGACGGTACAGGCCCGCGGGTGGGGCCCGCCATTACCGCGCCTCGGCCTTCGAACGGATCTGTTGTGGCCGCGCGGGCGGTTGAGCTTCTCAGCGCAGTAAATGCGCGTGGTAACTTCCGTGGTAAATCGCGGGGGTCGTGGTGGCGTGGGTGCAGTTAATCCCACGATGCCCCCTCGGCTTCTCAGCCCGCCGGTCTATAAGTAGGCGGAGGAAGCGGGGCGGCGATGCACGCGCGCCCGCTCTCCTCTGCTTCCTTTGCTCCTTTCTTCTTTCTTCTTTATTCTTTACAGCCGAATCCGACTTCTGATCTTATTATTCTCATCTCTTGAACCAGAACCCTCTCCTCCAGCCCTCGGCCGGCGCCGCGGGGCCGCCCCGCCAGTTCGCCCCTGATCGAGCGGAGAGCGACGTTGACGACCCCGACCTGGGGGCGGCGGCAATGGAGGCCGACGCCGAAGGACGCGGCGAAGGAGAGGAAGGCGGCCTGAGGCCCTCGGAAACCTTCGCCGACTGGCCCGCCGGCGAAGATGGAGAAGTCGCCCCGCGCCATCAATCAAGGCTAGACGATGCGAGGAAGCGCCGGGCCGGGCCGAGTTCCCTCGGAGGCCGGGAGAAGAAGTTTAAGGGGGCGGCCGCCGTGACCAAGCGGGAAGAGGCGGTCGCGAGGGCCCAACGCTTCCGTAAGGAAGTGAAGAAGCCACCGCTATCCTCTGGGTAAGCGTTTCTGTTTCTTTGTCTTGCTTTTGTCTGGGTCCTTACATGTCTTCCTTGTTCCAGAGCTCCTCTCACCCTTGGGAGGGTCGACGCCGCCTCCATCAGGGGGTCGGTGGAGTCGTCTGCCATGACTCGGCGTATTGACCCTCCTGCCGACCTCCGGGAAGCGACGGAGCGGAACGCGTAGGAGAAGCGTGACGAGGACGAAGCCGCCCGCCGGGAGAAGGCGGAGGCCGAGAAGGCGGCCGCCTCCACCCAGAAAGGGCTGGAGGGAGCCGAAGCCGCCGCCGCGGACAAAGAGCGGGCCGAAGAAGCCGCGCACTACCAGTCGGCGCTGTTCGTCGTCCCATTGAACTCGGCGCAGCCTCCGGATTATACGGAGCAGTCTGGGGAAGTCGGCGGGGAGCACCCCATCGTGGAGAGGGAGAGCGGCGAGACCCCCGATCTAGACACGGTGGTGCCGCCACCACCGCCCCTGCCGCCATCGGGAAGTGTGAGAGACGAACAGCCGGCAAACTCGCCGGTGCCGCCGACTACGGACGAAGCCATGGCAAACTTGCTTCTCCGAGTCGCCTTGCCGACGCGCCGCCGTCTGGAGAAGGCGACTTCAGCGCCGCGCCCTCTGGACACCGGAGCAGCCAGCTCGGCCGTCCCAGACGTCGAGGTGGTGAGCGTTGCGCCCGTCGGGTGGGTGCGAGGAGGCGGCACAGGCCCGCTGAACCAGGCGCTCCTGGACGTCCAGGCGAAGCTGCGAGCCGAAGGCGACGCCCTCCAGAACTGCACCAAGGCGCATCTGGCATCGCGAGCGGCCGTCCGGGTATGTTTCTTCTGACTTTGCTTTTTCTTTCTCTTCTATGTGGGGGCGCGCCAGCGCACCCACTGGGTGTAGTCCCCGAGTTCCGAGCTGGCTGCTGAGCAGGCGGGTTGGAACTCTATTGGCGAGTTTCAAATGCTTATTCTTTTTGAAATGCTTATCATAGGACTACCACAACCTCCGAGCCACCGTCTTCAACCGTAATGTTGAAGAGCTGGGCAAGCGGACTGCCGACTTGTCGGAGAGCCGGAGTGAGTTTCCTTCTTCGCGGGGGCGCGCTGGCGCACCCGCGGGCTGTAGTCCCCGAGATTCGGGCCGACTGCTGCGCAGTCGGGCCGGATCTTCTTGGCGACCTTAGCTTATAACTTGTGTCCTTTTTCTTCTTTCTTCAGAGGCCAACGCCGTTCTTCAGCAGCAGCTGGGCGAAACCAACACCGCCTTGCGCGCCAAGGAGGTGGAATGCGGCAAGCTCGTTACGGAGCGCGACCTGCTCGCTACGCAGCTGGCGGAGCAGAAGGAGTTGCTCAAGAAGGCACAGGAGGAGGCGAAGGAGAGAGAGATTGGACTCCAAGCCGAGTTCGAGGCCGAACGTTCCTCCTGGACCGATAAGGAGGCGATGCTGACCTCCGGCTTCCATGAGATTGAAGATATCGTTGATGGTAAGTTTTCTTTACTCGCTTTCTTTGAGCAGCCGACTGTGGGTCGGGCCGACTCTTACTTTTTCTGACTTGCTTCTTTTTTCGTCTTGGTAGACTTCTTCCCGGGCCATGCGCAAACTGCCATTCAAGCCATCGAGGTTGATCGCGAGGCGCGGAGGGTGGCCGGCGAGGAGGTTGCTGCCAACGCCCCCCGGACTCTTGATGAACAGCTTCTGAGCATCGAGGCTCGCCTGTGGCCGGCTCACCGGATGCTGTGCCGGCTTCAACGTGTCGGCGCCCAGGCGATTGCTGCCTTGTGGCCAGAGATGCCGATTCTGCGCACTCCCAGCCGGACTGCCGACTGGCTGGAGGTCGCAGCTGGCCGTCTGGAGGTTTGGAAAGGCTCCTCGGCATGTGCCGGAGCGTGTTGTGCCTTGGAGTTCGTCAAGGCGTGGTATCCAGACCTGAGCCTGGACCAGCTAGCCACGCTCCGGGCTGAGGCCCAGGCGGAGCTGGCAGCCATGAAGGACGACTTTGTCAAGCGCGCTGCGGCGATCGCCGAGTACGTCGACCCCAATGTCTTCGTTCCTGAGCGAGCTGACAACGGCGAGGAGGCGCCGCCGGAGTGGTTTGGGATGAACCCGAACTACGGCGAGGACTCGGCGGAGGTGATCGGCTCCAGTGTCGAGGATGGAGGCGAGGTGGAGGTCGGAGACGAGATGGAGGCGCCAGAAGTCGGAGCGGGCGATCAGCCTCAGCTCGACCGTGCCTCCAACAACGAGCCGCGCCCAACTACGCCGACTGCCGCTGGAGGTGATCAAGCCGAGTCTGCCCAGCCGGCCGCCCCAACGTCCGACACCGCCATCTCTTCCGAGCCCCCAAACCCGTCTGCTGCTTCATAGGCCGTCGCCTTGTCTTATTTATCTGCTTAGTAGTTTCTCGAAGAACTTTGTTAATTCGCACAATTCCACCCGCGGGGTGTATTTTGAACTTCCGTTCGAGGATTCGGCCAATGGCCTTTGTGATGTAAATATTTATCTGGGTTCTATCATTTCTTGCTTATTGCTCTTTTGGCTTTTTCCCTTTGCCGCCTTCCCTTAGTTGTCGTCTTTGCCAGTCGGACAGCCGCTCCGCGGACTGCCGCTGGATCAAATACTTGGCTACTTTTGGGAAGGCAAGTACTCAGCCATTCTAGAGTTTCTTTAGCAAGTCGGATAGAAAATAGCAAGCTGACTACTCGGAGTCGGTTTTGCGAGGAACGGCTGGAAAGCCGGCTCGAGCTATGTTTGTGCTTTGAGTCCTTAGCCATTTTTCGTGTGGGCGCCCATTCTTCCTTACTCCTGCCCGCTGGGCAGTCGCTCTGCGAGCTGCGGCTTCTAATAGGAGACGGCTTAGGCACCACACACTACTTGTCCGACTGCAGGAAGCGTTTTTATAGCGCGAGACGGCGAGTCCCCGGGCCGACTAGTCGAGCCCGGTGCCAAGCGGCATAATAAAGAGTAGCATACTCGGAAGCATAATACTTATCATACAGATAACAAAAGGCGCAGTCCCCGAGTCCGTCTCGGGGGGCCCAGAGTCTTGGTACTTCAATACAAAGGGGTAGCATGGTACATACTGTATTAACTGTAAAATCTTTGAAGAAGATTCGCGTTCCATGGTCGCTCCGTCTGTTTGCCGGAGTCGTCCCTCTTCCGTGCTCGGGCCTTCTGAGTGTCGATCAGGTAGTAGGAGTCGTTGCCTAGCACCTTGCTGATGATGAAGTGGCCTTCCCAAGGTTCCGACAACTTGTGCTGGCCGGCTGTTCGCTGGATCAGCCGGAGCACAAGGTCGCCCTCTTGGAAGGATCTCGGCCTGACCTTCCTGTTGTAGTAGCGTCGTAGGCTCTGCTGGTAGATGTTGGACCGGCTGAGTGCCAACAGCCGGCCCTCTTCCAGCAGATCGGCACCGTCTTGTCATGCTTCTTCTGCCTCTTCCGCAGTGTACATCGTGACTCGCGGGGAGTCGAACTCTATATCTGTTGGGATGATGGCTTCAGCATCGTAGACGAGGAAGAAGGGTGTGAAGCCGGTCGACTTGTTTGGAGTCGTGCGCAGACTCCAAAGGACGGCTGGCAACTCGTCAAGCCAACAACCGGCCGAACGCTCCAGTGGTTCGATCAACCGAGGCTTGATGCCGGACAGGATGAGGCCATTCGCCCGCTCCACCTGCCCGTTTGACTGCGGATGGGCAACGGACGCTAAGTCCAGTCGGATGCCCTGCGTCGCGCAGAAACGGGCCAAGGTGCCTTTGGCAAAGTTGGTGCCGTTGTCGGTGATGATGTTGTGCGGTATGCCATACCGAATTGTGATGTCTGAGATGAAAGTCACGGCAGTCAGACCATTCAACTTCTTGATGAGCTTCACTTCTATCCACTTGGTGAACTTGTCCACCGCGACAAGTAGGTGAGTTAGGCCGCCTCGTGCCGTCTTGAAGAGTCCCACCATATCCAGGCCCCAAACTGCAAAGGGCCAGGCGATGGGGATAGTCTTTAGTGCTCAAGCCGGCTGATGTGGCTTGGAGCGGAACTTCTGGCACCCCTTGCATTTCTGGACCAACTCTTTGGCCTCTTCGAGGGCAGTTGGCCAGAAGAACCCATGCCGGAAAGCTTTGGCGACGAGTGCCCTCGAGGCCGCATGGTGACCGCACTCGCCAGGATGGATGTCTCTGAGAATTGCTTGGCCTTGCTCTGGCTCGACGCAGCGCTGGTAGACACCAGTGACGCTGCGCCTGACTAGCTCTCTGTTGATTATGGTGTATGCTGCCGCTCGGCGTTGTATTTGCCGAGCTAAGGTTTCATCAGTTGGTAGCTCCTTGTTCACCAAGAATTTGAGGATGGGCTGGGCCCAAGAGGGTGCTGCTATCTCTTCGACTGCCAGAACCGCGACTTGGACGAGGGCGGCTGGGCTGGGAGGCGGCGGGCTGGAGTCCGCGGCCGCTTGCTGGATCAGCGAATTCCCCGGGCCGACTGGTGCAGTCCCCGGGCCGAGTTCTGGAGTCTTTTCTCTGGCCGCCGCAGTCCCCGGGCCGAGTTCTGAAGTCCCCGGGCCGGCTTTGACTGCGGCGTTCTTGGAGTCATCTGCGAGGGTTTTTGCGCCGTCTGCTTGGGCTTTGGAGCCGGATCCGACTTCTTCTGGAGGAGCCGGCACAAAAATGGAGTCTGACTCTGGTGAAGGCTTGATGGATGGCTTGAGGAGGCGCTGAAGAGCGATGCCATATGGTATTGCTTGGCGAGTGGAGCCGATTCGTGCCAAAGTATCTGCTAGGTTGTTGTCGTTTCTTGGCACGTGGAGGAACTCGCACCCCTCAAAATATCCGCTGAGTTGCTGCACGAGGAAGTGGTAGCTTTCCATGTTTGCGTCCTTGGCATCCCAGTCGCCAAATGATTGCTGGACCACCAAGTCGGAGTCGCCATAACACAGGATCCGGCGAATGCCAAGTTCTTTGGCAAGCCGGAGCCCGTGAATGAGTGCCTCGTATTCAGCAACGTTGTTGGAGGAGGCGAAATGGATTTGCAGTGCATACTGGAGCTTGTCGCCTTTAGGAGAGGTGAGGACAACGCCGGCTCCCAAGCCGGTGCGCATCTTCGAGCCGTCAAAATGCATCCGCCAATGGGTGGAGTCGGACGCTGGCGGCAGGTACTGGGTCTCGGCCCAGTCGACGAGGAAGTCGGCCAGTGCTTGTGACTTGATGGCGGTGCGGGGTTGATAGTAGATTGTGTAGGGCGCCAAATCTATAGCCCATTTGGCCACTCGACCGGACGCATCTCGACTTCCAATGATTTCTGCTAATGGGGCCGTGCAGACCACAGTGATTGGATGTTCTTGGAAGTAAGGCTTCAGCTTCTTGGCGGCAAAGTGCACACCGTAACACATCTTCTGGTAGTGGGGGTAGTTTTGCTTGGAGGTCGACAGTACTTCACTCAGGTAATACACCGGTCTCTGGACTGGTAGTGCCGTGCCTTCCTCCTTGCGCTCTACTACAATGACTGTGCTGACTACTCGGCTGGTGGCGGCGATGTACAGGAGCATGGGCTCTTTGGGAGTCGGAGCCGCCAATGCAGGGGGAGCAACCAACATCTTCTTCAGTTGTAGAAAGGCCTCATCCGCCTTGTGGTTCCACTCGAAAAAATTGGTCTTCTTCATGAGCTGGTACAAAGGGAGAGCTTTCTCGCCCAGCCGACTGATGAAACGGCTGATGGATGCCAGACGGCCAGTGAACTTCTGCACATCCAACAGTCGGCTAGGTACCTCTATCCTCTCGATGGCCTTGATCTTCACAGGGTTGCACTCTATGCCGCGTTCAGAGACCAGGAAGCCGAGTAGCTGGCCGGCTGGTACTCTGAAAACGCACTTCTCGGGGTTAAGCTTGATCTGGAATCGGCGCAGGTTCTCAAAGGTCTCCTTGAGGTCTTCCAGCAGAGTTCCGCGCTTTTCCGTCTTCACCACCACATCATCCACGTAAACGTGGGCATTTTGGCCGAGTTGCTTGAGGAGGTACTTCTGCATGCAACACTGAAAGGTGGCGCCGACATTCCTCAAGCCGAACGTCATGGTCAAGTAGCAGAAGGCTCCAAACGGCGTGATGAAGGCGGTCTTTAATCTGTCTGCCGGGTTCAGCTTGATCTGGTGATATCCTGAATAGGCATCTAAGAAGCTCAACAGCTCG
Organism: Aegilops umbellulata; assembly: GCA_032464435.1. NCBI lineage: Eukaryota > Viridiplantae > Streptophyta > Magnoliopsida > Poales > Poaceae > Aegilops > Aegilops umbellulata. Next base: position 356,913,982 of record CP136059.1, on the reverse strand, counting down.
CATCCGGCTGTGGAGTCTATCACCTGATCGATTCTCGGCAAAGCAAACGGGTCCTTGGGGCAGGCTTTGTTGAGGCTTGTGTAGTCAATACACATTCGCCACTTCTTGTTCTTCTTCAGTACTAAAACTGGGTTTGCTAGCCACTCTGGGAAAAATACTTCCATGATAAAGCCGGCTGCAAGGAGCCGGGCTATCTCTTCACCAACAACTCTTCTTTTCTCTTCTGACAGGCGGCGCAAGGGCTGCCTGACGGGCTTCACATCAGACCGGACATGTAACTTGTGCTCGGCGAATTCTGTCGGTACACCTGGCATGTCTTTGGGGGACCATGCGAAGATGTCCCGATTCTCACGGAGGAAATCGACGAGCTCGCCTTCCTATTTGCTGTCAAGGTTTGCACCTATGACAGCGTACCTCTCCGAGTGCTCTGGGTCCAAGGGTATCTTCTTCGTTTCCTTTGCTGGCTTGAACGAGCCCTCAGCTTCCGACTCCTTGGGGTTGGGCGACATCTCAGGCTGCTTGCCGGCCATCGCCACAACCCGATCAAGAAGCCGCTTCTCTGCTGCAATAACCAGGGACTCGGCCAGCCGACTGCTCTCGGCCGCGCAAGCGGACGACTTCCTGTAGTCGCTGGCCACAGTCAGAATTCCCTTGGAACTCGGCATCTTCATCTTGAGGTAGGCATAGTGGGGGACCGCCATGAACTTGGCCAAAGCAGGTCGGCCAAGCAGCGCATGGTACGGGCTTTCGAGGTCCACCACTTCAAACCAGACTGGCTCTCGGCGGAAATGTTCCTTATCTCCGAAAAGGACGTCTATCAGAATCTTGCCGATTGGGGAGCAGGAAAGGTCAGGGACAATCCCATGGAATACGGTCCGGCTGCTCTGGAGCTGCCTTTGCTTGATTCCCAGCTTCTCCATTGTATCCTTATACAGGATGTTGATACTGCTAGCTCCATCTATCAGAACTCGCGAGAAGCGAGCTGCCCGCCTATCAGTGGCAAAGGTGGCTTCCAGGACCAGGGCATAGGAACCTGGATTCGGCATCACCTTTGGGTGATCAGCTCTTCTCCAACTGATAGGCTTCTCGGACCAGTGCATGAACTCTGGAGTATCTGATGCTACTGCGTTAACTTCTCGCTGCCGCAGTCGCTTGCTGCGCCTGTCATCTGCCACACTGGTGAACACCACGTAGGCTCCATGCTCTTCCGGGTACTCGTCTTGTACTGCACCGACTGGCCTGACAGCCGACTGCTGGTGAGCCAGTGGCACTTTCTGGTGGTGTGGTTCGACGGCTTCGCGCCGCTGTGGAACTTGCAGGGACCATCTAGAGTCTGCTCGTAGGAGAAAGCCGGCAACCAGTTGGACTTGCCGCCCTTTTGCCGCTTGGGTGGAGGCTGTCCCTCCGGCTGTTGATCATCGACTGTTGCGACCTGCCGGCTACTGGAAGCCAACTGCGGGGCCTTGCGCTTGTGATCGTTCTGCTGTTGCCGCCGACTGGCGTCTCCATCCGGAGTTCTGGGAGCTTGAGGGGCCACTTTGCCGGCCGTGCTGACTTGGATCTCCGTCTTCATAAAAGAGTCGGCTGTGGCGTACTTGTCTGCTATGATCAGCAGCTCGTCCAGGGTCTCTGGCTCATCTTAGAGGAGCTTATGCTTGAGGAGGGTGCCTTCTCTGCACCCGGCGGTGAAGTACTAGATGGCCTGCACCTCGTGCACGCCCTCGCAGGAGTTTCGGAGCTCGGCCCAACGCGTGAGGTAGTCGCGAGTCGATTCGTTGGGGCCTTGCACACACAAAGAGAGCTGGCGAGGCTTGGGAGGTCGCTTGTACGTGCTCGTGAAGTTGCGGACGAAAGCCTCGGTGAAGTCGACCCAGCTGTTGATGCTGCGGGGTTTCAGGCTGTTCAACCATGTCCGGGCCGTGCCCTGGAGCATGAGTGGAACGTACTTCACGGCAACACGCTTGTTGCCGTTTGCTATGCTGACGGCAGTGGAGTAGTCAACCAGCCAGTCTTCCGGCTTCACGGAGCCGGTGTACTTGGGAGTGTCTCTAGGGAGAGTGAACCCTTTGGGGAAGGGCTCATCTTGAATGCGGGGGCCGAAGCACGGCGGCCCCAACTCGTCTTCTTCTTCCAGCGCCAGGGATCGGTGGAGTCGGTCGATCCAGTGGCGGGCATCATTCTCTCCGACTCCCTCTCGGCGGCCGAGGCGGCCTCCGAGAGTCGGATGCTCAACGGGCGGCGGGGAGACTCGTCTTTCTCTGCGGGGTGGAGGAGGCACATAGTCGTCCCGCCGCTCCACTGCTCTCGGGCGGCCATCTTGGTCGCGTTCGATGGTGATGTGAGTCCGACTGCGGCTCGCAGCCGGCTCCTTGTCTTTTCTTCCGCGGACGCCGCTAGTCGGCGTCCGAGACGTCGCGCCTTGGTCTCAGCGGGGTGGCAGGTCGTCGTTCTGTTGCTGCGGCCCCCCGGTTCGGCAACCGGCCGCGTCGAGGAGTCGCTGGACTCGCTCCGTCATCAGTCGGCGCTCTTCGCCCTCGAGGTTGTCCAACTCATCCGCTGCCGCCTGGGCAGCTCGAATGTTCTCGGCGGGCGTGGCGTATACGGGGCGATTGGCCCCAAACATGCTGGCGATGTCCGCGCCGCGTTGCCGGACCGCGCCTAGGCGGCTAGGCCCTGTTGGGGCCGGCGAGCCGCCCACAGCGCGATCCATTTCACGCTGGTAGGCCTCCGACAAGCGTCTCATGCTTGCCAGCTTCTTTGCGCCTTCGACGAGCTGGAGGCGGCGTGCCTCCAGCGTCTCGGCGTCGGCGTAATGGGCGCATCCAGGTCTTGCATTGCCGCATCAGGCGGGTCGTGAGTTCTTCCGTCGGAGTGCTCGCCATGGCCGATGACGAGCACCTCTGTGACGGTGCTTCCGCCGCTCTCCGCGCGAGGGAGCGGCTCGTTGTAGACCACCACATTGGTGGGAAAGGCGTCGAGCGACGCGGTGTCGGAGTCGACCAGCATCGGGTCGGTGGAGCCTACGGACTCCTGGTCAGCGGCGGGCTCGCCGGCAACATGGAGTTCGTCGAGGAGGTCGGCGATGAGGCTCTCGGGGCCGCCGGTGCCTGCATCGGATGCAGGCTCGTCGGAGAGGCGAACCTCGCCGACAAGATCGGCGAGGCAGCTGGCCGCGCAGGCGGTCTCAGCGTCGTGCAGCGCGTCGGTGCAAACTCCCTCTGGCGTGCCGGGCTGGCTGCGCTCGCCAGGGAGGAAAAGGGTTCCCATCCAGAACAGATCTCCGGACGACGGTGCACCTCGCCCCATGGTGGGCGCCAAATGTCGGGGGTTGGATGCGACATATGCCAAAGGATGGCTTATCATGGTGGGGGCGAGTAGAACGTCGCCGGTGCCTAGAAGCAAGATGAGGCGTAGACATGCACGCCGGCGAATCTTACCCAGCTTCAGGGCTCTCCGAGGAGATAATACCCCTACTGCTGCTCTGCGGGGTCTCCGCATGATCACTATGGTGATATGTGTACAAAGTTGCTCCTCGAGCTGTGTTCTGGAGGTAGGAGAGGGCAAGGCTAGCTCTCTCCCTTTTATGCTTCTGGTCTAGTGGTAAAAGGATCAAATCCTTTGCATGGGTGCTCCGGGGGGTTTATATAGGCCTACCCCCCCGGGGGTACAATGGTAATTCGGCTGGGCGCAGGTCCCAGCCGTCTGTCTCTCAGGTCGCCGTCTTCTCCGCCGACTCGTGGGTGTAATGCACGGATAATCTTGCTACAATAATCCCACGCTAATCGTGCCATGACCCCTCGGTTACTGTTGCTATCCTCGCAAAATTCGGAACCGTTCAATATTCAAAGTCAAAATCAAGTCAAACTAGTAAAGTTTTCAAATGTCAAAACTAAAAAGTACAAACGGTGACAACTAATACAAGGGTAATTATGGTGCAACAAACACATTTTTATAAAATGGCTAAATGGTTTAAAAATGATTTAAACAGAAAAGAAAGAAATAATAAAAGAATAAAACAGAAAACAAAATTTTAAAAAAAGGAACCCCCCCAGTCGGGCCGTGGCCCAGCTAGCCTCAGCCGGCCGAACGGGCCGGCCCAGCCGAGTCAGCTGCTCCCCTTAACCACGCGTGCCCCGAAACCCTAGTGTACCCCCCCCCACTCCCCACGATTCCCACCCCCCCCCACGCGATCTGGATCGGGGGCGCCGCAACGCACGCCGCCCCGATCCCATCGCCCTCGACGCCCATCGCCACTGGCCGCGACTCGCCGCACCACCGTGCCCTGGACCACCTCGCCGGAGCTCCCCCCCCCCCCCCGCTGGATCTGGATCGGCACCCGAGCCGATCCTCGGTGCCCGTGCTCGCCGCCGTCACCACGCCGGACCCCGTCGCCGGAACCTCCCCGCCGGCCTGCCTCCTCCTCATCGCCGGCCTGCTTCCCCTTCGGCGCCGTCGTCCCCACCGCCCTCCTCGCGCCCCGTTGCCCCGACCCTTCTCCGCGCGGTGAGGCCCCGGCCTCTCCTTCTCTCCCCCTGCTCCAGGTCGCGCCCTGGCCGCTCGAATGACGGCGCGTGCGCCCGCACCCATCACCTCTGACCGTGCCCGCGCTCCGTCGAAGCGCACCGAGACCCGCGCCCCGCTAGCTACTCGATCTGCAGCTATGCCGCCCGCGCGCTGCCTCTGCTACTGCACTACGGCCTGCCTCGCCGTGGCTCCCGCCCGGCCACTTCCCCGTAGCCATCTGCCGCGCCTCAAGCCACTGCTCCGCCTCCCCGCACGGCCTCGCCGCCCACTGCCCGGCGTCGTGGTGCCCGCGGCCGGCCGGCCTAGAGCCATGGCCGCCGCTCCACCCCCACCCCTCGAATGCGTGCGCTGGCCCCTGGCCAGCGACGCTCGCACGCGCGCCCCCGGGTCCACGAGCCCATGCACCTACACCCGATAGCCCATCCGTTTACCCCTGTGCCATTGACAACTGGGCCCCACCCCCTAAAAAAAGGAAGAAATAAAAAAACAAATCTAAAATAAATAAATAAATTATTAATTAATTAATTCTGTTATTAATTAACTAGTGATTTAATTAAGTTAATTAATTCTGTTAACTAAACTAACTAAATCTAGTTAACCTAATCTTTTAGTTAAGCTGATTAACTCTGATTAATTAAACTCACTAAATGACAGTGGGTCCTAGCTATCAGTTTGACTAGTCAACAGTTAGAATTGACCGCTGATGTCATGATGATGTCATAAATGCTTTTCGATTAAATTAATTCTGCTAATTCTAAAAATCATTTAAAACTTTGAAAATTAATATAAAATAAACCTTAACTCGGATGGAAATACTTTCTACATGAAAGTTGCTCAGAACGACGAGACGAATCAGGTTACACCCTCCGTTCATCCGCCACACACTCCTAGCATAGCGAACATGGAACTTTTCCCCTCCGGTTCGTCTGTCCGAAAATGCTAAACCTGGGGAAACATTCCCGGATGTTATCCCCCTTCGCCGGTAACGTGTAGCACCGCGTTAGAACACGTCTAGCTCTGCCTGATGTCCTGTTATGCACTTGCTGCTATGTATTTACTGTTTCTTCCCCCCTCTTCTCTCCGGTAGACCCCAAGACTGCCGCTGATGCCGCTGTGATCAACTACGTCACCGACGACCCTCCTTCTTGTCTGAGCAACCAGGCAAGCCCCCCCCCCTTGATCACCAGATATCGCCTACTCTATTCTATACTGCTTGCATTAGAGTAGTGTAGCATGTTACTGCTTTCGTTATTCCTATCCTGATGCATAGCCTGTCTTTGATACTGCTGTTGATACCTTTACCTGCAATCCTACTGCTTAGTATAGGATGCTAGTGTTCCATCAGTGGCCCTACACTCTTGTCCGTCTGCCATGCTATATTACTGGGTCGTGATCACTTCGGGAAGTGATCGCGGACATATACTATATATTTTACACTATTACATTACCTGTGATACTGTTCGGAGATGGGGGCTGAAGGGGCAGGTGGCTCCATCCCGGTAGAGGTGGGCCTGGGTTCCCGACGGCCCCCGACTGTTACTTTGTGGCGGAGCGACAGGGCAGGTTCGGACCACCTAGGAGAGAGGTGGGCCTGGCCCTAGTCGGCGTTCACGATACTTAACACGCTTAACGAGATCTGGGTATTTGATCTGAGTCTGGCCATTTGGTCTATACGCACTAACCACCTACGCGGGAGTAGTTATGGGTATCCCGACGTCGTGGTATCAGCCGAAGCACTTCGTGACGTCAGCGACTGAGCGGCGCGCGCCGGGTTGGACCACGTAACGCGACTTCCTTTGTAATGGAGGTTGCTAGGTCTGCTCTCCAGCCGCGTACGCAATGTGCAGGTGTGCTCAGGGCGATGGGCCCAGACCCCTGCGCGCTTAGGTTTAGACCGGCGTGCTGACCTCTTTGTTGTGCCTAGGTGGGGCTGCGACGTGTTGATCTTCCGAGGCCGGGCATGACCCAGGAAAGTGTGTCCGGCCAAATGGGATCAAGCGTGTTGGGCTATGTGGTGCACCCCTGCAGGGAAGTTTATCTATTCGAATAGCCGTGTCCCTCGGTAAAAGGACGACCCGGAGTTGTACCTTGACCTTATGACAACTAGAACCGGATACTTAATAAAACACACCCTTCCAAGTGCCAGATACAACCCGGTGATTGCTCTCCAACAGGGCATCGGGGAGGGGATTGCCGGGTAGGATTATGCTGTACGATGCTACTTGGAGGACTTCAGTCTACTCTCTTCTATATGCTGCAAGACGGAGGCGACCAGAAGCGTAGTCTTCGATAAGACTAGCTATCCCCCTCTTATTCTGGCATTCTGCAGTTCAGTCCACTGATATGGCCCTTTACACATATACCCGTGCATATGTAGTGTAGCTCCTTGCTTGCGAGTACTTTGGATGAGTATGTTGGGGAATGTAGCAGAAATTAAATTTTTCCTACGCATCACCAAGAACTATCCATGGAGTATTCTAGCAACGAGGGGATAGGAGAGCATCTACATACCACTTGTAGATCGCAACGGAAGCGTTCAAGGAGAACGTGGATGATGGAGTCGTACTCGCCGTGATCCGAATCACCGATGACCAGCGCCGAAAGGACGGCACCTCCGCGTTCAACACACGTATGGGACGATCGACGTCTCCTCCTTCTTGATCCAGCAAGGGGGAAGGAGAGGTTGATGAAGATCCAGCAGCACGACGGCGTGGTGGTGGATGCAGCAGAGCTCCAGCAGGGCTTCGCCAAGCTTCTGTGGAGAGAGGGAGAGGTGTAACGGGGAGAGGGAGGCGCCAATGCAGCAGGGGGTGCGGCTGCCCTCCCTCTCCCCCCTTTATATAGGCCCCCAAGGGGGGGCGCAGCCCTGGAGATGGATCTCCAAGGGGGCGGCGGCCAAGGGTGGGGAGCTTGCCCCCCAAGCAAGGGGGCGCCCCCACTAGGGTTTCCCCCCAACCCTAGGCACATGGGCCCAAGGGAAGGGGGTGCGCCCAGCCCTCCAGGGGCTGGTTCCCTGCCCCTTGTGGCCCTTGAAGCCCTCCGAGAGGGCTGGCCCCTCAAGGTGGAGCCCCTGTGCCTCTCCGGTGGCCCCGGTACAATACCGATATGTCCCCAAGACTTTCCGGTGTCCGTACAACAACTTCCCATATATAAATCTTTATCTCCGGACCACTCCGGAACCTCTCGTAACGTCCGGGATCTCATCCGGGACTCCGAACAACCTTTGGTTTTCTGCATACTAATATCTTTAACAACCCTAGCGTCACCGAACCTTAAGTGTGTAGACCCTACGGGTTCGGGAGACATGCAGACATGACCGAGACGATCTCCGGTCAATAACCAACAGCGGGATCTGGATACCCATGTTGGCTCCCACATGTTCCTCGATGATCTCATCGGATGAACCACGATGTCGAGGACTTTAATCAATCTCGTACTCAATTCCCTTTGTCCATCGGTACGATACTTGCCCGAGATTCGATCGTCGGTATACCGATACCTTGTTCAATCTCGTTACCGGCAAGTCTCTTTACTCGTTCCCGTAATACATCATCCCGTGAACAACACCTTGATCACATTGAGCTCATTATGATGATGTCTTACCGAGTGGGCCCAGAGATACCTCTCCGTCACACGGAGTGACCAATCCCAGTCTCGATTCATGCCAACCCAACAGATACTTTCGGAGATACCTGTAGTGCACCTTTATAGTCACCCAGTTACGTTGTGATGTTTGATACACCCAAAGCACTCCTACGGTATCCGGGAGTTGCATAATCTCATGGTCTAAGGAATGATACTTGACATTCAGAAAAGCTCTAGCAAACGAACTATACGATCTTTTGTGCTATGCTTAGGTTTGGGTCTTGTCCATCACATCATTCTCCTAATGATGTGATCCCGTTATCAATGACATCCCCATGTCCATAGTCAGGAAACCACGACTATCTATTGATTAACGAGCTAGTCAACTAGAGGCTTACCAGGGACACATTGTGGTCTATGTATTCACACATGTATTATGATTTCCGAACAATACAATTATAGCATGAACAATAGACAATTATCATGAACAAGGAAATATAATAATCCATTTATTATTGCCTCTAGGGCATATTTCCAACAGTCTCCCACTTGCACTAGAGACAATAGTCTAGTTACATTGTGATGAATCGCACACCCATGGAATTTTGGTGTTGATCATGTTTTGCTCTAGGGAGAGGTTTAGTCAACGGATCCGCCACATTCAGGTCCGTATGTACTTTACAAATCTCTATGTCTCCATTTTGAACACTTTCACGAATGGAGTTGAAGCGACGCTTGATATGCCTGGTCTTCCTATGAAACCTGGGCTCCTTCGCAAGGGCAATTGCTCCAGTGTTGTCACAGAAGAGAGTCATCGGGTCCGACGCATTGGGTATGACTCCTAGGTCGGTAATGAACTCCTTCACCCAGACTGCTTCTTGTGCTGCCTCCGAGGCTGCCATATACTCTGCTTCACATGTAGGTCCCGCCATGACGCTTTGCTTGCAACTGCACCAGCTTACTGCCCCTCCATTCAAAATATACACGTATCCGGTTTGTGACTTGGAGTCATCCAGATCTGTGTCGAAGCTAGCATCGACGTAACCCTTTACGACGAGCTCTTCTGCACCTCCATAAATGAGAAACATATCCTTAGTCCTGTTCAGGTACTTCAGGATGTTTTTGACCGCTGTCCAGTGTTCCTTGCCGGGATTACTTTGGTACCTACCTACCAAACTTACGGCAAGGTTTACATCGGGTCTGGTACACAGCATGGCATACATAATAGACCCTATAGCTGAGGCATAGGGGATGACACTCATCTCTTCTATATCTTTTGTCGTGGTCGGGCATTGAGCCGTGCTCAATCGCACACCTTGCAATACAGGCAAGAACCCCTTCTTGGACTGATCCATTTTGAACTTCTTCAAAATCTTGTCAAGGTACGTACTTTGTGAAAGACCGACGAGGCGCCTTGATCTATCCCTATAGATCTTGATGCCTAATATATAAGCAGCTTCTCCAAGGTCCTTCATTGAAAAACACTTGTTCAAATAGGCCTTTATGCTTTCCAAGAATTCTATATCATTTCCCATCAATAGTATGTCATCCACATATAATATGAGAAATGGTACGGAGCTCCCACTCACTTTCTTGTAAACGCAGGCTTCTCCATAAGTCTGCATAAACCCAAACGCCTTGATCATCTCATCAAAGTGAATGTTCCAACTCCAAGATGCTTGCACCAGCCCATAGATAGAGCGCTGGAGCTTGCATACTTTGTTAGCATTCTTAGGATCGACAAAACCTTCCGGATGCATCATATACAATTCTTCCTTAAGGAATGCCGTTTTGACGTCCATTTGCCATATCTCATAATCATAGTATGCGGCAATTGCTAACATGATTCGGACAGACTTCAGCTTCACTACGGGAGAGAACGTCTCATCGTAGTCAACCCCTTGAACTTGCCGATAACCCTTAGCGACAAGTCAAGCTTTATAGATGGTCACATTACCATCCGCGTCTGTCTTCTTCTTGAAGATCCATTTATTTTCTATGGCTCGCCGATCATCGGGCAAGTCATTCAAACTCCATACTTTGTTTTCATACATGGATTCTACCTCGGATTTCATGGCTTCTAGCCATTTGTCGGAATCTGGGCCCGCCATCGCTTCTTCATAGTCCGAAGGTTCACCGTTGTCCAACAACATGATTTCCAGGACAGGGTTGCCGTACCACTGTGGTGCGGAACGCGTCCTTGTGGACCTACGAAGTTCAGTAGGAGCTTGATCAGAAGTATCTTGATCATCATCATTAACCTCCTCTCTAATCGGTGCAGGCACCACAGGAACATTTTCCTGAGCTGCGCTACTCTGATTTTCAAGAGGTAGTACTTCATCAAGCTCTACTTTCCTCCCACTTACTTCTTTCGCGAGAAACTCTTTCTCTAGAAAGGACCTGTTTTTGGCAACAAAGATCTTGCCTTCGGATCTGAGGTAGAAGGTATACCCAACTGTTTCCTTGGGGTATCCTATGAAGACGCATTTTTCCGATTTGGGTTTGAGTTTTTCAGGTTGAAGTTTCTTGACATAAACATCGCAACCCCAAACTTTCAGAAACGACAGCTTAGGTTTCTTCACAAACCATAATTCATACGGTGTCGTCTCAACGGATTTTGACGGAGCCCTATTTAAAGTGAATGCGGCTGTCTCTAGAGCGTATCCCCAAAATGATAGCGGTAGATCTGTAAGAGACATCATAGACCGCACCATATCCAATAGAGTGCGATTACGACGTTCGGACACACCGTTACGCTGAGGTGTTCCAGGCGGCGTGAGTTGTGAAACGGTTCCACATTTTCTTAAGTGTGTGCCAAATTCGTGACTTAAATATTCTCCCCCACGATCTGATCGTAAGAACTTTATTTTTCTGTCACGTTGATTCTCAACCTCACTCTGAAACTCCTTGAACTTTTCAAAGGTCTTAGACTTGTGTTTCATTAAGTAGACATACCCATATCTACTCAAATCATCAGTGAGAGTGAGAACATAACGATAGCCTCCGCGAGCCTCAACGCTCATTGGACCACACACATCTGTATGTATGATTTCCAACAAGTTGGTTGCTCGCTCCATTGTCCCTGAGAATGGAGTCTTGGTCATTTTGCCCATGAGGCACGGTTCGCACGTGTCAAATGATTCATAATCGAGAGACTCTAAAAGTCCATCAGCATGGAGCTTCTTCATGCGCTTGACACCAATGTGACCAAGGCGGAAGTGCCACAAGTATGTGGGACTATCGTTACGAACTTTACATCTTTTGGTATTCACACTATGAATATGTGTAACATCACGTACGAGATTCATTAAGAATAAACCATTAACCATCGGAGCATGACCATAAAACATATCACTCATATAAATAGAACAACCATTATTCTCGGATTTAAATGAGTAGCCATCTCGTATTAAACGAGATCCAGATACAATGTTCATGCTCAAACTTGGTACTAAATAACAATTATTGAGGTTTAAAACTAATCCCGTAGGTAAATGTAGAGGTAGCGTGCCGATGGCGATCACATCGACCCTGGAACCATTCCCGACGCGCATCGTCACCTCGTCCTTCGCCAGTCTCCGTTTATTCCGCAGCTCCTGTTTTGAGTTACAAATATGAGCAACGGCACCGGTATCAAATACCCAGGAGCTACTACGAGCAATGGTAAGGTACACATCAATTACATGTATATCACATATACCTCTAGTGTTGCGGGCCTTCTTATCTGCTAAGTACTTGGGGCAATTCCGCTTCCAGTGACCAGTTCCCTTGCAATAAAAGCACTCAGTTTCAGGTTTGGGTCCATTCTTTGACTTCTTCCTGGCAACTGATTTACCAGGCGCGGCAACCTCCTTGCCGTCCTTCTTGAAGTTCTTCTTACCCTTGCCTTTCTTGAACTTAGTGGTTTTATTCACCATCAACACTTGATGTTCCTTTTTTATCTCCACCTCTGCAGATTTCAGCATTGAATACAACTTGCGAATGGTCTTTTCCATCCCCTGCATATTGTAGTTCATCACGAAGCTCTTGTAGATAGGTGGGAGCGACTGAAGGATTCTGTCAATGATCGCCTCATCCGGGAGATTAACTTCCAGTTGAGTCAAGCGGTTGTGCAACCCAGACATCTTGAGTATGTGTTCACTGATAGAGCTATTTTCCTCCATCTTACAGCTAAAGAACTTGTCGGAGACATCATATCTCTCGACCCGGGCATGAGCTTGGAAAATCAATTTCAGCTCCTCGAACATCTCATATGTTTCGTGTTGCTCAAAACGCTTTTGGAGCCCCGGTTCTAAGCTGTAAAGCATGCTGCACTGAACGAGGGAGTAATCATCAGCACGAGACTGATGGGCGTTCATAACGTCCTGGTTTGCTGGGAATGGTGCATCACCTAGCGGTGCTTCTAGGACAAAATCTTTCTTGGCAGCTATGAGGATGATCCTCAGATTCCGGACCCAGTCTGCATAGTTGCTGCCATCATCTTTCAGCTTGGTTTTCTCTAGGAACGCGTTGAAGTTGAGGGTGACATTAGCGTGGGATCTACAAGACATATTGTAAAGATTTAGACTAAGTTCATGATAATTAAGTTCATCTAATCAAATTAATGAATGAATTCCCACTCAGATTTGACATCCCTCTAGTCATCTAAGTGATACATGATCCGAGTCAACTAGGCCGTGTCCGATCATCACGTGAGACGGACTAGTCATCATCGGTGAACATCTCCATGTTGATCGTATCTTCTATACGACTCATGTTCGACCTTTCGGTCCTCCGTGTTCCGAGGCCATGTCTGTACATGCTAGGCTCGTCAATCCAACCTAAGTGTATTGCGTGTGTAAATCTGGCTTACACCCGTTGTATGCGAACGTAAGGACCTATCACACCCGATCATCACGTGGTGCTTCGGAATGACGAACCTTAGCAACGGTGCACAGTTAGGGAGAACACATTTTTGATATTTTAATGAGGGATCATCTTATTTATGCTACCGTCGTTCTAAGCAAATAAGATGTAAAACATGATAAACATCACATGCAATCAAATAGTGACATGATATGGCCAACATCATTTCGCTCCTTTGATCTCCATCTTCGGGGCGCCATGTTCATCATCGTCATCGGCATGACACCATGATCTCCATCATCATGATCTCCATCATTGTGTCTTCGTGAAGTTATCACGTCAACTATTACTTCTACCACTATGGCTAACGCTTTAGCAATAAAGTAAAGTAATTACATGACGATTTAAGTTGACACGCAGGTCATAAATAAATAAAGACAACTCCTATGGCTCCTGCCGGTTGTCATACTCATCGACATGCAAGTCGTGATTCCTATTACAATAACAAGATCATCTCATACATCACATGATTCATCACAACTTCTGGCCATATCACATCATAAAGCACTTGCTGCAAAAACAAGTTAGACGTCCTCTAATTGTTGTTGCAAGTTTTTACGTGGCTGTTATAGGTTGCTAGCAAGAACGTTTCTTACCTACGTTAAAACCACAACGTGAATTGTCAATCTCTATTTACCCTTCATAAGGACCCTGTTCATCGAATCCGATCCAACTAAAGTGGGAGAGACAGACACCCGCCAGCCACCTTATGCAACTAGTGCATGTCAGTCGGTGGAACCGGTCTCACGTAAGCGTACGTGTAAGGTTGGTCCGGGCCGCTTCATCCCACAATACCGCTGAACCAAGATAGGACTAGTAACGGCAAGAAGAATTGACAATTCGACGCCCACAACTACTTTATGTTCTACTAGTGCATAGAAACTACGCATAGACCTAGCTCTGATACCACTGTTGGGGATCGTAGCAGAAATTAAAATTTTCCTACGCATCACCAAGAACTATCCATGGAGTATTCTAGCAACGAGGGGATAGGAGAGCATCTACATACCACTTGTAGATCGCAACGGAAGCGTTCAAGGAGAACGTGGATGATGGAGTCGTACTCGCCGTGATCCGAATCACCGATGACCAGCGCCGAAAGGATGGCACCTCCGCGTTCAACACACGTACGGGACGATCGACGTCTCCTACTTCTTGATCCAGCAAGGGGGAAGGAGAGGTTGATGAAGATCCAGCAGCACGACGGCGTGGTGGTGGATACAGCAGAGTTCCAGCAGGGCTTCGCCAAGCTTGTGTGGAGAGAGGGAGAGGTGTAACGGGGAGAGGGAGGCGCCAATGCAGCAGGGGGTGCGGCTTCCCTCCCTCTCCCCCCTTTATATAGGCCCCCAAGGGGGGGCGCAGCCCTGGAGATGGATCTCCAGGGGGCGGCGGCCAAGGGTGGGGGGCTTGCCCCCCAAGCAAGGGGGGCGCCCCCACTAGGGTTTCCCCCCAACCCTAGGCGCATGGGCCCAAGGGAAGGGGGTGCGCCCAGCCCTCTAGGGGCTGGTTCCCTGCCCCTTGTGGCCCTTGAAGCCCTCCGAGAGGGCTGGCCCCTCAAGGTGGAGCCCCTGTGCCTCTCCGGTGGCCCCGGTACAATACCGATATGTCCCCAAGACTTTCCGGTGTCCGTACAACAACTTCCCATATATAAATCTTTATCTCCGGACCACTCCGGAACCTCTCGTAACGTCCGGGATCTCATCCGGGACTCCGAACAACCTTTGGTTTTCTGCATACTAATATCTTTAACAACCCTAGCGTCACCGAACCTTAAGTGTGTAGACCCTACGGGTTCGGGAGACATGCAGACATGACCGAGACGATCTCCGGTCAATAACCAACAGCGGGATCTGGATACCCATGTTGGCTCCCACATGCTCCTCGATGATCTCATCCGATGAACCACGATGTCGAGGACTTTAATCAATCCCGTACTCAATTCCCTTTGTCCATCGGTACGATACTTGCCCGAGATTCGATCGTCGGTATACCGATACCTTGTTCAATCTCATTACCGGCAAGTCTCTTTACTCGTTCCCGTAATACATCATCCCATAAACAACACCTTGATCACATTGAGCTCATTATGATGATGTCTTATCGAGTGGGCCCAGAGATACCTCTCCGTCACACGGAGTGACAAATCCCAGTCTCGATTCATGCCAACCCAACAGATACTTTCGGAGATACCTGTAGTGCACCTTTATAGTCACCCAGTTACGTTGTGACGTTTGATACACCCAAAGCACTCCTACGGTATCCGGGAGTTGCATAATCCCATGGTCTAAGGAATGATACTTGACATTCAGAAAAGCTCTAGCAAACAAACTATACGATCTTTTATGCTATGCTTAGGTTTGGGTCTTGTCCATCACATCATTCTCCTAATGATGTGATCCCGTTATCAATGACATCCCCATGTCCATAGTCAGGAAACCATGACTATCTATTGATCAACGAGCTAGTCAACTAGAGGCTTACCAGGGACACATTGTGGTCTATGTATTCACACATGTATTATGATTTCCGAACAATACAATTATAGCATGAACAATAGACAATTATCATGAACAAGGAAATATAATAATCCATTTATTATTGCCTCTAGGGCATATTTCCAACAGAGTACTCACGGTTGCTTTTCTCCCCCTTTTCCCCCTTTCCCTTCTACCCGGTTGCCGCAACCATATGCTGGAGCCCAGGATCCAGACGCCACCTTCGACGACGACTCCTACTACTCTGGAGGTGCCTACTACTACGTGCAGCCCGCTGCCGACGACCAGGAGTAGTTAGGAGGATCCCAGGCAGGAGGCATGCGCCTCGTTCGATCTGTACCCCCTGTTTGTGCTAGCCTTCTTAAGGCAAACTTGTTTAACTTATGTCTGTACTCAGATATTGTTGCTTCCGCTGACTCGTCTATGATCGAGCACTTGTATTCGAGCCCTCGAGGCCCCTGGCTTATATTATGATGCTTGTATGACTTATTTTATTTGTAAAGTTGTGTTGTGATATCTTCCCGTGAGTCCCTGATCTTGATCGTACACATTTGCGTGCATGATTAGTGTACGATTGAATTGGGGGCGTCACACTGGGGCCCGCCGCTGGTGGGCCCCGTCGACTGACTTGGTCACTGTAACCGCGCCTTGGATGACGTTGGCTTGGTCGTGGGGTCGTGGCAACAGTGCCGCCGCCTGGCGGGCGATCACTGTCGCCACTCCCCGTCTTATCTGGTTAATGGCGTGCGGGCCCCGCGGGAGGTGCGGGCCGACTCTCAGAGGCCGACTCCCACGAGGTCCGTCTTCGGGTGCTCTCGTCGTCTTTCGTTCCCCCCGCTGACTAGCGGGACCCGCCATCTCTGGGCCGTACGGGCGGGCCATCGTGGGAACAGGGTTTCGCCGCCGGGGCGAACGTCAGGGCCAGCATGGCAACAGTGCCGCGTCGGACGGAGATCTCCTCCGGTACGACGTACTGTGGCCATACCTGCCCTTGGTAATCAGGGTAGGGGAGGGTCGTACTCCGGCCATCCCCGGTCTCGTCCTTCTTCTCGAAGGCAGAGAGTGGGAAGTCGCGGGCCGACTCCCCATAGTCGGCTTCCCTGGAGCCACCAACTGGGAGTCGGCTTATGTCGTAGCCGCCTCTAGGATTTGGCCGTGAGTGGGTAGTCGGTGATGCTGCAGCCGACCCCCAGAGTCAGCCCTTTGTCTTGGGATCTTTGAGGGGCGAAGCCTGCCCCGATGTCTTGAAAGGTTCTGGGTCTCGGGTTAGCCTACCCGTGGCCCATTACTCCGACAAGTCCATCGGCATGGAGTTTCTTGATGCGCTTTACACCAATATGACCTAAACGGCAGTGCCACAAATAAGTTGCACTATCATTGTTAACTTTGCATCTTTTGGCTTCAATATGTGTATCACTACGATCGAGATTCAATAAACCATTTATATTGAGTGTATGACCGTAGAAGGTTTTATTCATGTAAATAGAACGACAATTATTTTTGAATTAAATGAATGATTGTATTGCAATAAACATGATCCAATCATATTCAAGCTCAACGCAAACACCAAATAACATTTATTTTAGGTTCAACACTAATCCAGAAGGTAAAGGGAGTGTGCGATGGTGATCATATCAACCTTGGAATCACTTGCAACACACATCATCACCTCACCCTTAACTAGTCTCTGTATATTTTGCAACTCCTGTTTCGAGTTACTACTCTTAGTAACTGAACTAGTATCAAATACTGAGGGGTTGCTATAAACACTAGTAAAGTACACATCAATAACATGTATATCAAATATACCTTTGTTCACTTTGCCATCCTTCTTATCTGCCAAATACTTGGGGCAGTTCCGCTTCGAGTGACCAATCCCTTAGCAGTAGAAGCACTTAGTCTCAGGCTTAGGTCCAGACTTGGGCTTCTTCACTTGAGCAGCAACTTGCTTGCCGTTCTTCTTGAAGTTCCCCTTCTACCCTTTGCCCTTTTTTCTTGAAACTAGTGGTCTTTTCAACCATCAACATTTGATGCTTTTCTTGATTTCTACCTTCCCGGTTTTAGCACCGCGAAGAGCTTGGGAATTATTTACGTCATCCCTTGCATATTATAGTTCATCACGAAGTTCTAGTAACTTGGTGATAGTGACTAGAGAACTTTGTCAATTACTATCTTATCTGGAAGATTAACTCCACTTGATTTAATCAATTGTAGTATCCAGACAATCTGAGCACATGCTCACTGGTTGAGCTATTCTCCTCCATCTTGTAGGCAAAGTACTGTCAGAGGTCTCATATATCTTGACACGGGCATGAGTATGAAATGCCAATTTCAACTCTTGGAACATCTTATATGCTCGGTGGCGTTCAAAACATTTTTGAAGTCCCGGTTCTAAGTCGTAAAGCATGGTGCACTAAACTATCAAGTAGTCATCATACCAAGCTTTTGTCAAAACATTCATAACGTCTGCATCTGCTCCTGCAATAGGTCTGTCACCTAGCGGTGCATCAAGGACATAATTCTTCTGTGCAACAATGAGGAAAATCCTCAGATCACGGACCAAGTCTGCATCATTGCTACTATCATCTTTCAACTTATATTTCTCTAGGAACTTATAAAAAGATAAACGGGGAGCTACATCGCGAGCTATTGATCTACAACATAGATATGCTAATACTACTAGGACTAAGTTCATGATAAATTAAAGTTCAATTAATCATATTACTTAAGAACTCCTACTTAGATAGACATCCCTCTAATCATCTAAGTGATCACGTGATCCATATCAACTAAATCATGCCCGATCATCACATGAGATGGAGTAGTTTTCAATGGTGAACATCACTATGTTGATCATATCTACTATATGATTCACGCTCGACCTTTCGGTCTCAGTGTTCTGAGGCCATATCTGCATATGCTAGGCTCGTCAAGTTTAACCCGAGTATTCTGCGTATGCAAAACTGGCTTGCACCCGTTGTATGTGAACGTAGAGCTTATCACACCCGATCATCACCTGGTGTCTCGGCACGACGAACTGTAGCAACGCTGCATACTCAGGGAGAACACTTGTACCTTGAAATTTAGTGAGAGATAATCTTATAATGCTACCGCCGTACTAAGAAAAATAAGATGCATAAAGGATAAACATCACATGCAATCAATATAAGTGATATGATATGGCCATCATCATCTTGTGCCTTTGATCTCCATCTCGAAAGCACTGTCATTATCACCAACGTCACCGGCATGTCACCTTGATCTCCATCGAAGCATCGTTGTCGTCTCGCCAACTATTGCTTCTGCGACTATCGCTACCGCTTAGTGATAAAGTAAAGCAATTACATGGCGACTGCATTTCATACAGTAAAGCAACGTCCATATGGCTCCTGCCAGTTGCGGATAACTTTTACAAAACATGATCATCTCATACAACAATTTATATATAATCACGTCTTGACCATCTCACATCACAGCAAGCCCTGCAAAAATAAGTTAGACGTCCTCTACTTTGTTGTTGCAAATTTTACGTGGCTGCTACGGGCTTTGCAAGAACCGTTCTTGCCTACACATCAAAACCACAACGATTTTTCATCAAGTGTGTTGTTTTAACCTTCAACAAGGACCGGGCGTAGTCAAACTCGATTCAACTAAAGTTGGAGAAACAGACACCCGCTAGCCACCTGTGTTCGAAGCACGTCGGTAGAACCAGCCTCATGAACGCGGTCACGTAATGTCGGTCCACGCCGCTTCATCCAACAATATCGTCGAATCAAAGTAAGATGTTGCTGGTAAGCAGTATGACTATTATCGCCCACAACTCTTTGTGTTCTACTCGTGCATATAACATCTACGCATAGACCTGGCTCGGATGCCACTGCTGGGGAACGTAGCATGCAATTTCAAAAATTCCCTACGCTCACGCAAGATCTATCTAGGAGATGCATAGCAAGGAGAGGGGGTGAGTGTGTCCATGTACCCTCGTAGACCGAAAGCGAAAGCGTTTGTTAACGCGGTTGATGTAGTCAAACTTCTTCTCGTTCCGACCGATCAAGCACCGAACATACGGCACCTCCGAGTTCTGCACACGTTTAGCTTGATGACGTCGCTCGAACTCTTGATCCAGCAAGGTGTCAAGGGAGAGTTCCGTCAGCATGACGCTGTGGTGACGGTGATGGTGAAGTAATCCGCGCAGGGCTTCGCCTAAGTACTACATGAATATGACCAGAGGCGTAAACTGTGGAGGGGGCGCCGCACACAGCTAACAATTGTTGGTGTGTGTTCTAGGCGCCCCCTCCCCATGTATATATAGGTGGGAGAGGGAGGAGAGGAGCCTTGGGGCGCCCCAAGTAGGAGGAATCCTATTTGGGGGCCTCCTCCAATTCGGCCTCCCCTTTCCTTATCTCCGGAGGTGGGAAGGAAAGAGTGGAGAAGGGGAAGGGAAGGGGGAATCCTATTCCCTCTATTTCCTTTCCTCCTCCCCTTTTCCTTTCTCCACTTAGATCGGCCCATATGGGGGCACACCAGCCCACAAGGGGCTGGTCTGTCCCGCCCTAGGCCCAATAAGGCCCGTATCTTTGCCGGGGATGCCCGGAACCCCTTCCGGTGACCCGATACGTACCCGGTACCCCCGGAACACTTCCGGTGTCCAAATACTATCGTCCTATATATGAATCTTTACCTCTCGACCATTTCGAGACTCCTCGTCATGTCCATGATCTCATCCGAGACTCCGAACAACATTCGGTCACCAAAACACATAACTCATAATACAAATCGTCATCAAAGGTTAAGCGTGCGGACCCTACGGGTTCGAGAACTATGTAGACATGACCGAGACACATCTCCGGTCAATAACCAATAGTGGAACCTGGATGCTCATATTGGTTCCTACGTATTCTACGAAGATCTTTATCGGTCAAACCGCATGACAACATACGTCATTCCCTTTGTCATCGGTATGTTACTTGCCCGAGATTCGATCGTCAGTATCATCATACCTAGTTCAATCTCGTTACCGGCAAGTCTCTTTACTCGTTCCGTAATGCATCATCCCACAACTAACTCATTAGTCACATTGCTTGCAAGGCTTATTATGATGTGCATTACCGAGAGGGCCCAGAGATACCTCTCCGATACTCGGAGTGACAAATCTTAATCTCGATCTATGCCAACCCAACAAATACCTTTGGAGACACCTGTAGAGCAACTTTATAATCACTCATTTACATTGTGACGTTTGATAGCACACAAAGTGTTCCTCCGGTATTCGGGAGTTGCATAATCTCATAGTTTGAGGAACATGTATAAGTCATGAAGAAAGCAGTAGCAATGAAACTGTAACGATCATAATGCTAAGCTAACGAGTGGGTCTTGTCCATCACATCATTATCCTAATGATGTGATCCCGTTCATCAAATGACAGCACATGTCTATGGTTAGGAAACATAACCATCTTTGATAAACGAGCTAGTCAAGTAGAGGCATACTAGGGACACTCTGTTTTTGTCTATGTATTCACACATGTCCTAAGTTTCCGGTTAATACAATTCTAGCATGAATAATAAACATTTATCATGATATAAGAAAATAAATAATAACTTTGTTATTGCCACTAGGGCATATTTCCTTCACCTACATCATGGAGATCTTGTCTACACGACTTTGAAACTGCTATTCTCGCAAGGTGATTCAAAATGTGAGGTCAAATTTGTGATCATCAATGGAATGGAAGATATGATCCTTGCTCAATTATTGTTCATGCTACATGGAAATTGTAAAGGACGGCCCATCGCAAAACTCTCCCGTCAAATCATGAAATGGAAACTATACCCCCCATGGTGATCAAGTACAAGCAAATGAGATATGAGACATGAGCGGGTGGGCAACACATGTACAATGTGGTTCATACATTATGGACAACTTCTCTATGGAACTTTGAAACTGCTATTCTCGCAAGCTGATTCAAAATGATCATGTCTTTGTAAACCCCGAGTCCACATCGTCATGTGGCAAGTTCGATTGTGAGGTCGAATTTGTGAACATCAATTATTGTTCATGCTACATGGAAATTGTAAAGGGTGGCCCATCACAAAACTCCCCCGTCAAATCATGAAATAGAAAGTATACCCCCATGGTGACCAAGTACAAGCAAATGAGATATGAGATGTGAGCGGGTGGGCAACACATGTACAATGTGGTTCGTACATTATGGACAACCTCTATGCGGAACTTAGAACTGCTATTCTCACAAGGTGGTTCAAAATGATCATGTCTTTGTAAACCCCGAGTCCACATCGTCATGTGGCAAGTTCGAATGTGAGGTCGAATTTGTGATCATCAATGGAATGAAAGACATGATATGTGATCAATTATTGTTCATATCACATGGAAAATGTAACGATCCGTTCATTGTGAACCTCTCCTATTAAATCGTGCATCACATTGTGGTGTGTCAAACCTATTCATAAGCAAATGCCAAACTAAACATTTGCAAACCATTGAGAATCTTTTTTTAACTAACCAGAGATCCCCAAGTTTCAAGATTTTGTACCTAAACCGGATGAATATTGCTTCCCTGGTGATGTGGGCATTTCTGACTTAGATGGAGAGGCTCCAGGACTACCTTCTGGAAGGAAGAGAAGATTGAAGAAGAAGAAGAAGAAGAAGAAGAAGAAGAAGAAGAAGAAGAAGATTGAAGAAGAAGAAGAAGAAGAAGAAGAAGAAGATTGAAGAAGAAGAAGAAGAAGAAGAAGAAGAAGAAGAAGAAGAAGAAGAAGAAGAAGAAGAAGAAGAAGAAGAAGAAGAAGAAGAAGAAGAAGAAGAAGAAGAAGAAGAAGAAGAAGAAGAAGAAGAAGAAGAAGAAGAAGAAGAAGAAGAAGAAGAAGAAGAAGAAGAAGAAGAAGAAGAAGAAGAAGAAGAAGAAGAAGAAGAAGAAGAAGAAGAAGAAGAAGAAGAAGAAGAAGAAGAAGAAGAAGAAGAAGAAGAAGAAGAAGAAGAAGAAGAAGAAGAAGAAGAAGAAGAAGAAGAAGAAGAAGAAGAAGAAGAAGAAGAAGAAGAGAAGAAGAAGAAGAAGAAGAAGAAGAAGAAGAAGAAGAAGAAGAAGAAGAAGAAGAAGAAGAAGAAGAAGAAGAAGAAGAAGAAGAAGAAGAAGAAGAAGAAGAAGAAGAAGAAGAAGAAGAAGAAGAAGGTATGAGTTTAGAAAGGCTTTGAGAAAATTTCATGTTTAGGACTTTGAGAAACTTTCAGTACCATAGGAATGAACCATCAATGGTTATTGTTTGGTGCCCAGAGAGGAAGAATGGCTGTGAATTTTTCATGACTGCCTCAAAAGTAGCCCATGAAGATAGATTCACAATCAAGGAGTGCCACCTGGATCATAGTTGTGGAGCTTGTAGAGAGAGTACCAAGGTGACTGTAGAGTGGGTTGCAGAAGCTGTGGAGGACATAGTTAGATCAAATGTAAAGACTGATGTAGAGACAGTTCTGAAACATACTAAGAAGAAGTTTGGGGTGCATGTACCTAGGAGTTTGGCATATAGGTCAAGACTGATGGCTATTGATGTTGTCCAAGGTGATCATAGAAAGCAGTATATCCGGTTGAGGGACTACCTACAATGTGTGCTTGACACAAATCCTGGAAGCAGGTGCATAATGACAACTTTTGTGGATCCTTTGAACCCAGCCCCCACACCAAGGTTCAAGTACATGTTCTACTGCCTCGAGGCATCAAAGGATGGATTCCTTGCTAGTTTTAGGCCTTTAATAGGTAAATTTCAGTGATGTAATCCTGTTTGAAATGTAAGTATTGGACATAGTTATATAATTTGACCCTAAGTATCACTGTTTATGCAGGACTTGATGGTTGCTTCCCAATTGCTTTTGGGATGGTTGACAAAGAGGATGATCCCAGCTGGACCTGGTTTCTAAACCAACTTAGAGTATGTATTGGCACCAGTAACCAGTTTGGGAACTACACCATCATGTCTAACAGTTAGAAGGTATTCTCTTTGACTCTACCATAATCTTATGCACATAGCCATGCTGCTATAGTTATCTCATTTGCTTATGTAATCAAACAACAGGGCCTTCTTGAAGCAATCAATGAAGTATTTCCTCAATCCCCACAAAGATATTGCCTTATACACATATATGCCAACTTCCAGTCAGCTGGCTTTAGAGCAGAAGAACTTAAGAAATGGGTTGACAAAGCTAGCTAGTCCTTCATTGAACATGGTCGCAAAGAAGGAATGGATGGTTTGAAAGCAGCATGTGAACCATCCTACATGTGGTTGAATGGCATCCCTAAGGAGTGTTAGGCTAGATATGCAATGGATCATGTGTGCAAGACTGACTCGGTTGTGAACAACCTTAGTGAGGTTTTCAACAAAATGATTCTAGATGTTAATTAGGTCCAAACCAATCAAGACCATGTTTGGAGTGTTGAGGACCAAACTAATGCTTAAGTACCAGGGCATCAGAGAGAAAACAGAGAGCTATAGGTGGGAAATAACCCCACATTACATGGAGAAGCTTAAAGAGAGTAAGAAGTGGGCTAAATATTGTGAAGCAAACATGGTTAGTCCCAACATCTGGCAAGTTACTAATGGAGAGAACACTTATTGTGTGAAGTTGGATGAAGGGAGCTGTGTAGGATCGGAAGTATGTCTAGAGGGGGGTGATTAGACTACTTGACCAAATAAAAACTTAACATTTTCCCAATTTTAGTTCTTGGCAGATTTTAGCAACTTTAGGACAAGTCAAGCAATCATCACACAATTCAAGCAAGCATGCAAAGAGTATATAAGCAGCGGAAAGTAAAGCATGCAACTTGCAAGAATGTAAAGGGAAGGGTTTGGAGAATTCAAACGCAATTGGAGACACGGATGTTTTTCCCGTGGTTCGGATAGGTGGTGCTATCCTACATCCACGTTGATGGAGACTTCAACCCACGAAGGGTAACGGTTGCGCGAGTCCACGGAGGGCTCCACCCATGAAGGGTCCACAAAGAAGCAACCTTGTCTATCCCACCATGGCCATCGCCCAAGAAGGACTTGCCTCACTGGCGGTAGATCTTCACGAAGTAGGCGATCTCCTTGCCCTTACAAACTCCTTGGTTCAACTCCACAATCTTGTAGGAGGCTCCCAAGTGACACCTAGCCAATCTAGGAGACACCACTCTCCAAGAAGTAACAAATGGTGTGTTGATGATGAACTCCTTGCTTTTGTGCTTCAAATGATAGTCTCCCCAACACTCAACTCTCTCTCACAGGGTTTGGATTTGGTGGAAAGAAGATTTGAGTGGAAAGCAACTTGGAGAAGGCTAGAGATCAAGATTCATATGATAGGAATGGAATATCTTGGCCTCAACACAAGGGTAGGTGGTTCTCTCTCAGAACATATGAGTTGGAAGTGTAGATGTGTTCTGATGGCTCTCTCCATGAATGAAGAGGAGGTGGAGGGGTATATATAGCCTCCACACAAAATCCAACCGGTACACACAATTTACCAATCTCGGTGGGACCGAATCAACAAACTCGGTCGGACCGAAATAGTAAACCTAGTGACCGTTAGAGATTTTCGGTGGGACTGACATGCAACTCGGTAGGACCTATATGGTTAGGGTTAGGGCATAACGTAATCTCGGTGAGACCGATTACACAAACTCGGTGAGACCGATTTGGTAATTAGCTAACCAGAGAGTTGGTCAGGTAAACTCGGTGGGACAGATTTGCTCTTTCGGCGAGACCGAAAAGTTACAAAAGGGAAACAGAGAGTTTACATTGCAATCTCGGTGGGACCGATCCGCTCTTTCGGTGAGACCGAAAAGTTACGAAAAGGAAACAGAGAAATTGCAATCCCATCTCGGTGAGACCGAGATCCCTATCGATAGAACCGATTTGCTAGGGTTTGGCAGTGGCTTATGACAAGTGAAACTCGGTGGCGCCGGATAGAAAGAATCGGTAGGACCGAGTTTGGCTTGGAGTTTAGGTCATTTGTGGATATGGGAAAGTAGCTGAGGATTTTGGAGCATATCATTAAGCACATGAAGCAAAAGGCTCATTAAGCAACACCTCATCCCTCCTTGATAGTATTGGCTTTTCCTATGGACTCAATGTGATCTCGGATCACTAAAAATGTAAAATGAAGAGTCTTGAGCTTTTGAGCTTGAGCCAATCCTTTGTCCTTAGCATTTTGAGGGTTCCACTTTCACCATCCATGCCATGCCAATCATTGAGCTTTCCTGAAATAATTGTCTTGGAATAGCATTAGCTCAATGAGCTATATGTTGTTATGAATTACCAAAACCACCTAGGGATAGTTGCACTTTCAAGCTGCTCTTGCAGGAGATGGGACATGACTAGATCACCTTGCCACCATGCAATAGCTGCAATGCAGAAGATAAAAGTTCACCCAGAAGATTATGTGCATCCATTCTTTAAGAAGCAAATGTATAAGGCTTCATACCAGCACATCATCTACCCTGTTCCTAGGCCTGAATTTTGGCCCAACACCAACACACCAGACATTGGACCACCGGTTTTTAGGGAGAAGAAAGGGAAGAAGTAGACAACTAGGAGAAAGGGTGAATTTGAAGTGCCAACTCCAAAGTATACATCAAGGACAGGCACAATAACATGCAGTAACTGTGGGAAGCAAGGCCACGGGTGGACACCTCTGTGAAGACAGGATTAAGGCCAAGTTTATGACAAGGAAGAACAATCACCAGGTAACTAAGCCAATGCACAATATTTCTGAAAATTCTGCAGCAAACAGAGCATCCTACTACTAGTTTTAATGCATCAAACTTTTGACCTGCTACTTGTTTTAATTGTAGGAAAATAAAGCATCCTACCCAGCAGCTTCAGCACCACCCAGGCCACCTACAGAAAGTGCACCTCCAGTTAGGGCCACATCATCTGTTGCTAGCCAGGCTTCTAGTCCTGCTGCAGCTTCAGGTCCTGCTCCAGCTTCAGCAAATGCAGTTAGGGCAAAACCAGCTACAACTTCAACAAGCAACCACTACTGTTACTGCAGTCTCAATAGCTGGATCAAGAAAGAGAAAGTACCCAGCAGCTTCAGCACCAGCCAACAACACCAGGTCAAGTGCATCATCTCCAGCAAAGAACACCAGATCAAGAGTTGCAAGAGGTTTCAATATGCTCCAAGGGTAGCATCAACCTCAGGTCAAGCTAATGTTGGTTCAAATAGGAAGAGTAAGGCCCCAAGCAAATTTGCTTTGTATTACACAACCAGTGGCAACCATTGAATATGTTGCAATATGGTTATGAAACATATATTTGTCATGCCTTGAACTATGTTTGTTAGGCATGCTTGGGACAATTAGTTTGGTATCGTTGTTTGTTGCCCTAAACTCTGTTGGTTGCCCTAAACAAGGTTTGTTTGAACTGCTTGGAACAATTAAGCAATGTGGTGTCATGTTGTTGCGTGGACTATTTTGATTTGATATGAGCCTGTTATGAATTGATTTCATATGCTGATCATTGTTTGATATGAACTGATTTCGTATGTTGATCAATGGTTGATATGAATTGATTTCATATGTTGATCATTGATTGATATGAATTGATTTGATATGTTCTCATCTAGGGGGTAAGTTGTCGACCAACCCTAAAATGACCTAGTTAGGCCATCTTAGGGAGCAAGTTGTCGACCAACCCTAAAACAACCTAATTAGGCCATCTTAGGGGGCAGGTTGTCGACCAACCCTAAAATGGCCTATTTTGGCCATCAAGGGGGGGCAAGTTGTCGACCAACCCTAAAATGGCATAATTAGGCCATCTAGGGGGGCAAGTTGTCGACCAACCCTAAAATGACCTAATTTGGCCATCTTAGGGGGCAAGTTGTCGACCAACCCTAAAACAACCTAATTAGGCCATCTTACAGGGCAAGTTGTCGACCAACCCTAAAATGACCTAATTTGGCCATCTAGGGGGCAAGTTCTTGACCAACCCTAAAATGGCCTAACTAGGCCATCTAGGGGGGCAAGTTGTCGACCAACCCTAAAACAACCTAATTAGGCCATCTTAGGGGGCAATTTGTCGACCAACCCTAAAACAACCTAATTAGGCCATCTTAGGGGGCAAGTTGTCGACCAACCCTAAAATGACCTAATTTGGCCATCTAAGGGGGCAAGTTGTCGACCAACCCTAAAATTACCTGATTTGGCCGTCTAGGGGGCAAGTTGTCGGCCAACCCTAAAATGGCCTGATTAGGCCATCTAGGGGGCAAGTTGTCGACCAACCCTAAAACAACCTAATTAGGCCATCTTAGGGCGCAAGTTGTCGACCAACCCTAAAACAACCTAATTAGGCCATCTTAGGGGACCATCTAGGCAATATAGGGGACCAACCCTAAAAATCATTCATCCACATAAAAAATGCTTTCATTCAGACATACAAATAAGCCATCCTTTTCATTCAAACACATAATACGAGATAGATCATTCATGAGTTCATTCATACATACAAATAAGTCATCCTTTTCATTCAAACACATAATACTAGATAGATCATTCATACATTGATCAGTACATATAGATAGATCCTTCAATACATATATCGGTACATATAGATAGATCCTTCAACACATCAAGGAACTCTTCATATATAGATCTAGGATTAAGATAACATAACAAGGGCACTCCTCATGGGTGTATAATCCTGGTCCACCTCTGCCTAGTTACTTGAAATGGATGAAAGTTGGCCCTCCTCCTTGCCCAGTAGATGATATCATCATCACTAGGGTTAGAGCCATTGGGGAATGCCTTCAGGAACTGTTCCTTGTCCTTGCGGTTGCGAGCTGCCAAGATTAGCTCAGCCAGGCAGCGGCGATACTCAAGCCAGTGTCTTGTTGCCACCGCTGGCCTCCCCCCTATGCTCTACTGCTCTTCTTCCCTCTCTCTACAAGTCTCCCATGGCCACCTCCTCTTTTGCATCTACAACCTCTCCAGGGTCCATGCCCACTGAGCTACGGGTCTAGGGATTTCTCTGGCGGCTGTGGGGAGGAGAAGGTAGGGGCTTGGGTTACAATAGGGTTACTGTCTTAGGGTGGGATTTATAGGTGGACATTAGGTGCTGGTAGGCTGGCTACAAATTTGGATAACAGCCCAGTTCCAGGCCCACCTTGGATAAGTGAGACATTTAGCCCAACTGTCAAATAAAATAGCAGAAGAGCACAACAACACTTACTCACTTCAATAAAACAACTATAGAACTAATAAAGCAACTAGAACTAATAAAATAGTTCTTCACTGCATTACTTAAGATAGGTTCTGAACACTACATCATTTCACATAACCATAACTTAAACATTGGCACCTCCCTTCACTCCAGTTACCATAACTTAAGCAGTTCCTACAATGCTGCACAAAATATACAAGTATCACCATCAACTTGCAAGGCATGTTATATATAGTAGGCCAACTTAGTTACTTATCAACCATACTCTGATCTTCTTGACTCTAGTATGGCCTTGATTTGCTCAAGTTTTTCCTAGCTCCCATGGCCAGCATTGAGCAAATCAGCTACAACTTTCTCCAGCTCTTTCTTCCCTTGTGCAAGAAGATCCCTGTCCACCTTGATCTCTTTCATAGCCTTCCTAGTATTGTGAATTATGTCTTCCTGGGCCTGAAGGATACAGTTCTTCTCCTTTTTAAGCCTAAGCTTCTCCATCTTCATCTCCATCTCTAGCTCTTCCTTCTGCTTCTCAAATTTGTCAGCATCCATTGCTTTCTGGTAGTCAATCTTTCCAACACAATCCTGCCAGTCAAACATCTTGCTAACATCATCAACTATTTTATGATACTCAGTGCAGAGATTATCATACTCCATCAACTTGGCAACCTCATCCTCATATGCATGCTAGTCTTGAATCCTGCCAAGGTTTTGCTCATGGAACATTTCCCACAGCTTGATGAGGCGGTTCTTAAGTACATCAGGCCAGACAGGATCAACCCACTTAACTACACCACAGTTCACACCTCCCTGTTCACTCAAACAACAGTTATAAATTCAGAAAATAATTTAAGTTTGATCAGACAACACATAGTTCACAAAATGCATAAATTCAGTGCTAAATTCAGTTGAAATAGAGTTACTATACAAGGAGGAGATGTACAAATTTAGAAATCTATGCAATTCAATACAATTAATATACAGAAGATATATACACATTTATAACTCAATCCAGTGCCAACTATTTTGAAATAGAGATAGATAGCATTTCTGCACTACTCTAGCTACAAAGACAAAACATTTCTGCTATGTACTTAATGCAAACAGAAACCAACACTTAGCATAATTGAATCACTGACTTCCTGCAAACTTCAAACCACTACACAATAACTGAATCCATCCAGCATAACTGAATCCACTAAGCATAACTGATAACCACAAAGCATAAATGAATCACTGACTTCATATATGAAGTAGAACACCACTCTCTGCAAATAAGAACATTGACTTCAGCTAACAATGAGCTACTGATTTACTACATTACTGACCTGGACAAGGCATCCATAGAACCTCCTCCCAGTGTTAGCACCTTCAAAAGCAACACACTTCCTAGGCCTCATCTGGTGCAGAGTGCACTTGGCAACTTCCTCCATGGGAGCACCACACCACAGTGGCTCAGGGATGGTGTCAGGTGTGTGTCCTACATGCAGTACAAGGTAAGATAGACAACCAATGCATCCAATAAATCCATCAAGCACTGGCTAAACCAAAGGAATCCATCCATACATATGTGCAGATCATCAACCCTAATTCCCAAATCGATTGAACCCTAACCCTAACCCTAAATAATGACAGAGAGATGAGGATGGGGCTTACAAAGTACTCCATATCCATCAGGCTGCCCCCCATGTTGTCGTCGTCGGAGCTCTCATCCCCATCATTCCAAGGAGGCATCCTAGCGGGCAACAAGGAAGGGAGATGGTCGGCAACGATGGCGAGCTCTCGGGCAGGGGAACAGAGTGAGGGGGAGAGAGTGGGAGTGTGTGAGCGAGAGTGAGGCGGGTCGGATAAGGCACCTGGTCGGGACGGCTCGTTCGCCCTAACGGCCGTCCACCCGCGCGCCATCAGCTTCTTGCCAACAAAACCCTGATGGGCGGGCCCCACGTGTCATAAACACACTTAAACTGTAACCGTACAGCCCACCACTTTTGTGGTAGTTTTTTGAAAAATTAAAAAAAATGGTAGTTTTTTGGAACGATAGCCCGTAATGTGGTAGTTTTTTGCTGATCACTCGATTCAAACAGCGATGGAGCCATCACGAAGCCAAAGGCTGGATCCCCGTGTCTCTCTCCAAACCTTACCACAGACTGTTCGGCCTCCCGACAAGTGGCCGGGGGGTGCCAAGTTTTATAGAAGGCATCTGCCAGCCAGCATAACACAAACTGCTTTTACTATGCAAGCAGCTCAAATTTTGAAATCCATGGCGCACAAACTGTTGTCGTGGGTGGGTAGCTGCACACCTTGGCCAACCCCAGACACGTGTGGTCATCACAGCAGCAGAGACACTAGTCTACATCAGGCAGTGCAAGCAAACATTTGCAGATTTTTCGAAATACACGGGTTCATCACTAGATAAAGTTTTGTCCGGCGATTTCAAAGACACGAGCAACAAGCATGGAGCAAATGCTCTCTAAAACACAGCAGAAAATCCTCAGATTTGACAGATTTCCAGCAATGAACAGAACTAAGTTGCCGAATATTATTTCTTCTCG
Organism: Aegilops umbellulata; assembly: GCA_032464435.1. Classification (NCBI taxonomy): domain Eukaryota; kingdom Viridiplantae; phylum Streptophyta; class Magnoliopsida; order Poales; family Poaceae; genus Aegilops; species Aegilops umbellulata. The sequence goes on along the minus strand of CP136059.1, from coordinate 356,882,725 downwards.
GCGACACCAAGCGGCCGTGTGCATGTATTCCTCCGGTGTCCCTCCATGCCACAGTTCTTGCATTTGCCAGGTTTGCGTGGTTTCTTCGGGGCATCCCCCCTGTCTGGGCAGGTGCTTCGCTTGTGGCCTTCATGACGACAAATGCTGCAGAGCCGCGTCCGCTTGCTCAGGCACTCATATGGAGCTTTCTCTCTGCTGTTTGTTGGATGACCTACGCCCCTTTGCTTGTCTGGAGCACAAACGAGAAGCAGACCATTGATGCTTGCAGACCGCCCTGCACTCTCCTCACGGCAAGTGCCGTCATTGACCACACATTCAGTCTCCCCATTGCCCGGCAACCTTCCACCAGGCAAATTTCTAACAAGGTACTCAAAGCCCAAGCCATCTCTTTTTCTGCAAAAGCAGCCCCACTCTCAACTAACGCTTTCAGACCAGCGAACATGTGCTGGAACGCTTCAGCACTTGCATCGCCCAATCGTGCTACTTCCATGGCTTTCGCATACAACGTCGAGTGCCTGGAAGTGAAAGACATGTTTACCGTGTTATCCTTTTGGTAATGAGCTAGGTGCCCAGGCAGCATGTCCCTTGCATCCTTTGTCCACCGTTTCAGTATGTGTTTTTGGGGGATCTCCTCCAAGTGGAGTACATCCATCACCTGCACAGGACACAAGTTTTAATATGAGTATTGGATGGAAAAACAGTTACCAACCCTTTCATCATTAATTATTTCTGAAACTTATTATATCGTTTATCAATTGCTTCGGCAAGACACGTGGAAACCCGAATATATTACCCGAAGTACATGGCAGCACAGCATTCCCGTGTGCTCAAATTGTCCGCACTCACAAGTAAATTCTGATCCATCCTCGTTTATGACCACCTCATAAACCACCCTGCGCCATTTCTCTCTGTTTGCAGCGTTGTTGTGTGTTGTCACATACTTCCTCATCTTCTCAACTTCGGTCACATTGTATGATGTCCCCTCGATTAGTAGACGGCCGAACTCCTCAAACATAGCCCTCGTATATATCTTGCTGGCATGTCTTTCTATAGCCAAATTTGTTCTCCGGACAAGGCCTCCCTGGAAAAGAATCATCAGTTTTTGTTTTCCAACAAGCAATGTATACAACCACAGCAATTTATTTATATTTTTCAAAAGAATAAAACTGTACTCACAGTCATGGTCGTCTTTTCCTCGTAGCTTTCCTCTCGCTCTTGGTCAAACTGAAGCCTCATGTACTGCCTCACAAATACGTGCATCGGGCTTGCATGCGGGATGTAGGACTTCAACATGTGGTTCCCACTCTCACTGCAATGCGTGCTTGTCATTCTGGCGCAGAACACCCCTTTAAAATATGGTTTTGCCCATTTTGATCTTATTTCATAGATTTGAGTCATGTAAGTATGCTTCCGGAGATTGTATTTATCAAGCAGCATGTTCCAAGCTGCCTCGAATTCATCCTTAGTTAGCATATGATTGACAACCTTGTGGAACTCTGATTGAAAGTCGTTTTTCTTCGTGTATAGTGGTCCCAAGCTTTCTTTTGCTTTCTTCAGAATATGCCATTTGCACCATCTATGCACACAACCTGGGTACACCTTATTGATCGCCACTTCCATAGCTTTGTTTTGATCTGTCCACAAACGCAAAGTTCAGATTAGTTAAAACTGAACTCAAATCTCTATGAATAGTTAACTACTCCCTCCGTTCCTAAATATAAGTCTTTTTAGATTCCAATACAAACTACATACGGATGTATATAGAAGTTTTAAGAGTGTAGATTCACTCATTTCCCTCCGTATGTAGTCCCTATTGGAATCTCTAAAGAGACTTATATTCAAGAATGGAGGGAGTAACATACAGACTGCATCTTTGATTAACAGTTGATGGAGTTTTGCATTCAACCTGTTAGGATTGTCCTTGGTGCAGGCCCTCCCATCATCCTTACGAACTCAGCAAAAACCCACTCAAAACTTTCAACTTGCTCATCTCTCATCAGCACCCCTGCCAGGATAATGCTTTGAAAATGATTGTTGACCCCTATGAAGAGACCAAACGGCATGTCATATAAGTTCGTTCTGTATGTCGTGTCGAATGTTATCACATCGCCAAAGAACTGATACTGCATTCGGTTTCTTCCGTCTGTCCACATCAGGTTCTTCACCCTGCTGTCACTGTCGGCTAGCACCCGGTATGTGAACCCTGGGTCACCAGCCACTATGTCTGCAAAAACCTCCAAGGTTTTTCTCACATCGTCATCAGCTTGCTCACGATTTATATTACCACATATGTTCCTCAGTGTCCTCTTTGTGAACGGCACCGTATCCACAGACCCAAAAAAACTCCCTATGATGTTATAGACCTTCCCAAGGTTCACATTGTTCTCCCTAAGCTGCTTGATCAAATCTTTAGTGTAAACATCGATATGTTTGTGTGACGGCCAGTGAACCTTTTCTCCCAGTGCAAGTGACATGGAATGGTTGTGCCCCTCACGGTGTTCCGTGATATACCAACTGTTGTCCGATGCTCGCAAAAGACGTACTAATGTGGGGCACTCGCATCTGCGCGATCTGCTGTTCTCCGCCGCAGGCTTCCCCTGCACACAAAGTGGACCAACAAAAAATCAATTCTCTACATCACAAGACAACTAAAAACAGGGGGTCCTTTTTTGGTCTTTGGACATAAATGAATAAAAGTGAGACTCGGTCAGATACTGGAACGCACCGAGCAGCCACAAACTATCTCTTGCATTGATTTAGACCTTTCTGCATTTATCCTGCTTTTGCCGTAGCGAATTCCAAACCCAATCTCCCACGAGTACAAATTGTAGAAGTCATATGCCTCACCAAGAGAATCAAAAGTCAGCCCAAGCTCTGGTCTGATCACACTCTTCGTAGGCTCTTCAGCATATTTCCGGATCGTCTGCTCCAATGCACTCATTCGAGAAGGGCATGGCGCCCTGTCTGGAGCGGCACTACCCAGGCGTAACCTGCATTTTCAGGGGGATATTGCCTTGTCACTAGACAGTTTCTTTGTCAGGTCATTGTTTCGACAGTAAATCATGGTGTAACAGATAATAACACTGTGTATGCCAATGCCAGGCTTCAGTTTTTTCAGCTAACTCGTTTTAAATCACAGGAAAAAAATTCCAAAAGAACAAGCCGAACACGTAGGTGAAATTACATATGCAGGCTTAATAAACATGGTACAGTAACGGAACTATTTAAAAAAAAATACCTCTTGGTCCAGCCAGGGGCTTGCGGGTTAACTCTGTCAGTAGACTGCGCAGAAGCAGCGGGCGATGTTTGTCGCCGCCGCCGCTCACCGCACTCTGGGGCGCCGCCAGCCCGCTGCCCGCACCCGGACGCGACATCGGAGCCATCATCGTCGCCCGGATTCACTTGCTCGGGCTGCGACAGAGCGAGCGGCAGTGGATCTGGGTGCTCTAGGTTGTCCGCCAACTCCTCACGCAGCGGGAACCTGTTGATCCCCCGGCAATGGCGGAAGCAAAATTAGCCTGTCGGCCCCTTTACCCCGCGAGCCGCGGCACTTACGAAAAATCTGGAAAACCTAGCACGCTTGTACTGTAGTAGATTCGAGCGCTCACCGGTCGACGGCGTCAAGCAGGAACTCGAGCCCGCCGTCCTCCATCTCAGCTGCTCCGGCGATTCAAGCGGCAGCCGCACGCCCAGCAAGTATTTTTTTTTTACCGTCCGAGTTGAGTCGAGGAAGATGCAGCACCGCGGCAGGATCCGGTGGGGTTCAAAGTGAACCGAGCGTGGATTAGTGTCGTCAGTCTCTGTTAAGGCAAATCGGACCCACTCAACTCAACCCCAAGCGCCGTCTCCGCACAACCTGTTCTTGGCTCAGCAGAAAAGGCAACGTCCTGAACCACCGATCAGAAAGGCCGCGCGTCGGGTTTGAGCCGACCAGGAGACTACTCTACAGGGCAGGATTTTTTTTTTTTAAAAAAACTTCCGATCTATTTCATCTTCAATCATGGCAGTACGATGAACATCCAGATCCGTAGATCACCTAGCGACTACAATCACTGAAGCGAGCCGAAGGCGCGCCGCCATCATCGCCCCTCCCTCGCCGAAGTCGGACACAATTTATTGTATTAGACAGCCGGGAAGTTGTGCTAAGACCCATAGGACCGGCGCACCAGAACAGCAACGCTGCCGATGAAGAATAACGTAAATCGAAAGGATCCAACCCGAAGACACACGAACATAGATGAACAACAACCAGATCCGAGCAAATCCACCGAGGATAGATCCGTCGGAGACACACCCCCACGACCCACCCATGATGCTAGACACACCACGGAAACGGGGGCTAGGCAGGGAGACCTTTGATTCATCTTCAGGGAGCCGTCGCCATCTCTTCTTCCTGAGCAGGACACAAAGCCTAACAAAACGCAAAGAAACAACTAACAACGAAGCTCTCCCGCCGGCCCTTGCCAGGATCCACCGCGCCCCCATGGCCCTAGGCCCACTGGAGACGAGGCGGACCTGCTGCGGCGACGATGAGAGACACAAACCCTGCTTTGTTTAGAAGGAGGAGGAGGAGGTTGCGGCTGGGGTTGCAGTTTGCACTGTAAGATGTAAGAGCATCTCCAATAAATAATGTATAATTGAATATGTAAAAGTGAAAATGTATAATTTACATCACAAATAAATGTCTTTTTACATCAGCAAAAAATTCCAACTGAAATAGATAATGTATAATTTGTGATATAAAACTAGTGCTCCAACACATGATGATGTATAATAGATGATGTAAAGCTAGTTCAACTACTATATCATTTATAACATAGCAAGTTCATTTGAAGCAAATATAGTTCTTAAAACATAATTAAACATGGTTCGAAGTATCTCCATCAAACTAAAACTACTACTACCCCGAGTCTACTTCAACTACATAGAACATAAAACTACGCATCATCGATCTTTTTTGCTCCCGGAACTAGTCCTTGCCAGGGTCGTCACACTCGTCATCGTCCTCCTCCGAGTCATCCAGTTTGATGAGTCAGACTCGACGGGGATAACTGTTGTGGGGCTAGCCTCCTCCGCCTTCATCGCCTTCTTCTTCTGCTCGGCCTTGCGTTTTTGGAAGAACTCACGCTCGGCCTGGACATACTCCAGATGCTCCCAAGCGAACCTCGAAATCGCTGTGTCGTCACTATCACGGGAACAACGAGAATCGCCGACTTCTTCTTCTTCTTCTCCTCCTCCTCCTTCTCATTCATCCGCCGAGTGTTAAGATTCTTCGGCCCAATTAATTCTGTGTCTACCTGAGTTTCGATCTCTGGAACGTTCATCTCGTGCCTCGGCCAGCCGAAATGCCACGCGGCAATGTCGTATGCACGCGCAGCCATGTCGACGAAGTCAAACGTGCCAATCCTGTAGCAATAGTCATCGCACTGGAACTCCACGCCCAAGTTCCCGGACGGCTTTTATCGCACCCCAAATAAACCGGTCTTGCTCTTAGAGACTTTCTTCGGCAGATCGCGGCTGTGGATCAAGACAATTGACCGGCGCAGAGGCGACCAACCGGCTATGGCTTCGAGACGATCGGCAGCGGCCGAGCTTCGAGACGAGCGGCGGGTTCAACCAGCAATCGTTTTCCCTTGTGGAGTGTGATACCAAGGGAACATCTTGTGAAACCTTTTTTTAAACAACCAACTTTATTAATTAGAAATAACAGTTACATCATCTATTAGAGGTTGTACAATTTCGACCAAAGGCTCCTCAAACCATTCCCTTGTCTCAGAAAATTTAGCTAGTCTGGCAAGCTCATGAGCTACCTTATTCGCTTCCCTATTACAATGCTCAAAACTAGTAAGAGGAAAATCACACGCTAAAAAATAATAATCATCAAACACTGTTGCCGCCGCTCCTGCTGAACGTCCTCCATTCTTCATGGTATCAATGACTTCCATATTGTCATAATTAATGACAAGGCGATTGCAACCCGCCTTATGTGCGAGAGATAGTCCGAACCTTAAAGCCAAAGCTTCTACTGTCAGGGCATCAACACACCAATCAATCTTCCAATTTCCACCAGCAATGAAGATTCCTTTATCATCTCTGAGAACAGCACCAGCCGTGCCCTTAAGCAAGTCATGATCAAAAGATGCATCCATATTAAGTTTGACAAAACCCATTGGAGGTCTAGTCCATGCCAATATTTTACTGAGTGCATTTGGGGAGAAAGCATTAACAAAGTTTGCCGCTAAAGCACGGATACCCATAGAAGTTTGTTGAGCATCTTGAAACTTTCCTTCATGGACCAGCCTACGTCTTCCCCACCATAAGTACCAAGCGGTAATAGCGATTAGTTCGTGGGTCTTCTGGAAGCCCAATATAGCTACATCATGATCTGGCATAAGAAGTAAAAGTTCAAGGACTGCCTCTCCTGCACGATCCATAACACAATCTTTGTTGATCACCTCATCCAATCCCAAATTACGCCAAACCTCCTAGCTTTGTGACAAAGAAACAACATATGCTTTGTATCCTCTGGCGCACTAGAACATGCAGGGCAGATGGGCGTGACTTTGAGGTGTCTGTTCGCAAGCGTAACCCGACAAGGTAGAGTGCCATGCAGTATGCGCCAGATGAAAAATTTGACCTTTGCTGGACAAGATAATTTCCAGATCTTACCCCAAATAGGATTAACATTGATTCTCCCCATACCGTTGGTATGTCGCAGCTTCCTCCCATGTTTTTGATTCCATTCTGCCAAATAAGCTGACCGAACAAAGAACAAATCATTCTTTGTGTAGCTCCAAGCAATGAAGTCTGACATATTATGCAGCAGAAGCGGGATGGAGAGGACTCTCTGAGCATTAATTGGCCACAATGTTTGCCTCACCAAATCTTCATCCCAAGAACTTGTGACTGGGTCAATAAGATCTGAAACCCTAGACAGGTGGTGTCCTCCTCTAGGAGTAATAGTTTTCCTATTTGCACAATTTGGGATCCAAGCATCTTCCCAAATGTCAATATTTTGTCCATTTCCAACTCGCCATATATAACCATGTTTCAAAGAGTTTACTCCTGCCATAATACTTTGCCAAGTGAAGGAGGAGCCTTTTTTAAAAGTTGCATTCACCAAATCACCGTCAGGGAAATACTTAGCTCTCAATATAGTAGCACATAAAGAATCCGGATTATTTAGAAGACGCCACGCTTGTTTAGCTAACAATGCTAAATTGAAACAATGTATATCTCTGAAGCCCATACCTCCTTGATTTCTAGGGACACACATCTTCCACCAGGCCATCCAATGCATCCTCTTCTGATTGTCCTCCTCACCCCACCAGAAATGCGCCATCGCGTCAATGATTCCTTTGCAATTTTTTTAGGAATTTTAAAGACGGACATAACATAGGTGGGGATAGCTTGTACTACAGATTTGAGGAGAATTTCCTTCCCTCCGGCGGATAATAATTTTTCTTTCAAACCACTTATTCTCATAATAATACGGTCTATTAGGAATTGAAAACAATCACTTTTGTCCATACCCACATTGGCAGGCAAACCCAAATATTTGTCATTGAGGGCTTCAGTTAAAATATTCAGAATGGTATAAATTTGCTCCTTGTCTTCAACTTTTGTATTGGGACTAAAAAAGATACTTGATTTTTCAACACTCACCCTCTGCCCGAAGCTGCACAATAAGAATCCAAAATTGATTTCAACGCCTCAGCATTCATGGCATTAGCTCGCATGAGAATTAAAGAATCATCTGCGAAGAGGAGATTGGAAATTGGTGGTGCATCTCTGCTCACTTAACTCCAGAAATACTTCCATTTTCCTCCGCGTGCGCCAAAAGGGCAGTCAGACCCTCTGTACATAACAAGAATAAGTAGGGAGATAGGGGATCTCCCTGCCTCAGTACTCTAGTAGGCTTAAAGCTCTCGGTTTCTTCCGCATTGAAGCGAACCCGGTACTCCACAGTGGATACGCATTGCATAATTAAGTTCACCCACTCCTTTTGAAATCCGAGTTTTAACATGGTTTCCTTTAAAAAAGGTCACTCTACTCGGTTATATGCTTTGTGCATGTCCAGCTTAATAGCACACAAACCCTCCTTGCCTGCTTTTTTCTTCTTAATAGTATGGAAACACTCATATGCCACTAAAATATTGTCCGTAATCATTCTTCCAGGCACAAAAGCACTCTGAGTGGGGCTAATAATATCTGATAAGATTGTCTTCAGTCGAGCAGCTATCATTTTTTATATAACCTTGTAGACCACATTACATAAACTGGTCGGTCTGAACTGAGTTACCTTTTCCAGGGAATTAACCTTTGGGATCATTACAATTGCAGTATCATTCCATCCCGATGGAATGGAACAAGTATTCACCGCCTGCAGGACCTCGTCAGTCAGGTCATCCCCCAGCATAGACCAAAACCTTTTATAAAAAGTAGCATGGAGGCCGTCCGGTCCCGGTGCCTTTAAATCACCAATCTCAAAGAGAGCTTTCCGAACATCTTCAGCCGTATAGGGGGCGAGAAGAGCATTATTGATCTCAGTCACTTTCCTTCGAACAAGAGAAAGAACCTCCGGGCTCGGTTGGGTAACTTCAGATGAAAATAAGTTTGAAAAATACCCCTTGATGTGGTCCTTTAAATCAGAATCTTGCAACCAAACACCTGTATCATCAAAAAGCTTTTTAATCTGATTTCTTTTCTTCCTGGCGGTAGCCGCATTGTGGAAGAACAAGGTGTTGCGGTCCCCGTGTAATAGCCAATTGGCTCGACCTCGTTGTAGCCAGTAAATATCCTCTTGTTCAAGAAGATTTTCAATAAGGACAAGAATCTCCTTCTGGCGCGCTTGAGAGTTCGCACTCATCGGTCCTCTCCGCAGTTTTTCCAATTCTTTTTCTAATTTGTTGATACGCCTTTTCGGACCCTTAAGAGTATCCCGATCCCAACTATGTAAGTCAGCCTGCACTGCCCGAGTTCGCTCAGCAAGGCACGGCCCAATACCCATCATTTTTGCTTTCTCCCAAGCAGTACGTACAATTTCCACAACTGTTTCTTCTTGGAGCCACCGTGCTTCAAATTGTCTTACTCGGTTCGTTGGTCGTTTAAACATATTACCATCAAAATATTCTGTGTCTAGGATTAGAGGACGATTGTCGAAATGTACGTGCTCTTCATTTATGACCGCCGCACGAGGAAATTTATTTGCCCATTCCACATTACATACAGCACGGTCAAGTCTCTCCCTGATTGCTCCTCTCCTCCAAGTGAAAGGATCCCCAATATATCCCAGATCTTTCAGGCCACAATCTCCCAAACAATTACGAAATTCTCTCATCCTTGCATTTGGTCTTGCATTGCCGCCTTGTTTCTCATGGGAATACATGATTTCGTTAAAGGACTGTGATAACTGGCAACCATGTGCCAGATTGTCAAAACCATCACACCCCCTCCTTCCACAAGAAACCCATCCCCTTCTCCCGATTTTCTAGACCATCCCGATCCCCCCGCATGAACCCCTCGCTTCTCCCAATTTTCTGGGCCATCCGGATCCCCCGCTAGGGCGGGACCGTCCTGATTCTACGCACACACGTTTGTAGTTTGAAAAGAGAAAAAATGCGATAGGAGGGGAATCGAACTGACAACCTCCAACAATTAATTTAGCAACAACAACCACCTGCGCCACTTTATTGATTTCTTTCAACTTGCAGACTACTTGTACATTCCTGAGATCAGATCGGATGAAACTGAAAATTCAAACCGACGGACTCACTTGTCTGGGATTTGAAACTAATTCCTGGACATTTTACACCGGTTCAGGTGGTTCGCAAACTCGGTGTCCCATTCCTTCCTTTTTTAGATGCAAATCACCATAGTGTTTGTACTTAAGTTATCTGATATGAGGTTCGTTACCACGTATGTGGTATGCAAATTATCCTGGTATTCCCACATAAGTTACCGGGGTTATGTTTTTCAATAACTTTTTCTCCTCTTGGTCAAAAGTTATCGCAGTGTTTGTACATAAGTTATCGGCTATGCAGTTCGTATATTACCGTGTTATTTTCACATAAGTTATCGAGGTTATGTATTTTAACAAAAAAAACTTATTGGTTAAAGTTATCATGGTATTTATACATAAGTTATCGGGTATGCGGTTCGTATATTATCGTGCTATTTTCACATAAGTTAACGGTGGTATGTTTTTGACACCATTTTCCCTACTTATTCAAAGGTATCGCGGTGTTTGTATGTAAGTTATCGGGTATGCGTTTTGTATACTATCGTGCTATTTTCACATAAGTTACCGGTGATTATGTATTTCAATAACCTTTGCCCCTTTGATCGTAGTCGCCGTGGTGTTTGTATGTAAGTTACCGGATATGCGGTTTGTAAATTGCCATGTTATTTTCAGATAATATAAGGTGTTGGGGGTATGTTTTTCAACAAATTTTTTCCCACTCACAAAAAAAAGTTTTTTTCCCCTTTTGTCAAACTCACCGCGGTGTTTGTACGTAAGTTATTGAGTATGAGGTTCGTATATTATCATGCTATTTTCACATAAGTTATCGGGGTATATTTTTCAATAACTTTTTTCCTTTGGTCAAAGTTATCATGGTGTTTGCACGCAAGTTATCGGGTATGAGGTTCGTATATTATCGTGCTATTTTCATATAAGTTATCAGGGTATATTTTTTAATAACTTTTTTTCCTTTGGTCAAAGTTATCATGGTGTTTGTATGCAAAATATTGGGTATGTGGTTCATATATTACCGTATTATTTTCACATAACTTATTGGGGTATATTTTTCAACATTTTTCCTTTGCTCAAAGTTACCGTGGATGTTTGTGTGCAAGTTATCGGATATGTGATTTGTGTAATATCGTGTTATTTTCACATGAGTTACCAGGTGGTTTTTTACCTACTTTTCCTCCTTTGTCAAAGTTATCATGATGTTTATACGTAAGTTATCGGGTAGTTTTGATGAACCACGTATTACGCTCATGTCTGTATTGCCATCCTAGCTCTAAACTAATCTTGAGGCCACTTAGCATCTCAATCAAGGTAAACGTGCAGAAGACCGGCTCTCGGTTTATATTCTCTAGATACTGAACTTTGCACTGCCCAACACACAAAGTTGCTTCCTTTTCTAAACAAAAAAAAGCACAAAGTTCTTCCAATCCCAAATGCCATGTCACCATCCAACAGTTCTTGCAACAAACAACAATCTCGTGTTGTAGTAATATCAGAGCAGAGCAAACTGTAAACTCGAAAAAGAGGCCTGGAATCACATGATTATAAAAAAAAGTGGCAACAAAATCTACAGAGACTAGCACAGCAAGGTTGCCAGCAGTAGTAAACAACATCGAAGTTGTACAACTACCCTGCTGTCAGGCTCATATGCATCTGCTCGTAGGAGGCACAACAAGCTCCGGCCATGGATGGGAATGGAGCTGAAGACGGGGATGTTACCTCGGCCGATTGGCAACCAGCAACGTAGGTGGGGGAGATGTAGATGGGAGGGATGGAGCTCCTCTACTGAGCGGCCGGAAGTGTGGCTGATGCGTGGTGGCATCGTCTGCCACGACATCTCTGCGATGGACGGGCGGTGAGGTTGCAGCAGGATCCATCAACGACAAGAAGCGGGGTTGGGGCCATCCACAACAAGCAGCGGGGATAGCGGATCTCGGCTCCCTTCTCCTTTTGACCGGGAAGCAAGGCAACGACTGACGGCTTTAGGTGGCTGCGGATCTCGCCGGAATCCGGAACCCGGAGGCCCTTGCGGCTGGGAAAGGAGGTGGAGGTGCCAGGGGCTAGCCGGCTAGGTGAGGAGGGAAGGTGTGCTGCGCCAGAGCCGGGGGTGTGAGGCGAGCGGCGGGGTCGAGGTTTGAGGCGTGTGGCGGCGAGGCGCGTTGGCCACTGGGGAAGAAGGTGGGGAAGGGAACGCCTCATTGAATTTGGATCGAATGCCTCTCGATGCGTGTGGCAGTTTTGCAATCTGCCACACAGTTGCCAGATACATATTTCGTTCGTTAAAATCACCATGGACAACCCATGGGTAGGATGCTCGATTATGTAACTCCTGAAGATCAGACCAAGAGAGGGATTTCTCTGTCCAACGCGGATACCCATAAAATCCCGTAAAGCGCCAATCCACAATATCCTCTTTCATAAACATTACATCAACTAGTAGACTGCCCGTGCGTTGCCACGGGCTTTTCATAATTTGTATTGGTTGCATGTAAAATTTCATATAGATAGAAAATATAGCCAAAATAATTGTAATGTACTTCGCTTGCAATGTATTTCGATAATAAAATGTAATTCTACCCTATACACAAAAGGGTTATCATATCTGATGCACAAAATAAAGGTGGTACACAAACATTCACCTCTTTATTGTGCATTGCATTACAAATGATAATAACACTTGAATTTTTTTATGCTTAAGATCGATTGTCTCATGAAAGCGTGTGCATTGCTATTCTCCATTAATTAAAATTAACACATGGATGATTTTGTTCCCTTTAAAAAAATGTTCCAAGATGTGTTACAACCAGAAACTTAATTGCAATGTGCAATTGGCTGGCAAACTATTGCATATGAACTTAGGCACTTGAAACCATACAATTTACCATTTAGAAATTGCTCCAGCAAAACACATCTTCTAGAACATGCTACTCCTGGCTATCTTGGGAGAGGTAGATACATCAATCTTTGATAACATTTGTTGATTAAAAATTTATTGGCATTTATTTATATTTTTATAGTAATTTGTAGTTTTGTTAGAATTATGTAACTTCAGATTTGGTGTATCGGCTCAAAATGAAATTCACATGAGACTCAAAAGGAAATGTGTGTGTTGTACTATGAATTATGATGTAAAGGGAAGCGACCAACTCCTATTCAAATACCAACCGGAGAAAAACCCTAATTATACATACACTAAGACATTAAAATAAAAAATAAGGGTTAAAGGGCGATTGACATGCAGCATCAATTGTGAATAAGCAGGCTAAAACTTGCCCAGAGAATATAGCTCACGACTATCCGAAATTGACTCCACATGTCTACGCTATCCGAAAACCGCCATATGTGAGAAGGAATGGGGTCAGGACGTCTCAGGGCAGCACGCTAGATCAGACCGGATCACATCATGCTGGAAAAAAATATAGTTTTCTAGAATATTGCAAGGCATCCTGAAGATATTGACGTTACAAGTTGCTACGAGCTTAAATGCTTAAAACAATCAACCGAAAATACCAACATACTTCTCCATTTTGAGCTAGTCCACCTAATGAGGACTTCTTCATTAATACCCACAATCGTTCCTCCCTCTATATAAGTCTTTTTTGAAAGTTCAATAAGGACTACATACATATGTATATGGACATATTTTAAAGTGTAGATTCATTCATTTTGCTCCATATGTAGTTCACATTGGAGTCTCTAGGGAGACTTATATTTAGGAACGGAGGGAGTACAAATAATAATTTCAGTTGAGTTGAAAGACTTAAATGAAAACCAACAAATATATGAAGGGTTATTTCATACTGTTATTTTAATGGGCACCAATAACATCCTTTTCAGCATCATAATATATAATCCAAAATCATATTAACAATTTTGGGGTAACTTTATACTACTTATGAGTATAAATAATATGATTAATTAACAAATCTTGGATTGTAATAGATCTGAAAAAACATTTATATGTTTCAAAGAGTCAGATGGTGTAAGTATCGTCTGAATTCTAGATAAATAAGGATATAGAGTTGTTAAGTTCAAGAAAACAGAATGGCTCTCCATACACAAAGTCTAAGTTCACCACCTTTAGATGTATAAAAGGGGAAAAGACGCTATGAATAAGAGTAACAACAAATAAAGATAGAAAGGTGTTAAGTTCACCACACTCTTTATTTGCTTACTGGGTTGAGTAGGTAACAATATGATTTAGAAGATGATGACTTCCTAGTACTTAAGCACATAACTGTACTCTACTGAACCGTGGGGAACGAATCGGAGGTACAGTAGAAGAATGAACAAATAGATTTTATTTATATTATCCACACCCTACATGTACAACACTGAGAAGCTCCTCGTGAAACAAGATTACAACAGTGAGCATTGAACAATCATACTCTCTTCTTGCTAGTCGATGCTGAGAACACTTGTGCAACAATTATTATATCAATGCCCTTGTAGATAGGTTGATGAAGATTGCCAGCAATGAAAATATCATCCAGTACATAGGCCTGAAAATTTCACCATTGGCACTCATGGGAATTAGTTAGTACTAAAAGGAATGGTATAGCTCTCGCAAGAAATTTCACACAACTCCATTGCTGGTTCTTCAATGTCAACATTTCAGCATATATGTGAATATTAAAAAGACTTCACATACCTAAATAAATTATGAAAAACACTCATGCTGTAGTACGCCTCCCGTGTCCTCGTCAGTTTTGATGCACCTACCACGTACTTGTAGCTTGGGGCGCGACCCCTACATCCTTGGTGGCGGCCACGGCGGCCACATCCACCTACATCCACGCTTCTGCAGGAACCATATAACAAAAAAAATTGTGGACCAAATGTTCATGGAATTTTGCAGTATGATATAGACTACAAATGGGTATGATAGGCAAGAATCCTCAAATTTCCATTATACCATAATGTCTAGCTTAGGGATTTTGTTCCCTATCTTCTTATTTGGCACTACACCAACATTTAGCATGACGTCAACGACCACATAACGCCTTCATCACTGGTTAGCGATCTGATCATGTCTCTTACTACCTGAAAGCACAAATATTAAATTCTATTGTTAAAGATATATTCTTAACATGTCAATAAGAGGGAAAAGCAATATGGCAATTCAATGTCTCATCGACCCTGCAGTTGGCAACATCCCAAGTGATGATCAATTTTAAACATAATATTTAACTACAAGAATGACTACAATACAATTCATCATTTCTTTGTTCTGGGCATTTTTTCCCCTGAATACGTGATAATACAAGGACAAACTTAAAATATGCTGATACGATGTAGTGCCATCAAGCATGGATAATTATGCAAGGACAAACTCATGTTCTAGGAATTTTTTACCCTAAACGATGCATGAAACGACCAATAATAAGCACATTAGAAAAATTGTGCATCTCTCTTTGTCCATAATAAGTTTTGTTGCTTCTTCCAAGTCAGTTTATTATTTAACCATATCATTCGGCCACCACTCTGTCTATGTAGGGCGAGCGCTAGCATTAGTAGCATTTATCTAAACTCTGATTACCAGCACTTACAATGATTAACATGAATGTTGGTGCAAATAGAACTCACTTGTGGTGAGAAACTGAATAAGTGTTGTTGAAGGGTTGAGTGTTCGTCAATACAGCCCGAAGAAAACTTTAGAAAGGATGTTTCTGTCCACCAACATAAATAAAGAGGTAAATTTGTGATCGTGCGGCAAGCCTGATAAGCCACATAAATAAAGAGATATATCTGTGATCGTGCATAAAGTAATTAACAAACCCCGTTTTACCTCACGCCCTGTCCATCCGCTCCCAGCTTACTCCCTAGCTCCATGTTGCTCATGCTCGCCCATGTGTGCGTTGTCAGCCAGCTGGTGGCCCCAACTCGTTCGGCTCCGTCCGCTTGGTGCCAGATGATTAGCACATGGATGCATCCGCCGGCCGTACCACCTGCACATCAATGAACAGTGGATTAGTACATTGACATGGATAGAAAAATATAAAACTCACACAAACGGAATTTACAGAAATCAGCAAACACTAATCTGAATACCTTCTAAATCTCACGTAGTGCAGGGGGTGCTCTGAAAGTCTAAATATCATTGTGTTACACAAACAATGTTCCTTTCTCAGTCTACTGGGTGCCCTTAGACAGGGCCACCTCATTGTCAACCACTCCCGCATCCCTCACCCTGTCAAACCGGGTCGTGGCTTACTCAGAATTCATGAATGCCCGTGTGGCGTCATCCAAAGAGCTAAGAAAATTCTCGCCAACCGCATCGCCTTCCAGCAGATGGTCCTTACGAAGGATCGATGCCGCTGCCCCTATTCCACTTTTAATATGATGCATCCAGATTCTTTTTATAATAATTTCTCACATGTTTCAATTGAATAATTTGATTATCCTAACCAATTAATGAACCAGAGACGGTTTTTTATTCCTACCTTTAAGTCATACTGTATGTTTCAGTGGTGCTGTTTTTTCTTTAGGCAGCTTGCAGAATGAATGATTAAGTTTTTTGGGCCTGCATCACAAATGGGTTTGGCCAGATGCTTGACTAGTTTTACGACCAACTATAGAAGTGTATTCATCATTTCCATTGGCATGACCGTAATTTGTGAATCAGAAAAGATAGAAAAGCAACCTTTAATGTTATATATAAAACGAAAGAAAAAAAGAATCCAAGTAATTAGATTTGTAAAAAGAAATACATTTGAGATGTTTCATCGATACAATAAGCACATCAGTAGGACAGTATAATCATGGTATAAACTTGCTTCCTTTTTTATGATATAGATACACGCATACTGGAAAATTTGCAACAACAATAGATAACAAGATTATTTTTAGCTCACCTTCTGATTCCATTGTCGCTTTATCATCAGTTCATCAAAAGTGAAATTAGCCTACGAAGATAACCATGTATACTGAACACACGAGAAAAACACAAGTTTAATCCATCGGCTTTATAGATCCTTGATAGATGCCATCAGGTTGAGAAATTTGATGTTATGAATAAGGCATGAAGAGAATTGTCTGTTGGTCAACATTTGCAGGAGTGAGCTGGATCAAGGATGAGTTTTCGCCATCGGTAAACAGGGACATGTTCATGTACAAGCTGTAGGAATAAACTTTAGCATTAATTACTGAATAGCATACAAAATTGTGTAATATACTGCAAAGTATAGAGCAAAATCACATCCCTGGTGTTGAAACACCAGTGGCACAAGGCACTTTGTCCAATTTGTGCTTCCAAGGGTAGTCTCTGAACTCTGACATGGTGGCATCATCACCAACTTACACTCGCTTGTCAGCGCAGCTGTGATGGCCCTTGCTGGGACTCATACCTCTGAGTCATGCCCCTCTTTCCAGAATTTGTCCAAGGTGCCTGAAAAAAAATACTTAATTAACCTCCAATGAAAATAATAATACAGCATGTCAGCATGGATAGCTATATGACTGTATTAAAAATTACTCTAATGTGACACAATGGTTTGAGTTGCTAGATATGGTGGGTCATCTAGTTAAATTCAGGTCTTACTTCCTGCTTGCTGCACGAACTTCCTCGGTGGTAAGCATCGCAGTCGCCAGCATACAGGTTCATCACCTGAACTTACGCGCACAAGACATGACCTGATGCCCGATGTAGCCACATGCATAGCAGAACCACAGCAAGCGCTCGTACTGAAGTTTAAGCCCCACCCTTGTTCTCTTTTCCTTGATCCTTGCTATCATCGCAACTGAAATTTCCAGCGCCCGCTATATACAGGAAAAGCAACCCGTACATGAATAAAGTTTCCAAACTACTCTCCCATCACGTAGTTCAATTTGGAGGATTGTTCTCATGTCCTTGCATAGAGCACGTACCATCACATATGTTCTCCAATTCATCGAGACAACAAGAATGTGTACCCATATCCACAACCAAAGTGCACAAAGTACTTATTGCCTCCCAAAAACGTGAACGTCAGATCCTCTTTGTCCTTAGCCTCCAAGCATCTTCTAGCTCATCAAACAGAAAACATATTTGCAGCGAAAAGTGATTCAATATATGAGCAATTAGGACAAGATTAGTGCTTTGGGAATTGAGAGAGTTGTCCTCCGTACTCATCCTTATGATAACATGCTTTGGGAATTAGGCGCGGACGAGATTCTGTGGAGATGTTCGATAACATGCTTCTAGAAAGCGTCATGTTACACCACACCCATCCTAGACACCATAGTACGTTGTGAGGTTGACTCGTGCACCACATTTGCCACCTGGTCTGGCCGCCCTGCCAACCCAAGATCGTTCCAAGCCAATATTTTGCTCGGTGTTCTGAAGATCTGCAGAAGAGGTTGTAAAAATCATCAGGTGTGTAACCTGCATATAGAAGAAAGATTGATACGTGCATGTAAAACTGAGAACCACCAAATCTGATTCAAACACGAAAGAAAAAGGGCAAGCTTAATTATGCTATCCTGCTGAGCCACGGCCGGCACTACCCCTCGTCGTTTCAGGAGGAACAGGAGAGCACGAGTAGAGGATACAGATTAAGGGGATGAGAGGGGTGGGGTGGGGATCACGAGAGCTTATCCATGTCTTGGGGCGGCCATCCATGCCGAGCGGCAGCAGCGAGGTGCCATCGTGGTGGTGACGGACTGACGGGCGATGCATCCAAGGCGCCGGTGACGCCGGCGTTCTCGTGATCCATGATGGCTGCGTCTGCTCGGATGGTCGTTTCTGTCGAGGTCGGACAGACAGGGCCGCACGGGCCTTTGCAGAGGGCGAGGGTAGAGGGTTGGCGGATGGGGAAGGGAAGTACCGGGGATGTGGTGCTGACTTGTTGGTCTCAGATCACCGACGGTCGCCGGTATCCGAGGCGTAGCCGCCGGCGGTGTCCTGGTGATCTGCGATAGTCGCGTCTCGGTGATCCGCGACGTATCCGAGGCGCGGCGGTGGCGGTGCAGGCGGCGGCGGTCGTCGTCGGTGTCTCCCTGGTTCGGCGGCGGCGGCTGCATCCCGGGAGAGGAGGAGCAGCGGCTTGGGATCTCGTCCGCGCCTTCCTGCTAGGTCCGCGGCGGCGGCGATCTCATGCTTCTGCAGTCACAGATTGTAGGTTGAGGGGATTGAGAGGAGCAGGAGGCATCGCTCGGACGTGCGTGCGGTTCGTTTGGCAGTTTTTTTTCGCTGGTTTAATTTCATAGAGATACATAAATGCTTTCATGATGAGGTTTATTTGTCATGATTTACATGTTAATTTCCAAAAAATCCGTTATTTGTTTCCTAAAAATAAATTGCATTAATTAGAGAGATCTGTTGATTTGGATAAGTTAGGAAAGTGTAGTCCGTGATTTTGTGTGTGTTAGGAAAGTGCTGCTTTGCTAAAGAAAGAGGGAAGAGAAAAATAAACCGGTTTGGAGAGTGGTGGTGGGAGCCGGGATGAAAAAAAAGCGAAAAAAAACCGCGCAGACTATTCACCAACTGCTCCATTAGGAATAGAGATTGCCAGTCCAAGACGGGTTTTTTCGCTGGTTTTCTTTCGTTGGTTTATTTTCATCCGTTTTTTGGTTTTTTTGCGTGGAGGGGAGTACCTGGAGGCATCGCTCCCTCATAACATTATTGGTTGGTTCGGTTTTTTTTTTTTGCATGGAGGGAACTAACTAGGAGGTGGGAGGGAGTACGAAAATAAACCATCTCGGCTGAGCAAGAGGTGGGAGCAAGTACCAAAGAAGTACCAAAAAAGACCGGGTGAGGTGGGACGAAAATAAAACCCGGAACGCGACCTACCAACTGAGACATTAGGAGTAGAGATAAAATGCGCAGACACATAGTTCAACTCAATTTTATTCTCTTCCTGATAAAACAATACAAGCCCACCGGCCTTCCCCTGACTTTCATCTAGAAACATAGCATCTTGTGAAAACCTTCCTATTATGAACGAAACATCTTGTGCCATGCCGTCAGAGGCGCACAAGAAATAAAAGCAGAGGAGATTTTTTTTTGTGACGAAAATGGATCAGATTTTGTGTATGTCGCGGGCAGATCTATACACTTTGACCTGGACTTGTTCGCCACCGGCTCCTTTGGAAGGCTTCCCGGCACACGGAGGTTCTTAAGTCTTAACCAACGTGGGCTTGACTTGGTCGGAGCAGTTCAAGGGGGTTCAGGAGGACGGGTATTTCTCAGTTGACAGTCGATAAGCGACACCCGTGGCACAACAACTTGCAACACAGAAACAGATTCTCTAACGGTACAGTACAACAACTAGAGAAAAGCGGGCACACCGTCGAGCTCTAGGGCCACGAGCAGCAGGACGTCGTCCATCACGGCGTCCAGACCCCATAACGTCGCGGCAAACATGAACCGGAGCAAAGACGCTTCTTTCAGTCACCACATGCCAAAAAGAAGAAAAAGGAATTAGAGCAGTACCAGAAGCCACGCATCTTTCAGTCACCGCATCCCAAGGTAAAAGAAAAGGAAGCTGCAGTTCAACATTCATTAGCAACGGCCAGATAAAAGTTTAAAATGACACATGATGGATGCGAATTAGCCAACTACGCGGTTAAATTCCTACAAGTCCACCGCACGGTTCTCCGGTGCGCGCTAGAAGAGGGGGCACGCCACAGGAACACCCCAACAAGCCATTTCTGCATCTCAAACACACACGGAACGGAAGAACCTGCGCCCAACCGAAGCCATCGATCTCTGGACCTCTTAATAATACCTGCAGGGCAATAATGAATGTTATTGGTCAAACAAGGCTGTACTGTTCCTTATATCTCACAATATTTGTATGATTCAAACACTGAACATTAGCTTCAACATCGTGGAAACTGGGCCGAAAGCTCCAAAGTCGAATCATCTAAGCTATTGGACAAAACCAATGGAAGAGTTCATTTTAAGTGGCACGCCTTCAACTTACTTCTATTTTTCTCAAGTCTTTGGAATATTTCCATTGTTGACATATTCTAAGTAAGTCTTTGTCCACATCAGAGGCTAAAATGCCAGTTGTTAAAATACCCCCATCAGAGGTAAAAGCATAAAGCAAGTGCATTTATTTAGAACCTAATAGGTATACTTTTCAGAAATATATGAGCTAGAAAGTCAGTATTAAATCAAACAAATTAAATCCATGCAAAGGAAAAGCCTCAAGCAAGATAGTCTGTAGCAAATTGAAATATACGAGCTAGATGGTCAATGGATCCCTCCAGCCAGGTGTTTCGCGGCCATCATTGCCCATCACCCTATTAATTAATAATCACTAATTCCTCCAGCTCTCAATTGATCAAGGCTAAATTTGACTATGCAAGTGCTCCACCCACAGCAGGTTTTATTGCCTTCACTCAACAGGAAATATTTGTTTGGATGTAACTGCTCCTTATTCAATCATGATTCACTCCAATGTGACTGCCATGTATAGCAGATTACAATACGTATGTTTAATGTTTAACTAATAAAGAGTCAAGAATAGCAGATTCCATATCCATTCGGAGGTGATAGGGGTTGGTAAATTCCTAAAGCTCTAAGTGGAGTATCTTTTGGCTAGGTATGAAGGATGGCAGATTCATAACAGTCATCACAAAGGCTGTAAAGACCATCTTTGATGATCGTACATCTATATCTATATCTATACCTCTATACCTACTATTAAAGCAAGGTGATATTCTTGGTTTCGTCCCGCTTAGGTGATTTTATATTTTTTTTACTGTATTCGAGGTGGTACTATTTTTTGCTACAAAACAGATTCATATACGTTACCGCTGCTTTTTTGGGTCTATGTACGCCAGCGCTACTCTGGGCCTTTTGTTGGTGTACGTGGGTCTATGTACGCCAGCGCTACTCTGGGCCTTTTGTTGGTGTACGTCACAAACGTATTGGGCCATGGGCCTGCTCTTGTGCTTAGAAGAAGGATCGAGCCCACGACCTGCTATTTGCTTCCTTCAGACTACAACCAACTAAGCTAGCTCCTGTTTATGTTAACTACACCGCTCATTATGCATTTAAACAGTCCCACCTCGCTTTTTTACACGATATTTTACCAGTTTATATAGCCCACGAGTTGTCACAGAATAAAAAAGACATCAGGAATAACGAACAGGGGCTGAAGTGTGGGTCCTATTTAACCTTGAAAGCAAAGGAATTTCGTAATATAAGAAAGAAGAAAGAAAAGGACACAACAAAAAAGTTGCGGTGTGAATATCAGTTAACTCGCGTGAAATGGGGGTTGGAAGGGAGGACCATGCCATCTCTTGTAATTAAAGGAAATTATGGTCGTACAAGGCAAATGGATAAAACGAAACCTCGATCGAATGAAAATATTGCGGACTCCTAGCTTTTCATTAGGAAGACACCTAAGTTTGCGGACTCAATTTATCATAAAACTTTATTTCATTGATAGCATTGATTTTCATCAAAAATTATTATGCAGCTAACAAAAAATGTACATATATAAAATAAGGCTAATAGAATTATATACACCTTTTGACGTAATGTTAGAAATTAGGATAACACCAAAACCGATTATGTGATATTTTCACTCTTTCCTCTTATGAACAGAAAGTGTACATAAGGATCATTTTTTCAATGGAGATGTCGCATTACATGTCACATTTTTTTTCACAAGGAAGGCACATTGCAGCACTAAATTTTATTCAACTCATATGCATGATACATTGTGCATTAAAAATCCTTTTACCTGAAAGTTGTGAAGGAAATCATAGAAGGATGATCTGAATTTGTACAACTAAAACTGATTATATTCTCAAATTGATAAGCAATGCCATCGTTCCTGAGAATGTGATAGATAGCATCAAGTTCACCAGATGAATGCTAAAGAAAGCTACTGGTTTGAGGGCGACATCTGCAAGCAAGTGATCATTGATATCATAATTTGTGTATCAAAGTCATCTCCAGGAATGATGATGAAGAACCCACATTTAAAACCTTGATGGCAATCGAGAAGCCCAGTCCAAAAATGCATATCTTTTGAGAATATCTTTACCATTTTGCATCCAATCTATTGACATAAATTTGTTGTGGCCATATTCTGTGAGGCCGGGAAGGAAGATAAACAACGGCACCGATTGGGTGTCTTGTTAAAATAGAGGATGTCGACACGTGTAGGGTTTGTGGGACGGTCGTCTCGAGCCATTCTTATAAGGGTTAGGGGCATGTGATTTTTTTTATTCCATTGCAATGCAGGGGCATATGCGGACTCATCTCCTTGTTGTACATTTACAAAGAGAAAGAGGACATGAATGAGGATATGCAACAACACGGGTGGGATGCCATGCTGAAATAGAGGATATGAACCAGGGTTTTGATCTCCCGTTGCAACGCACGGGCATATGTCCTAGTCATCTCTTAATGAACAACCCGTTAAATCTGTCAAGGCCAGGGGAATTTGCTTGACCACATTATCAACGTCTTATTCAGAGGAGGGGGTCGAGAGGTAGCCAAAGACCATCAACCTGTTGCAGAAGCTCAGAAAGATCAAATAACAAGTGGGGGTTGGCCACGGCAGATACTCTGTTACCAAACGTTCTCGAGATGATAGCAGCTTTGACTTCATCGTCATCAGTTGAGGGGCCCTGACGGTCAGCAAGAGATTGATGATATTTCTTCTGTAGGCTTTATTGGCCACCGCATGGAAAAAGTTCGAGTTTTCGTATCCAAAGCAGACTCATCTGATAGTGCAGCTATTTTTACAGTAGAGCTTAATGTGATTTTTAATGATTCCCCCGAAGTTGCTTTTTACAGCGGACATAGGCCTTTGTTCTTTAAGTCCATTGATAAGGTTGACGACTAGGTTCCAATTTGCAATCAGCAATGATGCGGGAAAGATTTCTGCTCCGGATTTGAAAGGCTCTTCTAATGTTTTAGAAATTAGAAGATACATGTCTCTGTCGTATCAGTTTTTGCAAGGGAGGCGCTTGTTTGAATACCACTATGAAGCCTGGGTGGTCAACCCAAAAGTTCTGAAGGTTGAAGATCTTTGCTTTTGGGACTTTGGTCTGAATGGACAGAACACAAGGCATATGTATCAGAGGTGAGTCTTGAAAGAGGTTTAACAATGGTATTAGGGAAGACCATGGTACAGGCAGCCAAGGTTAAGAAAAACTATATATTCATATTTATTTACGGTTTTGTGAAAAAAATGAAAACATAAAACCTTCAGGCAGTATAAGGTAAACAGTTCTCACTTTGAATTTAAATCTCATATGTAAAATTCAGTTACAAATTGAGGGTGAAAAACTATAATGAAAATATTATATGTTTGATACTATGGCGAAATTGTATTTGTAAGATTTAATTTTAATGTTTGCATGTTTTCAATCTCAAATAATTTGTGAGAACGCCTGAAAATAAATTATAGAGATGTCGAAAATAATCAGATATATCAAGTAAGATTAATAAAATCTATTTTGTTGAGAAGAATATTGTGTTCTATTAGATATTGCAGTCACGCTTCTATTAAAATTAAAACCTACCATGGTATTATTTGTTTCCTTATCTATCAAGTGGCAGCCAACTACAGTAGCATTTCAATGGTATTGGATAAAACCTTCATGAATCTGGACTCTTTGGTCATACAATTGACGGTCCATAACTCTAGAAAATATCAACATCTAAAAAACCTTCTAGAGGGAGATTACATATGTGAGTTAGAGCGACAAACAAAGGCATGTTCATAAAATATTTAAGCAAACCACCTACAAAGCTAATATTGTACAATAATTGCAGGCGAGCACTAGGTATTACAATAATCCCAAATGAGCAGCAATGTGAGATGGCAATTTATATAGGCCCGAGTTAATAAACGAAGTTCGAGCGAAATGCTAAGTTATTGTTGGGTATCAATTACTCCATCCGTCCGGAAATAACTGCCGCTCAAACGGGTGTATCTAAACGTATTTCAGTGCTAGATACATCCGTTTGAACGACACTTATTTCCAGACGGAGGAAGTACTTGTGTAGAGGGGACAACATGCAAATCACACTCGGACTTCTTAGATCCCTAGCCATAGAGATACCAGATGCAATGTTGCAACCACTGAATAGTAAATAGAAAATATAAAAGAAGCTAGGTAAAGGAAAAATAAATCATTCAGCTACTACTTAAAGATAAGGTTACTTACTCGGTTAATACATCACAATAGCATATCCATGTGACCATTCTGTAAAAGTTCAGCTGCATCATGTCCACCACCAATACCCTTGCCTACAAGCGGGCATTCTAACCATTAGGTATCTCATTTCAAGAAACATCTGCACTGCAGCTATGCACTGATACTACTGTTCATATCAGATGAAGTAGATACAAGGGGCCATCAATGAGATATTTGGATAAACTCACATATGGAGTTAAGAGGAAAACACCTCGGGTTTGATACATCATGACGAGTATATAAACAAAACCCCATCTACTATCAAATGAAGAAAAATATTCTCAAAACAGTATATACTCGGTACTGTCATAGAAATGAAGAATCCCGCACACTCGAACTATTAGCTGAACGGAAGGGAGAAGTTACCTAAAATTATGCTTAAGCTCGCTCCATGCTATATCTGATAAAGTTAAAATACACCAATACTAATAAACCCACTAAAAGACATTTTCCCAAATCATAACCATCACAGAAAACGCCACCACACAAACATCCAAAAGGAAGACGCTAGAACAAAATTGCTATATGTTGATAAGATCAACAAGTAGCAAGAAACAATTTATATAGCACCAGCTAAAACTGTTAGCTAAACCAATCAGTGAGCTTAACACGAAAGGATTTGAGCGGTATTCAACCAATCAATTATAAGTAATATCTCGGTTTTGTTATACCAGCAATGTAAAGGCATATACTATTATCCGCAATAAAAAAGGCATATGCTATTACCTGCAGCATAGACACTTCCGAATGGAAAATATCGATAGCGATTCAACAGGGTTCTGGAAAATTTCTTGAACTGCAGTGACTCAAGCTGGATCGTGAAGACACCAATAGGTGTCCATATGAATACCACATTATTGTACTCAGCAAACCCTACTAAGATTGGGGGTGGCCCTCTCTCAATCTCTGAATTCGGGGAAAGTA
Source organism: Aegilops umbellulata (assembly GCA_032464435.1). NCBI lineage: Eukaryota > Viridiplantae > Streptophyta > Magnoliopsida > Poales > Poaceae > Aegilops > Aegilops umbellulata. The sequence goes on along the minus strand of CP136059.1, from coordinate 356,856,897 downwards.
GTTTATCTAGATTGATAGTTCTTTGCAGCAGCCATGAAGCAACACCATCAGAATCGGTCATCATCTTCCATAACTGGGCGCTGAATTTTGACAGAAAGAGAATACCAAGGCCACCCTCTGCCCGCATAATTTGAAAATTTCCAGCAATATTATTGCCAATATCCACTGGCACCGGTATCATAGCTAGAAGCTGCTTCTCCAAATCAAACTCGAGGATGCCATCCAGCGTGCTAGTTGCTCCCGATATATCAATGAGCAACCAGTGAAGGGAATGCCCAACTAGCACACTGATAGTAAACAGCATTGTAATCTTGGTGGGAAGTTGGTCCATAGAACTCGAAGCCTTGGGTGGAAGCGGTGTCAACATGAGATTACCCCATATGCCAGTCTCTGACAAGTATATGCGGGCGATTACCCGTGTGTGATGTTGGGTGCTTGTCTCTGTGGTTACCAAGACCACCTGGAAGTGTTGGATGTCTCCGGCGGCACGGAACACCGCCCCACTGACCGGGGCCTTCTTCAGACCGAACCCCGGGGGAGCAGCTATGTGGCGCTGGTCGGCGTCGAAGGGATCCCAAACCAGGAGCTTGCTCAACAATTCGCAGAAGGTGAGTACGAGGCCATGGCGGGATCCCAAGGGCATCAAGTAGCCCATGCTGCCGTCGTAGAGGGCATCGGTGCAAAAGGAGAAGCGGGCAACCGGGACACGATTGGGGGGCTCAATTGTAGGATGGAAGTCGAAGGGGCCGAAGACCCCGAGGAGAGGAGGGTTGCCGCGGTGGTGGAGGCGGAAGCGGCCGGAGAAGCCGGGGTCGGAGATGAGGCCGAGCCAGCGCTTGGAGACGAGGGAGGCGCGAGGGAGGGAGGACGGATCTGGGGGGAGTCGGAGGAGGATCTCCGAGAGCAGGTTGTCGTCCTCCAGCGGTGGCGCCGCCGCCGGTGAGCGTGGGCGGCGGCGGTGGCTACTCATCTCGCCTAGGTTACATTCGCTCATGGAGTCCCCGATGCAAGCAGCCCACGATGCGGAGTTTTTTTTTTTTGAGAAATACCCACGATGCGGAGTGACACCGAAGAGACAGACGTGGGCTGCTGCACTGAAGAGAGACGCTTCAAACTCATCCCAGCGAGAGATTCAAGCCCAAGGCTCTTTTTTGCTCTGGGGAGAGATAGAGCCCACGCGAGCTAAAGTAAAAGAAAGCCCACCACACATAACCAGTCTATATGCAGATTTTTTTTTTCACGCTAAAAAGACGCAGATTTATTTTTTGCGTTTTTTTCTAAATCTAAGCCGTAAAATTTGTACTCCCCACCAACAGAATTATGGGACGGAGGGAGTACACAGAAGCAACACAGATACAGTACAAGATTCAATGGTGAGACAAGTTAGATCAGGGCACCGTAGACTAGCACAGCCCCGACATCACAAAGTCGAACAAACAGAAAGAAAAACACTCAAAGGAGCCTCCACTAAGCCATCGTCCTCACGCACCGCATCATGGTCCAGCGACTAGTTTCACGATGTAGAAACACGGACGAGACTCTAGAACATTAAATGCAACAAGACACGCATGCCAACGGCTCAGATAAAATAAGTTCGGATCTAAATGAGGACCAACGGCTCAGATAAAATAAGTTCGGATCTAAATGAGGACCAACGGCTCAGATAATATGATCATATGGTAGTATGAGCCATATGAAATTTTCGATATTCTTATACACACATGCGCATCAATACTCCATCTTATACACACATACGCTCGGATCTAAAGGAGGACCAACGGCTCAGATAATATGATCATATGGTAGTATGAGCCATATGGAATTTTCGAAATCATGAGAACTAGAAAAACAAGATGAACTAGCCGTGTAGAGCGTCGAGTATGGGATTTATATAGGATTTTGTACATACCGACCTGTGTATCATAGGCCACACTGCGCCATTAGAGTCACAACCTTGTTGCTTAGTTAATAAAATTATTTTAAAACAAATACTACTCCCTTCAATCCATAATTATTTATCGCTCACTTAGTTTTTTTGTTTTTTGAAAAGGAGGAAAGCCTCCAGCCTCTGCAAAATTATCGCTCACTTAGTACCAAGTATTGTAAAACAGAGTGAGTATCCATGCTTGATCGATTCACAAAGGGAGTAGACGGCAACACCACAACATTGTCCACTCGAACTCTTCAATACAATGACAAACCACCATATGATTAACAGAAATTCACGACAATAATAATGCTTCTTGTCGAATCGACCAAACGCAAAGATCGGTTTATGATCCGTCAATCACACACACACACACACCGCTAGGTTGTATGGTTGATGCACACGACAGGCACAAACAACCCTTTTATTACAAACCAACAGAGGCTAGCCAGCCAGCTTGATGGTGAACACCACACCTAGCTGGAGCTGGACAAACCAAGCAAGCAAGCAACCCAGTGCTGCTTGCTTGGTTGACACACCAATCCATAAGCTACCCACATCAGGCATAGCTTGCTGAGGAAAGCGCACCGCAGATGGAGCTTGCGACAAACACACCGCCAATGCGAAACACACTTGAGACAATTTTTGCTGTTGTTGCAAGCAAAACACACTTTGAGAGAGTTGGGAATGAGATCACAACTTAATTGTAACACTAATTAATAGACTGATGGATGGTCCATGTAGGCCGACCTCCTCCTTTGCGCCCAGATTACCTAGGAAATGAAGGATGAAAATCGAAGACATCAGTCAAATAGTACGGCAACAATACTTGCTCAGTCTATTTTATGCATAGGACAAATTAAATGCATGCCCGAACGAACCGCACCTCAGAACGGATACCCTTGGGAGGGTCACCTTGTCATAAGCTGAGTGGCGTGTCTTGAAGAGCGACGGCTCATAGTTGCCCTTGGAGCGGTCCCACTCGAGCCTGTTCCGACAAGTCTTTCTTGCAGTCCACCACTGTCTTGGGACCTTGGCGTGACACGGCCGGTAGGCGTCTTAGAGCCCAGCAGTGCCTGAGGCTGATCGTCACCAGCGCAGGTGCGGTCAACCTGGCCTTGCATATCTGCTCTAGCTTGTGAAGATGGTATAGCTTTATGTGCTTTAGCTTACTGAATGTGACACCAGATGCTATATCTTGAGGGCACTTGTCGCTCAGTGGGAAAATACATTGGAGGTTACTGTTGACGTATAATGTGCTGCCTAGTCTCTTCCATCAGATCAGTCTTTTGGTTGCATTGGCTAGAGCATGCACTTCTACATGGTTTCAGAGCCAAGAGGTCTTGAGTTCAAGACCTGGCTGGCGCAATTAAATTGCAGCCCACTTTCGGTCCACGTTTAGGTCTGAGGAAGCCACACGTGAGGGGAAAAGTTGACGTATAATGTGCTGCCTAGTCTCTTCCATCAGATCGGTCTTTTGGTTGCATTGGCTAGAGCATGCACTTCTACATGGTATCGGAGCCAAGAGGTCTTGAGTTCAAGACCCGGCTGGCGCAATTAAATTGCAGCCCACTTTCGGTCCACGTTTAGGCCTAAGGGAGCCACACGTGAGGGCAATATGCAATCTGAATGGTCTCCAAGTTTGGAAATGTGGAGGAAATGGGAAGCACGGTTTCCACCCTAGGGCAGTTGTGCAAGTATATGTGTTGTAGCGCTTCAAACTGAAACAAGTGATAAACTGATAATCAGTGCATGTGCCCCAGATGCAACAGGCCACCGGGAGATCAGATGCAGAAAATATCTTTATTGACTGAAAGCTCCTGTATCCACCCCAATTAGGGAATACAATATGCATCTTGGGACACCTCTCAGCATGACTCCATTCTAGACGGGCCCAACATTTGCCTGCCCCTGAAGGATGGTTGTGACTGAGATATTGTCATGCACATGCAATGATTCAACTTTATACTCCATGAAACCTCTGAAAGCTTCGTTGTCATTCATACTGTCTAAATGGTGGCTTCCTTCACCTATCTCGATATGCACACCCAAAGGATAAAGTTGTTGGTGGTCCCACAGCAAGGCCGAGCAAGTTACAATATCCTTGTTAATGACAATATCATTGCATGGTAAGAAGGTCCCCGTTGCAACCAAACCCTCTGAGCTAGGCCCAATCTCCTTGATACCTCTGGTGACATTTACTTGGCTTTGGTGCGTAGAAGAGATATGGAGGTACACCTTGGTGTTAATCGGAATAATCCGATAGAGTCCATTTATGGTGGACCAAAGGAACCTTCCATCTGGAAAAGCCATAAATACCTCATAGGCAGAGAACATCTGTTCTCCAGAGTAAATAGCTGATGCAACCTTCCCCCGAGTGTCTACATGCAGAACTCCCAATGAACGGTTTCTTTTATTCCAGGCCAGGCTACAGAGTTGCTCACAACCCACAAGGAATATCTTCTTAAGCTGCGGGATATCCATTGCACTGAGGTCAAGTGATTTAACGGCTGTGCCAGAGAGGTCCATCTCCTCAAGATTGGGCAATGCACGCAAGAACATGTTGTGCAATCGAGCACATCCCTTTAGCGAGATCCTTCTCACCTGGGCTTCTTGAACTAAAGCAGAGCGATACTTGGGCCGTAGTTTCTCTTTTGGTAGCTGTATAGGATGTGTCCACTTCTCTGTTGGGCCATAACCATCGAAGCTAAAACTCTCAAGCAGTGGAGGGGCTCCCTTGAGTGCAACATGCTCCAAGCTAGAACAACCATCAAGAACAAGCATCTTCAAATTTGCCGCTGATGACATTGCAGGCAAGGATTCCATATGAATGTTACCCGACAAGTCAAGGAGCTCCAGATTCATCATATCTATGGAACAACAAGTGTCCATTGTGATCACGTCCGAGGATTCAGTTACCCGAAGCTTGTGAAGATTCTGTAGCTTTTTCCATGCATGACTTATGGTCCTCCATGAGACACCCTTGGTATTTACCTCCATTAGATTGGTCATCATCTCTATCATCTCTGCCAACAAGACAAAATCTGTGAAGCGTATGTCAAGAACCAATAGGTTCGGTAAACATAGCCCTCCTCCTTGCTCCTTCCCTAAGTTTGTGCAATGATCAAGCCAAAGGAATCTTAGGCTGTGGCAGCATCGGAAAGGAGGGGATGCAAAATCAAAGTTGCACCTGCAAAGTTTTAGCATGCGGAGGTTGCTGGCCAGTTGAAACAGATCATTTGCTAGTTCTAGCTGACCATCTCTCTTTTTTTGAGGAACCAACTGACCATCTCTCTCACATGTGAGGAAATAGGATGATGCTTTAACAGGAACAGCTGAGATATTTTGTGCTCCTGGTTTGCTGGAGGTGATTGAAACCCATCTTTCATATTGTTTTCTGTGCTCGGACAAATACATCTGCATATGTATTGTTAGATAGCGCACCATCTGTATCACTCCATACAATGCACTGCCAACCTCATAGGCTCTGTCCCCTTGAAGGATGCCATCACATATCCAGTAGTTGCAAGCATGAGTTTCCCAATCATACTCAACAATGATACGCCTCCATTGTCGATATCTCAGGAACATTGAGTACAAAAAGCAATCCAAAGCTATTGTTGGGCTGACATCATCCATGCCGGTGTAATCAATCACTTCGTCTGCTTCTTTGTGAAATAAATGATGCAGTAGTTCACTGGAACCAACATTATGAGGATATAAATCAATCTTTTGAAAACAATCAAGACTGGACTTTAAATTCCCCTTTCTGTCTGGGAGCTGAAATCTTCCATGGCCGCTCCATAACAGCTTTCCAAAAGCATATGGTCCAAATTCAGGATTTGGAATGCCACACTCTACCAGATCAATGTCTTCTTCTCCCCCATAATGAACAATCATTAGAAATCTTCCGTTTTCCAAGAGACACATTGATCTCACTTGCAATGCTTGGTATCTCTACTCTAGAGCGAACATCTTTTCCTCTAAAATCATCACCCTCATCCTGCTTATCAAAGATGGGCATTAAATGTCCAAGTTTTAACTCCTCCGCGATTGCCCTCTGCATAGCTCTTCTATTTTTCCATAGAGAGCAGTCTACATGGATAATTTTTCCAAATTGTTCCCTCGTGTCAGGATCACTTCTTCCGGATTTCAGGAGTTCAGCTATGGCTCTAAGAACAGCAGAGGCTCCTACATCATTGCCAAACCAGCCACCAAAGAAGAATGATTTAGTTCTACGAGTGTACTCTAAGTGCAATCTATTCGCTCCCTCCATCGCAAGCGTGTGTCGGCCATCATCTTCAAGATTGACATCGCCAAAGCCTTCGATAGCGTCTCCTGGCAGTTCCTCCTGGAAATCCTGGCTCATCGTGGTTTCGGACCCAGGTGGAGACAGAGGCTCTCCACTCTCCTCTCAACAGCAAGCACGCAAGTTCTCGTCAACGGATCGGCCAGCGAAAGCTTCCGGCATGGCAAGGGGCTTCGGCAAGGGGACCCCATCTCCCCCTTGCTCTTCATCATCGTCATGGATGTCCTCACGGCAATCTTCAAAAAGGCGGAGGAGGCGGGCCTCTTCGCTTCGTTCCACACTCGCGGCATCCACCATCGCCTCTCACTGTACGCGGACGACGCCATCTTGCTCCCCAGTCCATCGGTGCCTGAGATGGACGCGGCAAAACAACTCCTGGAATGCTTTGGAGAAGCCACAGGGCTGCGGTGCAACTTCTTAAAAAGCTCCATCTCCACGATCCGATGTCAGGAGGAGGACATTCAGCAACTCCTCACGCTGGCCGGCTGCAAATTCCAAGCGCTGCCCATCACATACCTCGGCCTCCCCCTTTCGCTTCGGGCCCTGACCCGCTCTGAACTTCAACCCCTCATTGATCGGATCGCCGCGCAGTTGCCAACATGGAAAGCGGGTCTCCTTCGTCGGTCCGGCAGGCTCACGCTTGTCAATTGCAGGCTCTCGGCGAAGCCAATCTTCCACCTCATGGCCCTCGACCTGCCGCCTTGGTTCTTCAAGTGCATCGACAAGCTTCGTAGAGGATTCTTCTGGCGTGGGGTAGAAGATGCAAAGGGCGGCTGCTGCCTCGTCGCCTGGCATATTGTATGCTCTCCCAAACCCTACGGCGGCCTGGGCGTCCTCAACCTAAAACTGCTAAACCAGGCCCTGCGCCTACGCTGGCTTTGGCTTCAGAAGACAGTGCTGGACAAACCATGGGGCGGCTTGAGTGTCGCCGTGTCGGCGGAGGCCGACAGGCTGGGCACCGCGGCGCTACGGTGTGACCTCGGAGATGGGCGCAACATGAGCTTCTGGTTTGACCCGTGGCTTGAGGGACGCCCTATCGTGCAGCGGGCGCCCAATTTGTTCGCGCATGTCGGGCCTGCGGGCCGAAAGCTGACTGTCGCAAACGGGCTGCCAGGGCACGCATGGGTGGATTCGATCCGTGGTGCGCCTACGGTTCCGGCGATCGCGGAATTCCTGCTGCTCTGGGACGAGCTGCAGGGGGTGTCACTCTCTGACTCCCCTGACACCTTCTCCTGGCGTCTAGGCACGGCGGGTCGATACTCTTCCCGTGACACTTACGCTGCCTTCTTCTTCGGGAGAGAGTTCGCGCCCTGCGCCGATGAGATCTGACATTCTGGGGCTCCCCTGGAAATTAAAATCTTCGCCTGGCTGGCAGTGCGCGAGAGACTTTGGACGGCTGACAGACTCGCCAGGCGGAACTTGCCGCACACTAGGACATGCCAACTATGCTGCCAGCACGACGACATAGCTGCGGTAGGGCTACTGTTAATCTAATTAGAGCCGAGCTCCGCCTGTGGACTAGGGCTACGGTAGACCGCGGCCATACCTTTCAAATACACTAGGCCATAGCGCACACCTACGTGGCGGGAACAGCAGTGTAATCATGATGTAACTTCATACCGTTTCCTCCCCTCTTAATCGAAAAGACATGCACAGCTCCTGCATGTTCTTGAAAAAAAAGTGCAACAGAAAATCAAGCAGCTTTCCGGGGGCGTCATCAAGACCGTCTGCATACTGTAGTAATGAGCAATTGTCAGACATGACGATGAATCCAGTCTGGAAGTTTAAGAATAAACTGAAGTAATCTATAAATGCTCAAAATAACTGATTTGTATATACCACTAGAGTGTGTGTGCTTTGTGTAGCTTAGAAAGAAAGAAAAGAAGAAAACAGGTGCACTTTGGTAATGCTGGATGTTAGGTGCCAGAGTGTTGCAGTGTCGCCGATTACCAGCATGGTGCACACATATGAACAAAATCAAGTTTTGAACAAACTATTACCTCCATCCCAAAATTCTTGTCTCAGATTTGTCTACATACAGATGTATCTAGTCACGTTTTAGTGTTAGATACATCCATATCTAGACAAATCTAAAACAAGAATTTTGGGACAGAGAGAGTATTATATAAGAAAAAAATAACTTGCAGTCCACGAGGTTAGCAAAGGATAAAGGTACTGACCAGTCTGTCTGGACGAACCATTTTGATCTTCTCCAAAGGAAGTACTAGCCGATACTACTACCAGCAGCAGAAGAAAACCATGATGGTTGGGCATACATATATCTAACCCATCGCCTGCAGATTACATTACTAGCTACTCGGCTCCACACAAATGTTTCTGATATCTGACACCACAAAAACAGAAGCAGCAGCATCAATTATATATATGCGTGCCTATTCATATGCACAGAGAAATATGTTACCTGGTATAGTGGTTACCTGCAAAAGGACACCACTTTTGAGCAGGAAAAATAACTTCAGTCTTGCTTTCCATTTTCTGATCAGAAAATGGAAAGCAAGACTGAAGTTATTTTTCCTGCTCAAAAGTAACTGATAGTAACATGCGCCGGTACAGACAAACTCGATTGACAAAGATCATCTGAGTACCATGAGAAGCATCAAAACTTAATATGCTCCAACATTACAACAAAATAGTAGCTACCACCAACTCAAAAGCCGGATGCATCTCCAAGCACTTACTCTTTTGCAGCAGTGTTCACATGAACTCCAGAGGTCAGAATGAATGTGAGAAAAAGGGTTTCCCCCCGCTTTGTATTACAAAGCAAACATCCGATACAACCAACGATAGGTGCTGGGGCGGAAGCAGCACAACCACGCCCAAAAGAAAAAAAAAAGAAAAAGGAAAAGAAACAAATGCCGATAACGGCGGATCGACAAAGACGACGGAGCGTCGCGACCGCCGCTTCCACCGGAGATCGTCCCCCAAGCTCCGAGACTCCGAAGTGCCGGTACCAATCAACACCTCCAAGAAGGGACGCGACGATGACGACGCTGCTGCCAAGGGTTTCCCCCGGTACACGGCGAGGAAAGAGGAAGGGTAGCCCCGACGCCCTTCAGGAAGGTCCGATGGCATCCTCAGGCGCCACCACGTCGGTGTCGGCCAAGCCAACAGGGATTTCTCCCGATCCCATCCTCCACCTCAGGCACTTCGGTGCTCGCCACCAAACTGACCACCACCCTTAGCACACGGACACGAAGCATCCCACGATGTCTCACCACACTATTAGAAAAAGGGTCAAACGTGAAGCACATTAGTGCCGGTTTGTATTTGAGCCGGCACTAATGTATACATTAGTGCCGGTTTCAACGGCTAGCGGGGCCGCTTTCATTAGTACCGGTTCATGGCGAACCTTTAGTACCGGTTCGTGCCACGAACCGGTACTAATGAGAGTGGTGGCAGGATGTTGTCAGACTGGGGCCCCTCCAGCCCCATTAGTACCGGTTCTTGGCACGAACCGGTACTAAAGGTCGTCCTACATAAACCCTTCGTCCATCCGAGCTCACTCTGTTCTTCCCCTTTCCCCTCTCCTCTCTGTTCTTCTCCTCTTCCTCTCGAGCTCATCACACATTTTACCCAAAATTTGTCAAGATTTGAAGGCCCCCATCCATTAAAATGATCACAAAGGTTAGCAACTTTGTCCTTTCATCTCTCATTGCTAGATTAGCTCTTGCAATGCTTTATATAGTGATTAATTTGTGAGTTTAGTAATTTGGGAGGAAATATATATATATGTGCTAGTATTTGATTTATATGCAATTTGAGGTCAAAAATAACACTTAGTTTGCATATGTAGGTGTGGTTTACTTAGTGCCTTCTAAATCTCCGTCGTAACCACCGTCGATCGCCCGCACCGTCCCGTCGCCGGCACCACCTTGTGGTGAGCCTCTTTGTTCATGAAATTTTATATAAAAATTGATGTTTGTGTGATTTGGATATATAGTTACTCGTATAATTATCTTACCCGTACGTTGTTTGTTATACATATAGTGCCATGGTTTTGATATCCGTCCCCGTCGGCCCTCGTCCTTATTATTATTCGGATGTGGTATATATATTCTCTTTTAAAACTAGTTGCATTTCGTGTTTATGACAAATTATGCCCATCAAGTTGACATAGAAATTTTTTCTAGGAGGTATGTGAACCGGAAATTCCAACCGACCCTATTGTCGAGAGGTTAAATTTAGTTGAAAGAGAAAACGAGTACTTGAAAGAAAAATTGAAAAGAATTGAGGGGGAGAAGATGGAATTGGAGTTGCATGTTGCCGATGTCGTCGATGATCACAAGATCAAGATGGAGAAAATGCGCTTGAATATTAGAAAGATTAGAAAATATGCCATCGATAGTGAGGCTTGGTATCATTATGCTGTTGGATCCATTGTTACCTTAGTTGCGATCTTGATCGCATTTGTTGTTGCATTTAAATGCTTTAGCTAGAGAGTTATTTGTTTGTTGCATTTAAGTGTTGTATGAACTTTATGTATGAACTTGTATTAATTTGGTCTATTCGGTGTTGTGTAATGAAGATGAGCCGGCAATGGATGTACGATGACCGATGCTCTTCCGAGTTCATTAATGGCGTGCAAACTTTTCTGCTTGCGGCTGAGGCAAACAAGCGGGCGGATGGTTTTATGCCTTGTCCATGTGCTGTCTGTAAGAATGGTCAAAATTACTCTAAGTCAAGAACCATTCACTTCCACCTGTTTAAGTCTAGTTTCGTGCCCCACTATAATGTTTGGACCAAGCACGGAGAAAGAGGGGTTATGATGGAAGACAATGAAGAAGAAGAGGACGACGACAGCTATCCTGGCCATGGGTTCCCTGAATACGATGATACAACAATGGGGGAAGAAGCTGAGCCGGTAATGTGGGAAGAAGCTGAGCCGGCAATGCGGGAAGAAGCTGAAGAAGAGGCATCAGATGAGCCCGCGCAAGTGATTTGGAGAAGAAGAAGTTGCAGCGCATGTTAGAGTTTCACAAAAAATTGTTGTACCCGAATTGCGTAGGTGACAAGAAAAAGCTGGGCACCACACTGGAATTGCTGCAATGGAAGGCAGAGAATGGTGTAGCTGACAAGAGATTTGGAAAGTTGCTGGTAATGATAAAGGATATGCTTCCAAAGGACAACGAATTGCCTGAGAGTACGTACGAAGCAAAGAAGGCTGTCTGCCCTCTAGGGTTAGAGGTGCAGAAGATACATGCATGCCCTAATGATTGCATCCTCTACCACGGTGAGTACGAGGATTTGAACGCTTGCCCGGTATGTGGTGCATTGCGCTATAAGATCAGCCGCGATGACCCTGGTGATGTCGAGGGCCAGCACCCCAGGAAGAAAATTCCTGCAAAGGTGATGTGGTATGCTCCTATAATACCACGGTTGAAACGTTTGTTCCAAAACAAAGAGCATGCCAAGGTGATGCGATGGCACAAAGAAGACCGTAAGAAAGACGGAAAGTTGAGAGTACCCGCTGACGGGTCGCAGTGGAGAAAAATCGAAAAAAAGTACGGGAAAGAGTTTGCAGATGACACAAGGAGCGTATGGTTTGGTCTAAGCGCAGATGGCATTAATCCTTTTGGGGAGCAGAGCAGCAACCATAGCACCTGGCCTGTGACTCTATGTTTGTATAACCTTCCTCCTTGGTTGTGCATGAAGCGGAAGTTCATTATGATGTCAGTGCTCATCCAAGGCCCTAAGCAACCCGGCAACGACATTGATGTGTACCTAAGGCCATTAGTTGAAGAACTCTTACAACTATGGAATGGAACAGGTGTACGTGCGTGGGATGAGCACATGGGGGAAGAATTTGACCTAAAGGCGTTGCTGTTCGTGACCATCAATGATTGGCCTGCTCTCAGTAACCTTTCAGGACAGACAAACAAGGGATACCGCGCATGCACGCACTGTTTGGACGATACCGACAGTATATATTTGGCTAATTGTAAGAAGAATGTGTACCTGGGACATCGTCGATTTCTTCAAAGCAGGCATCCCGTAAGAAAGAAAGGCAAGCATTTCAAAGGTGAGGCGGATCACCGGACGAAGCCTCGCCACCGTACTGGTGCTGATGTACATGATATGGTCAAGGATTTGAAGGTGGTCTTTGGAAAGGGTCCTGGTGGACAGCTTGTTCCGAATGACGCTGACGGACGCGCACCCATGTGGAAGAAGAAATCTATATTTTGGGACCTGCCCTATTGGAAAGACCTAGAGGTCCGCTCCGCAATAGACGTGATGCACGTGACGAAGAATCTTTGTGTGACCCTGCTTGGCTTCTTGGGCGTGTATGGGAAGACAAAAGATACACTTGAGGCACGGGAGGACCAGCAACGTATGCACGGAAAAGACGGCATACATCAGGGTCATGCAAGCTACGCTCTTACCAAAGAAGAGAAGGAAATCTTCTTTGAATGCCTGCTCAGTATTAAGGTACCGCCGGGCTTCTCGTCGAATATAAAGGGAATAATAAACATGGCAGAGAAAAAGTTCCAGAACCTAAAGTCTCATGACTGCCACATGATTATGACGCAACTGCTTCCGGTTGCGTTGAGGGGGCTTCTACCGGAAAACGTTCGATTAGCCATTATGAAGCTATGTGCATTTCTCAATGCAATCTCTCAGAAGGTAATTGATCCAGAAATCATACCAAGGTTACAGAATGATTTGGTGCAATGTCTTGTCAGTTTCGAGTTGGTGTTCCCACCATCCTTCTTCAACATCATGACGCACGTCCTAGTTCACCTATGCGAAGAGATTAACGTTTTGGGTCCTGTATTTCTACACAATATGTTCCCCTTTGAGAGGTTCATGGGAGTCTTAAAGAAATATGTTCATAACCGTGCTAGGCCAGAAGGAAGCATCTCCAAGGGCCGTCAAAATGAGGAGGTCATTGAGTTTTGTATTGACTTTATTCCTGACCTTAAGCCGATTGGTGTTCCTGAATCGCGGCATAACGGCAGACTGGATGGAAAAGGCACGCTACGAGGGGAACAAATAATATGTATGGACGGACATTCTCTCACTGAAGCACACTACACAGTTCTACAGAATTCCACCTTGGTGGCTCCGTATATGGATTAACACAAGAATTTGCTATGCTCCAAACACCCGGAGCGGTCTGATGACTGGATTACACGTGAACAAAGCAGGAGTTTCGCCAGCTGGTTGCAGACACGTACCATGCATGACACCTCTATTGAAGATGACCTGTACTTGCTGTCCCAGTTACCATCTTCGAATATAATGACTTTCAAAGGGTATGAGATAAATGGTAATACATTTTACACGATCGCCCAAGATAAGAAGATCACCAACCAAAATAGTGGTGTCCGCTTTGATGCAGAAACCAAGATGGGAAAGGAAACATATTATGGTTATATACAGGACATATGGGAACTTGACTATCGACGTGGTTTGAAGGTCCCTTTGTTTCGGTGCAAATGGGTCAATATGACATGAGGCGGGGTAACGGAAGACCCGCTGTCGGTGTCAAAACCGGCGGATCTCGGGTAGGGGGTCCCGATCTGTGCGTCAAGGTCGGATGGTAACAGGAGACAAGGGACACTTTATTTTACCCAGGTTCGGGCCCTCTCGATGGAGGTAAAACCCTACTCCTGCTAGATTAATATTGATGATATGGGTAGTACAAGAGTAGATCTACCACGAGATCAAGGAGGCTAAACCCTAGAAGCTAGCCTATGGGTATGATGATGGTTATGATGTGTTCGTCCTACGGACTACAACCCTCCGATTTATATAGGCACCGGATAGGGTTAGGGTAACACAGAGTCGGTTACATTGGTAGGAGATCTTGAATATCCGCACGCCTACCTTGCCTTCCATGCCAAGGAAAGAACCTTCCGGACACGGGACGAAGTCTTCAATCTTGTATCTTCGTAGTCCTGGAGTCCGGCTGAAGATATAGTTCGGCTATCCGAACACCCCCTAATCCAGGACTCCCTCAGTAGCCCCTGAACCAGGCTTCAATGACGACGAGTCCGGCGCGCAAATTGTCTTCGGCATTGCAAGGCGGGTTCCTCCTCCAAATTCTTCAAGAAGATAATAAACACCAAAAAATAGTGTCCGGCTCTGCAAAACAAGTTTCCACGTATTGCCATATAGAGAATAACACAAATCAAATCTGCTGACGTATTCCGCAGTGCGTCATAACACTGCGACCAAGCCTTCTGTATGGATTAATTTTTGTTGTTCCACCGCAGCACGTTCAACGAGGTGGTTTCCTTGGCACATCTTGTCGAAGCAGAGATCGTGTGCCCCTTTTAACGGGATTCTCATTAATGCGGACGTGGGTAACCCAACCGCGTCATTTACCACGTCGTGTGAGCGGCAAGCGAGTTTTATTAGGTAGGTGGGGACGCATAACGGCATCAGCCTATATAAGGGGATAAAGATCCACCTCTTTCACCTACGCCTTCTTCCTCCTTTGCCCATCCATCTCCTGCGCACTCAAGCTCCAATGCCCAAGTTCGCTCTTTCTTCCCCAACCTGCTCCAGCGATGTCCGGAGCGGGTGGCAAGTGGATGGCTTCCTCCGTTACGGAGGGTCGAATCAAAAAGCTTAGGAAAGTCGGATATCTGTCCAAGGACATCCCGCACCGGCTTCCCGAGGCGGGGCAGCTTCTTCCCACCCCAAGGCCCCATGAGAGGGTAGTTTTTCTCCCCCATTTCCTCCGCGGACTGGGTTTTCCACTTCACCCTTTTGTCCGGGGGCTCATGTTCTACTACGTCCTGGACTTCCATGATCTGGCCCCGAACTTTATCCTCAATATCTCGGCGTTTATCATCGTGTGTGAGGCCTTTCTCCGCATCCGCCCCCACTTCGGCCTCTGGCTCCAGACCTTCAACGTCAAGCCCAAGGTGGTGTCCGGCACCCAGGCGGAGTGCGGAGGTGCTATGGCCGGCAAAATGGCCAACGCACTCTGGTTCGATGGCTCCTTTGTGGAGTCCTTAAAGGGGTGGCAGGCAGGGTGGTTTTACATCACCGAGCCACGCGACTCGAAATGGGTCACGGCCCCTGAGTTCCGATCCGGACCCCCCACACGGCTCATGTCCTGAAAAGACACGGGCCTATCGTGGGGCAACGAAGAAGAAGTGACCGGACTGCAAACTTGCATCCGGTCCCTGATGAACAAGCCCATCCGGCATGTCAACATCATCCAGGTCATGTTCATTCGCCGGATCCTCCCGTGCCAAGAACGGGAGTTCACTTTGTGGGAATTCGACCCGGCGCAGCACCGAACCCTCAATAGGCTCTTCGACACGACGTATGAAGACGTCTGGAAGGTGCTAACCAAAGGCGCCGAGTGCCCCACATCCGCTTCCGAGGACCGCGGATACAGCTCGCAGCGCAACGCTAACGAGGTAGGCTATTTATACCTTTCACAGGTTCGTTAAGCTTTTCTACATAGATTAACTCTTTTTGGGATCTAAAAACTCCCTTTGCCTTTGACAGGCGTGGCTGAAGATAGCCGGACCAATCAACTGTCCGGCTCCTCTGCCCGAAGACCCAGCCCCAGCTCTCTTAGAGAAGCTGCTGGCTCCGGCGCCCTATGTGGTGCCGGAGAAGAAGGTCAAGAAGAAGAAGACCACCGGGACTCGAAAGAGTGCCCGCAATGTGGTGGTGTCGAGCTCGTCATCTGGCGAGTCTGCGACGCCCTCCTCTCGTGAAAACGAGGAGGAGGAACAAGGAAGCTCTCCCCCTCCATCGAGGGGAGCGAAAAAGAAGAAGGCCGCCCCAATAGGGGAGGCCGAGGGGTCGAGGAAAAGGAAGACCCCTCCGCCGGACTACTCCCCCAACGCCGAAGAGGGCGGAAAGGAGTGGCCGGACAGAACCAAGCGTCCGGCGACATCGTAAGTATTCACATACCAGAATGACTCATAGTATCTTCAAGTGCGCAGCTTACCCTAATGTCGAATGCTATTTGCGCAGCCCGCCCCGAGCCGCACTCGATGATTCATCGAGCGGCTCCTTGGATTCGTCGGACATGAATTCTGTCCCGCCCGCAGTCTCCCCCAGCGGGGCGGACGACGCCGAAGCGGCGTCCCGCCGAACAGGGCAGGAGGAGGTGGTCCTGGAGGAGCCGCAAGGCAATCCTCAGGACCCCAGGAGTAAAGGGGATGAAACCCCCCAGGGCTCCCAGTCCGGCTTTGTGCCGGACACCGCGCCGGAGTCAACCGTCCTGGCTCGCAGTGGGCGAACTCCTTCCAAGAGGAGTAAGCCGTCTGAGCCGGCGACCTCTGTCCAACCAGAGGCGCCGGATAGTCTGTTGGAGGCACTTGAAGGCGCCACCATCGACGAGGAGCACCGTACTGTTATGAGTGCGGTGGTCCAAAGGGTTCAGTCCGCCAAGAGCGGACTGAATGAAGCTTGCGCTAGCCTTCTAACAGGCTTCCAGGTAAGCAAAATATATGCTAAATTCATTACCGCATAGACAGTAGCCCCTGATGCTCTGTTCGATGTTCGGAAAGAAAAGCCGAATAGAGGATCCAACAATTTTCGCAGGAGTCTAATAAAAAGTCTAATATGCGTATGCAGGCTTCCCTGCTGTCCACCGCCGCACTGACTGCGCAGGTGGAAGTCCTGAAAAAGGACCTCGAGCGGTCCGAGCAAGAGCTCGGCCTTGCCAAAAGGCAGCTCGTGGAAAAGGAAGGTAAGAAATACCCCTTAGAAGAAAAAAAAGGGGTGCCTATAGAGAGGCTTGATTGCAAAAAGAAATAACAGGATTGTACTGCTTATTGTAGGGGCCACAACCGAGGTGGCAACCCTGAAGCAGGCGCTGGCTGAGGCCGAGAAGAAAGCGGCCGAGGAGCGCGCCGAGCGAGAAAAGCTTGGGGTCCAAGTCGGCGAGGTGCAGCAAGAGCTACAAGCTCTCATGAAGAAACATGAGGGTTTGGAGCTTGAGGCAAAAACACAAGCATCCGAGCTCGCGTCGGCTGTTGAGACCACCAAGAGTGCCAAGGCCGAAGCCCAAAAGGCCCTCCAAGAGTTGGAGGATGTGAAAAAGATAGCAGCGGGTAAGGCATTCTTAATGCAAAGTATGAATATAAAGGTGAAATACCTATTACTTGCCCGAATCCGGAGTTCTCCAGGGGCGTTCTTCGATCTTCCCCGCAGCGCATCTGACGCCGCCGCATTCTACCGAGCTGAAGAGGACAGCTCGACGGAGAGTGTGTTCTGGTCTCAGTATTCTGAGGCCGGACACCCTTTGCCCTTAAACGATCAGCTGAAGCAGCTGGCCGAGCTCCACAAGGCGGCCGAACAGGCCATGAAGGGCTTACTAGTTCGGCTGTGGCCTGGAGAGGCCCTGCCTGGGAGCTACTTCGGGCTGGTGCGGCGGCTGGTGGAGGCCTGTCCACGGCTTGAGGTCATCAAGCGCTCCTTCTGCATAGAAGGTGCCCGGAGGGCCCTTGCCCGTGTAAGGGTACACTGGGGCAAGCTGTACGGAGAGAAGCTGGTGAAGGACGGGCCGCCGCAGGGGAAGGAGCATCGCAAGCCCGAGAACTACTACAAGGAAGTTCTCGCTGGAGCTCGCCTTGTCGCGGATGAGTGTGCCAAAGATGTAATATTTCAATGAACTCGCTCGTTTGTATCCTGTGCGCTGAAATCTTGTTCATATGCGCTTAAGCAATGCTTTTTGAATTTAAAATATTATTTTATGTGCGGCCGTTTATCAATAACTGAGAGATGGCGAGTCGTCGGCTTCTGCCCCCATGCAACTAGTGCTGGGGTGTTCGAGATAAACCTGAGGGCTCTTGTTCCCATAGTTGGGTCCTTCGAGGGAGGCGCTCAGCACAGCGAACCAGGCAATCGGACTATAATGCTTGAACACTCTCACTTAGCCATAGAACGTTATAATTTTAAATTTCGGCGAAGCCCCTAGTTCGGAAGGCCGAATTCGGGGCACTATCCACGCCTTTAGCCGGACTTAACCAGCTCTCCGCTCGAAGCGGCATAAGCCTTTAGGGACTCGAAAAACCTCTCGAACAGCGACCGGTCTCGCGCCTTATCATGACAGTCTGTTTTAGCTTTCTCCACTGAGGTGCTCACCCACCTGATCTGGGGCACAATCGCAGTGGTTCTCCTAGTGCTACCTTAGCCGATAGAGCGGAACGTAAGGCACCAAAACATAGGAGCCGGGCAAACCCAACATATGACCAAAATCATGACTCGGAGCCGATGCATATAATGCTATAAGTTTGGGGTGCCGCACTTGTGAAAGTGGACGGACTTCTCACTTAGGACTATAATGAACATAGGAGGGAAAACCCAACATATGACCAAAATCATGACTCGGAGCCGATGCATATAATGCTATAAGTTCGGGGTGCCGCACTTGTGAAAGTGGACGGACTTCTCACACCAGATAGAAGGGTAATAAAGCCCCTGGCGTGGTTTGCCGTACCATGGTGTATGGCTGCGATCATGTTATTTGAGTAAACATATGTATATTAAAAGAAGATAATGCAAAAAATAGACGAAAAGCTATGCATTATTTATGAGGAGGCTGTTTATTCAAGCCAAACGATACAAGTAGTGCGAAAAAAAAATTAGACTATTTAACATGTCCTGACCAGGCGCAGGCCGTGGAATTTAGAAACAGATATATCGCTCGAAATAGAGACCACCTGAGAGTTCCATGATGCGGCGTTGTTTTGTCTGCTTTCCTGGGTCCTGTATCATCTGTGCGGCAGCGAGGCCGAACACTGTATCCAGAGTATGGAGTCCTGAAAGAAAAGAAGAACCCGGCAGCCCCTAGTACATTTGACGCCGTATTGTTGGCATGCCGTTTTATCTGCCCCTTCCCCTATGCCCATGGAATTGTAAGGGCGTAATTGTGTACTCGAGGTACTAGCTCCGCTATGTAGCGATGGCTGGGGTTGGGACCGTATTGCTACGCGTGCTCTGAACGCGCCAGTCGGTCTTGCTGCGGGTTACTCCGGGCGCGTTTTGCTTTGTCCTGCTTTGTAGCGGCCGGACTCGAGAGCTGCCTTAACAGGCTGCTTTGTACCTCTGCTACGAGGGCCGCCGTGTGTTCCTCCGTACGGATGGAGCGTTCGGTGTTTCCGCTGACCGTGATTACACCTCGAGGGCCTGGCATCTTGAGCTTGAGATATGCGTAGTGCGGCACCACATTGAATTTAGCGAATGCGGTTCGTCCAAGCAGAGCATGATAGCCACTGCGGAACGGAACTATGTCGAAGATTAACTCTTCGCTTCGGAAGTTGTCCGGAGATCCGAAGACCACATCAAGTGTTATGGAGCCTATGCAATTGGCCTCTACACCTGGGATGACGCCTTTAAAGGTCGTCCTTGTGGGCTTGATCCTTGATGGATCTATGCCCATTTTCCGCACTGTATCCTGGTAGAGCAGGTTCAGGCTACTGCCGCCGTCCATGAGGACTCTTGTAAGGTGAAATCCGTCAACGATTGGGTCAAGAACCAATGCGGCGAAACCGCCGTGACGGATGCTAGTGGGGTGGTCCCTTCGATCGAAGGTGATCGGGCAAGAGGACCATGGGTTGAACTTTGGGGCGAATGGCTCCATCGCGTATACATCCCGTAGCGCACGCTTCCTCTCCCGCTTGGGAATATGAGTCGCGTATATCATGTTCACCATCCGCACTTGTGGGGGAAACCCCTTCTGTCCGTTGTTGTTCGGCGGCCTGGGCTCCTCTTCGTCATCGCTGTCTAGCCCCTTGTTTTTGTGTTCGGCTCTTAACTTGCCTGCCTGCTTGAACACCCAACAATCCCTGTTGGTGTGATTGGCTGGCCTTTCGGGGGTGCCGTGAATCTGGCACGAGCGGTCGAGTATTCGGTCCAAACTGGACGGGCCCTGGGTATTCTTTTTGAATGGCTTTTTCCGCTGACCGGATTTATGGCCTCTGAATCCGGCGTTTACTGCCGTATCTTCATTGCTGTCGCTGCTGACGCGGCGTTTCTGTTTATTCCATCGTGACCTGCCACTTTTGTCCTTGGTATCTGAATTACCTTGCTTCTTCGATAAGTTGTTGCTGTGAGCTAGCCAGCTATCTTCGCCCGCGCAAAAGCGGGTCATGAGTGTCGTGAGGGCTGCCATGGATTTCGGCTTTTCCTGTCCCAGGTGCCGGGCAAGCCACTCGTCACGGATGTTATACTTGAAGGCTGCTAAGGCCTCTGCATCCGGACAATCGACTATCTGATTTTTCTTTGTTAGGAACTGTGTCCAGGATTGCCTGGCCGATTCTTCTGGCTGCTGGATTATGTGGCTTAGGTCGTCGGCGTCCGGTGGCCGTACATAGGTCCCCTGGAAGTTGTCGAGGAATGCGGCCTCCAGGTCCTCCCAAGAGCCGATCGAATCTGCGGGGAGGCTGTTAAGCCAGTGCCGGGCTGGTCCCTTAAGCTTAAGGGGTAAATATTTGATGGCGTGCAAATCATCGCCACGTGCCATGTGGATGTGGAGGAGATAGTCCTCAATCCATACTGCCGGATCTGTCGTACCATCGTACGACTCGATGTTGACGGGTTTAAAACCCTCTGGGATTCTATTATCCATTACTTCGTCTGTGAAGCATAGTGGGTGTGCGGCGCCCCTGTACTGGGCTATGTCTCGACGCAGTTCAGAGGAGCTGTGCCTGTTGTGTTCGGCCCGGCCGGATTTATTGTGTCCGGAGTGAAAACGATCACGTGCCGTCGGGTGTCCGCGCGATCCATAGATCGATCTTGTTTGCCTTGCTTTGTCCTCCAGGACGTCTCGCAGGTCTGGTTCGTGTTCCCGTGCCTTGGTAAAGCGGCTGCGGGGCATGGCTTGTTAGGATGTTCGACAGGCTTCTCTGTCGCGGCCGCGAGGTGGCCGATCTGCCATGTCTTGGGCTTCCTCCTCTGACTGGGGTAGCGGCCTGGGCTTAGGATAGTTTTTGGAGGGGCGTCCGAGCTCGTGCTCTTCGGCCGCAAGGACTTCAGTCCATCTGTCATCTAGCAAATCTTGATCAGCTCTAAGCTGTTGCTGCTTTTTCTTTAGGCTGTTCGCCGTGGCTAAAAGCCTGCGTTGAAAGCGCTCTTGTTTGGCGGGCTCTGATGGTACGATGAATTCATCGTCGCCGAGGCTTGCCTCGTCTTCGGAGGGAGGCATGTAGTTATCGTCCTCGACCTCTCGCTCTGCCGCTCTCTCATGAGGGCGGTCTTCTCCATCTTCCTGTGCCGAATCCTGCTGGTTTTGGTGTTCTTCGGCGCTGTCCGGGGTAGTATTATCTCCCGTGCCGGAATCACCGTTTCTGCTGTGGCGGGATTTGGAGCGGGGCCACTGACGTCGGCGTTTTGGAGGCTTTTTCGAAGTGCCATCCTCCGCTGTTCCATCGCCATCTCCATCTTTTGGAGCATCCACCATGTATATGTCGTATGACGAGGTGGCGGTCCAGCGCCCTACAGGTGCTGGTTCTTGCTCGTCTCCTCCTTCGTCGTCCATACCGTCGAAGTCTTCGGAGCCGAAGTCGAGCATGTCGGATATATCGTCGACAGTGGCTATTAAGTGGGCGGTGGGTGGGCTTTGAATTTCTCCGTCGTCCGAAACCCAACCTCGCAGGCCATAGTTCGGCCCGGGCTCTCCTGACAAAGAGAGAGACTTGAGAGAATTCAGAATATCACCAAAAGGTGAATACTGAAAGATGTCCGCGGCGGTGAACTCCATTACAGGCGCCCAATCTGATTCGATTGGCGGGGGCACGGACGACCCGAAGTTCGGAGAAGGGTCCGACTCCTTGGAGTCACAAGCCATGCGGAACGCGGGGCTCGCGTTCGGCTCAATGGCCTTTAAGATCGCAGCCCCCGAGGTGAGGTCCAACCGTTCATCTTCAAAGAACGCAGCGGGCTCCGAATCGAGGATCGGGGCCGGAGCGTATGCGTCCTCCAGGATACTGTTCGGAGGCAGAGCTATATCATGCCCCTCGAGATAGTGCGGTGCGCTTGGCTGTGGCTCGAATCTGTCGAAGATCAAGTCTCCGCGAATATCTGCCGTGTAGTTTAGGCTTCCAAACCTGACTTGATGGCCAGGGGCGTAGCTCTCGATCTGCTCCAGATGACCAAGCGAGTTGGCCCGCAGAGCGAAGCCGCCGAAGACGAAGATCTGTCCGGGGAGAAAAGTCTCACCCTGGACCTCATCGTTGTTGATGATCAAAGGAGCCATCGGGCCTAAAGGCGACGACATAGAGGAACTCTCAATGAAAGCACCAATGTCGGTGTGAAAACCGGCGGATCTCGGGTAGGGGGTCCCGATCTGTGCGTCAAGGTCGGATGGTAACAGGAGACAAGGGACACTTTATTTTACCCAGGTTCGGGCCCTCTCAATGGAGGTAAAACCCTACTCCTGCTAGATTAATATTGATGATATGGGTAGTACAAGAGTAGATCTACCACGAGATCAAGGAGGCTAAACCCTAGAAGCTAGCCTATGGGTATGATGATGGTTATGATGTGTTCATCCTATGGAGTACAACCCTCCGGTTTATATAGGCACCGGATAGGGTTAGGGTTACACAGAGTCGGTTACATTGGTAGGAGATCTTGAATATCCGCACGCCTAGCTTGCCTTCCACGCCAAGGAAAGAACCTTCCGAACATGGGACGAAGTCTTCAACCTTGTATCTTCATAGTCCTGGAGTCCGGCTGAAGATATAGTTCGGCTATCCGAACAATCCCTAATCCAGGACTCCCTCACCCGCAGTACGGAATGACAACAGTGGGTCTCAACAATCTTGCGTATGCAGACGAACCATTCGTCCTAGCCAATGATGTGGCACAGGTTTTCTATGTGAAGGACATGTCTACCAAGCCAAGAAAAAGAAAAGATAAGGAAGCGAATGCATCGTACGATGAGCCAAAGCGGCACATAGTTCTTTCTGGGAAGAGAAACATCGTGGGAGTGGATGACAAGACAGACAAGTCAGAAGATTATGAAAAGTTTGATGAAATTGCTCCATTCACAGTGAATATTGACCCGAGCATCCCGTTAAATGATGAAGATTTTCCATGGTTACGGCGCAAAGGGACACACGCGAAGAAAAAGTTTCACACCCAAAGATCTGGGATGTGATCGGCTTCACTATCATCACTTTCTTCTATGTTTCACACCTAGAAGGGAATCTCTGTAATAGTTAGGGTAGTTAATTATGTGTTTTGGCATTTGAAACGCAAAGAAATTTTATGTGCAAACAAATTCTTTCATGCCTTTACTGATTTTTAAAGTTAAGTTATTCACAAACTAGTGATTCACACTAATTTCAAATAATTCAAATTTGAAAACTACGGGCACTAACAGAAAGTTTGTAATTTTTTGTACCTAAAGCAAAAATATTCAAAAAGAAACTCTAAATACACAAAAAAACAACTCAAAAATAAATAAAGCAAAAAATTTAAAAAAATCCCGCGTACTAGGCCAGAGCGGCCTGCATACGACTAGAAACCCAACCCGTTGTTGGGCCAGGATGCAGGCCCGCAAAGGCCCAGTAGGCCCACAGGACAGAACAGAACATGTAGGCCCAGTAGGCCTGCTTTGGAGAGGAGCTCGAGAGAGCTACCGCACGGGGGTTTATAAACCAGTGCGGTCGCCCCTCGGCTAGCAAGGTGGGACTAAATTTGCGCACCGCACCTGCGCCAGCGCACCCCCTTTAGTACCGGTTCATGGCACCAACCGGTACTAAAGGGGGGGCCTTTAGTACCGGTTGGAGCCACCAACCGGTACTAAAGGGCCCCCTTTAGTACCGGTTGGTGGCTCCAACCGGTACTAAAGGTGGGTTCTATATAAGAAAACACTTCAAAATTTCATCAGTTTCTCATCTCTCCCTCTGCTTCTTCTCCTCTGCACCGTCGCCCGCCCCCCCCGCCGTCTCCATATCCCTCGTCGCCGCCCCGTCCCCGTCGTCGCTGCCCCGTCATCCCGTCCCCGTCATCCCCATCGTCACCGCCGCCCCGTCCCGGCCCGTCCAGCGTCGTCCCCGTCCCCGTCGTCGTCGCCGCCCCGGCCCGTACGTCCCCGTCCCCGTCGTCGTCGCGCTCGTCGCCGTCCCCGTCGCCGCGCGCCCCCCGTCGCCTCTCGCCTCGTCGGCCGGTGAGCGCGCGCACACACACACACACATACATTTTTTTATTTTCAGTTATACAAATAGTTAGAAATTTTTCTGTTTTTTAGAAATTGTTAGAAATTTTTCTGTTTTTTAGAAATAGTTAGAAATGTTAGAATTGTTAGAAATGTTAGAATTGTTAGAAATTTTTCTGTTTTTTAGTTATAGAAATAGTTATAAAAAAGTTAGAATTGTTAGAATTTTTTTTGTTTTTTAGTTATAGAAATAGTTATTAAAAAGTTAGAAAATTTTCTTTTTTTAATTATAGAAATGTTATAGAAATGTTAGAAATGTTATAGAAATGTTAGTTATATAGAAATGTTAGAAATTTTAGTTATCAAAATCCAATCATTAAAAAAAATGTTACTTTTTGCGGGCATATAGCTAGTATTTGTTCTCGACGATGCCCGGCCCGCATCCTCGCCGTCGACCCGTCCGCGACGACGTCCGGCTGACCCATGTCCGGGACTGGGCTCCGCCGGGCTGGCACTGGGAGGTGCTGCCTGGAGGGGCGCGCCGCTTGATGAGGAACCCGACCCCGGGTCCCGTCGTCGACCCTGATCTCATTTGGTGGCGTTCGCGTGGGCCAGTTTCGGTGCGGAGGGAGCCGGCCTCGCCGGAGGTGGTACGTCGCCGTGTCAGGGAGGAGGACGAGCACGTCCATCGCTACATGGTTGCGTTAGAGGGCGGCAGGTTCTCCAATACCTGGCAGTTTCTTCAGGGATCTCACTTCAGCTATGATCCTGTGAGGGTTCCTTCTCTTTGGGTGTCCACCGCCCGCGCTGCAGGAACTGCGAGTGTCCTAGATTCTTCTGTAGTATTTGATCTTTAATTAGCTACCTAGCCAGTGATGTACTATTCAATATTATATATTATTCGAGACGATGTATTCGAGATTATATCTATTATTCGAGACGATGTATTCGAGATTATATCTATTATTCGAGACGATGTATTCGAGACTATATCTATTATTCGAGACGATGTAATTTGAATACTAAATTGTTTTACATTTCTTTCCGCATAGTTAAATAAAAGCTATGGCGGACAATACAGACAGAGAGAGAGAACAGACCATGTTCGATATGATATGCGGGCCAGATGATGATCAGAATGAAGAAGATTATGACGGCTCCGAATTTCTAAACAACACCGGAGAGGGTGATATGATATTCGATCGCGACGACCGAATTGATGAAGTCATGAACTACGATTATGACGATGACGAAGAACATGTTGATCCTGAAACAACAAACACCGGCGAGGTATATATATTTATATAAGCAGGAATCTGGTGATCATCACATGTTTTAAATGAGTTGAAGATATATTAACGAATCGATCTTTCTTCTTTCACCCATACGGATCGAGCAAATCTTCAGGCAAAAGGACGAAACGAGGCCCGAATAAAAAGTTGAAGGAGGGCGTAAAGTACAATATCGAGGAATCAGACCTAATGGCGAACCATTAGCGCCTAAGAAGATTGCGGACAAGTTCGTTCGTCATTGCGGAGTTCTTGTGAAGGACCAACTCCCGATCTCCCTTCAAGAATGGAGAGAGCCAGCAAAGCCACGTCCAAATGTTAGTTTTGTCGACGACAAACAAAAAAATTGCTTTGGGATACTCTCATGGAACATTTCACCCTACCAGATCATTTCACAGATGCAGATGTGGAGAAAGTCAAGGACGCCGCTCTTAGGAAGATGGCGGTTGCATTCAATAACCACAAGAATTGTGTATGGGACAAGTACATCAAGGATGGAAGGTAGACTCCAGTATTCGAGGGAACACTAGAGAATCAAAGTGCTCATTGGGACGATTTCGTGAAATTCAAGGATTCAGAATTAGCTAAGGAACGGTCGAGAATAAACAAGAAGAATGCTGAAAAAAAGGATAAGTTCCATAAGCTGGGGCTAGGTGGCTACGCGGTGGCAATGCCTAAGTGGGATAAGTCTGAGAAAGAGATGGAGGATGCAGGTGTCACTTCGGTTACTAAGAGCTGGCCCCCAGGTGCAGGACTTGGTTCTATGCGCATGGGGGGGAGTTGGACCCAAAGACAGGCAAAGTTTCGACGAAGGCATGTCTGAACGGAGCCAACGATAATATACTTGTTGCAATAGAAGAGGCTCGAACGGGGGTGTTCCAGCCCAACAGAGAGAATGACGAGCTTACGCGTGCCCTGGGAAATCCTGAACACCCGGGAAGAACACGAGGCAAGGGCGCTATTCCGTGGTATGAGGGGTTTTCGGACTGGAACGCCGACTACAGAACCCGTGCGAGAAGGAGATTGCGGAGGAGAAGCAGAGAAAGATGGAGGAGGAGAAGAGGAAGCTGGACTATGAACGCCTTCAAGGCCTAGAATCAGCGCACGCGGACTTGGCAGTCAAATTCCAGCGGCAGCAGGAGCAGATCGACTCACTTAGCCAAGAAAGGGGGTCTCAGCAGCTGTAGCAGCTAGCGGATGATCCAGCATTGGATACCACCGCCCCATCCATGCCGAGAAGCGGCGTGGGTTCCGCCCCGTTTGACACAATGCTGGATAGATACCCCGTGGATGACATCACGGAGAACACTAACTGCGAGCTACACTTCAAAATTAAGAACATATTCTTGAAGGTGGCGGACGGCGTTGCTTATACAAATTCCCCCGATGCAACCTTCCATTGCAACCCGATTCCAGCAGGCTATGCTCGTGTCGTGGTTGATGAGGTGGTGGACCAATATTCGGGGCTAGAGCTTGACATTCCTGGAGGTGACGAGGAGCACACACTCAGAGAGGCCAAACATCGTATCATCCTATGGAGAAAGGATTGCATCATCTTTCGAAGGCCACCGACACCGCGTCACCCGACTCCTCGTCGAAGTCCGCTACCGATTCAGCAGACTCCCGCTCCTCCAAGTCCACCAATGCGTGAGGCCACTCCTCCTCCTCCAAGTCCGGCAAAGTGTCAGGCCACTCCTCCTCCAAGTCCGACACAGCGTCAGACGTCCACTCCTCCTCCAAGTCCGGCACAACCTGAGGCCACTCCTCCTCCAAGTCCGGCACAGCTTCAGGCCACTCCTCCTCGTCCAACTCAACCCCGTCAGCAATCGCAGAAGAGACACCCCGCAGCTATGGTGCGTAGCGGTACGAGTCGAGGTCATAGTACAGGAAGTACAGGCGGAGCCAAGCGATGTAAATATGGTCCAAACCTCACTACTCCTCTTCCTGAGAGGGCTTACGACATGACCGAGGAGCAAACCAAGGCCATAGTGTGGGCAGAAGTCGACGCCCATTTTGGACCGAAACCGCCACCGCCGCCAAGGGAGCAAGTGCCTGTGGAAGTTATTGACCACTTCATTCGTATGGCTGAACCACCAGCTCCTAAGCCTGTTGACACAGACTATGAACGCCACATCAGGAAGTTACATCGACAACGTCTATAGAAGGAGGCGAGCTCGAGCTCGAGCAAACAACAAGCAGCTGTCAAAAAATGCGGGAAAACCGTTGCCCAACAGGGAGAACAGTGGGCGCAATCGATCCCCCCGCTTGTTGTGCCGCCAACAACACGTGACAGTACGCGCGCCCAATATTATTGTGGGCAAACAGTTTACGTTCCCCAGGTGGGCGACGTGGTAATAACCCAGGAGCATATAATGCAGGCTGAAACTCTCAACATCACTGTTGGACAACTCCTCGAGATCGAGGACATGCCTGTGCTTACAGAGGAGGAAATAAAATGAAAATATGTCCGAGGCCAACCTTTGGTCAAGCCAGAAGAGGTCAAGAAGCTCCCAACGAGAATGTATGAATTGCATCAATGGTACATGGACATTACCAAGAGATCCGATCGAGAGTCCCTCATGGTGCAAGTCAAGAAGGATCATTACTACCATCTGAAACCTGTGACCGTTGAGTATTCTGAACTGTTTCAGTTATACAATCAAGACGCACTCGACAAATCTATCGTCAGTTGCTATTGTCTGTAAGTGATTTCTTTCTGTAATTTAAGTCTCAAGCTAGCTGTAGTGATCCTTTTGATCAATCATTACCTGTAATTATCCTCACTATATTCTTTTCTGTGGTATTATGCAGGATGAAGATGTATGAAATGAGAAAAGGTGGACGCTATGGCATTGGGTTCATTGACCCAAACATCGTTAATGAATACACATGGAAAATAAACAAGCATCATGAAAAGCAGGTAGAGGACAGCATGCTAGAGTTCTTGAAGCGCCTCAAATACAATGTAGATATAGTACTTCCTTACAACTTCCAGTGAGTCACACTTTCTTGTACTACAAATTCTCTGTTTTTGCCTACTAGCTAGCTACATGTTTTTCTTACATATGTCCGCTTAATTAAGACATGCAAACGTGTGTGCATGCAGATTTCATTGGATCTTGTGTATCATTAAAGTTGACGCCGGAACAGTTGAAATATTGGACTCACTACTCAAAGAAAATAGTGACTATAACATCTTGTTTGGGATAGTCAACAGGTAATTTCAATCATTATTAATTATATATCTCGGCCTATTTAGTTTGTCATTTCATGATATGAACTATTTAATAACCCCTTTATACATTTTCTTTGTCGGCGGGCAGGGCTTGGGCAAGGTTCATCAGCGTCACGGAAGGCGAATGGAAACGACAGCTGAAATGGTTTCGACCCAAGGTAAGTAATTAAGTAGTACTAGCTAGCTAGCTAGCTGCCATCTCTTTAATATTATCGTGCTTGATTAATTATTATCTGATCAAATTAAATTCCATTCTCGTAAAGGCCCTAAAGCAGGCGCAGAGGACTGATCTGTGTGCATTCTGCGTTTGCGAGAACATTCGCATGATGGCGTCCGAAAGGAGCAGATCTCAAAGACATGAATGGTACGCTTGTCAAAACACTATTCACAATTTATACACCATTATCGATATCTAGTCACACAACTAATACACATGCATATTGATCTCCTTCTTAACAGTTCACAGAGGTGCGGGACAAGCTCCTAGAAACGGAGCGCGTACAAGCACTTCAAGAGGAAATAACGGGATTTTTGCTCGACCAGGTCATAAATCCGAAGGGAGAACACTATTACCCGCTACCGCCCCCATCGACCAGGTCATGAACCACTTCCAATTGTCATCGTGCTCCGAAGGCACCAATTAGGCTAATGCCACTGGCTCCGAAGGCAACATGCATATGTAGGAGAAATTGTATATAGCTATACATGTGTGTATGTGTGAATTAATATGGTGGTTTGTGAGACATTGATGATCTATATATATGATTGGTTCTACTAGAAATTCTCTCTCTCTCTCTCTCTCTCTCTCTCTCTCTCTCTCTCTATATATATATATATATATATATATATATATATATATATGCATAACGTGTACAATGTGTAGTATCGTAAAATACCAGCAAACGAAAAAGAATTAAAATGGAAAACACAAAATTAAATGAAAAAGAAATCATAAAACCAAAAACCCCCCAAACATTTTAGTACCGGTTGGTGTTACCAACCGGTACTAAAGGGCTCCCGGCCCCCGGAGCTGGCTCGTGCCACGTGGTTGCCCTTTAGCACAGGTTCGTGCTGAACCGGTACTAAAGGGGGGGGGGGCTTTAGTGCCCACACTTTAGTGCCTATGGAACTGGCACTAAAGGGCCTTACGAACCGGTGCTATTGCCCGGTTCTGCACTAGTGCCACGACACCGGGAAGATGGCCTGCACAACGAAGAAGGGGAGCCGGGACTAGGGCAGCAGCACCGTCAGCATACTGGAGGGCCCCACCTCCACCGTCCACGACGGTAGCCGACCGGACGCCAAAGCGGGAGCTTGCCGGGCCCGTGGCCCCACAGGCCCGGCCGGGCCCTCAGAGGCCCGGACAACTCCCGCCTCCGCGCCGCAGCATGCATACCGTCGGCGTCGCTGCCCCCCGTCCGAGCTGCTCCACCACCTCACTGTACAGACGACGACGAAGCCACGCCGGGGCCCGGCCCGCTAGGACCCAGATGGGGCCCGCGGGCCCCGATCTGGGCCGAGGGCGCGCCATCGGCCAACCAGCGCCACCACGCCGTCTCGCCGCCAAGGGGCCGCGCCACCACCGAGCGAGTCGCCGGCCACCGCGCCGGGATGCCGGGCCGTCATCAGGCCGAGGGGCACCGCCGCCGCCTCCATGCCCCGGGCAGGGAGCCGCGCGCGCGGGTACAGGCAGGCTCCGCCGCCGCCAACACCACCCGGCCCGCGCCGGGGGCGCCCGTTGGCGGCGGCAAGGAGGGAGGGCGCGACGAGGGCGGCCGAAGGGGAAGGAGGGCTCGCGCCGCCCCGGCCAGCTCCCGGGGAGGCGACGCAGAGCGGATCTGGGGGAAGGGGAGGGGGAAGGGGGGAAGGGGAAGGGGGCGGGGCGGCCGGCGACCGGCGGTGGCGGCAGGGGCTAGGATGGCCGGCGGCGGCGGGGGGAGGGAGGGAGGAACCCTAGCTCATCAGAGGAAGAATGTCATAGTGATCTACCAGAGGTCAGAATGAATACCAGGCAGATGTTTGTGCACCCACTGCACGTTGATAAAATATCCAGCCTTTTATCAGGACTAGTAAGGAAAATAACCAATGATCTGAGTTATGACCTGATGTACTCTGTTTCTGCTGCATTTGCAATTTTGCATGCTTGCATTTGGGTTACTATAAGAAACTACAGCTTAAGCAAGTAGAGACACTAATGATTTTGTCAACAATATATGCGACAGCAGTTAGAAAATATATATGCGACAGGATTAACCAACAACTTTTTTCCTTCTGATGAAGTCTGACACCATGAATGAAACCTTTGTATTATGAATGGAACCTCTTGTGACATGTCAAAGGGGCACAATGAATAAATGCAGAGAGGAGAGATTTTTTTAACCAAAAAGGAATCAGCTGTCTGTCGCGGGCAGACCAGCACTTTGACCTGGATTTCTTCAGCACCACTGCCGCCGGCCACCGTAGGAAGGACGGGCGCTTGCAGCTCTTTTGGCCGCAGCTCTAGGTATGTGTATTTCTCAGTTGACGGTGAGTGGGCGATACCTGCGGTGCAACTTGCAATACACAAACAGATTATCTACCGGCGCAACAACTAAAGACAGACCGACACCATCAAGAGCTTTAGGGCCACGAGCAGCGGCATGTCATAAAAAATTGATCACGGCATGCAGACCCCACAGCAGAGATAGCTGGTGTCGCAGCAACATGGACTGGAGCAAAGACGCTTCTTTCAGTCAGCACATGTCATGCTCCGAACTAATTGGGGCCAGAGATGCTCAAGATTTCCGAGGAATTCAGAGAGGGGACAAGTAAGCAACGAACTGAAGGGGATTTATTTAGCTACGACACATAGTTACAGAGGGAAGCTTACCAAGGGCCAGAGACAACAGAGGAACAAGTAAGAGTCCTGACACCACATACTACCAAAGAAAAAGAAAAGGGAAGCAGTACCAGAAACCAGGCATCTTTCAGTCACCGCATCCCAAGGTAAAAGAAAAAGAAAAGTGGTACCAGGCAGGCAAGCAGTCGCAGTTGCAGTTCAACATTCGACATTCATTCCTCGCAAAAAAAAAACATTCGACATTCATTAGCAAGGGCCAGATAAAAGTTCAACATGACATAATCGATGCGGATTAGCGAGTTACGCGGTTAAATTCCTACAAGCCCATGCACAGTTAACCAGTGTGTGCTATGTAGTCCGAAGAGGGAGCAAACCACAGAAACACCCAACAAGCCATTTCTGCATCTCATTCTCAGCAACACGGAATGGAAGAACCTACCTCCCCCACAAGCCATCTCTGCACTCTTGATATTACCTGCGGAGTAATAATCAATTTCGACGATGGTCAACAAGTTTGTACTGTTAGTATCTCACAGTTTTCGTATGATTTAAACACGTAACATTAGCTTCTGCTACTAAGAAAGGAAGAGAAAGACCAAGTCCTTCCACAGTAGGCCTAGTTTCACCTTCAAGAGAGTAATTAGCAAGATCCACCAAAAAGACGGAACTACAGGCTTTATTGGCAGCCGCATGAAAGGATTTCAAGTTTACATCTCCGAAGCGGACTCATCTGATAGTGCAACTATATTTCCAGTAGAGCTTAATGTGATTTTTTTAATGACTCCTCTAAAGTTGCTTTTTACGACTATGTTCCAATTTGTAATAAGCAATGAGAGGCGGAAAAGATTTCTGCTCCAGATTTGAAAGGCTCTTCTAATGTTTTAGAAATTATAAGAGATGTGCCTCTGCCGTCGAAGTTTTTGCAAGGGAGACTCCGAGCTTGTTGGAATACCTCTATGAAGCCTGGTGGTCTGAATGGACAGAAGAGAAGGGATGTATCCGAGGTGAATTTTGAAATAGGTTTAACAATGGTATTAGGGAAGACCATAGTCCAGCTAGCCAAGGTCAAAAATAAATGTATTCATATTTATCTATCGTTTGTAAGAAAAAAACATAGAACCTTCACACAGTATAAGGTAAACAGTTCTCATTTTGGATTTAAATCTCATATGTAGAATTAGTTACAAATCAAGGGTGAAAAATTATAATGAGAATATTATAAGTTCAATACTACCTCGAACTTGTACTTGTAAGATTTATTTTAATGTTTTGCATGTTTTCAATATCACATAATCAGTTTGGACGCCCGAAAATAAATTATAGAGATGATGAAAATAATCAGATATATCAAGTAAGATCATTAAAATCTATTTCCTTCAGAAGACTATTGCATTTTATTAGACATTGCGGTCATGCTTTTATGAAAATTAAAATCCAGCATGGTATTATTTGTTTCTTTATCTATCAAGTGGCAGCTGACTACACTCGCCTTTAATCGGTATTGGATAAAAACCTCAATGAATGTGGACCCTTCGATCATAAAATTGACGGTCCATAACTCGAGAAAATATCAACATCTAAAAAAAACACTAGAAGGAGATTACATAAGTGAGTTAGAATGACAAACAAAAATATGCTGATAAAATATTTAGGCAAACTGCCTACAAGGCTAAGATTGTACGATAATTGCAACCGAGCACTAGGTATTACAACAATCGCAAATGAACAGCAATATGAAATGCAATCTATATAGGCCCGAGTTAATAAACGAAGTTCGAAGCCAAATGCTCAGGTATTGTTGGGTATCAATTACTTGAGTAGAGGGGACAACATAAGAATCACACTTGGATCTTATTGAGTAGTAGCCACAAAAATAGCAAATGCAATGTTGCAGGCTTGCAGCCAGTAAAAGTAAACAGAAAATATCAATTAAGCAAAAGAAAGGGAAATATTCCATTCTGCTACTACTAAAAGATAAGCTTACTCCTTCATTTAATACATCACAATAGCATATCCATTTGACCAATCATCTTATGTATTCTGCAAAAGTTTAGCTCCATCATGTCCACCACCAATGCTCGTTCCTACAAGGGGAAATTCCAACCATTATGTACCTCATCTTGAGAAACATCTGCACTGCAGCTATGCACTAATACTACCAGTTGTATCAGATTATTGGGCATTGATGAGATATTTGGATAAACTCACATATGTAATTTGAGGAAAACAACTCATGTTTGATACATCATGACGAGTAGATAAATAAAACCCCTACTCTCTAAGAAAGAGAATATTCTTGAAACAATAAAGAGTCACTATTGCCATAAAAATCAAGAATATGCACACTCAGACAATTAGCTAACCTGAAGGGAGAAGTATGCTTAAGCTCGCTCCACAATAAGATTATGAGAATAGCAAAAAACAGCATTGCTAAATTTTATTTTATTTTTGACAAATGAGATGCACAACCGGTTTCAACTAAGGGAACTCAAATCACAATAGAGTAGAATCACCTCTCCAGAGAGCAGAACTGGTTAGCTACAGTAAAAGACATTCTTTCCAAATCATAACCATCACATAGAACACCACCACACAAACATCCCAAAAGAAGACTCCATCGCTATATGTTGAGGAGATCATCCAGCAGCAAAAGAACCGATTTATATGGAACTACTTACACTTGTTAGCTTAACACAAAAGGATGTGAACAGCATTTAATCAACTAATTATAGATATTATCTTGATTTAGTTATACCTACTACAATGTAAAGGCATATGCTATTACCTGCAGCATAAACACTTTCAAACGGATGATAGCAAGCCCACTTCTTGGTCTTGGAAACTTTCTTGAACTGCAGTGGCTCAAGCTGGATCATGAAGAGGTCGGTAGGTGTCCGTAGGAGCAGCACATTATTATACTCAGCAAACCCCTCTATACTTTGGTGCCATTTTCTCTTCTTCCTTGAATCAATGGAAAGTAGCTTATCCAGTTCAACAGTTCTTCCTAGCACCCATGAAGCAGCACCATCACAATCGGTCTCCACCTTCCATAATTGGGCGCTGAAATTTGACAGAAAGAGAACGCCAAGGCCACCACCCTCTGCCCGCATAACCTGGAATCGGCACATGTTTTCCTTGGGAATACCCACTGGTACTGGTTTCACAGCTAGGATCTGCTTCTCCAAATCAAACTCAAGTATGCCATCCAATAGTAGAGTTTTTGCCGATCTGTCATTCAACAACCAGTAAAGGGAATGCCTAACTAGCACACCCATCTTAAAGTACATGTGACTCTTGGTGGGAAGTTTGGATGGAAGTGGTGTTGATATGCGATCACCCCATATGGCAGTCTCCGACGAGTAAACGCGGGCGATGGCCCGTGTATGTTGCTGCTCGTCTGTCTCTGTGCTTACCAAGACCACCCGGAAGTGTCGAATGTCTCCGGCGGCGCGAAAAACCGCCCCATTGAACGGGGCCTTCAGCCGATCGAACTCCGGGGGAACGGCTAGGCGGTGTAGGTCGACGTTGAAGGGATCCCACACTAAGAGCTGGTACCGCGCTAAGTGGTAGATGAGTAGGAGGCCATGGCGGGATCCCATGGGCATGAAGATGCCGTCACCATTTTCGCCGAGGCACAAGGAGAAGTAGCCATCTGGGACACGATTGGGGGGATCCATTGCAGGTTTGAAATTGAAAAGGTCGAAGAAACCGAGGACAGGAGGGTTGCGGCGGTGGTGGAGAAGGAAGCGGCGGGAGAAGCCGGGGTCAGAGACGAGGCCGAGCCAGCGCTTGGAGACGAGGGAGGCGCGAGGGAGGGAAGACGGATCTGGTGGGAGGCGGAGGAGGATCTCGGAGAGGAGGTTGTCGTCCTCCAGCGGCCGCGCCGCCGACGAGCGGGAGCTGCGGCGGCGGCGGCGCCTACTCCTCTCGCCCTCGTCACAGCTCATGGGAAACTGGTGGATTGACCAGAGAGATGAGAGGGGTCACGCTGTCAGTGAGATAGAAGCCCAAAACTCCTTTCTTTTAGTATATAATATATATATATATAGAGAGAGTCCACTACAGCTAAAGTAAAAGAAAGCTCATAGCACATAAACAAAATGCGCAGAGGGATCTGGTGGAGAAGCGGCCGGAGTGCGGCTATCGCCCCATTGACGCCCCCGAGCCCTTCAGTTTGATTTGGGACATCCGTCTGCCCCTGAAGATCAGGATTTTCCTGTGGCAATGGATCCGCGACAGCCTCCCGTCCGGCGTTGAGGTCCTTAAACGCCACGGACCTGGAGATGGGATGTGCCCCATGTGCGGCACGGTAGAGGATACCAACCACATCTTTTTGTCGTGCTACACGGCACAGTTCCTTTGGTCCTGTTTCCGCGAAACGGTTGGGGGCCAGTGGTGCAACACCAACGTCCCTGACCTGCTTGCAGAAATTCAGGCTTCTCCCCCTCGCTACAGGCATATTAGATGGCTTTGCGTGGGGATCCTTGCCTGGACGCTGTGGACTGTTCGCAATAAGCTTGTCATCCAGAAGGTGCCTCTTCGGCGTGCTACTGACTCCATCTTTAAATTGTGTTGATACTTGCAGCTCTGGCGGCAGCTTAGCCGCCCACAGGACCGGGACGTCATCAGCACCCTCCTCGCCGACCTTCGATCGATGGCCTTCCGCTTGGCGCCCTCGCTCCCCCCGCCACCCCCGAAGCCCGACTAGACACTGTGTCACTCCCGGCGCGTGTGCCTTTTTGTTTTTTTAGGGCTTGTTGAGCTGTGCCCTCAGCATTAACCCTCTCTTTACTTATTTGTCTGGAACCTTTGTGTGTGTGTGGTCTTGAACCTTGTTGGATGTTGGCTTGGGCATTTGCTTTATATATAAAGCGGGGCGAAAGCCTTTTTCGGTAAACACAATGCCCCGATTTCTTGCCTTTTTTTATTTTCTGAAGTTCTTTGTAGGGATTATTTTCTGAAGTTATACCCCTTGAAAGTTGTACAAAGTTACAACCCCCCTAAAAATGTACACATAATCAACAAACTAAAAAGAAATTTTAGTGGTGAGCCAAGTTAGATCCCTGGCGCCAGAGACCACACGCCATCATACGACGAGTTTCGAAGGAAAGATGTGCATAGCTGATAGCTTATCTGCTCTAATCCGTTGTAACCTATCAATTTCTAAAGGATGCCATGACATCTCCGACTCCAGTGTGACACAACAAAACCAGAGCACATGAACCCATCTGACACATTATGGAGCCACTACAAAAGCCTTGCCAGGTTGTTTTTCCTCAATAATGAACTTTTTATGGCTGTTTCACACAAGCCATCATGCCAACAACTTGCATCTCCTACTGGCCTCCTACAACCGTGATGTCTTGTACATCCATCCCCAAAGGTAATGCACAAAGAGACACTTCCTCCATCCCAAAATGTAAGATCAGTTTTGACACTATATAAAAAATGTAATTTTTTTCAAAAGGGGGTTTACCCCAGCCTCTGCATCAGAAAGATGCATACGGCTCATATTATTAAAAAAATAATCCAGTAACAAAGTCGCCAAGTATCGAGGTGCGAAAATAAACAAAAAGCTCGAAAGAGCTAAAAGCCAAAGCCACAACCGGCTGGCAAACACAATAGGAGCACTACATGCCTATCCTATTACATGACCGCCATCCAAACCGGTTGAAAATATCCCGCGCTACCATCTCCCATCGGGTAGACGCAGTAACCAAACGCTCCCTGGCCTCCGTCGGAGTGAGTAGTGACCACATACGGATGAACGTCGTGGCTCTGAAGATAACCTGCAAAAAGTGAATGTTTGTTGATCTGTTAAATACTAAATCATTTCTGCAGTTCCATACTGCCCAAAGTAAAGCACAAACGCCAACACGAATGTGTCTTGCAGTATCGGAATCAACCCCATCAAGCCATGCTCCAAATAACATGTTGATAGAGGTGGGCTGATTAATATTAAACGCAATATGAATCGACCGCCACAGAATCTTAGCCAACGGACAATCGAGAAAGAGGTGTTTGATGTTTTCGTTATGATCACAAAAGCTACACCTAGAAGAGCCCATCCAGTTGCGTTTTGCCGGGTTATCCTTAGTCAAAATGACTTGTTTATGCACAAACCACATAAACACTTTGATTCATAAGGAAACCTTTACTTTCCAAACGTGAATCGAGGAAGGGACAACGCTAGAGTTAATGACATCCAGATACATAGATTTAACCGAGAGCACACTGTTCTTAGTAAGTTTCCAATACAACTGATCTGGTTGCTGGGACAGCCGGACCTCCATTAAACGTCTAACAAGGTGGAGCCAGGCCTCCCAACGATTTCCAACTAGCGTCCTCCAAAAACTAATATTGAGGGGAGTGGATTGTAAAACAGTTGCAACGTAGGCTTCTCTACGACGCACAATGTTGTACAAAGTAGGATATTGAAGTGCAAGGGGAGTCTCCCCAAGCCACGTATCCTCCCAAAACCTCGTAGTGGCACCATTCCCGACAATAAATTTTGACTTGTTGAAAAAGAGTTGTTTGACTCTCATCAAACCCTTCCAAAAAGGTGAGTCGGAAGGCCTCACATTTACCTGGGCCAAGGTTTTAGCATAAAGATACTTATTACGCAAAATCTGTGCCCAAGTAGCTTCCGTCTCAGACGACAGTTTAAATAGCCACTTGCTAAGGAGACATATGTTTTTGACTTCCAAATTTTCAATACCTAGGCCCCCTTGGTCCTTCGGCCTACAGATTATATCCAACTTAGCAAGCCTATACTTTCGTTTAAGCTCATCATTCTGCCAAAAGATTCGAGATCGGTAGAAATCTAACCTTTTCCTGACTCCCACCGGAACCTGGAAAAAGGATAAGAGGAACATAGGCATACTGGTAAGGACCGAATTAATCAGAATCAATCGTCCTCCGTATGACATGAGCTTCCCTTTCCAACAGCTCAGTTTCTTTTCAAAGCGATCCTCGATGCATTTCCACTCAATGTTAGTCAGCTTACGATGATGAATGGGTATACCTAAGTACGTAAACGGTAAGGAGCCCAATTCACATCCGAACAATTGTTTATACGTGTCCTGGTCATCCTTTGCTCTTCCGAAGCAAAACAATTCGCTTTTGTGGAAGTTAATTTTGAGGCCAGATAATTGTTCAAATAAGCATAACATCAGCTTCATGTTTCTTACTTTCGCCAAGTCATGCTCCATAAAGATGATAGTATCATCAGCATACTGAAGAATGGAAATCCCTCCGTCAACTAGATGTGGGACCAGGCCACCTACCTGCCCTGCATCCTTTGCCCGACCTATTAAAATAGTCAGCATATCAGCCACTATGTTAAACAGGATCGGTGACATCGGGTCTTCTTGCCTTAGCCCCTTGTGTGTTTGGAAATAGTGACCTATGTTGTCATTCACTTTAATCCCTACACTCCCTTTTTGTGTAAAGGAATCAATCTGGTTTCTCTAGGCCGGATCAAAACCTTTCATACGCAAAGCTTGTTGAAGGAAAGGCCATTTAACTTTATCATATGCTTTTTCAAAATCCACTTTAAAAACTACGCCATCAAGTTTTTTTGAGTGGATTTCATGGAGCGTTTCATGCAAGACAACAACCCCTTCAAGGATATTTCTATCAGGCATGAAAGCAGTCTGGGACGGATGAACCATAGAGTGCGCAATCTGCGTAAGTCTGTTCGTTCCGACCTTGGTGAAGATTTTGAAACTCACATTAAGCAGACATATAGGTCTGAACTGCTCAATGCGAACAGCGTCTGTCTTCTTAGGAAGAAGAGTTATCGTTCCAAAATTCAGCATAAACAACTGACGCTGTCCCTCAAAAAACTCCTGGAACATGGGCATCAAATCTCCCTTAATAAAATGCCAGCACTTTTTGTAGAACTCCGCTAGAAACCCATCCGGTCCTGGAGCCTTATTATTCTCCATTTGTGCAATGGCTTCAAACACCTCTTTCTCAGAGAAAGGAGCAGTCACGAGCTCATTCTCGGCAATCTCAAGTTGAGGAACATCCTCAACCCTAGACTCATCTAAGGACACAACATTCTCTTCCGGGGGACCAAACAACTGCTTATAATAATTGGTAATGTAGACTTTCAGATTGTCTTGACCAACTATCGTCCCTTCGTCTTGTTCTAGCTGGAAAATTCTCTTTTTACGATGCTTCCCATTAGCAGTCATATGAAAGAATTGAGTATTGTCCTCGCCTTGTACTATCTTGCGAACCTTAGCTCGCAACGCCCACTTCAATTCCTCCTCACGAAGAAGCTGTTTAAGTTGCATCTCCGCCTCTATCTTTGTTTCCAACTCACGGGAATCCAAGATAGAAGTTTCAGCTTTAACTTCAAGGTTTTGAATAAGTAGAAGAAGTCTCTCCTTCTCCGCCTTATAAAAACCATGCGTGTGCTTAGCCCATCCTCGAAGGAACCTTCGGAGATGACGAATCTTGCATTGCCATCGCTCGATAGGCGTCCTTCCTCCTGAGTCTTTAGCCCACTCCCGAGCTAACAACTCGAGGAACCCTTCTCTTTCAAACCAGGCAAGTTCAAACGAGAAAATGTTCTTGTTGCCCACAAAAGTTTGAACCCCTGAATCGACTAGTAACGGTGTATGATCAAAGACACCTCTTGTCAATGCCTGCACGGTTACCAAAGGAAACTTCTGTTCCCATTCGACACTTGCTAGGGCACGGTCAAGTTTCTCAAACGTCGGGACCGGTAACGAATTAGCCCAAGTGAATTTCCTACCCGAAAGCTCTATCTCTCTGAGATCCAAGCTTTCGATAATAGTGTTGAACATAAACGACCATCGGCCGTCAAAATTGTCATTATTCTTTTCCTCCTTCCTACGGATAATGTTGAAATCCCCCCCCCCACTAAGAGGGGGAGCTGGTCGTTACCACAAATACGAACCAGATCCGCCAAAAAGTCTGGCTTGAGCTCTAGTTGCGCAGCTCCGTACACCGCCACCAAAGCCCAATCAAACCCATCTGCCTTAGTTCTAACTCGAAACTTGACAGCAAAATCCCCCAAAACTACACTCCGAACTTCCAACGTTTCGCACTTAACCCCAAGTAAAACCCCACCGGATCTTCCTCGAGGGGGGAGGCAATGCCAGTCAAAATCTACCCCCCCCCCCCGGACAAAGTGGCAAGAAATTGTGAAGTGAAGTTGCTTCTTCCGGTCTCAGACAATGCAATAAAATCCAAATGATGTTCAAGAGAAGCCTCCGCTAGAAATCTTCTTTTAGCCAAGTCTCTAAGACCTCTGCTATTCCAGAAAATGCCTCTCATAATTCATCATGATTTTTTTTGCAGTGCGGATCCTAGCACTCCTACGCGCTGCCGAGACGGGATAAACCTTCCATTTCCACGTCCGTTTTGGCTTAAGGTGACCATCAGCCTGATCAGCACAGTCATTCTCTGCTTCTAGCGCCACGGGCTCATCTACATGAAGAGACACCTCAGGAATGGTGTCCTCCTCCGTCTCGGGTAATGCAGGGTCAAGATCGGCACACAAGCCATCAAGAACCCTAACCCCAAGTGCATCTATCTCCGAGTCGTTCATAGGTTTAACAGCAGCAATGTGACGGATCATATCTACCGCACGATCAGCTTCCAAATCAAGAATGTCATTAACCGACCTAGATATCTCAATATCATTATTACCAAGTGAAACTCCTATTTGGTTTGCATTATGAATAATTTCAACATCAGTAAAATGCAAAATGGAATTGACTTATTAACCGACATACCAGTGGAGGTCTCGACGTCGCGCAACTTGGCAGCTCTCAAAGCACACCTCAGCTGCATGTCATCCACGTCCGGCTGCTCCTGCAGCCTCCCGCTGACCCGCCTCCCCTAGGAGACAGGATCCGGGATACCGCCAAAGGCGATGAACTCCTCGCGTGAAGCTCTGCTAGGGGAAAGGCCTCCTGTCCATCCCCCAACAGCGGCACCCCGGGCCGTAGCCACTGGGGCAGGAGAGCAGCACGGCGACGACTCCCGCGGCCTGTCCACGGGCGACCCGCCGGCAACAGGGACCGGGGAGACCCACGCACGGTGCTCCGTAGAGGAAGCCGGTGAGGCGGGCGCGTCACCTGATCCGCCCACCGCAACGGGACAAAGAGTGACGGCGGCCTCCTGCAGAGCCACCCCTCCTCCCGCGCGCGGCGACGTGGGGAAGAGCGCCGAGTCCGCCGTGGGCGTCGTTGGTGTCGTCATCACAGGGGACCGGGCCTCCTGCCCGTCACCTCTAGCCATAGCCGCAAGCGCAACACCATCCACGGTAGTCATCAGCGAGGTAGGAGACGTGGGAAGGGCCACCTGCCCCTCGGTATCTCCCAACTCGAGAACCGCCGGCGCACAAAGGGGAGCCACGGGATCCACGGAACCCGGGTAGACACCCCGAAGCCGAGGTGGAGCAGAGAACGGTCCCAAGGACCCAAGCTGCAAGGTGGACGTTGGAGCCACACTAGATGACCGAGCAAGAGCAATATCACTAGAATCAGACGGACCGACCGGCTCCTTGGCCCCATCTTCATCACCCATAGCCGAATCATCCTGGTTCCCCTGGGCACCTCCTCCCTCAGTCGTGTCCATAGGATTATCATCCTCAAACTCATCGAACAAATTAGGATCCTCATACAGAACGTCCAGCTGATACAGAACACCATCGTACGTCCAAGGCACCACGTTCGGCAAGAACTCAATATTAGCAACACTGACAAGTAAACGCGCCACCCCGTTGGCCCGAGTGAATGGCATATCCACCTGTTCAGTCTTGCCGATCAAAGACCCCAAACTCAACGTCACCAAGAAGCTATCCAGGGGATCAGATGGCGCCCCGGAGAAACGAACCCAAATCTGCCTTAACGGCGTGCCCTGCGGCTCCTTGTTCTTCCACTCATCAAACTGCAACACAAAACTAGTGCCTGTGACCCTGCTCATACCGAACGTGAGGATTCGCAACTGATCCTCCTTAGACGGAAAATCAACTTTGTAAGACGTATCATTTAGCTTGAGCAATGACCACTGAAAATTACCCGGAGCGAGTTCCCGCAGGTGCTGAATAATTTGCGCCTCGGTCAACGGTCCATGAACTACCTTCACCACCCCTGGGAAAGAGGTCTCTACCGCTGGTGCCAGAGGTGCCACACTTGGAGACTCGAAGAACATCAACTCCGAGCAGCAGACCCCGTATATCTGAATAGTAGGCTTAGGCCCAAGCATAAGAGGACACTCGGCAGCGGTATGCTTAGGTTTCCGGCACAGGTCACACAATTCCGCAGTGCACTCAGCCATAGAGTGTCCCGTGTCACCACATCGAAAGCAAGTAAGCTTCTTCTTCCTTGCCGCCCACTTGGACAACTATTCAGCCTCAGATTTGTCCGTACCATGCTCAGAAGCAGAATCACCAGTCTGCATGGGTTCCGGCAACGTGACTTCGTCCAGGGCCTGAACCGTTTCCACCGCCACCTGCGGTAGAACCGATCCTCCATCGGCCACCACCTCAGTCTCAACCGTAGCCTTCGGATGCCTAGGCGGGTAGTTACGTCTGTGCCTGCCCCGACCTCCGCGGAATCGGCCCCGGAAGGAGCGGTTATTAGGAGCGACCGCCCCCTCCACGAAGTTACCGGGCGGACCCTGAAAACCCCGATTGGCATTGCCGTCGTCCGTCCAAGCATAACCACAGCCACCGCCGGAGGACGAAGAACCCTGATGCAGTCCAGCACCGTAGGCGTAGTAACCGTCATCGCCCCACTGCCCACGCGGGGGATTCCGGTCATCTCCCGGCGACGCCCCAACCCTACGGCCGAGCGAGCCATGGCCAGGGCCACCGCGGCCGGCCGCCATTTGCCGCGGCCACGACCTTTGGTTCGGTTGCGGCTCAGCCCTAGGCGGAGGCGGCGGATCAGCCCTAGGCTGCTGTGGCGGCGGAGGCAGGGCCCGAGTCGGCGGTGGAGGAAGCGCCGCCCGAGGCGGCGGTGGAGCAGCCCGATGCGGCGGCGGAACCGCCCAGGGCGGAGGTGCCGCACGCGCGGAACCCGACGCAACAGCGCCTGCCGCCGGTGCGGCCGAGCCGCCCGCGGCCCCGGTCTGGCCTCTCGGCACTGGTGGCGCCCGCGGCGGCGGCGGCTTGGGTGGCATGGCAGGCCGTCGTGAGACAGGAGGCAGGCGCCGGTCGACTCCGGCCAATCTTAGCGAAGAACGGCGCGAGGGGGCCGAAGGAAAACCCACACGCCCGCGGCGCCGAACCCTAGCAGA
This sequence comes from Aegilops umbellulata, assembly GCA_032464435.1. NCBI lineage: Eukaryota > Viridiplantae > Streptophyta > Magnoliopsida > Poales > Poaceae > Aegilops > Aegilops umbellulata. The sequence goes on along the minus strand of CP136059.1, from coordinate 356,812,910 downwards.
GACAAGCAGAGGGAGAGAGGGGGTACGTGAATGCAGAGGCGATCGATCCAAGGCCCCCTCATGCACGTCGCTAGCCCCCGCTGCGTCGTTTGCCTGGCCAGCCCCCTGGGCTTCAAGCCCAGTACTGACCAAGCCTACGTCACAGGCACCCACAGGCAGCCCAACTGAGCCCAACAACTCATTCAAACGCTCAGATCTGGCTGCCCGAATGTCACACGGCACGGCCACCGCCGGCGAGCTCTGTGACACCATCTAACCACCTTTTTCTTTCGCCGAATCACTCTCGTCCAACACTCGGGACGGAAAAAATCTGACAAAGTGATGGCCGACGGCCCATCCTTTGGCAACGGTCCCTTCCATGGTTTCACCTTCGACTTCTGCGAAGGAACCGAAGTATCCAACGAACTCGACTTCTTAGCACTCACCTTAGGTTTAGACCCCGAGGTAGATGTAGCCACAACAAGTGTAGATGGTGACCGCACCGGCGCATCCGGCAGATCCTCGTCATCGTCTTCTTCATCATCAGCTAGTATCCAAAAACGCCCCCAACCCGCTGCGCAAGCTTGGGTTCCTCGGCGTCCCTCGTAAGATCCACGAACTCAATTTGCTCATCGCATTCTCTGGGTTCCTGCACACATTCAAGAACTTCGATATGGAAAAAAATTATAATAAAACTCTTACCAACAGCAATATCTTCGCCAACGTTGAGATGTCGTCCGGCTAAAATGTCTCCTTCATCGCGGATCATCATCCAACGGGACGGGTGCGAGTAGATCAGGCCATTGATCCATCTCCCCGCCCTTCTATCGTCCTGAAAACGCACATACCATTTTGTATGATTCAAAACCTCCCAATCCCGATCTGCCGTCGAGGGATCCGGGCTAGACGACGAGGAAAGAGGAGATCGGGCGCCGCCTCTGAAACCGGCCTCCACTCATTTTGGATCGGATCCGGCGCTAGTCGCCGGGGCGACGGTGGCGGAGGAACCGCACCGCGGGCGAGCTGCGGAGAGGAAAGCCCCTTCCCGATGGCATACAACCCTACCCCGTCCGCCGTCGAGATGGGCGGTGGTGGCTCCGGCAGGATTGGCGGCGTCGGGGACTCCCGGCCGCCGCCCGTCGATTCGCCCGAGGGGTCGCCCGCGGAGTCACCCATCGCGTAAGTGCCCAGGTAACGAATGGCTCGCGTAAGTGCCCAAGTAAGGCGTTTTTCCAAATCCTTTATATAAAAAATGTATGGTCTTACATTTTAGGATGGAGGGAGTGCATGTCTTTCATCCAAGAAGGTGACACCATGGGATACATTGTCATCGTTTGATCCGGCAAGCCGAATCCAAGGCTTCCACCCAAAGATCAATCTATTTACCATCTACCACTACCAATAAAAGCGCGAGTTAGATGAATCCAAATTATCTTAGCCATTCAACCACTTGTATTCAATGTTGCATGACGCTCCAATGATGTACACCATGGTTGCCATAAGCCCCCACAGTCTAGCAACAACAACTGACCAACCCACCCAACCGGTGATGCATACGGAGGTTGCACGCTTAGCTAGACCAACACAACTGGGAAGCAGCTTCGCCAAGGACGACGACCCCTATATTGTGAATTAGGACCTTGGCCTACTGGAAAGCTGAAACCAACGAGCGCGACACGTGCTTTGAGTGGACAAATGAGGGTGTCCGTGTGGGTGTGCATTCGATGCAAAGTGACCACGGCCATACAAGCACATGATATAGCTCAGATTTTTAAAAGGCCAAACCTTAGGAACATCCATGTAACAAAACTGGAGAGTTTTTTTTTTCTCAAATATGCACGAGCGTGCATATCATATATTAAAGAAAAAAAGGCATAGAAAGCCTCCACCAGTCAATTACAAGTATGGTGATTACTCACACATATGGACAACACCACTCCACCTGTTACACATGATACTACTCCTCACCACTAATCCACCTCGCTAGACCCGCAAGTACGGAGTCAACATTGCCTTTCATAAGTCTCGAACGCGCCCAAGTCCTTCCTTCCGCCTCTATTCTTAGCATGAGCTGGTGGGTCGATGGCAGCTCGCCGTCAAACACCACAGCGTTCCGATGCTTCCACAACTCCCATAGAGCCAGGGGCGGATCTAGATTAGAACTTACCCGGTGTCCACATAGAAGAATGCATGCCTACATGTCAAATAATTCAATGATCTACACACTAAATCAATGGATTACATTAAGCAAGTTCAAATTGGACCCGGTGCCGGTGACACCGGCTAGCTCTACATAGCTACGCCCCTGCATAGAGCCAGTAGTAAAGCAGCGTGCTGCCCTGCGGCTCAATTCCTATGGAGTTGCTTCCGGGAGGTCATAGGTGGCAACTGGTGCCACGATAACCTCCCGGACTTATTTGGGGAGGCATTTCGACTCCCTGGCCCCCGTAAGGCTGCCACTTGGGTAGCCCTGGGGACTCTTGCTTGGACCTTGTGGTGTTCCCGTAATAAGCTTGTCATCGAACGTGTGATCCCCAACCGTGCGACTGATGCTATATTTAAAATGTGTGGCCTCTTGCAGCTTTGGAGACCGCTTAGCCATCGGCGTGATCGAGAAATCCTGGACTCCATCTACGCAGGACTTCGATCTTCGGCAGCAGCCCTCCCGCCAGCACCGCCTCCACCGCCGCCACCACCAGAGCCGGATTAGCTTTCCGCTGCCTTTTCTGTTTTTTTTGGGGCTTGTTTGGCTGTGCCCCCAGCATGACTTCCTGACTTGATGGATGCTTGAACTCGTTTGTTGGATGCTTGGTCGTTTGCTTTATATATAAAGCAGGGGAAAACCTTTTTTCGTCAGTAAAGCAGCGTGCAGATCTTTTTTGACCATCGTATTGAACTGTTGCTTCGTACAGAGGCAAGATTGGAGTGTATCCTGCGACCGACATCTTATATTATGGGATTTTGTTTTTCGAAAAGGAGGTTATCGCCCGGCCTCTGCATCCAAAAGATGCATACGGTCCATATATTATGGGATATTGGGGGTAGATTTTAATAATAATAATTAATACTCCCAAGTATTGCGAAACAGGGTGAGTATCCATGCATGCATGACCGGCTCACAAAGCGAAAATTTGGTGAAAAACAGTACATCTCAGGAAGCAAAAACATATATAAGGCGATGTGTACTTATACGTTACGCAAATGTGAGCCTGTGAAGAATATATATGGATAGCTCGAAAAAATTAATAATAATAATAAAGAATATATATGGATTCTTAAGCTTCCTTTCAGGGTCTGAAGAATCTTCAGTGTAGAGACAAGAGGGCAAAGACTGACCCTGATATATCCCCAAGAAACTGACGGTAAAACGCGCATCGACAGCCGACTTTATCTTCTACGTACATGGGTCTCAAATTTTGTACTGACAACAGCAACAGCCGAATTCATCTTGTTTTGTTTCCGTCGTCCGTTGTTCAATCTGCAACGTGCAGCAGCAGCCGTATCTCATTTCGGCTTCTTTATCTCAGTACAGTACTACTAGTAGATGGCAACACCGCAGCATTATCCACTCAAACTCTTCAGTGCAACGGCAAACTGCCATATAATCAACGAAGCACTCATGACAGTGATAATGTTTCTTGTCTCGTCGACCAGACGCAAAGCTCAATTAATGCCTCATCAATACACAGGTTACTGGCTAGGTTGCATGGTTGATCAACATACACCATATAATTATCCATGTTGGCGATCTGCTCGTATGTTGTTAAAACGCTCCGCTTTTCGACCTTTGGAACCATGTAATTTAGGGCCTGTTCGGAGTCTCTCCACTCCACGACTCAGCCCCCAGAGCGGGCGGAGCTTCAGTTGAAAACAACGGAGTGGAGAAACAGATGCTCCGCAGATTCTCATATTTCTGGGTGGTGGAGTGGAGAAACAGGCACTTGCTGTAGACTATAATTCTTTGGCTAGCAGGCTATCCGTGTGCAATGAATGAGCCTGTGTATAACAACTTGCAACACAGAAACAGATTCTCCACGGTATAGCAACTAGAGACAGACGGGCACACCGTCGAGCTCTAGGGGCCACGAGCAGCAGGACGTCGTCGATCACGGCGTGCAGACCCCACAGCAGAGGCAGCTGGTGTTGCGGCAACATAAACCAGAGCAAAGACGCTTCTTTCAGCTACCACATCCCAAAGAAAAATAAACAAGAGCAGTGCCAGAAACCAGGCATCTTTCAGTCACGGCATCCCAAGGCAAAAGAGAAGGAAAATAGTACCAGGCAGGCAGTTGCAGTTCCAGTTCAACATTCAACATTCATTAGCAAGGGCCACATAAAATTTCAACATGACATAATAGATGCGGATTAGCAAATCACGCAGTTTAATTCCTACAAGTCCACCGCACAGTTCTCCGTTGTGGTAGTACCAAGAGGGAGCACACCACAGGAACACCCCAACAAGCCATTTCTGCACCTCATTCTCAGCCACACGAAACTGAAGAACCTACGCCCAACCCAAGCCCATCTCTGGACCTCTTGATAATATCTGGGGAGCAATAATCAACGTTATTAGTCACAACAAGGTTGTACTGTTCCTTATATCTCACAATATTTGTATGATTCAAACACTGAACATTAGCTTCAACATCGTGGAAACTGGGCCGAAAGCTCCAAAGTCGAATCATCTAAGCTATTGGACAAAACCAATGGAACAGTTCATTTCAAGTGGCACACCTTCAACTTCTCCATTTTTTTTTCCGAAAGCCTTCAGTTTCTATTGTTAACATATTCTAACTAAGTCTTTGGCTACATCAGAAGCTAAAAGACCAGTTGTTCAAATACCTCGATCAGAGGTAAATGCATAAAACAGGTGCAATCAGTTTGAACCTAATAGGTATACCTTTCATAAATATATGAGCTAGATAGTCAGTACTAAATCAAAAAAATTAAATTCATGCAGAAGAAAAGCCTCAAGAAAGATAGTCAGTAGAAAATCGAAATATACGAGCTACATAGTCAAGGGATCCCTCCAGCCAATGTGCCGTTGCATGCTGGTGTTTCACCGCCATCATTGCCTATCATCCTATTAATTAATAATCACTACTTCCTTCAACTCTCAATTGATCAAGGCTAAATTTGACTATGCAAGTGCTCCACCCATAGCAGGTTTTATTGCCTTCCCTCAAAAGGGAAGATTTATTTGGATGTAACTGCTCCTTATTCAATCATGATTCACTCCAACGATGACTGCCATGTATAGCAGATTACAGTACGTATGTTTAACTAATAAAGAGTCGAGAATAACGGATTTCATATCCATTTGGAGGTGATAGGGGTTGGTAATTAAATTCCTAAAGCTCTAAGTGGAGTATCTTTTGGCTTGGTATGAAGGATGGCAGATTCATAACAGTCATCACAAGGGCTGTAAAGATCATCTTTGATGATTGTACAGCATCTCTTGATGAACAACCCGTTAAAGCTGTCAAGGCCAGGGTAATTTGCTTGACCACATTATCAACCTCCTATCCAGAGAAGGGGTCCGAGAGGTAGCCAAAGACCATCAACCTGTTGCACAAGCTCAGAAAGATCAAACAAGTGGGGGTTGGCCACGGCAGATAATCTGTTACCGAACATTCTCGAGATGATAGCAGCTTTGACTTCATCCTCATCAGTTGAGGAGCCCTAACGGTGCAGCAACTACTTCACAGTGGTGCAGCGGAAACAGAGACGATAACTTGAACCCACGTAGCGAGCTATAACCAACAGGCAAGCTGACTGGGGAAGCGGCCTAGTTCGCATCGACGTCATTGAAGAAAACATCTTCATAACCTGTATCTTCCATACCTGGCCAAGTTGATTGTATCTTCCATACCTGGCCAAGTTGATAGCCAGGGACAAGCCAGGTGAGTACGTTTGAATGTACTCGCAGGCAACCCAAGGAATGTAATAGCAAAATATTCATGCAAGGCTCAGTACAAAGGAAAGGCTTCTATACTAAGTTTAAAAATTTGCGGAAAGCTGGTTTTTAATGCACATGTCCTACTTCTGGAAATGAACAAGGCCTCGAGGTCCGAAGAACCACGGAGCCTCAGGTTACAGATATCAACATAAACAGGTTAAGTTCAACACTAAATCATCTCATCATCAAGTCTGGGTACCTATTATCCCTCATCATCATCATCAGTATCTTTCCATATCATCAGCGTCCTTATCATCATCAGGTTTTTATGGACATAGTCTAAGCGGGGTCATGCCAACTGCCCTTAACCGAGGACAACGGCTATTCGAATAGATTTACACTCTGCAGAGGTTGCACACTTTACCCACAAGAACCGGAGAGCTTTCGTGTCAACAACGACGTCTCACCGCACAACTGACTTGCACGTGAGACAAGCCTCCGATCAATACCTTTTCTCAGACGACACTATTAGAGAGACCACACGCTGGTACTCGTTCCCCATGCAACATCCTCATCATAACATTTTTGTATAAGGAGCTACAAGTCCCAGGCTAATCATCTCACCCACGCATGAGGGTACCAATGATGTGCCTGCTGCCGATATAAATCAAGCATAGCCACCGATCCAACAGTGACCGCGTGCCGAGATTGGCTACAACCGCACTCGTCACTAGAAATGTGGGCCCTCTTGTAGTATCAAACAAGGTACTCAATAATGCCTCCTTCCCATATAAGAGGTAGTGTGGTTGCGCTAGGTGTTGGGCCGACAACACATCTTAGCATCTAATCCTTTCCAAAAACATTGGTTTACTTCCTCCCTCGGGAACCTTCGTTACCCGATGGGGTTTTCACATAACTTTTGTAATGGTTTTTTTGCTTGTGTCCAACCTATAAGCTTGCTACCCATTTTGCATGGCTAAGCAACTACCATAGCATTTAGTTATGCCCATTTGTGTTTCCTGGGTTATCAAGGTCAAGGTAATAATGGCATCTAGGGTGTCGCTTATGTCATGCAAATAGGATCAACTACTAGCAGCGCATAATCATAAGTTTTGATGCACGAAAATAAACTACATCATGAGCAAAACTTGGGTGAATCAACATGGTCAAAAGGTTGCTTGCCTGGCTCAGCAAAGTCTTCAAATGCTTCTGGTCCTTCTCCAAATACTCCGTCTACTTCGTCAACTAACGTCGAAAGCAATCACAATAATAAACACAACAAGGCAGAAAATAAAAGTGCTCTAAAAACAGGAATTTCACTTTTCTAGGACCTCTCTGGCTATAAAATAACCAGAGTAACCCTACTAATTTTAGAGCTACTGATATTTTTGAACATTTCATATAGGTGGAATCAATGGAATAATGAACATCCAAGAAGTTCACAAAATGCCTTTTGTAAAAATGAGTGAAGGTACTCATTAAATAAGGCATGATTTTAGAAACATTTAGAAATTAGTTTCACTGGATTTGAAGTTCAAATGATTTTCCTAGGGATTTGCAAGGTTGACATAAAGGAAGAAATGGCCTATTTAATGGGTCATACAGAAACTAGGCATAGGAGAAATGTTCACTATGGCTAGATAAATAGATAATCTATACCTACAAATAAAGCAAATACGTATTCTTAGTCCGCCAGGCATATTTCCAAAAAACCCCGTGTATTTTTTTAGAAAAACCTGCCATACATAATTAATTTTCCCCCAAAAAAGAAAAAAAATTCGTTTATGGGCCACAATACACCAAGTGGGCCTCATAAAATCAGACAGAAGAGTTGTAAGAGTTGTGGGGAATCAAACTCACAACCTCCCGTATGAGGTAGAGCTGGGCAAACCATCTGTCCTAACATCTATTTATCCCTAAAAAATGCTAACATCTATTTGTGATTAATACCACCTCGATAATTTATATTCAATGTTACCAATTTATTTATGTTTATAACTTATCTGAAATATCAACAAGCCTCCTCGGAAAACAAAGAACAGATGGAATTAGAACAAAGACCAGAAAAGGATTTACTCGAGGGATGGGATTGTGCGCGTCTGATACATGATACTTCCATCGTGGAAATAATCTATCTAAAGACCTGATTAAAAATCGACTGAGTAAAAATAGAATAAGGTGCAACCTATGACCATGTATGTGTCCAGAAATTCATGGTGCACTTAATTAACGCTAAAATTGCTTACTCCTAATTAATGTGAGAGGGAAGCTTGGAACTGGCAGGCGCCCATGAGCCGTCCAGCGGTGCTCCTCCTCCACGACTTCCCGAAAGAGCCGGAGGTCGTGGTGCAGCCAGATGGGCGCGCTTGCCACGCTCTGGCGGCCTCGCCCCCGACCTCCGCGGCAGTGACTCCGGAACCCCCTTCCACCCCGATGTCTACGTTCCTCAACCTGTGATGGGTTCTATATCACATGGGGTACAAGGTGACATGCCAACCCCTGTGTCTTCTTGTTCTTAATTACAGTGAATTGAGTTCTCTGTAATGGAAGTTCACACAACAAATCGAATCTCAGTGTCAATGCTGGAGATGACTACAACTGCTGCATGCTATGACGTCGATAGTGGCTGCATCGGACTCTATGAAGGATAGATGGGTGCAGAAGAAGCCATGCATGGTGAGCGCTGCCATGCAGTGGCGCCACGAAAGCCAACTCTTCGGGTTACCAAGTTCTGATTGCATGAATGCTTGAAAAAAAGGAAAATTGGTGTGACCCATGCATGTAATTACAGCAATTATCTCAAGCATGCAAACACACATAATTATTTTCATATACTAATCCATTAGTGCCTAGGTCGCGCTACATCAACGAACGGGCATTTGTGCTAGTGATTTATGAAACACCTAGGAATTTGAATCAGTGCTAGGATGGATATTCTGGGGATGTTCAAAGTAGACTTTACATATGAAGATATGGCCAAAATAATGGTTGTGCAGAAAATGCTACATGGAAAAATGTGCATGGTACACCATTGGATAGATCATGAAATTAGGGGCATGCAGGAATTTGAATCATCAAATTTGGATTTGAAATGAATATTCTTGGAATATTCGAATATCTGGATAATTAGAAAAGAAAAGGCAACAACCTGTCGGGTTGGATCTGGCGGCGCAAAGGCGTGTACCAGGCGCAACTTAGCGGAGCAGCGAACTGGGCCTGGCCCAACTACTCGTGCGGGCGCGGGAGGGCGACGTAGAAGACTGGTTGCAGTCGGCGGGAATCTTAGAACTTAGCATTTTTGCTCTGGGGAGCGATTGCCAACGGTTTTTTTGTACGTCCTCCTATGGGGCACGCTGAGTGCACCCACTGGGTGTAGTCCCCGAGACTACCGTCGATTGCTGGCAATCGACGGTGGTCTTTTTGAACTGACAATTTGATGTTTTTGGCACTTGGAGTGCCACCCCCACACAGCTGCCAGAGTGTGGCGCTTTAATGGTATTGGATAAAACCTTGATGAGTGTGGACTCTTTGATCATACAACGGTCCATTACTCTAGAAAATATTAATATCTAAAAAAAACTTCTTGAGGGAAATTACATATGAGTTAGAGTGACAAAGAAAGGCATGTTCATAAAATATTTAAGCAAACCGCCTACAAGGCTAATATTGTACAATAATTGCAAGCAAGCACTAGGTATTACAACAATTCCAAATGAGCAGCAATGTAAGATGGCAATTTATATAGGCCCAAGTTAATAAATGAAGTTCGAGCCAAATACTAATGTATTGTTGGGTATCAATTACTCCCTCTGTCCGGAAATAACCGTCCTTCAAACGGATGTATCTAGACGTATTTCAATGCTAGATACATCCGTTTGAGCGACACTTATTTCCAGATGGAGGAAGTACTTGTGTAGAGGGGACAACATACAAATGACAAATCACACTCGGACTTCACAGATCCCTAGCCATAGAGATACCAAATGCAATGCTGCAACCACTAAAAAGTAAATAGAAAATATAGACGATGCAAGGTAAAGGAAAAATAAATCATTCTGCTACTACTTAAAGATAAGGTTACTTACTCAGTTAATACATCACAATAGCATATCCATCTGACGAATCATCTTATGTATTATGTAAAAGTTCAGCTCCATCATGTCCACCACCAATATGCTTGCCTACAAGGGGGTATTCTAGCCATTAGGTACCTCATTTCCAGAAACATCTGCACTCCAGCTATGCACTGATACTACTATTCATATCAGATAAAGTAGATACAAGGGCGCATCGATGAGATATTTGGACAAACTCACATATGGAGTTAAGAGGAAAACAGCTCGGGTTTGATACATCATGACAAGTATATAAACAAAACCCCATCTACCATCAAATGAAGACAAATATTCTCAAAACAGTATATACTCGGCACCGTCATAGAAATGAAGAATCCCGCACACTCAAACTATTAGCTCAACTGAAGGAAGAAGTTACCTAAAATTATGCTTAAGCTCGCTCCATGCTATATCTGTTAAAATAAAATACACCCATACTAATAAACCCACTAAAAGATGTTTTCCGATCCTAAATCATAACCATCACAGGAAATGCCACCACACAAACATCCGAAAAGAGGACGCTAGAAGAAAATTGCTATATGTTGACAAGATCATCAAGTAGCAAGAAACAATTTAAATAGAGCCACTTAAAACTGCTAGCTTAACACGAAAGGATTTAAGCGGTATTCAACCAACCAATTATAAGTAATATCTTGGTTTTGTTATACCAGCAATGTAAAGGCATATGCTATTACCTCCTGCAGCATAGACACTTTCGAATGGAAAATAGCGACCCATGAGGGTTTTGGAAGCTTTCTTGAACTGCAGGGACTCAAGCTGGATCGTGAAGACGCCAATATGTGTCCGTAGGAATACCACATTATTGTACTCAGCTCTCAGCAAACCCTAGTATCATTGGGGGCGGCCCTCTCTCAATATCTGAATTGGTGGAAAGTAGTTTATCTAGATTGATAGTTCTTTGCAGCATCCATGAAGCAGCACCATCAGAATCGGTCTCCATCTTCCATAATTGGGCGCTGAATTTTGACAGAGAGAGAATACCAAGGCCACCACCCTCTGCCCGCATAACCTGGAATTGGGCAAAACTATTATTGGCAATATCCACTGGCACCGGTATCACAGCTAGGATTTGCCTCTCCAAATCAAACTCAAGGATGCCATCCAATGTGTTAATTTCTGCCGATCTGTCAATGAGCAACCAGTAAAGGGAATGCCCAACTAGCACACTGATAGTTAAGAACATTGTAATCTTGGTGGGAAATTCGCCCATAGTAGAACTAAAAGCCTTGGCTGGAAGAGGTGTCGAGACAATATCACCCCATCCGCCAGTCTCCGATGAATAAACTCGGGCGATTGCCCGTGCATGTTGTTGGTCAGCTGTCTCTGTGCCTACCAAGACCACCCGGAAGTGTTGGCTGTCTCCGGCGGCGCGAAACACCGCCCCGCTGGCCCAGCTGACCAGGGCCTTCTCCAAATCGAACTCCGGGGGAACAGCTAGGTGGTGCTGGTCGACGTTGAAGGGGTCCCACACCAGGAGCTTGTTCGACAATTCGCAGAAGGTGAGTAGGAGGCCATGGCGGGATCCCAAGGGCATCAAGTACCAGATGCGGTCGTCGTCGAGGGTCTCGAGGCACGAAGAGAGGTGGGAATCCGGGACACGATTGGGGGGATCCATTGCAGGTTCGAAGTCCGAGGCATGGTAGAAGAACCCGAGGAGAGGTGGGTTGTGGCGGTGGTGGAGGCGGAAGCGGCGGGAGAAGCCGGGGTCGGAGAGGATTCCAAGCCAGCGCTTGGAGACGAGGGAGGCGCGAGGGAAGGAGGAAGGATCTGGCGGGAGGCGGAGGAGGATCTCGGAGAGGAGGTTGTCGTCCTCCAGCGGCGGGGCCGCCGCCTGCGGGAGCGGGGGGCGGCGGCTCATCTCCTCACAGCTCATGTGGGAAGTGTTTGGAAGCGGCAACCCACGATGTGAGGATATCTGAGTGAGATTGCAGAGTCACGGCTGCCACTGAGATTGAAGCCCAAAGCCCAAAGGTAAACCCTTCCTATTTCGGGAGAGAAAGCCCACTACGCTATACTCCCTCAAATACAAACAGTATACGCAGTCTCTCTAAAAAAAGACAGTATACGCAGAATTTTCTAACTGTTTCTTTGAAGCTAACAAATATTGTCATTTTTTTATGGCCGCTACTACGAATACGGAGGGATGCTTGGATCCCTAGGCCTTTTTCTTATAGGCCAATTTCAGTGCAAGGCACATGCAGGTACCGGTGGGTTTCCCAACTATTGAGAGAAAATGGCTCCTGGAATGCAAACTTGCTACAAGAAGCTTTTCTTTCCTGTGATGTACATGAAATTCTGAAAATAAGGGCTTCACCAAGGCTAGGCAATGATGTGCTTGCTTGGGGACCAACAAAAAATGGTGTTTTTACAGTTAAGTCGGCATACACTATGGCCTTTGAGGAAACGTGTAGGCTGACTGAAGAATCATCAAGCAGTGCTCCGGACGGCCACCGTACATGTTGGAGAATTATATGGAAGAGCCTTGTACCGCCTACTGTGAAGAACTTCGCTTGGCGTGTTGCGCTTAATTCTCTCCCCACTTGGCAAAACAAACATAAACGGACTTTAGAGCTCTCAGGAACTTGCCCGATCTGCGGGCGCGAGGAGGAGGATTCCTTCCATGCTTTATGTAGATGCCCTCTGGCGGTGCAAATGTGGAGATGTATGTCTAATGTATGGCGTTTGCCGAAGCTGGAAGAACTGAAAAATACAGGCACTGAGTGGTTACTTGAGGCGCTGCAGCCACTTACTGATATTGAGCGATGCATGCTACTGATGACGCTGTGGCGGGTATGGCATAACAGGAACGAGGTAACTCACAACAAGGACCCTCCGCCAATGGATGTGTCCAAAAGTTTCTTGGTGAGTTACTTAGACTCTCTTTTAACACTCAATCAGTCGGACGAGGAACAGATCAAAGGGAAACATGTGATATCATATGACCAGATTACTTTGCCTCGTGAGAGATTAAACTCAGCTGCCACTACTCCATGGACGTTGCCGATGGATGGCTGGACAAAACTTAATACAGATGGAGCCTGGACTGCCGCTGGTGGTGCGGGTGCCGGTATGGTCCTTCGAGATAGTGCGGGAGAGATCATCTTTACATCATGTAGGGTGCTATTCTCCTGTAGGAATGCCTTAGAAGCAGAGCTCAGTGCTTGCATGGAGGGACTTTCAATTGCAATCCAAAGAACGGAGCTGCCTATACATGTGGAGATGGACTCTTTGCAAGCTGTAAGGATGATAAATGATGTGGCCATTGATAGATCAGTCTTTACCTCGCTGGTGGAGGAAATCAAGCTTCTTAGCAATATCCGTACAACTATTTTTACTCATGTTCATCGTAGCCAAAATAATGTTAGTGATTATTTGGCAAAATTTGCTAGAACTGAGAGTAGAACCGTCGTTTGGCTTAACTCTGGCTTGTCAGAGGTTATTGATCTTTGTAATACGGACCGTGGCTTTACCACTTGAGTAATACAAGTTTCACCCGCAAAAAAAAAAAGAATCAGCCGGCCGATTTTCTGGAGAAATCAGCCGGGTCATGAACCGTCGGATACGTCTCTCCTGGTTGTTGGATGAGTCAACAAGATGCCGCTCCCGATCTCCTCTTGCTTTGTTCTCCTTTGGGCCACTGGCCACAGCAAATGCAATGCCTGCTTGTAAGGTGTCACTCCGCCACGCAACAAGACCTTGGGCGTTGCATCGTAGCTCTGTCGCCGGCGAGATCCGTGGCCACAGTACCTTGGGGGTTGCATCGCAGCTCCGCCGCCAGCGAGTTCCGTGGGTTGCAGCACTTCGCGTGCTACATTGCAGCTCCATCGCCGGACTGCAGCAGCGCAACATCGCGAAGTACTGCATAGCAGCACCGGCGAAGCTGTGTTGCAGCACCAGCAGCCACCAACGGTCGTGTGGCAGTGCAACGCTCACGAGCGTTGCATAGGCCATAGCAGCCGCCGGGGGTGTTGCATCGGAGCACCGATGTCAAGGAGCATTGTGTCGCAGCACGCCAGCACCGGTTTGTGGTTTCTCGCGCACCACTAGGTGGAGCATGTCCAGCGGACACAACAGGCATGTGCGAGATGTGCAGGGACAAGAAAAGGGGATCGAGCTTGCGCTAGAGGATGAGGAGATAAGGCTAGCAGGTGGGTGGGCCCCACCAAGACGCGTGGCGTCCGTAGCACGCGGTTAACGCGAGTGGAAAATCATCCGGTTGAATATAATTGTTTTCTTTTTTGATTCATTGGGATGCAAAACTTATTTATGTGAAAACTATTGATTATAATAATGCATCTTTAGCGCTATCTACCATGTTCGACTATATTCAACAGTTATTTCTCACGGGTGGCACATGTTTTTTGCACCTGTCTAGTGCAAATCCAAGTTGACAAGTAACGAGAAGGAGTTATAGAGGTCGAGGTTGGTGAAACTGATGGAGCAATGGACCGATTGCAGTCGTGACTCGTTGGACTAAGTGACTTGCAGCAGATGTGGATTTGCTGATTCACAGGACCCTATGAAACATGTACAACTCAAGTGACTTGCAGCGGATTATGACAACAAAACTATGACGGGAAATTGGTGATGGAACAATATACTCTACCTTCTATTTTAGTAGTTTGCGGCTTCTAAAATTATGTTATCTTTCTATAGAATTTGGCATCTTAAAATTGCATGTGTTTTATTTGGGAGCACAAATTCTGTGACTATGTTCACTATGAATATGACTGCTTTACTAAACCATATAGAAGTATGAATTTCAAACATTTGTTGGCAGCCTTCGAGAATATACATACTGGAACCAAAGAAGTCAGTTAATTTCACGGACATACAAGTGACAATTAGTCTATGAAAAGTACTCAACCGCGTGGCTTCAGCAATCACATTCCACAGAACGTGACGTCCTTAATCTAGGTTTTAGATTCTATAGATGAACAATGGTTGCTCACGACGACCAAGTTATGAGCCGAACCTCTCCTACAGTTCTCTTTCAACACCTTCAACTTCTTTCGTTGTATTTATGCCTCATAAAGCAGCAGTAGGCACTTGGTATTGGGTGTTGTCAAGGGTGAAAGCCTCGGAACAAGACCATGCATTGCTTCTCACATGCCTCACCGGATAGTCAGCAAGCTGCAGAGCGCTAAGCAGAAGCGAACCATAGAGAAATATCTGGAACGGTAACTGAATTTTATCCAAAATGGAGACAGAGATAATTATTTGTTTCTTGTGTGTGTTCACATACATGATAACATGTCAATAAAACTGATACAAATTCCTACCTGATTTGAATTGGTATGAAAGGTACCACTAATCGTTGGGAGGGAGGAAACATCAACCATATGCATCATTACCTTGAGGATGTTGGGCATGACGACTGCGAGGATGATTCGGCTGAGCCTGGAACTCATCCGCCGCCTCCCGACACTAGTGCAGAACCGGGCTTTAGCGCTGGTTCGTGAGGGCCTTTAGTGCCGGTTCTGCAACCGGCACTAAAGAGTGGGGACTAAAGCCCCCCGCCTTAGTACCGGTTCATCACGAACTGGCGCTAAAGGGCCACCACGTGGCACGAGCCAGGCCCGGGTGCTGGTAGACCATTAGTACCGGTTGGTAACACCAACCGGTACTAAATGTTTGGGTTTTTTTTGGTTTTTTTTTCATTAATTTTATGTTTTCCATTTAATTATTTTTTATTTGCTGGTATTTTACGATACTACATATTGTACACGTTATGCATATATATAAATAGATTTTCTCGTACAACCGCATATAAATAAATAAATAAATAAATAAATATATATATATATATATATATATATATATATATATATATATATATATATATATATATGTTACCCTCGCCCCCTATAAGGCGTGCCCATCCAAAAAAACAAACCTGCCCGACTCCTCCCCGCAGATCCTCCACACCACCTCCTTCCCGAGCCCACTGTCGGCCGCTTCCTCCCCAACGCGACGCCGCCCGGCCTCCTCCCACCCGCGCCTCCGCCCGGCCTCCTCCCACCGTGCCTCCGGCCGGCCTCCTCCCCACCGCGCCGCCGCCCGTCCTCCTCCTCGAGCGCGCTGCCACCCGGCCCTATCCCCA
The DNA here is from genome assembly GCA_032464435.1 of Aegilops umbellulata. Classification (NCBI taxonomy): domain Eukaryota; kingdom Viridiplantae; phylum Streptophyta; class Magnoliopsida; order Poales; family Poaceae; genus Aegilops; species Aegilops umbellulata. Next base: position 356,796,790 of record CP136059.1, on the reverse strand, counting down.
TCGCTCGCAGCGTCTTCGTTCAGCTCCGGCCGCCGCCCTCCCTCCGACCACCATGGCTCAAACCACTCATTCACGCAAGCAGGAGCCCCCCTGATTGGGTTGTCCTCCTCCACTCTCTGGATCAGGTTCGGCCCCGTAGACCCCCTGCTCCTGCACTTCTCCTTCCCTTCTCCATCTCCCACCAAATGTGCTTCCAGGTTGTGCCTGCAAGTAGTCATGGAGGCTTTCTTTCTCCATAGTCTGTGATTTGGGCTACTGCAAGTAAAATGTTCACCATGTGAGAAGGAGTCAGTGCAATATACTGTAGGTTAGATGTTCGTCTTTTGCGTGACCAAAAAATGTCATCTTCTGAAGGTTGAAGCCAAATGGGCTATGAAGCTTTAGATAAAAATGATTTGTTTATGTATCTATATTCTAGTATTCAGCGTCAGCAGAAAGTTTGCTCTTTTTGACCGAATCAGAACTGATTTTGCTATGAAAAATGTACTATTACATGATCTTGTACTATGCAAATATGAACTTATTGTTCAGGCATACTAGTACAGATGAATATAGAGTTGATGAAAAATGTACTATTACATGATCTTGTAGTATACAAATCTAAACTTATTGTTCAGGCATACTAGTACCGATGAATGTCGGTGCCGAAGGGGCATCCCCGCGGCCATAGACTTCTCTTCTCTCCTGCAATTCAAGGTTGATTTTCCTCTTAAACATTCACACAGAAAAGAATAGACACTAGTGCAGAACCGGGCAATAGCACCGGTTCGTAAGGCCCTTTAGTGCCGGTTCCATAACCGGCACTAAAGTGTGGGCACTAAAGGCCCCCCCTTTAGTACCGGTTCAGCACGAACCGGTGCTAAAGGGCAACCACGTGGCACGAGCCAGCTCTGGGGGCCGGGAGCCCTTTAGTACCGGTTGGGCACACCAACCGGTACTAAATGTTTGTGGTTTTTTGTCTTGTTTTTTCCTTTTCTTTTAAATTTGTGTTATCAATTTAATTTAGGATTGTTTTACGTTATAATGAGTTGTAGTAGTCATCATCATCATCATCATCGCATATTAATAAATAAATAAACTCTAGCTAGCTAAAAATCATCGTAGTCGTCTAATTAATTACCACTATTTAATCATCATAATCGCTAGCTAGCTATCTAATCATCACCAACATTGGCTAGCTTAAAGAGGAAACATTCAGTTTGTAATTAACAGAAGCAAAGATATCATCGAGTTCAACATAATCATCACCAACATCGAAGTTCAGAACACGGACACGAGACAAGTACTAATCAAGAGCATGAAAACTAGCTACTCCTGCTGCTCCCTCCCAGGTAGAATAGCATAGAACATGTATAGCTCTCCTGATTCATCATACTGGAGCATGCAGATGAATCTGTCTCCTAATCTTGGGTTGCGCTTCTCCTTGCTGCCCCCTAGTACTTCTTTGCGATCGTTAACAATTTTGCTCCAATCTTTCACTATTAAGCATTCTTCGCTTTCAGAAATCTTGAATGCACTCATTTGCAATGTAGGATATCTTGGTCGTAAGCTAACCATTGACATGTCACCTTTAGTCTCGATCCACTGAGGCACAACTGTCATCGGAAGTCCCTGTTGAAGAACATCGTATAGTAATTAATATACTAATTAGCAATGAAAGTTTAGCTTCAAAAATAATGTATGCAAAAGATGCACTGATTAAGGACAAATAGTTAAAATCTTACCATCTTTCGATTATAGATGTGACCGTAGTTCAATACGATCACCATTGGTCGCACGTTTTGAGTACTAACATTTCTAAGTTCAGGAAAAAAAATTGTCTTGACAGTATTAAGATCCTCAAGCCATGAAACATAATGACTCATCTCCTCGCAGTTTAGTTGAGCCCCGGGGCAGTAGTAGGTCCTGTCTACCAAGCGCCGGACATGTTTGCTTGAACCGAAATAAGCTGACAATACAAATTAGTTGTCAACTATTTTTAAATAAACTGTATCAAAGACATAAACATATGCATGCATGGTTGAGAAAAACTCACATAATGGTAGAACTGGAGGCGTTTGCACATCGACCCAGATGTCTATATTACCTTCAATATCATCTTCCGGACGAATATCAAAGGTGACAACATATCAGGCTCAAATGCATAAGCCTTGCATAGTGCTTGCCAAGTTTTGCATTCAAAATGGGTGTATGTGTCTTCATTATATAATTTGACGTTGAAAGTATACCCATGCTCCGTCTTCAAGTAAACTCTCGTTACCTCCATATCATCTATAGCACTAAAACCTATCTTATCCAAGACAAAAATTCTTGCATAGCACGGGATGCGCTAGTAGAATAGTGAAAATTTAAAATTATAAGTTGAAGCAAATGAAGCATAAGTTTTGCATTCAAATAATAATTGACAAACTGACTTACTGTATCAACTTCGAATGTCTCATCCAGCTTGATGCTGAAGCGCCTACCATCAACAAGGAAATTTTTGTCGCACAGGCCGCGCTGGTCTTCACAGTGTTCGCACGTAATGAAATATTTTTCGTCGTCAGATGACATTTCCTATGTTCATATAGGTGAAACATTAAACACCTATATATATCTAGCCAAATATATATTCATCTAATATTTGACATTAATATATCTAACTATATTCATCTCTAACAATTGACATTACTTTTCTATCTAATTCATCTAACATTCGACATTAATCTAACATTTATATAAACTCAAGTTATATATAAAAAATTAAATAAACAGAAAAATGTATTAATAAATAATATTTTACTTAGATCATCAAATCTCAGATACCTAAATTTTCTTACTAAAAATAAACTAGTTATATTAATTATTGAACTAGTTCAAATCTCATATACCTAAATAAACTAGTTTGACAATTTTCTTACTATAAATAAACTAGTTATATTAATTATTCAACTAGTTCAAATCTCTAGTTCGATAATTTTCTATCTATAGCTAATTCATCTAACATTCGATCATCTAATTAGCTTTTCTAAAAAACAGAAAATAAGTAAAAAAATGTGTGTGTGTATGTGCGTGTACGTATATATGTTTGTACATATGTGTGTGTGTATGTGTGCATGTACGTGTACGTATATATGTGTGTATATATGTGTGTATATATGTGTGTGTATATGTGTGTGTGCCCCCGTACGCCGCCGCACCGTACGTACGAGCGGGGGCGCCCGCGTACGGGGCGGGGGCGGCGTACATACGGGCGGGGGCATACGGGGCGGCGGCATACGTGTGCGACGACGACGGTCGACGGCGGCGGGGAGAGCGCGAGAGACGTACCGCGAACGACGACGGACGGCGGCGCGCGGCGTTCGGGGTGGCGGCGCGAGACGGCGACGATGACGGGCGGCGGCGGGGACGACGACGACGACAACGGACGACGGGCGGCGGCGGCGACGACGGGCGACGGGCGCGCGCGAGAGGTTGAGACGAAAGAAGTGGAGATCTAACTGAATTTTCGTAAGTGTTGTATATATAGGAGATGCCTTTAGTACCGGTTGGAGCCACCAACCGGTACTAAAGGCCAACTTTGGCCAGGCAAAGAGGCGGGAAGAGCAGGCCTTTATTACCGGTTGGTGGCTCCAACCGGTACTAAAGGGTATTCTATAGTACCGGTTGGAGCCACCAACCGGTACTAAAGGCCTCGCGCTGCCACCCCAAAGTTTAGTCCCACCTCGCCGGGCGAAGGGCAGACGCACTGGTTTATAAACCCAGCAGCGGCTACCTCTTCGAACTCTTCTATATAGCAGGCTTGTGGGCCTAAATTCTGCGCGCTGCCCTGTGAGTCTGTTGGGCCTTTAAGGCCTGTTATCGCACGCCCGTGGCCTAGCAGGCCCACAGGGCAGCGCCCCAATTTTTTTTGTAGTTTTTTTCTTTTCTGCTATTTTTTCTTCTATTTCTTTCTGCGTAGTTTTTTGTATAGTTTTTTCTTTTCTGTTATATTTATTTTCTTCTATTTATTTATGAGTAGTTTTTCATCTAGTTTGCCAAAATTCAACATTTCCAGAGTTCATTTTGTAGTGATTTTCAATTTCACGGTCATTTTGTAAACGATTGAAAAATAGCAAATATAATTTTTTTTCTGCTTTATTTTTTCTTCTATTTATTTTCTGAGCAGTTTATTCTTTTCTGCTATATTTATTTTGTTCTATTTATTTCTGAGTAGTTTTTTTATATAGTTTTTTTTCTTTTCAGCTATAGTTTTTTTTTCTACTATTTTTTGTTTTCTGCAAAACTTGATGGTCAAAGTCTGGAGTTATAACCAAAGTTAAAAAAAAAGAAATGCCGACGTGCAATTAGTTTTTGCCATAACAGAAGAAGTCCGGAGTTGTAATAAGTTATTAAAAATAAAAAAGAGGTGCAATGCTCGTTAATTTGCTTCAAGCCTTTCGGAATAGTGTAAACTGCACTGCGCATAGCTCCGTGCAATCTACCATATTCCTGAAGGCTTGAAGCTAAGCAACGTGAGCATTGAGCCTCTTCTTCATCGTCTCTGCACTCAGGGCTTATAAACCGCTCCTAGTCCCTCTCTCTTGGCGAGGTGGGACTAAAAAACAGCTTCCTAAGAAACTGTAGTACTGGTCACCCTTTAGTACCGGTTGGAGTCACCAACCGGTATTAAAGGTGGTGCGCTTAAAACAGTTATGGCAAATGAAGGCAGAAATGGTTGAAAGTTGATGGCGTCGCTTTGAATGATGCATACTGAATGCACAAAAAGTCTGGAGTTGTAATAAGTTGAAAAAAAATGAAATGCCTTTGTTACAGATGAGTTTAATTTCGTCAGAAACCTGAATACTTCGTAAGAGATTGTCCAGTTTGTGAATGAAGTGCATCCAGTTTTTGCCGTAACCCTCTCTACTTTTTTGAACAATCTATGTTGGTGAAATGATGATACCATGCCAAGTTTCAATTTTTTCAGAGTTCATTTGTAGTGCTTTTCAATTTCCAGGTCATTTAGTTCTCAAAACAAATCATTGAATGCATGAAAAATAGCAAATGAAGGCAGAAATGGTTGAAAGTTGATGGCGTCGCTTTGAATGGTGCATACTAAACGCAAAAAATATAAGAGCATTTAGATCATGATCTTATATTTCTCTACAGTCTAAATTGTCAATATGATCTTATAACATCAAAAAAATACTTTGATCATCAATGATCTTTGTGTGTACAATCTGAATTGTCAATATGAGTCATCAACGATTTTTAAACCGATGAAGACTCATATTGAGGCCACAAATTCTACACATAGAGTGCAATGAAGACCAAGTGCTTATGATAGTTTGAGAAATAACATATTTAAGGTGGTAAAAGGCTTGTTAGGGGAGCGAGGTGGGACTAAAAATAGCCTGCCATAACCTCATTAGTACCGGTTCATGGTACGAACCGGCACTAAATGGTGATGGTGGGGCCATAGCCTGACCGCGGTTTGACACAACCTCTTTAGTGCCGGTTCGTCGCACGAACCGGTACTAAAGGTTCTCCACGAACCGGTGCTATTGATCACCGCCACGAACCGGCACTAGTCTACATATTAGTGCCGGCTGAAATTCAGACCGGCACTATTGTGCTTCACAAAAGACCCTTTTTTCTACTAGTGAGAGCTACTCCGTACACATTGTGCGCCGGCGTCAGAACATGTTATACTAATTAGAAAGTTCAGGAACTATGTTCTAAACTGAAGCATTTGTTCTTTGAGCTTAAATGCATTTATTCCCTGAACATAAACGAGTTGGATCTCTGAACTTAAGTGTGTGCATTCTATGTGTATGGGAGCATTACATATATTCAGTTTTGCTGTTGGATTTGGGTCATCCTAGTGACTGTTGAGCTTACTTTTCGGCGCAGGTCATGGCTTAGCTGCGGCGCGCCTCACATTGCTTCTCTTCGCTGGACTAGTCGACCTACAAGAGATCAACTCAAACAAAACTACCCCAAGGTGAAATTAAACTGAATTAGTGATGCTTGATGAAAGCCTTAAGTCCGATCCCAATATCGTGTCTGTGTTTATGACTTTATGTCAGTAAACAGATACTCGAAATATACCGAATATTGAGTGTGTCAAACAGCTACTCGTGTGTGTGTGTGCGTGCGTGCGTGCGTGCGTGCGTGCGTGCGTGTGTGTGTGTGTGTGTGTGTGTGTGTGTGTGTGTGTGTCAAACTGCTCTGGAACTGCATGTGTCCGGAGCACACACTTTGCTATACACACTGTTTTTAAAATACTGATATATGATTTATGATGTTCAACATTTTTTCTACCATCAGCTCGTTAAGAACCCCAGAAACAGTTCAATGTGTGTGTTAAAAAAAATGTGTATGTTCAAAATGGGAGGCACAGTACATAGGGATGTTGTCCATCATCATTGATTGATTAAATCACATGCGCACACACACACATATTGACTGAACTACCCTGACATCGATGATAGAGCCTTTTTCTAATTCCCTCCTACACGGCAACAGTACAATAATAGAATAAAAATCAGTTCAAAAATATATATGCTGGAGGTTTGTTGGAATGACAGAAAACATCAGTTCAATTTTTCTATACCATAGCTTTTATTGCTAGATGTTGGTAGTCACTTGTTCTCTTGATGCCATCAAGTCTATACTTTTGTGCCCCGTGCTCTCTCAATCCAGAGGCCTGCAACACCATGCAAGTCGAGCCATCCACCAAGCCGGCAATCACCATCAACCCCCCCATCAAAGAACCCCTCTGTTGCAGGTAAATTCAGACCTTCAAGCCCAAGAGATAGCTGGCTATACAGGGAGGATGACTTGAGGAGCATCACAAGCATATGCTCTGAGCGCCCAAGGAGGCTGAGCACAGTGGAGGCTCGATCCAGGATGATGCGAGCCTAACAAGCACACCAGCTCTCCCCAGCTGAGCAAGGCGCCATTCGGATCCTCCGAAGGTGGATCCTGCCTCCCTGAAGGATGTCCATGTTGCCTGATATGATTCGATGAACGTCAGGCACTGTCACCTATGATTGCTAGTTTGCCATCTTTTCCGTTTTTGTATTCTCTAGTTTAGATTGCTTTCTCTCAAGGTTGAAACCTCCGTGAAACTGTATGATCTGTCCGGGTTGATTTGAGACGATTCTAACTGTTTGCAGACAGAGGTTTTTCTCTGTGGATTGTGGTGTGTGATGCTGCAGAGAAGGAAATGTGAAGCGGTAAAAAGAAGTGTGAGAGATTGGTGTGCGCGTGGCTTTGAGTGTACATTATGAGTTTTCTTCGAGAGTATATGTACATTATGGGTTTGGATTCTACTATTATTAACCACCATGCTTGAAATGTAAGACATGAAATATTCCTCACTATTGTGATCAGTGGCGAATCTTGGATGAAAATGAAGGGCAGGCTCAACTTCTCAATACAAGGGTTGGAATGTGTAAACAACAGGCTAGCTACTAGACAGTGGGCTGAGATGGGCTAAGAACTAGTAGTAAATTTTCGTTTTTCAGTTTCAGAGGGCAGGCTTGAGCCTGTTGAAGCATGCCCAGTAGAATCGCCACTGATTGTGATATGCATGTGTTTTTGATGTACTATATGTTATGGCAACTGAATCACTGATTGAGGATGATGCCGCTTGGCATCCTGAGTTGGTGTACTTGGTACATAGAGCAGTTTCAGTTTTTTCCCAGTTGGCTTGCACTTGTTATAAAACCTGTATTTTCTTCTATCAAAGGCTACTACGATTGACATTCAGGCTGCTGATTCTTTTAACAACATTGTGGTTGGCAGAAAAGAAGGGGCCTGGATTCAGTTACCAATCAGGTTGCAACAGGATTATGAAGTCGCAAACAAAAGGAAGTACATATCCTTCATTGCAAAAAATGTTCGAGTTTGAATGAAACAAAAAGAAAACATCCATCAGTTCAACTAGTGAAACCATGCAAAATCGAAGCTGATGGTGTCGTCAGTTTGGACGAGAAAACAAATCTAAAATTGTAATCCCAAAAAAGGTGCAGTTATATAAGTTCATGTCTCGACGGGAGGCCGTTCAAAACATCCGGAGATATAAGTCCACTGTTTTATTATGCAAGTTAAAAAAATGACGTCCCATCTTTGAAAACATGCTCAGTACAAACATATAGAGAGATCATTTCAACTACTCTGTTTTCGAACGAAAAAACAGAATGCTCAGTACTAGTACTCTGTGTATAGAATTTATTGAGCTAAAAATGGTATGGTTCATACATTCTCGTCGATCCCGTTGTAATCATCCTTGTTTTTGTGAGTTTCTTAATGCAAGTTTTGTGGTCAGTCCAGATGGGAGAAGGTGATCCATCCAAAGTGTAATTCTGTGACAATATTGATCAGTACAAGTTAAAAATGGTGGTCCGTTCAAAATAAAAGAAATGACCGAAATTCAATTTGTAAAAGTTTAAGCAAAAAGAACCCCCATGCAATTCAAATGGGAAAAGTGGAAGTCATAAAATAAGAGAAGTCCAGAACATCGTTGTAAAAAAATGTTTAGTTAAAAAATAATTAAAAAACATTTTCTTTTTAAAAAAATATCATTCAGTTTGATGATATAAACCATGCAAGTACAGGGGCGACGATACAATAACATTCAGTTCAACAATATAAACCATGCAAGTACAGGGGCGACGATACAGTAAACTGTTGAAAACTTACGAGAAAAATATTACCCAAAAAATAGAGCAAAGTCTAGTTAGTGAAAACACGGTTAGTATAAACCCATGCAAGCATAAGTACAAGTACCCTTTTCCGGAACCATTCAAAATTACTCTATAAAAAATAGCTCAGTACAAACATAGACATATATCAGTACGACTACTCTGTTTTTCAGACGAGAAAACAGCAGGATCCGTCATGCTGTATTCAAAATTACTCTTAGACGGTTATGAAGTAGAGAAAACGTTCAACATGACTAAGTTTTGTATTTTCGATAGCTATCCAACGGTATATTATTTGCCATATTTTGACAAACTTTATAAAAAAATCGCGTTCAAAATCAAATTTGACCGTATTCAAATTCGTTTTTAAATCGTAAGAAATTAGAAAAACATTTCTAGACGAAAAAGTTGCGCATTTTCCATAGCTTTCCAACACCGTATCATTTGCGTCAATCCGACAAACCGTTTGCAAAAAATCGCGAAAATACGTTTCGCCCAGAATTTCACCGTTTTTCAAATTAATTTTAAATTATATAGAATTAGAAAAAACAATATATATAATGAAGATGCGGATTTTCACCATCTTTTCAACGCCATCTTATTTGCTCAATTCCGACAAACGGTTTGAAAATTGTGTCCAAAATACGATTCACATTTTCGGTTTTGAAAAAAACGGTTTTTTCAAAACTACTCTTAAACCATAATGATTTTGTAAAAACGTTCAATATACTTGAAATATGGTTGTCAAGAGCTTTCCAACGATATATTACACGCCCCGTTCCGACAAAAAAATTACAAAAAGTTTTTGAACTAAAGAAGACGATATTTTAAAAACAACTGAAAGCATCAGTTCAACCGCTTCGAAAACATTAGTACAACCACCTGAAACCCTCAGTTCAAAAAGGGCAACAGAATAATATTCTGTTACGCGTAACAGAATAGCCCAGATGTAGGGTCGCGCTATTTGTCATCCTGGGTGAGGAATTCTTATTCCTCACCCCGCCCATCCCACACGAACCCAGCACATGGGAGGTAAAATTATGGATACTGGAGGCCGTTCCGTAATTTACTACTTACGTCAGGATGGATGTACCCTACAGCGATGCAATCTTACGGCCTGGAGTGCAATGTAATCTTACGGAGTGGAGGCGTGGAGCACTAAGGGCATGACCTGCATGTAACGTAATTTTACGGGAAGAGATTAGTAAATTACCTCTATATATCTACTATACATGGGCATTGCCGCATCATAATTGTCTCTCTATCACAGGTCAATTTTTTTAAAAAAGAAACTTTCCATTCAATTCCTAGGCCGGTAAGAAATTTGGAATCCAAAAAGCAAACAAGACGTTCTAATTTTATTTTGATGGTAAAGAAATAGGTTCTATCAATTCATTTGAGAAACAAGTTCTACTTTTATTTTATTTTGCGAGAAGAGAAACACGTTCTACTAATTCAGTTGAGATCCGTACGTAAAATTTTTGGCAGTCGGCTTAAATAAAAGTATCTTCAACGTTCCATAAAAAAGAGTATCTTCAACGTATGGTCCAGTAAAGTGATAGGCGAATGTAATAATTTATGCGGCATATTCCAAACTATTTTGTAATATTATTTCCATTACACGACCCTGAAGCCTGAAGGCCATCTCATCGACGTCATTTGTGGCTGACTCAATCTGATCTCAAGACTCTACCTCATCAGAGGATCAAGGACATAGAAATAGCTAAGTTTTTTCTTCGAGAAAAAGAGTTGAGCTTAACCCGACTTTTTGAATTAACAAAGCCATCAGCTGGCTAGAATTACAATAACCACCAACATGGCTAAAAAACACCAATAAAGAAAGAAAAACAAACAACAAAAGATACAAGGGGTTGAGCAAACTACTCACAAGTTACAGCAAAGCAACAAGCTAAGATAAACAACTAAGGCACATTTCCAACTTAAAGTAGATGATGCCCTCCTTGACGAACAAGACAGAAAATCAGAAGCAAAAGCCGAGCTTTGGGACCGAGGAACAACAAGCAGGAGAGGAAGCGTCCTCGACATCACCATGGGCACAAGAGAAAAATAGTTGTGACCACATCCATCTCCAAAGGAGGCTCCCTGCCCCCTCGCCTTGGCATGCAAGGCAACGATCCATCGGAAGATGGAGACGCTCCCCCGAGACCTAAGGTGAAAACAACCGCTAAGACTAACCGGAGTACAAAATGACCACCGCCACTGTGCTAAGCCGAGCTCATGGAGGTAGAAACTTCGCCAGCTGAACAACACATCACACTCAAGGAGAAGTATATGCATAGAGGATGCTGCAGATGACAATAAGCAAAGCAATGGAGATAGCCGAGACAATACTGAGGAGCGACACCTAGTCTACAAGGAACACCGAGCTCATGCCACCCCCGACACGCCGCAGCAACCATGGTAGGGGACACCTATCCCCTTCAAACACGGCCACGGAAGCAGCACACCGGCCAACCATATAAAAGAAGCAATTGCCAGCTGTAGAAATATTCATCTCACAGTCTGCACGGACAACCATAGCCTTCACCCTCCTCAGTTTATCACAAGAGATAAATTATTTCTCCAAAACATAAAAAATGTTGGCAGTATCTCAGAATAATCACATACATAATCAAGATTCATGCGTGTTGATTTATAAAATGGGTGCAATTAACCTCCAAGTTCCTCATTGCACTATAATGAAACAAAAAGTACCGGAAAAAAAACCCAGCAAAGATTGACGCCTTGAAGAGGATCAGAATTCACCTCTTTGCAATGGAAATAAATCTAACTGGAAATTGGTACTAACCAAATATTGCTTCGAACAGCATCAAAGGGAAAAATTAAACTACTATGGATTTAGATAAATAATCAATGTTACTCATGTAGTCGGCTGAAGATATAATAGCTGGTTACTTTTCTCAAAATAATCAATGTTACTCATGTAGAGAACTGTGCGTACAGATTTTTTGCTAGCCTATACTCCAGTCAGTTATTTTTGTTTCAATGCATGTCTCATTTTACCATTCTTTCAATAGGCAGTAGATTCTATATAGGATCATGTGGTGCCGTTTTCCTGACTAGTGGTAAACTAATACCCATCTTCAAATGGCACGAAAGAAATAGCTTTATTTTCGTGTTATCCTGACTGAGATGTACCTGAGGTTGTTCATGTCGCAAGCAGGCATCAAATGCAGAGCAATCAGAGGACGCACCGGCCTACCATGGCAATTCTTATGCACTTCTCTAACTACTTGGGTTAGCTTTTGAAAATTGTGTGGAAATGAAAACAATTAAAGAAAAGCAGTGTTCTCGACTGTCACTTAGAAGTACATGGGCCTGAAACATGGTGATAACATCAGTTCCATGGTTCAATTGGTTATATGATATAAGCCTGAAGAAACTGTATAACATTTGCATTACTCCGACTAGAATCGTGACTATTATCAATATACATACTCTCCCAACCTGAATTTAAAAAACAGTAACACAACCAGAACTTGCAAAAACATACCCATTTTCTTTGTACAGCCATAGCCCCAAAAATATATAAGGCCGAAACACAGCAGATCACTACACACAACAATCAAACTACATTGTATACTTTTTCTTCTGAAGAAGTGGTATTTGTCACAAATGCTTCCCTATGCCCTATATGGATTTGGAGACTAAGTTTTTCTTTTCCTGTTTCAATAAGAAAAGGAAGGGGATAATTTGAGATATACCTCACCTAGGTGTGCAGCACACAATCTAGAACAAATACGAATGGAGACTTGAAGCTCATAGCACATCAGGGGCGGCGGTCCAGTCAAATTGGATGGATTGAAGGACTGGAGGACCCCAGGCGCTGCTACATGAGCGGAAGCCCAAATGGGGGCTGCTCGCCCAGATGAGTCGCTCGCACCGCGGTTTCCTCGCGTGGCTTCCTTCACTGGCTCCACGAGGCCCGGGCGTGCACAACCGTCGAGGCGACTAATAGCGCCGGACATGGCGGACCCGTCGTGATGCCTCCTCGCCGGCCGCTGACTGGTCCGCCCAGCCACCGTAGTGTGGCCAGGACCACCACCTGTGCTGACACCGACACCCCTATAGACAAGCCGCTCGCCGCGCCACCGAGGACTTGCCGTCAAGCCCATCCGCCGCTCATCGCGGCCGCATGATATTCGCCGTCGAGAGTGGAACTCGAACCGCTCGCAACCGATTAGAATAGGACGGGACAGGTAGTGTGAAAAAGTAAAATTACCTTGGCCCCTATAAATTTTTACGCCTGTGGAACGATGATTTGGTTGAGTCCAATCATGTGGGTCGGTCAATCGACCAGGGTGAGGAATAAATTATTCTTCACCCTGGGTTATTAATAGAGTTTCTATATATATATATATATATATATATATATATATATATATATAGAAAGTCTATTTAAGACCCAGGGTGAAGAATAAGTAATTCTTCACCCGAGTCCAACGAGCGGGCCACTGTTTTGTTCGATCCCACCCGGGCGTTGCGGCTCCAGCCTTCAATTTGTAACCTCACGCGCGCGAGGTAAAACTTCTTTTGTGCCGCCGTAATTTCCCCCGTTCCTTGCGTTAGCAAAAACCGTTCAATTGGATATTAGGAAAACATCATGGTATGCAACACATTCCCCTCAACTCCTTCATGTCAAATAGACCACAATTCTCACTTGTCCACTGCATAACACCTGCATGACTATACAAAGAAATCAAAGTGTTAGGGAGTGTTAGGGGAGAAATTTCCTCAGGGCATAGCAAAGATTAAGAGAGAGCAGAATTTTCCTCTGTGGTGTATAGAAAAGCGTTTTCCTGTTAAAATAAAGCTCTCGCTTCACTTAATTTTTTTAGATCTGGTTTTTAATCAAATTCAATATCTGATTAGGATGCAAAATTGAAAAACAACAAGAACATGGCCGTTGTATAAACTGAGAATCAATTTAGCCTTCAGACATGATATGGAAATGTCGAAGCAACACTAAAAAAACTAACTGAATGTAGGTACTAATACTTTTGCTACTGACTTCTGAAAGATAACGCATGGACTTGTTCTAACATTGTAAGACCTTAGCATAGGAATTTTAATTTCACATGACATGGTCTGCTCTCATTACAATAGGCACAACTGATTCCCTGAAAGTAATTGCCCCATCAGACATTACCACCGCCATTTAGATGTCAAGCTCATAACACATAAATTCTGATGCACTCTTGACACAAACAAATTTCAGTCTCCACAAAAAAGGTAGGGATAGGGAAGGTTAAAAAAATAAGAAGAAGGGACGTCACCAAGGGGTGGATGCGGCAAGGTGGCCAGGTTAAAGAGGGGAAAGGGTGGAGCTCGAGCCAGTGACAAAACTTGAAGAGGAGGTCGATCATACCTAGATCATGACGACTCAATGGTGGCCGTGAAATCTCTGATATTCAATCAAGGATGTGGGGATTGGAGAGGAGACACACGAGAACGCCCCAGCTTGCGGAGCGTGTCCACGGCTTCACGCGCCGAGCGACGTCCTGGCGCCCAGGTCCCGGTCCAAGTTGGCGCCGCCGTTCAACTAGATCCCACCGGAAGGATGACCTCTTTCCCTTCTGCAAAGCCACCGAAACCGGCTCGCGACCGCAGGATAGAGTGACCTGCTCCGCTGGTCTCCGGGGAACCGCCGTGGCTGCGTGCGGAATAGGTCCCGGTAGCAGCGGTGGACTAGAGGAGAAGGCGCGGAAAATGGCGGACACGATCCATAGAATTAGTTTTTCCCCATTATTTCGGTAGTAGAGACCAGAGGTAATTTTACCTCGTTGTTTTTTTTCACGTGGGGCCTTCGTGCTGTAACTTTACCATTCCTTCATGCGTGAGGTAAATTTACGTTCGGCGCTGGATTTCTTTCGTGTTTGTGACGACTGGTTCATGGATAGGCTGGGGTGAGGAATAAGAATTCCTCACCCTGGGTGACGAATAGCGCGACCCTAATATATATATATATATATATATATATATATATATATATATATATATATATATATATATATATATATGGTCTTTGGTGTTTCAAATGTCGTTCAGATGATCATCTTTTCAAGGACTGCACGGCGATTCATTTCTGTCACATTTGCGACAATTACAAGCATCCTTTGCATCAGTGCCATGTGCTTAAGCAACTGAGGCCTACCGCGTCGCTCGGTGGATGTGGTTTAGTTAACACGATGTTCCTGCAGTTATCGGACATGCTATTCAAGGAGCACCTTGCACCTCCAACCCCGCCGACTGCTTTGGTTACGATCTCCGGTGGGTCTTTGACCGCTGCTGTGGTGGAGGTAGAGGTCGCCAAGATCGCATCGGTTCAGACATCTTGGAAGTGGGACGCCGTACCCCATGGAGACAATGCTTTCTTAGTTTGTTTCCCGTCCGTGGAGGTTTTGAAGCGCGTGTCGGCTTTTGAGTATAATGTCAAATCACAAGATGTGAAGATTGCTTTTAGTGAATGGAAAGTTGAAGAGGTTTCATCGATTCTCCCTTTGCAACCTGTTTGGGTACATGTCACAGGTGTCCCACCACCTCTCCGCCATTTTCTTGGTTTGTGGGCGGTAGGATCAGTCATTGGCGCCACGCAAGACGTTGACTTGGTTTGCTTGCGCCGTCATGGTATTGTGCGCATCCAGGTGGCGGTCCACTCTTTGGATATTTTCACCAAAAAAGATAGTTCTGATGAAGCCTCGGTCTCCTCGGATGTCTATATAAAGCTTAATGGGTATGCATTTCGGTTTGTACTGGAGGAGGAAGATTTCGTCCCCGACGTTGATTTTATTCCACGGATTTGGGAAAACCATGATGATGGACATGACGACGGCGCTAACCGAGATGAGGATATGCCTGATAGGGATGCTAACAAGAGGTCAAAAGGCGTCCAAGCTGTTGATCAAAATTCGGCGTCGGGGTCTCAAGTAAGTGCTGCGGTCCCCATGCAGTCTACGCAACAAATAGTGCATACTGATACTCTTGAGTCATCTGTTGTGAGTCTGCCTGAGAATATGGGTACACACATGCACGTAGCGGTGGTGCAGGAGTCCATGGATACATGCACACCAATGCAAGACGAGTTGGAGAAGGGCAGGTCCACAAGGTGCACCACTATGCATGCAACGGATGCTGCAAACAACTCGGCTACCCACGTGAAGGCAGCAGCAGTTGTGCACAGGCCACCCGCGCAGCCAACCGCGGCGATTTCTGTATGTTTCGCTGGGCACGCTGCCCCGGCTTCGACACCGCTACAGCCGGCCTTGACTCCAGTTGCGCATGCGACACTTCCTGCTTCAGTTGGCGTGCGGGAATCCTGGACGTTGCCAGCGATGGAGTCTCCAGTTCGTGCTGCCGTTGCCGTGGTGCCACTTGGCCCAGCAACGGATCGTGCTAGAGGATCTTCTTCGGCATCTGATGCGGGCGTTCCGATGGGACCTGCGACGCGTCCCTCTTCACCAACCATTGGGACGCTTCGTACGGCACCTGCTTTGCAGAGGACTACATCAACTTCTCCGCCGAAGACTTTGACGGGGACTACGTCCAGAGGGTTGGCTACACCCCTGCGACGTAGTAACCGTCACTCCCTCAATGCTGATGGTTCTTCCTCGACTGATGAGCACTCTCTCACGTAGGCAATGCGCCTCCAGGCTTCGAGGAATTTGGACCCCATGACAGGTACCTCGTCCGCTCAGTCATTTCTCTCTTTGTCCGACAACCATATTTCTATTAGTATAAATAAAGTCGGTGTATCTATGGGAAATAATGACAATGAAATTAATTTGTCGGTACGGGTGCTTAAACATATGGAGATCGATCGCTTAAATGTTTCTTCGAAATGTAAAACCACCATACCTGACCCCGAAACCGAGGAGGATGATGAAGCGGATGCCAAATATGATGGTCCGCTTATATCCCACTTGGTTGGTGAGGTTACCGAGGTTGGATTGGATGATGCAAGACCTGGGTCCATGTTTTGTGACTTCACGGCGTCTTCGCGAAAATCTAAATCGCACTCCTCCAAAAAGAAACAAAAACCGCCCAAGAAGGCGAAGAGTTCAACACAAACCCGAGTTTCCACATGAGAGGCATGTTTTGGAATAGCAGAGGTCTTTCAGACCTGGCTAAACATAAACACATCAGTGATTGTGTCCGAGAACACGGTTTGGATTTTGTGGCAACTTCTGAGGCTGGCAAGTGTGACTTTCGCCCGCATGTCCTCGATCACCTATCAGGTGGTTTCGACTATGCATGGCATAGTCTACCAGCTCGTGGAAGATCCGGAGGAATCCTTCTTGGGATAATGACAACAACCATGGACTTGTTGGCTTTTTCAATCGGTGAATTTCATATAAAATTTCACCTGCGGAATAGAGCTAACAATTTTACATGGACTCTTGTCGCTGTCTATGGGGCTGCCCAAGATGAGCATAAATCTGCTTTCCTTCAGGAATTGGTTAACCTGGCTTAGAATAACCCGTACCCAATGCTTATTGGAGGGGACTTTAACATTCTGAGGTACCAGGAAGAGAAAAATAATGACCGCTTCAACACTCATTGGCCTTTCCTATTCAATGCTGTGATAGACAGTTTGGATCTTCGGGAGGCTAGTATGTCGGGTCGTCAGTTCACTTGGGCAAACAATCGATCTGTGTCGACATACGAGAAGCTCGATAGGGTACTAATGGATACCGAATGGGAACTAAAATTTCCTCTGGTAACCGTGCGAGCCCTAGAGCGTATCGAGGCCTTATCGGATCATGCACCCATCATTCTGGATTCTAACTCTACGAACCCAGCCACCCGGCGCCCTTTCAAATTTGAATTGGGATGGCTCCATAGGGACGGATACGTAGACATGATCAAGAATGTTTGGGAGAGGCCCGCTGTTGGTCGTACACCTATTCAGCGATGGATCTTTAAAATAAGAGCCATGAGGCGACACCTCTCTGGATGGGCAAAACACACCAACGGAATTTATAAAAAGGAAAAACAAAGGCTCTGTACCATCATTGATGACCTCGACAAAATTGCAGAGACGCGCACATTATCTCAGCAAGAGATTGAATTGAAAAATCAATCTAATGAGATGGTTGCCCGTCTACTGCGAGAAGAGGAGATCAAATACTACCAGAGATCCAAAGCTGACTTCATTTTAATGGGTGATAGTAATACAAGATACTTCCAATTGGTCGCGAATGGGCGGCATAGGAAGAAATGTATTTATAGTCTCCAACAAGATGAGGGGAGGATCGAAGGTCAGGAGGAGCTCAAAAAGTATACCACCAAATACTACAAATCTCTTTTCGGAGCGCCGACTGAAGGGAATTTCACCCTTGATGAGACCCGAACAGATGATATTCCACATGTCACGGCAGAATAAAACGATATCCTAACGGCAAAATTCTCAGAAGAGGAGGTGCAAGCTGCGGTGTTCCAAATGGAACATAACAAAGCTCCAGGCCCTGATGGTTTCCCCGCAGAATTCTATCAAAATTTCTGGGATATCATCAAGTCTGACCTTTTAGAGTTGTTCAATTGTTTTCATGTCGACCGACTTGACCTATTCAGACTTAATTTTGGCGAGATTGTCTTGTTGCCGAAGATTAAGGAGGCCAAACGGATTCAGCAGTTCAGACCCATATGCCTCCTTAATGTCAGCTTCAAGATTTTCACCAAAGTGGCGACGAATAGATTAAACTCGGTAGCTGACCATGTTGTCCGGCCATCTCAAACAGCTTTCATGTAAGGAAGGAACATACTCGATGGCGTAGTAATCCTGCATGAGACCGTCCATGAGATGCACCGAAAAAACATGAGTGGAGTAGTATTCAAAATAGACTTCGAAAAAGCCTATGACAAGGTCAAATGGTCTTTCCTCCAACCGGCCCTAAGGATGAAAGGCTTCTCCGATAAATGGTGCAAGTGGATCCAAAATTTTGTAACTGGCGGTAGTGTGGCCATCAAAGTCAATGATGATATCGGCCATTACTTTCAGACAAAAAAAGGACTACGACAGGGTGATGCCATATCCCCAATGCTATTTAACATTGTGGCTGACATGTTGGCTATTCTGATTGAGCGCGCCAAGAAGGACGGACAGAGTACATGAGTAGTGCCACATCTAGTGGATGGTGGTCTCTCTATTCTGCAATATGCCGATGACACAATTCTCTTTCTGGAACATGACCTTGACAAGGCTAGAAACCTGAAACTCTTGTTGTCAGCGTTTGAGCAAATGTCGGGTCTTAAAATTAACTTCCATAAAAGTGAATTGTTCTGCTTTGGAGAAGTCGTTGATGCAGCGGCCGATTATGCCGACCTTTTTGGTTGTGCACATGGACAATTCCCAATTAAATATTTGGGAATACCAATTCATTATCGGCGTCTCACCATTGCCGAGTGGAAGCATGTACAGGAGCGACTAGAGAAACGCTTGAGCAGCTGGAAAGGCAAGTTGCTCTCAGTTGGAGGACGATTGGTTCTAATAAACTCTGTCCTCACAAATATGTTCCTCTATATGCTTTCGTTCTTCCAGCTCCCAAAGGGGGTCTTGCAAAGATTGGATTATTTTAGGTCCAGGTTCTTTTGGCAAGGAGATGGTGAAAAGAAAAAATATAGGCTGACCAAATGGAGTGTGGTTTGTAGGCCGAAAGACCAGGGCGGCCTCGGTATTCATGACCTGCAGGTCAAGAATGAGGCCCTACTTAGTAAATGGTTGTTCAAACTTCTTACTGAGGATGGTGTTTGGCAAACCATGCTGCGCAATAAGTATATAGGCCAAAAGGCAGTGTCTCAGGTATATTGGAAACCTGGAGACTCACACTTTTGGGCGGGCCTAATGACGGCAAAGAAACATCTCTTTCGCTTTGGGTCTTTCGCGATAAAGGACGGGTCAGAGATTCGTTTTTGGGAAGACATCTGGCTAGGCAATGCTAGCCTCCGAGAACAATACCCAGCCTTATACAACATTGCACGCGATAAAAATAATACTATTGCACAAGTGCTCAACTCATCCCCGCCAAATATTTCGTTTAGGCGGGATTTGATTGGCACCCGACTTATGTCATGGAATAATCTATTGTCCCGTCTGGATTCGATTATCCTGACACAAGGTTGTGATGTGTTTCGCTGGAACCTTACTACATCGGGGTCTTTCACAGTAGACTCTATGTATCGTGCACTCACGCATTCTGAGGTACCGGTGAGTAATAACCAAAAAATTTGGAAAGCGAAGGTACCACTTAAAATTAAAATATTCATGTGGTATCTCCGTAGGGGAGTTGTGCTAACAAAAGACAACCTCGCACGACGCAACTGGTCGGGAAGTAAGAAGTGTTGTTTTTGTACTCATGACGAGACAATTAAACACCTCTTTTTCACTGTAAGTTTGCGTGTTCTACGTGGTTAGCCATCCAAATAGCGTCAAATTTGTATCCGCCCACAAGTGTTGCCAATATTTTTGGTCATTGGCTGGACGGTATTTCAAATGCATACAAAACGCTAATAAGGGTGGGAGCGTATGCCTTACTGTGGTCGCTTTGGCTATGTAGAAATGATGTTGTTTTTAATGACAAAACTGTTTCCCCTTTGCAGGTTATTTTCCGTTGTACGCACTCGCTTCGTACGTGGTGTACGCTACAACGAGCGGAGTACCAACCGCTATTCAAGGCGGTGTGTACGCTGTTGGAGCCAGGGGCGGAGCTAGAAAATTTAGCCATTGGGTTCACTCATTTTATGATAGCAATGCGATTACCTAGGTGGGATTGCTTGCCGACAACTGTGTCCTAGTGACCCCTTCTCCATGGACATCCCGGCTTGTGGGGACAAAAAAAATCCCATCCCATCGAGGTTTTTCCTCCCCAAGGAAAAAATTAGGTTAGACAAACAGGATTAGCTTGAGGCTAATGATTTTTTCGGGACCACATGTGAGGTGTTCATAGGTAAGTTGGGTGCCCGTATAGGTAACACGTTGCTCATTGGGTACCATATTTGGCTCATATTCGACCTAATAGTTTTCTTGTCTGTAGGGATGCAGGGCGGCGTCCCGCATACGCCCATAAGAGTAGGGACTAGTTTAAACTCAAACCTAGTCATAACTACGAAACGGGGTGGATCTGGCACCGCCTTGCATCTCTATCGTCTGGATTAAAATTGCTTCATCCCAGCTCCATAACACAACAGTTACCTCCAGTGAAGGGGTAAAGAGTACCATTTGCATCTGGTGATGGATTCTCTTTGAGAAATGTCGCCATAGTCTAGATCGATCAAAGTTTAGGGGAAAATCAATTAGAAAACTAGGGCAAAGGCGTTGAATTAGGCTACTAGGCTAAATAGGAGATGCACAAGGGAAGAGACGTGGATGTGATTTGATTACCTTCAAATATATACTGCAATTGTCGCTGCCGACCTTTCCTTTGTCGGCGATGTTGGCGGCCGGATGATGAGCGAACATCACAGGAGAGAACTTTTTTTTTTCGAGGGGGCACAGGAGAGATCTCGTGATGTGGGTGCAGACTGCAAACAGGGGACAGGGGAGACGAGAGGCTCGCTTTTGTGGCCTGCAGAGTACTACACATTAGCGCATTTAGTTGTGGGCTTTTTTGTTTGTTTTTTACAACCATTTGTGGGCTTTTTTGTTTGTTTTTTACAACCATTTATGGGCTTTTGGCCGGGCATTCATTGGATAAATTTTTAAGGGGCCGAGAAGCAGGCTGGTGCGTTCCAAGTTCGATGGGTTCAGGCGTGAGTTCCTATTGGGTTCGTAACAAACTCGTACCTATATACACGTACGTGCAGCAAAAAGATCGTTGGGTTCAACTGAACCCAACGGCTGTACGCTAGCTCCGCCACTGGTTGGAGCAGGTGGCTACGGAGGTTTTTACCCAACATGGATGGCAACATAATCTCCGGCTCGGTCCACTATCTTTTTCGACATAGGCATAGCGTCGGTCTATGGACTCTACTGTTGCCGAATTGTCGGTCTTTTATCTTTCTGTTTATCAGACTACTGGTGTGTGGCTGTGTGCATCCTAGTTATGCAGAGGCCGGGTGATACTCTTAATGCTTTGTATCACTTTGATGCTACATTTTGAGATAATAAAAGCGCCCTTTATCGAAATATATATATATATATATATATATATATATATATATATATATATATATATATATATATATATATATATATATATATATATATATATAGCGCTCATTCGCGTGGGGATCCGGTCCCTCCTCTTACCTCATTTGCATTTTGATGCTATTTTCCTCTTATAGAGAAATGTGGGCCACGCTGACTACAAGGGAGCTGCACTGCGCAGGCACTAGGCTGCCAACATGGCAGTGCAGCCGGCATGGACCACTCGCCTAGCGGCCCGAACGATTCCAGGAGAGAAAAGGAAAACTGTTGGGAGAAGGGTTGAACCTTTCGTTTCTTTGCCGTTTTTCCCTTATGCCTTGCTTTTTTTTATTCAAGACTTTCAGGTCATGTTGCCTTCGCGGGATGTCACCTTTTGTTAGCAGCCCATATAGCTAACAAACAAACAGCCAGGGTTATGTTTCCCCTTTTATACAGAAGAACAACTTTGGTGTTTGTTTCGCGTTTTTTTGCCCGTTATCTGATTACAGCACAATCTAATACCGTTAAAGTAACACGTTCGGTTTCGTTAGCCTGTAATCGATTACCCGGGAAACAACAGCGCCCCAGCCGTGCCGCCGGTGCCGCCGGCCATGGTTACAGCCGTCCATCCCGCCCATACGTGCTCTGCATCACGAGCAGCGGCGCCCGTGATCTATTTCCACTCACAACCGGATCCGTCGCAGCCAATTTCTCTCTTGCGCGCGTGTGCCGAACTCCACCTCCTTGTTACGCTAGGAGCCGCGACCTCGTCGGCGACGGCGCTGCTGAAGACCACTTCTAGCAAGGACCTCGCCAAGCTCACGACCGTCCCTCTCTCTCTCTCTCTCTCTCTCTCTCTCTCTCTCTCTCTTCCGGATTGCTACTTCTACTGCACGTCAACACCAGAGACGACGATAGAGCGGACGAGGCCCTGTTGTGTCGCGGCCCATCTCAAACGCCAGGAACACGCCGTAGCCTAACCCGACAATGTTGCACCTCTCCCCCACACCGAGCTTCCGCAGCGCCGCTGCGAAGCACCGTGCCTGGAACGTCGCGGAGCTGCCGGTCAATAGAGACGTGGAGGCGCCGAGGTAGACCAGGTCGGGGTCGTAGATGTACTGTCCGCACCCGGCAAGCGCGCGCAGGAACCCCCAGGTCATCATGCCATCGTCGGCGAAGCCATGCACGCTTCCTAGTCAACTTCTTGCCCTGGCTCGTGGCGGCCGCGTTAGCTCATGCGATCTTGTTCTCGGGCAGACAGAACCTAGAAGCTGACGACGATGCCGGCGTGGTGGCCGACGACGGCGGCATGTTGCCGTTTTGCCGCGACGTTGTTAGGTTTTCCTCTCGCCTCACGATGCCCTTGATTGAGGCGGACACCACACCATGGCTGCTCTCCATGGAAAGCTCAAAGCTCTGATCATCCAGACCATCATGAGCAACTAGGGTAACATGCGGCAGCATAATTCCATTTTCTGAGATCGTGATTCCATTCCTTGAGATCTACGAAACACGTTTTCATTTGACCGCATTCCCTTTACGTTAACAGTGCAATTTGATATAGACTACGTTTGCGTTTACAGCGCTGTACCAAACAGCTGTCTTCATTTCGAAACTCGTCTGTAGTTTTCCCTTTGACCCAAACTTGCATACGTTTCACCCACTTACCGGACCCGGGCACTTGACCCAAAACATGCATCCTTTGACCAATCATTTTCATAAAATGTTTCATGTCCACGCGGGTGGACGAATGTGGTAGCGGCCCCCATGCACGACAACCATCCATGCATGCAGGCACGTTCATGTGTGGACTCTGTCACTTTCCAATGCATATACACAAACCCCCGCATGCATACAACCTGTTCGTCACCAGTTTTATGAAAGGATTGGTCAACTTACCAGTTACCAGCACCAAGCTGCTACCTGCTTGGTGCAGTCTAAGGATGCAACTTACTGTCCTATTGGTTGCTAGCAGGCTGCACCAGTACGTTATGCATGGAGTGTGCCACACTGTGTAGCGCATGGATTGATGGATGTGAACTTGCTTTTTAGTGTGGTGGACGGCGGCGAGCAACCGTTTTCACAAACATCTCCTTGTCTGCCGTCCGACTACTGTAGCATAGCACCATGAGCCAGAGTCATTACTCTGCCACCCTGAGCCTACTACAATTCCACCACCACTGGCAGGTTCTTCATCCAGCCGAGCAATGTCCACCATGGCTTCCAGAACCTTGTTGTGAAATGGCAGGTGGCTGCCATGAGACTAAAAAAGTAAGCTGACCTTCATTAATCCATGCGCTACACCCTATGACCCCTTCGCTATAAAAGGCACAGCACATGGATGCAGCCTGCTAGCAACCAACCGGAGAGCAGGCTCCATCATTTGATTGCCGCAAGCAGGTCGCACGCTGGTGTTGGTAAGTTGACCCATGACTTTCATAAAACTGGCGACGATCAGGGTGCAAGCATGGAGGGGCTTGTGTATATTCAATGGAAACTAAGCAACGTCCACACACATCCAAACGTGTTGCTGCCCTACCCGACGGATACTCCTGTGAGCGCGCGTGCATGCATGTATTGCGGGCCCGCCTCCGTCCGCCCGTGGCCAACGGTTGAGACGCGCATGCAAGTTCCGATCATGTGGCCTGTGGCCTGTGTCCGGTGAGTGATTGAATGCCTGTGGCATGTGGCCGGCCGTACATAGCTCATTCGTACTAGTTAGCTGTTTTTTGAAGTATGTATGTATGCACTTTGCAACCAATACACGTAATATGAATATAATTTTGTCTGAAGACTACGATTTCTAGTTTATTGCAATGGTTAAATTTTTTTTGGCCCCCCCATACATTCTTGTCAAGCTTCGCCACTGCCGTCGTTGGTACGTTGCATGCTAGTCCTGGTCCAAGATAATAAGGGAAACTCCAACAAGAGGGGACGCAAATCGACGTGGATTTTGTTTGCTTTTTTCGTTTGTGTTGGCCGAGAGGACGGATATGTCCGATTTTTCATTTGGTTTGACCGCTGCGCCCAACAATGGCCGACGCATTTGTAACGTGGGCTTAAAAAGAAATGTTCGAAAACATGCGCCTAGATTTAACATAATTAAACATTAAATTGTTTCTAAAAAATAACATTAAACGTTCCATCAGTCGCTGTCAAAGTCCATTTAAAAATAATTAAACACAAATTAGAACTAAAAAACACCGCCGCCCATCCGCCACCCACCACGCTGCCCTATGCGTCGTCGTCTGGGCCGGTGAGGTCGACGAAGTCCAGTGGCGGCCCCGCCTAGGGGAAGGCCTGCTGACACGTATCCCGTGTTGCATCCTTCGCAGGTTGCTTCAGGTTGCACGACACGCGGGCTCCTGCTCCTCGCTTCTCCATCTCCGCATGTGATCCTCCTCCTCGCGCTCCTGCTGCATGCACCGCTCTCCATACTCGCGCTCCCCCACCAGCGTGTGTGGCCCTCCATTGCTAGACGTATGTCGCCTACTCTTTGGCAGCGCGCCCAACCACACATGCGGCACGCTCATGCACTCACGGAGGCGGCCCTGCTACTCATACCACCGGTTGAGGTCCGCTGGCCGCGTCGTGGGTGTGGAGGCGGCTCTGGCTGGGCCTTGAGCTTGGGCAACATCAGCGGCGGCCCCGGGGGATAGACGCAGTCCCCCACCGTCGACAACGCGAGGGCCTCCTCCAAGCCTTCTCAGCGCGTATCCTCCTCGTGCCGGCTCTCCTCCAGGGTGCGTTGTAGCACCTTGTCAAATGTGGCCTTGTAGGGTGCCTCCTCCGCCTCCTCCGCCTCCTCCGCCTCCTCCTCCGGTATCACCTAGGGGCGGCGGCATGAACCGGGGGTTGACTTGCATGCCGTGGACCATGTCATGCTTCGTGGCAAACAATACCTCCCAGTAGGTGAAGTTTGGCGCGTAGGCGGGGGTCACGCCATTGATTCAGCGTCAGGAGGGCGTGACGCTTGCGCACCTCCTCTGTGTGCACCTGCAACAACCGCGGTACCTCTGACACCCGGATGCGCTGGAGCTAGGGTGCCAACTGTGTTCTAGGTTAACATCCGGTCGCGATAGCGGCTGGCGGTAATACCAGTGCCAGCGCGCACGGTGCATCGAGAAGTAAAGCCGATCACGTCACCGGCGACCCCTTGCCGCAAGCGGCTCCATCTCGGAGGCACACGGCGGTGGCGGAGGCAGTGCGCGGGACAAGTCAAAGCCGGCGTCGAGCTTGTCATCGCCCTTGCCGAAGATACCCATGGCGAGCTAAGGTTTTGTTGTCGCTGGCGAGGGAGCGAGGGTGGCCAGATGTGGGTGGGGAGGATAAGTGGATGAGGCCGCACCTGCACGCTTGCATTAAAAAGAACGTGCACTAAGAGCTTCCAGACGCTGCCATGCAAGCGCGAGTTAGGTATCCACATTCATTACGACTGCGAGTGGTGGTTGGGTGGTCGATAGGTGGGGTCATGGCGGACACCAAGCGGACACGCATCACACTCGTCTCGTGCCCTTGTGGACGCAAATCGGGTGCAAATATGGGTGGAAATGTGTCCAGATGGATATCAGATGTGGAGGGGTGTGGCGGCCGGGGAGAGTGATCGATCCTCACATATCTATTTATCAAAAAAATTGCATAGTGCAGATGGGCTTTCGCGGGATCGGGGCACATCTTATGGGTGAATAAGACCCCCCCCCCCTCACCGCATCGACATATCACGTGGAACCTTCGTCATGCACTACGAGAACCATCAATACACCTACAATAGGAACCCTTTTTAAAGGAACGAGAACCCTTCGATATAATGTAGAGCATGAGCATATCGACGGCTCTTACTCGTTGTTGATGGGAAAGAGGGATAGAGCGATCAACCCTCAATTTTCAAGTTGGTCGGAATATCACATATTGCACATGGGGTGGCACTCTCTTATAGGTGAACGAGAAACCGAGGTGACATTTTCATTCCTGGTTTCACAGAAGGTTTCCAACATACCCGTGCATTCACATATCATACGGAACCTCTGCTTTTACGTTATATCGGATGTGGGAGGGGGGGGGGGAGTGATAGATCCTCATATATATTTTTATCAAAAAATCATACTACACACGGGCGTTCGGGGGAGGGGGCACATCTTATGGGTGAACGAGACCCCCTTTGACTGCATGGACATATCACGCGACACCTCCGTTATGCACTGCAAGAACGACCAACACACGTAGAGTAGAAACCCTTTCTGAAGGATTGAGAACCCTTCCATATAGCATAGACCGTGAGCATATTGACGGCTCTTACTCATCGTTGATGGGAAATAGGTAGAGAGCAATCAAGGCTCATTTACAATTTTGATTGAACGCCGCATAGTTCAAATGGGGGGGGGGGTGCACTCGTCTTACGGGTGAACGAGAACCGACCCTCTATTTTTAATTGATCTTTTGTTGCAAACACGTGGGACATTCGTTTTGCACTTTGAGAACCGTAAGCAACTGTACGTTTACAAATTTTCCGGGTGTACGAGAAACTTTCTTCCTAGGCGCGTGTTTGGCTACCTAATCGAGTGTTTGAGAGATGTTGTATAGGAAGAGAACGATAGATGATTGATTTAGGATGTGAGATTGATATACAATACAATTGCATCAGTAGGGCGTTCGAACGGGGGGAACATCTTATGGGTGAATACGACCCCCCTCCCTTGACCGCATCAACATTTCACGCGGAACCTCAGTCATGCACTGCGAGAACCATCAACTACACCTACAGTAGGAACCCTTTTTAAGGAACGAGAACCCTTCCAGATAACGTAGACCGTGAGCATATCGACGACTCTTACTCGTCGTTGATGCAAAAGAGGGCGAGAGCAATCGACCCTCGTTTTTAAATTTGGTCTGAACGTCGCATAGTGCACACGGGGTGGCACTCGTCTTAGGGGTGAACGAGAAACTGATGTGACATTTTATTCTTGGTTTCATAGAAGGTTTCCAACACACCCACTGTAGTCACAATTCATATGAAACCTCCGCTTTTGGATGCCGGCCACGTCTAATGGGTGAACGAGATCCCCCCTCGACCGCATCGTCATATCACACAGAACCTCTGTCATGCAGTGCGGGAACCATCAATACACCTATAGTAGCGAATGAGACCCCCCTTCGACTTCATCGACATATCACACGGCACCTCCATTATGCACTACGAGAGCCACCAACATACGTAGAGTAGGAACCCTTTCTTAGAAGGAGAACCCTTCCATATAATATAGATCGTGAGCATATCGACGGCTCTTAATCATAGTTGATGGGGAAGAGGTACAGAGCAATCGACCCTCATTTTCAATTTTGACAGAACGTCGCATAGTTCCCAGGGGCTGCACTCGTCTTACGGGTGCCTTGTATTTTTCATTTGCGTAGCGCCTTGTATTTTCCATTTTGCGTCCTACATTATGTGCCATCCGCAGAGCTATATCTACATGGATGTAGATATAGGATGACGTTCCATTGCCTTTTTACCATTTAGAAGATACAACATTTTTAAGCCGAAAACCAAAAAAAATCTGCTGATGTCATCTATTCATACGTGGCAAAATAAGTGGTGATGGAGGCGTGTGGGCGATGTGCTTCCGTAAACTAATCAAGAACCGGCATGTTCATGTCACAGCAATCCGACATGGGCGGGCAGGAGGCTCCCAGCCAGGCGTCATGTGCAAAAGAACGTCCTTGATGGAGTGGAGAATTTAGCAACCGCCATATGCTTTCCATCCTCTTTGGTGGAGTGGAGGTGTGGGTGTATATATGTACGTACGGAGTGGCAAAACTTTCCAGTGTATGTGTGAACGTACTGAATCTAGCAAGCTAGGCGCTTAAGCTAATTAACTCCAGGTTATTAAACGCGCGTGGACAACGGTGTCATGGCGGCACAGGAGATCGGCAAGAGTGCAGAAGTGCACCGCTTCCTTGGAATCCCGCATATGCGGTTGGGCCGGTGGGTGGCCGAGATCAAGGACTCGGTGCAGCGTGTACGCCTGTCGCTGGGCACCTTCGACACCGTCGAGGACGCGGCGTGCACCTACGACGAGGCGGCACGCGCGCTACGTGGGGACAACACGCGCACCAACTTCGCTGCACGGCACGGCGCCACAGCCAGGCTGAGTAAGAACCTGCAGCATGTCATGGCGAGGGCGGCCGCGGGCAGGTCATCGTCGGCGTGCGGTGCCGGGGTGTGCGACCAGTTCGCGCTCGCCGCCATGTTTCAGGACTGGCAGCAGCCGGCGCTCTCGCCACAGCTGCCCCTAGTCTGTCGCGCCGAGGCGGAGACCGTGCACGTGGTGGCCAACTCGGTGCAGCCGAGCTTCGTTGTGTCGAGGCGGGCGGAGGCGCCGCCGCCGTGGGTAACCGTGGGAGAAGCTGGAGACGATGTTTGGGCGGCCGATGTTTTGGAGTTGGACTGCAGCACGGAGACGAGCTCAGAGAAGGTGTTCAAGGTGTGGTCGTCTGTGATCGTGCCGTCCAAGTTCGGTGCACCGCCAGAGTCGTTTGGCCTCGACGGTTTGTAGTAAGGAACGTCCGGGCGGTTCGTTTGCATGCACGGTGTACTCCGGCTCCCTTTGCTTGCGCGGCCATCTCCTAAACCCTCCATTATTTTCATCAACTTCTTAGTGTAGCGCAGGGGCAAAGAAGTAGAAGGATCTTGTTATATGCAAAGCCAGAGCTGAGCGCGGCTTTAGTTACTGCATGCATCTTGCCGCAGCTGGACTGGCAGGGAGCGACAACAAGCAAGATGCTAGATACTACTCCCTCCGTTCCAAAATACTTGACTTCCATTTGTCCAAAAATAAATG
Organism: Aegilops umbellulata; assembly: GCA_032464435.1. NCBI lineage: Eukaryota > Viridiplantae > Streptophyta > Magnoliopsida > Poales > Poaceae > Aegilops > Aegilops umbellulata. Next base: position 356,767,142 of record CP136059.1, on the reverse strand, counting down.
TATCTATATACTAAAACATGTCTAGATACATCTATATTTTGACAAATGAAAGTCATGTATTGTGGAACGGAGGGAGTACATACAAAACAAAGAGTTGGACGGTGGCGTTAGTAATTAGAAGCCCATACGGTTGGTTGCATGCCAAGGTCTCTTTGATGAGGACATCAATACCATTGTTACACCCACAGCCCCTACTGTTACATATGATGGACCAATTACTAGAGCTCGCGCATGCCAATTAAATTACCAGGTACTTTCGTTTCTTGGCAATGAATTATAATGATCATGAGAATATGATGCTGCCTAAATTGGATACATTTGTTTTGCTTACAAATGAAGGGCCTAGCTTGGAGAAGGATGAACATTGGAGCAAGAACAAGCATGGAGTTGGTGGCATGCGCAAGGGGAACAAGAACGGAGTTACAAGTGATGATTTCAGGACTCTGAAGCCACCATAAGGAGTGAATGAAGCCTTGGACGAAATATACAAGATGCCACTTCATAAATTTCGTTCAGAGACTATTCTAGGTGCTGCGTCACCTTATTATTGGGCTAGGCCCATGTAATTTCGAAATACTTAAGTATAGGCTGTTTTTAGAGTCCGTATGTGTGGGGAAACAAGAGTTAGGGTTGGTTTTGGACCCCTTCCTCAAGGGCCACGAAATTCCCCCCCTCTTCCTCCATATATACAGCCCTTAGGGCGTCGTTTAGACTTTGAGTTTTGTTTAGATCAAAAGTTCGCCATAGCAGCAACTTCGCGTACTTCGTTTGTGTTCAACGACCAGACCAAGGCGTCACAGAACCCCACCTTCAATAATAAAGCTTTCCTCTTTTATTCGCAATATCCAGATTGCAATCTTAGTTTCTTGCTTGTTCTTCGTTTGCCTGCAGGAAACAGACCCTCGTGGTCAGGTTTATCGTGCTCCGGCGTGGTCAATAACCTCTCGGAGTTGGTTTAGCGATTGCTAAGGCGCGACGTCATCGCATGTTCGTAGTCGGATCGTCAAAGTCGACTTCATCCTAAACGATAGCCACCATCTCATCGAAAGACGGGACACCTTTGCCTCTATCAAGTGGTATCAGAGGTAGAAAACATGTTGTCTTTGCACCTGGTGATCTTGTTTGGTTACATTTGCGTAAGGATAGGTTTCCTAATTTGCGCAAATCAAAGCTAATGCCACGTGCTGATGGTCCATTTAAGGTGTTAGAGAAAATAAATGATAATGCATATAAACTTGAGCTGCCTGCAGATTTTGGGGTTAGTCCCACTTTTAACATTGCAGATTTGAAGCCTTATTTGGGTAGGGAAGATGAGCTTCCGTCGAGGACGACTTCATTTCAAGAAGGGGAGGATGATGAGGACATCAATACCATTGTTACACCCACAACCCCTACTGTTACATATGATGGACCAATTACTAAAGCTCGCGCATGCCAATTAAATTACCAGGTACTTCCGTTTTTTGGTAATGATTCTAATGTTCATGAGAATATGATGCTGCCTAAATTGGATACATTTATTTTGCTCACAAATGAAAGGCCTAGCTTGGAGAAGGATGAACATTGGAGCAAGAACAAGCATGGAGTTGATGGCATGCGCAAGGGGAACAAGAACGGAGTTACAAGTGATGATTTCAGGACTCTGAAGCCACCATAAGGAGTGAATGAAGCCTTGGACGAAATATACAAGATGCCACTTCATAAATTTCGTCCAGAGGCTATTCTAGGTGCTGCGTCACCTTATTATTGGGCCAGGCCCATGTAATTTCGAAATACTTAAGTATAGGCTGTTTTTAGAGTCCGTATGTGTGGGGAAACAAGAGTTATGGTTGTTTTTGGACCCCTTCCTCAAGGGCCACGAAATTCCCCCCCCTCTTCCTCCATATATACAGCCCTTAGGGCGTCGTTTAGACTTCGGGTTTTGTTTAGATCAAAAGTTCGCCATAGCAGCAACTTCGCGTACTTCGTTTGTGTTCAACGACCAGACCAAGGCGTCACAGAACCCCACCTTCAATAATAAAGCTTTCCTCTTTTATTCGCAATATCCAGATTGCAATCTTAGTTTCTTGCTTGTTCTTCATTTGCCTGCAGGAAACAGACCCTCGTGGTCAGGTTGATCGTGCTCCGGCGTGGTCAATAACCTCTCGGAGTTGGTTTAGCGATTGCTAAGGCGCGACGTCATCGCATGTTCGTAGTCGGATCGTCAAAGTCGACTTCATCCTAAACGATAGCCACCATCTCATCGAAAGACGGGACACCTTTGCCTCTATCACTCTTTCCTCTGCAAATTACAGTTAATCATCCGGCAGGTTCATTACTACAGGACGGTGCAGAACAGTATTTAATTCACCTAGGCTAAATATGGCAAATCTTATACCCCTGTTCCGGCGCGTCACAAGACCATCTTGCTACTCTCAAACGGTGCCCAACAGTGCACAGCTTGCTAGATGAAAATAGCAGCTTCAACACTACCAGCCAAGTACACCGCGGCGTCGAACTTTTGGTAAATAGCCAGAATTAGCCGATGCATTTGCTAGCCCAAAACAGCTACCGGCGCACCCTGCTACTTCAAAAAGGGACGCTGTCACTTTTCCCTGAGTACACCTGCAAAGACAGGAAGTAGGCTTCCTTTCTCAGCCCCTGACACCAAAAAGGTTCGGCCCAGCTTTCCTCCCCCGGCGTGGCGAAATTCAACAAATGATTAAATCAGAACCTTATCCACTCAGAGGTTCAAATCTCAAAGCAAACAAAGGATTCTGATAACAACCATCCCAGCTAGTGTGGATAGCAAATCCATGTCTATATATATATATATATATATATATATATATATATATATATATATATATATATATATATACAATTTCTCCTACATGTTGCCTTGGTGCCTTCGGAGCACGATGACAAGTGGTTCATGGGGCGGTAGCGGGCAATAGTATTCTCCTTTGGGATCTATAACCTGGTCGAGCAAAAATCCTGCTATTTCCTCTTGAAGTGCTCGTATGCGCTCCGTTGTTAGGAGCTTCTCCCGCACGTCATGGAACTGTTAAGAAGAAGATCAATATAGATAATCATGTAAAAATTGTGAATAATGTTCTGTGAAACGTACCCATTGCCGTCTATCAGATCTACTCCTTTCGGACGCCATCATGCGATTGTTCTCGCAAACATAGTATGCACACAGATCATTCCCCGGTGCCTGCTTCAGGGCCTTTACGAGAATGAAATTGAATTAGATAATGATTAATCAAGCATGATAATTAATTAATGATACTGAAACAAGAATTAAAGAGATGGTAGCTAGCTAGCTAGTACTAGCTACTTAATTACTTACCTTGGGTCGATACCAAAATTGCTTTCGTGGCCAATTTCCTGGAGTCACCTTCATGTAATTTGCCCAAGCCCTGCCCGCCGGCAAAGAAAATTAATAAAGGGGTTATTAAAAATAGTTCATATCAGGAAATGACGAACTAAATAGGCCGAGATATAGTTAATAATGATTGAAATACCTGTTGACTATCCCCTTCACGATGTTGTAGTCACTATCTTTTTTAAGTAGTGAGTCCAGTACTTCAACTTTTGCATCCTCAACTTTAATCTCTAACAAGATCCAGTGGAACCTGCATGCGCATAAGATTGCATGTATAAATTAAGCGGGCATGTGCATCACACTAATCAACTATAACCCTAAACCCTATACACTTATTAACATCTAGCTACTAAGCAAAAATAGAATTTGTAGTACAAGACAGTGTGACTCACTCGAAGTTGTAAAGAAGTAATATATCTTCATTGTTATTGAGGCGCTTCAAGAACTCTAGCATGCTATTCTCTACATCTTGTTTACAGTATTCTAATTTCCATGTGTATTCATTAACGGTATTTGGGTCAATGATGTTGGGGAACGTAGTAATTTCAAAATTTTCCTACGCACACGCAAGATTATGGTGATGCATAGCAACGAGAGGGGAGATGTTGTCTACGTACCCTCGTAGAACGAAAGCGAAAGCGTTAGCACAACGCGGTTGATGTAGTCGTACGTCTTCACGATCCGACCGATCAAGTACCGAACGCACGGCACCTCCGAGTTCAGCACGCGTTCAGCCCGATGACGTCCCTCGAACTCCGATCCAGGCGACTGTTGAGGGAGAGTTTTGTCAGCACGACGGCGTGGTGATGATGTTGATGTTCTACCAATGCAGGGCTTCACCTAAGCATCACTACAGTATTATCGAGGTGGACTATGGTGGATGGGGGCACCGCACACGGCTAAAAGATCAAACGATCAATTGTTGTGTCCATGGGGTGCCCCCCTACCCCCGTATATAAAGGAGCAAGGGGGAGGTGCGGCCGGCCTAGGAGGAGGCGCGGAAGAGTCCTACTCCTACCGAGAGTAGGACTCCCCCCCTTTTCCATGTTGGACTAGGACTTGGGGGGAAGGAGAGAGAGAGGGAAGCAAAGGGGGGCGCCGCCCCCCTCCTTGTCCAATTCGGACTTGGGGGGGGGGGGGGAGGGGCGCGCGGCTGCCCCTTGGCCTGCCTCTCCTCTTCCTCCACTTGGGCCCATAAGGCCCAATAACCTCCGGGGGGTTCCGGTAACCCCTCCGGTACTCCGGTAAAATCATATTTTCTCCTGGATCACTTCCGATATCCAAACATAGGCTTCCAATATATCAATCTTCATGTCTCGGCCATTTCAAGACTCCTTGTCATGTCCGTGATCACATCCGGGACTCCGAACAACCTTCGGTACATCAAAACATATAAACTCATAATGAAACTGTCATCGTAACGTTAAGCATGCGGACCCTACGGGTTCAAGAACAATGTAGACATGAATGAGACATGTCTCCGGTCAATAACCAATAGCGGAACCTGGATGCTCATATTGGCTCCTACATATTCTACGAAGATCTTTATCGGTCAAACCGCATAACAATATACGTTGTTCCCTTTGTCATCGGTATGTTACTTGCCCGAGATTCGATCGTCGGTATCTCAATACCTTGTTCAATCTCGTTACCGGCAAGTCTCTTTGCTCGTTACATAATACATCATCTCACAACTAACTCATTAGTTGCATTGCTTACAAGGCTTATGTGATGTGCATTACCGAGAGGGCCCATAGATACCTCTCCGACAATCGGGGTGACAAATCCTAATCTCGAAATACGCCAACCCAACATGTACCTTCGGAGACACCTGTAGAGCACCTTTATAATCACCCAGTTATGTTGTGACGTTTGGTAGCACACAAAGTGTTCCTCCGGCAAATGGGAGTTGCACAATCTCATAGTCATAGGAACATGTATAAGTCATGAAGAAAGCAATAGCAACATACTAAACGATCGGGTGCTAAGCTAACAGAATGGGTCATGTCAATCACACCATTCTTGTAATGATGTGATCTCGTTAATAAAATAACAACTCTTTTGTTCATGGTTAGGAAACATAACCATCTTCGATTAACGAGCTAGTCAAGTAGAGTCATACTAGTGACACTTTGTTTGTCTATGTATTCACACATGTATTATGTTTCTGGTTAATACAATTCTAGGATGAATAATAAACATTTATCATGATATAAGGAAATAAATAATAACTTTATTATTGCCTCTAGGGCATATTTCCTTCGGTCTCCCAGTTACACTAGAGTCAATAATCTAGATTACACAGTAATGATTCTAACACCCATGTAGCCTTGGTGTTGATCATGTTTTGCTCGTGGAAGAGGCTTAGTCAACGCGTCTGCAATATTCAGATCCGTATGTATCTTGAAAATTTCTATGTCTCCCACCTGGACTAAATCCCGGATGGAATTGAAGCATCTCTTGATGTGCTTGGTTCTTTTGTGAAATCTGGATTCCTTAGCCAAGGCAATTGCACCAGTATTGTCACAAAAAAAATTTCATTGGACCCGATGCACTAGGTATGACACCTAGATCGGATATGAACTCCTTCATCCAGACTCCTTCATTTGCTGCTTCTGAAGCAGCTATGTACTCCGCTTCACACGTAGATCCCGCCACGACGCTTTGCTTAGAAATGCACCAACTGACAGCTCCACCGGTCAATAAACACGTATCCGGTTTGCGATTTAGAATCGTCCGGATCAGTGTCAAAGCTTGCATCAACATAACAGTTTACGATGAGCTCTTTGTCACCTCCATAAACGAGAAACATATCCTTAGTAATTTTCAAGTATTTCAGGATGTTCTTGACCGCTGTCCAGTGATCCACTCCTGGGTTACTTTGGTACCTCCCTGCTAGACTTATAGGAAGACACACGTCAGGTCTGGTACACATCATCGCATACATGATAGAGCCTACGGCTGAAGCATAGGGTGTTGGGGAACGTAGTAATTTCAAAAAAAAAATCCTACGCACACGCAAGATCATGGTGATGCATAGCAACGAGAGGGGAGAGTGTTGTCTACGTACCCTCGTAGACCGAAAGCGGAAGTGTTAGCACAACGCGGTTGAAGTAGTCGTATGTCTTCACGATCCGACCGATCAAGTACCGAACGCACGGCACCTCCGAGTTCAGCACACGTTCAGCCCGATGACGTCTCTCGAACTCCGATCCAGCCGAGTGTTGAGGGAGAGTTTCGTCAGCACGACGGCGTGGTGACGACGATGATGTTATACCGACGCAGGGCTTGGCCTAAGCACCGCTATAGTATTATCGAGGTGGACTATGGTGGAGGGGGGCACCGCACACGGCTAAAAGATCAAACAGATCAATTATTGTATCTTTGGGGTGCCCCTGCCCCCATATATAAAGGAGCAAGGGGGGAGAGGCGGCCAAGGGGAGGAGGCGCGCCCAAGGGGGGCAATCCTACTCCAAGTAGGATTCCCCCTCTTTCCTAGTCCAAGTAGGAGAGGGGAAGGAAGGGAAGGAGAAGGAGAAGGAAGGAGAGGGAGGAAAAGGAGGAAAGGGGGGCCGACCCGCTAGTCCAATTCGGTTTGGGCTAGGGGGGCCACGCGCCCTACCTCCTCTCTTCCATCACTTGGCCCATGAGGCCCATTGCTTCTTCCTCGTATTCCCGTAACTCCCCGATACCCTCAAAAATACCCGAGTCACTCGTAACCCTTCCGATGTCCGAATATAGTCGTCCAATATATCGATCTTTACGTCTCGGCCATTTCGAGACTCCTCGTGATGTCCCCGATCTCATCTGGGACTCCGAACTCCTTCGGTATATCAAAACACATAAACTCATAATATAACCATCATCGAAACTTTAAGCGTGCGGACCCTACGGGTTCGAGAACAATGTAGACATGACCGAGACATGTCTCCGGTCAATAACCAATAGCGGAACCTGGATGCTCATATTGGCTCCCACATATACGTTGTTCCCTTTGTCATCGGTATGTTACTTGCCCGAGATTCGATCGTCGGTATCTCAATACCTAGTTCAATCTCGTTACCGGCAAGTCTCTTTACTCGTTCGGTAATACATCATCTCACAACTAACTCATAGTTGCAATGCTTACAAGGCTTATGTGATGTGCATTACCGTGAGGGCCCAGAGATACCTCTCCGACAATCGGAGTGACAAATCCTAATCTCGAAATGCGCCAACCCAACATGTACCTTTGGAGACACCTGTAGAGCTTCTTTATAATCACCCAGTTAGGTTGTGACGTTTGGTAGCACACAAAGTGTTCCTCCGGCAAACGGGAGTTGCATAATCTCATAGTCATAGGAACATGTATAAGTCATGAAGAAAGCAATAGCAACATACTAAACGATCGGGTGCTAAGCTAACGAAATGGGTCAAGTCAATCACATCATTCTCCTAATGATGTGATCATGTTAATCAAATGACAACTCATGTCTATGGTTAGGAAACTTAACCATCTTTGATCAACGAGCTAGTCAAGTAGAGGCATACTAGTGACACTTTGTTTGTCTATGTATTCACACATGTATTATGTTTCCGGTTAATACAATTCTAGCATGAATAATAAACATTTATCATGAAATAAGGAAATAAATAATAACTTTATTATTGCCTCTAGGGCATATTTCCTTCAGTCTCCCACTTGCACTAGAGTCAATAATCTAGATCACATCGCCATGTGATTTAACATCAATAGTTCACATCACCATGTGATTAACATCCATAGTTCACATCGTCATGTGACAAACACCCAAAGGGTTTACTAGAGTCAATAATCTAGTTCACATCGCTATGTGATTAACACCCAAAGAGTACTAAGGTGTTATCATGTTTTGCTTGTGAGATAATTTTAGTCAACGGGTCTGTCACATTCAGATCGGTAAGTATTTTGCAAATTTCTATGTCTACAATGCTCTGCGCGGAGCTACTCTAGCTAATAGCTCCCAGTTTCAATATGTATCTTGAGACTTAGAGTCATCTGGATCAGTGTCAAAACTTGCATCGACGTAACCCTTTACGACGAACCTTTTTGTCACCTCCATAATCGAGAAACATATCCTTATTCCACTAAGGATAATTTTGACCGATGTCCAGTGATCTACTCCTAGATCACTATTGTACTCCCTTGCCAAAATCAATGTAGGGTATACAATAGATCTGGTACACAGCATGGCATACTTTATAGAACCTATGGCTGAGGCATAGGGAATGACTTTCATTCTCTTTCTATCTTCTGCCGTGGTCGGGATTTGATTCTTACTCGATTTCACACCTTGTAACACAGTCAAGAACTCTTTCTTTGATTGTTCCATTTTGAACTACTTCAAAATCTTGTCAAGGTATGTTCTCATTGAAAAAAAACCTTATCAAGCGTCTTGATCTATCTCTATAGATCTTGATGCTCAATATGTAAGCAGCTTCACCGAGGTCTTTTGAAAAACTCCTTTCAAACACTCCTTTATGATTTGCAGAATAATTCTACATTATTTCCGATCAACAATATGTCATTCACATATAGTTATCGGAAATGTTGTAGTGCTCCCACTCACTTTCTTGTAAATACAGGCTTCACCGCAAGTCTTTATAAAACTATATCCTTTGATCAACTTATCAAAGTGTATATTCCAACTCCGAGATGCTTGCACCAGTCCATAGATGGATCGCTGGAGATTGCATATTTTGTTAGCACCTTTAAGATTGACAAAACCTTATGGTTGCATCATATACAACTCTTCTTTAATAAATCCATTAAGGATTGCAGTTTTATTTATCCATTTGCCAGATTTCATAAAATGCGGCAATTGCTAACATGATTCGGACATACTTAAGCATAGATACGGGTGAGAAACCTTTTGCAACAATTCTAGCTTTGTAGATAGTAACACTACTATCAGCGTCCGTCTTCCTCTTGAAGATCCATTTAATCTCAATGGATCACCGATCATTGGGCAAGTCAATCAAAGTCCATACTTTGTTCTCATACATGGATCCCATCTCATATTTCATGGCCTCAAGCCAATTTGCGGAATCTGGGCTCATCATCGCTTCCTCATAGTTCGTAGGTTCGTCATGGTCAAGTAACATGACCTCCAGAACAGGAATACCGTACCACTCTGGTGCGGATCTCACTCTGGTTTACCTACGAGGTTCGGTAGTAACTTGATCTGAAGTTATATGATCATCATCATTAGCTTCCTCACTAGTTGGTGTAGTAGTCACATGAACAGATTTCTGTGATGAACTACTTCCCAATAAGAGAGCAGGTATAGTTAGCTCATCAAGTTCTACTTTCCTCCCACTCACTTCTTTCGAGAGAAACTCCTTCTCTAGAAAGTATCCATTCTCAACAATGAATGTCTTGTTTCGGATCTGTGATAGAAGGTGTACCCAACTGTCTCCTTTGGGTATCCTATGAAGACACATTTCTCCGATTTGGGTTTGAACTTATCATGATGAAACTTTTTCTTATAAGCATCGCAGCCCCAAACTTTAAGAAACGACAACTTTGGTTTCTTGCCAAACCACAGTTCATATTGTGTCGTCTCAACGGACTTAGATGGTGCCCCTTTTTTAACGTGAATGTAGGTGTCTCTAATGCATGACCCCAAAACGATAGTGGTAAATCGGTAAGAAACATCATAGATTGTACTATATCCAATAAAGTATGGTTATGACGTTCGGACACACCATTATGCTGTGGTGTTCCAGGTGGCATGAGTTTGTGAAACTATTCCACATTGTTTTAATTGAATACCAAACTCGTAACTCAAATATTTGTCTCTGCGATCAAATCGTAGAAACTTTATTTTCTTGTCACGATGATTTTCCATTTCACTCTGGAATTCTTTGAACTTTTCAAATGTTCCAGATTTATGTTTCATCAAGTAGATATACTCATATCTGCTCAAATCATCTGTGAAGGTCAGAAAATAACGATACCCGCCGCGAGCCTTAACACTCATCGGATCGCATACATCAGTATGTATTATTTCCAATAAGTCAGTTGCTTGCTCCATTGTTCCGGAGAACGGAGTTTTAGTCATCTTGCCCATAAGGCATGGTTCGCAAGCATCAAGTGATTCATAATCAAGTGATTCCAAAATCCCATCATCATGGAGTTTCTTCATGCGCTTTACACCAATATGACCTAAACGACAGTGCCATAAATAAGTTGCACTATCACTATTAACTTTGCATCTTTTGGCTTCAATATTATGAATATGTGTATCACTACGATCGAGATCCAACAAACCATTTTATTGGGTGTATGACCATAGAAGGTTTTATTCATGTAAATAGAACAACAATTGTTCTCTAATTTAAATGAATAACCGTAGCAACAAACATGATCAAATCATATTCATGCTCAACGCAAACACCAAATAACACTTATTTAGTTTCAACACTAATCCCGAAAGTATAGGGAGTGTGCGATGATGATCATGTCAATCTTGGAACTACTTCCAACACACATCGTCACTTCACCCTTAACTAGTTTCTGTTCATTCTGCAACTCCCGTTTCGATTTACTACTCTTAGCAACTGAACCAGTATCAAATACCGAGGGGTTGCTACGAACACTAGTAAAATACACATCAATACTCTGTATATCAAATATACCTTTGTTCACTTTGCCATCCTTCTTATCTGCCAAATACTTGGGTTAGTTCCGCTTCCAGTGACCAGTTCCTTTGCAGCAGAAGCACTTAGTCTCAGGCTTAGGTACAAACTTGGGCTTATTCACTTGAGTAGCAACTTGCTTGCGTTCTTCTTGAAGTTCCCCTTCTTCCCTTTGCCCTTTTCATGAAACTAGTGGTCTTGTCAATCATCAACACTTGATAGTTTTCTTGATTTCTACCTTCGTTGATTTCAGCATCACGAAGAGCTTGGGAATCGTTTCTGTTATCCCTTGCATATTATAGTTAATCACGAAGTTCCACTAACTTGGTGATGGTGACTAGAGAATTCTGTCAATCACTATTTTATCTGGAAGATTAACTCCCACTTGATTCAAGCGATTGTAGTACCCAGACAATCTGAGCACAAGCTCAGTGCTTGAGCTATTCTCCTCCATCTTTTAGCTATAGAACTTGTTGGAGACTTCATATCTCTCAACTCGCGTATTTGCTTGAAATATTAACTTCAACTCTTGGAACATCTCATATGGTCCATGACGTTCAAAACATTTTTGAAGTCCCGATTCTAAGCCGTTAAGCATGGTGCACTAAACTATCTAGTAGTCATCATATTGAGCTAGCCAAATGTTCATAACGTCTGCATCCGCTCCTGCAATAAGTTTGTCACCTAGCGGTGCATCAAGGACATAATTCTTCTGTGCAGCAATGAGGATAGTCCTCAGATCACGGATCCAATCCGCATCATTGCTACGAACATCTTTCAACTCAGTTTTCTCTAGGAACATATCAAAAATAAAATAGGGGAGCTAAATGTGAGCTATTGATCTACAACATAATATGCTAATACTACCAGGACTAAGTTCATGATAAATTAAAGTTCAATTAATCATATTACTTAAGAACTCCCACTTAGATAGACATCCCTCTAATCATCTAAGTGATCACGTGATCCAAATCAACTAAACCATAACCGATCATCACGTGAAATGGAGTAGCTTTCAATGGTGAACATCACTATGTTGATCATATCTACTATATGATTCATGCTCGACCTTTCGGTCTCAGTGTTCCGAGGCCATGTCTGCATATGCTAGGCTCGTCAAGTTCAACCTGAGTATTCTGCGTGTGCAAAACTGGCTTGCACCCGTTGTAGATGGACATAGAGCTTATCACACCCGATCATCACGTGGTGTCTGGGCACGACGAACTTTGGCAACGGTGCATACTTAGGGAGAACACTTTTATCTTGAAATTTAGTGAGAGATCATCTTATAAAGTTACCGCCGAACTGAGCAAAATAAGATGTATAAAAGATAAACATCACATGCAATCAAAATATGTGACATGATATGGCCATGATCATCTTGCGCCTTTGATCTCCATCTCTAAAGTACCGTCATGATCTCTATCGTCACTGGCATGACACCATGATCTCCATCATCTTGATCTATATCAATGTGTTGTCACATGGTCGTCTCGCCAACTATTGCTCTTGCAACTATTGCTATCGCATAGCGATAAAGTAAAGCAATTATTTGGCGCTTCCATCTTATGCAATAAAGAGACAACCATAAGGCTTCTGCCAGTTGCCGATAAGTTTAACAAAACATGATCATCTCATACAACAACTTATATCACATCACGTCTTGACCATATCACATCACAACATGCCCTGCAAAAACAAGTTAGACGTCCTCTACTTTGTTGTTGCAAGTTTTACGTGGATGCTACGGGCTGAGCAAGAACCGGTCTTACCTACGCATCAAAACCACAACGATAGTTTGTCAAGTTGGTGCTGTTTTAACCTTTGCAAGGACCGGGCGTAGCCACACTCGGTTCAACTAAAGTTGGAGAAACTGACACCCGCCAGCCACCTGTGTGTAAAGCACGTCGGTAGAACCAGTCTCACGTAAGCGTACACGTAATGTCGGTCCGGGCCGCTTCATCCAACAATACCGCCTAACCAAAGTATGACATGATGGTAAGTAGTATGACTTATATCGCCCACAACTCACTTGTGTTCTACTCGTGCATATTACATCAACGTATAAAACCAGGCTCGGATGCCACTGTTGGGGAACGTAGTAATTTCAAAAAAAAAAATCCTACGCACACGCAAGATCATGGTGATGCATAGCAACGAGAGGGGAGAGTGTTGTCTACGTACACTCGTAGACCGAAAGCGGAAGCGTTAGCACAACACGATTGATGTAGTCGTACGTCTTCACGATCCGACCGATCAAGTACCGAACGCACGGCACCTCCGAGTTCAGCACACGTCCAGCCCGATGACGTCCCTCGAACTCCGATCCAGCCGAGTGTTGATGGAGAGTTTCGTCAGCACGACGGTGTGGTGATGATGATGATGTTCTACCGACGCAGGGCTTCACCTAAGCATCGCTACAGTATTATCAAGGTGGACTATGGTGGAGGGGGGCACCGCACACGGCTAAAAGGTCAAACAGATCAATGGTTGTGTCTTTGGGGTGCCCCCTGCCCCCGTATATAAAGGAGCAAGGGGGAAGAGGTGGCCAAGGGGAGGAGGCGCACCCAAGGGGGGCAATCCTACTCCAAGTAGGATTCCCCCTCTTTCCTAGTCCAAGTAGGAGAGGGGAAGGAAGGGAAGGAGAAGGAGAAGGAAGGAGAGGGAGGAAAAGGAGGAAAGGGGGGCCTGCCCCCTAGTCCAATTCGGTTTGGGCTAGGGGGGCGCACGCCCTACCTTCTCTCTTCCATCACTTGGCCCATGAGGCCCATTGCTTCTTCCTCGTATTCCCGTAACTCCCCGGTACCCACGAAAATAACCGAATCACTCAGAACCCTTCCGATGTCCGAATATAGTCGTCCAATATATCGATCTTTACGTCTCGACCATTTCGAGACTCCTCGTCATGTCACCGATCTCATCCGGGACTACGAACTCCTTCGGTACATCAAAACACATAAACTCATAATATAACCGTCAACGAAACTTTAAGCGTGCGGACCCTACGGGTTCGAGAACAATGTAGACATGACCGAGACATGTCTCCGATCAATAACCAATAGCAGAACCTGGATGCTCATATTGGCTCCCACATATTCTACGAAGATCTTTATCGGTCAAACCGCATAACAACATACGTTGTTCCCTTTGTCATCGGTACGTTACTTGCCCGAGATTCGATCGTCGGTATCTCAATACCCAGTTCAATCTCGTTACCGGCAAGTCTCTTTACTCGTTCCGTAATACATCATCTCACAACTAACTCATTAGTTGCAATGCTTGCAAGGCTTATGTGATGTGCATTACCGAGAGGGCCCAGAGATACCTCTCCGACAATCGGAGTGAAAAATCCTAATCTCGAAATACGCCAACCAAACATGTACCTTTGGAGACACCTGTAGAGCTCCTTTATAATCACCCAATTACGTTGTGACGTTTGGTAGCACACAAAATGTTCCTCCGGCGAACTGGAGTTGCATAATCTCATAGTCATAGGAACATGTATAAGTCATGAAGAAAGCAATAGCAACATACTAAACGATCGGGTGCTAAGCTAACGGAATGGGTGAAGTCAATCACATCATTCTCCTAATGATGTGATCCTATTAATCAAATGACAACTCATGTCTATGGTTAGGAAACTTAACCATCTTTGATCAACGAGCTAGTCAAGTAGAGACATACTAGTGACACTTTGGTTGTCTATGTATTCACACATGTATTATGTTTCCGGTTAATACAATTCTAGCATGAATAATAAACATTTATCATGAAATAAGGAAATAAATAATAACTTTATTATTGCCTCTAGGGCATATTTCCTTCATAGGGAACATTTTTCATTTTCTCTCTATCGTCTGCATTGGTCGGGCATTGAGTCTTACTCAACTTCACACCTTGTAACACAGGCAAGAACCCTTTCTTTGCTTGATCCATGTTGAACTTCTTCAAAACTTTGTCAAGGTATGTGCTTTGTGAAAGTCCAATTAAGCGTCTTGATCTATCTCTATAGATCTTGATGCCAAATATGTAAGCAGCTTCACCGAAGTCTTTCATTGAAAAACTTTTGTTCAAGTATCCCTTTATGCTATCCAGAAATTCTATATCATTTCTAATCAGTAATATGTCATCCACATATAATATCAAAAATGCTACAGAGCTCCCACTCACTTTCTTGTAAATACAGGCTTCTCCAAAGTCTGTACAAAACCAAATTCTTTGATCACACTATCAAAGCGTTTATTCCAACTCCGAGAGGGTTGCACCAGTCCATAAAAGGATCGCGGGAGCTTGCACACTTTGTTAGCTCCCTTTGGATCGACAAAACCTTCCGGTTGCATCATATACAACTCTTCTTCCAGAAATCCATTCAGGAATGCAGTTTTCACATCCATCTGCTATATTTCATAATCATAAAATGCGGCAATTGCTAACATGATTCGGACAGACTTAAGCATCGCTACGGGTGAGAAGGTCTCATCGTAGTCAATCCCTTGAACTTGTAAAAAACCTTTCGCAACAAGTCGAGCTTTATAGACAGTAACTTTACCGTCAGCGTCAGTCTTCTTCTTGAAGATCCATTTATTCTCAATTGCTTGCCGATCATCGGGCAAGTCAACCAAAGTCCATACTTTGTTCTCATACATGGATCCCATCTCAGATTTCATGGCTTCAAGCCATTTTGCGGAATCTGGGCTCACCGTCGCTTCTTCATAGTTTGTAGGTTCATCATGATCTAGTAGCATGACATCCAGAACAAGATTACCGTACCACTCTGGTGCGGATCTTACTCTGGTTGATCTACGAGGTTCAGTAATAACTTGATCTGAAGTTTCATGATCATCATCATTAACTTCCTCACTAATTGGTGTAGGTGTCTCAGAAACCGTTTTCTATGATGAACTACTTTCCAATAAGGGAGCAGGTACAGTTACCTCATCAAGTTATACTTTCCTCCCACTCACTTCTTTCGAGAGAAACTCCTTCTCTAGAAAGGATCCATTCTTAGCGACAAATGTCTTGCTTCAGATCTGTGATAGAAGGTGCACCCAACAGTTTCCTTTTGGTATCCTATGAAGACACATTTCTCCGATTTGGGTTCGAGCTTATCAGGTTGAAGCTTTTTCACATAAGTATCTCAGCCACAAACTTTCAGAAACGACAACTTTGGTTTCTTGCCAAACCACAGTTCATAAGGCGTCGTCTCAACGGATTTTGATGGTGCCCTATTTAACGTGAATGCGGCCGTCTCTAAAGCATAACCCCAAAAAGATAGCGGTAAATCAGTAAGAGACATCATAGATCGCACCATATCTAGTAAAGTACGATTACGACGTTCGGACACACCATTACACTGTGGTGTTCCGGGTGGTGTGAGTTGCGAAACTATTCCGCATTGTTTCAAATGTAGACCAAACTCGTAACTCAAATATTCTCCTCCATGATCAGATCATAGAAACTTTATTCTCTTGTTACGATGATTTTCAACTTCACTCTGAAATTCTTTGAACTTTTCAAATTTTCAGACTTATGCTTCATTAAGTAGATATACCCATATCTTCTTAAATCATCTGTGAACGTGAGAAAATAACGATATCTGCCACGAGCCTCAACATTCATCAGACCACAAATATCTGTGTGTATGATTTCCAACAAATCTCTTGCTCTTTCCATAGTACCGGAGAACGGTGTTTTAGTCATCTTGCCCATGAGGCACGGTTCGCAAGTATCAAGTGATTCGTAATCAAGTGGCTCCAAAAGTCCATCAGTATGGACTTTCTTCATGCGCTTTACACCGATATGACCTAAACGGCAGTGCCGCAAATAAGTTGCACTATCATTATCAACTCTGCATCTTTTGGCTTCAACATTATGAATATGTGTATCACTACTATCGAGATTCATCAAAAATAGACCACTCTTCAAGGGTGCATGACCATAAAAGATATTACTCATATAAATAGAACAACCATTATTCTCTGATTTAAATGACTAACCGTATCGCATCAAAGAAGATCCAGATATAATGTTCATGCTCAACACTGGCACCAAATAACAATTATTTAGGTCTAATACTAATCCCGAAGGTAGATGTAGAGGTAGCGTGCCGACCGCGATCACATCGACTTTGGAACCATTTCCCACGCGCATCGTCACCTCGTCCTTCGCTAGTGTTCGCTTAATCCGTAGTCCCTGTTTCGAGTTGCAAATATTAGCAACAGAACCAGTATCAAATACCCAGGTGCTACTGCGAGCTCTAGTAAGGTACACATCAATAATATGTATATCACATATACCTTTGTTCACCTTGCCATCCTTCTTATCCGCCAAATACTTGGGGCAGTTCCGCTTCCAGTGACCAGTCTGCTTGTAGTAGAAGCACTCAGTCTCAGGCTTAGGTCCAGACTTGGGTTTCTTCTCCTGAGCAGCAACTTGCTTGCTGTTCTTCTTGAAGTTCCCCTTATTCTTCCCTTTGCCCTTTTTCTTGAAACTGGTGGTCTTATTGACCATCAACACTTGATGCTCCTTCTTGATTTCTGCCTCCGCAATCTTTAGCATTGCGAAGAGCTCGGGAATCGTCTTATCCATCCCTTGCATGTTATAGTTCATCACGAAGCTTTTGTAGCTTGGTGGAATTGATTGGAGAATTCTGTCAATGACGCTATCATCTGGAAGATTAACTCCCAGTTGAATCAAGTGATTATTATACCCAGACATCTTGAGTATATTCTCACTAACAGAAATGTTCTCCTCCATCTTGCAGCTATAGAACTTATTGGAGACTTCATATCTCTCAATCCGGGCATTTGCTTGAAATATTAACTTCAACTCCTGGAACATATCATATGCTCCATGACGTTCAAAACGTCGTTGAAGTCCCGGTTCTAAGCCATAAAGCATGGCACATTGAACTATCGAGTAGTCATCAGCTTTGCTCTACCAGACGTTCTTAACGTCGTCAGTTGCATCAGCAGCAGGCCTGGCACCCAGCGGTGCTTCCAGGACGTAATTCTTCTGTGCAGCAATGAGGATAATCCTCAAGTTATGGACCCAGTCCGTGTAATTTCTACCATCATCTTTCAACTTTGCTTTCTCAAGGAACGCATTAAAATTCAACGAAACAACAGCACGGGCCATCTATCTACAATCAACATAGATAAGCAAGATACTATCAGGTACTAAGTTCATGATAAATTTAAGTTCAGTTAATCATATTACTTAAGAACTCCCACTTAGAAAGACATCCCTCTAATCCTCTAAGTGATCACGTGATCCAAATCAACTAAACCATAACCGATCATCACATGAAATGGAGTAGCTTTCAATGGTGAACATCACTATGTTGACCATATCTACTATATGATTCACGCTCGACCTTTCGGTCTCAGTGTTCTGAGGCCATATCTGCACATGCTAGGCTCGTCAAGTTTAACCTGAGTATTCTGCGTGTGCAAAACTGGCTTGCACCCGTTGTAGATGGACGTAGAGCTTATCACACCCGATCATCACGTGGTGTCTGGGCACGACGAACTTTGGCAACGGTGCATACTCAGGGAGAACACTTTTATCTTGAAATTTAGTGAGAGATCATCTTATAATGCTACCGTCAATCAAAGCAATATAAGATGCATAAAAGATAAACATCACATGCAATCAATATAAGTGATATGATATGGCCATCATCATCTTGTGCTTGTGATCTCCATCATTGAAGCACCGTCATGATCACTATCGTCACCGGCGTGACACCTTGATCTCCATCGTAGCATCGTTATCATCTCGCCAATCTTATGCTTCTACGACTCTCGCTACCGCTTAGTGATAAAGTAAAGCACTCTAGGGCGATTGCATTGCATACAATAAAGCGACAACCATATGGCTCCTGCCAGTTGCCGATAACTCGGTTTCAAAACATGATCATCTCATACAATAAAATTTAGCATCATGTCTTGACCATATCACATCACAACATGCCCTGCAAAAACAAGTTAGACGTCCTCTACTTTGTTGTTGCAAGTTTTACATGGCTGCTACGGGCTTAGCAAGAACTGTTCTTACCTATGCATCAAAAACCACAACGATAGTCTGTCAAGTTGGTGCTGTTTTAGCCTTCGCAAGGACCGGGAGTAGCCACACTCGGTTCAACTAAAGTTGGAGAAACTAACACCCGCCAGCCACCTATGTGCAAAGCGCATCGGTAGAACCAGTCTCGTGTAAGCGTACGCGTAATCTCGGTCCGGGCCGTTTCATCCAACAATACCGCCGAACCAAAGTATGACATGCTGGTAAGCAGTATGACTTATATCGCCCACAAATCACTTGTGTTCTACTCGTGCAAATAACATCAACGCATAAACCAGGCTCGGATGCCACTGTTGGGGAACGTAGAAATTTCAAAATTTTCCTACGCACACACAAGATCATGGTGATGCATAGCAACGAGAGGGGAGAGTGTTGTCTACGTACCCTCGTAGACCGAAAGTGGAAGCGTTAGCACAACGCGGTTGATGTAGTCGTACATCTTCACGATCCGATCGATCAAGTACCGAACGTACGGCACCTCCGAGTTCAGCACACGTTCAGCCCGTTGACGTCCCTCGAACTCCGATCCAGCCGAGTGTTGAGGGAGAGTTTCGTCAGCACGATGGCGTGGTGACGATGTTGATGTTCTACTGACGTAGGGCTTCTCCTAAGCACCGCTACGGTATTATCGAGGTGGACTATGGTGGATGGGGGCACCGCACACGGCTAAAAGATCAAACGATCAATTGTTGTGTCCATGGGGTGCCCCCTGCCCCCGTATATAAAGGAGCAAGGGGGAGGTGCGGCCGGCCTAGGAGGTGGCGCGCCGGAGGAGTCCTACTCCTATCGGGAGTAGGACTCCCCCCCTTTTCCATGTTGGACTAGGACTTTGGGGGAAGGAAGATAGAAGGAAGGAAAGGCGGGCGCCGCCCCCTCCTTGTCCAATTCGGACTTGGGGGGGGGGAGGGGCGCACGGCTGCCCCTTGGCCCGCCTGTCCTCTTCCTCCACTTGGGCCCATAAGGCCCAATAACCTCCGGGGGGTTCCGGTAACCCCTCTGGTACTCCGGTAAAATCATATTTTCTCCCGGATCACTTCAGATATCGAAACATAGGCTTCCAATATATCAATATTCATGTCTCGACCATTTCGAGACTCCTCGTCATGTCCGTGATCACATCCAGTACTCCGAACAACCTTCGGTACATCAAAACATATAAACCCATAATGAAACTGTCATCGTAACGTTAAGCGTGCGGACCCTACGGGTTCGAGAACAATGTAGACATGACCGAGACATGTCTCCGGTCAATAACCAATAACGGAACCTGGATGCTCATATTGGCTCCTACATATTCTACGATGATCTTTATCAGTCAAACCGCATAACAACATACGTTGTTCCCTTTGTCATCGGTATGTTACTTGCCCGAGATTCGATCGTCGGTATCTCAATACCTAGTTCAACCTCGTTACCGACAAGTCTCTTTACTCGTTCTGTAATACATCATCTCACAACTAACTCATTAGTTGTAATGCTTGCAAGGCTTATGTGATGTGCATTACCGAGAGGGCCCAGAGATACCTCTCGGACAATCGGAGTGACAAATCCTAATCTCGAAATACGCCATCCCAACATGTACCTTCAGAGACACCTTTAGAGCACCTTTATAATCACCCAGTTACGTTGTGACGTTTGGTAGCACACAAAGTGTTCCTCCGGCAAATGGGAGTTGCATAATCTCATAGTCATAGGAACATGTATAAGTCATGAAGAAAGCAATAGCAACATACTAAACGATCGGGTGCTAGGCTAACGGAATGGGTCATGTCAATCACATCATTCTTCTAATGATGTGATCCCGTTAATCAAATAACAACTCTTTTGTTCATGGTTGGGAAACATAACCATCTTCGATTAACGAGCTAGTCAAGTAGAGGCATACTAGTGACACTCTGTTTGTCTATGTATTCACACATGTATTATGTTTCCGGTTAATACAATTCTAGCATGAATAATAAACATTTATCATGATATAAGGAAATAAATAATAACTTTATTATTGCCTCTAGGGCATATTTCCTTAAAATGAACCCAATGCCATAGCGTCCACCTTTTCATTTCATACATCTTCATCCTGCATAATACCACAGAAAAGAATATATAGTGAGGATATATAATTATAGGTAATTAATGATCAATCAATGAGCACTAGAGCTAGCTTGAGACTTAAATTACAGAAAGAAATCACTTACAGACAATAGCAACTGACGATAGATTTGTCGAGTGCATCTTGATTGAATAACTGAAATAGTTCTGAATACTCAACGGACAGAGCTTTCTTATGGAAGTAATGATCTTCCTTGACTTTCACCGTGAGGGACTCTCGATTGGAAATCTTGGTAATGTTCATGTACCATTGATGCAATTCATACATTCTCGTTGGGAGGTTCTTGACCTCGTCTGGCTCGACCAAAGGTTGGCCCCGGACATATTTCCGTTTTATTTCCTCCTCTCTAGTGAGGTGTGCAAGGGTTCAAGCAACATTGCTCGAATCAATGATATTTAGCTCATGCCTTAACTCGCGAAATCTTGCTTCATCCAAGGGCTTCGTGAAGATATCTGCAAGGTTATCATGAGTGTTGACGTAGTTGAGCTCGATCTCCCCTCGCCTAATGTGATCCCGGATGAAGTGATATCGAATCTCAATATGCTTCGTCTTGAAGTGTTGCACCGGGTTGAGGGAAATCTTGATAGCACTTTCATTATCACACCAAAGAGGCACTTTTTCACAAATGACACCGTAATCCTTTAAAGTTTGCCTCATCCATAAGAGTTGTGCACAACAACTATCGCCGCTACATACTCCGCTTCGGTGGACGAGAGAGACACACAACTTTGCTTTTTGGAAGACCAACTTACCAAAGAGCAACCAAGGAATTGGCACCCTCCGGAAGTGGACTTCCTATCCACTTTGTCTCCCGCCCAATCGGAATCCGAATAACCTACAAGCTTGAAGTTTGCTCCTCTTGGGTACCATAAGCCAAAGTTTGGGGTATGAGCCAAATATCGAAAGATTCGCTTGACCGCCACAAAGTGGCTTTCCTTAGGTGCGGCTTGAAACCGTGCACAAATTCCCACACTCAACATGATATCCGGTCTAGATGGACAAAGGTAAAGTAAGGATCCAATCATGGAGCGATATACCTTTTGATCCACCACTTTACCATTGGGATCAATGTCAAGTTGGCACTTGGTAGGCATTGGAGTGGAAGCCGGCTTGACATCGCTTAGCTTGAATCTCTTGAGCATGTCTTGAGTGTATTTGGCTTGGTTGATGAAGGTACCTTCTTTTCTTTGCTTCACTTCGAAACCTAGAAAGAACTTCAACTCTCCCATGGAAGACATCACTACTAGAAAAAGGGCTACTAATGGCGCACCTAATTTGGCCATTAATGGCGCATTAGTGGTGCGCCATTAGTAGCACGCCATTAGTAATATTTACTAATGGCGCACCACCGGTGCGCCATTAGTATCTGGTATACTAATGGTGCACCACGAGTGCGCCATTAGTATGGGGCACGGTGCGCCATTAGTATTCCTACCAGCACCATGTATAGCCAGGTGCTTTGGTATACTAATGGCGCACCTCTGGGTGATGCGCCATTAGTAACCTAGGCATACTAATGGCGCACTTGTTGGGGATGCGCCATTAGTATCCTCTGGAATACTAATGGCGCACTTTTGTGTGATGCGCCATTAGTATGAATATTAGGTTTTTTTTATTTTTTAGTTTTCTGTTTTTTTGCACAGGTTACAAAATGTATAATTGGACAAAATATAAACAGCACACATCAACAACAGATTCATCGAATACAATAAAAGATTAGTCTCTGAATACAATTCATCATATTAGTCTCCGAATACAATTCATCATATTAGTCTCCGAATACAATTCATCATATTAGTCTCCGAATTGAAAAGACCGAACAAAGATAGAACATTATATTACAAGTCTCGAGACCGCGAGTAGCGAGTTTGTCTTCACATTACAAGTCGATATCGATCATCTAAACTACCATCACATAGAAGAGAGCTGCGGTCATCACGATGAGCATCATCACGATGGAACTCGTCTTCATCCGGTTCCTCCAACGCTCCCTCCCCTCTCCCGCTAGATAGCGGGCGTATCTAGATTCGGCCTCGGCCCTAGTGGTGTACCCTTTGTAACTGTTTCCGCTGAATCGGTGAACCTGTCTCCGACACTCCTCCCAGTCGTCGTAGACTCCGGGAACCTTACCCTTGTAGACGACATACGATGGCATCGCTATGCACTAGCCAAACGTTAGTACCAATTCACAAACAATACATAAGCAATATATAAGTATGCAACAGAACGATCGGAAGAGAAAAGCAAGACATTAATAGCATCGATTACATCTAAGTTTAACGACTCTCGAAACCAAAGAGACATACTACAAGTTCATTAAAGTTTAATTACAAGGAGCGACTCTCGACTCAAGGGACCGGAGCGTGGATGAAGCCGCCGTCTATCGTGGGAGTCATGAAATTACGGGCGTTGTCAGCCTGCATTTGTAGCATTCCGTCTATCTCACTGTTGGACGGTTGATTTCTGAGGTAGAACTGCCCCGAGGTACGAAGGACATCTTGATGGATGATTTCCACAAACTCCGACTGGATGCGAAAGAATTCTTGTCTGATGTCCGCGTCCTGGATTGCCGACACGCTCGCGGCCCAATCTTTGAGTTTACTCGGTAGCAGAAGTTGATGATGGTCCCGTACGATCGCCCGCATGTGATGGATGGCGTAGTAGGCACCCTTCTGACCGCCAGTCGGCTGCTTGACGCAGCAGAACGTCGTATTGTGGGAGAACACGTGCTTGCCGTACTTACGAATAGGCCTGTTGAAGGTGCCTCCAGATTGGGCGTAGCCGGGGAGAACATCATCAAGAACCTTCTTGACATTTGTGTAGTCTACGTTCGACTGACGGTCCGGGTCGAAATACGTGGCCATGGAATATTTGGGGCTTAGGAGGATGAGCGTGCAATGTGTGTCACTGCAGAAAACACGGAATGTTAAAAAAAAACGATCGAAATCTAAGAATTCGTATGTTAGGGGCGGTTGAGGGGAGGACTTACTCGGGAAAGTAAGGCACGAGGAAGTTATCCTTATCTGGGTTTGCCAGAATGACGCCTTCGAGGTAAGAACTCGCGACTTGCCGGTCCCCAGCGCTGCCCAAGATCTTGGCACGCATGTAGAAGGGGTCGACTATCACGATGTCCGGGGTCTTGTCGCGAATGATCCGCATCTCCATACTCAGCGAAAATAGCCGAACGAAGGTGTAGTGCAGCGGATGAAGGTTCAACATAGCGTGGATGTCATCAAACCGCAGGACGATCGTACCCCCGATGGAGTTATCCACAAAGCCCTTGCCCTCTGGCACCTTGGCCACGAAAACCGGGTATGCCACATCCTTCTCTCTGAGACGCCGCTTCTCCAAAGCAAGAACACTGTCATGCAGACTCCGCATAGAACCGGTTGCAACATCGAGCATATTTCTCGGTAGCATCGGCCTACCAGCCACATGCACCCTCCTCATTAAATCCTCAGGTGAAGGTGGCCCGTCCTGAGCACGGATCGTACTCGTTGCCGGCTGGCCCGCACCCTTGTTTGTCTTTCTTTTGCGTGCCTTCTTCTTCTCCTGTAATGGGACCGAGTTCTGCTCACAGACCGCCTTCTTGAGTGTGTTGGGGCTGAGAATATTTCGCACCTCGCCTATCTGAGGCTCGGTGAAGTCGGCAGCTGGAGGCGTCTCCTGAGAGCTGAACGGCAGACGACGCCTGTTGCAACTTGGCTTCCCCGCGGTACCAGCTACATCGCGCACGTCTTTTGTTGGGTTGGGTTCTTGAGAAGCAGGCCCCATGAAGTCGCCATCGTACCCATGATCGGCAAAGTACCGATCGACGTTGACAAATGTATCGTCGTCGTCGTCGTTCTGATCCTGTGCCATATGCATGTTTGGATCCAGTGGCATAGGGATGTCCGGCACCGTTGCGGCGGTCTTGCCATGGGGCCGACTTGGCGCCGGCACGACTGGCGGTGTTGTCTTTGGGGTGGTGTCCCCCGCCCCCAAACGAATCTGGCTCTTCGGCCAAAGCAGGGGCCAGCCGATCAGGCAGGCGCTGAGGGTCATCACGTCATCGTCGTCGGCCCCGACAGGTCGAATCGGAGGTAGCAACTCATCGCAGCCTGGCAGCACCCGAACCAGTTGAACCCTAAACAAGTTGGGTGGCATCTGCGTACCGTGGAACAAGGGGTTGCCCGGTCGAATCGGAAAATTTCAGCATGACCTTTGCTGAAAATAGGACATATGGAGTACCCGAATTTGCCGGAACGGAAGTTAATCGACATTCCGGCAAACTCAAGGGCCTCTCGGGGTACCTGCAAAATCATTATCCCAGGAGCTCTGCTAACAAATGTGCTCTGCTTCAACACAAATGTGCTCTGCTTCAACACAAATGTGCTCTGCTTCAACACATTGGAAACTGAGTTCTGACTGCTACAAATTCAGTTTTCAGATACCAGCAATCAGGAGCCTACATGGTACCATTTTGTTATCCTAGCACTGAACATTCAAAAGTTCAGGTCAGACAACTATTTTCTCAGAAGGGCACCACATCCTCATATTTCAAACTTGGTTCAATTGGCTGAGCACAAGATGAAGTGATAACAGCCATGGAATTGGGAAAAGTTCCATCTAAGTTTTGAATTAGCTCATGGTTGGGCATTTCACAGCTGACGTAGAAATGCAGGTATGGTTCCAATCAACAGCATACTGACACCAACACGATCGAATTAACAAACTGTAAGATTTAACAAATTCGGATATTGTGGCCAACAAATGCAGTTATTCTGGCCAACAAATGCAGTAGCTCTGCCTTATAAGCAAGGAGGGAAAGTTATGTACAAGAGGTCTCACAAATAAGGTTTCCAATATGTGTACATTCTTTGCTTGATCAACCTAATAAATTGCATTATTGCTAGATATTTTAAAGAAGGACACTACGAAAATCTATATTCTTTTCTACTGCTATATTTGCTTTGTAAAGACCTTTTATTGTACCTTATTTTAAAAAAAAATCAATATCTCTGCTGTAGGTACACACTCCTATAAACATATTGACATAGTGAGAGGAAAATCTGGTGGTCAAAATGGAAGAACTTCATATCTAGAACATCTCACTACTCAAGTCAGTTGAAGTACAGCAATATGGTCATACAGTAAATTAACGAAATGGAGAGACATGTAAGGCACATGAAGCATTTAATGAACCGTTTGATCAAGTGTCACTAGCCCATGATTATTCTGTTGTAGACTTTCTAGGTGTACTATTTGAACACACCAGTGTACATGCATACTGCTAGTTTAAATTTTCTTTTTAGTTTGACAATATATTAATTAATTGTAATGTGGCCATACATCCAGAGAATACTTTGTACCAACCAGTTGGCTTGCCATACATACTTATAGTCTATGTTTCAAAGGGATATATGCTATTCAGAATTTCAGATATAATGATTCTAGACTAGCTAATTATAATCACTATCATGATACACATGCTTTATGTTTTGACAACTCTGCTCACAGGCACCTTTTTCTTTTCTAATAATCATTCTCATATACATGCGATACATGTATATCTCTTGCATTAAATTTCTTTTTGCGAGATATATCTCTTGCATTAATGTGATACTTATATTAGTCTTCCTCTAGACCTGTGTGACTTGTATGTGAATAGCTTTCAGTGAGGATAACAGATAATTCAACTAATTAACTCAAACTCAAGGTGACACTGAACAAATATATAGTTGACTGAAATATAGTGCTATCCGAATTTGATAAAAAAGATAGATCATTTCTGTAACCAGAACACCTGCAGCCTGCTTATACATCCTTGTATACTGCAGGAAGTATAAAGCCCTAAATCAAAACAAATAAATGTACACTGGTGAGCCTGATTACTCTTTGCTCTTATCCTGGTTTAGATCTTGTGGTAATTAAATAAATGTCCGTATATGCAATTGCAGACCAAAACAAAACTACAATTAACAGCCCCTGTTTTATTGCAAGTAAATTTGCTATCTTATACTCCCTCCTCTCTGGATTAGAGATCCTGCGTGTAAATCTAGGTTGTCTATTTTACCAACATCACAATACTAGAGAGGGAGAAGCTCACCTGAGAGGATCCTCCCTCCCTCGATTCGGGCCGCCGCTGCTGCCTGTCTCCTTCGCGGACGGGATGAGCTGGGGTCGAGCAGACGGCAACGCGGCGAGGAGAAGGCTGGGTGGGACGGGGCGGTGGTGTCGGGGCGGCGGGGCGACGGTGGTGTCGGGGCGGCGTCGAGGGCGGCGGGGCGACGGTGGTGTCGGGGCGGCGCTGGGGCGGTGGGGCGATGGTGGCGTCGAGGGCGGCGGGGCGACGGTGGTGTCGGGGCGGGGCGACAGTGGCGTCGAGGAGGAGGGGACGGGCACCTTGCCGCCGGAGGAGCAGAACCTGGTCAAAAGAAAAGAAACAGGCCGGTCAGAGAGAGAGAGAGAGAGAGAGAGAGAGAGGGGGGGAGGGAGGGAGGGAGGGAGAGAGAGGGACCTGCCGGCGGAGGGAAGGTGGCGCGGCGGAGACGGCCCGGCGACCTCAACCCTAGCGGGCGGGGAGAGGCAGCGACACTGATGGGCGGGCCAGCTCTGGGTAGCGGTGAGGCGGCGGCGAGGAGGGGCCGGTGCCGGAGGGTGACGGCGAGGCGGCGGCGCGAGGAAGGGGCGGTGAGGGGGAAGAGACAGGGGGCGGGCGGGGCGGCGGCGTTGGGAGAGGAGAGGGGAAGGGGATCGAGGGCGTGCGAGGGCGAGGGAGAGAGAGGGGAAGGGGATCGAGGGGGGGCGCGGGACAAAGGAGGGGCGGCACAATACTAATGGCGCACCACCCCTCGGTGCGCCATAAGTATATACATGCTAATGGCGCACCTCACCCTGGTGCGCCATTAGTATTTTTTTTATTTTCGCTCGAGCCAACATGTTATCTCACACCTGACCTTATCCACATCAACTCCCCTCTACTAGCTCGACTGGTCAGGTGCCTGTTCTCACACCAAGAGGTCCTGCGTTCGATTCCCAGGCTCCACAATTTTTTTTATGCATTTAAAATGCTGTTTGATAATTATTTGTGTTTAAATATGTTCAAACTTGT
Source organism: Aegilops umbellulata (assembly GCA_032464435.1). Classification (NCBI taxonomy): domain Eukaryota; kingdom Viridiplantae; phylum Streptophyta; class Magnoliopsida; order Poales; family Poaceae; genus Aegilops; species Aegilops umbellulata. The sequence goes on along the minus strand of CP136059.1, from coordinate 356,738,828 downwards.
TTAAATCATAACATTAATTTTTTTTATAAGACAATAATAATGGTGGTGAAATACCGGTCTTCTTTTAGGACGCTCTTGGCCCATCTGACACGGAACATCGGGACCTTCTCTCCAGCGTAGCTCAGCTCCCAGATCTCCTCGATCCTTCCGTAGTATCTGTCCTTGTCGTTACCGGTGTAGGATTCCATCGTTACCCCGGAGTTCTGATAACCATCGCTCTTCATGTCCTTGGCCTCAGTGTAGAATGTGTAGCCGTTGATATCGTACGCCTCATAGGTCATCAGGTTGTGCTCGGCGCCCTGTGACAAGGCGAATATGAGTTGTTCTTCCGCGGAAGAATCCTCATGTAAAGGGTACGACAGAAGCTTCTGCTTGAACCAACGCGTGAAACATGAGTTGTGCTCTTTGAGTATATCTCCGTCCGTCCTCTGTTGGCCTCGGTCATTGTACGTCTTCTTAATAAAGGTTTTGTGCTCTACCACCCAAGGATCGACCACGTCTATGTGTTGTAGCGCGACTAGGTTTGCTCTTTCAAAGTCGGCGAGTCGACCCTCGAAGTCGACATGCATTTCGCGGCGACCCTCACGGTGACCCCATCCAGCGAGCCTGCCGAGGTGCCTGTTGACGGGCAGACCAACGGGGTTCTCGATGCCTAGATAATTCGTGCAGTACGAGAGGCACACGGTGGATCTTCCAGTACGGCAAGTCCCAGAAAACAGACCTCGTTTTCCATACCTTCAGTAGCGGCTCTGGCGCCTTTCGCTTCTTTCCCGGCTCTGGCGCCTTTTGCTTCTTTCCCGGCAGTGGGCAGTCTTTCCAATTTTTCAACAGCTTGTCTATTTCCTCGCCGCTCCTCGTACACGGGCGTTTTCGGGGTTCGGTTTCACCATCGAACAGATCCTTGCGTTTCCTCCACGGGTCATCGTCGCGAAGCCACCTTCGATGTCCCATGAACACGGTTTTCGAAGACCCGGGATCTCTATCTAGCTGGCGATACGTTGTGTCGTCCATGCACCGTACGCATCCAGAAAATCCGTGGACTACCTGCCCCGCGAGATATCCATAACCGAGATAGTCGTGCACCGTCGTGAGCAGTGCGGCTCTCATAGGGAAATATTCTTTCTCTGCGGCGTCCCACGTATTGGCTGGCGTTTTCCACAGCGTGTCTAGCTCCTCCTTCAGCAGCCCCAGATACAGATTGATGTCGGTCCCTGGTTGTTTCGGCCCTTCAATTAGCATACTCATGTGAATGTACTTCCTCTTCATGCACAACCAGGGGGGAAGGTTGTACATCCACACAAACACAGGCCAGGTGCTATGTGTGCTTCTCTGGCTGCCAAACGGATTGACTCCATCGGTGCTCGCGCCCAGCACGATGTTCCTTGGATCCTTCCCAAATTCTGGGTATTCAAAATTCAACGCTTGCCACTGGCTCGCATCCTTAGGGTGACTCAGCATCTTGTCTTTTTTATCTATCTCCGGATCATTTGCGTCATCTTCTCGCTTCTTCTCCTCCCTATCCGCGTGCCAACGCAGGAGCTTTGCTACCTTAGGATCCGCGAAATACCGCTGCAGACGAGGAGTGATCGGAAAGTACCACACCACTTTTCGAGGAGCTTTCTTCCTCTTCTTGTATCGAGTGACGCCGCACACCGGACATATGGTAGACTCCGCGTGCTCGCCCCGATAAATGATGCAATTGTTCATGCAGACATGGTATTTCACGTGCGGTAAATCCAGAGGACACACGATTTTCTTCGCCTCCTCCAAACTGGTCGGGCACTTGTTCCCCTTTGGAAGACGTTCGTGCCAGAATGACATGTTCTCGTCAAAGCATGCGTCCGTCATTTTGTGTTTTACCTTCATCTCCAGAGCCATGAGCGTTACTTTCAGGCGGGTATCCTCGGGCCTGCATCCTTCATACAATGGAGTAACCGCGTCTAACTCAAGTTGATCCACCTTGGCTTTCTCTCGGGCGGCAGCTCTTGCGTTATCCGTCTGCTTGAGAAGCAGCTTTTGAATATAAGGGTCCTGCACCCAGCCCATCGATGGTCCACCGTCGTCTGCTCCGCCGGCATCATCATCTTCATGATCATGCCCGTCGTCTGCTCTGGCATCTTCCTCATCATCATGACTGTGTACAACATCACCGTCATGATCATCTCCTGGGGATTCTTCGTCTTCTCGCCCGCCCGAGCCGCGGTGGTTGTCTTGCTGCCCTTCCTCATTTCTTGCCCGGCCCCCATGGACGACTTCGTAGTCATCTTCATCACCTTGCCACCGATAGCCATCCATGAAACCACGCAAGAGCAGGTGGTCCCGCACCTGCCCGGAATCCGGGTCCGCAATAAGGCTCTGCAGCTTGCATCTTCGACACGGACATCTTATCTCCGTCTCGTTCTTTTGAAGCATCTCGGCCTTCGCGGACCTCAAAAACCTATTCACGATGCCTTCGGTCATCGTGCGGACCATGGTTGCCTGCGGGGTAGAGCAAAACAATATTTTAGAACCAAGAAAAAATTTGGCATGACTTTCCCTAAAAATAGGACCAAAAAGAATGCTTAATGCCAAAATTATCGCCGAAACAGAAATGAATCAACATTCCGGCAAAATATTGGCAACTATCGCATTTCAAATACCGGTACACCTCCAACCACAAACACATATGCAACACCACTAACATATGCAACACCACGAACATACATAGATCTAGCTAGGCCATAAAAAGTGCATGTGCACATTGTTGTAGGAAGAACAACGTAAATATAGCTTCCCCTTACTTACCTATCAAAACAAGGTAATTTAACCACTTAATTTGAATGAATCTATGGTGGAAATGAGGAGAAAGAGAGGAGGCACCCGAGACAAGGAGGAGGTGGAGAATGAAGTGGGGGAGAAAGTGAGTGTGGGTAGGAGAGGCTGCCCAAAATATCTTGTTGCTGCCCACTTACTAATGGCGCACCTGACATAAATGCGCCATTAGTAATCCAGGTTACTAATGGCGCACCAGCGCCTGATGCGCCATTAGTAGTTTTGCGAAAAAAGTAAATCATACTAATGGCGCACTCTGTCATAGTGCGCCATTAGTAGTTTGAACTAGTAATGGCGCACTTTGGGACAGTGCGCCATTAGTAGTTTTCCAACAAAAGGAATAAAAAATATAATTAAAAAAAATCATTAGTGGCGCACCCTGTCACTGGTGCGCCATTACTAGTTACAACTAGTAATGGCGCACCGTACCAGGATGCGCCATTAGTATGTTTGGCCAGACGAGCTAGTTCAAAAAAAAAAATTTAGGACACTAATGGCGCACCCCAGGCCGGGTGCGCCATTAGTAGTTTCAACACTAATGGCGTATCAGAAGGTGGTGCGCCATTAGTATATACTAATGGCGCACCACTTGTCGGGTGCGCCATTAGTGTCAATCCCATCTATAGCCCTTTTTCTAGTAGTGCATCTTAAACTTTGAGGTCATTAGTGCGGCAAATTCATCATTGAAAGCTTTGTTAGGGGAACCAAAGATAATGTCATCAACATATAGTTGGCACACAAACAACTCCCCTTTGACCTTCTTACTAAAAAGAGTGGGGTCGATTAGCCCAAGTTCAAACCCGTGATCTTGTAGCAACTCGGTAAGGTGGTCATACCACGCACGTGGGGTTTGTTTAAGGCCATAGAGTGCCTTATCGAGTTGATACACATGATCGGGAAAGTAGGGATCCTCAAACCCGAGGGTTTGTTTGACGTAAACCAACTCACTAATGGGACCATTAAGAAAAGCACTCTTCACATCCATTTGTTGCAACTTAAAGTTGTGATGAGAAGCATAAGCAATCAACAAACGAATGGATTCAAGACGAGCAACGGGAGCAAAGGTTTCACCGTAGTCGATACCCTCGACTTGGGAGTAGCCCTGTGCCACCAATCTTGCCTTGTTGCGAATGATGGTCCCATGAGCATCTTGCTTATTCTTGAAAATCCACTTGGTCCCAATGACATTGTGGTTCCCCGTTGGCCTTGGCACCAACCTCCACACTTTGTTGTACTCGAAGTTGTTGAGTTCTTCATGCATGGCATTAAGCCAATCCGGATCTTCGAGTGCTTCATATACCTTTTGGGGTTCAACACAAGAGACAAACGCGTGATGTTCACAATAGTTTGCAAATTGTCTACGAGTGCTTACCCCCTTTTGAATGCTTCCAAGTACATTCTTCATGAGATGACCCTTGGTGGAGAGTTTGGAAGCAATCTTGGCGGCACGACGCTCTAATTCCTCCTTGGTGGTGAGTTGAGGAGCGGTCACTTGATCATCTTGAGCGCCGTCTTGAGCTTGTTCTTGGCCTTGAACTTGCTCGGGGGAGAGAACTTGACCTTGGGAAGCACTTGGTGTGTCAACACCTTCTTGAGCTTGATCTTGCCCTTGGTATTGCTCATGAGGTTGAGGGCCTTCATTTTGTTCTTCGGAAGCGTGTGGGTTTTGGGTTGGTGATGGCTCCACTTGAGTGGAGCATTGTCCTTCTCCTTCGGCCACAAGGGGTTCCTCAACGGGTAGGATAAAACCAACACCCATTCTTCTTATGGCTTGAGGAGGAATTTCATCACCTACATCACAAGTGCCACTTTGCTCCACTTGGGACCCGTTATTCTCATCAAACTCCACGTTACACGTCTCCTCAATAAGTCCCGTGGATTTATTGAGGACACGGTAAGCATGAGAGTTTGTAGCATAACCAACAAATATGCCCTCATAAGCTCTAGCATCAAATTTAGACAACCGAACACCCTTTTTGAGAATGAAACACTTACACCCCAACACCCGAAAGTACTTGAGGTTGGGCTTGTTACCGGTGAGTATCTCATATGGAGTCTTGTTCAAGCCCTTGCGGAGGTAGAGCCGATTGGATGCATGACATGCGGTGTTGATGGCTTCGGCCCAAAATTTGTATGGAGACTTGAACTCCGCCATCATGGTCCTTGCCGCATCCATCAACGTCCGGTTGTTCCTCTCCGCAACACCGTTTTGTTGAGGGGTGTAGGGTGCGGAATATTGATGCTTGATCCCCTCATCACTAAGGAACTCATCCAAGGTGTAGTTCTTGAACTCGGTGCCGTTGTCGCTTCTTATTGTCAAGATCTTTGCATTGTGTTGACGTTGTGCTTCATTTGCAAAGTCAATGACGGTTTGTTGGGTCTCGCTCTTCCTCTTGAAGAAATACACCCAAGTATATCTTGAGTAGTCATCCACAATCACCAAGCAATACTTCCTACCTCCAAGACTATCAAAGGAAGGAGGCCCAAAGAGATCCAAGTGAAGGAGCTCCAAAGGCCTCTTCGAGTAAATGATAGTCGTGGGAGGGTGAGCCTTCTCATGAAGCTTTCCTTCAATACAAGCACTGCAAGCACAATCTTTATCAAAACTAACATTCATTAGTCCATGGACATGGTTCCCCTTGAGAAGGCTTTGCAAAGATCTCATATTGACATGGGCTAAACGGCGATGCCAAAGCCATCCCACGTCAACTTTAGCCATTAGGCATGTCGCGGTCTTAGTGGGTCGCTCCGAGAAGTTAATCACATATAGACCATTCTCGACATGCCCAACAAAGGCTACTTTAAGAGTCTTGCTCCACAAGAGGGCCACGGTATCAATATCAAAGAAAGTGGCAAAGCCCATGATTGCAAGTTGACGAACGGAAAGTAAATTGTATGCAAGGGACTCTACAAGCATGACCTTCTCGATCGTGAGATCATGAGAAATGACAACCTTGCCGAGTCCCAATACCTTAGAATACGAGGCATCACCCCACTCGACGTTGGTGGGTATAGATGGAATCTTGTGCACGTCCACCACCAAGTCCTTGCTTCCGGTCATATGATTTGTAGCTCCACTATCGAGCAACCATGATCCCCCACCAGAAGCAAACACCTACAATAGATCAATGCTTGGTTTTAGGTACCCATTTTGTAATGGGTCCTTTGATGTTAGTAACAAGGGTCTTAGGAACCCAAATAGACCATTCAATGTATTCATGAGGAGAACTAACAAATTTGGCATAAACATGCCCATCACTAGCACGACATAACACATAAGAAGGATTAAAGTCGCCGGCTTTGTTGGGAGGGGTGGCATTGCCCTTCTTGACAACTCCACCCTTCGCATGATTCTTCTTTTCCTTGGAAGTACCCTCTCCTTCTTTCACAAAAGTTTGCTTGAGAGGAGGAGGTCGTTTGGTCTTGTCATTCTCCTTCTTGTTCTTGGGATTGGGTGCGAACCCAATCCCCTTCTTGCCCACAACTCCCTTTTGATTTCTCAAAAGGTTGTTGAGGTTCTTCTCACCTTGTATGCATGTAACAAGGCCTTTCTCCAGTTGCTCCTTCGACTTAGCATTTTCCTCAACAAGATGCACATGCTCACAACAAGGATTAGTAGCATTTGCATTATCAATCAACACCATATGAGGAAAAGTGGCTTTATCCTTGGTTAGCTTCACTTGGAGTTGATCATGAGACTCTTTGAGGCTAGCAAGAACACCCTTCAAGACTTTGTGAGCCTTGTCGAGAATATCAAACTCCTCTTTGAGTCTAGCAAGATCAACCCCAAGCTTTGCCTTCTCGGAGCTTAGCACACGAGACACAACAAGAACATGATCAAGATCTTTCTTTAATTTAGCATGATCATCGTTGTATGACTCCTCAAGAGCCAAACGAAGACCACGCTCTTCCTCAAGAGCATTGGAAAGATCCCAAATCTCATCGGCATAGTCACGACTATGCCCCTCCATCTTAGAGATGGTATCTTCGTGAGCCTCGATCATGTCATTGGCTTCACCAAGTTGTTCCAAGAGAGCAACAAAGTGCCTCTTGGATTTACCCTTGAGTTTACCCATAAAGGTCTCAAACTCATTCTCCTCCGCATTAGTTCCCTCATGTTCATCAATGCTACCCATTGGAGAAGGATGATTAATGATGGTAGTTTTGATGTTGGGGGTTACCTTGTTGGTGGCTTTAGCCATGAGGCACTTGGCGGTGATGCTTTCATTGGGTGAGTCGAAGAGAGACACCCGTGGAGTCGTCGCAATGGCAACGGAGGCCATGGCAACCGACTCACCATCTTCATCATCATCATCATCCTCATTGTACTCTTCTTGTACCACCAATGCCTTGTGAGGAGTCTTCTTGGTGAAGTTGCTCTTGTTGGGGAAAGACTTGGCCTTGTCTTTACGGATGAGCTTACCACCATTGTCTTCCCTCTTCTCATAAGGGCACTCCGCAACAAAGTGACTCACATTGCCACAATTGAAGCAAGTCCTCACTCATTGCTTGCCCTTGGCGCCACTTGAGTTGCTCTTGTTGAAGTTGGGCCTTGAGTTCTTCTTGCTCCAAAATTGTCTTGAAGCAAGGGCCATGTGTTCATGATAGGCACACTTCGTATCTTCAAGGTTTCTCTCCTCTTCTTCCTCCTCTTCCTCTTCTTCGACACACACCTTGGCCTTCAATGCAAGGTTGGGCTTCTTTCCTCTTTGGTACCAAAGAACTGCATTGTCGGCGGTCTTGTCCAATATGCTCATAGCCACAAACTCATCAACACCTCACTTGAGGTCAAGGTGTGGAAGTCTGGCCTTTGACGAATCACGGAGGACATGGCTTTGTGGTAGGGCATCATGGCCTTGAGGAACTTACGCTTGATCCAATTGTCATCCGTGTCCTTACTTCCATGATCTCGGAGAGAGACCACGAGTTTGGTGACTCTCCGATAAAGCTCAGGAGGTTCTTCATCTTCTCTCATTGCAAACTCGTCGGCTTCATCTTGCACCACTTCATAGTTGGAACGTTGAATGCTTGCGCTTCCCCAATAGAGTGAAACCACTTTGTGCCACGCATCTTTGGCCAAGGAGTAGGGCCGTAGATGAGGAAGATCTTCGGGAAGGATTGCTTCTTGGATGATGAAGAGAGCATTCTCACTGAATTAATTCTTCGCTTCTTCTCTAGGAGTGAAGTTGCTTGGGTCATGTGGATAAAAGCCTTCTTCAATGATTCTCCAAAGGTTAGTGTTCACATGCTTTAAATGACGCTTAAAACGATAGACCCAAGAATCAAAATCCTCCTTTTTGTCAATCTTGGGGGGAGGACCAGCATGATTTAAGTGAGTAGAAGGAATCGGTCCACCATAGACGGGTGGAGATTGCACATGGGCAAAGATGCCGGTGCCATTCTTACCACTAGACACAAGGGCTTTCTCACTAGTAGCTTCCCCCTTGTCAGGGTTAGCATCCATCACCGTGTTAGCAGGATCACCCACTTTCGACGATGCGGTGGAAAGTTCCCTTCTAAGAATTCCTTAAACATGTCTTTGACCTCGGTCATCATGGAGGTTTTCAATGTGTCCAAAGCCACATTGAATTCCTCGCGTGAGATCGAGTTGCCCCCATCTCCCGTAGACGATATCGGATTCGCACCGGAGTGCTCCGCCACATCGTCTACGACGTCAACCATTCTCTTCGGACGGTAAAGTCCTTAAAAAGAGACGAGGCACTGATACCAATTGAAAGGATCGATATGGTTGACTAGAGGGGGGTGAATAGGAAACTAACAATTTCTAGCTTTTCTTTACCAATTTAAACTTTGCATCAAAGTAGGTTGTCTAGATATGCAACTAAGTGAGCAACCTATATGATGCAGCAACAACAAGCACACAAGCAAGCTAAGGATCTAACACAAAAAGCTTGCACAAGTAAAGGGATGAGATAACCAAGAGTGGAGCCGGTGGAGACGAGGATGTGTTACCGAAGTTCCTTCCTTTTAAAGGGAAGTACGTCTCCGTTAGAGCGGTGTGGAGGCACAATGCTCCTCAAGAAGTCACTAGGGCCACCGTATTCTCCTCACGCCCTCACACAATGCGAGATGCCGTGATTCCACTATTGGTGCCCTTGGAGGCGGCAACCGGACCTTTACAAACAAGGTTGGGGCAATCTCCACAACTTAATTGGAGGCTCCCAACGACACCACGAAGCTTCACCACAATGGACTATGGCTTCACCGTGACCTCAACCGTCTAGGGTGCTCAAACACCCAAGAGTAACAAGATCCACTATGGATTAGTGGGGGGAATCAAATTTCTCTTGGTGGAAGTGTAGATCGGGGCCTTCTCAACCAATCCCGAGCAAATCAACAAGTTTGATTGGCTAGGGAGAGAGATCGGGCGAAAATGGAGCTTGGAGCAACAATGGAGTTCTTAGGGGAAGAGGTAGTCAACAAAGGGGAAGAAGACACCTTTATATAGTGGGGGGAACAATCCAACAGTTACCCCCCACTCAGCCCCGCAGAGAGCAGTACTACCGCTTGAGTAGGCGGTACTACCGCTGAACCAGCGGTACTGCCGTCCGACCACAGCGGTACTACCGCGCAAGGGAGAGGAGCCAAGGGCAAAGACCCAGACCGGTACTACCGTGGAGGAAGGGCGGTACTACCGCTGGAAGCGGTACTACCGCCACTACTTCCGTAGCAAGTACCGCAAAACCCGACACGAGAGAAACCTCCTTGAATCGACGCGGCAGGGGCCTGGTAAGCCAGCGGTAGTACTGCTGAGGGGCCACCGCCGGTACTACCGCTGCGGAGCGGTACTACCGCTTATGACCCTCAAGCGGTACTACCGCTGGTACCGCGGTACTGCCGCTGGGTACCAGAAAGAGCCCACAGGGAGGGAGATAAACTCTCCAAAGAAGCGGAAGGGCTCGGAGGGTGAAAAGCGTATGTGTACGTGCTGATTCCACCCAAGCAAGACCAAAGCAGACCCCCTCTTGGTAGTATAGTGCCCTCTACGCAACTAGTCCACCAAAAAGAAACGACAAGCTACACCATCTTGAATGACACTCCGAGGGGAAGAAATCGTCTCGTGCCAAGGATGAATCTCTGCAAAGCACATGATTAGTACGCAAACACGTTGTCATCAATCACCAAAACCACATCGAGAGAGATATGCCTCAACAGTATACATATGTAGAACGATTTTTCTAAAGCCGATTTTTCTAAAGCGGAAACGCGAACTAATCAATTCTGGTACAATGAATCTGGTACGGTACCATGAAACGAGGAACGTGAATCTTTACTAGTTGGGACGATGAACCCGGTACGACGGTGGATCACCATATGAACGATGATAAGACATGATATATTTAATTAAAATTTCAGCCGAGTACTTAACAAAATACTTGACTTAACCAAAGTAGCAAACAAGAAAACAGACTAACTAAGGTAATAGACACAATCACTTCAATAGAAGCATCCAAGTGACTCATCTTCCAGGTTTCCAACCAATAAAGTTTCACCAACAGATTAACTCACCATGTACCTTTAATTAAAAGAGAACTATTAGTGACCATAGAATCAAGAATGTAAAGATTGGAGTCAATATATTGAAGAGTTCAGATTTAGTACCAAACACTTCCGTGTTTCAAGTCCTCTGAATTTTGCGTGGTGGTTCAGCATCAGCTGCTTCATCCTCCAAGCTATCCCAACACAGCTGCTCAAGCTTCATGCTTGAATCCTCCAGCAAATCATTCTCACGCTCAACATCCCACTTATCATGTGGACTTGAATTGTAGCCCTCTGAAAACCTCCTCTTGAGACGCTCGTTTGCATGAATAAAAACAAGCTTATCGGCTGTCGTTGCATTCAGCTTGTTTCTCTTTACATTATGTATGAATGAGTAGGTACTCCAATTTCTTTTGGCAGAGGAGCGGCTTATTGGCCGAGACAAGACTTTCTTCGCCACCTCACTTAAAGTTGGAGTTTGTGAGCCATAATTGAACCACCATTCTGTGGCATTCATCGTGGCTGCATCAACTTGAACTGCGTCTATTGCATACAAACCTTTCTTCATTAAAGGTGTTAAGCTCCTCACGTAAAAGAGCATACTCTTTTTTATCTTCTGCAATTCTATTTAGATCCTCTATAACACCTTCCATAACCTCACTGTCATCATTTGGAGCTTTCCTTTGACCACCACCAGGAGCAGGACTTGCAAGATAGGCTTGATCATAATACTTAGGAGAAAGAGCAAACACTAAGCAATGAAAATGCCAGATCATCTTTCCCCACTGATGAAGAATAATGTCATTTACCTTCGACCAATCATCTTTGTGAGGGTTATCTTCCCTTGTCATGACTTCTTGCATCTCGCCAAGCATATTGTCCATTTTTTCGTATATATCACCAGATTTCGGACCTTCTCCGTCACTGAACTAGATTACCATGTATAATGGTTTTGTGATGTCAAGGATGATTTTAATCCCATCCCAAAATGTCTCATCAATGATATTTTGGGCAATCGCATTTGCTGCTGCTCTTGTTTGTACATCACAAGCCTTCACCAGTTCCTTCCACTTGCTTGTGACAATGGTAGTTGTGAGTGCCTCTCGAACATCCATAAGCCTCTTAAGCAAATATAATGAGAAGCAAATCTTGTTTTTGAGACCTTCAAAAGATCCAACTTGGAGTTGCGTCTAAAGAGATCTTGAAAGTGCTGGTGGTTCCTAAAGAACTTCACAATTTCTTTCCTAGTCTGGTATGTATCAACCATCCAAGCAAACTTTTTTGCAAAAATTTGAATACTAGATTCAGTGTGTAATCCACACATGGAGACCAAAATATATGCTTATGCACCTGTCAAATAGAAAAGAGAAACACAATTGGATATATGTGATCCTCAAACTAAAATCAATGTACCAAACTATGAAAAACATACTTTGAATTTCTTCACCCGCAACTCTGCAATTAGATGCATTATCAGTGATGACCTAAAGGACATTGGAAGGGCCAATCTCATCAATAGCTTGCAGTAAGAATTGTGCAATGGCTTCACCTGTCTTCTCTTCTCCAGAGAAGTCTACTGCGTACAGAAACATTGAACCACAACTATTCGATGCTATTACGTTGATTAATGGATGGTTCTTCATATTTGTCCATCCGTCAGAAACAATGGAGACACCATGGGAATACCTATATAGACACCATGAGACACCATCTGTCAGAAAAAATAGATGATTATAAATGCTAAATGTTTGAGGCTTACCATGTTTGTCTAACCGGAGCCAAATCATTCTCCACCTTTCTCTTACATGCATCTAGAAGAGTAGTCCTAGCCTTCTCATATGCAGGAGGTTTGTATCCCTTTGGTGCTCTCTGGATGGCTGCTACCATTTCATAGTATTGTGGACTTCTCAACACATTGAAGGGAATTCCATTAGCACAAAGGAACAACATTATTTGCATGTCCACTGCATCTCTTTCCACCCCAACAAAAGCTTCTACTAATTGCTTTTTGGGCACCGAGCCTGAAGCTTGTACTTTCTCAGGTTGGTGATACTGTAAATCAAAAGAGGGAAAGAGTCATATAGGTGCCAATTTTTGTGGTGTTGTCTGAATAATTTTTCTCATAAAAAGCATGTGCATATACCTTCTCATATATTTTCTTATACTTACACGATCACTTGCGACAGAGCAAGTAGCAATTTGTTTCGTCTTGCCAGGACCAACACCAAAGAAGTGCTGATGAATTCTTGTATAACTACTTGTGTACTTCTTATCACAATGTTTGTATCGCCAGGGTCTTGATCCACCAGAGTTCTTCCCTTTAGGTGCGTCAAGAAAAAATACCTCATCTAGAAGGGATTTAGCAGGTTTTGCAGCACCATGCTCGGCAGATTCATCTTGTTGATCAGAGGCGTCCTCTATTACCATTACTAGGAAAATGTTACCAGTAGCGCCGGTTTTTGTGCTACCAGTAGCGCTGGCACCAGCGCTACTGCTATGGGGCTACAGCTATTTTGTAGCAGTAACGTGTTTTTAGGCCAGCGCTACTGGTAAGTTCAACTACTAGTAGCGTGTTTTTAGGCCAGCGCTACTGGTAAGTTCAACTACTAGTAGCGCGTTTTTAGGCCAGCGCTACTGCTAACTTTTATGTTTTTTTAGCATTTTGGCGATGTACATGTTTAAACAGATATATCTTTTATACAATAACAACTCATCATGAACTAGTATGTTTAAATAGCATATTCATTACCACTTGTCATCACCATCAAACAATGTTCGTCAATGAGACATCATATAACAAGTTGGTCACTAGTCATAATTACAACTCCTCATCATCATCATCAACTCTAACACATTGTAGCACATAATAACAAATTCTAGCTACGACCTACTCCTCTCTCATAGGACCTACTCTACCCTCTCTTAGGTAAAATATCATAAAACAAGATAGGCATTGACGCTGCATTAAGGAAAATTGACTCTCCATAATAAAGAACGGAGATCATCATGTCTCCAAGTCTTGGCCTACACACAATGTTGCTCCAAGTAGCTCTCTACGATGGTTCAAACGTTTTTTGAAATCATCTATTATCATGGCTTCCTCCCTTTTAGAAATCTGGTATGGACAGGAGTGATGTGGATACTGCGGCTGACCTGGCCGTGGTGGCCGCAAGCTCATAACATTAACGCGACCTCTCGTCAACATCAGATGAGGCACACAATCCATCGGGATTTTCTGTTCAAAAATATAGTAATAACTTTGTAGTTAGCAATATAGTTTAGTTTTAGAACAATTTATGCAAAAGATGCACGGATGTCGTAATAGTAGAAAATCTTACCATGATATCTCCATTGATGTTACCGTAGTTCAACACGTTCACTAGTGGCACATATTGATTATAATGTGGAGGAGTTTGATAATAGCTATTGTAATTCTCAAGAAAAGTAAAAAGTGTGATAAGACCATCTTGCTCCTTATACGTTAATTGTGCTTCATCATTGTAGTAATAGGTTCTGTCTACCATTTTCCGTACATTTTTTGAAGAATGAAAATAAGCTGTCAATGGAAATAAGCTGTCAAATATTTTGAAATAAACAATATAAATTACTTAGTAAATGTGTGTAAGAAACTCACACAGCGGTAGAACTGGAAGCGTGTCAACAAGGACCCAAATGGTCATATCATTTTCATCGATGTGAGGATCACCAAGATCAAAGGTGAGAAGCATACCCTCATGAAAGTCATACGCCTTGCAAAGGGTTTCCCAATTCAGGCAACCAAAATTGGATGAGTTCACAGAATTGTATAGATTTACAGCAAAATCATAACCATGATGGGTCCTTAGTTGAATTATCTTTGTCTCCATTCTTTCATGATCTTCAAAACCCATCTTCTCCAAGACATAGCATCTTGCATGGCATGGGATAAGCTAGTCGAATTGTAAAAGACGGAAATTACACGTTGAAGAAGCAGAGAAGTCATGCAAAAAATAACAAAAAACACTTGTCGTCGTTGCGTACCGTTTCAACGTCGAAGGTCTCTTGGAGCTTGATGCTGAAGCGCCGACCTTCTACCAAGTGAGGCCTGTCGCACAGACCGCGCTCATCTTCGCAGTACTCGCACATAGTGAATTCCCTTTCGTCGTCAGACATTTCCTAATAGGTAATTAATAATCCATCATCGAATACATATATAGTAGTTTGTAGCAAAGATCATCATATAACAACTAAAACACCTAAAATTTGTAGTTTGTAGTAGTTTGTAGCAAAGATCAACATCGAACCTAGTTTGTAGCAAAGATCATCATATAATCCATCATCGAATACCTATATAGTAGTTTGTAGCACAAACCGCGCTCATCTTTTGCATTCAATAAGCAAATAACTAATAGGTAATTAATAATCCATCATCGAATACATATATAGTAGTTTGTAGCAAAGATCATCATATAATATCACTAATACATCTCGAATAATAGCTCCTCTAGGTTCAGTGGGCCGTGGTGGACACCCAAAGAGAAGGAACCATCACCGGATCATAGCTACGGTGAGATCCCCAAAGAATCTGCCAGGTATTTGAGAACCGGTCGTTCGCCAACGCAACCAAGTAGCGCTGGACGTGCGCGTTCTCCTCCGTGACACGGTGCTGTACCACCTGCGCGGGGGACTCAAGCCTCTCCACCGATGCAGGCCCACGTGACCGCCACCAAAGAAGCTCCAGGTCGACGACGGGCTGGCTCCTCACTAAGCTGCGCTCACCAGAAGGTAGCACAACCCAGTACTAGCCCGGCGGAGCCCAGTCCCGGACATGTCCCCTCGGCTCAACCAGGAGTCCTCCGTCGAGTCGGCGACGAGGATGCGGGATAGGCATTGTCAACGTCGAGAACTAAATGCTTAATTATGAAAACAAAATTAATAAACACTTAGCAAAATTTGGCATGACCTTTGCTAAAAATAGGACATATCGAGCGCCTGAAATTTGCCAGAACATAAACTCGACATTTCTGGCAAAACATAGGCCACTCGGACAAATATGACATGTCCAAAATGTGACATGTTCAAAATATGACATGTCCACTGCAAATTTGCATATAACAGGAAAAATTGCTTTAACTAAAAAAAATAACAACAATTGCTTTAACTAAAAAAATACCTACAATTCTGTTAACTACACCTAAAACAACTAAAACACCTAAAATTCTGTTAACTACACCTAAAACAACTAAAACACCTAAATTCTATTAACTCACCTAATTAAAAACCTAGCTAAATTTTTGTCCTAACTTTAAAACCTAGCTAAATTTAAAAACCTAGGGTTCATACGAATTAACTAGGGTTCATACCTAATCTGTCCTAGCTAGGGTTCGATCATAACCTACATTATTCTAATAACCTACATTTCTCAACTACATAGGATTCAAAATAACTACTCTAATAACTATAACTAGGGGGAGGGAGGAGGAGGAAGGAGAGGGAGGAGTACCTCTTGGTACGGTGGAGGAGGGCCGGCGCGGGAGGAGAGCCGGCTCGGGGGCCGGGGCGGCCGGCGGGGGAGGAGGCCGACACGGGGGAGGGCAGCCGGCGAGGAGGAGGGCCGGCGCGGGCGAGGGCGACCGAAGCAGCAGGGAGGAGGGCCGGCCCAGGGGACGGGAGCGTGCGGGTCGACGGTGGCGCGCGGGGGATTGAGAGGGAGGAGTGTGGAGTGTGAGTGAGCTTGAGTGAGAGATGAGGCAGGCCGGGCCGGGGGCCCGCGGGGGGAGAGGGAGTGCGCTTAACAACAGCGCGGGCAATGGGCCAGCGCTACTGCTAAGCCCACTAGTTGTAGCGCTGGCGCAAAACACATGCTACAGCTAAGTGGCCTGCCCTTTGGCCCCGGCAGCCCGCTAAACAGCAGCGCGGCCCGCGCCAACCAGCGCTGCTACTACTCAGTGGTAGTAGCACCCGTTCTGGCCGTAGCGTGTGTGCCCAAACAGGCGCTACTGCTAAAATTCTATGTATAAGCATTTTCCTAGTAGTGTACGCTCATCATCCGAATTGATGAGATCAACATCATCGGCGTCATCCTCCTCGATGTCACTCCGATCTGCTAACTTACGTTTCGACCAAAACGCCATCGCAATCTCTGAATAATGAACGGGTTCATATATTACATTCTTACTCACAAAACTGTAATTCAAAGGCAAGATCTGATTTCTAATCATCTGATGAACTTAATGGCGTAGGTTAGGTATACCTGAATCTGAAAACTGAATGCCTGAATGTCACTGGAATCTTGGATCCTCGAGCAATCAAGTCTTCTGAAGCATGGATGGTTTTGAATCTGAATTTCTACTGTTGCATGTGCCTCTGGTCGCTGGATGCCGGGAACAACTGGCTGGGAGGGACCGAGGGAGTACTTAGGGAACTGACTGGGATGGGAGCAACTGGCTGCATCGTCGATCCATGAAGACTAAAATAAATCATCTCCTTCCCAATGGAAAATTTATCAGCAGCCTTGGAGTAATTGGAGAGCAAAACGAGGAGTTATTTAGGGGAGGGGAAAAGAACGGGCAGAGAGTAAAACGAGGAGTTCGTGATTGATATGGCTGACCTTTTGCTTACTCGATCGATTCAAGAACCAAGACTGTTGAGTCGCCGAACCTGAATCGATGATCCGGCTGCGGAAACGTCGAATCCGCATCGAATCTTACAGAATCGACCCTCGTTTCCGAATCAGATTTTGGGTCGATGAATCCAGATCGAGGACGGCCCACCGTTCCCCGTTTCCGGCTACTTTGGGCGCAATTCTATGTTCAACATTCATTAGACGAGATCAGCTGAAGATTCAACTAATCACCGGTGCATGCTACAGTGTTAATTTCCGTGTGGAGCATATGAAATGGAATAACTCGCACCCAACAAGCCATTGCATCTTAGCCACCAGAATGTAACTCTAGATACCTGTGGAGAAATAAATGTCATGAGTCAAACACTTTTGTATTATTAATTCAGGGGGGAAAACGAGCTATATCTCAGATATATTTACGACTCAAATAGTCAACATCAGCTTCACCACTGTGGAAGGTGGACCAAAACAATTGAGCAGTTCACTTGCAGTGGCACATCTTCAACCTCTACTCTTTTGCCAAAAACCTTCAACTTCTATTGTTGACATGTTCTCAAAGTCTTTGCAGTTTGGCTACATATGATCTCAGCAGAAGCTAAAAGACCAGTTGTTTAAATACCTCCATTAGAGGTAAATGCTGAACTGCCTAGCTTGTCAAATCATTTAAAATATGATTTGTTGTCATGGACATATGAGGGGATAGAATAGAACAGAAGCATCTAGTTTGCACCTAATAGGCATACTTTTTTGAGAAACATACAAGCTAGATGGTCAGTGGCGAACCAAAATTAACAAAATTCAAGAAGTTCCATATCCATTTGGAGGTGATAGGGATTGGCAAATTCCTGAAGATCCAAGTGTATCTTTTGGCTAAGTATGGAGGATGGACATTCCTGAAAATCATTACAAAGATTATAAAAATATTCTTTAATGATCGGTCAGCATCGCTTGACAAAGATACTGCTAAAGCCATTGAGACCAGGGAAATGGTCCAGGGGAATTTGCTTGACCACATTATCAATCTCCTATCTAGAAAGTGGGGTTAAGAGGTGCCAAGATCCTCAGCCTGTTGGACAAACATAGAAAGATCAAATGAATGTGGGGGTTAGCCAAGATAGCCACTCTGTTATTGAACGTTCTCCACATGATAGCAGCTTCGACTTCGTGATCATTGGTTGAGGAGCCATGTCGGTCGGAAAGAGATAGAATGGGATTTGTTCTGGCCAACGCATGAAAGAGTTTCGGGTTTTCATCTCTAAAGCGGACTCATCTTAGTGAGTATATTTTCCTAGTAGAGCTGCTTGTACTGTATGAGTCAATTAATGCGGTCTTTAATGATTCCTCTGAAATTCCTTTCTACAACAGACATAAGCCTTTGTTCTTCAAGTCGATCGGTAAGGTCGAGACTAAGTTCCAATTTGCAACTAGCAACTAGAGGTTTCTGCTCCGCATGGCTCTTCTAATGCTTTTGAAATTAGAAGAGAAGTACCGCTGATGTCTTCGTTTTTGCGAGGAAAACTCCAAGCTTGTCGAAACACCTCTATAAAGCCTGGATGGTCAATCCAATAGTTCACAAATTAGAAGGTATTTGCTTTAGGAAGAACACAAGGGATGTATCCTAGGTGAATCTTGAAAGAGGTTTTGATGATGGTATTAGGGAAGACCGTGGTCCACGCAGCCATGATAGGAAAACCTATGTATTCGAGTTTTCTGTTGTTTTGTGAAAAATGAAAACATGAAACCTTTACGTAGTAGTACTCGCTCCTTTCGATAATACAGTGCGGATAGGACTTCTGAAAAGACAAGTTCCACAAACTTTCACCAAGTTTATAGACAAAAATATTTACATCTACGATACCAAATAAATATCATTAGATATGAGATATATTTTAATTACTGTGGAATTAAGCTAATGAGCCATACAATGAAGCTATGGGAGAGTCATCGAGCACTGCTTAAGAAGAATGACAAGCGTGACCAAAAATCAATTTGGTTTCATGCCTAGGAGGTTTCCCGGTACGACAACTTATGGAGAGATATAGGGAGCAAAAGAAGGACCTGCATATGATGTTCATTGACTTGCAGAAGGCCTATGATAAGATATTGCGGAATGTCATGTGGTGGGTATTGGAGAAACACAAAGTCCCAGCAAAGTACATTGGCCTTATCAAGGACATGTACGATAATGTTGTGACTAGTGTTCGAACAAGTGATGGCGACACTGATGACTTCCCGATTAAGTGAGGAGTGCATCAAGGATCAGCTTTGAGCCATTATCTTTTTGCTTTGGTGATAGACAAGGTCACAAGGGATATACAAGGAGATATCCCATGGTGTATGCTCTTTGCAGGTGATGTGGTGCTAATTGTGATAGTCAGACAGGGGTCAATAGGAAGTTAGAGTTATGGAGACAAATCTTGAAATCAAAAGGTTTTAGGCTTAGTAAACTGAAACAGAGTACATGAGGTGCGTTTTCAGTACTACTAGGTAGGAGGAGGTTAGTCTTGATGGGTAGGTAGTGCCTCAGAAGGACACCTTTCGATATTTGGGGTCAATCCTGCAAAAGGATAGGGGTATTGCTGAACATGTGAACCATCAAATCAAAGCCGGATGGATGAAGTGGCGCCAAGCAGCCGGCATTCTCTGTGACAAGAGAGTGCCACAAAAGCTAAACTGCAAGTTCTATAGGACGGCGGTTCGACCCTCAATGTTGTATAGCAACGAGTGTTGGCCGACTAAAAGGCGACATGTTCAACAGTTGGGGGTGGCGGAGATGCGCATGTTGAGATGGATGTGTGACCACACGAGGAAGGATCAAGTCTGGAATGATGACACGAGATAGAGTTCTGGTAGCACCAATTGGAGAGAAGCTTGTCCAACATCGTCTGTGATGGTTTGGGCATATTCAACACAGGACTCCAAAAGCTTCAGTGCATAGCGGACAGCTAAAGCGTGCGGATAATGTCAAGAGAGGTCGGGGTAGACCGAATTTAACATGGGAGGGGTCCGTAAAGAGAGATCTGAAGGATATATTGGAGTATCACCAAAAAACTATCCATGGACAGGGGTGCGTGGAAGCTTGCTATCCATGTGCCAGAACTATGAGTTGGTCGCAAGAGCTTATGGGTTTCACCTCTAGCCTACCCCAACTTGTTTGGGACTAAAGGCTTTGTTGTTGTTGTTTGTTATTTATTTGGTATGATTGTTGTTGATACTTTTCTTAATAAAGTCGGTCAAACTCTATGAGATTTGACTTTGGAAAAAATCTATACACACTATATTATGGAACGGAGGGACCAGTTCTCAATTTGCCTTCAAATCTTCTATGTAATTCATTTACAAACAGAGGGTAACAAACTACAATGTGAATATTACTATTTCAAAAATTATATTTGTAAGTGTTATGAATATGCAAATTGTATTCCCATGAGGCCATAGGCCAGTATATATACATGTACAAATGTAGGAAATATGCAAGAAACCCCTTATACAATGGGGTAAATACAAAAGACTACATGGCTATAGATATAGTACTCTTAACACCCCCCCCATCTCTCAAACTCATGGTGAATGAACAACACTGAGTTTGGAGAGATAGAAGTCATGTTACGCTCTAGTCTGGGCCTTTGTAAAGAAATCCGCCAACTGTAACTCGGAAGGCACATACTTAAGAGCAATAGCCTGATCCTGCACACCAGCGCGCACATAAAAGCATCAACACCAATATGCTTGGTGAGCTTATGCTTCACCAAAGTCCTAAAGTAACCCCTATAACCAAGTCACCTCTGCCGTCAGAAGAGTCATAGCTCGCAACTTAGCCTCTGCACTCGAACAAGAAACTGCAATATGTTTCTTCGTCTTTCAGACAATAAGAGAGCCACCAAGAAAAACACAGCAAGCAGAAAGTGAACGGCGATATGAGGGATCGCTAGCCCACGTAGCATCTGAATAGGCCTGAAGCTGTAAGGAACTGGAGCAAGGAAAAAACAAACGGTGAGAGATCGTGCCCCGAAGATATCGAACAACACAAACGAGATGACTATAGTGAACCAAATTGGGAGCAGAAAAAAACTGACTTTAGAATATGGAGCAGATAAGAGATATCCGGACGAGCGACAGCTAGATAGACAAGACTCCCAACAAGATGATGATAAAGCGTCGGATCAGACAAGGTGTCACCATCAGTACCACGAAGTGAACATTGAGCTCCATGGGAGTCTCAACAATGCGCTCATCAATAAGAGCAGCACGAGCAAGAAGATCCTGGATATACTTTTCCTGGCAAATAAAGAAGGCATTAGAGGTAGAAGAGACTTTGATCCCAAGAAAGTAGCGAAGAGGGCCAAGAACAGACATAAGAAACTACTCACTAAGACGGGCCTTCACAAAGGCAATATACTCGGGGTTATCGCCAGTGATGATCATGTCATCGACATAGAGAAGAAGAGTCCGACCATGAGTTGGAAGGTGGACAAACAACGCTGGATCATGAGCACTCACTGAAAAACCAGCGACAATCACCACAGAGGCAAAATGCCCAAACCAGGCGCGAGGGGCTTGCTTAAGGCCATAGAGGGAGCGACAAAGACGGCATACCATGCCATCAGGAACAGAACACCCAGGTGGGGGCTGCATGTACACCTCATGCAGCTTGCCATTGAGAAAGGCATTCTTAACATCAATCTGAGATATAGACCAGTGGCAAAGAGAGGCCACAACAAGAAGTGTACGAATAGTGGTCATATGGGCCACGAGAGCAAAAGTCTCAATGTAATTACAACCATGCCCCTATTGAAAGCCACGAGCCACAAGACGAGCTTTGTAACACTGAAGAGAATCATCCGAGCGAGTCTTAACCATGTAGAATGACCAGAAAAATAGCTGGTAGACAAGGCAACAAAAGGCGAAGAGACTGGCGGTGGTAGCAACGGAGGGGAGGTGAAGCCAGTCAAGCTCCCAGAGACCCTGAAAGTAATGGTGCCGGTGGCCAGCACCAAGACCAGAAAGGAGTTGCATAAGTCGAGGAACATGAGCAACATCAGGAACATGAAAAGATGAGGTGCTAAGAATGCCTTGACCATTAACCGGGAGGGAGGTACCATCAGTAGTAATAACATGAAAAGGAGAATCGAGTGCACGAACAGGAGACAAGGTAGATGAATCATGAGTCATATGAAAAGATGCTCCAGTATCAAGAATCCATGGAGATGTACCTGTGGAAGGTGGTCTCACAATGCCAAAAGTCAGTAGCAGAACCAGCAGAACCCATCGATGAAGACCCAGAGGACATGACTAGTAGGCAACGAAGACGCATAATCCCCTGCTCAGTCAGGGGCTCAATTGAAGATGTCAATGTAGTTGCAGCCGGCAATGAAGAGCCGAAGGCAGTCAGCAGACCACTAAGTCGCACAAACTCACGCTCGGTGAAGTATATAGCTCAAGTGGTCGTCGCAGTAGCACAGGGACAGGAGCGACCACCACCACCTGTGGTAGCCGCTAGATGTGGCGGTGTAGCAGACCAGTAGCTTCCGCAAAGGCCGGTGGATGAGACGAGGCCGTGAAAGTCGCGAGAGGTGTCAGGGAAGAGCGACATTCACCGATGAACGTCGCGAGAGGAGTCGGTGTAGAGCGACAATCATCATGTGCGGAGGTCGTCATTGGAAATGTAGGAGAGCGACCAACACAACCTGCGGAAGACGTCGAAGGGGGCGACGTCACAGGCGAACAAGCATCAAGCACTGAGAAACATCGCATGTTGCAAGACGGTAGTGAAGAAAACACCGTCAAGAGTCAGCAAGCAGCGAGGGACATGCAGGCCCGATGAAAACATCTCTCCTTTTTTTGCGGCGAGATCAGGAGAGATGCGGCAAAGACCAGCAGCGGCGGCAGTTTTCAGAAGACCCGCATGATCTGGTGAGCACGTGGCTTGACTCGCAATCAAGAGCCCAC
Organism: Aegilops umbellulata; assembly: GCA_032464435.1. Lineage (NCBI taxonomy): Eukaryota > Viridiplantae > Streptophyta > Magnoliopsida > Poales > Poaceae > Aegilops > Aegilops umbellulata. The sequence goes on along the minus strand of CP136059.1, from coordinate 356,715,964 downwards.
AGGGCTGAACCTGCAGCGCAGCGTGCCAACCAGTACACCTGCTGGACGGGCGCATGTAGCGCGCATAATTCAAAAGTAGATCAGCGAACGGAGCAGCACGCGAACCACGTCTAGGAGCCACGAAGGATTGGGGCGGGGCGGGAGTCGCGCGGCGCACGGGATTGGAGCACGTCAGGCAAGACCACAGCGATGAGACGTCGCTTGGACGCCGGCAACCGGAGCAGCGGTGAGACGTCGCAGGTAGAGAGGGCACTCGGCAAAGAGAACGACGACGAAGAAAGGATCAAGCACGAGTTGCGGCGTGCGAAAAAAAAAACCTGAAGCTCTAATACCATGTTAGGAATATGCAACTTGTATTCCCATGAGGCCATAGGCCAATATATATACATGTATATGTATAGGAAATATGCAGGAAACCTTTTATACAATAGGGTAAATATAAAAGACTATATGCAAGAAACAAGATTACTATTGTCTATTTCCTTGAGAACATTATTGTATTTTTATTAGCTATTGTGGTGGTCATGCTTCGATTCAAATATACCATGCTATTCCTATTTCTTTATTTATTACTTTCTCCGTCCGGAATTACTTAACGCGGAAATTGTTGGACCTGGGAGAACGGAGTACCTACAGACAACGTCCTGCTCGTGTCTGGCTCACATGAGTTTCTCTCTCGTGTGTGGCAGCTCTCGAACTCGGGACATGGACGAGCACCTCTCCCTTAGGTTAGATAGCCACTATGGGCCTGAGCCATTTGGGTCGGCCATGAGCCCCTCATTCAACACTCCCCCTCAAGAGATCTATCATCCCATCTTGTCACATGCTAGATTGCATTCTTTAGTTCCCAATCCATTAGTTAAATTGTCTGCAATTTGTTGCCCAGAACTCATATGCTCAATCTTGATGACCCCAGCGTCAAGCTTTTGTTTGATGAAGAATTTGTCTGTTTCACATGCTTGGTTCTATCATGCTGCACTAGATTATGTGCTATGTTGATTGCTGATTTGTTATCACATCATACATTCATACAACTAGTCTTCAATATCTTCAATTATTCTAATAAATTTCTAGTCCACAACATCTCACCCAGTCCCTTGGACATGGCTCTCACTAGTAGAAAAAGGGTCATATGTGAGACACATTAGTCCCGCTTTGTAACAGAACCGGCACTAATGTGTCCATTAGTGCCGGTTCCAACGGCTAGGCGGGAGAAGCTCTTTAGTACTGGTTCGTGGCGAACCTTTAGCACCGGTTCGTGCCACGAACCGGTACTAATGAAAGTGGTGGCAGGATGTAGTCAGAGTGGGGCCCCTCCAACACCTTTAGTACCGGTTCGTGGCACGAATAGGTACTAAATGTCGTCCTATATAACCCTTCATCGACCAGCACTCTGTTCTTCCCCCTTTCCCTCTCCCTCTCCTCTGTTCTTCCCTTCTTCCTCTCGAGTTCATCACAAAATTTGCACCAAATTTGTCAAGATTTGCAGGCCCCCATCCATTCAAGTGATCACAAAGATTAGCAACTTTGTCCTTTCAACTCTCATTGCTAGATTAGCTCTTGCATTGGTTTATATAGTGATTAATTGTGGGTTTTAGTAATTTGGGAGGAATTATATGTGGTAGCATTAGATTTATATGCAAATTGAGGTCAAAATAACACTTAGTTTGCATATGTAGGTGTGGTTTACTTAGTGCCTTCTAAATCTCCGTCGTAACCACCGTCGATCGCCCGCACCGTCCCGTCGCCGGCACCACCTTGTGGTGAGCCTCTTGTTCATGAAATTTTATATAAAAATTGATGTTTGTGTGATTTGGATATATAGTTACTCGTATAATTATCTTACCCGTACGTTGTTTGTTATACATAGTGCCATGGTTTTTATATCCGTCCCCGTCGGCCCTCGTCCCTGTTATGATTCGGATGTGGTATATTCTCTTTTAAAACTAGTTGCATTTCGTGTTTATGACAAATTATGCCCATCAAGCTGACATAGATATTTTTTCTAGGAGGTATGTGAACCGGAAATTCCAACCCACCATATTGTCGAGAGGTTAAAATTAGTTGAAAGAGAAAACGAGTACTTGAAAGAAAAATTGAAAAGAATTGAGGGGGAGAAGATGGAATTGGAGTTGCATGTTGCCGATGTCGTCGATGATCACAAGATCAAGATGGAGAAAATGCGCTTGAAGATTAGAAAGATTAGAAAATATGCCATCGATAGTGAGGCTTGGTATCATTATGCTGTTGGATCAATTGTTACCTTAGTTGCGATCTTGATCGCATTTGTTGTTGCATTTAAATGCTTTAGCTAGAGAGTTATTTGTTTGTTGCATTTAAGTGTTGTATGAACTTTATGTATGAACTTGTATTAATTTGGTGTTTTTGGTGTTGTGTATTGAAGATAAGCCGACAATGAATGTACGATGACCGATGCTCTCCCCAGTTCATTAATGGCGTGCAAACTTTTCTGCTTGCGGCTGAGGCAAACAAGCGGGCGGATGGTTTTATGCCTTGTCCATGTGCTGTCTGTGAGAATGGTCAAAATTACTCTAAGTCAAGAACCATTCACGTCCACCTGTTTAAGTCCGGTTTCGTGCCCCACTATAATGTTTGGACCAAGCATGGAGAAAGAGGGGTTATGATGGAAGACAATGAAGAAGCAGAGGACGACGACAGCTATCCTGGCCATGGGTTTCCTGAATACGATGATACAACAATGGGCGAAGAAGCTGAGCCGGCAATGCGGGAAGAAGCTGAAGAAGAGGCATCAGATGAGCCCGTTAATGATCTAGGTCGGGCCATTGCCGATGCAAAGAGAAACCGTGCAAGTGATTTGGAGAAGAAGAAGTTGCAGCGCATGTTAGAGGATCACAAAAAATTGTTGTACCCGAATTACGTAGGTGACAAGAAAAAGCTGGGCACCACACTCGAATTGCTGCAATGGAAGGCAGAGAATGGTGTATCTGACAAGGGATTCGGAAAGTTGCTGGTAATGATAAATAATATGCTTCCAAAGGACAACGAATTGCCCGAGAGTACGTACGAAGCAAAGAAGGCTGTCTGCCCTCTAGGGTTAGAGGTGTAGAAGATACATGCATGCCCTAATGATTGCATCCTCTACCGCGGTGAGTACGAGGATTTGAACGCTTGCCCGATATGCGGTGCATTGCGCTATAAGATCAGCCGCGATGACCCTGGTGATGTCGAGGGCGAGCGTCCCAGGAAGAAGATTCCTGCCAAGGTGATGTGGTATGCTCCTATAATACCACGGTTGAAACGTTTGTTCCAAAACAAAGAGCATGCCAAAGCGATGCGATGGCACAGAGAAGACCGTAAGAAAGACAGAAAGTTGAGAGTACCCGCTGACGGGTCGCAGTGGAGAAAAATCAAAAGAAAGTACGGGAAGGAGTTTGAAGATGACGCAAGGAACGTATGGTTTGGTCTAAGCGCAGATGGCATTAATCCTTTTGGGGAGCAGAGCAGCAACCATAGCACCTGGCCTGTGACTCTATGTTTGTATAACCTTCCTCCTTGGTTGTGCATGAAGCGGAAGTTCATTATGATGCCAGTGCTCATCCAAGGCCCTAAGCATCCCGGCAACGACATTGATGTGTACCTAAGGCCATTAGTTGAAGAACTCTTACAACTGTGGAATGGAACAGGTGTACGTGCGTTGGATGAGCACATGGGGGCAGAATTTGACCTAAAGGCGTTGCTGTTCGTGACCACCAATGATTGGCCTGCTCTCAGTAACCTTTCAGGACAGACAAACAAGGGATACCGCGCATGCACGCACTGTTTGGACGATACTGACAGTATATATTTGACTAATTGTAAGAAGAATGTGTACCTGGGACATCGTCGATTTCTTCCGTGCAGGCATCCCGTAAGAAAGAAAGGCAAGCATTTCAAAGGTGAGGCGGATCACCGGACGAAGCCTCGCCACCGTACTGGTGCTGATGTACATGATATGGTCAAGAATTTGAAGGTGGTGTCGTGGTTCTAAGCCTGACAGTAGTGTAGGGGGGTTAGTATAGAGAGGCTAGATCCTAGCTATGCAGGAGCTGTAAGCACACAAAGATGTACGAGTTCAGGCCCTTCTCAGAGGAAGTAAAAGCCCTACGTCTCGGTGCCCTGAGGCGGTCGACTGGATTATGTGTGTATGAATAACAGGGGTGCGAACCCTTGATACTGAGGACGGGGGTGGCTTATATAGAGTTCGCCAGCCCTCTCCTACCCTCAGTAATACAGGGTTTAAGGTACATTAAGGGTAGACGTTACTGATAACGCCTCTATTAAAGTGTTATAATGACCATAAAGACTACTTAATGACCGGCCGTTTGCCTGCGGAGTGACTTTAGGTCTAATGGCGGTCGAGTCGTTGGCTTCGTGGTCGAGTGATACTTCCTGGACGAGTGTCTTGAACACGTCGAGTGGGTACCTTCAAGTCGATTGAAAGGTGATTTCTTCTTTGGATGTCCTTGGGTAAGGCTCTTAGGACAGGTCCGTGCCCCTACCCTAAGTACATAGCTTTATCATTAGCCCCTGAATGGATCGAGGTTAGAGTGGAGAAAGAGTTAGGGATCTTTCCGACTGGTTTTTTGCGCTGCATGGGCATCTCGTTTTGGGATCAATCGTCACGGATGACGTCACCAACCTTTTTCAGTCGCCTTGATCCATTCTAGGCCTTTCGTTGAGTGAATTCCCTTGTCTGTGATATTCCGAATGATGGTGTGAAAGGGGATCTTCTGTCTGACGATTTGTTCTGCAACCCGCGGATTTCTCGGGATTTGAATTTCGGGAAGCGCGCGGGACGGGAGCGGCCGCGGTAATCGGACGTGATAAGACGGAAGCTCCTCGATTTCTGCGCCGCTTTTTTCGCCACGTACCGTGCGCGCGTCTGCTGCGAGATTTGACGGGAGAGCTTGGGCCTACCGGTCAGCCACTCGGAAGCGACCTCTTATAAGCCACCGGCTCGGGATTTCCGAATAGTGTGCTCTTTCTTCCCTTTCTCCCTTCGCAAGGACCTCCGCCGTCTCCGCTTCCACCTTAGCGCCGCAGGCCCATTCGAGATTTGCCGGCGACGATGGGGAAGGACAAGACGTCCGCTCTGGAGCGCGCGAAGAAGGCAGCGGCCCAGGGGAAAGGGAAGAAGTCCGCTCGGGGCGGTTCTTCCTCAAGGACTGCTCTGCCCAGAGGCTGGATCCAGGGAGACTGGATGCCGACGGTGCTTCGGCAGGAAGACCTCGATGACATGGTTGAGGGAGGGGTCATTCCCCACGAAGCTGCGCGTCTCCCGGGGAAGGAAGTCGAGCCCCAACCTCTTGAAGGTGAGCGTCTCCTCCTCGCCACCCACATCGATCGCGGGTTTTCTCTGCCACCTCATCCTTTTTTCCGGAGCTTTCTGAACTTCTTCGGAGCGCAGCTCCACCATTTCACTCCCAATTCCATCGTGTATCTGGCTGCTTTCATTTCCTTGTGTGCGAGTTTCTTGGGTTGCCGCCCCCATTGGGGACTCTTTAAGCACATCTTCACTTGCCGTTCTCAATCGGTCAAAAAGGCCAAGTCGAGTGACGACAGGACGCATGTGATCCAGCTGTGCGGGGGCCTGGCGATCCAGACGAGGGGAAAAAGCTCCTTTCCATCCATCACCTTCCCTGAGTCGGTCCGTGGTTGGCAGGCGACCTGGTTTTACTGCAAAGACCAGGCGACTCCGGGTCAGTCGACTGGACTTCCCCCTTTCCCTCTGGTACGAGCCCAAAAGCCTGCTTCTCTGAAAGTGACGCCGGAAGAAAAGGCCCAAGTCAAGGTGCTGGTTGGTCGAGTGGTTCAGCTTCTCCGCGACGGCGTGACTGGCATGGACTTGCTGGAGGTTTTCCTTAGGAGGCGCATCCAGCCGCTCCAGGCTCACGATCATCCAATGTGGCTGTATTCGGGTCTTGAAGACACCACTCGGATCCACCCGGAGGAGGTCACCGATGAGATGCTAGAAGGATGGTTGTCGAGCATCACACGAAACAAAGACAATCCCCGAGGGGCCAGGAGGGTTCCTCCACTCGACAACACATACGACGTGGACCAGGTCTGTCCTTATGCACCTGACTGAGATCTTTCTTTCTTCATTGGTCTTCTTTGAATTGGTCGACTGACTTTTGTTTTGTCTGTTGTTGACCAGGAAATTACTGAGATGTACTCGACGCCCAACGGGGCACAGGAGCCGACTGAGGAAGGGGAGGCGAGCGGAGGTGAAAGCGGAGACAAACATGGCGAGTGGGAATCCGATGGCGAAGGGGAGGGAGACGACAACGTCGACTCCAGCGAAGAGGAGGAGGAGGAAGTTGAACCCCCTCGCTTGGAGAGGCGATCCAAGCTTACGCACGATCCCGCGAGGGAACGTGGTAAGGCGACTGCTCCTGTTGGGCAGTCGTCAAAACGCCCTTGGACCTCTTCCCCTACGCCGACTGAGAAGGCTCCCAAGCACCCACGCGCGACGCCATCCAAGCCGCCCAAGGCTCTGCCCAAGATGAAGATGACTGTCCCCACTATTTCTGGGTAATAATAGTACTTGTTTTCTTTTGTCGACCGTGGACGGATCCTTGGTCGATTCATCGAGCCAACTGACTGACTTCCGAAATTTGTAGTGCTACTACTTTTGAGATCTCTGCCAAGGGCGGAGATCAAGAGATGGAAGATGCTGTTACTTCTAGTCCAGGTACAATTACTGATGTTCTATCTTCGGTCGACTGAATGTTTCTTGTAACTCTGGTCGATTGACTTTTCCTGCAGCTCCCCCTCATGTTATCAACCTACCAGACGATGAAGACGACGAGCCGCTGAGAGTAAGAAGGAACCGGAGGGCATCGACTGGCAACACCCCCCAATCTGCTCCGGTGTCTGAGGCTGTAGTTCGGGACGGTGGTGATACCACTCGGACTTCCGTGACTTTTGCTGAACCTCTGACGAGCGTGCGGCCTTCGGCGTCGACTGCAAATCCGCCTTCGCTTTTTGCTACATATCCTGTCCCAGAGGACCAAGTGGGTGCTGCAAAAGAGGCTATACGCTAGGCGGGTATCATGATGGAGCAAGTGAAAGTGGCTCGGGACGCCAGCCAAGCAGCGTATGACGCGAGTTCGGCTCTTTAGAGCAACGTCCAGGTCAGTCGACTCGACACTTGGTCTGTTGCAATATGCTGCTCAAAGAATCTCTTTTCCGAAGATCTTTATATCTGTACACCCACTGGGTGTGTCTGTCAACCTTTGGTCAAGTGGGGGCACGCTAAGTGCACCCACTGGGTGTAGTCCCCGAGACTACGGTGGACTGCTGGCAGTCCACTGTAGTCTTTATATTGTGTTGCTGTATTTGTACTTCTTCACTCGGTCTGGTCGGGCCATGTCGAATGGAACTGTATGCAGTCGACTACGGGCAGTCGACTTTTCTTCTTTTTTTTCGAACCAGTGGGGGCACGCTGAGTGAACCCACTGGGTGTAGTCCCCGAGACTGTTGTCGAATGTTTTGATTCGGCTGTAGTCTTAGAAACGCTACTATTGTCTCTTGGTTACTCGGAAGCAACCTATCCTTGACGTTTGTCGACTGGTTTCTTCGCAGAAATCCTGTGAACTTGCGGCTCGCTTCACTGAGTTAAAGGACCAACAGATCCAGCTCAACCTCAACTTAAAACTTGCTCAAGAGAACTTGCAGAAGGCTCGAGAAGAGGCAAAAGGTATGGCTGGTGAGGTCTACCATTCTTGATGAGTGACTTTTCCCTTTTTGCCAATCCTTGATGTTAAACGCACTCGACGTGCTGCAGATCAACTGGAGGAAGCTCTGAAGAAGAAGGATCAAGACCTTGCCGAAGCGCAGAAGGAGGCCTTGAACAAAACAAAGCTTGCTGAAGAAAAGCTGGCTTCAGTCTCTACTCTTGAACAGGAGAACTCCAGACTGAAAACTGCTCTTGACGCAGCTAATAAGGAGGTCAGCCGACTGAAGAACGACAAGATTGCTCTGAATGACAAGGCAGGCAAACTGGCGGGGAAGACGAACGATCTTGAGGTTTATCTCGGGGGACTTGCCAAGAAGTTGTTCATCATGCTCGAAGGTACCAATTTTCACCCGACTGGCTTGCAGTAACCAAACTCGTGTAGATCGACTGCCTTATACTTGAATTGTTATTTGTAGAATTCTGCCAGAACTTTGAAGAGGAAACCAATCGACTGGAGCCAAGCTTGGACGCCGCCAATTCACTCGTGAAGGACGAGGCTGCTATGAATGTGCTCCGCCTGGAATCCCGCATTGCCAGCGTGGTGGACTATCTGGCTCGACTGAAGGTTGCAGTGTCGCGGATCGACACGTCCCTCTGGCCCAGGGAGACGCTTATGAATGATCTCGAGTCCCTGATGACTCGACTGAACGACGTCCCTGGTCGAGTGACAGAATGGAAGAAGTCCTCTGTGAGGTGTGGCGCTGATGTTGCCCTGTCTCTGGTTCGCGTCCACTGTAAGGAGGTGCGAGAGGAGAAGTTGGCTGCCCTTCAGGTTGCCAATACCAAGAAGCTCAGCTTTCAAGACTTCATGGAGACTTTCATTGCTGCTGCCACAAGAATTGCAGACGGGATCGACTTGGATGAGTTCGTTGCTCCTTCCAGTCCTCCACCGGAGGAGTAAAAAACTTTTATGCTTCACTTTAAATTTGCCTCGGAATGCCGAGTGGATTCTGTAATCGTTAAACTCTGTCGAGCCGAGGGCTCGAGTACTTTGATCTGAGGTCTGGGACCTTTGGGTCTTATCCGAACTTGATTTACCGCTGAATATCTTCGTAAATTATCCGTCGAGTGGAACTTGATCTTCACTCGAAATAACTTTGTATTTGTGGTGCAGCGTCGAAGGAAAAGGTAACGGTCGATTCGCATCGTGCCGTCTTTGCGGGTCGGGACGTGACCCGTACTTAGGCGAGCGCTGGGCTGCAGCTAAGCCCCCGAGTGGGAGGTTTGCTCTCCACTCGGTAGGATTTTTAAATACTTAGGCGAGCACTGGGCTGCAGCTAAGCCCTCGAGTGGGAGGTTCGCTCTCCACTCGGTAGGATTTTTATATTCTTAGGCGAGCACTGGGCTGTAGCTAAGCCTCTGAGTGGGAGGTTTGCTCTCCACTCGGTAGGATTTTAAACACTTAGGCGAGCCTTGGGCTGCAGCTAAGCCCCCGAGTGGGAGGTTTGCTCTCCACTCGGTAGGATTTTTATATACTTAGGCGAGCACTGGGCTGCAGCTAAGCCTCCGAGTGGGAGGTTTGCTCTCCACTCGGTAGGATTTTTAAACACTTAGGCGAGCACTGGGCTGCAGCTAAGCCCCCGAGTGGGAGGTTTGCTCTCCACTCGGTAGGATTTTTATATTCTTAGGCGAGTGCTTGGACTGCAGCTAAGCCTCCGAGTGGGAGGTTTGCTCTCCACTCGGTAGGATTTTAAACACTTAGGCGAGCACTGGGCTGCAGCTAAGCCCCCGAGTGGGAGGTTTGCTCTCCACTCGATAGGATTTTTATATTCTTAGGCGAGTGCTTGGACTGCAGCTAAGCCTCCGAATGGAAGGTTTGCTCTCCACTCGGTAGGATTTTAAACACTTAGGCGAGCACTGGGCTACATCTAGGCCTCCGAGTGGGAGGTTTGCTCTCCACTCGGTAGGATTTTGAAACATTTAGGCGAGCACTGGGCTGCAGCTAAGCCCCTGAGTGGGAGGTTTGCTCTCCACTCGGTAGGATTTTTATATTCTTATGCGAGTGCTTGGACTGCAGCTAAGCCTCCGAGTGGGAGGTTTGCTCTCCACTCGGTAGGATTTTAAACACTTAGGCGAGCACTGGGCTGCAGCTAAGCCCCCGAGTGGGAGGCTCGCTCTCCACTCGGTAGTTTTTTTATACACTTAGGAGAGCACTGGGCTGCAGCTAAGCCTCCGAGTGAGAGGTTTGCTCTCCACTCGGTAGGATTTTTATATACTTAGGCGAGTGCTTGGACTGCAGCTAAGCCTCCGAGTGAGAGGTTTGCTCTCCACTCGGTAGGATTTTTATATACTTAGGCGAGTGCTTGGACTGCAGCTAAGCCTCCGAGTGAGAGGTTTGCTCTCCACTCGGTAGGATTTTTATATACTTAGGCGAGTGCTTGGACTGCAGCTAAGCCTCCGAGTGAGAGGATTGCTCTCCACTCGGTAGGATTTCAAACACTTAGGCGAGCACTGGGCTGCAGCTAAGCCCCCGAGTGAGAGTCTGGCTTGCCACTCGGTATGATTTCAAACACTTAGGCGAGCACTGGGCTGCAGCTAAGCCCCCGAGTGAGAGTCTGGCTCGCCACTCGGTAGGATTTCAAACACTTAGGCAAGCACTGGGCTGCAGCTAAGCCCCCGAGTGAGAGTCTGGCTCGCCACTCGGTAGGATTTCAAACACATAGGCGAGCACTGGGCTGCGGCTAAGCCCCCGAGTGAGAATCTGGCTCGCCACTCGATAGGATTTCAAACACTTAGGCGAGCACTGGGCTGCAGCTAAGCCCCCGAGTGAGAGTCTGGCTCGCCACTCGGTAGGATTTTTTTGCAGACTTAGGCGAAACGGATTCGCAGCTAAGCCACCCACTGGGGGATTTCGTACGCAAACAAAAGTGACAGCAAATATAGGAAGAACTGGAACACTCTTGCCTTTGATAGACATAAACTACAGAAGTTTTTTCTTATTACGTCTCATCCGAGTGAGAATTCAAGTGTAAAATGGGCGGAGTAGTTCCGCATTCCAAGCTCGTGGCTCGTCGATCTTGCGATCAATGTTGTAGAGATGATATGCTCCATTGTGGAGGACTCTGGTGACGATGAAGGGACCTTCCCAAGTAGGAGCAAGTTTGTGTGGTTTCTGTTGATCCACTCGGAGGACCAAATCTTCTTCTTGGAAGGCTCGACTCTTCACATTTCTGGCATGAAATCGACGCAAGTCTTGCTGATAGATGGTCGATCTGATCATAGCCATTTCCCTCTCTTCCTCTGGGAGGTCGACTGCGTCTTGCCGGGCTTGCTCTGCTTCGTCTTCGTTATAAAGCTCGACTCTGGGTGCATTGTGAAGTAGATCACTCGGCAGGACGGCTTCGGCTCCATAAACCAGAAAGAACGGCGTTCTCCCAGTCGACCGGTTCGGGGTGGTCCTCAGCCCCCACAAAACTGACGGAAGCTCGTCGACCCAAGCGCCTGCTGCATGCTTGAGATCATGCATCAATCGAGGCTTCAGTCCTTTGAGAATCAGACCATTTGCTCTTTCAACTTGTCCATTCAACTGGGGATGCGCGACCGATGCGTAGTCGACTCGCGCGCCTTGAGAAGCACAAAAAGCTCTGAACTTGTCTGAATCGAAGTTTGACCCATTGTCAGTGATGATGCTATGCGGGACTCCATATCTGAATATTAATTCCCTGATGAAACTGATTGCAGTGCAAGCATCAAGATTCTTGATAGGTTTGGCCTCGATCCATTTGGTAAACTTGTCGACTGCCACAAGCACATGTGTGAATCCGCTCCTGCCTGTTCTCAGTGGTCCAACCATGTCCAGTCCCCAAATAGCGAAGGGCCAGACGAGTGGAATGGTCTTGAGGGCTGATGCTGGCTTGTGCGATATGTTGGAGTAGAACTGGCAGCCTTCACACTTGTCAACTATCTCCTTCGCCATTTCATTTGCTCTGGGCCAGTAAAAACCCGCTCGGTATGCTTTGGCCACGATGGTCCTAGAGGACGCATGGTGACCACAGGTCCCCGAGTGGATATCGTCAAGGATTATCTGACCTTCTTCTGGCGTTATGCACTTTTGGCCAATTCCAGTTGCGCTTTCTCTGTACAACTGCCCCTTTATGACTGTGAAGGCTTTGGATCGACGGACGATCTGTCGAGCCTCCTCCTCGTCTTCTGGGAGTTCTTTCCTCAAGATATACGCAATATATGGTACCGTCCAGTCGGGAGTGATCGTCAAGACCTCCATGATTAGGTCGACCACAGTAGGAACTTCGACTTCAGTCGGATCTGTGGCACTTTTCGGCTGCGGGACTTCTTCTGTAAAAGGATCCTCCTGGATGGACGGGGAGCGGATATGCTCCAAAAACACATTGCTGGGAATGGCCTCTCTCTTGGAGCCTATCTTTGCCAAATCATCAGCTGCTTGGTTTTTCAGTCGGGGGATGTGATGGAGCTCTAACCCCTCGAATTTCTTTTCCAACTTTCTCACTGCATTGCAGTAGCCGGTCATAGCTGGGCTTCTGACGTCCCACTCCTTCATCACCTGATTAACCACCAAATCTGAATCGCCATAGACCAAGAGGCGCCGGACGCCGAGTGAAATGGCCATGCGCAACCCATACAAGAGTGCTTCGTATTCTGCTTCATTATTGGAGGAATCGAAGTGAATCTGGAGAACATATCTGAGCTTATCTCCTCGGGGGGAGACCAATACTACCCCAGCACCGGAACCATTCAGCATCTTAGATCCATCGAAGAACATGGTCCAGTGCTCCGAGTGAACTTGAGTCGGAAGTTGCTATTCAATCCACTCGGCAACGAAATCTGCAATTGCTTGGGACTTGATAGCCTTCTTTGCTTCGAACTTGATATCTAAGGGAAGGAGTTCAATCGCCCACTTCGCCACTCGACCAGTTGCATCTCTGTTGTGCAAAATCTCTGACAGTGGAGCGTCGCTGACGACTGTAATGGAATGGTCAAAGAAGTAGTGTGCAACCTTCTTCGTGGTCATGTAAATCCCATATACAAGCTTCTGGCAATGGGGATATCTTTGCTTCGAAGGAGTCAAAACTTCAGACACATAATATACTGGGCGCTGAACTCTGAAGGCCTTTCCTTCTTCTTCCCGCTCGACCGTAAGTACTGTACTGACAACTTGTCCCGTGGCCGCAATGTAAAGCAGCAGAGGCTCTTTACTGATTGGGGCAGCAAGCACCGGCTGGGTGGAGAGCAGAGCTTTGATGTCTGCAAACGCTGCATCAACTTCTGGAGTCCACTCGAACTTGTCAGATTTCTTCATCAGTCGGTAAAGAGGCAACGCCTTTTCACCGAGACGAGAAATGAATCGACTTAAAGCGGCCAAGCAACCTGTAAGCTTCTGGACATCGTGCACACACTCAGGGCGCTTCATCCGGAGTATGGTGCCAACTTTTTTAGGATTGGCATCGTTTCCTCGCTCGGAAACGAGAAAACCGAGTAACTTTCCACCTGGAATTCCGAATGTACACTTTGATGGATTGAGCTTGATATCATACCTCCTGAGGTTGGCAAAGGTTTCGGCAAGGTCAGTCAGTAGGTCGGAACCTTTCTGTGACTTGACCACAATATCATCCATGTACGCTTCCACGTTCCGACTAATCTGAGTGAGTAAACACTTCTGAATCATCCTCATGAACGTGGCTCCAACATTCTTGAGGCCGAAGGGCATGGTGACATAGCAGAAGCATCCGAATGGAGTGATGAAAGCTGTTTTGATCTCGTCAGGTCCATACAGACGGATCTGATGGTATCCTGAATAGGCGTCTAGGAAAGACAAACGCTCACACCCCGTGGTCGAGTCGACTATCTGGTCGATGCGGGGGGGGGATGATCTTTCGGGTAGGCCCGATTGATATGATTGAAGTCGATGCACATGCGAAGGGACTTGTTCTTCTTGGGGACCATAACAACATTGGCGAGCCCCTCGGAGTGGTAAATCTCTCTGATGAACTCCGCTGCTAGTAGCCGAGCCACCTCCTCGCCAATGGCCTTCCTCTTCTGGACGGCGGACCGTCGACGATGTTCTTTCACAGGCTTAAATTTCGGGTCGACTCGCAGACGGTGCTCAGCCAGTCCCCTGGGTGATGAGCGCTTCTCACAGAGGAACTGGATGAGCGCTTCTTCCTATTTGGAGTCGAGCGTCGTTGAGATGTGAGTCGGAGCTGCACTGGGATCGGACGGGTGAATGTGAACTGGCTTCGTCTCGTCGGACGACTGAAATGCTGATTTTGAAGCAAGCTTCTTGGCTCGAAGCAATTCACTCGGATCTGCAGTCTTCTGATACTCCTGCAACCCGACCATTGCCATTTGGGCGTCAGCAATCTTTGAACCCTTCTGAAAACACTCTTCTGCTTTCTTCCGGTTGCCCGTAACAGTGATCACACCTCTAGGGCCAGGCATCTTCAATTTGAGATACACGTAACACGGCCGAGCCATGAAGCGTGCATAAGCTGGTCTGCCCAAAATAGCATGATAAGCACTTTGGAAGTCCACAACCTCGAATGTTAACTTTTCCTTGCGGTAATTCTTCGAATCACCGAAAACCACATCAAGAGCAATCTGGCCGAGTGACTCGGCTTTCTTCCCGGGAATGACTACATGGAAGCTCATGTTACTGGTACTGAGCCTGGACATCGGAATGCCCATCCCTTTCAACGTTTCTGCGTACAAAATGTTCAGGCCGCTGCCACCATCCATCAAGACTTTGGTCAGTCGAGTGCCTTCGACGACTGGGTCGACCACCAGCGCTTGCCTCCCGGGGGTGGCAATGTGCGTGGGGTGATCTGACTGGTCGAACGTGATGGCGGTCTGAGACCACTGTAGATGGGTGCTGCCGGGGCAACCATATTTACTTCATGGTTAATGACTTTCAGTCGACTTTTGCTCTCGACATCAGCAAAAATCATCAAGGTGGAATTGACTTGGGGATACCCGTCGTCACTGTCTTCCTTATCCTCAACTTTGTCTGACTCTTTCTCCTTGTCCTTGGACTGCTTGCCCTGGAACTGCTGAATCAGGAGCCGACATTGTCGAGTGGTATGCTTGGGATAAATGAGTTTACCCTCTTCATCTTTCTTGGTGTGAATGTGACACGGCAGATCCAAAACATCGTTTCCATCTTGATCTTTTACTTTCTTGGGGTTCCAGGGCCCCTTAGGTTTCCCCTTGAATTTTCCCTGGGTTACGGCCAGAGCCTCCCCAGGAGCGGCTGGCTCGGCCTTCCGCTTCTGCTTCCGACTGGAATTGCCTCCGGTTTCCTGGGCGACTGCTTTTTGCTTGCCGCTCCGGAGTCGATCTTCATCTTCACCATTAGCGTATTTGGTGACAATTTCCATCATCCGATTCAGAGACATTTCTCCGGTCCGGCCGAACTTCAGGTTCAACTCTCTGTTCTTGACACCTTCTTTAAAGGCATAAACTGCTTGATGATCTGGTACATTCTCAACTATGTGATGCAGAGTGATCCACCTCTGGATGTAATCCCTATGTGTTTCATTCGGCTTCTGCACGCAAGACCGCAATTCCGTAAGGCCTGCCGGTCGTTTGCATGTTCCTTCGAAAGTCGTGACAAACACTCGGGAGAGGTCCTCCCAAGTGTAGATGCTGCTGGGTGCTAGCTGATTCAGCCACGCTCTGGCTGAGCCCTCTAACAAGAGAGGCAAATGCTTCATAGCCACCTCATCATTGCCGCCTCCAATCTGGACAGCCACTCGGTAATCTTCGAGCCAAGTGTCAGGCTTAGACTCACCAGTGAACTTGCTGACTCCAGTCGCCAACCTGAAGTTGGGAGGAATCACTACGGCCCTGATGGCTCGACTGAAACACTCTGGCCCTGAAACATGTACTCTGCTGCTGGTAGGAGCATCTCTGTCAGGTCCTTCTCTGTGAGCCCTATTCCTGTCGACCAAACCTTGAACGAGGATGGACCTCGCGTCAAAGCCTGGTTCTCTGGGATCAACTAGAATCCTCTGCCCAACACTATGAGGGCGTCTGTCATCCCGCTGTCGAGGAGCATATGACCCACTCCTCGGGGGAGGGGTTGGCACTTGACGTCGATCATCTCGATCGAATCGGTGGTCATACTGCTCATTTCTTCTGTACTGATCTGGCCGGTCTCCACGCCCGTCACGCCTCGGGGGCGATCCTGGGCTGTGAGCCGACTGCACTGTATCTGCTGCAACGGATCGACTGTGGATCCTATTCCGCGACTGAGAGACAGCGGAATTCTGGATTCCCGCTGCTCGGAGCAACGCTCTGATTTGCAACAAGCCTCTGCCAGCTTCTGACTGTGAAGGCTGAATTGATTCTGCTATTCGGGCCGCGGCCGCCAAATTCTAAACGGGAGTTCGATATACCTGCGTAGGCGGGAAGAGCTGGCGTCGACTGGACTCGGGAGCCCGCTGACGCGCTTTCTTGTCGAGTGCACGCTGGAGATTCTCCAGTCGAGTGCGTTCGGCCAAGTTAGCCAAGCGCGCGTCTTCCAAGGCTCGGGCCTCGGGGGTTTCTCCTACGATAAAAGTGTGGAGTGCATCCATGTTCCGGCGGCGAAGCTCCTCTCGCTGCTGCGACGTGAGAGGCTCGGGGCGATACTCCTCGTGGGGATGCGCTGAGTCGCCCCCACCCGCGCCTCCGTCGGTACGGGGAAAACCAGGAGGGTTGCGTGTCCCATCAATCGCCAGAACCTCCGCTGCAGGGTCACTGCTGTCGCATTCGGATGCGGTCTCTGCGGAGCCAGTCGACAGATCGAACAGGCCGTAGAGAGATTCGTCGGGCTCGATTGCCGCGACTTGTGGGGTGGCCGACTGGCGAGCCACCGCATGCCTCACCCACCTCTGAAGTCTCGATCGACCAGAGCGCTTGCGCTAGCGAGAGACGAGGCGGGGAGGTGAAACGGGAGCCGACTGATACTGGGTCGACGGCTGCCGTAAGAGAACGCCGCGAACACACGCGCGAAAGTGCGTCGCCCCGCGGACGGGGAGTGCGTCGATGTCGAGCGGAGCCTCATGAAGCCAGGCGGAGTTGTCGGCGATAAACATGAGCGCGCCGTGACGGATCTCGTGGCCCTCCACCAAAACTCCGCATGAAACATGATCAAGGCGATCGGGAAAAATTGCAACTCCTACAATCAAGCGCTAAGATTCCTGCCCCACGGTGGGCGCCAACTGTCGTGGTTCTAAGCCTGACAGTAGTGTAGGGGGGTTAGTATGGAGAGGCTAGATCCTAGCTATGCAGGAGCTGTAAGCACACAAAGATGTACGAGTTCAGGCCCTTCTCAGAGGACATAAAAGCCCTACATCTCGGTGCCCTGAGGCGGTCGACTGGATTATGTGTGTATGAATAACAGAGGTGCGAACCCTTGATACTGAGGAGGGGGGTGGCTTATATAGAGTGCGCCAGCCCTCTCCTGCCCTTAGTAATACAGGGTTTAAGTTACATTAAGGTTAGACGTTACTGATAACGCCTCTATTAAAGTGTTATAATGACCATAAAGACTACTTAATGACCGGCCGTTTGCCTGCGGAGTGATTTTAGGTCTCCTGGCGGTCGAGTCGTTGGCTTCGTGGTCGAGTGATACTTCCTGGTTGAGTGTCTTGAACACGTCGAGTGGGTACCTTCAAGTCGATTGAAAGGTGATTTCTTCTTTGGATGTCCTTGGGTAAGGCTCTTAGGACAGGTCCGTGCCCCTACCCTAAGTACATAGCTTCATCAGGTGGTCTTTGGAAAGGGTCCTGGTGGACAACCTGTTCCGAATGACGCTGACGGACGCGCACCCATGTCGAAAAAGAAATCTATATTTTGGGACCTGCCCTATTGGAAAGAACTAGAGATCCACTCCGCAATCGACGTGATGCACGTGACGAAGAATCTTTGTGTGACCCTGCTTGGCTTGTTGGGCGTGTATGGGAAGAGAAAAGATACACTTGAGACACGGGAGGACCAGCAACGTATGCACGGAAAAGACGACATACATCAGGGTCATGCAAGCTACGCTCTTACCAAAGAAGAGAAGGAAATCTTCTTTGAATGCCTGCTCAGTATTAAGGTAACGTCTGCTTCTCGTCGAATATAAAGGGAATAATAAACATGGCAGAGAAAAACTTCCAGAACCTAAAGTCTCATGACTGCCACGTGATTATGACGCAACTGCTTCCGGTTGCATTGAGGGGGCTTCTACCGGAAAATGTTCGATTAGCCATTGTGAAGCTATGTGCATTTCTCAATGCAATCTCTCAGAAGGTAATCGATCCAGAAATCATACCAAGGTTAGAGAATGATTTGGTGCAATGTCTTGTCAGTTTCGAGTTGGTGTTCCCACCATCCTTCTTCAACATCATGACACACGTCCTAGTTCACCTATGCGAAGAGATTAGCGTTTTGGGTCCTGTATTTCTACACAATATGTTCCCCTTTAAGAGGTTCATGGGAGTCTTAAAGAAATATGTTCATAACCGTGCTAGGCCAGAAGGAAGCGTCTCCAAGGGCAATGAAAATGAGGAGGTAATTGAGTTTTGTATTGACTTTATTCCTGACCTTAAGCCGATTGGTGTTACTGAATCGCGGCATAAGGGCAGACTGGATGGAAAAGGCACGCTAGGAGGGGAACAAATAATATGTATTGACGGACATTCTCTCACTGAAGCACACTACACAGTTCTACAGAATTCCGCCTTGGTGGCTCCGTATATGGATGAACACAAGAATTTGCTACGCGCCAAACACCCGGAGCGGTCTGATGACTGGATTACACGTGAACAAACCAGGAGTTTTGCCAGCTGGTTGCAGACACGTACCATGCATGACGCCTCTATTGAAGATGACCTGTACTTGCTGTCCCAGTTACCATCTTCGAATAAAATGACTTTCAAAGGGTACGAGATAAATGATAATACATTTTACACGATCGCCCAAGATAAGAAGACCACCAACCAAAACAGTGGTATCCGCTTTGATGCAGAAACCAAGACGGGAAAGGAAACATATTATGGTTATATACAGGACATATGGGAACTTGACTATCGATGTGGTTTGAAGGTCTCTTTGTTTCGGTGCAAATGGGTCAATATGACACGAGGCGTGGTAACGGAAGACCCGCAGTACGAAATGACAACAGTGGATCTCAACAATCTTGCGTATGCAGACGAACCATTCGTCCTAGCCAATGATGTGGCACAGGTTTTCTATGTGAAGGACATGTCTACCAAGCCGAGAAAAAGAAAAGATAAGGAAGCGAATGCATCGTACGATGAGCCAAAGCGGCACATAGTTCTTTCTGGGAAGAGAAACATCGTGGGAGTGGATGACAAGACAGACATGTCAGAAGATTATTAAAATTTGATGAAATTGCTCCATTCACAGTGAATATTGACCCGAGAATCCCGTTAAATGATGAAGATTTTCCATGGTTATGGCGCAAATGGACACACGCCAAGAAAAAGTTTCACACCCAAAGATCTTGGATGTGATCCGCTTCAGTATCACCACTTTTTTCTGTGTTTCACACCCAAGAGGGAATCTCTGTAATAGTTAGGGTAGTTATGTGTTTCGACATTTGAAACACGAAGAAATTTTATGTGCAATCAAATTCTTTCATGCCTTTACTGATTTTTAAAGTTAAGTTATTCACAAACTAGTGATTCACACTAATTTCAAATAATTCAAAATTTAAACTATTCAAATTTAAAAACTACGGGCACTAACAGAAAGTTTGTAATTTTTTGTACCTAAAGCAAAAATATTCACAAAGAAACTCTAAATATAGAAAAAACAACTAAAAATAAATAAAACAAAAATAAATAAAGCAAAAAAATAAAAAAATAAAAAAGCCCGCCTACTGGGCCAGAACGGTCTGCATACGACTAGAAACTCAACCTGTTGTTGGGCCAGGATGCAGACCCGCAAGGCCCAGTAGGCCCACAAGGAAGAACAAAACATATAGGCCCAGTAGGCCTGCTTTGGAGAGGAGTTCGAGAGAGCTACCGCACGGGGGGTTATAAACCAGTGCGGACGCCCCTCGACTAGCGAAGTGGGACTAAACATGCCGCACCGCACCTGCGCCAGCGCACCCCCTTTAGTACCGGGTCGTGGCACCAATCGGTACTAAAGGGGGGGTCTTTAGTACCGGTTGGAGCCACCACCCGGTACTAAAGGCCTGCCCTTCCCGCCGCTTGGCCTAGCCAAAACAGGCCTTGAGTACCGGTTGGTGGCTCCAACCAATACTAAAGGTGCCTTCTATATATACAACACTTCGAAAAATTTCATTCTCCCTCTGTTTCTTCCTCTGTTTCCCCATTGAAGCACCGCCCGCTCCGATCGATCGACGCCCCCGTCCCCGTCGCCGCCCCCGTCCCCGTCGCCGCCCCAGTCCCCGTCGCCGCCCCGGGCCCGTCCCTGTCGTGCCGTCCCCGCGTCGCCGCCCCCGCGTCACGTCCCGGCCCGTCGCCGCCCCCGGTCGTCTCCTCGCCGTCGCCGTCGCCCCGCTGTGAGCTCTCCCCCTCTAACCCCTATCCCTCGCCCCCGGCGGCCACCATTGGCGCCGCCCCTCCCCGAGCCCATACACACACACAAGCATGATGAACACACACACACACACACACACACATATATATATATATGTATGAATGCATGTATATATATATATTAGTATATACGTATTTTGTATGTTTAATTAGTTTAGATTTTTTAGATTATTATTTTTTTCACTAGTATATATGTATGAATGCATGTTAGATGGATATAATTAGTGTTTAATTAGTATGGAATTTTTTATATAATGTTGTTTTTCTGTTTTTTAATGGATGTATAGAAGTTGTTTTTTCTATTTTTAGTGTTAGATGCTTAATTAGTATGAAATAGCATATAGAATTTTGACATATGCAATGATGGCATAATTAGTGTTACATTTGCATATAGTATTTGTTGTCGACGATGCCCAGCCCGCATCCTCGCCGTCGACCCGTTCGCGACGACGTCCTGCTGACCCATGTCCGGGACTGGGCTCCGGCGGGCTGGCACTGGGAGGTGCTGCCTGGAGGGGCGCGCCGCTTGATGAGGAACCCGGCCCCGGGTCCCGTCGTCGACCCTGATCTCCTTTGGTGGCGTTCGCGTGGGCCACTTTCGGTGCGGAGGGAGCCGGCCCCGCCGAAGGTGGTACGTCGCCGTGTCAGGGAGGAGGACGAGCACGTCCATCGCTACATGGTTGCGTTAGAGGGCGGCATATTCTCCAATACCTGGCAGGTTCTTCAAGGATCTCACTTGAGCTATGATCCTGTGAGGGTTCCTTCTCTTTGGGTGTCCACCGCCCGCGCCGCAGGAACCGCGAATGGCCTAAATTCTTCTGTAGTATTCGATCTTTATTAGCTACCTAGCCAGTGATGTATTCGATATATAATATTCGAGACGATGTATTCGAGATTATATATTATTCGAGACGATGTATTCGAGATTATATCTATTATTCGAGACGATGTAATTTGAATACTAAATTGTTTTATATTTCTTTTGGATTAGTTAAATAAAAGGTATGGCGGACAATACCGGTAGAGAGGGAGAAGAGACCCTGTTCGATATCATACGCCATCGTCGCGGGCCAGATGATGATCAGAATGAAGAAGATTATGACGGCTCCGAATTTCTAAACAACACCGAGGAGGGTGATATGATATTCGATCGCGATGATCGAATTGATGAAGTCATGAACTATGATTCTGATGATGACGAAGAAAATGTTGATCTTGAAACAACAAAGACCGGCGAGGTATATATATTTATATAAGCAGGAATCTGGTGATCATCACATGTTTTAAATGACTTGAAGATATATTAACAAATTGATCTTTCTTCTTTCAGCCATCCGGATCGAGCAAATCTTTAGGCAACAAGAAACGAGGCCCGAACAAAAAGTTGAAGGAGGGCGTAAAGTACAATATCGAGACCATCAAACCTAATGGCGAACCATTAGCGCCTAAGAAGATTGCGAACATGTTCATTCGTCAGTGCGGAGTTCTTGTGAAGGACCAACTCCCGATCTCCCTTCAAGCATGAAGAGAGCCAGCAAAGCCATGTCCAGATGTTACTTTTGTCGACGACAGACAAAAAGGTCTGCTTTGGGAAACTCTCATGGAACATTTCACCCTACCAGATCATTTCACAGATGCAGATGTGGAGAAAGTCAAGGACGCTGCTCTTAGAAAGATGGCGGTTGCATTCAACAACCACAAGAATCATGTATGTGACAAGTACGTCAAGGGAGGAAGGAAGACTCCAGTATTCGAGGGAACACTAGAGAAGCAAAGTGCTCATTGGGACGATTTCGTGAAATTCAAGGACTCGGAATTAGTTAAGGAACGGTCGAGAATAAACAAGAAGAATGCCGAAAAAAAGGATAAGTTTCATAAGCTGGGGCCAGACGGCTACGCGATGGCAATGCATAAGTGGGATAAGTCTAAGAAAGAGATGGAGGATGCAGGTGTCACTCCGGTTACTAGGAGCTGCCCCCCCCCCAGGTGCAGGACTTGGTTCTATGCGCATGGGGGGAGTTGGACCCGAAGACAGGCAAAGTTTCGAAGAAGGCATGTCTGAAAGGAGTCGAAGATAAGCTACTTGTTGCAATAGAAGAGGCTCGATCGGGGGTGTTCCAGCCCAACAGAGAGAACGACGAACTTACGCGTGCCCTGGGAAATCCTGAACACCCGGGAAGAACACGAGGCAAGGGCGCTATTCAGTGGTTTGAGGGGATTTCGGACTGGAACGCCGACTACAGAACTCGTGCGAGAAAAAGATTGCGGAGGAGAAGAAGTGGAAGATGGAGGAGGAGCAGAGGAAGCTGGACTATGAACGCCTTCAAGGCCTAGAATCAGCGCACGCGGACTTGGCAGTCAAATTCCAGCGGCAGCAGGAGCAGATCGACTCACTTAGCCAGCAAAGGGGGTCTCAGCAGCTACAGCAGCTAGCGGATGATCCAGCATTGGATAGCACCGCCCCATCCATGCCGAGAAGCAGCGTGGGTTCTGCCCCGGGCGACGCAATGCTGGATAGATACCCCGTGGATGACATCATGAAGAACACTAACCGCGAGCTACACTTCAAAATGAAGAACATATCCATAAAGGTGGCAGACGCCGTTGCTTTTACAAATCCCCCGAGGCAACCTTCCATTGCAACCAGATTCCAACGGGCTATGCTCGTGTCTTGGTTGATGAGGTGGTGGACCCATATTCGGGGCTACAGCTTGACATTCCTGAAGGTGACGACGAGCACACATTGGGAGAGGCCAAAAATCGTATCATCCTATGGAGAAAGGATTGCATCGTCTTTCGAAGGCCACCGACACCGCGTCTCCCGACTCCTCGTCTAAGTCCGTTGCCGAGTCAGCAGACTCCCGCTCCTCCAAGTCCACCAACGCGTGAGGCCACTCCTCCTCCTCCAAGTCCGGCAAAGTGTCAGGCCACTCCTCCTCCAAGTCCGACATAGCGTCAGACGTCCACTCCTCCTCCAAGTCCGGCACAACTTCAGGCCACTCCTCCTCCAAGTCCGGCACAGCTTCAGGCCACTCCTCCTCGTCCAACTCAGCCACGTAAGTCGTCTCCGCCGCCTCAGCAATCGCAGAAGAGATACGCCGCAGCTACGGTGCGTAGCGGTACGAGTCGAGGTACAGGCGGAGGCAAGCGATGTAAATATGGTCCAAGCCTCGCGCCTCTTCCACAGAGGCCTTATGACAAGTCCGAGGAGGAAACCGCATGCCATATCGAAGGCCGAGGTGGAAGCCCATTTTGCACCGAAACCGCCACCGCCGCCAAGGGAGAAAGTGCCTGAGGAGAAGATTGACCACTTCATTCATATGGCTCAACCACCAGCTCCCAAGCCTATTGACACAGACTATGAGCGCCACATCAGGAAGTTAAATCGAGCACGTCTACAGAAGGAGGCGAGCTCGAGCTCGAGCAAACAACAAGCAGATGTCAAAAACTGCGGGAAAACCGTTCCCCAGCTGGGAGAACAGGCGGCGCAATCGATCCCCCCACTTGTTGTGCCAACAACACATAAGAGTACGCGCGCCCAATATTATTGTGGGCAAACCGTTAACGTACCCGAGGTGGGCAATGTGGTAATAACCGAGGAGCATATAATGTAGGCTGAAATTCTCAATATCACTGTTGGACAACTCCTTGAGATCGAGCCCATGCCTGTGCTTAGAGAGGAGGAAATAAAACGGAAATATGTCCGGGGCCAACACTACTAGAAAAACGGCTATAGGTAATATCACTGTTAGTGGCGCACCAGAGATGTGGTGCGCCACTACTATATAGCAGTGGCGCACCACAAACAGGTGCTCCACTAATAGTGACATTACTAGTGGCGCACCAGGTGTGGGGTGCGCCACTACTATTTTTTTAAACAGTAACCAGCCATGCCCAGGCTTACCAGTGGCGCACCAGGACAAGGTGCGCCACTACTATTTTTGATAGTAGTGGCGCACCTTGCCCTGGTGCGCCACTACTATTTTTTTGAACAGTAGCCAGCCATGCCCAGGATTACCAGTGGCGCACCAGGCCGAGGTGCGCCACTACTATTTTTGACAGTAGTGGCGCACCTTGCCCTGGTGCGCCACTACTATTTTTTTGAACAGTAGCCAGCCATGCCCAGGATTACCAGTGGCGCACCAGGCCAAGGTGCGCCACTACTATTTTTGATAGTAGTGGCGCACCTTGCCGTGGTGCGCCACTGGTAAGGCTGGGCATGGTGGTCCAAAAAAACATAGCAGTGGCGCACCCCTTCACTGGTGCGCCACTAGTATTCCTGGCTACTAGTGGCGCACCAGTGAAGGGGTGCGCCACTGGTAACCTGGGAGCAGTAGCTATAATTAGGCAGCCACACCTACCACACACTCACTTTCCCCCCTCCACCAAAACAGATTTGGTCGTCTTGCTCCTCCTCCTCACCTCATTTGCACCATAGATTCACCCAAATTAAGTGGTTAAATTTCCTTTTTTTGATAGGTAAGTAAGGGGAAAGCTTTCTTTATGTTCTAGATCTACTTTTCTCTCCGTCTCCAACAACGTACACACTTTTTATGGCCTAGAGATCTACGTATGTTTGTGGTGTTGCATATGTTTGTGTTTGCAGGTACCGGTATTTGAAATGCGATAGTTGCCAATATTTTGCCGGAATGTTGATTCATTTCCGTTTCGGCAAGAATTTGGCACTATATGCATTCTTTTTGGTCCTATTTTTAGGCAAAGTCATGCCAAATTTTTTTTTGTTCCAAAATATCATTTTGCTCTACCCCGCAGGCGACCATGGTCCGCACGATGACCGAAGGCATCGTAAATAGGTTTTTGAGCTCCGCGAAGGCCGAGATGCTTCAAAAGAACGAGACGGAGATAAGATGTCCGTGTCGAAGATGCAAGCTGAAGAGCCTTATTGCGGACCCGGATTCCGGGCAGGTGCGGGACCACTTGCTCTTGCGTGGTTTCATGGATGGCTATCGGTGGCAAGGTGATGAAGATGACTATGAAGTCATCCATGGGGGCCGGGCAAGCAGAAAAAAGGAAGGGCAGCAAGACAATAGCGGCGAGGGCGGGCGAGAAGACGAAGAATCTCCAGGACATGATCACGAAGTAGATGCAGGACACGGTCATCATGTAGAAGATGCCGGACATGATGATGAGGAAGATCAAGACGAAGGGCATGATCATGAAGATGAAGATGCCGGAGCAGACGACGATGGACCATCGATGGGCTGGGTGCATGACCCTCATATTCAAGAGCTGCTTCGCAAGCAGACGGGTAACGCAAGAGCTGCCGCCCGAGAGAAAGCCAAGCTGGATCAACTGGAGACAGACGCGGTTACTCCATTGTATGAAGGATGCTTGCCCGAGGATACCCGCCTGAAAGTAACGCTCATGGCTCTGGAGATGAAGGTAAAACACAAAATGACGGACGCATGCTTCGACGAGAACATGTCATTCTGGCACGAACGTCTTCCGAAGGGGAACAAGTGCCCGACCAGTTTGGAGGAGGCGAAGAAAATCGTGTGTCCTCTGGATTTACCGCACGTGAAATACCATGTCTGCATGAACAATTGCATCATTTATCGGGGCGAGCATGCGGAGTCTACCATATGTCCGGTGTGCGGCGTCACTCGATACAAGAAGAGGAAGAAAGCTCCTCGAAAAGTGGTGTGGTACTTTCCGATCACTCCTCGTCTGCAGCGGTATTTCGCGGATCCTAAGGTAGCAAAGCTCCTGCGTTGGCACGCGGATAGGGAGGAGAAGAAGCGAGAAGATGACGCAAATGATCCGGAGATAGATAAAAAAGACAAGATGCTGAGTCACCCTAAGGATGCGAGCCAGTGGCAAGCGTTGAATTTTGAATACCCAGAATTTGGGAAGGATCCAAGGAACATCGTGCTCGGCGCGAGCACCGATGGAGTCAATCCGTTTGGCAGCCAGAGAAGCACACATAGCACCTGGCCTGTGTTTGTGTGGATGTACAACCTTCCCCCCTGGTTGTGCATGAAGAGGAAGTACATTCACATGAGTATGCTAATTGAAGGGCCGAAACAACCAGGGAACGACATCAATCTGTATCTGGGGCTGCTGAAGGAGGAGCTAGACACGCTGTGGAAAACGCCAGCCAATACGTGGGACGCCGCAGAGAAAGAATATTTCCCTATGAGAGCCGCACTGCTCACGACGGTGCACGACTATCTCGGTTACGGATATCTCGCGGGGCAGGTAGTCCATGGATTTTCTGGATGCGTACGGTGCATGGATGACACAACGTATCGCCAGCTAGATAGAGATCCCGGGTCTTCGAAAACCGTGTTCATGGGACATCGAAGGTGGCTTCGCGACGATGACGCATGGAGAAAACGCAAGGATCTGTTCGATGGTGAAACCGAACCCCGAAGACCCCCACGTACGAGGAGCGGCGAGGAAATAGACGAGCTGTTGAAAAATTGGAAAGAGTGCCCACCGCCGGGAAAGAAGCGAAAGGCGCCAGAGCCGCTGTTGAAGGTATGGAAAACGAGGTCTGTTTTCTGGGACTTGCCGTACTGGAAGATCCTCCGTGTGCCTCACAGCCTTGATGTCATGCATATCACGAAGAACGTGTGCGAGAGTCTGCTTGGTATCCTGCTCAACATGCCAGAGAGGACCAAAGATGGGCCGAAAGCAAGGGCAAACTTGCAAAAAATGGGCATCAGGGAGGAGCTCTGGCGCCCTAATGATGATGATGATGATGATGATGATGATGATGATGAGGCGAAGGACACGGAAAGTCATCGCAAAGGCAAAAAGGCCAAGAAGATCGAATATGACTACCCTCCCGCGTGCTTCACTCTAAGTCAGAAGGAGATCGAGCAGTTTTTCACCTGCCTCGTAGGAGTAAAACTTCCTTACGGTTACGCGGGGAAGATAAGCAGATACCTAGACTCAGCGAAGCAGAAGTTCAGCGGGAAGAAGTCTCACGACTATCACGTGCTGATGACGCAGATACTTCCAGTTGCAATCCGTGGGATCATGGACGCGCACGTCCGTGACACGCTATTTGGCCTATGCAACTTTTTCGACGTCATCTCTCGGAAGTCGGTTGGCGTGAGGCAACTCAGAAGGCTACAGGAAGAGATCGTGGTGATACTATGCGAGCTTGAGATGTACTTCCCGCCCGCATTCTTCGACGTTATGGTGCATCTGCTGGTCCATATAGTGGAGGATATCATCCAACTCGGGCCGACGTTCCTGCACAGCATGATGCCGTTCGAAAGGATGAATGGTGTCATCAAAGGATACGTTCGCAACATGTCACGTCCAGAGGGAAGCATAGCCAGGGGCTTTCTGACCGAAGAGTGCATCTCGTACTGCACGAATTATCTAGGCATCGAGAACCCCGTTGGTCTGCCCGTCAACAGGCACCTCGGCAGGCTCGCTGGATGGGGTCACCGCGAGGGTCGCCGCGAAATGCATGTCGACTTCATGGGTCGACTCGCCGACTTTGAAAGAGCAAACCTAGTCGCGCTACAACACATAGACGTGGTCGATCCTTGGGTGGTAGAGCACAAAATCTTTATTGAGAAGACGTACAATGACCGAGGCCAACAGAGGACGGAGGGAGCTATAATCAAAGAGCACAACTCATGTTTCACGCGTTGGTTCAAGGAGAAGCTTCTGTCGTACCCTTTACATGAGGATTCTTCCGCGGAAGAAAAACTCATATTCGCCTTGTCACAGGGCGCCGAGCACAACCTGATGACCTATGAGGCGTACGATATCAACGGCTACACATTCTACACCGAGGAAAAGGACATGATGAAGAGCGATTATCAAAACTCCGGGGTAACGATGGAATCCTACACCGGTAACGACAAGGACAGATACTACGGAAGGATCGAGGAGATCTGGGAGCTGAGCTACGCTGGAGAGAAGGTCCCGATGTTCCGTGTCAGATGGGCCAAGAGCGTCCTAAAAGAAGACCGGTATTTCACCACCATGGTTATACCCGAAGCCAAATCCAAGACCGCGGGCGCAAACGTCACCGCGAAAAATGAGCCATGGGTACTGGCTTCCAAAGTGGACCAATGCTTCTTCATTACCGACCCGCCAAAGCCCAGTCGTGTTGTCGTGAGGAGAGGCAAAAGGAACATCATCGGAATGGATGGAGTCGCCAATGAGCAAGACTTTGACAAGTACGGCGACCCGAAGATGGAAGATGACGACGACGATGAAGTACCATACACCACAAGAAGAAGCAGGACCACCCTACCTAAAGGACGTCCGTTCAAGAGAAGATCAATTCAAGGGGTTTCGGGGCTAAATTATTCAACCGCGAGGAAGAAGGGCAAGAAGATTGTGAAAAGATAGCTAAGATTGAATCACGACGTGTCGGCCGCGTGTGTGTGTGTGTCAGTGGCAAGCTCAATTATTACATGCAACTAAATTATTACATGTATCACTTGATTTCAACCATTATTAAAGATCTTTTAAACATTATATTACTTTACATGCAAACTCAATATTAATTTGACGACTGTTATTTCATGTCAATCTTTGATGACTGTTATTTCATCTCACTTGATTTCAACCATGCCATAGCATTGTAAATGATTCTATATTGTGATTGAGTAAAGGAGATGCATTGTAAAAAAATTATACGCCCTATTTTTAGGAATGGAGGGAGTATTAAAATTGCCATGTGTTTATTTTAAAGTGTTTGGATGTTTATCATAAGGTTAAAATAAAATTTTAAAAAATATGCAAAAAGTGGGGTTGCCAGGATTCGAACCTGGGTGGTTCTGTCCATAACCAACGCGCCAACCACTAGGCCATGTGTGTGGTTCTGTCCATAACCACACACACAATTCTTATGACTTTGATATTGAGCTGTTTATGGCGCACGACGTAAAAGTGCGCCATTGATATCGATCTGTTATGGCGCATGTCCCCTGGTGCGCCATTGCTAGCTGGCCCTCCCCCTGCTTTCTCTTCTCCCCGCGCCTCCCTCTCCTCCCACTCCCGCACTTTGGACGAGAGCATGACTTTGCTAAAAATAGGACATATGGGGTACTTGCGACTAATGCATGGGCCGGGGTATCTTAGTACTTAATTAAGTAGGATCAAGAATTAAGTAGGACTAGTTCTGAATAGCTTCTATCAACGGCACTCTAAATGATAAAACCGTAGCTTTTAGGATGCCTCGGTGTCGACAAACCCTAAGTGATGAGACCATGATAATTCCTCACAAACCCTAAATGATGAGATCTTGTTCCTTGACAATAACCAACTTTTTGACCAAACTTTTTTCCTATTTAGAGCGAACATGGCCGACAACGATGAGGCCGGCGGTTCGGGCGGCAAGCCATTCTGGGAGCTGTCCCAGGAGATGGAGGAATACCCTCACCGCTATGAGGACGCCGCGGAAGACACCGATCCCGACTAAACAACCCCTAGTGGCGTCGGGGATGACACCACTGATGGTGCCGCCGGGGATGCCACCACTGATGATGGCAGCGAACGCACAGATGGCAGCCAACCGAAGAGGCAACGGAAGGACCGGTGCCCGAACGTGCTCGGCACCGTCAAGGAGGAATTTACTGAAGTGTCCTCCAGTGGGCATCCAACGGCGCCCAAAGAATTAGTCAGTGGGTACGCGGGACAACTCGGGTGCATTGTCCGGAGCACCGTCACGATCAACACCGAGAACCTAAGGCATCGTGAACGAGGGAATTTGCGGATCCTCCTCTTCACGAAGCTGCACGAACGATACAAGTTCCCCGGTGACTTCGCAAACACACGCCTCTCAGGGAATAAAGTGAACAGTGCCGCCCTCACGAAGATGAGCACGGCCCTGGCTTCTTGGAGAGCCCGGGTGAAGAAAATGATTGAAAGAGGTGATAGTTATGAGAAGATCAAGGAGAAAAATCCTTCGATCAGCAAAGCTGACTACCTGGAGTTCAAGACCAAGTGCGAGAGCAACGCATCCGTGGAATCAAGTCAGTGGGGGAAAGAAATGCGGGAATTGAACTTAGGGGTCCACAAACTCGGTCCCGGCGGTTACAGAGTGGCGGAACCTAAATGGGACAAGGAGGACGCGGAGCGTGTCGAGCAAGGCCTACCGCCCCTCTTCGATAAATACCGCCATGAAAAGCAGACCAGGAACTATATCAGAGCACGGTACAAGGAGGACCCGGTAACAAAGGAGCTTACCACGGATCCGAAGGTGAAGGCGCTTGAGCTTGTTCTGGTAAGGAATACACCCCCGCGTAATTAGCTCCATATGGTTGCATTCTAATTAATGAAGCCAAATTTCTAAATGGTTCACGTTCCTTCCGCAGGAAACTGAAAGCAGTAGCGCGGGGTCTCAGAGCTCCCCGTCTGCCCCTTGGGACACCACTTTAAATAGGGCGTTGAATGTAATGAAACAGAAGGATAAGTTAACTAAGCCGACGTCAGCTGGTCGTGTGGCCGGCGAAGGCTTGTCCACGAAATGGTCGGAATACTATAAGACTAGGCGAAAGGAGAGAAAGACCAGCTTGGAAAGCCAGGAGGTTAAAGAACTCAAGGCAAAAGTGGCGCAGATTCCTCAGATAGTCGAAGAGCAAGTGCGAGACCAAGTGCGAGACCAACTGGGAGCGACGATCACCGCCATTATGCCTACCTTGGTTGAAGGGCTGCGGGGGTGGTTTGTGGGCGGCCAACAGGGGCCGCCCCCGATTCCCAGCTTGACGGGCAGCAACTCGCACAACGCGCCGGCAGTGGTGTCTCCGGCGGAGGCGTCATTGGTGTCTCCGGTGCCGGCGCCGGCATTGGAGCTTGATGCACCCGGGTGTGGGAAGAATACGCCGGCCGGCACCTCGGTCACTTGCACCTCCGTCACTTGCACGCCCGCCGTTGGCGGTGCCTCGACATTAGCCGAGCTCGACGCCATCACGGTAACTAAGCCTCGGACGATGACTTCATCTCCTTGCCTTTGACTGGGCATCCCTCACGCCCTACATGTTTTCGCAGGGCGCCGCCAACGAAGTTCCATGCACTCTCCTGCACTTCGTGGACGGCAAGTTGATCGATGTCGCCAAGGCCAAAATCGTTGAACCGGGCAACCGCGTGTTCCACCATAATCCGATGCCACCCACCGTGTATAGGGTTCAACTGGTTCGGGTGCTGCGGGGCTGCGACGACTTGTTACCTCCGTATCGACCCCATGGGGCCGACGAAGAGGATGTGATGACCCTCGGCGCCTGCTTCAACTGGCCATTGCTTTGGCCGAAGAGCCAGATTCGTTTGGGGGCGGGGGTCACCACCCCACAGACAACACCGCCAGTCCTGCCGGCGCCAAGCCATGGCAAGACCGCCGCAACGCTACCGCCGTCAGTTGATCCGGGCATGCATATGGCACAGGATCCGGACGTCGACGACGGTACATTTGTCAACGTCGATGACTACTTCAACGAACATGGTGGGTACGGTGACGAATTCTTGGCGCCTCCTTCTCAAGAACCCAACCCTGCAAAAGTCGATCGCGATCTAGCTGGTACCGCGGAGAAACCCAATTGCAACAAGCGTCGTCTGTTCGGTTCTCAGGAGACGCCTCCAGCTGCCGCCTTCACCGAGACTCAAACAGCCGAGGTGGGAAATATTATCAGCCCCACCACACTCAAGAAGGTGGTCTCTGAGCAGACCTCGATCCCATTACATCAGCAGAAGCCAAAGAAGGGACGGAAAAGAAAAACTAACAAGGGTGCGAGCCAGCCGGCACCGAGTACGATCCGTGCTCAGGACGGGCCACCAATACCTAAGGATATCATGAGGGCGGTGCATGTGGCGGGTAGGCCGATGCAACCGGCTAATCTGCTCAAGGCTGCAACCGGTGCTATGCGGAGTCTGCATGACAGTGTTCTTTCTATGGAGAAGCGGCGTCTCTCCGAGAAAGATGACTTATACCCGGTTTTCGTGGCCAAGGTGCCAGAGGGCAAGGGCTTTGTCGATGGCACCATCGGGAGTATGATCGTCCTGCGGTTTGATGACATCTTCGCTATGTTTAACCTTCATCCGCTGCACTACACCTTCATTCGGCTATTTTCGCTCAATATGGAGATGCAGATCATTAGAGACAAGACCCCGGACATCGTGATAGTCGACCCCTTCTACATGCGTGCCAAGCACTTGGACAGCGCTGGGGACCGGCAAGTCGCGAGTTCATACCTCGAAGGCGTCATTATGGCGAACAAAGATAAGGATACCTTCCTCGTGCCTTACTTTCCCGAGTAAGTCATCCCCTCACCGCCCCGTAACATATGATTTCTTAGATTTCGATCGTTCTTTTTTTTTCTAACATTCCGTGTTTTGTGCAGTGACACACGTTGCACACTCATCCTCTTAAGCCCGAAATATTCCACGGCCACGTATTTCGACTCGGACCGTCAGTCGAAGAAAGACTACACAAATATCAAGAAAGTTCTTGATGATGCTCTCCCCGGCTACGCCAAATCTGGAGGCACCTTCAGGAAGGAAATGTGTAGGTACGGCAAGCACGTGTTCACCCACGTAACGACGTTCCCCTACGTTAAGCAGCCGCCTAGCAGTCAGAAGGATGCCTACTACGCCCTCCATCACATGCGGGCGATCGTACGGGACCATAATCACCTTATGCTACCAAAGGGTCTCCAAGATTGGGCCGCACGCTTGTCGGCAATCCAGGACATGGACATCAGACAAGAATTCTTTCGCATCCAGTCCGAGTTTGCGGAAATTATCTGTCAAGATGTCCTTCGTACCTCGGGGCAGTTCCACCTCAAATATCAACCGTCCAACAGGGAAATAGAAACAACGCTACAAATGCAGGCTGACAACTACCGCACATTCATGACGCCGACGGATGACGGCGGCTTCATCCACGCTCCGGTCCCTGAGTCGAGTCGAAGAAAGTATTGATGGTATGTAGTTCTGAAATGTCGATTAGCTCGTGTTGTAATTAAACTTTAATGAACTTGTATGTCTCTTTAGTTTGGAGAGTCGTTCAACTTATATGTAATTGATGCTATTTATTAGTAGGACCATGAACCGTGCTATTAATGTGTTGCTTTTCTCTTCCGATCCTTTTGTTGCATACTTATATATTATCTGTGAATTGCTACTAACGTTTTGTTTGTCTAGTGCATAGAGATGTCGTCGTATGTCGTGTACAAGGGTAGGGTTCCCGGAGTCTATGACGACTGGGAGGAGTGTCGGAGACAGGTTCACCGTTTCAGCGGTAACAGTTACAAAGGGTACACCACTAGGGCGGAGGCGGAAGCTAGATACTAGCGCTATCTAGAGGGAGAGAGGAGGGAGCGGAGGAGGAACCGGATGAAGACTAGTTTCATCGCGATGATGCTCATCGTGACCGCAGCTCTCTTCTATGTGATGGTAGTTTAGATGATATCAACTTTGTAATGTGACGACAAACTCGCTACTCGGTCTCGAGACCTAAACTTGTCTAATATTTGAACTTTGTTCGCTATTTCGAATTCGGAGACTAATGTGATGAATTGTATTATGTGTTGTTTATATTCTGTGATGTATTGTATTTTGTAACCTGTGCAAATACCAGAAATGCAAAAAAAAATTCCTAGAATTAATAGTAGTGGCGCACCATATTGCACATTAGTGGCGCACCCAGTTAAATAACAGTGGCGCACCCATATGGATATCAGTGGCGCATCAGTAGGGACCCCTGCTGCAATAACAGTGGCGCACCATCTTGCACATTAGTGGCGCACCCAGTTAAATAACAGTGGCGCACCCATATGAATATCAGTGGCGCATCAGTAGGGACCCCTGCTGCAATACCAGTGGCGCACTAGGTGGCATACCAATGGCGCACCAGTGGTGCGCCACTGTTATTTGGATTAACAGTGGCGCATCAGAGGTGCGCCATTAGTATTCCTTATTAGTGGCGTGGTATTAGTGGCCCACCCATGGTGCGCCACTAATGGCAATATTGGGTGCGCCACTAATAGCCTTTTTTCTAGTAGTGCAACCTTTGGTCGAGCCAGACGAGGTCAAGAAGCTCCTAACGAGAATGTATGAATTGCATCAATGGTACATGGACATTACCAAGATTTCCAATCGAGAGTCCTTCATGATGGAAGTCAAGAAGAATCATTACTACCATCAGAAAGCTGTGTCCGTTGAGTATTCTGAACTGTTTCAGTTATACAATCAAGATGCACTCGACAAATCTATCGTCAGTTGCTATTGTCTGTAAGTGATTTCTTTCTGTAATTTAAGTCTCAAGCTAGCTGTAGTGATCCTTTTGATCAATCATTATTTGTAATTATCCTCACTGTATTCTTTTCTGTGGTATTATGCAGGATGAAGATGTATGAAATGAAAAAAGGTGGACGCTATGGCATTGGGTTCATTGACCCAAACACCGTTAATAAATAAACATGGAAAATAGATCCATATCATGAAAAATGTGTAGACAACAGCATGCTAGAGTTCTTGAAGTGCCTCAAATACAATGAAGATATACTACTTCCTTACAACTTCCAGTGAGTCACACTGTCTTGTACTACAAATTCTCTGTTTTTGCCTACTAGCTAGCTACATGTTTTTGCCTACATATGCCTGCTTAATTAAGACATGCAAACGTGTGTGCATGCAGATTTCACTGGATCTTGTGTATCATTAAAGTTGATGCCGGAACAGTTGAAATACTGGACTCACTACTCAAAATAAAGATTGTCTACAACATCTTGTACGGGATAGTCAACAGGTAATTTCAATCATTATTAACTATATATCTCGGCCTATTTAGTTTGTCATTTCCTGATATGAACTATTTAGTAACCCCTTTATTCATTTTCTTTGTCGGCGGGCAGGGCTTGAGCAAGGTTCATCAGCGTCACTCTAGGCCAATGGAAACCAAAGCTGAAATGGTTTCGACCCAAGGTAAGTAATTAAGTATAGTACTAGCTAGCTAGCTAGCTAGCTGCCATCTCTTTAATTATCATGCTTGATTAATTATTATCTGATCAAATTCCATTCTCGTAAAGGCCCTTCAGCAGGCGCAGGGGACTGATCTGTGTGCATACTGCGTTTGCGAGAACATTCACATGATGGCGTCCGAAAGGAGCAGATCTCAAAAACAGAAATGGGTACGTTTGTCAGAACACTATTCACAATTTTTACACCATTATCGATATCTAGTAACACAACTAATACACATGCATATTTTGATCTCTTTCTTAACATTTCACAGAGGTGCGGGACAAGCTCCTACAAACGAAGCACGTACAAGCACTTCAAGAGGAAATAGCGGAATTTTTGCTCGACCAGGTCATAGATCCGAAGGGAGAATACTATTACCCGATACCGCTCCCATGAACCACTTCCAATTGTCATCGTGCTCCGAAGGCACCAATTAGGCTAATGCAACTGGCTCCGAAGGCAACATTGTAGGAGAAATTGTATATAGGTAGCTAATTATATATATATATATATATATATATATATATAAATAGAATTTCTAGTAGAACCGATCATATATATATATCATCAAATGTCTCACAAACCACCATATTAATTCAGACATACACACATGTATATATATATATATATATATATATATATATATATATATATATATATATATATATATATATATATATATATATATATATGCATAACGTGTACAATGTGTAGTATCGTAAAATACCAGCAAACGAAAAAGAATTAAATGGAAAAAAAATCATAAACCCAAACCCCCCCAACCTTTTAATACCGGTTGGTGTCACCAACCGGTACTAAAGGGCTCCCTGCCCCCGGAGCTGGCTCGTGCCACGTGGTTGCCCTTTAGCACCGGTTCGTGCTGAACCGGTACTAAAGGGGGGGCCTTTAGTGCCCACACTTTAGTGCCGGTTACCGAACCGGCACTAGAGGGCCTTACGAACCGGTGTTATTGCCCGGTTCTGCACTAGTGTCTGTATTCAGCCTCTGCAGTTGATTTTTAAACAACAGGTTGTTTCTTGCTTCTCCAAGATACTAGATCTCCTCCTACAAAGATACAATAGCTTGACATTGATATCCTGTAATCCAGGTAGCTAGCCCAATCAGCATCACAATAACCATCTACAACAAGGTGTACATAACTCTTGAACGACAATCCTTTTCCAAGAGTACCTTTCAAGTACCTCAAGAATCAAGATTCTATGTACCGCCTCAAGATGTCAACTTCTAGGCTCATGCATGTATCTGCTCACAGCACTTACTGCAAATGCTATGTCTGGTCGTGTATGACACATGTACAACAACCTACCAACTAATCTTTGATATCTCTCCTTATTCACTGGCTCTCCTGACTGAGCTATCACTTTGTGGTTTTGATCAATTGGAGTTGATGTTGCCCGACATCCTAGCATCCCTAGATCGCTTAGGATATCTAAAGTATACTTCCTCTAAGATAGCGCAATCCCCTTGGCAGACCTGGCCACTTCTATTCCCAGGAAGTATTTTAGTCGGCCCAGATCTTTGACTTCAAAGGCCTTACCCAAACACTCTTTCAATCTTGCTATTTCTTCTTCATCCCTTGTGATAATAATATCATCCATATATACGGCAAGCATAGTGATTTTCCCTTCCTTATTTCTGTAGAACAGTGTATGATCACCATTACACTTCCCATACCCCCATACTACATACAACACATTTCTTTAACTTGCGTACCTTGCCAATAGCCTCAGACGTAGAGAACCCCAATGGGATCTCCATGTAGACCTCCTCCTTCAGGTCCCCATGCAAGAAAGCATTCTTCACATCAAATTGATGTAAGGACCACCCCAAATTCGCCGTACAGGAGATCAGGATCCTCGTAGTGTTCCATCTTTGCTACTGGAGCAAAGGTCTCATCATAGTCAATGTCGTAGGTCTGGCTGTATCCCCTTGCCACAAGCATTGCTTTGTACCTTCCAATCTTCCCTTTTGCATTCTGCTTCACAGTGTATACCCACTTGCAGCTAACTACCTTCTTTACTCTTGGAAGAGGTGTTAGAACCCATGTCATGTTCTTACTTAATGCCTCGAGCTCCTTTATAATAGTTGATCGCCACTTTGGATCTACATTTGCTGCCTTCCAATCAGTTGGAAGACACCAGCTGAAGAGAAGCAACAAATGCTTTGTGGGCTAAAGATAATGCTTCATACGAAACATAATTTCCAATATCATTGGCATCGAACCCATACTTTGGCTCTGGTATCCCTGCTTTTGCTCGAGTACGTTTTCTCAAAGCAATTGGAAAGTCCCCTCTGTCAGATGAGCTTGCATTAATGCCTTGTTGCTCCCCCTGCACATGTGTTGGTTGCTCCCCCTGAACCTGAAGTTGTCGTCTTAAATATACTTGAGGATTACGCTCCTCATTCACCTTCTGCCATCTATGAGAAGCATCACCTTGCTTCCGTGAATACACCTTTAGCTGCACCTCTTGCTTTGTTGTCCACCTCTGCACATAACCGATCTGGGTGGGAGCACCGCCAATCTGACTCGCACTCCATCAATTACAATCGATCCTTCACTCTATGGTGTTATCATTTTCTGGGGTTGTTGCTCTCTTCGCTGTACTAGAATATCACCCTCAATTGGTTGTTGCAGCACTGAATCGGCACCACCACCACTCTCCCCCTCTTAACCTACCACAGTAGACTGGATATGGTCAAGACTTCAAATAATACACTAAGATCGGATTTTTCACCATAAAAATGGTTCGGATTCCCTGAAGGTGACATCCATGCTCACAAAGGTCCTCCATTCAGAAGGACTCCAACACTTGTAGCCGCGCTGCCTAGAAGAGTGCCCAGTGAAGATACACTTGACGGCCCATCGATCCAATTTGCCCACAGATGTCATGTGATCCCTCACAAAGCAGACACAACCGAACAGCTTGGGAGGAACCACAAAATCATTCTTTCCCAGAAGTAACACGGAAGGAGACTTCATACCCAGTACTCTCAATGATGTGTGATTGATCAGGTGTGTCGTAGCCATCACAACTAGGGGTGGGCAGAAAAATCGACCAACCGAAAACCGAACCGATAACGAAAACAAAAAAACCAAAATTTCAGTTTTTAATGTTGCTACAGGGAAATCCGGCTTTTGTCTCTACACACCGAACTTAGTTTGGTTTTAGTACGGTTAACCGAACAGAAAACCGAACATACTGCCTTTTCCCACGATCGATAGCCTCCCGCGCGTGCGTTCGCCACAAAAAAAATACATGGGCCGAGCTGGCGACCTGCATGCAAGGCCCAATCTGCTAAGCTGTTGTGGGCTTCTAGTGTAACTAGGCCGTTGTACGGCTGTAGTCTATTTGCGTGCTAAATAAAGAGGCTGTAGTCCGGTTGTATATCATGAATTTTGTGGTTGCCTCAGATTGCAAACAGGTGGTCCAGGGCATCAACGCGCGATCGCAAGGGCGATATGGAGCAATCTTAAGCGAGATAAACCTAAAAGCTTCCGAGTTTCAATGTATTTTTAGTTTCAAGAGTCGTGTTGTAAATTATAAAGCACATAGTCTAGCTCAATTTTCTCTTTCTAGAGGTCCTGGTCGTCATGTTCGATTTGGTCTGTCCCATGACCAAAGACGTGTCCCACATCATGTGGAATATGATGAATAAAGCGGTTCTTTACCCCTCAAAAAAAAAGAGGCTGTAGTCCGGTTGTGCATTTAGTCCCACCTCGGCCAGCCGTGCACAAGGACGTGGATAGCTAGGCTATATAGATGCACAGGTGGAAGGAATCAAGGCACGCAGCTGGAATCCTTCTGCCGTACTAACAAACTACGGTAGAAACTGATTACCAAACCGAAATACTCGGTTAACCGAAATTTTGATTACCTATTTTGAGATGTATTTTTCGGTTTACAGCTTTGCTAACCGAATTTGCAAAAATAGAAACCGTATTTTCGGTTTATACCGAATGCCCAGGCCTAATCACAACTTCACTCCATAAGAATTTCCGGACATTCATAGTAAACATCAGTGATCAAGCAACCTCCAGAATATGGCGATTCTTCCTTTCTGCCACCCCATTCTGAGGAGTGTCCGGACATGAGGTTTGATGCAAAATCCAGTGCTCTGATAAGAAAGTCCCAAACACTTTGTTCACATACTTAGTGCCATTATCACTTCTTATCACTTGTACCCAAACATTGAAGTGATTTTTCACATAGGCATAGAAAGTCTTGAAGCATTGAAAAGTTTCATCCTTATGACGCATCAAATAGATCCATGTCATCCATGAGTGGCAGTCAATATAGGTCACAAAATACTTTGCACCACTAACCTACACCACCGGACTTGTCCACACATCCAAGTGAACAAGCATGAATGGGGATATACTTCTAAGTCCCTTACTCACATAAGATGTCCTCGTGTGTTTTGCAAACTCACACGCATCACATTTCAACTTATTCTTATTGCCTCCATGCATTACTTATTGCCTCCATGCATTACATCAGGAAACAACTTGAACAATTTATCAAAGGATACATGCCCCATTCTGTAGTGATGTTTCATCGCCACAGACTCTATTTCTTCCACAGTTACCGCAAACACTGGGCTGACCGTCTGACGAAGCCCCTCACGGTCCATGTACCATAGCCCCCTGCGCCTTATTACAGCCCCAATCCTCCTTCCAGTCGGCCTGTCAACAATCAAGAACATTTCTCTATCGACTGCTATCCTACAGTCCACCTGTCAATTAGACCACTAAAAGACAACAGATTGACCGAGAAAGATGGCACTTGTAGGACTGTATCAGGTGTACATTGAACTATCCAAATGCCCTTAATAGGCTAAGATGTCCCGTCAGTAGTACATATCGTGTTACTTTGAGAGGGAGTGAGATGATCATATGACTCACTCCGTGAAGTCACCTGCAACATGTTTAGAAGCACCAGAGTCTATAACCCACTCCGGATCAGTCCTATGAGTAGCAATTGTGGGCTTTTCAGTGCCATCTCCATTGATACAGAAAAACAGGGCCGAACTTGTCCTCTCCTCCTCGATGGCCGCTGTCGTGTACATCATGTGAGCCACCCTTGCCCTCGCTGCATATAAGGAAGCTTCGATGGAGGCCAAATGTGCACGCAGCACAACTTCCTCCTTGATGACACATTTCCTCCTCCTCTCAGCTCTCCATCTCCAATGTTCCTTCCTTCTTCCTCTGCACCACACAAACATCCATCATCCGACTGCACCAAATCCATGACCCTCTCCTTCCCCGCACCACCTGCAGTACTACAGCGCACACAGTAGCTCCCGCGCAGCGCAGATGCCCACACCTCGGTCCCCAGCAGCCGAAGCTGACCCGTCGCACGGATCCACACCTCCTTTGCAGTCACACCTCCCGCGCAGCAACAGCACCAGCAACCACCTGAGCAGCTGCTCTCCCTCCGCAACCGTCCGAGCATGAGGAAGAGCTCGAGCAGGGGGCTCTGCCTCGGGTCCAAGAAACAGCCGCCTGCGCAGCGTCCACCGGGCCACTATCCGCGTGGCGCGCGCTCACACAGCACGTCGCAGCCACCACTGATTTGAGCCCCTCCACCGCCTCCTCGCCAGACCCGCACCGGCCGGCGACTAGACCAACCTAGCCTCTGATACCAATTTGGACTTGGGAGAGAGGAGTACCTGCAAACAGCGTCCTGCTCGTGTCTGGTTGCTCGCGTGAGTTTCTCTCTCGTGTGTGGCGGCTCTGGGACTCAAGACAAGGACGATCTCCTGTCCCTTAGTTTAGATAGCCACTATGGGCATGGGCCATTTGGGCCAGCAATACATGGGCCATGAGCCCCTCATCCAACAGAAATGGATGTATTAGACGTATTTTTAGTTTTAGATACATCCATTTCTATCCATTTTTGCGACAAGTAATTAGGGACTGAGCGAGTAGTATGTAGTAGTTGACTACACTAATCCTTTAAATGGTATTGGACAAAAACCTTGCTGAATCAAGATTCTGCAATGGACGCTCCATAACTCCAGAAAATAACAACCTCCAAAAAACTTCTAGAGGTTAATAGCCAATTACATATGTGAGTTATAGTGACACACAAAGATATGCTGAGAAAATATTTAAGCAAGCGGCCTAAAAGGCTAAGATTGCACATAACTTTAAGCGGGCACTACGTGTTATAATGATCCCAAGTGAACAGCGGTGTGAAATGGCAATTGTATAAGCCTGCATTAATTAAGGGAATCAGAAGCCAAATGATCAAGTATTATTGGTTAATGATTACTTCCATAGAGGGGACAACATACAAATAGCAATCGGACTTGATAGATCCATAGCCACAAAGATATTGAATGCAATGCAGCAACAAGTAAAAGTAAAATAGAGAACTATCCATAAAGCAAAGAAAAAGAAACTATTTCATTCTGCTACTACTTAAAGACAGGCTTACCTGCTCAATCCAGTACATCATGATAGCATATTAATCTGACCAATCATCTTATGCATTGTGCAAAAGTTTAGCCCCATCATGACCACCAGAAATGCC
The DNA here is from genome assembly GCA_032464435.1 of Aegilops umbellulata. Taxonomy (NCBI): domain Eukaryota; kingdom Viridiplantae; phylum Streptophyta; class Magnoliopsida; order Poales; family Poaceae; genus Aegilops; species Aegilops umbellulata. Next base: position 356,674,163 of record CP136059.1, on the reverse strand, counting down.
CATGCCTACAAGCATATGTCCAGGAACCGATGACATTCCAATGAGAAACAAATAGACACGAGGGCATGAATGAGATATTTAGATAAAATGGTTGATGAAATTTGAGAAAAACAAAACAGGTTTAGTACAACAATAGGAGTAAATAAACAAAGCCCCATCTACTACCAAATAAACATAATACTCAAAAAACAGTATGTATTCAAGTGTCATAAAAATGGAGAACATGTACATTCAGATTATTAGCTGGCCGGAAGGGAGAAGTTACACAAAAAATATTCGTAAGCTTGTTCCATGCCATATTGTATAAAATAAAATATACTTATACCAATAAATGTGATCACAACTATTCATATTTAGATTATCTTTAAATAAATTTAGCCTGAAATGATGAAATAAACTCAATTACTAGTTTTCTCTAGCACAATTGAACTTGCCACTTGCAGCAAGACTCTTCTAAAAGTGACAAATATATAAATATGAACATGTATTTTGGAGATATCAAACAACCGTTATTGTCAATTTAAGAGTATTAGCAAGATCAACAAAGATAACAATATTGAATTGAAAGAAAGATAATCAATTAAGCTATCTACTTGACGTTTCATTTGGTTGAAGCTGGTTTTTGTTCATTTAGTTATCTCTGATCGTTAGAGTAATCCTTGCTGCAGTCAGTCAATGAGTCAAGTCTTTTCCTTAGGAAGTAAGCTTAGTGTGTCAAGTCTGTGTCTAAGGCTACAAGTCAGTGGGTCAAGTCAAGGAGTCTTAGGTTGTAAGAAAGCCACTGAGGTGGTTCTGTACTAGTCGCTTTCAGCTACAAATAAGGGGTGAAACCTAGCCAGCAGCATCCGTTGCAGCCCAGAACTGAGTCCCAAATCAGAGTTACCTGTGCTCTTGCTGCTAACAGTGATTTCAAACCCTTATGTATCTCATCTCGGGAAACAACTGCACTGCAACTAAGAACTAACATTACCATTGTTATACTTTTTATTAATTATGCCCATAGGCAGGCAACTAATTCAGTTATACGAAAAATGGACACTCTTGATAAAAAATATTGGTATTATCTCCTTTCATTGTTTTATTCTATAAATATCCACAGAATAAATAAACAGATAAAAAATATGCTACACCTTGGCTCAAACCATATAATTCCACAATAATACTAGTATGAGAATATAGCAAACAACATCACTTTAATTTATTTGTTTTTGGTAAGAGGCACAACCTTCAGCTTCAATTAAGGAAGCTCAAAATCACGGACCAGTAGAATCAAGTTGCTAAAGAAGCATAACATGACAACAGCCATATAGGAAGCCAGCTAAGCTACCATTAACATATGTTTTCTCAAGTCATAACCATCGCATACAATGCCACCACACAAGCATCAGAACAGATTACAGAGCAATATCGCTATATGTTGGGACTTGGGAGTGTTCATCAAGCAGCAAAAGCAAATAGTTGATAGTACAACATTGTTCGGACTGTTAGTTTAACCAAAAAAAGGAGGTGCTATGCTTCTTTAGCAACTTGATTCTACTGTTCAATGATTTCGTGTTCTCGGTTACTAAGACTGGCAAAGCATAACATCTCATAACCGCGTTCCATCAACTAGTTACTGAAAAATAACCTGGTTTTGTTATATCCAATGTAAATGCTATTACCTGCAGTATAGATACTTTCGAATGGATAACAGAGAGGAGAGACACCGAGAACTGTCGACAAGAAGTCAAGAACACCACATTATTTGACTGCAATGGGTCAAGCTGGATCATGAAGACACCGTGAACTGTCGACAAGAACACCACATTATTTTCCTCAGCATATCCTAGAATCCTTAGGGGCACCTTCTCACTATGTAAATTTAGGGAAAGTAGCTTGCCCAGTTCAATAGTTCTTCCCAGCACCCATGGAGCAGCACCATCACAATCGGTCTTCCTCTTCCATAATTGGGCACTGAAGTCTGACAGAAAGAGGAAGCCAAGCCCACCACCATCAGCCCGCATAACTGAGTACTCGTAATCTCTCCAAGAATCCATATCCACCGGGATCTCTATCACAGCTAGGCTCTGCCTCTTCAGATCAAACTCGACAATTCGAACAAAATTCCCAGTAAGCGCCCAGTAAAGAAAATCCCCAACCAGCACACCGGGCTTGGCCATGAAAACGATGGTGGGATCTACATGCAGATAAGGCACGGATGGAAATGCTGTTGAGACGAGATTACCCCAGCTGCCGGTCTCGGGCGAGCAAGCGCAGGCTATCACTCGCGCATAATTTCGTTGGGAGCCTCTCTCCAAGCCTACCAAACACACCTGGAAGTGCTGGCCGTCTGCGGCAGCACGAAGCACTGCCCCCTGGAGGTGGATCAGGGTCTCCACCATGTGAAACCCCGGGGGGAAGGCGATGCTTTGCTGGAGGCCGTTGGCGAGATCACACACCAGGATCTGCAGCTTCCTCCAGTCGAAGGTTAGCACGAGGCCATGGCAGCATCCGAGGAGCAGGAAGCTGTCGCGGGGGAGTTTCTGAAGGGAGAAGCGGGCGCGCGGGACATGGTTGGGGGGCTCCAGGGTAGGCTCGAAGTAGAGCTCCTCGGAAGTTTTGACGAAGCAGCCGAGGAGGGGAGGGTGGCGGCGGTGGTGGATCCGGAAGCGGCTGAGGAAGCCGGGGTCGGAGACGAGGCCGCGCCAGCGCTTGCAGACGACGGAGGCGCGTGGGAGGGAGGACGGCTGCGGAGGAAGACGGAGGAGGATCTCGGAGAGGAGGTCGTCGTCGTCCAGCGGCGGCGCCGACGCCGGCGAACTGGGGCGGCGGCGAAGGCTGGGCCTGGGCGTCATATCGCCCTCCTCACAGCTCGTGCGGGATCTGTTGGAGTGGAGCCGAGAGGGGAAATGGAGTTACAAAGTAGAAAATCGCGCCCCCGTCCGCCGGAAATCTCGATCCCGCGCTCGTTTGCTTGCGCATCCTATAGGTCAACGTACGCGTATACGTCTTTATACTCCATGCCGTTCCGGTTTTTATACGATACTAGCAAAAATATTATATGACATTAAAAAAAGTTTGTCACGCCGTATAATTGAAAATATGTTCATTGCATAATATATTAAAAAGTTCATCGTATATATATTGAACATTTTATAATATACAATGTCTGAAGAATAAACCTGCTGGTCTCTGCCTTGTTTTTGGTTGATGTTCAAAAATTTTAAAATTACTCTGAAAGATAAATAAAGTGTTTGTGCATTTTAAGAAAAAATATTCAGAACATTTTTGGAAAATGTTGAACGCGTATTTAAAAATTGTAAATGTATTTTATAAAATGTTCGTCATGCATGGCACTAAATAATACTAACACACATAGAAACTTGCCGTGCGTGGGTCTGGTGCTTTTCACTAAATAGTACTAATATATAATTTCAAAAAAACTGATAAAGAATGTGCTGGCCTTAGAAAAAAAATATGTTGGCCTCACTGGGGCGCGATTGGGCCGTCCTACAGCCCATGCTACGCTGGCTAGTCTACCTCGAGGGGATCTCGGACTCGGGGACTAGGCACACAGCGGCGGGATTCGAATCCAGCACCGGTTTCCCGTTCGCGCACCGGCGACCACCGACCCTCGTCGCCTACAAAGAATTTCTTATTTAACACTATCTTAAATTCCGTTTCCTTATTTAACACTGAAAAACTTTTTCTTTTCTATCTAACAACGAGTGTAAATTTTATACCTTTTATGACACTTTTGTCCATTTTAAGTCTGAATAACACCGGAAAAGACTCCTTTACCCTTCATGTAATATGTGTGTGTGGGATAGTAGCACACACGTAACATCAATACGAGGGCAGTAACACACACGTAGCAACACACACGCACGCGCCCACACACAACAACACACACGCACGCAGCACACTCACAGGCAGCAGCACAAACGCGCACGCAGGGGCGAAGCTAGCAATCTGGCAAGATTTGGTGCCGGCCATACCTAATATTTGGTGCACATACTTAGTTGTATGATATACTAGCATACTCCTGTATAGTACGTGTTTGATTTTAGCTTAGCCGTGCGTCCGTGCCGGCCTGCTGGTCTGATTGCTTTTTTTTTTTTTTGAGGATTGCTGGTCTGATTGCTGATAGCTAATGGATAATGGCTAATGGGCTGTGCTCCTTGATCAGCATGTGGCTTCAGTGCATTCCACATTTTTCCCCTTTAAAAAGAGTACACACAGTTTGGTCGTATTTGTTGAACACAAAGTTATATGTATTATTCTAGCAAGCTCTTGTGCAGTTATATTATATATATGATTTTGTCCTTCATAAACTCTGCCGCACCTGAAAAATATTCCTGTCTTCGTCACTGCACGCATGCAGCAGCACACACGCAGCACGGACGCACACAACACATATGCACGCAACAACGCGCACACACACATGCACGTACACACCCACTAGCAAACACGCACGTACACATGCAGTAACAAACACACACGCACACACACACAGACACTCAGCAGTAGCACGCACGTACGCATGCATACACGCAACAGCACATACACGCGCACACAAACATACCACTTGAGGGCAAAAGGGTCTTTTCAGGTGTCATTTCGGCTCAAAATGAACAAAAGTGTTATAAAAGGCATAAAATTTAGACTCGTTGTTAGATAGGGAAGAAATTATTTGTGAATGTCAAATAGGGCATAAAATTTAGACACGGTGTTAAATAAGGAATTCTCTCCGTCGCCTAACACCAGATCTGGGCGACGCCCACGCACGCGGATGCTTATTGGTAGGTATCATAACAAATGTATTTTATGCTAGATCATATTATTACTGGAATATATAATTTGTTTGTGTATGTATGGAACTTTTTAATCTATTATGCAATGAACATTTTCAATTATACGACGCGACAAACATTATTTTAATGTCATATATTAGCTAATTTTTACTATCATATAAAAATCGGAACGGCTAGGAGTTTAAGGCGTATACGCGTACTAGTTGACGCATAGGATGCGCAAGCAAGCGCTGCAAAGGACTAGGCGCGGGATCGATTTCCGTCGGAAGGGCGCGCGATTTTCTACTTCCTAAAGAAAATGAACGGCCGAAAATATAAAAACATCTACGCGCGCCTGTTAATGCAAAAGGAGTAATATCGCAGCGGCAGCGAGCTACCGAGTATAGCCGCACGTCGCGCGTTCGAAACCCTGCGGCACCCCCTGCTTGAAAAAGGCCCCCGCGTCCGTTTATCTTCGAAAAAATATTTTTTGTGGCAACACCTTTTTTTAACAAACTGAGGATATACGCGTGATTAAATAAAAAGTAAGGGTTGTTTTTGTAAAAGAGCATGCCTGCTTGAAAAAGGCCCCCGCGTCCGTTTATCTTCGAAAAAATATTTTTTGTGGCAACACCTTTTTTTAACAAACTGAGGATATACGCGTGATTAAATAAAAAGTAAGGGTTGTTTTTGTAAAAGAGCATGCCGCGTCAGCCCTGTCGCACGGGTCCCAGCGGTCAGATACACCGTCAATACGCGCTTATACGGCTGTAGACCGTTTTGCAACACTTAGGCTTAGAGTTGGTACTGCATGGCAAAAGAAAAAAGACTAATGATACTGATTTGTTACGATGTGCCGAAGTGTGGTAGTTCCCTGCAATTAACTCGGTGAAATGTCACTCTGCGTATGGAAAGCCCAGAACTTTTCTTGTAGGGAGAAAAAGGCCCACAACAATAACTAGATCAGAGAAATCCACAACAAAGCCCACAAAAAACCAAGCTGATACATAGAGTTACAAGAGACAATTTCATATTACATTTTCACCGAACCACACAAAACACAACATACTACAACGTCCAGTAATGCTAGAGATACATAGAGTTACAAAACACAACATACTACAACGTCCAGTAATGCTAGAGATACATAGAGTTACAAAACACAACATACTACAACGTCTAGTAATGCTAGATACATAGAGTTACACGGGATTTACAAACTAATGAGTTTTGATTGGAAATTAAGAGGGAAGGAGGGGCCCAACCCCGTGAAAATCAGAGGGGGAGGTTAGTTAGAAAAAAAGAATCCTAATTAACGTGTAATTGTGTAGTACTCTTTGTACGTTTAGCATTATTGCTACGATGCACTATTGTTTTCATTCCCGTGACCAAGAATATTGGAGAAGCGCAGATGTGTCTACTAGCATCAAGCTAAGCACCTCTCAACATTATTTTATACTCATTAGGAAAAAAAATGTAGAATATCAAATCTGCACAAATTAGACGAACCTTAGAGCTCGCGTCATCATGTTTTTTTTTTTTTTTGAAATGTATCATTTCCTCGCTATAAAATAGCAAGCTCTGGCTGCTACAGGCTTTGGCACCGTCGGTGGTCTTCATGCACAATCCAGAGAACGTCAGTTAACTACGTCTTCTACATCTCCTTTAGCTAGATTGGAAAAATATTGGGATCTGATATATGGTTAGGTCTGAGAATTGACAAGTACGCTCCGATTGGTTAGGGAAACCATGCTTGCTCGAAATAGTAAGCTCTGGTTGATCCGGGCTTTGGCCCCTCTAGCGGTCCCCATGTGTCATCTGATGATCACTAGAAATAGAAACTTTAGTTGCTCCGAGCTTTGGCCCCACTGGTTGGTCTCTGTGTGTCATCCAGTGAGCGTGTTTAACTACATTTCTACTTTCCCTCTTGCTTGATTGGAAAAAGGATTGGGAATTTGATGTATGGTTGGATTTTGGAACCGACGATAGTAGACTTTACGTAAATCAAATTAGGGGTCGGGAAAGTGATCATTACGGGGATCTATTCAAGGAGAAGAGATCATTCTTCGTGACGTTTTAAATGTTGGCTAGAAATGCATATGTTATGTGTAAACATGCCATATTCCTTTAGTTTATGCCTATTGTTACCTTTGACAATTTATAATCACATAAAAGATGTTGCATTGTTGTTGGCATGTTAGCATTTGTTACAATATACTATCATGAATCTATGGTGAACCAACTGAATCATATGTAATGACATAAAAATGGCTTAGCAAGATCACTCACACTATAAGGCGGAGCACAAAGTGTGCTTAAGCTTCTAGTGTGATTCCACCATAGTTTTAGAGATCGAAACTGACGTCTCTCTTTAATCTATGTGGACGGGAGAGAATTGGTTAAACCGAACACAATATTAAAACAAATTGTCAATGTAGAAATCAAACCTTGGTCATGATACGTCTCCAACGTATCTATAATTTTTGATTGCTCCATGCTATATTATCTACTGTTTCGGGCAATATTGGGCTTTATTATCGACTTCTATATTATTTTTGGGACTAACCTATTAACCGGAGACCCAGCCCAGAATTGCTGTTTTTTGCCTATTTCAGTGTTTCGAAGAAAAGGAATATCAAACGGAGTCGAAACGGAACGAAATCAACTGGAGAAGTTATTTTTGGAAGGAAAGCTACCAGATGGACTTAGACCCTACGTCAGGGGATAAGGGAGGTGCTCACGAGGGTGGGGGCGCGCCCCCTGCCTCGTGGGGCCCCCGAAGCTCCACCGACGTACTTCCTGCACCCATATATACTCTCGTACCCTAAAACTTCCAGAACGGAGATTAGATCGGAAGTTCCGCCGCCGCAAGCCTCTGTAGCCACGAGAAGTCAATCTAGGCCCTCTCCGGCACCCTGCCGGAGGGGGCCATCATCACCGGTGGCCATGGAGGAGTATCCCGGAGGGGCCATCATCACCATAAAGGCCAAGGACCAGAGGGTGGAGGCCATGGTGGAGGAAGCACAAGTGGGAGAACCTCTCCTCCTCTCTTCCGGTGGCGCCGGAGTGCCATCGGGGGGGGGGGGGGGGGGAATCATCGCCACGGTGATCGTCTTCATCAACATCACTGTCGGTGTCAAAACCGGCGGATCTCGGGTAGGGGGTCCCGAACTGTGCGTCTAGGCGGATGGTAATAGGAGACAAGGGACACGATGTTTTTACCCAGGTTCGGGCCCTCTTGATGGAGGTAAAACCCTACTCCTGCTTGATTAATATTGATGATATGGGTAGTACAAGAGTAGATCTACCACGAGATCAGAGAGGCTAAACCCTACTCCTGCTTGATTAACATGGTGCTTTATGCCACATATTATGATCCAATTATGTGTTGCCATCCTATGATGTTTTGAGTAGATATCCTTTGTCTTTGGGTTGATTCATGATCTAGATTGGTATGAGTTGTATATTTTACTTTGGTGCTGTCCTATGGTGCCCTCCGTGTCGCGCAAGCGTGAGGGATTCCCGTTGTAGGGTGTTGCAATACATTCATGATTCGCTTATAGTGGGTTGCTAGAGTGACAGAAGCTTAAACCCGAGTAAGAGGGATTGTTGCGTATGGGAATAAAGAGGACTTGATGTTTTAATGTTATGGTTGGGTTTTACCTTAATGATCTTTAGTAGTTGCGGATGCTTGCTAGAGTTCCAATCATAAGTGTATATGATCCAAGTAGAGAAAGTATGTTAGCTTATGCATTTCCCTCATATGAAACTGCAAGAGTGATTACCGGTCTTGTTAACAATTGCCTAGGACAATTCCGCACACCGATCCACCATTATTCCACACTCGCTATTTATAATACTTAGTAATATATTCTAACTTTATGATAACAACACCTACTTTTATGTTTTAGCTCTCCGACACCATACAAAGTTATCCTCTTCATACCCACAACGTGGTTTTATTTCTCGTTTCTAGTTGGAAGTAAACGTCGGTGCACATAGAGTCGTATCAGTGGCAGATAGGGCTTGAGAGAATATTGATCTTACCTTTAGCTCCTTGTGGGTTCGACACTCCATACTTATCACTTCCACCTTTGGAGAGTGCTAGGATGATTCCTTGCACTTGGGGATTATCAGGTGACTATAGGAAGGACGTCGAAGCCATGAGTTGAACCCAGGAACCAACTTGCCCAGCCCAAGTTATTGTCACATGGTAGAAACTTAGTATATTTGACACTTTTTTTATTATGCTAGTATAAGAAAAACATAATACTTATGGCTTAAAATACCATACAATGACCTGGTGAACCGATGGCCCAACCAGTGAAAATCTAAACTAGCAAACTCACTAATTCAATGACTGGTACATTTTTAAACTATGGATACTATACAAGATACTCCAACTTTTGGTGAACGACCACGTAACATGGTCCAACCGCTAAGAGAAAATCATGCTTGTAAGTATTTTCATTTCTAGCATCATTTTTTGTCATCCTAACTTTTCTCTAAGGCGTTTTACGCTTTCTATGTTTTGACAGGTTTGATTTTTACGTATCTAATCGTCGGGGAAAGGCGATTTTGTCATAGCATTATGAGAAGAATTAGAATAGTACATTTTCTATAAAAAAACGCATACAATCTTGTGTTGAATCTCAAGGTTCGGAATGAGAACTTAGGGCAATCTAGTGGTGATGTGAACGGTGATAGGAGGTTGTCGAATATTATTTGAAAAGCCAGTGTTCCCCAAAATATTAGAAATTTTGCCCGACGGGCAACAATGAACAGCCAGTCCATGTCAAGAGAGTTACGCACCATCAATTCACCTTAGGGATGTGCTACATTTGTGGTGTGGAAGATGACAGAATTTTTCGTGCTCTTGTGTCATTCTCTAAGGCTCATGCCCTCAGTTTGGAGATGAGGGATTTGTGGAAACTAATGTGAGAAGAGGGTTTTATTTATTCAGGAGACCTTAGGAATGATTTGATTTTTGGTAAAAGAGAAGATTATGCCACTACCTATACTAATTTTATTGAGAATTAATGGTCTTCCTTTTTGTCCTGCCATACCTTCCCGAATTTGGATTCTAATAACAAAGTTAAGGAAGTGGTGGTGAGGTTAGTCCTATGTGTTTGTGTTTGAGTATATGTGGAGTGCGACATCCTACTCCTTCTGATTGCATCAAGATGAACGTGGATACTAGTTTCGTGGAGAGCATTACATCTGCAAGCATGGGAGTTGTTGCCAAAAACTATTTTGGTAAAGTCATAATTTCTTTTTGGCATTGTATTGGTTGGTGCTCCATTATGGAAGAACCGAGGTTTCATGCTTGCATCGCGGATCTCTACATAGGTATCACTCTTCATAAGGCTATTATTTTGGAAACCGAGCTTTCGTTGAAAATGATATCCTTGGATAGGTCCCCTCAAGTTGATCTTAAGAAAGAAGCTTTGAGCACCTCTAATCTCCTCCATAGTTTTAACTTGTTGAAGATTAATCGTCCGACAAATGGGTTGACGCATCAGATTGTGAAATTTAAGTTTGATAACAAGTCTGATGGTGCTTTAGCTAATATGTCTCACCATGTATGCCGCATTGACGTAACGAATGATTGTAACAACATTTTAATTAATTACATTAGTGGTGTTTTAAAATAAATCATAAGCGTGCATTAGCACAATCAAGAGTAGGATCACGAGCAGCTGCCTTCATTTCATCCTTTTCTTTTTAGTTCACATTCTTGGTTGAAATTCTCATGTGTTTCACCTTCAAGCCCTGGAGTTAAGAATATCCATCCAACACTAGTGGCATCCGTAAGAAACATGTGCCAAAATTTAAATTAATTTTAGCGTGAACGCTGAATTTCAGTTTTTTTTTTCAATCATGTTTTGCTGCTACAAACATAAACCCTTGAAAGCTGCACTTAATTAACATATAAACCTGTGATTGTCTGTGTTAAAAAACACTAGTGGCATCCGTAAGAAACCTGGGCCAAAATTTTATTTAATTTTAGAGTGAAACGTTGAATTCCCGTCTTTTTTTCAATCCTTTTTTACTGGTAATATAAACCCTTGAAAGACACACTTAATAAGCAAACCTTTTTGTTTTGCGAGTCACTTAATAAGGAAACCTTATTTCTGTCTTTAATTTTTTAAGGAAAGACCATTATGACTAGCAGCTTTATTAAAACTCAAATAATGTTTACATCGTCAACGAGCTTACTGACAATAACAATGCTTATAAAGTAAATGAGCTAGCATATGAGCCGCTTGATTACAAGATCTATAACAATGCTTATAAACGACCTTCCCAATTGAAGTACCAGTGTCCACACATTCTGCGAATATTGCCACCACCGAGTCCCACCATATTGTTTGTTCATCACAGTAACTGATTACCTGCAAAGAGTCTGATTCAGCTTCTACCCGATTACACCCAAAGAAGTTAACAAAAAGTCTCTGTCTGTAATTAATCAGCAATCAAACACATTAAGCTACGAGCAAGGAGCGCTTGCTCGTTGCGTCCATGATGGCAACGCTATGCGACAAAAGAAAAATCATGCAAAAGATTGCGAGATGGAGAAAAAGCGTGGCGTGCGCGATTGGGCCTGTCCCACAAAATAACTCCCCTACCCACACGCTCTCGCCCCAAAACCTGAATCCTTCTCGTATCCCCCAGTTCTTCCGCGGCCGCCGACCTCTGCCCCAACCTCGTCGCCTCCTCTGATGTCCTTCCATCACACCCCGAGCCCCTCATCGTCTCTTCCCACCCGCTCCTCTGCTCTGTGCCGCCGGCCTCCCTCTCGGCCGCTCTACCCGACCAACGTGATGGGGAGCAAGATCTGCGCTCACATGCCTCATCATCGCCTTCGTCTTCCGTTGTGCGCCTGAACATCGGCTACATGGACAAGGACCTCGTCGGCTCGCACACAATAGGTTAACTGCCGGTAGTAGAGGTGCAGCAACGGCCGACGGTGGTGGACCAGATCGGCGCGTCATGAGGGTGGACACGAAAGTCGTCACGTGCAGAGCAGAGCGAGGGCGGCCTGGCGGCCGGGCACGGTCTGGAGAACCGGTGGTCGTAGTGTGTGATCTGGGCGGGTGTGACCTGCGTGAGTTGGAGGTGAGGTGACGGCCTTAACCAGGACGACGTCGAAGATCCTCATAATGCATCTGGGAGAGGAGCTCGTCAAGGATCTCATTCCAGTGCTGGAAACATATATCTTTTCATTTGATGGAGTTCTATTCTAATGTAATTCCAGGGTCATATATGGAGGACTGGATTTGAAAGGAAAGATTTGGAAGGAGTTTCGTTTTAGGATGTTCCTGAGGCACTAAAGAACTAGCAATCTCACTATATGAAGGTATGTATATATTTGGTCAAACTCTTCTGAAATCTGAATTAGGCCTTTGAGGCATAAAACTGGATTGTCACTTTATTTGTTTATTGTTCTTACTTCGTAAATGAGTGATTTAGGTCAGAAAGTTGATTCCTGAGCTATAGTGTAAAGAACAATACCCATATCCGAACTCCATAATTCATTCACAAAAAAACAGTGTACTTCCGCAATGTGCCGAACCATTGAGATAGTCATCAAACATTCAATTGCTCTACTGTTTGTATGTTCTAATCTCATATACGCAGAAGGATTGATGCACATAAGCAATATAGGTTTGAATAAACCAGAATGATGCTATGGAATGCTCAGCTCTTCACCACACTGAGAAATCAAATTGTTTTTCCGGCTGGTAGATTGTCAAAAGTCGTAAATGTAGAGAAGCATAGAGTATTAGTTGAACATGTAGATGTAACCGAGCTCTATTATACTTAAAAGAGAATAAATATAAATGCGAGGAGATCAAGAAGTTGATAGTTGAGCCGGACTGCTTGAGAAACCGGGTTCGGGAGCTGAAACCCAACAAGAACCGGGGCTTCAAAAAAGATGTAAGCTCTCCTGCTATACGATTGCCTGCGTGTTCTTTAATTTGAAATCGTTGTAGTCATTTTTTGCTTTCTTGCTCATATGTTTCTCACCAATAGTTATTGTACAAAAGGATTTGCTATACATGATGTTTGTTTGACCAAAACCCTTTCCTTATGGTTTACCCATATGATTTTTTCTGAAGAAAATATGTCAATCAGGTACTCCACTATTATGCAACTCTAAAAGTAATTATTTGTTTATAGAGACTACTTTGTGTCGATTCAATTATATCTTTGTTCACCTTGTTATCTAGGTTGATCCATGCTCTTATGGAACTAATTTTGGTGGTGAAATATCTTCCCTCAAACTGATGAAAATATTTTCCTTTTTTCTTTGCAGCCTTACTAATTAGTTTTGCAAATCTGCGACTACAGTATACATTCTAATTTGCGACGTATGTGGATACACATATGACATATGTTTCCATTGTACCGGTGTTTCCTCCTATGTTTTTTTTCTTTTCTCAAATTTGCTTTCATTCAAGTGACCATTTGGCGCTCAGATATGAAGTATTTGGCCACTGTTGTTTGAATTTATAGGCATGTTATAGCCATGATATGTGATGACAGTATTAACCCCTTCATGGATAATGTGTTAAAAGGTAATGAAAATCAGCTGCTGGATGCCCATTTATGGTCCTGTTTTCCTTGTTCTTGCTGTACACACTACAAATCAGTTTCACAAATTTCTGATATGATTTTCTTCAATGATGATTTTTGCAGAAGAACTTGCCTTTTTGTTGAAATAAAAGATGATCAGTTTTGACACTGACCAGAGATCATACGAAGGGGGTGAGCTAACACTGTTGCACTATGCTTCATGCTTTTCTATCATAGTTTGCGTCTTAAAAATTTCCCTAGCAATTTCAGGGCAAGCAAATATGCTATAGACAGATACATAGAAGGCAATCAGTGCAGTGGATGATGCGAGAAAAAAATGTCTTTGGGTCGAAGCCCACTTACTGATATTCTCATGGTGTTTTAACCAATATATATGTAGATGCCTATAGCTATTCCTATTAGTAATGATCATCCTGTAGGATGTTAATCAGTACCTTACTTTTGAGTTTCAAAGTTGAAGAGGTCATTACTTACTATTTATATGTTACAATGAATATCAGTTTGTAGAAATAATGTGTAAAATTCAGAGTTTATTGACCATGATCACCACTGAAAAATAGAAATGCATTAGACCTTGGAGGCTACTTGTGAAAAGGAAGTGCTTCAGGTTACTCTTTGACTATTTGTAGGTCTTTTTTTGTAAACTCGTGGTTTCTTCAAGGACTTATGGTAAGAATGGTGTGTTTATATTAACTGGCTGAAGAAGGAAGGCACATGGAAAGAATATGAGATGCAAAAACTCCTAACTTTAAATCAGAAGCAAGAAAATGGTCAATTTTCACATTTATTTCCTTTCTTGTTGCTTCCAAATAACTTGGTAGTTATGCTAGCCTGCTCCATGCAGGTTTTACAATGAAAAACTGAAGAACTTGTGATGGACTGAAAGATTTGCTCAAAACTAAGGCGTCCACCCAGGATACATATGGCTAGAAGCTATAGAGAGTGGTTTCTTTTCAGCTGCTAATGAGATATTTATGTGTTCATAGGTATATGTTCACTTTCTTCGCTCCCATTTCTATGCATTATGGTTCACCTTTGGAAAAAGCTGTTGTGTAGTATTTCTATGTGTTTTGGTTCGCATATATGTGGTTATTTTAATTCTGGAGAATTGAATTAGTTAAGTGCCCGTTTATAAGAAGAAGAGAGATATACCAGTCACTTGTGTGTTAGTTATTGTTTCAAACATGGCAATCAAAGCCTACAGAAAATTCAAACAATTAATTGCCGATCCTCTCCCTTGGGTAAAATAGTGATTGCCCGATTCTTAGATACTTGGTTGCATTTGCTATGTTATTTTCAGTATAAATGTATTGAGTTACTGTGACTACCACGACACTTGAATATTTAGTCTGTGTGTTAGATGTGAGTAATGGATAGGGTCACACTAACACCTTTTTTCCTCCATTTATATTTTTTATCTTGAACTTTGTTTTGGTGCACCTGCTCTGGAGACTTACTTATCTTTCTCGTTGTCGTCCTCCTACAGATTCAGGTTATACCCTTGTTGGTAAGCTTGTGAGTAAGGTGTCGTTTGAGGTGATTCTCCCATTTATCTTATTTTTCTTATTATTATGTCAGCATAGTACCCTAGGTTTCAGGTTCATGTCCACTACATTTGTATCAATTACAATATTGAATTTGTATGCTTTGATCTGATAAGCTATCAGAGCTTCCAGCATTCTAGCCTTCATGTGAGCATATTATAGCGTCGAGCTTTATTTTCGCTAGATTTTTACAACTATGTTAAAAAGGATACATATGCCATGTTCTACAATTAAAGCTTTTTTGTAAAGCTTATATTACCTATGATGCCCTCGCAGAAAACATGTTAATATTTGTTCCATGGTCTTTCAGGAGGGCCACAAGGCTAGGATGGTTTGTCAGAGCAACATCTACCCTCCCTGGCACAAATATTGATTCCATTAACCAGGTTTGGGAAGTGAAACATAACATACAGAACAATATTAAGATGGTAGCTTGCCACACGTTACCCGACTAACATCAGTCTGATTAGACTATGCTTCAGCATAACAGCTAGGCCTTGCATAAGTACAACAGATGCTCCTTTGTATTTTACAAATACAATGGTCTATTTTCGAACGAAAATGCTTTACTAGTATAAATAATGGTTCGTTGTTAACTGAAGGTACAAAGATCTATTTTAGTGTTTTTTTTGCGTTTGAAGAGAGTAAGGTGCAAAACTGACTCAAATGATTTCCAGTATTTTGGATAGAGTTCCAAGTATC
This sequence comes from Aegilops umbellulata, assembly GCA_032464435.1. Taxonomy (NCBI): domain Eukaryota; kingdom Viridiplantae; phylum Streptophyta; class Magnoliopsida; order Poales; family Poaceae; genus Aegilops; species Aegilops umbellulata. Next base: position 356,658,544 of record CP136059.1, on the reverse strand, counting down.
TACCATATGTTAATTATCTATGAAAATTTCTTAGCATGTGGCCATCTAAATTTATTTTTTTCCTAAGCCGCACAAACCAGATTCAAAGAGTTGCAAGAAAGGAGAACTATCTAAAATGATGTTCTACCTGTCAGATCCTTCAGATCGGTCTAGGCTAGATCAATCGGTGATTTACCTTCTCCTTGGCTCGACGAGCTCGAACCAGCAGCCATGGTGGTGTTGTGGCGGCGGCGATTGCAGTAAGATGGCGAGGTGATGGCCGAGCTTCCCGTCAGTACTGCACTAACCCTAGATCGGTAGGGATGTAGGTGGGGTGTACGGCGTCGCGACGAACCTCGTGATGCGAGCCGCCGACCCTCACCTCTTTATATATAGTGTAGGTGACAGGGGCCCGTCACCCATAGTGGGTTGAGCGCCCCCGATCAGGGCACGGATCTAAGGGCCCGGTGGGCCGTTGGGCCCACACGGTGGTGATCATGAAGGAAATATGCCCTAGAGGCAATAATAAAGTTGTTATTTATTTCCTTATATCATGATAAATGTTTATTATTCATGCTAGAATTGTATTAACCGGAAACATAATACTTGTGTGAATACATAGACAAACAGAGTGTCACTAGTATGACTCTACTTGACTAGCTCGTTGATCAAAGATGGTTATGCTTCCTAGCCATTGACATGAGTTGTCATTTGATTAACGGGATCACATCATTAGGAGAATGATGTGATTGACTTGACCCATTCCGTTAGCTTAGCACTCGATCGTTTAGTATGTTGCTATTGCTTTCTTCATGACTTATACATGTTCTTATGACTATGAGATTATGCAACTCCCGTTTACCGGAGGAACACTTTGTGTGCTACCAAACGTCACAACGTAAATGGGTGATTATAATGGTGTTCTACAGGTTTCTCCAAAGGTACTTGTTGGGTTGGCGTATTTCGAGATTAGGATTTGTCACTCCGATTGTCGGAGAGGTATCTCTGGGCCCTCTCGGTAATGCACTTAGGTTAAGCCTTGCAACTAATGATTTAGTTGCGAGATGATGTATTACGGAGCGAGTAAAGAGACTTGCTGGTAACAAGATTGAACTAGGTATTGAGATACCGACGATCGAATCTCGGACAAGTAACATACCGATGACAAAGGGAACAACGTATGTTGTTATGCGGTCTAACCAGTAAAGATCTTTGTAGAATATGTGGGAGCCAATATGAGCATCCAGGTTCCGCTATTGGTTATTGACCGGAGACGTGTCTCGGTCATGTCTACATAGTTCTCGAACCCGTAGGGTCCACACACTTAAAGTTTCGATGACGGTTATATTATGAGTTTATGAGTTTTGATGTACCGAAGGTTGTTCGGAGTCTCGGATGTGATCAAGGACATGACGAGGAGTCTCGAAATGGTTGAGACATGAAGATTGATATATTGGAAGCCTATATTGGATATCGGGTGAAATCGGGATTTTACCGGAGTACCGGAGGGGTTACCGGAACCCCCCGGGGGTTAACAGGCCATAGTGGGCCTTAGTGGAGAAGAGGAGAGGCGGCCAGGGCAAGGGCCGCGCGCCCCTCCCCCTAGTCCGAATAGGACAAGGACAGGGGGGTGGCGCCCCCCCTTTCCTTCTTCTCCTCCACCTGTTTCCCCCTCTTCTCCTAATCCAACAAGGAAAAGGGAGGGAGTCCTACTCCACCGGGAGTAGGACTCCTCCTGGCGCGCCCCCTCCTGGCCGGCCGCACCTCCCCCCTTGCTCCTTTATATACAGGGACAGGGGGGCACCCTAGAGACACAACAATTGCTCGTTTGATCTTTTAGCCGTGTGCGGTGCCCCCCTCCACCATAGTCCACCTCGATAATACTGTAGCGGTGTTTAAGCGCAGCCCTGCGTCGGTAGAACATCATCATCGTCACCACGCCGTCGTGCTGACGAAACTCTCCCTCAACACTCGGCTGGATCGGAGTTCGACGGACGTCATCAGGCTGAACGTGTGCTGAACTCGGAGGTGCCGTGCGTTCGGTATTTGATGGTGAAGACGTACGACTACATCAACCGCGTTGTGCTAACGCTTCCGCTTTCAGTCTACGAGGGTACGTGGACAACACTCTCCCCTCTCGTTGCTATGCATCACCATGATCTTGCGTGTGCGTAGGAATTTTTTTGAAATTACTACGTTCCTCAACAGTGGTATCCGAGCCAGGTTTTATGCGTTGATGTTATATGCACGAGTAGAACACAAGTGAGTTGTGGGCGATACAAGTCATACTGCTTACCAGCATGTCACACTTTGGTTCAGTGGTATTGTTGGATGAAGCGGCCCAGACCGACATTACACGTACACTTATGTGAGACTGGTTCTACCGACGTGCTTTGCACATAGGTGGCTGGCGGGTGTCAGTTTCTCACACTTTAGTTGAACCGAGTGTTGCTATGCCCGGTCCCTGCGAAGGTTAAAACAACACCAACTTGACAAACTATCGTTGTGGTTTTGATGCGTAGGTAAGAACGGTTCTTGCTAAGCCCAGTAGCAGCCACGTAAAACTTGCAACAACAAAGTAGAGGACGTCTAACTTGTTTTTGCTGGGCATGTTATGATGTGATATGGTCAAGACATGATGCTAAATTTTATTGTATGAGATGATCATGTTTTGTAACCGAGTTATCGACAACTGGCAGGAGCCATATGGTTGTCGCTTTATTGTATGCAATGCAATCGCCTTGTAATGCTTTACTTTATCACTAAACGGTAGCGATAGTAGTAGAAGCATAAGATTGGCGAGACGACAACGATGCTACGATGGAGATCAAGGTGTCGCACCGGTGACGATGGTGATCATGGCGGTGCTTCGGAGATGGAGATCACAAGCACAAGATGATGATGGCCATATCATATCACTTATATTGATTGCATGTGATGTTTATCCTTTATGCATCTTATCTTGCTTTGATTGACCGTAGCATTATAAGATGATCTCTTACTAAATTTCAAGATAGAAGTGTTCTCCCTGAGTATGCACCGTTGCCAAAGTTTGTCGTGCCCAGACACCACGTGATGATCGGGTGTGATAAGCTCTACGTCCATCTACAACGGGTGCAAGCCAGTTTTGCACACGCAGAATACTCAGGTTAAACTTGACGAGCCTAGCATATGCAGATATGTCCTCGGAACACTGACTCCGAAAGGTCGCACGTGAATCATATAGTAGATATGATCAACATAGTGATGTTCACCATTGAAAACTACTCCATTTCACGTGATGATCGGTTATGGTTTAGTTGATTTGGATCACGTGATCACTTAGAGGATTAGAGAGATGTCTATCTAAGTGGGAGTTCTTAAGTAAAATGATTAATTGAACTTAAATTTATCATGAACTTAGTACCTGATAGTATCTTGCTTGTCTATGTTGATTGTAGATAGATGGCCCGTGCTGTTGTTCCGTTGAATTTTAGTGCATTCCTTGAGAAAGCAAAGTTGAAAGATGATGGTAGCAATTACACGGACTGGGTCCATAACTTGAGGATTATCCTCATTGTTGCACAGAAGAATTACGTCCTGGAAGCACTGCTGGGTGCCAAACCTGCTGCAGGAGCAACACCAGATGTTATGAACGTCTGGCAGAGCAAAGCTGATGACTACTCGATAGTTCAGTGTGCCATGCTTTACGGCTTAGAACCGGGACTTCAACGACGTTTTGAACGTCATGGAGCATATGAGATGTTCCAGGAGTTGAAGTTAATATTTTAAGCAAATGCCCGGATTGAGAGAAATGAAGTCTCCAATAAGTTCTACAGCTGCAAGATGGAAGAGGATAGTTCTCTCAGTGAGCATATACTCAGAATGTCTGGGTATAACAATCACTTGATTCAACTGGGAGTTAATCTTCCGGATGATAGCGTCATTGATAGAATTCTTCAATCACTGCCACCAAGCTACAAGAGCTTCATGATGAACTATAACATGCAAGGGATGGATAAGACGATTCCCGAGCTCTTCGCAATGCTAAAGGCTTTGGAGGTAGAAATCAAGAAGGAGCATCAAGTGTTGATGGTCAATAAGGCCACCAGTTTCAAGAAAAAAGGGCAAAGGGAAGAAGAAGGGGAACTTCAAGAAGAACAACAAACAAGTTGCTGCTCAAGAGAAGAAACCCATGTCTGTACCTAAGCCTGAGATTGAGTGCTTCTACTGCAAGCTGACTAGTCACTGGAAGCGGAACTACCCCAAGTATTTGGCGGATAAGAAGGATGGCAAGGTGAACAAAGGTATATGTGATATACATGTTATTGATGTGTACCTTACCAGAGCTCGCAGTAGCACCTCGGTATTTGATACTGGTTCTGTTGCTAATATTTGCAACTCGAAACAAGGACTACAGATTAAGCGGACACTAGCTATGGATGAGGTGACGATGCGCGGGGGAAATGGTTCCAAAGTTGATTAATCGCCGTCGGCACACTACCTCTACATCTACCTTAGGGATTAGTATTAGACCTAAATAATTGTTATTTGGTGCCAGCGTTGAGCATGAACATTATATCTGGATCTTGTTTGATGCGAGACGGTTATTCATTTAAATCGGAGAATAATGGTTGTTCTATTTATATGAGTAATATCTTTTATGGTCATGCACCCTTGAAGAGTGGTCTATTTTTGATGAATCTCGATAGTAGTGATACACATATTCATAGTGTTGAAGCCAAAAGATGCAGAGTTGATAATGATAGTGCAACTTATTTGTGGCACTGCCGTTTAGGTCATATCGGTGTAAAGCGCATGAAGAAACTCCATACCGATGGACTTTTGGAACCACTTGATTATGAATCACTTGGTACTTGTGAACCGTGCCTCATGGACAAGATGACTAAAATGCCGTTCTCCGGTACTATGGAGATTTGTTGGAAATCATACATACAGATGTATGTGGTCCGATGAATGTTGAGGCTCGTGGCGGATATCGTTATTTTCTCACCTTCACAGATGATTTGAGCAGATATGGGTATATCTACTTAATGAAACATAAGTCTGAAACATTTGAAAAGTTCAAAGAATTTCATAGTGAAGTTGAAAATCATCGTAACAAGAAAATAAAGTTTCTACGATCTGATCATGGAAGAGAATATTTGAGTTACGAGTTTGGTCTACATTTGAAACAAAGCGGAATAGTTTTGCAACTCATGCCACCCGGAACACCACCGCGTAATGGTGTGTCCGAACGTCGTAATCGTACTTTACTAGATATGGTGCGATCTATGATGTCTCTTACTGATTTACCGCTATCGTTATGGGGTTATGCTTTAGAGACGGCTGCATTCACGTTTAATAGGGCACCATCAAAATCCGTTGAGACGACGCCTTATGAACTGTGGTTTGGCAAGAAACCAAAGTTGTCGTTTCTTAAAGTTTGGGGCTGCGATGCTTATGTGAAAAAGCTTCAACCTGATAAGCTCGAACCCAAATCAGAGAAATGTGTCTTCATAGGATACCCAAAGGAGACTGTTGGGTACACCTTCTATCACAGGTCCGAAGGCAAGACATTCGTTGCTAAGAATGGATCCTTTCTAGAGATGGAGTTTCTCTCGAATGAAGTGAGTGGGAGGAAAGTAGAACTTGATGAGGTAACTGTACCAGCTCCGTTATTGGAAAGTAGTTCATCACAGAAACCAGTTCCTGTGACGCCTACACCAATTAGTGAGGAAGTTAATGATGATGATCATGGAACTTCAGATCAAGTTGTTACTGTACCTCGTAGGTCAACCAGAGTAAGATCCGCACCAGAGTGGTACGGTAATCCTGTTCTGGAGGTTATGTTACTAGACCATGACAAACCTACGAACTTTGAAGAAGCGATGGTGAGCCCAGATTCCGCAAAATGGCTTTAGGCCATGAAATCTGAGATGGGATCCATGTATGAGAACAAAGTGTGGACTTTGGTTGACTTGCCCGATGATCGGCAAGCCATTGAAAATAAACGGATCTTCAAGAAGAAGACTGACGCTGACGGTAATGTTACTGTCTATAAAGCTCGACTTGTTGCGAAAGGTTTTCGACAAGTTCAAGGGATTGACTACAATGAAACCTTCTCACCCGTAGCGATGCTTAAGTCTGTCTGAATCATGTTAGCATTTGCCGCATTTTATGATTATGAAGTTTGGCAAATGGATGTCAAAACTGCATTCCTGAAGCTACTCCATTTCACGTGATGATCGGTTATGGTTTAGTTGATTTGGATCACGAGATCGTAGAGGCTAAACCCTAGAAGCTAGCCTATGGTATGATTCTTGTTGTCCTACGGACTAAACCCTCCAGTTTATATAGGCACCGGAGGGGGCTAGGGTTACACAGAGTCGGTTACAATGGGAGGAGATCTAAATATCCGTATTGCCAAGCTTGTCTTCCACGCCAAGGAAAGTCCCATCCAGACACGGGACGAAGTCTTCAATCTTGTATCTTCGTAGTCCAGGAGTCCGGCCAAAGGTTATAGTCCGGCTATCCGGACACCCCCTAATCCAGGACTCCCTCAGTAGCCCCTGAACCAGGCTTCAATGACGACGAGTCCGGCGCGCAAATTGTCTTCAACATTGCAAGGCGGGTTCCCCCTCCGAATACTTCATATAAGATTTTGAATCACAAGGATAGTGTCCGGCTCTGCAAAATAAATTCCACACACTGCCATAGAGAGAATAACATTTACACAAATCTAATCTGCTGACGTACCCCGCAGTGTAACATCACACCACGGCCAAGTCTTTATTTGAATCGTTTTATTATCCCACCTCAGCGTGTTTAGCGAGGCGGTTTCCTTGGCACGTCCTGTCGAAGCAGAGATCGTGTCCCCTTATTTCGGGATTCTCATCAATACGGGCGTGGGTAACCCAACCGCGCCATTGATTACGGCTCTTGGGAGATAAGCGAGTTTTACCAGGCTGGTGGGGACGCATAGTTTCGTCCGCCCATATAAGGGGATAAGGATCCACCTTTTCACCTACGCCTTCTTCCTCCTTTGCTCATCCATTTTCGCATACTCGAGCTCCAGCGCCCAAGTTCGCACTCCCACCTCAACCTTCTCCAGCCATGTCCGGAGCGGGAGGCAAGTGGATGGTCTCCTCCGTTACGGAGGGAGACGTCAAAAAGTTGCGGAGAGCCGGATATCTGCCTGATGACATCACACACCGGCTCCTCGACAAGGGGCAGCTCATCCCCACCCCCAAGCCCCATGAGAGGGTCGTCTTTCTTACCCATTTCCTTCGCGGACTGGGATTCCCCCTCCATTCATTCGTTCGGGGGCTCATGTTCTACTAAGGCCTGGACTTCCACGATATGGCCCCGAACTTTATCCTCAACATCTCGGCGTTTATCATCGTGTGCGAGGCCTTCCTCTGCATCCGGCCCCACTTCAGCTTATGGCTGAAGACCTTTAATGTCAAGCCGAAGGTTGTGGGTGGCCGCCAGGCGGAGTGCGGAGGTGCCATGGTGGGCAAGATGCCCAACGTCCTATGGCTCGAGGGCTCCTTCGTGGAGACCATAAAGGGGTGGCAATCGGGGTGGTTCTACATCACCGAGCCGCGTGACCCCAAATGGGTCGCAGCCCCCGAGTTTCGATCCGGAGCCCCTACGCGGCTCACCTCCTGGAAAGAGACGGGTCTGGCATGGGGAAGTTCGGGAGAGGTGACCAGACTCCAAACATGTGTCCAGAACCTAGTGAGCAGGAATCTCAAGCTAGTCAATGTAGTCCAGATTATGCTCATCCGCCGGATCCTCCCATGTCAACAGCGGGCTTTCAATTTGTGGGAGTTCGACTCGGCCCAGCACCGAACTTTGAGCAGGCTCTTCGACACAATGTACGAAGATGCCTGGAAGGTGCTGTTCAAGGGCGCCGAGGCTCCCGCATCCGCTACCGAGGATCGCGGATTCTCCACGCAGCGCCAAGCCAACGCGGTAAGCTATTTTACCTTTTACAGGATGCTTGTCTTTCATAGTTTGACTCTATGTGGGATCTAACCTCCCGTACCTTTAGCAAGATTGGCAGGAGATGTCCGGACAGATTAGCTGTCCGGATCCATTGCCCGAAGACCCAGCAGATGCCAATTTGGCGAAGCTGCTGGTTCCGGCACCTTACGTGGTGCCAGAGAGGAAGGCCAAGAAGAAGGCCGCGGGGACTCGAAAGAGTTCCCGGCGTCTGGTGGTGTCGGAGTCGTCGTCCGACAGCTCCGAGACGCACTCCTCCCGTGAAGACGAGGAGGAGGAAGAAGAGGCCTCTCCCCCTCCAGTGGGGGGAGGAAAGAAAAGGAAGGCCGCCCCAGCTGGGGAGGCCTGAGGGTCCAAGAAGGGGAAAACCCTTCTTCCGGACTACTCCACCAACGCCACCGACGACGAAGAGGAGTGGCCGCACAGGGCCAAGCCCCTGGTGAAATTGTAAGTGTTCGGAGACTAGAATGACTCATCGCGTTCCTTTATTGCATAGCTTTTCCTGACGCCGAATATGTTTATGCAGTCCGCCCAAAGACGGGCTCGACACGTTGTCGAGTGGTTCCCTGGATTCGTCGTATGTGAACAGTACTTCACTTCCGGCCGCCTCCTCCCCTCATCCTACGGATAACGCCGAGGTGTTGTCCCAGGAGGCTCCAGGCCAGGAGGAGGTGGTCCCGGAGGCGCCACAAGGCGACCTCCTGGACTTCAGGTGCACAGGGGACAAAACCCCCAAGGGCTCCGAGTCCGGCCCTAGGTCGGACACCGCTCCGGAACCTTCAAAGGTTCCGGAGTCCGGCAGGCGGCCCCCTAAGAAGAAGGGCAAGCCTACAACACCGGTGACCTCCGCCCAACCGGAGGCACCGGATAACTTGCTGGAGGTGCTTAACAGCGCCTCCATCGACGAGGGGCACCGCGCTATTATGAGTGCGGTGATTCAGAAGGTTCAGTCCGCTAAGGGCGGGCTAACCGAAGCCTGTGCCAGCCTGTTGACAGGCTTTGAGGTATGTAAAAAATATGTAAAAATATTACCGCATAGACAGTAGCCCCCGATGCTCTGTTTGGCGTTCGGAAAGAAAAGCCGAATAGAGGATCTAATAACATTCGCAGGAGTCTAACAAAAGTAAGTCAATATGCGTGTGCAGGCTTCACTGTTGGCGTCCGCCGCACTGACTGCGGAGGTGGACACGCTGAAGCAGAACCTCGAGCGGTCCGAGCAAGAGCTCGGCCTTGCCAAGAAGCAGCTCAAGGACAAAGAAGGTAAGAGATACCTTTTTTAAAAAATATATAAAAGGTGCAATTGCAAGAAAATGACAGGATTAATGTGGCTATTGTAGGGGCCACGACTGAGGTGGCAACCCTTAAGCAGGTGCTGTCCGAGGCCGAAAAGAAGGCAACCTCGGAGCGCACCAAGCGGGAGAAGCATGAGGCGTAGGTTGGCGAGGGCGGCAAGAGCTCCAGGCTCTCATGAAAAAACATGAGAGTTTGGAGCTTGACTCGAAGACGCGAGAGTCCGAGCTCGCGGCGGCCATTGAAAGTGCCAAGTCTGCCAAGGCCGAAGCCCAGAAGGCCCTCCAAGAAGTTGAGGCGATGAAGAAGATAGCGGCGGGTAAGGCTTTCTTTATGCAAAACAAGCATGTGAAAGTGAATTATTTCTTACTTACCAGAATCCGGAGCTCTCCAGGAGCATTCGCAGATTTGCCCCGCAGCGTGTCCGATGCCGCCGCCTTCTATCGAGCCGAGGAGGGAAGCTCGATGGAGAAGGTGTTCTGGTCTCAGTATGCTGAGGCCGGACACCCGGTGCCTTTGAGCAACCAGTTGAAGCAACTGGTCGAGCTCCACAAGGTGGCCGAACAGGCCCTGAAGGGCTTTATAGTTTGGCTGTGGCCTGGAGAGGCCCTGCCTGGGAGCTACTTCGGGCTGGTGAGGCGGATGGTGGATGCATGTCCGAGGCTTGAGGTCGTCAAGCGCTCCGTCTGCATCGAGGGTGCCCGTAGGGCCCTTGCCCGTGCTAAGGTGCACTGGGGCAAATTGAATGCCGTGAAGCTTGTGAAGGACGGGCCGCCGCAGGGCAAGGAGCATCGCCACCCCAAGATGTATTATGAGGGTGTCTTGAAGGGTTCCCGCCTTGTGGCGGATGAATGCTCGAAAGATGTAATATTTGAGTGAAACTTTGTTCGTTTTATCCTGTGCACTGAAAACTTGTTCATATGCTCTATGCAACGCTTGTTTAAATCAAAATATTACCTTCTGTGCGGCCGTTTATTACATTTGAGGGATGGCAATTCGTCGGCTTCTGCCCCCATGCCACGAGTGCCGGGGTGTTCGGGATAAACCTGAGCACTCTTTTTCCCATTATTGGGTCCTTCGAGGGAGGTGCTCAGCACAACGAACAAGGCAATCGGACTATAATGCGTTATCACTCTCACTTAGCCATAGAATTCTATAATTTTAAATTTCAGGGAAGCCCCTAGTATTCGGAAGACCGAGTTCGGGGCGCTATACACGCCTAGGCCGGACAAAGCCGGCTCCTCGCTCTAAGCGGCATAAGTCTTTAAGGACTCGAAACCTTCCCGAACAGTGACCAGCTCTCGCCCTATCATGACAGTCAGTTTTAGCTTTCTCTACTGAGGTGCTTAGGCCCAGCTCAACTGGGGCACAATCGCAGTAGTTCTCCCAGCGCTACCTTAGCCGATATAGCGGAACGTAAGGTACCAAAACATGGGAGCCGGGCAAACCCAACAATTGACCAAAGACATGATTCGGAGCTGATGCATATAATGCTATAAGATCGGAGGGCCGCACTTGTGAAAGTGTTCGGACTTCTCACGCCATGTTATGGGGTGCTTGAGCCCCTGGCGTATTGGCCATACCAAAGTGTACGGGTGCTAAATGTCATAACTGAACATATATATTTAAAAAAATTGACTAGAGAATGCAGTAATAAGCTGAAGCTAAGCATTGTTTATTTTTATATGCTGCTGTAAAAGCAGAACGACACAAATAGTGCGATAAGCAAGAGATGGGACTATTTGACATGTCCCCCTCCAGGGGCGAGCTGCGAGATGATATGTAAGACAGGTATTTTGCTCGTTATAGAGACCACCTGGGAATTCGGCGTAGCTTCCTGCCTCCTTGGTTGTTGCATCATGTGTTCGGCAATTTTATTGCCGGACAGGCCTTCCGGATGATGGATGTGACATTCTAAAAATTTTCCTTTTGTTTTCAACAAAAACCTTGTTTGCTTTGAGAGAGGCCATTTAAAAAATTTGCCAGAAAACCTCTTCTCTTAAAAACTTCCTTTTTTTTGGCAAGGATTTTTATTTCTGTATCTTTTGCAAACTATGGTGTTTGATCTTTTAAAACTTTTTCTCTGTTGGCTCCCTGCTCAAAACATATTTTTGAAAATTAATTATTTTCTTTTAATAAAAGAACTCTATGAAAATTGGGGTTTTTCATATCTTGAGAACCACCCATGATTTTGTTTTGCCCCATGTGGTAAAACCCCTCCAAAACCTTCCCTCCTTCTTGAAACAATCTAAGTTCTCTGTCCCAACAAGTCAAACAAGTTTTGGATTTTATTTCAATTATTTTATCTCTCAAATCTTTTCTGACAATTATTTTGAACCTGAGTGTTTTTCAAAGCAAGTACCATATTGTATTTGAGTTTTGACCTCAAACCAACTCCTCTGGATTGTCCTTAGCACCCACAACCCAGAACCATCTTGATCCACTCTCCCTCTTTTCAAATTTTTCAAATTGCAGCCTCTGCAAGTTTGGACCAGATTTGCCAAATTTGGTAAAATTCATATCTCCTCTTCTCCAAAAATTCTACCTAAATTCAGGCAGCCTTCTGGTGCAATGAGAAGCCACTCCACCAAAAACCTGCTCAAGGAAAAATCCCTGCATGCCAAAATCATTCTGTCGAACACCTGGCATGCACTGTTACTGTTCATATTCAGTGAAATTCAGAGATTCAGTGTCGTTTCTTCGTCAGATTTTCAGACACATGTAAACTGTGCATTTGGCTCGTGCTCGCAGCCTCTTCTTCTTGTCTGGAGCACCACACGCGCGCTTGGCGCCTCCCTGGCGTTGGTGGCGCCCTGGCCCACCTGCGCCGACGTGTCCCGCGGCGGCAGAACCACCGTAGCGGCCGACAGGGGGCAACACTGCGGCATAACGCTGTTCAGCACCGCCCAAACCTTCTGAGAGCTCCGCGTGGCCACCTCCTTGCCAGCGCACGCATGCAACACCATCGCCGTGGCCTGGCACGCGCAGAGCGCGTTCTCTGCCGCCGACATGCCGTGCGGCCGTTTCGTCGAGGGTAGGCCGTAATCCTCCCTCCCGTGCTGAGCTGGACACTGGGATGGCACCAGTACTTCACCTAGATGATGCTCAATCCCCTAAGCCGACCGTCCACCCACAGCGCCGCCGTAATCGCCCGTTGGACTCATCCGTTCACGGCAACCGCCTCGGGCCGTCCATATATAGCCCCCCAAGCTTGCTCTTGCCCCCGCACAACTCCACCACCTCGCCAGACCCCGCCTAGCCACTTGAAGGGCCTCGAGGGGCCTTTCTTCCTCGACTCCGGCCACCTCCGTCCGCCTCGGGCTCCGGCAACGCTCTCTCCGGTGAGAACTCCTCCGACGCCCAAACCTCATCCGTCGCCTTCTCTTACACCTAGTGCTCTAACCCCCACCTCAATTGGATGCTTGCAGCCCTCTCCGGCGAAATCCATCAACGCCCGAACCACCGCCCGCCGGAGTCAAGGCCGCCGTCGACGTGAAGCTCGCCGGCGACCACCACCACCACCAACCGACGCGGAATGGCGCCCTGAACTCGGAGGTACCCTCCGATCCTCCTGCCCCGCCGTGGATCGCCGCCGGCGATCGCCGCGGCCCTCTGGCGCCAAAACTCTGCCTCCGTTTTCAAACCCGACGGGTGGGTCCACCCCGTCAGATTTTTATTGTTTTTGAATCGTTTTCTGGTAACACCTTCGGGCAAACTACGCTTTCTCCACTGAACTGACGTATTCGGGACTGAAACGATTTCTGTTTTATAAAGAGGACCGTGGAAAGTTTCTGTTTCATTACAGAAAGGTCCCTGGACAAAAACACTAACAACTTTTAAATAGAGGAGTATTTTTGAGTGATTCTTTTTCTGTCCTCTCTAAAATTTTGTCTAGTTTTTTATCAGATTTATTTGAAAAATATTTAGAATAATTTTTATGCACCTCTCAGTATTTACGTTAGTGCGTATGTTTCCTTTAAACCGTAGATACCGAAGGAGGTGACGGGGCCGCGAACTTCACCGAGCTAGGCTCTGACTACTCTGAACCAGGCAAGCATGTTTGAACTTTTGATATGATAAGTGTTTTGGCATGTTTGCATTTAGCAAGTTTCATGGCATGTTGATGAGCATACCGATGAACGTTATTTTTCATGCATAGTTGAGGCAAGTGAGTTCGATGATCCATACGTGTTGGATGTGAATGTGCATGGCCATGTGTTGGCATGAGGATGGATAAGATGGCAGTGTTGTAGCATGCCAGTCTTATGCCATACTATTTGACTTCAGTATCAGCCCGTATCGGTTCGGTTCCAATCCATTTCTCTTCCCGTACTACCACTAGTTTTCCGCAAGGGATATGGCTTAGTAGGTTGCAAACCGCTTTCCTGGTACACACCAAAAGGAGAGGCCGTGATGATGGTTTCATGGCCCTGGATTAAAGCCAGTCATCCGGTCAGGGGGCATGGGTGTTTCCGGTTGGGACCAAGAGGGGGGCACCCCTTAGAGCGCACGTACATAAATTTGATCCCATGCTATTCGAGATTGTGATCTCCCCGTCTCAAAGTTTTTCTTGTACGTTGTCTAGGGTGATTCCTGACATCATGAGGTGTGATGGGTGTGTACTGGATCGCTGTGTTTCCTTCCGAACTACCGTAAACGGAACTAGTCCTTTGGGACTACGGAAATCCGTTAGCTGTGGGTAATTTTAGTACAAACTCTGCAGAGTCATATATCCTCGAATCATCTCATCCATGTTCAAGTTCTGCATTATCTTATCCTGACAAGTGTCAGTTTCTGGTGACAGATACTCCGGTGAATCACATGAGAGCTAAGCCCAGTTAAATGTTTATTCCTATGGATGGACTAACCCGTTTATTATCATGAGCTGATTATTTATTATGAGTATTATTTTCCTTATGAAGAAAGCCCTTTCTGCGACGTCGCTCAGACGTCCGACTGTGGCGTTGTTATCTTTTATTTTCATTATAAGCCCTTTCTGCGATGTCACTCAGACGTCCGACTGTGGCGTTGTTATTATTTACTTTCAGCAAAAGCCCTTTCTGCGATGTCGCTCAGACGTCCGACTGTGGCGTTGTTATCTTTTATTTTCATTATAAGCCCTTTCTGCGATGTTGCTCAGACGTCTGACTATGGCGTTGTTATTATTTACTTTCAGCAAAAGCCCTTTCTGCGATGTCGCTCAGAGGTCCGACTGTGGCAGTACTGTTATTTCCTTTCAATACAAGCCTTTTCCGTGATGTCGCTTCGACGTCCGTCTGTGCCACGTATGTCTTTTATTTTCAGTTTAAACCCTTTACGTGGTGTCGCTTAGACGCCCGACTGTGGCATGATCTTTATTTACTTTTTCACCTTTCGAGGCGTCGCTTCAGACACCCGATCGGTTTTTCTTTTATTTCATTGGGATTTCAGGCGGACTACCGCCGATTCCCTTTTACTTACCTTGCCTGCTAAATTCTGAATGTGCATTGGTAAATTAATCATAACGCATTCATGCATGCATTTGTTATATCTTACGTCCGAACTGTCTTGCGAGTACTTCAAAGTACTCACCTGGCTTGTTGATTTGGCCAGATGCTGACGAAGGCGATCTCATGGATGAAGAACTCGATAGCACGTCCGACGCCTAGAGGAGTCCCAGTCAGTCTCGTGCGACCCTGGATTTGGTCACTCTATTATATCCGCTTCCGCAACCCGAATAGATTCATCGAGCCTCACCTCGACGCTCGATGAGATGCTAGTTTAAGAGTCATGTTATCCACTCCCCACTGTGTTATTCCACCCTCACTTTAAGCTCGAGTCAGTAGTATGCCACCACACCATTGTGTTATATCCTCCATTATGTATAATTATTGGCGCGCTTGTATTGAATTGTTGAGCACCCTTAGCTCGACCCTGTAATATAGTTTATGCTATTGGCTTATTGTATCAAGAAATTGTCTACCAGTGAGGAGGATTTTTCCTCATACTGGACTCAAAAGATCAGTCTTTCAATAAATATTTTTATTGGAAAGCCGGTCGTGACAAGCTTGGTACCAGAGCCGGGCTGACTGTAGGAAGCCACTAGGTGCGATCGCTAATCGGTTATTAGCATAATAGAGCTAAATTTTATTTTTGCAATTGTAGTCATTTTTCTGACAGTCAGCATAAATTTATGATCTGGCCATTCATAATTTTTGCCTACTTTGTAGATGGCCGACAACAGTTGCGAGTCTCAGACCTTCGCCAACGTGCCCGATGGGTTCATCAAGCTTCTCTTCTTCATCGTTCAGGTCGCGATGGGGCCATCTGTACGCCCAGTCGTCAATCTCTGCCAGCACAGAGTCAACGACAGTCTGACCATGCACCAGGCCTCGGTGCAATTCAGGGGAGGGCGTGGTGAGTTACGCCACTTCCGGTTCGTGGGAAGAGTCATGCCCACGGAGAAGCATGCTATTCAGATGGCAGCCCGCGAGGCGATAGCTCGTCTCAGGGATGTTCTTCCCGTGATGAAGGCTCGTCGTTACCGCTATCTCCCATGCCATGTGCCCTACACCTGTCACTACGCATACTCCTGCCCCAGAGGAGAGCGAGACGAGGCCTTTGAGATGCTTATTGAGTATCTCCGGGCCCTGGAGGCCGCCTTCGACAACCTGGTGGACGACTTCGTGGCCGCCCGCATGGACTTAGTCCATGGTTGTGCTGCCAACAGGAGGGAGCTCTTGCCCACCGCACCACCACTGACTTTTGTCTCGTCATCAGCATCCTATGCACCTACTCGTCGCCTGCCTTCTACCGAAGAATTCAACCAAGTCATTGCGCCCACTCCAGCGCGCACTACACCACCCTTCGCGCCAACTCCTGTTCGTGTTATTCCGCCGCTGGCACCCGCTCCATCTACTCGGCGCAGCACTACTCGTATGGAGCCTATTAGCGAGGAGGAAGTCGAGTCCCCAGTTTCGCTACGCCTCACCCTTGGCAGGGCCAAGGACATCATCAACATCTCCGACTAAGTACGCTTAGCCGTCATGCGATGCACTGCCTTGTAAGATATGCTGTGAGAAGCAGCTTGTTTGCGCATCATGTAGGAAGTGGAGAAGTGCACTAGCCTAAATAACATGTCAGGATTATGTACGCATATCCTGAGTGATGTATTGTATAATTATCGCCGCGTGTAAGATATGTAATGAGCAGTCCTTCTCCGTGCGCAAATCGATTTGTTTTCCTTAAGTAATTTTGGCTATTCAATTTATTTGCCAACCTTGTGCATTTATGGATTTGTTGTTGCGACCCTTTTCATTTTTCTTATGGGTTTTACAAAATATATCCCCAGAGTGAAAAATGTCTCGTCCTTGGACTCGCTCCATGCCAGCTCCGCCAAAGGAAAATTATGGCACTCAGCCGGACAACAATTTTACACAAGGGCAGTCAAGTCAATATTATAACGCTCAACCAGGCAACAATTTCACTCAAGGTCAGTCGAGTCAACAGGACAGTGAAACGACACTTTCCCAAATGTGCCGCCTTTATGAGCAGAGTTAGCAACAACATCGGGAAATGATGAACCAAGTCATCAACATGGGAAATCACCATGGGCAGTATCAGCAGCATTCCAAGTTATCTGAGCTACAAAAGACACGTCCCCCAACATACTGACAAGCCTCTTGAGGCCGAAGACTGGCTTTGAGATATGGAGAGAAAATTAATTATTGCAAAATGTTCAGACCCTGAAAAGGTACTTTATGCTCCGCACTATCTCACAAGAGCAGCTGCATCTTGGTGGGAGAATTTCCTGCACATGCATCCCAACGAAAATGTTATAACCTGGGATGATTTCAAGGAAGGATTCCGTGGCGCACACATTCCTAAGAGTATTATGAAGATCAAAAAGAGAGAGTTCGATGACCTCAAACAAAGGAACATGACAGTGTCAGATTACAACGGTCAATTTACTCTATTGTCTCGCTACGCCAATGAAGAGCGTATGACTGAAAGCAAGAAGATGGAGAAATTCCTCGACGGTCTAGCACCCGCGCTTAAATGCCAACTGGTCGTGCACACTTTTCCAGATTTTAAGACACTAGTGGACAAAGCCATTACTCTGGAAAATGAGAGACGCAGTTTGGAAGATTTCCGCAAGCGGAAAAGGGACCAGACTAACCATGCTCGCAGTCATCGAAGCAAGATAGATTTTCAAAAGGGTGGGACACACAAATCCGCGTCCAACGTTTCACGCCCAATCAAGAATTTCCATGCAAGGGACAAGGAGTTCACATATCGCCCCGGAATTACTTGTTACGCCTGTGGAGAGGAAGGACACTATGCCAAGCAGTGTCCCAAGCCTAGAAACTCAGCCCCAAGGCCGAACAACGACGGCAATAATTCAGCGCCCAAGCGAAACAATTTCAATCCCAACAACAACCACAGGAAGGGTCATCTGAACCACGTAACCAAAGAGGAGGCACAAAATGCTTCGGATATCGTACTCGGTACGTTTCCTGTCAACACAATACCTGCAATGGTTTTGTTTGATTCTGGAGCTTCTCACTCTTTTATTTCGAAAAGTTTTGCTTTGCAAAATAATTTTTCGATGCTTCCTTTGGAGAAATCAATGATCATCAAGTCCTCTGGGATTCAGCAAGTCACTCAGAGCTACTATCAGGGTGTGGTTATTGAGTTCAAAGGATTGAAGTTTCACGCCAATCTTATTGTGTTGGAAAATAAAGGACTGGATGTCATCCTAGGGATGGACTGGCTAACCACCAATAAAGGTTTTATTGACTGTTTCAACCGGACCGTGATTCTCACACACCACCACGGGAAGACAATAAGGATATCCGCCAAGGAAAGAAAAATACCCCGGCAACCGAGATTGAATAAGGTGGACGTTTCTGAGCTAAACAAGGTTCCAGTAGTGTGTGAATTTCTGGACGTATTCCCCGAAGAGCTACCAGGCATGCCACCAGACCGAGAGATAGAATTCAGCATTGAACTAGCACTAGGAACCACCCCCATATACAAGAAGCCATACAGAATGGCACCATCCGAGTTGGTTGAGTTGAAGAAACAAATAAAGGAATTGCTGGACAAAGGATACATTCGAGCCAGCTCCTCACCTTGGGGATCACCAATTTTGTTCACCAAAAAGAAGGACGGAACACTGAGATTGTGCATTGACTATCGAGCACTTAACATGGTCACAGTCAAAAACAAATACTCGATGCCACGGATAAACGATTTGTTTGATCAACTTGCTCAGGCCAAGGTATTCTCAAAAATTGACTTAAGGTCAGGATACCATCAATTAAAGGTGCGAACAGAAGATATCCCCAAGACAGCCTTCACCTCCAGATATGGACTATATGAGTTCACAGTAATGCCATTTGGATTAACAAACGCCCCCGCCTATTTCGTTCACCTCTTGAACAACGTATTTATGAAGTTTATGGACAAGTTCGTTGTGGTATTCATCGACGATATTCTGGTATACTCCAAGACACCAGAAGAGCATGCGGAACATCTCAGAATTGTGCTAGGAGAACTCAGGAAACATCAATTCTATGCCAAGTTCAGCAAGTGCGAATTTTGGCTAAGACAAGTAGGCTTTCTAGGCCACGTACTGACCCAAGACGGTATCGCAGTGGACCCGGAGAAGGTCAAGGCCGTACTTGGCTGGAAGTCACCAGCCAGCATAACGGACATACGGAGTTTCTTAGGGATGGTAGGATATTACCGCAGATTTATTGAAGGATTCTCCACCATAGCCAAGCCTATGACGCAGTTACTCAAGAAAGACAAGAAGTTTGAATGGATAGAAGCCTGCGAGAAAAGTTTCCAAGAGCTAAAACGGAAATTGACGACAGCACCAGTATTAATTGTGCCAGACATACACAAGAATTTTGAAGTGTATTGTGACGCGTCCAGAAAGGGTCTCAGATGCGTGTTGATGCAAGAAGGCAGGGTGGTCGCGTATGCATCAAGACAACTTCGCAAGCATGAGGAAAATTATCCCACTCATGACTTAGAAATGGCAGTTGTCATTCATGCACTCAAAGAATGGAGGCATTTCTTACTTGGAAATCGATGTGAAATATATACGGACCATAAAAGTCTCAAATACATTTTCACACAGCCAGAACTAAATTTACGGCAACGACGCTGGTTGGAACTAGTAAAGGATTATGATGTCGGTATCAACTATCATCCAGGAAAAGCAAATGTAGTGGCCGATGCTCTTAGTCGGAACCCCAGCTCCGACGACAACAGTCTGCCCGACTTAAGACCAGAATTCCAACAAGAATTTGCCAAACTCAACTTGTTGATGGTAGCAGAAGGCACCATAACAAACTTGGAAATACAACCCGACCTTGTGGAGAGAATTAAAGAAGCTCATCTGGACACCCCAGCATCAAAGGCATTAAAAGAAAGGTGGGTATGGGCAAGGCCTCGGAATTCGTCATAGACGATAGAGGAATATTATGGTACGGAGACAGACTCTGCGTGCCAAACCTAGAAGACCTCAAACAACAAATTCTAGCTGAAGCCCACACCGCCCCATATTCGATCCACCCTGGAGGAACCAAGATGTATAAGGATATCCAGGAAAGATTTTGGTGGCACGGTATGAAGAGGGACATAGCCACCTTAATTGCATGTTGCGACTCTTGTCAACGAATAAAAGCTGAGCATCAGCGACCAACCGGACTACTGCAACCAAACAAAATACCTGAGTGGAAATGGGATGAAATAGGGATGGATTTTATTGTCGTACTACCTCGGTCACGACACGGGAATGATGCCATATGGGTCATCACCGACAGGTTAACCAAGGTGGCACACTTTATTCTAGTAAAGATGACCCACACCACTCAGAAGCTTGCCAGGATATATCTCTCCCGCATAGTTTGTCCACACGGTGTCTCGAAGACTATAATATCTGACAGAGGAACCCAGTTCGTCTCGAGGTTCTGGGATCATTTACAACAGGCTCTGGGAACTCAACTAGCCTTCAGTACAGCATACCACCCCCAGACAGATGGACAAACGGAACGAGTAAACCAAGTTTTAGAGGACATGCTGAGAGCATGTGTACTCACCTATGGAACCAGTTGGGAAGAAAGCCTGCCATACGCCGAGTTCGCATACAACAACAGTTACCAGGCCAGCCTGCAAATGGCACCATTTGAAGCTTTATACGGACGGAGATGTCGTACCCCGTTAAATTGGTCAGAGATCGGAGACAGCCGCATCTTCGGCCGGGACATGCTCAAGTAAGCCGAGGAAAAAGTCAAGCTAATCAGAGACCGACTCAAGACCGCTCAAAGTCGACAGAAAAGTTATTACGATCAGAAACATCGTGGGGTCAGCTTCGAACCCGGTGAATTCGTGTACCTAAGAGTATCCCCTATGAGGGGATTGCAACGATTCAAGATTAAGGGAAAGCTGGCACCGAGATTCATCGGACCATTCCGTATAGTGGCACGAAGAGGCACGGTAGCCTACCAGCTAGACTTACCCGACGAATTATCCGATGTCCACGACGTGTTCCACGTCTCGCAGTTAAGGAAGTGCGGAAGCAACCCAGAGAAACAAGTATCCCATGAAGACATAGACGTGCAGCCAGACCTCACCTATCGGGAACATTCAGTGAAGATATTAGAGGAGTCTGAAAGGAGGACCCGACAGAAAAACATCAAATTTTTCTAAGTTCAGTGGAGCAATCACACCGAAAGTGAAGCAACTTTGGAAAGAGAGGATTTTCTTCGAGCAGAGCATCCACACTTATTTAAGGATTAGCTGAAATCTCGGGGACGAGATTTTTCCTAAGGGGGTAGGTGTTGTGACATTCTAAAAAATTTCCTTTTGTTTTCAACAAAAACCTTGTTTGCTTTGAGAGAGGCCATTTAAAATTTTTGCCAGAAAACCTCTTCTCTTAAAAACTTCCTTTTTTTGGCAAGGATTTTTATTTCTGTATCTTCTGCAAACTATGGTGTTTGATCTTTTAAAACTTTTTCTCTGTTGGCTCCCTGCTCAAAACATATTTTTGAAAATTAATTATTTTCTTTTAATAAAAGAACTCTATGAAAATTGGGGGTTTTCATATCTTGAGAACCACCCATGATTTTGTTTTGCCCCATGTGGTAAAACCCCTCCAAAACCTTCCCTCCTTCTTGAAACAATCTAAGTTCTCTGTCCCAACAAGTCCAAACAAGTTTTGGATTTTATTTCAATTTTTTTATCTCTCAAATCTTTTCTGACAATTATTTTGAGCCTGAGTGTTTTTCAAAGCAAGTACCATATTGCATTTGAGTTTTGACCTGAAACCAACTCCTCTAGATTGTCCTTAGCACCCACAACCCAGAACCATCTTGATCCACTCTCCCTCTTTTCAAATTTTTCAAATTGCAGCCTCTGCAAGTTTGGACCAGATTTGCCAAATTTGGTAAAATTCATATCTCCTCTTCTCCAAAAATTCTACCTAAATTCAGGCAGCCTTCTGGTGCAATGAGAAGCCACTCCACCAAAAACCAGCTTAAGGAAAAATCCCTGCATGCCAAAATCATTCTGTCGAACACCTGGCATGCACTGTTACTGTTCATATTCAGTGAAATTCAGAGATTCAGTGCCGTTTCTTCATCAGATTTTCAGTCACATGTAAACTGTGCATTTGGCTCGTGCTCGCAGCCTCTTCTTCTTGTCTGGAGCACCACACGTGTGCTTGGCGCCTCCCTGGCGTTGGTGGTGCCCTGGCCCGCCTGCGCCGGCGTGTCCCGCGGCGGCAGAACCACCGTAGCGGCCGACAGGGGGCAACACTGCGGCATAACGCCGTTCAGCACCGCACAAACCTTCTGAGAGCTCCGCGTGGTCACCTCCTTGCCAGCGCACGCATGCAACACCGTCGCCGTGGCCTGGCACGCGCAGAGCGCGTTCTCTGCCGCCGATGTGCCGTGCGGCCGTTTCGTCGAGGGTAGGCCGTAATCCTCCCTCCCGTGCTGAGCTGGACACTGGGATGGCACCAGTACATCAGCTGGATGATGCTCAAGCCCCTAAGCCGACCGTCCACCCACAGCGCCGCCGTAATCGCCCGTCGGACTCATCCGTTCACGGCAACCGCCTCGGGCCGTCTATATATAGCCCCCCGAGCTTGCTCTTGCCCCCGCACAACTCCACCACCTCGCCAGACCCTGCCTAGCCATTGGAAGGGCCTCGAGGGGCCTTTCTTCCTCGACTCCGGCCACCTCCGTCCGCCTCGGGCTTCGGCAACGTTCTCTCCGGTGAGAACTCCTCCGGCGCCCAAACCTCGTCCGTCGCCTTCTCTTACACCTAGTGCTCTAACCCCCACCTCAATTCGATGCTTGCAGCCCTCTCCGGCGAAATCCATCAACGCCCGAACCACCGCCCGCCGGAGTCAAGGCCGCCGTTGACGTGAAGCTCGCCGTCGACCACCACCACCACCAACCGACGCGGAATGGCGCCCTGAACTCGGAGGTACCCTCCGATCCTCCTGCCCCGCCGTGGGTCGCCGCCGGCGATCGCCGCGGCCCTCTGGCGCCAAAACTCTGCCTCCATTTTCAAACCCGACGGGTGGGTCCACCCCGTCAGATTTTGATTCTTTTTGAATCGTTTTCTGGTAACGCCTTTGGGCAAAATACACTTTCTCCACTGAACTGGCGTATTCGGGACTGAAACGTTTTCTGTTTTATAAAGAGGACCCTGGAAAGTTTCTGTTTCATTACAGAAAGGTCCCTGGACAAAAACACTAACAACTTTTAAACAGAGGAGTATTTTTGAGTGATTCTTTTTCTATCCTCTCTGAAATTTTCTCTAGTTTTTTATCAGATTTATTTGAAAAATATTTGGAATAATTTTTATGCACCTCTTGGTATTTACGTTAGCGCGTATGTTTCGTTTAAACCGTAGATACCGAAGGAGGTGACGGGGCCGCGAACTTCACCGAGCTAGGCTCTGACTACTCTGAACCAGGCAAGCATGTTTGAACTTTTGATATGATAAGTGTTTTGGCATGTTTGCATTTAGCAAGTTTCATGGCATGTTGATGAGCATACCGATGAACGTTATTTTTCATGCATAGTTGAGGCAAGTGAGTTCGATGATCCATACGTGTTGGATGTGAATGTGCATGGCCATGTGTTGGCATGAGGATGGATAAGATGGCTGTTGGAAATATGCCCTAGAGGCTATAATAAAAGCATTATTATTATATTTCCTTGTTCATGATGATTGTCTTTATTCATGCTATAATTGTGTTATCCGGAAATCGTAATACATGTGTGAATAATAGACACCAACATGTCCCTAGTAAGCCTCTAGTTGACTAGCTCGTTGATCAACAGATAGTCATGGTTTCCTGACTATGGACATTGGATGTCATTGATAACGATATCACATCATTAGGAGAATGATGTGATGGACAAGACCCAATCCTAAACATAGCACAAGATCGTATAGTTCGTTTGCTAGAGTTTTCCAATGTCAAGTATCCTTTCCTTAGACCATGAGATCGTGTAACTCCCGGATACCGTAGGAGTGCTTTGGGTATACCGAACGTCATAACGTAACTGGGTGACTATAAAGGTATACTACGGGTATCTCCAAAAGTGTCTATTGGGTTGACACGGATCGAGACTGGGATTTGTCACTCCGCATGACGGAGAGGTATCACCGGGTCCACTCGGTAATGCATCATCATAATGAGCTCAATGTGATCAAAGTGGTTGATCACGGGATCATGCATTACGGTACGAGTAAAGTAAATTGCCGGTAACGAGATTGCATGAGGTATTGGGATACCGACGATCGAATCTCGGGCAAGTAAAATACCGATTGACAAAGGGAATTGTATACGGGATTAATTGAATCCTCGACATCATGGTTCATCCGATGAGATCAGCGTGGAGCATGTGGGAGCCAACATGGGTATCCAGATCCCGCTGTTGGTTATTGCCCGAGAGCCGTCTCGGTCATGTCTGCATGTCTCCCGAACCCGTAGGGTCTACACACTTAAGGTTCGGTGACGCTAGGGTTGTGAAGATATGTATATGCAGTAACCCGAATGTTGTTCGGAGCCCCGGATGAGATCCCCGACGTCATGAGGAGTTCCGGATTTGTCCGGAGGTGAAGAATTATATATAGGAAGTACAGTTTCGGCCATCGGGAGTGATCTGGGGGTCACCGGTATTGTACCGGGACCACCAGATGGGTCCCGGGGGTCCACCGGGTGGGGCCACCCATCCCGGAGGGCCCCATGGGCTGAAGTGGGATGGGGTACCAGCCCTTAGTGGGCTGGTGCACCCCCCAAGGCCCACCCCCTGCGCCTAGGGTTGGAACCCTAGGGTGGGGGGGCGCCCAGTTGCCTTGGGGGGCACTCCACCCCCTTGGCCGCCGCCCCCTCTGGAGATGGGATCTCCAGGGGCCGGCGCCCCCCAGGGGGCCTATATAAAGGGGGAGGGAGGGGCAGCCGCACCCTTAACCCTTGCCCCTGGCGCCTCCCTCTCTCCCTGCTACACCTCTCCCTCTCGCAGTGCACGGCGAAGCCCTGCTATTGTGACGCCCTGCATCCACCACCACGCCGTCGTGCTGCTGGATCTTCATCAACCTCTCCTTCCCCCTTGCTGGATCAAAAAGCAGGAGACGTCACGCTGACCGTACGTGTGTTGAACGCAGAGGTGCCATCCGTTCGGTGCTAGGATCTCCGGTGATTTGGATCACGTCGTGTACGACTACCTCATCCCCGTTCTTTTGAACGCTTCCGCTCGCGATCTGCAAAGGTATGTAGATGCATCCGATCATTCGTTGCTAGATGAACTCATAGATGGATCTTGGTGAAACCGTAGGAAAATTGTTGTTTTCTGCAACGTTCCCCAACAGTGGCATCATGAGCTAGGTCTATGCGTAGTTCTTCTTGCGCGAGTAGAACACAATTTGTTGTGGGCGTAGATTTGTCAACTTTCTTGCCACTACTAGTCTTATCTTGCTTCAGCGGTATTGTGGGATGAAGCGGCCTGGACCAACCTTACACGTATGCTTACGTGAGACCGGTTCCACCGACTAACATGCACTAGTTGCATAAGGTGGCTGGCGGGTGTCTGTCTCTCCCACTTTAGTTGGAGCGGATTCGATGAAAAGGGTCCTTATGAAGGGTAAATAGAAGTTGACAAATCACGTTGTGGCTTTCACGTAGGTAAGAAAACGTTCTTGCTAGAACCCTAATTCAGCCACATAAAACTTGCAACAACAATTAGAGGACGTCTAACTTGTTTTTGCAGCAAGTGCTTTGTGATATGATATGGCCAAAGTTGTGATGAATGATGAATGATCTATATGTGATGTATGAGATGTTCATGCTATTGTAATAGGAATCACGACTTGCATGTCGATGAGTATGACAACCGGCAGGAGCCATAGGGGTTGTCTTTATTTTTTTATATGACCTGCGTGTCATTAAGAAACGCCATGTAAATTACTTTACTTTATTGCTAAACGCGTTAGCCATAGTAGTAGAAGTAATAGTTGGCAAACAACTTCATGGAGACACGATGATGGAGATCATGATGATGGAGATCATGGTGTCAAGCCGGTGACAAAGATGATCATGGAGCCCCAAGATGTTGATCAAAGGAGCTATGTGATATTGGCCATATCATGTCACGTTTATTATTTGATTGCATGTGATGTTTATCATGTTTTGCATCTTGTTTACTTAGAACGACGGTAGTAAATAAGATGATCCCTCATAATAATTTCAAGAAGTGTTCCCCCTAACTGTGCACCGTTGCGACAGTTCGTTGTTTCGAAGCACCACGTGATGATCGGGTGTGATAGATTCTAACGTTCACATACAACAGGTGTAAGACAGATTTACACATGCAAACACTTAGGTTGACTTGACGAGCCTAGCATGTACAGACATGGCCTCGGAACACAAAAGACCGAAAGGTCGAGCATGAGTCGTATAGAAGATACGATCAACATGAAGATGTTCATCGATGTTGACTAGTCCGTCTCACGTGATGATCGGACACGGCCTAGTTGACTCGGATCATGTTATACTTAGATGACTAGAAGAGGGATGTCTATCTAAGTGGGAGTTCATTAAATAATTGGATTAGATGAACTTTATTATCATGAACTTAGTCTAAAATATTTACAATATGTCTTGTAGATCAAATGGCCAACGTAGTCCTCAACTTCAACGCGTTCCTAGAGAAAACCAATCTGAAAGACGATGGCAGCAACTATACGGACTGGGTCCGAAACCTGAGGATCATCCTCATAGCTGCCAAGAAAGATTATGTCCTACGAGCATGTGGGAGCCAACATGGGTATCCAGATCCCGCTGTTGGTTATTGCCCGAGAGCCGTCTCGGTCATGTCTGCATGTCTCCCGAACCCGTAGGGTCTACACACTTAAGGTTCGGTGACGCTAGGGTTGTGAAGATATGTATATGCAGTAACCCGAATGTTGTTCGGAGTCCCGGATGAGATCCCCGACGTTACGAGGAGTTCCGGATTGGTCCGGAGGTGAAGAATTATATATCGAAAGTACAGTTTCGGCCATCGGGAGTGATCTGGGGGTCACCGGTATTGTATCGGGACCACCAGATGGGTCCCGGGGGTCCACCGGGTGGGGCCACCCATCCCGGAGGGCCCCATGGGCTGAAGTGGGAGGGGGGACCAGCCCTTAGTGGGCTGGTGCGCCCCCCAAGGCCCACCCATTGCGCCTAGGGTTGGAACCCTAGGGTGGGGGGGGCGCCCACTTGCCTTGGGGGGCACTCCACCCCCTTGGCCGCCGCCCCCTCTGGAGATGGGATCTCCAGGGGCCGGCGCCCCCCAGGGGGCCTATATAAAGGGGGGTAGGGAGGGGCAGCCGCACCCTTAACCCTTGCCCCTGGCGCCTCCCTCTCTCCCTGCTACACCTCTCCCTCTCGCAGTGCACGGCGAAGCTCTGCTGTTGTGACGCCCTGCATCCACCACCACGCCGTCGTGCTGCTGGATCTTCATCAACCTCTCCTTCCCCCTTGTTGGATCAAGAAGCAGGAGACGTCACGCTAACCGTACGTGTGTTGAATGCGGAGGTGCCGTCCGTTCGGTGCTAGGATCTTCGGTGATTTGGATCACGTCGTGTACGACTACCTCATCCCCGTTCTTTTGAACGCTTCCGCTCGCGATCTGCAAAGGTATGTAGATGCATCCGATCATTCGTTGCTAGATGAACTCATAGATGGATCTTGGTGAAACCGTAGGAAATTTTTTGTTTTCTGCAACGTTCCCCAACAATGGCAGTGTTGTAGCATGCCAGTCTTATGCCATACTATTTGACTTCAGTATCAGCTCATATCGGTTCGGTTCCAATCCATTTCCCTTCCCGTACTACCACAAGTTTTCCGCAAGGGATATGGCTTAGTAGGTTGCAAATCGCTTTCCTGGTACACACCAAAAGGAGAGGCCGTGATGATGGTTCCATGGCCCTGGATTAAAGCCAGTCATCCGGTCAGGGGGCATGGGTGTTTCCGGTTGGGACCGACAGGGGGGGCACCCCTTAGAGTGCGTGTACATAAATTTGATCCCATGCTATTCGAGATTGTGATCTCCCCGTCTCAAAGTTTTTCTTGTACGTTGCCTAGGGTGATTCCTGACATCGTGAGGTGTGATGGGTGTGTACTGGATCGCTGTGTTTCCTTCCGAACTACCGTAAACGGAACTAGTCCTTCGGGACTACGGAAATCCGTTAGCTGTGGGTAATTTTAGTACAAACTCTGCAGAGTCATATATCCTCGAATCATCTCATCCATGTTCAAGTTCTGCATTATCTTATCCTGACAAGTGTCAGTTTCTGGTGACAGATACTCCGGTGAATCACATGAGAGCTAAGCCCAGTTAAATGTTTATTCCTATGGATGGACTAACCCGTTTATTATCATGAGCTGATTATTTATCATGAGTATTATTTTCCTTATGAAGAAAGCCCTTTCTGCGACGTCGCTCAGACGTCCGACTGTGGCGTTGTTATCTTTTATTTTCATTATAAGCCCTTTCTGCGATGTCGCTCAGATGTCCGACTGTGGCGTTGTTATTATTTACTTTAAGCAAAAGCCCTTTCTGCGATGTCGCTCAGACGTCCGACTGTGGCGTTGTTATCTTTTATTTTCATTATAAGCCCTTTCTGCGATGTCGCTCAGACGTCCGACTGTGGCGTTGTTATTATTTACTTTCAGCAAAAGCCCTTTCTGCGATGTCGCTCAGACGTCCGACTGTGGCAGTACTGTTATTTCCTTTCAATACAAGCCCTTTCCGTGATGTCACTCCGACGTCCGTCTGTGGCACGTATGTCTTTTATTTTCAGTTTAAGCCCTTTACGTGGTGTCGCTTAGTCGCCCGACTGTGGCATGATCTTTATTTACTTGTTCACCTTTCGAGGCGTCGCTTCAGACACCCGATCGGTTTTTCTTTTATTTTGTTGGGATTTCAGGCGGACTACCGTCGATTCCCTTTTACTTACCTTGCCTGCTAAATTCTGAATGTGCATTGGTAAATTAATCATAACGCATTCATGCATGCATTTGTTATATCTGACGTCCGAACTGTCTTGCGAGTACTTCAATGTACTCACCTGGCTTGTTGATTTGGCCAGATGCTGACGAAGGCGATCTCATGGATGAAGAATTCGATAGCGCGTCCGACGCCTAGAGGAGTCCCAGTCAGTCTCGTGCGACCCTGGATTTGGTCACTCTATTATATCCGCTTCCGCAACCCGAATAGATTCATCGAGCCTCACCTCGACGCTCGATGAGATGCTAGTTTAAGAGTCATGTTATCCACTCCCCACTGTGTTATTCCACCCTCACTTTAAGCTCGAGTCAGTAGTATGCCACCACACCATTGTGTTATATCCTCCATTATGTATAATTATTGGCGCGCTTGTATTGAATTGTTGAGCACCCTTAGCTCGACCCTGTAATATAGTTTATGCTATTGGCTTATTGTATCAAGAAATTGTCTACCAGTGAGGAGGATTTTTCCTCATACTGGACTCAAAAGATCAGTCTTTCAATAAATATTTTCATTGGAAAGCCGGTCGTGACAATGGAGTCCTGAAAGTAAGAAAAAATAACAAAATCGGGAGCCCCTGGTGTGGTTGAGCTGTATTTAGGGCATGCCAAGGCCGTGCCCCTTCCCCTGTGCCCATGGAATTTTCAGAGCGTAGTTATGTACGCGTAGTACTTATTTCGCGGTTTTGCGAGGGCTGGGGTTGGGGCCGTATTGCTACGCTTGCTCGGAACGTGCCAGGCGGTCTTGTTGTAGGTTACTCTGGGCGCGCTTGACGGTGTCCGGACGTTTAAAAGCCTGACTGGAGAATTGCCTTGAGAGGCTACTCTGTACTTCCGCTGCCAGCGCTGTCGTATGCTCCTCCGTTCGGAGAGAGCATTCGGTGTTTCCATTGACTGTAATAACTCCTTGAGGGCCTGGCTTCTTGAGCTTGAGGTATGCGTAGTGCGGCACCACGTTGAATTTTGCAAATGTGGTTCGTCCGAGCAGTGCGCGATAGCCACTACGGAACGGGACTATGTCGAAGATTAACTCCTCGCTTTGGAAAGTATCCGGGGATCCGAAGACCACTTCGAGTGTAACT
Organism: Aegilops umbellulata; assembly: GCA_032464435.1. NCBI lineage: Eukaryota > Viridiplantae > Streptophyta > Magnoliopsida > Poales > Poaceae > Aegilops > Aegilops umbellulata. The sequence continues at coordinate 356,628,640 of CP136059.1, read as the reverse complement.
GAGCCAGTACAGTTGGCCTATACACCTGGTATGACGCCTTTAAAGGTCATTTTTGTGGGTTTAATCCTTGAGGGATCTATGCCCATTTTCCGCACTGTATCCTGATAAAGCAGGTTCAGGCTGCTGCCGCCGTCCATAAGGACTCTAGTGAGGTGAAATCCGTCAATGATTGGGTCAAGAACCAATGCGGCGAATCTGCCATGACGGATGCTAGTGGGGTGGTCCCTTCGATCAAAAGTGATCGGGCAGGAGGACCATGGGTTGAACTTTTGGGTGACTGGCTCTAACACATATACGTCCCTGAGTGCACGCTTCCGCTCCCGCTTGGGAATGTGGGTTGCGTATATCATGTTCACCATCCGCACTTGTGGGGGGAAACCCTTCTGTCCACTATTGTTTGGTGACCGGGGCTCCTCCTCGTCATCGCTATGCAGCCCCTTGTCTCTATTTTCAGCATGTAACTTGCCTGCCTGCTTGAACACCCAACAACCCCTATTGGTGTGATTGGCTGGCTTTTCGGGGGTGCCATGTATCTGGCACGAGCGATCGAGTATTCGGTCCAAACTGGACGGGCCCGGAGTATTTCTCTTGAATGGCTTTTTTCACTGACTAGGTTTAGAGCCTCTGAATCCGGCGTTAACTGCCGTATCCTTAGCACTATCGCCGTTAATGCGGCGCTTGTGCTTGTTGCGACGCGACCTGCCATTGCTGTCCTTGGTATCCGAATTACCAGGGCTCTTGGTCATGTTATTACTACGAGCTAGCCAGCTGTCTTCTCCCGCGCAAAAGTGGGCCATGAGTGTCGTGAGGGCGGCCATGGATTTCGGCTTTTCCTGTCCTAGGTGCCGGGCAAGCCAATCGTCACGGATGTTATGTTTGAAGGCTGCTAGGGCCTCTGCATCCGGACAGTCGACGATCTGATTTTTCTTGGTCAAGAACCATGTCCAGAATTGTCTGGCCGATTCCTCTGGCTGCTGAATTATGTGGCTTAGGTCATCGGCGTCTGGTGGTCGCACATAGGTGCCCTGGAAATTGTCGAGGAATGCGGCTTCCAGGTCCTCCCAACAACCAATTGATTCTGCTGGCAAGCTATTGAGCCAATGCCGAGCTGGTCCTTTAAGCTTTAGTGGGAGGTATTTGATGGCGTGCAGATCATCGCCGCGGGCCATGTGGATATGAAGGAGATAATCCTTGATCCATACCGCAGGATCTGTTGTGCCATCGTATGATTCGATGTATACGGGTTTGAAACCCTCTGGGATTTGATGATCCATTACTTCATCCATGAAGCATAATGGGTGTGCGGCGCCTCTGTACTGGGCTATATCACGACGTAGCTCAAATGAGCTTTGTCTGCTGTGTTCGGCCCGACTGGATTTGCTGTATCCGTCGTGACGGTTATCGTCTCGAGTCATGGGGCGCCCACGCGATCCGTAGATCGATCTTGTTTGCCTTGCCTTGTCCTCCAACATATCGCGCAGGTCTAGCGCGTTTCCCTGTGCCTTGGTATTTTTTGAGCGACGCCGGGGTGCGGCTTGAGCGGAGGGCCGTGAGGCCTCTCTGTCACGGCCACGAGGTGGCCGATCGGCCGCATCATGCGCTGGTGATGTAGGTTTAGGTTCTTCCTTGCCTAATCGGGGTAGCAGCATGCGCTTTGGGTAGCTCTTGGAGGGGCGTTCGAGTTCATACTCTTCGGCCGCCATGACTTTAGTCCATCTGTCGGCTAGCAAGTCTTGATCAGCTCTAAGTTGTTGCTGTTTTTTCTTGAGGCTGCGCCATGGCCATAAGCCTGCGCTTAAAGCGCTCTTGTTCGGCGGGATCCTCGGGCACGACAAATTCATCGTCGCCGAGGCTTGCCTCGTCTTCGGAGGGAGGCATGTAATTTTCATCCTCTTCCTCTCTGTCTGCCACCCTCTTAGGAGGGCTGGCTTCTCCATCCTCCTACTCAGAACCTTGCGAAAGGGAGTTGTCTTCGGCACTGGCCGGGGTGTTATTGTCTCTGGTGCCGGCTTCACCGTTTTTGCTTTGGCGGGACTTAGAGCGGCGCCGCTGATGCCGGCGCTTGGGTTGCTTCTTGGAGGGGTCATCCCCCATTGTTCCGTCGCCATTGGCTTCTTTGGGTGTATCCACCATGTATATGTCATATGAGGAGGTGGCTTTCCAGTGCCCTATAGGCGCTGGTTCATGTTCGTCTCCTACATCGTCGTCCATACCGTCGATGTCTTCGGAGTCGAAGTCTAGCATGTCGGTTAAATCATCGGTAGTGGCTACGAAGTGGGTGGTGGGTGGGCGTCGAATTTCTTCGTCGTCCGCATCCCAATCCTATTGGCCATAATCCGGCCAGGACTCTCCTGACAAAGAGAGTGACTTTAGTGAATTCAGAATATCGCCGAAGGGCGAGTGCTGAAAAATGTCCGCGGCGGTGAATTCCATGATCGGCGCCCAATCGGATTTGATTGGTAAGGGCGCGGGGGGCTCGGAGTCCGGAGAGGAGTCCGGCACCTTGGAGTCATGGGCTTCGCAGGGGATAAGGCTGGTGTTCGGCTCGATCACCGTAGAGATTGCAGCCCCCGAGGCGGTGTCCAGCCACCCGTCCTTGATTGGTGCAGTCGGCTCCGAGCTAAGGGTCGGAGCGGACACGGGCGCGGCCTCCAGGGCACTGTTCGGTGGCAGAGTTAGGTCATGCCTATTGTGACAGTGCGGCGCGCCCGGCTGCAGCTCGAATCCGTCGAAGATCAAGTCTCCGCGGATGTCAGCCGTGTAGTTCAAGCTTCCAAATCTGACCTGATGGCCAGGGGCGTAGCTTTCAATCTGCTCCAGATGGCCAAGCGAATTGGCCCGCAGTGCAAAGCCGCCGAATACGAATATCTGTCCGGGGAGAAAAGTCTCACCCTGGACCGCATCGCTGTTGATGATTGGAGGAGCCATCGGGCCTAAAAGCGACGACACAGAGGAACTCTCAATGAAAGCACCAATGTCGGTGTCAAAACCGGTGGATCTCGTGTAGGGGGTCCCGAACTGTGCGTCTAGGCGGATGGTAACAGGAGACAAGGGACACGATGTTTTTATCCAGGTTCGGGCCCTCTCGATGGAGGTAAAACCCTACTCCTGCTTGATTAATATTGATGATATGGGTAGTACAAGAGTAGATTTACCAGGAGATCGGAGAGGCTAAACCCTAGAAGCTAGCCTATGGTATGATTGTTGTTCGTCCTACGGACTAAAACCCTCCGTTTATATAGCGACCGGAGAGGGTTAGGGTTACACAGAGTCGGTTACAATGGAAGGAGATCTACATATCCGTATCGCCAAGCTTGCCTTCCACGCCAAGGAAAGCCCCATCCGGACACGGGACGAAGTCTTCAATCTTGTATCTTCATAGTCCAGGAGTCCGGCCAAAGGTTATAGTCCGGCTATCCGGACACCCCCTAATCCATGACTCCCTCAATCACCATCATCATCACCATCCTCATCTCTTTTACGCGGTTCACTCTCCCGCACACCGCTGTAATCCCTACTTGAACATGGTGCTTTATGCCACATATTATGATCCAATGATGTGTTGCCATCCTATGATGTTTTGAATAGATATCTTTTGTCTTTGGGTTGATTGATGATCTAGATTGGTATGAGTTGTATATTTTACTTCGGTGTTGTCTTATGGTGCCCTCCATGTCGCGCAAGCGTGAGGGATTCCCGCTGTAGGGTGTTGCAATACGTTCATTATTCGCATATAGTGGGTTGCTATTTATAATACTTAGTACCCACCCTTATTCCACACTCGCTATTTATAATACTTAGTAATATATTCTAACTTTATGATAACAGCACCTACTTTTATGTTTTAGCTCTCCGACACCATACAAAGTTATCCTCTTCATACCCACAACGTAGTTTTATTTCTCGTTTCTAGTTGGAAGTAAACGTTTGGTGCACGTAGAGTCGTATCAGTGGCAGATAGGGCTTGAGAGAATATTGATCTTACCTTTAGATCCTTGTGGGTTCGACACTCCATACTTATCGCTTTCACCTTTGGAGAGTGCTACGATGATTCCTTGCACTTGGGGATTATCAAGCTCTTTTCTGGCACCGTTGTCGGGGAGCAATAGCGTGGGGTTGATATTCTCGTGTGTGCTTGTTTGCTTTCTTCACTAAGTAGATTTTGTTTTTCATTTTTGTTTCTGTTTAGTTGTGGGTGAAACATACAAAAAAATTTAAAAAAATAAAAATACAAAAAAATTACTTGCCTTTCTTGCCTAAAAAGTTTTTCAAAAAGAGAAGTGATTGGAAGGTTTTGCATTGAAGAAGTGAGGGTCGACCTTGAGCACTTGTGTTCATGCTCATGGAAACAATGTAGAATTTTTCATGGAAGTTTCTCTGTAAATAATTATCCGTTTGTATATATTCATTGTATTATAAAAATAAATGTGCCAAGCTTTGGTTTTAGGATGATTAGATTGCTTGTTTACTATGTGCAGAACAAAAACAGAAACTTTGGCTGTAGTGCATGAATTTACATTTTTTACTGGAGAGTCAAATGGGTCAGAAACTTTTCTCATTAATTCTGTACAAATTCTTCAAATTGTAAAATTTAGTTCATAATTTTAGGAGTTACAGAAGTTTGCCAAACTTCCAGATTACTACAGACTGTTCTGTTTTTAACAGATTCTGTTTTGCGTGTGATGTTTGCTTATTTCGATGAATCTATAGCTAGTATCGGAGGGTATGAACCGTAGAGAAGTTGGAATACAGTAGGTTTAACACCAATATAAATAAAGAATAAGTTCATTACAGTACCTAAAGGTAGTGATTTACTTTATTACACTAACGGGTCTAACAAATTTTTGTTAAAGTTTTGTGTGGATGAAGTGTCTGAAGGTCGAGGAGCTATCAATATCATAAGAATAAAGAAAGGCAAGAGTTTAATCTTGGGTATTCCCAAGGTACCCCAAGTAAATATTTAAAAGGATACTCAAGCATCTAAGCTTGGGGATGCCCCGGTTGGCATCCCATCTTTCTTCTTCAACAAATATCGGTAAACCCCTGTTTTTGTTTTGTTCACATAATTTGTGTCCTTTGTGTTTTCATTTTTCCTTTAAGAACCATGATAGCATGAGATAGCCCTTCATTGATTTATAGAATACTTCATGTGCTTCACTTAAATCTTTTAAGTATGATCTTATAGAATTACTCTTTGTGCTTCACTTAAATCTTTTTGAGTATGGTTTTATAGAATGCTTCATGTGCTTCACTTATACATTTTGAGTTTGGATATTTGTCAGTTGTAGAATGCTCCATGAACTTCACTTATACCTTTTGGAGAATGAATAATACTATCATTTAAAGTGGGTTTGGAAGAGTGTCAACTATAGGAATTAGTGATCCCACTATTTTGAAGGATGTTGAATCTTAGTGTGATATTTATGAAAGTGTATTTGGAAGAGTGTCAACTTTAGCTAGTAATGATTCCACTATTTTGTAAGAGGTTCCAATTGTGTATGAAAAAAAAGTTGCTATCCATGATGCTACTGAAAATTATTATGAGGGAGGAATACATGTTTGTAGGAGTTGCAATAATATCAAGTTTCCTCTCTAAGTGCTTAAAGTTTTGAAGTTATACTTGTTTTGCCTTCCTATGCTAGTTGACTCTTGTTCCCATAAGTTGTGTGCTCACAAAATCCCTAGGCATTGGAAGTGGGTTAGAATTAAATGTGCTAGTCATATTCTTCAAGATGCTCTCTTTGTGTTTCAATTCCTATCTTTTATGTGAGCATCATTAAAATCATCATGCCTAGCTAAAAGGCACTAAAGAAAAGTGCTTGTTGGGAGACAACCCAATATTTACCCTTATTGTTTTTGTGTGTTTACATGATTAAGCTACTGTAGTAATCATGTTTTATATTTTTTTCAATAAAGTGCCAAGTAAGACCTTTGGGAAGACTTGGGTGAAAGTCAATGTGATCTTGCTGTAAAAAAACAGAAACTTTGCGCTCACGAGATCAGTTGTCGTTTTTTACAGAAGAGTTCTTTTGAGTTCATTCTTTTTGCAGAAGATTAATAGAAAAATTCCTCACGTCCACCAATTTATTTCATAATTTTTGGAGTAGCAGAAGTATGGTTATTGTTCAGATCATTACAGACTGTTCTGTTTCTGATAGATTCTGTTTTCATTGCATAGTTTGCTTGTTTTATAGTTTCTATGACTTATATTCCTCAATATAAATTGTAGAAATGATATGGTACAGTAGGCATTGTGTGAAAACAATTATGAACCTTGTCTTTGACAGTACCAAAGTGAATGGTTTGCTCTTTATTATACTAACCTATCTCACAAAGTTTGGTTAAGTTTTGTGTGATTCAAGTTTTCAAGTTTTGGGCGAGATATCGATATGAGGAGAATAAGGAGTGGAAAGACCCTAAGCTTGGGGATGCCCAAGGCACCCCAAGGTAATATTCAAGGAAGACTCAGGCGCCTAAACTTGGGGATGCCCCGGAAGGCATCCCCTCTTTCGTCTTCAAAACTATCGGTATACTTTACTCGGAGCTATATTTTTATTCATCACACGATATGTATTTTTCTTGGAGCGTGTTTTCGACTTTACTTTCTGTTTGAATAAAAGCATTGGATCTGAAATATTGAATGAAAAGAATCCTCCCATGGCTAGTTAATTATTTGGCTACTCAGTGTTCTTCACTCATATCTTTTGGAGTAGTTTGTCAATTGCTCATGTGCTTCATGTATATCCTATGAGTAAATGGTTGAATAAATTGAATGTCATAAATCTGAATTTATATATGCTTCATATGCTTATAACATGGGGAGTAATGACTTCACACATAATAAGTATAGGTAGTAAACTTATTGAAAGTTAGCAAACGTAGAAATGGTCACTTGAACAATTCATGAAAGAATATTGAAGGAAGAGAGGTTTCACATATAAATATACTATCTTGAACATCTTTTATGATTGGGAGCACTCATTAAAATATGACATGCTAAAGAGTTGATGTTGGACAAGGAAGACAACGTAATGAGTTATGTTTTCTTATATCTTAGATAAAGTATGTTGTCATGGATCCTCTAAGATGTTGAGCTTGCCTTTCCCCCTCATGCTAGCCAAAATTCTCAGCACCAAGTAGAGATACTACTTGTGCTTCCAAAATCCTTAAACCAGTTTTGCCATGAGAGTCCACCATATCTACCTATGGATTGAGTAAGATCCTTCAAGTAAGTTGTCATCGGTGCAAAGCAATAAAAATTGCTCTAAATATGTATGATTGATTGGTGTGGGAGAAATAAGCTTTATACGATCTTGTGATGTGGAAGTAATAAAAGCGATGGACTGCATAATAAAGGTTCATATCACAAGGGGAAATATAAAGTGATGTTCTTTCGCATTGAGATTTTGTGCATCCAACCATAAAAGCGCATGGCAACCTCCGCTTTCCTCTGCGAAGGGTCTATCTTTTATTAATATCTTCTCCCTTATGCAAGAGTCACGATGATCTTCACCTTTCCTTTTTCATTTTATCCTTTGGCAAGCCCAGCATGTTGGAAAGAACCTGATATATATATGTAATTGGATGTAGGGGAGCATGAGTTATTATTGTTGACATTACCCTTGAGGTAAAAGGTTGGGAGGCGAAACTATAAGCCCCTATCTTTCTCTGTGTCCGATTAAAACTCCATAACCACAAGTATTGCGTGAGTGTTAGCAATTGTGAAAGACTACATGATAGTTGAGTATGTGAAGTTTGCTAAATCAAAGCTCTGACATAGACTCTTCCTGAAAATAGGATGAATTGCAATTGTTTGATGACTGAGAATATTGTTTGTTAGTTTTCCAGAAAGTTTACGATCCATACTTTAAACCTGTGACTTGCTTGTTACTTGATCATGAAAAGTTTTATGAGATGAGCTATTGTTATGATGTGTAATGATGCTAGAAAAAGTGATTGGAATTGTCATTGATCAAACTTAATCACTTACTAGCATTCCACATAAAAAATTATTGTTTTTATCATTTACCTACTCGAGGACGAGCAGGAGTTAAGCTTGGGGATGCCTGATACGTCTCCAACGTATCTATAATTTTTGATTGCTCCATGCTATATTATCTACTGTTTCGGGCAATATTGGGATTTATTACCCACTTTTATATTATTTTTGGGACTAACCTATTAACTGGAGGCCCAACCCAGAATTGCTGTTTTTTGCCTATTCCAGTGTTTCGAAGAAAAGGAATATCAAACGGAGTCGAAACGGAACGAAATCAACTGGAGAAGTTATTTTGGGAAGGAAAGCTACCAGATGGACTTGGACCCTACGTCTGGGGATAAGGAAGGTGCTCACGAGGGTGGGGGGCGCGCTCCCCTGCCTCATGGGGCCCCCGAAGCTCCACCGACGTACTTCCTGCACCCATATATACTCTCATACCCTAAAACTTCTAGAACGGAGCTTAGATCGGAAGTTCCGCCACCGCAAGCCTCTGTAGCCACGAGAAGTCAATCTAGGCCCTCTCCGGCACCCTGCCGGAGGGGGCCATCATCACCAGTGGCCATGGAGGAGTATCCCGGAGGGGCCATCATCACCATAAAGGCCAAGGACCAGAGGGTGGAGGCCATGGAGGAGGAAGCACAAGGGGGAGAACCTCTCCTCCTCTCTTCCAGTGGCGCCTGAGTGCCATCGGGAGGGGAATCATCGCCACGGTGATCGTCTTCATCAACATCACTGTCGGTGTCAAAACTGGCGGATCTCGGGTAGGGGGTCCCGAACTGTGCGTCTAGGCGGATGGTAACAGGAGACAAGGGACACGATGTTTTTACCTAGGTTCGGGCCCTCTCGATGGAGGTAAAACCCTACTCCTGCTTGATTAATATTGATGATATGGGTAGTACAAGAGTAGAACTACCACGAGATCAGAGAGGCTAAACCTTGCTCCTGCTTGATTAGTGCTTTATGCCACATATTATGATCCAATGATGTGTTGCCATCCTATGATGTTTTGAGTAGATATATTTTGTCTTTGGGTTGATTGATGATCTAGATTGGTATGAGTTGTATATTTTACTTTGGTGCTGTCCTATGGTGCCCTCCGTGTCGCGCAAGCGTGAGGGCTTCCCGCTGTAGGGTGTTGCAATACGTTCATGATTCGCTTATAGTGGGTTGCTAGAGTGACAGAAGCATAAACCCGAGTAAGAGGGATTGTTGCGTATGGGAATAAAGAGGACTTGATGCTTTAATGCTATGGTTGGGTTTTACCTTAATGATCTTTAGTAGTTGCGGATGCTTGCTAGAGTTCCAATCATAAGTGCATATGATCCAAGTAGAGAAAGTATGTTAGCTTATGCATTTCCCTCATATGAAACTGCAAGAGTGATTACCGGTCTTGTTAACAATTGCCTAGGACAATTCCGCACACCGATCCACCATTATTCCACACTCGCTATTTATAATACTTAGTAATATATTCTAACTTTATGATAACAACACCTACTTTTATGTTTTAGCTCTCCGACACCATACAAAGTTATCCTCTTCATACCCACAACGTAGTTTTATTTCTCGTTTCTAGTTGGAAGTAAACGTCGGTGCACGTAGAGTCGTATCAGTGGCAGATAGGGCTTGAGAGAATATTGATCTTACCTTTAGCTCCTTGTGGGTTCGACACTCCATACTTATCACTTCCACCTTTGGAGGGTGCTAGGATGATTCCTTGCACTTGGGGATTATCAGGTGACTATAGGAAGGACTTCGAAGCCATGAGTTGAACCCAGGAACCAACTTGCCCACCCCAAGTTATTGTCACATGGTAGAAACTTAGTATATTTGACACTTTTTTTATTATGCTAGTATAAGAAAAACATAATACTTATGGCTTAAAATACCATACAATGACCTGGTGAACCGATGGCCCAACCAGTGAAAATCTAAACTAGCAAACTCACTAATTCAATGACTGGTACATTTTTAAACTATGGATACTATACAAGATACTCCAACTTTTGGTGAACGACCAAGTAACATGGTCCAACCGCTAACAGAAAATCATGCTTGTAAGTATTTTCATTTCTAGCATCATTTTTTGTCATCCTAACTTTTCTCTAAGGCGTTTTATGCTTTCTATGTTTTGACAGGTTTGATTTTTACGTATCTAATCGTCGGGGAAAGGCGATTTTGTCATAGCATTATGAGAAGAATTAGAATAGTACATTTTCTATTAAAAACGCATACAATCTTGTGTTGAATCTCAAGGTTCGGAATGAGAACTTAGGGCAATCTAGTGGTGATGTGAATGGTGATAGGAGGTTGTCGAATATTATTTGAAAAGCCAGTGTTCCCCAAAATATTAGAAATTTTGCCCGACGGGCAACAATGAACAGCTAGTCCATGTCAACAGAGTTACGCACCATCAATTCACCTTAGGGATGTGCTACATTTGTGGTGTGGAAGATGACAGAATTTTTCGTGCTCTTGTGTCATTCTCTAAGGCTCATGCCCTCAGTTTGGAGATGAGGGATTTGTGGAAACTAATGTGAGAAGAGGGTTTTATTTATTCAGGAGACCTTAGGAATGATTTGATTTTTGGTAAAAGAGAAGATTATGCCCCTACCTATACTAATTTTATTGAGAATTAATGGTCTTCCTTTTTGTCCTGCCATACCTTCCCGAATTTGGATTCTAATAACAAAGTTAAGGAAGTGGTGGTGAGGTTAGTCCTATGTGTTTGTGTTTGAGTATATGTGGAGTGCGACATCCTACTCCTTCTGATTGCATCAAGATGAACATGGATACTAGTTTCGTGGAGAGCATTACATCTGCAAGCATGGGAGTTGTTGCCAAAAACAATTTTGGTAAAGTCATCATTTCTTTTTGGCATTGTATTGGTTGGTGCTCCATTATGGAAGAACCGAGGTTTCATGCTTGCATCGCCGATCTCTACATAGGTATCACTCTTCATAAGGCTATTATTTTGGAAACAGAGCTTTCATTGAAAATGATATCCTTGGATAGGTCCCCTCAAGTTGATCTTAAGAAAGAAGCTTTGAGCACCTCTAATCTCCTCCATAGTTTTAACTCGTTGAAGATTAATCGTCCGACAAATGGGTTGGCGCATCAGATTGTGAAATTTAAGTTCGATAACAAGTCTGATGGTGCTTTAGCTAATATGTCTCACCATGTATGCCGCATTGACATAACAAATGATTGTAATAACATTTTAATTAATTACATGAGTGGTGTTTTAAAATAAATCATAAGCGTGCATTAGCACAATCAAGAGTAGGATCACAAGGAGCTGCCTTCATTTCATCCTTTTCTTTTTAGTTCACATTCTTGGTTGAAATTCTCCTGTGTTTCACATTCAAGCACTGGAGTTAAGAATATCCATCCAATACTGGCATCCGTAAGAAACCTGTGCCAAAATTTAAATTAATTTTAGCATGAACGCTGAATTTCAGTTTTTTTTCAATCATGTTTTTCTGCTACAAACATAAACCCTTGAAAGCTGCACTTAATTAACACATAAACCTGTGATTGTCTGTGTTAAAAAACACTAGTGGCATCCGTAAGAAACCTGGGCCAAAATTTTATTTAATTTTAGAGTGAAACGCTGAGTTCCCGTCTTTTTTTCAGTCCTTTTTTTACTGCTAATATAAACCCTTGAAAGACACACTTAATAAGCAAACCTTTTTGTTTTGCGAGTCACTTAATAAGGAAACCTTATTTCTGTCTTTAATTTTTTAAGGAAAGACCATTATGACTAGCTTTATTAAAACTCAAATAATGTTTACATCGTCAACGAGCTTACTGACAATAACATCAGGGGGCTCGTCCAACCAACTAAATAAAGTCTTATTAAAGTAAATGAGCTAGCATATGAGCCGCTTGATTACAAGATCTATAACAATGCTTATAAACGACCTTCCCAATTGAAGTACCAGTGTCCACACATTCTGCGAATATTGCCACCATAGAGTCCCACCATATGGTTTGTTCCTCACAGTAATTGATTACCTGCAAAGAGTCTGATTCAGCTTCTACCCGATTACACCCAAAGAAGTTAGCAAAAAGTCTTTGTCTGTAATTAATCTACAATCAAACACATTAAGCTACGAGCAAGGAGCGCTTGCTCGTTGCATCCATGATGGCAACGCTATGCGACAAAAGGAAAATCATGCAAAAGATTGCGACATGGAGAAAAAGCATGGCGTGCGAGATTGGGCCTGCCCCACAAAATAACTCCCCTACCCACACGCTCTCGCCCCAAAACCTGAATCCTTCTCGTATCCCCCAGTTCTTCCGCGGCCGCCGACCTCTGCCCCAACCTCGTCGCCTCCTCTGATGTCCTTCCATCACACCCCGAGCCCCTCATCGTCTCTTCCCACCCGCTCCTCTGCTCTGTGCCGCCGGCCTCCCTCTCGGCCGCTCTACCCGCCCAACGCGATGGGGAGCAAGATCTGCGCTGACATGCCTCATCATCGCCTTTGTCTTTTGTTGTGCGCCTGAACATCGGCTACATGGACAAGGACCTCGTCGGCTCGCACACAATAGGTTAACGGCCGGTAGTAGAGGTGCAGCAACGGCCGACAGTGGTGGACCAGATCGGCGCGTCATGAGGGTGGACACGAAAGTCTTCACGTGCAGAGCAGAGCGAGGGCGGCCTGGCGGCCGGGCACGGTCTGGAGAACCGGTGGCCGTAGTGTGTGATCTGGGCGGGCGTGACCTGCGTGAGTTGGAGGTGAGGTGACAGCCTTAACCAGGACGATGTCGAAGATCCTCATAATGCCTCTGGGAGAGGAGCTCGTCGAGGATCTCATTCCAGTGCTGGAAACATATATCTTTTCATTTGATGGAGTTCTATTCTAATGTAATTCCAGGGTCATATATGGAGGACTAGATTTGAAAGGAAAGATTCGGAAGGAGTTTCTTTTGAGGATGTTCCTGAGGCACTAAAGAACTAGCAATCTCACTATATGAAGCTTTGTATATATTTGGTCAAACTCTTCTGAAATGTGAATTAGGCCTTTGAGGCATAAAACTGGATTGTCACTTTATTTGTTTATTGTTCTTACTTCGTAAATGAGTGATTTAGGTCAGAAAGTTGATTCCTGAGCTACAGTGTAAAGAACAATACCCATATCTGAACTCCATAATTCATTCACAAAAAAACAATGTACTTACGCAACGTGCCGAACCATTGAGATAGTCATCAAACATTCAATTGCTCTACTGTTTGTATGTTCTAATCTCATATACGCAGAAGGATTGATGCACATAAGCAATATAGGTTTGAATAAAGAAGAATGATGCTATGGAATGCTCAGCTCTTCACCATACTGAGAAATCAAATTGTTTTTCCGGCTGGTAGATTGTCAAAAGTCGTAAATGTAGAGAAGCATAGAGTATTAGTTGAACATGTAGATGTAACCAAGCTCTATTATACTTAAAAGAGAATAAATATAAATGCGAGGAGATTAAGAAGTTGATAGTTGAGCCGGACTGCTTGAGAAACCGGGTTCGGGAGCTCAAACCCAACAAGAACCGGGGCTTCAAAAAAGATGTAAGCTCTCCTGCTATACGATTGCCTGCGTGTTCTTTAATTAGAAATCGTTAGTCATTTTTTGCTTTCTTGCTCATATGTTTCTCACCAATAGTTATTGTACAAAAGGATTTGCTATACATGATGTTTGTTTGACCAAAACCCTTTCCTTATGGTTTATCCATATGAATTTTTCTGAAGAAAATATGTCAATCAGGTACTCCATATTATGCAACTCTAAAAGTAATTATTTGTTTATAGAGACTACTTTGTGTCGATTCAATTATATCTTTGTTCGCCTTGTTATCTAGGTTGATCCATGCTCTTATGGAACTAATTTTGGTGGTGAAATATCTTCCCTTGAACTGATCAAAATATTTTCCTTTTTTCTTTGCAGCCTTACTAATTAGTTTTGCAACTCTGCGACTACAGTATACATTCTAATTTGCGACGTATGTGGATACACATATGACATATGTTTCCACTGTACCGGTGTTTCCTCCTATTTTTCTGTTCTTTTCTAAAATTTGCTTTCATTCAAGTGACCATTTGGCGCTCAGATATGTAGTATTTGGCCACTGTTGTTTGAATTTATAGGCATGTTATAGCCATGATATGTGATGGAAGTATTAACCCCTTCATGGATAATGTGCTAAAAGGTAATGAAAATCAGCTGCTGGATGCCCATTTATGGTCCTGTTTTCCTTGTTCTTGTTGTACACACTACAAATCAGTTTCACAAATTTCTGATATGATTTTCTTCAATGATGACTTTTGCAGAAGAACTTGCCTTTTTGTTGAAATAAAAGATGATCAGTTTTGACACTGACCAGAGATCATACGAAGGGGGTGAGCTAACACTGTTGCACTATGCTTCATGCTTTTCTATCATAGTTTGCGTCTTAAAAATTTCCCTAGCAATTTCAGGGCAAGCAAATATGCTATAGACAGATACATAGAAGGCAATCAGTGCAGTGGATGATGCGAGAAAAAAATGTCTTTGGGTCGAAGCCCACTTACTGATATTCTCATGGTGTTTTAACCAATATATATGTAGATGCCTATAGCTGTTCCTATTAGTAATGATCATCCTGTAGGATGTTAATCAGTACCTTACTTTTGAGTTTCAAAGTTGAAGAGATCATTACTTACTATTTATATGTTACAATGAATATCAGTTTGTAGAAATAATGTGTAAAATTCAGAGTTTAATGACCATGATCACCACTGAAAAATAGAAATGCATTAGACCTTGGAGGCTACTTGTGAAAAGGAAGTGCTTCAGGTTACTCTTTGACTGTTTGTAGGTCTTTTTTGTAAACTCGTGGTTTCTACAAGGACTTATGGTAAGAATGGTGTGTTTATATTAACTGGCTGAAGAAGGAAGGCACATGGAAAGAATATGAGATGCAAAAAACTCCTGACTTTAAATCAGAAGCAAGAAAATGGTCAATTTTCAAATTTATTTCCTTTCTTGTTGCTTCCAAATAACTTGGTAGTTATACTAGCCTGCTCCATGCAGGTTTTACAATGAAAAACTGAAGAACTTGTGATGGACTGAAAGATTTGCTCAAAACTAAGGCGTCCACCCAGGATACATAGGGCTAGAAGCTATAGAGAGTGGCTTCTTTTCAGCTGCTAATGAGATATTTATGTGTTCATAGGTATATGTTCATTTTCTTCGCTCCCATTTCTATGCATTATGGTTCACCTTTGGAAAAAGTTGTTGTGTAGTATTTCTATGTGTTTTGGTTCGCATATATGTGGTTATTTTAATTCTGGAGAATTGAATTAGTTAAGTGCCCATTTATAAGAAGAAGAGAGATATACCAGTCACTTGTGTGTTAGTTATTGTTTCTAACATGGCAATCAAAGCCTACAGAAAATTCAAACAATTAATTGCAGATCCTCTCCCTTGGGTAAAATAGTGATTGCCCGATTCTTAGATACTTGGTTGCATTTGCTATGTTATTTTCAATATAAATGTATTGAGTTACTGTGACTACCACGACACTTGAATATTTAGTTTGTGTGTTAGATGTGAGTAATGGATAGGGTCACACTCACACCTTTTTTCCTCCATTTATATTTTTATCTTGAACTTTGTTTTGGTGCACCTCCTCTGGAGACTTACTTATCTTTCTCGTTGTCGTCCTCCTACAGATTCAGGTTATACCCTTGTTGGTAAGCTTGTGAGTAAGGTGTCGTTTGAGGTGATTCTCCCATATATCTTATTTTTCTTATTATTATGTCAGCATAGTACCATAGGTTTCAGGTTCATGTCCACTACATTTGTATCAATTACAATATTGACTTTGTATGCTTTGATCTGATAAGCTATCAGAGCTTCCAGCATTCCAGCCTTCATGTGAGCATATTATAGCGTCGAGCTTTATTTTCGCTAGATTTTTACAACTATGTTAAAAAGGATACATATGCCATGTTCTACAATTAAAGCTTTTTTGTAAAGCTTATCTTACCTATGATGCCCTCGCAGAAAACATGTTAATATTTGTTCCATGGTCTTTCAGGAGGGCCACAAGGCTAGGATGGTTTGTCAGAGCAACATCTACCCTCCCTGGCACAAATATTGATTCCATTAACCAGGTTTGGGAAGTGAAACATAACATACAGAACAATATTAAGATGGTAGCTTGCCACACGTTACCCGACTAACATCAGTCTGATTAGACTATGCTTCAGCATAACAGCTAGGCCTTGCATAAGTACAACAGATGCTCCTTTGTATTTTACAAATACAATGGTCTATTTTCGAACGAAAATGCTTTACTAGTATAAATAATGGTTCGTTGTTAACTGAAGGTACAAAGATCTATTTTAGTGTTTTTTTTGCGTTTGAAGAGAGTAAGGTGCAAAACTGACTCAAATGATTTCCAGTAAAGATCTTCATAGAATATGTGGGAGCCAATATTAGCATCCAGGTTCCGCTATTGGTTATTGACTGGAAACGTGTCTCGGTCATGTCTACATAGTTCTCGAACCCGTAGGGTCCGCACGCTTAAAGTTTCGATGACAGTTATATTATGAGTTTATGAGTTTTGATGTACCGAAGGTTGTTTGGAGTCCCGGATGTGATCACGGACATGACGAGGAGTCTCGAAATGGTTGAGACATGAATATTGATATATTGGAAGCCTATATTGGATATCGGAAGTGTTCCGGGTGAAATCGGGATTTTACCGGAGTAACGGAGGGGTTACCGGAACCCCCCGGGGGTTAACGGGCCATAGTGGGCCTTAGTGGAGAAGAGGAGAGGCAGCCAGGGCAAGGGCCGCGCGCCCCTCCCCCTAGTCCGAATAGGACAAGGAGAGGGGGGTAGTGCCCCCCTTTCCTTCTTCTCCTCCACCTGTTTCCCCCTCTTCTCCTAATCCAACAAGGAAAAGGGAGGGAGTCCTACTCCACCGGGAGTAGGACTCCTCCTGGCGCGCCCCCTCCTGGTCGGCCGCACCTCCCCCCTTGCTCCTTTATATACGGGGACAGGGGGCACCCTAGAGACACAACAATTGCTCGTTTGATCTTTTAGCCGTGTGCGGTGCCCCCCTCCACCATAGTCCACCTCGATAATACTGTAGCGGTGCTTAAGCGCAGCCCTGCGTCGGTAGAACATCATCATCATCACCACGCCGTCGTGCTGACGAAACTCTCCCTCAACACTCGGCTGGATCAGAGTTCGAGGGACGTCATCGGGCTGAACGTGTGCTGAACTCGGAGGTGCCGTGCGTTCGGTACTTGATCGTGAAGACGTACGACTACATCAACCGCGTTGTGCTAACGCTTCCGCTTTCAGTCTACGAGGGTACGTGGACAACACTCTCCCCTCTCGTTGCTATGCATCAACATGATCTTGCGTGTGCGTAGGATTTTTTTTTTGAAATTACTACGTTCCCCAACAATGGTATCCGAGCCAGGTTTTATGCGTTGATGTTATATGCACGAGTAGAACACAAGTGAGTTGTGGGCGATACAAATCATAATGCTTACCAGCATGTCACACTTTGGTTCAGCGGTATTGTTGGATGAAGCGGCCAAGACCAACATTACGCGTACGCTTACGTGAGACTGGTTCTACCGACGTGCTTTGCACACAGGTGGCTGGCGGGTGTCAGTTTCTCAAACTTTAGTTGAACCGAGTGTGGCTACGACCGGTCCTTGCGAAGGTTAAAACAGCACCAACTTGACAAACTATCGTTGTGGTTTTGATGCGTAGGTAAGAATGGTTCTTGCTAAGCCCAGTAGCAGCCACGTAAAACTTGCAATAACAAAGTAGAGGACGTCTAACTTGTTTTTGCAGGGCATGTTGTGATGTGATATGGTCAAGACATGATGCTAAATTTTATTGTATGAGATGATCATGTTTTGTAACCGAGTTATCGGCAACTGGCAGGAGCCATATGGTTGTCGCTTTATTGTATGCAATGCAATCGCCTTGTAATGCTTTACTTTATCACTAAACGGTAGCGATAGTCGTAGAAGCATAATATTGGCGAGACGACAACGATGTTACGATGGAGATCAAGGTGTCGCGCCGGTGACGATGGTGATCATGGCGGTGCTTCGGAGATGGAGATCACAAGCACAAGATGATGATGGCCATATCATATCACTTATATTGATTGCATGTGACGTTTATCTTTTATGCATCTTATCTTTCTTTGATTGAGGGTAGCATTATAAGATGATCTCTCACTAAATTTCAAGATAAAAGTGTTCTCCCTGAGTATGCACCGTTGCCAAAGTTCGTCGTGCCCAGACACCACGTGATGATCGGGTGTGATAAGCTCTACGTCCATCTACAGCGGGTGCAAGCCAGTTTTGCACACGCAGAATACTCAGGTTAAACTTGACGAGCCTAGCATATGCAGATATGGCCTCGGAACACTGACTCTGAAAGGTCGCACGTGAATCATATAGTAGATATGATCAACATAGTGATGTTCACCATTGAAAACTACTCCATTTCACGTGATGATCGGTTATGGTTTAGTTGATTTCGATCACGTGATCACTTAGAGGATTAGAGAGATGTCTATCTAAGTGGGAGTTCTTAAGGAAAATGATTAATTGAACTTAAATTTATCATGAACTTAGTACCTGATATTATCTTGCTTGTCTATGTTGATTGTAGATAGATGGCCCGTGCTGTTGTTCCGTTGAATTTTAATGCGTTCCTTGAGAAAGCAAAGTTGAAAGATGATGGTAGCAATTACACGGACTGGGTCCATAACTTGAGGATTATCCTCATTGCTGCACAGAAGAATTACGTCCTGGAAGCACCGCTAGGTGCCAAACCTGCTGCAGGAGCAACACCAGATGTTATGAACGTCTGGCAGAGAAAAGCTGATGACTACTCGATAGTTCAGTGTGCCATGCTTTACGGCTTAGAACCGGGACTTCAACGACGTTTTGAACGGCATGGAGCATATGAGATGTTCCAGGAGTTGAAGTTAATATTTTAAGCAAATGCCCGGATTGAGAGATATGAAGTCTCCAATAAGTTCTACAGCTGCAAGATGGAAGAGGATAGTTCTCTCAGTGAGCATATACTCAGAATGTCTGGGTATAACTATCACTTGATTCAACTGGGAGTTAATTTTCCGGATGATAGCGTCATTGATAGAATTCTTCAATCACTGCCACCAAGCTACAAGAGCTTCATGATGAACTATAACATGCAAGGGATGGATAAGACGATTCCCGAGCTCTTCGCAATGCTAAAGGCTGTGGAGGTAGAAATCAAGAAGGAGCATCAAGTGTTGATGGTCAATAAGACCACCAGTTTCAAGAAAAAAGGGCAAAGGGAAGAAGAAGGGGAACTTCAAGAAGAACAGCAAAAAAGTTGCTGCTCAAGAGAAGAAACCCATGTCTGTACCTAAGCCTGAGACTGAGTGCTTCTACTGCAAGCTGACTAGTCACTGGAAGCGGAATTGCCCCAAGTATTTGGCGGATAAGAAGGACGGCAAGGTGAACAAAGGTATATGTGATATACATGTTATTGATGTGTACCTTACCAGAGCTCGCAGTAGCACCTCGGTATTTGATACTGGTTCTGTTGCTAATATTTGCAACTCGAAACAGGGACTACAGATTAAGCGGACACTGGCTAAGGATGAGGTGACGATGCACGTGGGAAATGGTTCCAAAGTTGATTGAGCGCCGTCGGCACACTACCTCTACATCGACCTTCGGGATTAGTATTAGACCTAAATAATTGTTATTTGGTGCCAGCGTTCAGCATGAACATTATATCTGGATCTTGTTTGATGCGAGACGGTTATTCATTTAAATCGGAGAATAATGGTTGTTCTATTTATATGAGTAATATCTTTTATGGTCATGCACCCTTGAAGAGTGGTCTATTTTTGATGAATCTCGATAGTAGTGATACACATATTCATAATGTTGAAGCCAAAAGATGCAGAGTTGATAATGATAGTGCAACTTATTTGTGGCACTGCCGTTTAGGTCATATCAGTTTGAAGCGCATGAAGAAACTCCATACTGATGGACTTTTGGAACCACTTGATTATGAATCACTTGGTACTTGTGAACCGTGCCTCATGGGCAAGATGACTAAAATGTCGTTCTCCGGTACTATGGAGATTTGTTGGAAATCATACATACAGATGTATGTGGTCCAATGAATGTTGAGGCTCGTGGCGGATATCGTTATTTTCTCACCTTCACAGATGATTTGAGCAGATATGGGTATATCTACTTAATGAAACATAAGTCTGAAACATTTGAAAAGTTCAAAGAATTTCATAGTGAAGTTGAAAATCATCGTAACAAGAAAATAAAGTTTCTATGATCTGATCGTGGAAGAGAATATTTAAGTTACGAGTTTGGTCTACATTTGAAACAAAGCGGAATAGTTTTGCAAATCATGCCACCCGGAACACCACAGCGTAATGGTGTGTCCGAACGTCGTAATCGTACTTTACTAGATATGGTGCGATCTATGATGTCTCTTACTGATTTACCGCTATCGTTTTGGGGTTATGCTTTAGAGACGGCTGCATTCACGTTTAATAGGGCACCATCGAAATACGTTGAGACGACGCCTTATGAACTATGGTTTGGAAAGAAACCAAAGTTGTCGTTTCTTAAAGTTTGGGGCTGCGATGCTTATGTGAAAAAGCTTCAACCTGATAAGCTCGAACCCAAATCGGAGAAATGTGTCTTCATAGGATACCCAAAGGAGACTGTTGGGTACACCTTCTATCACAGGTCCGAAGGCAAGACATTCGTTGCTAAGAATGGATTCTTTGTAGAGATGGAGTTTCTCTTGAAAGAAGTGAGTGGGAGGAAAGTAGAACTTGATGAGGTAACTGTACCAGCTCCGTTATTGGAAAGTAGTTCATCACAGAAACCGGTTCTTGTGATGCCTACACCAATTAGTGAGGAAGTTAATGATGATGATCATGGAACTTCAGATCAAGTTGTTATTGTACCTCGTAGGTCAACCAGAGTAAGATCCGCACCAGAGTGGTACGGTAATCCTGTTCTGGAGGTTATGTTACTATACCATGACGAACCTACGAACTTTGAAGAAGCGATGGTGAGCCCAGATTCCGCAAAATGGCTTGAGGCCATGAAATCTGAGATGGGATCCATGTATGAGAACAAAGTGTGGACTTTGGTTGACTTGCCCGATGATCGGCAAGCCATTGAAAATAAATGGATCTTCAAGAAGAAGACTGACGCTGACGGTAATGTTACTGTCTATAAAGCTCGACTTGTTGCGAAAGGTTTTCGACAAGTTCAAGAGATTGACTACGATGAAAGCTTCTCACCCGTAGCGATGCTTAAGTCTGTCCGAATCATGTTAGCATTTGCCGCATTTTATGATTATGAAGTTTGGCAAATGGATGTCAAAACTGCATTCCTGAATGGATTTCTAGAAGAAGAGTTGTATATGATGCAACCGGAAGGTTTTGTCGATCCAAAGGGAGCTAACAAAGTGTGCAAGCTCCAGCGATCCATTTATGGACTGGTGCAAGCCTCTCGGAGTTGGAATAAACTCTTTCATAGTGTGATCAAAGCATTTGGTTTTATACAGACTTTTGGAGAAGTCTGTATTTACAAGAAAGTGAGTGGGAGCTCTGTAGCATTTCTGATATTATATGTAGATGACATATTGCTGATTGGAAATGAGATAGAATTTCTGGATAGCATAAAGGGATACTTGAATAAGAGTTTTTCAATGAAAGACCTCAGTGAAGCTGCTTATATATTGGGCATCAAGATCTATAGAGATAGATCAAGACGCTTAATTGGACTTTCACAAAGCACATACCTTGACAAAGTTTTGAAGAAGTTCAAAATGGATCAAGCAAAGAAAGGGTTCTTGCCTGTGTTACAAGGTGTGAAGTTGAGTAAAACTCAATGCCCGACCACTGCAGAAGATAGAGAGAAGATAAAAGATGTTCCCTATGCTTCAGCCATAGGCTCTATCATGTATGCAATGTTGTGTACCAGACCTGATGTGTGCCTTGCTATAAGTTTAGCAGGGAGGTACCAAAGTAATCTAGGAGTGGATCACTGGACAGTGGTCAAGAACATCCTGAAATACCTGAAAAGGACTAAGGATATGTTTCTCATTTATGGAGGTGACAAAGAGCTAGTCGTAAATGGTTACGCCGATGCAAGCTTTGACACTGATCCGGACGATTCTAAATCGCAAACCGGATACGTGTTTACATTGAACGGTAGAGCTGTCAGTTGGCGCAGTTCTAAACAAAGTGTCGTGGCGGGATCTACGTGTGAAGCGGAGTACATAGCTGCTTCGGAAGCAGCAAATGAAGGAGCCTGGATGAAGGAGTTCATATCCGATCTAGGTGTCGTACCTAGTGCAACCGGTCCAATGAAAATCTTTTGTGACAATACTGGTGCAATTGTTGGAGAACGTTTGTCACGCCCAAGATGCGACCCTATCCTAAAGGAACTCGAAGGTCCCACAAAGGATAAAAGCGCATCTTGAAGACGCTTTTGCAAGGTGGATATCATTACATCAACATTAAATAATAGTGGGGATACAACCAAGACATACAATGTCACATGAATACAACAATACATCATATACAAGATCAACATCCGACTACGGATGAAACATAAACAGAAAATCAAACAATATCCACCCTGCTAGCCCAGGCTGCCGACCAGGAACCTATCCCTCAATCGAATAAGAAGCAGAAGAAGAACTCCAACACAAATAAACATCGCTCTCGCATCATGATCATCGCATAACCTGTACCTGCAACTGGTGGTGTAGTAATCTGTGAGCCACGAGGACTCAGCAATCCCATTACCATGGGTATCAAGACTAGCAAAGCTTAAAGGGTAAGGAAGGGTAAAGTGGTGAGGTTGCAGCAGCGACTAAGCATGCATGGTGGCTAACTTACGCAAATAAGAGCGAGAAGAGAAGCAAAGCAAGCGGTCGTCAACTAGTAATGATCAAGAAGTGATCCTGAGCTCCTACTTACGTCAGACATAACCCAGAAACCGTGTTCTCCTCTCGATCAACCCCGAAAAGAGACACTCACGGTTACACACACGGTTGGTGTATTTTAGAAGAGTTTACTTTAAGTTTACTACAACCGAACATTAACAAATTCCCATCTACCACATAACCGCAGGCACGGCTTTCGAAAGTTCAAACCCTGCAGGGGTGTCCCAACTTAGCCCATGATAAGCTCTCGCGATCAACGAAGGATATTCCTTCTCCCGGGAAGACCCGATCAGTCTCGGAATCCCGTTTACAAGACATTTCGACAATGGTAAAACAAGTCCAGCAAGACCTCCCGGCGTGCCGACATCCTGATAGTAGCCGCGCGTATCTCATCTCAGGCCATGGCCGGATAAGCTAAGCGTACAGGTACCAACATAACCCAAGTTGCCAAGGGACGGTCCCGCACGGTGCTCTAGTTTGGACCAACACTTAGACAAGCATTGGCCCGGGGGGCTAAATAAAGATGACCCTCGAGATGGCGACTCCCAAGGTAAAAGTAGGTGGTGGTGAGGCAAATGGTAAGACCAATGTTGGGCCTTGCTGGAGGAGTCTTATTCAAAGCGAACTGTCAAGGGGGTCCCATAAATCACCCAACCGCGTTAGGGACGCAAAATCCGGGAACATAATACCGATATGACGGAAACTAGGGTGGCAAGAGTGGAACAAAACACCAGGCATAAGGCCGAGCCTTCCACCCTTTACCAATTATATAGATGCATTAATAATATAAGAGATATATATTGTGATATCCCAACATAAACATAAACATAATCCAACATGGAGCAATCTTCATCTTCACCTGCAACTAGCAACGCTATAAGAGGGGCTCAGTAAAGCGGTAACATAGCAAACAACGGTTTGCTAGGAAGGATAACAAAGGTTAGAGGTTCATGGCAATTTGGGAGGCTTGAGCAGCAAGTGGTAGGTAACGCAGCAAAGCGATAGAACGAAGCAACTAGCATAACAATGATAGTAATGAGATCCAAGGTGACGGTCATCTTTCCTGAAATCCCGCAAGGAAGAAGAACGAGTCCATGAAGAAGATGAAGCCACGAAGACGAACCAAGCGTAGACGAACGAATCCTCACGAACGCAACGAAACGGGAACTATCGAGAAGAAGCACACAACATGGTAAACACACCGCACATGAACAAGGCATGATGCTCAACCAAGTATGATGCATGACAAGGCTACATGAAGATACTCATGGCAAGAGATGATGCATACAAGAGCAACACATCAAAGCAAGTTTAAATGAGACCGGAAACAACATATAGCAATTCCGGTAAGTCCTCATATGCAAATTTCAAAATTGGTCCAGATATGAATAAACCTTATGTTCAAGTTTTTAAACAGCAAGTTAAGATGCACCAAGATGATTTACACGAAATTCTAGTCAAGTTACATATAAAGTTCATTAGATTCGGAGCTACGGCCTAGAAGATATGAGCAAAACAAGATAAGCATGGCATTGATGCAAAATGCATACAAACATCAAGAAAACACACTCAAAACATGGATGCAACATGATAAGATGAAACTACATGCAAATCTAAGCAAGTTTCATATAGAGCACACTCAAAACGGAGCAACGGTTCAACACATACACTCTATACAAGTTTGAAGGACAAGCTGTCCAAAACAGCAACTAGGCATATAGCAAGCATAAAAACAACAAGATACAGGAACTCACCATGAAAAGAAGAGGCATGGACATGATGTACAGGTAAATCATAACAAATAATGAACACTGAGCTATCTCCATAAACAAATATAACCTGCTCAAAAGGACATGGCAAGATTGCAAATAATAACAGGTTCACAGACTTGGCAGAATTCACAGGACAAGGCAGAAATAACATCAGGTTGCAATGTTTAGAGCTATCAAACAACATGTTAACTCAAGCTATCATGTCAAAGTACAGCACAGAATACATCTACTCAAAGCATATAACAAGAGTCCCTTACTGACCATAAGCCAAAAGGGATCAGAAGATATGATGGCACCCATTTAAACATAGCAAGTTTCGTTACAGATTCAGACTTGGAGAAAAACTAGAGCATGGCCAAAACAGATAACTAGTTGGCATGTTTACGAGCTTGATGAACTCACTACGAGCCATTGCATGACAAATAAAGCATACACCCAGCAACTAGACATGGCATAGAAACTATACATGGCAAGAACTATAACATAGCGTGCACGGATCAACAACAACAAGCTAGGCAAAATTGCTAAACATGTTAACAATCTGCCAGGAACATTTTATAGCAAAAGTAGAGAAAGATTAAGACATGTTAGAGCACTCTATAAATGCAACCAGGAGCATGGATGGATATAGCATAACCACATGAACAAAACACCCTTAGTGAACATGCTCAAAAGAGGCATGGATATCACTGTAGCAACATGAATACATGGCATAAAAATAACAGCAGGAAACAACTTGGTGAAATTCCAAGTCCCTGAAATCAGCAACATTATGGAGGCTACTTTGCAAGCTTGAAACAATCAATACATGGCATATCATGAAGAATGGGTTGCACCAAAGCAAAGATGGCATGTTGTAGCTCATAACACATGAAGACATCATGATTAAAAGAAAATCACACAAAAAGATGTAAAAATGACAAATTAGCATGTTCTGATAACAGACAGCAGTTAACATCACATAGCAGTCTTGCAACGATGATTAGGGCATCAGTATGTACTCAAATGAACATGACCCAATGGAACAAAAAGAAGAGAGTAACCAGATGAACATTTCGATATATTAAACACGCAAAGTGGAGCAGTATTCTAGGAGGTATGACATGTCAAAGTAGGCACCAGAAAGTAAGAATTCCATGACTTAAGAAAAAAACGGAGTCAACCTCGAGCTGGATCTGGATCTGGGGCGCGGGAAACGAGGACGGCCGGAGCTGCTCGTCGGAGAACTCGCCGGTGAGGAGGACAGGGTCGCCGGGGGAGGTCGAGCTCGCCGGAGGAGGACCGGGGACGGCGTCGGCGAAGGGCGAGGCGGCGGAGGGGCGCCGGGGCGGGGCGGAGAGGCGCGCGGCCGGTCGCAGGTGCGGCGGCTCCGGCGGACGAGGGCGGCAGCGCGAGGCGAGGCCGGCGACGGGCGGCGGACGAGGTCCGGCCGGCGAGCGCGGGGAGGCGCGCGGCGGCCTCGGGCGGGGTCGCCCGTGAGCGGCGGCTGCGGGGTACGGGCCGGCGGGGGCTGGATCTAGGCCCGGCGGGCCTCGGCGGCGCGCGTGACGGCGGCGGCGGGCGATTGGCTGCGGCGCGGCGGCTGGACATGTCCGGCGCGGGAGCGGACATGTCCGGCGGCGCGAGAGGAGCGGGTTAGGGTTGGACTGCGCGAAAATTTCGGGGAGGGCGCATATTTATAGGTAGGAGGAGCTAGGAAGCTCCAAATGGAGTGCGGTTTTCGCTCACACGATCGTGATCGAACGACCGAGAGGATGGAGGGGGTTAGGATGGGTTATTGGGCCACTTTGGAGGGGTGTTGTGCTGCACTCAAAAGAGGCCTTTGCGGCTACCCGGTTAACCGTTGGAGTATCAAACGGACTCCAAATGACACACAACTTGACAAGCGGTCTATCGGTGGTGTACCAAGGCCGTTTGGCAATCCTCGGGCCATTCCGAGAAAGTTTAACACCCGCACATGAAAAAAGGCAAAAGGGGTCGCCGGAGATCATAGGAGTGTCGGATTGCAAAACGGACAACGGGGAAAAAGCTCGGATGCATGAGACGAACACGTATGAATTGCAATGCAATGCATATGATGACATGGCAAAATGCAACACGCAAGCAAATGACATGGCAACAACGGCGAATAACTGGTGGACACCTGGCGCATCGGATCCGAGGCGTTACAACTCTCCTCTACTAACAAGAGATCTCGTCCCGAGATCTGAGGACCGAGACGGGGGTAAAGAGGAAGAGGTGAAGCAAGAACGCAAGAGGGAAAAGGATCAAAGTCAAGAACACTCATGTAGAAAACAGGAAAGACGATTACGACAGGAATCAAAAGCTCCAAGAAGAAGATAGACTCTAAAAGCACTCCGGTTAGAACAAGATAGACAAGGAATTAGAACGAAAGAATTTAGACGACACTCCGGTTAAACATGGAAAAAGTAGAACATGAACTTAACAAGATGGCATGACACTTGACGAGAGAAACAACACAATGCCTCCGGAAGAATTGAAATAGTGGAATGAAAAGAACGGAGAAGAAAAATGACAACTTCTTCGACGAATGAATTTG
Organism: Aegilops umbellulata; assembly: GCA_032464435.1. Taxonomy (NCBI): domain Eukaryota; kingdom Viridiplantae; phylum Streptophyta; class Magnoliopsida; order Poales; family Poaceae; genus Aegilops; species Aegilops umbellulata. Next base: position 356,601,298 of record CP136059.1, on the reverse strand, counting down.
AAAAGCATCCTTGCGAATAAAAGATTGAACGAAGTTGTTGAGAAAATCCACAACAAAGAATTGCTTGTTGTGGACTTATGGATAACATCTCAAAATCAAGAGGTGATAACCGACCACAAACGGAAAAGATTGAATAGCTGAGAGGAACGAAGAAATGCAAAACTCCACTTCAAAAGAGTACGGAGAATTAATTGCACTTCGCGAAGCAAGAAAAATACTTGAGCTTCGCCTACAAGAATCTTGATGAACACTTAAAGAATGAATTAAATCAGGACGAACCACCGTGAAGTACTCCGGTAACAAAAGGATGAAAGAATAAGATTAAAGCCTTGCGATGATTTAGATGGGGCTTCGCGTCGAGACAAGCGAGAAGCTTGGAACTCCGGGAGGGAAAAGATGAACAACTTAGAGCCAGGAGATTATTCGTCAAGAACAATCTTCGAAAAGAAGAGATAAATCAACTTGATGAAAGAATAATAAGAATTATGGTATGCTCATCCTTCACCAATTAAATTGATGAGAAACAATGGATTTGCATACTACTTATTCGCGTTTGAAAAAAATTAAAGGGGGATATAGGACGAAGTTTGGGAAGGTCTTCATGAACCACCGGTAGGATTGGAAAGAAATGAATGAATTGATATTCCGACAAGGAATAGGAATGTTGAACGAACCACCGTTAGAAATGACAATGAACGGAGAAAAGTGGAAGAATCGTCAGGAAGAATTAGAGCAAGCACGAAGATACTTGAGGGAATTTGATACCATGGAATGAAGAGGTCTCGAACTGATTACAGATTATTTGAGCAAAACACCGGAAGAATATTGAGACAAGAAGGGGCACGGGTATAGAATAATTGAGAGAACGAAGCTGAAAACTTGAAACGAAGAAATATTCCGAAATGATGGCCTCCGGATGATCGATAGAGAAAGCAACTCCTGAAATGCACCGGATGGTTGAAAGAATTTGCTCGATTGAAAAAACAATTTTATAGTATAACATCGAGCTAGCACCGCGAATCTCCGGGAGAACGGGCAAGATTTGGAGGAAAAACTCTTCGTCGGTCTTCAAATGTTGAGAATGACGACGGGGACCACCAGTAAAATTGTTGAAACACTCCGGAAGAATGAAAAGATGACAGATTGACACGAACATGAAAGAATTTGAAAGCGATCTTGGAGAAGGCATCTCACTGATGAAATTCATACTTACGTCAAACTTCGAAATAAAGGATTTGAGGAAAGCTCCGGAAAATTAGAAGAGTCAGGTAAGATCCTGGGAAAAGACCTGTGGGTTAGGGCCCACTGAAGAAGAAACACCGTTTGAAAGGATTGTTGAATGAGAAATGATGCACCGAAATGATTGAAAGATTTTTGAATGAGGTGACAACCTCGAATTAAATGGAGGCAAACACGAATCTTCTGTGATGTCTTCAACACTCCGGAAGGATGAAATGGCGAGAGGCGAACGATCAGAGGGAAAACACTTCGGTCAAGGAAAAGAATACAAACAACACCGAAAACTTGAATTGGGACCACCGAAAAGAAAATGCGACAAACCATGATGAACTAGACGAGACTTCACCGGTTGAGACAATTGAGGAAAGACTGGAGATACTCCGAATGAATGAAATTGATGCTTGGATAGCGGCTCAGACTTCGAGAATAAAAAGGGTGGGAGGGCGTGGAAAAAACACAGGCAACTTGGAACGACGAATCGACGAATATCTTGAAGAGAAAAGCACCGGTTGAAATAATTTAGGGAAGAATGCAAAGACTTCGCACGAGTAGAATGGATACTCGATTATAGACTACGGTTCCGAGAAGAAGAAGGGTGGGCGGGTGGGAAAAAAACAAGGACAACTTCGGATAGGGAAACAACGTCGTGGAGGAAGAACTGAGGATTGATCTCACGAAAGACAAAGAGGATTGAATCAGCTTGACGAGAAATGCAGCGGACAAAAGAGGATGGACAACGAACGAAAACTAACAGCGTGATCCTAAAGAAAAATTTGAATGGGAAGAGGAGTAGTTCAAAACACCTACGTCAAGATTTCTCACCAGAGCGACGAAGGGGCTGAGGAATAAAAAGAAATCCTACTCTCCGATATAACTAGACTTCGAAAAAAAGTGTTGTACTAGACTCAACATCGCCCAAACTACACGATCAATCAAGGGGGCTCCTAGGGTCGGTCGAGGCTCTGATACCAACTTGTCACGCCCAAGATGCGACCCTATCCTAAAGGAACTCGAAGGTCCCACCAAGGACAGAAGCGCATCTTGAAGACGCTTTTGCAAGGTGGATATCATTACATCAACATTAAATAATAGTGGGGATACAACCAAGACATACAATGTCACATGAATACAACAATACATCATATACAAGATCAACATCCAACTACGGATGAAACATAAACAGAAAATCAAACAATATCCACCCTGCTAGCCCAGGCTGCCGACCAGGAACCTATCCCTCAATCGAATAAGAAGCAGAAGAAGAACTCCAACACAAATAAACATCGCTCTCGCGTCATGATCATCGCATAACCTGTACCTGCAACTGGTGGTGTAGTAATCTGTGAGCCACGAGGACTCAGCAATCCCATTACCATGGGTATCAAGACTAGCAAAGCTTAAAGGGTAAGGAAGGGGTAAAGTGGTGAGGTTGCAGCAGCGACTAAGCATGTATGGTGGCTAACTTACGCAAATAAGAGCGATAAGAGAAGTAAAGCAAGCGGTCGTCAACTAGTAATGATCAAGAAGTGATCCTGAGCTCCTACTTACGTCAGACATAACCCAGAAACCGTGTTCTCCTCTCGATCAACCCCGAAAAGAGACACTCACGGTTACACACACGGTTGGTGTATTTTAGAAGAGTTTACTTTAAGTTTACTACAACCGGACATTAACAAATTCCCATCTGCCACATAACCGCGGGCACGGCTTTCGAAAGTTCAAACCCTGCAGGGGTGTCCCAACTTAGCCCATGATAAGCTCTCGCGATCAATGAAGGATATTCCTTCTCCCGGAAAGACCCGATCAGTCTCGGAATCCCGTTTACAAGACATTTCGACAATGGTAAAACAAGTCCGGCAAGACCTCCCGGCGTGCCGACATCCTGATAGTAGCCGCGCGTATCTCGTCTCAGGCCACGGCCGGATAAGCTAAGCGTACAGGTACCAACATAACCCAAGTTGCCAAGGAACGGTCCCGCGCGATGCTCTAGTTTGGACCAACACTTAGACAAGCATTGGCCCGGGAGGCTAAATAAAGATGACCCTTGAGAGAGCGACTCCCAAGGGAAAAGTAGGTGGTGGTGAGGCAAATGGTAAGCCCAATGTTGGGCCTTGCTGGAGGAATCTTATTCAAAGCGAACTATCAAGGGGGTCCCATAAGTCACCCAACCGCGTTAGGGACGCAAAATCCGGGAACATAATACCGATATGACGGAAACTAGGGCGGCAAGAGTGGAACAAAACACCAGGCATAAGGCCGAGCCTTCCACCCTTTACCAAGTATATAGATGCATTAATAATATAAGAGATATATATTGTCATATCCCAACATAAACATAAACATAATCCAACATGGAGCAATCTTCATCTTCACCTGCAACTAGCAACGCTATAAGAGGGGCTGAGCAAAGCGGTAACATAGCCAAACAACGGTTTGCTAGGAAGGATAACAAAGGTTAGAGGTTCATGGCAATTTGGGAGGCTTGAGCAGCAAGTGGTAGGTAACGCAGCAAAGCGATAGAACGAAGCAACTAGCATAGCAATGATAGTAATGAGATCCAAGGTGACGGTCATCTTGCCTGAAATCCCGCAAGGAAGAAGAACGAGTCCATGAAGAAGATGAAGCCACGAAGACGAACCAAGCGTAGACGAACGAATCCTCACGAACGCAACGAAACGGGAACTATCGAGAAGAAGCACACAACATGGTAAACACACCGCATATGAACAAGGCATGATGCTCAACCAAGTATGATGCATGACAAGGCTACATGAAGATACTCATGGCAAGAGATGATGCATACAAGAGCAACACATCAAAGCAAGTTTAAATGAGACCGGAAACAACATATAGCAATTCCGGTAAGTCCTCATATGCCAATTTCAAAATTGGTCCAGATCTGAATAAACCTTATGTTCAAGTTGTTAAACAGCAAGTTAAGATGCACCAAGATGATTTACACGAAATTCTAGTCAAGTTACATATAAAGTTCATTAGATTCGGAGCTACGGCCTAGAAGATATGAGCAAAAGAAGATCAGCATGGCATTGATGCAAAATGCATACAAACATCAAGAAAACACACTCAAAACATGGATTCAACAGAATAAGATGAAACTACATGCAAATCTAAGCAAGTTTCATATAGAGCACACTCAAAACGGAGCATCGGTTCAACACATACACTCTATACAAGTTTGAAGGACAAGCTGTCCAAAACAGCAACTAGGCATATAGCAAGCATCAAAACAACAAGCTACAGGAACTCAACATGAAAAAAAAGGCATGGACATGATTTACAGGTAAAGCATAACAAATCATGAACACTGAGCTATCTCCAGAAACAAATATAACCTGCTCAAAAGGACATGGCAAGATTGCAAATAATAACAGGTTCACAGACTTGGCAGAATTCACAGGACATGGCAGAAATAACATTAGGTTGCAATGTTTAGAGCTATCAAACAACATGTTACAGCAAGCTATCATGTCCAAGTATAGCATAGAATACATCTACTCAAAGCATATAACAAGAGTCCCTTACTGACCATAAGCCAAAAGGGATCAGAAGATATGATGGCACCCATTTAAACATAGCAAGTTTCGTTACAGATTCAGACTTGGAGAAAAACTGGAGCATGGCCAAAACAGATAACTAGTAGGCATGTTTACGAGCCCGATGCACTCACTACGGGGCATTGCATGACAAACCAAGCATACACCCAGCAACTAGACATGGCATAGAAACTATACATGGCAAGAACTATAGCATAGCATGCACGGATCAACAACAACAAGCTAGGCAAAATTGCTAAACATGTTAACAATCTTCCAGGAACATTTTATAGCAAAAGTAGAGAAAGATTAAGACATGTTAGAGCACTCTATAAATGCAACCAGGAGCACGGATGGATGTAGCATAACCATATGAACAAAACACCCTTACTGAACATGCTCAAAAGTGGCATGGATCTCACTGTAGCAACATGAATACATGGCATAAAAACAACAGAAGGAAACAACATTGTGAAATTCTAAGTCCCTGAAATCAGCAACATTATGGAGGCTACTTTGCAAGCTTGAAACAATCAATACATGTCATATCATGAAGAATGGGTTGCACCACATCAAAGATGGCATGTTGTAGCTCATAACACATGAAGACATCATGATCAAAAGAAAATCACACAAAAAGATGCAAAAATGACAAATTAGCATGTTCTGATAACAGACAGCAGTTAACATCACATAACAGTCTTGCAACGACGATTAGGGCATCAGTATGAACTCAAATGAACATGACACAATAGAACAAAATGAAGAGCGCAACCAGATGAACACTATGATATATTAAGCACGCAAAACAGAGCAGTATTCTAGGAGATATGACATTTCAAAGTAGGCACCAGAAAGTAAGAATTCCATGACTTAGGAAAAAAACGGAGTCAACCTCGAGCTGGATCTGGATCTGGGGCGCGGGAAACGAGGACGGCCGGAGCTGCTCGTCGGAGAACTCGCCGGTGAGGAGGACAGGGTCGCCGGGGGAGGTCAAGCTCGCCGGAGGAGGACCAGGGACGGCGCCGGCGAAGGGCGAGGCGGCGGAGGGGCGCCGGTGCGGGGCAGAGAGGCGCGCGGGGCGCGGGCGCGGCGGCTCCGGCGGACGAGGGCGACAGCGTGAGGCGAGGCCGGCGACGGGCGGCGGACGAGGTCCGGCCGGCGAGCGCGGGGAGGCGCGCGGCGGGCTCGGGCGGGGTCGCCCGCGAGCGGTGGCTGTGGGGTACGGGACCGCAAGTGCTGGATCTAGGCCCGGCGGGCCTCGGCAGCGCGTGGGACGGCGGCGGCGGGCGGTTGGCTACGGCGCGGTGGCTGGACATGTCTGGCGCGGGAGCGGACATGTCCGGCGATGCGAGAGGAGCGGGTTAGGGTTGGACTGCGCGAAAATTTCGGGGAGGGCGCATATTTATAGGTAGGAGGAGCTAGGAAGCTCCAAATGGAGTGCGGTTTTCGCTCACACGATCATGATCGAACGACCGAGAGGATGGAGGGGGTTAGGATGGGTTATTGGGCCACTTTGTAGGGGTGTTGGGCTGCACACAAAAGAGGCCTTTGCGGCTACCCGGTTAACCGTTGGAGTATCAAACGGACTCCATATGACACGAAACTTGACAAGCGGTCTATCAGTGGTGTACCAAGGCCGTTTGGCAAACCTCGGGCCATTCCGAGAAAGTTAGCACCCGCACATGAAAAAAGGCAAAAGGGGGCGCCAGAGATCATAGGAGTGTCGGATTGCAAAACGGACAACGGGGAAAAAGCTCGGATGTATGAGACGAACACGTATGAATTGCAATGCAATGCATATGATGACATGGCAAAATGCAACACGCAAGCAAATGACATGGCAACAACGGCGAATAACTGGTGGACACCTGGCGCATTGGATCCGGGGCGTTACAACGTTGCAAAAAACAAAAAAAATTCCCACGTTCCACCAAGATCAATCTATGGAGTCAACTAGCAACGAGAGGAGAGTGCATCTACATACCCTTGTAGATCGCGAGCAGAAGTGTTCAAGAGAACGGGGATGATGGAGTCGTACTCGCCGTGATCCAAATCACCGATGACCAAGTGTCGAACGAACGGCACCTCCGCGTTCAACACACGTACGAAGCGGAAGATGTCTCCTCCTTCTTGATCCAGCAAGGGGGAATGAGAGGTTGATGAAGATCCAGCAGCACGATGGCGTGGTTGTGACGCCTCTGATTCAATCGTACACTAATCATGCACACAAACGTGTACGATCAAGATCAGGGACTCACGGGAAGATATCACAACACAACTCTAAAACATAAATAAGTCATACAAGCATCATAATACAAGCCAGGGGCCTCGAGGGCTCGAATACAAGTGCTCGATCATAGACGAGTCAGCGGAAGCAACAATATCTAAGTACAGACATAAGTTAAACAAGTTGCCATAAGATGGCTAGCACAAACAGGGATGCAGATCGAACGAGGCGCAGGCCTCCTGCCTGGGATCCTCCTAACTACTCCTGATTATCGTCAGCGGGCTGCACGTAGTAGTAGGCACCTCCAGAGTAGTAGGAGTCATCGTCGACGGTGGCGTCTGGATCCTGGGCTCCATCGTCTGGTCGCAGCAGACGGGTAGAGGAAAGGGGAAAAGGGGGAAACAAAGCAACCGTGAGTACTCATCCAAAGTACTCGCAAGCAAGGAGCTACACTACATATGCATGGATATATGTGTAAAGGGGCATATCAGTGGACTGAACTGCAGAATGCCAGAATAAGAGGGGGATATCTAATCCTGTCGAAGACTACGCTTCTGGCAGCCTACGTCTTGCAGCATATAGAAGGGAGTAGACTGAAGTCCTCCAAGTAGCATCGCATAGCATAATCCTACCCGGCGGTCCCCTCCTCGATGCCCTATTAGAGAGCGACCACCGGGTTGTATCTGGCAATTGGAAGGGTGTGTTTTATTAACTATCCGGTTCTAGTTGTCATAAGGTCAAGGTACAACTCCGGGTCGTCCTTTTACCGAGGGACACGGCTATTCGAATAGATTAACTTTCCTGCAGGGGTGCATCACATAACACAACACGCTTGATCCCATTTGGCCGGACACACTTTCCTGGGTCATGCCCGGCCTCGGAAGATCAACACGTCGCAGCCCTACCTAGGCACAACAGAGAGGTCAGCACGCCGGTCTAAACCTAAGTGCGCAGTGGTCCGGGCCCATCGCCCTGAGCACACCTGCACGTTGCGAGGGCGGCCGGAAGCAAACCTAGCCTAGTGGCGTTCCAGTCCAATCCAGCGCGCGCCGCTCAATCGCTGACGTCATGAAGGCTTCGGCTGATACCACGACGCCGAGTGCCCATATCTTTCCCGCGTAGTTGGTTAGTGCGTATAGGCCAGTAGCCAGACTCAGATCAAATACCTAGATCTTGTTAAGCGTGTTAAGTATCCGCGAACGCCGATAGGTCCAGGCCCACCTCTCTCCTAGGTGACCTCAACCAGCCCTGTCGCTCCGCCACAAAGATCCACACAGAGGGCCATTGGGACAAAGGTCCTTTCAGCCCCCAATCCGTGAATCACTCGCGGGTGCTCCTCGAGCCGACCCGACTTTAGTTACCACATGTATCATGTATAAAGTAGTATATACCCGTGATCAACTCCCGAGCGATCACGGCCCGATAGTATTGCACAGCAGACGGACAAGAATGTAGGGCCACTGATGGAAACTAGCATCCTATACTAAGCAGGTAGGATTGCAGGTAAAGGTAAAAACAGCAGTAACAAGGACAGGCTATGCATCAGGATAGGAATAACGGAAAGCAGTAACATGCTACACTACTCTAATGCAAGCAGTATAGAGAAGAGTAGGCGATATCTGGTGATCAAGGGGGGGACTTGCCTGGTTGCTCTGGCAAGAGAGAGGGGTCATCAACTCCGTAGTCGTACTGGGTAGCAGCGGCGTCGGTCTCGGTGTCTAGCGAGAGAATAGGGGGAAGAAACAATAAATATTTAAGCAAACAGATGCATAGCAATGCATGACATGACAAGTATCGGTGCTAGGGGCGCCCTAACGCGGTATGAGGTGATACCGGTGAAGGGAGGAAACATCCGGGAAAGTTTTCCCGGTGTTTCGTGTTTTCGAGCAGAGGAGCCGGAGGGGGGAAAGTTGCGAGTTTGATATGTTAGGGATGCGTGCCGGATGAACGGGCTGCGTAACCGGGTTCGTCTCGTCGTTCTGAGCAACTTTCATGTAGAAAGTATTTTCATCCGAGTTACCGATTATTTTATATTAATTTTCAAAGTTTTAAATGATTTTCTAATTTCTGGATTTAATTTAATTCGAAACTAAATTAGTATATAAATGCTATGGGTACACAATAAGTGTACCCAGAAGTGTGCACCTGAGGCTGACAGGTGGGGACAATTGACTAAGTCAACTACCCAGTAAGTAGGTCTAGTCAACAGTTGACTGGTCAGCTTGACTAGTCAATGGGGTCTAGTGGGACCCTCCTGTCAATGACTAAGCTAGTCCAGTTAGCAGTTTGACTTGATCAAACTGGACAGGGGGTCCACCTGTCATTGGCTGATATATTAACAGATCGTTTTAATGGGATAATTAGTTAACGGGGCCCATCTGTCAGTGTCCCATGTGTTTTAACAAATTGTTTAAATCAGCGTAATGAGAGGTGGGGCCCTACTCTCACGGGCACATCAAGCTAATTACAGGTTAATTAGCTATTTAAGCTACCTTGATTAATTTTAATTAAAAATTGATTATTATCATTATTGTGTTTACACATTTATTTATTTTTGTTCTTATCCCAGGGCGGGCCCCAGTGGTCAGTGGCTCAACCGAGCCACCCAGGGATGGGCACGTGAGCACACGCGCAGAGGCGTGGTCGCGGCCGAAGTAGGGCGCCGACGAGGGGGCAGGCACGCGCGGCCATGGCAGCAGGTGCGAGCGGGAGGAGGCCGCGGCGGCGCGCTGGTGCGGGCACATCAGAGAGGCAGGCGGAGGTGCAGCACCACGAGGACAGGGCGCAGTGTGCGCGGCGATTGCAGCACCACGGGGACAGGGCGCGGTGTGCGCGGCGATGTGCGCAGGCGCGCGAGCAAGGGCAGGGGTCGCGGTGTCTGGCGGGGGCGGGGCACGACGGCGACGCGTGGTGAGCAGAGAAAGGGAGGAGGGGAAGTGGCAGCTCACTGGGGGCCGTAGGGTTCGGGGCAACGGGGCTTGGGGCGGAGGATGAGGAAGCGATGACGACGGTGGATGGCTCCGTCGAAGCAGTGGCGGGACGAGGCGGCGACGGTGTGCAGCGGCGACGTCAGGGGCGCTAGGGGCGCGACCCAGATCCGATCGGGGACTTCGAGGAGACGAGGAAGAAGCGGTCCAGTGGGGCCGGTCGAGGATGGGGAGGTCGAGGTGGAAGGCGGCGGTGGCGGCGGGGCAGCGCCGGGCGGCGTCGTGGTTCGGCGACGAGGTCAGTGGTGGGCGGCAGGGCCGTGCCCGATCTGGATCGGGGGCAAAGGGGGGAGACGATTGGGAAAGGGGAATCGGGTGAGGAGTGGGGCGCGTGGGGGTTAGGGTTCGGTCGCCCCAGGGGGTTGTAGGGGTTCGGCGGGCCGGGGGAGGGAGCTGGGCTGGCAGGGTGCGCGGCCAGTCGGGCCGTGGCCCAGTGGGGCCGGGGGGTGCCCCCTTTTTTTATTTGCCTCTGTTTTTGTATTTTCTTTTATTTATTTTCCTCTTTTCTTTTCTATTTTATTTTTGTTTCCTATTATTTTAGGTTCTGTAAAAATATATACTTGCATCTAATTTTAAGATTTCAATTTAGTCCACCGCCACAAAAAATCTAGACCCCAATTAATTTGGTTTGATATTTTATCAATCTATAAAGGCATTTAAATAATCAGGTTTGCTAATATTTAGATCATTTTAGTGCATTAAAACACATAATAAATATGTGGTTCCTTCCCAAACATTTAGTAAGGATTATTTGCCACAAACCGAACATTTTGGTTTTAATGTTTCAAAAGTTTTGTTGTTTGCCTTTCTTTCAAATTTGAATTTGGATCGGTTCTGGACTAATGCGAGATTAACAACAGTAACTGTGGTGACATGGCATCATTAACGTGTGATTACTGTAGCCTAATTATCCGGGCGTCACAATTCTCCTCCACTACAAGAAATCTCGTCCCGAGATTTAAGAGGTGGTGTAAGTGGGAAAGTTGTGGTTGCAAAATTCTAACAGATCTTCTCGGTCTTGGTTGCTCTCCTCGAAGAGGTCGATCCATTACGTTGATTTCTCCAATTCTCTGCATCAAGTCATCATGATGTAGTCAGCATCCTTTCTTCAGGAACTCCATCGTAATTACGAAAGAATAAAGGGGGTAGTCCGGGGGAACGGATCTCTGCAAGGTTGACTATCTGGTCGAATCAATGGGGAAGGTTGCAGAAATTAACTCTCGAATTGAAACTTAAGACATTGTCGAGAGCAAAACGAGGAGGTATTATGGGAAGTTTCGAGCGGGCAGGCAATCGCTCGATGCCTGAAACAGGGCGTGAAAGGGGTTCAAAGCAACGGGAATAAGTGTTGTGTCTGATACCAAAATAGATCACTAGGAAGTTGGCTCGCGAATTACATACGAAGCCAAACGCGAGAAATAACTTTAGCAATAGGGGTGCACAGGAGAGCTAGGTTTCGATGCTGTGGAACTGTGGGTTATGGGCCCACCATGTGGGTTGAAGTAAAAAGCGGTTGACATCTTGCACGGTCACGATAGCAAGGCATGTCAGAGGGTAGCCTGTTAGTTATGTCAGCAAGAACATCGATGCCAAGGGCGAGGGATGAAGAGAACCATTTTCCTGCTCGTTGAACAAGGCGGACCAATAGGCAAAGTTCTCATCCATCGGTGGTTACCGGAACGTTACCATCAATATTAACAGGGTCTTACTGACAGAGTGGTTCAACGAGATGCTTACCTAAGCAGTAGAATATTACTGCTTAGATCATATAGATCACTAGTAAGGTTAATCAAAACAATGGAAAGGAAAGGTGATCATCAGAATAAATAGAACAATGGAGAGGAAAATGTGTTGAAACACATGTTTCAGAGGTATATCCTTCCCAAGGACAAGTAGAGCAAGATATCCACGACGGGATAGAAAGTAGGTAAGGGGAGAGGAATTTCAAGACATTACCCATACAATGGTGTTTAGCTAATTGAGCAAGGAACATTTAGCATTGGGCTTCAAATGCTCTTATTGAAAATCGGAGTACCACAGACATGCTTCGAGATAGCATTGACATGGTCTTCAAGCAAAGATCGGACTTTGGATACAAGAAGGCTTCATCAGGAACAACTTGCAGAGTAAGTCTTACAGTTTCCCCATGAAGGAATGGGTAACCTTGCTGAAAGGGGAACTATAACAATAGGGCCTCCGACCAAGTGTGCTAGGCACGACATCACCTTACCGGGTCATATTAAGACCAATGTTATAACTCTTGGAAATATGTTCCCACCATCATATCTGACCGAGATTCAGATCTGATCGGTGTTAGGATACCTCAGACTCAGGATGCCCGAGAAGAGAAGGTGCAAAACAAATTCTCGAGATGACATTGTAAGATTCTCAGGAAATTTACTACGGAAGCAAGTTCCGAAACAAGAGCTCATCATTAACCCAATGAAGGGATAAGGAGGTAGCTGATGAACTCAACGACAATTCATCAAGACTTCCAAAAGATGGGTTTCCACAATTATGTGAACAAGGAGATAACATTAATTAGATCAAATGATATAATGATGTATGCTCGAGGAAAACATACCCAGTTGACATTGGTTGAAAGGTGCACCCGAAATATGGGTTTAAGTAGCATGATCAAAGTTAGAATGGTGGTTCAATAACCAATGGTCTAAGAATGAATTATCGACCATTAACTTCAAAGCAATAGGGTTGCTAGAAGTTTTGAACTCGCGACCAAGGAATGAACGGATATGGCAAGAAGTATCACCTATATCAAGAATTCTTAAGAGGTGGTGAAATTCTCACGACATTCTTGACATAAAAAGATGGTAATACTCCAAGGTAAAGAGGAACATATGCTAGATAGCAAGGAACTCAAGGTATAACACAAAACACGAACTAGTTTGTGTTGAACGGAAGGCAATAAAGTGGTCGATGATAATACCAATCATCGAGGGAAAGGATGGTATTCCTCATCATGAATTCATTTGATTTCCTAGAATAACTCAGAATGTTGATGATGATCATGACAAATTCTATCGAGAGGTTTCGAGGAGATGTAATCGATCGGCGATGACATCAAGTCAAAGGAATGATGAAGCGAAATGATCTTCGGACCATGAGTAGGACACAAACTCGAATACAAGCTTGTCGTTCAAGGTGGAACGATCAGACAAGGAAGATCGACGTAAGCTTAGCTCATCATCGAAAGTTGTGCTCTGGGAATAAGGACTAGGTAGCACAGTTAAAATTTAGCACATTAATGATATAGCTGATCAGGCTAGGAATGACTTGAAGGAATAATAAACTCATAAGCAATGAAGATTACTTAGAGTTATTGAATTGAAGTGCAGAATTGATTCACTTACCAGTGTTCTCGGTTGACGACAACCAGAACCCAGGAAAATTGAAATTGGTGAGAAATAAAAGTTGATGAAGAACCCATAAGAAGTTATGTAGTCCCATGATATTCTCGCGGTACCAGAGGGTATACTCAAGGGTAGAGCGGGATAGAGGTTGGACAAGTGAAATCATTTGCAGAAGGCAAGTACTTAAACTTGTCCAAAAAATGGGATCAAAGAAGAACAATATGGTCGAAACCACGGTCACAAAAGACCAAGCATAGATAAGAGAAGAAGTTATAACAAGGGGATTATTATTACTACGAAAAGCTTCCATGATAAGTTCCACCTCGGGCCCATGGGCATGAACACAAAGTTCAAGGTCGACTCCCACTTCTCCAAAGCATAACCTTACATTCACTTCTCGTTTTGATAATGGCATTAGTGTTGAAAGTTTTGCCTGGTGAAATACCAGATGAGTATGACCCATGAAATCTTTCGGGCTCACATAGATTAGGAAAAAGGCATAGGTTCAACCCATCAGGGTCTCTTAGGAACCTATACCACAAACTTCAGGAGTAAATAACACAAGCTCAAAAGCAGAGCATGTTTGACAAAAGTAGAGGATACAATTTACCAAAGGCATTATGTATCAGGTAAAGAACTCACAAGAATTTTGGTCGTGAAGGACACTGTCGGATAATAACCCGGCAGTGGGTACGGCGGTCCAGAACGGGGTTGATATGAGTATCGGTACTCAATCAGAGGAAGAAGGAATGCCAAGGCATCAGATTATAGAAACAACTGACTAATTCAAAGCTTAATGCAAAGAATTTTATGATTTCCAAATTAAGGGATCAAAAGCAATCGTTCTGATCGAAAATGAATAAGTTCAATAGACTTAGAAGCACAACCGATCAAGGCATTGATTGGTGAATAACCAGCTCATATCCAAATGATGTCTGAGCCGAAATGATAATCCTAGGATTCGACTAATGATTGTGAACATTCACAACTTATTGAATCAATGGACTCAAAAATGATAGTGACCAAGGATGCCAATAAGATTATTATGCTTATGGGATTAACCATAATGCAAGCAAGCAAGAATTTCAAGAACAACAGGCTGTTGAGGATTATCGAAAGATCAAATAGTATTTCAAAGGCTTATGTGAAACACCTGAACAACTGGGAATAAGCGGATTCTCGATAAGTGGAATGAATTACCGGCTTGGGTATTTAGGTGGCAAGGAACTGCAAAAGCAACGGGCACAAAGTCTCGAAAGAGTATCGGGGAGTAACTTCAAAATCTTCTGGTGCAGTCGGCGATTATCTGAAGTGAGGGGCTCTCCGGGAGAAAGTGTTTTCGAGAACCTAAAGTTAGATTTTTAGAAAATCTTTTAACCCGAATAGAAGAGAGATTAGAATCCCAGAGTATAGACGAGGAATAAAAGATCCTAATACCACCCAATGGCGACGTGTGCCCGTAAGGCACACAGCCAAGTTAGTAAAATTTTTTGCAATGTCTAGACTCGACTTCGGCCAAGGAGTGTGGAAGGGGGATTCCTACAGGCAGTCGGCTCTGATTCCAACTTGTGACGCCCCCGATTTAATCGTACACTAATCATGCACACAAACGTGTACGATCAAGATCAGGGACTCACGGGAAGATATCACAACACAACTCTAAAACATAAATAAGTCATACAAGCATCATAATACAAGCCAGGGGCCTCGAGGGCTCGAATACAAGTGCTCGATCATAGACGAGTCAGCGGAAGCAACAATATCTGAGTACAGTCATAAGTTAAACAAGTTGCCATAAGATGGCTAGCACAAACAGGGATACAGATCGAACGAGGCGCAGGCCTCCTGCCTGGGATCCTCCTAACTACTCTTGATCGTCGTCAGCGGGCTGCACATAGTAGTAGGCACCTCCAGAGTAGTAGGAGTCCTCGTCGACTGTGGCGTCTGGATCCTGGGCTCCATCGTCTGGTCGCAACAAACGGGTAGAGGAAAGGGGAAAAGGGGGAAACAAAGCAACCGCGAGTACTCATCCAAAGTACTCACAAGCAAGGAGCTACACTACATATGCATGGATATATGTGTAAAGGGGCATATCAGTGGACTGAACTGCAGAATGCCAGAATAAGAGGGGGATATCTAATCCTGTCGAAGACTATGCTTCTGGCACCCTCCGTCTTGCAGCATATAGAAGAGAGTAGACTGAAGTCCTCCAAGTAGCATCGCATAGCATAATCCTACCCGGCGGTCCCCTCCTCGATGCCCTGTTAGAGAGCGACCACCGGGTTGTATCGGGCACTTGAAAGGGTGTGTTTTATTAAGTATCTGGTTCTAGTTGTCATAAGGTCAAGGTACAACTCCGGGTCGTCCTTTTACCGAGGGACACGGCTATTCGAATAGATTAACTTCCCTGCAGGGGTGCACCACATAACCCAACACGCTTGATCCCATTTGGCCGGACACACTTTCCTGGGCCATGCCCGGCCTCGGAAGATCAACACGTCGCAGTCCTACCTAGGCACAACAGAGAGGTCAGCACGCAGGTCTAAAGCTAAGCGCGCAGGGGTCTGGGCCCATCGCCCTGAGCACACCAGCACGTTGCGAGGGCGGCCGGAAGCAGACCTAGCCTAGTGGCGTTCCAGTCCAATCCGGCGCGCGCCGCTCAGTCGCTGACGTCACGAAGGCTTCGGCTGATACCACGACGCCAAGTGCCCATATCTTTCCCGCGTAGTTGGTTAGTGCGTATAGGCCATTAGCCAGACTCAGATCAAATACCCAGATCTCGTTAAGCGTGTTAAGTATCCGCGAACGCCGACAGGGCCAGGCCCACCTCTCTCCTAGGTGACCTCAACCTGCCCTGTCGCTCCGCCACAAAGATCCACACAGAGGGCCGTTGGGACAAAGGTCCTTTCAGCCCCCAATCCGTGAATCACTCGCGGGTGCTCCTCGAGCCGACCCGACTTAAGTTACCACATGTATCATGTATAAAGTAGTATATACCCGTGATCAACTCCCGAGTGATCACGGCCCGATAGTATAGCACAGCAGACGGACAAGAATGTATAGCATAGCAGACGGACAAGAACGTAGGGCCACTGATGGAAACTAGCATCCTATACTAAGCAGGTAGGATTGCAGGTAAAGGTAACAACAGTAGTAACGAGGACAGGCTATGCATCAGGATAGGAATAAGGGAAAGCAGTAACATGCTACACTACTCTAATGCAAGCAGTATAGAGAAGAGTAGGCAATATCTGGTGATCAAGGGGGGGGCTTGCCTGGTTGCTCTGGCAAGAGAGAGGGGTCATCAACTCCGTAGTCGTACTGGGTAGCAGCGGCGTCGGTCTCGGTGTCTAGCGAGAGAATAGGGGGAAGAAACAATAAATATTTAAGCAAACAGATGCATAGCAATGCATGACATGACAAGTATCGGTGCTAGGGGCGCCCTAACGCGGTATGAGGTGATACCGGTGAAGGGAGGAAACATCCGGGAAAGTTTTCCCGGTGTTTCGTGTTTTCGAGCAGAGGAGACGGAGGGGGGAAAGTTGCGAGTTTGATATGTTAGGGATGCGTGGCGGATGAACGGGCTGCGTAACCGGGTTCGTCTCGTCGTTCTGAGCAACTTTCATGTAGAAAGTATTTTCATCCGAGTTACCGATTATTTTATATTAATTTTCAAAGTTTTAAATGATTTTCTAATTTCTAGATTTAATTTAATTCGAAACTAAATTAGTATATAAATGCTATGGGTACACAAGAAGTGTACCCAGAAGTGTGCACCTGAGGCTGACAGGTGGGGACAATTGACTAAGTCAACTACCCAGTAAGTAGGTCCAGTCAGCAGTTGACTGGTCAGCTTGACTAGTCAAAGGGGTCTAGTGGGACCCTCCTGTCAATGACTAGGCTAGTCCAGTCAGCAGTTCGACTTGGTCAAACTGGACAGGGGGTCCACCTGTCATTGGCTGATATATTAACAGATCATTTTAATGGGATAATTAGTTAACGGGGCCCATCTGTCAGTGTCCCATGTGTTTTAACAAATTGTTTAAATCAGTGTAATTAGAGGTGGGGCCCTACTCTCACGGGCACATCAAGCTAATTACACGTTAATTAGCTATTTATGCTACCTTGATTAATTTTAATTAAAAATTGATTATTATCATTATTGTGTTTACACATTTATTTATTTTTGTTCTTATCCCAGGGCGGGCCTAGTGGTCAGTGGCTCAACCAAGCCACCCGGGGATGGGCACGCGAGCACACACGCAGAGGCGTGGCCGCGGCCGAAGTAGGGCGCCGACGAGGGGGCAGGCACGCGCGGCCATGGCAGCAGGTGCGAGCGGGAGGAGGCCGCGGCGGCGCGCGGGTGCGGGAACATCAGAGAGGCAGGCGGAGGTGCAGCACCACGGGGACAGGGTGCAGTGTGCGCGGCGATTGCAGCACCACGGGGACAGGGCGCAGTGTGTGCGGCGATGTGCGCAGGCGCGCGAGCAAGGGCAGGGGGTTGCGGTGTCTGGCGGGGGCAGGGCACGACGACGACGCGTGGTGAGCAGAGAAAGGGAGGAGGGGAAGTGGCGGCTCACTGGGGGCCGTAGGGTTCGGGGCAACGGGGCTTGGGGCGGAGGATGAGGAAGCGACGACGACGGTGGATGGCTCCGTCGAAGCAGTGGCGGGATGAGGCGGCGACGGTGTGCGGCGGCGACGTCAGGGGCGCTAGGGCGCGACCCAGATCCGATCGGGGACTTCGAGGAGACGAGGAAGAAGCGGTCCAGTGGGGCCGGTCGAGGACGGGGAGGTCGAGGTGGAAGGCGGCGGTGGCGGCGGGGCAGCGCCGGGCGGTGTCGTGGTTCGGCGACGAGGTCAGTTGTGGGCGGCAGGGCCGTGCCCGATCTGGATCGGGGGCAAAGAGGGGAGACGATGGGGAAAGGGGAATCGGGGGAGGAGTGGGGCGCGTGGGGGGTTAGGGTTCGGTCACCCCAGGGGGTTGTAGGGGTTCGGCGGGCCGGGGGAGGGAGCTGGGCTGGCAGGGTGCGCGGCCAGTCGGGCCGTGGCCCAGTTGGGCCGAGGGGTGCCCCCTTTTTTCTATTTGCCTCTGTTTTTGTATTTTCTTTTATTTATTTTCCTATTTTCTTTTATGTTTTATTTTTGTTTCCTAATATTTTAGGTTATGTAAAAATATATACTTGCATCTAATTTTAACATTTTAATTTAGTCACTGCCACAAAAAGTCTAGACCCCAATTAATTTGGTTTGATAATTTATCAATCTGTAAAGGCATTTAAATAATCAAGTTTGCTAATATTTAGATCATTTTAGTGCATTAAAACACATAATAAAAGCTTGGTTCCTTCACAAACATTTAGTAAGGATTATTTGCCACAAACCGTACGTCTTGGTTTTAATGTTTCAAAAGTTTTGTTGTTTGCCTTTCTTTCAAATTTGAATTTGGATCGGTTCTGAACTAACGCGAGATTAACACAAGTAACTGTGGTGACATGGCATCATTAACGTGTGATTACTGTAGCCTAATTATCCGGGCGTCACAGTGGTGGTGGATGCAGCAGTGATCACAGCAGGGCTTCGCCGAGCTTCTGCGAGAGGGAGAGGTGTAGCAGGGGAGAGGGAGGCGCCAAGACTTGGGTGCGGCTGCCCTCCCTCCCCCCCTTTATATAGGCCCCCTAGGGGGTGCGCCGGCCCTAGGAGATGGCATCTCCTAGGGGGGCGGCGTCCAAGGGGGATGCTTGCCCCCCAAGGCAAGTGGAGGCGCCCCCACCCTAGGGTTTCCAACCCTAGGCGCAGGGGGGGCCAAGGGGGGGGCGCACCAGCCCACCAGGGGCTGGTTCCCCTCCCCACTTCAGCCCATAGGGCCCTCAGGATGGGTGGCCCCACCCGGTGGACCCCCGGGACCCATTCGGTGGTCCCAGTACAATACCGGTGACCCCGAATCCTTCCCGATGGCCGACTCTGCACTTCCTATATATAATTCTTCACCTCCGGACCATTTTGAAACTCCTCGTGACGTCCTGGATCTCATCCGGGACTCCGAACAACTTTCGGATTACTGCATACTCATATCTCTATAACCCTAGCGTCAGCGAACCTTAAGTGTGTAGACCCTACGGGTTCGAGAGACATGCAGACATGATCGAGACGACTCTCCGGTCAATAACCAACAGCGGGATCTGGATATCCATGTTGGCTCCCACATGCTCCACGATGATCTCATCGGATGAACCACGATGTCGAGGATTCAATCAATCCCGTATACAATTCCCTTTGTCAATCGGTACGTTACTTGCCCGAGATTCGATCGTCTGTATCCCAATACCTCGTTCAATCTCGTTATTGGCAAGTCACTTTACTCGTACTGTAATGCATGATCCCATGACCAACCACTTGGTCACATTGAGCTCATTGTGATGATGCATTACCGAGTGGGCCCAGAGATACCTCTCTGTCATACGGAGTGACAAATCCCAGTATCGATCCGTGTCAACCCAACGATTGCTTTCGGGGATGCTTGTAATATACCTTTATAGTCACCCAGTTAAGTTGTGACGTTTGGCATACCCAAAGCACTCCTATGGCATCCGGGAGTTACACGATCTCATGGTCTAAGGAAATGATACTTAACATTGGAAAAGCTCTAGCAAACAAACTACACGATCTTGTGCTATGCTTAGGATTGGGTCTTGTCCATCACATCATTCTCCTAATGATGTGATCCCGTTATCAATGACATCCAATGTCCATAGTCAGGAAACCATGACTATCTGTTGATCAACGAGCTAGTCAACTAGAGGCTCACTAGGGACATGTTGTGGTCTATGTATTCACACATGCATTACGATTTCCAGATAACACAATTATAGCATGAACAATAGACAATTATCATGAACAAGGAAATATAATAATAATCATTTTATTATTGCCTCTAGGGCATATTGCCAACAGTCTCCCACTTGCACTAGAGTCAATAGTCTAGTTACATTGTGATGAATCAAACACCCATAGAGTTCTGGTGTTGATCATGTTTTTCTCTCGGAAGAGGTTTAGTCAACGGATCTGCGACATTCAGATCAATGTGCACTTTACAAATATCTAGGTATCCATCTTGAACATTTTCACGAATGGAGTTGAAGCGACGCTTGATGTGCCTGGTCTTCTTGTGAAACCTGAGCTCCTTGGCAAGTGCAATAGCTCCAGTGTTGTCACAGAAGAGAGCGATTGGCCCCGATGCATTGGGTATGATTCCTAGGTCGGTGATGAACTCCTTCATCCATATTGCTTCTTGCGCTGCCTCCGAGGCTGCCATGTACTCCGCTTCACATGTAGATCCCGCCATGATGCTTTGCTTGCAACTGCACCAGCTTACTGCCCCACCATTCAAAATAAACACGTATCCGGTTTGTGACTTGGAGTCATCCAGATCTGTGTCGAAGCTAGCATCGAAGTAACCCTTTACGATGAGCTCTTCGTCACCTCCATATACGAGAAACATGTCCTTAGTCCTTTTCAGGTACTTCGAGATATTCTTGACCGCTGTCCAGTGTTCCATGCCGGGATTACTTTGGTAACTTCCTACCAAACTTATGGCAAGATTTACATCAGGTCTGGTACACAGCATGGTGTACATGATAGACCCTATGGCTGAGGCATAGGGGACGACACTCATCTTTTCTCTATCTTCTCTCGTGGTCGGACATTGATCTGAGCTCAATTTCACACCTTGCAACACAGGCAAGAACCCCTTCTTGGACTGATCCATATTGAACTTCTTCAATATCTTATCAAGGTATGTGCTTTGTGAAAGACCTATGAGGCGTCTCGATCTATCTCTATAGATCTTGATGCCTAATATATAAGCAGCTTCTCCAAGGTCCTTCATTGAAAAACACTTATTCAAATAGGCCTTAATGCTGTCCAAAAGTTCTATATCATTTCCCATCAAAAGTATGTCATCCACATATAAGATGAGAAATGCTACAGAGCTCCCACTCACTTTCTTGTAAACGCAGGCTTCTCCATAAGTCTGCATAAACCCAAACGCTTTGATCATTTCATCAAAGCGAATGTTCCAACTCCGAGATGCTTGCACCAGCCCATAAATGGAGCGCTGGAGCTTGCATACCTTGTTAGCATTCTGAGGATCGACAAAACCTTCCGGCTGCATCATATACAATTCTTCCTTAAGAAAGCCGTTGAGGAATGCCGTTTTGACGTCCATTTGCCATATCTCAATTGCTAACAAGATTCGGACGGACTTCAGCTTCGCTACGGGTGAGAAGGTCTCATCGTAGTCAACCCCTTGAACTTGTCGATAACCCTTAGCGACAAGTCGAGCCTTAGAGATGGTAACATTACCATCCGCGTCCGTCTTCTTCTTAAAGATCCATTTATTCTCTATCGCTCGCCGATCATTGGGCAAGTCTGTCAAAGTCCATACTTTGTTTTCATACATGGATCCTATCTCGGATTGCATGGCTTCAAGCCATTTGTTGGAGTCTGGGCCCGCCATTGCTTCTTCATAGTTTGAAGGTTCACCATTGTCTAACAACATGATTTCTAGGACAGGGTTGCCGTACCACTCTGGTGCAGAACGTGTCCTTGTGGACCGCCGAAGTTCAGTGGCAACTTGATCTGAAGTTTCTTGATCATCATCATTAACCTCCTCTCTAATAGGTGGAGGCACCACAAAAACATTTTCTTGAGCTGCGCTACTCTCCGGTTCAAGAGGTAATACTTCATCAAGTTCCACTTTCCTCCCACTCACTTCTTTCGAGAGAAACTCTTTCTCTAGAAAGGACCCGTTCTTGGCAACAAAGATCTTGCCTTCGGATCTTAGGTAGAAGGTATACCCAATGGTTTCCTTAGGGTATCCTATGAAGACGCATTTTTCCGACTTGGGTTCGAGCTTTTCAGGTTGAAGTTTCTTGACATAAGCATAGCATCCCCAAACTTTTAGAAACGACAGCTTAGGTTTCTTCCCAAACCATAATTCATATGGTGTCGTCTCAACGGATTTAGACGGTGCCCTATTTAAAGTGAATGTAGTTGTCTCTAGAGCGTATCCCCAAAATGATAGTGGTAAATCAGTGAGTGACATCATAGATCGTACCATATCCAATAGAGTGCGATTACGACGTTCGAACACACTATTACGCTGAGGTGTTCCAGGCGGCGTGAGTTGTGAAACGATTCCACATTTCCTTAAGTGCGTACCAAATTCGTGACTTAAATATTCTCCCCCACGATCTGATCGTAAGAACTTGATTTTTCTGTCACTTTGATTCTCAACCTCACTCTGAAATTCCTTGAACTTTTCAAAGGTCTCACACTTGTGTTTCATTAAGTAGACATACCCATATCTACTCAAGTCGTCAGTGAGAGTGAGAACATAACGATAGCCACCGCGAGCCTCAACACTCATTGGACCGCACACATCAGTATGTATGATTTCCAATAAGTTGGTTGCTCGCTCCATTGTTCCGGAGAACGGAGTCTTGGTCATCTTCCCCATGAGGCATGGTTCGCATGTGTCAAATGATTCGAAATCAAGAGACTCCAAAAGTCCATCTTTATGGAGCTTCTTCATGCGTTTGACACCTATGTGAGCAAGGCGGCAGTGCCACAAGTATGTGGGACTATCATTTTCAACCTTACATCTTTTGGTATTCACACTATGAATATGTGTAACATTACGTTCGAGATTCATTAAGAATAAACCATTCACCAGCGGGGCATGACCATAAAACATACCTCTCATATAAATAGAACAACCATTATTCTCGGATTTAAATGAGTAGCCATCTCGCATTAAACGAGATCCATATACAATGTTCATGCTCAAAGCTGGCACTAAATAACAATTATTGAGGTTTAAAGCTAATCCCGTAGGTAAATGTAGAGGTAGCGTGCCGACGGCGATCACATCGACCTTGGAACCATTCCCGACGCGCATCGTCACCACATCCTTCGCCAGTCTCCGTTTATTCTGCAGCTCCTTTAGTGTTGCCGGCCTTCTGGTCTGCTAAGTATTTGGGGCAGTTCCGCTTCCAGTGTCCCTTTCCCTTGCAATAAAAGCACTCAGTTTCAGACTTGGGTCCATTCTTTGGCTTCTTCCCGGTAACTGGCTTACCGGGCACAACAACTTCCTTGCCGTCCTTCTTGAAGTTCTTCTTACCCTTGCCTTTCTTGAACTTTGTGGTTTTATTGACCATCAACACTTGATGTTCCTTTTTGATTTCTACCTCTGCTGATTTCAGCATTGAATACACCTCAGGAATGGTCTTTTCCATCCCCTGCATATTGTAGTTCATCACAAAGCTCTTGTAGCTAGGTGGGAGCGACTGAAGGATTCTGTCAATGATCGCCTAGTCCGGGAGGTTAATGTCCAGCTGGGACAAGCGGTTGTGCAACCCAGACATTTTGATTATGTGCTCACTGACAGAACTATTTTCCTCCATTTTACAACTATAGAACTTGTCGGAGACTTCTTATCTCTCGACCCGAGCTTGAGCTTGGAAAACCATTTTCAGCTCTTCGAACATCGCATATGCTCCGTGTTGCTCAAAACGCTTTTGGAGCCCCGGTTCTAAGCCGTAAAGCATGCCGCACTGAACGAGGGAGTAATCATCAGCAAGCTGCTGCCAAGCGTTCATAACGTCTTGGTTCTCTGGGATGGGTGCTTCAGCTAGCGGTGCTTCTAGGACATATTGTTTCCTGGCAGCTATGAGGATGATCCTCAGGTTCCGGACCCAGTCCGTATAGTTGCTGCCATCATCTTTCAGCTTGGTTTTCTCTAGAAGCGTGTTGAAGTTGAGGTTGACATTAGCGTGGGCCATTTGATCTACAAGACATATTGCAAAGTTTGTTTAGACTAAGTTCATGATAATTAAGTTCATCTAATCAAATTATATAATGAACTCCCACTCAGATTAGACATCCCTCCCGTCATCTAAGTGATACATGATCCGACTTGACTAGACCGTGTCCGATCATCATGTGAGACGGGCTAGTCATCATCGGTGAACATCTCCATGTTGATCGTATCTTCCATACGACTCATGTTCGACCTTTCGGTCTCTTGTGTTCCGAGGCCATGTCTGTACATGCTAGGCTCGTCAAGTCAACCTAAGTATTTTGCATGTGTAAATCTGGCTTACACCCGTTGTATGTGAACGTTGGAATCTATCACACCCGATCATCATG
Source organism: Aegilops umbellulata (assembly GCA_032464435.1). Lineage (NCBI taxonomy): Eukaryota > Viridiplantae > Streptophyta > Magnoliopsida > Poales > Poaceae > Aegilops > Aegilops umbellulata. The sequence continues at coordinate 356,576,709 of CP136059.1, read as the reverse complement.
TGGTGCTTCGAGACAACGAACTTTAGCAATGGTGCACAGTTAGGGGGAATACTTTCTTGAAATTATTATGAGGGATCATCTTATTTACTACCGTCATACTAAGCAAATAAGAAAAAAAAACATGATAAACATCACATGCAATCAAATAGTGACATGATATGGCCAATATCATATTGCTCCTTTGATCTCCATCTTCGGGGCGCCATGATCATCTTCGTCACTGGCATGACACCATGATCTCCATCATCATGATCTCCATCATCGTGTCTTCATGAAGTTGTCACGTCAACTATTACTTCTACTACTATGGCTAATGCTTTAGCAATAAAGTAAAGTAATTACATGACGTTTATGTTGACACGCAGGTCATAAATAAATTAAGACAACTCCTATGGCTCCTGCCGGTTGTCATACTTATCGACATGCAAGTCGTGATTCCTATTACAATAACATGATCATCTCATACATCACATATATCATTCATCACAACTTTTGGCCATATGACGTCACAAAGCACTTGCTGCAAAAACAAGTTAGACGTCCTCTAATTGTTGTTGCATGTTTTTACGTGGCTGCAATAGGGTTCTAGGAAGAACGTTTTCTTACCTACTAAAAGCCACAACGTGATTTGCCAACTTCTATTTACCCTTCATATGGACCCTTTTCATCGAATCCGCTCCAACTAAAGTGGGAGAGACAGACACCCGCTAGCCACCTTATGCAACTAGTGCATGTCAGTCGGTGGAACCTGTCTCACGTAAGTGTACGTGTAAGGTCGGTCCAGGCCGCTTCATCCCACAATACCGCTGAAGCAAAATAAGACTAGTAGCAGCAAGAAAGTTGGCAACATCTACGCCCACAACAAATTTGTGTTCCACTCGTGCAAAGAGAACTACGCATAGACCTAGCTCATGATGCCACTGTTGGAGAACGTTGCAGAAAACAAAAAAAATTCCTACGTTCCACCAGGATCAATCTATGGAGTCAACTAGCAACGACAGGAGAGTGCATCTACATACCCTTGTAGATCGCGAGAGGAAGCGTTCAAGAGAACAGGGATGATGGAGTCGTACTCGCCGTTATCCAAATCACCGATGGCCAAGTGCCGAACGGACGGCACCTCCGCGTTCAACACACGTACGGAGCGGAAAACGTCTCCTCCTCCTTGATCCAGCAAGGGGGAAGGAGAGGTTGATGAAGATCCAGCAGCACGACAGCGTGGTGGTGGATGCAGCAGTGATCGCAGCAGGGCTTCGCCGAGCTTCTGCGAGAGGGAGAGGTGTAGCAGGGGAGAGGGAGGCGCCAAGACTTGGGTGCGGCTTCCCTCCCTCCCCCCCTTTATATAGGCCCCCTAGGGGGTGCGCCGGCCCTAGGAGATGGCATCTCCTAGGGGGGCGGCGTCCAAGGGGGAGGCTTGCCCCCCAAGGCAAGTGGAGGCGCCCCCACCCTAGGGTTTCCAACCCTAGGCGCAGGGGGGCCCAAGGGGGGGCGCACCAGCCCACCAGGGGCTGGTTCCCCTCCCCACTTCAGCCCATAGGGCCCTCAGGATGGGTGGCCCCACCCGGTGGACCCCCGGGACCCATCCGGTGGTCCCAGTACAATACCGGTGACCCCGAATCCTTCCCGATGGCCGAAACTGCACTTCCTATATATAATTCTTCACCTCCGGACCATTTTGAAACTCCTCGTGACGTCCTGGATCTCATCCGGGACTCCGAACAACTTTCGGATTACTGCATACTCATATCTCTATAACCCTAGCGTCACCGAACCTTAAGTGTGTAGACCCTACGGGTTCGAGAGACATGCAGACATGACCGAGACGACTCTCCGGTCAATAACCAACAGCGGGATCTGGATATCCATGTTGGCTCCCACATGCTCCACGATGATCTCATCGGATGAACCACGATGTCGAGGATTCAATCAATCCCGTATACAATTCCCTTTGTCAATCGGTACGTTACTTGCCCGAGATTCGATCGTCTGTATCCCAATACCTCGTTCAATCTCGTTATTGGCAAGTCACTTTACTCGTACTGTAATGCATGATCTCATGACCAACCACTTGGTCACATTGAGCTCATTATGATGATGCATTACCGAGTGGGCCTAGAGATACCTCTCTGTCATACGGAGTGACAAATCCCAGTCTCGATCCGTGTCAACCCAACGATTGCTTTTGGGGATGCCTGTAATATACCTTTATAGTCACCCAGTTAAGTTGTGACGTTTGGCACACCCAAAGCACTCCTATGGCATCCGGGAGTTACACGATCTCATGGTCTAAGGAAATGATACTTAACATTGGAAAAGCTCTAGCAAACGAACTACACGATCTTGTGCTATGCTTAGGATTGAGTCTTGTCCATCACATCATTCTCCTATTGATGTGATCCCGTTATCAATGACATCCAATGTCCATAGTCAGGAAACCATGACTATCTGTTGATCAACGAGCTAGTCAACTAGAGGCTCACTAGGGACATGTTGTGGTCTATGTATTCACACATGCATTACGATTTCCGGATAACACAAATATAGCATGAACAATAGACAATTATCATGAACAAGGAAATATAATAATAATCATTTTATTATTGCCTCTAGGGCATATTTCCAACAGCAATTGCCTTGGCAAAGGAATCTAGATTTCACAAGAGAACCAAGCACATCAAGAGACGCTTCAATTCCTTCCGGGATCTAGTCCAGGTGGGAGACATAGAAATTTGCAAGATACATACGGATCCGAATGTTGCAGACCCTTTGACTAAGCCTCTTCCACGAGCAAAACATGATCAACACCAAGGCTCCATGGGTATTAGAATCATTACTGTGTAATCTAGATTATTGACTCTAGTGCAAGTGGGAGACTGAAGGAAATATGCCCTAGAGGCAATAATAAAGTTGTTATTTATTTCCTTATATCATGATAAATGTTTATTATTCATGCTAGAATTGTATTAACCGGAAACATAATACTTGTGTGAATACATAGACAAACAGAGTGTCACTAGTATGCCTCTACTTGACTAGCTCGTTGATCAAAGATGGTTATGTTTCCTAGCCATTGACATGAGTTGTCATTTGATTAACGGGATCACATCATTAGGAGAATGATGTGATTGACTTGACCCATACCGTTAGCTTAGCACTCGATCGTTTAGTATGTTGCTATTGCTTTCTTCATGACTTATACATGTTCCTATGACTATGAGATTATGCAACTCCCGTTTACTGGAGGAACACTTTGTGTGCTACCAAACGTCACAACGTAAATGGGCGATTATAAAGGTGCACTACAGGTGTCTCCGAAGGTCTTGTTGGGTTGGCGTATTTCGAGATTAGGATTTGTCACTCCGATTGTCGGAGAGGTATCTCTGGGCCCTCTCGGTAATGCACATAACTTAAGCCTTGCAAGCATTGCAACTAATGAGTTAGTTGCAGGATGATGTATTACACAACGTGTAAAGAGACTTGCCGGTAACGAGATTGAACTAGGTATTGAGATACCGACGATCGAATCTCGGGCAAGTAATATACCGATGACAAAGGGAACAACGTATGTTGTTATGCGGTCTGACCGATAAAGATCTTCATAGAATATGTGGGAGCCAATATGAGCATCCAGTTTCCGCTATTGGTTATTGACCAGAGAAGTGTCTCGGTCATGTCTACATAGTTCTCGAATCCGTAGGGTCCGCACGCTTAAAGTTTCAATGATAGTTATATTGTGAGTTTATGAGTTTTGATGTACCGAAGGTTGTTCGGAGTCCCGGATGTGATCACGGACATGACGAGGAGTCTCGAAATGGTTGAGACATGAAGATTGATATATTGGAAGCCTATATTGGATATCGGAAGTGTTCCGGGTGAAATCGGGATTTTACCCGAGTACCGGAGGGGTTACCGGAACCCCCCGGGGGTTAATGGGCCATAGTGGGCCTTGGTGGAGAAGAGGAGAGGCGACCAGGGCAAGGGCCGCACGCCCCTCCCCCTAGTCTGAATAGGACAAGGAGAGGGGGGTGCCCCCCCTTTCCTTCTTCTCCTCCACCTCTTCCCCCTCTTCTCCTAATCCAACAAGGAAAAGGGAGGGAGTCATACTCCCGGTGGGAGTAGGACTCCTCCTGGCGCGCCCCCTCCTGGCCGGCCGCACCTCCCCCCTTGCTCCTTTATATACGGGGACAGGGGGCACCCTAGAGACACAACAATTGATCGTTTGATCTTTTAGCCGTGTGCGGTGCCCCCCTCCACCATAGTCCACCTTGATAATACCGTAGCGGTGCTTAGGCGAAGCCCTGTGTCGGTAGAACATCATCATCGTCACCACGCCGTCGTGCTGACGAAACTCTCCCTCAACACTCGGCTGGATCGGAGTTCGAGGGACGTCATCGGGCTGAACGTGTACTGAACTCGGAGGTGTCGTGCGTTCGGTACTTGATCGGTCTGATCGTGAAGACGTACGACTACATCAACCGTGTTGTGCTAACGCTTCCGCTTTCGGTCTACGAGGGTAGGTGGACAACACTCTCCCCTCTCGTTGTTATGCATCACCATGATCTTGCGTGTGCGTAGGAGTTTTTTTGAAATTACTATGTTCCCCAACAGATCATCCTAACATTCTCCCCCTTGATCTCAACTTTTACTTTTGACCTTATACTTTTACTTTACTCGTTTCATAACAGATCAATACATAGAACATGTTTCATCGTCACAGCTCAATTGCCGATAGAATCAGACAGCCACAACGTACCTCTCTATTTTGAAACAAATTCTTTAACCTTGGGCCCTTTATTGTCCGGAAATGTTAGACTATACCATAAAACCCATGTCGATTGTGTGTTCTCCGAACACACTGGGCGGTAAGCCTTTAATAAGCAGATCTGCAAACACTTGTCTGTTGATTTTATGCTTCAAGCATTTCTACATAATTCCAGACTTTCTCCTTTACAACACATAACTCTGTGTCGGTGTGTTTGGCATCAACACTTAACACGTTATCATAGGAGCGAAAAACTTAAAATGGTTATCTCTGTTGTCAACCATTCTCAACTCCGGGTACATGTCTTCTTAACCATTTTGCCTGTCCCTCAGCCTCATATCAAGCTATAACATATCTTTGCATCACATTGATGATAATTGTTTCATTCTTTGAAGCTTTCCACACAAAAACTCCAAGTGTGAAAGTTAGCGATAATTGTGGATTTCGCTATACATTTTACAAGTCCTATCTTTGTACTCACAATCTTTTGAGAGCACTTATTTCTTTCAGCATGAGGTCGATATCTTTGACTCCATTCCAGTGATCTATATATGGACTGGATATTGCTAAAACAACCCGGATATGTGAACTGTGTCAGGGTAATATTTTGAGCTTCCAACAGCTGAAGCATATGGCACCATATCTGTTTTCAATCTTTTCTCATCAACTTTTGGAACACCATAGTTTGCAGTTCCATTACCCTTGACAATAAGAACATGCGTAGGTTTTCTCGCATGCATACTTTAGAGACCTTTCTTAGCATGTTCATGCGACATTCCTAATACCCCTTTTATTCTTTTCTTGTTGATTCTCGATAATTATAACGACAGACACTCTACCGAGAACATTCTTTTGAACTTTGAGAACAAGAACTTCTTTTCTTCTCCTGCAGTAGATTGACATGACCACTAGCAAGTAGGACGTCATCCACATGAACAGGATTAGGAAATGAATTTCCCATTCTTTAACTTTCCATGAATACAATTGTCCTCTCATTTTGTTTAACCCAAAATAACATCTGATTCTTTTAACTTTAAATGCCACTGTCTAGAGACTTGCTCTAGTCCATAACAAACTTCTTTAAGAAGTATCCCTTGTGTTCTTTACTTTCGTCTGATGTAACTCAGATCATGATGTCAGTCATGATGTGCCACTAACACTCATTGTAATTTATTCATTCTCTTTGCACAAAAGCTTTCCTTTGGCAGCACATTAACCTTGTAGACCCTTTACATCTTACTGTTTATGCTCCATTGGAAATTACTTATGAGTCCCAAACATCGTTGGGATTCACCTATTTTATTTCATCTCATATAGTCTCTTATCATTTAGACAAACAGACACTTCTCAAAGCTCGATTGAGCGCTTTAAATGAGGTGGGATAAACCTCCATTTGAATTTCACTAACATAAACTTTATAGTAATCAGAAGTATCTGATTTTCTCATTCCTTGAGACCATCTGTACCTCAGGTACTAGCACTTCTTTCATATGGGGTTGTTGTTGCTCTGTCATTGCCAAGAGGCAAATTAATTCTATAGTCTTTCATTTCCAGGAGACAATAGATTTTACAGGGACTTGTATCACGAGATCCATGTTTACTAATTCATCCTTTATAGAGCTAACAACAGGTGTTGTATAGGTCATACAACATGCTCCCCCAGATTACTCCATCTTCACTAAAAATGGCGTATCTTTAAACTTTATTATTTGGGTTTATTCTGTTAAAACTTTCTTCTTTCTGGCACTTTAAGCACCGTCTTAGTATTCCTTAGTATGCTTTCGGAACTGTAAAAGATCCAGGAATACAAATATTTCTATTCTTTAGGGGTATTATTATGACCGTCGTGCTCCCCCAGACGTACGATCACATTATTTATTAATGGATCACTTTAGATGCATAATGTGCATCACATCATCTAAATTATAGGGGAGTTTCATCATTCTTAATTTATCTAATATTTCTTTCTCCCCCTCGAAATGTGGCAAGAAATTTTCTACCACAATTTCGAAAACCATTCATAACTTTTGTGAATTGAGGAAACTTCAATTATCTATTTCATTCATCTGATTACTTCATGTGAAATGAAGTTATCTGTTAACTGATATGGGAGTACTTTTTCCTCATTCCATTTCAGAAACTCAACAGAGTTCTTTATTATTAGTACTTTTGCAAGTCACACTAGCATATCAATCTTATCTTTAGGTTCATCTATAACGTTTATTCTCTTTGGATTTATTGAGTGCTTAATGACCGTTACACATAAGGTGTACGGTCGATACTAGGAAAGCATAATAGCTACTCCATACTTTTCTTCCAGAGTGGGAGATATTAAACGCACATGAGTCATCATATGTTTCTCCTGTCATACAGGATAAGTCCTTTGCCTACATTTCTCCTGCCATACAGGATTTTGACATAATACTATGTCAACTTTACCCCATTACATAGGTATTTTCCCAGACTTTTCCCACCATGCGGGTTTTATCATAATCATATTTTCCCGCTATGCAGGTAATTCCCTGTAAGGGACATAAATGCCAGAATTGGCTCTTTTGACTGCATAATCAATCATCAAATTCGGAAATAAATCCAAATACTCTTTGACATGCATGGTTGATCTGACGTTGGTCATATTAAATACACATGCTAGGATGGTTTGTCAGAGCAACATCTACCCTCCCTGCCACAAATGTTGATACTATTAACCAGGGTTGGGAAGTGAAACATTACATATAGAACAATATTAAGATGGTAGCTTGCCGCACGTTACCTGACTAACATCAGTCTGATTAGACTATGCTTCAGCATAACAGCTAGGCCTTGCATAAGTATAACAGATGCTCCTTTGTATTTTACAAATACAATGGTCTATTTTCGAACGAAAATGCTTTATTAGTATAAATAATGGTTTGTTGTTAGCTGAAGGTACAAAGATCTATTTTAGTGTTTTTTTTGCGTTTGAAGAGAGTAAGGTGCAAAACTGACTCAAATGATTTCCAGTATTTTGGATAGAGTTCCAAGTATCTACCATATATTAATTATCTGTGAAAATTCCTTAGCATGTGGCCATCTAAATTTATTTGTTTTCCTAAGCCGCACAAACCAGATTCAAAGAGTTGCAAGAAAGGAGAACTATCTGAAATGATGTTCTACCTACTAACAACTACCGACAATCATGTGAGTTCAGAATCAGTTGCACAAAAGAACCAACTAATATTATGCTCACACAGCGAATGGAAGTTGCAACTTTCAACCATGATGGCTTCTAGATTAATGTAAAATAACAGCACCACCTCCTGCCTAGTGAGATCAGGGAAGTGGTTAACACCAAGGTGGTACGTGTAGGCCACGTGTCGATCGACGAGGCGGAAATGGAATTCTCTCGAAAGAAAAAGGGGATAGATAGATTTAGTGTGCGAGTAAAACTAGGATAGATAGATAGATAACGTGTACTACCTTTGATTGGTTTTTGCTGAAAGGATTGTGAGTTGTGACTTTTGTCTTGCATTAAACTAAACAAGTGTCCATGCAGTTTCAGAATGTGAACTTCCGTCTCATTAAACAAGAAGAGCGAGGTTGTTCATCCATGATGCATTTATAGATCAATTTGATGATGAGTCCCATCCCATCTTGAATACCCCTCTCTACATTTCAAAGGTACTAGCTAGCATTATCGTGTTTGTGTTTTCCGATTAAGTTTTGAGATCAATAGCTATTATTCTCATTCTGAATGTTTTATATATGCCAATTTCTGTACATACAGGTGTCCAGATAAATCAGCTATGTAGTCTTGATATTTCATATATACCATCATTTTTTTTGCCTCAAGCAATAAGATTACAATCAGTTATGTGTTGTGCAACGAATAACATGAGAGTGACCACTCCAAGATTTTTATGTTGGTAATTATGTACGGTCCTAGCCATATTTGATAGCATACAGTAGTCAAGGTATAGTCTGTACTGTCATTTTTCTTTTCGCGGTTAAAACATATGATAGTCATTTTTCTTTTCGCGGTTAAAACATATGATAGTCATTTTTCTTTTCGCGGTTAAAACATATGATAGTTTAGTTGCCCAAGAAGAATTTTATAGGTTACTTCAGTACTTTGGGGTATTAGTTCGAATAAAACATTTTAGGCTTTCCCTTCTGCTGTTGTTTATGAAGCGCACAACAGATGAGGTGACCGTGGATGAGGTGGGCGTGCTCCTCTCGTACTCGCCGCACTGTCGGAGGGAGGCATCAAAGACATGTGCGGAAATTTCTATTGTAGCATCTTATATTGCCATGCAACAAGATGCTTCTGTCGATGGTATTATATTGTTGTGTGTTGCGTGTGATGGCATTTTAGTTTGTTTCTCATGTGATGCATCAATATATTAAGTTTATTAAGAATTGCATGTATGTGTTATCCAGATAAAAAAAGAAAACCGAAAGGGTCGTTCCTTTACCTGGCATTACCCAGTCCTTTCAGTCCATTCTCTGAATGTGTTGCATCCGCACTGCTCTGATTCTCATCCAATAACAGTACTCCCTCCTTCCATCTATATACGGCCTAATGTTTTTCGAGGCTAACTTTGATCAAGTGTTATAGCAATAATATATGACATGCAAGTTACACAAAGCATACTGTCAAATTCGTACGTGAAAGGAGCTTCCAATGATATAATTTTCATATTATACATTTCATGTATTATTAGTCTTATCAATAGTCAAAGGCGGTCTCGAAAAACACATTGACCCTATATAGATGGAAGGGGAAGTACTTAATATAGGTAAGAAAGTAAAAGGGGCCCACTCAACTTGGCACCGCCTCGTCTTCCCCTCAGGAAACGCACCAACCACTAGTATGCAATCAAAAGTGGTGGCATCCCTGAGGTTGGCCATAGTGGGGGTAACATAAGTAGTATCATACACTTGGGACTCGCAAACATGCTTATGTGGCAGACAATTAAAGAAGAGAGATGGTTATAGTAACATAGGTAGATACCATAACATAATAAATGTGATGCTACTATGTGTCATGCATGGCAATAAATGAGACCATCTATGATACTAATGTATGATACTATGCACTATAGAGGTAGTAATATAGACTAGTAACATATGCATGTTATTAGTCTAAGTTACTCCCCACTATGACCAGCCTGAGGGCATCTCCAGCCGTTGGCCCCCCAGGGGGCGTCTAAAAGTGCCGCCTGGGGGTGAGCCGGCGCAAAAAATGGCCCTGGGAGCGAGTCGGTCCCCAGCCGTCGGCCCCCAGGGCCGACCCCAGGCGCGTATTTAAAAAACAAAAAAAACCGTTCGGCCAAGTTATGACAAAAACTAGTTAAATTTCGGCCAAACATGGCAAATTTCGGCGAATTACATTAACCTACTCTAAAAAAACAGAAAGGGGCTGAAGTCGTCGCCGCCGTCGTCGCCATCGTCGTCGTCGGCCTTCTCGTCCTTGACGCGGGTGCCCCTGCTGGACCCCTGCCCGGCGTCGCCTTGGCGAACAGGCGATGGCGCGTCGTCGTCGTCGTCGCTGTCGCATAAGACGACGACCCCGCCTTCCTCGCGACCGCGTCGGCGCTCCTCGAAGCGGCGTAGGGCGGCGCGCTGGCGCTCCTTTTCCTTCTCCCGGCGCGCCTTCTCCATCGCAATGGAGTCCTGGCGCGCCCATTCGAGGGCCGCGTCGTCGTCGTCGAGCTCCGCCTTCACTGGCGCCAGCCCCGGCTCCATCTTCACTGGCGCCAGCCCCGGTTCCGTCTTCGGGTTGACGAAGCGCGGAGGAGCCGACGAGGACGAGGCGCGCCGGCCGCCCTCGTTGATGACGATGCCGGCGCTGCGAGTGCGCCGGCCGAGCGGCGTCTCCGCCGCGGGCTCGGCCTTGACGCCGAGCAGCGCCGGAGAGCCGAAGGAGCGTGAAGAAGAGCGTGATGAGGAAGAAGAAGAGGAAGCGCCGAACCTCCTTGGCGCCCATGGCCCGACGCGTCGGTGCTGCGCCGGGGCGGCCACCCTCGCCGGGGGGTACGCCAACGGCGGGTCGTTGCCGCCCTCGAGGTACGTGAGCACGCCCTCGAGTGTGCGGCCGGGGACGCCCCACCAGAGGCGGCGCCCCTCGCTGTTCTGCCGGTCGCTGACCACCGGCGCGCCGTTGGTGGACGCCAAGCGCTGCTGCTGCCGGCGCTCGAAATACGCCGCCCAGGCCGCGTGGTTGTCGGCGGCGTACTAGGGGAGGGAGAGTTGGGCATCGTGAGGGACGCGCGCACGATCTCGATCTCCTCGGCGAAGTACTTCGGCTTCGCCACGGCGTCGGGCAACGGGGGAATGGGCACTCCCCCGGCGCTGAGTCTCCACCCCGTTGGCCCGGCGCGCATGTCCGGCGGCTCCGGGATGTTCGTCTGGAACAGGAGCCAGGACTCCTGTTCGCGGAGCGAACGGTGGCCGAAGCCGTTGGCCGCCGCCTCGTCTCCGGGGAAGCGTTCTGCCATGGCGACGGCGGGGCTGGGCGGGCTCGGGAGAGGTAGAGGTAGGGGCTGGGCGGCGGCGCTCGGGAGAGGCAGGGAGAGGGAGGGGCTGGACGGCAGCGAGGGGCGGGACTGGTGTGGGCACAGGCGAGTGGAGGCCGCCGGCTTTTATAGCCGGGCCGCGCCCGTGTGTACGCGTGCGAGGGAGGGGAGGCATCGGCGCGCCGTCCCGTGACGCGCCGCCCGTGAGGAATCAATGGCAAGGCTGCCGCCGGTCAGCCTTGCCACTGATTCCCCGCGGGAACCGAGGCCGTTGGGGGAAGACGAGGCGCCGAGTCGCTGACGCGGCTGGTCCGCGTCTTTTTCGCACCAAAACAACTCGCCCCGGCGCCCCCGGGCGCCCCCAGCGCGCCGGGTTCGGCCTGGGTCCGCCGGCGCTGTTTTCGGCACAAGCCGGCGAAAATCGGGCTCCTGGGACGCGACTGGGCCGTTTTTTCGGCGCCGGCGCGAAAAAAATCGCCTGAGGAGGCCTTCCTGTGGACGCGGCTGGAGATGCCCTGAGCTCAGATCCTTGGTCAACGATGCAGGGAGCACATCGTGTCATAATAATGAAGAAAAGAGGCCCGCGCCCACCGAAAGGAACTCACGCGCGGAGGTAGTAGTACGAAGCAGTACGCGTCCGATCGCGTCTCCGTCTGTACCCCAACGCCAACCCAACCACATTTATTTCTCCTATATATACTACCACGAGTATATCCTAAAAAAAATCCCAACCATATTTACACAACCCCGGCCGACCGAGACCCACTCGTGCACGAGCACGACGCGTCTCACATTAATAACACGAAACCGATCCCCGCCCGCGCTTCTTCTTCCTCCCCATGCTGCCTGCCTGCGCTCCACACCTCCGTCTTAATGGTAGCTCCGGTGGTTGCACCCACCTCCCGCTTACCGCAGCCCCTATATACCGCTTCCGATCCGATCCCACCTCCCATTCATCCCGGACAAACACTTCCCAACCCCGACCAACCGCAGCCAGCACGCGCGCACGCACGCACGCAAGCTAGCCGGCCCACGGTGCTACGTACGTACGCCACCATGCGCGCCGCCGCCCAAGAAACCACGGCCGGCGGCGGCGGCGATGGCAAGCGTCAGGGACCTTGCCGCCCGGGACACCTCAAGCTTGGCTACCACATCGTGGTGTCCAACGCGGTCTACGTACTGCTGGCCCCGTTCGCCGCGGCGTTGGCGCTCCGTGCGTCCCGTCTCACCCCGTCCGACCTGGCGGCAGCGCGTGCCTACCTCCTCGCCAACCTTCAGCTCGCTGTCTCCCTCGTGTCCGTCGCCACGGCCCTCGCCACGGTCTACCTCGCGCGGCGGCCGCGCGCGGTGTACCTGCTGGACTTCGCGTGCTACAAGCCCGGGCCCGAGCACGTGGTCACCCGGGAGACCTTCATGAGGCAGTCCAGCAAGGCCGGGGTGTTCACCGACGACAACCTGGCGTTCCAGCGGAAGATCCTGGAGCGGTCGGGGCTCGGGCAGGGGACCTACTTCCCGGCGGCGGTGCTCAACTCGCCCCCTAACCCGTGCATGGCGGAGGCGCGGCGGGAGGCGGAGGCTGTTATGTTCGGCGCCATCGACAGCCTGCTCGCCAAGACAGGGGTGCCGGCCAGGGACATCGGCGTCGTGGTCGTCAACTGCAGCCTCTTCAACCCGACGCCGTCGCTCTCCGCCATGGTCGTCAACCACTATAAGCTCCGCGGTAACGTCGCCAGCTACAACCTCGGCGGCATGGGATGCAGCGCCGGGCTCATCTCCATCGACCTGGCCAAGCAGCTGCTCCAGGTAACTTTTTATTTTTATACCTCTCGAGACTCCTCCTCGAGTACGTAGCCTGGTGTTAATTTCGCGGTGGGTTAGGAAGGTTGAGCGGCCGCAGGTGTGCTCGCACGTCAGCCGATGGTTGGGTAGATGGACGGCGTGGATCGAACCCAGTGGGCAGTTGGGAAAGGAAAGCAAACTTTGACTTGTTTTGACTTTTCATACTTTTTCTGTCATCATGCTGTCATCGTCAACATTCGCTGCTGCTGCTATACGCGTAGTATTACCTGAAACATTATAGTTGGTGGTTAGACTAGTCATAGTAAGAGTAACTTAATGTCGCTGAACAGATATCTGTATCCTTGATTAATTTGTTGACTACACACATGAGGAACTAATCTTTTCATTTTGGTGGGCCTGCGCACCTTGCGTGTGCTTGGGGCGTGGTTGTTAAGATGATAACATCCCATTAATTAACCTACTGATCGAAACCTGTACCGTTGGTGCACCAGCTCGGGAGCGAGTGTTTCATTTTCATTCGCTTGTCCTCCCGAAATGGTCCAGGCAGCCAGTGTTTTTCCCATCTTTGAGTGGTTTAAGCACCTGAAGGCTATAGCTAGGTAGACCGTTGACGTGTCCAGGGATCGATCGATCCAACGACGAGCTAGCTGATCACCACTTGTCCTAATAGTCTAGTAAACATTGATGAGGGCAGCTAGCTGACAGGAAGAGCTCGTCCAATAAATCTCGTGTTGATGAGTAGGGCCGATTATTGGTCGACGATAGCTGTCTCTTGTGAATACGGATGCACATGCAGTAGGCATGTGTTTATTTGGTTGGCCGATTAATTTGCTTCTGATTGGAGTTGCCATGTTGTAACGAATGCATGCAGGTCCACCGGAACTCGTACGCGCTGGTGGTGAGCATGGAGAACATCACGCTGAATTGGTACTGGGGCAACGACCGCTCCATGCTCATGTCTAACTGCCTCTTCCGCATGGGCGGCGCGGCGATCCTCCTCAGCAACCGCGCCGCCGACAAGCGCCGCTCAAAGTACCAGCTCGTGCACACCGTGCGGACACACCACGGCGCCGACGACCGCGCCTACCGCTGCGTGTTCCAGGAGGAGGACAAGGCCGGCCGGGTCGGCGTCGCGCTCTCCAAGGACCTCATGGCCGTCGCCGGCGAGGCCCTCAAGACCAACATCACCACGCTCGGCCCCCTCGTTCTCCCCATGTCCGAGCAGATCCTTTTCCTCACCTCTCTCATCGGCAAGAAGATCTTTGGCCTCAAGATGAAGCCCTACATTCCGGACTTCAAGATGGCGTTCGAGCACTTCTGCATCCATGCCGGCGGTAGAGCGGTGCTTGACACCATCGAGAAGAACCTGGAGCTCAGTGACTGGCACATGGAGCCTTCAAGGATGACGTTGAACCGGTGGGGGAACACGTCCAGCAGCTCGCTCTGGTACGAGCTTGCGTACACGGAGGCCAAGGGACGCGTCCGGCGCGGGCACCGTGCGTGGCAGATCGCCTTCGGGTCAGGTTTCAAGTGTAACAGCGCGGTGTGGCGCGCGCTCAAGGACATTCACCCGTCAAAGGAAGCCGACAGCAACCCGTGGATTGAGGAGATCCACTGTTTCCCGGTCGAGGTGCCCAAGGTGGAGAGCGTCGTTTCATCGCCATGATAGACTCGTCAAGGTCGAGTACCCATGGTTTTCTAGAAAAGAATCTTTCTTTCCAAGTTGAAAGGTATCTGTTGAATTATTTGTATCATTGTGATGTAGCATCAAGTTAATTGATGGTTTGAGCTAGCTAAATTGATATGGAATTTCAATTGGTGTATTTTTGTTGGTTTGGCTGGGTGCCTCAGTTTGTTAGAATATAGTATATATATATAAGGAAGTGAGTACGTGCAAGGTGACTGTTTTTAATTTTTGGGTCAGTTGGCTGACCATAATTTTTGCTCAGTCTATTTGCATGCAGCGGGCCGCAGCAGCCCCCGTAACGTCTGCACAAGCTGGACCATGGGCTGCCCCCGTCAAGTGCTACTGCAAAGTCAGATTTTTCTCTCTCTTGTACGTTGGTATAGACTGCTCTACTATAGTGTTCAAAGCGATTATAGGTGACCGAAGAATAGCACTCTCACACATATTTGCATGCAACAGTTAGTGATTATATGTGCAATCTCTCACACATGTATATTTATTTTTATATGCATGCATACAATACATACACATATACACATGTATATATCATTTTGAAGGGAGCGAGGGGGGGGGGTGGTGGTACTTAAACCCATATTTGATATTTGTAACTCATTTATGTCTACTAATCATCACACTAGACAACTTAATATTAGTTTTTTTCGATAAATTACACAGGCCATACTGAATGTTCTTATAGAAGCCACACAAATTTGGACCCAAATTGAGGATTGCACTAACATTCTTCATCTTTAAGCGGCTATTGAAAAATAAATGAAGTCTCACCCAGAATTTGAACTGTTAAATAAAAAATCTAACACCTGTGTTGGTTTCACCTTAAAGAGTAAACGGTAAAAAATAAGAGTAAATACTAATAAAAAATATTTTTTATAAAAATGAAATAGTGCAATTGGTATTAACCTTAAAGAACAAAGAAAATGAAAAAATGAAAACAAATAATGAAAAAAATTTGCACACAATTTACACAGAACTTGCGCTATTCTAAAATATGCAAGAATATGAGTATAATAAAGGAATTTTCACAAAAAATAAAGTTTCCTAGGAAGAAATAATTTTTTGAGAGGAATGCCCTTGGGTGCACTTTATTAAAATCAAATGACGGTTACATCAAAAATAATGTCTGGGACAATAAATTATTAGCATTGGTATTACCCTTAATGAAGAAACAAAACAAAATAAAACTGAAACAAATTCAAAATAATAAAGTTTTGTATGAAAGAATGAATTAGTGGCTTTTGTATTACCCTTCAATAAGAAAGAAGATGAAATAAATACTAAAACGGACTCAAAGTAGTGAAATTTCCAAAGAAATCATGAATTGTGAAATTGGTATTACAATTTAAGAAGAAAAAACAAAAAAAAATCTAAATCAGACAATTACAAAATTTACACACGATATACATAAAAAATGCGCGTTATAAAAATACACAAGAATAAGCATATGAAAGTGAATTTTTTGTAAAAAAAAATAGTTTCCTATGTACGGTTGAATTAATGACATTCGTATTACCTTTAAAGAAGAAAGAAAATGAAATAAATACTAAAGCAAAAGAAAAATAATGAAATTTTCTAAGGAAGAATGAATTGGTGGGCGTTGATATTACCATTTAAGAAGAATGAAAATGAGAAAAAAAAATATCTAAATCAAGCAATGATTTTTTTTGCAGATGATATACATAAAAGTTGTGATTTAAAAATATATGCAAGAATGAACATATAAAAGTGGATTTTTATACAAAAAGAAGTTTCATTAGTATGAATGAATTAGTGGTACTAGTACTACCGTCAAAGGAATTGAAGTTTTCTAATAAAGAATGAATTAGTTGGTATTAACCTTTGTGAAGAAACAAAATGACAAAAAGAAATTGCATACGAGTTTGCATTGAAATTGCACATTTTCTAATATGAAACAATAGTCATATAATAATGCAATTTTGACACATATTGTATAGTTTTTATGTGTATACATTTACACTCATCAAACACCCTAAAATAGCCGCAAAAGAAAAAAAAAACTGAAAACCAACTAATAAAGAAAAACAGAAAACAAAAGCAAAAACGCACATGTAAATAAAGAGAGAAATGGGAAGGCTGGGTCGCACATGTAATGGGTTCAGCCCACTAAGGATCGACTGACCCAAAATATATGGTCAGTCAAGAAAAAACAGCCCAAAGCAGTGCATATACCAGCCCAGAAAAAAAAATGAGCACGAATCTGAAGTAGAATTCAACAGTCTAAAACTTGACTGACCCAAAAGTAATTGCCAGGCGACTTGCGTATAGCTAAAGCAAGAATATAACCGTGCTTAAATATGGAATTCCATGGATCACATGATATGTATCATTTTGCATAAACACTATGAAGGTGTGCATTCCTTGGGACACATTGCAGGGGGCGGATGATGCTGTGGAGGGAAGGGGAGACTATGGTGAGAGAAAAGTACATGTTGAATGCCGTTGTACCAAGGGAAGACAACAATGGTGGCGGCGACGCCATGGCAAGGAGAGTAGGTTGAGGGAATGAGATGTTAGTGTGAGTGTTGTGTCGTCTGGTGATAGAGCGAGAGAGTGGATTTTTTTCTTAAAATAAGAAGAAAAGGAATGGATGTTTGCATATTTTATAGCGAAAAGCGCCTCTTTTCTATGAGAGAGATGTCACATACTTATTTATATAACGATAAATATCACCAATGTTTTTATGGCGTCGGTTATAGCGATGACACATAATGTTGTGGCGCGGTCCTAGCCCGAGAGGTCCATATTTTTGGCATGTGACGTCCGCCATACCCACATGGCGTCCCCATGTCATCCATATGATGTGATATTCATCACCATGTCTAAATCGGGACGCCGTGGATGGGTGGCTTTGGTCTCCTGCGCCTAGGACTAGGAAAATTGGCGCGCGCGGGTGCCAACAACCATGCGCGGGAAGGAAACGGGGATCGGGAGGGAAAGGAAAAGACCCGTCCAGAGGTGAAGAGAGGGAGTGAGCGAGAGAAAGGCAGCCATGGCGGGGGAAATTAGCCGCGTACCTCGACCTTGTCCTCTCCGGCGACCACCCAACGGCAGAAGCTCCAGCCTCCGCACCACCTCCCCTCCGCCCCGCCACAATCCCCTCCTCGCGTGACCCCTTCCCCCTCCTCCTGTCAGCCCCCTTTTCTCTCAAGGTTCAGCTCGTGCTCAAACTCCAGACTGGTGAGTTGCAGGCCAGGCCACCTTGGCGGACTAGGCCCCAATCCGGACACCACTTGCTGCTACGTGCATCAGGGCATCAGATCAGCCAGGTATCCTACCTCTCCCCTCCCCTCTCTCCTTCTCCCTATTCTCCCCCACCCGCCTATGTTGTGCTCTGTTTCTTCTCTATTCTGTTTTCTGAATTTCTCATGAATCTGTTTTCAAGTATTGGCTTCCGCTATATATATAGTGTTGCAACTTGCTGTTATTGTTATGTTGTGGAATATGGACTTATTTTTCATTGTTCATGGCTTCATGCTGTCTGCTTTGGAGAAAAGAAGAGAGACGAGCAAGTGGGAAAACAATCTTTACTTCATGGGCAAACCATGTAGTCATGTACAACTCAATATTGTTGATTTAATTAGCTATCATTTGCCATAAGGTTGTGTCTATGATGTCGCCACGTCATACTCCATAAGGGTTTTAATGTTATCAAGGGGGTCGGTCGCCATATAACGTGTTACGCCATAAAAACATTGAATATCACATGCCCTAACAAGTCGTTTATAACAAGGATTGAAATGCGACTCACTCTAATAAAAAGCACAATGTCGCTCACTCACTCCCGACTAAAAACGGTCACATGCTCGCATTTAGCAACGGACCAATTGTGTATGTTTCTTTTTAATATGCGTTTGTATGTTCACTTTATATCAGAGAAAAAACCCGATGCCTTTGAATGATGCTTTGAAAATGTCGATTGAGGAAGCTTTATGATGGATTGGATTAAAAACTTGTTGTGTTTTACAAAATGAGAAGAGATGCATACAAATAATTGTTCTTCTTTATATATATTTCTTACACGTATTTCTATATATTTTTATTTCTGCAGAGTATGAGAGGGATGAAGATGGACAAAAAGACTCCATTAGCAAGGGTGTCGAGGTGATGTCGTCGCAAGGGGCCAAAAAATCATCGAGTTTTGTACAACAATACATGTATATATGCAATCAGAACAAAATTCTACTGTACTAGTCTTTACCTATATATATATATATATCTTTATCTTTATCTAATAATAAAGAGAATTGGGTTTCTGCGCGTACGTCGTCGGCACTTTTTCAGAAAAGCCCCTCTGTTTTTTGAGAATTCAACCCGCAGTTCCTACTTAAGTGGATATGAGAAAACGAATCAATTGTGCAAATTAACCCCTGTATTTTCTAAGAATTACGCCCGCGCTCCTTTGCTCATCTTATCGAGAAGGTGGAGATGGGGGCAGCTTCGGCTGGGCTCTCGTCGGCGAGCTCGTCCGCCGTCCGGCTCTCCCCTCCACCTCCGGCCCTCTCGACCTCTCCTCCGCCTCTGGCCTCCCTGCCCCCCTAGGTGCGTCTCCATCCCAGCACCCAAACTCCCCGTGCTCGTCGGCCGGCAGACATGGCGCCGCTCCGGAGCTATCTTCCCTCTTCCTAGGGTCGGCTCGAGGTGGGTGGAGCAGCTCGGCACCCATGACCTCCACCACGGCCTGCTGGCGTGATGCAGCAGAGATGTGCAGGCAGGTGGAGATGGGGGTGGATCTGGATATGTGGAGAGGCGAACGCCGAGGCGTCGTTCGGCAGAAGCTAGCCCACCGATTTGCTGACGACCCCCGGGTCGCGCTCCGACTGGATGAAGTAGTAGACGAGTCGGACGTCGTCGACAGGGAGGCGCAGGTGAAGGACCCGGTCGCGGCAAGAGAAAGCGGCAGGGCGTATGCTCGTGGTGGCGCAGTCCAGTACAAAGGTCAGTGAGGCAAGGAGGAGGTCGTGGCCATGGTGGCCGAGGCAGCAGTTAGCAGCGGCTGATGCAGGGGAGAAAGGCGAGGGGCGGCTGGAAGGATGTAGGAGGGAGAGGCCGGGCGCGGTGGCGGAGCCTCGCTGCTCGAACCAGAGACGACGGCGCGAGCTGCGGGCCAGCACGGTGGCCTCCATGAGTGGATGAAGTAGCAGAAAAGTCGGACGCCGTTGGAGGTGTAGGTGGAGGACCCGGTCACGGCAAGAGAAAGCGGCAGGTTGTATGCTCGTGGTGGCGCGGTTCAGTATAAAGGCAGGCGAGGCAAGGAGGAGGCCGTGCCCATGGTGGCCGAGGCAGCAGTCAGCAGCGGTTGCAGGCAGGGAGAAAGGTGAGGGGCGGCTGGCAGGATGCAGGAGGGAGAGAGGAAAGGAGGCCGGGCACGAAGGCGGAGCCTCGCTGCTCCAACCAGAGACAACGACGCGAACTGCGGGCCAGCACGTTGGCCTCCATGGCCGGCGGCCGTGCGGGAGCCGCTGAAACCCGGCAGCCGCGGCACGGCTTGGTATAGACGGCGTCGCGGCGAAGAGAAAAGGATGGCCTAGGAAGAGGAGCAGCGGGGAGGATAATGCCAGAAGCGGAGCAGGGTACCTTTGTCGCCGTAGCTAAGCTGGATTCCATCGATCAGCACGAGATAGGATGTATGCCACCTGTATCTGTAGAGCAGGCCACGTACAAATCCAATCGAAGACACCAGAAGCACCACGTGAAGGCTCTTTGCAGAAGAGAACCCCTTGTTTGTTTTCTACATTGATACATGAATTATCTGACATTAATAAGATACTTCCTCTGTTTTGTAAAACTTCATACATAAATTATTTGACACTAATCATAGTATCTGATAGTATGTCCTAATGTTTTGTTGAGTAGTGTTTTGAAATATACATACTTCTAAGTCTGTGTTCATACTTTACATTCATCATTTTTATATAAACAATCCCACTTCAATGCACAACAATTCTTCCGTTCGATGATAGTGCAACGCTGAAGGAGGCGCCGGCAAAGACATGGATGTGGCTTCATCAATATTTAGAATTGCGGACACTCAAACATGAAAAGTGCCAACATGAATGAGTCACTAAAAATGCAATGCTTTTTTTTTGACGCAACGCATGGCACATTAAATTATAGCATACAAAGGCTAAAGAGAATCTTCTTTTGAGAAACACAGTACAAACGTAGACACTCATAAACATACATAAGCACTAACCTTAGAGAGACTGAGCCGACAGGTTTTTTAAAAATGCTCAAAACTCCCAAAAATTGTTCCTTTTCAAAACACTTAAAGTTGTTCACAAAATTAACAAGTATTAAAAATTGTTTAAAAAATTCATGTGTTCAAAAATGTTTGTCTTGAAAGCACGTTTTAGTTCTAATAAAAAAAATTATCAATTGTTCAATTTTTTAAAAAATATCATGTTTTTTTCAAAAAGCAAAAAAAAAAACGATTGATAGACTATTTCATGCACCACTACTCTTCCATCAGATTAAAGACATTAAAGTGGCTTTTTCACGTCCACGCTTCATGCTTCAAAAAGCGATAATAGTGTAATTTTAAAGCCGATGTTTATCAGAACTACATATATGAAATGTCGCGTAATGGCACATAGAGCAGGTTTTACGATTTTTTTTCTCCCGTTGCAACGCACGGGCATTTGTGCCAGTATATATATATATAATATTAATATATATATATATATATATATTATACATATATATACCCCTAAATAATAAAGCAAATTGGGTTTCGGCCGTCCGTCACGCATTTTTGCAGAAAACCCCCTGCATTTTTTATGAATTAACCCGCAGTACACATTTAAGTCATAACCGAACCGTTATTTCACATTTTTACGGAAACCCCCCTGACGTATTAGATAATTCACCCGCCGATCATATATAAATCAAACACATGTTTTTCTAAATTATCCGTATCTTTTAAACCGTAACTCCAACTTTAACATGTTATATATGAAAATTGATTAGAAAAATGTGTAGAATCTGAATAAGATGTTATTTTGTTTGTTAAATATTTTTTAAATATTATTTTGGAGGATATTTAAGTCAAACAAGTATTTTTCTTAATTATCCATATCTATTAAACCGTAACTCCGGTTTTAACATGTTATATATGAAATTTGAATAGAAAAATATGTAGAATTTGAATATGATGTTACTTTTACCTATTAAATATTTTAAAATATTATTTTAAAAGCAAACTTGTTACCTATAGGGCACGTCCGTTTTTTTCGTACCGCGACAATCTGGATTGCAAATAAACAATCACTAAAATCATAAAGAGACGAAAGAAAACATCGATAACCACACATGAGCACTTCTGAAAAATCTGGCAGGGAAAAAACAACATTCAAACACACTTTGATTTGTGTGAACACTGAGGCCACTGAGGGTGAGAAGGAGGATAAGCGGCAACACAAAAATGATGACTCGCTAAAATAAAGGGCATGAACATATTATGGTTATTGGGTTAAGAGTGTGTGTTATTTTTTTTTTCCGTTGCAACGCACGGGCTCTTTTGCTAGTGCTAGTGCTAGTAATAATAAAGAGAATTAGGTTTCTGTCGTCCGTCATAAGAATTACCCCCGTAGTTGCTAATAATTACCCCCTTGCCACCGATAAGTGAAAAAAAACGATTCGTTTTTTCCCTTCTCAAGTCGCCGCTTGCTTTCGTTTATTATGGGTGAAAGTCCCTTGTGTGCCAAAAGCGTTAGTGTAGCGCAGTGGCTTGTGCCTCACGACTGCACCCGGTAGTTCAGGGTTCGATCCCTGGTTCTTACATGTATTTTTTTTGTTTTTATTTTTTTTATACTTTGCTTTGTTTGGGAGTCAACCTGCAGCTCAGAAAAAGAGAGCTGAGAAAATTAGTTGCAACATGCTAGATGTTTGCAAATGCATAAATTGGCATCATTTTGTTTTTATTTTTTTTATACTTTGCTTTGTTTGGGAGTCAACCTGCAGCTCAGAAAAAGAGAGCTGAGAAAATTAGTTGCAACATGCTAGATGTTTGCAAATGCATAAATTGGCATCATTTTGTTAGCCATTTTGATCGATCTCACATTTAACTGATAGCTTCAGTTTAGTTTATACACAACTGGAAAAAACACAGTGCATGATGAACACAAAAGGTGGTATCATGCATCAGAAGAAGATTCACTTACTTTCTCAAGTGAAATCAAAATACTAGCCCTGTAGTTAATCAAACAAGCAAGCAGTAGCAGTATTATGCTACAAGAATAATACAAGTCAACTAGCACCGTTATGGAATTGTGTTTTTAGTACTTATCTTCAATGTATATAATGTAATTTACGTTCTTTTGCATATTTTGGTTCCAACATTAGCATATTTCTGATCTAGATTATCAGATTAGCACATGTACTCTTAAAAAAGGGTGTTAAGGCAATCATGTAGTGCTGCATATATAACATGGAATTCAAGTTCTGACCAAATCACTAGAAACATATAGCAGTCTTTCTTCCAGATGATCCACAGAAAAGTAAAATTAGGAGGAAATACTCAAATCACATAGCAATCGCATTTCAACCCTAATAACAGTTCGTTAATTGTCATTCATTTGCAGAATTTTTGTTTTGCAACGTTGAGTAAAAATCGAGCACAATTCCATATATGTGTGTGTGTTAATTGATGGTGGTCTGATCTATTTTTATTGACGTACGTATCAGATCCCGGTAAAATATCCTTCGTTTTTGTTCAGTTGTTTTACTGAGATTATTTTCCTAGGAAACTACCATTGCATGTGCAGAAAACATAACATCATAAAATACAACATCTCGTCTTTATCTTGGCGAGTCCGATTATGCATATATTATTTTGAGATTATATGACGAGCAATGGTAGCGTGAACAACTTTATTCGAACCATGATCTTACTTCTTACAGAAGATATATAGATAAAAAATATAATTTACAATACTCCTAAGGCGGATATGATATTAGGCAATGGTATGTACACTTTCATGTCATTGTACACAATAGTGAAAAAAAGGCATCAATCCAGATACGACGAGGACGTAAAAACACATACTCTATCCGTCCCAAAATAAATGTCTCAACCTTAGTACAACTTTGTATTAAATTTAGTATAAAGTTGAGACACTTATTTTGGAACGGAAGAAGTATAATCCTTTCATTTTTTTCATGCATATTTTCACACCATGACAATGTTTTAATAGCGTGTTCCCCGTTGCAACGCACGGGCAATTTTCCTAGTTATAACCAAACTTAACAACCACGCATAATGACAGGGGTAAGTCGGTTTGCAGCACGAGGGCCCATGCGAACGCGAAGAAACAAAACGAATCTGCGCCGTCCACCGGCCATGTCGGTTCGAGCGACGGCCCAGATCCACCCTCGTCCCATATAACAAACGAACCCAGCCGCCTGCAACTCTCCCGTCAGATCCCCCGATCTTCTCCCCCGAGCCCGCTCGATCCCCCGAAACCCTAGCGCCGCAGCAGCAGCCATGGCGACGGAGACAGAGCCCGCCGCCGCCGCGGCGCCGTGCCTCCTCCTCGGCCCTCCCCTCGTCCGCGCCGCACGCCCGTCTCCCGCCACCGCCGCCGCCGCCGGTGACGACACCGACGCGTCGCACCCGTTCCTCGACCTCCTCGACGCGGCCTTCAACGCGCCGTCGGCCGAGGAGATCAAGGCGGCGCTCAAGCCGCGGAGGGCGCTCACGGAGAACTGCTCCTCCACGTACGCCAACTCGGGCAACCCCTGCCTCGACTTCTTCTTCCAGGTGGTGCCCGACACGCCGCCGGAGCGCGTGCGCTCCCTGCTCGCCGCCGCCTGGGCCCACGACGCGCTCACGGCGCTCAAGCTCGCCTGCAACCTCCGCGGCGTGCGCGGCACCGGCAAGTCGGACAAGGAGGGCTTCTACGCCGCGGCGCTCTGGATGCACGAGAACCACCCCAGGACGCTCGCCTGCAACGTCGCCGCGCTCGCCGAGTTCGGCTACCTCAAGGACTTCCCCGAGCTGCTCTTCCGCCTCGTCCACGGAGCCGACGTGCGCAAGGTCGCCAAGGCCGGGGTGGAGGCCGACAAGGTGCGCAGGAAGGCCAAGGCCCTGGCCCAGCAGCGGGAGGGCCTCCGCGCCAGGCTCGCCGGCCGGAAGCGCGCCCGCGAGCTGGCGCCTGAGCCGGCCAAGGCCACCTTCGGCGACTTCCTCTCGGCCGCCCTCTCCAAGTTCGGCAAGGGCAAACCTGTGGAGGTGGAGGCCGCCCCTGTCGCGGTCGAGGAGCCGAAGCCGGAGGCGATGGAGGTTTATCCGGAGAAGACGGCGGACAAGCCGCGGCGGATGTCCAAGAAGGTCCGCAAGGTGGCCAAGCTCGCCGTGCAGTCCCTGGAGACGTACTACGGCGACCGCGCCTACCGCTTCCTGTTCGACGCCGTCGCTGAGTTCTTCGCCGCGCTCCTTGCTTCGGACCTCGAGCAGCTGGCCCCCAAAGGCAAGAAGAGGAAGATCGGGCTCGCCGCCAAGTGGTGCCCCACGCCGGGCTCGTCGTTTGACCGCACCACGCTGCTCTGCGAGGCCATCGCCCGCCGCCTCTTCCCGCGCGACTCGGACCCTGAGCTCGCCCAGCTCTCGGATGACCACTACACGTACCAGGCCCTCCGCCGCCTCCGCCGCGAGGTGCTCGTGCCGCTGCGCAAGGTCCTGGAGCTCCCGGAGGTGTACATGAGCGCGCAGCGGTGGTCCGAGCTGCCCTACAACCGCGTGGCCTCGGTGGCCATGCGTCGCTACAAGTTCCTCTTCAAGAAGCACGACGAGGCGCGCTTCGACAAGTACCTGGAGGACGTGGAGGAAGGGAAGGCCAAGATCTCGGCTGGCGCGCTCCTGCCGCACGAGATCGCCGCGGCCGCCTACCGCGGCGAGGACGACAACGTGTCGGAGCTCCAGTGGCGCCGCATGGTGGACGACCTCCGCTCCAAGGGGTCGCTGCGCAACTGCATCTCGGTCTGTGACGTGTCCGGCAGCATGGACGGCACCCCGATGGAGGTGTGCGTCGCGCTGGGCGTGCTCACGTCGGAGCTCAGCGAGGAGCCATGGGCGGGCAAGGTGATCACCTTCAGCTCGACCCCCGAGATCCACCTGATCAAGGGCAAGACCCTTGCCAAGAAGATGGCCTTCGTTAAGCGCATGCAATGGAACATGAGCACCAACTTCCAGGCGGTGTTCGACCAGATCCTCCGCACGGCTGTGAACGCCCGGCTGGCGCCGGAGAAGATGATCAGGACCGTGTTCGTGTACAGCGACATGGAGTTCAACGAGGCGTCAGGGCACGGCGACGGCGGATACTACGGATACGGATCGCGGCGATCGTCCGGGTCCTGGGACACTGACTACAACGTGATCTGCAAGAAGTTCACGGACGCGGGGTACGGCCTCGTGGTGCCACAGATCATCTTCTGGAACCTGCGCGACTCCAAGTCGACGCCGGTGACGTCGACGCAGCCGGGGGTGGCCATGGTGAGCGGCTTCTCCAAGAACTTCCTCAAGATCTTCCTGCAGAACGACGGCGTGGTGAACCCCGAGGCCATCATGATGCAGGCCATCGCCGGCGACGAGTACCAGAAGCTGACCGTGTACGACTAGATCAGTACGTAGTTGCCGGTTGTCATCAGCTTAGTTAGAACTTAGAATGTTCGTGGTGTTCGATTAGCTTCCTCTTCTTCAGAATTCGTGGTGTTCGATTAGTTTCTTCTTCAGAATTGTGAACAGCTATAGTTTGCTTTGCTTGATGATTAGTTTTTCTTTTCCAATTCGAACCAAAATTATGCGTGCAATTTTTTATGTTGAAAATCATATGCTTTAGTTGATAATCATGCTTGTGTAGGATGATTGGAATGTTTTAGCTTTATCAAATGAATGATCAATGATGTTTCACAGGGGCCAACATGGAAGTTCAATTTGTAATGTTTCACAGGCCATGGTGGTTAACTTTAGATTTATTTGAGAACTGAATTAGTAACGCTAGTCTACAACTTAAAAATCTCTAGTACAACTTAAAAAGAATGCAATGTTCCCATTTCGTCTCTCTTTCATCCAACCTCCCTTATATACATCCCCCTCTTTCCTTCTTCTCTTTGATTTCTCACATTTTTATTTTTCTCCCATCGATTTTCCATAAAATGGAATCAATTGTTATTTTATTAACTTTTACCAAAGTAATTATTTTTGAATGCAAGCGCTCATATACACGCGCATACACTCACCTCTATGAACGCATACCCTACCCTTATGAGCACCTTCTAAAGACTAAGCCGGCATATCATTTTGAAATTTACGAAGTCACCGTAGGCACCTCGTCGTCGATGGGAACGTCTCCTCCCACTAAATGCACATCGCCAGAAATCCTGAAATAAATCCAGAAATAAATACGAGCACCAAGATTTGAACCCTGATGGGCTGAGGATACCACAGTTCCTCTAACCATCCAACCACAAGTTGGTTTGCAAAAACATATTTTCTTTGGCAAGTCAATAAGTGCTTAACAGTAAGATGGTAGGTAAACCATGACGATTGCATACAAAATACTTGCTATGATTTTGTCGCATTAATATAATAATAGACGTGCAATAACGGGCTAATCTATTAGAATGGTTATACCCCCGTTGCAACGCACGGACAATTATCTAGTATACTAAAAATAATCTTAATATATACTTCGAGAGCGCTATTGCAGCCTTCGCCCGCCACCACAGAGTCCCCCGACGACCCTCTTCACCCCCACCGGCCGCCGGCGCATGTCGCCGCCAGCCTCCTCAAGAGGTCCCGACGTCCCACAAATTTGCCGGTGACGTCGATCATCGGCGAGTAGTCTTGTGGTGGTGGCAATCATGTTGTTGATCCTCTATGTCGGCTTTATTTTTTTAACACCCTACGTCAGCTTCATTGGGGCCAAAGGGGGGCATTGCCCCCCCCCCCCATCTATCATAACAACTTTTAAGTGACCCCTAATTGTTAGGCTTGAATGAATATTAAAGATTTCTCAATGCATAACTTATCTTCATCGCCCCCTCGACTCTGATTAGGCCCTCAACAATCTTCATCAAGCTAAAGGCGACTACAGAAACAACTACGACAATTAAGTCATCCACCAATATATTCCTGAAAAGTCAAAAGCTAGGAGATAATGGTTTTGTGGATCTCCTCGGATGTTAATTGGTATATTTCAATAAAAATAAAGGTTCATGACAGACGAGTGGTGAAAAAATCCCGGCACAATGCGGCGTGGATTTTTTGATCCGCCTTTTTAAGGCGGTGTGACCAGAGAGTGAGGTCAGAAATAATAGCCCTAATTACATCATTTGGAGAGAGAAAGACAAGTTCCTAAAGGTTTTGGCGTTTCTAGCATCCAAATTTTCCATAGAAGAGCAACAAAATAAAGGGCTATCCTGACGGAGGAAGCCCGGGTTGAACCTGCGTTCCACAAGTGCGCCAATGTTGAGAAACAGGGTAGCAACCCAATAACACCCGAAATGGAGGTAGTCGCCGGTCATGTGAAGAAAAGGTGAGCTCAGTTCTCCGTGTTGGGGAATGTAGTAATTTCAAAATTTTCCTACACACACGCAAAATCATGGTGATGCATAGCAACGAGAGGGGAGAATGTTGTTCACGTACCCTCGTAGACCGAAAGTGGAAGCGTTATAACAACGCGATTGATGTAGTCGTACGTCTTCACGGCCTGGCCGATCAAGCACCGAAACTACGGCACCTCCGAGTTCTAGCACACGTTCAGCTCGATGACGATCCCCGGACTCCGATCCAGCAGAATGTCGGGGAAGAGTTCCGTCAGCACGATGGCGTGGTGACGATCTTGATGTTCTACCGTCGCAGGGCTTCGCCTAAGCACCGCTACAATATTATCGAGGATTATGGTGGAGGGGGGCACTGCACACGGCTAAGAGATCAATGATCAATTGTTGTGTCTCTAGGGTGCCCCCTGCCCCCGTATATAAAGGAGCAAGGGGGAGGCCGGCCGGCCCTTGCTAGGCGTGCCAGGAGGAGGAGTCCTCCTCCTAGTAGGAGTAGGACTCCCCTCTTTCCTACTCCTACTAGGAGGGAGAAAGGAAGGGGGAGAGGGAGAAGGAAAGGGGGGTGCCGCCCCCCCCCCCTCTCCCAGTCCAATTCAGACCAGAGGGGGAGGGGACGCGCGGCCCACCCTGGCTGCCCCTCTCTCTCTCCACTAAGGCCCATAAGGCCCATTACTTCTCCCCGGGGGGGGGGGGTCCGGTGACCCTCCGGCACTCCGGTTTTCTCCGAAATCACCCAGAACATTTCCAGTGTCCGAATATAGTCGTCCAATATATCAATCTTTATGTCTCAACCATTTCGAGACTCCTCGTCATGTCCGTGATCACATCCGGGACTCCGAACAACCTTCGGTACATCAAAACATATAAACTCATAATGAAACTATCATCGTAACGTTAAGCGTGCGGACCCTACGGGTTCGAGAACAATGTAGACATGACCGAGACACGTCTCCGGTCAATAACCAATAGCAGAACCTGGATGCTCATATTGGCTCCTACATATTCTACGAAGATCTTTATCGGTCAGACCGCATAACAACATACGTTGTTCCCTTTGTCATCGGTATGTTACTTGCCCGAGATTCGATCGTCGGTATCTTAATACCTAGTTCAATCTCGTTACCGGCAAGTCTCTTTACTCGTTTCGTAATACATGTACCTTTGGAGACACCTGTAGAGCACCTTTATAATCACCCAGTTACGTTGTGACGTTTGGTACTACACAAAGTGTTCCTCGGTAAACGGGAGTTGCATAATCTCATAGTCATAGGAACATGTATAAGTCATGAAGAAAGCAATAGCAACATACTAAACGATCAAGTGCTAAGCTAACGGAATGGGTCAAGTCAATCACATCATTCTCCTAATGATGTGATCCTGTTAATCAAATGACTACTCATGTCTATGGTTAGGAAACTTAACCATCTTTGATCAACGAGCTAGTCAAGTAGAGGCATACTAGTGACACTCTGTTTGTCTATGTATTCACACATGTATTATGTTTCCGGTTAATACAATTCTAGCATGAATAATAAACATTTATCATGATATAAGGAAATAAATAATAACTTTATTATCTCTAGGGCATATTTCCTTCAGTCTCCCACTTGCACTAGAGTCAATAATCTAGTTCACATCGCCATGTGATTTAACATCAATAGTTCACATCTTTATGTGGTTAACACCCACAGTTCACATCGACATGTGACTAGCACCTAAAGGGTTTACTAGAGTCAGTAATCTAGTTCACATCGCTATGTGATTAACACCCAAAGAGTACTAAGGTGTGATCATGTTTTGCTTGTGAGATAATTTTAGTCAACGGGTCTGTCACATTCAGATCCGTAATTATTTTGCAAATTTCTATGTCAACAATGCTCTGCACGGAGCTACTCTAGCTATTTGCTCCCACTTTCAATAAGTATCCAGATTGAGACTTAGAGTCATCTGGATCAGTGTCAAAATTTGCATCGACGTAACTCTTTACGACGAACCTTTTTTGTCACGTCCATAATCGAGAAACATATCCTAATTCCACTAAGGATAATTTTGACCGCTGTCCAGTGATCTACTCCTAGATCACTATTTTACTCCCTTGCCAAAATCAGTGTAGGGTATACAATAGATCTGGTACACAGCATGGCATACTTTATAGAACCTATGGCCAAGGCACAGGGAATGACTTTCATTCTCTTTCTGTCTTCTGCCGTGGTCGGGTTTTGAGTCTTACTCAATTTCACACCTTGTAACACAAGCAAGAACTCTTTCTTTGACTGTTCCATTTTGAACTACTTCAAAATATTGTCAAGGTATGTACTCATGGAAAAAACTTATCAAGCATCTTGATCTATCTCTATAGATCTTGACGCTCAATATGTAAGCAGCTTCACCGAGGTCTTTCTTTGAAAAACTCCTTTCAAACACTCCTTTATGCTTTGCAGAATAATTCTACATTATTTCCGATCAACAATATGTCATTCACATATACTTATCAGAAATGCTGTAGTGCTCCCACTCACTTTCTTGTAAATACAGGCTTCACCGCAAGTATGTATAAAATTATATCCTTTGATCAACTTATCAAAGCGTATATTCCAACTCCGAGATGCTTGCACCAGTCCATAGATGGATCACTGGAGCTTGCACATTTTGTTAACACCTTTAGGATTGACAAAACCTTCTGGTTGCATCATATACAACTCTTTAAGAAATCCATTAAGGATTGCAGTTTTGTTATCCATTTGCCAGATTTCATAAAATGCGGCAATTGCTAACATGATTCAGACAGACTTTAAGCATCGATACGAGTGAGAAAATCTCATCGTAGTCAACACCTTGAACTTTGTTAAAAACCTTTTTCGACAAGTCTAGCTTTGTAGATAGTAACACTACTATCAACGTCCGTCTTCCTCTTGAAGATCCATTTATTTTCTATGGCTTCCCGATCATCGAGCAAGTCAACCAAAGTCCATACTTTGTTCTCATACATGGATCCTATCTCAGATTTCATGGCCTCAAACCATTTCATGGAATCTGGGCTCATCATCGCTTCCTCATAGTTCGCAAGTTCGTCATGGTCTAGTAACATGACTTCCAGAACAGGATTACCATACCACTCTCGTGCGGATCTCACTCTGGTTTACCTACAAGATTCGGTAGTAACTTGATCTGAAGTTACATGATCATCATCATTAGCTTCCTCACTAATTGGTGTAGTAGTCACAGGAACAGACTTCTGTGATGAACTATGAGGGAGTCCTGGATTAGGGGGTGTTCGGATAGCCGAACTATACCTTCGGCCGGACTCCAGGACTATGAAGATACAAGATTGAAGACTTCGTCCCGTGTCCGGAAGGATCTTTTCTTGGCGTGGAAGGCAAGCTAGGCGTGCGGATATTCGAGATCTCCTACCATTGTAACCGACTCTGTGTAACCCTAACCCTATCCGGTGTCTATATAAACCGGAGGGTTGTAGTCCGTAGGACAACCATCATCATACACAATCATACCATAGGCTAGATTCTAGGGTTTAGCCTCCTTGATCTCGTGGTAGATCCACTCTTGTACTACCCATATCATCAATATTAATCTAGCAGGAGTAGGGTTTTACCTCCATCGAGAGGGCCCGAACCTGCGTAAAATAAAGTGTCCCTTGTCTCCTGTTACCATCCGACCTTGACGCACAATTCGGGACCCCCTACCCGAGATCCGCCGGTTTTGACACCGACATTGGTGCTTTCATTGAGAGTTCCTCTGTGTCGTCGCTTCTAGGCCCGATGGCTCCTTTGATCATCAACAACGATGAGGTCCAGGGTGAGACTTTCCTTCCCGGACAAATCTTCGTCTTCGGCGGCTTCGCTCTGCGGGCCAATTCGCTTGGTCATATGGAGCAGATCGAAAGCTACGCCCCTGGCCATCAAGTCAGGTTTGGAAGCTTAAACTACACGGCTGATATCCGCGGAGACTTGATCTTCGACGGGTTCGAGCCACAGCCAAGCGCGCCGCGCTATTTCAAGGGGCATGATATAGCTCTGCCTTCGAATAGCACCCTGGAGGCCGCACACGCTCCGGCCCCGATCTTTGACTCGGAGCCCGCTGCGTTCTCTGAGGATGAACGGTTGGACGTCACCTCGGGGGCTGCGATCTCAAAGGCGATCGAGCCGAACGCCAACCCCGTACTCCGCACGGCCCAGGACTCCAAGGAGCCGGACTCTTCTCCAAACTCCGAGCCTTCCGCGCCCCCGCCGATCGAATCTGATTGGGCGCCTGTAATGGAGTTCACCGCCGCGGACATCTTTCAGTGCTCACCTTTCGGTGATATCCTGAATTCTCTCAAGTCTCTCTCTCTCTTTATCAGGAGAGCCCAGGCCGGACTATGGTCTGCGAGGTTGGGATTCGGACGACGAAGAAATTCAAAGCCCACCCACCACCCACTTAATAGCCACTGTCGACGATTTAACCGACATGCTTGACTTCGGCTCCGAAGACTTCGACGGTATGGACGACGAAGGAGGAGACGAACAAGAACCAACACCTGTAGGTCGCTGGACCGCCACCTCGTCATATGACATATACATGGTGGATGCTCCAAAGGATGCGGATGGCGATGGAGCAGCGGAAGACGACACCTCGAAAAAACCGCAAAAACGCCAGCGCCAACGGCGCCGCTCCAAATCCCGCCACAGCAGAAACGGTGATTCCGGCACGGGAGATAATATTACCCCGGACAGCGCCGAAGAACACCAGAACCAACAAGATTCGGCGCAGGAAGATGGAAAAGCCAGCCCTCAGGAGAGAGCGGCAGAGCAAGAGGTTGAGGATGATAACTACATGCCTCCCTCCGAAGACGAGGCAAGCCTCGACGACGACGAATTCGTCGTACCATCAGACCCCGCCGAACAAGAGCGTTTTCAACGCAGGCTTCTAGCCACGGCCAATAGCCTAAAGAAAAAGCAGCAACAGCTTAGAGCTGATCAAGATCTACTAGCTGATAGATGGACTGAAGTCCTTGCGGCCGAAGAATATGAACTCGGGCGCCCCTCCAAAAATTATCCTAAGCGCAGGCCGCTACCCCAATCAGAGGGGGAAGCATATGACATGGCAGACCGGCCACCCCGTGGCCGCGACAGAGAGGCCTGTCGAGCCCTTAAGCAAGCCATGCCCCGATGCCGCTCGAATAAGGCATGGGAAAACGAGCCAGACCTGCGAGACGTACTCGGGGATAAAGCAAAGCAAACAAGATCGATCTATGGATCGCGCGGACGCCCGAAGACACGTGATGATCTTCACTCCGGACACAATAAATCCGGCCAGGCCGGACACAGCAGGCACAACTCTTCCGAGCTGCGTCGTGACATAGCCCAGTACAGGGGCGCCGCACACCCACTATGCTTCACAGACGAAGTAATGGATCATAAAATCCCAGAGGGTTTTAAACCCATCAATATCGAGTCGTACGATGGTACGACAGATCCGGCAGTATGGATTGAGGATTATCTCCTTCACATCCACATGGCACGTGGCGATGATCTGCACGCCATCAAATACCTACCCCTTAAGCTTAAAGGACCAGCCCGGCATTGGCTTAACAGCCTACCAGCGGACTCAATCGGTTCTTGGGAGGACCTGGAAGCCGCATTCCTCGAAAACTTTCAGGGGACCTATGTGCGGCCACCGGACGCCGACGACCTAAGCCACATAATTCAGCAGCCAGAAGAATCGGCCAGGCAATTCTGGACACGGTTCCTAACAAAGAAAAATCAGATAGTCGATTGTCCAGACGCAGAGGCCCTAGCAGCCTTCAAACATAACATCTGTGACGAGTGGCTTGCCCGGCACCTGGGACAGGAAAAGCCGAAAACCATGGCAGCCCTCACGACACTCATGACCCGCTTTTGCGCGGGCGAAGATAGCTGGCTAGCTCGCAGCAATAACTTATCGAAGAAGCCCGGTAATTCGGATACCAAGGACAAAAGTGGCAGGTCACGTAGAAATAATCAAAAGCGCCGCGTTAGCAGCGACAGCAATGAGGATACGACAGTCAATGCCGGATTCAGAGGCTATAAATCCGGTCAGCGGAAAAAGCCATTTAAGAAGAATACCCAGGGCCCGTCCAGTTTGGAC
This sequence comes from Aegilops umbellulata, assembly GCA_032464435.1. NCBI lineage: Eukaryota > Viridiplantae > Streptophyta > Magnoliopsida > Poales > Poaceae > Aegilops > Aegilops umbellulata. Next base: position 356,542,247 of record CP136059.1, on the reverse strand, counting down.
TGGATACTCGATCGCTCGTGCCAGATTCACGGCACCCCCGAAAGGCCAGCCAATCACACCAATAGGGATTGTTGGGTGTTCAAGCAGGCAGGCAAGTTAAGAGCCGAACACAAGGACAAGGGCTGAACAGCGACGACGAGGAGGAGCCCAGGCCGCCGAACAACAATGGATAGAAAGGGTTTCCCCCACAAGTGCGGACGGTGAACATGATATACGCGACCCACATTCCCAAGCGGGAGAGGAAGCGTGCGCTACGGGACGTATACGCGATGGAGCCAGTCGCCCCAAAGTTCAACCCATGGTCCTCCTGCCCAATCACTTTCGATCGAAGGGACCACCCCACTAGCATCCGTGGCGGTTTTGCCGCACTAGTCCTCGACCCAATCATGGACGGATTTCATCTCACAAGAGTCCTCATGGACGGCGGCAGTAGCCTGAACCTGCTTTATCAGGATACAGTGCGGAAAATGGGCATAGATCCATCAAGGATCAAGCCCACAAGGACGACCTTTAAAGGCGTCATACTAGGTGTAGAGGCCAATTGCACAGGCTCGATAACACTTGATGTGGTCTTCGGATCTCCGGATAACTTCCGAAGCAAAGAGTTAATCTTCGATATAGTGCCGTTCCGCAGTGGCTATCATGCCCTGCTCGGACGAACCACATTCGCTAAATCAATGCGGTGCCGCACTACGCATATCTCAAGCTCAAGATGCCAGGCCCTTGAGGAGTAATTACGGTCAGCGGAAACACAGAACGCTCCATCCGTACGGAGGAGCACACGGCGGCCCTCGCAGCGGAAGTACAAAGCAGCCTTTCAAGGCAACTCTCCAGTCCGGCCGTCAAAAAACCGGACAATGCAAAGCGCGCCCGGAGTAACCTGCAACAAGACCACCCGGCACGATCAGAGCAAGCATAGCAATACGGCCCCGACCCCAGCCATCGCAACATAGCGGAGCAAATACCTCGAGTACACAATTACACCCTTACAATTCCATGGGCACAGGGGGAGGGGCACATTAACGGCATGCCTACAACACGGCGTCAAACGTACTAGGGGCTACCGGATTTTTCTTTTTTACTTTCAGGACTCCATACTCTGGATAACCTGTTCGGCAGAGTTGCCGCACAGACGATGCAAGATCCAGGAAAGCAGACAAAGCTACGCCGCATTCCGGAATTCTCAGGTGGTCTCTATTTCGAGCGATATATCTGTTTCTAAATTCCGCGGCCTGTGCCTGGTCAGGACATGTTAAATAGTCTAATATCTTTTTTGCTTATCGCACTACTTGTATCGTTCGGCTTTGATAAATAGCCTCTTTATAAAACAATGCATAGCTTTTTGTCTATTTTTTGCATTGTCCCCTTTGAATATATGTGTTTATTACATAACATGAGTGCACCCGTACACCATGGTACGGCAAACCACGTCAGGGGCTTCATTACCCTTTTATCTGGTGTGAGATGTCCGTACACTTTCACAAAGTGCGGCACCCCGAACTTATAGCACTATATGCATCGGCTCCGAGTCATGATTTTGGTCACATGTTGGGTTTGCCCGGCTCCTATGATTTGGTACCTTACGTTCCGCTCTATCGGCTAAGGTAGCACTAGGAGAACCACTGCGATTGTGCCCCAGATCAGGTGGGTTGAGCACCTCAGTGGAGAAAGCTAAAACAGACTGTCATGATAAGGCGTGAGACTGGTCGCTGTTCGAGAGGTTTTTCGAGTCCTTAAAGGCTTATGCCGCTTTGAGCGAGGAGCTGGCTATGTCCGGCCAAAGGCGTGGATAGCGCCCCGAATTCGGCCTTCCGAACTAGGGGCTTCGCCGAAATTTAAAATTATAACGTTCTATGGCTAAGTGAGAGTGTTCAAGCATTATAGTCCGATTGCCTAGTTCGCTGTGCTGAGCGCCTCCCTCGAAGGACCCAACTATGGGAACAAGAGCCCTCGGTTTATCCCGAACACCCCAGAACTAGTGGCATGGGGGCAGAAGCCGACGACTCGCCATCTCTCAATTTTTGATAAACGGCCGCACAGAAAATAATATTTTAAATTAAACAAGCATTGCTTTGCGCATATGAACAAGTTTTCAGCGCACAGGATACAAACGAGCGAGTTCACTCAAATATTACATCTTTAGCACATTCATCCGCGACAAGGTGGGCTCCGGCAAGAACGTCCTTGTAGTAGTTCTTGGGCTTGCGATGCTCCTTCCCCTGCGGCGGCCCGTCCTTCACCAGCTTCTCTCCGTCCAGCTTACCCCAGTGTACCCTTACACGGGCAAGGGCCCTTCGGGCACCTTCAATGCAGACGGAGCGCTTGATGACCTCAAGCCGTGGACAGGCCTCCACCAGTCGCCGCACCAGCCCGAAATAGCTCCCAGGCAGGGCCTCTCCAGGCCACAGCCGAACTAGTAAGCCCTACATGGCCTGTTCGGCCGCCTTGTGGAGCTCGACCAGCTGTTTCAGCTGATCGCTTAAAGGCATAGTGTGTCCGGCCTCAGAATACTGAGACCAGAACACACTCTCCGTCGAGCTGCCCTCTTCAGCTCGGTAGAACGCGGCGGCGTCGGATACGCTGCGGGGAAGATCGGCGAACGCCCCTGGAGAACTCCGAATTCGGGTAAGTAATAGGTAGTTTACTTTTATATTCCTACTTTGCATTGAGAATGCCTTACCCGTTGCTATCTTTTTCACATCCTCCAACTCTTGGAGGGCCTTTTGGGCTTCGGCCTTGGCACTCTTGGCAGTCTCGACGACCGACGCGAGCTCGGATGCTTGCGCTTTCGCCTCAAGCTCCAAATCCTCATGTTTTTTCATGAGAGTTTGCAGCTCTTGCTGCACCTCGCCGACCTGAACCCCAAGCCTCTCTCGCTCGGCGCGCTCCTCGGCCGTTTTCTTTTCGGCCTCAGCCAACGCCTGCTTCCGGGTTGTCACCTCGGTTGTGGCCCCTACAATAAGCAGTACAATCCCGTTATTTCTTTCTGCAATCAAGCCTCTCTATAGGCACCTTTTTTCTTCTTTTTCTTTTTTTAGGTATTTCTTACCTTCCTTCTCCTCGAGCTGCCGTTTGGCAAGGCCGAGCTCTTGCTCGGTCCGCCCGAGGTCCTGTTTCAGGACATCCACCTGCGCAGTCAGTGCGGCGGTGGACAGCAGTGAAGCCTGCATACGCATATTTGACCTTTTTTGTTAGACTCCTGCGAAAACTACTAGATCCTCTATCCGGCTTTTCTTTCCGAACACCGAACAGAGCATCAGGGGCTACTGTCTATGCGGTAAATAAATTGACATATTTTTACTTACCTCGAAGCCTGTTAGAAGGCTAGCGCAAGCTTCATTCAGTCCGCTCTTGGCGGACTGAATCCTTTGGATCACCGTACTGATAACAGTACGGTGCTCCCCATCGATGGCGGCGCCCTTAAGCACCTCCAGCAGATTGTCCGGCGCCTCCGGTTGTACGGAGGCCGCCAGCTCAGATGGCTTACTCCTCTTGGAAGGAGTTCGCCCACCACGGACCGGGACTTTCGAGTCCGGCGCGGTGTCCGGCACAAAGCCGGACTTGGAGCCCTGGGGGTTTCATCCCCTTTACTCCTGGGTTCCAGAGGATTGCCTTGTGGCTCCTCCAGGACCATCTCCTCCTGCCCCAAAGCTTGGCGGGGCGCCACTTCGGCGTCGTCCGCCCCGCGGGGGGAGACCGCGGGCGGAACAGAGTTCATGTCCGACGAATCCAGGGAGCCGCTCGACGAGTCGTCGAGTTCGGCTCGGGGCGGGCTGCATAAAATACGTGCGATATCAGGGAAAGCCACACAGTAAAAGGATATCATGAATCACCCTGGTATATAAATACTTACGATTTTGCCGGACGCTTGGTTCTGTCCGACCACTCCTCTCCGCCCTCTTCGGCATCGTGGGAGTAGTCCGGCGGAGGGGTCTTCCTTTTCCTTGACCCCTCGGCCTCCCCCGTTGGGGCGGCCTTCTTCTTCTTTGCTTCCCTCGCTGGAGGGGGAGAGCTTCCTTGTTCCTCCTCCTCGTTTTCGCGAGAGGAGGGCGTTGCGGACTCGTCGGATGGCGAGTCCGACACCACCATGTTGCGGGAACTTTTTCGAGTCCCGGTAGTTTTCTTCTTCTTGGCCTTCCTCTCCGGCACCACGTAAGGTGCCGGAGCCATTAGCTTCACCAAGAGAGCTGGGGCCGGGTCTTCGGGCAGAGGAGCCGGACAGTTAATCGGTCCGGATATCTCCTGCCAAGCCTGTCAAAGGTAAAAGGGAGTTTAGATCCCGCATAGAGATAATCTATGAAGAAGAGCTTAACGAACCTATCAAAGGTATAGATAGCTTACCTCGTCAGCGTTACGCTGCGAGCTGTATCCGTGATCCTCGGAGGCGGATGTGGGGGACTCGGCGCCTTTGGTCAGCACCTTCCAGACGTCTTCATACGTCGTGTCGAAGAGCCTACTGAGGGTCTGGTGCTGCGCCGGGTCGAATTCCCACAAAGTAAAATCCCGTTCTTGGCACGGGAGGATCAGGCGAACGAGCATGACCTGGACTATGTTGGCAAGCCGGATTGGCTTGTTCACCAAGGACTGGATGCATGTTTGCAACCCAGTCACTTCTTCCTCGTTGCCCCACGACATGCCTGTCTCTTTCCAGGACATGAGCCGCGTGGGGGGTCCGGATCTGAACTCGGGGGCCACGACCCATTTCGGATCGCGGGGCTCGGTGATGTAAAACTACCCAGCCTGCCACCCCTTTAGGGACTCCACGAGGGAGCCATCGAACCAGAGGACGTTGGCTATCTTGCCAACCATAGCGCCTCCGCACTCCGCCTGGGTGCCGGACACCACCTTGGGCTCGACGTTGAAGGTCTTGAGCCAGAGGCCGAAGTGGGGGCGGACGCAGAGAAAGGCCTCGCACACGACGATAAACGCCGAGATGTTGAGAACGAAGTTCGGGGCCAGATCGTGGAAATCCAGGCCGTAGTAGAACATGAGCCCCCGGACAAATGGGTGAAGTGGAAAGCCCAGTCCGCGGAGGAAGTGGGGAAGAAAAACTACCCTCTCATGGGGCCTTGGGGTAGGAAGAAGCTGCCCCTTATCAGGAAGCTGATGCGGGATGTCCTTGGACAAGTATCCGGCTTTCCTTAACCTTTTTACCTGAGCCTCCGTAACGGAGGAGACCATCCACTTGCCTCCCGCTCCGGACATTGTTGGAGAAGGTTGAGGAAGGAAGAGCGGACTTGGGTGCTGGAGCTTGAGTGCGCGAGAGATGGATTGGCAAAGGAGGAAGAAGGCGTAGGTTAAAAAGGTGAATCCTTATCCCTTTATATAAGCAGGTACGGTTAGGCGTCCTCACCTACCTAATAAAACTCACTTGCCTCCCAAACGCCGTGGTAAATGGCGTGGTTGGGTTACCCACGTCCGTATTAATGAGAATCCCGTTAAAGGGGGCACATGATCTCTGCTTCGACAAGACGTGCCAAGGAAACCGCCTCGCTAAACGAGCTGAGGTGGAACAATGAAAACAATTTATATAAAGGGCTTGGCCGCAGTGTTATGACGCACTGCGGGATATGTCAGCAGATTTGATTTGTGTTAATATTATTCTCTGTATGGCAATATGTGGAAACTTATTTTGCAGAGCCGGACACTATTTTTTGGTGTTTATAATCTTCTTGAAGAACTTGGAGGAGGAACCCGCCTTGCAATGACGAAGACAATCTGCGCGCCGGACTCGTCGTCATTGAAGCCTGGTTCAGGGGCTACTGAGGGAGTCCTGGATTAAGGGGTGTTCGGATAGCGGAACTATACCTTCGGCCGGACTCCAGGACTATGAAGATACAAGATTGAAGACTTCGTCCCGTGTCCGAAAGGATCTTTTCTTGGTGTGGAAGGCAAGCTAGGCGTGCGGATATTCGAGATCTCCTACCATTGTAACCGACTCTGTGTAACCCTAACCCTATCCGGTGTCTATATAAACCGGAGGGTTGTAGTCTGTAGGACAACCATCATCATACACAATCATACCATAGGCTAGCTTCTAGGGTTTAGCCTCCTTGATCTCGTGGTAGATCCACTCTTGTACTACCCATATCATCAATATTAATCTAGCAGGAGTAGGGTTTTACCTCCATCGAGAGGGCCCGAACCTGGGTAAAATAAAGTTTCCCTTGTCTCCTGTTACCATCCGACCTTGACGCACAGTTTGGGACCCCCTACCCGAGATCCGCCGGTTTTGACACCGACAAACTACTTGAAGGAAATATGCCCTAGAGGCAATAATAAAGTTATTATTTATTTCCTTATATCATGATAAATGTTTATTATTCATGCTAGAATTGTATTAACCGGAAACATAATACTTGTGTGAATACATAGACAAACAAAGTGTCACTATTATGCCTCTACTTGACTAGCTCGTTGATCAAAGATGGTTATAATTCCTAACCATAGACATGTGTTGTCATTTGATTAATGGGATCACATCATTAGGAGAATGATGTGATTGACTTGACCCATTCCATTAGCTTAGCACCCGATCGTTTAGTATGTTGCTATTGCTTTCTTCATGACTTATACATGTTCCTATGACTATGAGATTATGCAACTCCCGTTTACCGGAGGAACACTTTGTGTTCTACCAAACATCACAACGTAACTGGGTGATTATAAAGGAGCTCTACAGGTGTCTCCGAAGGTACATGTTGGGTTGGCGTATTTCGAGATTAGGATTTGTCACTCCGACTGTCGGAGAGGTATCTCTGGGCCCTCTCGGTAATGCACATCACATAAGCCTTGCAAGCATTGCAACTAATGAGTTAGTTGTGAGATGATGTATTACGGAACGAGTAAACAGACTTGCCGGTAACGAGATTGAACTAGGTATTAAGATACCGACGATCGAATCTCGGGCAAGTAACATACCGATGACAAAGGGAACAACGTATGTTGTTGTGCGGTCTGACCGATAAAGATCTTCATAGAATATGTAGCTGCCAATCTGAGCATTCAGGTTCCGCTATTGGTTATTGACCGGAGACGTATCTCGGTCATGTCTACATTGTTCTCGAACCCATAGGGTCCGCATGCTTAACGTTACGATGACAGTTTCATTATGATCAGTTTATATGTTTTGATGTACCAAAGGTTGTTCGGAGTCCCGGATGTGATCACAGACATGACGAGGAGTCTCGAAATGGTAGAGACATGAAGATTGATATATTGGAACCCTATGTTTGGATATCGGAAGTGATCCGGGTGAAAATGTGATTTTACCGGATTGCCGGAGGGGTTACCGGAACCCCCCGGAGGCTACTCGGCCTTAATTGGCCTAGTGGAGGAAGAGGAGAGGTGGGCCAAGGGGAAGCCGCGCGCCCCTCCCATCCCTAGTCCGAATTGTACAAGGAGGGGGCGGCGCCCCCCCTTTCCTTCCCTCTCTCTCTCTCCTTGCCCCCCAAGTCCTAGTCCAACATGGAAAAGGGGGGAGTCCTACTTCCGGTAGGATTAGGACTCCTCCGGCGCGCCTCCTCCTAGGTCGGCCGCACCTCCCCCTTGCTCCTTTATATACGGGGTCAGGGGAGCACCCCATAGACACAACAATTGATCATTGATCTCTTAGCCGTGTGCGGTGCCCCCCCTCCACCATAGTCCTCGATAATATTGTAGCAGTGCTTAGGCGAAGCCCTGCAACGGTAGAACATCAAGATCGTCACCACGCCGTCGTGCTGACGAAACTCTTCCCCGACATTCTGCTGGATCGGAGTCTGGGGATCGTCATCGAGCTGAACGTGTGCTAGAACTCGGAGGTGCCGTAGTTTCGGTGCTTGATCGGTCGGGTCGTGAAGACATACGACTACATCAACCGCGTTGTTATAACGCTTCCGCTTTCGGTCTACGAGGGTATGTGTACAACACTCTCCCCTCTCGTTGCTATGCATCACCATGATCTTGCGTGTGCGTAGGATTTTTTTTTGAAATTACTACGTTCCCTAACACTACTTTCCAATAAGGGAGAAGGTACAATTACCTTATCAAGTTCTACTTTGCTCCCACTCACTTCTTTCGAGAGAAACTCCTTCTCTAGAAAGTATCCATTCTCAGCAACGAATGTCTTGCCTTCGGATCTGTGCTAGAAGGTGTACCCAACTGTCTCCTTTGCGTATCCTATGAAGAAACATTTCTTCGATTTGGGTTTGAGCTTATCATGATGAAACTTTTTCTTATAAGCATCACAACCTCAAACTTTAAGAAACGACAACTTTGGTTTCTTGCCAAACCACAGTTCATATCGTGTCGTCTCAACGGACTTAGATGGTGCCCCTTTTTAACGTGAATGCAGCTATATCTAATGCATGACCCCAAAATGATAGTGGTAAATCGGTAAGAAACATCGTAGATTGTACTATATCCAATAAAGTACGGTTATGACGTTCGGACACACCATTATGCTGTGGTGTTCCAGGTGGCATGAATTTGTGAAACTATTCCACATTGTTTTAATTGAAGACCAAACTCGTAACTCAAATATTCGTCTCCGTGATCTGATCGTAGAAACTTTATTTTCTTGTCACGATGATTTTCCACTTCACTCTGAAATTCTGTGAACTTTTCAAATGTTTCAGACTTATGTTTCATCAAGTAGATATACCCATATCTGCTCAAATCATCTGTGAAGGTCAGAAAATAACGATACCCGCCGCGAGCCTTAACACTCATCGGACCGCATACATCAGTATGTATTATTTCCAATAAGTTAGTTGCTCGCCCCATTGTTCCGGAGAACGGAGTCTTAGCCATCTTGCCCATGAGGCATGGTTCGCAAGCATCAAGTGATTCATAATCAAGTGATTCCAAAAGCCCATCAGCATGGAGTTTCTTCATGCGCTTTACACCAATATGACCTAAACGGCAGTGCCACAAATAAGTTGCACTATCATTATTAACTTTGCATCTTTTGGTTTCAATATTATGAATATGTGTATCACTACGATCGAGATCCAACGAACCATTTTCATTGGGTGTGTAACCATATAAGGTTTTATTCATGTAAACAGAACAACAATTTATTCTCTTACTTAAATGAATAACCGTATTGCAATTAAACATGATCAAATCATATTCATGCTCAACGCAAACACCAAATAACACTTATTTAGGTTCAACATTAATCCCGAAAGTATAGGGAGTATGCGATGATGATCATATCAATCTTGGAACCACTTCCAACACACATCATCACTTCACCCTTAACTAGTCTCTGTTCATTCTGCAACTCCGTTTCGAGTTACTACTCTTAGCAACTGAACTAGTATCAAATACCGAGGGGTTGCTACAAACACTAGTAAAATACATATCAATAATCTGTATATCAAATATACCTTTGTTCACTTTGCCATCCTTCTTATCCGCCAAATACTTGGGGCAGTTCCGCTTCCAATGACCAGTTCCTTTGTAGTAGAAGCACTCAGTCTCAGGGTTAGGACCAGACTTGGGCTTCTTCACTTGAGCAGCAACTTGCTTGCCGTTCTTCTTGAAGTTCCCCTTCTTCCCTTTGCCCTTTTCTTGAAACTAGTGGTCTTGTTAACCATCAACACTTGATGTTTTTCTTGATTTCTACCTTCGTTGATTTCAGCATCACGAAGAGCTTGGGAGTTGTTTCCGTTATCCCTTGCATATTATAGTTCATCACGAAGTTCTACTAACTTGGTGATGGTGACTAGAGAATTCTGTCAATCACTATCTTATCTGGAAGATTAACTCCCACTTGATTCAAGCGATTGTAGTACCCAGACAATCTGAGCACATGCTCACTGCTTGAGCTATTATCCTCCATCTTTTAGTTATATAACTTGTTGGAGACTTCATATCTCTCAACTCGGGTATTTGCTTGAAATATTAGCTTCAACTCCTGGAACATCTCATATGGTCCATGACGTTCAAAACTTCTTTGAAGTCCCGTTTCTAAGCCGTTAAGCATAGAGCACTAAACTATCAAGTAGTCATCACATTGAGCTAGCCAAACGTTCATAACGTCTGCATCTGCTCCTGCAATAGGTCTGTCACCTAGCGGTGCATCAAGGACATAATTCTTCTGTGCAGCAATGAGGATAAACCTCAGATCACGGATCCAATCCGCATCATTGCTACTAACATCTTTCAACTTATTTTTCTCTAGGAACATATCAAAATAAATCAGGGGAGCAAAGCGCGATCTATTGATCTACAACATAGATATGCTAATACTACAAGGACTAAGTTCATGATAAATTTAAGTTCAATTAATCATATTACTTAAGAACTCCCACTTAGAAAGACATTCCTCTAATCTTCTAAGTGATCACGTGACCCAAATCAACTAAACCATAACCGATTATCACGTGAAATGGAGTAGCTTTGAATGGTGAACATCACTATGTTGATCATATCTACTATATGATTCACGCTCGACCTTTCGGTGTCAGTGTTCCGAGGCCATATCTGCATATGCTAGGCTCGTCAAGTTTAACCTGAGTATGCTGCGTGTGCAAAACTGGCTTGCACCCGTTGTAGATGAACGTAGAGCTAATCACACCCGATCATCACGTGGTGTCTGGGAACGATGAACTTTGGCATACTCAGGGAGAACACTTTTATCTTGAAATTTAGTGAGAGATCATCTTATAATGCTACCGTCAATCAAAGCAAGATAAGATGCATAAAAGATAAACATCACATGCAATCAATATAAGTGATATGATACGGCCATCATCATCTTGTGCTTGTGATCTCCATCTCCGAAGCAACGTCATGATCACCATCGTCACTGGCGCGACACCTTGATCTCCATCGTAGCATCATTGTCGTCTCGCCAATCTTATGCTTCTACGACTATCGCTACCGCTTAGTGATAAAGTAAAGCATTATAGGGCGATTGCATTGCATACAATAAAGCGACAACCATATGGCTCCTGCCAGTTGCCGATAACTCGGTTACAAAACATGATCATCTCATACAATAAAATTTAGCATCATGTCTTGACCATATTGTTGGAAATATGCCCTAGAGGCAATAATAAAAGGATTATTATTATATTTCCTTGTTCATGATAATTGTCTATTATTCATGCTATAATTGTGTTATCTGGAAATCGTAATACATGTGTGAATACATAGACCACAACATGTCCCTAGTGAGCCTCTAGTTGACTAGCTCGTTGATCAACAGATAGTCATGGTTTCCTGACTATGGGCATTAGATGTCATTGATAACGAGATCACATCATTAGGAGAATGATGTGATGGACAAGACCCAATCCTAAGCCTAGCACGAGATCGTGTAGTTCGTTTGCTAAAGCTTTTCCAATGTTAAGTATCATTTCCTTAGACCATGAGATCGTGTAACTCCCGGATGCCGTAGGAGTGCTTTGGGTGTGCCAAACGTCACAACGTAACTGGGTGACTATAAAGGTATATTACAGGCATCCACGAAAGCATCTATTGGGTTGACACGGATCGAGACTGGGATTTGTCACTCTATATGACGGAGAGGTATCTCTGGGCCCACTCGGTAATGCATCATCATAATGAGCTCAATGTGACCAAGTGGTTGGTCACGGGATCATGCAGTACAGTACGAGTAAAGTGACTTGCCGGTAACAAGATTGAACGAGGTATTGGGATACCAACGATCGAATCTCGGGCAAGTAACGTACCGATTGACAAAGGGAATTGTATACGGGATTGATTGAATCCTCGACATCGTGGTTCATCCGATGAGATCATCGTGGAGCATGTGGGAGCCAACATGGGTATCTAGATCCCGCTGTTGGTTATTGACCGGAGAGTCGTCTCGGTCATGTCTGCATGTCTCCCGAACCCGTAGGGTCTACACACTTAAGGTTCGGTGACGCTAGGGTTGTAGAGATATGAATATGCAGTAATCTGAAAGTTGTTCGGAGTCCCGGATGATATCCTGGACGTCACGAGGAGTTCCGGAATGGTCCAGAGGTGAAGAATTATATATAGGAAGTGCAGTTGCGGCCATCGGGAAGGATTCGGAGTCACCGGTATTGTATCGGGACCACCGGATGGGTCCCGGGGTCCACCGGGTGGGGCCACCCATCCCGGAGGGCCCCGTGGGCTGAAGTGGGGAGGAGAACCAGCCCCTAGTGGGCTGGTGCGCCCCCCTTGGGCCCCCCGCGCCTAGGGTTGGAAACCCTAGGGTGGGGGCGCCTCCACTTGCCTTGGGGGGCAAGCCTCCCCCTTGGCCGCCGCCCCCCTAAGGAGATCCCATCTCCTAGGGCCGGCGCCCCCCAGGGGGCCTATATAAAGGGGGGAGGGAGGGCAGCCGCACCTCAAGTCTTGGTGCCTCCCTCTCCCCTGCTACACCTCTCCCTCTCGCAGAAGCTCGGCGAAGCCCTGCTGCGATCACTGCTGCATCCACCACCACGCCGTCGTGCTGCTGGATCTTCATCAACCTCTCCTTCCCCTTGCTGGATCAAGAAGGAGGAGACGTCTTCCCCAACCGTACGTGTGTTGAACGCGGAGGTGCCGTCTGTTCGGCACTTGGTCATCGGTGATTTGGATCACGGCGAGTACGACTCCATCATCCCCGTTCTCTTGAACGCTTCCGCTCGCGATCTACAAGGGTATGTAGATGCACTCTCCTCTCGTTGCTAGTTGACTCCATAGATTGATCTTGGTGAAACGTAGGAATTTACACACGCAATACACTTAGGTTGACTTGACGAGCCTAGCATGTACAGACATGGCCTCGGAACACAAGAGACCGAAAGGTCGAACATGAGTCGTATGGAAGATACGATCAACATGGAGATGTTCACCAATGATGACTAGTCCGTCTCACGTGATGATCGGACACGGCCTAGTTGAGTCGGATCATGTAACACTTAGATGACGAGAGGGATGTCTAATCTGAGTGGGAGTTCATTAAATAATTTGATTAGATGAACTTAATTATCATGAACTTAGTCTAAATAAACTTTGCAATATGTCTTGTAGATCAAATGGCCCACGCTAATGTCAACCTCAACTTCAACGCGTTCCTAGAGAAAACCAAGCTGAAAGATGATGGCAGCAACTATAAGGACTGGGTCCGAAACCTGAGGATCATCCTCATAGCTGCCAGGAAACAATATGTCCTAGAAGCACCGCTAGGTGAAGCACCCATCCCAGAGAACCAAGACATTATGAATGCTTGGCAGCAGCGTGCTGATGATTACTCCCTCATTCAGTGCGGCATGCTTTACAGCTTAGAACAGGGGCTCCAAAAGCGTTTTGAGAAGCACGGAGCATATGAGATGTTCGAAGAGCTGAAAATGATTTTCCAAGCTCATGCCCGGGTCGAGAGATATGAAGTCTCCGACAAGTTCTACAGTTGTAAGATGGAGGAAACTAGTTCTGTCAGTGAGCACATACTCAAAATGTCCGGGTTACACAACCGCTTGTCCCAGTTGGACATTAACCTCCCGGACGAGGCGGTCATTGACAGAATCCTTCAGTCGCTCCCACCTAGCTACAAGAGCTTTGTGATGAACTACAATATGCAGGGGATGGAAAAGACCATTCCTGAGATGTATTCAATGCTAAAATCAGCAGAGGTAGAAATCAAAAAGGAACATCAAGTGTTGATGGTGAATAAAACCACTAAGTTCAAGAAAGGCAAGGGGAAGAAGAACTTCAAGAAGGACGGCAAGGAAGTTGCCACGCCCGGTAAGCCAGTTACCGAGAAGAAGTCAAAGAATGGACCCAAGCCTGAGACTCAGTGTTTTTATTGCAAGGGAAAGGGACACTGGAAGCGGAACTGCCCCAAATACTTAGCAGACAAGAAGGCCGGCAACACTAAAGGTATATGTGATATACATGTAATTGATGTGTACATTACTAGTACTCATAGTAGCTCCTGGGTATTTGATACCGATGCGGTTTCTCATATTTGTAACTCAAAACAGAAGCTGCGGAATAATCGGAGACTGGCGAAGGACGAGGTGACGATGCACGTCGGGAATGGTTCCAAGGTTGATGTGATCGCCGTCGGCACGCTACCTCTACATTTACCTACGGTATTAGTTTTAAACCTCAATAATGTTTATTTAGTGCCAGCTTTGAGCATGAACATTGTATCTGGATCTTGTTTAATGCGAGATGGCTACTCATTTAAATCCGAGAATAATGGTTGTTCTATTTATATGAGAGATATGTTTTATGGTCATGCCCCGCTGGTGAATGGTTTATTCTTAATGAATCTCGAACGTAATGTTACACATATTCATAGTGTGAATACCAAAAGATGTAAGGTTGATAATGATAGTCCCACATACTTGTGGCACTGCCGCCTTAGTCACATAGGTGTCAAACGCATGAAGAAGCTCCATACAGATGGACTTTTGGAGTCTCTTGATTTCGAATCATTTGACACGTGCGAACCATGCCTCATGGGGAAGATGACCAAGACTCCGTTCTCCGGAACAATGGAGCGAGCAACCAACTTATTGGAAATCATACATACTGATGTGTGCGGTCCAATGAGTGTTGAGGCTCGCGGTGGCTATCGTTATGTTCTCACTCTCACTGATGACTTGAGTAGATATGGGTATGTCTACTTAATGAAACACAAGTCTGAGACCTTTGAAATGTTCAAAGAATTTCAGAGTGAGGTTGAGAATCAACATGACAGAAAAATCAAGTTCTTACGATCAAATCGTGGGGGAGAATATTTAAGTCACGAATTTGGTACGCACTTAAGGAAATATGGAATCGTTTCACAACTCACGCCGCCTGGAACACCTCAGCGTAACTGTGTGTCCGAACGTCGTAATCGCACTCTATTGGATATGGTGCGATCTATGATGTCACTCACTGATTTGCCGCTATCATTTTGGGGATACGCTCTAGAGACATCTACATTCACTTTAAATAGGGCACCATCTAAATCCGTTGAGACGACACCGTATGAATTATGGTTTGGAAAGAAACCTAAGCTGTCGTTTCTAAAAGTTTGGGGATGTGATGCTTATGTCAAGAAACTTCAACCTGAAAAGCTCGAACCCAAGTCGGAAAAATGCGTCTTCATAGGATACCCTATGGAAACCATTGGGTATACCTTCTACCTCAGATCCGAAGGCAAGATCTTTGTTGCCAAGAACGGGTCCTTTCTACAGAAAGAGTTTCTCTCGAAAGAAGTAAGTGGGAGGAAAGTGGAACTTGATGAAGTATTACCTCTTGAACCAGAGAGTAGCGCAGCTCAAGAAAATGTTTCTGTGGTGCCTCCACCGATTAGAGAGGAGGTTAATGATGATGATCATGAAACTTCAGATCAAGTTGCGGCTGAACTTCATAGGTCCACAAGGACACGTTCCGCACCAGAGTGGTACGGCAACCCTGTCCTGGAAGTCATGTTGTTAGACAACGGTGAACCTTCGAACTATGAAGAAGCAATGGCGGGCCCAGATTCCAACAAATGGCTTGAAGCCATGCAATCTGAGATAGGATCCATGTATGAAAACAAAGTATGGACTTTGACAGACTTGCCCGATGATCGGCGAGCGATAGAGAATAAATGGATCTTTAAGAAGAAGACGAACGAGGATGGTAATGTTACCATCTATAAAGCTCGACTTGTCGCTAAGGGTTATCGACAAGTTCAAGGGGTTGACTACGATGAGACCTTCTCACCCGTAGCAAAGCTGAAGTCCGTACGAATCTTGTTAGCAATTGCTGCATACTATGATTATAAGATATGGCAAATGGACGTCAAAACGGCATTCCTTAACGGCTTTCTTAAGGAAGAATTGTATATGATGCAGCCGGAAGGTTTTGTCGATCCTCAGAATGCTAACAAGGTATGCAAGCTCCAGCGCTCCATTTATGGGCTGGTGCAAGCATCTCGGAGTTGGAACATTCGCTTTGATGAAATGATCAAAGCATTTGGGTTTGTGCAGACTTATGGAGAAGCCTGCGTTTACAAGAAAGTGAGTGGGAGCTCTGTAGCATTTCTCATATTATATGTGGATGACATACTTTTGATGGGAAATGATATAGAACTTTTGGACAGCATTAAGGCCTATTTGAATAAGTGTTTTTCAATGAAGGACCTTGGAGAAGCTGCTTATATATTAGGCATCAAGATCTATAGAGATAGATCAAGACGCCTCATAGGTCTTTCACAAAGCACATACCTTGAAAAGACATTGAAGAAGTTCAATATGGATCAGTCCAAGAAGGGGTTCTTGCCTGTGTTGCAAGGTGTGAAATTGAGCTCAGCTCAATGTCCGACCATGGCAGAAGATAGAGGAAAGATGAGTGTCGTCCCCTATGCCTCAGCCATAGGGTCTATCATGTACGCCGTGCTGTGTACTAGACCTGATGTAAACCTTGCCGTAAGTTTGGTAGGAAGGTACCAACGTAATCCCGGCATGGAACACTGGACAACGGTCAAGAATATCCCGAAGTACCTGAAAAGGACTAAGGACATGTTTCTCATATATGGAGGTGACGAAGAGCTCGTTGTAAAGGGTTACGTCGACGCTAGCTTCGACACAGATCTGGATGACTCCAAGTCACAAACCGGATACGTGTTTATTTTGAATGGTGGGGCAGTAAGCTGGTGCAGTTGCAAGCAAAGCGTCGTGGCGGGATCTACATGTGAAGCGGAGTAAATGGCAGCCTCGGAGGCAGCGCATCAAGCAATATGGATGAAGGAGTTCATCACCGACCTAGGAGTCATACCCAATGCGTCGGGGCCAATCGCTCTCTTCTGTGACAACACTAGAGCTATTGCACTTGCCAAGGAGCCCAGGTTTCACAAGAAGACCAGGCACATCAAGCGTCGCTTCAACTCCATTCGTGAAAATGTTCAAGATGGAGACATAGATATTTGTAAAGTACACACAGATCTGAATGTCGCAGATCCGTTGACTAAACCTCTTCCGCGAGCAAAACAAGATCAACACCAGAACTCTATGGGTGTTCGATTCATCACAATGTAACTAGATTATTGACTCTAGTGCAAGTGGGAGACTGTTGGAAATATGCCCTAGAGGCAATAATAAAAGGATTATTATTATATTTCCTTGTTCATGATAATTGTCTATTATTCATGCTATAATTGTGTTATCCGGAAATCGTAATACATGTGTGAATACATAGACCACAACATGTCCCTAGTGAGCCTCTAGTTGACTAGCTCGTTGATCAACAGATAGTCATGGTTTCCTGACTATGGGCATTAGATGTCATTGATAACGAGATCACATCATTAGGAGAATGATGTGATGGACAAGACCCAATCCTAAGCCTAGCACAAGATCGTGTAGTTCGTTTGCTAAAGCTTTTCCAATGTTAAGTATCATTTCCTTAGACCATGAGATTGTGTAACTCCCGGATGCCGTAGGAGTGCTTTGGGTGTGCCAAACGTCACAACGTAACTGGGTGACTATAAAGGTATATTACAGGCATCCCCGAAAGCATCTGTTGGGTTGACACGGATTGAGACTGGGGTTTGTCACTCCGTATGACGGAGAGGTATCTCTGGGCCCACTTGGTAATGCATCATCATAATGAGCTCAATGTGACCAAGTGGTTGGTCATGGGATCATGCAGTATAGTACGAGTAAAGTGACTTGCCGGTAACGAGATTGAACGAGCTATTGGGATACCGACGATCGAATCTCGGGCAAGTAACGTACCGATTGACAAAGGGAATTGTATACGGGATTGATTGAATCCTCGACATCGTGGTTCATCCGATGAGATCATCGTGGAGCATGTGGGAGCCAACATGGGTATCCAGATCCCGCTGTTGGTTATTGACCGGAGAGTCGTCTCGGTCATGTCTGCATGTCTCCCGAACCCGTAGGGTCTACACACTTAAGGTTCGGTGACGCTAGGGTTGTAGAGATATGAATATGCAGTAATCTGAAAGTTGTTCGGAGTCCCGGATGATATCCTGGACGTCACGAGGAGTTCCGGAATGGTCCGGAGGTGAAGAATTATATATAGGAAGTGCAGTTTCGGCCATCGAGAAGGATTCGGAGTCACCGGTATTGTACCGGGACCACCGGATGGGTCCCGGGGGTCCATCGGGTGGGGCCACCCATCCCGGAGGGCCCCGTGGGCTGAAGTGGGGAGGAGAACCAGCCCCTAGTGGGCTGGTGCGCCCCCCCTGGCCCCCCTGCGCCTAGGGTTGGAAACCCTAGGGTGGGGGGCGCCTCCACTTGCCTTGGGGGGCAAGCCTCCCCCTTGGCCGTCGCCCCCCTAAGGAGATCCCATCTTCTAGGGCCGGCGCCCCCCCAGGGGGCCTATATAAAGGGAGGAGGGAGGGCAGCCGCACCTCAAGTCTTGGCGCCTCCCTCTCCCCTACTACACCTCTCCCTCTCGCAGAAGCTCAGCGAAGCCCTGCTGCGATCACTGTTGCATCCACCACCACGCCGTCGTGCTGCTGGATCTTCATCAACCTCTCCTTCCCCTTGTTGGATCAAGAAGGAGGAGACGTCTTCCCCAACCGTACGTGTGTTAAACGCGGAGGTGCCATCCGTTCGGCACTTGGTCATCGGTGATTTGGATCACGACGAGTACGCCTCCATCATCCCCATTCTCTTGAACGCTTCCGCTCGCGATCTACAAGGGTATGTAGATGCACTCTCCTCTCGTTGCTAGTTGACTCCATAGATTGATCTTGGTGAAACGTAGGAATTTTTTTGTTTTCTGCAACGTTCTCCAACACATATCACATCACAACATGCCCTGCAAAAACAAGTTAGACGTCCTCTACTTTGTTGTTGCAAGTTTTACGTGGCTGCTACTGGGCTTAGCAAGAACCGTTCTTACCTACGCATCAAAACCACAACGATAGTTTGTCAAGTTGATGCTGTTTTAACCTTCGCAAGGACCGGGCGTAGCCACACTCGGTTCAACTAAAGTTGGAGAAACTGACACCCGCCAGCCACCTGTGTGCAAAGCACGTCGGTAGAACCAGTCTCGCGTAAGCGTACGCGTAATGTCGGTCCGGGCCGCTTCATCCAACAATACCGTCGAACCAAAGTATGACATGCTGGTAAGCAATATGACTTATATCGCCCACAACTCACTTGTGGTCTACTCGTGCATACAACATCAATGCATAAACCAGGCTCGGATGCCACTATTGGGGAACGTAGAAATTTCAAAATTTTCCTACGCACACGCAAGATCATGGTGATGCATAGCAACGAGAGGGGAGAGTGTTGTCCACGTACCCTCGTAGACCAAAAGCGGAAGCGTTATAACAACGCGGTTGATATAGTCGTACGTCTTCACAGCCCGACCGATCAAGCACCGAAACTACGGCACCTCCGAGTTCTAGCACATGTTCAGATCGATGACGATCCCCGGACTCCGATCTAGTAGAATGTCAGGGAAGAGTTCCATCAGCACGATGGCGTGGTGACGATCTTGATGTTCTACCGTCGCAGGGCTTCGCCTAAGCACCGCTACAATATTATCGAGGATTATGGTGGAGGGGGGCACCGCACACGGCTAAGAGATCAATGATCAATTGTTGTGTCTCTAGGGTGCCCCCCTGCCCCCGTATATAAAGGAGCAAGGGGGTGGCCGGCCGGACTTTGCTAGGCGCGCCAGGAGGAGGAGTCCTCCTCCTAGTAGGAGTAGGACTCCCCTCTTTCCTACTCCTACTAGGAGGGGGAAACAAAGGGGGGGAGGGAGAAGGAAAGGGGGGCGCCGCCCCCCTGTCCTAGTCCAATTCGGACCAGAGGGGGAGGGGGCGCGCAGCCCACCCTGGCTGCCCCTCTCTCTCTCCACTAAGGCCCATAAGGCCCATTACTTCTCCCGGGGGGTTCCGGTAACCCTCCGGCACTCCAGTTTTCTCCGAAATCACCCAGAACATTTCCGGTGTCCGAATATAGTCGTCTAATATATCAATCTTTATGTCTCGACCATTTCAAGACTCCTCGTCATGTCCGTGATCACATCTGGGACTCCGAACAACCTTCGGTACATCAAAACATATAAACTCATAATGAAACTGTCATCGTAACGTTAAGCGTGCGGACCCTACGGGTTCGAGAACAATGTAGACATGACCGAGACACGTCTCTGGTCAATAACCAATAGCGGAACCTAGATGCTCATATTGGCTCCTACATATTCTACGAAGATCTTTAGCGGTCAGACTGCATAACAACATACATTGTTCCCTCTTTGTCATCGGTATGTTACTTTCCTGAGATTCGATCGTCGGTATCTTAATACCTAGTTCAATCTCGTTACCGGCAAGTCTCTTTACTCGTTTCGTAATACATCATCCCGTAACTAACTCATTAGTTGCAATGCTTGCAAGGCTTAAGTGATGTGTATTACCGAGAGGGCCCAGAGATGTTGGGGTTCGTAGCAGAAATTAAAAGTTATCTACGCATCACCAAGATCTATCCATGGAGTATTCTAGCAACGAGGGGATAGGAGAGCATCTACATACCACTTGTAGATCGCAACGGAAGCATTCAAGGAGAACGTGGATGATGGAGTCGTACTCGCCGTGATCCGAATCACCGATGACCTAGTACCGAACGGACAGCACCTCCGCGTTCAACACACGTACGGTCGGGATGACGTCTCCTCCTTCTTGATCCAGCAAGGGGGAAGGAGAGGTTGATGAAGATCCAGCAGCACGACGGTGTGGTGGTGGATGCAGCAGAGTTCCAGCAGGGCTTCGCCAAGCTTCTGTGGAGAGAGGGAGAGGTGTAACGGGGAGAGGGAGGCGCCAATGCAGCAGGGGTGCGGCTGCCCTCCCTCTCCCCCCTTTATATAGGCCCCCTAGGGGGGTGCAGCCCTGGAGATGGATCTCCAGGGGGGCGGCGGCCAAGGGTGGGGGGCTTGCCCCCCAAGCAAGGGGGGCGCCCCCACTAGGGTTTCCCCCCAACCCTAGGCGCATGGGCCCAAGGGAAGGGGGTGCGCCCAGCCCTCCAGAGGCTGGTTCCCTGCCCCTTGTGGCCCATGAGGCCCTCCGAGAGGGCTGGCCCCTCAAGGTGGACCCCCGGTGCCTCTCCGGTGGCCCCGGTACAATACCGATATGCCCCCGAGACTTTCCGGTGTCCGTACAACAACTTCCCATATATAAACCTTTACCTCCGGACCACTCCGGAACCTCTCGTGACATCCGGGATCTCATCCGGGACTCCGAACAACCTTTGGTTTGCTGCATACTCATATCTTCACAACCCTAGCGTCACCGAACCTTAAGTGTGTAGACCCTACGGGTTCGGGAGACATGCAGACATGACCGAGATGATCTCCGATCAATAACCAACAGCGGGATCTGGATACCCATGTTGGCTCCCACATGCTCCTCGGTGATCTCATCGGATGAACCACGATGTCGAGGACTTAATCAATCCCGTACTCAATTCCCTTTGTCCATCGGTACGATACTTGCCCGAGATTCGATCGTCGGTATACCGATACCTTGTTCAATCTCGTTACCGGCAAGTCTCTTTACTCGTTCCCGTAATACATCATCCCGCGAACAACACCTTGATCACATTGAGCTCATTATGATGATGTCTTACCGAGTGGGCCCAGAGATACCTCTCCGTCATACGGAGTGACAAATCCTAGTCTCGATTCATGCCAACCCAACAAACACTTTCGGAGATACCTGTAGTGCACCTTTATAGTCACCCAGTTACGTTGTGACATTTGATACACCCAAAGCATTCTTACGGTATCCGGGAGTTGCATAATCTCATGGTCTGAGGAATGATACTTGACATTCAGAAAAGCTCTAGCAAACGAACTACACGATCTTTGTGCTATGCTTAGGTTTGGGTCTTGTCCATCACATCATTCTCCTAATGATGTGATCCCATTATCAATGACATCCCCATGTCCATAGTCAGGAAACCATGACTATCTATTGATCAACGAGCTAGTCAACTAGAGGCTTACTAAGGACATATTGTGGTCTATGTATTCACACATGTATTATGATTTCCGGACAATACAATTATAGCATGAACAATAGACAATTATCATGAACAAGGAAATATAATAATCCTTTTATTATTGCCTCTAGGGCATATTTCCAACAGTCTCCCACTTGCACTAGAGACAATAGTCTAGTTACATTGTGATGAATCGCACACCCATGGAATTTTGGTATTGATCATGTTTTGCTCTAGGGAGAGGTTTAGTCAACGGATCTGCTACATTCAGGTCCGTATGTACTTTACAAATCTCTATGTCTCCATTTTGAACACTTTCACGAATGGAGTTGAAGTGACGCTTGATATGCCTTGTCTTCTTGTGAAACCTGGGCTCCTTCGCAAGGGCAATTGCTCCAGTGTTGTCACAGAAGAGAGTCATCGGGTCTGACGCATTGGGTATGACTCCTAGGTCGGTTATGAACTCCTTCACCCAGACTGCTTCTTGTGCTGCCTCCGAGGCTGCCATATACTCTGCTTCACATGTAGATCCCGCCACGACGCTTTGCTTGCAACTGCACCAGCTTACTGCCCCTCCATTCAAAATATACACGTATTCGGTTTGTGACTTGGAGTCATCCAGATCTGTGTCGAAGCTAGCATCGATGTAACCCTTTACGACGAGCTCTTCGGCACCTCCATAAACGAGAAACATATCCTTAGTCCTTTTCAGGTACTTCAGGATGTTTTTGACCGCTGTCCAGTGTTCCATGCCGGGATTACTCTGGTACCTACCTACCAAACTTACGGCAAGGTTAACATCGGGTCTGGTACACAACATGGCATACATAATAGATCCTATGGCTGAGGCATAGGGGATAACACTCATCTCTTCTATATCTTTTGCCGTGGTCGGGCATTGAGCCAAGCTCAATCGCACACCTTGCAATACAGGCAAGAACCCCTTCTTGGACTGATCCATTTTGAACTTCTTCAAAATCTTGTCAAGGTACGTACTTTGTGAAAGACCGATGAGGCGTCTCGATCTATCCCTATAGATCTTGATGCCTAATATATAAGCAGCTTCTCCAAGGTCCTTCATTGAAAAACACTTGTTCAAATAGGCCTTTATGCTTTCCAAGAATTCTATATCATTTCCCATCAATAGTATGTCATCCACATATAATATGAGAAATGCTACGGAGCTCCCACTCACTTTCTTGTAAACGCAGGCTTCTCCATAAGTCTGCATAAACCCAAACACTTTGATGATCTCATCAAAGCGAATGTTCCAACTCCGAGATGCTTGCACCAGCCCATAGATAGAGCGCTGGAGCTTGCATACTTTGTTAGCATTCTTAGGATCGACAAAACCTTCCGGCTGCATCATATACAATTCTTCCTTAAGGAAGCCGTTAAGGAATGCCGTTTTGACGTCCATTTGCCATATCTCATAATCATAGTATGCGGCAATTGCTAACATGATTCGGACCGACTTCAGCTTTGCTACGGGAGAGAAAGTCTCATCGTAGTCAACCCCTTGAACTTGCCGATAACCCTTAGCGACAAGTCGAGCTTTATAGATGGTCACATTACCATCCGCGTCTGTCTTCTTCTTAAAGATCCATTTATTTTCTATGGCTCACCGATCATCGGGCAAGTCATTCAAAGCCCATACTTTGTTTTCATACATGGATTCTATCTCGGATTTCATGGCTTCTAGCCATTTGTCAGAATCTGGGCCCGCCATCGCTTTTTCATAGTTCGAAGGTTCACCGTTGTCCAACAACATGATTTCCAGGACAGGGTTGCCGTACCACTCTGGTGCGGAACGCGTCCTTGTGGACCTACGAAGTTCAGTAGGAGCTTGATCAGAAGTATCTTGATCATCATCATTAACCTCCTCTTGAATTGGTGCAGGTACCACAGGAACATTTTCCTGAGCTGCGCTACTCTGATTTTCAAGAGGTAGTACTTCATCAAGTTCTTCCTCCCACTTACTTCTTTCGAGAGAAACTCTTTCTCTATAAAGGACCCGTTCTTGGCAACAAAGATCTTGCCTTCGGATCTGAGATAGAAGGTATACCCAACTGTTTCTTTGGGATATCCTATGAATACGCATTTTTCCGATTTGGGTTCCAGCTTTTCAGGTTGAAGTTTCTTGACATAAGCATCGCAACCCCAAACTTTCAGAAACGACAGCTTAGGTTTCTTTCCAAACCATAATTCATACGGTGTCGTCTCAACGGATTTAGACGGTGCCCTATTTAAAGTGAATGCGGCTGTCTCTAGAGCGTATCCCCAAAATGATAGCGGTAGATCTGTGAGAGACATCATAGACCGCACCATATCCAATAGAGTGCGATTACGACGTTCGGACACACCGTTATGCTGAGGTGTTCCAGGCGGCGTGAGTTGTGAAACGATTCCACATTTTCTTAAGTGTGTGCCAAATTCGTGACTTAAATATTCTCCCCCATGATCTGATCGTAAGAACTTTATTTTTCTGTCACGTTGATTCTCAACCTCACTCTGAAACTCCTTGAACTTTTCAAAGGTCTCAGACTTGTGTTTCATTAAGTAGACATACCCATATCTACTCAAATCATCAGTGAGAGTGAGAACATAACGATAGCCTCCGCGAGCCTCAACGCTCATTGGACCACACACATCTGTATGTATGATTTCCAACAAGTTGGTTGCTCGCTGCATTGTCCCTGAGAATGGAGTCTTGGTCATTTTTCCCATGAGGCATGGTTCGCACGTGTCAAATGATTCATAATCGAGAGACTCTAAAAGTCCATCAGCATGGAGCTTCTTCATGTGCTTGACACCAATGTGACCAAGGCGACAGTGCCACAAGTATGTGGGACTATCGTTATTAACTTTACATCTTTTGGTATTCACACTATGAATATGTGTAACATCACGTACGAGATTCATTAAGAATAAACCATTAACCATCGGAGCATGACCATAAAACATATCACTCATATAAATAGAACAACCATTATTCTCGGATTTAAATGAGTAGCCATCTCGTATTAAACGAGATCCAGATACAATGTTCATGCTCAAACTTGGCACTAAATAACAATTATTGAGGTTTAAAACTAACCCCATAGGTAAATGTAGAGGTAGCGTGCCGACGGCGATCACATCGACCCTGGAACCATTCCCGACGCGCATCGTCACCTCGTCCTTCGCCAGTCTCCGTTTATTCCGCAGCTCCTATTTTGAGTTACAAATATGAGCAACGGCACCGGTATCAAATACCCAGGAGCTACTACGAGCACTGGTAAGGTACACATCAATTACATGTATATCACATATACCTTTATTGTTGCCGGCCTTCTTATCCGCTAAGTACTTGGGGCAATTCCGCTTCCAGTGACCGGTTCCCTTGCAATAAAAGCACTCAGTTTCAGGTTTGGGTCCATTCTGTGACTTCTTCCTGGCAACTGATTTACCAGGTGCGGCAACCTCCTTGCTGTCCTTCTTGAAGTTCTTCTTACCCTTGCCTTTCTTGAACTTAGTGATTTTATTCACCATCAACACTTGATGTTCCTTTTTGATCTCCACCTCTGCAGATTTCAGCATTGAATACAACTCGGGAATGGTCTTTTCCATCCCCTGCATATTGTAGTTCATCACGAAGCTCTTGTAGCTAGGTGGGAGCGACTGAAGGATTCTGTCAATGACCGCCTCATCCGGGAGATTAACTTCCAGCTGAGTCAAGCGGTTGTGCAACCCAGACATCTTGAGTATGTGTTCACTGACAGAGCTATTTTCCTCCATCTTACAGCTAAAGAACTTGTCGGAGACATCATATCTCTCGACCCGGGCATAAGCTTGGAAAATCAATTTCAGCTCCTCGAACATCTCATATGCTCCGTGTTGCTCAAAACACTTTTGGAGCCCCGGTTCTCAGCTGTAAAGCATGCCGCACTGAACGAGGGAGTAATCATCAGCACGAGACTGATGGGCGTTCATAATGTCCTGGTTTGCTGGGAATGGTGCATCACCTAGCGATGCTTCTAGGACATAATCTTTCTTGGCATCTATGAGGATGATCCTCAGGTTCCGGACCCAGTCCGCATAGTTGCTGCCATCATCTTTCAGCTTGGTTTTCTCTAGGAACGCGTTGAAGTTGAGGGTGACATTAGCGTGGGCCATTTGATCTACAAGACATATTGTAAAGATTTAGACTAAGTTCATGATAATTAAGTTCATCTAATCAAATTAATGAATGAACTCCCACTCAGATTTGACATCCCTCTAGTCATCTAAGTGATACATGATCAGAGTCAACTAGGCCGTGTCCGATCATCACGTGAGACGGACTAGTCATCATCGGTGAACATCTCCATGTTGATCGTATCTTCTATACGACTCATGTTCGACCTTTCGGTCCTCCGTGTTCCGAGGCCATGTCTGTACATGCTAGGCTCGTCAATCCAACCTAAGTGTATTGCGTGTGTAAATCTGGCTTACACCCGTTGTATGCGAACGTAAGGACCTATCACACCCGATCATCACGTGGTGCTTCGGAACGACGAACCTTAGCAACGGTGCACAGTTAGGGAGAACACATTTTTGATATTTTAATGAGGGATCATCTTATTTATGCTACCGTCGTTCTAAGCAAATAAGATGTAAAACATGATAAACATCACATGCAATCAAATAGTGACATGATATGGCCAACATCATTTCGCTCCTTTGATCTCCATCTTCGGGGCGCGATGTTCATCGTCGTCACCGGCATGACACCATGATCTCCATCATCATGATCTCCATCATCGTGTCTTCGTGAAGTTGTCACGTCAACTATTACTTCTACTACTATGGCTAACGCTTTAGCAATAAAGTAAAGTAATTACATGACGATTTAAGTTGACACGCAGGTCATAAATAAATAAAGACAACTCCTATGGCTCCTGCCGGTTGTCATACTCATCGACATGCAAGTCGTGATTCCTATTACAATAACAAGATCATCTCATACATCACATACATGATTCATCACAACTTCTGGCCATATCAAATCAGAAAGCACTTGCTGCAAAAACAAGTTAGACGTCCTCTAATTGTTGTTGCAAGTTTTTACGTGGCTGTTATAGGTTGCTAGCAAGAACTTTTCTTACCTACGTTAAAACCACAACGTGAATTGTCAATCTCTATTTACCCTTCATAAGGACCCTGTTCATCGAATCCGATCCAACTAAAGTGGGAGAGACAGACACCCGCCAGCCACCTTATGCAACTAGTGCATGTCAGTCGGTGGAACCGGTCTCACGTAAGCGTACGTGTAAGGTTGGTCCGGGCCGCTTCATCCCACAATACCGCTGAACCAAGATAGGACTAGTAACGGCAAGAAGAATTGACAATTCGACGCCCACAACTACTTTGTGTTCTACTCGTGCATAGAAACTACGCATAGACCTAGCTCATGATGCCACTGTTGGGGATCGTAGCAGAAATTAAAAAATTTCTACGCATCACCAAGATCTATCCATGGAGTATTCTAGCAACGAGGGGATAGGAGAGCATCTACATACCACTTGTAGATCGCAACGGAAGCGTTCAAGGAGAACGTGGATGATGGAGTCGTACTCTCCGTGATCCGAATCACCGATGACCTAGTGCCGAACGGACAGCACCTCCGCGTTCAACACACGTACGGTCGGGATGGCGTCTCCTCCTTCTTGATCCAGCAAGGGGGAAGGAGAGGTTGATGAAGATCCAGCAGCATGACGGCGTGGTGGTGGATGCAGCAGAGTTCCAGCAGGGCTTCGCCAAGATTCTGTGGAGAGAGGGAGAGGTGTAACGGGGAGAGGGAGGCGCCAATGCAGCAGGGGTGCGGCTGCCCTCCCTCTCCCCCCTTTATATAGGCCCCCTAGGGGGGGCGCAGCCCTGGAGATGGATCTCCAGGGGGGCGGAGGCCAAGGGTGGGGGGCTTGCCCCCCAAGCAAGGGGGGCGCCCCCACTAGGGTTTCCCCCCAACCCTAGGCGCATGGGCCCAAGGGAAGGGGGTGCGCCCAGCCCTCCAGGGGCTGGTTCCCTGCCCCTTGTGGCCCATGAGGCCCTCCGAGAGGGCTGGCCCCTCAAGGTGGACCCCCGGTGCCTCTCCGGTGGCCCCGGTACAATACCGATATGCCCCCGAGACTTTCCGGTGTCCGTACAACAACTTCCCATATATAAATCTTTACCTCCGGACCACTCCGGAACCTCTCGTGACGTCCGGGATCTCATCCGGGACTCCGAACAACCTTCGGTTTGCTGCATACTCATATCTTCACAACCCTAGCGTCACCGAACCTTAAGTGTGTAGACCCTACGGGTTCGGGAGACATGCAGACATGACCGAGACGATCTCCGATCAATAACCAACAGCGGGATTTGGATACCCATGTTGGCTCCCACATGCTCCTCGATGATCTCATCGGATGAACCACGATGTCGAGGACTTAATCAATCCCGTACTCAATTCTCTTTGTCCATCGGTACGATACTTGCCCAAGATTCGATCGTCGGTATACCGATACCTTGTTCAATCTCGTTACCGGCAAGTCTCTTTACTCGTTCCCGTAATACATCATCCCGTGAACAACACCTTGATCACATTGAGCTCATTATGATGATGTCTTACCGAGTGGGCACAGAAATACCTCTCCGTTATAAAGAGTGACAAATCCCAGTCTCGATTCATGCCAACCCAACAAACACTTTCGGAGATACCTGTAGTGCACCTTTATAGTCACCCATTTACGTTGTGACGTTTGATACACCCAAAGCATTCTTACGGTATCCGGGAGTTGCATAATCTCATGGTCTGAGGAATGATACTTGACATTAAGAAAAGCTCTAGCAAACGAACTACACGATCTTTGTGCTATGCTTAGGTTTGGGTCATGTCCATCACATCATTCTCCTAATGATGTGATCCCGTTATCAATGACATCCCCATGTCCATAGTCAGGAAACCATGACTATCTATTGATCAACGAGCTAGTCAACTAGAGGCTTACTAGGGACATATTGTGGTCTATGTATTCACACATGTATTATGATTTTCGGACAATACAATTATAGCATGAACAATAGACAATTATCATGAACAAGGAAATATAATAATCCTTTTATTATTGCCTCTAGGGCATATTTCCAACAAGAGATACCTCTCCGACAATCGGAGTGACAAATCCTAATCTTGAAATACGCCAACCCAACATGTACCTTTGGAGACACCTGTAGAGCACCTTTATAATCACCGAGTTACGTTGTGACGTTCGGTAGCACACAAAGTGTTCCTCCGGTAAATGGGAGTTGCATAATCTCATAGTCATAGGAACATGTATAAGTCATGAAGAAAGCAATAGCAACATACTAAACGATCAAGTGCTAAGCTAACGGAATGGGTCAAGTCAATCACATCATTCTCCTAATGATGTGATCCCGTTAATCAAATGACTACTCATGTCTATGGTTAGGAAACTTAACCATCTTTGATCAACGAGCTAGTCAAGTAGAGGCATACTAGTGACACTATGTTTGTCTATGTATTCACACATGTATTATGTTTCCGGTTAATACAATTCTAGCATGAATAATAAACATTTACCATGATATAAGGAAATAAATAATAACTTTATTATTGCCTCTAGGGCATATTTCCTTCACTCCGGTGTTGTGTTACAACATGGACAGGGCAAGGAGTCGATGATGGTCTTGCGATGAAGATTAGTCCTCTTGTTTAACCTGTCTAGATAGAATAACGAACCAAACACTTGTACCTTGTTAGGGACACGAGAGTCCCAGATGTGAGCAAGTGTGGGATCTGAAAGCTGAGAAGCAAGAGTGTCGTATGCGCCCTTAGTGGAGAAGGCCACTCTATTAAGCAATGACCTGTCATCGGAGACTCCAGTGAGACACACGACCTGCAACAAAGATCTCAAGGCAGCAAGTTTATTGGTAGCGATTAAGGTTAGCCGGCTACGTAAGCTCAGATCAATACCATCCATCATTTATCTTATCAACAAGAGCATTGGCTTAGTCTGGTGCGTAAACAAGGCAGGGAAGGCAGTGGTGAGTGGCTCTAGCAACAACCATCGATCTAGGGACCTTCTATACGCCGCTCTTTGTGGCAAACAACTGTAGTTTTGAATAGGCGGGTGTCTACCTGGGCCGACCCATGAACGAAACAACTGCGAGCATGTACTGTACTAGCTAAAAAAGCAAGCCGCCATCGCACGGGATCGAACTCAAGGTCTCATGAAAGAGACCCCCATGGTAACTAAACACAGAGCAGCGTAAGTCTTTAAGAACAAACATCCAACACAGATCCAACATATTTTTGGAATTTCAAACGCAATCTTTTTGAAACAAACCTAAGTGTTTTAAGAAATACAAACACTTTTCGACTTTGTAATAATTTTTTCAAAACCGAAACATTTTCAAAAAGGGAATAGTTCTGAATTTCTGAACAAATTTGGAAAACAGGAACATTTTCTGAAGTTCCCGAACATATTTTAATTAGTGAAAAATTTGGAAACATGAAATTTATGAACAAATTTGGAAAACAGGAACAATTTTTCAAAAATCTCAACAAATTTTGAATTTGTGCACAAAATTAAAAAACGTAAAAGTTTTCTGAATTTTTGAACAAAATTTTGAAAACGGGAACATTTTTCAAATTTTGAGAACAATTTTCAAAAATGGATTATTTTAAACCCTGCACAATTTCTAATTCCTGAACAAAATTTTATAACACGAAAGTTTTTTGAATTTATGAACAAATTTTGATACATGAATATTTTTATAATTTTGAACAAAATTTGAAAACTGGGACATATTTTTTAAACCGAACATTTCTTAGTTCCTGATTTTTTTTAAAAAGCAAACACTTGAAATCCGGAACTTTTTTCAAACATAAGCAAAAAAAATCGAAGATGTAAATTTTCTAAAATATATGAACGAAAAACTAAAAACAGGAACATTTTCTGAAAAATTGAACAAAATAAAAAAATCGTTTTTTCAGAGGTCTGAAACATTAGTTGAAAAATGGAAAAAATAAAAAAGCAAGAATAAAGAAAAGAAAAAATACATAATATAAAAAATAAAAAAATAAAAGAGAAAAAAATCAAAGAAGTAAAGAAAAATCAAAAAGAAATACAAAAAGAAAAACCGGTTAGAGATCCTTCTAGATGGTTCCCAAAACCGAAAAAAAAAAACCAACTTGGAAGGTTCCCAAAACCGGGTACGGCGGAACGCAGGCCGGCCACCCCGAGCTCAATCGATCGCCTGTGTGTAACCCCAACTGTTTCCCGCATTAAGCGGCAAATAGGGTTTCCCATCGATCTAGCCAGGAAAAAGTTGAGGATCCGTTGCCAATATATAACCTGTGAAATCTCTCTTAGTGTATGCAAGTGTTTGAAAATAGCTTAGCGTCCCAGCTACCACGCAGTTGCACAAGCCTCGGCAACGCGGAAAAGGAGCGCACCCAGGATTCGAAACCTGGTCGCGATGTTAAGGATAGGCAGAGCTAGCCACTGCGCCAGCTGACCGTAATTGGTTAGAAGTAGGATCGCGTCCTACTAGAGGCGACCGGAGCCGGTTTTCTCCTCTTTTTTTTTCTTTTCTTTTTTTTCTTTTTTCTTTTCCGTTTTTTCATTTTTTGGATTTTTTGTTTTCCATTCTACATTCTTTTATACATGACCAACATTATTTCAAATACTTGTTCAACATTTTTTAAATAGTTTTTAAACATTTCTCAAATACTTGTTTAACATTTTTTATATACATGATCAACATTTTTTTCAAATACTTGTTCAACATTATTTCAAATAATTTGTTCAACATTTTTTAAATATTTGTACAACATTTTTTTATACATGATCAAAAAAATTCAAATACTTTGTTCAACATCTTTTCAAATATTTGTTCTACATTTTTCAAATACTTGTTCAATATTTTTCAAATACTCGTATAACATTTTTAAATTCTTGTTCAACATTTTTTGTACTTATTCTACATTTTCAAATACGTGTTCAATATTTCTAATACTTATTCAACATTTTTAAAAACTTGTTCAACATTTTTTAATCTCTATTCAACATTCTTTTCACATGTGTTTTTGGTAGAGTGTTTTTATAATATATTTATTTATAATATTTTAAAGTATAAACAAAGTAAGAAAGAAAGTAAAAAAGAAAAAAAACGTGAAAAAAATGAAACAGGAAACAACAGTTGCTTACCTGCGCATTTGGGCCGCCCCAGATGCTCACTGGCTTCAGCGAGTCGGAACGCGAGAATTCTATGAGACCAGATCTCACGGGTTAGCAGGTAAGACCCATTTAGATTGCTTGGCGTATGAATCGACCTCCTAGGAAAAGAATAGGCATATGCAATTTAGAATTATTTCACAGAAAAGTAATACTCCCTCCGTTCGGAATTACTTGTCTCGGAAATGGATGTATCTAGACGTATTTTAGTTCTAGATACATCCATTTCCGAGACAAGTTATTCCAAACGGAGGGAGTACGTTCCAACTACCATCCCTGCTTGTTCCTCTCACACGTACCAGCAATGCAATTGTTTCAGGGAGGGGTCATCCTCAATATAGCCTATTAGTACATCTCGGCTGGTATGGCCGTATGCATCTTTCTGATGCAGAGGCCGAGGAATTCCCCCTTTTCGAAAAAAAAGTACATCTCGGCTGGTGATATTTGGACCAAAGTGCACCTTGGCTTCCTCCGGGGCAAGTCCCACTGCAGCTTTTTTCATAACTACATCCACAATGTGGCTGATGCTATTATCTCTGAGGCGATGGCAATGTGCGATGGATGATTAAACTTTGCAAACTTTCTGGGATTCAACCAAGTGGAAACCGAGTCTTGGTGGAATTGCCACGACATGGGCATTCTTCTTAGCGAGAATTATTGCAGATCCCCAAATCGTAATGGAATTTTGCACCATTCGGCTGATGCTATTATCTCTGAGGTGATAGCAATGAGCGATCGATTGAACTTTGCAAACTTTCTAGGATTCAACCAAGTTGAAGCCGAGTCTGATTCCCAAATCATACTAATTTTATACTGGGCAGTCACAATGGTGGGATGTGGCAACTGCGGTATTCGCTTAGTGTGTGGATACTCTTGTTCAATAGGGAATGTCACTTTTAAACATTGTTTCCGTTCGGCTAATTAAGCTGCGCATGTGCTAGCTAATTATTGTTATCATAATAAGGCTTCATTTAGTTGTACTGATGAGCCACCTAATTTTTACGTTAGTAAGCTCGTGGACATGTATTTTTGATTTGTGGTCAATAAAGCTAGTCATGATGTCCTTCCCTCAAAAAGATATACGAGATATACAGTTCATAATTTAATACAACATGGAACTTGATATCCAAACGGAAAGCAGCGATAAAATGAGCACACATTCAAAATGCAAGCAAGATCAACCAACATATGGGCTTGCATTAATGTGCAATACAGCAAATGAACCACAACGTACTGATTTATTGAACGCCTTCACAGCGGCTGACAAGTTGTGTACACAAACTAGATAGCAAATTATGCGATTAATTCCAACATAGTCCACTTCACGGTCCATATCGTGCATGCTAAATAGAGGTTCAATTTCCAGCCACGTGGAGTATATGAAAATGGAACCCAAGAAGCCATTCCAACATCTCAGCCACCAAAATGTAACTCTAGAAACCTGCAGTGCAATGAATGTCATCTGTCACACAAATGTTTACTATTCTTTCAGAAAAAAAAACTAGCTATATCACACTGTTTTTGCATGGCTCAAGCAGTTAACATTAGCTTCATCATTGTGGAAACTGGACCAAAAGCTCAGAAGTTGATCAACCTCAGCTATTCGACAAAACTAATAGGCCCATTAATTTTTAGTGGCACACCTTCAACTTCTATTGTTGACATATTCTTAAGTTTTGGCAACATCTGATCTCAGCAGAAGCTAAAGGACCAGTGATTCAAATTATCCGAATCAAGTAGCTCCGTTAGAGGGAAATGCTGAACTGCCAAGCTTATCAAATCATTTAATAGGTATATATGAAGGCTCATGGAGAATAAAACAGATGCATCTGGTTTGTAGCTAATAGGTATACTTTTTTACAAATGTATTGAGTCAGATAGTTGGTAGCAGATCAAAATCAATAAAATGCATGCAGTACAAGCCTCAAGCAACAGATCGTACATCATCTAATTCATTAATACTCCCTCTGTAAAGAAATATAAGAGTGTTTAGATCACTACTTTAGTGATCCAAACGCTCTTATATTTCTTTGCAGAAGGAGTACTTCATTCTCGATTGTTTCCAAGATACATGTCTATTTTACCTTGCGCAGCATCAAAAAAATAGTACGTGAAGAATATAATGATTCATTTTAGTACTTTGAACTAGCGATTTTTTCTTGGAGTGCATTTTTTTTAGTTCGTTCTTACCCATTGTCCCTTGAATGATTTGTAAAAAGCTTGTATTAGTTGTGACCTTTGCTGATTCATCACTTTCATTGGGGTCCTGATGAATGTCATTACCGATTCATCGCCATCATGGTTAGTGGTTGTGAGTCATAAATCTGTTCTATTCTGACTTGTCTTACTAGGTACTAGGCTAACTTGTGAATATTTCCATGGTTTTGCAAGCATTACGTGGATTGAGGATCTGTTTTCCACTTCATTATGAGGCAAAAAACTCCCAAAGTCAAGTGGAGAAAAGGAGAAATACATTCAAATGTTTTAGAATTGTGATGATGTTGTATATCTAGTAGCTGTAGTGTTGAAAGATACAAATATAATTTTCTTTTGGTCTTGCAGTTTGTAGCTGTGATTACATTAATTGAACTCCATGGCTGGTCTCTAGCTTGGGGCCGGCCTAATAGTATTCACATGTATCTATTTGTTTGTATTTTGCATGTATCTGTTTGATTCCCTGTGTGGTAACCAAACAAAGTTCAAGGTGCAGGGGGTGGTGGGGAAGGGGACGGTGAGGGTTTTTTGGGGTGGTTTCAATGTGGGGAACGAATCTCTATTAACAGAACGAAGCCTAAAGGTCAAGTGTGATATCTTTTGGCATGGTTTGAAGAATGCAGAATCCTGAAAATCGTTAAGAAGGTTCTAAAATCCTTTTTAATAATTAACTAGCATCTCTCAGTGAAAAACCCACTAAAGCCGTCAGGGCCTGGGGAACAGTCCAGGGAAGCTTGACCACATTATCAATCTACTATCTAGAGAAGGGGCTCGAGAGGTAACCAAGATCCTTAACCTGTTGAAGAAGCTCAGAAAGATCAAAGATAGGCACTCTGCTTTGGATGTTCTCCAGATTATAGCTGCTTTGGTTTCACAATCGTTGATTGATGAACCCTGTCAGTCAGCAAGAGATGGAATGAGGGGCATTATTGTCCCACCGCACGAAAGAATTTCGAGTTTTCATCTTCGAAACAGACCCATTTGGCAGTGCATCTATTTTTCTAGTAACGTGCTAGAAATGGAGGTGTCAGTATGGTGTTTAATGATTTGCCTGAAGTTCCTTTCTGCAGCAGATATAGGCCTTTTTTCTTAAATCCCATATGGAAGCTTGACATACCAAGTTCCAATTTGCAACCATCAACAAGATGCGGGAAACATTTCTGCCCCTGGTTTTAAAGGCTCTTCTAGTGTTTTTGAGTTTAGATGAGATGTGCCGCTGACGTCTCAGTTTTGCCAAGCGAGCTTTTGCCAAGGGAGCCTCAAGCTTGTTGGAACGCCTCTATGAAGCATGGGCGCTCAACCAAAGTTCTCAAAGCGGAAGATTTGCTTTAGAGATTTTGTTCTGAACGGGCAGAACATAATGTATGTATCCGAGGTGAATCGTAAAAGAGGTTGAACAATGGTCTTAGGGAAGACTGTAGACCAGGCAGCCAAGGTGAAAACCCCTGCGTACTAGTAGTTCAAATTTAATTATTGTTTTGCGAAACATGAAAACATAAAACCTTCATGTAGCATAAGGTACTCAGAAAGTCAGAATGTACTATGACTTACTTTTTAGTATGTTATAAATCTCAATATTAAATGAGTATTTCCGAAAGTAAATTATAGAGATAATCAAATTCATTTGATATAACAAGATTGCTATCGTCTACTTCTTTCACAAGAACAGTGTCCTATTTATTAGATAGCTCATGCTTTCAACTAAATATACCATGGTATATATTGTCTATTTCCTTATTTATTACTAGCCCCTTAATGGTAATGGATGAACTACTACCTCCTACAAGGCAAATGAATGTGGACTCTTGGATCGTGTAGAATCAATGGTCCATAACTATCTGGAAGTGCCTTAAAAAAACTCTATAGGCTGCTAATGTCTGAATATATATGTGAGTTGAAGTGAAAGACAAACATATGCTAAGAAAGTATTGAAGCACTCTACAGATCCATAGCCACATATCAAGTGTGATGTGGCAGCCAGTAAAAATAGAATAGAAAAGATGGACTTACCTGCTCAATCAATACATCACTATAGCACATCCATATGACCAGCTCCATCATTTCCACGACCAACGGCCATGCCTACAAGCAAAGTGAAGGAACCAGAGACATCCCAACAAATAGTCAAAAGTCGAATAGATACGAGGGGATCTGATACATCATCAGGAGTAGGGCTGGACACGAGCCGAGCCGAGCCGAGCTTGATCCGAGCCTGGCTTTGGCTCGCTCTGAAGCGGCTCGGCTCGGCTCGGCTCGCTCAGCCAACGAGCCTACTTCAGGCGGCTCGGCTCGTTTTAGGTGTGGCTCAGCTCAGACCGAGCCGGCTCGTAAGCCAGCTGCCCCCAGAGCCTTTGTACCTATGTACTCCACAGTCTTGATTCTTTTGCAGCAACTAAACCCATATTTTGAAAAACAAACAGTTTATATTGCTAAAAATGAAACATCTTGCAATCTATTGTTTTAAGAAATGGTTATAGTAATGAAAAATAAGCTTTCTTTTATGAATTCTTCTACAAAAATTGTAACAATGTAACAGATATGAGAGAAAGAATTGGGCAGCATTTCTACTGTATTTTGGACAGAACTTCCTTTGAACTTTACACAGCAAAACATCAAATATTGGCAGCCAAACAAAGAAATTTTGTATAGCATAATACTTACCACTTTGACACAAAAAATGAGAAAATGTTGACAGCCAAATATTGACTAGTGAAAACCACATAATACAAAGTTCATAGTTCATCACAAATTCACAACAACATCGTTGAAAGTGCATGGTTCATCACAACATCATTGAAGGTCCATAGTTCATCACAACAAACACATAATTCAAAATTCATCACAACACATAACTCGAAGTTCATCACAACAAAAGAAATGGCACGAGACGATCACATTGACCTCAACAATCCATGTGACAAGATCATGTAGACATCCATCTTCAAAACAGCAAGAGCAACACCCACATGACGAATGTCTACATGTAACACAGATTTGTAAACATATTCAGATCATGTAAAGATATGAAAACTGAAATGTATCGAAAAAATAGTTACCAATTGTTGTTATCCCCCACATCAACAATCTTGGGCAACTTAATATTCGTAACGTCGTCCTCCTCATCTTCATCCCTCTCCTAATTACTTGGAAGTCAGCCACATACAAGAAATAGACAGGAACCATAGAAGAAAAAGATAGGAATCATACCACCACATTGAAGTCCTTGTGATAACCTTTGATATAACTAGCACCGCACATCAAGGCTTCCACCATTTCTGGAGGCAACGGCGATTCCGGCACGCACGCCAGTGCCGGTGGGGTCAGGGAGACATCGAGGCGGAGGTTTCTTTTTTACCGTATACAACAACTCAGCGATTGGGACATTGCTGGAATCATTTGCCAGCTTCCTTGGCAGCCGCGTAGTAGCTGCTGCATTGTCCTTCCCATTCCCCTTCTGCATCCCCGAGACCGGCAACTTGCTCTTCATAATGGAGTTCAACGTCCTCTCTTTCTCCTTCTCCTTCCCACTTGCCTTCCCCTTTTCTTTGTCCATTGTCTGCACACATCAGCAAACAACAAACGGTCAATCATCAACAACAGTAAACTAATTAAACATGGAGTCTTTGTAATTTTCCAGCAAGTAGATTATTTTTCAACCTGCTATGCTACAGCAAGTAGATCATCAACTAGGTCATCAACATCACAAAACTAATTACACATGGAATCAATGAAAATTTCGATCTATCCATCCATTCTGCCCTACAACTCCATCCATCCATGATCCATCCATCCGTCGCTGCTACATCTAGCGTACATGCTACAATACATCCGTCCATGATCCATCCATCTAGCCCTACATCTACCTGACTACGTCCATCGATCCATCGATCCATCCATCAAATGTGTATTGGAAGTTCTAACTACATGACTACATCCATCGATCCATCCATCCATTGATCCATCACATGCGTACTACTACTGAAGTTCAGAGAGCTGCGGCTAGGGATTGGGAAGGAAGGAGGTACCTGCTCTGGCTCGTCCGTCTGCGTCCGGTGTGGTGTGGAACGGTCGCGCTGCCCGTCGCCGTCGGTGCCGAGTCCGTTGCTGTCGATGTGGCGAGGAAGCGCGGCGTCGCTCGTCGCCGCCGATCCTGATTTGCGGCATGGCGAGAGAGGGGCGAGGCGGCGCAGAGCAGAGAAAGGGAGAAACGGGAGACTGGTTGTGTGTTGCTTGTGCCCTAATGCACTAGCCATTGCGATGGACGGCGAAATTGGGCTGGGCCGCAAGCGAGTCACCGAGCTGGACCGGCCGAAACTCGGCTCGGCTCGGTCGCGAAACGGGCCTCTTTTCAGACCTCGGCCCGCTCGATTATCCTATCGAGCCGAGCTGTAACGGGCCGAGCTGGAGCGAGCTTCGGGCCGAGCCAAAAAGCTCGCTCGTACATCCAGCCTTAATCAGGAGTAGATTAAACAAAAAACAATCTAATGTTAAATGAAGAGAATATTATCAAAACAGTAGTTATCTAAAATTATTCCTAAGCTCGATCCATTCTATCAGATAAAAAATAATATACCCAATACTAACAAATTCTAGTCAAAAAGTGATCATGATTTTTCATATTTAAAATAAATTTAGCCAGAAACGTTACATAAAGTCCATTTATTTTTACTCTAGCACAAATGAACTCGCCACTTGCAGCAAGACCCTTCTGAAAGTTATGAAAATAAACAACTATTTGGTAAATACCGAACCAAATCGTTATTGATTGAAGAAATAAAACTAGCTTTAAGCTTCGGAATGTGCCAACTGAGCTACATATTTGACATCCCATTTGGTTCAAGCTAGTTTTTCTCCATGTAGGTGACTTCATTTTCCAACCACCACGGTCTCATCTTGAGAACACCACCATAACTATGCATTAATGCACTAATACTGCTATTATACTCCCTTTGTCCCAAAATAAGTGTCTCAACTTTGTACTAACTTTAGTACAAAGTTGTACTAAGGTTAAGACACTTATTTTGGGACAGAGGGAGTACAATTCTTGAATATGTCAATAGGCATGCAACAATAATTTTTTTATTGAACTATTATACAAAGAAATGCCAATTTTCCTCACATTCAATCTTTGTGACAGATAGAGTTTGACACCTCTCACTCGAACAGCATAATTACACAGAATGCCACCAAAAATCAATCAGAAAAGAACACACTACAAAACAACTTCGCTCTGTGTTGAAGAGATCAACCAACACTAAAAGAAACAGGTGATATGAACTACTTAATCTTTTTAGCTTCACACAAAACGATTTGAACAGCA
Source organism: Aegilops umbellulata (assembly GCA_032464435.1). Taxonomy (NCBI): domain Eukaryota; kingdom Viridiplantae; phylum Streptophyta; class Magnoliopsida; order Poales; family Poaceae; genus Aegilops; species Aegilops umbellulata. The sequence goes on along the minus strand of CP136059.1, from coordinate 356,502,522 downwards.
TTGCGACAACCAATTAACAAAAGATATATGTGCTTTGTTATACCCATAGTGTAAAGGCATGTTATTACCTGCAGCAAAGACACTTTCAAGTGGATAATAGCGAGACAAGTAGTCAATTTCACAAAGTTTCTTGAACTGCAATGACTCAAGCTGGATCGTGAACAGACCCATATCTGTCAACAGGAACACCACATTATTGTCCTCAGCAAACCCTTGTACCATCGGATACCCTATATCCTTTGAATTCATGGAAAACAACTTGTCCAGTTCAATAGTTTTTCCCAGAACCCATGTAGCAACACCATCACAATTGGTTTTTCTCCTCCATAATTGGGCGCTCAAACCTGAAAGATAAATGAAACCAAGGCCTCCACCCTCCGCCCGCATAACCGTGAAGTGGTAATTGTCGATGCCCACTGGCACATGTATCACACTTAAGCTCTGTCTATCCAAATCAAACTCGAGGATGCCAGCCAGACTTTCAAAAAGCAACCAGTAAAGGGAATGTCCCACTTGGACACCAGGAGGTCCCGTGAAAGCAATGCAGGGAGGTCGATCTGAACCCGGAGATGCCTTAGGTGGAATCAGTGTTGAGATTAGATCGCCCCACCCGCCAGTCTCTGACGAGTAAACACGGGCGATCGCTAGTGTATGTTGTTGGTTGTTTGTCTCTGTGCATACCAAGACCACCTGGAAGTGTTGGATGTCTCCGGTAGCACGAAGCACCGCCCCGTTAGTCGGGTTCTCCAGTGGATCGAATCCCGGGGGAGCGGCAATGTGGTGCAGTTCGCCAGTGACAGGGTCCCACACCAGGACCTGGAGCGGCCTCGACTGGAAGATGAGTACAAGGCCATGGTGGCATCCGAGTAAGAAGTGGTTGTCGACTTGCAAGCAGAAGCGGTCATCCGGAATACGATTGGGACAATCCATTGTAGATTTAAAACATAATTCCTCAAAGAACCCAAGGAGAGGAGGCTTGCGGCGGTGGTGGAGGCAGAAGCGGCGGGAGAAGCCCGGGTCAGATATGAGGCGGCACCAGCGCTTGGAGACGACGGAGGCGCGAGGGAGGGAGGACGGCTCCGGGGGGAGGCGGAGGAGGATCTCGGAGAGGAGGTTGTCGTCCTCCAGCGATGGGGCCGCCGCCGTCAAGTGTGAGCATGGGGGGAGGCGGCTACCCATCTTTGCCCTCGTCACAACTCATGGGAAAGTGTGGTGGAGTTGAACGGGAAAAACTGGCTAACCTATCAGCATCGCCATTAGCGGCTCTGCCTTCGGAAATAAAAGTACAATTTAAAGAAGAAGATCTCTTTCTAATCTCACTAATAATAGCCCCATAACCTCCTTGATTAGCTATTTCAATGTCATTGATCACCTGCTTGGAATCCGAGGAAATAATAGCGTTCTGAATCAATTCCTCAGCCACGATGTGTAGTTTTTTTCTTGTGAAGTCGTGTACCAACCAAAGTGGAGTCACGCTGGCAGTGAGATTGAAGCCCAAAACGCCTCCCTTCTTTTCGGGAGAGCCCACGAAAACTAGAGTAAAAGGAAGCCCACAGCACATAAACAGGACATGCAGATTTTTCTTCTTATTATTCTCTGAAGCTATGCAGATTCAAATGTATCAACTACTGTACGGAATCCATAAAAGAACTACTGTACGGAATACACATAAATGGTGTACAAAGTTACCGCTCCCCTCAAAATGTACACAAAACCAACAAATAATACAAGAGTCAATGGTGGCGGCCCCATTCATTCGTGTCTCAAAAATAGTTCTTTTCTTCTAAATAAACGAGGCAAAAGCTTTAGGGAAAAGCGGGCAGACAAAACTACAATTCCGCGACGACGGGCATCGAAGGAAATAAGTGCAATCTATCACCGCATGGACAATGCCGCGACATCTTCTAACTCCACTGTGACCAACATAGCTTTTTATAATGTTTTGAGAGAATCTCGTATGGAAGTTACCAAGGTTTTCAAACTATGTAAAGTTCATTTTCTAAATCAATCACTCTACACATGCAGCTCTGCAAGGAATGATCAGTATGTTAATGCCAACCTAGATGATAATGACTTCCTGTGTCGAGCATCATCACCATGGTATTTGAATCTTCTTTAAGGATCTATGCTTTGCGGTTTCTTAAGGGCAACTATTATCTAACCCTAGGTTCTTTATGATCTTATATCTCGGCTAAGGCAGTCAACATTACCTTTGGGCAGATTGTCACAATGCCATGGTGCCACCGAGGGAGCCAACAGTAGATGATGTGGTTGCAGCACAAGGTGGCGCTAACAACAACAACGATAGAAGATCCAGCGGGCCAAGGTCGCAGTGAGAAGGACGAGACAGCTAAGTTGATGAGAGCGACTGGGCCACAACAATTTCCATGAAATTATTTCCCTTCATGCTTGTGGTGGCAAAAAATACCATTAGATACTTCAGAGACGTGAATAAGCTGGATGGCGATGACAGAAGTCAAATATGAGCATTATCGACCCATGGAAATAGCGAATTGAAGAAGAAGCAAAAGAAGAGTGGTTTAATAGAGGAGAAAATATGATAATCGTAAAAGTATATGTTAGCTGCCATTAATATTGGACCACTAGAATATGTATTTATCTATTGCAACACATGAGCAATTAACTAGTTTTGAAAGAAAAAAAGATGTTTGCACCCCTTCTAAGAGCGCCTGCAACACAAGATACCTGATCTAGCCGTTGGCTGATAAAAAAATAAGATCAAAAATTAAAACCCTTCTAAGCGCTCTCCAATGGTAAGCGCTAATTCCAGACACGAAGTAGAGAACAGAAATAAAGGCAACGACTCTTTTCATAGCTGGTGCGGCAGGTGAAAAAAGCGAAGCACACGCTACAGTTGGTGTTGATGCCACACCGGGAATTGATCAACTAACTGCTGATCTATGTGGAAATATATCCTAGTGTCCTCACCTAGCGCCTGGCATTGGGGATGGCCTAAGATGCTCCTAGACCGTCTTTCAAAAGCAAACTCGCGTATCATTAAATAGATCAACTGACAAACGGACTTGCATTAACGTGCGACAGTAAAGGAGATGAACCACAACGTACTGATTCATCGAACACCTTCATGCCGGTTGACAAGTTGTGAACAGAAATTGGATAATAGAATGGAGATAGCAAATCATGCGCGCGATTTATTCCAACATAGTCAACTTCGCAGTTCACCGGTGCATGCTAGATAGAGGGTCAATTTCCAGGTTGAGTGTACGAAGAAATGAAACCCAAGTAGCCATCTCACTATCTCAGCCACAAGAACACAACTCTAGATACCTGCAGAGCAATCAATGTCATCAGTCAAACAAATTTGTACTATTCTTTAGGGGGAAAATTAAGTGTAATATTCTTTAATGTCATGGACATATGAGCGCTCATGGAGAATAAAACAGATGCATCTGGTTTGTAGCTTATAGGTATTACCTTTATAAACGTGCGAGTTAGATAGTCAGTCACAAATCAAAATTAATGAAATTCATGCAGTACAAGCCTCAAACAACAGATAATGCATCATCTAACTTATTAGTACTCCCTCCGTTAATATTATTATTGTACAGTTTTTGGTGTACTGTTTTTCACCAATTTATGAACTGCTATGATGGTAGGCAGTCCTGTCATGCAACTTCATGATTTCACCCCTAGGCTGGCCATCCTACAACTGACCATGTTATTTTCTAAGGTTCGTGCAGTTCACAACTTTCTACTTCAATTAGGAGAGTGGCAAGTACTCCCTGAGTGACCAAAAGAAGTCAGAAAAGAAACAGAAAGAGAAGCCAGACAAGCAACCAATGTAAGCAGATGTAAACAAAAGAAGAACGATCCTGCATTAATGATGGTATCATGATTGTGCGTGGATGGTATCATGATGAACAAATATGATGATTCGTTTTAGGACCTTGAGCTAGTGATTTTTCGTGCAGTACTCTTTTGTTCTGTGAGTTTGTTCTCACCCAGTGTCCCTTGAATGGTGTGTTTAAGCTTGTATCAGTTGTGACCTTTGCTGATTCATCATTTCCACAATTGCTACTCCAGCAAGTAGCAAGCAATTTTTTTCAGCTAGCAGATAAGGGGTCCTGATGAATGTTGTTGCCGATTCATCACCATCATGGTTAGTGGTTGTGAGTCATAAATCTGTTATATTCCTGACTTGCCTTACTAGGTACTAGGCTGACTATTCTCCACTTGAACATTTCCATGGTTTTGCAAGCATTACGTGCCTCGAGGATCTGTTTTCCACTTCATTATAAGAGGCGAAAAATTCCCAAAGTCAAGTGGAGAAAAGGATAAATGCATTCAAATGTTTTATAGTTGTGATAATATTGTATTTCCAATAGTTGTGATCTTGAAAAGTACAAATGTAATTTCCTTTTGGTCCTGCAACTCGTAGCTGTAGAGCTGTGATTACATTTATTGAAGTCCATGGCTGGTCTCTAGCTTGGGCTTGATAATCTTCACATGTACTGTATCTATTTGCTTATGTTGTATGTACCTATTTGATTCCCTGTGTAGCAACAGAACAGAGTTTAAGATGCAGAGGTTGGTGGGGATTGGCGGGGAAGGGACCGGCGGCGGTTGGGTGACACTAGGGGATCAACCCGATGCCTGAATTGGTTCTCTGTGGGGATGAACCAACCGAGCGAAGCCTAAAGGTCCAAGTGTAGTATCTTTTGGCTTGGTTTGAAGGATGGGCGGAATCCTGAAAATCTTCATACAGGTTGTAAAAATCCTTTTCCATATCAATCTCCTATCTAAAGAAGGGGCTCAAGAGGTAGCCAAGATCTATTGAAGAAGCTCAATAAGATCAAAGAACGCATGGGGATGGCCGAGATAGGCACTCTGCTATTATATGTTCTCCAGATTATACAAGCTTTGGCTTCACAATCATTGATTTGAGGAAACCCCGTCGATCGGCAAGAGATGGAATGAGGGGCATTCTAGGCCACCGCATGAAAGAATTTTAAGTTTTCATCTCCAAAGCAGACCCATCTGATAGCGCATCTATTTTTCTAATAACACGCTGATAGTGGAGGCCTTTGTTCTTAAATTCCATCTGGAAGCTCAACAAACCGAGTTCCAATTTACAACCATCAACAAGAGGCCGGAAAGATTTCTGCTCCAGATTTCAAAAGTTTTTCTAGTGTTTTTGAGTTTAGATGAGATGTGCCGCTGACGTCTCTGTTTAGCCAACGAAGCCTAAAAGCTTGTTGAAACACCTCTAGAAAACCTGGGTGCGCAACCCAAAAGTTCTCAAAGCCGAAGATTTGCTTTAGATACTTTTTCTGAATGGATAGAACATAATGTATGTATCCAAGGCGAATCTAGAAGAGGTTTAACAATGGTCTTAGGGAAGACTGTGGACCAGGCACCCCTGGTGAAAACCTCTGCATACTAGTAGTTCCAACTTAATTACTGTTTTAACTAAATTGTCAAAGGTAAGGAACCAATGACATACCAACGAATTGTCAAAGGTCAAATAGATACGAGGGAATCTGATACAACATCAGGAGTAGATTAAACAAAAAAGAATCTACTATTAAATAAAGAGAATATTCTCAAAACAGTAGTTATCCAAAATTATTCTTAAGCTTGATCCACTCCATATATCAGATAAAATATAATATATCCAATACTAACAAATTTTAGCAAAAAAAGGTGATCATGAATTCATGATTATTCATATTTTAAATAAATTTAGCCAGAAAAGTTTTAATAAAATCCATTTATTATTTTACTCTCGCACAAATGAACTCGCCACTTGCAGCATGACCCTTCTGAAAGTGATAAAAATAAACAACTGTTTGGTAAATATTGAGCCAAATCGTTATTATATATTTAAGTTTAGATCACAATATTGAATGTTAGAACTATAACCAGCTTTAAGTTTCTGAATGTGCCAATTGAGCTACCTATTTGACATTCCACTTGGTTCAAGCTAGATTTTCTCCATGCCATTGACTTAAATTTCCAACCACTATTGTCTCATCTTGAGAAACAACATCTGCTCTTTAGCTATGCACTAATGCATTAATACTACTATTATACAATTCTTGAATATGCCAATAGAAATGTGACAATAGAACTTAATTGAATTACTGACTATTCAAAGAAATGCCAGTCTTCCTCAAGTCCCAATCTTTGTGTCAGATAAAGAGTTTGCAACCTCTCACTCAAACAGCATAACTACACGGAACGCCACCACATAAACATCTGAAAAGAACACAGAAGCGAACAACTTTGCTATATGCTGAAGAGATCAACCAGCACAAAACAAACAAGTGATATGAACTACATAATTTTTTTTTTCAATTTCACATGAAGTGAATGGCATGGCCTCACATCAACCAATAAGCAAAAGATATATGTGCTTTCTTATATCCATAGTGTAAAGGCATGCTATTACCTGCACCTGCAGCATAGACACTTTCGAGTGGATAATAGTGAGCTATGTTGTTAGCTATGCCAAGTTTCTTGAACTGCAATGATTCAAGCTGGATGGTGAATAAGCCCATAATTGTCCACAGGAGCACAACATTATTGTCCTCAGCAAATCCTAGTATCATAGGCGAATGTCGCTTCTCCTTCGAATTCATGGAAAGTAGCTTGTCCAGTTCAATAGTTTTTCCCAGCACCCATGAAGCAACATCATTGCAATCGGTCTTTCTCTTCCATAGTTGGGCGCTCAAGCGTGACAGATAAATGAAACCAAGGCCACCACCCTCCCCCCGCATAACCGAGAAGTTGCAATCGCCCCTGGCATAGATGTCCACTGGCACATGTATCACACTTAAGCTCTGCGTATACAAACCAAACTCAAGGATGCCAGCCATACAGTCAGAAAGCAACCAGTAAAGGGAATCCCCAACTAGAACACCAGGACATAACTTATTGATCCTAGGGCAGAGTTGGGTCACAGAACTCGAAGCCTTGGATTGAAGCGGTGTTGACATGAGATTACCCCATTCGCCAGTCTCCGACGAGTAAACGCGGGCGATTGCCCGTGTATGTTGTTGGTTTGTCTCTGTGTCTACCAAGACAACCTGGAAGTGCTGGATGTCTCCGGCAGCGCGAAGCACCGTCCCATTAATCCGCATCTTCTTCGCATCGAACCCCAGGGGAGAGACAATACGGTGCAGTTCGCCGGTGACGGGGTCCCACACCAGGACCTGGAGCCGCGTCACCTGGAACATGAGTACGAGCCCATCGCGGCATCCAAGGGTTAGGATGTGGAACTCGTCCTCGTCGACCGGCAAGCAGAAGCGGCCATCCGAGACACGATTGGGGGGATCCATGGTTGGTATGAAGTCGAGAGAGAGGAAGAACCCGAGGAGAGGGGGGTTGCGGCGGTGGTGGAGGCGGAAGCGGCGGGAGAAGGCGGGGTCGGAGATGAGGCCGAGCCAGCGCTTGGAGACGAGGGAGGCGCGGGGGAGGGATGACGGCGCCGGGGGGAGGCGGAGGAGGATCTCGGAGAGGAGGTTGTCGTCCTCCAGCGGCGGGGCCGCCGCCGGCGACGGTGGGCGGCGGCTGCTCATCTCGCCCAGGTCACAGCTCATGGGGATGGGGAAAGTGGTGGAGTCGAATCCCACGATGTGGAGTGAAGAGAGAGCCCACCCAGAAGAAGAGTCACGCTGGCAGTGAGATTGAAGCCCAAAACTCCTTTCTTTTCAGGACAGCCCACGCGAGCTAAAGTAAAAGAAAGCCCACCGCACGTAAAACAGTACACAGATGTATTTTTTTTGGGACTGCTACGCGTCGGCAAAGATCCGCCGGCGCGCGAGCCATCTGATTAGGCACAATCTAGATTGAATGTTTTCCTCTACTTTGCAACAGAGACCTTGTTGCGGAAACATTTTGTGACAAAGAATGAGTTGCGGACTATTATTTTTGTAACATAGGTTGTGTTGCAGATTTTTTTTTGCAACAAAGATCTTGTTGCGGAATTTTTACATTTTTTCCAACAGAGGTCTTGTTGCAGAAAACATTTGTAACAAAGGTTGTGTTGTAGATTTTTTTTGCAACAAAGATACTGTTACGGACTTTTTTTGCAACAGATATTATGTTACAGAAATTTTTATTCCGCATCGTCGCATCGTTGTGGTGCCACTGCAACATTCCCTATGTTTCAGAAACATGAAGGATGTTGCAAAAATCCTAATACATATAGTGGGTGGGTTGGCTTCCGATGACGGCGGACGCGAGGCGTAGAGTTTGTACGTACACGTGGGCGGTTTGATCAAAAGTGATCCAACGGCTCCGCGCATGGCAGATGGGAGAGCACGATCCGCCGGCTGAAAGATAACGTTTCCCATTTTTTTTTGCTCAAAAAAAAAAGATGTAACTTTTTGCCCTAAATAAAAAGATGTTTTTTTCTGTCTTAAAAGATAAACTTTTTAAATCACACAGATTTTTTTCTAACTCAACAGTATACACTGATTCAAATGTATCAACTACGGAACTACATGCATAACAAGGTGCAGATTTACAGACAGCTTTACATATCCACAGAACAACAGGAACCAACAAAAATAGAAAAGATTCAACGGTGCCAGATCGATGTTCGCTTTTTCGAAATGGAGCAACATCTTTGGGAGAAGCCAGGCAAAAACTAAACCTACAACCCGACCACACTATCCGAGCTAGACAGGGGGCACCACAAACCGGCACGGGCAGATCATCACAAACTCGACACATTCAAAGAAGAAAAATCAAATGGAGATACTCCCTCCATTTTTGTATGCAAGGCCACAAACTCAGATTACAAGTACCAATGTAAAATTTAATGCCTGCTTTACAAGTCAACTTTTTTTCTTATTTACTGGGATCATTAATATTCGCATGCATGCAAAGAAACTGAGTGGAGGAAGTAGCTGACTGTCATTATGATAGCATGCATGCAAGTATTGAACAGGTTGTTAGTACAAGAAAATATCATTAACTTTGCTTCGATTACTGTTGATAGCCTTGTATAGATGCAAAATGTATATTTCATAGTGGCCTTATATATAAAAATGGAGGGAGTACTACGAAGCACCATCATCATCGAAGTTTTACCATAACAAACATTCCTCTTTTCATTGCTCACAACGTCGAGGTCCAGCAGATCCGACTTCATGATGGACAAACACCGACAAAACTCTTCATCATGGATGCAACAAGCCACACTGTCCTAACCACGCACCAGCGACAAATAACTCTAATTTTGATGATAGTTTTGAAGCAAATGTTGTGACAGTCTAATACTCCCTGTATCAAAAAAGCGTATTATATTTTGATAGAGGGAGTATGTCGCTAGATAATGCCACAGCATCTCTGACTCAACTGTGACACAACTAAAAGATTCATTTACTGTATATAAACAAAAACACACATCACTGAATCATTTAGTCACAACATCTCAAATAAAAAGGAATAAGTTCCAGCAGCAAAAAAATTGAAAAAAATTGCCCTGTCCCCACCCTTATCGAATCGCCATCAAGTAGCACCAGCCAGCCAGTTACAAGACAACGTGTGACAGCCAGAACCATATACGTTCAACACACACACAACGGGACATCAGCGGAAATTTGATGTTGAAATGCCCCCGCTTTGATACAACGAGAAATAGTGATCAGGGGCTGAACACGCACACAAAACGCAAGGAAGATGAGTTGACAGTTGCACATACCAGCCTCGACGTGCAAGCATAAAGCAAACAAATCCCAATATTCTACTCCCTCCATCCCAAAATAAGTACAAAGTTGAATCATTTATTTTAGAATGGACGGAGTAATTAATTACGTTCAGAAAATATTTTAATTAATTGAAGCAAACCACAGTCGTCATGCAACAGGATAATTGTGTACACAAAAATTCCTACAAAGTCCACTTCACAGTTCACTGGTCCATGGTACACAAAAGGTCAATTTCTATGAGCACACAAATTGAAATAACCTGCACCAAACAAGCGATTTCTGCGTCTCAGCCACCACCCAACAGAATGTAAATCAAGATACCTCCAGAGCAATCAATGTCATCAGACAAACCAGTTTGTACTATTCATCCAGAAGAAAAACTAAGTTACATCACTCAAGGTGAAAACATTAGCTTCGCCACTGTGAAAACTGGACAAAAAAGCTCAAGTTGAAACATCTCAGTTAGTGGACAACATCAATAGGATAGTAAATTGTAGGGGCACAGCTTCAACTTCTTTGTTTTACCGGATATCGAGTTAACCGATGGGCCGTCTTCTTTGTTTTTGTTCAGCTTGTGAAGAAAATTGAGCATGAAAGCTTCATTTGAACTGTCAGGTAAATACTTTTTTTTTTCGAGAAAACGCAGGGGACATGCGTTTCATTCCATTGAAAAGAGAGAGTTTGTAATTACAATCCTCCTAGGAGGTGGGTTCAAAGATGGTCAGGTAAATAATACCCAGACCATCTTTATCCTTTGGTTTGCAAACCATTGTCCAAGCCGCAAGAGATTTTCAGCGGCCCATGGTTTTGGATTTGCCCCAGAGAATGGTGGTGAGCTCGATGGGTATTTTCTTTTACTCCAAGATGGAGTAAACCCATTAAGTACGTGGAAAGGGCACTTAAGGGTTAAGGCAGACTTAACAACCTGAATTTGCCTCCTTGATAGAGGAAGCTGGAGCAAGAAAGGCAGCACCCAATACGGCTCATCAATGGTTTGAAGACACAGAATGTGAGAGTGAGACAGGCTCATGGGGGGCCCAAGATAGGCAAGGCAAAGGATCCCGCCTTACGATCAAATTGCCCAGCAAGTGACTAGATGCTCTCATTGTCAACGCTGATTGGCAGAATACAGGACTTGTGGTAATTCACCCTCAGACAAACATTTCCAGTAGCCCTTTGAGAAAAAAAGCAGTGATTGGGAAGAAACTTGCATGATGGGAAGCTAGAAAAGAAGCCCATGGGTGCAACAATGTTTAGTTGATTATGCATTGGAGAAGATCGGCCACAATAATAACGAGGATGGGGTGGGGGGGGGGGGGGTACATTCCAATTCATAACCAGCAATGAAAGGCGACAAAAAAACTGTGTATTTGAGTTCAGAAGAACCATGCAGCATACGTTGTGAGCAACCCAAATTGATAAGAACAAAAAAGTATTTGAGTCTAGAACCGTGTCTGTTTTTGGCTTTCGCATGCAAGACTCCAAGCTTGTTGAACCACCTCGATGAAGCCTAGGTGCTCAACCCAAAAGTTCTTAAGTGGAAGATCTTTGCTTTAGGTACTTTAGCCTCAATGGACAAGATGTAATGGATGTGATCCAAGCTGAATCTAGAAAGTGGTTTACCAATGGTGTTAGGGAAGCCTGGTCCAGGCACTCGAGGTAAAAAAACCTTATGTACTACTCCCTCCGTTCCAAAATACTCCCTCCGTTCATAAATATAAGTCTTTCTAGAGATTTCAATTTAGACTACATACGGATGCATATAGACGTAGTTTGGAGTGTAGATTCACTCATTTTGCTCCGTATGTAGTCCATATTGGAATCTCTAGAAAGACTTATATTTAAAAACGGAGGGAGTAAGTGTCATGGTTTTAGTTCGAACTCTAACTAAAACCACAACACTTATTATGGAATTGAGGGAGTAGTATTTTTGAATTTATTCCTTGTTTTGTCAAAATTGAAACTATAAACCTTTTCTCGAGAAAACACAAGAGAGCTTGCATTTCATTGCATTGAAAAGAGAGAGTTGTGGACTTGTGGTTACACTCCTCCTAGGAGGCGGTTACAATTTCTGAATCAATGGACATCCCACGTTTGGGGAGTGATGGCTCTAAGCCCTAGAGTACTAGCGCTTGCCCAAAGGGCGGCCTCTTCCTTAATCTTCGTAAGCAGGGTGTTCACCGATGGGCGTGCTCCATTGAAAACGCAGTCATTGCGGTGTTTCCAAATCATCCAGGGGATTTGGAGGGTCACGGAGCTAAGGCCCTTGCGCATGGGCATTGGGGCGGATTACCGTGTCGATTGCTACCAGTCCAGCAGCGAGGGCTCGTTGTCTGGCAAGGTGCATGGGATCCGTAGCCAGCATAGCACTTCATGCCAGATCTGCCGGGCGAAGGGGTAGGCGACGATAAGGTCGTGCATGGTCTCAGGAGCCTGGTCGCAGAGAGGGCATCGCACTGGGTGTTGTAGCCCGCGGCGAACAGGGCGGTCTGCGGTCCAGCATCTGTCGAGTTGGGCGAGCCCCTGTAAGAAGCGAACGCGCAGCGGCGCCCAATTTCATCCGGTGAAGGTGGTGGTGTAGGCGCCGTTTGCAGTCCATCTCTAGGTGAGGCGATCTGGCTCGCAGAGAGGGTCATGCCGTTGAACATGTGCCAAAGTTGGTGGTATTGCCTGATCTCGTGGATGCCCACACTGCCCTGGATGTCCTGCGCCCAGCGGTTGGCCTCCAACCCCTCCGCGAATGTCCTGATCTTGAAACAGCACTTGGGGATACACGCATACAGAAGCGGAGCGATCTCGCGGATGGAACGTCCAGCAATCCAACGGTCCTCCCAAAAAAGGGCCTTCGTGCCATTCCCAAGCTGCATGGTGGTGGAGGCGAAGAAGAATGTGTGCTCCTCGGTGGATAATTGTAGGTCGAGGCCCGCACATGCTCTAGTGGTGTTCGTGCGGCTGAACCAGAGCCACCGGATGCGCACCGCGAGGCTGGTGTGCGCGAGGTTGCCGACGCCAAGGCCACCAAGGGAGATCGGACAAGCAACCCATTGCCAGTTGACGTGGCAGTGCCCGCCGTTTGCCTCCGCACACCCGGCCCAAAGGAAGCCTCACTAGATCTTCTCGAGCGCCTTGTGGTCTTCTTGGGGGGTGCCAGTGCTAGCAGCCGATAGATCGGGATCGCACCGATGACGGGTTCCACAAAAGCGAGGCGGCCAACCTTGTTCATGAGGTGCGCCTCCCAGCAAGGGAGCATGCAAGCAGTTTTGTCGATGACGGGCTGTAGCTAGGCAGCGGATGGCCGGCGCAACGTCAGAGGGATGCCCAGGTAGGTAATAGGCAGCTCGACAATGGGGCAGCCCAGCAAGTCGACAACGGGCGCGGCCTCATCCGCATTGCTGCGAATCAAGATGGTCGTGCTCTTCGAGAAGTTGACCTAGAGGCCGGAGGCGTGCCCAAATAGCTGCAGATGCTCTTGACGGCAAAGATATCACTCGAAGTGGGGTGATAGAAGAGGACCATGTCGTCCACGTAAAGGGAGACCGATGGCATCGGGCGCCAGGGGTGTAGTCGTTGTAGAACGCCCAGCTAGGTGGCGCGGCGGAATAGACAGCCTAGCGTGTCGACCGCGAGCACGAAGAGCAGGGGGGATAGCGGATCGCCCTAGCGAAACCCACACCTGTGCCAAATTGCTAGGCATGGTTCTCCGTTGATGAGCACCCTGGTGCTTGCCGAGGAGGATAAGATGGCCAGCCAATCTAGGAACCTCGTGCCAAAGCCGTATTGGCGAAGGGCGTCGAACAGGAATGGCCATCTGATCGAGTCAACGACGTGTGCCAGGTCCAGCTTTAGGAGCACGCGTGGGCACCAAGCTAATGTAGCAGGCGAGCAGACTGGCACACGAGGATACAATTGTCATGTAGGCTGCATCCAGGGATGAAGGCATTCTTGCTCGCGTTGATAAGGGAGTTGAACTTGAGTGCAAGGCGAAGCAACAGAACCTTGGCGAAGATCTTGGCAACCAAGTGGATGAGGCTTATGGGCCTGAAGTCGCCAAGGGCGTGGGCATCCGCGCGCTTGGGGAGCAAGGTGAGTAGCACCTGGTTAAGGCAGCTTAAACCGCGGCCTCGCAGCTCGTAGAGATGGCGGAATACGTGGACGAAGTCATGCCGGATGTTGGGCCAGCACGCGCCCAACACGACAGTGAAGCCGTCAGAGCCAGGGCTTTGTGTGCGGGGAGCCGTTTAACCGCCTGCCAAATTTCCTCGACTTCGAAAGGGGCATCCAGGTCCTCCGAGTTGGCCCTCCGAGTTGGCAGGAGTGATGAGCTCCGAGAGATCGAGGGCGCGGGCCCGGGCGCCTCCGAGCCCAGGAGTGCGTTGAAATGCGCGTAGGCCGGGACTGCCATGTCCGAGGACCGAGGGGTCATTGATCACCTCCTCGCCGACTAGGAGGCTGTGGGTCATGTTCTTTTGGTGCCGATACGTGCACTGTCAATGAAAGAACGACGTGTTTGCGTCGCCGTCCTTGAGGGATGTGAGGCGGGCGCGTTGCCGGACGATGGTGCGCTCAAGGGAAGTGAGGCCGAGATATGATGCCTTGATCTGTCGGCACAGCCAGTCTTCATGCGGGGACAGGTCTCTTTGCTCATGTACGGTGTTGACCCGGAGAAGTAGTTCTCTGGATATCGCGAGCTTGAGTCATACAATGCCAACCGTCCTTAAGCTCCAGCTTGTTAGTTTGCGTGCGGTGGCCTGCATACGGAGCATGAGCCGCCGGAAGGGGTCGGTGTCGAGGACGAAGTGCCAAGCTGCCGTGACAATGTCCTGGAAGCCGTCCAACCGGATCCAGAATTCCTCGAAGTGGAACCGCCGGTGGGTTGGTGGCACCGGTGAGCAGTCAAGCAGCAGAGGGTTGTGGTCAAACACGACGGAGGCAAGGCATCGAGGATGGCACTCCTCATGAAGCTCCTCCCAGCCCATTGAGGTAAACCTCTTCGAGTGCAATGTCGTTGAGGACGCGCTGAAAGCGACCCATCATGCGGTGGTTTAGGTGGCGTTGTTCTTGTCTTCGTCGTGATATATGAGATTGAAATCGCCACAGACCATCCAAGGTCCGGTGCAACCTGTGCGGATGTCGCGGAGCTCTTACAAAAATGTGATTTTATCGGTGTTCTGTTGCGGGCCGTAGACCACGGTGAGCCACGGCATGCGAGCACCGGAGGGGTGGGAGACCTGGGCGGTTAGGGCGTTTGCCGTGAAAAGAGGATCGGTGATAGACACCTCACGGCTGTTCCAAGCCAGCAAGATTCCACTGCGAGTATTGCGAGTATCGATCGCGGGGAGGTACACGTAGTCGTCGAAATTCGAGACAAGGGTCTCCAGGACAGTCGACGAGTAAATCGAAGGCCATATTTGTTTCTTGGAGGCAAACAACAGACGCATTTGTAGTTACAACTAGCGATCAGATGGCGGTGCAGCGAGTGCGCGCGTTGAGTCTGTGCACGCTCCAAATGAGGATTTTGGGGTTGTGATCCATTGGAAAGAGGTCGATGTCCTGGCGCGTGGCGCAACTATGCCTCGATGGGGCTGCCTGCGACCACCGTGGTGATCGGTGCGATGGTGGGATCGTTGGGGAGCTCGCGATCAACCAGCACGACAATGTCCAAAAGGATGAACAGGGCAATGGTCACTGCAAAGAGACCTTCATACGCCTGCATCTCCACCGCGATGATCTTCTGGTCAACCCCGACAATGCCGAGGGTACGCAGAATGTGGATCTGGGTGCGCCTATCAGCCGACAGCAGGCCAGTTGTCTTGCCTACGGTAGACGTGGTCGATCGGACCGGCTCATTGGTGCCCACCAGGGATTGGTAGGGTGGCATCTATCTGCTTGGTGGCGGCGACGAGTAAGTCGCTCGGGGTCCACGCCATGGGTGCCACCGCACGCCGTCAAGAGCAATGCACGGTGATCGGGGGCGACGCGAAGCGCGTGGGTGGGCTCGAGGTGCAGGCAGATCCTGCAGCGCCGTTTGGGGCCTCATGCTGGGCTTCAAGCTGGGCAGCGTGATGGGCGCTGGTGGCTTGCTGGGCCGGAGCGGTGTCCAAGGTGGATTCTGTGCGCAGCACGCCACACGCGGGTGCTTCTGGAAGCTCCTGGGCAGGCTCAGCTAGCTGCACGGGCGCGTCCTGGTGGGCTCCAGCTCCAGCAGGGTCTCCATGGACCGGTCCGCCGCTGTGGGCGCGGTGCAGCGGCGAGTGGCAGTGACAAAGCACCGAAATGCCCCAACAGTGAATCGGTCATGACCACCAAAGGTTGGGAGTCGGGGACCTTACTGGCAAGGGATTGGTTGTCCGGGTCACTGTCCTGATCCCCATGCATGCCAGGGTGATCCTCGCGTGCCTCGGTCGCGTCACTGGCGGGCCCTTGGGAGGCCCATGGGTGGGTGCTAGCGGCCTCCGTCTGGTTGGGGAGGGTCACGGCCAATGGGCAGGGGCCAGTAGTTGTCGGGTCATGCGCACCAGGACGAGAAGGCAAAGCGGCCGCAGAAGATGCTACATTTGCATGTCAGGCCTTCTCTGCTAATCTCTTTCTTTCCACCGCGTTTCCCCTTTCGGAAAATGGACAAGAACTGCGGGGGGCACCAGTGGTGGGCCAGGGGTCCATCATACGGCCGGTGGTTTGTCTCGGCGGCGGCGGCGATGCTGCAACTGTACAAAGACGAGTCGGGCTAGCCAGCATCAACGACAATGCCATCAACGCGGTCACGGTGGTCGGACAAACGCCAGCCCTCGGAGTCGATGGCCATGCCATCCGCGCGGCCGTCGGGAGAGTTCATAATGCGGCGGCGGTTGCGCCGATGTCGGCGGCCACGATTGCCCCCATCGCCGGGCCCAGCATCCATATCGCCAGGTGCACCATCGCGCGGGTCGTGATCACCATTGGTGGCTAGGGCGGGCCGCCCAGCCGCAACGGCGGTGGCGAGATGGATACAGGGTACTGGAGGGTGCAGGTGGTCGGCGGCGTGGAGCGAATGCGTGCAGGGATGGATTCCACGATCTCGAGGATGGCCACCTGGCAAATGCTCGCAGGGTCGGGAGTGCGCACGGTCGCCCAGAAGGTAGCGAGTCAGCGCGGGAGCACATGCTCGGGTGGAGCCGCTCGGTCCATTGCTGACCAGCATGTGTTCAGCCGTGGAAAAGTGCCAAGCTTGTGCCAGGATGCCACGGAGCTCGGGCTATAGAGTGGTCGAGGGAGCTGACATCGGCACGGGCGAGCTTGTTGCAGGGCGGAGCGCGAGGGTGAAGCCGCGCCCATTAATAAAGTGAGTCGGCGAGCCGGTCCATGAGCGTATGCGTGGATGGTGAAGTCTCCAGGCTGTAGGTCGAGGGAGGAGTACATGACATCCTTGACATCTCGAGCGGCAACCGCCGGTCTATCTCCGATGATGGAAACCACCATTCCACGGCGTAGCACCATCTCGGCTCTTCCATCTTCACATAGCGCAAAAGGATGGCGCGCACAGGGTCATGGCCTGCAGGCTGGGATGGCGGAGCGGGCGGCATTAGGGTGCAGCGGCGCGGTGCCACCTCAGCAGCGGCGGCCAAGGTGGCAGCGGCAACAGGGCAGCGCGCAGCATGCCGAGGTGGTACTTGGTGCAGTCGTGCAAGTTGTGTCCAGGATAGACATCGGCGGCACCGAACGTTGTTGGTGCATTCCCGCACGGGATGGCTAGGCTCAAGGCAGCGGAAGCACAGGCCGGCGGTCTCCTCCGGAGATGGGCTGCGACGACACTGCTGGAGGGGGCCCGCGGCGGCCCAGTGCCGCGCACCCAGGCGACAGTTCCTGCGGCGAGGGTCTGCAAGCCATCTGCATTGACTTCCTCGCTGCCATTGACGCGGTGGACCTAGTTGTGAGGACCGAGGCGAGTGACCGAGGGAGCGCGCTGGGGAGGCGCGGCGGGGCAGCGTGTCGCCGAAGGGGTGCGGGCTGCAGGAGCCGGGCTCGGGGAGGGGGGGAGGAGGTTTCTGGCAACCTCGTTCTAGGACCGCGCGGACGACTTGCCGTCAGAGTCCAACCAGCGCCGCGAGCCGGCGGAGCCGAGGTCGAGGTCATCGGAGCGAGGGGACGCCATGGATGGCGGGGGGAGGGGAGGGGCCGAGGAGGAGGGCTACCGGCGGGGGGTCGCTGACGGCTGGGTTTGGTGGGGGCTGGGCTAGGGGGAGCGCGTATCTTCAACCGCATTCAAGAAAGATAACTATAAACCTTTAAATGGTGTAAGGTATTGCATTTATCACATATGTAAATTCCACTAAGAATTGAGGGTGACAAAAACTATAATATGAATATCTTGATTAATAAAATTTCAGACTTGTAGAAATTTTTAATGTTCAGAACTCTTCAAATATTTAGAGCTTACATCTAAAAATAAATTATAGACACTGAAATTTATTTAGTATACTAGATAGGTCATGTTTTTAATGGCATATGAAATATGCTGTCTACTTCATTATTGCTACTCCCTTGATAGTGGATAAACTATTACCTCCTATGAGGCATGATGAATGTGGACTCTTGGATCATGTAGAATCGACGGTCCAAAACTATATGGGAGTGTCTTAAAAAAGTTGAGAAGCTAATATCTGCTTACACATGTGAGTTAAGAGTGAAAAACAAAATATGCTAAGAAAATATATAACCAACTCGCCTAAGAGGCCTAGACTAGTATAATTGTACAATAACTACAAGCAAACACTAGGTATTACAAAGATCCCAAATGGACAGCAGTGTGTAATGGCAGTTGCTACAAGGGAAGTTAATCATACTAGGTATTGTTGGTTATCAATTAATTGCACAGAGGGAACAGCAAACAAGCTGCACTCACTCAAGATACTTCCATAGCCATAAAAGAATCAAATGCAATGTACCAACCAGTAAAAGTAAAGCATAAATATATCCATGTAACAACGAAAAAGGAATATTTTTCATTCAGTTAGTACTTGAAGATAAGATTACCTTCTCAATCAAATGCATCACGATAGCATATCTATCGGACCAATCATCTTATGTATTGGGCAGAAGTTCAGCTCCACCACGTCCACCACCAATGCCCATGCCTACATGCAATGAAGTCAGGGAACCAACAACATTCCAACGAAAAGTCAAATAGATATGAGGGGGCATTGATGAGATATTTTGATAAACTCACACATATAATTTCAGGAAAACAATTCAGGTTTAATACAACATAGGAGTAGATAGACAAAAGCCCATTTACTATCAAATGGAGAGAATATTCTCAAAAGAATGAACTTGCCACTTGCAGCATTACTCTTCTGAAAGTGATAAAAAGGAATTGGATGGTAAATATCAAACCAAGTCATCGCTATTATGGATTCAAGAGTCACCCAGCTGCCACGGATTCAACTAAGGGAACTCAAAATTACAATACAGTAGAGTCACCTTGCTATAGAAGCAAAACTGGCTACCTACAACTATAGATGTTTAGATCACATCACAACCAAAGAAAACACTACAGAACAACATCGCTATATGTTGCAGAGATCATCCAGCAGCAAAAGAAACAAGTGATATGGCATTATGTCACTACTTCAAACTGTTAGGTTAACACAAAACTCTGCAAATAGCATTTAATCAATCAAATAACAAAATACATCTTGATTTTGTTATACCCACATTGTAAATGCACGCTATTACCTGCAGCACACACACTTTCAAGTGGATGATAGCGAGACAAGAAGTTAGTTTTGCCAAGGTTCTTGAACTGCAATGACTGAAGCTGGATCGTGAACACGTCCATTTCTGTCCACAGGAACGCCACATTATTGTCCTCAGCAAACCCTATTATCATTGGAGACCCTCTCTTCTTTGAATTAATGGAAAGTAGCTTGTCTAGCTCAATGGTTTTTCCCAGCACCCATGACGCAACACCATCAGAACCGGTCTTCCACTTCCATAATTGGGCAGTGAATTTTGACAGAAAGAGGCCACCAAGCCCACCACCCTCCGCCGGCATAACCGTGAATTGCCAATTACCATTAGCATAGATATTCACTGGCACATGTATCACGCTTAAGCTCTGCCTATCCAGATCAAACTTGAGGATGCCAGCCCGACTGTCAGTAAGCAACCAGTAAAGGGAGTGCCCAACTAGGAGCAGGAGATTCTATTGCGATCATGGTGGGAAGTTCGTGCCTAGAAGCCTTGGGTGGAAGCATTGTTGAGAAGATATCACCCCATTCGCCAGTCTCCGACGAGTAAACCTGAGCCATCGCTCGTGTATGCTGTTGGTCGTCTGTCTCTGTGGTTACCAATACCACCTGGAAGTGTTGGATGTCTCCAGCAGCGCGAAGCACCGCCCCACTAATCGGCACCTTCTTCGCATCGAATCCCGGGGGAGTGGCAATGCGATGCAGTTCCCCGGTGACGGGGTCCCACACCAGGACCTGGAGCCGCCTCACATGGAAGATGAGCACGAGGCCATGGCGGCACCCGAGGCATATGAAGTTGTCGTTGACCTCGTCTTCGTCGACCTGCAAGCATAAGTGGCCATCCGGGACACGGTTGGGGGCCTCCATGCTAGATACGAAGTATAAATGGCTGAAGGACCCGAGGAGAGGAGGGTTGCGGTGGTGGTGGAGGCGGAAGCGGCGGGAGAAGCCGGGGTCGGAGATGAGGCGTCGCCAACGCTTGGAGACGACGGAGGCGCGAGGGAGGGAGGACGGATCTGGGGGGAGGCGGAGGAGGATCTCAGAAAGGAGGTTCTCGTCCTCCAGCTGGCGGCGCGGCCGCCGGCGAGGGTGGACGGCGGCGGCGGCGGCGGCTCATGGGGAATGGGGAAAGTGTGTGCGGTGGGGAAGAAGCAGCAGGCCACGATGTGGAGCGACGCTGAAGCCCAAAACTCCTTTTCTTTTCAGGACAGAGCCCACTACCCACAAACAGTACCTAAATGCTAAAACCGTAGATTTTTTTTTAAATCTGGATACGCAGATTCAAATGTATAAACTACAGGACAACTCGTAAAAATGTGAACATGTAGCTCTGATTTTGATGATGAGCCTGGAAGGAGAGATGTGCAAGTGGTGTGCCGATTTTTCTTTGCAAAATGTTATCGCTCAACCAGCGGATGTTTGTGCGCACGTCCACCTCCTCCGTAGCCATCGGATTTTATTCGGATCCAACGACTCAAAAGCAAGCTCTATCCTAGTACAGTTCTTGCAACTAACCCCTTGTTTCAGTTGGCTTGACCGAAACAAATGGTTTCTTGCAAACCGAGCACTCACGCCCAGCAGCCAAGCCGACAGCCCTGCCTGTAGGTCAACGTCATCGAGCGCCCCCGCCTGTCACCACGCCGTACATCCACAGCCACTCTAAGTTTCTGCAACAACATCGTTGTTGTGAAACAACGGCAGCGAAAGACAACTGTGTTAGTGCGTGATGTGGCTGGAGATGTTGTTACAGCTAAAAGATTCCCCGCGCGTTGTTGTGTCACTTCATGCAGTTTATAAAAAGCTTTGAACAAACACTTCCCAAGAGAAAAATACATGAAAAAAAATAAAAATGACATTGACTGCAAGTACAGTTTGTTACATCCTCACAAAGAATTAGTATTCATATTAGGTTTCTCCCTCAACAAAAACAAATTAAGATTTGTACAGTAACCATCAAAACAAATTAGTACGTATACTAATATTCGGTACTTAGCTGGCCTAAAGTGGTTTTGGAAAAGAACAACGCCTTTAGCTTCATCCCAAATTTGCCTCAAACATATTTAAAATTTTACCGAGCAATGTATTGTATAAGAAATAGAAGTTTTGGAACTTCTCAACTAATGCAAGAGCAATAGTAATAGTGAAGTTAAATTTGTACCTACTCAGATGGAAGATGCACGTGAAATTAGTCCTCCAATGGACTTGTATGTAGACATGTAGTATCATAAATATAACTATGCTTACAAAACCATGAGATAAAGATGAAATAGATTAAACGTATTTGTGGAACTAAAATATGTGTATATTGATTTCACTAACTGGACCAAACAAAAAAGTTATTGACTGCGTACACAAATAACATGTACACCAGTGTTCGATGTATAGACCAAAACTTCTATCAACAACATCCGCAACATAGATAATGATTTGTTGAAGCATAGATTATTCAATATAGAACTATGATGGCTAATTGGTTGCTTATTCAGGATCAAGCTGAATATCCATCAATAATAACATATACTTTCAGATTTGAGAAAGTAAAAGAAATGAATTAGGGAATTAAGATAAACCATGAATTATGGAATCCTATTTACCTTGCCGGGACACCGATGCAAATGATATAGAAGTCTAGCTCACAAAATCCAATGAGTTCCTGCTTGCTTTCATCGGTGCGAGTGATGGCTCGATCTGACTAATAGAATTGAAGGGACATGGATAAAGTAATGAGATCTCGATTGCTCTGTCTGGTAGAGGAAATAAAAAGAGTTATTTTAAGGGACTTGTTTAGAAGAACAATCACACGGAATTAGTAACTGACCATTTGCTCCAGCTCAATCCAAAATGGAGAGTTGATGAATAGCTGTACTCCACATGTGCAGTTTATGGAAGTTGTGCACCTGAATATGAAGAAAAGAAGATTGGTGCAGAAACAAAGTATAGCTGAAAACAGCTGAAACATGGCGCGGCTGAATTATATTCCTTTTTGCATTGCCGGTGTGTCACCTATATGAACATGGTAGTACATACGATGCACATATTACGATGATTTCTAGCTGCCTGCAAAAACCAATGCGAGGATGGCACCATAGATTATTTTTGAACCAATAATAGTAGATAAAGATGATGCTGAGCTCCTTGTTACAGTGAAATAACATAAGCAAATGATGCAAAAAAAACTGATTACGGGGCTAGCCTAAAATCCCAAGCCAAATTCAAAACACAACCTCATCAGAGAAATTAAGTCTGCTTCAGTCTTGCAATCATGGACCACATGAAAAGAAGGGGTTAATATGGACTACGGCGACACCAATGGCAAGCATGGTGAGGGAACCGCAACTTCTTTGAATAAGAGAGGGAGAAACTGATAGAGGAGCTCACCCCGGTTTAGGTTTGGTGACCGAACATCATGAGCCAAACAGCAGTGGTCGTTCGCCGGTGTCGCAGCGAAGGTGAAGATCCGTATCAGTTTCTTTGGTGCCAAGTAGAGGAAGGGAAAGGAGGATAACTGGTTAGGCAGACAGAGAGCGAGGAGGTAGTTTATTACGGAGCGGAAGAGACAGCGGCATGCACGTCTGTCGGGGTGGGGTGCGGAAGAGACAGCGGCAGCGAGACGAACGGACAATGGCTGCGAGCGAGCTTGGAGAAAGGAAGATGAAGCCTGATCGAGCAATTACATGGGCTCACGCTACATACTAAACGTTCTTATATTATGGGACGGAGGGAGTACAATTTATTAGATGCTAGCCCAGTTGTCGGCTTAAACGACGTGCACGCACATCACAGCCAAAACAAATCGAGCCGATTGTCTCGAAAAGAAAAATCGAGTCGGAGCGCTACGAGGCAGGCAGCGACAACGGAACTGCGCGACAGAACGAAGCGGTACTTTTCACTTAGCGGTGGCAAGCTCAGTAATTTTCGTCAACTTCTGATCAAACGGCTGATGATTGCTGATCTATACCACATCAATGGCTGCAATAATTCAGACGACGTGGCTTCGTGAGGATCCAGGAAAATCATCTAGTTGGGTGTCCCTATTTAGATATAGAAGATTTTTGCAAGAAGGATCTAATTACAGAAAATAAGACGCAGCGGGAGATGTGTTTGTAATTTTTGCAACAAAGGTCTTGTTGCAGAAAATTAAAAGAAGAGTTTTGCAACAAGTGAAGAGAGGGTTTCGCAACAATTGCCTTGTTGCAGGAAATTAAAGAAGAGGAGACTTCACAACAAGGGTATTGTTACGAAAAATTATAGAAGAGCAACTAACAGCTAGCGTCCAAGAATCATACGGCTCGCGAGGCGACGGATCTTTTTGAAAAGATCCACCGGCCGAAGCGAAGCACACCCCTCTTTTTCTTTTGCAAATAAATGTTTTGCCGATTTTGATGACAAGTACACATTTACACATATCCCCCCCCCCCCCCTCATGAATCCTTATCGATGTGTCGCCGATGTATACCGATGTGTCAGAATTCATGTATGATGCTTTCGCCCCCTTTTTCCTTGAGAGGTAAAAGGGAGGTGAATCATTTTCCCTCCCATTCATACGTCTCCGTTGATGGGAGAGGAGGGAACCCCGACTCTTTTCTTTGGTTATACAATAAGGACTACATCAATGTGTGTCTCCTAGAATGATGTTTCACCAATGGGGGTGTCGACATCTGGATAAGATTTCCCTGGTCCCAACTCCATCTATGCCCTTGGATGTTGGTAGCGAGGCGGCGGTAAGAACAACATCAGGGGTGGGACGGTATTCTTTGACTCTGTCCCTGTCTCCAACGATGCCTACTCGCCCAGTTGACAAACTTGGGAGAAAATGTTCATGACTTGGCCGAAAAGTCGTTATCTTGGGTGACACTATCAATGGGTGAAGGAAGATGCCAGTCCAATAACATGGAAGGCAAGCTGAGGGCAGAGGATCACACATTCTTCCTCGACAGTGTCAACGCCACGCGTGGGTCTGGGATAAAACAAAAACTAGGTAAACCATTGATAAACGCGCCACAACGACATCGGCTCTATTAGCGACACATCCTCTCGGGCAATGGCACTTCCTCGGGGTTCTACGACGCTAAGTGGTGACAACGACAGTTGCAAAGAGCCCTAGGGGCTTCGTTATAATTCTTCTAGGAGTTTCTCTGCAGATTTTGCTGAGAGTATCCACTCATTCTTTCTCATAGTATCAACGCGTGTGCGACACTTTCACACAAGTTTATTTTTGAGTGAATTCCACATTTTAGCCCCTAGATACGCATTCATAACACTAATTACCTAGTCGAGTGGAAATTCGTCTAGAATACCCCTTTTAGAAGCTTTGGACCTCCGTTTTCTGATTCGTGTCCACTAGACAAGGTGTGAGGTGGCGCCCGGGGTCCAAAAATATCTGGACGAGGAGGAGGAATGAAACAGATGTACAAGAGAAGTCTGGACATGATCATCAATGATGCCCCTCGATCTTTACACATTTTTTTATGAATCATTTACGCAACACGCCGATCCTATCTAACATGAACAAGAAAATGCAAAACTGGGGTAAAACCATGCTAAAAGTCTTCAAAATCTAATATTGGATAGGAATTCCCTAAATGGGGCACTATGTGTCACAAATGTAAAACTACAGGATAAAGAGTGAAATTCACTCTTTAATATTTTTAGGGGATCGCCACTGTTTAACGGTCGTGCCAATCTTCCAAAAGGAAGTTGCAAAGAATTTGCCTGGCACACCTGTGTTTTCTCGCGTTGCCAGCGACAAAGACATCGTCTGCTCTATGGTCACCGACGCCACCCAAGGGAAAGAGGTAATAGCACCACAAGTCCTTGTACTTGTCTAGGATGTGATGATTTGGTCCTCAAACTTGTAAAAGGCAACTATTTGGTCCTCAAACTTGTCTCTCTTGTGCACATTTAGTCCTAGGCCAATCACAAGCAGCCAAGTGGAGCTAGTTGGTCAGCGCTGCACGATATGCGAAACCCCCCGCCAATTATCGAAATCAACCCGCAGGACATAATATCGTGTGCTTGTGTTCTCGCTAATTTTTTTAAATAATACATCTTTTGTTATAAATTACAGAAATAATACGCCGAAATTATTATTTTCAAAAATAATACACCGTCGGCCCGCTGCAGGCCGAGTGGGCCTAATCGGCCCACAGCAGGCCGACTGCAGGCCCGGCTGGCACGCGACGGCCTGTGGTTGGTCGGGCCACGTCGCGAGGGTGGAGGCAGTGGGCTGTCGGCGTGGTGCGCCCCTGTCGGCCTACCGCCCGCCGATCGGCCAGCTGCTGGCCGACAGGGTGCTGCCACCTGACGCGCTGGCCGGCCCGGCCTTATCCTCTTCTTCCTCCATTCTTCTTCCCCCGTTGCTCATTTCTTCTGTGTTCTTCCTTCTCCTCTCTCTACAGAAAAATGGCACACATTTGTACACCTAAATGAGCAACATTTTCGCGATTTTGGCACCGTGAATGGGTTCAACTCATTTAGGGCAGCCAAAAGATGTGTCGATCTACTGACGGGGTAGCTCGTGGTGGTCGTGGTGAGCATTTTGGTGGAGCTGGTGGTGGTGAAGTTGGGGCAGTGTGGTGGTGGTGAAGTTGGGGCAGTGTGGTGGAGGTGAAGCTGTTGTTCGTCGTTCTTCGTTGGAGCCGGAGCACCGGCAGTTTTTCGTTTGTCGTTCGTCGTTCGCCGTTCATCGTTCTTCGTTCGCACACACGCTTCAAGGGTATATTTCAGCAAACATATTATTTTTCCTAGGTGCTCCGGTACTATTTGTTAATATGTTTCGATGTGAAATGAATTAGGTGTGCGATTATTGTTATTTGCCCCGTAGTATACGTAAATATATTTAGATGTCAACTAATTATTTATGTAAAAATGTGTAGTTGCTCCGGTGATATTCCGTACTATATGTGGATGTGAAGTATTTAGTAGTGTCAGTATTTGCAGTAGCTCCGGTAAAATCCGTAACATATTTGGAGTAGCTCCGGTAAAATCCGTAATATAGTTGTAGTTGTAGGCAGTCAAATATTAAAATCTGTAAATATTTGTAGTTGCTCCGGGAAATATTTGTAATATACTTGTAGGTGTGTGAATTGTATTAGTTGCTCCGTTAATATTCTGTAATATATATATAGACATGTGTAATATTTGATAGTGAATTGTATTTCGTTGTTGAAAGAAAATAGGTGAGCCGAGATGTCTGATGTAGTGAAGGTCAGATTTTACTATGGTCCTGGTACTGTCCAAACAACTGAGATGGGAGCAGATCTGAGTGAATTTACTCACATAGAGGTGCCAATGAGCGCACCTCAAACATGGTCAGTCAGTCAGGTGAAAGAATGGATTGCGGCAAGTTTAGGTCTTGATACTGAAACACACACCGTCGGTGTTCATGCATTATGGACACGGTCAAGTACAATAATTTACTTTTATTTGAGGCCGATAGAGCAAGACTCCGATTGGGTGCGGTGGTTACAAGGTTGTGAACGAAGGGGATGCAATCCTATTGCTTTAGTGCTTCCCGTCGTGAAGGAGGTCACTGCACATGAAGGCGAGGGTGGCTACGATACTGGTCATAGCAGTGTAGGGAGGCAGTTATTTATGTCAAATGCTGGAGATGATGGTTACGAACAAGGACAGAGCAGTCAGGTAGAAGGAGGAAATGCTTATGGTTATGAACCAGGGCAGAGTAGTCAGGTAGAAGGAGGAAATGCCGATGGTGATTACAATGGCGAGGTGGACGCTGACGAGGTAGATGGACACATGCAGGACCAGATGGAAGAAGAAGACACCGATGTTGAAAGGGATCATGCCCATGATTCTGATGAGTCAGATGAAGAAGAAAATGCAGATGAGGTCCCGAATCCTGCATGGTGGAATCATGACTTCTCATCTGCAATGACCGTGAATGATGGACATGATTCAGCTTGGCAATATCACTAGAACAATATTGCAACGGGTGCTATGTATCCGAACAAGCAAGCCCTGAAGGATGCAATAATTAATTGGGCAATGTCCACGCAAAGGGTTTTCACAGCTCAGGTGTCTAGTCAGAAATTCCTGACAATGGTATGCAAGAACGCAGATTGTCCCGCCAGGGTGCACGGATTTCTCCCTAAGTATGGCACAAGTTGGGTGATAAGTGACTTAGTTAATCACACTTGTCTTATTCCCTGCATCCCTCAAGATCATGCCAACCTTTCATCCACGCTTATTGCGCGGTTGTTTTACGATGAGATAGTGCAGGGCAAAGCTATGGAAGTGAAGGTAGTCCAGACAAAAGTCTTCGCCAGGTTCAAGTACAGAATTTCTTATGGAAAGGCTTGGAGGGCTAAGCATGCGGCGCTTGAGAGGAGATTTGGTTCTTATTTTGATGCATATGACTCTGTTGGCCAGCTCCTCCACACCCTGCAGCAGCGGAATCCAGGCACCTATATCGATATCCAAGATATGTTCATGCCAGAGTTCCCAACTGTGAGGGTGCTGCATCGTCTCTTCTTCTCTTTCGGTGTATGCATCGAAGCTTTCAGGCATTGCCGACCGGTGATATGTGTTGACGGTACTTTCCTCACAGGCAAGTACAAGGGTCAGATCCTGACAGCCATAGGTCAAGACGGCCAAAATCAAGTCGTCCCACTCGCATTTGCTTTTGTGGAGAGTGAGAACATTGAAAGTTGGACATGGTTCTTCAGGCAGTTGAAAGTATCAGTTGTGAAGGAGAAGCCCAATGTGTGCATCCTTCATGACAGGCATGCAGGTATACTCAGTGCGATAAGGACACTGACAAACCCAGGCCCTGAGGAACAAGTTCCATGGCAGGACTTGCAGAGCCGTTGGTGCATGCGCCATCTGGGGGCTAATTTCTTCTCGCAGTTTAGAAATAAGAACCTGATGAATCTGTTCAAGAAACTCTGCAAGCAGAACCAGTTATGGAAGTACAATTTGATACGCGATAGACTTAATGTGTGCACGCAGAGACACGTGGGGGATAGGAAAGCTGCAAGAGATGCAGCGGTGAGGGCACATGTTGAAGCAGTAGCTGCACAGTTGGCAACAGGAACAGCGGCCGTGGAGGAGGAGCCTGTTGGGCTATGTGACTTGCCAGGTTTTGACCCACCTGGTACTAGGAGAAGGCTTGGGAGGTCGATTAAAACCTTCGAGCAGTGAATAGAGCATGAGCCTCTGGAGAGGTGGTCTTTGCTACATGACACACATGGAGCAAGGTACGGTGTCATGACAACGAACCTCGCGGAAACATACAATTTTGTCCTCAGAGGAAACCGGGCATTGCCACTTACAGCTATCGTTGAGGGTATTTTCTATGGCACCGTCAAGTATTTTAGAGATAGACGTCAAAAAGCAGAGCAGCATATCTTCAACAACCCGAATACACGGTATTGTGAAAGAGTCACAAAGTATATGGACAACAAGATGCAAAAAGCTAGGTCACACACTGTAGTCGCCATCGGTAATCAAGAAAGAAGGTTTGAGGTCCGCTTAGCCAACAACAAATTTGGATGTGCAAATGAGTTGAGGACGCATGAGGTGAAAATTGGTAATGAAGCCTGGCCAACGTGTGAGTGCACATGCAACAAACCGAAATTGCTTCACCTACCTTGCTCACATGTACTTGCTGCTTGCGGGCAGCTTGGAATGGACGCAATATCGTTTGTGTCTCCATTTTTTCTGAAAGAGTCTGTCGTCAATACCTGGACCGGTGAGCTGATGGGTTTTCGATCAATGGGTAATTTCAACACCGTTAACCCCGCTGAAAGGCGTTACATTCCAAACCCAGAGCATATGCGTACAAGTAGAGGCAGACGACAGTGTCAGCGCATCCGGAATGATATGGATGAATCTGAAGCAGGAGGTCCGACTAGGCAATGCATCCTATGCAATGAATTTGGCCATAGGGATACTAATTGTCCCACTTTCGTCACTGGGCATGGACGAGGCAACCGGGGAAGAAGAGGAGGTAGAGCCAGTAGAGGAGTAAGGGCGAGAGGAAGAAGCTAAGCTAGCAGTAGTATGTTCTGAATTTGTATTAAGTGTGGCACTATGTTCTGAATTTGTATTAAGTGTGGCACTATGTTCTGAATTTGTATTAAGTGTGGCACTATATTCTGAATTTTTATTGAGTGTGGCACTATGTTCTGAATTTTTATTGAGTGTGGCACTATTTTCTGAATTTTTATTAAGTGTGGCACTATGTTCTGAATTTTTATTAAGTATGGCACTATGTTCTGAATTTTTATTAAGTGTGGCACTATGTTCTGAATTTTTATGTGCAGGAATGTCGGGAATGTGGTTGCTGAATGGGGACATTGATAGGGGTCATCGTGCTGCGATATGGTCTGAGCGCAAGCTTGAGCCTCTGGTCACTCGTACTCCTAAGGAAAACTGGATGATACATCGAGCATGGCTTCAGCGGTACGTGCTTCGTTAATTTGCACACTGACATGCATATTAATGGGAGACACTAACCGAAATGTTCTCTGATGAAGGTTGAAATGGGCCGGCCTTTTACCTTTGGCGCGTCTGGTTGAGTCTATCCCGGGTGAGAAACGCCTCGCCATCGACGGGTCCTTGCTGAGCTGCTTAGTGGACCGTTGGAGGCCAGAGACCCACACGTTTCACTTCCGATGGGGAGAGATGGCCCCTACTCTGGAGGATGTGTCACTTTTGCTCAGACTACCGTTGGCAGGTCATGCCATAGGACCGTTGGACGCACCGGCTGGTTGGGAGCGAGCTCTTACACAACGTTTTCATGGTGTTTTTTCGGATGCTCCGGATCCGGTATGGGAGCATCACGGACCTAAGTATGAGTGGTTGCTCAATTTCCGGGTAATTTCCCCTACCTCTTATCTTCAAGTTCTCGTGCATACAGTTTTACAGAAAATAATTGCGGCTTACTAAAACTTTCTCTTTGCTTAATGCAGATCCAGAACTTCCGGGCGCCGTTGACTGCGGAACAGATCACTCAGAGCCTGGAGGCCTACTTAATGTGGCTTTTCGGCAAGGTGATATTCACGGAGAACCATGTCACCACTATTAGCGCGCTCTACATCCCTATGGCACTCGAGATAGCGAGCGCTCAGACGGCGGATGATATCACACAGAGGAGTTGGGGTTCGGCGGTCTTAGCGGCTACATACCGAGGTATGTGCAACGGTTGCTAGCTTACATCGAGAAAGCCAGCCCTTCTTGGATGCCCTCTATTCCTACAGCTGTGGTCGTGGGAGAGGTTCTCTATAGGGCGACCAGATGTACGTGTTCGTGAGCCTATAGACGCCATGTTTGATGTTGACGGCATCGACATGCCTACTTTCGGTCTGTGTTGGACACGTCGCGAGGTATGCACCGTTTTGTAGTTTAATGCAACCTTTTTCTGCATAAGAGATAGTTCGATGCTAGCGGATACTAACTTTTGTTTTCTGCAGAGACGCTTTGCTAGTGATCAGACCAGGAAGGCATACACAACATTGAACGAGCAGTTCGATGCGTACACCGGGGTCATCTGGCAGCCCTATACGGAAGCAGCCATACAAGCGAGATACCCTGGTGGTATATCTGTGCTATGCACAAGGGACCGAGATTACTGGATGACAAAATCAAAGATCATCTTTGATGTCTTCGTTGAGGAGATGGCACAACAGAGGGTTATGAGGCAATTTGGTCTTCTGCAGTTGGAGCTGCCTCCTCCTATAGAGAACCCGATGCCAGCACACATCCACAGGTATTAACCAGTTTTTCAATGTTGCATTATCTATCATAGTACTCCATTCGAAGCTTTAGGTAATTGTTGAACACATACCACAATTTTAGGACAACAAGGAAGGGCATGAACAGGACAACTGCTGACTGGCTAGTTAGACTAGAGCCGTATGTTATAGAATGGGAGACAGCAAACACAAATCTATGGCACGAGAATCACAATTTTGAGCTCAATGAATTTAATCTCTATTTGCGGCGCTACATGACTGGAACACGGTTACGCATCGTTGAGTACTCCCACCCAGAGGAGATACCGGATCCTGCTCCGTGGGATATGTACCCGAGCTATGACACTTCGGGCTCTAGGCAGTACGCGGTAAGATATATTTTCTTTAAGTAATGTTGTCACATACTTTGACGTGCGAGAGACAAACATTATTAATCGTCATGGAAACTTGCAGGCTTCCTTGACGCACGATATCTACAACGACGTGACCACCTTTGGACGATCACTGTCGTCTGGACCTCTTCTTCAGCACCGTCCACTGCTACAACCCTTCTTGGAACGAATTCAGAACAAGATACAGACTGTGTACGAGGCTATCACGTGCACCCGGAGAACCGACGTTGTTCAGCACCAGCAGCAGCAGCCGCGTCACTCCACGCACCGACATCAACCACGTCCACGTCTAGCACTTCAGCCGACAACCAGGCCACCCCGTCCTGATCAACCTGTCAGTTCAACGTGGCAGCAACCACAGCACTATGGTCCCACGTCGAGCTTCGTGTTTTCTCCACAGCCACAGCAACACGGTCCATCGTCGAGCTTCGTGTTTTCTCCACAGCCACAACAGCACGGTCCCTCGTCTAGCTTCGTGTTTGAGCCAGAGCAGCCGTCACAGCCAACAGGTATGTGTCTTCATATTTATTGTTTTCAATATTAATTGACGCGACCTCATTCTTCATGATGAAACATTCCATCGCGCAGGAGCCTACGGATATCAGGCGTCTATGTCGGCATCACATGATACGTGGGGGAGTGATCAACATCCCGAGGAGAACATACAGGCTCAGATGTCGCAGCACACCCAGTGGATGAACATGTATTTGACTCCTCCACCAGGCCCCACACAGGATACACAGCATGACCAGGTAGAGTCTGAGATTCCTCCTCGTCACATTAGGCCACCCGACAGGTGGGGATGGACGCCGCTTCCAGATCCGCCTCCCCGCCAGGCCAGACGTCGTCACTGACGCTTCTATCTATCAGTAGAGACATTACCATCTATTTATGTGTGAGACTTATGTCTATTCTATGTATGAGACAAATGCCTATGTACTTATGTATGAGACATATGATTATCTATGTATGAGCCATTATCTATGTTAGTTTCAGACTATTCGCATATGTGAGTCAATATTTATGTATGAGACATGCTTCATGTACGTGTTACTATTGCACTTGCTTCTATCTGATCAGGAGACATATATCGTTTTATGTATGCGAGAGACATATTACTATTAATTCGCATTGTTATTCTAGTTACATTTCCAAAGAGACTACAACTGATAATTAAGATACAAGCACATCTAAATTAAACGGTGCGGTTGAACTTAATAAATACAACTTACATACTACAAAATGAAATTAAGTTACAACATAATGCCCTACTTGTTGAGGTACAACTGGAATACAGCTTACATACTAAATGAAGTCATCATCGTCATCCTCCGTTGATGTAGAACTCTTGCCCTTCGACGATGAAGAACTTTTGCCCTTCGACGATGCAGAAACCTTGCCCTTCGACGATGAAGAACTCTTGCCCTTCGACGATGAAGAACCCGGAAGCGGCGGCATGAAGATATCATCTTCGTCCTCACTCTCCTCAGTCCATAAACATGGATTATTTGATGCAGTCCTTCTGAAAGTTTCACTCTTCGGCAGCACTACCTTCTTCCACCTTTCATCCAACCTAAGAAGTTCTTTACGTACCTCCTCATAGGTCCTTTC
Organism: Aegilops umbellulata; assembly: GCA_032464435.1. Lineage (NCBI taxonomy): Eukaryota > Viridiplantae > Streptophyta > Magnoliopsida > Poales > Poaceae > Aegilops > Aegilops umbellulata. Next base: position 356,469,379 of record CP136059.1, on the reverse strand, counting down.
AGGCCACCCAGACCTACGTAATTGGTGAGCCAACTCATTCATTATGGTGTCACTACCGGTGAGTTCGTCCCATGAAACTATCCTATTGTCCATCCTGAAATCGCTAGCTAGCCTCAGAAGAGTCGCGCTCATCCCAGGGTGAGAACTATGATCGAAAGGATAATGGGACATCTCAACTACGCTACACTGGAATGCTTATCCACCTCCGTCTGAAGGGGGTTTTATAGGTAGAGAGAAGAAAATGGCGGGAAAGAACGACAGCAGTATGGCGGGAACATATGGCGGAAAACGGGTGGCGGGAAAAGTTGGCGGGAACATATGGCGGGAAACCGGTGGTGGCAAAGAGTTGGCGGGGGTGAAGTTGGGGCAGTGTGGTGGAGGTGAAGTTTCCCGCCCCGTTTCCCGCCACCCGTTTCCCGCCAACCCTTTCCCGCCACCCGTTTCCCGCCACCCGTTTCCCTCCTCCCATTTCCCGCCAACCCTTTCCCGCCATACCACAGTCGTTCTTTCCCGCCATTCTCTTCTCTCTACCTATAAAACCCCCTTCAGACGGAGCTGGATAAGCATTGCAGTGTGCTGCTGGTCAAGTTGGGGCACTGTGGTGGAGGTGAAGCTGTTGTTCGTTGTTCTTCGTTGGAGCCGGTGCACCAGCAGTTTGGTGGCCGCCGTTCGTCATTCTTCCTTCGCAGGCACGCTTCAAGGGTATATTTCAGCCCATATTTTATTTTTCGTAGGTGCTCCGGTAGTATTTGTTCATATATTTAGATGTCAACTAATTAGTGGGGATATTAAGGGGTAGGTTAGGTACTCAATGCGATTTGTGTGTTGCAGATGGCTGAGGGTACTCAGTGGGTGCTTAGCCCTATTGTTCATGTCCAAGGCTTTTCTCCAAGTGTTGTGCAAGTTAGTGAAGTGGACCTCACTTTTGATTGGTTGAAGACTAAATTCATGTTGAAGCAAGGGTTGAAGGAAGACGATTTTGTGTACTACGTCAGCAGGAAGCAGTCAGATGGCCCTAGGGAAAGAAAATTGATTGACATAACTGATGATGGCAAGATTCAAGAAATTCTGAGCGAATGGCAATGGAAAAGGGTTGTTGAGTTGCATTGCTACAGGAAACCGAGTTATATGTGATGAATTTGTCATTCGAGATCCGCCTCCCTGGCAGGCCAGACGTCGTCATTGACGCTCCTATCTATCAGTAGAGACATTACCATCTATTTCTGTGTGAGACTTATGTCTATTATATGTATGAGACAAATGACTATGTACTTATGTACGAGACATATGCCTACTCTATTTTAGTACTCTGTTATCGGAACTACAAGATCATATTTAGTACTCTATGATCATATTTCTGCGGGAAACGGGTGGCGGAAACGGGTTGGCGGGAAATGAGTGGCGGGAAATGGGTGGCGGGAAAGGGTTGGCGGGAAATGGGTGGCGGGAAAAGTGCAGTTTGGAAATGTCGATAACTTTCAAAACAAATGTTCATCACAATGGAAAAAGGTTCCCGCCTTTCAAAAAATGCATGCAATTTTTTTGGAAAATATGAAAAGAATGTTAAACAATGTTTGCATAATGTAAAAGAAATGGTTCGTGCCACTTAAAGAATGTACGTCACCTTTGCTCGATATATTCTCGTGTTTCCAAAAAATATCCATGACATTGTAGAAAAATGGTACTCCCTTCATCCCATAATATAAGATGATATTACAATCAATATACTCACATATCACGTGGGTTAAAAAATGTTTAGATAGATCATGACATTTTAAGAAAATATTCGCGTGTTTCTAAAAAAAGTTTGTGAAAATTTCAGAAAAGCTATACAATTTTAAAAAATGTTGTGTGGTTTGAAAAAATGGTATTTGCATTAAAATGTATTTGAAGAAATGTTACCATGTATTCATAACGTGTTAAAATGTATACTTTTAAAAATATCATCATGTATTATTAAAAATAGGCATGCACCAGTCGGCCCACAGCAGGCCAACTGAGCATAGTCGGCCCACTGCAGGCCTATCGGCCAACTGCAGGCCGACTGGACCCTGTCGGCTTGCTGCAGGCCGACTGGGCTTCATCTGGTGGCTGACAGCCCAATCGGCCAGCAGCAAGCTGATGGGCCACCAGTCGGCCTGCTGTGGGTTGACTGGGCTCATTCGGCCATCAGTGGGCCGACGGTGTATTATTTTTGAAAATTCTTTTTTCAGCGTAATATTTCTGTAAATTAATAAAAAAAATTATTATTTAAAAAAATTAGCTGTGTTCTCGTCTGCTACTCCGTGCGTAGCTCGCTTAAGATCAATCAAGCCGGCGACGAGCTGTTACCGTACGTGCATTGACTATTATTCTACACGCGTGAAGAATCGATCCAGGAGCTAGCTAGCTAGCTTCCTTGTACGTGCAGGGTTAGCTTCCGTCTACGTACACGCTGCTGTGGTCAAAACTACAGGCCGGCGACCTCGTCGAGCAGCATCGACGCTCAGGGACTGCTAACAGACGGTGTGGCGCCACGTCCATGTGCCTTGCCCTCGCCGTACATCATGTTCTCCCTGTACGGCCCCGTCGAGTGCTTCAGCGCGCAGTCCCCCTTGCGCTCGTTCGCGTAGTGCTGTGCGTACTTGGCCACCGTCGTGTTCCTCCTGCATCCATCCATCCAGCTCGCCGGAATCCAGAGTCAGTCGCCGCCGATGCCGGCGCCGGCCGCCGCGAGATGCATGCGTGCATAGTGATCTAGCTTACGTGAGCTCCCTGGCGCGGAACGCGTTGTGCTCCTTGAGGATGTTCTCGATGGCCTTAGGGCTCAGCTCGTCGACCGGCTTCCCGTCGTCGTCCGCCTGCTTGCTGGCGCCTCCGCCAGCGTACGAGCCGCCGCTGGTACTCTGCTGCACGGGCACAGACGGCGTGGCCGGTGTTTCTCGCGTCTCCGGCGAGGTTGGCGTCACCGGCGCCTCTGGCATGGTCGGCGTCGCGCAGGTGCGGTAGAAACCACCCTGATCGCGCGTGGGCGTAACCGGCTCCGGTTCCCTCTTGATCGTCTGCTCCGGCTCCGGCTCGGTGTCATCAGCTCCGGCTGTTGCTCCGGCTCTTTCGTCGGCTGCTGCCGGAAGTAGCCGGCAGTGAACGCCCGGGCTAGGGAGCCCCCCGGCATGAACTCCGTCTGACAGTTAGTGTGGCCAACGCAACGCAACGCACACTCGCCACACAGCGTTTGCAACGCACGCTAGCCGGGCCGCCGCACTACAGGGCCACTAGTCAATAATTAGGCAGTTTGCTAGTACTAATAAAACAAATCACTACTATTATCCCATTGGCATTGCACACATCGTTTCAAATGACTATTAACATTTTGTGTTTTCTTTATTTTGAATTTTTGCATATTCAGAAATTCAGTCATATGCACCACCCCAGTTTAGAATTTCAGTTAACATCAACAAAATTCAGTTAACATCACTTAACATCAAAATTTAATTCAGATGAGTGTCCTGTGTAGTTCGACGAGGGCCGCTGCCTGTACTTTTGGCCGCAGCAGCGAGCGTACGTAGACGGTTTGCATATTCAGAAATTCGGTCATATGCACCATCACAATTTAGAATTTCAGTTAACATAAAATTTAATTAAGATGGGTGCCCTGTGGGATTCGGCGAGGTCCGCGGCCTGTACTTTTGGCTGCGGCAGCCGAGCGTACGTAGACGGAAGCTAACCTGGTAGCTGATCGAATCTTAATGTTGACACGCACGTACAAGGAAGCTAGCTGCTACTCCCTCTGTTCCAAAATATAAAAACGTTTTTAGCACTACACTAATGTAAAAAACGTTTTTATATTACGGGACGGAGGGAGCAGCTTGCGCCTGGATCAATTCTTCACGCTTGTAGGATACTAGTACATGCACGTACGTAACAGCTCGTCGCCGGCTTGATCGATCTTAAGCGAGCTACGCACGGAGTAGCAGACGAGAACACAAGCACACAATATTGTGTCCTGCGGATTGATTTCAATACATGGCAGGGGGGTTTTCGCATATAGTGCAGCGTTGACCAACTAGCTCCACTTGGCTGCTTGTGATTGGCCTAGGACTAAATGTGCACATGAGTGACAAGTTTGAGGACCAAATAGTTGCCTTTTACAAGTTTGAGGATCAAATCATCACATCCTAAACAAGTTCAAGGACCTGTGGTGCTATTACCTCCAAGGGAAATGGTCAGACACTCACACCATTGGCACGACAAGGTCCACGCAGTGCGAGGGCGGTGCTCAGATGTTGTACTTGTACAGACGCAGACGCAGTCGAGCCGCATGGTGGCGAGAGGCGCGATGCAGCTCCAATCATTAGAGCATCTCCAGCCGAGCCCCCAACACGTCAGATATTTTTTTCACGCCGACGCATAAAAATCGGCACAGCCGCGCCCCCAACACGTCCTTTCCAGATAATTTTTTCGCGCCGACGCATAAAAATCGGCACAGCCGCGCCCCCAGAAGCCCAATTTTCGCCAGCTCGGGCCGAATTCGGCGCCGGCGGACCCAGGCCGAACCCGGCGCGCTGGGTGGCGCCGGGCAAAATGGTTTCGGCGCGAAAGAGCCACGGGCCCGCTGAGTCAGCGACACTCGCCTCGTCGTTCTGCGAACGCCTCGGTTTTCTGCGGGGAATCAATGCCAAGGCTGCCGCCGGTCAGCCTTTCATTGATTCCTCACGGGGCGGCTCTTCACGGGCGGTGCGGCGCCGCCTCACTCCCCGCCCCGCGTCCACACGCCTCCTCGGCGGCTATAAAAAGCGTCGCCCCCCCTCCGCCGTTGGCCACAGACACCGTGCTCTCTGTCTCTCTCTCCGTCGCCGATGAACCTCTCTGTCTCTCTCTCCGCCGCCGACGAACCTCTCCTTTCTCCTAGCCCATCCACGACAATGTGCGAGCGGTTCCCCGGCAAGGAGTGGCGGCCAACGGCTTCGGCCGCCGCTCGCTGCAAGCGTGGGAGGCGCACTTGCTTTTCGAGGCCAACATTCCGGCGCCTCCAGACATGCACGCTGGGCCGATAGGGTGGAGGCTCAGCGCCGGAGGCGTCCTCATCCCCCCTGCCGGACGTCGTCACGCGCCCCGATTATTTCGCCGGCGAGGTCGACCGCGTTCGGTCGTTGCTGTCCGAGGAGCAGCACGCCTCCCTGCAGTACGCCGCCGACAACCACGAGGCGTGGGCGGCGTACTTCCAGTGCCGTCAAGAGCAACGCCTCGCCTCCACCAATGGGGCACCGGTGGTGGCGGGCGGCCGGTGGAACAGCGAGGGGCGATGCCTGTGGTGGTCCGTCCCCGGCCGGACGCTCCGCGAGGTTCTCGCGCACCTCGAGGGCGGCAACAACCAGCCGCTCACATACCCTCGAGGACGGGCCGTTGCTTCGGTGCCCCGCCGCGGCGCCGGGCAATGGATGCCAAGGAGGTTTGTCTCCGGCTCGTCGTCCTCGTCCCGTTCCTCCTCCCACTCCTCTTCCCACTCCTCCGGCTCTCCGACGGTGTTCGGCGTCAAGGCCAAGCCCGCAGCCGAGACCCCGCTCGGCTAGCATCGTCATCAACGAAGGCAGCGGCCGCGCCTCGTCCTCGGCTCCTCCCCGACTCGTCAAGCCGAAAACGGAGCCAGGGCTCCGCGTCGTGAAAACGGAGCCCGGGCTCGCCAGCGGCTTCAAGGAGGAGGCGCTCGACGACGAAGCGACCTCAAATGGGCGCGCGACGACTAGGTGCAGACGGAGAGGGAGCGCCAGTGCGCCACCCTCGCACGGTTCGAAGCTCGTCGCCGTGGCTGGGACGAGGGAGGCATCGTCGTCCTCGACGACAGCGACGACGACGATGACGCGCCGCCACCGCCTGTCCACCATGGAGACGCCGGGCAGGGGTCCAGCAGGGGTGGCCGCACCATCAAGAAGGAGAAGGCCGCCGCCGCCGACAAGGACGGCGGCGACGTCGGCGACTTCGCCGCGCTGATCGGCTTCTTCACCCCTTAGATTACTTTTTTTAAAATAATTTATGTAAAACGCCGAACATGTTTAATATTAATATCAAGTTTGCCAAATTTTAGCCGAACTCTGCCGAATTCAAATTTTTTAAAATAAAAAAACGCGTAAAATCGCCGCCTGAGGGCCAACGGCTGGAGATGCTCTTACTTGGGTGAACCCACACTGCAGACGCAACTGGTGCATTTCTAGAGTGAAGTATGTTTGCCTATCTAATCCCTGTTAATATCAACCCTACACCAACCCTGGACTTGTTTGTCGCACTGGAAAAAAGTCAACCCCGATAGGGATCAGAGCATCTCTAGCAGACCTTGCAAAAGCTCGCCGGCCCGTAAAATTCTGGTCGTTTTGTAAGATTTCACTTTTTTTGCCCGATCAAATTCTCTAAATGCAACCTGGCCTGTAAATTTTTTACAGGTGGCCCGCACATCCAACACTCTGGCGTATATGTACGCTACTAGAACATCAAGGCACGCGTTGCCGCGCCCGCCTATCTTGAGGAAAGAGTAATAAGATAATGTAAATATTTATGAAACAGAAATGGAAGTATATTATATTATAATTAAACATTCGAGTTTCAGTGCCACAGATTGTAGAATGAAGTATAATATATATTTAACCATAGATAGAAGAGCCAGTTCAAATAGTCAGGCAGCATGAGATTTTATAAATTATTTGCAAAACCGTATGATAGAAAACTGGCAAGGAAAATATTTAAACGATCGATGGTGAGAGAAGATGATGTCATATTACTTTCACTGTACCACAGATCCATCAGTTAGAGAACAACCTCTAATCAACACAAACCATGGATCCAAAAAGGTGAAAACATATAGATTACCTTCAGTAACATGTCCATGCTGCGAGAATGCATCATTCAGAGAACTTTCATTGGAGCCATACTGCCATGGTACCATTGGACAAACCTGCAGCTGAGTGTGGAAGAATAGCAAGCAATAAAAACATCATGAACTGTAAGTCAGCAATCCTAACATTTACATTTATACTTAAAATTAGCTAGGTTTGCAAACTGCGATCCAGGAGGAGGCACCCATATCTCAAAACCAATAGGGCATTTGTGTCCTAACATGAAACAAGCTGACAATAAATTGAAAGGAATGTGTGTACAAAGAGAACTAGAGAACCTCATGTAAATCTTACCTCCAATGGATATTTTGGAGCATGAGCAGAAAACAACAGTCCGATTTACAGTCCCATATTTTGGAGCATGAGCAGCTTTTCGACTGGAACAATGGCTTTTCTTCCCCAATTCAGCATCAGCGGTAAATCCCTAAAAAAATACCCATAACAGTAGGGAATCAACAGGAAGACAGCGCTTGCGATGCACGAGATTGAAATAGAAGATTTTACACAGGGCGTTGCTAGTGACAATTATGTTTTGATTGAAACAAAAGAGTGTGAAACCAAGTTGAAAGAGGGCAAAACTATTGTGTTTTCTGTAAGCAAACACTGCCATGCGCTGTTGCACTTGCCTGCCCGTCACATAGACCAAGGGTTTGCACCATACATTCGACCTCACAACATCCCATCGCAGTTGCTGGAGTTCGAGTCGCTGGTCGAGGCGGAGTGCCAATGGATCTGTTATCAAGCCTAACACCATTTGGAAATGAACAAACACCAAGGGGATATGTAGGAAGAGTAGAGGGCGGGTGGACCGGACGCTCGGAGGCAGTCGCACAGCAGCTCGCCCACGGCGGAACGCCGACGCATCGAGGGCGAGCAGAGAACTGCGGCGGCGTCGGGAGGAAAAGAGAAACTGCTCCGCTCGATAGGAGGGATAGTGGTCGAACCTGTGGTGGGCTGTTAGCAGCGAACTACAAACTAGTGGGCCTTCCACGACCCGGTTAAGGAGGGAAAACCCAGGTCGCGCGGAGGAGCGGCCCGTGAAACGTTACGTGTGTCGCTCGGGCGACCTGGGACGCCCAGAGCTGATCTGGATGGTAGATTCAAGGATCCGATGGTTCGGACAGTCAAATCGCTGTGGAGGCTCGTAGGTAGCTGTGTTATACTGTTTTTTAATATGTATGGGGCCGGCTGGGTATGAGGGTTAGCAAACCCTATCCCCTCCGCCGCAATCCACCCACCCTGCTGCTAGCCCTCCCTAGCTCTGGTGACAAATCCCACCGCATCGCCATCGTTTTTTATTCTCCTCGATCACCGGTGGTGCTTGCGGGCGTGGCCGCCGTGGCGGATTGCTTTCATGCAAGCCTGCACGGCACGACGCTGAGTCCAGCAGCTCCAGCCGCCTGCCGTCGAACCATGGCGTGCTAAACAAGCCCGCGACCACGACCAGCTCTCTCGGAGCGGTGGGCGGTGTCCTTGGGCTGGCTTCCACGAGTTCCACAACCAACTCTTTTCCGCATTTTCCAGAGGTGTCGGGAGGCCGATGCGGAGCTCATCGCTGTGGAGAAAGCTTTGGTGCCGGAGAAGAAGGTGTGGCCGATCATCTCGCTGCCGCCAAGGAGTAGCATGACCTCGGTAACGCGCTCCGCAACGGCCGCCAAGTTCCACCTCGACGACAACGAGTGACCATCGACTTTAAGTTTAATTTGTAGTGCGAAGTTTGTATTTCCGATGTATGCACTGTGGTTATGATGAACTATTTGCTAGCACGATGATGTTTTCAAATATGTAGTACGAGATTTACAGGATCTGTTTCGCCAGAGCCTTCGCATTTCCGCAAAATCATTTCGGCGGAACACTAAAATGATTTTGCAGTATCAGATTTTAGCGAATCTGCTAGAGATGCTTTTACTAGAGTCTCTCGTTGACTCAGCGGCCTTACACATCATATCCATCTTGTTCTTGAGGCTGAGCTCCACGAGCGACAATGATCCCTCGTCATGAGCACCTGTAGTAGCCGGCACTGTGGTGCATTGCAAACTCCACGACAAGCCCTAACGTTCCCGGCGTGTGTTGTGCCGCCGACCAAGTGCGTGCGCGCAGGTCCTTCGTGCCACCGGCAGTGCGCGCGGGTCTGAGACACCAAAGCCGAGTCAGAGCCTCAGAGGTCGTGCTCGATCTGTGGCATACTTGTGCGTCCGCTGGTCGAAGTTGCAAACTTGTGCGTAAAGGATGTCAATAGTGAGTGGTTCCGTGCGGGCGTCAAGGACCGAGACTAAAGGATTATAGTCAAGGTCCAGGTCCCGAAACTCCGAAAGAATGTAGGAGATCAGCTTGTCTTCCTGCAGTGGCTTCCCGGCAGCAGCGAGCTCGTCCGCTAGGTCCGCATCCGAGCGAAGTACGCCGGAGCAGACTGAGTTCGTGTTGGCAAGAGAAATATAGATGTTATTGATACGTGAACGAGGCTGTGAAGCGAACATGTTACCGGGGAGGTCCACAGTGCGTGCTATGTCCTTACCGAGAAAAGCACGTCCTTTTGACATGTTTTGCTGATTTGCCACTAATGTGGACATGCAAGAGTTGTAGACAGGATCGCCAGTGTGACTGTGTGAGCAAGGCAAGTGGTGGTGCTGCCCGGGCAGAAGAAACGCCATCTCCCTGTCGATCAATGTCGTCTTCATTCTACGCGGGTTTTCTTGTCACGCTTCTCTTTTCATTTAACTTAGGCTAGACAGGCTGGTCATAATAAGTATCAAGGATAGTATCATGCATGTCAAAAAAAAAAATTCTGCTTACTTGACGCATAATTAAATAAGGAATAGATGGTTGAGTATCATAATATGATACCGTAGCATATTAAATGATGTACCGGTATATGTCTTGCATGACAATAAATGAGGCTAGTATATATACCGAGTTATGATACTATGCATTATAAGGTAGTATTATACATATAGTATCATACTAGAAGGGTCGGGCACGCTTTGCTACGTCGTTCGTGTAGTTGGGTTTCTTAAAAAAATAATCACTTTGTTTTAAAATGTAAGATGATTTTTTTAAGAGGTAAATACACCCATGGTGCTTGAACTTGCCATGGATATTCACTTTAGTGCCTGAACTTGTAAAATACGCCAAACTAGTTCTAAAACTTGGCACGAACATGCAAATACGATGCTAATCCTGTCCGTAGACATAAAGTACGTCGACATGGATTTGTATGTGGCTGACATGGCACTGACATTGCAAGGGGCCCACTTGCAGCTATGAAACATGATAACTTAGTAATCTATGACTCTATGATTAGTGGGCCCGCCTGTCAGTAATTACGAAAATTAACATAAAAATGCCCTAGACGGGAATCTTACCTGCAACATGACGCTTGGTCCATGCTTGCGCTAGCCAAAAAAACCAGAATTGTATTGACGATATTGATGGCCCTTCTGGCTTAATGTGGTTGAACCAAAAACTGTTGTGTACATCAACGGGCTGCAGGTAGTGGCCCATTTTGCACAGGCTATTTTTAATGTAAAAATTATGTAAATAATAATCATGATAATTAAAGTTATATTCAAATATTCGCATGTGATAAATAATAACCTCATGCTACACAAATATCCATGTGCAGACCAAATAAATATAAAGCGGTTTGCAATAAAATAATCATAATAATCAATGGGTATTAAAAAATGTTGTAAATACAAACATTTAAAATACACAGTCATGGATTATATTTAACAATTTTATGAATAACTAAAGTATATAGTAATGAAATAATATATGAATAATAACAATGTTTGTATAATATAAATAATATATTTATTTGATATTACAGTTTTGTACATATTATTTCAATTATTCAAACATTTTAATATTTATATGCATATTTTTAAATGTTTGTATTTGCAAACATTTTTAAATACTCATGGGTTATATTTAAAATATTAACTAGCAATGTGCCCGTGCGTTGCAACTGATCCAAAGTAAAATAATACTTGTTCACAAACTTGAAAAAATTACTCTAGTTTTGATGAGGTGAGGGAGAGATGTGGTTGGTTTCAAGATACTAAGGTGTTTTCTGGACATTGGATCAGAGAAGTGAGCTATTTTTACAAAAATGTCACAACTTACCTCACAGTTTTTAGATGTAGACCTAATAGTCAAAAAAGACGGATGTCAGACACACCGTTATCAGCAACTGAATCTTTTATAGAAGTAGAGATTTCTAAACTATAAGTCAATATTTCTAAAAATTACAGTTTTAATAGGTTTTTTTTATTGTATACCTCTAGATATTTATATTTTGTGCACACTGATATTTGTGTGGCATGAGGCAATTATTAATAACACATGAATATTTGAATCTAACTTTTCTTATTATGATTAAAAATAACGTGTGTAAAATGAGCCACTGGCTGCAGCCCATTTATTGACAGAAGAGTTTTAGTTAAAATACATTAAGAATGAGAGGGCATCTCAGTTATCAAATCATATTCTATGTAGTGGCTAGTGCGACCAGCTCACAAGCAGCAAGTTGCTGGTTCAAGACCCGTCCGGCGCATTTTTCATAATAATTTTGCTACCGCACTGACAGGCAGGCCCACTAATCATAGACACAGATAGTATTCAAGTAATTATGTTTTGTAGATATAAGTGGGGCCATGCCATGTCAGTGCCACATCAGCCATATACTGTGCCATGTCGACGCACTTTACGTCTATAGACCGGATTAGCACCGTATTTGCAGTTCATACCAAGTTTTAGAACCATTTCGGCGTATTTTTCAAGTTCAGGCACTAAAGTGAACGTCCATGGCAAGTTAAAGCACCACGGGTGTATTTACCTCTTTTTTTAAATTCAAACCTTGTAAGTTTGATCAAATATGTATTTGTAAATTCATCATGAAATAAATTTCCATATTTTTTGTTTAATATTGTAGATGTCAATATTTTGCTCTAAATTTGGTCAAAGTTATTTTTTTTGACTTTCTACGTAGAAAGTCAAAACTAATATTTTTGCTTGAAATTTGGCGAACTGGGACTAAAGGTATTGGGCTTTAGTACCGACCCTTTAGTCCCGGTTCCGGAACCGGGACAAATGGGCCTCTGGAACCGGGACAAATGGGCTTTTTTCTACTAGTGTACAAAACTAATACCTCTTATATTTTGACCGATGAAATATTTAGTTTGGCGGATGGGAGGAGATGATAGAGTGTGTTTTATTCTTGTTTATAACGTGGTTATTTGGTGGGCCTTTCGTGCTGTGATGTTGTGTTACCCGTTAACCAACTTATACTTATGTGGGAAAATTTCTGTGTCGGTGGTCGCATTTACTACTATATTGGTGCTACAATATGTTTTATAGGTTGATTTTCGCTGATTGATTTGAAAAATCGTTGACCCAGTCAAAATCGTAAACTAAATCCAAAATTGAATACCTTAATTGAATGAAAGAGCTTCAAAATTAGGAAATAAGGTGAATTAAAAGAATTGAATAGGAGAGCTTGAGAAAGTGTTGACCCGGTCAAAATTGATTGACCCAATTCTAAATTGAATACCTCAACTAATTACGAGGCATTAAAAATTAGGAAGAATAGTGCATAATATAAAAGAATTGAATGAGAGAGCTTTGAGAAATTGTTGACCTATTCAAAATCAGGTGACCCAATTTTAATTGAATACCTCAATTAAATGTGGGCACTTTGAAACTAGAGAGTTTAGTGTTATTGAGGATGCATAATACTACTACATGATATTTCTCATTGTGACCAGCCTTACTACCGCTGTAATAGAGACGGGTAGCCGGGTAGGCGACGTCCTAAAGAAACAATGACAGCTTGTAATTTTGATGGAATGCATTTTGGCTCCTGGGAGCATTTGCTCCTGATGAACAGTGCCTATAAAATAGTGGTAAATGTTCATGGATTTTTGTGTTAGTGTCGCAGGCATGCCTGCCAATTTTCAAGCGAAGCCGAGCATTAATGCTTCGTTGGTGAAAATATAGATTTGGGGTTACATTTTTGGGTAACATTTGATGTTCAATTCGTTTTTTTCACAAGCCAAAATGTTTAACCTTTTTACCTAAAGCTTTGCAGGTAGCATTTGAATGTGACTATGAATACATAAAACAAATGAATTTTTTGACATTTCAAAATTATTTTTCGCGCGCAGGAGGAGCACATGCTCCCGGGAGCGAAATTGGATTTCCAGTAACTTTTGTCATATCATCTTGGTGACTGTATTCAGGGGTAAAGCAAAGTTTGCGAACTGTCCTTGCATATATAAACATACACTGAAAAACTGAGCGCGCACATTCAGACATCCTACACTATACTAGTTGGCGGCTTGCTCTGCTGCCGATGGCGCCACCATCTTCTCGCCGCCGTCGATCTTGGTGATCACCAAACATAGGCCAGGGTTCTGGAACGCCCATATCTGGATCTCGTCCATCGCTCTCAGGCCACTCACGTCGACGAAGCTCTTGTGGCTTCCGAATTTCAGCACCGTGTTGCCGTTGGACGTCCATCGCGTCAGTTGAGCATCCATCCGGTCGCCGGCACGGTTGATGTAGACCGGCACGACCAGCCCGCCGTGCTTCTTCCCCTGCGCCCTCGCCTTCTTCTCCTCGCTGCTCTCGCTGTTACTCCCAGCCGTCTGCCGCTTCGGCCTCTTCCAGGGCCCCTCCAGGTTGGCGACGTGGCGCCCCTCGTCGGAGAGGAGCGGGAGGAGGCGGGCGGCCTCGCCGCGCGGTATCAACAGGCGGCTCTGCTGCAGGTCGAGGTCCGACCGCTCGACGCGCTTGTGGGCGATGAGGTGGAGCGGGTGGTCGGGCGGGAGGCCCAGTTCTGCGCGTATCCGCGCCCAGGACGGCTCCGGTGGGCCGCGGTGGCGTCTTGCGACGCCCGAGGCTGCGCCGGCGGCGAGAGGGGCGTATGGGCACCACGCCGCACGCAGCGGAACGGCGCTGATCGGATCGGTAGAGAACGGTGCCGCCATGGTTCTGCTGCTTGAGGTGGACGCCGCGTCTTTCGTTGGGATCTCTCCGGCGCCGCCGATCAGTCCTAACGGGCGCCATACTCTGCCACGGGCGCACACTGCCTGCAGCGGAACAGCGTCGATGGGCTGACCGTACACTGCTGCTGGGTAACGCGTCTCGCCGACGTCGCTGCCGCGGACCACGATCGCCAGCGAGGACGGCCGTGAGCTGCTGCTGCTGGCCGGCGCTGATGTCCCCGGCGTTTCTTGGCAAAAACAAGCCGCAAACGTTCGCTTCTTGGGCGGCAGAACACTGTTCGCAACGGCCGCCGGCGGCGCGATGTTATCCACGATCACGAGCGCCGTATCCGCCACCCCGCTCAACGCGGCCGAGCCATCTTCCTCGACGACAGAGCCGCCGCCGCCGCTCGACGCCCCGACGGCGTCTGGTCCAGGTCCATCTTCATCTGATGGCGTGAGCGAGAGCTTCAGGTAGTCACGCGGCGCGTCTATATGCATCAGCGTCACCTCCCCTGGCTGCTCCCGCCGCTGCACATCCCCGGCGGGCGTGAGTGACAGCGTCAGGTAGCCAGGCGGCGCCGCGTCAGGCCCCTGCAGCAGATGTGCCAGGGACACCACCCCCGGCGGGCGTGAATGAAAGGCCGTGCCGGAAGAAGACGATGTTGACGTCGAGCAGGGCGCCATCTCGTCGTCGCAGGTGCAATGTCGATCGTCGCCGTATGTAGATTCAGCGATTGATTCCTCCTGTCCTCGGGTGTAAATATATATGTAGACTACTGAGACGGCCAGCCGGGCCGATGATTTGATACCGCCTGCGATATGTCATCCGTGTGCGGAATGAACTCGGTTTCCCATTTGGATTCGCATTTGGACTCGTTGCTGTCCGTCTCCCATCCGTGTTCAAGTGTTGGTGCGTACTGCGAGAAGTGTAATCCGAGCTGGAGTAAACTTTTCGCGGGGGAGCAGTTTCCGTGTCTTGCACAACTCCACCGCAGCTCAAGAGGCTGTCGAGTCGAGGCTCCATTGAAAAAGCAATCGAGTTATATTACACCCGAAATCCATGTTAGTATGATGTCTATGATGCTTTCATGCATGTTTAAGAATGAAAACGAGTGGGGAGAGTCCGTCGCAAGAAGGATCAAGGAGACGGAAGAGTTACATGAGAAACTCATGAAAACCCTCGAGGAAGAAAAGGAGACGGCAGAATGAAAGGCTGGCGACTTCAAAAAGCTGCCATATACTCGTAATTCAAATGCGCCATAAAAAAGGAGATTCTTCAATGTGGGAAATTTTTCATATTGAAAAACATTTTGCAAATTCATGAACTTCTTCAAATTTTCATGAACTTTTTTTTCAAATACATGTGAACTTATTCAATTTTGTGATTTTTTTTCAAAGTTACGAACCTTTTCAAGTCGTGAACTTTTTCCAATTCATGAACATTTTCTATTTTTTACGATTTTTTTTTCAAATTTATGATTTTGTTTCTAATTTTGCAAAAAAAATTCAAATGCATGAAATTTTAGCTCGTGAAGTTTTTTTTAGAAATTTCATGATTTTTTTCAAAATTCCAAATTTGTGAATATTTTCCCAAGTTCACAAAATTTTATCATTTTTGCAAAAGATAATCATTTTTATTAATTTTTCAAAATTTGCGTTCTTGTTTTTCATTTTTTTGTGAACTGTTCAGATCTACGTTTTTTCACCTTTTCTGACTTTGTTTAAGTCAACAGTCATCTATTAGACAGTCAACTAATTAACCGTTCAACCAGCCAACCAGCAAGATTTTGTTTGGAGAAAAGTCCATATTTCAACCCCGAACTATCCAGCCGGTTTGATATACAACCCTCATCTTCAAAACCGGTCACATTACCCCCTCAACTTATCACGTAGTTCAAAAGACAACCCTTGACTTGGTTTTAGGCTGGTCAAACCGGTTTTGATCGAGTCAAAACTGACTAGGCAGCCAACTCAGCAGCCATGCACGCACACGTCCTAACCTAGACCATCTCTCCCTCTCTCTGTTCATTCACCCCAGCCCCGACCCAATCCTGCCGCAGCCTGGGTCACCTAGTACGCTAGTCCGCCGCACCACCACCTTCGCCGCCGGTGACCAGAGACAAGCGGCGCCGCCGCACCACCGCCAGGTTCCCTTCTTTTCTTCCCCCTCTCTTCTCCTTACCCGCAGCCCCGACAACCTGCGACTACTGCTGCTGCTGCTAACTTGGGGGTGAGTTGCTGCTGCTGCCGCAGGCGAGCTGTTGTTGTTTCTTCTGCTAACTTGGGCGAGATGCTGCTGCCGCCGCCGCCAGCGAGTTGCTGCTGCTTCTTCTGATGCCACCGGTGAGCTGTTGCTGCTGCTCCCGTCGCTGCTGAGGTGCTTCTACTGCTCCCGCCATTGATAAGGTGTTGCTGCTACGAAGTCTCAGAGGCTGCCGCTTTCTGTATGTGCAGTACATCGTTTAGTGGAGGAAGAAGCATATTAGACTGACATGTTGGACCCACCACTCTTTTTTATTAAATTATATGCTCTTACTACAATGCCACATCAACGGTGACTTGGTCGTAACCGGTTTGACGAGCCCAAAACCTAGTCAAGGATTATCTTTTGAGCTACGTGGTAAAATGTGCCCGGTTTTAAAGACGAGGGTTGTAAATTAAACCGGCTGGTTAGTTTGGGATTGAAATGTGGACTTTTCTTATTTTCTTGAGGGGTGAGATGCGAGCCAGTGTCTCATTCGAACGGGCGAAGATTTAATGGGTCAAGATGCTAGACACGACTTCCAGCGAAAGTAGGTTTAACGGGAGCGCCGTTTAGGAGTTCTCCCTGTTAGCAGCTGCCTATTTACCTCTCCTTTTGTCACTATCTGATCCTCACTCCTACTACATTTGCTTTGTTCTTCTCTCTTACAGTGGAGCTAGGCGAGGAGAAGAAGAGATGTCAGGCAATGATGATGTAGTGAGTGTCTTGTCTCTTTATTCTTGGAATTATTTTTACATCAGTTATAAGTTCATCCTCAATATATAACTGGACCCGCCCTGTTTTTTCATCTAAGTTACATGTCTATCCTCGACACATAACTGAAAGGCCGACCAATTTTCACTAGTAGAAAAGGGGGCAACGGTTCAGGCCGGGGCAGCCCATTAGTCCCGGTTCAGACCAGAACCGGGACCAATGGGGGCATTGGTCACGGTTCGTGAGCCCAGGGGGCCGGCCGGGCCACGTGGGCCATTGGTCCCGGTTCGTCTGGACCTTTTGGTCCCGGTTGGTGGGACGAACCGGAACCAATGGGCCTGGCTCCTGGCCCACCATCATTGATCCCGGTTGGTGGCCTGAACCGGGACCAAAGGCTACCCTTTAGTCCCGGTCCATGCCAAGAACCGGGACTAAATGGTCGGTCCTCGTTGCGATTCACAGTTTAGTCCCACCTCGCCAACGGAAGGGCGCCCACACTGGTTTATAAGCATGTCCCTCTCTGCATTGTTGAGCTCCTCTCAAAATGAAAATAGATGCGCCTATACAGAAAATTTGACCTAAATTCATAATGAATTTCTCTGAAATTCATGGAAATTGATTATGAATTTAGGTTGAATTTTCTCTCTAGGCGCATCTATGTTCATTTTTTTAGTAAAGTTAATCACAAACTTGAGATTCATACAAATTTCAAACAATTCAAATTTTAACTATTCTAATTTGAAAACTAGTGGCACTAGCAAAGTTAATCACAAACTTGAGATTCACACAAATTTCAAACAATTCAAATTTTAACTATTCTAATTTGAAAACTAGTGGCACTAGCAAAGTTAATCACAAACTTGAGATTCACACAAATTTCAAACAATTCAAATTTTAACTATTCTAATTTGAAAACTAGTGGCACTAGCAAAGTTAATCACAAACTTGAGATTCACACAAATTTCAAACAATTCAAATTTTAACTATTCTAATTTGAAAACTAGTGGCACTAGCAAAGTTAATCACAAACTTGAGATTCACGCAAATTTCAAACAATTCAAATTTTAACTATTCTAATTTGAAAACTAATGGCACTAGCAAAGTTAATCACAAACTTGAGATTCACACAAATTTCAAACAATTCAAATTTTAACTATTCTAATTTGAAAACTAGTGGCACTAGCAAAGTTAATCACATACTTGAGATTCACACAAATTTCACATTTCCCTCGCACCAATGGCTTTGCTATATAAGCAAAGACTTGGGAAATTTTCACATTTCCCTCGCAGTTGCCATGTCATTGTTTGGATGTACTTAATTCAGATGTATAGTTTGGATGCAAAAGTTAGAATTTTTTCTGTTCCTACATTTTTTTGATGATATTATTGTTGCATATGCAAAAGTTTGTGTGTTCATATATATGCAAATAATATGTCAATTTTTTCATAGAATTTTTATGATTTTTTTTGTAATTTTGTTCATAGAATTTTTATTTTGTTCATAGAATTTTTATTATTTTTTTTGTTGTAATTTTGTTCATATTGTGTAGGAATCTGAACATTATGTATGATCAAAGTCATTTATGTATATGTTCATATTTAGAAGAAAAAGAAGGAGATAAAAAAGGAAAATAAGAAGAGGAAGAAGGGAGAAGAAGAAGAGGAGAGAAATATCAGGAGAAATAAATAACAAGATGAAAAAGAAGAAAAAAAAAGAAGAGAAGAAGAAGGAATAGAGGAGAAGAAGAAAAATTCTTCTTGTTCTCCTCTATTATTCCTTCTTGTTCTCCTTTCTTTTCTTTTTTTTCTTCTCCTTTTCCTTTCTTCTTCTCCTCTTTTTTTCTTCTTCTTCCTCTTCTTATTTTTTGTTATCGGGTATGTCGTTGTCGACATACCCCCCTCCCCGATAATTAACTTTTAGTAATTAGTACTACTTAGAAAGTGTTTAATGGAATTAGTTAGAACTAGGTAAACTTGTTTATTTTTAGTAAGTACTACATTATTCTATTTATAGTAAGTGCTTAGTAGTTGAACTAGTTGATTTAATAAAACAGGTTTATTTTACTATAGAAGTAGTTTATTTTTAGCAAGAAAATTAATAGAACTAGTTTATTTTTTTTAGTTAAAGCAATTATTCCCGCATCGACGTGGACGATGCCTATGCCGCATCCTCGTCGTCGAGTCGGGGCGGACGACACCTGCTTGACCAGATGGGCCATGTCCGGGACTGGGCTCCGCTGGGGTGGTACTGGGAGGCGCTACCTTCCGGGGGGCGTAGCTTGGTGAGGAGCCAGCCCGTCGTTGACCCGATCCTTATTTGGTGGCGGTCGCGTGGGCCAGTGATGGTGCCGAGGCTTCCGGACACCGCGGAGGTGGTACGTCACCGTGTCAGCGAGGAGGACCAGCACGTCCGTCGCTACATGGTTGCGTTGGAGGGCAGGTTCAAGAATACCTGGCAGGTTCTTTAGGGATCTCACTGGAGCTATGATCCTGTGATGGTTCCTTCCCTTTGGGTGTCCACCGCCCGCGCCGATACCCGTCGGGTGCTACGGTTCTAGCTGTACTGGCGATATGTATGATAGTATTCGACGTGTATTAGTGATAATATTCGATGTACGTACACATGGAGATGATGTAGTTTTTCTTATAATTGAATGCATCCTAATTTGAATACTACTTTATTTTGCGATTTGATTTTTCTTATTGTATGCTCAAATTGGAGAGCACTATGCAAGGCATATGCATATGATTAGTTGAATAATAATGATCTAATTTAGTCTTTGAATTATGAACGTATAGGAAATGTCATCATCGGACGACGGAAGTCTCCCGGGGGAGTGTGGCTAGTGCCACGACGATCGAGGTCAGTGCGACAGGCCTCACCTGGACGATGGTCGGCGCTTCAGCATTAAGCTCGAGGAGACCTTCGAAGTAGAAACGGTACGCAACGACGACAAGTGTTTTTTCATAATTAAGCATGACTTCAACTATTTCAACGTGTAATTTTCATCTTTTACAATTCGAGTATAGTTTATCCCATGTCATGCAAGACGCTATGTCTTGGAGAGGATGGATTTTGAAGACCATGAAAATTTTGAAACGAAGAAAATTCACCTAAGGACCCATCATGATGTGGATTTTGAAGTAAAGTTGTATAATGCTGAGAGCGTAACCCATTTTGGTTGCAAAAATTGGGAAGCATTTTGCAAATTGTATGGTTTGATGAGGGTATGCTTGTCACCATGGATCTTGGTGATCCTGAAATCGAGCAAGACAATATGGACATTTGGGTCCTTGTTGATACGCCTCTAGTTCTACCGCTATGTGAGTTTCTCAAACATAGTGAATTATTAACTAATTTATTTGTTCATTTCAAAATAGTTGACAGCTTATTTCCATTGACAACTTATTTTGAAGTATCAAAGAACGTGCAGAAGATGGTAGATAGAACTTACTACACCGATGGCGCTGAGTTAACTTACAAGGAGAAAACTCATCTGGTTGGATTTTGTAATGATCTTGAGAATTACAATATCTACAATCGAACTCCTCAACATTATGGTCAATACGTGCCACTAGTGCACGTGTTGAACTACGGTAACTACCATGGAGATACCCTGGTAAGTTTTTTTTACTATTACGACATCCGTGCATCTTTTTGCATACTTCTAAAACTAGCTAGTACATCATTGCTAACTACGAAGTTATTACTATGTTTTTCACCAGAGAATCCCAGAGGATTGTGTGCCTCATTTGATGTATCAGAATGGCGGCAGCCTTCGTGTTTTCAACATATATCCAGGTCATCCTACGAATCTCAACTGTCCATACCGGATTTCTAAAAGAAGTGGAGATATGACAATCAAAGAATGGAAAAAATGTATGGACAGTCGTAAGGAGCTTCTTGAAAGTAAAAGGAAGCGAGGCGCAAGAATTGGAGACAGGATGATCTCCATTCTTCATAATGGAGAGTCAGGGTCTATATTGTTTTATGCTATTTTACCCTTAATGTGTTTAGGTCCTATCTGATACTGATGATCATGTGCTAAGAACAATTATGTAGGGTTGGGTTCGATGACTATGAGGATGATGATCGTATGACTTATTATTAATAACGAGTAGAAGTTGTATGATGATGCTTGATTAATTAGTAGGACTTGTTATTATATATGATGATGTATGATGCGAGCATGCATGAGTTATCATATATGATGATGTATGAACGTACATAGTAGTAGCGTTGGTAAACCAAGGATGAAGATATAAGAAAGGACACTTCTCTCTATTAGCTAGCTAATAACAACCTAAAAATAACCCCTAAACCTCTAAAACAGCCACTTTTTTTAAAAAAAGAAAAACCTCAGCTCCAGCCAGCTGCTGACGCGTGGAAGCCTTTTGGTCCCGGTTTATGTCATCAACCGGGACCAAAGGCCCCCCTGCCTGGGCTGCCGGCAGCGGCCACGTGGAGGCCCATCTGTCCCGGTTCTAGTTTGAACCGGGACTAAAGGGTGGACGTATTAGTAACGACCCTTTAGTCCCGGTTCAGGAACCGGGACTAAAGGCCCTTATGAACCGGGACAAAAGGTCGGGTTTTTACTAGTGTTTTGTCCACACCATCCATGTGATGCTCCTAAAATTTAGGCCATTGATATCTACTACGCAACCTTTTTCTTGTAGATATTGTTGGGTCTCCAAGTGCAGAGGTTTGTAGGACAGTAGCAAATTTCTCTCAAGTGGATGACCTAAGGTTTATCAATCCGTGGGAGGCGTAAGATGAAGATGGTCTCTCTCAAGCAACTCTGCAACCAAATAACAAAGAGTCTCTTGTGTCCCCAACACACCCAGCACAATGATAAATTGTATAGGTGCACTAGTTCGGCGAAGAGATGGTGATACAAGTGCAATATGGATGGTAGATATAGCTGTTTGTAATCTGAAAATATAAAAACAGCAAGGTAACTAATGATAAAAGTGAGCGTAAACGGTATTGTAATGCTTTGAAACAAGGCCTAAGGTTCATACTTTCACTAGTGCAAGTTCTCATAACAATAATAACATAATTGGATCACATAAATATCCCTCAACATGCAACAAAGAGTCACTACAAAGTCACTAATAGCGGAGAACAAACGAAGAAATTATTGTAGGGTACGAAACCACCTCAAAGTTATTCTTTCGGATCGATTTATCATAGAGTTCATACTAGAATAACACCTTAAGACACAAATCAATCAAAACCCTAATGTCACCTAGATACTTCAATGTCACCTCAAGTATCCATGGGTATGATTATACGATATGCATCAAACGAATCTCAGATTCATCTATTCAACCAACACAAAGAACTTCAAAGAGTGCCCAAAGTTTCTACCGGAGAGTCAAGACGAAAACGTGTGCCAACCCCTATGCATAAGTTCACGAGGTCACGGAACCGGCAAGTTGATCACTAAAACATACATCAACTGAATCACTTGATATCCCATCGTCACCACAGATAAGCACATGCAAGACATACATCAAGTGTTCTCAAATCCTTAAAGACTCCATCCGATAAGATAACTTCAAAGGAAAACTCAATCCATTACAAGAGAGTAGAGGAGGCGAAACATCATAAGATCCAACTATAATAGCAAAGCTCGCGATACATCAAGATCGTGCTGAGAGATCAAACACATAGCTACTGGTACATTACCCTTTGCCCCGAGGGTGAACTACTCCCTCCTCGTCATGGAGCGCCGGGATGATGAAGATGGCCACCGATGAGGGTTCCACCCCCCCCCCCTCCGGCAGGGTGCCGGAACAGGGTCCCGATTGGTTTTTGGTGGCTACAGAGGCTTGCGGCGGCGGAACTCCCGATCTATTGTGCTCTCAGATGTTTTTAGGGTATATGAAATTATATAGGCGAGAGAAGTCGGTCAGGGGAGCCACGAGAGGCCCACGAGGGTGGGGGCGCGCCCAGGTGGGTAGGGCGTGCCTCCCTGCCTCGTGGTTTCCTCGAAGCTTCCCTGACGTCTACTCCAAGTCTCCTAGATTGCTTCCATTCTAAAAATAACTCACAACACATTTCTTGATTAGAGCTATTAGCATCCGATCCCACACTCGCAGAGGAGCCGGCATTCTTAGTTTCCCGTTAGAACAGAGTTCTACAGGATCGCCGCAGAACCCTATATGGACGTCCACTGATGGTTTTAGTAGGTGGGCAAGACTACTGTCTTCGAACCATCAGAGCAAAGCTATAGAAGTCCTACGTCATGAGAGTGATGCTCTGATGATTTTGGCCACCATCAGGTTGTTGCCCCGATGTTTGCAGAATTTTCAGAGATTAAGCCCAAAGTTTGCACGTCGTCGGAGCTAATGTTCTCCCGAACTAGTTGCCATCACGATGATGCCCTAGCATCCACGATCTTTCCAGAAGATCTATCTATTACTCTATACTTAAAACGATAGAAAAGGAACAATGGAGATTTGACTATACTAAAGTCACAAATCGATCTGCCTCTTCCAAAAGTAGGCGGTGAATTTGACAGAAAGAGGAAACCAAGCCCACCATCATCTGCTCGCATAACCGTGTGAAATGCAGGCAAGATCAACTGAAGAAGGTCGGCTTGCCTCATCGTGCAAGCATAAAGCAAACAAAGCCTCAAAGGTATATTAAGTGAAGCAACCCATTGTGCCTTCATGTCAGTCGACTATTTGTCTACGGATATTAGATAATACAGGGGAGTAAGGAAATTAAGCGATGACCTCCTACGAAGTCCACATCACAGTTCAACGGTGCATGATACATAAAAGGTCAATTTCTGATCTGATCTGAGTGGAGCCTACAAAATGGAAGAACCTTCACCCAACAAGCCATTTCTGCATGTCAGCCACCGGAATGAACTATAGATACCTGTGGAGCAATCAATGTCAGTGAATCAAGGAAATGTGCCAAGTTATCGAGAAAATATGTACCAAGTTATATCTCACAATTTTTTGTGTGACTCAAACACAAAACATTAGCTTCACCATCATGGAAAAGAAGACCGAAAGAAAACTGAATCCTCTCAGAGTCATTGGACAAACCAATAGGAGAAAAGTTAATTTGTAATGGCACAACTTCAACTTATATTGTCAACATAGTCTGAAGTCTTTGGCTACATCAGATCTCAGCGGAAGCTAAAAAACCAGTGGTTCAGATATCACAATTAGAGGGAAATGTTGAACTGCCTAAATTACCACAAAGTCATAGCTAATAGGCATACTTTGTAAGTAGTAAGTACGAGCTAGACAGTCAGTGGCAAATCAAAACTGATAAAATTCACGCAGTAGAAGCCTCAAGCAAGACATATCATGCATCATCTTATTAATTAATACTTCCTTCAGTCAGTTTATATTTCTTTACTCTGCACAGCAATATTTGTTTACTCTGCACAGCATAAAAAATAATACTTTGTCCACTACTAGGATGAATAGCAGTTTTTATGATGAATCTACTCATGTCAATTGTATCACATATTCAACATAAATTATTAAACATTAGCGACCAAAATCGAAGATATTAGATTGCATAGAAACCATAGCAACATGCATCTTGGACCAGACAAAACTTACCCTTTAGAGGTAAGAGGGGAATTTAATCTTAGCCCCCCACTGATCAAGGGTAAATTGACTATATAAGTGTTGTACTTATAGCAAGTTTTACTGACTTCATTGAAAATGAAAGATTTTATTTGGATGTAGTTGCTCTTTAGTGAATCAAGAGTAGGTACTGTCTTAAGAGTCAAACAATGCACATGCCACTTTATTGAACATCGATGCGTCTGTATCATGTATGTATGTACACAATGTTATTCCATGTTTTTCCCTTTTTGGCAGAAAACTGTAGTGGAGGTCCCGACAGTGAAATATATTAAAACAAAAACAGGAACTTTACAAAGGAGCTGAACAAGAATTTCTAGGAGAAAAGAACACTAGGGGAGAGAAAAGGTAAAGATAATTACAAAGCAGCTAGGATGAAATGGTAGACAGTAAGACGTCGATTAGCCTAGTGAATGAAGCCACGCGGGGAAGGTCTTAGACTCTCCTTCCATCTGGAAGCTGTAGCAGAAGGTCAATTTTACAAGTGTTTTTCTATGTGTGCATGGCTAATCTAACATTTTGTTTACGATTTTAATGTTCCATTGCTTCAAATGTGCCATGCTGCAATGAACCTGACATCAAAGAAGAAAGGCATGCAGAAAGAGTTAAACCCAATCTAATAACCAGTGCAAGGTCCTGCACAGGTTGCCAGTGTTTGCCCAGATATCTCCAACAAGCTAGGCTGAATTCAAAATGGAAGATGCAATCCTCAGTTTCAAGAGCACCAGTTATACAGAGGACACGGGATGTGCAACTTACATCCATTTGATTTAGGTGGACAACTAGGTCCCTGGTGTTGAGGTAGTCTTGTAGGGATGGCAGATTTGCCCATGGGTATGGGTACCAGCGGGTACCTACCCGAAAACAACGGGCATGGGCAAGACTTGCAAAGATTTTGTACCCACGGGTAATGGGTATCCATACCCGCAAAATATATGGGTAGGATATGGGTACGAAATTACGCCCATGGGTAACCCAATGGATACCCACGAAAATTTAGTAAATTAAAATAACTCATATGACATGTGGGATCAACATCCAACTCCTATGACCAACCCTAAGTCTTGTACCATAAGCCAAGCAAAGGCCTTTTAGCTTGGGAGAACAACTGCAACTCCATATCCATTTGGGGGTGTTACGGGATGGCGCAGAATCTTTTAGCTCTATGTGTATTGGCATACCAAACGCATGTCCAGTTGTCATTGCTGTTGTAATCAAGGTGTGTGCTTTCAACAAATTGCTCCAGATTGTGAATACCATTTTAGGACTGCTTGGACATAGGCAGGTGGAAGAGATAGATAATGTTATCAAAGAGTTTCACCGACCAGAAAGTGATTTTGGCATCAAACGCAAAGGACTGCAAAGCACGACAGCTTCATTTCAACTGTGAGGTGGATAACACCCAGACCACCTATGTCCTTCAGTTTGCAAACCATTGCCCAAGCAGCAAGATTTCCAGCGGCCCGTGGTTTCAGATTTGCCCCAGAGACAGTGGTGGCGAGCATAAACGGTATTTTCTTTTACAGCTTTTACAAGCTGGAGTAAACCCATGTAGTAGGTGGAAAGTGCACTTAAATTTGCCTCCTTGAGAGAGGAAACTGGAGCATGAAGAAAAACAGCGCCCAATGTGGTTGATCAATAGTGAGAGGTCTCAAATGTGAGGACAAGACAGGCTCATGGGCAGCCCAAGATAGGCAAGGGGAAAGGATCACGCCATACAACCAAAGAGCCAGCAAAGGTTTCAAGTAGCCCTTTGAGACAGCAAAGCAATCGTTGGGAAGAAAAATGCATGATGAGAATACATGGCTGGAAGCATTGTTAACTTTATTATGAATTAGGGAAGATCAGCCGCAACAATGAGGGGGGGGGGGGTGTAAATTCCAATTCATAACCAGCACGAGGTGTGACAAAGATTTTGCTCCAGAACCACCTATATTTCAGCTTTGAAGAACCATGTGCTGTACATGTGAGCAACCCAAATTTGATAAGAACAAAAGGTACTAGGGTTTAGAAGAGATGTGCAGGTGCCGTCCTGTTTTTCATGCAAGACTCCAAGCTTGTTGAACCACCTCAATGAATCCTGGGTGCACATCCCAAATTAAGTTGAAGACCTTTGCTTTAGGGGCTTCAGTCTGAATGGACAGAATGTACTGAATGTGAGCCAAGGTGAATCTAGAAGAGGTTTACCAATGGTGTTAGGGAAGACAGTGGTTCAGGCAGCCGAGGTAAGAAAACCTATGTACTAGAATTTTCGAATTTACTTATTGTTTTGTCAAAAAAAGATAAGATAAAACCTTCGAAGAGTGTAAGGTAATCAATCTGACTTTGCGCTTTAATCTCATATGTAAAGTTTAGTTAAGAATTGAGGGTGACAAAACCTATTATTTTTGGAGCAAAGGAGAACAGACTCCCATAAAACAGCCACCAATTTGGGAGGGAATCCACACCACTGTCCAAAATACGGACGCATGTAGCGCCTCTGGCTACAGGGCTTAACCAGCCTCAAAGGAACAGGCAAAAGATCACAGTTCAGGACACAGCAAACTACAAACACTCTAAACGATACTCCCAGAAACAGACAATCTCTCACAGACATTACCTCGACGACATGTAGAGAATCACGCAATCCAGGACCCCGAAATAACAAGCTTTTACAAAATTCAAACAACAGCTACTAGACACAGCTCCCAATTGTCACCAGCATCCTCCCAAAACCTGGGAGTAGCAGGAGCCCAGCCTCTCCTCCTGTTGAAGAGCTCATGCGGCACCAGTACTGGGTGATAAAAACTATAACGTAAATATCATAATTAATAAAATTTCATACTTGTACTTGTAGATTTTTTTATGTTCAGAATCCTCAAATATTAGTGCATATGCCCAAAATTATAGAGATTCCAGAATTTATTAGATATAACCATTAATATTACTTATTGACTATTTCCTTGAGAACAAGTTTGCCGTATTTTATTAGATAGATCATAGAATATGGAATATACCATCTACTTTCATATTTCTAGCCCCTTAATTGTAATGGTTAATGGATGAACCATTACCTCCTACGAAGCAAGATAAATGTGGACTCTTGGATCACTTAGAATCGATGGTCCATAACTATCTGGGAGCACTTTATTAAAAGAAAAGAGGCTCATAGCCGTTTACACATGAGTACAAGCAAAAACTAGGTATAATACAGATCCCAAATGTACAGCACTGGAAATGGCAATTGCTATAAAGGAAGTTTAAAGTCAAATGGTCAGGTACTATTGGTTATCAATTACTCCGACAGCGTAACAAACTCACTCTCGATAAATTTCACAGCCACTAAGCTACCACTTGAAGATAAGCTTACCTGCTCGATCAAATACATCACAGTAGCATATCTATCTGACCAACCATCTCATGTATCGTGCAGAAGTTCAGATCCACCATGTCCACCACCAATGCCCATGCCTACAAGCATATGAGGTCAGGGAACCAACATCATTCAAACAAAAAGTCAAATAGATGTGAGGGGCATCAATGAGATATTTAGATAAAAGCACATATATAATTTACGGAAAATAACTCAGGTTAAATACAACATAGGAGTAGATAAACAGAACCCCATCTACTATCAAATATAGAGAATATTCTCAAAACAGTATAACCTCACTAGTGTCACAAAATGAAGAATATGCATGGTCAGAAGCTGACCGGAAGGGACAAGTTAGCTAAAACCGTTCCTTGTCATATCAAATTTGATAAAATAAATCCATACTAATAAATTGTAGATAGAACATAGAAGTGATCTTGAATATTCAAATTTTTAAAAGAAATTTAGACAGAAAAGAACAAACAAAGTTGACTTCTTGATTAAGTCTGGTGCAAATGAACTGGCCGCTTGCAACACGACTCTTCTAAAAGTGATAAATATGAACTGTCTGATAAATATCAAACCAACTTGTTAACTCTATTTTGGATTTAAGAGTCACCCACTGGTTTCAACTGAGGGAACTCAAAAAAATCATGATACAGTAGAATCACCTTGCTACAGAAACAAAACTGGCTAGTTATCACTAACCGATGTTTTCCTGGATCACATCACATAGAAGAAAAGAAAACACTGCAGAACAACATAGCTACATGTTGAAAATATCACCAAGCAGCAAAAGAAACAAATGATATGGCACTACTTGAAATTGTTAGCTGAACACAAAACAATGTGAACGACATGAACCAACCAATTAACAAAAGATATGTTGAATTTGTTATACTCACATTGTAAACAAACGCTATTACCTGCAGTATAGACACTTTCGAATGGATGATAGAAGCCCACGATTGTAGTATCGAAAAGTTTCTTCAACTGCAATGACTCAAGCTGTAGCATGAATAGGCTGGTAGCTGTCGACAGGAACACCACATTATTGTCCTCAGCAAACCCTGATATCGTAAGGACCCCTCCCCACTTCACTGAATTAAGGGGAAATAGCTTGTCAATTTCGAAAGTTCTTCCAATCACCCATGAAGCAACACCATCAGAATCAATCTTCCTCTTCCATAATTGTGCGGTGAATCTTGACAGAAAAAAGAAACCAAGCCCCCCATCATCTGCTCGCATAACGGTGAAGTGGAAACCGCCCCTAGCATAGATATCCACTGGCGCATGCATCACACTTAAGCTCTGCCTACCCAAATCAAACTCAAGGATGCCAGCCGCACTGCCAGAAAGCAACCAGTAAAGTGAATCCCCAACTAGGACACCAGGAAATGCCATATTGATCCTAGGGGGGAATAGCAGAAGAGAATTCGAAGCCTTGGGTGGAAGCAGTGTTGACATGAGATTACCCCATATGCCGGTCTCCGAGGAGTACACGCGGGCGATCGCTCGTGAATGTTGTTCGCTTATTTCTGTGCGTACCAAGACCACCTGGAAGTGGTGGACGTCTCCGGCAGCCCGAAGCACCGCCCCGTGGACAGAAGGTCCCAACGTCTCGAAGCCCAGGGGACGGGCAAGCCTGTGCTGATCCCCGGTGACGGGATCCCAGACCAGGAGCTGGTTCAGCAATCTATGGCGGCTGAGTATGAGGCCTTGGTGGCACCCGATGAGCAGAAAACGGGCGCCCTCGCCGTCGTCGAGCTGCAAGGAGAAGCGGCCCTCCGGGACACGATTGGGGGGCTCCATTGCAGAGTAGATGCCGTGAAACTTGTCGAAGAACGCAAGGAGGGGAGGGTTGCGGCGGTGGTGGAGGCGAAAGCGGCGGGAGAAGCCGGGGTCGGAGACGAGGCCGAACCAGCGCTTGCAGACGAGGGAGGCGCGCGGGATGGAGGAGGGCTCCGGGGGGAGGCGGAGCAGGATCTCGGAGAGGAGGTTGTCGTCCTCCAGCGGCGGCGCCGCCGGCGAGTGGGGGTGGTGGCAGCTCATGGGAGCGGTGGAGTCGAAGAATAGCCCACTGAAGAGGCTCACGCGAGAGTGAGGCCTAAAACTACCCTAGAAAGCCCAGCACGAGAGAGCCCACACACACAAATCGTGTACCCTCACCTAATAAAAAAAGTCGTGCATCCGCTGGGATTAGAGCAACTCCAATGGACCGACCGAAACGAACGGCGCTTCTCTGTTTTTTGTCTGTTTGGTTCGGTCAGGCGAATACTGTCCGCTTCCGCATTTGAATCGGCATGTACGCCTAACGCTGGCCCGACCCATTTGAAGGACGCTAGAAAAAATAAATAACACATGCATATTAAAAAAGAAAAACAATATTAATTAAACATAAAGCCGGCCACGAAGGCCGGCGAGAGTCCACGCGTCCATATTTACATTTTAAAAAAATAAAAACAACCTAAACTACAAGGCAGCGCGCTGCCCTAGGCGGCGTCGTCGTCGTCCTCGGGGTCCATGAGGTCGATGAGCGTCGGCGCCGGCCCGGCCCAGGAAAATGCTGTGTTCCAGAGTGCGGCCATGTCCGGCGCAGGCGGTGCCGGCGCAGGGGGGCGGTGCAGCCGCCTATGCAGCCGCGGCCTGGCGCGCCTCCTCCTCGGCCTCGCGCTGCTCCTCCTTGAGGTCGCGCTCGAGCATCTCGAGGTACGCGTCGTCGCGGCGCTCCTCGGCCATCCGGATCTGGCGTCAATGCTCGAGGTACCCCGCCTCCTGCGCCAGCGTCGCCCCCATCCAGACCGGCGGTGCGCGTACCCACTCGCGCACTACTCCTGTCCAGGAGTAGCGCTCGATGGAGGACGGCTCGGGCTCCGGCTGCTTCTCCGGCTTGACGAGGCATCGGGGAGGGGATGGCGGGGCCATCGGCGGCACCACGCAGTTGCCCGCCGCGGAGAGGGCACGTGCCTGTGCCATTGCCGCCTCGTAGCGAGCCTCCTCTTCCTCCGCCACCTCCGACCTACGCCGCTCGTCCTCCTCGCTCTCCCGGTAGACGGCCGCAAGGGCCGCCTGGTAGGCGTCCTCGGCCGCCTGGTCCTCCTCGCGGACGACGAGCGGCGGCGGCGGCTCGCTCCGGTCGACCTCGCGCACGCCTCGTCGCCTCACCTCCTCGTGCTCGAAGGAGAACCACCTCGCCCAGTTGGGCGAGTTGGATGCGTAGGCGGGCTCGCGGCGCTGCTCCGGCATCAGCAGCGCCCGCCGGCACAGCACTCCTCCGTGTGAGCCCTAGCCGGCGCTGATCCAGATGCCAGTCGTGCGGCAGGGTCACGTCGGGGTGCGGCAGAGGCTGGCGGTGCCGCCAGTGCCACTCCGCCTGGTGCACTGGCACGTTCACGCGCTGCCTCTGCCGGCGAGGTGCCAGCGGAGGCGGGAGGAACTCTGCGGGGAAAGGGGTGGCGGGGGCCCTTGCCCTTGCCTTGCTGCTGCCGGCGCCGGAGAAGAGCCCCATCTTGCTGTAGTTCTGGTGGCTAGGGTTTGCCGGCGACGGGGGATCAAAGTTTGCTAGATGTGGACGGTCCCGCCGCACGGTTGGCTTAAAAAAGGATGAGCACCGTCGCTGACGCGTGGGCCCGTGGTCATAAATTAAGCTGACCGCGTGGGCAGCGGGTAGTTGGACGACCGCCAGGTGGGGACGCCGCGGACGGCGAGAAGGCGCGTGTGGCGTCCGTTCGGCGTCTGCGCCGACGCATTTGGGGCGCAAATTTGGGCCGCAAATGCGTCGACGCGGACGCGATGCGAACGTGATTTGGGTTTGGGTCGGCGCGCTGGGCCGCCACTTTTGTCCGCGCCGACCCAAACGGATGACGGTGGACGAAATGGGTTGGCCCTTTGGAGTTGCTCTTACCCCGTAATAAATTGAAAAAAGTCACCTAAAGAAATTCGAATCATAAATTTCACTGAAAAACCAAGGGAAAAATGTTTTAAACCAACCGACTGATTTCTCCCTCCGTAAACCGTTTCTCCCGCTTGATACGTACCTCCTATGGGCCCCACCTTGCCGGGGTCTTCTCGCCCCCTCATCTTCTTCCCTTCTTTTCCCCTCACCCCCCCCCCCCCCCCCCTTTCTTGTTTGTCACGCTCCCATGGCAGGGAGGAGAATGGACTCCCATGCCCAACCAACATTGCTACAAATCAGAGAGGGCCATTGCAACCACCGATGTGCATCCCGCCGCAACAACCACTGGTGCTGCAAGATTGAGAGGGCGGTCGTGCAACACCCATGAGCACTAGTGTCGCGCCCATCGCCATGACCGCAGCCGCCTTGCTGCAAACCCATGGTGTAGAAGCACTCCCATATTTGCAATCGGTGTTGATAAACAAACTAAAAATTACTGCTTACAATATATCAGTTTGACAGGGTTTAAAATATATCTTGCCACTACCTGTGAAGAAAAACAATAATCTCTGTCAGCTTAGCTGGTTGACAATGGGTTTAATGTTTTGCATACGTAAAAGCTTGACTACCATCTGAGAGTAAAGGCAATTATCGATGAGCATAGGCAAACCCATGCTACGATCTCTCAAGATTACTACAAAAAAATGGTCCAATGTTAGTCGCCTCAACGAATCCTTTAATTGGAAAGGAAAATAAAACACCTCACTGAGTTCTTCAGTCACCACATCTCAAAAATAAAGAAAAAGGATATCCCCAGCTATGCACCACGCAGGCAGCTGCAGCTCAAGACTCTGACATTCGTCGACCAGAAATAGACAAGAGTTCAAAACAAACGCATACACGAATCTTCTCCCAGTTTTTTTTATAGGTAAAACTGATAACAGTGATCAGAGAGCTGAACACGCACACACACAAAATGCAGGCTAGGTCAATTGAAAGGTGGGCTTGCCGGCCTCAACGTGCAAGCATGGAGCAAACGAACCACAAAGTACCAATTAACTGAAGCAAACCACGGTGTCTTCATGCGAGTTGGCTAATTGTGTACACAAATTGGATAACGAAGAAAGTAGTTTGCGAATTAAGCGATTGAATCCTACTAGTCGACTTCACGGTTCTCCTACAGAGAAGCTCCATTTCTGCGTGGACCATACGAAAATGGAAGAACTGCACTCAACAAGCAATTTCTTCTCAGCCACCACCAGAATGTAACTCAATCTAAATACCTGCAGAGTAACCAATGCCATAAGCCAAACCAGTTTGAACCAGTTGTTCAAATACCTCGGTTTGAGGGAAATGCTAAACTCCCTAGCTTATGAAACCATTTAAGATATTTACTATTGTCATGGACAGTTGAAGGGCTCGTGCAAAATGAAGCATGCATCTGTTTGTAGCAGTTTTTAGATACATACGATCTAAATGTGGTCAGTACAAAATAGAGATTAATAAAATTCATGCAGTACAAGCCTCAAGCAAGGGATCATATACTTCATTTTGTTAATTACTTCAGTCCACAATAGATATCTTTCTTTAACTGCACTGTGTAAAAAGACAATACTTTGACAGCTACTCAGGTCGAAAACAGTGATTATGATTAATACTGTCATGCCATTCTTTTTATCATCCGTCTAATATAACTTATAAAATATTAAATATATATATATAGTGGCCAAAATCAAAGATTTTTTTTTTCAAACGGAAAATCAAAGAAATTTAGAACTGCACAGAAACCAAGCAAACATGAAGCTTAGCCCAAACAGCCTACACTAGTAAAGCTCTTTTGGGGTAAATTTGACAAAAGGGAACAAATTATTTGGATGTAATTACTCCTTAATGTATCATGATTCACTCCACGGATGTCTGCCATGTATTGCAAATTACATTTTAATACCCCTACCCTGGATGAATCGCCAGCAAAACAGCACCAGATCAGGCAGGTGCAGTTCAGCATTCATCAAGCAGCATCGGATAAAATTTCAACCGAAACACATGGAAAAATACGGGACACGTGCAGAAATTCAATGTTGATATCTCCACAGCTGATACATGATGGAGAATAATCAAACGAAAAGCATCAAGAAGATGAACCCAAAGACAAAAGCAGCAAGCAATATCAACTGAAGGCCGGCTTGCCACATTGTGCA
Source organism: Aegilops umbellulata (assembly GCA_032464435.1). Lineage (NCBI taxonomy): Eukaryota > Viridiplantae > Streptophyta > Magnoliopsida > Poales > Poaceae > Aegilops > Aegilops umbellulata. The sequence continues at coordinate 356,435,500 of CP136059.1, read as the reverse complement.
AGCATAAAGCAAACAAAGCCTCAAGGTATCAAGTAACCAAAGCAACCCACTGTGCCTTCATGTTAGTTGACTATTTGTCTAGGGAAATTATATATAATACAAGAAGGAGATTGACTCATGACCTCCTACAAAGTCCACATCACAGTTCAATGGTGCATGATACATAAAAGGTCAATTTTTGATCTGAGTGGAGCCCACAAAATGGAAGAACCTTCACCCAACAAGCCATTTCTGCATGTCAGCCACAAGAATGGAACTATAAATACCTATGGAGCAATAAATGTCATCACTCAGTCAAGACATATGTAGTATGCATTCAGAGAAAACCTAAGTTATATCTCAAAAAAATTGTACAACTCAAACGCTAAACATTAGCTTCACCATCGTGAAAAAGAAGACAGAAAGAAAATTGAATGATCTTAGCGTCATGGACAAACCAATAGGAGAAAAAATAATTTGTAGTGGCACAACTTCAACTTATATTGTCAACATATTCTCAAGTCTTTGACTACATCAGATCTCGGAAGCTAAAAAACAGTGGTTCAGATATCTTCATTGGAGGGAAATGCTGAACTGCCTATATTATCACAAAGTCGTAGCTAATGGGCATACTCTGTAATAACCTACAAGCTAGACAGTCAGTGGCAAATCAAAATTGATAAAATTTATGCAATAGAACCGTCAAGCGAGATATCATTCATCATCTTATTAATTAATATTCCCACGGTTCCCATAATATAAGATGTTGTTACAACCAATATGTGAGTATATTGGTTGTAATAACGGGGAGTGGAGCACCCAGGAGCTCCTGTGTATTTTCCTAACGAAACTAAACACGGGGGGTAGAATGGGCACCCAGGTTTGATATCCCAAAATTCCAGGTTTTATTTAATTTCCTGGTATTTTCTGAATTCAATATTCATATGGGGGATGGAGCACCCAGGAGCTCCTTGGTATTTTCCTTGTAATAGCATCTAGTATTATGGGACAGATGGAGTACTTCCTTCACTCTGAAATACATATTTGTTTACTCTGCACAGCATCAGAAGTAATACTTTGACTACTACTCAGATAAAAGCGGTTTTTATAATAGAATCTAGTCATGTCAACTGTATCATATATTCAATATAAATGTCCACGTGGGTACATCTAACACATGTTTTGAAGGGGTGTATGGGGGCTTTGGTATAGAAGGAGAAGATGTCTTAAGCTTTGCTCAAGGCTACGACATGATTGTAGCTAACACCCTCTTTAGAAAGAGAGAATCACATCTGGTGACTTTTAGTACTGGCCAACACTCTAGACAAATTGATTTCATCATCTCGAGAAGAGAAGATAGGCATCCGTGCCTAGATTGTAAGGTGATACCTGGAGAGAGTGTTGTACCTCGGCATAAGCTGGTGGTTGCTGACTTCAGCTTTCGGATTCGTGTCCAGCGCGATAAGCGTGCCAAAGTCGCTAGAACGAAGTGGTGGAAGCTCAAGGGGAGGTCGCTCAGGTGTTCAAGGAGAGGGTCATTAAGGAGGGCCCTTCGGAGAGGAAGGAGGGGATGCGGACAATGTGTGAATGAAGATGGTGACTTGCATTCGTAAGGTGGCCTCGGAGGAGTTTGGAGTGTCCAGGGGAAGGAGAAGCAAGGATAACGATACCTGGTGGTGGAATGATGATGTCCAGAAGGCTATTAAGGAGAAGAAAGATTGTTTCAGACGCCTATACCTGGATAGGAGTGCACACAACATAGAGAAGTACAAGATGGCGAAGAAGGCCGCAAAGCGAGCTGTCAATGAAGCAAGGGGTCGGGCGTATGAGGACCTCTGCCAACGGTTAGGCACGAAGGAAGGCAAAAGGGGCATCTATAAGATGGCCAAGATCCGAGAGAGGAAGACGAGGGATATTGGCCAAGTCAAATGTATCAAGGATGAAGACTAACTCCTGGTGAAGGACGAGGAGATTAAGCATAGATGGCGGGAGTACTTTGACAAGCTGTTCAATGGCGAGAATGAGAGTTCTACCATTAAACTGGATGACTCCTTTGATGAGACCAACATGCGTTTTGTGCGGCGAATCCAGGAGTCTGAGGTCAAGGAGGCTTTAAAAAGGATGAAAGGAGGCAAGGCGATGAGCCCTGGTTGTATCCTTATTGAGGTGTGGAAGGGCCTCAGGGACATAGCGATAGTATGGCTAACCAAGCTTTTCAACCTCATTTTTCGGGCAAACAAGATGCCAAAATAATGGAGACAGAGTATATTAGTACCAATCTTTAAGAACAAGGGGATGTTCAGAGTTGTACTAATTACCGTGGAATTAAGCTGATGAGCCATACAATGAAGCTATGGGAGCGAGTCATTGAGCACCGCTTAAGAAGAACGACAAGCGTGACCAAAAATCAGTTTGGTTTCATGCCTGGGAGGTCGACCATGGAAGCCATTTTCTTGGTACAACACCTTATGTAGATATACAGGGAGCAAAAGAACTTGCATATGGTGTTCATTGACTTGGAGAAGGCCTATGATAAGATATCACGGAATGTCATGTGGTGGACCTTGGAGAAACACAAAGTCCCAACAAAGTACATTACCCTCATCAAGGACATGTACGATAATGTTGTGATAACTGCTCGAACAAGTGATGCCGACACTGATGACTTCCCGATTAAGATAGGACTGCATCAGGGGTCAGCATTGAGCCCTTGTCTTTTTGCCTTGGTGATGGATGAGGTCACAAGGGATATACAAGGAGATATCCCATGGTGTATGCTCTTTGAAAATGATGTGGTGCTAGTTGACGATAGTAGGATGGGGGTAAATAGGAAGTTAGAGTTATGGAGACGAACCTTGAATCGAAAGGGTTTAGGCTTAGTAGAACTAAAACCGAGTACGTGATGTGTAGTTTCAGTACTACTAGGTGTGAGGAGGAGGAGGTTAGCCTTGATGGGCAGGTGGTGCCTCAAAAGGAGACCTTTTGATATTTTGGGTCAATGTTGTAGGATGATGGGGGTATCGATGAAGATGTGAATCATCGAATCAAAGCTGGATGGATGAAGTGGCACCAAGCTTCTGGCATTCTCTATGACAAGAGAGTGCCACAAAAGCTAAAAGACAAGTTCTACAGGACGGTGGTTCGACCCGCGATTTTGTATGGCGCCGAGTGTTGGCCGACTAAAAAGTGACATGTTCAATAGTTAGGTGTGGCGGAGATGCATATGTTGAGATGGATGTGTGGCCACACAAGGAAGGATCGAGTCCGGAATGATGATATACGGGATAGAGTTGGGGTAGCACCAATTGACAAGAAGCTTGTCCAAGATCGTCTGAGATGGTTTGGGCATATTCAGCGCAGGCCTCCGGAAGCTCCAGTGCATAGCGGACGGCTAAAGCAAGCGGAGAATGTCAACAGAGGTTGGGGTAGACCGAATTTGACATGGGAGGAGTCCGTTAAGAGTGAAGGATTGGAGTATCACCAAAGAACTAGCCATGAGTCATGAGTTGAGTCGCGAGATCTTATAAGTTTCACCTCTAGCTTACCCCAACTTGTTTGGGACTAAAGGCTTTGTTGCTGCTGCTATAGCAACCAACATTGAGGAGATTAGACTGCATAGAAACCATAGCAACATGCATTTTGAACCACACAAGACTTATCCTTTAGAGATAAGAGGAGAGTTCAATCTTACCGCCCCCCCCCCCACTTATCGGGGTAAATTGACTATGTAAGTGTTTTATTTATAGCAAGTTTTACTTTTTTTTATCAAGCAACCAGCAGGAGCACTACCTTATCATATAGAAGAGAACTGACCAGTTTATAAGGAAAACTGACCAAACACCGATACACATCTGGAACACCCACACCAACCCTGAGGCTGCGTAACCAACGAGTCGACAACCTTGCTACCCAAGCAGCCAAGGTCGACACCCTGCAACACGACCCAGAGTCACCGCTCCGGCATACAAAACCTGAAGCAAACACACGCGCCAACCCCAAGGCCGCACACCAGCCTTGCCGACGACTCAGCCACCCAAGCAACCAAATGAATCGCCCAACAACACGACATAGAGCCGCCGCTCCGACCTCCCCACCAGCCCCATGGCCACCAACCATGCTAACGAGTCTGCTGCCCAAGTGACCAAACCTTGACGGACCACAACAGGAAGACGAATCTCGAAGCCGCCACTCTGGCGTACGAAACCTCACACGCCGAGTCCGAGGCCGCACACCAGCCTTGTCGACGACTCTTCCACCGCCTAAGCAATTAAAATTGACACCCTGCAACACTAACAAATCCTGGAGCCACCGCTCCGACCTCCCCACTGGCCCCAAGGCCGTGCACCAACCTTGTCGACGAGTATGCTGCCCAAGCGACCAATACCTGATGCACTGCAGGAAGATGAATCACAGAGCCGCTGCTCCGCCCCCACACCGCCCCCGAGGCCACGCACCCACCTAGTCAACAGTGCAACTGCAAGAACACGCAAGGCACTACCTTCAGATGGAAGACCGGATCTCCAAGGCGACGCCCTCCTAGGGGAACGACAGGTATGCCACCGACGCTCGCTTCGGCCAATGCCGAACTTAGGTTTCCACTCGAAGAGCATGAAAGCAGGATGAGGGAGGAGAAGGGGCTTCACGACAACGCCTACAAGAAGGGTAACGGTCCAAGGACGACAAGCAGGTGACGACGGAGGAGAAGGGGCTTCACGACAACGCCTACAAGGGTAATGGCCCGAGGACGCTGTCATTGGCATCAACTGATATTAGTGCTAGGCTTTCACCCGGAGATCACCGAACCCAAAGTCAACACATCACGCCCAACCATCCACCAAAGCCATAGTAGTCATGCATCACAGGCGGGTTGACGTCACCAACCACCACCACCATATCCTAAGCATCGCACTAACGGAACCCACCATGACACCTTGCTTTGTGGAAGGGACTGCCGCGACTACCACTTCACACTATGTCATGCTGCCTTCCCTCGATCGTAGCTCCAACGAGCACATGAAGCATGGACATCGCCGCCCTCACGGCCAAATGACCAACTGCTACACCACCACGCCACCCGCCCCATGTTGCTGCCTCAACGCTATCGACATGGATCGAACCTAGGAGTGGGGGCCCAAGATCAGCCAACATGTTGCAGCCTTCGCCGGCCACCCGACACTAGGCCACCGTCCCTCCGCACCACAGCGAAACGCCGAAGCCATGGGACAACCGATGGCCGCCTCCGCGAGATCTGGATGAGAGCCGCTCGATCCGCCTCTCCTACAACCACATGATGATCGCCACATCACATAAACAAGGAGAGCCGCTCGATCTGCCGCATATGCGCCCTCCGACGACCACCTGATGTCTGCCAAATCACTTACTCCCTCCATCCACATATATAGGGCCTAATGCATTTTTTGAGGTAGCTTTTGACCAATGATAAAATTATTAGTACATGAGATGTATGATATAAAATTAATATCAAGAGGAGGGTTGTGATAGGCTTGACGAGCCAACGTAAAAACTAGCTAGTGGCATGGGTATGAAACTCATTTGAGCGAGAGTAGTACTAGGATGGGTGACCTCCTTGGAAGTCCTTGTGAAAGGGTTTCATCTCTTAAGGGTTGTGATAGGCTTGGCGAGCCAACGTAAAAACTAGCCAGCCTTTTGGGTATGAAACCCATTTGGGCGAGAGTAGTACTAGGATGGGTGACCTCTTGGGAAGGAAGGGTTTTATATCTAGCATACCCCAACTTGTTAGGGACAAAAGGCTTAGTAAGTAAGAAAGAAGATCCTTTCAGATAGGAATTCGATGGAATACTTTGTGTAACATGCATGCCATATATTATTGTGCTAACCCGTGGTCAAAGGTAACCTCGAAATATGTATTAGGCCCTATATATGTGGATAGAGGTAGTGCGTGTTATATTAAGAGTCAGTTGATGCAAGACTGACACTTTTCTTTAACATCGACGCGTCTATATCACGTATGTATGTACACAATGTTTTTTTTCAATCGCCGCGGGGGAGGGCGAGAGGTTCCCCACCTGATTTTTCTTCGAGATTTATAATTCATTAAGATTCATAAGAAAGGGATCGGTCATGTCTTGTCTTGAGATTAGTAATTCATTGAGATTCATAAGAGGATAAGTCACGCATAGGCCGAATTGTTCTTTCTATTTAGGATCAAAGATCACATTGTGCATTACATCACAAGGTTGTAGCCTCTGTTGTTTAAAGACAACTTTATTTCATGCATCCATACATTCCATAGATCCATAGAATGGGTAATGTGATGAACAAATTTGGCTTGATTCACAAGGTGGAGGGCATTTGGGTTTCCTATACCCTAGCGATATCGTGTGAGTCCAGTCGTAGACCTGCCTATCGCCAGACAACTTTTGCTGCGAAGCATTGGAGGAAGAGGTGTGCGATGGTTCCGTCGTGGTTGGTACACATGGATGGGTCCAAGATAGTTTTCTTGTACAGGTTGAAACATGTGTTGAGGCGGTGGTTGTGGAGGAGCCAGCCGAAGATTTTAAACTTTATTAACTACGAGCGGTAAAAGGGTGACACATTGCTGATGTGACGGCGATCCGTTTTACCTAGTCTGCGTGGACAAGACATGCACGTGTCCATGCATTTAATGCAATACTGATAGCTATACAAGGCTATTGTGGTATCCCCTCGTTCCTATAAGAGGACCGAAGCTGTATGTAAAAAAGGTTGGACAATATCAGAAACAAGGCTAGGGCAAGGAGAACTACTTCACCTCAACAACAGTAGTGTTTTTCTCTTCCTCGAGTACACCAAAGAAGAATCCTAACTCACCATTGTGATCAAGCCACCACATAATGAGATAAGCAGCAGGAATTAGGGTTTTACACCTCAGCGTGGCCTCAACCTGGGTAAAAAACCTTGTCTTCTCCACCTTTTTGCATTTGAGGAGATCTTGATTGTTTAGCCCCTAGCCAAACTAAAAAGGAGGCGTCTCTCATTCCCGGTGTCGAGCTCGCACACCAACAAGAGCATTGGCACTCAAGTTCCCTGATTGTAGGCTGTGGCGTAGGCGATTCATGTGTTGGTGGGCTCCTCTCATCCCCGGTGCAGGTGGTGGGTGGGCGTGGTAGTGTGTGGAAGAAGCTAAGTGCGGTGTATGGGTCAGGTGTACGCTAGTTGAGGGAGGCTAGATGGTGTTGGCTGTTGCGCAAAAGCAAACGAGGTCATATGAACGGGGGACTAGTTTTCCAACGGTGGTCGTCATTCACTGGCAGCTGGAGCAAACGCGGAGGCGTGCGCGACCAACGCTCACCATCTGCACCACCCATACGCCACAGCCTATGGTCAGGGTACTTGAGGGCCAACACTCTCCTCCCCCCTCGTCTTCCCCAACCCAGTTGCAAAGTCCTATCCGTATTGCCCCAACCTATGTGGCGCCCTATCTCGAAGCACTTGTCTCCTCCCCAAGGAGGCTCGCCCCAAAGAGTCGTGCGCGCTCCCCATCCAGAAATCCCGCCAATAAATTTCCCAGACCACAGCACCCCATGGACAAAACTTGCCTCGCTGCTTCCGTTGCCTCACCAAAGGCCACCTTGTTGAACATTGTCGAGATCCCATACGCTGAGCTTGTTGTGGCAGATCGAGCCACTGCAACTTCGATTGCACCAAACCCCACCCACTCGCCTTCCACTACCCACCTTTCACTGTGTGCCTCATCGCCATGGAGGACTCTCAAAGCGAGCCACGGGAGCAGCAAGGTCCAAGCCACCTCCAGATCGGGGAGCAGAGAGTGGTGTTGCACCACCCGTTTGTGCGTAGCGGCCACAACGTCGCTCTACCTAACGCTCCCGTGATCCACGAGAATGGAAACGACTCCACCACCTCCAAGGATTCACACCAAGCACGTTGCTCTCGTCGTACGACAGGAGGGCGGGCAAGGCGCCGATGAGATCCAGCTCCACCACCATTGGCGGCTCCCTCCTCCTGCCTAGCCGGCGCTCCACTGCCACCCCACGCTCATCCACAACCTCTGCCCTGTCGATGCAAACCAATGGTACCCATAGATCTACATGCTGCAAGGCTTGGTCTGCGACGTGCGCCACTTCGCCCACGGCACGCTCACCGCAATCCTCATCCGCAGTGCCATGGAGAGCCTTGGCGACAACCCACCATTCTCTTTTAGGGCCGCCAAGGGCTGCACACGCTGCTCATCTTCAACATTGAGGAGGATCGAGAGGCAACCATGCCTCTTTTCCCATACACCTTTGAGGGGGTACGCATCAAGCTAGAGCGCCTAGAGGACGCTCCCATCTGTGTGCTCACGTCGTTCGACCGCCTGGTTGAGCTGGAGACCACATCATACCTGTATTAGTTGTGGCACGCACAAGGAGACAACTTTGTCTTCGGCCAACTCTACTGCATGGCCCACCTCTGCCTCACATCAGGTGACTACACTGCCATGCGAGCTTACGTTCAGAAGATTGAAGCTCCTCACCCACCACCCGATGGCTGCATCCTACGTCTGCTGTTCGCCGAGATCATTAACGTCAATCTCCGCGTCGTCAAGACCTAGGTCGTCATCGATGGCCACATCACCATGGACGACCACAATGGATGCGACCAACCACCCAACCAACACACATAGGGCATGGCATGGTTGTTGAGGCGAGATCTTTCACCAGAGGTCAGCCGCCTTCCTCAGTCTCTCGTTAGTGATTCCTTCGCTCGCCACCAGCAGGACGCGAGGTCTGGTTGGGTGAAGGCTGCACTACTTTGCTCTACCCGTCCGCACCACCCACCAAGAGCGCCCCTGGTGACCATGTCACCCACGGCCTCCCCGGCTGGCAGCCCCCAATACATGCCACACCACCTTCCCTATGTACTCAACCACTTTGGCTCGGAATCTTCCGCAACCATTGGTATTGCAGGCAACATCTCCGTCTCCAACGCTTCTCCTCGCTCGCATTGGCAGTGATACCAACACGGTTGCCGCATCCATTGGCAATGTTGATCAACCTGCCACTACCAATGAGAAAATTTCACTCACGGTCCCTTATAATCCAAATCTTGCACCGAACAATTGCCAAAAAAGTGGCCTACATGAACAAAAGGGGGTAAAGTACACGCCACTATAAAAGGTGACGTAAACACCAGTTTGTTTCCTACCTCAGCCTTGGTGTGATAACAAAAAAACAAAATCACCACACTGGAACAAAATGGAAACATCTTCACCGACCACTCCCGTCCCAAAAGATGCAGATCTTAACGGATTACTACCGTGACCTTTTGGGCCGAGCCCACACCCCCACTTGGGCTTTCAATCTAAAAGACCTCTAGGTCGAACAAACTCCTCAGCTGCTCTCCCTGGACCAACCTTTCACCGAGCAAGAAATAACCGAAGCTAAGGCACAAACGGCTATGGGCCTAGTTTTTACCGAAAGCCCCGACCATCACTAAGCTAGCTTTCAAAAATCTTTTCACGCATTTCTTCCGGCTTGGCCTTGACACGGAGCCACTTAACCGTGCACTCATGATCCCTCCTCCCAAAGAAATCCCCTCCACGGCCGCCCGATGCTTTCCACCTGATCTCTCTTCAAAACCGCATTGTCCAAGCAATCGGGTAAGTGTTGATAAAATGGCAAAAACTGTTTGTCCCTCTCCTGGTCTCAAATGATTAAACTAGTTTCCTATCTGGAAGATCAACCTCCAAGAATTTCCTATACACAGTTAACCTACTAAACCGCCGTCACAGAGCTAAAGCACCAACGATAATTGACAAGCTAGATTTTAAAAACCATGCAAGCTAGTGGCTTCTCTAAACGTTGGTGCCTAACTATGGATCAATGACCTACTAGAGATTAGCAAAACCGTTGTCTTGCTAAATGGCACCCTAGGACCTTGGATAAACTGCAAACAAGGCCTACATCAAGGCGATCCTCTATCCCACTACCTTGTCATCATTGTTGCCAATGTGCTAAAATGATTGATCATTAAAGCTTTCCAGGAACAAAAAATGCACCCTCCAATCGGACAACATTTCGAACCACTAGCCTTTCAATACGTGATGACACACTTATCCTACTTCCAACAACCCAGACAGACCCAAAATTCTCAAAAAAATCCTAGACGACTTCAGAATAGCCACAGGCCACCAGCTCAATTTCGTGGGGACTACGTTCTGAATTCTAAACGTCAGCGAGGTCGGGGGGGGGGGGGGGGGTGATTGTAGCCGAACTGCACACAAAGCCTGCATCTCTCCCACAAACATACCTTGGTCTGCCCCGTCTCCAACCAACTTCACTCATTAGATTTCTAGCCCCTGGTTGACACCTTTGATATACTTAACAGGTTGGAGCGCTCTTCTCATAACAAAGGGTGGCCACCTAGTTCTCCTTTGTGTTGTCCTTGACAGTCTACCCACATACTTCATGGGCTTTTTCTCCCTACCAAAACTAATAGTTAAAAAGCTCGACAAAAATCGCAAAAGCTTTTTCTGGTCAAACAAGACTGTTCAGGTGCACAATGCTTGGTGGCATGAGACAACGTTTTACACACCCAAAACTGTCGAGGGATAGTGTTAAACACATCGAAGCACAATTTTTTTTGCCTTGTGTTAAAATTTGCTTTCAAGTTCTTGCTTTCCACAAACCTACCTCGGAAACAATGGATCCTTCATGAATCACCATACACCATTGCACTGAGACAAAAATCATCATACCTCGCTAGGCCAGTCCACAAAAACCTTCAGGCATTAAGAATGATAAACACTTGCATTGTTTGTAATGGCATGTCTACTTTCTTTTGGCTATATACTTGGCTCCATGATGGACCCACTAGCCACGGCATTCCCTGCCCTCTACTCCCACCACCTAAAACAAACAACATTCATCTACCAAATTATGCATGAGGAGATCGGCTCTACCCTACGTAATAACCCTGAAAGCACAGGAAGATCTTGCCTACCTTCAAATTTTGCTGCAGAGTGATCTCCGTCGGACCTGGTGCATGAACTCTCACGACAGGAGAACCGTTCACAATTGTCGATGCATATTCAGTCATCTACACCTCCACCAATGATGTTGTCATTGATAACAAGGTTAGAATCTTCGACTGGCTCCCCCACAACGACCACCTCAACACTCGTGTCAACCTGCACAAGAGAACAATTTTGGACTCATCTATCTGCCCCATGTGAAAACTATCTTGGACTCATCCATCTGCCCCATGTGTACCAACCACGACAAAACCACCACCCACCTCTTCCTCCGGTGCTCCATAGCAAAAAGCTGTCTGGCGACAGGCAGGCCTACGACCGAACTCACACCATATCGCCAAGGTATGGGAAACACAAATCAAGCCAAAGAAGTTCATCATCTTACTCATTCAATGGAAGATATGCGATGCAAAAGTTTCAATTGGCTTCATACAACAAAGGCTACAACCGGGTGATGTAATGCAAAACGTGGTCTCTGATCTCACCCTTTGGTCACATAGATTCAAATGTCCTGAAGAGAAATAACAAGCCGGCCTATGGCGTGACTTCTTCTCTTCAAGATAAAAAACAGCAAGTGACTTCATGGGGTCATTGTCAATGTTGATCGGCAGAATACATGACTTGTGGTGGTAGACCATCCTTAGACAAATGTTTCAAGTATCTATTTGGTACAACAAAGCAATTATTGGGAAGAAACTTCAATGATGAGAAGATAGAAGAAACGCCCATGTTGAGACAGCAACTCAACACTGACAATGTAAAGGAGGGGTGCTAGGGTCATTGTCAGTGTTGAGTTGCGTGTGCAACAACAGCTACTAGACACAGGTCCCCATTGTCACCAACATCCATCGCCCCCCCCCTCCTCCCAAAACCGAGCCCAGCCTCTCCTCCTGTTGAAGAGCCCATGCCGCACCAGTACCAGGTGATATAAACTATAACGTAAATATCACAATTAATAAAATTTCATAATTCTACTTGTACATTTTTCTATGTTCATAATCCTCGAATATTAGTGCATATGCCTGAAATTATAGATTCCAGAATTTATTAGATATAACCATTAATATTACTTATTGTCTATTTCAGAACAAGATTATCTTATTTTATTAGATAGATCATAGAATATGAAATATATCGTCTACTTTCATATTTCTAGCCCCTTAATGGTAATGGATGAATCATTACCTCCTACGAGGCAAGATAAATGTGGACTCTTGGATCACGTAGAATCGATGGTCCATAACTATCTGGGAGCACCTTAATAAATGTCAAGAGGCTCATAGCCGTTTAGACAAGCAAAAACTAGGTATAATACAGATCCCAAATGTACAACAATTTGAAATGGCAATTGCTATAAAGGAAGTTTGAAGTCAAATGTTCACGTACTATTACTCTCGATAAATTTCACAGGCACTAGCAACAGTTAAAAATAACACATAAAAATATCCATGAAGCAAAGAAAAGGGAAAATGTTTCACTCAGCTGCTATTTAAGATAAGCTTACCTACTTGCTCAAATACAGCACAGTAGCATATCTATCTGACCAACCATCTCATGTATTGTGCAGAAGTTCAGACCCACCATGTCCACCACCAATGTCCATGCCTACAAGCATATGAGGTCAGGGAACCAACATCATTCAAACAGAAAGTCAAATAGATATGAGGTGCATCGATGAGATATGAAGATAAACGCACATATATAATTTACGGAAAGTAACTCAGGTTAAGTACAATAGGAGTAGATAAACAGAACCCGATCTACTATCAAATATAGAGAATATTCTCAAAACAGTATAACCTCACACTAGTGTCACAAAATGAAGAATATGCATGGTCAGAAGCTGATCGGAAGGGACAAGTTAGGTAAAATTATTCTGAACCCCATTCCGTGTCATATCATATCGGATAAAATAAATTCACAATAAAAAATTCTAGATAGAAGTGTCTTCAATATTCCTTTTTTAAGAAATTTAGCCAGAAAAGAACAAATAAACTTGACTTATTGATTAACTCTGGTACAAATGAACTCGCCGCTTGCAACATGACTCTTCTAAAAGGGATAAATATGAACTGTCTGATAAATATCAAACCAACGTGTTTACTATATTTTGGATTTAAAAGAGTCACCCACTGGCTTGAATTGAGGAAATCAAAATCACCTTCCTACAGAAGCAAAATTGGCTAGCTATCACTAACCTATGTTTTCTAGATCACATGACATAGAAGAAAAAAAAACACTACAGAACAACATCACAAAATGTTGAAAATATAAACAAGAAGCAAATGAAACAAGTGATATGGCACTACTTGAAATTGTTAGCTGAACATAAAACAATGTGAACGGCATGCATCAACCAATTAACAAAACATATCTTGATTTTGTTATACCGACATTGTAAAGGAATGCTATTACCTGCAGCATAGACACTTTCAGTATCGAAAAGTTTCTTCAACTGCAATGGCTCAAGCTGTAGCATGAATAGGCTGAAAACTGTTGACAGGAACACTACATTATTGTCCTCAAGCAAACCCTAGTATCATAAGGGCCCCTCCCCACTTCATTGAATTCTGGGAAAGTAGCTTGCGCAATTTAATAGTTCTTCCCATCACCCATGAAGCAACACCATCAGAATCAGTCTTCCTCTTCCATAATTGTACGCTGAATCTTGACAGAAAAAGGAAACCAAGCCCCCCATCATCTGCTCGCATAACCCTGAATTGGGAATTGCCCCTAGCATAAATGTCCACTGGCACATGTATCACACTTAAGCTCAGCCCATCCAAATCAAACTCAAGGATGCCAGCCGTACTGCCATAAAGCAACCAGTAAAGTGAATCCCCAACCAGGATACTAGGATCTACCATATTGATCGTAGGGGGTAGTTGGGTCACAGAATTCGAAGCCATGGGTGGAAGCGGTGTTGACATGAGATTACCCCATATGCCGGTCTTCGACGAGTAAACGTGGGCGATCGCTAGTGTATGCTGTTGTTTGCTTGTTTCTGTGCTTACCAAGACCACCTGGAAGTGGTGGACGTCTCCGGCAGGCCGAAGCACCGCCCCGTGGATCGGGGTGACCCACGTGTCGAGGCCCAGGGGGAAGGCCAGCCTGTGCTGGTCCCTGGTGACGGGATCCCAGACCAGGATCCGGTTCCGCGATGCGTGGAAGATGAGCGCGAGGCCGTGACGGCATCCGAGGAGCAGGAATCGGGCGTCTCTGCCGTCGTCGAGCTGCAAGGAGAAGCGGCCGTGCGGGACACGATTGGGGGGCTCCAAGGTAGTAGGTACGAAGTAGATTTGGTGAAAACTTTCGAGCAAACCGAGGAGGGGAGGGTTCCGGCGGTGGTGTGCGCGGAAGCAGCGGAAGAAGCGTGGGTCGGAGACGAGCTGGCGCCAGCGCTTGCAGACGAGGGAGGCGCGCGGGAGGGAGGAGGGCTCTGAGGGGAGGCGGAGGAGGATCTCGGAGAGGAGGTTGTCGTTCTCCAGCGGCGGCGCCGCCGGCGAGCGGGGGTGGCGGCGGCGGCTACTCATCTCGCCCTCGTCACAACTCATGGGGAAGAGAGCGGTGGAGTGGAAGAATAGCCCAGTGTAGAGAGTCACGCTGCAAGCGAGAGAGGCCTAAAACTCCCATAGATAGCCCAACAAGAGACGAGAGAGCCCACGGCTGACTCTCATGATTAGAAATGCGAACCATTAAGAGCATGTCTAACCGAACCCTCAAAAACTCAAACTTCAAAACCAGTTTGAGGGTTGAGAAATTGTCGTTTTGAAGCCGAAAATCGCTGGCGCACATCAGAATGTTTTGAGGGTTGGTTTGAGGGCACTGATCTGCGCCCCGACCTTCAAACCCTCAGAACTGGACAGCAAGTATTTCAACCAAATTTCATACAACAGACATAACAATAATCAACAACAAATAATTATTCTAGTTATGATTATAACATCAAATAATTGTTTAAAGCTCACAACAATCATTCTACTTAGTACAACAATGTTTGAATCAAATAGTACATAGAAAAGTACAACAAATATCCCTTACAACAATGTTTGTATCACAAATAGGACATGGAATGAAATAGGACATGTTTGAATCAAATAGGCCATCATTGGCGACGGCCAAGCAGCTGCCAGTGGTGCTCGACCAGATCATTGCGGAGTTGGGTATGAGTGTTGGCATTTTCAATATCCCGATGTGTTTGAAGAAAAGCTTGAATGTGATCGGGGTTCCTCTCCGGTTGCACCCGGGTACCAACATTATCATAGAAATGTTGGGGAACGTTGCAGAAAATTAAAATTTTTCCTACGGTTTTACCAAGATCCATCTATGAGTTCATCTAGCAACGAGTCATGGGAGAGAGAGATTGCATCTACATACCACTTTGTAGATCGCGAGCGGAAGCGTTCAACGAACGGGGATGAAGTAGTCGTACACACCGTGATCCAAATCACCGGAGATCCTAGCACCGAAAGCACGGCACCTCCGCGTTCAACACACGTACGGTCAGCGTAACGTCTCCTTCTTCTTGATCCAGCAAGGCAAAGGAGAGGTTGGGGAAGATGGCTCCAGCAGCAGCACGACGGCGTGGTGATGGTGGAACTACAGTACTCCGGCAGGGCTTCGCCTGTTGGAAATATGCCCTAGAGGCAATAATAAAAGCATTATTATTATATTTCCTTATTCATGATAATTGTCTTTATTCGTGCTATAATTGTGTTATCCGGAAATCGTAATACATGTGTGAATAACAGACAACAATATGTCCCTAGTGAGCCTCTAGTTGACTAGCTTGTTGATCGACAGATAGTCATGGTTTCCTGACTATGGACATTGGATGTCATCGATAATGGGATCACATCATTAGGAGAATGATGTGATGGACAAGACCCAATCTTAACATAGCATAAGATCGCATAGTTCGTTTGCTAGAGTTTTCCAATGTCAAGTATCCTTTCCTTAGACCATGAGATCGTGTAACTCCCGGATACCGTAGGAGTGCTTTGGGTGTGCCAAACGTCACAACGTAACTGGGTGACTATAAAGGTATGCTACGGGTATCTCTGAAAGTGTCTGTTGGGTTGACATGGATCGAGACTGGGATTTGTCACTCCGCTTGACGGAGAGGTATCACCGGGCCCTCTCGGTAATGCATCATCACAATGAGCTCAATGTGATAAAAGTGTTTGATCACGGGATCATGCTCTACGGTACGAGAAAAGTGACTTGCCGATAACGAGATTGAACGAGGTATTGTGATACCGACGATCGAATCTCGGGCAAGTAAAATACCGATTGACAAAGGGAATCGTATACGGGATTAATTGAATCCTCGACATCGTGGTTCATCCGATGAGATCATCGTGGAGCATGTGGGAGCCAACATGGGTATCCAGATCCCGCTGTTGGTTATTGCCCGAGAGCCGTCTCGGTCATGTCTGCATGTCTCCCGAACCCGTAGGGTCTACACACTTAAGGTTCGGTGACGCTAGGGTTGTAGGGATATGTATGTGCAGTAACCCGAATGTTGTTCGGAGTCCCGGATGAGATCCCGGACGTCACGAGGAGTTCCGGAATGGTCCGGAGGTAAAGAATTATATATAGGAAGTGCTGTTTCGGCCATCGGGACAAGTTTCGGGGTTATCGGTATTGTACCGGGACCACCGGAGGGGTCCCGGGGGTCCACCAGGTGGGGCCACCTGCCTTGGTGGGCCACATGGGCCTTAGGGGGTGCGCCTTGGCCTGCTTGGGCCAAGGGGAACCAGCCCCAAGGGCCCATGCACCAAGGATGCTTGGAGAGGGAGAGTCCAAAGAGGGGAAGGCACCTCTGAGGTGCCTTGGGGAGGATGGACTCCTCCCCCCCTCTTGGCCGCACCCCTTCCTTGGAGGAAGGGGCAAGGCTGCGCCCTCCCCCCCTCTAATGCACCTATATAAAGGGAGGGGAGGGAGGGGTGGCCGCACCCTATTGCCCTGGCACTCCCTCCTCCCTGCAACACCTCCTCCTCCTCCCGTAGTTGCTTAGCGAAGCCCTGCCGGAGTTCTGCTGCATCCACCACCACACCGTCGTGCTGGATCTTCCTCAACCTCTCCTCCCCCCTTGCTGGATCAAGAAGGAGGAGACGTCACCCGTCCCGTACGTGTGTTGAACGCGGAGGTGCCGTCCGTTCGGTACTAGATCATCGGTGAATTGGATCACGGCAAGTACGACTACCTCATCCACGTTCACTCGAACGCTTCCGTTGCGATCTACAAAGTGGTATGTAGATGCTATCTAATCTGAATACTCGTTGCTAGATGAACTCATAGATGGATCTTGGTGAAACCGTAGGAAAAATTTTAATTTTCTGCAACGTTCCCCATAAAGTGGCATCATGAGCTAGGTCTATGCGTAGTTCTTCTTGCGCGAGTAGAACACAATTTGTTGTGGGCGTAGATGTTGTCAACTCTTCTTGCTGCTACTAGTCTTATCTTGCTTCAGCGGTATTGTGGGATGAAGCGGCCCGGACCAACCTTACACGTACGCTTACGTGAGACCGGTTCCACCGACTAACATGCACTAGTTGCATAAGGTGGCTGGCGGGTGTCTGTCTCTCCTACTTTAGTTGGAGCGGATTCGATGAAAAGGGTCCTTATGAAGGGTAAATAGAAGTTGACAAATCACGTTGTGGCTTTTATGTAGGTAAGAAAACGTTCTTGCTAGAACCCTAATTCAGCCACGTAAAACTTGCAACAACAATTAGAGGACGTCTAACTTGTTTTTGCAGCAAGTGCTTTGTGATATGATATGGCCAAAGTTGTGATGAATGATGAATGATCTATATGTGATGTATGAGATGTTCATGCTATTGTAATAGGAATCACGACTTGCATGTCGATGAGTATGACAACCGACAGGAGCCATAGGAGTTGTCTTTATTTTTGTATGACCTGTGTGTCATTGAGAATCGCCATGTAAATTACTTTACTTTATTGCTAAACGCGTTAGCTATAGTAGTAGAAGTAATAGTTGGCGAGCAACTTCATGGAGACACGATGATGAAGATCATGATGATGAGGATCATGGTGTCAAGCCGGTGACAAGATGATCATGGAGCCCCAAGATGGAGATCAAAGGAGCTATGTGATATTGGCCATATCATGTCACGTTTATTATTTGATTGCATGTGATGTTTATCATGTTTTGCATCTTGTTTACTTAGGACGACGGTAGTAAATAAGATGATCCCTCATAATAATTTCAAGAAAGTGTTCTCCCTAACTGTGCACCGTTGCTAAGGTTCGTCGTTCCGAAGCACCACGTGATGATCGGGTGTGATAGGTCCTTACGTTCGCATACAACGGGTGTAAGACAGATTTACACACGCAAAACACTTAGGTTGACTTGACGAGCCTAGCATGTACAGACATGGCCTCGGAACACAGAAGACCGAAAGGTCGATCATGAGTCGTATAGAAGATACGATCAACATGAAGATGTTCACCGATGTTGACTAGTCCGTCTCACGTGATGATCGGACACGGCCTAGTTGACTCGGATCATGTAATACTTAGATGACTAGAAGAGGGATGTCTATCTAAGTGGGAGTTCATTAAATAATTTGATTAAATGAACTTTATTATCATGAACTTAGTCTAAAAATTTTACAATATGTCTTGTAGATCAAATGGCCAACGTAGTCCTCAACTTCAACGCGTTCCTAGAGAAAACCAAGCTGAAAGACGATGGTAGCAACTATACGGACTGGGTCCGGAACCTGAGGATCATCCTCATAGCTGCCAAGAAAGATTATGTCC
Organism: Aegilops umbellulata; assembly: GCA_032464435.1. Taxonomy (NCBI): domain Eukaryota; kingdom Viridiplantae; phylum Streptophyta; class Magnoliopsida; order Poales; family Poaceae; genus Aegilops; species Aegilops umbellulata. The sequence continues at coordinate 356,416,737 of CP136059.1, read as the reverse complement.
TACGAGCACCGCTGGGTGACGCACCTATTCTCCCTGCAGAACAAGACGTTATGAATGCTTGGCAGTCACGCTGCGATGATTACTCCCTCGTTCAGTGCGGCATGCTTTACAGCTTAGAGCCGGGGCTCCAAAAGCGTTTTGAGAGACATGGAGCATATGAGATGTTCGAAGAGCTGAAAATGGTTTTCCAAGCTCATGCCCGGGTCGAGAGATATGAAGTCTCCGACAAATTCTTTAGCTGTAAGATGGAGGAAAATGGCTCTGTCAGTGAGCACATACTCAAAATGTCTGGGTTGCACAACCGCTTGACTCAACTGGAAGTTAATCTCCCGGATGAGGCGGTCATTGACAGAATCCTCCAGTCGCTTCCACCTAGATACAAGAGCTTTGTGATGAACTACAATATGCAGGGGATGGTAAAGACCATTCCTGAGGTATATGCTATGCTCAAATCAGCAGAGGTAGAAATCAAGAAAGAACATCAAGTGTTGATGGTGAATAAAACCACTAAGTTCAAGAAGGGCAAGGGTAAAAAGAACTTCAAGAAGGACGGCAAGGAAGTTGCCGCGCCCGGTAAGCAAGTTGCCGGGAAGAAGCCAAAGAATGGACCCAAGCCCGAGACTGAGTGTTTTTATTGCAAGGGAAGTGGTCACTGGATGTGGAACTGCCCCAAATACTTAGCGGACAAGAAGGCCGGCAAAACCAAAGGTATATGTGATATACATGTAATTGATGTGTACCTTACCAGTACTCGTAGTAGCTCTTGGGTATTTGATACCGGTTTAGTTGCTCACATTTGTAACTCAAAGCAGGAGCTGCGGAATAAACGGAGACTGGCGAAGGACGAGGTGACGATGCGCGTCGGGAATGGTTCCAAGGTCGATGTGATCGCCGTCGGCACGCTGCCTCTACATTTACCTACGGGATTAGTTTTAAACCTCAATAATTGTTATTTAGTGCCAAGTTTGAGCATGAACATTGTATCTGGATCTCGCTTAATTCGAGATGACTACTCATTTAAATCCGAGAATAATGGTTGTTCTATTTATATGAGAGATATGTTTTATGGTCATGCTCCGATGGTTGATGGTTTATTCTTAATGAATCTCGTACGTGATGATACACATATTCATAGTGTAAATACCAAAAGAGTGAAAGTTGATAACAATAGTCTCACATATTTGTGGCACTGCCGCCTTGGTCACATAGGTGTCAAACGCATGAAGAAGCTCCATGCAGATGGACTTTTAGAGTCTCTTGATTATGAATCATTTGACACGTGCGAACCATGCCTCATGGGTAAAATGACCAAGACTCCGTTCTCAGGAACAATGGAGCGAGCAACCAACTTATTGGAAATCATACATACCGATGTGTGTGGTCCAATGAGTGTTGAGGCTCGCGGTGGCTATCGTTATGTTCTCACCCTCACTGATGACTTGAGTAGATATGGGTATATCTACTTAATGAAACACAAGTCTGAGACCTTTGAAAAGTTCAAGGAATTTCAGAGTGAGGTTGAAAATCAACGTGATAGAAAGATCAAGTTTCTACGATCAGATCGTGGAGGAGAATACTTGAGTCACGAATTTGGCACACACTTAAGAAAATGTGGAATAGTTTCACAACTCACGCCGCCTGGAACACCTCAGCGTAATGGTGTGTCCGAACGTCGTAATCGCACTCTATTAGATATGGTGCGATCTATGATGTCTCTTACCGACTTACCGCTATCTTGTTGGGGCTATGCTTTAGAGACTGCCGCATTCACTTTAAATAGGGCTCCGTCGAAATCCGTTGAGACGACACCGTATGAATTATGGTTTGGGAAGAAGCCTAAGCTGTCGTTTCTAAAAGTTTGGGGATGCGATGCTTATGTCAAGAAACTTCAACCTGAAAAGCTCGAACCCAAGTCGGAAAAATGCGTCTTCATAGGATACCCGAAAGAAACTGTTGGGTATACCTTCTACCTCAGATCCGAAGGCAAGATCTTTGTTGCCAAGAATGGATCCTTTCTGGAGAAAGAGTTTCTCTCGAAAGAAGTAAGTGGGAGGAAAGTAGAACTTGATGAAGTGTTACCTCTTCAACCGGAAAATGGCGAAACTCAAGAAAACGTTTCTGAGGTGCCTGCACCGACTAGAGAGGAAACTAATGATGATGATCAAGATACTTCTATTCAAGCTCCTACTAAAATTCGAAGGTCCACAAGGACACGTTCCGCACCAGAGTGGTACGGCAACCCTGTCTTGGAAATCATGTTGTTAGACAACGGTGAACCTTCGAACTATGAGGAAGCAATGGCGGGCCCGGATTCCGACAAATGGCTGGAAGCCATGAAATCCGAGATAGGATCCATGTATGAAAACGAAGTATGGACTTTGACTGACTTGCCCGTTCAACGGCGAGCCATAGAAAATAAATGGATCTTTAAGAAGAAGACAGACGCGGATGGTAATGTGACCATCTATAAAGCTCGGCTTGTCGCTAAGGGTTATCGACAAGTTCAAGGGGTTGACTACGATGAGACTTTCTCACCGGTAGCGAAGCTGAAGTCCGTCCGAATCATGTTAGCAATTGCCGCATACTATGATTATGAGATATGGCAAATGGACGTCAAAACGGCATTCCTTAATGGTTTCCTTAAGGAAGAATTGTATATGATGCAGCCGGAAGGTTTTGTCGATCCTAAGAATGCTGACAAGGTGTGCAAGCTCCAACGCTCGATTTATGGGCTGGTGCAAGCATCTCGGAGTTGGAACATTCGCTTTGATGAGATGATCAAAGCGTTTGGGTTTACACAGACTTATGGAGAAGCCTGTGTTTACAAGAAAGTGAGTGGGAGCTCTGTAGCATTTCTCATATTATATGTAGACGACATACTTTTGATGGGAAATGATGTAGAACTCTTGGACAGCATTAAGGCCTACTTGAATAAGAGTTTTTCAATGATGGACCTTGGAGAAGCTGCTTATATATTAGGCATCAAGATCTATAGAGATAGATCGAGACGCCTCATAGGTCTTTCACAAAGCACATACCTTGATAAAATATTGAAGAAGTTCAATATGGATCAATCTAAGAAAGGGTTCTTACCTGTATTACAAGGTGTGAAATTGAGCTCAGCTCAATGTCCGACCACGGCAGAAGATATAGAAGAGATGAGCGTCATCCCCTATGCCTCAGCCATAGGTTCTATTATGTATGCCATGCTGTGTACCAGACCTGATGTAAACCTTGCCGTAAGTTTGGTAGGAAGGTACCAAAGTAATCCCGGCAAGGAACACTGGACAGCGGTCAAGAATATCCTGAAGTACCTGAAAAGGACTAAGGAAATGTTTCTCGTTTATGGAGGTGACGAAGAGCTCGTCGTAAAAGGTTACGTCGACGCTAGCTTCGACACAGATCTGGATGACTCTAAGTCACAAACCGGATACGTGTATATTTTGAATGGTGGGGCAGTAAGCTGGTGCAGTTGCAAGCAGAGCGTCGTGGCGGGATCTACATGTGAAGCGGAGTATATGGCAGCCTCGGAGGCAGCACATGAAGCAATATGGGTGAAGGAGTTCATCACCGACCTCGGAGTCATACCCAATGTGTCGGGGCCAATCAAGCTCTTCTGTGACAACACTGGAGCTATTGCACTTGCAAAGGAGCCCAGGTTTCACAAGAAGACCAGGCACATCAAGCGTCGCTTCAACTTCATTCGTGAAAATGTTCAAAATGGAGACATAGAAATTTGTAAAGTACACACGGATCTGAATGTCGCAGATCCGTTGACTAAACCTCTCCCTAAGGCAAAACATGATCAGCACCAGAACTCTATGGGTGTTCGATTCATCACAATGTAACTAGATTATTGACTCTAGTGCAAGTGGGAGACTGTTGGAAATATGCCCTAGAGGCAATAATAAAAGCATTATTATTATATTTCCTTATTCATGATAATTGTCTTTATTCGTGCTATAATTGTGTTATCCGGAAATCGTAATACATGTGTGAATAACAGACAACAATATGTCCCTAGTGAGCCTCTAGTTGACTAGCTTGTTGATCGACAGATAGTCATGGTTTCCTGACTATGGACATTGGATGTCATCGATAATGGGATCACATCATTAGGAGAATGATGTGATGGACAAGACCCAATCTTAACATAGCATAAGATCGCATAGTTCGTTTGCTAGAGTTTTCCAATGTCAAGTATCCTTTCCTTAGACCATGAGATCGTGTAACTCCCGGATACCGTAGGAGTGCTTTGGGTGTGCCAAACGTCACAACGTAACTGGGTGACTATAAAGGTATGCTACGGGTATCTCTTAAAGTGTCTGTTGGGTTGACATGGATCGAGACTGGGATTTGTCACTCCGCTTGACGGAGAGGTATCACCGGGCCCGCTCGGTAATGCATCATCACAATGAGCTCAATGTGATCAAAGTGTTTGATCACGGGATCATGCACTACGGTACGAGAAAAGTGACTTGCCGATAACGAGATTGAACGAGGTATTGTGATACCGACGATCGAATCTCGGGCAAGTAAAATACCGATTGACAAAGGGAATCGTATACGGGATTAATTGAATCCTCGACATCGTGGTTCATCCGATGAGATCATCGTGGAGCATGTGGGAGCCAACATGGGTATCCAGATCCCGCTGTTGGTTATTGCCCGAGAGCCGTCTCGGTCATGTCTGCATGTCTCCCGAACCCGTAGGGTCTACACACTTAAGGTTCGGTGACGCTAGGGTTGTAGGGATATGTATGTGCAGTAACCCAAATGTTGTTCGGAGTCCCGGATGAGATCCCGGACGTCACGAGGAGTTCCGGAATGGTCCGGAGGTAAAGAATTATATATAGGAAGTGCTGTTTCGGCCATCGGGACAAGTTTCGGGGTTATCGGTATTGTACCGGGACCACCGGAGGGGTCCCGGGGGTCCACCAGGTGGGGCCACCTGCCTTGGTGGGCCACATGGGCCTTAGGGGGTGCGCCTTGGCCTGCTTGGGCCAAGGGGAACCAGCCCCAAGGGCCCATGCGCCAAGGATGCTTGGAGAGGGAGAGTCCAAAGAAGGGAAGGCACCTCCGAGGTGCCTTGGGGAGGATGGACTCCTCCCCCCCTCTTGGCCGCACCCCTTCCTTGGAGGAAGGGGCAAGGCTGCTCCCTCCCCCCTCTAATGCACCTATATAAAGGGAGGGGAGGGAGGGGTGGCCGCACCCTATTGCCCTGGCACTCCCTCCTCCCTGCAACACCTCCTCCTCCTCCCGTAGTTGCTTAGCGAAGCCCTGCCGGAGTTCTGCTGCATCCACCACCACACCGTCGTGCTGGATCTTCCTCAACCTCTCCTCCCCCCTTGCTGGATCAAGAAGGAGGATACGTCTCCCGTCCCGTACGTGTGTTGAACGCGGAGGTGCCGTCCGTTCGGTACTAGATCATCGGTGAATTGGATCACGGCAAGTACGACTACCTCATCCACGTTCACTCGAACGCTTCCATTGCGATCTACAAAGTGGTATGTAGATGCTATCTAATCTGAATACTCGTTGCTAGATGAACTCATAGATGGATCTTGGTGAAACCGTAGGAAAAATTTTAATTTTCTGCAACGTTCCCCAACATCGCCGTGCTCAACGGAGGAGGAGGAGGAGGTGTTGGGGAGGGAGAGGGAGGCGCCAGGGCAAGGGGGTGCGCAGCCCTCCCTTCACCCCTCTATTTATAGGGGAAGGGGCAAGGGGGGCCGGCCCCTCTAGATGGGATCTAGAGGGGGGGCGGCGGCCTAGGGGAGGAGGCTTGCCCCCCAAGCAAGGGGGGCGCCCCCCTCAGGGTTTCCCCCAACCCTAGGGGCATGGGCCCTTGGGGGGGGAGGCGCACCAGCCCACTTTGGGCTGGTTCCCTCCCTCATACAGCCCATGAGGCCCTCCGGGAGAGGTGGCCCCTCCCGGTGGACCCCCAGAACCCCTCCGGTGGCCCCGGTACAATACCGATATGCCCCCGAAACTTCGCGGTGTCCGTATGACAACTTCCCATATATAAATCTTTACCTCCGGACCATTTCGAAACTCCTCGTGACGTCCGGGATCTCATCCGGGACTCCGAACAACATTCGGGTTACTGCATATACATATCTTCACAACCCTAGCGTCACCGAACCTTAAGTGTGTAGACCCTACGGGTTCGGGAGACATGCAGACATGACCGAGACAGCTCTCGGGCAATAACCAACAGCGGGATATGGATACCCATGTTGGCTCCCACATGCTCCACGATGATCTCATCGGATGAACCACGATGTCGAGGATTCAATTAATCCCGTATACGATTCCCTTTGTCAATCGGTATTTTACTTGCCCGAGATTCGATCGTCGGTATCCCAATACCTTGTTCAATCTCGTTACCGGCAAGTCACTTTTCTCGTACCGTAATGCATGATCCCGTGATCAAACACTTTGATCACATTGAGCTCATTATGATGATGCATTACCGAGAGGGCCCGATGATACCTCCCCGTCAAGCGGAGAGACAAATCCCAGTCTCGATCCGTGTCAACCCAATAGACACTTTCAGAGATACCCGTAGTATACCTTTATAGTCACCCAGTTACGTTGTGACGTTTGGCACACCCAAAGCACTCCTACGGTATCCGGGAGTTACACGATCTCATGGTCTAAGGAAAGGATACTTGACATTGGAAAACTCTAGCAAACGAACTATGCGATCTTATGCCATGTTTAGGATTGGGTCTTGTCCATCACATCATTCTCCTAATGATGTGATCTCGTTATCAATGACATCCAATGTCCATAGTCAGGAAACCATGACTATCTGCCGATCAACGAGCTAGTCAACTAGAGGCTCACTAGGGACATATTGTTGTCTGTTATTCACACATGTATTACGATTTCCGGATAACACAATTATAGCACGAATAAAGACAATTATCATGAACAAGGAAATATAATAATAATGCTTTTATTATTGCCTCTAGGGCATATTTCCAACAGTCTCCCACTTGCACTAGAGTCAATAATCTAGTTACATTGTCATGAATCGAACACCCATAGAGTTCTGGTGCTGACATGTTTTGCCTTAGGGAGAGGTTTAGTCAACGGATCTGCGACATTCAGATCCGTGTGCACTTTACAAATTTCTATGTCTCCATCTTGAACATTTTCACGAATGGAGTTGAAGCGACGCTTGATGTGCCTGGTCTTCTTGTGAAACCTGGGCTCCTTTGCAAGTGCAATAGCTCCAGTGTTGTCACAGAAGAGTTTGATTGGCCCCGACGCATTGGGTATGACTCCGAGGTCGGTGATGAACTCCTTCACCCAAATTGCTTCATGTGCTGCCTCCGAGGCTGCCATGTACTCCGCTTCACATGTAGATCCCGCCACGACGCTTTGCTTGCAACTGCACCAGCTTACTGCCCCACCATTCAAAATATACACGTATCCGGTTTGTGACTTAGAGTCATCCAGATCTGTGTCGAAGCTAGCGTCGACGTAACCCTTTACGATGAGCTCTTCGTCACCTCCATAAACGAGAAACATTTCCTTAGTCCTTTTCAGGTACTTCAGGATATTCTTGACCGCTGTCCAGTGTTCCTTGCCGGGATTACTTTGGTACCTTCCTACCAAACTTACGGCAAGTTTTACATCAGGTCTGGTACACAGCATGGCATACATAATAGAACCTATGGCTGAGGCATAGGGGATGACACTCATCTCTTCTATATCTTCTGCCGTGGTCGGACATTGAGCTGAGCTCAATTTCACACCTTGTAACACAGGTAAGAACCCTTTCTTAGATTGATCCATATTGAATTTCTTCAATATCTTATCAAGGTATGTGCTTTGTGAAAGACCTATGAGGCGTCTCGATCTATCTCTATAGATCTTGATGCCTAATATATAAGCAGCTTCTCCAAGGTCCTTCATTGAAAAACTCTTATTCAAGTAGGCCTTAATGCTTTCCAAGAGTTCTATGTCATTTCCCATCAAAAGTATGTCGTCTACATATAATATGAGAAATGCTACAGAGCTCCCACTCACTTTCTTGTAAACGCAGGCTTCTCCATAAGTCTGCGTAAACCCAAACGCTTTGATCATCTCATCAAAGCGAATGTTCCAACTCTGAGATGCTTGCACCAACCCATAAATCGAGCGTTGGAGCATGCACACCTTGTCAGCATTCTTAGGATCGACAAAACCTTCCGGCTGCATCATATACAATTCTTCCTTAAGGAAACCATTAAGGAATGCCGTTTTGACGTCCATTTGCCATATCTCATAATCATAGTATGCGGCAATTGCTAACATGATTCGGACGGACTTCAGCTTCGCTACCGGTGAGAAAGTCTCATCGTAGTCAACCCCTTGAACTTGTCGATAACCCTTAGCGACAAGCCGAGCTTTATAGATGGTCACATTACCATCCGCGTCTGTCTTCTTCTTAAAGATCCATTTATTTTCTATGGCTCGCCGCTCAACGGGCAAGTCAGTCAAAGTCCATACTTCGTTTTCATACATGGATCCTATCTCGGATTTCATGGCTTCTAGCCATTTGTCGGAATCCGGGCCCGCCATTGCTTCCTCATAGTTCGAAGGTTCACCGTTGTCTAACAACATGATTTCCAAGACAGGGTTGCCGTACCACTCTGGTGCGGAATGTGTCCTTGTGGACCTTCGAATTTCAGTAGGTGCTTGATTAGAAGTATCTTGATCATCATCATTAATTTCCTCTCTAGTCGGTGCAGGCACCTCAGGAACGTTTTCTTGAGTTTCGCCATTTTCCGGTTCAAGAGGTAACACTTCATAAAGTTCTACTTTCCTCCCACTTACTTCTTTCGAGAGAAACTCTTTCTCTAGAAAGGATCCATTCTTGGCAACAAAGATCTTGCCTTCGGATCTGAGGTAGAAGGTATACCCCATAGTTTCTTTAGGGTATCCTATGAAGACACATTTTTCCGACTTGGGTTCGAGCTTTTCAGGTTGAAGTTTCTTGACATAAGCATTGCATCCCCAAACTTTTAGAAACGACAGCTTAGGTTTCTTCCCAAACCATAATTCATACGGTGTCATCTCAACGGATTTCGACGGAGCCCTATTTAAAGTGAATGCGGCAGTCTCTAAAGCATAGCCCCAAAAAGATAGCGGTAAATCGGTAAGAGACATCATAGATCGCACCATATCTAACAGAGTGCGATTACGACGTTCGGACACACCGTTACGCTGAGGTGTTCCAGGCGGCGTGAGTTGTGAAACTATTCCACATTTTCTTGAGTGTGTGCCAAATACGTGACTCAAGTATTCTCCTCCACGATCTGATCGTAGAAACTTGATCTTTCTATCACGTTGATTTTCAACCTCACTCTGAAATTCCTTGAACTTTTCAAAGGTTTCAGACTTGTGTTTCATTAAGTAGATATACCCATATCTACTCAAATCATCAGTGAGGGTGAGAACATAACGATAGCCACCGCGAGCCTCAACACTCATTGGACCGCACACATCGGTATGTATGATTTCCAATAAGTTGGTTGCTCGCTCCATTGTTCCTGAGAATGGAGTCTTGGTCATTTTACCCATGAGGCATGGTTCACACGTGTCAAATGATTCATAATCAAGAGACTCTAAAAGTCCATCTGCATGGAGCTTCTTCATGCGTTTGCCACCTATGTGACCAAGGCGGCAGTGCCACAAATATGTGGGACTATTGTTATCAACTTTAACTCTTTTGGTATTCACACTATGAATATGTGTATCATCACGTACGAGATTCATTAAGAATAAACCATTAACCATCGGAGCATGACCTTAAAACATATCTCTCATATAAATAGAACAACCATTATTCTCGGATTTAAATGAGTAGCCATCTCGAATTAAACGAGATCCAGATACAATGTTCATGCTCAAACTTGGCACTAAATAACAATTATTGAGGTTTAAAACTAATCCCGTAGGTAAATGTAGAGGTAACGTGCCGACGGCGATCACATCGACCTTGGAACCATTCTCGACGCGCATCGTCACCTCGTCCTTCGCCAGTCTCCGTTTATTCCGCAGCTCCTGCTTTGAGTTACAAATATGAGAAACTGCACCGGTATCAAATACCCAAGAGCTACTACGAGTACTGGTAAGGTACACATAAATTACATGTATATCACATATACCTTTTGTTTTGCCGGCCTTCTTGTCCGCTAAGTATTTGGGGCAGTTCCGCTTCCAGTGACCACTTCCCTTGCAATAAAAACACTCAGTCTCGGGCTTGGGTCCATTCTTTGGCTTCTTCCCGGCAACTTGCTTACCGGGCGCGGCAACTTCCTTGCCGTCCTTCTTGAAGTTCTTTTTACCCTTGCCCTTTCTTGAACTTAGTGGTTTTATTCACCATCAACACTTGATGCCCCTGCTTGATTTCTACCTCTGCTGATTTCAGCATAGCATATACCTCAGGAATGGTCTTTACCATCCCCTGCATATTGTAGTTCATCACAAAGCTCTTGTAGCTAGGTGGAAGCGACTGGAGGATTCTGTCAATGACCGCTTCATCCGGGAGATTAACTTCCAGTTGAGTCAAGCGGTTGTGCAACCCAGACATTTTGAGTATGTGCTCACTGACAGAGATATTTTCCTCCATCTTACAGCTAAAGAATTTGTCGGAGACTTCATATCTCTCGACCCGGGCATGAGCTTGGAAAACCATTTTCAGCTCTTCGAACATCTCATATGCTCCATGTCTCTCAAAACGCTTTTGGAGCCCCGGCTCTAAGCTGTAAAGCATGCCGCACTGAACGAGGGAGTAATCATCGCAGCGTGACTGCCAAGCGTTCATAACGTCTTGTTCTGCAGGGAGAATAGGTGCGTCACCCAGCGGTGCTCGTAGGACATAATCTTTCTTGGCAGCTATGAGGATGATCCTCAGGTTCCGGACCCAGTCCGTATAGTTGCTGCCATCGTCTTTCAGCTTGGTTTTCTCTAGGAACGCGTTGAAGTTGAGGACTACGTTGGCCATTTGATCTACAAGACATATTGTAAATATTTTAGACTAAGTTCATGATAATAAAGTTCATTTAATCAAATTATTTAATGAACTCCCACTTAGATAGACATCCCTCTTCTAGTCATCTAAGTATTACATGATCCGAGTCAACTAGGCCGTGTCCGATCATCACGTGAGACGGACTAGTCAACATCGGTGAACATCTTCATGTTGATCGTATCTTCTATACGACTCATGCTCGACCTTTCGGTCTTTTGTGTTCCGAGGCCATGTCTGTACATGCTAGGCTCGTCAAGTCAACCTAAGTGTTTTGCGTGTGTAAATCTGTCTTACACCCGTTGTATGTGAACGTTAGAATCTATCACACCCGATCATCACGTGGTGCTTCGAAACAACGAACTGTCGCAACGGTGCACAGTTAGGGGGAACACTTTCTTGTAATTATTATGAGGGATCATCTTATTTACTACCGTCGTTCTAAGTAAACAAGATGCAAAACATGATAAACATCACATGCAATCAAATAATAAACGTGACATGATATGGCCAATATCACATAGCTCCTTTGATCTCCATCTTGGGGCTCCATGATCATCTTGTCACCGGCTTGACACCATGATCTCCATCATCATGATCTCCATCATCGTGTCTCCATGAAGTTGCTCGCCAACTATTACTTCTACTACTATGGCTAACGCGTTTAGCAATAAAGTAAAGTAATTTACATGACGTTTCTTAATGACACGCAGGTCATACAAAAAAATAAAGACAACTCCTATGGCTCCTGCCAGTTGTCATACTCATCGACATGCAAGTCGTGATTCCTATTACAATAGCATGAACATCTCATACATCACATATAGATCATTCATCATTCATCACAACTTTGGCCATATCATATCACAAAGCACTTGCTGCAAAACAAGTTAGACGTCCTCTAATTGTTGTTGCAAGTTTTACGTGGCTGAATTAGGGTTCTAACAAGAACGTTTTCTTACCTACGTGAAAGCCACAACGTGATTTGTCAACTTCTATTTACCCTTCATAAGGACCCTTTTCATCGAATCCGCTCCAACTAAAGTGGGAGAGACAGACACCCGCCAGCCACCTTATGCAACTAGTGCATGTTAGTCGGTGGAACCGGTCTCACGTAAGAGTACGTGTAAGGTTGGTCCGGGCCGCTTCATCCCACAATACCGCTGAAGCAAGATAAGACTAGTAGCGGCAAGAAACTTGACAACATCTACGCCAACAAAAATTGTGTTCTACTCGTGCAATAGAGAACTACGCATAGACCTAGCTCTGATACCACTGTTGGGGAACGTTGCAGAAAATTAAAATTTTTCCTACGGTTTCACCAAGATCCATCTATGAGTTCATCTAGCAACGAGTCATGGGAGAGAGAGATTGCATCTACATACCACTTTGTAGATCGCGAGCGGAAGCGTTCAACGAACGGGGATGAAGTAGTCGTACACACCGTGATCCAAATCACCGGAGATCCTAGCACCGAAAGCACGGCACCTCCGCATTCAACACACGTACGGTCAGCGTAACGTCTCCTTCTTCTTGATCCAGCAAGGCAAAGGAGAGGTTGGGGAAGATGGCTCCAGCAGCAGCACGACGGCGTGGTGATGGTGGAACTACAGTACTCCGGCAGGGCTTCGCCGTGCTCAACGGAGGAGGAGGAGGTGTTGGGGAGGGAGAGGGAGGCGCCAGGGCAAGGGGGGTGCACAGCCCTCCCTTCACCCCTCTATTTATAGGGGAAGGGGCAAGGGGGGCCGGCCCCTCTAGATGGGATCTAGAGGGGGAGCGGCGGCCTAGGGGAGGAGGCTTGCCCCCCAAGCAAGGGGGGCGCCCCCCTCAGGGTTTCCCCCAACCCTAGGCGCATGGGCCCTTGGGGGGGGGGAGGCGCACCAGCCCACTTTGGGCTGGTTCCCTCCCTCATACAGCCCATGAGGCCCTCCGGGAGAGGTGGCCCCTCCCGGTGGACCCCTAGAACCCCTCCGGTGGCCCCGGTACAATACCGATATGCCCCCGAAACTTCCCGGTGTCCGTATGACAACTTCCCATATATAAATCTTTACCTCCGGACCATTCCGAAACTCCTCGTGACGTCCGAGATCTCATCCGGGACTCTGAACAACATTCGGGTTACTGCATATACATATCTTCACAACCCTAGCGTCACCGAACCTTAAGTGTGTAGACCCTACGGGTTCGGGAGACATGCAGACATGACCGAGACGGCTCTCGGGCAATAACCAACAGCGGGATCTGGATACCCATGTTGGCTCCCACATGCTCCACGATGGTCTCATCGGATGAACCACGATGTCGAGGATTCAATTAATCCCGTATACGATTCCCTTTGTCAATCGGTATTTTACTTGCCCGAGATTCGATCGTCGGTATCCCAATACCTCGTTCAATCTCGTTACCGGCAAGTCACTTTTCTCGTACCGTAATGCATGATCCCATGATCAAACACTTTGATCACATTGAGCTCATTATGATGATGCATTACCGAGAGGGCCCGGTGATACCTCCCCGTCAAGCGGAGTGACAAATCCCAGTCTCGATCCGTGTCAACCCAACAGACACTTTCAGAGATACCCGTAGTATACCTTTATAGTCACCCAGTTACGTTGTGACGTTTGGCACACCCAAAGCACTCCTACGGTATCCGGGAGTTACACGATCTCATGGTCTAAGGAAAGGATACTTGACATTGGAAAACTCTAGCAAACGAACTATGCGATCTTATGCCATGTTTAGGATTGGGTCTTGTCCATCACATCATTCTCCTAATGATGTGATCTCGTTATCAATGACATCCAATGTCCATAGTAACTACAACAAGAACCCCCTTTTAGCAACGCATCGATGCGTTGTCGAACGTCCATATAAGCGTTGTTGAGGTCTATACCAGCGGATGTATATGCGTTGCCGTTGGTGGCGTTGCAAAGGCCTCCAACAACACATATAATTGCGTTGGTAATCGACGTGAAAAATTGTTGCAAGGCAGCAACGCATATAGTGAGAACATAACAACACCTCATATGTGTTGGTGACTACCAACTATTTGGAAAGGCCATAAACATATTAGTGCAAGCGTTGATGCATAGCATGGACAATTGCCAATATTTTATATATATTAACAACAACAATTATTCAGTTAATACTGATGGTGAACAAGAGTAAAAAATCAGTAAATAGGGAGAGCTCATATATTGAATCTGATTGGTTGCATTACATGGAACAAAATCGAAAGAGTAAACACATGATTTTCTTTACATTGACCCTGAAAATGGCGTCACATCATTTTCTATACACTGACCATGAAAACGGCTTTCTAAAAACTTAACGTAATACTATCTTGGTAGTAGTCCCATTCTCCACCTTGCCAAAAACAACTTATCCATGCATCCTCTATTTATCTTGGCAATCTACATCAAAAATAAAAACTGACATGAGTAACGTACCATTAGAGAATGAAAAAACCCTGGCCAATAGAGCAATACAATTAAGAAGAGGGGGAAACATACAAAGGCTGAAGGCCTTGCGATAACTAATCTAGCTGCATGACAATTACTTTTGACATTTTTGAGTGGTCGTATCAACCGATCATATTTTTTCTAATGTAGCATTAGAAAGGTTACTGAGCTAGGTTGGTTGCATTACATAGCCGTAGAAGAGCATGTTGTTGGCTTGATATCTAATCTTGCAAATTGCTTATTCAGGTAAGTTTTATTTGCTAAATCAGAATAACTTCACCGGTAATTAGTACTATCATTTTGGCAATTCATGGCACGCTAAATACTTTGCACACTCATTGCTATTCAGAGATTTAGATCATTTCTATCATAGTAAGTGCAGAACAGTATAAACTTGTCTTTGTGGAACCACGTACAGGACACTGATTTCTATCATAGTTATTTGAATTTTTTTTCTATGTATTATTGAAAACAAAAACATGTGTATAGTCTCTCTTATATACTGAATTCTTAGTGAACTGCGGAATAATCTTATTACAACATTGACCATTGGTATAGGATGGGAAAAAATAACATATAATATTTTTTCTTGAACAATTGATGTGCATGATTATGCTAGAGGGATATACTTAATTTAACTTCAGCGGCGTCAAGTTCAATTCTTGTTTCACATTCACAAAACAAGGGGAAAACATGTCAATGCAGGGCGAGAGAAGCTTATCTATATGGTGGCGCATCTTTTGTACTGCTTCAGATGGCGTGACGATTGGTTAATGGCCCAACTTCAGAGATCTGATGTTCTCGAAGTTAAAATCAAGAGAATTACATGAAGCAAGTTCAGAGATGTTCAATTAGCTGCCATCATTTAAACTAAAAAAAGAAGTAAAGCATCCACACTTAAGAAAACAGAATGCCCATCTTAGTTAATGGCCCAACTGTCCTCAAATGTAGAAAATGACCACCGTAACATCATCTGCAATACCTAGTTCCTTTCTCATCTGTTATATGAAAATTACTTCCGTTAGAAACCAAAAATATGGGTTAGGTAGGATAACACTCTCGAGCAGAATTCAATAGACCTCAGATCCAGATTTGTGTAATCTTCTCACCGCAAAAGGCACATCAATGACATCGGTACATCATGGAAAGCAGGCACTGTAGAAGATAAAATCAGTCACATTTCATTCACGAGAAGTGCAAGTCAATATTAGATGTTTGGATATATCATCACTCGGACGCAAGGACATACTAGGGTAGTATCCAGGGAGTCGTATCAACATTTCACAATTTCCCCTCTACTATTGAACAGATAATAAAACCCAGCTTGCATATGTAATTGTGAATGACACAATATAAAGGTAAAATATTTACTTTCTCTAAGATTTAAGAAATTTAGCTCTGGAAACCTTTTAGAACTTAGTACCAGCCAGCTAAATAACAATGCAGCTAATAACAAACTACACATATGGAACGTTAATCTTGAATTTATCCTAAAGGTTGAAAACTTTCAACTTAAATTAAGCATGCCCAGTTGGTGTAAGAGAGTGCTACTATATAAGGAACTAAAGTCTGTAAAGAAAGGTACCTCCTACACATTTGAGCGATGACGATGTTCAGCTGCTACAACATACTCGGCATAAATGAAGTCTCAACTACAACCTGAAGATAACAGATCGGGCTTTTCTGTATGTTAGGAAACTGGAATAATATAACAGTGCAAAGAAGCAAAAAAAAGTGTATACTGTCAGTCAATCCCAAATAAAAGCTATCAAAATTGTTAGGCATTGTTAGCATTACTTACAGATCCAAACTTTTGTGGCGTAAACATAGAAGATAATTTTTTTACCAAGCACGATGAAGAAGTTACAGAATACAATCTCGAAAAAACTGAAGTTACAGAATATATCAGACTATCTGCGCCATGTCATCAAGCTGTTATTAGCAAAAACAAACAGCCGTAAATTAGTTAAGTACACACTGATTCCCTGGTACTTACAACCTGGTATTTCAGTGCGCGCACAACTACAGTGGAGAACTCAGATCGGGGAGTGGCATGGATGCATAGATCAGGCGAGTGATCAAGGTAGCATAGATAATCGTCAAAATTTCTGGAAAAGAAACAGCCTTGGCATGATGGCCAAGCCACACCGAATACCAGCAAGGGTAAGATCAGAGGGGATCAGTGCCTTACTGAACCGTCGGCGTCGGAGTCGAGGTAGCTAACGGAGCGCGGCACCGTCGAGCCCGTGCCGATAGCCGCTCGTGCAGAGAGGCGGGGTGGTGGCCCGACAAACCGGAGGTGCCAAAGCTGCGCCGGCGACCCGTGGGGGTCTATGGTTTCTGCGGCGGCGTGGGCAGGGTCGCATAGGACGTCGGGGAGGCGGCGGGCCGCGGGTTAGAGGAGAATAGTAAGAGGGATCCGAACTAGGGATCAGGAGTGCAGGGGAGCGCCGGAGTTCCTGGAATCGGTGGTGGTGGAGAGAGAGGAATCGGGGGAGAGAGCTGGCGGAGAGGATTTTATTTTTCTTTCATCCTCAGATGCATGATATTAGCGCACGAGGTGGTGGTGGTGGATGAGGTTAGAGGCCTTCATGGCTCGTGGGGAGGTGGCCAGGTGGGAGGGTTAACCCAACGACAACACAAGCTACAGTTCGTTGCTACATATCTGGTGCTATATGGGGGTGTTTGTTGTAGTGAGTCAGGAAACCATGACTATCTGCCGATCAACGAGCTAGTCAACTAGAGGCTCACTAGGGACATATTGTTGTCTGTTATTCACACATGTATTACGATTTCCGGATAACACAATTATAGCACGAATAAAGACAATTATCATGAACAAGGAAATATAATAATAATGCTTTTATTATTGCCTCTAGGGCATATTTCCAACAAGAAACATGGCAAGTTTAACCCCCTCTCATCCTCGAGTATCATGTTGCGTACAATGACACAACACTTCATGATGTTCACAAGGGTTTTCTTGTCCCAAAAACGAGCTGGACCCCGAACAATGGCAAATCTTGCTTGCAAAACACCGAAAGCTCTCTCAATGTCTTTGCGGGCTGATTCTTATGCCCTCGTGAAATTAGCTTCTTTTTGGGATAAGGGCATCCCTCTCTTCTCTTTAATGGACTTCACAAGTGTTGCCCACTCAGGATAAATGCCATCGGTGAGATAGTATCCCATTGTGTACTCATTGTTCATGACCTTGTAATTGCAAGTTGGAGCATCACCTGAAGCTACTCTTGCAAATAAAGGGGACCTTTGAAGCACATTGATGTCATTGAGTGTTCCCGGCAAACCAAAATATGCATGCCAAATCCACAAGTCTTACGATGCCACGACCTCAAGCACAATGGTAGGATCATGGCTTTTACCGCAATACATTCCATGCCATGCCTTTGGGCAATTTTTCCATTTCCAGTGCATGCAATCTAGACTACCAAGCATGCCCGGCCATCCCCTTTTTTCATTTGTCTCCATCAACCTCTTTGTATCTTCCTCATTGGGAGCCCGAAGATACCACGCACGGACTCGGTGGTAGTATCTTGGCCAATGCGAAGATACTCCTCATAGTAGTCCGCGGGTATGCCATATGCGAGCACCCGCATTGCAGCCGATATCTTCTGGTATGCACTAAATCCCATGGCATCGGCAGCATTTCTACGGCGCGTGAAATAATGCGAGTTGTCCTCGCAATCTTTGACGATTCTCTCAAACAAAGTACGGCGCGTGCGGTACCTTCTACGGAAGAGGCGAGGTGGGTATGTCGGTACCTCTACAAAGTAGTCTTGCATGAGTTGCTCATGGCCGAGTGCGCGGTTCCTCTCGATGCAAAGGCGCCCTATCTGCGACCCCTTCCTTTGATCCAGCAGCTTGTTGCGATCCTCAACATCTTTCACGGCGAGAATGGCGACCATCATCTCCGTGTCATCGTCTTCTAGCAGCTCCTCGATGTCCGAATCGTCCAAAAACAACCAATCGGAAAAATCCGACATCTCCATCCATTGTCAACAAATTAAACAAGCAATTAGACAACAATTAAACAACGGAAGAGAAACCAAAAAAGGAAAAAAGACTTTCCGAGTGGCTCGGGCGGAGGTGGGGAGGCGGACGGCGACGCGGCGGGGCAGCGGGAGGCGGGGGCGGTGGGGGCGGACGGTGACGCGGCGGAGCTGCGGGAGGCGGGGGGGGGGGGGGGGGGGGGACGGCGACGCGGGCGGGGTGTGGAGGCGGACGACGGGGTCGCTCGGGCAGGGCGGGAGGCGGGGAGGCGGATGGCGGAGAGGCCGGGGGCCGGAGGCGGATGGCAGGGCGGCGGGCCGGCGGCCAAATCGGGGCGTCGGGGCGGAGGCGAGCTCGGGCAAATCGGGCGGCGGGGCGTGATACATCTCCAATGTATCTATAGTTTTTTATTGTTCCATGCTATTATATTATCTGTTTTGGATGTTTATGGGCTTTACTATGCACTTTTATATTATTTTTGGTACTAACCTATTAACCCAGAGCCCAGTGCCAGTTTCTGTTTTTCCCTTGTTTCAGTTTTTCGCAGAAAAGGAATATCAAACGGAGTCCAAACGGAATGAAACCTTCGGGAGAGTTATTTTTGGAACGGAAGCAATCCAGAAGACTTGGGGTGTACGTAAGAGAAGCAACGAGGAAGGCACGAGGCAGGGGGCGCGCCCACCCCCCTGGGCGCGCCCTCCACCCTCGTGGGCCCCTCGTGGCTCCCCTGACGTATTTCTTCCTCCTATATATACCAATATACCCTAAACCATCGGGGAACAGAATAGATGAGGAGTTCCGCCGCCGCAAGCCTCTTTAGCCACCAAAATTCAACCGGGACCCTGTTCCGGCACCCTGCCGGAGGGGGGATCCCTCACCGGTGGCCATCTTCATCATCCCGATGCTCTCCATGACGAGGAGGGAGTAGTTCACCCTCGGGGCTGAGGGTATGTACCAGTAGCTATGTGTTTGATCTCTCTCTCTCTCGTGTTCTTGATTTGGCACGATCTTGATGTATCGCGAACTTTGCTATTATAGTTAGATCTTATGATGTTTCTCCCCCTCTACTCTATTGTAATGGATTGAGTTTTCCCTTGAAGTTATCTTATCGGATTGAGTCTTTAAGGATTTGAGAACACTTGATGTATGTCTTGCCGTGCTTATCTGTGGTGACAATGGGATATCACGTGATCCACTTGCACTAGTAGAAAAAGGGTCAAATGTGAAGCACGTTAGTGCCGGTTTGTAAAAAAACCGGCACTAATGTGTTCAATAGTACCGGTTCGTGGCGGCGATCAATAGTACCGGTTCATGGCGAACCTTTAGTATCGGTTCATGCCACGAACCGGTACTAAAGAGGCTGTGGCAGCCTGCGGTCAGGCTATGGCCCCACCATCATCATTTAGTGCCGGTTCGTACCACGGACCAGTACTAATGAGGTCATGGCAAGCTGTTTTTAGTCCCACCTCGCTCCCCTAACAAGGCTTTTACCACCTTAAATATGTTTATTCTCAAACTATCACAAGCACTTGGTCTTCATTGAACTCTATGTGTAGAATTTGTGGCCGCAATATGAGTCTTCACCGGTTTATAAATCGTTGAGGACTCATATTGACAATTCAGATTATACACAAAAAGATCATTGATGATCAAAGTATTTTTGATGTATAAGATCATATTGACAATTCAGATTGTAAAGAAATATAAGATCATGATCTAAATGCTCTTATATTTTTTGCGTTCAGTATGCACCATTCAAAGCGACGCCATCAACTTTCAACCATTTCTGCCTTCATTTGCTATTTTTCATGCATTTAATGATTTGTTTTGAGAACTAAATGACCTGGAAATTGAAAAGCACTACAAATGAACTCTGAAAAGTTGAAACTTGGCATGCTATCATCATTTCACCCACATAGCATGTTCAAAAAAGTAGAGAGGGTTACGGCAAAAACTGGATGCACTTCGTTTACAAACTGGACAATCTCTTTCGAAGTATTCGGGTTTCTGACGAAATTAAACTCATCTGTTACAGAGGCATTTCATTTTTTTAAACTTATTACAACTCCAGACTTTTGGTGGATTCAGTATGCACCATTCAAAGCGACCCCATCAACTTTCAACCATTTCTGCCTTCATTTGTTGTTTTTCATGCATTTAATGATTTGTTTTGAGCTAAATGACCCTGAAATTGAAAATTACTACAAAATGAGATACATTAGTCCCGGTTTGAATTTGAGCCAGCACTAATGTGTCCATTAGTGCCGGTTCCAAGTGCTAGGCGGGAGGAGCTCTTTAGTACCGGTTCGTGGCGAACCTTTAGCACCGGTTCGTGCCACGAACTGGTACTAATGAGGTTGTGTCAGGTAAGGCTGGGGCCCCACAAGCACCTTTAGTACCGGTTCATGGCATGAACCAGTACTACAGTTTCTTAGTAAGCTGTTTTTTAGTCCCACCTCGCGAAGAGAGAGGGACTAGGAGCGGTTTATAAGCCCTGAGTGCAGAGACGATGAAGAAGAGGCTCAATGCTCATGTTTCTTAGCTTCAAGCCTTGAGAAATATGGTAGAATGCACGGAGCTATGTGCAGTGCAGTTTACACTATTCCGAAAGGCTTGAAGCTAATTAACGAACATTGCACCTCTTTTTTATTTTTAATAACTTATTACAACTCCGGACTTCTTCTGTTATGGCAAAAACTAGATGCACTTCGTGTATAAACTGGACAATCTCTTTCAAAGTATCAGGGCCGGTTTCAGAGGAAAACTCATCTGTTACACTGGCATGTCATTTTTTTAAACTTATTATAACTCCAGACTTTGAACCATCAAGTTTTAACCATCAACTTGACATGGTATATAAAAATAAATGAATAGAAGAAAATAAATAAAGCAGAAAAGAAAAAATAGCAGAAAAGAAAAAAACTATAGCAGAAAAGAAAAAACTATATAAAAAAACTACTCAGAAATAAATAGAAGAAAAATAAATATAGCAGAAAAAAAACTACTCAGAAATAAATAGAAGAAAAAATAAAGCAGAAAAGAAAAAAACTATATCAAAAAATTTGAGGCGCTGCCCTGTGGGCCTGCTAGACCATGGGCGTGCAATTTCAGGCCCACAAGGCCCAACAGACTCACAGGGCAGCGCGCCGTAGTTAGGCCCAGAAGCCTGCTTTATAGAGGAGTTCGAAAGGGCAGCCGCGGCTGGGTTTATAAACCAGTGTGGCTGCCCTTCGCCCGGCGAGGTGGGACTAAACTTTGTGCAGGCAGCGCACCACCTTTAGTACCGGTTGGTGGCTCCAACCGGTACTAAAGGGTGACCTTTAGTACCGGTTGGAGCCACCAAGCGGTACTAAAGGCCTGCTCTTCCCGCCTCTTGGCCTGGCCAAAGTTGGCCTTTAGTACCGGTTGGTGGCTCCAACCGGTACTAAAGGCCTCTCCTATATATACAACACTTATGAAAAATTTCAGTTAGTTCCTCTGTTCCGTCTTCATCGCCGCGCGCCCCGTCCCCGTCGCCGTCGTCGCGCCCCGGCCGTCCCCGCCCCTATCGTCGCGCGCGCCTTGCCGTCACCGTCCCCATCGTCGCGCGCGGCGCCCCGGCCGTCACCGTCCCCGTTGCGCCGTCTCCGTCGTCGTCCCCGTCGCGCCGCCGCCCGTACGCCGCCGCCCCCGTCGCGCCGTCCCCGTCGTCGCCGTCTCACGCCGCCGGCCGCCCATACGCCGCCGCCCCCGCTCGTACGTACACACACACACAATTTTTTTACTTATTTTCTGTTTTCTGTTTTTTAGATTAATGCATTTCAAATTGTTAATTAGATGAATGTCAAATGTTAGATATGAATTAGATAGAAAAGTTAAATATTAATTAGGTATATGATATTTGAACTAGTTGAATTAATATAACTAGTTTATTTTTAGTAAATGCTTAGTTGAATTAATTAGTTGAATTATTTAATAGAACTTGTTAAATTAATAGAACTAGTTGAATTAGTTGAAATAATAGAACTAGTAATGTTTCACCTATATATAGAACTTAACTAGTTTATTTTTTCTGTTTTTTTAATTATATATATATTTTTTAGTTTATATAAATGTTAGATTAATGTCAAATGTTAGATGAATTAGACAGAAATATATGTTAGATATTAATGTCAAATGTTAGATGAATATTAGAATTAGCTAGATATTAATTAATGTTAGATAATAAGTGTTTAATGTTTCACCTATATGAACATAGGAAATGTCGTCTGACGATGAAAAAGATTTCATTATGTACGAACACTGTGAAGACCAATGCGGCCTGTGCGACAGAAATTTCCTTGTTGATAATAAGCGCTTCAGCATCAAGCTGGATGAGACATTCGAAGTGGATATAGTAAGTCACAGCGGCAAGTATTTTTTCGTAATAAAGCATGACTTATGCTTCATTTGCTTGAACTTATAATTTTAAATTTTCACTATTCTACTAGCGCATCCCTTGCCATGCTCGAATCTTTTCTTGGATAAGATAGGGTTGAGTGCGATGAATGATATGGAGGTAAAGAGAGTTTACTTGAAGACCAAGCATGGGTATACTTTCAACGTCAAATTATACAATGCAGACACATACACCCATTTTGAATGCAAAACATGGCAAGCACTATGCAAGGCTTATGCATTTGAGCCTGATATGGTTATCACCTTTGATATTCGTTCGGAAGATGATATTGAAGGTAATAGAGACATCTGAGCCGATGTGCAGACGCCTCCAGTTCTACTATTATGTGAGTTTTTCTCAACCATGTTTATGTCTTTGGTATTGTTTATTCGAAAATAGTTGACAACTAATTTTTATTGTCAGCTTATTTCGGTTCAAGCAAACATGTCCGGCGCTTGGTAGACATGACCTACTACTGTCCCGGGGCTGAACTAAACTGCGAGGAGATAAGTCATTATGTTTCATGGCTTGAGGATCTTCATACTGTCAAGACAAATTTTCTTCCTGCACTTAGAAATGTTAGTACTCAAAACGTGCGACCAATAGTGATCATATTGAACTACGGTCACACCTATAATGAAAAAATGGTAAGATTTTTACTATTTGTCCTTAGTGCATCTTTTGCATACATTATTGTTGAAGCTAAACTTTCATTGCTAAGTATATTAATTATTATACGATGTTCTTCAACAGGGACTCCCGATGACAGTTGTGCCTCAGTGGATCGAGACAAAAAGTCGCATGTCAATGGTTAGCTTACGACCAAAATATCCTATATTGCACATGAGTGCATTCAGGATTTCTGATAGCGATGAATGCTTAATAGTGAAAGATTGGAGCAAAAATGTTAACGACCGCAGATAAGTACTAGGGGGCAGCAAGGAGAAGCGCAACCCACGATTAGGAGACAGATTCATCTGCATGCTCCAGTATGATGAATCAGGAGAGCTATACATGTTCTATGCTATTTTACCTGAGAGGGAGCAACATGAGTGATTTAGCTAGTTCATGCTCTTAGTACTTGTCCTCTCATGTCCATATTCTCGTCCTGAACTTAATTAATCTCAAATAGTGATTTGCTTGTGAATGCTTATAATATCATGACCATGTTGAACTCGATGATATCTTTGCTTCTGTTACAAGTGAACGTTTCTTATTTAAGCTAGTGTTGGTGGTGATTAGATAGCGGTAATGACAATGATGATTAAATAGTGGTAATGACGACTATGATGATTTTTAGCTAGCTAGTAAACATATATACTGTTGTTGGTGATGATATGATGCAAGAGTTTATTTATATATTAATATGTCAGGACCCCGATTCCAAGTCACATTGACCCAGCCGGTAACACCTCATATTACTTTGCGGCCTCACGCACGGTAATCCCACGGGTGTCGCCTTACCATGGCCCGGGACCGTTTGCGCCTTTTGGCTCGCGTATATGATAACGTCGCTAGCATCCATATGACAGAGAACCCGGGCCGACATGGCTAGTCGTGAACCCAAAGCGGCGCTAACCTATGAGGACAGGCATACATGAATCACATCGAGCATGTCGGTCAACAACATGTGAGTCCGGGCTGTAGCACTGGGCTAACTGGACTCCGGTAACCCGGGCTGTAGCAGGCTAGACAGGACTCCGGAAGTCACCGCATGTCATTTCCCCGAAGGGACAGACACAGGAACGAAGTGAATCACATGCCGGCCAGTCAAGCGTTCCGAGAAGTAGTGCTGGGCTAGTAGGACTCCGGTGAACCGTGCTGTAGCGGATTACTATCGCTCAGAAGCACTAGACTACATTGCCCCATATGATAGGCTACCAAGGATAAACAACTAGATAGTCGGATCCCACTCATACCAAGCATTTCAATCATACACACAATATGCCCGAGATGAGTAAATACAACATGGCGTCACAACAAAACTCTACAACTCAAGTACTTTATTTAAAAGGCTCCGAGGAGCCATACATAACATTCATACAGATAGGGGTCACATGACCCGACACTCAAGTCATACAAACATACAAGCACATGCGGAAGCAAAGTAGTCTGAGTACAGACACTAGAAAGAAAGAAGGCTTGACGAAGCCTGTCTATCTACATCGACCCTTCACAAGTCTTGGATCACCACCTGGGTGATAAGTCACTCGTCAACGTCGAGGTCTACATAGAACCCACGGAGGGGTTGGTGTTGTTGTCTGAAAACATTAATTAAAGCAACATGAGTACGAAGGTACTCAGCAAGTCTTACAACAGAATCCTACAATACATGCACATTCTCAAGAAAGGTAGTGGAGTTATTGCAGCAAGAACGTGCCTACCGCAAGTGGGCCACGTGCCTACCGCAACACAGCCCACCCCTATGGTCAGTGCTGCGTGCGGCCCCCAGCAACTACAAACACAAGAAACTACTTGCAACTCCTGGACAGAGGACGAGAGGGGTCGGTAAGTCGAGCGGGGTCATATTTCAGGGCCCAATGTGTGGTAGTAGCTGAGTCTTAAATCACACACACAGATCTCAGTTCTTAAGGACGGCCTCAATGAACCAACCCACCATGTACTCCTACATGGCATCTCATCGATTCCTTTACCAAATCGTATTCAACACTTTCACACTCTCGACACCGACACAACCTTTCACTCTAGTTCATCATCCCGATGAGCCAGACCGGACACGACTCTAAGCATAGCAAGCATAGCATGGTAGGAAACACACACATATGGCTCAATCAACTCCTACACATGCTACTGGGTTTCATCTAGTTACTGTGGCAATGACATGTCATGCAAAGGAAGTGGGTTCAACTACCGCAACACACAGCAGTTTGAATCGGGTTGTCTTAATGCAGTAAACGAGAGGAGAAGCGAGAACATGGGTTTGTATCGGAATGATCAATGGGTTGCTTACCTGATGGAGTGGTAGTGGGATACTGCCCTTTAGTTGGATACTCGTGAATATCCTCGGAGGCAGAACCTACCACGAAGAACACATCGTAACACAATCAACACATGACGATATGCAACAATATGATGCATGCTATGACATGGCAATATGAATGTGTCTTGGCCTAATGCAAGCTAAAACAGAAAGGAAAGTGCTTATTTGAACCCAAGGTTCAAGTGTTAGTTCATTTAACATAGCCATTTAAGTGCATCATCTTATATTGCTTAAACAGCAAGGTGAACTTGTTCTGACATGCATGAGACCAGTACCAGTGGATAGATTGGATTTTTCTGATCAAATTTCATATATATATCTTTGCATTTGGAGTTACAGATTAATTTCTATGACTTTTTGAAGTTTGGACTAATTTCTGGTATTTCCTGTATAGAAATAATTCCAGTAATTTAATTACTGCGTCAGCATTGCGTCAGAGTGACGTCAGGGTCAACGGGGTCGTCCACGTCAAACTGACCAGTGGGTCCCGCGTGTCAGTAGTTAATTAAACTAATTGTTTTTAGTTAGAATCTAATCTGGATAATTAGCAGAGGGGGGGCCCACTTGTCATTGACTAAGGGGAGTCAACCTGGGCCCACCCAGTCAACGTCAATAGTCAAACTCGCCGCCATTTAGCCGCCGGCGAGGCCAGACGCGGCGGTGGAAGTGCATTTGCACATTCCGACGACCAAATGGACGACAGAGACCACCCATGGGTAGCTGGGAGCATGCCGCGGCGTTTGGTGGCGGTGGTTGGGCTCAGGGTGGCCGGAAACGTCGCCGACAACGAGCTTGGCGGTCGCCGGAGTCGGGTGAAGATGAGCCCGGAGCTACGGAGCACGGCGAGGTGCGTGGTGAGGTGCGTTGCGCTCCTGGGGTTGTGGTGAGGTAAGTGGACAACGTGGCATGGCCGGTGGTTGGCCGGAGTCACGTCAGCGATGAGCTCCGCGGTGGTGCGTGCGGGTGAGCTTCATGCAGTTGCTACGGTGCACGAGAAGGCAAACGGAGAGGATGGGGAGGTGCAACAGCTCACGGCGGTCACGTAGAGCCAGACGGCGCGGTCGGGGACGAGCTGATGCGGCGGCGACGGCGAAGGGGATCTGCGGCGGTGCTCGGCAGAGATGAGGTCGAAGAAGACGAAGCAGGGCTCGCGAGCGCTCGGGGCTCGGGCTGCTCGACAAAGTCGACGACGGCGGAGTTGTTGGACACGGTGGCTCAGTACAGGGACGACGGTGGACTTGGTTTCACGGTGGCGCGAGCACGGCGGCGTCGGCCATGGCGGAGGGAGAGCGAGGGAGAGGAACCAGGGGGAAAGTGCGGTGTCTGTGAGGTCGGGGGAAGCGAGGGAGTTCGTCCCACGCCGACAGCTCGACGAGGGGAGCGGCGAGGCGGCGGCAGCTGCGTGGCGCACATGCGGTGCTCGCCGTCGAGCACCTGGCTGCCTGCCTGGCGAGGACGAAGTAGCTGGCTAGCATGGGCCAGCATAGCGCTGGGCCGCCAGGTGGGCCGGCTGATGGGCTGCGGCCAGGTTAGTTTTCCCTGATTTGTTTTCCTTTTTCTATTTTCTGTAACTTTAGGGCTTTATTAAAAATACTTAGGCACTTTCTAAAATCCTGAAATTAATTGTGGGCTCTGTTGGGATTATTCCCAACAGCCCTCACTTAAATCCAGAATTATTTGAATATTTAAAATATTTACTAGTATTTAAATGTCCAAAGGCAACATACATATGATTTAATTCAGTGACCTTCTGATGACCTAGAAAATTGTGCACCAAATTTGCCAGAGGTTCTAACCCAAGACAAAGAGGGTGAACATTTTAGAAGGGCATTTCAGGTTCATTGAAAATACTTTTAGTAAACCCTAGTTGATTTCACGGGGGGTGCTGGGGGTTCTGCCTTCCCCATTTCAAGTTTCTGTTGAAAGAAGACATGATGCAACACTCTAATGCATGGTCTAACTAGGATGTGACAACTCACCCCCACTAGAAAGAATCTTGTCCCGAGATTTAAGATCCGCCGGAAAGAAGATGGGGCACTCGAGTCGAAGACGATCCTCCCTTTCCCAAGTAGCTTATTGCTCAGAATGGTGCGACCATTGAACTTTGAGAAACTTGATATTCTGGCGTCGAGTGGTACGCTCGGCTTGATCAAGGATCCGAACGGGATATTCTCGATGTGTGAGGTTATCTTGGAGATCAAGCGTTTCGTGGCCCACTCCACAGATAGGATCCGAGAAGCAACGCCTGAGTTGAGAAACGTGGAAGACATCATGAACTCTGGAGAGATGCGGATGTAGTTCCAACTAGTAGGCAACTATCCCTCGTTTAGCGAGAATGCGAAAGGGTCCAATGTAACGAGGGGCCAACTTGCCTTTGATACCGAATCGATGGGTTCCCTTTAATGGTGTAACCCGGAGGTAAGCCATCTCGCCAACTTCATAAGCCATAGGCTTATGCTTGCGGTCATACTGACTCTTTTGTCGAGATTGGGTTGTTTTCAACTTCTCACGAATAATGCGAACCTGCTCTTATGCATCCTGGATCATGTCCGGGCCAAAGAGTTGTCTTTCCCCGGTTTCTGACCAGTTAAGAGGCGTTCAACATTTTCGTCCATAGAGAACTTTGAAAGGAGCCTTGCCCAAGCTAGCTTGATAACTGTTGTTATAAGCGAACTCGGCGAATGGAAGGCACTTCTCCCAATTCATACCGAAAGAGATGACAGAAGCTCGGAGCATATCCTCCAGAATTTGATTGACGCGTTCTACTTGACCACTTGATTGAGGATGGAAGGCGGTGCTAAAGGAGAGACGAGTCCCCATAGCATTTTGGAAACTTTCCCAAAATCCAGAGCTGAAAAGACTTCCACGGTCTGAGTTAATCTCCAATGGAACACCATGAAGAGACACTATTCGAGAGATGTACAAGTCAGCTAGCTGGCTAGCGGTTATACTCTCTCGAACAGGTAGGAAGTGGGTTACTTTGGAGAGACGATCGACAACAACGAGGATAGCATTATTCCCTCTCTTGGTCCTGGGAAACCCGGTAATGAAATCCATACCGATTTTATCCCATTTCCATTCAGGAATTTCCAAAGGTTGCAGGGTGCCAGCAGGCCGTTGATGCTCTGCTTTAACGCGACGACAAACGTCGCAATTAGCAATGTATTGAGCGATTTCTCTCTTCATCCTAGTCCACCAAAACCTCTGGCGTAGGTCTTGATACATTTTAGTACTACCTGGATGAATGGTGAGAGGCGAATCATGAGCCTCCCTAAGGATCAATTGCCGTAGATGTTGTTTCTTGGGAACCACCAAGCGGTTCTCGAAGAAGACAACACCTCGTTCATCAATGGAAAAACATTTAGCAACACCGCTAGCGATGTTTTCCTTGATACGAGATATGCCCTTATCGCGCTTCTGGGCAGCTATGATTTGATCCTTAAGGTTAGGTTTCGCCACCAGGGTGGAAAGGAAT
Source organism: Aegilops umbellulata (assembly GCA_032464435.1). NCBI lineage: Eukaryota > Viridiplantae > Streptophyta > Magnoliopsida > Poales > Poaceae > Aegilops > Aegilops umbellulata. The sequence goes on along the minus strand of CP136059.1, from coordinate 356,387,346 downwards.
CCTCGAGGAACAATGTGAAGGTTAAGCTTACGAAATTCCTCGTGGAGAAGTGGTTGACTTTGTTGTAACATCAGATTGTTACAATAAGATTTATGACTTAGTGCATCAGCCATGACATTGGGTTTGCCTGGGGTGTAGGTTATTCCTAAGTCGTAATCCGAGATCAACTCGACCCAACGTCTTTGCCTGAGATTCAAATCCGGTTGGGTGAAGATGTATTTCAAACTTTGGTGATCAGTGTAGATTTCGCAACGATTACCAAGAAGGTAATGTCGCCAGGTTTTAAGTGCATGGACTACAGCTGCAAGCTCTAGATCATGTGTGGGATAGTTATCCTCATGTGGACGCAACTGTCGAGAAGCGTAGGCAATTACATGACGATCTTGCATGAGTATGCAACCTAGTCCTTGTCGTGAGGCATCGCAATAGATAACAAAGTCCTTAGAAAAATCTGGTGGTACCAGTACGGGAGCAGATGTCAGGCGTCTTTTTAGTTCCTGAAAGCTGAACTCGCACTGTGGGGTCCACTCGAACTTTTTATCTTTCTTGAGGAGTTCAATTAGAGGCTTAGCAACTTTGGAGAAATTCTCGACGAAGCGGCGGCAATAGCTCGCTAAACCAAGAAAACTCCGAACTTGCTTGACCGTTACAGGTGGAGTCCAGTCAAGGACGGCTTGAACTCGCTCGGGATTGACAGCAATGCCCTTACCAGAGATCACATGGCCCAGATAGGTCACTTCTGGCAACCAAAATTCGCACTTGGAGAATTTGGCATAAAGGCGATGCTCTCGAAGTTTCATCAATAGTAGCCTTAGATGTTCGGCATGTTCTTCCTCATTCTTGGAGTAGATGAGTATATCATCGAGGTATACCACGACGAATTTATCCAAGTACTCCATGAAGATCGAGTTCATTAACCGAGAGAAGGTGGCTGGAGCATTGGTTAAACCGAAGGACATGACGGTGTACTCATACTGGCCATATCGAGTAACAAAGGCCATTTTAGGAATGTCCCCGTTCTTGATTTTGATTTGATGGTAGCCCAACCTCAAATCCATCTTGGAAAAGACTGAGGATCCAGCGAGCTGGTCATACAAATCGTTGATCCTGGGGAGCGGATACTTGTTCTTGATAGTGACCAAATTGACAGGTCGGTAATCTACAACCATCCGATCCGTTCCATCCTTCTTCTTGACGAAGAGGATGGGGCAAGCCCATGGAGAAGAACTAGGACGGATGAAACCCTTTTGCAAGGACTCATCGAGTTGTTTCTTAAGCTCGGCTAGTTCTAGGGGTGCCATCTTATAAGGTCTTCCAGAGATTGGGACGGTTCCTGGAACAAGGTCTATCACGAACTCGACATCTCTGTCAGGTGGAACACCTGGCAGTTCTTCTGGAAGGACATCCGGGAAGTCACGAACTACTGGAATATCTTCAAGGTCTAGAAGGGGGTTGGCATTTAGAGAGTAGAGCAGACGCTTGGACACTCGGGTCAAAACATTGACTGTCTTGCCCGATGGATGGGTGAGTTGAACAGTTCTAGTAGAGCAATCAATCTTAGCGTAATGGGCTGACATCCAGTCCATACCCAAGATGATGTTTATGTCTGAGGACTTGAGAGCTATTAGTGATGCGAGGAAGACCAATCTGTCGACAAGAATTTCATTTCCATGGCTGATTCTAGAGGTTTGCCATCTAGAACCAGGAGTTTGAATTTCCATGGAGGTGGGCATGTCACTAAATGTGGTGTTGTGCAAACGAGCATAGCTCTCAGAAATAAATGAATGAGATGCTCCAGTATCAAAGAGAACAGTTGCCGGATGGCAATTAACAAGGAGCGTACCGAGAACAACGTTGGGGGTCCTCCTGAGTCTCCTCAGCTCAAACGTAGTTGACATGGCCACGAGCAGTGGCGGCTGGCTTGGCGTAGAGCACCTTTCCTGTTGGCTTGCCACGGCCAACAGACTTTCCGAACTGGTTGAGGTTGTTCTGGGGATACTCGCGGATGTAGTGACCTGTCTCTCCACACTTTTTTGACATTGAACGACAGTGGGAGAGGCTCCCACTGACTTGTATATTAACTCACCAACCGACTGTACATAATTACATGGGGGGGTTTTGTAGGGTTCCCCTCAACCCATCAGCGACATAAAAGAAGTTTTGCTGTTTACAAGTTTTGAATATAAGAGTCTAGGAAGAGGCGAAGCTCTTCTTTACAGTTATGGGCTAGCAGTTCCAACAGATTTTTGAACCTATCCAGCCACGAGGTGAAGGAGTGTGGTATCCCTCTAAAATGCTCGTTGTTTCTCTCCTTCCATATGCTCCAAGCGGCCATCAGGAAGATGTCCATGAATAAAGGTTGCCTCCAGTGGGTTTTACCATGATGCAGGAGGGAGATCCTATTCCCATTATGCGGCCAACTGAGGCCAACCTTATCCCAGCATTGCTGACTGAAGGAGCACGAGAAAAAGAGATGTTCCAATGTTTCCTCGGGAGGGTTCTGGCAAAGCATACATGCGTAGTTATTATCCATCACGACATAGTGCCTACGTTTCAGCATGTTTCGCGTGTTCAGGCGGTCAACAAGGAGCAGCCAGCCAAACATCTTGAATTTGATTGGGCTCTTGGCCTTCCAAAGCCAGATGAAAGCATCATCAGCGACTATCTCTCTGAAGCAGTGGTTGTAGTAGTTTTTGGCCGAGAAATTGCCATTTAGGGTGCTGACCCATGTGTCTGCAATCCCCCTCTCTGGAATGACATGCATCGAGCCCCTCTGGATCTCTCTGACCTCATCTCGCGCTTGTACAGAGAGTGGTAAATGGAAAAGCATGGCAGGGTTTGTTGCTTGTAGGGCATCACTGACGGTCACATCTTCCTCTGTGACAAACGAGAAGGCTCGGGGATAGATTTCAGAGAGCTGGGTTTCCTGGTCGTGTGTAAACCACACGTCCTTCCAGAACAGAACCGAGGTCCCATCACCAATTACAGCCCTTGAAATCCCTCGAAAGATATTACTGAGCTGCATGATATCGCGCCACCAAAAAGACCCAACCGGATCAACTGCATGCGGTACCGTGTTTGTATAGTACGTATCCCAGATCATTGTCACCCACGGTACATCCTCGCGGTTATAGAACTTGTAAAGGTGTTTAAGGAGCAGCGCCACATTTTGAGTTTTGATGTCAACCACCCCATGCCCGCCTTTGCGTTTTGGTCTACAAACCGGCTCCCAAGTGGCCAAGGAGTTGTTTTTGACACCATCTTTAGTGTTCTTGGCCCACAAGCAGTATCTGCGCAGTCTGTCGATGTGTTCGATCACCTTCGGATGTAACTTGAGTGTGCACATGGCATATATCAACATGGATGTGATGGTGGAATTAACCAGCGTGAGTTTGGCGCCAGCTGAGAGCAGGGATAGCGCAGTGGATAGTTTCCTTTCCACACCGCACACCATCGGCATCATGTTGAGCAACGTTGGTTTTGTCGTTCCCATGGGAAGGCCTAGGTAAGAAAACGGGAGTGATCCAACAGTGCAGCCAAAGATTTGGGCCAAGGCCGAAGCCTGCTGCGTGTCAAGGTTGATGGGGATCAAAGTTGACTTGTGGAAGTTTATCTTTAGGCCAACAGACTCAGCGTAAGCAACCAGGATGGATTTCATTCGTGCTGCTTGATCTGGGCAGGTAGGCATGACCAAGATCGTGTCATCAGCGTACTGGATCACCGGATAGTCCCCTCTCCGATTGCCAGGGAAAGGTAGATCAATTAGCCCTTGGCGATACACATCATTGATCGCCGCCTGAAGAAGGTCAACCGCTAAAACAAAGATGAGCGGCGACAAAGGGTCTCCCTGCCTTACTCCACATTTACACAGAAACTTCCGGCCCGGGGTCCCATTCAGGAGAACCGAAGAAACCCCTGAAGCAAAGATAGATTTCATCCAACCAAGCCATTTTTCGTCAAAGCCCATGTGTTTCATAATCCGCAACATCGGTTCATGTTCTATTGTGTCAAAGGCTTTGGCAAAGTCAAGCTTGAGCAGTATAATTTCCCTCGATGATGATTGGCATTGGTGGATGTACTCAAAGGACCAGGCCAAGCAGTCTTGGATGGTACGCCCTTTGAGGAAACCATATTGATTCTTGTGGATGATCTTAAGAATGACTTTCTACAGGCGATTGGCTAGGATTTTCGTGACGATTTTCAGACAACAGTTGAGCAGTGTTATGGGTCAGAAATCATTAGCTGTCACAGGAAAGGGAATTTTCGGGATGAGGGTAATATATCCCTCACTGATACTGGTTATGTCAAGGTTACCTTCATGGAAATCACCACACATTTTATAGAAATCCTCCTTGATAATGTGCCAGCAGCTTTTGAGGAAGCAACCATTAAAACCATCGGGACGAGGAGCCCTATCACTGGGCATCTCTTTGATCACCGCGTCAATTTCACCTGTGGAGAATGGTGCCGAAAGCACCTCCAAACCATCCACCTTTTTGATGATACGGTTAAGATCAAAGCGCATATTTGTGGGCTTAGAGGTCCCCAAACGTTCTTTGTATGTATTAAACAGCAGCCCAGCTTTGCCTGTATGGTCAGAGATTTCAACATCCCCATCCTGCAACGTGGCAATTGAGTTGTGTCTGAATCTTTCTGTGGCAAGTGATTGGAATAGCTTAGTATTCTCATCAGCGAATCTGAAGTATCTGACAGTGCATCTTTTCCTCCAGTATTCATTTTGGTATTTGAGAAGACAGTTAAGGTGTCTTTTCAAAATACGTCTGAAGTTTGCCTCCTGGACGAACAATCTCCTCTTGTCTTCGAGGGTGTCGAGATTGGCTAGGGCTTCATTGCTGTTCTGGATCATGATTTTCAAATTGGAGATACCTCTACTCCAACGCTTGAGATCGTAGCGAAGCGTTTTGAGTTTCTTGCAGATTACCCCTGCAGAGTTGGAGGCGTGACAAGGTTTATTCCAGGATCTGGCCACGACTTCAGAGAAACCAGAATGATTGACCCAGAAATTTTCAAACCGGAAGAGGTTTGATTTTGGGATTTTGGACTCGATAGAAAGCACACAGGGGATATGATCTGAGACCAGTTTGCCCAGCGGCAGAACCATTGTGTTAGGAAAGGATGTGGTCCAGTTCGAGGAGGAGAAGAACCAATCTAGTTGTTCCAGTAGCGGGTCATCCTGCATATTGCTCCATGTGAAAGCTCTGCCCTTGACTGGAATTTCCATTAATGATTGTGCACGAATGAGTTCATTGAATAACAGCATGTCAGAAGCATCTCCTCCCGGTTTGTTTCTGTTATCAGTGGACCGTATGAAGTTGAAATCGCCCAAAATTAACCAATTCTCATCATCTGGAATATTAAGATCGAATAGCCAGGCGGTAAAATCTGCCCGTCTCTGGCCCGTACAAGGGCCATAGACATTTACCAGGTTCCAAGATTCATTCGATTGGGTGGCCACGAATGAGACACCCACCACAAAAGACTCCACATGCCATGGTGTCCCAACAAAAACAGAGCTATTCCAGATAGTAATAATGCCGCCAGAGGCACCAATCGATGGCGCAAAAGCAAATTTATCAAAACGCTTGGGGCAGAAAGATTTAATAAACGCTAAATCAAAAGATTCCCGCTTTGTTTCCTGAATGCATATAACTGAACACCCACTAGAGGCGATGGCATTCCTAAGTGCCAAAAGTTTACTATCAGAGTCAATCCCTCAGATATTCCACGACAGAACGTTCCATGATTTATTCATGAGCAGAAAGGAAAATTAAGTCGCCTGCTCTGGGGCTGCCTGCTGGGTAGCCAGCAGCTTCTCTTCCGAGATGTCTTCAGGAGCAATGCCGCATCGGTCGCCCACCTGCTGGAGCTCCTGGATAGAGGTCGGTGGAGGGGTTGGCTCGACTGGAGCAGCAGCCAAGGAGACAACATTGATGGATGGAACGACCCTGGCCCTCACCCGCGAGCGATTGTGCTTGACATCAGAGACATTATGCACCTTGAAGCCATCATATTTGTTCGAACGAGCGCTCCTCTGGACTGCAGTGATATCAAGAGGGGCCTTGACGGTGTGGGATGCAGCAACATTAAGCGAGGAAGAGGATGCCAGCAGTTGAAGAGCATTACCAGGAGGATGAGCGATCAGATCCGCCTGATCGACGCTGCTGTGTGGCACCGAGGAAACCGAGGGCGCCGAGGGTGCGATCTCCTGCTGAGTCACAAAACCATCATCCACCAGACCCATATGAGGTCCAGCATCTGAAGGTACAGGAAAGTGCAGAGGGCCAACGCAAACGCCCAGGTGGAAGCGAGCACTGAAAATCATGGTCATGTAATTAGGTTCAGGTTTGAGGTTCTGCAGCAGCAGTACACGAACCAGTTCCAAGTGCTTCTGAATGAGCTCGAAAGGGTTAGCAGGAAACATAGCAGTCCCAACTGGAGCATGAGTGATGGCCCGTGTGTAAATACGTTTCAGCATAGAGCCAATCCACAGCAGCAATTCATGGTCCAAAGCAATGGTGACATGCACCGAAACACCTCCAGCACGAGCAAATGCATCTCTAGCAGCCGGGTTCCCATTGATAAAACCATCAGCTAGACTTTCAACTGCAGCAATTTCATCTTCAGAGGCCCAAACATCAGAAAGATTGTCCTGCACATTGTGTTCGGGGTCCACCCCATCCATCAGGGAGGGGCCATCATATTGGAAGAAAGACCTGAAGCTAAAACCTGTGTATGGAGGAGGAACAATAGGCCAGAATCTCCATCCATTTTCCTGCAGTTGCTCTGGTTCAGGGGCAGGGGCATTCCAAGATTCCTCATTCTGAGCCTGTTGGGCAGCCAAGTCATCCAGGTGAGCTTGCTGCATGAGGGTGTAGAAAGGGAGCTGGTAGGGGTGCGGCGAAGCATTCAACAGTGGTGGTGGATCCTCAGTTCCCACCAGACCTGGAATGGTATTGTGACCATTGAGAACATACACAGGTACAGACCATGAGCGACCTAAACCTGGCAGCATACCAACTCTGGTAACAAGCAGACTATGTGGAACCTTGGCAACATCCTTGATGTGACATTTAACCAGCACTCTGGCCTTGTTTTGCCCAGGCCGAGGCCACACCAGAAGTTTACCAAAATTGGATATGGCCTTATGCACATAATGCTCAGTCTGATAATCCATGGGAAAGGCCAGCAGCATGATCCAAACTTCATATTCAAACGCAGGCATGCGCATGTTTGGTCCTTCGTCATGCGGCACCAAAGAGAAGTTGGAGTCATCAGTCAAAGCATGAGGACCTTCCCTAATCGCATTATCCCTACTTTCCATGTCAGAGAAGACCACACAACCAATGCCTAGCGGATAAATAAAATCATCTAGCAGCTCATATTCAAGATCGACTGTGATGATCCAGCAGACCTCAGCAAGCCAATATTCCTTCAAGTGGTTTGGTACTGGGGGGTCAATGGTGACGATGGCATACCTATCATGGTTGCGCGGTGGGTCGTCGACCACCATGACCTGGCGCTGGATGCGGTGAGCAGGCCCTCGATCGAAAGAAGATCCTTCAGGAGCAAAAGCGAACGGGCGCACCGCAAAGTTCGCCATGGCTGCTGCCTTGGAGGAACGACAGATTGGAAGTGGAGCGGGCGGCGAGGCGAAGCAAACTGCGGTCTTGTGCGGATGCAGGGGCGGCAGTGGAGGCAGACTCGAGGAGGAAGGCTCTACGCCCGATTGGGGTTTTTGGTAGGCGGACTTGACTACACCTGCACAAGGGAGGCGTATCGTCGAGCAATGGGAGGGAGCCACGTCCGAGGCATGCGGGATTCTGTGTTTCCGTATCCAAACGAGATTAGCCTTCGTATCCCGTTTTCTACGTGATGCATGAACTAACATAGGATTATCTACCATAGAAGATCCGGTCACACCGTTGGGCAAGATCTCATTAGATTTGGACGCGTAGGCTGTGGTCGGTGCCCATCATAGCTTGGGTAGATGTCGACACATAGCGGGCTTGTGGGCCCGATGACCCAAATGTTGATAAAAGACACATCTAATAAGACCCGGGCATTTCACAGACCGGTGGCCCGAGGCCAGACATGCAGAGCAGATAACCTGGCTAGACGGGCCCAGAGTGCATGGCACATGACGTGAAGAGGCAGGCAAGGTCATATCAATTCTTGGAGCAGAACAAGAACATTTCCCTGTGTAATCTCCGCAACGTTGGCAGAAAACACCCGTGCATAGTGATTCCAAATGTCCAAATCGATCACATTTTGTGCAATGTTGGAGACGATTATAGATATAATCCTTTGTTGGGATTGAAGGAATTTGGACCATGAGCGAGACACTATCATCGTCATAACCCGCCTGCCATCCATCCAAGATATGATGAAGCTTATCAGTTGGAATGGAATCCCATAAACCCTGCTTAAACCGCAGGCCCTGAAAAGATGGTAACTGATCTGATGAGTCCGACCGGATAGGCAAGCTGACAGCACCAATACGAAAAGAGTGGTGATTATCCCGAGAAACCGGAAAAGATAACCTTCCAAATGTGAGATCCGGTGCATCGTCGCCGGAATGTCTTGCCATCGGCGAGGTGATCAACCCAAACTTCTCAAAAACAGAGAGTGAAACTGGATCGGGGGCTATCACAGATTTTGATGCTAACCAATTAGACTTGACAGCCGGGCCAGGTGAAGAGGCTAGATCCTTAATCTCAGAATCCGCATTCCAACCAAATGGTTGAACAAGGGTTCGAGAACCACGGTGGAGGTGAAAGTGACAAATGAAATCCGGCCAAACACGATCACGAAGGCCATAAATAAAATGGCCAACACGATTGGATGCCACAGAAAACCGGAAACGCCGATCACCTAGACGAAGTACGTTGAAACCAGCACCGATTCCACCAATGCAAGATTGCAGAGCCAATCCAACAGATTCCACCGAGAGAGGAAAAGAGGCCGAGGAGAAAGAGACTTCAAGGAAGAACTCCTTGGAGTTGGGGTGGGGGACGAAGTGAACCGTAGATCCAAAGCGAGCACGCACCTGGCCCTCGACCTTGAGGCCGGGGGAGAAATCCCAATGGAGGAGGCCATCCATTGAGGTCGCCGGGAGGGGTAGCTAGGGCAAGGAGTCACCATCGCCATGGGATTCGCCTCGGAAGGGGGGGAGTCGCCAAGGAGTCATCAAACCCTTTGAGTGTTGGACCCAAGGAATCAAACTCTTCTGTCGACTTTTTGTCTCTCCACACTTGAAGCAAGGTATCATATTGGGGCCTGGAGTAGCATTAGCAGCGGGGCCACCATAAGTCTTGGGCGGTACAAACTGCTGGTTGGGGCGAGGCGCCTCAAAGGATGGCCTCGGAGTGAACCTGGGTGGCAGAGCAGTGTTTGGAATCCAGACCCGGCGCTTCTGAGATCCAGAGCCGGATGAAGATCCAAAGTCCCGGGAGTGCTTGCGTGAAGCTTCAAAGTCAGTCTGCCCTGTCTCAGCACTGATGGCCTTGTTGACTAACTTCGGAAAAGAGGTGCAATCGTGCAGTCGAAGATCACGGCGAAGCTCGGGGCTAAGTCCCTTGCGGAACCTTGCCTGCTTCTTGGCGTCAGTGGATACCTCTTCGGGAGCATAACGTGCTAGATTTCCAAACTCGCGACTGTATGCGTCCACAGTCAGTCTACCCTGGGTGAAGTTACAGAACTCCTCCCTCTTGCGATCCACGAGACCTTCCGGGATGTGATGTTCACAGAAAGCAGCACTGAAATCAGCCCAAGTAGTGATTTGGCTGACCGGGCGCATAGCTTCATAATTTTCCCACCAAAGGCTAGCAGGGCCTTCGAGGTGATAAGCAGCAAAGGTGACTTTATCATCTTCGGCTACGTTGGCAGAACGTAGCTTGTGGGCGATGCTACGAAGCCAGTCATCCGCGTCGAGAGGCTCGACGGAATGGTTAAACTTCGGTGGATACAGGTTGACAAAGTCATTGATGGACACCAGGTTGTTCCTTGGCTGGCGTGCAGTACTCTGCTCAATCTGCTCCAGCAAGCGGTTAGTCTCACGCTTGTTTCGTTCTGCCTCCAGCATCACTTCGGCCAGAGAAGGCGGTTGAGGCAGATTTTCATCCCTAGCTGCGCTAGCTTCACCCTGCCCCGGAGCAGCAGGGTTGCTGCAGGTGTTGACCATCCTAAGAAAACAAGACAAAGGTTTAGATAAGGATGGCAAATTCTGGGCAAGGAAGTGCGTAATGTAACGGATAACAAAGAATGCAGAGATGATCATCCGTATGACATGGTAATATAGAAACTGCCATATATTTACCCACAGTCATACACACCATACATAGTTTAGTACAAGCCCAAGCTAGAGTACAACTATGATGAAAGACGTTACATCTCATCGGAGGCATTCCAAGCTCCTATACATTATTTTTCTACACCTCCGGAATGGATACACACTAAGTCATATTCCACAAGTCACGCAGGACGGTGGACATACAACGGTTACAGTACTAGCGGAACTACTACTAGCTCAGACAGCTCCATAGTAATCCTCATAGAAGTCACCACCCAAGCCTGGAAGCGGAACATGGTCATCTGGGAACATACGGTCCTATGGAGCCTGTGGACCATAGGGACTTGGGTGTGGCCTTGGTCCAACAAACTACGACACACGAGGTCCACGAGGAGGGGTGATGCCTCCCACCTCACGCCACTCCATGAAATCTGGCAGACTAGCCCGCACAGGGTACAAGTCCCTCATGTCCATGTATCCAGCTTGCACTGCAGGGGCAAACCGAGTCAAAGTGGCCCAGTGATCAGAACGAGCATTAAAGAGCTCCATACGCAAGGCCCGATTTTCACGGTCCTTGTATTCCAGAATCTCAGTGGTGGTGCGGAGGAGTGAGTCCTCATGGGATACGTCGCTGTACATACCCTGAAGGTAACCATGCGCCCCAGGGAGGGATGCTGGCATGTAGCGGAAATCGGTGTTGCTCAGCAAGGCAGTTCTGGCTCGAATGATAGTCATCATCGAGTAGGCTGCATCCTGCACGGACGTCCCAATAGTGATCCCAAGTCCATAAGAACAGTTGAGCGGTTCAGTAGCTCCGGGATAAGATGGATATATCCTGACCGTGCACAGATACTGGCTTTGATTAAAGTCTCTAAACTGCTCCTCGATGGTATATTCAGGATACCATTGGTAACCTGTCTCGACCATCACTCGAACCAACATGGCCGTGTGACCACATACATCGATGCAACGGGTCAAGCGAACCACTTGGTTCTGGGAACGGGTGGCCATCTGAAAGCACAAAATAATGCAAAGGCATTAGAATTTCTAGGAGAAATTGGACAGCATAATGGCTGTAAATGCTCAGAAAAAGATTTGAGACATCCACAACAGTTTGAAGGCCACTCAATAACATCATATCAAGGTTCTGGTTCAACTGGCAACATACTAAAATTTAGTAGAAACTGAACTGGGTTGTATCCAACAATCCTATAAGTTTCTACGGATTAGTAACACGTGAACCTGATAGAGAGAAGAGAGCCTAGTCCTTAACCCACGTAGAATGAGAAGAGAATGACTCATATCGGAGGGCATAAGGTAAAGGAGTAAAAGAGACTTACGTTCCCTCCCACAATCAATTCCCCTACATATAACTAAAGCATTTCTAGACTCGACATCGACCAGTTTGGCTTAGCGAACCTACAGGCAGTCCGGCTCTGATGCCAACGCTGTCAGGACCCCGATTCCAAGTCACATTGACCCAGCCGGTAACACCTCATATTACTTTGCGGCCTCACGCACGGTAATCCCACGGGTGTCGCCTTACCATGGCCCGGGACCGTTTGCGCCTTTTGGCTCACGTATATGATAATGTCGCTAGCATCCATATGACAGAGAACCCGGGCCGACATGGCTACTCGTGAACCCAAAGCGGCACTAACCTATGAGGACAGGCATACATGAATCACATCGAGCATGTCGGTCAACAACGTGTGAGTCCGGGCTATAGCACTTAGCTAACAGGACTCCGGTAACCCGGGCTGTAGCAGGCTAGACAGGACTCCGGAAGTCACCGCGTGACATTTCCCCGAACGGACAGACACAGGAACAAAGTGAATCACATGCCAGCCAATCAAGCGTTCCGAGCAGTAGTGCTGGGCTAGCAGGACTCCGGTGAACCGGGCTGTAGCGGACTACTATCGCTCAGAAGCACTAGACTACATTTCCCCATATGATAGGTTGCCAAGGATAAACAACTAGATAGTCGGATCCCACTCATACCAAGCATTTCAATCATACGCACAATATGCCCGATATGAGTAAATACAACATGGCGTCACAACAAAACTCTACAACTCAAGTACTTTATTTAAAAGGCTCCGAGGAGCCATACATAACACTCATACAGATAGGGGTCACATGACCCGACACTCAAGTCATACAAACATACAAGCACATGCGGAAGCAAAGTAGTCTGAGTACAGACACTAGAAAGAAAGAAGGCTTGACGAAGCCTGTCTATCTACATCGACCCTTCACAAGTCTTGGATCACCACCTGGGTGATAAGTCACTCGTCAACGTCGAGGTCTACATAGAACCCATCGGAGGGGTTGGTGTTGTTGTCTGAAAACATTAATTAAAGCAACATGAGTACGAAGGTTCTCAGCAAGTCTTACAACAGAATCCTACAATACATGCACATTCTCAAGAAAGGTAGTGGAGTTATTGCAGCAAGCCAGCTTTGACTCTTGGCTAAACTATCCTACGATAGACACAACTGTAATACATTTGTCGCACACGAGTCCATTATCACCAACACAATACTCCACCTTGGATCCTCTCTCGTCATCCTACGAGAGGGCCACCCGCTGTACTCACACTTATCTTGAGGCTTTTAGTAGTATCCATTTACTTGTCTATGAACTGAATAGGTGACCAAGTAGCCCTTTACCGCGGACGTAGCTATTCGAATAGTTTAATACCCTGCAGGGGTGTACTTCTTCACACATGTTTCCACCACTTAGCGTCTGCACACGTCATGTGCTCGGCAGACTTCAAGCGAAAGTCGACGTGGGTGTAGACCACGACCTAACCAACCACACAAGTCTCTAGTCCAGGTTTATCACCTATTCGGGTTCCATCCGCAAGTAGATCCGGCCGGGGTGTCCTCAACGGCCCCAAACGATGTGTGCAGGGTTCCCGAGACACCAAACGAGCAAATCGGTACACCGGGCCACGTGCCTACCGCAACACAGCCCACCCCTATGGTCAACGCTGCGTGCGGCCCCCAGCAACTACAAACACCAGAAACTACTTGCAACTCCTGGACAGAGGACGAGAGGGGTTGGTAAGTCGAGCGGGGTCATATTGCAGGGCCCAATGTGTGGTACTAGCTGAGTCTTAAATCACACACACAGATCTCAGTTCTTAAGGACAGCCTTAATGAAACAACCCACCATGTACTCCTACATGGCCTCTCATCGATTCCTTTACCAAATTGTATTCAACACTTTCACACTCTCGACACCGACACAACCTTTCACTCTAGTTCATCACCCCGATGAGCCAGACCTGACACTACTCTAAGCATAGCAAGCATAGCATGGTAGGAAACACACACATATGGCTCAATCAACTCCTACACATGCTAGTGGGTTTCATCTAGTTACTGTGGCAATGACAAGTCATGCAAAGGAAGTGGGTTCAACTACCGCAACACATAGCAGTTTGAATCGCGTTGTCTTAATGCAGTAAACGAAAGCAGAAGCGAGAACATGGGTTTGTATCGGAATGATCAATGGGTTGCTTGCCTGATGGAGTGGTAGTGGGATACTGCCCTTCAGTTGGATACTCGTGAATATCCTCGGAGGCAGAACCTACCATGAAGAACACATCGGAACACAATCAACACATGACGATATGCAACAATATGATGCATGCTATGACATGGCAATATGAATGTGTCTTGGCCTAATGCAAGCTAAAACAGAAAGGAAAGTGCTTATTTGAACCCAAGGTTTAAGTGTTAGTTCATTTAACATAGCCATTTAAGTGCATCACCTTATATTGCTTAAACAGCAAGGTTAACTTGTTCTGACATGCATGAGACCAGTACCCGTGGATAGATTGGATTTTTCTGATCAAATTTCATATATAAATCTTTGCATTTGGAGTTACAGATTAATTTCTATGAATTTTTGAAGTTTGGACTAATTTCTGGAATTTCCTGTATAGAAATAATTCCAGTAATTTAATTACCGCGTCAGCATTGCGTCAGAGTGACGTCAGGGTCAACGGGGTCATCCAGGTCAAACTGGCCAGTGGGTCCCGCGTGTCAGTAGTTAATTAAACTAATTGTTTTTAGTTAGAATCTAATCTGTATAATTAGCAGAGGGGGGGCCCACTTGTCATTGACTCAGGGGAGTCAACCTGGGCCCACCCAGTCAACGTCAATAGTCAAACTCGCCGGCGTTTAGCCGCCGGCGAGGCTAGACGCGGCGGTGGAAGTGCATTTGCACATTCCGGCGTCCAAATGGACAACGGAGACCACCCACGGGTAGCTGGGAGCATGCCGCGGCGTTTGGTGGCAGTGGTTGGGCTCGGGGTGGCCGAAAACATCGCCGGCGACGAGCTTGGCGGTCGCCGGACTCGGGTGAAGATGAGCCCGGAGCTACGGGGCACGACGAGGCGCGTGGTGAGGTGCATTGAGCTCCTGGGGTTGTGGTGAGGTAAGTGGACAACGTGGCATGGCCGGTGGTTGGCCGGAGTCACATCAGCGACGAGCTCCGCGGCGGTGCGTGCGGGTGAGCTTCGTGCAGTTGCTATGGTGCACGAGAAGGCAAATAGAGAGGATGGGGAGGTGCAGCAGCTCACGGCGGTCACGTAGAGCCAGACGGCGCGGTCGGGGACGAGCTGATGCGGCGGCGACGGCGAAGGGGATCTGCGGCGGTGCTCGCTAGAGATGAGGTCGAAGAAGACGAACCAGGGCTTGCGAGCGCTCGGGGCTCGGGCTGCTCGACGGAGTTGACGACGGCGGAGTTGTTGGACACGGTGGCTCGGTAGAGGGACGACGGTGGACGTGGTTTCACGGTGGCGCGAGCACGGCGGCGTCGGCCATGGCGGAGGGAGAGCGAGGGAGAGGAACCAGGGGGAAAGTGCGGTGTCTGCGAGGTCGGGGGAAGCGAGGGAGTTCGTCCCACGCCGACAGCTCGACGAGGGGAGCGGCGAGGCGGCGGCAGCTGCGTGGCGCACATGCGGTGCTCGCCGTCGAGCACCTGGCTGCCTGCCTGGCGAGGACGAAGCAGCTGGCTGGCATGGGCCAGCACAGCGCTGGGCCACCAGGTGGGCTGGCTGATGGGCTGCGACCAGGTTAGTTTTCCCTGATTTGTTTTCCTTTTTCTATTTTCTGTAACTTTAGGGCTTTATCCAAAATACTTAGGTACTTTCTAA
This sequence comes from Aegilops umbellulata, assembly GCA_032464435.1. Lineage (NCBI taxonomy): Eukaryota > Viridiplantae > Streptophyta > Magnoliopsida > Poales > Poaceae > Aegilops > Aegilops umbellulata. The sequence continues at coordinate 356,371,867 of CP136059.1, read as the reverse complement.
AATCCTGAAATTAATTGTGGGCTCTGTTGGGATTATTCCCAACAGCCCTCACTTAAATCCAGAATTATTTGAACATTTAAAATATTTACTAGTATTTAAATGTCGAAAGGCAACATACATATGATTTAATTCAGTGACCTTCTGATGACCTAGAAAATTGTGCACCAAATTTGCCAAAGGTTCTAACCCAAGACAAAGAGGGTGAACATTTTAGAAGGGCATTTCAGGTTCATTGAAAATATTTTTAGTAAACCCTAGTTGATTTCAGGGGGGTGCTGGGGGTTCTGCCTTCCCCATTTCAAGTTTCTGTTGAAAGAAGACATGATGCAACACTCTAATGCATGGTCTAGCTAGGATGTGACATAATATGTGATAATGATGATGATGACTTATTATCTATATCATTTATGAAAGAAACCGCAAATTAGTTTGAACTGGATGGATCCTAGCTAAGTGATCAAGTATATATATATATATATATATATATATATATATATATATATACCATATCCATATCCATATCCATATCAAGTATAACAACTCATTATAACGTAAAACAATCCTAAATTAAATTGATAACAAAAATTTAAAGGAAAAATAAAAAATAAAACCAAAACCCACAAACATTTAGTACCGGTTGGTGTTACCAACTGGTACTAATGATCTACCACACCCGTGCCCTGGCTCGTGCCACGTGGTGGAACTTTAGCACCGGTTCGTGCCGAACTAGTACTAAAGGGGGGGCCTTTAGTGCCCACCCTTTAGTGTCGGTTATGGAACCGGCACTAAAGGCCTTTACGAACCGGGACTAAAGCCCGGTTCTGCACTAGTGTTGATGTATGTTTTGGTGATCAACTTACGGGTTCCGCCCATAAACCTATGCATAGGGGTTGGCACACATTTTTGTCTTGACTCTCCGGTAGAAACTTTGTGGCACTCTTTGAGGTTCTATGTGTTGGTTGAATAGATGAATCTGAGATTGTGTGATGCATATCATATAATCATACCCACGGATACTTGAGGTGACATTGGAGTATCTAGGTGACATTAGGGTTTTGGTTGATGTGCATCTTAAGGTGTTATTTTACTATGAACTCTAGGGCTGTTTGTGACACTTATAGGAATAGCCCAATGGATTGATCAAAAAGAATAACTTTGAGGTGGTTTCGTACCCTACCATAATCTCTTCGTTTGTTCTCCGCTATTAGTGACTTTGGAGTGACTCTTTGTTGCACGTTGAGGGATAGTTATCTGATCCAATTATGTTATTATTGTTGAGAGAACTTGCACTAGTGAAAGTATGAACCCTAGGCATTGTTTCCTATCATTGCAATACCGTTTACGCTCACTTTTATCATCAGTTACCTCGCTGTTTTTATATTTTCAGATTACAAAAACCTATATCTACTATCCATATTGCACTTGTATCACCAACTCTTCGCCGAACTAGTGCACCTATACAATTTACTATTGTATTGGGTGTGTTGGGGACACAAGAGACTCTTTGTTATTTAGTTGCAGAGTTGATTGAGAGAGACCATCTTCATCCTACGCCTCCCACGGATTGATAAACCTTAGGTCATCCACTTGAGGGAAATTTGCTACTGTCCTATAAACCTCTGCACTTGGAGGCCCAACAACGTCTACAAGAAGAAGGTTGCGTAGTAGACACCAAGCTCTTTTCTGGCGCCGTTGCCGGGGGGGGGGGGGGGGGGGGCGGGCTGAGTGCTGGAAGGTATACCTTTAGATCTTGCAATCGAATCTTTTAGTTTCTTGTTTTATCACTAGTTTAGTTTATAAAATAGAACTACAAAATAGAATTAAGGGTGCCTCATACGTTTCATCTTTTTAATATCTTTCGTGAAAATGATTGGAAGGAAAATTGTGCTCAAGTGCTAGAAGAGGAAATCTATAGAATGTTTGGCACTAAATCTTTGTATGATGAGCAAGATTGCAATGTTGTTAGTATGAATTCTATGAATATTCATGATGCTAATGATATGCAAAGCCACAAGCTTGGTGATGCTATGTTTGATGAAGATGATATGTTTAGTCCCCCAAGTTTTGATGAGAATATTTATTATGATGAAAGCATGCATCCTATCTATGATGATTATTGTGATGACACGTATGCTATAAAGAATAATGATAACCATGAAACTTGTCATCTTGATCTTACTTTTCAATCACATGATAGTTATTTTGTTGAGTTTGCTCCCACTACTATTCATGAGAATAAATTTGCTTGTGTGGAGAGTAGTAAAATTTCTATGCTTGTAGATCATGAAAAGAATGCATTAGGTGCTGGTTATTTTGTTGAATTCATTCATGATGCTACTTGAAATTATTATGAGGGAGGAATGTATGCTTGTAGGAATTGCAATAATAACAAGTTTCATCTCTATGTGCTTAAAGTTTTTAAAGTTATGCTTGTTTTACCTTCCTATGCAAGTTGATTCTTGTTCCCATAAGTTGTTTGCTCACAAAATCCCTATGCATAGGAAGTGGGTTAGACTTAAATGTGCAAGTCATTTTATTCATGATGCTCTCTTTATGTTTCAATTCCTATCTTTTATGTGAGCATCATTGAAATCATCATGCCTAGCTAGGGGCCTTAAACGTTAGCGCTTGTTGGGAGGCAACCCAATTTTATTTTAGTTTCTTGCTTTTTGGTTCTGTTTAGGAATAAATAATCCATCTAGCTTCTGTTTAGATGTGGTTTTGTGTTTTAATTAGTGTTTGTGCCAAGTAGAACCTTTGGGAAGACTTGGGTGAAGTCTTTATGATCTTGCTGTAAAAAATAGAAACTTTAGCGCTCACGAGATTAGCTAAAACTATTTACTAGAGAGTGTTATTTAGTTGATTCTTTTTGAAGATGGTCACTAGACAAATTCCTCAGGGCCAACAATTTATTTTAGAATTTTTGGAGTTCCAGAAGTATACGTTTGATACATATTACTACAGACTTTTCTGTTTTTGACAGATTTTGTTCTCTTTGTGTTGCTTGCTTATTTTGATGAATCTATGGCTAGTAAAATAGTTCATAAAATATAGAGAAGTTGGAATACAGTAGTTTTAACACCAATATAAATAAATAATGAGTTCATGACAGTACCTTGAAGTGGTGTTTTTTTTCTTTCGCTAACGGAGTTTACGAGTTTTCTGTTAAGTTTTGTGTTGTGAAGTTTTCAAGTTTTGGGTAAAGATTCGATGGACTATGGAATAAGGAGTGGAAAGAGCCTAAGCTTGGGGATACCCAAGGCACCCCAAGGTAATATTCAAGGATAACCAAGAGCCTAAGCTTGGGGATGCCCCGGAAGGCATCCCCTCTTTCGTCTTCATTCATCGGTAACTTTACTTGGAGCTATATTTTTATTCACCACATGATATATGTTTTGCTTGGAGCGCCATTTTATTTTCTTTAGCTTTGCTTGGTGTTTGAATAAAGTACCAAGATCTGAAATTCTTAAATGTTAGAGATTCTTCACATAGTTGCATAATTAATTGACTACTCATTGATCTTCACTTATATCTTTCGGGGTAGTCTGTCGTTTGCTCTAGTGCTTCACTTATATCTTTTAGAGCACGATGGTGGTTTTATTTTGAAGAAATAGATGAACTCTCATGCTTCACTTATATTATTTTGAGATTCTTAAACATGGTAATTTGCTTAATCCTAATATGCTAGGTATTCAAGACTAGTAAAAACTTTCTTATGAGTGTGTTGAATACTAAGAGAAGTTTGATGCTTGATGATTGTTTTGAGATATGGAGGTAGTAATATTAAATTTGTGATAGTTGAGTAGTTGTGAATTTGAGAAATACTTGTGTTGAAGTTTGCAAGTCCCGTAGCATGCACGTATGGTAAACGTTATGTAACAAATTTGAAACATGAGGTGTTCTTTGATTGTCCTCCTTATGAGTGGCGGTCGGGGACGAGCGATGGTCTTTTCCTACCAATCTATCCCCCTAGGAGCATGCGCGTAGTGCTTGGTTTTCGATGACTTGTAGACTTTTGCAATAAGTATGTGAGTTCTTTATGACTAATGTTGAGTCCATGGATTATACGCGCTCTTACCCTTCCATTGTTGCTAGCCTCTTCGGTACCGTGCATTGCCCTTTCTCACATTGAGAGTTGGTGAAAACTTCGCCGGTGCATCCAAACCCTGTGATATGATACACTCTTTCACACATAAACCTCCTTATATCTTCCTCAAAACAGCCACCATACCTACCTATTATGGCATTTCCATAGCCATTCCGAGATATATCACCATGCAACTTTCCACCGTTCCGTTTATCATGACACGTTCATCATTGTCATATTGCTTTGCATGATCATGCAGTTGACATAGTATTTGTGGCAAAGCCACCATTCATAATTCTTTCACACATGTCATTCTTGGTTCATTGCATATCCCGGTACATCGCCGGAGGCATTCATATAGAGTCATACTTTGTTCTAGTATCGAATTGTAACCATTGAGTTGTAAATAAATAGTAGAGTGATGATCATCATTCAATAGAGCATTGTCCCAAAAAAAGAGAAAGGCCAAAGAAAAAAAGAAGGCCCAAAAAAAAGAAAATAAATAAAAAGGGGCAATGCTACTATCCTTTTTTTCCACACTTGTGCTTCAAAGTAGCACCATGATATAGCGAGTCTCATATATTGTGCTTCAAAGTAGCACCATGTTCTTCATATAGAGAGTCTCTTGAGTTATCACTTTCATATACTAGTGGGAAATTTTCATTATAGAACTTGGCTTGTATATTCCAACAATGGGCCTCCTCAAGTGCCCTAGGTCTTCGTGAGCAAGCAAGTTGGATGCACACCCACTTAGTTTCTTTTGTTGAGCTTTCATACATTTATAGCTCTAGTGCATCCGTTGCATGGCAATCCCTACTCCTTGCATTAACAACAATTGATGGGAATCTCCCTAGACCATTGATTAGCCTCGTTGATGTGAGACTTTGTCCTTTTTTGTCTTCTCCACATAACCCCCATCATTATATTCTATTCCACCCATAGTGCTATATCCATGGCTCACGCTCATGTATTGCGTGAAAGTTTATGAGTTTGAAATTATTAAGGTGTGAAACAATTGCTTGGCTTGTCATCGGGGTTGTGCTTGATGAGAGCATTCTTGTGTGACGAAAATGGAGCATGACTAAACTATATGATTTTGTAGGGATGAACTTTCTTTGGCCATGTTACTTTGAGAAAATATAATTGCTTTGTTGGTTTGCTTGAAGTGTTATTATTCTTTATGTCAATATGAACTTTTGTCTTGAATCTTCCTAATCTGAATATTCATACCACAATTAAGAAATTTTGCATTGAAATTATGCCAAGTAGCCCTCCACATAAAAAATTCTCTTTTTATCATTTACCTACTCGAGGACGAGCAGGAATTAAGCTTGGGGATGCCTGATACGTCTCCAACGTATCTATAATTTTCGATTGCTCCATGCTATATTATCTACTATTTTGGACTATATTGGGCTTTATTTTCCACTTTTATATTATTTTTGGGACTAACCTATTAACCAGAGGCCCAGCCCAGAATTGTTGTTTTTTGCCTATTTCAGTGTTTCGGAGAAACGGAATATCAAACGGAGTCCAAACAGAAAAATCCTTTCTGGAACATGATTTTCTTCCCGAATAAGATCCAGGAGACTTGGACCCTACGTCAAGGAAGCTCCGAGGAGGGCACGAGGTAGGGGGCGCGCCCTACACCCCCAGGCGCGCCCCCACCCTCATGGGCCCACCGAAGCTCCACCGATGTACTTATTCCTCCTATATATACCCACGTACCCCCAAACGATCAGAATAGGAGCCAAAAACCTAATTCCACCGCCGCAACTTTCTGTATCCACGAGATCCCATCTTGGGGCCTGTTCCGGAGCTCCGCCGGAGAGGGCCGTCATCACGGAGGGCTTCTACATCATCATAGCCTCTCCGATGAAGTGTGAGTAGTTTACCTCATACCTTCGGGTCCATAGTTATTAGATAGATGGCTTCTTCTCTCTTTTTGGATCTCAATACAATGTTCTCCCCCTCTCTTGTTAAGATCTATTCGATGTAATCTTCTTATTTTTGCGGTGTGTTTGTTGAGACCGATGAATTGTGGGTTTATGATCAAGTCTATCTATGAACAATATTTGAATCTTCTCTGAATTCTTTTATGTATTATTGGTTATCTTTGGAAGTCTCTTCGAATTATCAGTTTGGTTTGGCCTACTAGATTGGTTTTTCTTGCCATGGGAGAAGTTCTTAGCTTTGGCTTCGATCTTGTGGTGTCCTTTCCAAGTGACAGAAGGGGCAGCAAGGCACCTATTGTATCGTTGCCATCGAGGATAACAAGATGGGGTTTATTTCATATTGCATGAATTTATCTCTCTACATCATGTCATCTTGCTTAAAGCGTTACTCTGTTTTTAACTAAATATTCTAGATGCATGCTGGATAGCGGTCGATGAGTGGAGTAATAGTAGTAGATGCAGAATCGTTTCGATCTACTTTTCACGGACGTGATGCCTATATACATGATCATGCCTAGATATTCTCATAACTATGCTCAATTCTGTCAATTGCTCAACAGTAATTTGTTCACCCACCGTAGAAAACTTATGCTCTTGAGAGAAGCCACTAGTGAAACCTATGGCCACCGGGTCTATTCTCATCATATCAATCTCCATCACTTTAATCTTGCTTTGTTTTTACTTTGATTTTTTACTTTTCACTTTGCATCTTTATACCAAAAATACCAAAAATATTATCTCTATCAGATCTCACTCTCGTAAGTGACCGTGAAGGGATTGACAACCCCTAATCGCGTTGGTTGCGAGTTGCTATCGATTTGTGCAGGTACGAGGGACTTGAGCATGGCCTCCTACTGGATTGATACCTTGGTTCTCAAAAACCGAGGGAAATACTTACGCTACTCTGCTGCATCATCCTCTCCTCTTCGGGGAAAACCAACGCAAGCACAAGAGGTAGCAAGAAGAATTTCTGGCGCCGTTGCTGGGGAGTCTACGCAAAAAGTCAACATACCAAGTACCCATCACAATCCCAATCTCTCGCATTACATTAGTTGTCATTTGCCTCTCGTTTTCCTCTCCCCCACTTCACCCTTGCCGTTTTATTTGCCCTCTCTTTCTCCTCCCCTTCTCCTTCTCCGATTGCCTTTTTCTCGCTTGCCTTTTATTTGCTCGTGTGTTGGATTGCTTGTTTGTCGTGATGGCTCAAGATACTACCAAATTGTGTGACTTCACCAATACCAACAATAATGATTTCCTTAGCACTCCTCTTGCTCCTCTTGCCAATACTGAATCTTGTGAAATCAATACTGCTTTGTTGAATCTTGTTACGAAAGATCAATTCGCCGGCCTTCCTAGTGAAGATGCCGCTTCTCATCTGAATAGCTTTGTTGATTTATGTGATATGCAAAAGAAAAAAGATGTCGATAATGATGTTGTTAAATTGAAGCTATTTCCTTTTTCGCTTAGAGATCGTGCTAAAGCTTGGTTTTCATCTTTGCCTAAAAATAGTATTGATTCTTGGAACAAGTGCAAAGATGCTTTTATCTCTAAGTATTTTCCTCCCGCTAAGATCATCCCTCTTAGAAACGATATTATGAATTTTAAGCAACTTGATCATGAACATGTTGCACAAGCTTGGGAGAGAATGAAATTAATGATACGTAATTAACCTACTCATGGTTTGAATTTGTGGATGATTATACAAAAAATGTATGCCGGATTGAATTTTTCTTCTAGAAATCTTTTAGATTCGGCCGCGGGAGGCACTTTTATGGAAATCACTTTAGGATATGCTACTAAACTCCTAGATAATATTATGGTTAATTATTCTCAATGGCATACTGAAAGATCTTCTAATAAAAAAGTGCATGCGATAGAAGAAATCAATGTTTTGAGTGGAAAGATGGATGAACTTATGAAATTACTTGCTACTAAGAGTGTTTCTGCTGATCCTAATGATATGCCTGTCTACTTTAATTGAGAATAACAATGAATCTATGGATGTGAATTTTGTTGGTAACAAGGAATAATTTTGGTAACAACGCTTATAGAGGGAATTTTAATCCTAGGCCATACCCTAGTAATCCTTTTAATAATTATGGAAATTCCTACAACAACTCTTACGGAAATTATAATAAGATGCCCTCTGAATTTGAGAATAGTGTTAAAGAGTTTATGAATTCACAAAAGAATTTTAATGCTTTGCTTGAAGAGAAATTGCTTAAAGTTGATGATTTGTCTAGGAACGTTGATAGAATTTCTCTTGAGGTCGATTCTTTAAAGCTTAGATCTATTCCTCCTAAGCATGATATCAATGAGTCTCTCAAAGCCATGAGAATTTCCATTGATGAGTGCAAGGAAAGAACCGCTAGGATGCGTGCTTCCAAAGATGCCTTTATTAAAGCGTGTTCTTCCAATTCCTAGGAAAATCAAGATGAAGATCTAAAAGTTATTGATGTGTCCCCTATCAAATCTTTGTTTTGCAATATGAATCTTGATGAAACCGAATATGATCTTCCTTTACCTAGAAGGCGTTCTAAAAATTCGGAGTATTTAGATCTTTATGATGAAATTGAGGAAAGTGGGATTGAAAGAAATACAAATTTAGATGTTGCTAAACCCACTATATTGGATTTTAAGGAGTTTAATTTTGAAAGTTGCTCTTTGATTGATTGTATTTCCTTGTTGCAATCCATGCTAAATTCTCCACATGCTTATAGTCAAAAGAAAGCCTTCACCGAACATATTGTTGATGCCTTGATGCAATCTTATGAAGAAAAACTTGAATTGAAAGTTTCTATCCCTAGGAAACTCTATGATGAGTGGGAACCAACTATTAAAATTAAAATTAAAGATCATGAGTTTTATGCTTTGTGTGATTTGGGTGCTAGTGTCTCCACTATCCCCAAAACTTTGTGTGATTTGCTAGATTTCCGCGATCTTGATGATTGCTCTTTAAACTTGCATCTTGCGGATTCTACTATTAAGAAACCTATGGGAAGGATTAATGATGTTCTTATTGTTGCAAATAGGAATTATGTGCCCGTAGATTTCATTGTTCTTGATATAGATTGCAATCCTTCTTGCCCTATTATTCTTGGTAGACCTTTCCTTAGAACGGCTGGTGCGATTATTGATATGAAGGAAGGGAATATTAGATTCCAATTTCCATTAAAAAAGGGCATGGAACACTTTCCAGGAAATAAAATATAATTGCCATATGAAACCATCATGAGAGCCACTTATGGATTGCCTCCCAAAGATGGCAATACTTAGATCTATCCTCGCTTTTGTGCCTAGCTAGGGGCGTTAAACGATAGCGCTTATTGGGAGGCAACCCAATTTTATTTTTAGTTTTTTTGTGTTTTTATTATGTTAGGGAATAAATAACCCATCTACCTTATGTTTGGATGTGGTTTTGTATTTTAATTAGTGTTTGTGCCAAGTTAGACCTATTGGATCTTCTTGGATGATAGTTATTTGATCTTGCTGTAATTTCCAGAAACTTCGCGTTCAGTGCCCGAATTATTAAAAATCATCAGAGCGTGATAAAATACTGATTCTAACTGCTGCTGATCAATAAACAAATTGTCTAGGTCTTCTAATTTAGGTAGATTTTTTGGAGTTCCAGAAGTTTGCGTTAGTTACAGATTACTACAGACTGTTCTGTTTTTGACAGATTCTGTTTTTCGTGTGTTGTTTGCTTATTTTGATGAATCTATGGTTAGTAAAATAGGGTATGATCCATATAGAAGTTGGAATACAGTAGGTTTAACACCAATATAAATAAAGAATGAGTTCATTACAGTACTTTGAAGTGGTCTTTTGTTTTCTTTCTCTAACGGAGCTCACGAGATTTCTATTGAGTTTTGTGTTGTGAAGTTTTCAAGTTTTGGGTGAATTTTTTTGATGGATTATGGAACAAGGAGTGGCAAGAGCCTAAGCTTGGGGATTCACAAGGCACCCCCAAGATAATCCAAGGACACCAAAAAGTCAAAGCTTGGGGATGCCCCGGAAGGCATCCCCTCTTTCGTCCACTTCCATCGGTAATTTACTTGGAGCTATATTTTTATTCACCAACATGATATGTGTTTTGCTTGGAGCGTCTTGTATTATTTGTGTCTTTGTTTGTTAGTGTGCCACAATCATCCTTTCTGTACACACCTTGTGAGAGAGCCATACTTAAATTGGAATTTGATGGAATACTGTATGTGCTTCACTTATATCTTTTGAGCGTTGTAATTTGCTCTATGTGCTTCACTTAGATCTCTTAGAGCACGGTGGTGGTTTGTTTTAAAGAAACTATTGATCTCTCATCCTTCACTTAAATTATTTTGAGAGTCGTAATAGCATGGTAATTTGCTTAATAATAACTTGCTTGGTATTCAAGATTTGTGAAATTTTCTTTTGAGTGCGTTGAATACTAAGAAAAGTTAGATGATTGATAATTGTTTTGAGATATGGAGGTAGTAATATCAAAGTCATGCTAGTAGAGCAATTGTGAATTTGAGAAGTGCTTGAGTTAAATTTTCCCAGTCCCGTAGCATGCACGTATGGTAAACATTATGCAACAAATTGGAAACATGAGGTGTTATTTGATTGTCCTCCTTATGAGTGGTGGTCGGGGACGAGCGATGGTCTTTTCCTACCAATCTATCCCCCTAGGAGCATGCGCGTAATACTTTGGTTTTTGATGGCTTGTAGAATTTTGCAATAAGTATATGAGTTCTTTATGACTAATGTTGAGTCCATGGATTATACGCACTCTCACCGTCCATCATTGCTAGCCTCTACGGTACCGTGCATTGCCCTTTCTCACATCGAGAGTTGGTGCAAACTTTGCCGGTGCATCCAAACCCCGTGATATGATACGCTCTTTCACACATAAACCTCCTTATATCTTCCTCAAAACAGCCACCATACCTACCTATTATGGCATTTCCATAGCCATTCTGAGATATATTGCCATGCAACTTTCCATAATCCAGTTTATCATGACACATTCATCATTGTCATATTGCTTAGCATGATCATGTAGTTGACATAGTATTTTGGCAAAGCCACCGTTCGTAATTCTTTCATACTTGTCACTCTTGATTCATTGCATATCCCGGTACACCACCGGAGGCATTCATATAGAGTCATACTTTGTTCTAGTATCTAGTTGTAATCATTGAGTTGTAAATAAATAGTAGTGTGATGATCATCATTCAATAGAGCATTGTCCCAAAAAAGAGAGAAAGGCCAAAGAAAAAAAAGAAGGCCAAAAAAAAAGAAAATAAATAAAAAGGGGCAATGCTACTATCCTTTTTTTCCACACTTGTGCTTCAAAGTAGCACCATGATATAGTGAGTCTCATATATTGTGCTTCAAAGTAGCACCATGTTCTTCATATAGAGAGTCTCTTGTTTTGTCACTTTCATATACTAGTGGGAATTTTTCATTATAGAACTTGGCTTGTATATTCCAACAATGGGCCTCCTCAAGTGCCCTAGGTCTTCGTGAGCAAGGAAGTTTGATGCACACCCACTTAGTTTCTTTTATTGAGCTTTCATACATTTATAGCTCTAGTGCATCCGTTGCATGGCAATCCCTACTCCTTGCATTAACATCAATCGATGGGCATCTCCCTAGCCCATTGATTAGCCTCGTTGATGTGAGACTTTGTCCTTTTTTTGTCTTCTCCACATAACCCACATCATTATATTCTATTCCACCCATAGTGCTATATCCATGGCTCACGCTCATGTATTGCGTGAAAGTTTATGAGTTTGAAATTATTAAGGTATGAAACAATGTCTTGGCTTGTCATCGGGGTTGTGCATGATGAGAGCAATCTTGTGTGACGAAAATGGAGCATGACTAAACTATATGATTTTGTAGGGATGAACTTTCTTTGGCCATGTTACTTTGAGAAAACATAATTGCTTTGTTGGTTTGCTTGAAGTGTTATTATTCTTTATGTCAATATGAACTTTTCTCTTGAATCTTCCTAATCTGAATATTCATACCACAATTAAGAAATTTTGCATTGAAATTATGCCAAGTAGCACTCCGCATCAAAAATTCTTTTTTTATGATTTACCTACTCGAGGACGAGCAGGAATTAAGCTTGGGGATGCCTGATACGTCTCCAACATATCTATAATTTTTGGTTGCTCCATGCTATATTATCTACTGTTTTGGACTATATTGGGCTTTATTTTCCACTTCTATATTATATTTGGGACTGGACTAACCTATTAACCGGAGGCCCAACCCAGAATTGCTGTTTTTTTTGCCTATTTCAGTGTTTCAAAGAAACGGAATATCAAACGGAGTCCAAACAAAAAAATCCTTTCTGGAACGTGATTTTCTTCCCGAATAAGATCCAGGAGACTTGGACCCTACGCCAAGGAAGCTCCGAGGAGGGCGCGAGGTAGGGGGGTGCGCCCTACACCCCCAGGCGTGCCCCCACCCTTGTGGGCCCACCGAAGCTCCACCGACGTACTTCTTCCTCCTATATATAGCCACGTACCCCCAAACGATCAGAACAGGATCCAAAAACCAAATTCCACCGCCGCAACTTTCTGTATCCACGAGATCCCATCTTGGGGACTGTTCCGGAGCTCCGTCGGAGAGGGCCGTTATCACGGAGGGCTTCCACATCATCATAGCCTCTCCGATGAAATGTGAGTAGTTTACCTCAGACCTTCGGGTCCATAGTTATTAGCTAGATGGATTCTTCTCTCTTTTTGGATCTCAATACAATGTTCTCCCCCTCTCTTGTGGAGATCTATTCGATGTAATCTTCTTCTTTTTGCGGTGTGTTTGTTGAGACCGATTAATTGTGGGTTTATTGTCAAGTCTATCTATGAACAATATTTGAATCTTCTCTGAATTCTTTTATGTATTATTGGTTATCTTTGCAAGTCTCTTTGAATTATCAGTTTGGTTTGGCCTACTAGATTGGTTTTTCTTGCCATGGGAGAAGTGCTTAGCTTTGGGTTTGATCTTGCGGTGTCCTTTCCCAGTGACAGAAGGGGCAACAAGGCACGTATTGTATCGTTGCCATCGAGGATAACAAGATGGGGTTTATTTCATATTGCATGAATTTATCTCTCTACATCATGTCATCTTGCTTAAAGCGTTACTCTATTTTTAACTAAATATTCTAGATGCATGCTGGATAGCGGTCGATGAGTGGAGTAATAGTAGTAGATGCAGAATCGTTTCGATCTACTTGTCACGGACGTGATGCCTATATACATGATCATGCCTAGATATTCTCATAACTATGCTCAATTCTGTCAATTGCTCAACAGTAATTTGTTCACCCACCGTAGAAAACTTATGCTCTTGAGAGAAGCCACTAGTGAAACCTATGGCCCCCGGGTCTATTCTCATCATATCAATCTCCATCACTTTAATCTTGCTTTGTTTTTACTTTGCTTTTTTACTTTTCACTTTGCATCTTTATACCAAAAATACCAAAATATTATCTCTATCAGATCTCACTCTCGTAAGTGACCGTGAAGGGATTGACAACCCCTAATCGCGTTGGTTGCGAGTTGCTATCGATTTGTGCAGGTAGGAGGGACTTGAGCGTGGCGTCCTACTGGATTGATACCTTGGTTGTCAAAAACCGAGGGAAATACTTATGCTACTCTGCTGCATCATCCTCTCCTCTTCGGGGAAAACCAACGCAAGCTCAAGAGGTAGAATGATTCATTGCATATCCTGGTACACCGCCGGAGGCATTCATATAGAGTCATACTTTGTTCTAGTATCTAGTTGTAATCATTGAGTTGTAAATAAATAGTAGTGTGATGATCATCATTCAATAGAGCATTGTCCCAAAAAAGAGAGAAAGGCCAAAGAAAAAAAAGAAGGCCAAAAAAAAGAAAATAATTAAAAAGGGGCAATGCTACTATCCTTTTTTTCCACACTTGTGCTTCAAAGTAGCACCATGATATAGTGAGTCTCATATATTGTGCTTCAAAGTAGCACCATGTTCTTCATATAGAGAGTCTCTTGTTTTGTCACTTTCATATACCAGTGGGAATTTTTCATTATAGAACTTGGCTTGTATATTCCAACAATGGGCCTCCTCAAGTGCCCTAGGTCTTCGTGAGCAAGGAAGTTTGATGCACAACCACTTAGTTTCTTTTATTGAGCTTTCATACATTTATAGCTCTAGTGCATCCGTTGCATGGCAATCCCTACTCCTTGCATTAACATCAATCGATGGGCATCTCCCTAGCCCATTGATTAGCCTCGTTGATGTGAGACTTTGTCCTTTTTTTGTCTTCTCCACATAACCCACATCATTATATTCTATTCCACCCATAGTGCTATATCCATGGCTCACGCTCATGTATTGCGTGAAAGTTTATGAGTTTGAAATTATTAAGGTATGAAACAATGTCTTGGCTTGTCATCGGGGTTGTGCATGATGAGAGCAATCTTGTGTGACGAAAATGGAGCATGACTAAACTATATGATTTTGTAGGGATGAACTTTCTTTGGCCATGTTACTTTGAGAAAACATAATTGCTTTGTTGGTTTGCTTGAAGTGTTATTATTCTTTATGTCAATATGAACTTTTCTCTTGAATCTTCCTAATCTGAATATTCATACCACAATTAAGAAATTTTGCATTGAAATTATGCCAAGTAGCACTCCGCATCAAAAATTCTTTTTTTATGATTTACCTACTCGAGGACGAGCAGGAATTAAGCTTGGGGATGCCTGATACGTCTCCAACATATCTATAATTTTTGGTTGCTCCATGCTATATTATCTACTGTTTTGGACTATATTGGGCTTTATTTTCCACTTCTATATTATATTTGGGACTGGACTAACCTATTAACCGGAGGCCCAACCCAGAATTGCTGTTTTTTTGCCTATTTCAGTGTTTCAAAGAAACGGAATATCAAACGGAGTCCAAACAAAAAAATCCTTTCTGGAACGTGATTTTCTTCCCGAATAAGATCCAGGAGACTTGGACCCTACGCCAAGGAAGCTCCGAGGAGGGCGCGAGGTAGGGGGGTGCGCCCTACACCCCCAGGCGTGCCCCCACCCTTGTGGGCCCACCGAAGCTCCACCGACGTACTTCTTCCTCCTATATATAGCCACGTACCCCTAAACGATCAGAACAGGATCCAAAAACCAAATTCCACCGCCGCAACTTTCTGTATCCACGAGATCCCATCTTGGGGACTGTTCCGGAGCTCCGTCGGAGAGGGCCGTCATCACGGAGGGCTTCCACATCATCATAGCCTCTCCGATGAAATGTGAGTAGTTTACCTCAGACCTTCGGGTCCATAGTTATTAGCTAGATGGATTATTCTCTCTTTTTGGATCTCAATACAATGTTCTCCCCCTCTCTTGTGGAGATCTATTCGATGTAATCTTCTTCTTTTTGCGGTGTGTTTGTTGAGACCGATTAATTGTGGGTTTATTGTCAAGTCTATCTATGAACAATATTTGAATCTTCTCTGAATTCTTTTATGTATTATTGGTTATCTTTGCAAGTCTCTTTGAATTATCAGTTTGGTTTGGCCTACTAGATTGGTTTTTCTTGCCATGGGAGAAGTGCTTAGCTTTGGGTTTGATCTTGCGGTGTCCTTTCCCAGTGACAGAAGGGGCAACAAGGCACGTATTGTATCGTTGCCATCGAGGATAACAAGATGGGGTTTATTTCATATTGCATGAATTTATCTCTCTACATCATGTCATCTTGCTTAAAGCGTTACTCTATTTTTAACTAAATATTCTAGATGCATGCTGGATAGCGGTCGATGAGTGGAGTAATAGTAGTAGATGCAGAATCGTTTCGATCTACTTGTCACGGACGTGATGCCTATATACATGATCATGCCTAGATATTCTCATAACTATGCTCAATTCTGTCAATTGCTCAACAGTAATTTGTTCACCCACCGTAGAAAACTTATGCTCTTGAGAGAAGCCACTAGTGAAACCTATGGCCCCCGGGTCTATTCTCATCATATCAATCTCCATCACTTTAATCTTGCTTTGTTTTTACTTTGCTTTTTTACTTTTCACTTTGCATCTTTATACCAAAAATACCAAAATATTATCTCTATCAGATCTCACTCTCGTAAGTGACCGTGAAGGGATTGACAACCCCTAATCGCGTTGGTTGCGAGTTGCTATCGATTTGTGCAGGTAGGAGGGACTTGAGCGTGGCGTCCTACTGGATTGATACCTTGGTTGTCAAAAACCGAGGGAAATACTTATGCTACTCTGCTGCATCATCCTCTCCTCTTCGGGGAAAACCAACGCAAGCTCAAGAGGTAGAATGATTCATTGCATATCCTGGTACACCGCCGGAGGCATTCATATAGAGTCATACTTTGTTCTAGTATCTAGTTGTAATCATTGAGTTGTAAATAAATAGTAGTGTGATGATCATCATTCAATAGAGCATTGTCCCAAAAAAGAGAGAAAGGCCAAAGAAAAAAAAGAAGGCCAAAAAAAAGAAAATAATTAAAAAGGGGCAATGCTACTATCCTTTTTTTCCACACTTGTGCTTCAAAGTAGCACCATGATATAGTGAGTCTCATATATTGTGCTTCAAAGTAGCACCATGTTCTTCATATAGAGAGTCTCTTGTTTTGTCACTTTCATATACCAGTGGGAATTTTTCATTATAGAACTTGGCTTGTATATTCCAACAATGGGCCTCCTCAAGTGCCCTAGGTCTTCGTGAGCAAGGAAGTTTGATGCACAACCACTTAGTTTCTTTTATTGAGCTTTCATACATTTATAGCTCTAGTGCATCCGTTGCATGGCAATCCCTACTCCTTGCATTAACATCAATCGATGGGCATCTCCCTAGCCCATTGATTAGCCTCGTTGATGTGAGACTTTGTCCTTTTTTTGTCTTCTCCACATAACCCACATCATTATATTCTATTCCACCCATAGTGCTATATCCATGGCTCACGCTCATGTATTGCGTGAAAGTTTATGAGTTTGAAATTATTAAGGTATGAAACAATGTCTTGGCTTGTCATCGGGGTTGTGCATGATGAGAGCAATCTTGTGTGACGAAAATGGAGCATGACTAAACTATATGATTTTGTAGGGATGAACTTTCTTTGGCCATGTTACTTTGAGAAAACATAATTGCTTTGTTGGTTTGCTTGAAGTGTTATTATTCTTTATGTCAATATGAACTTTTCTCTTGAATCTTCCTAATCTGAATATTCATACCACAATTAAGAAATTTTGCATTGAAATTATGCCAAGTAGCACTCCGCATCAAAAATTCTTTTTTTATGATTTACCTACTCGAGGACGAGCAGGAATTAAGCTTGGGGATGCCTGATACGTCTCCAACATATCTATAATTTTTGGTTGCTCCATGCTATATTATCTACTGTTTTGGACTATATTGGGCTTTATTTTCCACTTCTATATTATATTTGGGACTGGACTAACCTATTAACCGGAGGCCCAACCCAGAATTGCTGTTTTTTTGCCTATTTCAGTGTTTCAAAGAAACGGAATATCAAACGGAGTCCAAACAAAAAAATCCTTTCTGGAACGTGATTTTCTTCCCGAATAAGATCCAGGAGACTTGGACCCTACGCCAAGGAAGCTCCGAGGAGGGCGCGAGGTAGGGGGGTGCGCCCTACACCCCCAGGCGTGCCCCCACCCTTGTGGGCCCACCGAAGCTCCACCGACGTACTTCTTCCTCCTATATATAGCCACGTACCCCTAAACGATCAGAACAGGATCCAAAAACCAAATTCCACCGCCGCAACTTTCTGTATCCACGAGATCCCATCTTGGGGACTGTTCCGGAGCTCCGTCGGAGAGGGCCGTCATCACGGAGGGCTTCCACATCATCATAGCCTCTCCGATGAAATGTGAGTAGTTTACCTCAGACCTTCGGGTCCATAGTTATTAGCTAGATGGATTATTCTCTCTTTTTGGATCTCAATACAATGTTCTCCCCCTCTCTTGTGGAGATCTATTCGATGTAATCTTCTTCTTTTTGCGATGTGTTTGTTGAGACCGATTAATTGTGGGTTTATTGTCAAGTCTATCTATGAACAATATTTGAATCTTCTCTGAATTCTTTTATGTATCATTGGTTATCTTTGCAAGTCTCTTTGAATTATCAGTTTGGTTTGGCCTACTAGATTGGTTTTTCTTGCCATGGGAGAAGTGCTTAGCTTTGGGTTTGATCTTGCGGTGTCCTTTCCCAGTGACAGAAGGGGCAACAAGGCACGTATTGTATCGTTGCCATCGAGGATAACAAGATGGGGTTTATTTCATATTGCATGAATTTATCTCTCTACATCATGTCATCTTGCTTAAAGCGTTACTCTATTTTTAACTAAATATTCTAGATGCATGCTGGATAGCGGTCGATGAGTGGAGTAATAGTAGTAGATGCAGAATCGTTTCGATCTACTTGTCACGGACGTGATGCCTATATACATGATCATGCCTAGATATTCTCATAACTATGCTCAATTCTGTCAATTGCTCAACAGTAATTTGTTCACCCACCGTAGAAAACTTATGCTCTTGAGAGAAGCCACTAGTGAAACCTATGGCCCCCGGGTCTATTCTCATCATATCAATCTCCATCACTTTAATCTTGCTTTGTTTTTACTTTGCTTTTTTACTTTTCACTTTGCATCTTTATACCAAAAATACCAAAATATTATCTCTATCAGATCTCACTCTCGTAAGTGACCGTGAAGGGATTGACAACCCCTAATCGCGTTGGTTGCGAGTTGCTATCGATTTGTGCAGGTAGGAGGGACTTGAGCGTGGCGTCCTACTGGATTGATACCTTGGTTGTCAAAAACCGAGGGAAATACTTATGCTACTCTGCTGCATCATCCTCTCCTCTTCGGGGAAAACCAACGCAAGCTCAAGAGGTAGAATGATTCATTGCATATCCTGGTACACCGCCGGAGGCATTCATATAGAGTCATACTTTGTTCTAGTATCTAGTTGTAATCATTGAGTTGTAAATAAATAGTAGTGTGATGATCATCATTCAATAGAGCATTGTCCCAAAAAAGAGAGAAAGGCCAAAGAAAAAAAGAAGGCCAAAAAAAAAGAAAATAAATAAAAAGGGGCAATGCTACTATCCTTTTTTTCCACACTTGTGCTTCAAAGTAGCACCATGATATAGTGAGTCTCATATATTGTGCTTCAAAGTAGAACCATGTTCTTCATATAGAGAGTCTCTTGAGTTATCACTTTCATATACTAGTGGGAATTTTTCATTATAGAACTTGGCTTGTATATTCCAACAATGGGCTTCCTCAAGTGCCCTAGGTCTTCGTGAGCAAGCAAGTTGGATGCACACCCACTTAGTTTCTTTTCTTAAGCTTTCATACATTTATAGCTCTAGTGCATCCGTTGCATGGCAATCCCTACTCCTTGCATTAACATCAATTGATGGGCATCTCCCTAGCCCATTGATTAGCCTCGTTGATGTGAGACTTTGTCCTTTTTTGTCTTCTCCACATAACCCCCATCATTATATTCTATTCCACCCATAGTGCTATATCCATGGCTCACGCTCATGTATTGCGTGAAAGTTTATGAGTTTGAAATTATTAAGGTATGAAACAATTGCTTGGCTTGTCATCGGGGTTGTGCATGATGAGAGCATTCTTGTGTGACGAAAATGGAGCATGACTAAACTATATGATTTTGTAGGGATGAACTTTCTTTGGCCATGTTACTTTGAGAAAACATAATTGCTTTGTTGGTTTGCTTGAAGTGTTATTATTCTTTATGTCAATATGAACTTTTGTCTTGAATCTTCCTAATCTGAATATTCATACCACAATTAAGAAATTTGGCATTGAAATTACGCCAAGTAGCACTCCACATAAAAAATTCTCTTTTTTGTCATTTACCTACTCGAGGACGAGCAGGAATTAAGCTTGGGGATGCCTGATACGTCTCCAATGTATCTATAATTTTCGATTGCTCCATGCTATATTATCTACTGTTTTGGACTATATTGGGCTTTATTTTCCACTTTTATATTATTTTTGGGACTAACCTATTAACCGGAGGCCCAGCCTAGAATTGCTGTTTTTTGCCTATTTCAGTGTTTCGAAGAAACGGAATATCAAACGGAGTCCAAACAGAAAAATGCTTTCTGGAACGCGATTTTCTTCCCGAATAAGATCCAGGAGACTTGGACCCTACACCAAGGAAGCTCCGAGGAGGGCACGAGGTAGGGGGGCGCGCCCTACACCCCCAGGCACGCCCCCACCCTCGTGCGCCCATCGAAACTCCACCGACGTACTTCTTCCTCCTATATATACCCACATACCCCCAAACGATCAGAACAGGAGCCAAAAATCTAATTCCGCCGCCGCAACTTTCTGTATCCACGTGATCCCATCTTGGGCCTGTTCCGGAGCTCCGCCGGAGAGGGCCGTCATCGCGAAGGGCTTCTACATCATCATAGCCTCTCCGATGAAGTGTGAGTAGTTTACCTCAGACCTCCGGGTCCATAGTTATTAGATAGATGGCTTCTTCTCTCTTTTTTGATCTCAATATAATGTTCTCCCCCTCTCTTGTGGAGATCTATTCTATGTAATCTTCTTCTTTTTGTGGTGTGTTGGTTGAGACCGATGAATTGTGGGTTTATGATCAAGTCTATCTATGAACAATGTTTGAGTCTTCTCTGAATTTTTTTATGTATGATTGGTTATCTTTGCAAGTCTCTTCGAATTATCAGTTTGGTTTGGCCTACTAGATTGCTTTTTTCTTGCCATGGGAGAAGTGCTTAGCTTTGGGTTCGATCTTGCGGTGTCCTTTCCCAATGACAGAAGGGGCAGCAAGGCACGTATTGTATCATTGCCATCGAGGATAACAAGATGGGGTTTATTTCGTATTGCATGAATTTATCTCTCGATATCATGTCATCTTGCTTAAAGCGTTACTCTATTTTTAACTTAATACTCTAGATGCATGATGGATAGCGGTCGATGAGTGGAGTAATAGTAGTAGATGCAGAATCGTTTCGATCTACTTATCACGGACGTGATGCCTATATACATGATCATGCCTAGATATTCTCATAACTATGCTCAATTCTGTCAATTGCTCAACAGAAATTTGTTCACCCACCGTAGAAAATTTATGCTCTTAAGAGAAGCCACTAGTGAAACCTATGGTCCCCGGGTCTATTCTCATCATAACAATCTCCATCACTTTAATATTGCTTTGTTTTTACTTTGCTTTTTACTTTTCACTTTGCATCTTTATACCAAAAATACAAAAAATATTATCTCTATCAGATCTCACTCTCGTAAGTGACCGTGAAGGGATTGACAACCCCTAAATCGCGTTGGTTGTGAGTTGCTATCGATTTGTGCAGGTACGAGGGACTTGAGCGTGGCCTCCTACTGGATTGATACCTTGGTTCTCAAAAACTGGGGAAATACTTACGCTACTCTGCTGCATCATCCTCTCCTCTTCGGGGAAAACGAACGCAAGCTCAAGAGGTAGCAGAGCATGCGCGTAGTGCTTGGTTTCCTCCGCGGTGTCCGGAAGCCTCGGCACCGTCACTGGCCCACGCGACCGCCACCAAACAAGGATCGGGTCAACAACGGGCTGGCTCCTCACCAAACTACGCCCCCCGGAAGGTAGCGCCTCCCAGTACATCCCCGGCGGAGCCCAGTCCCGGACATGGCCCATCTGGTCAAGCAGGTGTCGTCCTCTGCCGACTCGACGATGAGGATGCGGGATAGGCATCGTCCACGTCGATGCGGGAATAATTGCTTTAACTAAAAAAATAAACTAGTTCTATTAATTTTCTTGCTAAAAATAAACTACTTCTATAGTAAAATAAACTAGTTCAACTACTAAGCACTTACTATAAATAGAATAATGTAGTACTTACTAAAAATAAACAAGTTTACCTAGTTCTAACTAATTCCATTAAACACTTTCTAAGTAGTACTAATTACTAAAAGTTATCGGGGAGGGGCGGTTTATCGACAATGACATACCCGATAACAAAAATAAGAAGAGGAAGAAGAAGAAAAAAAGAGGAGAAGAAGAAAGGAATAGAATTGGAAGAAGAAGAAAAAAAGAGGAGAAGAAGAAGGAATAATAGAGGAGAAGAAGAAGAAGAATCATCAATTACTTCTTATCTTCTTTTTTTCTTCTTTTTCATCTTCTTATTTATTTCTCCTGTTATTCCTCTCCTCTTCTTCTTATTCTTCTTCTTCTTCTCCTTCTTCCTCTTCTTATTTCCCTTTTTTCTCTCCTTCTTTTTCTTCTAAATATGAACATATACGTAAATTGACAAACATAATTCTATGAACAAAAAAAATCATAAAAATTCTATGAACAAAATAAAAATTCTATGAACAAAATTACAACAAAAAATTGAACTTTTGATGAACAAAAAACTTTATATATATATGAACAAAATTTCTATGAAAAAAAATTAAACTAACCACATATGAATAATATACATTATACATTATATATATATGAACATTATACATACACATATACATTATACATACACATATACATACACATATACATACACATACACATGTACATTATACATACACATATACAATATACATACACATATACATACACATATGAAGAAAAAAATAAACTAAAAAATTAAGGGCAGGGGCGGGGGCAGCGAAGGACAGGGGCGGCGCGCGGCGGCCGCGCAGGGCAGGGTCGGCGCGCGGCGGCCGCGCAGGGCAGGGTCGGCGCGCGGCGGCCGCGCAGGGAAGGGGCGGCGAAAGGCGGCAGCGAAGGGCAGGGGCGGCGGCGCGATGGCAGCGCGCGGCGGCGGCGGCCAGTACAGGGGGGAGCAGGGGAACGGGGCGGCGCTCACCGCGAGGTGGCGTCGGCGACGAGGAAGGCTCGGGGACGGCGGAGGCGCGCGCGCTCGGGGGAAAGGGCAGGGGTGCGCGGGCTCGGGGACAACGTCGGCGATGGCGAGGCACGGGCGACGGCGACGGCGCGGTCGAGGGCGACGGCAGGGGCGGCGGACGGCGTCGGGGCAGCCTGGCGGCGTCAATGAGGTTGGCGTCGTCGGGGGCAACTGGCGAGGGAAACTGTGAAAAATTCCCAAGTGTTGCTTATATAGCAACGGCTTTGGTCCCGGTTCATGGCACAAACCGGGGCCAATGCCCCCTTTAGTCCCGGTTGGTGCCAGCAACCGAGACCAAAGGCCTCTTTTCAGCAGCCCAATGGGCAGGAAGCGGCGGCCTTTGGTCCCGGTTCGTGGCACCAACCGGGACTCAAGGGGGGCATTGGTCCCGGTTTGTGCCACGAACCGGGACCAATGCCCCCCTTTGGTCCCGGTTCGTCCCACCAACCGGGACCAAAGGCCTTCTGCTGCCCCGCGCCCAAAAGTTTAGTCCCACCTCGCTAGTTGAGAGGGCTCGAGAGTAGTTTATAAGCACTGTTGCGCCCACCCTCTCGAGCTCCTCTCAACTCGAGGCTTTCGGTCTTAATCTATCACCGCAATGCCTGTGGGCCTATTGGGCCTACTGCGGGCCTGAATCCTGGCCCATAGTTGGGTTTCTAGTCGTATTCAGGCCATGGTGGCCCAATAGGTGGCATTTGTTTTTGCTATTTATTTTTTCATTTCTACTTAGAACTAAATACTTATAGTTTTTTAGTGATTTCTTTTTTCTTTTAGGTCACAAAAATTATAAACTTTCTGTTAGTGCCATTAGCTTTAAAATTTGAATAGTTTAAATTTGAATTTTTTAAAATTTGTGTGAATCTCAAGTTTATGAATAACTTTACTATAAAAATTGATTTTTGAGTCAATCTTTTTCCTGCTATTTAATATTACTGTGTTTTTTCATTATACTCAATTTGGTAATTTTAGTTAGTCATAACAAATATTATAGGCATTTTTTTGCTATTTATTTTTTCATTTCTACTTAGAACTAAATACTTATAGTTTTTTAGCGATTTCTTTTTTCTTTTAGGTAAAAAAAATTATAAACTTTCTGTTAGTGCCATTAGCTTTATAATTTGAATAGTTTAAATTTGAATTTTTTAAAATTTGTGTGAATCTCAAGTTTATGAATAGCTTAACTATATAAATTGATTTTTGAGTCAATCTTTTCCCTGCTATTTAATATTACTGTGTTTGTTCATTATACTCAATTTGGTAATTTTAGTTAGTCATAACAAATATTATAGGCATTTTTTTTTGCTATTTATTTTTTCGTTTCTATTTAGAACTAAATACTTATAGGTTTTTAGTGATTTCTTTTTTCTTTTAGGTCACAAAAATTATAAACTTTCTGTTAGCGCCATTAGCTTTAAATTTTGAATAGTTTAAATTTGAATTTTTTAAAATTTGTGTGAATCACTAGTTTATGAATCACTAGTTTACTAAATTTGTGTGAAAACACTTTGTGTATTATATTTACTATGTACAATCTTTCTGCATAGAGATACCAAAAATTATAAACTTTCTGTTAGTGCCATTAGTTTTCAAATTAGAATAGTTAAAATTGGAATTCTTTGAAATTTGTGTGAATCTCAAGTTTGTGATTAACTTTACTAGTGCCATTAGTTTTCAAATTAGAATAGTTAAAATTTGAATTCTTGGCAATTTGTGTGAATCTCAAGTTTGTGATTAAAATTACTAAAAAAATGAACATAGATGCGCCTATAGAGAAAATTCAACCTAAATTCATAATCAATTTGAAATTCATTCTGAATTTAGGTCAAATTTCCTGTATAGGGGTATCTATTTTCATTTTGAGAGGAGCTCAACAATGCAGAGAGGGACGGGATTATAAACCAGTGTGGGCGCCCTTCGGTTGGCGAGGTGGGACTAAACTGTGAAGCGCAACGAGGACCGACCATTTAGTCCCGGTTCGTGGCATGAACCGGGACTAAAGGGGGGCCTTTGGTCCCGGTTCAGGCCACCAACCGGGACCAATGGTGGTGGGCCAAGAGCCAGGTCCATTGGTCCCGGTTCGTCCCACCAACCGGGACCAAAAGGTCCAGACGAATCGGGACCAATGGCCCACGTGGCCCGGCCGGCCCCCTGGGCTCACGAACCGGGTCCAATGCCCCCATTGGTCCCGGTTCTGGACTGAACCGGGACTAATGGGCTGACCCGGCCTGGACCATTGCCCCCTTTTCTACTAGTGATTGTCATCACCAACACTCCTCTCATCGGGAGAGGGCAATCTCCATCAACATGTTCACCAGCACCATCTCATCTCCAAACCCTAGTTCATCTCTTGTATCCAATTCTTGTCTCAAAGTCCGGGATTGGTGCTAGTAGGTTGCTAGTAGTGTTGATTACTCCTTGTAGTTGATGCTAGTTGGTTTATTTGGTGGAAGATCATATGTTCAGATCCTTTATGCATATTATTACCCCTCTGATTATGAACATGAATATGCTTTGTGAGTAATTACGTTTGTTCCTGAGGACAAGGGAGAAGTCTTGCTATTACTAGTCATGTGAATTTGGTATTTGTTTTATATTTTGATAAGATGTATGTTGTCTAGCCTCTAGTGGTGTTATGTGAACGTCGACTACATAACACTTCACCATTATTTGGGCCTAGAGGAAGGCATTGGGAAGAAATAAGTAGATGATGGGTTGCTAGAGTGATATAAGCTTAAACCCTAGTTTATGTGTTGCTTCGTAAGGGGCTGATTTGGATCCATATGTTTCATGCTATGGTTAGGTTTACCTTAATACTTTTGTTGTAGTTGCGGATGCTTGCAATAGAGGTTAATAATAAGTGGGATGCTTGTTCAAGTAAGGATAGCACCCAAGCACCGGTCCACCCACATATCAAATTATCAAAGTACCGAACGCGAATCATATGAACGTGATGAAAACTAGTTTGACGATATTCCCATGTGTCCTCGGGAGCGCTTTTCCTATTATAAGAGTTTGTTCCGGCTTGTCCTTTGCTACAAGAAGGATTGGGCCACCTTGCTGCACTTTATTTAATTTTGTTACTTGTTGCTCATTACAAATTATGTTGTTACAAAACTATCTGTTACCACTTATTTCAGTACTTGCAGAGAATACCTTGCTGAAAACCGCTTATCATTTCCTTCTGCTCCTCGTTGGGTTCGACAGTCTTACTTATCGGAAGGACTACGATAGATCCCCTATACTTGTGGGTCATCAACCACCAGATGCATTGATTAGTTTGACCCCCTGTTTTTAACTTTACTGTAGTACTGTTGACGATCATTCCCGTGTTTTAACCACCTCGTCATATTGGGGCTATTATTGCCATGTAAAACGGCGCACACGAGCTATTTCCGGCAACTGTGTTGCATTATTTCCATTTCACATCAAAAACGTCGCACGGGAGCTATTTACCCATTTATTTCCTAGCAAAGTGCTTGTGCCCAATAGCTCGTACCATAATTGGAAACCCCATATACCCGACTGTCTGCCTAAAAACCGGGAGTAGTAAACACTTAATGTTGTATCAAACCTGTGTTTACATCTACAAAATTTATATGGATTGTTTTCCTCAAATCGTATATTCGAGTTTATCCAAATATGTCAGTGAGGCCACATCATATCTATTTTACTTTTCATTGGAATGTTGTTGGTTCTCTAACTTCATATGCTTGTACGCATGGGCATTGGTGGTGGTCATGTTGGAGCCGAACTTCTGCACGATACATAAGATGATTGTTCTCATAGATATGCCATCGTGATGTGTTCATTGAGTAGTTCTGCTTATCTTTACGTGGTACCAGAATGAAAGATTTTCTCTTTCTTGTGCTTGGTAGATTTTTTCCTATTTTACCTTTTGCTGGTTGCTAAATGGCATTTGATATTTTTCTCGCTACGGACCTGCGAAGTGTGAGTGTGATTTGCATGTGGTCCCCTCTACTCTAGTAATTCATAACCAACAATACTAGAGCATTTCACTTCAGACATCGTTCATGAACGCTGGCTGCTTATAGCCGTTGTCATTTCACATTACTATTCATTTGGATCATCATAATACCTAGTGCTAGCTTGTCTTATTGCACAATCTTAGTCTTTCATGAAGTTTACTTAATTATGTTCTCAGCATGTCATTATCTTTAACTCTAACTCACATAAGTAATTGGATATTAGCCTCTTGGGTTTTAGATGCCTAATAGTTATAGACCATCGAATCCATTATCCAAGGGTCCACATTCATCTTACATCATATCAGATTTCAAATTTTAATGCAAAGTGAGAACTGAGAACTGATTATCCTTTTTTATTTTATTTTGAAACTATTGGCTTTCTGTTACGTAGATTAATCGTAAATATCCAGAAATATTTGGGGGTGGGGGAGTCAGATACTACTGACTGAGCATGGAAAAATCATCGATCCTTGAACCTAATCAGCCAGGCATGGTGAGCTGAAATGATCCCTCAAAGACATTTATTGTTCCTCTCTTTCCATATACTCCAAATGGCCATAGAGAACATTTTCATTGACATGGTTTATATTTCCATGGACCGGGTTTTCACAAAAGCAATTGATAAAACCGAAATACCAGTACATAAGTTCTTTCACCTTAGCTTCTTGGACCAGAGTCTACCATAGTACCATTATTGATCCTCTTTCAGGATTTGCCTTGGATTAATCCCTTGTGCTCTGTCCACTCACACCGAAGTCTCTAAAGCAAAGATCTTCCGCTCTAAGAACTTCACATAGGTGTTACAACAAGCTTGGAGTCGACCATGCAAAACATAAACGGCGGTGACATGCCTCTTCTAAATTTTAGAAAATATTAGAAGAGCATTACTCGGGAGGAGAAATCTTTCCTGACTCTCATTTCTGATTGCAAATTGGAACTTTGTCGTTGAACTTATCGATGGACTTGAAGAATAAAGGCCGATGACCATTGTAGAAAGGAACTTGAAGGGAATCATTAAAAACCACATTAACATACTCCTCCACTACAAGTAGATCTACTGGAATAATAGATGCACTATCAGATGGGCCCACCTTGGAGATGAAAACCCAAAATTCTTTCGCCTGGTGGCCATTACAGACTAGAGCCTACAGAAGAAATTTTGTTTCGTTTCTTCCCGCATAGCAAGCCTCTTCAACCAATGATCATGAAGCCAAAGCTGCTATCGTCAAAAGGATGTTCGATAACATTAGTGGTATCTATTTTGGCCAACCCCCACATGTTAATTAATCTTTCTAGCTTGGCCAACAGGTTTAGGATCTTGGCGACCACTGCTCCCTTTCTCTAGATAGGAAATTAATAATGTGTTCACTGAATGTTTCCCCTGAGAATGTCGAACCATGATAACAATGAAAATTTGTATAATTTGATAAGCTAGACAAGTCAATATGGAGGTGTTTGCCGGTTGGTGTACGGGTTTCCACAATAGTGAGGCTAAGAGCATCTTCAATAGATGATGCAAATTTGGAGATGTAAAACTAGGTGTTGTATAAGTTACATTACCAAAAAGTGCATTTTACATCTTCAAAAAAGAGCGAACTCTAAGAGATGATGTATATTGGTGGTGTAAGTCTCCAATTCCAATAGATGATGCAAATGAAGATGTAAAGACCGGCCGATGGCCGCGTGGCTGTGTACAGCCACTATACAGATGCACTAATTGAAATTAAAAACATACCAAATTGAACTTAAAATTTTCACACGTCCACAATATCAAATTATTACATAGTTCATCTAATCCACAACATAAAATGAAACACAAATGCAACAAAGTTCTTGCACAATACAACAAACAAATAATGAAACTAGGTGGTTCTTTAGTACTCCTCCATCAAATTTTTCTGAAGTTCATCGTGTGCATCGGAGTCTCTAATTTCATTGTACACCTTCATGAAATGTCTGGTTCGCTCCTCTTTTCTATCAGCATAACGTGTATGCCCATCATATCATAGAAGGTGTAATCTAAATCTTGTCCACGCTCATTCTGAATGATCATATTATACATGATCACACAAGCAATCATGATATACCAAAGGTTTTTTTATCCCAAAGTCTAGATGGTCCTCACACACTAGCAAATTGGGATTGCAAAATCCCAAATGCCCTGTCAACATATTTCCTAGACGCCGCTTGTGCATTGGGAAAGTTGAGTTCTTTGTTGCCTTGGGGTTTGTGGATTGGCTTGACAAAAGTAATCCACCTCAGGTAGATCCCATATATAAGATAGTACCCATAGTTGTATGTACGTCCATTGGCATCGAAGGTCACCGCTAGATCTTCTCCATTGGCTAACTTGGCAAAAAGAGTTGACCGGTGATGTCATTGCAGGATCCAGGCATCCCAAAATATGAATGCCAAAACCATGTTTCTTGATCGGCGACGGCGTCAAGAATGATGGTGGCATCCTTCCCACGACCGTTGAACTGTCCATGCTATGCTTTAGCACAATTCTTCCAC
Source organism: Aegilops umbellulata (assembly GCA_032464435.1). Taxonomy (NCBI): domain Eukaryota; kingdom Viridiplantae; phylum Streptophyta; class Magnoliopsida; order Poales; family Poaceae; genus Aegilops; species Aegilops umbellulata. The sequence continues at coordinate 356,342,410 of CP136059.1, read as the reverse complement.
TTATAGTGCATGCAATCGACGGACCTAGCATGCCTGGAACCCACGGGTTTTGTTCATCTCCGAAAGCACATCTTGAGCATTCGGTGCTCTCAAGTACTGTGGACCAAATACCTCTAAAATAGTCGCAAATTGTTTGACATAGAAGATAGAATTGCTCTCTGCCATCGCCAAATTGTCATCGATGTAATATTCCATAACACCATAAGTCATCATGTGCAAAGTGGAAGTGACCTTCTGCTCGATGCTATCTCCAAGCAAACCGGTACCATTCCTTCTCTGCTCAGAGGATCGATCATGTTGCTTCACAAAATTCCAAATGTGGATGAACAAATCTTTGGACATCCTGAACCGATGTCGGAAGTACCTCTCTGAAAAAACGGTGGTGTACCAAAATAGTTACGCATGAACCTCTCATGCTCCTCAACCCGTTCTCTATGGATGAACTGACCGCCAAACACGGAACCACCGTGCTTAAGCTTCTTCGTCTTGTGCATCACCACCAGCATAGCAATGCCATCTTCTTCATTCAAATCGAATTCCTCATCGGACAAGGAATCGTCGAGAAAGAGTAGAGCTCATCTACAATATGGAAATCACCGTCAAACTACATCTTCACGTAGATAAAAAGACTCATACTTTGCATGGTTTTTTTACTTGGGGGAATTTGCTCGAACACCTTGCGTGCGAGGTGGAAGAAATCGGCTGGCGGCGGGTTGGGCAGCTGTTAGGCGGCGACATGTGTGAGCGGCGGCTGTAGAGCAACTATCGACGGCCGCAACCCTGCAGGAGAACACTTCTGCGACTCCGCACGCGGGCAAGCAGCGTCGCATAGTAGGAAGAAGAAAAATTGACGGCGAAGGCGGGCAGCCGGCGGGCAACATGGCGTGGCTCCCCAAGCTCTGGCGGTGGTTCGCGACTAGCAGTACCACCAGCGCGTCCATGACCACGCCGTCGACGGCATTACGACAGCCGGAGCTCACGCGACTCTCCGAATCGAATAGGCAGCGGTGGCCATAAATACGGCAACAAGGCGGTGGTGGGGATCGGCGGGCGGGGTCACGGCAGGGTCGGAGATTGATGGGCATGCGACGGCGACGGGGATTTTGGGCAGAAATCGCCAGTGGCGGAGGCGGTTAGCCATCGGGCGGGCGGGCAGAATACAAATGAAAGAGGTTGGGCAGTCGGCGTGCGACCGTCGGTTTTACAACACCGGGAGGTGGAGATGCAAATGTTGTATTTTACATCACCTGGAGGAGGTGATGTAATTTTTTTGTCTCTACATCATCAGTTGGAGGTGTGTTTTTGTGCCTCGGAGATGTCTAAGATGATTATTTTTGCATTTACGTCACCTATTGGAGATGCTCTAATGTCTACTGTTCGAGTTGTACATAAATTATGATACGTAACTTAGCTTTTTTCTGGATGAGTAGAAGCAACTTGTTTGACTGATGGCACTGATTCCTTTGCAGGTACCAGAGCACGGAAATGGCTTATTCATAATGTATTAGAAATTAATCGGTCAATCATGCTTAACTTTTACCGGATTCTGGCTACTTAGTGTTGAATGTTGAACTGCGCCTCCCTGCCTGGTGCTACTTTCCTTTTTCCCGATAAAAGATAGATTCGATCTGAAGAAATAAGATAGCTTACAGCCTTTACACTTTTGTTACTATTGTCATTCAGACAGGGATAGGTAAGTCTCATCATGAATAGGCAACACCCTTTACTGTGAGATTCATGAACATTTACACAAATGATACGATGAAGCAAACATCATTTTATATTAGTTGACCAACCCTCCAAAACTTAGTACTCAGGGATTGTTCAAAACTCCTCCGGCTCCACGCCCTTTGAATTTCACGTGCAGAGCCAGGCCGAATTCCCCAGCTCCGCAGAGCCCTTCTCTAGTGCAAATTGCCTCCAGATCTGTTGCAGTCATGCGCACAAGCTGTGGTTGCAGTTATTGATCTTCAGGTCATGATCGTCGGTGCTCCATTGATCGACGTGTGTGATCCGTTTGATGTTGTTCCATTCAGTTGCTTACAGCCTGCCTTATGAGATTATGGTATGCTTGTGATGAGGCTTGGTGATGCACATCGTCTGAATTATCTCTGATTACTATTTTGGTGAGCCTTGTTGCTAACAGTGTTGTCAGTACATACTTTGTACTTTGTTTTGCTTGAAGATTCATGATAAACTGCTGAGAAGACAGTTGAGACGTGTTGTGCTCCTCATGTAGGCTTTGTTTTGTGATAGAGTTTACCTTATTGTCTAGGTATTCATCATGTTTATTTCGTCGCATTAGTTTCGTTCATGCATGTAGTTAAGTTGAAGACTTCTGGCTGCGGCAGTTTGTGCACGTAGAAATGTGGGTATGTGTAAACGTGCAAGCTAGATAGTGGTCTGTTAGTTGAGTGAGTCTTAGAACAAATGGATTCATGTGTGGGCGTCCGTGAGGTTACTAGCATGCGCGTATTGCATGGATAAGATTAGTTAGAGCGGCTTAGTTGTGGACCTGGTAATCAGCAGCGTTGTTATCTCCAGCAGCGAGGAGATCGGCCGAAACCAAGTGGCCAGAGAGATGGTTATCAGCTGCCATTTCTACCGGCTAGTGGAGCTAGTCGCGGTTCAGCCGATATGTGTGGCTTGACTGTGGGGTTGCATGCAAAAGTGAGTGCGTGTGTGCGTGGCTTAGTGGGTGCGTGGTGTTGTGTTTAGTCCGGCTACTTAAGACTTTGTAATCCACTTCATTTGAGTGCGAGAAGAAAGACAGAAAAGTAGCAAAGTTGTGTGTGCCAAAGTCTGTGTGTGCTCTTCTTGTACCACCAGACCTGTGTGTGAGAGTCTTCTTCTTCCTCCAGCTGCGCCAACATTTTGTGCCCCTCGTGTCACTAACCCACCTCTCACAACCTTCTTTCTCACCAAGAAAAGAGTGGTCTCCTTCTACTCCATGGCTCTAATTGTCCCCTGGATGGATCTAAAGAATCTGTTATGGTACATAGCTCCAATTTCAGACCTCCAAGCCCCACCCAACCCCCCTAAAACACATCCCTCTCTATATGTCAGGATTTCTCCATAAAAAAAGATGCAGCACGATTGGGGTTGGCATTGCCAGGACAAAACGCCTACATTTGTGGGAATATAAAGATTAATTACAGACGAATTATGTATGAAGGAAAATATGTAAATCAAAAAGCTAATGTCTTTAATGTAGAAATACTGCATATTTGCATTATATGTGAAGAAAGAGTATGCATGTACAGTTGTAACAGTTAAATCGGGGAATTTCTCAATCTTTGGAAAGTAAAAAAATAATTAATTATCCGATGTACTAGATAGCGGTCTTGGGGTGGAGTTATAGTAGTAGATGCAGCCGGATTAACAGTCTACTTGTCACAAACGTAATGCCTATGTAATGATTATGACATGGATGATCTTAATAACTATGCGCAATTTCATCAATTGCCCAAGCTATTCTATTTTTGACAGAGATGCCAGTATTGAACCTATAGCCCCCGGGTCCATTCTCAATTTATTTGCATGCTTACAATTGCTACCTATTTTCTATAACTATCTTTTTACTATTATCCTTTTCTATTATAATCACTATTTGCTTTTAACCTTGGGGCCGACAAGAACAAGGGAGTGAAAACCAGTAGGGTGTTTCGGTGCCCAGGCTCATCTGCACCCCGTTAGAAAAAACATCATAAAAAATTCAAAAAAAATCTAAAAATTCTAAAAAAATTGTGTGGTAGACAATTTGATGCGTGAGACCCGCTCCAAAGTTCAAGTCATTTGGACATCTGAGCAGCTTTCAGCAAAAAAGACAAATCGGGTCAAAACAGTACATGAATAGTAAACATTTTTACATACCCCTAATTTATCTTTTTTGCTGAGAGCTTCTCCGATATCCAAATGACCTGAAATTTGAAGCGGGTCTCACGCAACAAATTGTCTACTACACAAAAAAATTGGAATTTTTTGAATTTTTCTAGTATTTGTTTTGATTTTTTCGTTAGCTCGGGTGCAGAGATGGATTTCCGAGTGAAACCCCCCTTTCCTTTGTTGGGTGCATGCAAATATTTTGTTTGTGTGCAGGTGCTGCTAAAGTTGTACGTGTGTATTGCCTCCTACTGGTTCGATAAAACTTGGTTCTTAACTGGGGAAATACTATATCTTCTACTATATTGCTTCATCCTTCCTCTTCGGGGAAATCTAACAACTCCATCGTGAGTAGCAACTTTTAGAAAGAATTGTATTGTGTATATACGGTATCGTATAAACCGTATATACCGCCGATAAAACTTGGTTCTTAACTGGGGAAATACTATATCTTCTACTATATTGCTTCATCCTTCCTCTTCGGGGAAATCTAACAACTCCATCGTGAGTAGCAACTTTTAGAAAGAATTGTATTGTGTATATACGGTATCGTATAAACCGTATATACCGCCGATAGGGTTAGATTGCGTGCGTGTGTTGTTGCAATCTGGTAGTTAGGTTGTTAGGGTTGACTACTAGGAAAAAGCTACTAGCAGCGCGAGTAAAATGGCTACTAGCAGCGCGGGTACCCGCGCTACTAGTATCGCGCTACAACTAATAGTTAGTAGTAGCGTGGGCTAAACCCGCGCTACTACTAACTTTGTTAGTAGTAGCGTGTGCCACCCACGCTGCTGCTATTACGTACACGCGCTACTACTAATGAAATAATAGTAGCGTGGGTAGAAAACCAACGCTACTAGTATCCTATATACTAGTAGCGCTCAGTTTCCTCCCCCCGCTACTACTAACAATTTAGGAATTAAAAAAATAAAAATTAGATGTAGTATTCATGAATGGTAATATGTCCAATGCAAAACAAAGGAATGTCACTGAACCATCTCAATATTCCATTTAATATGTCACAGAACCATCTCAAGATTCGATTTAACATCAGACACACACAACCATCATCGTAAGGTGGGTACCTTCCCTAGTGGTCTACCACCAACCTAAAAAGACCACCTCTCTAGATGCATCTACCTAGGCTCAGAGTTCAGACATCGGTGGACTCGAATCCTCCCTCCCCCGGACGGTGGCGTCAAGGTCCTCCACACCTTCGGCGACCTTCTACAGTGCATCATTGATCATCAAGCTCTTAGGTGTCTCCTAAGTCTGTTGACACAAAATCACAAGAAAAGCATTAAGAAAGAGGCATGCTGGACTGTTTGAAATATCACTGCTGGTAACAAAGATCAGATACAGGTAGGAGTTCTGCATATTCTCATATGGTTTCTTCTCATGTTAATTATGCTTAGGGGATTACCTTTGTTTGTATTAAATACTCAGGACATTGATTGATTTTAGTTTGATAAATGTATGTATTGTGTTGTGCATATACGTTAGATTGTGCTGTGTTCATTGTGGCTAGTGGGAAATATTGTAACTAATGTTATCAATATGCTAGTGGTACAAAGAACTAATGCCGATGATTCAAAAGTAGCACGCCTAAGAACTAAGATTTCCTTCAATGTTGGTTCAACTAGATGTAAATGACATACTTGCAAACCAGTGAGTGTTGACTTGCTACAGTGCCAAGGGTGCATTTACATGAGGACCAAAGAGAAACAGCAGCATGCATGGTCTGAATCAGTGGTTGGCAGGATCAAAACAACAAAGAACTAATGGCACTGCTGTTATCACAGGCCTCATCTGGGAAGCTCCTTACTGTGGTTCATATGTCCAGCCTAGCTATATCATCAAGCTTATATTTATTTATTTCTTGACCATGCATATGCAAGTAGTACTATGCAAAAAACGACAGATACAGGAAGTAGTGAGACATGTGAGGTACCAGTACTGGATGCATACGGTAAATTAATGAGTGAGGAGTGATGGTAGTGTGGTACTAACCCAGCAACCAGCTCAAGTAGCTGAGGGAATAGCTCTGATTCTCTGAGCCTGATGATCTCGGAGGTGGTAGTGTCGATGGACTGGGTGGCCACCAGCATCTTGGACTCGAGGCTCTCCATCTCCATCCTGTTCTTCTCCATCTTGAGGTAGTCCACACCCCTCACCTCCTGCTTCGTCAGCAGCCCCACCTTCTTATCATGCTCCTGCTTAAGCCCCTCGTAGTTCTGCCCAGTCGATTGTGCGGTTAGCGAAAGCGTCACATAATAGTATGTGGTAAGTTTTGATGCGATAAAAGGGAAAAATTGACTCTGCAAAGCCATGTATGCACTATTCCTATCTACATCAAAAGAAGCACAAAGATTTGTATCTTTAAAGCTGTAAAATAAAGCTGACATTTCATGATTACTTAGTGAAAGACGATGAAACAGCCTATCTTTAGTTCTTTACCATGGCAAATGAGCTGAACAAGTTTAAGACTATTCGACGAAGGATCACATCAGTTGTATACCAATATTCGGAGAACAGAGCAACACATGAAATTCTGTCTTACAGGTTATAAAATAAAGCGCAAAGATCGAACATTTTTTGTATCTATATGCAGAACCGTTGCTACTGAAGGCAAATTGCCTGTTGTTTATTTGCAGAGGTTACCCCACTCTGTCTGATATATGTAAGACAAGTACATTTACTACTTTGTTGGATTTATACGAGAACAAATAAAGCATATCATGTTTTTCTAGTATATTCACGTATAAGTTGTACACTCGCACAACATGTTAAGTAGCAAGAGAGAGGGATCCAAGAATTTTGTGGGGACGCATAATAGCATAACGGAAAGGGACTTGAATTTTCTATATAGAGGCATATGAAGGCCAAAAGCATTTGCAAGATTCAGTTCAATATACTTAGAGAATCACTGATTTAGCTCTCGAACATCTAAAACAAGCTACTGGACATTGGGCAAGTAGTACTGATTCTCAAAATAAAATGACGCCAAGCAAGGACAAGTGGTATATGCGATATGGAAAGCTACCAGTCTACCACCACCATCCTAAACAATGAGCACACGAACACATTACTGACGGTCTGACGCCACATCTCAAACACTTGGTGCATTAGTCGAGTTACAGATGTAGGTAAGCTTCTTCATCTGCATCTCAGAAGCGGCTCTGCCCAGAATCCCCATGGGCGCGGACAGCTAAATTGGAACAGCAAAACCACATGCAGTATAAATCATTATCCAGACAGACGCTCCAGTTCATCAGCTAAACAATAGAGCAGATCGATAGGAAATTATGTTTCTGTACACACGTTAATTCCTGGCTACCAAAATTTGTGGGGTAAAAAAAATGGCAATAAAACTCTTACACTGAATATTCGTGTACACATTCCTACAATGAATTTGTGCACACATTCTTCCACTAGTCACTACTAGTTACATGATTGAATTGTGATACCCTCAAACTAATATCAAGGTGCTGCAACAGTCTAAATAAACAAAATCTGCATCTAACGAGGAAACTCTGATGAAAGATACCATCTCTTGCTCTGCATCTTCTGTAGACATTCTTACACTCAATTTATGAACACATTCTTCTACTATCCACTACTTACTAGTCACAGGGATTGAATGCTAAAATCAAGGTACTACAACAATCTAGTCTAGATAAACAACACAGGGCGCAGGGGGGAGGCCTCTTCGTAACAAAATCTCGCGGAAACCGCCTCATTAGTTGAAATTAGGATGCCATGGCAAGACGGACTAAAAAAGGAAAAAAGGCAGCCGCACTGACCGTGATGAACTCGGTGGGGACGCCGCGGACGCGCTCGACGAGCAGGCCGGCGCCCTCGAGCTCGCGCACCAGGCGCGCCACGCTGTGCTTCCCCGCTTGCACACGGCCTGCCAAATCGAATCCAAGGGGGTCAGGGGCAGCTTGCGGTGAAGAGAAAGAGAGGATAATGGGGAACCTCACCTCCATGGCGTCTGTCCGCACTAGCAGCAGCAGGAGGAGGGACGGAGGAGCAAGTAGTAGGACCACCGGCGGGCCGTCTGCATCGGCGGCGGGAAAGAGGGAGCCCTCCCCGCGCCGCACCCGGAGAAGGGGATCCGCACGTGAGGTGGGGGCGGTGGTGGTGGGGTTGGGGGAGAGGAGGTCGTCAGCGTCGGCGGTGGTGGCGGGGTTGGTTGGAGGAAATGTGGGGAGTGGAGGACGAGGAGAGGCGTCGTGGGAGAGAAAGGCAGAGCAGGGGTGAGTGGCTGAGGTGGGGCGGCAAGGAGATAACTTAACAGTAGCGTTGGGTTTATACCCCATGCTAATCCAACGCTGCTACTATGGTAAGTCTTGGGTGCACGGTGGAGACCATTTAGTAATTGCGTGGGATTTATAACCCGCGCCGCTACTATCAACTTAGTTGTAGCGTGGGTTTATAACCCGTGCTACTACTATGGCTGGTCCCGAGGGGTACGGTGAAAATCACTTAGTAGTAGCGAGGGTTATAAAACCGCGCTAGTACTATCAACTTATTAGTAGCGTGGTTCCTTTAAGCTCGCTACTGCTAGTTAGTAGTAGCACCTGTTTTTAAACCGCGCTGCTGCTAAGATTCTGTGTATAACGTTTTCCCTAGTAGTGGTTTCTCCTCATATCTTGTATAGTTTTTCTTGAGGATTAATCCATGACCTAACTACCGTATCTTTGTAACCTATCCTTGGCTATATAACACGCAGCGCGTCCCTGCCAGAGGCATACGCTTCCACGCATTATTTCATGGTATTCAGAGCCTAGTTTCCTCTCCCGCATCCAATCTCGTAGCCATGGCTAGCTCCAGCACCGCCGCCACCGCTCCTTATGCCCTCATTCCCGTCACTGACAAGCTTCACCGTGGAAACTACCTCGTGTGGCATGCGCAGACCTTGGCCACCATATGCAGAGCCCAGCTGATCGACCATCTCAACCCCGATCACGCGTTCCCCGAGCCCAAGCTTGCTGACAAGGACGGAAAGCCCACCGATGTGTTGAACCCGGCATATCAGATCGCTCTGGCGCAAGACTCCCAGGTGCTGAGTTTCATCTTCAACTCGATCTCTGCACCTGTGATGATCCAAGTCGTCCATTGTACCAAGGTCGCCATGGCATGGACCGCGATCAGGGAGATGTTCTCTCCCAAACGCAGGCCAACATCATCAACACGCGGATCACCCTCTCCACCACCAAAAAGGGCACCGCGACCATCGTCGAGTACATTGGGCGCATGAAAGAGCTAGGTGACGAGATGGCTTCAGCAGGAAAGTCGCTCGACGATGATGATATGGTCTCCTACATCTTTGCCAGACTCGACTTTGACTACATCTCGTTCGTCTCGTCCATCTGCGCAACAAGGACCAAGCCCATCAAGGTAGCTGAACTCTACTCCCAACTGATCGATTTTGAAAAGCGCCTTGCCATGTTCGAAGGTGGAAACCAGACCTCTCAGTCCTCGGCCAACATTGTTTCCCGTGGCCATGGTGGCTTCGGTCGTGGCGGAGGCGGCCGTGGCAATGGTGGTCATGGCAACGGAGGTGGAGGTCACGGCAATGGAGGCCGTGGCAATGGAGGCGGTGGACGCGGCAATGGAGGCCGTGGCAACGACAATGGAGGAGGCAACGATCTCCCCGAGGTTGTCTGCCAAATCTGCAAGAAGCCAAACCACACCGCCGTCGAGTGCTACCGCCGCTTCGACATCTCCTTCGCCAAGAACGAAAAGAGTGTAGGATTGGCCACCACCTCATCGTATGGAGTGGACACCAACTGGTAGCTCAACACGGGGGCCACAGATCACATCACCAGCGAGCTCAACAAGCTGATAGTCCGCAACAAATACAACGGCAACGAGCAAGTCCACACCACAAACGGAGAAGGTATGGAAATTAGTCATATTGGTCAATCCATTGTTCGAACCCTAATCATGATCTTCATCTCAAAAACATATTGCATGTAACGATGCCACCAAGATCTTATTTCAGCCCATCGTTTGTCCACTGACAACAATACTTTTCTTGAAGTGCACCCACGTTTCTTTTTAGTTAAGGAACAGGGAACAAGGAAAACCCTTCTCCACAACAGGTCTAGACGTGGTCCCTATCCCCTATCGCCGACTCCGTTGAATTCAAGCAAGCAGGCGTTTGACACACGGACAGGTGGCACAATTGGCTAGGACATCCTTCATCAACCATAGTTCGTCATGTCCTTAGCCACAACAATATTCCTTTTTCAAGTAGTGAGTTGAATAAAGAAGGCGTTTGTGATGCTTGCCAATTGGGCAAGAGTCATCAACTTCCTTATCCTAGTTCGTTCAGTGTATCTAAAGCTCCTTTAGAGCAAATTTTCTCTGATGTATGGGGGCCTACCCGTGATTCTATCAATAGGAAAAACTACTATGTGTCCTTTATTGATGATTATAGAAAATTCACGTGGATCTATCTTCTTAAGCATAAATCTGAAGTTTTTAAGATCTTACCATGCAAACAGAAAAAATCTTACCATGCAAACAGACTGGGGTGGCGAATATGAACGCCTAAATTCCTTTTTTCGCCAACTAGGAATCACCCACCATGTCTCCTGTGCACATGCTCACCAGCAGAACTGATGAGCTGAAAGAAAACATCGCCACATTCTAGACGTGGGACTTTCCCTCTTGGCTCATGCCTCTATGCCTCTCAAATTGTAGGATGAGGCATTTCTCTCTGCCACATATCTAATAAATCGCACCCCTAGCAAAGTGATCAACTTTGAAACTCCCTTGGGTCGTTTGTTTCATGAACAACCAAGCTATCATTCACTTCGAGTTTTTTGGTGTGCTTGTTGGCCCGGTCAGGTATGGTCAGGTATGACAAGCTTAAAGTTTGTTTTGGAGGTTTAACAACTACTGGTGAACCAAGTAGTTTACATGATGCTCTAAGTGACACTAAGTGGAAAATGCCTATGAATGATGAGTATGGTGCTCTTATTAAAAATAAGACATGGCACCTAGTTCCACCAACACAAAACAAAAATGTTATTGACTGCAAGTGGGTCTACAGAATTAAGAGAAAGGCATATGGTCAAGTTGATAGGTATAAGGCAAGGCTAGTAGCAAAGGGGTTTAAACAGAGATATGGTATAGACTATGAAGACACCTTTAGTCCTGTTATGAAGGCAGCTACTATCAGACTTGTTCTTTCTATTGCAGTGTCAAGGAATTGGAGCCTGAGGCAATTGGATGTACAGAATGCGTTCCTTCATGGCGTTCTAGAGGAAGAAGTTTATATGAGACAACCAACTGGTTATGAGGTAAAAGGCAAGGAAAATTATCTTTGCAAACTTGATAAAGCCCTGTATGGATTAAAACAAGCACCTAGGGCTTGGTACTCCAAGTTAAGTGAAAAACTTCAAACACTTGGTTTGAAATCATCCAAGGGAGATACTTCTTTGTTCTTCTATAGGAAAGGAAATATCACTATTTTTATGTTGGTCTATGTTGATGATATTATTGTTGCTTGCACATCACAAGATGCAACCGTAGCATTATTAGAAGATCTTAAGAAGGATTTTGCCTTGAAAGATTTGGGTCACCTACACTACTTCTTGGGAATTGAGGTTAGAAAGGTAAAAGATGGAATACTCCTCACTCAAGAAAAAATATGTCTTGGATATGCTTAAGCGTGGAGGAATGGTAAATTGCAAGGTTTGAAACATGCCTCTCTCTACGTTAGAAAAACTGTCAACACTAGTAGAAAAAGGGCCTTTAGTCGCGGTTCATAAGGGCCTTTAGTCCTGGTTCTTGAACGGGGACTAAAGGGTCATTACTAAAGCCTCCCCCTTTAGTCCCGGTTCTTTTACGAACCGGGACTAAAGGCCCTCCACGTGGCCGCTGCCCGGAGGTCCACCTTTAGTCCTGGTTGGTAACACCAACCGGTACTAAAGGAAATTTTCTGATTTTTTTTGAAATTTTTTTATTTTCAAACTTCTGAATTATTTTAACCTCTGATCTCTAATCACCCCTCATCACTACTCAATTTAATCTCTAATCACCCCTCATCATTCCAAATCATCTAACTTCCCGGACGGTCACCCATCCTCCCACTCCCCCAGCCTCATCACAGCTCAATTTAATCTCTAATCACCCCTCATCATTCCAAATCATCTAACTTTCCGGACGGTCACCCATCCTCCCACTCCCCCAGCCTGAGCACGCTTAACTTCCGGGTTCTATTCACCCTCGTTTCCAAGTCTGCACTCGTTGTTTTCCTGACAATAGTAAGATGTCAATCATATTAACACTCAGGAGTTTAGCTTGAGCATGAAGTCACACATTTCACTATTTGAGTTTGAAACTATTGTTCTAAAAAACAATAATTATTTAGTAGCACTAATATTTCTTGAATAAGTAGTTTGACCGTTGTTTGACCATAGTTTGATCATAGTTTGACCAGATTTGACCAAAATTCAAAAAAACTAAAATAATTATTTAATAACACTAACATTCTTGAATAATTATTTAGTAACACTAATACTTCTTGAATAAGTAGTTTGACCATAGTTTGACCACGGTTTGACCAGATTTGACCAAAATTCAAAAAACCCAAATAATTATTTAATAACACTAATATTCTTGAATAATTATTTAGTAATACTAATACTTTTTGAATAAGTAGTTTGACCAGATTTAATGAAAATTTAAAAAAAATTGAAATTTGAGCATAACTTTTTTTCCTTTTGGAATATGAGGATTCTACAAATTTGCAAACAGGCCGTAGGCAATCTCCATCGGATGTAGATTTTCGTTCTGAACATTTTGATATATTATACGTTTTTTTCCGACATCGTATGCAAAAGTTATAGCCGTTTAACATTTTCCCTACATTTTTTGCAAAACATGTCCAAATTTAAGTTTTTAAATTTTCCTAACTAGTAGATGTAGTAATATAACTACCTCTCAAAGAATTTTATTTTTTGAAGTTTTTATCATTTCTTTTTGATTTTTTTGAAACAAGAAAGGCGATCGAGGGGGGTAGAGTTTGAAAATGGGACCTTTAGTCCCGGTTTGAGACACAAACCGGCACTAAAGGGCTCAGGTGAACCGGGACTAATGCCTTAGCCGCACGAACCGGGACCAATGCTCACATTAGTCCCGGTTCGTGACTGAACCGGGACTAATGTGAATATTGCCCCGTGACCATAGCCCTGTTTTCTACTGGTGCAAGAGAAGAAGGAGAGCCTTTAGGGGCCGAGGAGTCAACAAAATACACGAGTATGGTAGGTGTTTTGCAGTACTTAACAGTGACAAGACCTGACATTTGTTTCCCTGTTAACAAAGTATGCCAATACTTGCATTCTCACACTTCTCAGCAAATGACAGTTGTTAAGAGAATTTTGAGATATCTCAGGGGTACTATGAGTATAGGTCTGAAATTTACCAAGTCAACTTTCAATGTTGTTAGTGCTTTCTCAGATGCTGACTAGGCAGGATGTCCAGATGATAGAAGGTCAACAGGAGGGTTCTGTGTGTTCTTTGGTCCAAATTTGATTTCCTGGAGTGCACGTAAGCAAGCTACTGTCTCTAGATCCAGTACAGAGGTAGAGTACTAATCTTTACCTAATGCTACTGCTGAGATTATTTTGGTTCAAACTTTGCTACGTGAACTTGGAGTTATGCATTCACCAGTTGCAGGCCTCTGGTGTGATAACATTGGTGCCACATATCTGTCAGCAAATCCAGTATTTCATGCAAGAACAAAACACATAGAGGTTGACTATCACTTTGTTCGAGAGAGAGTAGCTAACAAACTGCTAGACATTCGTTTTATTCCCACAGGTGATCAAGTTGCAGATGGCTTTATCAAAGCCTTATCATGGCGGAAGTTAGAAGACTTCAAAAACAATCTCAACTTGATGAAGCTGTGATTGAGGGGTCGTGTTAGAAAGAATTGTATTATGTATATATGGTATTGTATAAACCATATATACCGTCGGTAGGGTTAGATTGCGTGCGTGTGTTGTTGTAATCTGGTAGTTAGGTTGTTAGGGTTTCTCCTCATATCTTGTATAGCTTTTATTTGTAACCTATCCTTGGCTATATAACACGCAGCGCGTCCCTGTCAGAGGCATACGCTTCCACGCATTCTTTCAGCAATGCCCAGTTCGGCGTGCTCCAAGGTGCGTGGCCGCGTCCCGCGGCGCCGGGCGGTGTCCACATTAAGCCGAAGTTGTTCGTGCTGCCGGGTGGGGGGGCTCAGCGTCCCCAAGCCGGAGCCATCCTTACTGGAGCTACCGCCCCTCCTGGCGGAGTACGCCAACCTATAGGCGAAGGACGTCGACTTACATTGATGTGGAGTTTTTCCATACAGGGGAACCATTTGAGAATATATTAAGATCTGCGTCCAATTCATTACTAGAATACCTCTGATACAAAACCTTCAAAGTGTGCATGGAGTTTTCCGAGATGTACAGGCTTATTCCCTGAAGAAAACAAACAATAAACATGGAAAATAATTATCTCCATGCAGGAGTGCCAAATGCAAGATCAAGGGTTCTGCCGCTGCTGCCTGAGAGACTAGTATCCTAGAGACGACGAGAACTAAATAGCTGAATATCTCCTGTTTAGGCATCCTAACTACACGGATATCAACACAATTATCACCATTACGACAATAAATATAAGGTAATAGTAACGTTGGAAGGAGAGGAGAATCCTCAATGATGAGTTCTGTTTTGCTAGTATGGTCATTGATGAAGCCGATGCCCCTAAGAGCAGGCGAGCTAACATGACGGGAATCTCCAACGTGAACATTGGACATGTAAAAGCTCTTCAAGGCAAGGCATGCAGAGAGCAAGCCGTGAAAAACATCCCCCAAGATGGAAACGTGAAGCAAGGAGATCTACTTGAGGAGTGGAAGTCCATGGACGGCACGATCTCGTTGGGAATATAACAATAGCCGATCTTGACAATGAGGAGGGACCGAGAGAGAAGAGCGGATAGTGGCAGCTCGTCTATTGCCCCGGTTCTTGCACGGAGGAGCATAATATCAAGCTCCTGCAAGTTAACGAGGGTGATCTCAGGCGAAGAGCTAGTTCCAGTCCTGAGCCCTTGTCAATCTGCAGGAGCTTGATATTAAGCTCCTCCCAACAGGACCCGGGGCGAGAGGCCAGCTGCCACCATATGCACTTTGCTCTCCGGCCCTCCTCATTGTCAAGATCGACTATTGCTATATCACCGATGAGATGATGTCATCCATGGACTTCGCACTCCTTAAGAAGATCCCACTGCTTTACTGTTTACATCTCAGGGGATGTTTTCCACGGCTTGCTCTCTGCATGCCTTGCCTTAAATAGCTTTTGCTTGTCCAATGTTCACGCTGCAGGTTCCCACTGCTTTAGCTCGGTAGCTCTTAGGAGCATCGGCTTCAGCAATGACCATAGTAGAAAACCCGAACTATTCATTGAGTATGCTCCTCTCCTTGTGAGGTTACTGTTACCTGGTGATAATTGTGCTGCTATAGGGGTAGTTACGGTGCCTAAACTGGACATATTGGGCCCTTTATTTCTCGTCGTCTCTAGGATACTAGTCTCCCAGGTAGGAGCGAGAACATCCTTGATCTTTCATTTGGCACTCCTGCATAGAAAAAATTATTTTTCATGTTTATTGCTTGTTTTCTTCAGGGAATAAGCCCGAACAGCTCAGCAAACTCCATGCGCACTGTGAAGGTTTTGTCTCTGAGGTGTCCTGGTCATGAATTGGAGGTAGTTCTTAGCATTCTCAGATGGTTCCCTTGTCTGGAAAAACTCTACATCATTGAAAGTGCCCATTGTAAGGACATTGCTACACTCTCCAAGGTGTGTGCTAGGAGAACAAGCTCAGAACCTTTTATACAGCATCACACATAGCCTGCGGTCCAGGAAGACCATGTCAATATGCAGGTATGCTCTGCTTCATTGATCTTCCATCTGATTCCCACTTTCCATTCCAATGATGATGACTTTATTGCGATGACATAATTAAAGTAGGCTCCCCTGGATGAAGAAATCAGACAATGACAGGAAGAAAGTAAATTGCGGCAGGAGGAGTAGGAAACCTTGCTTTGACACAAGGCCAAGGTGCGGCAAATGAAGGATGCCTTTTTCCAACAACACTATTTCATGTCTAGACAGCAGGCAGATAACGAGGCGAGGTGGGCACAATTCGAGCAATGGAAGTTCTAGCCCGTAACACCCAATATGCAGATTTAGCTTCATTCGTCTATGCTACATCATGAAACCTGATATAGCACATCCAAAATTTCAGTGCATAGCTGGTGGGAGCAGCATGGCTACTTCTGACGATATGCCTCCTTTTCAACCTCTTCCAACTCATGTGGGCATTGTAATTCTTCCAACCTTTCAATCATTTATATTTTCGTCACATATGCTTAATGTCTCATGCTTACAGCTCCATCGATCGGCTAGATCCAATAATGTGATGGTAGGTAGGCGTCTTTTGTTTGCCTACCTACTGGGCAAGCAAACCCAAAGACGCCTACCTACTGTCGTGGAACTTCCACCTCCACACCTCCTGCTTGGTTCCAGGTATATGACTCATTCATATGACTTGTGTATCGAAATGAAAACTCATTTATCTTATCAACGCATATGGCAACTCATGCTTATTATAATGCCCAACCGTGGAGTGGAAATGGACCCAATATATGTGGCTATTGATACATGACACATTTAGGTGTAAATATATTTGTTGCATTGCAGGGCTGAGCCAATTAGCGAACAAAAAAATTAATTGGTCGGACATATGCCGAGCGCCGCACACGGCATATGGGACACATGGCACAACCTGGGAGGACAGAACCATTTGGATTTCTGTCTCCTACATTTTCGACGAGGGCCGATAATCGGCTTATAGATAAGCCGACAACGTATGGTTGAGGATCAACTTACATAGACGCACACGTGCAGGGCCGGCCCTGTGTTTAGGGAGGCCCTAGGCGAACTCTACGACATGGGCCCCTATGTCCTAAGAGGCTAAGACCATATATGTACTCGGGATTAGTTTCTAGCCCTTGTTCTCTAATGACATCAACATTGCTTTAAGATGTGAAGTACTTACAGAAAGAATTCGTCAGTAGTTAAATTTTCAAATCATTTTCTTTCATTTTTCTTTTTTTTCAGCACCCTACAAATGTTTCTTCTTAGGCAACATAGCAGGCTAATGTCCTAAAATTATGATGAAAAGAGGATACTAAGAATTAGAAATTTATACATCGGATGATTGGAATCCTAGACATGTACACAAAATGTTAAAAAATTAGGGTCGATCATGGATGGATGAATAATTGAATACGCACTAAAGAATAAAGAATAAAAAAACTACCGAAATTGGGCTTTGAATCGGGGGACAGATCAGGAACATGATACATGGATGGATATGTATTGTGGTGCATTCACGGCTCACATACGTATAAGTATTGCCGCCTTGCCGGATGTCGGATGGCCGGGCTGTCGGACTGCCGCGGGACGCGTACAACGGCGACAACTAGCGGCGGCCGAAGCGCCGAGAGACAGGCCGACGGCCGATAAGAGGACGAGGTCATGAAGACGAACCGACGAGCGACGAAGGCACGAGCGAATTAGCGAAAATGATGAGATCTCCGACTGACTTGTTTAAGAAGCGAAACGAGCGGCTGTGCCTTTCGTCTGGCTGCCGTGACGCTTCGCTATCGCTGCCTAGCTATCTGATGGGCCTAGCCCATCTTGTTTCTTTTCTCTCGTATAGTTTATTTTTTTCTTACCTATTTTTTGCTGGCTATACAATGTATTTATCCTGCATCATGGGCCCTCCACCGGCCTGGGCCCTGGGCCATCGCCCCTCCGCCATACCCCCAGGGCCGGCCCTGCACACGTGGCAGCAGCTAGGCCGCCACTGGCTAAGGGCTATCTGATGGTTTTCCAAACTACTTACTGACAATGGCATTTGGCAAACCCTGTTGTGCAATAAGTATCTACGCCGAAACGTTGTGTCCCAAGCCTATTGAATACCTGTTGACTCACACTTTTGGGCTGGTCTAATGATGGTGAAGAATTAAACATATTTTCTGCTTTGTCTCATTCGTGAGAAAATACAGGTCGGAGATTCTTTCTTGGGAGGACAACTGGCTAGGCAATGCCAGCCTCCGAGAGAAACATCCAGCGTACTGCATTGTTTGCGATAAGAATGATACTCGTTTGCAGGTGCTCAGTTCTTTCCCACCAAATATTTCTTTCAGGCGGGATTTGATTGGCCCCCATCTTATGTCATGGCAAAATCAATTATCCTGATTGGAATCAATTGACCTGACACAAGGATGACACGTGTTTTGCTGAAACCTCACTACATCTGGGTCCTTCATAGTCGACTCTATGTATCATGTGCTCACACATCCAGAGGCCCCAGTGGATAAGAAAAAATAAAATTGGATGTCAACGATTCGACTGGAAGTTAAAATCTTCATGTGGTATCTTCGAAGGGGAGTTTTGCTAACCAAAGGCAATCTCGCTCATCGCAATTGCCAAGGAAGCAAGAAGTATACCTCTTGTACTCACGACGAGATAATCAAACGCCTCTTTCTTCAATGTAAGTTTACGCATTCTACATGATCAGTCATCCAAATAGTATCCAATTTTTATCCTCCCACAAGTGTTGCCAATATTTTTGGTCACTGGATGAATGGAATTCTAAATAGGTTTAGAACGCTAATAAGGGTGGGAGTATATGCCTTGTTATGGGCACTTTGGCTATGTAGAAATGATTTGGGTTTTGAGAGCAAAAAGACCTCTCCTTTGCAGGATATTTTTCATTGTACGCACTCACTTTGTGTGTGGTCTACACTACACCGGATGAAGTACCAACCATTGTTCAAGGTAGTGTGGATGCGGTTGGAGCGGGTGGCTAGGGAGGTCTTTACCCAAGATGAGTTGCAGCATAATCTATTGATTGGTCCACCACCTCCTTCGACATAGGCATAGTGTCAGTATTATAGGATTCTACTGTCCACTTCTTTTGTCGGTTTGTTAGTGTTGGCTGTGTGTATCTTAGTTATACAGGGGTCGCATGTTACTCATCATGCTTTGTATCCACTTAATGCTACATTTTGAGTCAATAAAAATACCCTTTATCAAAAAAGGCAGGGCCCTTGCTTCAAGGTTATGAGGGCCGAGGATTGTGGGCTAGGTTTCATGTTGAAGTCGGCCTACACTGCCCAGTTATGGCGTAGGAAGACCGATTCTAACGGTGTTGCTTCATGGGTGGTTGAAGAAGAATTGAAGTGGACAAGTTACTTCCCCTGAATTCAGAGAAGGGGAACATAAGTATAGTAGGGTTTGCATCGCAAAAATATGTGGTACTCCTAGATATGGTTAGTAGCCTCTTTATGATTCAACTTGACTCACTACACTTAAAGAAACTTCACAGAACCAACGGGGTGTCTTGTTGTCATCCATTCAAAAGCGTTTATGCCGCTGGTACATAATAGCTTGGTTTACACCCTCGGTATAAGTATAACAAAAGAGTATTCTCATAACACTTTCCATTTACTACTTGATGGCATCATCGCGTGATGATTCCATCAAACAACAACAGAAAAGTGTTATGAGACAACTTCAAACTATTAACAAAATATGGAAGTTTATGGATAGTATTTCCATCAACCAATTTTCAAAAACGAACTTCCTTCTGTTATACTTATACCCAGGGTTTAAAGCAAGCTATTACGTACCAACAACATAGACGCTTTCGAATCCATCACGACAAGACACCGCATTGGTTCTGGGAAGTTTCTTAAAGTGAAAGGAGTCAAGTTGGATCATAAAGAGGCCACTAACCATATCTAGGAATACCAAGCTATTATGCTCTCCAAACCCTACTATCCTTATCTACTCCTTCTCTGAATTAAGAGAAAAATGTGTCCACGTCGATTCTTCTTTCAATCACCAACGAAGCAAAACCATCAGAATTAGTCTTCCTCCTCCATAACTGGGCAGTGTAGTCTGACTCTGACATGAACAGGAAAAACCTAGCCCACCATCCTCGGCCCTCATAACCTTGAAGTAGTTGCCCTGCCTATAGATAGAAACCGGCAATGGTATTATAGCTATCCTTTTCTGCTCCAGATCGAACTGCAGAATTCCTTTAATAATACCAAGAAGCTACCTGTAAAAGGAATCTCCAACCAGCATAGTATGATCTATACGAACGATGGTAGAAAACCAAGGAAATAAAATGTTCCCATGAGCCTCATATGGAAGGGATGCTGAGATGAACCCTCCACATACGCCCGTCTCCGACGGGTAGACACGTGGGCTGCTCTTCGGTTTTTTAACCATCATTGTTTGTCACCACCAAGACCACCTGGAAGTGTTCGGGGTCTCTGGCAGCAATGCAAAGCACCGCCAAGTTGATCAGGCTCTCATCGCAATCATTCATAGTGAGCCTCGGTGGATCATCGAGTCGGTGCTAGTCGCTAGTGCCAGGGTCCCACACGATTAGCTGGATATGCTTTAGGACTAAGATGAGCACCAGACTATGGTAGCATCTGAGCGGTCTACAAACATCATCGCGCTACAAGAAGAAGCACTCTGGGGCCTCTGGAGTAGGTAGGATAACCAGATTTATGTTCCCCTCTAAGAAGCCAAGAAGGGGAGGGTTGTCGTTGTGGCAACGGCGGAAGCAGTGGTGGAATTGTGGGTCGGAGACGAGTTGGTGCCAGCGTGTGCATGCGAGGGATGCACGCATTAGGGAGGAGGGATACGGGGGAAGTCGGAGCAAGATCTCAGATAACAGGTCATCGTTGTGCAGCGGGTGGCTACATGCCGTCATGCCACCGTCATATCTGATGCAGGGTCGATCAATGTAGTGGTGTGAAAGTGGAACTGAGGGGGGTGAAGTGCTTGTTCTCAACGTGATCATTTGAGAGCCCAATGCTTCAGCCCACAAGGTGCCGTGGGTTGGACGGGTATTCAAAGCTCGCGTTGTGGTGTGGACTATGACATCTGATGTGGGGAACTCAAAGAATGGTGCCTTCAAATATCAGAAAAAACATTTTTATGGTAAAATTAAAGGATGGATGGAGAAGATCTTGCTGGTAGCAGGCAATAACATACTCATTAAGTCAGTGGCAAAAGCAATACCTACTTATTCAATGTAATGTTCCAAACTTCCTAGAGGCCTCTATGAGTACTTAACTTCAATAATTTGAGACTTTTGGTGGGGAAGCAAACGAGGACAGAGGAAGGCATGTTGGGTATCTTGGGACACTATGACTATGCCATGATACATGTGGGGCATAGGTTCAAGGATATTGAGATTTTTAATTTGGCACTCCTTGCGCAACATGCCTGGAAGGATTCTTGAAATGCCTTCTTGTTTTTTGCGTAAGAAGTTTCAAGGTCGTTTATTTTCCTGGGACTTCTTTCCTTGAAGCAGAGGTGGGAAGTCACCCTTCAGAGATATGGAGGGCTATTGTTCAAGGGAAGGATGTGCTTAAACATGGTTTAATACGTGAATTGGAAACAGAGTCACCATAGAGAGTTGGAAGGATAACTGGATAGCTCGTAGTGAATTGATGCAGCCTATTGTTCCCTTAGTCTAGAGAACCCGCCGGTGTGGGTGTGCGAGGATTGACAACACTAACGCGAGGTGGAATTCAGAATTTATCGATGGTATGTTTTTGCCATGTGATGCTACTGCAATCCTTAAAATTCCTTTGTGCACTAGCAATATGGATGACTTCTGGTCATGGAATTTCAAAAGGAAGAGGCGGTTTACAGTCAGGTCCGCATATTGCATGATTTTCACTACTAAAAACGAAGGAATATTGGTTGGAGGAAATGGAAAGCTTATAAAAAATGATTCCCTACATAAATCTAGGGTTCATCTTTGGAAAACAATGGTACGAGGGAAAGTACGGGTTTCTTCTAGAGATTGGCTCATCGGTCTTTGCCAACTTAGGACGTCTGTCGACAAGAAGTATGTCAGTGAGTTGCACAGGCACATTGTGTAGCATGGCAGACTCCTGGTATCACTCGTTTGTGGAGTGCACAATGGCATTATGGTGTCTTCGGGCGTTAGTGGATCCGGAACTACTTGAACGACAGATTGCAACCAGAGAGCCCAACGTTCGCACTAGCTTTTTTCCATGATTGAGACACTGCGACATGAGGTCTTTGTCCGGCTGGTGGTAACATGCCAATATGGATGGCCAGACGAAAACTTTTGCATGAACGTATAAGCCAAGGTCCCACGTCCACCCACCATTTTGTTACACAGTTCATTGCTGATCTGGATGAATTGAAGGAGCCCGTCTCTTCAAGGGTGATGGTTCATACGATAGAAAACAAGAGATGGATCCCCCCGCCCCCGAGGGGAAATGTGGATGCGGGTGTTTCCAAGGATGAAAACTGAGGATCGGCAGCAATTGTATGTCGTGATGGAGGAGCCAATGACATGTGATCCTTAACGCCAGTTATTTTAGGTTTAGCGGATCCAACGGCACTTGAGGCATTAGTGAAGCATTGTCACTAGCTACTAATCTGGACATCCAGAACCTACATATTGCTTTGGACTGTGAGCTGGTGATCAAGGACATTCATGGAGGGATCGATGGCAGAGTATATATGGGATGATTCTCAAGAATATTAGAGAATGGATGAACTTCTTTTATTTCATGTACTTTTATTTTTGAAAGTAGGAACAACAACGTTGAAGCTCATAATTTAGCTAGATTTCACCCGCAAAAAAAAAGCTAGATTTTCACTTTCTTTACATCAAGGGCGTCATACTTGGCTGGGTCACCCCCCATGATCCAAACATTAATCATGTAAGCTTGGCTATTGAGTAATAAAGTCTAGTTGTTTGCCCTAAAAACAAAACATAATCACATAAAAAAGTACTACAAATAAACAAATCTATTTTATATTGAATGAGAGAACCATCGTTGTTTGGCACTGATAGTGTGGATGTGACCGTCTATCTAAATGGTAATCAGCCAACAGGTCGCACATGCACATATCAAGTACGTGTCTTAATTGGCCGTTGTTTCTTCCGTAAGATGATCACCATGAAAAAAACTAACATAAGGAGCACGCCAAGTCTCAGTTGTCTTGTCAAAAGTTTATATCATGAATTTTCATAGTAATTAACCGATACTCACTACTAACAATACTGTTCGCAACCAGGCGCACCGAATTGTGTTTGTTACAAAGGAACAACGAACACGTTGTTCATTGTGCGGATACTTGGATAGATATTAGATATGTGATATGGTGATACGCTCGATATGCCGATTATCTAAAAACTAGGATACGAGGAGATGTTTCTATACATATATTAATTGTTAATTAAAAATGAAAAACAAGGAGTTTTTGATAGGAAGCGCATCTTTTTGTGAAGTGATGAAGTCTTCCAACAAATACTCCAGGAACTCTTGTTGCCTCCTTTCCCTTTCCCAATGTTTTACAACATGGGGACATATCTCCACAAGGCTTATTCTCATTATCACCTGCCGGAATGGCAAGAGCAGCAACCAATACATGGAATGCATCCACGCTACCTCCTCCACTGCCTGCTTCACTTCTAAGCAAAGGAGACTTACTAGACAAGGCCGATCTGCATGGTAAAAGGAGGAGATTAGGAGAACAGACCAGAACAAATTTATTCAATCTTAAACCCTAAACCTAAAGCACATATGTAAAAAATAAAGAGAAGAAGACAAATCGGAGAAGTAAAGGGAGAAAAGAAAGGCATACCTCATGCAGAGACAGAAGTCCCTTGACAACGGCGAGCCGATGACCGGCTGGCAATTGGAATTCAAAAGGAGAAAACGTGTGGGAGATGAGAGAAGAGTTGTGGATTTATGGGGATGTGTGGTGGCTCCATGAGGGGTTTTCACATCTAACAAAGAGTTTCCCGTATCCAAAACATATCTCATCAGTATCCCACGCGTATCAAACATTATTTCCCTTTTTAATCCATAAGTCAAAGGATGCATATCAGTGAAGTATCTGAGTATCTGTGCAGTATCTGGCTGGATACGCGTGCTTTCTAAAGTATCAGCGCAACGTACGAATCCTCCCCTACAAGCAGCTCGATGGACTGATAGATGCACTATAAAATGTGTTTGTTTTGGTGATGAAAAATTGAAATTCTTTCATGTGGTGGTGTAGGTTCATATAGTGCCCCCGTAGTGTTTTGGAGATTGTTGGATAAAATTAATAGTTAAGGGACTAATGTGTTTCAGAAATTGTTTCGAAAATAAAGTCCATGAGGAGTATTGAGAAGATTGCTAAATCTTCTGAGAAGATTGCCTGAGCTATTGAGAAGATTGGCTGAGATATTGAGAAGATTGCTTGAGTATTGAGAAGATTTCCTGTGCCTGGTCTATTGAGAAGATTACTAAATCTTCGAAGAAGATTGCCTGAGCTATTGAGAAGATTGCTTGAGCCAAGTATATTAAACGTTTGGGAGACGACACCTAAAAACTTTTGTGAAGAGAAATAGCTTATGTGAATTGTTCGAGCAATAATTGATTGCATCGAAAAGAATGAAGACGATGAGAAGATGTAGTTTTTTCTCTAGTTTCACTTTTCTCTATTGAGCCATAGGGTTGACACGTCTCCAACGTATATATAAATTTTTTATTGCTTCATGCTATTATATTATCAATCTTGGATGTTTTATATGCATTTGTATGCTATTTTATAATATTTTTTTGGGACTAACGTATTAACCTAGTGCCAAGTGCCAGTTGCTGTTTTTTTTGTGCATGTTTTTTGTTTTCCAGAAATATAGTACCAAACGGAGTCCAAATGCTGCGAAACTTTTTCACGATTTTTTTTCTGGACAAGAGAGAACCTAGAAGCTTCGGGGGGAGAAGATCAGAAGGCAAACGAGGAGACGGCAAGGCAACAGGGCGCCCCCTGATGCCTTGTGGGCCCCTTGTGGCTCCGTCTAACCTCATTCCACTTCAAAAAATTCTCAAATATTGAGAAACCAACAGAGAGCCATCCGAAAGACTTTTGCCGCCGCCGCAAACTTCTGTTCTTTCGTGATCCCATCTGGAGGCCTTTTCTGGTACTTTGCCGGATGGGGAATCGATCACGGAGGGCTTCTACATCATCCTTGTTACCTTTCGATGATGCGAGAGTAGTTTGTCACAGACCTACGTGTCCATAGCTAGTAGCTAGATGGTTTCTTCTCTCTCTTTGATATTCAATACAATCTTCTCCTCGATGTTTTTGGAGTTCTATTCAATGTAATCTTCCTTATACGCGTGCTGGTTACGTGCATGCTAACCTAACCTGGATAGGAGACGGAGAATGGCAATCACTCGCCAACCTGCAACTTCCTTTTTCAGTGAAAGCCTTGTGGGCCACCTGCGACTTTCTTGTTCACTGAAAGCCTTGTTGGGATTTTATTGAGCATTAAGCAAACTTGCATGGTTCAGTACATCACCAAAAATACAGCTGGGAGGTGATCCATCCTCGCTCAAAGCATTACCGGAATCAAAAGTAAAATGAGCTAATTATGTGCCACCATGTTTGCTTCCTGCAGACGATGCTGAAAGGAAATAGTCTACCGGCAATCAAGAAACACTGTGCTAGATTATTGTATATGGACCCCAGATTTCAATGGTTCCCGAAAGTGTCTGAATATTACAACGCATCGTTTTTGCACCATACTAATGCTCCCATTCAGCATAATATAGGGATCGAATTGGAAGGAGAACTTATAGAATATTGTTAATTGCCAGGCCACAAAATCCACGGTCCAAGTGCTCACTAAGAGGTATCTGAAGTACCCTCTCAAAACCAACTGGCAGAAAAATTAATGCTCCTTTCATCCCACTTTCCTATAACAAGGTTTATTATTTCATCAACTATTCTCAACAAAAGATTGTCCCGAGTAGTCAATTTTCCTTGTTGGGCTCCCCTGAATGTAGTGGTCCTCCCAAATGTTTATATGGGCGCCTAACGCAACCCCAAATATGACCTGTACTGAATGTATTAAGATCAGCTATAATATTTCATCTTCATGTGAACGATAATGCTTTCTTTGGACCTGCGTTCAACACATTTCCAGATGATCTGCTAATTCTCACACATCTGCTCATCGTACGTTCGAGAAGAGCATGCCTTCTGGAATCATTTGCATCACTGTAGTGTAGACTATTCATATACCCACATGTGCCATCTTTCTTCTGTGCCAAACTATGCATGCATGTGGGAAACGACACACAGGCTAATCTTAAAAAAAACATGCATCCATGATTCCATATCCAGGAGTCGTTCCTTTTTTTTTTGAGAAACCTGTAACTTTATTAATCCTGGAAATGTCTGGGCTTAGTGGGTTTCTCTCTGAGAAAAGCAATAAGAAAATTTGGGCTTCAGTCTCACTCAGACGCCGTGTGAGTCTCGCAATTCATTGCCTCCGAAAAAAAACTAGAGTCTCAGATTTACGTTTCGACTTCCCGCACGAGAACTCCGGATCTGGAGGGCGAGATGACAAGACGCCGCCGCTCCCCGTCGGCGGCAGCGCCACCGCTAGAGGATGACAACCTCCTCCCCGACCCTCGCTTCTCCCGTCGCATCCGCCTCCACCACCGCCGCAACCCTCCTCTCCTCTGGTTCTTCAACGATCTCCGCTTCTTACCTACAATGGATCCCCCAAATCGTGTCTCAGAGGGCCGCTTCTCCTTGCCGCTTGACCACGGCTCCGGCGATCACCTGATCCTTGGATGACGCCATGGTCTAGTACTAGTTTTCAGTCCCGACAAACCTTGGTTCTCATTACACCGACAGTAACCACCAGGCCTTCCATTAGCTTTGCGGGCTTGACTGAGAGAAGGCCGTTCGCTGGTGGGAGCGCCTATTTTGACTGACCCGGACCAGAAAAGTCGATTTCCCTTAGCCAGGAAACTAGAACGCCAACGGGTGACGATGCCACACAAGCGCAGAGAGTGGAGTGATGGGTTCTTTAGTTCTTGCACGAAACATGATAGACACACATCGTGTGATGTGTGTGGCGAGGCATTAGGGCCTGTTCTTTTGGGTCTCATGGGCAGCTGCAGAAATAAGCTGCCCCCCTCCTTAGCTTATTCTAGAATCTCAATCTAAAGTTTTTATTTCAGAAGCCAACTAATTAACGCTTGTGCCCACGCTCTTTTAGTCAAAAAAGCTAGCACTTTGCCCTCTCCTTTCACATATCTCCTGCCACACTCCATCTCTTTCATCGTCTCACTCCACACACTCCCTTCCTCCTCTTCGAGCTCTTGCCTCCATTCTTCGCCCGTCGACATGGCCCCTCCTCGACAGCAGTAGATGAAAGGCGCCGAGAAAAGGAATGGCAACTCCGGCAACAAGGGCATCTTGAAGAAGCCTAGAAGCATGGAGGACGCGTCCAAAAACGTGCTCGAGCCACATGAGAAAGCTGCTCCTTCCGCCTCAGGCGACTGCGCGACCACTCCATTGTTAAAGTGGGTAAAAAAGACCGCATACAGGGGCGCGAGGCGTGTTGTGTTTGTGTCGAATATTTTATACTAGTTGGGTTACGCTTGGACTTAGTGTTGTAGTGTGGGTAGGATACTTGTAATGTCGGAGTCGGACACGTTGTACCCTTGGCCTCTTATATATGAGGAGGCACCCCACGTTGTAACACATGACGACTAGATAGCGACAGGTTCGCAAGGGGGTGCCGGCGGCTTGTGCCGGCGCCCGGGTGGCCGGTGTTGTGGTATCTCGGGGAGGAGCGCCCGTAGTCATTGCCTCGGGGAGTAGGCGAGTTCGCCGAACCTCGTTAACAAATCTCGATGTCGTCATTGTCTGTGATTGTTTGTTCCTCGGTGGATCGACGGTGACCTCAGATTTATTCTAACAAGTGGTATCATGAGCAGGGTTTGGGAGTCCGTTGGATGTTGATTCAGATGATGGAGAAGCAGTCGCGTGGTTGGATGCCTAGGCGGAAGTGAGTTGCAGCAGCAGGTCGTGGGATCGGCGACTCGGCGAGACGCGGCAGCGTGTCGCGCGCGTGAAGACGCGTCTGTGAGCTGCGGAGCAAGAGGGGGAAGCCGTACGACTACAGGCAGGCAAATCACGGGCCAAGCGGCAGCTGGTTAGTGCGTATGCGTGCGTACGGAGGTGCGCAAGACCAGACACGAGCCATGTACAACCAAGGTATCGACCGAGTTTGTTTTGGACAGAAAAAAAAGAGCAGGACCGAGTCCTGGTGGAACTCGTCATCTAGGCGAAGACTAATGAGGCGCTAATAAAAGGAGCAGCCTGGACTGGGTCACCGTACGACGAGAACAGCAAATCAGATCGGCCAGAAACAAATCCATTGATGCATAGCAGTACATCGGAAAGCACAGGCTAGGTAAAGCAATAAGCCAGCGTTGGAGTTGTGCAAGGATTACTTTCACATGAATACCAACTGGTTCGTTTGCTAGTAGTATGCGGAGTTCGTGTACTTGGGGATCACGCGAAGACTGCTTGGTTATTTTTCATGGAGTCAGCCATACAAAGAACTACGGCGCCATCGGGTACCAGGTTTAAGGTGGAAAAGTTCAACGGAACAGGAAGCTTTGGGTTATGGCAGACAAGGGTGAAAGATTTGTGGGCACAACAGGGATGTTTGAAGGCGTTGTTGCAGGAAGCCAAGCCAACTGAGATGGAGCGGATGACTGGGAGGAGTTACAGTTGAAAACAGCCGGGACTATACGGTTGTGTCTGTCGGACCAGGTTATTTATCATGTGATGGATGAGAATTCGCCAAAAAAGATCTGGAAGAAGCTGGGAAGTCAGTTTATGTCCAAGACTACGACGATCAAGATGTTTGACGGAGTTGAGCGGATGCTTCGGGGAGTCAGGCATGTGCCAGGGCTAAGGAGGAATCTAATTTCGCTTGGAGTTCTTCATGATGGTCGTATGGTATTCCGTTGTGATCGGGATAAGAAGACTATGAGAATCATGGAAGATGAGGTGACCGTGATGATTGGAGAGGGAACGTCATCACATCTTTACAAGTCGCAAGGGAGCACTATTGCAGGTGGAGTCACGGAGACTGGAGTTGCGGGAGTAGCAGCGGGGTCTCACGGCGGCGGCGGATCTGGGGCAGACTCGTCGAGTAGCTCTCAGTAAGCTACGAAGAAGAAAACACAAGTCCGGAGTACATGGAATTTTGACGCATGGACAAGTTCAAGGTGGTGGAGAATATTCGCCAAGGTGGAGTTTGCTGTGTTTGTGTCGAATATTTTGTACTAGCTGGGTTAGGACTTGGTGTTGTAGTGTGGGTAGAATACTTGTAGTGTCGGAGTCGGACACGTTGTACCCTTGGCCTTTTATACATGAGGAGGCACCCCATGTTGTAATCCATGACGACTAGATAGCGACAGGTTCGCAAGAGGGTGCTGGCGCCCGGGTGGCCGGTGTTGTGGTATCTCGGGGAGGAGCGCCCTTAGTCATTGCCCTGGAGAGTAGGCGAGTTCGCCGAACCTCGTTAACAAATCTCGGTGTCGTCATTGTCTATGATTGCTTGTTTCTCGATGGATCGACGGTAACCTCGGATTTATTCTAACAAGGCGGAGAGACGTGTCTTTGAGAACGGAGAGGGGTGCATCCAACTAGGCCTTCCTGGTGCCAGGCTGGCACGCCGACTGGTATGCAAAAACTCTTGTCTCCTCTCCCTTCTTATGTCGACCAATTTGTTTCTCTCGTTCTTGATCTCCTTGGCAATAGGTTATGTTTTTAGCATGGGTGAGACCCGGTCCGATATCCTTTGTCCGCGTGAGGATGAGCAAGCACTCCAGGAGCAAGTCAAGGCTACTAGGAATGCATCCCAAATGCCGCATGTGGCCGTGATGTCGCCGACCATTGAACCGGCGGCTGGTGCGGAGATGACGGCTTCTGGTCCTTCCCGTCCGGGGTCGTAGGAGGTTGTTACCATGAATCCATCATTCAACGGTAAGCTTCTTCATATTTTTAATCTACTATCATTGCAGTTTTATCTTCTCTCGCCAAAGATTGATCTCAAGACGTCTTTTTCTCCCTCCTTCTCTGAGCAACAGTGGATTTTTTTAAAGAATTTACTGTTCATCTGGGTGCACCTACACCTGGAGCAGCCACACGTTTCTTAGGGCTCCGTCAATCGACTGGTATGTGCAAATGTCTCTCTGTTTAACGCAAGAAATGGAGTAGCAAATGGTTGTTCAGTTTATGTCAGTTGGGACAACATAGTCACAACAACGAAGGAACAGGAATCAGGAGGACGTCTCTCAGTCACATACAAATGAAGCGAATATCGATCTACTTCGTGCTATATTATTTTGTCAATCCGTTTCTTTCTCCTTTGTCGGCGTGATCCATAATTTGTTCTTCCATTCAGTTGCTTACAGCCTCCCTTAGATAAGGCTTGGTGATGGGCACTTGGGCAGCCTCTGTATTGTCTTAGTCACTGTTCCAGTGCGCCTCGTTGCTGACCAGTGTTTTTAGCAGTACTATCAATTTTTCCCTATTGTATACTTTGTATATTGCTTCATTCGAGGACTCGTAATAACCTGCTGAGAGGACAACTGAGATGTGATGATCTCAATTTTTTTTCCATGATGAATCATCTCATGGAAGAAACTACGTCCAAGACGCCTGGCATTTTTTTTTTAGAAAAGGAGGATGACTCCCGGCCTCTGCATTTGGGCGATGCATACGGTCACTTTATTAATTATTCTCACAAGATCTTACAACGTAATACAACAGTAAGACTAAAGCCGCCGTCTAAGCACCTCTATCCAGCTGATGAAGGGGCGCAGATAGCCTGGACCTAATACCAAATAGACATCGCAGCCAAACCTAACATCTAAGACCTGAGATCCCATCCAGGACGCCTGCCGGGCATTGGTCTCACCGGTCCGGCGTGCACTCAGATGCCGCCGCCGCCAACTGCCACCGCTCCATCTTCAGAACTGTACTGATGCATCAACCTTGCTCGGTCTAGCTATCGTCGACGCCACCACGGCGCCAAACGACACCTCCTCCCTGCGCGCAAACAACTGAGCACGTCGCGGTCGCCACTGATACACCTCAGCGCCATGCTGCCAGGTATCACCAGCCGACACAACTTGAAGTCCTTGGAAGATCTGTCGTGCGTAGCACCTGCCGAACAGGCATGACAAAGCGTAGCACCTGTCAGTCAGGCATGACTTGACATCACCACCGAAGCTCCGTGCAAGACGAAGCCTCTCCACCTCCTACCTCTGACATCCAGCACTGCTCCGTAAACGATGCTCCCAAGAGAGAAACGACACCGCAGTGCCGCCATCGTCCGATCTGGAACACCAGATCCTAGGGTTTCCCCCGGAGCAGCACGAGTGGGTCGACAGTAGTTACACGACGATGCCTCCATCAAGGTAACGGCGAGAACAGCGCCATCGCCTACCGTCGGCTCGGTTTTCGACGGCAACCATGTCTCCCCTACTCACAGCCGGGACAAGATGATGGATCTCGAGATCCGATCACCAAGCCTCTGGCCGGCCATCTCGGGAAGAAGATGACCACCACGTTCAGCAGCGTCACTACGCCGGACACGCGTCGCCGCCGGCACCCCCATGGTGCCTAGAGGCTGACAAGCCCCGACGAATCCCATGCCTTGCCAGCCGCCATGGACCAGACCCAGGCACCACCAGATCCAGGTCGGATCGGGGTCAAGGGCCCCAAGCTGCAACCGCCGCGGAGGCAGCACCACTGGACGGTGCCTAGCCCTCTAGCCCGCCGCCGAGTCATCGTCGGAGCTCCGCCGCGCCACGCCACCAAGCACCGCCAGGATAACTCGCGCCGCCGCCAGAGAAGCCGCTGTTGGAAATATGCCCTAGAGGCAATAATAAAATGGTTATTATTATATTTCCTTGTTCATGATAATTGTCTATTATTCATGCTATAATTGTGTTATCCGGAAATCATAATACATGTGTGAATACATAGAACACAACATGTCCCTAGGGAGCCTCTAGTTGACTAGCTCGTTGATCAACGGATGGTCATGGTTTCCTGACTATGGACATTGGATGTCATTGATAATGGGATCACATCATTAGGAGAATGATGTGATGGACAAGACCCAATCCTAAGCATAGCACAAGATCGTATAGTTCGTTTGCTAGAGCTTTTTTAATGTCAAGTATCATTTCCTTAGACCATGAGATTGTGCAACTCCCGGATACCGGAGGAGTGCTTTGGGTGTGCCAAACGTCACAACGTAACTGGGTGGCTATAAATGTGCACTACGGGTATCTTCGGAAGTGTCTGTAGGGTTGGCACGAATCGAGACTGGGATTTGTCACTCCGTATGACGGAGAGATATCTATGGGCCCACTCCGTAATGCATCACCATAATGAGCTCAATGTGACCAAGTGGTTGATCACGGGATCATGCATTACGGTACGAGTAAAGTGACTTGCCGGTAACGAGATTGAACGAGGTATTGGGATACCGACGATCGAATCTCGGGCAAGTAACGTACCGATTAACAAAGGGAATTGTATACGGGATTGATAGAATCCTCGACATCGTGGTTCATATGATGAGATCATCGTGGAACATGTGGGAGCCAACATGGGTATCAAGATCCCGCTGTTGTTTATTGGCCGGAGAGTTGTCTCGGTCATGTCTGCATGTTTCCCGAACCCGTAGGGTCTACACACTTAAGGTTCGATGACGCTAGGGTTATTAGGAAGACTTGTATGTGATTACTGAATGTTGTTCGGAGTCCCGGATGAGATCTCAAACGTCACGAGGAGTTCCGGAATGGTCCGGAGGTAAAGATTTATGTATGGGAAGTCATATTTTGGCCATTGGAAAATGTTCGGGATTTTTCGGTATTGTACCGGCAAGATTCTAGAAGGTTCCGTTATGGGGCCCACCTGCATCTGGGGACCCACATGAACGTGGGTAGTGGGGGCAGGGCCCCACACCCCTGTTCAAGGCACACCAAGATCCCCCCTTAGAAGGAATAAGATCATATCCCAAAGGGATAAGATCAAGATCCCTAAAAAGGGGGATAACAATCGGTGGGGAAAGGAAATGATGGGATTTCTTTCCCCCACCTTTGCCAACGCCCCAATGGACTTGGAGGGCAAGAAACCAGCCCCCTCCACCCCTATATATAGTGGGGAGGCACATGGGAGCCGCACCCCTTCCCAAGGCGCAGCCCCTCCCCTCCCCAACACCTCTCCTCTTCTGTTAAGAGCTTGGCGAAGCCCTGCCGGAGTACTGCTGCTCCACCACCACCACGCCGTCGTGCTGCTGTTGGAGCTTTCTTCCTCAACCTCTCCGTCCTCCTTGCTGGATCAAGGCGCGGGAGACGTCCTCGCTCCGTACGTGTGTTGAACGCAGAGGTGCGTCCGTTCGGCGCTAGGATCATCGGTGATTTGGATCACGACGAGTACGACTCCATCAACCCGTTTCTCTTGAACGCTTTCGCTCGCGATCTACAAGGGTATGTAGATGCACTCCTCTCGCTCTCATTGCTAGAAGACTCCATAGATTGATCTTGGTGACACGTAGGAAAAATTTAAAATTCTGCTACGTTCCCCAACAGTGGCATCATGAGCTAGGTCTATGCGTAGTTTCTATGCACGAGTTGAACACAAGTTGTTGTGGGCGTCGATTTTGTCAATTTGCTTGCCGTTACAAGTCTTATCTTGATTCGGCGGCATCATGGGATGAAGCGGCCCGGACCGACCTTACACGTACGCTTACGTGAGACAGGTTCCACCGACTGACATGCACTAGTTGCATAAGGTGGCTAGCGGGTGTCTGTCTCTCCCACTTTAGTCGGATCGGATTCGATGAAAAGGGTCCTTCTGAAGGGTAAATAGAAATTGGCATATCACGTTGTGGTTTTGACGTAGGTAAGAAACGTCCTTGCTAGAACCCTATTGCAGCCACGTAAAACATGCAACAACAATTACAGGACGTCTAACTTGTTTTTGCAGCATATGCCTTGTGATGTGATATGGCCAAAAGAAGGTTGTGATGAATGATGAATGATATATGTGATGTATGAGATTGATCATGTTCTTGTAATAGGAATCACGACTTGCATGTCGATGAGTATGACAACCGGCAGGAGCCATAGGAGTTGTCTTAATTTATTTATGACCTGCGTGTCAGCATAAACGTCATGTAATTACTTTACTTTATTGGTAAACCGTTAGCCATAGTAGTAGAAGTAATAGTTGACGTGACAACTTCATGAAGACACGATGATGGAGATCATGGTGTCATGCCGGTGACGAAGATGATCATGGCGCCCCGAAGATGGAGATCAAAGGAGCAATATGATATTGGCCATAACATGTCACTATTTGATTGCATGTGATGTTTATCATGTTTTTGCATCTTATTTGCTTAGAACGACGGTAGTAAATAAGATGATCTCTGATAACAATTTCAAGAAAGTGTTCCCCCTAACTGTGCACCGTTGCAAATGTTCGTTGTTCCGAAGCACCACGTGATGATCGTGTGTGATAGGTTCTAACGTTCGCATAGAATGGGTGTAAGCCAGATTTACACACGCAATACACTTAGGTTGACTTGATGAGCCTAGCATGTACAGACATGGCCTCGGAACAGAAGAGACCGAAAGGCCGAACATGAGTCGTATGGAAGATACGATCAACATGGAGATGTTCACCGATGATGACTAGTCCATCTCACGTGATGATCGGACACGGCCTAGTTGACTCGGATCATGTATCACTTAGATGACTAGAGTTATGTCTAATCTGAGTGGGAGTTCATTAAATAATTTGATTAGATGAACTTAATTATCATGAACATAGTCTAAAACTTTGCAATATGTCTTGTAGATCAAATGCCCCACGCTAATGTCAACCTCAACTTCAACACGTTCCTAGAGAAAACCAAGCTGAAAAATGATGACAGCAACTATACGGACTGGGTCCGGAACCTGAGGATCATCCTCATAGCTGCCAGAAAACAATATGTCCTAGAAGCACCGCTAGGTGAAGCACCCATCCTAGAGAACCAAGACGTTATGAACGCTTGCCAGCAGCGTGCTGATGATTACTCCCTCGTTCAGTGTGGCATGCTTTACAGCTTAGAACCGGGGCTCCAAAAAGGTTTTGAGAAACATGGAGCATATGAGATGTTCAAAGAGCTGAAAATGGTTTTCCAAGCTCATGCCCGGGTTGAGAGATATGAAGTCTCCGACAAGTTCTATAGTTTTAAGATGGAGGAAAATAGTTCTGTTAGTGAGCACATACTCAAAATGTCTAGGTTGCACAACCGCTTGTCCGAGCTGGACATTAACCTCCCGGACGAGGCGGTCATTGACAGAATCCTTCCGTCGCTCCCACCTAGCTACAAGAGCTTTGTGATGAACTACAATATGCAGGGGATGGAAAAGACCATTCCTGAGGTATATTCAATGCTGAAATCAGCGGAGGTTGAAATCAAAAAGGAACATCAAGTGTTGATGGTCAATAAAACCACTAGTTTCAAGAAAGGCAAGGGTAAGAAGAACTTCAAGAAGGACGGCAAGGGAGTTGCCGCGCCCGTTAAACCAGTTGCCGGGAAGAAGCCAAAGAATGGACCCTAACCTGAGACTGAGTGCTTTTATTGCAAGGGAAAGGGACACTGGAAGCGGAACTGCCCCAAATACTTAGCGGACAAGAAGGCCAGCAACACTAAAGGTATATGTGATATACACGTAATTGATGTGTACCTTACCAGTACTCGTAGTAGCTCCTGGATATTTGATACCGGTGCGGTTGCTCATATTTATAACTCAAAGCAGGAGCTGCGGAATAAGAGGAGACCGGCGAAGGACGAGGTGACAATGCGCGTCGGGAATGGTTCCAAGGTCGATGTGATCGCCGTCGGCACGCTACCTCTACATTTACCTACGGGATTAGTTTTAAACCTCAATAATTGTTACTTAGTGCCAGCTTTGAGCATGAACATTGTATCTGGATCTCGTTTGATGCGAGATGGCTCCTCATTTAAATCCGAGAATAATGGTTGTTCTATTTATATGAGAGATATGTTTTATTGTCATGCCCCGCTGGTCAATGGTTTATTCTTAATGAATCTCGAACGTGATGTTACACATATTCATAGTGTGAATACCAAAAGATGTAAGATTGATAACGATAGTCCCACATATTTGTGGCACTGCCGCCTTGGTCACATCGGTGTCAAACGCATGAAGAAGCTCCATACAGATGGACTTTTGGAGTTTCTTGATTTCGAATCATTTGACACGTGCGAACCATGCCTCATGGGTAAACTGACCAAGACTCCGTTCTCCGGAACAATGGAGCGAGCAACCAACTTATTGGAAACTATACATACTGATATGTGCGGTCCAATGAGCGTTGAGGCTCGCGGTGGCTATCGTTATATTCTCACTCTCACTGATGACTTAAGTAGATATGGGTATGTCTACTTAATGAAACACAAGTTTGAGACCTTTGAAAAGTTCAAGGAATTTCAGAGTGAGGTTGAGAATCAAGGTGACAGAAAAATCAAATTCTTACGATCAGATCATGGGGGAGAATATTTAAGTCACGAATTTGGTACGCACTTAAGGAAATGTGGAATCTTTTCACAACTCACGCCGCGTGGAACACCTCAGCGTAACGGAGTGTCGGAATGTCGTAATCGCACTCTATTGGATATGGTGCGATCTATGATGTCAATCACTGATTTACCGCTATCATTTTGGGGATAAGCTCTGGAGACAGCTACATTCACTTTAAATAGGGCACCGTCTAAATCTGTTGAGACGACACCGTATGAATTATGGTTTGGGAAGAAACCTAAGCTGTCGTTTCTAAAAGTTTGGGGATGCGATGCTTATGTCAAGAAACTTCAACCTGAAAAGCTTGAACCCAAGTCGGAAAAATGCGTCTTCATAGGATACCCTAAGGAAACCATTGGGTATACCTTCTACCTCAGATCCGAAGGCAAGATCTTTGTTGCCAAGAACGGGTCCTTTCTGGAGAAAGAGTTTCTCTCGAAAGAAGTAAGTGGGAGGAAAGTAGAGCTTGATGAAGTATTGCCTCTTGAAACCGAAAGTGGCGCAGCTCAGGAAGATGTTCCTGTGGTGCCTTCACCGATTGGAGAGCAAGTTAATGATGATGATCAAGGTACTTCGGATCAAGCTCCCACTGAACTTCGTAGGTCCACAAGGACACGTTCCGCACCAGAGTGGTACGGCAACCCTGTCCTGGAAATCATGTTGTTGGACAACGGTGAACCTTCGAACTATGAAGAAGCGATGGCGGGCCCAGATTCCAACAAATGGCTTGAAGCCATGCAATCCGAGATAGGATCCATATATGAAAAGAAAGTATGGACTTTGACAGACTTGCCCGATGATCGACGAGCGATAGAGAATAAATGGATCTTTAAGAAGAAGACAGACGCGGATGGTAATGTTACCATCTATAAGGCTCGACTTGTCGCTAAGGGTTATCGACAAGTTCAAGGGGTTGACTACGATGAGACCTTCTCACCCGTAGCGAAGCTGAAGTCCGTCCGAATCATGTTAGCAATTGCCGCATACTATTATTATGAGATATGGCAAATGGACGTCAAGATGGCATTCCTTAATGGCTTTCTTAAGGAAGAATTGTATATGATGCAGCCGGAAGGTTTTGTCGATCCTAAGAATGCTAACAAGGTATGCAAGCTCCAGCGCTCCATCTATGGGCTGGTGCAAGCATCTCGGAGTTGGAACATTCGCTTTAATGAAATGATCAAAGCGTTTGGGTTTATGTAGACTTATGGAGAAGCCTGCATTTACAAGAAAGTGAGTGGGAGCTGTGTAGCATTTCTCATATTATATGTGGATGACATACTTTTGATGGGAAATGATATAGAACTTTTGGACAGCATTAAGGCCTATTTGAATAAGTGTTTTTCAATGAAGGACCTTGGAAAAACTGCTTACATATTAGGCATCAAGATCTATAGAGATAGATCGAGACACCTCATAGGTCTTTCACAAAGCACATACCTTGATAAGATATTGAAGAAGTTTAATATGGATCAGTCCAAGAAGGGGTTCTTGCCTGTGTTGCAAGGTGTGAAATTGAGCTCGGCTCAATGCCCGACCACGGCAGAAGATAAAGAAAAGATGAGTGTCATCCCCTATACCTCAGCCATAGGGTCTATTATGTATGCCATGCTGTGTACCAGACCTGATGTAAACCTTGCCGTAAGTTTGGTAGGAAGGTACCAAAGTAATCCCGGCATGGAACACTAGACAACGGTCAAGAACATCCTGAAGTACCTAAAAAGGACTAAGGATATGTTTCTCGTTTATGGAGGTGACGAAGAGCTCGTCGTAAAGGGTTACGTCGATGCTAGCTTCAACACAGATCTGGATGACTCTAAGTCACGAACCGGATATGTGTATATTTTGAATGGTGGGGCAGTAAGCTGGTGTAGTTGCAAGCAAAGCGTCGTGGCGGGATCTACATGTGAAGCGGAGTACATGGCAGCCTCGAAGGCAGCGCATGAAGCAATCTGGATGAAGGTGTTCATCACCGACCTAGGAGTCATACCCAATGCGTCGGGGCCGATCACTATCTTCTGTGACAACACTGGAGCTATTGCCCTTGCCAAGGAGCCCAGGTTTCACAAGAAGGCCAGGCACATCAAGCGTCGCTTCAACTCCATTCGTGAAAATGTTCAAGATGGAGACATAGATATTTGCAAAGTGCATACGGATCTGAATGTCGCAGATCCGTTGAATAAACCTCTTCCGCGAGCAAAACATGATCAACACCAGAACTCTAAGGGTGTTCGATTCATCACAATGTAACTAGTTTATTGACTCTAGTGCAAGTGGGAGACTGTTGGAAATATGCCCTAGAGGCAATAATAAAATGGTTATTATTATATTTCCTTGTTCATGATAATTCTCTATTAATCATGCTATAATTGTCTTATCCGGAAATCGTAATACATGTGTGAATACATAGACCACAACATGTCCCTAGTGAGCCTCTAGTTGACTAGCTCGTTGATCAACGGATGGTCATGGTTTCCTGACTATGGACATTGGATGTCATTGATAACGGGATCACATCATTAGGAGAATAATGTGATGGACAAGACCCAATCCTAAGCATAGCACAAGATCGTATAGTTCGTCTGCTAGAGCTTTTCTAATGTCAAGTATCATTTCCTTAGACCATGAGATTGTGCAACTCCCGGATACCGTAGGAGTGCTTTGGGTGTGCCAAACGTCACAACGTAACTGGGTGGCTATAAAGGTGCACTACGGGTATCTCTGAAAGTGTTTGTTGGGTTGGCACGAATCGATACTGGGATTTGTCACTCCGTATGACGAAGAGGTATATCTGGGCCCACTCGATAATGCATCATCATAATGAGCTCAATGTGACCAAGTGGTTGATCACGAGATCATGCATTACGGTACGAGTAAAGTGACTTGCCGGTAACGAGATTGAACGAGGTATTGGGATACCGACGATCGAATCTCATGAAAGTAACGTACCAATTGACAAAGGGAATTGTATACGGGATTGCTTGAATCCTTGACATCGTGGTTCATCCGATGAGATCATCGTGGAACACGTGGGAGCCAACATGGGTATCCAGATCCCGTTCTTGTTTATTGGCCGGAGAGTTGTCTCGGTCATGTCTGCATGTTTCCCGAACCCGTAGGGTCTACACACTTAAGGTTCGATGACGCTAGGGTTATTAGGAAGACTTGTATGTGATTACCGAATGTTGTTCGGAGTCCCTGATGAGATCAGAGACGTCATGAGGAGTTTCGGATTGGTCCGGAGGTAAAGATTTATATATGGGAAGTCATATGTTGGCCACCGGAAAATGTTCGGGATTTTTCGGTATTGTACCGGGAAGATTCTAGAAGGTTCCATAGTGGGGCCCACCTGCATGTGGGGACCCACATGAACATGGGTAGTGGGGGCAAGGCCCCACAACCCTGGTCAAGGCGCACCAAGATCCCCCCTTAGAAGGAATAAGATCATATCCCAAAGGGATAAGATCAAGATCCCTAAAAAGGGGGGATAACAATCGGTGGGGAAAGGAAATGATGGGATTTCTTTCCCCCACCTTTGCCAACGCCCCAATGGACTTGGAGGGCAAGAAACCAGCCCCCTCCACCCCTATATATAGTGGGGAGGCACATGGGAGCCACACCCCTTCCCAAGGCGCAGCCCCTCCCCTCCCCAACACCTCTCCTCCTCCGTTAAGAGCTTGGCGAAGCCCTGCCGGAGTACTGCTGCTCCACCACCACCACGCCGTTGTGCTGCTGTTGGAGCTTTCTTCCTCAACCTCTCCCTCCTCCTTACTGGATCAAGGCGCGGGAGACGTCCTCGCTCCGTACGTGTGTTGAACGCAGAGGTGCCCTCCGTTCGGTGCTAGGATCATCGGTGATTTGGATCACGACGAGTACGACTCCATCAACCCCGTTCTCTTGAACGCTTCCGCTCGCGATCTACAAGGGTATGTAGATGCACTCCTTTCCCTCTCGTTGCTAGAAGACTCCATAGATTGATCTTGGTGACACGTAAGAAAATTTTAAAATTCTGCTACGTTCCCCAACAGCCGCAGCCGCCGCACGTTGGAGGGGCCTCAAGCCGCAGCTGCACCGCCGCCAGGCAGGGGCGCCGCCACCCAGCACGCCCTCCGCCGCACCACTGGCCCCCACCCAGCCCAGCACCGTCTCGCGCCGCGCCGTCCCGCGCCGGACGCCAACCGCGAGGAGAGGGGCAAGATCCCCACCGCCACCAACGCCTGCCGGTCTTTGCGGCGGCGCTGTGCGGTGGCGGCGGGGGGAGAGATCGACGAGGGAGGACGAGGGGCGGCGCGGTAGGGTTTCCCCCGAGGACGCTCGCGAGAGCGGCTCGGGGGTGGGTCAGGGCTCGGGGGTCCGATAAATTGGACTTATTCCGGAAGGCCGGCGTATGTTGGCATGTGCATGCGCCATTTGAAAAATCTGCTAATTACCATCTTTTTTTTGCTAATTATCATTTAGACAGACGGTCTGTTACATCCAAAGTGTTAAGAACCAGCATACACGCCCACCCGATTGGTATTTCTATCTACAAAGGATACAGAGTTCAAGTGGACGATAGGGTATAGAATGCAGAGAAGAAAGAGGGCAGCAGGTTCAGGGTTTCTGCATGTTCTCCTTGAACGTAGAATATATTTTCCCCTCTATTTTTTTTGCAAACATATATTTTTTCCCTCTTGTGTGAGAGTAATCAACGAATGTATGTGTATATACATATATATATATATATACGTTGTATATAACAGAAATAAGCGAAATACGGGCAGAAAAAAACTAAAGGCCACACGCAGCATAGTGGGCCTTCTGCCACTTTCGCTCCCTAGTGGGCCTTCTGCCACTTTAGCCCCCTCGTGGACTTTTTCTAACTATGGAAAGCGAGTTTTGTACTTCAATCCCGTCTACGCAGCGTGATTTCTCCTATTCCCTCATTGCGGCGGCCGCTTCGACCCCAACGCATCCCACATGAGCCGTGAGGGAGAGATGTCGCCGGCGGCGCCGCCGCCGCTGGAGAACGACGACCTCCTCACCGAGATCTTCCTCCGCCTCCTCCCGCAGCCTTCCTCCCTCCCGCGCGCCTCCCTCGTCTGCAAGCGTTGGTGCAGCCTCGTCTCTGACACCGGCTTCTTCCGCCGCTTCCACCTCCACCACCGCCACAACCCTCCCCACCTCGGGTTCTTCAACGAGGACGACTTCTTACCTAACATGGAGCCCCCTAATCGTCTCCCGTATGACCGCTTCTCCTTGCCACTCGACCGCGAAGACGACGACCACCGGATCGTTGGATGTCGCCATGGTCTCGTACTCATTTTCGACAGATGCAGTACGACACACCCTGTCCTGGTTGTGTGGGACCCCGTCGCCGGCGACCAGCACCGCATTGCTGTTCCAGCCGCGTTTGATGCGGACAAGATCTCGTTGACCAGCGGGGCGGTGCTTCGCGGTGCCGGATTAGTCCAATTCCAGCTAGTCTTGGTAGCATGCTCAA
The DNA here is from genome assembly GCA_032464435.1 of Aegilops umbellulata. Classification (NCBI taxonomy): domain Eukaryota; kingdom Viridiplantae; phylum Streptophyta; class Magnoliopsida; order Poales; family Poaceae; genus Aegilops; species Aegilops umbellulata. The sequence continues at coordinate 356,300,414 of CP136059.1, read as the reverse complement.
AAAAAAAAAAAAAAAAAGCTAGTCTTGGTAGCGGCAGACAAGGACAGAGACAATGGGCGAATACTCGCCTGGGTATACTCGTCGGACACCGGCGTGTGGGCTGATCCCATCGCAACATTGCTTCCATCCTTAGTTCTGACTGGCTGGATATTTACTCACTAGTAGAAAAATGGTCAAATGTGAAGCACATTAGTGCTGGTTTGTATTTGAGCCGGCACTAATGTATACATTAGTGCCGGTTCCAACGGCTAGCCGGGCCACTCTCATTAGTACCGGTTCGTGGAGAACCTTTAGCTCTGGTTCGTGCCACGAACCGGTACTAATGAGTGTGGTGGCAGGATGTTGTCAGACTGGGTACCCTCCAGCCCCTTTAGTACCGGTTCGTGGCACGAACCGATACTAAAGGTCACCCTACATAAACCCTTCGTCCACCCGAGCTCGCTCTGTTCTTCCCCTTTCCCCTCTCCTCTCTGTTCTTCCCCTCTCCTCTCGAGCTCATCACGCATTTTGCCCAAAATTTGTCAAGATTTGAAGGCCCCCATCCATTCAAATGATCACAAAGGTTAGCAACTTTGTCCTTTCATCTCTCATTGCTAGATTAGCTCTTACAATGCTTTATATAGTGATTAATTTGTGATTTTAGTAATTTTGGAGGAAATATATATATATGTGCTAGTATTTGATTTATATGCAATTTGAGGTCAAAAATAACACTTAGTTTGCATATGTAGGTGTGGTTTACTTAGTGCCTTCTAAATCTCCGTCGTAACCACCGTCGATCGCCCGCACCGTCCCGTCGTCGGCACCACCTTGTGGTGAGCCTCTTTGTTCATGAAATTTTATATAAAAATTGATGTTTGTGTGATTTGGATATATAGCTAGTTACTCGTATAATTATCATACCCGTACGTTCTTTGTTATACATATAGTGCCATGGTTTTGATATCCGTCCCCGTCGGCCCTCGTCCTTGTTATGATTCGGATGTGGTATATATATTCTCTTTTAAAACTAGTTGCATTTCGTGTTTATGACAAATTATGCCCATCATGTTGACATAGGAATTTTTTCTAGGAGGTATGTGAACCGGAAATTCCAACCGACCCTATTGTCGAGAGGTTAAATTTAGTTGAAAGAGAAAACGAGAATTTGAAAGAAAAATTGAAAAGAATTGAGGGGGAGAAGATGCAATTCGAGTTGCATGTTGCCGATGTCGTCGATGATCACAAGATCAAGATGGAGAAAATGCGCTTGAAGATTAGAAAGATTAGAAAATATGCCATTGATAGTGAGGCTTGGTATCATTATGCTGTTGGATCCATTGTTACCTTAGTTGCGATCTTGATCGCATTTGTTGTTGCATTTAAATGCTTTAGCTAGAGAGTTATTTGTTTGTTGCATTTAAGTGTTGTATGAACTTTATGTATGAACTTGTATTAATTTGGTCTATTCGGTGTTGTGTAATGAAGATGAGCCGGCAATGGATGTACGATGACCGATGCTCTCCCGAGTTCATTAATGGCGTGCAAACTTTTCTGCTTGCGGCTGAGGCAAACAAGCGGGCGGATGGTTTTATGCCTTGTCCATGTGCTGTCTGTAAGAATGGTCAAAATTACTCTAAGTCAAGAACCATTCACTTCCACCTGTTTAAGTCCGGTTTCATGCCCCACTATAATGTTTGGACCAAGCACGGAGAAAGAGGGGTTATGATGGAAGACAATGAAGAAGAAGAGGACGATGACAGCTATCCTGGCCATGGGTTCCCTAAATACGATGATACAACAATGGGGGAAGAAGGTGAGCCGGTAATGCGGGAAGAAGCTGAGCCGTCAATGCGGGAAGAAGCTGAAGAAGAGGCATCAGATGAGCCCGTTGATGATCTAGGTCGGGCCATTGCCGATGCAAAGAGAAACTACGCAAGTGATTTGGAGAAGAAGAAGTTGCAGCGCATGTTAGAGGATCACAAAAAATTGTTGTACCCGAATTGCATAGGTGACAAGAAAAAGCTGGGCACCACACTGGAATTGCTGCAATGGAAGGCAGAGAATGGTGTATCTGACAAGGGATTTGGAAAGTTGCTGGTAATGATAAAAGATATGCTTCCAAAGGACAATGAATTTCCCGAGAGTACGTACGAAGCAAAGAATGTTGTCTGCCCTATAGGGTTAGAGGTGCAGAAGATACATGCATGCCCTAATGATTGCATCCTCTACCGCGGTGAGTACGAGGACTTGAACCCTTGCCCGGTATGTGGTGCATTGCGCTATAAGATCAGCCGCGATGACCCTGGTGATGTCGAGGGCGAGCGCCCTAGGAAGAAGATTCCTGCCAAGGTGATGTGGTATGCTCCTATAATACCACGGTTGAAACGTTTGTTCCAAAACAAAGAGCATGCCAAGGCGATGCGATGGCACAAAGAAGACCGTAAGAAAGACGGAAAGTTGAGAGTACTTGCTGACGGGTCGCAGTGGAGAAAAATCGTAAGAAAGTACGGGAAGGAGTTTGCAGATGTCCCAAGGAGCGTATGGTTTGGTCTAAGCGCAGATGGCATTAATCCTTTTGGGGAGCAGAGCAGCAACCATAGCACCTGGCCTGTGACTCTATGTTTGTATAACCTTCCTCGGTTGTGCATGAAGCGGAAGTTCATTATGATGCCAGTGCTCATCCAAGGCCCTAAGCAACCCGGCAACGACATTGATGTGTACCTAAGGCCATTAGTTGAAGAACTCTTACAACTGTGGAATGGAACAGGTGTACGTGCGTGGGATGAGCACATGGGGGAAGAATTTGACCTAAAGGCGTTGCTGTTCGTGACCATCAATGATTGGCCTGCTCTCAGTAACCTTTCAGGACAGACAAACAAGGGATACCGCGCATGCACGCACTGTTTGGACGATACCGACAACATATATTTGGCTAATAAGAATGTGTACCTGGGACATCGTCGATTTCTTCCGAGCAAGCATCCCGTAAGAAAGAAAGGCAAGCATTTCAAAGGTGAGGCGGATAACCGGACGAAGCCTCGCCACTGTACTGGTGCTGATGTACATGATATGGTCAAGGATTTGAAGGTGGTCTTTGGAAAGGGTCCTGGTGGACAACCTGTTCCGAATGACGCTGACGGACGCGCACCCATGTGGAAGAAGAAATCTATATTTTGGGACCTGCCCTATTGGAAAGACCTCGAGGTCCGCTCCGCAATCGACGTGATGCACGTGACGAAGAATCTTTGTGTGACCCTGCTTGGCTTCTTGGGCGTGTATGGGAAGACAAAAGATACACCTGAGGCACGGGAGGACCAACAATGTATGCACGGAAAAGACAGCATACATCAGGGTCATGCAAGCTACGCTCTTACCAAAGAAGAGAAGGAAATCTTCTTTGAATGCCTGCTCAGTATTAAGGTACCGTCTGGCTTCTCGTCGAATATAAAGGGAATAATAAACATGGCAGAGAAAAAGTTCCAGAACCTAAAGTCTCATGACTGCCACGTGATTATGACGCAACTGCTTCCGGTTGCATTGAGGGGGCTTCTACCGGAAAACGTTCGATTAGCCATTGTGAAGCTATGTGCATTTCTCAATGCAATCTCTCAGAAGGTAATCGATCCAGAAATCATACCAAGGTTACAGAATGATTTGGTGCAATGTCTTGTCAGTTTCGAGTTGGTGTTCCCACCATCCTTCTTCAACATCATGACGCACGTCCTAGTTCACCTATGCGAAGAGATTAACGTTTTGGGTCCTGTATTTCTACACAATATGTTTCCCTTTAAGAGGTTCATGGGAGTCTTAAATAAATATGTTCATAACCGTGCTAGGCCAGAAGGAAGCATCTCCAAGGGCCGTCAAAATGAGGAGGTCATTGAGTTTATTAGTGACTTTACTCCTGACCTTAAGCCGATTGGTGTTCCTGAATCGCGGCATAAGGGCAGACTGGATGGAAAAGGCACGCTAGGAGGGGAACAAATAATATGTATGGACGGACATTCTCTCACTGAAGCACACTACACAGTTCTACAGAATTCCGCCTTGGTGGCTCCGTATATGGATGAACACAAGAATTTGCTATGCTCCAAACACCCGGAGCGGTCTGATGACTGGATTACACGTGAACAAACCAGGAGTTTCGCCAGCTGGTTGCAAGCACGTACCATGCATGACACCTCTATTGAAGATGACCTGTACTTGCTGTCCCAGTTACCATCTTCGAATATAATGACTTTCAAAGGGTACCAGATAAATGGTAATACATTTTACACGATCGCCCAAGATAAGAAGAGCACCAACCAAAACAGTGGTGTCCGCTTTGATGCAGAAACCAAGACGGGAAAGGAAACATATTATGGTTATATACAGGACATATGGGAACTTGACTATCGACGTGGTTTGAAGGTCCCTTTGTTTCGGTGCAAATGGGTCAATATGACACGAGGCGGGGTAACAGAAGACCCGCAATACGGAATGACAACAGTGGATCTCAACAATCTTGCGTATGCAGACGAACCATTCGTCCTAGCCAATGATGTGGCACAGGTTTTCTATGTGAAGGACATGTCTACCAAGCCAAGAAAAAGAAAATATAAGGAAGCGAATGCATCGTACGATGAGCCAAAGCGGCACATAGTTCTTTTTGGGAAGAGAAACATCGTGGGAGTGGATGACAAGACAGACAAGTCAGAAGATTATGAAAAGTTTGATGAAATTGCTCCATTCACAGTGAATATTGACCCGAGCATCCCGTTAAATGATGAATATTTTCCATGGCTACGACGCAAAGGGACACACGCGAAGAAAAAGTTTCACAACCAAAGATCTGGGATGTGATCGGCTTAACTATATGTCATCACTTTCTTCTGTGTTTCACACCAAGGAGGGATCTCTGTAATAGTTAGCGTAGCTAGTTATGTGTTTTGGCATTTGAAACGCGCAGAAACTTTCAACCTTTTATGTGCAAGCAAATTCTTTCATGCATTTACTGACTTTTTCAGTTAAATGACCCTGAAATTGAAAAGCATTCAAATAAACTCAGAAAAGGTTGAAAGTTGGCATGGTATCATAATTTCACCCACATAGCATGTGCAAAAAAGTAGAGAGGGTTACCGCAAAAACTGGATGCACTTCGTGTACAAAATGGACAATCCGTTTCGAAGTATCAGGGTTTCGGACGAAAACTCATCCGTTACAAAGGCATTTCATTTTTGTTTTGGCATTTGAAACGCGTAGAAAGTTTCAACCTTTTATGTGCAAGCAAATTCTTTCATGCATTTACTGACTTTTTCAGTTAAATGACCCTGAAATTGAAAAGCATTTCAAATGAACTCAGAAAAGGTTGAAAGTTGGCATGGTATCATAATTTCACCCACATAGCATGTGCAAAAAAGTAGAGAGGGTTACCGCAAAAACTGGATGCACTTCGTGTACAAAATGGACAATCTGTTTCGAAGTATCAGGGTTTCGGACGAAAACTCATCCGTTACAAAGGCATTTCATTTTTTAAATAACCTAAACATTACCAAATTGAATATAATGATAAAACACACTAATATTAAACATACGAAAAAAGAATCACACTGAAAAATCTATTTTCAAAGTTAAGTTATTCACAAAAATAAATAAAGCAAAAAAAATAAGAAAAAAAGCCCACCTACTGGGCCACAGTGGCCTGCATACGACTAGAAACCCAAATTCAAGTTGGGCCAGGATGCAGGCCCGCTAGCCCAGTAGGCCCAACAGGGCATCGCAGAACAGGTAGGCCCAGAAGGCCTGCTTAAGAGAGGAGCTCGAGACAACAGCGACGGCGGGGCTTATAAGCAGGTGCGAGTGCCCCTCGGCTAGCGAGGTGGGACTAAACTTTTGTGCCCCTCGCCTGGCAGCGGACCCCCCTTTAGTACCGGTTCGTGGCACCAACGGGTACTAAAGGTCCATCCTATATATACAACACTTGGAAAAATTTCAGTTTCCCTCTGTTTCCTCCCTCCGTTGTGCCTGCCCCGATCGACGTCGACGCCGCCGCCACCGCCCCTCGTCGCCGACCCCAGCCGTGCGCGCCCCCGCCCCTCGTCGCCGCCCCCGTCGTCCCCGCCCCGTCGTCCCCGCCGTCCCCGTCGCTGTGCCCCGGTCGCCCCGTCGTACGTCGCCGTCCCGCCCCGTCGCCCCGTCGTCGCCGCCCCGTCCCTTCGCCCCGTCGTCGCCGCCACGTCCCGTCGCCGCCCCGTCGTCGCCTCGCCGGTGAGCTCGCCCCGGCCGCCATGTCCAGTAGTTCCACACACACACACACTACACACACACACACACACGCACACACACACACACACACACACACACACTACACACACACACACACACACACAAACATTTTAGCAATTTTTCTGTTTTGTAGTTATATAAATATTAGAATTGTTATAGAATGTTAGTTATATAATCAGGAAATTTTAGAATTAGTTTTAGTTATAGAAATAGTTATAAAAAAGTTAGAATTGTTAGAAAATTTTCTGTTTTTTAGTTATAGAAATATTAGAAATGTTATAGAAATGTTAGTTATATATAGCATTGTTAGAAATGTTATATAAATGTTAGAAATTTTAGTTATCAAAATCCAATCATTAAAAAAAGTTACTTTTTGCGGGCATGCATATAGCTACTATTTTTTGTCGACGATGCCTGGCCCGCATCCTCGCCGTCGACACGTCCGCGACGACCTCCAGCTGACCCATGTCCAAGACTAGGCTCCGCCGGGCTGGCACTGGGAGGTGCTGCCTGGAGGGGCGTGCCGCTTGATGAGGAACCCGGCCCCGGGTCCCGTCGTCGACCCTGAGCTCGTTTGGTGGCGTTCGCGTGGGCCAGTTTCGGTGCGGAGGGAGCCGGCCCCGCCGGAGGTGGTACGTCGTCGTGTCAGGGAGGAGGACGAGCACGTCCATAGCTACATGGTTGCGTTAGAGGGCGACAGGTTCTCCAATACCTGGCAGTTTCTTCAGGGATCTCACTTCAGCTATGATCCTGTGAGGGGTCCTTCTCTTTGGGTGTCCACCGCCCACGCCGCAGGAACCGCGAGTGTCCTAGATTCTTCTGTAGTATTCGATCTTTATTAGCTACCTAGCCAGTGATGTATTCGAGATTATATATTCGAGACGATGTATTCGAGATTATATATTATTCGAGATGATGTATTCGAGATTATATCTGTTATTCGAGACGATGTATTCGAGATTATATCTATTATTCGAGATTATACTAAGTTGTTTTATATTTCTTTTGGCATAGTTAAATAAAAGCTATGGCGGACAATACCGACAGAGAGAGAACAGACCATGTTCGATATGATACGCGGGCCAGATGATGATCGGAATGAAGAAGATTTTGACGGCTCCGAATTTCTAAAGAACACCGGAGAGGGTGATATGATATTCGATCGCGATGACCGAATTGATGAAGTCATGAACTACGATTATGACGATGACGATGAACATGTTGATCCTGAAACAACAAACACCGGCGAGGTATATATATTTATATAAGCAGGAATCTGGTGATCGTCACATGTTTTAATAAATGAGTTGAAGATATATTAACGAATCGATCTTTCTTCTTTCAGCCATCCGGATCGAGCAAATCTTCAGGCAAAAGGACGAAATGAGGCCCGAACAAAAAGTTGAAGGAGGGCGTAAAGTACAATATCGAGGCATTCAGACCTAATGGCGAACCATTAGCGCCTAAGAAGATTGCAGACAAGTTCGTTCATCAGTGCGGAGTTCTTGTGAAGGACCTACTCCCGATCTCCCTTCAAGAATGGAGAAAGCCAGTAAAGCCACGTCTAGATGTTACTTTTGTCGACGAGAATCAAAAAAACCTGCTTTGGGATACTCTCATGGAACATTTCACCCTACCAGATCATTTCACAAAAGCAGATGTGCAGAAAGTCAAGGACGCTGCTTTGAGGAAGATGGCGGTTGCATTCAAGAACTACAAGAGAACGACAAGGGAGAAGTACGTCAAGGATGGAAGGAAGACTCCAGTATTCGAGGGGATACTAGAAAATCAAAGTGCTCATTGGGACGATTTCGTGAAATTCAAGGATTCAGAATTAGCTAAGGAACGGTCGAGAATAAACAAGAAGAATGCCGAAAAAAAGGATAAGTTCCATAAGCTGGGGCCAGGTGGCTACGCGGTGGCAATGCCTAAGTGGGATAAGTCTGAGAAAGAGATGGAGGATGCAGGTGTCACTCCGGTTACTAAGAGCTGGCCCCCCAGGTGCAGGACTTGGTTCTATGCGCATGGGGGGGTGTTGGAGCCGAAGACAGGCAATGTTTCGACGAAGGCATGTCTAAACGGAGCCGACGATGCGATAATTGTTGCAATAGAAGAGGCTCGATCGGGGGTGTTCCAGCCCAACAGAGAGAACGACGAGCTTACGCGTGCCCTGGGAAATCCTGAACACCCGGGAAGAACACGAGGCAAGGGCGCTATTCCGTGGTATGAGGGGTTTTCGGAATGGAATGCCGACTACAGAACCCTTGCGAGAAAGAAGATTGCGGAGGAGAAGAAGAGGAAGATGGAGGAGGAGCAAAGGAAGCGGGACTATGAACGCCTTCAAGGCCTTGAAGCAAGTCAGGCGGAATTGGCAGTTAAATTCCAGCGGCAGCAGGAGCAGATCGACTCACTTAGCCAGAAAAGGGGGTCTCAGCAGCTGCAGCAGCTAGCGGATGATCCAGCATTGGATAGCACCGCCCCATCCATGCCGAGAAGCAGCGTGGGTTCCGCCTCGGGCGACGCATTGCTGGATAGATACCCCGTGGATGACATCACGGAGAACAGTAACTGCGAGCTACACTTCAAGATGAAGAACATATCCATGAAGGTGGCGGACGCCGTTGCTTTTCCAAATTCCCCCGAGGCAACCTTCCATTGCAACCCGATTCCAGCGGGCTATGCTCGTGTCTTGGTTGATGAGGTGGTGGACCCATATTCGGAGCTTCAGCTTGACATTCCTGGAGGTGACGACGAGCACACATTGGGAGAGGCCATACATCATGTCATCCTATGGAGAAAGGATTGCATCATCTTTCGAAGGCCACCGACACCGCGTCACCTGACTCCTCGTCGAAGTCCGCCACCGATTCAGCAGACTCCCGCTCCTTCAAGTCCACCAACGCGTGAGGCCACTCCTCCTCCTCCAAGTCCGGCAAAGTGTCAGGCCACTCCTCCTCCAAGTCTGACACAGCGTCAGACGTCCACTCCTCCTCCAAGTCCGGCAAAGTGTCAGGCCACTCCTCCTCCAAGTCCGGCACAACTTCGGGCCACTCCTCCTCGTCCAACTCAGCACCGTCAGCCGTCTCTGCCGCCTCAGCAATCGCTGAAGAGACACCCCGCACATATGGTGCGTAGCGGTACCAGTCGAGGTCATAGTACAGGAAGTACAGGCGGAGGCAAGCGATATAAATATGGTCCAAACCTCGATACTCCTCTTCCTGAGAGGGCTTACGATAGGACCAAGGAGCAAACCAATGCCATAGTGCGGGCAGAAGTTGACGCCCATTTTGGACCGAAACCGCCACCGCCGCCAAGGGAGAAAGTGCCTGTGGAAGTTATTGACCACTTCATTCGTATGGCTGAACCACCAGCTCCTAAGCCGGTTGACTCAGACTATGAGCGTCACATCAGGAAGTTAAATCGACAACGTCTACAGAAGGAGGCGTGCTCGAGCTCGAGCAAACAACAAGCAGGTGTCAAAAAATGCGGGAACCGTTGCCCAGCTGGGAGAACAGTGGGCGCAACCGATCCCCCCGCTTGTTGTGCCGCCAACAACACGTGACAGTACGCGCGGCCAATATTATTGTGGGCAAACAGTTTACATTCCCCAGGTGGGCGATCTGGTAATAACCCAGGAGCATATAAAGCAGGCTGAAGAACTCAAGATCACTGTTGGACAACTCCTCGAGATCGAGGACATGCCTGTGCTTATAGAGGAGAAAATAAAACGGAAATATGTCCGGGGCCAACCTTTGGTCAAGCCAAAAGATGTCAAGAAGCTCCCAACGAGAATGTATGAATTGCATCAATGGTAAATGGACATTACCAAGAGATCCAATCGACAGTCCCTCATGGTGCAAATCAACAAGGAACATTTCTACCATGACAAACCTGGGACCATTGAGTATTCTGAACTGTTTCAGTTATACAATCAAGACGCACTCGACGAATCTATCGTCAGTTGCTATTGTCTTTAAGTGATTTCTTTCTGTAATTTAAGTCTGAAGCTAGTTGTATTGATCCTTTTGATCAATCATTACCGGTAATTATCCTCACTATATTCTTTTCTGTGCTACTATGCAGGATGAAGATGTATGAAATGAAAAAAGGTGGACGCTATGGCATTGGGTTCATTGACCCAAACACCGTTAATGAATTCACATGGAATATAAGCGACTATTATAAAAAGCAGGTAGAGGACAGCATGTTCGAGTTCTTGAAGGACCTCAAATACAATGAAGATATACTACTTCCTTACAACTTCAAGTGAGTCGCACTTTCTTGTACTACAAATTCTCTGTTTTTTCCTACTAGCTAGCTAGCTACATGTTTTTGCTTACATATATATGCCCGCTTAATTAAGACATGCAAACGTGTGTGCATGCAGATTTCACTGGATCTTGTGTATCATTAAAGTTGACGAAGGAACAGTTGAAATACTGGACTCACTACTCTCAGAAAATAAAGACTATAACATCTTGTTTGGGATAGTCAACAGGAAATTTCAATCATTATTAACTATATATCTCGGCCTATTTAGTTCGTCATTCCATGATATGAACTATTTAATAACCCCTTTATTCATTTTCTTTGTCGGCGGGCAGGGCTTGGGCAAGGTTCATCAACGTCACGGAAGGCGAATGGAAAGGACAACTGAGATGGCTTCGACCCAGGGTAAGTAATTAAGTAGTGTGGTAGCTAGCTGCCATCTTTTTAATATTATCATGCTTGATTAATTATTATCTGATCAAATTAAATTCCATTCTCGTAAAGGCCATAAAGCAGGCGCAGGGGACTGATCTGTGTGCATACTGCGTTTGCGAGAACATTCGCATGATGACGTCCGAAAAGAGCAGATCTCAAAGACATGAATGGGTACGCTTGTCAGAACACTATTCACAATTTGTGCACCATTATCGATATCTAGTCACACAACTAATACACATGCATATTGATCTCCTTCTTAACAGTTCAGAGAGGTGCGGGACAAGCTCCTAGATACGGAGCGCGTAGAAGCACTTCAAGAGGAAATAGCGGGATTTTTGCTCGACCAGGTCATAAATCCGAAGGGAGAATACTATTACCCGCTACCGCCCCATCGACCAATTAAGTCATGAACCACTTCCAATTTGTCATCGTGCTCCGAAGGCACCAATCATTTGTTCTCACTCCAAGACATCATCTTCTAGCCAGCCTTCTCCTACAACAAGGTCTCCACGCTCCTGTTAAAGATATCAACTCGAACACAAGGAGGCATGGACATGCTACGTCTCAAAGAGGTCACGCCCTGCCAGGCGGTCGCTGCGGGTGATGGGCATGTCGCCAATTGGACAATCTGGAATATTTTCTCTGTGGCAAATCGCCCCTTGCTTCTCACCTGTGGCATCTAACAAGCTCTTCCCCGCAGTTGTCTGACCTGTACCAAGACACCTCCATGCTCAGGAAGGAGAGAAGACTGAAAGTCCCTGGCTCCTTTTGCTGCACAACAAGGTACGCTATGGATCCATCAGTTCCATATATGAAAATAAGAGTTGCTACAGATACATCAGTTACATGTGTGCATCGCTCTGTCCAGGCTTTGGATTCTAGGTAGGTGGAACCGATGCATTGCGTTTCTATGCTATGAGTCAATGCCTGCATTGTTTAATCTATCTGGCCAGTGCACACATGTAGCTTTACTCAGTTTGCTAAGGCTATCATGTCTGCATGTTGATGCATACTGTATAGCCTGAGAGAATTTATTTATAGATGTGATTATTGTTGTAATATAATTAGTTTTGATGCAACCACTTCCGACTTTCAGAGTTAAGATTTTGGATCTATCTTTGCACAAGTACTCATGCGTTGGCTTCATTTCATGGGGGTGCGTGGTAATACTATCTTTGGTTGTTGTTCAATAAAAACAGATGGTTACCTTGAATTATATGTTTAAGTCCGGCATGCAGAAGGAGGAACTCAATATCAATTACAGTCTGATGGTTTCAACTCATATTTGATTGGGCAATCCTTTTCAAGTTCATACTAGCATGTCAGGTCCTATAGATGTTGGACTTTTCGAGGGGTGACGGCTCTGTACAGGATGCACTTTTTCAAAAAAATTGGAAGGTAATTTAATAATCAGATTTTGCTCGGGTGATTCTTGGACTTAAAATTTATAGTGTCAATATTCGGAAAAAAAATTATAGTGTCCACCTTTTCGTCTTCAAGTTCTTTTCTGGGTTCTTGATTTGGAAAATCCAAGCACTACATGTAAATGCAACTCCGTTGATTGAACTTCCTATTCTCAAGCCCAACCATACTTGACCTTTATCATATACATAAAAATTGGAACTTTCTTTTTGTTAATGTACAATTTTTAAAGTGGTTATTTCGTTTGTATGGCACAATTCGGGAAGTGATCTTTGTAAGAAATACAAATCCAGCTAGCATTTTTACTGATTATTTCACTATGCTTTTATATATTGAGTGGTTCCTTTTACTACGGATTCCTATATTGAGTGATTAGAATATCGTTTGACTTTGTTGGATTCCTATTTATGGCGGGTTTCTTAGGTATTTAACTGTATATTATTCCTAAAAAGCTGCACATGGTACTGCTCTAGCTATTCGGAGTTGCTTGCTTCCTAAAACCTTTGGGTTTCTGTTCATGTTGTGCTGATGGTGGTGTGTAGAGCAGAGTATGAATGTTAAAGGGGTCATTTATTTCCAACTGAGATCCCGTAGCACTCCATCGATGCTTCTTTTATCCTGTATGACTGCCTAATTCTTATTCTGCACCTTGATTCTTAGTTTAATGGCTACTGATGTAATGAAGAACGGGCGCTGGCTTGGTCAGCTGGTTTTTCTCATACGAACAACAAATGTACTGCCGTAGCAAATAGAAGGTGAAGTAACTCTCCAATTTCTAATAACTTTCCTTTGTCAATCACGATGCAGACACCTTCATATGTATGTACTAATGGCTATAGTTGATGATGCTACAACACCGACAACATATGCGCAAGGTGTTATGGTGCTGCTAGAAGGAGGGTGCGAGAGGGCCGGCCGGGGGCCTTTTTGCCCACGGCCGGGCAAGAGCGAAGGGATTTCCTTCTTAATTCTTGCTTGATTAGATTGATACATCTCCTCTTTTTATATAGAGAGGTTTACTTGACTCCCAAGCAAGGCTTTACTTGACCCCTAAGCAAGCGACCCTTATCTCTAATTAACCCTAAGACTAACGGGCTATACCGCCAGCCCAGGCCCATTACGTACTCTAACACTACACCCCACCTGGACATGCAGCTTGTCCTCGAGCTGCAGCCTAACCAACTGATAACCATGACTCGACGCAACACAAACCTAACACCTAAAAACAAGCCTTTTACATCTCAGCTTGTTTTATTACTCTCAACCTGAAATGGACTAGGACGATTTATTTTGGACCGCTTAACAAAAAGTGGACACCATCCGCATGTCGGACATGCACGTGTACAGTCACCTGGATCCCATGGACACCACCTGGACAAAAGGAGTGCATGTGTATGGCTGTTGGTCTGCACCGCACAGGGAAGAGTGGAGGGCTTGCGACGGAGAATGACGAGGAGGGGTGCGCCCCCAAACTGCCGATGTCGCAGACTTTGAGGTCGCTGCCCGCGGGGAAAACAGCATGCCCAAGATCCCCGACGCAGCGGACGAGATCGAGGTCCTTTGCACGGCGAAACGCAGCTGGAAGGAGCGGTAGCTGCATACCACACATCTCCCGCACACGCCGACGCGCTAGGAGGCCGCGCGCAGCAGCCTGTAGCCTCACCGCCGCCGACACGTGGCGGGTAGTGATCCAAGCCGGAAGCGGTGACGGCGACGGCGACGACGGGAACTTGATCTGCTGGATGGGGACGCCCTGGGGAAGCGCTAATGGCGACGGCGGGAACTTGGTCTGGGGGATCGGGACTCCTGCCGGCGCGGTCGATGCGGGGCCGGAGCTGACCGGCGGTGGCTGCTGCAGCGAAGCGCCGGATGCGGCGGAGGCTGCCGGGGGCGGCGGTTGCCACTGTAGCCAGGGCGGGGCGGTGGAGATAGTGGATGGCAGCTGCAGCGGCCCGGCGAGCGCGGTGGGGACGCCCTGGGGCAGCGGCAGCGGTTGCTGCGGCGGAGCGCCGGGCGCGGCGGAGGCCACGAGGAGCGGTGGCTGCCACTGCAGCCAGGGCGGGGCGGTGGATGGCAGCTGCAGCGGCTGCTGCATCCGCCCGGTGAGAGCGGAGGAGGCCGCTTAGTGCAGCGGCTGCCACGGCAGCCACAGCGGCGCGGTGGTGGCGATGGGCGGCGCAGCCGGGTGCGGCCCGTAGGACCCGGCCAAGAACAGGTGGATCTCCTGGACCGCCTGGGTTAGGTCCCGCATCACCCCGGACACCTCCTCCGGGGTGAGGACGGCGGGGACGGAGGATCCCGGCAGCGGAAGAGATGGGTTGGGCGGCGGTGAAGACGTGATCGAAGCGAAGCTAGCTGATACCAAATTGTTATGGTGCCGCTAGAAGGAGGGCGCGAGAGGGCAGACCGGGGGCCTTTTTGCCCACGGCCGGGCAAGAGGGAAGGGATTTCCTTCTTAATTGTTGCTTCATTAGATTGATACATCTCCTCTCTTTATATAAAGAGGTTACTTGATTCCCAACTAAGGCTTTACTTGACCCCTAAGCAAGCGACCCTTATCTCTAATTAACCCTAAGACTAACGGGCTATACCGCCAGCCCAGGCCCATTACGTACTCTAACACAAGGTCACTGATTTAATCTTGGTGTCTACAACATACTGTTCATGGTTTCAGTAAATAGCACTCACATAATTAATCACAATAAGAGTAATTAAATTATGTGCCATGAAAAAAAAACTAAATTACATGAGGTTAATCCACCAGAATTATGATAAGAGTAATTATTTTTTTTCTTGCATTGTATTGAGGTTAATTCGTAGTATCATGTCAAGACTCTAGGTATTTAAGCTGCAAAAAAAAGATTCTATGTATTTTTCTTGATGTATCTGTATCTAAATTACGTGCTAACAATACTGGAACTGTCTTCAATTTGCACAAGCAATCCTCCACATCAACCGAATCGTATATTAATTCATTTTTGGTGGATCTTTATGTGAACGGACGAAGAGTAACTCAGTTAATTTTAAGTCTGTCCTACTTAGTTATTAATCAATGAACTTTCAAATGCGCTTAACTGTCAAGTGCAATCATATATTTTGCAATCTTTATAATTAAAGTGTATCTTTTTTTACCATACACACTGTTGAACTATTACTCTGTCAGACTGATGTGACAAACTGAAGAATTCTTGAGGAGCCAGCAAAAATACTTGACCTGAGCCTTGATCTATTTCATTTGCGAGGTGAACAATCTTGCTCTTTACTTTCTATGGTGCCACCTCTTTTCCCAAAAGATAGATGGGAGCGTATAATATTAAGTTAGTAATACAATGGTTTTGTATCGACGTTTTATCTTCCCCTTATCAGTCGTTCCAAACATGCATGGTTCTTCATGCTTTCATTTATTTAATTATTCTACTTTAAGCGCAATCTCATTAATGCACATGCGCAAACGCGCCATATAATAATATTGAGGATAAATCTGCAATCTCATAATTTTCAACTTTGGCCTGACTGCACATGTATAAAGATGGGGACCCGTTTGTGAAATCCCTAAGAGAAGGTTCTCATAATTGAAAACATTGGAAATTTGAAATTACAAAATACTGAAATCTTTATATTCAATTAGAGATAATATATCCTTTCAAATGTTACTCTCTTTTTTGAATTCTCTCGCACCAGCAAATCAGCAATCTTATGGTGTCGATAAGATTCCATCATGCTAAAACCAATGCGCTTTTAAAACAAAATGCAGAGTTTGTGTTCTCACAAGAAAATTCTATGGGTCCCTCGACACAATATTGAGGAAGATAAGTCATGTAAGGTTCGTATCACGGCATTGATTCTATTTCTAAGTCACTGGATATTGGTTTTCTCATCTATAAATATAGTCTTCACCCACTTAACATGAACGGATTTTCCCCTACTATTCAGTAAGAATGCAGGCATTATGATAACTTGCAGTAATAATATAATAATTTTACTCAAAATTAATACTAGCCTGTGCAATTGCGTGGGTTGCTGACACCATCTGTAACCTTGAGGATGCATCAACGAATATTCTTCGAGCAACATGCCTAACTCCTAAGAGGAGCAGCATGGTTTCTTTTTCTTTTGGCAAACACCAGCAATGTGGTTCATGGGAACGCTGGCCGGTGGCGCTTGGATGTGGCCGTGGAGGCGTAAAAAGCATGGCGATCTAAAGGATTACTGACATGAAGGTGCAGGTCACTGGCCAAGGCCTAGCGTTTAATCTTTAAATTTTTATGCTCTTAATTTAGTTGTTTCCCCTAAGATATCCTGATGAAAATCAATTTAAGTTTGTGCACAGGCTGAGGTAGCCATAATCTGCCCCAGCCACAATTGCCGAGGTAAAAAGTGTACTTTGTAGCTAAAACAACAATACATTTACTATCTGCTTCTTGAGGATATCTTACTAGCTAGACTCAGAAATGGAGAAATGCCATGGTATAATGTATTTGGGTTCGTGGTGGAGGCGTGGAGCAAGGTCGCATTACAATCCAGAGATATCTATTTTTTTTATTCTTTTTGCATGTATTCAACACCAATTATTTATATACGACAAAGTATTAGTGTTATGTGCAATCTTAAAGACTAGCCCGTGCGAATGCACGGGTTGACGACTAGTAACACCTAATGCTAGCTTGCGTTATTGCACAATCAGCCATGTCATTATCTGTTACTCTAGCTCACATAAAATCAGCCATTAGCCTCCTGGGTTTTAGATGTCTAGCAGTTTTGGACCATCGATTCTATGATCTAAGGGTCCACATTCATCTTACCTCGTATGATATTTGAATTTTGAATGCAAAGTGAGAACTAACGACTATTAGCCTATTTTATTTTATTTTGAAACTATTGGCTTTCCGTTACTTAGATTAATTGTAGGAAACCAGAAATATTTGTTGGGGGGGTCCCTTAGTCATATGACAGAGCATGGAAAAATCATCGATCCTTCAATCTAATCAGCCAGGCAGGTGAGTTGGAATGATCCCTCAAAGACATTTGTTGTTCCTCTCTTTCCGTATTACTCAAAGTGGCTATAGAGAACATTTCCATTGACAGGGTTTCTATTAAAATGAACACGGCTTATATCACTGCCTATTCTACGTGAAGGTTCAATATTTTCAGTTTTCACAAAAACAATTTATAAAACCGAAATACCAGTACATAAGGGTTTTCACCTTAGCTTCCTGGACCAGAGTCTACCATAATAGCATTGTTGATCCTCTTTCAGGATTTGCCTTGGATTCATCCCTTGTGCTCTTTCCGCTCACACCGAAGTCTCTAAAGCAAAGATCTTCTGCTCTGAGAACATCATATAGGTGTTATAACAAGCTTGGAGTCTCCCATGCAAAACATAAACGGCGGTGACATGTCTCTTCTAAATTTTAGAAAAATATTATAAGAGCATTTAAACTCGGGAGAAGAAATCGTTCCTGCCTCTCGTTGTTGATTGCAAATTGGAACTTAGTCATTGACCTTATCGATTGACTTGAAGAATAAAGGCCTATGTCCATTGTAGAAAGGAACTTGAAGCTAATCATTAGAAACCACATTAACATGCTCCTCCACTACAAGCAGCTGTACTGGAATAGTAGATGCACTATCAGATGGGTCCACCACGGAGATGAAAACTCAAAATTTATTTCCGAGCTGGCCACTACAGACTAGAGCCTACAGAAGAAATCTTGTTTCGTTTCTTCCCGAATGGCAGGTCTCTTCAACCAATGATGATGAAGTCAAAGCTGCTATTGTCCAAAGAACATTCAATAACATAGGGGTATCTGTTTCGGCCAACCCCCACGGGTTAATTAACCTTTCTGGCTTGGCCAATAGGTTGAGGAGACCTGCTAAGTCCTAAATTAACTAAACAACCAATGACAGCTGGGACCCACACGTTTGTTGACCAGTCAGCGCCTCTGTTGACTGTTGACGTCATGCTGACGTCATGCTGATGTCAGCGTGTACTGTTCTGGATAATGTTGGATTAAAATAATTAAATAAATGCTAAAAATGATTTAAATCTTTTAAAATCAATATAAAATAAACCGTAGCTCGGATGAAAATACCTTCTACATGAAAGTTGATCAGAACAACGAGGCGAACCCGGATACGCAACCCGTTCGTCCACTACACATTCCTAACATATCAAACTCGCAACTTTTCCCCCTTCGGCTCCTTTGCTCGAAAACGCGAAACCCCGGGAAAACTTTCCCGAATGTTTCCCCCCTTCACCGGTATCATCCCATACCGCGTTAGGGCACCTCTAACTCCATTACTTGTCATGTCATGCATCACTATGCATCTGCTTGCTTAAATATTTATTGTTTCTCCCCCCTCTTCTTTGGATAGACACCGAGACCGACGCTGCTGCTGCCCCTTTTGACTATGGAGTTGACGACCCCTCTCTCTTGCCAGAGCAACCAGGCAAGCCCCCCCTTTGATCACCAGATATCGCCTACTCTCCTCTATACTGCTTGCATTAGAGTAGTGTAGCATGTTACTGCTTTCGTTATTCCTATCCTGATGCATAGCCTGTCCTTGTTACTACTGTTGATACCTTTACCTGCAATCCTACCTGCTTAGTTTAGGATGCTAGTTTTCCATGATTGGCCCTACATTCTTGTCCGTCTGTTGTGCTATACTATCGGGCCGTGATCACTCGGGAGTTGATCACGGGTATATACTATACATTAAACATGATACATGTGGTGACCAAAGTCGGGTGGCTCGAGGAGTACCCGCGAGTGATTCACGGATTGGGGGCTGAAAGGACCTTTGTCCCAACGGCCCTCTGTGTGGATCTTTGAGGCGGAGCGGCAGGGCAGGTTGAGACTACCTGGGTGAGAGGTGGGCCTGGCCCTGTTCGGCGTTCGCGGATACTTAACACGCTTAACGAGATCTTGGTATTTGATCTGAGTCTGGCCATTTGGTCTATACGCACTAACCAACTACGCGGGAAAGATATGGGCACTCGGCGTCGTGGTATCAGCCGAAGCCTTCGTCACGTGAGCGACTGAGCGGCGCGCGCCAGATTGGGCCGCGTAACGTGACTTCCGTTGTACTGGAGGTTGCTAGGTCTGCTTCGGGCCGCGTTCGCAACATGCAGGTGCGCTCAGGGCGATGGGCCCAGACCCCTGCGCGCTTAGGTTTAGACTGGCGTGCTGACCGCTCTGTTGTGCCTAGGTGGGGCTGCGACGTGTTGATCTTCCGAGGCCGGGCATGACCCAGGAAATTGTGTCCGGCCAAATGGGATCAAGCGTGTTGGGTTATGTGGTGCACCCCTGCAGGGAAGTTAATCTATTCGAATAGCCGTGTCCCTCGGTAAAAGGACGACCCGGAGTTGTACCTTGACCTTATGACAACTAGAACAGGATACTTAATAAAACACACCCTTCCAAGTGCCAGATACAACCCGGTGATCGCTCTCTAACAGGGCATCGAGGAGGGGATCGCCGGGTAGGATTATGCTATACGATGCTACTTGGAGGACTTCAGTCTACTCTCTTCTACCTGCTGCAAGACGGAGGCGACCAGAAGCGTAGTCTTCGATAAGACTAGCTATCCCCCTCTTATTCTGGCATTCTGCAGTTCAGTCCACTGATATGGCCCTTTCCACATATATCCATGCATATGTAGTGTAGCTCCTTGCTTGCGAGTACTTTGGATGAGTACTCACGGTTGCTTTTCTCCCCCTTTTCCCCTTTCCCTTCTATCCGGTTGCCGCAACCAGATGCTGGAGCCCAGGATCCAGACGCCACCGTCGATGACGACTCCTACTACACTGGAGGTGCCTACTACTACGTGCAGCCCGCTGACGACGACCAGGAGTAGTTAGGAGGATCCCAGGCAGGAGGCCTGCGCCTCGTTCGATCTGTATCCCAGTTTGTGCTAGCCTTCTTAAGGCAAACATGTTTAACTTATGTCTGTACTCAGATATTGTTACATCCGCTGACTTGTCTCTGATCGAGCACTTGTATTCGAGCCCTCGAGGCCCCTGGCTTGTATTATGATGCTTGTATGACTTATTTTATTTGTAGAGTTGTGTTGTGATTTGTTCCTGTGAGTCCGTGATCTTGATCGTACACATTTGCGTGCAGGATTAGTGTACGATTGAATCAGGGGCGTCACAAGTTGGTATCAGAGCCAACTGCCTGTAGGAATCCCCCTTCCACACTCCTTGGCCGAAGTCGAGTCTAGACATTATAAAAACTTTTATTAACTTGGTTGTGTGCCTTACGGGCCCACGTACCCATCGGCTGGTACTAGGATCTTTTACTCCTTAACCTTTACTCTGGGACTCTGAACTCTCTTCTACTCGGGTTAAACGAATTTACTAACTTTGACACTAGGATCCCGTGACGACATTCACCCCAAAGTTGGATAAAAGCCATAGTTATTCCTTAGTATAGTGTTTTGCACAATTTCCACACTGTCATTTGACTCCTTTAAAACATCTTTGTTTTTAGATGGAACCCACGAGGCAGGTCGTGCGCCACACGGCGGCCATTGGCACCTTGGGATCACTGGCCGTGCTAGCTGAGATGATGACCTATCTGGGTTATCGCTGGCACCCCAAGTACACCGTCACCGAGGAGTACCAGGACTTTAACCAGGAGCAGTACCGTGCCACCGTCCACCTCTACTCTCGGGAGTATGACTCCACTACTGTGCTGCACACCGCTTACGGTGTTGGAGTGACCATCGATATGGCAGTTCACGATGCTGCCTATGCTGCTCTGACACGCCTTCGTTGGGAGTACCGGGAGTTGGACACCTCCCCCTTTAGGCACATTGCTATCGCATCTGATATTGGTGCGGAGGGCTACTACACTGCTGCCTACTCCACTGTCACCCGCGAGCCCTTCTACCATCAGAACCTGGTTCTGCATGCTGATGGGCTGGATCGAGCTAACCGAGCTCTTCGCCACGAGTTGTACACCACTCGTCAGCACCTCTACCGTGCTTTGACGATGCTACACCCCTTTGTCGGATCTGGGGAGCTGCCGCGTTCTGCTATCTACCCAGCCAGGACCATGATGCCCCAAGGTGTCGGTTGGCCAGAGGTGGGAGGCTACTCTCCCGCACTTGGTCGTCTTCTGCCACTTGAGCGTCGGGTTCAGCACCAGAGCACCCGCGGACCACAGGTTGCCGACGTGGTGTACCCGTTGCCACACTACCAGCTTTCAGGCTACACCTACCTCCGCAGTGTCGCGTGGGACTGATGTAGACTTGCTTGTTAGTGTTAGATGCATTCGTCGCGAGCCTGCGTGCCGCCTATGATGTCTTAGTCTATGTACTGAACTCTGTGTACCGAACCCTATGCATGATCTCTTTTGTAAGATGTGCCGACTATTATGTGGTACCTATCGTGCTGCTTTCATTATGCATGTTTCATCTTGAATGATTCTTGACTTTGCAAATATTCTCAAATGCTAAACTACCCCTATTATATATTAGTAGGATGGTTAGACCAGGTGGTCGTGGTCGGGGTGGCAACTTCCCACCACCGCCCGAGTACATGGCTGGTATGATCCAACAGCTTGAAATGAATCGCCAGTTCATGGAGAACATGCTGGCTCGGTTTCCTCGCCCCAATTTGAACCAGCAGCCAAACATAGTAACTCTGCAGGATTTCATGCGCCTGAACCCAACTGTGTACCGCAGCTCAACTCAGCCTCTGGACGCTGATGACTGGCTCCATGACATCACCTATGAGATGGAGTCTGCTGATGTAGCCCCTGCCAGCTATGTCACGTTTGCTTCCTTCTTCCTGAAGGGACCCGCAGCTCAATGGTGGGACAGCCACAGGCGTACTCTACCAGTTGGAACAATCATCACCTGGCCAGACTTCCAAGCCGCTTTCCGTGCCTGCTTCATTCCTCAGGGAGTCATGGACCGGAAGAAGCGTGAGTTCCGCAACCTCATCCAAGGCAACAAAACTGTTGAAGCTTATCAGCGGGAGTTTCTGGACTTGTCCCGCTATGCTGAAGAAGACATTGCTACTGATGCACGTAGACAGGAGAAGTTCCGTGATGGCCTTCAAGCTGACATCAAGCTTGCACTTCTAGTGCACGACTTTGCTGATTTCGCCACCTTGGTGAACAAGGCCATCAATGTCGAAACTGGTCTACAGGAATACCAGAGCTCTCACAGGCGCAACCGTGACACGGGCTCATCTTCGGGTCCGTCCTCGCAGAAGCGCAGGATATGGATTCCCAACAGCATGTACCAGCCGAATGAAGGAAATATGCCCTAGAGGCAATAATAAAGTTATTATTTATTTCCTTATATCATGATAAATGTTGATTATTCATGCTAGAATTGTATTAACCGGAAACATAATACATGTGTGAATAAACATACAGAGTGTCACTAGTATTTCTCTACTTGACTAGCTCGTTAATCAAAGATGGTTATGTTTCCTAACCATGAACAAAGAGTTGTTATTTGATTGACGGGGTCACATCATTAGTTGAATGATCTGATTGACATGACCCATTTTCATTAGCATAGCACCTGATCGTTTAGTTTGTTGTTGTTGCTATTCTTCATAACTTATACAGGTTCCTATGACTATGAGATTATGCAACTCCCATTTGCCACAGGAACACTTTGGGTGCTACCAAACGTCACAACGTAACTGGGTGATTATAAAGGAGCATTACAGGTGTCTCCGAAGGTACATGTTGGGTTGGCGTATTTCGAGATTAGGATTTGTCACTCCGATTGTCGGAGAGGTATCTCTGGGCCCTCTCGGTAATGCACATCACATAAGCCTTGCAAGCATTACAACTAATGTGTTAGTTGTTAGATGATGTATTACGGAACGAGTAAAGAGACTTGCCAGTAACGAGATTGAACTAGGTATTGGATACCGACGATCGAATCTCGGGCAAGTAACATACCGATGACAAAGGGAACAACGTATGTTGTTATGCGGTCTGACTGATAAAGATCTTCGTAGAATATGTAGGAGCCAATATGGGCATCCAGGTCCCGCTATTGGTTATTGACCGGAGAGGTGTCTCGGTCATGTCTACATTGTTCTCGAACCCGTAGGGTCCGCACACGCTTAACGTTTCGATGACAGTTGTTATGAGTTTATATGATGTTGATGTACCGAAGGTAGTTCGGAGTCCTGGATGTGATCACGGATAATGACGAGGAGTCTCGAAATGGTCGAGACGTAAACATTGATATATTGGAAGCCTACATTTGGATATCGGAAGTGTTCCGGGTGAAATCAGGATTTCACCGGAGTACCAGGAGGTTACCGGAACCCCCCGGGAAACATATGGGCCATATTGGGCCTTAGTGGAAAAGGAGAAAGGGGCTGCCCTAGGGCTGGCCGCGCGCCTCCCCCCTCCCCTAGTCCTATTAGGATTAGGAGAGGTGGTCGGCCCCCTCTCTCCCTCTTTCCCCTTGAGGAATCCTAGTCCAACTAGGATTGGGGGGGGGGGAATCCTACTCCCGGAGGGAGTAGGACTCTCCTGGCGCACCAGGCTTGGCCGGCCAGCCCCTCCCCCTTGGCTCCTTTATATACGGAGGCAGGGGGCACCCCAAAAACACACAAGTTGATCATTTAGATCGTTCCTTAGCCGTGTGCGGTGCCCCCCTCCACCAGATTACACTTCGAATATATCGTAGCAGTGCTTAGGCGAAGCCCTGCATCGGTGGAACATCATCATCGTCACCACGCCGTCGTGCTGACAGGACTCTGTTGGGGAACGTTGCAGAAAATTAAAATTTTTCCTACGGTTTCACCAAGATCCATCTATGAGTTCATCTAGCAACGAGTATTCAGATTAGATAGCATCTACATACCACTTTGTAGATTGCAATGGAAGCGTCAAGTGAACGTGGATGAGGTAGTCGTACTCGCCGTGATCCAATTCACCGATGATCTAGTGCCGAACGGACAGCACCTCCGCGTTCAACACACGTACGGAAAGCATGACGTCTCCTCCTTCTTGATCCAGCAAGGCAAAGGAGAGGTTGGGGAAGAAGGCTCCAGCAGCAGCACGACGGCGTGGTGATGGTGGAACTGCAGTACTCCGGCAGGGCTTCGCCTGCATTTACGGAGGAGGAGGAGGTGTTGGAGAGGGAGAGGGAGGCGCCAGGGCATAGGGTGCGCTGCCCCCCTCCCCTGCCCCCCTTTATATAGGCACCTTGGGGGGGCGCCGGCCCTGGGAGATCCAATCTCCCAAGGGGGCGGCGGCCAGGGAGGTTTCCCTCCCCCCCAAGCCATCTAGGAGGTGCCTTCCACCACTAGGACTCCTCCTAGATGGAACCCTAGGCGCATGGGCTCTTTGGGGCTGGTTCCCCTTGGCCCAAGCAGGCCAAGGCGCACCCCCTAAGGCCCATGTGGCCCACCAAGGCAGGTGGCCCCACCTGGTGGACCCCCGGGACCCCTCCGGTGGTCCCGGTACAATACCGATAACCCCGAAACTTGTCCCGATGGCCGAAACAGCAATTCCTATATATAATTCTTTACCTCCAGACCATTCCGGAACTCCTCGTGACGTCCGGGATCTCATCCGGGACTCCGAACAACATTCGGGTTACTGCACATACATATCCCGACAACCCTAGCGTCACCGAACCTTAAGTGTGTAGACCCTACGGGTTCGGGAGAAATGCAGACATGACCGAGACGGCTCTCGGGCAATAACCAACAGCGGGATCTGGATACCCATGTTGGCTCCCACATGCTCCATGATGATCTCATCGGATGAACCACGATGTCGAGGATTTAATTAATCCCGTATACGATTCCCTTTGTCAATCGGTATTTTACTTGCCCGAGATTCGATCGTCGGTATCACAATACCTCGTTCAATCTCGTTATCGGCAAGTCACTTTTCTCGTACCGTAATGCATGATCCTTGTGATCAAACACTTTTATCACCTTGAGCTCATATGATGATGCATTACCGAGAGGGCCCAGTGATACCTCTCCGTCAAGCGGAGTAACAAATCCCAGTCTCGATCCATGTCAACCCAACAGACACTTTCAGAGATACCCGTAGTATACCTTTATAGTCACCCAGTTACGTTGTGACGTTTGGCACACCCAAAGCACTCCTACGGTATCCGGGAGTTACATGATCTCATGGTCTAAGGAAAGGATACTTGACATTGGAAAACTCTAGCAAACGAACTATGTGATCTTATGCTATGTTTAGGATTGGGTCTTGTCCATCACATCATTCTCCTAATGATGTGATCCCGTTATCGATGACATCCAATGTCCATAGTCAGGAAACCATGACTATCTGTCGATCAACAAGCTAGTCAACTAGAGGCTCACTAGGGACATGTTTGTTGTCTGTTATTCACACATGTATTACGATTTCCGGATAACACAATTATAACACGAATAAAGACAATTATCATGAATAAGGAAATATAATAATAATGCTTTTATTATTGCCTCTAGGGCATACTTGCAACAGTCTCCCACTTGCACTAGAGTCAATAATCTAGTTACATTGTGATGAATCGAACACCCATAGAGTTCTGGTGCTGATCATGTTTTGCCTTAGGGAGAGGTTTAGTCAACGGATCTGCGACATTCAGATCCGTGTGCACTTTACAAATTTCTATGTCTCCATCTTGAACATTTTCACGAATGGAGTTGAACCGACGCTTGATGTGCCTGGTCTTCTTGTGAAACCTGGGCTCCTTTGCAAGTGCAATAGCTCCAGTGTTGTCACAGAAGAGCTTGATTGGCCCCGACGCATTGGGTATGACTCCGAGGTCGGTGATGAACTCCTTCACCCAAATTGCTTCATGTGCTGCCTCCGAGGCTGCCATGTACTCCGCTTCACATGTAGATCCCGCCACGACGCTTTGCTTGCAACTGCACCAGCTTACTGCCCCACCGTTCAAAATATACACGTATCCGGTTTGTGACTTAGAGTCATCCAGATCTGTGTCGAAGCTAGCGTCAACGTAACCTTTTACGACGAGCTCTTCGTCACCTCCATAAACGAGAAACATTTCCTTGGTCCTTTTCAGGTACTTCAGGATATTCTTGACCGCTGTCCAGTGTTCCTTGCCGGGATTACTTTGGTACCTTCCTACCAAACTTACGGCAAGGTTTACATCAGGTCTGGTACACAGCATGGCATACATAATAGAACCTATGGCTGAGGCATAGGGGATGACGCTCATCTCTTCTATATCTTCTGCCGTGGTCGGACATTGAGCTGAGCTCAATTTCACACCTTGTAATACAGGTAAGAACCCTTTCTTAGATTGATCCATATTGAACTTCTTCAATATTTTATCAAGGTATGTGCTTTGTGAAAGACCTATGAGGTGTCTCGATCTATCTCTATAGATCTTGATGCCTAATATATAAGCAGCTTCTCCAAGGTCCTTCATTGAAAAACTCTTATTCAAGTAGGCCTTAATGCTGTCCAAGAGTTCTACATCATTTCCCATCAAAAGTATGTCGTCTACATATAATATGAGAAATGCTACAGAGCTCCCACTCACTTTCTTGTAAACACAGGCTTCTCCATAAGTCTGTGTAAACTCAAACGCTTTGATCATCTCATCAAAGCGAATGTTCCAACTCCGAGATGCTTGCACCAGCCCATAAATCGAGCGTTGGAGCTTGCACACCTTGTCAGCATTCTTAGGATCGACAAAACCTTCCGGCTGCACATATACAATTCTTCCTTAAGGAAACCATTAAGGAATGCCGTTTTGACGTCCATTTGCCATATTTCATAATCGTAGAATGCGGCAATTGCTAACATGATTCGGACAGACTTCAGTTTCGCTACCGGTGAGAAAGTCTCATCGTAGTCAACCCCTTGAACTTGTCGATAACCCTTAGCGAGAAGCCGAGCTTTATAGATGGTCACATTACCATCCGCGTCTGTCTTCTTCTTAAAGATCCATTTATTTTCTATGGATCGCCGTTCAACGGGCAAGTCAGTCAAAGTCCATACTTCGTTTTCATACATGGATCCTATCTCGGATTTCATGGCTTCCAGCCATTTGTCGGAATCCGGGCCCGCCATTGCTTCCTCATAGTTCGAAGGTTCACCGTTGTCTAACAACATGATTTCCAAGACAGGGTTGCCGTACCACTCTGGTGCGGAACGTGTCCTTGTGGACCTTCAAATTTCAGTAGGAGCTTGATCAGAAGCATCTTGATCATCATCATTAATTTCCTCTCTAGTCGGTGCAGGCTCCTCAGAAACGTTTTCTTGAGTTTCGCCATTTTCCGGTTCAAGAGGTAACACTTCATCAAGTTCTACTTTCCTCCCACTTACTTCTTTCGAGAGAAACTCTTTCTCTAGAAAGGATCCATTTTTGTCAACAAAGATCTTGCCTTCGGATCTGAGGTAGAAGGTATAACCAACAGTTTCTTTAGGGTATCCTATGAAGACGCATTTTTCCGACTTGGGTTCGAGCTTTTCAGGTTGAAGTTTCTTCACATAAGCATCGCATCCCCAAACTTTTAGAAACGACAGCTTAGGTTTCTTCCCAAACCATAATTCATACGGTGTCGTCTCAACGGATTTCGACGGAGCCCTATTTAAAGTGAATGCGGCAGTCTCTAAAGCATAGCCCCAAAAAGATAGCGGTAAGTCGGTAAGAGACATCATAGATCGCACCATATCTAATAGAGTGCGATTACGACGTTCGGACACACCATTACGCTGAGGTGTTCCAGGCGGCGTGAGTTGTGAAACTATTCCACATTTTCTTAAGTGTGTGCCAAATTCGTGACTCAAGTATTCTCCTCCACGATCTGATCGTAGAAACTTGATCTTTTTCTCACGTTGATTTTCAACCTCATTCTGAAATTCCTTGAACTTTTCGAAGGTCTCAGACTTGTGTTTCATCAAGTAGATATACCCATATCTACTCAAGTCATCAGTGAGGGCGAGAACATAACGATAGCCACCGCGAGCCTCAACACTCATTGGACCGCACACATCGGTATGTATGATTTCCAATAAGTTGGTTGCTCGCTCCATTGTTCCTGAGAACGGAGTCTTGGTCATTTTACCCATGAGGCATGGTTCGCACGTGTCAAATGATTCATAATCAAGAGACTCTAAAAGTCCATCTGTATGGAGCTTCTTCATGCGTTTGACACCTATGTGACCAAGGCGGCAGTGCCACAAATATGTGGGACTATTGTTATCAACTTTAACTATTTTGGTACTCACACTATGAATATGTGTATCATCACGTACGAGATTCATCAAGAATAAACCATTAACCATCGGAGCGTGACCATAAAAATTATCTCTCATATAAATAGAACAACCATTATTCTCGGATTTAAATGAGTAGCCATCTTGAATTAAGCGAGATCCAGATACAATGTTCATGCTCAAACTTGGCACTAAATAACAATTATTGAGGTTTAAAACTAATCCCGTAGGTAAATGTAGAGGCAGCGTGCCGACGGCGATCACATCGACCTTGGAACCATTCCCGACGCGCATCGTCACCTCGTCC
This sequence comes from Aegilops umbellulata, assembly GCA_032464435.1. NCBI lineage: Eukaryota > Viridiplantae > Streptophyta > Magnoliopsida > Poales > Poaceae > Aegilops > Aegilops umbellulata. The sequence goes on along the minus strand of CP136059.1, from coordinate 356,271,521 downwards.
TTCGTCAGTCTCCGTTTGTTCCGCAGCTCCTGCTTTGAGTTACAAATGTGAGCAACTGCACCGGTATCAAATACCCAAGAGCTACTACGAGTACTAGTAAGGTACACATCAATTACATGTATATCACATATACCTTTGGTTTTGCCGGCCTTCTTGTCCGCTAAGTATTTGGGGCAGTTCCGCTTCCAGTGACCACTTCCCTTGCAATAAAAGCACTCAGTTTCGGGCTTGGGTCCATTCTTTGGCTTCTTCCCGGCAACTTGCTTACCGGGCGCGGCAAATTCCTTGCCGTCCTTCTTGAAGTTCTTTTTACCCTTGCCCTTCTTGAACTTAGTGGTTTTATTCACCATCAACACTTGATGCTCCTTCTTGATTTCTACCTCTGCTGATTTCAGCATATCATATACTTCAGGAATGGTCTTTACCATTCCCTGCATATTGTAGTTCATCACAAAGCTCTTGTAGCTAGGTGGAAGCGACTGGAGGATTCTGTCAATGACCGCTTCATCCGGGAGATTAACTTCTAGTTGAGTCAAGCGGTTGTGCAACCCAGACATTTTGAGTATGTGCTCACTGACAGAGCCATTTTCCTCCATCTTACAGCTAAAGAATTTATCGGAGACTTCATATCTCTCGACCCGGGCATGAGCTTGGAAAACCATTTTCAGCTCTTCGAACATCTCATATGCTCCATGTCTCTCAAAATGCTTTTGGAGCCCCGGCTCTAAGCCGTAAAGCATGCCGCACGGAACGAGGGAGTAATCATCGCAGCATGACTGCCAAGCGTTCATAACGTCTTGTTCTGCAGGGAGAATAGGTGTGTCACCCAGCGGTGCTCGTAGGACATAATCTTTCTTGGCAGCTATGAGGATAATCCTCAGGTTCCGGACCCAGTCCGTATAGTTGCTACCATCGTCTTTCAGCTTGGTTTTCTCTAGGAACGCGTTGAAGTTGAGGACTACGTTGGCCATTTGATCTACAAGACATATTGTAAATATTTAGACTAAGTTCATGATAATAAAGTTCATTTAATCAAATTATTTAATGAACTCCCACTTAGATAGACATCCCTCTACTAGTCATCTAAGTATTACATGATCCGAGTCAACTAGGCCATGTCCGATCATCACGTGAGATGGCCTAGTCAACATCGGTGAACATCTTCATGTTGATCGTATCTTCTATACGACTCATGCTCGACCTTTCGGTCTTCTGTGTTCCGAGGCCATGTCTGTACATGCTAGGCTCGTCAAGCCAACCTAAGTGTTTTGCGTGTGTAAATCTGTCTTACACCCGTTGTATGCGAACGTAAGGACCTATCACACCCGATCATCACGTGGTGCTTCGGAACGACGAACTTTAGCAACGGTGCACAGTTAGGGTGAACACTTTCTTGAAATTATTATGAGGGATCATCTTATTTACTACCGTCGTCCTAAGTAAACAAGATGCAAAACATGATAAACATCACATGCAATCAAATAATAAACATGACATGATATGGCCAATATCACATAGCTCCTTCGATCTCCATCTTGGGGCTCCATGATCATCTTGTCACCGGCTTGACACCATGATCTTCATCATCATGATCTACATCATCGTGTCTCCATGAAGTTGCTCGCCAACTATTACTTCTACTACTATGGCTAACGCGTTTAGCAATAAAGTAAAGTAATTTACATGGCGATTCTCAATGACACGCAGGTCATACAAAAATAAAGACAACTCCTATGGCTCCTGACGGTTGTCATACTCATCGACATGCAAGTCGTGATTCCTATTACAATAGCATGAACATCTCATACATCACATATAGATCATTCATCATTCATCACAACTTTGTCCATATCATATCACAAAGCACTTGCTGCAAAAACAAGTTAGACGTCCTCTAATTGTTGTTGCAAGTTTTACGTGGCTGAATTAGGGTTCTAGCAAGAACGTTTTCTTACCTACGTTAAAACCACAACGTGATTTGTCAACTTCTATTTACCCTTCATAAGGACCCTTTTCATCGAATCCGCTCCAACTAAAGTAGGAGAGACAGACACCCGCCAGCCACCTTATGCAACTAGTGCATGTTAGTCGGTGGAACCGGTCTCACGTAAGCGTACGTGTAAGGTTGGTCCGGGCCGCTTCATCCCACAATACCGCTGAAGCAAGATAAGACTAGTAGCGGCAAGAAGAGTTGACAACATCTACGCCCACAACAAATTGTGTTCTACTCACGCAAGAAGAACTACGCATAGACCTACCTCATGATGCCACTGTTGGGGAACGTTGCAGAAAATTAAAATTTTTCCTACGGTTTCACCAAGATCCATCTATGAGTTCATCTAGCAACGAGTATTCAGATTAGATAGCATCTACATACCACTTTGTAGATCGCAACGGAAGCGTTCAAGTGAACGTGGATGAGGTAGTCGTACTCGCCGTGATCCAATTCACCGATGATCTAGTGCCGAACGGACAGCACCTCCGCGTTCAACACACGTACGGAAAGCGTGACGTCTCCTCCTTCTTGATCCAGCAAGGCAAAGGAGAGGTTGGGGAAGAAGGCTCCAGCAGCAGCACGACGGCGTGGTGATGGTGGAACTGCAGTACTCCGGCAGGGCTTCGCCGTGCATTTACGGAGGAGGAGGAGGTGTTGGAGAGGGAGAGGGAGGCGCCAGGGCATAGGGTGCGCTGCCCCCCTCCCCTGCCCCCCTTTATATAGGCACCTTGGGGGGGGGCGCCAGCCCTGGGAGATCCAATCTCCCAAGGGGGCGGCGGCCAGGGAGGTTTCCCTCCCCCCCAAGCCATCTAGGAGGTGCCTTCCACCACTAGGACTCCTCCTAGATGGAACCCTAGGCGCATGGGCTCTTTGGGGCTGGTTCACCTTGGCCCAAGCAGGCCAAGGCGCACCCCCTAAGGCCCATGTGGCCCACCAAGGCAGGTGGCCCCACCTGGTGGACCCCCGGGACCCCTCCGGTGGTCCCGGTACAATACCGATAACCCCGAAACTTGTCCCGATGGCCGAAACAGCACTTCCTATATATAATGCTTTACCTACGGACCATTCCGGAACTCCTCCTGACGTCCGGGATCTCATCCGAGACTCCGAACAACATTCGGGTTACTGCACATACATATCCCTACAACCCTAGCGTCACCGAACCTTAAGTGTGTAGACCCTACGGGTTCGGGAGACATGCAGACATGACCGAGACGGCTCTCGGGCAATAACCAACAGCGGGATCTGGATACCCATGTTGGCTCCCACATGCTCCACGATGATCTCTTCGGATGAACCACGATGTCGAGGATTTAATTAATCCCGTATACGATTCCCTTTGTCAATCGGTATTTTACTTGCCAGAGATTCGATCGTCGGTATCACAATACCTCGTTCAATCTCGTTATCGGCAAGTCACTTTTCTCGTACCGTAATGCATGATCCTTGTGATCAAACACTTTGATCACCTTGAGCTCATATGATGATGCATTACCGAGAGGGCCCGGTGATACCTCTCAGTCAAGCGGAGTGACAAATCCCAGTCTCGATCCATGTCAACCCAACAGACACTTTCAGAGATACCCGTAGTATACCTTTATAGTCACCCAGTTACGTTGTGACGTTTGGCACACCCAAAGCACTCCTACGGTATCCGGGAGTTACATGATCTCATGGTCTAAGGAAAGGATACTTGACATTGGAAAACTCTAGCAAACGAACTATGTGATCTTATGCTATGTTTAGGATTGGGTCTTGTCCATCACATCATTCTCCTAATGATGTGATCCCGTTATCGATGACATCCAATGTCCATAGTCAGGAAACCATGACTATCTGTCGATCAACAAGCTAGTCAACTAGAGGCTCACTAGGGACATGTTTGTTGTCTGTTATTCACACATGTATTACGATTTCCGGATAACACAATTATAGCACGAATAAAGACAATTATCATGAATAAGGAAATATAATAATAATGCTTTTATTATTGCCTCTAGGGCATATTTCCAACAGACTCTCCCTCGACACTCGACTGGATCGGAGTTCGAGGGACGTCATCGAGCTGAACGTGTGCAGAACTCGGAGGTGCCGTACGTTCGGTGCTTAGATCGGTTGGATCGTGAAGAAGTACGACTACATCAACCGCGTTGATATAACGCTTCCGCTTTCGGTCTACGAGGGTACGTAGACAACACTCTCCCCTCTCGTTGCTATGCATCACCATGATCTTGCGTGTACGTAGGAATTTTTTTGAAATTACTACGTTCCCCAACAGTGGTATCAGAGCCTAGGTTTTTATGGTTTGATGTTATTTGCACGAGTAGAACACAAGTGAGTTGTGGACGATACAAGTCATACTGCCTACCAGCATGTCATACTTTGGTTCAGCGGTATTGTTGGACGAGACGATCCGGACCAACCTTACGCGTACGCTTATGCGAGACCGGTTCCCTCGATGTGCTTTGCACATAGATGGCTTGCGGAAGACTGTCTCTCCAACTTTAGTTGAACCAAGTGTGGCTACGCCCGGTCCTTGAGAAGGTTAAAACGGAGTCTATTTGACGAAGTATCGTTGTGGTTTTGATGCGTAGGTAAGATGAGTTCTTGCTTAAAGCCCGTAGCAGCCACGTAAAACTTGCAACAACAAAGTAGAGGACGTCTAACTTGTTTTTGCAGGGCATGTTGTGATGTGATATGGTCAAGACATGATGCTAAATTTTATTGTATGAGATGATCATGTTTTGTAACCGAGTTATCGGCAACCGGCAGGAGCCGTATGGTTGTCGCTTTATTGTATGCAATGCAATCGCCCTGTAATGCTTTACTTTATCACTAAGCGGTAGCGATAGTCGTAGAAGCATAAGATTGGCGAGACGACAAACGATGCTACGATGGAGATCAAGGTGTCGCGCCGGTGACGATGGTGATCATGACGGTGCTGTTGAGATGGAGATCACAAGCACAAGATGATGATGGCCATATCATATCACTTATATTGATTGCATGTGATGTTTATCTTTTATGCATCTTATCTTGCTTTGATTGACGGTAGCATTATAAGATGATCTCTCACTAATTATCAAGAAGTGTTCTCCCTGAGTATGCACCGTTGCGAAAGTTCTTCGTGCTGAGACACCACGTGATGATCGGGTGTGATAGGCTCTACGTTCAAATACAACGGGTGCAAAACAGTTGCACACGCGGAACACGGAACACGGAGCTATGCATATAAGATATGACCTCGGAACACGGAGACCGAAAGGTCGAGCGTGAATCATATAGTAGATATGATCAACATAATGATGTTCACCATTGAAACTACTCCATCTCACGTGATGATCGGTCATGGTGTAGTTGATATGGATCACGTAATCACTTAGAAAATTGGAGGGATGTTTTTTCTAAGTGGGAGTTCTTAAGTAATATGATTAATTGAACTTAAATTTATCATGAAACTTAGTACCTGATAGTATCTTGCTTGTCTATGTTGTGTAGATAGATGGCTCGTGCTGTTGTTCCGTTGAATTTTAATGCGTTCCTTGAGAAAGCAAAGTTGAAAGATGATGGTAGCAATTACACGGACTGGGTCCGTAACTTGAGGATTATCCTCATTGCTGCACAGAAGAATTATGTCCTGGAAGCACCGCTAGGTGCCAGGCCTGGTGCAAGGGCTGCGCCAGATGTTGTGAACGTCTGGCAAAGCAAAGCTGATGACTACTCTATAGTTCAGTGTGCCATGCTTTACGGCTTAGAACCGGGACTTCAACGACGTTTTGAACACCATGGACCATATGAGATGTTCCAGGAGTTGAAGTTAATATTTCAAGCAAATGCCCGGATTGAGAGATATGAAGTCTCCAATAAGTTCTATAGCTGTAAGATGGAGGAGAACGGTTCTGTCAGTGAGCATATACTTAGAATGTCTGGGTATAACAATCACTTGATTCAACTGGGAGTTAATCTTCCGGATGATTGCGTCATTGACAGAATTCTCCAATCACTGCCACCAAGCTACAAGAGCTTCGTGATGAACTATAATATGCAAGGGATGACCAAAACTATGCCCGAGCTCTTCGCGATGCTGAAAGTCGCGGAGGTAGAAATCAAAATGGAGCATCAAGTGCTGATGGTTAACAAAACCACTAGTTTCAAGAAAAAGGGCAAAGGGAAGAAAAAGGGGAACTTCAAAAAGAACAGCAAGCAAGTTGCTAATCAAGAGAAGAAACCCAAGTCTGGACCTAAGCCTGAAACTAAGTGCTTCTATTGCAAGCAGACTGGTCACTGGAAGCGGAATTGCCCCAAGTATTTGGCAGATAAGAAGGATGGCAAGGTTAACAAAGGTATATACGATATACATGTTATTGATGTGTACCTTACTAATTCTCGCAGTAGCGCCTGGGTATTTGATACTGGTTCTGTTGCTAATATTTGCAACTCGAAACAGGGGCTACGGATTAAGCGAAGATTGGCTAAGGACGAGGTGACGATGCGCGTGGGAAACGGTTCCAAAGTCGATGTGATCGCGGTCGGCACGCTACCTCTACATCTACCTTCGGGATTAATATTAGACCTAAATAATTGTTATTTAGTACCAGCGTTGAGCATGAACATTATATCTGGATCTTGTTTAATGCGAGCCGGTTATTCATTTAAATCAGAGAATAATGGTTGTTCTATTTATATGAGTAATATCTTTTATGGTCATGCACCATTAAAGAATGGTTTGTTCTTACTTAATCTCGATAGTAGTGATACACATATTCATAATGTTGAAGCCAAAAGATGCAGAGTTGATAATGATAGTGCAACTTATTTGTGGCACTGCTGTTTAGGTCATATCGGTGTAAAACGCATGAAGAAACTCCATACTGATGGACTTTTGGAGTCACTTGATTATGAATCACTTGGCACTTGCGAACCGTGCCTTATGGGCAAGATGACTAAAATGCCGTTCTCCGGTACTATGGAGAGAGCAACAGATTTATTGGAAATCATACATACTGATGTATGTGGTCCAATGAATGTTGAGGCTCGTGGCGGATATCGTTATTTTCTCACCTTCACTGATGATTTAAGCAGATATGGGTATATCTACTTAATGAAACACAAGTCTGAAACATTTGAAAAGTTCAAAGAATTTCAGAGTGAAGTGGAAAATCATCGTAACAAGAAAATAAAGTTTCTATGATCTGATCGTGGAGGAGAATATTTGAGTTACGAGTTTGGTCTACATTTGAAACAATGCGGAATAGTTTCGCAACTCACGCCACCCGGAACACCACAACGTAATGGTGTGTCCGAACGTCGTAATCGTACTTTACTGGATATGGTGCGATCCATGATGTCTCTTACCAATTTACCACTGTCGTTTTGGGGTTATGCTTTAGAGACGGCCGCATTCACGTTAAATAGGGCACCATCGAAATCCGTTGAGACGACGCCTTATGAACTGTGGTTTGGCAAGAAAGCAAAGTTGTCGTTTCTTAAAGTTTGGGGCTGCGATGCTTATGTGAAAAAGCTTCAACCTGATAAGCTCGAACCCAAATCGGAAAAATGTGTCTTCATAGGATACCCAAAGGAGACTGTTGGGTACACCTTCTATCACAAATCCGAAGGCAAGATTTTTGTTGCTAAATTCGGAAACTTTCTAGAGAAGGAGTTTCTCTCGAAAGAAGTGAGTGGTAGGAAAGTAAAACTTGATGAGATAACTGTATCTACTCCCTTATTGAGACGTAGTACGTCACAGAAATCAGTTTCTGTGACACCTACACCAAATAGGGAGGAAGCCAATGATAATGATCATGAAACTTCAGATCAAGTTTCTACTGAACCTCGTAGATCAACCAGAGTAAGATCCGCACCATAGTGGTACGGTAATCCTATTCTGGAAGTCATGTTACTAGACCATGATGAACCTACGAACTATGAAGAAGCGATGGTGAGCCCAGATTCCGCAAAATGGCTTGAGGCCATGAAATCTGAGATGGGATCCATGTATGAGAACAAAGTGTGGACTTTGGTTGACTTGCCCGATGATCGGCAAGCAATTGAGAATAAATGGATCTTTAAGAAGAAGACTGACGCTGATGGTAATGTTACTGTCTATAAAGCTCGACTTGTTGCAAAAGGTTTTCGACAAGTTCAAGGGATTGACTACGATGAGACCTTCTCACCCGTAGCGATGCTTAAGTCTGTCCGAATCATGTTAGCAATTGCGCATTTTATGATTATGAAATTTGGCAGATGGATGTAAAAACTGCATTCCTGAATGGATTTCTGGAAGAAGAGTTGTATATGATGCAACCAGAAGGTTTTGTCGATCCAAAGGGAGCTAACAAAGTGTGCAAGCTCCAGCGATCCATTTATGGACTGGTGCAAGCCTCTCGGAGTTGGAATAAACGCTTTGATAGTGTGATCAAAGCATTTGGTTTTATACAGACTTTTGGAGAAGCCTGTATTTACAAGAAAGTGAGTGGGAGCTCTGTAGCATTTCTGATATTATATGTGGATGACATATTACTGATCGGAAATAATATAGAATTTCTGGATAGCATAAAGGGATACTTGAATAAGAGTTTTTCAATGAAAGACCTCGGTGAAGCTGCTTACATATTGGGCATTAAGATCTATAGAGATAGATCAAGGCGCTTAATAGGACTTTCACAAAGCACATACCTTGACAAAGTTTTGAAGAAGTTCAAAATGGATCAGGCAAAGAAAGGGTTCTTGCCTGTGTTACAAAGTGTGAAGTTGAGTAAGACTCAATGCCCGACCACCGCAGAAGATAGAGAGAAAATGAAAGATGTTCCCTATGCTTCAGCCATAGGCTCTATCATGTATGCAATGCTGTGTACCAGACCTGATGTGTGCCTTGCTGTAAGCTTAGCAGGCAGGTACCAAAGTAATCCAGGAGTGGATCACTGGACAGCGGTCAAGAACATCCTTAAGTACTTGAGAAGGACTAGGGATATGTTTCTCGTTTATGGAGGTGACAAAGAGCTCGTCGTAAACGGTTACGTCGATGCAAGCTTTGACACTGATCCGGACGATTCTAAATCGCAAACCGGATATGTATTTACATTAAACGGTGGAGCTGTCAGTTGGTGCAGTTCTAAACAAAGCGTCGTGGCGGGATCTACATGTGAAGCTGAGTACATAGCTGCTTCGGAAGCAGCTAATGAAGGAGTCTGGATGAAGGAGTTCATATCCGATCTAGGTGTTGTACCTAGCGTATCGGGTCCAATGAAAATCTTTTTGTGACAATACTGGTGCAATTGCCTTGGCAAAGGAATCCAGATTTCACAAAAGAACCAAACACATCAAAAGACGCTTCAACTCCATCCGGGATTTAGTCCAGGTGGGAGACTTAGAGATATGCAAGATACATATGGATCTGAATGTTGCAGACCCGTTGACTAAGCCTCTTCCACGAGCAAGACATGATCAGCACCAAGACTCCATGGGTGTTAGAATCATTACTTTGTAATCTAGATTATTGACTCTAGTGCAAGTGGGAGACTGAAGGAAATATGCCCTAGAGGCAATAATAAATTTATTATTTATTTCCTTATATCATGATAAATGTTGATTATTCATGCTAGAATTGTATTAACCGGAAACATAATACATGTGTGAATAAACATGCAGAGTGTCACTAGTATGCCTCTACTTGACTAGCTCGTTAATCAAAGATGGTTATGTTTCCTAACCATGAACAAAGAGTTGTTATTTGATTGACGGGGTCACATCATTAGTTAAATGATCTGATTGACATGACCCATTTTCATTAGCATAGCACCTGATCGTTTAGTTTGTTGCTGTTGCTATTCTTCATAACTTATACAGGTTCCTATGACTATGAGATTATGCAACTCCCATTTGCCACAGGAACACTTTGGGTGCTACCAAACGTCACAACGTAACTGGGTGATTATAAAGGAGCATTACAGGTGTCTCCGAAGGTACATGTTGGGTTGGCGTATTTCAAGATTAGGATTTTTCACTCCGATTGTCGGAGAGGTATCTCTGGGCCCTCTCGGTAATGCACATCACATAAGCCTTGCAAGCATTACAACTAATGTGTTAGTTGTTAGATGATGTATTACGGAACGAGTAAAGAGACTTGCCAGTAACGAGATTGAACTAGGTATTGGATACCGACGATCGAATCTCGGGCAAGTAACATACCGATGACAAAGGGAACAACGTATGTTGTTATGCGGTCTGACCGATAATGATCTTCGTAGAATATGTAGGAGCCAATATGGGCATCCAGGTCCCGCTATTGGTTATTGACCGGAGAGGTGTCTCGGTCATGTCTACATTGTTCTCGAACCCGTAGGGTCCGCACGCTTAACGTTTCGATGACAGTTGTTATGAGTTTATATGATGTTGATGTACCGAAGGTAGTTCGGAGTCCCGGATGTGATCACGGACAATGACAAGGAGTCTCGAAATGGTCGAGACGTAAAGATTGATATATTGGAAGCCTACATTTGGATATCGGAAGTGTTCCGGGTGAAATCGGGATTTCACCGGAGTACCAGGAGGTTACCGGAACCCCCCGGGAAACATATGGGCCATATTGGGCCTTAGTGGAAAAGGAGAAAGGGGCTGCCCTAGGGCTGGCCGCGCGCCTCCCCCCTCCCCTAGTCCTATTAGGATTAGGAGAGGTGGCCGGCCCCCTCTCTCCCTCTTTCCCCTTGAGGAATCCTAGTCCAACTAGGATTGGGGGGGGGGGGGGGGGAATCCTACTCCCGGAGGGAGTAGGACTCTCCTGGCGCACCAGGCTTGGCCGGCCAGCCCCTCCCCCTTGGCTCCTTTATATACGGAGGCAGGGGCACCCCAAAGACACACAAGTTGATCATTGAGATCGTTCCTTAGCCGTGTGCGGTGCCCCCCTCCACCAGATTACACTTCGAATATATCGTAGCAGTGCTTAGGCGAAGCCCTGCGTTGGTGGAACATCATCATCGTCACCACGCCGTCGTGCTGACAGGACTCTCCCTCGACACTCGGCTGGATCGGAGTTCGAGGGACATCATCGAGCTGAACGTGTGCAGAACTCGGAGGTGCCGTACGTTCGGTGCTTAGATCGGTTGGATCGTGAAGAAGTACGACTACATCAACCGCGTTGATATAACGCTTCCGCTTTCGGTCTACGAGGGTACGTAGACAACACTCTCCCCTCTCGTTGCTATGCATCACCATGATCTTGCGTGTACGTAGGAATTTTTTTGAAATTACTACGTTCCCCAACACCGAATGCACCTGCTGCAAGGCAGTCCTATGTTGCACCTCGTCTGCCTACGGCTCCTGCTAGGCCACCAAAACTTCCAGCTCCACCACCCCAAGATCCGGTCCCCACTCCCAATAATGGTCTGTGCTACAAGTGTGGTCAACCTGGTCACCTTGCCAGGAACTGCTATCAGAATCAGAATCAGAATCAGCTGGCCCTTCCTGTAGCTGGTCGTGTTAACAACCAGAACCACAACAACAATGCCAAGTCTTATGGTCGTGTTCATGCCAACCACGTTGATCTGAACGAAGCTCAAGACCAGCCTGCTACTGTCATGGGTACACTCCTCGTAAATTCAGTACCTGCATCTGTTTTATTCGATACAGGAGCATCGCATTCATTCATGTCAGAAGATTTTGCATTCAAGCATGGCATTAAATACGAGGAGATGAACACTTTGGTAGTGGTAAAAACCCCCGTGGGACAATGTCAAACCTCCATGGTTGGCGTCGACGTCCCCGTGGAAATCGAAGGGCTGGAATTCTATGCCTCACCCATTTTCCTGAAGACGTCTAACATCGAACTCATTTTGGGGATTGATTGGTTGAAAGCGCATACCGCTTCCATAGTTTGCGCTACTAAGACCGTCCATCTGCTACACCCTTCAGATGAAATAGTTACGTACCAGGCTCACCTGGTGCAAAATGCCGAGGCACGGCTCTATGCCTTGAATGCATTGAACGCTGCACCACTCGAGGGCATTGAAAACATTCCTGTCGTGCGTGACTTTGTCGACGTCTTTCCTGAAGAACTTCCAGGGATTCCCCCTGCTAGAGCTGTCGAATTCGTCATCGACTTGAAACCAGGCACCACTCCTATTGCCAAGCGACCCTACAAGATGCCACCACATGAACTCCTTGAGCTTAAGGAGGAAATCGACAAATCTCTTCAAAATGGTTTCATTCGTCCAAGTTGCTCTCCTTGGGGAGCACCTTCTCTCTTTGTCAAGAAGAGGGATGGGACAAACCGACTGGTCCAAGACTACCATCCTATTAACCAAGCTACCATTTAGAACAAGTATCCTCTTCCTCGGATCAATGATCTGTATGATCAGCTGGCTGGTTCATCCGTGTTCTCTAAACTTGACTTAGGGTTGGGTTACCACCAGATTCGTGTTTGTGAAGAGGATATCCCAAACCGCCTTTGTGACTCGTTATGGTTCATACGAGTACACTGTCATGTCCTTCGGCTTAACCAATGCCCCAGCCACCTTCTCTCGCCTGATGAACTATATATTCATGGATTACCTCGACAAGTTCGTCGTGGTTTATCTGGATGATATCCTGATATTTTCCAAGAACGAAGAAGAACATGCTGAACATCTTCGACTTGTGCTGGAAAAGCTACGAGAGCATCAGCTGTATGCCAAGTTCTCTAAATGTGAATTCTGGCTTCCTGAAGTAACCTACCTTGGACATGTCATCTCTAAGAGTTGTATTGCCGTTAACCCTGAACGAGTTCAGGCTATTCTCGATTGGACTCCTCCGAAGAATGTCAAGCAAGTCAGAAGTTTTCTCGGTCTCGCCAGCTATTGCCGTCGATTCGTCGAGAACTTCTCCAAGATTGCCAGGCTTCTGACTAACCTGTTGCATAAGGGCGTCAAGTTGCAATGGACAGACAAATGTCAGGAAAGCTTCCAGGCACTTAAAGACAAGTTGACTTCTGCCCCAGTGCTAGCTCCACCTGATACAAAGAAGGACTTCGTCATTTATTGCGACGCTTCCCGTCAAGGATTAGGTTGTGTCCTAATGCAAGAGCGCAGAGTGATTGCCTATGCCTCTCGTCAATTTCGCTCTCACGAAGTGAACTACCCAGTTCACGATCTCGAGCTTGCTGCTGTCATTCATGCACTAAAGCAGTGGCGACATTACCTTCTCGGTAATCGTTGCGAGATCTTCACCGACCATCAAAGTCTGAAGTATCTGTTTACTCAGCCAGACCTGAACCTCCGTCAGCAGAGATGGATGGAGACCGTAGCAGACTTTGACTTGGGTATTTCCTATACACAAGGCAAGGCTAATGTAATGGCTGATGCCTTGAGCCGCAAGTCTTACTGCAACCACCTCCAGGTTCACAAAGTTCAGCCCTCGCTTGTTGAAGAATTCAGGAAGCTGAACCTCCATATTGTTCCTCCGGGTGCACTCGCTCCCCCTCCTAAGGAGTTTCGCAAGATGAACCTCCATGTTGTTCCCAAAGGTTCTCTCAATACACTGGTTGCTAGGCCAGATCTTGTGGACACCATCAAATGGATACAGAAATGTGACGATGAAGTGGAGAGGATTAAACGTTATCTCGCACAAGGGAAGCCCTCATTCTTCACCGTTGATGACGCTGGCACCTTGTTCTTCAAAGGTCGCCTAGTGGTTCCAAGTAAGAGGGAAAACCTGGATATGTCTCAGAAGGTTATGAAAGAGGCTCATGATACACCCCTATGTATCCATCCTGGTAGTACAAAGATGTATCAGGACATTCGTCAAAGATTCTGGTGGTCTAACATGAAGCAAGACATTGCTCGCTATGTTGCCGAGTGTGACGTTTGCCGTCGTATCAAAGCAGAACATCAAAGGCCTGCTAGAACTCTGCAACCTATCTCTATTCCTGAATGGAAATGGGACCATGTTGAAATGGCCTTCGTCACTGGTTTTCCCAAATCGCAGAAAGGTAATGATGCTATTCTTGTCATCATTGACCGGCTTTCTAAAGTTGCACATTTTCTGGCGGACAAGGAAACTATCACTGCTAGTCAGCTTGCAACTCTCTATATGTCCAGAATTGTTTCACTTCATGGTATTCACTGGTTATCAGTTCGGACCGTGGCAGCTTATTCACTTCAAGATTCTGGGCAAGTTTCCAAGAAGCTATGGGGACTCACTTATCTTTCAGTACCGCGTTTCATCCGCAGTCACAAGGGCAAGTTGAACGTGTCAACCAAGTTCTCGAAGACATGCTTCAAGCTTGTGTTATTTCCTTCGGCAAGAAATGGGAGGAATCTCTCCTGTATGCTGAGTTCTCTTATAATAATAGCTATCAAGCTAGTCTGAAGATGGCCCCCTTCGAAGTGTTATATGGACGAAAGTGCCGAACCCCTCTGAACTGGTCAGAAACTGGGGAACATCCACTCTTTGGTCCGGATATTATCCAACATGCCGAAGAACAAGTACGCATTATTCGCGAGAATCTCAAGACTGCTCAGTCACGCCAAAAGAGTAATTATGACCGTCATCATAAAGACATGGTCTATCAACCTGGCGAAAAGGCCTATCTTCGAGTTGCACCAATGAAGGGTGCACACCTCTTCGGGATCAAAGGAAAGCTAGCTCCCCGCTATATTGGTCCTTTCACTATTCTCGAGAGGCGTGGAAAAGTGGCATATCAACTGGAGCTTCTGCCGAACCTTTCTCAGGTTCACGATGTGTTCCACATGTCACAGCTCCGTCGCTGCTTCAAAGTCCCAATCCGAGCAGTGGACCATGAAGTGCTCGAATTGCAACAGGACCTCTCCTATAAAGAGCATCCGGTCCGCATTCTCGACCAAGCCGAACGCCGCACACGTCAGAAGGCGATCAAGTTCCTCAAGGTCCAGTGGTCGAATCACTCTGAAGACGAAGCCACCAGGGAACACGAGGATCGTCTTCGTGATGAATACCCCGCACTGTTTCGTTCTACCTCCTAAATCTCGGGACGAGATTTCTTGTAGTGGAGGAGATTTGTAACGCCCAGATAATCATGCTACAGTAATCTCACGTTAATGGTGCCACATCACCTCTGTCACTGTAGTAAATCTCGGGTTAATTCGAAACCGCTTCAAAATTCAAACTCAAATTAATGTCAAAAATCAAAGTTTTCAAAAGTTGAAACAAAAATGTTCGGTGGGTGCCGAATATTACAAGGGTAATTATAATAAAGCATGCACATTTTTATAAAATGCCTAAATGATTTAAAATGAAATAAAACAGAAAACAAAATAATTAAAAGAAAGAAAATACAAAAGAAAAAAAACAGACAAACAGAAAACAAAAAAAGAGAGGAAAACCCCCACTGGGCTCCAGCCCAACTAGGCAGGCCCAAACCGGCCCAGCCGGCCACCCACTCCCCCCTTATCCACTCACCATCCCGCACCCGAACCGCCACCGACACTTCCCCCCTCTCCCCAAAATATCTTCCCCTCTCCCGCGACTGGATCGGGATCGAGGGAGGAGGCCCTCGTCGCCGCCGAACGCCGTCATCCGTTGCCGCCAGGAGACCATGCCACCACGCTGGAGCTCCTCCGCTGGCCTGCATCCTCTCCGCCGCTCGTCCCCGTCGCCCCCCTCGACCCCCGCTGCCACGGACCCTACGAACCCCTGTGAGGCCTCGCCCCTCTCTCTCGCTCGCTCACCGCGTCATGCTCGCGCCGTCCGCGCTCTCGCACGCGCCGCGCCCGCCACGGCTCCTGCTGGCTGCGCCCGGGCCGCGCTCGACCTCGCCTCGCGCCGCGACCCCCCCCCCCCCCGTGTCGCCGATCCCCGCACGCCCGCGCCCATGGCCGCGTGCGCACACGCGCGCGCTCGCCCGCCGCCTGCCGCTCGCCCCGCTCTGGCCTTCCCCGCGCGCGCCTGCTGTTGCTGGCGCCGCCCGCTGCAGCCAGCCACCGTGCCCGCCTCCCCTGCTTCTCCTCCCACCGCAGCACTGCTTGCTGCGCTGCTGCTGAGCTGCTGCTAGTGCAGCTCCGCTCCCCGTCGCGCCTCCTCCTCCCAACGCCGCACGCTGCCGCCCCACCCCCACTCCGCCGGCCGCGCCCTCGCCAGCTCCGCCACCGCGAGAGTCCTCACCGGCGACCTCGCCCCGCGCCCGGCGTCGCTCTGACCGACGCCCCGCCGCGCCTGGCTGTGGCCTCGGGCGCGAGCGCCCGCACCCGTGTGCCCGTAGCCCACACCCGATTGGCCTCTGGGGCCTATGACAGAAGGGCCCCACGCCCAGAATGTTTCTGTTTAAAAAAAAGGAATTTTAAAAATATATATATAGATAATAATAATAATAATAATAAATAAGTAAATAATAATAATTAAATTAATTAATTAGTTAATTAAGTTAATTAATCATAATTAGATTAACCAAATTAACTGTTAGTTAATTAATCCTGTTTAAATTAATCTAATTAACTAGTTAGTTAATTAAACAGTAATTAGATTAGCTAAGTCCTAAATTAACTAAACAGCCAATGACAGCTGGGACCCACACGTCTGTTGACCAGTCAGCGCCTCTGTTGACTGCTGACGTCATGCTGACGTCAGCGTGTACTGTTCTGGATAATGTTGGATTAAAATAATTAAATAAATGCTAAAAATGATTTAAATCTTTTAAAATCAATATAAAATAAACCGTAGCTCGGATGAAAATACTTTCTACATGAAAGTTGATCAGAACAACGAGGCGAACCCGGATACGCAGCCCGTTCGTCCACTACACATTCCTAACATATCAAACTCGCAACTTTTCCCCCTCCGGCTCCTCTGCTCGAAAACGCGAAACCCCGGGAAAACTTTCCCGGATGTTTCCCCCCTTCACCGGTATCATCCCATACCGCGTTAGGGCACCTCTAACGCCGTTACTTGTCATGTCATGCATCACTATGCATGTGCTTGCTTAAATATTTATTGTTTCTCCCCCCCCTCTTCTCTCGATAGACACCGAGACCGACGCTGCTGCTGCCCCGTTTGACTACGGAGTTGACGACCCCTCTCTCTTGCCAGAGCAACCAGGCAAGCCCCCCCTTTGATCACCAGATATCGCCTACTCTCCTCTATACTGCTTGCATTAGAGTAGTGTAGCATGTTACTGCTTTCGTTATTCCTATCCTGATGCATAGCCTGTCCTTGTTACTACTGTTGATACCTTTACCTGCAATCCTACCTGCTTAGTTTAGGATGCTAGTTTTCCCTGAGTGGCCCTACATTCTTGTCCGTCTGCTGTGCTATACTATTGGGCTGTGATCACTCGGGAGTTGATCACGGGTATATACTATACATTAAACATGATACATGTGGTGACCAAAGTCGGGTGGCTCGAGGAGTACCCGCGAGTGATTCACGGATTGGGGGCTGAAAGGACCTTTGTCCCAACGGCCCTCTGTGTGGATCTTTGAGGCGGAGCGGCAGGGCAGGTTGAGAGTACCTGGGTGAGAGGTGGGCCTGGCCCTGTTCGGCATTCCCGCATACTTAACACGCTTAACGAGATCTTGGTATTTGATATGAGTCTGGCCATTTGGTCTATACGCACTAACCAACTACACGGGAAAGATATGGGCACTCGGCGTCGTGGTATCAGCCGAAGCCTTCGTGACGTCAGCGACTGAGCGGCGCGTGCCAGATTGGGCCGCGTAACGTGACTTCCTTTGTACCGGAGGTTGCTAGGTCTGCTTCCGGCCGCGTTCGCAACGTGCAGGTGCGCTCAGGGCGATGGGCCCAGACCCCTGCGCGCTTAGGTTTAGACCGGCGTGCTGACCGCTCTGTTGTGCCTAGGTGGGGCTGCGACGTGTTGATCTTCCGAGGCCGGGCATGACCCAGGAAATTGTGTCCGGCCAAATGGGATCAAGCGTGTTGGGTTATGTGGTGCACCCCTGCAGGGAAGTTAATCTATTCGAATAGCCGTGTCCCTCGGTAAAAGGACGACCCGGAGTTGTACCTTGACCTTATGACAACTAGAACCAGATACTTAATAAAACACACCCTTCCAAGTGCCAGATACAACCCGGTGATCGCTCTCTAACAGGGCATCGAGGAGGGGATCGCCGGGTAGGATTATGCTATACGATGCTACTTGGAGGACTTCAGTCTAGTCTCTTCTACCTGCTGCAAGACGGAGGCGACCAGAAGCGTAGTCTTTGATAAGACTAGCTATCCCCCTCTTATTCTGGCATTCTGCAGTTCAGTCCACTGATATGGCCCTTTCCACATATATCCATGCATATGTAGTGTAGCTCCTTGCTTGCGAGTACTTTGGATGAGTACTCACGGTTGCTTTTCTCCCCCTTTTCCCCCTTTCCCTTGTACCCGGTTGCCGCAACCAGATGCTGGAGCCCAGGATCCAGACGCCACTGTCGATGACGACTCCTACTACACTGGAGGTGCCTACTACTACGTGCAGCCCGCTGACGACGACTAGGAGTAGTTAGGAGGATCCCAGGCAGGAGGCCTGCGCCTCGTTCGATTTGTATCCCAGTTTGTGCTAGCCTTCTTAAGGCAAACTTGTTTAACTTATGTCTATACTCAGTTATTGTTGCTTCCGCTGACTCGTCTATGATCAAGCACTTGTATTCGAGCCCTCGAGGCCCCTGGCTCATATTATGATGCTTGCATGACTTATTTTATTTGTAGAGTTGTGTTGTGATATCTTCCCGTGAGTCCCTGATCTTGATCGTACACATTTGCGTGCATGATTAGTGTACGATTGAATCGGGGGCGTCACAACACCTACTATTCAAGTCATACAAAAATGATGATATGCAAATGCAACTTATTTTTTTATGGATGAGTAGAAAAAATTTGTTTGACCGATGGCATTGATTGCTTCGCAGGTACCAGAGACGCGGAAATGGCTTATTCATAATGGATTAGGAATTAATTGAACAATCATGTTTAACTTTTACCGGATTCTAGCTACTGAGTGTTTAATGTTGAACTCGCCTTCCTTCCTGTGCTAGTTTCCTTTTTCCTGATAAAAGTTAGCTTCTGATCTGAAGAAATAAGATGGATTCTAGCCTTGCACTTTGTTAATGTGATCCAGGCAGGGATAGGTAAGCCTCAGCATGGATAGGCAGCACCTTTTACTGTGAGATTGACAAACATTTACACAATGATATGATGAAGCAAACAGCATTTTGTACTAGATGACGTTAGTCGCTTGCCCGCCTGACATTCTAGTCATATGGTCAACTAGCTCCAAGCCTCCAACCCTCTAAACTGAGTGATTGTTCGAAACTACTCCGGCTCCACGCTTTGTGCATTTCACGGGCGGAGCCAGGCCGAATTCCCCAGCTCCGCAGAGCCCTTTCTCTAGTGCAATTGGCTCCAGATATGTTGCAGTCATGCGCACAAGCTATGGTAGCAGTTGCCTATACAGTGGGATCTTCACGTCATGATCGTTGGTGCTCTCCTTGATCGACGCGTGTGATCCGTTGGTTGTTCCTTCAGTTGCTTACATACTCCGTTATGAGATTGTGGTATGCTTGTGATGAGGCTTGGTGATGCGCAGCGTCTGAATTATCTCGGATTACTATTTTGGTGATCCTGGTTGCTAATAGTGTTGTCAGTACTTTGTACTTTGTTTTGCTTGAAGATTCATAATAAACTGCTGACAAGGCAGTTGAGACGTGGTGTTTTCCTCATGTAGGCTTTGTTTTGGACGCTAATATGGAGTGTGGGGTCCCCCAGCCCCTCGTGCCACTAACCCACCTCTCACAGCCTTCTTTCTCACCAAGAAAAGAGTGGTCTCCTTCCTCCCTGCATCACTGCTCCATTGGCTCCAATTGTCCCCATGATGGATCTAAAGAATCTGTTATTCTACATAGCTCCAATTTTAGACCCTGAAGCCCCACCCAACCCCCCTACAACACATCTCTCTATATATTTAAGGATTTCTCCATAAAAATAGATGCAGCACGTGGGGGCTAGCATTGCCGGGAGAAAACGCCTACATTTGTGGAAATATATAAAGATTAATTACAGACAAATTATGCATGAAGGAAAAGATGTAAATCACAAAAGCTAATATTTTTAATGTAGAAATAGTTTGTACTTGCATTATATGTGAATAAAGAGTATGCATGTAAAATTGCAACAATTAAATCGGGGCATTTCACAATCTTTGGAAACTAAAAAATAAATAAATAATTATCCGATGTACTAGATTATATCTAGTAACAAAAAATATATATCTCGATATGGTTTGCATGGGCTGAAAAATAATTTTAGTGGACGGTGATGTGGCACACTTGGTGGGAGGCTTGCATGTTGAGAGAATTAGAAGTAATGACATATGTTTGTCTCAAAAAAAAAGAAGTAATGGCATATGTTTTGTATGAGGTGAAAAATAATGTAAGTGGATGACATGACATACTTTGTGAGGTTGAAGGCTTGCATGTTGAGGTAATTCTAGGTAGTGGGGATAAACTATTTAGGTATATATTAATTCTATATATATAGAGAGAGTAAAGTGCATTTTTTGTCCCCCAACTTATTGCGAAGTGTGGCTGTCGTTCCTGAATTTTTTTTTGTGTAACCTTCCTCCCTCAAATGTTAATACTAGGTTTAGTTAGTCCCTAATAATGGTATTCCTTGGTCAGACCCGGTTTTGACCACATCTTGGTGTAGCATTCGTCTCGCAACTCTTAATGTTGGGTAGAATTAGTCCCTAACAAGAGAATTCCTCGACCAAATCTGTTTTGACTTTCCATGCCATGGTTTTGATGACATCATCATTGTAAGGTGGAGTAGGACCACATGTCATCTATCTCTCCAACCCTTCCCCTTCTCTCTCTCTCTCTCTCTCTCTCTCTCTCTCTCTCTCTTCATTCCCAAATGATCCCTTCCCCCTCTCTTGTCTCTCGCCACACTCTTCCTCTCTCACGAACTAGCTACCACTGCCACCGGACCCTTTCATCGCTCCAATAAATACCGGAGAGCATGATGCCTTCACCATGACTGTGATTTTCTTCAAGAAAACAAGCGTTTGGTACTGAACCTCATCTCAAGGCTTGTAGGCAATAGTGAATTGTGATCCTTTCTCTCCCCCCTTGACGGTTTACATATAATCCGACCCCCTATTCTCATCCTGATTGTCTTGGTGATATATGTGGCCCTAATTTGGTCGGGGCCAAACGGGCTATCAACATGCCTCTGATTGTGGGGGAGATTTCAACTTGATTCACTCGGGGGCGGACAAGAACAATGCTAACATTGACTGGACTAGGGTGTCCCTGTTCAATAATGCCATTGCGGCTGTGGCATTGCGAGAAGCTGCTCGGACTGAGTCAGGTTCACTTGGACAAACAAATAGACGTAGCCGGTTCGTAGCGTGCTGGACCGGGTTTTCTTCACACCCGAGTGGGAGGTGCTCTTCCCTCAGTGCACACTCGTAGCCGAAACGCGCATTGGTTCGGATCACGTGCCATTGATTTTCTCCTCAGGGGAGGATTACATCAGAAGTAGCCCTAGATTTTACTTCGAAACGGCGTGGTTTGAATCAGAGGGTTTCGCGCAAATGGTTGTAGACCGTTGGTTGCTGATCCGCGCCCAACTTGGGCCGCAACGCGGGCCGACAGAATGCTGGAAAGCGGCGCCGGGCAATCTACGAGCGTTCCTGCGAGGGTGGGGTGCCAACCACGGCAGTGAGTCCAAGAGGGAAGAAGCTAGGATTGTGGACGAAATTGCACCGCTTGATGCTGAGGAAGATCGCCGCCCCTTCTCGGAAGGAGAATGGGGACATAGATATGCCTTGGAAAACTAAGTCATCGCAATCTTGGGAACTGAGGAGGAATACTGGCGACGTAGAGGCGGAGTCAAGTGGGTAACTAAAGGAGACGCGAACACCAGTTACTTCCACGCTTATGCTAACGGTTGGAAACGGAAGTGCTCCATTTTGCACCTTCAATCCGATAACGGTCTCTTATTGACCCAGGAGCAAATAGCGGCCCACATCTATGAGTTTTTTGTAGGCATTTTGGGGATAGTCGAGGACAAACTCTTGGCCTGCGGGAGGATCTGTGGGATCCAACGGAGCGGGTGTCGCAGGAGGAGAACGAAGGGCTCGTTCTGTCTTTCTTGCCGGAAGAGATCAACAAAGCCTTGGCTGACATGAAAACGGACACGACGCCCGGGCCGGACGGGTGGTCGGTCGATTTTGTCAAGAAGTTCTGGCCTTGCCTTAAGCATCTTTTTTACGTGATTGTTAATAGCTTTGTGTTGGGTGATACGTCTCCAATGTATCTATAATTTTTATTGTGCCATGTTATTTTATTATCAATTTTGGATGTTTTACAATTATTTTATAGTCATTTTTGGTACTAACCTATTGACATAGTGCCAAGTGTCAGTTGATGTTTTTCCCATGTTTTTTACACCACAGGAAATCAATATGAAACGGAGTCTAAATGCCACGAAACTCCACGATGATTTTTTATGGGCCAAGAGGAAGAAGATGGGCCCTGGTTGCACCTGGGGGAGTCCTGAGGAGGGGATAACCCACCAGGGCGCGCCAGGAGGCCCTGGCAAGCCTTGGTGGGTAGTGCCCACCTCGGGTAACCCCTCGGACCGCCTCTTTGCTCTATAAATACCCCAAAAATACAAAAACCCTATAAGCGTCGATGAAATATTCATCCAGCCGCCGCAGAGTCCAGAACCACCAGGTCCAATCTAGACAACATCACGGAGGGGTTCACCACTTCCATTGGTGCCTCTCCGATGATGCGTGAGTATTTATTTGTAGACCTTCGGGTCCGTAGTTAGTAGCTAGATGGCTTTCTCTCTCTCGCTGAATTCTCAATACAATGGTCTCTTGGAGATCCACATGATGTAACTCTTTTGCGATGTGTTTGTTGGGATCTGATGAACTTCGAGTTTATGATCAGTCATATCTTTTTATATCCATGAAAGTTATTTGAGTTTCTTTGATCTCTTATATGCATGATCTCTTATAGCCTCGTACTTCTTCTCCGATATTTGGGTTTTGTTTGGCCAACTTGATCTATTTATCTTGCAATGGGAAGAGGTGCCCGATAGTGGGTTCGATCTTATGGTGCTTGATCCAAGTGACAGAAAGGGAGCCGACACGTATGTATCATTGCTACTAAGGATAAAAAGATGAGATCTATTTCTACCGCCATGTCTACATCATGTCATCGTTCTTATTGCATTACTCCATTTTCCATGAACTTAATACACTAGATGCATGCTGGATAGCGGTCGATGTGTGGAGTAATAGTAGTAGATGCAGGCAGGAGTCGATCTACTAATCTTGGATGTGATGCCTATGTAATGATCATTGCCTGGATATCGTCATAATTATTTGAAGTTCTATCAATTGCCCAACAGTAATTTGTTTACCCACCGTTTCCTATTTTTCTCGAGAGAAGCCACTAGTGAAACCTACGGCCCCCGGGTCTTCTTTCTCATATATTTGCCTTGCGATCTACTTTTCCTTTGCATTTTTTTCAGATCTATTAAACAAAAAATACAAAAATACCTTGCTGCGTTTTATCTTTATTTATTTTATTTGGAGTTCGATCTATCATTCTACTACAATTTACCTCACGTCTATTTGCCTATCTTGAGGCGCCGTACCCCGGAAGGGATTGACAACCCCTTTAACACGCCGGGTTGCGAGGTGTTGTTGTTTGTGTGCAGGTGCTGCTTACGTTGTGTTGCTTGGATCTCCTACTAGTTCGATACCTTGGTTTCATAACTGAGGGAAATACCTACCGTCGCTATGCTACATCATCACTCCCTCTCCAGGGAAATACCGACGTAGTACCAGCTACCATCATTGGGCACGGTAGACTTGTCGCGTCTTAGTTACGGGGCAATTAGCTTGATACCTAAGGTAAAAGAGGTGGACAACATCAAGCATTTTAGACCGATCACCCTGATCAACGTGCCTTTCAAAATCTGTGTGAAAGCCTATGCTTTGCGCTTGGCTGTGATAGCACAACGCGTGATTATTTCTAGCCAGACCGGTTTCCTTAAACACCGTAACATCCTAGATGGACCCATTGCGCTTCAAGAAATAGTTCATGAGCTAAAGCGTACCAAGGCATAGGGTGTGTTACTTAAGTTAGATTTCGAGAAAGCCTATGACCGCGTGAACTGGGAGTTCGTGCGGGAGGTCCTCCTCAAAAAGGGCTTTGAGGCGGGATTTGTGCACCGCGTCATGCATCTTGTTTGTAGTGGACGCACAATGGTAACCATCAATGGTACAATGGGCAAATTCTTCCGCAACAAACGTGGCCTCCGGCAGGGAGACCCGAGCTCACCGCTTATTTTAAATTTTGTTGCGGATGCCCTTGCGGCCATGATAAAAAAGCAAGAGCTGCGGGACACATTAAAGGGCTCGTATCCCACCTAATCCTAGGTGGGGTTACACACCTACAATACATGGACGATATGATGCTACTACTCGAGCCCGATGATCATAGTATCGCCTCGATCAAGTTATTGCTTCTCGCTTTTGAGCGGGGCTGAAGATCAATTTCCTTAAGAGCGAAGTGCTCACCATTGGGATGGTTGATCAAGAAAGCACCCGGATCACTAATCTTCTTAATTGCAAGCTTGGGGGCTTCCCGATTAAATACCTTGACCTTCCAATCTTGCATAAGAATCTTACCATAGCAGAATGGGAGCCACTCTATGGCAATGCGGCCAACCGTGTGAGCCCTTGGAGGGGTAGGTTTATGTCTTCGGCAGCTAGGTTGATCCTCACCAATTCGAGCCTGTCCTCTCTCCCACTCTTTACAATGGGGATGTTCCTTCTCACGGATGGAGTCCACGTTAGGCTTGATACTCCGAGCTCTCGGTTCTTTTGGGAAGGAACCGGGACACTAGTAGAAAAAGGGGCTTTCGTTCGGGCCTGGCCAGCCCATTAGTCCCGTTTCTCCCACGAACCCGGACCAATGGAGGCATTTGTCCCGGTTCATGAGCCCAGGGGGCCAGGCGGGCCCTCGTGGGCATTGGTCCCGGTTCATCTGGGCCCATTTGTCCCGGTTCGTCTGGGCCCATTTGTCCCGGTTCTTGGAACAAACCGCGACCAATGGGCCTCGCTCCTGGCCCACAACCATTGGTCCCGGTTCGTGGCAGGAACCGGGACAGAAGGATGACCTTTAGTCCCGGTTCCAACCACGAACCGGGACAAATGAGTTGCCTATATCACTACAAAAAAATACACTTCCGTGATGATACGTGTTTGTCATAGTAGGTCGCGTTTTTTGTCATGCATGTACATCCATGACAAATTTATGACAGAATCAATATAGTAATACTTGTGCTGTCGTAGAAGTATTCCATGACATTACCAAAATTATCATCACGGAAGTGTCCACTTCCATGACGATAAATCGCGCGTCACAGAAGTGCTTTCGTCAAGGGTGACCCACACGTGGCATCCACCGTAAGGGAACGCCGTTAAGCTATCGGGTCGGGTTTTGGATCCGATAGCCCGTTAATAGCCCCGACCAATGGGAAATTTCCATGTGTGAAATTCTTATTGGCCGGACGAAACACGTGTCAGCTCGTCAGTGGGTCAGATAGGCGCCTATGATACGTCGACACGTGGCATGGCCCAACAGAGGCCCACTCCTGTGAAAAGGCCGGCCTGTTTGACTTGGTCAAAAGGTGGCGGGCCGGTCCATGTAAAGCATGTTAACGGCCTGTTCGCATATAGCCCATTTACAGCCCGCTAACCCAAGGACCGTTACGCCCTATCCGAATTAGGCCCAGTAGCATCATCTGGGCCACCCAGTATGATTCCAGCCCGTTTTCACTTCTGGCCCATGACATCTTTCGGCCCATATGAGGCCCTATGTAACTCTTGGCCTATTAACGACCCATGGTGAAACTGGCCCGTAATGAACAGTGTATCACTTTACACCCATTAATGGCCCGTGGT
Source organism: Aegilops umbellulata (assembly GCA_032464435.1). Lineage (NCBI taxonomy): Eukaryota > Viridiplantae > Streptophyta > Magnoliopsida > Poales > Poaceae > Aegilops > Aegilops umbellulata. Next base: position 356,245,590 of record CP136059.1, on the reverse strand, counting down.
GAAACTGGCCCGTAATGAACAGTGTATCACTTTATACCCATTAACGGCCCATTATTCCGTTGGGCCGTTTCCAGCCCATGTTATCTTTCTGCCTTCTGAGAGCCCATTTATTCTTGGGCTCATTTCCAGCATTCGTTTACTTACGGCCTGTTATTGTCATTTTCTGCTTGTGGGCCAAATTCAGCCCGTGGTTGCAGTCGGCCCGTTTGTGGTCCGTTAATACGTTGGGCCGTTTTCATAGCGTCATAAAATACGACCTATTAACGATGGCCCGTTATGGTCGGCCCATGAACGGACGATTCCAACTCTAGCCCGTTTACGGCCATAATGCGGCATGTTATTGGCCCATGTTTGGCCATCGATCATACTGCCCGTATAAGGCCCATTGATGATACGGCCCGTAGAAGGCCCATTGTTTCTATGGCCCATAGAAGGCCCACTATTTCTACGGCCCGTAGGAGGCCCAATGTCACTACAGTAAATATTAGCCCATGGTTATTGTGGCCTAGTTTTAAGAAATAGGTTATTGCAGCCACTAGCAAACCGTGGAAAAAGAACTGCAATGACTAGAAGCAAACAGATAAACAAGACAACAAGGAAATAAATAAGCAAGCAACTTACGCTAGACTATCACGGCTATCACACATATTACATCCACTGGGCATCAAAGTTCGCCACCAGTGCAAATAAACGCGCCGACAAAAGAATATACAAAACCGAGAGCACTTCAGAAGGCACTAGGCCTAGCCAGGTCGGCCCCCCCCCAAGCAGCTGAAGAAGCTGAGTAGACCTTAGTTGTGTCAATGATAGATGCATCACGGCAGTCCTCTTACATCTTCATTGCATCTTTTGACTTCAAGTCGGAGCTGAGCTGAAGCAAGCCTTTCCACTTTAAGTTGAGACTGAAGAAGTCGAACTGATTGAGGTAGTGACTGCACAGAGGTTGTCTCACACCTGCTGGTGAGTAGCTTCAACTCACTATCTTCATCAAGATAGGACCTTGGGTCATCTCACTGTCCTCAAGATGGTTTGGCTCACTATCTTCCCTAAAGTTCTGCCTGGCGTAAGAGATACGAGTCTGAAAGAGAAACAAGGAGACACATAACAGGTTTCACAATTATATAAGCAAATAAATGGATCTGTTCTACATAAGGAACATGTTTTTACAACTACAATTTGAAACTGGTAGTTGTTCCAAACATCCAATCAGATGTAAACAGCAAAGAAAACAGCAGTGGAGGAAATGATGCCTATCCTAATCTATACTAGAACAAAGTTTGAAGGCTTGAGGAGGATGAACTTACATTACATGTTAACACGGGCGGGACAAAGCCCTTCTCCATGTTGATGGAAGGATAATTCAATAAATTCCCCAAAGAAAATTCTTTATAAGCGTTGCCGTTATTCTACATTTTGCAAAGAGTAAATATCGATCAAATAATATTGGAAGAAACAGAGGATAATGAAGCTCAGGTGCAGACTGATGATACATAATCAAATAGCAATTAATTAAGTACAGCGTTACAAGGCAAAAGGGAGAGAGGTACTGACAAGAGCAATGCAGAGCCCATTATTGTTTTGAGATCGTATGATCCTTTGAGCAAGGAGATTCATCTGAAATTAGTTTTCATACAAGAGAGAAGGTAAGGCACAAGCAGAAATTTAGGAGTTCAAATTTTGAATTGATATCATAGACAGTACCTGACGCTGGGCTCCCAATAGTTCTAATAGGGGTTTGGCCACTAGAGTAGGGGTAAAGTGTGGTACAGTTGGGCCTGTGTTTTCTGTGGCTGCTGATCTATCTGATTTAACAGGTATCACTACCTTTTCCAAATACCTAGTTTGTACTCCTTGAGGATCTGCACTCACCCTCTTCCTTTTGGACATCTATTACTAAAGAACAACATTTGACTGGAAAAACATAGTGTGACAATGATACGTCTCCAACGTATCTATAATTTTTGATTGCTCCATGCTATATTATCTACTGTTTTGGACTATATTGGGCTTTATTTTCCACTTTTATATTATTTTTGGGACTAACCTATTAACCGGAGGCCCAACCCAGAATTGTTGTTTTTTGCCTATTTCAGTGTTTCGAAGAAACAGAATATCAAACAGAGTCCAAACATAAACATCCTTTTTGGAACATGATTTTCTTCCCGATTATGATCCAGGAGACTTGGACCCTACTCGAAGAAGTACCGGAGGCGGTCACGAGGGTGGGGGGCACGCCCCCCCTACAGGGCGCACCCCCTGCCTCGTGGGCCCATCGGTGCTCCACCAACATACTCCTTCCTCCTATATATATCCACGTACCCCCAAACGATTAGAACAGGAGCCAAAAACCTAATTCCACCGCCGCAACTTTCTGTATCCACGAGATCCCATCTTGGGGCCTGTTCTGGAGCTCCGCCAGAGAGGGCCGTCCTCACGGAGGGCTTCTACATCATCATAGCCTCTCCGATGAAGTGTGAGTAGTTTACCTCAGACCTTCGGGTCCATAGTTATTAGCTAGATGGCTTCATCTCTCTTTTTGGATCTCAATACAATGTTCTCCCCCTCTCTTGTGGAGATCTATTTGATGTAATGTTCTTATTTTGCGGTGTGTTTGTTGAGACCGATGAATTGTGGGTTTATGATCAAGTCTATCTATGAACAATATTTGAATCTTCTCTGAATTCTTTTATGTATGATTGGTTATCTTTGCAAGTCTCTTCGAATTTTCCGTTTGGTTTGGCCAACTAGATTGGTAGTTCTTGCCATGGGAGAAGTGCTTAGCTTTGGGTTCGATCTTGCGGTGTCCTTTCCCGGTGACAGAAGGGGCAGCAAGGCACGTATTGTATCGTTGCCATCGAGGATAACAAGATGTGGTTTATTTCATATTGCATGAATTTATCTCTCTACATCATGTCATGTTGCTTAAAGCGTTACTCTTTTTTTAACTTAATACTCTAGATGCATGCTGGATAGCGGTCGATGAGTGGAATAATAGTAGTAGATGCAGAATCATTTCGATCTACTTGTCACGGACGTGATGCCTATATACATGATCATGCCTAGATATTCTCATAACTATGCTCAATTCTGTCAATTGCTCAATAGTAATTTGTTCACCCACCGTAGAAAACTTATGCTCTTGAGAGAATCCACAAGTGAAACCTATGGCCCCCGGGTCTATTCTCACAATATCAATCTCCATCACTTTAATCTTGCTTTGTTTTTTTACTTTGTCTTTTACTTTTCACTCTGCATCTTTATATCAAAAATACCAAAAATATTATCTCTATTAGATCTCACTCGCATAAGAGACCGTGAAGGGATTGACAACCCCTAATCGCGTTGGTTGCGAGTTGCTATCGATTTGTGCAGGTACGAGGGACTTGAGCGTGGCCTCCTACTGGATTGATACCTTGGTTCTCAAAAACTGAGGGAAATACTTAAGCTACTCTGCTTCATCATCCTCTCCTCTTCGGGGAAAACCAACGCAAGCTCAAGAGGTAGCAAGAAGAATTTCTGGTGCCGCTCCCGAGGAGTCTACGCAAAAAGTCAACATACCAAGTACGCATCACAATCCCTATCTCCCGCATTACATTAGTTGCCCTTTGCCTCTCGTTTTCCTCTCCCCCACTTCACCCTTGCCGTTTTATTCGCCCTCTCTTTCCCAATCTCCTTCTCCTTCGCCTTCTCCGTTTGCCTTTTTGTCGCTTGCCTTTTGTTTGCTCGTGTGTTGGATTGCTTGTTTGTCGCGATGGCTCAAGATACTACCAAATTGTGTGACTTCACCAATACCAACAATAATGATTTCCTTAGCACTCCGACTGCTCCTCTTGCCAATACTGAATCTTGTGAAATCAATACTGCTTTGTTGAATCTTCTTATGAAAGATCAATTCACCGGCCTTCCTAGTGAAGATGCCGCTACTCATCTGAATAGCTTCGTTGATTTATGTGATTTGCAAAACAAAAAAGATGTCGATAATGATGTCGTTATATTGAAGCTATTTCCTTTTTCGCTTAGAGATCGTGCTAAAGCTTGGTTTTCGTCTTTGCCTAAAAATAGTATTGATTCTTGGAACAAGTGCAAAGATGCTTTTATCTCTAAGTATTTTCCTCCCGCTAAGATCATCTCTCTTAGAAACGATATTATGAATTTTAAGCAACTTGATCACGAACATGTTGCACAAGCTTGGGAGAGAATGAAAGTAATGATACGTAATTTGCCCTACTCATGGTTTAAATTTGTGGATGATTATACAAAAAAATTATGCTAGATTGAATTTTGCTTCTAGAAATCTTTTAGATTCAGCCGCGGGAGGCACTTTTATGGAAATCACTTCAGGAGATGCTACTAAACTCCTAGATAATATTATGGTTAGTCATTCTCAATGGCATACTGAAAGATCTTCTACTAAAAAAGTGCATGCGATAGAAGAAATCAATGTTTTGAGTGGAAAGATGGATGAACTTATGAAATTATTTGCTACTAAGAGTGTTTCTTCTGATCCTAATGATATGCCTTTGTCTACTTTGATTGAGAATAAGAATGAATCTATGAATGTGAATTTTTTTGGTAGGAATAATTTTGGTAACAACGCATATATAGGGAATTTTAATCCTAAGCCATATCCTAGTAATCCTTCTAATAATTATGGAAATTCCTACAACAACTCTTATGGAAATTATAATAAGATGCCCTCTGAATTTGAGAATAGTGTTAAAGAGTTTATGAATTCACAAAAGAATTTTAATACTTTGCTTGAAGAGAAATTGCTTAAAGTTAATGATTTGGCTAGGAACGTTGATAGAATTTCTCTTGAGGTTGATTCTTTAAAGCTTATATCTATTCCTCCTAAGCATGATATCAATGAGTCTCTCAAAGCTATGATAATTTCCATTGATGAGTGCAAGAAAAGAACCGCTAGGATGCGTGCTTCAAAAGATGCCTTTATTAAAGTGTGTTCTTCCAATAACTATGAAAATCAAGATGAAGATCTAAAAGTTATTGATGTGTCTCCTATCAAACCTTTGTTTTGGAATATGAATCTTGATGAAACTGAATATGATCTTCCTTTACCTAGAAGGCGTTCCAAAAATTCGGAGTATTTAGATCTCTATGATGAAATTGATGAAAGTGGGATTGAAAGAAATAAAAATTTAGATGTTGCTAAACCCACTATATTGGATTTCAAGGAATTTAATTATGAAAGTTGCTCTTTTATTGATTGTATTTCCTTATTGCAATCCGTGCTAAATTCTCCGCATGCTTATAGTCAAAAGAAAGCATTCACCGAACATATTGTTGATGCCTTGATGCAATCTTATGAAGAAAAACTTGAGTTGAAAGTCTCTGTCCCTAGAAAACTCTATGATGAGTGGGAACTAACCATTAAAATTAATGTTAAATCTCATGAGTTTTATGCTTTGTGTGATTTGGGTGCTAGTGTCTCCACTATCCCCAAGACTTTGTGTGATTTGCTAGATTTCCGCGACCTTGAAAATTGCTCTTTAAACTTGCATCTCACGGATTCTACTATTAAGAAACCTATGGGAAGGATTAATGATGTTCTTATTGTTGCAAATAGGAATTATGTGCCCGTAGATTTCATTGTTCTTGATATAGATTGCAATCCTTCTTGCCCTATTATTCTTGGTAGACCTTTCCTTAGAACGGTTGGTGCGATTATTGATATGAAGGAAGGGAATATTAGATTCCAATTTCCATTAAAAGGTGCATGGAACGCTTTCCAAGAAAGAAAATAAAATTGCCATATGAAACCATCATGAGAGCCACTTATGGATTGCCTTCCAAAGATGGCCATACCTAGATCTATCCTCGCTTTTATGCCTAGCTAGGGGCGTTAAACGATAGCGCTTGTTGGGAGGCAAGCCAATTTTATTTTTAGTTTTTTGTGCTTTTTCTTATGTTAGGGAATAAATAACCCATCTACCTTCTGTTTGGATGTGGTTTTGTGTTTTAATTAGTGTTTGTGCCAAGCTAGACCTATTGGATCTTCTTGGATGATAGTTATTTGATCTTGTTGTAATTTCCAGAAACTTTGCATTCAGTGCCCGAATTATTAAAAATCATCAGAACGCGATAAAATATTGATTCCAATTGCTGCTAATCAATACAAATTGTCTATGTCGTCTAATTTTGGTAGATTTTTTGGAGTTCCAGAAGTTTGCGTTAGTTACAGATTACTACATACTGTTCTGTTTTTAACAGATTCTGTTTTTCGTGTGTTGTTTGCTTATTTTGATGAATCTATGGTTAGTAAAATAGTTTATAATCCATAGAGAAGTGGGAATACAGTAGGTTTAACACCAAAATAAATAAAGAATGGGTTCATTACAGTACCTTGAAGTGGTTTTATGTTTTCTTTCTCTAACGGAGCTCATGAGATTTCTATTGAGTTTTGTGTTGTGAAGTTTTCAAGTTTTGGGTGAGTTCTTTTGATGGATTATGGAACAAGGAGTGGCAAAAGCCTAAGCTTGGGGATGCCCATGGCACCCCCAATATAATCCAAGGACACCAAAAAGTCAAAGCTTGGGGATGCCCCGGAAGGCATCCCCTCTTTCGTCCACTTCCATCGGTAATTTACTTGGAGCTATATTTTTATTCACCAACATGATATGTGTTTTTCTTGGAGCGTCTTGTATTATTTGTGTCTTCGTTTGTTAGTGTGCCACAATCATCCTTGCTGTACACACATTTTGAGAGAGTCATCTATGAATTAAAATTTGTTAGAATACTCTTTGTGCTTCACTTATATCTTTTGAGCGTTATAATTTTGCTCTATGTGCTTCACTTAGATCTTTTAGAGCACGGTGGTGGTTCGTTTTAAAGAAACTATTGATCTCTCATGCTTCACTTAAATTATTTTTAGAGTTGTAATAGCATGGTAAATTGCTTAATATTAATATGCTTGGTATTCATGATTTGTGAAATTTTCTTTTGAGTGTGTTGAATACTAAGAAAATATTGAAGCATGATAATTGTTTTGAGATATTGAGGTGATAATATTAGAGTCATGCTAGTGGAAGTAGTTGTGAATTTAAATAATACTTGCGTTGAAGTTTGTGATTCCCGTAGCATGCATGTATGGTGAACCGTTATGTAACGAAGTCAGAGCATGAAGTGTTTATTGATTGTCCTCCTTATGAGTGGTGGTCGGGGACGAGCGATGGTCTTTTCCTACCAATCTATCCCCCTAGGAGCATGCGCGTAATACTTTGCTTTGATAACTTCTAAATTTTTGCAATAAGTATATGAGTTCTTTATGACTAATGTTGAGTCCATGGATTATATGCACTTTTTCCCATCCTTCCACCATTTCTAGCCTCTCTAATACCGCGCACTTTTCGCCGGTATCATACACCCACCATATACCTTCCTCAAAACAGCCACCATACCTACCTATCATGGCATTTCCATAGCCATTCCAAGATATATTGCCATGTAACTTTCCACCGTTCCGTTTATAATGACACGCTCCATCATTGTCATATTGCTAGCATGATCATGTAGTTGACATCGTATTTGTGGCAAAGCCACCATTCATAATTCTTTCATACATGTCACTCTTGATTCATTGCATACCCCGGTATCCCGCCGGAGGCATTCATATAGAGTCATATCTTGTTCTAAGTATCGAGTTGTAATTGTTGAGTTGTAAGAAAAATAAAAGTGTGATGATCATCCTTTTTAGAGCATTGTCCCAAGTGAGGAAAGAATGATGGAGACCATGATTCCCCCACAAGTCGGGATGAGACTCCGGACGAAAAATAAAAATATATAAAAAAAGAGGCCATAAAAAAGAAAAGGCCCAAATAAAAAATGAGAGAAAAAGAGAGAAGGGACAATGCTACTATCCTTTTACCACACTTGTGCTTCAAAGTAGCACCAAGATCTTCATGATAGAGTGTCTCCTATGTTGTCACTTTCATATACTAGTGGGAATTTTTCATTATAGAACTTGGCTTGTATATTCCAATGATGGGCTTCCTCAAAATGCCCTAGGTCTTCATGACCAAGCGAGTTTCTTTTGTTGAGCTTTCACATACTTATAGCTCTAGTGCATCCGTTGCATGGCAATCCCTACTCACTCACATTGATATCTATTAATGGTCATCTCCATAGCCCGTTGATACGCCTAGTTGATGTGAGACTATCTTCCCCTCTTTTTGTCTTCTCCACAACCACCGTTCTATTCCACATATAGTGCTATATCCATGGCTCACGCTCATGTATTGCGTGAAGGTTGAAAAAGTTTTGAAAATGTTAAAGTATGAAACAATTGCTTGGCTTGTTATCGGGGTTGTGCATGATTTAAATACTTTGTGTGGTGAAGATGGAGCATAGCCAGACTATATGAATTTGTAGAGATAACTTTCTTTGGCCATGTTATTTTGAGAAGACATAATTGCTTTAATAGTATGCTTGAAGTGTTATTACTTTTATGTCAATCTGAACTTTTGTCTTGAATCTTTCTAATCTGAATATTCATACCACAATTAAGAAATTTTGCATTGAAATTATGCCAAGTAGCACTTCGCATCAAAAATTATCCTTTTATCATTTACCTACTCAAGGACGAGCAGGAATTAAGCTTGGGGATGCCTGATACATCTCCAACGTATCTATAATTTTTGATTGCTCCATGCTATATTATCTACTGTTTTGGACTATATTGGGCTTTATTTTCCACTTTTATATTATTTTTGGGACTAACCTGTTAACCGGAGGCCCAGCCCAGAATTGTTGTTTTTTTGCCTATTTCAGTGTTTCGAAGAAACAAATATCAAACGGAGTCCAAACATAAAAATCCTTTTTGGAACGTGATTTTCTTCCCGATTATGATCCAGGAGACTTGGACCCTACTCCAAGAAGTACCGGAGGCGGTCACGAGGGTGGGGGGCGCGCCCCCCTACAGGGCGCGCCCCCTGCCTCGTGGGCCCCTCGGTGCTCCACCGACGTACTCCTTCCTCCTATATATATATCCACGTACCCCCAAACGATCAAAACAGGAGCCAAAAACCTAATTCCACCGCCGCAACTTTCTGTATCCACGAGATCCCATCTTGGGGCCTGTTCCGGAGCTCCGCCGGAGAGGGCCGTAATCACGGAGGGCTTCTACATCATCATAGCCTCTCCGATGAAGTGTGAGTAGTTTACCTCAGACCTTCGGGTCCATAGTTAATAGCTAGATGGCTTCTTCTCTCTCTTTGGGTCTCAATACAATGTTCTCCCCCTCCCTTGTGGAGATCTATTTGATGTAATGTTCTTCTTTTGCGGTGTGTTTGTTGAGACCGATGAATTGTGGGTTTATGATCAGGTCTATCTATGAACAATATTTGAATCTTCTCTGAATTATTTTATGTATGATTGGTTATCTTTGCAAGTCTCTTCGAATTTTCCGTTTGGTTTGGCCAACTAGATTGGTAGTTCTTGCCATGGGAGAAGTGCTTGGCTTTGGGTTCGATCTTGCGGTGTCCTTTCCCAGTGACAGAAGGGGCAGCAAGGCACGTATTGTATCGTTGCCATCGAGGATAACAAGATGGGGTTTATTTCATATTGCATGAATTTATCTCTCTACATCATGTCATCTTGCTTAAAGCGTTACTCTTTTTTTAACTAAATACTCTAGATGCATGCTGGATAGCGGTCGATGAGTGGAGTAATAGTAGTAGATGCAGAATCGTTTCGATCTACTTGTCACGGACGTGCTGCCTATATACATGATCATGCCTAGATATTCTCATAACTATGCTCAATTTTGCCAATTGCTCAATAGTAATTTGTTCACCCACCGTAGAAAATTTATGCTCTTGAGAGAAGCCACAAGTGAAACCTAAGGCCCCCGGGTCTATTCTCACCATATCAATCTCCATCACTTTAATCTTGCTTTGTTTTTACTTTGTCTTTTACTTTTCACTCTGCATCTTTATATCAAAAATACCAAAAATATTATCTCTATTATATCTCACTCTCGTAAGAGACCGTGAAGGGATTGACAACCCCTAATCGCGTTGGTTGCGAGTTGCTATCGATTTGTGCAGGTACGAGGGACTTGAGCGTGGCCTCCTACTGGATTGATACCTTGGTTCTCGAAAACTGAGGGAAATACTTACGCTACTCTGCTGCATCATCCTCTCCTCTTCGGGGGAAACCAACGTAAGCTCAAGAGGTAGCACACGACACATGGAATAGGTACAGAAAATGGATAGGTATGGCATATATTCATATATGATGCTTAAGCTAAGCAGATGGTGTAACAAAGTAGAAGTAATGCAAGAGGTCAAAAGGAAAACATGTGCGACCAATACAACTTTGCAAAGTTAGAGCAGGCACCTTGATGGGTGAATAAGATAGGCCATCCTCCACCATGCCAAGTTTGTTAGCCAGTGGATTGTTGTGCAATATTCCTCTCGTGCGCCCATTATCATATTCATTTTGATAATGTTCAATATCTGACATGCATGAAAACATAAAAACAAGTGAGATTTTCTATGTAATGCAGAAGTGATTCTAATCCAATACCGCCTCCATGTAAACCCCTTTGTGTTATCTCTGCAATTCTTTTAAAAGATGCCATGCATGCTGTAATTTGTTGTGTGCATTAATATAATGTGGCCTACTACTCAAAATATGAGAGCTCCAGAAGTGATGACACTTCGCAGATGATAGCTTCAACATATAGTAAACAAGAACAAGTCGACCTGACCTGACAGATTTAAAATATACTAAGGGAGAACAACTTGACCTGACCAGTCGACCGCAAGAGAAGAGTATCATCTTAAAGAAGAGCAGAAGAGCAAGCAGATTTGAGATACTACAAGTCTTTTAATACAATGTCGGCTGGCCACCCATGATGAACCAGAGCACAGAGAAATACTATTCTTTCTGGTCTCTCCATATGTGGCTCACATGCATTTCAAAACTAAAGTAGGAATATTTAGCTAACCAATTAAACATCTCTGAGTTTTACTAATATCAGCAATAATATCATATATGAATTTGTACAACTAAGCTTGTTTAGCTCGATGGGTGGAGCAGTGCTATTACGACACGAACCACGTAGGCTGATTGTGGTCATCATAAAATGGGGAAAACATAAGCATGATGAGTACAGTGTTGACCGTGGCAGTGGGATGGCAGATCTAAAGCTGCCAACCGCACAAAGGGTAGTTAGCAACCGATGTTTCCTTTGAAATAACAACTAAGATTTGGTATGGACAATAAAGTACGGTCAACAAGTGACAAAGAAATGCAATTATGATGTCTCTCTATATGTCGCGACATGCATTTGGAAACTCAAGTGGGACCTTTAGCTAACCAATCAAATGTGTCAGTTAACTAATATTAGTATCATATCACAATCATATTTGAACAACTAAGCTTTCGAATTCTGAGTGTCGTGTTGTTTAGCTTGAAGGGTGGAATAATGCTATACTACTAGGGAAAACCCTAGTAGTAGCGCGGGTTTTTAGGATATCAGCAGCGTGGGGGGCCGCGCTACCAATAAGGCGCTACAGCTAACTCCTAGTAGTAGCGTTGTATGTACCTGCACTACTACTATTGACTATAGCAGCAGCGCTTTTACAGAACGCGCTGCTATTAGTTAGCTGTAGCGATTTCCTAGCCCCGCGCTACTGCTATATCTTTCATCATTTCAACCCCGTTTCAGCTTCAATAAACTACAATTTCGAGATACTAGGTACTACTAGATATCAATTTCATAAAGGCATAAAGCATTATAGTTACTAGGTAGTATTCCCTCGGTTCCAAATTACTCGTTGTGGTTTTAGTTCAAATTTGAACTAAAACCACGACGATTAATTTGAAATGGAGGGAGTACTAGATAACAATTTCATATATACTAACATGCATCCTCAAGCAGTACTAGGTGATATCGACGACGATCATCATATGTAGTTTTAGATGATATCGACGACGATCATCATATGTACTTCTACATGATATCGACGGCAATCATCATATGTAGTTCTAGATGATATAGCCACACACACACATATGTAGTTCAAGATGATATCGACGACGATCATTATCCTCAAGCCTGGGTGGCGGGTGTTCCTGATAGTAATTAGGATGGCCTGTCCAACACGAAGATTCTTGCCAACGAGGAATCTCTTCCACTCAACCAAGTTTTAGTGTGTGCGACCGTCGTCTGTGTCCATGTGGTAAGTACAGGTGGTGACGGAGCCCCTTGCGGTAAGGCGTAGTCCAGCTGAGCCTTCTTCATCAGGCTCGATACCACAACTCGCAGATAGGTTCTTTGGCAATTTCTGAATAACAAAAACATATCAATTAATAAATAGCTTGGCACATACTCTTGCAAATATATTTCTATTAAGTCTACATTTCTACACTATCAAAAGACACAGTACTACGCATTTTTACTAATTAATCATGAATTCTACTAATAAGTATATATGGATTATCTACTAGATTCCACATAGCATATCATCGGATTCACTAAGCATATCATCGGATAATTTGCATTTGTAAGTATAACAATAAATCATCTATATATATATATATATATATATATATATATATATATATATATATATATATATATATATATATATATATATATATATATCATCAACTTACTACAGTTAGTATAACATACCATTTCATGCCGATCGACCATGGTACTTGTCAGGTGGGTCACGAATGGCACCCCGATAAAGTCATCACGTGGCGGAATTATGTCCCATAGGTTGCGCACCTTCTCCTCGCTCAGCCTCATTCTTTGAGCTACGATAGCTTCATGAAGTGGGTTCTTATCATCTTCATCACCTTCGTCATCTTCATCATCTTCGTCATCTTCATCATCTTCTACCAGGTTGAGATAAATGACAACCAGCTTGGGTCTTTCTGCTCTGAAGGAGAACCTGATCAACTCACCACCAGTAAGATGCATGTGGGCGACGAAACGGGCCCATCCATCTCCTCCAATCTGCGACATATTGCTTCCTTTCTCGACCTCCATAGTGTACGGGCCCCCAGGAGCCTCAAATGTCACAGTGTCTCCTGTCAGCTTGTTGAATTTCAACCTCACATTGCATAGGACGATCTGTGTAAAAAAAAGCAAAATGACACAATGCAGTAATGTCAACACTAAAAATAAAATAGTTGTTACATTTCATCTAATTTCTTACCGCCGCATGACGAAAACTCGGCTGGAAGTAGATGCCGAACAACTTGGCAGTTGCAAGGCTGCTGGCGCACCTTGACTTGCACAGTCAACATAGTGGTGGTGGTGGCGGCGCCATTTTCCTAAAGCAATATGAGCAAAGGATTAACGATCCACTTCACAGGAAAGAAAAACAGTAGTATGTGATTGTAACTAAATTGGCACCTACATTTTGCCAAAAAATAACTTATTACAAAAAAGCAAAAACATCTACATATCCATGTACAGAAAAAATAACAATAAAATGATGCATACTAAATTAACTAGCCTACTAAATCAACTAAATCAACTAGCCTACTAAATCAACTAAATCAAAATGTTGCATATGAACTAGCCTACTAAATCAAAATGTAGCAGGGAGGAGGGAGAAGGAGGGCGACTCGAGGAGGGAGAAGAGAGTAGGACGGAGGAGGAAGGCGGAGCAAGGAGGGGCCGGCCGGCGGCGAGTCGAGGGAGGACGGAGGAGGAGGGCAGTACCGAGTCCAGCGAGGAGGAGGAGTTGACGGCGGCACAGAGGGAAGAGGGGTAGGCGACAACGGCCGGCGGGGGAGGACCGACGCGCGGGGGGGTTGAGGGGGAGTGAGTCTGAGTGTGTGAGTGTGGATCGTGGAGAGGAGCGTACGTGGGGGTGGAGATAGCTAGTTTTAGTAGTAGCGCTCTAAAGGCAAAGGCGCTACTGCTAAACTACCTATCAGTTGCGCGGCCCGAGTAAACGAGTTGCCGCTAGAACTAGCTTCGCGGCGGGGTCGTGGGAATTTTAGTAGTAACGTGTTTATAACAAGACGTGCTACTGCTAGAACTTTATCTGCAGCGCAGTTTGCACAGGCACGCTACTGCTACTTAGCACCAGCGTGCTTTTTTTACCCTCGCTACTGGTAAAGTTCTGTGTATAAGGTTTTCCCTAGTAGTGCTAGTACGACAGAAAGCACCTACACAGATCATAGTAGAGTAGATAAAAGGGGAAAACCCTAACCATCAAGAGAAAAATCAGGAAAGTGGAACTAGCTGGACCAGTGGGTGGCGCACATGCTTTTTGAAACGAATATAGGAACATTAGGTGACCAATTAAACGTTCTCTATTTTAGTGATATGAGGATCATATCAGATTCGTATTTCAACATGTAAGCTTTGGGTTGAGGTCTTGAGGAGCAGTGCTAGCACGACACGAAGCACCTACGATGATGGTAGTAAATATAAAGGGGGGAAACCATAAGCTTTACGAGTATAGTGCTCGTGCCAGGGAGGATCTGAAGGTGCAAACCGGACAAAGCTACTTCGCAACCAATGTTTGATTTCAACTAGCCACTACAATTTGGTACGGACAAGAAAAGTACAGTAAACAAATTACGATCTATTTTCCGGGTGAGATCAATAACTTAAGCACATATGGAAGAGTACCACCTCTCTTGCGACGCCATGTAGGCCTATGCTGATACGTTGAGGGTGCTGCGGGTGCGATGGCTGTCGGCGGCGGGGAAGAAGACTTTAGACGGCAAACGGCCAGGTCGGGGGATATATCCTGTTGCCGTGGACGAGGCGGTCATAGGAGCGGCAACGACAAGGTGGACGACGGCGCCGATGATGCGAGAGGAGGCGATGAAAGGATCCTGGTCCAACGTCGTGGATGAGAGACGTCCATCTCTTGCAGTGGACGACGGGGTAGGGGTAGTGGCTCCGTCAAGGGTGAGGATGGCGTGACGGACGGAGGAGGTTGGGCACAGTGCGGAGGTTGTCCTTCCGCCGAAGGTGTATGAATGGGGAAATGGAGGGGAGGCGGGATCTCAAACTTTGGGACAAGCTTCTCTGAAATGGGGGAAAGTTATGAACTTATCCCCCTGTTTAAAATTTCGGACATCGCGTCGGTTGGGGATAGGACGGTAATCTCGCATCTCCAAAATATTTGCCAGTAACTATTTCGGGCGAGGAGAGGGTTTTTTGCTGCCCACGGTTGGCGCCCACGGTGTATGAACGGGGCTGACAGGTAGGGCCGTTGTGTCACGTCTGATGGAAGTTACACATCTGCCCCTATTTAAAATATTAGCCTACATCAATTTCGGGAGAGGAGAGGGTGTTTTGCCGCCCACGGTTGGCGCCCATGCTTTATGAACGGGGCTGACAGGTAGGGCGGTTGTGTCACGTCTGATGGAAGTTACACATCTGCCCCTATTTAAAATATAAGCCTACATCGATTTCGGACGAGGAGAGTTTGTTTTGCCGCCCACCGTGTATGAATGGGGAAATGGAGGAAGAGACACATGTCTTTCGGACGAGCTTGAATCAAATGTGTTTTCCCGCCCACGTTTGGCGCCCACCGTGTCTGAATGGGCTCAGAGGCCGTCGTGTCACATCTTATTGAAGTTACTAGTCTACCCCTATCGCAGCAGTGTAAATCCTGTCAATAAGGATGTCAAATGTAAGGGGTAGACAGTAATTTCCATCTCGCAAACACTTGCTTCGGGGAGCCCACAAATTATAGTGGGTGTTTAGCCGCTTCACTCAAAACTTGGGAGAATTAGCATTCACGTTTGCCCAGGGACCTGGCAAACTAAATTCAAATCCAATTTGTATTCGATTACGAATATCCCCAGATAATTATATGTTTTGTTATTTATTTCTTCAAAACCACAGCAAAGATTTATTCCACATTTATATATGATTATGATTTAGAAATGTCGTGATCTTTGAATTCAGTAGGTTGGATACACTCTGAGTCAAACAGTTATTTCATCCAATAAAATATGCTCACACGAAAAACAGTTCACCTTATGTCAACCATACAAGTACTGAGGATTACCTCGCCTAAAAAATTCGGATCATTACAACACATGGACAACATAGGGGGTCTTGCAACATAATCCATTCAGAGACATGACACAACATGCAAGTACAATAATCTAATGAAAATTTCAACTGGTATCTAAAGAAGAACTGGGATTATCTTGGGCTTCAAATAGCAGAAACAGCAGGACCTCCTCCGTCTTCAAATGCAACATTCTTACTTCCTCCAATTCTTGGGTTGCTTGCATAGTGCGTGCCACTAATTCCGTAATTTCCAGCCTCAAGATAAATATTACCTCATTCATGGCAGCCACACCATCTCTTTCTACCTCTAGTAGAGCCTCAAGCACTAGAATATATGTGCTCAGACTGCTCTCCGGCGGTGTTGCCTTTGAACTGCTACCATCTGGTAACATGGATGGTGCACTGTTTCCACAAATAGATTCTGGGGTTGTACATTGTGTCCTAGTGTGAACGGCATCCTGAAAGGTTTCCGCTGGACATCAGTAAGAGATAGTTATCGTATGATCTAGGCAGTAAGCTTACATGGTAAACGACGGACGAATTATTGCCGAGCATAGCAAACTATATTTAAATGGTTCGAAGCAGCATCAGCCGAAAAGAAATTAAAATGGTAAGATGAAACTAGGGATGTAAGTGGCAAATAAACGAAATCCGCCAGTCCCATCTAGTTAGTTTTTGCTACCTCCCTAGTTCATTTTCCTAAAAAAACAAAAACTCTTTTGAACTATCACACCACTAGTGGAATTTAATCGGCATTAAACCGGACCCAGTTGACATCCCTAGTTGAAAGGGAGTGTACAACCGCTATATTTAAGTTGCCAAGGCATCCAAGCAGTTGAAATAATCTGAGAAAGCACTTAACAGTGTGGCCTCATAAAAACTATGAAGACAGTCTTGTGACGAAGTTGAGAGGAAAAGTTAAGGACTCAAATGAAATAGGCATGCATTTTTTACGATAGTACAGTAGGCACTGCTGACATATTGGCCAACTCAGGTATAGCATAACAACAAATAAGCATTCGAATCAAGCAATACAGCAAAGCAGACAACTGAACTATTTGTAATTCGGTAGGATTACACGTTGAGGGCACAAGCCAAGAAAGCAGCCCACTCGCATTACATTTCACATGTACTAAAACACACTGGCTTACCATATGTTGTTGTGAAGCCCAGCTGCTGTTGCAATGTTCTTTGAAGATATCGTCAGCATCCCGTGGTTGCAAATCTAGTTGTTGTAGTTTATTAGCACCATCTATTTAGGTAAAATTAATTTTAGTTGCATGCACTGGTCCGAATTGATCATCAATGGTTCATCTAAACTAATGAAAGAAGGGTGTGTGCATACACGACAATACTCCCTCCGATTCTTTTTTACTTTGCGTATAACTTTTTCTCAGTTTTCTCGTATTAGTCTGCGTGTTTCTGATTCCTAGCTCTAGTTTCCTTTTGTGCCCCGCCCCATCCGCCTCTGCCCTAGTTAATTGGCAAATTAGTCCAGAAAAATTAAAACAGTGCCCTCCTTGGTATGCGGGTCAAGAGTTACATCCAGAGTAAATAGAATCAGAGGGGGTATATCTGCTTCCCTCTATTTTTATGCTTGTTCGACGTTCCAGCCCCAAAAGAACAAATTGCTGGGGAACGTAGTAATTTAAAAAAATCCTACGCACACGCAAGATCATGGTGATGCATAGCAACGAGAGGGGAGAGTGTTGTCCACGTACCCTCGTAGACCGAAAGCGAAAGCGTTAGCACAACGCGGTTGATGTAGTCGTACGTCTTCACGATCCAACCGATCAAGTACCTAACGCACGGCACCTCCGAGTTCATCACACGTTCAGCCCAATGACGTCACTCGAACTCCGATCCAGCCGAGTGTTGAAGGAGAGTTTCGTCAGCACGACGGCGTGGTGACGATGTTGATGTTCTACCGACGCAGGGCTTCGCCTAAGCACCGCTACAGTATTATCGAGGTGGACTATGGTGGAGGGGGCACCGCACACGGCTAAGAGATCAAACGATGAATTGTTGTGTCTATGGGGTGCCACCCTGCCCCCGTATATAAAGGAGCAAGGGGGGAGGCGGCTGGCCTAGGAGGAGGGCGCACCAAGGGGGGAGTCCTACTCCCACTGGGAATAAGACTCCTCCTTTCCTTGTTGGAGTAGGAGAGAAGGAAAGAGGGGGAGAGGAAGAAGGAAAAGGGGGCTGCACCCCTTGTCCAATTCGGACCTTTCCGATGTCCGAATATAGTCGTCCAATATATCGATCTTTACGTCTCGACCATTTTGAGACTCCTCATCATGTCCCCGTTCTCATCTGGGACTCCGAAATCCTTCGGTACATCAAAACTCATAAACTCATAATATAACTGTCATCGAAACTTTAAGCGTGCGGACCGTACGGGTTCGAGAACTATGTAGACATGACCGAGACACGTCTCCGGTCAATGACCAATAGCGGAACCTGGATGCTCATATTGGCTCCCACATATTCTACGAAGATCTTTATCGGTCAAACCGCATAACAACATACATCTAGCCTATGTTTAGATGTGGTTTTATGTTTTAATTAGTGTTTGTGCAAAGTAGAACCTTTGGGAAGACTTGGGTGAAGTCTTTGCGATCTTGCTGTAAAAAATAGAAACTTTTGCGCTCACAAGATTAGCTGCCACTTTTGACTGGAGAGTTATTTTAGGTTGATTCTTTTTGAAGATGATTAATAGAAAAATTCCTCACGTCAACCAATTTATTTCAGAATTTTTGGAGTTACAGAAGTATACGTTTGATACAGATTACTACATACTATTCTGTTTTTGACAGATTATGTTTCTCGTGTGTTGTTTGCTTATTTTGATGAATCTATGGCTAGTATCGGGGGGTATGAACCATAGAGAAGTTGGAATACAGTAGTTTTAACACCAATATAAATAAAGAATGAGTTCATTACAGTACCTTAAAGTGTTCATTTGTTTTCTTATACTAAGGGAGCTCATGAGATTTTCTATTGAGATTGTGTTGTGAAGTTTTCAAGTTTTTGGGTAAAGATTTGATGGATTATGGAATAAAGAGTGGCAAGAGCCTAAGCTTGGGCATGCCCATTGTAATTTGAGTGCCTAATTGTGCACGCGTGGTACGAATCTCGGTGAAGTACGTGGCAGTCGACGGAGGCGAAACTGCTAATCGGACCCTGGGATTGCCGGGCTGCCCATATGCCGCACTGTCCGACTTTGCGTAATAAAGTCCGGCAGCTTGATAGCCAATGAGGTGTGCGGCTTGATAGGGCCGCTTTGTACTTCGGTCGCGATGGACGTGGTGTGCTCCTCGGTACGGAGGGAGTGTTCCATGTTTCCGTTGATTGTAATGACACCACGAGGATCGGGCATCTTAAGCTTTAGATAGGCGTAGTGCGGGACCGCGTTAAAGCGGGCGAAAGCAGTTCGTACGAGCGGTGCGCGATAACCACTGTGGAATGGGACTATATCGAAGATCAAGTCTTCGGTTCGCCGGACGACTTCCAACGTGATTGAGCCCGTACGGCAGGCCTCTACACCAGGTATTACTCCTTTAAAGGCAGTTTTAGTGGGCTTGATTCTTGATGGATCGATGCCCATTTTGCGGACAATGTCTTCGTAAAGTAGATTGAGACTGATGCCTCCGTCCATGAGGATTCGCGTGAGGTGAAATCTATCGATGATTGGATCGAGGACCAGAGCTGCCGAACCTCCATGATGGATACTAGTTGGGTGGTCCATTAGATCGATGGTGATTGGACAAGCCAGCCATTGGTTGAATTTTGGGGCGACCGGCTCTAAGGCATAGATGTCGCGTAGTGCGCGCTTGCGTTCCCTCTTAGGGATATGTGTGACATATATCATGTTCACTGTCTTTACCTTGGGGGGAAATTGCTTCTGTCCCCCTGTGTTCGATTGACGAGGCTCTTGGTCATCGTCGTCGCTAGGCGACCCTTTCCCCTTGTGTTGGGCGTTGAATTTGCCGGCCTGCTTAAACACCCAACAATTTCTATTGGTGTGATTAGCGGGCTTATCGGGGGTGCCATGAATCTGGCAAGGCCAATCAAGTATTTTGTCTAAGCTGAATGGGCCATCTCTGTTTGCCTTGAATGGCTTCTTCCGTTGACCGGGTTTGGAACCACTGAATCCGACGTTGACCGACGTATACTGGGTTTCTTCGTTGTTGTTTCGACGCTTGTGCTTGTTGCGTCGTGGCTTGCCGTTGCCGTCCCTGGGTTCAGAGGTGCCAGGTTCGCTGGTGCTATTTCTTCTACGAGCAAGCCAGCTATCTTCTCCCGTGCAAAAGCGGGTCATAAGTGCGGTGAGGGCTGCCATGGATTTTGGTTTTTCTTGGCCGAGGTGTCGGGCAAGCCACTCGTCTCGGACGCTATGCTTGAAGGCCATGAGGGCTTCGGCGTCCAGACAATCCACAATCTAGTTCTTTTTTACGAGGAATATGGTCCAGAGCTGCCGGGCTAATTCCCCGGGTTGCTGGATTATGTGACTAAGGTCATCGGCGTCTGGGGGACGAACATAGGTGCCTTGGAAGTTGTCTCTAAATGCGTCCTCCAAGTCTTCCCAACTACCAATAGAGTTTTCTGGTAGGCTGTTTAGCCAATGTCCTGCTGGCCCCTTGAGTATTAGGGGGAGATATTTGATGGCATGTAGATCATCACCGCGTGCCATGTGAATGAGGAGAAGAAAATCGTCAATCCATATTGTGGGATCTGTTGTGCTATCGTATGATTTGATGTTGAGAGATTTAAACCCTTCTGGGAACTGGTGCTCCATTACCTCATCGGTGAAGCATAGGGGCTATGCGGCGCCTCTGTATCGGTAAACATCACGGCGTAGTTCAGATGGAGTCCATATGCGGTTTTCGGCCTGAGCGTGGTTGTGCTTGTCGCGCCAGGCTTGATAGCCGTCCTCATGCACTGGGCGCGCCCCCGCGATCCGTATATTGATCTTGTCTGACTTGCTCTTTTTTCAAGGTCTTGTCGTAGGTCATATGTGTATCCCCGAGATGTTGTTTCTCTGCTTTTACGGTGAGGTGGCGCGGGCTGGTGTTCGGCTTGTGTTGTCATTCTGTCCCGGCCATGTGGTGGTCGGTCAGGTCTGTTAGCCGCGTTAAGCGCGGGTAGTACGGGCTCCAGCGCCTCGTCGTCGAATTAGGGTAGCAGCTTACACTTCGAGTAACTCTTTGTTGGGCGTTCAAGGCCGTATTCTTCGGCCGCCAGGACATTTGTCCATATGTCGTTGATTAGATCTTGGTCCGCTTGAAGCTGCTGTTGCTTCTTTTTTAGGCTTCTTGTCGTGGCTATTAGCTGGCGCTTAAAGAGCTCTTGTTCGAGGGGTTCCTCTGGCACGATGAAATATTCATCGCCGAGGCTCACCTCATCCTCGGAGAGTGGTAGATAGTTGCTATCCTCCAAGTCTTTGTGCCCTGCTTGCTCGTCAGGGTCAACTTGCCCGTCTTCCCGATCATCCGTTCCGATGTTGGTTCGGTGGGGTCTTCTTTGTCTTCGGCGTTCTCCGGAGTATCATTATCTCTGGTGCTGGTATTGCTGTCTTTTCTGCGACGCGATTTAGAGTGGCGTTGCTGACGTCGACGCTTCGGTGGTACCTCAGGAGGTTCGTCCTCAACTGGGTCCTCCTCCTCGTCGTCGTAGCCTTCTTTAGGTGTGTCCACCATGTACACGTCGTACGAGGAAGTGGCCGTCCAGCGTCCGATGAACGGCGGGTCTCGGGCCTCTTCCTCTCCGGCATCGTCGTCCATACCGTCGATGTCTTCGGAGGCCTAATCAAGCATGTCAGTTAGATCCTCGACAGTGGCTATAAAGTGGGTGGTGGGTGGGAAGTAAAGTTCCCTATTTCCAGCCCCTAGTTCGGGTTGGGCGCAATTAGAAAGCGGCTCCTCTGTGATGGCGAGGAACCACATTAAATCCAGAGCCTCATTTAAAAGCGAGTTTTGTGCAGGGACCGGAGTTCCCTGGCCGAGCCCATATGACGCGGGCTGCGAGGGTCCGGGGCTAGTGTTCGGAAAAGAGCCCGGCTTTATGATGAGTGTTGTTGACGCTATTCCTTCCGGTTCTCCCATGTTGAGCTCTGCAGCCGTAGAGAGCCCGGCGGGCTCGAGTCTCCCGTCTTCGGACTTGATGACGCGCTCCGGATCTAAGGCTCGATGGTTGGAGCCGCAAACCCTTGGAAGATCAAGTCTCCTCGGACATCAGCAACATAATTCAGATTTCTGAAACTGATCTGATGACCAGGGGCGTAACTGTCGATCTGCTCCAGGTGGCCAAAGGAGTTGGCAAGCAGTGCAAAGCCGCCGAATACGAAGATCTGTCCCGGGAGAAAAATCTCGCTCCTGGTAGTATTGTAGTAGATGATCGATGGAGCCATCGAGCCTTTTGACGACGGCACAGTGGAACTCTCAATGAAAGCACCAATGTCGGTGTCAAAACCGTCAGATCTCGGGTAGGGTGTCCCAAACTATGCGTCTAAGGATCGATGGTAACAGGAGGCAGGGGACACAGTGTTTACCCAGGTTCGGGCCCTCTTGATGGAGGTAATACCCTACTCCCTGCTTGATTGACTTTGATGAGTATAAGGGTTACAAGAGTTGATCTACCTCGAGATCGTAATGGCTAAACCCTAGATGCCTAGCCTGTATGATTATGATTGCCTCTACGGAGTAAACCCTAAGGTTTATATAGACACCGGAGGGGGCTAGGGTTGTACAGAGTCAGTTTACAGAGAAAGGAATTTTCATATCTACACGCCAAGCTTGCCTTCCACGCCAAGGAGAGTCCTATCCAGACACGGGGAAAGCCTTCCATCTTGTATCTTCATGGCCCATGAGTACAGCCCATGTCGCATAGCCCGGACGCCCGAGGACCCCGTAACCCAGGACTCCCTCACCTCCCCTGAGTAGTCCCCTCCACCGGCCGGTGCCCCTCCCCTGAGTAGTCTCTCTCTCTCTCTCTCTCTCTCTCTCTCTCTCTCTCTCTCTCTCTCTCTCTCTCTGACAAAATTTGGTCTCTCTGTAGATCGAAGCTAGGCGCAGATCGACGAGCAGGAGAAGGACGCCCTTGATCAACCCCCTCTGCCCCGGTGACCCCGACCCCGATCCCAGCCCCGAGGTTCATAATGTGGATGTTAAAATGGTTGTTAGAGTAGTGTTGTTATAGTAGTGTTCATAATGTGGCTGTTAAAATGGTTGTTAGAGTAGTGTTGTTAGAGTGTTCATAATGGGGATGTTAAAGTGGTTGTTAGAGTAGTGTTGAAATGCTTGCTGTTAAAATGAAATGCAATTGATGTCCATTGGAGTCATATTTGGTTGGTAGAGTATTTGGAGTTAAAATAAAGGAAATGAAATGTTGTCCATTGGAGTCCATTTGGAGTTACCGTTAAAATGAAATGTCGGACTTTGGTTGTTACATAGTAGTAGTATAAATTATAAAATTTCGGTGATCTTGGTGGCTGCATTGCTTGTGAGATGCTGTGATGAATATCTTTGTTCTTGCATCATATGTTTATTGCATTCTGCTAGTGTTGGCAGATGGTAGTGAAATGCTACTTGCACAAGGAAACCGATTGCGAGTGGCCTATGTTTTGCCGGAAATGTCGATTCATTTCCATTCTGGCAAATTCAGGCGCTCTATATGTGCACTTTTAAGCAGAGGTCATGCCGAAATTTTCCGTGAATTTTGGCATGACTTGTCCTAGAAAGTTGGACATATCGAGTGCTCAAGATTTGTCGCGGCGGGAATGGAATGACATTCAGGCATAACAAAGGTCACTTTTTTGTCATTATTCACTTTATTAAACGACTACAACATTGAACCCTAGGAAACATGACCGACACCGATGAGGCCGGAGGTTCTCAGTCCCAATTAGGTCAAGCACACGCCTACCTCGACTTTCTGGCAGATCAGGAGAGACAAGCTGGGTGTCAGGACCCCCTTGTCATGACAGACGACAACGGTGGTGGCGCCGGCACCGACACTGATGCCACCAACACTGGCACTGAGAATGGCCCTGATGATGCTGCTAACGACAGCACAGAAGGTGGGACCTCCGAAGCCAGTGAAGGAAAGAAGAAAACAAGGACACGACACCCAAATGAGCTCGGCACTGGAATACTGGTGGTCACGGTGGTGCACCTTGGCGAGTTCGAGCCAATAGAGCCGCGGGAAGTGGCAGCGTGTTACGGCAACCAACTAGCATGCATCCTACGGGATACCGCTAACATCAACACCATGAAAATATGGAAAATGAACATTTGAAGAAGTTGCTAACTAGGTTGCACGCAAGATTCCTGTTCCCCGGTCGAAATGACGATGTTGACCCACGGGATGATGATACCATGAAAAAAATCAACAACAAAGCCCTAGGGAAGTTCAGCAACGCATTGAGTGCTTGGGAAACTAGGGTGAAAAAGGTGATTGAAGTAGACCATGAAACCTATGCCGAGATTTCTGCAAACAATCCAAAAAATTATGATAGAGGACTTTGAAAAGTTCAAGGAGACTTGCAATGAAGACGCTGCCAAGGGCAGGTCGGAGAGAGGCAAGCAGCTTCAGGCAAAGAAAATGGGGAACCACCGCCTTGGAAGTCGTGGTTACACAAGAAAGAGGCCCGTGTGGGCTAAGGAGGACACAGAACATGAATGTCATGGGATCCCAGACCGATTGGCTGAGTTCACCGACCAGCAGGAGCACGACTTCATCATGGCCCGATTCCCGTGGGACCCCAAAAAAGATTGTTTTCACGGACGGGCTGACTAGGAAATTCATGAGATTACTGGTAATTATCCTTTTACCACCTTACATAATAGCTTCTGATCAATGAAGTCTACTACATTCTAGTCGCATTCGTAAATGATTCATGGTCCATTTTGTAGATAGAGCAACACAAGCTTGCGGCCGAAAGCGACTCGTCGACTCAGTCGTCGGAGAAGTAAAAGTGGGACACTCCTTTAAACCGGGCCATGAACATAATGATGGGACACCTGCCGGGCCAACAGCCGCAATATGGACGTGTGCACTGCGTCAGGGACAGCGCCACGTGGAAGTACTATTATAATGAGGACCTCGAGGCTAAAAGACAAAGAAAGAAGTTCAGTCAATTGACTATCGACAAGAAGGTGGCGCGGGCGATGGAGAAAACAAAAGCTGAGACCAAAGCTGAGGTAATCTGAGAAGCGGTAGCTGCCTATAAAAATGATATGGTGGCTGCCTTTACAAGCTTGATTCCAACTATGGTCACCTGGGTGCAACAAAATCCAAATGCGCCACCAACTGATTTTCCCATGCCCAGCTTCACCGGGAGCAACTCAATGAACACCGCATCCATACACGTACCTAGTATGGCAACCGCACCCGCACCTACTCCAGCACCTGCTCCTGCACCCAGCTCTCACAGCAACCCTAGCTCCATCTCTGGCTGGAATGTCGGCCCGTCGACATTAGCTGAGCTCGATGCCCTCATGGTAAATACACGTCGTGCCCTCATCAACTCAACTTATTAATTTTTCTCAAAAAAAACTAATTAATTAATCTTCAGTTGTCGTTCTTTTTGGATCTCTGACACCACACTTATATGTCTTCGCAGGCCGACTCCACTCCGTGCACCCTCCTTTACCACATGAATGGCGGGTTGGTGGATGTGGGGAGGGTACTATAGTGAAGCCCAAGGATCGATTGTTCCACCATCGGCAGATGCCTGATAACACTTTAAGGGTCTCCATGGTGATTGTGAAAGCGGGCTACGAGGGTTTCCCTCGTCCGATACAAACCTATGGAGAGGACGACGAGACCCCCGCGTAGCTTGGCTAATGCAAAAATTGGCCGATCCTGTGGCCAAAAAATCTTCTTCGTGTCGAGGTGACCGGGAGCACACCAACGGGACCTCAGGAAGGTATGACCACAACCTCACCTACACAAGTACAACCATCGTCTATGCTGCTTGTTGAGATCGAGAGACACGAGGAAGGAGGCCCAACCATTTCGGCATATGATGCCATCTGCCCCATGGAAGAGGATGTGGATCATGACATGGAGGAGGCCGATGTCCCTCTCCAGTATCTCAATACCGGCTTTGACAACGAAGTAACAATGAGTCACCCATATGAATATGAGATGCATGTACCAGAGCATGAACATCCTCGGGAGTGCAAGAAGTCTTTGTTCATGCAATCCTTGCAGGACACGCCTCCAGATGCCGGTTCCACCCAAGCTCAACTAATTAGCCAGAGTCGTCCAATGTTGAGCCCGACAACACTAAGGGTGGTGCTCAGCGAGGGTCTGACAGACCGTCCAACACCTGAGCCCACCATGAAGAAGCAGAGGAAGAGTCCGGCGGCGAGGAAACCAATAAAGCTGGCAACGTTGGTTCTAGCAGCCAGCCGCCTTCGACCAAGGTTGACAGTGCACCGATGAAACATGCGCCATTAATCCATGTGGCGGGAGAGCCAATGGTATCGACGAATGCACTAGCTGCCATAACAAGGGGATCTCAGGAGACTCCATGACCATGTGCTTTCGACAGAGAGAAGCCTCCTCACCTCGGATGATCCAGGATACCCACTTTATATTCATGTGCCAAGCAGTTGCAAGATGTACATCCACACATGCCCCGCGGACCTCTTCTTCTCGCGATTTGTTTACATCTTCCAGATGTTTCAAATGAGGACACGCAATTTTACGTTCGTCCACCTGTATGCACTGCACATGAACTACATCGTCAAGAGAGAGAAAGTCATCGGTCTTGCGGTCGCAGACCCATACTACATGCATGAGGGCTTCTTGTCAATCAACGACACCATCCGTCAATATGCGAGTCAGTACATCGAAGAATTCTTGGTCAGCAATAAGGACAAAGAAATGATTCTCCTACCTTATCATCCCGGGTAAGTCATCTACGAATAGCACTATAACACATACATCCTTTCATGCATTTCAAGGTGTCGTGCCGTTCTCATCGTTCTTTACCCGCGTTACTCCCGCGCTCTATATTTGGACCCGTCGAAGAACATACAAAAGAAAGATTACACACACATAAAGTATGTTCTGGACAGAGCTATGCTGGGCTTCAGCATGCGGGGTGGCTACATCCAATGCAAAAAAACAAATAAGGCCGGACTCTGTTTTGGCCATAGGACTAACTTCTATTGCATCCAGCAACCGGCAAGAAGTGAGAATGATGGATTCTATGCCATCCATCTAATGATGGAGTACATAAGGGATGTGCAATCACTTTGCATGAAATCTTCATGTGATACCCATATACAGAGATGGGCCGAAGCCTTTGGAGCCGTGCCAGATAATTGACCTCGAAATGATTTCTACCGGATCCGGCAGGAAATTGCGTCCATCATCATGAAAGATATCCTCGAAGAGAATGGGATGTTTTACGGAGGCCCAATATCGCGAGCTGACGTCCGAACCCGCATTGCCCTACAGCGTCAGGACATGACACCTTTCACTAAGCTTGGGTCCATCCTCCCGGATATGGACAGATGAGAAGAGTGCACTGCTTAAAAACAATGTGTCTGTTTAGTTACTTGTTACTTTCAGTACGACGAAACTTCGAGTGTCTCAGTACGACAAAACTATTAGATGTAAATGATGTCGCGTTATAGGTAATTGAAGGAAATATGCCCTAGAGGCAATAATAAATTTATTATTTATTTCCTTATTTCATGATAAATGTTTATTATTCATGCTAGAATAACGGAAACATAATACATGTGTGAATACATAGACAAACAGAGTGTCACTAGTATGCCTCTACTTGACTAGCTCGTTAATCAAAGATGGTTAAGTTTCCTAGCCATAGACATGAGTTGTCATCTGATTAACGGGATCACATCATTAGGAGAATGATGTGATTGACATGACCCATTCCGTTAGCTTAGCACTCGATCATTTAAGTATGTTGCTATTGCTTTCTTCATGACTTATACATGTTCCTATGACTATGAGATTATGCAACTCCCGTTTACCGGAGGAACACTTTGTGTGCTACCAAACGTCACAACATAACTGGGTGATTATAAAGGTGCTCTACAGGTGTCTCCGAAGGTACATGTTGGGTTAGCGTATTTCGAGATTAGGATTTGTCACTCCGATTGTCGGAGAGGTATCTCTGGGCCCTCTCGGTAATGCACATCACTTAAGCCTTGCAAGCATTGCAACTAATGAGTTAGTTGCGGGATGATGTATTACAGAACGAGTAAAGAGACTTGCCGGTAACGAGATTGAACTAGGTATTGAGATACCGACGATCGAATCTCGGGCAAGTAACATACCGATGACAAAGGGAACAACGTATGTTGGTATGCGGTCTGACCGATAAAGATCTTCGTAGAATATGTAGGAGCCAATATGAGCATCCAGGTTCCGCTATTGGTTATTGACCGGAGACATGTCTCGGTCATGTCTATATTGTTCTCGAACTGTAGGGTCCGCACGCTTAAGGTTTCGATGACAGTTATATTATGAGTTTATGAGTTTTGATGTACCGAAGGAGTTCGGAGTCCCGGATGAAATCGGGGGCATGAGGAGGAGTCTCGAAATGGTCGATACGTAAAGATCGATATATTGGACGACCATATTCGGACATCGGAAAGGTTCTGAGTGGTTCGGCTATTTTTCGGAATACCGGGGAGTTATGGGAATACAGGGGAAAAGTATTGGGCCTTATTGGGCCATACGGGAAAGAGAGAGGGGCTGCCTAGGGCAGGCCGCGCGCCCCCCAAGGCCTAGTCCGAATTGGACTAGGGGGAGGGGTTGCGCCCCCTCCTTCCTTCCCTTCTCCTTTCCCCTTCCTTGTCTCCTACTCCTACTACATGGAAGGATTCCTAGTTGGACTAGGAAAGGGGGAATCCTACTCCCGGTGGGAGTAGGACCCCCTAGGGCGCGCCATAGAGAGGGCCGGCCCTCCCCTCCTCTACTCCTTTATATATGGGGGCAGGGGGCACCCCATAGACACACAAGTTGATCTTCGTGATCGTTCCTTAGCCGTGTGCGGTGCCCCCCTCCACCATATTCCACCTCGGTCATATTGTAGCGGTGCTTAGGCGAATCCCTGCGACGGTTGAACATCAAGATCGTCACCACGCCGTCGTGCTGACGATACTCCTCCCCGAAGCATTGCTGGATCGGAGCCTGGGGAGCGTCATCGAGCTGAACGTGTGCCAAGAACTCGGAGGTGCCGGAGTAACGGTGCTTGGATCGGTTGGACTGGGAAGACGTACGACTACTTCCTCTATGTTGCGTCAACGCTTCCGCTTCGGTCTACGAGGGTACGTAGACAACACTCTCCCCTCTCGTTGCTATGCATCACCATGATCTTGCGTGTGCGTAGGAAATTTTTTGAAATTACTACGTTCACCAACAGTGGCATCCGAGCCTAGGTTTTATGGTTTGATGTTATATGCACGAGTAGAACACAAGTGAGTTGTGGGCGATATAAGTCATACTGCTTACCAGCATGTCATACTTTGGTTCGGCAGTATTGTTGGATGAAGCGGCCGGACCGACATTACGCGTACGCTTACGCGAGACTGGTTCTACCGCCGTGCTTTGAACACAGGTGGCTGGCGGGCGTCAGTTTCCCCAACTTTAGTTGAACCGAGTGTGGCTACGGCCGATCCTTGCGAAGGTTAAAACAGCACCAACTTGACAAACTATCGTTGTGGTTTTGATGCGTAGGTGAGATTGGTTCTTGCTTAAGCCCGTAGCAGCCACGTAAAACTAGCAACAACAAAGTAGAGGACGTCCAACTTGTTTTTGCAGGGCATGTTGTGATGTGATATGGTCAAGACATGATGCTAAATTTTATTGTATGAGATGATCATGTTTTGTAACCGAGTTATCGGCAACTGGCAGGAGCCATATGGTTGTCGTTGTATTGTATGCAATGCAATCGCCCTGTAATGCTTTACTTTATAACTAAGCGGTAGCGATAGTCGTAGAAGTATAAGATTGGCGAGACGACAACGATGCTACGATGGAGATCAAGGTGTCGCGCCGGTGACGATGGCAATCATGGAGGTTCTTCGGAGATGGAGATCACAAGCACAAGATGATGATGGCCATATCATATCACTTATATTGATTGCATGTGATGTTTATCTTTTTATGCATCTTATCTTGCTTTGATTGATGGTAGCATTATAAGATGATCTCTCACTAAATTTCAAGATAAAAGTGTTCTTCCTGAGTATGCACCGTTGCCAAAGTTCGTCGTTGTGACGCCCACGATTCAATCGTACACTAATCATGCACACAAATGTGTATGATCAAGATCAGGGACTCACGGGAAGATATCACAACACAACTCTACAAATAAAATAAGTCATACAAGCATCATAATACAAGCCAGGGGCCTCGAGGGCTCGAATACAAGTGCTCGATCATAGACGAGTCAGCGGAAGCAACAATATCATAGTACAGACATAAGTTAAACAAGGTTGCCATAAGATGGCGAGCACAAACTGGGATACAGATCGAACGAGGCGAGGCCTCCTGCCTGGGATCCTCCTAACTACTCCTGGTCGTCGTCAGCAGACAGCACGTAGTAGTAGGCACCTCCGGGATAGTAGTCGTCATCGACGGTGGCGTCTGGATCCTGGGCTCCATCGTGTGGTCGCAGCAATCGGATAGAGGTATGGGGGAAAAGGGGAAACAATGCAACCGTGAGTACTCATCCAAAGTACTCGCAAGCAAGGAGCTACACTACATATGCATGGATATATGTGTAAGGGGCCATATCAGTGGACTGAACTGCAGAATGCCAGAATAAGAGGGGGATATCTAATCCTGTCGAAGACTACGCTTCTGGCAGCCTCTGTCTTGCAGCATGTAGAAGAGAGTAGACTGAAGTCCTCCAAGTAGCATCGCATAGCATAATCCTACCCGGCAATCCCCTCCTCGATGCCCTGTTAGAGAGCGATCACCGGGTTGTATCTGGCACTTGGAAGGGTGTGTTTTATTAAGTATCCGGTTCTAGTTGTCATAAGGTCAAGGTACAACTCCGGGTCGTCCTTTTACCGAGGGACACGGCTATTCGAATAGATTAACTTCCCTGCAGGTGTGCACCACATAACCCAACACGCTTGATCCCATTTGGCCGGACACACTTTCCTGGGTCATGCCCGGCCTCGGAAGATCAACACGTCGCAGCCCCACCTAGGCACAACAGAGAGGTCAGCACGCCGGTCTAAACCTAAGCGCGCAGGGGTCTAGGCCCATCGCCCTGAGCACACCTGCACGTTGCGAGGGCGGCCGGAAGCAGACCTAGCCTAGTGGCGTTCCAGTCCAATCCGGCGCAGGCCGCTCTGTCGCTGACGTCAAGAAGTGCTTCGGCTGATACCACGACGCCGAGTGCCCATATCTTTCCCGCGTAGTTGGTTAGTGTGTATAGGCCGGTAGCCAGAATCAGATCAAATACCAAGATCTCGTTAAGCGTGTTAAGTATCCGCGAACGCCGACAGGGCCAGGCCCACCTCTCACCCAGGTAGCCTCAACCTGCCCTGCCGCTCCGCCACAAAGATCCACACAGAGGGCCGTCGGGACAAAGGTCCTTTCATCCCCCAATCCCTGAATCACTCGCGGGTACTCCTCGAGCCAACCCGACTTCAGTTACCACATGTATCATGTATAAAGTAGTATATACCCGTGATCAACTCCCGGGTGATCACGGCCCGATAGTATAGCACAGCAGACGGACAAGAATGTAGGGCCACTGATGGAAAACTAGCATCCTATACTAAGCAGATAGGATTGCAGGTAAAGGTAACAACAGTAGTAACAAGGACAGGCTATGCATCAGGATAATAATAACAAAAAGCAGTAACATGCTACACTACTCTAATGCAAGCAGTATAGAGAAGAGTAGGCGATATCTGGTGATCAAGGGGGAGGCTTGCCTAGTTGCTCTGGCAAGAGAGAGGGGTCGTCAACTCCGTAGTCGTACTGGGTAGCAGCGGCGTCGGTCTCGGTGTCTAACGAGAGAAGAGGGGGAAGAAACAATAAATATAATGCAAACATAAGGACGATGGTACATGACAAGACAATGCGCAGTGCCAGGTGTGCCCTAACGTGGTAGGAGGTGATACCGACGAAGGGGGGAAACATCCGGGAAAGTATCCCCGGTGTTTCGCGCTTTCGGGCAGAGGAGCCGGAGGGGGAAAGTTGCGAGTTCGCTATGCTAGGGATGTGTGGCGGACGAACGGGCTGCGTATCCGGATTCGTCTCGTCGTTCTGAGCAACTTTCATGTACATTAAACTGAACCTGATTACCTAAACCTGATTAATCCGGATACGACGAGACGAATCCGGATACGCAGCCCGTTCGTCCACCATGCATCCCTAGCATAGCGAACTCGCAACTTTCCCCCTTCGGCTCCTCTGCCCGAAAGCGCGAAACACCGGGGATACTTTCCCGGATGTTTCCCTCCTTCGTCGGTATCACCTCCTACCACGTTAGGGCACACCTGGCACTGCGCATTGTCTTGTCATGTACCATCGTCCTTATGTTTGCATTATATTTATTGTTTCTTCCCCTTCTTCTCTCGTTAGACACCGAGACCGACGCCGCTGCTACCCAGTACGACTACGGAGTTGACGACCCCTCTCTCTTGCCAGAGCAACCAGGCAAGCCCCCCCTTGATCACCAGATATCGCCTACTCTTCTCTATACTGCTTGCATTAGAGTAGTGTAGCATGTTACTGCTTTTTGTTATTCTTATCCTGATGCATAGCCTGTCCTTGTTACTACTGTTGTTACCTTTACCTGCAATCCTATCTGCTTAGTATAGGATGCTAGTTTTCCATCAGTGGCCCTACATTCTTGTCCGTCTGCTGTGCTATACTATCGGGCCGTGATCACCCGGGAGTTGATCACGGGTATATACTACTTTATACATGATACATGTGGTAACTGAAGTCGGGTTGGCTCGAGGAGTACCCGCGAGTGATTCAGGGATTGGGGGATGAAAGGACCTTTGTCCCGACGGCCCTCTGTGTGGATCTTTGTGGCGGAGCGGCAGGGCAGGTTGAGGCTACCTGGGTGAGAGGTGGGCCTGGCCCTGTCGGCGTTCGCGGATACTTAACACGCTTAACGAGATCTTGGTATTTGATCTGATTCTGGCTACCGGCCTATACACACTAACCAACTACGCGGGAAAGATATGGGCACTCGGCGTCGTGGTATCAGCCGAAGCACTTCTTGACGTCAGCGACAGAGCGGCCTGCGCCGGATTGGACTGGAACGCCACTAGGCTAGGTCTGCTTCCGGCCGCCCTCGCAACGTGCAGGTGTGCTCAGGGCGATGGGCCTAGACCCCTGCGCGCTTAGGTTTAGACCGGCGTGCTGACCTCTCTGTTGTGCCTAGGTGGGGCTGCGACGTGTTGATCTTCCGAGGCCGGGCATGACCCAGGAAAGTGTGTCCGGCCAAATGGGATCAAGCGTGTTGGGTTATGTGGTGCACCCCTGCAGGGAAGTTAATCTATTCGAATAGCCGTGTCCCTCGGTAAAAGGACGACCCGGAGTTGTACCTTGACCTTATGACAACTAGAACAGGATACTTAATAAAACACACCCTTCCAAGTGCCAGATACAACCCGGTGATCGCTCTCTAACAGGGCATCGAGGAGGGGATTGCCGGGTAGGATTATGCTATGCGATGCTACTTGGAGGACTTCAGTCTACTCTCTTCTACATGCTGCAAGACAGAGGCTGCCAGAAGCGTAGTCTTCGACAGGATTAGATATCCCCCTCTTATTCTGGCATTCTGCAGTTCAGTCCACTGATATGGCCCCTTACACATATATCCATGCATATGTAGTGTAGCTCCTTGCTTGCGAGTACTTTGGATGAGTACTCACGGTTGCATTGTTTCCCCTTTTCCCCCATACCTCTATCCGATTGCTGCGACCACACGATGGAGCCCAGGATCCAGACGCCACCGTCGATGACGACTACTATCCCGGAGGTGCCTACTACTACGTGCTACCTGCTGGCGATGACCAGGAGTAGTTAGGAGGATCCCAGGCAGGAGGCCTGCGCCTCATTCGATCTGTATCCCAGTTTGTGCTCGCCATCTCATGGCAACCTTGTTTAACTTATGTCTGTACTCAGATATTGTTGCTTCCGCTGACTCGTCTATGATCGAGCACTTGTATTCGAGCCCTCGAGGCCCCTGGCTTGTATTATGATGCTTGTATGACTTATTTTATTTGTAGAGTTGTGTTGTGATATCTTCCCGTGAGTCCCTGGTCTTGATCATACACATTTGCGTGCATGATTAGTGTACGATTGAATCGGGGGCGTCACAAGTTGGTATCAGAGCGTGTGGGAGCAAGGCGGTGGACGTGCGCGGAAACAAGTAGCCACGGGCGCCAACGGCCGATGCGGTATGGGAGCGTGGGGCATCGAGCCAGCAGGGGAGCGAGGGGGCACGGACGGGCGTGGTCCGCGCACGGTGCGTGCGAGCGCATGCACGCGGAGGAGGAGCGGGGCCATGGCGAGCAGAGCCAGGGCGCGGGCGGAGCGAGCGCGCGCATGAGCGGCAGCGATCACGGGGAAGGAGGAAAAAAAGGGGGGCTCACGGGGAGGAGGACCGGGGTCCTCACCGAGGTTCGTAGGGACGGGGCAATGGGCGCGGGGAGGAGGACGGAGACGACGGGCGACGTCGGGGAGGCAGGCCGGAGAGGGAGGCGTGGTCGAGGCAGCCTCCGACGCGGGGCGGGGCATGGCGACGCCGGCGAAGACGGTGGGGCGTCTCCGGCGAGGTGGCGTCACGGGGGAGGACGAAGGCACGGCGGAGCGGCGACCGGTGACGGAGCCCAGCTGCGGGGCGCGGGGTCGGGCGCCTCCGATCCCGATCTGGATTGGGGTGGGGGCGCAAAAAAAAGGGGGGAGTGGGAACTGGGGTGGATAGGATTAGGGTTACGGGAGTGGGGGTTATGGGGAGAGCGGGGTGGGCCAGTTGGGGCCAGTTGGGCTGGCCGGCTGGGTGGGATGGGTCGATGCCCATGGGCAACCGGGGGTTTTCCTTTGTTTTGTTTTGTTTTCATTTATCTTTCTTTTGTGTTTCCTTTTAGTTAGCAAATAGTTTTACAAAAATATAACCCCAACTCCTAAATTAGCATAATAACATATGCCACTACCTCAACAAGCTTGGTGACCAAATGAACAAGTTTAATATCTGTTTAGTATTTAAAAGCATTTAAAAATTATTTTGTCGTTGTTTTATCTACTATTGTGCATTTAAATATTTTATTTAGATATGGGTCCTTCACTATAATTGCATATGATTTAACTTACACCTCCCGAACATTTTAGTTTTAACATTTGAAAATCTTTGTTGTTTGCCTAATTTTGAATTTTGAATTGGAACCGGTTTTGGATCAACGTGAGATTAGCAACAGTAATAATGGTGGCATGGCATCATTAGCGTGGAATTACTGTAGCTTAATTATCTGGGTGTCACAGTCGTGCCCAGACACCACGTGATGATCGGGTGTGATAAGCTCTACGTCCATCTACAACGGGTGCAAGCCAGTTTTGCACACGCAGAATACTCAGGTTAAACTTGACGAGCCTAGCATATGCAGATATGGCCTCGGAACACGGAGACCGAAAGGTCGAGCGTGAATCATATAGTAGATATGATCAACATAGTGATGTTCACCATTGAAAGCTATTCCATTTCACGTGATGATCGGTTATGGTTTAGTTGATTTGGATCACGTGATCACTTAGAGGATTAGAGGGATGTCTTTCTAAGTGGGAGTTCTTAAGTAATATGATTAATTGAACTTAAATTTATCATGAACTTAGTCCTGGTAGTATTTTGCAAATTATGTTGTAGATCAATAGCTCGCGCTGTTACTTTCATATGTTTATTTTGATATGTTCCTAGAGAAAATTGTGTTGAAAGATGTTAGTAGCAATGATGCGGATTGGATACGTGATCTGAGGTTTATCCTCATTGCTGCACAAAAGAATTATGTCCTTGATGCACCGCTAGGTGACAGACCTATTGCAGGAGCAGATACAGACGTTATGAACGTTTGGCTAGCTCAATATGATGACTACTTGATAGTTTAGTGCACCATGCTTAACGGTTTAGAATCGGGACTTCAAAGACGTTTTGAACGTCATGGACCATATGAGATGTTCCAGGAGTTGAAGTTAATATTTCAAGCAAATACCCGAGTTGAGAGATATGAAGTCTCCAGCAAGTTCTATAGCTAAAAGATGGAGGAGAATCGCTCAACTAGTGAGCATGTGCTCAGATTGTCTGGGTACTACAATCGCTTGAATCAAGTGGGAGTTAATCTTCCAGATAAAATAGTGATTGACATAATTCTCTAGTCACCATCACCAAGTTAGTAGAACTTCGTGATGAACTATAATTTGCAAGGGATAACGGAAACGATTCCCAAGCTCTTCGTGAAGCTAAAATCGACGAAGGTAGAAATCAAGAAAAACATCAAGTGTTGATGGTAGACAAGACCACTAGTTTCAAGAAAAGGGCAAAAGGAAGAAGGGGAACTTCAAGAAGAATGGCAAGCAAGTTGCTGATCATGTGAAGAAACCCAAGTCTGGTCCTAAGCCTGAGACTAAGTGCTTCTACTGCAAAGGGATTGGTCACTGGAAGCGGAACTACCCCAAGTATTTGGTGGATAAGAAAGGATGGCAAAGTAAACAAAGGTATATTTGATATACATGTTATTGATGTGTATTTTACTAGTATTCATAGCAACCCCTCAGTATTTGATACTGGTTCAGTCGCTAAGAGTAGTAACTCGAAACGGGAGTTGCAGAATGAACAGAGACTAGTTAAGGGTGAAGTGACGATGTGTGTTGGAAGTGGTTCCAAGATTGATATGATCATCATCGCACACTCCCTATACTTTCGGGATTAGTGTTCAATCTAAATAAGTGTTATTTGGTGTTTGCGTTGAGCATGAATATGATTTGATCATGTTTATTGTAATACGGTTATTCATTTAAGTAAGAGAATAAATTGTTGTTCTGTTTACATGAATAAAACCTTATATGGTTACACACCCAATGAAAATGGTTCATTGGATCTCGATCGTAGTGATACACATATTTATAATATTGAAACCAAAAGATGCAAAGTTAATAATGATAGTGCAACTTATTTGTGGCACTGCCGTTTATGTCATATTGGTGTAAAGCGCATGAAGAAACTCCATGCTAATGGGCTTTCGGAATCACTTGATTATGAATCACTTGATGCTTGCGAACCATGCCTCATGGGCAAGATGACTAAGACTCCGTTCTCCGGAACAATGGAGCGAGCAACTGACTTATTGGAAATTATACATACTGATGTATGCGATTCGATGAATATTAAAGCTCACGACAAGTGTCATTATTTTCTGACCTTCACAGATGATTTAAGCAGATATGAGCATATCTACTTGATGAAACATAAGTCTGAAAAGTTCAAAGTATTTCAGAGTGAAGTGGAAAATCATTGTGACAAGAAAATAAGGTTTCGATGATTTGATCACGGAGACGAGTATTTGAGTTACGAGTTTGTTCTTCAATTAAAACAATGTGGAATAGTTTCACAAACTCATGCCACCTGGAACACCACAGCATAATGGTGTGTCCGAACGTCATAACCGTACTTTATTGGATATAGTACAATCTATGATGTTTCTTAACAATTTACCACTATCGTTTTGGGGTTATGCATTAGAGACAGCTGCATTCATTTTAAATAGGGCACCATCTATATCCGTTGAGATGACACTATATGAATTGTGGTTTAGCAAGAAACCAAAGTTGTCGTTTCTTAAAGTTTGGGGTTGTGATGCTTATGTGAAAAAGTTTCATCCTGATAAGCTCAAACCCAAATCGGAGAAGTGCGTCTTCATAGGATACCCAAAATGTTGGGTACACCTTCTATCACAGATCCAAAGGCAAGACATTCGTTGCCATGAATGGATCCTTTCTAGAGAAGGGAGTTTCTCTCGAAAGAAGTGAGTGGGAGGAAAGTAGAAAACTTGATAAGGTAATTGTACCTTCTCCTTTATTGAAGAGTAGTTCATCACAGAAATCTGTTCTTGTGACTACTACACCAATTAGTGAGGAAGCTAATGATGATGATCATGTAACTTCAGATCAAGTTACTACCGAACCTCGTAGGTCAACCAGAGTGAGATCCACACCAGTGTGGTATGGTAATCCTATTCTGGAGGTCATGTTACTTGACCATGACGAACCTACGAACTATGAGGAAGCGATGATGAGCCCAGATTCCGCGAAATGGTTTGAGGCCATGAAATCTGAGATATGATCCATGTATGAGAACAACGTATGGACTTTGATGGATTTGCCCGATGATCGGCAAGCCATAGAAAATAAATGGATCTTCAAGAGGAAGACGGACGCTGATAGTAGTGTTACTATCTACAAAGCTAGAATTGTCGCAAAAGGTTTTCGACAAGTTCAAGGTGTTGACTACGATGAGAGTTTCTCACTCGTATCTATGCTTAAATCTGTCTGAATCATGTTAGCAATTGCCACATTTTATGAAATCTGGCAAATGGATAAACAAAACTGCATTCCTTAATGGATTTATTAAAGAAGAGTTGTATATGATGCAACCAGAAGGTTTTGTCAATCCTAAAGGTGCTAACAAAATATGAAAGCTCCAGCGATCCATCTATGGACTGGTGCAAGCATCTCGGAGTTGGAATATACGCTTTGATAAGTTGATCAAAGCATATAGTTTTATACAGACTTGCGGTGAAGCCTGTATTTACAAGAATGTGAGTGGGAGCAATACAGCATTTCTGATAAGTATATGTGAATGACATATTGTTGATTGGAAATAATGTAGAATTATTCTGCAAAGCATAAAGGAGTGTTTGAAAGGAGTTTTTCAAAGAAAAACCTCGATGAAGCTGCTTACATATTGAGCATCAAGATCTATAGAGATAGATCAAGACGCTTGATAAGTTTTTTCAATGAATACATACCTTGACAAGATTTTGAAGTAGTTCAAAATGGAACAGTCAAAGAAAGAGTTCTTGCCTATGTTACAAGGTGTGAAATTGAGTAAGACTCAAAACTCGACAACGGCAGAAGATAGAAAGAGAACGAAAGTCATTCCCTATGCCTTGGCCATAGGTTCTATAAAGTATGCCATGCTGTGTACCAGATTTATTGTATACCCTACACTGATTTTGGCAAGGGAGTACAATAGTGATCTAGGAGTAGATCACTGGACAGCGGTCAAAATTATCCTTAGTGGAATAAGGATATGTTTTCGATAATGGAGGTGACAAAAGGTTCGTCGTAAAGGGTTACGTCGATGCAAGTTTTGACACTAATCTAGATGACTCTAAGTCTCAATCTGGATACATATTGAAAGTCGGAGCAATTAGCTAGAGTAGCTCCGTGCAGAGCATTGTTGACATAGAAATTTGCAAAATACATACGGATCTGAATGTGGCAGACCCGTTGACTAAACTTCTCTCACAAACAAAACATGATCACACCTTAGTACTCTTTGGTTGTTAATCACATAGCGATGTGAACTAGATTATTGACTCTAGTAGATCCTTTTGGGTGTTGGTCACATGGTGATGTGAAATATTGGTGTTAAATCACATGGCGATGTGAACTAGATTATTGACTCTAGTGCAAGTGGGAGACTGAAGGAAATATGCCCTAGAGGCAATAATAAAGTTATTATTTATTTCCTTATTTCATGATAAATGTTTATTATTCATGCTAGAATTGTATTAACCGGAAACATAATAGATGTGTGAATACATAGACAAACAGAGTGTCACTAGTATGCCTCTACTTGACTAGCTCGTTGATCAAAGATGGTTAAGTTTCCTAGCCATAGACATGAGTTGTCATTTGATTAACGGGATCACATCATTAGGAGAATGATGTGATTGACATGACCCATTCTGTTAGCTTAGCACTCGATCGTTTAAGTATGTTGCTATTGCTTTCTTCATGACTTATACATGTTCCTATGACTATGAGATTATGCAACTCCCGTTTACCGGAGGAACACTTTGTGTGCTACCAAAGGTGACAACGTAACTGGGTGATTATAAAGGTGCTCTACAGGTGTCTCCGAAGGTACATGTTGGGTTGGCGTATTTCGAGATTAGGATTTGTCACTCCGATTGTCGGAGAGGTATCTCTGGGCCCTCTCGGTAATGCACATCACTTAAGCCTTGCAAGCATTGCAACTAATGAGTTAGTTGCGGGATGATGTATTACAGAACGAGTAAAGAGACTTGCCTGTAACGAGATTGAACTAGGTATTGAGATACCGACGATCGAATCTCGGGCAAGTAACATACCGATGACAAAGGGAACAACGTATGTTGTTATGCGGTATGACCGATAAAGATCTTCGTAGAATATGTAGGAGCCAATATGAGCATCCAGGTTCCGCTATTGGTTATTGACCGAAGACATGTCTCGGTCATGTCTACATTGTTCTCGAACCGTAGGGTCCGCACGCTTAAGGTTTCGATGACAGTTATATTATGAGTTTACGAGTTTTGATGTACCGAAGGAGTTTGGAGTCCCGGATGAAATCGGGGACATGAGGAGGAGTCTCGAAATGGTCGAGACGTAAAGATCGATTTATTGGACGACTATATTCGGACATCGAAAAGGTTCTGAGTGGTTCGGGTATTTTTCAGAGTACCAGGGAGTTACGGGAATACGGGGGAAAAGTATTGGGCCTTATTGGGCCATACGGGAAAGAGAGAGGGGCTGCCTAGGGCAGGCCGCGCGCCCCCCAAGGCCCAGTCCGAATTGGACTAGGGGGAGGGGCTGCGCCCCCTCCTTCCTTCCCTTCTCCTTTCCCCTTCCTTGTCTCCTACTCCCACTACATGGAAGGATTCCTAGTTGGACTAGGAAAGGGGGAATCCTACTCCCGGTGGGAGTAGGACTCCCTAGGGCGCGCCATAGAGAGGGCCGGCCCTCCCCTCCTCCTCTCCTTTATATACGGGGGCATGGGCACCCCATAGACACACAAGTTGATCTTCGTGATCGTTCCTTAGCCGTGTGCGGTGCCCCCTCCACCATATTCCACCTCGGTCATATTGTAGCGGTGCTCAGGCGAAGCCCTGCGACGGTTGAACATCAAGATCATCACCACGCCATCATGCTGACGAAACTCCTCCCCGAAGCTTTGCTGGATCGGAGCCCGGGGAGCGTCATCGAGCTGAACGTGTGCCAAGAACTCGGAGGTGCCAGAGTAACGGTGCTTGGATCGGTTGGACCGGGAAGACGTACGACTACTTCCTCTACGTTGCGTCAACGCTTCCGCTTCGGTCTACGAAGGTACGTAGACAACACTCTCCCCTCTTGTTGCTATGCATCACTATGATCTTGTGTGTGCGTAGGAATTTTTTTGAAATTACTACGTTCCCAACAGTAATTACTTTCAGTACGATGAAATTTGTTAACTATGTTTACTATACATATGTTGCTTCTATTTCATAACTATTTCGTTAAATTCTCTTCATGATATATATATATATATATATATATATATATATATATATATATATATATATATATATATATATATATAAGGACAGGGCTATTCTGTTACTAGTAATAGAATATTATTCTGTTACCTGTCCGTCTCTATGAGCGGGTCCACCTCGTGAGGAAATCACGGAGAGGCGATTGAGGCGATTGCCAGGCGATCGGCTCGAGCGCTAGGGTTAGGGTTTTTCGAGCGGTGGTGGTGAGGTTCCGGTGGCACGTACGGGGGCGACATCGCTTCCTAACGTGCGGATCGGGGTGCGGTTTCTCTCTCTTTGGAGGA
The DNA here is from genome assembly GCA_032464435.1 of Aegilops umbellulata. Lineage (NCBI taxonomy): Eukaryota > Viridiplantae > Streptophyta > Magnoliopsida > Poales > Poaceae > Aegilops > Aegilops umbellulata. The sequence continues at coordinate 356,203,681 of CP136059.1, read as the reverse complement.
GGGAACCATGGCGGAGAGACTGAAGAGCAGAGCGACAACGGCGCAGAGTTCGGCGACGGCTCCTAAGGCGGCGGCGGCGGCGCAGAGACCGGCAACACAAAAAGAGACGGTAACTCCGGGACTGTCGACACAAAAGGCGGCGGCGGCTTCAGGGATGAGGACGCCACTGGGCACACAGAGCAGGAGCGCCTCTGTGTCTCCGGCAGATGGCAAAGTGTCAGCGGAGGCGGCTGGTCTGACTGCAAGATTGGGAGGGCTGGTTCTGACAGAGAAGGAAGCCACGGGGTTCGTGTTCAAGGACTCAGATCAGGAACAGCCACGGGCGGCGAAGTGGTCGGCGATCGGGAAGGCGTTCACTCCAAGGCTAATGAACATGCGTGCAATAGAGAATTCCATGCCAAGGGCCTGGGGCCTTCATAAGGAAGCTCAGTTCAAGATCATTGGAAGGAATATGTTTACGGTGAAATTTGGAAGTGAAGGTGACTGGAAACACGCCCTAAACAATGGTCCCTGGCAGTTTGACTTCAACGTTCTTGTGCTTAAAGATTACGACGGTGCAACTAGGCCGTCGGAGATGACGTTTGATACAATGGAGGTTTGGGTCCGGGTTGCAGATTTACCATTGAACAAACGCTCAAAGGAGTTTGGTGAGGCTCTAGGGAATTGGTTGGGTGAATCAGTTCGTGTGGATGTAGAGAAGGACGGTTCTGCAAAAGGCTTGGATTTGCGATTCAGGGTTAAACTTTCAGTCTTTGAGCCTTTGGTGAGAGGATTCTATCTAAAGAAAGCAAAAGACGATCTAGAACAAACCTGGTTTGATTTTACGTTCGAAAAGATCCCGCACTTCTGCTTTGATTGTGGCCGGCTAGTGCATAGTGAGATTGGTTGTGTCCCGCCGGTGGAATCTGATCAACAGTGGGGCGAATGGCTCAGGGCCTCGCCAGGGCGTTCCTGGGCGATGAAAGAGGGCTCCCAGCGTGCGGCATCTAGTGGTGCTAACAGCTTTGGTAGTGTGAGGTCTAATGAGGGTGATATGAACATGAGGAGGACTGGATTAGTACGTGATCTACCCACTAAATGCAATCTGCAAAGGGAGCTTAATAAACCGGCTGACTCTCGGACTGGCAGGGTAGGCAAAGGGGACTATGGGGACGTCACTAGTCCCAACAAACAGCGGCACGGGGCGGCTGAACCACATGGAAAGGATCTCCGGGAGGCATTAGAACAGAAGAGGGAGCAGGATATGCGTTTTGAGTTGCGACAGCGACAGATGAAAAAGCAGGCTGAGTTACGGTCTAGCTACAGACAATATGGCTTTTGGGATCATGGTGGTGGCGGGAGCTCTAGCCAGTATATAGAGAGAGAGAGCGTAAGAAAGGCCATTATGTTAGGAAACCACGACCAGGGTATGATGAACATCGCCTGTCCGGAAGCCCAAGGCACGAAATAACTGAGGAGAGGAAGAGAAGGCCAAAGCAGCACTGGGTGGCTAAGGGGGACCCGGACATGCAAGTGAGTAATGATACCTTCATTCGCGACACGAGGGAGAAAACGTCTACAGTGTTTGATCGTATCTCTGAGCATAACGGCACATCGGCGGACCCTGCGTGGCAGGGCCACCGGTCATAATGAATCTCCTGGCCTGGAACTGTCGGGGACTGGGGTTGGACTCGACAGTGGGCAAACTACAAGACCTGATTATGTCCCACAACCCAGCGGTGGTGTTCTTATGCGAAACAAAAAAGAAGGCGAGAGCAATGGAGAGGCTGAAATGGAGCTTGGGGTTCACGTCAGGAGTAGCGGTGGACTGCGAGGGCCGTAGTGGCGGTCTGGCTTGATGGTGGAGAGACCATGTGCAAGTAACGGTGAGGCCGTGGTGCCAATACTTTATCGATGCAGAAGTGGTGTGTGAGAGGAAGACTTGTAGAATCACTGGATTCTACGGGGAACCTCGAACGGAAGTGGTGTGTGAGGGGAAGACTTGTAGAATCCTGGGATGCAATTCGTTATCTCCGAGCACAGGATGACCATCCGTGGATTTGTTTGGGCGATTTTAATGAAGCTTTGTTTCAGATGGACCAGCGTGGTGGTAACCCTAGGAGCTTTATGCAAATGGAAGTCTTCCGTGACTGCTTGGCCGACTGCGGCTTGGCAGATTTAGGCTTCTCTGGTTACCCCTATACTTGGGATAATAAAAGGGATGGGCAGGAAAACATTCAGGTTCGTGTTGATCGTGCTACATGCAATGATGACTTTTTGGCCATGTTTCCTGAGACAACGGTGGAGCATATTCTTACTGAGGAGTCAGACCATCAAGCCCTCCTAGTTCGTGTGGTGGAGACTGCTCCACGGCGTGGTCGAGGGGGTGAGAGACAATTCAGGTACGAGGAAGCATGGACGCGGCATGACCAATATGAGAGCATGATAGCAGAAGCATGGGAAGTGGCAGGCACGGGAGAACGAGGTCTTGCGGCGGCGTGGGACAGACTGGGCTCTATGGCGGGATCAATGCAACGTTGGGCCAGGGAAGTCTTTGGCTCAATCAGGAGACAAATATCAAAACTGAAAACGCAGCTTCTTGAAGCAAAAAATAGAGCCCTGCTGACCAGCACCTCACTGGAGGTTCGAGAGCTAGAGGAGCAACTCCGGGAAATCTATGCTAGGGAAGAAGTTATGTACAAGCAAAGATCTCGAGTAGACTGGCTGCGAGCGGGCGATCAAAATACGCAATACTTTCAGAACAGAGCATCACATAGGAAAAGGAAGAACACGGTGAGGGCATTGAAACGAGATGATGGTTCCTTCTGCAGGGTTGATGAGGAGATGTGTAGTATGGCGGCTGCTTTTTATGAACAACTTTTTGCTTCTGATGGCTAACGGGGGGCAAATGTGTTGCTACAGAATATTGAGTGCCTTGTTACAAATGACATGAATGAGCTGCTGGTTTCCCCTATCTCTGATGAGGAAATTGAGAAGGCTCTTTTTCAGATGGGGCCTACGAAGGCGCCAGGTCCAGACGGGCTACCGGCTCTCTTCTATCAACGACACTGGTCGTTGGTCCGTGATGATGTATGCCAGGCGGTTAAGGACTTTTTGAATGGTGTTGCGGCGCCGGACGGTTTCAATGCAACAGTTATTGTCATGATCCCAAAGTGCAACTCGCCAGAGTTGTTGTCACAATTTAGGCCTATTAGTCTCTGCAATGTTCTATACGAGATTGCGACAAAGGTTTTGGCTAATCGGTTAAAAGGTATTTTTACCAATTCTTATTTCTGAGGAGCAGAGTGCATTTGTCCCTGGCAGGTTGATTACTGAGAATGTCTTAGTGGCGTATGAGTGTGTTCACGCAATTCGAAAGAGGAAGAGAAAGAAACCGTTCTGTGCAGTCAAGTTAGATATGATGAAGGCATATGACAGGGTGGAATGGGTTTTTCTTCAGCGGATGATGGAACGTTTTGGCTTTGCACCAGGGTGGGTTTTGATGATAATGAGGTGTGTAACGTCGGCAACCTTCTCAGTAAAGCTTAATGGTTGTTTGTCGAGGAGGTTTTCACCATCCCGAGGCCTCCGGCAGGGCGACCCATTATCCCCCTACTTATTCTTATTCTGTGTTGAGGGGTTCTCGGCTTTGCTTAAAAAAGCTCCAGAGGAGGGGAGGGTGAAAGGGGTGAAATTTGGAAGCACTGGCCCCCATGTTACTCACCTTCTGTTTGCGGACGACAGCATTGTCTTCCTCGAAGGCTCTCATGATAATATGGTGACATTGAAAGACATACTCACTAAGTATGAAGAGGCATCTAGACAGCGTGTTAATCTGCAAAAGTCATCCATTTTCTTTGGCAAGGGCTGTCAAGAGGAGGACAAGGAGACTCTCAAGAATGCCGGGTTCGGTCTGAGGCTTTGAGTGAGCGATACCTAGGATTACCAACACTGGTTGGAAAGTCCAAAGATGGAACTTTTAAGTATGTGACAGAAAGCTCAAAAGGCAAGGTTAGTGGATGGAAGGGGCAAGGACTGTCTAAGGCTGCACGTGAGGTATTGATCAAATCGGGGCTACAATCTGTACCAACCTTCACCATTAGTTGTTTTTAGCTTACGAAGAAGATGTGTCGGAACCTGACTTCGATCTCTTCAAAATTCTGGTGGGCGGCAACGAACGGTGAGCGGAAGGTACACTGGATTTCATGGCAGAAGATGTGCGTGGCAAAACAAGATGGTGGAATGGGTTTTCGAGACCACGAGGCCTTTAACCAAGCGTTACTGGCGAAGCAGGCGTGGAGGATCCTGCAGGCACCGACGTCTCTGTGCGCGCGTGTGCTGAAGGCTCGTTATTTCAGTGACTACTCCATCCTAACAGCAACAGCACCCTCATCCGCCTCGTACACATTCCGTAGCATTCTTTATGGACGGGACCTGTTGCGCGAGGGGATCATATGGCGCATTGGAGATGGAAGCAGTGTGAACATCCATCATGCAAACTGGATTCCACGAGCTGGGAGCATGCAGCCTCTTGGCCAGATTTTTGCCACGGGCATGTCCAAGGTAGCAGACCTATTAGCGCATGATGGAAGGAGCTGGGATATGGGCAAGGTGCGCTCTATATTCTCTAATGGTGACGCTAAAGATACTGAGCAAATAGCCATTGGGGGTCCCGGTACAGAAGACTACACGGCCTGGAACTACACCAAAAATGGTGACTTCACCGTCAGATCTGCGTATCAGCTAAGGATGAAGATGAATATAGCGAGGACCGGACAGCCGGAGTCCTCGAGCTTGGTGGCGAAGCATAAGCGATACTTAGCGTTGTGGGATACGAATGCGCCGGCCAAAGCCAAGATCCATATGTGGAAGATGGTCTGCAACGGGCTAGCAGTTGGGGCTGAGCTACATCGGCGTCGGATCAAACCCGGTGTTTTTTGTGTTGCGTGTGGGCGAGAAGAGACGGTGCTCCACCGGTTCTGGACATGCCAACATTCAACACTTTTCTGGCAACTTTTGCGCTCGGAGAAGGGAGTTGGGGTGGCGATCCCACCAAGTTTGATTGACTCCCAGAGCGCTCTAGCTCGCTGGTTACTAGAGTGGTTTGCCGAGGCTTCGGATGATGAGAGGGCGGCCATGGTTCAAGCAACATATGGTCTTTGGCTGGCGAGAAATGAAGCGAGGGATGGGAAGAAGATAGCGCCTCCACATGAAATAATAGGCACGGTAGTGTCGCATATGAACGAGTGGAAGGCTGTACACACACGCGATGTGCATCCGGCTGTCCCAACAGTCAAGGAAAAGTGGCGGCCTCCTGAGGAGGGCTGGCTAAAAATTAACTCAGATGGGGCTGTCTCAAGAGATAGGGACAAGGGAGGAGCTGGAGCAGTCATTCGAGACCATGTTGGGGCTTTTACAGCTGGTCTCTGCCATGTGTTCCGTGGAATTGTGGACCCACAATTGATGGAAATTTGGGCATGCAAACGGGGTCTTCAAGTGGCGCAAGAAATCAACGCTGATAAGGTCCATGTTAAGCTTGACTCTCAAAGTGTCGTAAACATGTTGAAGAATCAACACAAGGAGATGTCCGGTGCAGGGCCATGGATACAGGAAATCAAAACGATACTTGCATCTTTTTCTGATATTAGAGTCTCTTGGGTTCGCCGTTCCGCTAATGTTGCCGCGCATAAATTAGCTAGAGTTGGTGTAGGTGATGAACTATGTAAGGTTTGGCTAGGCAAATAGCTCCCATGCAACGTCGTTGGTGTGAATTTTCTCTCATGCGACGTCGTTGGCTGTAATAGCTCTCATGCGACATCTGCGTTGGAAAAAATAGCTCCCATGCGACACACCATTTACGCGGCTAGTTGGCTGTTAGTTAGGCTGAGGTTTGGTTAGGACACTGGGGGTTATGTGCTCTGACTAGTGGGGTCCACCTATGGCCACGTAGTCAAGAGTCAACCGTCCACGACTCGACCGGTGACTGTGTGACCGTGCTCGACTCGCTCGTGCTGGACTGGGCGAGTGGCGCCGCCGTAAGCATCTTCTCCGGCAGCGGTTTCTTCTCCGCGGTAGTGGAGCGCATTTCTCGGTAGCGGCAGAGCTATTGCGAGGTGTGCCCGAAACCCTAGTCCCAGTCCCCAGTATTTTGGGGGATCTGTGGCCTCATGCTGCCCTTTGTTTCTTGGCGATTTAGAATCGGGCTCCATTGGATCCGGGGGTTGTTTTTTCTCCGCGGTCCGGTGGTGGAGCGCCTTTCTCTGCAGCGGCTATTGCGAGTGAGTATTTTCCAAACACTACTCCCATTCCACTGAATTTTGGATAAATCTGTGGCCTCATGATGCCCCTGTTTCTTGGCGTTTTAGAATCTCGATTGGATAGGAGATGGAGCGAGGGCTGGATGAGATGGAGCGAGGAGACAGTGCTTCAAATCGGCAATGCCACCCTCTTTTCTTGGCGATTTAGAATCGAACTCGATTTGGAAGTGACTGCCGCCGCTGCCTGCCATTGACAAAACAGGGGAGGTTCAGGTTCTGCCACCACATTCCCAATTATAGTGGAATTTTTCCCCTGTAAAGCCAAGCTCAGTGATGGCAGTGTCAAAGACATTGATAGAGATACCACCGTGATGTTGGATGTCGAATTTGCAGATGTTGATCCCCAGGAATTGGAGAGCATGAAGGAGAAGGCCGTGGGCAATTTGGTGGAGAGAATTGGGGAGAGATTGTTTGGGGTCCAGAACAAGAGGTATCTCTGCAACGTTTCGATAACTATAATGGTGAATATGTGAGAACTGAAGATGTAGAATCCATGGTTGCTGAAATTGATCAGAAAGAAGGGTGGGCAAGCAAACAAGTAACATTTTATGCAGAGCTAATTGATCTGCAACTCATTCCAGAGTTGGTTATGTGCCATCAAAGATGGCTACACAGGATGGAAGATGGTGAGTGGGTTTCACAAAAGAAGATGTTGGCATTGTTGACTGAACCGACTGTAGTAGTTGAAGATACAGGGATTGATGCAGATGGAGAGGAGGGAACCCATGGTGCTAGGAAGATTGTTGTTGACTGGAATGTAGTAGAGTTGAATGAAAAACAGATTTGGTCATTACACCAATATCTGACATTGATATGGCCGAAATGTTTGGCATTCAAGTTGATGACAAAGATAAGGAGAAGGATGACAGTTCTTTGCCTGCTGAAGGTAACACAGGCCCTAGAAATGCAAATGAGGATGAAGAACAACTGATGAGAGAGGCTGCAGATGATGTGGATGATGCAGATGATAATGAGCTGGTTTGTTTGTATGACAAAGAGAACCCAGTTATTGAGGTGGGAAAGTTGTGGCCAAGCATGAAGGAGTTTAGGATGTCTTTCAGGACCTATGCAGTAAAAAAAGAGTTTGATGCCAAGACTATGTGGACTGATCGAAAGAAATTTTATGCTCGGTGCAAAGGTTATGATGGTGGTGGCAATCCTTGCAAATGGTACTTGTCTGCCAGACTACAACCTGATGGAAGTACAGTAAGGGTAAATCAAATACCACACTAGCATACATGTATGACCACTTCACAGAGAGTTTCAAAGATGACATCACAGCTTTGGGTTACAAAGAAGATTACTCCTATTTTAGCCAAGACTCCAAATACTACTGCAAAGAGGCTTAAAGTTGACTTGGAGAAGCTGTACCCCATCCAGCTGCAATATACCACAGTGTGGAAAGCAAAACAAAGGGCCATGAAATCATTGTATGGTGACTGGGCAAATACATTTAGCATATTGTATAGTTTTAAAGCAGAGGTGGAGAAGAGGTCACCTGGGAGTGTGGTGGACATAGATACAGAGGTAACAAAGGATGGCAAGGTTTTATTCAGCAAGTTTTTTATGTGTTTGAAGCCTTGCATAGATGGATTCAAAGCAGGTTGTCGTCCATATTTGAGCATAGACTCATCTTTTTTGACTGGAAAGTGGAATGGTCAGATGGCTGCATGCAATGCTCTAGATGGACACAACTGGATGTTCCCAATTGCAATAGGAATGTTTCAATCAGAGACAGAGGCATCATGGATATGGTTCATGATGCAACTGAAAAGATGCATAGGGCCAGTTTCTCCTTTAGCCATCCACACAGATGCATGTAAAGGGTTGGAAAATGCAGTAAAAAATGTTTTCCCCCATGCTGAGCAGAGGGAGTGCTTTGGACATATGTGGATGAATCTGATAAAAAAATTCAGAGGACATGAATTTGGGCGCATGTGGCCAGCAGCAAGATCCTACGTACACCAGACAGACACATTTCTATCACCTTGGTAAGATATTGGCATCATGTAGTGATAATGAATTTTCTTCATGGTTGAAAACCCACCATTCTCTGTTGTGGTATAGATCAGGTTTTAATACTGCCATAAAATGTGATCATATCAATAACAACTTGGCCGAAAGTTTTAACAAAAAAGTGAAAGATTTGAAAGACTTGCCTGTGCATGACATGGTGGACCAAATAAGGATCATGAACATGCGTTTGTGGGAGTTGAGAGGAAAAAATGCTAATATTTTGGAAGGGGACAAGCTTCCAGCAGTGGTACAACAGGTAGTCAACAGGAGTAGAAATCTTTCACATCTATCTGTTAAGAAATCTTCCTTGTGGGGTGCTGAAGTTAGAGATACAAAGAGTGGCAAGAGGCATGTGGTAAATACTGAGTTGCATGAGTGCACTTGCCAAGAGTGGCAACACACTGGAAAACCATGTGAGCATTCCATACTTTTTTTGGCATCTAAACCCAGGTTAAATATGCACCCATATTTGCATGAGTATTATTCAGTACAAAAATTCAAAGCTGCATATGCAAGTCCAATTCCTGCACTGACTGACCAATCTCAGTGGCCTGAGGTGGAAATAGAATTTACCTTGTGCCCCCCTGTCACTAGAAGAAAGGTTGGGAGGCCTAAACAGAGCAGATTCAAAGCTTGGTTTGAGAAAGGTGGTTGTAGTAAGAAGGGGAAAAAGGAAAAGGAAAAGAATGATAAGCCCAAAAGGGCTCAAAAAGGTAACAAAAATAGGTGCAAGTTGTGTGAGGTACTTGGGCACAGAATTGGTTCATCGAAGTGCATCTACACTCCTCGGAGGCCAAAGTATGTTTATGTTAATGTTTTTGCAAGTTTTTTATTTTGCTACTTGTTCTAGTATCTAACCAAGTCAAATGCTTTATTTTTTAGGAGGAAGCGTGCAGAAAAAGCCCCACCTCTTGTTGTTGAACAATGCTGGCCAGTGAAAAAAGCAAGACTCAATGGCTATAGAAGGAAGAGCACTAAGCAGATAAAGTTTGGTGACAAAGATATGGAGCTAACTGAAACTGTTACTGCTGAACATGAGCTAAGTGTTTCTGTTTTGGATGATGTGATGCATACTGAATCTGTTTTGCAGATGCTAGGGCAATCTGAAACTGTTGCAGATGAAGCAACTGTTGTGTTGCCATGCGAATCTGCTTTGACAACTGTGTTGCCATGTTTGGAGGTTGTGCTGCCAAGTGTTGAGTTGCAAACTGAAGTAGTTGAACAATGTGTGCCATCTACTCAATCTGCAGAAGTGCAAACTTAAGAAGTGGGACATGGTCAGGTGCAAAAGTTGAGGGGGCCTAGTGGAGTTTACAAGAAAACCAAGGGGCCAAAAAGCAAGAGCATCAGCATCAACAAACTATGCGCCGTGGAACCAAACGGTGGAAAAAAGCAGAAGAAATCGAGTGGTAGAAAGAAGCAAAAGAAATAGAGTCAAAATCATTCGAATTTGATGTGAAAACTTAAGTTTGTTGTCATTGGATGTGAAAAGTTATGTTCTTTCATGTGAAAACTTATGTGCTATGATGTTGATTTGACTTGAAATAAAATTCAAATTTGAACCTATCTCCAATATTTTTTGAGTTCATTTGTTTGTTCTGTGATGTTGCATCGTTTTATGTACTACTATGCACTTTAGTTCATAAATCCAACCCTTTTTGTGAAGTCCAACTCATAGTCACTGAAAATGTTGTCCAAACAGGCTCCAAAGTAAGGGAAAACGGCCCATTTCTAAGCAAGTTTTTTTCGACCTTCTCAAAATCACCCCAAAAAAGATTTTCTTAGCTTATATTATACCTATATAGGATCAATATGAAGTCTCACCTTTTTTGAATAAGTATTCATATTATTTAATTTATTTTTGAAAAAACACACTTTAATACAAAGTCAGCAATAAAACAAGTTTAAAATTTGAAAATGCAAAAATGACTTCGGATCCTCCTTAGTCACTCTAAAATGAAGCTAAGGTGATGTTTTTGATTTTTTTGCATTTTCAAAACCTCAAACCCTCTTCTCACTCCTTTGAACTCTATGCAACCTCAGTCGAGATAGTCCAATTTGTGAAGGTTTTTTCATGCAAAGATCATTAGATCAAGTTTATCATTTTATATCATAACTATGTAACATAAAAAGGCTATATGCGCAGGTTTTTCATTTTTTTTAGATTTTTTTTGAATTAGTTATACACATTTGAATGTTCAGTCAAACCTTTCAAAACCCCGTTGACTGCCTCCAAAACCCATGTAACCCTAGCGCCAAATGTCCACCGTCGATCTAACCCTAACGCCAAACTGCGGCCGTCGGATAGGCCTTCTAGAAGGATTCCGCGGGGGCGATCCGTGGGAGCCCTGATTCTCCAATCTGATTGACCACCGTTTTCTCTCTCTGACGAACAGATAACGTTGAGCGGGGGAGCATCTAAGTGGCCGTTGGGCCGAGCGGATCGGGCCCGGCAGAGCCTGGCGTGCGTGCGCACGGCCGTCGAGAGGGGGGATGGGCTGCATGCGAGAGGGTCAATGACATGTGGGCCATCCCTGTCCCATGCATGCCATGCAACGTCGCAGCCTAGCTATTCTGTGCTCGTGAACGCCTAGCCATTTGCATGCGGGCTTGCATGCACGCATCGACGTAGTAAAACAAGGCAGGGGCGCAGCGTATAGGTACATCGCATTTAAGCTATTTTAACAAATGCATGTTTGAACGAGACGGACACGTCGGTGGTGCAACTCCTTTTTCAGTGTCATGCGCGGATGAACGAGCCTGTTTCCCACGCGGCGTCACCGCCGATGCAAGTGCATGAAATGATGCATCTCGCCTGTGCCGCCCGTGCCTCTTTGGATGCTCTGCCCGCCGTTTTTTGAATTAATGCCCGCAATTACTTATGCCAGTGCGAACGGAGAAGAGAAAACGATCGAGAAGGCACCGTGTACACATTGACCATGGCTGCAACGCGGCTATAAAAGGGCACCATTTCCTCATCCTCTCACACTCATCTCTCAAGCCTCCTCCCCTTCTTCTTTTCGAGCCAAATCCACCACTCGAGCCACCATGCAGTTCAATGGCCCTACCTACCGTCGCCCTCGCACCGTGCCGGAGAGGCAGTACCCGGCCGGAGTCGTCGTCGAGAATAGCTTGAGGGTGTGGGCCATCTCTAGGTGGAGGGGCCCTAGAGAGTTGGCTCGCTTCTTCCTCCAGGCCGGCTACCGCCACCTCCCTCCGGGCACTCCACCCATGTTCCACCTCCACGAGCAGTACGATGGCAACGCCAACGGCTTCGTCATCGGCCTCTACGTCACCTTCACCAACCCCTACGACGCTCACCACCTCCTCGGCGAGGTGTTCTGGTGTGGATGCGAGTTTATCGCGTTCACGACCTACAACATCTTCACCAACTTCCACCACATCTTCCCTCACCCCAACGGCATGCACACCCTCCCCTACCAGATGCCGGAGAACGACGAGTGAGGGGCCCAAGGAGGAGGGGCCAAGGAGTGGCAAGGAGGAGGGGCCAAGGAGTTGTTCAAGTGCGAGTCTTCTATCTATCTAGTTTGTGTTTGTGTTGGTTCGGGCGTGTGTGCCCGTGTCTTCTATATATCTAGTTTTCATTATTTTCCTTTCATGTTTTATGAACTATATGTAGTGGGGGGATGCCCCTCTATATGTTCTATCTATCTATGCTACTAGGGTACCCGATGCCCCTCTATCTATCTATATGTTTTTTTGGTCCTAAAGTTTCTCCATTGCATTTTATTTATGTGGCCATGTGTACTAAAAAATGCACTAAAACATGATCCAATCATCTAAGTTGTTGTTAGCACGTGTCTAGTTAATTATCTTCCTTTTATGTTTTATGCACTATAGTTGTAAGGGGATGCCCCTCTATGTTCTAAGGAGATGCTACTAGGGGCACACTAGATGTCTTCTTTTTTTGAGAGGGGCACAACCTTTTTCGGTTGAAACAAAGCGAGTAAAAACTTTGAAAACACCATAGCACAAGTCAAAAAAAATTTAAAAAATGGTGCTTGGTTGAAATAAACTAGAACCAAACAATTGCAACTTTTTTGGTTCACAAAGACTGCAAGTTAGACTGCTAACTAGAACCAACCTTTTGTTTTAGCCGAAACAACACGGGACCCTACCATCGGACACGATAGCTTATGCATAAAAATAGCTCAAATAATTATCAGATGAGTTATCTCAAAAAAGGTGACTACATGAAACTTAAAATTTGTGAAATAACCTAAAACCGAAAAGATATATCGATGTCAATGACCGTGTGCACTTTTTTTTGCACTAGCTACACTTCTTTTATCAATGGGCCTAGATATGTTCTATTCGGCCCTGCCTAACTTCTATATGGGCCTGGCCTTTTCGGGCAACTGTGGACGAACCTTTTTTTCCTTTTCTCCCTCTACCACTGAAACTAAAACTGATGACGAACTGAAGAGCTAAAAAAACGAGGCCGAAACAGAGTGGAGAGGACATGCTGAATTCGTACAGCGCAACACTTTTATTCAAATATACATATGATTACGATTACAAATGATGCCCAATCTATTCACTTACGACTAATTATCATCACATAAACAAAATGCGAGAGCAATTACACAAACATAAAAAAGTCCGGCCATCAGCCCCATCAAATTGCCCTACTTCTGCAATTCGATGAGTTTCTTCATCTGCTTGTTCAGCTTCTTCAGCTTTGTCGTCACTACTGCATCCTCCACAGTAGCCCCAATGGAATGGGCAGATCCAGGGGCCCCAGATCCAGACGCGCCCAATCCAAACTTGCCCAACTTCTCCGCCTACAACGGTAAATCGAGCTCCCCTAATGCACCCTCCAGTTGAATCCGCTCTATGTACTCATCTAGCCACTCAAAATGGGTGCATTGCTTCAATTTCTGAAATTGGAAAGATGAACCCTAAATCCCAAATCCGATGAAAAATGGGGAAAAATTGGGCAAATATGAAATTGGGAGACAAAAAGCAAAATTGGCATATTGAGAAGTAAAATCTCACCTTTCCCTGCTCTGGTTTGCTCTCGCATTTCACGAATTCCCGCCCAAGGTTGCCATTCTTGTCGGTCGTTGTGACTAGCCGCTTCAGGGGTGCGATACGTGGGCATGCAGGCCACCTTGTCATGGGCACTGCACCATAGCGCGGCCATGAGCGGTGGGAGGCTGAAGCGGAGCTCGACATTGCTAGGCCGCGGCCCGGAACGGCGTTGCTGCGCGTCGTCGCCGGAGAAGAAGAACAACAACGATCGGGGAGGGGGGAGGGGGGGGAGGATGGGCTCGGGTGCTGCACGGCTCGGGCCACGGCTCGGTGTCCTCTTGTACCAATGCTGACCTGGATAAGTTAATGGGTCCCACGCTGTGGGTCCTGCTCACCTGACCAATGCTGAGTTGGATAAGTTAGTGGGTCCCACGATGTGGGTCCCGCTCACCTGATTCGAGTTTTAAACATGTGTCTTTGGATTAGGCAGCAGTGTCGCATAAGAGCTATTTTTTCCAACGCAGATGTCGCATGAGAGCTATTTTTTCAACGCAGACGTCGCATGAGAGACAATTCACACCAACCTCGTCGCATGGGAGCTATTTGCCCGGTTTGGCTGGGAACTACCCCAGATTGTGTGCTTGATGTAATCTCGGATGAGATTCCGAACGCATTTCAGTAAATAAAGCGGCAACGTTGACCTAAAAACAACCTGTCCGTCTCTATAGGGCGCGCCGCGCCTGAACCAGTGTGGCCCAAACCCACCGCCCAGCTTATCTAACCTCCCGATGGCCTTCCCAATACGTGCCGCCGCCGGCCAGCCTCCACCCCGCGCGCCCGCCGGCGACCCTCCACCCCGCGCGCCCGCCGGCCACCCTCCACCCTTCGCGCCCGCCGGCCGAATCCCTCCAAGCCGTGCCGGCGGCCTCCCTCCCCGCGCGCCCGCAGCGTCCCTGCGCCTGCTCCGGCCACCTCCCTCTACCAGCGCCGCCGTCTTCCCTCCACCCCAGCACTCGTCCTCCCTCCACCCCAGCGCCGCCCGCCTGCCTCTCACCCCTCCGATTCCCTCGCCCACCGCCACCACCTTCTCCCGCCCCCGCGGCCTGGCCAAGATCCACCGGGGCCTCCGTTCCCACCGCTGGTGTGACCGTCGACCCCGCTAACACCTCCATTCGCCGCCACGGACGCAGTGGCCCCGCGTGCCACCGCCTCCTCCCTCGGGCCAGTTGGTTCCGTCGGCCTCCTCGCCGCATCCGGCCAATTCCGGCGGGACCTCGGCCGGCCGGACACACTCCCTCGAACTGTCGCGCGTCCTTCGTCGAACGGCCGGACCCGGTGTCCTCCTCCAATATGTGCAGGTTGCTGCTCTCCTCTGCTATCTCTCTCGGCGTGATGTTGCTGCTCCTCTCAAGTCTCATTTTGCTGACCTTTTGATTTCAGAGAAGCTGCAGAACAAGAAGAAAAGAAAAACCATGTTTTATATTGTTGTTATTTCGCGGCGGTAGTCTGCGGCACTTGGTAATTTTTCATCAAGACGACAATGCGGTTAAATAGCAGCAGAGAATTCTCTCACTCTTTGCGCCTCGTTGAAAAATCAAGCATGGGCATCCTTCAGTGGTGAGAAGCCGTGGGGGTCAAGTACGTCCAACTCGGCAGTCCAACTCAGCGAGATTCACGTTATCGTCGCCCCATGTTAACTAGCAAGACCACCGTGCTTCTCCGCCGGCACTATCAGGTACTCACCCCTGGTCACGTCTCTTGCTTACTGATTCATTTCGCCCCTGTTCGTAAGAAGAAAAATGAACACTGAGAAAAGTAGGTATTAAGCCAAGTATATAATACTTATGTCCTTCAGGTGCTTGCTTTAATGCCTAAACAAAGATCTATTTAGTTCACTTCAAAATTTAATTTTAGTCAAGCTCATCGTGAGCAGTAGTCCAAGTCCTCAACTCCTTGATGTCTCGTTCTCGAGCAGGATGGCATTGGAGACAACATCCAACGGTCCTCTGCCTCTGCTCGCCCTGCCTTCATCACTGGGGGTGCAAAAACAGGAATTCTCATTCTGAAAAACCTACAAAAAACATCAATTTATATTGATAATTGTTCTAGTCCTTATGTTACAACAGTGCAATGAGAAAAAACTCATCAGTTCAAAAAGCATGGACATGCTAATGTTGTAGTGATCTCGCCATTAATCCTCAAAGTTCAATACCTATTGCCAAATCATCCGATGAATATAGGTAGTGCAGTATCTGTTACTGAGTTAGTGTGATGAACCGTCGCCACCAAATAATTAGTGGACTGACCAACCTCTGTGAGGCGCCACGCCCCCGCCTCCCACCTCCGTCGATGCGCCACGCCCTCGCCTCCCACCTCCAGCGACGGACCATGGATCAGCCTCCGCAGGGGCGGCCACCGGTGGGAAAGTGGAGCATCAGCAACAACCACCTCCGCCCTCCTGCTCCTCCCCGCCGTGCGGCGACCACCTCCGTCGCCCTGAGTTCCCAGCTGCATGCATTCAGGAGCAAGAAAAAAGAGAGGTTAATTGTCCGCCCACACTGCCTCTCCTCCCAAATCCACACTAGTATTATCACAAAAAGCAGAGGATGTCTATTTTATTTCCTGAAACACAAAGTAGGTATTCTCAGTTCAGTACCTGAGCTATCTCAAGTTCTTGGAAAACATATAAAACAGTACGGTGTTTGTGCAAAAAATTCAGACTATTTTCCAATGATACAGCAGTTTACTATATGGTAGAATTGTAGTTGTTCAGTAAAAAGGTTCACTACCCCAACTGGGGGATTTTCAATCCGTTTCGTCTTTCTTTTCCAACTGAAAGTTGTAGCAAATGTGAACTGAAGCTGTAGTGGAGCAAATTAGGAATAGTTGCCTACTTTTTTGCCACTGCTACCTTGCCACCTAGATTAATGCTACTACTCTACTACTACTTATCGTGTTGCTAAACCTCGTGTTCTGGACAATTTGTGGGAAAGTGTGGAGGCGCAAGTTGCTCCGCGACTGAGGAAGGCGCACCCTGGTGCTTGCCGTGGCTGAAGACGGCCTCCAACCGCCGGGCCCAAAGCAGCCAGCCTTTGTTCGCATGCGCGTCTCCTTCCTGCTTCACCTAGGTATGCGCCACCACCCGCTGCGCTCGATGCTCCCTACTCCCATAGCCGTCCTCAGTTCAACCCCATGGCATCGAGATGGTCGAGTTAGTCGCGAGCAGCAGTCCGCCGTACCTAGAAACTAGATTTTTATCTGCAACATCAGTTCACCGTACCAAGAATAATCAGTTCGATCCATCTCCTGATTCTGAAAATATGAATTGTGTTTACTGCCAAAATTGATGCTCTATAGTTCACCATGTATATATGTCATCAGTTCAAAAAAGACGTACAGAAAAAGTTCAATTGTATGTGTTAAAACCCAGTTTTGTTTTATACTATATGTCAGATTATTACAAAATACAATAAAAGATTTTGCTCATGTGGCTGTAAGCTCTAACCATATGGCAACAAAGAGAGAATGAGTATGAAGTATTGTTGTTTCCGTGTTGTTAAGTTCAGTATGTATTCCGTTTTCAGTACGTAAACAAGCACACAGGATCTTTATAAGATAAAAAATTACAAAATGGAAATCTACAAAGTTCAACTACATATTTTACAACAATTGAAAAAACAAAAAATTACATCAGTTCAATGACAGAAAAACATCAGTTCGAAAAGTTTTCGATTCTTGAACTGATAGCTGAAAGATACGATATGTGTACTGTTGATAATCTCAAACATGTTTTACTCAACTTTAGAAAACATGTAATATTGTTGTGCTGCTTTGCAGTGTGACGACAAGGACGACGTCGCCTGATGGATAATTTTACAAAGGTAGTTGTCCTTAGTGTTCCTATTTGGCATATGCGAGCTGTTGGATGTAATGTGCATGAGAAAATCATCTTCCGTATGTGGACTGAATGAAAAGTTGTGCTGCACTTTTGTGTTTTGGTGGTTTAAGTCAATAAGAGATAGATGTGTGTGGTGAAAAATTGCAGAATTTCGAGTCGAACAATGGCAAAAATTCAGAGGAGACAATGGGAGAAGTTCAAAGAAAATTCGGACTTGTATAGTAACGGAGGAAGCAGCAGCGCCGCCCGGTCTAGGAGGCCGTTCAATGTCCCAGCGCCTCCTTCCGAGTCATCGTGAGGTACGCCCTGCTTGAAATCTTTCCTCTCCATCTCCCGACAGTGAAGATTTTCATGCCCTGCGTTCGAACTGCCATCTTATTTTGAATTGAACTAGGGCTGCTCTTGCTTCAGACCTGAGGGAAGAAGGAAGAACCTCTCTCTTGTAGGCAGTAATATTGCTCTCTCATATCATCTCTCATCTCGTAGTAATATTTTGATGAATGTGTTACTCAAAAAACAAAATGTTGTATTGACATTCAGTAGCTTAGAGAGAGTAGCATAGAGAAACATTGTTGTGTTCTGGATGACAAAGAACACATGTGACAGTAAGTCCAGGTATTTCTACATGAGGAGTACAAAATTACTTTTACTGAGAGTTCACTTGAATCCTTGATAGCTACTGGCCATAGGAACTTAACCCAGAAAAAATGTGCAAAAAAGAACCATTTTGTACTACCATTAGTCGTCGATGCTGTGTAATGTTTTATTTTTTTGCACATAATATATAGAGGCACAATCTGTGTAGAAAGCACATCAGATGTGCTATTCTAGATGCAAAGCAATTAATAACCCAAATTAGCCTCTGCAAGCAAAGTTAGGACCATTCTTCTAGTAAATCCTACCAAATCCATATATGAATATGCATAGACCCTAGCAAATCGGCAGTTGCGCGAACAAAACAACACAGTGTACCTGAAATCAATCGAGGAGAGGCTGACCAAACTAACAACATGATGCTCTGCTTTGGGCTTTTGGAGTCACGTGCATCAGGACATCAGGCTTCTAGAAAGAAGGTCGGCCGCCGTGTGATTCGGCCAAGTGACGGAGGGGAGTGACCTGGGCGGTGGCCTCAGCGACGGAGGGGCCAGTCTCCGCGGCCGCCATGGGTGGGCGAGACGGCGGCCTCCCGAGCGTAGCGTAGGCGGAGGAGCGCAGGGAATTTCGGGTAGGGCAGGGTTAGCAGCAGCCGTACCGTTTACAGCGTCTGTATATCCCCGTCCCGCAAAAACCCTTTACGGGCGGCCCGTAAATTTTTATGCAAGAATAAAAGCAACTTCCAACAGTTCCTAGTACTCTCTTCGTCTTAGTTTCTTCATTAATTTTTTGCTGTTTTTTCATACTTGTTACACTTCATCCTAGTTTCTTCTTGTATGTTTTCTAGTGCCGTCGCGAACCGCTTTGAACGAGCTGGAGCTATCACTGCCTCCAATTAGAGAGCAGCGTCAAGGCACTTGTTAATTATTTCCATCCTTTCTTTTTCTGGGAACATCAATCATTGTAAGATCAGAAACAATTAGCAGGGTGTATTAATATGTTCGAGGAAAAATCTATGTGGAAAGCACATTGGAGGTGCTATGTAGACACACAGCTATAAGCATCGACAAACCTTTTTACATGTTTTGAGAGATTAAACATTATAGTGCATATGGTACTCAACTTAAATCCAGTCTGGGTCTGTAGCAGTCAGGTGATGAGTGCATTTGGACCCATCGTTTCATTACTTCAGTCTAGATATCGTTCATATTTTTCTCGGGTTATCTCTTTAATTGCCTGCTAATCACTAATTAAGGGCAAGATGTTACAGACCTCGTCACTCAATCCTATATATCCAACAAGGGAATGATACGTACTTCAAGAGCCTAATAAAATTGGCAGCATACAAATTACACCATTAGTACTGTTCATCCACAACCTGTTGAACTTTCAAACACACCCTCTTCCTATCTAGCATAATAATCACGAGATTCAGCAATAGATTCCACGTACATGCGGCTGCTAGTAGACCAGAGCAATAGGTTCAGCAAAAAAGAAGAAAATGATTGGTATCTAGCAAAAGCTTACCTCTTTTTGTGCTGTTGTGCATTGAAAGATGGAGAGAATGTTTCTTTACCAACGTGTTTCCAATTGCTCCTAATGTCATGAACACCACAGAGTGAAAGCTTCTAGTAAATCAACTCTGAGGATCTGCTATATATGTAAATATCCTCCTGGAGAGTTACGGTCCACTGCGCTATTTAGTAAATCAACTGTACCAGGAAGCAGTCAGACAGGTAATTAAGTTGTTTTAAATGTGTTGAGAAACTAAACACATAGTGCAATATGGTATTGAACTCGAAAAAGTAGCACGGCTATCCACTCTGGATCAGGTCATCAGGCTGCTAGAGCAGAGCAAGAAGGTTGGCGTATTGCAGTCAGGTGATGAGTGGCATCTGTACCCATCGTTTCATTAGTTTAGTCTGGGACTCTGGGTATCGTTGAGATTTTTCTTGGATTATCTCTTTAATTGCCTGGTAATAAGAAATTACTTTTGCGATGTTGCCAACAAGAAAAATGCTAGGTACCTAGCATAGGCTTACCTGTTTGAGTTATTTTCTGGTGAAATATAGGCAGATTGCTTTTACCTGAACTTGATTATCTTTCTAACATGTACTTATACCAGCTTCATTAGATTTTGTGTTGGTGCTTGTAACACAATCAGTTCAGATCTCGATAGACCACAAGTTCAAGTTCATTAGTATTTGTAAATGCTGGTAGCAGTACTAGTATTTACAAATTTGTAACCTAAGAACTAAGCTTGCATCTTGTTACTTCTATGGAAGCATTGACCTCGTAATTTTATTGGACCAACCACTAACATAAGAATTAGACATGGTGCTCAGTGTATTCTCTCAATCTTGGTTGTTCTTACAGTGCTTATAATCTTGACATCTTTGATGAATCCAGCCCGAACTGAAGCATGTCGGCAGGCCGGGCCTCAAAAGGCCCTTCTCCCGCTACTGTCTCGATCTTGAACTGATGTTGTTGTCATCTGTCTACCTCCTTCCTCGGTGAGCCCATGTTCTTCTGCTCTTGACGCTCAAGCCGCCTGCACTTCTTTTCTCAGTTCGAAAATTCCCAAAGCATCAGTACTATGTATCAGGATACACCATGTTTGTTCTGCAGATTTCCATTATGCTTGTATGTCCTCGTGTACTGCAAGTTCATTAGCTGAAGTTTAGAATCGAGAGAACTACAAGTTCATTAAAATTGAAAAACATACAACTAAATTCCTCCTGTACTGTATTATTATCACTGTTCTGAAAAAGTTGATGTGGTTTTAGTTAAATATATCATAACAAAATTCTTTTCAAAACTTAATTCTCATGTCTATGGATTGTTCAAGCTTTTCCATCATTACTAAAAATGTGTCACTAGCATATAAGTTCAAAACACAAACTTTTCTTGGGAAGAAATTCAGTCAGTGAAACTATATAAACTATGCAAGTTCAGTGATGATGACACCGTCAATTCGGATGAAAACACATTTAAAATTACAATCTTTTTTTCTACTTCTATAAGTTCATGATCAACCCCGAGATAGTTCAAATAATCTAGTCATATAAGTCGAAATAATCTATTCACTTGTATTATTTTGTGCTCACACTATTTACTATGTTGTGTGACAGGTTGATGAAGATGTTGATTTTACAAAAAGATCAGTGAAGCATTGGGCAATGGACACACTATCTTCATGAGATGCTGTACTGCACGACATACTTCCATTAGTTGAAGATGATACATGGAGCAGTGACCGCTCAACACTTTTTTTTGTGATAAATGCTATCATGATCTATTCTATGTATTATATTGTATGATCGGGAGAACTAAAGTTCATGTGTTGTCGGTGAAAATTTTCAAAACATTTTGTTTAGTAAGAACTTTTTTTTATCAAATGATAAACCTATGTTAATGGAAAACAGTAGTTGAGACGAGAGAAATCCAAAACATTGTTGCAAAAAGAAACACATGATTTTTTCTATTTTCTTTATTTCTTTATGAGAAAATATTATTCAGCTCAATAGTATATACCATGCAAGTTCGAGGACTGTGATACAGTAAACCGAGGAAAACCATATCAAAGATAAACAGTAAAATCTAGTCTGTGATAACACACTCAGTAATATGGGCATCAGTTCAAGTATTATTTTTTCGGAACCATTCAAAAGTACTCTATGAAAAATATATTAGTACAAAAACAGACATAAATCAGTACAAGCATAGTCCAACACATCGTTGCAAAAAAAGTTGAGTTCAAAAAAATAAACACATGAAAAATTTCTTTTCAAAAATATATGATTCGGTTCAACATATAAACCATGCACTTTCGGTGACTATGATATCGTGTATCATTGAAACGTTGTGAGGAAAATCATACCGAAAAAACAGAGTAAAAGTCTAGTCTATGGAAACACGTTCAGTACAAATTCATACGGACATCCGTTCAAGTATTCTCTTTTTCAAAACCTTTCAAAGTTACTCTGTGAAAAATGAATCAGTACGTACACATACATAGTTCAGTACAAGTACTCTGTTTTTTTTACGGAAAAACATCATGACGTGTCTCACCGTATTCAAAATTACTCATCAACGATTGCGAATTTGAGAAAACGTTCAACATAACTAATTTTCGCATTTTCGATAGCCATCCAATGGTATATTATTTGCCCCATTTTGACAAACTTTTAAAAAAAATCGCGTTCAAAATTAAATTTAACCGTATTCGAATTCGTTTTTAAACCGTAAGGATTTAGAAAAACATTTCTATACAAAAAAGTTGCGCATTTTCCATAGTTTTCCAACGCCGTATCATTTGCATCAATCTGACAAACCGTTTGCAAAAAAAAACGCGAAAATACGTTTCGCCCAGAATTTCACCATTTTTCAAATTATTTTTAAATAGTATATAATTTGAAAAAGCAGTAGATACATGAAAGATGCGGATTTTTACCAGCTTTCCAACACCATCTGATTTTCTCAATTCCGACAAGCCGTTTGAAAATTGAGTCCAAAATATGATTCGCGTTTTCGGTTTTGAAAAAAACATTTTTTTTTTCAAATCTGCTCTTAAACCGTGATGATTTTGCAAAAAAAATCCTATATATCTGTAATGTAGATGTCAAGAGCTTTCCAACGATATATTACACGCCCAATTCCGAGGAAAGGACGATCAGTTCGACGAGATGAAAATCATTAGTACAATCGTCTGAGACCATCAGTTCAAGTAGGGTAACAGAATAATATTCTGTTACGCGAAACAGAATAGCCCAGATGTATATATATAGAGTAACACATGGTAGTATATGAGACATATGGGGTAACTACCACCGGGTGGAAGGATGGATTTTCCCTATATATATAGGAAAAAGCAAAGATATAAAGTTTCACTCACGCGGCTGCAATCACAAGCGCTCATTCGTATGGGGATCTGGTCCCTTGTCTTACCTGATTTGCTTTTTCCTGATATTTTTCATTTGATGCTTTTTCCCTCTTATAGAGATTGTTGGACCACGCTGCCTGCAAGAGAACAGAACCGTGGAGGCACTAGGCTGCTGTCCAACAGGCGGGACCACCAGCGGGCGGCCCGAACGGTTTCAGGATGGAACTGGAGAACTGTTGGGCGTTGGTTTGAACCTTTCCTTTTCTTGCGTTTTTTTCACTCGAGACACTTAGGCCTCGTTGACTTTGTAGGATGCCATCTGTGTTGATGTCTCAAAAAACAATCTGTGTTGATACTTGATAGCAGCCCATAGCCCATTAGATGGAGCCATGGAGGTGCTATGGGCTCAAAATTGGGCCGTTTTCCACTAATAATATACTATAATCTTTGTTTTCCCCTAATCCATATGACATGCACGATGCCATGTGGCATTGTTAGAAACCCTAATCGTTGTGCATCGGTACCAGTCCTACACCGCCCAACCCTGCCCAAGCCAGCCTTGTTCATCCCCATGGATACGACATGCTGTCTGTGCACCCGTGAGCAGGCACCAGCACTGCGCCGGCCACTTTAGGGGAAAACTAGACCCGTGACCATCAATGCAGTCAAACGATCGGAGTGTCGCTTGCATCCTCTCCTAACTCGCCCGCCCAGATAGAGAGAGAGAGAGCCCGAAAATGGTAGATACTGGGAGAGGAGATACAACCTCGTCGTAGCAAAATCAGCGTGCTGGAGACCGAGCGACGTCCTTTTCAATGGAGGAGAACGGCAGCGCTGCACATGCGATGGAGGTCGACGAACTAAAAGGTAAGCATCTTTTTGCAAGGGGAGAGAACTGCGCTGCGAAAGCTTTCACCTTTTTCTTAGAACTACTAGATCATTAGATGCAATAATAGTTAATACTCGTTTTTTGGTTGCTCCGCTTGATTTTGTTGCACTAGATGCATACACTGCAGTCCCTAGTGTGGATCAGAACACACATCCAGCCAGCAAGAGCACACCTGGCGCTGAGAGGATTGATGGGGAAAACATGGAGAGGAAAAGATTGTGAGTATTAACCTTGACGTATCTGCAGTTTTAGTTGTTGTTTGTTTCCCTCGGTAGTTAAATAAGTTTAGTTGGATGTGTTGTTCTGAATGTCAACTGAATGCCAGAAGCGAGCTGCGTTCTCGCTGCAGCCTTGTCTTTTTATGCTCAAGTTAGTTAGCTTTAGACTCGGCACGATTCAGGCTCGTGGGATGGCACACGCAATTGTTGGATCGTGGCGAGCTTTCAGTTTTTCTGTTAGCGACTGAATAGAAGTAAGAACAGAAAAGATGCACTCTTTACGCGTCGCAAAAGCTCTCTCTCTCTCTCTCTCTGTGTGGTTGCGTTCCTGCTCTCTGTTCCCTTCCACCTCCTGTGCGTGTATTGTGTTATTCAGAGAGAAAGATTAGAGTTTGAGAGCGACTAGATCACAGCCTCAAAACCAACAAAGGTTAGCAAACCAGCGGAAGGCGCCGAAGCAGACAACAGCCGGCAAGGTATTTCTTGCACTAGGCAAGCATCCACCCTCTCCCACATAAACAATTGCCATCAGATTTCCATGGTATACGCACGTACTAAATCACAAAGTTCCGGTATAGGAGGACTAGATCATTTTAGAATCATACACTTACCATTCCAACTCTGAACACACTATGCACCAGCATGGTTTCCATCAAGCTTAGAGGTTGTATTAATCTTACAGGAACAAAGAGGGGAAGCGCAGCATCGGAGGGAAGCCTGGGGGCGATCGAGCGGGCGATGGAAGAAGAAGTGAAGCTCGGGAAGAAAATTGTGTTCGAACCAGCTGTGTGCATGTCTTTCAACTCTGAGGAGGCATATGAGTTTTACAATGCGCACTCCTGGGAAGTCGGGTTCGGCATCAAGCGTGGGAACAAGTACATCAACGGCAACCATACAAATCTAAACAAGATTTATTGTGCTCATGCGAGGTTAGCTAACATGTCATTTTTTTAGAATTAATGTAAATTGATTCGAGATATGTGGCTAACAGACTCGTTTTTTGTTATCTTTGATGAAGGGCAAAGATAGTAAACAAAATTCGAGATCATCCAGGACGCAATGCTGTTAACTGTTAACGTACCCAGCCGCCCATGGAATTGTAGACGGCACGGGTTCGCTCACCAGGGGGCGCAGTGCGCGTCGCCCCAAACGGCGCCGAGCGGACAGTGCTTCAGGAGCCGGTGGGATCTCCTGCACCATGTCCACATGGATGAGCACGCGCCGCCTTCAAAGGAGACCACAACCGTAAACTTGGCTGTGCAGCCGCTCGACCTCCACAAAGCTGGCTGGCAGAACGACGTGACCAAGCTCGTCATCCAAGGCACAGCTATCACCGAGGTCGAGACGAGAAACGTGCAATATGATGTATGTGTGATCAACCTCCGGGTGCAGTACGTAGAAGGACACGTCCATTTCCATGTATGTATCAAGCTCGATGGAGACGATCCTGCACATGGGGAGCAGTTTCTTCGCCATCTCAAGCGACCACGCCTGCTTAGGGACGCACTCTAGGAGCACGCGCATGCGGTAACGTGACCGCACGAGCCCGGCGTCGAAGTCAGGCAACCATTCCTGGACGCGGAATGGTGTGGCCTGGTCGTCGTGGAACACCCTCACCGATGCAACTTGATCGCGCCACCCGCCGTGCGTGAAACGGACGAGGTACGATTGTACCGAGAGGGCGGACACGTCGACGGCTGCCCTCGTCGAACTCGGCGAGGATTGCTTCCTTCAACGCCCCCGGTCGACGCACGCCGCGGTGATCACCATTGCGGTGGCTCGGAGACGGTTCTCTTCTTCCACCATGGCGGGTGTGCCCTCAATCATGCAGTGAGACATGAACGGACGGTTGTTTGGGTCGAAGGAAAACGACATCGGGAGCTCACGTTCTCCATCGGTGGTATGGTTTTGGGTTGGTTTCTACCACTGAAGCGTAACGCAAAGGCTGTTTTGTGATTTTGGCATGACCCGCGGCCTATTTTATATATAAACATGCACGCCTTCAAATGAATGCGTCACACACTGACCTGCTGACAGCTGCCAGGCTACCGTCTTATGGCGTGCAAGGGCAGACCCCCATTCGGCTGCATCGACATATCACGCGGCCTTTTGTTATGCATTGTGAGAACCATCCATACTTGCATAGTAGGCACCCTTATTTTATGGAAAGAGAACCCTTCCATATAGCAAAGATCGGGGGGCTATTTCACACCTGCTACCCGTCCCTTATCATTACATCGGATGGTGATGTGAACGACAGAGATAGAGATTGAACATCATTTTGAAATTTGCCAAAAAAGGCGCATTGCGCACCAGAGGGGGGGCTCCTCTAGCGGAAGGATCGCTCTTTTTATGCACGCGGACCCTCTTCTAGCAAGGTGAGAACCTTTTCACACTCGTCGGATGGATCACTCTTTTTATGAACCCGAACCTTTCATATCCGTTGGAAGGATCCATGTTTTTATGCATGTGAACATTTTCTCTTCATCGCATATCATTGGACAATGTGTGAATGGGAAAAAGTAGAACCATGCAGATACCAGCACGACACACTCCTAAATTCGAATGAGATGCATTCGGACGTATGCGAATATAATACACAACTTTTCTCTCCCAATCATAGTAATTTCGAATGACCGGAGGGGAGAAAGTGATAGGAACCATTTTAATAATGAATGAGAACCCTTCTATGAAAATGTGTGAACCTTTCACGCTCGACAGGAGGGATCCATCATTTTATGCATGCGAACCCTTCTCAATCACGCACCACATGATAACGTATCACCGCATCGGTGCAACGCGAGGACCATTCATTTTATGCATACAAACTATTTATAAACCTGAGGTGGTAAATAGACGCTCTTCCACGCGTGTGCAAGTTTAACCGGGGAGAAGTAATTTTCTGATGTAATGTGCCAATTATAGGACCTTTGTTATGCATTGTGAGAACCACCCACACACTCGCAGTAGGCACCCTTATTTATGAAATGAGAACCCTTCTATATATCGTAGACCAGGGGCCTATTGCACCCAGGGTTGGGGGGGGGGGCTCTCTTATTGGTGAACGAGAACCCTCAGATGGCAAGGTAAGAACCTTTCGTACTCGTCAAAAGGATCCCTCTTTTTACGCAGGCGAACATTTTCCCTCCATTGCACACCATTGGACAATGTGTGCATGGGAAAAGGGTCGAAACATGCAAACAGTCATTGAACCTCATTTCAATTTTGCAAAACTTGGCGTTGTGCACCGGGGAGTAGGGATAGCAATGGGGACAATCCCATATGGGGATACCTACAACATCCCCATCCCCATCTATTCCCTATCATCCTATCCCCATCGCCGTTTACATGATTGGGGATGAAATTTCCCCATACCCATGCCCCACTGGGGAACGGGGCCCCATTAGGGTCCCCATCCCCATCAACAAATACTCATATACATAATATGACACCCTATAATCAACATACATAAATGGTGTTGTCCTTGTCCTGCTAATGCCTATGTAGGTCATACTTACTTCTTGGTCATGGTGGCAGGTGAGGTGAGGACGTGAGATAGGATTAAGGTTTTTTCCAGAGCTTTTTTTTGTTTTTGCAAGTTTGTTTGTGAATATTTTAAGGTTCACCGCTGTGTCACAGTTACTAACCGGGTCCCCGATGGGTATTGGGTCTCGGGAATAGGATATCGTCCCCATCCCCGTTGTACCCTATGGGAAATAAATTAGTTTTGTAAATATCCCCATGGGGATGTTTTTCGCCCATCCCCACCCCCTAATAGATGAAATCCCCATGGGTTTGGCGGGCGGAGGAGCAGCTCACCGCTGGCAGGGCGACCGCGCCGGACGCGGACCTGGCGGAGCAGGCGGCGCTGCTCGACTCCTACCGCTCTGCCCGCGAGATCTGCCTCGCCCACTGGCGGTACCGGCAGCGGGCGGCGAAACTGGTGGCCGCCTACAAGGAGTGCGGTGAGGCGGCAGACGAGTTGTTCGGCAAGACCGGCGACAAGGACGACATCGCTGGCTCCATAGAGGCCGCGCCCCTCTACCACGACCGCGAAGCTGGCACGTCCGCGGGCACCGCAGACAGCGAGGAAGAGTAGTGCATGGTAGGTCGCCGCCGCTCGGGTCCCAAGAAGGCCATTGCTCCTTCACTTGGTGGGCTGAGCACCTCGGTCGATTAGTCGTTTGGCGGCGACGTGGAGGCGGACAACTTCAGTTGCCGGGGCTTCGGAGGCGGAGGTTACGAAGGAGGAGCTGGAGAAGGTGAAGCTTCATTTTTTGGGGCTCATGGACGGAAATGGGGAACGGGTGCCGGCGATCTTTTAGTTTAGGTATTATACCTCTAGAGTGAGACGAGCACCGCTTCTAGGTGAATTATGTCTGAAATGTAATAAATTCCTTCATGTTTTATATGAAATCTGATGAAAATCCGTCGTTTTGCATGAACTTTGTCCAGTTTATATGAAAATCCGGTTGTGTTTGCACAAATTCCGTCTGTTAGTTCGGATAGTGTTTGCAATGTATGTGGCAGTCTTGGATATCGCCCTCCCGTATCCGTGTCCGTGGACAAGTCCTCTCTGTCCACGGACGGACGCGGGAAGAAACACGTCTCCCATTCCATGAACTCTCGCGGGGAGACTCTGGCTTCCGTTGCTTGCGTGGCCATCTCTGGACCATTCCATGCCGACAAAACTATAGCTAAACAGCGTCGTTAGCGGAGCGCAGGGGCACCGGTGGCCGGTGGGGAGAGATACTTGATGTATATGCAAAGATAGTAGCGAACCGTGGCGTCAGTTATTGCATGCAGATGTCCAGTGGCGTTTGTGATTACTACGCAGCTGGACGGCTACCGCCAATGCATAAAAAGAGGCCATCAAGTGGTACTTGATTCACGTGCAAACGGTTTTGAACCGTGTACACAAAGCTAGAAGAAAATGGCAAGTTTTAATGCCCGGAAGAGTGCAGCGCAGCTAGGAACTTTTTGCAAATGACCTCCATCACCCACTGTACATGTTTGCCCGAAATAGTTACTGTCACAAACTGCCGGATAAGAAAGACGAGGCAGCCTTTGCCCTGAAAACTGCTGCAAAGTTAGACACTAGCTTGCCATTCCGGGACTACAAGTACATAAAGGTGCATGCTGAGCATACCTCTTGTGTCATGGCGAAATTCAACAATTCAGATAATAGGAACCTTATCCACACAAAGGTGCGGATCTCAAAGAGCATCAACGGTTCCGATTACCACCCTCCTAGCTAGTGTGGATAGAAAATCCATGCTATATATATATATATATATATATATATATATATATATATATATATATATATATATATATATATATATGCATCTCTGACAGGTATATATAGATCAACGATGGGGAGGAAGTGGTATGCGTGTATGTAGGGCATGTTTCGGGTGTGTACGATGAGTAGCCAGAGTGTCAGGCCCAAGTGTTTGGCTTCTCAGATGGAAACCAGAAAGGGTTTGATAGAAGAGCGGAAGCCGAAGCTAGTTACTTGAGATTCATAGCGCAACAGGGGATTCAGAACTAGCGCCGCAAAAACTACTACATAATAGTGCTTTTGATCATCGTGATCGCTCTTATCTTCTATGCGGTCATATCATAGTCTACATAGATGATGAAACATGCATGAGTATTTGACCATGTAGTTGCATGTATTGGGAACTTCTAATAACTTGTAACACTATTTCGAGATGTGTTCGACCATGATTGATGATGATGAGATACTTGAGACATGTGGAGACTTCTAACAACTTTGGCTCATCAATGACTCACTTGCTTTTCAATGAATATGCATGTTATTGTATAAATAGTGGATCTGTTTAAATGTGTACAGAGCCAAAACGCAAAAAAAAACTAAAAAAGTTAGCAGTGGCGTGGGCGTAAAGTTTACCAGTAGCACTCAAATAACAGTACGCTGGCTAGCTACACGCGCTGCAGATAAGAATCACTAGTGCTGGAGGGAAGAGCGCTACAGCTAGCTTCAGTTACCAGTAGCGTTGGGGCAAACAAGCGCTACTGCTAAAAAATAGCTGTAGCGCCGTAGCAGTAGCGCGTCTGCCAGCGCTACTAATAGCAAAAAAACAACCCTACTAGTAAGGGTTTTCCTAGTAGTGCGACCAGTACTCGCTGCGGTCCTCATCCCCTCGCTGCCGCCGCCTACACCTCCACCTCCACCCCCTTCTTGAACCCTGGATCTGGGCACCCGGAGAGATGGTGGCGCACGTGGCGGCGGGATCACGTCATCATGGGGATGCGTGGCAGGGGTGTTCACGGCTGACGAGGCGCCAGTCAACAGGAATCTTGAGGCGGGGTCGTCTCCGGTGAGCAGTGTCATTGGTCGAAGCTGCATCGGGGGGAGAGGCCGTCGTCCCGGTGAGGTGGGATCCGCCAGAGGCAAGGAGGTGGGAGGATGTGTGATGTGCGAGGCTAGGGATTCTGGAAGGAAGGGGATGGGCTTCCGGCGCGGGTTTTGTCTCACCCTTTTTGTTCTCATAGTGTGGGATGATGGGAGGTGGGAGGAAATAAAACCGGACGAAAATAAAACCGACATACCGGGCTACCAACTGCTCCATTAGGAGTGCAGATAAACAAGAATGAGATACAATACGACGGGTACAGTAGATAGCATCCGACACATAGAAGAAGGAACAAAGAACAATAAAACAGTAGAAGGAACAAGGAACAACAGAAAAGGAACCTGAAATGAGCTAAGACAAGCAGCCAACACCAAGAACTTATAGCACCCATCATCATCATCGTACCAAGAAGAGCGGGAACTAGCTTTATTCCATTAGTCAAAAGGACATCCGCCACCGAGAAGACGTGAGTAGAAGTCATTTGCTGCCATGTGATCACTCTACACCTTGAAGAGCTAGCAGATCGTGCCCACTATCGAAGGGGATCCTACTGCCTCGAAAAATCACGGCAGAGAGAGCTACAAACCATGCTGAAGGGTAATGTTCGACTAAGATAGTCCTACACCTCCTCTGGGCACACCACGGCCTCCATCACAAATAGAGAGAACCATAGCACTGTGTGTGGCAACCAAACCTCAAACGCTGTAGAAGGGCGCTGAACACCAATACCTCATCACTGCCATGAGCCCTCAAAATGAGAGGTCAACCATCAGCACAGGATGACCAAGGTACTGGTCGTCACCAGGGAGCACGCCCACCGCCACCGCCATACAATCCAGCAACCCAAACCAGCACTCCAACTTAGATATTAGTTCACCAACCGCGGGCCCCTGGCTCCTAAAACAACACCCAAGGGGGAAAGGACATTGAAGATGTTGAAGGAAATATGCCCTAGAGGCAATAATAAAGTTGTTATTTATATTTCCTTATATCATGATAAATGTTTATTATTCATGCTAGAATTGTATTAACCGGAAACTTGATACATGTGTGAATACATAGACAAAACAGAGTGTCCCTAGTATGCCTCTACTTGACTAGCTCGTTAATCAAAGATGGTTAAGTTTCCTAGCCATAGACATGTGTTGTCATTTGATAAATGGGATCACATCATTAGAGAATGATGTGATGGACAATACCCATCTGTTAGCTTCTCATAATGATTGTTTAGTTTTATTGCTATTGCTTTCTTCATGACTTATATATGTTCCTCTCACTATTAGATTATGAAACTCCCGAATACTGGAGGAACACTTAGTGTGCTATCAAACGTCACAACGTAACTGGGTGATTAGAAAGATGCTCTAAAGGTGTCTCCGATGGTGTTTGTTGAGTTGGCATAGATCAAGATTATGATTTGTCACTCCGATTGTCAGAGAGGTATCTCTGGGCCCTCTCGGTAATGCGCATCACTATAAGCCTTGCAAGCAATGTGACTAATAAGTTAGTTGCGGGATGATGCATTACGGAACGAGTAAATAGACTTGCCGGTAACGAGATTGAACTAGGTATGGTGATACCCATGACCGAATCTCGGGCAAGTAACATACCGATGACAAAGGGAACAATGTATGTTGTTATGCGGTTTGACCGATAAAGATCTTCATAGAATATGTAGGAGCCAATATGAGCATTCAGGTTCCGCTATTGGTTATCGACCGGGTATGTGTCTTGGTCATGTCTACATAGTTCTCAAACACGTAGGGTACGCACGCTTAACGTTCGATGATGATTTGTATTATGAGTTATGTGATTTGATGTACCTAAGGTTGTTCGGAGTACCGGATGAGATCATGGGCATGACGAGGAGTCTCGAAATGGTCAAGATGTAAAGATCGATATATTGGAAGGCTACATTCGGACATCGGAAAGATTCTGAGTGATTCGGGTATTTTTCGGAGTATCGGAGAGTTACGGGAATTCGTTGGGAAAGTAATGGGCCTTAATGGGCTTCAGTGGAAAGGAGAGGAGGGCCTCAAGGGGCGGCCGACCCCCCATGGGCTGGTCCGAATTGTACTAGGACGGGGCAGCGCCCCCCCTCTTTCCTTCTCCCCCCTTCTCCCTTCCCTTCCTTCTCCTACTAGGAATAGGAAAGAGGAGGGGAATCCTACTTGGACTGGGGAGTCCTCGTAGGATTCCCCACAACTGGCGCGCCCCCTAGGGCCGCCCACCTCTTCCCTCCCCTCCTTTATACGTGGCCAGGGGCACCCCATAGACACACAAGTTCATTGTTTAGCCGTGTGCGGTGCTCCCTCCACAGATTTCCACCTCGGTCATATCATTGTAGTGCTTAGGCAAAGCCCTGCATCGGTAACTTCATCATCACCTTCATCACGCCGTCGTGCTGATGAAACTCTCCCTCGACCTCAGCTGGATCTAGAGTTCGTGGGATGTCACCGAGCTGAACGTGTGCAGATCGCGGAGGTGCCGTACCTTCTGTGCTAGGATCGGTCGGATCATGAAGACATACGACTACATCAACCGCGTTGTCATAACACTTCCGGTTTCGGTCCACGAGGGTACATGGACTACACTCTCCCGCTCGTTGCTATGCATCACATAGATGGATCTTGCATGTGCGTAGGAATATTTTTGAAATTACTGCGTTCCCCAACAGTGGCATCCGATCCAGGTCTATGCGTAGATGTTATATGCACGAGTAGAACACAAAGAGTTGTGGGCCATAATAGTCATACTGCTTACCAGCATGTCATACTTTGATTCGGCAGTATTTTCGGATGAAGCGGCTCAGACCGACATTACGCGTACGCTTACGTGAGACTGGTTCTACCGACGTGCTTCGCACACAGGTAGCTAGTGGGTGTCTGTTTCTCCAACTTTAGTTGAATCGAGTGTGACTACGCCCGGTCCTTGTTGAAGGTTAAAACAGCAAACTTGACAAAAAAACCGTTGTGGTTTTGATGCATAGGTAAGAACGGTTATTGGTAAGCCCGTAGTAGCCACGTAAAACTTGCAATAACAAAGTAGAGGACGTCTAACTTGTTTTTGCAGGGCATGTTGTGATGTGATATGGTCAAGAAGTGATTATATAAATTGTTGTATTAGATGATCATGTTTTGTAACACAGTTATCGGCAACTGGCAGGAGCCATATAGTTGTCACTTTATTGTATGAAATGCAATCGCCATGTAATTGCTTTACTTTATCACTAAGCGGTAGCAATAGTCGTAGAAGCAATAGTTGGCGAGACGACAACGATGCTTCGATGGAGATCAAGGTGTCAAGCCGGTGACGATGGTGATCATGACGGTGCTTTAGAGATGGAGATCAAAGGCACAAGATGACGATGGCCATACCATATCACTTATATTGATTGCATGTGATGTTTATCCATTATGCATCTTATTTTTCTTAGTTCGGCGGTAGCATTATAAGATTATCTCTCACTAAATTTCAAGGTACAAGTGTTCTCCCTGAGTATGCACCATTGCAACAGTTCGTCGTGCCGAGACACCACGTGATGATCGGGTGTGATAAGCTCTACATTCACATACAACGGGGGCAAGCCAGTTTTGCACACGCAGAATACTCGGAACTTGACGAGCCTAGCATATGCAGATATTGTTGGGGAACGTTGCAGAAAATTAAAATTTTTCCTACGGTTTCACCAAGATCCATCTATGAGTTCATCTAGCAACGAGTATTCAGATTAGATAGCATCTACATACCACTTTGTAGATCGCAACGGAAGCGTTCGAGTGAACGTGGATGAGGTAGTCGTACTTGCCGTGATCCAGTTCAATGATGATCTAGTACCGAACGGACGGCACCTCCGCGTTCAACACACGTACGGGACGGGAGACGTCTCCTCCTTCTTGATCCAGCAAGGGGGAAGGAGAGGTTGAGGAAGATCCAACACGATGGTGTGGTGGTGGATGCAGCAGAACTCCGGCAGGGCTTCGCTAAGCAACTACGGGAGGAGGAGGAGGTGTTGCAGGGAGGAGGGAGGAGCCAGGGCATAGGGTGCGGCCACCCCTCCCTCCCCTCCCTTTATATAGGCGCATTAGAGGGGGGGAGGGCGCAGCCTTGCCCCTTCCTCCAAGGAAGGGGTGCGGCCAAGAAGGGGGGAGGAGTCCATCCTCCCCAAGGCACCTCGGAGGTGCCTTCCCCTCTTTGGACTCTCCCCTCTCCAAGTCTCCTTGGCGCATGGGCCCTTGGGGCTGGTGCCCTTGGCCCATGTAGGCCAGGGCGCACCCCCTATAGCCCATGTGCCCCCCCGGGGCAGGTGGACCCCCCGGTGGACCCCCGGGACCCCTCCGGTGGTCCCGGTACAATACCGATAACACCGAAACTTGTCCCGATGGCCAAAATAGCACTTCCTATATATAATTCTTTACCTCCAGACCATTCCGGAACTCCTCGTGACGTCCGGGATCTCATCCGGGACCCCGAACAACATTCGGGTTACTGCACATACATATCCCTACAACCCTAGCGTCACCGAACCTTAATAGTGTAGACCCTACGGGTTCGGGAGACATGCAGACATGACCGAGACGGCTCTCGGGCAATAACCAACAGCGGGATCTGGATACCCATGTTGGCTCCCACATGCTCCACGATGATCTCATCGGATGAACCACGATGTCGAGGATTCAATTAATCCTGTATACGATTCCCTTTGTCAATCGGTATTTTACTTGCCCGAGATTCGATCGTCGGTATCCCAATACCTCGTTCAATCTCGTTATCGGCAAGTCACTTTTCTCGTTACCGTAATGCATGATCTCGTGATCAAACACTTTGATCACCTTGAGCTCATTATTATGATGCATTACCGAGAGGGCCCGGTGATACCTCTCCGTCAAGCGGAGTGACAAATCCCAGTCTCGATCCATGTCAACCCAACAGACACTTTCAGAGATACCCGTAGTATACCTTTATAGTCACCCAGTTACGTTGTGACGTTTGGCACACCCAAAGCACTCCTACGGTATCCGGGAGTTACACGATCTCATGGTCTAAGGAAAGGATACTTGACATTGGATAACTCTAGCAAACGAACTATGCGATCTTATGCTATGTTTAGGATTGGGTCTTGTCCATCACATCATTCTCCTAATGATGTGATCCCGTTATCGATGACATCTAATGTCCATAGTCAGGAAACCATGACTATCTGTCGATCAACAAGCTAGTCAACTAGAGGCTCACTAGGGACATATTGTTGTCTGTTATTCACACATGTATTACGATTTCCGGATAACACAATTATAGCACGAATAAAGACAATTATCATGAATAAGGAAATATAATAATAATGCTTTTATTATTGCCTCTAGGGCATATTTCCAACAGTCTCCCACTTGCACTAGAGTCAATAATCTAGTTACATTGTGATGAATCGAACACCCATAGAGTTC
The DNA here is from genome assembly GCA_032464435.1 of Aegilops umbellulata. Lineage (NCBI taxonomy): Eukaryota > Viridiplantae > Streptophyta > Magnoliopsida > Poales > Poaceae > Aegilops > Aegilops umbellulata. The sequence goes on along the minus strand of CP136059.1, from coordinate 356,168,066 downwards.
TGGTGCTGATCATGTTTTGCCTTAGGGAGAGGTTTAGTCAACGGATCTGCGACATTCAGATCCGTGTGCACTTTACAAATTTCTATGTCTCCATCTTGAACATTTTCACGAATGGAGTTGAAGCGACGCTTGATGTGCCTAGTCTTCTTGTCAAACCTGGGCTCCTTTGCAAGTGCAATAGCTCCAGTGTTGTCACAGAAGAGCTTGATTGGCCCCGACGCATTGGGTATGACTCCGAGGTCGGTGATGAACTCCTTCACCCAAATTGCTTCATGTGCTGCCTCCGAGGCTGCCATGTACTCCGCTTCACATGTAGATCCCGCCATGACGCTTTGCTTGCAACTGCACTAGCTTACTGCCCCACCATTCAAAATATACACGTATCCGGTTTGTGACTTAGAGTCATCCAGATCTGTGTCGAAGCTAGCGTCGACGTAACCTTTTACGACGAGCTCTTCATCACCTCCATAAACGAGAAACATTTCCTTAGTCCTTTTCAGGTACTTTAGGATATTCTTGACCGCTGTCCAGTGTTCCTTGCCGGGATTACTTTGGTACCTACCTACCAAACTTACGGCAAGGTTTACATCAGGTCTGGTACACAGCATGGCATACATAATAGATCCTATGGCTGAGGCATAGGGGATGACGCTCATCTCTTCTATATCTTCTGCCGTGGTCGGACATTGAGCTGAGCTCAATTTCACACCTTGTAATACAGGTAAGAACCCTTTCTTAGATTGATCCATATTGAACTTCTTCAATATTTATCAAGGTATGTGCTTTGTGAAAGACCTATGAGGCATCTCGATCTATCTCTATAGATCTTGATGCCTAATATATAAGCAGCTTCTCCAAGGTCCTTCATTGAAAAACTTTTATTCAAATAGGCCTTAATGCTGTCCAAGAGTTCTATATCATTTCCCATCAAAAGTATGTCGTCTACATATAATATGAGAAATGCTACAGAGCTCCCACTCACTTTCTTGTAAACACAGGCTTCTCCATAAGTCTGTGTAAACCCAAACGCTTTGATCATCTCATCAAAGCGAATGTTCCAACTCCGAGATGCTTGCACCAGCCCATAAATCGAGCGTTGGAGCTTGCACACCTTGTCAGCATTCTTAGGATCAACAAAACCTTCCGGCTGCATCATATACAATTCTTCCTTAAGGAAACCATTAAGGAATGCCGTTTTGACGTCCATTTGCCATATCTCATAATCATAGTATGCGGCAATTGCTAACATGATTCGGACGGACTTCAGCTTCGCTATCGGTGAGAAAGTCTCATCGTAGTCAATTCCCTGAACTTGTCGATAACCCTTAGCAACAAGCCGAGCTTTATAGATGGTCACATTACCATCCGCGTCTGTCTTCTTCTTAAAGATCCATTTATTTTCTATGTCTCGCCGTTCAACGGGCAAGTCAGTCAAAGTCCATACTTCGTTTTCATACATGGATCCTATCTCGGATTTCATGGCCTCTAGCCATTTGTCGGAATCCGGGCCCGCCATTGCTTCCTCATAGTTCGAAGGTTCACCGTTGTCTAACAACATGATTTCCAAGACAGGGTTGCCGTACCACTCTGGTGCGGAACGTGTCCTTGTGGACCTTCGAATTTCAGTAGGAGCTTGATCAGAAGCATCTTGATCATCATCATCAATTTCCTCTCTAGTCGGTGCAGGCACCTCAGAAACGTTTTCTTGAGTTTCGCCATTTTCCGGTTCAAGAGGTAACACTTCATCAAGTTCTACTTTCCTCCCACTTACTTCTTTCGAGAGAAACTCTTTCTCCAGAAAGGATCCATTCTTGGCAACAAAGATCTTGCCTTCGGATCTGAGGTAGAAGGTATACCCAACAGTTTCTTTTGGGTATCCTATGAAGACACATTTTTCCGATTTGGGTTCGAGCTTTTCAGGTGGAAGTTTCTTGACATAAGCATCGCATCCCCAAACTTTTAGAAACGACAGCTTAGGTTTCTTCCCAAACCATAATTCATACTGTGTCGTCTCAACGGATTTCGACGGAGCCCTATTTAAAGTGAATGCGGCAGTCTCTAAAGCATAGCCCCAAAAAGATAGCGGTAAGTCGGTAAGAGACATCATAGATCGCACCATATCTAATAGAGTGCGATTACGACGTTCGGACACACCATTACGCTGAGGTGTTCCAGGCGGCGTGAGTTGTGAAACTATTCCACATTTTCTTAAGTGTGTGCCAAATTCGTGAATCAAGTATTCTCCTCCACGATCTGATCGTAGAAACTTGATCTTTCTCTCACGTTGATTTTCAACCTCACTCTGAAATTCCTTGAACTTTTCAAAGGTCTCAGACTTGTGTTTCATTAAGTAGACATACCCATATCTACTCAAGTCATCAGTGAGGGTGAGAACATAACGATAGCCACCGCGAGCCTCAACACTCATTGGACCGCACACATCGGTATGTATGATTTCCAATAAGTTGGTTGCTCGCTCCATTGTTCCTGAGAACGGAGTCTTGGTCATTTTACCCATGAGGCATGGTTCGCACGTGTCAAATGATTCATAATCAAGAGACTCTAAAAGTCCATCTGCATGGAGCTTCTTCATGCGTTTGACACCTATGTGACCAAGGCGGCAGTGCCACAAATATGTGAGACTATTGTTATCAACTTTCACTCTTTTGGTATTCACACTATGAATATGTGTATCATCACGTACGAGATTCATTAAGAATAAACCATTAACCATCGGAGCATGACCATAAAACATATCTCTCACATAAATGGAACAACCATTATTCTCTGATTTAAATGAGTAGCCATCTCGAATTAAGCGAGATCCAGATACAACGTTCATGCTCAAACTTGGCACTAAATAACAATTATTGAGGTTTAAAACTAATCCCGTAGGTAAATGTAGAGGCAGCGTGCCGACGGCGATCACATCGACCTTGGGACCATTCCCGACGCGCATCGTCACCTCATCCTTCGCCAGTCTCCGTTTATTCCGTAGCTCCTGCTTTGAGTTACAAATGTGAGCAACTGCACCGGTATCAAATACCCAAGAGCTACTACAAGTACTGGTAAGGTAACCATCAATTACATGTATATCACATATACCTTTGGTTTTGCCGGCCTTCTTGTCCGCTAAGTATTTGGGGCAGTTCCGCTTCCAGTGACCACTTCCCTTGCAATAAAAGCACTCAGTTTCGGGCTTGGGTCCATTCTTTGGCTTCTTCCCGGAAACTTGCTTACCGGGCGCGGCAACTTCCTTGCCGTCCTTCTTGAAGTTCTTTTTACCCTTGCCCTTCTTGAACTTAGTGGTTTTATTCACCATCAACACTTGATGCTCCTTCTTGATTTCTACCTCTGCTGATTTCAGCATAGCATATACTTCAGGAATGGTCTTTACCATCCCCTGCATATTGTAGTTCATCACAAAGCTCTTGTAGCTAGGTGGAAGCGACTGGAGGATTCTGTCAATGACCGCTTCATCCGGGAGATTAACTTCCAGTTGAGTCAAGCGGTTGTGCAACCCAGACATTTTGAGTATGTGCTCACTGACAGAGCCATTTTCCTCCATCTTACAGCTAAAGAATTTATCGGAGACTTCATATCTCTCGACCCGGGCATGAGCTTGGAAAACCATTTTCAGCTCTTCGAACATCTCATATGCTCCATGTCTCTCAAAACGCTTTTGGAGCCCCGGCTCTAAGCTGTAAAGCATGCCGCACTGAACGAGGGAGTAATCATCGCATCGTGATTGCCAAGCGTTCATAACGTCTTGTTCTGCAGGGAGAATAGGTGCGTCACCCAGCGGTGCTCGTAGGACATAATCTTTCTTGGCAGCTATGAGGATAATCCTCAGGTTCCGGACCCAGTCCGTATAGTTGCTACCATCGTCTTTCAGCTTGGTTTTCTCTAGGAACGCGTTGAAGTTGAGGACTACGTTGGCCATTTGATCTACAAGACATATTGTAAATATTTAGACTAAGTTCATGATAATAAAGTTCATTTAATCAAATTATTTAATGAACTCCCACTTAGATAGACATCCCTCTTCTAGTCATCTAAGTATTACATGATCCGAGTCAACTAGGCCGTGTCCGATCATCACGTGAGACGGACTAGTCAACATCGGTGAACATCTTCATGTTGATCGTATCTTCTATACGACTCATGCTCGACCTTTCGGTCTTCTGTGTTCCGAGGCCATGTCTGTACATGCTAGGCTCGTCAAGTCAACCTAAGTGTTTTGCGTGTGTAAATCTGTCTTACACCCGTTGTATGCGAACGTAAGGACCTATCACACCCGATCATCACGTGGTGCTTCGGAACGACGAACTTTAGCAACGGTGCACAGTTAGGGTGAACACTTTCTTGAAATTATTATGAGGGATCATCTTATTTACTACCGTCGTCCTAAGTAAACAAGATGCAAAACATGATAAACATCACATGCAATCAAATAATAAACGTGACATGATATGGCCAATATCACATAGCTCCTTCGATCTCCATCTTGGGGCTCCATGATCATCTTGTCACCGGCTTGACACCATGATCTTCATCAGCGTGTCTCCGTGAAGTTGCTCGCCAACTATTACTTCTACTACTATGGCTAACGCGTTTAGCAATAAAGTAAAGTAATTTACATGGCGATTCTCAATGACACGCAGGTCATACAAAAATAAAGACAACTCCTATGGCTCCTGCCGGTTGTCATACTCATCGACATGCAAGTCGTGATTCCTATTACAATAGCATGAACATCTCATACATCACATATAGATCATTCATCATTCATCACAACTTTGGTCATATCATATCACAAAGCACTTGCTGCAAAAACAAGTTAGACGTCCTCTAATTGTTGTTGCAAGTTTTACGTGGCTGAATTAGGGTTCTAGCAAGAACGTTTTCTTACCTACGTTAAAACCACAATGTGATTTGTCAACTTCTATTTACCCTTCATAAGGACCCTTTTCATCGAATCCGCTCCAACTAAAGTAGGAGAGACAGACACCCGCCAGCCACCTTATGCAACTAGTGCATGTTAGTCGGTGGAACCGGTCTCACGTAAGCGTACGTGTAAGGTTGGTCCGGGCCGCTTCATCCCACAATACCGCTGAAGCAAGATAAGACTAGTAGCGGCAAGAAGAGTTGACAACATCTACGCCCACAACAAATTGTGTTCTACTCGCGCAAGAAGAACTACGCATAGACCTAGCGCATGATGCCACTGTTGGGGAACGTTGCAGAAAATTAAATTTTTTCCTACGGTTTCACCAAGATCCATCTATGAGTTCATCTAGCAACGAGTATTCAGATTAGATAGCATCTACATACCACTTTGTAGATCGCAACGGAAGCGTTCGAGTGAACGTGGATGAGGTAGTCGTACTTGCCGTGATCCAATTCACCGATGATCTAGTACCGAACGGACGGCACCTCCGCGTTCAACACACGTACGGGACGGGAGACGTCTCCTCCTTCTTGATCCAGCAAGGGGGAAGGAGAGGTTGAGGAAGATCCAGCACGACGGTGTGGTGGTGGATGCAGCAGAACTCCAGCAGGGCTTCGCTAAGCAACTACGGGAGGAGGAGGAGGTGTTGCAGGGAGGAGGGAGGAGCCAGGGCATAGGGTGCGGCCACCCCTCCCTCCCCTCCCTTTATATAGGTGCATTAGAGGGGGGAGGGCGCAGCCTTGCCCCTTCCTCCAAGGAAGGGGTGCGGCCAAGAAGGGGGGAGGTGTCCATCCTCCCCAAGGCACCTCGGAGGTGCCTTCCCCTCTTTGGACTCTCCCCTCTCCAAGTCTCCTTAGCGCATGAGCCCTTGGGGCTGGTTCCCTTGGCCCATGTAGGCCAGGGCGCACCCCCTATAGCCCATGTGGCCCCCCGGGGCAGGTGGACCCCCCGGTGGACCCCCGGGACCCCTCCGGTGGTCCCGGTACAATACCGATAACACCGAAACTTGTCCCGATGGCCAAAATAGCACTTCCTATATATAATTCTTTACCTCCGGACCATTTCGGAACTCCTCGTGACGTCTGGGATCTCATCCGGGACCCCGAACAACATTTGGGTTAATGCACATACATATCCCTACAACCCTAGCGTCACCGAACCTTAAGTGTGTAGACCCTACGGGTTCGGGAGACATGCAGACATGACCAAGACGGCTCTCGGGCAATAACCCACAGCGGGATCTGGATACCCATGTTGGCTCCCACATGCTCCACGATGATCTCATCGGATGAACCACGATGTCGAGGATTCAATTAATCCTGTATACGATTCCCTTTGTCAATCGGTATTTTACTTGCCCGAGATTCGATCGTCGGTATCCCAATAGCTCGTTCAATCTCGTTATCGGCAAGTCACTTTTCTCGTTACCGTAATGCATGATCCCGTGATCAAACACTTTGATCACCTTGAGCTCATTATGATGATGCATTACCGAGAGGGCCCGGTGATACCTCTCCGTCAAGCGGAGTGACAAATCCCAGTCTCGATCCATGTCAACCCAACAGACACTTTCAGAGATACCCGTAGTATACCTTTATAGTCACCCAGTTATGTTGTGACGTTTGGCACACCCAAAGCACTCCTACGGTATCCGGGAGTTACACGATCTCATGGTCTAAGGAAAGGATACTTGACATTGGATAACTCTAGCAAACGAACTATGCGATCTTATGCTATGTTTAGGATTGGGTCTTGTCCATCACATCATTCTCCTAATGATGTGATCCCGTTATCGATGACATCTAATGTCCATAGTCAGGAAACCATGACTATCTGTCGATCAACAAGCTAGTCAACTAGAGGCTCACTAGGGACATATTGTTGTCTGTTATTCACACATGTATTACGATTTCCGGATAACACAATTATAGCACGAATAAAGACAGTTATCATGGATAAGGAAATATAATAATAATGCTTTTATTATTGCCTCTAGGGCATATTTCCAACAGATATGGCCTAGGAACACTGAGACCGAAAGGTCGAGCGTGAATCATATAGTAGATATGATCAACATGGTGATGTTCACCATTGAAAACTACTCCATCTCACGTGATGATCGGACATGGCTTAGTTGATATGGATCACGTGATCACTTAGATGATTAGAGGGATGTCTATCTAAGTGGGTGTTCTTAAGTAATATGATTAATTGAACTTTACTTTATCATGAACTTAGTCCTGATAGTATTAGCATATCTATGTTGTAGATCAATAGCTGGCGATGTAGCTCCTCGTTTATTTTTTATATATGTTCCTAAAGAAATATATGCTGAAAGATGATAGTAGCAATGATGCAGACTTGGTCCGTGATCTGAGGATTTTCCTCATTGCTGCACAGAAAAATTATGTCCTTGATGCACCGCTAGGTGACGAAACTATTGTAGGAGCAGATGCAGATGTTATGAACATTTTGACAAGCTCGGTATGATGACTACTTGATAGTTTCAATAGTAGAAAAGGGGGCAAAGGTCCAGGCCGGGTCAGCCCATTAGTCCCGGTTCTGTCCTGAACCGGGACCAATGGGGGCATTGGACCCGGTTCGTGAGCCCAGGGGGCCGTCCGGGCCACGTGGGCCATTAGTCCCGGTTCGTCTGGACATTTGGTCCCGGTTGGTGGGACGAACCGGGACCAATGGGCCTCGCTCTTGGCCCACCACAATTGGCCCCGGTTGGTGGCATGAACCGGGACCAAAGGCTCCCCTTTAGTCCCGGTTCATGCCACCAACCGGGACCAATGGTGGTGCCTATATATACCCCCTCGCGTAAGAGCAGAGCACACTACTCTGTTTTTTCTAGCCGAGGGGGAGAGGGCTTGTGGTGCTCTAGCTCACCTCCTATGCACAAAAGGTGTTCGATGGAATGCCCGAGCCACACTACTTAAGCTTTCTCCTCTCCAAGCTCGACCTCCAAGCTCCATTTTCCTCAATATTTGTCTAGGTTTAGTGGTCCGTCACGCCCCGTTCCCGTCTTCACCGCCGTCGATCACCCGCACCGAGCTCATCGCCGGCACCACCGTGGTGAGCCTCTTATTCTTATCTTCTTTCTGAAAGGAAAAATGTTCTTACTTGTATGTTTACATAGATACTTGTATTATTTTCTTACTTTTATTATTGCATCTTATATAGTGCGATGGTTTTGGTATCCGCCCCCGTCGGCCCTCGTCCTGTCTATGATTCGGTTGTGGTATATATTATCTTTATATCTATTGGTTCATTTATTGTTTATGAAAATTATGCCGACCAACGTGACATATATTTTATTTATCTAGGATGTATGTGAATCAGAAATTCCAACGGACCCTATTGTCGAGAGGTTAAATTTAGTTGAATAAGAAAACAATTTCTTGAAGGAAAAAATAAAAAAATTGAGGAGGAGCAGATGATATTGGAGTTGCGTGTTGCGGTTGTCGTCGATGATCACAAGATCAAGATGGATGCAATGCGCTTGAAGATTAGAAAGATTAGAAAATATGCCATTCATACCGAGTCTTGGTATTATTATGCCGTTGGATCAATTGTTACCTTGGTTGCGATTATGATCGCATTTGTTTTCGCATTGAAATGTTTTACATAGTTTCAATGTATGGTTTAATTAATTAGATGCTCTAGAGAGCTATATGTTGTTAGATGAGAACTATGTATGTACTTTGGTTTTAATTTGATGATGAACTTCTATTAATTTGGACACTTAATTATATATAATGTACGTAGATGAACCGGCAATGGATGTATGGTGATAGACACACCTCTGAGTACATTAAGGGCGTGCATGAGTTTCTCGATGCGGCTGAGACAAACAAGCAGAATGGTTTTATGTGTTGTCCATGCACTAAATGTGGGAATACGATGTCTTACTCTAACCGGAAAATCCTTCACTCCCACCTGCTTTACAAGGGTTTCATGCCACACTATAATGTTTGGACGAGGCACGGAGAAATAGGGGTTATGATGGAAGATGTCGAAGAAGAAGAGTACGATGACAACTATGTGCCCCCTGAATACGGTGATGCTGCAACGGGGGGAGCTGGTGAAGATCAAGAGGAACCAGATGATGTGCCCCATGATGCTGCAACGGGTGAAGCTGTTGAAGATCAAGAGGAACCAGACGATGTGCCCGATGATGATGATCTCCGCCGGGTCATTGTCGATGCAAGGACGCAATGCGAATGTCAAAAGGAGAAGCTGAAGTTCGATCGCATGTTAGAGGATCACAAAAAATGGTTGTACCCCGATTGCTAAGATGGCAACACAAAGCTCGGTACCGTACTGGAATTGCTGCAGTGGAAGGCAGAGAATGCTGTGCCTGACAAAGGATTTGAGAAGCTACTGAAAATATTGAAGAAGAAGCTTCCAAAGGATAACGAATTGCCCGACAGTACATACGCGGCAAAGAAGGTCGTATGCCCTCTAGGATTGGAGGTGGAGAAGATACATGCATGCCCTAATGACTGCATCCTCTACCGCGGTGCATACAAGGATCTGAACGCATGCCCGGTATGCGGTGCATTGCGGTATAAGATCAGACAAGATGACCCTGGTGATGTTGACGGCGAGCCCCGCAGGAAGAGGGTTCCTGCGAAGGTGATGTGGTATGCTCCAATAATACCACGGTTGAAATGTCTGTTCAAAAACGGAGAGCATGCCAAGTTGATGCGATGGCACAGTGAGGACCGTAAGAAAGACGGGAAGTTGAGAGCACCCGCTGACGGGTCGCAGTGGAGAAAAATTGAGAGAAAGTACTGGGATGAGTTTGCAAAGGACCCAAGGAACGTATGGTTTGCTTTAAGCGCGGATGGCATTAATCCTTTCGGGGAGTAGAGCAGCAATCGCAACACCTGGCCTGTGACTCTATGTATGTATAACCTTCCACCTTGGATGTGCATGAAGCGGAAGTTCATTATGATGCCAGTTCTCATCCAAGGCCCTAAGCAACCGGGCAACGACATTGATGTGTACCTAAGGCCATTAGTTGAAGAACTTTTACAGCTGTGGAATGGAAACGGTGTACGTACGTGGGATGAGCACATACAGGAGGAATTTAACCTAAAGGCGTTACTGTTCGTGAGCATCAACGATTGGCCCGCTCTCAGTAACCTTTCAGGACAGACAAACAAAGGATACCACGCATGCACGCACTGTTTGGAGGACACCGAAAGTATATACCTGGACAAATGCAGGAAGAATGTGTACCTGGGCCATCGTCAATTTCTTCCGCCCAACCATCAATGTCGAAAGAAAGGCAAGCATTTCAAAGGCGATGCAGATCATCGGAAGAAGCCTACCATGCATACCGGTGATCACGTACTTGCTATGGTCAATGATTTACACGTAATCTATGGAAAGGGTCCCGGCACACTAGCTGTTCTGAATGACGCTGAGGGACAAGCACCCATGTGGAAGAAGAAATCTATATTTTGGGTCCTACCCTACTGGAAAGACCTAGAGGTCCGCTCTTCAATCAACGTGATGCACGTGACGAAGAACCTTTGCGTGAACCTGCTAGGCTTCTTGGGCGTGTATGGAAAGACAAAAAATACACCCACCCGAGGCACGGGAGGACTTGCAACGTTTGCACAAAAAGACGGCATGCCTCCGAAGCAGTATGAAGGTCCTGCCAGCTATGCTTTTACGAAAGAAGAGAAACAAATCTTCTTTGAATGCCTGCTCAGTATGAAGGTCCCGACTGGCTTCTCGTCGAATATAAAGGGAATAATAAATATGCCAGAGAAAAAGTTCTAGAACCTAAAGTCTCATGACTGCCACGTGATTATGACGCAACTGCTTCCGGTTGCATTGAGGGGGCTTCTACCGGAAAACATCCGATTAGCCATTGTGAAGCTATGTGCATTCCTCAATGCAATCTCTTAGAAGGTGATCGATCCAGAAATCGTACCAAGGCTAAGGAGTGATGTGGCGCAATGTCTTGTCAGTTTCGAGCTGGTGTTCCCACCATCCTTCTTCAATATCATGACGCACGTGCTAGTTCATCTAGTCGACGCGATTGTCATTCTGGGGCCCGTATTTCTACCCAATATGTTCCCCTTTGAGAGGTTCATGGGAGTCCTAAAGAAATATGTCCGTAACCGTGCTAGGCTAGAAGGAAGCATCTCCATGGGCCATCAAACAGAGGATGTCATCGGGTTTTGTGTTGACTTCATTCCTGGCCTTAAGAAGATAGGTCTCCTAAATCGCGGTATGAGGGGAGACTGACTGGAAAAGGCACTCTTGGAAGTGACTCAATAATATGCAGGGACGGATATTCTTGGTCTCAAGCACATTACACAGTTCTACAGAACTCTACCTTGGTGACCCCGTATGTCGATGAACAGAAGAAGTATCTGCGCTCCAAGCACCCGGAGCAGTGCGACGACTGGATTACACGTGAAAACATCACGACTTTCAGCAGTTGGTTGGAATCACGTCTCAGAGGTGACAACACTGTTTGTGATGAGTTGTACTTGTTGTCCAGGGGACCATCTTTAACTGTATTGATTTGGAAAGGATACGAGATAAATGGGAATACATTTTACACGATTGACCAAGATCAAAAGAGCACCAACCAAAACAGCGGTGTCCGCTTTGATGCAACAACCGAGAAGGGAAAGGACACATATTATGGTTACATAGTGGACATATGGGAACTTGACTATGGACAAGATTTTAAGGTCCCTTTGTTTAAGTGCAAATGGGTCAATCTGTTAGGAGGCGGGGTACAGGTAGACCAACAATACAGAATGACAACAGTGGATCCGAAAAATCTTGGGTACACTAACGAACCGTTCATCCTAGCCAATGATGTGGCACAGGTTATCTATGTGAAGGACATGTCTACCAGACCGAGAAAAAGAAAAGATAAGGAAGCGAATACATCATACGATGAGCCAAAGCGCCACATAGTTCTTTCAGGAAAAAGGGACATCCTGGGAGTGGAGGGCAAGACAGACATGTCCGAAGATTATGAAAAGTTTCATGAAATTCCTCCCATCAAAGTCAAGGCTGACCCAAGCATCCTTATAAACGATGAAGATTATCCATGGTTACGGCGCAATAAGCAAATGCCACAAGCGAAGAGAAAGTGAAGACTTTCTCACGCAACTATTATGATGATACCATGCCAACTTTGTAACAGGCGAGTATGATACGATTGTCCGTTTTGTACATGCACATGCTATGCCAACTTTTTCAGAGTTCATTTGAAAACTATGAATTTAGGTCGAATTTTCTCTATAGGTGCATCTATGTTCATTTTTTAGTAAACTTAATCACAAACTTGTGATTCACACAAATTTCAATGAATTCAAATTTTAACTATTCAAATTTGAAAACTAATGGCACTAACGGAAAGTTTATAATTTTTCTAAAACCAATGGCACTAACAGAAAGTTTATAATTTTGCTGACCTAAAAGCAAAATAGAATTAAAAAATAAAGCAAAAAATAAAAGAAAATAAATAATGCACAAAACAAAACAAAAAAACTGGAGAAAAATAGCAACAATAAGTATTTTGTTGTAAGTAGAAACAAAATAAAATAAATAAAGCAACAAAGAAAACAAAAAAACAAAAAAAGTGTTTTCAAATTTGAAAACTAATGGCACTAACAGAAATTTTATAATTTTTCTAAAACTAAAAGCAAAAAGAATTGAAAAATAAAGGAAAAAACAAAAGAAAATAAATAATGCAGAAAACAAAACAAAAAACTGGAAAAAAATAGCAATGCGGCTCGCCCCTAGCCCATTACCATTAGTCCCGGTTTGTGCCACAAACCGGGCCTAAAGGGCAGGTCCTCGTTGCGCCCAGAGTTTAGTCCCACCTCGCCAACCGAAGGGCGCTCACACTGGTTTATAAGCCCGTCCCTCTCTGCCTTGTCGAGCTCCTCTCAAAATGAAAATAGATGCCCCTATACACGGAATTTGACCTAAATTCATAGTGAATTTCTCTAAAATTCATAGGAATTGATTATGAATTTAGGTCGAATTTTCTCTATAGGTGCATCTATGTTCATTTTTTAGTAAAGTTAATCACAAACTTGTGATTCGCACAAATTTCAAAGAATTCAAATTTTAACTATTCAAATTTGAAAACTAATGGCACTAACAGAAAGTTTATAATTTTTCTAAAACTAATGGCACTAACAGAAAGTTTATAATTTTTCCAACCTAAAAGCAAAAAGAATTAAAAATAAAGCAAAAAATAAAATAAAATAAATAATGCAGAAAACAAAACAAAAAAACTGGAAAAAAATAAAAATAGGAACAGTAAGTATTTTGTTGTAAGTAGAAACAAAATAAAATAAATAAAGCAACAAAGAAAACAAAAAAACAAAAAAAGTGTTTTCAAATTTGAAAACTAATGGCACTAACAGAAAGTTTATAATTTTTCTAAAACTAAAAGCGAAAAAATTAAAAAATAAAGCAAAAAACAAAAGAAAATTAATAATGCAGAAACAAAACAAAAAACTGGAAAAAATAGCAACAATAAGTATTTTGTTATAACTAGAAACAAAATAAAATAAGTATAGCAACAAATAAAAAAACAAAAAAAAGTGTTTTCAAATTTGAAAAATAATGGCACTATCAAAAAGTTTATAATTTTTCGAAAATTGAAATAAAAAAGAATTAAAAAAATAAAGGAAAAACAAAATAAAATAAATAATGCAGAAAACAAAACAAAAAAACTGGAAAAAATAGCAACAATAAGTATTTTGTTGTAAGTAGAAACAAAATAAAATAAATAAAGCAACAAAGAAAAAAAGTGCCACCTACTGGGCCCCCACGGCCTGAATACGACTAGAAACCCTACCATGGGCCAGGATTCAGGCCCGCAGGAGGCCCAGTAGGCTCACAGGCACACAGCGCAGAGTTAGGCCCGAAAGCCTACATTTGAGAGGAGCTCGAGAGGGAAGGCGCGGCAGCGCTTATAAACCACTCTAGAGCTCTCTCAGCTAGCGAGGTGGGACTAAAATTTTGGCGCGGGGCAGCACAAGGCCTCTGGTCCCGGTTGGTGGCACCAACAGGGACTAAAGGGGGGCATTGGTCCCGGTTCGTGGCACCAACCTGGACCAATGCCCCCCTTTAGTCCCGGTTGGTGCCACCAACCGGGACCAAAGGTCGCCGCATCCCGGCCTTTGGGCTGCTGAAGAAGGCCTTTGGTCCCGGTTGGTGCCACCAACCGGGACTAATGCCCACATTTAGTCCCGGTTGATGCCATGAACCAGGACTAAAGGCTTTGCTATATAAGTTCACACTTAGGAAATTTTCACTCTCATCTCGCAGTTGCCGCCCCAACGACGCCGACGCCGCCCGCCGCCCATGCCGTCGCCGTCGCCTCACCCGTGCCCGTCGTCGCCATCACCCGCGCCCTCGCCGTTGCCGGCCGTTGCCCACGCCCTCGCCATCGCCCGCGCCCCTGCCCCAACGCGCGCCGCCCGGCCCGCCCCTTCCCCGACGTGCGCTGCCCCAGCCCGCCCCCATCACCGTCGCCCGCGCCCCTGCCCTGACGCGCGCCGCCCAGGCCCGTCGTCACCGTCGCCCGCGCCCCTGGCCCGACGCGCGCTGCCCCGGCCCGCCCCCGTCGTCGCCGCGCCGTCGCCCTGCCTCGCCCTTCGTCGCCGTCGCCCCCTACCCCGAGCGCGCGCCCACTGCCCCGTCGCCATCCTTGCCGCCGACCCCGCGGTCCTCCTCACTTTGGTCCGGCCGCCGGCGCCCTCCCTAGCATTTTTTTCATATATATGCTTGTTTTTTTTCATATATATATATATGCTTGTTCTTATATATATATATGATGATATATATGCTTGTTATCATAATTGATTTTGTTCATATATATATGTAATGATTTTTTATAGAATATGATGTTTTTTTCATAGATGATCACATATATGATGTATGCACGGATGTGGATGAAATATGATGTTTTTTTGTTCATAGAACATGAATTTTTTTTATTCACAGATTTTTTTTGTTCATGAGAGAGGCGGGGACGTTGAGGGATCATAGATGTATTTTTTCAGAATTTTCTATCGTGCATAGATGGATTTTAGACCACGGGAGCACCCCCTCCCTATCGTTGCAAAATTTGCTAAGTGATATAAAGATGGAAGGAAAAGAAGGATAGGAAAGAAGAAAATAAGAAGAGGAAAGAAAGAAGAAGAGGAGAGGAAGAAGAGGAGAAATAAATAAGAAGAAGAAAAAAGAAGAAAAAGAAGAGGATAAGAAGAAAGGAATAGAGGAGAAGAAGAGAAAATAGATTCTATTTTTTCTTCTTCTCCTCTATTCCTTTCTTCTTCTCCTCTTTTTTTTCTTCTTTTTTTCCTTCGGTCTTCTCCTCTAGTTATTCCTTTCTTCTTCTCCTCTTTTTATTTCTTCTTTGTTTTCTTATGTTTTATCGGGTCTGTCGTCGTCGATATACCCCTCCCGATAACTTCAACACGAGGGGGGGGGGTCGATATACCCCTCCCCGATAATATTATTTTCCCATGTACGTATGTCGTGTCGATATAAACTCCCGATAACTTCAACATGTGGGGGGGGGGCTCGACATACCCCCTCCCCGATAACTTCAACACGAGGGGGGGTCGATATACCCCCTCCAACACGTGGGGGGGGGCGTCGATATACCCCCTCCCCGATAACTTCAACATGTGGGGGTGGTGGTAGATATACCCCCCTTCCCGGTAACTTCAACACGTGGGGGGGGGGTCGTATACCCCCTCCCCGATAACATTATTTTCCCGTGTATGTATCTCGTCATTGTCGATATTACCCCCTCTTTGAAGCGTTCTCGAGGCCACCCCAAACCCTTGAAGCGTTGTCGAGGCCACCCGAAACCCTAGAGAAGCTGCGTCGAGGCCACTAATTAATATGATTCCTTACTGTGATTAGCTAGCTAGTTCTACGTTTGCCAGTAATATATCCATCTATCATGTTTGAATAATAATTGCCATGTTGTAAATATTTGTAGAAACTATGGACACCCCCCGAGACGAAGCACAAGAAGCGTTGTTGGGGGACATAATCGCACAAGGAAGTCATGTCGTCTGCTAGTTGTTTATCAACGACACCGATGGTCTGGAAGGAGAGGGTGAAGAAGCAGCTGGCTATGATTATGTTGGCTCCGGTGACCCAATGCCGGTGCAAGAAGGAGACCGTGAGGACGGCTCCGGTGACCGAACCGAGTCTGGCCAGGTATATATATTAGTTAAGCCTGTGCTGACTAGCTAATTGATGCAGTCATTGTTTTGGTATGTACAGATATTAATTAACTCTCGTATTTGTTCTTTTTTCTAGCCCTCCGGATCGAGCACAACTTCGGTAAAGAGACGAGGCCCGAAGAAAAAGTTGAGCTCAGATGAAAGGTTTGAGATCATAGAAATCGCGCCCGACGGCCAACGGATTGAACCCATCCAGACAAAGAACACATTTATTTCTCAGTGCGGGGTTCTGGTTAGGGACAAGATCCCGATCGACATCCAGCAATGGTTAAAGCCGGCTAAAGAAGACCCTGAGGTGTCTTATGTCAATGATATGCAGAAAAATGATATTTGGAATGAGCTGAAGTCAAATTTCACCCTACCGCCAGAGGATGATCCGGAGAAGCCAGTTAAAGAGCAATTAATCAAGTCTTTTGCTCTTAAGAGGATGGCAGACCTATTCAGGAGGTGGAAGAAAGACCTGAAAAAGTTTGTCAATAAAAAAGAGACACCAGAATTCAAGGGCAAATATGAGAAGATCAGAGATGACTGGCCTGCATTTTTGGCCCACAAGACATCGGAAAAGAGTAAGAAGATGTCGGCGACAAACAAGCAAAATGCTGCGAAGAAGAAGCACCACCATCGCACGGGGTCAGGTGGCTACCTCGTAGCCCGGCCAAAGTGGGCCAAGGCTGAGAATGATCTGGTTGATAAAGGGGTCGAAACAGAGACAATGAACTGGCCAGACCGTTTTCGGACTTGGTTCTTCGGGGCTGGCGGAACCTTGGACCCTGTATCAGGGAATTGCATTCGGA
This sequence comes from Aegilops umbellulata, assembly GCA_032464435.1. Lineage (NCBI taxonomy): Eukaryota > Viridiplantae > Streptophyta > Magnoliopsida > Poales > Poaceae > Aegilops > Aegilops umbellulata. The sequence continues at coordinate 356,151,051 of CP136059.1, read as the reverse complement.
CGGATGAGCAAATGGAAATACTAGTCAAGAGGCTTCAGCACTATATCGATGCAGCGCAGCAAGGGATGTTCGTTCCAGACAAAGAGAACGACGATCTCACAATGGCCCTCGGGAATCCTGAGCACCCTGGATGGACACGAGGCACGCCAGGCTCCATTCCTTGGAAGGCTGGGTTTCCGAACGCAGGCGGTTACAAATGCCACAAGAGGAGGAAGAAAGTGGAGCAGACCCAACTGCAGGCGCTGCACGCAAGGGTACAAGCGATAGAGGAACGAGAAGCAAATCACAGCAAACGAACTGCCGAAGCTTCCCCCGAAGCTACCCCGCCATCTCAGCAGAGAAGCAGCGTGGCTTCCACCGAGCTGCTTCAGCCGGAGCATGTCTTGATGGCTCCTGCCAGCTATCCCGTGGATGCTATCACGGAGTCTCAAAATTTCCACCTTTTGACGCAATGGATTAATATGAAGGTCAAGGCGGCTGTTGGCTCTGTTTTTCCTACTGAACCAGGCGCAACTTTTCACTGTCGGCCGATTCCAGAAGGATATGCTAGGGTGATTGTGGATGAAATAACAGAGGGATTTGAGGACCTCCAGCTTGACCACCCTACCAGTGAAGGGGAGACTCGGCTGGGTTCTTCTCTGAAGACTCCATGCCTATGGCGGAAGGAGCTCGTCAACCTTCCGAACTGGACGCCTCCGCCTCCTCCTCCTCCTCCGGCGAGTCAAGGCACTCCGTCTCCTCCTCCGACGAGTGACGATCAGGGCACTCAGGCTCCTTCTCCGGCGCGTGGTGGCACTCCGCCTCCTTCTCCGCCTGCGCCGGCGCGCCCGAGCAGCCAGCCTCCTCCTTCTCCGCCTCGTCAGCAAGGGCAGAAGAGACCCGCTGCCGCTCCGGCTGCTCCGGCGCGTCTTAGTCCTTCTCCTCCGCCTTGTAAGAAGACAACCGCTCCGTCTGCTCTGCCGGCATCTACCAGTACAGCCAGAGGCGGGAGGACATACAGATTCGGTCCTTCTCTGAAAACTCCAGAGAAGTTACCATACGAGATGACCCCGGAGGAGAACGCGAAGATCGCGCGAACCGAAGTGAAGGATTGGATTCAAGGGTTGAAATCACAGAGACATCCACCTCCGGAGGAGAAGGTAGATCCGGCGAAAGCGAAGCGCACTCTGGCTGCCCTGACAAAACCACCCAAGTCTCCGCTGAAACGCAACTATGAGTGCATTATTGGAAAGACATTTGCCGAAGCGGAGCGGTCGGGAGTACTGTCAGTGATCAAAGGATCAAAGAACGACGAGCTGGTCAACGAATTTCCCAGCTCAGCGAACAAGCGAAGCAATCGTGCCCCCCGCTCAAGGTGCCTAACGACATCGTCGCTAATGATCCGAGGATGGTGTCCGGTTATAGCAATCTTGGAGATTACCTGCCCGATGATGTACATTATGATTTCTTGGAGGTGCAGATAGACAAATACGAGTACAGGAAGCCTCTCGTCAAAGATGAAAGATCTCTAACAACGATGATGCGAAGATTGCATGATTGGTACATGAAAACCTGCAGAGAGTCTGGGGGGAGGAATACTTTGTATGTGAGAGTTAAAAATGAGCATGACCTCGTTGGAATTGAAGTGTTGCCTGTTCCATTTGAGGAGTTCTTTCAGTTTTTCAATCAATTGGCACTTGATAAAGCAACGGTCACCTGCTACTGTCTGTAAGTAGTACTACTTCTGTCATTAAGTCTCTCTATATAGCTCAGCTCTTTCATTGCATGTATTTATAATTATCCTCACTATATTATGCATATTGAAGATCGTCGAATTGAAGAAAAGACAAGTCGGTGATATTGGGTTCATTAACACAAATCTCATAGATGCAACTGAGTTTAAATTTCATGTCGAAGATACCGAGGCCAACTTGCTACGACCGTTGGTAATAAATGAAAACAAAGATATAATACTCTTTCCTTACAACTTCAAGTGAGTGTTACTGTCTTGTGCATATTCGGTTTCCCTTATATATTAGTCAAGGTTATAGTAATGTAATTGATGAGTTATGCATGCGTGCGCAGGTTCCATTATATTCTCCTAGAGATTAAGCTTGAGCAGGGAGTAGTAACTGTCTTAGACTCGAAACGAAAAGATCCCCAGGAGTATGCGAACATGACTCAAATGCTCGAGAAGTAAGTTAAATTGATCATTATCCACCATATCAGCAACTTTGTTCATTTCTGATATCAAGTAATTGTTTTCTTTGTTTGGCAGGGTTTGGAGAAAATTCACCAAAAAAGCTCCAGGACTGCCGAAGAAGCTGGAATTTAGACACCCGAAAGTAAGTACTATAGTAGCATGTTCCGCGCATCTCCTAGTGATTCAAGCGCTAGTTTCATCAATAACATTTGGCATTCTTGCTTATCAGTTTGATTGACCTCTATTTCTTGTAAAGTGGTTGTGGCAGGAACAAGGGAATGATTTCTATGGATACTACATTTGCGAGTCCATCCGCCACACGACCTGTGAGCGGGGCTACTCTGACGAACAATATGAAGTGCGTAAATAACAATATTCACAATTTTATTTTATTACCATCATTTGTGTTGAGTTTCATTCATTCATATATATATATATGTGTTGACCCCCTTCTACAAATTAGATGTTTCGGATGCGGGATAAACTCCTAGCACCAGATCGCATGCGAGCAATTCAAGAGGAATTGGCGGCATTCTTTCTTGAACACGTGATCGCTGAAGACGGATAATACTATGTGGACCATGCGTCCGTATGTTAGGAGATTATATAGTGTCGGATAGATATACGAGAACTTGTTGTTCGACCAATCTCTCGGAGAAGGAGAGGTGGTCGATATCACTTCTCTCTGTATGCATATATGTTCATGACGATCTTCTGTTTCCTTCGTTTGCTTACTAGCTAGCTAGCGTGTCTAGTCCTCTCTATATGTATGTATAGTACGTAGCGTGGACCAAGCACAGACATAAGAGAGGACACTTCTCTCTATTAATTACCTAGCTAACACAATATATGAAACACCTAAATTAACCCCCCTAACCCCCCAACCCCCCCTTTAAAAAAACAAAACCCCCAGCCACAGAAATGCTGACGCGTGGATGCCTATTGGTCCCGGTTGGTGCCACCAACCAGGACCAAAGGCCCTCCTACCTGGGCTCGGCGCACAGGCCACGTGGAGGCCTATCTGTCCCGGTTCTGGACTGAACCGGGACTAAAGGGACAGTGCATTAGTAACGACCCTTTAGTCCTGGTTCAGGAACCGGGACAAAAGGCCCTTACCACCCGGGACAAATGGGCCGTTTTCTACTAGTGTTTGGTGCACCATGCTTTACGGCTTAGAACCGGGACTTCAAAAATGTTTTGAATGCCACGGAGCATATGAGATGTTCTAAGAGTTGAAATTGGTATTTCGTACTCATTCCCGTGTCGAGAGGTATAAGACCTCTGACAGTACTTTGCCTACAAGATGGAGGAGAATAGCTCAACCAGTGAGCATGTGCTCATATTGTCTGGGTACTACAATTGTTTGAATCAAGTGGGAGTTAATCTTCCAGATAAGATAGTAATTGACAATGTTCTCTAGTCACTATCACCAAGTTACTAGAACTTCATGATGAACTACAATATGCAAGGGATAACGAAAACAATTCCCATGCTCTTCGCGATGTTAAAATCGACGAAGGTAGAACTCAAGAAAAGCATCAAGTTTTGATGGTTAACAAGACCACTAGTTTCAAGAAAAGGGCAAAGGGATAGAAAGGGAACTTCAAGAAGAATGATGAACAAGTTGTCACTCCCATGAAGAAGCCCAAAGCTAGACCCAAGCCTGAAACTAAGTGCTTCTACTGCAAAGGAAATGGTCACTGGAAGTGGAACTGCCCTAGATACTTGGCGGATAAGAAGGATGGCAAAGTGAACAAAGGTATTATGTGTACTTTACTAGTGTTTATAGCAACCCCTCGGTATGTGATACTGGTTCAGTTGCTAAGAGTACTAACTCGAAATGGGAGATGCAAAATAAATAGAGACTAGTTAAGGGCGAGGTGATGATGTGTGTTGGAAATGATTCCAAGGTTGATAAGATCACCATCGCACAATCCCTTTACCTTCGGGATTAGTGTTGAACCTAAAATAAATGTTATTTGGTGTTTGTGTTGAGCATGAATATGATTGGATCATGTTTATTGCAATACGGTTATTCATTTAAGTCAAAGAATAATTGTTGTTCTATTTACATGAATAAAACATTCTATGGTCATACACTTAATATAAATGGTTTATTGAATCTTGATCATAGTGATACACATATTCATAATATTGATGCCAAAAGATACAAAGTTGATAATGATAGTGCAACATACTTGTGGCACTGCCGTTTAGGTTATATTGGTGTAAAGCGCATGAAGAAACTCCATGCGGATGGACTTTTGGAATATTGATTATGAATCACTTGATGCTTGCGAACCATGCCTCATGGGCAAGATGACTAAGACTCCGTTCTCCGGAACAATGGAGCAAGCCACTGACTTATTGGAAATAATACATACCGATGTATGCGGTCCGATGAGTGTTGAGGCTCGCGACAGGTATCGTTATTTTCTGAACTTCACATATGATTTAAGCAGATATAGGTATATCTACTTGATGAAACACAAGTCTGAAACATTTGAAAAGTTCAAAGAATATCAGAGTGAAGTGGAGAATCATCGTCACAAGAAAATGAAGTTTCTACGATCTGATCGTCGAGGAGAATATTTGAGTTACGAGTTTGGTCTTCATTTGAAACAATGCGGAATAGTTTCGCAACTCACGCCAACCGGAACACCACAGCGTAATGGTATATCTGAACGTCGTAATCGTACTTTATTAGATATGGTGCAATCTATGACGTTTCTTATTGATTTACCGCTATCATTTTGGGGTTATGCTTTAGAGACGGCTGCATTCATGTTAAAAAGGGCACCATCTAAATCCGTTGAGATGACACCTTATGAACTGTGGTTTGGCAAGAAACCAAAGTTGTCGGTTCTTAAAGTTTGGGGTTGCGATGCTTATGTGAAAAAGTTTCATCCTGATAAGCTCAAACCCAAATCGGAGAAGTGCTTCTTCATAGGATACCCAAAGTCACTATTGGGTACACCTTCTATCACAGATCCGAAGGCAAGATCTTCGTTGCTAAGGAAGGATCCTTTCTAGAGAAGGAGTTTCTCTCGAAAGAAGTGAGTGGGAGGATAGTAGAACTTGGTAAGGTAATTGTACCTTCTCCCGAATTGGAAAGTAGTTCATCACAGAAATCAGTTCCAGTGATGCCTACACCGATTAGTGAGGAAGTTAATGATGATGATCATGAAACTTCAGATCAAGTCACTACCGAACCTCGTAGGTCAACCAGAATACGTTCTGCACCAAAGTGGTACGGTAATCCTGTTCTGGAAATCATGTTACTAGACCATGACAAGCCTACGAACTATGAGGAAGCGATGATGAGCCCAGGTTCCTCAAAATGGCTTGAGGACATGAAATCTGAGATGGGATCCATGTATGAGAACAAATTATGGACTTTGGTTGACTTGCCCGATGATCGGCAAGCAATAGAAAATAAATGGATCTTCAAGAGGAAGACGGACGCTGATACTAGTGTTACTATCTACAAAGCTAGACTTGTCGAAAAAGGTTTTTGAGAAGTTCAAGGTGCTGACTACGATGAGATTTTCTCACTCGTAGCGATGCTTAAGTCTGTCCGTATCATGTTAGCAATTGCCACATTTTATGAAATCTGGCAAATGGATTCCTTAATGGATTTCTTAAAGAAGAGTTGTATATGATGCAACCAAAAATGTTTTGTCAATCCTAAAGGTGCTAACAAAATGTGCAAGCTCCAGCGATCCATCTATGGACTGGTGCAAGCATCTCGGAGTTGGAATATACGCTTTGATGAGTTGATCAAAGCATATAGTTTTATACAGACTTGCGGTGAAGCCTGTATTTACAAGAAAGTGAGTGGGAGCACTACAGCCTTTCTGATAAGTATATGTGAATGACATATTGTCGATCGGAAATGATGTAGAATTTTCTGGAAAGCATAAAGGAGTGTTTGAAAGGAGTTTTTCAAAGAAAGACCTCGGTGAAGCTGCTTACATATTGAGTATCAAGATCTATAGAGATAGATCAAGACGCTTGATAACTTCTTTCAATGAGTACATACCTTGATAAATTTTTGAAGGAGTTTAAAATGGATCAGTCAAAGAAGGAGTTCTTGCCTGAGTTGTAAGGTATGAAGTTGAGTAAGACTCAAAGCCTGACCACGGCAGAAGATAGAAAGAGAATGAAAGTCATTCCCTATGCCTCAGCCATAGGTTCTATAAAGTATGCCATGCTGTGTACCACACCTATTGTATACCCTGCCCTCAGTTTGGCAAGGGAGTACAATAGTGATCTAGGAGTAGATAACTAGACATTGGTCAAAATTATCCTTAGAGGATTAAGGAAATATTTCTCGGTTATGGAGGTGATAAAGAGTTCGTCGTAAAGAGATACGCCAATGCAAGCTTTGACACCGATCTGGATGACTCTGAGTCTCGATCTGGATACATATTGAAAGTGGGAGCATTTAGGTAGAGTAGCTCCATGCAGAGCATTGTAGACATAGAAATTTGCAAAATACATACGGATCTGAATGTGACAGACCCATTGACTAAACCTCTCTCACAAGCAAAACATGATCACACCTTAGTACTCTTTGGGTGTTAATCACATGGCGATGTGAACTAGATTACTGACTCTAGTGAACCCTTTGGGTATTGGTCGCATGGCAATGTGAACTATTGGTGTTAAATCACATGGCGATGTGAACTAGATTATTGACTCTAGTGCAAGTGGGAGACTGAAGGAAATATGCCCTAGAGGTAATAATAAAGTTGTTATTTATATTTCCTTATATCATGATAAATTTTTATTATTCATGCTAGAATTGTATTAACCGGAAACTTGATACATGTGTGAATACATAGACAAAACAGAGTGTCCCTAGTATGCCTCTACTTGACTAGCTCGTTAATCAAAGATGGTTAAGTTTCCTAGCCATAGACATGTGTTGTCATTTGATGAACGGGATCTCATCATTAGATAAAGATTTGATGGACAAGACCCATCCGTTAGCTTAGCATAATGATCGTTTAGTTTTATTGCTATTGCTTTCTTCATGACTTGTACATGTTCCTGTAGCTATGAGATTATGCAACTCCCGAATACCGGAGGAACACTTAGTGTGCTATCAAACATCACAACACAACTGGGTGATTATAAAGATGCTCTACAGGTGTCTCCGATGGTGTTTGTTGAGCTGACATAGATCAAGATTAGGATTTGTCACTCCGATTGTCGGAGAGGTATCTCTGGGCCCTCTCGGTAATGCACATCACTATAAGCCTTGCAAGAAATGTGACTAATGAGTTAGTTGCGGGATGATGTATGACGAAACGAGTAAAGAGACTTGCCGGTAACGAGATTGAACTAGGTGTGAAGATACCGACGATCGAATCTCGGGCAAGTAACATACCGATGACAAAGGGAACAACGTATGTTGTTATGCGGTTTGACCGATAAAGATCTTCGTAGAATATGTAGGAGCCAATATGAGCATCCAAGTTCCGCTATTGTTTATTGACCAGAGATGTGTCTCGGTCATGTCTACATAGTTCTCGAACCCGTAGGGTCCGCACGCTTAACGTTCGATGACAATTTGTATTATGAGTTATGTGATTTGATGTACTGAAGGTTGTTCTAAGTCCCGGATGAGATCACGGACATGACGAGGAGTCTCGAAATGGCCGAGATGTAAAGATCAATATATTGGAAGGCTATATTCAGACATCGGAAAGGGTCCAAGTAATGGGCTTTAGTGGAAAGGAGAGGAGGGCCTCAAGAGGTGGCCGCGCGCCCCCCCATGGGCTGGTTCGAATTGGACTAGGAGGGGGCGGCGCCCCCCTCTTTCCTTCTCCCCCCTTCACCCTTCCCTTCCTTCTCCTACTAGGAATAGGAAAGAGGAGGGGAATCCTACTTGGACTGGTGAGTCCTAGTAGGATTCCCCACACCTGGTGCGCCCCCTAGGGCCGGCCACCTCTTCCCTCCCCTCCTTTATATACGTGGCCAGGGGGCACCCCATAGACACGCAAATTGATTGTTTTTGCCGTGTGCGGTGCCCCCCTCCACAGATTTCCACCTCAGTCATATCATTGTAGTGCTTAGGCGAAGCCCTGCGTCGGTAACTTCATCATCACCATCATCACGACGTCATGCTGACGAAACTCTCCCTCGACCTCAGCTGGATCTAGAGTTCGTGGGACATCACCGAGCTGAACGTCTGCAGATCGCGGAGGTGCTGTACCTTCGGTGCTAGGATCGGTCAGATCGTGAAGACGTACGACTACATCAACCGCATTGTCATAACGCTTCCTCTTTCGGTCTACGAGGGTACGTGGACTACACTCTCCCGCTTGTTGCTATGCATCACCTAGATGGATCTTACATGGGCGTAGGATTTTTTTTGAAATTACTGCGTTCCCCAACAGATGTCATGGTCATCTGATCGAGATAAGGATCTGAGGCTTTCTCCCGAAGCACAGAAACATAGTAGGAAACAATAGCTCCCCAATGATGCCTTCACATGAAGGTAAATGGCATCCGAGGATGTCGTCATCATCATCCGATGAGGTCGGGCATAGGCTTTTGCATGGAGCATCCCAGCCTGGCCGTCTCCGCATACACCGGCCACCGAGTGCGGCAGCGTTAGACCTCCCACTCCCGCCAGTCCATGACGAGCGTCCCCGCTAGGTCCAGCGAGAGCCTTCTGCTATCACAGCCGCTCCCTCGAGCACCTGCACAGACAGATTCAGGTCTGTCTTAGCTCCCACCCGCACCCATCCCTTCTCGTTGGCCACAACACCACACCACCACACACCTACCCCGCCAACAACAGCCACCGCTGGCCCCCAGCCATGGCTACCGCCGGCTGTGTGGGCCACCACCCCAGTGGGGTCTAGATCTGGGCATAGAGAGGCACCCAGACCACGCATGGCAGTCACCAGGATCACCGCAACAGCCAAGCCACCAAGCTGTTCTTACCACATCTCCACCCTACGGGACCAGCCCCGATCATGGCCATGGGGAATGCCGACCAAGGGAGCGAGCCACTGTCCGAAGGGAGCAAGTCTCTTGGTTGACCAAGTGGTCCGCGCCGGCGCACCGTGCCACCACTGCAGGTGCGCGCCTCCGTCCTCACGTGAGTCCCCACCCGAGCGCCCCGCACCGTCACGCATATACTAGAGGAGGGAGAGTCGTCCCTACCGGCGCCGGTGCAGCTGGGCTGTGCCCGGCGACGCCCTGCGGCGGCGGCAGGAGGAGGAGGGGAGGTGGGGTGGGTGTCGGCGACGGATAGGGTTTCTCCCGAGCCACCCACGGGAGGGACACGGGAGCATGGTGCGGGTGTCGAATACAGTTTTGTTGTAGCAAACATGGGAAGATTGAAAACGAAATGGTTTTTCATATATTTAACCCGCAAAAAAACGTTCATATCCGTACATCTCGTTTATACCTCAACTCGAACTGGTTTTTTTTTTAGACGAACACGAACTGAACTGAATACAGTGTATTGATGTTATCGGGAAGACCGACTACAGTCTAGCTAGGGGAACAAAGATGGGCAACACATTGAGTCATAAAACAAGAAAAGATGAGCAACATGCTAACAGGGCCTTGTCTATATGTCACCCAACAACATTTAAGGTTAATTTGGTAGTGAGTGATGCAGCAATAAGTGGAGGCACATCCGCCAAGAAATGATGTGTTACCAACTTACCATTAGGGGCCAGTGACAGATAAAATATCTATAAATCTCGTGTATTCAGGAAACTACTACCCAATTTGTAGAGATTCATTAGCTGTCGGTAATGGATCTCTTACCATGTTTAAATTGTAGAGATGGATCTGCCGCGCGTGATTGACCTGTTGCCATTTTAACCTGCCATGCAAGTGATGCGCCTGCCAATATAAATAGGAGAACCCCACGCCACACATCATCATCTCCCACTGTCTCCTCCCTCTCACCACAGCACTTGTCTTCTTTTCTTCTTCGTTTGTCCTTGCAGGAGGAAGCAGGAGAGAGATGGAGGCTAAGATGCCGAAAGCGGCCGCCATTGCCGCCATGTGCGTGCTCCTCCTCGTGCTGCCGGGGCAGGTGGCTGCCAAGTCCAAGTTCTGTGAATGCTACGAGGACTGCTACCGTCAATGTAGGCACCACATCCTGCGGTTCGCCTGCGTCCCTTTCTGCTCCAACAAGTGCAGCCCCAACCAGGCCGCCGCCGCCGCCGGCGGCACTGACCGCGACCGGTGCAGGGAGGCCTGTGCCAAAGTCAAAATCTGCGGCCAGTCGGATCCGTCCGGTAAGACGACGATGGAACCATCTCATTCGCGCAGCATTTCACTAATTTGTTCCGCTTGTTTAGTTTTTTCCATGGAAATCATTGGAACCTGTGTTATTCTTCTTATGATTTTGCTACTTGCAGCCGGCGAATGCGATCGTGGCTGCTACTAGGAGTTTGGTCTTAATAAAAGAAGGAAATGATCGGAGAAGCTTGTCGACCATGATCGTTCATATGTAGTTGAACGGACATGATTGTAGCAGCAAATCGATAAAAGTGGCGTACGTGTGTCCACAACTGCAACAAGAAATGTAGCCATGATTAGAACTTCCAAGATTTGAAGAGTTCATCGATCGACGGATCATATATTCATATCATTTCTGTGATTGTGGCAGCAATATAATAGGACCCTGACAACTGCCACACGTGTGGTGTGTCGGGTGGTTGTGCCGCACGTCCTATGTGGCACGGAGGCGATCCCGCCCACACGACCGCGTCCGGGCGCGCGCAGCCACAGCCCGCACGTCCGGTGCAGCGCGATCGCCCCGCACGAGCACGTCCGGGCGAGCGAGCACGCGGCCCGCACGACCCGTCTCGGTCGTCGCCGCTCCCCGCCTGCGAGCCACACGCCCCGCGTGTCAGTAACCACGCGTCCCGCCGCGATTGCCATGGTCCGGACCCTCTTCAGTTGCCATGTTGCTCAACTGCAGTTGCCATGTTGCTGAACTACAATTGCCATGTCGGACAACTACAGTTGCCATGGTTGCTCAACTGCAGTTGCCGTCTTAGGTCAAGTGCCGGATGCCATTTTTGGGCAACTACAGTTGTTGCCATGTCAGACAACTACAGTTATCATGATTTTGGAAAACTTTAAGAGTTGCCACCTACTAACATTGGACAGTTGCCATGTAGCACTAAAAAACATGGCAAAAAACATGTTGCGGGTAAAAAAAGAGTTGCCATCTGCTTACAAGCACGCTATGGTACTTGCCATGTATCATGCAAAACACATGGCAACTGATGACTTTTGGTGTGTGGGGGAGGAGACGGGAGGGCAGTTGCCATGTATCCTGCAAAACACATGGCAACTGATGGCTTTTGTTGTGTGGGAGAGGAGACGGGCATGTGGATGACGGTGGTATCTTTAGGAGTTGCCACCTACTAACACTAGACAGTTGCCATGTAACGCTACAAAACAGACGTGGCAACAATAACATGTTCGGGTAAAAAGAGAGTTGCCATATGCTTACAATCACAAATAGGGCAGTTGCCATGTACCCTTCAAAAACATGGCAAATGACAGCTTAGGTGTGGGAGAGTGGGTGAATGGCAGTAGTGGGAGATGGGGAAGAGGAGTGGTGCGTGGCGTGCGGGCGCGACAGCAGTTCCATCGCACGCCCCGACTGACGAACGTTGGCCGCGGAGAGAAAACAGGCATGTGGGCGAACTCCCCCACATGCCACACACACGAGTGGTCCTACGTGGCACATAAAATCAACATTTTTATGCCAAGATTCATGCAAAAGGCGTTGGACGGTGATGTAGGCGTGTGGGTGAGTTGGCTAAAGCCCACACGGGTGGGCATTAATATTTCCGATATAATAATGGAACGGGTTATTTTGCTTCCGCGTGCATATCACTTCTGTGGATGTTATAACATAAACTCGTTTGGCATTGATTTGGTCTATCGAGTATTAACAAGAAACTATCGCAAAAAAAAAAGAGTATTGACAAGAAAAACTAATTTCGTTTATATATACAAGCTATCTTGAACCAAGAAGAGGTCGTGAGTTCGACTCCTACCTCTTTTAATTTTTTACTGCATTTATTTACCACGCCAGAAAATAAAAAAGAAGCGGGAAAAGTGATGGGATCGAGCAGAGAAGTCCGATCGCGGCGGGACGGGAGAAGTGGATCGCGATAGTGCGTGCCTGTCGCTAAAATCCTGCTGTATGAAGGTTAGTCGTGTCCTTTTCTTTTTGAGGGAAAATAGAGATTACAGAGAGACCAAGGGGAGGACGATTGCCGTACGTGGGGATAGGAGAGGTTCAGTTCTTTCTTTTCGATGGAAATACAGAGAGTCCAAGGGGAAGATGATTGCCGTACGTGGGGATAGGAGATGTACTGTTTTTTCTTTTCGAAGGAAATACAGAGAGTCCAAGGGGAAGATGATTGGCGTACGTGCAATAGGAGAGCTTTCATCCAACGGCTATAGACACTTAATGAATTAATCGGATGGCTAAAATTATTAATTCTTAGGATTAACGTGGTATCTCGTATGATACTTCCAATTAGTAAATATAAGACTTTTGTGAGGAAAGTTGAGATTTTTTTTTGTTCTTATCTTAAGCCAACTCTTTTTTTTCGGGGGTTATCTTAAGCCAACTCATAAAGAACTGAAGTGGAAATATTAGTCAGCTAACCGAATGGCCGTCCCAGACCAAAGAAATTAGAAAAACATGCCCTAGAGTACGTAGCTCATCTTGTCCTATAAGGACAACTCGGGCTCCTAGGCCTTGAACCGTCATGAAGCGTTAAAATACATTATTGTTCAGTGCTTGAGGTTGACATTCTACAAGATTTGCTAGCCCTCGGTGACGGTGTTCTGGTTAGGGGGTGCTTACCACGTTGGCCCCTTTGTTGTGAATCGGGCCGTGGACCCCTGGATCATCAACAAGTGGGCTAAAACTATCATGCCTTTCGACGTGCTTAAGATGGAACAAAGACTTGGTGCATACTACAAGATACATTTGTATTACCGGCATGTTTATCTCTATATGTAATCGACATCATGTAAACCCTAGGTATCCTGGTCCCCATATAAGCCAGTGGGGTTTAGCTTGTAGGGTACATAATCAGGCATTCACATATGATCTCGAGGTAGATCATCCTTTGAAACCAATAGAAGTTCACTGACCATCCCTGTCAAACATAACCCAAGGTAGGATCGAGAGGAGAAGAATAGGACTCTTGCTAGTATCATAACTTCTCGATGGGAGAATAAAACCATTAGATTAGTTGGAAAGAAGAAAGAATGGGAAGAAAGCAGCCAACTTACCAAGAGGAAGAAATGATGACCACTGTACCTTGTACTCCAACAAAATCAATACAACAGAAGCATGACATAGAGGTTTACCTCTTCGAGAGGGCCCGAACCTGGATAAAATTGTGTCCCTTATTCGTCCTATTACCATCTAGGTAAGATCACCAGCTTGGGGCCCCCTACCTGAGATCTGCCGGATTTAACCTTGACATTGGTGGTTGTTACTCCCACAAGAGTTGTTAGATTTCCCCGAAGAGGATGGGTGATGTAGCACAGCAGCAGAAAATATTTCCTTTAGTTAAGAATCAAGGTTTATCGAACCAGTAGGAGGCAACACACATACAACCACTACACCATGACAATGCATTCCCTACAGACGTGTGTTGGAAAAGGTCATTTTTACCGACCGACTGTTTGTTTGTAAAATTTCTATCAAACTGTTGGTCGGTATTACTCACATATAACAATCAATTGTCGGTCAGGAATGCTGAAATGTATAGCATCAAACCGTTGGATGGAAATAATTGCACTCTCGTCACACAGTCGGTCGGAAAATGTTCCCGACCGACCGTGGGCTGCTAACTGGGCGCTGAAAATATCCGTGTGCGCGCGTGCCTGCGAAACTTAGCGCGAAGTCCATCCGAAATTTCCATGCTGGGCGCCCTCACAGCCCATCTCCTAATACATCATCTGCTCGAAAATAAACACCACCCTGCTATCTCTCTGCCTTGTCTCCCTTATCTCTTCGACTCCCAATCTTAGCGGCGGCGGCGACGCTCGCATCCGGTGACGCTTCCACCTAGGGCTGGAAAAAAAGCTCAAAGCTCGCGAGCTAAACGAGTAGCTCGTGACTCAGCTCGAATCGACTCGAACTCGAAGAATAACGAGTCGAGCCAAGCTTTAGTTTAAGATCGTCTATAGAACGAGTTAAACAAGCCGATCTCACGAGTACTCGTGTAACTCATTAGGCCGTATGCATCTTTCTGATGCAGAGGCTGGGGTACACCCCCTTTTCGAAAAAAAGTAAGGCACCCCGCGTCCTAGGCACACAACACAACACCTAGACATTCAATAAAATTACGATTGTTTGGCCATGTATATGTTACTAACTTGCTGATTATTGTGGTCATGTACAATTTTTGTGGTTAATGGTAATGTACATGGTACTGACTTGATGGTACGTACTGACAATTGTAATTTAAGCCCGTACATGCCTACAATTGTTTGTGAACATTGTACATGTTTAATATGTATATTTTACATTCCCAAGTAATCATTTGTATCATATCTGTAAGCTTTTATGGTCATATCATTAACGAGCTGAACAAGCTAAACGAGCCAGCTCGCGAGTTAGACGAGTCAAGCTAATCTTGGATTTCAGCTCGTTATAGTAACGAGTCGGGTTGAGTTAGCTCGTTAACGAAACGAGCTTTAGCGAGTCGAGCCGAGCTGGATCGACTCGCCTCGAATTCCAGCCCTTCTTCCACCCCTCTGTCCATCTCTTCCTCCCACCACTCCATCACCATCCCCACATCGCTGCTGATTTCCCATGCGGAGGTGGTCCTGTGGCGCCGATACCCTCACCCAGCTGCCGGCGGCGACACTTTTTCTTCGTCCCCAAGCGCCCGGTGAGGCCACACCTCTCACCTCCCTCCTATGGTGCCACCGCTGAGGCACCCCGGCTCAGAGCAACCAGATTACCTTGCATTGCCAACCCAACATTAAGTCTTCTCGCAACACACAACAACTTGGTACAGAAAACAACCGCTTTATTGATGCTAGCGGAAACATAGGTTTGATATTACATCAAGTAGCGAGGCCAAGCGGCACACACGGTGCGGCTGGACAATATGTACATTATTTAATGAACATGAAGGGGCCTCGATCACTATAACTAAGCGGCAGCGGAACGGCGACGAAGTGAAACTCCATAGCACAGGGACACCGATGTGGACGCGATTTAGACACGGGAAGCACTCCGATCCGATACGACTTTCTTGAAATTTGGCATGACACGCCAGCTCAGTACATTGAATGTACTTGCAAGCTCACAACAAGGATAAGCATAATGGCAAACAATATCATGACAATTAATCAGGTTTAATGCAATGCAAGACATATTACTGATGCGGTGAAATTAACTTGTGCACCGAGTCACTCGGACTCTCTTACCAGACGGGTTACCTCGTTACTGAACGGTGATCATACCCGGATCACAAATGAAACCAACACTTTGGTTCCCACCACAATCATCTTCATGATCTCACAAATCATCACATAACCAGTGCCAAACAATAAAAAATTTAGTGTGCAAGATTACTTATTAATGTTGATCCAGTTGGGGAACGTCGTATTTCAAAATTTTTACCTATGATCATGCAATATCTATCTAGGAGATGCATAGCAATGAGCGGGAGAGTGTGTCCACGTACCCTGGTAGACCGAAAGTGAAAGCGTTTAGTAACGCGGTTGATTTAGTCGAACGTCTTAGCGATCCAACCGATCCAAGCATCAAACTTATGGCACCTCCGTGTTCAGCACACGTTCAGCACGATGACGTCCCTTGAGCTCTTGATCCAGTTGAGGACGAGGGAGAGTTCCATCAGCACAACGGCGTGGCGATGGTGATGATGAAGTTACCGGCTCAGGGCTTCGCGTAAGCACTACGACGATATGACCGAGGTGTTAACTGTGGAGGGGGGCGCCGCACACAGCTAGGAACAATTGATGTGTGTTCTAGGGGTGCCCTCCCCACATATATAAAGGAGGGAGAGGGAGGGAGGCAGCCTAGGCGCGCCCAAGTAGGAGGAATCCTACTTGGGCCCCTAGTGCAATTCGCCTCCCTACCATATTTGGACAAGGGGGAAAGGAAGAAGGGGGGAGGGGAAGGAAGTAGGAGTCCTACTTCATACTTTCCTTTTCCTCCTCTCCTTTCCCTTTCTACCCACGTGGCTGGCCCTATAGGGGGCGCACCAGCCCCTTGTGGGCTGGTGTGTTCCCTTACTTGGCCCATTAAGCCCATATATTTGTCGGGGGTTGCCCGGAACCCCTTCCGATGACTCGGTATCAACCGGAACACTTCCGGTGTCCAAATACCATTGTCCTATATATGAATCTTTACCTCTCGACCATTTCGAGACTCCTCGTCATATCTGTGATCTCATCCGGGACTCCAAACAAACTTCGGTCATAAAATCACATAACTCATAATACAAATCGTCATCGAACGTTAAGCGTGCGTACCCTACTGGTTCGAGAACTATGTAGACATGACCAAGACACATCTCCGGTCAATAACCAATAGTGGAACCTGGATGCTCATATTGGCTCATACATATTCTACGAAGATCTTTATCGGTCAAACCGCATAACAACATACGTTGTTCCCTCTGTCATGGGTATGTTACTTGCCCGAGATTCGATCATCTGTATCATCATACCTAGTTCAATCTCGTTACCGGCAAGTCTATTTACTAATTCCGTAATGCATCATCCCGTGACTAACTCATTAGTCACATTGCTTGCAAGGCTTATAGTGATGTGCATTACCAAGAGGGCCCAGAGATACCTCTCCGATACACGGAGTGACAAATCCTAATCTCGATCTATGCCAACCCAGCAAACACCTTCGGAGGCATCTGTAGAGCATCTTTATAATCACCCAGTTACGTTGTGACATTTGATAGCACACAAGGTGTTTGTCCGGTATTCGGGAGTTGCATAATCTCATAGTCAGAGGAACATGTATAAGTCATGATGAAAGCAATAGCAACAAAACTAAATGATCATTATACTAAGATAACGGATGAGTCATGTCCATCACATCATTCTCTAATGATGTGATTCCGTTCATCAAATGACAACACATGTCTATGATCAGGAAACATAACCATCTTTGATTAACGAGCTAGTCAAGTAGAGGCATACTAGGGACACTCTGTTTTGTCTATGTATTCACGCATGTACTAAGTTACCGGTTAATACAATTCTAGCATGAATAATAGACATTTATCATGATATAAGGAAATATAGATAACAACGTTATTATTGCCTCTAGGGAATATTTCCTTCAGATCCATGGTGTGACTTACTCACGAGCTATGTCCGTAACCGAGGATGCGGCTATCGATAGATTAAATACACTCTGCAGGGGTAGTGCGCTTTACCCACACCACTGAATGCATGGCCTCCTCTTCCCATTCGGGTGGACTAACGACATTCCGACAAAACCCTCCCATTGCCATGACACTCTCCCGGCCACTCCGACTAACTTCCCACTGGGCTAAGTCATGGGTGGCCCCGTGCCTACCAAAGGCATCAACGGCCACTGTCGTGGCAAACACGGTCCCAAACAGGGACAAGGTAGCATAACAACAAACAGGCACACAAGGTTATGTCTACTTACCAGGCCAGGGTACCGCACGCCCATAACCTTCCCTTGTTGGAGGTACCGACCAGAGGCATGACAACAGACAGAATAAAGACCATCCCATAAAGGCAAATGTGGTTGCACTGGGAAAAAGTCGATTCAGTGGACCATGACTCGATCAACGTTATGTTCAAGTTGAATTAACATGAATTTTAACTTGAAATAAAATAACTCGAGTCACAATATGCCATGATCATGCAACTATTTGACATGCAAAACATACCACTCAAAGTAAACAGATCAACATCATCAAAGTTTCCTTCTTGCACTACTCATCATTAAACTTTACTGGTTTTTATCACTCATCATTTTGGTTATACCATAATATATTAAAATCAATTTATCACATAAAGAAACTATCACTAATCATAAAAACATAACCACACAATCAAAATTTCTTCTACGGACTTAAACTAGTTCATGCATTCAATCAGTACTATAACTAATTAAGCATTTCAAGCATGACAAAGTAACTAGCATAAGCAATATTCATTTAAATAATTAAATCCCTGAAAATAACTCATATTCAAGTTGGAAAAATCATAGATATTGAAATGACACCATACAAATGTTGGTGTGGCTTGCCTTAGTGCAGAGGAGGTTCACACTCCTCCTGGTTATTTTCAAGACAAGCTTCTCCCTATGAAAATAATTAAAAACAACAAAATAAAATATCAAGAACCACTCTAAAAATCACCAGAAATTCTAGACAACAAGGAAAAATCTCCATTTTGGTGTGCTGCTAGAACTTTTCAAAACAAACACAATGCAAAAAGAATCAACTCATTTGGACTTATGGTTTAAGAGTTATGGTTGGTCAAAGTTTCTGGTCAAAATTTGATTTAAATTTGAATTAAAAGAAAAACTAGGGGGGTGACGTCGATGTCGTATTCCAGGAATACGCCTCCACTCATACCGCTTCGGGCATGAGCGGTGAGGCTGACAGCGGGCCCCACACGTCAGGTCGGGAGAGAGAGAGAGAGAGAGAGAGAGAGAGAGAGAGAGAGAGAGAGAGAGAGAGAGAGAGAGAGAGAGAGAGAGAGAGAGAGAGAGAGAACATAGATGGTCGGCGCTCTGCCGGTGCTTTACCCGGCGAGGAGGGCTCAGCGGCTAGATCGAGAGGGATAGATGGATAGAGGAGACGCCCGCGCACCTGCCTGTACCTGTGGCTTGGCTAGAGTTCGACGGACGGGGTCGGAACAGGCTTGTCCAGCGGCTATAGAAAGCGGAGCTCACCGGAGTTGAGGACGACGTCGACTTGGGGCTGCACCAGGGGCTCCAACAGGTTCGGATGGCACCAGTGGACCACTAGAGAGTCGCCGGAGGAGTGGACTGAGCTCGAGGGGCACCGGAGTGAGGAGGAGGGGTTGTGGGGATCGTCGATGAGCTCTGGTCGGGGACGGCGGCCAGAGGCCTGCCCGACCGGGCTGCGGCTATGCTACGGGTTTGTGGAGGCTGTGTGGTGAGCTTGGAGTGCTCGGAGAGGCTAGAGGGGTCCAAATTTATAGCCAGAGGGGGAGGGGTACGTGGCTCCGCCGGAGCTCTCTAGAAGCGGTGCACGGCGAGGAGGAGCGCCAGCGAGGAGGGGGCAACACTTCAGAGCTCACACGGGCACTGTGAATCTCAAAGACGAGCACAGGAGGCGGTGGGAGAAGAAGACAGGGGCACAGTGTCACAACCCTAGTCAGTGTTGCATTAGAAAGACGCATCAGGTCTAGATTTTTCCCAGAAACCTGAAATGGGGATGAACTAACCCCCCAGCACCACCTAAACCAACTAGGGTTACTAAATAATTTTCTCAATGAACCTGAAATGCCCTTCAAAAATGTCCATCAATTTTGTCTTGGTTTGGAACCTCTGCCAAAATTGGTTCACATTTTTCTAGGACACCTAAGGTCACTAAATTAAATCATATGCTATATGCAATTGGGCATTTAAATGCTATATATTATCTTAAGTGCTGAATTAATTCTGAACTTAAGTGTGGGCTATTAGGAATTATCCTAACAGAGCCCACAATTATTTTCCGGATTTTTGGAAACGTTTTAGTATTTTTAATAAAGCCAAAAACATTTGCAGAAAATAGAAAACTGGAATAAATAGAAAAGAGAGAGAGAGAGAGAGAGAGAGAGAGAGAGAGAGAGAGAGAGAGAGAGAGAGAAAGGCCAGATGCCATTTACCTGCACTGGGCAGGCCCACCTGGCCCGTGCCAGTCATCACCCACCTCTGCCAGTAGGCAGAGAATGGGGCGGTGCATGCGCGCCGAGCTTGCCACGCAGCTCCCTACTCGTCTGCGTCGCCTAGACAGCGCGGTGATGCCTCGAAATGCCTCCTCGGTGCCGCCCCGACCTCACCGACACTCCATTCGCCCCCCTGCACCTCTCCCTCGCCCTCTTCCACCATGGCCGACGTAGCTGCAGCCGCACCGCAGACGTAACCGCGGCCACTGTCGCCCCCTCGTTGCCCCACCGTGTCCAGCAGCTTCACCATCGTCCTCTCCGTCGAGTAGACCGAGCCCCGAGCGCTCGTTCGCCCTGAAGCCACCGGAGATCCCCCTTGCTGCCTTGTCGCCGGAGATCCCCCTAGCCGCCTCGTCGCCGTCCAACCTCCTCCAAGCCCGCCGTTCGTTCCCCTGGAACCGCTGTGAGCTCCTGCCCCTTCTCCCCACTCTGTTTGCCCTACCGGGCACCATAGTGACTGCACCGAGCTCGCCCGCACCCGCCACCGCCTCTGCACATCGCCGTCATGGCCACAGCCACGCTGGCTCGAAACTGAGCACGCTACCGCACTCACCGCATCCCCAAGAGCCCGCAACACCACCCCATGCACCTCGCCACGCCTCCTAGCGACGAACCCGAGCTCGCCCGAGCTACGGCAGCCGCCAAGCTCGCCGTCGGGGTCGTTTTCGGCGACCCCGGGCTCCACCACCACCACCAATCAACGCGGCTCACTCCCAGCTACGCGTAGGAGCACTCCGCCGTCGATTTGGTCGTCGAAGTGCGCAACCCGCACTGCCCCGCCGCGTCTGGCCTCGCCGGCGGCTAAACGCCGGTGGTTAGCCCCGGTTTGACCAGGGGTTTGACCTCCCCTAGGTCAATGACAGGTGGGGCACTGCCCTGCTAATTAACCTAGGTTAGGACTAACTAAATTTAGTTAGTTTAATTAACCACTGACATGCGGGACCCACTAGTCAGGTTTGACCTGGACCGCGCCGTTGACTGCTGACATCACAGTGTCGCAATGCAGACGCAATAAAGTATTTTCTGGATTTATTTATATTCACGAAATTCCAGAAAATGCTATAAACTCCAAATAGAAAGTTCTATATATGAAAAATGATCCGAAAAATCCAATCTATCCATCTGTACTGGTTTCATGCATGCTAAAGCAACTTAACCTTGCTGTTTAGATGAAACTAGATGATGCACTTATATGAGATGATATTTTGGGTTTGCATTTGAATCCTTGATTCAAATGAACTCAAACCAACCTGTTTATAGCTGCATTAGGCAAAACACACTCATCTTGCCATGTCATTTGCATGCATCATATTGTTGCATATTGCCATGTATTGATTGTGTTACGGTGTGATTTGTGGTAGGTTCTGTCTCTGAGGATATTCACGAGTATCCAGCTGAAGGGCAGTACCCCTCTACCACTCTGTTAGGCAAGCAACCCCATTGATCATTTCAATACAAACCCATCTTCTTGCTCCTGCTCTCGTTTACAACATTAAGACAACAACGTTTCAAACTGCTGTGTGTTGCGGTAGTTGAACCCACTTCCTCTGCATGACCTGTCATTGCCATAGTAACTAGATGAAACCCACTAGCATGTGTACGAGTTGATTGAGCCATGTTTGTGTTTCCTACCATGCTATGCCTGCTATGCTTAGAGTCATGTCAGGTCTGGCTCATCTGGGTGACGAACTGGAGTAAATGGTTGTGTCGGTAACGAGAGTGAGGTGTTGAAGATGATTTGGTAAAGGTATCGATGAGAGGCCATGTAGGAGTACATGGTGGGTTGTTTCATTGAGGCCGTCCTTAAGAACTGAGATCAGTATGTGTGATTTAAGATCAGCTACTACCACACATTGGGCCCTGAAATATGACCCCGCTCGACTTACTGACCCCTCTCGTCCTCTGTCCAGGAGTTGCAAGTAGTTTCTGGTGTTTGTAGTTGCTGGAGGCCGTGCGCAGCGCTGACCTTAGGGGTGGGCTGTGATGCGGTAGGCACGTGGCACGGTGTACCGAGTCACCCGTTTGGTGTCTCGGGAAACCTGCACACGTCGTTTGGGGCCGTTGAGGACACCCCGGCCGGATTTCCTTGCGGATGGAACCCGAATAGGCGATAAACCTGGACTAGAGACTTGTGTGGTTAGTCAGGTCGTGGTCTACACCCACGTCTGCTTTCGCTTGAAGTCTGTCGAGCACATGTCATGTGCAGACGCTAAGTGGTGTAAACATATGTGAAGAAGTACACCCCTGCAGGGTACAAAACTATTCGAATAGCCACGTCCGCGGTAAAGGACTACTTGGTCGCTTATGCAGTTCATAGACAAGTTAATGGTTACTACTAAAAGACTCAAGATAAGTGTGAGTGCCGCGGATGGCCCTCTCGTAGGTTGACGAGGGAGGATCCATGGTGGAGTATTGTGATGGTGATTAGTGGACTCGTGTGCACAAAATCATTTACAAGTTGTGTCAATCATAGGATTGCTTAGCCAAGAGTCAAAGCTGGCTTGCTGCAATAACTCCACTATCCTTCTTGAGAATGTGCATGTACAGTAGGATCTGTTGTAAGACTTGCTGAGTACCTTTGTACTCATGTTGCTTTAATAATTGTTGCAGAAGAGAACACCGCCCCCTCCGATGGGTTCTATGTAGATATCGACGTTGACGAGTGACTTGCCGCCCAGGTGGTGACCTGAGCTTGTGGAGGGCCTTTGTAGATAGACAGGCTTCGTCAGGCCTTCTTTCTTTCTAGTTGTCTGTACTCAGACAAGTTTGCTTCCGCATGTGCTTGTATGCTTGTATGACTTGAGTGTCGGGTCGTGTGACCCCTACCTGTATGGATATGTTATGTATGGCTCTCCGGAGCCTTTAAATAAATTACTTTGAGTTGTAGAGTTTTGTTGTGATGCCATGTTGTATTTACACATATCGAGCATATTGTGTGTATGATTGAAATGCTTGGTATGTGTGTGATCCGACAACCTAGTTGTTTATCCTAGGTAGTCTCTCTTATGGGGAAATGTAGTCTGGTGCTTCCACTGAGCCTTGGTAGTCTGCTACAACCCGGTTTACCGGAGTCCTACTAGCCCTGTACTACTACTCCGGAACACTTAGACTAACCGGCATGTGATTCACTTCGTTCCTGTGTTTGTCCCTTTGGGGAAATGTCACGCGGGTGACATCCGGATTCCTGCTAGCCTGCTACAGCCTAGTTTACCGGAGTCTTGTTAGCCCAGTTGCTAGAGCCCGGATTCACACGCTGCCGACCGACATGCTCGATGCTGATTCATGTATGCATGTCCCCGTATGTTAGTGCCACTTTGGGTTCACGACTAGTCATCTCGGCCTGGGTTCGCTGTCATATTGAGGCTAGCGACACAATCATATACATGAGCCAAAAGGCGCAAACGGTCCCGGGCCAAGTAAGGCGACACCCGTGGGAATACAGTGCGTGAGGCCGCAAAGTGATATGAGGTGTTACATGCTAGATCGATGTGACTTAGAATCGGGGTCCTGACAGCGTTGGCATCAGAGCCGGACTGCCTGTAGGTTCGTTAAGCCAAACTGGTCAATGTCGAGTCTAGAAATGCTTTAGTTATATGAGTATTATTCAGTACAAAAATTCAAAGCTGCATATGCAAGTCCAATTCCTGCACTAACTGACCAATCTCAGTGGCCTGAGGTGGAAATAGAATTTACCTTGTGCCCCCCTGTCACTAGAAGAAAGGTTGGGAGGCCTAAACAGAGCAGATTCAAAGCTTGGTTTGAGAAAGGTGGTTGTAGTAAGAAGGGGAAAAAGGAAAAGGAAAAGAATGATAAGCCCAAAAGGGCTCAAAAAGGTAACAAAAATAGGTGCAAGTTGTGTGAGGTACTTGGGCACAGAATTGGTTCATCGAAGTGCATCTACACTCCTCGGAGGCCAAAGTATGTTTATGTTAATGTTTTTGCAAGTTTTTTATTTTGCTACTTGTTCTAGTATCTAACCAAGTCAAATGCTTTATTTTTTAGGAGGAAGCGTGCAGAAAAAGCCCCACCTCTTGTTGTTGAACAATGCTGGCCAGTGAAAAAAGCAAGACTCAATGGCTATAGAAGGAAGAGCACTAAGCAGATAAAGTTTGGTGACAAAGATATGGAGCTAACTGAAACTGTTACTGCTGAACATGAGCTAAGTGTTTCTGTTTTGGATGATGTGATGCATACTGAATCTGTTTTGCAGATGCTAGGGCAATCTGAAACTGTTGCAGATGAAGCAACTGTTGTGCTGCCATGCGAATCTGCTTTGACAACTGTGTTGCCATGTTTGGAGGTTGTGCTGCCAAGTGTTGAGTTGCAAACTGAAGTAGTTGAACAATGTGTGCCATCTACTCAATCTACAGAAGTGCAAACTTAAGAAGTGGGACATGGTCAGGTGCAAAAGTTGAGGGGGCCTAGTGGAGTTTACAAGAAAACCAAGGGGCCAAAAAGCAAGAGCATCAGCATCAACAAACTATGCGCCGTGGAACCAAACGGTGGAAAAAAGCAGAAGAAATCGAGTGGTAGAAAGAAGCAAAAGAAATAGAGTCGAAATCATTCGAATTTGATGTGAAAACTTAAGTTTGTTGTCATTGGATGTGAAAAGTTATGTTCTTTCATGTGAAAACTTATGTGCTATGATGTTGATTTGACTTGAAATAAAATTCAAATTTGAACCTATCTCCAATATTTTTTGAGTTCATTTGTTTGTTCTGTGATGTTGCATCGTTTTATGTACTACTATGCACTTTAGTTCATAAATCCAACCCTTTTTGTGAAGTCCAACTCATAGTCACTGAAAATGTTGTCCAAACAGGCTCCAAAGTAAGGGAAAACGGCCCATTTCTAAGCAAGTTTTTTTCGACCTTCTCAAAATCACCCCAAAAAAGATTTTCTTAGCTTATATTATACCTATATAGGATCAATATGAAGTCTCACCTTTTTTTGAATAAGTATTCATATTATTTAATTTATTTTTGAAAAAACACACTTTAATACAAAGTCAGCAATGAAACAAGTTTAAAATTTTAAAATGCAAAAATGACTTCGGATCCTCCTTAGTCACTCTAAAATGAAGCTAAGGTGATGTTTTTGATTTTTTTTGCATTTTCAAAACCTCAAACCCTCTTCTCACTCCTTTGAACTCTATGCAACCTCAGTCGAGATAGTCCAATTTGTGAAGGTTTTTTCATGCAAAGATCATTAGATCAAGTTTATCATTTTATATCATAACTATGTAACATAAAAAGGCTATATGCGCAGGTTTTTCATTTTTTTTAGATTTTTTTTGAATTAGTTATACACATTTGAATGTTCAGTCAAACCTTTCAAAACCCCGTTGACTGCCTCCAAAACCCATGTAACCCTAGCGCCAAACGTCCACCGTCGATCTAACCCTAACGCCAAACTGCGGCCGTCGGATAGGCCTTCTAGAAGGATTCCGCGGGGGCGATCCGTGGGAGCCCTGATTCTCCAATCTGATTGACCACCGTTTTCTCTCTCTGACGAACAGATAACGTTGAGCGGGGGAGCATCTAAGTGGCCGTTGGGCCGAGCGGATCGGGCCCGGCAGAGCCTGGCGTGCGTGCGCACGGCCGTCGAGAGGGGGGATGGGCTGCATGCGAGAGGGTCAATGACATGTGGGCCATCCCTGTCCCATGCATGCCATGCAACGTCGCAGCCTAGCTATTCTGTGCTCGTGAACGCCTAGCCATTTGCATGCGGGCTTGCATGCACGCATCGACGTAGTAAAACAAGGTAGGGGCGCAGCGTATAGGTACATCGCATTTAAGCTATTTTAACAAATGCATGTTTGAACGAGACGGACACGTCGGTGGTGCAACTCCTTTTTCAGTGTCATGCGCGGATGAACGAGCCTGTTTCCCACGCGGCGTCACCGCCGATGCAAGTGCATGAAATGATGCATCTCGCCTGTGCCGCCCGTGCCTCTTTGGATGCTCTGCCCGCCGTTTTTTGAATTAATGCCCGCAATTACTTATGCCAGTGCGAACGGAGAAGAGAAAACGATCGAGAAGGCACCGTGTACACATTGACCACGGCTGCAACGCGGCTATAAAAGGGCACCATTTCCTCATCCTCTCACACTCATCTCTCAAGCCTCCTCCCCTTCTTCTTTTCGAGCCAAATCCACCACTCGAGCCACCATGCAGTTCAATGGCCCTACCTACCGTCGCCCTCGCACCGTGCCGGAGAGGCAGTACCCGGCCGGAGTCGTCGTCGAGAATAGCCTGAGGGTGTGGGCCATCTCTAGGTGGAGGGGCCCTAGAGAGTTGGCTCGCTTCTTCCTCCAGGCCGGCTACCGCCACCACCCTCCGGGCACTCCACCCATGTTCCACCTCCACGAGCAGTACGATGGCAACGCCAACGGCTTCGTCATCGGCCTCTACGTCACCTTCACCAACCCCTACGACGCTCACCACCTCCTCGGCGAGGTGTTCTGGTGTGGATGCGAGTTTATCGCGTTCACGACCTACAACATCTTCACCAACTTCCACCACATCTTCCCTCACCCCAACGGCATGCACACCCTCCCCTACCAGATGCCGGAGAACGACGAGTGAGGGGCCCAAGGAGGAGGGGCCAAGGAGTGGCAAGGAGGAGGGGCCAAGGAGTTGTTCAAGTGCGAGTCTTCTATCTATCTAGTTTGTGTTTGTGTTGGTTCGGGCGTGTGTGCCCGTGTCTTCTATATATCTAGTTTTAATTATTTTCCTTTCATGTTTTATGAACTATATGTAGTGGGGGGATGCCCCTCTATATGTTCTATCTATCTATGCTACTAGGGTACCCGATGCCCCTCTATCTATCTATATGTTTTTTTGGTCCTAAAGTTTCTCCATTGCATTTTATTTATGTGGCCATGTGTACTAAAAAATGCACTAAAACATGATCCAATCATCTAAGTTGTTGTTAGCACGTGTCTAGTTAATTATCTTCCTTTTATGTTTTATGCACTATAGTTGTAAGGGGATGCCCCTCTATGTTCTAAGGAGATGCTACTAGGGGCACACTAGATGTCTTCTTTTTTTGAGAGGGGCATAACCTTTTTCGGTTGAAACAAAGCGAGTAAAAACTTTGAAAACACCATAGCACAAGTCAAAAAAAATTTAAAAAATGGTGCTTGGTTGAAATAAACTAGAACCAAACAATTGCAACTTTTTTGGTTCACAAAGACTGCAAGTTAGACTGCTAACTAGAACCAACCTTTTGTTTTAGCCGAAACAACACGGGACCCTACCATCGGACACGATAGCTTATGCATAAAAATAGCTCAAATAATTATCAGATGAGTTATCTCAAAAAAAGGTGACTACATGAAACTTAAAATTTGTGAAATAACCTAAAACCGAAAAGATATATCGATGTCAATGACCGTGTGCACTTTTTTTTGCACTAGCTACACTTCTTTTATCAATGGGCCTAGATATGTTCTATTCGGCCCTGCCTAACTTCTATATGGGCCTGGCCTTTTCGGGCAACTGTGGACGAACCTTTTTTTCCTTTTCTCCCTCTACCACTGAAACTAAAACTGATGACGAACTGAAGAGCTAAAAAAACGAGGCCGAAACAGAGTGGAGAGGACATGCTGAATTCGTACAGCGCAACACTTTTATTCAAATATACATATGATTACGATTACAAATGATGCCCAATCTATTCACTTACGACTAATTATCATCACATAAACAAAATGCGAGAGCAATTACACAAACATAAAAAAGTCCGGCCATCAGCCCCATCAAATTGCCCTACTTCTGCAATTCGATGAGTTTCTTCATCTGCTTGTTCAGCTTCTTCAGCTTTGTCGTCACTACTGCATCCTCCACAGTAGCCCCAATGGAATGGGCAGATCCAGGGGCCCCAGATCCAGACGCGCCCAATCCAAACTTGCCCAACTTCTCCGCCTACAACGGTAAATCGAGCTCCCCTAATGCACCCTCCAGTTGAATCCGCTCTATGTACTCATCTAGCCACTCAAAATGGGTGCATTGCTTCAATTTCTGAAATTGGAAAGATGAACCCTAAATCCCAAATCCGATGAAAAATGGGGAAAAATTGGGCAAATATGAAATTGGGAGACAAAAAGCAAAATTGGCATATTGAGAAGTAAAATCTCACCTTTCCCTGCTCTGGTTTGCTCTCGCATTTCACGAATTCCCGCCCAAGGTTGCCATTCTTGTCGGTCGTTGTGACTAGCCGCTTCAGGGGTGCGATACGTGGGCATGCAGGGCACCTTGTCATGGGCACTGCACCATAGCGCGGCCATGAGCAGTGGGAGACTGAAGCGGAGCTCGACATTGCTAGGCCGCGGCCCGGAACGGCGTTGCTGCGCGTCGTCGCCGGAGAAGAAGAACAACAACGATCGGGGAGGGGGGAGGGGGGGGAGGATGGACTCGGGTGCTGCACGGCTCGGGCCACGGCTCGGTGTCCTCTTGTACCAATGCTGACCTGGATAAGTTAATGGGTCCCACGCTGTGGGTCCTGCTCACCTGACCAATGCTGAGTTGGATAAGTTAGTGGGTCCCACGATGTGGGTCCCGCTCACCTGATTCGAGTTTTAAACATGTGTCTTTGGATTAGGCAGCAGTGTCGCATAAGAGCTATTTTTTCCAACGCAGATGTCGCATGAGAGCTATTTTTTCAACGCAGACGTCGCATGAGAGACAATTCACACCAACCTCGTCGCATGGGAGCTATTTGCCCGGTTTGGCTGGGAACTACCCCAGATTGTGTGCTTCATGTAATCTCGGATGAGATTCCGAACGCATTTCAGTAAATAAAGCGGCAACGTTGACCTAAAAACAACCTGTCCGTCTCTATAGGGCGCGCCGCGCCTGAACCAGTGTGGCCCAAACCCACCGCCCAGCTTATCTAACCTCCCGATGGCCTTCCCAATACGTGCCGCCGCCGGCCAGCCTCCACCCCGCGCGCCCGCCGGCGACCCTCCACCCCGCGCGCCCGCCGGCCACCCTCCACCCTTCGCGCCCGCCGGCCGAATCCCTCCAAGCCGTGCCGGCGGCCTCCCTCCCCGCGCGCCCGCAGCGTCCCTGCGCCTGCTCCGGCCACCTCCCTCTACCAGCGCCGCCGTCTTCCCTCCACCCCAGCACTCGTCCTCCCTCCACCCCAGCGCCGCCCGCCTGCCTCTCACCCCTCCGATTCCCTCGCCCACCGCCACCACCTTCTCCCGCCCCCGCGGCCTGGCCAAGATCCACCGGGGCCTCCGTTCCCACCGCTGGTGTGACCGTCGACCCCGCTAACACCTCCATTCGCCGCCACGGACGCAGTGGCCCCGCGTGCCACCGCCTCCTCCCTCGGGCCAGTTGGTTCCGTCGGCCTCCTCGCCGCATCCGGCCAATTCCGGCGGGACCTCGGCCGGCCGGACACACTCCCTCGAACTGTCGCGCGTCCTTCGTCGAACGGCCGGACCCGGTGTCCTCCTCCAATATGTGCAGGTTGCTGCTCTCCTCTGCTATCTCTCTCGGCGTGATGTTGCTGCTCCTCTCAAGTCTCATTTTGCTGACCTTTTGATTTCAGAGAAGCTGCAGAACAAGAAGGAAAGAAAAACCATGTTTTATATTGTTGTTATTTCGCGGCGGTAGTCTGCGGCACTTGGTAATTTTTCATCAAGACGACAATGCGGTTAAATAGCAGCAGAGAATTCTCTCACTCTTTGCGCCTCGTTGAAAAATCAAGCATGGGCATCCTTCAGTGGTGAGAAGCCGTGGGGGTCAAGTACGTCCAACTCGGCAGTCCAACTCGGCGAGATTCACGTTATCGTCGCCCCATGTTAACTAGCAAGACCACCGTGCTTCTCCGCCGGCACTATCAGGTACTCACCCCTGGTCACGTCTCTTGCTTACTGATTCATTTCGCCCCTGTTCGTAAGAAGAAAAATGAACATTGAGAAAAGTAGGTATTAAGCCAAGTATATAATACTTATGTCCTTCAGGTGCTTGCTTTAATGCCTAAACAAAGATCTATTTAGTTCACTTCAAAATTTAATTTTAGTCAAGCTCATCGTGAGCAGTAGTCCAAGTCCTCAACTCCTTGATGTCTCGTTCTCGAGCAGGATGGCATTGGAGACAACATCCAACGGTCCTCTGCCTCTGCTCGCCCTGCCTTCATCACTGGGGGTGCAAAAACAGGAATTCTCATTCTGAAAAACCTACAAAAAACATCAATTTATATTGATAATTGTTCTAGTCCTTATGTTACAACAGTGCAATGAGAAAAAACTCATCAGTTCAAAAAGCATGGACATGCTAATGTTGTAGTGATCTCGCCATTAATCCTCAAAGTTCAATACCTATTGCCAAATCATCCGATGAATATAGGTAGTGCAGTATCTGTTACTGAGTTAGTGTGATGAACCGTCGCCACCAAATAATTAGTGGACTGACCAACCTCTGTGAGGCGCCACGCCCCCGCCTCCCACCTCCGTCGATGCGCCACGCCCTCGCCTCCCACCTCCAGCGACGGACCATGGATCAGCCTCCGCAGGGGCGGCCACCGGTGGGAAAGTGGAGCATCAGCAACAACCACCTCCGCCCTCCTGCTCCTCCCCGCCGTGCGGCGACCACCTCCGTCGCCCTGAGTTCCCAGCTGCATGCATTCAGGAGCAAGAAAAAAGAGAGGTTAATTGTCCGCCCACACTGCCTCTCCTCCCAAATCCACACTAGTATTATCACAAAAAGCAGAGGATGTCTATTTTATTTCCTGAAACACAAAGTAGGTATTCTCAGTTCAGTACCTGAGCTATCTCAAGTTCTTGGAAAACATATAAAACAGTACGGTGTTTGTGCAAAAAATTCAGACTATTTTCCAATGATACAGCAGTTTACTATATGGTAGAATTGTAGTTGTTCAGTAAAAAGGTTCACTACCCCAACTGGGGGATTTTCAATCCGTTTCGTCTTTCTTTTCCAACTGAAAGTTGTAGCAAATGTGAACTGAAGCTGTAGTGGAGCAAATTAGGAATAGTTGCCTACTTTTTTGCCACTGCTACCTTGCCACCTAGATTAATGCTACTACTCTACTACTACTTATCGTGTTGCTAAACCTCGTGTTCTGGACAATTTGTGGGAAAGTGTGGAGGCGCAAGTTGCTCCGCGACTGAGGAAGGCGCACCCTGGTGCTTGCCGTGGCTGAAGACGGCCTCCAACCGCCGGGCCCAAAGCAGCCAGCCTTTGTTCGCATGCGCGTCTCCTTCCTGCTTCACCTAGGTATGCGCCACCACCCGCTGCGCTCGATGCTCCCTACTCCCATAGCCGTCCTCAGTTCAACCCCATGGCATCGAGATGGTCGAGTTAGTCGCGAGCAGCAGTCCGCTGTACCTAGAAACTAGATTTTTATCTGCAACATCAGTTCACCGTACCTAGAATAATCAGTTCGATCCATCTCCTGATTCTGAAAATATGAATTGTGTTTACTGCCAAAATTGATGCTCTATAGTTCACCATGTATATATGTCATCAGTTCAAAAAAGACGTACAGAAAAAGTTCAATTGTATGTGTTAAAACCCAGTTTTGTTTTATACTATATGTCAGATTATTACAAAATACAATAAAAGATTTTGCTCATGTGGCTGTAAGCTCTAACCATATGGCAACAAAGAGAGAATGAGTATGAAATATTGTTGTTTCCGTGTTGTTAAGTTCAGTATGTATTCCGTTTTCAGTACGTAAACAAGCACACAGGATCTTTATAAGATAAAAAATTACAAAATGGAAATCTACAAGTTCAACTACATATTTTACAACAATTGAAAAAACAAAAAATTACATCAGTTCAATGACAGAAAAACATCAGTTCGAAAAGTTTTCGATTCTTGAACTGATAGCTGAAAGATACGATATGTGTACTGTTGATAATCTCAAACATGTTTTACTCAACTTTAGAAAACATGTAATATTGTTGTGCTGCTTTGCAGTGTGACGACAAGGACGACGTCGCCTGATGGATAATTTTACAAAGGTAGTTGTCCTTAGTGTTCCTATTTGGCATATGCAAGCTGTTGGATGTAATGTGCATGAGAAAATCATCTTCCGTATGTGGACTGAATGAAAAGTTGTGCTGCACTTTTGTGTTTTGGTGGTTTAAGTCAATAAGAGATAGATGTGTGTGGTGAAAAATTGCAGAATTTCGAGTCGAACAATGGCAAAAATTCAGAGGAGACAATGGGAGAAGTTCAAAGAAAATTCGGACTTGTATAGTAACGGAGGAAGCAGCAGCGCCGCCCGGTCTAGGAGGCCGTTCAATGTCCCAGCGCCTCCTTCCGAGTCATCGTGAGGTACGCCCTGCTTGAAATCTTTCCTCTCCATCTCCCGACAGTGAAGATTTTCATGCCCTGCGTTCGAACTGCCATCTTATTTTGAATTGAACTAGGGCTGCTCTTGCTTCAGACCTGAGGGAAGAAGGAAGAACCTCTCTCTTGTAGGCAGTAATATTGCTCTCTCATATCATCTCTCATCTCGTAGTAATATTTTGATGAATGTGTTACTCAAAAAACAAAATGTTGTATTGACATTCAGTAGCTTAGAGAGAGTAGCATAGAGAAACATTGTTGTGTTCTGGATGACAAAGAACACATGTGACAGTAAGTCCAGGTATTTCTACATGAGGAGTACAAAATTACTTTTACTGAGAGTTCACTTGAATCCTTGATAGCTACTGGCCATAGGAACTTAACCCAGAAAAAATGTGCAAAAAAGAACCATTTTGTACTACCATTAGTCGTCGATGCTGTGTAATGTTTTATTTTTTTGCACATAATATATAGAGGCACAATCTGTGTAGAAAGCACATCAGATGTGCTATTCTAGATGCAAAGCAATTAATAACCCAAATTAGCCTCTGCAAGCAAAGTTAGGACCATTCTTCTAGTAAATCCTACCAAATCCATATATGAATATGCATAGACCCTAGCAAATCGGCAGTTGCGCGAACAAAACAACACAGTGTACCTGAAATCAATCGAGGAGAGGCTGACCAAACTAACAACATGATGCTCTGCTTTGGGCTTTTGGAGTCACGTGCATCAGGACATCAGGCTTCTAGAAAGAAGGTCGGCCGCCGTGTGATTCGGCCAAGTGACGGAGGGGAGTGACCTGGGCGGTGGCCTCAGCGACGGAGGGGCCAGTCTCCGCGGCCGCCATGGGTGGGCGAGACGGCGGCCTCCCGAGCGTAGCGTAGGCGGAGGAGCGCAGGGAATTTCGGGTAGGGCAGGGTTAGCAGCAGCCGTACCGTTTACAGCGTCTGTATATCCCCGTCCCGCAAAAACCCTTTACGGGCGGCCCGTAAATTTTTATGCAAGAATAAAAGCAACTTCCAACAGTTCCTAGTACTCTCTTCGTCTTAGTTTCTTCATTAATTTTTTGCTGTTTTTTCATACTTGTTACACTTCATCCTAGTTTCTTCTTGTATGTTTTCTAGTGCCGTCGCGAACCGCTTTGAACGAGCTGGAGCTATCACTGCCTCCAATTAGAGAGCAGCGTCAAGGCACTTGTTAATTATTTCCATCCTTTCTTTTTCTGGGAACATCAATCATTGTAAGATCAGAAACAATTAGCAGGGTGTATTAATATGTTCGAGGAAAAATCTATGTGGAAAGCACATTGGAGGTGCTATGTAGACACACAGCTATAAGCATCGACAAACCTTTTTACATGTTTTGAGAGATTAAACATTATAGTGCATATGGTACTCAACTTAAATCCAGTCTGGGTCTGTAGCAGTCAGGTGATGAGTGCATTTGGACCCATCGTTTCATTACTTCAGTCTAGATATCGTTCATATTTTTCTCGGGTTATCTCTTTAATTGCCTGCTAATCACTAATTAAGGGCAAGATGTTACAGACCTCGTCACTCAATCCTATATATCCAACAAGGGAATGATACGTACTTCAAGAGCCTAATAAAATTGGCAGCATACAAATTACACCATTAGTACTGTTCATCCACAACCTGTTGAACTTTCAAACACACCCTCTTCCTATCTAGCATAATAATCACGAGATTCAGCAATAGATTCCACGTACATGCGGCTGCTAGTAGACCAGAGCAATAGGTTCAGCAAAAAAGAAGAAAATGATTGGTATCTAGCAAAAGCTTACCTCTTTTTGCGCTGTTGTGCATTGAAAGATGGAGAGAATGTTTCTTTACCAACGTGTTTCCAATTGCTCCTAATGTCATGAACACCACAGAGTGAAAGCTTCTAGTAAATCAACTCTGAGGATCTGCTATATATGTAAATATCCTCCTGGAGAGTTACGGTCCACTGCGCTATTTAGTAAATCAACTGTACCAGGAAGCAGTCAGACAGGTAATTAAGTTGTTTTAAATGTGTTGAGAAACTAAACACATAGTGCAATATGGTATTGAACTCGAAAAAGTAGCACGGCTATCCACTCTGGATCAGGTCATCAGGCTGCTAGAGCAGAGCAAGAAGGTTGGCGTATTGCAGTCAGGTGATGAGTGGCATCTGTACCCATCGTTTCATTAGTTTAGTCTGGGACTCTGGGTATCGTTGAGATTTTTCTTGGATTATCTCTTTAATTGCCTGGTAATAAGAAATTACTTTTGCGATGTTGCCAACAAGAAAAATGCTAGGTACCTAGCATAGGCTTACCTGTTTGAGTTATTTTCTGGTGAAATATAGGCAGATTGCTTTTACCTGAACTTGATTATCTTTCTAACATGTACTTATACCAGCTTCATTAGATTTTGTGTTGGTGCTTGTAACACAATCAGTTCAGATCTCGATAGACCACAAGTTCAAGTTCATTAGTATTTGTAAATGCTGGTAGCAGTACTAGTATTTACAAATTTGTAACCTAAGAACTAAGCTTGCATCTTGTTACTTCTATGGAAGCATTGACCTCGTAATTTTATTGGACCAACCACTAACATAAGAATTAGACATGGTGCTCAGTGTATTCTCTCAATCTTGGTTGTTCTTACAGTGCTTATAATCTTGACATCTTTGATGAATCCAGCCCGAACTGAAGCATGTCGGCAGGCCGGGCCTCAAAAGGCCCTTCTCCCGCTACTGTCTCGATCTTGAACTGATGTTGTTGTCATCTGTCTACCTCCTTCCTCGGTGAGCCCATGTTCTTCTGCTCTTGACGCTCAAGCCGCCTGCACTTCTTTTCTCAGTTCGAAAATTCCCAAAGCATCAGTACTATGTATCAGGATACACCATGTTTGTTCTGCAGATTTCCATTATGCTTGTATGTCCTCGTGTACTGCAAGTTCATTAGCTGAAGTTTAGAATCGAGAGAACTACAAGTTCATTAAAATTGAAAAACATACAACTAAATTCCTCCTGTACTGTATTATTATCACTGTTCTGAAAAAGTTGATGTGGTTTTAGTTAAATATATCATAACAAAATTCTTTTCAAAACTTAATTCTCATGTCTATGGATTGTTCAAGCTTTTCCATCATTACTAAAAATGTGTCACTAGCATATAAGTTCAAAACACAAACTTTTCTTGGGAAGAAATTCAGTCAGTGAAACTATATAAACTATG
The DNA here is from genome assembly GCA_032464435.1 of Aegilops umbellulata. Classification (NCBI taxonomy): domain Eukaryota; kingdom Viridiplantae; phylum Streptophyta; class Magnoliopsida; order Poales; family Poaceae; genus Aegilops; species Aegilops umbellulata. The sequence continues at coordinate 356,115,347 of CP136059.1, read as the reverse complement.
CAAGTTCAGTGATGATGACACCGTCAATTCGGATGAAAACACATTTAAAATTACAATCTTTTTTTCTACTTCTATAAGTTCATGATCAACCCCGAGATAGTTCAAATAATCTAGTCATATAAGTCGAAATAATCTATTCACTTGTATTATTTTGTGCTCACACTATTTACTATGTTGTGTGACAGGTTGATGAAGATGTTGATTTTACAAAAAGATCAGTGAAGCATTGGGCAATGGACACACTATCTTCATGAGATGCTGTACTGCACGACATACTTCCATTAGTTGAAGATGATACATGGAGCAGTGACCGCTCAACACTTTTTTTTGTGATAAATGCTATCATGATCTATTCTATGTATTATATTGTATGATCGGGAGAACTAAAGTTCATGTGTTGTCGGTGAAAATTTTCAAAACATTTTGTTTAGTAAGAACTTTTTTTTATCAAATGATAAACCTATGTTAATGGAAAACAGTAGTTGAGACGAGAGAAATCCAAAACATTGTTGCAAAAAGAAACACATGATTTTTTCTATTTTCTTTATTTCTTTATGAGAAAATATTATTCAGCTCAATAGTATATACCATGCAAGTTCGAGGACTGTGATACAGTAAACCGAGGAAAACCATATCAAAGATAAACAGTAAAATCTAGTCTGTGAAAACACACTCAGTAATATGGGCATCAGTTCAAGTATTATTTTTTCGGAACCATTCAAAAGTACTCTATGAAAAATATATTAGTACAAAAACAGACATAAATCAGTACAAGCATAGTCCAACACATCGTTGCAAAAAAAGTTGAGTTCAAAAAAATAAACACATGAAAAATTTCTTTTCAAAAATATATGATTCGGTTCAACATATAAACCATGCACTTTCGGTGACTATGATATCGTGTATCATTGAAACGTTGTGAGGAAAATCATACCGAAAAAACAGAGTAAAAGTCTAGTCTATGGAAACACGTTCAGTACAAATTCATACGGACATCCGTTCAAGTATTCTCTTTTTCAAAACCTTTCAAAGTTACTCTGTGAAAAATGAATCAGTACGTACACATACATAGTTCAGTACAAGTACTCTGTTTTTTTTACGGAAAAACATCATGACGTGTCTCACCGTATTCAAAATTACTCATCAACGATTGCGAATTTGAGAAAACGTTCAACATAACTAATTTTCGCATTTTCGATAGCCATCCAATGGTATATTATTTACCCCATTTTGACAAACTTTTAAAAAAAATCGCGTTCAAAATTAAATTTAACCGTATTCGAATTCGTTTTTAAACCGTAAGGATTTAGAAAAACATTTCTATACAAAAAAGTTGCGCATTTTCCATAGTTTTCCAACGCCGTATCATTTGCATCAATCTGACAAACCGTTTGCAAAAAAAAAAACGCGAAAATACGTTTCGCCCAGAATTTCACCATTTTTCAAATTATTTTTAAATAGTATATAATTTGAAAAAGCAGTAGATACATGAAAGATGCGGATTTTTACCAGCTTTCCAACACCATCTGATTTTCTCAATTCCGACAAGCCGTTTGAAAATTGAGTCCAAAATATGATTCGCGTTTTCGGTTTTGAAAAAAACATTTTTTTTTTCAAATCTGCTCTTAAACCGTGATGATTTTGCAAAAAAAATCCTATATATCTGTAATGTAGATGTCAAGAGCTTTCCAACGATATATTACACGCCCAATTCCGAGGAAAGGACGATCAGTTCGACGAGATGAAAATCATTAGTACAATCGTCTGAGACCATCAGTTCAAGTAGGGTAACAGAATAATATTCTGTTACGCGAAACAGAATAACCCAGATGTATATATATAGAGTAACACATGGTAGTATATGAGACATATGGGGTAACTACCACCGGGTGGAAGGATGGATTTTCCCTATATATATAGGAAAAAGCAAAGATATAAAGTTTCACTCACGCGGCTGCAATCACAAGCGCTCATTCGTATGGGGATCTGGTCCCTTGTCTTACCTGATTTGCTTTTTCCTGATATTTTTCATTTGATGCTTTTTTCCTCTTATAGAGATTGTTGGACCACGCTGCCTGCAAGAGAACAGAACCGTGGAGGCACTAGGCTGCTGTCCAACAGGCAGGACCACCAGCGGGCGGCCCGAACGGTTTCAGGATGGAACTGGAGAACTGTTGGGCGTTGGTTTGAACCTTTCCTTTTCTTGCGTTTTTTTCACTCGAGACACTTAGGCCTCGTTGACTTTGTAGGATGCCATCTGTGTTGATGTCTCAAAAAACAATCTGTGTTGATACTTGATAGCAGCCCATAGCCCATTAGATGGAGCCATGGAGGTGCTATGGGCTCAAAATTGGGCCGTTTTCCACTAATAATATACTATAATCTTTGTTTTCCCCTAATCCATATGACATGCACGATGCCATGTGGCATTGTTCGAAACCCTAATCGTTGTGCATCGGTACCAGTCCTACACCACCCAACCCTGCCCAAGCCAGCCTTGTTCATCCCCATGGATACGACATGCTGTCTGTGCACCCGTGAGCAGGCACCAGCACTGCGCCGGCCACTTTAGGGGAAAACTAGACCCGTGACCATCAATGCAGTCAAACGATCGGAGTGTCGCTTGCATCCTCTCCTAACTCGCCCGCCCAGATAGAGAGAGAGAGAGAGCCCGAAAATGGTAGATACTGGGAGAGGAGATACAACCTCGTCGTAGCAAAATCAGCGTGCTGGAGACCGAGCGACGTCCTTTTCAATGGAGGAGAACGGCAGCGCTGCACATGCGATGGAGGTCGACGAACTAAAAGGTAAGCATCTTTTTGCAAGGGGAGAGAACTGCGCTGCGAAAGCTTTCACCTTTTTCTTAGAACTACTAGATCATTAGATGCAATAATAGTTAATACTCGTTTTTTGGTTGCTCCGCTTGATTTTGTTGCACTAGATGCATACACCGCAGTCCCTAGTGTGGATCAGAACACACATCCAGCCAGCAAGAGCACACCTGGCGCTGAGAGGATTGATGGGGAAAACATGGAGAGGAAAAGATTGTGAGTATTAACCTTGACGTATCTGCAGTTTTAGTTGTTGTTTGTTTCCCTCGGTAGTTAAATAAGTTTAGTTGGATGTGTTGTTCTGAATGTCAACTGAATGCCAGAAGCGAGCTGCGTTCTCGCTGCAGCCTTGTCTTTTTATGCTCAAGTTAGTTAGCTTTAGACTCGGCACGATTCAGGCTCGTGGGATGGCACACGCAATTGTTGGATCGTGGCGAGCTTTCAGTTTTTCTGTTAGCGACTGAATAGAAGTAAGAACAGAAAAGATGCACTCTTTACGCGTCGCAAAAGCTCTCTCTCTCTCTCTCTCTCTGTGTGGTTGCGTTCCTGCTCTCTGTTCCCTTCCACCTCCTGTGCGTGTATTGTGTTATTCAGAGAGAAAGATTAGAGTTTGAGAGCGACTAGATCACAGCCTCAAAACCAACAAAGGTTAGCAAACCAGCGGAAGGCGCCGAAGCAGACAACAGCCGGCAAGGTATTTCTTGCACTAGGCAAGCATCCACCCTCTCCCACATAAACAATTGCCATCAGATTTCCATGGTATACGCACGTACTAAATCACAAAGTTCCGGTATAGGAGGACTAGATCATTTTAGAATCATACACTTACCATTCCAACTCTGAACACACTATGCACCAGCATGGTTTCCATCAAGCTTAGAGGTTGTATTAATCTTACAGGAACAAAGAGGGGAAGCGCAGCATCGGAGGGAAGCCTGGGGGCGATCGAGCGGGCGATGGAAGAAGAAGTGAAGCTCGGGAAGAAAATTGTGTTCGAACCAGCTGTGTGCATGTCTTTCAACTCTGAGGAGGCATATGAGTTTTACAATGCGCACTCCTGGGAAGTCGGGTTCGGCATCAAGCGTGGGAACAAGTACATCAACGGCAACCATACAAATCTAAACAAGATTTATTGTGCTCATGCGAGGTTAGCTAACATGTCATTTTTTTAGAATTAATGTAAATTGATTCGAGATATGTGGCTAACAGACTCGTTTTTTGTTATCTTTGATGAAGGGCAAAGATAGTAAACAAAATTCGAGATCATCCAGGACGCAATGCTGTTAACTGTTAACGTACCCAGCCGCCCATGGAATTGTAGACGGCACGGGTTCGCTCACCAGGGGGCGCAGTGCGCGTCGCCCCAAACGGCGCCGAGCGGACAGTGCTTCAGGAGCCGGTGGGATCTCCTGCACCATGTCCACATGGATGAGCACGCGCCGCCTTCAAAGGAGACCACAACCGTAAACTTGGCTGTGCAGCCGCTCGACCTCCACAAAGCTGGCTGGCAGAACGACGTGACCAAGCTCGTCATCCAAGGCACAGCTATCACCGAGGTCGAGACGAGAAACGTGCAATATGATGTATGTGTGATCAACCTCCGGGTGCAGTACGTAGAAGGACACGTCCATTTCCATGTATGTATCAAGCTCGATGGAGACGATCCTGCACATGGGGAGCAGTTTCTTCGCCATCTCAAGCGACCACGCCTGCTTAGGGACGCACTCTAGGAGCACGCGCATGCGGTAACGTGACCGCACGAGCCCGGCGTCGAAGTCAGGCAACCATTCCTGGACGCGGAATGGTGTGGCCTGGTCGTCGTGGAACACCCTCACCGATGCAACTTGATCGCGCCACCCGCCGTGCGTGAAACGGACGAGGTACGATTGTACCGAGAGGGCGGACACGTCGACGGCTGCCCTCGTCGAACTCGGCGAGGATTGCTTCCTTCAACGCCCCCGGTCGACGCACGCCACGGTGATCACCATTGCGGTGGCTCGGAGACGGTTCTCTTCTTCCACCATGGCGGGTGTGCCCTCAATCATGCAGTGAGACATGAACGGACGGTTGTTTGGGTCGAAGGAAAACGACATCGGGAGCTCACGTTCTCCATCGGTGGTATGGTTTTGGGTTGGTTTCTACCACTGAAGCGTAACGCAAAGGCTGTTTTGTGATTTTGGCATGACCCGCGGCCTATTTTATATATAAACATGCACGCCTTCAAATGAATGCGTCACACACTGACCTGCTGACAGCTGCCAGGCTACCGTCTTATGGCGTGCAAGGGCAGACCCCCATTCGGCTGCATCGACATATCACGCGGCCTTTTGTTATGCATTGTGAGAACCATCCATACTTGCATAGTAGGCACCCTTATTTTATGGAAAGAGAACCCTTCCATATAGCAAAGATCGGGGGGCTATTTCACACCTGCTACCCGTCCCTTATCATTACATCGGATGGTGATGTGAACGACAGAGATAGAGATTGAACATCATTTTGAAATTTGCCAAAAAAGGCGCATTGCGCACCAGAGGGGGGGCTCCTCTAGCGGAAGGATCGCTCTTTTTATGCACGCGGACCCTCTTCTAGCAAGGTGAGAACCTTTTCACACTCGTCGGATGGATCACTCTTTTTATGAACCCGAACCTTTCATATCCGTTGGAAGGATCCATGTTTTTATGCATGTGAACATTTTCTCTTCATCGCATATCATTGGACAATGTGTGAATGGGAAAAAGTAGAACCATGCAGATACCAGCACGACACACTCCTAAATTCGAATGAGATGCATTCGGACGTATGCGAATATAATACACAACTTTTCTCTCCCAATCATAGTAATTTCGAATGACCGGAGGGGAGAAAGTGATAGGAACCATTTTAATAATGAATGAGAACCCTTCTATGAAAATGTGTGAACCTTTCACGCTCGACAGGAGGGATCCATCATTTTATGCATGCGAACCCTTCTCAATCACGCACCACATGATAACGTATCACCGCATCGGTGCAACGCGAGGACCATTCATTTTATGCATACAAACTATTTATAAACCTGAGGTGGTAAATAGACGCTCTTCCACGCGTGTGCAAGTTTAACCGGGGAGAAGTAATTTTCTGATGTAATGTGCCAATTATAGGACCTTTGTTATGCATTGTGAGAACCACCCACACACTCGCAGTAGGCACCCTTATTTATGAAATGAGAACCCTTCTATATATCGTAGACCAGGGGCCTATTGCACCCAGGGTTGGGGGGGGGGGGCTCTCTTATTGGTGAACGAGAACCCTCAGATGGCAAGGTAAGAACCTTTCGTACTCGTCAAAAGGATCCCTCTTTTTACGCAGGCGAACATTTTCCCTCCATTGCACACCATTGGACAATGTGTGCATGGGAAAAGGGTCGAAACATGCAAACAGTCATTGAACCTCATTTCAATTTTGCAAAACTTGGCGTTGTGCACCGGGGAGTAGGGATAGCAATGGGGACAATCCCATATGGGGATACCTACAACATCCCCATCCCCATCTATTCCCTATCATCCTATCCCCATCGCCGTTTACATGATTGGGGATGAAATTTCCCCATACCCATGCCCCACTGGGGAACGGGGCCCCATTAGGGTCCCCATCCCCATCAACAAATACTCATATACATAATATGACACCCTATAATCAACATACATAAATGGTGTTGTCCTTGTCCTGCTAATGCCTATGTAGGTCATACTTACTTCTTGGTCATGGTGGCAGGTGAGGTGAGGACGTGAGATAGGATTAAGGTTTTTTCCAGAGCTTTTTTTTGTTTTTGCAAGTTTGTTTGTGAATATTTTAAGGTTCACCGCTGTGTCACAGTTACTAACCGGGTCCCCGATGGGTATTGGGTCTGGGGAATAGGATATCGTCCCCATCCCCGTTGTACCCTATGGGAAATAAATTAGTTTTGTAAATATCCCCATGGGGATGTTTTTCGCCCATCCCCACCCCCTAATAGATGAAATCCCCATGGGTTTGGCGGGCGGAGGAGCAGCTCACCGCTGGCAGGGCGACCGCGCCGGACGCGGACCTGGCGGAGCAGGCGGCGCTGCTCGACTCCTACCGCTCTGCCCGCGAGATCTGCCTCGCCCACTGGCGGTACCGGCAGCGGGCGGCGAAACTGGTGGCCGCCTACAAGGAGTGCGGTGAGGCGGCAGACGAGTTGTTCGGCAAGACCGGCGACAAGGACGACATCGCTGGCTCCATAGAGGCCGCGCCCCTCTACCACGACCGCGAAGCTGGCACGTCCGCGGGCACCGCAGACAGCGAGGAAGAGTAGTGCATGGTAGGTCGCCGCCGCTCGGGTCCCAAGAAGGCCATTGCTCCTTCACTTGGTGGGCTGAGCACCTCGGTCGATTAGTCGTTTGGCGGCGACGTGGAGGCGGACAACTTCAGTTGCCGGGGCTTCGGAGGCGGAGGTTACGAAGGAGGAGCTGGAGAAGGTGAAGCTTCATTTTTTGGGGCTCATGGACGGAAATGGGGAACGGGTGCCGGCGATCTTTTAGTTTAGGTATTATACCTCTAGAGTGAGACGAGCACCGCTTCTAGGTGAATTATGTCTGAAATGTAATAAATTCCTTCATGTTTTATATGAAATCTGATGAAAATCCGTCGTTTTGCATGAACTTTGTCCAGTTTATATGAAAATCCGGTTGTGTTTGCACAAATTCCGTCTGTTAGTTCGGATAGTGTTTGCAATGTATGTGGCAGTCTTGGATATCGCCCTCCCGTATCCGTGTCCGTGGACAAGTCCTCTCTGTCCACGGACGGACGCGGGAAGAAACACGTCTCCCATTCCATGAACTCTCGCGGGGAGACTCTGGCTTCCGTTGCTTGCGTGGCCATCTCTGGACCATTCCATGCCGACAAAACTATAGCTAAACAGCGTCGTTAGCGGAGCGCAGGGGCACCGGTGGCCGGTGGGGAGAGATACTTGATGTATATGCAAAGATAGTAGCGAACCGTGGCGTCAGTTATTGCATGCAGATGTCCAGTGGCGTTTGTGATTACTACGCAGCTGGACGGCTACCGCCAATGCATAAAAAGAGGCCATCAAGTGGTACTTGATTCACGTGCAAACGGTTTTGAACCGTGTACACAAAGCTAGAAGAAAATGGCAAGTTTTAATGCCCGGAAGAGTGCAGCGCAGCTAGGAACTTTTTGCAAATGACCTCCATCACCCACTGTACATGTTTGCCCGAAATAGTTACTGTCACAAACTGCCGGATAAGAAAGACGAGGCAGCCTTTGCCCTGAAAACTGCTGCAAAGTTAGACACTAGCTTGCCATTCCGGGACTACAAGTACATAAAGGTGCATGCTGAGCATACCTCTTGTGTCATGGCGAAATTCAACAATTCAGATAATAGGAACCTTATCCACACAAAGGTGCGGATCTCAAAGAGCATCAACGGTTCCGATTACCACCCTCCTAGCTAGTGTGGATAGAAAATCCATGCTATATATATATATATATATATATATATATATATATATATATATATATATATATATATATATATATATATATATATATATATATATATATGCATCTCTGACAGGTATATATAGATCAACGATGGGGAGGAAGTGGTATGCGTGTATGTAGGGCATGTTTCGGGTGTGTACGATGAGTAGCCAGAGTGTCAGGCCCAAGTGTTTGGCTTCTCAGATGGAAACCAGAAAGGGTTTGATAGAAGAGCGGAAGCCGAAGCTAGTTACTTGAGATTCATAGCGCAACAGGGGATTCAGAACTAGCGCCGCAAAAACTACTACATAATAGTGCTTTTGATCATCGTGATCGCTCTTATCTTCTATGCGGTCATATCATAGTCTACATAGATGATGAAACATGCATGAGTATTTGACCATGTAGTTGCATGTATTGGGAACTTCTAATAACTTGTAACACTATTTCGAGATGTGTTCGACCATGATTGATGATGATGAGATACTTGAGACATGTGGAGACTTCTAACAACTTTGGCTCATCAATGACTCACTTGCTTTTCAATGAATATGCATGTTATTGTATAAATAGTGGATCTGTTTAAATGTGTACAGAGCCAAAACGCAAAAAAAAACTAAAAAAGTTAGCAGTGGCGTGGGCGTAAAGTTTACCAGTAGCACTCAAATAACAGTACGCTGGCTAGCTACACGCGCTGCAGATAAGAATCACTAGTGCTGGAGGGAAGAGCGCTACAGCTAGCTTCAGTTACCAGTAGCGTTGGGGCAAACAAGCGCTACTGCTAAAAAATAGCTGTAGCGCCGTAGCAGTAGCGCGTCTGCCAGCGCTACTAATAGCAAAAAAACAACCCTACTAGTAAGGGTTTTCCTAGTAGTGCGACCAGTACTCGCTGCGGTCCTCATCCCCTCGCTGCCGCCGCCTACACCTCCACCTCCACCCCCTTCTTGAACCCTGGATCTGGGCACCCGGAGAGATGGTGGCGCACGTGGCGGCGGGATCACGTCATCATGGGGATGCGTGGCAGGGGTGTTCACGGCTGACGAGGCGCCAGTCGACAGGAATCTTGAGGCGGGGTCGTCTCCGGTGAGCAGTGTCATTGGTCGAAGCTGCATCGGGGGGAGAGGCCGTCGTCCCGGTGAGGTGGGATCCGCCAGAGGCAAGGAGGTGGGAGGATGTGTGATGTGCGAGGCTAGGGATTCTGGAAGGAAGGGGATGGGCTTCCGGCGCGGGTTTTGTCTCACCCTTTTTGTTCTCATAGTGTGGGATGATGGGAGGTGGGAGGAAATAAAACCGGACGAAAATAAAACCGACATACCGGGCTACCAACTGCTCCATTAGGAGTGCAGATAAACAAGAATGAGATACAATACGACGGGTACAGTAGATAGCATCCGACACATAGAAGAAGGAACAAAGAACAATAAAACAGTAGAAGGAACAAGGAACAACAGAAAAGGAACCTGAAATGAGCTAAGACAAGAAGCCAACACCAAGAACTTATAGCACCCATCATCATCATCGTACCAAGAAGAGCGGGAACTAGCTTTATTCCATTAGTCAAAAGGACATCCGCCACCGAGAAGACGTGAGTAGAAGTCATTTGCTGCCATGTGATCACTCTACACCTTGAAGAGCTAGCAGATCGTGCCCACTATCGAAGGGGATCCTACTGCCTCGAAAAATCACGGCAGAGAGAGCTACAAACCATGCTGAAGGGTAATGTTCGACTAAGATAGTCCTACACCTCCTCTGGGCCACACCACGGCCTCCATCACAAATAGAGAGAACCATAGCACTGTGTGTGGCAACCAAACCTCAAACGCTGTAGAAGGGCGCTGAACACCAATACCTCATCACTGCCATGAGCCCTCAAAATGAGAGGTCAACCATCAGCACAGGATGACCAAGGTACTGGTCGTCACCAGGGAGCACGCCCACCGCCACCGCCATACAATCCAGCAACCCAAACCAGCACTCCAACTTAGATATTAGTTCACCAACCGCGGGCCCCTGGCTCCTAAAACAACACCCAAGGGGGAAAGGACATTGAAGATGTTGAAGGAAATATGCCCTAGAGGCAATAATAAAGTTGTTATTTATATTTCCTTATATCATGATAAATGTTTATTATTCATGCTAGAATTGTATTAACCGGAAACTTGATACATGTGTGAATACATAGACAAAACAGAGTGTCCCTAGTATGCCTCTACTTGACTAGCTCGTTAATCAAAGATGGTTAAGTTTCCTAGCCATAGACATGTGTTGTCATTTGATAAATGGGATCACATCATTAGAGAATGATGTGATGGACAATACCCATCTGTTAGCTTCTCATAATGATTGTTTAGTTTTATTGCTATTGCTTTCTTCATGACTTATATATGTTCCTCTCACTATTAGATTATGAAACTCCCGAATACTGGAGGAACACTTAGTGTGCTATCAAACGTCACAACGTAACTGGGTGATTAGAAAGATGCTCTAAAGGTGTCTCCGATGGTGTTTGTTGAGTTGGCATAGATCAAGATTATGATTTGTCACTCCGATTGTCAGAGAGGTATCTCTGGGCCCTCTCGGTAATGCGCATCACTATAAGCCTTGCAAGCAATGTGACTAATAAGTTAGTTGCGGGATGATGCATTACGGAACGAGTAAATAGACTTGCCGGTAACGAGATTGAACTAGGTATGGTGATACCCATGACCGAATCTCGGGCAAGTAACATACCGATGACAAAGGGAACAATGTATGTTGTTATGCGGTTTGACCGATAAAGATCTTCATAGAATATGTAGGAGCCAATATGAGCATTCAGGTTCCGCTATTGGTTATCGACCGGGTATGTGTCTTGGTCATGTCTACATAGTTCTCAAACACGTAGGGTACGCACGCTTAACGTTCGATGATGATTTGTATTATGAGTTATGTGATTTGATGTACCGAAGGTTGTTCGGAGTACCGGATGAGATCATGGGCATGACGAGGAGTCTCGAAATGGTCAAGATGTAAAGATCGATATATTGGAAGGCTACATTCGGACATCGGAAAGATTCTGAGTGATTCGGGTATTTTTCGGAGTATCGGAGAGTTACGGGAATTCGTTGGGAAAGTAATGGGCCTTAATGGGCTTCAGTGGAAAGGAGAGGAGGGCCTCAAGGGGCGGCCGACCCCCCATGGGCTGGTCCGAATTGTACTAGGACGGGGCAGCGCCCCCCCTCTTTCCTTCTCCCCCCTTCTCCCTTCCCTTCCTTCTCCTACTAGGAATAGGAAAGAGGAGGGGAATCCTACTTGGACTGGGGAGTCCTCGTAGGATTCCCCACAACTGGCGCGCCCCCTAGGGCCGCCCACCTCTTCCCTCCCCTCCTTTATACGTGGCCAGGGGCACCCCATAGACACACAAGTTCATTGTTTAGCCGTGTGCGGTGCTCCCTCCACAGATTTCCACCTCGGTCATATCATTGTAGTGCTTAGGCAAAGCCCTGCATCGGTAACTTCATCATCACCTTCATCACGCCGTCGTGCTGATGAAACTCTCCCTCGACCTCAGCTGGATCTAGAGTTCGTGGGATGTCACCGAGCTGAACGTGTGCAGATCGCGGAGGTGCCGTACCTTCTGTGCTAGGATCGGTCGGATCATGAAGACATACGACTACATCAACCGCGTTGTCATAACACTTCCGGTTTCGGTCCACGAGGGTACATGGACTACACTCTCCCGCTCGTTGCTATGCATCACATAGATGGATCTTGCATGTGCGTAGGAATATTTTTGAAATTACTGCGTTCCCCAACAGTGGCATCCGATCCAGGTCTATGCGTAGATGTTATATGCACGAGTAGAACACAAAGAGTTGTGGGCCATAATAGTCATACTGCTTACCAGCATGTCATACTTTGATTCGGCAGTATTTTCGGATGAAGCGGCTCAGACCGACATTACGCGTACGCTTACGTGAGACTGGTTCTACCGACGTGCTTCGCACACAGGTAGCTAGTGGGTGTCTGTTTCTCCAACTTTAGTTGAATCGAGTGTGACTACGCCCGGTCCTTGTTGAAGGTTAAAACAGCAAACTTGACAAAAAAACCGTTGTGGTTTTGATGCATAGGTAAGAACGGTTATTGGTAAGCCCGTAGTAGCCACGTAAAACTTGCAATAACAAAGTAGAGGAAGTCTAACTTGTTTTTGCAGGGCATGTTGTGATGTGATATGGTCAAGAAGTGATTATATAAATTGTTGTATTAGATGATCATGTTTTGTAACACAGTTATCGGCAACTGGCAGGAGCCATATAGTTGTCACTTTATTGTATGAAATGCAATCGCCATGTAATTGCTTTACTTTATCACTAAGCGGTAGCAATAGTCGTAGAAGCAATAGTTGGCGAGACGACAACGATGCTTCGATGGAGATCAAGGTGTCAAGCCGGTGACGATGGTGATCATGACGGTGCTTTAGAGATGGAGATCAAAGGCACAAGATGACGATGGCCATACCATATCACTTATATTGATTGCATGTGATGTTTATCCATTATGCATCTTATTTTTCTTAGTTCGGCGGTAGCATTATAAGATTATCTCTCACTAAATTTCAAGGTACAAGTGTTCTCCCTGAGTATGCACCATTGCAACAGTTCGTCGTGCCGAGACACCACGTGATGATCGGGTGTGATAAGCTCTACATTCACATACAACGGGGGCAAGCCAGTTTTGCACACGCAGAATACTCGGAACTTGACGAGCCTAGCATATGCAGATATTGTTGGGGAACGTTGCAGAAAATTAAAATTTTTCCTACGGTTTCACCAAGATCCATCTATGAGTTCATCTAGCAACGAGTATTCAGATTAGATAGCATCTACATACCACTTTGTAGATCGCAACGGAAGCGTTCGAGTGAACGTGGATGAGGTAGTCGTACTTGCCGTGATCCAGTTCACCGATGATCTAGTACCGAACGGACGGCACCTCCGCGTTCAACACACGTACGGGACGGGAGACCTCTCCTCCTTCTTGATCCAGCAAGGGGGAAGGAGAGGTTGAGGAAGATCCAACACGATGGTGTGGTGGTGGATGCAGCAGAACTCCGGCAGGGCTTCGCTAAGCAACTACGGGAGGAGGAGGAGGTGTTGAAGGGAGGAGGGAGGAGCCAGGGCATAGGGTGCGGCCACCCCTCCCTCCCCTCCCTTTATATAGGCGCATTAGAGGGGGGGAGGGCGCAGCCTTGCCCCTTCCTCCAAGGAAGGGGTGCGGCCAAGAAGGGGGGAGGAGTCCATCCTCCCCAAGGCACCTCGGAGGTGCCTTCCCCTCTTTGGACTCTCCCCTCTCCAAGTCTCCTTGGCGCATGGGCCCTTGGGGCTGGTTCCCTTGGCCCATGTAGGCCAGGGCGCACCCCCTATAGCCCATGTGCCCCCCCGGGGCAGGTGGACCCCCCGGTGGACCCCCGGGACCCCTCCGGTGGTCCCGGTACAATACCGATAACACCGAAACTTGTCCCGATGGCCAAAATAGCACTTCCTATATATAATTCTTTACCTCCGGACCATTCCGGAACTCCTCGTGACGTCCGGGATCTCATCCGGGACCCCGAACAACATTCGGGTTACTGCACATACATATCCCTACAACCCTAGCGTCACCGAACCTTAATAGTGTAGACCCTACGGGTTCGGGAGACATGCAGACATGACCGAGACGGCTCTCGGGCAATAACCAACAGCGGGATCTGGATACCCATGTTGGCTCCCACATGCTCCACGATGATCTCATCGGATGAACCACGATGTCGAGGATTCAATTAATCCTGTATACGATTCCCTTTGTCAATCGGTATTTTACTTGCCCGAGATTCGATCGTCGGTATCCCAATACCTCGTTCAATCTCGTTATCGGCAAGTCACTTTTCTCGTTACCGTAATGCATGATCCCGTGATCAAACACTTTGATCACCTTGAGCTCATTATTATGATGCATTACCGAGAGGGCCCGGTGATACCTCTCCGTCAAGCGGAGTGACAAATCCCAGTCTCGATCCATGTCAACCCAACAGACACTTTCAGAGATACCCGTAGTATACCTTTATAGTCACCCAGTTACGTTGTGACGTTTGGCACACCCAAAGCACTCCTACGGTATCCGGGAGTTACACGATCTCATGGTCTAAGGAAAGGATACTTGACATTGGATAACTCTAGCAAACGAACTATGCGATCTTATGCTATGTTTAGGATTGGGTCTTGTCCATCACATCATTCTCCTAATGATGTGATCCCGTTATCGATGACATCTAATGTCCATAGTCAGGAAACCATGACTATCTGTCGATCAACAAGCTAGTCAACTAGAGGCTCACTAGGGACATATTGTTGTCTGTTATTCACACATGTATTACGATTTCCGGATAACACAATTATAGCACGAATAAAGACAATTATCATGAATAAGGAAATATAATAATAATGCTTTTATTATTGCCTCTAGGGCATATTTCCAACAGTCTCCCACTTGCACTAGAGTCAATAATCTAGTTACATTGTGATGAATCGAACACCCATAGAGTTCTGGTGCTGATCATGTTTTGCCTTAGGGAGAGGTTTAGTCAACGGATCTGCGACATTCAGATCCGTGTGCACTTTACAAATTTCTATGTCTCCATCTTGAACATTTTCACGAATGGAGTTGAAGCGACGCTTGATGTGCCTAGTCTTCTTGTCAAACCTGGGCTCCTTTGCAAGTGCAATAGCTCCAGTGTTGTCACAGAAGAGCTTGATTGGCCCCGACGCATTGGGTATGACTCCGAGGTCGGTGATGAACTCCTTCACCCAAATTGCTTCATGTGCTGCCTCCGAGGCTGCCATGTACTCCGCTTCACATGTAGATCCCGCCATGACGCTTTGCTTGCAACTGCACTAGCTTACTGCCCCACCATTCAAAATATACACGTATCCGGTTTGTGACTTAGAGTCATCCAGATCTGTGTCGAAGCTAGCGTCGACGTAACCTTTTACGACGAGCTCTTCATCACCTCCATAAACGAGAAACATTTCCTTAGTCCTTTTCAGGTACTTTAGGATATTCTTGACCGCTGTCCAGTGTTCCTTGCCGGGATTACTTTGGTACCTACCTACCAAACTTACGGCAAGGTTTACATCAGGTCTGGTACACAGCATGGCATACATAATAGATCCTATGGCTGAGGCATAGGGGATGACGCTCATCTCTTCTATATCTTCTGCCGTGGTCGGACATTGAGCTGAGCTCAATTTCACACCTTGTAATACAGGTAAGAACCCTTTCTTAGATTGATCCATATTGAACTTTTTCAATATTTATCAAGGTATGTGCTTTGTGAAAGACCTATGAGGCGTCTCGATCTATCTCTATAGATCTTGATGCCTAATATATAAGCAGCTTCTCCAAGGTCCTTCATTGAAAAACTTTTATTCAAATAGGCCTTAATGCTGTCCAAGAGTTCTATATCATTTCCCATCAAAAGTATGTCGTCTACATATAATATGAGAAATGCTACAGAGCTCCCACTCACTTTCTTGTAAACACAGGCTTCTCCATAAGTCTGTGTAAACCCAAACGCTTTGATCATCTCATCAAAGCGAATGTTCCAACTCCGAGATGCTTGCACCAGCCCATAAATCGAGCGTTGGAGCTTGCACACCTTGTCAGCATTCTTAGGATCAACAAAACCTTCCGGCTGCATCATATACAATTCTTCCTTAAGGAAACCATTAAGGAATGCCGTTTTGACGTCCATTTGCCATATCTCATAATCATAGTATGCGGCAATTGCTAACATGATTCGGACGGACTTCAGCTTCGCTATCGGTGAGAAAGTCTCATCGTAGTCAATTCCCTGAACTTGTCGATAACCCTTAGCAACAAGCCGAGCTTTATAGATGGTCACATTACCATCCGCGTCTGTCTTCTTCTTAAAGATCCATTTATTTTCTATGTCTCGCCGTTCAACGGGCAAGTCAGTCAAAGTCCATACTTCGTTTTCATACATGGATCCTATCTCGGATTTCATGGCCTCTAGCCATTTGTCGGAATCCGGGCCCGCCATTGCTTCCTCATAGTTCGAAGGTTCACCGTTGTCTAACAACATGATTTCCAAGACAGGGTTGCCGTACCACTCTGGTGCGGAACGTGTCCTTGTGGACCTTCGAATTTCAGTAGGAGCTTGATCAAAAGCATCTTGATCATCATCATCAATTTCCTCTCTAGTCGGTGCAGGCACCTCAGAAACGTTTTCTTGAGTTTCGCCATTTTCCGGTTCAAGAGGTAACACTTCATCAAGTTCTACTTTCCTCCCACTTACTTCTTTCGAGAGAAACTCTTTCTCCAGAAAGGATCCATTCTTGGCAACAAAGATCTTGCCTTCGGATCTGAGGTAGAAGGTATACCCAACAGTTTCTTTTGGGTATCCTATGAAGACACATTTTTCCGATTTGGGTTCGAGCTTTTCAGGTGGAAGTTTCTTGACATAAGCATCGCATCCCCAAACTTTTAGAAACGACAGCTTAGGTTTCTTCCCAAACCATAATTCATACGGTGTCGTCTCAACGGATTTCGACGGAGCCCTATTTAAAGTGAATGCGGCAGTCTCTAAAGCATAGCCCCAAAAAGATAGCGGTAAGTCGGTAAGAGACATCATAGATCGCACCATATCTAATAGAGTGCGATTACGACGTTCGGACACACCATTACGCTGAGGTGTTCCAGGCGGCGTGAGTTGTGAAACTATTCCACATTTTCTTAAGTGTGTGCCAAATTCGTGACTCAAGTATTCTCCTCCACGATCTGATCGTAGAAACTTGATCTTTCTCTCACGTTGATTTTCAACCTCACTCTGAAATTCCTTGAACTTTTCAAAGGTCTCAGACTTGTGTTTCATTAAGTAGACATACCCATATCTACTCAAGTCATCAGTGAGGGTGAGAACATAACGATAGCCACCGCGAGCCTCAACACTCATTGGACCGCACACATCGGTATGTATGATTTCCAATAAGTTGGTTGCTCGCTCCATTGTTCCTGAGAACGGAGTCTTGGTCATTTTACCCATGAGGCATGGTTCGCACGTGTCAAATGATTCATAATCAAGAGACTCTAAAAGTCCATCTGCATGGAGCTTCTTCATGCGTTTGACACCTATGTGACCAAGGCGGCAGTGCCACAAATATGTGAGACTATTGTTATCAACTTTCACTCTTTTGGTATTCACACTATGAATATGTGTATCATCACGTACGAGATTCATTAAGAATAAACCATTAACCATCGGAGCATGACCATAAAACATATCTCTCACATAAATGGAACAACCATTATTCTCTGATTTAAATGAGTAGCCATCTCGAATTAAGCGAGATCCAGATACAACGTTCATGCTCAAACTTGGCACTAAATAACAATTATTGAGGTTTAAAACTAATCCCGTAGGTAAATGTAGAGGCAGCGTGCCGACGGCGATCACATCGACCTTGGGACCATTCCCGACGCGCATCGTCACCTCATCCTTCGCCAGTCTCCGTTTATTCCGTAGCTCCTGCTTTGAGTTACAAATGTGAGCAACTGCACCGGTATCAAATACCCAAGAGCTACTACAAGTACTGGTAAGGTAACCATCAATTACATGTATATCACATATACCTTTGGTTTTGCCGGCCTTCTTGTCCGCTAAGTATTTGGGGCAGTTCCGCTTCCAGTGACCACTTCCCTTGCAATAAAAGCACTCAGTTTCGGGCTTGGGTCCATTCTTTGGCTTCTTCCCGGAAACTTGCTTACCGGGCGCGGCAACTTCCTTGCCGTCCTTCTTGAAGTTCTTTTTACCCTTGCCCTTCTTGAACTTAGTGGTTTTATTCACCATCAACACTTGATGCTCCTTCTTGATTTCTACCTCTGCTGATTTCAGCATAGCATATACTTCAGGAATGGTCTTTACCATCCCCTGCATATTGTAGTTCATCACAAAGCTCTTGTAGCTAGGTGGAAGCGACTGGAGGATTCTGTCAATGACCGCTTCATCCGGGAGATTAACTTCCAGTTGAGTCAAGCGGTTGTGCAACCCAGACATTTTGAGTATGTGCTCACTGACAGAGCCATTTTCCTCCATCTTACAGCTAAAGAATTTATCGGAGACTTCATATCTCTCGACCCGGGCATGAGCTTGGAAAACCATTTTCAGCTCTTCGAACATCTCATATGCTCCATGTCTCTCAAAACGCTTTTGGAGCCCCGGCTCTAAGCTGTAAAGCATGCCGCACTGAACGAGGGAGTAATCATCGCATCGTGATTGCCAAGCGTTCATAACATCTTGTTCTGCAGGGAGAATAGGTGCGTCACCCAGCGGTGCTCGTAGGACATAATCTTTCTTGGCAGCTATGAGGATAATCCTCAGGTTCCGGACCCAGTCCGTATAGTTGCTACCATCGTCTTTCAGCTTGGTTTTCTCTAGGAACGCGTTGAAGTTGAGGACTACGTTGGCCATTTGATCTACAAGACATATTGTAAATATTTAGACTAAGTTCATGATAATAAAGTTCATTTAATCAAATTATTTAATGAACTCCCACTTAGATAGACATCCCTCTTCTAGTCATCTAAGTATTACATGATCCGAGTCAACTAGGCCGTGTCCGATCATCACGTGAGACGGACTAGTCAACATCGGTGAACATCTTCATGTTGATCGTATCTTCTATACGACTCATGCTCGACCTTTCGGTCTTCTGTGTTCCGAGGCCATGTCTGTACATGCTAGGCTCGTCAAGTCAACCTAAGTGTTTTGCGTGTGTAAATCTGTCTTACACCCGTTGTATGCGAACGTAAGGACCTATCACACCCGATCATCACGTGGTGCTTCGGAACGACGAACTTTAGCAACGGTGCACAGTTAGGGTGAACACTTTCTTGAAATTATTATGAGGGATCATCTTATTTACTACCGTCGTCCTAAGTAAACAAGATGCAAAACATGATAAACATCACATGCAATCAAATAATAAACGTGACATGATATGGCCAATATCACATAGCTCCTTCGATCTCCATCTTGGGGCTCCATGATCATCTTGTCACCGGCTTGACACCATGATCTTCATCAGCGTGTCTCCGTGAAGTTGCTCGCCAACTATTACTTCTACTACTATGGCTAACGCGTTTAGCAATAAAGTAAAGTAATTTACATGGCGATTCTCAATGACACGCAGGTCATACAAAAATAAAGACAACTCCTATGGCTCCTGCCGGTTGTCATACTCATCGACATGCAAGTCGTGATTCCTATTACAATAGCATGAACATCTCATACATCACATATAGATCATTCATCATTCATCACAACTTTGGCCATATCATATCACAAAGCACTTGCTGCAAAAACAAGTTAGACGTCCTCTAATTGTTGTTGCAAGTTTTACGTGGCTGAATTAGGGTTCTAGCAAGAACGTTTTCTTACCTACGTTAAAACCACAACGTGATTTGTCAACTTCTATTTACCCTTCATAAGGACCCTTTTCATCGAATCCGCTCCAACTAAAGTAGGAGAGACAGACACCCGCCAGCCACCTTATGCAACTAGTGCATGTTAGTCGGTGGAACCGGTCTCACGTAAGCGTACGTGTAAGGTTGGTCCGGGCCGCTTCATCCCACAATACCGCTGAAGCAAGATAAGACTAGTAGCGGCAAGAAGAGTTGACAACATCTACGCCCACAACAAATTGTGTTCTACTCGCGCAAGAAGAACTACGCATAGACCTAGCTCATGATGCCACTGTTGGGGAACGTTGCAGA
Source organism: Aegilops umbellulata (assembly GCA_032464435.1). Classification (NCBI taxonomy): domain Eukaryota; kingdom Viridiplantae; phylum Streptophyta; class Magnoliopsida; order Poales; family Poaceae; genus Aegilops; species Aegilops umbellulata. The sequence goes on along the minus strand of CP136059.1, from coordinate 356,095,200 downwards.
AAATTAAATTTTTTCCTACGGTTTCACCAAGATCCATCTATGAGTTCATCTAGCAACGAGTATTCAGATTAGATAGCATCTACATACCACTTTGTAGATCGCAACGGAAGCGTTCGAGTGAACGTGGATGAGGTAGTCGTACTTGCCGTGATCCAATTCACCGATGATCTAGTACCGAACGGACGGCACCTCCGCGTTCAACACACGTACGGGACGGGAGACGTCTCCTCCTTCTTGATCCAGCAAGGGGGAAGGAGAGGTTGAGGAAGATCCAGCACGACGGTGTGGTGGTGGATGCAGCAGAACTCCAGCAGGGCTTCGCTAAGCAACTACGGGAGGAGGAGGAGGTGTTGCAGGGAGGAGGGAGGAGCCAGGGCATAGGGTGCGGCCACCCCTCCCTCCCCTCCCTTTATATAGGCGCATTAGAGGGGGGAGGGCGCAGCCTTGCCCCTTCCTCCAAGGAAGGGGTGCGGCCAAGAAGGGGGGAGGTGTCCATCCTCCCCAAGGCACCTCGGAGGTGCCTTCCCCTCTTTGGACTCTCCCCTCACCAAGTCTCCTTAGCGCATGAGCCCTTGGGGCTGGTTCCCTTGGCCCATGTAGGCCAGGGCGCACCCCCTATAGCCCATGTGGCCCCCCGGGGCAGGTGGACCCCCCGGTGGACCCCCGGGACCCCTCCGGTGGTCCCGGTACAATACCGATAACACCGAAACTTGTCCCGATGGCCAAAATAGCACTTCCTATATATAATTCTTTACCTCCGGACCATTTCGGAACTCCTCGTGACGTCTGGGATCTCATCCGGGACCCCGAACAACATTCGGGTTAATGCACATACATATCCCTACAACCCTAGCGTCACCGAACCTTAAGTGTGTAGACCCTACGGGTTCGGGAGACATGCAGACATGACCAAGACGGCTCTCGGGCAATAACCCACAGCGGGATCTGGATACCCATGTTGGCTCCCACATGCTCCACGATGATCTCATCGGATGAACCACGATGTCGAGGATTCAATTAATCCTGTATACGATTCCCTTTGTCAATCGGTATTTTACTTGCCCGAGATTCGATCGTCGGTATCCCAATAGCTCGTTCAATCTCGTTATCGGCAAGTCACTTTTCTCGTTACCGTAATGCATGATCCCGTGATCAAACACTTTGATCACCTTGAGCTCATTATGATGATGCATTACCGAGAGGGCCCGGTGATACCTCTCCGTCAAGCGGAGTGACAAATCCCAGTCTCGATCCATGTCAACCCAACAGACACTTTCAGAGATACCCGTAGTATACCTTTATAGTCACCCAGTTATGTTGTGACGTTTGGCACACCCAAAGCACTCCTACGGTATCCGGGAGTTACACGATCTCATGGTCTAAGGAAAGGATACTTGACATTGGATAACTCTAGCAAACGAACTATGCGATCTTATGCTATGTTTAGGATTGGGTCTTGTCCATCACATCATTCTCCTAATGATGTGATCCCGTTATCGATGACATCTAATGTCCATAGTCAGGAAACCATGACTATCTGTCGATCAACAAGCTAGTCAACTAGAGGCTCACTAGGGACATATTGTTGTCTGTTATTCACACATGTATTACGATTTCCGGATAACACAATTATAGCACGAATAAAGACAGTTATCATGGATAAGGAAATATAATAATAATGCTTTTATTATTGCCTCTAGGGCATATTTCCAACAGATATGGCCTAGGAACACTGAGACCGAAAGGTCGAGCGTGAATCATATAGTAGATATGATCAACATGGTGATGTTCACCATTGAAAACTACTCCATCTCACGTGATGATCGGACATGGCTTAGTTGATATGGATCACGTGATCACTTAGATGATTAGAGGGATGTCTATCTAAGTGGGTGTTCTTAAGTAATATGATTAATTGAACTTTACTTTATCATGAACTTAGTCCTGATAGTATTAGCATATCTATGTTGTAGATCAATAGCTGGCGATGTAGCTCCTCGTTTATTTTTTATATATGTTCCTAAAGAAATATATGCTGAAAGATGATAGTAGCAATGATGCAGACTTGGTCCGTGATCTGAGGATTTTCCTCATTGCTGCACAGAAAAATTATGTCCTTGATGCACCGCTAGGTGACGAAACTATTGTAGGAGCAGATGCAGATGTTATGAACATTTTGACAAGCTCGGTATGATGACTACTTGATAGTTTCAATAGTAGAAAAGGGGGCAAAGGTCCAGGCCGGGTCAGCCCATTAGTCCCGGTTCTGTCCTGAACCGGGACCAATGGGGGCATTGGACCCGGTTCGTGAGCCCAGGGGGCCGTCCGGGCCACGTGGGCCATTAGTCCCGGTTCGTCTGGACATTTGGTCCCGGTTGGTGGGACGAACCGGGACCAATGGGCCTCGCTCTTGGCCCACCACAATTGGCCCCGGTTGGTGGCATGAACCGGGACCAAAGGCTCCCCTTTAGTCCCGGTTCATGCCACCAACCGGGACCAATGGTGGTGCCTATATATACCCCCTCGCGTAAGAGCAGAGCACACTACTCTGTTTTTTCTAGCCGAGGGGGAGAGGGCTTGTGGTGCTCTAGCTCACCTCCTATGCACAAAAGGTGTTCGATGGAATGCCCGAGCCACACTACTTAAGCTTTCTCCTCTCCAAGCTCGACCTCCAAGCTCCATTTTCCTCAATATTTGTCTAGGTTTAGTGGTCCGTCACGCCCCGTTCCCGTCTTCACCGCCGTCGATCACCCGCACCGAGCTCATCGCCGGCACCACCGTGGTGAGCCTCTTATTCTTATCTTCTTTCTGAAAGGAAAAATGTTCTTACTTGTATGTTTACATAGATACTTGTATTATTTTCTTACTTTTATTATTGCATCTTATATAGTGCGATGGTTTTGGTATCCGCCCCCGTCGGCCCTCGTCCTGTCTATGATTCGGATGTGGTATATATTATCTTTATATCTATTGGTTCATTTATTGTTTATGAAAATTATGCCGACCAACGTGACATATATTTTATTTATCTAGGATGTATGTGAATCAGAAATTCCAACGGACCCTATTGTCGAGAGGTTAAATTTAGTTGAATAAGAAAACAATTTCTTGAAGGAAAAAATAAAAAAATTGAGGAGGAGCAGATGATATTGGAGTTGCGTGTTGCGGTTGTCGTCGATGATCACAAGATCAAGATGGATGCAATGCGCTTGAAGATTAGAAAGATTAGAAAATATGCCATTCATACCGAGTCTTGGTATTATTATGCCGTTGGATCAATTGTTACCTTGGTTGCGATTATGATCGCATTTGTTTTCGCATTGAAATGTTTTACATAGTTTCAATGTATGGTTTAATTAATTAGATGCTCTAGAGAGCTATATGTTGTTAGATGAGAACTATGTATGTACTTTGGTTTTAATTTGATGATGAACTTCTATTAATTTGGACACTTAATTATATATAATGTACGTAGATGAACCGGCAATGGATGTATGGTGATAGACACACCTCTGAGTACATTAAGGGCGTGCATGAGTTTCTCGATGCGGCTGAGACAAACAAGCAGAATGGTTTTATGTGTTGTCCATGCACTAAATGTGGGAATACGATGTCTTACTCTAACCGGAAAATCCTTCACTCCCACCTGCTTTACAAGGGTTTCATGCCACACTATAATGTTTGGACGAGGCACGGAGAAATAGGGGTTATGATGGAAGATGTCGAAGAAGAAGAGTACGATGACAACTATGTGCCCCCTGAATACGGTGATGCTGCAACGGGGGGAGCTGGTGAAGATCAAGAGGAACCAGATGATGTGCCCCATGATGCTGCAACGGGTGAAGCTGTTGAAGATCAAGAGGAACCAGACGATGTGCCCGATGATGATGATCTCCGCCGGGTCATTGTCGATGCAAGGACGCAATGCGAATGTCAAAAGGAGAAGCTGAAGTTCGATCGCATGTTAGAGGATCACAAAAAATGGTTGTACCCCGATTGCTAAGATGGCAACACAAAGCTCGGTACCGTACTGGAATTGCTGCAGTGGAAGGCAGAGAATGCTGTGCCTGACAAAGGATTTGAGAAGCTACTGAAAATATTGAAGAAGAAGCTTCCAAAGATAACGAATTGCCCGACAGTACATACGCGGCAAAGAAGGTCGTATGCCCTCTAGGATTGGAGGTGGAGAAGATACATGCATGCCCTAATGACTGCATCCTCTACCGCGGTGCATACAAGGATCTGAACGCATGCCCGGTATGCGGTGCATTGCGGTATAAGATCAGACAAGATGACCCTGGTGATGTTGACGGCGAGCCCCGCAGGAAGAGGGTTCCTGCGAAGGTGATGTGGTATGCTCCAATAATACCACGGTTGAAATGTCTGTTCAAAAACGGAGAGCATGCCAAGTTGATGCGATGGCACAGTGAGGACCGTAAGAAAGACGGGAAGTTGAGAGCACCCGCTGACGGGTCGCAGTGGAGAAAAATTGAGAGAAAGTACTGGGATGAGTTTGCAAAGGACCCAAGGAACGTATGGTTTGCTTTAAGCGCGGATGGCATTAATCCTTTCGGGGAGTAGAGCAGCAATCGCAACACCTGGCCTGTGACTCTATGTATGTATAACCTTCCACCTTGGATGTGCATGAAGCGGAAGTTCATTATGATGCCAGTTCTCATCCAAGGCCCTAAGCAACCGGGCAACGACATTGATGTGTACCTAAGGCCATTAGTTGAAGAACTTTTACAGCTGTGGAATGGAAACGGTGTACGTACGTGGGATGAGCACATACAGGAGGAATTTAACCTAAAGGCGTTACTGTTCGTGAGCATCAACGATTGGCCCGCTCTCAGTAACCTTTCAGGACAGACAAACAAAGGATACCACGCATGCACGCACTGTTTGGAGGACACCGAAAGTATATACCTGGACAAATGCAGGAAGAATGTGTACCTGGGCCATCGTCAATTTCTTCCGCCCAACCATCAATGTCGAAAGAAAGGCAAGCATTTCAAAGGCGATGCAGATCATCGGAAGAAGCCTACCATGCATACCGGTGATCACGTACTTGCTATGGTCAATGATTTACACGTAATCTATGGAAAGGGTCCCGGCACACTAGCTGTTCTGAATGACGCTGAGGGACAAGCACCCATGTGGAAGAAGAAATCTATATTTTGGGTCCTACCCTACTGGAAAGACCTAGAGGTCCGCTCTTCAATCAACGTGATGCACGTGACGAAGAACCTTTGCGTGAACCTGCTAGGCTTCTTGGGCGTGTATGGAAAGACAAAAAATACACCCACCCGAGGCACGGGAGGACTTGCAACGTTTGCACAAAAAGACGGCATGCCTCCGAAGCAGTATGAAGGTCCTGCCAGCTATGCTTTTACGAAAGAAGAGAAACAAATCTTCTTTGAATGCCTGCTCAGTATGAAGGTCCCGACTGGCTTCTCGTCGAATATAAAGGGAATAATAAATATGCCAGAGAAAAAGTTCTAGAACCTAAAGTCTCATGACTGCCACGTGATTATGACGCAACTGCTTCCGGTTGCATTGAGGGGGCTTCTACCGAAAAACATCCGATTAGCCATTGTGAAGCTATGTGCATTCCTCAATGCAATCTCTTAGAAGGTGATCGATCCAGAAATCGTACCAAGGCTAAGGAGTGATGTGGCGCAATGTCTTGTCAGTTTCGAGCTGGTGTTCCCACCATCCTTCTTCAATATCATGACGCACGTGCTAGTTCATCTAGTCGACGCGATTGTCATTCTGGGGCCCGTATTTCTACCCAATATGTTCCCCTTTGAGAGGTTCATGGGAGTCCTAAAGAAATATGTCCGTAACCGTGCTAGGCTAGAAGGAAGCATCTCCATGGGCCATCAAACAGAGGATGTCATCGGGTTTTGTGTTGACTTCATTCCTGGCCTTAAGAAGATAGGTCTCCTAAATCGCGGTATGAGGGGAGACTGACTGGAAAAGGCACTCTTGGAAGTGACTCAATAATATGCAGGGACGGATATTCTTGGTCTCAAGCACATTACACAGTTCTACAGAACTCTACCTTGGTGACCCCGTATGTCGATGAACAGAAGAAGTATCTGCGCTCCAAGCACCCGGAGCAGTGCGACGACTGGATTACACGTGAACACATCACGACTTTCAGCAGTTGGTTGGAATCACGTCTCAGAGGTGACAACACTGTTTGTGATGAGTTGTACTTGTTGTCCAGGGGACCATCTTTAACTGTATTGATTTGGAAAGGATACGAGATAAATGGGAATACATTTTACACGATTGACCAAGATCAAAAGAGCACCAACCAAAACAGCGGTGTCCGCTTTGATGCAACAACCGAGAAGGGAAAGGACACATATTATGGTTACATAGTGGACATATGGGAACTTGACTATGGACAAGATTTTAAGGTCCCTTTGTTTAAGTGCAAATGGGTCAATCTGTTAGGAGGCGGGGTACAGGTAGACCAACAATACAGAATGACAACAGTGGATCCGAAAAATCTTGGGTACACTAACGAACCGTTCATCCTAGCCAATGATGTGGCACAGGTTATCTATGTGAAGGACATGTCTACCAGACCGAGAAAAAGAAAAGATAAGGAAGCGAATACATCATACGATGAGCCAAAGCGCCACATAGTTCTTTCAGGAAAAAGGGACATCCTGGGAGTGGAGGGCAAGACAAACATGTCCGAAGATTATGAAAAGTTTCATGAAATTCCTCCCATCAAAGTCAAGGCTGACCCAAGCATCCTTATAAACGATGAAGATTATCCATGGTTACGGCGCAATAAGCAAATGCCACAAGCGAAGAGAAAGTGAAGACTTTCTCACGCAACTATTATGATGATACCATGCCAACTTTGTAACAGGCGAGTATGATACGATTGTCCGTTTTGTACATGCACATGCTATGCCAACTTTTTCAGAGTTCATTTGAAAACTATGAATTTAGGTCGAATTTTCTCTATAGGTGCATCTATGTTCATTTTTTAGTAAACTTAATCACAAACTTGTGATTCACACAAATTTCAATGAATTCAAATTTTAACTATTCAAATTTGAAAACTAATGGCACTAACGGAAAGTTTATAATTTTTCTAAAACCAATGGCACTAACAGAAAGTTTATAATTTTGCTGACCTAAAAGCAAAATAGAATTAAAAAATAAAGCAAAAAATAAAAGAAAATAAATAATGCACAAAACAAAACAAAAAAACTGGAGAAAAATAGCAACAATAAGTATTTTGTTGTAAGTAGAAACAAAATAAAATAAATAAAGCAACAAAGAAAACAAAAAAACAAAAAAAGTGTTTTCAAATTTGAAAACTAATGGCACTAACAGAAATTTTATAATTTTTCTAAAACTAAAAGCAAAAAGAATTGAAAAATAAAGGAAAAAACAAAAGAAAATAAATAATGCAGAAAACAAAACAAAAAACTGGAAAAAAATAGCAATGCGGCTCGCCCCTAGCCCATTACCATTAGTCCCGGTTTGTGCCACAAACCGGGCCTAAAGGGCAGGTCCTCGTTGCGCCCAGAGTTTAGTCCCACCTCGCCAACCGAAGGGCGCTCACACTGGTTTATAAGCCCGTCCCTCTCTGCCTTGTCGAGCTCCTCTCAAAATGAAAATAGATGCCCCTATACACGGAATTTGACCTAAATTCATAGTGAATTTCTCTAAAATTCATAGGAATTGATTATGAATTTAGGTCGAATTTTCTCTATAGGTGCATCTATGTTCATTTTTTAGTAAAGTTAATCACAAACTTGTGATTCGCACAAATTTCAAAGAATTCAAATTTTAACTATTCAAATTTGAAAACTAATGGCACTAACAGAAAGTTTATAATTTTTCTAAAACTAATGGCACTAACAGAAAGTTTATAATTTTTCCAACCTAAAAGCAAAAAGAATTAAAAATAAAGCAAAAAATAAAATAAAATAAATAATGCAGAAAACAAAACAAAAAAACTGGAAAAAAATAAAAATAGGAACAGTAAGTATTTTGTTGTAAGTAGAAACAAAATCAAATAAATAAAGCAACAAAGAAAACAAAAAAACAAAAAAAGTGTTTTCAAATTTGAAAACTAATGGCACTAACAGAAAGTTTATAATTTTTCTAAAACTAAAAGCAAAAAAATTAAAAAATAAAGCAAAAAACAAAAGAAAATTAATAATGCAGAAACAAAACAAAAAACTGGAAAAAATAGCAACAATAAGTATTTTGTTATAACTAGAAACAAAATAAAATAAGTATAGCAACAAAGAAAAAAACAAAAAAAAGTGTTTTCAAATTTGAAAAATAATGGCACTATCAAAAAGTTTATAATTTTTCGAAAATTGAAATAAAAAAGAATTAAAAAAAATAAAGGAAAAACAAAATAAAATAAATAATGCAGAAAACAAAACAAAAAAACTGGAAAAAATAGCAACAATAAGTATTTTGTTGTAAGTAGAAACAAAATAAAATAAATAAAGCAACAAAGAAAAAAAGTGCCACCTACTGGGCTCCCACGGCCTGAATACGACTAGAAACCCTACCATGGGCCAGGATTCAGGCCCGCAGGAGGCCCAGTAGGCTCACAGGCACACAGCGCAGAGTTAGGCCCGAAAGCCTACATTTGAGAGGAGCTCGAGAGGGAAGGCGCGGCAGCGCTTATAAACCACTCTAGAGCTCTCTCAGCTAGCGAGGTGGGACTAAAATTTTGGCGCGGGGCAGCACAAGGCCTCTGGTCCCGGTTGGTGGCACCAACAGGGACTAAAGGGGGGCATTGGTCCCGGTTCGTGGCACCAACCTGGACCAATGCCCCCCTTTAGTCCCGGTTGGTGCCACCAACCGGGACCAAAGGTCGCCGCATCCCGGCCTTTGGGCTGCTGAAGAAGGCCTTTGGTCCCGGTTGGTGCCACCAACCGGGACTAATGCCCACATTTAGTCCCGGTTGATGCCATGAACCAGGACTAAAGGCTTTGCTATATAAGTTCACACTTAGGAAATTTTCACTCTCATCTCGCAGTTGCCGCCCCAACGACGCCGACGCCGCCCGCCGCCCATGCCGTCGCCGTCGCCTCACCCGTGCCCGTCGTCGCCATCACCCGCGCCCTCGCCGTTGCCGGCCGTTGCCCACGCCCTCGCCATCGCCCGCGCCCCTGCCCCAACGCGCGCCGCCCGGCCCGCCCCTTCCCCGACGTGCGCTGCCCCAGCCCGCCCCCATCACCGTCGCCCGCGCCCCTGCCCTGACGCGCGCCGCCCAGGCCCGTCGTCGCCGTCGCCCGCGCCCCTGGCCCGACGCGCGCTGCCCCGGCCCGCCCCCGTCGTCGCCGCGCCGTCGCCCTTCGTCGCCGTCGCCCCCTACCCCGAGCGCGCGCCCACTGCCCCGTCGCCATCCTTGCCGCCGACCCCGCGGTCCTCCTCACTTTGGTCCGGCCGCCGGCGCCCTCCCTAGCATTTTTTTCATATATATGCTTGTTTTTTTTCATATATATATATATGCTTGTTCTTATATATATATATGATGATATATATGCTTGTTATCATAATTGATTTTGTTCATATATATATATGTAATGATTTTTTATAGAATATGATGTTTTTTTCATAGATGATCACATATATGATGTATGCACGGATGTGGATGAAATATGATGTTTTTTTGTTCATAGAACATGAATTTTTTTTATTCACAGATTTTTTTTGTTCATGAGAGAGGCGGGGACGTTGAGGGATCATAGATGTATTTTTTTAGAATTTTCTATCGTGCATAGATGGATTTTAGACCACGGGAGCACCCCCTCCCTATCGTTGCAAAATTTGCTAAGTGATATAAAGATGGAAGGAAAAGAAGGATAGGAAAGAAGAAAATAAGAAGAGGAAAGAAAGAAGAAGAGGAGAGGAAGAAGAGGAGAAATAAATAAGAAGAAGAAAAAAGAAGAAAAAGAAGAGGATAAGAAGAAAGGAATAGAGGAGAAGAAGAGAAAATAGATTCTATTTTTTCTTCTTCTCCTCTATTCCTTTCTTCTTCTCCTCTTTTTTTTCTTCTTTTTTTCCTTCGGTCTTCTCCTCTAGTTATTCCTTTCTTCTTCTCCTCTTTTTATTTCTTCTTTGTTTTCTTATGTTTTATCGGGTCTGTCGTCGTCGATATACCCCTCCCGATAACTTCAACACGAGGGGGGGGGTCGAGATACCCCTCCCCGATAATATTATTTTCCCATGTACGTATGCGTGTCGATATAAACTCCCGATAACTTCAACATGTGGGGGGGGGGGCTCGACATACCCCCTCCCCGATAACTTCAACACGAGGGGGGGTCGATATACCCCCTCCAACACGTGGGGGGGGCGTCGATATACCCCCTCCCCGATAACTTCAACATGTGGGGGTGGTGGTAGATATACCCCCCTTCCCGGTAACTTCAACACGTGGGGGGGGGGTCGTATACCCCCTCCCCGATAACATTATTTTCCCGTGTATGTATCTCGTCATTGTCGATATTACCCCCTCTTTGAAGCGTTCTCGAGGCCACCCCAAACCCTTGAAGCGTTGTCGAGGCCACCCGAAACCCTAGAGAAGCTGCGTCGAGGCCACTAATTAATATGATTCCTTACTGTGATTAGCTAGCTAGTTCTACGTTTGCCAGTAATATATCCATCTGTCATGTTTGAATAATAATTGCCATGTTGTAAATATTTGTAGAAACTATGGACACCCCCCGAGACGAAGCACAAGAAGCGTTGTTGGGGGACATAATCGCACAAGGAAGTCATGTCGTCTGCTAGTTGTTTATCAACGACACCGATGGTCTGGAAGGAGAGGGTGAAGAAGCAGCTGGCTATGATTATGTTGGCTCCGGTGACCCAATGCCGGTGCAAGAAGGAGACCGTGAGGACGGCTCCGGTGACCGAACCGAGTCTGGCCAGGTATATATATTAGTTAAGCCTGTGCTGACTAGCTAATTGATGCAGTCATTGTTTTGGTATGTACACATATTAATTAACTCTCGTATTTGTTCTTTTTTCTAGCCCTCCGGATCGAGCACAACTTCGGTAAAGAGACGAGGCCCGAAGAAAAAGTTGAGCTCAGATGAAAGGTTTGAGATCATAGAAATCGCGCCCGACGGCCAACCGATTGAACCCATCCAGACAAAGAACACATTTATTTCTCAGTGCGGGGTTCTGGTTAGGGACAAGATCCCGATCGACATCCAGCAATGGTTAAAGCCGGCTAAAGAAGACCCTGAGGTGTCTTATGTCAATGATATGCAGAAAAATGATATTTGGAATGAGCTGAAGTCAAATTTCACCCTACCGCCAGAGGATGATCCGGAGAAGCCAGTTAAAGAGCAATTAATCAAGTCTTTTGCTCTTAAGAGGATGGCAGACCTATTCAGGAGGTGGAAGAAAGACCTGAAAAAGTTTGTCAATAAAAAAGAGACACCAGAATTCAAGGGCAAATATGAGAAGATCAGAGATGACTGGCCTGCATTTTTGGCCCACAAGACATCGGAAAAGAGTAAGAAGATGTCGGCGACAAACAAGCAAAATGCTGCGAAGAAGAAGCACCACCATCGCACGGGTCAGGTGGCTACCTCGTAGCCCGGCCAAAGTGGGCCAAGGCTGAGAATGATCTGGTTGATAAAGGGGTCGAACCAGAGACAATGAACTGGCCAGACCGTTTTCGGACTTGGTTCTTCGGGGCTGGCGGAACCTTGGACCCTGTATCAGGGAATTGCATTCGGACGGATGAGCAAATGGAAATACTAGTCAAGAGGCTTCAGCACTATATCGATGCAGCGCAGCAAGGGATGTTCGTTCCAGACAAAGAGAACGACGATCTCACAATGGCCCTCGGGAATCCTGAGCACCCTGGATGGACACGAGGCACGCCAGGCTCCATTCCTTGGAAGGCTGGGTTTCCGAACGCAGGCGGTTACAAATGCCACAAGAGGAGGAAGAAAGTGGAGCAGACCCAACTGCAGGCGCTGCACGCAAGGGTACAAGCGATAGAGGAACGAGAAGCAAATCACAGCAAACGAACTGCCGAAGCTTCCCCCGAAGCTACCCCGCCATCTCAGCAGAGAAGCAGCGTGGCTTCCACCGAGCTGCTTCAGCCGGAGCATGTCTTGATGGCTCCTGCCAGCTATCCCGTGGATGCTATCACGGAGTCTCAAAATTTCCACCTTATGACGCAATGGATTAATATGAAGGTCAAGGCGGCTGTTGGCTCTGTTTTTCCTACTGAACCAGGCGCAACTTTTCACTGTCGGCCGATTCCAGAAGGATATGCTAGGGTGATTGTGGATGAAATAACAGAGGGATTTGAGGACCTCCAGCTTGACCACCCTACCAGTGAAGGGGAGACTCGGCTGGGTTCTTCTCTGAAGACTCCATGCCTATGGCGGAAGGAGCTCGTCAACCTTCCGAACTGGACGCCTCCGCCTCCTCCTCCTCCTCCGGCGAGTCAAGGCACTCCGTCTCCTCCTCCGACGAGTGACGATCAGGGCACTCAGGCTCCTTCTCCGGCGCGTGGTGGCACTCCGCCTCCTTCTCCGCCTGCGCCGGCGCGCCCGAGCAGCCAGCCTCCTCCTTCTCCGCCTCGTCAGCAAGGGCAGAAGAGACCCGCTGCCGCTCCGGCTGCTCCGGCGCGTCTTAGTCCTTCTCCTCCGCCTTGTAAGAAGACAACCGCTCCGTCTGCTCTGCCGGCATCTACCAGTACAGCCAGAGGCGGGAGGACATACAGATTCGGTCCTTCTCTGAAAACTCCAGAGAAGTTACCATACGAGATGACCCCGGAGGAGAACGCGAAGATCGCGCGAACCGAAGTGAAGGATTGGATTCAAGGGTTGAAATCACAGAGACATCCACCTCCGGAGGAGAAGGTAGATCCGGCGAAAGCGAAGCGCACTCTGGCTGCCCTGACAAAACCACCCAAGTCTCCGCTGAAACGCAACTATGAGTGCATTATTGGAAAGACATTTGCCGAAGCGGAGCGGTCGGGAGTACTGTCAGTGATCAAAGGATCAAAGAACGACGAGCTGGTCAACGAATTTCCCAGCTCGGCGAACAAGCGAAGCAATCGTGCCCCCCGCTCAAGGTGCCTAACGACATCGTCGCTAATGATCCGAGGATGGTGTCCGGTTATAGCAATCTTGGAGATTACCTGCCCGATGATGTACATTATGATTTCTTGGAGGTGCAGATAGACAAATACGAGTACAGGAAGCCTCTCGTCAAAGATGAAAGATCTCTAACAACGATGATGCGAAGATTGCATGATTGGTACATGAAAACCTGCAGAGAGTCTGGGGGGAGGAATACTTTGTATGTGAGAGTTAAAAATGAGCATGACCTCGTTGGAATTGAAGTGTTGCCTGTTCCATTTGAGGAGTTCTTTCAGTTTTTCAATCAATTGGCACTTGATAAAGCAACGGTCACCTGCTACTGTCTGTAAGTAGTACTACTTCTGTCATTAAGTCTCTCTATATAGCTCAGCTCTTTCATTGCATGTATTTATAATTATCCTCACTATATTATGCATATTGAAGATCGTCGAATTGAAGAAAAGACAAGTCGGTGATATTGGGTTCATTAACACAAATCTCATAGATGCAACTGAGTTTAAATTTCATGTCGAAGATACCGAGGCCAACTTGCTACGACCGTTGGTAATAAATGAAAACAAAGATATAATACTCTTTCCTTACAACTTCAAGTGAGTGTTACTGTCTTGTGCATATTCGGTTTCCCTTATATATTAGTCAAGGTTATAGTAATGTAATTGATGAGTTATGCATGCGTGCGCAGGTTCCATTATATTCTCCTAGAGATTAAGCTTGAGCAGGGAGTAGTAACTGTCTTAGACTCGAAACGAAAAGATCCCCAGGAGTATGCGAACATGACTCAAATGCTCGAGAAGTAAGTTAAATTGATCATTATCCACCATATCAGCAACTTTGTTCATTTCTGATATCAAGTAATTGTTTTCTTTGTTTGGCAGGGTTTGGAGAAAATTCACCAAAAAAGCTCCAGGACTGCCGAAGAAGCTGGAATTTAGACACCCGAAAGTAAGTACTATAGTAGCATGTTCCGCGCATCTCCTAGTGATTCAAGCACTAGTTTCATCAATAACATTTGGCATTCTTGCTTATCAGTTTGATTGACCTCTATTTCTTGTAAAGTGGTTGTGGCAGGAACAAGGGAATGATTTCTATGGATACTACATTTGCGAGTCCATCCGCCACACGACCTGTGAGCGGGGCTACTCTGACGAACAATATGAAGTGCGTAAATAACAATATTCACAATTTTATTTTATTACCATCATTTGTGTTGAGTTTCATTCATTCATATATATATATATGTGTTGACCCCCTTCTACAAATTAGATGTTTCGGATGCGGGATAAACTCCTAGCACCAGATCGCATGCGAGCAATTCAAGAGGAATTGGCGGCATTCTTTCTTGAACACGTGATCGCTGAAGACGGATAATACTATGTGGACCATGCGTCCGTATGTTAGGAGATTATATAGTGTCGGATAGATATACGAGAACTTGTTGTTCGACCAATCTCTCGGAGAAGGAGAGGTGGTCGATATCACTTCTCTCTGTATGCATATATGTTCATGACGATCTTCTGTTTCCTTCGTTTGCTTACTAGCTAGCTAGCGTGTCTAGTCCTCTCTATATGTATGTATAGTACGTAGCGTGGACCAAGCACAGACATAAGAGAGGACACTTCTCTCTATTAATTACCTAGCTAACACAATATATGAAACACCTAAATTAACCCCCCTAACCCCCCAACCCCCCCTTTAAAAAAACAAAACCCCCAGCCACAGAAATGCTGACGCGTGGATGCCTATTGGTCCCGGTTGGTGCCACCAACCAGGACCAAAGGCCCTCCTACCTGGGCTCGGCGCACAGGCCACGTGGAGGCCTATCTGTCCCGGTTCTGGACTGAACCGGGACTAAAGGGACAGTGCATTAGTAACGACCCTTTAGTCCTGGTTCAGGAACCGGGACAAAAGGCCCTTACCACCCGGGACAAATGGGCCGTTTTCTACTAGTGTTTGGTGCACCATGCTTTACGGCTTAGAACCGGGACTTCAAAAATGTTTTGAATGCCACGGAGCATATGAGATGTTCTAAGAGTTGAAATTGGTATTTCGTACTCATTCCCGTGTCGAGAGGTATAAGACCTCTGACAGTACTTTGCCTACAAGATGGAGGAGAATAGCTCAACCAGTGAGCATGTGCTCATATTGTCTGGGTACTACAATTGTTTGAATCAAGTGGGAGTTAATCTTCCAGATAAGATAGTAATTGACAATGTTCTCTAGTCACTATCACCAAGTTACTAGAACTTCATGATGAACTACAATATGCAAGGGATAACGAAAACAATTCCCATGCTCTTCGCGATGTTAAAATCGACGAAGGTAGAACTCAAGAAAAGCATCAAGTTTTGATGGTTAACAAGACCACTAGTTTCAAGAAAAGGGCAAAGGGATAGAAAGGGAACTTCAAGAAGAATGATGAACAAGTTGTCACTCCCATGAAGAAGCCCAAAGCTAGACCCAAGCCTGAAACTAAGTGCTTCTACTGCAAAGGAAATGGTCACTGGAAGTGGAACTGCCCTAGATACTTGGCGGATAAGAAGGATGGCAAAGTGAACAAAGGTATTATGTGTACTTTACTAGTGTTTATAGCAACCCCTCGGTATGTGATACTGGTTCAGTTGCTAAGAGTACTAACTCGAAATGGGAGATGCAAAATAAATAGAGACTAGTTAAGGGCGAGGTGATGATGTGTGTTGGAAATGATTCCAAGGTTGATAAGATCACCATCGCACAATCCCTTTACCTTCGGGATTAGTGTTGAACCTAAAATAAATGTTATTTGGTGTTTGTGTTGAGCATGAATATGATTGGATCATGTTTATTGCAATACGGTTATTCATTTAAGTCAAAGAATAATTGTTGTTCTATTTACATGAATAAAACATTCTATGGTCATACACTTAATATAAATGGTTTATTGAATCTTGATCATAGTGATACACATATTCATAATATTGATGCCAAAAGATACAAAGTTGATAATGATAGTGCAACATACTTGTGGCACTGCCGTTTAGGTTATATTGGTGTAAAGCGCATGAAGAAACTCCATGCGGATGGACTTTTGGAATATTGATTATGAATCACTTGATGCTTGCGAACCATGCCTCATGGGCAAGATGACTAAGACTCCGTTCTCCGGAACAATGGAGCAAGCCACTGACTTATTGGAAATAATACATACCGATGTATGCGGTCCGATGAGTGTTGAGGCTCGCGACAGGTATCGTTATTTTCTGAACTTCACATATGATTTAAGCAGATATAGGTATATCTACTTGATGAAACACAAGTCTGAAACATTTGAAAAGTTCAAAGAATATCAGAGTGAAGTGGAGAATCATCGTCACAAGAAAATGAAGTTTCTACGATCTGATCGTCGAGGAGAATATTTGAGTTACGAGTTTGGTCTTCATTTGAAACAATGCGGAATAGTTTCGCAACTCACGCCAACCGGAACACCACAGCGTAATGGTATATCTGAACGTCGTAATCGTACTTTATTAGATATGGTGCAATCTATGACGTTTCTTATTGATTTACCGCTATCATTTTGGGGTTATGCTTTAGAGACGGCTGCATTCATGTTAAAAAGGGCACCATCTAAATCCGTTGAGATGACACCTTATGAACTGTGGTTTGGCAAGAAACCAAAGTTGTCGGTTCTTAAAGTTTGGGGTTGCGATGCTTATGTGAAAAAGTTTCATCCTGATAAGCTCAAACCCAAATCGGAGAAGTGCTTCTTCATAGGATACCCAAAGTCACTATTGGGTACACCTTCTATCACAGATCCGAAGGCAAGATCTTCGTTGCTAAGGAAGGATCCTTTCTAGAGAAGGAGTTTCTCTCGAAAGAAGTGAGTGGGAGGATAGTAGAACTTGGTAAGGTAATTGTACCTTCTCCCGAATTGGAAAGTAGTTCATCACAGAAATCAGTTCCAGTGATGCCTACACCGATTAGTGAGGAAGTTAATGATGATGATCATGAAACTTCAGATCAAGTCACTACCGAACCTCGTAGGTCAACCAGAATACGTTCTGCACCAAAGTGGTACGGTAATCCTTTTCTGGAAATCATGTTACTAGACCATGACAAGCCTACGAACTATGAGGAAGCGATGATGAGCCCAGGTTCCTCAAAATGGCTTGAGGACATGAAATCTGAGATGGGATCCATGTATGAGAACAAATTATGGACTTTGGTTGACTTGCCCGATGATCGGCAAGCAATAGAAAATAAATGGATCTTCAAGAGGAAGACGGACGCTGATACTAGTGTTACTATCTACAAAGCTAGACTTGTCGAAAAAGGTTTTTGAGAAGTTCAAGGTGCTGACTACGATGAGATTTTCTCACTCGTAGTGATGCTTAAGTCTGTCCGTATCATGTTAGCAATTGCCACATTTTATGAAATCTGGCAAATGGATTCCTTAATGGATTTCTTAAAGAAGAGTTGTATATGATGCAACCAAAAATGTTTTGTCAATCCTAAAGGTGCTAACAAAATGTGCAAGCTCCAGCGATCCATCTATGGACTGGTGCAAGCATCTCGGAGTTGGAATATACGCTTTGATGAGTTGATCAAAGCATATAGTTTTATACAGACTTGCGGTGAAGCCTGTATTTACAAGAAAGTGAGTGGGAGCACTACAGCCTTTCTGATAAGTATATGTGAATGACATATTGTCGATCGGAAATGATGTAGAATTTTCTGGAAAGCATAAAGGAGTGTTTGAAAGGAGTTTTTCAAAGAAAGACCTCGGTGAAGCTGCTTACATATTGAGTATCAAGATCTATAGAGATAGATCAAGACGCTTGATAACTTCTTTCAATGAGTACATACCTTGATAAATTTTTGAAGGAGTTTAAAATGGATCAGTCAAAGAAGGAGTTCTTGCCTGAGTTGTAAGGTATGAAGTTGAGTAAGACTCAAAGCCTGACCACGGCAGAAGATAGAAAGAGAATGAAAGTCATTCCCTATGCCTCAGCCATAGGTTCTATAAAGTATGCCATGCTGTGTACCACACCTATTGTATACCCTGCCCTCAGTTTGGCAAGGGAGTACAATAGTGATCTAGGAGTAGATAACTAGACATTGGTCAAAATTATCCTTAGAGGATTAAGGAAATATTTCTCGGTTATGGAGGTGATAAAGAGTTCGTCGTAAAGAGATACGCCAATGCAAGCTTTGACACCGATCTGGATGACTCTGAGTCTCGATCTGGATACATATTGAAAGTGGGAGCATTTAGGTAGAGTAGCTCCATGCAGAGCATTGTAGACATAGAAATTTGCAAAATACATACGGATCTGAATGTGACAGACCCATTGACTAAACCTCTCTCACAAGCAAAACATGATCACACCTTAGTACTCTTTGGGTGTTAATCACATGGCGATGTGAACTAGATTACTGACTCTAGTGAACCCTTTGGGTATTGGTCGCATGGCAATGTGAACTATTGGTGTTAAATCACATGGCGATGTGAACTAGATTATTGACTCTAGTGCAAGTGGGAGACTGAAGGAAATATGCCCTAGAGGTAATAATAAAGTAGTTATTTATATTTCCTTATATCATGATAAATTTTTATTATTCATGCTAGAATTGTATTAACCGGAAACTTGATACATGTGTGAATACATAGACAAAACAGAGTGTCCCTAGTATGCCTCTACTTGACTAGCTCGTTAATCAAAGATGGTTAAGTTTCCTAGCCATAGACATGTGTTGTCATTTGATGAACGGGATCTCATCATTAGAGAAAGATTTGATGGACAAGACCCATCCGTTAGCTTAGCATAATGATCGTTTAGTTTTATTGCTATTGCTTTCTTCATGACTTGTACATGTTCCTGTAGCTATGAGATTATGCAACTCCCGAATACCGGAGGAACACTTAGTGTGCTATCAAACATCACAACACAACTGGGTGATTATAAAGATGCTCTACAGGTGTCTCCGATGGTGTTTGTTGAGCTGACATAGATCAAGATTAGGATTTGTCACTCCGATTGTCGGAGAGGTATCTCTGGGCCCTCTCGGTAATGCACATCACTATAAGCCTTGCAAGAAATGTGACTAATGAGTTAGTTGCGGGATGATGTATGACGAAACGAGTAAAGAGACTTGCCGGTAACGAGATTGAACTAGGTGTGAAGATACCGACGATCGAATCTCGGGCAAGTAACATACCGATGACAAAGGGAACAACGTATGTTGTTATGCGGTTTGACCGATAAAGATCTTCGTAGAATATGTAGGAGCCAATATGAGCATCCAAGTTCCGCTATTGTTTATTGACCAGAGATGTGTCTCGGTCATGTCTACATAGTTCTCGAACCCGTAGGGTCCGCACGCTTAACGTTCGATGACGATTTGTATTATGAGTTATGTGATTTGATGTACTGAAGGTTGTTCTAAGTCCCGGATGAGATCACGGACATGACGGGGAGTCTCGAAATGGCCGAGATGTAAAGATCAATATATTGGAAGGCTATATTCAGACATCGGAAAGGGTCCAAGTAATGGGCTTTAGTGGAAAGGAGAGGAGGGCCTCAAGAGGTGGCCGCGCGCCCCCCCATGGGCTGGTTCGAATTGGACTAGGAGGGGGCGGCGCCCCCCTCTTTCCTTCTCCCCCCTTCACCCTTCCCTTCCTTCTCCTACTAGGAATAGGAAAGAGGAGGGGAATCCTACTTGGACTGGTGAGTCCTAGTAGGATTCCCCACACCTGGTGCGCCCCCTAGGGCCGGCCACCTCTTCCCTCCCCTCCTTTATATACGTGGCCAGGGGGCACCCCATAGACACGCAAATTGATTGTTTTTGCCGTGTGCGGTGCCCCCCTCCACAGATTTCCACCTCAGTCATATCATTGTAGTGCTTAGGCGAAGCCCTGCGTCGGTAACTTCATCATCACCATCATCACGACGTCATGCTGACGAAACTCTCCCTCGACCTCAGCTGGATCTAGAGTTCGTGGGACATCACCGAGCTGAACGTCTGCAGATCGCGGAGGTGCTGTACCTTCGGTGCTAGGATCGGTCAGATCGTGAAGACGTACGACTACATCAACCGCATTGTCATAACGCTTCCTCTTTCGGTCTACGAGGGTACGTGGACTACACTCTCCCGCTTGTTGCTATGCATCACCTAGATGGATCTTACATGGGCGTAGGATTTTTTTTGAAATTACTGCGTTCCCCAACAGATGTCATGGTCATCTGATCGAGATAAGGATCTGAGGCTTTCTCCCGAAGCACAGAAACATAGTAGGAAACAATAGCTCCCCAATGATGCCTTCACATGAAGGTAAATGGCATCCGAGGATGTCGTCATCATCATCCGATGAGGTCGGGCATAGGCTTTTGCATGGAGCATCCCAGCCTGGCCGTCTCCGCATACACCGGCCACCGAGTGCGGCAGCGTTAGACCTCCCACTCCCGCCAGTCCATGACGAGCGTCCCCGCTAGGTCCAGCGAGAGCCTTCTGCTATCACAGCCGCTCCCTCGAGCACCTGCACAGACAGATTCAGGTCTGTCTTAGCTCCCACCCGCACCCATCCCTTCTCGTTGGCCACAACACCACACCACCACACACCTACCCCGCCAACAACAGCCACCGCTGGCCCCCAGCCATGGCTACCGCCGGCTGTGTGGGCCACCACCCCAGTGGGGTCTAGATCTGGGCATAGAGAGGCACCCAGACCACGCATGGCAGTCACCAGGATCACCGCAACAGCCAAGCCACCAAGCTGTTCTTACCACATCTCCACCCTACGGGACCAGCCCCGATCATGGCCATGGGGAATGCCGACCAAGGGAGCGAGCCACTGTCCGAAGGGAGCAAGTCTCTTGGTTGACCAAGTGGTCCGCGCCGGCGCACCGTGCCACCACTGCAGGTGCGCGCCTCCGTCCTCACGTGAGTCCCCACCCGAGCGCCCCGCACCGTCACGCATATACTAGAGGAGGGAGAGTCGTCCCTACCGGCGCCGGTGCAGCTGGGCTGTGCCCGGCGACGCCCTGCGGCGGCGGCAGGAGGAGGAGGGGAGGTGGGGTGGGTGTCGGCGACGGATAGGGTTTCTCCCGAGCCACCCACGGGAGGGACACGGGAGCATGGTGCGGGTGTCGAATACAGTTTTGTTGTAGCAAACATGGGAAGATTGAAAACGAAATGGTTTTTCATATATTTAACCCGCAAAAAAACGTTCATATCCGTACATCTCGTTTATACCTCAACTCGAACTGGTTTTTTTTTTAGACGAACACGAACTGAACTGAATACAGTGTATTGATGTTATCGGGAAGACCGACTACAGTCTAGCTAGGGGAACAAAGATGGGCAACACATTGAGTCATAAAACAAGAAAAGATGAGCAACATGCTAACAGGGCCTTGTCTATATGTCACCCAACAACATTTAAGGTTAATTTGGTAGTGAGTGATGCAGCAATAAGTGGAGGCACATCCGCCAAGAAATGATGTGTTACCAACTTACCATTAGGGGCCAGTGACAGATAAAATATCTATAAATCTCGTGTATTCAGGAAACTACTACCCAATTTGTAGAGATTCATTAGCTGTCGGTAATGGATCTCTTACCATGTTTAAATTGTAGAGATGGATCTGCCGCGCGTGATTGACCTGTTGCCATTTTAACCTGCCATGCAAGTGATGCGCCTGCCAATATAAATAGGAGAACCCCACGCCACACATCATCATCTCCCACTGTCTCCTCCCTCTCACCACAGCACTTGTCTTCTTTTCTTCTTCGTTTGTCCTTGCAGGAGGAAGCAGGAGAGAGATGGAGGCTAAGATGCCGAAAGCGGCCGCCATTGCCGCCATGTGCGTGCTCCTCCTCGTGCTGCCGGGGCAGGTGGCTGCCAAGTCCAAGTTCTGTGAATGCTACGAGGACTGCTACCGTCAATGTAGGCACCACATCCTGCGGTTCGCCTGCGTCCCTTTCTGCTCCAACAAGTGCAGCCCCAACCAGGCCGCCGCCGCCGCCGGCGGCACTGACCGCGACCGGTGCAGGGAGGCCTGTGCCAAAGTCAAAATCTGCGGCCAGTCGGATCCGTCCGGTAAGACGACGATGGAACCATCTCATTCGCGCAGCATTTCACTAATTTGTTCCGCTTGTTTAGTTTTTTCCATGGAAATCATTGGAACCTGTGTTATTCTTCTTATGATTTTGCTACTTGCAGCCGGCGAATGCGATCGTGGCTGCTACTAGGAGTTTGGTCTTAATAAAAGAAGGAAATGATCGGAGAAGCTTGTCGACCATGATCGTTCATATGTAGTTGAACGGACATGATTGTAGCAGCAAATCGATAAAAGTGGCGTACGTGTGTCCACAACTGCAACAAGAAATGTAGCCATGATTAGAACTTCCAAGATTTGAAGAGTTCATCGATCGACGGATCATATATTCATATCATTTCTGTGATTGTGGCAGCAATATAATAGGACCCTGACAACTGCCACACGTGTGGTGTGTCGGGTGGTTGTGCCGCACGTCCTATGTGGCACGGAGGCGATCCCGCCCACACGACCGCGTCCGGGCGCGCGCAGCCACAGCCCGCACGTCCGGTGCAGCGCGATCGCCCCGCACGAGCACGTCCGGGCGAGCGAGCACGCGGCCCGCACGACCCGTCTCGGTCGTCGCCGCTCCCCGCCTGCGAGCCACACGCCCCGCGTGTCAGTAACCACGCGTCCCGCCGCGATTGCCATGGTCCGGACCCTCTTCAGTTGCCATGTTGCTCAACTGCAGTTGCCATGTTGCTGAACTACAATTGCCATGTCGGACAACTACAGTTGCCATGGTTGCTCAACTGCAGTTGCCGTCTTAGGTCAAGTGCCGGATGCCATTTTTGGGCAGCTACAGTTGTTGCCATGTCAGACAACTACAGTTATCATGATTTTGGAAAACTTTAAGAGTTGCCACCTACTAACATTGGACAGTTGCCATGTAGCACTAAAAAACATGGCAAAAAACATGTTGCGGGTAAAAAGAGAGTTGCCATCTGCTTACAAGCACGCTATGCTACTTGCCATGTATCATGCAAAACACATGGCAACTGATGACTTTTGGTGTGTGGGGGAGGAGACGGGAGGGCAGTTGCCATGTATCCTGCAAAACACATGGCAACTGATGGCTTTTGTTGTGTGGGAGAGGAGACGGGCATGTGGATGACGGTGGTATCTTTAGGAGTTGCCACCTACTAACACTAGACAGTTGCCATGTAACGCTACAAAACAGACGTGGCAACAATAACATGTTCGGGTAAAAAGAGAGTTGCCATATGCTTACAATCACAAATAGGGCAGTTGCCATGTACCCTTCAAAAACATGGCAAATGACAGCTTAGGTGTGGGAGAGTGGGTGAATGGCAGTAGTGGGAGATGGGGAAGAGGAGTGGTGCGTGGCGTGCGGGCGCGACAGCAGTTCCATCGCACGCCCCGACTGACGAACGTTGGCCGCGGAGAGAAAACAGGCATGTGGGCGAACTCCCCCACATGCCACACACACGAGTGGTCCTACGTGGCACATAAAATCAACATTTTTATGCCAAGATTCATGCAAAAGGCGTTGGACGGTGATGTAGGCGTGTGGGTGAGTTGGCTAAAGCCCACACGGGTGGGCATTAATATTTCCGATATAATAATGGAACGGGTTATTTTGCTTCCGCGTGCATATCACTTCTGTGGATGTTATAACATAAACTCGTTTGGCATTGATTTGGTCTATCGAGTATTAACAAGAAACTATCGCAAAAAAAAAAGAGTATTGACAAGAAAAACTAATTTCGTTTATATATACAAGCTATCTTGAACCAACAAGAGGTCGTGAGTTCGACTCCTACCTCTTTTAATTTTTTACTGCATTTATTTACCACGCCAGAAAATAAAAAAGAAGCGGGAAAAGTGATGGGATCGAGCAGAGAAGTCCGATCGCGGCGGGACGGGAGAAGTGGATCGCGATAGTGCGTGCCTGTCGCTAAAATCCTGCTGTATGAAGGTTAGTCGTGTCCTTTTCTTTTTGAGGGAAAATAGAGATTACAGAGAGACCAAGGGGAGGACGATTGCCGTACGTGGGGATAGGAGAGGTTCAGTTCTTTCTTTTCGATGGAAATACAGAGAGTCCAAGGGGAAGATGATTGCCGTACGTGGGGATAGGAGATGTACTGTTTTTTCTTTTCGAAGGAAATACAGAGAGTCCAAGGGGAAGATGATTGGCGTACGTGCAATAGGAGAGCTTTCATCCAACGGCTATAGACACTTAATGAATTAATCGGATGGCTAAAATTATTAATTCTTAGGATTAACGTGGTATCTCGTATGATACTTCCAATTAGTAAATATAAGACTTTTGTGAGGAAAGTTGAGATTTTTTTTTGTTCTTATCTTAAGCCAACTCTTTTTTTTCGGGGGTTATCTTAAGCCAACTCATAAAGAACTGAAGTGGAAATATTAGTCAGCTAACCGAATGGCCGTCCCAGACCAAAGAAATTAGAAAAACATGCCCTAGAGTACGTAGCTCATCTTGTCCTATAAGGACAACTCGGGCTCCTAGGCCTTGAACCGTCATGAAGCGTTAAAATACATTATTGTTCAGTGCTTGAGGTTGACATTCTACAAGATTTGCTAGCCCTCGGTGACGGTGTTCTGGTTAGGGGGTGCTTACCACGTTGGCCCCTTTGTTGTGAATCGGGCCGTGGACCCCTGGATCATCAACAAGTGGGCTAAAACTATCATGCCTTTCGACGTGCTTAAGATGGAACAAAGACTTGGTGCATACTACAAGATACATTTGTATTACCGGCATGTTTATCTCTATATGTAATCGACATCATGTAAACCCTAGGTATCCTGGTCCCCATATAAGCCAGTGGGGTTTAGCTTGTAGGGTACATAATCAGGCATTCACATATGATCTCGAGGTAGATCATCCTTTGAAACCAATAGAAGTTCACTGACCATCCCTGTCAAACATAACCCAAGGTAGGATCGAGAGGAGAAGAATAGGACTCTTGCTAGTATCATAACTTCTCGATGGGAGAATAAAACCATTAGATTAGTTGGAAAGAAGAAAGAATGGGAAGAAAGCAGCCAACTTACCAAGAGGAAGAAATGATGACCACTGTACCTTGTACTCCAACAAAATCAATACAACAGAAGCATGACATAGAGGTTTACCTCTTCGAGAGGGCCCGAACCTGGATAAAATTGTGTCCCTTATTCGTCCTATTACCATCTAGGTAAGATCACCAGCTTGGGGCCCCCTACCTGAGATCTGCCGGATTTAACCTTGACATTGGTGGTTGTTACTCCCACAAGAGATGTTAGATTTCCCCGAAGAGGATGGGTGATGTAGCACAGCAGCAGAAAATATTTCCTTTAGTTAAGAATCAAGGTTTATCGAACCAGTAGGAGGCAACACACATACAACCACTACACCATGACAATGCATTCCCTACAGACGTGTGTTGGAAAAGGTCATTTTTACCGACCGACTGTTTGTTTGTAAAATTTCTATCAAACTGTTGGTCGGTATTACTCACATATAACAATCAATTGTCGGTCAGGAATGCTGAAATGTATAGCATCAAACCGTTGGATGGAAATAATTGCACTCTCGTCACACAGTCGGTCGGAAAATGTTCCCGACCGACCGTGGGCTGCTAACTGGGCGCTGAAAATATCCGTGTGCGCGCGTGCCTGCGAAACTTAGCGCGAAGTCCATCCGAAATTTCCATGCCGGGCGCCCTCACAGCCCATCTCCTAATACATCATCTGCTCGAAAATAAACACCACCCTGCTATCTCTCTGCCTTGTCTCCCTTATCTCTTCGACTCCCAATCTTAGCGGCGGCGGCGACGCTCGCATCCGGTGACGCTTCCACCTAGGGCTGGAAAAAAAGCTCAAAGCTCGCGAGCTAAACGAGTAGCTCGTGACTCGGCTCGAATCGACTCGAACTCGAAGAATAACGAGTCGAGCCAAGCTTTAGTTAAGATCGTCTATAGAACGAGTTAAACAAGCCGATCTCACGAGTACTCGTGTAACCCATTAGGCCGTATGCATCTTTCTGATGCAGAGGCTGGGGTACACCCCCTTTTCGAAAAAAAGTAAGGCACCCCGCGTCCTAGGCACACAACACAACACCTAGACATTCAATAAAATTACGATTGTTTGGCCATGTATATGTTACTAACTTGCTGATTATTGTGGTCATGTACAATTTTTGTGGTTAATGGTAATGTACATGGTACTGACTTGATGGTACGTACTGACAATTGTAATTTAAGCCCGTACATGCCTACAATTGTTTGTGAACATTGTACATGTTTAATATGTATATTTTACATTCCCAAGTAATCATTTGTATCATATCTGTAAGCTTTTATGGTCATATCATTAACGAGCTGAACAAGCTAAACGAGCCAGCTCGCGAGTTAGACGAGTCAAGCTAATCTTGGATTTCAGCTCGTTATAGTAACGAGTCGGGTTGAGTTAGCTCGTTAACGAAACGAGCTTTAGCGAGTCGAGCCGAGCTGGATCGACTCGCCTCGAATTCCAGCCCTTCTTCCACCCCTCTGTCCATCTCTTCCTCCCACCACTCCATCACCATCCCCACATCGCTGCTGATTTCCCATGCGGAGGTGGTCCTATGGCGCCGATACCCTCACCCAGCTGCCGGCGGCGACACTTTTTCTTCGTCCCCAAGCGCCCGGTGAGGCCACACCTCTCACCTCCCTCCTATGGTGCCACCGCTGAGGCACCCCGGCTCAGAGCAACCAGATTACCTTGCATTGCCAACCCAACATTAAGTCTTCTCGCAACACACAACAACTTGGTACAGAAAACAACCGCTTTATTGATGCTAGCGGAAACATAGGTTTGATATTACATCAAGTAGCGAGGCCAAGCGGCACACACGGTGCGGCTGGACAATATGTACATTATTTAATGAACATGAAGGGGCCTCGATCACTATAACTAAGCGGCAGCGGAACAGCGACGAAGTGAAACTCCATAGCACAGGGACACCGATGTGGACGCGATTTAGACACGGGAAGCACTCCGATCCGATACGACTTTCTTGAAATTTAGCATGACACGCCAGCTCAGTACATTGAATGTACTTGCAAGCTCACAACAAGGATAAGCATAATGGCAAACAATATCATGACAATTAATCAGGTTTAATGCAATGCAAGACATATTACTGATGCGGTGAAATTAACTTGTGCACCGAGTCACTCGGACTCTCTTACCAGACGGGTTACCTCGTTACTGAACGGTGATCATACCCGGATCACAAATGAAACCAACACTTTGGTTCCCACCACAATCATCTTCATGATCTCACAAATCATCACATAACCAGTGCCAAACAATAAAAAATTTAGTGTGCAAGATTACTTATTAATGTTGATCCAGTTGGGGAACGTCGTATTTCAAAAATTTTACCTATGATCATGCAATATCTATCTAGGAGATGCATAGCAATGAGCGGGAGAGTGTGTCCACGTACCCTGGTAGACCGAAAGTGAAAGCGTTTAGTAACGCGGTTGATTTAGTCGAACGTCTTAGCGATCCAACCGATCCAAGCATCAAACTTATGGCACCTCCGTGTTCAGCACACGTTCAGCACGATGACGTCCCTTGAGCTCTTGATCCAGTTGAGGACGAGGGAGAGTTCCATCAGCACAACGGCGTGGCGATGGTGATGATGAAGTTACCGGCTCAGGGCTTCGCGTAAGCACTACGACGATATGACCGAGGTGTTAACTGTGGAGGGGGGCGCCGCACACAGCTAGGAACAATTGATGTGTGTTCTAGGGGTGCCCTCCCCACATATATAAAGGAGGGAGAGGGAGGGAGGCAGCCTAGGCGCGCCCAAGTAGGAGGAATCCTACTTGGGCCCCTAGTGCAATTCGCCTCCCTACCATATTTGGACAAGGGGGAAAGGAAGAAGGGGGGAGGGGAAGGAAGTAGGAGTCCTACTTCATACTTTCCTTTTCCTCCTCTCCTTTCCCTTTCTACCCACGTGGCTGGCCCTATAGGGGGCGCACCAGCCCCTTGTGGGCTGGTGTGTTCCCTTACTTGGCCCATTAAGCCCATATATTTGTCGGGGGTTGCCCGGAACCCCTTCCGATGACTCGGTATCAACCGGAACACTTCCGGTGTCCAAATACCATTGTCCTATATATGAATCTTTACCTCTCGACCATTTCGAGACTCCTCGTCATATCTGTGATCTCATCCGGGACTCCAAACAAACTTCGGTCATAAAATCACATAACTCATAATACAAATCGTCATCGAACGTTAAGCGTGCGTACCCTACTGGTTCAAGAACTATGTAGACATGACCAAGACACATCTCCGGTCAATAACCAATAGTGGAACCTGGATGCTCATATTGGCTCATACATATTCTACGAAGATCTTTATCGGTCAAACCGCATAACAACATACGTTGTTCCCTCTGTCATGGGTATGTTACTTGCCCGAGATTCGATCATCTGTATCATCATACCTAGTTCAATCTCATTACCGGCAAGTCTATTTACTAATTCCGTAATGCATCATCCCGTGACTAACTCATTAGTCACATTGCTTGCAAGGCTTATAGTGATGTGCATTACCAAGAGGGCCCAGAGATACCTCTCCGATACACGGAGTGACAAATCCTAATCTCGATCTATGCCAACCCAGCAAACACCTTCGGAGGCATCTGTAGAGCATCTTTATAATCACCCAGTTACGTTGTGACATTTGATAGCACACAAGGTGTTTGTCCGGTATTCGGGAGTTGCATAATCTCATAGTCAGAGGAACATGTATAAGTCATGATGAAAGCAATAGCAACAAAACTAAATGATCATTATACTAAGATAACGGATGAGTCATGTCCATCACATCATTCTCTAATGATGTGATTCCGTTCATCAAATGACAACACATGTCTATGATCAGGAAACATAACCATCTTTGATTAACGAGCTAGTCAAGTAGAGGCATACTAGGGACACTCTGTTTTGTCTATGTATTCACGCATGTACTAAGTTACCGGTTAATACAATTCTAGCATGAATAATAGACATTTATCATGATATAAGGAAATATAGATAACAACGTTATTATTGCCTCTAGGGAATATTTCCTTCAGATCCATGGTGTGACTTACTCACGAGCTATGTCCGTAACCGAGGATGCGGCTATCGATAGATTAAATACACTCTGCAGGGGTAGTGCGCTTTACCCACACCACTGAATGCATGGCCTCCTCTTCCCATTCGGGTGGACTAACGACATTCCGACAAAACCCTCCCATTGCCATGACACTCTCCCGGCCACTCCGACTAACTTCCCACTGGGCTAAGTCATGGGTGGCCCCGTGCCTACCAAAGGCATCAACGGCCACTGTCGTGGC
Source organism: Aegilops umbellulata (assembly GCA_032464435.1). Taxonomy (NCBI): domain Eukaryota; kingdom Viridiplantae; phylum Streptophyta; class Magnoliopsida; order Poales; family Poaceae; genus Aegilops; species Aegilops umbellulata. The sequence goes on along the minus strand of CP136059.1, from coordinate 356,065,627 downwards.
AAACACGGTCCCAAACAGGGACAAGGTAGCATAACAACAAACAGGCACACAAGGTTATGTCTACTTACCAGGCCAGGGTACCGCACGCCCATAACCTTCCCTTGTTGGAGGTACCGACCAGAGGCATGACAACAGACAGAATAAAGACCATCCCATAAAGGCAAATGTGGTTGCACTGGGAAAAAGTCGATTCAGTGGACCATGACTCGATCAACGTTATGTTCAAGTTGAATTAACATGAATTTTAACTTGAAATAAAATAACTCGAGTCACAATATGCCATGATCATGCAACTATTTGACATGCAAAACATACCACTCAAAGTAAACAGATCAACATCATCAAAGTTTCCTTCTTGCACTACTCATCATTAAACTTTACTGGTTTTTATCACTCATCATTTTGGTTATACCATAATATATTAAAATCAATTTATCACATAAAGAAACTATCACTAATCATAAAAACATAACCACACAATCAAAATTTCTTCTACGGACTTAAACTAGTTCATGCATTCAATCAGTACTATAACTAATTAAGCATTTCAAGCATGACAAAGTAACTAGCATAAGCAATATTCATTTAAATAATTAAATCCCTGAAAATAACTCATATTCAAGTTGGAAAAATCATAGATATTGAAATGACACCATACAAATGTTGGTGTGGCTTGCCTTAGTGCAGAGGAGGTTCACACTCCTCCTGGTTATTTTCAAGACAAGCTTCTCCCTATGAAAATAATTAAAAACAACAAAATAAAATATCAAGAACCACTCTAAAAATCACCAGAAATTCTAGACAACAAGGAAAAATCTCCATTTTGGTGTGCTGCTAGAACTTTTCAAAACAAACACAATGCAAAAAGAATCAACTCATTTGGACTTATGGTTTAAGAGTTATGGTTGGTCAAAGTTTCTGGTCAAAATTTGATTTAAATTTGAATTAAAAGAAAAACTAGGGGGGTGACGTCGATGTCGTATTCCAGGAATACGCCTCCACTCATACCGCTTCGGGCATGAGCGGTGAGGCTGACAGCGGGCCCCACACGTCAGGTCGGGAGAGAGAGAGAGAGAGAGAGAGAGAGAGAGAGAGAGAGAGAGAGAGAGAGAGAGAGAGAGAGAGAGAGAGAGAGAGAACATAGATGGTCGGCGCTCTGCCGGTGCTTTACCCGGCGAGGAGGGCTCAGCGGCTAGATCGAGAGGGATAGATGGATAGAGGAGACGCCCGCGCACCTGCCTGTACCTGTGGCTTGGCTAGAGTTCGACGGACGGGGTCGGAACAGGCTTGTCCAGCGGCTATAGAAAGCGGAGCTCACCGGAGTTGAGGACGACGTCGACTTGGGGCTGCACCAGGGGCTCCAACAGGTTCGGATGGCACCAGTGGACCACTAGAGAGTCGCCGGAGGAGTGGACTGAGCTCGAGGGGCACCGGAGTGAGGAGGAGGGGTTGTGGGGATCGTCGATGAGCTCTGGTCGGGGACGGCGGCCAGAGGCCTGCCCGACCGGGCTGCGGCTATGCTACGGGTTTGTGGAGGCTGTGTGGTGAGCTTGGAGTGCTCGGAGAGGCTAGAGGGGTCCAAATTTATAGCCAGAGGGGGAGGGGTACGTGGCTCCGCCGGAGCTCTCTGGAAGCGGTGCACGGCGAGGAGGAGCGCCAGCGAGGAGGGGGCAACACTTCAGAGCTCACACGGGCACTGTGAATCTCAAAGACGAGCACAGGAGGCGGTGGGAGAAGAAGACAGGGGCACAGTGTCACAACCCTAGTCAGTGTTGCATTAGAAAGACGCATCAGGTCTAGATTTTTCCCAGAAACCTGAAATGGGGATGAACTAACCCCCCAGCACCACCTAAACCAACTAGGGTTACTAAATAATTTTCTCAATGAACCTGAAATGCCCTTCAAAAATGTCCATCAATTTTGTCTTGGTTTGGAACCTCTGCCAAAATTGGTTCACATTTTTCTAGGACACCTAAGGTCACTAAATTAAATCATATGCTATATGCAATTGGGCATTTAAATGCTATATATTATCTTAAGTGCTGAATTAATTCTGAACTTAAGTGTGGGCTATTAGGAATTATCCTAACAGAGCCCACAATTATTTTCCGGATTTTTGGAAACGTTTTAGTATTTTTAATAAAGCCAAAAACATTTGCAGAAAATAGAAAACTGGAATAAATAGAAAAGAGAGAGAGAGAGAGAGAGAGAGAGAGAGAGAGAGAAAGGCCAGATGCCATTTACCTGCACTGGGCAGGCCCACCTGGCCCGTGCCAGTCATCACCCACCTCTGCCAGTAGGCAGAGAATGGGGCGGTGCATGCGCGCCGAGCTTGCCACGCAGCTCCCTACTCGTCTGCGTCGCCTGGACAGCGCGGTGATGCCTCGAAATGCCTCCTCGGTGCCGCCCCGACCTCACCGACACTCCATTCGCCCCCCTGCACCTCTCCCTCGCCCTCTTCCACCATGGCCGACGTAGCTGCAGCCGCACCGCAGACGTAACCGCGGCCACTGTCGCCCCCTCGTTGCCCCACCGTGTCCAGCAGCTTCACCATCGTCCTCTCCGTCGAGTAGACCGAGCCCCGAGCGCTCGTTCGCCCTGAAGCCACCGGAGATCCCCCTTGCTGCCTTGTCGCCGGAGACCCCCCTAGCCGCCTCGTCGCCGTCCAACCTCCTCCAAGCCCGCCGTTCGTTCCCCTGGAACCGCTGTGAGCTCCTGCCCCTTCTCCCCACTCTGTTTGCCCTACCGGGCACCATAGTGACTGCACCGAGCTCGCCCGCACCCGCCACCGCCTCTGCACATCGCCGTCATGGCCACAGCCACGCTGGCTCGAAACTGAGCACGCTACCGCACTCACCGCATCCCCAAGAGCCCGCAACACCACCCCATGCACCTCGCCATGCCTCCTAGCGACGAACCCGAGCTCGCCCGAGCTACGGCAGCCGCCAAGCTCGCCGTCGGCGTCGTTTTCGGCGACCCCGGGCTCCACCACCACCACCAATCAACGCGGCTCACTCCCAGCTACGCGTAGGAGCACTCCGCCGTCGATTTGGTCGTCGAAGTGCGCAACCCGCACTGCCCCGCCGCGTCTGGCCTCGCCGGCGGCTAAACGCCGGTGGTTAGCCCCGGTTTGACCAGGGGTTTGACCTCCCCTAGGTCAATGACAGGTGGGGCACTGCCCTGCTAATTAACCTAGGTTAGGACTAACTAAATTTAGTTAGTTTAATTAACCACTGACATGCGGGACCCACTAGTCAGGTTTGACCTGGACCGCGCCGTTGACTGCTGACATCACAGTGTCGCAATGCAGACGCAATAAAGTATTTTCTGGATTTATTTATATTCACGAAATTCCAGAAAATGCTATAAACTCCAAATAGAAAGTTCTATATATGAAAAATGATCCGAAAAATCCAATCTATCCATCTGTACTGGTTTCATGCATGCTAAAGCAACTTAACCTTGCTGTTTAGATGAAACTAGATGATGCACTTATATGAGATGATATTTTGGGTTTGCATTTGAATCCTTGATTCAAATGAACTCAAACCAACCTGTTTATAGCTGCATTAGGCAAAACACACTCATCTTGCCATGTCATTTGCATGCATCATATTGTTGCATATTGCCATGTATTGATTGTGTTACGGTGTGATTTGTGGTAGGTTCTGTCTCTGAGGATATTCACGAGTATCCAGCTGAAGGGCAGTACCCCTCTACCACTCTGTTAGGCAAGCAACCCCATTGATCATTTCAATACAAACCCATCTTCTTGCTCCTGCTCTCGTTTACAACATTAAGACAACAACGTTTCAAACTGCTGTGTGTTGCGGTAGTTGAACCCACTTCCTCTGCATGACCTGTCATTGCCATAGTAACTAGATGAAACCCACTAGCATGTGTACGAGTTGATTGAGCCATGTTTGTGTTTCCTACCATGCTATGCCTGCTATGCTTAGAGTCATGTCAGGTCTGGCTCATCTGGGTGACGAACTGGAGTAAATGGTTGTGTCGGTAACGAGAGTGAGGTGTTGAAGATGATTTGGTAAAGGTATCGATGAGAGGCCATGTAGGAGTACATGGTGGGTTGTTTCATTGAGGCCGTCCTTAAGAACTGAGATCAGTATGTGTGATTTAAGATCAGCTACTACCACACATTGGGCCCTGAAATATGACCCCGCTCGACTTACTGACCCCTCTCGTCCTCCGTCCAGGAGTTGCAAGTACTTTCTGGTGTTTGTAGTTGCTGGAGGCCGTGCGCAGCGCTGACCTTAGGGGTGGGCTGTGATGCGGTAGGCACGTGGCACGGTGTACCGAGTCACCCGTTTGGTGTCTCGGGAAACCTGCACACGTCGTTTGGGGCCGTTGAGGACACCCCGGCCGGATTTCCTTGCGGATGGAACCCGAATAGGCGATAAACCTGGACTAGAGACTTGTGTGGTTAGTCAGGTCGTGGTCTACACCCACGTCTGCTTTCGCTTGAAGTCTGTCGAGCACATGTCATGTGCAGACGCTAAGTGGTGTAAACATATGTGAAGAAGTACACCCCTGCAGGGTACAAAACTATTCGAATAGCCACGTCCGCGGTAAAGGACTACTTGGTCGCTTATGCAGTTCATAGACAAGTTAATGGTTACTACTAAAAGACTCAAGATAAGTGTGAGTGCCGCGGATGGCCCTCTCGTAGGTTGACGAGGGAGGATCCACGGTGGAGTATTGTGATGGTGATTAGTGGACTCGTGTGCACAAAATCATTTACAAGTTGTGTCAATCATAGGATTGCTTAGCCAAGAGTCAAAGCTGGCTTGCTGCAATAACTCCACTATCCTTCTTGAGAATGTGCATGTACAGTAGGATCTGTTGTAAGACTTGCTGAGTACCTTTGTACTCATGTTGCTTTAATAATTGTTGCAGAAGAGAACACCGCCCCCTCCGATGGGTTCTATGTAGATATCGACGTTGACGAGTGACTTGCCGCCCAGGTGGTGACCTGAGCTTGTGGAGGGCCTTTGTAGATAGACAGGCTTCGTCAGGCCTTCTTTCTTTCTAGTTGTCTGTACTCAGACAAGTTTGCTTCCGCATGTGCTTGTATGCTTGTATGACTTGAGTGTCGGGTCGTGTGACCCCTACCTGTATGGATATGTTATGTATGGCTCTCCGGAGCCTTTAAATAAATTACTTTGAGTTGTAGAGTTTTGTTGTGATGCCATGTTGTATTTACACATATCGAGCATATTGTGTGTATGATTGAAATGCTTGGTATGTGTGTGATCCGACAACCTAGTTGTTTATCCTAGGTAGTCTCTCTTATGGGGAAATGTAGTCTGGTGCTTCCACTGAGCCTTGGTAGTCTGCTACAACCCGGTTTACCGGAGTCCTACTAGCCCTGTACTACTACTCCGGAACACTTAGACTAACCGGCATGTGATTCACTTCGTTCCTGTGTTTGTCCCTTTGGGGAAATGTCACGCGGGTGACATCCGGATTCCTGCTAGCCTGCTACAGCCTAGTTTACCGGAGTCTTGTTAGCCCAGTTGCTAGAGCCCGGATTCACACGCTGCCGACCGACATGCTCGATGCTGATTCATGTATGCATGTCCCCGTATGTTAGTGCCACTTTGGGTTCACGACTAGTCATCTCGGCCTGGGTTCGCTGTCATATTGAGGCTAGCGACACAATCATATACATGAGCCAAAAGGCGCAAACGGTCCCGGGCCAAGTAAGGCGACACCCGTGGGAATACAGTGCGTGAGGCCGCAAAGTGATATGAGGTGTTACATGCTAGATCGATGTGACTTAGAATCGGGGTCCTGACAGCGTTGGCATCAGAGCCGGACTGCCTGTAGGTTCGTTAAGCCAAACTGGTCAATGTCGAGTCTAGAAATGCTTTAGTTATATGAGTATTATTCAGTACAAAAATTCAAAGCTGCATATGCAAGTCCAATTCCTGCACTGACTGACCAATCTCAGTGGCCTGAGGTGGAAATAGAATTTACCTTGTGCCCCCCTGTCACTAGAAGAAAGGTTGGGAGGCCTAAACAGAGCAGATTCAAAGCTTGGTTTGAGAAAGGTGGTTGTAGTAAGAAGGGGAAAAAGGAAAAGGAAAAGAATGATAAGCCCAAAAGGGCTCAAAAAGGTAACAAAAATAGGTGCAAGTTGTGTGAGGTACTTGGGCACAGAATTGGTTCATCGAAGTGCATCTACACTCCTCGGAGGCCAAAGTATGTTTATGTTAATGTTTTTGCAAGTTTTTTATTTTGCTACTTGTTCTAGTATCTAACCAAGTCAAATGCTTTATTTTTTAGGAGGAAGCGTGCAGAAAAAGCCCCACCTCTTGTTGTTGAACAATGCTGGCCAGTGAAAAAAGCAAGACTCAATGGCTATAGAAGGAAGAGCACTAAGCAGATAAAGTTTGGTGACAAAGATATGGAGCTAACTGAAACTGTTACTGCTGAACATGAGCTAAGTGTTTCTGTTTTGGATGATGTGATGCATACTGAATCTGTTTTGCAGATGCTAGGGCAATCTGAAACTGTTGCAGATGAAGCAACTGTTGTGCTGCCATGCGAATCTGCTTTGACAACTGTGTTGCCATATTTGGAGGTTGTGCTGCCAAGTGTTGAGTTGCAAACTGAAGTAGTTGAACAATGTGTGCCATCTACTCAATCTACAGAAGTGCAAACTTAAGAAGTGGGACATGGTCAGGTGCAAAAGTTGAAGGGGCCTAGTGGAGTTTACAAGAAAACCAAGGGGCCAAAAAGCAAGAGCATCAGCATCAACAAACTATGCGCCGTGGAACCAAACGGTGGAAAAAAGCAGAAGAAATCGAGTGGTAGAAAGAAGCAAAAGAAATAGAGTCGAAATCATTCGAATTTGATGTGAAAACTTAAGTTTGTTGTCATTGGATGTGAAAAGTTATGTTCTTTCATGTGAAAACTTATGTGCTATGATGTTGATTTGACTTGAAATAAAATTCAAATTTGAACCTATCTCCAATATTTTTTGAGTTCATTTGTTTGTTCTGTGATGTTGCATCGTTTTATGTACTACTATGCACTTTAGTTCATAAATCCAACCCTTTTTGTGAAGTCCAACTCATAGTCACTGAAAATGTTGTCCAAACAGGCTCCAAAGTAAGGGAAAACGGCCCATTTCTAAGCAAGTTTTTTTCGACCTTCTCAAAATCACCCCAAAAAAGATTTTCTTAGCTTATATTATACCTATATAGGATCAATATGAAGTCTCACCTTTTTTTGAATAAGTATTCATATTATTTAATTTATTTTTGAAAAAACACACTTTAATACAAAGTCAGCAATGAAACAAGTTTAAAATTTTAAAATGCAAAAATGACTTCGGATCCTCCTTAGTCACTCTAAAATGAAGCTAAGGTGATGTTTTTGATTTTTTTTGCATTTTCAAAACCTCAAACCCTCTTCTCACTCCTTTGAACTCTATGCAACCTCAGTCGAGATAGTCCAATTTGTGAAGGTTTTTTCATGCAAAGATCATTAGATCAAGTTTATCATTTTATATCATAACTATGTAACATAAAAAGGCTATATGCGCAGGTTTTTCATTTTTTTAGATTTTTTTTGAATTAGTTATACACATTTGAATGTTCAGTCAAACCTTTCAAAACCCCGTTGACTGCCTCCAAAACCCATGTAACCCTAGCGCCAAATGTCCACCGTCGATCTAACCCTAACGCCAAACTGCGGCCGTCGGATAGGCCTTCTAGAAGGATTCCGCGGGGGCGATCCGTGGGAGCCCTGATTCTCCAATCTGATTGACCACCGTTTTCTCTCTCTGACGAACAGATAACGTTGAGCGGGGGAGCATCTAAGTGGCCGTTGGGCCGAGCGGATCGGGCCCGGCAGAGCCTGGCGTGCGTGCGCACGGCCGTCGAGAGGGGGGATGGGCTGCATGCGAGAGGGTCAATGACATGTGGGCCATCCCTGTCCCATGCATGCCATGCAACGTCGCAGCCTAGCTATTCTGTGCTCGTGAACGCCTAGCCATTTGCATGCGGGCTTGCATGCACGCATCGACGTAGTAAAACAAGGTAGGGGCGCAGCGTATAGGTACATCGCATTTAAGCTATTTTAACAAATGCATGTTTGAACGAGACGGACACGTCGGTGGTGCAACTCCTTTTTCAGTGTCATGCGCGGATGAACGAGCCTGTTTCCCACGCGGCGTCACCGCCGATGCAAGTGCATGAAATGATGCATCTCGCCTGTGCCGCCCGTGCCTCTTTGGATGCTCTGCCCGCCGTTTTTTGAATTAATGCCCGCAATTACTTATGCCAGTGCGAACGGAGAAGAGAAAACGATCGAGAAGGCACCGTGTACACATTGACCACGGCTGCAACGCGGCTATAAAAGGGCACCATTTCCTCATCCTCTCACACTCATCTCTCAAGCCTCCTCCCCTTCTTCTTTTCGAGCCAAATCCACCACTCGAGCCACCATGCAGTTCAATGGCCCTACCTACCGTCGCCCTCGCACCGTGCCGGAGAGGCAGTACCCGGCCGGAGTCGTCGTCGAGAATAGCCTGAGGGTGTGGGCCATCTCTAGGTGGAGGGGCCCTAGAGAGTTGGCTCGCTTCTTCCTCCAGGCCGGCTACCGCCACCTCCCTCCGGGCACTCCACCCATGTTCCACCTCCACGAGCAGTACGATGGCAACGCCAACGGCTTCGTCATCGGCCTCTACGTCACCTTCACCAACCCCTACGACGCTCACCACCTCCTCGGCGAGGTGTTCTGGTGTGGATGCGAGTTTATCGCGTTCACGACCTACAACATCTTCACCAACTTCCACCACATCTTCCCTCACCCCAACGGCATGCACACCCTCCCCTACCAGATGCCGGAGAACGACGAGTGAGGGGCCCAAGGAGGAGGGGCCAAGGAGTGGCAAGGAGGAGGGGCCAAGGAGTTGTTCAAGTGCGAGTCTTCTATCTATCTAGTTTGTGTTTGTGTTGGTTCGGGCGTGTGTGCCCGTGTCTTCTATATATCTAGTTTTAATTATTTTCCTTTCATGTTTTATGAACTATATGTAGTGGGGGGATGCCCCTCTATATGTTCTATCTATCTATGCTACTAGGGTACCCGATGCCCCTCTATCTATCTATATGTTTTTTTGGTCCTAAAGTTTCTCCATTGCATTTTATTTATGTGGCCATGTGTACTAAAAAATGCACTAAAACATGATCCAATCATCTAAGTTGTTGTTAGCACGTGTCTAGTTAATTATCTTCCTTTTATGTTTTATGCACTATAGTTGTAAGGGGATGCCCCTCTATGTTCTAAGGAGATGCTACTAGGGGCACACTAGATGTCTTCTTTTTTTGAGAGGGGCATAACCTTTTTCGGTTGAAACAAAGCGAGTAAAAACTTTGAAAACACCATAGCACAAGTCAAAAAAAATTTAAAAAATGGTGCTTGGTTGAAATAAACTAGAACCAAACAATTGCAACTTTTTTGGTTCACAAAGACTGCAAGTTAGACTGCTAACTAGAACCAACCTTTTGTTTTAGCCGAAACAACACGGGACCCTACCATCGGACACGATAGCTTATGCATAAAAATAGCTCAAATAATTATCAGATGAGTTATCTCAAAAAAAGGTGACTACATGAAACTTAAAATTTGTGAAATAACCTAAAACCGAAAAGATATATCGATGTCAATGACCGTGTGCACTTTTTTTTGCACTAGCTACACTTCTTTTATCAATGGGCCTAGATATGTTCTATTCGGCCCTGCCTAACTTCTATATGGGCCTGGCCTTTTCGGGCAACTGTGGACGAACCTTTTTTTCCTTTTCTCCCTCTACCACTGAAACTAAAACTGATGACGAACTGAAGAGCTAAAAAAACGAGGCCGAAACAGAGTGGAGAGGACATGCTGAATTCGTACAGCGCAACACTTTTATTCAAATATACATATGATTACGATTACAAATGATGCCCAATCTATTCACTTACGACTAATTATCATCACATAAACAAAATGCGAGAGCAATTACACAAACATAAAAAAGTCCGGCCATCAGCCCCATCAAATTGCCCTACTTCTGCAATTCGATGAGTTTCTTCATCTGCTTGTTCAGCTTCTTCAGCTTTGTCGTCACTACTGCATCCTCCACAGTAGCCCCAATGGAATGGGCAGATCCAGGGGCCCCAGATCCAGACGCGCCCAATCCAAACTTGCCCAACTTCTCCGCCTACAACGGTAAATCGAGCTCCCCTAATGCACCCTCCAGTTGAATCCGCTCTATGTACTCATCTAGCCACTCAAAATGGGTGCATTGCTTCAATTTCTGAAATTGGAAAGATGAACCCTAAATCCCAAATCCGATGAAAAATGGGGAAAAATTGGGCAAATATGAAATTGGGAGACAAAAAGCAAAATTGGCATATTGAGAAGTAAAATCTCACCTTTCCCTGCTCTGGTTTGCTCTCGCATTTCACGAATTCCCGCCCAAGGTTGCCATTCTTGTCGGTCGTTGTGACTAGCCGCTTCAGGGGTGCGATACGTGGGCATGCAGGGCACCTTGTCATGGGCACTGCACCATAGCGCGGCCATGAGCGGTGGGAGACTGAAGCGGAGCTCGACATTGCTAGGCCGCGGCCCGGAACGGCGTTGCTGCGCGTCGTCGCCGGAGAAGAAGAACAACAACGATCGGGGAGGGGGGAGGGGGGGGGAGGATGGGCTCGGGTGCTGCACGGCTCGGGCCACGGCTCGGTGTCCTCTTGTACCAATGCTGACCTGGATAAGTTAATGGGTCCCACGCTGTGGGTCCTGCTCACCTGACCAATGCTGAGTTGGATAAGTTAGTGGGTCCCACGATGTGGGTCCCGCTCACCTGATTCGAGTTTTAAACATGTGTCTTTGGATTAGGCAGCAGTGTCGCATAAGAGCTATTTTTTCCAACGCAGATGTCGCATGAGAGCTATTTTTTCAACGCAGACGTCGCATGAGAGACAATTCACACCAACCTCGTCGCATGGGAGCTATTTGCCCGGTTTGGCTGGGAACTACCCCAGATTGTGTGCTTGATGTAATCTCGGATGAGATTCCGAACGCATTTCAGTAAATAAAGCGGCAACGTTGACCTAAAAACAACCTGTCCGTCTCTATAGGGCGCGCCGCGCCTGAACCAGTGTGGCCCAAACCCACCGCCCAGCTTATCTAACCTCCCGATGGCCTTCCCAATACGTGCCGCCGCCGGCCAGCCTCCACCCCGCGCGCCCGCCGGCGACCCTCCACCCCGCGCGCCCGCCGGCGACCCTCCACCCCGCGCGCCCGCCGGCCACCCTCCACCCTTCGCGCCCGCCGGCCGAATCCCTCCAAGCCGTGCCGGCGGCCTCCCTCCCCGCGCGCCCGCAGCGTCCCTGCGCCTGCTCCGGCCACCTCCCTCTACCAGCGCCGCCGTCTTCCCTCCACCCCAGCACTCGTCCTCCCTCCACCCCAGCGCCGCCCGCCTGCCTCTCACCCCTCCGATTCCCTCGCCCACCGCCACCACCTTCTCCCGCCCCCGCGGCCTGGCCAAGATCCACCGGGGCCTCCGTTCCCACCGCTGGTGTGACCGTCGACCCCGCTAACACCTCCATTCGCCGCCACGGACGCAGTGGCCCCGCGTGCCACCGCCTCCTCCCTCGGGCCAGTTGGTTCCGTCGGCCTCCTCGCCGCATCCGGCCAATTCCGGCGGGACCTCGGCCGGCCGGACACACTCCCTCGAACTGTCGCGCGTCCTTCGTCGAACGGCCGGACCCGGTGTCCTCCTCCAATATGTGCAGGTTGCTGCTCTCCTCTGCTATCTCTCTCGGCGTGATGTTGCTGCTCCTCTCAAGTCTCATTTTGCTGACCTTTTGATTTCAGAGAAGCTGCAGAACAAGAAGGAAAGAAAAACCATGTTTTATATTGTTGTTATTTCGCGGCGGTAGTCTGCGGCACTTGGTAATTTTTCATCAAGACGACAATGCGGTTAAATAGCAGCAGAGAATTCTCTCACTCTTTGCGCCTCGTTGAAAAATCAAGCATGGGCATCCTTCAGTGGTGAGAAGCCGTGGGGGTCAAGTACGTCCAACTCGGCAGTCCAACTCGGCGAGATTCACGTTATCGTCGCCCCATGTTAACTAGCAAGACCACCGTGCTTCTCCGCCGGCACTATCAGGTACTCACCCCTGGTCACGTCTCTTGCTTACTGATTCATTTCGCCCCTGTTCGTAAGAAGAAAAATGAACACTGAGAAAAGTAGGTATTAAGCCAAGTATATAATACTTATGTCCTTCAGGTGCTTGCTTTAATGCCTAAACAAAGATCTATTTAGTTCACTTCAAAATTTAATTTTAGTCAAGCTCATCGTGAGCAGTAGTCCAAGTCCTCAACTCCTTGATGTCTCGTTCTCGAGCAGGATGGCATTGGAGACAACATCCAACGGTCCTCTGCCTCTGCTCGCCCTGCCTTCATCACTGGGGGTGCAAAAACAGGAATTCTCATTCTGAAAAACCTACAAAAAACATCAATTTATATTGATAATTGTTCTAGTCCTTATGTTACAACAGTGCAATGAGAAAAAACTCATCAGTTCAAAAAGCATGGACATGCTAATGTTGTAGTGATCTCGCCATTAATCCTCAAAGTTCAATACCTAGTGCCAAATCATCCGATGAATATAGGTAGTGCAGTATCTGTTACTGAGTTAGTGTGATGAACCGTCGCCACCAAATAATTAGTGGACTGACCAACCTCTGTGAGGCGCCACGCCCCCGCCTCCCACCTCCGTCGATGCGCCACGCCCTCGCCTCCCACCTCCAGCGACGGACCATGGATCAGCCTCCGCAGGGGCGGCCACCGGTGGGAAAGTGGAGCATCAGCAACAACCACCTCCGCCCTCCTGCTCCTCCCCGCCGTGCGGCGACCACCTCCGTCGCCCTGAGTTCCCAGCTGCATGCATTCAGGAGCAAGAAAAAAGAGAGGTTAATTGTCCGCCCACACTGCCTCTCCTCCCAAATCCACACTAGTATTATCACAAAAAGCAGAGGATGTCTATTTTATTTCCTGAAACACAAAGTAGGTATTCTCAGTTCAGTACCTGAGCTATCTCAAGTTCTTGGAAAACATATAAAACAGTACGGTGTTTGTGCAAAAAATTCAGACTATTTTCCAATGATACAGCAGTTTACTATATGGTAGAATTGTAGTTGTTCAGTAAAAAGGTTCACTACCCCAACTGGGGGATTTTCAATCCGTTTCGTCTTTCTTTTCCAACTGAAAGTTGTAGCAAATGTGAACTGAAGCTGTAGTGGAGCAAATTAGGAATAGTTGCCTACTTTTTTGCCACTGCTACCTTGCCACCTAGATTAATGCTACTACTCTACTACTACTTATCGTGTTGCTAAACCTCGTGTTCTGGACAATTTGTGGGAAAGTGTGGAGGCGCAAGTTGCTCCGCGACTGAGGAAGGCGCACCCTGGTGCTTGCCGTGGCTGAAGACGGCCTCCAACCGCCGGGCCCAAAGCAGCCAGCCTTTGTTCGCATGCGCGTCTCCTTCCTGCTTCACCTAGGTATGCGCCACCACCCGCTGCGCTCGATGCTCCCTACTCCCATAGCCGTCCTCAGTTCAACCCCATGGCATCGAGATGGTCGAGTTAGTCGCGAGCAGCAGTCCGCTGTACCTAGAAACTAGATTTTTATCTGCAACATCAGTTCACCGTACCTAGAATAATCAGTTCGATCCATCTCCTGATTCTGAAAATATGAATTGTGTTTACTGCCAAAATTGATGCTCTATAGTTCACCATGTATATATGTCATCAGTTCAAAAAAGACGTACAGAAAAAGTTCAATTGTATGTGTTAAAACCCAGTTTTGTTTTATACTATATGTCAGATTATTACAAAATACAATAAAAGATTTTGCTCATGTGGCTGTAAGCTCTAACCATATGGCAACAAAGAGAGAATGAGTATGAAATATTGTTGTTTCCGTGTTGTTAAGTTCAGTATGTATTCCGTTTTCAGTACGTAAACAAGCACACAGGATCTTTATAAGATAAAAAATTACAAAATGGAAATCTACAAGTTCAACTACATATTTTACAACAATTGAAAAAACAAAAAATTACATCAGTTCAATGACAGAAAAACATCAGTTCGAAAAGTTTTCGATTCTTGAACTGATAGCTGAAAGATACGATATGTGTACTGTTGATAATCTCAAACATGTTTTACTCAACTTTAGAAAACATGTAATATTGTTGTGCTGCTTTGCAGTGTGACGACAAGGACGACGTCGCCTGATGGATAATTTTACAAAGGTAGTTGTCCTTAGTGTTCCTATTTGGCATATGCAAGCTGTTGGATGTAATGTGCATGAGAAAATCATCTTCCGTATGTGGACTGAATGAAAAGTTGTGCTGCACTTTTGTGTTTTGGTGGTTTAAGTCAATAAGAGATAGATGTGTGTGGTGAAAAATTGCAGAATTTCGAGTCGAACAATGGCAAAAATTCAGAGGAGACAATGGGAGAAGTTCAAAGAAAATTCGGACTTGTATAGTAACGGAGGAAGCAGCAGCGCCGCCCGGTCTAGGAGGCCGTTCAATGTCCCAGCGCCTCCTTCCGAGTCATCGTGAGGTACGCCCTGCTTGAAATCTTTCCTCTCCATCTCCCGACAGTGAAGATTTTCATGCCCTGCGTTCGAACTGCCATCTTATTTTGAATTGAACTAGGGCTGCTCTTGCTTCAGACCTGAGGGAAGAAGGAAGAACCTCTCTCTTGTAGGCAGTAATATTGCTCTCTCATATCATCTCTCATCTCGTAGTAATATTTTGATGAATGTGTTACTCAAAAAACAAAATGTTGTATTGACATTCAGTAGCTTAGAGAGAGTAGCATAGAGAAACATTGTTGTGTTCTGGATGACAAAGAACACATGTGACAGTAAGTCCAGGTATTTCTACATGAGGAGTACAAAATTACTTTTACTGAGAGTTCACTTGAATCCTTGATAGCTACTGGCCATAGGAACTTAACCCAGAAAAAATGTGCAAAAAAGAACCATTTTGTACTACCATTAGTCGTCGATGCTGTGTAATGTTTTATTTTTTTGCACATAATATATAGAGGCACAATCTGTGTAGAAAGCACATCAGATGTGCTATTCTAGATGCAAAGCAATTAATAACCCAAATTAGCCTCTGCAAGCAAAGTTAGGACCATTCTTCTAGTAAATCCTACCAAATCCATATATGAATATGCATAGACCCTAGCAAATCGGCAGTTGCGCGAACAAAACAACACAGTGTACCTGAAATCAATCGAGGAGAGGCTGACCAAACTAACAACATGATGCTCTGCTTTGGGCTTTTGGAGTCACGTGCATCAGGACATCAGGCTTCTAGAAAGAAGGTCGGCCGCCGTGTGATTCGGCCAAGTGACGGAGGGGAGTGACCTGGGCGGTGGCCTCAGCGACGGAGGGGCCAGTCTCCGCGGCCGCCATGGGTGGGCGAGACGGCGGCCTCCCGAGCGTAGCGTAGGCGGAGGAGCGCAGGGAATTTCGGGTAGGGCAGGGTTAGCAGCAGCCGTACCGTTTACAGCGTCTGTATATCCCCGTCCCGCAAAAACCCTTTACGGGCGGCCCGTAAATTTTTATGCAAGAATAAAAGCAACTTCCAACAGTTCCTAGTACTCTCTTCGTCTTAGTTTCTTCATTAATTTTTTGCTGTTTTTTCATACTTGTTACACTTCATCCTAGTTTCTTCTTGTATGTTTTCTAGTGCCGTCGCGAACCGCTTTGAACGAGCTGGAGCTATCACTGCCTCCAATTAGAGAGCAGCGTCAAGGCACTTGTTAATTATTTCCATCCTTTCTTTTTCTGGGAACATCAATCATTGTAAGATCAGAAACAATTAGCAGGGTGTATTAATATGTTCGAGGAAAAATCTATGTGGAAAGCACATTGGAGGTGCTATGTAGACACACAGCTATAAGCATCGACAAACCTTTTTACATGTTTTGAGAGATTAAACATTATAGTGCATATGGTACTCAACTTAAATCCAGTCTGGGTCTGTAGCAGTCAGGTGATGAGTGCATTTGGACCCATCGTTTCATTACTTCAGTCTAGATATCGTTCATATTTTTCTCGGGTTATCTCTTTAATTGCCTGCTAATCACTAATTAAGGGCAAGATGTTACAGACCTCGTCACTCAATCCTATATATCCAACAAGGGAATGATACGTACTTCAAGAGCCTAATAAAATTGGCAGCATACAAATTACACCATTAGTACTGTTCATCCACAACCTGTTGAACTTTCAAACACACCCTCTTCCTATCTAGCATAATAATCACGAGATTCAGCAATAGATTCCACGTACATGCGGCTGCTAGTAGACCAGAGCAATAGGTTCAGCAAAAAAGAAGAAAATGATTGGTATCTAGCAAAAGCTTACCTCTTTTTGCGCTGTTGTGCATTGAAAGATGGAGAGAATGTTTCTTTACCAACGTGTTTCCAATTGCTCCTAATGTCATGAACACCACAGAGTGAAAGCTTCTAGTAAATCAACTCTGAGGATCTGCTATATATGTAAATATCCTCCTGGAGAGTTACGGTCCACTGCGCTATTTAGTAAATCAACTGTACCAGGAAGCAGTCAGACAGGTAATTAAGTTGTTTTAAATGTGTTGAGAAACTAAACACATAGTGCAATATGGTATTGAACTCGAAAAAGTAGCACGGCTATCCACTCTGGATCAGGTCATCAGGCTGCTAGAGCAGAGCAAGAAGGTTGGCGTATTGCAGTCAGGTGATGAGTGGCATCTGTACCCATCGTTTCATTAGTTTAGTCTGGGACTCTGGGTATCGTTGAGATTTTTCTTGGATTATCTCTTTAATTGCCTGGTAATAAGAAATTACTTTTGCGATGTTGCCAACAAGAAAAATGCTAGGTACCTAGCATAGGCTTACCTGTTTGAGTTATTTTCTGGTGAAATATAGGCAGATTGCTTTTACCTGAACTTGATTATCTTTCTAACATGTACTTATACCAGCTTCATTAGATTTTGTGTTGGTGCTTGTAACACAATCAGTTCAGATCTCGATAGACCACAAGTTCAAGTTCATTAGTATTTGTAAATGCTGGTAGCAGTACTAGTATTTACAAATTTGTAACCTAAGAACTAAGCTTGCATCTTGTTACTTCTATGGAAGCATTGACCTCGTAATTTTATTGGACCAACCACTAACATAAGAATTAGACATGGTGCTCAGTGTATTCTCTCAATCTTGGTTGTTCTTACAGTGCTTATAATCTTGACATCTTTGATGAATCCAGCCCGAACTGAAGCATGTCGGCAGGCCGGGCCTCAAAAGGCCCTTCTCCCGCTACTGTCTCGATCTTGAACTGATGTTGTTGTCATCTGTCTACCTCCTTCCTCGGTGAGCCCATGTTCTTCTGCTCTTGACGCTCAAGCCGCCTGCACTTCTTTTCTCAGTTCGAAAATTCCCAAAGCATCAGTACTATGTATCAGGATACACCATGTTTGTTCTGCAGATTTCCATTATGCTTGTATGTCCTCGTGTACTGCAAGTTCATTAGCTGAAGTTTAGAATCGAGAGAACTACAAGTTCATTAAAATTGAAAAACATACAACTAAATTCCTCCTGTACTGTATTATTATCACTGTTCTGAAAAAGTTGATGTGGTTTTAGTTAAATATATCATAACAAAATTCTTTTCAAAACTTAATTCTCATGTCTATGGATTGTTCAAGCTTTTCCATCATTACTAAAAATGTGTCACTAGCATATAAGTTCAAAACACAAACTTTTCTTGGGAAGAAATTCAGTCAGTGAAACTATATAAACTATGCAAGTTCAGTGATGATGACACCGTCAATTCGGATGAAAACACATTTAAAATTACAATCTTTTTTTCTACTTCTATAAGTTCATGATCAACCCTGAGATAGTTCAAATAATCTAGTCATATAAGTCGAAATAATCTATTCACTTGTATTATTTTGTGCTCACACTATTTACTATGTTGTGTGACAGGTTGATGAAGATGTTGATTTTACAAAAAGATCAGTGAAGCATTGGGCAATGGACACACTATCTTCATGAGATGCTGTACTGCACGACATACTTCCATTAGTTGAAGATGATACATGGAGCAGTGACCGCTCAACACTTTTTTTTGTGATAAATGCTATCATGATTTATTCTATGTATTATATTGTATGATCGGGAGAACTAAAGTTCATGTGTTGTCGGTGAAAATTTTCAAAACATTTTGTTTAGTAAGAACTTTTTTTTATCAAATGATAAACCTATGTTAATGGAAAACAGTAGTTGAGACGAGAGAAATCCAAAACATTGTTGCAAAAAGAAACACATGATTTTTTCTATTTTCTTTATTTCTTTATGAGAAAATATTATTCAGCTCAATAGTATATACCATGCAAGTTCGAGGACTGTGATACAGTAAACCGAGGAAAACCATATCAAAGATAAACAGTAAAATCTAGTCTGTGAAAACACACTCAGTAATATGGGCATCAGTTCAAGTATTATTTTTTCGGAACCATTCAAAAGTACTCTATGAAAAATATATTAGTACAAAAACAGACATAAATCAGTACAAGCATAGTCCAACACATCGTTGCAAAAAAAGTTGAGTTCAAAAAAATAAACACATGAAAAATTTCTTTTCAAAAATATATGATTCGGTTCAACATATAAACCATGCACTTTCGGTGACTATGATATCGTGTATCATTGAAACGTTGTGAGGAAAATCATACCGAAAAAACAGAGTAAAAGTCTAGTCTATGGAAACACGTTCAGTACAAATTCATACGGACATCCGTTCAAGTATTCTCTTTTTCAAAACCTTTCAAAGTTACTCTGTGAAAAATGAATCAGTACGTACACATACATAGTTCAGTACAAGTACTCTGTTTTTTTTACGGAAAAACATCATGACGTGTCTCACCGTATTCAAAATTACTCATCAACGATTGCGAATTTGAGAAAACGTTCAACATAACTAATTTTCGCATTTTCGATAGCCATCCAATGGTATATTATTTACCCCATTTTGACAAACTTTTAAAAAAAATCGCGTTCAAAATTAAATTTAACCGTATTCGAATTCGTTTTTAAACCGTAAGGATTTAGAAAAACATTTCTATACAAAAAAGTTGCGCATTTTCCATAGTTTTCCAACGCCGTATCATTTGCATCAATCTGACAAACCGTTTGCAAAAAAAAAACGCGAAAATACGTTTCGCCCAGAATTTCACCATTTTTCAAATTATTTTTAAATAGTATATAATTTGAAAAAGCAGTAGATACATGAAAGATGCGGATTTTTACCAGCTTTCCAACACCATCTGATTTTCTCAATTCCGACAAGCCGTTTGAAAATTGAGTCCAAAATATGATTCGCGTTTTCGGTTTTGAAAAAAACATTTTTTTTTTCAAATCTGCTCTTAAACCGTGATGATTTTGCAAAAAAAATCCTATATATCTGTAATGTAGATGTCAAGAGCTTTCCAACGATATATTACACGCCCAATTCCGAGGAAAGGACGATCAGTTCGACGAGATGAAAATCATTAGTACAATCGTCTGAGACCATCAGTTCAAGTAGGGTAACAGAATAATATTCTGTTACGCGAAACAGAATAGCCCAGATGTATATATATAGAGTAACACATGGTAGTATATGAGACATATGGGGTAACTACCACCGGGTGGAAGGATGGATTTTCCCTATATATATAGGAAAAAGCAAAGATATAAAGTTTCACTCACGCGGCTGCAATCACAAGCGCTCATTCGTATGGGGATCTGGTCCCTTGTCTTACCTGATTTGCTTTTTCCTGATATTTTTCATTTGATGCTTTTTCCCTCTTATAGAGATTGTTGGACCACGCTGCCTGCAAGAGAACAGAACCGTGGAGGCACTAGGCTGCTGTCCAACAGGCAGGACCACCAGCGGGCGGCCCGAACGGTTTCAGGATGGAACTGGAGAACTGTTGGGCGTTGGTTTGAACCTTTCCTTTTCTTGCGTTTTTTTCACTCGAGACACTTAGGCCTCGTTGACTTTGTAGGATGCCATCTGTGTTGATGTCTCAAAAAACAATCTGTGTTGATACTTGATAGCAGCCCATAGCCCATTAGATGGAGCCATGGAGGTGCTATGGGCTCAAAATTGGGCCGTTTTCCACTAATAATATACTATAATCTTTGTTTTCCCCTAATCCATATGACATGCACGATGCCATGTGGCATTGTTCGAAACCCTAATCGTTGTGCATCGGTACCAGTCCTACACCACCCAACCCTGCCCAAGCCAGCCTTGTTCATCCCCATGGATACGACATGCTGTCTGTGCACCCGTGAGCAGGCACCAGCACTGCGCCGGCCACTTTAGGGGAAAACTAGACCCGTGACCATCAATGCAGTCAAACGATCGGAGTGTCGCTTGCATCCTCTCCTAACTCGCCCGCCCAGATAGAGAGAGAGAGAGAGCCCGAAAATGGTAGATACTGGGAGAGGAGATACAACCTCGTCGTAGCAAAATCAGCGTGCTGGAGACCGAGCGACGTCCTTTTCAATGGAGGAGAACGGCAGCGCTGCACATGCGATGGAGGTCGACGAACTAAAAGGTAAGCATCTTTTTGCAAGGGGAGAGAACTGCGCTGCGAAAGCTTTCACCTTTTTCTTAGAACTACTAGATCATTAGATGCAATAATAGTTAATACTCGTTTTTTGGTTGCTCCGCTTGATTTTGTTGCACTAGATGCATACACCGCAGTCCCTAGTGTGGATCAGAACACACATCCAGCCAGCAAGAGCACACCTGGCGCTGAGAGGATTGATGGGGAAAACATGGAGAGGAAAAGATTGTGAGTATTAACCTTGACGTATCTGCAGTTTTAGTTGTTGTTTGTTTCCCTCGGTAGTTAAATAAGTTTAGTTGGATGTGTTGTTCTGAATGTCAACTGAATGCCAGAAGCGAGCTGCGTTCTCGCTGCAGCCTTGTCTTTTTATGCTCAAGTTAGTTAGCTTTAGACTCGGCACGATTCAGGCTCGTGGGATGGCACACGCAATTGTTGGATCGTGGCGAGCTTTCAGTTTTTCTGTTAGCGACTGAATAGAAGTAAGAACAGAAAAGATGCACTCTTTACGCGTCGCAAAAGCTCTCTCTCTCTCTCTCTGTGTGGTTGCGTTCCTGCTCTCTGTTCCCTTCCACCTCCTGTGCGTGTATTGTGTTATTCAGAGAGAAAGATTAGAGTTTGAGAGCGACTAGATCACAGCCTCAAAACCAACAAAGGTTAGCAAACCAGCGGAAGGCGCCGAAGCAGACAACAGCCGGCAAGGTATTTCTTGCACTAGGCAAGCATCCACCCTCTCCCACATAAACAATTGCCATCAGATTTCCATGGTATACGCACGTACTAAATCACAAAGTTCCGGTATAGGAGGACTAGATCATTTTAGAATCATACACTTACCATTCCAACTCTGAACACACTATGCACCAGCATGGTTTCCATCAAGCTTAGAGGTTGTATTAATCTTACAGGAACAAAGAGGGGAAGCGCAGCATCGGAGGGAAGCCTGGGGGCGATCGAGCGGGCGATGGAAGAAGAAGTGAAGCTCGGGAAGAAAATTGTGTTCGAACCAGCTGTGTGCATGTCTTTCAACTCTGAGGAGGCATATGAGTTTTACAATGCGCACTCCTGGGAAGTCGGGTTCGGCATCAAGCGTGGGAACAAGTACATCAACGGCAACCATACAAATCTAAACAAGATTTATTGTGCTCATGCGAGGTTAGCTAACATGTCATTTTTTTAGAATTAATGTAAATTGATTCGAGATATGTGGCTAACAGACTCGTTTTTTGTTATCTTTGATGAAGGGCAAAGATAGTAAACAAAATTCGAGATCATCCAGGACGCAATGCTGTTAACTGTTAACGTACCCAGCCGCCCATGGAATTGTAGACGGCACGGGTTCGCTCACCAGGGGGCGCAGTGCGCGTCGCCCCAAACGGCGCCGAGCGGACAGTGCTTCAGGAGCCGGTGGGATCTCCTGCACCATGTCCACATGGATGAGCACGCGCCGCCTTCAAAGGAGACCACAACCGTAAACTTGGCTGTGCAGCCGCTCGACCTCCACAAAGCTGGCTGGCAGAACGACGTGACCAAGCTCGTCATCCAAGGCACAGCTATCACCGAGGTCGAGACGAGAAACGTGCACTATGATGTATGTGTGATCAACCTCCGGGTGCAGTACGTAGAAGGACACGTCCATTTCCATGTATGTATCAAGCTCGATGGAGACGATCCTGCACATGGGGAGCAGTTTCTTCGCCATCTCAAGCGACCACGCCTGCTTAGGGACGCACTCTAGGAGCACGCGCATGCGGTAACGTGACCGCACGAGCCCGGCGTCGAAGTCAGGCAACCATTCCTGGACGCGGAATGGTGTGGCCTGGTCGTCGTGGAACACCCTCACCGATGCAACTTGATCGCGCCACCCGCCGTGCGTGAAACGGACGAGGTACGATTGTACCGAGAGGGCGGACACGTCGACGGCTGCCCTCGTCGAACTCGGCGAGGATTGCTTCCTTCAACGCCCCCGGTCGACGCACGCCGCGGTGATCACCATTGCGGTGGCTCGGAGACGGTTCTCTTCTTCCACCATGGCGGGTGTGCCCTCAATCATGCAGTGAGACATGAACGGACGGTTGTTTGGGTCGAAGGAAAACGACATCGGGAGCTCACGTTCTCCATCGGTGGTATGGTTTTGGGTTGGTTTCTACCACTGAAGCGTAACGCAAAGGCTGTTTTGTGATTTTGGCATGACCCGCGGCCTATTTTATATATAAACATGCACGCCTTCAAATGAATGCGTCACACACTGACCTGCTGACAGCTGCCAGGCTACCGTCTTATGGCGTGCAAGGGCAGACCCCCATTCGGCTGCATCGACATATCACGCGGCCTTTTGTTATGCATTGTGAGAACCATCCATACTTGCATAGTAGGCACCCTTATTTTATGGAAAGAGAACCCTTCCATATAGCAAAGATCGGGGGGCTATTTCACACCTGCTACCCGTCCCTTATCATTACATCGGATGGTGATGTGAACGACAGAGATAGAGATTGAACATCATTTTGAAATTTGCCAAAAAAGGCGCATTGCGCACCAGAGGGGGGGCTCCTCTAGCGGAAGGATCGCTCTTTTTATGCACGCGGACCCTCTTCTAGCAAGGTGAGAACCTTTTCACACTCGTCGGATGGATCACTCTTTTTATGAACCCGAACCTTTCATATCCGTTGGAAGGATCCATGTTTTTATGCATGTGAACATTTTCTCTTCATCGCATATCATTGGACAATGTGTGAATGGGAAAAAGTAGAACCATGCAGATACCAGCACGACACACTCCTAAATTCGAATGAGATGCATTCGGACGTATGCGAATATAATACACAACTTTTCTCTCCCAATCATAGTAATTTCGAATGACCGGAGGGGAGAAAGTGATAGGAACCATTTTAATAATGAATGAGAACCCTTCTATGAAAATGTGTGAACCTTTCACGCTCGACAGGAGGGATCCATCATTTTATGCATGCGAACCCTTCTCAATCACGCACCACATGATAACGTATCACCGCATCGGTGCAACGCGAGGACCATTCATTTTATGCATACAAACTATTTATAAACCTGAGGTGGTAAATAGACGCTCTTCCACGCGTGTGCAAGTTTAACCGGGGAGAAGTAATTTTCTGATGTAATGTGCCAATTATAGGACCTTTGTTATGCATTGTGAGAACCACCCACACACTCGCAGTAGGCACCCTTATTTATGAAATGAGAACCCTTCTATATATCGTAGACCAGGGGCCTATTGCACCCAGGGTTGGGGGGGGGGGGGGCTCTCTTATTGGTGAACGAGAACCCTCAGATGGCAAGGTAAGAACCTTTCGTACTCGTCAAAAGGATCCCTCTTTTTACACAGGCGAACATTTTCCCTCCATTGCACACCATTGGACAATGTGTGCATGGGAAAAGGGTCGAAACATGCAAACAGTCATTGAACCTCATTTCAATTTTGCAAAACTTGGCGTTGTGCACCGGGGAGTAGGGATAGCAATGGGGACAATCCCATATGGGGATACCTACAACATCCCCATCCCCATCTATTCCCTATCATCCTATCCCCATCGCCGTTTACATGATTGGGGATGAAATTTCCCCATACCCATGCCCCACTGGGGAACGGGGCCCCATTAGGGTCCCCATCCCCATCAACAAATACTCATATACATAATATGACACCCTATAATCAACATACATAAATGGTGTTGTCCTTGTCCTGCTAATGCCTATGTAGGTCATACTTACTTCTTGGTCATGGTGGCAGGTGAGGTGAGGACGTGAGATAGGATTAAGGTTTTTTTCAGAGCTTTTTTTTGTTTTTGCAAGTTTGTTTGTGAATATTTTAAGGTTCACCGCTGTGTCACAGTTACTAACCGGGTCCCCGATGGGTATTGGGTCTGGGGAATATGATATCGTCCCCATCCCCGTTGTACCCTATGGGAAATAAATTAGTTTTGTAAATATCCCCATGGGGATGTTTTTCGCCCATCCCCACCCCCTAATAGATGAAATCCCCATGGGTTTGGCGGGCGGAGGAGCAGCTCACCGCTGGCAGGGCGACCGCGCCGGACGCGGACCTGGCGGAGCAGGCGGCGCTGCTCGACTCCTACCGCTCTGCCCGCGAGATCTGCCTCGCCCACTGGCGGTACCGGCAGCGGGCGGCGAAACTGGTGGCCGCCTACAAGGAGTGCGGTGAGGCGGCAGACGAGTTGTTCGGCAAGACCGGCGACAAGGACGACATCGCTGGCTCCATAGAGGCCGCGCCCCTCTACCACGACCGCGAAGCTGGCACGTCCGCGGGCACCGCAGACAGCGAGGAAGAGTAGTGCATGGTAGGTCGCCGCCGCTCGGGTCCCAAGAAGGCCATTGCTCCTTCACTTGGTGGGCTGAGCACCTCGGTCGATTAGTCGTTTGGCGGCGACGTGGAGGCGGACAACTTCAGTTGCCGGGGCTTCGGAGGCGGAGGTTACGAAGGAGGAGCTGGAGAAGGTGAAGCTTCATTTTTTGGGGCTCATGGACGGAAATGGGGAACGGGTGCCGGCGATCTTTTAGTTTAGGTATTATACCTCTAGAGTGAGACGAGCACCGCTTCTAGGTGAATTATGTCTGAAATGTAATAAATTCCTTCATGTTTTATATGAAATCTGATGAAAATCCGTCGTTTTGCATGAACTTTCTCTAGTTTATATGAAAATCCGGTTGTGTTTGCACAAATTCCGTCTGTTAGTTCGGATAGTGTTTGCAATGTATGTGGCAGTCTTGGATATCGCCCTCCCGTATCCGTGTCCGTGGACAAGTCCTCTCTGTCCATGGACGGACGCGGGAAGAAACACGTCTCCCATTCCATGAACTCTCGCGGGGAGACTCTGGCTTCCGTTGCTTGCGTGGCCATCTCTGGACCATTCCATGCCGACAAAACTATAGCTAAACAGCGTCGTTAGCGGAGCGCAGGGGCACCGGTGGCCGGTGGGGAGAGATACTTGATGTATATGCAAAGATAGTAGCGAACCGTGGCGTCAGTTATTGCATGCAGATGTCCAGTGGCGTTTGTGATTACTACGCAGCTGGACGGCTACCGCCAATGCATAAAAAGAGGCCATCAAGTGGTACTTGATTCACGTGCAAACGGTTTTGAACCGTGTACACAAAGCTAGAAGAAAATGGCAAGTTTTAATGCCCGGAAGAGTGCAGCGCAGCTAGGAACTTTTTGCAAATGACCTCCATCACCCACTGTACATGTTTGCCCGAAATAGTTACTGTCACAAACTGCCGGATAAGAAAGACGAGGCAGCCTTT
Source organism: Aegilops umbellulata (assembly GCA_032464435.1). Lineage (NCBI taxonomy): Eukaryota > Viridiplantae > Streptophyta > Magnoliopsida > Poales > Poaceae > Aegilops > Aegilops umbellulata. The sequence continues at coordinate 356,039,625 of CP136059.1, read as the reverse complement.
GCCCTGAAAACTGCTGCAAAGTTAGACACTAGCTTGCCATTCCGGGACTACAAGTACATAAAGGTGCATGCTGAGCATACCTCTTGTGTCATGGCGAAATTCAACAATTCAGATAATAGGAACCTTATCCACACAAAGGTGCGGATCTCAAAGAGCATCAACGGTTCCGATAACCACCCTCCTAGCTAGTGTGGATAGAAAATCCATGCTCTCTCTCTCTCTCTCTCTCTCTCTATATATATATATATATATATATATATATATATATATATATATATATATATATATATATATATATATATATGCATCTCTGACAGGTATATATAGATCAACGATGGGGAGGAAGTGGTATGCGTGTATGTAGGGCATGTTTCGGGTGTGTACGATGAGTAGCCAGAGTGTCAGGCCCAAGTGTTTGGCTTCTCAGATGGAAACCAGAAAGGGTTTGATAGAAGAGCGGAAGCCGAAGCTAGTTACTTGAGATTCATAGCGCAACAGGGGATTCAGAACTAGCGCCGCAAAAACTACTACATAATAGTGCTTTTGATCATCGTGATCGCTCTTATCTTCTATGCGGTCATATCATAGTCTACATAGATGATGAAACATGCATGAGTATTTGACCATGTAGTTGCATGTATTGGGAACTTCTAATAACTTGTAACACTATTTCGAGATGTGTTCGACCATGATTGATGATGATGAGATACTTGAGACATGTGGAGACTTCTAACAACTTTGGCTCATCAATGACTCACTTGCTTTTCAATGAATATGCATGTTATTGTATAAATAGTGGATCTGTTTAAATGTGTACAGAGCCAAAACGCAAAAAAAAACTAAAAAAGTTAGCAGTGGCGTGGGCGTAAAGTTTACCAGTAGCACTCAAATAACAGTACGCTGGCTAGCTACACGCGCTGCAGATAAGAATCACTAGTGCTGGAGGGAAGAGCGCTACAGCTAGCTTCAGTTACCAGTAGCGTTGGGGCAAACAAGCGCTACTGCTAAAAAATAGCTGTAGCGCCGTAGCAGTAGCGCGTCTGCCAGCGCTACTAATAGCAAAAAAACAACCCTACTAGTAAGGGTTTTCCTAGTAGTGCGACCAGTACTCGCTGCGGTCCTCATCCCCTCGCTGCCGCCGCCTACACCTCCACCTCCACCCCCTTCTTGAACCCTGGATCTGGGCACCCGGAGAGATGGTGGCGCACGTGGCGGCGGGATCACGTCATCATGGGGATGCGTGGCAGGGGTGTTCACGGCTGACGAGGCGCCAGTCGACAGGAATCTTGAGGCGGGGTCGTCTCCGGTGAGCAGTGTCATTGGTCGAAGCTGCATCGGGGGGAGAGGCCGTCGTCCCGGTGAGGTGGGAGCCGCCAGAGGCAAGGAGGTGGGAGGATGTGTGATGTGCGAGGCTAGGGATTCTGGAAGGAAGGGGATGGGCTTCCGGCGCGGGTTTTGTCTCACCCTTTTTGTTCTCATAGTGTGGGATGATGGGAGGTGGGAGGAAATAAAACCGGACGAAAATAAAACCGACATACCGGGCTACCAACTGCTCCATTAGGAGTGCAGATAAACAAGAATGAGATACAATACGACGGGTACAGTAGATAGCATCCGACACATAGAAGAAGGAACAAAGAACAATAAAACAGTAGAAGGAACAAGGAACAACAGAAAAGGAACCTGAAATGAGCTAAGACAAGCAGCCAACACCAAGAACTTATAGCACCCATCATCATCATCGTACCAAGAAGAGCGGGAACTAGCTTTATTCCATTAGTCAAAAGGACATCCGCCACCGAGAAGACGTGAGTAGAAGTCATTTGCTGCCATGTGATCACTCTACACCTTGAAGAGCTAGCAGATCGTGCCCACTATCGAAGGGGATCCTACTGCCTCGAAAAATCACGGCAGAGAGAGCTACAAACCATGCTGAAGGGTAATGTTCGACTGAGATAGTCCTACACCTCCTCTGGGCCACACCACGGCCTCCATCACAAATAGAGAGAACCATAGCACTGTGTGTGGCAACCAAACCTCAAACGCTGTAGAAGGGCGCTGAACACCAATACCTCATCACCGCCATGAGCCCTCAAAATGAGAGGTCAACCATCAGCACAGGATGACCAAGGTACTGGTCGTCACCAGGGAGCACGCCCACCGCCACCGCCATACAATCCAGCAACCCAAACCAGCACTCCAACTTAGATATTAGTTCACCAACCGCGGGCCCCTGGCTCCTAAAACAACACCCAAGGGGGAAAGGACATTGAAGATGTTGAAGGAAATATGCCCTAGAGGCAATAATAAAGTTGTTATTTATATTTCCTTATATCATGATAAATGTTTATTATTCATGCTAGAATTGTATTAACCGGAAACTTGATACATGTGTGAATACATAGACAAAACAGAGTGTCCCTAGTATGCCTCTACTTGACTAGCTCGTTAATCAAAGATGGTTAAGTTTCCTAGCCATAGACATGTGTTGTCATTTGATAAATGGGATCACATCATTAGAGAATGATGTGATGGACAATACCCATCTGTTAGCTTCTCATAATGATTGTTTAGTTTTATTGCTATTGCTTTCTTCATGACTTATATATGTTCCTCTCACTATTAGATTATGAAACTCCCGAATACTGGAGGAACACTTAGTGTGCTATCAAACGTCACAACGTAACTGGGTGATTAGAAAGATGCTCTAAAGGTGTCTCCGATGGTGTTTGTTGAGTTGGCATAGATCAAGATTATGATTTGTCACTCCGATTGTCAGAGAGGTATCTCTGGGCCCTCTCGGTAATGCGCATCACTATAAGCCTTGCAAGCAATGTGACTAATAAGTTAGTTGCGGGATGATGCATTACGGAACGAGTAAATAGACTTGCCGGTAACGAGATTGAACTAGGTATGGTGATACCCATGACCGAATCTCGGGCAAGTAACATACCGATGACAAAGGGAACAATGTATGTTGTTATGCGGTTTGGCCGATAAAGATCTTCATAGAATATGTAGGAGCCAATATGAGCATTCAGGTTCCGCTATTGGTTATCGACCGGGTATGTGTCTCGGTCATGTCTACATAGTTCTCAAACACGTAGGGTACGCACGCTTAACGTTCGATGATGATTTGTATTATGAGTTATGTGATTTGATGTACCGAAGGTTGTTCGGAGTACCGGATGAGATCATGGGCATGACGAGGAGTCTCGAAATGGTCAAGACGTAAAGATCGATATATTGGAAGGCTACATTCGGACATCGGAAAGATTCTGAGTGATTCGGGTATTTTTCGGAGTATCGGAGAGTTACGGGAATTCGTTGGGAAAGTAATGGGCCTTAATGGGCTTCAGTGGAAAGGAGAGGAGGGCCTCAAGGGGCGGCCGACCCCCCATGGGCTGGTCCGAATTGTACTAGGACGGGGCAGCGCCCCCCCTCTTTCCTTCTCCCCCCTTCTCCCTTCCCTTCCTTCTCCTACTAGGAATAGGAAAGAGGAGGGGAATCCTACTTGGACTGGGGAGTCCTCGTAGGATTCCCCACAACTGGCGCGCCCCCTAGGGCCGCCCACCTCTTCCCTCCCCTCCTTTATACGTGGCCAGGGGCACCCCATAGACACACAAGTTCATTGTTTAGCCGTGTGCGGTGCTCCCTCCACAGATTTCCACCTCGGTCATATCATTGTAGTGCTTAGGCAAAGCCCTGCATCGGTAACTTCATCATCACCTTCATCACGCCGTCGTGCTGATGAAACTCTCCCTCGACCTCAGCTGGATCTAGAGTTCGTGGGATGTCACCGAGCTGAACGTGTGCAGATCACGGAGGTGCCGTACCTTCTGTGCTAGGATCGGTCGGATCATGAAGACATACGACTACATCAACCGCGTTGTCATAACACTTCCGGTTTCGGTCCACGAGGGTACATGGACTACACTCTCCCGCTCGTTGCTATGCATCACATAGATGGATCTTGCATGTGCGTAGGAATATTTTTGAAATTACTGCGTTCCCCAACAGTGGCATCCGATCCAGGTCTATGCGTAGATGTTATATGCACGAGTAGAACACAAAGAGTTGTGGGCCATAATAGTCATACTGCTTACCAGCATGTCATACTTTGATTCGGCAGTATTTTCGGATGAAGCGGCTCAGACCGACATTACGCGTACGCTTACGTGAGACTGGTTCTACCGACGTGCTTCGCACACAGGTAGCTAGTGGGTGTCTGTTTCTCCAACTTTAGTTGAATCGAGTGTGACTACGCCCGGTCCTTGTTGAAGGTTAAAACAGCAAACTTGACAAAAAAACCGTTGTGGTTTTGATGCATAGGTAAGAACGGTTATTGGTAAGCCCGTAGTAGCCACGTAAAACTTGCAATAACAAAGTAGAGGACGTCTAACTTGTTTTTGCAGGGCATGTTGTGATGTGATATGGTCAAGAAGTGATTATATAAATTGTTGTATTAGATGATCATGTTTTGTAACCAGTTATCGGCAACTGGCAGGAGCCATATAGTTGTCACTTTATTGTATGAAATGCAATCGCCATGTAATTGCTTTACTTTATCACTAAGCGGTAGCAATAGTCGTAGAAGCAATAGTTGGCGAGACGACAACGATGCTTCGATGGAGATCAAGGTGTCAAGCCGGTGACGATGGTGATCATGACGGTGCTTTAGAGATGGAGATCAAAGGCACAAGATGACGATGGCCATACCATATCACTTATATTGATTGCATGTGATGTTTATCCATTATGCATCTTATTTTTCTTAGTTCGGCGGTAGCATTATAAGATTATCTCTCACCAAATTTCAAGGTACAAGTGTTCTCCCTGAGTATGCACCATTGCAACAGTTCGTCGTGCCGAGACACCACGTGATGATCGGGTGTGATAAGCTCTACATTCACATACAACGGGGGCAAGCCAGTTTTGCACACGCAGAATACTCGGAACTTGACGAGCCTAGCATATGCAGATATTGTTGGGGAACGTTGCAGAAAATTAAAATTTTTCCTACGGTTTCACCAAGATCCATCTATGAGTTCATCTAGCAACGAGTATTCAGATTAGATAGCATCTACATACCACTTTGTAGATCGCAACGGAAGCGTTCGAGTGAACGTGGATGAGGTAGTCGTACTTGCCGTGATCCAGTTCACCGATGATCTAGTACCGAACGGACGGCACCTCCGCGTTCAACACACGTACGGGACGGGAGACGTCTCCTCCTTCTTGATCCAGCAAGGGGGAAGGAGAGGTTGAGGAAGATCCAACACGACGGTGTGGTGGTGGATGCAGCAGAACTCCGGCAGGGCTTCGCTAAGCAACTACGGGAGGAGGAGGAGGTGTTGCAGGGAGGAGGGAGGAGCCAGGGCATAGGGTGCGGCCACCCCTCCCTCCCCTCCCTTTATATAGGCGCATTAGAGGGGGGGAGGGCGCAGCCTTGCGCCTTCCTCCAAGGAAGGGGTGTGGCCAAGAAGGGGGGAGGAGTCCATCCTCCCCAAGGCACCTCGGAGGTGCCTTCCCCTCTTTGGACTCTCCCCTCTCCAAGTCTCCTTGGCGCATGGGCCCTTGGGGCTGGTGCCCTTGGCCCATGTAGGCCAGGGCGCACCCCCTATAGCCCATGTGCCCCCCCGGGGCAGGTGGACCCCCCGGTGGACCCCCGGGACCCCTCCGGTGGTCCCGGTACAATACCGATAACACCGAAACTTGTCCCGATGGCCAAAATAGCACTTCCTATATATAATTCTTTACCTCCGGACCATTCCGGAACTCCTCGTGACGTCCGGGATCTCATCCGGGACCCCGAACAACATTCGGGTTACTGCACATACATATCCCTACAACCCTAGTGTCACCGAACCTTAATAGTGTAGACCCTACGGGTTCGGGAGACATGCAGACATGACCGAGACGGCTCTCGGGCAATAACCAACAGCGGGATCTGGATACCCATGTTGGCTCCCACATGCTCCACGATGATCTCATTGGATGAACCACGATGTCGAGGATTCAATTAATCCTGTATACGATTCCCTTTGTCAATCGGTATTTTACTTGCCCGAGATTCGATCGTCGGTATCCCAATACCTCGTTCAATCTCGTTATCGGCAAGTCACTTTTCTCGTTACCGTAATGCATGATCCCGTGATCAAACACTTTGATCACCTTGAGCTCATTATTATGATGCATTACCGAGAGGGCCCGGTGATACCTCTCCGTCAAGCGGAGTGACAAATCCCAATCTCGATCCATGTCAACCCAACAGACACTTTCAGAGATACCCGTAGTATACCTTTATAGTCACCCAGTTACGTTGTGACGTTTGGCACACCCAAAGCACTCCTACGGTATCCGGGAGTTACACGATCTCATGGTCTAAGGAAAGGATACTTGACATTGGATAACTCTAGCAAACGAACTATGCGATCTTATGCTATGTTTAGGATTGGGTCTTGTCCATCACATCATTCTCCTAATGATGTGATCCCGTTATCGATGACATCTAATGTCCATAGTCAGGAAACCATGACTATCTGTCGATCAACAAGCTAGTCAACTAGAGGCTCACTAGGGACATATTGTTGTCTGTTATTCACACATGTATTACGATTTCCGGATAACACAATTATAGCACGAATAAAGACAATTATCATGAATAAGGAAATATAATAATAATGCTTTTATTATTGCCTCTAGGGCATATTTCCAACAGTCTCCCACTTGCACTAGAGTCAATAATCTAGTTACATTGTGATGAATCGAACACCCATAGAGTTCTGGTGCTGATCATGTTTTGCCTTAGGGAGAGGTTTAGTCAACGGATCTGCAACATTCAGATCCGTGTGCACTTTACAAATTTCTATGTCTCCATCTTGAAAATTTTCACGAATGGAGTTGAAGCGACGCTTGATGTGCCTAGTCTTCTTGTGAAACCTGGGCTCCTTTGCAAGTGCAATAGCTCCAGTGTTGTCACAGAAGAGCTTGATTGGCCCCGACGCATTGGGTATGACTCCGAGGTCGGTGATGAACTCCTTCACCCAAATTGCTTCATGTGCTGCCTCCGAGGCTGCCATGTACTCCGCTTCACATGTAGATCCCGCCATGACGCTTTGCTTGCAACTGCACCAGCTTACTGCCCCACCATTCAAAATATACACGTATCCGGTTTGTGACTTAGAGTCATCCAGATCTATGTCGAAGCTAGCGTCGACGTAACCTTTTACGACGAGCTCTTCGTCACCTCCATAAACGAGAAACATTTCCTTAGTCCTTTTCAGGTACTTTAGGATATTCTTGACCGCTGTCCAGTGTTCCTTGCCGGGATTACTTTGGTACCTACCTACCAAACTTACGGCAAGGTTTACATCAGGTCTGGTACACAGCATGGCATACATAATAGAACCTATGGCTGAGGCATAGGGGATGACGCTCATCTCTTCTATATCTTCTGCCGTGGTCGGACATTGAGCTGAGCTCAATTTCACACCTTGTAATACAGGTAAGAACCCTTTCTTAGATTGATCCATATTGAACTTCTTCAATATTTATCAAGGTATGTGCTTTGTGAAAGACCTATGAGGCGTCTCGATCTATCTCTATAGATCTTGATGCCTAATATATAAGCAGCTTCTCCAAGGTCCTTCATTGAAAAACTTTTATTCAAATAGGCCTTAATGCTGTCCAAGAGTTCTATATCATTTCCCATCAAAAGTATGTCGTCTACATATAATATGAGAAATGCTACAGAGCTCCCACTCACTTTCTTGTAAACACAGGCTTCTCCATAAGTCTGTGTAAACCCAAACGCTTTGATCATCTCATCAAAGCGAATGTTCCAACTCCGAGATGCTTGCACCAGCCCATAAATCGAGCGTTGGAGCTTGCACACCTTGTCAGCATTCTTAGGATCAACAAAACCTTCCGGCTGCATCATATACAATTCTTCCTTAAGGAAACCATTAAGGAATGCCGTTTTGACATCCATTTGCCATATCTCATAATCATAGTATGCGGCAATTGCTAACATGATTCGGACGGACTTCAGCTTCGCTACCGGTGAGAAAGTCTCATCGTAGTCAATTCCCTGAACTTGTCGATAACCCTTAGCAACAAGCCGAGCTTTATAGATGGTCACATTACCATCCGCGTCTGTCTTCTTCTTAAAGATCCATTTATTTTCTATGTCTCGCCGTTCAACGGGCAAGTCAGTCAAAGTCCATACTTCGTTTTCATACATGGATCCTATCTCGGATTTCATGGCCTCTAGCCATTTGTCGGAATCCGGGCCCGCCATTGCTTCCTCATAGTTCGAAGGTTCACCGTTGTCTAACAACATGATTTCCAAGACAGGGTTGCCGTACCACTCTGGTGCGGAACGTGTCCTTGTGCACCTTCGAATTTCAGTAGGAGCTTGATCAGAAGCATCTTGATCATCATCATCAATTTCCTCTCTAGTCGGTGCAGGCACCTCAGAAACGTTTTCTTGAGTTTCGCCATTTTCCGGTTCAAGAGGTAACACTTCATCAAGTTCTACTTTCCTCCCACTTACTTCTTTCGAGAGAAACCTTTCTCCAGAAAGGATCCATTCTTGGCAACAAAGATCTTGCCTTCGGATCTGAGGTAGAAGGTATACCCAACAGTTTCTTTTGGGTATCCTATGAAGATGCATTTTTCCGATTTGGGTTCGAGCTTTTCAGGTGGAAGTTTCTTGACATAAGCATCGCATCCCCAAACTTTTAGAAACGACAGCTTAGGTTTCTTCCCAAACCATAATTCATACGGTGTCGTCTCAACGGATTTCGACGGAGCCCTATTTAAAGTGAATGCGGCAGTCTCTAAAGCATAGCCCCAAAAATATAGCGGTAAGTCGGTAAGAGACATCATAGATCGCACCATATCTAATAGAGTGCGATTACGACGTTCGGACACACCATTACGCTGAGGTGTTCCAGGCGGCGTGAGTTGTGAAACTATTCCACATTTTCTTAAGTGTGTGCCAAATTCGTGACTCAAGTATTCTCCTCCACGATCTGATCGTAGAAACTTGATCTTTCTCTCACGTTGATTTTCAACCTCACTCTGAAATTCCTTGAACTTTTCAAAGGTCTCAGACTTGTGTTTCATTAAGTAGACATACCCATATCTACTCAAGTCATCAGTGAGGGTGAGAACATAACGATAGCCACCGCGAGCCTCAACACTCATTGGACCGCACACATCGGTATGTATGATTTCCAATAAGTTGGTTGCTCGCTCCATTGTTCCTGAGAACGGAGTCTTGGTCATTTTACCCATGAGGCATGGTTCGCACGTGTCAAATGATTCATAATCAAGAGACTCTAAAAGTCCATCTGCATGGAGCTTCTTCATGCGTTTGACACCTATGTGACCAAGGCGGCAGTGCCACAAATATGTGAGACTATTGTTATCAACTTTCACTCTTTTGGTATTCACACTATGAATATGTGTATCATCACGTACGAGATTCATTAAGAATAAACCATTAACCATCGGAGCATGACCATAAAACATATCTCTCACATAAATGGAACAACCATTATTCTCTGATTTAAATGAGTAGCCATCTCGAATTAAGCGAGATCCAGATACAATGTTCATGCTCAAACTTGGCACTAAATAACAATTATTGAGGTTTAAAACTAATCCCGTAGGTAAATGTAGAGGCAGCGTGCCGACGGCGATCACATCGACCTTGGGACCATTCCCGACGCGCATCGTCACCTCATCCTTCGCTAGTCTCCGTTTATTCCGTAGCTCCTGCTTTGAGTTACAAATGTGAGCAACTGCACCGGTATCAAATACCCAAGAGCTACTACGAGTACTGGTAAGGTAACCATCAATTACATGTATATCACATATACCTTTGGTTTTGCCGGCCTTCTTGTCCACTAAGTATTTGGGGCAGTTCCGCTTCCAGTGACCACTTCCCTTGCAATAAAAGCACTCAGTTTCGGGCTTGGGTCCATTCTTTGGCTTCTTCTCGACAACTTGCTTACCGGGCGCGGCAACTTCCTTGCCGTCCTTCTTGAAGTTCTTTTTACCCTTGCCCTTCTTGAACTTAGTGGTTTTATTCACCATCAACACTTGATGCTCCTTCTTGATTTCTACCTCTGCTGATTTCAGCATATCATATACTTCAGGAATGGTCTTTACCATCCCCTGCATATTGTAGTTCATCACAAAGCTCTTGTAGCTAGGTGGAAGCGACTGGAGGATTCTGTCAATGACCGCTTCATCCGGGAGATTAACTTCCAGTTGAGTCAAGCGGTTGTGCAACCCAGACATTTTGAGTATGTGCTCACTGACAGAGCCATTTTCCTCCATCTTACAGCTAAAGAATTTATCGGAGACTTCATATCTCTCGACCCGGGCATGAGCTTGGAAAACCATTTTCAGCTCTTCGAACATCTCATATGCTCCATGTCTCTCAAAACGCTTTTGGAGCCCCGGCTCTAAGCTGTAAAGCATGCCGCACTGAACGAGGGAGTAATCATCGCATCGTGATTGCCAAGCGTTCATAACGTCTTATTCTGCAGGGAGAATAGGTGCGTCACCCAGCGGTGCTCGTAGGACATAATCTTTCTTGGCAGCTATGAGGATAATCCTCAGGTTCCGGACCCAGTCCGTATAGTTGCTACCATCGTCTTTCAGCTTGGTTTTCTCTAGGAACGCATTGAAGTTGAGGACTACGTTGGCCATTTGATCTACAAGACATATTGTAAATATTTAGACTAAGTTCATGATAATAAAGTTCATTTAATCAAATTATTTAATGAACTCCCACTTAGATAGACATCCCTCTTCTAGTCATCTAAGTATTACATGATCCGAGTCAACTAGGCCGTGTCCGATCATCACGTGAGACGGACTAGTCAACATCGGTGAACATCTTCATGTTGATCGTATCTTCTATACGACTCATGCTCGACCTTTCGGTCTTCTGTGTTCCGAGGCCATGTCTGTACATGCTAGGCTCGTCAAGTCAACCTAAGTGTTTTGCGTGTGTAAATCTGTCTTACACCCGTTGTATGCGAACGTAAGGACCTATCACACCCGATCATCACGTGGTGCTTCGGAACGACGAACTTTAGCAACGGTGCACAGTTAGGGTGAACACTTTCTTGAAATTATTATGAGGGATCATCTTATTTACTACCGTCGTCCTAAGTAAACAAGATGCAAAACATGATAAACATCACATGCAATCAAATAATAAACGTGACATGATATGGCCAATATCACATAGCTCCTTCGATCTCCATCTTGGGGCTCCATGATCATCTTGTCACCGGCTTGACACCATGATCTTCATCAGCGTGTCTCCGTGAAGTTGCTCGCCAACTATTACTTCTACTACTATGGCTAACGCGTTTAGCAATAAAGTAAAGTAATTTACATGGCGATTCTCAATGACACGCAGGTCATACAAAAATAAAGACAACTCCTATGGCTCCTGCCGGTTGTCATACTCATCGACATGCAAGTCGTGATTCCTATTACAATAGCATGAACATCTCATACATCACATATAGATCATTCATCATTCATCACAACTTTGGCCATATCATATCACAAAGCACTTGCTGCAAAAACAAGTTAGACGTCCTCTAATTGTTGTTGCAAGTTTTACGTGGCTGAATTAGGGTTCTAGCAAGAACGTTTTCTTACCTACGTTAAAACCACAACGTGATTTGTCAACTTCTATTTACCCTTCATAAGGACCCTTTTCATCGAATCCGCTCCAACTAAAGTAGGAGAGACAGACACCCGCCAGCCACCTTATGCAACTAGTGCATGTTAGTCGGTGGAACCGGTCTCACGTAAGCGTACGTGTAAGGTTGGTCCGGGCCGCTTCATCCCACAATACCGCTGAAGCAAGATAAGACTAGTAGCGGCAAGAAGAGTTGACAACATCTACGCCCACAACAAATTGTGTTCTACTCGCGCAAGAAGAACTACGCATAGACCTAGCTCATGATGCCACTGTTGGGGAACGTTGCAGAAAATTAAAATTTTTCCTACGGTTTCACCAAGATCCATCTATGAGTTCATCTAGCAACGAGTATTCCGATTAGATAGCATCTACATACCACTTTGTAGATCACAACGGAAGCGTTCGAGTGAACGTGGATGAGGTAGTCGTACTTGCCGTGATCCAATTCACCGATGATCTAGTACCGAACGGACGGCACCTCCGCGTTCAACACACGTACGGGACGGGAGACGTCTCCTCCTTCTTGATCCATCAAGGGGGAAGGAGAGGTTGAGGAAGATCCAGCACGACGGTGTGGTGGTGGATGCAGCAGAACTCCAGCAGGGCTTCGCTAAGCAACTACGGGAGGAGCAGGAGGTGTTGCAGGGAGGAGGGAGGAGCCAGGGCACAGGGGGCGGCCACCCCTCCCTCCCCTCCCTTTATATAGGCGCATTAGAGGGGGGGAGGGCGCGGCCTTGCCCCTTCCTCCAAGGAAGGGGTGCGGCCAAGAAGGGGGGAGGTGTCCATCCTCCCCAAGGCACCTCGGAGGTGCCTTCCCCTCTTTGGACTCTCCCCTCTCCAAGTCTCCTTGGCGCATGGGCCCTTGGGGCTGGTGCCCTTGGCCCATGTAGGCCAGGGCGCACCCCCTATAGCCCATGTGGCCCCCCGGGGCAGGTGGACCCCCCGGTGGACCCCCGGGACCCCTCCGGTGGTCCCGGTACAATACCGATAACACCGAAACTTGTCCCGATGGCCAAAATAGCACTTCCTATATATAATTCTTTACCTCCGGACCATTTCGGAACTCCTCGTGACGTCCGGGATCTCATCCGGGACCCCGAACAACATTCGGGTTAATGCACATACATATCCCTACAACCCTAGCGTCACCGAACCTTAAGTGTGTAGACCCTACGGGTTCGGGAGACATGCAGACATGACCAAGACGGCTCTCGGGCAATAACCCACAGCGGGATCTGGATACCCATGTTGGCTCCCACATGCTCCACGATGATCTCATCGGATGAACCACGATGTCGAGGATTCAATTAATCCTGTATACGATTCCCTTTGTCAATCGGTATTTTACTTGCCCGAGATTCGATCATCGGTATCCCAATAGCTCGTTCAATCTCGTTATCGGCAAGTCACTTTTCTCGTTACCGTAATGCATGATCCCGTGATCAAACACTTTGATCACCTTGAGCTCATTATGATGATGCATTACCGAGAGGGCCCGGTGATACCTCTCCGTCAAGCGGAGTGACAAATCCCAGTCTCGATCCATGTCAACCCAACAGACACTTTCAGAGATACCCGTAGTATACCTTTATAGTCACCCAGTTATGTTGTGACGGTTGGCACACCCAAAGCACTCCTACGGTATCCGGGAGTTACACGATCTCATGGTCTAAGGAAAGGATACTTGACATTGGATAACTCTAGCAAACGAACTATGCGATCTTATGCTATGTTTAGGACTGGGTCTTGTCCATCACATCATTCTCCTAATGATGTGATCCCGTTATCGATGACATCTAATGTCCATAGTCAGGAAACCATGACTATCTGTCGATCAACAAGCTAGTCAACTAGAGGCTCACTAGGGACATATTGTTGTCTGTTATTCACACATGTATTACGATTTCCGGATAACACAATTATAGCACGAATAAAGACAGTTATCATGGATAAGGAAATATAATAATAATGCTTTTATTATTGCCTCTAGGGCATATTTCCAACAGATATGGCCTAGGAACACTGAGACCGAAAGGTCGAGCGTGAATCATATAGTAGATATTATCAACATGGTGATGTTCACCATTGAAAACTACTCCATCTCACGTGATGATCGGACATGGCTTAGTTGATATGGATCACGTGATCACTTAGATGATTAGAGGGATGTCTATCTAAGTGGGTGTTCTTAAGTAATATGATTAATTGAACTTTACTTTATCATGAACTTAGTCCTGATAGTATTAGCATATCTATGTTGTAGATCAATAGCTGGCGATGTAGCTCCTCGTTTATTTTTTATATATGTTCCTAAAGAAATATATGCTGAAAGATGATAGTAGCAATGATGCAGACTTGGTCCGTGATCTGAGGATTTTCCTCATTGCTGCACAGAAAAATTATGTCCTTGATGCACCGCTAGGTGACGAAACTATTGTAGGAGCAGATGCAGATGTTATGAACATTTTGACAAGCTCGGTATGATGACTACTTGATAGTTTCAATAGTAGAAAAGGGGGCAAAGGTCCAGGCCGGGTCAGCCCATTAGTCCCGGTTCTGTCCTGAACCGGGACCAATGGGGGCATTGGACCCGGTTCGTGAGCCTAGGGGGCCGTTCGGGCCACGTGGGCCATTGGTCCCGGTTCGTCTGGACATTTGGTCCCGGTTGGTGGGACGAACCGGGACCAATGGGCCTCGCTCTTGGCCCACCACAATTGGCCCCGGTTGGTGGCATGAACCGGGACCAAAGGCTCCCCTTTAGTCCCGGTTCATGCCACCAACCGGGACCAATGGTGGTGCCTATATATACCCCCTCGCGTAAGAGCAGAGCACACTACTCTGTTTTTTCTAGCCGAGGGGGAGAGGGCTTGTGGTGCTCTAGCTCACCTCCTATGCACAAAAGGTGTTCGATGGAATGCCCGAGCCACACTACTTAAGCTTTCTCCTCTCCAAGCTCGACCTCCAAGCTCCATTTTCCTCAATATTTGTCTAGGTTTAGTGGTCCGTCACGCCCCGTTCCCGTCTTCACCGCCGTCGATCACCCGCACCGAGCTCATCGCCGGCACCACCGTGGTGAGCCTCTTATTCTTATCTTCTTTCTGAAAGGAAAAATGTTCTTACTTGTATGTTTACATAGATACTTGTATTATTTTCTTACTTTTATTATTGCATCTTATATAGTGCGATGGTTTTGGTATCCGCCCCCGTCGGCCCTCGTCCTGTCTATGATTCGGATGTGGTATATATTATCTTTATAACTATTGGTTCATTTATTGTTTATGAAAATTATGCCGACCAACGTGACATATATTTTATTTATCTAGGATGTATGTGAATCAGAAATTCCAACGGACCCTATTGTCGAGAGGTTAAATTTAGTTGAATAAGAAAACAATTTCTTGAAGGAAAAAATAAAAAAATTGAGGAGGAGCAGATGATATTGGAGTTGCGTGTTGCGGTTGTCGTCGATGATCACAAGATCAAGATGGATGCAATGCGCTTGAAGATTAGAAAGATTAGAAAATATGCCATTCATACCGAGTCTTGGTATTATTATGCCGTTGGATCAATTGTTACCTTGGTTGCGATTATGATCGCATTTGTTTTCGCATTGAAATGTTTTACATAGTTTCAATGTATGGTTTAATTAATTAGATGCTCTAGAGAGCTATATGTTGTTAGATGAGAACTATGTATGTACTTTGGTTTTAATGTGATGATGAACTTCTATTAATTTGGACACTTAATTATATATAATGTACGTAGATGAACCGGCAATGGATGTATGGTGATAGACACACCTCTGAGTACATTAAGGGCGTGCATGAGTTTCTCGATGCGGCTGAGACAAACAAGCAGAATGGTTTTATGTGTTGTCCATGCACTAAATGTGGGAATACGATGCCTTACTCTAACCGTAAAATCCTTCACTCCCACCTGCTTTACAAGGGTTTCATGCCACACTATAATGTTTGGACGAGGCACGGAGAAATAGGGGTTATGATGGAAGATGTCGAAGAAGAAGAGTACGATGACAACTATGTGCCCCCTGAATACGGTGATGCTGCAACGGGGGGAGCTGGTGAAGATCAAGAGGAACCAGATGATGTGCCCAATGATGCTGCAACGGGTGAAGCTGTTGAAGATCAAGAGGAACCAGACGATATGCCCGATGATGATGATCTCCGCCGGGTCATTGTCGATGCAAGGACGCAATGCGAATGTCAAAAGGAGAAGCTGAAGTTCGATCGCATGTTAGAGGATCACAAAAAATGGTTGTACCCCGATTGCTAAGATGGCATCACAAAGCTCGGTACCGTACTGGAATTGCTGCAGTGGAAGGCAGAGAATGCTGTGCCTGACAAAGGATTTGAGAAGCTACTGAAAATATTGAAGAAGAAGCTTCCAAAGGATAACGAATTGACCGACAGTACATACGCGGCAAAGAAGGTCGTATGCCCTCTAGGATTGGAGGTGGAGAAGATACATGCATGCCCTAATGACTGCATCCTCTACCGCGGTGCATACAAGGATCTGAACGCATGCCCGGTATGCGGTGCATTGCGGTATAAGATCAGACAAGATGACCCTGGTGATGTTGACGGCGAGCCCCGCAGGAAGAGGGTTCCTGCGAAGGTGATGTGGTATGCTCCAATAATACCACGGTTGAAATGTCTGTTCAAAAACGGAGAGCATGCCAAGTTGATGCGATGGCACAGTGAGGACCGTAAGAAAGACGGGAAGTTGAGAGCACCCGCTGACGGGTCGCAGTGGAGAAAAATTGAGAGAAAGTACTGGGATGACTTTGCAAAGGACCCAAGGAACGTATGGTTTGCTTTAAGCGCGGATGGCATTAATCCTTTCGGGGAGTAGAGCAGCAATCGCAACACCTGGCCTGTGACTCTATGTATGTATAACCTTCCACCTTGGATGTGCATGAAGCGGAAGATCATTATGATGCCAGTTCTCATCCAAGGCCCTAAGCAACCGGGCAACGACATTGATGTGTACCTAAGGCCATTAGTTGAAGAACTTTTACAGCTGTGGAATGGAAACGGTGTACGTACGTGGGATGAGCACATACAGGAGGAATTTAACCTAAAGGCGTTACTGTTCGTGAGCATCAACGATTGGCCCGCTCTCAGTAACCTTTCAGGACAGACAAACAAAGGATACCACGCATGCACGCACTGTTTGGAGGACACCGAAAGTATATACCTGGACAAATGCAGGAAGAATGTGTACCTGGGCCATCGTCAATTTCTTCCGCCCAACCATCAATGTCGAAAGAAAGGCAAGCATTTCAAAGGCGATGCAGATCATCGGAAGAAGCCTACCATGCATACCGGTGATCACGTACTTGCTATGGTCAATGATTTACACGTAATCTATGGAAAGGGTCCCGGCACACTAGCTGTTCTGAATGACGCTGAGGGAAAAGCACCCATGTGGAAGAAGAAATCTATATTTTGGGACCTACCCTACTGGAAAGACCTAGAGGTCCGCTCTTCAATCGACGTGATGCACATGACGAAGAACCTTTGCGTGAACCTGCTAGGCTTCTTGGGCGTGTATGGAAAGACAAAAAATACACCCACCCGAGGCACGGGAGGACTTGCAACGTTTGCACAAAAAGACGGCATGCCTCCGAAGCAGTATGAAGGTCCTGCCAGCTATGCTTTTACGAAAGAAGAGAAAGAAATCTTCTTTGAATGCCTGCTCAGTATGAAGGTCCCGACTGGCTTCTCGTCGAATATAAAGGGAATAATAAATATGCCAGAGAAAAAGTTCTAGAACCTAAAGTCTCATGACTGCCACGTGATTATGACGCAACTGCTTCCGGTTGCATTGAGGGGGCTTCTACCGGAAAACATCCGATTAGCCATTGTGAAGCTATGTGCATTCCTCAATGCAATCTCTTAGAAGGTGATCGATCCAGAAATCGTACCAAGGCTAAGGAGTGATGTGGCGCAATGTCTTGTCAGTTTCGAGCTGGTATTCCCACCATCCTTCTTCAATATCATGACGCACGTGCTAGTTCATCTAGTCGACGCGATTGTCATTCTGGGGCCCGTATTTCTACCCAATATGTTCCCCTTTGAGAGGTTCATGGGAGTCCTAAAGAAATATGTCCGTAACCGTGCTAGGCTAGAAGGAAGCATCTCCATGGGCCATCAAACAGAGGATGTCATCGGGTTTTGTGTTGACTTCATTCCTGGCCTTAAGAAGATAGGTCTCCCTAAATCGCGGTATGAGGGGAGACTGACTGGAAAAGGCACTCTTGGAAGTGACTCAATAATATGCAGGGACGGATATTCTTGGTCTCAAGCACATTACACAGTTCTACAGAACTCTACCTTGGTGACTCCGTATGTCGATGAACACAAGAAGTATCTGCGCTCCAAACACCCGGAGCAGTGCGACGACTGGATTACACGTGAACACATCACGACTTTCAGCAGTTGGTTGGAATCACGTCTCAGAGGTGACAACACTGTTTGTGATGAGTTGTACTTGTTGTCCAGGGGACCATCTTTAACTGTATTGATTTGGAAAGGATACGAGATAAATGGGAATACATTTTACACGATTGACCAAGATCAAAAGAGCACCAACCAAAACAGCGGTGTCCGCTTTGATGCAACAACCGAGAAGGGAAAGGACACATATTATGGTTACATAGTGGACATATGGGAACTTGACTATGGACAAGATTTTAAGGTCCCTTTGTTTAAGTGCAAATGGGTCAATCTGTCAGGAGGCGGGGTACAGGTAGACCAACAATACAGAATGACAACAGTGGATCCGAAAAATCTTGGGTACACTAACGAACCGTTCATCCTAGCCAATGATGTGGCACAGGTTATCTATGTGAAGGACATGTCTACCAGACCGAGAAAAAGAAAAGATAAGGAAGCGAATACATCATACGATGAGCCAAAGCGCCACATAGTTCTTTCAGGAAAAAGGGACATCCTGGGAGTGGAGGGCAAGACAGACATGTCCGAAGATTATGAAAAGTTTCATGAAATTCCTCCCATCAAAGTCAAGGCTGACCCAAGCATCCTTATAAACGATGAAGATTATCCATGGTTACGGCGCAATAAGCAAATGCCACAAGCGAAGAGAAAGTGAAGACTTTCTCACGCAACTATTATGATGATACCATGCCAACTTTGTAACAGGCGAGTATGATACGATTGTCCGTTTTGTACATGCACATGCTATGCCAACTTTTTCAGAGTTCATTTGAAAACTATGAATTTAGGTCGAATTTTCTCTATAGGTGCATCTATGTTCATTTTTTAGTAAACTTAATCACAAACTTGTGATTCACACAAATTTCAATGAATTCAAATTTTAACTATTCAAATTTGAAAACTAATGGCACTAACGGAAAGTTTATAATTTTTCTAAAACCAATGGCACTAACAGAAAGTTTATAATTTTGCTGACCTAAAAGCAAAATAGAATTAAAAAATAAAGCAAAAAATAAAAGAAAATAAATAATGCACAAAACAAAACAAAAAAACTGGAGAAAAATAGCAACAATAAGTATTTTGTTGTAAGTAGAAACAAAATAAAATAAATAAAGCAACAAAGAAAACAAAAAAACAAAAAAAGTGTTTTCAAATTTGAAAACTAATGGCACTAACAGAAATTTTATAATTTTTCTAAAACTAAAAGCAAAAAGAATTGAAAAATAAAGGAAAAAACAAAAGAAAATAAATAATGCAGAAAACAAAACAAAAAACTGGAAAAAAATAGCAATGCGGCTCGCCCCTAGCCCATTACCATTAGTCCCGGTTTGTGCCACAAACCGGGCCTAAAGGGCAGGTCCTCGTTGCGCCCAGAGTTTAGTCCCACCTCGCCAACCGAAGGGCGCTCACACTGGTTTATAAGCCCGTCCCTCTCTGCCTTGTCGAGCTCCTCTCAAAATGAAAATAGATGCCCCTATACACGGAATTTGACCTAAATTCATAGTGAATTTCTCTAAAATTCATAGGAATTGATTATGAATTTAGGTCGAATTTTCTCTATAGGTGCATCTATGTTCATTTTTTAGTAAAGTTAATCACAAACTTGTGATTCGCAAAAATTTCAAAGAATTCAAATTTTAACTATTCAAATTTGAAAACTAATGGCACTAACAGAAAGTTTATAATTTTTCTAAAACTAATGGCACTAACAGAAAGTTTATAATTTTTCCAACCTAAAAGCAAAAAGAATTAAAAATAAAGCAAAAAATAAAATAAAATAAATAATGCAGAAAACAAAACAAAAAAACTGGAAAAAAATAAAAATAGGAACAGTAAGTATTTTGTTGTAAGTAGAAACAAAATCAAATAAATAAAGCAACAAAGAAAACAAAAAAACAAAAAAAGTGTTTTCAAATTTGAAAACTAATGGCACTAACAGAAAGTTTATAATTTTTCTAAAACTAAAAGCAAAAAAATTAAAAAATAAAGCAAAAAACAAAAGAAAATTAATAATGCAGAAACAAAACAAAAAACTGGAAAAAATAGCAACAATAAGTATTTTGTTGTAACTAGAAACAAAATAAAATAAGTATAGCAACAAAGAAAAAAACAAAAAAAGTGTTTTCAAATTTGAAAAATAATGGCACTATCAAAAAGTTTATAATTTTTCGAAAATTGAAATAAAAAAGAATTAAAAAAATAAAGGAAAAACAAAATAAAATAAATAATGCAGAAAACAAAACAAAAAAACTGGAAAAAATAGCAACAATAAGTATTTTGTTGTAAGTAGAAACAAAATAAAATAAATAAAGCAACAAAGAAAAAAAGTGCCACCTACTGGGCCCCCACGGCCTGAATACGACTAGAAACCCTACCATGGGCCAGGATTCAGGCCCGCAGGAGGCCCAGTAGGCTCACAGGCACACAGCGCAGAGTTAGGCCCGAAAGCCTACATTTGAGAGGAGCTCGAGAGGGAAGGCGCGGCAGCGCTTATAAACCACTCTAGAGCTCTCTCAGCTAGCGAGGTGGGACTAAAATTTTGGCGCGGGGCAGCACAAGGCCTCTGGTCCCGGTTGGTGGCACCAACAGGGACTAAAGGGGGGCATTGGTCCCGGTTCGTGGCACCAACCTGGACCAATGCCCCTGGACCAATGCCCCCCTTTAGTCCCGGTTGGTGCCACCAACCGGGACCAAAGGTCGCCGCATCCCGCCCTTTGGGCTGCTGAAGAAGGCCTTTGGTCCCGGTTGGTGCCACCAACCGGGACTAATGCCCACATTTAGTCCCGGTTGATGCCATGAACCAGGACTAAAGGTTTTTCTATATAAGTTCACACTTAGGAAATTTTCACTCTCATCTCGCAGTTGCCGCCCCAACGACGCCGACGCCGCCCGCCGCCCATGCCGTCGCCGTCGCCTCACCCGTGCCCGTCGTCGCCATCACCCGCGCCCTCGCCGTTGCCGGCCGTTGCCCACGCCCTCGCCGTCGCCCGCGCCCCTGCCCCAACGCGCGCCGCCCGGCCCGCCCCTTCCCCGACGTGCGCTGCCCCAGCCCGCCCCCATCGCCGTCGCCCGGGCCCCTGCCCTGACGCGCGCCGCCCAGGCCCGTCGTCGCCGTCGCCCGCGCCCCTGGCCCGACGCGCGCTGCCCCGGCCCGCCCCCGTCGTCGCCGCGCCGTCGCCCTGCCTCGCCCTTCGTCGCCGTCGCCCCCTACCCCGAGCGCGCGCCCACTGCCCCGTCGCCATCCTTGCCGCCGACCCCGCGGTCCTCCTCACTTTGGTCCGGCCGCCGGCGCCCTCCCTAGCATTTTTTTCATATATATGCTTGTTTTTTTTCATATATATATCTATGCTTGTTCTTATATATATATATGATGATATATATGCTTGTTATCATAATTGATTTTGTTCATATATATATGTAATGATTTTTTTATAGAATATGATGTTTTTTTCATAGATGATCACATATATGATGTATGCACGGATGTGGATGAAATATGATGTTTTTTTGTTCATAGAACATGAATTTTTTTTATTCACAGATTTTTTTTGTTCATGAGAGAGGCGGGGACGTTGAGGGATCATAGATGTATTTTTTCAGAATTTTCTATCGTGCATAGATGGATTTTAGACCACGGGAGCACCCCCTCCCTATCGTTGCAAAATTTGCTAAGTGATATAAAGATGGAAGGAAAAGAAGGATAGGAAAGAAGAAAATAAGAAGAGGAAAGAAAGAAGAAGAGGAGAGGAAGAAGAGGATAAATAAATAAGAAGAAGAAAAAAGAAGAAAAAGAAGAGGAGAAGAAGAAAGGAATAGAGGAGAAGAAGAGAAAATAGATTCTATTTTTTCTTCTTCTCCTCTATTCCTTTCTTCTTCTCCTCTTTTTTTTCTTCTTTTTTTCCTTCGGTCTTCTCCTCTAGTTATTCCTTTCTTCTTCTCCTCTTTTTATTTCTTCTTTGTTTTCTTATGTTTTATCGGGTCTGTCGTCGTCGATATACCCCTCCCGATAACTTCAACACGAGGGGGGGGGGTCGATATACCCCTCCCCGATAATATTATTTTCCCATGTACGTATGTCGTGTCGATATAAACTCCCGATAACTTCAACATGTGGGGGGGGGCTCGACATACCCCCTCCCCGATAACTTCAACACGAGGGGGGTCGATATACCCCCTCAACACGTGGGGGGGGGGTCGATATACCCCCTCCCCGATAACTTCAACATGTGGGGGGGGGGGGTCGATATACCCCCCTTCCCGGTAACTTCAACACGTGGGGGGGGGTCGTATACCCCCTCCCCGATAACATTATTTTCCTGTGTATGTATCTCGTCATTGTCGATATTACCCCCTCTTTGAAGCGTTCTCGAGGCCACCCCAAACCATTGAAGCATTGTCGAGGCCACCCGAAACCCTAGAGAAGCTGCGTCGAGGCCACTAATTAATATGATTCCTTACTGTGATTAGCTAGCTAGTTCTACGTTTGCCAGTAATATATCCATCTGTCATGTTTGAATAATAATTGCCATGTTGTAAATATTTGTAGAAACTATGGACACCCCCCGAGACGAAGCACAAGAAGCGTTGTTGGGGGACATAATCGCACAAGGAAGTCATGTCGTCTGCTAGTTGTTTATCAACGACACCGATGGTCTGGAAGGAGAGGGTGAAGAAGCAGCTGGCTATGATTATGTTGGCTCCGGTGACCCAATGCCGGTGCAAGAAGGAGACCGTGAGGACGGCTCCGGTGACCGAACCGAGTCTGGCCAGGTATATATATTAGTTAAGCCTGTGCTGACTAGCTAATTGATGCAGTCATTGTTTTGGTATGTACACATATTAATTAACTCTCGTATTTGTTCTTTTTTCTAGCCCTCCGGATCGAGCACAACTTCGGTAAAGAGACGAGGCCCGAAGAAAAAGTTGAGCTCAGATGAAAGGTTTGAGATCATAGAAATCGCGCCCGACGGCCAACCGATTGAACCCATCCAGACAAAGAACACATTTATTTCTCAGTGCGGGGTTCTGGTTAGGGACAAGATCCCGATCGACATCCAGCAATGGTTAAAGCCGGCTAAAGAAGACCCTGAGGTGTCTTATGTCAATGATATGCAGAAAAATGATATTTGGAATGAGCTGGAGTCAAATTTCACCCTACCGCCAGAGGATGATCCGGAGAAGCCAGTTAAAGAGCAATTAATCAAGTCTTTTGCTCTTAAGAGGATGGCAGACCTATTCAGGAGGTGGAAGAAAGACCTGAAAAAGTTTGTCAATAAAAAAGAGACACCAGAATTCAAGGGCAAATATGAGAAGATCAGAGATGACTGGCCTGCATTTTTGGCCCACAAGACATCGGAAAAGAGTAAGAAGATGTCGGCGACAAACAAGCAAAATGCTGCGAAGAAGAAGCACCACCATCGCACGGGGTCAGGTGGCTACCTCGTAGCCCGGCCAAAGTGGGCCAAGGCGGAGAATGATCTGGTTGATAAAGGGGTCGAACCAGAGACAATGAACTGGCCAGACCGTTTTCGGACTTGGTTCTTCGGGGCTGGCGGAACCTTGGACCCTGTATCAGGGAAATGCATTCGGACGGATGAGCAAATGGAAATACCAGTCAAGAGGCTTCAGCACTATATCGATGCAGCGCAGCAAGGGATGTTCGTTCCAGACAGAGAGAACGACGATCCCACAATGGCCCTCGGGAATCCTGAGCACCCTGGATGGACACGAGGCACGCCAGGCTCCATTCCTTGGAAGGCTGGGTTTCCGAACGCAGGCGGTTACAAATGCCACAAGAGGAGGAAGAAAGTGGAGCAGACCCAACTGCAGGCGCTGCACGCAAGGGTACAAGCGATAGAGGAACGAGAAGCAAATCACAGCAAACGAACTGCCGAAGCTTCCCCCGAAGCTACCCCGCCATCTCAGCAGAGAAGCAGCGTGGCTTCCACCGAGCTGCTTCAGCCGGAGCATGTCTTGATGGCTCCTGCCAGCTATCCCGTGGATGCTATCACGGAGTCTCAAAATTTCCACCTTATGACGCAATGGATTAATATGAAGGTCAAGGCGGTTGTTGGCTCTGTTTTTCCTACTGAACCAGGCGCAACTTTTCACTGTCGGCCGATTCCAGAAGGATATGCTAGGGTGATTGTGGATGAAATAACAGAGGGATTTGAGGACCTCCAGCTTGACCACCCTACCAGTGAAGGGGAGACTCGGCTGGGTTCTTCTCTGAAGACTCCATGCCTATGGCGGAAGGAGCTCGTCAACCTTCCGAACTGGACGCCTCCGCCTCCTCCTCATCCTCCGGCGAGTCAAGGCACTCCGTATCCTCCTCCGACGAGTGACGATCAGGGCACTCGGGCTCCTTCTCCGGCGCGTGGTGGCACTCCGCCTCCTTCTCCGCCTGCGCCGGCGCGCCCGAGCAGCCAGCCTCCTCCTTCTCCGCCTCGTCAGCAAGGGCAGAAGAGACCCGCTGCCGCTCCGGCTGCTCCGGCGCGTCTTAGTCTTTCTCCTCCGCCTCGTAAGAAGACAACCGCTCCGTCTGCTCTGCCGGCATCTACCAGTACAGCCAGAGGCGGGAGGACATACAGATTCGGTCCTTCTCTGAAAACTCCAGAGAAGTTACCATACGAGATGACCCCGGAGGAGAACGCGAAGATCGCGCGAACCGAAGTGAAGGATTGGATTCAAGGGTTGAAATCACAGAGACATCCACCTCCGGAGGAGAAGGTAGATCCGGCGAAAGCGAAGCGCACTCTGGCTGCCGTGACAAAACCACCCAAGTCTCCGCTGAAACGCAACTATGAGTGCATTATTGGAAAGACATTTGCCGAAGCGGAGCGGTCGGGAAGTACTGTCAGTGATCAAAGGATCAAAGAACGACGAGCTGGTCAACGAATTGCCCAGCTCGGCGAACAAGCGAAGCAATCGTGCCCCCCGCTCAAGGTGCCTAACGACATCGTCGCTAATGATCCGAGGATGGTGTCCGGTTATAGCAATCTTGGAGATTACCTGCCCGATGATGTACATTATGATTTCTTGGAGGTGCAGATAGACAAATACGAGTACAGGAAGCCTCTCGTCAAAGATGAAAGATCTCTAACAACGATGATGCGAAGATTGCATGATTGGTACATGAAAACCTGCAGAGAGTCTGGGGGGAGGAATACTTTGTATGTGAGAGTTAAAAATGAGCATGACCTCGTTGGAATTGAAGTGTTACCTGTTCCATTTGAGGAGTTCTTTCAGTTTTTCAATCAATTGGCACTTGATAAAGCAACGGTCACCTGCTACTGTCTGTAAGTAGTACTACTTCTGTCATTAAGTCTCTCTATATAGCTCAGCTCTTTCATTGCATGTATTTATAATTATCCTCACTATATTATGCATATTGAAGATCGTCGAATTGAAGAAAAGACAAGTCGGTGATATTGGGTTCATTAACACAAATCTCATAGATGCAACTGAGTTTAAATTTCATGTCGAAGATACCGAGGCCAACTTGCTACGACCGTTGGTAATAAATGAAAACAAAGATATAATACTCTTTCCTTACAACTTCAAGTGAGTGTTACTGTCTTGTGCATATTCGGTTTCCCTTATATATTAGTCAAGGTTATAGTAATGTAATTGATGAGTTATGCATGCGTGCGCAGGTTCCATTATATTCTCCTAGAGATTAAGCTTGAGCAGGGAGTAGTAACTGTCTTAGACTCGAAACGAAAAGATCCCCAGGAGTATGCGAACATGACTCAAATGCTCGAGAAGTAAGTTAAATTGATCATTATCCACCATATCAGCAACTTTGTTCATTTCTGATATCAAGTAATTGTTTTCTTTGTCTGGCAGGGTTTGGAGAAAATTCACCAAAAAAGCTCCAGGACTGCCGAAGAAGCTGGAATTTAGACACCCGAAAGTAAGTACTATAGTAGCATGTTCCGCGCATCTCCTAGTGATTCAAGCGCTAGTTTCATCAATAACATTTGGCATTCTTGCTTATCAGTTTGATTGACCTCTATTTCTTGTAAAGTGGTTGTGGCAGGAACAAGGGAATGATTTCTATGGATACTACATTTGCGAGTCCATCCGCCACACGACCTGTGAGCGGGGCTACTCTGACGAACAATATGAAGTGCGTAAATAACAATATTCACAATTTTATTTTATTACCATCATTTGTGTTGAGTTTCATTCATTCATATATATATATATGTGTGTGTTGACCCCCTTCTACAAATTAGATGTTTCGGATGCGGGATAAACTCCTAGCACCAGATCGCATGCGAGCAATTCAAGAGGAATTGGCGGCATTCTTTCTTGAACACGTGATCGCTGAAGACGGATAATACTATGTGGACCATGCGTCCGTATGTTAGGAGATTATATAGTGTCGGATAGATATACGAGAACTTGTTGTTCGACCAATCTCTCGGAGAAGGAGAGGTGGTCGATATCACTTCTCTCTGTATGCATATATGTTCATGACGATCTTCTGTTTCCTTCGTTTGCTTACTAGCTAGCTAGCGTGTCTAGTCCTCTCTATATGTATGTATAGTACGTAGCGTGGACCAAGCACAGACATAAGAGAGGACACTTCTCTCTATTAATTACCTAGCTAACACAATATATGAAACACCTAAATTAACCCCCCTAACCCCCCAACCCCCCCTTTAAAAAAACAAAACCCCCAGCCACAGAAATGCTGACGCGTGGATGCCTATTGGTCCCGGTTGGTGCCACCAACCAGGACCAAAGGCCCTCCTACCTGGGCTCGGCGCACAGGCCACGTGGAGGCCTATCTGTCCCGGTTCTGGACTGAACCGGGACTAAAGGGACAGTGCATTAGTAACGACCCTTTAGTCCTGGTTCAGGAACCGGGACAAAAGGCCCTTACCACCCGGGACAAATGGGCCGTTTTCTACTAGTGTTTGGTGCACCATGCTTTACGGCTTAGAACCGGGACTTCAAAAATGTTTTGAATGCCACGGAGCATATGAGATGTTCTAAGAGTTGAAATTGGTATTTCGTACTCATTCCCGTGTCGAGAGGTATAAGACCTCTGACAGTACTTTGCCTACAAGATGGAGGAGAATAGCTCAACCAGTGAGCATGTGCTCATATTGTCTGGGTACTACAATTGTTTGAATCAAGTGGGAGTTAATCTTCCAGATAAGATAGTAATTGACAATGTTCTCTAGTCACTATCACCAAGTTACTAGAACTTCATGATGAACTACAATATGCAAGGGATAACGAAAACAATTCCCATGCTCTTCGCGATGTTAAAATCGACGAAGGTAGAACTCAAGAAAAGCATCAAGTTTTGATGGTTAACAAGACCACTAGTTTCAAGAAAAGGGCAAAGGGATAGAAAGGGAACTTCAAGAAGAATGATGAACAAGTTGTCACTCCCGTGAAGAAGCCCAAAGCTAGACCCAAGCCTGAAACTAAGTGCTTCTACTGCAAAGGAAATGGTCACTGGAAGTGGAACTGCCCTAGATACTTGGCGGATAAGAAGGATGGCAAGGTGAACAAAGGTATTATGTGTACTTTACTAGTGTTTATAGCAACCCCTCGGTATGTGATACTGGTTCAGTTGCTAAGAGTACTAACTCAAAATGGGAGATGCAAAATAAATAGAGACTAGTTAAGGGCGAGGTGATGATGTGTGTTGGAAATGATTCCAAGGTTGATAAGATCACCATCGCACAATCCCTTTACCTTCGGGATTAGTGTTGAACCTAAAATAAATGTTATTTGGTGTTTGTGTTGAGCATGAATATGATTGGATCATGTTTATTGCAATACGGTTATTCATTTAAGTCAAAGAATAATTGTTGTTCTATTTACATGAATAAAACATTCTATGGTCATACACTTAATATAAATGGTTTATTGAATCTTGATCATAGTGATACACATATTCATAATATTGATGCCAAAAGATACAAAGTTGATAATGATAGTGCAACATACTTGTGGCACTGCCGTTTAGGTTATATTGGTGTAAAGCGCATGAAGAAACTCCATGCGGATGGACTTTTGGAATATTGATTATGAATCACTTGATGCTTGCGAACCATGCCTCATGGGCAAGATGACTAAGACTCCGTTCTCCGGAACAATGGAGCAAGCCACTGACTTATTGGAAATAATACATACCGATGTATGCGGTCCGATGAGTGTTGAGGCTCGCGACAGGTATCGTTATTTTCTGAACTTCACATATGATTTAAGCAGATATAGGTATATCTACTTGATGAAACACAAGTCTGAAACATTTGAAAAGTTCAAAGAATATCAGAGTGAAGTGGAGAATCATCGTCACAAGAAAATGAAGTTTCTACGATCTGATCGTCGAGGAGAATATTTGAGTTACGAGTTTGGTCTTCATTTGAAACAATGCGGAATAGTTTCGCAACTCACGCCACCCGGAACACCACAGCGTAATGGTATATCTGAACGTCGTAATCGTACTTTATTAGATATGGTGCAATCTATGACGTTTCTTATTGATTTACCGCTATCATTTTGGGGTTATGCTTTAGAGACGGCTGCATTCACGTTAAAAAGGGCACCATCTAAATCCGTTGAGATGACACCTTATGAACTGTGGTTTGGCAAGAAACCAAAGTTGTCGGTTCTTAAAGTTTGGGGTTGCGATGCTTATGTGAAAAAGTTTCATCCTGATAAGCTCAAACCCAAATCGGAGAAGTGCTTCTTCATAGGATACCCAAAGTCACTATTGGGTACACCTTCTATCACAGATCCGAAGGCAAGATCTTCGTTGCTAAGGAAGGATCCTTTCTAGAGAAGGAGTTTCTCTCGAAAGAAGTGAGTGGGAGGATAGTAGAACTTGGTAAGGTAATTGTACCTTCTCCCGAATTGGAAAGTAGTTCATCACAGAAATCAGTTCCAGTGATGCCTACACCGATTAGTGAGGAAGTTAATGATGATGATCATGAAACTTCAGATCAAGTCACTACCGAACCTCGTAGGTCAACCAGAATACGTTCTGCACCAAAGTGGTACGGTAATCCTGTTCTGGAAATCATGTTACTAGACCATGACAAGCCTACGAACTATGAGGAAGCGATGATGAGCCCAGGTTCCTCAAAATGGCTTGAGGACATGAAATCTGAGATGGGATCCATGTATGAGAACAAATTATGGACTTTGGTTGACTTGCCCGATGATCGACAAGCAATAGAAAATAAATGGATCTTCAAGAGGAAGACGGACGCTGATACTAGTGTTACTATCTACAAAGCTAGACTTGTCGAAAAAGGTTTTTGAGAAGTTCAAGGTGCTGACTACGATGAGATTTTCTCACTTGTAGCGATGCTTAAGTCTGTCCGTATCATGTTAGCAATTGCCACATTTTATGAAATCTGGCAAATGGATTCCTTAATGGATTTCTTAAAGAAGAGTTGTATATGATGCAACCAAAAATGTTTTGTCAATCCTAAAGGTGCTAACAAAATGTGCAAGCTCCAGCGATCCATCTATGGACTGGTGCAAGCATCTCGGAGTTGGAATATATGCTTTGATGAGTTGATCAAAGCATATAGTTTTATACAGACTTGCGGTGAAGCCTGTATTTACAAGAAAGTGAGTGGGAGCACTACAGCCTTTCTGATAAGTATATGTGAATGACATATTGTCGATCGGAAATGATGTAGAATTTTCTGGAAAGCATAAAGGAGTGTTTGAAAGGAGTTTTTCAAAGAAAGACCTCGGTGAAGCTGCTTACATATTGAGTATCAAGATCTATAGAGATAGATCAAGACGCTTGATAACTTCTTTCAATGAGTAAATACCTTGATAAATTTTTGAAGGAGTTTAAAATGGATCAGTCAAAGAAGGAGTTCTTGCCTGAGTTGTAAGGTATGAAGTTGAGTAAGACTCAAAGCCTGACCACGGCAGAAGATAGAAAGAGAATGAAAGTCATTCCCTATGCCTCAGCCATAGGTTCTATAAAGTATGCCATGCTGTGTACCACACCTATTGTATACCCTGCCCTCAGTTTGGCAAGGGAGTACAATAGTGATCTAGGAGTAGATAACTGGACATTGGTCAAAATTATCCTTAGAGGATTAAGGAAATATTTCTCGGTTATGGAGGTGATAAAGAGTTCGTCGTAAAGAGATACGCCAATGCAAGCTTTGACACCGATCTGGATGACTCTGAGTCTCGATCTGGATACATATTGAAAGTGGGAGCATTTAGGTAGAGTAGCTCCATGCAGAGCATTGTAGACATAGAAATTTGCAAAATACATACGGATCTGAATGTGACAGACCCATTGACTAAACCTCTCTCACAAGCAAAACATGATCACACCTTAGTACTCTTTGGGTGTTAATCACATGGCGATGTGAACTAGATTACTGACTCTAGTGAACCCTTTGGGTATTGGTCGCATGGCAATGTGAACTATTGGTGTTAAATCACATGGCGATGTGAACTAGATTATTGACTCTAGTGCAAGTGGGAGACTGAAGGAAATATGCCCTAGAGGTAATAATAAAGTTGTTATTTATATTTCCTTATATCATGATAAATGTTTATTATTCATGCTAGAATTGTATTAACCGGAAACTTGATACATGTGTGAATACATAGACAAAACAGAGTGTCCCTAGTATGCCTCTACTTGACTAGCTCGTTAATCAAAGATGGTTAAGTTTCCTAGCCATAGACATGTGTTGTCATTTGATGAACGGGATCTCATCATTAGAGAAAGATTTGATGGACAAGACCCATCCGTTAGCTTAGCATAATGATCGTTTAGTTTTATTGCTATTGCTTTCTTCATGACTTGTACATGTTCCTGTAGCTATGAGATTATGCAACTCCCGAATACCGGAGGAACACTTAGTGTGCTATCAAACATCACAACACAACTGGGTGATTATAAAGATGCTCTACAGGTGTCTCCGATGGTGTTTGTTGAGCTGACATAGATCAAGATTAGGATTTGTCACTCCGATTGTCGGAGAGGTATCTCTGGGCCCTCTCGGTAATGCACATCACTATAAGCCTTGCAAGAAATGTGACTAATGAGTTAGTTGCGGGATGATGTATGACGAAACGAGTAAAGAGACTTGCCGGTAACGAGATTGAACTAGGTGTGAAGATACCGACGATCGAATCTCGGGCAAGTAACATACCGATGACAAAGGGAACAACGTATGTTGTTATGCGGTTTGACCGATAAAGATCTTCGTAGAATATGTAGGAGCCAATATGAGCATCCAGGTTCCGCTATTGTTTATTGACCAGAGATGTGTCTCGGTCATGTCTACATAGTTCTCGAACCCGTAGGGTCCGCACGCTTAACGTTCGATGATGATTTGTATTATGAGTTATGTGATTTGATGTACCGAAGGTTGTTCTAAGTCCCGGATGAGATCACGGACATGACGAGGAATCTCGAAATGGCCGAGATGTAAAGATCAATATATTGGAAGGCTATATTCAGACATCGGAAAGGGTCCGAGTAATGGGCTTTAGTGGAAAGGAGAGGAGGGCCTCAAGAGGTGGCCGCGCGCCCCCCCATGGGCTGGTTCGAATTGGACTAGGAGGGGGCGGCGCCCCCCTCTTTCCTTCTCCCCCCTTCACCCTTCCCTTCCTTCTCCTACTAGGAATAGGAAAGAGGAGGGGAATCCTACTTGGACTGGTGAGTCCTAGTAGGATTCCCCACACCTGGTGCGCCCCCTAGGGCCGGCCACCTCTTCCCTCCCCTCCTTTATATACGTGGCCAGGGGGCACCCCATAGACACACAAATTGATTGTTTTGCCGTGTGCGGTGCCCCCCTCCATAGATTTCCACCTCAGTCATATCATTGTAGTGCTTAGGCGAAGCCCTGCGTCGGTAACTTCATCATC
Organism: Aegilops umbellulata; assembly: GCA_032464435.1. Taxonomy (NCBI): domain Eukaryota; kingdom Viridiplantae; phylum Streptophyta; class Magnoliopsida; order Poales; family Poaceae; genus Aegilops; species Aegilops umbellulata. The sequence continues at coordinate 356,007,513 of CP136059.1, read as the reverse complement.
ACAATCATCACGACGTCATGCTGACGAAACTCTCCCTCGACCTCAGCTGGATCTAGAGTTCGTGGGACATCACCGAGCTGAACGTCTGCAGATCGCGGAGGTGCTGTACCTTCGGTGCTAGGATTGGTCAGATCGTGAAGACGTACGACTACATCAACCGCATTGTCATAACGCTTCCTCTTTCGGTCTACGAGGGTACGTGGACTACACTCTCCCGCTTGTTGCTATGCATCACCTAGATGGATCTTACATGGGCGTAGGATTTTTTTTGAAATTACTGCGTTCCCCAACAGATGTCATGGTCATCTGATCGAGATAAGGATCTGAGGCTTTCTCCCGAAGCACAGAAACATAGTAGGAAACAATAGCTCCCCAATGATGCCTTCACATGAAGGTAAATGGCATCCGAGGATGTCGTCATCATCATCGCCGATGAGGTCGGGCATAGGCTTTTGCATGGAGCATCCCAGCCTGGCCGTCTCCGCATACACCGGCCACCGAGTGCGGCAGCGTTAGACCTCCCACTCCCGCCAGTCCATGACGAGCGTCCCCGCTAGGTCCAGCGAGAGCCTTCTGCTATCACAGCCGCTCCCTCGAGCACCTGCACAGACAGATTCAGGTCTGTCTTAGCTCCCACCCGCACCCATCCCTTCTCGTTGGCCACAACACCACACCACCACACACCTACCGCGCCAACAACAGCCACCGCTGGCCCCCAGCCATGGCTACCGCCGGCTGTGTGGGCCACCACCCCAGTGGGGTCTAGATCTGGGCATAGAGAGGCACCCAGACCACGCATGGCAGTCACCAGGATCACCGCAACAGCCAAGCCACCAAGCTGTTCTTACCACATCTCCACCCTACGGGACCAGCCCCGATCATGGCCATGGGGAATGCCGACCAAGGGAGCGAGCCACTGTCCGAAGGGAGCAAGTCTCTTGGTTGACCAAGTGGTCCGCGCCGGCGCACCGTGCCACCACTGCAGGTGCGCGCCTCCGTCCTCACGTGAGTCCCCACCCGAGCGCCCCGCACCGTCACGCATATACTAGAGGAGGGAGAGTCGTCCCTACCGGCGCCGGTGCAGCTGGGCTGTGCCCGGCGACGCCCTGCGGCGGCGGCAGGAGGAGGAGGGGAGGTGGGGTGGGTGTCGGCGACGGATAGGGTTTCTCCCGAGCCACCCACGGGAGGGACACGGGAGCAGGGTGCGGGTGTCGAATACAGTTTTGTTGTAGCAAACATGGGAAGATTGAAAACGAAATGGTTTTTCATATATTTAACCCGCAAAAAAACGTTCATATCCGTACATCTCGTTTATACCTCAACTCGAACTGGTTTTTTTTTTAGACGAACACGAACTGAACTGAATACAGTGTATTGATGTTATCGGGAAGACCGACTACAGTCTAGCTAGGGGAACAAAGATGGGCAACACATTGAGTCATAAAACAAGAAAAGATGAGCAACATGCTAACAGGGCCTTGTCTATATGTCACCCAACAACATTTAAGGTTAATTTGGTAGTGAGTGATGCAGCAATAAGTGGAGGCACATCCGCCAAGAAATGATGTGTTACCAACTTACCATTAGGGGCCAGTGACAGATAAAATATCTATAAATCTCGTGTATTCAGGAAACTACTACCCAATTTGTAGAGATTCATTAGCTGTCGGTAATGGATCTCTTACCATGTTTAAATTGTAGAGATGGATCTGCCGCGCGTGATTGACCTGTTGCCATTTTAACCTGCCATGCAAGTGATGCGCCTGCCAATATAAATAGGAGAACCCCACGCCACACATCATCATCTCCCACTGTCTCCTCCCTCTCACCACAGCACTTGTCTTCTTTTCTTCTTCGTTTGTCCTTGCAGGAGGAAGCAGGAGAGAGATGGAGGCTAAGATGCCGAAAGCGGCCGCCATTGCCGCCATGTGCGTGCTCCTCCTCGTGCTGCCGGGGCAGGTGGCTGCCAAGTCCAAGTTCTGTGAATGCTACGAGGACTGCTACCGTCAATGTAGGCACCACATCCTGCGGTTCGCCTGCGTCCCTTTCTGCTCCAACAAGTGCAGCCCCAACCAGGCCGCCGCCGCCGCCGGCGGCACTGACCGCGACCGGTGCAGGGAGGCCTGTGCCAAAGTCAAAATCTGCGGCCAGTCGGATCCGTCCGGTAAGACGACGATGGAACCATCTCATTCGCGCAGCATTTCACTAATTTGTTCCGCTTGTTTAGTTTTTTCCATGGAAATCATTGGAACCTGTGTTATTCTTCTTATGATTTTGCTACTTGCAGCCGGCGAATGCGATCGTGGCTGCTACTAGGAGTTTGGTCTTAATAAAAGAAGGAAATGATCGGAGAAGCTTGTCGACCATGATCGTTCATATGTAGTTGAACGGACATGATTGTAGCAGCAAATCGATAAAAGTGGCGTACGTGTGTCCACAACTGCAACAAGAAATGTAGCCATGATTAGAACTTCCAAGATTTGAAGAGTTCATCGATCGACGGATCATATATTCATATCATTTCTGTGATTGTGGCAGCAATATAATAGGACCCTGACAACTGCCACACGTGTGGTGTGTCGGGTGGTTGTGCCGCACGTCCTATGTGGCACGGAGGCGATCCCGCCCACACGACCGCGTCCGGGCGCGCGCAGCCACAGCCCGCACGTCCGGTGCAGCGCGATCGCCCCGCACGAGCACGTCCGGGCGAGCGAGCACGCGGCCCGCACGACCCGTCTCGGTCGTCGCCGCTCCCCGCCTGCGAGCCACACGCCCCGCGTGTCAGTAACCACGCGTCCCGCCGCGATTGCCATGGTCCGGACCCTCTTCAGTTGCCATGTTGCTCAACTGCAGTTGCCATGTTGCTGAACTACAATTGCCATGTCGGACAACTACAGTTGCCATGGTTGCTCAACTGCAGTTGCCGTCTTAGGTCAAGTGCCGGATGCCATTTTTGGGCAGCTACAGTTGTTGCCATGTCAGACAACTACAGTTATCATGATTTTGGAAAACTTTAAGAGTTGCCACCTACTAACATTGGACAGTTGCCATGTAGCACTAAAAAACATGGCAAAAAACATGTTGCGGGTAAAAAGAGAGTTGCCATCTGCTTACAAGCACGCTATGGTACTTGCCATGTATCATGCAAAACACATGGCAACTGATGACTTTTGGTGTGTGGGGGAGGAGACGGGAGGGCAGTTGCCATGTATCCTGCAAAACACATGGCAACTGATGGCTTTTGTTGTGTGGGAGAGGAGACGGGCATGTGGATGACGGTGGTATCTTTAGGAGTTGCCACCTACTAACACTAGACAGTTGCCATGTAACGCTACAAAACAGACGTGGCAACAATAACATGTTCGGGTAAAAAGAGAGTTGCCATATGCTTACAATCACAAATAGGGCAGTTGCCATGTACCCTTCAAAAACATGGCAAATGACAGCTTAGGTGTGGGAGAGTGGGTGAATGGCAGTAGTGGGAGATGGGGAAGAGGAGTGGTGCGTGGCGTGCGGGCGCGACAGCAGTTCCATCGCACGCCCCGACTGACGAACGTTGGCCGCGGAGAGAAAACAGGCATGTGGGCGAACTCCCCCACATGCCACACACACGAGTGGTCCTACGTGGCACATAAAATCAACATTTTTATGCCAAGATTCATGCAAAAGGCGTTGGACGGTGATGTAGGCGTGTGGGTGAGTTGGCTAAAGCCCACACGGGTGGGCATTAATATTTCCGATATAATAATGGAACGGGTTATTTTGCTTCCGCGTGCATATCACTTCTGTGGATGTTATAACATAAACTCGTTTGGCATTGATTTGGTCTATCGAGTATTAACAAGAAACTATCGCAAAAAAAAAAGAGTATTGACAAGAAAAACTAATTTCGTTTATATATACAAGCTATCTTGAACCAAGAAGAGGTCGTGAGTTCGACTCCTACCTCTTTTAATTTTTTACTGCATTTATTTACCACGCCAGAAAATAAAAAAGAAGCGGGAAAAGTGATGGGATCGAGCAGAGAAGTCCGATCGCGGCGGGACGGGAGAAGTGGATCGCGATAGTGCGTGCCTGTCGCTAAAATCCTGCTGTATGAAGGTTAGTCGTGTCCTTTTCTTTTTGAGGGAAAATAGAGATTACAGAGAGACCAAGGGGAGGACGATTGCCGTACGTGGGGATAGGAGAGGTTCAGTTCTTTCTTTTCGATGGAAATACAGAGAGTCCAAGGGGAAGATGATTGCCGTACGTGGGGATAGGAGATGTACTGTTTTTTCTTTTCGAAGGAAATACAGAGAGTCCAAGGGGAAGATGATTGGCGTACGTGCAATAGGAGAGCTTTCATCCAACGGCTATAGACACTTAATGAATTAATCGGATGGCTAAAATTATTAATTCTTAGGATTAACGTGGTATCTCGTATGATACTTCCAATTAGTAAATATAAGACTTTTGTGAGGAAAGTTGAGATTTTTTTTTGTTCTTATCTTAAGCCAACTCTTTTTTTTCGGGGGTTATCTTAAGCCAACTCATAAAGAACTGAAGTGGAAATATTAGTCAGCTAACCGAATGGCTGTCCCAGACCAAAGAAATTAGAAAAACATGCCCTAGAGTACGTAGCTCATCTTGTCCTATAAGGACAACTCGGGCTCCTAGGCCTTGAACCGTCATGAAGCGTTAAAATACATTATTGTTCAGTGCTTGAGGTTGACATTCTACAAGATTTGCTAGCCCTCGGTGATGGTGTTCTGGTTAGGGGGTGCTTACCACGTTGGCCCCTTTGTTGTGAATCGGGCCGTGGACCCCTGGATCATCAACAAGTGGGCTAAAACTATCATGCCTTTCGACGTGCTTAAGATGGAACAAAGACTTGGTGCATACTACAAGATACATTTGTATTACCGGCATGTTTATCTCTATATGTAATCGACATCATGTAAACCCTAGGTATCCTGGTCCCCATATAAGCCAGTGGGGTTTAGCTTGTAGGGTACATAATCAGGCATTCACATATGATCTCGAGGTAGATCATCCTTTGAAACCAATAGAAGTTCACTGACCATCCCTGTCAAACATAACCCAAGGTAGGATCGAGAGGAGAAGAATAGGACTCTTGCTAGTATCATAACTTCTCGATGGGAGAATAAAACCATTAGATTAGTTGGAAAGAAGAAAGAATGGGAAGAAAGCAGCCAACTTACCAAGAGGAAGAAATGATGACCACTGTACCTTGTACTCCAACAAAATCAATACAACAGAAGCATGACATAGAGGTTTACCTCTTCGAGAGGGCCCGAACCTGGATAAAATTGTGTCCCTTATTCGTCCTATTACCATCTAGGTAAGATCACCAGCTTGGGGCCCCCTACCTGAGATCTGCCGGATTTAACCTTGACATTGGTGGTTGTTACTCCCACAAGAGTTGTTAGATTTCCCCGAAGAGGATGGGTGATGTAGCACAGCAGCAGAAAATATTTCCTTTAGTTAAGAATCAAGGTTTATCGAACCAGTAGGAGGCAACACACATACAACCACTACACCATGACAATGCATTCCCTACAGAAGTGTGTTGGAAAAGGTCATTTTTACCAACCGACTGTTTGTTTGTAAAATTTCTATCAAACTGTTGGTCGGTAGTACTCACATATAACAATCAATTGTCGGTCAGGAATGCTGAAATGTATAGCATCAAACCGTTGGATGGAAATAATTGCACTCTCGTCACACAGTCGGTCGGAAAATGTTCCCGACCGACCGTGGGCTGCTAACTGGGCGCTGAAAATATCCGTGTGCGCGCGTGCCTGCGAAACTTAGCGCGAAGTCCATCCGAAATTTCCATGCCAGGCGCCCTCACAGCCCATCTCCTAATACATCATCTGCTCGAAAATAAACACCACCCTGCTATCTCTCTGCCTTGTCTCCCTTATCTCTTCGACTCCCAATCTTAGCGGCGGCGGCGACGCTCGCATCCGGTGACGCTTCCACCTAGGGCTGGAAAAAAAGCTCAAAGCTCGCGAGCTAAACGAGTAGCTCGTGACTCGGCTCGAATCGACTCGAACTCGAAGAATAACGAGTCGAGCCAAGCTTTAGTTTAAGATCGTCTATAGAACGAGTTAAACAAGCCGATCTCACGAGTACTCGTGTAACTCATTAGGCCGTATGCATCTTTCTGATGCAGAGGCTGGGGTACACCCCCTTTTCGAAAAAAAGTAAGGCACCCCGCGTCCTAGGCACACAACACAACACCTAGACATTCAATAAAATTACGATTGTTTGGCCATGTATATGTTACTAACTTGCTGATTATTGTGGTCATGTACAATTTTTGTGGTTAATGGTAATGTACATGGTACTGACTTGATGGTACGTACTGACAATTGTAATTTAAGCCCGTACATGCCTACAATTGTTTGTGAACATTGTACATGTTTAATATGTATATTTTACATTCCCAAGTAATCATTTGTATCATATCTGTAAGCTTTTATGGTCATATCATTAACGAGCTGAACAAGCTAAACGAGCCAGCTCGCGAGTTAGACGAGTCAAGCTAATCTTGGATTTCAGCTCGTTATAGTAACGAGTCGGGTTGAGTTAGCTCGTTAACGAAACGAGCTTTAGCGAGTCGAGCCGAGCTGGATCGACTCGCCTCGAATTCCAGCCCTTCTTCCACCCCTCTGTCCATCTCTTCCTCCCACCACTCCATTACCATCCCCACATCGCTGCTGATTTCCCATGCGGAGGTGGTCCTGTGGCGCCGATACCCTCACCCAGCTGCCGGCGGCGACACTTTTTCTTCGTCCCCAAGCGCCCGGTGAGGCCACACCTCTCACCTCCCTCCTATGGTGCCACCGCTGAGGCACCCCGGCTCAGAGCAACCAGATTACCTTGCATTGCCAACCCAACATTAAGTCTTCTCGCAACACACAACAACTTGGTACAGAAAACAACCGCTTTATTGATGCTAGCGGAAACATAGGTTTGATATTACATCAAGTAGCGAGGCCAAGCGGCACACACGGTGCGGCTGGACAATATGTACATTATTTAATGAACATGAAGGGGCCTCGATCACGATAACTAAGCGGCAGCGGAACGGCGACGAAGTGGAACTCCATAGCACAGGGACACCGATGTGGACGCGATTTAGACACGGGAAGCACTCCGATCCGATACGACTTTCTTGAAATTTGGCATGACACGCCAGCTCAGTACATTGAATGTACTTGCAAGCTCACAACAAGGATAAGCATAATGGCAAACAATATCATGACAATTAATCAGGTTTTATGCAATGCAAGACATATTACTGATGCGGTGAAATTAACTTGTGCACCGAGTCACTCGGACTCTCTTACCAGACGGGTTACCTCGTTACTGAACGGTGATCATACCCGGATCACAAATGAAACCAACACTTTGGTTCCCACCACAATCATCTTCATGATCTCACAAATCATCACATAACCAGTGCCAAACAATAAAAAATTTAGTGTGCAAGATTACTTATTAATGTTGATCCAGTTGGGGAACGTCGTATTTCAAAATTTTTACCTATGATCATGCAATATCTATCTAGGAGATGCATAGCAATGAGCGGGAGAGTGTGTCCACGTACCCTGGTTGACCGAAAGTGAAAGCGTTTAGTAACGCGGTTGATTTAGTCGAACGTCTTAGCGATCCAACCGATCCAAGCATCAAACTTATGGCACCTCCGTGTTCAGCACACGTTCAGCACGATGACGTCCCTTGAGCTCTTGATCCAGTTGAGGACGAGGGAGAGTTCCATCAGCACAACGGCGTGGCGATGGTGATGATGAAGTTACCGGCTCAGGGCTTCGCGTAAGCACTACGACGATATGACCGAGGTGTTAACTGTGGAGGGGGGAGCCGCACACAGCTAGGAACAATTGATGTGTGTTCTAGGGGTGCCCTCCCCACATATATAAAGGAGGGAGAGGGAGGGAGGCAGCCTAGGCGCGCCCAAGTAGGAGGAATCCTACTTGGGCCCCTAGTGCAATTCGCCTCCCTACCATATTTGGACAAGGGGGAAAGGAAGAAGGGGGGAGGGGAAGGAAGTAGGAGTCCTACTTCATACTTTCCTTTTCCTCCTCTCCTTTCCCTTTCTACCCACGTGGCTGGCCCTATAGGGGGCGCACCAGCCCCTTGTGGGCTGGTGTGTTCCCTTACTTGGCCCATTAAGCCCATATATTTGCCGGGGGTTGCCCGGAACCCCTTCCGATGACTCGGTATCAACCGGAACACTTCCGGTGTCCAAATACCATTGTCCTATATATGAATCTTTACCTCTCGACCATTTCGAGACTCCTCGTCATATCTGTGATCTCATCCGGGACTCCAAACAAACTTCGGTCATAAAATCACATAACTCATAATACAAATCGTCATCGAACGTTAAGCGTGCGTACCCTACTGGTTCGAGAACTATGTAGACATGACCAAGACACATCTCCGGTCAATAACCAATAGTGGAACCTGGATGCTCATATTGGCTCATACATATTCTACGAAGATCTTTATCAGTCAAACCGCATAACAACATACGTTGTTCCCTTTGTCATGGGTATGTTACTTGCCCGAGATTCGATCATCTGTATCATCATACCTAGTTCAATCTCGTTACCGGCAAGTCTATTTACTAATTCCGTAATGCATCATCCCGTGACTAACTCATTAGTCACATTGCTTGCAAGGCTTATAGTGATGTGCATTACCAAGAGGGCCCAGAGATACCTCTCCGATACACGGAGTGACAAATCCTAATCTCGATCTATGCCAACCCAGCAAACACCTTCGGAGGCATCTGTAGAGCATCTTTATAATCACCCAGTTACGTTGTGACATTTGATAGCACACAAGGTGTTTGTCCGGTATTCGGGAGTTGCATAATCTCATAGTCAGAGGAACATGTATAAGTCATGTTGAAAGCAATAGCAACAAAACTAAATGATCATTATACTAAGATAACGGATGAGTCATGTCCATCACATCATTCTCTAATGATGTGATTCCGTTCATCAAATGACAACACATGTCTATGATCAGGAAACATAACCATCTTTGATTAACGAGCTAGTCAAGTAGAGGCATACTAGGGACACTCTGTTTTGTCTATGTATTCACGCATGTACTAAGTTACCGGTTAATACAATTCTAGCATGAATAATAGACATTTATCATGATATAAGGAAATATAGATAACAACGTTATTATTGCCTCTAGGGCATATTTCCTTCAGATCCATGCTGTGACTTACTCACGAGCTATGTCCGTAACCGAGGATGCGGCTATCGATAGATTAAATACACTCTGCAGGGGTAGTGTGCTTTACCCACACCACTGAATGCATGGCCTCCTCTTCCCATTCGGGTGGACTAACGACATTCCGACAAAACCCTCCCATTGCCATGACACTCTCCCGGCCACTCCGACTAACTTCCCACTGGGCTAAGTCATGGGTGGCCCCGTGCCTACCAAAGGCATCAACGGCCACTGTCGTGGCAAACACGGTCCCAAACAGGGACAAGGTAGCATAACAACAAACAGGCACACAAGGTTATGTCTACTTACCAGGCCAGGGTACCGCACGCCCATAACCTTCCCTTGTTGGAGGTACCGACCAGAGGCATGACAACAGACAGAATAAAGACCATCCCATAAAGGCAAATGTGGTTGCACTGGGAAAAAGTCGATTCAGTGGACCATGACTCGATCAACGTTATGTTCAAGTTGAATTAACATGAATTTTAACTTGAAGTGAAATAACTCGAGTCACAATATGCCATGATCATGCAACTATTTGACATGCAAAACATACCACTCAAAGTAAACAGATCAACATCATCAAAGTTTCCTTCTTGCACTACTCATCATTAAACTTTACTGGTTTTTATCACTCATCATTTTGGTTATACCATAATATATTAAAATCAATTTATCACATAAAGAAACTATCACTAATCATAAAAACATAACCACACAATCAAAATTTCTTCTACGGACTTAAACTAGTTCATGCATTCAATCAGTACTATAACTAATTAAGCATTTCAAGCATGACAAAGTAACTAGCATAAGCAATATTCATTTAAATAATTAAATCCCTGAAAATAACTCATATTCAAGTTGGAAAAATCATAGATATTGAAATGACACCATACAAATGTTGGTGTGGCTTGCCTTAGTGCAGAGGAGGTTCACACTCCTCCTGGTTATTTTCAAGACAAGCTTCTCCCTATGAAAATAATTAAAAACAACAAAATAAAATATCAAGAACCACTCTAAAAATCACCAGAAATTCTAGACAACAAGGAAAAATCTCCATTTTGGTGTGCTGCTAGAACTTTTCAAAACAAACACAATGCAAAAAGAATCAACTCATTTGGACTTATGGTTTAAGAGTTATGGTTGGTCAAAGTTTCTGGTCAAAATTTGATTTAAATTTGAATTAAAAGAAAAACTAGGGGGGTGACGTCGATGTCGTATTCCAGGAATACGCCTCCACTCATACCGCTTCGGGCGTGAGCGGTGAGGCTGACAGCCGGCCCCACACGTCAGGTCGGGAGAGAGAGAGAGAGAGAGAGAGAGAGAGAGAGAGAGAGAGAGAGAGAGAGAGAGAGAGAGAGAGAGAGAGAGAGAGAGAGAGAGAGAGAACATAGATGGTCGGCGCTCTGCCGGTGCTTTACCCGGCGAGGAGGGCTCAGCGGCTAGATCGAGAGGGATAGATGGATAGAGGAGACGCCCGCGCACCTGCCTGTACCTGTGGCTTGGCTAGAGTTCGACGGACGGGGTCGGAACAGGCTTGTCCAGCGGCTATAGAAAGCGGAGCTCACCGGAGTTGAGGACGACGTCGACTTGGGGCTGCACCAGGGGCTCCAACAGGTTCGGACGGCACCAGTGGACCACTAGAGAGTCGCCGGAGGAGTGGACTGAGCTCGAGGGGCACCGGAGTGAGGAGGAGGGGTTGTGGGGATCGTCGATGAGCTCTGGTCGGGGACGGCGGCCAGAGGCCTGCCCGACCGGGCTGCGGCTATGCTACGGGTTTGTGGAGGCTGTGTGGTGAGCTTGGAGTGCTCGGAGAGGCTAGAGGGGTCCAAATTTATAGCCAGAGGGGGAGGGGTACGTGGCTCCGCCGGAGCTCTCTGGAAGCGGTGCACGGCGAGGAGGAGCGCCAGCGAGGAGGGGGCAACACTTCAGAGCTCACACGGGCACTGTGAATCTCAAAGACGAGCACAGGAGGCGGTGGGAGAAGAAGACAGGGGCACAGTGTCACAACCCTAGTCAGTGTTGCATTAGAAAGACGCATCAGGTCTAGATTTTTCCCAGAAACCTGAAATGGGGATGAACTAACCCCCCAGCACCACCTAAACCAACTAGGGTTACTAAATAATTTTCTCAATGAACCTGAAATGCCCTTCAAAAATGTCCATCAATTTTGTCTTGGTTTGGAACCTCTGCCAAAATTGGTTCTCATTTTTCTAGGACACCTAAGGTCACTAAATTAAATCATATGCTATATGCAATTGGGCATTTAAATGCTATATATTATCTTAAGTGCTGAATTAATTCTGAACTTAAGTGTGGGCTGTTAGGAATTATCCTAACAGAGCCCACAATTATTTTCCGGATTTTTGGAAACGTTTTAGTATTTTTAATAAAGCCAAAAACATTTGCAGAAAATAGAAAACTGGAGTAAATAGAAAAGAGAGTGAGAGAGAGAGAGAGAGAGAGAGAGAAAGGCCAGATGCCATTTACCTGCACTGGGCAGGCCCACCTGGCCCGTGCCAGTCATCACCCACCTCTGCCAGTAGGCAGAGAATGGGGCGGTGCATGCGCGCCGAGCTTTCCACGCAGCTCCCTACTCGTCTGCGTCGCCTGGACAGCGCGGTGATGCCTCGAAATGCCTCCTCGGTGCCGCCCCGACCTCACCGACACTCCGTTCGCCCCCCTGCACCTCTCCCTCGCCCTCTTCCACCATGGCCGACGTAGCTGCAGCCGCACCGCAGACGTAACCGCGGCCACTGTCGCCCCCTCGTTGCCCCACCGTGTCCAGCAGCTTCACCATGGTCCTCTCCGTCGAGTAGACCGAGCCCCGAGCGCTCGTTCGCCCTGAAGCCACCGGAGATCCCCCTTGCCGCCTTGTCGCCGGAGATACCCCTAGCCGCCTCGTCGCCGTCCAACCTCCTCCAAGCCCGCCGTTCGTTCCCCTGGAACCGCTGTGAGCTCCTGCCCCTTCTCCCCACTCTGTTTGCCCTACCGGGCACCACAGTGACTGCACCGAGCTCGCCCGCACCCGCCACCGCCTCTGCACGTCGCCGTCATGGCCACAGCCACGCTGGCTCGAAACTGAGCACGCTACCGCACTCACCGCATCCCCAAGAGCCCGCAACACCACCCCATGCACCTCGCCATGCCTCCTAGCGACGAACCCGAGCTCGCCCGAGCTACGGCAGCCGCCAAGCTCGCCGTCGGCGTCGTTTTCGGCGACCCCGGGCTCCACCACCACCACCAATCAACGCGGCTCACTCCCAGCTACGCGTAGGAGCACTCCGCCGTCGATTTGGTCGTCGAAGTGCGCAACCCGCACTGCCCCGCCGCGTCTGGCCTCGCCGGCGGCTAAACGCCGGTGGTTAGCCCCGGTTTGACCAGGGGTTTGACCTCCCCTAGGTCAATGACAGGTGGGGCACTGCCCTGCTAATTAACCTAGGTTAGGACTAACTAAATTTAGTTAGTTTAATTAACCACTGACATGCGGGACCCACTAGTCAGGTTTGACCTGGACCGCGCCGTTGACTGCTGACATCACAGTGTCGCAATGCAGACGCAATAAAGTATTTTCTGGATTTATTTATATTCACGAAATTCCAGAAAATGCTATAAACTCCAAATAGAAAGTTCTATATATGAAAAATGATCCGAAAAATCCAATCTATCCATCTGTACTGGTTTCATGCATGCTAGAGCAACTTAACCTTGCTGTTTAGATGAAACTAGATGATGCACTTATATGAGATGATATTTTGGGTTTGCATTTGAATCCTTGATTCAAATGAACTCAAACCAACCTGTTTATAGCTGCATTAGGCAAAACACACTCATCTTGCCATGTCATTTGCATGCATCATATTGTTGCATATTGCCATGTATTGATTGTGTTACGGTGTGATTTGTGGTAGGTTCTGTCTCTGAGGATATTCACGAGTATCCAGCTGAAGGGCAGTACCCCTCTACCACTCTGTTAGGCAAGCAACCCCATTGATCATTTCAATACAAACCCATCTTCTTGCTCCTGCTCTCATTTACAACATTAAGACAACAACGTTTCAAACTGCTGTGTGTTGCGGTAGTTGAACCCACTTCCTCTACATGACCTGTCATTGCCACAGTAACTAGATGAAACCCACTAGCATGTGTACGAGTTGATTGAGCCATGTTTGTGTTTCCTACCATGCTATGCCTGCTATGCTTAGAGTCATGTCAGGTCTGGCTCATCTGGGTGACGAACTGGAGTAAATGGTTGTGTCGGTAACGAGAGTGAGGTGTTGAAGATGATTTGGTAAAGGTATCGATGAGAGGCCATGTAGGAGTACATGGTGGGTTGTTTCATTGAGGCCGTCCTTAAGAACTGAGATCAGTATGTGTGATTTAAGATCAGCTACTACCACACATTGGGCCCTGAAATATGACCCCGCTCGACTTACTGACCCCTCTCGTCCTCTGTCCAGGAGTTGCATGTAGTTTCTGGTGTTTGTAGTTGCTGGAGGCCGTGCGCAGCGCTGACCTTAGGGGTGGGATGTGATGCGGTAGGCACGTGGCACGGTGTACCGAGTCACCCGTTTGGTGTCTCGGGAAACCTGCACACGTCGTTTGGGGCCGTTGAGGACACCCTGGCCGGATTTCCTTGCGGATGGAACCCGAATAGGCGATAAACCTGGACTAGAGACTTGTGTGGTTAGTCAGGTCGTGGTCTACACCCATGTCTGCTTTCGCTTGAAGTCTGTCGAGCACATGTCATGTGCAGACGCTAAGTGGTGTAAACATATGTGAAGAAGTACACCCCTGCAGGGTACAAAACTATTTGAATAGCCACGTCCGCGGTAAAGGACTACTTGGTCGCTTATGCAGTTCATAGACAAGTTAATGGTTACTACTAAAAGACTCAAGATAAGTGTGAGTGCCGCAGATGGCCCTCTCGTAGGTTGACGAGGGAGGATCCATGGTGGAGTATTGTGATGGTGATTAGTGGACTCGTGTGCACAAAATCATTTACAAGTTGTGTCAATCATAGGATTGCTTAGCCAAGAGTCAAAGCTGGCTTGCTGCAATAACTCCACTATCCTTCTTAAGAATGTGCATGTACAATAGGATCTGTTGTAAGACTTGCTGAGTACCTTTGTACTCATGTTGCTTTAATAATTGTTGCAGAAGAGAACACCGCCCCCTCCGATGGGTTCTATGTAGATATCGACGTTGACGAGTGACTTGCCGCCCAGGTGGTGACCTGAGCTTGTGGAGGGCCTTTGTAGATAGACAGGCTTCGTCAGGCCTTCTTTCTTTCTAGTTGTCTGTACTCAGACAAGTTTGCTTCCGCATGTGCTTGTATGCTTGTATGACTTGAGTGTCGGGTCGTGTGACCCCTACCTGTATGGATATGTTATGTATGGCTCTCCGGAGCCTTTAAATAAATTACTTTGAGTTGTAGAGTTTTGTTGTGATGCCATGTTGTATTTACACAAATCGAGCATATTGTGTGTATGATTGAAATGCTTGGTATGTGTGTGATCCGACAACCTAGTTGTTTATCCTAGGTAGTCTCTCTTATGGGGATATGTAGTCTGGTGCTTCCACTGAGCCTTGGTAGTCTGCTACAACCCGGTTTACCGGAGTCCTACTAGCCCTGTACTACTACTCCGGAACACTTAGACTAACCGGCATGTGATTCACTTCGTTCCTGTGTTTGTCCCTTTGGGGAAATGTCACGCGGGTGACATCCGGATTCCTGCTAGCCTGCTACAGCCTAGTTTACCGGAGTCCTGTTAGCCCAGTTGCTAGAGCCCGGATTCACACGCTGCCGACCGACATGCTCGATGCTGATTCATGTATGCATGTCCCCGTATGTTAGTGCCACTTTGGGTTCACGACTAGTCATCTCGGCCTGGGTTCGCTGTCATATTGAGGCTAGCGACACAATCATATACATGAGCCAAAAGGCGCAAACGGTCCCGGGCCAAGTAAGGCGACACCCGTGGGAATACAGTGCGTGAGGACGCAAAGTGATATGAGGTGTTACATGCTAGATCGATGTGACTTAGAATCGGGGTCCTGACAGCGTTGGCATCAGAGCCGGACTGCATGTAGGTTCGTTAAGCCAAACTGGTCAATGTCGAGTCTAGAAATGCTTTAGTTATATGAGTATTATTCAGTACAAAAATTCAAAGCTGCATATGCAAGTCCAATTCCTGCACTGACTGACCAATCTCAGTGGCCTGAGGTGGAAATAGAATTTACCTTGTGCCCCCCTGTCACTAGAAGAAAGGTTGGGAGGCCTAAACAGAGCAGATTCAAAGCTTGGTTTGAGAAAGGTGGTTGTAGTAAGAAGGGGAAAAAGGAAAAGGAAAAGAATGATAAGCCCAAAAGGGCTCAAAAAGGTAACAAAAATAGGTGCAAGTTGTGTGAGGTACTTGGGCACAGAATTGGTTCATCGAAGTGCATCTACACTCCTCGGAGGCCAAAGTATGTTTATGTTAATGTTTTTGCAAGTTTTTTATTTTGCTACTTGTTCTAGTATCTAACCAAGTCAAATGCTTTATTTTTTAGGAGGAAGCGTGCAGAAAAAGCCCCACCTCTTGTTGTTGAACAATGCTGGCCAGTGAAAAAAGCAAGACTCAATGGCTATAGAAGGAAGAGCACTAAGCAGATAAAGTTTGGTGACAAAGATATGGAGCTAACTGAAACTGTTACTGCTGAACATGAGCTAAGTGTTTCTGTTTTGGATGATGTGATGCATACTGAATCTGTTTTGCAGATGCTAGGGCAATCTGAAACTGTTGCAGATGAAGCAACTGTTGTGCTGCCATGCGAATCTGCTTTGACAACTGTGTTGCCATGTTTGGAGGTTGTGCTGCCAAGTGTTGAGTTGCAAACTGAAGTAGTTGAACAATGTGTGCCATCTACTCAATCTGCAGAAGTGCAAACTTAAGAAGTGGGACATGGTCAGGTGCAAAAGTTGAGGGGGCCTAGTGGAGTTTACAAGAAAACCAAGGGGCCAAAAAGCAAGAGCATCAGCATCAACAAACTATGCGCCGTGGAACCAAACGGTGGAAAAAAGCAGAAGAAATCGAGTGGTAGAAAGAAGCAAAAGAAATAGAGTCGAAATCATTCGAATTTGATGTGAAAACTTAAGTTTGTTGTCATTGGATGTGAAAAGTTATGTTCTTTCATGTGAAAACTTATGTGCTATGATGTTGATTTGACTTGAAATAAAATTCAAATTTGAACCTATCTCCAATATTTTTTGAGTTCATTTGTTTGTTCTGTGATGTTGCATCGTTTTATGTACTACTATGCACTTTAGTTCATAAATCCAACCCTTTTTGTGAAGTCCAACTCATAGTCACTGAAAATGTTGTCCAAACAGGCTCCAAAGTAAGGGAAAACGGCCCATTTCTAAGCAAGTTTTTTTCGACCTTCTCAAAATCACCCCAAAAAAGATTTTCTTAGCTTATATTATACCTATATAGGATCAATATGAAGTCTCACCTTTTTTTGAATAAGTATTCATATTATTTAATTTATTTTTGAAAAAACACACTTTAATACAAAGTCAGCAATAAAACAAGTTTAAAATTTTAAAATGCAAAAATGACTTCGGATCCTCCTTAGTCACTCTAAAATGAAGCTAAGGTGATGCTTTTGATTTTTTTTGCATTTTCAAAACCTCAAACCCTCTTCTCACTCCTTTGAACTCTATGCAACCTCAGTCGAGATAGTCCAATTTGTGAAGGTTTTTTCATGCAAAGATCATTAGATCAAGTTTATCATTTTATATCATAACTATGTAACATAAAAAGGCTATATGCGCAGGTTTTTCATTTTTTTTAGATTTTTTTTGAATTAGTTATACACATTTGAATGTTCAGTCAAACCTTTCAAAACCCCGTTGACTGCCTCCAAAACCCATGTAACCCTAGCGCCAAACGTCCACCGTCGATCTAACCCTAACGCCAAACTGCGGCCGTCGGATAGGCCTTCTAGAAGGATTCCGCGGGGGCGATCCGTGGGAGCCCTGATTCTCCAATCTGATTGACCACCGTTTTCTCTCTCTGACGAACAGATAACGTTGAGCGGGGGAGCATCTAAGTGGCCGTTGGGCCGAGCGGATCGGGCCCGGCAGATGTCGTCGAGGAGGAGAAGATGATATTGGAGTTGCATGTTGCGGATGTCGTCGATGATCAATTGTTACCTTGGTATCGAGGCTTGGTATCATTATGCCGTTGGATCAATTGTTACCTTGGTTGCGATTATGATCGCATTTGTTTTCGCATTGAAATGTTTTACATAGTTTCAATGTATGGTTTAATTAATTAGATGCTTTGGAGAGCTATATGTTGTTAGATGAGAACTATGTATGTACTTTGGTTTTAATGTGATGATGAACTTCTATTAATTTGGACACTTAATTATATATAATGCACGCAGATGAACCAACAATGGATGTACGGTGACAGACAACCTCTGAGTACATTAAGGGCGTGCATGAGTTTCTCGATGCGGCTGAGGCAAACAAGCAGAATGGTTTTATGTGTTGTCCATGCACTAAATGTGGGAATACGATGTCTTACTCTAACCGGAAAATCCTTCACACCCACATGCTTTACAAGGGTTTCATGCCACACTATAATGTTTGGACGAGGCACGGAGAAATAGGGGTTATGATGGAAGACGGCGAAGAAGAAGAGTACGATGACAACTATGTGCCCCCTGAATACGGTGATGCTGCAAGGGGGGGGGAGGTGGTGAAGATCAAGGGGAACCAGACGATGTGCCCAATGATGCTGCAACGGGTGAAGCTGCTGAAGATCAAGAGGAACCAGACGATGTGACCGATGATGATGATCTCCACCGGGTCATTGTTGATGCAAGGACGCAATGCGAAAGTCAAATGGAGAAGCTGAAGTTCGATCGCATGTTAGAGGATCACAAAAAATGGTTGTACCCCGATTGCGAAGATGGCAACACAAAGCTCGGTACCGTACTGGAATTGCTGTAGTGGAAGGCAGAGAATGTTGTGCCTGACAAAGGATTTGAGAAGCTACTGAAAATATTGAAGAAGAAGCTTCCAAAGGATAACAAATTGCCCGACAGTACATACGCAGCAAAGAAGGTCGTATGCCCTCTAGGATTGGAGGTGGAGAAGATACATGCATGCCCTAATGTCTGCATCGTCTACCGCGGTGCATACAAGGATCTGAACGCATGCCCGGTAAGCGGTGCATTGCGGTATAAGATCAGACGAGATGACCCTGGTGATGTTCACGGCGAGCCCCCCAGGAAGAGGGGTTCCTGCGACGGTGATGTGGTATGCTCCTATAATACCACAGTTGAAACGTCTGTTCAGAAACGGAGAGCATGCCAAGTTGATGCGATGGCACAGTGAGGACCGTAAGAAAGACGGGAAGTTGAGAGCACCTGCTGACGGGTCGCAGTGGAGAAAAATCGAGAGAAAGTACTGGGATGAGTTTGCAAAGGACCCAAGGAACATATGGTTTGCTTTAAGCGCGGATGGCATTAATCCTTTCGGGGAGCAGAGCAGCAATCACATCACCTGGCCCGTGACTCTATGTATGAATAACCTTCCTCCTTGGAGGTGTATGAAGCGGAAGTTCATTATGATGCCAGTTCTCATCTAAGGCCCTAAGCAACCCGGCAACGACATTGATGTGTACCTAAGGCCATTAGTTGAAGAACTTTTACAACTGTGGAATGGAAACGGTGTACGTACGTGGGATGAGCACAGACAAGAGGAATTTAACCTAAAGGCGTTGCTGTCTGTGACCATCAACGATTGGCCCGCTCTCAGTAACCTTTCAGGACAGACAAACAAAGGATACCACACATGCATGCACTGTTTAGATGACACTGAAAGTATATACCTGGAAAAATGCAGGAAGAATGTGTACCTGGGCCATCGTCGATTTCTACCGACCAACCATCAATGTCGAAAGAAAGGCAAGCATTTCAAAGGCGATGCAGATCACCGGAAGAAGCCTGCCATGCGTACCGGTGATCTCGTACTTGCTATGGTCAATGATTTACACGTAATCTTTGGAAAGGGTCCCGGCGCACTAGCTGTTCCGAATGACGCTGAGGGACACGCACCCATGTGGAAGAAGAAATCTATATTTTGGGACCTACCCTACTGGAAAGACCTAGAGGTCCGCTCTTCAATCGACGTGATGCACGTGACGAAGAACCTTTGCGTGAACCTGCTAGGCTTCTTGGGCGTGTATGGAAAGACAAAAGATACACCCGAGGCACGGGAGGACTTGCAACGTTTGCACAAAAAGACGGCATGCCTCCGAAGCAGTATGAAGGTCCTGCCAGCTATGCTTTTACGAAAGAAGAGAAAGAAATCTTCTTTGAATGCCTGCTCAGTATGAAGGTCCCGACTGGCTTCACGTAGAATATAGAGGGAATAATAAATATGCCAGAGAAAAAGTTCCAGAACCTAAAGTCTCATGACTGCCACTTGATTATGACGCAACTGCTTCCGGTTGCATTGAGGGGGCTTCTACCGGAAAATGTCTGATTAGCCATTATGAAGCTATGTGCATTCCTCAATGCAATCTCTCAGAAGGTGATCAATCCAGAAATCGTACCAAGGCTAAGGAGTGATGTGGCACAATGTCTTGTCAGTTTCGAGCTGGCGTTCCCACCATCCTTCTTCAATATCATGACACACGTGCTAGTTCATCTAGTCGACGAGATTGTCATTCTGGGGCCTGTATTTCTACACAATATGTTCCCCTTTGAGAGGTTAATGGGAGTCCTAAAGAAATATGTCCGTAACCGTGCTAGGCTAGAAGGAAGCATCTCCATGGGCCATCAAACAGAGGATGTCATCGGGTTTTGTGTTGACTTCATTCCTGGCCTTAAGAAGATAGGTCTCCCTAAATCGCGGTATGAGGGGAGACTGACTGGAAAAGGCACTCTTGGAAGTGACTCAATAATATGGAGGGACGGATATTCTTGGTCTCGAGCACATTACACAGTTCTACAGAACTCTACCTTGGTGACCCCATATGTCGATGAACACAAGAACTATCTGCGCTCCAAACACCAGGAGCAGTGCGACGACTGGATTACACGTGAACACATCACGACTTTCAGCAGTTGGTTGGAAGCACGTCTCAGAGGTGACAACACTGTTTGTGATGATTTGTACTTGTTGTCCAGGGGACCATCTTTAACTGTATTGATTTGCAAAGGATACGAGATAAATGGGAATACATTTTACACGATTGACCAAGATCGAAAGAGCACCAACCAAAACAGCGGTGTCCGCTTTGATGCAACAACCGAGAAGGGAAAGGACACATATTATGGTTACATAGTGGACATATGGGAACTTGACTACGGACAAGATTTTAAGGTCCCTTTGTTTAAGTGCAAATGGGTCAATCTGTACAGGAGGCAGGGTACAGGTAGACCCACAGTACGGAATGACAACAGTGGATCTGAAAAATCTTGGGTACACTGACGAACCGTTCGTCCTAGCCAATGATGTCGCACAGGTTATCTATGTGAAGGACATGTCTACCAGACCGAGAAAAAGAAAAGATAAGGAAGCGAATACATCATACGATGAGCCAAAGTGCCACATAGTTCTTTCAGGAAAAGGGACATCCCGGGAGTGGAGGGCAAGACAGACATGTCTGAAGATTATGAAAAGTTTCATGAATTTCCTCCCTTCAATGTCAAGGCTGACCCAAGCATCCTGATAAACGATGAAGATTATCCATGGTCACGGCGCAATAAGCAAATGACACAAGCGAAGAAAAAGTGAAGACTTTCTCCCGCAACTATTATGATGATACCATGCCAACTTTGTAACAGACGAGTATGATATACCAACTTTTTCAGAGTTCATTTGAAAATTATGAATTTAGGTCGAATTTTCTATATAGGTGCATCTATGTTCATTTTTTATTAAAGTTAATCACAAACTTGTGATTCACACAAATTTCAAAGAATCAAATTTTAACTATTCAAATTCGAAAACTAATGGCACTAACAGAAAGTTTATAATTTTTCTAAAACTAATGGAACTAACAGAAAGTTTATAATTTTGCTGACCTAAAAGCATAAAGAATTAAAAAATAAAGCAAAAAACAAAAGAAAATAAATAATACAGAAAACATAACAAAAAAATGGAAAAAAATAAAAATAGCAACAATAAGTATTTTGTTGTAAGTACAAACAAAATAAAATAAATAAAGCAACAAAGAAAACAAAAAAACTAAAAAAGTGTTTTCAAATTTGAAAACTAATGGCACTAACAGAAAGTTCATAATTTTTCTAAAACTAAAAGGAAAAAAGAATTCAAAAATAAAGCAAAAAACAAAAGAAAATAAATAATGCAGAAAACAAAACAAAAAAATGGGAAAAAATAGGGCTTGCCCCTGGCCCATGACCATTAGTCCCGGTTTGTGCCACAAACCGGGACTAAAGGGTTGGCCGTCATTGCACTCAGAGTTTAGTCCCACCTCGCCAACCGAAGGGCACCCACACCGGTTTATAAGCCCGTTCCTCTCTGCCTTGTTGAGCTCCTCTCAAAGTGAAAATAGATGCCCCTGTATAGGAAATTTGACCTAAATTCATAATGAATTTCTCTGAAATTCTTAGAAATTGATTATGAATTTAGGTCGAATTCTCTCTATAGGTGCATCTATGTTCATTTTTTAGTAAAGTTAATCACAAATTTGTGATTCACACAAATTTTAAAAAATTCATATTTAAACTATTCAAATTTTAAAACTAATGGCACTAACAGAAAGTTTATAATTTTTGTGACCTAAAAGAAAAAAGAAATCACTAAAAAACTATAAGTATTTAGTTCTAAGTAGAAATGAAAAAAATAGAAAAAAAGAAAAAAATGCCACCTACTGGGCCAGCACGGCCTGAATATGACTAGAAACCCAACCATGGGCCAGGATTCAGGCCCGCAGCAGGCCCAGTAGGCCCACAGGCATTGCAATGTACAATTAGGCTCGTAAGCCTGCCAGAGGAGTTCGAGAGGGAAGAGGCAACGGAGCTTATAAACAGGTGCTGGCCGCTCTCAACTAGCGAGGTGGGACTAAACTCTCACCACCGCGCCAGCGCAAGGCCATTGGTCCCGGTTGGTGGCACCAACCGGGACTAAAGGGGGCATTGGTCCCGGTTCGTGGCACCAACCGGGACCAATGCCCCCCTTTAGTCCCGGTTGGTGCCACCAACGGGGACCAAAGGCCGCCGCTTCCCGCCCTTTGGGCTGCTAAAAAAGGCCTTTGGTCCCGGTTGGTGCCACCAACCGGGACTAATGCCCACCTTTATTCCCGGTTTGTGCCACGAACAGGGACTAAAGGCCGATGTTGACGCTGCCAGGCTGCCCGACGCCGCCCGTCGCCCCCGCCGTCGCCGTCGCCACGCCCGTGCCCATCGTCCCCGTCACCCGCCGTCGTCCGCGCCCCTGCCCCGACGCGCGCCGCCCCGGCCCGCCCCCGTCGCCGTCGCCCGCGCCCCTGCCCCGACGCGTGCCGCCCCAGCCCGCCCTCGCCCTCGCCCGCGCCCCTGCCCCGACGCCATCCTCGCCGCCGACCCCGCGCGCGCGCGGTCCTCTCCTCAGCTTGGTCCGGCCATCGGCGCCCTCCCTTTGCAATTTTTTTCATATATATGCTTGTTTTTTATATATATGTAATGATTTTTTTAGAATATGATTTTTTTTCATAGATGATCATAGATATGATGTATGCACGAATGTGGATGAAATATGATGGTTTTTTGTTCATAGAACATGATGTTTTTTTAATTTACGTATTTTTTTGTTCATGAGAGAGGCGGGGACGTTGAGGGATCATAGATGTACTTTTCAGAATTTTCTATCATGCATAGACGGATTTTAGACCACGGGAGCACCCCCTCCCTATCGTTGCAAAATTTTCTAAGTGATATATATTAAGAAGGAAGGAAAAGAAGGATAGGAAAGAAGAAAATAAGAAGAGGAAAGAAAGAAGAAGAGGAGAGGAAGAAGAGGAGAAATAAATAAGAAAAAGAAAAAAAGAAGAGAAAGAAGAGGAGAAGAAGAAAGGAATAGTGGAGAAGAAGAGAAAATAGAATATATTCTATTTTTTCTTATTCTCCTCTATTCCTTTCTTCTTCTCCTATTTTTTTCTTCCTTTTTTCTTTGATCTTCTCCTCTAGCTATTGCTTTCTTCTTCTCCTCTTTTTATTTCTTCTTCGTTTTCTTATGTTTTATCGGGTCTGTCGTCGCGATATACCCCTCCCGATAACTTCAACACGAGAGGGGGGGGGGTGGATACCCCCTCCCTGATAATATTATTTTCCCATGTTCGTATGTCGTGTCGATATAAACTCCTGATAACTTCAACACGTGGGGGGTGGGTCGATATACCCTCTCCCGATAACTTCAACACGTGGGAGGGGGTCGATATACCCCCTCCCTGATAATATATATTATTTTCCCATGCATGTACGTATGTCGTGTCGATATAAACTCCCGATAACTTCAACACGTGGGAGGGTCGATATACCCCTCTCGATAACTTCAACACGAGGGGTGGTTGATATACCCCCTCCCGATAACTTCAACACGTGGGGGGGTCGATATACCCCCTCCCCGATAACCTCAACACGTGGGGGGGGGGTCGATATACCCCCCTTCCTGGTAACTTCAACACGTGTGGGGGGGGGTCGATATACCCCCTCCCCGATAACATTATTTTCCCATGTATGTATCTCGTCGTTGTCGATATTACCCCCTCCTTGAAGCGTTCTCGAGGCTACCCCTAACCGTTGAAGCATTGTCGAGGCCACCCGAAACCCTAGAGAAGCAGCGTCGCGGCCACAAATTAATATGATTCCTTACTATGATTAGCTAGCTAGTTCTACGTTTGCCACTAATATATCCATCTGTCATGTTTGAATAATAATTGCCATGTTGTAAATATTTGTAGAAACTATGGACACCGCCCGAGACGAAGCAAAAGAAGCGTTGTTGAGGGACATAATCGCACAAGGAAGTGATGTCGTCTGGTCGTTGTTTCTCAACGACACCGATGGTCAGGAAGGAGAGGGTGAAGAAGCAGCTGGCTATGATTATGATGGCTCCGGTGACCCAATGCAGGTGCAAGAAGGAGACCGTGAGGACGGCTCCTATGACCCAATGCCGGTGCAAGAAGGAGACCGTGATGATGGCGCCGGTGACCGAACCAAGTCCGGCCAGGTATATATATTAGTTAAGCCTGTGCTGACTAGCTAATTGATGCATTCATTGTTTTGGTATGTACACATATTAATTAAGTCTTTGTTCTTTTCTCTAGCCCTCCGGATCGAGCACAACTTCGGTAAAGAGACAAGGCCCGAAGAAAAAGTTGAGCTCGGATGAAAGGTTTGAGATCATAGCAATCGCGCCCGACGGCCAGCCGATTGAACCCATCCGGACAAAGAACGCATTTTTTGCTCAGTACGGGGTTCTGGTTAGGGACAAGATCCCGATCAGCATCCAGCAATGGTTAAAGCCAGCTACATAAGACCCTGAGGTGTCTTATGTCAATGATATGCAGAAAAACGATCTTTGGACTGAGCTGAAGTCAAATTTCACCCTACCGCCAGAGGATGATCCGGAGAAGCCAGTTAAAGAGGAATTAATCAAGTCTTTTGCTCTTAAGAGGATGGCAGACCTATTCAGGAGGTGGAAGAAAGAGCTGAATAGGTTTGTCGATAAAAAAGAGACACCAGAATTCAAGGGCAGATATGAGAAGATCAGAGGTCACTGGACCGCATTTGTGGCCCACAAGACATCAGAAAAGAGTAAGAAGATGTCGGCGACAAACAAGAAAAATGCTGGGAAGAAGAAGCTTCACCATCGCACGGGGTCAGGTGGCTACCTCGTAGCCCGGCCTAAGTGGGCCAAGGCTGAGAATGATCTGGTTGATAAAGGGATCGAACCAGAGACAATGAACTGGCCAGACCGTTGTCGGACTTGTTCTTCGGGGCTGGCGGAACCTTGGACCCTGTAACAGGGAAGTGCATTTGGACGGACGAGCAATTGGAAATACCAGTCACGAGGCTTCAACACTATATCGAAGCAGCGCAGCAAGGGACGTTCGTTCCAGACAGAGAGAACGACGAGCTCACAATGGCCCTCGGGAATCCTGAGCACCTTGGACGGACACGAGGCACATCAGGCTCCATTCTATGGAAGGCTGGGTTTCCGGACGCAGGCGGTTACAAATGCCACGAGAGGAGGAAGAAAGTGGAGCAGACCCAACTGTAGGCGCTGCACGCTAGGGTACAAGCGATAGAGGAACGAGAAGCAAATCGTAGCAAACGAACTGCCGAAGCTTCCCCCAAAGCTACCCCGCCGTCTCAGCGGAGAAGCAGCGTGGCTTCCACCGAGCTGCTTTAGCCGGAGCATGTCTTGACGGCTCCTACCAGCTATCCTATGGATGCTATCACGGAGTCTCAAAATTGCCACGTTATGACGCAATGGATTAATATGAAGGTCAAGGCGGGTGTTGGCTCTGTTTTTCCTACTGAACCCGGTGCAACTTTTCACTGTCGGACGATTCCAGAAGGATATGCTAGGGTGATGGTGGATGAAATAATGGAGGGATTTGAGGACCTCCAGCTTGACCACCCTACCAGTGAAGGGGAGACTCGGCTGGGTTCTGCTCTGAAGACTCCATGCCTATGGCGGAAGGAGCTCATCAACTTTCCGAACTGGACGCCTCCACCTCCTCCTCCTCCTCCGGTGAGTGACGATCAGGGCACTTGGCCGGCTTCTTCTCCGGCGCGTGGCGGCACTCCGCCTCCTTCTCCGCCTGCGTCGGCGCGCCCGAGCAGCCAGCCTCCTCCTTCTCCGCCTCCTCAGCAAGGGCGGAAGAGACCCGCCGCTGCTCCGGCTGCTCCGGTGCGTCGTAGTCCTTCTCCTCCGCCTCGTAAGCAAGTAAAGAAGAAAGCCACTCCGTCTGCTCTGCCAGCGTGTAGCAGTACAGCCAGAGGTGGGAGGACATACAGATTCGGTCCTTCTCTGAAGACTGCAGAGAAGTTACCATATGAGATGACCCCGGAGGAGAACGCAAAATCGCGCAAACCGAAGTGAAGGACTGGTTTCAAGGGTTGAAAGCACAGAGACATCCACCTCCGGAGGTGAAGGTAGATTCGGTGAAAGCGAAGCGCACTCTGGCTGCCCTGGCAAAACCACCCAAGTCTCCATCGAAAGGCAACTATGAGCGCATTATTGGAAAGGCATTTGTCGAAGCGGAGCGGTCAGGAAGTACAGTCAGTGATCAAAGGATGAAAGAACGATGAGCTGGGAAACAAATTGCCCAGGTCAGCGAACAAGGGAATCAATCGTGCCCCCCACTCAAGGTGCCTAGCGACATCGTCGATCCGAGGATGGTGCCCGGTTATAGCAAGCTTGGAGATTACCATCCCGACGAAGTACATTATGATTTCATAGACGTGCAGATACACAGATACGAGTATGGGAAACCTCTCGTCAAAGATGAAAGATCTCTATCAACGATGATGCGAAGATTGCATGATTGGTACTTGAAAATCTGCAGAGAGTCTCGGGGGAGGAATACTTTGTATGTGATAGTTAAAAAGGAGCATGACCTCGTTGGAATTGAACTGTTGCCTATTCGATTTGAGGAGCTCTATCAGTTTTTCAATCAATTGGCCCTCGATAAAGCAATAGTCACCTGCTACTATCTGTAAGTAGTACTACTTCTGTCATTAAGTCTCTCTATATAGCTTAACTCTTTCATTGCATGTATTTATTATTATCCTCACTATATTATGCAGATTGAAGATCGACGAATTGAAGAAAAGACAAGTCGGTGATATTGGGTTCATTAACACATATATCATAGATGCAACTGAGGTTAAATTTCATGTCGCAGATACCGAGGCCAACTTGCTACGATCGTTGGTAATAAATGAAAACAAAGATATAATACTCTTTCCTTACAACTTCAAGTGAGTGTTACTGTCTTGTGCATATTCGGTTTCCCTTATATATTAGTCAAGGTTATAGTAATATAATTGAGGAGTTATGAATGCGTGCGCAGCTACCACTATATTCTCCTGGAGATTAAGCTTGAGCAGGGAGTAGTAACTGTCTTGAACTCTAAACGAAAAGATCCCCAGGAGTATGCGGACATGACTCAAATGCTCGAGAAGTAAGTTAAATCGATCATTATCCACCATATCAGCAACTTTGTTCATTTCTGATATCAAGTAATTGTTTTCTTTGTTTGGCAGGTTTGGAGAAAATTCACCAGAAAAGCTCCGGGACTGCCGAAGAAGCTGGAATTTAGACACCCGAAAGTAAGTACTATAGTAGCATGTTCCGCGCATGTCCTAGTGATTCAAGTGCTAAATTCATCAATACCATTTGGCATTCTGGCTTATCAGTTTGATTGACCTCTATTTCTTGTAAAGTGGTTGTGGCAGGAACAAGGGCATGATTTCTGTGGATACTACGTTTGTGAGCCCATCCGCCACACGACCTGTGAGCGGGGCTACTCTGACGAACAACATCAAGTCCGTAAATAACAATATTCACAATTTCATTTTATTACCATCATTTGTGTTGAGTTTCATTCATATATATATATATGTATTGACCCCCTTCTTCAAATTAGATGTTTCAGATGCGGGATGAACTCCTAGAACCAGATCGCATGCGAGCAATTCAAGAGGAATTGGCGGCATTCTTTCTTGACCATGCGATCGCTGAAGACGGAGAATACTATATGGTCCATGCGTCCGTAGTTTAGGAGATTATATTTGTAAGAGATAATTATTTTATATATGTAGCCGGTAGTGTCGGATAGATATACGAGAACTTGTTGTTCGACCAATCTCTCAGAGAAGGAGAGGTGGTCGATATCACTTCTCTATGTATGCATATATGTTCATGACGATCTTCTATTTCCTTCGTTTGCTTACTAGCTAGCTAGCGTGTCTAGTCCTCTCTATACGTATGTATAGTACGTAGCATCGACCATGCACGGACATAAGAGAGGAAACTTCTCTCTATTAATTAGCTATCTAGCTAACACAATATATGAAATACCTAAATTAACCCCACAAAACCCCCAAACCCCCTTCCCCCCTTTCAAAAAAAACCAAAAACCCCAGCCACAGAAATGCTGACGCGTGGATGCCTATTGGTCCTGGTTGGTGCCACCAACCGGGACCAAAGGCCCTCCTGCCTGGGCTCAGTGCACAGGCCACGTGGAGGCCCATCTGTCCCGGTTCTGGTTAGAACTAGGACTAAAGGGTCAGGGCATTAGTAACGACCCTTTAGTCCCGGTTCAGGAAACGAAACAAAAGGCCCTTACGAACCGGGACAATAGGCCCGTTTTCTACTAGTGATTGAGCAGAACACTGCACATCGCCAGAGGAACGACTTGGTGTCAATCAATGACTTTATCAAGTTGTACCCACCGACCTTCCATCATTCTGTCGAGGCACTCAATGCGGATGATTGGCTTCGCAGCATCACCCATAAGCTACGTTCTGCCAACGTAGCGGAAGCTGATAAGGTTACCTACGCTGCCTATCACCTTGAGGGCCTTGCTAGCCTTTGGTGTGAAAACTATGAGCACTACAGAAAAAAGACACATCCGTGACATTTTGGGCCGAACGGAATTTTTTCTGTCAACTTCTATGACGATAATTGTGACAAAACCCGTATCATCATAGATGTGGTGGGCTCCTACTTCTATGACAAAAAATCATGACAAAAAATGGGCTTTTCGTCCTGGGCGGGCCGGAGATGCAGCTGCATGACATTCTTTGGGCCGTCCATGATGGAAAAAACCATGGTAGAAGCGAGGGGGAGGAAAATTTCGGGGAGTTCCCGGTTACGGTGGGAGGTCGGGGGCCGAGCGATGCGCGTTTCTCTTGTACACGTACGCACGTGTGTGCGAGGCGTTGGCTCTAACTGAACCCAGGCGTGGCGTTGGGCTCTAACTCAATCCGAGCGATTGCACTGCAGGCTACGCGTTACTGAACCCGAGCGATGGATCGATGGCTGTTAACTGAACCCGATCGAGCGATTCCTTCTCTACTGCTGCTAACTGAAGTCGATCGATGCTGCCTCTGGGATGAACAGTGAGCGTTGCGGGGGGGGGGGGGGGGTTGGATGAACAGTGAGCGGTGGCGTTGCCTCTGGATGAACAGGACCCCGTGGTGTGGTGGAGGGTTGGATGAACAGTAGACGGTTGAGGGGTGCCTGTGGAGGGGTGGTTGAACAGGACCCCGTGCTGTGGAGGGCTGGATGAACAGTACATGGTGGAGGGGTGCCCGTGGAGGGGTGGTTGAACAGGACCCCGTGGTGTGGAGGGCTGGATAAACAGTAGACGGTGGAGGGGTGGTTGAACAGTAGCCGGTGGAGTAGCGCGCGGTGGAGGCTGGATGAACAGTATCCCGTGGAGTCCCGTTTTTCGGCACGCCACACCCCTCCCGATGAACAGGACCCCCGTTTCGACCGTAGGAGGTCCGTTTCGTCCGTTTTGCGGTACGCCACACCCCTCCCGATCAACATGACCCCTGTTTCGACCGTAGGAGGTCCGTTTCTTCCGTTTTGCGGTACGCCACACCCCTCCCGATCAACAGGACCCCCGTTTCGACAGTAGGAGGTCTGTTTCTTCCGTTTTGCGGTACGCCACACCCCTCCCGATCAACAGGACCCCGTTCCGAATGTAGGAGGTCCGTTTCCTCCATTTTGCGGTACGCCATGCCTCGTTTCCATCGCCTGTTCCGTCCAAGCCCTCCTGATGAACACGACCATGGCTCCCACGCGTTCTGTTGCCCCCCGATGAACATGAGCATTTCGTTGCCTCCCCATGAACACGACAAATTCCGTTGCCTCCCCATGAACACGACGACGACGCTGTTTCTCCGTTCCGACCCAGCCATGTACACGAGCCCTCGCCGTATGTATGCGCGAGTAGGCGTTCGAGACCCCGCCCTTATGTACACATACGTGGCCGTATTTTCTTTCTTGCACCCTGGCCGCTGTACGTACGTGTATATGCTATGTGCGCGCCTCTACTACGACACGTACGTGCCACTACGACGACACGTGCGCGCCTCTACATCCACCACTATATATGTACGTACACGTTCGCAACCAGAATGACAATTCTACGTACGCTTCGACCAGGTGGGTCCCGACTGTCAGACACTTCCTTGTGTGCGAAGATGTAGCTGGTGGGTCCTAGCAGTAAGGGGGGCCAATCGTTTTTTTCCCGGATGCACGTCCTTGCGTGCGAAGATGTAGCTGGTGGATCCCAGCAGTCAGTGGGGCGAATCGTTTTTTTACCCGGACGCACTTCCTTGCGTGCGAAGATGTAGCTGGTGGGTCCCAGCAGTCAGGGGCAAACGTTTTTTTCGCGAAATATGGTGGCCCATCCGGTGGGTCCCCATTGTCAGGTGGGGGAATAATTATTTTGCACGTAATAAGAAGGCACTTCCTTGCGGCGGCCGTGGACCCGGCTGTCAGCCTCTCCGCGTACAGTCCACGTCCGATAGAAACCGTTCCTTGACCACGTTGACCACGCCACGCCGAGAGCACCAGGGCGGTGGACGACGGCGAGGCCTAGGAAGGGGACGACGTGGAGCCGGGGAAGACGCGGCAGTGGATGCCCACGTGTAGAGGAGTACGAGGGTTCACTAATTCGCTACGATGTGAGGCTGCCATCGCCCTAGAATAACAGGAGGTGTGGGTGAGTAGAGGGATGGCCTGGCCAGCGGTGGGAGTAGTAGGGGGCGGTGAGGCCTCCGCCGCATCGCAGCTGGCCACGGGAGGCAGGAGCACGAGGCACGACCGACGCTGGTTTGGGCGGCTAGAGAAAGAAGACCAGAGGTTGAAGAAGCACTACGGCCGTTGGATGGACATCGTACGGTCACTGGAGCTAGAATCGTGCATATTGACTAAGTTAACAAATCCCTCCATCCCCGCCAACTTAGTAGGCCCACAAGTCAGCCTCCCACCAAGGTGGGTCCCAGCTAGCAGGGGGTATTCATTTTTTTGTGCGTAATAAGAAGGCACTTCCAGTGGGTCCGAGCTGACAGCAGGGGGAACGTTTTTTCGCGAAATACGGTGGCCCATCGGTAGGGTCCCAGCAATCAGGGGCAAACGTTTTTTTCGCGAAATATTGGTGGGCGTCCGGTGGGTCCCTGCTGTCAGGTGGAGGAATAATTATTTTCCACGTAATAAGGAGGCACTTCCTTGCGGCTGCCGTGGACCCAGCTATCAACCTCTTCACGTACAGTATTCTTCTGATGGAATTCGGTCGTTGACCACATTGACCACGCCGCGCCGAGACCACCACGGCGGTGGACGACGGCGAGGCCTTGGAAGGGGACGATGCGGAGCCGGGGAAGACGCGGCAGTGGATGCCCACGCGGAGAGGAGTACGAGGGTTCACTGGTTTGGCTGCGCTGCCGTCGCCGCAGAATAACAGGGGGTGTGGGTGAGTGGAGTGGAGGGATGGCCTGGCTAGCGGTGGGAGTAGTATGGGGGCGGTGAGGCCTCCGCGGCAGCACAGCCGGCCATGGTAGGCAGGAGCAGGCGGCACGGCCGGCGCTGCTTTGGTCGGCTGGAGCAAGAAGACCAGAGGTTGAAGAAGCACTACGACCGTTGGATGGACATCGTACGGTCAGTCGAGCTAGAATCATGCATATTGACTAAGTTGACAAAGTCCTTCGTCCCCGTCAACTTAGTAGGCCCACTATACTGGGTCCCACCTAGCAGGGGGAGTATTCATTTTTTTTGTGCGTAATAAGGAGGCACTTCCTTGCATGCGAAGATATAGCTGGTGGGTCCAAGCTGTCATCGGCGGTAACGTTTTTTTCATGAAATACAGAGGCCCTTTCGGTGGGTCCTAGATGTCATGTGGAGGAATCATTATTTTGCACGTAATAAGGACGCATTTCCTGGCGTGCGGCCGTGGACCCAACTGTCAGCCTCTCCACGTACAGTCCACTTCAGATGCATGTCAGTCGTTGACCACGCTGACCACGCCACGCCGAGAGCACCAGGGCGGTGGACGACAGCGAGGCCTAGGAAGGGAACGACACGAAGGCAGGGAAGACTCGGCAGCTGTTTTTGTTTCCCACGCGCAGGGGAGTACGACTGTGCGAGGGTTTACTGGTTCGTCTACCATCGCCGGAGAATAACAACAGGTGTGGGTGAGTAGAGGGATGGCTAGGCCAGCGATGGGAGTACGATGGGGCGGTGAGGCCTGCGCGATAGCACAGCCGGCCGTGGGGAGGAGGGAGCAGGTAGTCCCGCCGACGCTTGATTGAGCGGCTGGAGCAGGAAGAGCAGAGATTGAAGAAGCACGATGGCCGTTGGATGGACATCCAACAGTAAACAGGCCATCTGTGGAAAGCTTCAAATCTGTGGAAAACAGCATACAGCCCATCTGCCATTATTTCAAATAATTTATAGCCCATTTGCTAATTCTTACGGGTTTTTTGGAGCCCGTATTCTTTTTGTTAGCATTACAGCCCATATTGTGGCCATGGTTAAAAAATTATACGAACTTTTGCATATGTCTGTGCGGTCCGAACTGCTTTTAATCCCGAAATTTCGAGTCATATTCAGACTGATTTTAATAATAAATGTATATCAATATAAAATCCAATAAATTGTTCATGCATAAAAATAAATGCAATTAAAATCTCAAAATGAAAAAAAGGTATTTGAAAATAATTGCCGGTTTGATGTGTTTTAAAAATGTACAACCCATTTCTCATTACTGATAGGCCATTTTCTCGGCCAGCCGAATGAAGCTCTCCTCGTCTTGAAAGATTTGCAGCCCAACAGGCCTGATAAAGCAACTTACTTGACAAATCACAAAAAAACTGGGCTAGCCATTTTCAGAAAGAAAAAAAACTACTGGGCTGGTCTGTGGTAAACATAAAAGAAAAGGCTGTCTAGACAGGCCAGAGTGTCCCGCACAGCCCAGTTGACACCCTGCTTCCGTCTCAAAAACAAACTAGATAAATGCCACTCCAATTATGGCGAATCATAAAAATGCCACTGCAATTTCCAAACTTTGAAAAATGCCACTGCAATTTTTGCAAACTTTGAAAAACGCCACTGCAATTTGCAAACTTTGAAAAACGCCATTCCAGACTTCGAAAAATGCCACTACAAATGGCATGAAATGGCATTTTTCAAAGTTCGGAACTTGCAGTGGCATTTCTCGGATACACCAGATTTAGAGTGGCATTTATCAAATTAACCCAAAACAAAAATAATTGGGCGAGCTGCTAGGTCCCTAGTGTCAGCCGCTCGTTGTGCAATTCTCTCGTTTATTGACTACGTTGACAATGGCATGGGACCCACATGTCAGAAATCCAATAGGAGGAGCCATTTTTTATTGGCTTGAAATAAGGAGGCACTTTCTTGCGTACTGGCATGACCTTGGCGGGTCCCTGCTGTCATCCTCTCCATGTACAATCATCTCCTGATTGTGTACGCGTCAACTTGCTAGGCCCACAAGTAAGCCTCTAAACCCGTGGAGGACAAATACAGCCCATTTAAAAAAATAACAGCCCATTCCATACGTTCAAACGGAAAGTTCAACATTCAGAGCAAAGTAACAGGTCTGATCAACATATAGAGTACTAAACTTCCACGTTGACAACATTCATAGCCAAGTTAACTATCTGCTCCCACTAATACTCTAGTAGGGTACAAGTACTCGCTTACTCTTAGCTAACTAGACGATGCCGGCCGCCATCTATGGGACACGCTAAACGCCGGCACCGGCGTCGTGCGCCTCGCCTCGGACTTGCAAGAGGTGCGATAGGGCGCGTTGCTCACGCGCGTTGGCCATTTGCCGGGCGCCGGCCTCCACGTAGTCGGCCCAGTTGCGGGCGCTCTGCTCGCGACTCAGAGCGTCGGTGCGCTGCTGCTCCATGTCCCGCTGGCGGCCCAAATCAGCGATACGCTGCTCCTCCGCCAGGCGGTCGCGCTCCAACAACTCCTGCTCCTCCGCCATGCGGTCACGCTCCAACAACTCCTCGATCTCCGCATTGCCATCTAAAGACAAATAGAATGCCTGCTCCCTCCGTCTGCCTTACGATGAAAACATGAACACTAGTTCTGGCGTTGACCGCCTCCGGCGTCGCCTACCTCGGACGGGCGGGGGCATGGCAGACGTGGCGAGCGACGTCGGGCCGGTGGGGTCTTATGAGGATATGGCGAGTTGGGTCACGGTGGCGCCGGAGAAGGTCGGGAAACAGTACTTATAGGCGGAAGGTAGCGCGACGGTCATCCGTATTCAATGCATAATGGCCTAGCATGCCAGCTTGCCATGGAAAACTAGAGAAACTGAAATTATGACTGTGCCGTCCCGTCCCGTCTGGGTCGCACGCCGGTATGGCAGTCAAACAAGTGCACTCGAATCATCTCCCTCCTTGTCAATAATGATTCCACGGATTTAAAGAGTATCTTTTTTCGCATCAGTTAGCTGCCTTAATTACGACCGGCTGCATGCAGGCACTCAGAATCGCTCGCAAGCAGTACGCGAAGCAGCATGCAACGATTCGCAACCGAGGGCACGCATGCAGCCACTTAAATCGCTGGAATTAATTAGGGTTAAATTCTACATGCCGTTAATTATTGCCATGCCTTGGTATTGCTACTTTGCTCACGGGACTAATAAACCCGGACGGAGGGAGTACTCCCTCCATCACGGTTTAGAAGGCGCGCTTGGAAATTCTCTGGGACCTAGGTGGTTATCTATTGGTTGTGAGATGGGCTAAAAAATAGCATTCACACTACGCATGGATATAGAAATAGCATATCGGAGTACTAATTAGCTACTAGAAATAAATTCAATGCGCCCTAAATCTTGTCTATTGTGGAAACGCACGCAAATTTAACTGTGCCTTCTAAACTGTGACGGAGGGAGTATCTTGGTTGGTGAGAGGTTTGAATTAAGCCCTGCAAACCGGAAAGGAGGTACTAGTACGTGTGTGATCCGCTATTTATTCGTGTAGGATCGAGTAGGTCATTTCTTGAATTGAGCCCTACAAACCGGAAAGGAGGTAGTACGTGCGTGATCCGCTATTTATCCGTGTAGGATCGATAGTGTAGCTTGTCAGTTTCTTCAGAGGTAGGCATTTTTATCCGTGTAGGATCGATAGTGTAGCTTGTCAGTTTCTTCAGAGGTAGGCATTTTTATTCAAAAAACTGCCACTTTGCATCTTGGGTCGCAAATAAAACAACCAGGAGCGCATTTGTTGGCTAGCTAGTGATCGATCAGTAACTTGTAAACACCGAGCGAACAGAAATAAGTAACTGTTAATGCATCTCAATGATTCATAGATCATATACAAATATGTAGCTCCAAAAGCAAATATCAGCCACTTCGAATCTTGCGTCACAACTAAAACTAACTAGTACGATTCCCATACATAAGATCAACATGTTAATGCATCTCAATGATTCACATAGCATATACAAATGTGTAGCTCCAAAAGTAAAGATCTAGAAAAAACATATGTTCTTCCTACTAACATGGATGCTTCTCTTGGCCAACATTCAGAACAGACTGAAAGACAAAGTTGTTTGTGAAGTCTACAATTCCTCTTGCAAACGTGAGTGGTTTCACCAACAGCTGGAACCATGAGAATGAACCACACTTGATAGAGGAACATCCACTGCAATATGATTTGGTCTTCTCTCGATCACACCACGAGACTATTTTCGGAATACAAACTTTAACTTAGGTAAAATGATGCCCATTGTATAATCAGACCAAAGCAATGAAGCACCTAGTGTTGGCCAATAAATAGTACAATACTACTTTTCTGCAGTCCATGAAGCGACTATCAAATCTTTCTATGTCTATTTTCAAATGGCACTGCATGTAGTGACTTTACTATTCTCTTGTGCAGTTCAACCAAAATTGCGGACACTTTGTTTGTTTGCCAAATAGCAACGGGCAGACATCTCTGTCTGCACAAATATCAAGCAGGTAGTAAACATATACCACACCTTGTATTTTCGGTTTAAACATGTCTCTTCCGCTTAGCATCTGTCATGTTCTGCACTGGAAAATCTGATACAGTTATGTTTTGCCCTGGACAATTTCATACTGAATTGATTTGCTGGTTCAGAGTAGAAATATAGCGCCTATTCTTCATCAGACCAAGGATATCCATGTTCGCAGTGATGGAAGAGGTGAAATCGATACAACCGAAATTGAGCATCCAATCATTGAATCCTGTCCTGCACCTCCAATGTAGGTCCACCCTGCCAATAAATTCACATGCAAACCACTAGTATTACTATCTAATGATAGTACAAAAAGAGTAGCAAGATAGTAGCAAACCATGTACCTTCGTAATGAACAACTCATAGTGCCACCAATTGGATATAAAGGTTTGGAAAAAAAACATGCTCCTAATGTTGAACCAGTTGGACCTTTTGTGCAGTTCCACTAAAATCGAGCATCCCTATTTGCATAGATATTGAAAGTGTGATTACTCTAAAAGTGGCACTAGTTGAAGCATAGACTCACAAATATAAGCATTCCAATTTCTTAATGGGAAAAGGTAGCAAGACTGTTTCTAACCACCTGTTTGAAGGAATAAATAAAGCAACAACGGCTGATGTCAGGAAGGCATACATAGTTTTTTCTGGAAAAGTGAGCCATTCCTGACCTTTCCTCTTCTTTTAAGCAAATTTTGTGCAGTTCTACTAAAATAAAATGCCATCACCGCCTTGACAATTCAGTGACACTGTACAAAAGGAAATGACTTAACATTACATCATGATGTCAGGTATGCAGTCGACAGGCATTAGAGACAAACATACATACCTCCTCAAGAGAACAACCGGAGGAGGAGGTGCCCACTCTTGACCTTTCCTCTTGTCTTCATAATTGTCTGTGCAGTTTAACAAAAATAAAATGACATCAGCGCCTTGGCATTTTGGTGACACTGTACAAAATAATTAACTTATCTCATGAAAGTGAGGTATGTAATCTATAAGCATTAACAGTGCAAAAATCTGAAGGTAGTAACAAGTTTCATCGTTGGTATACTGGTTGTGCAACAACATTAGAATGCCTTAGCTCAAAAATCTTTAATACATCCACAATCAACAGCTAACCCTTAAATAATCCAGTGACATTAAATGGCATTGCTTAAATTTATCGGTGGCATTAAACTGAGAATGGCATTAGTTAAATGTGGCATCACTTTAGCAGTAGCATTGCTTGACTTGATTGCTGGCGTTATACTAACAGCAAAAAAAGTAGCAATAAGAGCATGGGAGGCCCATTCGGACAGTGGGCGCACCAGTACGATGTACCTCCACGGAAGCAGAGTGGTGAGGGAGGTATGGTTTGCTAGAGCAATAAATATCCAGGCAGCATATGTGGATTACGTCCCATTTTTGTTCTCTTTAGCCACCGTTTTCCTATGCGAGGACAACAAACCGATCGACCTGGTCATTCTCTATTGCGTTGTCATGCCTTTCTACCCTTCTTCAACCAAGAGACACGAGACTCATTCCTTAGCTACTGATTTTCCCCTTTTCAACCTAGATGCGGGTTCGATGCCTACTCTCTTGGACAGTACAGTCTCCCTTCCTTTCCTTATTCAACCTAGACATGGATTAGTCTGCATGAAGTAGGGTTTCCTTTAATAGTGCAAATTATGGTTTTCGTCTGCGTGGCCAGCAGAGGAAAGGATAGCAAATTGGGAAGATGGTGGAGTGGAAAAAGATCCACATGCAATGACGTGGCAGATGGGGCAATAGAACAAGGTTATGGTTCGAAAAGAGGTAGCATACCTGAGGGTTGACGGGAGGTGGCTTCGCTCGTGGTCGTCGTCCTTCGCACACACTACGGCAGCGAGCTCGGGGACGGAGGCCATCCCGCGCGGGCGCTAGGTCTGAGAGGACGGCCATGTCGTCAGTGCGTGACCTCGCTCACCGACGACGAGTGCGTCAACGCTGCACGTCCTTTTCTTCCCCTGCGGATCTGTGACCACCGGTGAGGAGGGAGAGAGGGGCCATCCTTTTTAGATCTGGAGAGAGGGTGGTAGCGTGAGAAGCAAGTGGGCAGCCCTTAACAAGAAAGCGCGGAAGCTGCAGCCTATATATCTTTTTTATACTACTAGTACTGGAGGTTGAGTAGTGGTAGAGTAGTTTATATTTTCTCTGCGTACAGTACCAGTTAGTCGTGCTTCAAAACTGATCGGCACGCCATTAAAAAAATAAAGGTTGATAACTGATGTGGCACCTCGGGCCAACGCGGCCAGATCGCATTTTGCACGAGAAATTACACACCATGTTTCGTTGACATGTGGTCCCGTTCCAACATATCAGTGAGACGACGGCGAGTAGTAGGAGTATTTCCGGACGGACGTGTAGGCCGGGGCGCCTCTTCGTGAACCGTGGCAAACTCGCAACCGTCCACCGACTCTTCGCCTTTCCCTCTCAATTTGGAACTGCTGTCGCACGCTCTTCCTCTCCCTCCTCCATTTTCCTTCAGCCCTTCACCCTTTCTTCTGCCATTGTTCGATCGTGTTCTCCATGGAGGGAACAGGCCGGAAACTACCCCGTTATTCTTGCCCCGATCTGAAAGATGACATGGTGGAGGAACTCATTGATCGGTGCGACATCATCACCTCGGCTAGCATGGCAGGTTCGTTCAGGCCCATTCTCGACTCAACTAATAACATCATTACAAGGAACCGAAGAGTCAAGGAGCGGTTTGATCTCCCCTATCTTCTTCGCCGTGACCCTGATGACTGGCGCCGGCACGACGGAGGCCTCGCCCTGTGCAAGTTGATGCCACTTGATAATGATACGTATGATGTTAAGATGCCATCGCTTGAGGGCAAGGCTTGGGCAGGCGCAAATGGAGATTGGGTTGTTTATATTGGGTACAACTACGTGTGGGAACTTGTAAATGTGTACACTCGTCACCGGGTTCCACTTCCAAAAATCTCAGACTGCCCAGAGGTTGAGCACACCAGTATTCTACGCACGTTCAAATACGATCATGGTGACTGTCCTCTACGGAAGATAGCAATTTGTCGAGTTCCCAACCGCTCTTGGAATTACAACAACTATGAAGTTGTTGCTATCTTCGACAAGCTTGTTGCCGTCCTTGATGGTTTGACTCGATGGATATTGCTCAAAAATCAGTTTTTGTACACGGATGAGTACTATGATGCAATTCAATACGAGGGCCTTGTGTTTGCTACCACCACTCGTGGCACTGTTTTTGCATGGGATCCTAGTTGTTTCGGTACGTTTGGCTTCCACTATAATTATAATTGTTTCATCCACATGCACACGGTTTAGCAAGTTTCCCTTTACTAATTAACCTTCTTCTTGTGTTTCCAAGGTCCTGTGAACATCCCACCACCTATACTTGAAAAATTTTATAACCAAGGGGGAGATGATGTTGGTGATGATCACGAGCATGAGGACGACCAGCGCCCATATACTCTGTGGTGCCTGGCAACTAATTCCGATGGATCACCTCTTGTTGTGTGTATACAACCCACTGATGATGTTACTTCTAAGGAAGCACGTGTCTCCCATGGTCACACTCTCCGGACCTATTCCAACACCTGTTGCATGGTATTCGGGATGGATAATAGTGTGCTAGCGCCAACTCCTTCTCCCTGGTACAGAATTTATAGTCTTGGAGAAAACTAGATCCAACTGCTGTTGACACATTTATGAGAAGCAACTGTGTCTATACGTGAAAGGTGATCCAACTACTGTTGACACATTTATGAGAAGCAACTGTGTCTATACCTCGGACATTTGGGTGGTTCCCTACCCTGGTACTGATATAGTAGGCCGCTTGAGCCTGGATGAACAGTCCTGCATTGGTCTCCAGATCAATGGATGGCCCGTCCCAGAGAATCACTTGTGGTTCAAAGCAAGCATTTCCAACATCGAGGAATGGTTGAGTTGAAGTTCATTTCATTGCTTGTTATTTGTTGTGTGGTGAAAACTTTAGTATTTATAATGTATCCTCGTTGTCGATGTGGGTTGATGACCTGTTGTATGTAATAAAATGATTTGCCTGTGATAAACTTACTAAATTTATGAATGGCTTTCGAGTCGCTTTTCTGATTGAGTGGTGCGACGAGGCAAAAAAATATTTTCCGAATACATAATTGTACGTGCATTGCAACAGGTTATCGGATGAGGCCAATCAACAATAGTAGTACACTATTGGTACTAGCTTCACATGCTTTGCGCGTCGGGCGGGTGTTTTTGCTGTAGCCATATGTTAATGTGTTCGCTATACGTAACCAGCACCTCGAATCCTCGATACTTGTACTATATAGTAGGAGTACTAGGGTGGCATGGGCCAGAACAAGCATTCACGTCCAGGAGTACGACACACGCCACCACCACGACATCCATCTGACACCATATTATTTCTTGGAGTCCGTGCTAGAGCAATCTCTTCAACCTTGTCGTTTCTCTAACTTCAGCCATCGCGCGGCGGGCGAGGTGGGGGTTTGCCAATAGTCGGTTTCTTTAACTGCGGTCCCACTTGTAAGGCCAACTCCAACGCACGACCCCAAACAGACCTCCATTTTGCACGAACTCCAATGATAATTTTGACTATATAAGCAGGACCAAAGAAAACAAGAACCACAAGAATACTCCCTCCGTTCCAAAATAGATGACTCCACTTTGTACTAACTTTGTACTAAAGTTAGTACAAAGTGGAGTCATCTATTTTGGAATGGAGGGAGTACATTTTACTACTCTTGTAAGTTCGATTAGTGCCTTCTCAATGCATTCATTGTTGATCTGCGGAGGCTCGATCTTGCGTGCTTCTTTCTTCTTCGAGTGTAAAGAAGTAGACGTTGCTTCCTCGCATCTAGTCTCCTGTCTAGCCTCTATTCTAGTAGGAGTATCAACAAGTGCACTAATCTCATCTCTAGCCTCTGTGCTACTAGCTAAAAGTGATAGAACATCTACTAAATTGCGCTCTAATAACATATGGATGTACTCTTCTTCCCAATACAAAAACTTGCATCCATTCTACTCTCTCCGTTGCACAATACATGCCTTCTATTTGTCAAAATATATATGTATCTAGACATGTCTTAGTATATAGGTACATCCATTTTTGGACAAATGGAAGTCAATTATTTTGGAAAGGAGGGAGTACACAATAAATTTTTTAAGTTAGCACAACTAGTCTAATCCGAGAGCACAACCGAAGATTTGGTCGGGTTCTTCCTCCTTTTGCCGACACGTGGGACATCCAGCATCCAGGTCGTGTCATGAAAGAAAATAGAGTGGTAGTTGAAGCCACGAGATGTGCATCTTGGGTTAAACTGTAAATAGAATCTTACTACTCTTGAGTAACTCCAAAAGCAGCCACCGAAGATCTTTATTGGATTTGTTTTTCATCACCAGCACGTCGAGGTGAAAGACGTGCAGGTTCAATGGGTCCTCTTGCGTTTTCACTGACATGTGGGGCCGCATGTGAGCAAACAGACGATGGGCTCCACGCGTCTGCTGGCTCGCTGAGAAGAGAGATAGAGGAGGGCTGAGCACGGACTGCAGGAAATTTGTTCTACGTACCTCGATATAGGCTCGATATAGTGGGGTGTGGCATGGGCCATAACTAGCATTCACGTCTAGCAGTACGGCACACGCCACCCACACGAGTCCCATCCGACACCAATTTTCTTGGGGTCCGTGCTACAGCCGTCTCTTCTCCCTCCTGTTTTCTCAGCCATCGCACGGTGGGCAGGGTGGGGGTTTGCCGATAGTCAGTTTGCTCAACTGCGGTCCCACTTGTAAGTGAAAATGCAACACCGCACGCATTCCCGCTTGAGCGGCCTGCCGGACCAACCGTGTGGGGGTGCGACGCGAACACGGCAGGCTTTTCCTTTTGAACTCATAACTTGTAAAATTTGGTTCCGCTCCATGGCGCGACCGATAGATAGAAAATAACGATTTTGCCTAGAGTAATGAGAATTTTGGTTTTGGCGCCGTTCATGCATGGAGTACATATGAAAATTATGAAGTTGATGCGAAAGGTAAGATAATTACTGTAGTATCATATACTACTACATGGATTTGACGGAAAGATATAAATACATACGGATCCATCAACGACATCCTCACGCCCTAGTGCGCCGGGTCACCAACAGACGTGTGAGGAGCAGCGGCGTTGGCGGCGAGCTGAACGTGCTTCTCAACAGTGTCATCCAAGGTTGCCCTGCGGTCCAAGAAGGCCAACATCCTATTG
The DNA here is from genome assembly GCA_032464435.1 of Aegilops umbellulata. NCBI lineage: Eukaryota > Viridiplantae > Streptophyta > Magnoliopsida > Poales > Poaceae > Aegilops > Aegilops umbellulata. The sequence goes on along the minus strand of CP136059.1, from coordinate 355,964,917 downwards.
TCCTCCTCTTGCATGTAGTAGTCCTTGTGGACGATTTGCGCGTAGATGTGGGTGATTATGTCGATGGTGTCTTGCTGCGCCAGGCGCTGCGCGGTGAGCGCGACCTCGAGGTGGACATTCTCCGGCGCGACGGCGGGCAGTCGTAGGGCCACTAGTGAGTCGAAGAGGTTGTCACCATAGTGGCCGTTGAGGGTGGCGGGCATCGTAGAGCCTGGGCGCGTCGGCTGGAGGCTTATGTTAAAGTCGTCCACAAGCTTCTTGACGACAGTGAACTTGTCGAGGAAACCGACGAGGACCTCGTCAAACAAGGAGACGAAGCTCTCGTCCAAGCGGCCCCTTGCCCTGGCGGCCTCAAGCAATACTACCTGGAGATGTTCCTCGGTGCCAGGCCGCAGGCCGGCGTCGTGGACCATCTGGCACAGCTGGCTGATGCTCGCGCTCATTACCTCTATGGGTCTACCGTAGCTTCTAGTCAACTGATCTTGCGATTCGAGTGATCACTCTTGCCCTTGGTTAGCATGCGTAGGTGCATAGGATTTCGTACTACTCCTCGGGCCTCTACTGAACCTGCCTTTGGCTATATGATAGGTGGTCAGCCACCCCCTGGGCCCATGTGTCATTCACCCAAAGGCAGTTGTCATAAGTCAATGAAGCTGCGTCCCCCTCCGTGCCGGTGCAGTATAGTCATCTCACCGGACCTCTAGTTGGGGCCAAACGAGAGAAGTTTGATGTTTACTGGTTTATTGGTCCCCTTTGCATTTTGCGCCAAGTTTTGACCTTTGATTTAACTAATAAAATGTTAGTGCATGTAAACAAAAATGTTGTGTAAGTCACATTATGAAAACCAAATAATCCCAAAATACTTAGGCACGGTGCATTAACTCCCTCCTTTTTTTCTTATTTCGTGACATATCAACCAATGAGAGATGTGGGCCGTGCATGCTTTCAATGACTTGAGACTACCAAACATGACATGCAGTGTTTAGTTCATTGCATGTAATCCTATTAGTACTCTAGTTAGCAAAAAAACATTAAGTTCTCTCGTCGATAGGAATAAAACAATATGTATTTATTTACAGAGGGAGTAGTACATTTTTTGTGACATGCATTACTAGATATTGCTAGTCAAATACTAAAATCCAGATGGACGTGGTAGTACTCCTAAATCTAGACGGTGGTACTACTAGTACTAGTAGTAGTACTACTAATGTAGTAGTAGGAGTACTAGCACTGTACTACCCGATGGTCAAATTATTATGTGCTGCTCCTCACAGTGAAGTGACAAGACCCTACGCCGGAGATGACACCTGAGTATAGGCGCCGTGTTCGGCATACCATAGTCAGCCTCACCGTCTGCAGTCACTATCATCATGGTTGTAGAGCTAGCCTGCTTACAACTAACCCTGTTCGACATAATTTCCCGTGCGTAGATGCCCGTGCATTGCACGGAACACCAAGATTGGGGGTGGACGGCTCCGGCAGCGGCCATCGTGCCAGATTTTTCCATGGCCTTCTAGATGTGGTGGCGAGGTGATAAGGCTGATTGTGAGAGACAAGGAGTTGTTTGTAAATAGGGAACAAGTGCGGGCATCTTTTTGCAAAAATGGAGAAGCTTGGTTTGTATCCGTCAGATCTAGATCCGATGGCTATTGGTGAAAGATGGGAGGCACAACATCATCACCAACTCAGGACCTGTTTGATTCGCAGGATTTTGAAAACGCAGGAATAGGACACGGCAATATTACAAGTTTCAAACTGATATTACAAATGTTAGGAGTAATGCTGCACCTACGAAGAGGGAATTACTAGGAAGTTTACGTAAGAACTTTTGTTACTTTAGGTAGATGCAGCATTATCGTACAAACTAAAGTCCACCACCCTGACAAGTCACCAATGGGCAAATAAGTTTTCGAGTCTCTGGCCACTTAATGTTTCAAAAATAAATTTAGCTTCTGCGGAGACTTTGTCATTTAGGCGTAGACGCTTGCGGTGATCAACACGCCATTCATTGTTGCGCCAGAGAATGCCAAACCTCATTACCTTGAGCACACTTGCCTCCAGAACAAAGAACCTGGCCAATTTAATCTCAGATGTTCTACCTCGGTAGTCGATCAAATAAATTTCTGTAAGATGGAGATCAAGGCATTCGATGAGATTGTTATAGTGCGGCACATTTTTCACTTTCGGGTCTTTTTTTATCTGCAAAAGAGGAGAACATATTAGAGCAGATGGCTGCATAAGATTCCCATGTCATCAAGAGGTACCAATACCATTCGCTCATACGATAGGGTTGGCTGGCTAGTGATATTTTCTCTCTCTCTCTCTCTCTCTCTCTCTGTGTGTGTGTGTGTGTGTGTGTGTCTTTCTGTTTCCTCTCATTTAACTAGGAGCACGTGAAGAGCTTGGGAATTTGTTGCCTTCCACTATGTGGCTGATCCCATATTTCGCAAAAGTATGCCACATAATACACATCGATGTCAAATCAAAAGATTTTGGCACCGCTCTCGCGATGTGAGAGACTTGGCACCACTGTGCACACAGACCCACATGTATAAACAAATTAATCAAACCAACTACACCAGCCTCTCACTCTCCCAAACAAGTGTTTTTTATTGCCTCAGTCATCTCTCTCCCACGCAGTGTTTTTTCATTGCGTGAGTTAATTTGGCACCGGAGCAAAGTAGGTGATCCAGATTGGGACACCAGGTGAGCAATGGAGGGGCATTGATACCAAATGCATCACAAGTGAATTTGGCACATGTTTTGGCCTACATAGCCCACTTTTGTACTCCCTCTGTCCCAAAATTCTTGTCTTAAATTTTACTAAATACGGATGTATCTAGTTACATTTTAGTGTTAGATACATCCGTATCTAAACAAATGTAAGACAAGAATTTTGGGACGGACGGAATACTACCTCGTATTTAGTATAAAATTTTGACCATATATTTACCTAAGAAAATACCAATGCATGTCACTAAAAATTACACCATTTGAAATTATGTTCAAATACGAATCCAACGATATAGTTCTTAGTGACATGCATTAACATTTTGTCAGTTAAATCTATGGTCAAATTTTGATACTACAAAATTGGAAGAGTAAACCAGGACGGAGGTAGTACTTGCTCTTAGGGTAACCATAGAGTTACTGTAGTAGTCTAAGTTAGTTTCCACTATGACTAGCCTAGCCTACTATACTAGTACAAAATAAAAACGATGTAGGTGATCACGTGAGAAAAAAAATACTAAAAACATTTCTTTCGGTGCAGTGCGTAGATGCAGTTTTGAACACTACACTTGTCATCGTAATTTGGGAAAATTACGAAAAAAATGAGCTACGTTGTGATTACCGTTTACTTATAGGAAAGAAGTTTCACCTCGATGAGTAGCTTCTCCGTGCACGGAAAGCATGTAAGGAACCCAACAACTTGATCCAGATTGGGGCCGATAGATTTTAGTGCTAAGATCTTCACTCTGCGCATGGACTGGGTCAAGCTTGTGGGAATCATTTTCTGGAAGACGGTCGTAAATACATCAAGAAGAAATTTAAAATTGTGAATTTCAAGAAGATGGAGAAGAAGATGAGTGTTGTACCTGAATGATTACGGATCCAATAAAGAGTTCGGAGAATTTGGCAGATGAGTACACCAACGCTGTCAATTTCGGCATGTCGATGACCCTGATTTTTTTTGGACCTTCTAGATCCGATACAAGCAATCTCTCAAGGAAAGGCGCATTCTCAATGACCATAATGTGGAACAGCTGGAGTGATCTCTTCCCAATTGATGTCTTGTTGTGGGGCCAGCAAGACACATAAATCCATCGGAGATTCTCGAGGCGATGTGGAGGCTAATGAACCCGTGGATCTGCTCAAGACGAAGGTACTCGAGCACAGTACAGCTGCGGAGCAGGTGCTCCACAGCCTTCTTCGAGATGACAACGTCGAAGAGGTCGAGCTGCTTGAGTTGAGGGAGAAGAAGGGCGGGCGCGACATTAATCTGGGGAAGATAGCAGGAGCTGAAGCTAGTGCGGCGTAGCGTTGGCGTGAGGCGGAGCGCGGACGGCAGCAGAGAGCGACATCGTCCAGCTTCAAAGCTGAGCTCCTCGAGCTGATCTAGGGCGGGGGATAAGAACCACTCGTTGAACATGGGTTGGACCTTGCAGTTGGTACTGAACATGCGGATGTCAAGGCGTCTGGCTGGCCCAGGGTGCGACGAAAGGATCTTGGAGACTGTGGCCATGCGTTTGCAATCCCCGTCGCAGAGGCCGCTGTCAACGGTGAGGTTGAGGGGGACGCAGCGCCAGTGGGGGCGCCACCGCTGGGAGAGCAGGGCGGTCTGCACGACAGGTTTGGTGGGGAGGAGGCCGATGATGACGAGCAGCATGTCGTCGGGGAGGCTGCTGATGAAGTCCAGGCTCGCTGGATGCAGTTTTGGCTCGAGCCGCCTCTGCTTGTTGGCTGCCTCGCCGTCCATCTCAACCGGCGGCGACGCCGGTGTACACGTGTGCTGGTGTGTGTTGTGTGCTGGGTGTGCACGAGTGCGTCCTTTTGTGCATGCCGCCACGCAGTGGTGAATTGTCCGTGAGTGCAGCCTTCGCGCGCAAGAAGTTTGTCCTCAATGCGCCATCAATTTACTAGCGTGTGGGGTGCTACCCCGAGTGGTTTCAACTTTGTTTACTTCACCGCATGTCAGATGGGCCTCTAGTTTACTTATTTTCACCCACTGCCACATGGGCCAGCACACAAAGATATAGAACACGAGCTGACAAGGCAGCATGTGGATTGGTTGACTGGTCAACTAAACAATATACGGAGCTATACGCTGACACAGTGAGCGTATAATCCGTCGGTATAGAGAGTTCGAGTGAGAGGGGAGGCCCGTGAGAGATAGCAGATGAATGATAAATGATAGTATGAAGTAAGTACATGTTGTGATGAATCTAGTGATCGTTCCAGATGTAAATGTTTTTCTCCACATATACCTGGTCAAACTTTTCTGAGGTTTGACTTTTCAAAACATCCATATGCTTATGGACGTGACAGAGTCCCTAACTAGAGATTGAGAGAGAGAGAGAGAGAGAGAGAGAGAAAAGTGTGTGTGCGTGTGTGAAAGAGACATGGACAACACATGATAAAAGTAGAGAAAAAGCATGCGTGTCTTATGCAAACATATCACACATGCATCTTCGACAACGGAGGCAAGGTGAGGCGATAGTGTGTGGTTGTTTGGAACCGAGAGAGCAAGACCCCTAACACGTGGCCAAGAGGGGTCTGACAAACAAGGGAGAGAGGTCAAGAGAGACGTACGGAGAAAATGCAGACATGGGGACGAGAGAGTGTATGTTTGTCATAGAGAGATCCCCTGGAGATCGTGATGGGACTACATGGGTGGGAGATCGAGTGACAAGGTGTGTGCACGATAGAAGATGCCCCGAGAGATACCGAGATAGACGTATGGATGGAAGGAGACAATACATGTGTTCCTGATGGCTAGTAAGAGATAATCATACTTAGGAGGGGGGAGTGCTTGCGCCTATGATGGAGTGAGGGATTTTGGTACTTACGGGGGTGCATGTCACATGGAGAGAGAACAAGGGCGGAGAGTGTTGGATGGTTCTATATGTATAGCGCGAGCTAGACATGTGTATGTGTGAACCAGGGAGATATAAGGCCAGTTTGTCTTGCGTCCTGAGCATCTTTTGCCTGGCCTGGGGTTGTGGCTGGATTTCTTGCACGCTTGTTTGGTTGCTACCCTGTGAAAAAGAAAGCCCGCCTGGCCTGGGTTCCCTTGCACTTTAATTAGCCTGGCTGAACTCCAGATACTTCAAGTAGCCTGGCACAGGCGACCGATTTTGAACGCCTGGCCGTGCCTAGTCGAGTGGCCACGAGGCTAACAGCAAGATGGATGGATATTAGCATTAAATAATTGATGCATGGATTGATTGATGGGACATTGATGCTTTGCCTGGCCCAGGCTTGAACCAAAAGCTTCAGCACCACACAAGCTTGGCCAGGCAGAAATATTTTACATCTCACGTCCACACCAGGCAGTACCGGCCATCAAGGCATGAGGGTCAGGTCACGAACCAAACTGACCAATAAAGTTTGAGAGAGATTGAGGAGCCCCGATAAGGCTGAGTGGTGCGTCAGATAGCTGAGAGGGGGAAAGAGATATTCCATCCCTCGATAATGCAGTGCATGTAAATGTTTTAGAAGTCAAACTTTGGAAACTTTGATCAGGTTTACGCAAATGTTATTTATATCTACAATACCAAAGATACATCATACAAAACTACATATCATGGTGAATCTAATGGTATATGTTTGCCGTACTAGATGTAATTCTTTTTCTCCACGTACATGGTCAAACTTTGTGATGTTTGACTTTTCAATAAATCTATATGCTAAGGACCGAGGAGGGTGCCTCAGTCGAGACAGATCAAGTGCGTATGAAGGAGAATAAGTAAGTGTGCAAAAAGAGTATGTGTGTGAAAGATAAAGTGACAACAAACGATAAATTAGAGAGAGAGTGTGTTTTTTCGTTTCTTATGCGAACATATCACGCATGCTTCTCCGAGATGGAAAAGCGAGGCGAGGAGATACACGAAGATAGCTAGTGTGTGATTGTTTGCAACGGAGAGAGACACCCCTATAGCACATGTCCAATAGAGGTCTGGCCAACAAGGAACAAAGGTCGAGAGGGACACATGGATGGCATGGACGCATGGGGAGGGAGAGAGGGTGTGTTTGTGATAGATTGATCCCGTGGAGATCGTGAGGGGACTATATGGGTGGGAGATCGAGGGAGTGCATGCGTGATAGAAAGATGCCCCGATAGAAATCGAGATAGACCATGCACATGTTTTTGAAGGAGACTAAGATTAGCTAGTCATATACATATAGGGGGGACTGCGTGTGCCTACAATTGAGTGAGAGACCATCATACTTGGCTAGTTGGGCATGAGATTGTGTGTGTGCACATGTGAGATGGAGAGAGAACGAGGGGGAGAGATAGAGTTTTAGATGGGCCTGTCGAGTGCGAGTGAGATATGCATGTGTATTTGTGACCCAGGTGGATGGAGAGTTTGAGAGAGGGGGGGGGGGGAAGAGCTCCAAGACGACATAGTGGTGAGTGAGAGAGTTACGGGCAAAGAGCCAAGGAATTTGTGTGTGTACGATGAGTGCACCCAAGATATCTAGATGGGAATAGCTAGAGTATCATACATAGTGTGCGAGAGAGACCTTTAGATGGTGTATATATGCATGCGAACTAGAAAGACCCCCCACACACACAAAGAGAGAGAGATAGAGAGAGAGAGAGAGAGAGATGAAGAGAAAGGGAGAGGGACCAACAAGGTTTTTGTGTCGGATGAGTGCGATAGAATTGAAGATTGTCGGCGAGAGAGAGAGAGAGAGAGAGAGAGAGAGAACAGGAGCACGGGAGAGGGGGAGATCGCGTTTTATGCATCAAAGACTGATATAAACCATGTTTCGATATAAACTTGCATTCAAATATTTAAATTGGAGAACATGTTGTCTGCAATCCACACATGAACGGATATATGCGTATATCAAACCAGTTCATTAATTTGACTTTCAACATGTTCATGGAGTACTATAATACTGTACAACATGCTACTCGATTGAGGTGTTCAATTTTGGATTTAGTTCACTATTTTGACCTACTGAACGAGCTATTTCATTGAATCGAGATATTTCATTTTGGGTTTGATTCGCGTTTTTGAGTGGGTCAACTATTTGTCATATAGTAAATCGCTAGCAACAAGCATGTAAAAACACATTACTCCCGAGCATCATCTCTCCATCTAAAAAAGAAGTGGCAAGCTAATATTTCAAAATTTGATCCGAATCGACTTGGTAAGGTAGACGTGGATGCTCGTTCTCCCAAAATTTGAACGAACCATTAAACATCCTCTCTGCTCGGTGGAATTCACATCCTATGTGGGAGACGCATCAATTGGCCCGTTGTACATCGAGGGTAGGTTCGTAACTTCATCCAAGCGCGCCTTCTCCTCGGCCGAAATGACATGTGCCGAATAATTCATAAACCATGTTTGGCAAAACACGCTCTCCACGCCCGAAATAGCTCATGCCCACTATTTCAAAACACGCTCTCCTCGCCCGAAATCGCTCGCGCCCACTATAGTTCAAAACACGCCCTCCTCACCTGAAATCGCTCCCGCCCACTTTTTGGGGAGAAGCAAAGTTACTCTACAATCCCCGACCCTCAGTACACAGACCCAAGCCGAGAAGCCTATAGGCAAGGGTAGAATTGTAACTCCCCCTCACATTTCAGACAAATGCGTCCGTAAGACATGGTTCCACTCCCCTCCCAATTCCCCCCGCCCGCCCCCATTCATACCTCATGGGCGCCAAATCACCTTCTCCCCGGGAAGCTCCCTTCTTCCGAGCCGCGAGACCCCAGCCCCACCTCCATGGCGCCCCCACCACACTAATTTAATAGTCGCCCTCCTCCCTAATGCCGGAGATGTTGTCCATTTGCCGTGGTGCACTGGGCCGTGTGCCTCTTACTCCGTGCTACTGGTGCTGCCTCGACGACGGCCGCGTGAACCGTATCGGAGCTGATTCACCCCCGCCGTTGTTCACGGCGCTGGAGCGGCTGCAACTTCGGATCCGTCCAGAGTCCTGGCGTTGCTTCGGCGTAGCCGTCGACTATCGCGACATCGCTCTTTCCCTGCCGCCGGTCGCCACCGCAACCGCGCCGGCCTCACCGACTCGGCAGCTGGACCTGGCTACTTCACCATGTCGCCAGATAGGTCGCACCCTCATCTCAAATCACTTTATTTAGGCGTCAGTTGTCTAAATTTTTATTCTAGGCCAATCGATTCCCAATGGGAAGCAGCACCCCTCGAGGCGGCGGAGCTCCTAGGCCGCCGGTTGGCTCGTGTCTAACGTAAGGGTGCGGGGCCACAAGTTCGCTGCGCAAGCAGCGCTTAGATGGCTATCTTTTAGAGTTGCGTGGGTTGAAGGTACTGCCGCTGCCGGATCTGGATGACGGGGAGTCTTTGTGGATTGGCCCGGGGGCGGCGCAACCACGGCAGTGCGGTGGGGTGGGGAGAGGGGTTTTGGCCGGGGCCACGGACGGCGGAGGCTGGCTGCTCTGCCGTTGGTCGCTGGCTCTTCGGGGAAGATTCCGAACAATGTCAGCCGCGAGGCACAAGACGGCCAGCCATCCGGCGTAGATCGGACAATACCAAAATAAAATAAAATCGTGTGACCCCAATTTAGTCTTCAGTCAACAGACGTGTGACCACTCTCGTACCTTGCTGTTGATCTCTTAGTGTATTTCTTCAGATCAAAGAGATATGTCGTTCTTAACATTATGCATTATCTGCATCTTCAGACACACCGTCTTCCGACTCACCGCAGCTGCTCCAACAAGGGAAGCATACACCAGAAGGGAGCTATAGTCCCCACTCAACAGTTCCCTGCATCGAATGCGCGTGCCCGACATGGACAACCACAACAACTGCAGGGCCATCGACAAGTCAGCACATGATGCTCACTCCTATGGATGGCAGCCAGATAGGTTGTACCCTCATCTTACTTGTGTGCAACATTTATGGCTTTGTTATTCATCTAAGCATGGAAAATAGATCATCACATTTCACTGTATATTCATGCTTATCTCTTACGGGTCTTGTTCAGGAGTTAACGTTGTTCCATAGTTCAGCTAAGATACTTGTTCTTTAGGTAACGCTGTTCCATAGTTATCATTCATCAGCCAATGCTATCCCACAGGCTGGTGATTATAGTATTATACCACTTCTAGTATTACCTATGTTGTTCTTTAATACTTTTGTGTGCCATCTAGTTAATCTCGAGTACAAACGATACATATTCTATAGCTTTCATCTGTGTTCTCCCTTTAGTTTATAAGACCTGTTGCTGCTAGTTAACCCCAGTCCTACTATTTATGTCGTCTCCTACAGGCACTCATTACATAAATCTAACTACTAGTTGTCTTCCATGCATGTCAGATATAATTGCACACACTGATATATCCACAATAACCTCACGGAGCAATGTAAAGGCCAATAAACATGATGTCAATGATACCCAATATGATGGAACATGTAAAGGCAGTTCTTCAGAAGACTTGCAGAAAGATGATGAATCCTCTTCACCCCACAAGGTCCTTGCTCTAACTTGGCCTATGATATGGGTACAACATGCATATAATGTCCTGGAGTGTATCTACACTGTTGCAATGCCATGTGCTTAGCATGGTGATCATGCATGTAAATATGTCATGCCTTCCTGTTTTTCAGTACCTATTCCATTCATGATAACATGTTTTCAAATTCAAGTACTGTCATTCTACTCTAGCGCAATTCCATCTGCTTAATTTGGACATCATGCTTCTGAATATCTTATGCATTGTTATTCATCAATATGTGCTTCATCTGTCTACATACCATGTTTCTTTACATTGAAGTGTTGTTCTAGTGCTTTGTTGCAATGCCATCTTATTTTCCCAATCATACACGTGTATGTTGCCTTAGTTATTTTTGTACGTATTCCGCTAGCATACAGTTTTACATTCAACTAGTGTTTTTTTTGCTGTGTTGTCCTGTCGTATCCCTAGATCTTACACCATACTCCCCCGTCCAGATCACATGTTGCCGAAATGGATAAAAAAGGATGTATCTAGAACTAAAATACGCCTAGACCCATCCATTTTTTTCCGGATGGAGGGAATACATGTCAATATGTCCTGCCTTTCTATTCTTCAATACCTATTCCATCTCTCTGCTGCCACATGTTTTATAATTAAAGCACCATTCTTCTATACAAGGCATGCAAGGGGAAGACGACTATGTTAGAATCTGAAGGGTTACAAACAAGGCCTTTGCAAAAGATCCAAACGCCAGGAGAAAATAAACCAACTCCAGTTTTTATAGATACTCCTCCAGCACAGAGAAACCCAACTCCTACTGATAATAAGCAGATTCCACTAGCCAAAGAATTAGTCCGCTCCAGTCCAGCAAAAATATGTCAACTCAATTCTAAGAAGCGTGTGTGTATCCTTGCATCATGAAATTTTATAGCATGCTGGTCATATTTTCTACATGTTTCTTACCCATCTCTCTTTTAGAAGATAAGCTTAATAGATAGAAGATTTTCTGCAATGATATCGTTTATGAGGAAAGATTCTTGTAGGAATTCTCTGTTCTCCAATGTAGATGTAAGTACCTATATATATCACTATATTTTTACATCAGCATGTATTTTGTTAATCGGCGTGAATCCAACCTTTATCTGATCTAAATTTAGTTGTAGCAAAATGTATGATTAAAGGCCACAATGTTGATTTTTGCAAGGAAAACTGCCTGGTAGTTTTGCATCCTGAGCTGCATGAGTGTACTATCTCATATCAGTGGGTTTGAATACTTTGGTTATGCAGTGGGTTTTTCAGTGTTTTTTTTACTGTGTTGTCCTGTCGTATCCCTAGCTCTTACATCATACTCCCTCCGTCCGGATTAAATGTCGCAGAAATGGATAAAACTGGATGTATCTAGAACTGAAATATGCCTAGACCCATCCATTTATTTCCGGATGGAGGGAATACATGTCAATATGTCATGCCTTTCTATTCTTCAGTACCTATTCCATCTCTGTTGTAGCATGTTTTATAACTGAATCACCATTCTTCTATATAAGGCATGCAAGGGGAAGACGGCTATGTTTGAATCTGAAGGGTTACAAACCAGGTCTTTGCAAAAGATCCAAACGCCAGGAGATAATAAACCAACTCCATTTTTCATAGATACTGCTCCAGCACAGAGAAACCCAACTCCCACTGATAATAAGCAGATTCCAGTGGCCAAAGAACTAGTCCGCTCTAGTCCAGCAAAAGAATGTCAACTCCATTCTAAGAAGCGTGTGCATATCCTCGCATCATGAAATTTTATAGCATTCTGATCATATTTTCTACATGTTTCTTACCCATCTCTCTTTTAGAAAATAAGGTTAAACGATACAAGACTACCTCCATTGGGATCGTATTCAAGGAAAATATCTTGTGGGAATTCTCTGTGCTCCAATGCTGATGTAAGTACCTGTTGTATATCACTTTATTTTTACATCAGCAAGTATTTTGTTAATCGGCGTGAATCTAACCTTTATATAATCTAAAATTAGTTGTAGAAAAATGTTAAAGGCGCCAATGTTGATTTTTGTAAGGAAAACTGCCTGGTAGTTTTGCATACTGAGCTGTATGAATGTACTATGTCATATCACGCACATTACTGAATTGTAGTGCATCTCTGGTTGCCCATTCATTCATTGTGTCGATGTTGCTTTCGTGTTACCTTACCTGGCTGATGATAGCTGTGCCATATTGTGTTAATTTGGTGTAGGCTAGTTGCCCAAACGTTCGTTGTGTCAATGTTGCTTTCTTATTATTTGACTTGGCCAATGATAGCAATGCTAGTGTGTTAATTTTGTGCAGGCTGCTGAAGATAAGAAGAGAAACTTTGAAAACAACAAGGCAACCCTATAGTTTCTTTCCAGTAAATCTAGGCCAGGTAATATGACAATAACTCATGATTAATCTGTTTGGTTTCCGTCCTAATTTATGTTATGATGCAGTGGTCGAGACACTCTCCATTATCAATAATACAAGCCTGCCAAAATCGCCATCTGAATCTGTTCAGTATCCTCTGTCTCGAATGCAACGGAATAAATGTATGTTTCTGAACCAATTAATGGTTGAAGCAATGATGGAAATGGTGGATGAATCTGAGGTGCAGAGTCGTGCGACACAACAACTGATCAATGTTTTCAGAGACAATGTAGCAAAGCAGTAAGAACTTGCCCACATGCTTATGGGTGTCATCTATGCTGAGGTTGCAGATTGTGACGTTGTAGATGGTTAGGTTCTGCTCATTTATTTGCACTGGCATCAATCTTTGATTGCCCAGTGGATGTAATTTCCTGTAATATATGCTGGATTTGCAATGTTATTCCCTGTATGCCGTACCTTTGCTCGTCGTAATGGGCTCAAATTATCTAATTTGGCCTAAAGACATGAACGAACTTTAGTGGGCCCATTAAGTTAATGGGCCGTTACTAGGCCGAAAGTTAATGGACAGCCCTCTTACCTCCCGGGTCGTTAACAGGCCGACATCAAAGCGGGCAAAAGGTGGCCCGAATTTATTTCACGGGCCGTTAACAGGCCGTTACTAAGTTTGGGCTACATATGGCCCAACTATACTATAGGCCTTTAGCAGGCCGAAAGAGACAGCGGGCTTGTACTGGACCATGAAGAGCATGGGCCGCTAAGAGGCCGAAAGTCAGGTCGTATTGTAAACGGCCCAACTGTGTTGTGGGCCTTTAGCAGGCCGAAAGAGAAACCGGGCTGGTATTCGACCATGAAGGGCATGGGCCATTAAGAGGCCAAAACTAAGGTCCGACTACAATTGGCCCAACTCATTTATGGTCCGTTAATAGGACGAAAGGCACACCGGGCCGAGAATTGGCCCAACACTTAAATGGGTCGCTAAAAAGGCCAAAACTCAGGTCCGACTACAAATGGCCCAACTGGTTTATGGGCCGTCAACAGGCTGAAAGTGAAAGCAGGCCAGAAATTGGCCCAACACTTAAATGGGCCGCTAAAAGGCCGAAACTCTGGTCCGACTACAAATGGCCCATCAGATTTATGGGCCGTCAACAGGCTGAAAGACACACCGGGCTGGAAATTAGCCCAACATTTAAATGGGTTGCTAAAAGGCCGAAAGATGTACATCCTGAAAATTGGCCCATCCATTAAATGGGTCGTTAACAGGCCGAAATCTCATCGGGCCGATATTGAGCCCAAATATGTAGCAGGCTGTTAACGGGATCGAACTGACGATGGGCTGCAATGGTGTCAAATCTTTAACGGGCCGAATTGGCACATCTCGTATGGGCCGTGGGCTTAAATGGACTTGACACAAGTAGGCCTTATATGGGCCGGCCTGCTAATTTTTACTGGGCCGACCTTTTTCACCGGAATGGGCCACTGTTGGGACATGCCACGTGTCGACCTATCATAGGCGCCTCATGTCCAATGAGTGGATGACATCTGTCCCCACGATGAGCCGACACGTGTTTCCTCAAGACAATGATGATTTTACACGTGGAAAATCCCCATTGTTCTGGGCTGCTAACGGGTTATCGGATCCAAAATCCGACCCAATAGCTTAACGGCGTTCCGTTATGGTGGATGCCACGTGTCGGTCACCCTTGACAAAAGCACTTCTGTGACGCGCGATTTATCGTCATGGAAGTGGACACTTCCGTGATGATAATTTTGGTAATGTGATGGAACACTTCTACGACAGCACAGGTATGACTATCTTGATGTTGTCATAAATTTATCATGGATGTACATGCATGACAAAAAATGTGACCTACTGTGACAAACACGTATCATCACGGAAGTGTATTTCTTTGTAGTGGAGGCTACGCGCCCAGCTGGCTAGATCGTAAGAGGGAAGAGTTCTGCAATTTCACCCAAGGCAGACTGACCGTGGATGCATACAACTATGAGTTTGGAAATCTGGCACGTTATGCTCCTGAAGAGGTATCCACCAACGCCAAGAAGCAGGCGAGGTTCAGCAAGGGACTCAGCCCTGAGCTTCGCCATGACCTCCATCTGCACGAGTGCTCCTCCTTCCAGAAGGTAGTGAATAAGGCCATCAGTGCTGAGACAGGCCAGACTGACTATGAAGCTACACGTAAGCACTCCCGTGATTTTGGTTCTTCATCCGGTCTGGGCGTGGATTCCTAACACTGCTCTGCCACCTAGGTTCACCCCAAGGCCATCCTTTGAGGCGCCTCGCCCCAACCAGCAGTATGCACCGCTTAAGGCCTATGGTGGATCCGCTGCTAATGCTGCTCCACGCACCAACATTGTGACATGCTTAAGTGTGGAGAGACGGGTCACTACCTGCCCGAGTGTCCCCAGAACAACAACCCCAATCATCCCGGAAAGTACATTGGCCGTGGTAAGCCAGCGGGAAAAGTGTACTACGCCAAGCCCGCCACCACTTCACGTGGCCATGTCAACCATGTCTCAGCCGAGGAGACTCATGAGGATCCCAACGTCGTCCTTGGTACGCTCCTTGTTAATTGCCATCCGGCAAGTATTCCTTTTGATACTGGAGCATCTCATTCATTTATTTCTGAGAGTTATTCTCGGGTGCACAACACCACATTTTGTGACATGCCTATCTCCATGGTAATTCAAACCCCTGCTTCTAAGTGGCAAACCTCTAAAGTAAGCCATGGGAATGAAATTCTTGTCGATAGATTGGTCTTCCTTGCATCACTTATAGCTCTCAAGTCCTCGGACATAAACATCATTTTGGGTATGGACTGGATGTCAGCGCATTATGCTAAGATTGATTGCTCTACTAGAACTGTTCAACTCACCCATCCATCTGGCAAGACAGTCAATGTTTTGACCCGAGTGTCTGAGCGTCAGCTTTAATCTCTTAATGCCAGCCCTCTTGCAGACCTTGAAGATATTCCGGTAGTCCATGACTTCCCGAATGTCTTTCTAGAAGAACTGCCAGGTGTTTCACCTGACAGCGATGTCGAGTTCGTGATAGACCTTATTCCAGGAGCCGTCCCAATCTCTAGAAGACCCTATAAGATGGCACCCCTACAACTAGCCGAGCTTAAGAAACAACTCGATGAGTCCTTAAAAAAGGGTTTCATCCGTCCTAGTTCTTCTCCATGGGCATGCCCCGTCCTCTTCGTCAAGAAGAAGGATGGAACGGATCTGTTGGTTGTAGATTACCGACCTGTCAACTTGGTCACCATCAAGAACAAGTATCCGCTCCCCAGGAGCAACGATCTGTATGATCAGCTCACTAGATCCTCAGTCTTTTCCAAAATGGATTTGAGGTTGGGCTACCATCAAATCAGAATCAAGAACGGGGACATTCCTAAAACGGCTATTGTTACTCGTTATGGCTAATATGAGTACACCGTCATGTCCTTCGGTTTAACCAATGCTCCAGCCACCTTCTCTCGTTTGATGAATTCGATCTTCATGGAGTACTTGGATAAATTCGTAGTGGTATAGTTGGATGATATACTCATCTACTCCAAGAACAAGGAAGATCATGCCGAGCATCTAAGGCTAGTATTGTTGAAACTTTGAGAGCATCGCCTTTATGCCAAATTCTCCGAGTGTGAATTCTGGTTGCCAGAAGTGACCTATATAGGCCACGTAATCTCTGGTAAGGGTATTGCTGTCAACCCCAAGCGAGTTTAGGCTGTTCTTGATTGGACTCCACCTAAAACGGCCAAGCAAGTTCAGAGTTTCCTTGGCTTAGCGAGCTACTGTCGCCGCTTCGTCGAGAATTTCTCCAAGGTTGCTAAACCTCTAATTGAACTCCTCAAGAAAGATAAAAAGTTCGAGTGGACCCCATAGTGTGAGTTTAGCTTTCAAGAACTGAAAAGACGCCTAACATCTACTCCCGTACTCGTGCCCCCAGATTTTTCTAAGGACTTTGTTATCTGTTGCGACGCCTCGCGACAATGACTAGGTTGCATACTCATGAAAGATCGTCATATGATTGCCTACGCTTCTCGACAGTTGCTCCACCTGAGGATAACTATCCCACACATGATCTAGAGCTTGCAGCTGTAGTCCATGCGCTCAAAACATGGCGACATTACCTTCTCGGTAATTGTTGCAAGATTTACACTGATCACCAAAGTCTGAAATACATATTCAGCCAACCGGATTTGAATCTCAGGCAAAGACACTGGGTCGAGTTGATCACAGATTACGACTTAGGAATAACTTACACCCTGGGCAAAGCCAATGTCATGGCTGATGCGCTAAGTCATGAATGTTATTGTAACAACCTGATGTTACAACAAAGTCAACCACTTCTCCATGAGGAATTTTGTAAGCTTAACCTTCACATTGTTCCTCGAGGATTCCTATCCACCCTGGTGGCGAAACCCACCCTTACGGGTCAAATCATAGCTGCCCAGAAGCGTGATAAGGTCATATCCCGCAGCAAAGAGAACATTGCTAGCAGAGTTGTTAAATGTTTTTCGATGGATGAACGAGGTGTTGTCTTCTTTGAAAACCGCCTAGTGGTTCCCAAGAATCGACATCTACGACGGTTGATCCTTAAGGAAGCTCATGAATCCCCTCTCACCATTCATCCCGGTAGTACTAAAATGTATCATGACCTACGCCACAGGTTTTGGTGGACTAGGATGAAGAGAGAAATTGCTCAATACATTGCTAGTTCCTACGTCTCTTGTCGCGTCAAATCAGAGCATCAATGGCCTGCTAGCACCCTTCATCCTTTGGCTATTCCTGAATGGAAATGGGATAAAATGAGTATGGACTTCATTACCGGGTTTCCCAGGACCAAGAGAGGTAATAATGTTATCTTCGTTGTTGTCGATCGTCTTTCCAAAGTAGCCCATTTCCTACCTGTTCGTGAGAGTTAAGCCGCTAGCCAGCTAGCTGACTTGTACATCTCCCGAATAGTGTCTCTTCATGGTGTTCCATTCTAGATTAACTCAGACCGTGGAAGTCTCTTCACCTCTCGATTTTGGGAAAGTTTTCAAAATGCTATGGGAACTCGTCTCTCTTTTAGCACCGCCTTCCATCCTCAATCAAGTGGTTAAGTAGAACGAGTAAATCAAATTCTGGAGGATATGCTCCAAGCTTCTTTCATCTCTGTCGGTACGGATTGGGAGAAATGCCTTCCATTCGCCGAATTTGCTTATAACAATAGTTATCAAGCTAGCTTGAGCAAAGCCCCTTTCGAAGTTCTCTATGGCCGAAAGTGTCGAACGCCTCTTAACTAGTCAAAAACCGGGGAAATACAACTCTTTGGCCCGGATAGGATTCAGGAAGCAGAAGAGCAGGTTCGCATTATTTGTGAGAAGTTGAAAACAGCCCAATCTTGCCAAAAGAGCCAATATGACTGTAAACATAAGCTCATGACTTATGAAGTTGGCGAGAAGGCTTATCTTCGGGTTACTCCTCTGAAGGGAACCCATCGATTCGGTATCAAAGCAAATTGGCTCCTTGTTACATTGGACCCTTTAGCATTCTTGCCAAATGAGGAGAAGTTGTCTAGCAATTGGAACTACCTCCACATCTTTCCAGAGTTCATGATGTCTTCCACGTTTCTCAACTCAGGCGTTGCTTCTCGGATCCTATCCATGGAGTTGACCACGAAACGCTTGATCTCCAAGATAATCTCACATATCGGGAATAACCCGTTCGCATCCTTGATCAAGCCTAGCGTACCACTCGACGCCAAAATATCAAGTTTCTCAAGGTTGAATGGTCACACCATTCTGAGAAAGAAGTTACTTGGGAAAGGGAGGATCGTCTTTTACTTGAGTACCCCACCTTCTTCCAGACGGATCCTAAATCTCGAGACGAGATTCTTTTGAGTGTCGGTGAGTTGTCACAACCCTAGTCAGTGTTGCATTAGAATGATGCATCATGTCTAGATTTTTCCCAGAAACCTGAAATGGGGATGAACTAACCCCCCAGCACCACGTAAACCAACTAGGGTTACTAAATAATTTTCTCAATGATCCTGAAATGCCCTTAAAAAATGTCCATCAATTTTGTCTTGGTTTGGAACCTCTGCCAAAATTGGTTCACATTTTTCTGGGACACCTAAGGTTGCTGAATTAAATCATATGCTATTTGCAATTGGGCATTTAAATGCTATATATTATCTTAAGTGCTCAATTAATTATTAACTTAAGTGTGGGCTGTTGGGAATAATCCTAACAGAGCCCACCATTATTTTCAGGATTTTTGGAAATGTTTTAGTATTTTTAATAAAGCCAAAAACAATTGCAGAAAATAGAAAACTGGAATAAATAGAAGGGAGAGAGAGAGAGAGAGAGAGAGAGAGAGAGAGAGAAGGCCAGAGGCCACTTACCTGCACTAGGCCGGCCCACCTGGCCCGTGCCAGTCATCTCCCACCTCTGCCAGTAGGCAGAGGAGGGGGCGGTGCATGCACGCCGAGCTCGCCACGCAGCTCCCTGCTCGTCTGCGTCGCTTGGACAGCGCGGCGCCACCTCGAAACGCCTCCTCGGTGCCGCCCCGACCTTACCGACACCCCATTCGCCCCCCTGCACCTCTCCCTCGCCCTCTTCCACCATGGCCAACGTAGCTGTAGCCGCACTGCTGACGTAACCACGGCCACCGTCGCCCCCTCGTCGCCCCACCGTGTCCAGCAGTGTCGTGGTTTGGTCACGGTAGATGCACTAGTGCAGAACCCGGCAATAGCACCGGTTCGTAAGGCCCTTTAGTGTCGGTTCCACAACCGGCACTAAAGTGTGGTCACTAAAGCCCCCCCCCTTAGTACCGGTTCAACACGAACTGGTGCTAAAGGCCAACCACGTGGCGTGAGCTCGCGCTCTAGTATGGGGGACCTTTAGTACCGGTTGGTGTTACCAACTGGTACTAAAGGTTTTTTTTATTTTTTTTTGAAAATTATTTTGATTTTTTTTCGAATTTTAATTTTTCTGAATTATTTGATGATTTAGTCTCTAATCACCTCTCTTAACTGCTCAAGTGTGGATCACTCATTCCAAATCATCTAACTTTCCGACCGGTCACCCATCCCTCTCACTACTCCAGCCCGAGCACGCTTAACTTTCGGGTTCTATTCTCCTTCGTTTCTGAGTCTGCACTTGTTGTTTTCCTGACAATAGTAAGATGTCACTCCTATTAACCCTCAGGAGTTTAGCTTGAGCATGAAGTCACACATTTCACTCTTTGAGTTTGAAACTATTATTCTAAAAGACAGTAATTATTTAGTAACACTACTAGGGAAAAGCCTAGCAGCAGCGCGGGTTTTGGGCCTATTAGCAGCGCGGGTGCCCGCGCTAGTAATAAGGCGCTACAGTTAACGTATAGCAGCAGCGCGGGTGCCACCCGCGCTACAGCTAACGTATAGCAGCAGCGCGGGTAAAAACCCGCGCTACTACTAACCCGCGGAATTTTTTTTCGAATTTTTTGGCCGAATTTTAAAATTTCTGAATTATTTTAACCTCTAATCTCTAATCACCCTCATCGCTGCTCAATTTAATCTCTAATCACCCCTCATCATTCCAAATCATCCAACTTCCTGGACGGTCACCCATCCTCTCACTACTCCAGCATGAGCACGCTTAACTTCCGGGTTCTATTCTCCCTCGATTCCAAGTCTGCACTTGTTGTTTTCCTGACAATAGTAAGATGTCGATCCTATTAACCCTCAGGAGTTTAGCTTGAGCATGAAGTCACACATTTCACTGCTTGAGTTTAAAACTATTGTTCTAAAAAACAATAATTATTTATTAACAGTAATATTTCTTGAATAACTAGTTTGACCATAGTTTGACCATTGTTTGACCACAGTTTGACCAGATTTTGACCAGATTTGACCAAAATTCAAAAAAACTGAAATAATTATTTAGTAACACTAATATTCTTGAATAATTAGTTTGACCACAGTTTGACCAGATTTAACAAAAATTAAAGAAAAAACTGAAATTTGATGAATTTTTTGCCTCCAGATCTTAAAAGCCCCGTAACTTTTTTCTGTTAGGTTTTTGAGGATTTTACCATTAAATTTGGATGTAACTTTTCGAGTAGATGATTTTTCATAGAAAAAACTTTTTCATTCGAGTTAGTATGCAAAAGTTATGCCCATTTTTTCAAATTCTCGAGAGATTTTGCAAATGAAGTCGAAATTCATATTTGCAAATTTTCCCAACAACTAGACCACATATCACATGGGAAACTTGTTTTCTTTTTTTTTGACATTTTCATCATTTTCTTTTATTTTTTTAAACTGAAAAGGTGATCCACCGGGGGGGGGGGGGGCGGTAGAGTTTGAAAATGGGACCACACCCCTCGCTACTGCTATGGCAGACGCTTAGTAGTAGCGAGTGGTAAAAACCCGCGCTACTACTATCAACTTAGTAGTAGCGTGGGTTTATAACCATCGCTACTACTATGGCATGGTCCATGGGACGGTAGAGACCACTTAGTAGTAGCGAGGGTTAAAAACCAACGTTGCTACTATCAACTTAGTAGTAGCGAGGGTTAAAAACCCGCGCTACTACTATGGCATGTCCCGGGGGGCACGATAGAGACCGCTTAGTAGTAGCGAGGGTTAAAAACCCGCGCTACTGCTATCAACTTAGTAGTAGCGAGGTTTAAAAACCCGCGCTGCTAGTAAGTAGCAGTAGCGTTGGTTTTTAACCCTCGCTGCTGCTAAGATTCTGTGTATAGGCTTTTTCCTAGTAGTGTAACACTAATATTTCTTGAATAAGTTTGACCATAGTTTGACCACAGTTTGACCATAGTTTGACCAGATTTGACCAAAATTCAAAAAATTGAAATAATTATTTAGTAACACTAATATTCTTGAATAATTATGAAGTAACATTAATACTTCCTGAATAAGTAGTTTGACCAGATTTAATCAAAATTTAAAAAAAAACTAAAATTTGACCATACCTTTTTTTCCTTTTGGAATCTGAGGATTCTAAAAAATTCCAAACAGACCATAGGCGGTCTCCATCGGATGTGGATTTTCGTGCTGAATTTTTGATATATTACACGTTTTTTCCGACATCGTATGCAAAAGTTATAGCCATTAAACTTTTAAAAGACACTTTTTTGCAAAACATGTCCAAATTTAAGTTTTCAAATTTTCCTAACTAGTAGATGTAGTAATATAACTACCTCTCGAAGGATTTTATTTTTGGAAGTTTTTATCATTTTCTTTTGATTTTTTCAAAACTGAAATGGCGATACACGGGGGGGGGGGGGGGGTAGAGTTTGAAAATTGCCCTATAGTGCCGGTTTGTGTCTTCAACCGGGACTATAGGTTAAGACTCTTTAGTGCCGGTTGGTGACACAAACCGGTACTATAGGTTAGACCTTTAGTACCGGTTTGTGTCACAAACCGTCACTAAAGGGGCTCGTGGGGCCCTGGCCAGACGCCAGCCTGCCACCACCCCTTTAGTGACGGTTCGTGGCACGAACTGGTACTAAAGGTTCATTACGAACCGGTACTATTGATCGCCGCCATGAACCGGTACTATTGATCACATTAGTGCCGGTTTTTTACAAACCGGCACTAATGTTCTTCACATTTGACCCTTTTTCTACTAGTGATGTCCTCATGAAAGGACTTAGTCGTGGAGCCATTGCAACGGGTTAGCTTAAAGGGGTTAAAGCGGGCAAGGGACGCAGGAGAGTTTTATACTAGTTCGGCCCCTTACGATGAAGGTAAAATCCTACGTCTAGTTGTGATGGAATTGATGGGGTTTTGATGACCAGGGAGCGAATACGCTTTGCCTGAGTCTTGAATTGTTGTCTGTTCTCCTCAACCGCCGCCGGGTCGTCCCCTTATATACATGGGTTGACGCCCATCGGTTTACAGAGTCCCGAGGTCGGCTCATAAACGTGTCCGGCCCGGTATCTGCTCTTTCTACCATATAGTACAAGTTACATTGTCAATACCGGTTTCTGTCTACAGGCCTTAAACCAGCTTTGGGCCTGGGCCTTCTTGAAGCGTCTCCGTCTGTCTTCATGGGCTTCAGATCTAATAACTACTGATGAAGTTAACCCGGCCTCTACTGGCCGGTTTACGCCCAGTAGTAGTATCTCCAACATTAGGCCCCAGATTGATTTGAACTGGTTCACGTCAATCCTCAATACTTAAGAAAACTTCGTCTTCAACGTCTTCACATAATTTTGTAAACCGCCGTGACGTCATCTTCCCGGGCCGTGGTAAACCGCCGTGACATCATCTGTTTATTAAAAACTGTGTATAACCCATCTTCATTAATGGGCGCCCGACAATTGAGGCGACAGCTCCGCCTTATTTCCAAATTTCTAGCTCCTCGATTTTTCGCGCCTGACACTTATCCCTTGCCTTTATAAATAGGGCCGAGGGGTCATTTTCACTTTTCCCCTTCGTGCCTCTTCGCGTCATCGTCTTCCTCGTGCTGCTCAACCTCTGGAGCTCCGCGCCACCGTCGACCGTCGCCTCTGCTTCGACTCTGGCTGATGCATCACCCTGAACGCACCAGAGAACTGCGGTGCTTCTCCGCTCTCTCATCAGTACTGGTATGCTCTCTATTCTTCCACCATAGATCTGTTCTAGGGTTTCGGTGTTCTTCGATGTTCGTCGGTGTTCATTGCTTGTATAATAGGGATTTGATCCAGACCTCTATATTCATCCTGCTCAATGATAGACGTAGCCCTTCTTTTCCATCTAATGCACCTCGTTAAAATAGAAGATCCCATCTGAACGTACATCCACTGTTTCGGTACTACTTCTTAGCTCTGAATATATTTTCCTTTTCTAATATGCAGCAGATCCAAAATTGTCACACCAACTTGTGAAATCTGTTTTCCTTCACTGATACATCTGTAGACTAGGCGGTTTAACTTTTAAAAAATGATGACCCGTTATATACCATTAGTCCCCTTGTTGAACCGCCAATATACTTCAACTTATAGCCTTTGTTTAGTAAATTCCGGTTTATGATTAACCAACTCCGGTTTAACAACATGCTTACATCCTTGTACCACCGCATAGTTGTCCACTGTAAATCTTAAACCGGCAATTATCATGTTATAGATCATTCATTGCCATGGCCAAGCAAGTGTATGAATGCAATTGGGTCCCTTGTCGAGTGACTGAAGAACAGCTAAACAACCTTGTCAAAACAGGCGCTTTAGCCAAGAAAGATGTCATTCACTGGAGGGTCCCTGGCCCGGAATGTCCTCCTGCACCCAAGGACAAAGAGGTTGTTGTATTTGCTGATCACTTAGGCCGGGGTTTCAGTCCTCCCGGTTCAAAAAATTTCCGAGATGTACCGGCCAGCTTTCAACTGCGCCCACAAGACATCGGTCCTAACTCTGTGACCAACATCTGCCACTTCCAAGTTTTTTGTGAGGTTTACCTTCAAGAGGAACCTACAGTAGAACTGTTCAGGGATTTCATTCACCTAAACCGTCGCACATAATTCAAAGACGGACCCAACACAGAATTGGGAGGAATGGCGGTTCAGAAAAGAAAAGAAGTCACCTTTCCTCATCCCAGTCTCCACAGTCACCCCAAAGAGTGGAACTAGACCTAGTTTTATTGCTAGGACACGTCTCCAGTTGACGAAAACCGCTTGCCGGGTTAACGTCATGAACGTCTGAGCAACACACATCCTTTTCCTCAAAGGCTGACTGCCAAAGAAAGGGCCAAATATGCTCCTCAACTATCAAAGCTTAGGGCCTTTATAGCAAACGGTTTGACAGGAGTTGATCTTGCACACTGTTGGATAAGCTGGAGCGTTTTGCCCTTAAGCCGGCGCCCCTATTTGATGTGTGAGTATACAGGGAATTTGAAGGATGCTCAGCGGCACATTGACATTTAGCTTACAGATGACGAAGTCACTGAAGCTGTAAAAAAGATGTTGAACGAACCGGAGGTTGTCTGTGCTCAAACCGGACTACTCCCTTTCTGCACCACCAACAAACCTCCAGCTGTAAGAATCATATAAACTGTTTATCTGAAATTGCTTTTGTCCCAATACTCTCTGAAAGTGTGATTATTTTCTTGACAGGGCGATGATCCATTCTGGAACAAGAAACCCCCGCAAGACAAACCGGTGAAGCCAACCCGTCAAAAAACCAAAGTTGTGAAAAAACCTGCCAACAGGAAGAGGACCACTACATCCTCCGATCCACCAGCTGATGATGATGTGGGTAACCCGGATTTAGAGGTAGAACTTGACTCAGTTGGTTCATTTTTCATACGCTTTATCGATGATGATTATTGTCAGGACGACGCTGAAGGCAGCCAAGCCGATGCTGTAGAGGTAATCACTCTTTCCTTCGGTTCAGATCCTTTGCCAACACTAAAAATCCGCCGAGCAAACCGGAAAGTTAAATTTTTTTCATCCTCTTGCTTACTTGGATCCGAACTTTCTTGTGAAGACACAATAGCACGAAGCTCGCCGCACAACCCGGCATAGCGGCCAGGTAGTTACCTCCGCCGGTTTACCAAACACTCCGGTTCAAAAACACCGATCAGAGGTCTCTTATCCCCTTGACACTTCACGCCCCAAAGCGGGTTGTTTTATTCAACCTCTTAACCCATCCGATTCCAATTATCAGGGTACTTCTCACTCATCATCTGGTGAATCGTCTGCCACAAAGCTTCCACCGCTTAAAACAGTGCTTGAGTGAGCCATACTCTTACTTATATCCTTGATATATTACTTAATATATACTGTACTGATCCTTATTTTTATTTTTCTCAGTGCCAAGCCCAGACCCAGCAAGAAGGCTCGTCTAAATAAACCGACAGAGGAAGACACGGCTGCTGAACCGGGGAAAACTCCAGATCCTGAACAGGCCAACATTGATGATATGCTGAATGATCCACCGCCTCAAGATCATGACTTCGTTGCTGAGCAGGTAGAAGTTGATACCGCCGGCCATGCCGACCAGCCAACAAGCCCTATCCGAACTGACAAGCCGGTCAGTCCAGTAAAAGATACTGACAAACTGGCAACTCCAGTACGAGCTGCTGAGGAGAAGGATGATGATGTTCTGATTACTGGCATTGGCCATACTGATCCAGGATATCCTGTCGCTCTGTCAAGGCATACCGCCAAAGAGGAATTCTATGCAATTGGCAACGGCAAATGGAATGCCGATCTGTCCACTTACGCCCATCTGAATGCTCAAGACCTTCATTCCGGCTATCTGAACCGTCTATATACCAGTCGTGACTATGAAGCCGGCTTGGTAAATATGATGAAGGAACGATATGAGGTAATTTCATAAGTGTTGCCCATTTATGTTTTAATTGCAGCTTATCAACTCCAGTAGCCCCCAAGTGACGGTTTAAGATATCAATCTAAACCAGGACTTAGTAAAAAAATTATGCTTTACAACAATGCATCTAAACTTCACTGAAGTAGCCCCCAAGTGCCGGTTTACCTTTATAAAGATGTACTATGACTTTGTAGAAGAACCTCCTGTATCATCATTCTTTTGAACAAATATCCATTAGCCCCCAAGTGCCAAGTTGAATACTTGTATTATGCTTGGGACTTGTAGAAAATGTATGATGAAGAGCAAATATGCATTAGCCCCCAAGTACCGAGGGCATAACTTGTTATGTGCTTGGTACTTCAAGTATGTACTGTCACCTCATCATATAACTGTCTCTTTGCAGGCCGAGCTGAACAAGAAAGAGAGCCAAACCGCTGATCTTCAGGAGAACCTTAAATCGCAACAAGCTGAAACCTCCAAGGCGAAGGAAGAATTGACCAGCGCTCTAGGCGCTATGGAGAAACTGAAAGAAGGCTTCAACAAGGAATGGACGGATTGGGAAAGTGAAACATCCGATTTGATCAAAAGGGCTGAGAAAGCAGAAGCCGCTCTTAAACCGGTGGTTGATGAACTGACCAACGTGAAGCGGCAGGTTCATTCCATGATGACAGCTGTGTTTGGTAAGCATCCTTGATTCCTGATTTCAACATATCCTCGTATTAGCCACTTAGGATCTGATGTTCAGAAGAAACTGAAAGCGGCATATACTCTGATAGAGCAGTTGTATACTGGCGCACAGCGGATCATATATACTGCTTCTCATAACAATCCTCCTCCACCTTGATTAAGGATACTTTGCAAAGGTTATCTATGCTTCCTGCCCGGGTTGACAAACTGAAAACGTCCGTTGCTAGAACCGGCGCTTTGGCTGCACTGACCCGTGCAAAAGCATGGGTACCTGACTTGATCCTATTGAAGCGGCCCAATGTTATCCCAGTTTCAAGGAAGACGGAACAGAATTTGGCGAAGATGATCTCCGGATCATAAACCGTGAGGTACGCCCATTGTCTTGTCAACTGGTTGAAGAAGCGGACCTGTCATACTATCAAGCAAGCTATGATGACAAGAACAAACGGGTTGCTGCACCAATTCCCGAAGCTCAGAATCTTATCCCGCCAATCCGTAAGCACACTTATGCCCCTGACATTGAACCATCCACGCTGATAAGTGATGAAGCTGTATTCCAAGCCCTAACTGGGATCGACTGGGCAACTGTTGATTTCCATCCACTGGGTAGAGAAGAGGAAGCTGAACCGGCGCGAGATGATCCCCAACCGTCAGGCCAAGCTGGTGACCAATCATGAACCGGAGGCCGGTGTAGTCTTCTACATGCTGCGACATGTATTTGAGGAAACAATTATCCTTTTGGGCACGGGAACGCCTTGTAATAGGCTAGTTAAAATACTTGGTCTGTATGCCTTCGTGCATATTTATCTGCAATTGATGCTTGCTTGATTCGACATGCTTAAGATATGATATCCGTATCCATAGCCATTTACTCAAGCTGTTCCTGCAGATAGAAGCTCAAAGTGCCCTGGCGGGTTACCCCGGGGCGGATCATGATATCCAATATATATATGACCAAGGTTTGTAGCCAAGGTTGTAAAGATAACCAAACACAGAAATATATGTAATACCTGTGACTTGTTAGGCATAGGGTTGGCTAACCAATGTTGTAATGAGGGTCATAACCCAACTCTTGGAAGAGAAGTAACTCCTGTCGTATGAGGCCGGTTTATAATAAAAAACCGTTCCGCGTTATGATGAACACCGGTTTACTCCATACTGGGACTTTGATTCAAAACCAGACCGGGCTGATAGTCTCCGGATTATGAGTTGATCGTCTACTGTCAATTTGTAATTGGCAGTCTAACCGGGTTGATAACACCGGTTTAAAAAACATCATAAATATTATCAAAATGATGTGACACTCCAAAAAAATTTTGATTTGGTTTTTTATCAAAATCTTTATTTGATTTGGAGGAGGCTATTTAAAAAATTTGGAAGCTGTTTAATTTTTTTTCTTAAATCCTCTCCTCTCAAAACTTTTATGACAAATATTTTGGTACTCTTCTCGACCTTGATTTTTGGTCTTGAGAGCTTTTCATTTCGTCTTGACTCTACTCTAATTATTTTTTAAATTCCTTCTATTAAGAAGAAACCCTCGGGATTATGGGTTTATTCTTTTCCCCATTCAAAATTCCCTCTTTTGCCATGTCACATTTTGACATAGCATTCCAAAACCCCTCCCTGCCTTGGATCAAGTCAAGACTCCCATCTCCAGCAAGTCTCAAGCCATTTTTGATTTTTATTCAATTTATTTTTCCTCAAATACTATTTCTGTGTTTTGTTTTGGACCTAGGTGGTTTACAAAGGAAGTACCAAAGTTATTTTGAGTTTTGATCCCAAACCAACTCCTCTGACTAGTCCTTAGTACCCTCAACCTAGATCCATCAAGATCCACTTGGCCTCAGTTCAAATAGTTCAAATTTTGCCCACTGTAAGTTTGGACCAGAAATGCCATTTTTGGTGAAATTCATATTTTTATTTTTCCAAAACTTCTGAGATAATTCATGCAGATTCGAGATACACCAAGAGGCCACCTCACCAAAGATCAGCTCCAGAAAAACTTCCCACATGCCAAAATCATTTCATCGAGCACCTGGCATGCACTGTTGCTGTTCAAATTCAGAAAGTTCAGAAAGTTCAGTGTTTCTGTTTCGCCGTCAGTGTCGTTTTCTTCAGACCACGGCGTCGATCTCGCCAGTAACAGCAGTGGTGCCTTGCTCCCTGTTCCTCCTCCTTATCTAGAGCGTCGCACACTCGTTTGGACGGGCAACATCGTCGGTGGTAACGCGTCTCGCCGATGCCGGCAGCTTCTGCGGGGGTAGAGCCACCCGTGGCGGCCAGCAGGGATCAGCACCACCTTTCGTCGCCGTCCAGCACCGCCCAAGCTACCCGTGGCCTCCGCGTGGCTGTCCGCTTGCCTGTGCATGCTGCGGCACCGTCGCCGTGGCCTGAGCAGCACAGAGCGTGCTCTCTGCCGCCGCCAAGTCCCGTGAGCCGTTCCGTCGGGAACGTGGAGTACCTCCCAAGGCAGGCCAAGCTTAGCACTTGAACGGAACCAGTGGA
Source organism: Aegilops umbellulata (assembly GCA_032464435.1). NCBI lineage: Eukaryota > Viridiplantae > Streptophyta > Magnoliopsida > Poales > Poaceae > Aegilops > Aegilops umbellulata. The sequence goes on along the minus strand of CP136059.1, from coordinate 355,935,837 downwards.
CCATCGCGGTGATGCCTAGCTCCCTAAACCACCTGCCCGACCTCTGCCTCGTCGTAATCATCACCGACGTTATCCTGTTCGCGGCCACCGCCTCGGATCAGCTATAAAAGGATCCCCCGAGCTCGTTCTCGACCCAGCACCACACCTCCACCTCACCAGAGCCCCGCCTAGCCACTAGGAGGACCCCGAGGAGGTCACCTTCCCCGACTCCGTCCGCCCCGATCCTCCTCAGGCTCCGGCTTGATTCACTCAGGTGAGGCCACCCCCGCCTCCCAAACCGCGCCAGCAAACCCCTAGTGCACCCAGTACCCTAACCCCAGCCTCAATTCGACCTTTGCAGCTCTCCCCGGCGAGATCCACCAATGCCCGAACCATCGTTCGCCGGAGTTGGGGCCGCCGTCGACGTGGGGCTCGCCGACGCTCAACTCCACCTCCCACAGACGCGGAAGGACATGGTGAACACGTTGGTAACCCCCGATCCACCTGCCTCGCCATGGATCACCGTCGGCGACCACCGCGGCCCTCGGGCGCCAGTGCTCTCTTTTAGTTTTCAAAACCGACGGGTGGGACCTCCCCGTCAGCTTTTTCTCTTTTTCGAAACGTTTTCCGAAAACACCTTCGGGCAAAATACGTCTTCCCCCTGGACTGACATATTCTAGACTGAAACTTTTCTGTTTTTATAAAGTGAACCATGGAAACTTTCTGTTTCATTACAGAAAGGTCCCTGGACTAAAACTCTTATAACTTTTAAACAAAAGATGGTTTTAACTTGAAACTTTTTCTGTCATCTTTATATTTCTGTCTAGTTTTTTGTCATATTTATTTGAAAAATATTTGGGATAGTTTTTGTGCACGCACGGTATTTATGTAATATCCGACTTTCTTTTAATACGTAGATACCGGAAGGAGTAAAGGAAACGCGAACTTCGCCGCGCTAGACTTCGACTTCTCTGAGCCAGGCAAGCATGTTTGAACCTTTGATATGATGAGTGTTTTGCATGTTTGCTTGAGTAGTTTTTCTCATGGCATGTTTATATAAGCATTAGTGAATGTTATCTGCATGCAAGACAGGCTACAAGGGAGCTTCGAAGTTTGATGTGTTCTTATGATGATAAGATAACACGATCATGTGGTGACATGATGGGTTGCAGGCTGGTATTGTTGAAGCATGCCAGTTTTATGTCAACCTGAAATCCAGTTTTAACGTGGGTCAAGTCTCGATCCCGTTCGTTTCCCCTTCATGCTGCCACATGTTTTCTGCAAAAGAGTGCGGTTTAGTAAGTTGCAAACCTCTTTCCTGGTACACACCAAATAGAGGGACCGTGATGAGGGTTCCATGGCCCTGGATTAAAGCCAGTCATCCAGTCAGGGGGCATGGGTGTTTCCAGTTGGGACCGAGAGGGGGCACCCCTTAGAGCACGTGATATAAATTTGAGCCCATGCTATTTGAGGTTGTGGCCTCCCCGTCTTAAGGTTTTTCTTGAACGTTGCCGAGGGTGATTCCTGGTAATGGAATGTGGAATGGGTGTGTACTGGTTAGACGTGTTTCTTCTAAAACACCGTAAACGGAACTAGTCCTTGTGACTACCGAAATCCGTTGGCTGTGGTAAAGAGTACAAACTCTGCAGAGTCAAAATCATCCGAGTATCCATGTCCACGAGCAAGGACTTGAACCTCATCTCTGTGTCAGTGTCAGTCTCAGTGGCAAATCTCAGTGTCAACCCCAATTGCAGTCTCTAGAGAATAGATATAAAACCAAGAGTGGTAAACTCGGTTGAAGGTTATTCATGTGAATAGACCAACTAGTTTATTATTATATGCTGAGTATTTCCTTGTGCTGATTTGAATTCATGAGCTACTTAAATTCGAATGATAAATTATAAGCCCTTTATGTGATGTCGCTCAGACGTCCGACTGTGGCATTATTGTTACTTACTTTTGTTATAAGCCCTTTATGTGATGTCGCTCAGACGTCCGACTATGGCATTATTGTTACTTACTTTTGATATAAGCCCTTTTTGTGATGTTGCTCAGACATCCGACTTTAGCATTATTGTTATTTACTTTTGACATAAGTCCTTTATGTGATGTTGCTCAGACGTCCGACTCTGGCATCATTGTTATTTATTTTTATTGTAAGCCCTTTTCGAGGTGTCGCTTAGACGCCCGACTGTGGCACGCCCTGTTATTTACTTTTCAATATAAGCCCTTTATGTGGTGTGGCCTCGGCGCCCGACTGCGGCATGTTAAAATTGTTTGCACCTTTTGAGGCGTCGCTTCAGACACCCGATCGGTCTTCAGTTATTTTTATTGGGATTTCGGGAGGACTACCGCCTGATTTCCTATTATTTATCGTGTAGTGCAAATCTATTATTTGATTGTGCATTCTAACCTGCTCATGTGCATCATGTTTACATTTTGTTATATCTTATGTCCGAACTGTCTTGCGAGTACATTCAAAGTACTCACCTGGCTTGTTGATTTGGCCAGATGTTGACGAAGGCGATCTTATGGATGAAGAGTTCGATAGCGAGTCCGACGCCTAGAGGAGTCCCAGTTAGTCACGTGCGACCCTGGAGTTGTTCACTTGTATTATACATGCTTCCGCCACCCAAATAAAATCATCAAGCCTCACCCCGACGTTTGATGAGCTGTAAGATTTCAGAGTCATGTCGCCCACTTCTCTGTGACATATCCACCACCACCTTTATTACGAGTCAGTAGTTATGCCACCCTACCCTTGTGCCATATCCGCCTTTATGTATAATATAGCATGCTTGTAATAAATTGTTGAGCATCCTCAGCTCAACCATGTATAATATTAGTACTGCTGGATTTCTGTATCAAGGTTTTGTCTGCCAGTAAGAAGAATTCTTCTGTACTGGTTAATACAAAGGTCAGCTTTTCAATAAATGTTTTATTGGAAAGGCGGTCGTGACAAACTTGGTATCAGAGCCAGGCTAACTGTAGGAAGCCAGTAGGTGCGACAACTAATCGGTTATTAGCTTACTTTATCATTCTGCATATTGTAGCAATTTTTTGTTGGTCATCATAAATTTATGATTTGACTATTCGGGATTTTGTCTACTTTTGTAGATGGCGAGCAACGATTGTGAGTCACATGTGTTCGCCAATGTTCCTGAGTGGATTATCAAGCTCCTCATCTCCATCACCAAGATCGCGATCGGGCCATCAGTCTGTCCGGAGTACACACTCTACCGACACAAGCTCAGCGACAGTTTGTCTATGTACCAGGCCTCAGTTCAGTTCAAGGGAGGACACGCTGAGTTCCGCCGCTTCCGATCCGTCGGGAGGGCCATGCCTACGGAGAGTCATGCCATGCAGATGGCTGCACGTGAGGCAATAGCTCGCCTCCGGGATGTTCTTCCTTCAATGAAGACTTGTCGTTACCGCTACCTCCCATGCCACGTACCATACACCTGCCATTATGCATTCGCTTGCACCAGGGGAGAAAGATATGGGGCTATTGAGATGCTTGTTGGGTACCTCAAGGCACTAGAGGCATCTTCCGACAACCTCGTGGACGACCTCGTAGCTGCTCGTATGGATTCCATCCATGGCTGCTCCGCCAATAGGAGGGAGCTCCTCCATATGGCACCACCACTGACGTTCGTCTCGTCCTCAGCATCATATACACCGGCTATCCTAGCCACCGCTCGCCGTCTGCCTACCACTGAGGAGTTTGACCAGGTCATTGCTCCTACTCCCGTCAGAGCTGCACCACCTACCGCGCCTGCACCAGCTCCTCAGCCCAGTACTTCGCGCCTTGAGCCTATTAGTGAGGAGGAGATTGAGTCCCCAGCACCACTGGGTCTTACCCTCGGCAGGCCAAAGGAAGTCTTCACCATCTCCGACTGAGTACGCCTAGCAGCAGTGTGATGTGCTAGCTTGTATGATATGTTTATATGTACATAGGTTTGGTGAGAAGTAGTTTGTGTGCGCATCATGTAGGATCTTGGAGAAGTGCACTAGCCTAAATAACATGTCAGGAATGTGTACGCACATCCTGAGTGATGTATTGTATAATTATGGCTTGCATGTAAGATATGTACTGAGCGGTCCTTCTCCACGCGCGATCAAGTGTTTTCTTGAAAAATGTTGAAGTTCTTGAAATTTCCTCCTTTACAAAATTATTTATTTTATGACTCAATTTTCTCATGACTTTGCAAAATTACCCCAGAGTGAAAAATGCCTCCTCCCTGGACTCGTTCCATGCCAAACCCGCCGGAAGAAAACTATGGTGCCCAGACAAGTAACAACTTCACACAGGGACAGTCAAGTCAGCAAGGCAGTGAGACAGTATTTACTCAAGTATGCCGCCTTTATGAGCAAAGCCAGCAGCAGCACCAGGAAATGATGAACCATGTTATCAATATGGGGAATCATCGTGAGCCTTATCAGCAGCACTCTAAATTGTCTGAATTACAGAAGACGCGTCCCCCAACGTTCTCTCGTACTGATAAACCTCTTGAGGCTGATGATTGGCTTCGAGACATTGAGAGGAAGCTGATTATTGCACAGTGTTCAGACCGTGAGAAGGTACTTTATGCACCTCACTATCTCACGGGAGCAGCCGCGTCATGGTGGGAGAATTTCCTACACATGCACCCAAATGAAAACAGTATCACATGGGAAGATTTTAAAGAAGGATTTCGTGGGGCACACATTCCCAGAAGCATTATGAAGATCAAGAAAAGGGAATTTGACGACCTCAAGCAGAGAAGCATGACAGTGACTGACTACAATAGTCAGTTTAGCCTATTATCTCGTTATGCCAACGAAGAACGTATGACGGAGAACAAAAAGACGGAGAAGTTTCTGGATGGTCTGGCACCAGCACTTAAATGCCAGCTGGTCGTACACACCTTTCCAGACTTCAAAACGCTTGTGGACAAGGCCATTACATTGGAAAATGAGCGCCACAGCTTGGAGGAATTTCGCAAGCAGAAAAGGGACCAATTTACACATGCTCGCAATAGCCGGCACAAGACTGACCCTCAGAAGATTGAAGCAAACCGACCCACAACCAATATTCCGCGGCGAACCAAAAATTTTCACGCAAGGGACAAGGATTTTACGTATCGCCCAGGCGTCACTTGCTACGCTTGTGGAGAGGAAGGGCACTATGCTAAACAGTGCCCAAAGCAAAGAAACTCGGCCCCAAAACCGAACAACAATGGGAAAAATTCAGCACCCAAGCGCAACAACTTCGACCCCAACAACAATCACAAGAAGGGTCACCTGAACCATGTGACCAAGGAGGAAGCACAAAATGCCCCGGATATCGTAATCGGTACGTTCCCTGTCAACACAATACCTGCCACGGTTTTGTTTGATTCTGGAGCTTCTCACTCGTTCATTTCGAAGAGTTTTGCCTTGCAACATGATTTTTCGATACTCCCTTTGGAAAAATCCATGATCATCAAGTCCCCTGGGAATAAGCAAGTCACTCAGAGTTACTGTCAAGGTGTGGTTATTGAGCTCAGAGGACTAAATTTTCAAGCAAACCTCATCGTATAGGAAAATAAAGGACTAGAGGTTATCCTAGGAATGGATTGGTTAACCACCAACAAGGGATTTATCGATTGCTTCAATCGGACTGTAATCCTGACTCACCATCACAGGAAGACAATAAAAGTCGTAGCCCAAGAAAGACCAGGATCACGACAACCAAGATTGAACAAGGTGGACACCTCAGAGTTAAGCAAAGTTCCAGTGGTGTGCGAGTTCCCTGACGTTTTTCCCGAAGAACTACCAGGCATGCCGCCAGACCGGGAAATAGAGTTCAACATTGAACTAGCACCTGGAACCACCCCCATCTACAAGAAACCCTATAGGATGGCACCCTCCGAGTTGGTAGAATTAAAGAAGCAAATAAAAGAATTGTTGGACAAAGGATTTATACGAGCCAGCTCCTCACCTTGGGGTTCGCCAGTATTATTTGCCAAGAAAAAGGATGGGACACTGAGATTATGCATAGACTATGGAGCACTCAATATGGTCACCATCAAAAATAAATATCCGATGCCACGGATAAATGATTTATTTGACCAGCTCGCACAAGCCAAAGTTTTCTCAAAAATTGATTTAAGTTTAGGATATCATCAATTAAAAGTACGGACAGAAGATATCCCTAAGACAACATTCACCTCCAGATACGGACTATATGAGTTTACAGTGATGCCATTTGGACTAACAAATGCCCCTGCATATTTTTTCCACCTCATGAACAAAGTGTTTATGAAATTTATGGACAAATTTGTTGTGGTGTTCATTGACGATATTCTGGTATACTCTAAGACACGAGAAGAGCATGCAGAACATCTCAGGATTGTACTGGGAGAATTAAGGAAGCACCAATTATACGCCAAGTTCAGCAAATGTGAATTTTGGTTAAGACAGGTCGGCTTTCTAGGCCACGTATTGACCCAAGAAGGTGTCGCCGTGGACCCAGAAAAAGTTAAGGTCGTACTTGGCTGGAAACCACCAGCCAACATAACAGATGTCCGTAGTTTTTTGGGAACGGCTGGATACTACCGAAGGTTTATTGAGGGATTCTCCACCATAGCGAAACCAATGACATAGTTACTCAAGAAGGAGAAGACATTTGTGTGGACTGAAGCTTGCGAGAAGAGTTTCCAAGAACTCAAGAAGAAATTAACAACAACACCAGTGTTAGTTATACTAGACATACACAAAAGTTTTGAAGTGTATTGTGACGCATACCGGAAGGGCCTCAGATGTGTGCTGATGCAAGAAGGCAAGGTTGTCGCATACGCTTCAAGACAACTTCGAAAGCATGAAGAAAATTATCCCACTCATGACTTAGAATTGGCAGCAGTCATTCATGCACTCAAAGAGTGGAGACACTTTTTGCTTGGGAATCGCTCTGAAATATATACAGACCACAAAAGTCTCAAATATATTTTCACACAGCCGGAGCTCAATTTATGGCAACGACGCTGGTTGGAATTAGTGAAAGATTATGATGTTGGCATCCACTACCATCCAGGAAAAGCAAACGTACTGGCAGATGCTCAGTCGAAACCCCAGCTCGGACAACAACAGTCTGCAAGACTTGAGACCTGAATTTCAACAGGAGTTCGCCAAAATCAACTTGATGATGGTCAGGGAAGGCACTGTGTCAAATTTGGAATTACAACCCACCCTTGTGGAGCAGGTTAAGAAAGCTCAGCATGGACACCCCAGCATCGAAGGCATAAAAAGAAAAGTGAGTATGGGCAAGGTCTCAGAATTCGTCATAGACGATGAGGAAATATTATGGTACGGAGACAGACTTTGTGTGCCAAATATAGAGGGCCTCAAACAGCAAATCCTAACCGAAGCCCACACTGATCCATATTCGATCCACCCTGGAGGAACCAAAATGTATAAGGACATTTAGGAAAGATTTTGGTGGCACGGTATGAAGAGGGATATAGCCACCTTCATTGCATGTTCCGATTCCTGTCAACGCATAAAAGCCGAGCACCAAAACCCAGCCGGACTACTACAACCAAATATGATACCTGAGTGGAAACGGGAAGAAATAGGGATGGATTTCATTGTCGGACTACCTCGGTCACAACGCGGAAATGATGCCATATGGGTCATCACCGATAGATTAAACAAGGTGGCACATTTTATTCAAGTGAAGACAACCCACACCACTCAGAAGCTTGCCAACATTTATCTCTCCCGTATAGTTTGTCTGCATGGAGTTCCAAAGACTATAATATCCGACAGAGGCACTCAATTCGTCTCGAAATTCTAGGATCATTTACAACAGGCTCTGGGAACTCAGCTAGCATTCAGTACAACCTACCACCCCCAGACTGATGGACAAACTGAACGCGTGAACCAAATTCTAGAGGACATGCTGAGAGCATGTGTCCTCACCGATGGAACCAGTTGGGAAGAAAGCCTGCCATATGCCGAGTTCGCATACAACAACAGTTACCAATCCAGCCTACAAATGGCACCTTTTGAAGCCCTGTACGGACGAAGGTGTCGTACCCCATTAAATTGGTCAGAGACAGGAGACAGCCGTATCTTCGGCCCAGACATGCTCAAGGAAGCTGAAGAGAAAGTTAGACTCATCAGGGACCGACTCAAGACAGCGCAAAGCCGACAAAAGAGTTATTACGATCAGCAGCACCGTGAAGTCAGCTTTGAACCCGGTGAATATGTGTACCTACGAGTATCCCCTATGAGGGGGCTGCAACGGTTCAAGGTTAAAGGAAAGCTAGCACCAAGATTTATTGGACCCTTCTGTGTGGTTGCACGGAGAGGCACCGTAGCCTACCAGCTAGACCTACCCAAGGAGCTGTCAGACGTCCACGACGTGTTCCACGTCTCACAGTTGAGGAAATGTGTAAGCAACCCAGAGAAGCAGGTGTCACATGAGAACATTGACGTGCAACCAGAACTCACCTACAGGGAGCGTCCAATAAAGATATTAGTGGAGTCTGAAAGGAGGACCCGTCAGAAAACAATTAAGTTCTTCAAGGTTCAGTGGAGCAATCACACCGAGGATGAAGCGACATGGGAAAGAGAGGACTCTCTCCGGGCAGAATACCCACACCTATTTGAGGATCTGCTGAAATTTCGGGGACGAGATTTTTCCTAAGGGGGTAGGTGTTGTGACACTCCAAAAAAAATTTGATTTGGTTTTTTATCAAAATCTTTATTTGATTTGGAGGAGGCTATTTAAAAATTTTGGAAGCCGTTTAAAATTTCCTTAAACCCTCTCCCTCTCAAAACTTTTATGACAAATATTTTGGTACTCTTCTCAACCTTGATTTTTGGTCTTGAGAGCTTTTCATTTCGTCTTGACTCCACTCTAGTTATTTTTGAAATTCCTTCTATTAAGAAGAAACCCTAGGGATTATGGGTTTATTCTTTTCCCCATTCAAAATTCCCTCTTTTTCCATGTCACATTTTGACATAGCATTCCAAAACCCCTCCCTGCCTTGGATCAAGTCAAGACTCCCATCTCCAGCAAGTCTCAAGCCATTTTTTATTTTTATTCAATTTATTTTTCCTTAAAAACTATTTCTGTGTTTTGTTTTGGACCTAGGTGGTTTACAAAGGAAGTACCAAAGTTCTTTTGAGTTTTGATCCCAAACCAACTCCTCTGACTAGTCCTTAGTACCCTCAACCTAGATCCATCAAGATCCACTTGGCCTCAGTTCAAATATTTCAAATTTTGCCCACTGCAAGTTTGGACCAGAAATGCCATTTTTGGTGAAATTCATATTTTTCTTTTTCCAAAAAATCTGAGATAATTCATGCAGCTTCCAGATACACCAAGAGGCCACCTCACCAAAGATCAGCTCCAGAAAAATTTCCCACATGCCAAAATCATTTCATCGAGCACCTGGCATGCACTGTTGCTGTTCAAATTCAGAAAGTTCAGAAAGTTCAGTGTTTCTGTTTCGCCGTCAGTGTCGTTTTCTTCATACCACGGCGTCGACCTTGCCAGTAACTGAAGTGGCGCCTTGCTCCCTGTTCCCCCTCCTTATCCAGAGCGCCGCACACTTGTTTGGACGGGCACCATCGTCGGTGGTGACGCGTCTCACCGTCGCCGGCAGCTTCTGCGGTGGCAAAGCCAACCGTGGCGGCCAGCAGGGATCAGCACCACCTTTTGGCGTCGTCCTGCACCGCCCAAGCCACCCGTGGCCTCCGCGTGGCTGTCCGCTTGCCTGTGCATGCTGCGGCACCGTCGCGGTGGCCTGAGCAGCACAGAGCGTGCTCTCTGCCGCCGACGAGTCCCGTGAGCCGTTCCGTCGGGAACGTGGAGTACCACCCAAGGCAGGCCAAGCTTAGCACTTGAACGGAACCAGTGGACCATCGTGGTGATGCCTAGCTCCCTAAACCACCTGACCGACCTCTGCCTCGCCGTAATCATCGCCGGCGTTATCCCGTTCGCGACCACCGCCTCGGATCGGCTATAAAAGGAGCCCCCGAGTTCGTTCTCGACCCAGCGCCACACCTCCACCTCACCAGAGCCCCCGCCTAGCCACTAGGAGGACCCCGAGGAGGTCACCTTCCCCGACTCCGGCCGCCCCGATCCGCCTCGGGCTCCGGCTTGATTCACTCAGGTGAGGCCACCCCCGCCTCCCAAACCGCGTCAGCAAACCCCTAGTGCACCCAGTACCCTAACCCGAGCCTCAATTCGACCTTTGCAGCTCTCCCCGGTGATATCCACCAACGCCCGAACCACCGTCCGCGGAGTTGGGGCCGCCATCGACGTGGGGCTCGCCAACGCTCAACTCCACCACCCACAAACGCGGAAGGACACGGTGAACACGTTGGTAACCCCCGATCCCCCTGCCTCGCCGTGGATCGCCGCCGGCGACCACCGCGGCCCTCGGGCGCCAGCGCTCTGTTTTAGTTTTCAAACCCGACGGGTGGGACCTCCCCGTCAGCTTTTTCTCTTTTTCGAAACGTTTTCTGAAAACGCCTTCGGGCAAAATACGTCTTCCCCCTGGACTGACGTATTCTAGACTGAAATGTTTTCTATTTTTATAAAGCGATCCCTGGAAACTTTCTGTTTCATTACAGAAAGGTCCCTAGACTAAAACTCTTATAACTTTTAAACAAAAGATGATTTTAACATGAAACGTTTTCTGTCATCTTTATATTTCTATCTAGTTTTTTGTCATATTTATTTGAAAAATATTTGGGATACGTTTTGTGCATGCACGGTATTTATGTAGTATCCGACATTCTTTTAATACGTAGATACCGGAAGGAGTAAACGAGACGCGAACTTCGCCGAGCTAGCCTCCGACTTCTCCGAACCAGGCAAGCATGTTTGAACCTATGATATGATGAGTGTTTTGCATGTTTGCTTGAGTAGTTTTTCTCATGGCATGTTTATATAAGCATTAGTGAATGTTATGTGCATGCAAGACAGGCTACAAGTGAGCTTCAAAGTTTGATGTGTTCTTATGATGATAAGATAACACCATCATGTGGTGACATGATGGGTTGCAGGCTGGTATTGTTGAAGCATGCCAGTTTTATGTCAACCGTGAACTCCAGTTTTAATGTGGGTCAAGTCTCGATCCCGTTCGTTTCCCCTTCGTGCTACCACATGTTTTCTGCAAAGAGTGCGGTTTAGTAAGTTGCAAACCTCTTGCCTGGTACACACCAAACAGAGGGACCGCGATGAGGGTTCCATGGCCCTGATTAAAGCCAGTCATCCGGTCAGGGCGCATGGGTGTTTCCGGTTGGGACCGAGAGGGGGGCACCCTTAGAGCGCGCGATATAAATTTGATCCCATGCTATTTGAGGTTGTGGCCTCCCCATCTTAAGGTTTTTCTTGAACGTTGCCGAGGGTGATTCCTGGCAACGGAATGTGGAGGTGTGTACTGGTTAGACGTGTTTCTTCTAAAACACCGTAAACGGAACTAGTCCTTGTGACTACCGAAATCCGTTGGCTGTGGTAAAGAGTACAAACTCTGCAGAGTCAAAATCATCCGAGTATCCATGTCCACGAGCAAGGACTTGAACCTCATCTCTGTGTCAGTGTCAGTCTCAATGGCAAATCTCAGTGTCAACCCCAGTGGCAGTCTCCGGAGAATAGATATAAAACCGAGATTGGTAAACTCGGTTGAAGGTTATTCATGTGAATAGACCAACCAATTTATTATTATATGCTGAGTATTTCCTTGTGATGATTTGAATTCATGAGCTACTTAAATTCGAATGATAAATTATAAGCCCTTTATGTGATGTCGCTCAGACGTCCGACTATGGCATTATTGTTACTTACTTTTGATATAAGCCCTTTTTGTGATGTCGCTCAGACGTCCGACTTTAGCATTATTGTTATTTACTTTTGACATAAGTCCTTTATGTGATGTTGCTCAGACGTCCGACTCTGGCATCATTGTTATTTATTTTTATTGTAAGCCCTTTTCGAGGTGTCGCTTAGACGCCCGACTGTGGCACGCCCTGTTATTTACTTTTCAATATAAGCCCTTTATGTGGTGTGGCCTCGGCGCCCGACTGCGGCATGTTAAAATTGTTTGCACCTTTTGAGGCGTCGCTTCAGACACCCGATCGGTCTTCAGTTATTTTTATTGGGATTTCGGGAGGACTACCGCCTGATTTCCTATTATTTATCGTGTAGTGCAAATCTATTATTTGATTGTGCATTCTAACCTGCTCATGTGCATCATGTTTACATTTTGTTATATCTTATGTCCGAACTGTCTTGCGAGTACATTCAAAGTACTCACCTGGCTTGTTGATTTGGCCAGATGTTGACGAAGGCGATCTTATGGATGAAGAGTTCGATAGCGAGTCCGACGCCTAGAGGAGTCCCAGTTAGTCACGTGCGACCCTGGAGTTGTTCACTTGTATTATACATGCTTCCGCCACCCAAATAAAATCATCAAGCCTCACCCCGACGTTTGATGAGCTGTAAGATTTCAGAGTCATGTCGCCCACTTCTCTGTGACATATCCACCACCACCTTTATTACGAGTCAGTAGTTATGCCACCCTACCCTTGTTCCATATACGCCTTTATGTATAATATAGGCGTGCTTGTAATAAATTGCTGAGCATCCTCAGCTCAACAATGTATAATGTTAGTACTGCTGGATTTCTGTATCAAGGTTTTGTCTGCCAGTAAGAAGAATTCTTCTGTACTGGTTAATACAAAGGTCGGCTTTTCAGTAAATGTTTTATTGGAAAGGCGGTGGTGACAAAAGAGAGCAAAACTCAATCAAAGCCAAATAAAACCGTTGTAGTCGAGGCTTTTCACGGGCTGCCAGGCCCCAAATTCGAGGCTTTTCATGGGCTGCCAGGCCACTGAGTTAAACCATTTTTGCAAAGCCTTTTAAGATGGTTCGCAATCCTTAACCAATCATCGTTTTAACTTGGCAAGTTCAGGGTCTGTATTTTAGAGTAACTTGTCAAAGTTCGAAGGGTCATACCAGGTTTACCTGGGCGGCGTTACTTACTTAAAGAGGCAGGTTAACCCAGGGTTTTAGGTGTATACACCAGGCTTCCAAGCCCTGGCTTGATAGCCCAATTACAAGAGTTGATTCTAAGTTCATTGCGATAGAAAAGAATCCCCAAGTAACGTTTTGAGTAGTGCTCAGTGGGTGCCTATGTTTGAGTTGCTGTTTTTTGACAACACTCTCTTTGGCCCCAATTTTGGCGTTGAGCCGATCAAGAGGTGTAGCTATGGTTCAGATACGACCAAGCCCCCAAGTGATGTTGTGGCATTGCACCGATCAATGGGTGTAGCTATGGTTTGGATTTGACCAAGACCCCAAGTGATGTGATGTAAAGCTTTGAAAAGCTAAATCAAGGGGTAAACCGGACGCCGCTGTAGAAACAGAAGCTCCATGTAACCACACATGATGGAAAAAAACAAAGGATACCCCGCTTTAGCTGAGGTTCCGGTTTATTGTATTGATCATAATATATACATTGTCATAATATGTACATAAGTAAAGCCTATAGCTCAAGTATAGTAGGGCCAAAGATGAGCAATATTCCATGGTCGGTTGATCTTCTCCTCTGATTTACGTGATTCTTTGCGCTCTCGAACATCGATTAGGTAGTACGACCCGTTGTGCAGATTCTTGCTGACAACAAAGGGTCGTTCCCAAGGGGGGGATAACTTTTGCATATCCGTATGATCCTGGATGAGTCGAAGCACCAAATCCCCTTCTTGAAAGGTTCTGGTTCTAACCCGGCGGTTGTGATAACGACGCAGATCTTGCTGATAAATCGCCGAGCAGGCTGCCACTATGTCACGTTCCTCATCTAACAGGTCAAGAGCTTCCTGTCGTGCCTTCTCGTTGTCAGCTTCAACATATGCCGCTACACGAGGTGAGTCATGACGGATGTCACTCGGAAGAACTGCTTCCGCTCCGTAAACCATGAAGAACAGTGTATATCCAGTTGATCTATTGGGTGTGGTATTGATGCTCCATAACACAGAAGGTAACTCCTCAACCCAACAACCCGGCGTCCATTGCAGAGGAACCATAAGCTGGGGTTTAATGCCTCTGAAAATTTCTTGATTGGCCCTCTCCGCTTGACCATTGGACTGTGGGTGAGCCACTAATGACACGTCAAGCCGGATGTGCTCAAGATGACAGAACTCCTTCATGGCACCCTTTGATAGATTGGTACCATTGTCTATTATAATGCTATGTGGAAAACCAAACCAGAAGATCACCTTTTTGATGAATTGAAATGCCATGGACGCATCACACTTCCTGACTGGCTCTACCTCCACCCACTTTGTGAATTTGTCAACTGCCACCAAAAGGTGGGTCTTCTTGTCCTTCGTCCTCTTGAAAGGCCCAACCATATCCAGCCCCCAAGTCGAAAACGGCCAAGTGATTGGAATCATCCTCAATTCATGGGTCGGTACATGAGCGCGCCTTGAAAATTTATGACAGCCGTCACACCGTCTGACCAAGTCCTCGGCATCAGCGTGAGCTATCAACCAATAGAAACTGTGATGAAACGCCTTGGCCACCAAAGATTTTGAACCAGCGTGGTGACCACAGTCTCCTTCGTGGATCTCACGTAGAATTTCACAACCTTCTTCAGGAGACACACAACGTTGAAACGCCCCTTTCACACTGCAATGATGCAACTCTCCATTGATAATGGTCATGGACTTGGACCTCCGGATTATCTGCCTGGCAAAAGTCTCATCCTCTGGTAACTCGCCCCGGTTCATATACGCCAGATAAGGAATCGTCCAATCCGGGAAAACATGAAGAGCCGTGTCAGGACCCCGATCCTAAGTCACATCGATGTAGCATGTAACACATCATATCCCTTTGCGGCCTCACGCACGGTATTCCATGGGTGCCACCTTACCTGGCCCGGGACCATTTGCGCCTTTTGGCTCACGTATATGATAGTGTCGCTAGCATCCATTTGACAGAGAACCCGGGCCAACATGGCTAGTGGTGAACCCAAAGCGGCACTAACCCATGGGGACATGCATACATGAATCAACCTCGAGCATGTCGGTCAACAGCGTGTGAATCCGGGCTGTAGCACTGGGCTAACAGGACTCCAGTGACCCGGGCTGTAGCAGGCTAGGAAGGACTCCGGATGTCACCGCGTGACATTTCCCCGAAGGGACAGACACAGGAACGAAGTGAAACACATGCCGGCCAGTTAAGTGTCCTGAGCAGTAGTGCTGGGCTAGCAGGACTCCGGTGAACCGGGCTGTAGCGGACTACTATGGCTCAAGGAGGCACTAGACTACATTTCCCCATAAGAGAGGCTGCCAAAGATAAACAACTAGATTGTCGGATCCCACACATACCAAGCATTTCAATCATACACACAATATGCTCGATATGTGTAAATACAACATGGCATCACAACATAACTCTACGACTCAAAGTATTTATTCATTAGGCTCCAAGGAGCGAGATATTACAAACATGGGTCTCATGACCCAACATTCAGAGCATACAAGCAACAAGCACATGTGGAAGCTTAACATGTCTAAGTACAGACATCTACAAACGAAAAAGGATGAGAAGCCTGAATATCTACCAGATCCTGCCGAGGGCACAAGATCGTAGCTGAGGTATCAAGCTAAACGTCGAAGTCCAGGCGGTACTACTAGAGAGACTGAAGTCTCTCTGTAAAACATAAAATAGGCAAACGTGAGTACAAATGTACCCAGCAAGACTTACATCAGAACTAGCTACATATGCATCAGTATCAAAAGGGGGTGGTGGAGTTTAACTGCAGCAAGCCAGCTTTGAATCGGTGGCTATCCTGAACTACGACTGCAAGTAACTCTTTTGAGGTGGCGCACACGAGTCCACATATTCACCATATGAATACACCACTATGGACCCACTTCCGTCTCCCTACGAGAAGGTCATCCATAGCACTCACGCTTATCTTGCGCATTTTAGAGTATCCACTTCCACTTGTCTATGAACTATTATAGGCAACCCAGAAGTCCATTACCGCGGACACGGCTATTCGAATAGATGATGTTAACCCTGCAGGGGTGTACTTCTTCACACACGCTCTCACCACTTATCGCCGTTTACACGACATGTACTCGGCAACCTTCAAGCGGAAGCCCAGCGAGGGTGTCGGCCACGGCCTACCTAAACACTCAAGTCTCTAGTCCAGGTTTATCGCCTATTCAGGTTCCATCCGCAGGGAGTCCAGCCGAGGTTTCCACATACGGCCCCGAACGATGTGTGCAGGGTTCCCGAGACACCAAACGGGCGCCCGGTACACCGTGCCACGTGCCTACCGCAACACAGCCCACCCCTACGGTCAGCACTGCGTGCGGCCCCCAGCATACTACAAACACCAGAAACTACTTGCAACTCCTGGACAGAGGACAAGGGTGATTAAGAAGCCCAGAGAGTCAATTAAGGATCCCAATGTGTCGTAGTAACTGTTTCATGGATCGCAAAGACAGAACACAGTTCCTGAAGAGAGCTACAATGAGACAACCCACCATGTACTCCTACATGGCCTCTCACCGCTACCTTTACCAAATCGTGTTCACACACTTAGCTCACACACAGTAGGGCAAGTTCTTCACCATTCCAATTCATTCCCGATGAATCATACCCGACTCAACTCTAAGCAGTAGCAGGCACGACAAACAAGCATGAATGAGTAGGCACATCAGGTCTCAAGCAACTCCTACTCATGCTAGTGGGTTTCATCTATTTACTGTGGCAATGACAGGTCATGCAGAGGATAAGGGGTTCAACTACCGCAACAAGTAACACATGAATCGTTGTTGTCCTAATACAGTAAAAGAGAGCAGGAGCGAGAGAGTAGGATTGTGTCGGAATGAACAAGGGGGTTTTGCTTGCCTGGCACTTCTGAAGATAATATAGCTCTTCATCGGTGTCATCGATCACATCGTCGGAAACATCGTCGACTGAGAGGGGACGGTTACCGGCAAACAAAGAAGGACAAAATCAATGCAATGCAACAATATGATGCATGATCATGATATGGCAATATGCTTTGAATTGAGCTAAGGCATCTAGCTATGATTTAAATGAAGTTGGTTTCAATACACGATTCAAATTCCAACTCCGTATATGATTATTTAAATGCCCTTTATTTGTTTTGTCCAAAGCAGAGGACAAACATTGTTCAAACATGCATGAAAATGGTGAAGGTGGATTCCTTGAATTTTTCTGATCATTTTTCATATATAACTTGTTTGATTTGGAGTTACGGTTGAATTACTATGAATTTTTAAAGTTTGCAACATTTTCTGGAATTTCCTATATAAAAATAAATCCAGAAAAGAGTTATTGCGTCAGCATTGCGTCACTATGACGTCAGCGGGTCAACTGCGGCTGGCCAGGTCACACCTGACCAGTGGGGTCCACTAGTCAGTGGCCCAGTGCCATTAGGGTCACGGACATGTGGGCCAGGTCAATGCCCATGTCAGCACAGTCAACTCTGACGCGTGGGTCCACCGGGATTAACTTAAGTCTAACTAATTTTGTTAGGGGTTTAAATAATTCGGTGGGGCCCGGCTGTCAGTGGCAGTGAGGTGGTTAATTAGGTGGGTAGGTTAGTCCTAATAACAGCCACGTCGGCACGCCGGAGTTTGGCCGGCGGCGACCTCAACCACGGCGGAAGATCGCCGGAAATATGCTAGGGGCTGCGGTTTGTCGTGCAGAAGGCATCGGGGAGAAGCCCTTGCTCGGGCGCATCCAATGGGTCAGGCAGGGGGTCGCGGGGCGGCCGGAATCTCGCCGGCGACAAGTTTTGGCGGCGGCGCAACTACGGGTTGCACGGGTGCGAGGCCACGGTGCACAAGCGGTCGACCATGAGGCGCGCTATGGGTTCCTGGAGAAGCCCAGAGCAGGACTCCATGCTTGGGTTGGTCAGGCGGGGCGGCTAGCGACAGCGAGCTTCGCGGCGGCGGCAGCGATTGCTCGGCCATGGCGGCGAGCGAGGCTAGCGAGCGGGAACGAGAGAGGGAGAAGAGGGGTTCGACGCGGGAGCTCACAGGGATTCCAGTGGAGCAAACGACATGGACGGGGAAGCTCTGGACGACGCGAATCGGACGACGGCGGTTGTCGGGGCAGAGGACGAAGATGTCCATGTTGCGGTCGACTGTGGCCTTCTCCGGTCGCCTGCGTCATCTTGAACATTAAGAAGAGTCCGACAATGGGATGTGACCCATCGGTGAAGCCTGGGGTGCACGGTGGCTAAGGTGAACGGCGACGGCGCTCTCGGGTGCTCACGGCGGTTCTGCGGGAGAGAGAGCAGAGGAGGGGAAAGGGGTCCAGGGAGAGAGGGAGAGGCCGAGAGGGCTGCGGGGCGTCTCCAGACGCGTCGGGTAGGCTCGGGGCGCCTCGGTGGCAAGCAGGAGGTGGCCAGGAGTGGCTGCGCCCGTCGACACGCAGCAGCTCCTACTAGCGGCGGGAAGAAGACGACAGGGCAGCGCCTGGTGGGCTGGGCCGAAACGGCAGCAGGCCAACAGTGCCAGGTAAGGCCCAGGTGAGGTTTCTTTTCTCTCTCTCTTTTCCTTTTGTTTCAGTTTTTCTATTTTTCTGTAATTGGTTCTGATTTGATTTAAAACATCAAATCATTTTTTGAACTTTCTGTAAATTGTTATGTGAGCTCAGAAACTAGTCCAAGGTCACAAGCAACTTACAAAAATATTTGAACCTTATTTCTTATATAACAGAAATAAATCCAACTCAAATATGTCATTGATTTAAGTCAAAGGCCCAAAATAAATATTTATGTGATTCCAGAAATATCGGTATGGATTTTACCTCTTACCAATATTTTCACATTGTAACAGGAACATTTCTTTTTACTCATTTGATGAGAATTAAATGTTGATTATTTTTAAAAGGTTTCTGAGGCTTTGAAAATTCCCTCAATTCAAATTTCAGAAGGTAGACATGATGATCATGCAAGGACAAGCAAAGGCTAAACTGAGGCTGTGACAACTCACCTCCACTAAACAAGAATCTCGTCCCGAGATTCAAGACGTGAGGTAAGAAGACAGAGGGGGCACAAGCTAACACATCTTCACGATCCAGATGTCTTTCTCGAGGGTATTGACTCATTGCATCACCTTGATCTCGACGTCTTGCTTTGAGAACTACATCCAACATGACAACGAGAAGAAAGGGAGGATTTTAGAAGAATCGGTCTTCTTGAGGTTCGAGCAATTTGGGATCATCTTAATGATCACAAGATCAACTAACGGAATGAGACATAGAAACATCTCTGGAGCTGAGAGGCAAAACATGCATCAGGAGCGACAGAAGAAACAATTTGACGAGGGTTTCAAAGTAGCGAGGAAAATTGCCATGATTCCAAAACGGGGCACCTTGGAAAGGTGACTCGGAGAACTATTCCCTTAAGTGGAAAAAAGAATTACTTTTGATCCATAGATCATTGAAACTCTTCATACCATCTTAAGGCAATTTACAGTTGATCGTTTGAACAAAGTCAAAGAATGGCAGACCCAGACCAGAATGGATGATGTGGACTACCTTGTTGAAGACAACGCAATGGGTGATTTTTGCTTATCACCGGAAATGGATGGGACCCATGGAAGGACCACTTTTGAAGATGGTCCTGAATGAGAATTACTAAGGAGGAAGCCCATAGTGAGATGGCACAAAGATGGTGCAAGCTAGGAACAAAATGCAAATGCTAGGAATGATTCTGGTAACTGGGAAATGACTCAACAGTCGAGAGTGATTCCACCGTCTGAATGGTTATAGCAAAATCAAGGAAAACTGATAGCACAAGAATCCCTAAGGAATAACTCCTCGAATTAGTCGCACGGAATCCTCATGGAGAAGAGGGTCAAATAGTTCAACTAAGATACTACAATGATAGATCTTCCGGCTAGGTGTGTCGGCCAGACATCAACCTTGTCGGGACCTACATAACAGATCTTGGAAAAGTTCCAACTATCATATCTGCCTGAGATTCAGATCTGGTTGGTAACAGAATATTTGAGACAGCCTGTCTGGAAAAGAAAGTTTGCAACACTAATCGACGAGACGACGTTGCGAGACTCTCGGGAGATGAACTAAGATAGCAAGCTCCAAAACATGAGCAGGTTTTGCTACACACCTATGAACACACTGTCCTAGACAAGCGTGACCGCGTGGCGGTATTATAATAAAATACTACCGAGTTCAGGAGGGGAACCATGATCGAGGATATCAAAGTCCTTGCATAAGGCATGCTTCTTAAGAAGGAAGTTCTTCTCCTCGAACAAGTCATTCAGCGCCTTGGTGTGCTAGGGATACATATATAATGAAGGTTGCAAATCTCCAGACCACAGAATACTTCGCACATATGCATGACTGACTTGGGATGATTCCAGGGGGAGCAAAAACAAGCTTTCTTGAATTCACAACGGCAACTTTCATCAAATGCATGTGAATTAGAGGAAGTATCTTCTTTCATCCAAACATATACCTCATGAACGGAACACGAGGGCAACGCTTACAAAGTTTCCAACACTAGCTTAATGTTCAACACGAATCATGGAGGAGACAAGATGCTGCTGATGGGCTCAACAACAACTCATCGGAATTTCCATATCACTGGACTTCCACCATCATGTGAACACAGTGATAGCATTGGTCAGACCAAAGGATGTAATGCTGTATGCTCGAGGGATCAACCACGAGTAAGACAACATTATGAACATCGTTGGCTCTGGTTTGACTTGACGATAGCCCATACTCAAGTCAAAATTTTGACAAGACAATAGACCGAACAACTGATCACGAGGACCAATCGATGGAGATATCATCTTTCTTCAACACACACACACACAAAGATATCACCTAACATGAACTAAGTCAGACAAGCTTTTATCTTCCAACTCTCCAAGTTGTTGTTTAGCTTAACCAGCTAGCTCAGGGGTATCCACCACAGGTTCTTGGAGAAGGGGTGGTTTATAAGAAACCAACGTGATCACGAGCTCGACATAGCGGTCAGGTGACAACCAGGTAATACCTCCGAGAAGATATTCAGAAAATCACGAACCACCGATATGTCACTAAGCACGAGAACAATCTTGCTTTTTAGGGCAAGACGATATGGTTGAAAGAGTGAGGGATCGACACAATCCCAACTCATGGATCGAAGAGTGCACCAGAAATAAGGACTAGGTAGCACGATCAATCTTAGGATGATGATTTAGTAACCAACACGCTAAGAATGAGAATATTGTCCATTTACTACAAAGCAACGAGTTGCTCGATGTATTGATTTCGCACATCACAATTCACTTGTCGGCAATCCGGTTACAATAACACGGAGACCGGGGAATGAATGATGATGGCGAGAAGTATCACTGTATCAAGAGTTCATAGGGTGTTATGCAATTCCTATGATATTCCTGACATAAAGAGGGCAATAATTCAGAGTAGAGCAGAATCAAAAGCTGGATTGGCATTTTGATCTGCGGAATACAACCGTTTTGACCCATTCCTAGATACGGATGAGGTACTGGAGTTTGTTTCTCCTTAGTCATTCCGGAATAAAATGGCTTGACAGACCACAAGAATAATAGGCATCAATGAACGAATCCACATATACCCCTGACTATCAATTGATAGACGAAGGTCGGAAAACAACTGAAGAGGGACAACTCAAGGAACATATAACTTTCTGAGTTTTGGATGCATAGATTAGCATGTCGAACGAGTTCAACATATTTCTTCCGGATAACCCATGCAGACAGGAAGAACTGGCAGAATCACAATATGAATGGAGAACTCATCAAGATCACTCTGGTTGTGATCTTTTGGTTCATAGAACTTCTGCCATAAGCGTTTCGTAGTATTTGGAAGAAGGAACTACCACGGACCTCGAGGACTAATGCAAATGTTACTAATATCCTAAAGAAACTAGCAAACACTATCGACATGAGGTAGGTAGGGTGAATCTCGGGTTCAAAACCCAGGAGTAGAATTCCTACTACTAAGTGGCATCACGGGATGCTTTCGAGAATGGTGGCCAGAATCATCACACCGGGAACACAAGGCATTGCTAGATTACTAGGTGACTCCCTAAGACACCTAGGGTCATAATAATAGCTCCAACGTATATGTCGAGGTAATAGAGTACCTCAACTTACCAAGTAGTGTGCTTATTCTGACCAAAAGGACACCAGGAACGGAAAGAAAGGATTTGCAAATGCATCAGACTATTTAGAAACCTGGGATGACTCGGACAGCATAACGGCTGTAAATGCTCAAAAAGGGTTGAGACATCATGCAAAATGGTGGCATAACCACTTAGCATCATCATATCAAGGTTCTGGTTCAACTGACAACACACTAAAAGTAGTAGAAACTGAACTGGCTTAAATCCATCAATTCTATAAGTCTATATCATAGTAACTCGTCATCCTAATAGATAGATGAGAAGGCCTAGTTCTTAATCCCCGTAGAAAGGAACAGGATGACTCAGATCAGAGGGCATGAGGTATAAGGAGTAAAAAGAGCCTTACGTTCCCTTCCACAATCAATTCCCTTATATAACTAAAGCATTTCTAGACTCAACTTCGACTAGTTTGGCTTGGTAATCCTACAGGCAGTCAGGCTCTGATACCAACGCTGTCAGGACCCCGATCCTAAGTCACACCGATCTAGCATGTAACACATCATATCCCTTTGTGGCCTCAAGCACGGTATTCCACGGGTGCCACCTTACCTGGCCCGGGACCGTTTGCGCCTTTTGGCTCACGTATATGATAGTGTCGCTAGCATCCATATGACAGAGAACCTGGGCCGACATGGCTTGTCGTGAACCCAAAGCGGCACTAACCCATGGGGACAGGCATACATGAATCAACCTCGAGCATGTCGGTCAACAACGTGTGAATCCGGGCTGTAGCACTAGGCTAACAGGACTCCGGTAACCCGGGCTGTAGCAGGCTAGGAAGGACTCTGGATGTCATCGCATGACATTTCCCTGAAGGGACAGACACAGGAACGAAGTGAAACACATGCCGGCCAGTCAAGTGTCCTGAGCAGTAGTGCTGGGCTAGCAGGACTCCGGTGAACCGGGCTGTAGCGGACTACTATGGCTCAAGGAGGCACTAGACTACATTTCCCCATAAGAGAGGTTGCCAAAGATAAACAACTAGATTGTCGGATCCCACACATAGCAAGCATTTCAATCATACACACAATATGCTCGATATGTGTAAATACAACATGGCATCACAACATAACTCTACGACTCAAAGTATTTATTCATTAGGCTCCGAGGAGCGAGATATTACAAACATGGGTCTCATGACCCAACATTCAGAGCATACAAGCAACAAGCACATGCGGAAGCTTAACACGTCTGAGTACAGACATCTACAAATGAAAAAGGCTGAGAAGCCTGACTATCTACAAAATCCTGCCGAGGGCACAAGATCGTAGCTGAGGTATCAAGCTAAACGTCGAAGTCCAAGCGGTACTACTAGCGAGATTGAAGTCTCTCTGCAAAACATAAAATAGGCAAACGTGAGTACAAATGTACCCAACAAGACTTACATCAGAACTAGCTACATATGCATCAGTATCAAAAGGGGGTGGTGGAGTTTAACTGCAGCAAGCCAGCTTTGACTCGGTGGCTATCCTGAACTACGACTGCAAGTAACTCTTTTGAGGTGGCGCACACGAGTCCACATATTCACCATATCAATACACCACTATGGATCCACTTCCGTCTCCCTACGAGAAGGCCATCCATAGCACTCATGCTTATCTTGCGCATTTTAGAGTATCCACTTCCACTTGTCTATGAACTGTTATAGGCAACCCAGAAGTCCATTACCGCGGACAAGGCTATTCGAATAGATGATGTTAACCCTGCAGGGGTGTACTTCTTCACACACGCTCTCACCACTTATCGCTGTTTACACGACATGTACTCGACAACCTTCGAGCGGAAGCCCAGAGAGGGTGTCGGCCACGGCCTACGTAAACACTCAAGTCTCTAGTCCAGGTTTATCGCCTATTCAGGTTCCATCCGCAGGGTGTCCGGCCGAGGTTTCCACATACGGCCCCGAACGATGTGTGCAGGGTTCCCGAGACACCAAACGGGCGCCCGGTACACCATGCCACGTGCCTACCGCAACACAGCCCACCCCTACGGTCAGCACTGCGTGCGGCCCCCAGCATACTACAAACACCAGAAACTACTTGCAACTCCTGGACAGAGGACAAGGGTGATTAAGAAGCCGAGAGAGTCAATTAAGGATCCCAATGTGTGGTAGTAATTGTTTCATGGATCACAAACACAGAACTCAGTTCCTGAAGACGGCTGCAATGAGACAACCCACCATGTACTCCTACATGGCCTCTCACCGCTACCTTTACCAAATCGTGTTCACACACTTAGATCACACAGAGTAGGACAAGTTCTTCACCATTCCAATTCATTCCTGATGAATCAGACCCGACTCAACTCTAAGAAGTAGCAGGCACGACAAACAAGCATGAATGTGTAGGCACACCAGGGCTCAAGCAACTCCTACTCATGCTAGTGGGTTTTATCTATTTACTGTGGCAATGACAGGTCATGCAGAGGATAAGGAGTTCAACTACCGCAACATGTAACACATGAATCGTTGTTTTCCTAATGCAGTAAAAGAGAGCAGGAGCGAGAGAGTAGGATTGTGTAGGAATGAACAAGGGGGTTTTGCTTGCCTGGCACTTCTGAAGATAATATAGCTCTTCATCGGTGTCATCGATCACATCGTCGGAAACATCGTCGACTGAGAGGGGACGGTTACCGGCAAACAAAGAAGGACACAATCAATGCAATGCAACAATATGATGCATGATCATGACACGACAATATGCTTTGAATTGAGCTAAGGCATCTAGCTATGATTTAAATGAAGTTGGTTTGAATACATGATTCAAATTCCAACTCCATATATGATTATTTAAATGCCCTTTATGTGTTTTGTCCAAAACAGAGGACAAACATTGTTCAAACATGCATTAAAATTATACAGATGGATTCCTTGATTTTTTCTGATCATTTTTCATATATATAACTTGTTTGATTTGGAGTTACGGTTGAATTACTATGAATTTTTGAACTTGGCAACATTTTCTGGAATTTCCTATATAAAAATAAATCCAGAAAAGAGTTATTGCGTCAGCATTGCGTCACTATGACGTCAGCGGTTCAACTGCGGCTGACCAGGTCAAACCTGACCAGTGGGGTCCACTGGTCAGTGGCCCAGTGCCATTAGGGTCACGGACATGTGGGCCAGGTCAACGCCCACATCAGCACAGTTAACTCTGACGCGTGGGTCCACCGGGATTAACTTAAGTCTAACTAATTTTGTTAGGGGTTTAAATAATTCGGTGGGGCCTGGCTGTCAGTGGCAGTGAGGTGGTTAATTAGGTGGGTAGGTTAGTCCTAATGACAACCACGTCGGCACGCCGGAGTTTGGCCGGCGGCGACCTCAACCGCGGCGGAAGATCGCCGGAAACATGCTAGGGGCTGCGGTTTGTCGTGCAGAAGGCATCGGGGAGAAGCCCTTGCTCGGGCGCATCCAATGGGCCAGGCAGGGGGTCACGGGGCGGCCGGAATCTCGCCGGCGACGAGTTTTGGCGGCGGCGCAACTACGGGTTGCACGTGTGCGAGGCCACGGTGCATAAGCGGTCGACCATGAGGCGCGCTACGGGTTCCTGGAGAAGCCCAGAGCAAGACTCCATGCTTGGGTTGGTCAGGCGGGGCGGCTAGCGACGGCGAGCTTCGCGGCGGCGGCAGCGATTGCTCGGCCATGGCGGGGAGCGAGGCTAGCGAGCGGGAACGAGAGAGGGAGAAGAGGGGTTCGACGCGGGAGCTCACAGGGATTCCAGTGGAGCAAACGACATGGACGGGGAAGCTCTGGACGACGCGAATCGGACAACAGCGGTCGTCGGGGCAGAGGACGAAGATGGCGATGTTCCGGTGGACTGTGGCCTTCTCCGGTCGCCTGCGTCGTCTCTAACATTAAGAAGAGTCCGACAATGGGATGTGGCCCATCGGTGAAGCCTGGGGTGCACGGTGGCTAAGGTGAACGGCAACGACGCTCTCGGGTGCTCGCGGCGGTTGCGCGGGAGAGAGAGAAGAGGAGGGGAAAGGGGTCCAGGGAGAGAGGGAGAGGCCAAGAGGGCTGCGGGGCGTCTCCAGACGCGTCAGGTAGGCTCGGGGCGCCTCGGTGGCAAGCAGGAGGTGGCCAGGAGTGGCTGCGCCCGTCGACACGCAGCAGCACCTACTAGCGTCGGGAAGAAGACGACAGGGCAGCGCCTGGTGGGCTGGGCCAAGACGGCAGCAGGCCAACTGTGCCAGGTAAGGCCCAGGTGAGGTTTCTTTTCTCTCTCTCTTTTCCTTTTGTTTCAGATTTTCTATTTTTCTGTAATTGGTTTTGATTTGATTTAAAACATCAAATCATTTTTTGAACTTTCTGTAAATTGTTATGTGAGCTGAGAAACTACTCCAAGGTCACAAGCAACTTACAAAAAAATTTGAACCTTATTTCTCATATAACAGAAATAAATCCAACTCAAATATGTCATTGATTTAAGTCAAAGGCCCAAAATAAATATTTTTGTGATTCCAAAAATATTGGTATGGATTTTACCTCTTACCAATATTTTCACAGAGTAACAGGAACATTTCTTTGGACTCATTTGATGAGAATTAAATGTTGATTATTTTTAAAAGGTTTGTGAGGCTTTGAAAATTCCCTCATTTCAAATTTCAGGATGTAGACATGATGATCATGCAAGGACAAGCAAAGGCTAAACTGAGGCTGTGACAAGCCGCCACGAACTGAGCTTCCGGATCAGGAATAGCCAAATCCTCTTCACCAGGGAGCTTGACGGACGGATTATGCAGAACGTCCAAGAAGACGTTAGGCGGAACCGGTTCATGTTGGGAACCCAGGCGGCTTAAAGCGTCCGTCGCTTCGTTCTTCAGACGGTCCACATGATCCTCTGATAACCTTTAAAGTGACCTGCAACAATATCCACCTCACGACGATATGCTGACATGAGTGGGTATTTGGAATCCCAAGTGCACTACAACAAATATGTCAACTTGTGACCCTGACTATTGGTCACTGAAAGGTCATTGTTTTTCATTTGCGACCTTTTTTGACAAAAACAGAAGGTCAAAAGCTGGCGGTCATAAACTGACTATAGCGACCTTCTCTGTGAGAAGGTCGTGGACGTTTACGACCAAAATATTCCTACTATGGCGTTTTGGTCACTAGCAGCCTCCCCAGGCCACGTAGGCATCCGACGTGGCAATCTTATGTGGCACAAGAATCAACCCGATCCAATTCAGTGTTTATATGGGCCGAGCCCATTAATTCAGCCCATTTGTTGTTTTTTTCTTTCAATTTGGGTAAGCTACACGGGCCAGGCCCTATAATTCGGCCTTTTTATTTTTGGGTTGCGGCCCTTCTTTTTCATTTTTCAAATGGGTCCCAATTGTCAGATTCTAATAAGCGGGTCCCAAATGTCCGTTTCTGGTTTGTGGGTCCTTATTGTCATGGTCATGGTTCTCAGATTTCAATATGCCAATAATTAAAGAACCAATATTAAAATCAAAATAGAAAGAAAACAGGTGTAATACTTCAAATAACAAGAAGCAACAATCTGTTACATCAACACATACAAATGCAATCACAATATAAGAAGCTCTACAGGTGTACAATATGCCACAAGAGCCGATGAGCATCAAGTTCTACAGTATAACATGTGTACATACAATCAAATACACAGGCACCAAAACATGGTGGCAATATCAACTAAAGACTGATGCACATCACCAGGCTGATCTTTGGTCACAGCAGCAGCCACCTCGAAAACATAAGATCCTGATCTATATAAATTATTTACTTAAAGATTCTTCTCCTGGAATTCCTTGTACACAAACTTTTGACGAATGAAGGCCAAAATCTGCGGATTATAAATCGGAAAAGTTAGGGAACATAATCAAGTGTAGCCGTGCATATAACATTCTCCTAACAATGAAACATAGCTGCAGAATTTGAGATCTAATAAGAAACCATGCATATAACATTCTCATAACAACAAAACTGAGATATATTTGGAAAGGGCAAATGACAAGTATCAACCTACTGCTAGATAACAGAGCAAACATGTCAAAATTATTCAGATATCCTACTGTGTGTCACATTGTACATGCATCAAGCTTCATGCCATCAATTTTAGGACGAGTAGATACCTAACTTCATGCCGATGACATGGATGGGGCTGCTGTAGAACATCTGGTAAGCATCATCTTTGACGCTGAACGTTGCAGATACTTGTCCATTTAGTAGTCTATCATGCACTCCTGCCATCACGCCAGAGAGGATATGATAAGTCTAAAATACTATTAGCAGCCCACAATGCTAAAAAGGTGCTCTAAGATAGTGAACTAGTGGATATTACTCAAGTAAACTTTTTTACTCCTTACATACAACAGTCAGGAATTAGTACAGTTGTTGAAGCAGGAGTAAGCTGATCATATAACATAAGAGTCAGGAATTCTATGCTTATTTTTTAGAAAAAAATGATACAAGTTAAGACTTTGTTTAACAGTAGGTGTAAGAAAATAAACTATGCATTTGGTGAGAATATAGCAACAGATTAAGAGCATATTGTTCAGCATCACACTGATAGTAGAAACATGCTACAGGAAGCTTTTTGCATAAAGTAGAGAACTACAAAAAAAGCTATTGACCATCCTACTGGTAGCAAGGACATAAAGATAATCACTTAATAAGATAAGAAGCAGACATGAATCACATAACTATGTACAATTCAATATCCCAACTGAGAGTGAACATGTATTCAACATTTCCTACATTTCAATACATGCACGACAGATTCACAGCAAAACTATATATAGATGTACAAACATGCATGAATGGGAAAGCAACCAAACTACAAGAACATATAAGGAAACAAAGGGAATCACTATAACCTATGGAGTGACAAGCACATATATGAACTCAAAGTAATGCCCAGCTAGACCAAAAGAAGCTGGATTAGTCAGAAGCACATATATGAGCCGTGCCGTCCAATCCCGCAGCCACCAACTCGCGCCGCTCGCCGCCGCGGTCACCACCTTCGTCGTAGACGCGGCGGTGCTGCCAGACCTGCAAAAAACAAAGGAGGCGTTTGGAATCAGGCGACGAAATCAGGCGAATGGACATCACACTTGCCAACTAATTAACTATAGCATGCTAAAGAAACATTTCATTAACAAATCTGATTCAGGAACTAGCTTATTGAGTATGACAAAAATGCTTAGAATAAAAATCATTTCAAGAAATGCTGCAGTAGCTAAAAAACAAATTAAGCTATACCATTTCAGGAAAATGTGTAAGCTGTTCAACTTTTCTCACATTCACTCCAGCTGCTTCCAAACTTGACGCTGTACCACCAGTGGGGACCCATCTTACTTGACTAGTTGTTCAAACACATGGGGCCCTAATCGAGTATCACCGGATAGAACTAGACAACAGATACAAAATGTTCTCAAAAAGACAGAACATTAACTAGTGTGTGCAGTACTGTGTGCCTAATGATTTAGTCTGCAAGGTTTAGATGCTACTAGTACACATGAATCCAACCACTCTGCTTCTACACATTCATCAGGCTCTAAGGTCTCGTGACTTTTGTTCATCAGTCCAACAGCCTATTTACACTAAAACCAGCGCTACAACAATAATAATCATAGGGAAGACGATTTGGTTACCTGTTGGCGCAGCCACGGCCCCAGCCCTACAGCACCTCCATGAACTCCTTGGTGCCCGAGCCCGCGATGGTGCCCAGGTTGTTCACATGGTCTGCCACTTCAAAACAATCATCAGAGAAAATAGGTCTTTCCATGGAGGAGAGAGCATAGACTCGATCATCGGCCTTGTGCCAAATCCCCCACGCCTTCCCGTGACGGCCTTCACAACAATTACCTGCAAGCAAAACACACCAAAAACTAAGTCACACATGCATGCTACTAATCCACTGTCATGTAGTTGTTTGGTTATTATTTTAGATTAATATGAATAATTCAATATGTATTGTCTGTTTTAAAAAATGAAGTAAATATGTTATGCTAGACTATTGTTTCAAACAAATATATTAGAATGTTAAATTTAACATGCTAGAAAATTAAAGTAGAGTGCCCAACACACTCTGTGTAAGTAAGACTAGCATATACTCCATCCGTTCCAAATTACTTGTCTTAGATTTGTCTAGATACGGATGTATCTAGCACTTAAATGAGTCTAGATACACCCGTATCTAGACAAATCTAAGACAAGTAATTCGGAACGGAGGGACTAGTAGTTTGTCTTGTACAGAATGCTTCTAATCTAAGTAAGCATGAGAGTGTACATGTTGGAGCTTTGTCATGCATGCAAATATTTTATGAGGAGAACTAGATACATGTATGTGACCATTAGAATGCATACGTGTGTAGGGGAGCTCCCTCGGCATCGCTGCTATCGTGTTTGACCAATAAAACAAAAGGTTACAGGGAGCTTTATTGTAACTGGCATGCTTTGTTGTAACTGGATTCACTATTTAGTCACAGGAATACAACACAGTTCAAGAAATACTCCACCAAAGACAAATCATAAATTAAACTATTGCAAGCAAGAAGAGATAAAAGAGGGAACTACTGCTTGCAAGCACTACTGCTTGCAAGTCCCAACT
Source organism: Aegilops umbellulata (assembly GCA_032464435.1). NCBI lineage: Eukaryota > Viridiplantae > Streptophyta > Magnoliopsida > Poales > Poaceae > Aegilops > Aegilops umbellulata. The sequence goes on along the minus strand of CP136059.1, from coordinate 355,905,071 downwards.
TAACAACAGCTATCATCAATTTAGTTAATCGAAGATGCTACTCTAACTACTCCATTTTGCAAGATGCCACTGTAACTATCAGTACTGGAGTAATCGAATGTGTTGCAAGATGCTACTCTAACCAGATGCTCCAAGTTGATACTCCAAGATACTGCAAGCAGGATACTGCAGGCAAGTTCATACTACCACAAGAAGAGAATTCAGACAAGAATCTGTTCCACACACACTGTTCATTCGAGCATGTGCACTCTGCAAAACTTGAAACAGTACCACACGGACGTCCAACCAGCGGTACAGAGGTCAGCCACAGCACAATAGACCTAGAGCTGCAACCTGACAGTAACAATAACCGCACAACACAGCCATTCCTCACGCATGTGACTCAAAAAGTATCAGAAATTCGTTTAACGGTGATCTGGTAGGCGTACCTCTCACCTAAGCTCCTCATCTGTGTCATCGCCATCTGCCAACTGCTGGTTCGACAATGTGCTCTCTGCAAAACCTGAAACAACACCACACAGACATCCAACCAGCGGCAGAGAGGTCAACCACAGGTACACAGCACACCAAACCAATACCGCGAAATCACAAATCTAACCGAGAAACCCAGGGCACCTTTCTCTTTGTCCGAGGCCGGGAGCGCCTCCCCTGTCCAGTCCTTGGGCACGAGCAGATCCTGCACAGACACGAACGCACCAAAAAATAAAAACATCACCGCCTGGGATCGAAGAACGAACGAACAGAGGATCCGGACGTGAGGGAGAGGGAGAGGGAGAGGTAGGGTTGGCTTACCCGGTGGGCGGAGGCGGGGCTGTCGGGGCCGGGGCGGCGGCGGCGGCAGAACCAGAAGAGGAAGCAGTCGACGAGGAAGGCGTCGAAGAAGGCCACCACCGCCCTTATGAGCGCCTCCGCACACCCGCACATAGAGCTCCTCGAAGGAGAGACTTCGACACGGTGCTTGACGAGCTAGATCTTGGGGATGCGCTTCCGCCGCCGCCCCTTCCCGTGTGCCCGTGCAGCGGCGATCCGCCCTCCCTGCCTAGGGTAGGGGCCGCGCCCGGTTGATCTGGCCGGAGAGGATGAAGGCCCGGAGCGAGGGGAGCGTCGGGGAGAGGAAGGGAGGGGGTTGGGGTGGCGATGCGTTGAGGAATGGTGCGGCAGAGGCCATGGATGCTGATGGAAGGGCGCGGGGGATGCCATGGATGGGCGCGGGGGTGGCGATGCGGTGAGGAAGGGCTCGCCGGTGGAGCTGATGGGGAGGCGGCGGCGGCAATCTGGAAGGGGAAGGGAGGAGGGGTTTGCGGTGGGGTGGAGATAGGTAGGGGTTTGCGGTGTGGAATGGATGGGTGGATGGATGGATGGATGAGGAGATGCATGGACGGATATGTGCCATGTCATCGATCCATGGCACAAACGTCTCCACCAATCAGAATTAAGCGTATGTAATTGTATTTCTTCTTTACTTTCTCTTATATATTCTCTCGTTAATGTAAAGAATCTATCAAATATTTACTGCAAAATGGCACCATTTCATTTTTCAAAAATATTAGACCATATTCATGTCCAATTAACCAGATGATTGTGTGTTAAAAACTTTTCATCAACCTCCCATCAAATTGACAAACTTTTGCCGATTCAGCAGGAAACGGGTCAAATTTGAACTACCCCCATCGCACAATTTGCTATTTATTTTTTCCAAAAGTCATTTTTAGGTACAAAAGTATCTATTTAATAATAGAAAGACCAAAAGTTTTCGTAGATTCAACCACTAGCTAGGAACGGTCATACCCGTCGTTTTGACCGCATTTTGAAACGGGTATGAAAAATTCAAAAAAATCAAAAATTTGGAAAACCCTCGAATTGTGTCATTATATGTGGCAAAGTTACCAGGAAAAATAATAAACTTGTAGTACGATAATTATTTTAAAAAAGTGTTCTTAGAAACGAGCTATCATGTGTGGAGATCACTGACTTTCAAGACAAATGATCAATCTTATGCCCACATTCATGGCATAGTTTGTTCAAATGATCTCCTATTGTGCACAAGGGTGCATATTGGAATGACAAACAATGTTACCTAAGGAAATTTTCATTTTGTTTGGACGAAAAAATCATTTTCCATTTTCCGAGTGGCAAAAATGGGTTTTTTTTGTGAAGAACCTACCAAATATTTGCTGCAAAATTAGACCAAATCAATTTTCTAAAATACTAGGCGATATTTAATGCATAATTACAAAATGCTTGGGTGTAAAAAGTTTTGATCCACCTCTCATGAAAAAAGACAAATTTCCGCCGATTCAGTTGGAAGCGGGTCAAATTTGAACTGTAGCTGCCTTCTAGTTTGCTCTTTATTTTTTCCAAAAATCATTTCTAGGTATAGAAGTATCTATTTAATCAGAAAAACTCGAAAAGAATTCTAAGATTCAACAACTAGCTAGGAAGGGTCATTCCCGCCGTTTTGACCGCATTTTGAAACGGGTATAAAAAATTCACAAAAAATCAAAAAAATAGGAAACCTTCGCATTGTGTCGTTATATGTGGCCAAGTTCCCAGGAAAAATAATAAACTTGTAATATGGCAATTATTTTAAAATAGTGTTCTCAGAAACGAGCTATCACATGTAGAGATCAATGGCTTTCAACCCAAATGATCAATCTTATGGCCACATTGATGGCATACTTTTTTCAAATGATCTCATATTCTGCACAAGGGTGCATATTGGAATGGCAAACAATGTTGCCTAAGGAAGTTTTCATTTTCTTTGGACAAAAAAACCATTTTCCATTTTTCGAGTGCCCAAAAGGAGGTTTTTTGTGAAGAACCTACCAAAAAATTGTTACAAAATTGGACCAAATCATTTTTATAAAATACTAGGCCATATTTAATGAACTATTGACAAAATGGTTGGGTGTAAAAAGTTTTGATCCACCTCTCGTTAAAAAGACAAAACAAATTTTCGCTGATTTAGTTGGAAGCGGGTCAAATTTGAACTGTAGCTGCCTCGTAGTTTGCTCTTTATTTTTTCCAAAAATCATTTATAGGTACATAAGTATCTATTTAATCTGAGAAACACCAAAAAAATTCCAAGATTCAACCACTAGTTAGGAACGGTCATTCCCGTCGTTTTGACAGTATTTTGAAACGGGCATAAAAAATTCAAAACAAAATCAAAAAAATGGAAAACCTTCACATTGTGTCATTATATATGACCAAGTTACCAGGAAAAATAATAAACTTATAATACGGCAATTCGTTTAAAAAAGTGTTCTCGGAAATGAGCTATCATGCGTGAAGATTCATGGCTTTCAAGCCAAATGATCAATCCTATGGCCACATTCATGGCATAGTTTGTTCAAATGATCTCATATTGTGCACAAGGGTGCATCTTGGAATGGCAAACAATATTGCCTAAGGAAGTTTTCATTTTCTTTGGACGAAAAAACCATTTTCCATTTTTCAAGTGCCCAAAAGGAGCATTTTTTGTGAAGGACCTCCCAAATAATTGTTGCAAAATTGGACCAATTTAATTTTCTAAAATACTAGGACATATTTAATGCACAATTGAAAAAATGGTTGGGTGTAAAAAGTTTTGATCCACCTCTTGTGAAAAAGAAAAAATTCCGCCAATTCAGTAGGAAGCGGGTCAAATTTGAACTGCAACTGCCTCATAGTTTGCTATTTATTTTTTCCAAAAATCATTTCTAGTTACATAAGTACCTATTTAATCATAAATACATGGTTTGGTGGCGATACATCGAGGTTTCGGCGGTGGCCGAGGGCCCCAACTCTAGAGCGCGTAAACTCGCATGCCCGCCGCATGGTCACCGCGTGACCGTGGCGTTGCCATGTGTTCTGGGCGGCCTAGGCATGTCTAGTGGGTTGGGCACTCCCCAGGTAGGTGCTAGGAAGAAAATTACAACATAAGATTCTCGCGGGGAGACCGATTGATGCTTAAACATGAATGAGCAGCCAAGTGTTTGATTAGCGGTACGGGAAATGTACATGGCTAATGGGCGTGAGTTTTGGCTGAGGATGATCAGTTACTAAGAAGACTGTCTTCACAAATTTTTAGCTCAAAAGGAGGAGCCTAGGTGGTACTTGCTTTGCAAACCACCACACTGGAAATAACTACGAATGTTGAAGCTCGGCTCAAAATAATGAATGGATTGAGCTCGCATTTGGTAGAGGATAGTTATTTGGGCATAGGAAAGCACTGTAGAAAATGGATACTATTTGGACATGCCACAGTGGTACTTCCTTCACAAACTGTTACTCTGAACAGAATAAGAAAATGAATATTTTTGAATTATTTTTGAACTAGGCAAGGAAGGTTTTTACATATTTGACGAAGATATGACCCGAAGAATTTATGAGATTTTTTTGGGAATTTTGGGAATGACAGAAATATAGGTTGCTTCACATCCTAGGGCAAAAACTGCCACATGGACATGACACATAGCCAAAACTGATGAGGTGGCGCCTAGTCATAGCAACCCACCACAATTTACAAGGCTATGACCATCTATATTGGTCGTTAACAACTAGAAATAAGGCAGCGGACTAGCGATGTTTGCTTTATGACCATTTCGTGTAAGGAAATTACGACCTTTCTGACCAAAATGGTCGCAATGGTTTAGGGTTTGGAGCCCCCCGAACAGCTTTTGACCAATTGGTCTGAAATGGTCATAGATCTATGATTAATTCTTACAAGGTCACTGACAGAAGGTCACAAGTTAACATATTTCTTGTAGTGGTGCCAGACACTTGTTGAGCTACCAGGTCCGAATCACCGAAGCACTTAACTCAGCTGAGGTTCATCTCCTTAGCCATCCGAAGACCATGGAGTAAGGCCTCATATTCAGCTGCATTGTTAGTGCAAGGGAACATTAAACGGAGAACATAACAAAACTTATCACCTCGCGGGGAAGTTAATACGACTCCAGCCCCTGAGCCCTCCAATTGCATGGACCCATCAAAATGAATAGTCCAATAAGTGTGATCCGGCTTCTCTTCTGGTGCTTGTAATTCCGTCCAATCATTGATGAAATCCACAAGTGCCTGAGATTTGATCGTCGTTCGGGGTATGTATTTCAACCCGTGAGGCCCCAGCTCGATAGCCCACCTGGCAATCCGGCCAGTTGCTTCCCTGTTCTGAATTATATCTCCCAAAGGAGCAGAGCTGACCACTGTGATGGGATGACATTGGAAATATTGCTTAAGCTTCTGGCTTGCCATGAAAACCCCATATACCAGCTTCTGCGAGTGCGGGTACCTCTGCTTGGACTCAATAAGTACCTCGCTGATCTAATAAACCGGACACTAAACCGGATATTCCTTTCCTGCCTCCTTGCGCTCCACCACAATAGCCACACTACCTGTCCGAGCGTTAGCTGCCACATATAGCAACAACGGTTCCTTGTCAAACAGAGCAGCAAGAACCGGCGGGTTAGCCAGCTGCCGCTTTAAGTCTTGAAACGCTTCATTTGCGGCATCTCTCCAAACAAAGTCATCCGTTTTCTTCAGCATCTGATACAAAGGAATGGCTTTTTCACCAAGGCGGCTGATAAACCGGCTCAACGCGGCAATCCGTCCTGCCAAGCGTTGAACGTCATTGATACACTTCGGTTTAGCCAAGGATGTAATGGCCTTGATCTTTTCTGGATTGGCTTCAATGCCCCTGTTAGACACCAAAAAACCCAAGAGCTTGCCTGCAGGTACACCAAAGACTCACTTGACCGGATTGAGCATCATTTTGTAGACCAGCAGGTTATCAAAGGTTTCCTTTAAGTCATCAATCAATGTCTCCTTCTTCCTTGATTTCACCACAATATCATCCACATAGGCATGAACATTACGGCCGATTTTTTTATGAAGACAATTCTGCACACACCACTGATAAGTCGCCTGGGCACTCTTGAGCCCAAAGGGCATGGACACATAGCAGAAGGCTCCAAAGGGGGTTATGAAGGTCGTCTTATCATAGTCCTTAACTGCCATTTTGATCTGATGATAACCAGAATATGCATCCAAAAAGCTCAAATGCTCACAACCCGCCGTAGCATCAATAATTTGATCAATACGGGGGAGGGCAAAAGGATCTGCTGGACAAGCTTTGTTGAGATCTGTGTAGTCTACACACACACGCCAAGTGACGTTCTTCTTAAGGACCAGCACCGGATTAGCCAACCACTCAGGATGGAATACTTCAACGATGAATCCAGCCGCCAAGAGTCTGTCCACTTCTTCTCCAATAGCCTTGGGTCTTTCTTCGTTGAACCGGCGGAGAAACTCCTTGACCGGTTTATACTTAGGATCAACATTAAGAGTGTGTTCAACGAGTTCTCTCGGTACACCTGGCATGTCAGAAGGCTTCCACGCAAAGATATACCAATTCTCATGGATGAACTCGATGAGCGTGCTTTCCTATTTAGGATCCAAGTTAGCGCCGATGCTGAACTGCTTGGATGTATTGCCAGGCATGAAGTCAACAAGCTTAGTCTCATCAGCCGATTTAAACTTCAGGGCCAGATCATGCTCTGTAGTCGGCTTCTTCAACGAAGTCATATCTGCCGGATCAACATTATCTTTGTAAAACTTTAACTCTTCTGTTGCACAAACCGACTCAGCATAAGCCGCATCACCTTCTTCACACTCTAGAGCAATCTTGCGGCTCCCATGGACGGTTGTAGTTCCTTTGTGACCTGGCATCTTGAGATGCAGATAGACATAGCAAGGTCGTGCCATAAATTTAGCATAAGCCGGCTGTCCAAACAGGGCGTGATACAGACTTCTGATTTTCACGACTTCAAAAGTCAATGGTTCTGATCTCGAGTCATGCTCATCTCTGAAAGCCACCTCCAGAGCTACCTTACCAACAGGATATGCCGATTTACCAGGCACCACACCATGGAACACCGTATTGGACGGTTTAAGATTTTTATCTGTTAAACCCATGCGATGGAAAGTTTCATAATAAAGGATATTGATACTGCTCCCTCCATCCATCAGTACCTTGGTGAACTTATAACCTCCCACCTGAGGTGCCACCACCAATGCCAGATGACCCGGATTGTCAACCTGGGGTGGATGATCTTCTCTACTCCATATGATTGGCTCCTCAGACCAACGCAAACAACGGGGCACCACCGGTTCAACGGAGTTCACCGCCCTCTTATGAAGCTTTTGGTCACGCTTGTCTAAGCTAGTGGTGAAGACATGATATTGCCCGCTATTTAACTACTTTGGGTTGCTCTGGTAACCCGACTGTTGCTGCTGCTGCTGATTGCCTTGATTATTGTAGCCACCTTGGTTGCCCTGGCTACCTTGATTGTTATGACCACCCTGATTACCATGGAATCCTGAACGGGAATTTCCTCCACCATAACCTAGCCCATGAGATCCGTGGCCCGAACCGCCACCTGGCCCATTATCATACCTGAAAGAGTTAGAATTTTTGAACTCTTGCATGATGTAGCAATCTTTCCATAGATGTGTGGACGGAATCTCCTTCGTCCCATGTTTCGGGCACGGCTGGTTCAACAAATAGGACAGACGGTTTGGGTTAGGACTCGGTTCTCCACTACGCTGGGGCGGTTTACCCTTACGTCGCTGGCCCTTGTCCTGCGCGCTGGTATGAGCCACAAAGTCCGAGTTGTGATCCCCTTTACGTTTGCTCCCGTTTCCATGATCCGCCGTTTTGTGGTGTTGTCCCTTGGCATTGTCGCTCTTTTTCCCCTTCCCTGTCTTATCATCATCAGACTCGGGATCCTTGGTACTATCAGAGTCAGCATACTTCACTAAAGCGGCCATGAGGGTTCCCAAGTCGTTGCAATGGCGTTTCAGCCATCCCAACTTCAACTTCAGAGGTTCAAACCGGCAATTGCCTTCCAAGGTCAAAACTGCGGTATCAGCATTGATGCGGTCCGATGAATGCAAAATTTCCGAAGCCCGGCGCACCCATGGGGTTGTTGACACTCCTTCCTCCTAGACACAGGCAGCTAAGTCCACAATCGACATAGTCTGCTTGCATGTATCCTTACATTTTTGGATCAAACGGGCTCTCAACTCGGCCCATGATCTGATAGAGTTAGCCGGTAGACTCTTTAACCAAGTACCGGCCGTCCCTTCTAGCATCATGGTGAAGTACTTCGCACGTGCCGCATCATCCAAATCTAGCATCTCCATGGCCATCTCATAGATTTCAACCCATATTTCTAGAGATAATTCGGCGGTGTAATTTGGCACCTTGCGCGGGCCCTTGAAATCCTTTGGCAGGCGCACATTGCGTATTGCTGGGACAAGACACGGCAACCCCAAAGAACTAGAGGTAACTCCTGGCTCTATCGACGTGGTTGGACGAAGCGGAGTAAGCTGACGGGCTTCATCCTCCGCCGCTAACTCGGCCTCCATGCGTGCTCGAGCCGGGTCCACCATCTCCTAAGCATCACCAGCGTCACCTGCCGGGTTGTTGCCACGGGACGGTTCACGTTGGGAACAAAGAAGAATAAACCAGTAGAAGGAACAAGGAACAAGAGAAAAGGAACCTGAAGTGAGCTAAGACAAGCAGCCAACACCAACAATTTATAGCACCCATCATCATCATCGTACCAAGAAGAGCGGGAACTAGCTGTATTCCATCAGTCAAAAGGACATCCACCACCGAGAAGACGTGAGTAGAATTCATTTGCTACCATGTGATCACTCTACACCTTGAGGAGCTAGCAGATCGTGCTCACTATCGAAGGGGATCCTACTGCCTCGAAACATCATGGCAGAGAGAGCTACAGACCATGTTGAAGGGTAATGTTCGACTGAGATAGTCCTACACCTCCTCTGGGCCACACCACGGCCTCCATCACAAATAGAGAGAACCATAGCACTGTGTGTGGACACCAAACCTCAAACGCTATAGAAGGGCACTGAACACCAATACCTCATCACCGCCATGAGCCCTCAAAATGAGAGGTCAACCATCATCACAGGATGACCAAGGTACTGGTCGTCACCAGGGAGCACGACCACCGCCACCGCCATACAGTCCAGCAACCCAAACCAGCACTCCAACTTAGACATCAGTTCACTAACCGCGGGCCCCAGGCTCCTAAAACAACACCCCAAGGAGGAAAGGACATTGAAGATGTTGAAGGAAATATGCACTAGAGGCAATAATAAAGTTGGTATTTATATTTCCTTATATAATGATAAATGTTTATTATTCATGCTAGAATTGTATTAACCGGAAACTTGATACATGTGTGAATACATAGACAAAACAGAGTGTCCCTAGTATGCCTCTACTTGACTAGCTCGTTAATCAAAGATGGTTAAGTTTCCAAGCCATAGACATGTGTTGTCATTTGATAAACGGGTTCACATCATTAGAGAATGATGTGATGGACAAGACCCATCCGTTAGCTTAGCATAATGATCGTTTAGTTTTATTGCTATTGCTTTCTTCATGACTTATACATGTTCCTCTGACTATGAGATTATGCAACTCCCGAATACTGGAGGAACACTTAGTGTGCTATCAAACGTCACAACGTAACTGGGTGATTATAAAGATGCTCTACAAGTGTCTCCGATGGTGTTTGTTGAGTTGGCATAGATCAAGATTATGATTTGTCACTCCGATTGTCGGAGAGGTATCTCTGGGCCAGTAATGCGCATCACTATAAGCCTTGCAAGCAATGTGACTAATGAGTTAGTTGCGGGATGATGCACTACGGAACGAGTAAATAGACTTGCCGGTAACGAGATTGAACTAGGTATGGTGATACCGATGACCGAATCTCGGGCATGTAACATACCGATGACAAAGGGAACAACGTATGTTGCTATGCGGTTTGACCGATAAAGATCTTCATAGAATATGTAGGAGCCAATATGAGCATTCAGGTTCCGCTATTGGTTATTGACCGGAGATGTGTCTCGGTCATGTCTACATAGTTCTCAAACACGTAGGGTCTGCACGCTTAACGTTCGATGATGATTTGTATTATGAGTTATGTGATTTCATGTACCGAATGTTGTTTGGAGTACCGGATGAGATCATGGATATGACGAGGAGTCTCGAAATGGTCGAGACGTAAAGATCGATATATTGGAAGGCTATATACGTACATCGGAAGTTCTGAGTGATTCGGGTATTTTTAGGAGTACCGGAGAGTTACGGGAATTCGTCGGGGAAGTAATGGGCCTTAATGGGCTTCAGTGGAAAGGACAGGAGGGCCTCAAGGGGTGGCCGCGCCCCCCTGGGCTGGTCCGAATTGTACTAGTACGGGGCAGCGCCCCCCCCCCCTCTTTCCTTCTCCCCCTTCTCCCTTTCCTTCCTTCTCCTACTAGGAATAGGAAAGAGGAGGGGAATCCTACTTGGACTGGGGAGTCCTCGTAGGATTCCCCACACCTGGTGCGTCCCCTAGGGCCGGCCACCTCTTCCGTCCCCTCCTTTATACGTGGCCAGGGGGCACCCCATAGACACACAAGTTGATTGTTTAGCCGTGTGCGGTGCTCCCTCCACAGATTTCCACCTCGGTCATATCATTGTAGTGCTTAGGCAAAGCCCTGCGTCGGTAACTTCACCATCACCTTCATCACGCCATCGTGCTGACGAAACTCTCCCTCGACCTCAGCTGGATCTACAGTTCGTGGGACGTCACCGAGCTGAACGTGTGCAGATCGCGGAGGTGTCGTACCTTCGGTGCTAGGATCGGTCGGATGGTCAATACATACGACTACATCAACCGGGTTGTCATAACGTTTCCGCTTTCGGTCCACGAGGGTACATGCACTACACTCTCCCGCTCGTTGCTATGCATCACGTAGATGGATCTTGCGTGTGCGTAGGAATTTTTTTGAAATTACTGCGTTCCCCAACAGTGGCATCCGAGCCAGGTCTATGCGTACATGTTATATGCACGAGTAGAATACAAAGAGTTGTGGGCCATAATAGTCATACTGCTTACCAGCATGTCATACTTTGATTCGGCAATATTTTTGGATGAAGCGGCTCAGACCGACATTACGCGTACGCTTACATGAGACTAGTTCTACCGACGTGCTTCGCACACAGGTGGCTAGTGGGTGTCTGTTTCTCCAACTTTAATTGAATCGAGTGTGACTACGCCTGGTCCTTGTTGAAGGTTAAAACAGCAAACTTGACAAAAAATTGTTGTGGTTTTGATGCGTAGGTAAGAACGGTTCTTGGTAAGCCCGTAGGAGCCACGTAAAACTTGCAACAACAAAGTAGAGGACGTCTAGCTTGTTTTTGCAGGGCATGTTGTGATGTGATATGGTCAAGAAGTGATTATATAAATTGTTGTATGAGATGATCATGTTTTGTAACACAGTTATCCGCAACTGGCAGGAGCCATATAGTTGTCAATGTATTGTATGAAATGCAATCGCCATGTAATTGCTTTACTTTATCACTAAGCGGTAGCGATAGTCGTAGAAGCAATAGTTGGCGACACGACAACGATGCTTCGATGGAGATCAAGGTGTCAAGCCGGTGACAATGATGATCATGACGGTGCTTTGGAGATGGAGATCAAAGGCACAAGATGTTGATGGCCATATGATATCACTTATATTGATTGCATGTGATGTTTATCCATTGTGCATCTTATTTTGCTTAGTTCGGCGGTAGCATTATAAGATTATCTCTCACTAAATTTCAAGGTACAAGTGTTCTCCCTGAGTATGCACCGTTGCGACAGTTCGTCGTACCGAGACACCACGTGATGATCGGGTGTGATAAGCTCTACGTTCACATACAACGGGGGCAAGCTAGTTTTGCACATGCAGAATACTCGGATTAAACTTGACGAGCCTAGCCTATGCAGATATGTCCTAGGAACACTGAGACCGAAAGGTCGAGCGTGAATCATATAGTAGATATGATCAACATGGTGATGTTCACCATTGAAAACTACTCCATCTCACGTGATGATCAGACATGGTTTAGTTGATATGGATCACGTGATCACTTAGATGATTAGAGGGATGTCTATCTAAGTGGGAGTTCTTAAGTAATATGATTAATTGAACTTTACTTTATCATGAACTTAGTCCTGATAGTATTAGCATATCTATGTTGTAGATCAATAGCTCGCGATGTAGCTCCCTATTTATTTTATATATATATATATATATATATATATATATATATATATATGTTCCTAAATAAATATATGCTGAAAGATGATAGTAGCAATGATGCGGACTTTGTCCGTGATCTGAGGATTTTCCTCATTGCTGCATAGAAAAATTATGTCCTTGATGCACCGCTAGGTGACGAAACTATTATAGGAGCAGATGGAGGTGTTATGAATGTTTTGACAAGCTCGGTATGATGACTACTTGATAGTTTAGTGCACCATGCTTTACGGCTTAGAACCGAGACTTAAAAAATGTTTTGAACGTCACAGAGCATATGAGATGTTCTTAGAATTGAAATTGGTATTTCATACTCATTCCCGTGTCGAGAGGTATAAGACCTCTGACAGTACTTTGCCTACAAGATGGAGGAGAATAGCTCAACCAGTGACCATGTGCTCAGATTGTCTGGGTACTACAATTGTTTGAATCAAGTGGGAGTTAATCTTCCATATAAGATAGTAATTGACAAACTTCTCTAGTCACTATCGCCAAGTTACTAGAACTTCATGATGAACTATAATATGCAAGGGATAACGAAAACAATTCCCAAGCTCTTCGTGATGTTAAAATCGACGAAGGTAGAACTCAAGAAAAGCATCAAGTTTTGATGGTTAACAAGACCACTAGTTTCAATAAAAGGGCAAAGGGATAGAAAGGGAACTTCAAGAAGAATGATGAACAAGTTGTCACTCCCGTGAAGAAGCCCAAAGCTAGACCCAAGCCTGAAACTAAGTGCTTCTACTGCAAAGGAAATGGTCACTGGAAGTGGAACTGCCCTAGATACTTGGCAGATAAGAAGGATAGCAAAGTGAACAAAGGTATTATATGTGTACTTTACTAGTGTTTATAGCAACCCCTCGGTATTTGATACTGGTTCAGTTGCTAAGAGTAGTAACTCGAAATGGGAGTTGCAAAATAAACAGAGACTAGTTAAGGGCGAGGTGATGATGTGTGTTGGAAATGATTCCAAGGTTTGTAAGATCACCATCACACAATCCCTTTACCTTCGGGATTAGTGTTGAACCTAAAATAAATGTTATTTGGTGTTTTTGTTGAGCATGAATATGATTGGATCATGTTTATTGCAATACGGTTATTCATTTAAGTCAAAGAATAATTGGTGTTCTATTTACATGAGTAAGACATTCTATGGTCATACACTTAATATAAATGGTTTATTGAATCTTGATCGTAGTGATACACATATTCATAATATTGATGCCAAAAGATACAAAGTGGATAATGATAGTGCAACATACTTGTAGCACTGCCGTTTAGGTCATATTGGTGTAAAGCGCATGAAGAAACTCCATGCGGATGGACTTTTGGAATCTTGATTATGAATCACTTGATGCTTGCAAACCATGCCTCATGGGCAAGATGACTAAGACTCCGTTCTCCGGAACAATGGAGCAAGCCACTGACTTATTGGAAATAATACATACCGATGTATGCGGTCCGATGAGTGTTGAAGCTCATGGCAGGTATCGTTATTTTCCGAACTTCACATATGATTTAAGCAGATATAGGTATATCTACTTGGTGAAACACAAGTCTGAAACATTTGAAAAGTTCAAAGAATATCAGAGTGAAGTGGAGAATCATCGTCACAAGAAAATGAAGTTTCTACGATCTGATCGTGGAGGAGAATATTTGAGTTACGATTTTGGTCTTCATTTGAAACAATGCGGAATAGTTTCGCAACTCACGCCACCCGGAACATCACAGCGTAATGGTGTATCCGAACGTCATAATCGTACTTTATTAGATATGGTGCGATCTATGATGTCTCTTATTGATTTACCGTTATAGTTTTGGGGTTATGCTTTAGAGACGGCTGCATTCATGTTAAAAATGGCACCATCTAAATCCGTTGAGATGACACCTTATGAACTGTGGTTTGGCAAGAAACCAAAGTTGTCGTTTCTTAAAGTTTGGGGTTGCGATGCTTATGTGAACAAGTTTCATCCTGATAAGCTCAAACACAAATCGGAGAAGTGTGTCTTCATAGGATACCCAAAATTAACTATTGGGTACACCTTCTATCACATATCCGAAGGCAAGATATTCGTTGCTAAGAATGGATCCTTTCTAGAGAACGAGTTTCTCTTGAAAGAAGTGAGTGGGAGGAAAGTAGAACTTGGTAAGGTAATTGTACCTTCTCCCGAATTGGAAAGTAGTTCATCACAGAAATCAGTTCCATTGATGCCTACACCGATTAGTGAGGAAGTTAATGATGATGATCATGAAACTTCAGATCAAGTCACTACCGAACCTCGTAGGTCAACCAGAATATGTTCTGCACCAAAGTGGTACGGTAATCCTGTTCTGGAAATCATGTTACTAGACTATGACAAACCTATGAATTATGAGGAAGCGATGATGAGTCCACATTCCGCAAAATGGCTTGAGGCCACGAAATCTGAGATGGGATCCATGTATGAGAACAAAGTATGGACTTTGGTTGACTTTCCCGATGATTGGCAAGCAATAGAAAATAAATGGATCTTCAAGAGGAAGATGGACGCTGATACTAGTGTTACTATCTACAAAGCTAAACTTGTCGAAAAAGGTTTTTGACAAGTTCAAGGTGCTGACTACGATGAGATTTTCTCACTCGTAGCGATGCTTAAGTCTGTCTGTATCATGTTAGCAATTGCCACATTTTATGAAATCTGGCAAATGGATTCCTTAATGGATTTCTTAAAGAAGAGTTGTATATGATGTAACCAAAAAGGTTTGTCAATCCTAAAGGTGCTAATAAAATGTGCAAGCTCCAGCGATCCATATATGGACTGGTGCAAGCATCTCGGAGTTGGAATATACGCTTTGATGAGTTGATCAAAGCATATACTTTTATACAGACTTGCGTTGAAGCCTGTATTTACAAGAAAGTGAGTGGGAGCACTACAGCCTTTCTGATAAGTATATGTGAATGACACATTTTCGATCGGACATGATGTAGAATTTTCTGGAGAGCATAAAGGAGTGTTTGAAAGTAGTTTTTCAAAGAAAGACCTCGGTGAAGCTGCTTACATATTGAGTATCAAGATCTATAGAGATAGATCAAGACGCTTGATAACTTTTTTCAATGAGTACATACCTTGATAAAATTTTGAAGGAGTTTAAGATGGATCAGTCAAAGAAGGAGTTCTTGCCTGAGTTGTAAGGTATGAAGTTGAGTAAGACTCAAAGCCTGACCACGGCAGAAGATAGAAAGAGAATGAAAGTCATTCCCTATGCCTCAGCCATAGGTTCTATAAAGTATGCCATGCTGTGTACCAGACCTATTGTATACCCTGCCCTCAGTTTGGCAAGGGAGTACAATAGTGATCTAGGAGTAGATCACTGGACATTGGTCAAAATTATCCATAGAGGATTAAGGAAATATTTCTCGGTTATGGAGGTGATAAAGAGTTCGTCGTAGAGAGATACATCGATGCAAGCTTTAACACCGATCTGGATGGCTCGGAGTCTCGATCTGGATACATATTGAAAGTGCGGGCATTTAGCTAGAGTAGCTCCGTGCAGAGCATTGTAGACATAGAAATTTGTAAAATACATACGGATCTTAATGTGGCAGACCCATTGACTAAACCTCTCTCACAAGAAAACCATGATCACACCTTAGTACTCTTTGGGTGTTAATCACATGGCGATGTGAACTAGATTACTGACTCTAGTGAACCCTTTGGGTATTGGTCACATGGCGATGTGAACTATTGGTGTTAAATCACATGGCGATGTGAACTAGATTATTGACTCTAGTGCAAGTAGGAGACTGAAGGAAATATGCCCTAGAGGCAATAATAAAGTTGTTATTTACATTCCCTTATATCATGATAAATGTTTATTATTCATGCTAGAATTGTATTAACCGGAAACTTGATAAATGTGTGAATACATAGACAAAACAGAGTGTCCCTAGTATGCCTCTACTTGACTAGCTCGTTAATCAAAGATGGTTAAGTTTCCTAGCCATAGACATGCGTTGTCATTTGATGAACGGGATCTCATCATTACAGAATGATGTGATGGAAAAGACCCATCCGTTAGCTTAGCATAATGATCGTTTAGTATTATTGCTATTGCTTTCTTCATGACTTGTACATGTTCCTCTCACTATGAGATTATGCAACTCCCGAATACCAGAGGAACACTTAGTGTGCTATCAAACGTCACAACATTACTGGGTGATTATAAAGATGCTCTACAGGTGTCTCCGATGGTGTTTGTTGAGTTGGCATAGATCAAGATTAGGATTTGTCACTCCGACTGTCGAAGAGGTATCTCTGGGCCCTCTCGGTAATGCACATCACTATAAGCCTTGCAAGAAATGTGACTAATGAGTTAGTTGCGGGATGATGTATTACAGAACGAGTAAAGAGACTTGTCGGTAACGAGATTGAACTAGGTATGAAGATACCGACGATCGAATCTCGGGCAAGTAACATACCGATGACAAAGGGAACAACGTATGTTGTTATGCGGTTCGACCGATAAAGATCTTCGTAGAATATGTAGGAGCCAATATGAGCATCCAGGTTCCACTATTGGTTATTGACCAGAGATGTGTCTCGGTCATGTCTACATAGTCATCGAACCCATAGGGTCCGCACGCTTAACGTTCGATGACGATTTATATTATGAGTTATGTGATTTGATGTACCGAAGGTTGTTCGGAGTCCCGGATGAGATCACGGACATGACGAGGAGTCTCGAAATGGTCGAGACGTAAAGATCGATATATTGTAAGGTTATATTCAGACATCGGAAAGGTTCCAAGTGATTTGGGTATTTTTCGGAGTAGCGGAGAGTTACGGGAATTCGCCGGGGAAGTAATGGGCCTTAATGGGCTTTAGTGGAAAGGAGAGGAGGGCCTCAATGGGTGGCCGCACGCCCCCCCATGGGCTGGTTCGAATTGGACTAGGAGGGGGCGGCGCCCCCCTCTTTCCTTCTCCCCCCTTCACCCTTCCCTTCCTTCTCCTACTAGGAATAGGAAAGAGGAGGGGAATCCTACTTGGACTGGGGAGTCCTAGTAAGATTCCCCACACCAGGCGCGCCCCCTAGGGCCAGCCACCTCTTCCCTCCCCTCCTTTATTTACGTGGCCAGGGGGCACCCCATAGACACACAAGTTGATTGTTTAGCCGTGTGCGGTGCCCCCCTCCACAGATTTCCACCTCAGTCATATCATTGTAGTGCTTAGGCGAAGCCCTGCGTCGGTAATTTCATCATCACCATCATCACGACATCATGCTGACGAAACTCTCCCTCGACCTCAGCTGGATCTAGAGTTCGTGGGACATCACCGAGCTGAACGTCTGCAGATCGCGGAGGTGCTGTACCTTCGGTGCTAGGATCGGTCAGATCGTGAAGACGTATGACTACATCAACCGCATTGTCATAACGCTTCCTCTTTCGGTGATTACATGATCCTTAAATCAGTTATTCTAACCGTTTCAAGTCTCGCACTACTAGAAAAACCGCTACTAATGGCACACCTAATTTGGCAATTAATGGCGCATCACTGGTGCGCCATTACTAGCACGCCATTAGTAATTTTTACTAATGGCGCACCACTGGTGCGCCATTAGTATCTGGTATACTAATGGCGCACCACTGGTGCGCCATTAGTATAGGCCACGGTGCGCCATTAGTATGCCTCCCAGGGGCCATGTATACCCAGGTGCTTTGGCATACTAATGGCGCACGACAATGGGATGCGCCATTAGTAACTTCGGCATACTAATGGCACACTGTTTAGTGATGCGCCATTTTGAATCTAGATCTGGATCGTGATTTTTTGCCCATTTTTTGCTCGTTTTTTTTGCTCGTTTTTTGGCACGACATTATTTCAAATTTTGTTCCTGATTTTGGATCTTGTACGTTCTTTTCTCGTGTTCTTTTGCCGGAGAGGAGTTCGCCGGAGAGGAGTTCGCCGGAGAGGAGTTTGCCGGAGAGGAGGAGGAGGAGGTCACCGGAGAGGCGCTCGCCTACATCGCCGGAGAGGAGGAGGTCGCTAGAGAGGAGTTCACCGGAGCATCGGAGAGGAGGAAGGAGAAACCATGAGAGGATGGGAGGAGAGGAGGGAAGAGGATCTCACCG
This sequence comes from Aegilops umbellulata, assembly GCA_032464435.1. Classification (NCBI taxonomy): domain Eukaryota; kingdom Viridiplantae; phylum Streptophyta; class Magnoliopsida; order Poales; family Poaceae; genus Aegilops; species Aegilops umbellulata. The sequence goes on along the minus strand of CP136059.1, from coordinate 355,886,806 downwards.
GAGAGGAGGAAGGAGGAGCTCACCGGAGAGAAGGGAGGAGGAGCTCACCGGAGAGGAGGGAGGAGGAGCTCACCGGAGAGGAGGGAGAAGAAACCGTGAGGGAAGGGGAGGGGAGGGGAGGAGAGGAGGGAGGAGGAGGTCGCCGGAGAGGAGGAGGAGGTCGCCGGAGAGGAGGAGGGTAGTATGGTGGAGGAGAGAAGGGAAGATGGAGTGGAGGAGAGGAGGAGATGGAGTGTAGGAGAGGTGAAATGAAGAGATAAGGAGGAGAGGACCACAGCCAGCCATATATACGACATACTAATGGCGCACCGCGGGCAGGTGCGCCATTAGTAACTTTTTTTTATTTTTTTATATTTTTTTTGAATTTTGAAGGCGGGAAGATACTAATGGCGCACCATGGGCAGGTGCGCCATTAGTAACTTTTTTTTATTTTTTGATTTATTTTGAATTTTGAAGGAGGGAAGATACTAATGGCGTACCATTGGCAGGTGCGCCATTAGTAACTTTTTTTTATTTTTTTTGACTTATTTTGAATCTTGAAGGCGGGAAGATAGTAATGGCGCACCATGGGTAGGTGCGCCAGTTTGAATTTTTTTTGATTTTTTTGCCTCTCCAGATCTTAAAAGCCCCGTATCTTTTTTTCTGTTAGGTTTTTGAGGATTTTGAGAATGTTTACCGAGGTTTTTAAGAATTTGGATGTAACTTTTCGAGTAGATGATTTTTCATATAAAAAACTTTTTCATTCGAGTTAGTATGCAAAAGTTATACCCATTTTTACAAATTCTCACGAGATTTTGCAAATGAAGTCGAAATTCATATTTGCAAATTTTCCCAACAACTAGACCACATATCACATGGGAAACTTATTTTCTTTTATTTTTTTGACATTTTCATCATTTTGTTTAATTTTTTTTAAAACTGAAAAGGCGATCCACAGGGGGGGGGTGCATTCGGTGGAAGTGGTGGCCAAGTTACTAATGGCGCACCGTGGCATGGTGCGCCATTACTAGTTTGAACTAGTAATGGCGCACCACCCCACGGTGCGCCATTAGTAGTTTTGAAAAAAATCAAAAAAAAGTTTTACAAATTTTTTGTTACTAATGGCGCACCGTGGATGTGGTGCGCCATTACTAGTTCAACTAGTAGTGGCGCACCATGCCACGGTGCGCCATTAGTAGTTTTGAAAAAAAATTAAAAAAAAATATTTTTACTAATGGCGCACCGTGGATGTGGTGCGCCATTAGTATTTGGACACTAATGGCGTACCAACACATGGTGCGCCATTAGTATATAGTAATGGCGCACCACATGTCTGCTGCGCCATTAGTGTCAATTCCATCTATAGCCCTTTTCCTAGTAGTGTCGGGGGCTACTGATATAAATAACCATCAAATTTTCTCACCCGTATGTCTTTTACATATTGCTCCGTGGCTCTGGCTAGACCATTTTGAGCGGCACAGAGATATGCATCTCCTGAATTGAAGGCATCCAACGCCTCTTGGGAGAAACAAGAGTCGCGAAGAACTGTCTGGCGGCGCCGGTGGTTCATGGCACTCTCCACCTCGGAATGGGTGGCAGACAGCCTGTCCGCATCCTCTGTCAGAGGAGCGTCTGGTGCGCGCCTCCTGTTCGCCTCCGCCTCCGGACCGGGCTGTGGAGCCTGGCTGGTGGAGGCGCGATTGGCAGCCCCTCCGGATATAGTCCGGCGAGGTCTCTCTGTCCTGAACAGAGCACGAGTGTTAATATGCCTTGAAGAAATAACACCTGGGAATAAAAAGGCGCGCTATACCTTTGCGCCGGCGCCTCAGTTCGGACTACATTTCTTTTTACCCCACAGGGCCCCGCAGCCCCTTGTTGGATAGTCGCCGCGGGCTCGGCCTCCCGCCTCAGGAACCTCCCCTGCCAAACACGGTTGTTCTCAGGAAACTGAAAACATGCAAGGGCGGATCCCCTTTCGAGGTGTTGGGACTCCGGTCTCAGTTACCTGGGAGGCCGGGAGTAGCCCTGGGTAATCAGTCGTAATGGCCACCAAGGTATTGTCCTTGTTCAGCTGATAAAACACCCCGTCAATCAGCTCCACAGATAAGTCCGGATCCTCTTCAGAGGCTGGATCGAGGGACCGTTCTGGATCCTCGGGCTGCGGAGGAGGGTTGTTTGTGTCCTTTACTTCCTGGCGCAGTTCCTGCGTTGAAATCGTTAGACTATAAATGATGAACGGATGGGTAAGTAAAATCATCCACTTACCCAACTCGGAGGATTGTACATAGTAAATCCACCCTGAGGGTTGACGCAGAGAAATTCCTCCTCTTCTCCCTTGTACAAAGCGGACAAGATCTTTATGAGATCGGCGGCCGAGTCCGGCCCCTTACGGCCGTGACGGGTGGCATCATCCTCCCCATTGAAGTCCCACAAGGGGTGGCCTCTATACTGAAGCGGCTCCACCACCCGCATGATGCATAATGCCATGACTCCGATCATGGTTAGTCCGGCATGAGCCAATAGTCTTATCCGGCCCATCAGGTAAAGGACGTCCCTATCACTTTCTCTCTGAGATATCTGTGGACGCCAGCTTAGGCGTTTCTTCAGGGGAGCACTGTTGAATTCAGGGAGGCCGAGCCGAACAGGATCCAGTAGCGGGACATCCTCTATATAGAACCTTTCCGAAGGCCAGTCCTCGGACGCCTTCTTTGGGGTTCCGGATAGATAACCGGTCCCGGCGAAGCGCCACACTTCGGCTCCGCCCACTTGATATATTGACCCCTCTTGAGAACGGGGCACCAGGAAGAATAGCCTCTTCCACAACACGAAATGAGCCTCAACACATAAGAACAGCTCGCAAAGGGCAACGAAGCCCGCGATATGCAATATAGAGGCGGGCGTGAGGTTGTGCAGCTGGAGGCCGTAGAACTCCAGAAGCCCCCGGAGAAACGGATGAATTGGAAATCCAAGTCCTCTTGCTCTCCGCCATTATAGGTGGCAAGTCCGGCTCGGACCGGGACCACATAGGCCGGAGGGAGGAATCCCTTGGTCTGAAGCGATACTAGCTCGCTATGCAGGATGGAGCACCTCTCCCAGTCTCCAGGCTTAGGACTGGAAGGGCGAGAGGAGGAGTTGCGATGGCTGGCCATGGTGGAATGGACCTTTGCTGGATGCGCTCTGATGACTACTCGCGGAGGGGAGAAGGTGTGGTTTGGATCTAAATCCCCATCTCTTTAGATAGGCGACTCATTTACGCGCCTAGGGGTGTGAATGTAAAACACTCAGACTTTTCGTATTCGTTTGACACGTGGAAGGCAACCATTATTGGGCGTAGAAGCCAAGGAGCGCTGTATTTACAAAAAAACAGGACATTATTCAACAGGTACACGGAATCTGGAGGGGAACCCGCCATGCAATGCCGAAGACAATATGCGCGTCGGACTCGTCGTCATTGAAGCCTGGTTCGGGGGCTACTGAGGGAGTCCTGGATTAGGGGGTGTCCGGATGGCCGGACTATACCTTCAGACGGACTCCTGGACTATGAAGATACAAGATTGAAGACTTCGTCCCGTGTCCGGGAGGGACTTTCCTTGGCGTGGAAGGCAAGCTTGGCGATGCGGATATTTAGATCTCCTACCATTGTAACCGACTTTTTGTAACCCTAACCCTCTTCGGTGTCTATATAAACCGGAGGGTTTTAGTCCATAGGACAACATACAACAATCATACCATAGGCTAGCTTCTAGGGTTTAGCCTCCTCGATCTCATGGTAGATCTACTCTTGTACTACCCATATCATCAATATTAATCAAGCAGGACATACGGTTTTACCTCCATCAAGAGGGCCTGAACCTGGGTAAAACATTGTGTCCCTTGTCTCCTGTTACCATCCGCCTAGACACATAGTTCGGGACCCCCTACCCGAGATCCGACGGTTTTGACACTGACAATGACCATCCTGATTACCATGAAGCCTGAACCAGAATTTCCTCCACCATAACCCGGCCCATGAGATCCATGGCCCGAACCGCCACCTGGCCCAGTATCATACCAGAAAGAGCTAGAATTTTTGAACTCTTGCATGATGTAGCAATCTTTCCAGAGATGTGTGGACAGAATCTCCTTCGTCCCATGTTTCGGGCATGGCTGGTTCAACAAATAGGACAGACGGTACGGGTTAGAGCTCGGTGCTCCACTGCGCTGGGGCGATTTACGTACCCTTACGTCGTTGGCCCTTATCTTGCGTGCTGGTATTAGCCAAAAATTCCAAGCTGTGATCCGCTTTACGTTTGGCGCCGTTTCCATGACCGACCGCGTTGTGGTGTTGTCCCTTGGCGTTGCCGCTCTTTTTCCCCTTCCCTGTCTTATCATCATCAGACTCGAGATCCTTGGTAGTATCAGAGTCGGCATACTTCACTAAAGCAGCCATGAGGGTTCCCACGTCATTGCAATGGCATTTCAGCCGTCCCAACTTCAACTTCAGAGGTTCAAACCGGCAATTGCCTTCCAAGGTCAGAACTGCGGTATCAGCATTGATGTAGTCCGATGAATGCAAAATTTCTGAAACTCGGCGCACCCACCGGGTTGTTGACTCTCCTTCCTCCTGGACACAGGCAGCTAAGTCCACAATTGACATAGGCTGCTTGCATGTATCCTTAAAATTCTGGATAAACCGGGCTCTCAACTCGGCCCATGATCTGATAGAGTTAGCCGGTAGACTCTTTAACCAAGTACAGGCCATCCCTTCTAGCATCATGGTGAAGTACTTCGCACATGCCGCATCATCCACATCCAGCATGTCCATGGCCATCTCATAGCTTTCAACCCATATTTCTAGAGATAAATCGGCGGTGTAATTTGGCACCTTGCGCGGGCCCTTGAAATCCTTTGGCAGGCACACGTTGCGTAGTGCTGGGACAAGACACGACACCCCCAAAGAACTAGAGGCAACTCCTGGCTCAATCGACATGGTTGGACGAACCGGAGTAAGCTGACGGGCTTCATGATGCGCCGCTAACTCGGCCTCCCTGCGTGCTCGAGCCCGGTCCACCACCTCCTGAGCATCACCAGCGCCACCTGCCGGGTTGTTGCCACGGGGCGGTTCACGGTTCCGTGCATTGCTTGACACGGCCGGTTCATCCATACGCCTATTGTAACTCCAGCTTGGACGGGGGGTGGAATGAATTCGATCATGACTGTATGAATAAGCCTCCTGTTGAACCAAGGTTGTCCGAAGAAGCTCTTTAACCCGACGCGTCTCGACCGCCGCTGGAGAATCGCCTTCAATCGGGATAGCCTCCAGCCGTGAAGCGGCAGCAACTAGATTGTCCATCGGAGTAGAATAATGGCCTGGCGGCGTTGGGACAGGCTGCGTCACAATGTTGTTCTGACGAGGCGGATCCGTCAAACAGGGCTGAACCGGGCCCCCTGCTGCTGGGGCCTCCGCCCGGTTTGCTACTGGGGGATTACTGGTCCCCGCTCCTGGGTATTAAAGAGGTTCCTAGCGTCATAAACCGGAGGCAGGCGAGATCGGTGTCTCCTTTTCAGGACTTCGTGCGATGCATTCTGATCCAGCATAAGCTGTAAGCCTGTGCATCCAAAGTGGCCCGCTCTGCAGCCATCCTGGTATCTTCAGCTGCCAAGCTGGCTTTGGCCTGAGTATTCTGACCCTTTACTTTCGCGATTTCCGCATTGTGGGCATCCTGATCCACCGGGTTAGCCTCCGCCATCAGTGTTGCCAACGCATCAAATAAATCAGATAAAACTTGAGCCGGCGGTCGCACAGGGCCTCCTGCCCCGGTTGCCTTCGCCGCTGCTGATCCGGAAATCATCGCTGCTGCGGTCGAAGAGTGGAGCGCCGGCTGTGTACCGGCCATGAAGATTGCAACCCAGTTTGGCAGATCAGATGGGTCCGGAATACTGTCGCCATCGGAACAGCCCCCAATCTGGCCATCTTGTAGCTGATATAATGACTCGGTCTCTCCGGTCGATGACTCGTCGCCGGAATAAACAACGGTCTCACCACCTGATTCTGATTTGTCCTCGTATTCCCCTCCGTGGATGACTCCCACAAAGGCATGCTTCATGACAGGCTTGACCCGGGCAGATCTCGCACGTTGAGCCGTCTCGACGAGGTCGGTGCAGATGTCCTGCTCGGGGCCTGGTTCGCCAATCTTGCCGATTAATACGTGGATGCCACCAAAGGGGACCCGGTACCCGTACTCGATTGAGCCGGCCTCGGGGCCTCAGCCTGCATCGTCGATGTAGAGCTTGCCGCGATGACTCTTGGTCATCCGGCCCACAGCATAACCCTTGAGTCCTTCGAAGTTGCCCTCCAAGAACTTGAAACTATCGTGCGATAGCCCCAAGGTGGGCGCCGACTGTCGTGGTTTTGTCACGGCAGATGTCCTCATGAAAGGACTTAGTCGTGGAGCAATCGCAACGGGTTAGCTTAAAGGGGTTAAAGCGGACAAGGGACGCAAGAGAGTTTTATACTAGTTCGGCCCCTTACGATGAAGGTAAAAGCCTACGTCTAGTTGTGATGGAATTGATGGGGTTTCAATGACCAGGGAGCGAATACGCTTTGCCTAAGTCTTGAGTTGTTGTCTGTTCTCCTGAACCGCCGACGGGTCGTCCCCTTATATACATGGGTTGATGCCCGTCGATTTAAAGAGTCCCGAGGCCGGCTCATAAACGTGTCCGGCCCAGTATCTGCTCTTTCTACCTTATATTACAAGTTACACTGTCAATACCGGTTTATGTCTACAGGCCTTAAACCGGCTTTGGGCCTGGGTCTTCTTGAAGCGTCTTCGTCTGTCTTCATGGGCTTCAGATATGATAACTACTTATGAAGTTAACCCGGCCTCTCCTGGCCGGTTTATGCCCAGTAGTAGTATCTCCAACAAGCAGCTTTGCCATCGTCCTATCCGTCGAGCAGACCGAGCCCTGAGCGCCCGTTCGCCCTGAAGCCACCGCATCGACCCTGTCTTCACCACCCGTCACCGGAGATCCCCCTCGCCGCCTCGTCGTCGTCTGAGCTCCTCCGAGCCCGCCGTTCGTTCCCCTGGAACCGCCGTGATCTCCTGCCCCTTCCCCCTCTCTCTGTTCGCCCTGCCGCACACCACAGTGACCGCACCGAGCTCGCCCACACCCGCCGACACCACTGCACGTCGCCGTCATGGCCACAGCTACGCTGGCTCAAAACCAAGCACGCCACCGCACTCACCGCATACCCAAGATCCCGCAGCACCACCCCACGCACCTCGCCATGCCTCCTAGCGATGAGCCTGTGCTCACCCGAGCTTCGGCAGCCGCCAAGCTCGTCGTCTGCGTCGTTTCCGGCGACCCCGAGCTCCACCACCACCACTAATCAACGCTGCTCTCTCCCAGCTACTCGTAGGAGCACTCCACCGTCGATTTGGTCGCCGGAGTGCGCAACCCGCACTAACCCCCACCCCCCCCCCCCGCGCGTCAGGCCTCGCCGGAGGCTAAACGCCGGTGGTTAGCCCCGGTTTGGCCAGGGGTTTGACCTCCTCTGGGTCAATGACAGGTGGGGCCACGCCCTGCTAATTAACCAAGGTTAGGACTAACTAAATTTAGTTAGTTTAATTAACCACTGACACGCGGGACCAACTAGTCAGGTTTGACTTGGACCGCGCCGTTGACCGTTGTCGTCACAGTGACGCAATGCTGACGTAATAAAGTATTTCTGGATTTATTTATATTCAGGAAATTCCAGAAAATGCTATACACCTCAAAAAATCATAGTAAATAATCTGTAACTCCAAATACAAAGTTTTATATATGAAAAATGGTCAGAAAATTCCAATCTATCCATCTCTACTGGTTTCATGCATGACAGAGCAACTTAACCTTGCTGTTTAGATGAAACTAGATGATGCACTTATATGAGATCATATTTTGGATTTGCATTTGAATCCTTGAATCAAATGAACTCAAACCACCATGTTTATAGCTGCATTAGCCAAAACACACTCATATTGCCATGTCATTTGCATGCATCATATTGTTGCATATTGCCATGTAATGATTGTGTTACCGATGTGATTCGTGGTAGGTTATGTCTCCGAAGATATTCACGAGTATCCAGCTGAAGGGCAGTACCCCTCTACCACTCTGTTAGGCAAGCAACCCCATGGATCATTACCATACAAACCCATCTTCTCGCTCCTGATCTCGTTTACTACATTAAGACAACAATGTTTCAAACTGCTATGTGTTGTGCTAGTTGAACACCCACTGCCTCCGCATGACCTGTCATTGCCACAGTAACTAGATGAAACCCACTAGCATGTGTAGGAGTTGATTGAGCCATGTTAGTGTTTCCTACCATGCTATACCTGCTATGCTCATAGTCGTGTCAGGTCTGGCTCATCTAGGTGATAAACTGGAGTAAACGGTTGCGTCGGTAATGAGAGTGAGGTGTTGAAAATGATTTGGTAATGGTATTGATGAGAGGCCATGTAGGAGTACATGGTGGGTTGTTTCATTGAGGCCGTCCTTAAGAACTGAGATCTGTATGTGTGATTTAAGATCAGCTACTACCACCATTGGGCCCTGAAATATGACCCCCCTCGACTTACTGACTGTCGGGGATATACCCCGCGGTATGACCCGGCCGGAGTTATAACCCGGCTGGGAACTGGTAAACCGGCAGGTGTTAAGTCAGATGAGAGTATGGTGTAAGAGCTAGGGATACGACAGGACAACACAGCAAAAAAACACTAGTTGAATGTAAAACTATATGCTAGCGGAATACGTATAGAAATAACTAAGGCCACATACACGTGTATGATTGGGAAAATAAGATGGCATTGCAACAGAGCACTAGAACAGCACTTCAATGTAAAAAAACATGGTATGGTAGACAGATGAAGTACATACTGATGAATAACAATGCATAAGATATTCAGAAGCATGATGTCCAAATTAAGCAGATCGCATTGCGATAGAGTAGAATGACAGTACTTGAATTTGAAAACATAATATCATGAAAGGAATAGGTACTGAAAAACAGGAAGGCATGCCATATTTACATGCATGATCAGCATGCTAAGCACATGACATTGCAACAAAGTAGATACACTCCAGGACATTATATGCATGTTGTACCCATATCACAGGCCAAGTTAGAGCAAGGACCTTGTGGGGTGAAGAGGATTCATCATCTTTCTGCAAGTCTTCTGAAGAACTGCCTTTACATGTTCCATCATATTGGGTATCATTGACATCATGTTTATTGGCCTTTAAATTGCTCCGTGAGGTTCTTGTGGATACATCAGTGTGTGCAATTATATCTGACATGCATGGAAGACAACTAGTAGTTAGATTTATGTAATGAGTGCCTGTAGGAGACGACATAAATAGTAGGACTGGGGTTAACTAGCAGCAACAGGTCTCATAAACTAAAGGGAGAACACAGATGAAAGCTACAGAATATGTATCATTTGTACTCGAGATTAACTAGATGGCACACAAAAGTATTAAAGAACAACATAGGTAATACTAGAAGTGGTATAATACTATAATCACCAGCCTGTGGGATAGCATTGGCTGATGGATGATAACTATGGAATAGTGTTACCTAAAGAACAAGTATCTTAGCTGAACTATGGAACAGCGTTAACTCCTGAACAAGACCCGTAAGAGATCAACATGAATATACAGTGAAATGTGATGATCTATTTTCCATGCCTAGATGAATAACAAAGCCATAAATGTTGCACACAACTAAAATGAGGGTACAACCTATCTGGCTGCCGTTCATAGAAGTGAGCATCATGTGCTGACTTATCGATGGCCCTGCAGTTGTTGTGGCTGTACATGTCGGGCACGCGCATTCGATGCAGGGAACTGTTGAGTGGGGACTATAGCTCCCTTGTGGTGTATGCTTCCCTTGTTGGAGCAGCTGCGGTGAGTCGGAAGACGGTGTGTCTGAAGATGCAGATAACGCATAATGTTAAGAACGACATATCTCTCTGATCTGAATAAATACACTAAGAGATCAACAGCAAGGTACGAGAGTGGTCACACGTCTGTTGGTTGAAGACTAAATTGGGGTCACACGATTTTATTTTATTTTGGTACTGTCCGATCTACGCCGGATGGCTGGCCGTCTTGTGCCTCCCGGCTGACACTGTTCGGAATCTTCCCCGAAGAGCCAGCGACTAACAGCAGAGCAGCCTGCCTCCGTCGTCCGTGGCCCCTGCCAAAACCCCACTCCCCGCCCCACCGCACTGCCGTGGTTGCGCCGCCCCCGGGTTAATCCACAAAGACTCCCCGTCATCCAGATTCGGCGGGGGCAGTACCTTCAACCCATGCAACTCTAAAAGATAGCCATCTAAGCGCCGCTTCCGCGGCAAACTTGCGGCCCCGCACCCTTACATTAGACACCAGCCAATCGGCAGCTTAGGAGCTCCGCCGCCTCGAGGGGTGCTGCTTCCCATTGGGAATCGATTGGCCAAGAATAAAAATCCAGGCAACTAACGCCTAAATAAAGTGATTAGAGATGAGGGTGCGACCAATCTGGCGGCATGGTGAAGTAGGCAGGTCCAGCTGTCGAGTCGGTGAGGCCGGCGCGGTTGCGGTGGTGACTGGCGGCAGGGAAAGAGCGGTGTCGCGACGGTCGACGGCTACGCGGAAGCAGTGCTAGGACTCTGGATGGATACGAAGTTGGAGCCGCTCCGGTGCCGTGAACAACAGCGGGGGTGAATCGGCACCGGTACGGTTCACGCGGCTGTCGTCGAGGCAGCACCAGCAGCACGGAGTAAGAGGCACATGACCCAGTGCACGACGGCAAATGGACAGCGTCTCCGGCATTAGGGAGGAGGGCGGTTGTGATATTGGTGCGGTGGGGGCGCCATGGAGGTGGGGCTGAGGTTTCGCGGCTCGGAAGCTTCCCAGGGAGAAGGTGATTTGGCGCCCATGAGGTATGAATGGGGGGCGGGGGGGGGGGGAATTGGGAGGGGAGTGGAACCATGTCTTGCGGACGCATTTGTCTGAAATGTGAGGGGGAGTTACAGTTCTACCCTTGCCTATAGGCTTCTCGGCTTGGGTCTGTGTACTGAGGGTCGGGGATAGTAGAGTAACTTTGCTTCTCCCCAAATAGTGGGCGGGTGCGATTTTGGGCGAGGAGGGCGTGTTTTGAACTATAGTGGGCATGAGCGATTTCGGGCGAGGAGAGCGTGTTTTGAAATAGTGGGCGCGAGCTATTTCGGGCGAGGAGAGCATGTTTTGCCGACCATGGTTTATGAATTATTCGGCACATGTCATTTCGGCCGAGGAGAAGGCGCGCTTGGATGAAGTTACGAACCTACCCTCGATGTACAACAGGCCAATTGATGGGTGTCCCACATAGGACGGTAATTTCGCGTCTCCCATTTATTTGCTCGGGTGAATTCCACTGAGCAGAGAGGATGTTTAACGGTTCATTCAAATTTTGGGAGAACGAGCATCCACGTCTACCTTACCAAGTCGATTCGGATCAAATTTTGAAATATTAGCTTGCCACTTCTTTTTTAGATGGAGAGATGATGCTCGGGAGTAATGTGTTTTTACATGCTCGTTGCTAGCGATTTACTATAAGAAAAATAGTTGACCCACTCAAAAACGCGAATCAAACCCAAAATGAAATATCTCAATGCAATGAAATAGTTCGTTCAGTAGGTCAAAATTGAACACCTCAATCGAGTAGCATGTTGTACAGTATTATAGTACTCCATGAACATGTTCAAACTCAAATTATTGAACTTGTTTGATATACGCATATATCCGTTCATGTGTGGATTGCAAACAACATGTTCTCCAATTTAAATATCTGAATGCAAGTTTATATCGAAACAATGTTTATATCAGTCTTTGATGCATAAAACGCGACCTCCCCCTCTCCCGGACTCCTGTTCTCTCTCTCTCTCTCTCTCTCTCTCTCTCTCTCTCTCTCTCTCTCTCTCTCTCTCTCTCTCTCTCTCTCTCTCTCTCTCTTTCTCTCTCTCTCTCCGACAATCTTCAATTCTGTCGCACGCATCCAACACAAGAACCTTGTTGGTCCCTCTCACTTTCTCTCCATCTCTCTCTCTCTTTGTGTGTGTGTGTGTGGGGGGGTATTTCTAGTTCGCATGCATATATACACCATCTATAGGTCTCTCTCGCACATTATGTATGATACTCTAGCTAGTTCAAGCTAGATACTCATCGTACGCACACAAATTCCTTGGCTCTTTGCCCGTAACTCTCTCAAGCACCACTATGTCGTCTTGGAGCTCTTCACCCCTTCTCTCAAACTCTCCATCCACCTGGGTCACACATACACATGCATATCTCACTCGCACTCCATAGGCCCATCTAAAACTCTATCTCTCCCCCTCGTTCTCTCTCCATCTCACACGCGCACACACACAATCTCATGCCTAGCTAGCCAAGTATGATGGTCTCTCACTCAATTGTAGGCACACAGTCCCCCCTATATGTATATGACTAGCTAATCTTAGTCTCCATCACAAACATGTGCATGGTCTATCTCGATTTCTCTCGGGGCATCTTTCTATCGCGCACGCACTCCCTCGATCTCCCACCCATATAGTCCCCTCACGATCTCGACGGGATCTCTCTATCACAAACACACCCTCTCTCTCCCTCCCCATGCGTCCATGCCATCCATGTGTCCCTCTCGACCTTTGTTCCTTGTTGGCCATCTATTGGACATGTGCTACAGGGGTGTCTCTCTCCGTTGCAAACAATCGCACACTAGCTATCTTCGTGTATCTCCTCGCCTCGCTTTTCCATCTCGGAGATGCATGCGTGATATGTTCGCATAAGAAATGAAAAAAACACACTCTCTCTCTAATTTATCGTTTGTTGTCACACTTACTCATTCTCCTTCACACGCACTTGATCTGTCTCGACTGAGGCACACCCCTCAGTCCATAGCATATAGATTTATTGAAAAGTCAAACATCACAAAGTTTGACCATGTACGTGGAGAAAAAGAATTACATCTACTATGACACACATATACCATTAGATTCACCATGAGATGTAGTTTTGTATGATGTATCTTTGGTATTGTAGATATAAATAACATTTGCGTAAACCTGATCAAAGTTTCCAAAGTTTGACTTCTAAAAAATTTACATGCACTGCATTATCAAGCGGATGGAATATCTCTTTCCCCCTCTCAGCTATCTGACGCACCACTTAGCCTTATCGGGGCTCCTCAATCTCTCTCAAACTTCGTTGGTCAGTTTGGTTCGTGACCTGACCCTTATGCCTTGATGGCCGATACTGCCTGGTGTGGATGTGAGATGTAAAATATTTCTGCCTGGTCAGGCTTGTGTGGTGTTGAAGCATTTGGTTCATGCCTGGGCCAGGCAAAGCATCAATGTCCCATCAATCAATCCATGCATCAATTATTTAATGCTAATATCCATCCATGCTGCTGTTAGCCTCGTGGCCACATGACCAGGCACGGCCAGGCGTTCGAAATCGGTCGCTTGGGCCAGGCTACTTGAAGTGTCTGCAGTTGAGCCGGGCTAATTAAAGTGCAAGGGAACCCAGGCTAGGCGGGCTTTCTTTTTCATAGGGTAGCAACCAAACAAGCGTGCATGAAATCCAGCCACAACCCCAGGTCAGGCAAAAGATGCTCAGGACACAAGCCAAATGATACGTCTCCAACGTATTTATAATTTTTTATTCCTCCATGCTATATTATCTACTGTTTTGGGCAACATTGGGCTTTATTTTCCACTTTTATATTATTTTTGGGACTAACCTATTAACCAAAGGCCCAGCCCAGATTTGCTGTTTTTTGCCTATTTCAGTGTTTCGAAGAAAAGGAATATCAAACGGAACGAAATCAACTAGAGAAGTTATTTTTGGAAGGAAAGCTACCGGATGGACTTGGACCCCATGTCAGGAGAGAAGGGAGGTGCCCACGAGGGTGGGGGGAGCTCCCACCCCCCTAGGGCGCACCCCCTGCCTCGTGGGGCCCCCGAAGCTCCACCGACATACTTCCTATACCCATATATACTCACATATCCTAAAACTTCCAGAACGGAGATTAGATCGGGAGTTCCGCCGCCGCAAGCCTCTGTAGCCACCAAAAACCTCTCGGGACCCTCTTCCGGCACCCTTGATTTGGCACGATCTTGATGTATGGCAAGGTTTGCTATTATAGTTGGATATTATGTTTCTTGTCCCCCTCTTCTCTCTTGTAATGGATTGCGTTTTCTCCTTGAAGTAATCTTATCGGATTGAGTCTTTAATGATTTGAGAACACTTGATGTATGTCTTGTCGTGCGTATCTATGGTGACAATTAGATATCACGTGATTCACTTGATGTATGTTTTGGTGATTAACTTGCGGGTTCCGCCCATGAAGCTATGCATAGGGGTTGACACACGTTTTCGTCGTGATTCTCCGGTAGAAACTTTGGGGCACTCTTTGAGGTTCTATGTGTTGGTTGAATAGATGAATCTGAGATTGTGTGATGCATATCGTATAATCATACCCACGGATACTTGAGGTGACATTGGAGTATCTAGGTGACATTAGGGTTTTGGTTGATTTGTGTCTTAAGGTGTTATTCTAGTACGAACTCTAGGGCTGTTTGTGACACTTATAGGAATAGCCCAACAGATTGATTGGAAAGAATAACTTTGAGGTGGTTTCGTACCCTACCATAATCTTTTCGTTTGTTCTCCGCTATTAGTGACTTTGAAGTGACTCTTTGTTGCATGTTGAGGGATAGTTATGTGATCCAACTATGTTATTATTGTTGAGAGAACTTGCACTAGTGAAAGTATGAACCCTAGGCCTTGTTTCCTATCATTGCAATACCGTTTACGCTCACTTTTACCACTTGTTACCTTGCTGTTTTCATATTTTCAGTTTACAAAAACCTATATCTACCATCCATATTGCACTTGTATCACCATCTCTTCGCCGAACTAGTGCACCTATACAATTTACCATTGTATTGGGTGTGTTGGGGACACAAGAGACTCTTTGTTATTTGGTTGCAGGGTTGCTTGAGAGATACCATCTTCATCCTACGCGTCCCACGCATTGATAAACCTTAGGTCATCCACTTGAGGGAAATTTGCTATTGTCCTACAAACCTCTGCACTTGGAGGCCCAACAACGTCTACAAGAAGAAGGTTGTGTAGTAGACATCACCAAACTGGCCTTATATCTCCCTGGTTCACACATACACATGTCTCGCTCGCGCTACACATATAGACCCATCCAACACTCTCCGCCCTTGTTCTCTCTCCATGTGACACGCACCCCCCCTAAGTACCATAATCCCTCACTCCATCATAGGCGCAAGCACTCCCCCACCCCTCCTAAGTAGGATTATCTCTTACTAGCCATCAGGAACACACGTATTGTCTCCTTCCATCCATACGTCTATCTCGATACCTTTCGGGGCATCTTCTATCGCGCACACACCTTGTCACTCGATCTCCCACCCATGTAGTCCCATCACGATCTCCAGGGGATCTCTCTATGACAAACATACACTCTCTCCTCCCCATGTATGCATTTTGTCCGTACATCTCTCTCGACCTCTCTCCCTTGTTTGTCAGACCCCTCTTGGCCACGTGCGAGGGGTCTTGCTCTCTCGGTTCCAAACAACCACATACTATCTCCTCACCTTGCCTCCATTGTCGAAGATGCATGTGTGATATGTTTGCATAAGACACGCACGCTTTTTCTCTACTTTTATCGTGTTTCGTCCATGTGCTTTCACATATGCACACACACTTTTTTCACTCACTCTCTCTCTCTCTCTAGTTAGGGACTCTGTCACGTCCATAAGCATGTGGATATTTTGAAAAGTCAAACCTCAGAAAAGTTTGACCAGGTATATGTGGAGAAAAACATTTACATCTGGAACGATCATTAGATTCATCACAACATGTACTTACTTCATACTATCATTTATCTTTGGTATTGTAGATATAAGTAATTTCTTTATAAACTTGGTCAAAGTTTCAAAAGTTTGACTTAAAAAAATGTTGGAACTACATTATCAAACGGAGGGAGTAGCTCTTTCTCTCTCTCTCTCTCTCTCTCTCTCTCTCTCTCTCTCTCTGCTATCTCTCACGGGCCTCCCCTCTCACTCGAACTCTCTATACCGATGGATTATACGCTCACTGTGTCAGCGTATAGCTCCGTATATTGTTCAGTTGACCGGTCAACCAATCCACATGCTGCCTTGTCAGCTCGTGTTCTATATCTTCGTGTGCTGGACCATGTGGTAGTGGGTGAAAATAAGTAAACTAGAGGCCCATCTGACACGCGGTGAAGTAAACAAAGTTGAAACCACTCGGGGTAGTGATACGTCTCCAACGTATCTATAATTTTTGATTGCTCCATGCTACTTTATCTACTTTTTAGGCAATATTGGGCTTTATTATCCACTTTTATATTATTTTTGGGACTAACCTATTAACCGGAGGCCCAGCCCAGATTTGCTATTTTATGCCTATTTCAGTATTTCAAGGAAAAAGAATATCAGACGGAGTCTAAACGGAACGAATTCAACTGGAGAAGTCATTTTTGGAAGGAAACCGACCTGATGGACTTGGACCCCACGTCAGAAGAGCCACGAGGCGGTCACGAGCGTGGAGGGCGCGCCCTCCCCCCTGGGCGCGCCCCCTGCCTCGTGGGGCCCCCGTAGCTCCACCGACGTTCCCCCTTCACCCATATATACCGTCGTACCTTAAAACTTCCAGAACAGAAGATAGATCCGGAGTTCCGCCGCCGCAAGCCTCCAGAACCACCAAAAACCAAACGGGACCCCTTTCCGGTACCCTGCCGGAGGGGGGATCCATCTCGAGTGGCCATCTTCATCATCCCGGCGCTCTCCATGACGAGGAGGGAGTAGTTCACCCACGGGGCTGAGGGTATGTACCAGTAGCTATGTGTTTGATCTCTCTCTCTCTCTCGTGTTCTCTATCGTGTTCCTCTATGGCACGATCTTGATGTATCCCGAGCTTTGCTATTGTAGTTGGATCCTATGATGTTTCTCCCCCTCTACTCCTTGGTGATGAATTGAGTTTCCCCTTTTGAAGTAATCTTATCGGATTGAGTCTTTATGAGAACACTTGATGTATGTCTTGGTGATCAACTTGCGGGTTTCGTGACATTGGGAACCTATGCATAGGGGTTCGCACACGTTCTTGATTCTCCGGTAGAAACTTTGGGGCGCTCTTTGAAGTACTTTTATGTTGGTTGGATAAATCTGAGATTGTGTTTTGCATATCGTATAATCATGCCCACGGATACTTGAGGTGACAATGGAGTATCTAGGTGACATTAGGGTTTTGGTTGATTTGTATCTTAAGGTGTTATTCTAGTAAAAACTCCAGGGTTGTTTGTGACACTTATAGCAATAGCCCAACGGATTGATTTGAAAGAATAACTTTGTGGTGGTTTCGTACCCGACCATAATCTCTACGTTTTTTCTCCGCTATTAGTGGCTTTGGAGTGACTCTTTGTTGCATGTTGAGGGATAGTTATATGATCCAACTATGTTATTATTGTTGAGAGGACTTGCACTAGCGAAAGTATGAACCCTAGGCCTTGTTTCCTATCGTTGGAATACCGTTTACGCTCACTTTTACCACTTGTTACCTTGCTGTTTTTATGTTTTCAGTTTACAAAAACCTATATCTTCTATACATATTGCACTTGTATCACCATCTCTTCGCGGAACTAGTGCACCTATACAATTTACCATTGTACTGGGTGTGTTGGGGACACAAGAGACTCTTTGTTATTTGGTGGCAGGGTTGCTTGAGAGAGACCATCTTCATCCTGACGCCTCCTACGGATTGATAAACCTTAGGTCATCCACTTGAGGGAAATTTGCTACTGTCCTACAAACTTGTGCACTTGCAGTCCCAACAACGTCTACAAGAAGAAGGTTGTGTAGTAGACATCAGGCTCTTTTCTGGCGCCGTTGCCGGGGAGGCTAGGTAAGTGAATGTATATCTTTAGATCTTTCAATCGAATCTTTTTGTTTCTTGTTTTAGCACTAGTCTAGTTTATAAAAGAAAACTACAAAAAAATGGAATTGAGTTTGTCTCATATGCTTCATCTCTTTAATATATTTCGTGAGTATGATGGAAAGGAAAATTGTGCCAAAGTGTTAGAAGAAGAATGCATTAGAATGTTTGGCACTAAATATCTGAATGATGAGCATGATTGCAATGTTGTTAGTATAAAAACCTTGAATATCCATGATGCTAATGATATGCAAAGCCACAAGCTTGGGGAAGCTATGTTTGATGAAGATGATATTTTTTGTCCCCCAAGTTTTGATGAGCAAATTTACTATGATGAAAGCATGCCTCATATCTATGATGATTATTCTGATGACACGTATGCTTTAAAAAATAATGATAACCACGAAACTTGTCATCTTTATCTTAATTTTCAATCACATGATAGTTGTTTTGTTGAGTTTTCTCCCACTACTATCCATGAGAAGAATTTTGCTTATGTGGAGAGTAGTAAATTTTCTATGCTAGTATATCATGAAAAGAACGTTTTAGGTGCTGGTTATATTGTTGAATTCATTCATGATGCTACTGAAAATTATTATGAGGGAGGAATATATGCTTGTAGGAATTGCAATAATATCAAGTTTCCTCTCTATGTGCTCAAAGTCTTGAAGTTATGCTTGTTTTACCTTCCTATGCAAGTTGATTCTTGTTCCCGTAAGTTGTTTTCTCACAAAATCCCTATGCATAGGAAGTGGGTTAGACTTAAATGTGCTAGTCATATTCTTAATGATGCTCTCTTTATGTTTCAATTCTTATCTTTTATGTGAGCATCACTGAAATCATAATGCCTAGCTAGGGGCGTTAAACGATAGCGCTTGTTGGGAGGCAACCCAATTTTATTTTAGTTTCTTGATTTTTGGTTCTGTTTAGGAATAAATAATCCATCTAGCTTCTGTTTAGATGTGGTTTGATGTTTTAATTAGTGTTTGTGCCAAGTAGAACCTTTGGGAAGACTTGGGTGAAGTCTTTATGAACATGCTGTAAAAAAACAGAAACTTTAGCGCTGACGAGATTAGCTAGAACTTTTTACTGGAGAGTGATATTTAGTTGATTCTTTTTGCAGATGATTTATAGTCAAATTCCTAAGGTCCACCAATTTATTTTAGAATTTTTGGAGTTCCAGAAGTTTGCGTTAGTTACAGATTACTACAGACTGTTCTGTTTTTGACAGATTCTGTTTTCATTGTGTTGTTTGCGTATTTTGATGAATCTATGGCTAGTAAAATAGTTTATAAACCATAGAGAAGTTGGAATACAGTAGGTTTAACACAAATATAAATAAATAATGAGTTCATTACAGTACCTTGAAGTGGTGTTTTGTTTTCTTTCGCTAATGGAGCTCACGAGTTTTCTGTTAAGTTTTGGGTTGTGAAGTTTTCAAGTTTTAGGTAAGGCTTCGATGGACTATGGAATAAGGATTGGCAAGAGCCTAAGCTTGGGGATTCCCAAGGCACCCCAAGGTAATATTCAAGGACAACCAAGACCCTAAGATTGGGGATGCCCCGGATGGCATCCCCTCTTTCGTCGTCGTTCATCGGTAACTTTACTTGGAGCTATATTTTTATTCACCACATGATATGTGTTTTGCTTGGAGCGTCATTTTATTTTCTTTAGCTTTGCTTGTTGTTTGAATAAAATATCAAGATCTGAAATTCCTAAATGGGAGAGTCTTCACATATTTACATAATTATTTAGCTACTCATTGATCTTCACTTATATCTTTCGGAGTAGTTTGTCCTTTGCTCTAGTGCTTCACTTATATCTTTTAGAGCACGGTGGTGGATTGTTTTAAAGAAACTTGAACTCTCATGCTTCACTTATATTATTTTGAGAATCGTTAATAGCATGGTAATTTGCTTAATGTTAATATACTTAGTGTTCAAGATATGTGAAACTTTCTTTTGAGTGAATTGAATACTAAGATAAATTTAATGCTTGATAATTGTTTTGAGATATGGAGGTAATAATATCAAAGTCGTGCTAGTTGATAATTGTGAACTTGAGAAATACTTGTGTTGAAGTTTGCATGTCCCGTAGCATGCACGTATGGGTAAAGTTGTGTAACAAATTTGAAACATGAAGTGTACCTGGCTTGTGCATCCTTATGAGTGGCGGTCGGGGACGAGCGATGGTCTTTTCCTACCAATCTATCCCCCTAGGAGCATGCGCGTAGTACTTAATTTTCGATGACTTCTAAATTTTTGCAGTAAGTATATGAGTTCTTTTGACTAATGTTGAGTCCATGGATTATACACACTTTTACCTTTCAGCCATTTGCTAGCCTCTTCGGTACCGTGCATTGCCCTT
Source organism: Aegilops umbellulata (assembly GCA_032464435.1). Taxonomy (NCBI): domain Eukaryota; kingdom Viridiplantae; phylum Streptophyta; class Magnoliopsida; order Poales; family Poaceae; genus Aegilops; species Aegilops umbellulata. Next base: position 355,866,427 of record CP136059.1, on the reverse strand, counting down.
TCTCACATTGAGAGTTGGTGCAAACTTCGCCGGTGCATCCAAACCCCGTGATATGATACGCTATTTCACACATAAACCTCCCTATATCTTCCTCAAAACAGCCACCATACCTACCTATCATGGCATTTCCATAGCCATTCCGAGATATATTGCCATGCAACTTCCACCATCATCATCATCATCATGACATGCTTTACTTTTGTCATATTGCCATTGCATGATCTAGTAGTTGACATCGTATTTGTGGCAAAGCCACCATGCATTATTTTTCATATATGTCACTCTTGATTCATTGCACCATCCTGGTACACCGCCGGAGGCATTCATAAAAGATTCATATCTTGTTGTAGTATCGAGTTGTAATCATTATGTTGTAATCAATAGAAGTGTGATGATCATCATTATTAGAGCATTGCCCAATCAAAAAAAAGAGAGAAAGGCCAAAAAGAAAAAAAAGAAAGGCCCAAAAAAATAAAAAATAAAAAGGGCAATGCTACTATCTCTTTTTCCACACTTGTGCTTCAAAGTAGCACCTTGTTCTTCATGAAGTAAGTCTCATATATTGTGCTTCAAAGTAGCACCATGATTTTCATATAGTGAGTCTCATAAGTTGTCTTGTTCATACTAGTGGGAATTTTTCATTATAGAACTTGGCTTGTATATTCCAACGATGGGCTTCCTCAAAATGCCCTAGGTCTTCATGAGCAAGCAAGTTGGATGCACACCCACTAGTTTTCTTTTGTTGAGCATTCTTAGCTCTAGTGCATCAGTTGCATGGCAATCCCTACTCCTTGCATTAACATCAATCGATGGGCATCTCCATCTCAATCGATGGGCATCTCCATTAGCTCTAGTGACTTTCTTTTTTTGTCTTCTCCACACAATCCCCATCATCATATTCTATACCACCCATAGTGCTATGTCCATGGCTCGCGCTCATGTATTGCGTGAAGGTTGAAAAAGTTTGAGATTATTTGAGTATGAAACAATTGCTTGGCTTGTCATCGGGGGTATAGAAGTTGGGAACATCTTTGCGTGACGAAAATGAAGCATAGCTTAACCATATGATTTTGTAGGGATGAACTTTCTTTGGCCATGCTATTTTGAGATGACATAATTGCTTAGTTAGCATGCTTGAAGTATTATTATTTTTGTGTCAATATGAACTTTTCTCTTAAATCTTTCGGATATGAATATTCATATCACAAGTAAGAAGAATTACATTGAAATTATGCCAAAGTATCACTCCGCATCAAAAATTCTTCTTTTTATCATTTACCTACTCGAGGACGAGTAGGAATTAAGCTTGGGGATGCTTGATACGTCTCCAATGTATCTATAATTTTTATTGCTCCATGCTACTTTATCTACTGTTTTAGGCAATATTGGGCTTTATTATCCATTTTTATATTATTTTTGGGACTAACCTATTAACCGGAGGCCCAACCCAGATTTGTTGTTTTATGCCTATTTCAGTATTTCGAGGAAAAAGAATATCAGACGGAGTCAAAACAGAACGAAATCAACTGGAGAAGTTATTTTTGGAAGGAAACCCACCTGATGGACTTGGACCCCACGTCAGAAGAGCCACGAGGTGGTCACGAGGGTGGAGGGCGCGCCCTCCCCCCTGGGCGCGCCCCCCTGCCTCGTGGGGCCCCCGTAGCTCCAACGACGTTCCCCCTTCACACATATATACCGTCATACCCTAAACCTTCCAAAACAGAAGATAGATCGGGAGTTCCACCGCTGCAAGCCTCCAGAACCACAAAAAACCAATCGGGACCCCTTTCCGGTACCCTGACGGAGGGGGGATCCATCTCCGGTGGCCATCTTCATCATCCCGGCGCTCTCCATGACGAGGAGGGAGTAGTTCACCCTCGGGGCTGAGGGTATGTACCCGTAGCTATGTGTTTGATCTCTCTCTCTCTCTCTCTCTCTCTCTCTCTCTCTCTCTCTCTCTCTTTCTCTCTCTCTCTCTCTCTCTCTCTCTCTCTCTCGTGTTCTCTCTCGTGTTCCTCTATGGCACGATCTTGATGTATCCCGAGCTTTGCTATTGTAGTTGGATCTTATGATGTTTCTCCCCCTCTACTCCTTTGTGATGAATTGAGTTTCCCCTTTTGAAGTAATCTTATCGGATTGAGTCTTTATGAGAACACTTGATGTATGTCTTGGTGATCAACTTGCGGGTTTCGTGACATTGGGAACCTATGCATAGGGGTTGGCACACGTTCTTGATTCTCCGGTAGAAACTTTGGGGCGCTCTTTGAAGTACTTTTATGTTGGTTGGATAAATCTGAGATTGTGTGATGCATATCGTATAATCATGCCCATGGATACTTGAGGTGACAATGGAGTATCTAGGTGACATTAGGGTTTTGGTTGATTTGTATCTTAAGGTGTTATTCTAGTAAAAACTACAGGGTTGTTTTTGACACTTATAGGAATAGCCCAACGGATTGATTTGAAAGAATAACTTTGTGGTGGTTTCGTACCCGACCATAATCTCTACGTTTGTTCTCCACTATTAGTGGCTTTGGAGTGACTCTTTGTTGCATGTTGAGGGATAGTTATATGATCCAACTATGTTATTATTGTTGAGAAGACTTGCACTAGTGAAAGTATGAACCCTAGGCCTTGTTTCCTATTATTGCAATACCGTTTACGCTCACTTTTACCACTTGTTACTTTGCTGTTTTTATATTTTCAGTTTACAAAAACCTATATCTTCTATCCATATTGCACTTGTATCACCATCTCTTCGCCGAACTAGTGCACCTATACAATTTACCATTGTATTGGGTGTGTTGGGGACACAAGAGACTCTTTGTTATTTGGTTGCAGGGTTGCTTGAGAGAGACCATCTTCATCCTCGCGCCTCCTACGGATTGATAAACCTTATTCGTCCACTTGAGGGAAATTTGCTACTGTCCTACAAACCTATGCACTTGCAGGCCCAACAACGTCTTCAAGAAGAAGGTTGTGTAGTAGACATCAGGTAGCACCCCACACGCTAGTACATTGAGGGTGCATTGAGGACAAACATCTTGCGCCTGAAGAACGCACTCGCGCACAATTCACCACTGCGCGGCGGCATGCACAGAAGGACGCACTCGCGCACACCCAGCACACAACACACACCAGCACACATGTACACCGGCGTCACCGCCTGTTGAGATGGACGGAGAGGCAGCCAACAAGCAGAGGCGGCTCGAGCCAAAACCGCATCTGGCGAGCCTAGACTTCATCAGCAGCCTCCCCGACGACATGCTGCTTGTCATCATCGGCCTCCTCCCTAGAAAATCTGTCGTGCGGACCGCCCTGCTCTCCCGGCGGTGGCGCCCCCTCTAGCGCTGCGTCCCCCTCAACCTCACCGTCGAGAGCTGCCTCTGCGATGGGGATTGCAAACGCATGGCCGCAGTCTCCAAGATCCTTTCATCGCACCATGGGCCAGCCATACGCCTTGACATCCGCATGTTCAGTACCAACTGCAAGGTCCAACCCAAGTTCAACGAGTGGTTCTTATCCCCCGCCCTAGATCAGCTCGAGGAGCTCAGCTTTGAAGCTGGACGATGTCGCTCTCTGCCACTGTCCGCGCTCCTCCTCACGCCAACGCTGCGCCGCGCCAGCTTCAGCTCCTACTATCTTCCCCAGATTAATGTCGCGCCCGCCCTTCTTCTCCCTCAACTCAAGGAGCTCGACCTCTTTGACGTTGTCATCTTGAACAAGGCTATGGAGCACCTGCTCCGCAGCTGTACTGCGCTCGAGTACCTTCGTCTTGACCAGATCCACGGGTTCATTAGCCTCCACATCGCCTCGACAAATCTCCGATGGATTTATGTGTCTTGCTGGCCCTGCAACAAGACATCAATTGGGAAGAGATCACTGCAGCTGTTCCATGTTATGGTCATTGAGAATGCGCCTTTGCTTGAGAGATTGCTAGTATCGGATCTAGAAGGTCCAACAAAAATCAGTGTCATTGACGCGCCAAAATTGACAGCGTTGGTGTACTCGTCTGCCAAATTCTCCGAACTCTTTATTGGATCCGTAATTGTTCAGGTACAACACTCATCTTCTTCTCCGTCTTCTTGAAATTCACATTTTAAATTTTCTTCTTGATGTATTTACGACCGTCTTCTAGAAAATGATTCCCACAAGCTTGACCCATTCCATGCGCACAGTGAAGATCTTAGCACTAAAATCTATCGGCCCCAATCTGGATCAAGTTGTTGGATTCCTTACATGCTTTCCGTGCACGCAGAAGCTACTCATCGAGGTTGAAACTTCTTTCCTATAAGTAAACGGTAATCACAACGTAGCTCAATTTTTTCGTAATTTTCCCAAATTACGATGACAAGTGTAGTGTTCAAAACTGCATCTACGCACTGCACCGAAAGAAATGTTTTTAGTATTTTTTCTCACGTGATCACCTGCATCGTTTTTATGTTGTACTACTATAGTAGCCTAGGCTAGTCATAGTGGAAAGTAACTTAGGCTACTCGAGTAACTCTATGGTTACCCTAAGAGCAAGTACAACCTCTGTCCTGGTTTACTCTTCCAATTTTGTAGTATCAAAATTTGACCATAGATTTAACTGACAAAATGTTAATGCATGTCACTAAGAACTATATCGTTCGATTCGTATTTGAACATAATTTCAAATGGTGTAATTTTTAGTGACATGCATTGGTATTTTCTTAGGTAAATCTATGGTTAAAATTTTATACTAAATACGAGGTAGTATTCCCTCCGTCCCAAAATTCTTGTCTTACATTTGTTTAGATACAGATGTATCTAACACTAAAATGTAACTAGATACATCCGTATTTATACAAATTTAAGACAAGAATATTGGGACGGAAGGAGTACAAAAGTGGGCTATGTAGGCCAAAACATGTGCCAAATTCACTTGTGATGCATTTGGCATTGATGCCCCTCCATTGCTCACCTGGTGCCCCAATCTGGATGACATACTTTGCTCCGGTGCCAAATTTACTCAAGCGATGAAAAACCACTGCGTGGGAGAGAGAGAGATGACTGAGGCAATAAAAAACACTTGTTTGGGAGAGTGAGAGGCTGGTGTAGTTGGTTTGATTGATTTGTTTATACATGTGGGTCTGTGTGCACAGCGGTGCCAACTCTCTCACATCGCGAGAGCGGTGCCAAAATCTTTTGATTTGACATCGATGCATATCATGTGGCATACTTTTGCGAAATATGGCATTGGCCACATAGTGGAAGGCAACAAATGCCCAAGCTCTTCACGTGCTCCTAGTTAAATGAGAGGAAACAGAAAAAGAGAGAGAGAGAGAGAGAGTGAAAAAATATCACTAGCCAGCCAACCCTATCGTATGAGTGAATGATATTGGTACCTCTTGGTGACACGGAAATCTTATGCAGACAGCTGCTCTAATATGTTCTCTTCTTTTGCAGATAAAAAAGACCCGAAAGTGAAAAATGTGCTACACTATAACAATCTCATCGAATGCCTTGATCTCCATCTTACAGAAATTGATTTGATCGACTACCGAGGCAGCACATCTGAGATTAAATTGGCCAGGTTCTTTGTTCTGGAGGCAAGTATGCTCAAGGTAATGAGGTTTGGTGTTCTGTGGCGCAACAATGAATGGCGTGCTAATCACCACAAGCGTCTAAGCCTAAATGAAAAAGTCTCCGCAGAAGCTGAATTTGTTTTTGAAACATCAAGTGGCCAGAGACTCGAAAACTTATTTGCCTATTAGTGACTTGTCAGGGCGGTGGATTTTAGTTTGTACGATAATGCTGCATCCACCTAAAGTAACGAAAGTTCTTACGTAAACTTCCTAGTAATTCCATCTTCATAGGTGCAGCATTACTCCTAACATTTGTAATATCAGTTTGAAACTTGTAATATTGCCATGTCATATTCCTCCGTTTTCAAAATCCTGCGAATCAAATAGGTCCTGAGTTGGTGATGATGTTGTGCCTCCCATCTTTCACCAATAGCCGTCGGATCTAGATCTGACGCATACAAACCAAGCTTCTCTATTTTTGCAAAAAGATGCACACACTTGTTCCCTATTTACAAACAACTCATTGTCTCTCACAATCAGCCTTATCTCCTCCCCACCACATCTAGAAGGCCGTGGAAAAATCTAGCACGATGGCCGCTGCCGGAGCCGTCCACCCCCAATCTTGGTGTTCCGTGCAATGCACGGGCATCTACGCACGGGAAATTATGTCGAACAGGGCTAGTTGTAAGCAGGCTATCTCTATAGCCATGATGATAGTGACTGCAGACGGTGAGGCTGACTATGGTATGCCAAACACGGCACCTATACTCAGGTGTCATCTTCGGCGCAGGGTCTTGTCACTTCACTGTGAGGAGCACCACATAATAATTGGACCAACGGGTAGTACAGTGCTAGTACTCCTACTACTACATTGGTAGTACTACTACTAGTACTAGTAGAACCACCGTATGGATTTAGGAGTACTACCACGTCCATCTGGATTTTAGTATTTGACTAGCAATATCTAGTAATGCATGTCACAAAAAATGTACTACTCCCTCTGTAAATAAATACATGGTGTTTTATTCCTATCGGCGAGAGAACTTAATGTTTTTTGCTAACTAGAGTACTAATAGGATTACATGCAATGAACTAAACACTGCATGTCATGTTTGGTAGTCTCATGTCATTGAAAGCATGCACAGCCCACATCTCTCATTAGTTGATATGTCACGAAATAAGAAACAGGGAGGGACTTAATCTACCGTGCCTACGTATTTTGGGATTATTTGGTTTTCGTAAGGTGACTTACACAACATTGTTGTTTACCTGCATTAACATTTTATTAGTTAAATCAAAGGTCAAAACTTGGCGCAAAATGCAAAAGGGACAAATAAACCAGTAAATGTCAAACTTCTCCCATTTGGCCCTAACTAGAGGTCCGGTGAGATTACTCTACTGCACCGGCACGGAGGGGGACGCAGCTTCATTGACTCACGGCAACTGCCTTTGGGTGAATGACACGTGGGCCCAGGGGGTGGCTGGCCCACCTATCATATAGCCAAAGGAAGGTGCAGTAGAGGGACGAGGAGTAGTACAAAATCCTATGCACCTACACAAGCTAACCAAAGGGCAAGAGTGATCACTCGAATCGCAAGATTAGTTGACTAGAAGCTAAGCTAGACCCATGGAGGCGATGAGCGCGAGCATCAGCCGGCTGTGCCGGATGGTCCACGACGCCGGCCTGCAGCCCGGCATCGAGGAACGTCTCTAGGTAGTATTGCTTGAGGCCGCCAGGACGAGGGGCCGCTTGGACGACATCTTCGTCTCCTTGTTCGACGATTTCCTCGTCGGTTTCCTCGACAAGTTGACCGTCGTCAAGAAGCTTGCAAACGACTTTGATGTAAGCCTCCAACCGACATGCCCAGGCTCTGCGATGCCCGCCACCCTCAATGGCCACTATGGTGACAACCTCTTCGATGCACTGGTGGCCCTGCGACTACCCGCCGTCGCGCCAGAGAATGTCCACCTCGAGGTCACGCTCGCCGCGCAACGCTTAGCTCAGCAAGACACCATCGACATATTCACCCACGTCTATGCGCAAATCGTCCACAAGGACTATTACATGCAAGAGGAGGACGATAGGACACTGGCCTTCTTGGACCGCAGGGCAACCTTGGACGACACTGTTCAGAAGCACGTTGAGCTCGCTGCCAACGCTGCTGCTCCTCACACGTCGGTTGGTGACCCGACGCACTAGGGCGTGAGGATGTTGTTGATGGATCCGTATGTATTTTTATCTTTCCATTAAATCCATGTAGTAGTATATGATACTACAGTAATTATCTTACCTTTCGCATCAACTTCATAATTTTCATACGTACTCCATGGATGAACGGCGCCAGAACCAAACTTCTCATTACTCTAGGCAAAATCGTTATTTTCTATCTATCGGTCTCGCCATGAAGCAGAACCAAATTTTATAAGTTACGAGTTCAAAATGAAAAGCCTGCAGTGTTCGCGTCACACCCCCACATGGTTGGTCCGGCACACCGCTCAAGCGGGAATGCGTGCGGTGTTGCATTTTCACTTACAAGTGGGACCGCAGTTGAGCAAACCGACTATCAGCAAACCCCCACCCCGCCCACCGCGCGATGGCTGAGAAAACAGGAGGGAGAAGAGATGGCTGTAGCATGGACTCCAAGAAAATTGGTGTCGGATGGGACTCGTGTGGGTGGCGTGTGTCGTACTGCTAGACGTGAATGCTAGTTATGGCCCATGCCACCCCACTATATCGAGCCTACATCGAGGTATGGTGAACAAATTTCCTGCAGTCCATGCTCAGCCCTCCTCTGTCTCTCTTCTCACCCAGCCAACGGACACGCGGAGCCCATCGTCTGTTTGCTCACATGCGGCCCCACATGTCAGTGAAAACGCAAGAGGACCCACTGAACCTGCACATCTTTCACCTCGACGTGCTGGTGATGAAAAACAAATCCAATAAAGATCTTCGGTGGCCGCTTTCGGAGTTACTCAAGAGTAGTAAGATTCTATTTATAGTTCAACCCAAGAGGCACATCTCGTGGCTTCAACTACCACTCTATTTTCTTTCATGACACGACATGGATGCTGGATGCCCCATGTGTCGGAAAAAGGAGGAAGAACCCGACCAAATCTTCGGTTGTGCTCTTGGATTAGACTAGTTGTGCTAACTTAAAAAAATTATTGTGTACTCCCTCCATTCCAAAATACTTGACTTCCATTTGTCCAAAAATGGATGTACCTATATACTAAAACATGTCTAGATACATATATATTTTGACAAATAGAAGGCATGTATTGTGCAACGGACAGAGTAGAATGGACGCAAGTTTTTGTATTGGGAAGAAGAGTATATCCATATATTGATAGAGCACAATTTAGTAGATGTTCTATCACTTTTAGCTAGCACAGAGGCTAGAGATGAGATTAGTGCACTTGTCGATACTCCTACTAGAATAGAGGCTAGACATGAGACTAGATGCGAGGAAGCAACGTATACTTCTTTACACTCGAAGAAGAAAGAAGCACGCAAGATCGAGCCTCCGCAGATCAACAATGAATGCATCGAGAAGGCACTAATATAACTTACAGGAGTAGTAAAATGTATTCTTATGGTTCTTGTTTTCTTTGGTCTTGCTTTTCTAGTCAAAATTATCGTTGGAGTTCATGCAAAACGGAGGTCCGTTTGGGATCGTCCGTTGGAGTTGGCCTTACAAGTGGGACTGCAGTTAAGGAAACCGACTATCAGCAAACCCCCACCTCACCCGCCGCGCAATGGCTGAAGTTAGAGAAACGACGAGGTTGAAGAGATTGCTCTAGCACGGACTCCAAGAAATAATATGGTGTCAGATGGATGTCGTGGTGGTGGCGTGTGCCGTACTCCTGGACGTGAATGCTTGTTCTGGCCCATGCCACCCTACTACTCATACTACTTACTCCTACAATATAGTACTAGTATCGAGGATTCGAGGTGCTAGTTACGTACAACGAACACATTAACATATGGCTACAGTAAAAACACCCGCCCGATACGCGAAGCATGTGAAGCTAGTACAAATAGTGTACTACTATTGTTGATTGGCCTCATCCGATAACCTGTTGCAATGCACGTACAATTATGTATTCAGAAAATATATTTTTGCCTCGCGCACCACTCACTCAGAGAAGCGACTCGAAAGCCATTCATAAATTTAGTAAGTTTATCGCATGCATATCATTTTATTACATACAACAGGTCATCAACCCACATCGACAATGAGGATACATTATAAATACTAAAATTTTCACCATAGAACAAATAACAAGCAATGAAATGAACTTCAACTCAACCATTCCTCGGTGTTGGAAACGCTTGCTTTGAACCACAAGTGATTCTCTAGGACGGGCCATGCATTGTCAATATGGAGACCAACGCAGGACTGATCATCCAGGCTGAAGCGGCCTAATATATCAGTACCAGGGTAGGGAACCACCCAAATGTCCGAGGTATAGACACAGTTGCTTCTCATAAATGGTACTAGTAACGTTGTGTCAACAGCAGTAGGATCGCCTTTCACCATCATCGGATAGTTTTGTCCAAGGAAGCGCGAGTTTTCTCCAAGACTATCAATTCTGTACCAGGGAGAAGGAGTTGGCGCTAGCACACTAGTATCCATCCCGAATACCATGCAACGTGTGTTGGAGTATGTCCACAGAGTGCGACCATGGGAGACTACACCTGCTTCCTTAGCAGTAACATCATCAGTGGGTTGTACACACACAAGAAGAGGTTATCCATCGGAATTAGTTGCCAGGCGCCACAGAGTATATGGGCGCTGCTCGTCCTCATGCTCGTGATCATCACATTCGTCATCTCCCCCTTGGCTATAAAAATTTTCAAGTATAGGTGGTGGGATGTTCACAGGACCTTGGAAACACAAGAAGAAGGTTCATTAGTAAAGGGAAACTTGCTAACCCGCATGCATGTGGATGAAACAATTATAATTACGGTGGAAGACAAACGTACCAAAACTACGAGGATCCCACGCAAAAACAGTGCCACGAGTGGTGGCAGCAAACACAAGGCCCTCGTATTGAATTGCATCATAGTACTCATCCATGTACAGAAACTGATTTTTGAGCAATATCCATCGAGTCAAACCACCAAGGACGGCAACAAGCTTGTCAAAGATAGCAACAACTTCAAAGTTGTTGTAATTCCAAGAGCGGTTGGGAACTCAAAAAATTGCTATCTTCCGTAGAAGATAGTCACCATGATCGTATTTGAACTTGCGTACAATACCGGTGTGCTCAACCTCTGGGCAGTCTGCTGAGATTTTTGGAAGTCGAACCCGATCATGAGTGTACACATTCACAAGTTCCCACTCGCAGTTGGACCCAATGTAAACAACCCAATCTCCATTTGCGCCCACCCAAGACTTGCCCCCAAGCGATGGCATCTTAACATCATACATATCATTATCAAGCGGCATCAACTTGCACAGGGCGAGGCCTCCGTCGTGCCGGCGCCAGTCATCAGGGTCAAGGCGAAGAAGATAGGGGAGATCAAACCGCTCCTTGACTCTTGGGTTCCTTGTAATGATGTTATTAGTTGAGTCGAGAATAGGCTTGAACGAACCTGCCATGCTAGACGAGGTGATGACGTTGCACCGATCAATGAGTTCCTCCACCACGTCATCTTTTAGATCAGGGCAAGAATAACGGGCTCGTTTCCGGCCTGTTCCCTCCATGGAGAAGACAATCGAACAATGGCAGAAGATAGGGTGAAGGGCTGAAGGAAAATGGAGGAGGGAGAGGAAGAGCGTGCGACAGCAGTTCCAAATCAAGAGGGAAAGGCGAAGAGTCGGTGGACGGTTGCGAGTTTGCCACGGTTCACGAAGAGGCGCCCCGGCCTACATGTCCGTTCGGAAATACTCCTACTACTCGTCGCCGTCTCAATGATATGTTGGAACGGGACCACATGTCAACGAAACACGGTGTGTAATTTCTCGTGCAAAATGCGATCTAGCCGCGTTGGCCCGAGGTGCCGCATTAGTTATCGACCTTTATTTTTTTTAATGGCGTTCCGATCAGTTTTGAAGCACGACTAACTGGTACTATACGCAGAGAAAATATAAACTACTCTACCACTACTCCACCTCCAGTACTAGTAGTATAAAAAAGATATATAGGCTGGAGCTTCAGCGCTTTCTTGCTAAGGGCTGCCTACTTGCTTCTCACACTACCACCCTCTCTCCAGATCTAAAAAAGACGGCCCCTCTCTCCCTCCTCATTGGTGGTCACAGATCCACCGGGGAAGAAAGGACGTGCAGCGTTGACGCACTCGTCGTCGGCAAGCGAGGTCACGCACTGACGACAAGGCCGTCCTCTCAGACCTACCGCCTGCACGGGACGGCCTCCGTCCCCAAGCTCGCTGTGGTAGTGTGTGCGGAGGACGACGACCACGAGCGAAGCCACTTCCCGCTGACCCTCAGGTATGCTACCTCTTTTTGAACCATAACCTTGTTCTATTGCCCCATCTGCCACGTCATTGCATGTGGATCTTTTTCCATTCCACCATCTTCCCAATTTGCTATCCTCTGCTCTGCTGGCCACGCAGACGAAAACCATAATTTGCACTATTAAAGGAAACCCTACTTCATGCAGACTAATCCATGTCTGGGTTGAATAAGGAAAGGAAGGGAGACTATACTATCCAAGAGAGTGGGCATCGAACCCGCATCAAGGTTGAAAAGGGGAAAATCAGTAGCTAAGGAACGAGTCTCGTGTCTCTTGGTTGAAGAAGGGTAGAAAGGCATGACAACGCAATAGAGAATGACCAGGTCGATCGGTTTGTTGTCCTCGCATAGGAAAAAGGTGGCTAAAGAGAACAAAAATGGGACGTAATCCACATATGTTGCCTGGATATTTGTTGCTCTGGGCAACCATACCTCCCTCACCACTTTCCGTCCGTGGAGGTACATCGTACTGGTGCGCCCACTGTCCGAATGGGCCTCCCATGCTCTTATTGCCACTTTTTTTGATGTTAGTATAACTGTAGGATCGGAAGTATGTCTAGAGGGGGGGTGATTAGACTACTTGACCAAATAAAAACTTAACCTTTTCCCAATTTTAGTTCTTGGCAGATTTTAGCTACTTTAGGTCAAGTCAAGCAATCATCACACAATTCAAGCAAGCATGCAAAGAGTATATAGGCAGCGGAAAGTAAAGCATGCAACTTGCAAGAATGTAAAGGGAAGGGTTTGGAGAATTCAAACGCAATTGGAGACAAGGATTTTTTTGTCGTGGTTCGGATAGGTGGTGCTATCCTACATCCACGTTGATGGAGACTTCAACCCACGGAGGGTAATGGTTGCGCGAGTCCACGGAGGGCTCCACCCACGAAGGGTCCACGAAGAAGCAACCTTGTCTATCCCATCATGGCCATCGCCCACGAAGGACTTGCCTCACTAGCGGTAGATCTTCACGAAGTAGGCGACCTCCTTGCCCTTACAAACTCCTTGGTTCAACTCCACAATCTTGTCGGAGGCTCCCAAGTGACACCTAGCCAATCTAGGAGACACCACTCTCCAAGAAGTAACAAATGGTGTGTTGATGATGAACTCCTTGCTCTTGTGCTTCAAATGATAGTATCCCCAACACTCAACTCTCTCTCAAAGGATTTGGATTTGGTGGAAAGAAGGTTTGAGTGGAAAGCAACTTGGGGAAGGCTAGAGATCAAGATTCATATGGTAGGAATGGAATATCTTGGCCTCAACACAAGAGTAGGTGGTTCTCTCTCAGAACATATGAGTTGGAAGTGTAGATGTGTTCTGATGGCTCTCTCCAGGAGTGAAGAGGAGGTGGAGGGGTATATATAGTCTCCACACAAAATCCAAACCGTTACACACAATTTACCAATGTCGGTGGGACCGAATCAACAAACTCGGTCGGACCGAAATAGTAAACCTAGTGAACGTTAGAGATTTTCGGTGGGACTGACATGCAACTCGGTAGGACCGATATGGTTAGGGTTAGGGCATAACGTAATCTCGGTAAGACCGGTTTGGTAATAAGCTAACCAGAGAGTTGGTCAGGCAAACTCGGTGGGACCGATTTGCTCTTTCGGTGAGACCAAAAAGTTACAGAAGGGAAACAGAGAGTTTGCATTGCAATCTCGGTGGGACCGATCCGCTCTTTCGGTGACACCAAAAAGTTACGAAAAGGAAACAAAGAAATTGCAATCCCATCTCGGTGAGACCGAGATCCCTATCGGTAAAACCGATTTGCTAGGGTTTGGCAGTGGCTTATGACATGTGAAACTCGGTGGCGCCGGATAGAAAGAATCGGTAGGACCGAGTTTGGCTTTGGGTTTAGGTCAAGAGTGGATATGAGAAAGTAGCTGAGGATTTTGGAGCATATCATTAAGCACATGAAGCAAAGGGCTCATTAAGCAACACCTCATCCCTCCTTGATAGTATTGGCTTTTCCTATGGACTCAATGTGATCTTGGATCACTAAAATGTAAAATGAAGAGTCTTGAGCTTTTGAGCTTGAGCCAATCCTTTGTCCTTAGCATTTTGAGGGTTCCACTTTCACCATCCATGCCATGCCAATCATTGAGCTTTCCTAAAATAATCATCTTGGAATAGCATTAGCTCATTGAGCTATATATTGTTATGAATTACCAAAACCACCTAGGGATAGTTGCACTTTCAATCTCCCCCTTTTTGGTAATTGATGACAACATATAGATCAAAGCTTCGACAAATGATAATAAGAATGAAATATATCGTCGCTTTGAGAAGTATGTGATAAGTAAGAGCTCCCCGTAAATTTGTGCATATATAAAATTTGCTTTGGACTGCAAATGCACAAAGAGTTAGAATCATGGATTACTCTTCCATGTCACATACATCTTGGTGGATAATCACATAAGATAGATAAGATTATCAAGCATGCATAAGTGAATGATCACATAAGATAGATAAGATATATCAAGCATGCATAAGTGTAGCTTATGATCAAACACATGATCATCAATGTCTCACAAGCATATCATAGTATCTCAACCAAAAGCAAACATAGTTTGAAAAACCACCAAATAAAACAAGAGAGAATAAAAGCAACACTCTCTCTCGAAGCCTATGATCTATACATTTTTCTCCCCCTTGGAAACAAGTTACCAAAAAGTTCCTAGAAAATGCATAGTGCTAGATCGACTCTCAGGCTAGATCTTCTGGTGGTGGTGGTGTCTGGATCACTCCAAGGACGAAGGCTTCTGTAGACGTGGTTGGAGCTGGAGCTGAAGTAGATGCTAGAGCTGGTTGGGCTGGTGCTGTGGCTGGAGCTGAGGTGGTGGCTCTGGTGTCAGGAACTGGCACTGCAGTTGACCTCTGAGCTCGTGGCACTCTGGCAAATGCATCAGTTGTAGTCTTCCCTTTCCTCTCCTGCATGTCATCCTGAAGTTGCTCCACTGCAGACTGAATCTCTATTACTTTGACATCCAAGTCATAGAACTTTTGTTCTACGATTCTCTCTAAGCTCTCCTGATTCTGAGTGAGGGTGGCCAGTCCTTTCTCAATCCTCAATGTGGATGCAATCAAGTAACTAAGCTGCTCTTGCTTGGTTTTCAAGAAATACTCAGATGCCTCCTCTTGAGTTGGCATCTTGGCAGCTTTCTCCTTCCTTGCCTTCTCCTTCTTAGCTTGTGCATGAGCTGAAGATGGTTCATCCTTGTTCATCACAACTTGATTATCTTCAAAGTTTGGATGAAGAGGCAAATGTTCCTTGTCCAATAAGTATATGCCTGTGCCCATCTTGGAGTTGATAAGCTCTTGGATCTGAGGGGCATAACCACAACTCCTCTTCGATCTGGTGCAGTCCTTTTGATAGTTTCTACCATGAGGCTCATTACCTTGAACTTTTGTGGCACATCAAAGATATTAAGCAAGTTGATTGCATGGCCTCTGATCATCTTGTGATCACCTGACTTGGGCAACAGAGTGTGCCTCAGAATCCAATTTATGGTTGGCAACCCTGACAGAAGATAATGTACTGATCCAAACTTGAAAGTATCAAGTGCCTTGTTTGTGATCTCCTTGTACATGTTGGACATAGAGTTGTGGTCCATCTTCTTCTTGGCATATATATCTAGGTCATCCTCATGCTCCTCTGGGGCATTGATGAGCTGTGCCCACTCAGCAACTGTTGATTGGTACCTCGTACCTTCTGATATCCACACAATTCTTCCATCTGGATAGAAGTGTGCTGTGGAGTAGAACTGCATGATCAGCTCCTCATTCCACTTTGTGAGCTTCTACCCAACAAAGTCAGCTATTCCACAAGCCTTGAAGCTGTCTTGCACTCCAGGAAAGTGCTCTTCATTGTCCTTGATGTATTCCCAGTCAACCCATCTCATGTCACAAACAATGGGCTTCATATCAAATAAAACAGTCTCATAGAAGTCCTACTGTTCCTTAGTGTGGAACCTGTAGTCAACAGCAGTTCTTCTTCTGGTAGCATATGGGTCTTCTTCTCTCCACTTTCTCAGCACTGAGTCTCTTCTAATCTTCATGTCCTCAGCCACAGGATGAGCATCATTGTGGTCTGGGATCTTGGGCTTCAACTTTCTGAGTACTTGTCCTTCCTCTTCTTTAGCAGTGTCAGGCATTGGGGCCTTGCTCTTCTCAGCAGCTGGTATGCTTCTTGTGTTCCTCTTTGGAGCTGTCTTGGCCTTTGATGCAGCCTTGGGTGCTTCCTTGGGCTTGGATGTAGTAGCCCCTGATTTGGTAGCATCACCCATCAGCTTTGGCATCTTAGGTGCTGGTGCAGCAACCTCTTCTTCTTCAGAAGAAGAAGAAGAATGTTGTTCAAACTCAGCCATGGGATCAACTTTCTTGCACCATCTGCCCCTTTTTCTTTCCTTCTTTCCTTCAGCAGCAACTGGCCCTTTGGGTGCAGGCTTTTCAGGAATCTGAGTTGAGGCTCTGGCCTTTGGCATAGGCTGCCTCCCTGCTGACCTTTTGATTTTCATCCCTGGCTTGATCGCTGCAGCTGAGCCATACTCCTTCTTAAGCACAACTCTCTTAGAAGTGGCTTCCTCTTCTGCCACATAGTCCTCATCCTCTGATTCTGAGGTTCTTTTCTTCCTTTGTCTGGTGGCAGCTTTTGGCAAGTTACTGGGGGTGCTCCTGCTGTCTTCATTTGAAGAACTGGAGGGACTAGTGCCCTCACTCATGTGCACTTGCTATTCTGACACATTCTGGCTGTTACTCTGATCTGACATGATGAACAAGCTGACTGCTGACCCTGTGAATAGTTTATAGATGAGGTAGAGTGGATGAGCATCACAATATGCAGAGATTTTTGCAAAAGAATGATTCAAAATCTTAGTTTTAGTTTCCCACAGAAATCATTTCGGATCTACCGATTTTTAAACTCGGTGATACCGAAGCAGTTTTTGGAACCTAAACTAGTAAACTCACTCGGACCGAGTCACAGTTCGGTGGCACCGAGACTGCTAGGGTTTCACAAAGTTCCAAAATCGGTCACACCGATTAGTAATTCTCGGTCAGACCGAGTCTTACTTGTGCAATGGCATGAGCCAAATCGATGGGACCGAGTTTTTAAACTCGGCGGGTCCGAGATGGTTCCGGCGGAAACCTAACCCTAAAAATTTCGAATCAAACCTATTCTACGAATGCATTGATTGGATAGGAGTGTTTCAAACGTGGCTAGAATCAATACGATCACAATGTGCTAGGAGTCAGATTGGGGAATAGCACAAAGATCAAGTCCATACCCTAGTTCGGCGGAGACTCGCTACGGCGGCAACGGCGGGGTTGAATCCCGTTGACGGCGACGGAGAACAGCGACTGGAGGCGGCTGGCGGCGAGGAGACGATCCAGAGACCACGTTGGCAGAGCGAGCTATCGCGCGGGCGAAAGAGTTCGGAGATATTTCCAAATTTTTGCCCGTGTCTATATATAGCCCGACCCTGTCGGTGTGACCGAGTGGAACAACTCGGTGGTACCGAGATGCAAAACTTTATACAGTTATTGCAACTCGGTTTGACCGAATGGTTCAAATTGGTTGCACTGAGATTGAAAACATAGATCGACTTAATGATCTCGGTAGGACCGAAAGGGAGGTATCGGTCAGACCGAGAATCACAAAGAAGTTTTGGAAGTTTAAGTCTATGACGAATCGGGGATTCCGAGTGCTCCTCACACAGAGTGGTTCGAATCTGACTTGATCAAATTTTGTGATGTGGCATGAATAGAGTTTGAGATGAGAAAAGCATAGATAGCTGGAGAAGGTTCTTAGGCATTCTTGTCCATCCACTTGGCAAAAGAAAACAAAACCAAACAATCAAAACAACAAGTGGATGTCCTTGAATGAGTAAAATATGCAACCAACATGCTCACACAATAAAATGGCAATTGAAATATGTGACAAGGCATGCACAACCAATTCTAGCATCTATCAAGCAATTGGCGATGACTAGGTCATCTATATATGAGTATATTGACTTTGGAGTCAAATGAGAACACTTGATCATAGGTCATACTCATCGTTTAAGCTCAAGTGGGGTTACCACATTTACATAAAGCATTGTTGTGTTCACATCATTAGAGTTGCTTAAGCTCAAGTCTTAGAGTAAAGCTCCCCCTAGATGTGATATCCCCCCTAAGAGGGATGAACTAACCTTGGGTTTTGTCGATGATGACTTCATGTAGATGTTGAAGATGTGGATGCTCAATGTTGATGTAGATCACTTGGAGCTATCCATTTGAGTGAATTGCACTTTCAATACCTACATGGGTTAGTCCCACAAGGAACAAACAAGGATATCCATAGACATAGAATGATGCACACACAAGATGATGTCCATGAAAACTTTTAGGTTACCTTGTCCCTTGACTTACCAACAAGAGGGTTTGTGACTCCTTGAACTAGTGCAAGATGTGGAAGTTGATTGCACTTGTTCTTGCCAAAATGATAAGAGTGAAGTATGTTGGCGGAGTCACCTTCAAGAACTTTCTAGTTCTTCTTCTTTTGGATCCACACCATCTTGATGGGAATCCTTGGAGTTGTAGTCGTACTTGATGAAGTGGAACTTGAAGTAGTCTTGGGAATCCACTTGACTATGGTCTTAGGAGCTTCTTCAAATGCATCAATTTCCTCTTGAAGCTTGTCCTTGCCTTTTTGCTTGTAGTCTTGTGGTGGAAGATCATCTTGAGTTTGTGTCCCCTTGAAAGAAGTAGGATCATACTTCTCTTGTTGTGGAACAAACTTTGTCTTGGGGTATTGATCTTCTTCCCACTCAACTCCATTGGCATTGAACTTTCGTTCAAAACCAACACCTTGATTATTCCGGTGCCTTCCTTGCTTGCGTACAATTACCTCGAATTGCTAACTCCCGGCAAGACTTTTGTACACTCCTTTCTCTATAATTCCCTTCAATAAGCTATTTTCTTGCTCAAGTGTAACTTGGCTAAGAGAATCATTAGTGGAATCAAGAGAAATACTAGAAGCAACAATATTGGATTTAACATGATCATTGTTACTACTAGAGGAAGAATCTTTCTTGTTCTTGTTACTAGACTTGACTTGAGGCATGTAAGTGGATAAGAGTAAACGCTTGGCAATGTAAGAAGAACTTTTCTTGCGGAGATCATCATTGATTGCCTTTAAAAACTCATGTTCTTGCTCAAGATTGAGCTTTTCAAAGCGTAACTTCTCATGAGCTCTTAAAAGTTCTTGATGATCTTCGAAGATAGTTTCATGAGCTAACTTAAGAGTGTTTAGTTCTTTAGTTAGAGCCTAAATTTTCTTCCTATCATTGTCATTCGTTTTATCTTGATTAGCATGATTTATTGACGTTTCATCATAGTATTCACCACTAGAGTTGTCAAAAAGTAAATCATCATCGCCTAACAAGTCATCTTCATCACTATTAAAATCAACATACTCAGGGTGAGTTACCTTAGGACCTTTGGCCATGAAGCATCTTCCAATTCCTTCATTGGGTGAATCAAATATGTCGTGGGAGTTGGTTGACACAAGTGCTAGTCCGGCAACACCTTCATCTTGAGTATATTCGGAGTCGGAGTGATAACTTCTCTCGGAGTGGTTGTCGGAGTCGGAGCCGGATACCCATTCACCAACATGAGCTTGATGTCTTCGCTTTGTGTAGCTCCTTGATGATTTTTCCTTCCTTTCCGAATCCTTGATTCTCCGTGAGTGTCTTCGTTCATAACGATCATCTCTACTCCTTCTCTCTCGTGATGGTGATTCCTCTCTTTTGCTTCTTCTTTTTGGAGAATCTTCTCTTCTTTTGTAGGGAGCCGTACACTCATTGGAATAGTGTCCGGGTCTTCCACAATTGTAGCAGTTTCGCTCTCGACTAGAAGATCTTTTGTCATTGTAGGACCTTGACTTGGAGCTTCTATCTTTGTTTCTACTCTTGTAGAACTTGTTAAAGATTTTCACCATTAAGCTCAATTCTTCATTGAAGTTTTGTTTCTCACTTGATGATGTGGGGGTTTCACATGAGGCTTTGTAGGCACCACTTGATTTGTTGTGAAGTTCCTCTTTATCCTTGAGTGACATCTCATGAGCAACAACTATTCCAATGACCACCGTTGGCTTGAGATCTTTGTAATTGGGCATCATTTGGATCAATGTGCACATGGTATCATATTTTCCATCCAAGGCTCCTAGGATCTTCTTGATGATGAATCTATCGGTCATCTCTTCACTCCCTAAGCCGGCAATCTCGTTTGTGATGAGAGCAAGCCTAGAGTACATTTCAGCGACACCTTCACCATCCTTCATTTTGAACTTGTCAAGTTGACTTTGAAGCACATCCAATTTGGATTCCTTGACGGAGTCGGTACCTTCGTGCATATCGATCAAAGTATCCCAAATTTCCTTTGCATTCTCAAGATGGCTGATTTTGTTGAATTCTTCGGGGCACAATCCGTTGAAGAGAATATCACAAGCTTGAGCGTTGTATTGTAGCATCTTCAACTCATCCGCAGTAGCTTCACGGTTTGGTTCTTTCCCGTCGAAGAAGTCACCTTGCAAACCAACACACACAATAGCCCAAACGGCGGGGTTATGTCCGAGAATATGCATTTTCATTTTATGCTTCCAACTAGCAAAATTAGTACCATCAAAGTAAGGACCTCTACGGTGATAATTTCCCTCGCTAGACACCATACTCTCCTAGGTTGTGAAACCAAGGCTATGACCACCAAAAGCTATGGAAAGCAAAGCAAATGGATACCAAAGCTCTGATACCACTTGTAGGATCGGAAGTATGTCTAGAGGGGGGATGATTAGACTACTTGACCAAATAAAAACTTAACCTTTTCCCAATTTTAGTTCTTGCCAGATTTTAGCTACTTTAGGACAAGTCAAGCAATCATCACACAATTCAAGCAAGCATGCAAAGAGTATATAGGCAGCGGAAAGTAAAGCATGCAACTTGCAAGAATGTAAAGGGAAGGGTTTCGAGAATTCAAACGCAATTGGAGACAAGGATTTTTTTGTCGTGGTTCAGATAGGTGGTGCTATCCTACATCCACGTTGATGGAGACTTCAACCCACGGAGGGCAACGGTTGCGCGAGTCCACGGAGGGCTCCACCCACGAAGGGTCCACGAAGAAGCAACCTTGTATATCCCATCATGGCCATCGCCCACGAAGGACTTGCCTCAGTAGCGGTAGATCTTCACGAAGTAGGCGATCTCCTTGCCCTTACAAACTCCTTGGTTCAACTCCACAATCTTGTCGGAGGCTCCCAAGTGACACCTAGCCAATCTAGGATACACCACTCTCCAAGAAGTAACAAATGGTGTGTTGATGATGAACTCCTTGCTCTTGTGCTTCAAATGATAGTCTCCCCAACACTCAACTCTCTCTCACAAGATTTGGATTTGCTGGAAAGAAGATTTGAGTGGAAAGCAACTTGGGGAAGGCTAGAGATCAAGATTCATATGGTAGGAATGGAATATCTTGGCCTCAACACAAGGGTAGGTGGTTCTCTCTCAGAACATGTGAGTTGGAAGTGTAGATGTGTTCTGATGGCTCTCTCCACGAGTGAAGACGAGGTGGAGGGGTATATATAGCCTCCACACAAAATCCAACCGTTACACACAAATTACCAATCTTGGTGGGACCGAATCAACAAACTCGGTCGGACCGAAATAGTGAACCTAGTGACCGTTAGAAATTTTCGGTGGGACTAACATTCAACTTGGTAGGACCGATATGGTTAGGTTAGGGCATAACATAATCTCGGTGAGACCGATTACACAAACTCGGTGAGACCGATTTGGTAATAAGCTAACCAGAGAGTTGGTCAGGCAAACTCGGTGGGACCAATTTGCTCTTTCGGTGAGACCGAAAAGTTACAAAAGGGAAACAAAGAGTTTGCATTGCAATCTCGGTGGGACCGATCCGCTCTTTCGGTGAGACCGAAAAGTTACGAAAAGGAAACAGAGAAATTGCAATCCCATCTCGGTGAGACCGAGATCCCTATCGGTAGAACCGATTTGCTAGGGTTTGGCAGTGGCTTATGACATGTGAAACTCAGTGGCGCCGGATAGAAAGAATCGGTAGGACCGAGTTTGGCTTTGGGTTTAGGTCAAGAGTGGATATGAGAAAGTAGCTGAGGATTTTGGAGCATATCATTAAGCACATGAAGCAAAGGGCTCATTAAGCAACACCTCATCCCTCCTTTATAGTATTGGCTTTTCCTATGTACTCAATGTGATCTTGGATCACTAAAATGTAAAATGAAGAGTCTTGAGCTTTTGAGCTTGAGCCAATCCTTTGTCCTTAGCATTTTGAGGGTTCCACTTTCACCATCCATGCCATGCCAATCATTGAGCTTTCCTGAAATAATAATCTTGGAATAGCATTAGCTCAATGAGCTATATGTTGTTATGAATTACCAAAACCACCTACTGATAGTTGCACTTTCAATAACGCCAGCAGTCAAGTCACGCAATGCTACTGCTAAAGTGATGCCACATTTAACTAATGCCGCTCTCAGTCTAATGCCACCGATAAATTTAAGCAATGCCATTTAATGTCACTGGATTACTTCAGGGTTAGCTGTTGATTGTGGATGTATTAAAGATTTTTTAGCTAAGGCATTCTAATGTTGTTGCACAGCCAGTATACCAACGATGAAACTTGTTACTACCTTTAGATTTTTGCACGGTTAATGCTTATAGATTACATACCTCACTTTCATGAGATAAGTTAATTTTTGTACAGTGTCACCAAAATGCCAAGGCGCTGATGTCATTTCATTTTGGTTAAACTGCACAGACAATTATGAAGACAAGAGGAAAGGTCAAGAGTGGGCACCTCCTCCCCCGCCTGTTCTCTTGAGTCATTCGATCAAGTTTTTATGCTTGATCGATTATCAAGATTGGGATAGCAATTTTTAAGGTCCCCTCGAGTTCGAAATGATATTTACCTTGGAGGTACATGGTTTGCAATTTTTTTATACTGGCATTAGTTAATAATGCTAGTTACCTTAAGACTTTTGTATTTGGTTTAATTCTCATGCACAGCTAGTATACCAATGCTGAAACTTGTTACCTTTACATTTTGTATTCTTAGTTCTTATAGAAACGTGCTAGCGCTAGAGTTTATTGAAATCTGTTCAGTAAAACCATTGTACTGTACCTTGTAATAAACTAACTACTCTACTATTGCACTAGCCACTGGATTAGTGTATATTTGTAGTATTCGAATGGTGTTGCATTAGCGTATGGACATAAATAAAGTGTGGAGAGCTTTCCCAGATATGTGCTCAAGAAAACTACTACATGTTTTTCTAAATACTAGACGTTTTGGTACTTTAAATTGAACCGCGAAAACGTCTTATATTAAGGAACAAAGGGTGTAGAGTTCTAGTCACACCTTTGTTAAAATTAATGTTCATTATGTTATCACAGGAGGTCTGTATGTTTGTCTCTAATGCCTGTCGACTACATACCTGACATCATGATGTAATGTTAAGTCATTTCCTTTTGTACAGTGTCACTGAATTGTCAAGGCAGTGATGGCATTTTATTTTAGTAGAACTACACAAAATTTGCTTAAAAGAAGAGGAAAGGTCAGGAATGGCTCAGTTTTTTAGAAAAAACTATGTATGGCTTCCTGACATCAGCCACATTTGCTTTATTTATTCCTTCAAACAGGTGGTTAGAAACAGTCTTGCTACCTTTTCCCATTAAGAAATTGGAATGCTTATATTTGTGATTCTATGCATCAACTAGTGCCACTTTTAGAGTAATCACACTTTCAATATCTATGCAAACAGGGATGCTCGATTTTAGTGGAACTGCACAGAAAGTCCAACGGGTTCAACATTAGGAGCTTGTTTTTTTCCAAACCTTTATATCCAATTGGTCGCACTATGAGCTGTTCATTATGAAGGTACATGGTTTGATACTATCTTGCTACTCTTTTTGTACTTTCATTAGATAGTAATACTAGTGATTTGCATGTGAATTTATTGGCAGAGTGGACCTACAATGGAGGTGCAGGACAGGATTCAATGATTGGATGCTCAATTTCGGTTGTATTGATTTCACCTCTTCCATCACTGCGAACATGGATATCCTTGGTCTGATGAAGTATAGGCACTATATTTCTGCTCTAAACTAGCAAATCAATTTAGTATGAAATTGTCCAGGGCAAAACATAACTGTATCAGGTTGTCCAGTGCAGAACATGACAGATGCTAAGCGGAAGAGACATGTTTAAACCGAAAATACAAGGTGTGGTATATGTTTACTAGCTGCTTGATATTTGTGCAGACAGAGATGTCTGCCCGTTGCTATTTGGCAAACAAACAAAGTGTCCGCAATTTTGGTTGAACTGCACAAGAGAATAGTATAGTCACTACATGCAGTGCCATTTGAAAATAGAAACAGAAAGATTGGATAGTCACTTCATGGACTGCAGAAAAGTAGTACTGTACTATTTATTGGCCAACACTAGGTGCTTCATTGCTTTGGTCTGATTATATAATGGGCATCTTTTTTCCTAAGTTAAAGTTTGTATTCTGAAAATAGTCTCGCGGTGTGATCGAGAGAAGACCAAATCATATTGCGGTGGATGTTCCTCCATCATGTGTGGTTCATTCTCATGGTTCCAGCTGTTGGTGAAACCACTTACGTCTGCAAGAGGAATTGTAGACTTCACAAACAAATTTGTCTTTCAGTCTGTACTGAATGTTGGCCAAGAGAAGCATCTATGTTAGTAGGAACAACAGATGTTTTTTCTAGATCTTTGCTTTTGGAGCTACAAATTTGTATATGATCTGTGAATCATTGAGATGCATTAACATGTTGATCTTATGTATGGGAATCGTACTAGTTAGTTTTAGTTGCAACGCAAGATCCGAAGTGGCCGCTCTTTGCTTTTGGAGCAACATATTTGTATATGATCTGTGAATCATTGAGATGCATTAACAGTTACTTATTTTTGTTTGCTCAGTGTTTACAAGTTACTGATCGATCACTAGCTAGCCTACAAATGCGCTCCTGGCAGTTTTATTTGCGACGCAAGATGCGAAGTGGCATGTCGGTGTACAAAAAGAAGGGTACATTTTTTGTACCCCTATAACTGTGCAGGGGCAGTCCGAGCCACGGGCACCACCACGCCAAGCATGGCAAGGAAGGTGAGCCAGGGTAAGACTGAAGCTCAAGAGAACTGGAGCAACGCCAAGGCCAAGACCACAAAGAGCAAAGGGGACGAAGCGGACTCCACCGGCAAGATCCTTGCCGGGGGGCAGTTTTAGCAACCCCGGCAAGACCCTTGTCGTGGCAATTCGCCCCACACCTACGGAGTGAGTCACCCTTGAGTCCACTGCACCCATGGGGCAAGGATTCGGGAGACATCCCCGTGGTGGCATGCAGATCTTTGTGAAGATGTTCAAAATAAGATACACACTATAGAAGATGACAACCCTTGGCGGGATCCCAGCCAAGGAGGACCACAAGGCCCCCGGCAAGCGCCTTGCCGGGGATGACAGCAGGCGCCTCGGCAAGACCCTTGCCGGGACCCCGGCAAGGCCCTTCCCGAGAACACCCGCAGGGCCACCATCAGGCCGACGCCGACTAAACCTCCACCGCCGTGCGCATACAGCTGCCCCAACTAGCTGGGCAGGCACCTGCATGGCGGTATGCAGATCTTCGTGGAGACCCACCACTGCGCCACCTCAGCTGCCTGCCTACCTACATGGTATCGCAGGCATCGCTGGCCAGGGCGCGTGTCGACACAAGAAGGAGCGGCGACGGATGAGACAGGTCTCTCTCCCATCCCCGATAAAGCAAGGACACCTAAGCAAGACGCATTAAATGCGCCTTGTCATGTAATGCGAGGGATAACCTCGCATCACTGTACCCTTTCAACCTCCTGTGTGCCACTGTGGCAACCCCTTTTCCTATAAAAGGAGGCCCGAGGTGACCAGGAGGGGGATTTGGCTTTTTGGAGATCCACCAAAGCAGGAGTAGGGTTTTACGCATCCTCGCGGCCCGAACCTAGATAAACGAGCCGTGTGCTATCTGTTTGATCCGCTCTTCTCACGACCCCGCGCCCCGCTAACCATAGTAGGGATTCTTGTGATCCCATAGGTGTCGTTCCCACCAACATCCTTGGCGCGCCAGGTAGGGGCGCAGTTGTGAGAATCGGCTTTAGCAGTTAGCCGAGTGCTCCTTCATCTTCGTGACCCTTGAAGAAGAAAGGAGGCCAGAAGATCGACACTCGAGCGATTGCAAACAGAAGCTAAGTTGCACTGAACCCTTATTTGTGCTACCCTTCTTATTTGAGGTTATTCCCCCCGGAGATGTCACGCCTTTGTATGAGAAACCCGCACGCCAGGGGGCTCTCCCATGATCGGCAACACCCTTGCCCAGTTTCGAGACCGCTCAACAGCTCAAGCGGCTGCGTCGAGAATGGCAGAGTAGCCTTCCGCGATCGACAACGCCCTCGATTCTGACTCGAGTCAAGCTCGACAGTTCGAGCGGCCGCGTTTAGAACGGAAAGGTGGCTCGTCCGGCAGCACGTGTACCCGGCTGTCCATGGGGATCCGTCCCCAAAACGCCGCTAGGGGCTTCCGCGCCGGCAAGCCTACCCGATCGGTGTAGGGCACGCATACAAAGAGGAATTGAACGGGGAAATAACATGCATGAAAATTAAGAGTACCTCAAAGTTATATTACATCACATCATAGATGCGGTTCTAATTAAAGATAAAATTTGTCTTGGTTGGGAACCCGCAGCGGCGAAGAAGAATGGGATGCCTAATCCCGGCGCTGGCCTTCCACACTCTTGATTTCGTTGATGCAGTCGGTGATGGGCTTGATGCGCTCCTTGAGCACCGTGAGGTCAGTACCATCCGGCAAGCTATTCATCGCGGCCGCGAAGTCGAGGTCGGGATTCCAGTACGCCATCTTGGTGAGGACCTTGGTCATGACCCTCCGGCAAAGTCGTCGGGCCTCCTCGGCCAGCGTGGCCGTCCTATTGGAGTGAAGATAGGCCAAGGATCCGAGGACGCCCTCGAATAACTGGGTCAGCTTGGCGTTGACGGTCCCGCTGCGCTCAGGGGCGTACCTCACGTTTGGCATCCCCATGGTGACCAATTGCGAGGTGACCCTGCCGGCGACGACCTCCAGATGGCTGATCCACCTGTTCTCGCCCGCCACATATTCCTGGTGGGAGGCGTCCTCGTTCGCCCGCAGCTGCTTCTCCTCCTCCAGGCTCCTGGTCAAGGTCTCCTCCCGAGCCCTACTCTCCGACAACATCTTCTCGAGATCCTCGAGCTTCAGCTTGAGGTCTCTGATGGAGTTCTGTGCTTCGGAGAGCTCCCTAGTCCTGCTGAGGACCGCTCCTTGCGCCTCTACCAAGGCGCGGTTGAGCGTGCTCTTCTCACTGGACAGCTTGAGGGCCTGCTCCTTTAGCTCGTCCCGCTCTGCTTCCAGCTCCTTCACCTTGCCGGCATAGGCCAGAGCTTGGGCATCGAGTGCCTCTTTGTGCCTCTGCTCCAGCTCGCGAGTCCGTCGCGCGACAAGGGCCTCGAGCTCCTCATCCTTGCCGCGGAGCGTTGAGGCAAGCTTCGCCTCACGCGCGGAGAGGTCCTCTTCCTGGAAATCCAGGGCGGCTTGATGCTGGTTCAGGGCGGCCTCGGCCGCGGCAGCCATGTTCGCCGCCTTCTCCTGGGCCTTCTTGATGTCAGCCATCTTCATGGTGAGCTCTACATCGCGCTTGGCCAATTTCTCCTGAAAGGCCCTCTGCTCCTCGCGAGTCTGGTGGAACCAGGTCTGTGTCTCGGCAATGTGCGCCTTGAAGTCCACCTCCGCGTTGTCCACCGTTGCCATCCTGGACTTGACCTTGTCCAGGCGGGCACGGTAGAGTACTTGGAGCTTCCGGAAATTGGCCCCCATGGCACGGAAAAGCTGCTCTTCTGGAGAACCGTCGCCACCAACGCCCGACGCGTCGACCACCTCGAGCCCGGTGGCGGCAAGCACCTCGCCGTCAAATACTTCCCCTTCGGCAGGCGCTCGGCTTGACGCCCTTGGAAGATAGACGAAAAGATCGTCGCCCACCTTCAGATATCTGCCGGGGCCCGAGGTTGAGGAGGAGGGAGGCTGATCATCCACCACCTCTTCCTCGGCGGAGGCCTTGCCGGCTTCCCTGGCAGGTCCACCGCTGGCGCCCTCGGCAGAAGCCTCGCCGGTCGCCTTGGCGGCCTCCGCAGTGGTGTCTTCGGCAGCATCCTTGGCGGCCTCATTGGCGGCGACCTCGCTAACATCCTTGGCGGCCTCCTCGGCGGCAATCCTGTCAGCCTCCTCCGCGGCCTCATCAGCAATATTCCCGACAACAGTGTCCACGTCCTCCATGTCTGCTGAAGGACGGCCTGGGAAGTAATGGGAGCAATAAAGCCAAGAAAAAGAATAAGATAAAAACAGAGACGGAGGACAGGCGACTCACCAGTGTCGGGCTGTGAAGCAGAAGTCCCCTCCCCGCCAGTATTTGGCGCCGTGGCAGAGTCACCAGCGCCCAAGTTCCCCTCTTCCTCCATGGGTGTGGGCTCCGTGCTTGATGCCCTTGCCGGGGACGCCCCCCGCGGCGGCCTAGTCGATGGGGGTGGTGTGTTAGGAGTAGCCCCCTGTGGCTCCTCCTGCTGCCGCTCCCCTCCTGCAAACCCGGCAAGGTCAACGTCATAGCATCGAGCGCCTACCACATGTCGAATAAGAGGAGGGTGACGAACTTACGTTGGGGGCTGTGCCGGGGCTGCTGTCCGGGCTGCTCAACACCACCAGTGGCGTCTTTGAAGCCCCAGCCGGGGACTGACTGCTCGCCGAGGTCCTCGCGCTCTTCACCCTCTGGGCCAACGTCTCTGCATCCCTGCAAAAGCAAAAATGGATCAAGATAAGTGACCCAATTCAGGGGAATGGAAATTACAGTAAGGAACGGAGTACTTACTCGTCATCCATCTCCTCCTCTTCCACCAGTTTCATTTTCCTCTCCGGGCTGAGAGGCCCAAGATCAAAAGGAAGCTCCACATCATCATCCGAGTCGACATCTGCCGGAGGAGGCGAAGAAGGCGGCGGGGTTTGTGCGCGCCCAGATGAGGAAGGGGATGTCGCCTTCTTGTTCTCAGCGGCCTTCGTCAGCCTCTTCGCTGTCGTGGCCCTCGTGTGACGCCCGGACCCCTCCAGGGTCAATTGAGGCTGCGTAGCCCTGCCGGGCCGGACCGGCTCGCGGGAGCCAGACCGCCGCAGGACTCGCCCTCTTCCCCTGGCTGGCGTTGAGCCCGCCGCCATGTCCTCCTCCGACGACGACTCGTCGGTCGCGTCCTCGACAAGCGGAGCTCCAGTGCCGGCGCTTCTGGCCTCCTTGGTGGCCGCCGCCCACAGGGTGAACTGCTCCTCCTCCACAGCTGTTGCGGCCTTGTCCTCCACGCCCCCGGCGCTGCCGGCCTCCATGGCAAGCTGTGCCTCCCTCTCCTTGGTGGCGATGTAGTCCAGCTCTGCCCGGGTGGTGTCCATGACAAGCCACCGCTTGGCGTCAGCATTGACATACACCTCAATCAAGGTGTTGAAGAATTGTTGCACATCTGCGTCCGTTGGCTCCTTCCAGCTCGGGACAAGGCCGTGCGCATTGCAGTCTAGCATCATATCGATGATCTCGGACCGGCGTGAATTATTGCACAACGGGACCACCCCCTTGACGGCCTTGCCGACCTTTGCGGCATCCCTCACGGCCTTGCCGGTCCGCTCGACCTCGCCGTCGCAACCCACATCTAGCTGAAAGAGCCGCTGGCAGAAGTGGGCATGCGCCATCCCCGTGAAGTTGTGGTCGAGGCCAGGGCGGAGCCGCATAATGTCAGCCAGATTCGTAAAAAGCCAGGCTGGCCTCCCCTTATTGTGCAATGGGGCGATCCGGCGGCAAATGAAGTCCGCCCCGATCATCTCAAGGGTGAGTCCAGCCCGGGTCAGCCGAAGAATCCTGGTGGTGGCGATAGTAAGCCTCCCGTCGATGACGTCGACATCACTCCAATCACTGCCGCGGACCGGCGGCACTCGGCGGACCTTGCAAATTTCCGGCGGGTCTTCATCCTCAATCCAGCACCACCGGCCACGCCATTCCTCCCACCTCTCCTTCACGGCACCATCTGGGTACGCCTCCTTGGATCTTGGGATCCAGGTGACGCAACCAGAGACCACACCTCCCGTCTGGATCCGAGGGTAGAAATAATGGCGGAAGAGCGCCGTGTTGGGTTGTACCCCGGCAAACCCTTCGCAAAGATGCACGAAGAAAGCCATGCACGCCACCGCATTCGGAGTAAAATCCAAGAGGCGAAAGCCGAAGGTGTGCATAATGTCGCAGAAGAAATCGGAAAAAGGGGGGCATAACCCGCAAGAAAGGTAATCAACGAAAAAGGGATACCGATTTGGAGCAGGATCGGCGGAAGCGGCAGGAATGACGCGCGTCGCCGGGTGTCCCGAACTCTCTCCCCCCGTCTTCACTCCCCATAGGGGCCTGAAGGAGGCTCGGAGCTCATGAACGTCAACCGTCGAGGGGAAGAATAAGGCGGACTTCGTCCGGCCCCCCAGCAGCACGCTCTCCGGTGGCTCCATGGTCCCAGAGCCCTTAGCCACCCCCTTGCCCTTGGCGGATTTGGGCGCCATGGCGGCCGAGAGGTCTAGAGGATTGAGGAAGGGGGGTGGCGAAACAGCGACGGCGGGCGACGACGAAAGCTTAGGAGGGAATGAAGAGAGGAAACTGTCAGGACCGGATTTTCGGGATATAATTTCCAGAAAATGGCCCTTGTGCTCACCAGCCCCAGGATTACTGTTAGCTGATGAGGCACCAACTTGATACAGAAATTCCAAGCAAAAATACATAATATGTAGTACAAGACCATTCTGGTCTGTGAGTACAACAAAAGGGTTTCTAGTGGTTGATAGCGGAAGCGGTTTGTGGTTCACCATGGTCTATGGGACTCCATTTCCCCACAGGAACAGTTGACCAGGTTAACTCCTATCTTCGCGAAGCTGCTATCACCGTTGCTTAGGTTCCGGGGCTGTCATCACAACGCTCTTCTCCACGCAAGAAATCTGGCCAAGACAATAGCCAGGGACAAGCGAGTGAGTACTTTGAATGTGTTGGAAATATGCCCTAGAGGCAATAATAAATTGGTTATTATATATTTCCTTGTTCATGATAATCGTTTATTATCCATGCTAAAATTGTATTGGTAGGAGACTCAGATACATGTGCGGATACATAGACAACACCATGTCCCTAGTAAGCCTCTAGTTGACTAGCTCGTTGATCAATAGATGGTTACTGTTTCCTGACCATGGACATTGGATGTCGTTGATAACGGGATCACATCATTAGGAGAATCATGTGATGGACAAGACCCAATCCTAAGCCTAGCACAAAGATCGTGTAGTTCGTATGCTAAAGCTTTTCTAATGTCAAGTATCATTTCCTTAGACCATGAGATTGTGCAACTCCCGGATACCGTAGGAATGCTTTGGGTGTATCAAACGTCACAACGTAACTGGGTGGCTATAAAGGTACACTACAGGTATCTCCGAAAGTGTCTGTTGGGTTGGCACGAATCGAGACTGGGATTTGTCACTCCGTGTGACGGAGAGGTATCTCTGGGCCCACTCAGTAGGACATCATCATAATGTGCACAATGTGATCAAGGAGTTGATTACGGGATGATGTGTTACGGAACGAGTAAAGAGACTTGCCGGTAACGAGATTGAACAAGGTATCGGGATACCGACGATCGAATCTCGGGCAAGTACAATACCGCTGGACAAAGGGAATTGTATACGGGATTGATCGAATCCTCGACATCGTGGTTCATCCGATGAGATCATCATGGAACATGTGGGAACCAACATGGGTATCCAGATCCCGCTGTTGGTTATTGACTGGAGAACGTCTCGGTCATGTCTGCATGGTTCCCAAACCCGTAGGGTCTACACACTTAAGGTTCGATGACGCTAGGGTTATAAAGGAAGTTTGTATGTGGTTACCGAATGTTGTTCGGAGTCCCGGATGAGATCCCGGACGTCACGAGGAGTTCCGGAATGGTCCGGAGGTAAAGATTTATATACGGGAAGTCCTGTTTTGGTCATCGAAATAGTTTCTTGTTTTATCGGTAACGTACCGGGACCACCGGAGGGGTCCAGGGGTCCACCAAGTGGGGCCACCTGCCCCAGAGGGCTACATGGGCCAAGTGTGGGAGGTGACCAGCCCGAGGTGGGCTGGTGCGCCACCCACAAGGGCCCAAGGCACCTAGGGTTTGGGGAGGGGGCGCCCCACCTAGCTTGGGGGGCAAGTTTCCCCTCTCCCCCCCCCTTGGCCGCCACCCTAGATTGGTTTGGGGCAGCCGCACCCCTTGGGGTGGAAACCCTAAAGGGGGTGCACCCCCCTCCCTCTCCCCTATATATACTTGAGGGTTTTGGGGCTGCTAACACATGAGTTCCGATCTCTCCATGGCGCAGCCCTGCTTCTCTCCCTTCTACTCTCCCGCGGTGCTTGGCGAAGCCCTGCAGGATTGCCACGCTCCTCCACCACCACCACGCCATCGTGCTGCTGCTGGATGGAGTCTTCCTCAACCTCTCCCTCTCTCCTTGCTGGATCAAGGCATGGGAGACGTCACCGGGCTGCATGTGTGTTGAACGCGGAGGTGCCATCCGTTCGGCACTTGTTCATCGGTGATTTGGATCACGGCGAGTACGACTCCATCAACCCCGTTCACTTGAACGCTTCCGCTTAGCGATCTACAAGGGTATGTAGATGCACTCTCCTTCCCCTCGTTGTTGGTTTCTCCATAGATAGATCTTGGTGATACGTAGGAAAATTTTGAATTTCTGCTACGTTCCCTAACAGTGGCATCATGAGCTAGGTCTATTGCTTAGATTCTTTGCATGAGTAGAACACAAAGTAGTTGTGGGCGTTGATTTTGTTCAATATGCTTACCGTTACTAGTCCAATCTTGATTCGGCGGCATTGTGGGATGAAGCGGCCCGGACCGACCTTACACGTACACTTACGTGAGACAGGTTCCACCGACTGACATGCACTAGTTGCATAAGGTGGCTAGCGGGTGCCAGTCTCTCCCACTTTAGCTGGATCGGATTCGATGAAAAGGGTCCTTATGAAGGGTAAATAGCAATTGACATATCACCTTGTGGTTTTGCGTAGGTAAGAAACATTCTTGCTAGAAACCCATAGCAGCCACGTAAAACATGCAAACAACAATTAGAGCACGTCTAACTTGTTTTTGCAGGGTATGCCATGTGATGTGATATGGCCAAAAGGATGTGATGAATGATATATGTGATGTATGAGATGATCATGTTCTTGTAACAGGAATCACGACTTGCATGTCGATGAATATGACAACCGGCAGGAGCCATAGGAGTTGTCTTAATTTATTTATGACCTGCGTGTCAAACGTAAATGTCATGTAATTACTTTACTTTATTGCTAACCGTTAGCTGTAGTAGTAGAAGTAATAGTTGGCGAGACAACTTCATGAAGACACGATGATGGAGATCATGGTGTCATGCCGGTGACGATGATGATCATGGAGCCCCGAAGATGGAGATCAAAAGGAGCAAAGTGATGATGGCCATATCATGTCACTATTTGATTGCATGTGATGTTTATCATGTTGTTGCATCTTATTTGCTTAGAACGACGGTAGTAAATAAGATGATCCCTCATTAAAATTTCGTCGTTTCGAAGCACCACGTGATGATCGGGTGTGATAGATTCTTACGTTCACATACAACGGGTGTAATCCAGATTTACACACGCGAAACACTTAGGTTGACTTGACGAGCCTAGCATGTACAGACATGGCCTCGGAACACAAGAGACCGAAAGGTCGAGCATGAGTTGTATGGTAGATACGATCAACATGAGATGTTCAACGATGATGACTAGTCCGTCTCACGTGATGATCGGACACGGCCTAGTTGACTCGGATCATGTAATCACTTAGATGACTAGAGGGATGTCTATCTGAGTGGGAGTTCATAAGATGAACTTAATTATCCTGAACATAGTCAAAAGATCTTTGCAAATTATGTCGTAAGCTCGCGCTTTAGTTCCACTGTTTTAGATATGTTCCTAGAGAAAATATAGTTGAAATTTTGATAGTAGCAATTATGCGGACAATAGAAGGCTTATGTCCTTAATGCAACGCTCGGTGTGCTGGACCTCGAACGTGGTATGTGGATGTTACGAACATCTGACATACACGTTTTGATGACTACATGATAGTTCGGTAATGTTAAATGGTTTAGAATTGAGGCACCAAAGACATTTTGAAATGTCGCGGAACATATGAGATGTTTCGAGGGCTGAAATTGGGATTTCAGGCTCGTGCCCACGTCAAGAGGTATAAGACTTCCGACGAATTTTCTTATCCTGCAAACTAAGGGAGAATAGCTCAATCGTTGAGCTTGTGCTCAGATTGTCTGGGTACAACAATCACTTGAATCGAGTGGGAGTTGATCTTCCAGATAAGATAGTGATGTTTTTCCAAAGTTATTGCCACCAAGCTGCTAGAGCTTCGTGATGAACTATAACATATCAGGGATAGATATGA
The DNA here is from genome assembly GCA_032464435.1 of Aegilops umbellulata. Lineage (NCBI taxonomy): Eukaryota > Viridiplantae > Streptophyta > Magnoliopsida > Poales > Poaceae > Aegilops > Aegilops umbellulata. The sequence goes on along the minus strand of CP136059.1, from coordinate 355,831,728 downwards.
TGATCCTTGAAATATTCGCGATGCTTGACACCGCGAAAGTAGAAATCAAGAAGGAGCATCAATTGTTGATGGTTAGTGAAACCACTAGTTTCAAGAAGGGCAAGGGCAAGAAGGGATACTTCATGAAACGGCAAATCAGCTGCTGCTCTAGTGGAGAAACCCAAGGTTGAACCCAAACCCGAGACTGAGTGCTTCTGTAATAAGGGGAACAACCACTGGAGCAGAATTACCATAGATACTTGGTAGATGAGAAGCCTGTCGATAGAAGTATATTGGATATACATTATGTAAATGTGAACTTTACTAGTACTCCTAGTAGCACCAGGGTATTAGATACCGGTTCGGTTGCTAAGTGTTAGTAACTCGAAATAAAAGGCTACGGAATAAACGGAGACTAGCTAAAGGAGAGATGACGATATGTGTTGGAAGAGTTTCCAAGGTTGATGTAATCAAATATCGTACGCTCCCTCTACCATCGAGATTGGTATTAAAACCTAAATAATTGTTATTTGGTGTTTGCGTTGGGCATAGACATGATTGGATTATGTTTATCGCAATACGGTTATTCATTTAAGGAGAATAATGGTTACTCTGTTTATTTGAATAATACCATCCCGATCGTAGTGATACACATGTTCATGCCAAAAGATATAAGATAATAATGATATTACCACATGCTTGTGGCACTGCAATTTGAGTCATATTGGTATAAAACGCATGAAGAAGCTCCATGTTGATGGATCTTTGGACTCACTTGATTTTGAATCACTTGAGACATGCGAACCATGCCTATTGGTATATATGCATGAAGAAACTCCATGCAGATGGACCGTTTGGACTCACTTGATTTTGAATCGCTTGAGACATGCAAATCACACCACATGGGCAAGATGACTGAAAGCTTCGGTTTCAGTAAAATGGAACAAGAAAGCAACTTGTTGGAAGTAACACATTTTGATGTGTGCAGTCCAATGAGTGTTGAGGCAAGCAGTGGATATCGTTATGCTCTTACTTCACGGATGATTTGAGTAGATACTGAGCATATTTACTTGATTAAACACAAGTCTGAATTATTGAATGGTTCAAGTAATTTCAGAATGAAGTTGAATATCGTCGTGACAAGAGGATAAAATATCTATGATATGATCATAGAGATGAATATCTGAGTTGCGAGTTTGGTACACAATTGAGACATTGTGGAAATTGTTTCACGACTAGTACCGCCTGGAACACCATAGTGTGATGGTGTGTCCGAACATCATAACTGCACCCTATTGGATATGATGCATACCATGATGTCTCTTATCGAATTACCACTATCGTTCATGGGTTAGGCATTAGAGACAACCGCACTCACTTTAAATAGGGCACCACGTAATTCCGATGAGATGACACCGCATGAACTATGGTTTAGAGAAACCTAAGTTGTCATTTCTTAAAAGTTTGGGGCTGCGACGCTTATGTGAAAATGTTTCACGCTGATAAGCTCGAACACAAAGCGGATAAATGCATCTTCATAGGACACCCAAAACAGTTGGGTATACCTCCTGTCTCAGATCCGAAAGCAATAGGGATTGTTTCTAAAATCGGGTCCTTTCTCGAGGAAAAGTTTCTCTCGAAAGAATTGAGTGGGAGGATGGTGGAGACTTGATGAGGTTATTGAACCGTCACTTCAACTAGTGTGTAGCAGGGCACAGGAGTTGTTCCTGTGGCACCTACACCAATTGAAGTGGAAGCTTATGATAGTGATCATGAAACTTCGGATCAAGTCACTACCAAACCTCGTAGGATGACAAGGATGCGTACTACTTCAGAGTGGTACGTAATCCTGTCTTGGAAGTCATGTTGCTAGACAACAATGAACCTACGAGTTATGGAGAAGCGATGGTGGGCTCGGATTCCGATGAATGGCTCGAGGCCATAAAATCCGAGAGAGGATCCATGTATGAAAACAAAGTGTAGACTTTGGCAGAACGGCTCGATGGTCGTGAGGCTGTTGAGTACAGATGGATTTTAAAAGGAAGACGGACAATGATGGTAAATGTCACCATTAAGAAAGCTCGACTTGTCGTTAAGACGTTTCCCGACAAGTTCAAGGAGTTGACTACGATGAGACTTTCTCACTCATAGCGATGCTAAGAGTCTGTTGGAATTAGCAGGTACTGCATTATTTATGAAATCTTGCAGATAGGATGTCAAAAAAAATTTGTTTCCTTGATGGTTTTCTTGAGGAAAGTTTGTATCCTTCTAAGGACTGGAGTAAGCATCTCGGAGTTGGAATGTACACTTTGATGAGATGATCAAAGATTTTGGGGTTTATACAGAGTTTATGAGAAACTTGTATTTCCAAAGAAGTGAGTTTGAGCACTATAGAATTTCTGATAAGTATATGTGGATGACATATTGTTGATCAGAAATGATGTAGAATTTCTGGAAAGCATATAGGGTTATTTGAAAGGTGTTTTTCAATGGAAAACCTGGATTAAGCTACTTGAACATTGAGCATCAAGATCTAGAAGGATAGATCAAAACTGCTTAATGGTACTTTCAAATGAGCACATACCTTGACATGATCTTGAAGGTGTTCAAGATGGATCAGTCAAGGAAGGAGTTCTTGCCTGAGTCCTAAGGTATGAAGTTAAAAGTTAAAGCTCGACCACGGCAGGAGAAAGAGGAAGGACGAAGGTCGTCCCCTATGCTTTTGTCATAGGCTCTATACGGTATCCCATGCTGAGTACCGCACCCGATGTGTGCCTTGCCACATGTCTGGCAAGAGGGTACAAAGGTGATCTTGGAGTAGATCATCAGATAGCGGTCAAAATTATCCTTAGAGGAATAAGGATATGTTTCTCGATTATGGAGGTGATAAAGAGTTCGACGTAAAGAGTTACGTCGATGCAAGCTTAACACCTATCCGGATAGCTCTGAGTAGAGATACCGGATACGTATAATGGAGCAACAATTTAGAATGGCTCCAAGTAGAACAGTTATTTGAAATGGCTCCAAATATAGCGTAGAGATTTGCAAAGTACATACGGATCTGAATATTGCAGACCCGTTGACTAAAACCTCTCTCACAAGCAACATGATCAAACCTAGAACTCATTGAGTGTTAATCACATAGTGATGTGAACTAGATTATTGACTCTAGTAAACTCTTTAGATGTTGGTCACATGGCGATGTGACCTGTGAGTGTTAATCACATGGCGATGTGAACTAGATTATTGACTCTAGTGCAAGTGGGAGACTGTTGGAAATATGCCCTAGAAGCAATAATAAATTTGTTATTATTATATTTCCTTGTTCATGATAATCGTTTATTATCCATGCTATAATTGTATTGGTAGGAGACTCAGATACATGTGTGGATACATAGACAACACCATGTCCCTAGTAAGCCTCTAGTTGACTAGCTCGTTGATCAATAGATGGTTACGGTTTCCTGACCATAGACATTGGATGTCGTTGATAACGGGATCACATCATTAGGAGAATCATGTGATGGACAAGACCCAATCCTAAGCCTAGCACAAAGATCGTGTAGTTCGTATGCTAAAGCTATTCTAATGTCAAGTATCATTTCCTTAGACCATGAGATTGTGCAACTCCCGGATACCGTAGGAATGCTTTGGGTGTATCAAACGTCACAACGTAACTGGGTGGCTATAAAGGTACACTAAAGGTATCTCCGAAAGTGTCTGTTTGGTTGGCACGAATCGAGACTGGGATTTGTCACTCCGTGTGACGGAGAGGTATCTCTGGGCCCACTCGGTAGGACATCATCATAATGTGCACAATGTGATCAAGGAGTTTATTACGGGATGATGTGTTACAGAACGAGTAAAGAGACTTGCCGGTAACGAGATTGAACAAGGTATCGGGATACCGACTATCGAATCTCGGGCAAGTACAATACCGCTGGACAAAGGGAATTGTATACGGGATTGATCGAATCCTCGACATCGTGGTTCATCCGATGAGATCATCATGGAACATGTGGGAACCAACATGGGTATCCAGATCCCGCTGTTGGTTATTGACTGGAGAACGTCTCGGTCATGTCTGCATGGTTCCCGAACCCGTAGGGTCTACACACTTAAGGTTCGATGACGCTAGGGTTATAAAGGAAGTTTGTATGTGGTTACCGAATGTTGTTCGGAGTCCCGGATGAGATCTCGAACGTCACGAGGAGTTCCGGAATGGTCTGGAGGTAAAGATTTGTATATGGGAAGTCCTGTTTTGGTCATCGAAAGAGTTTCGGGTTTTATCGGTAACGTACCGGGACCACCGGAGGGGTCCAGGGGTCCACCAAGTGGGGCCACCTGCCCAGAGGGCTACGTGGGCCAAGTGTGGGAGGGGACTAGCCCCAGGTGGGCTGGTGCGCCCCCCCTCCCCACAAGGGCCCAAGGCGCCTAGGGTTTGGGGAGGGGCGCCCCACCTAGCTTGGGGGGCAAGTTTCCCCTCTCCCCCCCCCCCTTGGCCGCCACCCTAGATGGGTTTGGGGCAGCCGCACCCCTTGGGGTGGAAACCCTAAAGGGAGCGCACCCCCCTCCCTCTCCCCTATATATACTTGAGGGTTTTGGGGCTGCTAACACACGAGTTCCGATCTCTCCATGGCGCAGCCCTGCTTCTCTCCCTCCTCCTCTCCCCCGATGCTTGGCGAAGCCCTGCACGATTGACACGCTCCTCCACCACCACCACGCCGTCGTGCTGCTGCTGGATGGAGTCTTCCTCAACCTCTCCCTCTCTCCTTGCTGGATCAAGGCATGGGAGACGTCACCGGGCTGCATGTGTGTTGAACGCGGAGGTGCCGTCCGTTCGGCACTTGGTCATCGGTGATTTGGATCACGGCGAGTACGACTCCATCAACCCCGTTCACTTGAACGCTTCCGCTTAGCGATCTACAAGGGTATGTAGATGCACTCTCCTTCCCCTCGTTGCTGGTTTCTCCATAGATAGATCTTGGTGATACGTAGGAAAATTTTGAATTTCTGCTACGTTCCCCAACAGAATGTACTCGCAAACATTAAGAACACAGGTATAATATAGCAAACGATAATCATGCTCTGAAAATATTCTATAATCACAACGTCAGTCATGAAAATAAAATCCCGATGCATGCAAGCAGGTTATTATATGCAACAGGAATATGTAATGACAGAATAGTAATAAAATGCACCGATCAGATGTCTGAAGCGACGTCTCGAAAGGATAGTAAAAGTGAGCATGCCTCAGTCGGGCGTCTGAGCGACACCACATAAAGGGCTTATAAGGTAAATAAATAACAGGCATGTCACCGTCGGGCGTCTGAGCGAGACCACATAAAGGGCTTATAAGGTAAATAAATAACAGGCATGCCACAGTCGGGCGTCTGAGCGACACCACATAAAGGGCTTATAAATTGAATAAATAATCACCGTGAATATCCGGGAGGTAGAACCGTCCCAGGGATATTCATTACATCAAACAATATACTTGGTCAGTCCACAACAATAATAATCTTAAGATTCATATATCACAAGTAAAAATCCATATGTTCTAGTTTAACAGTTTCACCTCCGAAGACCGACACTAAGACCGACACTTGACCCATCCCAGACTATAGTCCTTAACCATGGACACGGCTATTCGAATAGGTTTAATACCTCTACAGAGGGTGTACCCTTTACCCACGAGTAACGGATTTCTTTAGTCCATCGGGACTAATTCCGTCTACGGTCTTTTAGTCGAAAACGCGCCTGACTTGCACACACCAGCTTAACTTTACTTGTGTCAGGAATCACCCGCGACACTTGTTAAGCAAAACTCTAAGTGGGGAGGCTACAACCTCGCGTAGCATGGGATCAAATTTCTATCGCGCGCTCTAAGGGGTGCCCCCCTCTCGGTCCCAACCGGGTACACCCATGCTCCCGGACCAGGTGGCATGCCTACCGGATGCAGCCGGTATCTTCCACCATGGCCTCTCTGTATGGTGTGTGCCAAGACAAGGGTTAACAACTTACTGAACCATACCCTACATACGGCAGGGACTAGTGGCAGCACGAAACAAGTATGGGGGTTACCAGAACAAGACTCGATCTACAGCCGACTCAGGAGGCTTAGATATTCCCTTCATGATATGTATAGCAAAAAAAATTAACTAACAGAATCACTACTCATTATACCTTACTATGCCATACCGGACGAAGACCGGAGACAAGCTCACGCCTACCCAAGGCAGAGGCTTTCCCGGATTTCTTTCCGGCATGCATGAAAGGCACCCGAGGTTGATTACCATCACAAGTATATTCACTCCCAACAGCAAGGAAGTTTCCAATAATGCATTATGCAAAATATCGTATTACCACAAAATATAACGGGTCCTTCGTATCGAGGGGGGGTGTTATAGTCAATTAACTAACACACCCAAAATATTATGCCAGGGTTCAGAATGCTTGCCTTCAAGTTGTGGAGAGGTGGGGGTGCTCTCCAAAACTTTTGAAAGTTTTCTTCTTCTCCAAAAATCCTATTTTAAATAAATTTGAATTAACACACATTTTCAAAACAGCACAAAAAAGTTTTTTAAAATTTTTTCAAAAAAATCTTAAAATAAACTAGACAGAATTTGAGGGATGTAGGAAAAAGAATCAATTCATTTGGAGTTTTATTTAAAAAGATATAACCAATCAAAGTTTAGTCAAATCTCTTGTTTTTAAATAAAACAGAAAAAGAAAAGAAAACGTTTCGAAATGTACACGTCGAACACGTACTTTGGAATTACGTTTCCACTGACAGTGGGCCCGCCTGGCCCACTGGTCAGGTTTGACCAGTCCACTGAACAGAGGCGGAGCTCGGCGAGTCTCGTCGGTGAATGGAGGCCTCCCTCGGTGATCTGAGCGCATGGGTGTGTTCAGGAGGTCGAGTTGAACTCGGGGATACCCGCCATGGTCGCCGACATGGACGGAGTCGCCGGCGACGAGCTTCGCGGCGGAGATGGCTTCGGGCACGATTGGGGATCCGCGCTACGGTGGCTCTCCGTCGAGGATGAAGGTCTGGGTGGCTCCGCAGGATCATGTGGAGTCTGGTGGTGGCGTTGGATGGACGGACGGGGCTCTGGTTGCGGTGAACGGAGCTGGGACGCGACGGCTGCGGTTGCCGGAGAGGAAGAAGACGGCCTCCTCGGGTCGATTGGCTGCCATGGGGGCAACTGGGGGTGGACTGAGGTTGCATGGGTGCTCAGAGGAGCTCGGGGTCCCTCTTTATAGTGCAACGAGGTCGGTTCCGCGGCGGCAGTGGATAAGGTCGCCAGCGAACCGCTCTCTGTTGCTGCAGGAGGTCGTGGCGGCGACGAGCGATAGGGGACACGCTTGTGGATGAGCTCGCGAAGCTCCAGGGGGCAGGTGGCGAGGGCTGGTGGCTCGGACGGCACCGACCACGGCAGAGGCTGTCGGGCGGTGGTGGCGGCGTGCGGAGGCGGCGCTGTAGGGCGCCAGGAGAGGGCTTGGATGTTTCCTGCGAGTGGATGAGGTCGGGCGCGGCTCTGCGGGCGAGCAGGGGTCAGTGGCGTGAAGTGGGCGCGACGCGGCGGCTCGGGTGCACGTGCGTGCAAAACGCACGCTCTGGGCGCGCCCAGAGCACGCACGGGATGTGTTCGACACAATGCCAGAGCACGCTAGAGGTCGCGGGAGAGGCTGGCAAGAAACAGGGCTAGGTTAGGGATAGTGGGGAGATCAAGGGACAAGGTGGTTAGGTCAGGAGACCAAGTTCACAATGCAAACAAACACTCATGCCAATTCTGTCCATGCACTCCAGGTGTTTGACAAAATGCCACAGGCACCTAGGCTTTTCTTGGAGTGGCCAATTCTTCCAGATTGAGGTCTCTTTGCTTGCACAAGAGGGTGGTGAGGTTAGTTTGTAAGAAGCACAAACTTGTAAGTGCAAGTTTTGCAAAACTTCAATTCTGGACAGGAGGTAAATGGCATCATCTCATGGACCAAAATTATTCCAATGGTTGCATGCTCCTGGACTTAGGGGTTTTGTAGGGTGGTCTACAAGCAGGGGAAAGGATCAAGGGCAATAGAGCAAGCAAAAATATGGTTGCTGTGCAAACCATCAAGTTGGACCAGTATGCAAAAGAGGTTGATTCACTCATATCTTTCAAATAGCATCACTGGGTTTTTGCATAAAGTTGAATCATAGGCTACTACCAACATCCCCTAATTTTGGTGGAGGCTAGAAAGAAGTATTTAAATGAGTTGTAGTGCAAAATTGCCCACTGGACCAGAGAAGAAAATTGGGTGTAGAGCTCAAAATATTTCATGAAATAAAGATGTTTTCGCACAAAAGTGATTTAAAAACATCACCTGACATCTCCAAATTTTGGTTGGAATTTTAAGTGAATTTATCAAATGGTTGTAGTTCAAATATGGCCATATAACCTTGAAAAACCATTTTTCAAGAAAATAAAGATCAAGCAAATTAATTATGTAATTGGTTCTAAAAGAAAAGTTTTTCTTGAGAGGTTAAACAAGTCCAATAACATATTTTAAAGGTTTTATTTTTGGGGAAAAACTCCTTAATAACAAGAGAGGAAATGGTTTAAACTCAAAAGGGAGTCCCGAAAATAAAAGTTTAAATTTCCTGGCAAAATTTTAATTAATAAAAAAAGGTCAAAAATTTGGGGTGTCACAGAAACGGCGGCTCTGAGATTGGAAAAGGCACGAGGGAAGAGGAGAAAGTGAGCAGCGCGCCCACGGTTATTCCTTCTTATGGGGGAAAATGCGGGCCGCCTCCTTTCACATTAACTGTGATGTGACGCATACCCGCGGGAACCAACTCCACGCATGCCGCCCACTTCACATGTGCCTCCCCACGCCACGCCATGCGCGGGAGTCGTGGGAAGCGCAGCGCACGAAGAATCTTACCATGGTAAAAAACCGCCCCGCCTGCCCGCGCACCGTCTTTGGGCCTAGCCCAACGACACGCTGCGCTTACGTGTGGCCCAGGCCCGGGGGCTCCTGTCGGTGTACAAAAAGAGGGGTACACTTTTTGTACCCCTATAACTGTGCACGGGCAGTCCGAGCCACGGGCACCACCACGCCAAGCACGGCAAGGAAGGTGAGCTAGGGTAAGACCGAAGCTCAAGAGAACTGGAGCAACGCCAAGGCCAAGACCACGAAGAGCAAAGGGGACGAAGCGGACTCCACCGGCAAGATCCTTGCCGGGGGGCAGTTTTAGCAACCCCGGCAAAACCCTTGCCATGGCAATTCGCCCCACACCTACGGAGTGAGTCACCCTTGAGTCCACTGCCCCCATGGGGCAAGGATTCGGGAGACATCCCCGTGGTGGCATGCATATCTTTGTGAAGACGTTTAAAATCAGATACACACTATAGAAGATGACAACCCTTGGCGGGATCCCAGCCAAGGAGGACCACGACGCCCCCGGCAAGCGCCTTGTCGGGGATGATAGCAGGCGCCTCGGCAAGACCCTTGCCGGGGCCCCAGCAAGGCCCTTGCCGAGAACACCTGCAGGGCCACCATCAGGCCCACGCCGACTAAACCTCCACCGCCGTGCGCATACAGCTGCCCCAACCAGCTGGGCAGGCACCTGCGTGGCGGCATGCAGATCTTCGTGGAGACCCACCAATGCGCCACCTCAGCTGCCTACCTACCTACATGGCATCGCAGGCATCGCTGGCCAGGGCGCGTGTCGACACAAGAAGGAGCGGCAACAGACGAGACAGGTCTCTCCCCCGTCCCCGATAAAGCAAGGACACCTAAGCAAGACGCATTAAATGCGCCTTTTCATGTAATGCGAGGGATAACCTTGCATCACTGTACCCTTTCCATCTCCTGTGTGCCATTGTGGCAACCCCTCTTCCTATAAAATGAGGCCCGAGGCGACCAGGAGGGGGATTTGGCTTTTTGGATCTCCTCACGCCCCATAGCTAGCTCAAGAACGCAGATATACAATCCACCAAAGCAGGAGTAGGGTTTTACACATCCTCGCGGCCCGAACCTGGATAAACGAACCGTGTGCTATCTGTTTGATCCGCTCTTCTCACGACCCCGCGCCCCGCTAACCGTAGTAGGGATTCTTGTGATCCCATAGGTGTCGTTCCCACCGACATGGCAGTTTTTTGAATAAAAATGCCTACCTCTGAAGAAACTGACAAGCTACACTATCGATCCTACACGGATAAAAATGCCTACCTCTAAAGAAACTGACAAGCTACACTATCGATCCTACATGGATAAATAGCGGATCACGCACGTAGTACCTCCTTTCCGGTTTGCAGGACTCAATTCAAGAAACGACCTATCGATCCTACACGAATAAATAGCGGATCACGCACGTATTAGTACCTTCTTTTCGGTTTGCAGGGCTTAATTAAAACCTCTCACCAACCAAGGTACTCCCTCCGTCCGGGTTTATTAGTCCCATGAGCAAAGCAGCAAGACCAAGGCATGGCAATAATTAACGGCATGCAGAATTTTAAGCCTAATTAATTCCAGCGATTTAAGTGGCTGCATGCGTGCCCTCGGCTGCGACTCGTTGCATGCTGCTTCGCGTACTGCCTGCGAGCGATTCTGAGTGCGAAAAAAGATAATTAAGGCAGCTAACTGATGCGAAAAAAAGTTATGGTTTAATTGTTGCAGGCTTTTTAAATCCGTGGAATCATTATTGACAAGGAGGGAGATGATTCGAGTGCACTCGTTTGACCGCCATGCCGGCGTGCGACCCAGATGGGACAGGACGGCACAGTCATAATTTCAGTTTCTCTAGTTTTCCATGGCATGCTGGCGCGCTAAGCCATTATGCATTGAATTCCGATGACCGTCACACTACCTTCCGCCTATAAGTACTGTTTCCCGGCCTTCTCCGGTGCCACCGTGACCCAACTCGCCATATCCTCATAAGCCCCCACCGGCCCGACGTCGCTCGCCACGTCCGCCATGCCCCCGCCCGTCCGCGATAGGCGACGCCGGAGGCGGTCACCGCCGGAACTAGTGTTCGGGTTTTCACCGGAAGGCAGACGGAGGGAGGAGGCATTCTGTCTGTCTTTAGATGGCAATGCAGAGATCGAGGAGTTGTTGGAGCGCGACCGCATGGCAGAGGATCAGGAGTTGTTGGAGCGCGACCGCCTGGCTGAGGAGCAGCGTATCGCCGATTTGTGCTGCCAGCGGGACATGGAGCAGCAGCGCACCGACGCTCTGAGTCGCGAGTAGAGCGCCCGCAACTGGACCGACTACATGGAGGCCGGCGCCCGGCAAATAGCCCTGGAGGCTGTCGGGCACGCACGCGTTCATGACGCCGAATTTTACTACCAGCTCATCAAGTGGGTTTCCCTCTTGGAAGCCAAAGCTTCGGTGGACCACGCCGGCATGGAAAGGGCCAACGCGCGCGAGCAACGCGCCCTATCGCACATCTTGCAAGTCAGAGGCGAGGCGCACGACGCCGGTGCCGTCATTTAGTGTGTACCACAGATGGCGGCCGGCATCGTCTAGTTAGCTAAGAGTAAGTTAGTTCTTGTATGCTACTAGAGTATTAGTGGGAGTAGATAGTTAACTTGGCTATGATGGTTGTTAACGTGGAAGTTCAGTACTCTATATGTGGATCAAACCTGTTACTTTGCTCTGAATGTTGAACTTTCCGTTTGAACGTATGGAATGGGCTGTTATTTTTTTTAAATGGGTTGTATTTGTCCTCCACGGGTTTAGAGGCTAACTTTGTGGCCTAGCAAGTTGACGCGTACACAATCAGGAGATGATTGTACGTGGAGAGGATGACAGCAGGGACCCGCCAAGGTCATGGCAGTACGCAAGCAAGTGCCTCCTTATTTCAAGCCAATAAAAAAATGGCTCCTCCTAGTGGATTTCTGACATCTGGGTCCCATGCCATTGTCAACGTAGTCAATAAACGAGGGAATTGCACGACGAGCGGCTGACACCAGGGACCCAGCAGCTCGCCCAGTTATTTCTGTTTTGGGTTAATTTGATAAATGCCACTCCAAATCTGGTGTATCCGAGAAATGTCACTGCAATTTCCAAACTTTGAAAAATGCCATTTCATGCCATTTCTAGTGGCATTTTTCGAAGTCTGGAGTGGCGTTTTTCAAAGTTTGCAAACTGCAGTGGCGTTTTCCAAATTTTGCAAAAATTGCAGTGGCATTTTTCAAAGTTTGGAAATTGCAGTGGCATTTTTATGAATCGTCATAATTGGAGTGGCATTTATCTAATTTGTTTTTGAGACGGAAGCAGGGTGTCAACTGGGCTGTGCGGGACACTCTGGCCTGTCTAGACAGCCTTTTCTTTTATCTTTACCACAGACCAGCCCAGTAGTTTTTTTTCTTTCTGAAAATGGCTAGCCTAGTTTTTTGTGATTTGTCAAGTAAGTCGCTTTATCAGGCCTGTTGGGCTGCAAATCTTTCAAGACGAGGAGAGCTTCATTCGGCTGGCCGAGAAAATGGTCTATCAGTAATGAGAAATGGGCGATTCTCGAAAAAAAAGTATGAGAAATGGGTTGTACATTTTTAAAACACATTAAACCGGCAATTAGTTTCAAATATCTTTTTTTCATTTCGAGATTTTAAATTGCATTGATTTTTATGCGTGGACAATGTATTGGATTTTATATTGATATACATTTATTTTTAAAATCAGTCTGAATGTGACTCGAAATTTCGGGACTAAAAACAGTTCAGGCCGCACTGACATATGCAAAATTTCGTATAATTTTTTAACCGTGGCCACAATATGGACTGTAATGCTAACAAAAAGAATATGGGCTCCAAAGAAAACCTTAATAATTAGCAAATGGGTTGTAAATTATTAGAAATAATGGTAGATGGGTTGTATGTTGTTTTCTACAGATTTGAGGCTTTCCTAAAAACAAGGTTGACACACAAGAAGTGACTCTTGGATGGTCATCCAACGGCCGTCGTGCTTCTTCAATCTCTGCTCTTTCTGCTCCAGCCGCTCAAACAAGAGCCGGCGGGACTGCCTGCTCCCTCCTCCCCGCGACCGGCTCTGCTGCCGCGCAGGCCTCACCGCCCCACCGTACTCCCATCGCTGGCCTAGCCTTCCCTCTACTCACCCACACCTGCTGTTATTCTCCGGCGACGGCAGACGAACCAGTAAACCCTCGTACAGTCGTACTCCCCTCCACGTGGGAAACAAAAACAGCTGCCGAGTCTTCCCTGCCTCCGTGTCATTCCCTTCCTAGGCCTCGCTGTCGTCCACCGCCCTGGTGCTCTCGGCGTGGCGTGGTCAACGTGGTGAACGACCGACATGCATCTGAAGTGGACTGTACGTGGAGAGGCTGACAGCTGGGTCCACGGCCGCACGTAAGGAAATGCCTCCTTATTATGCACAAAATAATGATTCCTTCACCTGACATGTGGGACGCACCGAAAGGGCCTCTGTATTTCGCGATAAAAACGTTACCGTCGCTGACAGCTCGGACCCACCAGCTATATCTTCGCACGCAAGGAAGTGCCTCCTTATTACGCACAAAAAAATGAATACTCCCCCTGCTAGCTGGGACCCAATATGGCCTACTAAGTTGACGGGGATGAAGAGCTTTGTCAACTTAGTCAATATGCACGATTCTAGCTTGACTGACCGTACGATGTCCACCCAATGGCTGTAGTGCTTCTTCAACCTCTGGTCTTCTTGCTCCAGCTGCCCAAAGCAGCTCCGGTCCTGCCGTCTGCTCCTACCTCCCGTGGCCGGCTGTGCTGCTGTGGAGGCCTCACCGTCCCCATACTACTCCCACCGCTGGCTAGGCCATCCCTCCACTCCACTCACCCACACCCCTTGTTATTCTGCGGCGACAGCAGTGCAGCCGAACCAGTGAACCCTCGTACTCCTCTCCGCGTGGGCATCCACTGCCGCGTCTTCCCCGGCTCCGCGTTGTCCCCTTCCTAGGCCTCGCCGTCGTCCACTGCCGTGGTGCTCTCGGCGCGGCGTGGTCAATGTGGTCAACGACCGAATTCCATCGAAAGAATACTGTACGTGGAGAGGCTGACAGCTGGGTCCACGGCAACCACAAGGAAGTGCCTCCTTATTACGCGGAAAATAATTATTCGTCCACCTGACAGCAGGGACCCACCGGACGCCCACCAGTATTTCGTGAAAAAACATTTGCCCCTAACTGCTGGGACCCACCCGACGGGCCACCGTATTTCGCGAAAAAATGTTCCCCCTGCTGTCAGCTCGGACCCACCGGAAGTGCCTCCTTATTACGCACAAAAAAATGAATACCCCCTGCTAGTTGGGACCCACCTTGGTGGGAGGCTGACTTGTGGGCCTACTAAGTTGATGGGGACGGAGGGCTTTGTCAACTTAGTCAATATAAACGATTCTAGCTCCAGTAATCGTACAATGTCCATCCAACGGCCATAGTGCTTCTTCAACCTTTGGTCTTCTTGCTCCAGCCGCCCAAAGCAGCGCCGGTCGTGCCGCATGCCCCTGCCTCCCGTGGCCGGATGTGCTGCCGCGGAGGCCTCACCGCCCCCTACTATTCCCACCGCTGGCCAGGCCCTGCGGCGACGGCAGCCTCACACCGCAGCCAAACCAGTGAACCCTCGTACTCCTCTCCGCGCGGGCTCCCACTGCCGCGTCTTCCCCGGCTCCGCGTCGTCCCCTTCCTAGGCCTCGCCTTCGTCCACCGTCCTGGTGCTCTCGACGCGGCGTGGTCAATGTGGTCAAGGAACGACGTCCATCGGACGTGTACTGTACATGGAGAGGCTGACAGCTGGGTCCACGGCCGCAGCAAGGAAGTGCCTCCTTATTACGCGGAAAATAATGATTCCTCCACCTGACAGCTGGGATCCAACGGACGGGCCACTGTATTTCACGAAAAAACGTTTCTCCCTGACTGCTGGGATCCACCAGCTACATCTTCGCACGCAAGGAAGTGCGTCCGAAAAAAAAACGATTCGCCCTCCTGACTGCTGGGACCCACCAGCTACATCTTCGCATGCAAGGAAGTGCGTCCGGGCAAAAAAAACGATTCGCCCCCCTGACTGCTGGGACTCACCAGCTACATCTTCGCACGCAAGGAAGTGCCTGACAAGCAGGACCCACCTAGTCGAAGCCTACGTAGCGTTGTCATTCTGGTCGCGAACGTGTACGTACATACTGGTCGATGTAGAGGCGCGCACGTGTCGTGGTAGAGGCGCGCACGTGTCGTAGTAGAGGCGCGCATGTAGCATGTACACATACGTACAGCGGCCAGGGTGCAAGAAAGAAAATATGGCCACGTATGTGTACATACGGGCGGGGTCTCGAATGCCTACTCGCGCATACGTACGGCCAGGGCTCGTGTACATGGCTGGGTCGGAACGGAGAAACAACGTCGTTGTCGTGTTCATGGCGAGGCAACGGAATGCGTCGTGTTCATGGGGAGGCAACGGAATGCGTCGTGTTCATGGGGAGGCAACGGAATGCGTCGTGTTCATCGGGAGGCAACGGAATGCGTGGGAGCCAACCAGCTGGGTCGGAACGGAATGCGCGGTCATGTTCATCGGGAGGGCTTTGACGGAACAAGCGATGGAAACAAGGCCTGCCTTACCGCACAATGGAGGAAACGGACCTCCTACGTTCGGAACGGGGTCCTGTTGATCGGGAGGGGTGTGGCGTACCGCAAAATGGAGGAAACAGACCTCCTACGGTCGAAACAGGGGTCCTGTTGATCGGGACGGGTGTGGCGTACCGCAAAATGGACGAAATGGACCTCCTACGGTCGAAACGGGGGTCCTGTTGATCGGGAGGGGTGTGGCGTACCGCAAAACAGACGAAACAGACCTCCTACGGTCGAAACAGGGGTCCTGTTCATCGGGAGGGGTGTGGCGTACCGCAAAACGGGACTCCACGGGCTACCGTCGACCTCCTCCAGCCTCCACGGGCTCCTGTTCATCAAGTCTCCACCGCGCGCTACTCCACCGGCTACTGTTCAACCACCCCTCCACCGTCTACTGTTCATCCAGCCCTCCATACCACGGGGTCCTGTTCAACCACCCCTTCACGGGCACCCATCCACCGTCTACTGTTCATCCAGCCCTCCACACCACGGGGTCCTGTTCATCCAGAGGCAACGCCACCGCTCACTGTTCATCCACCCCCCCCCCCGCAACGCTCACTGTTCATCCAATCAATCGGCTTCAGTTAGCAGCAGTAGCGAAGGAATCGCTCGATCTGGTTCAGTTAACAGCCATCGATCGATCGCTCGGGTTCAGTAACGCGTAGCCTGCAGTGCAATCGCTCGGTTCAGTTAGAGCCTAGCGCCTCGCTCGGGTTCAATTAGAGCAAACGCCTCGCACACACGCGCGTACGTGTACGAGAGAAACGCGCATCGCTCTGCCCCCGACCTCCCACAGTAAAAGGGAACTCCCCGAAGTTTTCCTCGCCCTCGTTTCTACCACGGTTTTTCCGTCATGGACGGCCCAAATAATGTCATGCAGCTGCGTCTCCGGCCCGCCCAGGACGAAAAGCCCATTTTCTGTCATGATTTTTTGTCATAGAAGTAGGAGCCCACCACATCTATGATGATACCGGGTTTTGTCACCATTATCGTCATAGAAGTGTCATATGTATGACAGAAAAAAAATTCGTTCGGCCCAAAATGTCACGGATGTGTCTTTTTTTATAGTGATAGCGCTACGTCATCTGTCTGAGCCCTACGAATCTCATCCTCAAGGGTAGGAGTAACTTCCAATATATTGGCAAGACTGGCATCAACTATAACCAAATTGAGCTGAGCGATCTCTTCTTGGAGTTCGGGAGGCAAGGAATCCATTATGGCATTCAGACTGGCAGGCTTGAGGCTGAGGGAATCGGCAACCATGTTGGCTTTACTCGGATGTTAATTTATCACAAGGTCATAATACTTGACCAACTCGAGTCAATCGAAGGTTTAATTCCGGTTGAGTGAATATATACTTGAGACTCTTGTGGTCGGTAAATATCTGACACATTTTTCCAATGAGGTAGTGTCTCCAAAATTTCAAAGCATGCACAACAGCGGCCAACTCCAAATCATGCGTTGGATAGTTCCCTTCGTGAGGCCGTAAACTGTCGAGATGCGTAGGCCACAACCTTGCCATCTTGCATGAGTACACATCTAATACCTCTCCTGGATGCGTCGCGGTATACATCAAAGCTGCGGTAGATGTATGGAAGAGTCAATACCAGTGTTGTTGTTAGTCTGGTCTTTAGCTCATTGAAATTTTTCTCACAATCCTTAGTCCATTCAAACTTCTTATCTTTCTTAAGAAGCTCTGTCATTGGCTTGGCAATCTTAGAGAATCCTTCGATGAAGCGGCGGTAGTATCTGGCTAATCCAAGGGAACTCCGGATCTCGGATACTGTCGTGGCACTACACCATGCACTAGATTTCCCTACTTACGTGTGTTGGAAAAAGTCAATTTTACCAACAGACTATTGGTCGGGAAAACTTCTATCCAACTGTTGGTCGGTAATACTGATGTATCGTGTCCAATTGTCGGTCGGCAATACTGGAATATTTCACGTTGGACTGTCGGTCGGGAAATCTGGTATCTCCTTCAGAGACTGTTGGTCGGGGATTAATGCCGACCGACTGTTCATTACCAATTGGGCCGGCCCGTCTTTGCGCGCGCACAGGCCAAAAACTTAGCGCCAAGCCTCCTTCATATTTTTTCATTCGGCCTTCAACAGGTGCCACGACCAAATCAAATCCCTCAAACCTAAATCCTCTCACGCACTCCCTCCGCCGCCGCCCGCTAGCTAGCAGCCCGCACGCCGCCGACCACCCGCCGTCTCCAGCACGCCGTCACCTGTCTCCTTCATCCTCCTGCACCCCCACTGCTTAGGCCCCGAACACTTCTAACCCTAGCTTGTGCGCTGGATTTCGGGGAGAGGCCAAGGCGCGGTGGTGGACGCCGCCATCCCTCTCAGATCCGGGCCTGAGAGAGGGAGGGAGGAAGGGACAGGTGGGTCACCTGCGAGAGAGAGCACTCGCACCCTCGCTCGTCAGCCGTCACACAGGAGCCGCCACCACTGCCGCCACGCCATGGGCTTCCTCCGATCTGCGCTCGCCGGTTTGTTTGAAGAAGGATCTGGCCGTTGACTGCTGGTGCTTCCCCTCCCCGGGCGGTGAGTGTTCTTTTCACTCTCGTCTCCCTCTCCACCCATCCCCAATCGGTGCTGCCGTTAGTTGATTTATTTGCTTTTCCCTTTTCCGTTCAGATCAGCCATGACTTGGGATAGTACTTCTATCCAGCAAGCAGCGTTTTGGATGTGAACTCCAGCTCAAGCAGAGCATCAAAAACAGGGGCTCTATCTGCTAATGGGGTAGCCGGCAATGCAGTCTAAGAGCTACATCTCGTGTGATTTCTGGATATGAGAACTTGAGAAGAACAAGCTTGATGCTATTATTGAAAAAAATAATCTATGCTACAGGTATTCCTTTCAGTAGTGTTGCAGGAAACCTTAATTAGCTACTGTTTTTTATGAACTGGTTGTGATTGATTTGTGAACTTTAGAGCTTGTGAGTTGTAATTTGTGATGTTTGAACCCTTGCCAGACTATCAAATTATGCTATGCATGCCTGAAGGTCAATACATGGGTATTCATCATATGAAAATTCATTACTTTATATATATAGAAAAACGTATCCACATATCTGTGCTTTGCGACGAGGGACAACCCTGAGAACTAGCTTCAGGTTCCACAAAAAGTCCAAATAATCATACTAATGTTTCGTCCTTCTATTTAAGCATTACAAAATTCTGGCAAACATAGGACTATATTAAACTTAGTTCAGTGTTACTTGAATGAAGATAAAGTTCATATCTAGCAGTTTGTATTTATACAGTCACGCTTCTATAGATTTTACAGTTCTATTTTCTATTTAAATTTGCTTCAGTAGTTCTGTAACTTCAAGAATAGTTCATGTATCCCATATTTTCCCAGGATTCTTCTTTGCATACCATACACTTAGACGGAGTGGGAGGCTGCCGCAGCGGTGCTGGACTCGGAGCCCAAGCCATCCGACGCTGCCAACAGGTTGCACCTCTTCGCGGAAATCCCCACAACTGTGATGTCTGTATAGAAAATCAGTATTTTCTTGGTTCATATCCTATTTGAAACTTGGAATGTTGGTTGTTGGGCACAACTTGACTTTCACAGTAGCCTGCATATTCTTCTGCTCACAACAGGGCAAAACATGCACCATAGAATGCTGGGAGAACATAGATTTATTTTGCTCTTCGTACTTTTATTAGATAAGCCACATTGCAAGGAAAATATGGATTTATGTTGCTCTTCCTACTATTATTGATTGTCGTTTAAATCTTATTCGACCATGTAATTTAAATCTTATTCCCATGGGTATTATTGATTGTTGTTTTTACCAATATTACTCAACTTATGGTCACTTCCCTTTGTTTAGTTCAGCGCCATTCTTTTCTCTTAATCGTTTTGGTAAAAAGAAATCTCTCACTATAAAATGTATTATGTAATCCTTTTTTGCTCAGCAGCAGTAAATTTCATAGAGGTGATGTAAATTACTAATATATAATGTCATTATTGCTGTAGAAGTTGCAGAAGTGTAATGCTGACTCTACTCGAATGATGATTATCCCTACATGCATAACATATTATAAAGAGATCTTCCTACGTGCCCCTTTTGTAAGGATGCATGCTGACGTGTGCACATCATTTCTAGCTTGTTTTGGTGCATCTTTTATCCTGCTTCAGCTGGTTAGCCTGAATCCTCTTTTCTCCTGTTTCAGTTGATTAGCAACCACTATTGTTCAGGAATTTTGAGTGGCGCGCATCTTGGTCTGGCGAGCCGGTGACCCGACATCATTTGTCAAGGTTTGTGCACATTGAAAACTCTTGCTGCGGATAGGAATGATGTTCATCACAAACTGATGTAGCTTCTTAATATGCGTACTATATTAGATTGATCCTTTTGAATTAAGTTGATTTAAAATTATTTATTCAACCCAATCTCTCTGTCTCTTTTCTCTTTTTTCACTGTAATTTATATATACGTAGGGAGCTGACCTTCATGCACCACTCAGGCGCCACATCCGGCCACTAACATCACGTCTAGGCACTAACTCACTCCCACTCACACAACTAATTCCATGCACTTAATCCCTACATGCATGCATGTCCACTTGCGCATCTCCACTCAACGGCCACACACCTGGTCAGCGGCCATGTAGCTGACAAACAAACTAACTTGCCTATTCTCCTCTAGCTATTCCAGTCGTCAAGCGCCTTGCCACTTCACACGGCGTGCTGCATCACACAGCACCGCGGCTTCACGCCGCCATCGGCATCTCACCATGCTCGCCGCATCGCACTGCAGCCCGGTATCTCGCCTCCTCCGTGCACTCGATTTAACCTTCGGCGATTAGATACTCCTAGACCATCTATGTTACATGCATAACGAAAGCAAACTAAGTATGCGGATACAAAATGTAAACATTAGTGCGAACAATCTCAACCGAGGATCAACGTTAGTGTTAACACATGATTATTGAATTATCTGTATTTATTACTATTTATATTCTTGAGAATGTGATGATCCTGTATGTTGGCATTTTGGTACTGTAGTATAGTTTCTATTAGTGTATTATAACTGAGAATTGATTAACTTTTGTAGGAAGCAAAAAGGACTACACTCACAAGGAACCATGAAGCCAACGATCCACGTCAACTAGATGTTTTAGCTTTCATTTTGTACAACTGATGTCTCATACTTGCACCTTTTGACTGTCCTTTTGTGAACCTGATGTATGGTTCCTCGGTGGTTTTGTTTAGAACAGATTGAAGTGTATGTATGTGCCAATTAGTTAATGGAATAAAAAATGTTTGGTGCTCCCGATTTGAGCGTGATGTATGGTGTTTGGGTGATTATGCTTAGAACACATGAACTATATGTATGTGACAATCAGTACCATATGTTAATTAAAGTTGTGGTTGGCTAAACAAAATGTTGATGCACTGTTGTTTGGCAAAAGAAAACCCCATCTGATTGTTGGTCGGCAAAACAAACGCCGTCTGATAATCGGTTGGGAAAGCCTAATGCTAGGCCCAACATAATGTTGGTTGGGAAAGAATACCCTGTCTAATAGTTGGTCGAGAAAGGCCCGTTGCTGCCCTAACAGGCTGTTGGTCAGGAAAGGCCCATGGTAGGCCCAACAGACTGTCGGTCGGGAAAGATATTCCATTGCCATCAAGCAGTCGGTCGGGAAAGGGTTTTCCCATCTAGACTTTCCGCAACAGACAAGGTTGGTCGGCAATAGTTTTTCCCGACCGACTGTCTGTTGGAAGAAGTTGTATTCCCCACCAACCTGGTTGTTGGGGATGTAGTGCTGTGGTGTGCGGTCAAATCAAGCACGTCCTTCAATTTACTTGGATCCATGGCTATCCCTTCTGCTGAAAGAACATGCCCCAAAAATCCAACTTGCTTGAGCCAAAACTAACATTTGCTAAACTTCGCATATAGCTTATGGTCACGGAGCCTTTGCAGAACTGCTCTGAGGTGTTCCTTGTGTTCTTCTTCACCCTTTGAGTAGATGAGCATGTCACCGATTAAGACAACCAGAAACTTATCCAAGAAATCCATAAATACCTTACTCATCATATGCATGAAAACGGCAGGGGCATTGGTGAGACCGAAAGACATAACTGTATATTAATAAAGACAGTATCGAGTAGTGAACGCGGTCTTCGGAATATCTTCCTTATTGATTTTGAGCTGGTGATATCCGGCCCTCAAATCAATCTTTGAGAATACTTTTGCCCCACTGAGTTGATCAAACAAATCATCAATCCTTGGCAGTGGATATTTCTTCTTGATAGTGACATCATTCAGCTGACGGTAATCTACACACATCTGAAGAGTGTCGTCTTTCTTGTCCACAAATATTGCGTGTGATCCCCATGGTGAAGAGCTCGGACGGATGTATGCTTTCTGAAGCATCTCATCAAGTTGTTCCTTTAATTCCACTAATTCTGACAAAGGCATCCAATAATACTTCTTGTATAACGGTGCAGTTCCAGGCACAAGATCAATTGCAAACTCAAGCTCCCTGTCTGACGGCATTCCTTATAATTCCTCAGGGAATACATCTGGAAACTCACTGACCACAGGAATTAATTCCAACTTTTCGGCCACAGCCGTGAAAACCATTTCCTTCTTAGCTATGCTTCCGCGGGGATAGAATTTTGTGGTTCGACCTTCCTGACTTGTCATGGTGACTTCCCTAGTCGCACAGTTGATGCATACTCGATATTGGGTTAACCAGTTCATTCCCAAAATAATATCCAATTCGGCAGACTCGATGACTATCAAGGATGTTGGAAATCTGACTCGCTTGATATCAATTTCCAAATTTTGACAGACCAGATTGCTTCTGAACATGGATCCCAGGGATTGTACCATCATACTTTTTCCCAAAATCGAGCAAGGAAAATTGTTTTGGGCAACAAAACTCCACGAAATAAAACAATGGGAAGCCCCAGAGTCAAATAAAATTATTGCAGGTATGCTATTAACAGGAAACATACCAATGACAACTTCTGGGTCCTCTTGGGCTTCATCTGCGGAGTGTTGGTGAATTTTCCCTTGGATGGTCCTCTGGACAGAGTAGGGCTCCAGGTGATTGACTTGTGGCCTGAATGGGGCCGTTGGCTTGCCGTTCTAGGGGCCCTGTCTGGCATAATGTCCGGTTTGCCCACAATTGAAGTAAGATTTATTGCGCCGACACTCTTCGCGCACCGGGTTGGTCACGATGTTCTTGACTTGAGTAGTGGTCTTGTTAACATTCTATTGCCAATTCGTTTTGTACTCAACCTGAGTCTGCTGCTAAGTACGAGCCTTCTGCACTGGTTGTCCATCCTTCTTAGGCTCGAATTTGCGCTTGTGATCATTATTAGCGGGCCTGTTGTCGTGCACGAGCTTGTGTTCCCTTTCTGCGATGAGGGCTTTGTTTACCAGAGTTTGGAAATCCGGGAAATCAAACATACTTAGAGTGCATATGAGGTGTTGGTTCAGTCCTCCAAGAAACCTATTGATCTTCCTTTCTTCTGTGGCCACATCATCGAGAGAATAATGGGCCAAATGGTTGAACTTGTGCAGGTACTCACTTATTGACAGGCTTCCTTGTGAGAGAGCGAGGAATTCGCGCTGCTTGACCTTCATAATCCCGGCTGGAATATGGTACTTGCGGAAATGGTCCTTGAATTTAGTCCAGGTAATTTCTTCGTCCGTAGGCCACATAGCCTTAGAATTATCCCACCATATAGCGGCAGCTCCTTCAAGATAATGCGTAGCGAACGGAACCTTGTCAGCTTCTTCAGTACGGGCAATCTCAAGCTTCTTATCAATAGTCCTTAACCAATCATCGGCTTCCAAAGGATCGATAACTTGACTAAAACTGGGAGGCTTGGTCCTCTGAAAATCTGACAACATGGAGTGATGACCATTCTGATTTCCATTCTGCCCAACCATAGCTTGCACACTTTTCAATAGCTCAATCAGATTGTTGTTCCTTCTTTCTTCAAACATACGCATAATTTGCTCAGTGGATGGCGGATGTGGCGGTGGTGGCTGATATGGCTTGGGGGAATGTCCTGCCTGCCTTGCTGAGCGACAAACAGGGACATCCTCACAAGCGTGGATGCTGCTGCCTCCCCGCGTCATCCTATTGTTTATTTTCCCATTATAAAGCAACCGAGATGAGAAATATCCAAAAAATGGGAAGAAAAGCCAGCGACAAGCCGAAAGAAAGCAGCGAAAAAGAAACCAAGGCGAATAAAAAGGTTCCAACATAATTATACATAGACTCATACATGAAAGATAAACATCATGACTGGTTCAACTACCCTCATACATGAAACTAAGCATCATGACACGAATGACTACATCCGTACATCAACCTCATGACGACTGTGGGTACTCTAACGATCTAGTGCTCGACGGGTATTTTTTTTTGAATATTTACTGTGGGGTAAAACCCCACAGCCCATTTTATTAGAAAAAGAAAAATGTCCAGCAAAATACAAAGCACTGAGAAAGTGCCAAAACAAAAGGAGTCTAATCTACAACTTACCTAGAGTTAGAAGGCCCAAGTTCAGTTGAAGCTATCCTAAAATTACAAAAGGGCATTTACCCAAGCTAACAGTTGAGCTCTAAGAGTACTGTTAAGTTTGTGAGACAAAATAAGAATATCATGTACAAAATTGCATCTCCAGGCAGCAAAACGAGCCTGCTCTCCCCTAAAGATCCTCCCATTCCTGAGAATCCAAATATTCCATGCCATGCATCATGCCAGAACAAAGCAGTGTCCCCCATGTTAATATGAACAGAAGCAATGGCCCTGTAAGAATCATTCAACTTGAATACATCCCTCCACCAGAAAGAGCCAGTTAATACAGTTGCCTGAGGGACAATGTTATCATAGTAGGAATCCCATATTAAAGAGACCCAAGGAACATCATGCTTATTGAAGAATTTATGCAGATGTTTCATGAGCAGTCCCTGATTCTGGATATTGAGATTGAGAATACCCAGACCACCCTTATCTTTAGGTCTGCAAACCAGATCCCAAGCTTCCAGAGATTGTTTAGGTGTATCTGTATTCCCTCTCCAAAGACACTGCCTGAAGATCCTATCCAACTGCTTAATGATGCCAAGAGGTATATGCAAGGTGCAGAGGAAATAGATTGGCATGGAAGTTAAGACTGAAGTCAACAGCTGCAACCTAGAACCCCGGTTGAGCATGGCAGAACTAGTAGATAGTCTTCTTTCAATATTATCCACAAGGGGGAGAAGATCCACAATTCTAGGCCTGGTGGTACCAAGAGGTAGACCAAGATAAGTGAAGGGGAGTTCTCCTAACTTACAAACCAGAAGAGTAGCCAACCTGAGAGCCTCCTCATTAGATATGTTCAAAGGTATCATAGAGGACTTGGCAAAATTCACCTTGAGACTAGTAGACTGCTGGAACACAACCAACATATTCTTAAGGGCCACCAGTTGCTCATCCACAGCTGGCAAAATGATCATTGTGTCATCTGCATACTGGACAATTGGGTAGTTAGGATCATGGGATGGGATTGGGAGTGTCAGAGACCCTTGATCCCTCATTTGGTTGACCACAGACTGCAACAGATCAGCAGCAATAACAAAAAGAAGAGGTGACAAAGGATCACCCTGTCTGAGCCCACACTTACATTTAAATTGCTTCCATGGAATGCCATTAAGTAATACAGAAGATGTCCCAGATGACAAAATCTCTCTAACCCAAGCAATCCACTTTCTATCAAAACCTTTATGATGAAGAACTTGTAAAATTACCTCATGTTCCACTGTATCAAAAGCCTTGGCAAAATCCAGCTTCAGGATTATGATTGGTCGCTTTGACTGCTTGCATTGATGTATATACTCAAATGCCCATGCAAGGCAATCCTGAATGGACCTGCTTTTCAAAAATCCATACTGGTTCTTATGAATACATTGCAAAATTACTTTCTGTAATCTGTTTGCCAACAGTTTGGTGAGGAAATTTAGACAACTGTTTGTAAGGGAAATGGGCCTGAAGTCATCAGGCCCTTGAGGAGAAATCATCTTAGGAATAAGGGTGATGAGAGAACCATTGATGTTCTCCAAAGATATCTGCCCATCATAAAAAGCCTGTATGAGGTGTAAAAAGTCCTGTTCAATGACAGGCCAACATTTCTTGATAAACATGCCATTAAAGCCATCCGGTCCAAGTGCTCTGTCAGTGGGTAGCTCCGCTAAAACCTTGTTTATTTCCTCCTGTGAGAAGGGGGCAGAGAGTACATCAAGCCCTTCCACTGGTTGGATCAACTGTGGGAGATCAAATCCCATGTTAATACCCCGAGCATGACCCATCCTATTCTTAAAGGAGGACCACAAAATTCCAGCCATTTGTGTATGATCAGAAACTGGATCATTCCCATCAACCCTAAGACTAGCAATTGTATTTTCCTCAATCTTTCTGAAGCTATTGCATGAAAGAACTTTGAATTCGCCTCCCCCGCCTTGATATATCTGATTGTACACTGATGTTTCCAATAAATGTAATGGATACGCAGCAAGTTCTCATGGTGCAACTTGACTATCTTTCGGAAGTTAAACTCCGGAGTTGTGAGTGGCCTCCATTCCTCAAGCCCATCAAAATGTAGGATGACCTTGGAACAATTCAAAGTCAGCCTTTTAATGTGGGAGATGTTTTTGCTCCACACTTTGAGGTCCATTCGCAAGCGTTTGAACTTTCGGGAGATGATTGCAGCCGTAGACAGATCAGTAAAAACCGGCGCCTCCCAAGACCTCTTAACACAATCCATAAAACCTGGCATGTCAACCCAATAATTCTCGAAACAAAAAACCCTTGCTTTTGGAATAGTGGTGTCAATGGAAACCACGCATGGCACATGGTAAGACGAAGTTTTCGCTAAAGGAAGTACTACAGTATTTGGATAAATGGAAATCCAATCTGAAGTTGTGAAGAACCAATCCAGTTGCTCAAGCAGAGGGTTTTGCTGCATATTTGACCACGTGTGACTTCTCCCTTTCAAGGGCAACTCCAAGAGACCCAAATGACCAATTATCTCATTAAAAAGGAAGATGTCATTAACATTTCCCCCCGGCAGGTTTCTGTTATCCATAGACCTTATAAAATTGAAATCCCCGAGGAGAAGCCAGTGCTCAGTAGGAGGGATAGTCAGATGGTAAAGCCAATGAACAAAATCATCGCGAAGAGGCCCATCACAAGGCCCATAAATGGACACTAGGGTCCAGGTCTCAGCATTGTGCACCGAAGTAAACGAGACCACAGCACCGAATCTCTGAATCTCAATGAGTGTGCCAGTGAAGACCCTAGAATTCCAGATGACAAGAATACCACCAGATGCACCTACTGAGGGAGCAAAAGCAAAACGATCAAACCGTCGCGGGCAGAAGGTTCTAATCGTCCTAATATCAAACTCCTCGCATTTGGTTTCCTGAAGGCACACAATTGAGCACTGACTCTCTTCAATTTTCGATCGAACATCTCTCTGTCTGTCCGCAGAATTAAGACCACGGACATTCCAACACAAAACACGCCAGTTACGGTATGATGTACTAGCCATTAAAAACTATATAGCGGGGATAATCCAGCCCACTGCTTAACAGTGCAGCTCCAATAACCACAAGGTTCAAAACATCCATACACGATAAACCCATAAACTGCCGGCAGTGCTTAGATATAAAAAAACATAAAAGAGATAACCGTGGGCCACAAAATGCAAAGTCAAATAGGCCCACAAAACATCCCCACCACATCATAGAGAAGTACTGATAATCACTCATCATCGGGAACTGCATCTTCATCAGACTTCTTAGAGAGAGCCATAAGCTTCTCCTCTGTCAGATCAACAACTGGGATGCCCAAAGCATGGCCGACCGCCTGCATAACCGGAATTGGGGTTTCCGGTGGCATCTGAGCCTGCTCCGTGGACTCCCCTTCAGATATCTTCAGCTTCTTCCCTCGTGGACTCCTCTTGGGTGATGGTTTAACTAGGATTGCAGAGATAGGTTTGAGCCCTGAAGATTTAGCGCAGCTCCTAATCATTCTCCTCGTGGAGAAATCTGGAGTAGCAGCAATAGGCGCGACACAACGAGCACGCTCCCCCCATGTTGCCTCTTCCCAAGCACAGATTCTGCAGGTGGTTTAGTGGCTGAGAACAGAAAATCAGAGTATGTAATCCTGCTGTCTTCAGATGAAACTGCGTCAGGTAGACTTGGAGTGACCAAGGATGAATCAGCATCCGATATTTCCTGAATAACGACTGAAGATCTACTTGCAGGCATAGGCGGCCCTTGAAGGAGGAGGGACATCCATTTCTCTTGATCCGGCTTCAACTGGCCCAGAGAAATAACTGATGGTGGCAAGAAAAATCCTGGTAGAGCAGATGGCACCTTCTTGATGAGGAAATCCGGCAGAAGGGACGAAAACGATCTTGCCCAGATCATCTCAGGTGGCAGGACCGGGCCATACACAATTCTGACGATTCCCAAATGAATGGGATCCATTGGCATAACTGGGTGGGTCTGGGGCTGCCACACTTCCTCCATATCCACTACATCATCATCAGAGTCCAAAGATGGGTTGAGGATCATGGAGTTCTGATCCTGGACTTGCTAGTTCACCTGAGCCTGTTCCTGCGGCTCCTCAGGCTACTCCCAAGCACCCCAGCCATCCGCCTGCTACTCTGCATGTCCTCCATTTATATGTCCATCAAAAGGTTGCGGATGATTGTGGGGCACTGCGTTCCAGCCCAAAGCAGGGTAAGGTGGCATCGCCCAGAAAGGTTGCGGTGGATTTACCCCTGGCATTGGATGGGGATTTCCATCCAGCGGCATTGGGTCCTCATCCGCAGGTATGAGTGCCTCTGCAAACTCCCCAGTTAAGATATAGCAGCCAGCAGCCCAAGAAACTACAGCCCCTCCCCAAGTTGCAAAGTCTCTGAAGACGACCGAGCGTGGAACGAGGGCATTGTCAGGGAAAGAACATCTGACCATAGACCGGACCTTGCGACGATCAGTTTTGTTCCAGTAATGAAATTGTCCAAACGTGCCAACAATCTCCGCTAGGTTAGCAGTATTCCTATAATCCAATGGCACCCCAATGAACATCAACCAGCCAGTCCTATGATCCTGGATAGCTCGAAATCCTCCCCCCTAATTGTGCGGAATAAATCTGACAAAAAACTCATTGCCCTCTGCATCCAGACTCAGCGGGAAAGGTGGATGCTGCGTGAAGGAGGCACGCACCACAGGATCTTCCATCTCAAATAAACCCACCCCCTGGAACCAAGTCTGAGCAGATAGGATAGGCACTTGCATGTTTTGTGTCAGAAAGTTCAGAACCTGCTCTCGCCGGATTACCACCAAGTGAGCCGGAGGTAGGGGCTCGACGATCGCCACCATGAACTGCTCGTGCCGCCGTGGTGGCGGGACCGCAGGCGAGTAGTAGGTGCGTGGCAGCCTGTCCTCCCCACCATCTACCACATCAAAGCCCGCAAGGAGGAAGCGATGAGGGTCAATGGCATACACCGCCATTGGGGAAGCTGGTTGCCTATCCTGGAGCGACGAGGTGGTGGGAGGCGATGCAGGCGACGGAGCGTCAGATTGGGGCGGCGAAGGAGGGGAGCTGGGTTGCGGAGAGGGATAGGGAGACGATTGGGGTTTTTGCTGCGGTGTTGCAGTTGTATTGGAAACCGAAGAGGCAAGCGAGTCTTCCCTGTTGGCGCGAGCTCCAAAGCCGCTCGATGGGATTTTGGGGACCCAGATGGATGTGTCAGGCGGCTGACCGGAACAATTCTTTTTAATGTGACCAGAGCGAAAACATAACCTGCACCTCACCCTGTTCATGCAAGTCTCTGACTTATGGCCCATGCCAAACAGTTCTGACAATCCCAGTAGCTTGCAGCCATGTCTTCAATCATCTCATCAAAACTCTGTAATCCTTTGGTAATATTCTGTGGAGAGGGCGACTCGATAAAATCCAGCGGAGACGCGTCGGTCTCATCATCCGAAAGAACAATGGGCCGTAAAAGGGAGCCCATTTGCCGAGACGGTGTGATCGGGCTGGCTTGGGCCGAGGGAGACGATTCCCCAAAATCCGGTCCAACAAATTTGAAGATTCCGGAGGATCCGGAGTTGCAGCCAATAGAAGTGATCCTATCCGGAGATGACGGGATCGACCCGAACTAAATCAAAGGGCTCGCCGCCGTCGCCGATGAACTTTCCGGCGAGGCCGCGGTTAACAGTGGAGGGCTAAGCGAACCAGCCTCATGTGATCCAACAACATAACCAGCTTCACGGATCGTCTGGACATCGATGCGTGTAGGATTATAACTATAACCTTTTCGAGCTGGATAATTAATGAACGTCGCAAAACGCAACCTCTTCTTGGGATCATTGGATGGGGGGGCAGAACTGAGGGAAGATTTACTAGGACGATGATGCATAGCCTCCATACCCATGGCAGCCCTACGCTTGGAAGGGCTCACTAAGATCCATTCCTGCTGACACTCAGATTGCCAAGATCTAAACTCTTTCTCCCAATCCGGACCCCCATGGCCCCAATGGTGAAAATAGCATTTGAATTGAGGGCAAACAAAGCTTCGTTGATGCAGAATAAAAAAAACCACCTCCTTGCATGACACATTGAAAGAGAAAACACCATTGCTAAGGAGAGATACCTTGAGCTGAGAACAGTAACCTCCAAGAGCATATTCTAGCGCTAGACCAACATTCTCCTCATCCGGACGAAAAGAATGCCTGGCAAAGGAGACCACCATGATGAAGTGCCCCATGTCCTTCGATGGATGAACCGATCTGCCGAAGGTGCGCTGGATCTCTTGGGACAACTTCATACCTGGAGTGAAGTCCAAGCCCATGGAGATCGCTGCATGGACCGCCATGGGGAAGGAAATAACCAGCAGAGAGAAGAGGGGACGCCAGAGAGAATGGCCCGATCAGATGGCAACACCCACAGTGGGACGTGGAGATCGCCGGTGGTGGTGGGTGGCTAGGGTTAGGGGGCGGCGGGTGGGTGGGCGACATTCCCCCCTTCATACTCTGTTACTACCAACCCTCATGCTCGACGGGTATTGCAGGCTCCTCTCCTGAGCCGGACTCAGATCCTGAGCTGAAAGTGGAAACCTCCAGGTTAAAAGTGACACGGCGGCGCTGCCTCGAGGACTCTCCCTCAGGGGCAGGTGCTGGGCGAGACCTAAGCATAGGGGCTATAGGATTGGCGACAAGGTAAGCCTACGCAGCAGGGGCACTGCGAGGAGTCACTGCCAAAGGGTTTGTGGTACCCTGAGTGGTCACCGAAGTAACTGAAGTAACAGAGACTGGAGGAACGAACGGAGTGAATCCGATAGTAGGTGTGGAGGGTTCCTATTCCGAGCAGCGGCAAGGGCTATCCGGGCTCAGGTCAGCTCTTGGGCCAACTCATAGATCAAGAGACAACTGGCAGTGATTTAGCGAGAAAGGTGGCTAGCAGGACGATCATACATTGGATCAATGAAAGGAAAGCAGATACACCCGTTCTCGTGCAGAGATGGGTAGAAGAAGAAACATGGGTGGGTCTGCATGCGAACCTCGTTGTAGCGCAGGTCTACAAGAGCCTCGAGTGCGGCAAACTGGATAGCCTGAGATGGTGTGGAAGTGAAACCACCCTTAGAGGAACGGGTGTAAGCGCCAAAAGGAGAACTGTGGTGTAAAGTGACCTCCGCATAATACTCGTACAACGAACCGGCCAGATGCTACCGATACACCTGATACACTGGATCAGCACCCTCTGGGTAGAGTTGTCGCCACACGTTCTGAAGCAGGTGCGGCAGGTGTACAGTGCTAGCTCAGACTGGTACAGGAACGGAACTGGAGCCATCTACACTCACAATCATCAGACGGTTAGTAATAAAGACAAATAAAATGCATGCAATGCAGCAATCAATTTCTATTACTACCGACACTCAAACTAAGCTAACAGCCATTCATCTAGCGCATCGACGATCTAGCGCGTCCTACAGTCAACGCGGCTCTGATACCAAGCATCGAGGCACCCTGGCTCAGAGCAACCGGATTACCTTGCATTGCCAGCCCAAAGATCAAGTCTTTTGGCAACACACAACAACTCGGTACAAAAAACAACTGATTTATTGATGCTAGCGGAAACATAGGTTTGATATAACATCAAGTAGCGAGGCCAAGCGGCACACACGGTGCGGCTGAACAATATGTACATTATTTAATGAACATGAAGGGGCCTCGTGAAGGAAATATGCCCTAGAGGCAATAATAAAGTTGTTATTTATTTCCTTATTTCATGATAAATGTTTACTATTCATGCTAGAACTGTATTAACCGGCAACATAATACATGTGAAAATACATAGACAAACAAGAGTGTCACTAGTATGC
This sequence comes from Aegilops umbellulata, assembly GCA_032464435.1. NCBI lineage: Eukaryota > Viridiplantae > Streptophyta > Magnoliopsida > Poales > Poaceae > Aegilops > Aegilops umbellulata. The sequence goes on along the minus strand of CP136059.1, from coordinate 355,799,739 downwards.
CTCTACTTGACTAGCTCATTAATCAAAGATGGTTATGTTTCCTAACCATAGACAAAGAGTTGTTATTTGATTAATGGGATCACATCATTAGATGAATGATCTGATTGACTTGACCCATTCCGTTAGCTTAGCACTTGATCGTTTAGTTTGTTGCTATTGCTTTCTTCATGACTTATACATGTTCCTATGACTATGAGATTATGCAACTCCCGTTTACCGTAGGAACACTTTGTGTGCTACCAAACGTCACAACGTAACTAGGTGATTATAAAGGTGCTCTACAGGTGTCTCCGAAGGTACTTGTTGGGTTGGCGTATTTTGAGATTAGGATTTGTCACTCCGAATGTCGGATAGGTAACCCGTTGATCCGCCTCAACATAAGCCACCACACGGGGTGAGTCATGACGGATGTCACTTGGCAGGACCGCCTCTGCTCCATACACCATAAAGAAAGGTGTGTAACCCATTGATCTGTTAGGTGTAGTATTGATGCTCCAAAGTACAGAAGGTAACTCCTCCACCCAACAACCCGGCGTCAGCTGCAAGGGGACCAAGAGCCGGGGCTTCATTAGCTCGTTCTGCTTGACCATTGGATTGAGGATGGGCCACAGCCGAAACGTCAAGCCGGATATGCTCTCGTTGACAGAACTCTTCCATAGCTCCTTTAGAAAGGTTAGTGCCATTATCAGTTATGACGCTGTGTGGAAAACCAAAGCGAAAAATCACCTTTTTCATGAACTGGACCGCCGTGGCTGCATCACACTTACTGACTTGTTCCGCCTCAACCCACTTTGTAAACTTGTCAAACGCTACCAATAGGTGCGTCTTTTTATCCTTAGACCTTTTGAAAGGCCCGACCATGTCAAGCCCCTAGACTGCGAACGGCCAAGTAATTGGAATCATCCTTAATTCTTGAGCCGACACATGGGCTCGTCATGAGAACTTCTGACATCCATCACATTTACTGACCAGATCTTCTGCATCGGCATGAGCCGTCAGCCAATAAAACCCATGACGGAAAGCTTTGGCCACAAGAGATTTTGAGCCGGCATGATGACCACAATCGCCTTCATGGATCTCACGGAGTATCTCCTGACCCTCCGCAGGTGACACACATCGTTGAAACGCTCCCGTGACGCTGCAGTGATGTAACTCACCATTAACAATTGTCATGGACTTGGAACGCCGGACGATTTGTCTTGCCAAGGTCTCGTCTTCAGGCAACTCTCCCCGGGTTATATAATCCATATAAGGTACTGTCCAATCTGGAATAATGTGGAGAGCCGCTACCAGCTGTGCCTCCGGGTCTGGTACTGCCAGATCTTCTTCAGAAGGTAACTTGACAGAAGGATTATGAAAAATATCAAGAAAAGTATTAGGCGGCACCGGCTTACGCTGAGATCCCAGCCGGCTTAAGGCATCAGCCACCTCATTCTTCCTTCGATCAATATGTTCCACCACATAACCCTTGAAGTACCCTGCTATAGCGTCAACTTCACGATGGTAAGCCGCCATAAGGGGATCTTTAGAGTCCCACTTGCCTGGCACCTCTTGAGCCACAAGGTCTAAGTCTCCTAAGCACCTTACCCGGCCCAAGTTCATCTCTTTGGCCATCCGGAGACCATGGAGTAAGGCCTCGTACTCAGCTGCATTGTTAGTGCAAGGAAACATAAGCCGGAGCACATAACAAAATTTGTCACCTCGAGGGGAAGTTAATACGACTCCATCCCCCGAGCCTTCCAATATGTGTTATCGGGCTTCTCCTTAGGTGCCTGTAGCTCTGTCCAGTCATTGATAAAATCCACCAAGACTTGAGACTTAATGGTAGTGCGTGGCACATACTTCAGACCATGAGGCCCGAGCTCAATAGCCCACTTGGCGACTCGTCCTGTGGCCTCTCTGTTCTGGACAATGTCTCCCAAGGGGGAAAAACTCACCACAGTGATTGGGTGACCTTGGAAGTATTGCTTCAGCTTCCGGCTTGCCATGAACACCCCGTACACAAGCTTCTGCCAATGAGGGTACCTCTGCTTCGACTCGATGAGCACCTCACTGACATAATAAATCGGTCGTTGAACCGGATGCTCCTTACCAGCCTCCTAGCGCTCCACCACAATTGCAACGCTGACGGCTCGTGAATTAGCAGCCACATATAACAGCAAAGGCTCTTTATCAATTGGAGCTGCAAGGACCGGCGGCTCAGACAACTGTCTCTTTAAATCCTCAAAAGCAGCACTAGCAGCATCACTCCAGACAAAGGTGTCTGCTTTCTTCATCATCTGATACAGCGGAAGGGCCTTCTCACCTAACCGACTTATAAACCGGATTAAGGCAGCAACGCGACCCGCCAGTCGCTGAACATCATTGATACACGCCGGTTTAGCCAAAGAAGTAATTGCCTTGATTTTCTCCGGGTTAGCTTCGATACCCCTGCTTGAGACCAAGAATCCCAAAAGCTTGCCTGCAGGTACACCGAATATGCACTTCTCCGGGTTAAGCATCATCTTGTAAACCCGGAGGTTATCAAAGGTTTCTCTAAGATCAGATATCAAGTTTTCCATCTCTCTGGACTTCACCACTATATCATCCACATAAGAATGAACATTGCGCCCAATCTGATTGTGGAGACAATTCTGTACACACCGCTGATAAGTCGCCTGGGCACTCTTGAGCCCGAAAGGCATAGACACATAGCAGAAGGCCCCAAACGGAGTAATGAAAGCCGTCTTCTCCTGGTCCTTAACTACCATCTTGATCTGATGATAACCAGAGTAAGCATCCAAAAAGCTCAAACGCGCACAACCCGCCGTAGCATCAATGATTTGATCAATACGGGGGAGAGCAAAAGGATCAGCCGGATAAGCCTTATTTAAGTCCGTGTAATCCACACACATCCGCCAGGTGCCGTTTTTCTTGAGTATGAGCACCGGGTTAGCCAACCACTCCGGGTGAAAAACTTCGATAATGAACCCACCCGCCAAGAGCCGGGCGACCTCTTCTCTAATAGCTTTTCTTCGTTCCTCATTGAATCGCCGCAGAAACTGCCTGATCGACTTATACTTCGGATCAATATTAAGAGTGTGCTCAGCGAGTCCTCTCGATACACCCGGCATGTCAGAAGGCTTCCATGCAAAGATGTCCCGGTTCTCACGGATGAACTTGATGAGCGCGCTTTCCTATTTAGGATCCAAGTTGGCACTGATGCTGAACTGCTTAGATGAATTGCCTGGAGTAAAATCAACAAGCTTGGTCTCTGCAACAGACTTAAACTTCATGGCCGGTTCATGTTCCGTGGTTGGCTTTTTGAGGGAGGTCATATCCGCCGGGTCAACGTTATCTTGGTAAAATTTGAGCTCCTCTGCTGCACAGACAGACTCAGCATAAGCCATGTCACCTTCTTCGCATTACAGGGCCACCTTTCGACTTCCATGCACAGTGATGGTGCCCTTGTAACCCGGCATCTTGAGCTGTAAGTAAACATAAGATGGCCGCGCCATAAACTTGGCATAAGACGGCCGTCCAAACAAAGCGTGATACGGGCTCTTGATTGTGACCACCTCAAAGGTTAATTTCTCAGCCCTAGAATCATGCTCGTCTCCAAAGGCCACCTCCAGCTCAATCTTACCGACGGGGTAAGCCGACTTACCAGGCACCACTCCATGGAACACGGTATTGGATGTCTTTAAATTCTTGTTGGTTAAGCCGAGGCATGCACGTATGGTGAAGTCGGAGCATGATTTATTTATTGATTGTCTTCCTTATGAGTGGTGGTCGGGGACGAGCGATGGTCTTTTCCTACCAATCTATCCCCCTAGGAGCATGCGTGTAATACTTTGCTTTGATAACTTCTAGATTTTTGCAATAAGTATATGAGTTCTTTATGACTAATGTTGAGTCCATGGATTATACGCACTTTTCCCATCCTTCCACCATTGCTAGCCTATCTAATACCGCGCACCTTTCACCGGTATCATACACCCACCATATACCTTCCTCAAAACAGCCACCATACCCTATCATGGCATTTCCATAGCCATTCCGAGATATATTGCCATGCAACTTTCCACCGTTCCGTTTATTATGACATGCTCCATTATTGTCATATTGCTAGCATGATCATGTAGTTGACATCATATTTGTGGCAAAGCCACCGTTCATAATTCTTTCATACATGTCACTCTTGATTCATTGCATATCCCGGTACACCGCCGGAGGCATTCATATAGAGTCATATTTTGTTCTAAGTATTGAGTTGTAATTGTTGAGTTGTAAGAAAAATAAAAGTGTGATGATCATCATTTTTAGAGCATTGTCCCAAGTGAGGAAAGGATGATGGAGACTATGATTCCCCCACAAGTCGGGATGAGACTCCAGATGAAAAATAAAAAAAGAAAAAAAAGAGGCCATAAAAAAGAAGAAGAAAAAGGCCCAAATAAAAAAATGAGAGAAAAAGAGAGAAGGGACAATGTTACTATCCTTTTACCGCACTTGTGCTTCAAAGTAGCACCATGATCTTCATGATAGAGAGTCCCTCATTTTTTCACTTTCATATACTAATGGGAATCTTTCATTATAGAACTTGGCTTGTATATTCCAATGATGGGCTTCCTCAAATTGCCCTAGGTCTTCGTGAGCAAGCGAGTTGGATGCACACCCACTTAGTTTCTTTTGATGAGCTTTCATATACTTATAGCTCTAGTGCATCCGTTGCATGGCAATCCCTACTCACTCACATTGATATCTATTGATGGGCATCTCCATAGCCCGTTGATACGCCTAGTTGATGTGAGACTATCTTCCCCTCTTTTCGTCTTCTCCACAACCACCATTCTATTTCACATATAGTGTTATATCCATGCCTCACGCTCATGTATTGCGTGAAGATTGAAAAAGTTTTGAAAATGTTAAAGTATGAAACAATTGCTTGGCTTGTCATCGGGGTTGTGCATGATTTAAATACTTTGTGTGGTGAAGATAGAGCATAGCCAGACTATATGATTTTGTAGGGATAACTTTCTTTGCCCATGTTATTTTGAGAAGACATAATTGCTTTGTCAGTATGCTTGAAGTATTATTATTTTTATGTCAATATGAACTTTTGTCTTCAATCTTTCGGATCTGAATATTTATACCACAATTGAGAAGATTTACATTGAAATTATGCCAAGTAGCACTCCGCATCAAAAATTCTCTTTTTATCATTTACCTACTCGAGGACGAGCAGGAATTAAGCTCGGGATGCCTGATACGTCTCCAACGTATCTTTAATTTTTTTATTGCTCCATGCTATATTATCTACTGTTTTGGACTATATTGGGCTTTATTTTCCACTTTTATATTACTTTTGGGACTAACCTATTAACCGGAGGCCCAGCGCAGAATTGCTGTTTTTTTGCCTATTTCAGTGTTTCGAAGAAACAGAATATCAAACGGAGTCCAAACGGAATGAAACGTTCGGGAACGTGATTTTCTCATCAGATATGATCCAGGAGACTTGGACCCTCCGTCAAGAAAGCCACGAGGCGGTCACGAGGGTGGAGGGCGCCCCCCCTAGGGCGCGCCCCCTGCCTCATGGGCCCCTCAAAGCTCCACCGACGTACTCCTTCCTCCTATGTATACCTACGTACCCCCAAACAATCAGATACGGAGCCAAAAACCTAATTCCACCGCCGCAACCTTCTGTACCCACGAGATCCCATCTTGGGGCCTGTACCGAGCTCCGCCGGAAGGGGAATCCACCACGGAGGGCTTCTACATCATCATCATAGCCTCTCCGATGAAGTGTGAGTAGTTTACCTCAGACCTTCGGGTCCATAGTTAGTAGCTAGATGGCTTCTTCTCTCTTTTTGGATCTCAATACAAAGTTCTCCCCCTCTCTCGTGGAGATCTATTCGATGTAATCTTCTTTTTGCGGTGTGTTTGTTGAGATCGATGAATTATGGGTCTATGATCAAGATTATCTATGAACAATATTTGAATCTTCTCTAAATTCTTTTATGTATGATTGGTTATCTTTGCAAGTCTCTCCGAATTATCAGTTTGGTTTGGCCTACTAGATTGGTTTTTCTTGCAATGGGAGAAGTGCTTAGCTTTGGGTTCAATCTTGCGGTGTCCTTACCAAGTGACAGAAGGGGAAGCAAGGCACGTATTATATTGTTGCCATCGAGGATAAAAAGATGGAGTATTTATCATATTGCATGAATTTATTCCTCTACATCATGTCATCTTGCAATGGGAGAAGTTACTCTGTTTTCATTAACTTAATACTCTAGATGCATGCTGGATAGCGGTCGATGAGTGGAGTAATAGTAGTAGATGCAGGCAGGAGTCGGTCTAATTGTCTCGGACGTGATGCCTATATACATGATCATACCTAGATATTCTCATAACTATGCTCAATTCTGTCAATTGCTCAACAGTAATTTGTTCACCCACCATAGAAATACTTATGCTCTTGAGAGAGGCCACTAGTGAAACCTATGGCCCCTGGGTCTATTCTCATCATATCAATCTCCAATCACTTTATTATTGCTTTGCTTTTTTACTTTGCCTTTTATTTTACCTTGCATCTTTATATCAAAAATACCAAAAATATTATCTATCACCTCTATCAGATCTCACTCTCGTAAGTGACCGTGAAGGGATTGACAACCCCCAATCGCGTTGGTTGCGTTGAGCTATTGTTTTTGTGTAGGTACGAGGGACTCGCGCGTAGCCTCCTGATGACGGGAAAATGGCGAGCGTGAGAATACGCATCCACGTCATTGATACAGACTGAATAATTTAAATGCATAAAATAAAAATAGAATCAAACATTGCAGGTACTTTATTTCCAGAACTCTTACATTTACATAAAAATTCTGTTAATTACATCTCCAAAGAGAAAACCCCTGATTAAGAATTCCAACACATCTATTACATAGCATCGCAACACATGTGTACTACAAAATGTAGAAATAAAATAAGACTACAAAATGTAGAAAGAAAAGTCCTCCTTTCTGTCTTCGACGTCAGCGTGCTCAGGGAGCCTTCAAATTTGTCTATGCTAACATATGCGTTGCACGACATTCATGATTTGACAATGTTCATTCATATAGCACGTTTATGCCTAGCTCATTAACCATCACAAATATGTAGTAGTTGTCTTATTTAATGGTTAACTAGCCGGGCTAACGGTGTATTTGCAATATGGGGCATAACTATTTTTATGAGTTGGGTTTACTTTATAGCAACGTATATAACATTGCCTCGAGCCATTATATGCGAGGATTATATGAAACTTGTTGATGACATATTCGATCGCCCTGTATTATGGTTAGTGCTAGTAACATAGGCTATGACCCTAGTTACTTTTCTATGCATGGTACAATTTTAATCCGTATGAGAGATTATATTATGACATATGGGTTATGCTTAAATACTAGTTTTGCTTGTCTCAAACATGTCATATATGGGCATTCGACTAAGTGGATCTAGTCAAATACTTATATGGGTTTGAATGAGAATATTTCTTTTATAAAGTTTCACTTCACTTGTATTAGTACTAACATCATGTAGCAACTTCGTGCCCATATGTAGCATAACCAAATGAAGTGTCGGAACTTCTTCTTGCTTGTATTATCACCACGTAGCATAGATTGTATGCTTATGGTGTAACCAAACAGAAGTGTGTATCAGTATATGTTTCGCATGGACATGATGAAGCATATGACAATTCCCGAAGCCTAGATATATGACCCTAAGTTATGAAGAGCCAAAGTCATGTATACTGAGTTGTCATGGCTTTGTTTCACATGGGTTTTCATTAGTACAAAGACCGAGCGTATAATGCTACTTCTTGAGACTAATGAACACATAGACGCATGCTCCAAGTTTACACCCTATACTGATGCATTTAGGGGTCTAGCCAGACAATAAATTATATGGAAGGAACATGTGTGAATTTCCAACAAAAGATGACCTTATGAAACCAAATCAATACGAGCTTTATTTCTATTTCTATCCTTGATCTGTATCAACATAGGATGCAAGATCACCATGAGACCAAATCAAGATGGACATCGCCATGAGACCAAAACAAGATGGGCGTAATTTTTTGGGCTTGACTTATATCAACATGGGATACAAGATCACCATGAGACCAAAACAAGACATGTATAGTTTGCTCTTGAGTTGTATCAACATGGAGGTGCAAGACCACCATGAGACCAAAACAAGACATTTGCTCTTGAGTTGTATCAACATGGAGGTGCAAGACCACCGTGAGACCAAAACAAGTCATCTGTAGTTTGCTCTTGAGTTGTATCAACATGGAGGTGCAAGAGCACCATGAGACCAAAACAAGACATGTATAGTTTGCTCTTGAGTTGTATCAACATGGAGGTGCAAGACTGTAGCGACCCGACCTCAGATGGTCAAGTCTCTGTGCTCAAGTGTCATCCCTGGATCAGTAATGCTGACACCACACAGTACTTCGAAGGATTTATAGCAGAGTAGCAATCACACACTTATTACATCGATGTCTCAAAGAGAACTTATTACAATAAATATGGCTTAAGGCCATCTAATAACGATAACAACGGAAGACTTGGAAGATAAGTGAGTCCATCAACTCCAACGGCATCACTGAGTATAGAACCACGACCTAAAAGCACCTTACTTGTCGTCTGAAAAGTCTGCAACATGAAAGTTGCAGCCCGAAAACGGGTCAGCACATGGAATATGCTGGCAAGGTAACACATAGAGAGTAATGAATGATAAGCCTATACTACATGCATATATGGCTGGTGGAAAAGCTCTATGGTTACAATTTTGCGTAAAGCCAATTTTTCCCTACTGCAAAGGAATAGATTTTATTTAACTATCATGGTGGTTGAAACATCGAGAATGGTTGACAGCATTCCGATCCCAATTAAGTGAACAATTAAAACCCAACAATATTAATTAGAAGTAACATGATGAGATTCACATGATATTCAAGTACTAGATACTCAAGATGTCCATAAACGGGGACACGGCTAATCATGATTAGTTTGTACACTCTGCAGAGGTTTGCACACTTTTCCCCACAAGACTCGATCGCCTCCGTTAGCTTTCTCGCACTACATGATGTTTGAGAAACGGATGACCGAGACATAGTCTTTCAGAAGTGCTAGCACCTTACGTTTGGATAGACCGGTACACCTACTTTCCCCTACATCTGCTAGTCTACCCTGTAAGAGTTCGCACGACTTAATCAACTATGCCAGAGCCCATAATGGCTTGTGGCTGCACACGGAAGTTACTAGCATGAATGATCTTATGATCCCTTTGAGCCTGGGTGGCGGTCCAAAGAAAAACAGGCAAGTCCTGATAGAAACCAGGTGCCTCAATCCACCCAGATGTGTATTTAAGTTGCCACCTTAGATAAAACCATTGATTAACAATACTCACATTTGTCATGGATATCACTCACCCAATCCACGTCTACTAGCATAGCATGGCATAACAAGCAAACGTAGAGGTAACTCCCAAAGGTTTCATAAGTAAAACAGGTAATAGGTACTACCTCAACTACTTCCCATCCCACAGTTTTAAACAGATCCTAATCATGCAATGTGTGAGGATTGGTCTAATGCAAAAAAAACTGGGCAATGAGAAGGTATGATCAAAGTGTTACTTGCCTTGCTGAGGATCCGCGAAACCTAGAGCTTCAAAATAACAGGCGGCGCACTCCAGGTGATCTATCGCAGACAAACAACAAGCATACAATAAGTACTCATGTAATGCACAGGTAAAACTCGAACAGAGGATCAAACCAGAAATTTCAACTTAAGAACCCTTGTTTGCAAAAGAATCAAATCGAACGAAGCAAAAGAAATCAAACGGCGAAAGAATCAACTTCATTCTAGCAAATTGGAACTATGTCAAATTTTACAGTAGCAAAAACTTGTTTAATTTGATTATTCGGAACGGTGGTTTCGAAACGAAACTCCAGGCACTTGAATCACCTGATTCCGATAAACGAGCGAGAAGATAAACTAAAACGAAGATTGGATCTGAAATCGCGATCAGAAAAATCGCAGAATAAATCCGACGAAAAAGAAAAATGACGAACGGTTAAACGAACGGACGTTCGTTAACTGAGACTATCCGGTGATCATGTTCGTTAAGACGAACGGTCCGGTGAACACTCGCTAATTAACAAACCGAAAAAAAACCGATCTAGGGTTTTGAAAAATAAACTGAAACATCAAAAAAAAACCGGAACGGTTTTATTAGAAAACCGAACCGGGCGAGGGTGGCGCGGCGCGGCTACCTCGGCGGCGAGGGGCTCCGGCGGGGCGGCGGGCTTGGCGGGGCGAGGCGCTGGCGGCGACGAGCGGCGGCGGCGGCGAGCGGCGCTGGCTGCTGCTGCTGCGAGATGCGGCGGCGGCGGCTTGTGGGGAGGAGAGGGGGGGTGGGGAGTATATATAGGAGGGGGGTGCGGTGGCTTGGGGGAGGGGCAAGGGAGGCGGCGACGGCGCGGGTCCGAGCCGGACTCGGCTGGCGGCGGCTACGCGCGGGCGCGCGCGCGGGGAGGCGGGGTGCTGGGCCGGCTGGGTGGGCCCTTGGCCCAGTCGGCGCTGCGGGATTTTTTTTTAAATAATTAAGCACACAGAAAAACGAAGAAAAGAAAATCTAAACGAGCTCCAAAAATTTCCGATGTTAATTTTCCCCGACTCCTAAAAATGAGTCGAACAAAATGAACTTTTACTCGGGGCCTAGATGCAATATTTTAAAAACACGCATTTTTTCCTAATGCAATAAAATGCAAATAAACTCCGAAAATCCAAAATTTGATTTATTTATTAAATCTTTATTTTTCCTAAATTTGGGAAAGTCATATTATTCCCTTCTCATATTTTTGATATTGGGAAAATAATCGAAGATGAAATAAATAAAATCAAATGATCCTCTTTTCAAAATTTGAGAAAACTCAAATATGAAAATAACGAAATCTCCAACTCTCTCCGAGGGTCCTTGAGTTGCGTGAAATTTCTAGGATCGACCAAAATGCAAGAAAATATGATATGCATGATGATCTAATGTATACCATTCCAAATTGAAAATTTGCGATGTTACAAACCTACCCCCCCTTAAGATGAATCTCGTCCTCGAGATTCGGGTTGGCTAGAAAATAGGTGAGGGTGGTCCTTGAGAAAATCTTCTTCTCTCTCCCAGGTGGCTTCATCCTCTGAGTGGTGGTTCCACTGAACTTTGCAAAACTTTATAACCTTGCTGCGGGTAACTCTACTGGCATACTCGAGAATCTTGACTGGCTTTTCTTCATATGTTACGTCATCCTTCAACTGAATCGCTTCAAGCGGCACTGTATCTCTTAGCGGTACCTCCGCCATTTCGGCGTGACATTTCTTCAGCTAAGAAATATGGAATACATCATGAACTCCTGACAGTCCCTCTGGTAATTCCAACTTATAAGCGACTTCTCCCATACGTTGCAAAATCTTGTAAGGTCCAACGAAACGCGGTGCTAATTTTCCCTTAACTCCAAAGCGCTTAACTCCTCGAAGTGGGGATACTCGAAGATAAACTCTGTCTCCGGTTTCGTAAACTGTCTCCTTGCATTTAGAATCTGCGTAGCTCTTCTGCCTGTACTGGGCTATCTTGAGCCTATCGCGAATCAACTTAACTTTCCGTTCAGACTCCTTAATCAAATCTGGTCCAAAGAACTGACGGTCTCCAACTTCGTCCCATGACAACGGTGTCCTGCACCTCCTTCCGTACAAAGCTTCGAAAGGTGCCATCTTCAAACTGGTTTGGTAACTGTTGTTATAAGAAAACTCCGCATATGGCAAGTTATCGTCCCAACTAGATCCAAAATCTAGTGCACAGGCTCTCAGCATATCTTCCAAAATCTGATTGACTCTCTCAGTCTGTCCATCCGTCTGTGGGTGAAAAGCTGTGCTGAACTCTAGTCTGGTTCCCAAAGTTTCATGCAACTGATTCCAAAACTTTGAGGTAAATTGGGTTCCTCTATCTGATACGATGCTCCTCGGAACTCCATGCAAACAAATGATCCTAGTCATGTATATGTTTGCCAACTTAGCACTGGTGTAAGTGGTCTTAACTGGGATGAAATGTGCTACCTTCGTCAAACGATCAACTACTACCCATATCGAGTCATAGCCTGCCTTCGTCCTGGGTAGTCCTGTGATAAAATCCATGCCTATCTTATCCCACTTCCATTCGGGTATCGGCAATGGTTGTAACAATCCGGCTGGCTTCTGATGTTCTGCTTTTACTCTATGACACACATCACAAACTGCTACATATGCTGCAATATCCTTCTTCATTCCGGTCCACCAGAATGTTTCCTTCAAATCCAAATACATCTTGGTATTTCCTGGGTGAACCGAATAGGGTGAATCATGTGCCTCTTGCAGAATCAACTTCCTGATCTCCGGGTTATTGGGCACATAAACACGGTCCTCAAACCATAGGGTATCGTGCTCGTCCTCACGAAATCCCTTTGCTTTTCCTTCACTCATTTTCTTCTTTATGTCCGCAATCTCCTTGTCAGATTTCTGAGCCTCTCTGATTTTATCCATCAATGTAGATTGAACTTCCAACGCTGCTACATAGCCGCTCGAAACTATTTCCAAACATAGCTCCCGAAGATCCTCGGCTAACTCCCTTGGTATTTCTCCCGTCATTAGTGTATTGACATGGCTCTTACGGCTCAATGCGTCAGCTACTACATTAGCCTTTCCTGGGTGGTAATGCAATCTCATATCATAATCCTTGATGAGCTCCAACCATCTCCTTTGTCTGAGGTTCAACTCCTTTTGCGTGAAAATGTACTTCAAACTCTTGTGATCCGTGTACACCTCACAATGATTTCCAATGAGGAAATGTCTCCATTTCTTCAATGCATGCACTACGGCTGGTAACTCCAAATCATGCGTAGCATAATTCAATTCGTGAGGTTTCAGTTGTCGTGAGGCATACGAAATAACTCTTCCTTCCTGCATAAGCACTGCTCCAAGTCCTCGACGTGAAGCGTCGCAATACACCTCATAATCCTTGGTCTGATCTGGCAGAATCAACGCTGGTGAGGAAACCAATCATTTCTTCAACTCCTAAAAACTGGCCTTACATTCCTCAGTCCAATTGAACTTGGTATCCTTCTTCAACAATTCAGTCATATGCTTTGCAATCCTTGAGAAATTCTTAATGAATCTCCGGTAGTATCCTGCGAGTCCAAGAAAACTCCGGATCTCTCCAACTGTCGTTGGTGCTTCCCATTCGGTTACGGTCTCAACCTTTGTGGGGTCAACTGCTATCCCTTCTCCGGATATAACATGTCCAAGAAATCCAACTTCCTTCAACCAAAACTCACATTTGCTGAATTTGGCATATAATTGATGTTCTCTTAGCTTCTCCAAAACCAAACGCAAATGTTCCTTATGCTCTTCTTCATTCTTCGAGAAAATCAGAATGTCATCAATGAACACTACGACGAACTTATCCAAAAACTCCATAAATACTTTGTTCATCTGGTTCATGAAATAGGCAGGGGCGTTAGTCAGTCCAAATGACATAACGGTATACTCATACAATCCGTATCGCGTGGTAAAAGCTGTTTTGGGTATGTCCTGCTCTCGAATCTTTAACTGATGGTACCCTGATCGCAAATCGATCTTGGAAAACACTTTAGCTCCTTGTAATCGATCAAACAGATCATTAATCATTGGCAGTGGGTACTTGTTCTTGATGGTTACTGCATTCAATCCACGGTAATCGACAACCATCCTTAATGATCCATCCTTCTTCTCCACTAAAAGTACGGGTGATCCCCAAGGTGAAGAACTTGGGTGAATGTAACCTTTATCCAATAATTCCTTGATCTGCTTCTTAATTTCCACCAAATCGTGTGCGGGCATCCTGTACGGTCTCTTCGATATTGGCCCAGTGCCTGGCAAAAGCTCAATCAAAAACTCAATGTCTCTATCCGGTGGCATGCCTGGCAATTCCTCAGGAAACACATCAGGAAAATCCTTCACCACTGGTACTTCCTCCTGTACGACTCCTGATAAAGAATTTACTTGTGTCCTGTTTGGCGTATGTCGGGATACATACTTGATCCTTCTTTCTTCGGGCGTTGTAAGCAAAATTGTCTTACTGGCGCAATCGATGTTTCCCCCATACATCGACAGCCAATCCATACCGAGAATTACAGCCAGACCTTGGGATTCCAGAATGATTAAATCCGTTGGGAAAACATGCCTCCCTATACTTAATGGCACTTGAAAACATCCTTTTCTGGCCATGTACTCTGCTCCTGGCGAGCTTACTAGCATAGGTGTTTTAAGAATCTTAGTGGGCAGGTTATACTTTTCCACAAATCCCCTTGATATGTATGAATGTGATGCACCAGTATCAAAAAGAACGAGTGCAGTAAATGACTTAACCAAAAACTTACCGATTACTGCATCAGGCTGAGCTTCAACCTCCTCCACGCTAACGTGGTTCACCTGTCCCCTGTTGAAAGGGTTTGGCTTCTTCCCAGAGCTTCCATTGCCATTCTGGCCTTCAGGACATTCATTGGCATAATGTCCGGTCTTGGAACACTTGAAATAGGTGACTTGACTCAGATCTCTCTTGGCTGGGGTTGATGGGGTGGTACGGTTCTGGCTGTTGCTTCGTCCATTCCCATTACCATTCTTGTGGCCATTATGGTTGTGCGAACCACTTCCTCCATGGGTATGCTGAAACTTAACTCCCGGTTTAGGGGTAAAACGGGGCTTCTGCTGGGCTCCAGAGTTATACTTCCCCTGTCCATACTTCCTCTTGCGGTTCTCAATCTGCTGTTGCTTCCCTTCAATCATGATGGCACGATCTACCAACTCCTGGTAGTTGTTGAAACTTGCTACCATCAACTGCATGCTTAGCTCATCATTCAGTCCTTCCAAAAACTTCTCCTGTTTAGCTGCATCCGTAGCAACGTCATCTGGGGCATAATGTGCTAACTTGCTGAAGTCGTCAACGTACTGGCCAACTGTCCTTCCTCCTTGGCGTAAGTTGCGAAACTCACGCTTCTTCATGGCCATAGCTCCTGTTGAAACATGGGCAGTGCGGAAAGCTTGCTGAAACTGATCCCATGTGACAGTGTCAACTGGGTAAGTGGCTGTAAAATTCTCCCACCATGCTGCCGCGGGTCCGTCAAGCTGATGTGCGGCAAACTTCACTTTCTCAACATCTGTGCATCCTGCAGTGGTCAACTCCCTTCCTATCTTGCGGAGCCAATCGTCTACTACTATCGTCTCGGTGCTACTGGAAAACACCGGCGGATTCAACCTAAGGAAACGGGCTAGGTGATCAACAGGTGGCGGCGGCGGAGGGTTGTTGTTGTTGTTGTTGTTGTTGTTGTTGTTCTGCTGATTCTGGATTAACAACTGCATCAATTGGTTCTGCTGCTGGATCAACTGAGTGAGCTCCGGTGGGAATCCATTGTCACGTCTCGGTGGCATCTGAGGGTTTAGAAAAGATGAGAATTAAGAATAGAGTGAGGTCTAAGAGAAAACACTACCCAAATGCATATGAGACAAAATTCACACAAAATCACTTCATTCAATTCAAACAAGGGCTTACAAAATGGTCTAGAATTATTGCAAAAGTGCTCGAACTATAATGTTTACATGGGGGAAATGCTATTAATATTTGGTGGTCATCTAGAAATTTGAATCGGTGGAAGACTCCATGATGTCTGCTCCAGCTTCGTCTTCAAAGTCTGGTTCACTTGGATCCGAATCGGTGTCGTCGATGATGATGTAGTTTTCCGGACATGCGACGTACTTGTCTTCCTTCTTGGATGCTAATCTCTCCTTGAGTTCTTCAATCTCCTGCTTAAGATCGACATTGTGCCTTGCTAGAGCTACGATCTCGTCCATGTAGTCCTTGCCTGTACCATTCAGTTCTCCTTCTAGCTCGATGATCCTTGCCTTCGCATTCTTCAATTCTATCATGTCATTGCACATCTGGTTCTCTTGGCGTCGAATGTGCTGGTTTAACTCCTGGATGAAAGCTGCTATGGATCTATCCTTCTTGATACTGACTATCTCCCACTCTTCATCTCGGCGTCCGCAAATCTGGTAGATAGTGTCCTTGAGGTCTTCTTGATAAACTTCTCCAATGCGTCCCATGGTCATATGAGCTGCCATGCTCTTTCCCAGACTCCAGGTTGGTGCACTGAAAACACTATCTATGGGCTTCGTGATTGGCGCGAATGTCCTTCCCGGAACGTGAGCTTGAATCTTCCAGCGCTCCTCTTCAGGCAGAGTGGCGTTGAAGGTCCCGGTGAAACTTGGTAGTCCAATGTTCAGGTACTTGGTGACTTCCTTCAAGTGAAATCCAAAAGGTGTGCCTTCATCCGGTTGAGCGTACTTGATCTTCGCATCCGTCATCCTAAAAGAGTAGAAAAGATGAGGAGTTAGAAAATGAGAGGAGAATAATGATCTATGGCTTTAACTTAGTGGTCGTGTCCTACAGTCAGCGTGTGCTCTGATACCATCTCTGTAGCGACCCGACCTCAGATGGTCAAGTCTCTGTGCTCCAGTGTCATCCCTGGATCAGTAATGCTGACACCACACAGTACTTCGAAGGATTTATAGCAGAGTAGCAATCACACACTTATTACATTGATGTCTCAAAGAGAACATATTACAATAAATATGGCTTAAGGCCATCTAATAACGATAACAACGGAAGACTTGGAAGATAAGTGAGTCCATCAACTCCAACGGCATCACTGAGTATAGAACCACGACCTAAAAGCACCTTACTTGTCGTCTGAAAAGTCTGCAACATGAAAGTTGCAGCCCGAAAACGGGTCAGCACATGGAATATGCTGGCAAGGTAACACATAGAGAGTAATGAATGATAAGCCTATACTACATGCATATATGGCTGGTGGAAAAGCTCTATGGTTACAATTTTGCGTAAAGCCAATTTTTCCCTACTTCAAAGGAATAGATTTTATTTAACTATCATGGTGGTTGAAACATCGAGAATGGTTGACAGCATTCCGATCCCAATTAAGTGAACAATTAAAACCCAACAATATTAATTAGAAGTAACATGATGAGATTCACATGATATTCAAGTACTAGATACTCAAGATGTCCATAACTGGGGACACGGCTAATCATGATTAGTTTGTACACTCTGCAGAGGTTTGCACACTTTTCCCCACAAGACTCGATCGCCTCCGTTAGCTTTCTCGCACTACATGATGTTTGAGAAACGGATGACCGAGACATAGTGTTTCAGAAGTGCTAGCACCTTACGTTTGGATAGACCGGTACACCTACTTTCCCCTACATCTGCTAGTCTACCCTGTAAGAGTTCGCACGACTTAATCAACTATGCCAGAGCCCATAATGGCTTGTGGCTGCACACGGAAGTTACTAGCATGAATGATCTTATGATCCCTTTGAGCCTGGGTGGCGGTCCAAAGAAAAACAGGCAAGTCCTGATAGAAATCAGGTGCCTCAATCCACCCAGATGTGTATTTAAGTTGCCACCTTAGATAAAACCATTAATTAACAATACTCACATCTGTCATGGATATCACTCACCCAATCCACGTCTACTAGCATAGCATGGCATAACAAGAAAACGTAGAGGTAACTCCCAAAGTTTTCATAAGTAAAACAGGTAATAGGTACTACCTCAACTACTTCCCATCCCACAGTTTTAAACAGATCCTAATCATGCAATGTGTGAGGATTGGTCTAATGCAATAAAAACTGGGCAATGAGAAGGTATGAGCAAAGTGTTACTTGCCTTGCTGAGGATCCGTGAAACCTAGAGCTTCGAAATAACAGGCGGCGCACTCCCGGTGATCTATCGCAGACAAACAACAAGCATACAATAAGTACTCATCTAATGCACAGGTAAAACTCGAACAGAAGATCGAACCAGAAAGTTCAACTTAAGAACCCTGGTTTGCAAAAGAATCAAATCGAACGAAGCAAAAGAAATCAAACGGCAAAACAATCAACTTCATTCTAGCAAATTGGAACTAGGTCAAATTTTACAGTAGCAAAAACTTGTTTAAGTTGATTATTCGGAACGGTGGTTTCGAAACGAAACTCCAGGCGCTTGAATCACCTGATTCCGATAAACGAGCGAGAAGATAAACTAAAACGGAGATCGGATCTGAAATCGCGATCAGAAAAATCGCAGAATAAATCCGACGAGAAAGAAAAACGACGAACGGTTAAACGAACGGACGTTCATTAACTGAGACTATCCGGTGATCATGTTTGTTAAGACGAATGGTCCGGTGAATGCTCGCTAATTAACAAACCAAAAAAAACCCAATCTAGGGTTTTGAAAAAAAAACCGAAACATCAAAAAAAATAAACCGGAACGGTTTTATTAGAAAACCGAACCGGGCGAGGGTGGCGCGGCGCGGCTACCTCGGCGGCGAGGGGCTCCGGTGGGGCAGCGGGCTTGGCGGGGCGAGGCGCTGGCGGCGGCGAGCGGCGCGGACGGCGGCGAGCGGCGTGGGCGGCGGCGGCGGCTAGCGGCGCTAGCTGCTGCTGCTACTGCTGCTGCGGGGTGCGGCGGCGGCGGCTTGTGGGGAGGAGAGGGGGGTGGGGAGTATATATAGGAGGGGGTGCGGTGGCTTGGGGGAAGGGCAAGGGAGGCGGCGGCGGCGCGGGTCCGAGCCGGACTCGGCTGGCGGCGGCGGCGGCTACGAGCGGGCGCGCGCGCGGGGAGGCGGGGCGCTGGGCCGGCTGGCTGGGCCCTTGGCCCAGTCGGCGCTGCGGGATTTTTTTATAAATAATTAAGCGCGCAGAAAAACAAAGAAAAGAAAATCTAAACGAGCTCCAAAAATTTCCGAAGTTAAATTTCCCCGACTCCTAAAAATGAGTCGAACAAAATGAACTTTTACTCGGGGCCTAGATGCAATATTTTAAAAACACGCATTTTCCCCTAATCTAATAAAATGCAAATAAACTCCGAAAATCCAAATTTTGATTTATTTATTAAATCTTCATTTTTCCTAAATTTGGGAAAGTCATATTATTCCCTTCTCATATTTTTGATATTGGGAAAATAATCGAAGATGAAATAAATAAAATCAAATGATCCTCTTTTCAAAATTTGAGAAAACTCAAATATGAAAATAACGAAATCTCCAACTCTCTCCGAGGGTCCTTGAGTTGCGTGAAATTTCTAGGATCAAACAAAATGCAAGAAAATATGATATGCATGATGATCTAATGTATAACATTCCAAATTGAAAATTTGGGATGTTACAAAGACCACCGTGAGACCAAAACAAGACATGTATGGTTTGCTCTTGAGTTGTATCAACATGGAGGTGCAAGACCACCATGAGACCGAACCAAGAGAGAATTAATTGGGAAGCACCGAACATATATGATGTGTACGGTGAAATGATAACATCATCGATGGATGTATTTTAGTCTTAAATTGTATCAACATGGGATACAAGATCACTATGAGACCAAAACAAAAGCGGCCTAATTTAACCTTGGTTTCTATCAACAAGGGACGCTAGATCCCATGAGACCAAACAAGATGTGCTATGGGTACATCAAGAATGAAGCCAGGAGGTTGCCTTGAATTCTCACCTCGCCTTGGGTGTCGTCACGTACGTGTGATGTGGTGGTGTAGATGAGCAGCCGCCCGTGTAGAGAAGCTCGTGAGCGATGCAGATGGTAAGCAGTGCGGCCGGCGACGTACGTAGACGACGGTGAGCGGACGGACGGCAACGACGGCGAGACGAACGGACGGCGACGAGCGGCTGGCGACGACAACGACGGCGAGACGAATGGCCGGCAACGACGACGGCGAGCGGACGACCGACGGCAGCGAAGAGCTGCGTTGCAGTGTATGTGCGTGAATGATGATTCATTGAGCAGCAGCGGCGGCGTGTGGATGAAAAAATGAGCGACGAAATGAGACCAACTCCTTTGTGTGCTTGGCGACCATGTATTTATAGTGAGGGGGAGCAGTAAAGAGTTGTGGCTGCATGCGCGCGCCCACGTTCTGTGATCGTGTGGTGAGCGTGGCGCTGCTCCTTTCCTTTTCTCTATTTCTTTATTGCTAATTAAACGGCAACGTCTCATCAGCCTGTATGGGCTTAATTAGGCAATCATTTGTCAACGTATGGGCTCTTGCTCTAATCCATTTCCTTGTATGGCTGATGAATGATGAGGCAACGCATGTGCATGTACACGTAGCCATTTTTTTAACAAACTGGGCTAGGCCTGATTCTAGTAATTCATTAAGGCTAGTTTTGAACACATGGTCTCTTAATATATGCATGCATGCCTAGCTATGTCACATACGCACACCTCATGCATGTATATGTACGCAATCCAATGAATCTTTTTTCTTTGTTGTGCAGCGGATCGCTCTTATAATTGGCTATCTCTATCATTTCTTTTGTGTGTATCCGTTAAGATACAAAGATATTTTAATGAAGGAACATACCTTGTGATGCTTCGACAACATTGGCGCCGTCTCTAACAGTGAAATTTTATATCGCTTTGACATCATTGGTCTCGCCTCTGACAGTGAAATTTTAGATCGCTTTGACAACATTGGTGCCATCTCTGACGGTGTAATTTTAGATCAGTATCCACCGGCGACGGTGCGCGTACATATCAACCGTGTGTTAACCATTTTTCCATATATTCTTTTTCTTTGTCAGCGATGGTGCACGTACATATAAACCATGTGTTCTCCGTTTTCCAATAGGTGAAAACTTAATGGTTGTTTATTTATTTCATAATATTTCATAACTGTTAGTTTAATGCATGCATAATCGACATTCGAAAATATATCATAGGCTTTTTTTGCAGTCATCAATTTTTAATTCATTTTTTCATGATAAAACAGATTTTTGCCGTTTTGTATATCGTAGTGTCATGCCAAAACTTTCACTTATGTTTTCTTGTGCACTCTGCCCAAGTGTGTTCACAAATAGACTTACAACAGTCAGTTCAACCAAATAGAAAGAAAGCGAAATAGTGATTTTGTGTTGTGTTTATTTGCACGTCTGTGTCCATTCTAACTAGTCTCCCCATTCTCATGCTTTTTTTGCATTTAAAAGGAAGAGGAGGGAATGCATATATGATGCATGCATGCATGCAACAGTTGACTGCTACGGTGCTGCTCCTACATCTTCCTATAGATGTAGAAATCAATTTAAATTTTTTTCCTAGTGCGTTGTTGTACCATAGTCACATGCGTACAGTAGCAGTCTGGCTAGCTCCAGCTGTACGAAAGTTCTAGAGCTTTGGTCAGACGGTGGCTCACCGGAGAATCCTTTTTTTTCGCGGGTGGCTCACTGGCGAATCCCTGAAGTTCTGGCCGTAGGATTGACAAATCCAACGGCATGTGTGCTGCCACGATTTATTCAATTCAGAAACAATTAATGAGAGCCGTCCGATGGTGAGGATCCAACGGTTCATATGGTCTGTTACTCGTACACTATATAGTGGTATAGACTATTTGTTGGTTTCTTGCATTATTTTTTCTTATTCTTACTTTTGATGTGTAATTGAGATTATCTCAGGTTGCTTGTTTTTTCTTATCTGGCCATTTTGTCATGAATGATATGCCAAATCTTATTCTTTGAGCATGCAAGTGATGGAACCTAGATTTGATTATTGTTTTATCTTTGTGATAGGTGACTAGCTAAAATAAATTTTGCATAATAGATATTAGCCACTAAAGATCACCAACTCCTTGACTTATAAGTGAGTCTGCATACTTTGTTAAGTTTGAGGATTGGTAATAAAATAGGTACTTAACGTATGAAAGCACAAGCATGATTGTATATCATCCTTTCATTAGTCCATATATCATACTTTCATTAGTCATTTGTGATTAACGTATGAAAGCACAAGCATGATTGAACTTTTCTTAGAATGAAGAAAAGAAATACACCATCAAACTGACGTACATTCATACTACTATATTGTGGTCCATTTCTGTTGCAAATAACTTCTCCCTGATAGATCCATGGGATCGTGTAGGGTAGGATTTCCGGTAGCCCTACCTTCTGCTTGGCCTGACGAGCTCGAGCCGATGGCCATGGTGGTGCTGTGTCGCACGGTGGTGATGGCAGAGATGGCGAGGTGGTGGCGGAGCTTCCCGTCGGCACTGCACTAACCCTAGATCGGTAGGGATGTAGGTGGGGTGTACGGCGTCGCGACGAACCTCGTGATGCGAGCCGCCGGCCCCCACCTCTTTATATAGTGCAGGTGATAGGGGCCCGTCAACCATAGTGGGTTGAGCGCCCCCAATCAGGGCGCAGATCTAAGGGCCCTGATCATCCTAACATTCTCCCCCTTGATCTCAACTTTTACTTTTGACCTTATACTTTACTCGTTTCATAACAGATCAATACATAGAACATGTTTCATCGTCACAACTCAATTGCCGATAGAATCAGACGGCCACAACATACCTCTCTGTTTTGAAACAAATTCTTTAACCTTGGGCCCTTTTATTGTCCAGAAATCTTAGACTATATCATAAAACCCATGTCGACAGTGTGTTCTCTGAACACATTGGGCGGTAAGCCTTTAATAAGCAGATCTGCAAACACTTGTCTGTTGCTTTTATGCTCCAAGCATTTCAACTTAATTCTGGACTTTCTCCTTAACAACGTACAACTTTGTGTCAATGTGTTTGGCACCACACTTGACTCGTTGTCATAGGAGTGAATTACTTAAATGGTTATCGCTGTTGTCAACCATTATCAACTCCGGGATATCATTGTCATAGTATGTGTTGCCTGTCCCTCAGCCTCATATCATGCTATACTTTATATTCCCATCACATTGATGATAAATGATTCATTCTATAGAGTTCTTCCACACAAAAACTCCTAATGTGAAGGTCAGCGACAATTGTGGATTTCGCTGTACATTTCACCAGTTTTTATCTTTGTATTCACAACCTTTTGAGAGCACTTGTTTCTTTCAGCATGAGGCCGATATTTTTTGACTCCATTCCATCGATTTTAATATGTATTGGACATTGCCAAAACAACCCGGATATGTGAACTATGTCACAGTAATGTTACACTTTTGCATCCATAAAGCTTCCAACAGCTGAAGCATATGGTACCATATCCGTTTTCAATCTTTTCTCATCAACTTTTGGAACACCATAGTTTTCAGTTCCATTACCCTTGACTATAAGAACAGGCGTAGGTTTTCTCGCATGCATACTTTAGAGACCTTTGTTAGCATGTCCATGCGACATTCCTAATACCCCATTTTATTCTTTTCTTGGTGAATCTTGATATTTATAACGAGAGACACTCCGAGAAATGCAATTTTGAACTTTGAGGACAAGAACTTCTTTTCTCCTCCTGAAGTAGATTGACATCACCACTAGCAAGTAGGACATCATCCACATGCACAGGATTGGGAAATGAATTTCCCATTCTATAACTTTGCATGAATACAATTGTCCTTCCATTTTCTTTAAACCAAAATATCATCTGATTCTTTAAACTTTAAATGCAATTGTCTAGAGACTTGCTCTAGTCCATAAAAACTTCTTGAAGCGATATCCCTTGTGTTCTTTACTTTCATCTGATGTAACTCAGATCATGATGTCGGTCATGATGTGCCACTAACACTGATTTTAATTTTTTCATTCTCTTTGCACAAAATCTTTTGATTCAAGTCGCGCTTTACACCTTTACATATTTCCTTTGGAGTCACATTGACCTTGTAGACATTTTACAGCCTACTGTTTATGCTCCACTAGAAATTACTTATGAGTCCCAAACATTGTCGGGATTCACCACTTTTATTTCATCTCACATAGTCGCTTATCATTTAGACAAACAGACACTTCTCTAAGCTCGATTGAGCGCTTTAAATGAGGTGGGATCAACCTCGATTTGAATTTCACTAACATAGACTTTATAGTAATTAGAAGTATCTGATTTTCTCATTCCTTGAGACCATCAGTGTCTCAGGTACTGGCACTTCTTTCATATGGGGCTGTTGTTGCTCTGTCATTGCCAAGAGGCAAATTAATTCTATAGTCTTTCATTTCCAAGAGGCAATAGGTTTTACAGGGACCTTTATCACAAGATCCATGTTTACTCATTCGTCCTTTATGGAGCTAACAACAAGTGTTGTATAGGTCATACAACATGCTCCCCCAGATACAATCTATTCGAGTCTTAGGTATTTTCATACCATGCTCCCCCAGATTACTCCATCTTCACTAAAAATGGGGTATCTTTAAACTTTATTATTTGGGTTTATTCTGTTAAAACTTTCTTCTTTCTCGCACTTTAAGCACCATCTTAATATTCCTTAGTCTCCTTTCGGAACTATAAAAGATCCAGGAATACAACTATTTCTTTTCTTTAGGGGTATTATTATGACCGTCGTACTCCCCCAGATGATCACATTCTTTGTTAATGGATCTCTTTAGATGCATAATGTGCATCACATTATCTCATATTTCTTTCTCCCCCTCGAAATGTGGCAAGAACTTTTCTGCCACAATTTCAAAAAAAACATTCATGACTCTTGTGAATTGAATTTATCTGATTACTTCATACGAAATGAAGTTATCTATTAACTGGTATGGGAGTACTTTTTCCTCGTCCCATTTTAGAAACTCAACAGAGTTCTTTATCATTAGTACTTTTGCAAGTCACACTTGCATATCATTCTTATCTTTAGGTTCCTCTGTAACTTTTATTCTCTTTGGATTTATTGAGTGCTTAATGACCGTTACACATAAGGTGTACGATCGGTACTAGGAAAGCATAATAGCTACTCCATACTTTTCTCCCAGAGTGGGACACATTAAACGCACATGAGTCATCATATCCTTCTCCTGTCATACAGGATAAGTCCTTTGCCAAAATTTCTCCTACCATACAGGATGTTTGACATAATACTATGTCAACTTTACCCAGTTACGCACGTATTTTCCCAGACTTTCTCCCAGAGTGGGACACATTAAGGAACATAAATGCCAGAATTGGCTCTTTTGACTACATACGCAATCATCAAATTTGGAAATAAATCCGAACGCTCCTTGACACACATGCTTAATCCGACGTTGGTCAAATTAAACACGCATGTTGCTTGTTTCATTTCAAATCATGTTGATTAAAAAATCTTCTTCATAGAGAGTACATGAAAGACATTCGTCAACCAAGACTCGCAATGATCTTTCTCTTTTCTTTTGAAGTCATTCTTTATAGAGAACATACTCCCTCACGTTATGACCTTTCTTGGTCATCTTTCGGGTCACAAGTACCCAGCCATTCGCTTTCGCGAATGAAAGCATGGAAACCTTTTATTATGAGAAAACTTAGCCAATAATCAACAATAATGAGCATAAAAAATAACCCCATGTTGGTCTGGCTAAAAAAATATGCACATTAACTTTGAAAAACTTTCTTTTATATTCTAAATCACCGTTGGGCAGAATTAGAATAAAACATCATCCTTCTACATTAATTTCATATCACTGTTGGGCGGAAATGGAAATAATCCATATAACTCATAAATAATGTGATGCTAAAATTTCTATTAAGCGACTTTGCTAAGAGAATAATCATCATTATCAACTTTATTGCAGCGGAAAACTTTTAATATACATTTCTCAATCTCTATCAAATGCTCTGAAAATTGGTCACTTTGATACAAAAATTATCAAAGATTTGAACTTTTTTAACTATAAGACTCGTTGAATTATAATATTGTCATCATCAACGTTGGTCAGAAAATAACAATAGCATAATTAAACTTTAATCAAATATCTTTCTACCGTCATAGCAGAAGCTATCTGAATCTGAGTTCACCCACAAGTGAAAAAACTTCTCTCAAAAAACTGTTCATCCAATTAAATTTTCCCGTTGGTTCCAATTTAATTGGAGGATGATACTTTTTCTTTCTTTGTAAAAGAGTACTATTAATTATTTATGCAGCAGAAAAACATGAATAAAAATCAATGAACTTTTTATTCTTTAGAGAAACTTTTGCTGTTTACTTTTTGGTTCTAAACTGGACTAAAACTATTAAAACGAAATAAAACGTCAGCTCTAGCTGGCCTCGGCCTGGCGCGGGAGGCCCGCAGCAGCCCACGGCCTGCGCCCCCGCGCGCTCGCGCGAGCCGAGGCCTAGCCTCTGCCTGGGCTGCTGGCCTTGGCCCAGCGCAGCCTCCTCTTTTGGCCCAAAAGGCCCGCAGCCGCCCGCCCTGCTCTCTCCTGGCCGTCGGTGGAGATCCGACGGTCCAGCGCGCCTGTCGCCCGAGCAAAACGGTGCCCAGCGCCTGCGGGCGAAAACCTAATCCATTCTCCCCCCGCGCGCCGCTCTTCTCTCGCTCTGAGCCATGGCGCTCGACGCCGGCCGGTCGGTCACCGTGCCGCGCCGGTCGCCGGCGACGGCGGCGAAAAGCCACCGTGCAGCGCTTCGCCTTCCTTCCTTTGCTGCGGCAGAAAGACAGGGTCGGACTTGTGCCCTCCTCTTCTCACCTTTGAGCCCGCCTCTGTTTCTCTCTGTGATGCAGTGGGGTTGGGGCTCCGCTGTCCGCCGGCGGCTACGGCGCGCTACCGTGCCGCGCGAGCACCCTTCCCCTTCGCCTTCTTTTCTTTCTCCTTCCACCTACCGCTCCAAGGCGAGAAAGACATGCGGCTGTGCCCCCTCTCACCCCCCTGTATTTTTTTGTTTGTGGTCGTCGGCTCGGAGCAGTCGGTGGTTTCGCCGTTGCCATTCTCTTCGCCGGCTGCGCGTTCCCCTCTGTGGTGAGCGCGCCGCCGTCGAGCGGATCGGCAGCGGTACACTTTGCCCCATTCAGTGGTTGGTTCTTCGTCCCTGCACCTCGGCTTGCCGATGCGTGTGGGGATCGAGAGGAACAGGCGCGGCCGGAGTGGCGGCGCTACTTTTTCTGTTGAAGATTCATTCTTTGCCCTTCTAGGGTTCTTTTGGGGAGGGATCTTTTTTCTTTCTCTGTTTATACTTTGGACCGAAAATCATAGCTTAGTATGGCCTGATACCATTGATAGATCCATGGGATCGTGTAGGGTAGGATTTCCGGTAGCCCTACCTTCTGCTTGGCCTGACGAGCTCGAGCCGATGGCCATGGTGGTGCTGTGTCGCACGGTGGTGATGGCAGAGATGGCGAGGTGGTGGTGGAGCTTCCCGTCAGCACTGCACTAACCCTAGATCGGAAGGGATGTAGGTTGGGTGTACGGCGTCGCGACGAACCTCGTGATGCGAGCCGCCGTCCCCCACCTCTTTATATAGTGAAGGTGACAGGGGCCCGTCAACCATAGTGGGTTGAGCGCCCCCGATCAGGGCGCAGATCTAAGGGCCCGGTGGGCCGTTGGGCCCACACGGTGGAGATCATCCTAACACTCCCCTGATTTGAACAATAATTTTTCATGGTGAGAAGGAAATTTTACGCTCACCAGATTACATTTTCAGATACTAAGATAGGTTACAATTGAATGTCGAACAGTTGGCTAGACATTTTGCATCGGTCCTGATATGACTGAGAAGATAGAACAAGTCTGTATCTCTGGAGATTTTCTAAAGTTTTAAGTGTGTACGTAACCAACCGAATATTATAGATGCATTTGTTACTTCTACTTGACACCATTGACACTTTGAAGTTTGCAGGGTTCAGTCGACACATGGTGTGTCAACATTTGCCTATCTACCTGAAGGGCCTGCATGAGCGGTTCCAATATCAGTGTGCTTTGTGCTGCAGAAATGGATTTTCAAAAACCTCTAGCACATGGTGTCCTGGGAATTCCTGGCTATGTACAGGTCACCTCTCGTATTCGATGATATGTCGACCTGCTAGCTCATGATCAGGTATTTTGATGCATCTATTAATCATATGAACTATACAAACAGTGATAGGATACAGTTTGGAGGAACTTTGGTAGTTAAATAGCCTTCCTTTCAAATTGCCAATTTCTTTCTTGTGCTATGAATGGAGTGTAGTTTTATCCACATCATTGTAGCTTGTCTGAATGACATAAATATGGTATGTGTACAAGTTTAGCAAATATGATGATCTTTTTGTCCTAGAATACATGGTGTCCGAAGTGAGCATCCTAGGTTGCAGTTGGATCTGTTAATTAAGTTGGCTGTTGTTATTCTTGTTATTTTGCATGAAAATACAATATTTGTGAATCACCTTTCTGCTGTTTTTAGAATATACACTTAGAATTCTAACAGAGACTAATTACTAGGATAGAATGGTATGTTGCATATGATAAAAGAACCAGAACATGGATAAATTTTGTATAGTCGTAGTTGTAGTATCTAGCTTGGCTGCTATTAGAGGTCTGAGCTATAGAAGTTACCGCGGTAAATAAAGTCTAAAGTATCCTGTAAACTCTTGCTTATTTCTGGCCAATTATGTTTATTCTTTGGTGATAAATACAATTACGCTCGATAAAATGAGCGAATGTCCTACTTTCTAAATTTTAGTGACAGTAAAGTCATCTAATGAACAGCTCCTTGTAAATTTAAGTTGTTGATATTCACATAAGCTTTCTGGTTATCAATGAATATAGTGTCTAGAAATAAGGACATTTTAACTAGTGCTTAGCATGCCCTTTACATGGTTACCTATGCTTGAATGGAGTGCCTTCCTTAGTAGGTGTTTGGGTACTAACTTGCCTTGTGAAGTAATAGTTTTTGTCAATGCTATGCCTTATACAAATTATGGTGCCATTGTCTTTATGAATGTATGAATGTAATCACAACTTCTTTACATTGTGTAGGAAAGACATGCAAGAGGACGAGGAACCATGAAGCCGGTGGTTCGTGTCAATGAGATATTTTGTGTAATGGTGAATGAATCGTTGGAGATGCATTTTATGTATCATTTTGTAAACCCATGTTGCTTCTTGAGAAAATGAACCATATTGTAATGGATGAACGTTTTAGACGTGAAATTAATTAATGTTTTATTATTTGGTTATGGGTTACTATCACTAGTAGAAAAGGGGGCAACGGTCCAGGGTGGGTTAGCCCATTAGTCCCGGTTCAATCTAGAACCGGGACCAATGGGGGCATTGGACCCGGTTCGTGAGCCCAGGGGGCCGGCCGGGCCATGTGGACCATTGGTCCCGGTTCGTCTGGACCTTTTGGTCCCGGTTGGTGGGACGAACCGGGACCAATGTGCCTGGCTCCTGGCCCACCACCATTGGTCCCGGTTCGTGGCATGAACCGGGACCAAAGGCTCCCATTTAGTCCCGGTTCATGCCACGAACCGGGACCAGTGGTGCCGCCTATATATACCCCTCGCGCCGGAGTAGAGCACTGAGTGCTCTGTTTTTCTGGGCTGGCGAGAGGAGGGGCTTGTGGTGCTCTAGCTCACCTCCTATGCACATGAGGTGTTCGATGAAATGCCCGAGCCACACTAGTTAAGCTTTCTCCTCTCGAAGCTCGACCCCAAAGCTCCATTTTCCTTGAGATTTGTCTAGATTTAGCGGTCCGTCACGCCCAACCCCTGTCTTCACCGCCGTCGATCACCCGCGCCGATCTCATCACCGACACCACCGTGGTGAGCCTCTTGCTCTTATCTTCTTTCTGAAAGGAAAAATATTCTTACTTGTATGTTTAGATAGATACTTGTATCATTTTCTTACTTTTATTATTGCATCTTATATAGTGTCACAACCCTAGAATTCTGCATTGTAATTAGTTGCATCAATGAGTGGCATCCATGCATCATGTCTAAATTTCCAGTGAAATTGAATTGAGGGAATTCCCAAGCCTTAGAGATCATTTCTAAAAATGATCAACATTAAAAATTGCTTCAAACAAACCCAATAAAATGTTCCTGTTAAACTATAAAAAATATTGGCAAGAAGTAAAACTCAAACCAATATTTTTGGAGTCTCAGAAATATTTGTTTGAGGCATTTGAGTTAATCCAATAATTATTTGCATTGGACTTATATTTGTGATATATTAACTATATGTCCAATAATTCTGATAATTGTTGAGGGGCTTTGGAATAATCCATTTAGTCCCTGCAAAAATTATCAGAAGCGGAAAAATTAGTTTGGTTCAAAAACCAAATTAAAACCAATTTGCATAAATAGAAAATAGTAAACAAAATAGAAATCAGAGAGGGAGGGAGTATCTGTAGCTTACCTGGAAGCCCAGTAGACAGCCGGCCCAGTCAGCCCAGCCGGTGCTGTCTTCAACCTTTGCCAGTAGGCAGAGGCGAAGGCGCACGCACGCACGCGGAGACCTCCACCTCCTGCTTCGCGGTGGCAGCCTTCCCGGCCTCCTACCGCGCCACGGAGACGCCCGCGGACCCTCGATCCTCTCCTCTCTCTCTCCGCACCTCTCTGCCCCTCTCTCACTCTCCTAGTATCTCTCCCCCTGGATCCCCCTCTTTCTCTCAACCCGAACGGAGCCGTTGCCACCGTCGCCGTTGCCGCGCCCAGAGCCTCTTCCCCGCCTCACCGACGCGTCCCAGGGATCCGCCTCGTCGCCCTCTTCCACCTCGTCGAGCCATGCTTCGCCGGAGGCCCTGCATCGCCGCAATCTGGTCGTCTTCAACCTTGGGAACCGCCGGATGTCGCCGCTCGATTCGCCGACTACAAGACGACCCCAAGCTCACTAATCTGCTCCTCCGCCTCGCCGTGAGCTCCTGCTCCCAACCCCTCTCCCTCCTTGGTCGTTTTCTTCCCCTAACCCCACTGGCCATCGCGGCCGAAGCTCGCCGCCGCCTGCCTTGTCGTGCGAAACCGCTGCAGCCTGTGCCGTCGTTGCTGGTGTAGGATCGGAAGTATGTCTAGAGGGGGGGGGGGTGATTAGACTACTTGACCAAATAAAAACTACGCCTTTTCCCAATTTTAGTTCTTGGCAGATTTTAGCAATTTTAGGACAAGTCAAGCAATCATCACACAACTCAAGCAAGCATGCAAAGAGTATATAGGCAGCGGAAAGTAAAGCATGCAACTTGCAAGAATGTAAAGGGAAGGGTTTGGAGAATTCAAACGCTAATGGAGACACGGATGTTTTTCCCGTGGTTCGGATAGGTGTTGCTATCCTACATCCACGTTAGTGGAGACTTCAACCCACGAAGGGTAACGGTTGCGCGAGTCCACGGAGGGCTACACCCACGAAGGGTCCACGAAGAAGCAACCTTGTCTATCCCACCATGGCCATCGCCCACGAAGGACTTGCCTCACTAGCGGTAGATCTTCACGAAGTAGGCGATCTCCTTGCCCTTACAAACTCCTTGGTTCAACTCCACAATCTTGTCGGAGGCTCCCAAGTGACACCTAGCCAATCTAGGAGACACCACTCTCCAAGAAGTAACAAATGGTGTGTTGATGATGAACTCCTTGCTCTTGTTCTTCAAATGATAGTCTCCCCAACACTCAACTCTCTCTCACAGGATTTGGATTTGGTGGAAAGAAGATTTGAGTGGAAAGCAACTTGGGGAAGGCTAGAGATCAAGATTCATATGGTAGGAATGGAATATCTTGGTCTCAACACATGAGTAGGTGGTTCTCTCTCAGAACATATGAATTGGAAGTGTAGATGTGTTCTGATGGCTCTCTCCATGAATGAAGAGGAGGTGGAGGGGTATATATAGCCTCCACTTAAAATCCAACCGTTACACACAATCTACCAATCTCGGTGGGACCGAATCAATAAACTCGGTCGGACCGAAATGGTAAACCTAGTGACCGTTAGAGATTTTCGGTGGGACTGACATGCATCTCGGTAGGACCGATATGGTTAGGGTTTGGGCATAACGTAATCTCGGTGAGACCGATTACACAAACTCGGTGAGACCGATTTGGTAATTAGCTAACCAGAGAGTTGGGCAGGCAAACTCGGTGGGACCGATTTGCTCTTTCGGTGAGACCGAAAAGTTACAAATGAGAAATAGAGAGTTTGCATTGCAATCTCGGTGGGACCGATCTGCTCTTTCGGTGAGACCGAAAAGTTACGAAAAGGAAACAGAGAGGTTGCAATCCCATCTCGGTGAGACCGAGATCCCTATCGGTAGAACCGATTTGCTAGGGTTTGGCAGTGGCTTATGACATATGAGAAACTCGGTGGCGCCGGATAGAAAGAATCGGTATGACTGAGTTTGGCTTGGGGTTTAGGTCATATGTGGATATGGGAAAGTGGCTGAGGATTTTGGAGCATATCATTAAGCACATAAGGCAAAGAGCTCATTAAGCAACACCTCATCCCTCCTTGATAGTATTGGCTTTTCCTATAGACTCAATGTGATCTTGGATCACTAAAATGTAAAATGAAGAGTCTTGAGCTTTTGAGCTTGAGCCAATCCTTTGTCCTTAGTATTTTGAGGGTTCCACTTTCACCATCCATGCCATGCCAATCATTGAGCTTTCCTGAAATAATTGTCTTGGAATTGCATTAGCTCATTGAGCTATATGTTGTTATAAATTACCAAAACCACCTAGGGATAGTTGCACTTTCAATCTCCCCCTTTTTGGTAATTGATGACAACATATATGTCAAAGCTTCGACAAATGATAATAAGAATGAATTACATCGTCGCTTTGAGAAGTATTTGATAAGTAAGAGCTCCCCCTAAATTTGTGCATATTTAAAATTTGCTTTCGACTGCAAATGCACAAGAAATTAGAATTATGGGTTACTCTTCCATGTCACATACATCTTGGTGGAGCGCTCAAAATAATAAATAATAAAATACATGCACTCATCACCAAGGCAAAAGTGAATGATCAAACATAAGATATATAAGATAATATCAAGCATGCATAAGTGTAGCTCATGATCAAACACATGATCATCAATGTCTCACAAGCATATCAAAGTATCTCAACCAAAAGCAAACAATTGTATCAAAAACCACCAAATAAAAAAAGAGAGAAAAGCAACACTCTCTCTCTCGAAGCCTATGATCTATACATCTTCTCCCCCTTTGGCAACAAGTTACCAAAAAGTTCCTTAAGACCAACAAGTTACCAACAAGTTACCTTGAATTTCTGAGGCACATCAAATATATGAAGCAGGTTGATAGCATGGCCTCTGACCATCTTGTGAACTCCAGACTTGGGCCGCAGACTGTGCCTTAAGATCCAGTTGATTGTTGGCAATCCTGACAGAAGATAATGTACAGATCCATACTTGAAAGTTTCAAGTGCCTTATCAGGGATCTCCTTGTACATGTTGATCATTGAGTTGTGGTCCATCTTCTTCTTGGAGTAGACATCCAAGTCATCTTCACTCTCTTCTAGGGCATTGATCAGTTGAGCCCATTCTGCAACGGTTGATTGGTACATCGTACCTTCAGACATCCAGACAATCCTCCCATCGGGGTAAAAGTGTGCTGTGGAGTAGAACTGCATGATAAGTTCCTCGTTCCACTTTGTGAGCTTTTGCCCAACAAAGTCTGCTACTCCACAAGCCTTGAAGCTGTCCTCCACTCCTGGGAAGTGCTCTTCATTGTCCTTGATATATTGCCAATCGACCCATTTCATGTCACAGACAATTGGCTTCTTATCCAACAGGATTGTCTCATAGAAGTCCTGATGTTCCTTAGTATGGAACCTGTAGTCCACAGCAGTCCTTCTCCTGGTAGCATAAGGATCTTCTGCTCTCCACTTTCTCAATCCAGAGTCTCTCCTTATGTTCATATCCTCAGCCACATGATGAGCATCATTGTGGTCTGGGATCTTGGGCTTCAATTTCCTCAAAACTTGCCCTTCTTCCTCTTCAGCTACATTAGGCACTGGGGCCTTGTTCTTCTCAGCAGCTGGAATATTTCTTGTATTCCTCTTGGGTTTTTGCTTTGGAGCTGTCTTGGGGGCTTCCTTGGGCTTGGATGCAGCTCCCCCTGATTTAATGGCATCACCCATCAGCTTGGGTGCCTTGGGTGCTGGTGCAGCACCTTCCTCTTCCTCTTCTTCTTCATCAGAAGAATGTTGTTCAAATTCAGCCATAGGATCTACTTTCTTGCACCACCTGCCTCTTTTCCTCTCTTTCTTCTCTACAACAACAATTGGCTCCTTGGAAGTGGTTTTGTCAGGAATCTTAGTTGAGGCTCTGGCTTTTGGCATTGGCTTCCTGCCTGCTGGTCTTTTGACCTTCAAGCCTGGCTTGGTGCTCAGTCTTGAACTATGTTCCTTCTTGAGTTCAATTTTCTTGGAGGTAGCCTCCTCTTCTGCCACATAGTCTTCATCTTCAGAATCTGAAGTTCTTTTCCTTCTCTGTCTAGTGGCAGCCTTTGGCAGATTGCTTGGAGTGCTCCTGCTGCCATCATCTGAAGAACTTGAGGGACTAGTGCCCTCACTCATATGCACAAGCTGTTCTGACTGATTTTGGCTGTCACTCTGGTCTGACATGATTGACTAGCTGACTGCTGACTGCTGACTGTTGTCCCTGTGAATAGTTTATAGATGAGGTAGAATGGATGAGCATCACAAAAGCAGAGATTTTTGCAAAAGAATGATTCAAAAACTTAGTTTTAGTTTCCCATAGAAAGCATTTCGGATCTACCGATTTCTAAACTTGGTGATACCGAAGCAGTATTTGGAACCTAAACTAGTGATCTCGGTCAGACCGAGTCACAGTTCGGTGGCACCGAGACTGCTAGGGTTTCACAAAGTTCAAAAATCGGTCACACCGATTAGTTACACTCGGTCAGACCGAGTTTCACTTGTGCTATGGCATAGGCCAAATCGATGGGACCGAGTTTTTCAACTCGGTGGGTCCGAGATGGTTTCGGCGGAAACCTAACCCTAAAATTTTCGAATCAAACCTAATCTATGAGTTCTTTGACTGGATAGGAGTTTAACAATCGTGGCAAGAATCATGATAATAACAATGTGCTAGGAATCAGATTGAGGAATAGCACAAAGATCGAGTTCGTACCCTAGTTCGGCGGAGACTCGCTATGGCGGCAACGGCGGAGGTGATTTCCATTGACGACGACGGAGACCAGCCACTAGAGGCTGCTGGCGGCGAGAAGACGATCCGGAGACCACGTCGGCAGAGCGAGCTATGGCACGAGCGAAGAGGTTCGGAGAAATTTCCAAATTTTTGCCCGTGACTATATATAGCCCGACCCTGTCGGTGTGACCAAGTGGAACGACTCGGTGGCACCGAGATGCAAAACTGTATACAGTTATTGCAACTCGGTGTGACCGAATAGTTCAAGTCGGTTGCACCGAGATTGAAAACATAGATCATCTTGATGATCTCGGTAGGACCGAAAGTGGGGTATCGGTCAGACCGAGAATCACAAAGAGGTTTTGGAAGTTTAATTCTATGACGAATCGGGGACTCCGAGTGCTCCTCACACAGAGTGGTTCGAATTTGACTTGATCAATTTTGTGATTTAGCATGAATAGAGTTTGAGATTATAAAAGCATAGATAGCTAGAGGAGGTTCTTAGACATTCTTGTCCATCCACTTGGAAAAAGAAAAGATAAAGCCAATCAATCAAAACAACAAGTGGATGTCCTCGAATGAGTGAAATATGCATCCAACATGCTCACACAATAAAATGGCAATAGAAATATGTGACAAAGTATGCACAACCAATTCTAGCATCTATCAAGCAATTGGCGATGACTAGGTCATCTATATATGAGTATATTGACTTAGGAGTCAAATGAGAACATTTGATCGTAGGTCATACTCATCATTTAAGCTCAAGTGGGGTTACCACTTTTACATAAAGCATTGTTGTGTTCACATCATTAGAGTTGCTTTAGCTCAAGTCTTAGAGTAAAGCTCCCCCTAGATGTGATATCCCCCCTTAAGAGGGATGAACTAACCTTGGGTTTTGTCGATGATGACTTCATGTAGATGTTGAAGATGTGGATGCTCAATATTGATGTAGATCACTTGGAGCTATCCTTTTGAGTGAATTGCACTTTCAATACCTACATGGGTTAGTCCCACAAGGAACAAGCAAGTATGTCCATAGACATAGAGTGATGCACATACAAGAAGATGTCTATGAAAGCTTTTAGATTACCTTGTCCCTTGACTTGCCAACAAGAGGGTTTGTGACTCCTTGAACTAGTGCAAGATGTGGAAGTTGATTGCACTTGTTCTTGCCAAAATGATAAGAGTGAAGTATGTTGGCGGAGTCACCCTCAAGAACTCTCTAGTTCTTCTTCTTTTCGATCCACACCATCTTGATGGGAATCCTTGTAGTTGTAGTCGTACTTGATGAAGTGGAACTTGAAGTAGTCTTGGGAATCCACTTGACTAAGGTCTTAGGAGCTTCTTCAAATGCATCTATTTCCTCTTGAAGCTTGTCCTTGCCTTTTTGCTTGTAGTCTTGTGGTGGAAGATCATCTTGAGTTTGTGTCCCCTTGAAAGAAGTTGGATCATACTTCTCTTGTTGAGGAACAAACTTTGTCTTGGGGTATTGATCTTCTTCCCACTCAACTCCATTGGCATTGAACTTTCGTTCAAAACCAACGCCTTGATTCTTCCGGTGCCTTCCTTGCTTGCGTACAATCTCCTCGAATTGCTTACTTCCGGCAAGGCTTTTGTACACTCCTTTCTCTATGATTTCCTTCAATATGCTATTTTCTTGCTCAAGTGTAACTTGGCTAAGAGAATCATTAGTGGAATCAAGAGAACTACTAGAAGCAACAATATTGGATTTAACATGTTCATTGTTACTACTAGAGGAAGAATCTTTCTTGTTTTTGTTATTAGACTTGACTTGAGGCATGTAAGTGGATAAGAGTAAACGTTTGGCAATGTAAGAAGAACTTTTCTTGCGGAGATCATCATTGATTGCCTTTAAAAGCTCATGCTCTTGCTCAACATTGAGCTTTTCAAAGCGTAACTTCTCATGAGCCCTTAAAAGTTCTCGATGATCTTCGAAGATAGTTTCATGAGCTAACTTAAGAGTGTTTAGTTCTTTAGTTAGAACCTCAATTTTCTCCTTATCATTGTCATTCGTTTTAGCATGATTAATTGACGTTTCATCATAGGATTCATCACTAGAGTTGTCAACAAGTAAATCATCATCGCCTAACAAGTCATCTTCATCACTATTAAAATCAACATACTCAGGGTGAGTTACCTTAGGACCTTTGGCCATGAAGCATCTTCCAATTCCTTCATTGGGTGAATCAAATATGTCGTGGGAGTTGTTTGACACAAGTGCTAGTCCGGTAACACCTTCATCTTGAGTATATTCGGAGTCGGAGTGATAACTTTTCTCGGAGTGGTTGTCGGAGTCGGAGCCGGATACCCATTCACCAACATGAGCTTGATGTCTTCGTTTTGTGTAGCTCCTTGATGATTTTTCCTTCCTTTCCGAATCCTTGATTCTCCGTGAGTGTCTTCGTTCATAACGATCATCTCTACTCCTTCTCTCTCGTGATGGTGATTCCTCTCTTTTGCTTCTTCTTTTTGGATAATCTTCTCTTCTTTTGTAGGGAGCCGTACACTCATTGGAATAGTGTCCGGGTCTTCCACAATTGTAGCAGTTTCGCTCTCGACTAGAAGATCTTTTGTCATTGTAGGACCTTGACTTGGAGCTTCTATCTTTGCTTCTACTCTTGTAGAACTTGTTGAAGTTCTTCACCATTAAGCTCAGTTCTTCATTGAAGTTTTGTTTCTCACTTGATGATGTGGGGGCTTCACATGAGTCTTTATAAGCACCACTTGATTTGTTGTGAAGTTCCTCTTTGTCCTTGAGTGACATCTCATGAGCAACAATTCTTCCAATGACTTCCGTTGGCTTGAGATTGTTGTAATTGGGCATCATTTGGATCAATGTACACACGGTATCATATTTTCCATTCAAGGCTCTTAGGATCTTCTTGGTGATGAATCTGTCAGTCATCTCTTCACTCCCTAAGCCGGCAATCTCATTTGTGATGAGAGCAAGCCTAGAGTACATTTCAGCGACACCTTCACCATCCTTCATTTTGAACTTGTCAAGTTGACTTTGAAGCACATCCAATTTAGATTCCTTGACGGAGTTGGTACCTTCGTGCATATCAAACAAAGTATCCCAAATTTCCTTTGCATTCTCAAGACGGCTGATTTTGTTGAATTATTCGGGGCACAATCCGTTGAAGAGAATATCACAAGCTTGAGTGTTGTATTGTAGCATCTTCAACTCATCCGCAGTAGCTTCACGGTTTGGTTCTTTCCCGTCGAAGAAGTCACCTTGCAAACCAACACACACAATAGCCCAAACGGCGGGGTTATGTCCAAGAATATGCATTTTCATTTTATGCTTCCAACTAGCAAAGTTAGAACCATCAAAGTAAGGACCTCTACGGTGATAATTTCCCTCGCTAGACGCCATACTCTCCTAGGTTGTGAAACCAAGGCTATGACCACCAAAAGCTATGGGAATCAAAGCAAATGGAGACCAAGGCTCTGATACCACTTTTAGGATCGGAAGTATGTCTAGAGGGGGGGTGATTAGACTACTTGACCAAATAAAAACTACGCCTTTTCCCAATTTTAGTTCTTGGCAGATTTTAGCAATTTTAGGACAAGTCAAGCAATCATCACACAAGTCAAGCAAGCATGCAAAGAGTATATAGGCAGCAGAAAGTAAAGCATGCAACTTGCAAGAATGTAAAGGGAAGGGTTTGGAGAATTCAAACGCTAATGGAGACACGGATGTTTTTCCCGTGGTTCGGATAGGTGGTGCTATCCTACATCCACGTTAGTGGAGACTTCAACCCACGAAGGGTAACGGTTGTGCGAGTCCACGGAGGGCTCCACCCACGAAGGGTCCACGAAGAAGCAACCTTGTCTATCCCACCATGGCCATCGCCGACGAAGGACTTGCCTCACTAGCGGTAGATCTTCACGAAGTAGGCGATCTCCTTGCCCTTACAAACTCCTTGGTTCAACTCCACAATCTTGTCGGAGGCTCCCAAGTGACACCTAGCCAATCTAGGAGACACCACTCTCCAAGAAGTAACAAATGGTGTGTTGATGATGAACTCCTTGCTCTTGTGCTTCAAATGATAGTCTCCCCAACACTCAACTCTCTCTCACAGGATTTGGATTTGGTGGAAAGAAGATTTGAGTGGAAAGCAACTTGGGGAAGGCTAGAGATCAAGATTCATATGGTAGGAATGGAATATCTTGGTCTCAACACATGAGTAGGTGGTTCTCTCTCAGAACATATGAATTGAAAGTGTAGGTGTGTTCTGATGGCTCTCTCCACGAATGAAGAGGAGGTGGAGGGGTATATATAGCCTCCACTTAAAATCCAACCGTTACACACAATCTACCAATCTTGGTGGGACCGAATCAACAAACTCGGTCGGACCGAAATGGTAAACCTAGTGACCGTTAGAGATTTTCGGTGGGACTGACATGCATCTCAGTAGGACCGATATGGTTAGGGTTTGGGCATAACGTAATCTCGGTGAGACCGATTACACAAATTCGGTGAGACCGATTTAGTAATTAGCTAACCAGAGAGTTGGGCAGGCAAACTTGGTGGGACCGATTTGCTCTTTCGGTGAGACCGAAAAGTTACAAATGGGAAACATAGAGTTTGCATTGCAATCTCGGTGGGACCGATCCGCTCTTTTGGTGAGACCGAAAAGTTACGAAAAGGAAACAGAGAGGTTGCAATCCCATCTCGGTGAGACCGAGATCCCTATCGGTAGAACCGATTTGCTAGGGTTTGGCAGTGGCTTATGACATATGAGAAACTCGGTGGCGCCGGATAGAAAGAATCGGTATGACCGAGTTTGGCTTGGGGTTTAGGTCATATGTGGATATGGGAAAGTAGCTGAGGATTTTGGAGCATATCATTAAGCACATAAGGCAAAGAGCTCATTAAGCAACACCTCATCCCTCCTTGATAGTCTTGGCTTTTCCTATAGACTCAATGTGATCTTGGATCACTAAAATGTAAAATGAAGAGTCTTGAGCTTTTGAGCTTGAGCCAATCCTTTGTCCTTAGTATTTTGAGGGTTCCACTTTCACCATCCATGCCATGCCAATCATTGAGCTTTCCTGAAATAATTGTCTTGGAATTGCATTAGCTCAATGAGCTATATGTTGTTATAAATTACCAAAACCACCTAGGGATAGTTGCACTTTCAGTTGGGCATGGCAACGAGCTCCTGGTGCCCCCAGGAGTCCGCCTAGCCTTTTGCTGACTCGCCCGTGCCCCGTAGCACCGCTGGCCACATGTGTCAAGCGCCACCGCCGCCCAGCTCGACGCCGTCGATGATTCCGGCCACCCGGCGACCAACTGATGGCATAGTTGGACGCGGCTCACTCCCACAAACCCGTAGAACCCACCCACGCGACATATGGTCGCCGGAGAAGGAATTCCGGCGAGCCCCCACCGTCCTGTACGGTCGCCGGTGATTAGCCTCCTGCTAATCACGTTTTTAGCGCCTAGCTAACCCCCCTAGAGTAGCTGACAGTGGGACCCGTATGTTTAACTCAGCGGGCTAATTTTCCTGGTTAAGATTAGTTTATAACCCAGCGGGACCCACGTGCCAGAGTTGACCGTGCTGACTTGGCAGTTGACCGACCCCACACGTCAGGTTTGACCTGGACCAGCCCGTGTTGACTTGCTGACGTCACTCTGATGCCAGGCTGACGCAGTAAATCCTTTTCTGGATTTATTCTTATATAGGAAATTCCAGAAAATAACCAAAAATTCTAAAAATCATAGAAAATCAACCGTAACTCCAAATTAAATAATTTATATATGAAAAATGATCAGAAAAATCCAATCTATCCATCTATACCATTTTCATGCATGTTGGAATAACTTCAAGTTGCTG
Source organism: Aegilops umbellulata (assembly GCA_032464435.1). Taxonomy (NCBI): domain Eukaryota; kingdom Viridiplantae; phylum Streptophyta; class Magnoliopsida; order Poales; family Poaceae; genus Aegilops; species Aegilops umbellulata. Next base: position 355,758,915 of record CP136059.1, on the reverse strand, counting down.
TTTAGGAAAATTCAATTAAATGGCATTTAAGGAAGCACATATGAAGTTTGAATTTGAACCTAGTGTTCAAACCAACTCCATTTAACTTGTTGCTAGTTGCATTAGGCCAATCAACGACATATTGCCATGTCACATTCATGCATCATTTTGTTGCATGGCATTGATTGTGCTTCTTCTTTGTTTGTCGGTGGTTGTTCCCCTTCGGTAGATGTATGTTCCGACGATGAGTTCGATGACACCGATGAAGAGCTATACTATCTTCAGAAGTGCCAGGCAAGCAAAACCCCCTTGTTCATTCCGATACAATCCCACTCTCTCGCTCCTGCTCTCTTTTACTGCATTAGGACAACATCGATTCAACTGTTACATGCTGCGGTAGCTGAACCCCTTTTCCTCTTCATGACCTGTCATTGCCACAGTAAATAGATGAAACCCACTAGCATGAGTAGGAGTTTTTTGAGCCCTGATGTGCCTACTCATTCATGCTTGTTTGTCATGCCTGCTATTGCTTAGATTTGTGTCAGGTCTGATTCATCGGGAATGAATTGGAATGTGGTGAACATGTCCTACTTTGTGTGAGCTAAGTGTGTGAACATGATTTGGTAAAGGTAGCGGTGAGAGGCCATGTAGGAGTACATGGTGGGTTGTCTCATTGCGGCCGTCCTCAGGAACTGAGTTCTATGTTTGTGATCCATGAACAGTTACTACCACACATTGGAATGCTTAAGTGCCCTCTCGGCTTATTAACCAACTCGATCTCTGTCCAGGAGTTGCAACTAGTTTCTGGTGTTTGTAGGTAGTGTTAGTAGTCTACCAAGTGGCACCCGGTACAGGTGGGCTTGGGACAGACTAGGCACAGTGGCCCGGTGTACCAAGTGGCACCCGGTTGGTGGGCTTGAGAACCCTGCACACATCGTTTGGGGCCGTGAGCGACACCCCGGCCGGATCTCCTTGCGGATGGAACCCGAATAGGCGATAAACCTGGATCAGAGACTTGTGTCGTTAGTCAGGTCGTGGCCGACTCCCTCGCCCAGCTTCCGCTTGAAGGTTGCCGAGGTACATGACGTGTACAGGGCGATAAGTGGCGAGAGCGTGTGTGAAGAAGTACAGCCCCGCAGGGTTATCATTATCTATTCGAATAGCCTGATTCCTCGGATATGGAAACTTGGACCCCTTGCATAGTTCATAGACAAGTGAAAGTGGATACTCTAAAATGCGCAAGATAAGCGTGAGTGCTATGGATGGCGTTCTCGTAGGGAGACGGGAGCAGATCCATAGTGGTGTATTTGTATGGTGAATATGTGGACTCGTGTGCGCCACCTCTAAAGAGTTACTTGCAGTCGTAGTTCAGGTTAGCCACTGAGTCGAAGCTGGCTTGTTGTAGTTAAACTCCACCACCCCCTTTATTGATACCGATGCATATGTAGATAGTTCTGATGTAAGTCTTGCTGGGTACATTTGTACTCATGTTTGCCTATTTTATGTTTTGAAGAGAGACTTCAGTCTCGCTAGTAGTTCCATGTGGACTTCGACGTTTAGCTTGATACCTCAGCTACGATCTTGTGCCCTCGGCAGGATCTGGTAGATAGTCAGGCTTCTCAGCCTTTTTCATTTGTAGATGTCTGTACTCAGACATGTTAAGCTTCCGCATGTGCTTTGACTTGTATGCTCTGAATGTTGGGTCATGAAACCCATTTTTTGTAATATCTCGCTCCTGGGAGCCTAATGAATAAATACTGGAGTCGTAGAGTTATGTTGTGATGCCATGTTGTATTTACACATATCGAGCATATTGTGTGTATGATTGAAATTCTTGCTATGTGTGGGATCCGAAAATCTAGTTGTTTATCCTTGGCAGCCTCTCTTATGGGGAAATGTAGTCTAGTGCCTCCATGAGCCATAGTAGTCCGCTACAGCCCGGTTCACCGGAGTCCTGCTAGCCCAGCACTACTTCTCAGGACACTTGACTGGCCGGCATGTGTTTCACTTCGTTCCTGTGTATGTCCCTTCGGGGAAATGTCATGCGGTGACATCCGGAGTCCTGCCTAGCCTGCTACAGCCCGGGTTACCGGAGTCCTGTTAGCCCAGTGCTACAGCCCGGATTCACACGCTGTTGACCGACATGCTCGAGGTTGATTCACGTATGCCTGTCCCCATGGGTTAGTGCCGCTTTGGGTTCACGACTAGCCATGTCGGCCCGGGTTCTTTGTCATATGGATGCTAGCGACACTATCATATACGTGAGCCAAAAGGCGCAAACGGTCCCGGGCCAGGTAAGGTGGCACCTGTGGGAATACCGTGCGTGAGGCCGCAAAGTGATATGATGTGTTACATGCTAGATCGGTGTGACTTAGGATCAGGGTCCTGACAGCTTTGGTATCAGAGCCTGACTGCTTGTAGGATTACCAAGCCAAACTGGTCGAAGTCGTGTCTAGAAATGCTTTAGTTATATAAGGGAATTGATTGTTGAAGGGAACGTAAGGCTCTTTTTACTCCTTATACCTCATGGCCTTCTGATCTGAGTCAACCTTTTCTCTTCCACGGGGATTAAGAACTAGGCCTTCTCATCTATCTATTACGATGACGTGTTACTAATCCATAGACTTATAGGATTGATGGATTCAAGCCTCAGTTCAGTTTCTACTACTTCCGTGTATTCAAAGCTGGCCTCGGAACTTTGATATTGTGATGTTGAGTGGTTATACCACCATTTTGCAGGATGTCTCAAATCATTTTTTGAGCATTTACAGCCGTTATGCTGTCCGAGTCATCCCAGGTTTCTAAATAGTCTGATGCATTTGCAAATCCTTTCTTTTCGTTCCCGATGTCCTTTTGGTTAGAATAAACACACTAACCGGTCAGTTGAGGTACTTTGTTGCCTCGACATTTATGTTGGAGCTATTATTATGAACCTAGGTGTTTTAGGGAGTCACCTAGTAATCTAGCAATGCTTTGTATCCCCAGGTTGATGATTCTGGACATCATTCTCGAAAGCATCCCGTGAGGTTATTTAGTTAGTAGGCATTTCATCTCTGGGTTCTTGAACCCAAGATTCACTCTACTTACCTCATGTTGATAGTGTTTGCTAGTTCCTTTAGTAATTTAGTAACCTTTGTGATAGTCCTCGAGGTCCGTGGTATTTCCTTCTTCCAAATACCATGAACCAATATGGCAGAAGTTCTTCTCAACCAAAAGATCACAACTAGAGTGCTCTAGATGAGTTCTCGATTCTATATTGTGACTCTGCCAATTCTACCTTTCTGCATGGGTTATCCGGAACAAATATGTTGAGATTTGTTCGACATACTAATATATGCATGTTCCCTTGAGTTGCCCCTCTTCATTTGTATTCCAACCAACATCTATCAATTGATAGTCAGGAATAGTTGTGCATTCGTGTTCATCGATGCCTATTAATCTTGTGGTCCGTCAAGCCATTCTAGTTCAGAATGACTAGGAGAAACAAACTACAGTACCTCATCCATTTCTAGGATTGGGTCAAAGCAGTTGTGTTCCGCAGATCAAGTACTAATCCAGCTTTTGTTTTGTTCTACCTTGAAGTATTACCATCTTTATATTAAGATTATCATGGGAATTGCACACCATCCTATGAACTCTTGATACAGTGATACTTCTCGCCATCATTATTCATTCCTCGGTTCCATGTTATTGTAACCGGAACGCCGACAAGTGAATCGTGATGTGTGAAATCAATACTCATTCTTAGCGTGTTGGTTATTGAATCATCATTCTAAGACTGATCGTGCTACCTAGTCCTTATTTCTGGTGCACTCCTCGATCAATGAGTTAGGATTGTGTCAATCCCTCACTCTTTTGATCATATCATCTTGCCCTGAAAAGCAAGATTGTTCCCAAGCTTAGTAACATATCGGTGGTTCGTGATGTTCCGGATATCTTCTTGGAAGTATTACCTGGTTGTCGCCTGACCGCTATGTTGAGTTCGTGATCATGTTGGTTTTCCTCCAACCACCCATTATCCAAGAATCTATGTTGGATACCCCTGAGCTAGTTGGTTAAGCTTAAACAACAACTTGGAGAGTTGGGAGATAAAAGCTTGTCCGACCACGCTCATCCCTAAGGGATATCTTTTTTTTCTGTGTGTGTGTGTTGAAGAAGGATGATGTCTCCATCGATTGGTCCTCGTGATCAGTTGTTGGATCTATTGCCTTGTCAAAACTATGACTTGTGTATGGGCTATCGTCAAGTCAAATCAGAACCAACGATGTTCGTAATGTTGTCTTACTCGTGGTTGTCCCTCGAGCATACACCATTATATCTTTTGGGTCTGACCAATGCTAACATCTTGTTCACATAGTTGTGGGATTCCATTTATATGGAAACCTGGATGAATTGTTGTTGAGCCCATCGACAACAACCTTATAATTTCCATGATTTATGTTGAACATTAAGCTAGTGTTGGAAACTTTGTAAGCGTTGCCCTCGTGTCCCATTCATGAGGTATATGTTTGGATGAAAGAAGATACTTCCTCTAATTCACGTGCACTTGATGTAAGTTGCCGCCGTGAATTCGAGAAGGTTTGTTTTTGCTTCCTATGGAATCATCCCAAGTCAGTCATTCATGTGCGAAGTATTCTATGGTTTGATAGACTGATCATCTTCATTCCATATGTATTCCATAGCACACCAAGCCACTGAGTGAATTGTTCAAGGAGAAGAAGCTCCTTCCTAAGAGCTAACCCGGGCTTATTAAAGGACTTTGTTATCCGCAATGATAGTTCCCCACCTGAACTCGGTAGTGTTTTATTATAAGACTACTACATGATCATGCTTGTCTGGGACAGTGTGTTCACATGTATGTAGCAGAACCAGCTCATGTTTTGGAGCTTGCTATCGTAGTTCATTTCCCGAGAATCTCGCAACGTCATCTCATCGGTTTGTGTTGCAAACTTTGTTTTCCAGACAGGCTGTCTGAAATATCATGTTTCCAACCAGGTTTGAATCTCAGGCAAATATGATGGTTGGAACGTTTCCTGAGAACTATAATATTGGTCTCTCTGTAACCCGGTAAAGTGGATGTTGTGGCCAACACACCAGCCGGAAGACCTATTATCGTAGTATCTCGATTGAGCAAGTTGGCCACCTCCCCACAAGGATCTCGCAGGATTTACTTCCATAGTTATTCCTTATGGATTCTTGTGCTCCCAAAGTCCGACCATTTACTTGATGTTCTAGATATCAAACCATATCTGTTAATGGGTTACGCTAGCACATCAACGGGAACATTAGAAGCGGAGTGCTAAATGTCTCTCGGTCGATCGTCCAGATTTTGTTTCCTTGGCCTCGCTAAGGTGAAACCTGAGAAGGTGTTATCTTCCTTTGCATCTGCATCGTCCATCACTATTCATCATGGTAGTATGTTGTGTTGCCAAGATCCTTGACACGGATGTTGGTAGAACCTTGATGAATATGGAAATGCTCAAGTTCTTGAGAGCATGCGCAAGCAAAATCATCCCTTGCGTTGTGTTCAACAAGGTAGTTCACATCATCCATTCTAAACCGAGTGTGTCGTTCTCTCGAACTCAGTCAAGCGAATGTTTGTAAATTGCCTTAGGCTGGTATAAAGAGTTTCAATGGTCTCCGAATCAAAAGCAATTCTTTTTGCCACTTAAGGGAATATTTCTGTGAGTCACCTTCCCTGAGGTGTTCCGTTATGGAATCATGGCAATTATCTCCTCACTACCTTGAAACCCATGCACTATCCTACTCCAGCATGGAATTGTCGCCTACCAATTTGAACCTTTGTCATATGTTTCTCATCCATCATCTCTGATGTGTGTTTTGCGTCTTAGCTCAAGGGATGTTTCTACGTCTCATTCCGTGAGTTGATCTTGTGTTCATTAAGATAGATGATCCATCCTTGTAGAGTTATCTCGCTCTTTTGTCCTCGTGTTGGGTGAGGATCTCGCAAGCAAAGATGTCAAAGATCAATATGAAGCAATTAATCAATGTCTTCGAGATGGCAATTGGATCGAGAAGATTGTGTAGCTTTGTGTTCCCTCTGTCTTCTTACCTCACGTCTTAAATCTCGGGACGAGATTCTTGTTTAGTGGGAGTGAGTTGTCACAGCCCTAGAATTCTGCATTGTAATTAGTTGCATCAGTGAGTGGCATCCATGCATCATGTCTAAATTTCCAGTGAAATTGAATTGAGGGAATTCTCAAGCCTCAGAGATCATTTCTAAAAATGATCAACATTAAAAAATGCTTCAAACAAACCCAATAAAATGTTCCTGTTAAACTATAAAAAATATTGGCAAGAAGTAAAACTCAAACCAATATTTTTGGAGTCTCAGAAATATTTGTTTGGGGCATTTGAGTTAATCCAATAATTATTAGCATTGGACTTATATTTGTGATATATTAAATATATGTCCAATAATTCTGATAATTATTGAGGGGCTTTGGAATAATCCATTTAGTCCCTGCAAAAATTATCAGAAGCGGAAAATTTAGTTTGGTTCAAAAACCAAATTAAAACCAATTTGCATAAATAGAAAACAGTAAACAAAATAGAAATCAAAGAGGGAGGGAGTATTTGTAGCTTACCTGGAAGCCCGGTAGACAGCCGGCCCAGTCAGCCCAGCCGGTGCTATCTTCAACCTTTGCCAGTAGGCAGAGGCGAAGGCGCACGCGCGCACGCGGAGGCCTCCACCTCCTGCTTCGCGGTGGCAGCCTTCCCAGCCTCCTACCGCGCCACGGAGACGCCCGCGGCCCCTCGATCCTCTCCTCCCTCTCTCCGCACCTCTCTGCCCCTCTCTCACTCTCCTAGTGTCTCTCCCCCTAGATCCCCTTCTTTCTCTCAACCCGAACGGAGCCATTGCCACCGTCGCCGTTGCCGCGCCCAGAGCCTCTTTCCCGCCTCACCGACGCGTCCCAGGGATCCGCCTCGTCGCCCTCTTCCACCTCGTCGAGCCATGCTTCGCCGGAGGCCCTGCATCGCCGCAATCTGGTCGTCTTCAACCTTGGGAACCGCCGGATGTCGCCGCTTGATTCGCCGACTACAAGACGACCCCAAGCTCACAAATCTGCTCCTCCGCCTCGCCGTGAGCTCCTGCTCCCAACCCCTCTCTGGCCATCGCGGCCGAAGCTCGCCGCCACCTGCCTTGTCGTGTGAAACCGCTGCAGCCTGTGCCGTCGTTGCTGGGCATGGCAACGAGCTCCTGGTGCCCCAGGAGTCCGCCTAGCCTTTTGCTGACTCGCCCGTGCCCCGTAGCACCGCTGGCCACATGTGCCGAGCGCCACCGCCGCCCAGCTCGACGCCGTCGATGATTCCGGCCACCCGGCGACCAATTGATGGCATAGTTGGATGCGGCTCACTCCCATGAACCCATAGAACCCACCCACGCGACAAATGGTCGCCGGAGAAGGAATTCTGGCGAGCCCCCACCGTCCTGTACGGTCGCCGATGATTAGCCTCCGGCTAATCACGTTTTTAGCGCCTAACTAACCCCCCTAGAGTCACTGACAGTGAGACCCGCATGTTTAACTCAGCGGGCTAATTTTCCTGGCTAAGATTAGTTTATAACCCAGCGGGACCCACGTGCCATATTTGACCGTGCTGACTTGGCAGTTGACCGACCCCACACGTCAGGTTTGACCCGGACCAGCCCGTGTTGACTTGCTGACGTCACTCTGACGCCAGGCTGACGCAGTAAATCCTTTTCTGGATTTATTCTTATATAGGAAATTCCAGAAAATAACCAAAAATTCTAAAAATCATAGAAAATCAACCGTAACTCCAAACTAAATAATTTATATATGAAAAATGATCAGAAAAATCCAATCTATCCATCTGCACCATTTTCATGCATGTTGGAACAACTTAAAGTTGTTGTTTAGGACAATTCAATTAAATGGCATTTAAGGAAGCACATATGAAGTTTGAATTTGAACCTAGTGTTCAAACCAACTCCATTTAACTTGTTGCTAGTTGCATTAGGCCAATCAACGGCATATTGCCATGTCACATTCATGCATCATTTTGTTGCATGGCATTGATTGTGCTTGTTCTTTGTTTGTCGACGGTTGTTCCCCTTCGGTAGATGTATGTTCCGACGATGAGTTCGATGACACCGATGAAGAGCTATACTATCTTCAGAAGTGCCAGGCAAGCAAAACCCCCTTGTTCATTCCGATACAATCCCACTCTCTCGCTCCTGCTCTCTTTTACTGCATTAGGACAACATCGATTCAACTGTTACATGCTGCGGTAGCTGAACCCCTTTTCCTCTGCATGACCTGTCATTGCCACAGTAAATAGATGAAACCCACTAGCATGAGTAGGAGTTGTTTGAGCCCTGATGTGCCTACTCATTCATGCTTGTTTGTCATGCCTGCTATTGCTTAGATTTGTGTCAGGTCTGATTCATCGGGAATGAATTGGAATGTGGTGAACATGTCCTACTTTGTGTGAGCTAAGTGTGTGAACATGATTTGGTAAAGGTAGCGGTGAGAGGCCATGTAGGAGTACATGGTGGGTTGTCTAATTGCGGCCGTCCTCAGGAACTGAGTTCTATGTTTGTGATCCATGAACAGTTACTACCACACATTGGAATGCTTAAGTGCCCTCTCGGCTTATTAACCAACTCGATCTCTGTCCAGGAGTTGCAACTAGTTTCTGGTGTTTGTAGGTAGTGTTAGTAGTCTACCAAGTGGCACCCGGTACAGGTGGGCTTGGGACAGACTAGGCACAGTGGCCCGGTGTACCAAGTGGCAGCCGGTTGGTGGGCTTGGGAACCCTGCACACATCGTTTGGGGCCATGAGCGACCCCCCGGCCGGATCTCCTTGCGGATGGAACCCAAATAGGCGATAAACCTGGATCAGAGACTTGTGTGGTTAGTCAGGTCGTGGCCGACTGCCTCGCCCGGCTTCCGCTTGAAGGTTGCCGAGGTACATGACGTGTACAGGGCGATAAGTGGCGAGAGCGTGTGTGAAGAAGTACACCCCTGCAGGGTTATCATTATCTATTCGAATAGCCGGGTTCCTCGAATATGGAAACTTGGACCCCTTGCATAGTTTATAGACAAGTGAAAGTGGATAGTCTAAAATGCACAAGATAAGCGTGAGTGCTATGGATGGCGTTCTCGTAGGGAGACGGGAGGAGATCCATAGTGGTGTATTCGTATGGTGAATATGTGGACTTGTGTGCGCCGCCTCAAAAGTGTTACTTGCAGTTGTAGTTCAGGTTAGCCACTGAGTCGAAGCTGGCTTGTTTTAGTTAAACTCCACCACCCCCTTTATTGATACCGATGCATATGTAGATAGTTCTGATGTAAGTCTTGCTGGGTACATTTGTACTCACGTTTGCCTATTTTATGTTTTGCAGAGAGACGTCAGTCTCGCTAGTAGTTCCGTGTGGACTTCGACGTTTAGCTTGATACCTCAGCTACGATCTTGTGCCCTTGGTAGGATCTGGTAGATAGTCAGGCTTCTCAGCCTTTTTCATTTGTAGATGTCTGTACTCAGACATGTTAAGCTTCCGCAAGTGCTTTGACTTGTATGCTCTGAATGTTGGGTCATGAAACCCATTTTTGTAATATCTCGCTCCTGGGAGCCTAATGAATAAATACTGGAGTCATAGAGTTATGTTGTGATGCCATGTTGTATTTACACATATCGAGCATATTGTGTGTATGATTGAAATTGCTATGTGTGGGATCCGACAATCTAGTTGTTTATCCTTGGCAGCCTCTCTTATGTGGAAATGTAGTCTAGTGCCTCCATGAGCCATAGTAGTCCGCTACAGCCCAGTTCACCGGAGTCCTGCTAGCCCAGCACTACTGCTCAGGACACTTGACTGGCCGGCATGTGTTTCACTTCGTTCCTGTGTATGTCCCTTCGGGGAAATGTCATGCGATGACATCCGGAGTCCTGCCTAGCCTGCTACAGCCCGGGTTACCGGAGTCCTGTTAGCCCAGTGCTACAGCCCGGATTCACACGCTGTTGACCGACATGCTCGAGGTTGATACACGTATGCCTGTCCCCATGGGTTAGTGCCGCTTTGGGTTCACGACTAGCCATGTCGGCCCGGGTTCTTTGTCATATGGATGCTAGCGACACTATCATATACGTGAGCCAAAAGGCGCAAACGGTCCCGGGCCGGGTAAGGTGGCATCCATGGGAATACCGTGCGTGAGGCCGCAAAGTGATATGATGTGTTACATGCTAGATCGGTGTGACTTAGGATCAGGGTCCTGACATATAGTGCGATGGTTTTGGTATCCGCCCCCGTCGGCCCTCGTCCTGTCTATGATTCGGATGTGGTATATATATTAATCTTTATAACTATTGGTTCATTTATTGTTTATGATAATTATGCGGACCAACGTGACATAGATTTTATTTATCTAGGATGTATGTGAACCGGCAATTCCAACCGACCCTATTGTCGAGAGGTTAAATTTAGTTGAAGAAGAAAACAATTTCTTGAAGGAAAAAGTAAAAAAAATTGAGGAGGAGAACATGATATTGGAGTTGCACGTTGCGGATGTCGTCGATGATCACAAGATCAAGATGGATGCAACGTGCTTGAAGATTAGAAAGATTAGAAAATATGCCATTCATACCGAGGCTTGGTATCATTATGCCGTTGGATCAATTGTTACCTTGGTTGCGATTATGATCGCCTTTGTTTTAATTAATGTATGGTTTAATTAATTAGATGCTCTGGAGAGCTATATGTTGTTAGATGAGAACTATGTATGTACTTTGGTTTTAATGTGATGATGAACTTCTATTAATTTGAACACTTAATTATATATAATGTATGCAGATGAACCGGCAATGGATGTACGGTGACAGACACACCTCCGCGTACATTAAGGGCGTGCATGAGTTTCTCGATGCGGCTGAGGCAAACAAGCAGAATGGTTTTATGTGTTGTCCATGCACTAAATGTGGGAATACGATGTCTTACTCTAACCGGAAAATCCTTCACACCCACCTACTTCACAAGGGTTTCATGCCACACTATAATGTTTGGACGAGGCACGGAGAAATAGGGGTTATGATGGAAGACGAAGAAGAAGAAGAGTACGATGACAACTACGTTCCCCCTGAATACCGTGATGCTGCAACGGGGGGAGCTGGTGAAGATCAAGAGGAACCAGACGATGTGCCCAATGATGTTGCAACGGGTGAAGCTGCTGAAGATGAAGAGGAACCAGACGATGTGCCCGATGATGATGATCTCCGCCGGGTAATTGTCGATGCAAGGACGCAATGCAAAAGTCAAAAGGAGAAGCTGAAGTTCGATCGCATGTTAGAGGATCACAAAAAAGGGTTGTACCCCAATTGCGAAGATGGCAACACAAAGCTCGGTACCGTACTGGAATTGCTGCAGTGGAAGGCAGAGAATGTTGTGCCTGACAAAGGATTTGAGAAACTACTGAAAATATTGAAGAAGAAGCTTCCAAAGGATAACGAATTGCCCGATAGTACATATGCAGCAAAGAAGGTCGTATGCCCTCTAGGATTGGAGGTGGAGAAGATACATGCATGCCCTAATGACTGCATCCTATACCGCGGTGCATACAAGGATCTGAATGCATGCCCGGTATGCAGTGCATCGCGGTATAAGATCAGACGAGATGACCCTGGTGATGTTCACGGCGAACCCCGCAGGATGAGGGTTCCTGCGAAGGTGATGTGGTATGCTCCTATAATACCATGGTTGAAACGTCTGTTCAGAAATGGAGAGCATGCCAAGTCGATGCGATGGCACAGTGAGGACCGTAAGAAAGACGGGAAGTTGAGAGCACCCGCTGACGGGTCGCAGTGGAGAAAAATCGTGAGAAAGTACTGGAATGAGTTTGCAAAGGACCCAAGGAACGTATGGTTTGCTTTAAGCGCGGATGGCATTAATCCTTTCGGGGAGTAGAGCAGCAATCACAGGACCTGGCCGTTCACTCTATGTATGTATAACCTTCCTCCTTGGATGTGCATGAAGCGGAAGTTCATTATGATGCCAGTTCTCATCCAAGGCCCTAAGCAACCCGGCAACGACATTGATGTGTACCTAAGGCCATTAGTTGAAGAACTTTTACAGCTGTGGAATGGAAATGGTGTACGTACGTGGGATGAGCACAATAAAGAGGAATTTAACCTAAAGGCGTTGCTGTTCGTGACCATCAACGATTGGCCCGCTCTCAGTAACCTTTCAGGACAGACAAACAAAGGATACCACGCATGCACACACTGTTTAGATGACACTGAAAGTATATACTTAGACAAATGCAGGAAGAATGTGTACCTGGGCCATCGTCGATTTCTTCCAACCAACCATCAATGTCGAAAGAAAGGCAAGCATTTTAAAGGCGAGGCGGATCACCGGAGGAAGCCTGCCATGCGTACCGGGGATCACGTACTTGCTATGGTCAATGATTTACACGTAATCTTTGGAAAGGGTCCCGGCGCACTAGCTGTTCCGAATGACGCTGAGGGACACGCGCCCATGTGGAAGAAGAAATCTATATTTTGGGACCTACCCTACTAGAAAGACCTAGAGGTCCGCTCTTCAATCGACGTGATGCACGTGACTAAGAACCTTTGCGTGAACCTGCTAGGCTTCTTGGGCGTGTATGGAAAGACAAAAGATACACCCGAGGCACGGGAGGACCTGCAACGTTTGCACGAAAAAGACGGCATGCCTCCGAAGCAGTATGAAGGTCCTGCCAGCTACGCTCTTACGAAAGAAGAGAAAGAAATCTTTTTTGAATGCCTGCTCAGTATGAAGGTCCCGACTGGCTTCTCGTCGAATATAAAGGGAATAATAAATATCCGAGAGAAAAAGTTCCAGAACCTAAAGTCTCATGACTGCCACGTGATTATGACGCAACTGCTTCCGGTTGCATTGAGGGGGCTTCTACCGGAAAACGTCCGATTAGCCATTGTGAAGCTATGTGCATTCCTCAATGCAATCTCTCAGAAGGTGATCGATCCAGAAATCGTACCAAGGCTAAGGAGTGATGTGGCGCAATCTCTTGTCAGTTTCGAGCTGGTGTTCCCACCATCCTTCTTCAATATCATGACGCATGTCCTAGTTCATCTAGTCGACGAGATTGTCATTCTGGGGCCCGTATTTTTACACAATATGTTCCCCTTTGAGAGGTTCATGGGAGTCCTAAAGAAATATGTCCGTAATCGCGCAAGGCCAGAAGGAAGCATCTCCATGGGCCATCAAACAGAGGATGTCATCGGGTTTTGTGTTGACTTCATTCCTGGCCTTAAGAAGATAGGTCTCCCTAAATCGCGGTATGAGGGGAGACTGACTCGAAAAGGCACGCTAGGAGCGGACTCAATAATATGCAGGAAAGGGCATTCTTGGTCTCAAGCACACTACACAGTTCTACAGAACTCTACCTTGGTGACCCCGTATGTCGATGAACACAAGAACAGTCTGCGCTCCAAACACCCGGAGCAGTGCGACGACTGGATTACATGTGAACACATCAGGACTTTCAGCAGTTGGTTGGAAGCACGTATCAGAGGTGACAACACTGTTTGTGATGAGTTGTACTTGTTGTCCAGGGGACCATCATTGACTGTATTGATTTGGAAAGGATACGAGATAAATCGGAATACATTTTACACGATTGACCAAGACCAGAAGAGCACCAACCAAAACAGCGGTGTACGCTTTGATGCAACAACCGATAAGGGAAAGGACACATATTATGGTTACATAGTGGACATATGGGAACTTGACTACGGACAAGATTTTAAGGTCCCTTTGTTTAAGTGCAAATGGGTCAATCTGTCAGGAGGCGGGGTACATGTAGACCCACAGTACGGAATGACAACAGTCGATCTGAAAAATCTTGGGTACGCTGATGAACCGTTCGTCCTAGCCAATGATGTGGCACAGGTTATCTATGTGAAGGACATGTCTACCAGATCGAGAAAAAGAAAAGATAAGGAAACGAATACATCATACGATGAGCCAAAGCGCCACATAGTTCTTTCAGGAAAAAGGGACATCCTGGGAGTGGAGGGCAAGACAGACATGTCTGAAGATTATGAAAGGTTTCATGAAATTCCTCCCTTCAATGTCAAGGCTGACCCAAGCATCATGATAAACGATGAAGATTATCCATGGTTACGGTGCAATAAGCAAATGACACAAGCGAAGAAAAAGTGAAGACTTTCTCCCGCAACTATTATGATGATACCATGCCAAATTTGTAACAGACGTGTATGTTATGCCAAGTATTTTAGAGTTCATTTGAAAACAGACGAGTAGGTGCATCTATGTTAAATTTTTTTATTAAAGTTAATCACAAACTTGTGATTCACACAAATTTCAAAGAATTCAAATTTTAACTATTCAAATTTGAAAACTAATGGCACTAACAGAAAGTTATAATTTTGCTGACCTAAAAGCAAAAAGAATTAAAAAATATGGCAAAAACAAAATAAAGCAACAAAGAAAACAAAAAAACTAAAAAAGTGTTTTCAAATTTGAAAACTAATGGCACTAACAGAAAGTTTATAATTTTTCTAAAACTAAAAGCAAAAAGAATTAAAAAATAAAGTAAAAAAACAAAAGAAAATAAATAATGCAGAAAACAAAACAAAAAAACTGGAAAAAAATAAAAATAGCAACAATAAGTATTTTGTTGTAAGTAGAAACAAAATAAAATAAATAAAGCAACAAAAAAGAAGTGTTTTCAAATTTCAAAACTAATGGGACTAACACAAAGCTTATAATTTTTCTAAAACTAAAAGCAAAATGAATTTAAAAAATAAAGCAAAAACAAAAGAAAATAAATAATGCAGAAAACAAAACAAAAAAACTAGAAAAAAATAAAAAATAGCAACAATAAGTATTTTATTGTAAGTAGAAACAAAATAAAATAAATAAAGCAATAAAGAAAACAAAAAAACAAAAAAATTGCCACCTACTGGGCCCCCACGGCCTGAATACGACTAGAAACCCTACCATGGGCCAGGATTCAGGCCCGCAGTAGGCCCAGTAGGCCCACAGGCAGATAAAGTGACTTTAGGCCCGTAAGCCTGCATTTGAGAGGAGCTCGAAGTGGTCAGCGCAGCAGCGCTTATAAACCACTGCTGAAGCCTCTCGGCTAGCGAGGTAGGACTAAACATCCCACCGCACCGCGCCAGTTCCAGCACAAGGCCATTGGTCCTGGTTGGTGGGACGAACCGGGACCAAAGGGGTGCATTGGTCCCGGTTCGTAGCACCAACCGGGACCAATGCACCCCCTTTAGTCCTGGTTGGTGCCACCACCCGGGACCAAAGGCCGCCGCTTCCCGCCCTTTGGGCTGCTGAAAAAGGCCTTTGGTCCCGGTTGGTGGCACCAACCGAGACTAAAGGGGGGCATTGGTCCCGGTTGGTGCCACGAACCGGGACCAAAGCCTTTTCTATATAAGCAAACACTTAGCAGTTTTCGACCAAATCACACACTTCTCCCCCGACGCCCCCTGCTCCTCCTCGTCGCCGTCGCCGCCTGATGCCCCTGCTCCTCCTCGTCGCCGTCGCCGCCCCACGCCGTCAGGCTGCTCGCCTTTGCCGTCGCTGCCGCCACCGACGCCGTCAGGCTGATCGTCTTCGCCGTCGCCGCCGCCCCCTGTGAGCACAACCCCCCTCCCGTCCCGCGCCCCTGCGCCCCTCTCCTGTGCGGCCGCCGCGCCGCCGCCCCTGCCCTGTGCGGCTGCCGTGCGCCGCCCCCTGCCCTGCGCTGGCGCCGCGCGCCACCCAGCCGCCCTGCCCTGCCCTGCCGGCGCAACCGCTGCCACCATGCCCCTCTGCCCCGCCGGCGCCAACAATTTTTTTATTAGTTTAATTTTTTTCATATATATATAATGTATGTGTATGTATGTGGCTATATGTTTCTGTTCATATGTTGCAATATGTTTTTTTATTTTTATTAGTTTATTTTTTTGTTCTTATGTGATGTATATGTGTATGTGGCTATAATGTATATGTGTATGTGATGTATGTGGCTAGAATTTGCTAAATATATATGTTAAAAATGTTTTATATATAGAAAGTTACAATTTTAAAAAAAATTATATATGCAAAAGTTACAATTTTAGAAAAAGAAGGATAAGAAAGAAGAAAATAAGAAGAGGAAAGAAAGAAGAAGAGGAGAGGAAAAGAAGAGGAGAAATAAATAAGAAGAAGAAAAAAGAAGAAAAAGAATTGGAGAAGAAGAAAGGAATAGTGGAGAGGAAGAGAAAGTAGAATATTCTATTTTCTCTTCTTCTCCACTATTCCTTTCTTCTTCTCCTCTTTTTTTCTTATTTTTTTCTTCGATCTTCTCCGCTAGCTATTCCTTTCTTCTTCTCCTCTTTTTCTTCTTCTTCTTCTTCTTCTTCTTAATTTTTATCGGGAACGAGGGTGTCGAGGATCGCCGAGGGGTCGAGGGTCGGGAACTAGGGTAGAGGGTCGAGGGTCGTTAAGGGGTCAAGGGTCGAGGGTTTCAGGGTCGAGGGTTCGAGGGTTCTAGGGTCGAGGGTTCCAGCAGGGTCGTCTAGGGGTCGAGGGTTCCAGGGTCGTCGAGGGTTCCAGGGGTCGAGGATCGCCGAGGGTTCTACGTTTGCCACTAATATATCCATTTGTCATGTTTGAATAATAATTGTCATGTTGTAAATATTTGTAGAAACTATGGACACTATCGCCTGAGACGAAGCAAGAGAAGCGTTATTGAGGGACATAATCGCAGAAGGAAGTGATGCCGTCTCGTTGTATCTCAACGACACCGATGGTACTCTGGAAGGAGAGGGTGAAGAAGCTGGCTCTGGTGACCTAATTGAAGGAAATATGCCCTAGAGGCAATATTAAAGTTATTATTTATTTCCTTAATTCATGATAAATGTTTATTATTCATGCTAGAATTGTATTAACAGGAATCATAATACATTTGTGAATACATAGACAAACAGAGTGTCACTAGTATGCCTCTACTTGACTAGCTCATTAATCAAAGATGGTTATGTTTCCTAACCATGAACAAGGAGTTGTTATTTGATTAATGAAGTCACATCATTAGTTGAATGATCTGATTGACATGACCCATTCCATTAGCTTAGCACCCGATCGTTTAGTATGTTGCTATTGCTTTTATCCATGACTTATACATGTTCCTATGACTATGAGATTATGCAACTCCCGTTTGCCGGAGGAACACTTTGGGTACTACCAAACGTCACAACGTAACTGGGTGATTATAAAGGAGTATTACAGGTGTCTCCAATGATAGATGTTGGGTTGGCGTATTTCGAGATTAGGATTTGTCACTCCGATCGTCGGAGAGGTATCTCTGGGCCCTCTCGGTAATGCACATCACTTAAGCCTTGCAAGCATTGCAACTAATGAATTAGTTGCGGGATGATGTATTACGGAACGAGTAAAGAGACTTGCCGGTAACGAGATTGAACTAAGTATTGGATACTGACGATCGAATCTCGGGCAAGTAAACATACCGATGACAAAGGGTAGAACGTATGTTGTTATGCGGTCTGACCGATAAAGATCTTCGTAGAATATGTAGGAGCCAATATGGGCATCCAGGTCCCGCTATTGCTTATTGACCGGAGATGTGTCTCGGTCATGTCTACATTGTTCTCGAACCGTAGGGTCCGCACGCTTAAGGTTTCGATGACAGTTATATTATAAGTTTATGAGTTTTGATGTACCAAAGGAGTTCGGAGTCCCGGATGAGATCGGGGACATGACGAGGAGTCTCGAAATGGTCGAGACATAAAGATCGATATATTGGACGACTATATTCGGACATCGAAAGGGTTCTGAGTGGTTCGGGTATTTTCGGAGGTACCGGGGAGTTACGGGATTACGGGAGAAGTAATGGGCCTTGATGGGCTTTAGTGGGAAAAGGAAAAAGGCTGCTGCGCCCCCCCTCCCCTCTAGTCCGAATTGGACTAGGGAAAAGGGGGCCGGCAACCTCTCCTTCTCCTCCTATTCCTTCTCCCTTCCTCCCCTCTTGGTGGACTCCTACTAGGACTTGGAGTCCTAGTAGGACTCCATATCTTGGCCGCACCAATTGGCTTGGCCGGCCTCTTCCTCCTCCATCCTTTATATACTGAGGCAAGGGGCACCCCTTGAACACACAATTGATCAACGTGATCGTTCCTTAGCCGTGTGCGGTGCCCCCCTCCACCATATTCCACCTCGGTCATATTGTCGCGGTGCTTAGGCGAAGCCCTGTGCCGGTAACACATCAAGATCGTCACCACGCCGTCGTGCTGACGGAACTCCTCCCCGAAGCTTTGCTGGATCGGAGCCCGGGGATCGTCATCGAGCTGAACGTGTGCCAAGAACTCGGAGGTGCCGGGGTAACGGTACTTGGATCGGTCGGATCGCGAGGAGAACGTACGACTACTTCCTCTACGTTGAGTCAACGCTTCCGCTTCGGTCAACGAGGGTACGTAGACAACACTCTCCCCTCTCGTTGCTATGCATCACCATGATCTTGCGTGTGCGTAGGAAATTTTTTGAAATTACTACGTTCCCCAACAGTGGCATCCGAGCCTAGGTTTTTATGGTTTGATGTTACTTGCACGAGTAGAACACAAGTGAGTTATGGACGATACAAGTCATACTGCCTACCAGCATGTCATATTTTGGTTCAGCGGTATTGTTGGACGAGACGATCCGGACCAACCTTACGCGTACTCTTACGCGAGACCGGTTCCCTCGAAGTGCTTTGCACATAGATGGCTTGCGGAAGACTGTCTCTCCAACTTTAGTTGAACCGAGTGTGGCTACGCCCGGTCCTTGAGAAGGTTAAAACGGAGTCTATTTGACAAACTATCGTTGTGATTTTGATGCGTAGGTAAGATGAGTTCTTGCTTAAGCCCGTAGCAGCCACGTAAAACTTGCAACAACAAAGTAGAGGACGTCTAACTTGTTTTTGCAGGGCATGTTGTGATGTGATATGGTCAAGACATGATGCTAAATTTTATTGTATGAGATGATCATGTTTTGTAACCGAGTTATCGGCAACTGGCAGGAGCCATATGGTTGTCGCTTTATTGTATGCAATGCAATCGCGATGTAATGCTTTACTTTATTACTAAGCGGTAGTGATAGTCGTGGAAGCATAAGATTGGCGAGACGACAACGATGCTACGATGGAGATCAAGGTGTCGCGCCGGTGACGATGGTGATCATGACGGTGCTTCGAAGATGGAGATCACAAGCATGAGATGATGATGGCCATATCATATCACTTATATTGATTGCATGTGATGTTTATCTTTTATGCATCTTATCTTGCTTTGATTGACGGTAGCATTATAAGATGATCTCTCACTAATTATCAAGAAGTGTTCTCCTTGAGTATGCACCGTTGCGAAAGTTCTTCGTGCTGAGACACCACGTGATGATCGGGTGTGATAGGCTCTACGTTCAAATACAACGGGTGCAAAACAGTTGCACACGCGGAATACTCAGGTTTAACTTGACGAGCCTAGCATATAACAGATATGGCCTCGGAACACGGAGACCGAAAGGTCGAGCGTGAATCATATAGTAGATATGATCAACATAGTGATGTTCACCATTGAAACTACTCCATCTCACGTGATGATCGGACATGGTTTAGTTGATTTGGATCACGTGATCACTTAGAAGATTAGAGGGATGTCTATCTAAGTGGGAGTTCTTAAGTAATATGATTAATTGAACTTTAATATTATCATGAACTTAGTCCTGGTAGTATTAGCATATCTATGTTGTAGATCAATAGCTCGCATTGTTGCTTCCCTGTGTTTATTTTGATATGTTCCTAGAGAGAATTGTGTTGAAAAATTTTAGTAGCAATGATGCGGATTGGATCCGTGATCTGAGGTTTATCCTCATTGCTGCACAGAAGAATTATGTCCTTGATGCACCGCTAGGTGACGGACCTATTGCAGGAGCAGATGCAGACATTATGAAACGTTTTGCTGGCTCAATATGATGACTACTTAATAGTTTAGTGCACCATGCTTAACTGCTTAGAATCGGGACTTCAAAGACGTTTTGAACGTCATGGAGCATATGAGATGTTCCAGGAGTTGAAGTTAATATTTCAAGCAAATACCCGAGTTGAGAGATATGAAGTCTCCAACAAGTTCTATAGCTAAAAGATGGAGGAGAATCGCTCAACTAGTGAGCATGTGCTCAGATTGTCTGGGTACTACAATCGCTTGAATCAAGTGGGAGTTAATCTTCCAGATAAGATAGTGATTGACAGAATTCTCTAGTCACCATCACCAAGTTAGTAGAACTTCGTGATGAACTATAATATGCAAGGGATAACGGAAAATATTCCCAAGCTCTTCGCGATGCTAAAATCGGCGAAGGTAGAAATCAAAGAAAAACATCAAGTGTTGATGGTTGACAAGATCACTAGTTTCAAGAAAAGGGCAAAAGGAAAGAAGGGGAACTTGAAGAAGAACGGCAAGCAAGTTGCTGCTCAAGTGAAAAAGCCCAAGTCTGGTCCTAAGCCTGAGACTAAGTGCTTCTACTGCAAAGGGACTGGTCACTGGAAGCGGAACTACCCCAAGTGATTGGCGGATAAGAAGGATGGCAAAGTGAACATAAGTATATTTGATATACATGTTATTGATGTGTACTTTACTAGTGTTCATAGCAACCCCTCAGTATTTGGTACTAGTTCAAAGATTAGTAACTCGAAACGGGAGTTGCAGAATGAACAAAGACTAGTTAAAGGGCAAGGTGACGATGTGTGTTGGAAGTGGTTCCAAGATTGATATGATCATCATCACACACTCCCTATACTTTCGGGATTAGTGTTGAAACTAAATAAGTGTTATTTGGTGTTTGCGTTGAGCATGAATATGATTTGATCATGTTAATTGCAATACAGTTATTCATTTAAGTTAGAGAACAATTGTTGTTCTGTTTACATGAATAAAACCTTCTATGGTCATACACACCAATGAAAATAGTTCATTGGATCTCGATCGTAGTGATACACATATTCATAATATTGAAACCAAAAGATGCGAAGTTAATAATGATAGTGCAACCTATTTGTGGCACTGCCGTTTAGGTCATATTGGTGTAAAGCGCATGAAGAAACTCCCTGCTGATGGGATTTTGGAATCACTTGATTATGAATCACTTGATGCTTGCGAACCATGCCTCTTGGGCAACATGACTAAAACGCCGTTCTCCAGAACAATGGAGCAAGCAACAGATTTGTTGGAAATCATACATACTGATGTATATGGTCCGAAGAATATTAAGGCTCGCGACAAGTATCATTATTTTCTAACCTTCACAGATGATTTGAGCAGATATGGGTATATCTACTTGATGAAACATAAGTCTGAAACGTTTGAAAAGTTCAAAGAATTTTAGAGTGAAGCGAAAATCATCGTGACAAGAAAATAAGGTTTCTACGATCTGATCGCGGAGACAAATATTTGAGTTACGAGTTTGGTCTTCAATTAAAACAATGTGGAATAGTTTCACAAATTCATGCCACCTGGAACACCACAGCATAATGGTGTGTCCGAACGTCATAACCGTACTTTATTGGATATAGTACAATCTATGATGTTTCTTACCGATTTACCAATATCATTTTGGGATCATGCATTAGAGACAGCTGCATTCACGTTAAAAGGGACACCATCTAAAATCCGTTGAGACGACACAAAATGAACTGTGGTTTGGCAAGAAACCAAAGTTGTCGTTTCTTAAAGTTTGGGGTTACGATGCTTATGTGAAAAAGTTTCATCCTGATAAGCTCAAACCCAAATCGGAGAAATGTGTCTTCATAGGTACCCAAAGGAGACTGTTGGGTACACCTTCTATCACAGATCCAAAGGCAAGATATTCGTTGCTGAGAATGGATCCTTTCTAGAGAAGGAAATTCTCTCGAAAGAAGTGAGTGGGAGGAAAGTAGAACTTGATGAGATAACTGTATCTACTCCCTTATTGAGAAGTAGTACGTCACAGAAATCAGTTTCTGTGACACCTACACCAAATAGAGAGGAAGCTAATGATAATGATCATGAAACTTCAGATCAAGTTTCTACTGAACCTCGTAGATCAACCAGAGTAAGATCCGCACCAGAGTGGTACGGTAATCCTATTTTGGAAGTCATGTTACTAGACCATGATGAACCTACAAACTATGAAGAAGCGATGGTGAGCCCAGATTCCGCAAAGTGGCTTGAGGCCATGAAATCTGAGATGGGATCCATGTATGAGAACAAAGTGTGGACTTTGGTTGACTTGCCCGATGATCGGCAAGCAATTGAGAATAAATGGATTTTTAAGAAGAAGACTGACGCTGATGGTAATGTTACTGTCTATAAAGCTCGACTTGTTGCAAAAGGTTTTCGACAAGTTCAAGGGATTGACTACGATGAGACTTTCTCACCCGTAGCGATGCTTAAGTCTGTCCGAATCATGTTAGCAGTTGCCGCATTTTATGATTATGAAATTTGGCAAATGGATGTCAAAACTGCATTCCTGAATGGATTTCTGGAAGAAGAGTTGTATATGATGCAACCAGAAGGTTTTGTCAATCCTAAAGGTGCTAACAAAATGTGCAAGCTCCAGCGATCCATCTATGGACTGGTGCAAGCATCTCGGAGTTGGAATATACGCTTTGATGAGTTGATCAAAGCATATAGTTTTATACAGACTTGCGGTGAAGCCTGTATTTACAAGAAAGTGAGTGGGAGCACTACAACATTTCTGATAAGTATATGTGTATGACATATTGTTGATCGGAAATGATGTAGAATTATTCTGCAAAGCATAAAGGAGTGTTTGAAAGGAGTTTTTCAAAGAAAAGATCTCCGTGAAGCTGCTTACATATTGAGCATCAAGATCTATAGAGATAGATCAAGACGCTTGATAAGTTTTTCAATAAGTACATACCTTGAATAGATTTTGAAGTAGTTCAAAATGGAACAGTCAAAGAAAGAGTTCTTGCCTGTATTACAAGGTGTGAAATTGAATAAGACTCAAAGCCCGACCACGGCAGATAATAGAAAGAGAATGAAAGTCATTTCCTATGCCTCAGCCATAGATTCTATAAAGTATGCCATGCTATGTACCAGATCTATTGTATACCCTACACTGTGTTAAGCAAGGGAGTACAATAGTGATCTAGGAAGTAGATCACTGGACATCGGTCAAAATTATCCTTAGTAAAATAAGGATATGTTTCTAGATTATGGATGTGACAAAAAGGTTCGTCGTAAAAGGTTACGTCGATGCAAGTTTTGACACTAATCTAGATGACTCTAAGTCTCAATCTAGATACATATTGAAAGTGGGAGCAATTAGCTAAAGTAGCTCCGTGCAGAGCATTGTAGACATAGAAAATTGCAAAATACATAACGAATCTGAATGTGGCAGACCCGTTGACTAAACTTCTCTCACAAGCGAAACATGATCACACCGTAGTACTCTTTGGGTGTTAATCACATAGCGATGTGAACTAGATTACTGAATCTAGTAAACCCTTTGGGTGTTGGTCACATATCGATGTGAACTATGGGTGTTAATCACATGGTGATGTGAACTATTGCTGATAAATCACATGGCGATGTGAACTAGATTATTGACTCTAGTGCAAGTGGGAGACTGAAGGAAATATGCCCTAGAGGCAATAATAAAGTTATTATTTATTTCCTTAATTCATGATAAATGTTTATTATTCATGCTAGAATTGTATTAACAGGAAACATAATACATGTGTGAATACATAGACAAACAGAGTGTCACTAGTATGCCTCTACTTGACTAGCTCATTAATCAAAGATGGTTATGTTTCCTAACCATGAACAAGGAGTTGTTATTTGATTAATGAAGTCACATCATTAGTTGAATGATCTGATTGACATGACCCATTCCATTAGCTTAGCACCCGATCGTTTAGTATGTTGCTATTGCTTTTATCCATGACTTATACATGTTCCTATGACTATGAGATTATGCAACTCCCGTTTGCCGGAGGAACACTTTGGGTACTACCAAACGTCACAACGTAACTGGGTGATTATAAAGGAGTATTACAGGTGTCTCCAATGGTAGATGTTGGGTTGGCGTATTTCGAGATTAGGATTTGTCACTCCGATCGTCGGAGAGGTATCTCTGGGCCCTCTCGGTAATGCACATCACTTAAGCCTTGCAAGCATTGCAACTAATGAATTAGTTGCGGGATGATGTATTACGGAACGAGTAAAGAGACTTGCCGGTAACGAGATTGAACTAAGTATTGGATACTGACGATCGAATCTCGGGCAAGTAAACATACCGATGACAAAGGGTAGAACGTATGTTGTTATGCGGTCTGACCGATAAAGATCTTCGTAGAATATGTAGGAGCCAATATGGGCATCCAGGTCCCGCTATTGGTTATTGACCGGAGACGTGTCTCGGTCATGTCTACATTGTTCTCGAACCGTAGGGTCCGCACGCTTAAGGTTTCGATGACAGTTATATTATGAGTTTATGAGTTTTGATGTACCGAAGGAGTTCGGAGTCCCGGATGAGATCGCGGACATGACGAGGAGTCTCGAAATGGTCGAGACGTAAAGATCGATATATTGGACGACTATATTCGGACATCGGAAGGGTTCTGAGTGGTTCGGGTATTTTCGGAGGTACCGGGGAGTTACGGGATTACGGGAGAAGTAATGGGCCTTGATGGGCTTTAGTGGGAAAAGGAAAAAGGCTGCTGCGCCCCCCCCCCCTCCCCTCTAGTCCGAATTGGACTAGGGAAAAGGGGGCCGGCAACCTCTCCTTCTCCTCCTATTCCTTCTCCCTTCCTCCCCTCTTGGTGGACTCCTACTAGGACTTGGAGTCCTAGTAGGACTCCATATCTTGGCCGCACTAATTGGCTTGGCCGGCCTCCTCCTCCTCCATCCTTTATATACTGAGGCAAGGGGCACCCCTTGAACACACAATTGATCAACGTGATCGTTCCTTAGCCGTGTGCGGTGCCCCCCTCCACCATATTCCACCTCGGTCATATTGTCGCGGTGCTTAGGCGAAGCCCTGCGCCGGTAACACATCAAGATCGTCACCAGGCCGTCGTGCTGACGGAACTCCTCCCCGAAGCTTTGCTGGATCGGAGCCCGGGGATCGTCATCGAGCTGAACGTGTGCCAAGAACTCGGAGGTGCCGGAGTAACGGTACTTGGATCGGTCGGATCGCGAGGAGAACGTACGACTACTTACTCTACGTTGAGTCAACGCTTCCGCTTCGGTCAACGAGGGTACGTAGACAACACTCTCCCCTCTCGTTGCTATGCATCACCATGATCTTGCGTGTGCGTAGGAAATTTTTTGAAATTACTACGTTCCCCAACACTAATGTCGGTGCAAGAAGAAGAACGTGACGACGGGTCCGGTGACCGAAACGAGTCTGGCGACCGAGCCGAGTCCGGCCAGGTATATATATTAGTTAAGCCTGTGTTGACTAGCTAATTGATGCATTCATTGTTTTGGTATGTACACATATTAATTAAGTCTTTGTTCTTTTTTCTAGCCCTCCGGATCGAGCACAACTGAGGTAAAGAGACGAGGCCCGAAGAGAAAGTTGAGCTCGGATGAAAGGTTTGAGATCATAGAAATCGCGCCCGACGGCCAACCTATTGAACCCATCCGAACAAAGAAGGCATTTGTTGCTCAGTGCAGGGTTCTGGTTAGGGACAAGATCCCGATCAGCATCCAGCAACGGAATAAGCCTAAGAACGAAGACCCTGAGGTGTCTTATGTCAATGATCTGCAGAAAAATGATCTTTGGACTGAGCTGAAGTCAAATTTCACCCTACCGCCAGAGGATGATCCGGAGAAGCCAGTTAAAGAGCAATTAATCAAGTCTTTTGCTCTTAAGAGGATGGCGGACCTATTCAGGAGGTGGAAGAAAGACCTGAATAGGTTTGTCGAGAAAAAAGAGACACCAGAATTCAAGGGCATATATGAGAAGATCAGAGATGACTGGCCTGCATTTGTGGCCCACAAGACATCGGAAAAGAGTAAGAAGATGTCGGAGACAAACAAGAAAAATGCTGCGAAGAAGAAGCTTCACCATCGCACGGGGTCAGGTGGCTACCTGGTAGCCCGGCCTAAGTGGGTCAAGGCTGAGAATGCTCTGGTTGAAAAAAGGATCGAACCAGAGACAATGAGCTGGCCAGACCGTTGCCGGACTTGGTTCTTCGGGGCTTGCGGAACCTTGGACCCTGTAATAGGGAAGTGCATTTGGACGGATGAGCAAGCTGACATACCCTTGAAAAAGCTTCGGTACTAAATCGCTGCAGTGCAGAAAGGGACGTTCCTTCCAGATAGAGAGAACGACGAGCTCACAAAGGCCCTCGGAAATCCTGAGCACCCTGGACGAACACGAGGCACGCCAGGCTCCATTCCGTGGAAGGCTGGGTTTCCGGACGCAGGCGGTTACAAAAGCCAGGAGAGGAGGAAGAAAGTGCAGCAGTCCGAACTGCAGGCGCTTAAAGAAAGGGTACTTGGGATAGAGGAACGAGAAGCAGACCGGGAGAAACGAACTGCCGAAGCTTCCCCTGAAGCTACCCGGCCATCTCAGCGGAGAAGCAGCGTGGCTTCCACCGAGCTGCTTCAGCCAGAGCTTTTCTTGACGGCTCCTGCCAGCTATCCCGTGGATGCTACCACGGAGGCTCAAAATTGCCACCTTATGACGCAGTGGATGAATATGAAGGTCAAGGCAGCTGTTGGCTCTGTTTATCCTAATGAACCCGGCGCAACTTTTCACTGCCGGCCGATTCCAGAAGGATATGCTAAGGTGATGGTGGACGAAATAACGAAGGGATTTGAGGACCTCCCGCTTCACCACCCTACCGGAGAAGGGGAGACTCGGCTGGTTTCTGCTCTGAAGACTCCATGCCTATGGCGGAAGGAGCTCATCAACCTTCCAAACTGGACACCTCCGCCGCCTCCTCCTCCTCCGGCGAGTCAGGGGACTCCGCCTCCTCCACCGCCTCCTCCTCCGGCGAGTGACGATCAGGGCCCTCGGCCGGCTCCTTCTCCGGCGCGTGGCGGCACTCCGCCTCCTTCTCCGCATGCGCCGGCGCGCCCGAGCAGCCAGCCTACTCCTTCTCCGCCTCGTCAGCAAGGGCGGAAGAGACCCGCCGCCGCTCCGGCAGCTGCTCCGGCGCATCATTGTCCTTCTCCTCCGCCTCGCAAAAAGCAAGCAGTAAAGAAGACTGCCGCTCCGTCTGCTCTGCCGGCGTCTAGCAGTACAGCTAGAGGCGGGAGAAAATACAAATTCGGTCCTTCTCTGAAATCTCCAGAGAAGTTACCATACGAGATGAGCCCGGAGGAGAACGCGAGGATCGCACGAACCGAGAAGGATGACTGGTTTCAAGGGTTGAAAGCACAGAGACATCCACCTCCGAAGGAGAAGGTAGATTCGGTGAAAGTGAAGCGCACTCTGGCTGCCCTGGCAAAACCACCCATGTCTCCGCCGAAAGGCAACTAGGAGCGCATTATTGCAAAGACATGGGTCGAAGCGTCACGGTCGGGAAGTACAGTCAGTGATCAAAGGCTGAAAGAACGACGAGTAGCTGGGAAACAAATTGCCCAGCTCCGCGAACAAGCAAAGCAATCGTGCCCCCCACTCAAGGTGCCTAGCGTCGATCCGAGGATGGCGCCCGGTTATACCAATCTTGACGATTACCTGCCCGACGATGTAGATTATGGTTTCCTGGACGTGTAGATACACAGATACGAGTACGGGAAGCCTCTCGTCAAAGATGAAAGATCTCTAACAACGATGATGCGAAGATTGCATGATTGGTACATGAAAACCTGCAGAGAGTCTGGGGGGAGGAATAATTTGTATGTGAAAGTTAAACCGGAGCATGACCTCGTTGGAATTGAACTGTTGCATGTTCCATTTGAGGAGTTCTATCAGTTTTTCAATCAATTGGCCCTCGATAAAGCAACGGTCACCTGCTACTGTCTGTAAGTACTACTACTTCTGTCATTAAGTCTCTCTATATAGCTCAGCTCTTTCATTGCATGTATTTATAATTATCCTCACTATATTATGCAGATTCAAGATCACCGAAATGAAGAAAAGACAAATCAGTGATATTGGGTTCGTTAACACATATCTCATAGATGCAACTGAGGTTGAAAAAAGGCCCGAAGATACCGAGGTCAACTTGCTACGATCATTCAAAAGAAATGAACACAAAAATATAATACTCTTTCCTTACAACTTCAAGTGAGTGTTACTGTCTTGTGCTTATTCGGTTTCCCTTATATATTAGTCCAGGTTATAGTAATGTAATTGATGAGTTATGCATGCATGTGCAGTTTCCACTATATTCTCCTGGAGATTAGGCTTGAGAAGGGAGTAGTAACTGTCTTGGACTCGAGACGAAAAGATCCCCAGGAGTATGCGGACATGACTGAAATCCTCAAGAAGTAAGTTAAATCGATCATTATCCACCATATCAGCAAATTTGTTCATTTCCTGATATCAAGTAGTTGTTTTCTTTTGTCTGGCAGGGTTTGGAGAAAATTCAGCACAAATTCCCCGGGACTCCCGAAGGAGCTGGAATTTATGTACCCGAAAGTAAGTACTATAGTACCATGTTCCGCGCGTCTCCTAGCTATTGATTCAAGCGCTAGTTTCATCAATACCATTTGGCATTCTTGCTTATCTGTTTGATTGACCTCTATTTCTTGTAAAGTGGTTGTGGTAGGAACAAGGGAATGATTTCTGTGGATACTACATCTGCGAGTCCATCCGCCACACGACCTGTGAGCGGGGCGGGTACTCTGAGAAACAATATGAAGTGCGTAAGAAATAATATTCAGAATTTTTGTTTATTAGCATCATTTGTGTTGAGTTCCATTCATATATATATATATATATATATATATATATATATATATATATATATATATATATATATATATGTATGTATGTATGTATGTATGTATGTATGTATTGACCCCCTTCTTCAAATTAGATGTTTCGGCAGCGGAATGAACTCCTAGGACCAGATCGCATGCGAGCAATTCAAGAGGAATTGGCGGCATTCTTTCTTGACCACGTGATCGCTGAAGACGGAGAATACTATGTGGACCATGCGTCTGTAATTTAAGAGATTATATTTGTAAAAGATAATTATTGTATATATGTAGCCGGTAGTGT
This sequence comes from Aegilops umbellulata, assembly GCA_032464435.1. Taxonomy (NCBI): domain Eukaryota; kingdom Viridiplantae; phylum Streptophyta; class Magnoliopsida; order Poales; family Poaceae; genus Aegilops; species Aegilops umbellulata. The sequence goes on along the minus strand of CP136059.1, from coordinate 355,729,715 downwards.
CAGACGATAGATATACGAGAACTTGTTGTTCGACCAATCTCTCGGAGAAGGAGATGTGGTCGATATCATTTCTCTCTGTATGCATATATGTTCATGACGATCTTCTGTTTCCTTCGTTTGCTTACTAGCTAGCATATGCCTAGTCTTCTCTATACGTATGTTTAGTACGTAACGTCGACCAAGCACGGACATAAGAGAGGACACTTCTCTCTATTAATTAGCTATCTAGCTAACACAATATATGAAATACCTAAATTAACCCCCCAAAACCCCCAAACCCCCTCCCCCCCTTTAAAAAAAACCAAAAACCCCAGCCACAGAAATGCTGACACGTGGATGCCTATTGGTCCCGATTGGTGCTACCAACCGGGACCAAAGGCTCTCCTGCCTGGGCTCGGCGCACAGGCCACGTGGAGGCCCATCTGTCCCGGTTCTGGTTTGAACCGGGACTAAAGGGTGAGGGTATTAGTAACGACCAGGAACCGGGACTAAAGGCCCTTACGTACCGGGACAATAGGCCGGTTTTCTACTAGTGTATTGTCATGAGATGCACATTATAGTTATGAAATATGAAACTTGATTGACATTTTGTTGGTAACGCAAATGTAAGATATTGAGGGCTATTGGATGTTTGTGGGCAAAACAAAAAAAACCGTCTCATAGTCAGTTGAAGAAAGCTAATGCAAGGGCCAATGAAAAGTTGGTCGGGAAAACAAACCAGTCGGTCGGGAAAGCCTCATGGAGGGTCCAATAGACTGTTGGTTGGGAAAACAAATCCCTTCAGACAGTCGAAGGGAAAGCCTCATGGCATCCCAATAGACTGTTGGTCGGGAAAGGCCCATGGCAGGCCCAACAGAATGTCGGTCGGGAAAAGTACCCCATAGCCAACAAGTGATCAGTCGACAAAGATATTTCGGTCGGGAAAGGCTTTTCTCGTCTGGACTATCCCCAACAGACAAGATCGGTCGAAAATAGTCTTTCCCAACCGACTGCCTGTCATGGGAAGTTGTTTTTCCAACCAACCTGATTGTCGGGGATGTAGTGCTGTGGTGTAGTGAACGTTAGCAGCACCTGCACACAAACAAAATAATTACTTTCACCCAACAACGACAAGGTGGTTGTCACTCCCTTTGTTCTGGCTAGCCACAAGGTTAAAAGCAAATAATAGTAAAGATAGCAAAGGATAATAGTAACTAGAATAATGATAGCAAATAGATAGAAATTGTAGGAACTTGTAAATATATGGAGAATAGATCCGGGGGCCATAGGTTCACTAGAGACATCTCTCCCGAAAGCATAATCGCGAAGGGTAAACAAATTACTATTGGGCAATTGACAGAATTGCACACAGTTATGAAGATCGTCCAAGGCATAATTTATATAGGCGTTACATCCGTGACAAGTAGACCGTTAGTCCAACTACATTAGGTACTACTACTCCATCCCAAAACCGCTATCGTGCATGCATCTCAAAGTAAGTTCATGGAAACAGATCAGAAACGCGTCAAGTAAGATGATATAATATAGACAAAATAAGATCAATTAGTATGACCAAACTCCGTCGTTTTACCCTTAGTAGCTATAATACAAATACGTGCCCTTGTCCTTTCTGTCACTGGATAGGATCACCACAAGATTTTGTCTATATGATATTATCATTTGGACATGTAAGAATACTTAGGTTTTGTAAGACATAGTAAATAACTTTCGTAGACTAAGTTTTACTAAAAGTTACAATGCCCGAGAAAATATTACAATATTTTACATATAAAAGTCTATAGATTTACATACACATGACCTTATAATGGGGCATAACAGGGAACGTGGACGGGATACATCCGATCCCCTTGTTAGACCGCGGGGACAAAATTTACCCCTACTGTCGTGGAATTGTCACGGCAAATGTCCTCTTGAAAGGACTTAGTCGTGGAGCCTTCGCAACTAGGAAGCTTAAAGGGGTTAATCGGGACAAAAGACACGAGAGGTTTATACTAGTTCGGCCCCTTACGGTGAAGGTAAGGCCTACGTCTAGTTGGGTTGGTATTGCTTGATGTTTCGATGACCAGGGAGCGAGATACGCTATGCCCGGCTCTCGATGGGTTGTTTTCTTGCCCTAAGTCGCCGGCGGGTCGTCCCCTTATATACACGGGTTGACGCCTTGCGGCCTACAGAGTCCCGGCCAGCTCATAAACAGTGTCCGTCTCGGTGACTATTTACTTCTACCTTATGTTACAAGTCATGCCATCATGGCGGTTTGTCACTACGGGCCTTAAGCCGCCCGTGGGCCTTAGACCCTTTGAACCGCCATCTTCATGCTTGACCTTGGGCTTCCTTCTGATGAGTCTTCTTTGTGTAACCCGGACCCTCCTAGGCGGCTTACAAAAATAGTTATATCCCCAACATTAGGCCCCAGATTGATTTGACCCGGTTCACGTCAATCTTAAAATTCCTTGACAACCAGTCTTTCTGTCTTCTGACCGTAAAAGGTCATAACCCGCCGTGACGTCATCTTCTGGATCCATTTTAACCCGCCGTGACGTCATCTTTAATTAAATTCATACTTTACTCTGTCATATCCTCCAACGGATCTTTGCCTTTACTGACCCTTTCGAAAACCGAGGCGTCGGGGCCGCTGGATAATGATGTTCGGCCTCCTCATTTCTCGCGTCGTCTCAGTCGGCCCTTCCTTATAAATAGGTGCGACCCAGGTCTTTCCCATTCTCCTTCAGTCGTCTTCCTCCTCGCACTCCCTTCTTTGCTGCTCGAGCTCCGCCGCCGCCGCCGTCGAACCCCTCGTCTTCAACGACTCAGGCCGCTGCATCAACCTGACTCTGACCAGAAATCCACGGCGAACCTCCGCAGCTCGTCCACACCCGTGAGTTCTTCTTCTTCCCTTCCCCAGATCTGCCTCAGAATTGTCTTGAGTTCATCGACGTTCATCACCGCCCGATGCCAACCTTTGCTAGTTTTCACCTCCAATGCACTGTTTAGATCGCAAAAACAACATAGAACTGCTGCGGCGACTGTCTGGGCTTATCCTGCATAAAAATAGATCGCATTTCCCTTGTTTGGAAGCCATTAACAAGTGCATGAACTTCTCTGCCCTGTTTTAGGTCTAGAAGTTTTTCTTTCTACAGCGGCTGTTTGATTCGAAATAACAATTGCAACTTGTGAAACCTGTTTGTCCCACACTTAGCCGAAAATTACATCTGTTGAACCTGTTTTAGCCATAGTAGTCCATGTGACCGGCTGTAACACAATACCTTTAACTTGAGATACACATTAGCCCCCAAGTGCCAAGCATCTTTGCTTGCAAAGTGCTTGGGACTTTAATATCCAGGACCGGCTTAATCAATTAGAAAGCTTCGTTATACATTAGCCCCCAAGTGTCAAGTATGTTTGCTTGCAAAGTGCTTGGGACTTAAAATTCTTTAGCATGATCCTGACTGTAACCCGTTATAACGCAGGCCACCATAAGTCAATTTGAATCGGAGATTGCTGACCTTAAGAGCCGCATGTCAGCCCAGGAACTTGAAATTCAAAATGCCAATTCTAAATTTGAATTCAGCGTCTCCAAACAAGAGAAGTTGAAGAAGAATTTTGAGGCGGAAAAGAAAATTTGGGCTGATGAAAAGTCCTCTCTGGTGACTCGGGTCGAGACAGCCGAAGCATCCCTTGCAAAAGCAAACACTGAGCTGTCCGGCTTGAAGCGTCAGATATCTCGGATGGTCTCAGCAATCTTCGGTAAGTTACTTTACATGAACCTCAAATATTGCCATCCTTCCTTTGATGACTAAGCTGATTATTACCTCCGTCTTACCCTTTGTTTAATAACACAGGCCCCAGGAGCACAACACTCAAGCAGGACATGGTGGTCAAACTGAAAGCAGTCTATACTCTGGTGGAGCAATTGTACACCGGGTCACAACGTGCATTGGCCGTTGTGGCTTTATCAAATGATGTCCCCCATCTCCTGCAAGATGTGCTAAAACGGCTTGCCGTGCTGGCTCAGCGGGTCCAAGAACTAAGACGGGCATCTGCTAGAGCCGGAGCTATAGCTGCCTTGAGCCGGGCCAAGGCATGGATTCCAGAGCTAGACCCGGCCAACCTCAGTCTTGGATACCCGAGTTTGAAGGAAGATGGAACCTTATTTGATGAGGCGGACTTCACCGCCTGTGTAAAAGACATATGCCCTGTGGCTACTCTCATTGGAAACGACACTGATCTTACCAAGTATCAGCTGGGTTATGACAGCGAGAACAGGAGGATTCCAACACCTCATTATGATGATGTCAGCCTGATCCCTCCAATTCATAAGCATACCTTTGCCCCTGAAGTCGATCCAACCGGTTTAATAGATGATGAAGCTGAGTTTGAAGCCTTGAGTGGCATTGACTGGACCTCTTCGACCTTCCAGGACATAGCTGTAGACGAAGAGGCGGAGAAGGATAACCCGGAGTCATCAAGCCAGCCACGGGACTAAAGACATCTGGTGTCCTATGTTTGTGCCTTTGTGAAAACAATGCTTCATTATTCAGACTCGGGGAGTCTTGTAATAGGGTAGAAAAACTCTCGGTTTTTATCATGCTTTCGCGCATGTTTATGGCGCTCGATACTTTCTTAAGCCGCCATCGCTGTATATTTCCAGCTTTTATTGATCTTCTTGTTCCTTTATGTTTAAACATAAGTTACTTGCCTTATCCTGCATAAGGGACAAACAAAGAATCCTATGGCCACTTACCGCCACGGGGGTCATATATAAAGGTATTGATAACCCGGAGTATATACCAAGCAATATTATGAAAACCAATTTACGATTAAACATGGTAGACATAATCATAATGATATACTTGTGATGCTTGCAGTTATCTCTCCGGCTTATATGACCCAACCTCTTAGGGTAAATTTAATTCCTGAAAATTGATATGTACAGGTTCACCTGGTACTTAGTAACCCGGAATAACCGATATTCACCCGGAGGGTTGTGATCCACTCTATGGTATTTTGAAGAGCATCTCAATATAACAAAATATTGATGCTTATAAAATATGATGGATAATAGACAAAGTTCAAAGGCTTCTGATTCAAATACGATCAGTGAACCGTTCCAAAGGGGTTAAGCTAAGATTCGGATACGATCATATAGCCCCCAGTGGCTGTGGCGATGCCGATCAAGTGGGTATCGACAGCTATGTTCTCTTTGGTTCGAATACGACCTATGTTTGAACAGGAAGCCCCCAAGTGACCATAAGAGTTGTTTAATGACGCTAATTCGAATACGATCCACGTCAGCCCAAAGGGGTTAAGCTATGATTCAAATATGATCAAGAAGCCCCCAAGTGGGTTTGGCAGTATGCCGATCAAATTGGTATCGACGGCTATGTTCTCTTTGGTTCGAATACGACCTATGTTTGAACAGGAAGCCCCCAGGTGATCATGGCTAGATTCAGATATGATCATAAGCCGGACCAAAGGAAAGCCGGATTCGGATGTGACCCGCTCCCTCTTGGTTATCTCCACCACCTGACAAAGAAAACACATAAACCTTTTTTGGGGTGGAAAAAAGGACAGAGGTCCTGCTTTATTGCTTTATGTAATATATACATAGTATAAATATATACACATTAGAGCCGGTGGCTCAAGTATAGTAAGGCTGAAGATGAGCGATATTCCACGGCCGGCGGGTCTCCTCCTCCGACTTACGTGAGTCCTTGTGCTCTCGAACATCGATAAGGTAATATGACTCGTTGTTCAGACTCTTACTGACCACAAAGGGTCCTTCCCAAGGAGGGGATAGCTTGTGCATGTCAGATTGATCCTGGATGAGTCGGAGCACTAAGTCGCCTTCTTGAAAGGTCCTGGACCTAACCCGGCGGATGTGGTAGCGGCGCAGGTCTTGCTGATAAATCGCCGAGCGGGCTATTGCCAAGTATCGCTCTTCATCCAACAGGTCAAGTGCATCTTGACGAGCCTTTTCGTTGTCTGCCTCAACATAAGCCACCACACGGGGTGAGTCATGACGGATGTCACTTGGCAGGACCGCCTCTGCTCCATACACCATAAAGAAAGGTGTGTAACCCGTAGATCTGTTAGGTGTAGTATTGGTGCTCCAAAGTACAGAAGGTAACTCCTCCACCCAACAACCCGGCGTCCGCTGCAAGGGGACCAAGAGCCGGGGCTTGATACCCTTCAAGATCTCTTGATTAGCCCGTTCTGCTTGACCATTGGATTGAGGATGGGCCACAGCCGAAACGTCAAGCCATATATGCTCTCGTTGACAGAACTCTTCCATAGCTCCTTTAGAAATGTTAGTGCCATTATCAGTTATGACGCTGTGTGGAAAACCAAAGCGAAAAATCACCTTTTTCATGAACTGGACCGTCGTGGCTGCATCACACTTACTGACTGGTTCCGCCTCAACCCACTTTGTAAACTTGTCAACCGCTACCAGGAGGTGCGTCTTTTTATCATTAGACCTTTTGAAAGACCCGACCATGTCAAGCCCCCAGACTGCAAACGGCCAAGTAATTGGAATCATCCTTAATTCTTGAGCCGGCACATGGGCTCGTCGTGAGAACTTCTGACATCCATCACATTTACTGACCAGATCTTCTGCATCGGCATGAGCCGTCAGCCAATAAAACCCATGACGGAAAGCTTTGGCCACAAGAGATTTTGAGCCGGCATGATGACCACAATCGCCTTCATGGATCTCACGGAGTATCTCCTGACCCTTCGCAGGTGACACGCATCGTTGAAACGCTCCCGCGACGCTGCAGTGATGTAACTCGCCATTAACAATTGTCATGGACTTGGATCGCCGGACGATTTGTCTTGCCAAGGTCTCGTCTTCAGGCAACTCTCCCCGGGTTATATAGGCCAAATAAGGTACTGTCCAATCCGAAATAATGTGGAGAGCCGCTACCAGCTGTGCCTCCGGGTCTGGTACTGCCAGATCTTCTTCAGAAGGTAACTTGACAGAAGGATTATGCAAAATATCAAGAAAAGTATTAGGCAGCACCGGCTTACGCTGAGATCCCAGCCGGCTTAAGGCATCCGCCGCCTCATTCTTCCTTCGATCAATATGTTCCACAACATAACCCTTGAAGTACCCTGCCATAGCGTCAACTTCACGATGGTAAGCCGCCATAGGGGGATCTTTAGAGTCCCACTTGCCTGGCACCTGTTGAGCCACAAGGTCTGAGTCTCCTAAGCACCTTACCCGGCTCAAGTTCATCTCTTTGGCCATCCGGAGACCATGGAGTAAGGCCTCGTACTCAGCTGCATTGTTAGTGCAAGGAAACATAAGCCAGAGCACATAACAAAATTTGTCACCTCGAGGGGAAGTTAATATGACTCCAGCCCCCGAGCCTTCCAACTGTCTGGACCTGTCAAAGTGAATAATCCAATATGTGTTATCGGGCTTCTCCTCAGGTGCCTGTAGCTCTGTCCAGTCATTGATAAAATCCACCAAGACTTGAGACTTAATGGCAGTGCGTGGCACATACTTCAGTCCATGAGGCCCGAGCTCAATAGCCCACTTGGCGACTCGTCCTGTGGCCTCTCTGTTCTGGATAATGTCTCCCAAGGGGGCAGAACTCACCACAGTGATTGGCTGACCCTGGAAGTATTGCTTCAGCTTCCGGCTTGCCATGAACACCCCGTACACAAGCTTCTGCCAATGAGGGTACCTCTGCTTTGACTCGATGAGCACCTCACTGACATAATACACCGGTCGTTGAACCGGATGCTCCTTACCAGCCTCCTGGCGCTCCACCACAATTGCAACGCTGACGGCTCGTGAATTAGCAGCCACATATAACAGCAAAGGCTCTTTATCAATTGGAGCTGCAAGGACCGGTGGCTCAGACAACTGCCTCTTTAAATCCTCAAAAGAAGCACTAACAGCATCACTCCAGACAAAGGTGTTTGCTTTCTTCATCATCTGATACAGCCAAAGGGCCTTCTCACCTAACCGACTTATAAACCGGCTTAAGGCAGCAACGCGACCCGCCAGTCGTTGAACATCATTGATACACGCCGGCTTAGCCAAAGAAGTAATTGCCTTGATTTTCTCCGGGTTAGCTTCGATACCCCTGCTTGAGACCAAGAATCCCAAAAGCTTGCCTGCAGGTACACCAAATACGCACTTCTCCGGGTTAAGCATCATCTTGTAAACCCGGAGGTTATCAAAGGTTTCTCTAAGATCAGATATCAAGTTTTCCGTCTCTCTGGACTTCACCACTATATCATCCACATAAGCATGAACATTGCGCCCAATCTGATTGTGGAGACAATTCTGTACACACCGCCGATAAGTCGCCTGGGCACTCTTGAGCCCAAAAGGCATAGACACATAGCAGAAGGCCCCAAACGGAGTGATGAAAGCCGACTTCTCCTGGTCCTTAACTGCCATCTTGATCTGATGATAACCAGAGTAAGCATCCAAAAAGCTCAAACGCGCACAACCCGCCGTAGCATCAATGATTTGATCAATACGGGGGAGAGCGAAAGGATCAGCCGGACAAGCCTTATTTAAGTCCGTGTAATCCACACACATCCGCCAGGTGCCATTTTTCTTGAGTACGAGCACCGGGTTAGCCAACCACTCCGGGTGAAAAACTTCGATAATGAACCCAGCCGCCAAGAGCCGGGCGACCTCTTCTCTAATAGCTTTTCGTCGTTCCTCATTGAATCGCCGCAGAAACTGCCTGACCGGCTTATACTTCGGATCAATATTAAGAGTGTGCTCAGCGAGTCCTCTTGGTACACCCGGCATGTCAGAAGGCTTCCATGCAAAGATGTCCCGGTTCTCACGGATGAACTCGATGAGCGCGCTTTCCTATTTAGGATCCAAGTTGGCAGTGATGCTGAACTGCTTAGATGAATCGCCTGGAGTAAAATCAACAAGCTTGGTCTCTGCAGCCGACTTAAACTTCATGGCCGGGTCATGTTCCGTGGTTGGCTTTTTGAGGGAGGTCATATCCGCCGGGTCAATGTTATCTTGGTAAAATTTGAGCTCCTCTGCTGCACAGACAGACTCAGCATAAGCCGCGTCACCTTATTCGCATTCCAGGGCCACCTTTCGACTTCCATGCACGGTGATGGTGCCCTTGTAACCCGGCATCTTGAGCTGTAAGTAAACATAACACGGTCGCGCCATAAACTTGGCATAAGCCGGCCGTCCAAACAAAGCGTGATATGGGCTCTTGATTTTGACCACCTCAAAGGTTAACTTCTCAGCCCTAGAATCATGCTCGTCTCCAAAGGCCACCTCCAGCTCAATCTTACCGACGGGGTAAGCCGACTTACTAGGCACCACTCCATGGAACACGGTATTGGATGTCTTTAAATTCTTGTCGGTTAAGCCGAGGCATGCACGTATGGTGAACCATTATGTGATGAAGTCGGAGCATGATTTATTTATTGATTGTCTTCCTTATGAGTGGCGGTCGGGGACGAGCGATGGTCTTTCCCTACCAATATATCACCCTAGGAGCATGCGCGTAATACTTTGCTTTGATAACTTCTAGATTTTTGCAATAAGTATATGAGTTCTTTATGACTAATGTTGAGTCCATGGATTATACGCACTTTTCCCATCCTTCCACCATTGCTAGCCTCTCTAATACCGCGCACCTCTCGCCGGTATCATACACCCACCATATACCTTCCTCAAAACAGCCACCATACCCTATCATGGCATTTCTATAGCCATTCCGAGATATATTGCCATGCAACTTTCCACCGTTCCGTTTATTATGACATGCTCCATTATTGTCATATTGCTAGCATGATCATGTAGTTGACATCGTATTTTTGGCAAAGCCACCGTTCATAATTCTTTCATGCATGTCACTCTTGATTCATTGCATATCCCGGTACACCGCCAGAGGCATTCATATAGAGTCATATTTTGTTCTAAGTATTGAGTTGTAATTGTTGAGTTGTAAGAAAAATAAAAGTGTGATGATCATCATTTTTAGAGCATTGTCCCAAGTGAGGAAAGGATGATGGAGACTATGATTCCCCCACAAGTCGGGATGAGACTCCAGACGAAAAATAAAAAAAAAGAAAAAAAGAGGCCATAAAAAAGAAGAAGAAAAAAGGCCCAAATAAAAAAATGAGAGAAAAAGAGAGAAGGGACAATGTTACTATCCTTTTATCGCACTTGTGCTTCAAAGTAGCACCATGATCTTCATGATAGAGAGTCTCTCATTTTGTCACTTTCATATACTAGTGGGAATCTTTCATTATAGAACTTGGCTTGTATATTCCAATGATGGGCTTCCTCAAATTGCCCTAGGTCTTCATGAGCAAGCGAGTTGGATGCACACCCACTTAGTTTCTTTTGATGAGCTTTCATATACTTATAGCTCTAGTGCATCCGTTGCATGGCAATCCCTACTCACTCACATTGATATCTATTGATGGGCATCTCCATAGCCCGTTGATACGCCTAGTTGATGTGAGACTATCTTCCCCTCTTTTCGTCTTCTCCACAACCACCATTCTATTTCACATATAGTGTTATATCCATGGCTCACGCTCATGTATTGCGTGAAGATTGAAAAAGTTTTGAAAATGTTAAAGTATGAAACAATTGCTTGGCTTGTCATCGGGGTTGTGCATGATTTAAATACTTTGTGTGGTGAAGATAGAGCATAGCCAGAATATATGATTTTGTAGGGATAACTTTCTTTGGCCATGTTATTTTGAGAAGACATAATTGCTTTGTTAGTATGCTTGAAGTGTTATTATTTTTCTGTCAATATGAACTTTTGTCTTCAATCTTTCGGATCTGAATATTCATACCACAATTGAGAAGATTTACATTGAAATTTTGCCAAGTAGCACTCCGCATCAAAAATTCTCTTTTTATCATTTACCTACTCGAGGACGAGCAGGAATTAAGCTTGGGGATGCCTGATACGTCTCCAACGTATCTTTAATTTTTTTATTGATCCATGCTATATTATCTACTGTTTTGGACTATATTGGGCTTTATTTTCCACTTTTATATTACTTTTGGGACTAACCTATTAACCGGAGGCCCAGCCCAGAATTACTGTTTTTTTTTGCCTATTTCAGTGTTTCGAAGAAACAGAATATCAAACAGAGTCCAAACGGAATGAAACCTTCGGGAACGTGATTTTCTCATCAGATATGATCCAGGAGACTTGGACCCTCCGTCAAGAAAGCCACGAGGAGGTCACGAGGGTGGAGGGCGCCCCCCCAGGGCGCGCCCCCTGCCTCATGGGCCCCTCAAAGCTCCACCGACGTACTCCTTCCTCCTATGTATACCTACGTACCCCCAAACGATCAGATACGGAGCCAAAAACCTAATTCCACCACCGCAACCTTCTGTACCCACGAGATCCCATCTTGGGGCCTGTACCGAGCTCCGCCGGAAGGGGAATCCACCATGGAGGGCTTCTACATCATCATCATAGCCTCTCCGATGAAGTGTGAGTAGTTTACCTCAGACCTTCGTGTCCATAGTTAGTAGCTAGATGGCTTCTTCTCTCTTTTTGGATCTCAATACAAAGTTCTCCCCCTCTCTCGTGGAGATCTATTCGATGTAATCTTCTTTTTGCGGTGTGTTTGTTGAGACCGATGAATTGTGGGTCTATGATCAAAATTATCTATGAACAATATTTGAATCTTCTCTAAATTCTTTTATGTATGATTGGTTATCTTTGCAAGTCTCTCCGAATTATCAGTTTGGTTTGGCCTACTAGATTGGTTTTTCTTGCAATGGGAGAAGTGCTTAGCTTCGGGTTCAATCTTGCGGTGTCCTTACCCAGTGACAGAAGGGGCAGCAAGGCACGTATTATATTGTTGCCATCGAGGATAAAAAGATGGAGTATTTATCATATTGCATGAATTTATTCCTCTACATCATGTCATCTTGCTTAAGGCGTTACTCTGTTTTCATTAACTTAATACTCTAGATGCATGCTGGATAGCGGTCGATGAGTTTAGTAATAGTAGTAGATGCAGGCAGGAGTCGGTCTACTTGTCTCGGACATGATGCCTATATACATGATCATACCTAGATATTCTCATAACTATGCTCAATTCTGTCAATTGCTCAACAGTAATTTGTTCACCCACCGTAGAAATACTTATGCTCTTGAGAGAAGCCGCTAGTGAAACCTATGGCCCCCGGGTCTATTCTCATCATATCAATCTCCAATCACTTTATTATTGCTTTGCTTTTTTACTTTGCCTTTTATTTTACCTTGCATCTTTATATCAAAAATACCAAAAATATTATCTATCATCTCTATCAGATCTCACTCTCATAAGTGACCGTGAAGGGATTGACAACCCCCAATCGCGTTGGTTGCGTTGAGCTATTGTTTTTGTGTAGGTACGAGGGACTTGCGCGTAGCCTCCTGATGACGGGAAAATGGCGGGCGTGAGAATACGCATCCACGTCATTGATACAGAGTGAATAATTTAAATGCATAAAATAAAAATAGAATCAAACATTGCATGTACTTTATTTCCAGAACTCTTACATTTACATAAAAATTCTTTTAATTACATCTCCGAAGAGAAAACCCCTGATTAAGAATTCCAACACGTCTATTACATAGCATCACAACACATGAGTACTACAAAATGTAGAAATAAAATAAGACTACAAAATGTAGAAAGAAAAGTCCTCCTTGCTTTCTTCGACGTCAGCGTGCTCGGGGAGCCTTCAACTTTGTCTATGCTAACATATGCGTTGCACAACATTCATGATTTGACAATGTTCATTCATATAGCACGTTTATGCCTAGCTCATTAACCATCACAAATATGTAGTAGTTGTCTTATTTAATGGTTAACTAGCCGGGCTAACGGTGTATTTGCAATATGGGGCATAACTATTTTTATGAGTTGGGTTTACTTTATAGCAACGTATATAGCATTGCCTCGAGCCATTATATGCGAGGATTATATGAAACTTGTTGATGACATATTCGATTGCACTGTATTATGTTTAGTGCGAGTAACATAGGCTATGACCCTAGTTACTTTTCTATGCATGGTACAATTTTAATCCGTATGAGAGATTATATTATGACATATGGGTTATGCTTGAATACTAGTTTTGCTTGTCTCAAACATGTCATATATGGGCATGCGACTAAGTGGATCTAGTCAAATACTTATATGGGTTTGAATGAGAATATTTCTTTTATAAAGTTTCACTTCACTTGTATTAGTACTAACATCATGTAGCAACTTCGTGCCCATATGTAGCATAACCAAATGAAGTGTCGGAACTTCTTCTTGCTTGTATTAGCACCACGTAGCATAGATTGTATGCTTATGGTGTAACCAAACAGAAGTGTGTATCAGTATATGTTTCGCATGGACATGATGAAGCATATGACAATTCCCGAAGCCTAGATATATGACCCTAAGCTATGAAGAGCCAAAGTCATGTATATTGAGTTGTCATGGCTTTGTTTCACATGGGTTTTCATTAGTACAAAGACCGAGCGTATAATGCTACTTCTTGAGACTATTGAACACATAGACGCATGCTCCAAGTTTACACCCTATACTGATGCATTTGGGGGTCTAGCCAGACTATAAATTATATGGAAGGAACATGTGTGAATTTCCAACAAAAGAGGACCTTATGAAACCAAATCAATATGAGCTTTATTTCTATTTCTATCCTTGATCTGTGTCAACATAAGATGCAAGATCACCATGAGTCCAAATCAAGATGGACATCGCCATGAGACCAAAACAAGATGGGCGTAATTTTTTGGTCTTGACTTATATCAACATGGGATACAAGATCACCATGAGACCAAAACAAGACATGTATAGTTTGCTCTTGAGTTGTATCAACATGGAGGTGCAAGACCACCATGAGACCAAAACAAGACATTTGCTCTTGAGTTGTATCAACATGGAGGTGCAAGACCACCGTGAGACCAAAACAAGTCATCTGTAGTTTGCTCTTGAGTTGTATCAACATGGAGGTGCAAGAGCACCATGAGACCAAAACAAGACATGTATAGTTTGCTCTTGAGTTGTATCAACATGGAGGTGCAAGACCACCGTGAGACCAAAACAAGACATGTATAGTTTGCTCTTGAGTTGTATCAACACGGACGTGCAAGACCACCATGAGACCGAACCAAGAGAGAATTAATTGGGAAGCACCGAACATATATGATGTGTACGGTGAAATGATAACATCATCGATGGATGTATTTAAGTCTTAAATTGTATCAACATGGGATACAAGATCACTATGAGACCAAAACAAAAGCGGCCTAATTTAACCTTGGTTTGTATCAACAAGGGACGCTAGATCCCATGAGACCAAACAAGATGTGCTACGGGTACATCAAGAATGAAGCCAGGAGGTTGCCTTGAATTCTCACCTCGCCTTGGGTGTCGTCACGTACGTGTGATGTGGTGGTGTAGATGAGCAGCCGCCCGTGTAGAGCAGCTTGTGAGCGATGCAGATGGTGAGCAGTGCGGCCGGCGACGTACGTAGACGACGGTGAGCGGACGGACGGCGACGACGGCGAGACGAACGGCCGGCAACGACGATGGCGAGCGGACGACCGACGGCGGCGAAGAGCGGCGTTGCAGTGTATGTGCGTGAATGATGGATGGATGATTCGTTGAGCAGCAGCGGCGGCGTGTGGATGAAAAAATGAGCGACAAAATGAGACCAACTCCTTTGTGTGCTTGGCGACCATGTATTTATAGTGAGGGAGAGCAGTAAAGAGTTGTGGCTGCATGCGCGCGCCCACGTTCTTTGATCGTGTGGTGAGCGTGGCGCTGCTCCTTTCCTTTTCTCTATTTCTTTATTGCTAATTAAACGGCAACGTCTCATCAGCCTGTATGGGCTTAATTAGGCCATCATTTGTCAACGTATGAGCTCTTGCTCTAATCCATTTCCTTGTATGGCTCATGAATGATGAGGCAACACATGTGCATGTACACGTAGCCATTTTAAAAAAAAGTGGGCTAGGCCTGATTCTAGTAATTCATTAAGGCTAGTTTTGAACACATGGTCTCTTAATATATGCATGCATGCCTAGCTATGTCACATACGCACACCTCATGCACGTATATGTACGCAATTCAATGAATCTTTTTTCTTTGTTGTGCAACGGATCGCTCTTACAATTGGCTATCTCTATCATTTCTTTTGTGTGTATCCGTTAGGATACAAAGATATTTTAATGAAGGAACATACCTTGTGATGCTTCCACAACATTGGCGCCACCTCTAACAGTGAAATTTTATATCGCTTTGACAACATTGGTGTCGCCTCTGACAGTGAAATTTTAGATCGCTTTGACAACATTGGTGCCATCTCTGACGGTGTAATTTTAGATCAGTATCCACCGGCGACGGTGCGCGTACATATGAACCGTGTGTTAACCATTTTTCCATATATTCTTTTTCTTTGTCAGCGATGGTGCACGTACATATAAACCATGTGTTCTCCGTTTTTCAATAGGTGAAAACTTAATGGTTGTTTATTTATTTCATAATATTTTATAACTGTTGGCTTAATGCATGCATAATCGACATTCGAAAATATATCATAGGCTTTTTTTTCAGTCATCAATTTTTAATTCATTTTTTCATGATAAAACAGATTTTTGCCGTTTTGTATATCGTAGTGTCATGCCAAAACTTTCACTTATGTTTTCTTGTGCACTCTGCCCAAGTGTGTTCACAAATAGACTTACAACAGTCAGTTCAACCAAATAGAAAGAAAGCGAAATAGTGATTTTGTGTTGTGTTTATTTGCACGTCTGTGTCCATTCTAACTGGTCTCCCCATTGTCATGCTTTTTTGCATTTAAAAGGAAGAGGAGGGAATGCATATATGATCCATGCATGCATGCAACAGTTGACTGCTACGGTGCTGCTCCTACATCTCCCTATAGATGTAGAAATCAATTTAAATTTTTTTTCCTAGTGCGTTGTTGTACCATAGTCACATGCGTACAGTAGCAGTCTGGCTAGCTCCAGCTGTACGAAAGTTCTAGAGCTTTGGTCAGACGGTGGCTCACCGGAAAATCCCTTTTTTTCGCGGGTGGCTCACTGGCGAATCCCTGAAGTTCTGGCCGTAGTATTGACAAATCCAACGGCATGTGTGCTGCCACGATTTATTCAATTCAGAAACAATTAATGAGAGTCGTCCGATGGTGAGGATCCAACGGTTCATATGGTCTGTTACTCGTACACTATATAGTGGTATAGACTATTTGTTGGTTTCTTGCATTATTTTTTCTTATTCTTACTTTTGATGTGTAATTGAGATTATCTCAAGTTGCTTGTTTTTTCTTATCTGGCCATTTTGTCATGAATGATATGCCAAATCTTATTCTTTGAGCATGCAAGTGATGGAACCTAGATTTGATTATTGTTTTATCTTTGTGATAGGTGACTAGCTAAAATAAATTTTGCATAATAGATATTAGCCACTAAAGATCACCAACTCCTTGATTTATAAGTGAGTCTGCATACTTTGTTAAGTTTGAGGATTGGTAATAAAATAGGTACTTAACGTATGAAAGCACAAGCATGATTGTATATCATCCTTTCATTAGTCCATATATCATCCTTTCATTAGTCATTTGTGATTAACGTATGAAAGCACAAGCATGATTGAACTTTTCTTAGAATGAAGAAAATAAATACACCATCACACTCACGTACATTCATACTACTATATTGTGGTCCATTTCTGTTGCAAATAACTTCTCCCTGATAGATCCATGGGATCGTGTAGGGTAGGATTTCCGGTAGCCCTACCTTCTGCCTGGCCTGACGAGCTCGAGCCGATGGCCATGGTGGTGCTGTGTCGCACGGTGGTGATGGCAGAGATGGCGAGGTGGTGGCGGAGCTTCCCGTCAGCACTGCACTAACCCTAGATCGGTAGGGATGTAGGTGGGGTGTACGGCGTCGCGACGAACCTCGTGATGCGAGCCGCCGGCCCCCACCTCATTATATAGTGCAGGTGACAGGGGGCCGTCAACCATAGTGGGTTGAGCGCCCCCGATCAGGGCGCAGATCTAAGGGCCCTGATCATCCTAACATTCTTCCCCTTGATCTCAACTTTTACTTTTGACCTTATACTTTACTCGTTTCATAACAGATCAATACATAGAACATGTTTCATCGTCACAACTCAATTGCCGATAGAATCAGACGGCTACAACGTACCTCTCTGTTTTGAAACAAATTCTTTAACCTTGGGCCCTTTTATTGTCCGGAAATTTTAGACTATACCATAAAACCCATGTCGACTGTGTGTTCTTTGAACACACTAGGCGGTAAGCCTTTAATAAGCAGATCTGCAAACACTTGTCTGTTGCTTTTATGCTCCAAGCATTTCAACATAATTTCGGACTTTCTCCTTAACAACGTACAACT
The DNA here is from genome assembly GCA_032464435.1 of Aegilops umbellulata. Lineage (NCBI taxonomy): Eukaryota > Viridiplantae > Streptophyta > Magnoliopsida > Poales > Poaceae > Aegilops > Aegilops umbellulata. The sequence goes on along the minus strand of CP136059.1, from coordinate 355,712,289 downwards.
TTGTGTCAATGTGTTTGGCACCACACTTGACTCGTTGTCATAGGAGTGAATTACTTAAATGGTTATCGCTGTTGTCAACCATTATCAACTGAGGGATATCATTGTCATAGTATGTGTTGCCTGTCCCTCAGCCTCATATCATGCTATACTTTATATTCCCATCACATTGATGATAAATGATTCATTCTATAGAGTTCTTCCACACAAAAACTCCTAATGTGAAGGTCAGCGACAATTGTGGATTTCGCTGTACATTTCACAAGTTTCTACCTTTGTATTCACAACCTTTTGAGAGCACTTGTTTCTTTCAGCATGAGGCCGATATTTTTTGACTCCATTCCATCGATTTAAATATGTACTGGACATTGCCAAAACAACCCGGATATGTGAACTATGTCACAGTAATGTTACACTTTTGCATCCATAAAGCTTCCAACAGCTGAAGCATATGGTACCATATCCGTTTTCAATCTTTTCTCATCAACTTTTGGAACACCATAGTTTTCAGTTCCATTACCCTTGACTATAAGAACAGGCGTAGGTTTTCTCGCATGCATACTTTAGAGACCTTTGTTAGCATGTCCATGCGACATTCCTAATACCCCATTTTATTCTTTTCTTGGTGAATCTCGATATTTATAACGAGAGACACTCCGAGAAATGCAATTTTGAACTTTGAGGACAAGAACTTCTTTTCTCCTCCTGAAGTAGATTGACATCACCACTAGCAAGTAGGACATCATCCACATGCACAAGATTGGGAAATGAATTTCCCATTCTATAACTTTGCATGAATACAATTGTCCTTCCATTTTCTTTAACCCAAAATATCATCTGATTCTTTAAACTTTAAATGCAATTGTCTAGAGACTTGCTCTAGTCCATAAAAAACTTCTTGAAGCAATATCCCTTGTGTTCTTTACTTTCATCTGATGTAACTCAGATCATGATGTCGGTCATGATGTGCCACTAACACTCATTGTAATTTTTTCATTCTCTTTGCACAAAATCTTTCGATTCAAGTCGCGCTTTACACCTTTACATATTTCCTTTGGAGTCACATTGACCTTGTAGACATTTTACAGCCTACTGTTTATGCTCCATTGGAAATTACTTATGAGTCCCAAACATTGTCGGGATTCACCACTTTTATTTCATCTCACATAGTCGCTTATCATTTAGACAAACAGACACTTCTCTAAGATCGATTGAGCGCTTTAAATGAGGTGAGATCAACCTCGATTTGAATTTCACTAACATAGACTTTATAGTAATCAGAAGTATCTGATTTTCTCATTCCTTGAGACCATCAGTGTCTCAGGTACTGGCACTTCTTTCATATGGGGCTGTTGTTGCTCTGTCATTGCCAAGAGGCAAATTAATTCTATAGTCTTTCATTTCCAAGAGGCAATAGGTTTTACAGGGACCTTTATCACAAGATCCATGTTTACTCATTCGTCCTTTATGGAGCTAACAACAGGTGTTGTATAGGTCATACAACATGCTCCCCCAGATACAATCTATTCGAGTCTTAGGTATTTTCATACCATGCTCCCCCAGATTACTCCATCTTCACTAAAAAATGGGGTATCTTTAAACTTTATTATTTGGGTTTATTCTGTTAAAACTTTCTTCTTTCTCGCACTTTAAGCACTGTCTTAATATTCCTTAGTCTGCTTTCGGAACTGTAAAAGATCCAGGAATACAACTATTTCTTTTCTTTAGGGGTATTATTATGACCGTCGTACTCCCCCAAACGATCACATTCTTCGTTAATGGATCTCTTTAGATGCATAATGTGCATCACATTATCTCATATTTCTTTCTCCCCCTCGAAATGTGGCAAGAACTTTTCTGCCACAATTTCAAAAAAACATTCATGACTCTTGTGAATTGAATTTATCTGATTACTTCATACGAAATGAAGTTATCTATTAACTGGTATGGGAGTACTTTTTCCTCGTCCCATTTTAGAAACTCAACAGAGTTCTTTATCATTAGTACTTTTGCAAGTCACACTTGCATATCATTCTTATCTTTAGGTTCCTCTGTAACCTTTATTCTCTTTGGATTTATTGAGTGCTTAATGACCGTTACACATAAGGTGTACGATCGGTACTAGGAAATCATAATAGCTACTCCATACTTTTCTCCCAGAGTGGGGCACATTAAACGCACATGAGTCATCATATCCTTCTCCTGTCATATAGGATAAGTCCTTTGCCAAAATTTCTCCTGCCATACAGGATGTTTGACATAATACTATGTCAACTTTACCCAGTTACGCACGTATTTTCCCAGACTTTTCTCCGCCATGCGGGTTTTATCATAATCCTCTTTTCCCGCTATGCGGGTAATTCCCTGTAAGGAACATAAATGCCAGAATTGGCTCTTTTGACTGCATACGCAATCATCAAATTTGGAAATAAATCCGAACGCTCCTTGACACACATGCTTAATCCGACGTTGGTCAAATTAAACACGCATGTTGCTTGTTTCATTTCAAATCATGTTGATTAAAAAATCTTCTTCATAGAGAGTACATGAAAGACATTTGTCAACCAAGACTCTCAATGATCTTTCTCTTTTCTTTTGAAGTCATTCTTTATAGAGAACATACTCCCTCACGTTATGACCTTTCTTGGTCATCTTTCGGGTCACAAGTACCCAGCCATTCGCTTTCGCGAATGAAAGCATGGAAACCTTTTAATCTGAGAAAACTTAGCCAATAATCAACAATAATGAGCATAAAAAATAACCCCATGTTGGTCTGGCTAAAAAAATATGCACATTAAACTTTGAAAAACTTTCTTTTATATTCTAAATCACCGTTGGGCAGAATTAGAATAAAACATCATCCTTCTACATTAATTTCATATCACCGTTGGGCGGAAATGGAAATAATTCATATAACTCATAAATAATGTGATGATAAAATTTCTATTAAGCGACTTTGCTAAGAAAATAATCATCATTATCAACTTTATTGCAGCGGAAAACTTTTAATATACATTTCTCAATCTTTATCAAATGCTCTGAAAATTGGTCACTTTGATACAAAAATTATCAAAGATTTGTACTTTTTTAACTATAAGACTCGTTGAATTATAATATTGTCATCATCAACGTTGGTCAGAAAATAACAATAGCATAATTAAACTTTAATTAAATATCTTTCTACCATCATAGCAGAAGCTATCTGAATCTGAGTTCACCCACAAGTGAAAAAACTTCTCTCAAAAAACTGTTCATCCAATTAAATTTTCCCATTGGTTCCAATTTAATTGGAGGATAATACTTTTTCTTTCTTTGTAAAAGAGTACTACTAATTATTTACGCAGCGGAAAAACATGAATAAAAATTAATGAACTTTTTATTCTTTAGAGAAACTTTTGCTGTTTACTTTTCGGTTCTAAACTGGACTAAAACTATTAAAACGAAATAAAACGTCAGCTCCAGCCGGCCTCGGCCTGGCGCGGGAGGCCCGCAGCAGCCCACGGCCTGCGCCCCCGCGCGCTCGCGCGAGCCGACGCCTCTGCCTGGCCCGCTGGCCTTGGCCCAGCGCAGCCTCCTCTTTTGGCCCAAAAGGCCCACAGCCGCCCGCCCTGCTCTCTCCTGGCCGTCGGATGAGATCCGACGGTCCAGCGCGCCTGTAGCCGAGCAAAACAGTGCCCAGCGCCTGCGGGGGAAAACCTAATCCATTATCCCCCCCCCCACGCGCCGCTCTTCTCTCGCTCTAAGCCGTGGCGCTCGACGCCGGCCGGTCGGTCACCGCGCCGCGCCGGTCGCCGGCGACGGCGGTGAAAAGCCACTGCGCCGCGCTTCGCCTTCCTTCCTTTCCTGCGGCAGAAAGACAGGGTCGGACGCCCTCCTCTTCTCACCTTCGAGCCCGCCTCTGTTTATCTCTGTGATGCAGCGGGGTTGGGGCTCCGCCGTCCGCCGGCGGCGACGGCGCGCTACCGTGCCGCGCGAGCACCCTTCCCCTTCCCCTTCTTTTCTTTCTCCTTCCACCTACCGCTCGAAGGCGAGAGAGACATGCGGCTGCGCCCCCTCTCACCCCCCTGTATTTTTTTGTTTGTGGTCGTCGGCGTCGGAGCAGTCAGTGGTTTCGCCGTTGCCATTCTCTTCGCCGGCTGCGCGTTCCCCTCTGTGGTGAGCGCGCCGCCGTCGAGCGGATCGGCCGCGGTACACTTTTCCCCATTCAGGGGTTGGTTCTTCGTCCCTGCACCTCGGCTTGCCGATGCGTGTGGGGATCGAGAGGAACAGGCGCGGCCGGAGTGGCGGCGCTACTTTTTCCGTTGAAGATTCATTCATTGCCCTTCTAGGGTTCTTTTGGGGAGGGATCTTTTTTCTTTCTCTGTTTATACTTTGGACCGAAAATCATAGCTTAGCATGGCCTGATACCATTGATAGATCCATGGGATCGTGTAGGGTAGGATTTCTGGTAGCCCTACCTTCTGCCCGGCCTGACGAGCTCGAGTCGATGGCCATGGTGGTGTTGTGTCGCACGGTGGTGATGGCAGAGATGGCGAGGTGGTGGCGGAGCTTCCCGTCAGCACTGCACTAACCCTAGATCGGTAGGGATGTAGGTGGGGTGTACGGCGTCGCGACGAACCTCGTGATGCGAGCCGCCGGCCCCCACCTCTTTATATAGTGCAGGTGACAGGGGCCTGTCAACCATAGTGGGTTGAGCGCCCCCGATCAGGGCGCAGATCTAAGGGCCCGGTGGGCCGTTGGGCCCACACGATGGAGATCATCCTAACACTCCCCTGATTTGAACAATAATTTTTCATGCTGAGAAGGAAATTTTACGCTCACCAGATTACATTTTCAGATACTAAGATAGGTTACAATTGAATGTCGAACAGTTGGCTGGACATTTTGCATCGGTCCTGATATGACTTAGAAGATAGAACAAGTCTGTATCTGTGGAGATTTTCTGAAGTTTTAAGTGTGTACCTAACCAACTGAATATTATAGATGCATTTGTTACTTCTACTTGACACCATTGACACTCTGAAGTTTGCAGGGTTCAGTCGACACCTGGTGTGTCAGCATTTGCCTATCTACCTGAAGGGCCTGCATGAGCGTTGCCAATATCAGTGTGCTTTGTGCTGCAGAAATGGATTTTCAAAAACCTCTAGCACATGGTGTCCTGGGAATTCCTGGCTATGTACAGTTCACCTCTCGTATTCGATGATATGTCGACCTGCTAGCTCATGATCAGGTATTTTGATGCATCTATTAATCATATGAACTATACAAACAATGATAGGATACAGTTTGGAGGAACTTTGGTAGTTAAATAGCCTTCCTTTCAAATTGCCAATTTATTTCTTGTGCTATGAATGGAGTGTAGTTTTATCCACATCATTGTAGCTTGTCTGAATGACATAAATATGGTATGTGTACAAGTTTAGCAAATATGATGATCTTTTTTTTCCTAGCATACATGCTGTCCGAAGTGAGCATCCTAGGTTGCAGTTGGATCTGTTAATTAAGTTGGCTGTTGTTATTCTTGTTATTTTGCATGAAAATACAGTATTTATGAATCACCTTTCTGCTATTTTTAGAATATACACTTAGAATTCTAACAGAGACTAATTACTAGGACAGAATGGTATGTTGCATATGATAAAAGAACCAGAACATGGATAAATTCTGTATAGTCGTAGTTGTAGTATCTAGCTTGGCTGCTATTAGAGGTCTGAGCTATAGAAGTTACCGCGGTAAATAAAGTCTAAAGTATCCTGTAAACTCTTGCTTATTTCTGGCCAATTATGTTTATTCTTTGGTGATAAATACAATTACGCTCGATAAAATGAGCGAATGTCGGAGAAGGTCGCTCTCAGTTTCAGTTTAAAACTTATGGTGCCAACTACTTTCTAAATTTTAGTGACAGTAAAGTCATCTAATGAACAGCTCCTTGTAAATTTAAGTTGTTGATATTCACATAAGCTTTCTGGTTATCAATGAACATTAGGCCCCAGGTTGATTTGAACCGGTTCACGTCAATCTTAAAATACCTTGACAACCAGTCTTTCTGTCTTCTGACCGTAAAAGGTCATAACCCGCCGTGACGTCATCTTCTGGATCCGTTTTAACCCGCCGTGACGTCATCTTTAATTAAATTCATACTTTACTCCGTCATATCCTCCAACGGGTCTTTGCCTTTACTGACCCTTTCGTAAACCGAGGCGTCGGGGCCGCTGGATAATGATGTTCGGCCTCCTCCTTTCTCGCGCCGTCTCAGTCGGCCCTTCCTTATAAATAGGTGCGACCCAGGTCTTTCCCATTATCCTTCGGTCGTCTTCCTCCTCGCACTCCCTTCTCTGCTGCTCGAGCTCCGCCGCCGCCGCCGTCGAACCCCTCGTCTTCAACGACTCAGGCCGCTGCATCAACCTGACTCTGACCAGAAATCCACGGCGAACCTCCGCAGCTCGTCCACACCCATGAGTTCTTCTTCTTCCCTTCCCCAGATCTGCCTCAGAACTGTCTTGAGTTCATCGGCGTTCATCACCGCCCGATGCCAACCTTTGCTAGTTTTCACCTCCAATGCACTGTTTAGATCGCAAAAACAACATAGAACTGCTGCGGCGACTGTCTGGGCTTATCCTGCATAAAAATAGATCGCATTTCCCTTGTTTGGAAGCCATTAACGAGTGCATGAACTTCTCTGCCCTGTTTTAAGTCTAGAAGTTTTTCTTTCTAGAGCGGCCGTTTGATTCGAAATAACAATTGCAACTTGTGAAACCTGTTTGTCCCACACTTAGCCGAAAATTACATCTGTTGAACCTGTTTTAGCCATAGTAGTCCATGTGACCGGTTTAAGACAACACCGGCTGTCAGCACCGCTTGCTTCTGGCGGCTTAAGAAAGTTTTAATTACCTTTGATACCTGCAGCGGTTTAAACATCATTGCATAGTCACCTATATGTCATTAGGCCCCTTCTTAAGCCACCACCTTGAATAAATTAAAAATGCTCTCCTCCGGCTTATGGGTTAACCCGGAATTTTTACTTTGTCATAGGCTCCCACTTACACCATGGCACCTAAAGCTCCCAAGGCCCCTGTGACCTGCAACTGGGTCCCGTCTACTGTCACGGAGAGCAAGCTGTCTGAATTTGTGAAGTCTGGCCATTTGCCTAAGAAGGAGGCCATGTCTTATCGTGCTCCTGATCCGTCCGAGGAGAAACCTCATCCCAAAGAAGGGGAGGTAGTAGTTTTTACGGATCATATGAGCCGGGGATTTGCTCCACCCGGTTCAAAATTCTTTAGAGATGTTTTGCACTTTTTTGACTTAAGACCTCAAGATATCAAGCCCAATTTCGTGTCCAATATCTGCAACTTCCAAGTCTTTTGTGAGGTCTATCTTAGAGAGGAGCCCAGCCTAATTTTGTTCAGAGAATTGTTCTATTTAACCCGGCAGAATGAACGTGCCAACAGGCCCAGTCTGGAACTTGGCGGCATATCCATTCAAAGGCGGAGAGGCTGCATGTTCCCTTACGCTGAACTGCCGAGTCATCCGAAGGACTGGAACTAGACATGGTTCTACTGCCAGGACACTTCTCCGGCTGGTGAAAACCCACTGCCCGGCTTTCGCGCATTGTGCCTTGAGTCTACTCACCCACTGCCGGACAAGTTGACTGCTATTGAATGTGTGCCACTCACCCCCATTATCAAGAAAATCAAAGCTCTTCTGGGGAACGGTTTAGATGGCATCGACCTGGTCCGAGTCTGGGTTGCTTGGAGAATGATTCCATTAAGCCGCCGCCCCGGCTTAATGTGTGACTACTCAGGCGAGAAAGATGATACTCAACGTCATAGTCCTGACGACTTACCCGATGACGTAGTAGAGGCTACCACTCAGTCTTTATTGAAGGAGGGTAATGTAACCAGTAATGCCTTCGGCTTACTGCCCTTCTGCAAAAAGAACCCGGCCCCTGCAGTAAGTCTCAGTGATTACTTTTTATTATGGTATACTTTATTGTTACTCATAACCCTCTATAATCCTTTACAGGCCAATGACAACTTCTGGAAAGTCCATTATGATCATGAAGCGGCCAAGCAAGCCAGGGCGGCCAAGAGAGCCAAAAGAAAAACCACCAAGCCTACCACTTCAAGGAAAAGGAAGCCAAGCACTTCTGAGATGTTCCAACTTGATGACTATGATGATAACGAGGTAACTTTTCAACTTTTCTTACTCCTTTATCATTATCTTACTAACATTATCCTCCTTTCAGGAAGACACGGGCAACAGTCAACCCGTCGAGGAACAGGTAACTATAATCTCCTCCGACTCCGAGCTTCGGCCGCGTCAGAAAATTCGAAGAGTAACCCGGAAAGTAAGATTTTCACACCCTTTGGCTTACCAAGATCCTGACTTTCTTTTGAAGCAACAGCAATTTGAAAGCCGGAGGCAGACCTGGACCAGCAAGGATGCAGAGCTCTCCTCCGGCTTGCCTGACACAACCCGGAAGCATCGGATTGAGGTTATCTCCAACTTATACCCTTTTTTACCTTTGGCGGGTCTAATCCGTCAACCTCTCAATTCATCTGACTCTAATTATCAGGATACCTCTCCTTCATCCGGCGAGTCCATGCAGTCAAACATGTTGGCTTTTAAGACTGCCCCTGGGTAATATCAATTTGTTTACCTTATGTTTTTTCTTCCTCATGTTTCTGTACTCATTCTTCTATTTTGTCCATAGCGTGCAAGTTAAGGCCAGAAAGAAAACAAACAAAAATAAACCGGCCCAAGACCCTGTGGTGACTGAACCGGAACTGGGCACAGCTGCTCCCGACTCTCCCACACATCAGCCACCGCCTGAACCGGCTCAGGATACTACATCTGATCCGCCTGCTGAAGATATTCTGGATGGTTCTGCTAACCCGGAAGCACCTAGCCCGGCCAAGACGATTGATCCGGAGGTGCAAATACTCAAGACTCAGTTTGTTGAGCCGGCCCGGCCCACAGTTCTTGCCAAATGTTCTGCTAAAGAGGAGTTACTAGAACGCCGTAAAGCCAAAATGGACATCACTGACTATACTCATTTGAGTATTGGAGAGATCGTCTCGGGCTATATCAACCAGGTGCATAGCAGCCGTGACCTGGAAATTGACATGGTGAGGCAAATACAACAAAAATCTGAGGTATGACTTACGCTTCCTTACTTTCAATCATACTTACTGTACCAGCCCCCAAGTTTATTGCTTATTAGGAAATATGCTGTAGACTTAGAAAAATTGTTAGAGCTGCTTGTCCGGCTTAAAGAAAAAATATTTAAACTAGCTGTAACACAATACCTTTAACTTGCGATACACATTAGCCCCCAAGTGCCAAGGATCTTTGCTTGCAAAGTGCTTGGGACTTTAATATCCAGGACCGGCTTAATCATTTAGAAAGCTTCGTTATAAATTAGCCCCCAAGTGTCAAGTATGTTTGCTTGCAAAGTGCTTGGGACTTAAAATTCTTTAGCATGATCCTGACTGTAACCCGTTATAACGCAGGCCACCATAAGTCAATTTGAATCGGAGATTGCTGACCTTAAGAGCCGCCTGTCAGCCCAGGAACTTGAAATTCAAAATGCCAATTCCAAATTTGAATTCAGCGTCTCCAAACAAGAGAAGTTGAAGAAGAATTTTGAGGCGGAAAAGAAAATTTGGGCTGATGTAAAGTCCTCTCTGGTGACTCGGGTCGAGACAGCCGAAGCATCCCTTGCAAAAGCAAACACTAAGCTGTCCGGCTTGAAGCGTCAGATATCTCGAATGGTCTCAGCAATCTTCGGTAAGTTACTTTACATGAACCTCAAATATTGCCATCCTTCCTTTGATGACTAAGCTGATTATTGCCTCCGTCTTACCCTTTGTTTAATAACACAGGCCCTAGGAGCACAACCCTCAAGTAGGACATGGTGGTCAAACTGAAAGCAGTCTATGCTCTGGTGGAGCAATTTTACACCGGGTCACAACGTGCTTTGGCCGTTGTGGCTTTATCAAATGATGTCCCCCATCTCCTGCAAGATGTGCTAAAACGGCTTGCCGTGCTGCCTCAGCGGGTCCAAGAACTAAGACGGGCATCTGCTAGAGCCGGAGCTATAGCTGCCTTGAGCCGGGCCAAGGCGTGGATTCCAGAGCTAGACCCGGCCGACCTCAGTCTTGGATACCCGAGTCTGAAGGAAGATGGAACCTTATTTGATGAGGCGGACTTCACCACCTGTGTAAAAGACATACGCCCTGTGGCTACTCTCATTGGAAACGACACTGATCTTACCAAGTATCAGCTGGGTTATGACAGCGAGAACCGGAGGATTCCAACACCTCATTATGATGATGTCAGCCTGATCCCTCCAATTCGTAAGCATATCTTTGCCCCTGAAGTCGATCCAACCGGTTTAATAGATGATGAAGCTGAGTTTGAAGCCTTGAGTGGCATTGACTGGACCACTTCGACCTTCCAGGACATAGCTGCAGACGAAGAGGCGGAGAAGGATAACCCGGAGTCATCAAGCCAGCCACGGGAGTAAAGACATCTGGTGTCCTATGTTTGTGCCTTTGTGAAAACAATGCTTCATTATTCAGACTCGGGGAGTCTTGTAATAGGGTAGAAAAACTCTCAGTTTTTATCACGCCTTCGCGCATGTTTATGGCGCTCGATACTTTCTTAAGCCGCCATCGCTGTATATTTCCAGCTTTTATTGATCTTCTTGTTCCTTTATGTTTAAACATAAGTTACTTGCCTTATCCTGCATAAGGGACAAACAAAGAATCCTCTGGCCACTTAACGCCACGGGGGTCATATATAAAGGTATTGATAACCCAGAGTATATACCAAGCAATATTATGAAAACCAATTTACGATTAAACTTGGTAGACATAATCATAATGATATACTTGTGATGCTTGCAGTTATCTCTCCGGCTTATATGACCCAACCTCTTAGGGTAAATTTAATTCCTGAAAATTGATATGTACAGGTTCACCTGGTACTTAGTAACCCGAAATAACCGATATTCACCCGGAGGGTTGTGATCCACTCTATGGTATTTTGAAGAGCATCTCAATATAACAAAATATTGATGCTTATAAAATATGATGGATAATAGACAAAGTTCAAAGGCTTCTGATTCAAATACGATCAGTGAACCGTTCCAAAGGGGTTAAGCTAAGATTCGAATACGATCATATAGCCCCCAGTGGCTGTGGCGATGCCGATCAAGTGGGTATCGACAGCTATGTTCTCTTTGGTTCGAATACGACCTATGTTTGAACAGGAAGCCCCCAAGTGACCATAAGAGTTGTTTAATGACGCTAATTCGAATACGATCCACGTCAGCCCAAAGGGGTTAAGCTATGATTCAAATATGATCAAGAAGCCCCCAAGTGGGTTTGGCAGTATGCCGATCAAATTGGTATCGACGGCTATGTTCTCTTTGGTTCGAATACGACCTATGTTTGAACAGGAAGCCCCCAGGTGATCATGGCTAGATTCAGATATGATCATAAGCCGGACCAAAGGAAAGCCGGATTCGGATGTGACCCGCTCCCTCTTGGTTATCTCCACCACCTGACAAAGAAAACACATAAACCTTTTTTGGGGTGGAAAAAAGGACAGAGGTCCTGCTTTATTGCTTTATGTAATATATACATAGTATAAATATATACACATTAGAGCCGGTGGCTCAAGTATAGTAAGGCTGAAGATGAGCGATATTCCACGGCCGGCGGGTCTCCTCCTCCGACTTACGTGAGTCCTTGTGCTCTCGAACATTGATAAGGTAATATGACTTGTTGTTCAGACTCTTACTGACCACAAAGGGTCCTTCCCAAGGAGGGGATAGCTTGTGCATGTCAGATTGATCCTGGATGAGTCGGAGCACTAAGTCGCCTTCTTGAAAGGTCCTGGACCTAACCCGGCGGATGTGGTAGCGGCGCAGGTCTTGCTGATAAATCGCCGAGCGGGCTATTGCCAAGTCTCGCTCTTCATCCAACAGGTCAAGTGCATCTTGACGAGCCTTTTCGTTGTCCGCCTCAACATAAGCCACCACACGGGGTGAGTCATGATGGATGTCACTTGGCAGGACCGCCTCTGCTCCATACACCATAAAGAAAGATGTGTAACCCGTAGATATGTTAGGTGTAGTATTGATGCTCCAAAGTACAGAAGGTAACTCCTCCACCCAACAACCCGGGGCTTGATACCCTTCAAGATCTCTTGATTAGCTCGTTCTGCTTGACCATTGGATTGAGGATGGGCCATAGCCGAAACGTCAAGCCGGATATGCTCTCGTTGACAGAACTCTTCCATAGCTCCTTTAGAAAGGTTAGTGCCATTATCAGTTATGACGCTGTGTGGAAAACCAAAGCGAAAAATCACCTTTTTCATGAACTGGACCGTCGTGGCTGTATCACACTTACTGACTGGTTCCGCCTCAACCCACTTTGTAAACTTGTCAACCGCTACCAGGAGGTGCATCTTTTTATCCTTAGACCTTTTGAAAGACCTGACCATGTCAAGCCCCCAGACTGCGAACGGCCAAGTAATTGGAATCATCCTTAATTCTTGAGCCGGCACATGGGCTCGTCGTGAGAACTTCTGACATCCATCACATTTACTGACCAGATCTTCTGCATCGACATGAGCCGTCAGCCAATAAAACCCATGACGGAAAGCTTTGGCCACAAGAGATTTTCAGCCGGCATGATGACCACAATCTCCTTCATGGATCTCACGGAGTATCTCCTGACCCTCCGCAGGTGACACGCATCGTTGAAACGCTCCCGTGACGCTGCAGTGATGTAACTCGCCATTAACAATTGCCATGGACTTGGATCGCCGGACGATTTGTCTTGCCAAGGTCTCGTCTACAGGCAACTCTCCCCGGGTTATATAAGCCAAATAAGGTACTGTCCAATCCGGAATAATGTGGAGAGCCGCTACCAGCTGTGCCTCCGGGTCTGGTACTGCCAGATCTTCTTCAGAAGGTAACTTGATAGAAGGATTATGCAAAATATCAAGAAAAGTATTAGGCGGCACCGGCTTACGTTGAGATCCCAGCCGTCTTAAGGCATCAGCCGCCTCATTCTTCCTTCGATCAATATGTTCCACCACATAACCCTTGAAGTACCCTGCTATAGCGTCAACTTCACGACGGTAAGCCGCCATAAGGGGATCTTTAGAGTCCCACTTGCCTGGCACCTGTTGAGCCACAAGGTCTGAGTCTCCTAAGCACCTTACCCGGCTCAAGTTCATCTCTTTGGCCATCCGGAGACCATGGAGTAAGGCCTCGTACTCAGCTGCATTGTTAGTGCAAGGAAACATAAGCCAGAGCACATAACAAAAATTTTCACCTTGAGGGGAAGTTAATATGACTCCAGCCCCCGAGCCTTCCAACTGTCTGGACCTGTCAAAGTGAATAATCCAATATGTGTTATCGGGCTTCTCCTCAAGTGCCTGTAGCTCTGTCCAGTCATTGATAAAATCCACCAAGACTTGAGACTTAATGGTAGTGCGTGGCACATACTTCAGACCATGAGGCCCGAGCTCAATAGCCCACTTGGCGACTCGTCCTGTGGCCTCTCTGTTCTGGATAATGTCTCCCAAGGGGGCAGAACTCACCACAGTGATTGGGTGACCTTGGAAGTATTGCTTCAGCTTCCGGCTTGCCATGAACACCCCGTACACAAGCTTCTGCCAATGAGGGTACCTCTGCTTCGACTCGATGAGCACCTCACTGACATAATAAACCGGTCGTTGAACCGGATGCTCCTTACCAGCCTCCTGGCGCTCCACCACAATTGCAACGCAGACGGCTCGTGAATTAGCAGCCACATATAACAGCAAAGGCTCTTTATCAATTGGAGCTGCAAGGACCGGCGGCTCAGACAACTGCCTCTTTAAATCCTCAAAAGCAGCACTAGCAGCATCACTCCAGACAAAGGTATCTGCTTTCTTCATCATTTGATACAGCGGAAGGGCCTTCTCACCTAACCGACTTATAAACCGGCTGAAGGCAGCAATGCGACCCGTCAGTCGCTGAACATCATTGATACACGCCGGTTTAGCCAAAGAACTAATTGCCTTGATTTTCTCCGGGTTAGCTTCAATACCCCTGCTTGAGACCAAGAATCCCAAAAGCTTGCCTGCAGGTACACCAAATACGCACTTCTCCGGGTTAAGCATCATCTTGTAAACCCGGAGGTTATCAAAGGTTTCTCTAAGATCAGATATCAAGTTTTCCGTCTCTCTGTACTTCACCACTATATCATCCACATAAGCATGAACATTGCGCCCAATCTGATTGTGGAGACAATTCTGTACATACCGCTGATAAGTCGCCTGGGCACTCTTGAGCCCAAAAGGCATAGACACATAGCAGAAGGCCCCAAACGGAGTGATGAAACCCGTCTTCTCCTGGTCCTTAACTGCCATCTTGATCTGATGATAACCAGAGTAAGCATCCAAAAAGCTCAAACGCGCACAACCCGCCGTAGCATCAATGATTTGATCAATACGGGGGAGAGCGAAAGGATCAGCCGGACAAGCCTTATTTAAGTCCGTGTAATCCACACACATCCGCCAGGTGCCGTTTTTCTTGAGTACGAGCACCGGGTTAGCCAACCACTCTGGGTGAAAAACTTCGATAATGAACCCAGCCGCCAAGAGCCGGGCGACCTCTTCTCTAATAGCTTTTCGTCGTTCCTCATTGAATCGCCGCAGAAACTGCCTGACCGGCTTATACTTCGGATCAATATTAAGAGTGTGCTCAGCGAGTCCTCTCGGTACACCCGGCATGTCAGAAGGCTTCCATGCAAAGATGTCCCGGTTCTCACGGATGAACTCGAGGAGTGCGCTTTCCTATTTAGGACCCAAGTTGGCACTGATGCTGAACTGCTTAGATGAATCGCCTGGAGTAAAATCAACAAGCTTGGTCTCTGCAGCCGACTTAAACTTCATGGCCAGGTCATGTTCCGTGGTTGGCTGTTTGAGGGAGGTCATATCCGTCGGGTCAACGTTATCTTGGTAAAATTTGAGCTCCTCTGCTGCACAGACAGACTCAGCATAAGCCGCGTCACCTTCTTCGCATTCTAGGGCCACCTTTCGACTTCCATGCACAGTGATGGTGCCCTTGTAACCCGGCATCTTGAGCTGTAAGTAAACATAACACGGCCGCGCCATAAACTTGGCATAAGCCGGTCGTCCAAACAAATCGTGATACGGGCTCTTGATTTTGACCACCTCAAAGGTTAACTTCTCAGCCCTAGAATCATGCTCGTCTCCAAAGGCCACCTCCAGCTCAATCTTACCGACGGGGTAAGCCGACTTACCAGGCACCACTCCATGGAACACGGTATTGGATGTCTTTAAATTCTTGTCAGTTAAGCCCATGCGCTGAAAGGTCTCGTAGTAGAGGATGTTGATGCTGCTACCTCCATCCATGAGCACCTTAGTGAATTTATAACCACCGACCTGCGGTGCCACCACCAGTGCCAGTTGACCCGGATTATCGACCCGGGGAGGGTGATCCTCCCTACTCCAGATAATGGGTTGTTCCGACCACCTTAAGTAATGAGGGACTGCCGGCTCAACAGAGTTCACAGCCCTCTTATGAATTTTCTGATCACGTTTACACAAACTGGTGGTGAACACGTGATACTGCCCACTATTGCTGCTTTGGATGGCTGTGATAACCCGACTGCTGCTGCTGTTGACCTCCTTGACCGGATTGCTGTTGGTTATAACCACCCTGGTTTCCCTGAAAACCGGACCCTGAACCGCCGCCCGGGCCATGAAAGCCGCCAGCTCCTGAGCCGCCGCCCGGGCCTTGATTGCCATCAAACGTATTAGAATTCTTGAAAGCCTTCATGATTGCGCAATCCTTCCATAATGAGTCGCTGGCCGTTCCTGGGTGCCGTGTTTTGGACAAGGCTCATTGAGTAGCTGTTCAAGAGATGGACCTGACCCACCAAAACGAGGTGGTTTTCCCTTGCATTTCTGATTGTTACCCTATGCATTGGTCACAAATTCTGGGTTACCGTCCGCCTTACGCTTATTGCCTCCTTGATTCGTCGGGTTATGCTGCTGGCCCTTTCCATTACCGTTCTTCTTTCCCTTCCCTGTCTTTTCTTCATCAGACGCGGGATCCTTGGTACTATCAGAATCGGCATACTTGACTAAAGCCGCCATCAGCGTACCCATATCATCGCAATCACGCTTAAGGCACCCCAGCTTCTGTCTCAGAGGTTCAAAGCGGCAATTCTTTTCCAGCATGAGAACTGCTGAGCCGGCATCCATCTTGTCAGATGAATGTATTATATCTTTGACCCGGCGCACCCAATGAGTCGTGGATTCACCTTTCTCCTGCTTACAGTTTGTCAAGTCCACAATCGACATAGACTGCTTGCAAGTGTCCTTGAAGTTCTGGATGAAACGGGCTTTTAGCTCTGCCCATGAACTAATGGAATTGGGTGGCAAGCCCTTTAACCAAGAACGGGCCGTTCTGTCCAACATCATGGTGAAGTATTTAGCCATCGCTGCATCACTAACCTGTAGCAACTCCATGGCCATCTCATAACTCTCGATCCATGCCCCCGGCTGTAAGTCGGCTGTATAATTCGGCACCTTTCGAGGCCCCTTGAAATCCTTGGGCAGACGTACATTACGTAGAGCCGTTACTAGACAAGGAACTCCTCCGGTTCTAGTAGCAACTCCCGCCTCAACGGAAGTCGTCGGATAAGCCGGTAAGTCCTGTTGAGCTGCTAGCTGAGCCGCCCGCTCGTCCTCCTGACGTATTCGATCCTGCATCGGGTTATATCCACCGTGCTGGTTCCGGCGCTGAGCGTTGCTCGAAAGGGCCTCTGACTCCATGTGTCTGCTGTAACCCGGGCTCCGGTTTGGACGAGGCGGAGCTAACCAGGGCGGAGGAGTTGAATGAATCCTGTCTGGCTGTAGGAGTACGTCTCTTGCTGAGCCAAAGCTGTCTGGACAAGTTCTCCGATCCTCCGGGTCTCCACCGTTGTCGGATCATCACCGTCTACTGGGAGAGCCGCCAAACGCGTTGATGCTGCAATTAAATTCTCCATGGGGTTGGAGAAGTGACCCGGTGGTATTGGCACATAACGGGGCGGTGTCATATTCCCATGAAGGGGCGCCGTCACCTGAGGCTGAACCGGGCCCCCCGCTCCGGATGTCATAAGCTGATTTGCACCTGGCGGGTTACTTGGGCCGGCTCCGGGCGTAGCGAAAAGATTCCGAGGATCATAAATCAAAGGCAAACGGGACTGAGTTTTCTGGTGTCTCCTCATTACCTCATTAGATGCGTTCAGACTCATCGTGAGCTGATAAGCCTCTGACTGAAGTTGCTGTGCCCGCGCATCCAAGGCCGCCC
This sequence comes from Aegilops umbellulata, assembly GCA_032464435.1. Lineage (NCBI taxonomy): Eukaryota > Viridiplantae > Streptophyta > Magnoliopsida > Poales > Poaceae > Aegilops > Aegilops umbellulata. The sequence goes on along the minus strand of CP136059.1, from coordinate 355,694,903 downwards.
GTTCTGTAGCCAACCTAGTATCCTCAGCTGCTAAGGTTTCCTTGGCCCGGGCGATTTCTTCACGGACCTTTGCCACCTCAGCATCATGCTCATCTTGGTCTGCAGGGATGACCGTAGCAGTTAACAGGGCCGTAAGCTTATCCATGAGATCCATCAGCACCTGAGCCGGCGAACGCATAGGGCCTCCTGCCCCGGCTGCCCCGAACCCGGACGTTATTGCTGCTGAGGCCATAGAATTTTGGCCGGGTTGAGTACCAGCCATGAAGACTCCTGCACAGTTTGGCGACTCTGAGGGGTCCGGAATAGTGCTGCCATCGGAACAGCCCCCAAGCACACCATCTTGAACTTGATACAGCGAATCTGTTGAGCCGGCGGACGAATCACCGTCGGAGAGGACGGCCGGCTCACCATCACCTTCAGATCCTTCAGAAAATTCGCCTCCGTGGATGCAACCCACGAAGGCACGCTTCACGACGGGTTGAGCTCGGGCGGGTCTCGCACGCTGAGCCGTCTCGACGAGGTCGGTATAGTTGTCCGGCTCAGGGCCCGGCTCACCAATCCGGGCGATGAAGACGTGAATTCCGCCAAAGGGGACCCGGTACCCGTACTCAATTGAGTCGGCGTCGGGGCCCCAGCCTTTGTCGTCGATGTAGATCTTGCCGCGACGGCTCTTGGTCATCCGGCCGACTGCGTATCCCTTGAGCCCTTCGAAGCTGCCCTTCAAGAACTCAAATCCACCATGCGCTGGCCCCATGATGGGCGCCAACTGTCGTGGAATTGTCACGGCAGATGTCCTCTTAAAAGGACTTAGTCGTGGAGCCATCGCAACTAGGAAGCTTAAAGGGGTTAATCGGGACAAAGGACACGAGAGGTTTATTCTAGTTCGGCCCCTTACGGTGAAGGTAAGGCCTACATCTAGTTGGGTTGGTATTGCTTGATGTTTAGATGAACAGGGAGCGAGATACGCTATGCCCGGCTCTCGATGGGTTGTTTTCTTGCCCTAAGCCGCCGGCTGGTCATCCCCTTATATACACGGGTTGACGCCCTACGGCCTACAGAGTCCCGGCCGGCTCATAAACAGTGTCCGGCTCGGTGACTATTTACTTCTACCTTATGTTACAAGTCATGCCATCATGGCGGTTTGTCACTACGGGCCTTAAGCCGCCTGTGGGCCTTAGACCCTGTGAACCGCCATCTTCATGCTTGACCTTGGGCTTCCTTCTTATGAGTCTTCTTTATGTAACCCGGCCCCTCCTGGGCGGCTTACACAAATAGTTATATCCCCAACACCTACCCATCACCTAAAGGTTTGCGGGGAACAGGGCCTCATTGCCATCCCTAGGCAAGGGGTGTGGCGGGGATGGGGATGTCCATTCCGCTGGTCATCGGGGCCGGGGACGGCCAGCGATGCGGCAAGCGGCGGTGGCCTCGATGCGGCAAGCTGGGGGTGAGCGGGAAGCATCGCAGCATGTCCAACCCACTTTAGAGCATATTTGGGCTACTTGGCGGGGAGGGGAGGGGGGTGGGTAGGGGTAAAGGTTATATTTTGAGGAACTAAAGGTGTTATGGGTCATGCTAGTAATGCTTAATCCCCTAAACAAAACATTTCCCCTCAAATATTTCTTTTAGGGATCTGCTAAAGATACCCTAGTGTGTCAAACTGAATTCAATCTTCTATCAACATCAACATATAATATATGCAGCTTCATGGGAGTTATGTAGTTTTTAACGGATCTGCTAGACAATTCTCAATCTCCTAAACAAAAGCATTTCCCCTGAAATAGCTTTTGGTGATCTGCTACACATGCCCTTCGTGTGTCAAACTGCCGATTCAATTTCCTATTAACATGAACATATGCAACTTCATAAGGCTAGTGAAATCAGAGATGAGTAACATGCTGAGTTACAAAAGAACGATGATGAAACATTCTAAACAGTCTACGAACCATATATCAATTCAACGGCTGCATGCAAATTGCAAAGCGAATTTGGCAGCGAGTGATGCACTATTAAGTGAATTTGGTGCCACTTTATGTGGAAAAATGAACTATTGCCGTTATTACGGGGTTAGTGACAGCAGAAACGTCTGACCGAGACATTTAATCTCGTGTACATGGTTACCAAACTGCCAAATTTGTTGAGATAAATTAGTTGTCGGCAATTGATCCCGGCAAAAAAAGAAGATCCTTTACCACCTTTAATTTGTAGAGATCAATTAGCGGCCCGTGAGTGATGCGCCTGCCAGTATAAATAGGACAACCCACGGCCCGCATTTTCATCTCCCACTAGCAAGTCTCTCTCTCTCTCTCTCTCTCTCACACACACACACCACAGCACCTGTCTTCTTTTCTTCTTCGTTTGTGCTTGCCAGGAGGAAGCAGGAGAGATGGAGGCCAAGAAGTTGAGGGTGTCCGCCATTGCCGCCCTGTGCGTGCTCCTGCTCGTGCTGCCCGGGCAGGTGGCCGCCAAGTCCAAGTTCTGCCAGTGCTACGAGGACTGCTACCGTCAATGCAGGCACCACATCCTGCGATTCGCCTGCGTTCCGTTCTGCGCCAACAAGTGCAGCCCCAGCCAGGCCGCCGCGGCCGGCGGTGCCAGTGGTGACCGCGACCGGTGCAGGGAGGCCTGTGCCAAAGTCAAAATCTGTGGCCAGTCGGATCCGTCCGGTAAGAAGACGATGGAACCATCTCACTCTCGCATTTCATTAATTTGTTCCGCTTTGTTTGCTTTATTATTTTTATGAACAGCGTTGGAACCAATGCTCTTCTTCTTATGGTTTTGCGATTTGCAGAGGACGAATGCGAGCGTGGCTGCTTTTAGCTAGGAGTTTGGTCTTAATAAAAGGAAGAAGTGACTGGAAGGGCTGGTCGACCATGAACGTTCATATGATGTTGAACTGATGTGATTGTAACAGCAAATCGATAATAGTTGCGTACGATGTGTCTAAAACTGCAACAAGAAATGTAGCCGTAATTAGAGTTTCCATGATTTGAAGACTTTGTGGAGATGAATCATATTATATGTTGCACGGCGGTGATTGTAGCAGCAAATATCTCTACTCCTATTAAAAGCTGAGTTGGTGATGATGGTGTGTCTGCCATCCTTCATTTACAACCGTTCGATTTACATCCAACGCATCGGAGACAAACTATGTCAGTTTTACAAAAAGACCCCTGCACTCCACTACTCGTTTGTAGATCACCCCCTGCCTCTCACCTCATCTAGCCATCTCATGACAAGAAAAGAAGGATCTGGAGAGGTCGCTGCTCTTAGTGTCGTCTGCCCCCAACGCCTCTCATGCCTTCGCTTGGGCCGCATTGCCGACCACCACCATGACCCCATCCTCCTCACCATCTCCTCTGCCCCCTTTCAAAGTCATCCCGAGTTACATTCATAGCTGTCTAGAAAAAATAAACAAAATCGATACTTAAAAAATATTTTTTAAGATCATTTTTTGCAAAGCAGAATAAGTGTTATTTCTTCATGAAGTTTTGGATGCATGTTGAACACTTGAACGCTTTTGTTTGCAAAAGATATATTTTTTATCTATTTTTCCTATATTTACTATTCACCCGGATGCTTGTGAGCTCTAGAGAAGAATGAATATCCGAAGAAACCTATCGATATTTGTTAAACATGAGATGACCCGGATTAATATATTTTGATGTTGCGTGCAACGCACGGGCATCTTACTAGTAATAATGAAAGGTTGTTTATTTCTGCTTCAACGTATCACTTTTGTGAATGTTAATTATATAGAGTATAGACACGTACTATAAACGTTTGGCTTCGATTTGGTCTATCGGCCAGCCAAACTAATTTCCTTTGTCTATGCTTTTGAGCGAGAATGTGGAGAATTTTTTTAAGCCAACTTATAAAGAACTTTAGTCGAAATATTAATGAGCTCACTGAATAGCCGCCCCAAAACCTCAAAGAAAGAAGGAAAATATGCCCTAGTAGGGCACAGAAGATACAAATTGAACTCATGCAGCAATGGCATGCATGTATTTATCTTTCTTTTTTCTTGAATACACACGAATGTGCGTATTTTGTATTAAAGAAAGAGATGAGAAAAGAGCCCTCCATATTGGTCATGCGCATGACATGCTACCAACTCTACCGCTACAATACATGTCGATTACACTCTCATGCTCGCCCACCTAGCAAACTCACCTATAAAGGCCTCGACCTCTTCTTTGAGAGTCCCTGCTTGTTTCCACGTTCTACCTCCCCCCTCGGTTCTAACGACCTATCGACGGAGCATTCCCATCAAACACAATAGCGTTCCGATGTTTCCACAGCTCTCACATTACAAGAATAACGGCTGCCCGCACATCCTTCTTGTTCCGTCCCGCTCCGAGCTTGTCTTCACCATTCGGTGAGGGTAGTTCCTCTAGGCGGCATCCACACGGTATGTCCCAAGGCATGACACACATCACTCCACACTTGTCTTGCAAACACGCAATCCAACAAAATATGATTGATGGTCTCCTCCTCTTGGTCGCAAAAAGGACACGCCTCCATGTGATCAAGGCCACGTCGGGCAAACCGATCGGATGTCCGACACCTATTCCGTAGTGCGAGCCATGTGAAGAAACGACATTCCATAAAGGCTTTGCACTTCCAGTTGAATTCCGCAATTGTGATGAGAAAAAAAAAACAATGTGACGGGTCATCGAATAAAGCTGTCGTTTGTCTTAAAACTAAAAAAAATGTCCAACATGCACACATGACGTTTTTTATTTAGAAGAATAATAGCATGAAAGGTCTTCTATCTGTAGGCAGACTTCATGTTTCTACGTCTGTAACAGAGCAAAATCCTGGCTCATGGAGCAGATGGTGTATACTACCTCCGTCCGCAATTACTTGTCACTCAAACAGATGTATCTAGAATATGAAGGGAGTATAAGAGACATGGACGTATCAAGTTCATGTTCACATGAATTGTTACAGAATTACGAAAAAGGGTTTCCCCCCGCTTTGTATTACAAAGCAACCAACCGAAACAACCGACGATAGGGGCTGGGGCGGAAGCAGCACAAACACGCCCAAAAAAAAAGAAAGAGAAAAAAAAGAAAAGAAACAAGTGCCGATAACGGCGGATCGACAAAAACGACGAAGCCTCGTGACCGCTGCGTCCACCGGAGATCACCCACCAAGCTCCGAGACTCCGAAGTGCCTGTACCCAACAACACCTCCAAGAAGGGACGCGACGATGACGACGCTGCTGCCAAGGGTTTCCCCCAGTACACGGCGAGGGGAGAGGAAGGGTAGCCCCGACGCCCTCCAAGAAGGTCCGGCGGCACCCTCAGGCGCCACCGCGTCGGTGTCGGCCAAGCCAACAAAGATTTCTCCCGATCCCAGCCTCTCCCTCAGGCACTCCGGAGCTCGCCACCAGACCGACCACCACCCTGTGCCAACACGAACACGAAGCTTCCCACGCTGTCTCACCACAGCACCGCGAAGATGGTCTGCACAACGGAGAAGAGGAGCCGGGACTAGGGCAACAGCACCATCGGCATACGGGAGGGCCCCACCTCCACCGTCCACGACGGTAGCCGACCGGACGCCATGGCAGGAGCCTACCGGGCCCGTGGCCCCACAGGCCCGGCCGGGCCCTCAAAGGCCCGGACAGCTCCCGCCTCCGCGCAGCAGCTAGAACGCCGCCGGCGTCGCTGACCCAGTCCAAGCCGCTCCCCAGCCTCCCCATACAGAAAGCGTCACGGTCGCGCCGGAACCGACCCGCAAGGACCCAGAAGGAACCCTACGGCCCAGATCTGGACCGGGGACGCGCCCCCGGCCGGCCAGCACCACCGGACCACCCCGCCACCAAGAGGCGGCACTACCAAGGCGAGCACCGCCGGCCTCCACACCAGGACGCCGGACCGCCACCGGCCGAAGCGCACCGCCGCCGGCCATCACCGCCCGAGCAGGGGAGGACCGCGCGCGGGGAAGGGCAAGCCCACCGCCGCCAGCATCACGCGGCCGACGGCCGGCGGCGCAGGCTGACGGCGGCGGGGGGAGGGATGCGCGCGGGGAGGCGCTGGAGGCGCGCGGAGGCAGGGCCCCCGGCCGCCTCGCTCGGGGAGGCGGCGCGGGGGTACAGGGGCGAGGAGGGGGGGAGGAGAAGGTGAACGGGGGAAGGAGGGGGCTGGCGGCGGCGGCGGGCTCCGGCCGCCGCGGCGGTGGCTCCGCGCGGGGGAGCCGGCGGCGGCGGCGGGGAATCCTAGGGAGCGGGGGAGCGGGGAATTCTAATATTTTTCTCATTGTTACAGAATTATGCGTCCAAACCCTAAGACCGCCCGAATTCCCACGCCCTCCAACCTCCATCTAACTAGATCCGATGCCGCCAAGTAACAACGACAGAGATGGTTGGTTTGATGTTTTATTTAAGCTGACGACAAGTCAAGATGGCTTGAACACGCACGATAATGAAATGGTCTTTGGTTCTTTCTAGGAGCAGTTCAAGTAATTTACAGCGAGGAAAATTGCTCGGAAAAACATGACGATGTTTTTGTTGGTTTTTTTCATGAACAACGATGAAAGCTCCATTCTTGTTATGATTTTGCAATTTCCAGATGGCGAATGTGAGCGGACTGATACAAGTACCTAGAGATTATTGTTGGTCTTGATAAAATATAGAAATGGTTTGGACAGCCGGTAGACCAAGGGATCGTTCATATGGTGCTGAACTGGTCGTGGTTCTAGCAGCAACGACGTGTGTGTGGAGCTGCAACAAGCGACAAATTTTATTTCTTAAGCCAACTTCATAAAAGAGTTGAAGTTGAAATATTAGCCAGCTCACCGAATAACCTTCGAGCACCACAAAAAAGACGTAAAAACACGCCCTAGCAGTGAACAGGTACAAATCCAAAATCATACGCAGCAGCAATGCCCACCTTTTCATCAGTACGAATTCAAATCAAGCATGGTACTTGTAATAAGAAAAGAAAAGAAAAAACTTCGACCAGACAGGTAATTTACAGTCAGGAAGCCTTCCATGGGCAACATCCACAACACAATCCCCCAACAATCTAACTCAACACTGAAGCATACGGCTAACCGGTAGCTCACTGGGATGGTCTCCAGTTGCTTATCCACTCTGTCAACGTGCTCACGTTCCTGCTAATATCCTCGACGCTGTCACTCCGCAATGGCATCACTATATCCTCCTTGTAGCTCTCCCTCGCCTCCTCCAGGAGCACCTGAAAGATCTCGCACTCTATGTTGTTTGTGAGCTTGGCACCCATGTAACCTCTGCGAACAACAAAACCTGGTTAGAAATAAGCCTGCCGTTTTTCACTCTCGATTGCTCCAAGAGGGTGGTCATTAGATTACCTGCTTGTCAAGCGATCATGCAGAATTGAGTTGTCGGTCTGAAGAACTACTACCAGGTCAAACCAACGTTCTGGAAAGAAATCACATCCATGATAATCTACTAGTACGCCGCCTTCTTCCATCCTGTCCTCGAGCTCATCGCAAACCTGCAACCGCGATTACAGGAATCATTAGGTGTCTTCTAAACCAATAACAGAGACGAGACATACTGCTAATATCAGTGCAGAAAAATGAAGTGTACAGATCCTTTTCTTGAGATACAATAGGGTAGTGCTGGTCAAATTTGAATTCAGATTATTGGCAGCGCCAAGAGATTTGTTTGCTTCTTAAGTTGTAGCAATTACTTGGCAAAATTAGATGCAATGACAAGTGTGAGCTTCTTAGATGTGCATCCGATCAATTAGATGGCAGATGGAGCGATAAAGGTTGAAGTCCTGAACAACATCGTACGTCTTCTAGAACGTAAACGAGTGCAGTAAGGAAAACCAACTATTCGGCAAACATTTGTTTCATGCATGCTTCTGTTACCACAAAAAATTGAACTGCAGTGATCCAAATGCTTTTTCAGGACGAGTAACGCAAGAAACCAAAGGTTAGCATGCACAGAGAACATACAAGAAAAATATTACTCCTTCCGTCCCAGAATAAGTGTCTCAACTTTGTACTAACTTTAGTACAAAGTTGTACTAAGGTTGAGACACTTATTTTGGGACGGAGGGGGTAGTACTTTACAAGCTCAAGCTTCATGTTGTTCAGCTAGGCTAATGAAGCTACAGCATCCCAAAGTGGTTAGTTGGCGTACAGAGTAACGTCTTAACGTGCACGGCATGGTGCCAAATGAGCCAAACGGGAGTAGTTGAAGAAGAATAACACTTGGGGAATGCAACAGGATGTTACAACGATGAGACCAGACACCACCAAAGAACAAGCTCAACTCGCTAGTAGTGTCAGGGCCTCAATATTTTTGCGCATGTGCAGTAGGTTGTCCGTCTATAGTTAATGTAGACTCAGCAGACTGTTTTTCTAATACAAGTCTACCCCTAATGAGAAAAGCTAGTACTGCTGAATAGAATGCTGATCATATTATTCCAATCGCTGTTGCCACATTGGGTAAGGACTTGCCTTACAAGAGTGCTTCGCTGAGGTAGGCGAAACACTCGCATAAGAGAGCTTGAAAGGACAAGGAAAACCGTCGATGAGGCCATCAAGGAAAGAATATCAAAAGAGGCCGTGGCAGCAGTGCAAACCTAAGCAGAAGAGATAAATGGCAAATAAGCTAGTGAGGCTGTCCATGTGATCTATTAAAGGTCACACTTTCAACAAAAAATGTCAGATCACCATGCCAGCAAATTGCTCATCTTTTAGGATGGGCATAGTGCGCCACTGTATCTACAAGACTGCAACATGTACAACATGTGCCAATGCATATGTGATATACCATGAGCATGTTTCTAAGTTTAGGCAATTAACTCATCAGACAAGGATTTTTTTAGTTATGAACCACATTACCCTAGTAAACATGGATACAGCACAAAGCTGACGTATCAGGGGTGGATACTGTCCCAATACAGGGATACATCCAGATAAACCTAGATATGTATCCCGTATGTATCAGAGGATTTTCCATTTTCGAGAAGAAATAAATTAAATCGGATAAGTGTGGGATACCCCCTGATACACGTTGGATATGTCAAAATCATAAACTTACCAATACAGAACAACTCCCAGGCCGCCTTTCTCGTCGCACTCTCTCCATAACCGACCGGTGTGCCTCATCCCCTGACCCAAGCAGCAGCAGTCGCCACACCGTCGAGGAAGGAGAAGGCCAAGCCACCGCTGCATCCCCCTGGTCTGAGCCACACTGGAAAATGAGAGGTCCAGCCGCTGCTCCGACGCTCCCTCCCAAAGATACGTACGCCGCTGCAGCTCCCTCCCTGCCCCAGGTAAGTTTCTTCCCGTTGAGCCGTGTTGTTGGCTTGCTGTGGCTGGTAACTAAGGGAGAAGGCTAGCCGCAACTCTCCTGTGCTCCATCCTGCAGATCAAAGCGCCGCCACAACTCCCTACCGAGCATGGCCACACTCAGTTCTCAGCCATCTCCATATCCTCCCATGTGAGAGGTGACCTTTTCTTGGCCATGTGAGTTTGATACTTTGCCCTTCCTATCCTTGTTTGCTGAAATTGGTCTTCTCGTTGTCTAGTGTTGTATATGCTCACACTATTTTAGAATGTGCAGGCAAATGGTCTAGGCAACAATCAGGGCTCTGTGGAATCATGAAGGCATCATCGATGGAGATGTGCAGGAGGTGGAGGAAATGTCCAATCGAGATGCAAGTGTACTCAGGAATACATACATAGAAAATTACTCCCTCCGTATCAAAATATAAGACGTTTTTGTATGCTAGTTTATAGCTTACAAAAACGTCTTATTTGGGTATAGAGGTAGTACAACCGAGTTGAAGCTTCAATTACTCAAGATACCTAAGAAGGGACCAGATTGCGCCCAAATTGACCAATCCTACTCTTTGGCAGCTTCAAACCGAAATTGCAACGGCTCAAGCAGACTAGGATCATGTTTACTGTGCATTATTTTCCATGTTTATATCACGTCATCAGTATTCCTAAACAGTCCTATTTTCATACTCCCTCCGTCCGAAAATACTTGTCATCAAAATGGATAAAAAGATATGTATCTAGAACTAAAATGCATCTAGATACATCCCATTTTATCCATTTTGATGACAAATATTTCCGGACAGAGGGAGTATATTATAATCATCAATCTCTATATGGTTTTAATATTTACCAGATATCCCCGTATGGCCGTATCTACGATTTGAACGAAATTGAAACTCTGATGTGGGACTCAGTGAGCTAGCTGACTTTGTGATAAACTCTGAGGTGTGGTGTGTGATTTAGCTGCACCAAGTGGTTAATGAAACCGACGATTCCACGCTCAAGAAGAGGGAAAGAAAAGCCCTACGGATGAATCAGATGCAAGTGTATTACTACTAATTAGGATTTCGGGGGAGGGCGCTCAATACCAGGTCCTCGTTGATGACGTGGCAGTCGAGGTCCTCGTCCCAGCCGTCGTGGAGGCCCTTCTCGCGGACCAGGTCGCCGATGTTGACGTGGGCCACGCCCGCGGCGTCGGCGAGGAGGGAGCACGTCGTCGTCTTCCCCGTCCCCGGCGTCCCGGTCACCAGCACGTTCGGCCGCGCGCGGGCACTCGCTCTCCTCGCCGCCATCGCTGGGTACTGGAGCTGAGCAGTAGGCGATAACGGGGCCGGAGCGAGCGACGCTGGCACAGGAGGGCGGCGGCGCAGTCGGGGATAGGAGAGGGGCGAGGGCACGAGGCGGCTACGAGAGAGAGGCCGAGACTGAGAGAAGGGGAAAGCTTAGATGGGCTAGGGCTTCCTTTGGGCCTTCGAGTAAGCTCGGGTTCTTAGCTTTGCTTTCCCTCTTAGTCTCTTACCGCCCGGCCCGGCCCACTCGCCGAAGCTTCTTCCGCATTCGATCCCCTTCCCCTTCCCTCCGGGAGCCGGAGGAGACGTCTTCCACCCGAAATGCTCCTCCTCCGCCGCTGCTCCCACTGCCCCCCACGCCGCGCCGCTCCTCTCCTCTCCGCCATCCACTGCCACGCCATGTCGTCCGCCCCCGCCTCCCCGTCCGCGACACCGTCCTCCTCACCGGCGGCGGAGTACCACTGCCGCACCAAGCACAGCCTGACGGCCGGCTACGCGCGCGGCCCGGGCCGCCTCGACTGGGCCAACCAGCCCAACCCCTTCCTCCGATTCTCCCCTTCCCCCGCCACCCCTCTCGCCAACCCGCCGGCCCCGGCGCCCGTCCCCTACCCGGCCCTCTTCCACGCGCCGCCCCCGCCGCCGCGGCCGCTCTCGCTCGACTCCCTCTCCGACCTCCTCTTCCACTCGCTCGCCCTCTCCGCCTGGAAGTCCGCCGGCGGGTCCACCTGGTCCCTCCGCGTCAACCCCAGCAGCGGCAACCTCCACCCCACCGAGGCCCACGTCCTGTTCGAGGACCCGCGGGAGCCCGGGCGCCTCGTCCTCTCCCACTACGCGCCCCGCGACCACCTCCTCGAGGCCCGCGCCACCCTGCCCGCCGGCGACGGCTCGGCGCTCCTGCCGCCGCGGGCCACCGCCCTGCTCGCGCTCTCGTCAGTCTTCTGGCGGGGGGCCTGGAAGTACGGCGAGCGGGCGCTGCGGTACTGCAACCACGACGTGGGCCACGCGCTGGCCGCGGTCGCCCTGGCCGCAGCCACTCTCGGGTGGGATGCGCGGTTGCTCGACGGCTTGTCCGATCAGGACCTTGGGAGGCTAGTGGGGGTTGACAAAGGGTGCCCTGCCCCTGCTCCTCCGGACAAACTCAAAATGGTGAGTGGCAAGAAGGGGCCGGCGCCATGGGTGGAGAGGCAACATCCAGATTGTGCTCTCCTGTTGTTCCCTGCGGGCTCAGAAGAGCCGGAGGTGGACTATGGGAGGATGAGTGATGCTCTGAGGGAATTCGATGAGTTGGAGTGGGTGGGCAAGGCCAATGCGCTCAGCAAGGATCATGTGGTGTGGGATGTCATCTACAAGACGGCAGAGGCTGTCAAGAAACACCAACCTATGCCTGGGGAGCGCTTCTTGGTGAGCCCGTGGAACACGAGCACCAAATTGTCTGAAGGGCTGTATAAGGATCTCACGGTGCAGGAGGTAGTGCGGCGGCGGAGGAGCGCGGTTGACATGGACGGGGAGCACGTGATGGGGAAGGAGGAATTCTATCAGATACTGCTGCATTGCCTGCCTTCAGGCGAGGTTAGCCCGGGGGAGCGACAGGGACCGCAGACCGCTCTACCATTTCGTGTGTTGCCATGGGATGCAGAGGTGCACGCCGCACTGTTTGTGCACCGCGTCTCAGGGCTGCCCAAGGGGCTGTATTTCTTGGTTAGGAACGAGGAGCATTTTGATACATTACGACATGCTATGAGACAGGATTTCGAGTGGGCTCAACCAGAGGGTTGCCCTGATGGCCTCCCACTCTACAGGCTGATGAAAGGGGATTGCCAGAGGTTGGCAATGCAGATATCATGTATGCAGGTATATGATCAAATACAGCAACTGTTATTGCTTATGGCTTCTTTTAACACAATAATTCTATCTTTATGGCTGCTTAATAATTTTTTCATTGATTTATTGTGAATGGTCTTTACCATGCTCAAACTGTATATAGAGGCTACCTTCTGTTTAGCGAAGAACATTGTTTGGGTTCCTGCTGCTTTTGTTTCTCAATCATGCTGATCAATGGGATCCCTGTGTGGCCGAAGTTCAGAAACTTGATCTCCCACCTTTAGATGTGGTGCCACTTTTTGTCTGTTTAGCTCTAGGTCATGATACAAGTTCAAGTAGCATGTAGCTGCTTTTGTTTCTGGCTAAGTTTCCTTTCTATGTTTCTCTTGCACGGTAGGGTGCCGAACCTTGTTCTGTTATCCTTTGATAGGGGAACCCGCCAAGTTGTGATGTCGTATGGATTTATTTTTTGGCAGTAATTATTTAGTGGAGCTCATGTGAACACTCAAAGTATTAGTTTTATAGTTTATCATGGAACGGGAGGTTACATACTCTGGGCCTTTCTTATGATGCATTCCTGATTCTTGATGCAGGATATTGCCTCACATGGATGCTTTAGCCTTGGGATGATCGCTCGATTTGAACCTGTGCTGGATGACAAAGGTGAATGGATGTATCCTCGTTTATTCTGGGAGACTGGTGTTCTTGGTCAAGTTCTATACCTTGAGGCGCATGCTGTAGGAATATCTGCCACGGGGATTGGTTGCTACTTTGATGATGCTGGTAAGATGATGCAGTAATTTCCAAAGATCAATTAATAATTGAACTGCAGGCATTCCAATCCTTCCCTTAACCGTATAGTATGATAAAGAAATCTTACTACTCCCTTCGGTCCATATTATATGCCGCTGATTTAGTACAACTTTGTACTAAATCAGCGACAATTAATATGACTTGGAGGGCTGTGTTTGGTGAGTAATCTTCATTTGCTGGTACCGAATTTTCCTCTCTGAACAACCGATTTAGAACCCACCATTGTGCTGACCACAATTACGCTTATCGACCGCGACGTGGTTCAAACCAAGCTATAAAGCTGCATTTGTTGTCTTCACACTTGCAGTTCATTTAGTAAGCTTAAGCTAAAGATCTAATTGTACTGTCAGGAGTTGGAATGACTAAGCTCTCTTATGGTCCTTTTGCTGAATAACTTGTAAATGCCACACTAAAGGGCGGGAAATTATTGCGGGCGGATACAAGAATCCCCCTTTCAATTGATAATCAGCAGAGTGTGTTCTTGTGTCTATGGATCCGGGAAATCTTGATGCTTTATTTGTTTTGGTCACTAAAATGTTATGTGCATATGCTTAATCTTGAATAACAGATCGTATAGTTCTAGAGTTATACTATTTCCTGGTTTGTTAATTGAAGCAATGGCCCTGCATCTGACTGACTGACAGCATGTGGTGGTGGGCTGGCCAACCAGGGATCAGGGTTTGATCCTCACTTCAATCTAATTAAATTTGGTCCCTAGTGCCTACTAGGACCAGCTCATTTTTTTTAATGTTGCTTCTAAATGATTCAGTTTGTAACAAGTACACATTTACCAGTATTATGTTTTGAGGTTTGAAAGTCATGAACTACTTATGTGATACCCTAGGAAAATCTTGTTTCCAAAAACTTAACTCCTTAACTCATTTTATTTTTTCATCATTGTTTGGTAGGTATAGTTTTTACCTGTAATATAGTTCTCTTCATATTCTCCATATAGACAAGCATGCCTGGCACTCCATATTGAAAGCATGCCTTACAGTCTAATGTAAGTTTCTTTTTGATAAAACATGTAATTAATTTCCTACGTGCATTTGTTCTGCAGTTCATGAGGTGCTTGGTTTGAAAGACCTGGAATTCCAAAGCCTGTACCATTTCACAGTGGGCGCCCCTGTGGTTGACAAGCGGATCATGAGTCTCCCGGCATACCCAGGGCCAGGGATTGATGCATGATTCCTATTTCCTGGGTCCAGCCTGGAGCGACTGACAATATATGCCAACATCTGAATTCCTGACCTGGATGAAACCAGGAGTACTGTACAGTTCGTCTTCTTGTATAACAAAGCAACCGGGTGAAGGAACCTTATGACGGCAACACAGGTCTATTTGGATATTTGTGCATGATCAGATAGTGGTATGTTATCTATAGTCATGCAAGAATATATATAAGAAACAAAAGGGGTGCTCGGAGATATATAGAGGGCATGCTTGGTTGGCAGCCGAATTTTGGCTCGTAGGTAACAAGGGTGGGCTTCTCCTGAGACGGGCAACAGGATTTTGACTCTGGAATCTCAAAGTAGATGTGGGTATCGATGCACAGAGCAAATCCATATTGATATCTAAATTCAAGATTTCAGGTCACCTGCTTTCCCATTGGGATGATATCCGTAGAAGTGTAATGTTTATGACCTTTCTAATCTAAGTCTTATGTGAGAATCCCACTAGGGAAGGAATTAGCTAAATTTATAGCACTTCTGGAAGCGAAAATGATACTATGATGCTTGGGTTCTGGTTTATTTCTGAACTGTAAAGCCAGTGGTTGCAACAAATTCTGCAGGATGTCAATCTTTGGAACATGACTCGTAATTAAGCAAGTGTTCTCTACAAGAACCAAGGAGATGCATTTGCCAATGTGTTAAGCAAGTCTTCTCTACAAGAACCAAAGAGATGCATCTGCCGATGTGTTGCACTGCAAACATAATTATGAAGTGATGGGGACCGTTCAACTGATGAGCACTGAAAATTCTTGCACACTGAAATTTAGGTTACCAGTAAAAAGATGATTATTTTTATGAAAAGTTATCATGATGGATTATATTACATCGGAGAAAAATAGATACACCGTCTGCTATTACATTAACAACAAAATTGGTGGATCCACTTGCAACAAAAATGTTGCATCCACCACCCGACTAGCTAAGACATGTGCCGCCATGTTAGTGCCCTTTTGTCATCTCCAACACAAACCCTCAAACTGTCGATTCGGAATACGTCTATCCGAGTGTGTTGTGCCATCCAACACGGACTTGTATCGGTCTACCTATCGGTCCGGACGCATCTTTTCCCGCAAATTGGAAGAAAAGTGGAGGTGGGTTGGGGGGGGGGGGGTGCGGGAGTCCGGACAACCACGCAGGACTCTGACACCCTCGGCCCACTGACTTCCCCTCCCGGTCCCATTTTCTTCCATTCCGCCATTTCCGTTTGCTTGGCATCCACACCCTTCTCCTCCAATGTTGTCGATGTACCTCTCCGGCCGGACCTCCGCAACAAGCACTGGCGCGCCCGTTTGCCCTTCACGATGGCGTCATCCACCCAGAACTCGTTCGTAGTCAGGTACACCCCGCATCCCTTGTCAGCGTCATCCATGGCAGACACCATGCCTGACAGGTGTTCGGTCAAATGACATTGAGCCAATTTTTTTAGAGTACGAAGGATAGCGGGGTACTCGACCATGGAGGATGAGTTGTTGTGCGGTGTGTGGTTGGTCGTATCCGTGGATTTCGTAGGTAGGAGCAGAGGGAGGACTGTCGATGTCAAAACCGGCGGATCTCGGGTAGGGGGTCCCGAACTATGCGTCTAGGCGGATGGTAACAGGAGACAGGGGACACGATGTTTTTACCCAGGTTCGGGCCCTCTCGATGGAGGTAAAACCCTACTCCTGCTTGATTGATCTTGATGATATGAGTATTACAAGAGTTGATCTACCACGAGATCGGAGAGGCTAAACCCTAGAAGCTAGCCTATGGTATGATTGTTGTTCTTGGTCCTACGGACTAAAACCTCCGGTTTATATAGACACCGGAGGGGGCTAGGGTTACACAGAGTCGGTTACAAGGAAGGAGATCTACATATCCGTATTGCCAAGCTTGCCTTCCACACCAAGGAGAGTCCTATCCGGACACGGGACGAAGTCTTCAATCTTGTATCTTCATAGTCCAACAGTCCGGCCAAAGGATATAGTCCGGCTGTCCGGATACCCCCTAATCCAGGACTCCCTCAGTAGCCCCTGAACCAGGCTTCAATGACGATGAGTCCGGCGCGCAGATTGTCTTCGGCATTGCAAGGCGGGTTCCTCCTCCGAATACTTCATAAAGATTTTGAACACGAGGATCGTGTCCGGCTCTGCAAAACAAGTTCCACATACCACCGTAGAGAGAATAATATTTCCACAAATCTAATCTGCTGACGTACCCCGTAGTGTGACATCACACCACAGCCAGGTCTTTATTCGAATCGTTTTTCATAACCAATCTCAGCGTGTTTCGTGAGGCGGTTTCCTTGGCACGTCTTGTCGAAGCAGAGATCGTGTCCCCTTATTGCGGGATTCCCATCAATACGGACGTGGGTAACCCAAGCGCACCATTGATTACGGCGCTTGGGGGATAAGCGAGTACCAGGTTGGCGGGGGCGCATAGTTTCGTCCGCCCTTATAAAGGGATAAGGATTCACCTTTTTCTACCCATGCCTTCTTCCTCATTGCTCATCCATTCCTGCGCACTCGAGCTCCAGCGCCCAAGTCCGCATCCTTCTCCTCAAACCTCTCCAAAGATGTCCGGAGCGGGAGGCAAGTGGATGGTCTCCTCCGTCACGGAGGGAGACGTCAAAAAACTGCGGGGAGCAGGATACCTGTCCGAGGATATCGCACACCGGCTCCCAGATGAGGGGGCAGCTCATCCCCACCCCCAGGACCCATGAGAGGCTAGTATTCCTTACCCACTTCCTCCACAGACTGGGATTTCCCCTCCACCCATTCGTCCGGGGGCTCATGTTCTACTACGGCCTGGATTTTCACGATCTGGCCCCGAACTTCATCCTCAACATCTCGGCGTTTATCGTCGTGTGTGAGGCCTTCCTCCACATCAAGCCCCACTTTGGCCTATGGCTGAAAACCTTCAACGTCAAACCGAAGGTGGTGGGTGGCCAGCAGGCGGAATGCGGAGGCGCCATGGTGGGCAAAATGCCCAACGTCGCATGGCTCGAGGGCTCCTATGTGGAGACCATAAAGGGCTGGCAATCGGGGTTGTTCTACATCACCGAGCCGCGTGACACCAAATGGGCGGCGACCCCCAAATTCTGATCCGGAATCCCCACGCGGCTCACCTCCTGGAAAGAGAAGGGCCTGCCTTGGGGTAATCCGGTAGAGCTGACCGAACTCCAGGCCTGTATCCAAAATATGATAAACAGGAAGCTCAAGCTTGTCAACATAGTCTAGGTCATGCTCATCCGCCAGATCCTCCCGTCTCAACAATGGGCGTTCAGTTTGTGGGAGTTCGACCTGGCCCAGCACCAGACTCTGAGCGAGCTCTTCGACACGACGCACAAGGACGTCTGGAGGATGCTGTTTAAGAGCGTCGAGGTCCCCCCTCTACTTACCGAGGATCGCGGACTCAGCGCGCAGCGCCAAGCCGGCGCGGTAAGCTTTTTTTTATCCCTTATAGGGTATTCATTCTCCATAGTTTAACTATGTGCGGGATCTGAGCTCCCATGCCTTTGACAGGAGTGGGTGGAGACATCGGGGCAGATTGACTGCCCGGCCCCTCTGCCCGAAGACCCTGCAGACGCTCTCCTGACGGAGATGCTGACTCCGGCTCCTTATGAGGTGCCAGAGAAAAAGATCAAGAAGAAGGCCATGGGAACCCGAAAGAGTTCCCGACGCCAGGTGGTATCGGACTCATCGTCCGATAGCTCCGAGACGCACTCCTCCCGTGAAAACGACGAGGAGGCAGATAAAGGTTCTCCCCCTCCGGCCGGGGAGGACAAGAAAAGGAAGGCCGCCCCAGCCGGGGAGGCCGGAGGGTCCAAGAAGGGAAGGACTCTCCTTCCGGACTGCTCCACGACCACCGCCAATAGCGAAGACGAATGGTTACCCAGGGCCAATCCCCTGGCGAAGTCGTAAGTATTCGGATACCAGAGTAACTCATGGCATAGTTTAATTGCACAACTTCCCCTAACGCCGAACATGGTTATGCAGTCCGTCCCAGGCCCGTATCGACGTATCTTCGTCGGACGGTTCTTTGGATCCGTCGGCTATGAGTAGTGGATCACTTCCGACCGCCTCCACCCCTCGTCCTACGGACAACGCCGAGGTGTTGTCTCAAAGGGCACCAAGCCGAGGGGAGGTAGTCCTGGAGGCGCCTCAAGGCGACCGTCCAGACCCTGGGCGTAAAGGGAGCAAGACTCCCACGGGCTCCAAGTTCGGCCCTCAGCCGAACACCGCGCCGGAAACTTCAGTGGCTCCGGACTCCGGCAGGCGACCCCCTTCCAAGAGGGGCAAGCCGCCCGTGCCGGTGACCTCTGCCCATCCAGAGGCACTAGACAATCTGCTGGGAGTGCTTCGCGGCGCTTCCATCGACGAAGAGCATCGCACTAATATGAGTGCGGTGATCAAGAAGGTTCAATCCGCCAAGAGCGGACTGACTGAAGCCTGTGCCAGCCTTCTAACAGGCTTTGAGGTATGTATTTAAAATATAGGAAAATATTACCGCATAGACAGTAGCCCCTGATGCTTTGTTTGGTGTTCACAAAGAAAAGCCGAATAGAGGATCAAAATAACATTTGCAGGAGTCTAATACAAGTATGTCTATATGCGTATGCAGGCTTCGGTGCTGACCTCTGCCGCACTGACTGCGAAGGTCGCCGTACTGAAGCAGAACCTCGAGCGGACCGAGGCAAAGCTCGGCCTTGCCAAGAGGCAGCTCGAGGAGAACAAAGGTAAGTAATACCTTGTCTAGATATATATAGAGAAAAAAGAATGTGGTTGCAAAATGATAGGATCAACATGGATTTGCCAGGGGCCACGACCGAAGTGGCGGCCCTTAAGCAAGCGCTGTTCGAGGCCAAAAACAAAGCGGCCAAGGAGCGCACCGAGCGGGAGAAACAAGAGGCACGTGTTGGTGAGGTGCAGCAAGACCTCCAGGCTCTCGTGAAGAAGCACGAGACTTTGGAGCTTGACTCGAAGACGCGAGAGTCCGAGCTTGCCGCGACGCTCGAGAGCACCAAGCATGCCAAGGCTGAAGCCCAAAAGGCCCTCCAGGAAATTGAGGCGATGAAGAAGATAGCGGTGGGTAAGGCATTCATTATGCAAAGCAAGCATGTGAAAGTAAATTACTTGTTACTTACCTGAGTCCGGAGCTCTCCAGGAGCATTTGCAGATTTGCCCCGTAGCGTGTCGGATGCCGCAAAGTACTACCAGGCCGAGGAGGGAAGCTTGACAGAGAAGTTGTTCTGGTCTCAGTATACTGGGACCGAACACCCATTGCCTGTGAGCGACCAGCTGAAACAACTGGTCGAGCTGCACAAGGCGGCCGAACAGGCCATGAGGGGCCTTATAGTCCAGATGTGGCCTGGCGACGCCCTTCCCGACAGCTACTTCGGCCTGGTGAGGCGGCTTGTGGATGCCTACCCACGGCTGGAAGTCATAAAGCGGTCCTTCTGCATCGAAGGTGCACGCCGGGCTTTTGCCCGTGCGAAGGTGCACTGGGCGAAGATGGACGCCGAGAAGCTGGTAAAGGAGGGGCCACCGCAGGGCAAGGAGCATCGCCACCCTGAAATGTATTATGAGGGTGTCCTGTAGGGTGCCCGTCTTGTGGCGGACGAGTGTGCGAAGGATGTAATATTTGAATGAACTTGCTCGTGTGATCCTGTATTATGAAAACTTGCTCATATGCGCTATGCAACGCGTGTTTGAATTTAAAATTCCCTTAAAATATTACCTTCTGTGCGGCTGTTTATCAAATCTGAGAGATGGCCAGTCGTCGGCTTCTGCTCCCATGCCACGAGTGGTGGGGTGTTCGGGATGAATCTGAGCACTCTTTTTCCCATTGTTGGGTCCTTCGAGGGAGGTGCTCAACGCAACAAACAAGGCAATCAGACTATAATGCTTTATCACTCTCACTTAGCCATAGAAGTCTACAATTTTAAATTTTGGCGAAGCCCCTAGTATTCGGGAGGCCGAGTTCTGGGCGCTATACACGCCTAAGCCGGACAAAGCCGACTCCTCGTTGTAAGCGGCATAAGTCTTTAGGGACTCGAGACCTCTCGAACAGCGACCAGCTCTCACCTTATCATGACAATCAGTTTTAGCTTTCTCTACTGAGGTGCTTGCCTAGATGAACCGGGGCACAATCGCAGTAGTTCTCCCAGTGCTACCTTAGCCGATATAGCGGAATGTAAGGTACCAAAACATGGGAGCCGGGCAAACCCAACTATTGACCCAAGACATGATTCGGAGCTGATGCATATAATGCTATAAGTTCGGGGTGCCGCACTGTCGAAAGTGTTCGGACTTCTCACGCCGTATTATGGGGTACGCTTAAGCCCCTGGCGTATTGGCCGTACCAGAGTGTACAAGTGCTGAATGTCATGAATGAACATATATAAAAGGGAAGAATAGAGAATGCAGTAATAGACTAGTGCTATGCATTGTTTATTCAAAAAGGTGCATTGAAGCATAATGATACAAGTAATGTGATAAGCAAAAAACAGGACTATTTGACATGTCCCCTCCAAGGGCAAGCTGCGGAATGGTATTTAAATCAGGTATTTCACTCGTTATCAGAGACCACCTAGGAGTTCCATGGTGCGACGTAGCTTTCTGCCATCTTGGTTGTTGTATCGTGTGTCCGGCAATTGTACTGCTGGACAGGGTTTCCAAAGAGTAGAGTCCTGAAAGAGAGAAAAAATAACAAAAGGGGAAGCCCCTAGTGCGGTTGAGCCGCGTTTTGGGGCGTGCCGTAGTCGTGCCCCCCACCTATGCCCATGCTATTTTCAATGCGTAATTATGTACGCGTGTCACGGATTTCGCCGTTTGGCTAGGACTGGGGTGGGGGCCGCATTGCTATGCGAGCTCGGAACGTGCCAGGCGGTCTTATTGCAGATTACTCCGGGCGCGCTTGACGGCGTCCGGGTGTTTGATCGCCGTACTGGTGAATTGCCTTGAGAGGCTGCTTTGCGCTTCTGCTGCGAGGGTCGTAGTGTGCTCCTCCGTTCGGAGAGAGCGCTCTGTGTTTCCATTGACTGTGATGACCCCCGAGGTCCTGGCATCTTGAGCTTGAGGTATGCATAATGCGGTACCGCATTGAATCTTGCAAATGCGGTTCGCCCGAGCAGTGCATGATAGCCACTGCGGAACGGGACTATGTCGAAGATTAACTCCTCGCTTTGGAAATTATTCGGGGATCCGAAGACCACTTCTAGTGTGACTGAGCCTGTGCAATGGGCCTCTACGCCTGGTATGACACCTTTGAAGGTCATTTTTGTGGGTTTGATCCTTGAGGGGTCTATACCCATTTTGCACACTGTGTCCTGATAAAGCAGGTCCAGGCTGCTGCCACCGTCCATAAGGACTCGAGTGAGGTCGAATCCGTCAATGATTAGGTCTAGGACCAGTGCGGCGAATCCGCCATGACAGATACTAGTGGGGTGGTCCCTGCGATCGAAGGTGATCGGACAGGAGGACCATCGGTTGAACTTTGGGGCGACTGGCTCCAACGCATATACGTCCCTTAGCGCACGCTTCCGCTCCCTCTTGGGGATGTGGGTTGTGTATATCATGTTCACCGTCCGCACTTGTGGGGGGAACCTCTTCTATCCTCCGGTGTTCGGCGGCCGGGGCTCCTCCTCGTCATCGCTATGTAGCCCCTTATCCTTGTTTTCGGCATTTAACTTGTGGGCCTGCTTGAACACCCAACAATCTCTGTTGGTGTGATTGGCTGGCTTGTCGGGGGTGCCATGTATTTGACACGAGCGATCAAGTATTCGGTCCAAACTGGATGGGCCCGGAGTGCTTCTCTTGAATGGCCTTTTCCGCTGACCGGGTTTAGAGCCTCTGAATCCGGCATTGACTGCCGTATCTTCGGCGTTGTCGCTGTTGATGCGGCGCTTGTGTTTGTTGCGACATGACCTGCCATTGCTATCCTTGGTATCCGAAGTACCAGGGTTCTTTGATATGTTATTGCTGCGAGCTAGCCAGCTGTCCTCTCCCGCGCAAAAGCGGGTCATAAGTGTCGTGAGGGCTGCCATAGATTTTGGCTTTTCCTGGCCAAGGTGCCGGGCGAGCCACTCGTCGCGGATGTTATGCTTAAAAGCTGGTAGGGCCTCTGCATCTTGACAGTCGACGATTTGATTTTTCTTTGTCAGGAACCATGTCCAGAATTGTGTGGCCGATTCCTCTGGCTGCGGAATTATGTGGCTCAAGTCATCGGCATCTGGTGGTCGCACATAAGTGCCCTGGAAGTTGTCGAGGAATGCGGCTTCCAGATCTTCCCAACAGCCAATGGATTCTGCTGGCAGGTTGTTGAGCCAATGCCGAGCTGGTCCTTTGAGTTTGAGTGGGAGGTATTTGATGGCGTGTAGATCGTCAGCGCGGGCCATGTGGATGTGCAGGAGGAAGTCCTCGGTCCATACCGCAGGATCTGTTGTACCATCGTATGATTCGATATTTACAGGTTTGAAACCCTCCGGGATTTGGTGATCCATTACTTCATCTGTGAAGCATAGGGGGTGTGCGGCACCTCTGTACTGGGCTATGTCGCGACGCAGCTCAAATGATTCTTGTCTGCTGTGTTCGGCCCGGCCGGATTTACTTTTACTGTATCCGTCATGACGGTTATCATCTCGCAAAGTGGCGCACCTTCGTGATCCGTAGATCGATCTTGCGTGTTTTGCTTTGTCCTCCAATACATCTCGCATGTCTAGCGTATTTCCTCGTGCCTTTTTATTTGAGTGGTGCCGGGGTGCGGGCTGGGCCTTCGGCAGAAATGCCGCTCTGTCGCGGCCACGAGGTGGCCGATCAGCCGCATCATATGCTGGAGATGTGGGTTTTAATACTTCCTCCTCCAGTCAGGGTAGCAACCTGCGCTTTGGGTAACTCTTGGAGGGGCATTCGAGTTCATATTCCTCGGCCGCAAGGACTTCAGTCCATCTGTCAGCTAGCAAATCTTGATCAGCTCGAAGCTGTTGTTGCTTTTTCTTAAGGCTATTTGCCGTGGCTATAAGCCGGTGCTTGAAGCGCTGTTGTTCGACGGGATCTTCAGGCATGACAAATTCGTCATCGTCGAGGCTTGTCTCGTCTTCGAAGGGAGGCATGTAATTATCATCCTCCGCCTCTCCATCTGCCGCTCTCTCAGGAGGGCTGGCTTCTCCATCCTCCTTCTTTGAATCTTGCTGGAGGGGATTGTTGTTGTCTTCGGCAATGTCCGAAGTGTTATTATCTCCTGTGCCGGTATCACCGCTTTTGCTTTGGCGAGACTTAGAGCAGCGCCGCTGACGTCAGCGCTTGGGTTGCTTCTTGGTGGGGTCATCCCCCGCTGTCCCGTCGGCATTGCCTTCTTTGGGCGTGTCCACCATATATATATATCATATGATGAGGTGGCTGTCCAGTGACCTGTGGGCAGTGGTTCCTATTCGTCTCCTGCATCGTCGTCCATACCGTCGATGTCTTCGGAGTCGAAGTCGTGCATGTCGGTCAAATCCTTGACAGTGGCTACTAAGTGGGTGGTGGGTGGGCGGCGAATTTCTTCGTCATCCGCATCCCAATCCTGCTGGACATAGTTCGCCAGGTTTCTCCTGACAAGGAGAGGGACCTTAATGAGTTCAGTATGTCGCCGAAGGGCGAGTGCTGAAAGATATCCACGGAGGTGAACTCCATGATCGGCGCCCAGTCGGATTCGATAGGCACGGGCACAGGCGGTTCGGAGTCTGTGGCCGGAGAAGAATCCGGTAGTTTGGCATCACGGCTCTCGTGAAGGGTAAGGTCGGTACTCGGCTCGATCGCCACTGAGAACGCGGCCTCCGTGGCAGGGTCTATCCACCCGTCCATAGATGGCGCAATAGGCTCCGGATTGAGGGTCGGAGCGGTTGCCGGTACGGTCTCCTGAACACTGTCCGATGATAGAGCTAAATCATGCTCATCGTGACCGTGCAGCGCACTCGGCAGGGGCTCGAATCTGTCGAAGATCAAGTCTCCGCGGATGTCGGTCGTGTAGTTTAAGCTTCCAAACCTGACTTGGTGGCCAGGGGCGTAACTCTCGATCTACTCCAGATGGCCAAGCGAGTTGGCCCGCAGTGCGAAGCCGCCGAATACAAAGATCTGTCCGGGGAGAAAAGTCTCACCCTGGACTGCATCGCTATCGATGATCGAAGGAGCCATCAAGCCTAACGATGACGACACAGAGGAACTCTCAATGAAAGCACCAATGTCGGTGTCAAAACCGGCGGATCTTGGGTAGGGTGTCCCGAACTGTGCGTCTAGGCGGATGGTAACAGGAGACAGGGGACATGATGTTTTTACCCAGGTTTGGGCCCTCTTGATGGAGTTAAAACCCTACTCCTGCTTGATTGATCTTGATGATATGAGTATTACAAGAGTTGATCTACCACGAGATCGGAGAGGCTAAACCCTAGAAGCTAGCCTATGGTATGATTGTTGTTCTTGGTCCTATGGACTAAACCCTCCGGTTTATATAGACACAGGAGGGGGCTAGGGTTACACAGAGTCGGTTACAAGGAAGGAGATCTACATATCCGTATTGCCAAGCTTGCCTTTGACGCCAAGGAGAGTCCCATACGGACACGGGACGAAGTCTTCAATCTTGTATCTTCATAGTCCAACAGTCCGACCAAAGGATATAGTCCGGCTGTCCGGATACCCCCTAATCCAGGACTCCCTCATGGACCTTCTGGCAGCGTGTGCATGATTCGTTTCACGCGCGAAGGGACATTGCGCCCTACGACTGCACATGATCCAACAACGCAATTTGAGGTTGTTATCGTATCGATGGGACGCTCGTCGCCAAGTTTCTTAATGCGGTTGGTCGATTGGAGGCAAGGTGGCCATTGCGCGTTGTAGAGGAGGAGATCATAAGTTTTGCTTCTTCATGCCCAACTTATTGAATCATTCACTCAATGTTGATCTACGCATTATGTAGCCCACATGCGCTGCCATGATGTACCACAAGATAAAGGGACGGCCATTTACGCACAGACATTGTTGGATGAATGTGAAGGGGTAGTATGTGTGGGACGACATGATCCACTGATGAAAAACTTGTTGAACATTCGGTTAATCTCACTGAATTTGAGCTATTTTTATACTAGACTTATTTGCATGCTATGTATGGATGATTTGTTCTATTTCCTATCTGAATTGTGACGAAATCTGCCGTGTTTGCATGAGTTTTGTCCGGTTAGCTAAAACACTGTTTGAAATAATGTAAGCGTTATGCTAATACATGAAATAGTTGAGTTGATCTCTAAATGAAGCATCCACGTTTAGGTCAAAAAATCCCATAAGAATATGATTAGGGTGACATATTGGCAAAAGCGGACTCATGAGGTTTTCTAGGGGTAAAGTCAGTTTTATTAATCAAAGGCCACAATGTGTGGATACAATTTGAGTTGTGGGATTGGCCAAATCAGACGTGGCGCCCTGGACCTCTCTCTCTCTCTCGAAAAGCTTAGACTATGTGTTTCATAATTAACAACACGACTTTCCAAAGAAAAATTGCACTAGTACTAGGCTTCACTAAGGTTAATCTTACTAATGATAGCACCATATTGTCCATGGGACCTCCTTGTGATATCTGAAACAACTTGCTTGCAATCAGAGGTAACCAAAAAATTTTGCGGGAGTAAATCTTCAGGTAGGGCAATAGCCTCCCTACAAGCCATCGTTTCCAGAGAAGTAGGATCCTCAATCCTTCAGTGACCAAGGCAAAGCTGCCCAGATAATTGCCAACACTATCCCGTCACACCATCATGGTAGCTCCTCCCCTTCCATGACCTCGTAGCAGCATCAACGTGGATCTCGACAAAGCCCTCGGGGTGTGGGTTCCTTGGGCATCGCGGTGCAGCCATTTGTGATGCTGAGGTAGATGTGTTTGAAAGAAATATGCCCTAGAGGCAATAATAAAGTTGTTATTTATATTTCCTTTTATCATGATAAATGTCTATTATTCATGCTAGAATTGTATTAACAAGAAACTTAGTACATGTGTGAATACATAGACAAAACAGAGTGTCCCTAGTATGCCTCTACTTGACTAGCTCGTTAATCAAAGATGGTTAAGTTTCCTGACCATAGACATGTGTTGTCATTTGATGAATGGGATCACATCATTAGGAGAATGATGTGATGGACAAGACCTATCAGGACCGGATTTTCGGGATATTAATTTCCCAGAAAATGGCCCTTGTGCTCACCAGCCCCAGGATTACTGTTAGCTGATGAGGCACCAACTTGATACAGAAACTCCAAGCAAAATACAAGATATGTAGTAGAAGACCATTCTGGCCTATGAGTACAACAAATGGTTTCTAGTGGTTGATGGCGGAAGCGGTTTGCGGATCATCAACGTCTATGGGACTCCATTTCCCACAGGAATAGCTGACCTGGATAACTCCTATCTTCACGAGGCTGCTATCACCATTGCGTAGGTTCCGGGGCTGTCATCGCAACGCTCCTCTCCACGCAAGAAATCTGGCCAAGACAATAGCCAGGGACAAGCCAGTGAGTACTTTGAATGTACTCGCAAACATTATGAACACGGGTATAATATAACAAATGACAATCATGCTCTGAAATATTCTATGATCACACGTTAGTCACAAAATAAACATCCATGATGCACGCAAGCAGGTTATTCATATACAACATGAATATGCAAATAATGGAGTAGAAATAATATGCACTGATCGAGTGTCTGAAGGGACGCCTCGAAAGGATATAAAGTATGCCTCAGTCGGGCGTCTGAGCAACGTCACATGAAGGGCTTATGAAGGAAATAAGAAGCAAACATGCCACAGTCGGGCGTCTATGCGACACCACATAAAGGGCTTATAAAGTAAATAAATAACAAGCCTGCCCCAGTCGGGCGTCTCAGCGACGCCACATAAAGGGCTTATAAAGTGAATGAATAACGAGCATGCCACAGTCGGGCGTCTCCGCGACACCACATAAAGGGCTTATAGAGTGAATAAATAACAAGCATGCCACAGTCGGGCGTCTCAGCAGCACCACATAAAGGGCTTATATAAGAGTACTCTCAGTGAATATCCAGGAGGTAGAACCGTCCCAAGGATATTCAATAATTCAAATAATGTAAATGGTCAGTCCATAATAATAGTAATCATTATCATCATGAGTCACCAGTCATGATTCATGTTCTGGTTTAGCCACTTTTCCTTCGAAGACCGACACTAAGACCGACACTTGACCCATCCCAGACTGTAGTCCTTAACCATGGACACGGCTATTTGAATAGATATAATCTCTGCAGAGGGTGTACTCTTTAGCCACGAGCAACATATTCCTTTACTCCATCGGGACTAATTCTGTCTACGGTCTTTTGATCGAAAACACACCTGACTTGCACACACCAGCTTAACTTTACCGGTGTCTGGAATCACCCATGACACCCATTAAGCGAAACTCTAAGTGGGGAGGCTACAACCTCGACTAGCATGGGATCACAACATTTATACCGCGCGCAAACTAGGGGAGCTACCCCTTCGGCTCCAACCGAAACACCCATGCCCCTGGACCAGCACTAGTAGAAAACAGGCCTATTGTCCCGGTTCGTAAGGGCCTTTAGTCCCGGTTCCTGAACCGGGACTAAAGGGTCGTTACTAATACCCTCACCCTTTAGTCCCGGTTCAAACCAGAACCGGGACAGACGGGCCTCCACGTGGCCTGTGCGCCGAGCCCAGGCAGGAGGGCCTTTGGTCCCGGTTGGTAGCACCAACCGGGACCAATAGGCATCCATGCGTCAGCATTTCTGTGGCTGGGGTTTTTGGTTTTTTTAAAGGGGGGGGGAGGGGGGTTTGGGGATTTTGGGGGGTTAATTTAGGTATTTCATATATTGTGTTAGCTAGATAGCTAATTAATAGAGAGAAGTGTCCTTTCTTATGTCCGTGCTTGGTCGACGTTACGTACTAAACATACGTATAGAGAAGACTAGGCATATGCTAGCTAGTAAGCAAACGAAGGAAACAGAAGATCGTCATGAACATATATGCAGATTGGTCGAACAACAAATTCTCGTATATCTATCGTCCGACACTACCGGCTACATATATACAATAATTATCTTTTACAAATATAATCTCTTAAATTATGGATGCCTCGTCCACATAGTATTCTCCGTCTTCAGCGATCACGTGGTCAAGAAAGAATGCCGCCAATTCCTCTTGAATTGCTCGCATGCGATCTGGTCCTAGGAGTTCATTCCGCTGCCGAAACATCTAATTTGAAGAAGGGGGTCAATACACACACACACACACACACACACACACACATATATATATATATATATATATGAATGAATGAAACTCAACACAAATGATGGTAATAAACAAAAATTGTGAATATTAGTTCTTACGCACTTCATATTGTTTCTCAGAGTACCCGCCCCGCTCACAGGTCGTGTGGCGGATGGACTCGCAGACGTAGTATCCACAGAAATCATTCCCTTGTTCCTGCCACAAACACTTTACAAGAAATAGAGGTCAATTAAACAGATAAGCAAGAATGCCAAATGGTATTGATGAAACTAGCGCTTGAATCAATAGCTAGGAGACGCGCGGAACATGGTACTATAGTACTTACTTTCGGGTATCTAAATTCCAGCTCCTTCGGGAGTCCCGGGGAATTTGTGCTGAATTTTCTCCAAACACTGCCAGACAAAAGAAAACAATTACTTGATATCACGAAATGAACAAATTTGCTGATATGGTGGATAATGATCGATTTAACTTAGTTCTTTAGGATTTTAATCATGTCCTCATACTCCTCGGAATCTTTTTGTCTCGAGTCCAAGACAGTTACTACTCCCTTCTCAAGCCTAATCTCCAGGAGAATATAGTGGAAACTGCGCACGCATGCATAACTCATCAATTACAGTACTATACCTGGACTAATATACAAGGGAAACCGAATATGCACAAGACAACACTCACTTGAAGTTGTAAGGAAAGAGTATTATATCTTTGTGTTCATTTATTTCGAATGATCGTAGCAAGTTGGCCTCGGTTTCTGCGGCATGATCTTTAACCTGAACTGCATCTATGAGATTTGTGTTAATGAACCCAATATCACCGATTTGTCTTTTCTTCAATTCGGCGATCTTCAATCTGCATAATATAGTGAGGATAATTATAAATACATGCAATGAAAGAGCTGAGCTATGTAGAGAGACTTAATGACAGTAGTAGTAGTAGTAGTACTTACAGACAGTAGCAGGTGACCGTTGTTTTATCGAGGGCCAATTGATTGAAGAACTGATAGAAATCCTCAAATGGAACATGCAACAGTCCAATTCCAACGAGGTCATGCTCCGGTTTAACTCTCACATACAAAGTACTCCTTCCTCCTGACTCTCTGCAGGTTTTCATGTACCAATCATGCAATCTTCGCATCATCGTTGTTAGAGATCTTTCATCTTCGACGAGAGGCTTCCCGTACTCGTATCTTTGTATCTGCACGTCCAGGAAACCATAATCTACATCGTCGGGCAGGTAATCGTCAGGATTGTTATAACCGGGCGCCATCCTCGGATCGAGGCTACGCACCTTGAGCGGGGGGCACGATTGCTTTGCTTGTTCGCCGAGCTGGGAAATTTGTTTCCCAGCTCCTCGTCGTTCTTTCAGCCTTTTATCACTGATTGTACTTCCCGACCGCGACGCTTCGGCCCATGTCTTTGCAATAATGCGCTCATAGTTGCCTTTCGGCGGAGACTTGGGTGGTTTTGCCAGGGCAGCCAGAGTGCGCTTCACTTTCACCCGATCTAGCTTCTCCTTCGGAGGTGGATTTCTCTTTGCTTTCAACCCTTCAAACCAGTCATCCACCTCGGTTTGCGCGATCCTCGCGTTCTCCTCCGGGGTCCTCTCGTATGGTAACTTCTCTGGAGTCTTGAGAGAAGGACCGAATCTGTATTTGCTCCCGCCTCTGGCTGTACTGCTAGACGCCGGCAGAGCAGACGGAGCGGCAGTCTTCTTGACTTGCTTACGAGGCGGAGGAGAAGGACTACGATGCGCCGGAGCAGCTGCCGGTGCGGCGGCGGGTCTCTTCCGCCCTTGCTGACGAGGCGGAGAAGGAGGAGGCTGGCTGCTCGGGCGCGCCGGCGCAGGCGGAGGAGGCGGAGTGCCGCCACGCGCCGGAGAAGGAGCCGGCCGAGGGCCCTGGTCGTCACTCGCCGGAGGAGGAGGCGGTGGAGGAGGCGGAGTGCCCTGACTCGCCGAAGGAGGAGGAGGAGGAGGCGGAGGCGTCCAGTTCGGAAGGTTGATGAGCTCCTTCCGCCATAGGCATGGAGTCTTCAGAGCAGAACCTAGCCGAGTCTCCCCTTCTCCGGTAGGGTGGTCAAGCGAGAGGTCCTCAAATCCCTCCGTTATTTCATCCACCATCACCTTAGCATATCCTTCTGGAATCGGCCGGCAGTGAAAAGTTGCGCCGGGTTCATTAGGAAAAACAGAGCCAACATCCGCCTTGACCTTCAAATTCATCCATTGCGTCATAAGGTGGCAAATTTGAGCCTCCGTGATAGCATCCACGGGATAGCTAGCAGGAGCCGTCGAGACAAGCTCCGGCTGAAGCAGCTCGGTGGAAGCCACGCTGCTTCTCCGCTGAGATGGCGGGGTAGCTTCAGGGGAAGCTTTGGCAGGTCGTTAGCTGCGATTTGCTTCTCGTTCCTCTATCCCGAGTACCCTTGCTTTAAGCGCCTGCAGTTCGGACTGTTGCACTTGCTTCCTCCTCTCCTGGCTTTTGTAACTGTCTGCGTCCGGAAACCCAACCTTCCACGGAATGGAGCCTGGCGTGCCTCGTGTCCGTCCAGGGTGCTCAAGATTCCCGAGGGCCTTTGTGAGCTCGTCGTTCTCTCTGTCTGGAAGGAACGTCCCTTCCTGCGCTGCTTTGATATAGTACCGAAGGTTCTTCAAGGGAATGTCACGTTGCTCGTCGGTCCAAATGCACTTCCCTGTTACAGGGTCCAAGGTTCTGCCAGCCCCGAAGAACCAAGTCCGGCAACGGTCTGGCCAGCTCATTGTCTCTGGTTCGATCCCTTTTTCAACCAGATCATTCTTAGCCTTGGCCCACTTAGGCCGGGCTACCAGGTAGCCACCTGACCCCGTGTGATGGTGATGCTTCTTCTTCGCAACATTTTTCTTGTTTGTCTCCAACATCTTCTTACTCTTTTCCGATGTCTTGTGGGCCACAAATGCACGCCAGTCATCTCTGATCTTCTCATATATGCCCTTGAATTCTGGTGTCTCTTTTTTCTCGACAAACCTATTCAGGTCTTTCTTCCACCTCCTGAATAGGTCTGCCATCCTCTTAAGAGCAAAAGACTTGATTAATTGCTCTTTAACTGGCTTCTCCGGATCATCCTCTGGCGGTAGGGTGAAATTTGACTTCAGCTCAGTCCAAAGATCATTTTTCTGCAGATCATTGACATAAGACACCTCAGGGTCTTCGTTCTTAGGCTTATACCATTGCTGGATGCTGATCGGGATCTTGTCCCTAACCAGAACCCCGCACTGAGCAACAAATGCCTTCTTTGTTCGGATGGGTTCAGTAGGTTGGCCGTCGGGCGCGATTGCTATGATCTCAAACCTTTCATCCGACCTCAACTTTCTCTTCGGGCCTCGTCTCTTTACCTCAGTTGTGCTCGATCCGGAGGGCTAGAAAAAAGAACAAAGACTTAATTAATATGTGTACATACCAAAATAATGAATGCATCAATTAGCTAGTCAGCACATGATTAACTAATATATATACCTGGCCGGACTCGGTTCGGTCACCGGACTCGTTTCGGTCACCGGAGCCGTCCTCACGTTCTTCTTCTTCTTGCACCGGCATTAGGTCACCAGAGCCAGCTTCTTCACCCTCTCCTTCCAGACTACCATCGGTGTCGTTGAGATACAACGAGACGGCATCACTTCCTTCTGCGATTATGTCCCTCAACATCGCTTCTCTTGCTTCGTCTCGGGCGATAGTGTCCATAGTTTCTACAAATATTTACAACATGGCAAATATTATTCAAACATGACAAATGGATATATTAGTGGCAAACGTAGAACTAGCTAGCTAGCTTATCATAGTAAGGAATCATATATATCGGAAACGAGGGTCGTCGAGGGTCGCCGAATGGTAGAGCAAACCCTAAATAGCAAGTATCGTGGGTGTCAGATACAAGTGGCCGTCGGTGTCTGACACTACATCCACGTCCCACAAGTGACGTGGGCGTCGAAGCCCGCGTCACTTGTGGGACGTGGATGTAGTGTCCGACACCGACGGCCACATGTATCTCACACCGACGATACTTGCTATTTAATTAGGGTTTCCACTACCGCTCGGCGACCCTCGTTCACGATAAAAAAATAGGAAGAAGAAGAAAAAAAAGAGGAGAAGAAAAAAAAAGAGGAGAAGAAAGAATAGAGGAGAAGAACTCCTCTATTCTTTCTTCTCCTCTTTTTTTCTTCTTCTTCCTCTTCTTTTTTTATCGAAAACGAGGGTCGTCGAGGGTCACCGAACGGTAGAGGAAACCCTAAATAGCAAGTAGTGAGATACAAGTGGCCGTCGGTGTCGGACACTACATCCACGTCCCACAAGTGACGTGGGCGTCGAAGCCCGCGTCACTTGTGGGACGTGGATGTAGTGTCCGACACCGACGGCCACATGTATCTCACACCGACGATACTTGCTATTTAATTAAGATTTCCTCTACCGCTCGGCGACCCTCATTCACGATAAAAAAAGAGGAAGAAGAAGAAAAAAAAGAGGAGAAGAAAAAAAAAGAGGAGAAGAACTCCTCTATTCTTTCTTCTCCTCTTTTTTTCTTCTTCTTCCTCTTCTTTTTTTATCGGAAACGAGGGTCGTCGAGGGTCGCCGAACGGTAGAGGAAACCCTAAATAGCAAGTATCGTGGGTGTGAGATACAAGTGGCCGTCGGTGTCGGACACTACATCCACGTCCCACAAGTGACGTGGGCGTCGAAGCCCGCGTCACTTGTGGGACGTGGATGTAGTGTCCGACACCGACGGCCACATGTATCTCACACCGACGATACTTGCTATTTAATTAGGGTTTCCTCTCTACCGCTCGGCGACCCTCGTTCATGATATAAAAAGAGGAAGAAGAAGAAAAAAAAGAGGAGAAGAAAAAAAAGAGGAGAAGAAAGAATAGAGGATAAGAACTCCTCTATTCTTTCTTCTCCTCTTTTTTTCTTCTTCTTCCTCTTCTTTTTTTATCCTCTTCTTCCTGTCATGTTCGACGACCCTCGTTCCCGATAAAAAAAAGAGGAAGAAGAAGAAAGAACAGAGGAGAAGAAGCTCCTCTATTCCTCCTTCTTCTTCTCCTTCTTTCTCTACTTATTTTCCTTTTCCTTATTTTAATTTTTCCTCTCCACTAACATAAAATGCACTAACCTAAAATGCAACAAACATAAAATGCACTAAATCGATCAACTAACCTAAAATCAGTGATAAAATGCACTAACCTAAAATCGATATCTACTAACAACCTAAATAAAAAATTAATACATATATGAAAAACATATATAAACAAAAAAAATGCTATGAACATTATATTCATACATACATATATAGTCACATCCATTCATCATATAGCTATAAACAAAAAAATTAATACATATATGAAAAAACATATATATGAACACAGAGCCTCGACGGCGGCGGCTCACAACGGGGGCGGCCGGCGAGGGCGACGGCGGCGGCGGCGAGGGCGTCGGCGACGACCACGGCGGGCCGGGGCAGGGGCGTGGCCGGCGACGACGGCGATAGTGGGGGGCGGGTCGTGGGGCAGGGGCGCGACCGGGCGCGCTCGGGGGCGACGGCGACGACGACGACGGGCGCGGTCGACAACGACGGCGACGGCGTTGGCGGGGGCGGGCGGCGGGCGGCGTCGGGGCAGCGCCTGGCGGCAACGGGGCAGGGGCGACGACGGGGGCGCGCGGACGGCGTCTGGGCGGCGGGCGGCGTCGGGGCAGCGCCTGGCGGCAACGGGGCAGGGGCGACGACGGGGGCGCGCGGACGGCGTCTGGGCGGCGGGCGGCGTCGGGGCAACTGGCGATGTGTTCGTCAAATTTTCACAAGTCCTGTATATATAGCAAGAGCATTGGTCCCGGTTCGTGGCACGAACCGGGACTAATGCATACCTTTGGTCCCGGTTGGAGCCACGAACCGGGACCAAAGGCCTCTTTTCAGCAGCCCAAAAGGCGGGAAGCGGCGGCCTTTGGTCCCGGTTGGTGGCACCAACCGGGACTAAAGGGGGGGCATTGGTCCCGGTTGGTTCTACGAACCGGGACCAATGCCACCTTTGGTCCCGGTTCGTACCACCAACCGGGACCAATGGCTTGTGCTGCCCCGAACCCAAATGTTTAGTCCCACCTCGCTAGTTGAGAGGGAGGCGCACCTGTTTATAAGGTGCGGTGCGCCATCCCTCTCGAGCTCCTCTCTAAAGCAGGCTTTCGGGCCTAACACTGCAATCTGTGCCTGTGGGCCTACTGGGCCTCCCTCGGGCCTGAATCCTGGCCCATGGTAGGGTTTCTAGTCGTATTCAGGCCGTGGTGCCCAGTAGGTGGCATTTTTTTTGTTTCTTTTGTTTCTACTTAGAACTAAATACTCATAGTTTTGTAGTGATTTCTTTTTTATTTTTGGTCACAAAAATTATAAACTTTCTGTTAGTACCATTAGTTTTAAAATTTGAATAGTTTAACTTTGAATTTTTTAAAATTTGTGTGAATAACTAGTTTATGAATAACTTTACTATAAAAAATTCCTGCTATTTAATATAAACTTTTTTAGCTTTTAAACTTTTTTAGTTTTAGAAAAATTATAAACTTTTAAACTTTCTTGCTTTATAGTTTTAGAAAAATTATAAACTTTCTGTTAGTGCCATTAGTTTTCAAATTTGAAAACACTTTTTTAGTTTTTTTGTTTTCTTTGTTGCTTTATTTTTTTTTGCTATATTTTTTAATTATTTTTGCTTTTAGGTCAGCAAAATTATGAACTTTCTGTTAGTGCCATTAGTTTTCAAATTTGAATAGTTAAAATTTGAATTCTTTGAAATTTGTGTGAATCACAAGTTTGTGATTAACTTTAATAAAAAAATAACATAGATGCACCTACTCGTCTGTTTTCAAATGAATTCTAAAATACTTGGCATAACATACTCGTCTGTTACAAATTTGGCATGGTATCATCATAATAGTTGCGGGAGAAATTCTTCACTTTTTCTTTGCTTGTGTCATTTGCTTATTGCGCCGTAACCATGGATAATCTTCAGCGTTTATCAGGATGCTTGGGTCAGCCTTGACATTGAAGGGAGGAATTTCATGAAACCTTTCATAATCTTCAGACATGTCTGTCTTGCCATCCACTCCCAGGATATCCCTTTTTCCTGAAAGAACTATGTGGCGCTTTGGGTCATTGTATGATGTATCCGTTTCCTTATCTTTTCTTTTTCTCGGTCTGGTAGACATGTCCTTCACATAGATAACCTGTGCCACATCATTGGCTAGGACGAACGGTTCATCAGTGTACCCAAGATTTTTCAGATCCACTGTTGTCATTCCGTACTGTGGGTCTACATGTACCCCGCCTCCTGACAGATTGACCCATTTGCACTTAAACAAAGGGAACTAAAAATCTTGTCCGTAGTCAAGTTCCCATATGTCCACTATGTAACCATAATATGTGTCCTTTCCCTTCTCGGTTGTTGCATCAAAGCGGACACCGCTGTTTTGGTTGGTGCTCTTCTGATCTTGGTCAATCGTGTAAAATGTATTCCCATTTATCTCGTATCCTTTGTAAATCAATACAGTCAAAGATGGTCCCCTGGACAACAAGTACAACTCATCACAAACAGTGTTGTCACCTCTGAGACGTGCTTCCAACCAACTGCTGAAAGTCCTGATGTGTTCACATGTAATCCAGTCGTCGCACTGCTCCGGGTGTTTGGAGCGCAGACTGTTCTTGTGTTCATCGACATACGGGGTCACCAAGGTAGAGTTCTGTAGAACTGTGTAGTGTGCTTGAGACCAAGAATGCCCGTCCCTGCATATTATTGAGTCCGCTCCTAGCGTGCCTTTTCCAGTCAGTCTCCCCTCATACCGCGATTTAGGGAGACCTATCTTCTTAAGGCCAGGAATGAAGTCAACACAAAACCCGATGACATCCTCTGTTTGATGGCCCATGGAGATGCTTCCTTCTGGCCTAGCGCGGTTACGGACATATTTCTTTAGGACTCCCATGAACCTCTCAAAGGGGAACATATTGTGTAGAAATACGGGCCACAGAACGACAATCTCGTCGACTAGATGAACTAGGACATGCGTCATGATATTGAAGAAGGATGGTGGGAACACCAGCTCGAAACTGACAAGACATTGCGCCACATCACTCCTTAGCCTTGGTACCATTTCTGGATCGATCACCTTCTGAGAGATTGCATTGAGAAATGCACATAGCTTCACAATGGCTAATCGGACGTTTTCCGGTAGAAGCCCCCTCAATGCAACCGGAAGCAGTTGCGTCATAATCACGTGGCAGTCATGATACTTTAGGTTCTGGAACTTTTCTCTGGAATATTTATTATTCCCTTTATATTCGACGAGAAGCCAGTCGGGACCTTCATACTGAGCAGGCATTCAAAGAAGATTTCTTTCTCATCTTTCGTAAGAGCGTAGCTGGCAGGACCTTCATACTGCTTCGGAGGCATGCCGTCTTTTTGGTGCAAACGTTGGAGGTCCTCCCGTGCCTCGGGTGTATCTTTTGTCTTTCCTGAAATGCCCAAGAAGCCTAGCAGGTTCACGCAAAGGTTCTTCGTCATGTGCATCACGTCGATTGAAGAGCGGACCTCTAGGTCTTTCCAGTAGGGTAGGTCCCAAAATATAGATTTCTTCTTCCACATGGGTGCGTGTACCTCAGCGTCATTCGGAACAGCTAGTGCGCCGGCACCCTTTCCAAAGATTACATGTAAATCATTGACCATAGCAAGTACGTGACCACCGGTACGCATGGCGGGCTTCTTCCGGTGATCTGCCTCGCCTTTGAAATGCTTGCCTTTCTTTCGACATTGATGGTTGGTCGGAAGAAATCGACGATGGCCCAGGTACACATTCTTCCTGCATTTGTCCAGGTATATACTTTTAGTGTCATGTAAACAGTGTGTGCATGCGTGGTATCCTTTGTTTGTCTGTCCTGAAAGGTTACTGAGAGCGGGCCAATCGTTGATGGTCACGAACAACAACGCCTTTAGGTTAAATTCCTCCTGTCCGTGCTCATCCCACGTACGTACACCATTTCCATTCCACAGCTGTAAAAGTTCTTCAACTAATGGCCTTAGGTATACATCAATGTCGTTGCCGGGTTGCTTAGGGCCTTGGATGATAATTGGCATCATAATGAACTTCCGCTTCATGCACATCCAAGGAGGAAGGTTATACATACATAGAGTGACCGGCCAGGTGCTGTGATTGCTGCTCTGCTCCCCGAAAGGATTAATGCCATCCGCGCTTAAAGCAAACCATGCGTTCCTTGGGTCCTTTGCAAACTCATCCCAGTACTTTCTCACGATTTTTCTCCACTGCGACCCGTCAGCAGGTGCTCTCAACTTCCCATCTTTCTTACGGTCCTCACTGTGCCATCGCATCGACTTGGCATGCTCTCCGTTTCTGAACAGACGTTTCAACCGTGGTATTATAGGAGCATACCACATCACCTTCGCAGGAACCCTCTTTCTGCGGGGATCGCCGTGAACATCACCAGGGTCATCTCGTCTGATCTTATACCGCAATGCACCGCATACCGGGCATGCGTTCAGATCCTTGTATGCACCGCGGTATAGGATGCAGTCATTAGGGCATGCATGTATGTTCTCCACCTCCAATCCTAGAGGGCATACGACCTTCTTTGCTGCGTATGTACTGTCGGGCAATTCGTTATCCTTTGGAAGCTTCTTCTTCAATATTTTCAGTAGCTTCTCAAATCCTTTGTCAGGCACAACATTCTCTGCCTTCCACTGCAGCAATTCCAGTACGGTACCGAGCTTTGTGTTGCCATCTTCGCAATTGGGGTACAACCCTTTTTTGTGATCCTCTAACATGCGATCGAACTTCAGCTTCTCCTTTTGACTTTCGCATTGCGTCCTTGCATCGACAATGACACGGCGGAGATCACCATCATCGTGCACATCGTTTGGTTCCTCTTGATCTGCAGCACCTTCACCCGTTGCAGCATCATTGGGCACATCGTCTGGTTCCTCTTGATCTTCACCAGCTCCCCCCATTGCAGCATCACGGTATTCAGGGGGCACGTAGTTGTCATCGTACTCTTCTTCTTTGTCGTCTTCCATCATAACCCCTATTTCTCCGTGCCTCGTCCAAACATTATGGTGTGGCATGAAATCCTTGTAGAACAGGTGGGTGTGAAGGATTTTCCGGTCAGAGTAAGACTTCGTATTCCCACTATCAGGGCATGGACAACACATAAAACCATTCTGCTTGTTTGCCTGAGCCGCATCGAGAAACTCATGCACGCCCTTAATGTACTCGGAGGTGTGTCTGTCACCGTACATCCATTGCCGGTTCATCTGCGTGCATTATATATAATTAAGTGTCCAAATTAATAGAAGTTCATCATCACATGCATTAAAAGCAAAGTACATACATAGTTCTCATCTAACAACATATAGCTCTCCAGAGCATCTAATTAATTAAACCATACATTAATTAAAACAAAGGCGATCATAGTCGCAACCAAGGTAACAATTGATCCAACGGCATAATGATACCAAGCCTCGGTATGAATGGCATATTTTCTAATCTTTCTAATCTTCAAGCGCATTGCATCCATCTTGATCTTGTGATCATCGACGACATCCGCAACATGCAACTCCAATATCATCTTCTCCTCCTCAATTTTTTTATTTTTTCCTTCAAG
The DNA here is from genome assembly GCA_032464435.1 of Aegilops umbellulata. Taxonomy (NCBI): domain Eukaryota; kingdom Viridiplantae; phylum Streptophyta; class Magnoliopsida; order Poales; family Poaceae; genus Aegilops; species Aegilops umbellulata. The sequence continues at coordinate 355,655,506 of CP136059.1, read as the reverse complement.
AAATTGTTTTCTTCTTCAACTAAATTTAACCTCTCGACAATAGGGTCGGTTGGAATTTCCGGTTCACATACATCCTAGATAAATAAAATCTATGTCACGTTGGTCCGCATAATTATCATAAACAATAAATGAACCAATAGTTATAAAGATTAATATATATACCACATCCGAATCATAGACAGGACGAGGGCCGACGGGGGTGGATACCAAAACCATCGCACTATATAAGATGCAATAATAAAAGTAAGAAAATGATACAAGTATCTATCTAAACATACAAGTAAGAATATTTTTCCTTTCAGAAAGAAGATAAGAGCAAGAGGCTCACCACGGTGGTGTAGGTGATGAGATCGGCGCGGGTGATCGACGGCGGTGAAGACAGGGGTGGGGCGTGACGGACCGCTAAATCTAGACAAATCTCGAGGAAAATGGAGCTTTGAGGTCGAGCTTCGAGAAGAGAAAGCTTAACTAGTGTGGATCGGGCATTTCATCGAACACCTCATGTGCATAGGAGGTGAGCTAGAGCACCTAAAGCCCCTCCTCTCGCCGGCCCAGAAAAACAGAGCACTGAGTGCTCTGCTCCGGCGCGAGGGGTATATATAGGCTGCACCACTGGTCCCGGTTCGTGACATGAACCGGGACTAAATGGGCACCTTTGGTCCCAGTTCATGCCACCAACCGGGACCAATGGTGGTGGGCCAGGAGCGAGGCCAATTGGTCCCGGTTCGTCCCACCAACCGGGACCAAAAGATCCAGACGAACCGGGACCAATGGCCCACGTGGCCCGGCCGGCCCCCTGGGCTCACGAACCGGGTCCAATGCCCCCATTGGTCCCGGTTCTAGATTGAACCGGGACTAATGGGCTAACCCACCCTGGACCATTGCCCCCTTTTCTACTAGTGCAGGTGGCATGCCTACCGGCTGCAGTCGGTATCTTCCACCATGGCCTCTCTGTATGGTGTGTGCTAAAAAGGGGTTGACAACTTACTGAACCGTACCCTACCTATGGCAGGGACAAGTGGTAGGATGAAACAAGTATGGGGGTTACTGGAACTAGACTCGATCTATGGTCGACTCAGGAGGTTTAAGTATTCCCTGCATGATTAGCATAACAAATATATTTCAACCGATAGACAGAATCACCACTCCTCATATCTCATCATGCCATACCGGATACAACCATCTCGATGAGGAACTAGAGATAAGCTCGTGTCTACCCAAGACGGAGACTTTCCCGGCTTCCTTCCGGTAGGCATGAAAGGCATACGAGGGAAATACTTGATATCTGTTATAATGGACTAACCGATGCGTCCAGAGATTACCTGGATAGTTGTGCTGGTTCTCTTTTCAGGGAAAGAACACCGGATGAAGCTGAAATTCTATTGAATAATATGTTGACAAATGAAAATAATTGGGCACCTCCTGAGCCAGCTCCCGCTCCAATTACTGAGCCTATTCCTAAACCAACTCCGAAGAAGAGAGGTGTTCTATTTCTCGGTCCCGAAGATATGCAAGAGGCAAAGAAATCTATGAAAGAAAAAGGTATTAAAGCTGAAGATGTTAAGAATTTACCTCCTATTGAAGAAATACATGGTCTTAATCTACCGCCTGTCGAAGAAACATATGAACTTGATCACTTATTTACTGAAGAACCTCCTGATCCCGATATCCCGACACAGGTAGTAAAGGTAAATTCTCTCTATAGATATGATAAAGCTGAAGTTCCTCCTACTAAAATTGCTAGTCAGTGCTTGGATGAGTTTGATAACTTTATGTTTAAGCAAGACGACTTCAATACTTATTTTGGTAGATAATTAAAAGAAAATGCTTATAAGATTAGACGCTTGGGTGATTATATGGCTAATATTAGAGGTGAACTTAAACTTGTTAGCAAACATGCTTCTATTGTTACCACTCAAGTAGAACAAGTACTTAAGGTTCAAAAAGAATTGCTCCATGAAATGAATAGTAAGAAAAATGATTATGTTGTTAGAGTGGCTACTAGAATTGGTAGAATGACTCAGGAACCTTTGTATCCTGAAGGCCACCCTAAGAGAATCGAGCAAGATTCTCAGAGAAATAATATTGATACACCCAGTTCTTCTAAAAAGAAGAAAAATAAAAATGATAGAACTGTGCAAACTTCTAGTGAACCTGTTGTTGAACCACCTGATAATCCAAATGATATCTCTATGACTGATGCTGAAACACAATCTAGTAATGAACATGAACCTAATGAAAATACTAATGATGATGTTCATGATGATGCTCAACCTAGTAATGATAATGATGTAGAAATTGAACCTACTGTTGATCTTGATAACCCACAATCAAAGAATCAACATTATGATAAAAGAGACTTTGTTGCTAGGAAACGTGGTAAAGAAATAGAACCTTGGGTTCAGAAACCCATGCCTTTTCCTCCGAAACCATCCAAGAAAAAGGATGATGAGGATTGTGAGCGCTTTGCTGAAATGATTAGGCCTATCTTTTTACGTGTGCGATTAACTGGTGTGCTCAAAACAAATCCTTATGCTAAATATATGAAGGATATCATTACTAATAAAAGAAAGATACCGGAAGCTGAAATTTCCACCATGCTTGCTAATTATACCTTTAAAGGTGGAATACCAAAGAAACTTGGAGATCCCGGAGTACCTACTATACCTTGCTCCATTAAAAGAAATTATATTAAAACTGCTTTATGTGATCTTGGAGCCGGTGTTAGTGTTATGCCTCTCTCTTTATATCATAGACTTGACTTGAATAAGTTGACACCTACTGAAATATCTCTGCAAATGGCTGACAAATCAACTGCTATACCTGTCGGTATTTGCGAGGATGTGCCTGTTGTGGTTGCAAACGTTACTATTTTAACGGACTTTGTTATTCTCGATATTCCTGAGGATGATAGTATGTCTATTATTCTTGGAAGACCTTTTCTTAATACTGCAGGGGCTGTTATTGATTGTAACAAAGGCAATGTCACTTTTCATGTTAATGGTAATGAGCATACGATACACTTTCCGAGGAAACAATCTCAAGTTCATAGTATCAACTCCATTGGAAAAATTCCATCGATTATAATTAGAGGTTTTGAATTTCCTCTTCCTACTGTCAAAAAGAACTATGATATACTTATTATAGGGGATGTGCATATCCGCGTTGAGGTAACTTAGTGTTATTCGAAATTTCTCCGGTTTCATGATTATCGGAATGAGTTTGTTAACAAGACTTGATCAACCTTGTTAGCGGATTCTTTTTGATGAGCATGAGATGGACGAAACTAGAAGCACAACTTTCTGTACCCTCTTTATATTTTCCGTTAATTAGTAGAAATAAAGTAAAAATAGTATTTTTCTGTCTGTTTCCTGTCTTATCCGTGCAATATAAAAATATACCAAAAATAAAAGTCCTCAGAATGACATGCCAATTTAATATGATTTTTTCGGGAATATTTGAGGATTTACTGTGCAAAAATTACCACGGGAGGACTGCCACCTGGCCACGAGGGTGGTGGGCGCGCCCCTTGCCTCGTGGGCCCATGGTGGCCCTCCTCCACTTATCCCAGCACCCATCTTCTTCCTCTGCCTCACACAAACCCGAAAAACCAACTCAAGCATGAGTTCCAGCCACTTTTACTGTGATTTTCGATCTCCTTGCTCAAAGCACCTCTCGCAAAACTGTTTGGGGAGATTGTTCCTTGGTATGTGACTCCTCAATTGGTCCAATCAGTTTTTGTTCTAGTGCTTTATTCGTTGCAAATTGTGCTGCATAGGTGACCATGTTCTTGAGCTTGCATGTAAAATTTATATGGTTCCAAGTAGTTCTAATGCTTGATATAGGTTCTAGGCACTTGTAGGAGTAGTTGCTATCAGTTTTACTGAAGTTGGTTCACTTTTGTTTGATGTTACTAAAAATTTCAGATTAATTCGGAAAAATGATGAAGATAATTTTGAGGGGCTCATCGAGCCGAAGCTCAAAGGATATACAAGATGAAGAAGCTTAGAGGCCGAAATATAATTTGCCTCGTACCGCGAAAATCCGGTCGTGTGAATGGCCTTATGATAATTTCTAGAGAGAGGTCGGGATTTATGAGGATTTCTATTCTTTGATTGAAAATGCTGGCCTCACTGACTTCGTCCGTGACCAACGTCCACAGTATCTCTTACTCACAAATACTTTTGTGCAAAACTTCTACTTTTACCCTAAGGAATCACCTCCATCAGCAGAGTTTCATTTATATGACATTGTGAAGAAAATGCCATTGTCTGAATTTTGCACAGTCTGCAACATACCCCCTAAGGGCACTTTAGAGGAACCACCCAGTAAGGAGTTGGAACAATTTATTAAACTTATCTCTGTGGGAGAAACCAGGAAGGTTTCTGATGCAAGGATCACTAGCATACATTTTCCTGTGTTACGCTATTTTGCTTTATTTGCTAGTCGATGCTTGATAGGTCGTGGGAACTGTGGGAACTTTAGCGTTCCTGATATTATCATTTTGTTCCATGGTTTGTACCACGACAACACTGTTAGTATGGGCGGAATTATTGCTAGGCGGTTGAGTCTGAACCGTACTAAAGGCCCCATCTTTGGAGGCATTTATGCTTCTCGCCTTGCTGCACACTTTAACATAGCTATTAGGCATTATGAGAAAGAAGAAAAATTGCTGCCTAATGCTTATCTAGACTATAAGAGCATGATAGCCCATGATTTTGTTGTTAAGGAAAGGAATAGAGAGCTCAAATACAAGTTATACTTTGATAAACATTACCCTGAAACTATTACGTTGCCTGCTCCTTCTTTGTTTAATTTTGCAGGTCCCTATCTTGTTACGTGGGCTGCTGTCCAAGCCTACAAAAATCCTGCACCAGCCCTAGAACCGGAACGACAAGATGAGCCTCCACGACAATCTGTTTATTCTTGGGATCCAGAGACGACTGTCAGCCAGTGGCAGTCAGAGCCCTCTTCGTCATCACAGTATGATCCCAACTATTCCTCGTCGCAGTACGACCCCAGCTACACCTACGGGTATCCGCCAGGCTATCCCTAGCAATAGACCAACTTAGGCCAAAAGCCTAAACTTGGGGGAGTACGTATTTCTCGCCGACATTACATTTATGTTCACACACACTCATTGCTAGATGTCGGTGCTCATACTCTTTCATTGTAATATCCATGCTAGTTTATTTTGTTTTTCCTGCTTTCTTCTTGTGTGTTTGTTAAACCTTAAGAAAAACAAAAAAAATTAGTAGTAGTTTACTTTTCTGCTGTAGTAGTAGTAATTAAAAAGAAAACCCAAAAATATTTCCCGTTCTTCTTTTTCTTGTTGGGAGCTTTCTCGCGTAAATAGTTTTTATTTCTTTTCTTTTCTTTGAGGGTCAGTAGGAGAAGGCCATGATTAAATTGTTGAAGTGGCTCTTATAAGCATTATTGTTGATTTAGCCAAGAGCCCATATTGCCGTGTCTTCTCCTGTTTATGGAATGCTTGCAGATTCCAGCTTAGTCCAATGCACGTGCACTCTTATTATTATTCACCCCATCTGGTCGTGCAAGTGAAAGGCAATTATGATGATATACGATGGACTGACTGAGATGAGAAAAGCTGGTATGAACTCGACCTCTTTTGTTTTTGTAAATATGTTGAGCCCCTCGTTCTTGATTCAGCTTATTATGAATAAACATGTTTGCAATGACAATTAGAGATCATAGTTGCTTGTGCCATGCTTGATTAGCTATGAGTTATAATGATTTACCTTGCGTGCCAACATGCTATCGAGATGGTTGTGATGTGGCATGATGGGGTGGTATCCTCCTTTGAATGATTTAAGTGACTTGACTTGGCACATGTTCACGCATGTAGTTGAAACAAAATCAACATAGCCTTCATGATATTTATGTTCATGGTGGATTATATCCTACTCATGCTTGCCTCCAATGTTTATTAATTTTAATGCATGTACATGGCTGTTGTCGCTCTCTAGTTGGTCGCTTCCAAGTCTTTTGCTAGCCTTCACCTGTACTAAGCGAGAATACTGCTTGTGCATCCAATCCCTTAAACCCCAAAGTTATTCCAGATGAGTCCACTATACCTTCCTATATGCGGTATCTACCTGCCGTTCCAAGTAAATTTGTATTACTACAGGAAACAGTTAATTTGCCGTCTGTGGGCCACAGACGGCAAAGACCTAAATCCAGACGGCAAAGATTTTGCCGTCTGGAAGCAGACGGCAAAGTCAGACGGCAAAGATTAGTCGGCAAAGAATATTTTGCCGTCAGCTTTTCGTCGAACAGACGGCAAAGATTTTGCCGTCAGCCAAACCGTGAATTTGCCGTCTGCCACAAAAATAGCAGACGGCAAAGAACTTTTCTTTGCTGTCAGTCAAATAGTGTGCTTTGCTGTCAGTCAGATTAAACTACAGACGACAAAGTTTCTTTTTTTCTTTTTTAAAAAAAAGACGCCGGAGCAGAGCATATCACCCAACAACCATTTTTTAGAGGAAAAGGGCACAAGAGGTCCGGCTCCATTACATAGCAAAGAAACCAAATTGTCTTACACAGTACCAAATCAGCACGCGGAGGACAGCCCCACCGCTGCCACAGCAAAGACTACAAGCCTAAATGACAGAATTAAAAACTAAGATCAACTAAGGACGCACACCCAAAAGGGACAACGACACTAGTAAAGCAGCAAACTCATACAGAACCAAATCACATTTAGGCGGAGCTCGCCGGAACTGAGCTGCTCGCCCAACAGCGCCGAGAGGGCCGCGTCGCGCGTCGTCATGGTCAACATCTGGTCATGCAGAAAGAGAGGAGGACGAGCTTCACGCAGCGCTGGCGAGCTGGCGGAGCTTCACACGGCGGAGACGGAGTTGAACGCGGCGGCGACGGTTGCATGCTGACGACGATGGACAGGCAGGCGAGGGGCGCGGTGCTGGAAGGACAAACAAGCGGCGTTGAGTGCGGCTTGTCGAGGACGGGCGGGCGCGGCGCCGGCCGAACGAGCGACAAGCACGGAGCCGGCTGCTCGGGGACGGGCGGGCGCGGCGCCGGCAGGACGAGCGACGGGCGCGGAGCCGGCCGTTGGGGACGGGCGCGCGCGGCGCCGGCCGGAGGAGCGACGGGCGCGGAGCTGGCTGCTCGGGGACGGGCGGGCACGGTGCCGGCCGGACGAGCGACGGGCGAGGAGCCAGCTACTGGGGACGGGCGGGCGCGGCGCCGGCCGGACGAGCGACGGGCGCGGAGCCGACTTCTCAGGGACGGGTTGACGGGCAGGTGCTGGCCGGTGGTGTGCGGCTGCTCGGGGACGGGTTGACGGGCAGGTGCTGGCCGGCGGCGTGCGGGCGGGCGGCTCCTCGGGGACACCGGACGGGCAAGCGGGTGCTGGGAGAGAGGAGGAAGCAGGATATATGAGGAAGCTGGCCGGCGGCGTGGCTCTGGTCGGGGGAGACGGAGAGAGGAGCAGGAGAGAGGAGGCGCTGAGGGGATAAGGAGAGATAGAGGAGATGGGCGCGTGGGGCGTGTGGGTCGTGGGTCGGGGCAGGCCTCATGGGTGGGGCCCTGACTTGTGGGTGGGTGGGTGCGTGTGTCCGACGGCTACGGTGGAAGGGCACGTCTGGTTTGGATCTTGCCACGTCACGGATCCGCGTGATGTGTTTTATCTTTGCCGTCTATCAAATAAAATACAGACGGCAAACATCTTACTTTGCCGTCTGCAGAATAAAAGAACAGACGGCAAAGTCTGTGCCATCTGTTATTGTTTTGGCAGACGACAAAGTGAGCTGTTTGCCATTTGTATTTTGTTTGACAGACGGCAAAGTCTATTTTGCCGTTAGTATTTCTTTGCCGTCTGCAGCAGACGGTAAACCTTGTCTTTGCCGTCTGGCCCGACAAAAAGCAGACGGCAAAGACGCCTCCTGGCGGCAAATTATCTGTTTTCCGTAGTGTATGTGCCAAACTCTAAACCTTCAAATAAATATTCTGTTTTGTATGCTCGGATAGCTCATGTATCAACCAAGGCTGTCCTTATCTTCCGTGTTAGGCGGGTTATTCTCAAGAGGAGTGGACTCCGCTCCTCACTCATGAGAACATGGCTGGTCACCGGGATGCCCAGTCCCATGCTTTATGCAAACTAAATCAAAATTAATTGCAAACAAAACTCCCCCTGGGACCTGATGTATGTTGGAGACACTCGTTGTTTCGAGCAAGTCATGGATTGATGCTTGTTGGTGGAGGGGGAGTATAAACTTTACCATTCTGTTTGGGAACTGCCTATAATTTGTTTAGCATGGAACATATCGCCATCTCTTAGTTGTTACGTTGACAATGAAAGTATACTGCTCAAAATGCAATTTATCTCTACTTCAAAACCGAGCTCTGGCACCTCTACAAATCACTGCTTCCCTCTGCGAAGGGCCTATCCATTTACTTTTATGTTGAGTCATCACCCTCTTATTAAAAAGCACTAGCTGGAGAGCACAGCTGTCATTTGCATTCATCACTATTAATCTATGTTGGGTGTGACTATGATTGGATCTCTTTTACCATGAATTACAATGTCTAGTCAGTCCTTGATCTTTAAAGGTGCTCTGCATTTATGTTTTGCAGTCTCAGAAAGGGCTAGCGAGATACCATCTTGTTATATCATATTATGATTGTTTTGAGAAAGTGTTGTCATCCGAGATTTATTATTATGGCTTGCTAGTTTATTATGCTATTGATATGAGTAATTATGAGACCTGAGAATTATTGCAAATATGGTTAGTTATGATAAATGCTAAAAACTTGAATGCTGGTTTGACATAGTTACAACAACAAGAGCAAACAGAGTTTGTATTTTCTTTCTTTCTTTCAGTTTGTCAACTGAATTGCTTGAGGACAAGCAAGGGTTTAAGCTTGGGGGAGTTGATACATCTCCGTCGTATCTACTTTTCCAAACACTCTTGCCCTTGTTTTGGACTCTAACTTGTATGATCTGAATGGAACTAACCCGAACTGACGCTGTTCAGCAGAATTGCCATGGTGTGGTTTTATGTGCAGAAAGCAAATATTCTCGGAAAGTCCTGAAACTCCACGGAACACCTTAGAAAAAACAATAAAAAATCCTTGCCAAATATGAAGACCAGGGGGCCCACACCCTGTCCATGAGGGTGGGGGCGTACCCCCTAGGGCGTGCCCCCTACCTCGTGGGCCCCCTGGAGACCTTCCGACGCCAACTCCAACTCTATATATTGGCTTTCGGGGAGAAAAAAATCAGAGACAAGAAATCATCGCGTTTTTCGATACAGAGCCGCTGCCAAGCCCTAAAACCTCTTGGGAGGGCCGATCTGGAGTCCGTTTGGGGCTTCGGAGAGGGGGATTCATCGCCGTCGTCATCATCAACCATCCTCCATCACCAATTTCATGATGCTCACCGCCGTGCGTGAGTAATTCTATCGTAGGCTTGCTGGACGGTGATGGGTTGGATGAGATTTATCATGTAATCGAGTTGCTTTTGTTAGGGTTTGATCCCTAGTATCCACTATGTTCTGAGATTGATGTTGCTATGACTTTGCTATGCTTAATGCTTGTCACTAGGGCCCGAGTGCCATGATTTCAGATCTGAACCTATTATGTTTTCATGAATATATGTGTGTTCTTGATCCTATCTTGCAAGTCTATAGTCACCTACTATGTGTTATGATCCGGCAACCCCGAAGTGACAATAATCGGGACCACTCCCGGTGATGACCATAGTTTGAGGAGTTCATGTATTCACTATGTGCTAATGCTTTGTTCCGGTTCTCTATTAAAAGGAGGCCTTAATATCCCTTAGTTTCCAATAGGACCCCGCTGCCACAGGAGGGTAGGACAAAAGATGTCATGCAAGTTCTTTTCCATAAGCACGTATTACTATATACGGAATACATGCCTACATTACATTGATGAATTGGAGCTAGTTCTGTGTCACCCTATGTTATGACTGATACATGATGAACCGCATCCGGCGTAATTATCCATCACTGATCCGGTGCCTATGAGTTTTCCATATATTAGTTTGCGCTTATTTACTTTCCCGCTGCTACTGTTACAATCACTACAAAATACCAAAAACGTTACTTTTGCTGTCTTTACTTTTGTTGCCGCTACCACCACTATCATATTACTTTGCTACTAAACACTTTGCTGCACATACTAAGTTTCCAGGTGTGGTTGAATTGACAACTCAGCTGCTAATACTTGAGAATATTCTTTGGCTCCCCTTGTGTCGAATCAATAAATTTGGGTTAAATACTCTACCCTCGAAAACTGTTGCGATCCCCTATACTTGTGGGTTATCAATTTCTCGCCTATAGCTTCCCCGTTTTATTTATGATATGTTCCTAGAGAAAACTAAGTTGAAATTTGATAGTAGAAATGATGCGGACTAAGTCCACGATCTGAGGATTATCCTCCTTGCTGCGCAGAAGAATTATGTCCTTAAGGCACCGCTAGGTGACAGAACTATTGCAGGAGCAGACGCAGACGTTATGAATGTTTGACAAGCTCGGTATGACGACTACTTGATAGTTTAGTGCACCATGCTTAAGGGACTTCAAAAATGTTTTGAACGCGACGAAGCATATAAGATGTTCCAAGAGCTGAAATTGGTATTTCAGACTCATGCCCGAGTCGAGAGGTATGAGACCTCTGACAAGTACTTTGCCTACAAGATGGAGGAGAATAGCTCAACCAGTGAGCATGTGCTCAGAATGTATGAGTACTACAATCGCTTGAATCAAGTGGGAGTTAATCTTTGCTACCTCTCGAGCACGGTGTTGGTTTTCCCCGAAGAGGAGAGGATGATGCACCAAAGTAGCGTAAGTATTTCCCTCAGTTTTTGAGAACCAAGGTATCAATCTAGTAGGAGGCCACACGCAAGTCCCTCGTACCTACACAAAAACAATAGCTCAACACAACCAACGCGATTAGGGGTTGTTAATCCCTTCACGGTCACTTACGAGAGTGAGATCTGATAGAGATGAAAGATAATATTTTTGGTATTTTTGATATAGAGATGCAAAGTGAAAAGTAAAAGGCAAAGTAAACAGCAAAGCAAGATTAAAGTGATGGAGATTGATATGATGAGAATAGACCCGGGGGCCATAGGTTTCACTAGTGGTTTCTCTCAAGAGCATAAGTATTCTACGGTGGGTGAACAAATTACCATTGAGCAATTGACAGAATTGAGCATAGTTATGAGAATATCTAGGTATGATCATGTATAAAGGCACCACATCTGAGATAAGTAGACCGACTCCTGCCTGCATCTACTACTATTACTCCACTCATTGACCGCTATCCAGCATGCACCTAGAATATTAAGTTAAAAACAGAGTAACGCCTTAAGCAAGATGACATGATGTAGAGGGATAGTTTCATGCAATATGATAAAAAACCCCATCTTGTTATCCTCGATGGCAACGATGCAATACGTGCCTTGCTGCCCCTTCTGTCACTGGGAAAGGACACCACAAGATCGAACCCAAAGCTAAGCACTTCTCCAATGGCAAGAAAAACCAATCTAGTAGGCCAAACCAAATTGATAATTCGAAGAGACTTGCAAACATAACCAATCATACATAAAAGAATTCAGAGAAGATTCAAATATTATTCATAGATAGACTTGATCATAAACCCACAATTCATCGGTCTCAACAAACACACTGCAAAAAGAAGATTACATCGAATAGATCTCCACGAGAGAGGGGGAGAACATTGTATTGAGATCCAAAAAGAGAGAAGAAGCCATCTAGCTACTAACTATGGACCCGAAGGTCTGAGGTAAACTACTCACACTTCATCGGAGGGGCTATGATGATGTAGAAGCCCTCCGTGATGACGGCCCTCTCCGGCGGAGCTCCAGAACAGGCCCCAAGATGGGATCTCGTGGATACAGAAAGTTGCGGCGGTGGAATTAGGTTTTTGGCTCCGTATTTGATCGTTTGAGGGTACGTAGGTATATACAGGAGGAATGAGTACGTCGGTGGAGCAACAGGGGGCCCACGAGGCAGGGGCGCGCCCTAGAGGGGGGGCACGCCCCCTCCCTCGTGACCGCCTCTGTTACTTCTTGGAGTAGGGTCCAAGTCTCCTGGATCACGTTCGGTGAGAAAATCACGTTCCCGAAGGTTTCATTCCGTTTGGACTCCGTTTGATATTCCGTTTCTTCGAAACACTTAAATAGGCAAAAAAAAAGCAATTCTGGGCTGGGCCTCCGGTTAATAGGTTAGTCCCAAAAATAATATAAAAGTGGAAAAAAAATCCCAATATAGTCCAAAATAGTAGATAATATAGCATGGAGCAATAAAAAATTATAGATACGTTGGAGACGTATCAGGCATCCCCAAGCTTAATTTCTGCTCGTCCTCGAGTAGGTAAATGATAAAAAGAGAATTTTTGATGCGAAGTGCTACTTGGCATAATTTCAATGCAAATCTTCTTAATTGTGGTATGAATATTCAGATTCGAAAGATTCAATATAAAAGTTCATACTGACATAAAAATAATAACACTTCAAGCATACTAACAAAGCAATTATGTCTTCTCAAAATAACATGGCCAAAGAAAGTTATCCCTACAAAATCATATAGTCTGGCTATGCTCTATCTTCACCACACAAAGTATTTAAATCATGCACAACCCTTATGACGAGCCAAGCAATTGTTTCATACTTTAACATTTTCAAAACTTTTTTGATCCTCACTCAATACATGAGTGTGAGCCATGGATATAGCACTATATGTGGAATAGAGTGGTGGTTGTGGAGAAGACAAAAGGAGGGGAAGATAGTCTCACATCAACTAGGCGTATCAACGGGCTATGGAGATGCCCATCAATAGATATCAATGTGAGTGAGTAGGGATTGCCATGCAACGGATGCACTAGAGCTATAAGTATATGAAAGCTCAACAAAAGAAACTGAGTGGGTGTGCATCCAACTCGCTTGCTCACGAAGACCTAGGGCAATTTTGAGGAAGCCCATCATTCGAATATACAAGCCAAGTTCTATAATGAAAAATTCCCACTAGTATATGAAAGTGAAAAAATGAGAGACTCTCTATCATGAAGATCATGGTGCTACTTTGAAGCACAAGTGTGGTAAAAGGATAGTAACATTGTCCCTTCTCTGTTTTCTCTCATTTTTTTACTTGGGCCTTTTCTCTTTTTTTTATGGCCTCTTTTTTTCGTTCGGAGTCTCATTCCGACTTGTGGGGGAATCATAGTCTCCATCATCCTTTCCTCACTTGGGACAATCCTCTAAAAATGATGATCATCACACTTTTCTTTTCTTACAACTCAACAATTACAACTCGACACTTAGAACAAACTATGACTCTATATGATTGCCTCCGGCGGTGTACCGGGATATGCAATGAATCAAGAGTGACATGTATGAAAGAATTATGAACGGTGGCTTTGCCACAAATACGATGTCAACTACATGATCATGCTAGCAATATGACAATGATGGAGGGTGTCATAGTAGATGGAACGGTGGAAAGTTCCATGGCAATATATCTCGGAATGGCTATGGAAATGCCATGATAGGTAGGTATGGTGGCTGTTTTGAGGAAGGTATATGGTGGGTGTATGATACCGGCGAAAAGTGAGCGGTATTAGAGAGGCTAGCAATGGTGGAAGGATGGGAAAAAGTGCGTATAATCCATGGACTCAACATTAGTCATAAAGAACTCATATACTTATTGCAAAAATCTAGAAGTTGTAAAAGAAAAGTATTACGTGCATGCTCCTAGGGGAATATATTGGTAGGAAAAGACCATCACTCGTCCCCGACCACCACTCATAAGGAAGACAATCAATAAATAAATCATGCTCCAACTTCATCACATAACGGTTCACCATACGTGCATGCTACGAGAATCACAAACTTTAACACAAGTATTCTTTAAATTCGCAACTACTCAACTAGCATGACTCTAAGATCACCATCTTCATATCTCAAAACAATTATCAAGCATCAATCTTTTCTTAGTATTCAACACACTCAAAAGAAAGTTTCACAAATCTTGAATACCAAGCATATAAGTATTAAGCAATTTACCATGCTATTAGAGACTCTCAAAATAATCTAAGGGAAGCATGAGAGATCAATAGTTTCTTTAAAACAAATCGACCACCATGCTCTAAAAGATCTAAGTGAAGCACATAGAGAAAAATTATAACGCTCAAAAGATATAAGTTAAGCACATAGAGCAAAACTACATAGCTCAAAAGATATAAGTGAAGCACATAGAGTATTCTATCAAATTCCAATTCATGTATGGCTCTCTCAAAAGGTGTGTACAGCAAGGATGATTGTGGCACACTAACAAACAAAGACACAAATAATACAAGACGCTCCAAGCAAAACAGATATCATGTGGTGAATAAAAATATAGCTCCAAGTAAAATTACCGTTGGAAGTAGATGAAAGAGGGGATGCCTTCCGGGGCATCCCCAAGCTTTGGCTTTTTGGTGTCCTTGGATTATCTTGGGGGTGCCATGGGCATACCCAAGCTTAGGCTCTTGCCACTCCTTGTTCCATAATCCATCATAAGATTTCACCCAAAACTTGAAAACTTCACAACACAAAACTCAATAGAAATCTCGTGAGCTCCGTTAGAGAAAGAAAACAAAAGACCACTTCAAGGTACTGTAGTGAACTCATTCTTTATTTATATTGGTGTTAAAACTACTGTATTCCAACTTCTCTATGGATTATAAACTATTTTACTAGCCATAGATTCATCAAAATAAGCAAACAACACACGAAAAACATAATCTGTCAAAAATAGAACAGTCTGTAGCAATCTGTAACTAACGCAAACTTCTAAAACTCCAAAAAATCCACCAAAATAGGAAGACCTAGACAATTTGTTTATTGATCAGCAGTAATTGGAATCATTATTTTATCACGTTCTGGTGATTTTTAACAATTGTTTTCGTGAACAGAAAGTTTCTGGAAATTATAGCGAGATCAAATAACTATCATCCAAGAAGATCCTATTGGTCTAACTTGGCACAAACACTAATTAAAACACAAAACCACATCTAAACAGAAGGTAGATGGATTATTTATTCCTAAACAGAAGAAAAAAACTAAAAATAAAATTGGGTTGCCTCCCAACAAGCGCTATCGTTTAATGCCCCTAGTTGGGCATAAAAGCACGGATAGATCTAGGTATTGACATCTTTGGTAGACAATCCATAAGTGGCTCTCCTGATAGTTTCATATGGTAATTTTATTTTCTTTCTAGGGAAGTGTTCCATGCCCTTTTTTAATGGAAACTGAAATCTAATATTCCCTTCCTTCATATCAATAATTGCACCAACCGTTCTAAGCAAAGGTCTACCGAGAATAATAGGGCAAGAAGGATTGCAATTATATCAAGAACGATAAAATCTATGGGCACATAATTCCTATTTGCAACAATAATAACATCATTAATTATTCCCATAGGTTTCTTAATCGTGGAATCCGCAAGATGCAGGTTTAGAGAGCAATCATCAAAGTCACGGGAATCTAGCAAATCACACAAAGTTTTGGGGATAGTGGAGACACTAGCACCCAAATCACACAAAGCATAAAACTCATGATCTTTAATTTTAATTTGAATAGTTGGTTCCCACTCATCATAGAGTTTTCTAGGGATAGAAACTTTCAAGTCAAGTTTTTCTTCATAAGATTGCATCAAGGCATCAACAATATGTTCGGTAAAGGCTTTCTTTTGACTATAAGCATGAGGAGAATTTAGCACGGATTGCAACAAGGAAATACAATCAATTAAAGGGCAACTTTCATAATTAAATTCCTTGAAATCCAATATAGTGGGTTTAGCAACATCTAGGGTTTTATTTCTTTCAATCCCACTTTCATCAATTTCATCATAAAGATCTAAATACTCAGAATTTTTGGAACGCCTTCTAGGTAAAGGAAGATCATATTCAGTTTCATCAAGATTCATATTGCGAAACAAAGATTTGATAGGGGACACATCAATAACTTTTAGATCTTCATCTTGATTTTCATACGAATTGGAAGAACACGCTTAAATAAAGGCATCTTTCGTAGCATGCATCCTAGCGGTTCTTTCCTTGCACTCATCAATGGAAATTCTCATGGATTTGAGAGACTCATTGATATCATGATTAGGACGAATAGATCTAAGCTTTAAAGAATCAACCTCAAGAGAAATTCTATCAACGTTCCTAGCCAAATCATCAACTTTAAGCAATTTCTCTTCAAGCAAAGCATTAAAATTCTTTTGTGAATTCATAAACTCTTTAACACTATTCTCAAATTCAGAGGGCATCTTATTAAAATTTCCATAAGAGTTGTTGTAGGAGTTTCCATAATTATAAGAAGGA
The DNA here is from genome assembly GCA_032464435.1 of Aegilops umbellulata. NCBI lineage: Eukaryota > Viridiplantae > Streptophyta > Magnoliopsida > Poales > Poaceae > Aegilops > Aegilops umbellulata. Next base: position 355,639,114 of record CP136059.1, on the reverse strand, counting down.
TTACTAGGATAAGGCCTAGGATTAAAATTCCCTCTATACGCGTTGTTACCAAAATTATTCCTACCAACAAAATTCACATCCATAGATTCATTGTTGTTCTCAATCAAAGTAGACAAAGGCATATCATTAGGATCAGAAGAAACACTCCTAGCAGCAAATAATTTCATAAGTTCATCCATCTTTCCACTCAAAACATTAATTTCTTCTATCGCATGCACTTTTTTATTAGAAGATCTTTCAGTATGCCATTGAGAATAATTAACCATAATATTATCTAGGAGTTTAGTAGCATCTCCTAAAGTGATTTCCATAAAAGTGCCTCCCGCGGCCGAATCTAAAAGATTTCTAGAAGCAAAATTCAATCCGTCATAAAATTTTTGTATAATCATCCACAAATCCAAACCATGAGTAGGGCAATTACGTATCATTAATTTCATTCTCTCCCAAGCTTGTGCAACATGTTCATGATCAAGTTGCTTAAAATTCATAATGTCGTTTCTAAGAGAGATGATCTTAGCGGGAGGAAAATACTTAGAGATAAAAGCATCTTTGCACTTGTTCCAAGAGTCAATACTATTTTTAGGCAAAGACGAAAACCAAGCTTTAGCACGATCTCTAAGCAAAAAAAGAAAATAGCTTCAATTTAACAACGTCATTATCAACGTCTTTCTTCTTTTGCATATCACATAAATCAACGAAGCTATTAAGATGAGTAGCGGCATCTTCACTAGGAAGGCCGGCGAATTGATCTTTCATAACAAGATTCAACAAGGCAGTATGGATTTCACAAGATTCAGTATTGGCAAGAGGAGCAATCGGAGTGCTAAGGAAATCATTATTGTTGGTATTGGTGAAGTCACACAATTTGGTAGTATCTTGAGCCATCGCGACAAACAAGCAATCCAACACACGAGCAAACAAAAGGCAAGCGAGAAAAAGGCAAACGGGAAAAGAGAATGAGAAGGAGATTGGGAAAGAGAGGGTGAATAAAACGGCAAGGGTGAAGTGGGGGAGAGGAAAACGAGAGGCAAATGGCAACTAATGTAATGCGAGAGATAGGGATTGTGATGGGTACTTGGTATGTTGACTTTTTGCGTAGACTCCCCGGCAACGGCGCCAGAAATTCTTCTTGCTACCTCTTGAGCACTGCGTTGGTTTTCCCCGAAGAGGAGAGGATGATGCAGCAAAGTAGCGTAAGTATTTCCCTCAGTTTTTGAGAACCAAGGTATCAATCCAATAGGAGGCCACACGCAAGTCCCTCGTACCTACACAAAAACAATAGCTCAACACAACCAACGCGATTAGGGGTTGTCAATCCCTTCACGGTCACTTACGAGAGTGAGATCTGATAGAGATGATAGATAATATTTTTGGTATTTTTGATATAGAGATGCAAAGTGAAAAGTAAAAGGCCAAGTAAAAAAGCAAAGCAAGATTAAAGTGATGGAGATTGATATGATGAGAATAGACCCGGGGGCCATAGGTTTCACTAGTGGCTTCTCTCAAGAGCATAAGTATTCTAAGGTGGATGAACAAATTACTGTTGAGCAATTGAGTGAATTGAGCATAGTTATGAGAATATCGAGGTATGATCATGTATATAGGCATCACGTCCGAGACAAGTAGATCGACTCCTGCCTGCATCTACTACTGTTACTCCACTCATCGACCGCTATCCAACATGCATCTAGAGTATTAAGTTAAAAACAGAGTAACGCCTTAAGCAAGATGACATGATGTAGAGGGATAGTTTCATGCAATATGATAAAAACCCCATCTTGTTATACTCGATGGCAACAATGTAATACGTGCCTTGCTGCCCCTTCTGTCACTGGGAAAGGACACCACAAGATCGAACCCAAAGCTAAGCACTTCTCCCATGGCAAGAAAAACCAATTTAGTAGGCTAAACCAAACTGATAATTCAAAGAGACTTGCCAAGATAACCAATCATACATAAAAGAATTCAGAAAAGATTCAAATATTATTCATAGATAGACTTGATCATAAACCCACAATTCATCGATCTCAACAAACACACCGCAAAAAGAAGATTACATCGAATAGATCTCCATGAGAGAGGGGGAGAACATTGTATTGAGATCCAAAAAGAGAGAATAAGCCATCTAGCTACTAACTATGGACCCGAAGGTCTGAGGCAAACTACTCACACTTCATCGGAGGGGCTATGATGATGTAGAAGCCTCCGTGATGACAGCCCTCTCCGGCGGAGCTCCGAAACAGGCCCCAAGATGGGATCTCGTGGATACAGAAAGTTGCGGCAGTGGAATTAGGTGTTTGGCTCCGTATCTGATCGTTTGGGGGTACGTAGCACTAATAGAAAACGGCCCATTTGTCCCAGTTGGTAAGGGCCTTTTCTCTCGGTTCCTAAACTGGGAGTAAAGGGTCATTACTAATGACCTGGCCCTTTAGTCCCAGTTCAGTCCAGAACCGGGATAGATGGGCCTCCACGTGGCCTGTGCGCCGAGCCCAGGCAGGAGGGCCTTTGGTCCCGGTTGGTCCCGGTTGGTGGCACCAACCAGGACCAATAGGCATCCTCGCGTCAGCATTTCTGTGGCTGGGTTTTTTGTTTTTTTAAGGGGGGGGGGGTTGGGGGTTTTTGGGGGGGGGGGTTAATTTAGGTGTTTCATATATTGTGTTAGCTAGCTAATTAATAGAGAGAAGTGTCCTCTCTTATGTCCGTGCTTGGTCGATGCCGTACTATACATACGTATAGAGAGGACTAGACACGCTAGCTAGCTAGTAAGCAAACGAAGGAAACAGAAGATCGTCATGAACATATATGCATATAGAGAGAAGTGATATCGACCACCTCTCCTTCTCCGAGAGATTGGTCGAACAACAAGTTCTCGTATATCTATCCGACACTATCGGCTACAAATATACAATAATTATCTCTTACAAATATAATCTCCTAATATATGGACGCAGGGTGCACATAGTATTCTCCGTCTTCTGTGATCACGTGGTCAAGAAAGAATGTTGCCAATTCCTGGTGCTAGGAGTTCATCCCGCATCCGAAACATCTAATTTGAAGAAGGGGGTCAATACATATATACATACATATATATATATATATATATATATATATATATATATATATATATATATATATATATATATATATATATATATATATATATGAATGAATGAATGAAGCTCAACACAAATGATGGTAATAAAATAAAATTGTGAATATTGTTATTTACGCACTTCATATTGTTCGTGAGAGTAGCCCCGCTCACAGATCGTGTTGCGGACGGACTCGCAAACGTAGTATCCACATAAATCATTCCCTTGTTCCTGCCACAACCACTTTACAAGAAATAGAGGTCAATCAAACTAATAAGCAAGAATGCCAAATGGTATTGATGAAACTAGCGCTTGAATCACTAGGAGATGCGCGGAACATGCTACTATAGTACTTACTTTCGGGTGTCTAAATTCCAGCTTCTTCGGCAGTCCCGGAGCTTTTTTGGTGAATTTTCTCCAAACCCTGCCAGACAAAGAAAACAATTACTTGATATCAGAAATGAACAAAGTTGCCGATATGGTGGATAATGATCGATTTAACTTACTTCTCGAGCATTTGAGTCATGTCCGCATACTCCTGGGGATCTTTTCTTTTCGAGTCTAAGACAGTTACTACTCCCTGCTCAAGCTTAATCTCTAGGAGAATACAGTGGAACCTGCGCACGCATGCATAACTCATCGATTTCATTACTATAACCTGGACTAATATATAAGGGAAACCAATTATGCACAAGACAGTAACACTCACTTGAAGTTGTAAGGAAAGAGTATTATATCTTTCTTCCATTTATTACCAACGATCGTAGCAAGTTGGCCTCGGTATCTTCGGCATGAAATTCAACCTCATATGCATCTATGAGATTTGTGTTAATGAACCCAATATCACCGACTTGTCTTTTCTTCAATTCGGCGATCTTCAATCTGCATAATATAGTGAGGATAATTATAAATACATGCAATGAAAGAGCTGACCTATATAGAGAGACTTAATGACAGAAGTAGTACTACTTACAAACAGTAGCAGGTGACCGTTGCTTTATCAAGGGCCAGTTGATTGAAAAACTGAAAGAACTCCTCAAATGGAACATGCAACAGTTCAATTCCAACGAGGTCATGCTCCTTTTTAACTCTCAGATACAAAGTATTTCTCCCCCCAGACTCTCTGCAGGTTTGCATGTACCAATCATGGAATCTTCGCATCATCGTCGTTAGAGATCTTTCATCTTTGACGAGAGGCTTCCCGTACTCGTATCTGTGTATCTGCACCTCCAAGAAATCATAATGTACATTGTCGGGTAGGTAATCTCCAAGATTGCTATAACCGGGCACCATCCTCGGATCATTAGCGACGATGTCGCTAGGCATCTTGAGCGGGGGGGGGGGGGCACGATTGCTTCGCGTGTTCGCCGAGCTAGGCAATTTGTTTCCCAGCTCGTCGTTCTTTCATCCTTTGATCACTGACAGTACTTCCTGACCACTCTGCTTCGACAAATGCCTTTCCAATAATGCGCTCCTAGTTGCCTTTCGGCGGAGACTTGGGTGGTTTTCTCAGGGTAGCTAGAGTGCGCTTCGCTTTCACCGGATCTACCTTCTCCTCCGAAGGTGGATGTCCCTGTGCTTTCAACCCTTGAAACCAGTCCTTCACTTCGGTTCGCGCGATCTTCGCGTTCTCCTCCGGGGTCATCTCGTATGGTAACTTCTCTGGAGTCTTCAGAGAAGGAACGAATCTGGTCAGCTCTTTCTTCCACCTCCTGAATAGGTTTGCCATCTTCTTAAGAGCAAAAGACTTGATTAATTGCTCTTTGACTGGCTTCTCCGGATCATCCTCTGGCGGTAGGGTGAAATTTGACTTCAGCTCAGTCCAAAGATCATTTTTCTGCATATCATTGACATAAGACACCTCAGGGTCTTCTTTAGCCGGCTTTAACCATTACTGGATGCTGATCGGGATCTTGTCCCTAACCAGAACCCCGCACTGAGCAACAAATGCGTTCTTTGTCTGGATGGGTTCAATCGGTTGGCCGTCGCACACGATTTCTATGATCTCAAACCTTTCATCCGAGCTCGACTTTTTCTTCGGTCCTCGTCTCTTTACCGAAGTTGTGCTCGATCCGGAGGGCTAGAAAAAAGAACAAAGACGAGAGTTAATTAATATGTGTACATACCAAAACAATGAATGCATCAATTAGCTAGTCAGCACAGGCTTAACTAATATATATACCTGGCCGGACTCGGTTCGGTCACTGGAGCCGTCATCACGGTCTCCTTCTTGCACCGGCATTAGGTCACCGGAGCCGTCCTCACGGTCTCCTTCTTGCACCGGCATTGGGTCACCGGAGCCATCATAATCATAGCCAGCTGCTTCTTCACCCTCTCCTTCCAGACCATCGGTGTCGTTGAGAAACAACAAGCAGACGACATCACTTCCTTGTGCGATTATGTCCCCCAACAATGGTTCTTTTGCTTCGTCTCGGGGGGTGTCCATAGTTTCTACAAATATTTACAACATGGCAATTATTATTCAAACATGACAGATGGATATATTAGTGGCAAGCGTAGAACTAGCTAGCTAATCACAGTAAGGAATCATATTAATTAGTGGCCTCTCGCTGCTTCTCTAGGGTTTGGGGTGGCCTCGACAACGCTTCAAGGGTTTGGAGTGGCATCGAGAACGCTTCAAGGAGGGGGTAATATTGACAACGACGACATACGTACATGGGAAAATAATGTTATCGTGGAGGGGGTATATCGACCCCCCCCCCACATGTTGAAGTTATCGGGGAGGGGGTATATCGACCCCCCCACATGTTGAAGTTATCGGGGAGGGGGTATATATCAACCCCCCCACGTGTTGAAGTTATCGGGAGGGGGTATATCGACCCCCCCTAGTGTTGAAGTTATCGGGAGGGGGTATATCGACCCCCCCCCACGTGTTGAAGTTATCGGGAGTTTATATCGACACGACATACGTACATGGGAAATAATATTATCGGGGAGGGGGTATATCGACCCCCCCCACGTTTGAAGTTATCGGGAGGGGGTATATCGTCCCCCCTCGTGTTGAAGTTATCGGGAGGGGGTATATCGACCCCCCCCCACGTGTTGAAGTTATCGGGAGTTTATATCGACACGACATACGTACATGGGAAAATAATATTATCGGGGAGGGGGTATATCGACCCCCCCCCCTCGTGTTGAAGTTATCGGGAGGGGTATATCAACGACGACAGACCCGATAAAACATAAGAAAACGAAGAATAAATAAAAAGAGGAGAAGAAGAAAGGAATAGAGGAGAAGATCAAAGAAAAAAAAGAAGAAAAAAAGAGGAGAAGAAGAAAGGAATAGAGTAGAAGAAGAAAAAATAGAAATTTTTTCTATTTTTTCTTCTTCTCCTCTATTCCTTTCTTCTGCTCCTCTTCCTTTTCTTCTTTTTTCCTCTTCTTATTTACTTCTCCTCTTCTTCTTTCTTTCCTCTTCTTATTTTCTTCTTTCCTATCCTTCTTTTTCTAAAATTGTAACTTTTGCATATATAAAACTTTTCTAAAATTGTAACTTTTGCATATATAAAACTTTTCTAAAATTGTAACTTTTGCATATATAAAACTTTTCCATGGATCATCATTTCTCATATATATCGAATATATATCCATTGTCATACATAAAAACTTTCTATATATGAACAAAAAACTTTCTATGAACAAAAATATATTTTTAACATATATATTTAGCATATTCTAGCCACATACACATATACATTATAGCCACATACACATATACATCACATATGAACAAAAAAATTAAACTAATAAAAATAAAAATACATATAGCCACATATGAACAAAAACATATAGCCACATACATACACATATACATTATATATATATATATATATATATATGAAGAAAAATATTAAACTAATAAAAAACAGAGCCAGGCGGCGGCTCACAGCGCGGGGGAAGACGAGGGCGTCGGCGCGCGGGGGCCGGACATGGCAGGGGCAGGGCGACAGCGATGAGGAGTGGGCGGCAACGGCGAGCCCGTGGCAGGGGCTCGGGGCGCGGGGCGGCGCGCGCGAGCAGGGGAGCTCGAGGCGACGGCGGGGGCGGCGAGGGCGCCGGCGCGCGAGGGAAGGATGGGGCAAGGGCAGGGCGACGACGACGAGGAGCGGGCGGCGACGGCGAGCACGGGGCAGGGGCGCGGGGCGACGGCGACGGAGAGCACAGGCAGCTTGGTGGCGTCGAGGAGGTCGGCGTCGTCGTGGGCAACTGGCGAGGGAAATCTGGAAATTTCCCAAGTGTTGCTTATATAGCAAAGGCTTTGGTCCCGGTTCATGGCACAAACCGGGACCAATGCCCTCTTTAGTCACGGTTGGTGCCACCAACCGGGACCAAAGGATCCGGTTCGTGGCACAAACCGGGACCAATGCCCCCTTTAGTCCTGGTGGGTGCCTCCAACCGGGACCAAAGGCCGGATCCTTTGGTCCCGGTTGGTGGCACCAACCGGGATTAAAGGGGGCATTGGTCCCGGTTTGTGCCACGAACCGGGACCAATGCCCCCCTTTAGTCCCGGTTGGTGCCACCAACCGGGACCAAAGGCCTTGTGCTGCCCCGCGCGAAAACTTTAGTCCCACCTCGCTAGCTGAGAGTGGTTTATAAGTGCTGTTGCGCCTTCCCTCTCGAGCTCCTCTCAATTGCAGGCTTTCGGGCCTAACCTTGCGTTGTGTGCCTGTGGGCCTACTAGGCCTCCTGCGGGCCTGAATCCTGGCCCATGGTAGGGTTTCTTGTCGTATTCAGGCCGTGGGGGCCCAGTAGGTGGCACTTTTTTGTTTTTTGTTTTCTTTGTTGCTTTATATATTTTATTTTGTTTCTACTTACAACAAAATACTTATTGTTGCTATTTTTATTTTTTTTCCAGTTTTTGTTTTGTTTTCTGCATTATTTATTTTCTTTTGTTTTTTGCCTTATTTTTTAATTCATTTTGCTTTTAGTTTTAGAAAAATTATAAACTTTCTGTTAGTGCCATTAGTTTTCAAATTTGAAAACACTTTTCTTTGTTTTTTTGTTTTCTTTGTTGCTTTATTTATTTTATTTTGTTTCTACTTGCAACAAAATACTTATTGTTGCTATTTTTATTTTTTTCCCAGTTTTTTGGTTTTGTTTTCTGCTTTATTTATTTTCTTTTTTTTGCTTTATTTTTTAATTATTTTCTCTTTTAGTTTTAGAAAAATTATAAACTTTCTGTTAGTGTCATTAGTTTTCAAATTTGAAAACACTTCTTTTGTTTTTTGTTTCCTTTGTTGTTTTATTTATTTTATTTTGTTTCTACTTAAAACAAAATACTTATTGTTTCTATTTTTATTCTTTCCCCAGTTTTTTTGTTTTGTTTTCTGCATTATTTATTTTCTTTTATTTTATGCTTTATTTTTTAATTCTTTTTGCTTTTAGGTCAGCAAAATTATAAACTTTCTGTTAGTGCCATTAGTTTTCAAATTTGAAAACACTTTTTTTGTTTTTTTGTTTTCTTTCTTGCTTTATTTAATTTATTTTGTTTCTACTTACAACAAAATACTTACTGTTGCTATTTTTATTTTTTCTAGTTTTTTTGTTTTGTTTTCTGCATTATTTATTTTCGTTTGTTTTTGCTTTATTTTTTAATTATTTTTTGCTTTTAGTTTTAGAAAAATTATAAACTTTCTGTTAGTGTCATTAGTTTTCAAATTTGAAAACACTTTTTTTGTTTTTTTGTTTCCTTTGTTGCTTTATTTATTTTATTTTGTTTCTACTTAAAACAAAATACTTATTGTTGTCATTTTTATTTTTTTCCCCAGCTTTTTTGTTTTGTTTTTTGCATTATTTATTTTCTTTTGTTTTATGCTTTATTTTTTAATTCTTTTTGCTTTTAGGTCAGCAAAATTATAAACTTTCTGTTAGTGCCATTAGTTTTAGAAAAATTATAAACTTTCTGTTAGTGCCACTAGTTTTCAAATTTGAATAGTTAAAATTAAATTCTTTGAAATTTGTGTGAATCACAAGTTTGTGATTAACTTTAATAAAAAATGAACATAGATGCGTCTATAGAGAAAATTCAACATAAATTCATAATCAATTTCTATGAATTTCAGAGAAATGCACTATGAATTTAGGTCAAATTCCCTGTATAGGGGCATCTATTTTCACTTTGAGAGGAGCTCAACAAGGCAGAGAGGGACGGGCTTATAAACCGGTGTGAGCGCCCTTCGGTTGGCGAGGTGGGACTAAACTCTGAGCGCAACGAGGACGAACCCTTTAGTCCCGGTTTGTGGCACAAACCGGGACTAATGGTCATGGGCCAGGGGCGAGGCGCATTGGTCCCGGTTCGTGCGTGGAACCGGGACCAAAAGGTCCAGACGAACCGGGACCAATGGCCCACGTGGCTGCCCTCTTGAGAGTGTTCTTGGTGAGAACATAGTTGACAAGGAGCGAACCGAGATTAATGGTATTACGAGGGCCAAACCATAAGACATTAAAGCATTTCAAATGAACTCTGAAAAAGTTGGCATAGCATGTGCATGTACAAAACGGACAATGGTATCATACTCGTCTGTTACAAAGTTGGCATGGTATCATCATAATAGTTGCGGGAGAAAGTCTTCACTTTTTCTTTGCTTGTGTCATTTGCTTATTGCGCCGTAACCATGAATAATCTTCATCGTTTATCAGGATGCTTGGGTCAGCCTTGACTTTGAAGGGAGGAATTTCATGAAACTTTTCATAATCTTCAGACATGTCTGTCTTGCCCTCCACTCCCAGGATGTCCCTTTTCCCTGAAAGAACTATGTGGCGCTTTGGCTCATTGTATGATGTATTCGCTTCCTTATCTTTTCTTTTTCTCGGTCTGGTAGACATGTCCTTCACATAGATAACCTGTGCCACATCATTGCCTAGGATGAACGGTTCGTCAGTGTACCCAAGATTTTTCAGATCCACTGTTGTCATTCCGTACTGTGGGTCTACCTGTACCCCGCCTCCTGACAGATTGACCCATTTGCACTTAAACAAAGGGACCTTAAAGTCATGTCCATAGTCAAGTTCCCATATGTACACTATGTAACCATAATATGTGTCATTTCCCCTCTCAGTTGTTGCATCAAAGCAGACACCGCTGTTTTGGTTGGTGCTCTTTTGATCTTGGTCAAACGTGTAAATGTATTTCCGTTTATCTCGTATCCTTTGTAAATCAATACAGTCAAAGATGGGCCCTTGGACAACAAGTACAGATCATCACAAACAGTGTTGTCACCTCTGAGACGTCTTTCCAACCAACTGCTGAAAGTCCTGATGTGTTCACATATAATCCAGTCGTCGCACTGCTCCGGGTGTTTGGAGCGCAGACTGTTCTTGTGTTTATTGACATACGGGGTCACCAAGGTAGAGTTCTGTAGAACTGTGTAGTGTGCTTGAGACCAAGAATATCCGTCCCTGCATATTATTGAGTCCCTTCCAAGTGTGCCTTTTCCAGTCAGTCTCCCCTCATACCGCGATTTAGGGAGACCTATCTTCTTAAGGCCAGGAATGAAGTCAACACAAAACCCGATGACATCCTCTGTTTGATGGCCCATGGAGATGCTTCCTTCTGTCCTAGCGCAGTTATGGACATATTTCTTTAGGACTCCCATGAACCTCTCAAAGGGGAACATATTGTGTAGAAATACGGGCCCCAGAATGACAATCTCATCGACTAGATGAACTAGGACGTGCGTCATGATATTGAAGAAGGATGGTGGGAACACCAGCTCGAAACTGACAAGACATTGCGCCACATCACTCCTTAGCCTTGGTACGATTTCTGGATCGATCACCTTCTGGGAGACTGCATTGAGGAATGCACATAGCTTCACAATGGCTAATCAGATGTTTTTCGGTAGAAGCCCCCTCAATGCAACCGGAAGCAGTTGCGTCATAATCACATGGCATTCATGAGACTTTAGGTTCTGGAACTTTTTCTCTGGCATATTTATTATTCCCTTTATATTCGACGAGAAGCCAGTCGGGACCTTCATATTGAGCAGGCATTCAAAGAAGATTTCTTTCTCTTCTTTCATAAGAGCGTAGCTGGCAGGACCTTCATACTGCTTCGGAGGCATGCCGTCTTTTTCGTGCAAATGTTGTAGGTCCTCCCGTGCCTCAAGTGTATCTTTTGTCTTTCCATACACGCCCAAGAAGCCTAGCAGGTTCACGCAAAGGTTCTTCGTCACGTGCATCACGTCAATTGAAGAGCGGACCTCTAGGTCTTTCCAGTAGGGTAGGTCCCAAAATATAGATTTCTTCTTCCACATGGGTGCGTGTCCCTCAGCATCATTCAGAAGAAATCGACGATGGCCCAGGTACACATTCTTCCTGCATTTGTCCAGGTATATACTTTCAGTGTCATCTAAACAGTGCGTGCATGCGTGGTATCCTTTGTTTGTCTGTCCTGAAAGGTTACTAAGAGCGGGCCAATCGTTGATGGTCATGAACAGCAATGCCTTTAGGTTAAATTCCTCATGTCTGTGCTCATCCCACGTACGTACACCGTTTCCATTCCACAGCTGTAAAAGTTCTTCAACTAATGGCCTTAGGTACACATCAATGTCGTTGCCGGGTTGCTTACGGCCTGGGATGAGAACTGGCATCATAATGAACTTCCGCTTCATGCACATCCAAGGAGGAAGGTTATACATACATAGAGTCACGGGCCAGGTGTTGTGATTGCTGCTATGCTCCCCGAAAGGATTAATGCCATCCGCGCTTAAAGCAAACCATACATTCCTTGGGTCCTTTGCAAACTCACCCCACCAGCAAAGCCGCCATGGTGAATGAATCTACTGACGCTAACATCGACTGTGTGCCGTGGACGGAGGCAAGATCGCCAGGTGGTTCACGGAGGTCGCCTCCAAACTCGCCGCTGACCTCCAACGGCCGCCTGGATGGGTGATGCGAAGACGACGGCGTGGGTGGGGGATGCGGGGCGACGGCGTGGGCTATTAAGGGATTTGTGGGGCGATGCTAGATGGGGCGGTATGGAAGAAAGGATGGAGCGACGACACTTGGCGGCGGCGTGGCTGCGGAATCCGGGGCGACGGCATTGGGAGGCGGCGGTGCTGCTTGTAGCTTCACGACGATGGGGATGGTGAGTGCGGCGGCTGAGGGAAGAAAGGTGGGGACTGGATGCGGGGAAGGGGAAATAAATTATAGGGCTGCGTGGCGCTTCTAGTGCCTTCTATCATTTTGCATTTCCCCGCGGCTGCCTCACGCTCTTTCTGGGCCGAAATTTTCAGTCCCGCTAACGTGTATACCGGCAATGATTCTGCCCTTGTTTAGTTTTCAGGGCAGATGCGCTGACGCAGAAGACGGCGGCAGATGGACTGCCCTTATAGGTTAACTATTGCCGGCAGATAGCACGCCCTACAGTTATTTTCCTGGCAGATAAATCTTTCCAGGCAGTGTGAGTGACTTGGATTCTTAACCTTTCCCGGCAGTCGATTGCCCCTAAAGTTTTGCCATGGTGTAGTGTACTATTACTCCACTCATCGACCGCTATCCAGCATGCATCTAGAGTATTAAGTTCAAGAAAATAGAGTAACGCATTAAGCAAGATGACATGATGTAGAGGAACAAATTCATGCAATATGATAAATACCCCATCTTGATATCCTCGATGGCAACAATACAATACGTGCCTTGCTACCCCTACTATCACTAGGAAAGGACACCGCAAGATTGAACCCAAAGCTAAACACTTCTCCCATTGCAAGAAAAACCAATCTAGTAGGCCAAACCAAACTGATAATTCGAAGAGACTTGCAAAGATAACCAATCATGCATAAAAGAATTCAGAGAAGATTCAAATATTGCTCATAGATAATCTTGATCATAAACCCACAATTCATCAGTCTCAACAAACACACCGCAAAAAGAAGATTACATCGAATAGATCTCCACGAGGGAGGGGGAGAACATTGTATTGAGATCCAAAAAGAGAGAAGAAGCCATCTAGCTACTAACTATGGACCCAAAGGTCTGAGGTAAACTACTCACACTTCATCGGAGGGGCTATGGTGATGATGTAGAAGCCCTCCATGGTGGATTCCTCTTCCGGCGGAGCTCCGGAACAGGCCCCAAGATGTTATCCCATGGGTACAGAAGGTTGCGGCGGTGGAATTAGGTTTTCGGCTCCGTATCTGATCGTTTGGGGATACGTAGGTATATATAGGAGGAAGGAGTACGTCGATGAAGCAAAGGGGGGCCCACGAGGCAGGGGGCGCGCCCTGGGGGCGCCCTCCACCCTCGTGACCGCCTCCCTCCTTTCTTGACGGAGGGTCCAAGTCTCCTGGATCATATTTGTTGAGAAAATCACGTTCCCGAAGGTTTCATTCCGTTTGGACTCCGTTTGATATTCCGTTTCTTTGAAACACTGAAATAGGCAAAAAAAACAGCAATTCTGGGCTGGGCCTGCGGTTAATAGGTTAGTCCCAAAAGTAATATAAAAGTGGAAAATAAAGCCCAATATGGTCCAAAACAGTAGATAATATAGCATGGAGCAATCAAAAATTATAGATACATTGGAGACGTACCAATCGGTCAAAATTATCCTTAGTGGAATAAGGAAATGTTTCTCGGTTATGGAGATGACAAAGTGTTCGTCGTAAAGAGTTACGTTGATGCAAGCTTTGACACCAATCTGGATGACTCTAAGTCTCAATCTAGATACATATTGAAAGTGGGAGCGATTAGCTAGAGTAGCTCCGTGCAGAGCATTGTAGACATAGAAAATTTGCAAAATACATACGGCTCTGAATGTGGCAGACCCGTTGACTAAAATTCTCTCACAAGCAAAATATGATCACTCTTTGGGTGTTAATGACATAGAGATGTGAACTAGATTATTGACTCTAGTAAAACCTTTGGGTATTAGTCACATGGAGATGTGAACTAATCACATAAAGATGTGAACTATTGGTGTGAAATCACATGACGATGTGAACTAGATTATTGACTCTAGTGCAAGTGGGATACTGAAGGAAATATGCCCTAGAGGCAATAATAAAGTTGTTATTTAAATATCGTTATATCATGATAAATGTTTATTCTTCATGCTAGAATTTTATTAACCAGAAACTTAGTACATGTGTGAATACATAGACAAAACATAGTGTCCCTAGTATGCCTCTACTTGACTAGCTCGTTAATCAAAGATGGTTAAGTTTCCTGACCATAGACATGTGTTGTCATTTGATGAACGGGATCACAATATTAGGAGAATGATGTGATGGTCAAGACCCATCCGTTAGCTTAGCATAATAATCATTTAGTTGTTTTGCTATTTCTTTCTTCATGACTTATACATGTTCCTCAGACTATGAGATTATGCAACTCCCGAATACCGGAGGAACACCTTGTGTGCTATCAAACGTCACAACAATGTTCCTCAGAGGAACACCTTGAGACCATGAGACTATGAGATTATACATGTTCCTCAGACTATTAGTGGAGTAAAGATGCTCTATAGGTGTCTTCGATGGTGTTTGTTGAGTTGGCATAGATTGAGATTAGGATTTGTCACTCCGTGTATCGGAGAGGTATCTCTGGGCCCTCATGGTAATGCACATCACTATGAGCCCTACAAGCAACGTGGCTAATGAGTTAGTCATGGGATGATGCATTACGGAACGAGTAAAGAGACTTTTTGATAACGATATTGAACTAGGTATGATGATACCGATGATCGAATCTTGGGCAAGTAACATACGGATGACAAAGGGAACAACGTATGTTGTTATGCGGTTTGACCAATAAAGATCTTGGTAGAATATGTAGGAGCCAATATGAGCATCCAGGTTCCGCTATTAGTTATTGACCAGAGATGTGTCTCGGTCATGTCTACATAGTTCTCGAACCCGTAGGGTCTGCACGCTTAACGTTCGATGACGATTTGTATTATGAGTTATGTGATTTGATGAACGGAAGTTTGTTCGGAGTCCCAGATGAAATCACGGACATTACGAGGAGTCTCGAAATGGTTGAGAGGTAAAGATTCATATATTGGAAGGTTGCATTTGGACATCGGAATGGTTCCGAGTGGTTCGGGCATTTTTCCGGAGTACCGAGAGGCTACCGGAACCCCCCGGGGGAAAGATATGGGCCTTATGGGCCATAGGAGGGAGGCTAACCAGCCCACAAGGGGCTGGTGCACCCCCAAACAAGGGAGGAGGCCGAATTGGACTTGGGAAGGGGGCGCCACCTGATGAAGCTATGTACTTAGGGTAGGGGCACGGACCTGTCCTAAGAGCCTTACCCAAGGACATCCAAAGAAGAAATCACCTTTCAATCGACATGAAGGTACCCACTCGACGTGTTAAAGACACTCGACCAGGAAGTATCACTCGACCACGAAGCCAACGACTCGACCATCAGGAGACCTAAAGTCACTCCGCAGGCAAACGGTCGGTCATTAAGTAGTCTTTATGGTCATTATAACACTTTAATAGGGGCGTTATCAGTAACGTCTAAACCTTAATGTACCTTAAACCCTGTATTACTGAGGGAAGGAGAGGGCTGTCGAGCTCTATATAAGCCACCCCCTCCTCAGTATCAAGGGTTCGCACCCCTGTTATTCATACACACATAATCCAGTCGACCGCCTCAGGGCACCGAGACGTAGGGCTTTTACTTCCTCTGAGAAGGGCCTGAACTCGTATATCTTTGTGTGCTTACAGCTCCTGCATAGCTAGGATCTAGCCTCTCCATACTAACCCCCCTACATCACTGTCAGACTTAG
Organism: Aegilops umbellulata; assembly: GCA_032464435.1. Classification (NCBI taxonomy): domain Eukaryota; kingdom Viridiplantae; phylum Streptophyta; class Magnoliopsida; order Poales; family Poaceae; genus Aegilops; species Aegilops umbellulata. Next base: position 355,623,265 of record CP136059.1, on the reverse strand, counting down.
AACCACGACAGTTGGCGCCCACCGTGGGGCAGGAATCTTAGCGCTTGATTGTAGGAGTTGCAGTTTTTCCCGATCGCCTTGATCATGGTTTCATGCGGAGTTTTGGTGGAGGGCCGCGAGATCCGTCTCGGCGCGCTCACGTTTATCGCCGACGACTCCGCCTGGCTTCATGAGGCTCCGCTCGACATCGACGCGCTCCCCGTCCGCGGGGCGACGCACTTTCGCGCGTGTGTTCGCGGCGTTCTCTTACGGCAGCCGTCGACCCAGTATCAGTCGGCCACCCCACAAGTCGCGGCAATCGAGCCCGACGAATCTCTCTACGGCCTGTTCGATCTGTCGACTGGCTCCGCAGAGACCGCATCCGAATGCGACAGCAGCGACCCTGCAGCGGAGGTTCTGGCGATTGATGGGACACGCAGCCCTCCTGGTTTTCCCCGTACCGATGGAGGCGTGGGTGGGGGCGACTCAGCGCATCCTCGAGCCTCTCACGTCGCAGCAGCGAGAGGAGCTTCGCCGCCGGAACATGGATGCACTCCACACTCCTATCGTAGGAGAAACGCCCGAGGCCCGAGCCTTGGAGGACGCGCGCTTGGCTAACTTGGCCGAATGCACTCGACTGGAAAATCTCCAGCGTGCACTCGACGAGAAAGCGCGTCAGCGGGCTCCCGAGTCCAGTCGACGCCAGCTCTTCCCGCCTACGCAGGTATATCAAACTCCCGTTCAGTATTTGGTGGCTGCGGCCCGAATAGCAAAATCAATTCAGCCTTCACAGTCAGAAGCTGGCAGAGGCTTGTTGCAAATCAGAGCGTTGCTCCGAGCAACGGGAAACCAGAATTCCGCTGTCTCTCAGTCGCGGAATAGGATCCACAGTCGATCCGTTGCAGCAGATACAGTGCAGTCGGCTCACATCCCAGGATCGCCCCGGAGGCGTGAGGGGTGTGGAGACCGGCCAGATCAGTACAGAAGAAATGAGCAGTATGACCATCGATTCGATCGTGATGATCGGCGTCGAGTGCCAACCCCTCCCCCGAGGAGTGGGTCATATGCTCCTCGGCAGCGGGATGACAGACGCCCTCATAGTGTTGGGCAGAGGATTCCAGTTGATCCCAGAGAACCAGGCTTTGACGCGAGGTCCATCCTCGTTCAAGGTTTGGTCGACAGGAACAGGGCTCACAGAGAAGGACCTGACAGAGATGCTCCTACCAGCAGCAGAGTACATGTTTCAGGGCCAGAGTGTTTCAGTTGGGCCATCAGGGCCGCAGGGATTCCTCCCAACTTCAGGTTGGCGACTGGAGTCAGCAAGTTCACTGGTGAGTCTAAGCCTGGCACTTGGCTCGATGATTACCGAGTGGCTGTCCAGATTGGTGGCGGCAATGATGAGGTGGCTATGAAGCATTTGCCTCTCTTGTTAGAGGGCTCAGCCAGAGCGTGGTTGAATCAGCTAGCACCCAGCAGCATCTACACTTGGGAGGACCTCTCCCGAGTGTTTGTCACGACTTTCGAAGGAACATGCAAACGACCGGCAGGCCTTACGGAATTGCGGTCTTGCATGCAGAAGCCGAATGAAACACTGAGGGATTACATCCAGAGGTGGATCACTCTGCATCATACAGTTGAGAATGTACCAGATCATCAAGCAGTTTATGCCTTTAAAGAAGGCGTCAAGAACAGAGAATTGAACCTGAAGTTCGGCCAGACCGGAGAAATGTCTCTGAATCGGATGATGGAAATTGCCACCAAATACGCTAATGGTGAAGATGAAGATCGACTCCAGATCGGCAAGCAGAAAGCAGTCGCCCAGGAAACCGGAGGCAATTCCAGTCGGAAGCAGAAGCGGAAGGCCGAGCCAGCCGCTCCTGGGGAGGCTCTGGCCGTAACCCAGGGAAAATTCAAGGGGAAACCTAAGGGGCCCTGGAACCCCAAGAAAGTCAAAGATCAAGATGGAAACGATGTTTTGGATTTGCCGTGTCACATTCACACCAAGAAAGATGAAGAGGGTAAACTCATTTATCCCAAGCATACCACTCGACAATGTCGGCTCCTGATTCAGCAGTTCCAGGGCAAGCAGTCCAAGGACAAGGAGAAAGAGTCAGACAAAGTTGAGGATAAGTAAGAGAGTGACGACGGGTATCCCCAAGTCAATTCCACCTTGATGATTTTTGCTGATGTCGAGAGCAAAAGTTGACTGAAAGTCATTAACCGTGAAGTGAATATGGTTGCCCCAGCAACGCCCAGCTACTTGAAGTGGTCTCAGACTGCCATCACGTTCGACCAGTCTGATCACCCCATGCACATTGCCACCCCCGGGAGGCAAGCACTGGTGGTCGACCCAGTTGTCGAAGGCACTCGACTGACCAAAGTCCTGATGGATGGTGGCAGTGGCCTGAACATTCTGTACGCAGAAACGTTGAAAAGGATGGGCATTTCGATGTCCAGGCTCAGCACCAGTAACATGAGCTTCCATGGAGTCATTCCCGGGAAGAAAGCCGAGTCACTCGGCCAAATTGCTCTTGATGTGGTTTTCGATGATTCGAAGAATTACCGCAAGGAAAAGTTGACATTCGAGGTTGTAGACTTCCAAAGTGCTTATCATGCTATTTTGGGCAGACCAGCTTATGCACGCTTCATGGCTCGACCATGTTACGTGTATCTCAAATTGAAGATGCCTGGCCCTAGAGGTGTGATAACTGTTACGGGCAACCGGAAGAAAGCAGAAGAGTGTTTTCAGAATGGTTCAAAGATTGCTGACGCCCAGATGGCAGTGGTCGAGTTGCAGGTGTATTAGAAGACTGCAGATCTGAGTGAATTGCTCCGAGCCAAGAAGCCTGCTTCAGAGTCAGCATTTCAGTCGTCCGGCGAGACGAAGCCAGTTCACATTCACCCGTCTGATCCCAGTGCAGCTCCGACTCACATCTCAACGACGCTCGACTCCAAATAGGAAGAAGCGCTCATCCAGTTCCTCCGTGAGAGCTGGGACATCTTCGCATGGAAGCCCTCTGACATGCCTGGAGTTCCTAGGGGACTGGCTGAGCACCGTCTGCGAGTCGACCCGAAATTTAAGCCTGTGAAAGAACATCTTCGACGGTCCGCCGTCCAGAAGAGGAAAGCCATTGGCAAGGAGGTGGCTCGGCTACTAGCAGCAGAGTTCATCAGAGAGATTTACCACTCCGAGTGGCTCGCCAATGTTGTCATGGTCCCCAAGAAGGACAAGTCCCTTCGCATGTGCATTGACTTCAAGCATATCAATCGGGCCTGCCCGAAAGATCATTTCCCTCTCCCCCGCATCGACCAGATAGTCGACTCGGCCGCGGGGTGTGAGCATTTGTCTTTCCTTGACGCCTATTCAGGATACCATCAGATCCGTCTGTATGGACCTGACAAGATCAAAACAGCTTTCATCACTCCATTCGGATGCTTCTGCTATGTCACCATGCCCTTCGGCCTCAAGAATGCTGGAGCCACGTTCATGAGGATGATTCAGAAGTTCTTTACTCACTCAGATCAGTCGGAACGTGGAAGCGTACATGGATGATATTGTGGTCAAGTCACGGAAAGGTTCCGACCTACTGACTGACCTTGCCGAAACCTTTGCCAACCTCAGGAGGTATGATATCAAGCTCAATCCATCAAAGTGTACATTCGGAGTTCCAGGTGGAAAGTTACTCGGTTTTCTCGTTTCCGAACGAGGAATCGACGCCAATCCTGAAAAAGTTGGCACCATACTCCGGATGAAGCGCCCTGAGCATGTGCACGATGTCCAGAAGCTTACAGGTTGCTTGGCCGCTTTAAGTCGATTCATTTCTCGTCTCGGTGAAAAGGCGTTGCCTCTTTACCGACTGATGAAGAAATCTAACAAGTTCGAGTGGACTCCAGAAGGTGATGCAGCGTTTGCAGACCTCAAAGCTCTGCTCTCCACCCAGCCGGTGCTTGCTGCCCCAATCAGTAAAGAGCCTCTGCTGCTTTACATTGCGGCCACGGGACAAGTTGTCAGTACAGTACTTACGGTCGAGCGGGAAGAAGAAGGAAAGGCCTTCAGAGTTCAGCGCCCAGTATATTATGTGTCTGAAGTTTTGACTCCTTTGAAGCAAAGATATCCCCACTACCAGAAGCTTGTATATGGGATTTACATGACCACGAAGAAGGTTGCACACTACTTCTCTGACCATTCCATTACAGTCGTCAGCGATGCTCCACTATCAGAGATTTTGCACAACAGAGATGCAACTGGTCGAGTGGTGAAGTGGGCGATTGAACTCCTTCCCTTAGATATCAAGTTCGAAGCAAAGAAGGCTATCAAGTCCCAAGCAATTGCAGATTTCGTCGCCGAGTGGATTGAACAGCAAATTCCGACTCAAGTTCACTCGGAGCACTGGACCATGTTCTTCGATGGATCTAAGATGCTGAATGGTTCCGGTGCTGGGGTAGTACTGGTCTCCCCCCGAGGAGATAAGCTCAGCTACGTTCTCCAGATTCACTTCGATTCCTCCAACAATGAAGCAGAATATGAAGCACTTTTGTATGGGCTGCGCATGGCCATTTCACTCGGCGTCCGTCGCCTCATGGTCTATGGCGACTCAGATTTGGTGGTTAATCAGGTGATGAAGGAGTGGGACGTCAGAAGCCCAGCTATGACTGGCTACTGCAACGCAGTAAGAAAGCTGGAAAAGAAGTTCGAGGGGTTAGAGCTTCATCACATCCCCCGACTGAAAAATCAAGCAGCTGATGATTTGGCAAAGATAGGCTCCAAGAGAGAAGCCATTCCTAGCAATGTGTTCTTGGAGCACATCCACTCGCCATCAGTCCAGGAGGATCCTTTTACAGAGGAACCCCCGCAGCCGAAAAGTGCCACAGATCCGACTGAAGTCGAAATTCCTGCTGTGGTCGACCTAATCATGGAAGTCTTGGCAATCACTCCCGACTGGACAGTACCGTACATTGCTTATATCTTGAGGAAAGAACTCCCAGAAGACAAGGAAGAGGCTCGACAGATCGTCCGTCGATCCAAAGCCTTCACGGTCATAAAGGGACAGTTATACAGAGAAAGCGCAACTGGGATCGGTCAGAAGTGCATAACGCCAGAGGAAGGTCAGATAATCCTTGACGATATCCACTCGGGGACCTGTGGTCACCATGCGTCCTCTTGGACCATTGTGGCTAAAGCATACCGAGCGGGTTTTTACTGGCCTAGAGCAAATGAAATGGCGAAAGAGATAGTAGACAAGTGTGAAGGTTGCCAGTTCTACTCCAACATGTCGCACAAGCCAGCATCAGCCCTGAAGACCATTCCACTCGTCTGGCCCTTCGCTGTTTGGGGACTGGACATGGTTGGACCTCTGAGAACAGGCAGGAGCGGATTCACACATGTGCTTGTAGCAGTCGACAAGTTTACCAAGTGGATTGAAGCTAAGCCTATCAAAAATCTGGACGCTAGCACTGCTATCAGTTTCATCAGGGAGCTAATATTCAGATATGGAGTCCCACATAGCATCATCACAGACAATAGGTCAAACTTCGATTCAGACAGGTTCAGAGTGTTTTGTGCCTCTCAAGGCACACGAGTTGACTATGCCTTGGTCGCGCATCCCCAGTCGAATGGACAAGCTGAAAGGGCAAATGGTCTAATTCTAAAAGGACTAAAGCCTCGATTGATGCGTGATCTCAAGCACGCAGCAGGCGCTTGGGTCGACGAGCTTCCATCAGTTCTGTGGGGATTGAGGACCACCCCGAACCGGTCGACTGGAAGAACTCCGTTCTTTCTGGTTTACGGAGCCGAAGCAGTGCTGCCGAGCGATCTACTTCACAATGCACCCCGAGTCGAGCTTTACACCGAGGATGAAGCAGAACAAGCCCGGCAGGACGCAGTCGACCTCCTAGAGGAGGAGAGAGAAATGGCTATGATCAGGTCTACCATCTATCAGCAAGACTTGCATCGGTTCCACGCCAGAAACGTGAAGAGTCGAGCCTCCCAAGAAGGAGATTTGGTCCTCCGAGTGGATCAACAGAAACCACACAAACTTGCTCCCACTTGGGAAGGCCCCTTCATCGTCACCAGAGTCCTCCACAACGGAGCATATCACCTTTACAATGTCGATCGCTGGATCGACGAGCCTCGAGCTTGGAATGCGGAACTACTCCGCCCATTTTACACTTGACTTCTCACTCGAATGAGATGTAATAAGAAAAAAAACTTTTGTAGTTTATGTTTATCAAAGGCAAGAGTGTTCCAGTTCTTCCTATGTTTGCTGTCACTTTTGTTTGCGTACGAAATCCCCCAGTGGATGGCTTAGCTGCGAATCCGTTTCGCCTAAGTCTGCAAAAAAATCCTACCGAGTGGCGAGCCAGACTCTCACTCGGGGCTTAGCTGCAGCCCAGTGCTCGCCTAAGTGTTTGAAATCCTATCGAGTGGCGAGCCAGACTCTCACTCGGGGGCTTAGCTGCAGCCCAGTGCTTGCCTAAGTATTTGAAATCCTACCGAGTGGCGAGCCATACTCTCACTCGGGGGCTTAGCTGCAGCCCAGTGCACGCCTAAGTGTTTGAAATCCTACCGAGTGGCGAGCCAGACTCTCACTCGGAGGCTTAGCTGCAGCCCAGTGCTCGCCCAAGTGTTTGAAATCCTACCGAGTGGCGAGCCAGACTCACACTCGGAGGCTTAGCTGCAGCCCAGTGCTCGCCTAAGTGTTTGAAATCCTACCGAGTGGCGAGCCAGACTCACACTCGGAGGCTTAGCTGCAGCCCAGTGCTCGCCTAAGTGTTTGAAATCCTACCAAGTGGCGAGCTAGACTCACACTCGGAGGCTTAGCTACAGCCCAGTGCTCGCCTAAGTGTTTGAAATCCTACCGAGTGGCGAGCCAGACTCACACTCGGAGGCTTAGCTGCAGCCCAGTGCTCGCCTAAGTGTTTGAAATCCTACCGAGTGGCGAGCCAGACTCACACTCGGAGGCTTAGCTGCAGCCCAGTGCTCGCCTAAGTGTTTGAAATCCTACCGAGTGGCGAGCCAGACTCACACTCGGAGGCTTAGCTGCAGCCCAGTGCTCTCCTAAGTGTTTGAAATCCTACCGAGTGGCGAGCCAGACTCACACTCGGAGGCTTAGCTGTAGCCCAGTGCTCGCCTAAGTGTTTGAAATCCTACCGAGTGGCGAGCCAGACTCACACTCGGAGGCTTAGCTGCAGCCCAGTGCTCGCCTAAATGTTTGAAATCCTACCGAGTGGCGAGCCAGACTCACACTCGGAGGCTTAGCTGCAGCCGAGTGCTCGCCTAAGTGTTTGAAATCCTACCGAGTGGCGAGCCAGACTCTCACTCGGGGGCTTAGCTGCAGCCCAGTGCTCGCCTAAGTATATAAAAATCTTACCGAGTGGTGAGCCAGACTCCCACCCGGAGGCTTAGCTGCAGCCCAGAGCTCGCCTAAGTGTTTAAAATACTACCGAGTGGAGAGAAAACCTCCCACTCAAAGGCTTAGCTGCAGCCCAGAGCTCGCCTAAGTGTTTAAAATCCTACGGAGTGGAGAGCAAACCTCCCACTCGGAGGCTTAGCTGCAGTCCAAGCACTCGCCTAAGAATATAAAAATCCTACCGGGTGGAGAGCAAACCTCCCACTCGGGGGCTTAGCTGCAGCCCAGTGCTCGCCTAAGTGTTTAAAATCCTACCAAGTGGAGAGCAAAACCTCCCACTCGGAGGCTTAGCTGCAGTCCAAGCACTCGCCTAAGAATATAAAAACCCTACCGAGTGAAGATCAAGCCTCCCACTCGGGGGCTTAGCTGCAGCCCAGTGCTCGCCTAAGTGTTTAAAATCCTACCGAGTGGAGAGCAAACCTCCCACTCGGAGGCTTAGCTGCAGCCCAGTGCTCGCCTAAGAATATAAAAATCCTACCGAGTGGAGAGCGAACCTCCCACTCGGGGGCTTAGCTGCAGCCCAGTGCTCGCCTAAGTGTTTAAAAAAACCTACTGAGTGGAGAGCAAACCTCCCACTCGGGGGCTTAGCTGCAGCCCAGCGCTCGCCTCAGTACGGGTCACGTCCCGACCCGCAAAGACGGCACGATGCGAATCGACTGTTACCTTTTTCTTCGACGCTGCACCACAAATACAAAGTTATTTCGAGTGAAGATCAAGTTCCACTCGACGGATAATTTACGAAGATATTCAACGGTAAATCAAGTTCGGATAAGACCCAAAGGTCCCAGACCTCAGATCAAAGTACTTGAGCCCTCGGCTCGACAGAGTTTAACGATTACAGAATCCACTCGGCATTCCGAGGCAAATTTAAAGTGAAGCATAAAAGTTTTTTACTCCTCCGGCGGAGGACTGGAAGGGGCAACGAACTCATCCAAGTCGATCCCGTCTGCAATTCGAGTGGCAGCAGCAATGAAAGTCTCCATGAAGTCTTGAAAGCTGAGCTTCTTGGTATTGGCAACCTGAATGGCAGCCAACTTCTCCTCTCGCACCTCCTTACAGTGGACGCGAACCAGAGACAGGGCAACATCAGCGCCACACCTCGCAGAGGACTTCTTCCATTCTGTCACTCGACCAGGGACGTCGTTCAGTCGAGTCATCAGGGACTCGAGATCATTCGTAAGCGTCTCCCTGGGCCAGAGGGACGTGTCGATCCGCGACACTCCAACCTTCAGTCGAGCCAGATAGTCCACCACGCTAGCAATGCGGGATTCCAGGCGGAGCACATTCATAGCGGCCTCGTCCTTCATGAGTGAATTGGCGGGGTCCAAGCTTGGCTCCAGTCGATTGGTTTCCTCTTCAAAGTTCTGGCAGAATTCTACAAATAACAATTCAAGTATAAAGCAATCGATCTACACAAGTTTGGTTACTGCAAGCCAGTCGGGTGAAAATGGGTACCTTCAAGCACGATGAACAACTTCTTGGCAAGTCCCCCAAGATAAACCTCAAGATCGTTCTTCTTCCCCGCCAGTTCGCCTGCCTTGTCATTCAGAGCAATCTTGTCGTTCTTCAGCCGGCTGACCTCCTTATTAGCTGCGTCAAGAGCAGCTTTCAGTCTGGAGTTCTCCTGTTCAAGAGTAGAGACTGAAGCCAGCTTTTCTTCAGCAAGCTTTGTTTTGTTCAAGGCCTCCTTCTGCGCTTCGGCAAGGTCTTGATCCTTCTTCTTCAGAGCTTCCTCCAGTTGATCTGCAGCACGTCGAGTGCGTTTAACATCAAGGATTGGCAAAAAGGGAAAAGTCACTCGTCAAGAATGGTAGACCTCACCAGCCATACCTTTTGCCTCTTCTCGAGCCTTCTGCAAGTTCTCTTGAGCAAGTTTTAAGTCGAGGTTGAGCTGGATCTGTTGGTCCTTTAACTCAGTGAAGCGAGCCGCAAGTTCATAGGATTTCTGCGAAGAAACCAGTCGACAAACGTCAAGGATAGGTTGCTTCTGAGTAACCAAGAGACAATAGTAGCGTTTCTAAGACTACAGCCGAATCAAAACATTCGACAGCAGTCTCGGGGACTACACCCAGTGGGTGCACTCAGCGTGCCCCCACTGGTTCGACCAAAAAAAAGTCGACTGCCCGTAGTCGACTGCATACAGTTCCATTCGACATGGACCGACCAGACCGAGTGAAGAAGTACAAATACAACAACACAATATAAAGACTACAGTCGACTGCCAGCAGTCCACCGTAGTCTCGGGGACTACACCCAGTGGGTGCACTTAGCGTGCCCCCACTTGACCAAAGGCTGACAGACACACCCAGTGGGTGTACATATATAAAGATCTTCGGAAAAGAGATTCTTTGAACAGCATATTGCAACAGACCAAGTGTCGAGTCGACTGACCTGGATGTTGCTCTAAAGAGCCGAACTTGCGTCATACGCTGCTTGGCTAGCGTCCCGAGCCACTTTCACTTGCTCCATCATGATACCCGTCTGGCGTATAGCCTCTTTTGCAGCACCCACTTGGTCCTCTGGGACAGGATATGTAGCAAAAAGCGAAGGCGGATTTGCAGTCGACGCCGAAGGCCGCACGCTCGTCAGAGGTTCAGCAAAAGTCACGGAAGTCCGAGTGGTATCACCACCGTCCCGAACTACAGCCTCAGACACCGGAGCAGATTGGGGGGTCTTGCCAGTCGATGCCCTCCGGTTCCTTCTTACTCTCAGCGGCTCGTCGTCTTGATCGTCTGGTAGGTTGATAACATGAGGGGGAGCTGAAAGAAAAGTCAATCGACCAGAGTTACGAGAAACATTCAATCGACCGAAGACAGAACATCGGTAATTGTACCTGGATTAGAAGTAACAGCATCTTCCATCTCTTGATCTCCGCCCTTGGCAGAGATCTCAGAAGTAGCAGCACTACAAATTTCGGAAGTCAGTCAGTTGGCTCGATGAATCGACCAAGGATCCGTCCACAGTCAACAAAAGAAAACAAGTACTATTATTACCCAGAAATAGTGGGGACAGTCATCTTCATCTTGGGCAGAGCCTTGAGCGGCTTGGATGGCGTCGCGCGTGGGTGCTTGGGAGCCTTCTCAGTCGGCGTAGGGGAAGAGGTCCGAGGGCGTTTCGACGACTGCCCAACAGGAGCAGTCGCCTTACCACGTTTCCTCGCGGGATCGTGCGTAAGCTTGGATCGCCTCTCCAAGCGAGGGGTTCAACTTCCTCCTCCTCCTCTTCGCTGTAGTCGACGTCGTCGTCTCCCTCCCCTTCGCCATCGGATTCACACTCACCATGTTCGTCTCCGCTTTCACCTCCGCTCGCCTCCCCTTCCTCAATCGGCTCCTGTGCCCCGTTGGGCGTCGAGTACATCTCAGTAGTTTCCTGGGAAACAACAGACAAAACAAAAGTCAGTCGACCAATTCAAAGAAGACAAATGAAGAAAGCAAGATCTCAGTCAGGTGCATAAGGTCGGACCTGGTCCACTTCGTATGTGTTGTCGAGTGGAGGAACCCTCCTGGCTCCTCGGGGATTGTCTTTGTTTCCTGTGATGCTCGACAACCATCCTTCTAGCATCTCATCAGTGACCTCCTCCGGGTGGATCCGAGTGGAGTCGTCAAGACCCGAATACAGCCACATCGGATCATCGCGAGCCTGGAGCGGCTGGATGTGCCTCCTAAGGAAGACCTCCAGCAAGTCCATGCCAGTCACGCCGTCGCGGACGAGCTGAACCACTCGACCAACCAGCACTTTGACTTGGGCCTTTTCTTCTGGCGTCACTTTCAGAGAAGCAGGCTTTTGAGCTCGTCACTTTCAGGGAAGTCCAGTCGACTGACCCGGGGTCACCTGGTCTTTGCAGTAAAACTAGGTCGCCTGCCAACCACGGACCGACTCAGGGAAAGTGATGGATGGAAAGGAGCTTTTTCCCCTCGTCTGGATCGCTAGGCCCCCGCACAGCTGGATCACCTGCGTCCTTTCGTCACTCGACTTGGCCTTTTTGACCGATTGGGAACGGCAAGTGAAGATGTGCTTAAAGAGCCCCCAATGGGGACGGCAACCCAAGAAACCCTCACATAAGGAAATGAAAGCAGCCAGATACACGATAGAGTTGGGAGTGAAGTGGTGGAGCTGCGCTCCGAAGAAATTCAGGAAACTCCGGAAAAAGGGATGAGGAGGCAGAGAAAACCCGCGATCGATATGGGTGGCAAGGAGCACACACTCACCATCAAGAGGTTGGGGCTTGACTTCTCTCCCCGAGAGACTCGCAGCTTCATGAGGGATGACTCCTCCCTCAACCATATCGTCGAGATCTTCCTGCCTCAGCACCGTCGGCATCCAGTCGCCCTGCATCCCGCCTCTGGGCAGAGAAGTCCTTGAGGAAGATCCGCCCCGAGCGGACTTCTTCCCTTTTCCCTGTGCCGCCGCCGCCTTCTTCGCACGCTCCAGGGCGGATGTCTTGTCTTTCGCCATCGTCGCCGAAAAGCTCGAGCGGGCCTATGGCGCTAGGGCGAGAGCGGAGGCGGCGGAGCACTTTGCGAGGAGAGAAGGAAAGAAGAGAACACACTGTTGGAAACCCCGAGCCGGCAGCTTACAAGGGGCCGCTTCCGAGTGGCTGACTGGTAGACCCAGGCTATCCCGTCAAATCCTGTAGCAGACGCGCGCGCGGTACGTGGCTAAAAAGGTGGCGCGGGGATCGAGGAGCTTCCGCCTTATCACATCCGATTACTGCGGCCGCTCCCATCCCGCGCGCTTCCCAAAAATGAAATCCCGCGAAATCCGCGGGTTGCAGAACAATTCGTCAGACAGAAGATCCCTTCCACATTGTCATTCAGAACTCCACGAGCAAGAAAATTCACTCGACGAAAGACTTGGAATGGATCAAGGCGACTGAAAAAAGTTGATAACGTCATCCGTGGCGATTGATCCCAAAACGAGATGCTCATGCAGCGCAAAAGAACCAGTCGGAAAGATCCCTAACTCTTTCTCCACTCTAACCTCGATCCATTCGGGGGCTAATGATGAAGCTATGTACTTAGGGTAGGGGAACGGACCTGTCCTAAGAGCCTTACCCAAGGACATCCAAAGAAGAAATCACCTTTCAATCGACATGAAGGTACCCACTCGACGTGTTCAAGACACTCGACCAGGAAGTATCACTCGACCACGAAGCCAACGACTCGACCGTCAGGAGACCTAAAGTCACTCCGCAGGCAAACGGTCGGTCATTAAGTAGTCTTTATGGTCATTATAACACTTTAATAGAGGCGTTATCAGTAACGTCTAAACCTTAATGTACCTTAAACCCTGTATTACTGAGGGCAGGAGAGGGCTGGCGAACTCTATATAAGCCACCCCCTCCTTAGTATCAAGGGTTCGCACCCCTGTTATTCATACACACATAATCCAGTCGACCGCCTCAGGGCACCGAGACGTAGGGCTTTTACTTCCACTGAGAAGGGCCTGAACTCGTATATCTTTGTGTGCTTACAGCTCCTGCATAGCTAGGATCTAGCCTCTCCATACTAACCCCCCTACATCACTGTCAGACTTAGAACCACGACACCACCCCCCTTTCCTTCTCCTAGTCCCTCTCCTTCCCCTTTCCCCCTCCGGTAGAAGGAAAAAAGGATGGGGCCGAATCCTACTAGGACTGGAGTCCTAGTAGGACTCCCCTCTCCCTGGCGCGCCCCTTGTTGGCCGGCCTCCTCCTCCCCTCCTATATATACGGGGGCAGGGGCACCCGAAAGGCACAACAGACAATCTCTTAGCAATGTGCGGTGCCGCCCTCCACAGTTACACACCTCGGTCATATCATCGTAGTGCTTAGGCGAAGCCCTGCGCCGGTAACTTCGTCATCACCATCACCACGCGTCATGCTGACGGAACTCTCCCTCGGCCTCAACTGGATCAAGAGTTCGAGGGACGTCACCGAGTTGAACGTGTGTTGAACGTGGAGGTGCCGTACGTTCAGTGCTTGGATTGGTTGGATCGCGAAGACGTTCGACTACATCAACGCGTTACTAAACGCTTCCGCTTTCGGTCTACGAGGGTACGTGGACACACTCTCCCCGCTCGTTGCTATGCTTCTCTTAGATAGATCTTGCGTGATTGTAGGTAATTTTTTTGAAATATTACGTTCCCCAACAGTGGTACTACGCGGTTATTTTTCCCTGACAATGTTTAGATCACCCGGAAACCTTTTGATAAATGAATGTAGTCCAAGGACTCTGAGAGTTCCCCTCGTGGATCGCCTTGTGTCGTGCTGAACAAATCGACCGTAGAGTGACCAGCAGGAGAATGAGCATGTCATGCGGGAGTGTTTCCATCAGCGTAAACAACCACTGCTTCATGTTGGGCTCCTGAACAATCATCATTTTATGTGCAAGATCCTCATTCACTAACGCCCAAGTGCACCTTGACAATGTGTACTCTAGAAAAAGCGGTAGGCGTGAGCGGGGCGGTTGGCCTTTGCCTAGTGTCTAGGCGGTGCCTAAGCGCCCTAGGCGCGGCCTAGGCGGTAATATATTTTTGACTCGAAGTGTATTTGTGATTATTATATGGGTGTTGATATGAATTTAGGGCATATAAATAAGTTAATTACCGGCTAGTCCCACTGGAATATAAACTGTTTGGCATATCTGTGCAGTATGTGGCATGATTTCTTGCTTGGGTAGGCAATTCCTTGCTTGCCCTGCCTAGACCTCCATTTATGCCCTAGGCGAGGCGTTTGGCCATTGCCTAGCGCCTAGGCGTGCCTAAGCGCCTCCTAGGCACTGCCTTTTCCAACAGAGACTCTACCAACGAATGTCTCCTGGAATCTGACATCCTACAAAGACCGCACGGTATCCAACATATGCCTATGGGCTCTTACGTCCTCCGTTGGCAGAGAGTGCTTGGACAGCCTCCATAAAAACACTCGCACTTTTGCAGGAACCTTGGTCTTCCATGCCCCCTCTTCGGCATTAGTGGTTGAAGCACCTAGTGAACCCTCCAACCAGGCCTCACAACGTTGCTTGGTGGCCACCAACATTTTGTATGCGTATTTAACTGAAAATGAACTATGTGTCTCGAAGTTCCAACACCAAAAATCGTCCAAGTTTCTCGTACGCAGTGGGATACCTAGAATGACCTTAGCATTCATTGGCATAAATAATTCTTTTATCCTTTGTGAATTCCAGGAGGCCAGAATGGGATCTATCAACTCGGACACAAGCTAAGATGGGTTTGAGAGTAAACACCCATAAGGCCGAAGCATCTCATTCCTGGGTAGCCAATTGTTGGTCCATATATTTGTAGTTGTATCATTCCCGATGCGCCCGATTAAACCTTGTTTGAGAGTGTGTCGACCCTCGATGATGGCCCTCCATATCCGATTCATGTGCCCTCCCAAGGTTGCTTGTAGGAGATCAGTGTTTGGGTAATAGATGCTTTTCGATAAGTGGGCACTTAGGAAATTAGGATCTTGAAATAGACGTCATGCTTGCCTAGCCAACATAGGCAAGTTGAATAGCTCAAAATCTTTAAAACCAAGACCACCCATACCTTTTGGTTGTGTCATTGTTTTCCAGAAGACATAATGAGATTTGCGCTTGCCATCTTTTGAACCCCCACCAAACCTTTCTAATTAACATGTTGGGGTGCTCACATAATTCTTTTGAAAGTTTGAAACATGACATGGAACAGAATGGACTGACTGGGCAACCGCTTTAACTAAAACTTCCTTGCCTGTCGTGGACATAGTATTCTCAATCCATCCAAACACCTTACTCCAAAGACGGTCTTTTTTCTTGCGGAAAAAACTTTCAATCAATTCATCTTCAATCATGGTAGTACAACGAACACTAGAAAAAATAAAAATTACATCAAGATCCGTAGACCATATGGCGACGACTACAAACACTGAAGCGAGCTGAAGGCGTGCCGCTGTCATTGAGGTACTTGAAGGCCTCATTATTTGAAAAAAAATTACGGAAGAACTTCCAATCTATTTATCTTCAATCATGGCAGTACAACGAACATCATGCCTCAGTTTATCTCAAAAAGAAACGAAAAAAAAAACTCCTGCATCTGTGAGTAGAGCGAGATGAGCAGCTTCCGCCGCCCTCCCCGCTCGCCGGCGGCGGCGGCGCCGCTGGACGACGAAGACTTGCTGTCGGAGATCCTTCTCCGCCTCCCCCCTCAGCCCTCCTCCCTCCCACGCGCCTCGCTCGTCTGCAAGCGTTGGCGCTGTCTCGTCTCCGACCCCCGATTCCTCCGCCGATTCCGCCGCCATCACCGCCGCAACCCTCCCCTCCTCGGCTTCTTCTTTGAGGAAGTGACGCCTGCCGGCGGGACCTCCTTCGTGCCAACTCTGGAGCCCCCAAACCGTGTCCCCGTCGGGCGCTTCTCTCTGCAGTTCGACGACGGCGACAACCTCAGGCTCCTCAACTGCCGCCATGGCCTCGTGCTCATCTTGCTCGGGAAGCACAACCAGGCCCTGGTGTGGGACCCTGTCAACGGCGACCAGCACCGCGTCGCCGTTCCCCCAAGCTTCTACATGGCGGCGCCGACCCGGGTCAGAGGGGCAGTGCTCCGGCCTGCCGGAGACATCCACCACTTCCAGGTCGTCTTGATAGGCACGCACAAAGAACAGCATAAACCAGGGATCGCCTGCGTTTACTCCTCGGAGACCAAGGAATGGGGTAATCTTGTCTCAACGCCGCTCCCACCCGAGAATTCTATCTACAGCTTTCGCACCATTGTTTACAGGGGCATGGCTTGCGTCCTGGTTGGGAATTCGCTTTACTGGCTGCTTTCTGAGAGATCAGCTCGCATCCTTGAGTTTGATTTGGATAGGCAGAGGCTAGCTGTGATACATGGGCCAGTGAACATCTGTACCAATAGCAATTGCCAATTCTCAGTTATGAGAGCCGAGGGCGGTGGTCTTGGTTTCCTCTTTCTGTCAGATTTGAACGCCCAGATATGGAGCAGGAAGGATTGTGATGGTGCTGTTTCATGGGTGCTCAGAAGAACCATTCAGCTGGATAAGCTACTTCCCCTCAAACAAGGGATGGGCGGAGTGCCCCTGATACTATTGTTACTAGGGTTGGCTGAGGACAGCAATGTGTTGTTCCTGATGGCAGATGCCGGCATCTTCATGGTCCAGCTTCAGTCATTGCAGTTCAAGAAACTTTCCAAGATCAGCTTCTGGCGTCACCTTCATCCATTCGAAACTGTCTATACTGCAGGTAATTACACTGTGCCCGTACCAAAACCAGAATGCTGCTCACGTCGATCCGTGTTAAGCTAACAATTTCTTGTAGTGTCTCGTACCAGTTATTTCTTTTGCTGCTTGATGATGATCTGTTCATTATATAGCCATATTGTTCTGTAGTATTTTGTTTCAATGCGTCTGTCATGATGTTTTATGTAATTGTTCTGAGCTGGAAAAATATTCGTTAGCGGTATCTACTTTAGTTAAGTGTCATCAGTTCTTTTTTCTGTACCCAGGCGATCTGTATTGTTCTATTGTATTGTGGTTTCTGTGAATAATTATCATTGCCATTGGACTATGTGATTCAAGTCTAGCAAACTGCCTCTATCAGTTTAGTATATGAATATCCATGCAATGATACAATTAACACCAAGAACCAAGTACTTTGTGTAATAACTGAACTAAATGTCATTGTCGCTTGCCTATTCACATATGCAAGAACTATGTAATGTTAGTGACAGTGCATAGCCACAGTGCAGTTTTTTTCCCAAGATGAGATACATAACAGCTGTAAGTTCAAGATAACTAAAACTAAATTGTCAAATAGATAACTCAAGATGCTCATTTGCAAGCAGAAAGCTAGTTATATTTCTGTATCTGTACTGATCTTCTAATAATTGTAAATCCGTAACAGTGACTTGCTTTACATTCTATGAACAAATTGTTCATTTTGTAACTTGGAGGCAAGTCCTGCTGCCAATATCAAGTCCATTTGCACGAGGACTTTATAATGATCTGACTTCCTTTCATATTTTCAGGCCGAATGTATGTAGAGAAAATCTAAGTTGAATTGTCATGATCACATCTGTTGCTAGGATTTATTAGTGTGAGCATATTCCATTATTTTTGTATGCCGTGCAACAAGCTGAAGAATAATTCTAGCTGACTTCTTTCATCTAGTTAGCCAATAGTTTGAGTGTACATGTTCTTCATTTTTACGATATGAAAGAATATATACTCTTTTGAGGAATATGCTTTAAATTTGACTAATGTTGTATCAAACCTGAGTTTTTCTCTCTAAAACTGCACCTGTGAGCCTTATCTTATCTACTTGGTTTTCTAATGGAATGCCATTGGTTGTTTGACTTCTTATCCTTAAGGAAACAGATATTGGCGGTGAACACGATGGAGCTGATGTTTTTGCACAGCACATAGGATAACTGTGTGGTCAGATATGCATAATATGATGTTGACCAGGTAAGCTGCTTGTAATTTAGAGGTTCCCCTGTTTGGAAAAGCTCTATGTCATCGTGAGTATTCTTTGGTTGTTGCTTAAATATGTTCTCCACATATCCCAGTTTGTTAGTCTGAATCTCACATCTGTAGTTGGTTATTGGGCCATTAGCCTGTAGCATTATAGTTTGTCTCATCAAAATTAAATGTTGTAATGGTTTCCATCCACTCCAGTCCAATTTGTTTATTTTAGTCACCATGGTTGCTTAATAATTTGTATTGAACACGTGGTAACAATTTACATTACTAGATTCATCACAAAAACTGCTTTCAGCACGTATTACAGTTTTTTATATTTCACATCGTCTCATATCAGCATTAAAGTACTGGTTAAAGTTTTGTTTATGTGGTGCAGAGGCTTTTAAATTGACCTCTATTTTGGATTTCTCAGTATTTGCCTCGAAGCGAGTTATTTGGACCACCGATCATGTAGCTTCTATTGAGGCCAGAGCAAGAAAATTCAGAATGCGTGACAATAGAACTTGAAGGGCGTGCTACTACAATTTGACTGTCTTATTATTGATGTTATCTGTTTAGAATGTTGGTTTTGTCCAATATTGCTGAGATGATTCAACTTTGAGCTTTTCTGGCACAAGTTCCACAATGCTTATGCTAATGCTTACTGTCTGAATCATATACAATTTCGAGATATATTTAGTGGCTTTTCCATGAATGATTATTACAAATTGGTTTGACTGATGACATTGGTTGCAATGGCTTGCTTGCTGTAGGTTCTTCCATGTTGTGTCGCATGCGCTAGTCAGCGGTGAAGTGGACTTGGAAGAAAGTAATCACTTATTTTGTTTAACTCAGGCCTCTGTTATGTTATTTCTGGAACAACTATCCAGCTGGCATAAAGACGCAATTCACTTGCTGTGATTAATCAGTACTACTCTAAGTTTGGTACTGCTTGCGTTGTGTGGGCTGGTGAGCAAGGATTTGGCACGATAAACGTAAGATCCCTGCTGTTTATTTTTCTGAATTGACCGGTCACCGTTAAATTCGTTTCGTCGTCGTCCCGGCAACGCCTGAGATGCAGGCTGAAGCGGCCATCCTCTCCTCCAACTGTGCTGTTGCCTGGCTCGATGGGGCGCGCCTGGATGTCTCCTGCCAGCAGGTGGCTGCTGAGCTCGCCACGGAGCTGGGCGCAAGGCACGCCGACGTTGAGGTGGTCAAGCACTACCCCGAGCAGTTCCTTATCCGATTCATGCATCAACACCACTGCGCCGACGCCGTGTCCCGCGGCCATCTTTGGGGCGCCGGCCACCGCATCTACGTGCGCGAGTGGAGACTCGAGGCGCACGCAGACAACGAGGACTAGCTCCACCTTGCTCGCCTCTGCTTGGAAGGCGTCCCGCCGCACGGCTGGAACAACTACATCGCCACCTTCCTCATCAGGTGTGGGTGCTCCCTCGACTACATCGAGCAGTGGTCGGTCCGCAAGGAGGACACCAGGGACCTGGCGTTCTCAGCATGGACGTCGAACCCCAATGCCATCCCCAAAGTGAAGTGGTTGACGCTCCCTGCCCGTGGTCACCACCGCCCTGGGCGGCGTGGCCTCCGCCATCGCGTCATCATCCACCTCGACCTCCACGAAGATTACTACAAGGCCAGGGACGATGACGGCAACCCGCCTCCTCCGGAGTGAATGAGTTCACCTGGTACAGGAAGGTCGTCGACGGCACCTACATCCCACGGGATCGCCGCCTGGCTCAGGGGTGCACTGAGCGCCGTGCGGACAGACGGGATGATGAAGGCGACCGCGGCGGGAGGCGTGGACGGGATGGTGGACGCCAACGTGAGGGCTGGGGCGCCAGGGTCCGGCGCTCACTCTCCCGCAACCCGCGTGAGCACCAACGCGAGGAGGGCCATGACCGCACCAGGGACAGGTCCGGCGGACGCCGCCACGTCAGCTCCCTCGCCGCTGCTATGGCCTTCCCTTCGGTGCGCCCTGCTGCGGCTATCGTCCCGCGTGGCTCGGGCTCGGGCAGCGAGGCGCCGGTCCGCGCTCTTGAGATGCTGGACGCCTAGGAGTCCGTGCCTGCTGCTGCTCGTGGGCGCAGTCCAACACGCCAGGCGTCGCCCCGTGCCTCCAGGCGGCGCTTCCTCGAAGAGAGAACTCCTCCGGCGTTGCCCCCGCTGTCTCCCACAACTTTGTTGCCGCCGAGCCCAACCTCCAAGCGTGTTGAGGCCAGATCATCCCGGCTGACGGGGGGGCTGCCAACCTGGCAGTGCGCGAGCTCTGCTCTCCTATGATGCTTGCTCAGCCTCTGGTGTCACCCTCCAGGCCCCCTGGCTTCAACTCTTCGCCCACACCGCCGCTCACCTGTGTCGGACCGCTGCGCCGCACTCCATCACCTGCTCGTGTCACTGACGGCTCCCCTGATGCCCTGGCGCCACTTTCTGTGGAGCGGCAAATGGGTATCCTTGCCCCACCGGAGTCGCCCCCTCCCAGGCCTCCTGTGGCTCGCCATAAGACTCTGGCTGGAGTCAGGATCTCTTCCAAAGGCGGCCTCACCTTGCAGAAGATCAAGCGTACTGGAGCCCTTGGTGCATCTACGGCGGCCAAAGTTGCGGAGAAGTTGGTTTGCAGGACGATGGGAATCACCAAGAATGAAAGGACGTGACAAGGCAATCCTGGAGGAGTTCACTTCCAAGTTCAAGGATCAGCTTGCCCATGAAGTGATTCCGGCAATGAGAGGGTTCTTCCAGCTCGACGACGCGGCTGTCAATGAGGTTGAAGATGCTCTGATCGACCATGGCGGAGAGGGAGCCATGGAGCAGCCCCGGGATGGTGCTGCGAGCCAAGTCAACCTGGGTTCGCGGCCGGCGGCGGCTTGACAAGTAGTCTGTTTGTTGGGGCACCTTTAGTTCTGATGTTAGTTTTTCTGCTTAGTATGAGGTTCGAGGGAGCTTGCTCTGGCTGGGCAATGTATATGGGTCGTACCTGTAGTACGTATTTATGCTGTCTTTTTGTTCCTCTCAAGTGTAGTCACTCCCTGATGGGGTTTCTTCCCTTTGACTACGCACTTGTAATCTGCTCCTGGACAAGTCAATGTGATGTTCCATGTGATCCATGATAATGCCTTCCATCAACACTCTAAGCTGGAACGTGAGGGGCTTAAATTGCCCTGATAGAAGAGCAACAGTCAGTGCCACGATCGCTGCCTCTTCGTGCCAAATCGTGTGTTTGCAAGAGCTTTTCGTGCCAAATCGTGTGTTTGCAAGAGACGAAGCTCGATAATGTAGATATGTTTATCGCTTCATTCCTGGGTGGTAACAGGCTCAAAAACTTTGCGCAACGACCGGTCACGGGAACTAGAGCAGGGATTCTCTTGCTGTGGGATGACAGTCTTCTTGAGATCACTGACATCACAACTTCGGCCTTTTGCCTCTCTAGACGTTCGAATCCGTGCAAACGACGTCTATTTCAAGTTAACATCCGTCTACGGCCCCTCTGACTCTGCCAGCAATGATTCTTTCTTTGCCGAGCTGGTCTCCCACAAGCCAATGACGGGTGTTGCTTGGCTGGCCATTGGAGACTTCAACCAAATCTACCGTGCACGTGACAAAAATAAGAGAAATGTGAATCAAAGTAGGATCAACCGGTTCCGTGCAACTCTGCAATCGTGTGAGCTGAAGGAAATCCACCTTCAAAATAGGCGCTTTACTTGGAGCAACGAGCGGGACAACCCAACTTTATGCAAGTAGGACTCCTTTTTTTGCAACGCGGACTGGGCCATGACTTTCAACACACATGTGTTGCATGCTTTGTCGTCTTCCCTGTCCGACCATTGTTCCCTTTTGCTTGCCGATGACAAGGGGCCGAGAAGACCACGATCTTTCAAATTCGAGAACTTCTGGGTTTCTTTGTCCGGTTTCATGGAGGTGGTTCAAAAGGCATGTGATGAGCGTGTGAGCCACACGGAGCCGTTTCTCATTCTGCACAATAAGCTCAAAACAACCGCGCTGCAACTGTCCGAATGGAGCAAGAAGTTTTTCTCCAGTGCCAAGGTTCAACTTCATGCTGCACTCATCATCATCCTTCGGTTGGATATTGCTCAAGAGGAAAGTCTCTCTCCCCGCGACCTTCGCTCCAGGCTCAAGCGGAGGGTAATTAGTCTGGCGGTGCTTGAGCGGACGAGGAAGCGCCAATGTGCCAGGATCGCCAACTTGAGAGAGGGCGACACCAACACCAAATTCTTCCACCGCCGCATTAACGCCTGTAGGCGCAAGAATCACATTCATCGGATCAAGCATGCTAATGGTTGGGTGACCGAGCACACAGAGAAAGAGAAGCTCGTTCATGACCACTTCTCTGAGGTGATGGGGAGGGGAAGCACAAGCAACAGAGATTTCAGTTGGGATGAGCTTCGTGTTGAGCCTCATGATTTGCAATGTCTCGACGACATCATCTCTGAGGAGGAGGTTTGGGCTGCCATTAAAGAAATGCCTGGGGGTAAGGCGCCCGGTCCAGATGGCTTCACAGGGATTTTTTTTCAAAAAGTGTTGGGGAATTATCAAGCACACTGTCATGAGCGCTGTTCAGCGCTTCGACTCCCTACAAACCTCCAACCTGCAGTGGGTCAACTCCGGCAATGCGATCCTCCTGCCAAAAAAGGATGGGGCAGAAGGCATCTCTGATTATATGCCTATTAGCCTTATCCACGCCGTCGCCAAAATTATTGCCAAAGTTCTCTCGCTTCGTCTTGCTCCCCACATGGATGACCTTGTCTCCAATGCTCAAAGTGCCTTCATCAAGAGACGAAGCATCCACGACAATTTCATGTACGTCCGGAATCTTGCTCGGCGTCTGCATAAGAGAAAATCTCCCGCCCTCCTCTTCAAGTTGGATATAAAAAAGGCCTTCGACTCGGTCAAGTGGGGATACATTCTCGAGCTTATGCAACATTTGGGGTTCCCCCTAAATTTAGGGCTTGGATTGCGGCCTTCTATCCTCATCTTCGTCAAGAATCCTATTAAACAGCGTGCCCGGCCCTCCGATCTTGCACGGGAGCGGATTCCGACAGGGGGACCCCCTTTCCCCCCCTCCTTTTTGTCCTGGTGATTGATCCCTTGCATAAGATTCTGGACCTAGCCACACGGAAAGGGCTTCTTCACACGCTTCGTGGTCGGGGTGCCATCATGAGAACCTTCCTATATCCGGACGATGCGGCGGTCTTCATGGCGCCAATCAAGAGGGACATTGACAATCTTGCCGCTATCTTGCGGGGCTTCGGTGACGTGACGGGCCTATGCACCTACTTCCAAAAAAGCTCGGTCGTACCAATTCGTTGCAATCATCTTGATCTTGAGAACATCCTCACAAGTATGCCGGCGACCCAAGCCTCCTTTCCGGTGAAATACTTGGGCCTTCCGCTTTCGGTGTGGCAGTTCAAGGCAGTGGACTTCCATTACCTTGTCGACAAGGCGGCCGGAAAACTCGTCACTTGGGAAGGTCAAAACATCACTCCTATTGGGCGAACGACCCTTGTCAAGTCGGTCATTGCCTCCCAAGCGGTGTTCTCGATCACACCTCTCATCGTGCCCCCTAGCATGCTGGATAACCTCAACAAGATTGAGAGGGCTTTCCTTTGGTCGGGTGCGGAAAAGACCACAGGAGCCAAATGTAAGGTCAACTGGAATGCGGTTTGCAGACCAAAGGAGCACGGTGGCCTTGGAGTGCTCAATACCGAAAAGTTCGCAAGGGCCTTGCGGTTACGATGGCTATGGTTTGAATGGAAGGTGCCCAGAAAACTTTGGGTTGGCCTTGGCAACCCCTGCACCGTAGAGGACCGTGAGTTCTTCTATGCATCTACGACTAACACCGTCGAGGATGGCGCCAAAACGCCTTTTTGGGACTCCCCTTGGCTTCTTGGTCGTAAGCCCAAGGACATTGCACCGCTAATTTTTTAGGCCTCGACAAGAAAGAATTGGAGGGTGCGCGAGGCTCTCAAGGAGAATGCTTGGATCCTCAAAATAAAGCAAGGCACCACTACCTCTGTCAACCATATCTCGGAATTCTTCAACCTCTGGATGCTCTTGCATGACTTCCGCCTTGATATGCATGCGGAAGATGATATCATTTGGAAGCATGCGAACGACGGGATATACACGGCGAGCTCCGCCTACAAGGCTCAGTTTCTAGGCTTGACCCTATCCCCCATGGACCGTATGGTTTGGAAGGCTTGGGCATCTCCGAAGGTTAAATTCTTTGCTTGGTTGGCCTTGGAAGATAGGATTTGGACAGCCGATCGTCTGGAGAAGCGTGGTTGGCAAAACTGTGGCCTTTGCCCGCTTTGCAAGAGGGAACAAGAAACGGGGACACATCTCTTCTTCAAGTGTCGTTACACGCTTAGGCTTTGGAGATTGATCATAGAGCAGCTTGGACTTGCACACATAGACACCTCCGAGTGGCACTTGGATGAAACCGTCAACGCATGGTGGCAACAAAGAACCGTCAATAATATTCCTAACCGAGACGCAATGGCCTCCCTCGCCATGCTCGTTTCTTGGGTAATTTGGAACGAGAGAAACGCCCGCGTTTTCCGTCACAAAAACGCACCGCCGACGATTCTTCTTTCCAACATTTTAGAAGATGCAAAACTATGGGTAACCGCCGGCGCAAAGAAACTAGGGAACATCATAGTGTCCGAGTAATTGCCATGCCGCATTTGTGAGTGCGTTGTAAAAAACTCTAAACTATTCTCTCCCTTATTTAATTGAAGAGGCAAATCTTTTGCTTTCGTTTCAAAAAAAAAATCGTTTGAAATTTTCAAGCGGTATTTGCTCGGTATTTTCCAATATTCATGGTAACCGTGTTTCTCGCCCAATTGTTACCACCAATGTTTTGGCTACACAATACAATTTTTGTAACCGATGGTGTGCTCACTCTACACAATACAATGTATTTGTAATCTTCCATGGCGCCGGCTCGGGTTCTAGAGTGAGCTCCAGCCTGCCGAAATGGAGAGCAGTGTGCAGACAAGTAGTTGATTATAAAACTTACAAAAACACACTGCAGCACATGGATTCACACAAAAGCCTAGAGCCACAGAAGATGATGTTTTAATCATATCAACATCGAGCATCATCGTGACACCGCAGATAATTAACTGACATAATGAAAGCAAAGAAAATATAATAACAAACATAACAACACAACATGGTAACCAATATCTGTGCTTTTTTGTTGCAGTTTATAGCCAAAGTGTAACATCCTAAATTTTCAATTTGGAATGTTATACATTAGATCATCTTGCATATCATATTTTCTTGCATTTTGGGTTGATCCTAGAAATTTCACGCAACTCAAGGACCCTCGGAAAGAGTTGGAGATTTCGTTATTTTTATATTTGAGTTTTCTCAAATTTTGAAAAGAGGATCATTTGATTTTATTTATTTCATCTTCAATTATTTTTCCAATAACAAAAATATGAGAAGGGAATAATATGACTTTCCCAATTTTAGGAAAAATAAAGATTTAATAAATAAATCAAATCTTGGAATTTTCGGAGTTTATTTGCATTTTATTTGCATTAGGAAAAAATGCGTGTTTTAAAATGTTGCATTTAGGCCCCGAGTAAAAGTTCATTTTGTTCGACTCATTTTTAGCAGTCGGGGAAAATTAACTTCGGAATTTTTGGAGCTCGTTTAGATTTTTTTTTATTTATTTTCTGCGCGCATATTTACTTCTTTTAAAAAAAACACCCGCGCCGCACCCGACTGGGCCAAGGGCCCAGCCGAGCCGTCCCAGCCCCGCCGCTCCCCTCGCGCGCGCGCGCCCGCGTCTGCCGCCCGCCGCCGAGTCCGAGCCGGACTCCGCGCCGCCGCCGCCTCCCCCTTGCTTGCCCCTCCCCCAAGTCAGCCCCCCTCCCCTCTATATATACCCCCTCCCCCTCTCCTCTCCTCACCCAGCCCCGCCGCCGCCTGCCGCAGCAAGCAGCAGCAGCAGCCAAGCCGCCGCCGCCGCCTCGCAGCCGCTGCCTCGCAGCCGCGCCGCCGCCGCCACGCCTCGCCCCGCGCCACCCCGCCGCCAAGCCCGCCGCCCCGTCGGAGCCCGCGCCGACGAGGTAGCCCCGCGCCGCGCCGCCCCTCGCCCGGTTCGGTTTTTTTTAAATCATTCCGGTTTATTTTTTCGTTTCGGTTTTTTTCGAAACCTAGATCGGTTTTTCGTTTTTTTTGGTTTAATTATTTAGCGAGCGTTCGCCGGACCGTTCGTCTTAACGAACGTGATCACCGGTTAATTTCGGTTAACGAACGTCCGTTCGTTTAACCGTTCGTCGTTTTTCTTTTTCGTCGGATTTATTCCGCGATTTTTCTGATCGCGATTTCAGATCCGATTTTCTTTCTAGTTTATCTTCTCGCTCGTTTATCGGAATCAGGTGATTCAAGCGCCTGGAGTTTCGTTTCGAAACCGCCGTTCCGACTAATCAACTTAAACAAGATTTTTCTACTGTAAAATTTGACCTAGATTCAATTTGCTAGAACCGACTTGTTTTCTTCCGCCGTTGGATTTCCGTTGTTTTGTTCGGTTCGTTTTCTCTTTGCAACCGGAGTTCTTAAGTTGAACTTTCTGGTTCGATCTTTTGTTCGAGTTTCACCTGTGCATTAGATGAGTACTTATTGTATGCTTGTTGTTTGTCTGCGATAGATCACCCGGAGTGCGCCGCCTGTTATTTCGAAGCTCTAGGTTTCGCAGATCCTCAGCAAGGCAAGTAACACTTTGATCATACCCTTTTCTACTACCCAGTTTTATTGCATTAGATCAATCCTCAAACATTGCATGATTAGGATCCTATTAAATTGTGGGATGGGAAGTAGTTGAGATAGTACCTATTACCTGTTTTAATTATGAAACCTTTGGGAGTTACTTCTACGTTTGCTTATTATGCCATGCTATGCTAGTAGACGTGGATTGGGTGAGTGATATCCATGACAGATGTGAGTATTGTTAATTAATGGTTTTATCTAAGGTGGCAACTTAAATACACATCTGGGTGGATTGAGGCACCTGGTTTCTATCAGGACTTGCCTATTTTTCTTTGGACCGCCACCCAGGCTCAAAGGGGTCATAAGATCATTCATGCCAGTAACTTCCGTGTGCAGCCACAAGCCATTATGGGCTCTGGCATGGTTGACTAAGTCGTGCGAACTCTTACAGGGTAGACTAGTAGATGTAGGGGAAAGTAGGTGCACCGGTCTATCCAAACGTAAGGTGCTAGCGCTTCTGAAAGACTATGTCTCGGTCATCCGTTTCTCAAACACCATGTAGTGCGAGAAACCAAACGGAGGCGATCGAGTCTTGTGGGGAAAAGTGCGCAAACCTCTGCAGAGTGTACAAACTAATGATGATTAGTCGTGGCCCCGGTTATGGACGACTTGAGTATCTAGTACTTGAATATCATGTGAATCTCATCATGTTACTTCTAATTAATGTTGTTGGGTTTTAATTGTTCACTTAATTGGGATCGGAATGCTGTCAACCATTCTCGATGTTTCAACCACCATGATAGTAAATAAATTTATTCCTTTGCAGTAGGGAAAAATTGGCTTTACGCAAAACTATAACCATAGAGCTTCCCACCAGCCATACATGCATATAGTATAGCTCATTACTGTTCATTACTCTCTATGTGTTACATTGCCAGCATATTCCATGTGCTGACCCATTTTCGGGCTGCAACGTTTCATGTTGCAGACTTTTCAGACGACGAGTAAGGTGCTTTTAGGTCATGGTTCTATACTCAATGATGCCGTTGGAGTTGATGGACTCACTTATCTTCCAAGTCTTCCGCTGTTATCGTTATTAGATGACCTTAAGCCATATTTATTGTAATAAGTTCTCTTTGAGACACCGATGTAATAAGTGTGTGATTGCTACTCTGCTATAAATCCTTCGAAGTACTGTGTGGTGTCAGCATTACTGATCCAGGGATGACACCGGAGCACAGAGACTTGACCATCTGAGGTAGGGTCGCTATAGAGATGGTTTCAGAGCACACGCTGACTGTAGGACACG
Organism: Aegilops umbellulata; assembly: GCA_032464435.1. NCBI lineage: Eukaryota > Viridiplantae > Streptophyta > Magnoliopsida > Poales > Poaceae > Aegilops > Aegilops umbellulata. The sequence goes on along the minus strand of CP136059.1, from coordinate 355,595,385 downwards.
ACCACTAAGTTAAAGCCATAGATCACCATTCTCCTCTCATTTTCTAACTCCTCATCTTTTCTACTTTTTTAGGATGACAGACGCGAAGATCAAGTACACTCAACCGGATGAAGGCACACCTTTTGGATTTCACTTGAAGGAAGTCACCAAGTACCTGAACATTGGACTACCAAGCTTCACCGGGACCTTCAACGCCACTCTGCCTGAAGAGGAGCGCTGGAAGATTCAAGCTCACGTTCCGGGAAGGACATTCGCGCCAATCACGAAGCCCATAGATAGTGTTTTCAGTGCACCAACCTGGAGTCTGGGAAAGAGCATGGTAGCTCATATCACCATGGGACGCATCGGAGAAGTTTATCAAGAAGACCTCAAGGACACTATCTACCAGATTTGCGGACGTCGAGATGAACAATGGGAGATAGTCAGCACCAAGAAGGATAGATCCATTGCAGCTTTCATCCAGGAGTTAAACCAGCACATTCGACGCCAAGAGAACAAGATGTGCAATGACATGATAGAGTTGAAGAATGCGAAGGCAAGGATCATCGAGCTAGAAGGAGAACTGAAGGCCACTCGTAAGGACTACATGGATGAGATTGTAGCTCTAGTGAGACAAAACGGCGATCTTAAGGAGAAGATTAAAGAGCTCATGGGGAATTCAGCACCCAGAAGAGAAGATGAAGATTGCACTTGTCCTGATAACTACATCATCATCGACGACACCGATTCCGAGCCTAGTGATGATGATTTTGAAGAAGAAGCTGGAGCAGATATCATGGAGTCTTCATCGGAGCAGTTTTTCTAGTTGACTACCATAACAGTAGTAGTGTTCCACCATGTACATATTATAGTCCACGCACTTTTGCGATAGTTCTAGACCGATTGTATGCCTCTGTTTGATTGAATGAAGTGATTTTGTGTGCATTTGTCTCATGTGCATTTGGGTAGTGTTTTCTCTTTAGACCTCATTCTATTCTTAATTCTCATCTTTTCTAAACCCTCGGACCTAATAGTATTGGAATCTCAAGGATTGGATGTGATATTAGGCATGGATTGGTTGTCAAAGTATGAAGGGAACATTGAATGTGCCAGTAAGACAATTTTGCTTACAACGCCCGAAGGAAGAAGGATCAAGTATGTATCCCGACATGCGCCCAACAGGACACAATTAAATTCCTTATCAGGAGTTGTACAGGAGGAAGTACCAGTAGTAAAGGATTTTACTGACGTATTTCCAGAAGAGTTGCCAGGATTGCCACCTGATAGAGATATCGAGTTCTTAATTGAGCTTTTGCCAGGTATAGGCCCAATATCGAAGCGACCATACCGGATGCGAGCAAAGGATTTGGTAGAAATCAAGAAGCAGATTAAGGAGTTATTGGATAAAGGTTACATACGCCCAAGTTCTTCGCCTTGGGGATCACCCGTACTTCTAGTGGAGAAGAAGGATGGATCATTAAGGATGGTTGTTGATTACCGTGGATTGAATGAAGTAACCATCAAGAATAAGTACCCACTGCCAATGATTAATGATCTGTTTGATCGTTTGCAAGGAGCTAAATTGTTTTCCAAGATCGATTTACAATCAGGGTACCATCAGTTGAAGATTCGGGAGTAGGACATACCCAAGATAGCTTTTACCATGAGATACGGATTGTATGAGTATACCGTTATGTCATTTGGACTGACTAACGCACCTGCCTATTTTATGAATCTGATGAACAAAGTGTTTATGGAGTTTTTGGATAAGTTCGTCGTAGTCTTCATTGATGACATTCTAATTTTCTCAAAGAATGAAGAAGAGCATAAGGAACATTTGCGTTTGGTTTTGGAGAAACTAAGGGAACATCAGTTATATGCCAAATTTAGCAAATGTGAGTTTTGGTTGAAGGAAGTAGGATTCCTCGGACATGTTATATCCGGAGAAGGGATAGCAGTTGACCCCACAAAGGTTGAGACCGTAACCGAATGGGAAGCACCAACGACAGTTGGAGAGATCCGGAGTTTTCTTGGACTCGCAGGATACTACCGGAGATTCATTGAGAATTTCTCAAGGATTGCAAAGCCTATGACTGAATTGTTGAAGAAGGATACCAAGTTCAATTGGACTGAGTGTTGGGGAACGTTGCAGAAATTTAAAATTTTTCCTACGGTTTCACCAAGATCCATCTATGAGTTCATCTAGCAACGAGTATTCAGATTAGATAGCATCTACATACCACTTTGTAGATCGCAACGGAAGTGTTCGAGTGAACGTGGATGAGGTAGTCGTACTTGCCGTGATCCAATTCACCGATGATCTAGTACCGAACGGACGGCACCTCCGCGTTCAACACACGTACGGGACGGGAGACGTCTCCTCCTTCTTGATCCAGCAAGGGGGAAGGAGAGGTTGAGGAAGATCCAGCACGACGGTGTGGTGGTGGATGCAGCAGAACTCCGGCAGGGCTTCGCTAAGCAACTACGGGAGGAGGAGGAGGTGTTGCAGGGAGGAGGGAGGAGCCAGGGCATCTGGTGCGCAGCCCCCCTCCCCTGCCCCCCTTTATATAGGCACATGAGAGGGGGGAGGGCGCAGCCTTGCCCCTTCCTCCAAGGAAGGGGTGCGGCCAAGAGGGGGGAGGAGTCCATCCTCCCCAAGGCACCTCGGAGGTGCCTTCCCCCTTCTGGACTCTCCCTCCTCCAAGTTTCCTTGGCGCATGGGCCCTTGGGGCTGGTTCCCCTTGGACCAAGTGGGCCAAGGCGCACCCCCTAAGGCCCATGTGGCCCCCCAAGGCAGGTGGCCCCACCTGGTGGACCCCGGGACCCCTCCGGTGGTCCCGGTACAATACCGATAACACCGAATCTTGTCCCGATGGCCAAAATAGCACTTCCTATATATAATTCTTTACCTCCGGACCATTCCGGAACTCCTCGTGACGTCCGGGATCTCATCCGGGACTCCGAACAACATTCGGGTTACTGCACATACATATCTTCACAACCCTAGCGTCACCGAACCTTAAGTGTGTAGACCCTACGGGTTCGGGAGACATGCAGACATGACCGAGACGGCTCTCGGGCAATAACCAACAGCGGGATCTGGATACCCATGTTGTCTCCCACATGCTCCACGATGATCTCATCGGATGAACCACGATGTCAAGGATTCAATTAATCCCGTATACGATTCCCTTTGTCAATCGGTATTTTACTTGCCCGAGATTCGATCGTCGGTATCCCAATACCTCGTTCAATCTCGTTACTGGCAAGTCACTTTTCTCGTTCCGTAATGCATGATCCCGTGATCAAACACTTTGATCACATTGAGCTCATTGTGATGATGCATTACCGAGAGGGCCCGGTGATACCTCTCCGTCAAGCGGAGTGACAAATCCCAGTCTCGATCCATGTCAACCCAACAGACACTTTTAGAGATACCCGTAGTATACCTTTATAGTCACCCAGTTACGTTGTGACGTTTGGCACACCCAAAGCACTCCTACGGTATCCGGGAGTTACACGATCTCATGGTCTAAGGAAAGGATACTTGACATTGGATAACTCTAGCAAACGAACTATGCGATCTTATGCTATGTTTAGGATTGGGTCTTGTCCATCACATCATTCTCCTAATGATGTGATCCCGTTATCGATGACATCCAATGTCCATAGTCAGGAAACCTTGACTATCTGTCGATCAACGAGCTAGTCAACTAGAGGCTCACTAGGGACATGTTGTTGTCTGTTATTCACACATGTATTACGATTTCCGGTTAACACAATTATAGCACGAATAAAGACAATTATCATGAATAAGTAAATATAATAATAATGCTTTTATTATTGCCTCTAGGGCATATTTCCAACAGTCTCCCACTTGCACTAGAGTCAATAATCTAGTTACATTGTGATGAATCGAACACCCATAGAGTTCTGGTGCTGATCATGTTTTGCCTTAGGGAGAGGTTTAGTCAACGGATCTGCGACATTCAAATCCGTGTGCACTTTACAAATCTCTATGTCTCCATCTTGAACATTTTCACGAATGGAGTTGAAGCGACGCTTGATGTGCCTGGTCTTCTTGTGAAACCTGGGCTCCTTTGCAAGTGCAATAGCTCCAGTGTTGTCACAGAAGAGCTTGATTGGCCCCGACGCATTGGGTATGACTCCAAGGTCGGTGATGAACTCCTTCACCCAAATTGCTTCATGTGCTGCCTCCGAGGCTGCCATGTACTCCGCTTCACATGTAGATCCCGCCACGACGCTTTGCTTGCAACTGCACCAGCTTACTGCCCCACCATTCAAAATATACACGTATCCGGTTTGTGACTTAGAGTCATCCAGATCTGTGTCGAAGCTAGCGTCGACGTAACCTTTTACGACGAGCTCTTCGTCACCTCCATAAACGAGAAACATTTCCTTGGTCCTTTTCAGGTACTTCAGGATATTCTTGACCGCTGTCCAGTGTTCCTTGCCGGGATTACTTTGGTACCTTCCTACCAAACTTATGGCAAGGTTTACATCAGGTCTGGTACACAGCATGGCATACATAATAGAACCTATGGCTGAGGCATAGGGGATGACGCTCATCTCTTCTATTTCTTCTGCCGTGGTCGGACATTGAGCTGAGCTCAATTTCACACCTTGTAACACAGGTAAGAACCCCTTCTTAGATTGATCCATATTGAACTTCTTCAATATCTTATCAAGGTATGTGCTTTGTGAAAGACCTATGAGGCGTCTCGATCTATCTGTATAGATCTTGATGCCTAATATATAAGCAGCTTCTCCAAGGTCCTTCATTGAAAAACTCTTATTCAAGTAGGCCTTGATGCTGTCCAAGAGTTCTATATCATTTCCCATCAAAAGTATGTCGTCTACATATAATATGAGAAATTCTACAGAGCTCCCACTCACTTTCTTGTAAACACAGGCTTCTCCATAAGTCTGTGTAAACCCAAACGCTTTGATCATCTCATCAAAGCGAATGTTCCAACTCCGAGATGCTTGCACCAGCCCATAAATCGAGCGTTGGAGCTTGCACACCTTGTCAGCATTCTTAGGATCGACAAAACCTTCCGGCTGCATCATATACAATTCTTCCTTAAGGAAACCATTAAGGAATGCCGTTTTGACGTCCATTTGCCATATCTCATAATCATAGTATGCGGCAATTGCTAACATGATTCGGACGGACTTCAGCTTCGCTACCGGTGAGAAAGTCTCATCGTAGTCAACCCCTTGAACTTGTCGATAACCCTTAGCGACAAGCCGAGCTTTATAGATGGTCACATTACCATCCGCGTCTGTCTTCTTCTTAAAGATCCATTTATTTTCTATGGCTCGCCGTTCAACGGGCAAGTCAGTCAAAGTCCATACTTTGTTTTCATACATGGATCCTATCTCGGATTTCATGGCTTCCAGCCATTTGTCGGAATCCGGGCCCGCCATTGCTTCCTCATAGTTCGAAGGTTCACCGTTGTCTAACAACATGATTTCCAAGACAGGGTTGCCGTACCACTCTGGTGCGGAACGTGTCCTTGTGGACCTTCGAATCTCAGTAGCAGCTTGATCAGAAGCATCTTGATCATCATCATTAATTTCCTCTCTAGTCGGTGCAGGCACCTCAGGAACGATTTCTTGAGTTTCGCCATTTTCCGGTTCAAGAGGTAACACTTCATCAAGTTCTACTTTCCTCCCACTTACTTCTTTCGAGAGAAACTCTTTCTCTAGAAAGGATCCATTCTTGGCAACAAAGATCTTGCCTTCGGATCTGAGGTAGAAGGTATACCCAACAGTTTCTTTAGGGTATCCTATGAAGACGCATTTTTTCGATTTGGGTTCGAGCTTTTCAGGTTGAAGTTTCTTGACATAAGCATCGCATCCCCAAACTTTTAGAAACGACAGCTTGGGTTTCTTCCCAAACCATAATTCATACGGTGTCGTCTCAACGGATTTCGACGGAGCCCTATTTAAAGTGAATGCGGCAGTCTCTAAAGCATAGCCCCAAAAAGATAGCGGTAAGTCGGTAAGAGACATCATAGATCGCACCATATCTAATAGAGTGCGATTACAACGTTCGGACACACCATTACGCTGAGGTGTTCCAGGCGGCGTGAGTTGTGAAACTATTCCACATTTTCTTAAGTGTGTGCCAAATTCGTGACTCAAGTATTCTCCTCCACGATCTGATCGTAGAAACTTGATCTTTCTATCACGTTGATTTTCAACATCACTCTGAAATTCCTTGAACTTTTCAAAGGTCTCAGACTTGTGTTTCATTAAGTAGATATACCCATATCTACTCAAGTCATCAGTGAGGGTGAGAACATAACGATAGCCTCCGCGAGCCTCAACACTCATTGGACCGCACACATCGGTATGTATGATTTCCAATAAGTTGGTTGCTCGCTCCATTGTTCCTGAGAATGGAGTCTTGGTCATTTTACCCATGAGGCATGGTTCGCACGTGTCAAATGATTCATAATCAAGAGACTCTAAAAGTCCATCTGCATGGAGCTTCTTCATGCGTTTGACACCTATGTGACCAAGGCGGCAGTGCCACAAATATGTGGGACTATTGTTATCAACTTTCACTCTTTTGGTATTCACACTATGAATATGTGTATCATCACGTACGAGATTCATTAAGAATAAACCATTAACCATCGGAGCATGACCATAAAACATATCTCTCATATAAATGGAACAACCATTATTCTCTGATTTAAATGAGTAGCCATCTCGAATTAAGCGAGATCCAGATACAATGTTCATGCTCAAACTTGGCACTAAATAACAATTATTGAGGTTTAAAACTAATCCTGTAGGCAAATGTAGAGGCAGCGTGCCGACGGCGATCACATCGACCTTGGAACCATTCCCGACGCGCATCGTCACCTCGTCCTTCGCCAGTCTCCGTTTATTCCGCAGCTCCTGATTTGAGTTACAAATGTGAGCAACTGCACCGGTATCAAATACCCAAGAGCTACTACGAGTACTGGTAAGGTACACATCAATTACATGTATATCACATATACCTTTGGTTTTGCCGGCCTTCTTGTCCGCTAAGTATTTGGGGCAGTTCCGCTTCCAGTGACCACTTCCCTTGCAATAAAAACACTCAGTCTCGGGCTTGGGTCCATTCTTTGGCTTCTTCCCGGCAACTTGCTTACCGGGCGCGGCAACTTCCTTGCCGTCCTTCTTGAAGTTCTTTTTACCCTTGCCCTTCTTGAACTTAGTGGTTTTATTCACCATCAACACTTGATGCTCCTTCTTGATTTCTACCTCTGCTGATTTCAGCATAGCATATACTTCAGGAATGGTCTTTACCATCCCCTGCATATTGTAGTTCATCACAAAGCTCTTGTAGCTAGGTGGAAGCGACTGGAGGATTCTGTCAATGACCGCTTCATCCGGGAGATTAACTTCCAGTTGAGTCAAGCGGTTGTGCAACCCAGACATTTTGAGTATGTGTTCACTGACAGAACTATTTTCCTCCATCTTACAGCTAAAGAATTTATCGGAGACTTCATATCTCTCGACCCGGGCATGAGCTTGGAAAACCATTTTCAGCTCTTCGAACATCTCATATGCTCCATGTCTCTCAAAACGCTTTTGGAGCCCCGACTCTAAGCTGTAAAGCATGCCGCACTGAACAAGGGAGTAATCATCGCAGCGTGACTGCCAAGCGTTCATAACGTCTTGTTCTGCAGGGAGAATAGGTGCGTCACCCAGCGGTGCTCTTAGGACATAATATTTCTTGGCAGCTATGAGGATAATCCTCAGGTTTCGGACCCAGTCCGTATAGTTGCTACCATCGTCTTTCAGCTTGGTTTTCTCTAGGAACGCGTTGAAGTTGAGGACTACGTTGGCCATTTGATCTACAAGACATATTGTAAATATTTAGACTAAGTTCATGATAATAAAGTTCATTTAATCAAATTTAATGAACTCCCACTTAGATAAACATCCCTCTTATAGTTATCTAAGTATTACATGATCCGAGTCAACTAGGCCGTGTCCGATCATCACGTGAGACGGACTAGTCAACATCGGTGAACATCTTCATGTTGATCGTATCTTCTATACGACTCATGCTCGACCTTTCGGTCTTCTGTGTTCCGAGGCCATGTCTGTACATGCTAGGCTCGTCAAGTCAACCTAAGTGTTTTGCGTGTGTAAATCTGTCTTACACCCGTTGTATGCGAACGTAAGGACCTATCACACCCGATCATCACGTGGTGCTTCGGAACGACGAACCTTAGCAACGGTGCACAGTTAGGGAGAACACTTTCTTGAAATTATTATGAGGGATCATCTTATTTACTACCGTCGTCCTAAGTAAACAAGATGCAAAAACATGATAAACATCACATGCAATCAAATAATAAACGTGACATGATATGGCCAATATCACATAGCTCCTTCGATCTCCATCTTGGGGCTCCATGATCATCTTGTCACCGGCTTGACACCATGATCTTCATCATCATGATCTTCATCATCGTGTCTCCATGAAGTTGCTCGCCAACTATTACTTCTACTACTATGGCTAACGCGTTTAGCAATAAAGTAAAGTAATTTACATGGCGATTCTCAATGACACGCAGGTCATACAAAAATAAAGACAACTCCTATGGCTCCTGCCGGTTGTCATACTCATCGACATGCAAGTCGTGATTCCTATTACAATAGCATGAACATCTCATACATCACATATAGATCATTCATCATACATCACAACTTTGGCCATATCATATCACATAGCACTTGCTGCAAAAACAAGTTAGACGTCCTCTAATTGTTGTTGCAAGTTTTACGTGGCTGAATTAGGGTTCTAGCAAGAACGTTTTCTTACCTACGTTCAAACCACAACGTGATTTGTCAATCTCTATTTACCCTTCATAAGGACCCTGTTCATCGAATCCGATCCAACTAAAGTAGGAGAGACAGACACCCGCCAGCCACCTTATGCAACTAGTGCATGTTTAGTCGGTGGAACCGGTCTCACGTAAGCGTACGTGTAAGGTTGGTCCGGGCCGCTTCATCCCACAATACCGCTGAATCAAGATTGACTAGTAACGGCAAGAAGAATTGACAACATCTACGCCCACAACAAATTGTGTTCTACTCGCACAAGAAGAACTATGCATAGACCTAGCTCATGATGCCACTGTTGGGGAACGTTGCAGAAATTTAAAATTTTTCCTACGGTTTCACCAAGATCCATCTATGAGTTCATCTAGCAACGAGTATTCAGATTAGATAGCATCTACATACCACTTTGTAGATCGCAACGGAAGCGTTCGAGTGAACGTGGATGAGGTAGTCGTACTTGCCGTGATCCAATTCACCGATGATCTAGTACCGAACGGACGGCACCTCCGCGTTCAACACACGTACGGGACGGGAGACGTCTCCTCCTTCTTGATCCAGCAAGGGGGAAGGAGAGGTTGAGGAAGATCCAGCACGACGGTGTGGTGGTGGATGCAGCAGAACTCCAGCAGGGCTTCGCTAAGCAACTACGGGAGGAGGAGGAGGTGTTGCAGGGAGGAGGGAGGAGCCAGGGCATCTGGTGCGCAGCCCCCCTCCCCTGCCCCCCTTTATATAGGCACATGAGAGGGGGGAGGGCGCAGCCTTGCCCCTTCCTCCAAGGAAGGGGTGCGGCCAAGAGGGGGGGAGGAGTCCATCCTCCCCAAGGCACCTCGGAGGTGCCTTCCCCCTTCTGGACTCTCCCTCCTCCAAGTTTCCTTGGCGCATGGGCCCTTGGGGCTGGTTCCCCTTGGACCAAGTGGGCCAAGGCGCACCCCCTAAGGCCCATGTGGCCCCCCAAGGCAGGTGGCCCCACCTGGTGGACCCCGGGACCCCTCCGGTGGTCCCGGTACAATACCGATAACACCGAATCTTGTCCCGATGGCCAAAATAGCACTTCCTATATATAATTCTTTACCTCCGGACCATTCGGGAACTCCTCGTGACGTCCGGGATCTCATCCGGGACTCCGAACAACATTCTGGTTACTGCACATACATATCTTCACAACCCTAGCGTCACCGAACCTTAAGTGTGTAGACCCTACGGGTTCGGGAGACATGCAGACATGACCGAGACGGCTCTCGGGCAATAACCAACAGCGGGATCTGGATACCCATGTTGGCTCCCACATGCTCCACGATGATCTCATCGGATGAACCACGATGTCAAGGATTCAATTAATCCCGTATACGATTCCCTTTGTCAATCGGTATTTTACTTGCCCGAGATTCGATCGTCGGTATCCCAATACCTCGTTCAATCTCGTTACTGGCAAGTCACTTTTCTCGTTCCGTAATGCATGATCCCGTGATCAAACACTTTGATCACATTGAGCTCATTGTGATGATGCATTACCGAGAGGGCCCGGTGATACCTCTCCGTCAAGCGGAGTGACAAATCCCAGTCTCGATCCATGTCAACCCAACAGACACTTTCAGAGATACCCGTAGTATACCTTTATAGTCACCCAGTTACGTTGTGACGTTTGGCACACCCAAAGCACTCCTACGGTATCCGGGAGTTACACGATCTCATGGTCTAAGGAAAGGATACTTGACATTGGATAACTCTAGCAAACGAACTATGCGATCTTATGCTATGTTTAGGATTGGGTCTTGTCCATCACATCATTCTCCTAATGATGTGATCCCATTATCGATGACATCCAATGTCCATAGTCAGGAAACCATGACTATCTGTCGATCAACGAGCTAGTCAACTAGAGGCTCACTAGGGACATGTTGTTGTCTGTTATTCACACATGTATTACGATTTCCGGTTAACACAATTATAGCACGAATAAAGACAATTATCATGAATAAGGAAATATAATAATAATGCTTTTATTATTGCCTCTAGGGCATATTTCCAACACTGAGGAATGTGAGGCCAGTTTTCAGGAGTTGAAGAAACGATTGGTTTCTTCACCAGTATTGATTCTGCCAGATCAGAACAAGGATTATGAGGTGTATTGCGACGCTTCACGTCGAGGACTTGGAGCAGTGCTTATGCAGGAAGAGTTGTTTCGTATGCCTCACGACAACTGAAACCTCATGAATTAAATCATGCTATGCATGATTTGGAGTTAGCAGCCGTAGTGCATGCATTGAAAACTTGGAGACAATTTCTCATTGGGAATCATTGTGAAGTATATACGGATCACAAGAGTTTGAAGTATATTTTCACGCAGAAGGAGTTGAACCTCAGACAAAGGAGATGGTTGGAACTCATCAAGGATTATGATATGAGATTGCATTACCATCCAGGAAAGGCTAATGTTGTAGCTGACGCATTGAGCCGTAAGAGCCATGTCAATACATTGATGACCGGAGAGTTACAGAGGGAATTGGCCGAAGATCTTCGTGAGCTATGTTTTGAAATAGTTCCGAAAGGCTATGTAGCAGCATTGGAAATTCAATCTACCTTGATGGATAAAATCAGAGAAGCTCAGAAAACTGACAAGGAGATTGCAAATATAAAGAGGAAAATGAGCGAAGGAAAAGCAAAGGGATTTCGTGAGGATGAGCACGATACCCTATGGTTTGAGGACCGTGTTTATGTGCCCAATGACCCGGAGATCAGGAAGTTGATTCTGCAAGAGGCACATGATTCACCCTATTCGATTCACCCAGGAAATACCAAGATGTATTTGGATTTGAAGGAAACATTCTGGTGGACCAGAATGAAGAAAGATATTGCAGCATATGTAGCAGTTTGTGATGTGTGTCATAGAGTGAAGGCAGAACATCAGAAGCCAGCCGGATTGTTACAACCATTGCAGATACCCGAATGGAAGTGGGATAAGATAGGCATGGATTTTATCACAGGACTACCCAGGACGAAGGCAGGCTATGACTCGATATGGGTAGTAGTTGATCGTTTGACGAAGGTAGCACATTTCATCCCAGTTAAGACCACTTACACCAGTGCTAAGTTGGCAAAGATATACATGACCAGGATCATTTGTTTGCATGGAGTTCCGAGGAGTATCGTATCAGATAGAGGAACCCAATTTACCTCAAAGTTTTGGAATCAGTTGCATGAAACTTTGGGAACCAGACTAGAGTTCAGCACAGCTTTTCACCCACAGACGGATGGACAGACTGAGAGAGTTAATCAAAATTTGGAGGATATGCTGAGAGCCTGTGCACTAGATTATGGATCTAGTTGGGACGATAACTTGCCATATGCGGAGTTTTCTTATAACAACAGTTATCAAACCAGTTTGAAGATGGCACCTTTCGAAGCCTTGTACGGAAGGAGGTGCAGGACACCGTTGTCATGGGACGAAGTTGGAGACCATCAGTTCTTTGGACCAGATTTGATTAAGGAGTCTGAACGGAAAGTTAAGTTGATTCGCGATAGGCTCAAGGTAGCCCAATCCAGGCAGAAGAGCTACGCAGATTCTAAACATAAGGAGACAGTTTACGAAACAGGAGACCGAGTTTATCTTCGAGTATCCCCACTTCGAGGAGTTAAGCGCTTTGGAGTTAAGGGAAAGTTAGCACCGCGTTTCGTTGGACCGTATAAGACTTTGCAACGTATGGGAGAAGTCGCTTATAAGTTGGAATTACCAGAAGGACTGTCAGGAGTTCATAATGTATTCCATGTTTCTTAGCTGAAGAAATGTCACGCCGACATGGCGGAGGTACCTCTAAGAGATACAGTGCCGCTTGAAGCGATTCAGTTGAAGGATGACTTAACGTATGAAGAGAAACCAGTCAAGATTCTCGAATATGCCAGCAGAGTTACACGCAGCAAGGTTATCAAGTTTTGCAAAGTTCAGTGGAACCACCACTCAGAGGATGAAGCCACCTGGGAGAGAGAAGAAGATTTGCTCAAGGACCACCCCCACCTATTTTCTAGCCAACCCGAATCTCGAGGACGAGATTCATCTTAAGGGGGGTAGGTTTGTAACATCCCAAATTTTCAATTTGGAATGTTATACATTAGATCATCTTGCATATCATATTTTCTTGCATTTTGGGTTGATCCTAGAAATTTCACGCAACTCAAGGACCCTCGGAGAGAGTTGGAGATTTCGTTATTTTCATATTTGAGTTTTCTCAAATTTTGAAAAGAGGATCATTTGATTTTATTTATTTCATCTTCAATTATTTTTCCAATAACAAAAATATGACAAGGGAATAATACGACTTTCCCAATTTTTGGAAAAATAAAGATTTAATAAATAAATCAAATCTTGGATATTTCGGAGTTTATTTGCATTTTATTTGCATTAGGGAAAAATGCGTGTTTTAAAATATTGCATTTAGGCCCCGAGTAAAAGTTCATTTTGTTCGACTCATTTTTAGGAGTCGGGGAAAATTAACTTCGGAATTTTTGGAGCTCGTTTAGATTTTCTTTTATTTATTTTCTGCGCGCATATTTATTTTAAAAACAAAAACACCCGCGCCCCACCCGACTGGGCCAAGGGCCCAGCCGAGCCGGCCCAGCCCCGCCGCTACCCTCGCGCGCGCGCGCCCGCGCCTGCCGCCGCTGCCAGCCGCCGAGTCCGAGCCGGACTCCCCCCCGCCGCCGCCTCCCCCTTGCTTGCCCCTCCCCCAAGTCAGCCCCCCTCCCCTCTATATATACCCCCTCCCCCTCTCCTCTCCTCACCCAGCCCCGTCGCCGCCCGCCGCAGCAAGCAGCAGCAGCAGCCGAGCCGCCGCCGCCGCCTCGCAGCCGCCGCCGCCGCCACCTCGCAGCCACGCTGCCGCCGCCGCCTGCCGCCGCCGCGCCTTGCCCCGCGCCACCCCGCCGCCAAGCCCGCCGCCCCGCCGGAGCCCGCGCCGACGAGGTAGCCCCGCGCCGCGCCGCCCCTCGCCCGGTTCGGTTTTTTTCTAAATCGTTCCGGTTTATTTTTTCGTTTCGGTTTTTTTCGAAACCTAGATCGGTTTTTTGTTTTTTTCGGTTTAATTATTTAGCGAGCGTTCGCCGGACCGTTCGTCTTAACGAACGTGATCACCGGTTAATTCCGGTTAACGAATGTCCGTTCGTTTAACCGTTCGTCGTTTTTCTTTTTCGTCAGATTTATTCCGCGATTTTTCTGATCGCGATTTCATATCCGATCTTCTTTCAAGTTTATCTTCTCGCTCGTTTATCAGAATCAGGTGATTCAAGCGCCTGGAGTTTCGTTTCGAAACCGCCGTTCCAACTAATCAACTTAAACAAGATTTTGCTACTGTAAAATTTGACCTAGTTTCAATTTGCTAGAACCGAGTTGTTTTCTTCCGCCGTTGGATTTCCGTTGTTTTGTTCGGTTCATTTTCTCTTTGCAACCGGAGTTCTTAAGTTGAGCTTTCTAGTTCAATCTTTTGTTCGAGTTTTACCTGTGCATTAGATGAGTACTTATTGTATGCTTGTTGTTTGTCTGCGATAGATCACCCGGAGTGCTCCGCCTGTTATTTCGAAGCTCTAGGTTTCGCAGATCCTCAGCAAGGCAAGTAACACTTTGATCATACCCTTTTCTACTACCCAGTTTTATTGCATTAGATCAATCCTCAAACATTGCATGATTAGGATCCAATTAAATTGTGGGATGGGAAGTAGTTGAGGTAGTACTTATTACATGTTTTACTTATGAAACCTTTGGGAGTTACTTCTACGTTTGCTTATTATGCCATGCTATGCTAGTAGACGTGGATTGTGTGAGTGATATCCATGACAGATGTGAGTATTGTTAATTAATGGTTTTATCTAAGGTGGAAACTTAAATACACATCTGGGTGGATTGAGGCACCTGGTTTCTATCAGGACTTGCCTGTTTTTCTTTGGACCGCCACCCAGGCTCAAAGGGATCATTATGGGCTCTGGCATGGTTGACTAAGTCGTGCGAACTCTTACAGGGTAGACTAGCAGATGTTGGGGAAAGTAGGTGTATTGGTCTATCCAAACGTAAGGTGCTAGCGCTTCTGAAAGACTCTGTCTCGGTCATCCATTTCTCAAACACCATGTAGTGCGAGAAACCAAACGGAGGCGATCGAGTCTTGTGGGGAAAAGTGCGCAAACCTCTGCAGAGTGTACAAACTAATCATGATTAGCCGTGTCCCCGGTTATGGACGACTTGAGTATCTAGTACTTGAATATCATGTGAATCTCATCATGTTACTTCTAATTAATGTTGTAGGGTTTTAATTGTTCACTTAATTGGGATCGGAATGCTGTCAACCATTCTCGATGTTTCAACCACCATGATAGTAAATAAATTTATTCCTTTGCTGTAGGGAAAAATTGGCTTTACGCAAAACTGTAACCATAGAGCTTCCCACCAACCATACATGCATATAGTATAGCTCATTACTGTTCATTACTCTCTATGTGTTACATTGCCAGCATATTCCATGTGCTGACCCGTTTTCGGGCTGCAACGTTTCATGTTGCAGACTTTTCAGACGACGAGTAAGGTGCTTTTAGGTCGTGGTTCTATACTCAGTGATGCCGTTGGAGTTGATGGACTCACTTATCTTCCAAGTCTTCCGCTGTTATCGTTATTAGATGGCCTTAGGCCATATTTATTGTAATAAGTTCTCTTTGAGACACCGATGTAATAAGTGTGTGATTGCTACTCTGCTATAAATCCTTCGAAGTACTGTGTGGTGTCAGCATTACTGATCCAGGGATGACACCGGAGCACAGAGACTTGACCATCTAAGGTCGGGTCGCTACACAAAGCTTAGGCTCAAAATGCAGCAGTCGTACCTCCATCTACCATCTATGTCAACGCACAAAAACATCTTAGTCTCAAAATGTAGCAATTTATGGCCAAAGCTTAAACTTTTGTCCAAATGTCAAATCCAGCTTTTGACCAGATCAGCAGGCAAACAGTGATTCAAACACTTAACATAAAAAGAGGTACGGGTATGAGGTCTTATGCTTACAACCTCGTATTTGCGTTGGGATCGAAATGATATTAATTTGTGAGCTGGAAGTCACCCATCGAGATGTGCTTATTACTGATCGAAGTGGGGGATATGTGTCCAAATAACATCTTGACTGACACGAGTCCTGCATAAAGAATCAGTTTTCCTTCTGCAGGCCCTATCCGTTGCGCAGGGTTCTCTCGATAATTATGATAATAAAATCAGACAAGCTTTGGGCATTTAATGACTACACCTAATTTATCCTCAAGGATATGATCCATGTTACCCAGATGAACCTTACTGTCACCTGTGTTTGGTATAACACTTCACGGTCTCTTTGCTCCTAGCCTCACCGGTGCTCGATCTCCATGATGCTGGATACCTGCAGGGATGAAGATCACGGACAAGACAAGAGACATCTTCACAGAACAATTTTGTTTCACACATACGGGAAGTTATGTCAGAGTCTTCCATTGATCCCCTCAACATATACCTTGGGTTGCAAGGTCATGTCTCAACCCATACCTTACCAAACTACTCACACATGGAGATCACATGGCAGGAAGAAAACATCGAAGAACACATCTTGAGATTGATTGATTGCAATATGTCTTATAATAGATGCCTTGCGCGGTGCACGAGTACAAGTATGAACTAGATGGGAGAGCACAATTGTGGTGGTGGAGATGGCTACGGCGATGGAGATGGTGGCAGCTAGGGTTTGTGGATGAAGAAGATGATGAAGAGGCTCTAGATTCCGTGCTCGTCATCCCGTTGACATTTAAACGGGGTCCCTTTAATAAAAGTCGTTCAGCTGGACGATCTGCCTTGAAATCCATGCCATACGGGCACTCATACGGGCATGTGCGCTCGTATGAAACAATGTCTTTTGTGCTGTCTTCACAGAAACACCTCCTGTTGATTCCTTCTTCCTCCATTCTCCTTCCATTCCATTTTCACATGTGATTTCTTTCCTTTTTAGCCCATTTCCAATGAAAACACATCAAAGAGAGGATTTGCGGAATCCTTTGCATTCATTAGTCATTAGCAGCAATATCGGAGCGAATATCTCTTTTTAGATGAAATATCCCGGTTTAAACAAAGGTGAAATGATTTTAAAAATATCACTCATCAATAAGCATCGCTCAGAAGGGACTTTTGCTAAAGGGGATTGGGTGTTTGTCAAGCTGCAGCCGTATGTGCAGGTGTCAGGAGCAACGTGGGCTAACCACAAGCTGTCTTTTCGCTATTTTGGTCCATTTCAGGTGCTCAAGCGCATTGGTCCGCTGGCGTACCGTCTGCAGTTACCGAAACACAACAAGATGCAACCGGTCTTCCATGTGTCCTTTGATGTCTACTACGCAACCTTCTCCTTGTAAACGTTGTTGGGCCTCCAAGTGCAGAGGTTTGTAGGATAGTAGCAAATTTCCCTCAAGTGGATGACCTAAGGTTTATCAATCTGTGGGAGGCGTAGGATGAAGATGATCTCTCTCAAGCAACCCTGCAACCAAATAACAAAGAGTCTCTTGTGTCCCCAACACACCCAATACAATGGTAAATTGTATAGGTGCACTAGTTCGGCGAAGAGATGGTGATACAAGTGCAATATGGATGGTAGATGTGGGTTTTTGTAAACTGAAAGTATAAAAACAGCAAGGTAGCAAGCGGTAAAAGTGAGCATAAACGGTATTGCAATGCTAGGAAACAAGGCCTAGGGTTCATACTTTCACTAGTGCAAGTCCTCTCAACAATAATAACATAGTTGGATCATATAACTATCCCTCAACATGCAACAAAGAGTCACTCCAAAGACACTAATAGCGGAGAACAAACTAAGAGATTATGGTAGGGTACAAAACCACCTCAAAGTTATTCTTTCCAATCAATCCATTGGGCTATTCCTATAAGTGTCACAAACAGACCTAGAGTTCGTACTAGAATAACACCTTAAGACACAAATCAACCAAAGCCCTAATGTCACCTAGATACTCTAATGTCACCTCAAGTATCCGTGGGCATGATTATACGATATGCATCACACAATCTCAGATTCATCTATTCAATCCAACACAAAGTACTTCAAAGAGTGCCCAAAGTTTCTACCGGAGAATCACGACGAAAACGTGTGCCAACCCCTATGCATAGGTTCATGGGCGGAACCCGCAAGTTGATCACCAAAACATACATCAAGTGAATCAATAGAATAACCCATTGTCACCACGGTTATCCCACGCAATACATACATCAAGTGTTCTCAAATCTTTAAAGACTCAATCCGATAAGATAACTCCAAAGGGAAAACTCAATCCATTACAAGAGAGAAGGGGGGAGAAGAAACATAAGATCCAACTATAATAGCAAAGCTCGCGATACATCAAGATCGTGCCAAATCAAGAACACGAGAGAGAGAGAGATAGAGAGAGAGAGAGAGAGAGAGAGAGAGAGAGAGAGAGAGAGATCAAACGCATAGCTACTGGTACATACCCTCAGCTCCGAGGGTGAACTACTCCCTCCTCGTCATGGAGATCGCCGGGATGATGAAGATGGCCACCGGTCAGGGTTCACCCCTCCGGCAGGGTGCCGGAACAGGGTCCTGATTGACTTTTGGTGGCTACAGAGGCTTGCGGCGGTGGAACTCCCGATCTAATCTCCGTTCTAGAAGTTTCAGGGTACGTGGAGTTATATAGGCGGAAGAAGTACGTCAGGGGAGCCACGAGGGCCCCACGAGGCAGGAGGCGTGCCCTAGGGGGGTGGGCGCGCCCCCACCCTTGTGGCTTCCTTGTTCCTTCCTTGACATGGGGTCCAAGTCCATCGGGTGGCTTTCGTTCCAAAAATATCTTCTCTAGTTGATTTCGTTCCGTTTCGACCCCGTCTGATATTCCTTTTCTTCGAAACACTGAAATAGGCATAAAACAACAAATCTGGCTGGGCCTCCAGTTAATAGGTTAGTCCCAAAAATAATATAAAAGTGGATAATAAAGCCCAATATTGCCCAAAACAGTAGCATGGAGCAATAAAAAATTATAGATACGTTGGAGACGTATCAAGCATCCCCAAGCTTAATTCCTGCTCGTCCTCGAGTAGGTAAATGATAAAAAAGATAATTTTTGATGTGGAATGCTAGTTGGCATAATTTCAATGTAATTCTTCTCAATTGTGATATGAATATTAAAATCTGAAAGATTCAAGACAAAAGTTCATATTGACATAAAAATAATAATACTTCAAGCATACTAACAAAGCAATTGTGTCTTCTCAAAATAACATGGCCAAAGAAAGTTATCCCTACAAAATCATATAGTCTGGCTATGCTCTATCTTCACCACACAAAGTACTTAAATCATGCACAACCCCGATGACAAGCCAAGCAATTGTTTCATACTTTTAACATTCTCAAACTTTTTCAATCTTCACGCAATACATGAGCATGAGCCATGGATATAGCACTATATGTGGAATAGAGTGGTGGTTGTGGAGAAGACAAAAAGGTAGAAGATAGTCTCACATCAACTAGGCGTATCAACGAGCTATGGAGATGCCCATCAATAGATATCAATGTCAGTGAGTAGGGATTGCCATGCAACGGATGCACTAGAGCTATAAGCATATGAAAGCTCAACAAAAGAAACTAAGTGGGTGTGCATCCAACTCGCTTGCTCACGAAGACCTAGGACATTTTGAGGAAGCCCATCATTGGAATATACAAGCCAAGTTCTATAATGAAAAATTCCCACTAGTATATGAAAGTGACAACATAGGAAACTCTTTTTAATAAAGATCATGGTGCTACTTTGAAGCACAAGTGTGGTAAAAGGATAGTAGCATTGCCCCTTCTCTCTTTTTCTCTCATTTTTTATTATTATTTTGGGCCTTTTTTTATGGCCTCTTTTCTTTCCTTTTTTTATTTTTTGTCCGGAGTCTCATCCCGACTTGTGGGGGAATCATAGTCTCCATCATCCTTTCCTCACTGGGACAATGCTCTAATAATGATGACCATCACACTTTTATTTACTTACAACTCAAGAATTACAACTCGATACTTAGAACAAGATATGACTCTATATGAATGCCTCCGGCGGTGTACCGGGATGTGCAATGAATCAAGAGTGACATGTATATATGAAAGAATTATGAACGGTGGCTTTGCCACAAATACAATGTCAACTACATGATCATGCAAAGCAATATGACAATGATGGAGCGTGTCATAATAAACGGGACGGTGGAAAGTTGCATGGCAATATATCTCGGAATGGCTATGGAAATGCCATGATAGGTAGGTATGGTGGCTGTTTTGAGGAAGGTATATGGTGGGTGTATGATACCGGCGAAAGGTGCGCGGTATTAGAGAGGCTAGCAATGGTGGAAGGAAGGGAAAAGTGTGTATAATCCATGGACTCAACATTAGTCATAAAGAACTCATATACTTATTGCAAAAATCTAGAAGTTATCAAAGCAAAGTATTACGCGCATGCTCTTAGGGGGATAGATTGGTAGGAACAGACCATCGCTCGTCCCCGACCGACACTCATAAGGAAGACAATCAATAAATAAATCATGCTCCGACTTCATCACATAACGTTTCACCATACGTGCATGCTACCGGAATCACAAACTTTAGCACAAGTATTTCTCAAGTTCACAACTACTCAACTAGCATGACTCTAATATCACCATCTTCATATCTCAAAACAATTATCAAGCATCAAACTTTTCTTAGTATTCAACACACTCATAAGAATTCTTACAAATCTTGTATGCTTAGCATATTAGGATTATTTAAGCAAATTACCATGCTATTTAAGACTCTCAAAATAATACAAGTGAAGCATGAGAGTTCATCTATTTCTACAAAATAAAACCACCGCCGTGCTCTAAAATATATAAGTGAAGCCCTGGAGCAAACATCAAACTACTCCAAAAGATATAAGTGAAGATCAATGAGTAGTTGTATAATTATGCAACCATGTGAAGACTCTCTAACATTTAAGAATTCCAGATCTTGATACTTTATTCAAACAGCAAGCAAAGCTAAATAAATAAAATGACGCTCCAAGCAAAACACATATCATGTGGTGAATAAAAATATAGCTCCAAGTAAAGTTACCGATGAACAAAGACGAAAGAGGGGATGCCTTCCGGGGCATCCCCAAGCTTAGACGCTTGGATATCCTTGAATATTACCTTGGGGTGCCTTGGGCATCCCCAAGCTTAGGCTCTTGCCACTCCTTATTCCATAGTCCATCTAATCCTTACCCAAAACTTGAAAACTTCACAACACAAAACTTAACAGAAAACTCGTAAGCACCGTTAGCGAAAGAAAACAAAACACCACTTTAAGGTACTATAATGAACTTATGTTGGGGAACGTAGTAATTTCAAAAAATTTCCTACGCACACGCAAGATCATTGTGATGCATAGCAACGAGAGGGGAGAGTGTTGTCCATGTACCCTCATAGACCGAAAGCGGAAGCGTTAGCACAACGCGGTTGATGTAGTCGTACGTCTTCACGATCCGACCGATCAAGTACCGAACGCACGGCACCTCCGAGTTCAGCACACGTTCAGCCCGATGACGTCCCTCGAACTCCGATCCAGCTGAGTGTTGAGGGAGAGTTTCGTCAGCACGACAGCGTGGTGACGATGTTGATGTTCTACCGATGCGGAGCTTCGCCTAAGCACCACTACAGTAATATCGAGGTGGAATATGGTGGAGGGGGGCACCGCACACGGCTAAGAGATCAAACGATTAATTGTTGTCTCTTTGGGGTGCCCCTGCCCCCGTATATAAAGTAGCAAGGGAGGAGGAGGCCGGCCCTAGGAGGGGGCGCGCCAAGTGTGGAGTCCTACTAGGACTCCCTAGTCCTAGTAGGATTCCACCTCCCATATGGAATAGGAAAAGAGTAAGGGAAAAGGAGAAGGAAGGAAGGGGCGCCCCCTTCCCTAGTCCAATTCGGACCAGACCAAGGGGAGGGGTGCGGCCACCCTTGAGGCCCTTTTCCTTCTTTCCCGTATGGCCCAATAAGGCCCAATACATATTCCTGTAACTCTCCGGTACTCCGAAAAATAACCGAATCACTCAGAACCTCTCTGATGTCCGAATATAGTCGTCCAATATATCGATCTTTACGTATCGACCATTTCGAGACTCCTCGTCATGTCCCCGATCTCATCCGGGACTCGGAACTCCTTCGGTACATCAAAACTCATAAACTCATAATATAACTGTCATCGAAACTTTAAGCGTGCGGACCCTACGGGTTCGAGAACTATGTAGACATGACCGAGACACGTCTCCGGTCAATAACCAATAGCGGAACCTGGATGCTCATATTGGCTCCCACATATTCTACGAAGATCTTTATCGGTGAGACCGCATAACAACATATGTTGTTCCCTTTGTCATCGGTATGTTACTTGCCCGAGATTCGATCGTCGGTATCTCAATACCTAGTTCAATCTCGTTACCGGCAAGTCTCTTTACTCGTTCCGTAATACATCATCTCACAACTAACTCATTAGTTGCAATGCTTGTAAGGCTTATGTGATGTGCATTACCGAGAGGGCCCAGAGATACCTCTCCGACAATCGGAGTGACAAATCCTAATCTCGAAATATGCCAACCCAACATATACCTTTGGAGACACCTGTAGAGCTCCTTTATAATCACCCAGTTACGTTGTGACGGTTGGTAGCACACAAAGTGTTCCTCCGGTAGACGGGAGTTGCATAATCTCATAGTCATAGGAACATGTATAAGTCATGAAGAAAGCAATAGCAACATACTAAACGATTGGGTGCTAAGCTAACGGAATGGGTCAAGTCAATCACATCATTCTCCTAATGATGTGACCCTGTTAATCAAATGACAACTCATGTCTATGGCTAGGAAACATAACCATCTTTGATCAACGAGCTAATCAAGTAGAGGCGTACTAGTGATACTCTGTTTGTCTATGTACTCACACATGTATTATATTTCCAGTTAATACAATTCTAGCATGAATAATAAACATTTATCATGAAATAAGGAAATAAATAGTAACTTTATTATTGCCTCTAGGGCATATTTCCTTCAGTCTCCCACTTGCACTAGAGTCAATAATCTAGTTCACATTGCCATGTGATTCACATCACCATGTGATTAACACCCATAGTTCACATCGTCATGTGACCAACACCCAAAAGGTTTACTAGAGTCACTAATCTAGTTCACATCGCTATGTGATTAACACCCAAAGAGTACTAAGGTGTGATCATGTTTTTCTTGTGAGATAATTTTAGTCAACGGGTCTGTCACATTCAGATCCATAAGTATTTTGCAAATATTATGTCTACAATGCTCTGCACGGAGCTACTCTAGCTAATTGCTCCCACTTTCAATATGTATCCAGATTGAGATTTAGAGTCATCTGGATCAGTGTCAAAATTTGCATCGACGTAACCCTTTATGACGAACCTTTTGTCACCTCCATAATCGAGAAACATATCCTTATTCCACTAAGGATAATTTTGATCGATGTCCAGTGATCTACTCCTAGATCACTATTGTACTCCCTTGCAAAACACAGTGTAGGGTATACAATAGATCTAGTACACAACATGACATACTTTAATAGAACCTATGGCTGAGGCATACGGAATGACTTTCATTCTCTTTCTATCTTCTGCCGTGGTCGGGCTTTGAGTCTTACTCAATTTCACACCTTGCAACACAGGCAAGAACTCTTTCTTTGACTGTTCCATTTTGAACTACTTCAAAATCTTGTCAAGGTATGTACTCATTGAAAAAAACTTATCAAGCGTTTTGATCTATCTCTATAGATCTTGATGCTTAATATGTAAGTAGCTTCACCGAGGTCTTTCTTTGAAAAAACTCCTTTCAAACACTCCTTTATGCTTTGCAGAATAATTCTACATTATTTCCGATCAACAATATGTCATTTCACATATACTTATCAGAAATGTTGTAGTGCTCCCACTCACTTTTCTTGTAAATACAGGCTTCACCGCAAGTCTGTATAAAACTATATGCTTTGATCAACTTATCAAAGTGTATATTCCAACTCCGAGATGCTTGCACCAGTCCATAGATGGATCGTTGTAGCTTGCATATTTTGTTAGCATCCTTTGGATCGATAAAACCTTTAGGTTGCATCATATACAACTCTTCTTCCAGAAATCCATTCAGGAATGCAGTCTTTACATCCATTTACCAGATTTCATAAAATGTGGCAATTTGCTAACATGATTCGAACAGACTTAAGCATCGCTACGAGCGAGAAGGTCTCATTGTAGTCAACTCCTTGAACTTGTTGAAACCTTTTGCGACAAGTCTAGCTTTGTAGATAGTAACACTACTATCAGCGTCCGTCCCTCTTGAAGATCCATTTAATCTCAATGGCTCGCTGATCATCGGGCAAGTCAATCAAAGTCCATACTTTGTTCTTATACATGGATCCCATCTCAGATTTCATGGCCTCAAGCCATTTCCCGGAATCTGGGCTCATCATCGCTTCCTCATAGTTCGCAGGTTCGTCATGGTCTAGTAACATGACTTCCAGAACAGGATTACCGTACCACTCTGGTGCAGATCTCACTCTGGTTTACCAACGAGATTCGGTAGTAACTTGATCTGAAGCTACATGATCATCATCATTAGCTTCCTCACTAGTTGGTGTAGTAGTCCCAGGAACAGATTTCTGTGATTAACTACTTTCCAATAAGGGAGAAGGTACAATTACCTTATCAAGTTCTACTTTCCTCCCACTCACTTCTTTCGAGAGAAACTCCTTCTCTAGAAAGTGTCCATTCTCAGCAACGAATGTCTTGCCTTCGGATCTGTGATAGAAGGTGTACCCAACTGTCTCCTTTGGGTATCCTATGAAGACATATTTCTCTGATTTGGGTTTGAGCTTATCATGTTGAAACTTTTTCACATAAGCATCGCAGTCCCAAATTTTAAGAAACGACAACTTTAGTTTCTCGCCAAACCATAGTTCATACGGTGTCGTCTCAACAGATTTAGATGGTGCCCTTTTAACGTGAATGCAGTTGTGTCTAATGCATAACCCCAAAATGATGGTGGTAAATCGGTAAGAAACATCATAGATTGCACTATATCCAATAAAGTACGGTTATGACGTTCGGACACACCATTATGCTGTGGTGTTCCAGGTGGCATGAGTTTGTGAAACTATTCCACATTGTTTTAATTGAAGACCAAACTCGTAACTCAAATATTCGTCTCCGCGATCTGATCGTAGAAACTTTATTTTCTTATCACAATGATTTTCCACTTCACTCTGAAATTCTTTGAACTTTTCAAATGTTTCAGACTTATGTTTCATCAAGTAGATATACCCATATCTGCTCAAATCATCTGCGAAGGTCAGGAAATAATGATACCCGCCGCGAGCCTTAGCGCTCATCGGATCGCATACATCAGTATGTATTATTTCCAATAAGTCAGTTGCTCGCTCCATTGTTTCGAACAACGGAGTCTTAGTCATCTTGCCCATGAGGCATGGTTCGCAAGCATCAAGTGATTCATAATCAAGTGATTCCAAAAGCCCATCAGCATGAAGTTTCTACATGCGCTTTACACCAATATGACCTAAACGGCAGTGCCACAAATAAGTTGCACTATCATTATTAACTTTGCATCTTTTGGTTTCAATATTATGAATATGTGTATTACTACGATCGAGATCCAACGAACCATTTTCATTGGGTGTGTAACCATATAAGGTTTTATTCATGTAAACAGAACAACAATTTATTCTCTTACTTAAATGAATAACCGTATTGCAATAAACATGATCAAATCATATTCATGCTCAACGCAAACACCAAATAACACTTATTTAGGTTCAACATTAATCCCGAAAGTATAGGGAGTGTGCGATGATGATCATATCAATCTTGGAACCACTTCCAACACACATCATCACTTTACCCTTAACTAGTCTCTGTTCATTCTGCAACTCCCATTTCGAGTTACTACTCTTAGCAACTGAACCAGTATCAAATACCGAGGGGTTGCTATGAACACTAGTAAAATACACATCAATAATCTGTATATCAAATATACCTTTGTTCACTTTTCCATCCTTCTTATCCGCCAAATACTTGGGGCATTTCCACTTCCAGTGACCAGTCCCTTTGCAGTAGAAGCACTTAGTCTCAGGCTTAGGACCAGACTTGGGCTTCTTAACTTGAGCAGCAACTTGCTTGCTGTTCTTCTTGAAGTTCCCCTTCTTCCCTTTGCCCTTTTCTTGAAACTAGTGGTTTTTTCTACCATCAACACTTGATGTTTTTCTTGATTTATACCTTCGTCGATTTTAGCATCACGAAGAGCTTGGGAATCGTTTCCGTTCTCCCTTGCATATTATAGTTCATCACGAAGTTCTACTAACTTGGTGATGGTGAATAGAGAATTCTGTCAATCACTATTTTATCTGGAAGATTAACTCCCACTTGATTCAAGCGATTGTAGTACCCAAAAAATCTGAGCACATGCTCACTGCTTGAGCTATTCTCCTCATCTTTTAGCTATAGAACTTGTTGGAGACTTCATATCTCACAACTCGGGTATTTGTTTGAAATATTAACTTCAACTCCTGGAAAATCTCATATGGTCCATGACGTTCAAAACGTCTTTGAAGTCCCGATTCTAAGCCGTTAAGCATGGTGCACTAAACTGTCAAGTAGTCATCATATTGAGCTAGCCAAACGTTCATAACGTTTGCATCTGCTCCTGCAATACGTCTGTCACCTAGCGGTGCATCAAGGACATAATTCTTCCGTGCAGCAATGAGGATAGTCCTCAGATCACGGATCCAATCCGCATCATTGCTACTAACATTTTTCAACTCAGTTTTCTCTAGGAACATATCAAAAATAAAATAGGGGGGCTAAACGCGAGCTATTGATCTACAACATAGATATGCTAATACTACCAGGACTAAGTTCATGATAAATTAAAGTTCAATTAATCATATTACTTAAGCACTCCCACTTAGATAGACATCCCTCTAATCCTTCTAAGTGATCACGTGATCCATATCAACTACACCATGTCCGATCATCACGTGAGATGGAGTAGTTTCAACGGTGAACATCAATATGTTGATCATATCTACTATATGATTCACGCTCGACCTTTCGGTCTCCGTGTTCCGAGGCCATATTTGTTATATGCTAGGCTCGTCAAGTTTAACCTGAGTATTCCGCGTGTGCAACTGTTTTGCACCCGTTGTATTTGAACGTAGATCCTATCACACCCGATCATCACGTGGTGTCTCAGCACGAAGAACTTTCGCAACGGTGCATACTCAGGGAGAACACTTATACTTTGATAATTTAGTGAGGGATCATCTTATAATGCTACCGTCAATCAAAGTAAGATAAGATGCATAAAATATAAACATCACATGCAATCAATATAAGTGATATGATATGGCCATCATCATCTTGTGCTTGTGATCTTCATCTTCGAAGCAACGCCATGATCACCATCGTCACCGGCGCGACACCTTGATCTCCATCGTAGCATCGTTGTCGTCTCGCCAATCTTATGCTTCTACGACTATCGCTACTGCTTAGTGATAAAGTAAAGCATTACAGGGCGATTGCATTGCATACAATAAAGCGACAACCATATGGCTCCTGCCAGTTGCCGATAACTCGGTTACAAAACATGATCATCTCATACAATAAAATTTAGCATCGTGTCTTGACCATATCACATCACAACATGCCCTGCAAAAACAAGTTAGACGTCCTCTACTTTGTTGTTGCAAGTTTTACGTGGCTGCTACGGGCTTAGCAAGAACCGTTCTTCCCTATGCATCAAAACCACAACGATAGTTTGTCAAGTTGGTGTTGTTTTAACCTTCGCAAGGACCGGACGTAGCCACACTCGGTTCAACTAAAGTTGGAGAAACTGACACCCGCCAGCCACCTGTGTGCAAAGCACGTCGGTAGAACCAGTCTCGTGTAAGCGTACGCGTAATGTCGGTCTGGGCCGCTTCATCCAACAATACCGCCGAACCAAAGTATGACATGCTGGTAAGCAGTATGACTTATATCTCCCACAACTCACTTGTGTTCTACTCGTGCATATAACATCAACGCATAAAACCAGGCTCGGATACCACTGTTGGGGAACATAGTAATTTCAAAAAAATTCCTACGCACACGCAAGATCATGGTGATGCATAGCAACGAGAGGGGAGAGTGTTGTCCACGTACCCTCGTAGACCGAAAGCGGAAGCGTTAGCACAACGCGGTTGATGTAGTCGTACGTCTTGACGATCCGACCGATCAAGTACCGAACGAACGATACCTCCGAGTTCAGCACACGCTCAGCCCGATGACGTCCCTCGAACTCCGATCCAGCCGAGTGTTGAGGGAGAGTTTCGTCAGCACGACGGCGTGGTGACAATGTTGATGTTCTACCGACGCAGAGCTTCGCCTAAGCACTGCTACAGTAATATCGAGGTGGAATATGGTGAAGGGGGGCACCGCACACGGCTAAGAGATCAAACGATTATTGTTGTCTCTTTGGGGTGCCCCCCTGCCCCCGTATATAAGGGAGCAAGGGAGGAGGAGGCCGGCCCTAGGAGGGGGCGCGCCAAGTGTGGAGTCCTACTAGGACTCCCTAGTCCTAGTAGGCTTCCACCTCCCATATGGAATAGGAAAAGAGGAAGGGAAAAGGAGAAGGAAGGAAGGGGCGCCCCCTTCCCTAGTCCAATTCGGACCAGACCAAGGGGAGGGGTGCCGACACCCTTGAGGCCCTTTTCCTTCTTTCCCGTATGGCCCAGTAAGGCCCAATACGTATTCCCGTAACTCTCGGTACTCCGAAAAATACCCGAATCACTCAGAACCGTTCCGATGTCCGAATATATTCATCCAATATATCGATCTTTACGTCTCGACCATTTCGAGACTCCTCATCATGTCCCCGATCTCACCCGGGACTCCGAACTCCTTCGGTACATCAAAACTCATAAACTCATAATATAACTGTCATGGAAACTTTAAGCGTGCGGACCCAACGGGTTCGAGAACAATGTAGACATGACCGAGACACGTCTCCGGTCAATAACCAATAGCGGAACCTGGATGCTCATATTGGCTCCCACATATTCTACGAAGATCTTTATCGGTTAGGCCGCATAACAACATACGTTGTTCCCTTTGTCATCGATATGTTACTTGCCCGAGATTCGATCGTCGGTATCTCAATACCTAGTTCAATTTCGTTACCGGCAAGTCTCTTTACTCGTTCCGTAATACATCATCTCACAACTAACTCATTAATTGCAATGCTTGCAAGGCTTATGTGATGTGCATTACCGAGAGGGCCCAGAGATACCTCTCCGACAATTGGAGTGACAAATCCTAATCTCGAAATACGCCAACCCAACATATAACTTCGGAGACACCTGTAGAGCTCCTTTATAATCACCCAGTTACGTTGTGACGTTTGGTAGCACACAAAGTGTTCCTCCGGTAAACGGGAGTTGCATAATCTCATAGTCATAGGAACATGTATAAGTCATGAAGAAAGCAATAGCAACATACTAAACGATCGGGTGCTAAGCTAACGGAATGGGTCAAGTCAATCACATCATTCTCGTAATGATGTGACCCCGTTAATCAAATGACAACTCATGTCTATGGCTAGGAAACATAACCATCTTTGATCAACGAGCTAGTCAAGTAGAGGGGTACTAGTGACACTCTATTTGTCTGTGTACTCACACATGTATTATGTTTCCGGTTAATACAATTCTAGCATGAATAATAAACATTTATCATGAAATAAGGAAATAGATAATAAATTTATTATTGCCTCTAGGGCATATTTCCTTCAACTTATTCTTTATTTATATTGGTGTTAAACCTACTGTATTCCAACTTCTGTATGGTTTATAAACTATTTTACTAGCCATAGATTCATCGAAATAAGCAAGCAACATAATGAAAACAGAATCTGTCAAAAACAAAATAGTCTGTAGTAATCTGTAACTAACGCAAACTTCTCGAACTCCAAAATTTCTAAAATAAATTGGTGGACCTGAGGAATTTGTCGAGTAATCATCTACAAAAATAATCAACTAAATAGCACTCTCCAGTAAAAAGTTGAAGCTAATCTTGTGAGCGCTTAAGTTTCTGTTTTTTACAGCATGATCATAAAGACTTCACCCAAGTCTTCCCAAAGGTTCTACTTGGCACAAACACTAATTAAAACATAAAACCACATCTAAACAGAAGCTAGATGGATTATTTATTCCTAAACATAACCAAAAAGCAAAAAACTAAAATAAAATTGGGTTGCCTCCCAACAAGCGGTATCGTTTAACGCCCCTAGCTAGGCATGATGATTTCAATGATGCTCACATAAAAGATAAGAATTGAAACATAAAGAGAGCATCATGAAGAATATGAATAGCACATTTAAGTCTAACCCACTTCCTATGCATAGGGATTTTGTGAGAAAACAACTTATGGGAACAATAATCAACTATCATAGGAAGGCAAAACAAGCATAACTTCAAAAATTTAAGCACATAGAGAGGAAACTTGATATTATTGCAATTCCTACGAGCATATATTCCTCCCTCATAATAATTTTCAGTAGCATCATGAATGAATTCAACAATATAACCAGCACCTAAAGCAATCTTTTCATGATCTACAAGCATAGAATTTTTACTACTCTCCACATAAGCAAAATTCTTCTCATTCGGAATAGTGGGAGTACCGTAAGAGACTTGAATACTATAAATTGTTTCCACATTAAAAGAGTAATGTTCAGAGAAAGGGTACTCATAATCATGACAAGTTTTATAAATATAATCATCACTACTCTTTATAGCATAAGTTTTATCACAATAATCATCATAAGTAGCAACTTTGTTCTCATCATAATCGATTGAAACCTCTTCCGAAATAGTGGATACATCATTAAATAAAGTCATGACCTCTCCAAATCCACTTTCATAAATATTATAAGATTCAACATCCTCCAAGATAGTGGGATCATTACTTCCTAAAGTTGACACTCTTCCAAATCACTTTCATAAATATAATCATCATAAGTAGAAGGCATGCTATCATCATAACAACTTTGCATATCAAAACTTGAGAGGCTAAAAATATCATCTTCATTAAACATAGCATCCCGAAGCTTGGGACAAACATTAATTGCAGAAAATATATTCTCAAATATGTCATCCTTATCAAACATAGCTTCCCCAAGCTTGGGCCTTTTCGTATCATAAGCATAATCACTCTCATCGTTAATAGTATTGATAGCACCGATAGTATAGCAATTATTATATTCTTCCAAGCAAGTGCCAAAAAGATTTTCAAGATAATAAGGAGTATCATTATCTTCCCAATCATAATCATCACAACAAGCAATGGGCATAACGAGATCATCATCAAGTGTATCATCTTCATTTTCATGAGGCACAACAATAATAGGAGCAACTTTATTTGGGAGAGATACCTTTTTACCTCTGTTCCTTTTTCTTTTCTTCTTCTTTATCACATCATGTGTGGGTTCAATCCTCTTTTTGGAGATCCTTATTAATGAGATTGGTTGAGTAGAAAGCTCCTCCTCGTTACCTGATTCATCATAAGAAATAATAGGAGGGTATGGGGAAGTCTCTTCCCTTTCATTAGTATTCTCTTCATCTTCTATTTGTTTTCTTTTCTTTATGTAATTGGCAATATAAGGATTTTCAATGCAATTCACCGCACAATACATATAAATTTCTTCTAGATCAAAATGAAGAACTCTATCAAGGGCAAATTCTGGAATAACCTTAGTTATACATTTCATTTCTTCATAACCCAAGAGCAAACTAAGTTCATTATGATGTGCAAGGGAAATCAAGTCATCACAATTTTTGGACATGATACGATCATGAAAAAATTTGCATAGGGTACTAAAATGATCACGTTCATTGCAAAGTTCACAAGTATGGCTAAGAAAAAAATAAATTTTCAGCACATGCATCTAGCCTTTCTTGCAACCATTTAGTTTCTAAGTACTTATGCCTCTTGAAATATCTATCTTCCCTATTTGGTGTGTCCTTGCAAACCCAATGCACTCCACAAAAATTGACATGTTTATAGGAGACATTTTCATCATAACTAGTGCAATCATCATTAGTACTATGGATATTCAAGGAGTTCATACTAACAACATTGCAATCATGCTCATCATTCAAAGATTTAGTGCCAAACATTTTAATGCACTATTCTTCTAACACTTTGGCACAATTTTCTTTTCCATCATACTCACGAAAGATATTAAAAAGGTGAAGCGTGTGAGGTAAACTCAATTCCATTTTTGTAATTTTCTTTTATAAACTAACTAGTGCTAAAACAAGAAACAAAAAGATTCGATTGCAAGATCTAAAGATATACCTTCACTTACCTAGCCTCCCCGGCAACGGCGCCAGAAAAGAGCTTGATGTCTACTACGCAACCTTCTCCTTGTGGACGTTGTTGGGCCTCCAAGTGCAGAGGTTTGTAGGACAGTAGCAAATTTCTCTCAAGTGGATGACCTAAGGTTTATCAATCCGTGGGTGGCGTAGGATCAAGATGGTCTCTCTCAAGCAACTCTGCAACCAAATAACAAAGAGTCTCTTGTGTCCCCAACACACCCAATACAGTGGTAAATTGTATAGGTGCACTAGTTCGACGAAGAGATGGTGATACAAGTGCAATATGGATGGTAGATGTGGGTTTTTGTAAACTGAAAGTATAAAAACAGCAAGGTGGCAAGCGGTAAAAGTGAGCGTAAACGGTATTGCAATGCTAGGAAACAAGGCCTAGGGTTCATACTTTCACTAGTGCAAGTCCTCTCAACAATAATAACATAGTTGGATCATATAACTATCCCTCAACATGCAACAAAGAGTCACTCCAAATACACTAATAGCGGAGAACAAATGAAGAGATTATGGTAGGGTACGAAACCACCTCAAAGTTATTCTTTCCAATCAATCCATTGGGCTATTCCTATAAGTGTCACAAACAACCCTAGAGTTCGTACTAGAATAACACCTTAAGACACAAATCAACCAAAACCCTAATGTCACCTAGATACTCCAATGTCACCTCAAGTATCCGTGGGCATGATTATACGATATGCATCACACAATCTCAGATTCATCTATTCAATCCAACATAAAGTACTTCAAAAAGAGCCCAAAGTTTCTACCGGAGAATCACGACGAAAACGTGTGCCAACCCCTATGCATAGGTTCATGGGCGGAACCCGCAAGTTGTTCACCAAAACATACATCAAGTGAATCAATAGAATAACCCATTGTCACCACCGTTATCCCACGCAAGACATACATCAAGTGTTCTCAAATCTTTAAAGACTCAATACGATAAGATAACTCCAAAGGAAAACTCAATCCATTACAAGAGAGAAGAGGGGGAGAAGAAACATAAGATACAACTATAATAGCAAAGCTCGCGATACATCAAGATCATGCCAACTCAAGAACACGAGAGAGAGAGAGATCAAACACATAGCTACTGGTACATACCCTCAGCCCCGAGGGTGAACTACTCCCTCCTCGTCATGGAGATTGCCGGGATGATGAAGATGGCTACCGGTGAGGGCTCCCCCCTCCGGCAGGGTGCCGGAACAGGGTCCCGATTGACTTTTGGTGGCTACAGAGGCTTGCGGCGGCGGAACTCCCAATCTAATCTCCGTTCTGGAAGTTTCAGGGTAAGTGGAGTTATATAGGCGGAAGAAGTACGTCAGGGGAGCCACGAGGGCCCCACAAGGCAGGGGGGCACGCCCTAGGGGGGTGGGCGCGCCCCCACCCTCGTGGTTTCCTCGTTCCTTCCTTGACGTGGGGTCCAAGTCCATCGGGTGGCTTTCGTTCCAAAAATAACTTCTCTAGTTGATTTCGTTCCGTTTCGACCCCGTCTAATATTCCTTTTCTTCGAAACACTGAAATAGGCATAAAACAGCAAATCTGGGCTGGGCCTTCGGTTAATAGGTTAGTCCGAAAAATAATATAAAAGTGGATAATAAAGCCCAATATTGCCCAAAACAGTACATAATATAGCATGGAGCAATCAAAAATTATAGATACGTTGGAGACGTATCATCCCTCACCCACGACGCTCTACCACCAGTCACAACAGTAATGCTGGAGCTGCCTACTCCAACAGCACCATCCTCAGCACCGCCCATTTTGGAGCGCGTTTTGTCTCATCGCATGGTGAACTGGGGTGCTGCCAAGATCCATCAAGTGCAAGTTCAATTGGCAGGCCAACCGGTTTCGCTGGCATCATGGGAAGACTACTTGGAGCCTCACAACCGTTTTCCTGGTGCTACGGCTTGGGGACAAGCCATCGCTGAATGAGGGGAGAATGTCACGGGCCCAGAGGCAGATCAACCCGCTGACGAGGATCTCTAGACCAGGCCCAAGAGGAGGAAGCAGCCCAACAGACTCTTCGACTCAGCCACTTGGGAAATGGGTGGATAAGTGTGTGGGTATGAGACATAAAAGGGGCATCGAGTGATTTGGGTTGTAATCCTATTCCCCTCCCCGGCCTCTCTCCTCTCTAGAACCCTAGCTTCTCCTCCCTGACCCCCCTTCCGTTGGGGAACGTACTATTTCAAAAAATTCCCTACGATCACGCAAGATCTATCTAGGAGAAGCATAGCAACGAGCGGGGAGAATGTGTCCACATACCATCGTAGACCGAAAGCGGAAGCGTTAAGTAACGCGGTTGATGTAGTCGAATGTCTTCGCGATCCAACCGATCAAGTACCGAATGCACGGCACCTCCGTGATCTGCACACGTTCAGCTCGGTGACGTCCCTCGAACTCTAGATCCAGCTGAGGCTGAGGGAGAGTTTCGTCAGCACGACATCATGGTGACGGTGATGATGAAGTTACCGATGTAGGGCTTCGCCTAAGCACAACGACAATATAACCGAAGTGGAAATCTGTGGAGGGGGCACCGCACACGGCTAAGAAATCAACTTGTGTGTCTATGGGGTGCCCCCTCCCCCGTATATAAAGGAGTGGAGGAGGGGGGCGGCCGGCCTCATGGGGCGCGCCCCAAGAGGGGGAATCCTACTCCTACTAGGAGTAGGTTCCCCCTTTCCTAGTCCGACTAGGAGGGGAAGGAAGGGGAAGAGGGAGAGAAGGAAAGGGGGGCCGACCCCCCTCCCCAATTTGTATTGGGCTTGGGGGGGCGCCTCCACCTGGTCCCCTCCTCCTCTCTTCCACTAAGTCCTATGAAGGCCCATTAACCCCCCGGGGGGTTCCGGTAACCTCCCCGGTACTCCTGAAAATGCCCGAACCTATCCGAAACCTTTTCGGTGTTCAAACATAACCTTCCAATATATCAATCTTCATGTCTCCACCATTTCGAGACTCGTCCTCATGTCCGTGACCACACCCGGGACTCCGAACAACCTTCGGTACATCAAATCACATAACTCACAAAACATATCGTCATCAAACGTTAAGCGTGCGGACCCTACGGGTTCGAGAACTATGTAGACATGACCGAGACTCATCTCCGGTCAATAACCAATAGCGGAACATGGATGCTCATATTGGTTTCTACATATTCTAGGAAGATCTTTATCGGTCAAACCGCACAACAACATACGTTGTTCCCTTTGTCATCGGTATGTTACTTGCCCGAGATTCGATCGTCGGTATCACTATACCTAGTTCAATCTCGTTACCCGCAAGTCTCTTTACTCGTTCCCTAATGCATCATCCCGCAACTAACTCATTAGTCACATTGCTTGCAAGGCTTATAGTGATGTGCATTACCGAGAGGGCCCAGAGGTACCTCTCCGACAATGAGTGACAAATCCTAATCTCGATCTATGCTAACTCAACAAACACCATCGGAGACACTTGTAGAGCATCTTGATAATCACCCAGTTACGTTTTGAAGTTTGATAGCACACTAAGTGTTCCTCCGATATTCGGGAGTTGCATAATCTCATAGTCATAGGAACATGTATAAGTCATGAAGAAAGCAATAACAATAAACTAAACGATCATATTGCTAAGCTAACCGATGGGTCATGTCAATCACATCATTCTCTAATGATGTGATCCCGTTCATCAAAGGATAACTCATGTCTATGACTAGGAAACTTAACCATCTTTGATTAACGAGCTAGTCAAGTAGAGGCATACTAGTGACACTCTGTTTGTCTATTTATTAACACAAGTACTAAGTTTTCGGTTAATACAATTCTAGCATGAATAATAAACATTTATCATGATATAAGAAAATATAAATAACAACTTTATTATTGCCTCTAGGGCATATTTCCTTCACCTTCTCCTTCCTCAGTTACCTGTATCGAGCTCACCATGGATTCGATGAATTGAGTAGAGAGGCCATAACAGTGGCGACTGTCATGCGAGTTGAACCCGCAGATGGTGGAGTGGTTGTCGTCAGCGATACCGCCACCGCCAGACGCGGAGGTCGCTATGGCGGCTGCGTCCTGTATGCGGCCGCGAGGCGGAGCTCATATGAGGTGGCGGTGGCCGGTGGCAAGGAAGCGTGGTCGGAGACGGGGGATAAGGAAGTGAGCCCCACCATCTCTTTTCCTTTCTTTTCTCTCTCTCTTTTTTTTTCTTTGAGGGAACCTTTTCTCCCTTTTTTGTACTACAATATTAATTGGGAAATTTCAAATCCAAAGCCCAGCCCAAGCCCACGACCATGGAGGCGGCAGCAGGATCCGCTCGCAAGGAGCGGGAACCCCATGGAACCGCGCGGAAGCGGGCGTGGAGTGGCAACTGCGATGAGACCGCCGGCGATTTCATCAGCGAGCTCCCAGACGCCGTTCTCGGCACCATCGTCTCCCTCCTCCCCACCACGGACGGCTGCCGCACGCAGACCCTCTCCCACCGATGGTGCCACCTCTGGCACTCCACTCCTCTCAACCTCGAGGTCCGCACCTGCCTTCCCTCCTTCCTCCCCACCGCCGTTCCACTCTCCGCCGTCGCCAAGATAATCTCCCAACACCCTGGCCCCGCCCGCCGATTCTGCTTCCAGTGCCCGCACGCCGGCGACCTCTACGCTGAGGTGGAGAGCTGGTTGGACTCCCGAGCACTCGCCAACTTTCACGAGCTCGATATCGGCTACGAGTACCTCTCTGAACATCAGACCCGCAATTTTTTTGATAACCATCCGACCCGCTATCCTTTGCCGCAATCTGCGTTCCGCTCCGCGTCCACCCTCCTCGTTGCCAAAATCAAGACTTTCAGTTTCCCCGATGCCATTACACCGTCCATGAATTTCCCCCTTCTCAAGCAGCTCTCGTTGCATTATGTTTCTTTCTCGGGAGATGTGTTTCACAGATTGCTCTCTGGCTGCCATGCTTTGGAGAGCTTATACATGCTCCAAGTTCATGCTGCCGGTTGCCTCCGTGTTTGCTCGCCAACTCTTAGAAGCATTGGCTTCCGTGATACCTCTGGTGGAAAAGCAGAATTGCTCATCGAGGATGCTCCTCGCCTTCAAAGGTTATTATTACCATTGTGTGACCTGAATGTTTGTGTGAATATCCGAGTTATTTGGGCACCTAAACTGGAGATATTGGGGCCTTTCTCACCAGGCTTACTCCCGATCTTCCAGGTAGCGACAATTGCCATTATTCAGCATTCTTACATACAGCACCTAAACTTTACTGCCAGAGAAGTAGTATCCGCAAACAAGGTTTTTGCTGCATTTTTTTCCCTGTGTATGGATCATCCTACATTATCAAGTAAATGACGTTTGTGGTCCTGAACAAACGCCGGCAGTTTTGATGGAGCTGACGGTATTTTGTCGCTGGACATGCATCTATCTTAGTCAAAATGTCACAATGGACATGAAAGAATCGGCAGTAAAGTTTGTGATCTGCTGTGGAGCTCTGCTAAATTAGTATTTTGGAAGGAAATATTAGTGGCATTTACATGTACAAGATACTTGCATCTTGCTAATCTAGTATTTTTTTTGAGTGTGAGAGAGATTGTCGTTAACTTGGTAGTAATTCAGTATCAGGATACTATTCATGATTGTCTCTGGAGGGGCGCGCGCGGGGATTATTTGGGACTTTGACAAGACCCACCCCACCATACTTTTGTTTGTCCAAATTGAGACGACGTACTTTTTCCTTCAAAAGGAATGCTAACTCTAGATCAATTTGATATAGATTTCGAGCTGGCCAATTGCCATTTTAACAAAGAGATACAATTTCTTTTTCCACCAGAGCCATCGTCATCCTACTCCTCTCCGCATCACGAATGTCGCTATTTAAAAACACCAAAAGAGTAATTTCATGAAATAGATAAATAAAGTTTATTTGGAAGATCCATGCCAATTATAAGTTAAATATTCATGCATTACAATGGAATGACATATTGTCAATTCTCAAAGGGCCATCCTATTTTCTGTCACTGTCTAGGTTAGACGATGCAGATACGGTTTTTGACTGCGTATGATAAATGTCAGGGCATCTCCAACGTGGACTCACAAATTGCCCACAAACACCCGGACCGAGTTTTCAGGACGTCGTGAGACATCCAACCCTGTCCCGCATTTGTCCGCGCACAGGTCTGGGTGTCCGTTTCCCTCAAATCGGAAGCAAACCAAGGTGGTTTGCGGGAGTCCACGCACCCACCACATATGACTCTGACACTCACGGCCCATCCAAAACCGAGGCAGCGCCCGCACATTTGGAGTGGTATGTTTCCCTAGCAAATCCCCCACTCTCGAGATATCTAGTCCCTTGTCAAACTTTTCGATTGGCCTGTAAGTTGTGGTTATGATCAACGTGTTACATGTGACGTTTGAGCAACCCCAAAGTACATTGTACTGTAAGAATTGACTATGATACTCTCATGATCTAAGGAGTAAAATCACACATTAACACTCCGTGTTATTATAATTGATTACAAGCGATATTATCTCATTCATAACAAACAAGTTTTAGTCGATTCAATATGATTGTTCTTCCAATGTCATAATCTCTCAAAGTTGTTTTAGAACTATCGTTTCACTTAACGATATCCTAAGATTCAAAAAACTTGATCACCAACAACACTTGAGCTAGTCTTAGAGGCAAGACTAGGAACCTTTATTTTATCCGTTTACAATTTCGCACGTGCATATGAGTTTTCCACTGAATCGCATATTCCAGGATCATAGCTGTTATAGCATGAAATATAAACACTTAACTATGAATATGAAAATATAATAAATTGCCTCTAGGGCATATTTCCAACAGATCGATGTGGTACAATTGAGAAGAAGCAACAATGTCATTGTGTGGAGAAGATCTGGCCGATTCAACCTCATTATCACCTGATCTAGATACCACTGAATGTTCGGGGGGAATCTCCCCCCTCCCCCCTAATGTGAACATTGGTAGTGTCACGTGACTGGTGGGCAATGTGTTAGAAGATAGGGTTAGATGAGGACCATCCATTGTCACAACAGGGCGCAGATCCACGAGGCAGTGCGCGTAAGCCTACATGCAATATGTCGGTAGGCTCAACGCACGCAAATCTCCTCAACAGGTGTGTATCTAGGTATAAAATTACATGGTGCCTATAAGAATCTTAAATTTATTCCGGAAAAAGGTCAGTACCGTTATTAGCATAAGAATAGGTACATTGGTAGGCACACATACTTCAGCCCTGGATTGTGGAAGTGGGAAATTTAATAAAGGGGGTGGTAAAAGAGATATTTCTACGCGCGCGCGCGCGCGCGCACACACACACACACACACAGAGAGAGAGAGAGAGAGAGAGACTCGACCAGTAGATATATCTAGACATTTGACCTTTATGGGATCCACTATAACCGACGGATGCACACGAGTTGATCAAAATCAAGTTAACAAGTGTTATAGGGTCATAATTTGGCCAACATGTGCACTCCAAGATGTGCAGAAAGGAATAATCTGCTTTCCCTCCTAGCAAGTTCCATTGGGGTGGTGGGATGCATAACCTTACTAGGCATATGATAAATGAGATAAATGGTGCCAGGAAAGGCTTCATCCCAAAATTACAATGGCAACCTAACTATTAAAAAAAAAGATGCTTGTGCTTAAAGAGAAAGACCAACGTCAACAATATGATGATGTTTGCATTTGGCAACGATGTTTCATTGATGAGCATGTGGACAAGGGGCATAGTGAGATATCCCAATTTGTTTTAGAATGTGGCAAAATTTTGATATCCACCTCCCTAATCATATTGTCTCGTTGATGAAGCAAATTCCCGCCAGATCCCTTGGTAGGGATCCAAGCACAGGTGGAAGTCATGGATGGGAGGTCACACGAGGGATTTATCCAGGTTTGGGCCTCTAGAGAGTAATACCTTATGTCCTGTTGGTTTTGATGATTCATAATGTCATAATGCAGGGAAACCTTGTGCGAGGGGTTACAATGGTGTATGAGATTGCTACCAAGAGTTCTCCTATCTGAGGATAGATGATCAACGAGTACCCTAGACCCCCTTTTATATAGACAAGAGAGACCTAGGGTTTACATGTCAGATGCGATCTGGGGCGCTGCTGCCCTATAGTCTTGGGCGTCAAGAAGGTTGTCCTGCCTACCCCTTGTGGTTGATGAGGCCGGGCTCCTGGGTGTTAGCCATCCCCGGTACAGGACCCTCCACTCGTCATGAGTTTTGATGAATCCACATCAAGACCACCAATTTTGCAGAAATACTGACATCTTCTTCAAACTTCTTATCAACAGACAACAAGTTCATCATTGTAGCTCTTTATCTTGGTGAACTAGGCATTGTTCGGAGATTGCTCTTCTTCGCGCTTGCCTTGTGTGTCCCGTGTTGGATGATGTGAGTATGACACTAACAGGATTAGATCTCCTCTATGGCCTCCCGAGCCACCATTGTGGTTCCCATCAATACCACTTGAGTGAGGACATATCTGGATAGAGATACAAAGCGGATAACTATGGACTTAATGGCATTGAATGATCCAACCCATACGATTAGTTTGACACCGCTTTTTGATGCCTTTCTGCCTCATCACCATGAGGACCTTTGGTGGTTCTAGAGTCGTTGCATCAAGGTACCTGACAAGCTAAATTCTACAGACCACCGTCATCACTTGATCCTTCCATAGAAGGAAGTAGCCAAGTGTGATTTAAATCAGTACTAGATAGCCAAGAGAAGGAGTCATGATTGAACTAGAAGCAGAGGATGCTGCGATGGACACTAGATGTGACTAGGAGAAGGTAGGCTCTCATTTCATACGATTTAGGTGAATATATTGGTTAAGTGTGTCTACCTTCATAGCAGTTGGTTTACATTGACATGGAAACTTGGGTCATAAGGGATTTCAATCAACCGATTAATCTGCTTTGTATATAGATTTGATTACATTGGATAACGAAAGTTAAAGCCGACAATATTAGGCATACAAGATACATTCTATTTAACACCAGGATTGCAAAAATTGGAGAGAAACTCATTGCTTTACCAACAACTGGTAGTTGAGGTGCACAAGGATTAATTTTAGAGCAGGAAGAAAATGTTTTCGACACACTCCACATTTTTGAGAAATGTACATCTGGTTAGTCTTTTTTTTACAATATGTACGTTTGGTTAGTCAGGTTTGGAACTAGTATCGGTATGTTGTTTAGGTAATCCAAAGGGGAAGGAGTGGAGAAGGGAGGAGGCCCACCAAAGTTATCAATCCTATCAACCGTGAGTTGCAGTAGAACGAAGCAACACATGAAAAAAATGGTGGTGAGGCTATCTACAATGGCTAAGATTGGACCTTTGGATAGAACCATGCACTCTAGCCTGATAGATATATTATCCTCATACCACTGATGGGTTCGAAGGCAAAAGACATGAGTTTCTCTCTCTCTCTCTCTCTCTCTCTCTCTCTCTCTCTCTCTCTCTCTCTCTCTCTCTCTCTCTCTCTCTCTCTCTCTCTCTCTCTGTGTGTGTGTGTGTGTGTGTGTGTGTGTGTGTGTGTGTCTGTGTGTGTGTGTGTGTGTGTGTGTGTGTGTGTGTGTGTGTGTGTGTGTGTGTGTGTGTGTGTGTGTGTGTGTGTGTGTGTGTGTGTGTGTGTGTGTGAGCGTGCTGGGGGGTGAGGTGGGCTGGGAGGGGGGATAGCTAAACGGTGACACGATTAGGGCAGCGTCGTCTGGATCAGGGAGTAGGACGAATCATGGTGCGAAGTACATTGGGAGGCTATATATGTAGAATGTCCGGGTTAAGTCCAAGCCAACCGCATTAGGATCGAAGCGTGCAAGCTAGCTTGATAGATATTTTGGCACACGCAATGATTATCAGTTGAAAGGCTCATAACATGAGTTTTTTTTGGGGGGAGGGGGGGTTGGGGGTGTCTAACGTAGGTTTATTCCCGATGGGGAGTGGGGGCTGTGTGGGATGGGTAGACGTGATATCACTACCGAATTGTGATGTAATTAGGGCACCGTCGTTGGGGTCGGCATTCGTCTAGACACATATTGTTTTGTGTAAGTTTATCCTTAGTTGGCCGAGTCGAAGCGGGAATATTATCGAAGCTGGATGTGTCCTATGTGCACCATGCAGTCGTCGTCCACCCTAGCTAGGATGAGTGTTTCATCATCTACTAGAGTACCACACATGAAAATGTCGCCATGGATGGGGCATCGATGCAGCCCGCAGGAGGCGTTGCAAATGATTTGATGTACCAGGTCAACAACAATTAGGAAGAGTGTTGGATATGTATACTAAGGTTACCATAGTTTGATCTCAATAAAAAGGTTACCACAGCTTGCCATTATCTCCCCTCCTCGCAAGTGGTGAAAATCAATGTAGATGCATCATTATATCATAGTACTATGACGGGAGCCACTGGTGCTGTTGCACAGGATTTTTTTTAGAAAATGAGGATGACCCGGACCTTTGCATCTGGTCAGTGCATGCAACCATTTTATTAATTATTGATAAAGACCTTATAAA
Organism: Aegilops umbellulata; assembly: GCA_032464435.1. Classification (NCBI taxonomy): domain Eukaryota; kingdom Viridiplantae; phylum Streptophyta; class Magnoliopsida; order Poales; family Poaceae; genus Aegilops; species Aegilops umbellulata. The sequence goes on along the minus strand of CP136059.1, from coordinate 355,552,498 downwards.
GTAATACATCAATAAATCTGTAGTCATCATCTTGGCAACATCTGTCGCTACTACTATGCACTTGATGAAGGGGTGCCGATTGTCCAAGCCGAATACCAAACAGACCTCGCACCAAAGCCTAACATCTAAAGCCGGAGACCCCAACCAAGCCTCATACCGGGTCTGGGGCATACACCGGTCCCACGCACTCTCAGAGGTCGCCGCTGCCATCTTCAACCTATCCATCTTTAGAGCAAGTACTGGCGCATCGACCTTGCCAGGCCTGCTGTCAAACCCCCCATGGTTCCAGACAACCCCTCCTCCGCACGCGCGTCCATCATCACACATCCGTCGCCGAGACCCTGCTGCGCCACGCTGCCTAGACTCCACGTCGTCGATGTGTCACATGGAACGCCGCTCCACTGCTAGAACGGTCCACTGGTCCCTCAAGCCAATGCACACCTCCAAGAATGACGCCCCCGAGGAGGTAACGACACAAGGATGTCGCCGTCATCTGATCAACTGATCTTTGGTTTCCCCCGAGGGTAGCGGGAGGAGTTGGGAGCTTCACCTCGATGATGTCTTCAAGAAGGAAATGACACCATGGCGTCATCGTCACCAGCTTCGGCCAGCTGCCGAAGACAAGATCTTCACCCGGATCTACCGCACGAGACCCCAACCGACAACCATGCATCTACAAGACCACCTTCAAAGCTCCGGATCTGGCACCCAAATCCGACGATTATGCATAGCCGCACTACCACCGCGGTGTACCTTGACGCTCCGGCCAGTGCCGGAGGACGCCACGACTGGAGCTTGGATGGAGGGTTGCCACCCCACCATGCTAAACCGGATGAGCCGCAAGGACGGATCCCAAACGTGCTTGTCTCTGTTGCTGAACCGAGCGGGTACTGGAGGGGGCCACCGAACCATCGGAACTGCACCGCCTCAAACATGGGCATGCATCACAAACAAAAGTTTTTATCGGTGACTCGCATGAAAATAAACATTCTATCGTGAAGTCTCCGAGCATGGGCAGGATTCCACTCAATGACACTACTACTAGGAATTGTGGCGGCAAAGGGGGTTCTTTCTTATTAACTGCACTGTAAGTTCAAGCCTCACATGTGCAACCATGTATGCGGGGCTAATAGGTTCAAGAATGAAACCGACGACCCATGATGTATCAAAGTAGTAAAGAATAGTGAGATCCCACAATAAGTAGATGATGCGTGTATGTGTTACTACCTTTGTGATGAGACATGACATATGAGAAAAAAGTGTATATGATACTGGTCAAAGACTTTTTCTACATAGTGAACACAAAATACAAATATGATGCACACCTATTTGTCAAATTTGACATGTGTGCGGTTTTGGATTGTGCATCACGACAGACACGACATACACCAACATCTTACTCTGTCTTCCTCTTCATCTTTGACCAGTCCACACTATCTCAAAGGAAATTGAACATGGCACATTCAACGCCTCTCATGCCATGGATAAAGGAGCTGGAGACATACGGAAAATTCATCAACCACCAACCGACATTGTGACAGTCTCTACCTTTGGCCACCACAAGTATGGAGAGTCATCAACTGCCTCATCTTAGTAAGGTCAAGCAATGTGGAGAGGAATTATGCAATGACTATGGGTAGGAAGAAAGGGATTGAGGTTGGATTTGGCAATAGTGGCAAGAGTGAGATGATTCCATCCATGAAAGCCTCCTCCTTTGGTTATCTCAACGAGCTCCGCAAAGTATGGAGGTTCTCAACCGAAAGCGCTTAATATCCATTTTTTGTAAATAAAAAACGATGATGAATGGAGACATTCACACATGAAAGCAAGTCAAAAATCAAAATTTGTAGCACATTTATTTCATATGTAGAATAAATATGAATCTTTCTTGAAGCCTCTTATTCGTTCCTCCTTTTGTTTCATATCCCCCCGATTTCCAGCGTAATGGAAAACAACCCAGATGCACGCACACGCCCTAGATCCTTTTCGACCTGGCAACGCTGAGCTCCAACTCCTTGCGCTTGACCTGCACAAGGAGTCGGTAGTTCTCAAGCCGCATCTTCTCATTCTCCAACCGCATCTTCTTCAGCTCCATTTCCTCCATCAGGTCCTCTGTGGCCCAGCGCAAGCGCTGCTCTGCAAGCTCCAGTATCTCGTTCTCCTGCGCTTGCTTCTTGTTCACGAGTGAGAGCAGCCAGTGTGGTGGCTGGGAGCACCTACAACCTACAGCGGGGGCCCCGACATGAAGAGGGTTGTCGAGGTCGTTGTCTTCGTTGTGGGGCACCTCATTGATGTTGATGGCAAGACACCGGAGCCACTTCCTGTCGTTAGCTTTGTCGCCACCGTGGTCTTCAGGGTCGGCAACTTGCTTGCCCTTGAAAGTACTCTGGTGTGCCTGATGCGACGAAGCCCCCTTGCACCAGACGCCAGGCTGCTCGTCGTGGTCGCTCGGTGCAGAGCGCTTGATGCCAACGGCGGAGACAGGGGCCATCGGATCTGTGGTGGTCGGAATGTGTTGTGATGAACTGAGGTTGCAAGGGCTACGGGGTGCCTAAGGCTGTGGTATGCTAGCATTTAAATAGATGGGGAATGGGTGCCCCTCACCTGACTCCTTTGTTCTCTTGTTCTTCATTTAACTCGTCAAATATCAACGAAAAACCTCCGTTGGCTCAGTTTATTAGCCTTTAATGTTTGGCTCATACTTGAGCTAGAATATATTTGGCTTTGCAGTAATTGCATTAAACAAATGAAAGTTATAAGAGCATATATCCAATGAATCCTAGCATATATAATATGCAAAACTACATTTTAAAACCTATGGGAAAACCTATGGATGTAATGGGTATCCAGAACACCCGAACCGGCAGAAAAGAATATGAAAATTTGTACCATGCATACTACATCAAAGAATTGTCAAATAATCAGATAATGTGATATTGGTTAAATAGAATTTCCACGTCATGAGCGCAATAAACAAACATGACTCACATGTATACGTAAAATGTCATGTGTGCACGTTTTTTATTGTACATCGCCACTAGCACTGGTATCTTACTCTAACTTCCTTTTTTACTTGGTCTACTTCACACCGTCCGAGAGGAAATGTATGATAACACATTCAAAGTGTCATCTATAATGAAGGAGCAACCAATGTTGTAATAATCAACCGGATTGGAACTGGATTTCTTTCATACATGACAAATTGTATCATGTACAATAAACTAAAGAGTTATATTCAATGTATTGCCCCAATCGCCACCTCAAAGCCTCCAAATTTAAAGATCTTCCAGCTATCCGTAGTATTGTAAAAACACTTCGTAACACCAGCACAAAACATAGTTTGACAACGATAATTCAGCCTTTTCAACAAATGCTTGCCATTTTAACGTTGGTTATGAAACTTATTTTTTTATATTTCTAAAGTGAATTATGTATAAGTTATACATGGAATAGTTAAGCAACAACATAGTGAACTATGTATAGAGTTCCTTACATATGAGCATAATCTAGTTTCACCACCGAATTATTGTCCAAGTATTGAACTCTGGTCTCGATACTAAAACTTGACAAATCACCCACCTTTACTCCCCAACTATACAAACTAGAAATCTCAAAGTTTAAATCCAAAATTTCGACCGAGCATATTCTGGAATTATGTGGGAATGTTGTGGATACATATTATTGTGGGCACATATTTATGCTCAATACATATCTTTGCATCTAGATTTATGCCATATGTTATTGAGGATATTGATTACAAAGATATGTATCAAGCATATCTTGGACATTTATTTGTCACCAATTATTGTACTCCCTCCGCTCCCAAATATAAGTCTTTTTAGAGATTCCAACAAATGACTACATACTGAGCAAAATGAGTGAATCTACACTCTAAAATATGTCTACATACATCCGTATGTTGTAGTCCATTTGAAATGTCTAAAAAGACTTATATTTAGAAACGAAGGAAGTAGGGCAGATTACAAAGAGCAAATTGTCCATATATTGCAATTTTAATGACGTGAGTTATTGTGCTACATATTACAAAGAAGTAAATGGGCAGATTTCCAATTTATAACAAATGATTAATGTGGATATAGATTACAAAGATGTAGATCGATTTAGAAAATTTATTGCCATTATTATTATGGATATAGATTACAAAGATGTAGATCGAGAAGATTGAGGAAATTTATTGTCGTTATTTATTGTGTGTATAGACTAGTACTATGTAAAATCGGGCATATTTTGGGATTTTTTTTTTTGAGAATTAAAGTAGGGGAGGGTACTCAAACGCGACCGTTACATTCTGAGATCATAATAGACTAAAGGCTAGATGGGACGTCTGCTATCATATCCTTGTCTCCAATATGTCTGGTCTCTGCTGCCAACCCGTGAGCAAGATTGTTGCATGTTCTCCTCACGCTGTTGACACTGAACTCCAAGAAGCCTAACAGGTAGTTCTTAATATCTGCAATCAGGCCATAGCAAGTTAGCAACCGATCTGGTTCTGTCTTCCGCCGTTGATTCCTTCACAATCACCTGAAAGTCCATCTACAAAACAACCGGACAACCTGTAGATTTTTGCCAGGGATTCCAGACCAATGATAGCCGGACGCGCTTCTTCCTCCTCCACACTATCGCACGCCGCCAAATTCTGACAAACTGATATGAGAACCTGTCCTTTACTGTCTCTTGTGACTGCTCCCGCTGTACTGATCCCCGTACTTGCACAGAAAGCTGCATCAGAGTTTAATTTTACTGTTCCTCTAACTGGGGCCGACCAGTGCAAGCTCCGCATCTTCCGCCTGCTGGGTGGCCATGACTCCCATGCATTTTCCGGTGTCAGATTTGTTCGACCGAGAGGAGGTTTTTAATTCGTCCTCGTACCGCACCAGGGACTGTACTGATCCCAGCGGCGAGGCTACGTGTGTAGCTGTGGGGTCAACTGACCCCACAGGTTTTTTGAAAACAAGCCTAAAAACACTGTTTACTTACTGTTCATATTGAAGAAAAAAAATCCAAAAACACCATTGACCCCACATATAATTTACGCTGGCCTCGCCGCTGACTGATCCCATGATTGATTCTCTGCCATCATTATGCAAGCAATCCTCTCACAGGTGCCAACATCACCAGAGTAAAAGCATCGGTTTAGCACGCATTTCCTTAACACAGAATCCAGTAATACTTGCAGCCAGTCAGTACTAGTGTACCAAAAGGCTTTCTCGGCTGGCAGATCTCATGCCTCCTTCATGGCATTTCTCAACGCCCTGCTCTTTGTGCATGTGATCACAACATGATATCATCCTCCTCCCCGGTACCACAAATGTGCAAATTACATGCAAATGGATTATACTAGTTAATAGTACGTGCAAATTACTCCAACTAGAAGATTCCCCGCGCGTTGCTGCGGAACCATTTGCAACAACCATGTTGTTATATAAAATATCTGTAAAAAAAGATATAAAATATGAACTCAATGGGTTACGTAATCTAGCAAGAAGTATCCAAAGATTAAGTGATGATTCGAAACATGTTCAGTAAAATGTTCCTGATAATAACACAATACATATGCAAAAATTAACTCCAAAAAAGATGACATAATCGGAGCACCGCCTATGAGACTTGCAAATGAACGACTGAATGTCTTCTGTAAATCCCGAAAGCTGGTTTCTAGAAGAGAAAACTGACGCAGAAGCTTGTATTAGACTAAATCTCCAAAGGAGGAAATAAGCAATTAAAATGGCATGTTTTCTGACCTTCCAACTCGCAGTGTTTGCTCCACCAAAACTGAAAGAATGAAAAGAAAATCAGGACACATCTACTTAGTACAACAATTATCTGAATGATATTAACAGGATCTATTAAAGGAAAATGATAACGAAATTGCATGCATACTTACATGTATCATCAGATCACAAAAGGAACAGACATGCAGTAATATAACTTAGCAGAAACAGACATGCAGTAAGCAAAATCAACAACACGGCGAGGTTAAATTGCGAGATATAATCAGGGATTTACATAGTTACCAGCTGGTACTTGAGCATGTCGAAGGAAATAAAGCAAAGGGGACAGTTCTTGATCTATTGGGCATCGGCCAGAGATGGTACTGGAACTTTGGCCGAAGAGCGCGTAGACAACGACCTGTAGGCATAGCATCATGATGTGTTTCGCCGGTGCTTGGGGAAGCTTCGAGTCGACGCCTCCTCCCGATTATGTGATTCATCGCCCTGTCCAAAACAATAGTTGTAATGACATGGGGGCGGTACAACGGGTGTCAACAGGGGTTCAGATCAATTCCTCCAGCAAACTGATTTTCTGAGGCAAAACCAGATTACCTAGAGCAGGGGCGTTGGTTATGGTGGAAGACTACGGGAATGGAGCAGATCCGTTCCTTATATAAGGGAGATTAACTACATCAGTTATTCTTGTGTTTGCTTAGTGGAGAAGATGAAAAGGATCTGGTGTAGAATGCGAAGAGAGTTGTGCAAAATCAATCGATTCAGCGGGGACTGGGGAGTAATTAGGGAGACGACCGGCTGCTCATATTTTTTTATTGAATGAATTATAATAAAGCAATTATGTCCGCGTGGGCCTCTCTTAGGGCATGTATTGGCAGATGGGCCAACAATCTTGTATTTGCAGCAGGGCACATGGGCCACGCAGGAACGGAACATGTAGGTGTAGCACGATGTGGAACAGAGACGCCGGCAGGAAGCTTCGATAGACCAGTTCGAGATTGTAAAGAGGAAAAACGAGAGAGATAGAGGGAACGATTGGAATGAACGATCAACTTCTCATTGATGGAAATTAGGGGTATTTATATCCAGTACATGGCGGTTTACAAAAAGGGATGGTTACCAAAAGGAACCGACATAGCATTGATTAATTACATAATTTATGGATATTAATTATTCCTAACACTCCCCCTAATCAATTCTTGATCTTGTAAATAGCCATCTTCTTGATAAGGACTTCTTTAGAAATAGCTTCGTCCTTGAGAATGTTCATCATTCCATCTTGAGAAAGACTCCTCCAAAAACCCTATGGGAAAAATATGAGGAGAATAGTATTTGATATGTTGTTAAAACTACTTTAAACCCCATGGGAAAAATAAGGAGAAAATAATACAACATATATTGATTATTGTCTCATGATAACTCATTTGAGAAAAACCTTTGTAGAAGGAGAAAAACTCATCTTTGAGTTTAGAGAACAATAAATATGTCTTGAGTACTTCCTTTAAAAACCCCGATAGGGAAAAATAGAAAGTATGACATATGATCTTTGCGAAGATATTGCCTCATTAAAAACCATTATGAGAATCTTTGATAGAAAATTCATAAGGGAAAAGAGTGCGATATGATATGCCATTGAAAACTGCTTTAAACCCAGTGGGAAAAATATAAGGAGAAAGTGTATGACATATACGGGCACTTGTGTTTATATTGTCTCGTTAAAAAAACTTTATGAGAAACCATTAGGGAAAACTCATGAAGGGAAAAAGAGTACAATATATGCAATCTTAGGATTGTTAATAGGTTATAGATTTGGGAAATTACTCCCCCTGAACTTTGAAAACCTGGAGAATGTGTAATACAAATTCCATTGATATGATCATGACATTATGAATAATCTGTAGGATTTTCAGTGTATCTTGTTTGCATATTGTTTCCTCACTTTCTATAATTCGTGAGGATAAGTAATTTTCGAGCAATGTACTTTACGATATTGCTCTTCATATAACCTGTAGTTTTTGAGTAACACAAGTGGCAGCGTCTTGATAAATCAAGTTATGTGATTCTGCTGAATCTCAGCCACATGATTTTGAGTGTGGCTAATCATTCTGATAAGCCATGCATATTTTGCAATGCTTTTTAGATAGAGCAATTATGTCAGAATGATAACTGGAAATAGCCATTAAAGCCCATTTAGATGACTTCCATATGAAGGCTATTCCAGCAAATTCAGTCATTGATATGGCATTGTTGGGATCAAAGAAAAAGCCAGTATCATTACATCATATCATGGCCATATCTTGTATTTCCTGATGGAAATATCCAAGATTTATGGTGAGCTTGAGATATAAGCTGATATATCTTATATCAACCATATACCTTTTGTTGGGGGTTGCACTCTGAACAAAGATAGCAAATATAGTGTCAGGCCTGACGTAGTTTGCAATTATATGAGTGCTTTGACATTAGTGAGATATAGAACTTTAGGTCCTGATATCACTTCATTAACACGCCTAGGTATGAATGGATTTGTACCCTATCAGGGGTAGTGTGACCATATTACATGTCTTTTATTGATATGATATATCTACATTGAACTTCTCGTATATGTTTTGGATATATGTAGACTGATATATGTATTCTTGAGAGAATGCTCAAGTTGTAAGCTTAAGCTAAATTTGGTTGAATCCAAATTTTCCATTTTGAGATAATTTTGTGTATGTTTAGGTCTTGTATAGACATTGATGATGAAGTCATTGATATATACTAAGTGATATAAGGAAATCAAATTTGGAATCCCTTATTAACACATAAGCAACCATCATTCTTTGAGTACTCCTTTTGAAGAAAGAACTCATTTAGTCGGTAGTACCATATGATTTCCGACTATTTCAAGTCAAAGAGTGACATATGAAGTTTTACACAAAACTTGTTGCGATTTGCTTTTGGGTTCGGAAGTATAAGCCCTTCAGGGACTTCAATAGATATTTCCGAAATGAGTGACTCATATGAGTATGTAGCCACATCACCCGTCAACTGCATGGATAACATTATTATTTTTATCGCCAATGATATTTAGTATCGAAACATAATTCCACTCATACCAAGAGGGTATGTTACATCGTAATCGATGATCGGGTCTCTGCGTGAACCCTTTTGCTACAAGCCTCGCTTTCTCACCACCTCATTGACTTTGTCTATGAATGAGAAGTTTTTAGTATTCCATGTGGAAGATGCTTATGAGGAGTAGGTATTACTGCGGTAAATACCACTCGTTTGCAGAGCGAGTGCTATTCTTCATTACTTGCTTCCTTTTTGTGAACCAATATGAATGCAAGAGGCACTCTACCATGGATTTTGGTTCAGGGCCCAAAAGATTTTAGCAATATTGAGAAGAAAATATATGTCGACAAATGTAGTCTTTATGTTATATGATTCTGATTGAATCATTGAAGTTTGTGGAAATATATTTATTCCTTTTTAACTCCTTGTGATTTCCTACAACAAATGGAGTTAAGGTGTTTCGATGTCCCGGCACCAAAACATTTGTGCACATTTATGCCGGGCTTTGGATGATGAGCATCCAGTGAGGTGTTTTTCAACTTGATGTTGAATTACATTTACTGGTTGAGGATTTGATTTCCTTTGTTTCCGCGGAAGCATATGAGAAGTTATATCTCGTTTTGTCAGATTTTCTCCCCCTCTTGGTCTCATTTGGAGAGAAGAATGGTTTATCAGGTACCTCCACTCTTTCTGACACTTACTGCAGGAATATAGAATTTAATGACACCTTGTCACCAGTAAATGTATGTGGCAAATTTGCAATGTGTTGCAAATATATGATTCTCTAAACTTCTAGTTCAGATTCTTGTAGTACGTGGATATAAGGATTGAATGTTAATAACATTTCTAATTTATTTCTCGGCATTCTTTGTGGTACTTATCTCCCCCTAATGCCGAAAAATATCCTTATTGCTGATGCAATCATCATATGGGCTATGAATAATCTTGATTGACGGATAAATTGTTATTCCTCACATAGATCCCTAATTTGCGTGAGTGCCCATTGATGTACGCTGGAGTGGTGATATCGGTATGTAACCGAATTATCGCAGATGAGAAATACTTTGTTGATTTCCACGTAGTAACTACAAAGGGAAAGTAGTATGATATGCAGTTGGTATGATTTAGATCATACTTACGGTGTGCAAGGCCGTATGTGTCCAGCAATAGGATAGTAAATTTACAATTCTTTAAAAGTGGTCATGTAATTCATTTAACTATCTTTGATAAAAAAAATTAGTTAAACCATTCCGGGTATGTACATAGGGTACTGAATGTGATCAGAAAATTCTCGTGAAATAAGTTCAAGGACATTGTCCATTCGAATGGGTTTATCCTTTGTTCAGGAGAATTTGCTCCTACTTTGATAAGTTAAGCAATTTATCGGGTAAGATCATGGTTGTGTGTGATAAGAGACACACTTAAAAACATTTTATGAATGTGTATATGAGCACCATGAAGTGTCTAAATTACCCCAGATAATGGTTCAACATTCCACATATATCTTTTGAAACGTGGTCAAGAAAGAATAAGTGGCTTATTTAGAATTTTAAGGTGAGAGTTCCTTGAAACAGGTTTCCCCTATGGCACATGTGGTGCACATATAGTATGATGATGTGGGGAATATCTTGCAACTTGCTAAGTTGTGACGAACCGAATTGTCAACAATTTTCTAATCATCCCCAGACCAGGATGGCTAAGGCTATCAAGCCAAATATTTAAGTCACTAATACTTAGAAAATCATTGTGTACGCAATAATACTGAGTATGAATTGAAACATATATTCAAATTCATCGAATATTGTATCCAAGGGATATGATATTGGACATTTTACTACATGTAGTAGTACACTACTGGAATCATGATCTTTGCCGTCAGTCAGCTCTTTGCCGTCTGCTAGCTGACGGCAAAGAAGGTCTTTGCCATCAGCTTACGGAAAGCTGACGGCAAAGAAAGAGCGGACGGCAAAGAGGATGTTTGCCATCAGCCTGCTCTTTGCCGTCAGCTAACTGACGGCATAGAATCTTTGCCGTCTGCTAGCAGACAGCAAAGAGGATGGATGGTCCACTAACCAGAACAATCTAATGGCCACTTTCTTTGCCGTCTGCTAGCAGACGGCAAAGAGCCCGAAAGCAGACGGCAAAGAAAATAACCTAACATATCTAACAGCCGCCCCCGCCCCCGGCAGACGGCACGGATCGATGACTTAGCACACACCCACCCACGACCCACACACCCCCGGGCCCCACCCACGATGCACACACACACCCACACCCACGTTGGATCCCATCTCTCTCGTTCTCCTCGATCCCCTTTCTCCACCCCACGCCGCCGCCAGATTCCGACGATCCCCGTCGTTCCCCACCGCCCAGCTCTCCTCCCCGAGGTCACCTCTCCCCGCTCACCATCTCCACCGACTGGTTTCTCTCCTCGCCTAGGAGAGCCACGCCCAGGCACTGGTGGTGGTACACCGCGAGGAGGCCCCAGCGGCGTCGAGCTGCTGTTGCGGCAGGCTGTTGCTGCGGGCACAGCAACGTCGGCGAGGTCGGGATGGTCGCAGCCCTTCAGGATTCTCAATGGCGGCGTCTCGACGCTGATGGCGGAGTCGACGGCGAGCATCGGCGGGTACATGGCGTCGGGGTATCGGAGGGTGGCTGGCATGCAGCTCTCCATCAACCACCTCAAGCCCGCCCGCATCGGCGACCGCATCGAGACCAAGGCGAACCCCATCCAGGTCGGCCGCAACGTCCAGGTACGTACAATCCCCACACGAAACGAAATTCCCCTAGTTCCACCGTTGGGATGCTACTCCTGCGCCGAGCTACTGCTGCTGCCCCCGGTCACTCTCTAACATGTATACGTACCAGGCAGAGGTCCAGGGACGAGGTGCCTCCAAGCAGAGGCCGGTCTTCTGCAACCTGCAACTACGATCTTGGACGGCCGGCGTGCGCGGGGTTGCAGCCTGCAGGTACGATTATTCATCCAGTCTCTGTCCACAGTTGATTGGCACTTACTGGCTAGCTAGTATGGATATATATGTAGCTGCAGATCAGAGAGCAACTTCTTCATTTACCTTGTAGTAGCTAGTTGATCTGACTACTAGCTAGCTGGATTGGATTTTATGTACTGTAGCTTAATTGTGTGTAATGTTTGTTCTTCCATAGAGATGTGTTTCCCCACTTGCCTATTGCCTGTCGTCTTCATGATGTAACTAAAACACTAAGTGAATTGTGGTGTCTCAATGCTAAGAAACAATCAGCACAGCAAAGGCCCAGCCTAAAAGTAGCGCATAGGTTGTTTTTCAGGTACATAGTCGCACCCAAGCTAACTTAGTTATGTAGCTCCTGGCAGAGCAAAGACATGGCCAGTAGGAGCACTCTTTTTATCCTGAACGAACAGGTCACTATGCCATCAAAAGATCAAGTAGACCTTTTTCCCAGCAGATTTCCCTTTTTTATTGTTAATTAGAATTGACCCTCTGAATTATAAGTAGATCCGGCGAGATGGTGTTGTGTAATTTTTCTTCTCAAGGTTAGCAAAGCAGAGAAATTTGAGAGTTTACGATATACTTCCGTCCAAAACAAGTTGAAGAATTACTGGAATCAACTCTAATCTATGAGCATTTAAGCTGCTATTTTGTAGAAATTTTAGTCAAACATATGTTATGCACATGTTGCCTCAAAATATTGGTTTATATCTTTCTCACACATATACCACATGAATATTTACATCTACGAATGGTTGGTCATGGCCGGTGCCCTTTTTTTGTTGATTGTAGATGAAGTCTTCGGTGGATTAATTATTTCGGTGTCTTGATGATGGCAGTAAGATAGCGTGCTTGTCTATGTCCTCTGTTTTTGTATTGTGTCCTAACAATAAATGATGCATTTGTTGATTTGTGGCAGTGGCTATCATCGTCTTATAATCTCCAATAAATGGTCCATTTGTTGATTTGTAGCAGTGTGTCTATCATCGTATGATAATCTACTCTGTACTACGTAAGAGAATGAACAAAAGACATATTAAAATAACTAGCTTTTTTTCGGGCCTTTGTAGGAGTACATGTTTTATGTTTGAAGATGATTAATACTATTATTTATTGGTAATACATGGTTGGAGCTCCTCTTGTGGAATGACATGCATGATTGGCTGAGCATGGAAGAGTTGTCAGAAGTAATGGTTTTGCAATACATTTCATATTGCTTTGGATAGTTCTATATGTGACATTTATATAAACATGTCATTTCAACAGTATGTATTACTAGATGGAACAAGTAATTTACAGTATGTAGTGCTCCCTCCGTTCACAAATACAAGTTGTTCTAACTTTTTTCTGAATCGGATTTATATAAACATGTTTTATTGTGTTCATTCACTCATTTCAGTCTGTATGCAGTAAATATTGAAATCCCCACACGTCGGGATGCTGCTCCTGCGCCGAGCTACTGCTGTTGTGGGCACGACAATGAGCCGGGGAGCAGCTGCATCAGGCTGCTCCTACTGCGTTGAGCTGCTGCTGCTGCGGGCGCGGCATCTCTCCTTTCCCCACCTCCCTTGCCTTTTTAATTTTGGTTGTGGTGGTTGCACCACCGGCGCGGTCGCAAATTAGTATGTAGTGTGCTTGTGGAGTTGGTTCTGGACTGCACTGTCCATCCAGTAGGTTAGGTGTTGTTGCTGCTAGATCCCATGATGCTCACCTAAGTTTTGTGTTATGTGGAGGCCAACCTTTGTGATCTTATTTGTCGACACTTGTGTGGTGTTGTCTTACTTTGTGATACAGGTCGTATGATATATTTGTTTTTATGGATGATTTTGTGATGTTCTTATTTTCCTGTGGTCTGTGTTGATATTTGTGATATATGCATGGGCTATACATATGAATATGAATTGCTGAACATGCTGTAAATCAATGACAGAGATGGCAAAGAAGGAGATTTGCCGTCTGTGCATTTGGACACTTTGGACACTTTGCCGTCTGCTGGCAGACGGCAAAGACCTTTGCTTCTTTGCCGTCTGCTGGCAGACGGCAAAGCACGCCGTTAGCCACCTAACGGACTAACAGCGTAATTATTGCCGTCTGCTTTCTTTGCCGTCAGCTGCTGATGGCAAAGGCCCCTTTGCCGTCAGCCGCTGAAAGCAGACGGCAAAGTAGCTCTTTGCCGGACCTTACTTTGTCGTGGCCTTTTGCCGTCCGCGGTAAACGGCAAAGACCTTTGCCGTCCGCCGTCCATGCCTTTGCCGTCTGCCGTGGCAGATGGCAAAGTAGCTGATTCCTGTAGTGGTACAAGTATAGGCTAATAATATGTTGGGATAATTAGGAGATTACCTGAGGTCTCCGATATTATTGAGTGCAAATGAGTTCATCCTCCATTTTCTGCACTAGATTTTGATCCTCCTTCTGATGAAGATTCCGATAACAATGCTTTACCAGAATATTTCTGGTTGTTATTTGCAATTTTTCAGGTATATCCCATTGTAATTATTGCCTTTTTAACAAATCTGTGGTGTGGTTTGACCATATGTTTGAGGGTTTGGTGGTCATAGGTATGATATTTATATAACCACACATTGGACAAACTTGAGAGTTGTCTTTGTGATCATTTGAAAACGACTGATTCCTATCAAGAGGTAACTCTGTCTTTGGTTGTCTTATAGCCTCCACTTTACTTTGAATTCCTCATGGCATAAGAGGACGTAAAGTGTATTAAGGGCATATGAAAATATTTGATCACGAGATCTCAACTTGAAGTTGATCAAGTGACAGAACTGTGAGATGTGATAGACTTGAGGTCTTGAAAAACGAATGGGTCATCATTCGTGATGTGCTCACGGCAACATGTATCTCTTAAGGGAAATATTCAAGGTGAATAAATATTCATCCGTTATGTACTTAGTTTGAGAACTAAGTGAAGTTGGTGACATATAAAATTCATATGAACATACTTAGCTATTAAGAGAATAGCCATGACACATTATCCTGGCGGTGGAGTTAAGTGGCAATAATGCCATAGGTGAATACAATGACTGATGTCATGAATCATCTGAAAATAAATACTCCCACCTAATCATGAATTTAGTGCATTTGGAAATGTAAGCAATGAAAATGATTCGTTTGAGAACAATCATGGCCAAGGTGATCCGTGGTGAACCGAGGTGTATCCTTCGATACAACGCATGTGATGAAACCGTTGTTAATATTTTGGACTTCATTCTTGAGGAAGTGTGTGACCTTAGAGTCACTGCCAAAACGTATAAACTTTGTATGTTTAAGATTGGTTAGTCACTATGACAGTATAACCACAATGTGATGTGGACCTTATAAAAGTGTTTGAGACACTCAATCATTGCCATAAATTATGGAAACCATCTTGGCGGATGGACGAGACTATAATTAGAAATAGTGACATAGACTCCATTGCCATGTATTTAACCAATGTGAAATAGTGACATAGACTCCATTGCCATGTCTTTTACCAATGTAATAGAAGGTAATCACCAGGGTATGCAAATATTTTCATATTTTTCTATGACATATTCAAGTAAAGTGAGACTTGATTTCGCACAAGATACCACTTCGGCAAATAGCGATTGCGTATGAATAACATTTACTATGAGAGTAAATCATTTTAGCGAACAACAACAAATGCTTCGGAGGAGCATTTTTTTAGTATAGCTAATGCTTTATACCCATATGTGTAGACCTCAATTGATATAGGATAACACTTTGAAGATAGTCACCAATATGGTGTAGATCTCACAGTAATAGAAAACATAATCTGACTTTTGTCAGTAGATGTTTATATCGCTATTACGTTATGTTATGCTATATTTAAGAAGATCACTTTGAAGGTAATCATCTGTCAAAATGACACGATGCAGACCTTGCAGTAATAGTGCATAGTCTATAAAAATTTACAGTAGATGCCAGTATTACCTTATGATATCTTGAGGTAGTCACATCTAAAATTAATATTTGAAAGAGCACTTTGAAGGTAGTCATCTTGTTAAAATAACAAGATGTAGACCTCACAGTAGTGGTGGATAATCTGCAAATGGTGCAGTAGATGCCACCAGTACCTTGTGATTCACAAATATTTTTTTTGGGTAATCACATTAATAATTAGAAGAGCACGTTGAAGGTAGTCATCTTATCAAAATGACAAGATGTAGACCTCACAGTACCGATGGATAATCTACAAACTATGCGGTAGATGTCATTAATACCTTGTGATTCCAAAAGTTTAATTTCAATTGTATAATCTGATTGTTGCACTAAAATTGAATGTTATAGTGATTGCTACAAAAGCATGTACGCTGTACATATAACATATTCCAGAAAAACATGTCTAGAACGGTCTCACATCCAAATTTACGGAACAGCAGAGGGCTTAATCTGCATTTTTCAGTAAGTATGATAGCACTGCATTGTACATGTGTAAAAACTAATTTGTGAATAAGAGTAATCACAGGGTCTGGACTGAAAACCGACGAAGGGATAAGGTTATCCTCTTCGTCTCTCCCGTGTGGTTGTAAAATTGGGATTTCTCCCGTACAGTTCTATCCCGAGGGGATTTTTCTTCTTCTTCTTTAACAGCCTCAATTGGCAGCCTTGACGGCCCCGCCGGGCCGCTGCGCATAGCCGTGGTAGACGCCGGGAGGGGCGAGCCGCCACTGCTGGGCCGAAGGCCATGGACGCCACACCGCCGGAGGGCATCGCTGCCGCTGCGCCTTGCGCCGCGCCGAGGCCTAAGGCCATGGCTGCGCTGTGGGCTGGTGCGCCGGAGGACATCACCGCCGTCGGGGCCTGATCTTGCTTCGCGGAGCCAGCCCGAGGTCGATGACAGTTGACGGGAGATGCCGCGGCCATGCCTGAGGGCAGCCTCTGCTTGTTATGGACTCTGTGCTTCCATGCCGAAGGCCAAAGGTACATGATGGATTGCATTTGTTGCGTACAAGATTGAAATCGGAAAAGAAACACCTTTTTCTTGTAGCAATTATACCAAGATATTGGTATGATTGATCTCTTTGGAGAATAGCAGCCCAGGATGTTTGCTTCTCTTCCATGGGACTTAAATTCTTTGAATTTTGTGCGGACTCCACTTCCTTCTTCTTCTTCTCTGTTGTTAGTTTTCCTGGAAAAAGAATGACTGTGTGCAGAAATGAATCAGAAAGAACGGACGTTGTTTGACTCCGGTTCTTCTTTTACTCGAGACCAGCGATGTGTGTGTGGGAATGTTGGAGATCTCCGGAGACCGGAGTTGCTTGGTGTCGTTAGTCGCCTAACGCCGCCGGGTCGCCCAGGCGCGAGCGCCTCTCGCTGCCCGTCTTTTCCTGTCGTTGGCCTAATCGCTCTCGGTTAGGGCAAAGTGCTGATAACGTGTAAAGAGGAAAAACGAGAGAGACAGAGGGAACGATTGGAATGAACGATCAACTTCTCATTGATGGAAATTAGGGGTATTTATACCCAGTACATGGCGGTTTACAAAAAGGGTGGTTACCAAAAGATCAACTTTTCATTGATGGAAATTAGGGGTATTTATATCCAGTACATGGCGGTTTAAAAAAGGGGTGGTTGCCAAAAGGAACCGACATAACATTGATTAATTACATAATTTATTGATATTAATTATTCCTAACAGAGATTTTACAGGTGAGACCTACTTGATGACGTGGATAGCCTACGTGCTAAGAGAATTAGTAGTAGTGGGGATCAACTATTTAGGATATATAGATAAAGGATGCTGGAGTATATGCCTTGCTGGGCTCCTCGTGGGCGAGAGTGCCCCCCTGGCCGTCTGTTGCCGGCTAGCTTGCCACGGGAGCCTTTTGGGGATTATGTGAGCCGTCCAACCTGCACAGATGGCTCATGCCTAGGCGACCCAGTTGAAGGGTCCATGACGGGTGGACCGTCGGGTGCTCCAGGGTCCATTGTCATTGGGCGGTGGCGGTCGCGCCCTGCGAGGTATGCCCTACGCGTTGTTTCGTGTGCGAGAGTGCCCTCGTAGCTATTCGTTTCCGGCTGGCGTGTCGTGAGGGCCCCTACTACTTGTGATAGTGTTGGGATTCCCCACAGAGCAAGGGTGATGCAATATATTAGTAGATAGTATTTCCTCAGTTAAAAATCAAGATTTATCGAACCAACAAAAAACACCACACATACAAATTGAACAGTAACTGCACACACACACAAACAAATTCTTGCACCCCAACAAGGCAAGGGAGCGTAACTCCACTTATTCTTGCCCGTTGCAAGTATTAAATCTGATAGTGATAGATATAATTAATAAAAGTAAAATAATAATTAGGAATTACAAGTGTTCTTTTATATAGAAGTGAATGGACCCCGGGGCCATAGCGTTCACGTCTCTCATAAATAGCATCTGTGTGTAACAATATGATGATCATCCATGGCATAATGAATATACAGGCATTACATCTGTAACAAGTAGTCTAAGCATCACCAGCCGCCTCCAACTAGGGCCGCCGCCCCGAGATCCATACCAAGTGTGGTTGCTCACCGTCGATGCCCAGTCGCCCCGTCTTCCTCCTGCCGATGGTCCACACCAACATCACGGCCCACCGCCACGGGATCTGGCAGCCGCACTGCCGTGGATAGGATCGGGCGCTGCCCCCGCGATCCTGAGGGCCCCACACCACCCGTAGACCTGCGAGAGGGAGGAGAGAGTGCCTCTGCCACCGCCGACACATGCACGGGTTTTGCCTGGTGACGGAGGGAAGGGAGGTGAGATGAAGGACATGGCGGCAAGGGTTGGGGACCTGTCGTGTCGCTGGGGGTGGGGGGTGGGGAGGGGGGCGACGTGAGAGTCGGGAGTTGGGCCTTAGTTTCTTCCAGCATGGGATGGAGCATGGTGAATTTATAGCAGGTTCAACATGGTACCTGCATATTAGAGCATCTCCAGCCGCTACCCCAACAAGGCCCCCCAGGCGATATTTCCGCCACCGGCGCCAAAAAATCGGCCCAGTCGCGCCCCCAAAGGCCCTTTTTTCGCTGCCTCGGGCCGAAAATGGCACCGGCGGACCCAGGCCGAACCTGGCGCTCTCGGGGCCGCTTGGGGGCGCCAGCCGAATCGTTTTTGGCGCGAAAGTCGGCGGGCCCTCCTTGGTAGCGACTCGGCTCTTGTCGCCGCTTCGTCGTCCTCATCGCCTTGGTTCCCATGGCGAATCAATGCCAAAGGCAGCGCGCGGCAGCCTCCTCCATTGATGCCTCACAGGTGGCGCAGTGAAGACTGGACGACGCGCGTCCCTCGCCCGCCACGCGTAACACGGCGGCCACGTGTACGCGCGGCGCCTCCGCCTATATAAGCCGCCCCCAGCGCGCTGGTGATGCACATACTCTCCACCGCCGACGCCCCATTCCTCCCCCGTCCCTCCCTCTCCTCTCGCCGTTCCAGTTCAACCATGGCCGAGCGCTTCCCAGGCGACGGCGCGGCGGTGAACGGCTTCGGGCGCCGCCACCTCCACGAGGACGAAGCTCGGCTCCTCTATGAAGCCGAGTACCCGGTCCCGCCGGACATGCGGGTGCCCGGGGCGTGGAGGATCAGCGCCGGCGGGGGCCCGGTGCCACCACCGCCCACCGGAGCGGCGCGGCGTGCAGAGATCGCGCGTATCCACGCCTCTCTGCCGCAGGCGGCGAGAGAAGGCCCACGGTACGTCCCCGACAGCCCGCTGTGGGAGCCCTACTTCCGCCGCCGCCACGCCGAGCAGCTCGAGGCCACCAACGTCGTCGTGCCCTCTGGGAGGCTCAACTCCGAAGGCCGCCGCTGATGGTGGGGCGTGCCAGGCCGCACGCTGGAGGCCGTCCTCGAGTACATCGAGGGCGGCAACACGCCTAGGCTGGAGTACCCCGCTCCGCCGTCCTTCTCCCGCCGGCATGGGAGCTCGTGGACGCCGAGGCGCATGGAACCGGGGGCGTCCTCCTCCTCGTCCGGCCGCTCGACCGGCTCTCCCTGCCTTCGCCTCGTCAAGCCGGAACCCCAGGACACGCCGGTCAGCCACCGCACCCGCAGCTCCGGCGTCCGCATCGCCGACTGGTCCCCCACCTCTGGCCGCCTCGTCCTCGTCAGGCCGAAGGGGGAGCCCGGCCTCCCCGCGGAGTACGAGGCCATAGTCTGGCGCGACTTCTCCGACGAGGAGGCCCTAAAGTGGGCGCGGGACGACTACATCCGTGACGAGATGGTCCGGAAGCGCCGAGCCCTGGAGGAGATAGCCGCCCGCAAGCATGGGCGCGAGGACGAGCACGTCGTGGTGATACTCGACAGCAACGAGGACGAGGACGCCCCTGGACCGTCCAACCCGCCGCGCCAACCTGGGGAGGGATGCCGTAGGGACGGCGGCCGTGGAGGAGGCGCCGACGACGACGACGGCGGCGGCGACTACACGCAGTTGTACAGGCTCCTCGGCATGTAGAGCTTCAAGGGCGTCGGGCGGTGTGGGAGCGGCGAGGGCGAGGGCGTGCCTAGTAGCATTTTTTTTCCTTTTTTATAAAATATTTTAAATATGTATGAACTCGCCGGAGTTTGGATGAATTTGCGCCTATTTTGTGGTTTTCAAATAAATCGTGGACGCCGCGACTGGGGGCATCACGCACCCAGCACGCGGTTTTCGCCGGTGCGCCCCCAAGGGGCGATTTTTAGCACCTACTGGGGGGCCAACCGCTCGAGATGATCTTAGTGATCTATATTCAGCGGGGGTTGTTGCTATTCCGAACGTCTGCTGTTGGCAGAAAATGTTGGATGAGTGTTTATTGAGTCTGGTACCACCTTTGCATTTGAAGCAGTTGTTGAAGATGAAGGATATCTGGGGCTTGAGCTTCCGATTATTAGGGAATGCAAACACTTTGCGTCTGAATTTGCTAGTACATTGTTTGCTCACTGCTTTTGAAAGGCTAAATGAAGTAGCCTTTTTTGCCAAAATGGTCAGATCTGTTATGGAGATTCAATCATGGGATAGTAAGATCATCTACCACTCACAGCAAAGTGTGGCACCGGTGTAGATGGTATAATTTCTGACCTGTATTCTTGCAAAAAGTAAAACATTGACGGAATTAGTACATGGACGAAACAGGCCTAGCATCCCTCGCCGCCAAAGGGTAAGAAAAGGAAAAGCGGTGCGTTCCCCTAGGAAAGGCAAAGGAACGGAGACTGCGGGCATATGCCACGCGCGGAAATAATCGCCGCTCAGGCATCCCACGCCACTCCAACAGCGGCGGCTCACGGGTCACAGCCACAGCCAAAAGAGCAAAGAAAAGCACGGAGTGCCAGCATCCCGCATCCCGAGTCACTAGTCCCAACTCCCCAGCCTACTCTCTCAAACCCTAGAATTTCCCCGTCGTTGCGGCCGCCGGCCGATTGCCCCACCATGGCTAGATAGCTCTCCATTCCCCGACCTCCTCACCCCGTTCCCCAGCCGCGCGAGTCCCCCGGTTCGGAAGGAGGCAGCCAGTGGCGACCGGTTGGCGAATAATTTCGCCCAGATCTTCCGTCTCGCCTGCCGCCGGCCATGGACCAGCGAGAATCCCCGGGGTCTGAACGTGCTGGCGAGCGCGATGAGATCCCGGGCGATCTCATCAGCAGGCTTCCCGACGACCTGCTCTGCACCATCATATCAATTCTTCCCACCAAGGACGGCGGACGCACGCCGGCCGTCTCCCGCCGATGGCGTGATCTCTGGCGCTCCGCGCCCCTCAACCTGGTGATTCACTCCCCTGTCAACCCCCACTCCCCCTCCTCCGTCGATCCCTCCGCCGTGTCCAGGATACTCTCCGAACACCTTGGCCCCACCCGCCGATTCTTCTTCCGAGGCGGCGACCTCCAGGCGGAGAGCTGGTTTCAGTCCCGAGCCCTGGCCAACCTGGAGGAGCTCGACATTAAGTTCCTCCCTGCACGACCCAAGGAGATATTCTCGCTGCCACCATCCGCTCTCTCCTCCCCGGCCCTCCTGGTTGTCAAGGTCGCCTATTGTTCTATCCCCGACGAGATCTCCATGGACTTCCCACTCCTCAAGCACATCTCCTTGCTTGACGTTTCCATCTCGGGGGACGTGTTCCACGGCTTGCTCTCTGCATGCCGCGCCTTGGAGAGCTTTTATATCTCCAATGTTCATGCTGTTGGTTGCCTCCGTGTCAGTTCGCCGACTCTTAGGAGCATCGGCTTCAGCAAAGAATATTGTGGGAATTCAGAAATCATCATTGAGGATGCTCCTCTCCTTATGAGGTTCATTTTATCTTATACTTATAATTGTGTGGATATCCGGGTAGTTAGGGCGCCAAAACTCAAGATATTGGGCCCTTTATTTATCGCCATCTCCAGGATACTTGTCTCCCAGGTACGTAGCAGCTGCAGCATCCTTGACCTTGCATTTGGCATTCCTGCATGGAGATAATTATTTTTCATGGTCATTGTTTGTTTTCTTCAGGGAATAAGCCCAGACAGCTCGGCAAACTCCATGCGCACTGTGAAGGTTTTGTCTCTCAGGTGTTCTGGACTGGAATTGGATGCGGTTCTTAACGTCCTGAGGTGGTTTCCCTGTCTGGAAAAACTCTACATCGTTGTAAGTTCCTGCCTTTGCTTGCTTTGATGTATGATTTGATTGACATCTTCTGTTTACTAATTGGAGCCACACTCCATGTTGATTCTTTAAAAGTTATCTAAAAATAAGTTTTATATCTGAATTGTGTGGGTGTGTATGCATTCCTCACTTATATTTACTAATGCATACCAGAGGAGTTTAGGAAAAAAATACTGATCGTGTGCATACACAAGCATGACCTACCGAACTCGAATATCTTCTTCATTTTTTTCTATTAATAATGGCGCGTGATCTAAATAAAGGTGTGGTTAAAAACATACTAGCTATTTTTAAATTTACACCTAGTAATAACCACAAGCAAAAAATTACTAACTCGGTGCAACCATCCATGAAATTTAAAGTTAATAATCCACTGGGTTCAGATATTTTATGGATTGTGTGGTACAGACTGTAGATGTAGATTTATAAAGAATATACATTTAACAATGTAAGTCATGTACAAATTAAATTAAGAACATAAAATATGGAGGAAATAGTAACAGAGAAAGTGCCACATGCCCATGTGTAGACACGAATGCCATGTTCGATTGCACATGCTGAACGGATGCTCCCTACTTTGACCTCCTCAGAATGCATCGTTAACATGCAGTTCTTGATTGGGATAGCTCGTCGTGGATCTAATGATCAAAATATGTATGTTTAGTTATACAGCAATAATGCTTCATTTGAGAATCCATCAAATGCAGCATGCCTATATCAATGAAAGTGGGAGATGTCTTTCTCAGTGTGAATGGATGGACTATTTCAATGATATTTACTTCTGACAGAAATATGATACAAAAAGTTCAAAAATTAAGAAAGATATATGTACTTCTTAATCTGATTCACTGCATGTTGAATATCTAGATGAAATTATCAATCGATTAAATATTAAAAGTACAAAATACAAGGGGTTCTCTCCTAAGTACCACGTTTAATCCACATCATCAGAATTATTTCGACCATTAGATGAGTCCATGTCAAGTACAGATGTGGAAATTAAGGACCACTCCATTTTCTTAACCAAAGGGCTCTCTTTAAATAACAAAAAAAAGGCAGCTCAAAAGTGCTTGGAAATGTGATCATATATACTAGAGAACGTGCACAAACCGAAAGCCCCAAACACAGAACATAGAAAATGTAAAGCATTCGCTTCAAGTATGTGGTATCTACGCAGAAAAAAACTATGTATGTTGTATTCGGCTTCTATTTGGGGTTAAACTAATTAAACTAAAAATGGTATAGATAAAATTACATGACTCAAGTGACAATCAAAATTCCCGCGTAAAACCAAAAGCCCAATTGAACTCACTCGAAGCTAACATTTATAAATGCAAACCAAACCTGTAAAAATTGTACTGACCACATAATTTCCGAAGAGACGTACAAGACGCCCATCTCAAAAACTTATAGAACCCAAAAATCACTAAACGTGTTTATGGCTAAATCACCAAATGCGGGCCACGTAATGACGCTCCGTGGCAATAGGACCGCAAAAGAAGGTAAGCTTGAAACGACGGGTGGTGAGAATCACTAGCTCCATAGAGTGTATTCCAGCAGCCACAACATTTGCTGCCGAGTTCAAATAATTCTGTATGCCGGATCCTAATTATTAGCTGGACTACAAATAATATACATGTTTCACCTGATTTAACACATGCTACATGTGATGCCATAAGATGACGAGGATGAACTCCCCTCTATAACTCTAACTGCAAGTTAATGCCAGAAAGAGCGGAGTCTGGTAATTTGATATGAGGTCTGTAACATTTACTTTAGAATCCGCAACAAACCTACAACTTCTATTCATAAAATTCAAAAAAATGTAAAAAGAATGACCATTAGAAATTTATTCACTAATTTTTTTATATAGGTGTATAAGTATGTGTTTCTTTCTGTACATCACAATCAGTTTGGAAGCAAAAGTTTCTTTGAGTGCAACCTATTGGAAAAACTACCATGGCCCTTGAGTTCACATTCCTTTCTTGGTGTACTCAGACAAACTTTTGTGTCACTCTCTATGGTTTCTAATCCATTAGATATAAGGTATATATTTTCTGGCATGTATTAAAATTAACTGTTCATTAATATGACAAAAAAGGTCGTCATTGCCAGTGTAGTCATGTGTTACATGAGTTAAAGAAAATATTTAATAAGAATGCAACCGCATTTCAAAATAGATGTCAATCTAGAAAACTTGCGGTTAAACTTACCTAACTTTTAATATTGACATGTAAACATCATCTGGTCATTGGTACAGGTGACTCACAATTTGGATGCTGTCTGATAACAATGACCCAACATCACAACAAAACAATAAGCTCATTCTCACAGCTGAAATTTAATTTGTGTTAATTGAACATCATGTAGACGACACATAATGTCTCAGTAATTAATTAACCGCATATCTTTCGTTCATGCCGCAACACACGGAAATTATAGCTGATGTAAACATGTTCGCCCAGACCATACAAATAAATGTTATATGGTTCTTCCTAAAAAAATGTTATATGGTTCAACGGATCGATACATGATTTGGCCTGTTATTACTAATATCATAGACAATTCTCATGCTATGTTATGCTCTATAGAAGATGTGTCAGGAATGTACATAACTCACCATGACCCTAAAAATGGCTGAGTGCGGAAAGAAGCCCCAGATGCTAGAACCAAAGGCTTGAGGGTGTCATGATAATTGATTTTTTATTTTCTATTTCATTTCTAAAAGATGGATCTAATTATGTGTGCAAAAAAGAATCTCGTTGCAAGCCTACATTTTGCAATGAAGATAGGAAACAGACAGTCTAGATTGCTCGGTACAGCCATCCACAAAATGATAGGGTGGCGTAGAGGATCTGCACTAGTGAGCACACGACAATTGATCTAAAGGCTGTGCAGATTGTGTGTTTGTTTCATAAATGTCATCAACTCAACGCCTAACTATATACAAATAGTTTGTACAAAATGGAATCAGTATCGAGATTTTTTTGTTACAAATGTTTAATTATTCCTTCTTAATTGGTTACCAACATAATCATACAGAAAATGAAAGTTCAATTTGCACCTTTAGGAATATATCGACGACTAAAACACCGTGTATTTTGCAGAGAAGGGGTGAATAGATATTTTGGGCACAACATATTTGCGAGGGCCACCATACTAGTTGGCTTTAAAAACAATACAATTGTCAATTCTTTATGTGTAGCCCGTGTGAATGCACGGGAAGATGACTGGTATTATCTATTCTACTTAGTAACAGCTTTAACATATGCCTCTTTTTTTTCTGTTTTGCAGTTTCATGAACACAGAGAGGTGGATAAGAATAATGAGCCTCCTTACAACGGACTACATCCAGTTGAATGCCTTCAGGACCATCTTAAAACTGTGGTATTTAAGGCATTCGTAGGTCATGACAACCAGGTGAACTTTGCCAGGTTCTTCATTTTAAATGCAAGAGTGCTAAATAAAATTGAATTTGAAGGATGGTTTAGGGACTACAACAGTACATCTCTGGGTTATCTACGCAATATGCTACGTGTGAAAAACAGAGCTTCTCGAGATGCTAAATTTGAATTCAGGCAATATATCCATCCTCGGCGTCGTCTCGAAGAGTACATCCATGATTTGTCAGTGGCTGACCCTTTTCAGAGAGCGATATAAAGGGTTGATGCCTGAAGACTGCACTGTCTCCTCCATAAGTCTGCTCAATTTCTAGCCTAAAAGTTTCTCTGTAATACTGGTAATTTATGAAGTTAGCCCTGTTAAAACTGCAAAAGCTGTTATTGGATTCAAATAATAGTGCACTGCCGAGAATTCAATGGGGTCGGATGCAGAAAAGTTACTGCCAAAATTTGTAACCGCAAGGGAGCTGGTCATCTGCCGAAGCTCCTCTTACCTGGGAAATTTGTGGCTTTGTTCTGCCTAAGCTACTCTGGGAACACATGCCTGTGTTGGAATCTTAATTGATTTTCAGTTATATACCGAGATATTGGAAGTTTTAACTGCTGATTTGATTGATTGCGTGCTTATGAAATTTGGTTGATGGTTAGGAAGGCAACCTCTAGGTTATGCCCCTACGCTTTTCTATCTAGGAAGGAGCGTTTCTGTAATTCTCTAGGATTGAAGTGTATGTTTATATAACGATCCTGAACAGCCTGGGGGACTGAATGCTATACAATGTTCATCATGTGTGTCTCGAGTCTCGACTACCGCTCGAACATGCCACGTGTTGCCTACTTCGGTAATGTTTGAATTTACTGAAACGATATTGATTACACCCTTGTACAGATTCGCAAGTAATTTACTGCCAATATCGTATTATAGGCTGACTGCAGGGGCGTACCCAGGTTCACCTACCCGGTTGCACAAGACATCGGGTGGAGGACCTTTTTTTCCCCTTCTAATTGTGTGACACCCTACGTTTAGATAAAAAAAAACCGTATTTTTAACCTATGGGATGGGATACTAGGTCATCTTCTTTCTGGCTCCGCCCCTGGGGCTAAGGACCTTTTTTTTCCCGTGAATACGCTAAGGCTGCGTATCTTTCCATTGATAGAAGGATAGTGTTTACAGCATGGGATTAGGACAACACACTATGTCATGTACACAAAAGGAAGGCATGGAAGTGGACGTCGAGCAAATAGACGGGGTTGCTCATCCCTAAGAAAAACCCTAGCCTAGCGCTCTGGGATGATGTCGGTGATCGCGGCGGCGCCGGCCTGGGCCCAAAGGCGCGCTTCGTCCTTGATGGTGGAGCACAGGTGGGAGATAGAGGGCCGGTCCCCGTCGAAGGTGCAGCTGTTTCTATGCTTCCAAATCCACCAAGCGGTGAGGATGATGAGGGAGGATAGGCCTTTACGCATGGCAGCGAGCGCGAGAGCACAAGAAGAGGCCCACCAGGTAAGGAAGTCGGTGTCTCCGGTCGGCAGATCGGTGGGGGAGCACTAGTAGAAAACCGGCCTTTTGTCCCGGTTCGTAAGGGCCTTTAGTCCCGGTTCCTGAACCGGGACTAAAGGGTCGTTACTAATACCCTCACCTTTAGTCCCGGTTCAAACCAGAACCGGGACAGATGGGCCTCCACGTGGCCTGCGCGCCGAGCCCAGGTAGGAGGGCCTTTGGTCCCGGTTGGTGGCACCAACCGGGACCAATAGACCTCCACGCGTCAGAATTTCTGTGGCTGGGGTTTGGGGGTTAATTTAGGTATTTCATATATTGTGTTAGATAGCTAATTAATAGAGAGAAGTGTCCTCTCTTATGTCTGTGCTTGGTCGACGCTACGTACTATACATACGTATAGAGAGGACTAGGCACGCTAACTAGCTAGTAAGCAAACGAAGGAAACAGAAGATCGTCATGAACATATATGCATACAGAGAGAAGTGATATCGACCACCTCTCCTTCTCCGAGAGATTGGTCAAACAACAAGTTCTCGTATATCTATCGTCCGACACTACCGGCTACATATATACAATAACTATCTTTTACAAATATAATCTCTTAAATTATGGACGCATGGTCCACATAGTATTCTCCGTCTTCAGCGATCACGTGGTCAAGAAAGAATGCCGCCAATTCCTCTTGAATTGCTCGCATGCGATCTGGTTCTAGGAGTTCATCCCGTTGCCGAAACATCTAATTTGAAGAAGGGGGTCAATACATATATATATATATATATATATATATATATATATATATATATATATATATATATATATATATGAATGAATGAAACTCAACACAAATGATCGTAATAAACAAAAATTGTGAATATTATTTCTTACGCACTTCATACTGTTTCTCAGAGTACCCGCCCCGCTCACAGGTCGTGTGGCGGATGGACTCGCAGACGTAGTATCCACATAATTCATTCCCTTGTTCCTGCCACAACCACTTTACAAGAAATAGAGGTCAATCAAACAGATAAGCAAGAATGCCAAATGGTATTGATGAAACTAGCGCTTGAATCAATAGCTAGGAGACGCGCGGAACATGGTACTATAGTACTTACTTTCGGCTATCTAAATTCCAGCTCCTTCGGGAGTCCCGGGGATTTTGTGCTGAATTTTCTCCAAACACTGCCAGACAAAAGAAAACAATTACATGATATCAGGAAATGAATAAATTTGCTGATATGGTGGATAATTATCGATTTAACTTACTTCTTGAGGATTTCAGTCATGTCCGCATACTCCTGGGGATCTTTTCGTCTCGAGTCCAAGACAGTTACTACTCCCTTCTCAAGCCTAATCTCCAGGAGAATATAGTGAAAACTGCGCACGCATGCATAACTCATCAATTACATTACTATAACCTGGACTAATATATAAGGGAAACCGAATATGCACAAGACAACACTCACTTGAAGTTGTAAGAAAAGAGTATTATATCTCTGTGTTCATTTATTTTGAATGATCGTAGCAAGTTGGCCTCGGTTTCTGCGGCATGATGTTTAACCTGAACTGCATCTATGAGATTTGTGTTAATGAACCCAATATCACCGATTTGTCTTTTATTCAATTCGGCGATCTTCAATCTGCATAATATAGTGAGGATAATTATAAATACATGCAATGAAAGAGCTGAGCTATATGGCTAGAGAGACTTAATGACAGAAGTAGTAGTACTTATAGACAGTAGCAGGTGACCGTTGCTTTATCGAGGGCCAATTGATTGAAAAACTGATAGAACTCCTCAAATAGAACATGCAACAGTTCAATTCGAACGAGGTCATGCTCCGGTTTAACTCTCATATACAAAGTATTCCTCCCCCCAGACTCTCTGCAGGTTTTCATGTACCAATCATGCAATATTCGCATCATCGTTGTTAGAGATCTTTCATTTTTGACGAGAGGCTTCCCGTACTCGTATCTGTGTATCTGCACGTCCAGGAAATCATAATTTACATCGTCGGGCAGGTAATCGTCAAGATTGGTATAACCGGGCGCCATCCTCGGATCGACGCTAGGCACCTTGAGCGGGGGGCATGATTGCTTTGCTTGTTCGCCGAGCTGGGCAATTTGTTTCCCAGCTACTCGTCGTTCTTTCAGCCTTTGATCACTGACTGTACTTCCCGACCGCGATGCTTCGGCCCATGTCTTTGCAATAATGCACTCATAGTTGCCTTTCGGCGGAGACTTGGGTGGTTTTGCCAGGACAGCCAGAGTGCGCTTCACTTTCACCGAATCTACCTTCTCCTTCGGAGGTGGATGTCTCTTTGCTTTCAACCCTTGAAACCAGTCATCCTTCTCGGTTCGCGCGATCCTCGCGTTCTCCTCCGGGCTCATCTCGTATGGTAACTTCTCTGGAGTCTTCAGAGAAGGACCGAATTTGTATTTTCTCCCGCCTCTGGTTGTACTGCTAGACGCCGGCAGAGCAGACGGAGCAGCAGTCTTCTTGACTAGCTTACGAGGTGGAGGAGAAGGACTACGACGCGCCGGAGCAGCTGCCGGAGCGGCGGCATGTCTCTTCCGCCCTTGCTGACGAGGCGGAGAAGGAGTAGGCTGGCTGCTCGGGTGCGCCGGCGCAGGCGGAGAAGGAGGCGGAGTGCCGCCACGCGCCGGAGAAGGAGCCGGCCAAGGGCCCTGATCGTCACTCGCCGGAGGAGGAGGCGGTGGAGGAGGCGGAGTGCCCTGACTCGCCGGAGGAGGAGGAGGAGGAGGAGGTGGAGGCGTCCAGTTTGGAAGGTTGATGAGCTCCTTCCGCCATAGGCATGGAGTCTTCAGAGCAGAACCCAGCCGAGTCTCCCCTTCTCCGGTAGGGTGGTCAAGCGCTCAAATCCCTCCGTTATTTCATCCACCATGACCTTAGCATATCCTTCGGGAATCGGCTGGCAGTGAAAAGTTGCGTCGGGTTCATTAGGAAAAACAGAGCCAACAGCCGCCTTGACCTTCATATTCATCCATTGCGTCATAAGGTGGCAAATTTGAGCCTCCGTGATAGCATCCACGGGATAGCTGGCAGGAGCCGTCAAGACAAGCTCCGGCTGAAGCAGCTCGGTGGAAGCCACACTGCTTCTCCGCTGAGATGGCGGGGTAGCTTCAGGGGAAGCTTCGGCAGTTTGTTTGCTGCGATTTGCTTCTCGTTCCTCTATCCCGAGTACCCTTTCTTTAAGCGCCTGCAGTTTGGACTGCTGCACTTTCTTCCTCCTCTCCTGGCTTTTGTAACCGCCTGCGTCCGGAAACCCAGCCTTCCACGGAATGGAGCCTGGCGTGCCTCGTGTCCGTCCAGGGTGCTCAGGATTTTTGAGGGCCTTTGTGAGCTCGTCATTCTCTCTATCTGGAAGGAACGTCCCTTTCTGGGCTGCAGCGATATAGTACCGAAGCTTCTTCAAGGGTATGTCAAGTTGCTCATCCGTCCAAATGCACTTCCCTATTACAGGGTCCAAGGTTCTGCCAGCCCCGAAGAACCAAGTCCGGCAACGGTCTGGCCAGCTCATTGTCTCTGGTTCGATCCCTTTTGCAAGTAGATCATTCTCAGCCTTGGCCCACTTAGGCCGGGCTACGAGGTAGCCACCTGACCCCGTGCGATGGTGAAGCTTCTTCTTCGCAACATTTTTCCTGTTTGTCGCCGACATCTTCTTACTCTTTTCCGATGTCTTGTAGGCCACAAATGCAGGTCAGTCATCTCTGATCTTCTCATATATGCCCTTGAATTCTGGTGTCTCTTTTTTCTCGACAAACCTATTCAGGTCATTCTTCCACCTCCTGAATAGGTCTGCCATCCTCTTAAGAGCAAAAGACTTGATTAATTGCACAACTGGCTTCTCCGGATCATCCTCTGGCGGTAGGGTGAAATTTGTCTTCAGCTCAGTCCAAAGATCATTTTTCTGCATATCATTGACGTAAGACACCTCAGGGTCTTCTGTAGACGGCTTGAACCATTGCTGGATGCTGATAGGGATCTTGTCCCTAACCAGAACCCCGCACTGAGCAACAAATGCCTTCTTTGTTCGGATGGGTTCAATAGGTTGGCCGTCGGGCGCGATTGCTATGATCTCAAACCTTTCATCCAAGCTCAACTTTTTCTTCGGGTCTCGTCTCTTTACCTCAGTTGTGCTCGATCCGGAGGGCTAGAAAAAAGAGCAAAGACTTAATTAATATGTGTACATACCAAAACAATTAATGCATCAATTAGCTAGTCAGCACAGGCTTAAATAAAGTAAGCTCCCACATGCGCACTCATCAATATGCCGCCGCCGCCATTGCGCATGCCGGCGCCCGCCTGCTCCGGCCAACAATTTGTCGCCCATCACCGTCGTGTCGTCGCCATCCCTGTGCCATGAAGCCGAATGCTCGCCCGCTCACGTCGTCTGCAGTCCCTCCTCGCGATGCCGCCGCGCTGCCAAGCACGCGAGCAACTGGTGGAGCCGCGTCTATGCACGCAGCGTACGAAGAGGAGGACGAGCGCGTGCTCCAGCACGCCGGCGAGGAGGAACTAGCGTGTCATTTTCATCTCCACCCGCGCGGAGGAGGCGCGCATGGTGGCTGTCGCGGCGGAAGCCGGTCGTGCGCACGTCGAGCCCACAAACCGGGTGCGGACGCCGAATCTACCTTCGAGACCTTGAATGCCACGTGGATCCTGCAATCTAAAGGAGCAATTTGGGTCAGTCGACTCATGTGAGCCGTTTGATGCAACATGGATGGCTAGAAGGGCTTCTTCCACCTCTTATGCCATCTTCTTCCTTCACTCCGTCGAACTTCTTTCACAAATCGACTGACCCAAATTATACTACTAGTACGAACGTATTAAGTACAGTAGGAACACGAAGATACGAGCAGTAGTACCAACTGCTAGAAGAACAGTAGTAAGACATAGTACTAGTACTACTGGACGTACTAAAGAGTTCAAATAACGAGAAAGAACATAAACATAGTTCTGCTGGGGCCTCAGCACAACACACCCTTGAAAATAAACTAATAAGCAACTAGTCCGCTAGACACTACAGCAGAACCGGCATGAGCGACGGCACTGCCACCTACTCGGAGTCCGAGTCCACATCCTCGACTTCGTCCTCGTCCCTCTTCCTCTTCCTTTTCGCCGACGTTTCTTTGCTTGAACCGGACACTGGGCTCTGCTTCTTCATCCAACCCTTGTAGATATTTAAACAAAGGTAGGCATCCATTGCTGCATACAGGATGTGATCTTCATCTAATGTCTTCGACTCCCATGCATGATGGAACTCGTGATGAGATTTCTTCAGTTTAGCAAAAGAAAGATCAATCATGCCTGCTGCCAGGTTCAACATTGAAGGTTGAGAGGAGGACACCAGGCTTGCCTTCTGGAGATCGAAGGGCTGGCCTACAACGAGACCTATCCGATGCAGGACGTCACTGTCGTTCTTAAAGCCTACAGTAATGAATTTCACTCTTTTTTCCTTGAGGAAGTTCTTAAAATCCTGGCACTCAACGTCGACATGGCATATGTGGTAGACCAAGCAAAAGTTATGTACGCAAACCTGGATCATGGCGGGCTTCTTCCTCTCTTCGTCCTTTAGATCCTTCTCTCGTCCCAGGACTGTGGTGTACTCAACATCTAGCCCAGCAACCCACTCATCCGTTGAACTGTTGAACATGCGTAGGAAGCGAGCAAGCCATGCTTTCACCGTCTCGGATCCACGTGTGTAGATGATGATGAACTGATCGCCGGTGATGGCTCTAACCTGGTACTCAACGGCGACCATGTAGATTTGGGAGGCCATGGATTTTGGAGGAGGGTTAGGAGAAGTTGAACTGTTGTACCCCGCAAAAAAACTAGGAGTGACCTAATGTGAAAGAACGGGACGACTGGGAGCGAACTATTGTAAGGTAGAAGACGGGGACGAGTAGGGCATGCGAACGGCGTGGGGTTGCTGGCTTGCCCGATGGATAAACGGCTGCAAGCCCCCAAAGAGTTCTCGACAACTATGCGGGACCCACTAGATGTCATGTCTACTAGACCCATATCGTAGGCCTGACGGTATAGCTTCTGCCTGTTCGCACGCCATGCCGGCGCGTGGATGTAACTTCACTTAATTCCATCAAACGTTGCGCCTCCCACTACCTTCGCCTCCCTTGCGCGGTCGCGCCCTTTGAGACTTCGACCGGCTATAAATGAGCAATTTTTTGCCTTTTTTTAGACAACCAGTTTTTTTTGCCTACTCCGCATGCATGATACTCCCTCTGGTCCTTTTTACTCCCGTCAACCGTTTGCAAAGTGTTTGACCAAATTTATACTTTTTTAACACCACCTTATATTAATTAACCAGCCACACCAGTACACTCATTCGATACAATATTCACCACACAGGACGGTACGTTATTTACAAGAATACCATCTAATCTATTATAAAAGCTATACTTAGTGATTAAGTGTGCCACCTTATTGGCTGAATGGCTAATCTTTGACAATTGAAGATTTTTGATCAACTTCGAGATGCTCAATGCTTTCATCTTCAGGTCACACATAGCAGACCTGTCATAGTCCCCCGATGCAAGAGACACTACCACAAAAGCGCAATCAGTCTCTAAAATTACAGGATTATGAAGAGAAATACCTATGTAGAGACCGGCAATGCAAGCCCTAAGCTCCGCTTCCTCCACGCTTTGACAGGCATCAATGAAATCCCATGACCAAATTTATACTAAAAATATCAATAACTACAATACTCCCTCCGTCTAGGTGTGTAAGTCATCTTACGAAAACCAAATACTCCCTCCTTCCATCTATACAAGGCCTAACCCCAAATTTTATTTTTCCATCTATACAAGGCCAAATGAACTAACCGAGGCATTTCCATCTTAAATTTCTCTTGCAAGTCGTGCGTGGTCCCTTCATCGTGAAAATGCTCTAGCCGTCGCATTGATTTGCATGCATGGATAGCACCACCATATTTTCAAAGGAGGAGCGAGCTCTATATTTCAGCCAATGCATGCATGATTTGAGGAATTATGGTTGGGCATGCATGTAGAAAAGGGAGGAGAGTAATTTGCATGCGAGGGATTAAAGGAAGGGAGGCCAGCGGCTAGGCATTCAAAGGAGGATGCATGCAAGATTACACGGGATCTAGATACTTGTCCCAAAATCAGTTCCTCTTTTTGCGGACATGCCTTGGTATGAGAGATTGGCAAGTTAGGCCCTGTAAAAATGGATGGAGGGAGTAATCCCAAAACACTTAGGCGCGATGCATTAACTTCTACCTTGTTTCTTGTTTCTTGACATATCAACCAATAGGAGATGTGGATGTGCATGATTTTAATTACTTGAGACTACCAAACACGACATGCAGTGGTTAGTTCATTGCATGCAATGCTATTAATTAGCAAATAAACATTAAGATCTCTCGTTTCCCCCTCCTCCTTGGTCACAGTGCGCAATCTAAGATGACTTACTCACCTAGATGGAGGGAGTACTGATTATAATGAGTATAATAACTACGTTTTATAATGAGTGTAAAATTATTGATTTGACATTGTGAATGTTGACACATTTTTCTATACGTCTGGTGAAAGTAGAGGTACATTGACTTCAGACAAAACTTAAATGCACAATGCAGACTACTTCCTCCGTCCAGGTGCGTGCCATGTCCTATCTTGTCATCACAACAAGGTTAGCTATTAGAGTACCACTACCTCCCTTCTAGTTTAAAAGGGCTCGATTCAAACATTTCACCTACTCTTAGCAAGATAGTAGAGGCGGTGGAGTAGTTTTTGAAGTCTGCAAAAGTACTCAACTAGTGTTGTCGTTCTTCACAAAAAAACGTGTTTACCAATACATGCATCAACACTAGTTACTCTAACCACCCTCTCTTTTTAATTCTTTGCCACATCAGCATGTTTGCTATTCCCGTGTGCATGATACCAGCTAAGATACCACCATTATGGCCAGCCTTAATCATCGCATGCAACAATTTAGTGCACCTTGAAATATGAAAATGTGTGAAGCGTGTATGTTTTTAATGACTTGAGACTATACCTAGCCCGGCATGCAAGATGACTTATTATGCACCGCTCCCCATACCTGCATGCATGACTCTCCTCCCCCCATGCTCGTCCAATCTGTTGTGACCAGCAATATTTCCACCCCTTCGCTCTCCCGTAATTTACTCCAACAAATATGCCCACGTAGCTGTTACTTAACCGCAGGTGCATTGGGTCACTGACATATGGGACCGACAGGGGTCTGGCCCACATGTCAGTGACGCAACTGGACCTGAAGTTAAGTCAGTGCAGCTCAGTCCATATCTTACGTAGGTGTGCCATTGCTCGCTATAAATACTGCGCCTCCCACTACATCGCTATCTCCTCCCCCTCACGTTCACGTTCATCTCTATCTCCTCCCCCTCCCTCTCACGTCGACCATGATGGCATCACCCCTCCCAAGCCCTAGGAGCCCCTCCCTGCACCGCGCGGACGGTCACGCGTCACCGTTCCGTTCCTCGCCGCCACTAGTCGAGGAGGACACGTCGGTGTTCCACTCCTCGCCGCGACGCGACGCGTAGCCGTTCCGTTCCTCGCCGCCACTAGTCGAGGAGGACACGTCGGCGTTCCACTCCTCGCCGCGACGCGTCGAGGTGGACACGTCGACCTTCCCAATCTCGCCAGCACGCGCGTCGGAGGACGCGTCGGCTCCCCTCTACGATGATAACGCCGCGCTGCCCGCCGAGCCCCCCAGTCTTGAGGAGATTTGGAAAGAAATGGATGTCGCCTTGTGGGAGGCTTTGCCTCCAGCAAAGCGTGCCAAAATAGAGGCGGAGAAGAAGGTCGAGGAAGAGAAGCGCACCGCGGAACAAGCTGCCTGGGAGGCCCTATGTCGCGTTCGAGAGAGTCAGGCAATTGGCTCTTTGGCAGAAGGCTCGTGCGAGGGCCGTGAGGGTGGCAGAGGACTCCCGTGCCGACGCCCTGAGTGCAGTCAGGCCCAAGCGCCTCATCTACGCTTGGCGGTACGTGGACTGGGTGCCCGCTTCCAACGAGGAGGAGTGCCTGTTGGCGCCGGATCACCACACCGGTTAGATCACGCTCGCCCGCCGGCAAGCTGCCAATCAGCACCTCGCGAGTTGCGAGGATGAGGAAGAGGCGTTGTGTCGGCGCGCTGGGAAATGGCCGCGCACCAGGGCACTCGAGGCATGCCGCAAGCGCTCCTGCGAGCGTCATGGCTTTTAGGAGGAGTATAATTTTTGTTTCATAAGGCGATCTCATTAGTTTTGGGATGCAAATGATAAATCCTTAACGTTCAGGAATTTTTAGCGTCCTTAATTAAGTATGTAAAAGGGAAAGTTTGGAAACCTTGTGTATTCGTACGCATTTTGCATGTACGTGCATATAGCACAAACTTTACTATATACTATCGCACTACACATCTCTCTCGATATATGCTTGCAGACTATGCTACTCCCTCCATCCAGGTCAATAAGTTATCTTTGGTTGTGCACCGTGACCAAGAAGGAGGGAAGACTTATACACCTAGACGGAGGGAGTACTACTATTACTTATGTACGTGCAAATGCACGTTTTAAACATTACGATGCGGTTTTTGTAAAAGTAGAAAAACATCACTAGTCAAGCTTGTGAAACGATTCAATGCAAAACAAATGAAAAAATGCTCGTTTGATTATTTACTTTTAGCTTCCTTCTCTGTGGTTATTTCTCTGTCGTACTTTGTACGGAGTATCTCACTAGTTGGAAAGGAATGCAAATTCCCAAACCGCTTCCTACACCCTGTATCGAATTTTTTGCTTAACAAGTTGTGCCGTGCAATTGGAATTCCAACTTGAGTACTACTAATAGTAGGAGTACCAGGGGCCATTTCTTTTAGGCTTCTAGATTAGTAATCCCATAACTACTACCTCCGTCCTGGTTTATTGGTTCCCATTGTAATCTGTGTTAAATTTTGATCATAAATTTAACTAATGAAATGTTAGTGCATGTCACATGCACTACTCCATCCGTCCAGGTGAGTAAGTCATCTTAGGCTGTGCACCGTGACCAAGGAGGAGGAGAAAACGAGAAACATTAATGTTTATTTGCTAATTAATAGTACTATTCGTCAACCCGTGCGACTGCACGGGCTAGTTATTTAGATTATCGTTTAGTGCAGCAATTTGAAAGGCATTGGTTTGTAAGATACATGCATATTTAAAAAGGAACTAACTACCTAGTAAGATACTTTGTATAAGCTCTTTAAAGTTTATTATTAGAGCACAACAAATTGTTCAAGTAACCATGTACCCAGATAATATTTCAATTTATTTAATGGTATGATATGGATAGTTACTCCAGAGCATATGGATAATATGTATCGTTTCTTTGACATGTGCCAAAAGGTCATGTATAAACTAAAATGTCCAAATTTTCTTCTCAAAGACTTTTGAAGAAGTTTCTCCATTCATTAACTCTCCGAACTACATTAAATATATAAATGTCTTCTGCCGAAAAATAAATTGATATAGTTAGTAATATTTTAAAATTATACGCAAACTGGGCTGCACACTACATTTTCAAATATAGGTTATAATTATTGAAGGCAGGGACCACAACATGATGTATATATAATCATGTCATTCTACCAAACAGCTAAACAAACATGAAGCCATGAGTTGCTAGTGTTTTCTTAAGATCATAAACACATAGTTTCGTGGGACTCATTCTGTATTATCCAAGTGGAATAACTGAAAGGTGGTACGTCTTGACATCGCAAACACAATGCAACCATTTAATCAGAAAGCATTGATTTGATGGAGTTAGTTTCTTCTTCCAGGACACAGCATTGACATGTACCTGTTTACTTAGCGCCTCAACATGAGAATCTTGCGAGGTGGTTCTCCTTACTTTTTAGGATAATGAAATTGTATCATAACAGAACTGGAGATGTATGTGTTAGATTTAACAATCCATAAATTAGACTCACATTTTCTTTATTTGAACATCTTATTTAGAATGATATAACACATGCAATAGCAACAAATAGATATTGTATGTGTGTCCCAGGTAAAAAGGATTTGTCCCTAACTAATGAACGTGTTTATCTGTATATTTGCCTCAAAAGAAATCCAGTGGAAGCATATCAGATCATTGTTCCAAGAAACTAAAAAAAAGAACACATCTTCAAGTTTGAAGGGCTACTGTTCAACACGGTGACATATGGAAATTTCGAGCTACAATTGGTCGCTCCCAAGTATATCCTGGCATGTCAACAATGGGCATCCTATGTCAATAGGAGTCCAATTAATCTGTGTTTTACTATCTCTTTCTATTTTTTTTCAAATCGGTCTCTCTTTTGCCATATTCATAAGCTGCGGCGACAGGTCCAGTTCATTCATCTTCATAAGAGATGACAATACATTTTATCGCAAAGCAAGAAATGATTGAGGAAAAAAGCCAAAGTGGAGCTCAGATACTAACATGAAAGAATACACAGAGTTGTCAAACAATGTGATTATTGCTAGACGTTCTAAAAAAAAGTGAATATTCCTTGAGCAATCTTAAGCCTACAAATATCAGTGCAACAGGAGAGAAGTAAATCAGTGAATCTAGTATGTGTGCCATAGTTAGAACCATCGTGTGTACTGTGCAGTGCACTTGAAAAATAGAACTCTTGGACGAATTATCTAGAAAGTTTTGCAGAGTTAAGCTGCTCAAAGAAATTCCTTTATAACATATACAGGGTACTGACTTCGGCATTCTTGCAAATTATCATCTCAATCTTTGTTAATTCAGAAGAGCATAACAGTATGTCTGATGAAGATATTTACATAATAGAAGTGGTTTTTAAGGTTTTCATTTATACAGATTATCAAATTTTGAATGGTATATAGTGGCGTTGTAGTTTACATGAAAGAACAAAATAACCAAAATCAGAGAAGACACGTGAGAATATACATGAGCAAACATAGCTAGCAATCCCTTGGCCTCTGAACACATTTGCTGCTGAGGATCCTTCTTTACCTAGTACTTTATTTTCAAATCCAAGGATCAAATCCTCGATGGCTAAGCTGCACCTCTCCATTAGGGACTACGACAGGCAAAATTCAGGAGACAAAATTGCGAACCTGGGCATGGAGCAGGGAGGCTAAAGCAGCACCGCTACCTTTATCCCTTGGATAGATGTATCCTGATGGCTGGTACTATGCACACATACGTACTCAGGTTATTACCTCCTTTCGTAGTAAGCAACACACTGGCCAGTGCAAAATCTGAACCTCTTATAGAGAATCACTTATGTTCGATGGATGATCACAACCATGTTTTCCAAGGTTGAGAGAAACATGATTACAACAGGAGAAGATGGATTGGATCATACCTCTTTTTAGATTGATTCCAGGGCTTGGTGGTACACTAATGGCGGCACCCATGGCTCGGAGAACAGACGAACGCGGCGAGGTGGAGGATTAGGAAGAGCGTCGGTAGAGATTGTACATGATGCGCTGTCAGGACGGGCGGCGAACTGAAGAAGGATCTTTGTGGCACCATGCGGATGTGTTGCTTTCGATTAGAAATCACTTGAGGAGTAAAAAAAAATCTTGCAATCTCCAGACATTATTTCACTGTGCAACGAATGATATCAGTCCATGGAGATTCTGCTCATCATCTTACCTCGATGATGGATGAAGAAATAGGACTCCCAATCTTCAGAGTAACTAATGGTTACAGCGGATCAACACCTTAATCAAGAATTAAATAGTTAGTCAGGGCACAAAACAGACGTCTGCATTTTCAACATGGCCCATTAAAAAAGAACGTGTAAATACGGACTTCAGAATCAAAATATTCTTATTACAATTCATATATTTATCCTAACCTCATCAGAAGAGATTATATTCCAACAAATAAGAAGCAAGAGGATGCTACTTGATCTATTGATCTCTGGGACGTCCTTCAGCTTGATCTGTCAATTCTTTTTAAAAGCAATAGTATTGAAGGGCACCAATAGATCAACACCTTGTATACTGATCATATTCTTCTTAACTCTGTACTAACATAAGGAAAATAAGAACCACCGATGAGATCACTCCATGCGACTATTTTCGTGGATTGACACACCTTATTTTTTGCAGGATGTTCCATATGTTTAACCATAACATCAGTATTGAGAAATAAATAAAAAGTAGCATGACAGCAACAGAGACATGAAACTGTAGACATATTTATCAGAAGGTCACCAGAGCATTGGAACACTTAAATCTATAGAATTTGCTTCCATAATCTTGCATCAACCGCGACCTAACAAAAGAAATCGTATCTCCCTGTCCAGCCGCCGGTTGGGAACATGTTGAAACCTGGTCGTACATGTTATCGAGGATAAACCTAATGCCTGAATAGGCCCGTACATGAGCTTGGAGGGGATGACAGCCTGGAGGAAGTAATGGAGAGCTTGACCGGTTGAGCCTGGTGCGATCAGAACACGGAGGAGGGGATGGATACATTGGTAGGCAGAATGGCAAGGGTGAGAAGACATGCGACGTAGAGGCAACTCGCATCATGAGGATACTGTGGCAGAGCTGGCGAGGAGGGACTACAGACTTTGGCCGGCTGCACGGCAAGGGCGAGGGGCGACGTAGAGGCCACGGCGATCTAGTGGACACCATGGCAGAGGCGGCGCTCGTGAAAATAGATGAAGGAGAGGTACACGGGGCTTTTTTAGGGAGAGGTACGTACAGCTATTCGTACATGGAGTCATGGTACAGGACTCCAAGATTGAGAGGTACCAAGATTGAGAGGTACGTACGTACAACTATTAGCAAATGGTCACGTTATTAATCAAACAGTTCTAGCTTTATTTCATCTAGGATTAACCATGTGGACTCCTAGTGTCCCCACCTGCTACACCACCAAACGGCTGTAGGTATGGAGAAATACGTGTATAGGTTAGTTCAGGTTTGCCCTTTGTCACGTGTATGTTGGCTCTTTTTTTCACGGTGAGAGTAGCATAAATAGTAAATCGTGGGGTTAAGATTGATCAATTATACAGATCAACCGTATAATTAATTTTAATGATGTGGATTACTGGCTCTTTTTTTCACGGTGAGAGTAACATAAATAGTAAATCGTGGGGTTAAGATTGATCAATTATACAGATCAACGGTGTAATTAATTTTAATGATGTGGATTACTGTGGAGACTCGTATGGTGCCTCCAATTAATAAATATGAGATTGCATGCAATGAAATAACCACTACATGTCGTGTTTGATATCTCAAATCATTAAAAGCATGCACACTCTTTATCTCTTATTGGTTGATATGTCAAGAAAAAAGAAACGAGGTAGAAGTTAATGCACCGCGTCTAAGTGTTTTGGGATTATTTGGTTTTCGTAAGATGACTTACACACCTAGACGGAGGGATTACAATGGTGAGGAATAAACCAGTTAAATCTTTGGTCAAAATTTAGCACAAATTACAATGGTGAGGAATAAACCAGGATGGAATAGTAGTTTAGAAGCCCAAATAAATGAGTGAGGCACCTTATTGTTACTCTCCACTGTGACTAGTCTTGTGGGAAAAGCTAGGGAAGCCACCGAAAGAACTGGCCCTAGGAGTAGTAGCTAGGGATTGAGTGTGCGAGATGAACCGGAGAAAGTAAATGCAGAGAGATGAAATGCAAAAAAGATAGAGGGATGTGATGGTTGCTTGTCCGTTTATTTTACCAGGCCACTTATTACTGGGAGTGGTTGGGTTTTGTGATATGACAGCTTTACTGCCGCGCCACGAGCGGGGTGAGAGGTGAGACTCCCGTGCAGCGCCGCCCTCTACACTAGTACTACTACTCCATCGGTCGTGGTTTATCCCCCATTGAATTTGACTGGAGATTTAACTGACAAAATGTTAGTGCATGTCAACAAAAACAATATCGCTGGATTCGTATTTGAACATAGTTTTCAATGATATAATTTTAGGTGACATGCATCATCATTTATCGTACTATATATAATGTTAGTTCAATTTTTGGTCATACTAATCTATAGTAAGGTGCCCGTGCGTTGCACAGAAGAGTGAAATGCATTGATCGGGGAGTTGTTTATTTTGACAAAGGATGTGGGGGTTATCTCATGTGTAACTAGTATCGATAGGTTTGTTCGGATATTATTTCATCTCTAGAGCTCACAAACATCCGGGTGAAATAGATAAAAAGTATCTTTTGCAAACAAAAGCGTTCAACTGTTCAACCTGCATCCAAAACATGTGAAGAAATAATTCTTATTGTGCTTTGCAGGAAATGATGTTCAAGAATTAGTTTTTGAGTATCCATTGTTATACATGTTGGCTACAGATGACATGGCACTTTCTTATAGCCAACAGTTGGCTATACTATTTAAGTATTAACCATGCCCTTATACACCTAGACGGAGGGATTAAATCAGGATTACATGGGAGGGGGCAGAGGAAATGTAAGAAATGGTTCATCATAATTCTTTCACCAGCACTGTAGTAAAAATTCATACATGGAAGATTCTAGACTAAACCATAAATGGATACACTTTTATTCATGCGCGATACTCCAATAGAGCAAGATCATGCATGGAAGTCTCCACATGCTTAGACAACGAAGACTAATGATCAACATTTAACTTGATAATGCAGATGTCTAGGTGAACCTCC
This sequence comes from Aegilops umbellulata, assembly GCA_032464435.1. NCBI lineage: Eukaryota > Viridiplantae > Streptophyta > Magnoliopsida > Poales > Poaceae > Aegilops > Aegilops umbellulata. The sequence continues at coordinate 355,509,535 of CP136059.1, read as the reverse complement.
TTGGAGTCCCCGTGCACATCGTTGGGGTTCAAATAACACCATGCCCTTTCCATGTCCACATCGGCGGGAAAGTCCTAGCTCGGCAGAGTCCAAGTATGCTTGGCGTAGCCAGTGTCGCCGCCCACGTACCTCCGAGGGGTAGTAATAGTGAGCACGCACCCGTACATCGGCCTCGTTTCAGTGTCAGCGTCAGCAGCGTCGCCCCTGACGCACACTACAGAGATCCTCTAGCGACTCCGGCACGATGAATGGGTAGCACGTCTCATACTTGATGTTCTTCGCCAAGGGCCAGTAGTGATTGCCGCACGCTTGCGTCAGGTGATGCACGATGTCCGCCGGCGAGCCTGGGCACTCATAGCAGTAGACGAAGGACTCCTTGGAGGCATCGACGAGGGCGTCCATGAAAGGGGAGTGGCTGTAGGGTACATTCCGCCAGTTGAATATATGAGCAAGTTACTACGAGATTTACTACAAAATAAATCATGACGGCTATAACAGAGATTAAACTAGTCATGCGGACTTGCATAGTAGATGAACAGATCGAATCTAGGACACAGACTAGAAACATGAATTCTACCACGATTTCAAACAGGAAGGACAAAAACACACACGGTGCAACGGGAGCAGCACCATTGGCGTTAAGGTTGTCACCCATGTCGTTGTGGAAGAGGTTGCCGAGGTCAGGGAAGAAGTCATCGTCGGTGAAGTCGTCGCTGCTAGCAGTCGCGAGAGTGCGCTCCCCAAATTTCAACAGCGCCCGCCGAATGGAGCGCGGGAGGGAGTGGCTGTAGGGGACGTTGCGGCCGCCGAATGGAGCGCAAGAGTAGCCCATGAAGCAGTAGATGGTGCTCCTCCCTAGTCTCTATTCTTATCTCTATCTCTACTACTCTTCTTTGTTTTTTATAATATACTGGTTGTAGTTGTCAAATCGAATAGTACTGCGCAGTCCACTGCACGCCCGGCTGAACACCCCTCCTCACCTCCATCAAACCCCTCCGTTAAACCCGCATGCAAACCGATAAACCTACTCAAGCAAGTTAGGACATAGCACTGTAGGGAGTACCAGTACTGTGATCACTCAAGCAAGATGTCTGGCATTGACATGACCCTACGCTACTGATATGTGTCACGTAAGTCAAGCGGCGTGCTGTAGTCATCATCACTTGTCCACTTCCCACAGCACATATTCGCTTCTCCATCTTTGTCTGCACATAATCTCGTCCAATCTTCCATCTCCGCTAAGGCGCCTCCCCCCTCATCCGAAACCCAAGCACTAATGATGGCAGAACCGAGCAGCGTCTGCTGAAAGAGTGGCTGGAATTCGCTCCCCACAGAGGTAATCAAGCTCATTGTTTCGCGTGTGGACAATCTCAGTACCATGCCGCTCGTCGCGTGCTCGTCGGGGCTGTACCGTTTACTCAAAGCCCTTAGGCCGGAGCTTTTTAAGCCAGCTCATTGCTTGCTGATGCCGCCTGATCTTCAGAAAAGGCTTGTCACGCAGCATAACGATCGTAGGGTGGCGAGCATCAATCCCCTTGACTGCGATCCGATCCTCGTCAGCCTCAACTACATTAACGGTATGTACTGGGTCGGCATGAACACGTCTTGGATGGTGCTTGTCGACGATCGCGGCAGCTGGATGCTCGTGGAGGTCTACACCCGGCGATTGATCCCCCTTCCTTTGATTAACACTGCACTGCTTTGGCACCGCGGCCCAGAATACTCGGAATCTTACAGTAGCCAACATGATACCAAGTTTGATTTGCTCAAGGTTGTAATCTGCCAAGTGCCCAGAAGATCTGCGAATTATAAAGACTTCAGGCTAATTGCATTCTTCAACCGTGGTCTCGCCTATCTGACAGGTCACTGCGGTAAGTGGATAAATCTGCATGTCCATCGCAGGATCATACATCCTCCATGGTTCTCTGATGCCATTGAACACAAGGGCTTCATTTATGCTGTTGACTCCTTCTATGGATGGACGTATTGCTGGCCTACTCCAGTCATCGCTACAAATGGCTGTTACAGCAGTATGTTACTTTCGTATGATATCATGATGGCTTGCTTATATTACTGTCAACATTTGCTGAAAAAATATTCATGCTCATAACATGCTGTTCTTAAGATTGACTAAACCAAGAGCCCTTTTTTATTTGACTCCAACTTGATATGATGTTGTAGGCCGCCTGATGTCCCTACCCTTCCTAATCCCAGAACCTTTCAAAGAAAAGTGGCATGGCAGTTGCAGGTGGTTCCTGGCTCGATGAGACGACGGTGAAAGATTGATGATCGTTCGCATATAGCGGACGTGTTGTTTCGTGGAATACAATCACAGTCACTTCAAGGTCTTTGAGCAGGATCCCAGCTTCTCTGGGCCTTTAGGAATTTTTGACTGGAGGCTAGTAAGTAGCCTTGGTACACGCTCTCTGTTTGTCGGACTGAATTATCCGATTAACCAGGAGATAACCGACGGCAAGGATCATGATGGCAGCGCAGTTTTGTTCATTAGGCAAAACTGTGTGTACACAGCGTACCATGCGTCTCTGCATGCACCATACCCTGATACTTGCAGCGTACCATGCATCTCTGCATGCCGTCATGCTCTACAGCCCAAAGTAGGAGAGAGGGTCGCAAGTATCAGACTTCGATCTACTGGCTGGAGTTTCCCCCGTCAACCACCCATCTGGTTCAAGCCGTGAGTCTATCTCCACATCTTCATAAATAGTAACGTCTAACTGAGCCAGTTAGTTAGATGCGTACACTTGGTGTAGTAGGATCTTTATTTAGTTTGATGCATACACTTTTTCTTTTTTGGTAGCCCTTGTGTAATGATGGCTGATGTTTGGTTTGGAAGAGAGAGCTGCGTCTTCACTCTTCTGGCCTGCTTACTGCTTCTGTTGCACCCCCAGCCCTGGTTGCTGCTGCTATTTTCAATGTACAATCAGTAGTGTATTTCGTCTGTTGGTTGAATAAATGTGTTGTTAGAACGACAAACACAATGTTTTGGAAGTCGTTGCACGGTTAGATCCTTTAGTGCCCTGTACCGTACGTAGCGCATACTATTTATCGTACGGAACACATTTTTATTGAAACTCGGAACACATTTTCCACTTGTTGATAACATGCAACCCACTGATGAAGGCCCAATAGAGAAGCCCATAATTAACTGGAAGGGCGGCTCTCACATGAATCCGGCCCACGTACATGCCCATGGTCCCCTAAACATAAATAAGTAAATAAATAAATAAATAAAGCTAAATGCTCGTGCACCAGTTCTTTGGGAAAATAGATAGCCCATTATTTCTTTTTGAAAAATACCCAAGCTAGTCCTATTTGTTTTCTCCGAATTACTGGGATGCAAATATTTCAAGACGAGGAGGGATGCATTCCGGCCTGGCTTAAGAGTATGGTCAATGTCTGTTAAAAGTAATATCAAAAGGGGTTGAAAATTCCAAAAAAATTATAGCAAATGGGATATAAGTTTCTTTTTTTGTTTTTGTTCTTCACTGATATCTTATGCGTATTTCATTGGATTTAGCATGACATAGTACTAATTTATTTTTAAATTTGTTTTATTATGGCTATTAATTTTTGGATTAAGAATATTTCGTTCCCTAGGAAAAATTTGCGAATTTTTAAAATTTCCCACTTATTTAGTTATTTTTTTACCCTGGTACTGACCAAAAAATGGCCAGCAATTCTAAAAATGGAAAACGGGCTGCAATAAATTCCATATGAATTAGAAAATGAGTAAAAATTATAAAAATAATAGAAAATGGGCTGTACACGCCACAGATTTCGAGGCTGACTTGTTTACGCAAGGCTTTGTTACTGAACACACGATTCTAGCAGCAGTGACTGTTGGATGTCCATCCAACGGCCGACGTGTGCTACCTCTTGAGCTTGCGTTGGTTTTCTCCGAAGAGGAGAGGATGATGCAGCAGAGTAGCGTAAGTATTTCCCTCAGTTTTTAAGAACCAAGGTATCAATCCAGTAGGAGGCCACGCTCAAGTCCCTCGTACCTGCACAAATCGATAGCAACTCACAACCAACGCGATTAGGGGTTGTCAATCCCTTCACGGTCTCTTACGAGAGTGAGATCTGATAGAGATAATATTTTTGGTATTTTTTATATAAAGATGCAAAGTTAAAAGTAAAAGGCAAAGTAAAAACAAAGCAAGATTAAAGTGATGGAGATTGATATGGTGAGAATAGACCCGGGGACTATAGGTTTCACTAGTGGCTTCTCTCAAGAGCATAAGTTTTCTACGGTAGGTGAACAAATTACTGTTGAGCAATTGATAGAATTGAGCATAGTTATGAGAATATCTAGGCATGATCATGTATATAGGCATCACGTCCGTGACAAGTAGATCGAAACGATTCTGCATCTAGTACTATTACTCCACTCATCGACCGCTATCCAGCATGCATCTAGAGTATTAAGTTAAAAATAGAGTAACGCTTTAAGCAAGATGACATGACGTAGAGAGATAAATTCATGGAATATGAAATAAACCCCATCTTGTTATCCTCGATGGCAACGATACAATACGTGCCTTGCTGCCCCTTCTGTCACTGGGAAAGGACACCACAAGATCGAACCCAAAGCTAAGCACTTCTCCCATGGCAAGAACTACCAATCTAGTCGGCCAAACCAAACGGATAATTCGAAGAGACTTGCAAAGGTAACCAATCATACATAAAAGAATTCAGAGAAGATTCAAATATTATTCATAGATAGACTTGATCATAAACCCACAATTCATCGGTCTCAACAAACACACCGCAAAAAATAAGATTACATCAAATAGATCTCCACAAGAGAGGGGGAGAACATTGTATTGAGATCCAAAAAGAGAGAAGAAGTCATCTAGCAAATAACTATGGACCCCTAAAGTCTGAGGTAAACTACTCACACTTCATTGAAGAGGCTATGATGATGTAGAAGCCCTCCGTGATGACGGCCCTCTCCGGCGGACCTCCGGAACAGGCCCTAAGATGGGATCTCGTGGATACAGAAAGTTGCGGCGGTGGAATTAGGTTTTTGGCTCCTGTTCTGATTGTTTGGGTGTACGTGGGTATATATAGGAGGACGGAGTACGTCGGTGGAGCTTCTGTGGGCCCATGAGGGTGGGGGGCGCGCCTGGTGGTGTAGGGCGCGCCCCCCTACCACGTGCCCTCCTCGGAGCTTCCTTGGAGTAGGTTCCAAGTCTCCTGGATCTTATTCGGGAAGAAAATCACGTTCCAGAAAATGATTTTTCTGTTTGAACTCCGTTTGATATTCCATTTATTCGAAACACTGAAATAGGCAAAAAAATAGCAATTCTGGGCTGGGCCTCCGGTTAATAGGTTAGTCCCAAAAATAATATAAAAGTGGAAAATAAAGCCCAATATAGTCCAAAACAGTAGATAATATAGCATGGAGCAATCAAAAATTATAGATACGTTGGAGACGTATCAGGCATCCCCAAGCTTAATTCCTGCTCGTCCTTGAGTAGGTAAATGATAAAAAGAGAATTTTTGATGCGGAGTGCTACTTGGCATAATTTCAATGCAAAATTTCTTAATTGTGGTATGAATATTCAAATTCGAAAGATTCAAGACAAAATTTCATATTGACATAAAAATAATAATACTTCAAGCATACTAATAAAGCAATCATGTCTTCTCAAAATAACATGGCCAAAGAAAGTTATCCCTACAAATTCATATAGTCTGGCTATGCTCCATCTTCACCACACAAAGTATTTAAATCATGCACAACCCCGATGACAAGCCAAGCAATTATTTCATACTTTAACATTCTCAAAACTTTTTCAACCTTCACGCAATACATGAGCGTGAGCCATGGATATAGCACTATATGTGGAATAAAACGGTGGTTGTGGAGAAGACAAAAAGAGGGGAAGATAGTCTCACATGAACTAGGCGTATCAACGGGCTATGGAGATGCCCATTAATAGATATCAATGTGAATGAGTAGGGATTGCCATTCAACGGATGCACTAGAGCTATAAGTATATGAAAGCTCAACAAAAGAAACTAAGTTGGTGTGCATCCAACTCGCTTGCTCACGAAGACCTAGGGCATTTTGAGGAAGCCCATCATTGGAATATACAAGCCAAGTTCTATAATGAAAAATCCCCACTAGTAAATGAAAGTGACAACATAGGAGACTCTCTATCATGAATATCATGGTGCTACTTTGAAGCACAAGTGTGGTAAAAGGATAGTAACATTGTCCCTTCTCTCTTTTTCTCTCATTTTTTGGGCCTTTTCTTTTTTTATGGCCTCTTTTTATTAATTTATTTTTATTTTTTTTATTTTTCGTCCGGAGTCTCATCCTGAATTGTGAGGGAATCATGATCTCCATCATTCTTTCCTCACTTGGGACAATGCTCTAAAAATGATGATCATCACACTTTTATTTTTCTTACAACTCAACAGTTACAACTCGATACTTAGAACAAGATATGACTCTATATGAATGCCTCCGGCGGGGTACTGGGATATGCAATGAATAAAGAGTGACATGTATGAAAGAATTATGAATGGTGGCTTCGCCACAAATACGATGTCAACTACATGATCATGCTAGCAATATGACAATGGTGGAGCGTGTCATAATAAATGGAACGGTGGAAAGTTGCATGGCAATATATCTCGGAATGGCTATGGAAATGCCATGATAGGTAGGTATGGTGGCTGTTTTGAGGAAGATATATGGTGGGTGTATGATACTGGCGAAAAGTGCGCGGTATTAGAGAGGCTAGCAATGGTGGAAGGATGGGAAAAGTGCGTATAATCCATGGACTCAACATTAGTCATAAAGAATTCATATACTTATTGCAAAAATTTAGAAGTTATCAAAGCAAAGTATTACGCGCATGCTCCTAGGGGGATATATTGGTAGGAAAAGACCATCGCTCGTCCCCGACCGCCACTCATAAGGAGGACAATCAATAAACACTTCATGCTCCGACTTCGTTACATAACGGTTCACCATACGTGCATGCTACGGGAATCACAAACTTCAACGCAAGTATTCTTTAAATTCACAACTACTTCCACTAGCATGACTCTAATATTATCACCTCCATATCTCAAAACAATTATCATGCTTCAATCTTTTCTTAGTATTCAACGCACTCAAAAGAAAATTCCACAAATCATGAACACCAAGCATATTAATATTAAGCAATTTACGACTCTCAAAATAATTTAAGTGAAGCATGAGAGATCAATAGTTTCTTTAATACAAACCACCACCGTGCTCTAAAATATCTAAGTGAAGCACATAGAGCAAAACTATAACGCTGAAAACATATAAGTGAAGCACATAGAGCAAAACTACATAGCTCAAAAGATATAAGTGAAGCACAAAGAGTATTCTATCAAATTCCAATTTAAGTATGGCTCTCTCAAAAGGTGTGTATATCAAGGATGATTGTGGCACACTAACAAACAAATACACAAATAATACAAGACGCTGCAAGCAAAACACATATCATGTTGGTGAATAAAAATATAGCTCCAAGTAAATTACCGATGGAAGTGGACAAAAGAGGGGATGCCTTCCGGGGCATCCCAAAGCTTTGAATTTTTGGTGTCCTTGGATTATCTTGGGGGTGCCATGGGAATCACCAATCTTAGGCTCTTGCCACTCCTTCTTCCATAATCCATCCAAAGAATTCACCCAAAACTTGAAAACTTCACAACACAAAACTCAATAGAAATCTCGTGAGCTCCGTTAGAGAAAGAAAACATAAAACCACTTCAAGGTACTGTAATGAACTCATTATTTATTTATATTGGTGTTAAACCTACTGTATTCCAAGTTCTCTATGGATCATAAACTATTTTACTAACCATAGATTCATCAAAATAAGCAAACAACACGAAAAACAGAATCTGTCAAAAACAGAGCAATCTGTAGTAATCTGTAACTAACGCAAACTTCTGGAACTCCAAAAAATCTACCAAAATTAGAAGACCTAGACAATTTGTTTATTGATCAACAGCAATTGGAATCAGTATTTTATCACGTTATGATAATTTTTAATAATTCGGGCACTGAACGCAAAGTTTCTCGAAATTACAGCAAGATCAAATAACTATCATCCAAGAAGATCCAATAGGTCTAGCTTGGCACAAACACTAATTAAAACGCAAAACCACATCCAAACAGAAGGTAGATGGGTTATTTATTCGTTAACATAATAAAAACACAAAAAACTAAAAATAAAATTGGGTTGCCTCCCAACAAGCGCTATCGTTTAACGCCCCTAGCTAGGCATAAAAGCAAGGATAGATCTAGGTGTTGCCAACTTTGGCAGTAGGAGCGAAAAGAGCAAATTTCCTTTATATTTTATTTATCCTCCTATTTTGGGAAAGCACATGGCCATTAATGGATGAAGTAAGATTAAGCACATTACAGAAATTTGCATCTATACTAGATTTCATCTCTTTGATAATTTCATTTTGATAAAAGCATAAGAGGGTGGTAGATTCAACTTTATCATTCATGGGGTGCCCAAATATAGTTTTCATTCTTTCATAGGTATCTATAGCATCCCCTTCAAGAAAACCCTCTTCAAAAATAGAATCTAGAACTTGTTTGAAAGAAGTAGGAAGTCCAACATAGAAGCCTTTTAGGTAAACCTCAATTTGATATTGTGGTATTTAGCTAGCCCTAATCCTCAATAACCTATCCCAAGCATCTTTTAAAGACTCATCAATTAAATAACGAAAAATTCCAGAGTCATCTTCATCAAGATCATTAAAACTCTCATTGATAACCCCAGTGGGTCTTTCAATAGCATCATTATTTTTGAGCTTAGAGAGGATAGAGGGGTCATCCAAGGTAAGACCCTGGAAAGGACCCTTTATTCTTTTTGATTCGGCCATAGCAACGGGAAGGCAAACGGAAAAGGAGAAGGAGAAGGAGATTGGGAAAGAGAGGGCGAATAAAACGGCAAGGGTGAAGTGGGGGAGAGGAAAACGAGAGGCAAATGGCAAATAATGTAATGCGGGAGATAGGGATTGTGATGGGTACTTGGTATGTTTATTTTTTGCGTAGACTCCCCGGCAACGACGCCAGAAATGGCTCGTTGTCGGGAGTCCAAATCTTGACTTGTCCTTGCGTAAGCCTCCCTGGCAACGGCGCCAGAAATTCTTCTTGCTACCTCTTGAGCTTGCGTTGGTTTTCCCCGAAGAGGAGAGGATGATGCAGCAGAGTAGCGTAAGTATTTCCCTCAGTTTTTGAGAACCAAGGTATCAATCCAGTAGGAGGCCACACTCAAGTCCCTCGTACCTGCACAAATCGATAGAAACTCGCAACCAACGCGATTAGGGGTTGTCAATCCCTTCACGGTCTCTTGCGAGAGTGAGATCTGATAGAGATAATATTTTTGGTATTTTTGATATAAAGATGCACAGTGAAAACTAAAAGGCAAAGTAAAAACAAAGCAAGATTAAAGTGATGGAGATTGATATGGTGAGAATAGACCCGGGGACCATAGGTTTCACTAGTGGCTTCTCTCAAGAACATAAGTTTTCTACGGTGGGTGAACAAATTACTGTTGAGCAATTGACAAAATTGAGCATAGTTATGAGAATATCTAGGCATGATCATGTATATAGGCATCACGTCCGTGACAAGTAGATCGAAACGATTCTGCATCTACTACTATTACTCCACTCATCGACTGCTATCCAGCATGCATCTAGAGTATTAAGTTAAAAACAAAGTAACGTTTTAAGCAAGATGACATGATGTAGAGAGATAAATTCATGCAATCACTAGTGCAGAACCGGGCAATAGCACCGGTTCATAAGGCCCTTTAGTGCCGGTTTAGGAACCGGCACTAAAGTGTGGGCACTAAAGGCCCCCCCTTTAGTACCGGTTCAGCACGAACCGGTGCTAAAGGGCAACCACGTGGCACGAGCCAGCTCCGGGGGCCGGGAGCCCTTTAGTACCGGTTGGTAACACCAACCGGTACTAAAATGTTTGGGGGGTTTTTGGTTTTATGATTTCTTTTTCATTTAATTTTGTGTTTTCCATTTTAATTCTTTGTCGTTTCACCCGCAGATATATATAATAACTCATGCATGCTCGCATCATACATCATCATATATAATAACAATCCTATACTAGCTAATTAATCAAGCATCATCATACAACTTCTACTCGTTATTAATAATAAGTCATACGATCATCATCCTCATAGTCATCGAACCCAACCCTACATAATTGTTCTTAGCACATGATCATCAAGTATCAGTTAGGATCGGACCTAAACACACTTAAGGTAAAATAGCATAAAACAATATAGACCCTGACTCTCCATTATGAAGAATGGAGATCATCCTGTCTCCAATTCTTGCGCCTCGCTTCCTTTTGCTTCCAAGAAGCTCCTTACGGCTGTCCATACATTTTTTCCATCCTTTGATTGTCATGTCTCCACTTCTTTTAGAAATCCGGTATGGACAGTTGAGATTCGTAGGATGACCTGGATATATGTTCAAAACATGAAGGCTGCCGCCATTCTGGTACATCAAATGAGGCACACAATCCTCTGGGATAAGCTGTTGAAAAACATAGTAATAACTTCGTAGTTATCAATGATGTACTAGTTTTAGAAGTATGCAGAAAGATGCACGGATGTTGTAATAGTAAAAAAATTTACAAGGGTATCTCCATGGTAGTTACCGTAGTTCAACACGTGCACTAGTGGCACGTATTGACCATAATGTTGAGGAGTTCGATTGTAGATATTGTAATTCTCAATATCATTACAAAATCCAACCAGATGAGTTTTCTCCTTGTAAGTTAACTCAGAGCCATCGGTGTAGTAAGTTCTATCTACCATCTTCTGCACATTCTTTGATACTTCAAAATAAGCTGTCAATGGAAATAAGCTGTCAACTATTTTGAAATGAACAATATAAGTTCTATTAATAATTAACTATGTTTGAGAAACTCACATAGCGTTAGAACTGGAGGAGTATCAACAAGGACCCAAATGTCCATATTGTCTTGCTCGATTTCAGGATCACCAAGATCCATGGTGACAAGCATACCCTCATCAAAACCATACAATTTGCAAAATGCTTCCCAATTTTTGCAACCAAAATGGGTTACGCTCTCAGTATTATACAACTTTACTTCAAAATCTACATCATGATGGGTCCTTAGGTGAATTTTCTTCGTTTCAAAATTTTCATGGTCTTCAAAATCCATCCTCTCCAAGACATAGCGTCTTGCATGGCATGGGATCAACTATACTCGAATTGTAAAAGATGAAAATTACACGTTGAAATAGTTGAAGTCATGCTTAATTATGAAAAAAAAACACTTGTCCTCATTGCGTACCGTTTCAACTTCGAAGGTCTCCTCGAGCTTAATGCTGAAGCGTCGACCATCGTCTAGGTGAGGCCTGTCGCACTCACCTCGATCGTCGTGGCACCAGTCGCACTCCCCTGGGAGACTTTCGTCGTCCGATGATGACATTTCCTATACGTTCATAATTCAAAGACTAAATTAGATCATTATTATTCAACTAATCATATGCATATGCCTTGCATATAGTGCTCTTCAATTTGAGCATTCAATAAGAAAAATCAGATCGCAAAATAAAGTAGTATTCAAATTAGGATGCCTTCAATTATAATAAAAACTACATCATCTCCATGTGTCCGTACATCGAATATTATCACTAATACACGTCAAATACTATATATCATACATGCGGGCGGTGGACACCCAAAGGGAAGGAACCATCACAGGATCATAGCTCTAGTGAGATCCCTGAAGAACCTGCCAGGTATTGTCGAACCTGCCCTCCAACGCAACCATGTAGCGACGGACGTGCTGGTCCTCCTCGCTGACACGGTGACGTACCACCTCCGCGGTGTCCGGAAGCCTCGGCACCGTCACTGGCCCACGCGACCGCCACCAAACAAGGATCGGGTCAACGACGGGCTGTCTTCTCACCAAGCTACGCCCCCGGCCGGAAGGTAGCGCCTCCCAGTACCACCCCGGCGAAGCCCAGTCCCGGACATGGTCCATCTGGTCAAGCAGGTGTCGTCCTCCGCCGACTCGACGACGAGGATGCGGGATAGGCATCGTCCATGTCGATGCGGGAATAATTGCTTTAACTAAAAAAAAACTAGTTCTATTAATTTTCTTGCTAAAAATAAACTACTTCAACTAGTTCAACTACTAAGCACTTACTATAAATAGAATAATGTAGTATATACTTACTCAAAATAAACAAGTTGCCGTCTAACTAAGTCCATTAAACACTTTCTAAGTAGTACTAATTACTAAAAGTTATCGGGGAGGGGGGGTATATCGACAACGACATACCCGATAACAAAAATATGAACATAATAAAAATTCTATGAACAAAATTACAACAAAAAAATTCATCAAAATTCTATGAAAAAATTCTATGAACTAGTTCGACATTAATCTAACATTCGACATTAATCTAGTACGTGTGCGGCCCGCCGGCCAGTACGCCGCCGCCCCGGCCCGTACGTACGAGCGGGGGCGCCGGCGTACGGGGCGGCGGCGGCGGCGTACGGGGCGGGGGCGCCGGCGTTCGGGGCGGCGGCGGGGACGGACGACGGCGCGGCGCGCGGCCAGGTACCCGCGAGGAGAGAGAGCGAGATACGTACGGACGGCGGCGCGCCGGCGTTCGGGGCGGACGGCGACGACGACGGACGGCGGCGAGGTGGCGTTCCGGGCGGCGGCGGGGACGACGACGACGACGACGGGCGACGGGCGGCGACGACGGGAGCGGCCGGCGCGCGAGAGGTTGACGTACGAGAAAGAAGTGGAGATGTAACTGAAATTTTGCAAGTGTTGTATATATAGGGTGACCCTTTAGTACCGGTTGGAGCCACCAACCGGTACTAAAGGGCCTTTAGTACCGGTTGGTGGCTCCAACCGGTACTAAAGGGGTGTTCTTTAGTACCGGTTGGAGCCACCAACCGGTACTAAAGGCCTCGCGCTGCCTGCACAAAGTTTAGTCCCACCTGGCCGGGCGAAGGGCAGCCGCACTAGTTTATAAACCCAGCCGCGGCTGCCCTTTCGAACTCCTCAGTATAGCAGGCTTGTGGGCCTAAACTCTACGCGCTGCCCTGTGAGTCTGCTGGGCCTTTAAGGCCTGTAATTGCACGCGCGTGGCCTAGCCCTAATTTTTTTGTTTTTCTTTTCTGCTTTATTTTCTTCTATTTATTTCTGCGTAGTTTTTCGTATAGTTTTTTCTTTTCTGTTATATTTATTTGTGAGTAGTTTTTCATCTAGTTTGCCAAAATTCAACATTTCAGAGTTCATTTTGTAGTGATTTTCAATTTCACGGTCATTTTGTGAACGATTGAAAAATAGCAAATATATTTATTTTCTTCTATTTATTTCTGAGTAGTTTTTTTATATATTTTTTTTCTTTTTTGCTATTTTTTCTTTTCTGCAAAACTTGATGGTCAAAGTCTGGAGTTATAACCAAAGTTTTAAAAAAAGAAATGCCGACGTGTAGTGTAATAAGTCCGGAGTTGTAATAAGTTATTAAAAATAAAAAAGAGGTGCAATGCTTCATTAATTTGCTTCAAGCCTTTCGGAATAGTGTAAACTGCACTGCGCGTAGCTCCGTGCAATCTACCATATTCCTGAAGGCTTGAAGCTAAGCAACGTGAGCATTGACCCTCTTCTTCATCGTCTCTGCACTCAGGGCTTATAAACCGCTCCTAGTGCCTCTCTCTTGGCGAGGTGGGACTAAAAAACAGCCTGTAGTACTGGTCACCCTTTAGTACCGGTTGGAGCCACCAACCGGTACTAAAGGTGGTGCTATGCCTAGTGGGTGAAATGATGATACCATGCCAAGTTTCAACTTTTTCAGAGTTCATTTGTAGTGCTTTTCAATTTCCAGGTCATTTAGTTCTCAAATCAAATCATTGAATGCATGAAAAATAGCAAATGAAGGCAGAAATGGTTGAAAGTTGATGGCGTCGCTTTGAATGGTGCATACTGAACGCAAAAAATATAAGAGCATTTATATCATGCTCTTATATTTCTTTACAGTCTAAATTGTCAATATGATCTTATAACATAAAAAATACTTTGATCATCAATGATCTTTGTGTGTACAATCTGAATTGTCAATATGAGTCATCAACGATTTATAAACCGGTGAGGACTCATATTGCGGCCACAAATTCTACACATAGAGTTCAATGAAGACCAAGTGCTTGTGATACTTTGAGAAATAACATATTTAAGGTGGTAAAAGGCTTGTTAGGGGAGCGAGGTGGGACTAAAAACAGCCTGCCACAACGTCATTAGTACTGGTTCGTGGTACGAACGGGCACTAAATGGTGATGGTGGGGCCATAGCCTGACCATGGGCTGACACAGCCTCTTTAGTACCGGTTCGTGGTACGAACCGGTACTAAAGGTTCTCCAAGAACCGGTACTATTGATTGCCGCTACGAACCGGCACTAATATACACATTAGTGCCGGCTCTAATTCAAACCGGCACTATTGTGCTTCACGTTTGACCCTTTTTCTACTAGTGAATATGAAATAAACCCCATCTTGTTATCCTTGATGGCAACGATACAATACGTGCCTTGCTGCCCCTTCTGTCACTGGGAAAGGACACCGCAAGATCGAACCCAAAGCTAAGCACTTCTCCCATGGCAAGAGCTACCAATCTAGTCGACAAACCAAACAGATAATTCGAAGAGACTTGCAAAGATAACCGATCATACATAAAAGAATTCAGAGAAGATTCAAATATTATTCATAGATAGACTTGATCATAAACCCACAATTCATCGGTCTCAACAAACACACCGCAAAAGAAGAAGATTACATCAAATATATCTCCACAAGAGAGGGGGAGAACATTGTATTGAGATCCATAAAGAGAGAAGAAGACATCTAGCTAATAACTATGGACCCGAAGGTCTGAGGTAAACTACTCAGACTTCATCGGAGAGGCTATGATGATGTAGAAGCCCTCCGTGATGACGGCCCTCTCCGCCGGAGCTCCGGAACAGGCCCCAAGATGGGATCTCGTGGATACTGAAAGTTGCGGCGGTGGAATTAGGTTTTTGGCTCATGTTCTGATCGTTTGGGGGTACGTGGGTATATATAGGAGGAAGTACGTCGGTGGAGCTTCGGTGGGCCCACGAGGGTGGGGGCGCGCCTGGGGGTGTAGGGCGCGCCCCCCTACCTCGTGCCCTCCTCGGAGATTCCTTGGCGTAGGGTCCAAGTTTCCTGGATCTTATTAGGGAAGAAAATCACGTTCCAGAAATGATTTTTTTGTTTGGACTCCGTTTGATATTCCGTTTCTTCGAAACACTGAAATAGGCAAAAAAAAAACAGAAATTCTGGGCTGGGCCTCCGGTTAATAGGTTAGTCCAAAAAATAATATAAAAGTGGAAAATAAAGCCCAATATAGTCCAAAACAATAGATAATATAGCATGGAGCAATCAAAAATTATAGATACGTTGGAGACGTATCAACGTGCTTCTTCAATCTCTGATCTTCCTGTTGTAGCCGCCTAAACTAGTGCTGGCCGGACTGCCTGCTCCCTCCTCTTGTTGCCCGCTGTGATGCCGCGCAGGCTTCCTCGGCCCACCCTACTCCCTCTGCTGGCCTGGCCGCACTCAATCAACTGCCTCCTTATTACGTGAAAAAAATGATTCCTCCCACTGACATCTGGGGCGCACCGGTTGGGAGGCTGACCTGTGGGCCTACTAACTTGACGCGTATGCTGGGCTTATCAACTTAGTCAACAAACGATTCTAGCAGCAGTAACCATTTGATTTGAATCGAACGGTCCTGCTGCTTCTTCCATCGCTGCTCTTCTTGCACTAGCCGCCAAAACCAGCGCCGGGGAGACCGCCTGCTCCTGCCTCCAGTGGCCGGCTGTGCTGCCGCAGAGGCCTCACCGCCCCCTACTATTCCCACCGCTGGCCAGGCCCTGCGGCGACGGCAGCCTCACACTGCAGCCGAACCAGAGAACCCTCGAAGTCCTCTTCGCGCGGGCTTCCACTGCCGCGTCGTCCCCTTCCTAGGCCTCGCCGTCATCCACCGCCGTGGTGCTCTCCACGCGGCGTGGTCAACGTGGTCAAGGAACGACAGCTGTACGTGGAGAGGCTGACAACTGGGTCCACGACCACAACCTAGTTTTTTTTGTGATTTCCCAAGTAAGTCGCTTTGTCAGGCCTGTTGAGCTGCAAATCTTTCAAGACGAGGAGAGCTTTCATTCGGCTAGCCGAGAAAATGGCCCATCAGTAATGAGAAATGGGTTGTACATTTTTAAAACACATCAAACCGGCAATTAGTTTCAAATATCTTTTTTTTTCATTTCAATATTTTGAATTACATTAATTTTTATGAATGGAGAATTTGTTGGATTTTATATTGATATACATTTATTTTTAAAATCAGTTTGCACGTGAGTCGAAAATTCGGGATTAAAAACAGTTCGGACTGCACCGAAATATGCAAAATTTCGTATAATTTTTTAACCGTGGCCACAATATGGGCTGTAATGCTAACAGAAAGAATACGGGCTCCAAAAAAACCCTTACGAATTAGCAAATGGGCTGAAAATTATTAGAAATAATGGCAGATGGGTTGTATGCTGTTTTTCACAGATTTGAGGCTTTCCTAAAAAAAGGTTGACGCACAAGCAGTGACTGTTGGATGTCCATCCAACGGCCGTCGTGCTTCATCAATCTCTGCTCTTCCTGCTCCAGCCGCTCAAACAAGTGCCGGCGGGACTGCCTTCTCCCTCCTCCCCGCGGCCGGTTGTGCTGCCGCGTAGGCCTCACCGCCCCACCGTACTCCCATCGCTGTCCTAGCCATCCCTCTACTCACCCACACCTGCTGTTATTCTCCGGCAACGCCAGACGAACCAGTAAACCCTCGTACAATCGTACTCCCCTCTGCGTGGGAAACAACTGCCGAGTCTTCCCTGCCTCCGTGTCGTTCCCTTCCAAGGCGTCGCCGTCGTCCACCGCCCTGGTGCTCTCGGCGCGGCCTGGTTAACGTTGTCAACGACCGACATGCATCTGAAGTGGACTGTATGTGGAGAGGCTGACAGCTGGGTCAACGGCCGCACGCAAGGAAATGCCTCCTTATTACGCACAAAATAATGATTCCTCCACCTGACATCAGGGACCCACCGAAAGGGCCTCTGTATTTCGTGAAAAAAACATTACCGCCGCTGACAGCTCGGACCCACCTGCTATATCTTCGCACGCAAGGAAGTGCCTCCTTATTACGCAAAAAAAATGAATTCTCCCCCTGTTAGCTGGGACCCAGTATAGTGGCAGGCTGACTTGTGGGCCTACAAAGTTGACGGGGACGGAGGGCTTTGTCACCTTAGTCAATATGCACGATTCTAGCTCCAGTGACCGTACGATGTCCATCCAATGGCCGTAGTGCTTCTTCAACCTCTGGTCTTCTTGCTCCAGCCGCCCAAACCAGCGCCGGTCGTGCCTCGTGCTCCTGCCTCCCGTGGCCGGCTGTGATGCGGCGGAGGCCTCACCACCCCCTACTACTCCCACTGCTAGCCACACCATCCCTCTACTCACCCACACCCCCTGTTACTCTGCGGCGACGGCAGCCTCACACCGCAGTGAACCTGTTGAGAATATAACCGCTAAGGGTAAACCGACCAGGAGGGGCCGGTTTACCTTTAGCTATACCGAAGCCCAAGACAACCCGGAGGATGGCGCTTTACGGATGAAGCTTAGTGGCCCAGGGCCCACGGGTGATTTAGGGCCCATGATGATAAACCGCCATGCTTGTATAAACTTGTATTATAGGAAAGAAAGGAAGAGACCAAGGCTGGCACTTGTATAAGTCAGCCTAGGACTCTGTAGATCGGCCGGGGTCCTCCTGTGTATATAAAGGGGTGACCCGGCGGCGGTTTAGGGACAAACAACAACAACTCAAGGCTCAGGCTAGCGAATTCGCTCCTTGCGCATCGAAACCCAATCAATCCCATCACAACTAGACGTAGGCTTTTACCTTCACCGAAGGGGCCGAACTAGTATAAACTCCCATGTCCCTTTTCCGATGTAACCCCTTCAAGCTAACCCCTTGCGATGGCTCCACGACTAAGTCTTTCCAAGAAGACATCTGACGTGTTAATTCCACGACAGTTGGCGCCCACCGTGGGGCTATCGCACGATGGTTTCGAGTTCTTGAAGGGTAGCTTCGAAGGACTCAAAGGGTACGCGGTTGGCCAGATGACCAAGAGTCGTCGCGGAAAGCTCTACATCGACAACGAAGGGTGGGGCCTCGAGACCGGCTCAATTGAGTACGGGTACCGGGTCCCCTTTGGCGGAATCCATGTCTTCATCGGCAAGATCGGTGAACCGGGTCCTGAGCTGGATATCTGCACCGGTGTCGGAAGGCGAGACAGTTGTGTATTCTGACAGCGAATCATCCACCGGTGAGACTGAGTCCCTGTACCAAGTCCATGACGATGGGTTCCAAGGATATTCCGACGGCGGCAATATTCCGGATCTCCGTGAACCGCCAAGTCGGGTTACTGTTTACATGGCCGGAACACAGTCTACTTTGCAATCTTCAACAGCAGCCGCGGCAGGAGGCCCGGTGCGCCGACCGGGTCAAGTTCTCTCTGATCTGATGGATGCTTGGGCGACCTTGCTAACTGCGGTGGTTACCCCGGAGACGTAGGACCAGCATAATGCGGACGTTGCTAAACTGAAGGACCAGATAGTGCAGGCCAAGGAGGATCTGGTGGTTGAGGACGCAAGGATGGCTGAGGAACGGGCCGCTTTGGATGCCCAGTCACAATTGATACAGGCACAGAATTACTGGCTGGCTTTGGATCAAAACGCATCGAACGAGGTAATGTGGCGGAAATATCGATCGCGTCTGCCGCCGGTCTTTGAAGGCTTGAACCTCTTTAATACACCGGGGGATGGGACGAGAAATCTAGCAGCCATAAACCGGACTGAAGCACCTAGGACGGCACCGGATCAGCCACGCCTGTCAGAACCACCTCGACGGACGGACAACCCGCCGCCGTATGTGGACGCGCCACCGGATCACTTTCCGAGCCCTTTGGATAATATGATTGCTGCAGCGTCCCGTCTGGCAGCTATTCCAATCGAAGGTGACTCATTGGCGGCGACCGAAATACAGCGGGCCAGGGATCTTCTTCAAACCGCTGTGGTGCAACAACAGGCCTATTCTTATAGCCGGGATAGAATTCATTCGACCCCCCGTCCAAGCAAAAGCTACAACAGACACATGGATGAACCGGAAGTATCTAGCAGTGCCAGGCGCCGTAATGCGGCCCACGGTGCGATAAATGCCCAGGAGGTGGTAGATAATGGCAGGGCACGCAGGGAGGCAGGCCGCCATCAAACCGCCCCGCTTCAGCCAACGACATCGGTAGACCAAGGCACTGGGGCCGCTTTCAGTTCCTGGGGAGTGCCGTGTCTTATTCCGGCCCTCCGTAACATACGACTACCTAAAGATTTTAAGGTTCCACGAAAGGTACCCAATTACACTGCTGATCAGCCGCCTGAGGCGTGGGTCGAGAGTTATGAGATGGCAATGGAGATGCTGGAAGTGGATGAAGCGGCTTGTGCAAAATATTTCACAATGATGTTAGAGGGGACAACCCGCACTTGGCTGAAAAACCTGCCGGCCAATTCCATCGAGTCATGGGGGCAGTTGAAGGCCCAGTTCATAACCAATTTCAAAGACACCTGCAAACAGCCTATGTCCATTGTGGATCTGGATGCCTGTGTCCATGGGGAGAGCGTGTCAACAACTCACTGGGTGCGCCGGGTTCGGAGGTTTTGCACTCTTTAGACCGGATTAGCGCTCGCCAAGCGATCTTAACGCTGGAGCGCAATTGCCGGTTTAAGTCATTAAAGATGAAGTTGGGAAGGCTCAAGCGCCATTGCAACGATATCGGAACACTTATGGCCGCCTTGGTAAAATATGCCGATTCTGATAATACCAAGGATCCCGAGTCCGATGAGGAGAAACCGGAGAAGGGAAAGAAGAACGGCGGTGCGAAAGGGCAGAAGCACCATAACCAAGGAGGCCATGGGAATAACGGTAAGCGCAAGGCAGATAATTCAGATTTTGTGGCTAACACGAATATGCATCGTCGCAAAGGTAAACCGCCCCAGCGCGGTGACGGGATGAATCTGGAGTGCTTGTTAAACCAGCCCTGTCCGAAGCATGGAACCGAGGAGGCCCCTTCCACTCACCTTTGGAAGGATTGTCACATAATGAGGGAGTTCAAAAACTCTGATCTCTACCGGTATGATCAAGGTCTGTCTGGCGGTTCAGGTCCTGGTTTCCATGGGGGTGGCGGTTCAAGCTCTGGGTTTCAGAATGACTAAGGCCATCAGAACAACCATGGCAATAACCAACAGAACAACCAGGGGAATCAGCAGCAGTCAGGCTACCAGAGTCATCCCAAGCAGTTGAACAGCGGACAATATCACGTGTTCACGACTAGCCTGTGCAAACGAGATCAGAAGCTTCACAAGAGGGCAGTTAATGCTGTTGAACCGGCCGTGCCATGTTATCTACGATGGTCGGAGCAGCCCATTGTGTGGAGCAGAGAGGATCACCCACCCCGGGTTGACAATCCGGGTCAGTTAGCCTTGGTCGTAGCACCTCAGGTGGGGGGTTACAAGTTCACCAAAGTTTTAATGGATGGAGGAAGCAGCTTTAACATCCTGTACTACGAGACTTTCCGTCGCATGGGGTTGACAAACAAGAATCTTAAACCGTCGAATACAGTTTTTCACGGTGTGGTACCAGGCAAATCGGCATACCCTGTTGGGAAGATTGCTTTGGAAGTTGTGTTTGGAGACGATCATGATTCCAGATCTAAGACGTTGGCATTTGAGGTGGTGAAGATCCAGAGCCCATATCACGCGCTGTTCGGACGGCTGGCCTATGCGAGATTCATGGCGAGACCCTGTTATGTCTACCTACAGCTAAAAATGCCAGGTCATAAGGGGATGATCACAGTACACGGGAGCCGCAAGATTGCTTTGGATTGCGAGGAAGGTGAGGCGGCCTATGCTGAGTCGGTTTGTGCTACCGAGGAGTTGACATTTTATAAAGACAATGTTGATCCGGCAGACATGACCCCTTTAAAGAAGCCTACAACTGAACATGACCCGGCCCTGACGTTCAAACCGGCTAATGAGACTAAACTTATCGACTTTGTCCCTGGTGACTCATCCAAACAGTTTAGTATCAGTGCCAATCTGGATCCGAAATAGGAAAGCGCGCTCATCGAGTTCATCCGTGAGAATCGGGACATTTTTGCATGGAAGCCTTCTGACATGCCAGGTGTACCGAGAGGACTCGCTGAGCACACCCTCAATATTGATCCCAAGTTCAAACCGGTCAAGCAGTTCCTTCGTCGTTTTAATGAAGAGAGACGCAAGGCCATTGGAGAAGAGGTAGCCCGGCTACTGGCAGCAGGGTTTATCATCGAAGTTTATCATCCCGAATGATTGGCTAATCCGGTGCTTGTTCTTAACAAAAACGGCACTTGGCGTATGTGTGTGGACTACACAAATTTGAACAAAGCATGCCCGACCGATCCTTTTGCTCTCCCGCGTGTTGATCAGATCATTGATGCGACGGCGGGTTGTGATCGCCTGAGTTTCCTGGATGCTTATTCAGGTTATCATCAGATCAAAATGGCAGTTATGGACCAGGAGAAGACAGCCTTCATCACCCCCTTTGTAGCCTTCTGCTATGTCTCCATGCCTTTTGGGCTCAAGAGTGCCCAGGCAACCTATCAGCATTGTGTGCAGAATTGTCTTCACAAGCAGATCGGGCGCAATGTTCATGCTTACATGGATGATATTGTGGTAAAGTCCATGAAGTAGGAAACCTTGATAGACGATCTCAAGGAGACGTTTGACAATCTCTGGGTTTATAAAATGATGCTTGACCCGGAGAAGTGCGTTTTTGGTGTTCCGGCAGGCAAGCTTCTAGGCTTTCTCGTGTCCAACCGAGGCATTGAGGCAAATCCGGAAAAAATCAAAGCAATCACATCTTTGGCTAAACCGGCATGTATTAATGATGTTCAGCGTTTGGCGGGCTGGATTACAGCCCTCAGCCGGTTTATCAGTCGTTTGGGAGAAAAGGCAATTCCCTTATATCAGATGCTGAAGAAGACACATAAATTCGTCTGGAGTGACGCTGCTAACGCAACATTTGAGGATTTGAAGCGGCAGCTGGCTGAACCGCCCCTTCTTGCTGCTCCGGTTGATAAGGAGCCCTTGTTATTGTACGTGGCTGGCAATGCCCGTGCAGTCAGTGTAGCGATTGTGGTTGAACGTAAGGAAGCTGGAAAGGAATATCCGGTTCAACGGCCAGTTTACTATATCAGTGAAGTACTGATCGAATCCAAGCAACGATATCCGCACTGGCAGAAGCTTGTATATGGAGTCTTCATGGCAAGTAGGAAGCTCAAGCAATACTTTCAAGGCCATCCCATCACAGTGGTTAGCTCTGCTCCCTTGGGTGATATAATCCAGAATAGAGAGGCAACTGGCCGGGTTGCAAAGTGGGCAATTGAGCTTGGTCCCCATGGGTTGAAGTATATGCCCCGAACAGCCGTCAAATCTCAGGCGCTGGTTGATTTCATTAATGACTGGACCGAGTTACATGCACCAGAGGACAAACCGGATAACTCATACTGGACTATTCACTTTGACGGGTCCAGGCAGTTGGAAGGCTCGGGGGCTAGAGTTGTCCTTACTTCCCCTCGAGGTGATAAAATTTGTTATGTTCTCCGCTTAATGTTTCCTTGTACTAACAATGCAGCAGAGTACGAGGCCTTACTCCACGGCCTCCGTGTGGCTAAGGAAATGAACGTAAGCCGGGTTCGGTGCTTTGGAGACTCTTATCTAGTGGCCCAGCAAGTTTCTGGCACTTGGGATTCAAAGGATCCACTCATGGCGGCTTATAGGCGAGAGGTGGATATGGTAGCAGGCCACTTTAAAGGTTATCAGGTGGAGCACATCGACCGGCGCAAGAACGAAGCAGCTGATGCTCTAAGCCGGCTGGGATCTCAACGTAAACCGGTACCACCTAATACCTTTCTCGATATTTTACATAACCCGTCTGTGAAATTGCCTACAGAGGAGGATTTGGCTGTTCCTGATCCGGAGGCCCAATTGGTAGCTGCTTTACATGCCACTCCGGATTGGACTGTCCCGTATTTGGCATACCTAAACCGGGGCGAGTTACCAGATGACGAGCATTTCGCCAGACAGATAATCCGGCGGTCCAAGTCTATGGTCGTGCACAATGGTGAGCTACACCATTGCAGCGTTTCAGGCGTGTTCCAACGTTGTGTTTCTCCTGGGGAAGGGCAAGAGATTTTGCGTGAAATCCATGAAGGGGATTGTGGTCACCATGCCGGTTCAAAATCCCTCGTGGCTAAAGCATTCCGTCATGGGTTCTACTGGTTAACAACCCATTCTGATGCGGAGGATCTGGTAAAGCGGTGTGATGCTTGTCAGAAATTTACACGTCGAGCTCATGTTTCGGCTCAAGAATTACGCATGATTCCCATCACTTGGCCGTTTTGTACTTGGGGGATCGATATGGTGGGACCCTTTAAGCGTTCCAAGGACAAGAAGACCCACCTGTTGTTGGCGGTTAACAAATTCACTAAATGGGTTGAAGCGGAGCCCATCAGTAAGTGTGACGCAGCTACGGCGGTTCAATTCCTTAAAAAGATTATTTTCCGTTTTGGCTTTCCACACAGTATCATCACAGATAATGGTACAAACATTTCTAAAGGGGAGATGGAAGAATTTTGCCAATGAGAGCACATCCGGCTTGATCTAGCATCTGTGGCTCACCCCCAGTCTAATGGTCAAGCGGAGAGGGCGAATCAAGGAATCCTGAAGGGTATCAAGCCTCGGCTTATGGTCCCTGTCGGTGTCAAATCCGGCGGATCTCGGGTAGGGGTCCCGAACTGTGCGTCAAGGCCGGATGGTAACAGGAGACAAGGGACACGATGTTTTTACCCAGGTTCGGGCCCTCTCGATGGAGGTAATACCCTACTCCTACTTGATTAATATTGATGATATGGGTAGTACAAGAGTAGATCTACCATGAGATCAAGGAGGATAAACCCTAGAAGCTAGCCTATGGTATGATTGTGTATGAAGATGATTGTCCTACGGACTACAACCCTCCGGTTTATATAGACACCGGATAGGGTTAGGGTTACACAAAGTCGGTTACAATGGTAGGAGATCTTGAATATCCGCATCGCCAAGCTTGCCTTCCACGCCAAGGAAAGTCCCATCCGGACACGGGACGAAGTCTTCAATTTTGTATCTTCATAGTCCTGGAGTCCGGTTGAAGGTATAGTCCGGCTATCCGAACACCCCCTAATCCAGGACTCCCTCAGTAGCCCCCGAACCAGGCTTCAATGACGACGAGTCCGGCGCGCAGATTGTTCGGCGTTGCAAGGCGGGTTCTTCTCCAAATCTTGTGTACCCGTAGGAATAATGTCCGATTTTCGTAATGTAGCGCTTCTTGGCTCCCACGCCCAATAATGGCCGTCTTCCACGTTTCAAGCAAATGCAAAAAGCCGGGGTTTTTTTACATCCACACCCCTTGCCGTATAAACGAGCCGCCTATTTAACGGGATGGGGATTCATATCCAAACCACATCTTCTCCTCTCCGCGAGTTATCATCAAAGCGCTCCCAGCAAAGGTCCATTCCAACATGGCCAGCCGTCGCAGCTCCTCTCCTCGCCCCTCCTGTCCTAAACCCGGGGACTGGGAGAGTTGCACCATCCCACATAGCGAGTTAGTGTCGCTTCAGGCCAAGGGATTTCTCGCTCAGGCATACATGGTCCCGGTTCGAGCCGGTCTCGCCACCTACTATGGCGGTAAACAAGCGGAGAGCACCCCCAATCCTTCTAAAGGAGAACGGGTGTGCCTTTTTCCCTATCTAATAAGGGGACTGGGATTTCCAATTCATCCATTTCTCCGCGGGCTTCTGGAGTTCTACGGCCTCCAGCTGCACAATCTCACGCCCGGCTCCGTGTTACATATTGCGGGCTTCGTCGCCCTTTGCGAGCTATTTTTAGGCGTCGAGGCTCATTTCGCGCTGTGGAAGAGGTTGTTCTGCTTGGTACCCCGTTCTCAAGAGGGGTACATATATCAAGTGGGCGGAGCCGAAGTATGGCGCATCGCCGGGACCGGATACCTATTCGGAACCCCAAAAAAGGCGTCCGAGGACTGGCCTTCGGAATGGTTTTACATAGATGATGTCCCGCTGCCGGACCCTATCCGGGTCGCTCTCCCTGAGTTCAACAGTGCTCCATTGAAGAAACGCTTGAGCTGGCGTCCGCGGAGCTCTCAGAGAGAAAGCGACAAAGACGTCCTTTACCTAATGGGTCGGATAAGACTGTTGGCTCATTCCGGACTAACCATGATTGGAGTCATGGCCGCATGCATTATGCGGGGGGTGCAGCCGCTTCAATATAGAGGCCACCCCATGTAGGATTTCAACGGGGAGGATGACGCCACGCGTTATGGTGGTAAGGGGCCGGCCTCAGCTGCAGCTCTAGTGAAGATTTTATCTTCTTTGTACAAGGGCGAAAAGGAGGAATTCCTCCGCGTCAACCCGCGGGCCGGATTCACTATCTACGAACCTCAAAAGTTGGGTAAGTGAACAATTGCACTTGCCCGTTTCTATACTCCCACAGTTAGATATGTAGTCTAATGACTTTAATGTAGGAACTGCGACAAGAAGTAAAGGATATAAACAGCCGTCCTCCCCAGCCCGAGGACCCAGGACGGTCCGTCGATCCGGACTCCGAAGAGGATCCGGACATATCGGTGGAGCTTATTGACGGGGTGTTCCATCAGTTAAGCAAGGACAATACCTTGTTAGCCATTACGGCTGATTACCCCGGGTTAATCCCGGCCTTCCAGGTGACAAAAACCGGAGTGTTTATTCCCGCAAGAGAGATTCCATTCTCACGTATTCCGGCGTTTCCCACGACAACCGTGTCTTGCAGGGGAGATTTCCGAGGCGGGAGGCTGAACCTGCCGCGGCTAGCCAGCGAGGGGCCGCAGGGCCCCGTGGGGCAAAAAGAAATGTAGTCCAGACTGAGATGCCGGCGCAAAGGTATAGCGCACCCTCTGTTTCCCTGGTGTTCAGGACAAAGAGACCTCACCGGACTATATCCGGAGAGGTTGCCAATCGCGCCTCCACCAGCCAGGCTCCAACGTCTGGCCAGGAAGCGGAGGCGAGCACCAGGCGCGCACCGGACGCTCCTCCGACACAGGATGCGGACAGGCTGTCTGCCACAAATTCAGAAGTGGAGAGTGCCATGAACCACTGACGTCGCCGGACAGTTCTACCCGACGCTTGTTTCTCCCAAGAGGCTTTAGATGCCTTTAATTCGGGAGACGCGTACCTCCGTGCCGCTCAAAATGGTTTAGCCAGAGCCACGGAGCAGTATGTGAAAGACATACGGGTAAGAAAATTTTGGTTATATATATATATACCAGTAGCCCCCGAGACTTGAAACAGTTAAAGTAACTGATTTAAGGATCATATAATATGTAGGTTCTTACAGAGAAGAACACCGTGCTATCCCAGGAGCTGGAAAAGTGCAAGGCCCAACTAGAGGCCGCACTAGCCGCAGCAGGGGAGCCCAAAGGGACCCCCTCACGTAAGATACACTTCGAAAGATTAGTATTGTGCGGTTTCGGTGCAAATCTGACAATTCATGTTGCAGATGGCGCCGGACTTGATCCGGAAAAGCAACAACTCTTACGCCGGTTAAAGGCCGGTGAGAGTATGTTGACAAAGGTGAGGCGAGAGAAGAACGATCTTTAGGATGCCAAGGACAAGCTGGACGTTGAACTTAAAGACGTTGGTGGCCAGCTGTCGGACTCCACGAAGGAGAATCAGCGGCTTCGACGCGGCATATTTAGTCAGTGCTTGAACGAACTTTGAAAAATGAGTTCGACGAGGAAGTGGACTAACAGAGTATTGTCTGTAGGTATGCTCACAGGTCGTCCTGCAGAGGAGATGCCTGGTTCTACGGGTGACCTTCTTCCCGAACTCCTGCAACTGCACGAGCGGATTCGGCAGGCGATGCAAGTCATTGCCCAAGCCTTATGGCCCGCCCACTTCATGCCCGAGGGCCTTGGAGAGCTTGCGGAGAAGCTGAAGGGAGCTCGGCGGCGCTTTCGGTTGTGGAAGATATCAGCCTGCCGACAAGGCGCTAGGGAGGCCTGGGCCATGGTGAAGACCCGTTTTACGAAGTCTGACCCAAACCACATGGCCGAGGTCGGACCGGTGGGGCCTGATGGGAAGGAGATCCCTGTAAGCTTAGTGTACGGTCAAGTAGAATTGGCCGCAAAGTATTCCCAGCAGGACTGTAATTTAGACAGCCTGTTAGATGGTATAGAGGAGGAATACAATCAGTCAAAATGACTATGTACTTTTGAATTGACATATGTAATGCCTTCTAGCCGGATTGTAGATCGTTTGTCGTTGCCGACGTTTTCGCTTCAACCTCGGGACCTGACGGTCCGGAGTGTGTCCGAATACCATAGCGGTTATACAAGAATCGTGGTATGCATGGAGACCAGGCGTAGGGGTCATTAGTGCTTTATCAGACAAGTGCCCAACTAGTTATGTTATATTACATGGTTAGTAAGAAACATCTTCCAGAGAGAATAGTTCCGTTAAGGGTTCCTTTCGGTGGGGAGGCATGCCCTAAAGTGCATGTCCGAACTGCGTGAAAAAGACGCAAAAAGAGCATCTGGGGGCGCATGAAAATTAACAAAAACATCATCTTTTATTTCACCGACCGAATATTCCCTTAAGAACGCTAGCTTTCGGCTTCACCCAGTCTGAGGTACACATCCGGCTGACCCGGCAGTAACAATCACAGAGGTGCTCCCTTTACCGCCTAGCCGAACAATTGGGAACGTAGGGGTAAGCACAGGAGCCAGGCAACCCAGCTTGGCCAAAACTTAAGTCATATCGATGCATATAATGGTGAATAAAAAGGTACATGCGAAAGTTTGACACATGTGTTGGGAATGAAGCCCGTATAAATAAGCTTCTGTTAATGAAGCCCCTAGGTTAAATGAGCGCGAGTGGCGCGTCACGTAGTGAGCCTTTTAAGGGCTATAAAGGAAAAAGAGGGGAAGGAGAGAAATATAAGACAAAAAAATGTAAAAAATGGACAGGGGAAGGAGACGAACATGGAGTCCGGCGCTAGGCGTAGAATCTTCAGAGACGGGTGGCGTTCCACGGGTTCGGCTCGAGTCGGTTATCCGACGTATCTCGCAGGCGGTACGCCCCACCAGTCAGGACTTGGTCGATTATAAATGGACCTTCCCAGTTGGGCTTGAGTTTGTCCTTTTTCTTGTCCGGCAGGCGTAGAACTAGTTCGCCAACATTGTAATTTTTGGCCCGTACTTCTCTGCTTTGGTATCTTCGGGCCTGTTGTTGATAAAATGCGGATCGGGCATTCGCCGTGTCGCGCTCCTCCTCCAAGGCATCCAAGCTGTCCTGCCGATCGAGCTCGGCTTCTCTTTCTTCGTACATGCGCACTCTAGGTGAGTCATGAATTATGTCGCAGGGCAGAACTGCCTCTGCGCCGTACACCATAAAGAATGGTGTGTATCCGGTGGTGAGATTAGGCGTGGTCCGTAGCCCCCAGAGTACGGAGTCGAGCTCCTCTACCCAGTGCATGTTAGATTCCTTGAGGGACCGCACTAGTCTGCGTTTGATGCCGCTCATGATAAGACCGTTTGCACATTCGACCTGGCCGTTGGTTTGTGGGTGATAGACTGAAGCATAATCGAGCTTGATGCCCATGTTTTTGCACTAGAGTTTTACCTCGTCAGCTGTAAAGTTTTGTACCATTATCGGTTATGATGCTGTGGGGGACGCCATAACGGTGTACAACCCCGGATATGAAGTCTATCACAGGTCCGGATTCAGCCGTTTTAACAGGCTTGGCTTCTATCCATTTGGTGAACTTATCCACCATGACCAGTAAGTATTTTTTCTTATGGGTTCCACCTTTAAGGGGTCCGACCATGTCAAGCCCCCAGACCACAAAAGGCCAGGTGATGGGTATAGTTTGGAGTGCGGTGGGTGGCATATGGCTTTGGTTGGCAAAAATTTGGCAACCAACGCAATGTTGGACTAGGTCCTGAGCGTCTGCCCGGGCCGTCGGCCAATAAAAGCCTGTATGGAAAGCCTTGCTAAGAAGGGACCAAGCAGCAGCGTGATGACCACCGAGTCCGGCGTGAATTTCAGCCAGAAGGTTCCGCCCTTCCTCTTTGGAGATGCACCTTTGAAGGACTCCGGTAGTGCTTTTCTTATAAAGCTCCCCCTCGTGGACTTTGTAGGCTTTAGATCGCCGCACTATGCAGCGGGCCTTGTTTTGGTCCTCTGGGAGTTCCTGCGTAGTAAGGTAGGCTAGGAATGGTTCTGTCCACGGGGCGATAACCGCCATTATTACGTGGGCTGAAGGTGTAATTTCATTGGCAGAACCTCCAATTATGTCAGGTTGTTCGGCGTCGAGTGGTGCGGCTGCGCCCAGGCTATTATTTGCGGGTTCCCCCTCCCATGTTACTGATGGCTTGAACAATCTTTCCAAAAAGATGTTGGGGGGACTGCATCGCGTTTTGCTCCGATGCATGCCAGGATGTCCGCTGCTTGATAGTTTTCTCGGTCTATATGGTGAAACTCCAGCCCTTCGAACCGGGCTGACATTTTTAGGACGACATTGCGGTAATTTGCCATTTTTGGATCCTTGGCATCAAAGTCGCCATTTATCTGTGATATCGCGAGGTTCGAATCCCCGCGTACCTCTAGGCGTTGAATGCCCATGGATACTGCCATCCGGAGACCATGTAAGAGGGCCTCATATTCGGCTGCATTGTTGGAGTCCGTGTACATAATTTGGAGTACATATTGGATTGTGTCTCCTGTGGGGGGCGTCAAAACGACGCCAGCCCCTAGTCCAGCCAACATTTTGGAGCCGTCGAAATGCATGATCCAGTTTGAGTATGTGCCGTATTCTTTAGGGAGTTCGGCCTCCGTCCATTCTGCGACGAAGTCGGCCAACACTTGCGATTTGATAGCCCGCCGTGGCTTATATGTTATATCAAACGGGAGGAGCTCAGTGGCCCATTTTGCGATCCGGCCCGTTGCATCGCGGTTATTGATAATGTCATTGAGTGGTACTTCCGAGGCTACTGTAATCAAACACTCTTAAAAGTAGTGTCGTAGCTTCCGGGATGCCATGAATACCGCGTATGCAATTTTCTGACAATGCGGGTACCGTGATTTGCATGGAGTGAGGACAGTGGACACGTAGTAGACCGGCCTTTGAAGGGGGAATTTGTGTCCGTCCGTTTCCCGCTCGACGACGAGCACTGCGCTGACAACTTGATGGGTTGTCGTGATGTACAATAGCATTGGCTCGCCGGTGTTTGGCGCGGCCAGGACTGGGTTTGTTGCCAATATGGCTTTTATTTCATCGAGTCCGGCCGTGGTGGCATCCGTCCACTCGAAGTGTTCGGTGCGCCGAAGAAGGCGATAAAGGGGCAGTGCCTTTTCTCCCAAGCGGGAGATGAAGCGGCTTAGAGCCGCCATGCATCTGGTTAATTTCTGTATTTGTTTGAGGTCTTTTGGGACATCCAATTGTGACAAAGACCGGATCTTGGCTGGATTTGCTTCGATTCCTCTACCGGATACAATGAAGCCCAAGAGCTTTCCGGCTGGAACGCCGAAGATGCATTTCTTCGGATTGAGCTTGATGTCGTATTTTCAGAGGTTATTGAATGTAAGCCTCAAGTCGTCTACTAGAGATTCAACATGTTTTGATTTGACGACCACATCATCCACATACGCCTCTACTATTTTGCCGATCTGGTTTGCCAGACATGTCTGTATCATGCACTGATATGTTGCGCCGGCATTTTTCAGCCCAAAGGGCATTGTGTTGAAGCAGAATGGGCCGTATGGTGTGATGAATTCTGTTGCAGCTTGGTCTGATTCTGCCATCTTGATTTGATGGTAACCGGAGTATGCGTCGAGGAAACACAATGAATCGTGTCCTGCGATGGCATCGATAATTTGATCGATACGGGGGAGGGGGAAGGGATCCTTTGGGCAGGCTTTGTTAAGGTCTTTAAAATCGACACACAGGCGCCAGGATTTGTCCTTCTTTGGTACCATCACCAGGTTTGCTAGCCAGTCCGGATGTTTTATGTCTCTAATGAATCCGGCCTCCAATAACTTGGCTAGCTCCTCTCCCATAGCCTGTCTCTTTGGTTCGGAAAAACGCCGAAGGGCTTGTTTGACAGGTTTGAATCCTTTCTGGATATTTAAGCTATGTTCGGCCAGCCTGCATTGGATTCCTGGCATGTCTGAAGGGTGCCAGGCAAAAATATCCAAGTTCTCTTGTAGGAAACTCTCACAGTGCGGCGTCTATATCAGGGTTCAGTCGTGCCCCGATGGAAGCTGTTTTATTGGGGTCCGTTGGATGGACCTGCAATTTTACAATTTCGTCCGCTGGCTTGAAGGATGTGGATTTGGATCTCTTATCGAGTATCACATCATCCCTATTAACCGTGGAGCGCAGCGCAGTCAGTTCCTCAGCCGCCAAGGCTTCCGATAGTGCCTCAAGTGCCAATGCGGCCGTCTTGTTTTCGGCGCGGAGTGGTATGTCCGGATCACTAGCGAGGGTGATAATTCCGTTCGGCCCGGGCATCTTTAGCTTCATGTACCCGTAATGGGGTATTGCTTGGAAGATTATAAATGCCTCCCGCCCTAGTATAGCGTGGTATCCGCTATTGAACGGGGCCACCTGGAACGTGACCTCTTCGGACCTGTAATTATCCGGCGTGCCGAACACCACATCTAGTGTGATTTTTCCTATGCAGCGCACTTCCCGACTGGGGATTATTCCTCTAAAGGTTGTGCTGCTTCGCTCGATGCGGCTCCAGTCTATATCCATTTTTGGAGGGTTTCCTCGTAAATGAGGTTCAATCCGCTGCCTCCATCCATGAGTGCCTTGGTGAGGCGAAAGTCGTCCACTATTGGACTGAGGACCAATGCGGCTGGTGCTCGGGCTGTTCGGAATTTAGGTTCGTCACTTGCGTTGAAGGTGATAGCAGTGTCGCTCCATGGGTTTATTGTTGCTACTTGATAGACTTCGGCGAGGCTGCGGAGTGTTCTTTTTCGCATATTATTTGATGTGAAAGTCTCGAAGACTGTGAGAACGGTACTGGTGTCCTCGGGCTGGCTTTCTGCGGCCTCCGAAATTAGGAGATCCTCACCAATTTTGGCCACCTGTCGGAGTATCCAACATGCTCTAAGGCTGTGAGTTGGTGTGGTGTCCTCTGTACTGTGAATTCTACAGGGTCCATCAAGCCACGTTTCCAGTACGGTTCCATGCCCTGTAGAGGGTTTTGGCTTTTTGATACTTAACCTGGGTGTCTTACTATGATGCACCCTCTTAGTTCGGACGGGATTGCTATTCAAGGCCGGATTATCCCAAAATTTTATTTCGGTTTTCCAAGCGTTTTCCATCGCACAGTACTTTTGTACTAAGGACGCCAAGTCAGCGAAGCGTGTAATGTCACGACGACTTATGGCATTGAGTATTCCCTCGTCCGTGCAATTACTGCAAAAGATTGAAATTGCGTCTCCCTCGCGGCCGTCCTTTGTCCTGTTCATAACCAGGAAGAATCTGGCCCAGTAGTGATGTACTGTCTCCTCGGGCTTTTGCCTTATTTGGGAAAGATCGCTTATGTTCGGGTGGGCGGGTGGCGTTGAATCTGAGACCTCACCCAATTTAAGATTCGGAGGCCCAAGAGCTTCCGAACTCTGAAGTCCGGAGTCTTGGATGTTGTCCAATGAATCTAGCCCATTGCCTGATTCTAAGCTCAGGCCTTGAGTTATATCCTCCCCTCCGTGGGTATCCGGCTTGGAGGGTTCGGGAATTCGGACGTAGCTAGTCCTTAGAATAGATGAAGGGTCGCTGCACTGCGCCTCTACCACGGCAACGTGGTGGGTGACTTGGGGAGAGTTAATTTCTCTTAGATCGGGTTTAAGCCCAACCTGGTCGTAATTTGTAGCGACCCCTAGTGCGGCGATGCGATCCAAGAGCTCGTTTACGGAAGAGAGCTCCATCGGATCCAGCTGCTCGGCACGTTCTGAGCTGATGTGAAGGTTGCTTTCGATGACTCGAGAGGTCACCGTCGGCGCAACGGCCGAACAGGCGGTCGTGAGAAAACCACCTAGCCGGAGGGTTTGGCCGACATCCACGGCTCCCTTAGTAACGGCGCCGTCTTTAAAGACGGGAAGAGGCATCCTTCCTGACTGCAACGGCACAGAGGAACTCTCAATGAAAGCACCAATGTCGGTGTCAAAACCGGCGGATCTCGGGTAGGGGCTCCCGAACTGTGCGTCAAGGCCGGATGGTAACAGGAGAGAAGGGACACGGTGTTTTTACCCAGGTTTGGGCCCTCTCGATGGAGGTAATACCCTACTCCTGCTTGATTAATATTGATGATATGGGTAGTACAAGAGTAGATCTACCACGAGATCAAGGAGGCTAAACCCTAGAAGCTAGCCTATGGTATGATTGTGTATGAAGATGATTGTCCTACGGACTACAACCCTCCGGTTTATATAGACACCGGATAGGGTTAGGGTTACACAAAGTCGGTTACAATGGTAGGAGATATTGAATATCCGCATCGCCAAGCTTGCCTTCCACGCCAAGGAAAGTCCCATCCGGACACGGGACGAAGTCTTCAATCTTGTATCTTCATAGTCCTGGAGTCCGGTTGAAGCTATAGTCCGGCTATCCAAACACCCCCTAATCCAGGACTCCCTCAGTCCCTTTGAAGCGGACCCCGGGTTGTTGGGTGGAAGAATTATTGTCAGTGTTATGGAGTATAAACACCACCGCAAACCGGTCTACAGGTTACACACCTTTTTTCATGGTTTACGGAGCAGAGGCTGTCCTTCCAAGCGATATCCATCACGACTCGCCCGAGTTGCGAATTATGTTGAAGCGGACAATGAGCAAGCACGCCAAGAGGCGCTGGACCTGTTAGATGAGAAACGGGACATGGCTTTGGTTCGGTCGGCGGTTTATCAACAAGACCTGCGGCGTTATCACAGCCGCCGGGTTAAGACAAGAACCTTTCAAGAAGGTGATCTGGTGATCCGTCTTGTCCAAGACCAGACTGATATGCACAAGTTATCCCCGCCTTGGGAAGGACCCTTTGTGGTCAGCAAGAATCTGCACAACGGATCATACTACCTCATTGACGTTCGAGAAGACTCACGCAGCTCTGAGGAGGAGACCCGGCGGCCATAGAACGTAGCTCTCCTATGGCCTTATCATACTTGAAGCCACTGGCTTTTCTTATGTATATATTTTGACAATGTACATATTATGATCAATAAAATAAACCAGCACCCTTGCTAAATCAAGCAGGATCTCCGCTATTTTTCTTCCAATATCTATTAACTTGGGGGCTTCAGCTACGAAAAGAAGAGTACTACCTCTTAAACCGGCTATCACGCCACCACTTAGCTTGGGAGCTTCACACCCAAGGGGCCAAAGAGAGTCTGATTGCTCACAGCACAGCTCAAACACAGGCACCCATTGAGCACATCTCACAAAGTTACTTGGGGGCTCTTTGTGGCAAATACCAAAGAGCTTGAAAGGACCCTTGTATCCGGGTATCGACCCACGGCTTGGAAGCCTGGTGTATTCACCTAAAACCCCGGGTGAACCTGCCTTCATCAAGTAAGCCACTCCTATCCAGGTAATCCTGGCACGACCCGTCGAACGTTTGACAGTTACTCTCTTTGAGACCCTGAACTCGTCAAAGTTAAAACGATGATTGGTTAGTTGGAGGCCCATCTTAAAAGGCTTTGCTAAAATGGTTTAACTCAGTGGCCTGGCAGCCCATGAAAAGCCTCGATTTGGGACTGGCAGCCCTTGAAAAGCATTGCTATGTTTTCTTTGTTCATGTTAAGCCTTTATTTTTTTCATCATGTTTATGACGAACCCGGTATTTCTTAACCCGGTGTGGCTTTTCTGTTTAAGCATTCAAATAAAGGTAATCCGGCATCCTTCAAACCGGTCTGGCTTGACACTGTCTCCAGCAATTGTCTGGTGTTTATCACAACCCAGTTCGATATCATATACCAACATGGCATAGTGGAAGTTGGATTTTCATCCTTCCTAATATCACAGTTGGTAAAACTAACAGCAATATTTCATATCATAGGTATGATTTATTATTGCTATGTTGTTAGCAACCATGGTTGCTTGCCAAGATATGCGGGGTACTTTTGACCCGTCCAGCGGTAAACCGTCTGGGCAGATTTTCTCTTATGCAGATACAGGGATTGCATGATATGGAGCAAACATAATGCAGTATTAAAATTCTCATGACAGATCAAGGCAAGGTATATCCCAGTGCACGATGGCAGCCGGATCACAATATTTTTCTAGCCTATTACAAGGCGCTTCCAGGGCCCAAAATATGGTGGTGTCCCCCTGAACAAAGTTTGCGGAGCATCCAACAACTTGCCGGATTAAGTTTCGTTGTCACGATGTTGCGAAGTTGACGGGTCATTTGGGGCCGGGTCAGCCTCTTCTTCACCTTGTGGTTGGAAATCCGTGCTTGGCTAGTCATTCCGGGTTAAAGCCTGAAAGACAACTTCTTCATTGATAAGTTCTGACGGATCAACATCAGGGGCATAAGTGTGCTTACGGATTGGCGGAATAAGATTTTGCACTTTCGGCAGATCAACATTAATCCGTTTGTTATTTGCATCATAACGAGACTGGTGAACAGTCAAGTTAGCATCTTCGACCAGCTGACTCGCTAGAGGACGCATCTCCCTTGTCACCCTTTTCAAGGCTTCATCGTCAAAATCCGCCCCATCTTCTTGTGTGCTTGGAAAGCCTTTGGCAGGGTCAACCGGGTCAAGGTCAGCTATCCACGCTTTGGCTCGGGTAAGGGCCAGCAAAGCGCCTGCCCTGGCAGCAGATCGCTTCACCTCTTCTATCTGTGCTGGTACCATAGATAGCCTTGCTAGCGTTTCCCTGATCAAGGTTGGGGCCGGGTTCTCATAGGAGGCTGCACAAATAACCCGTTGGGCACCAGCATACAGTTGTTCAATAAAAGTATATGATGCTTTCAACTTCACCAGTGCATTTGAGCCCAGATGAGTAATACGGCTTCCTGCAACGGTTTAAGGATTATTAACGGCTTCCTTCCAAACAAGGAATATTTCATGGCTTAGTGAGAATACTCACCAAAAACGGCAGAGGTCATAGCATTCACTTGGCGCTTCAGTCCGGAAAGCTCCTCTTCCACTGGTTTAAGAGCTGATTCGGCGTCTTCAGCTCGTCTTTGTAATGCATCCCTCTCAGTTTCCCACTTGGCACGTTCAGTCTTGAAGTCTTCTTTAAGTTGTTCCAGGGAAGTTAAAGCGGCTTTTAGTTCATCTTTGGACTTGGAAGATTCCTCTTGCTGAGATTTGATGCTTTCTTGAAGGTCAGCAATTCGAGTGCGTTGACCGTTTATCTCCGCCTGTCAGTCACAGATGCATATCAATATAATATCAAAGTCCCAAGTATACAACTAGTTATACACTTGGCACTTGGGGGCTAATGCGGATTGCTTCTTTCCTGCTGCTGGTTCAAAGTCCCCAGGATCAATACAAGTTTTAATCCGGGCACTTGGGGGCTAATGTATATTTATTCAAAAGAACATCAGTAAGGAGCAGTACAGCATGAGAGGGATCACAAGTCCCGGTTCAACTTTACAAATTAACGCAGCCCTTGGGGGCTACAGGATACAAGATTGAGGTGAGAAGGAATACCTCATAGCGTTCTTTCATCAGGTTCACCAAATCAGCTTCAGAGTCTCGTCTTGCATAAAGCCGGTTCAAGCATCCGGAATGAAGCTCCTGGACAGAAAGATGAGCATATTTTGACAAATCAATTTCTATTTTTCCTTTGCCCGGGAAAGCAAATTCATCTTTGGCCTTATGCTTTGCCAAGACGACCGGATTGCCCGGGGCAGTATAACCAATGCCAGTGACGACAACTTCATCATCCTTTCCTGGGCTTGAAGCGGTAGGGAGAGTTGGCGGATTGGCTGTGGAGTTCAGAGGATCAACAACTGGACTGGCAGGTGTGGCATGTGGACTGGAGGTGCCCTCATGAGTGGCCGGGTTAGCTTCTGGCGGATCAGCATTTACAGTTGGTTCTGGTGGGACAAAATCGTCCATGGGATTGTCAAAGTTCTCAGGGGCATCTTTAGGAATCTCTGTCGGTTCAACTTCGCCAGAGGGGGTATTGGTCTTAGCCTTCTTACTCAGACGAGCTTTGCCGCTAATATCAAAACAAGGATTAGCAGGGTCAATATAAGGATAAGGGAAAAATGAAAGGCTGTATGCTTACCCAGGGACGGTTTTCAATGGAGGCAGTTGAGTGGTGGATGAACCGCCCGACGAGTTTGAAAGATACCTGATAGTTTGAGTCAGATAGATTGAGAGGGCATCGGAAAAAACCCTTCAAAGGATAACGTTTTTTAGGAGAACAAGCAACCTCTGGACGGCATTTCCGGGTTGGTGTCAGAGGTAAACCGGAGGAAGTGACCTGTTGGCCACTGTGCCGAGTTGTGCCACGACCTTCGGTTTGCTGTGTCTTCAAACAAAGTTTTTGACACACATAAGCAAGAGGGTGACAGCATTTCACTTTTCGAACTGCACGGCGAAGCCTTTGAGCTGGCACAAGTTCTGAGTCAGAAAGATAAATTACCTCAACGTGATCTGCACGGCTGGCCTCTGCATCATCCTGGGAGCAATCATTGTCAATAAGATGTATGAAATAAAAGCCAAGGGAGTCAAGTTCTACCTCTTCAGTTGATTCATGGACATCTTCTGGCGGTTCAGATGTCTCGGCGGCTTTCTTCTTGCCAGCTCTCTTGGTGACCTTGCTCTTAACCCGAGGAGCCTTGGCCAGTTTGTCTTGAAGTTTCTTTTTCCAGAAGGAGCTGTCTGCCTGGGAGGTTGTGCAAAGGATTATTACAATAGAGCTAAAAGCGCAGCAGAGTCAGGAAAATACAAAGTTAAAATGCTTACCGCTGGCAGTTTGTTGGAGGCATAATAAGGAGGCAGACCGACCTGAGTGCGCACAGTGAGATTTTCATCAAGTATCTTCTTCACACTTTCAGTGACCTCATCCTCAGTCATCTCTATTTGGTTAAACCGTTGCGGGTCATATGTATGGCCAGTATATTCACACATTAACCCGGGGCGGTGGCTTAAGGGCAAAATACACCATGAAAGCCAGCTGCTGACAAGATCAACGCCAGTTAAACCATTGGCCATGAAAGCCCGGAGTCTAATAAGTTGGGATGCGTAGGCTTGACGTTCTTTTGCTGTTAGTCGTGGAGGTAAAGGGTGGCTATTGCTAAGCCGGTGTGGCCGGTAACCCGGCAGAGGATTTTCGTCAGTAGAAGCAGTGTTCTGACAGTAGAACCACGTTTGGTTCCAGTCCTTTGGGTGACTATGAAGTTTGGCGTGAGGAAATTCAACTTCTTTCCTCTTCTGAATTGAAACGCCGCTATGTTCAGTGTTGGGGCCGTCAGCAAATTCGGTCCAGCGGTTTAAGTGAAAGAGATCCCGGAATAAATCAACAGTTGGTTCTTCCTGCAGATAAACTTCATAGAAAACCTGGAAATCACATATATTGGACACTGAGTTTGGTCCTATATCTTGAGGATGGAGTTGGAAGCTGGCAAGCACATCCCGGAGAAATTTTGATCCGGGGGGACTGAAGCCCCGGCCCAGATGTTGCAAGAACACAATCACCTCTCCCTCTTTGGGTTCAGGAGGGCATTCAGGACCAGGAACTCGCCACTGAAGAACATTCTGTGGAGCTAAAGCGCCTGTAACGACAAAGTTGTTGATCTGTGTCTCGGTAATCCAGGATAGGACCCAGTTACAGGCAGCAAATTGTGGTGCCATCACAGTCTGCAGAAGGAAAATGGGAAGTTTACGCTTGCTGATCTAAGTGAATTCATCAATATTAAAATTGGCATATAATGCTAAACAGGAAATTTAATCAAAGTGTGCGTAAGAGGAGCCAAGCATTGCTATTCAAAATTATACGGCAGTTTAAGTGAGGGCTAATGGCATATGAGGAATTATCAACTACCGCAGGTTAAACCGCCCTTCGGTGAAAGGGTTAGATCTGAAAATTTACTAAGTGTTGCAGAAACAAGTTTCATAAGATGGTGATATAATTTTGGATCTACCGTCGGTCAATGAAGAAATTTTTCTGTCCCCTACAATGGCGTTAAGCGGAACAGAGAAGGTTCAGATAAGAATTCATCCAGGAATAGCAAGATGCTGTGGTACGGTACAGTAAAAACTACAGATCCAGGCGCAAAAAGAAACTATCAGGCATTACTAGATTCAGTGAGATGCTAAAGGGAAGGCAGGTAAACGCTGACGGACGCTGATGAACACCAACGAACACCAAAGAAACTTTGAAACCCTAATACAGATCTGATAAGTGAGAAAAGGGAGCATTTACCAGAGTCACGCAGCGGCGGAGGAGTATCGTAGGTGCTCTGGCGCAAACAGGGTGATGCGGCGGCCTGAGATGAGGCAGAGCTTCAAGGTCGACGACGACGGCGATGCTTGAGTTCTTCGGGTCGCAAGGAGGAAGACGAGGCGAAGAGGCAAGGGGGAAAATGGAAGGAGCCTCGGTCTTATTTATAAAGGAAAGGGGATAAAATGGCAGGCGCGAAAATCGAGGGGTCTGAAGCGGTAGAAAAGGATGCAGTTGTCGCCTCGGTCTTCGGGAATTAATTAAAGAGAAGGGAATCTTCATAAATCCTTTTATGCAGAGATGACATCACCATAATTTACTGCAGTGACAGAAGATGACGTCACGGCGGTTCACTAAAGTTCACAGGGAAAAGCAATATGGCGGTTTACGAGGGTGGTTATCAATTTTAATAATTTTCCTAAGGATTGAAGAATGACATGAACAGGTCCAAATCAATCTGGGGCCTAATGTTGAGGATATAACCGCTAAGGGTAAACCGACCAGGAGGGGCCGGTTTACCTTTAGCTATACCGAAGCCCAAGACAACCCGGAGGATGGCGCTTTACGGATGAAGCTTAGTGGCCCAGGGCCCACGGGTGATTTAGGGCCCATGATGATAAACCGCCATGCTTGTATAAACTTGTATTACAGGAAAGAAAGGAAGAGACCAAGGCTGGCACTTGCATAAGTCAGTCTAGGACTCTGTAGACCGGCCGGGGTCCTCCTGTGTATATAAAGGGGTGACCCGGCGGCGGTTTAGGGACAGACAACAACAACTCGAGGCTTAGGCTAGTGAATTCGCTCCCTGCGCATCGAAACCCAATCAATCCCATCACAACTAGACGTAGGCTTTTACCTTCACCGAAGGGGCCGAACTAGTATAAACTCCCATGTCCCTTGTCCGGTATAACCCCTTCAAGCTAACCCGTCGCGATGGCCCCACGACTAAGTCTTTCCAAGAAGACATTTGACGTGTTAATTCCACGACAGAACCAGTGAACCCTCGTACTCCTCTATGCGTGGGCATCCACTGCCGCGTCTTCCCCGGCTCCGCGTCGTCCCATCCTAGGCCTCGCCGTCGTCCACCGCCCTGGTGCTCTCGGCGCGGCGTGGTCAACGTGGTCAAGGAACGGCTTCCATCGGACGTGGACTGTACATGGAGAGGCTGACAGCTGGGTCCACGGCCGCAGCAAGGAAGTGCCTCCTTATTACATGCAAAATAATTATTCCTCCACCTGACAGCGGGGACTGACTGGACGTACTGGCCACCGTATTTCGCCCCCCTGACTGCTGGGACCCACCAGCTACATCTTCACACACACGGAAGTGCCTGACAGTCGGGACCCACCTGGTCGAAGCGTACGTAGCGTTTTCATTCCGGTCGCAAACATCTACGTACATATATACTGGTCGATGTAGAGGCGCGCAGTGTCATAGTAGAGGCGTGCACATAGCATCTACACGTACATACAACGGCCAGGGTGCAAGAAAGAAAATACGGCCACGTATGTGTACATACGGGCGGGGTCTCGAACGCCTACTCACGCATACGTACAGCCAGGGCTCATGTACATGGCTGGGTCGGAACGGAGAAACAACGTTGTCGTCGTGTTCATGGGGAGGCAATGGAATGCGTGGTCGTGTTCATCGGGAGGTCTTGGACGGAACAGGCGATGGAAATGAGGCCTGGCGTACCGCAGAATGGAGGAAACCGACCTCCTACGGTCGAAACAGGGGTCGTGTTGATTGGGAGGGGTCTGGCGTACCGCAAAACGGAGGAAACGGACCTCCTACGGTCGAAACGGGGGTCCTGTTGATCGGGAGGGGTGTGGCGTACCGCAAAACGGACGAAACGGACCTCCTACGGTCGAAACGGGGGTCCTGTTCATTGGGAGGGGTGTGGCATACCGCAAAACGGGACCCCACGGGATACTGTTCATCTCCACCGTTGACCCCCTCCAGCCTCCACGAGCTACTGTTCATCCACCGCCGACCTCCTCCAGCCTCCACCTGCGACTGTTCATCCACGGGCTCCTGTTCATCCAGCCTCCACCACGCGCTACTCCACCGGCTACTGTTCAACCAGCCCTCTCCACGGGCTCCTGTTCAACCACCCCTCCACAGGCTACTATTCATCCAGCCCTCCACTGTCTAATGTTCATCCTGCCCTCCACGGGGTGGTCCTGTTTATCCAGCCCTCCACGGGGTCATGTTCATCCAGCCCCAACCGGCTCGATCGATCGGGGTCCTGTTCATCCAGAGGTAGCACCACGGGGTCCTTTTCATCCACCCCCACCGGGAACTGTTCATCCACCCCCCCCCCCCCGCAACGCTCACTGTTCATCCAGAGGCAGCATCGATCGGCTTCAGTTAGCAGCAGTAGCGAAGGAATCGCTCGATCGGGTTCAATTAACAGTCATCGATCGATCGCTCGGGTTCAGTAACGCGTAGCCTGCAGTGCAATCGCCCGGGTTCAGGTAGAGCCCAACGCCTAGCTCGGGTTCAGTTAGAGCCAACGCCTCATGGGCAGCCCGGGACTCTTCTGGCCCAACTCTTTGACTCCTCGGCCTTCTTCTGGTCCAGAAATAAGCTCGGTCAAGTTTCAGGTCAATTGGACTCCGTTTGGTTTTCCATTTCTGCGATACTCTAAAACAAGGAGAAAATAGAAACTGGCACTGGGCTCTAGGTTAATAGGTTAGTCCCAAAAACCATATAAAATAGCATAAAAGTGCATGTAAAACATCCACGGTTGATATATAATAGTATGAATACTTCATAAATTATAGATACGTTGGAGACGTATCAGCATCCCCAAGCTTAATTCTTGCTTGTCCTCGAGTAGGTAAATGATGAAATAAATAATTTATGAAGTGTGAATGTTAGCAAGTGCACAAGTTTAGTCAATGATAATTTCACTCACTTTTTCTAGCATCAAGTAACAAGCTATTCACATGTTAAAGTATGGATCATAAACTTTCTTGAAAACTAGCAAACAGTGCTCTTACTCATCAAATAATTGCAATTCATCTTATTTTCAGGAAGGGTCTATGTCAGAGCTTTGTTTCAGCAAACTCTACATA
Source organism: Aegilops umbellulata (assembly GCA_032464435.1). NCBI lineage: Eukaryota > Viridiplantae > Streptophyta > Magnoliopsida > Poales > Poaceae > Aegilops > Aegilops umbellulata. The sequence continues at coordinate 355,466,713 of CP136059.1, read as the reverse complement.
CTCAACTATCATTTAATCTTTCACAATTGCTAACACTCACGTGATATTTATGGGTTCAAAGTTTTAATCGGACACCGAGAAAGATAGGGGCTTATAGATTCGCCTCTCAACCTTTTACCTCAAAGGGTAATGTCAACAATAATAGTTCATGATAACTTACATCCAATTGGATATATATATATATATAGGAAAATGGGTTAGTACTCCTAGGAGTACATACTCCCTCCATCCTCTGTCATTAATTTTTTTTTTTTGCACGAATGTCGTTGATTAGCGACGTGTTCGGTTCACAATTCTCAAACCCGTTAGGTGTGACTATATAAATTAGCAGACACACAGATTTTTTGGGTGATCTTGCATCTAATCCTTCCCTCGGCCTCACACATCTCGAACTGCAGCAGCCGGCCCCTGGATACACGTCAGCGCGGAACCGTGGCGGCCGCCGCTATCACTCCCCGGCGACCGATCCAAATTGCAGCTTCCATTGGCCAACGGATCAGAGAGCGCGAGACCAGCCGGATCCGAGGTTTATTTTAATCAAAGGTCAGTGATTTTTCTTGGACGTTCTTTGCATGTTAATTCCCTGTTCTAGATCCGTAGCATGTTCCAATCCAATAACCAAAATTGTCTTGCTTTCTTCTAGATCTGAAGAGGAGCATGCGCCCCGTCCAGGATCTCATTGTTTGCTGACTAGTTAATCTTTGTGGACGAGAGAATTTTCTGGTGCTTTGTGGATGTTCCTGCTGGATGGAGGCTGGGTGTCTCACGTGGAAGAATTGATTCATGTGGCTTGTGGGGGTGAATGGCGTAGCATCCCATCGCCGATCTTGAGCGCACTCTGTTGATCCTACTGCCAGCGGCGCCCAGTCAGCCGTAAACAGATCAGCATATTTCTTTAATTATTTTTGTTAGTGAACATATGATCAAATGGATTCACAAATAGTGATTTCAGCTGCTATTTCTTCTTTGGGAAAGTAGTATATACCCAGCAAAAAGGAACAGTAGCTCTGGTTTCTAGTTTAATCACTATGTTGAAACCTTTGGTTGAAGGATCAAGAATGGCACCTAGCTGCCATCTTCTTTATATGTTCAGTATTGTCTCAATATGAAATTGCTGCTAGAATTTTCTATTTTGGAAAAGAACGTACATTTCCCACTTCAGCAAGTGCTGTATTTTTCTGCGGAGAAGCCTTGTGCGTTTGGTGCCATACGACCACATTACAAAATGTATTACACATGTTGTTTCATCTAACTTTTCATACACTCTTTTATTGTATACTTTTAATTTATCATAGTTATTTCAGCCACTGGCCCGCTTCTTCTTATAACTCATTGCAGAGACTAGACTCTCACATAATACCAGCATATACCCATGTAAAAGAACTAGGAGTATATTCTCCGTCACTAAAGAACAAGTATATACTCCCCTACAAAAAAAGATGTACATATTACCCCCTAAGTAAAAAAAAAGTATATACCACCCTACAAAAGAGAAGTATATACTTACATACAAAAGGTGGTATGTACTCACATGCAAAATGTGTTATGTACTTCCTTCACAAGAAGCAATATGCACTCCTGCTGTCATACTTGTACATAACTCTTTGGTGACATACATATTTCTTTGAATGAAAAGTATACGAAAAATAGTAGTATATACCTTTTTGAATAAATAAGTATATATTTCTGGAACAAAAGACATCATCACATTTCCCATCAATGGAAAATAAATTATAGGAGGTCCTGCTGAAGTATATACCACTTTTCTTATCGGAACATATACTTAATCTATACTACTATTAAAAGAGCAAACATGAACTCCCCTAAAACCACCCAAACAAATGTACACAGGACAATTAGAACCCTCAGATCTAATCCAATTAGTCAAATCTAAGAGTCCACAGTAATTCGGTGATCTGCCAGCCAATCGAACGGTTCAGATTGGATGTTCTGCCAGGGCAGACGACGATCGATCTGACCGGGCCGGATGGATCACCCCAACAAACCGCCAATCCCGCCCGGCAATCCTTCCTCCACTCCCCACGCACGCCGCATCTTCCCCACTAACTCCGCCGGTTATGCGGGCGAATATGCGGCCATCAGATTTCGTCCCTGAATGTCACCGCCCCACACCGTTGGCACAGACTCCCCATCCCGTCGCTGGATGGAGGATGCTGCTAGAGGCGGTCGTGCCAACGACGAGCGTAGGACACGGGCGGACCTCCCTCGCCCTGCCTTGCCGCCCCCTCCGGCCCTCACCATTGTCTTGCTTCTCCTGCACCGGCATCTCCCCACCGCCTCGGCGCCTTCCGTAGTAGGCCAGGATCGGGCCGAGACTGAGGCGTCCGCACACGACCATCTCTCCTTCGAGCGCCTTCGACGCACCCCCCGACTGTTGCCGCCAACTTCACTGGAAGCTCCACGATGATCGAGGTAATCCCCAAACAAACGATTGTCTGCTCACGATTTCAGAAGAGAAGCAGAGAGTGTATTCATTTGATGAGTAAGAATATAAACTTGTGTGGTTCAGTCACCGGATCAACTGTTAGATGCCCAGATGGTACTGTTAGTGTGTTCCTACCCCTGAAATTACAACTCAGCTAGCAGCTTCCTTCACAGTCCTACCGACTCATCGAGCTGCAATTTCTGAGTAGTTTCAGTACACTAACTCTCGGAGGTACAGACGACTTCAAGCACAAGCTCGGCGACCCCCTGCAAGGTGACCGAGCACGGGCAGCCGCTGGCGAGCGAGCAGGAGAAGCTCACCGCCGAGGCTGAGTTCATAACTACAGATAGGTAGGTAGATGGATGAGAATGAGATACCTTTTTCCTTTTTCTCCTGTTTATCTTAGATCGGCCGATCACGAAGGCATGTAGCTGTTTGTAATTAATATTGGAAGTGCAAGCATTCTCAGATAGATAATAGAAAATGATGGTAATCCGCTCAGGGAGTGATTCTCTCTAATTGATGCGAGCACCCACATGGTTGTAATCGCCGTGAAGATTCAGCGGTTCACTCTCACTAATTCAGGGCGTGCACCCGCACCGCCACGGTGGCAGTCACTATACGGATATCAGGCCAGTTCCATTATTTCTTGCCTAATATTTTTATTTATTGTTGCAGACTGGGGTAGGATGCCGAAGATGTAGAGGTTGTTGCTCCAGTGACGCTGGAGCCCATCCAAAGGAAGAGAATATGCGCGTTTTTCCGCCTAAGCATTTGAGTAGTGTTCTGTGCAATTTATGCTCATTTTGAAAATTTAGTTATAGACGTCGAATTTATCTCTAATCATCTATTGTACCGTATCTTCTACAATCTTTCATATTTTAGCATGAATTTTTTAAAATGTGTGTTAAAAAGCTTGTATATCATACATGGATTGGACAACATACATGTGCTATTTTCTTTTGATTATCTCCTTTCAGACTGTTCGGGGTTTCTAGATCAGAATAATTTGTTCTTAATAGCTCTTTAGGTCTTAGAGAATAAGTTCTGACAACAATCGTTACTGGATAAATCATGTTAGTTTGCAGCTGTCACTACAGGAAAATTCAGTTTTCCCGTGTGTTAGCCTATAAGCCGAGATCTATTTTTCGGGCACCCCGCTTACGCACCTCGAAGCCGAGTCCTAGGAAAAAAACACCCGGCAAAAAAGAAGGACTCGGCTTATGGTTACCTATAAGCCGAGTGCGGCAAGAAAACTCTGGGCTTATACGAAGCTCACGGTATCTACTTAAAAAAGCACCCGGCTTACAGCACACACTCGGCAAAGACAGACTGCCACGTGTCCGCAACGGACGTGGCTGACGGCGCCGTCACGGAGCATCCTGTAAGCCGTGCGTCCGACGCAGCCACTCGGCTTACAGGACATATAAGCCGTGTGCCCCGTCCACCACTCGGCTTATAGGACATATATGGCGTGTGCCCCTCTCAAGCACTCGGTTTATAGGACATATAAGCCATGAGCCCTATGAAAGCACTAGGCTTACATATTTGCGGATTTTTTTCAACCCATAACATTTATGCAAAATTGATTTAAGATGGTTTTCATTGCATTTATATTTATTACTTAATTAGTATTATTGTTCTCCCTTATTTTCTACCGACTAGTAGTTTTCATGGGTCTTATTTGTGAAACTCTAAATTTAATGCCACTTTAATATTTATATGACTTTCGACCCCCTAGCGTACCCATATTATGATGACATGCAAAAGCAACTACTGAAACTTCACTCTACACCGAGTGCTTTTCTCTTCATCTAGAGCCAAGACACGGGCACTCGGTAACGCGAAGCAAGGCATGGAGCCGAGGTAATTTTGCCCCCCCTAGTGGCCGGGCCTGCCCCTCCCTCGTCTGCAAAAGGCCTACGGATGTTGCAAAGACATCACATAGGACTTTACATGCCGCTTCTGGGCATGATTTCATGTGCCGCCGTGCAGATCTGCAATTTCCGGCGCCGAAACCCTAGCAGTGCAATAAATGTCTAAAATATTCTAGGCTGGTCTGAAAAATGCGGGGGCCTGACACGTGTCATTCGATGGCCTCCTTTGAGAGCACGAGAAGTTTCGAGGCCAACGGAGTAACAGGGCCCACACTTTCTTCACTAATCCGACTCATTCCCTCTCGGTACCTAGAGATTACATCGGAGATGGTGTAGTTTACAAGCAGCCGCAGGTGATCCCTACTCGAAACACGCCCAAACATTTACCACACCCTACAGGGGCCATGTTATGACACCGTGCCAGCTCCCGAGGATTTCCGGCATCATACAAGTTTTCGAGGATTTAAACGGTTGGATCAGGCATGGCGCCGAGGCAATTCCCCCCCCCCCCCCCCGTGGCTGGGCCTGCCCCTCCCTCGTCTGCAAAAGTCCTACGCATGTCGCAAAGACATCACATAGGACTTTACATGCTGCTTCTGGGCATGATTTCATGTGCCACCTTGCAGATCTGCAATTTCCGGCGCCGAAACCCTAGCAGTGGAATAAATGTCTCAAATATTCTAGGCGGGTCCGAAAATTGCGGGGGCCTGACACATGTCATTCGATCGCCTCCTTTGAGAGCACGTTAAGTTTCGATGCCAATGGAGCAACATGGCCCACACTTCCTTTACAAATCGGACTCGTTCCCTCTCGGTACCTAGAGACTACAACGGAGATGGTGTAGTTTATGAGAAGCCGGAGGTGATCCCTACTCGAAACACGCCCAAACTTCTACCACACCCTACAGGGGCCATGTTATGACACCGTGCCAGCTCCCGAGGAGTTCCGACATCGTACGAGTTTTCGAGGATTTAAACGGTTGGATTAGGCATGGTGCCGAGGTAATTTTGCCCCTCCCCCTGGTGGCTGGGCCTGCCCCTCCCTCGTTTGCAAGAGGCCTACACATGTCGCAAAGACATCACATAGGACTTTACATGCCGCTTTTGGGCATGATTTCATGTGCCACCTTGCAGATCTGCAATTTCCGGCCCCGAAACCCTAGCTGTGCAATAAATGTCTCAAATATTCCAGGCGGGTCCGAAAAATGTGGGGGCCTGACACGTGTCATTCGATGGCCTCCTTTGATAGCACGAGAAGTTTCAAGGCCAACAGAGCAACATGGCCCACACTTCCTTCACAAACCTGACTCGTTCCCTCTCTGTACCCAGAGACTACATCGGAGATGGTGTAGTTTACAAGCGGTCGCAGGTGAGCCCTACTGGAAACGCTCCCAAACTTTTACCACACCCTACAGGGGCCATGTTATGACACCGTGCCAGCTCTCGAGGATTTCCGGCATCATACGATTTTCCAAGGATTTTGACGATTGGATCAGGCATGGCCCCGAGGTAATTTTGCCCTCCCCGGTGGCTGTGCCCGCCCCTCCCTCGTCTGCAAAAGGCCTATGCATGTCGCAAAGACATTACATAAGAGTTTACATGTCGCTTCTAGGCATGATTTCATGTGCCGCCTTGTAGATCTGCAATTTCCGGCATCAAAACCCTAGCTGTGCAATAAATGTGTCAAATATTCCAGGCGGGTCCGAAAAATGTGGGGGCCTGACACGTGTCATTCGATGGACTCCTTTGATAGCACGAGAAGTTTCAAGGCAAACGGAGTAACCAGGCCCGCACTTCCTTCACAAACCCGACTCGTTCCCTCTCGGTACCCAGAGACTACATCGGAGATGTTGTAGTTTACAAGCAGCCGCAAGTGAGGCTTGCTCCAAACATGCCCAATCTTTTACCAGAATATTGGCCGATATTTTAAAGAATGGAAATAATGAAATAAGGGGAGAGGGTATCATTTATAAGAACAATTAAATAAAAATACAATAAAAAGTATTATAAAAAGAAAAATATAATAAAGTATCATAAAGATACAATAAAATGAAAACACATAAATTATTAAAAGTAAAACTAATAATTTTTTTATTAAATTAAAAGAAAAAAATATTTTTATAAACCGTGTATTTTTCTTTGACACTAGGCTTATCGTGCTGCACTAGGCTTATAGTGAGCGCGGGACTTGGCCAAAATAGACGCGCGCATAGCTCATTTTGGCCCAAATATTGACCCTCCCCACTGTCTCTCCCCGCGCCTCCCCTGTTTTTCCCCGCGCCGCCCCTGTCTCTCCCCCGCACCACCGCCCACCCTCGACCCACCGTCTGCCTCGCCCCCCCACCCCCGCCCCGGCGCCGGCGCACAGACCCCCCCCCCCGCCCCCTCCCCAAGCATGGGGAGCCCCGAGCTGGCCCTCCCATCGGCGCCGCAGCCTATCCCCGTTCGCTAGTCTTGAGCTCTCCGGCCATCTCCGCCGCCCGCCCTCCCTCCGTCGGCGCACAGATCCGCCCTACCTCCCAGCGCCGGCACATATAGGTCTCTCTCTCTCTCTCTCTCTCTCTCTCTCTCTCTCTCTCTCTCTCTCTCTCTCTCTCTCTCTCTCTGACAGGTCTTGGTTCACCAGGTCCGGCTGCTCCAGGTTCGGCTGCACCTCATCTCCGCCTCGCCGGCCGGCAGCGCAGCGCAGCCCCCGCCGCCTCCTCCCTCACTCTCCCGTCAGCACGGTCCACGGCTCCCGGATCTGAAGCAGCCGCACAGCACAGCACAGCACCAGGTTCCCAACACTCGCCGTCCCTCTGACTGTCTCTCTCTCTCTGCGACTGAACCCAACACAGCGGCACGTAGTCTCTCTCTCTCTCTGTGACTGAACCCAACACAGCCCTCTGACTGTTTGTAGCTCCTGAAGAACATGCCTGCAGAGCCTGTTCTTGTTCTCTGTTTTTTGTACTTACCTGGATAAGTGTTGGATAAGCAACTGTTCATTTAGATGCCAATAGTTCAATACTGATTTCATAATGCTGCATAATACACAAGTTTTAACACATCTATCATCTAAGGCAAGTTATTAGTGAAAAAGAATGAGTAAGTGACATACCAGGGGATAAAAGAGCCAGTTACAATGATGAACCTTTGAGACAAACTATCAAAGGACCATTGGGATTTCAGGATAAGAAATGAGCAAGTAGCCTTGTATATGTAAGATTCTAGCAGTATAGAACTAAAGGGATGCACAAATGGGCAACCTTCAAAGCCTGTACAGAAGTTCAATGACATGAATATTTCCTCTATGCATGATTTTATAATTTGCCATATGCATTTGAGATTAGGCTTTTGTATTTTCTTTTGAGAAAAAAGGGAAAAGAGAAGTTGCTAATAAATGGTATATTAGAAAGGAGTGGCCAGAGCACATATTTGTTATTGTTATGGAAATACAAGTGTTGCCACTGTAAATACAAAAGGAGTGGGAAGAGCACCTATTCTGCATATGAATTATGTTTAGTCCCAGTTTGCAAGTTTGCATGTGGATTATGTTTGATCCCAATTTTCACTTTATTGCAGGACATGCATTAGTTTGACGTCGATACCGTTGTCGTAGAGCTTCTTGCTGGACGGACGACCGGCACCGAACACGCTTCGAGGGTAAGAATCATTCGCCTCGTAGGATTTATGTATATGTAAATCATGTAGCTAGCTAGTCGCGTTACCTATGCGTCTCCCGTTAGAAAGAGTTACATTATTTATAAATATGCAATCTTTGTATATTTATAATAGTAACACTTTTGAATTGTAATTAATTGAACTAATACTGGATGAAACTACTTGGTCAATGAAAATACATCAGATGGAGGATCGTGAGTGTATAGTGGCTGGCTGAGTGGGGGGGGCGGAGGTGTGCTTCCGGAATGGATTACAAAGACGAATCAGTTCTTGGAAGCAGCATTTGCCAGGCACACAGGATGTAAACTTTGTCGAGCTACCTACTTGATGTACTTCTAGTTGTAAGACAACTCTATGCACTATGAACTTGTGCTTCTTGCTAAGTTCTCGCCCTATGATTTTGAACTTATGCATATGATATTTTTATGATAACATATGAACCTTTAAACATGGACTTCTGAATTGCTCTACTTTTGTTTTATCCTCTTATTACTTGGGTAAAATTCTTTGTCAACTTTCATAGTTATTTCTTTGCCAATCTTTAAAGTCATTGCACTAATAACTGTTTTATCCTCTTATGCTCTTTGGCAGGACTTCTTTACTTGCGCCGAGGGTATGAAGGATGAAGCTAATGAGGTTGTGGAGGCGATTGCCAAGAAGATTGTCCAAGACATGCCCTATGAGGCGCGCGTTGATGCTGTGGTGAAGTATTTCGCGCACGAACGCAAAATGCTTCTCAAAAAGTCTCTAGCCCGGAGAGTGCATCTCACCCATTCCATGTACATGAAGGTAGTTTCCTTTTACTTATGATTGCCTGGATCAAAACAACTTACTTTCATTCCTAAGTTGGATGTATTTGGCATACTTCAGGCGGTTCCCTCGTGGTGCAACAACAATGTTCCTTGCTACCAGCAAATCATATCCAAATGGATAGACCCGGAGTGGAGGGCCCAACATCGAATGGCTTCGGAGCGGCGTGCCTTGATGGGTGGTCCGGTACACCTTCAAGGCAACCTCAACCTCCACGCTTACGTGCAGAAGAAGGTAATAATATAATTCGGCTTCTCAACTTCTAAACTTGTGCTCTTATGGATATTATTGCTTCTATTGCAGAATAGGGAGAGAGGTGAGGGCCAAGAGAAGCTTAATACCTTCACGGGATTATGCCACTCCCGCAAGTCAAAGAAACCGGAAGGGGGGTGGGTCAACCCAGGCGCTGGCTTGAGGATTGATGCATACACGGGGAAGTTCAAGGAGCACAACGGGCCTGACTCTGATCCGGCCTCACAGGACATTGACGCTACAATTTCCCTCCAGTCGGGAGATGGCAAGAAGGGTGGTCGGTTATATGTTGGCGATGGTGCCATCCGTAAGAAGGACATCCCAAAACTCTCTCACCTCGGTGCTACCATGTCGAGCTCAGGTCCTGCTATAGAGCGTCGCCCACAGCCTGGGCTGCACATGCTCCATCAACTCGAGGTATCTTTTGCTTCATCGACCTTCCTTGTGATTTCTTTTTTGTATTGCAACGATGGTGAACTTGTTGTGATGGCATATTGTAGGCCAATGCCAGGCTTCGAGAGGAGGAAGCCGTGAAAATGCAGCAGGCCCTGTTTCAACAACAAGAATTCATGATTAAACAACAGGCAATCCTGCAGGAGACATTTGCTCAACTCAGAAATAATATGCAGGGTTCCACTTTGCCCGTTCTTCCTCCTCTTCCGACTCTTCCTAATTTCAACTTTGTAAGTCTTTGAACTTTTCAATCGTGCATCTTACCTTCATGCTTGAAGATCATGAATCTTACCATCTCATCCTCTCGTGCTTCAAGTTTTCTCAGTCGGGACAAGGCTCCAATAACTGTGTGGTAGGTGGATCTTCACCTGGCCAAGCAAGTCCAGTGACACCCACTACGGTTCATGTCGCTTCGACCTCCCCGCAACAATGATCACTTGAGGTAGTCGTCAATGTTTGTCCATTGTTGATGCTTGCGTCTTCTCGTTGCTTGTGCTTCTCAACTTAAAACTTGTGCATTGTTGATGGTAGAGTCCACAAGTGTTGATGCTTATATTGTACATACTTCTTAGCTTCTATTTGAGCCTCATATGTTGATGCTTGTTGACTCTTTTGCCTTATCCATCTTCGCAACTTAACTTTAGAAACTCATGCGTGTGATATGGACTTATAGGTTTGCATTGTGGATGGCGTTGACGCTGGGCATATATGCTGTGGTGGAGCTCATTGCATGGTTCATGCTTGGTGTGAACTTGGAACTCATGATCCTTTAATTTGTGAACCTCTGGTTGCATATGTATGTATGTTGTTGTGAACCTTCGTTGGATATGTATGCACTGTGTGGACCTGAAACTTATGGTCCTTTTGTTTGTGATCTTTTGTTGCATACGTATGCATATGTGGACTTTGCACTCATGTATGGCTGGATATATGTATTATTGGATATATGTTTGTTGGTCATGGTCATGTACTGCTGGATACATAGATTTGTTGGATATATGTGCTGCTGGATAGATGTACTACTGTATATATGTTGTTGCTGCTCCCTGAAGTGCCTGTATACATGTTATATGGCCTATAAGCCGTGTACCCCAGCTATCTGGCACCCGGCTTATAAGCCATATAGCTGCGGCCGGCTTATAAGCCGTGTAGCCCAGCACCAGGCACCCGGCTTATAGCATATAAGCCGTGTAGCGCAGCGCCTGGCACCCGGATTATAAGCCATATGGCGGCGGCCAATATATAAGCTGTGTATCCCAGCATCTGGGACCCGGCTTATAGACCATCTGGACACATGAGCAGGCTATATAAGCCATGTACCTCAGTTAACCGGCACTCGGCTTACATATGTATATAAAAACCGTGCTGTTGTCGGTGAAACTCGGCTTATATAGTAACCGTGCGGTTCGAGGTTGCACCCGGCTTATATATAAACCATGTGTTCGCGGTCGCACCCGGCTTATATATAAACCGTGCGTCCGCTGTTGCACCCGGCTTATATATAAACCGTACGTACTGAGATGCACTCGGTTTATGTTTAAACCGTGCCCTGACGACGGCACTCGACTTATATAGACAGTGACACGTGGCCGTTAACATCGGGCTACCGTCAGGTTACTTTATTAAACCGAGAGCCCTGTGAAAATACTCGGTTTATACATAAGCCGGGCTTTTTCGGTCCGGCTCTCGGCTTCTATGGTATAAGCCGGTCGACTGTAAACCGAGTTTAAATCAATGTATGCCGATTGTATTAGGTACACGGCTTATAAGTTTTTCCCTGTAGTGTGTATTTACAGCTGTATTTCAGGTTGTTGGCTCAATCAGGTTAGTTTGTTTTTTCTGCTTTTTGATTAGCACTGATGATAATTTGAACCTGTCAGACAGGGAAAGATATGCCCATTACGAGTGCATCTTGATTCAGTTTGAGGAGAAAGAGTAGTTAATTCAGCTTGTGGCATGTATCCACACTTGTTAACCAATTAACCATTTTCCATTTGTGTCTTAAAAGTACATTTGTTAACATTTGCAACCTAACGGAGGATCTACTTTTGCTAATAGTGGTCAAATAAAAGAGGATCCAGAGTTCCAGACTCTGTGTTGTACAGAATTATTCTTTGCCAACAATAGTTTTGCTAAGTTTCTCTTGCCTCTCAGTGTTACTACAGAGATTTAGAAACACAAGGAATGATTAACGATGAAAGAACCACAGATAGATCTCTGATTTCTCCATTGGCCAATAATTCAACTGCATGTTTTAGAAACCACAAATAGCCTTGGGTATTTTCTTTGTACGCATTAATAATTTAATACTATATTGAGAACTGAAATAAATATTTTACGTCATATTTATTTAAAACTTTTTGTATTAATAGTGCAATGAATAGATTTTTTTTCTATTTTTTATGTTTATTTCCCACTAGACTGAGAATATTGATTATACTAGACAAGTAGTCATTTTTTGCTTTGATTCAGAATGAGAAACATTAATTTTTCTGAATCGTTGGTACAATTTGTTCACACCAAACCATTCAAAGGTACTGTACCTCATGTTGGTGAAGATGGAAGATTTCAAACATGGTGGCGAACAAAGGTTTCTATTGCAGGCGCCTCTGATTTCTTAAGTTCTTAACAATTTAATGATGCTCGCTACTATTCTCATCATTATTATAGATAAGAATGCAAGGCACTTCAGTTTTCTACTACCTCGACGGTAATTGAGATGACAAAGAAATACACGGGGAAGCAGATAATTTGGATCATAGAATGTCACAAATTGTGTTGGCTGATGTACTTTGCGGCTCAGACAAGGACCTTTATATGCACAGCACAATTTTGTGACAGTAGTCTTTTTAAGCAAAATGTCCCTATGAACATACTTATCATTAGTTGTTTCCTCATAGTGGGAACTTTCTATCCAGCTAAACTGGAGGATCAGGTAGCTATCACACACATCCTTTTGAGAACAAGAACACATTTAGTTATATGTTTGTCTTGTTTTCTGTTGGTGCTTGCAGGAAAATAGTCTAGCTACTAGAGATTTGAGCTGAAGCACAAGCCTTTCCTCTTGGAATTGATTTAGAACCCAAGGGAGGAGTTCCTATCATCAATGCTAGCTGTACATTCAAATGCATGTGCTTGTGAGCTCTGCTCTCTAAACACCCTAAAGATAATAGATGTTATTTTGTACTCTTAACAGGTCTCAATTATGGTAATTGTCTTTATAAAGCACCCTATGATATTTGTAGAAAGTAAGGTCATGTAGGAAAATGGAGCGCTCCATCTTTGGTTATTCTCTACTCAGGTGTTTATTGCAGTGTTGTCCTTTTTTATCTTTCAGTAAAGTGCAAATTGGTACCTCTAAAAGAAGCTCCTTTTTGTGAAAATTGTTATTTCCTTGTGGTGACCATTTCCATACGATCTACTATTGTTTTCTTGCCGTTTTTCTGTTGCATTATGTCCATTCCACAACCTTTATATGGAATCCCGAAGGTAGTTGAATTCATGCTATTTTATTATGATTTTAATGCTTTACTATGCATTTCATTTTCTGATGGTACAATTTTTTTGCGCTTGAAAGTTTTAATAAGTTCAAGCCTTCTGAATTTACTTCATTTGCGTCCTACACTTAGCTATAATAGTTGTATGCGGCGATTTAACTGTCAATGCCCCTCAGGTTGAGAAGAAGCACATCCCATTACTATTACATGGCAAAAGCGGCTGCATGGCAAGAAGAAAGTCGCAACTTCGCCATGGACATATGTGGCGATGGGAGTAGAGAGATGGCAATGCATGCTGGTAGTGCTATAAGGCCACGCCAGGGTTTGTGACATTGTCGGGTGCCGGTATGTTTCTACCATTGGCCCTTGTAGATCCCTTTAGTGAAAGGGCGGCGATTATTAGAATAGAGGCCGTGCATTGCACGTGCAAATTTGGTAGAAACGTGCATTGCACGTGCACATTTAGTAGTTTTTAAAATAGTACATACTGCTTTCGTAACAAGGAAAGCATATACTACTTTATAAATATAATCACGTATACTGTACTTTTTTTGGCGAATGAAGTATAATGTACTTACTGATCTCGAAGGTGCATACTGCCTTTTTTTACAAGTACTCATTTTTTAAACAGGGAGAGCATGTAAAGTTCAACTATCGTCCAATAAAGCAAGGACTATATACGTCTCATCATCCAAAGCAGTATATACGCATTGTGGAGTTGGTTAGATAGTTGAGAATTTGAATATTTAATTAATAGAGCCACCATGCATGCAGCATGGCCATGCACCAGATCGCTCGTTTTTATGGGAGGTTGTTTGTTAGCCACGGTCCTCATGCGGGGTTATCCACAAATCCAATAACCGATTAGACATGGGAGTACATACTCTTGGGAGTATAAAAGAGGAGTCCTATATATATAAAAGAGGATCTTTCCAACACAATGTGCTCGCCAAAGGATAAAATGTAAAAAAGGAAAGGTGCAGACCACCATGACTCTTGCATAAGGTAGAAAATAAAATTAAAAGATAGGCCCTTCGCAGAGGGAAGCAGAGGTTGTCATGCGATTTTAAGGTTGGATGCACAAAATCTCAATGCAAAAGAACATCGCTTTATATTGCCACTTGTGATAGGGACCTTTATTATGCAGTCCGTCGTTTTTATTGCTTCCATATCACAAGATCGTATAAAGCTTATTTTCTCGACACTAATAGATCATACATATTTACACAGGAATTTTTATTGCAAGTACCGATGACAACTTACTTGAAGGATCTTACTCAATCCATAGGTAGGTATGATGGACTCTCATGGCAAAACTCGTTTTAAGGGATATTCGGAAGCACAAGTAGTATCTCTACTTGGTGGAAAGAATTTGGCTAGCATGAGGCACTAGTAGAAAAGCGGGCAATGGTCCAGGCCGGGTAACCCCATTAGTCCCGGTTCAGTCCAGAACTGGGACCAATGGGTGCGTTTATCCCGGTTCGTGCGGCTAAGGCATTAGTCCCGGTTCACCTGGGCCCTTTAGTCCCGGTTCGTGCCACGAACCGGGACTAAAGGGTGCGATGCCCATTAGTCCCGGTTGGTGGCACCAACCGGGACTAAAGATTAGACCTTTAGTCCCGGTTTGAGGCACGAACCGGGACTAATGGGGTTGAGACCTTTAGTCCCGCTTTGTGCCACGAACCGGTAAAAAAGGTTCCATTTTCAAACTCTACCCCCCCCCCGTGTATCGCCTTTTCAGTTTTAATAAAAAATAAAAGAAAATGATGGAAATGTCAAAAAAATAAAAGAAAATAAGTTTCCCATGTGATATGTGGTCTAGTTGTTGGGAAAATTTGCAAATGTGATTTTGACTTTATTTGCAAAATCTCTCTAAAATTTGTAAAAATGGGCATAACTTTTGCATACTAACTCAAAAACCTAACAGAAAAAAAAAGTTACGGGGCTTTTAAGATCTAGAGTGGAAAAAATCGAAAAAAATTCAAACAGTGGGCAAACTGTGGTCAAACAATGGTCAAACTAATTATTCAAGAAATATTAGTGTTACTAAATAATTATTTCAGTTATTTTAATTTTGATCAAATCTGGTCAAACTGTGGTCAAACTGTGGTCAAACTGTGGTCAAACAATGGTCAAACTAATTATTCAAGAAATATTAGTGTTACTAAATAATTATTGTTTTTTAAAACAATAGTCTCAATCTCAAACAGTGAAATGTGTCACTTCATGCTCAAGCAAAATTCCTGAAGGTTAATAGGATTGACATCTTAGTATTGTAAGGAAAACAACAAGTGCAGACTTGGAGCGAGGGAGAATAGAACCCGGAAGTTAAGCGTGCTCAGGCTGGGGGAGTGGGAGGATGGGTGACCGTTCGGGAAGTTAGATGATTTGGAATGATGAGGGGTGATTAGAGGATAAATTGAGAAGTGATGAGGGGTGGTGATTACAGACTAGAGGTTAAAATAATTCAGAAATTTGAAAATCCAAAAAAATCAAAAAAAAATCAAAAAAAATCATAAAATTTCCTTTAGTCTGGGACTAAAGGTGGATATCCACGTGGCCGCGCCCTTTAGTCTCGGTTCTGGATTGAACCGGGACTAAAGGGCCAGGGCATTAGTACCGACCCTTTAGTCCCGATTCATGAAACGGGACTAAAGGCCCTCACCAACCGGGACAATAGGCCCCTTTTCTACTAGTGAGGGGGAAAGGCAAGCTCAGCATGTTGGATAATCCATGACAATATATTTTATTTTAGATATAAGAAAACATAACCCATTATGTTGTCTTCCTTGTCCAACATCAACCTTTTAGCATGTCATATTTTAATGAGTGCTCACAATTGCAAAAGATGTCCAGGATAGTATATTTATATGTGAAATCTCTCTTCCTTCAAAATTCTTTCATGAATTGTTCAAGTGACCAATTCTATGTTTGCTAACTTTCAATAAGTTTACTACCTATACTTATTATGTGTGAAGTCATTAATCCCCATATTATAAGCATATGAAACATATATAAATTCAGATTTATGACATTCAATTCATTCAACCGTTCACTCATAGGATATACGTGAAGCACATGAGTAAATGACAAACTACTCCAAAAGATATAAGTGAAGAACACTGAGTAGTCAAATATTTAACTAGCCATGGGAGGATTCTTTTTCATTCAATATTTCAGATCCAATGATTTTATTCAAATAGCAAGTAAAATTGAAAACATGCTCCAAGCAAAACACATATCATGTGACGAATAAAATATAGCTCCGAGTAAGGTATACCGATAGTTTTGAAGACGAAAGAGGGGATACCTTCCGGGGCATCCCCAAGCTTAGGCGCTTGAGTCTTCCTTGAGTATTACCTTGGGGTGCCTTGGGCATTCCCAAGATTAGGGTCTTTCCACTCCTTATTCTCCTCATATCAATATCTCACCCAAAGCTTGAAAACTTCAATCACACAAAACTTAACGAAACTTCATGAGATAGGTTAGTATGATAAAGAGTAAACCATTCGCATTGATACTGTCAAAGACAAGGTTCATAATTTTTCTCACACAATGCCTACTGTACCATATCATTTCTACAATTTATATTGAGCATAGAAACTAGAAAACAAGCAAACTATGCAATGAAAACAGAATCTGTCAGAAACAGAAAAGTCTGTACTGATCTGAACAGCAACCATACTTCTGCTACTCCAAAAATTATGAAATAAATTGGTGGACGTGATTAATTTGTCTATTAACCTTCTTCAAAAAGAATCAACTCAAAACCACTCTTCTGTAAAAAATTACAGCTAATCTCGTGAGCGCAAAGTTTCTGTTTTTTACAGCAAGATCACATTAACTTTCACCCATGTCTTCCCAAAGGTCTTACTTGGCACTTTATTGAAACAAAAGCTATAAAACATGATTAATACAGTAGCTTAATCATTTAAACACACAAAAATAGTAAGGGTAAATATTGGATTCTCTCCCAACAAGCGCTTTTCTTTAATGCCTTTTAGCTAGGCATGATGATTTCAATGATGCTCACATAAGAGATAAGAATTGAAACATAAAGAGAGCATGATGAAGAATATGACTAGCACATTTGATTCTAACCAACTTCCTATGCCTAGGGATTTTGTGAACACAAAATTTATAGGAACAATATTCAACTAGCACAGGAAGGCAAAACAAGTATAACTTCAAAACTTTAAGCACATAGAGAGGAAACTTGATATTATTGCAACTCCTACAAGCATATATTCCTCCCTCTTAATAATTTTCAGTAGCATCATGAATTAATTCATCAATAAAACCATCACATAAATCATTCTTTTCATGATCTATAAGCATAGAAATTTTTCTACTCTCCACATAAGCAAAATTCTTCTCATACAGAATAGTGGGATCACTACTTCCTAAAGTTGACACTCTTCCAAACCCACTTTAGATGATAGTATTGTTCATACTCCAAAAGATATAAGTGAAGTTCATCGAGCATTCTACAATTAATATAGACTAACCAATATCCAAGCTCAAAATATATAAGTGAAGCTCACAAAGCATTCTATAAAACCATACTCAAAAGATTTAAGTGAAGCACAAAGAGCAATTCTATAAGATCATACTTAAAAGATATAAGTGAAGCACATGAAGTATTCTATAAATTGATGAAGGGACATATCATACTTGCATGGTTCTTAAAGAAAAATAGAAACACAAAGGACACAAATCATGTGAACAAAACAAAAACCGAGGTATACCGATAATTGTTGAAGAAGAAAGATGGGATGCCAACCGGGGCATCCCCAAGCTTAGATGCTTGAGTATCCCCTTAAATAATTACTTGGGGTTCCATGTACATCGCCAAGCTTGAAATCTTGCCTCTCTTTATTCTTCTCATGTTGATAGCTCCTCGATCTTCGAACACTTCATCCACACGGAACTTTAACAGAAACTTTGTGAGATTTGTTAGTATAAGAAAGCAAATCACTACTATAAGTACTGTTGCAAACCAATTCATATTTTGTTTTTGCATTATAGCTACTCTAATATAACTTTTCCATGGCTTAATCCACTGATAGGAATCGATAGTTTCATCAAAACAAGCAAGCAATGCATCAAAAACAGAATCTTTCTTAAGCAGGACAGTCTGTAGTAATCTGGAAGTTTAGCAAATTCTGTAACTCCAAAAATTATGAAATAAATTTGACAACTTGAAAAATTTGTATAGAAGTAATGTGCAAAAATGTTTCAGACCCATTTGTCTTTCCCGTAAAAAATGTAAAATCATGCACTACAGCCAAAGTTTCTGTTTTTGTTCTACACATAGCAAACAAGCAATCTAATCATCCTAAAGCCAAAGCTTGGCACGTTATTTTTATAATACAATGGTGTCGGTGTACAAAACTAGGGGCACATTTTTGTACCCCATTACCTGTGCACGGGCAGTTGGAGCCACGCCCACGGCCACACCAAGCAGAGCGGAGGAGGTGAGCCGAGGTAAGACCGAAGACACAAGACGAAGCAAAGCAACGCCAAGGCCAAGGCCACAAAGAGCAGAGGGACGAAGCAGGTTCCCCCCGGCAAGACCCTTGCCGGGCGACCTCGGCAGCCCCGGCAAGACCCTTGCCGGGGCAGCTCGCCCCACACCAACAGAGTGAGCCACCCTTGAGCCCACGGCCCCCAGCGCCATCATTAGCGTGGGACCAGGGCTCGGGAAGGCACCTCTGTGGTGGCATGCAGATCTTTGTGAAGACAATGGACAGTCAAGATCAAGTGAGGATGGGAAGGCAGCCATCCTCGCCGAAGGAACCCACAAGACCCCTGGCAAGATCCTTGCCGGGGACGCCTGCGCGCCACGGCAAGACCCTTGCCGGGTCACCCGGCAAGACCCTTGCGGGGACACCCGGCAAAGCCCTCGCCAAGCACGCCAGCAGGGCCACCTTCAGGCCCGCACCAGACAAGTCTCCGCCGCCGTTCGCATGCAGCCGCTGACCCAACTAGCTGGGTAGGCGCCTGCGTGGCAACATGCAGCCCTTCGTGGAGGGTCCCCCACCGCGCCACCTCAGCTGCCTGCCTGCCTATGTGGCACCGCATGCACCGCTGGCCAGGGCGCGTGTCAAAGCATGGAGGAGCGGCGAAGGACGGGACGGGCCTCACCCCCGTCCCTGATAAAGTAAGAGGACACCTAAGCGATGCATTAAATGCACATTGTCCTGTAATACGAGGGATAACCTCGTGCCACTGTAGACCTTTACACCTCCTGTGTGCCATTGTTGCAGCCCCTTTTCCCTATAAAAGGAGGCCCGAGGTGACCAGGAGAAGGATTCGGCTTTTTGGAGCTCGTTACACCCCATAGCTAGCTCAAGAACACAGAATACATCCACCGAAGAAGGAGTAGGGTTTTACGCATCCTCGCGGCCCGAACCTGGATAAACGAACCGCGTGCTTCTCTGTCAGACCTTCTCTTCTCTCAACCCCGCGCCCCGCAACCGAAGTAGGGATTCTTGTGATCCCATAGGTGTCGTTTCCCACCGACATCTTTGGCGCGCTAGGTAGGGGGCACGTTTGTGAGAATCGGTTTTAGCAGTTAAGTGGGCGCTTCTTCATTATGATGGCTCTAAGATAAGAAGGAGAGGGGGGCGGAAGATCGACGCCGGCGCGACTACAAGCAGAAGATAAGTTACACTGAACCCTGACTACTTTCTTTCCTTTTAATATGAGGTTATCGTCCTCGGAGATCTAGCCTTTGTATGGGAAACCTGCACGCCAGGGGCCTCGCCCACTGTCGGCGACACCCCTGCCCTGTTTCGAGTCTGCTCAACTACTCCGGCGGCTGCGTCGAGGGCGGCAGGGTAGCCTTCCGTGGTTGACAACGCTCTCGATTCTGACTCGAGTCAAGCTCGACAGTTCGGGCGGCCGCGTTAAGGCAGCCTTCCGCAGTTGACAACGATCTTGATTCTGACTCGAGTCAAGCTTGATAGTTCGAGCGGCCGCGTTAAGAGCGGTAAGGTGGCTCGCCCGGCAGCACACATACCCAGAAGGCCAATGGGGATCCGTCCCCAAGACGCTGCCTTGGGCTTCCACGCCGGCGAGCCCGCCCAGTTGGCGTAGGGTGCATATACAAAGGAAAAATTGAACAGGGAAATAACATGCATGATACTAAAAAGTGCTGCAGAGTTATGTTACATCAAATTGGTGCTGCGGTTCTAACTGGAGATAGCAATTGTCTTGGTTATGAACCTGCAGCGGCGATAAAGAAACGGGGCGCCTAATCCCGGCGCTGGCCCTCCACCCTCAGAATTCCGCCGACTGGGCCGATGATGGGCTCAATGCGCTCCCTGAGCGGCGCAAGGTCGGTCCCGTCCGGCAAGCTCTCCAGCACGGCATCGAAGTCGAGGTCGGGGTGCTAGTGCGCCACCTTGGTGAGAACCTTGGTCATGGCGCCCTGGCAAAGCATCCGGGACTCCTCGGCCAGTGAGGCCGGCCGGTTGTCGTGGAGCCGCTCCAGAGCACCGACGACCTTCTCAAAGAACATGGTCAGGCTGCAATTGGCGCTCACGCCCCACTCCGGGACATTCCTCACGTCCGGCATCCCCATGATGGCCAACTGTGCGGCGGCCTAGTTGGCGACGGTGGCGAGGCGATCGAGCCAACGGTTCTCGCCCTCCACGTGCTCTGCAAAGTTGAGGCCCTCGTTCTTCCGCAAAAGCTTCTCGCCCTCCAGCTCCTTGGCCAGGGTCTCCTCTCGGGTTGTAGCCTCCAAAAGCACCTTCTGGAGGCCCTCCAGCTTCAGCTTGAGGTCTCTGATGGAGTTGTTGGCCTCGGAGAGCTCCCCGGCCTTTCTAATGAGCATGCCCTGCGCCTGTGTCAGAGCACTATCGAGCGTGTCCTTTTCCCGGGACAGCTTCAGGGCCTGCTCCGTCAGCCTATTGCGCTCCTCCTCCAGCTCCTTCACCTTGCCGGCGTGGACCTGGGCCTGAGCATCGAGTGCCTCTTTGTACCTCTGCTCCAGCTCACCGGTCTGCTGCAAGGCAAGCCTCTCCACCTCTGCATCTTTGACGTGAAGTGCGGCGGCGAGCTTCTCCTCGCGTGCGGCAAGGTCCTCCTGGGAGTTCAGTGCGGCCTCGCGCTGGGTCCGAATGGCCTCGGCGGCCTCGGACAAGTTCTTCGCCGCCTCCTGAGCTTTCTCGATGTCGGCGAGCTTCATGGTGAGATCCACGTCGCGCCTGGCCTGCTCGCCCTGGGCAGCCTTGAGCTCCTCGTGGGCTTCGCGGAACCAATTCTGCGCTTCAGCGACGTGCTCCTGGAGGTTCGCCTCCGCCTTCTCCACCACCGCCGTCCTGTACTTCACCTTGTCCAGGCAAGCGTGGTAGAGCGCCAGGAGCTTCCGGAAGCTGGCGCCCATAGCCTGGAGGAGCCGCTCCTCCTGCGAGCCGTCTCCACCAACAATTGGCTCGTCGACGACTCCAAGCCCGGCAGCGGCAAGCACCTCGTCGTCGAACAACTCCCCCTCGACGGGCGCCCTGGTGCTCGACACGCCTGGGAGGTGAACAAACAAGTCGTCGCTCACCCTCAAGTACTTGCCGGAACCGGAAGCAGCAGAGGGGGAAGGCTGGTCGCCATCCTCCTCCTCCTCCTCCTCCTCCTCCTCCTCGACAGCGGCCCCTCCGGCCTCCCCAGCAGGCCCCTTGTCGGGCTCGGCGACCTTGCCTGCCTCCCCGGCGGGCCCCTTGGCGGCCTCCTCGGCGGCGGCCTTGGCGGCCTCCTCGGCGGCAGCCTTGCCGGCCTCCTCCTCGACGGCCTTGGCGACGCCCTCGATGACGGCGTCCACGTCCTCTGAGTCCATCAAGGAGGAATCTGGGCGCCGAAGACAGGGGTGAGGCAAAGCCAAGACCAAGAACCGGAAAGAAGAAGAAGCAGGTACGAACGACAACGACTTACCGGTGCCGGCACCTGGCTGGGAAACGAAGGTCCCCTCCCCGCCAACATTTGGCTCCGAGGCGAAGCCACCGGAGCCCAAGTTCTCTTCCTCCTCCTCCATGGTTGTGGGCCTGGTGCTTGGCACCCTTGCCGGGGACGCCCCTCGGGGCGGCATGGTTGACGGGGGCGGCGTGTTGGGAGTGGCCCCCTTTGGCTCCTCCAGCTGCCGCTCCCCTCCTGCACACCTGGCAAGGTCAGGACCAAAGTGTCGCGCCCCTATCACATGTCAAAGAGAGAGGAATGAAGAACTTACGCTGGGGGATTTGCCGGGGGCTGCTATCCGGGCTGCTCAACACCACCAATGGCGCCCTCAAAGCACCAGCCGGGGGCTGGCCACCCGCCGAGACCTTGGCCCTCTTCACCCTCTGGGCCAGCGTCTCCGCGTCCCTGGAAGGATTGCGGCAGGTCAAGATAAGCAACACAGGGTAAGGAGGCAGAGATGACAGAGAGGAACCGGATGCTTACTCATCGTCCTCCTCCTCGTTTGCGGTCTTCCTCTTCCTCCTCGGACTGAGGGATCCAAAATCAAAGGTGATCCTCGCGCCGACGTTCGCCGGAGGAGGGGAAGGAGGCGGCGTCTGGGCACGCTTGGATGAAGAAGGGGCGGCTGTCTTCTTCTTCACCGTGACCTTCGTCGGCTTCTTCGCCGTCGCTGCCCTCTTGTGGGGCCGGGACCCCTCCAAGGCCAGCTGCGGCTGCGCAGCCCTTCCGGGCCGAACCGGTTCGCCAGAGCTGGCCCGCCGCAGGACTCGCCCCCTCCCCGCAGGTGGCGTCAGGTCTGCGGTCTCCTTCCCCTCCGACGACGACTCTCCAGTCACATCTTCAACCAGCGGAGCCTTGGTGCCTGCGCTGCTGGTTCTCCCGGCGGCCGCCGCCCACCGGGCAAGCTCCTCCGCCTCCGCGGCCGTCGTGGCCTTGTCCTCCACACCATCGGCGTCGCCGGCCTTCCTGGCGAGTTGTGCCTCCCTCACCCTGGTGGCGATGTAATCCAGCTCCGCTTGGGAGGTGTCCTGGACAAGCAGCCTCTCGGCATCGGCATCAACATACCTCTCGTGCAGGGTGTCCAAGAACTGCTGCACTTCTGTATCCTTCGGCTCCTTCCAGCTCGGGACGGGGCCGTGCGCGTTGCAGTCCGGCATCATGGCAATGATCGCGGACCGACGCGATTTGTTGCACAACGGGACCACCCCCGTTGGCAGCTTGAACAACGGCCCCTTGATGACCTTACCGGCCTTCATGGCAGCCCTCGCGATCTTGCCGGTCCGCTCAACTTTGCCATCGCGGCCCACGTCAAGCTGGAAGAGCCGCTGGCAGAAGTGGGCATGCGCCATCATCGTAAAGTTGTGGTCGAGGCCTGGGCGGAGTCGCATGATGTCAGCAGGGTTCGTGAAGAGCCAGGCTGGCCTCCCCTTGTTATGCAGCGGAGCAATCCGGCGGCGGATGAAGTCCGCCCCGATCATTTTGAGGGTGAGCCCAGCCCGGGCAATCCGGAGAATCCTGGTGGTGACAACAGAGAGCTTTCCGTCGGCAGCATCGACATCGCTCCAATCGCTGCCGCGAACTGGCGGCGCCCGGCGAACTTTGCAGAACGCCGGCGGGTCCTTCTCTTCAATCCAGCACCACCGGCCCCGCCACTCATCCCACCTCTCCTTCATGGAGCCGTCCGGGTACGCCTCATTGGATCTTGGGATCCATGTGATGCAACCAGAGATGGCACCCCCTGTCTGGATCCGAGGGTAGAAGTAGTGGCGGAAAAGTGCCGTGTTGGGGTGCACCCCGACGAAGCCTTCGCAAAGGTGCGCGAAAAAGGCCATGCACGCCACCGCGTTCGGAGTAAAATCCAAAAGATGGATGCCGAAGGTGTGCATGATGTCCCTGAAGAAATCGGAAAAGGGAGGGCAGAGCCCACAAGTAAAGTAATCAATGAAGAAGGGATACCGATTTGGGGTAGGCTCAGCGCGGGCGGCGGGGATGACGCGCGTGGCCGGGTGCCCCGAATCCTCCCCCACCCCCCCCCCCCCCGTCTTCACTCCCCACAAGGGCTTGAAAGAGTCCCGAAGCTCGAACACGTCGACCGTCGAGGGGAAGAAGAAGGCAGACTGCGTCCGGTACCCCGACAGCGCGCTCTCCGGCGGCTCCACAGCGCTGGCATCCTTGGCCACCCCCTTGCCCTTGGTGGATTTTGGCAACATGGTGAAGGAGGAGGGAGGAGCGGAGGATGGCAGGAGCATAACGGCGGCGAGCAGAGGCGAAGCTTGGAGGAGAGGAGGGAGACGGGCGGAGATCTCTAAGAGTAGGGTTGCACGAAGGGTAAAAGGAACAGTGCGCCCGCGGTTATCCCTTTTTATGGGGAAGCTGTGGGTCGTGCCGCCCATTCACCATGATGTGACGCATGCATGTGAGGACAACCACACGCATGCCGCCCACGTCACGCGCGCCCCTCCACGCCACGCCGCGCGCGCGGGTTGTGGGAAGCGCAGCGCGCAAAAAATCTTACCACGGTAAAAACCGCCCCGCCTGCCCGTGCACCGTTTTGGGCTGACCTAACAACATGTCGCGCTTATGTGTGGCCTAGGCCCGGGGGTTCCTGTCGGTGTACAAAACTAGGGGCACATTTTTGTACCCCATTACCTGTGCACGGGCAGTCGGAGCCACGCCCATGGCCACACCAAGCAGAGCGGAGGAGGTGAGCCGAGGTAAGACCAAAGTCACAAGATGAAGCAAAGCAACGCCAAGGCCAAGGCCACAAAGAGCAGAGGGACGAAGCAGGTTCCGCCCCCCCCCCCTCCCCGGCAAGACCCTTGTCGGGCGACCTCGGCAGCCCCGGCAAGCCCCTTGCCGGGGCAGCTCGCCCCACACCAAAGGAGTGAGCCACCCTTGAGCCCACGGCCCCAGCGCCATCATTAGTGTGGGACCAGGGCTCAGGAAGGCACCTCTGTGGTGGCATGCAGATCTTTGGGAAGACAAAGGACAGTCAAGATCAAGTGAGGATGGGAAGGCAGCCATCCTCGCCGAAGGAACCCAGAAGACCCCCGGCAAGATCCTTGCCGGGGACGCCTGCGCGCCACGACAAGACACTTGAAGGGTCACCCGACAAGACCCTTGCCGGGCCACCCGGCAACGTCCTCGCCAAGCACGCCAGCAGGGCCACCATCAGGCCCGCACCAGACAAGTCTCCGCCGCCACTCGCATGCAGCCGCCGACCCAACCAGCTGGGCAGGCGCCTGTGTGGCAACATACAGCCCTTCGTGGAGACTTCCCCACTGCGTCACCTCAGCTGCCTGCCTGCCTACGTGGCACCGCATGCACCGCTGGCCAGGGCGCTTGTCAAAGCATGGAGGAGCGGTGACGGACGAGACGAGCCTCGCCCCCGTCCCCATTAAAGTAAGAGGACACCTAAGCGACGCATTAAATGCACCTTGTCCTGTAATACGAGGGATAACCTCGTGCCACTGTAGACCTTTACACCTCCTGTGTGCCACTGTGGCAGCCCCTTTTCCCTATAAAAGGAGGCCCGAGGCGTCCAGGAGAAGGATTCGGCTTTTTGGAGCTCGTTACAGCCCGTAGCTAGCTCAAGAACACAAAATACATCCACCAAAGCAGGAGTAGGGTTTTACGCATCCTCGCGGCCCGAACCTGGATAAACGAACCGCGTGCTTCTCTGTCAGACCCGCTCTTCTCTCAACCCCGTGCCCCGCAACCGCAGTAGGGATTCTTGTGATTCCATAGGTGTCGTTTCCCACCGACAAATGGATATACACAAGGGGATAATTATTTACAGAGAAACTTCCATGAAAAATTCTACATTGTTTCCTTGAGCATGAACACAAGTGCTCAAGGTCGACCCTCACTTCTTCAATGCATAACTTTCCAATCACTTCTCTTTTTGAAAAACATTTTAGGCATGAGAGGCAAGTAATTTTTTTGTATTTTCATTATTTAAAAAAAATCTGAATGTTTCACCCATAACTAAACAAAAGCAAAAATGAAAAACAAAATCTACTTAGTGAAGAAAGCAAACAAGCACAGACGAGAATATCAACCCCACGCTATTGCTCCCCGGCAATGGTGCCAAAAAAGAGCTTGATAATCCCCAAGTGCAGGGAATCATCATAGCAATTCCCAAAGGTGGAAGTGATAAGTATGGAGTGTCGAACCCACAAGGAGCTAAAGGTAACATCAATATTCACTCAAGTCCTATCTTCCGCTGATACAAATCTACGTACACCGAACGTTTGCTTCCAACTAGAAACGAGAAATAAAACTATGTTATGGGTATGAAGAGGATCACTTTGCATCGTATCCGAGAGAAAAAAATATAAAGATCATTAAGAAAAAACCCAACCATAGCATTAAAGTATCAAGTCCTCTTTATTCCCATACGCAACAACCCCCTTACTCGGGTTTGTGTTTCAGTCACTCACCAGCCCACTATAAGCGAATCATGAACGTATTGCAACACCCTACAGCGGGAATCCCTCATGCTTGCGCGACACGGAGAGCACCATAGGACAGCACCAATAATAAAAAATACAACTCATACCAATCTAGATCATCAATCAACCCAAAGACAAAGGATATCTACTCAAAACATCATAGGATGGCAACACATCATTGGATCATAATATGTGGCATAAAACACCATCTTCAAGTAGGGATTACAGTGGGGTGCGGGAGAGTGGACCGTGTAAAAGAGATGAGGATGGTGATGATGGTGGTGATGTTGATGAAGACGATCACCGCGGCGACGATTCCCCTCCCGATGGCACTCCGGTGCCACTAAGATAGAGGAGGAGAGGTCCCCCCCTTGTGCTTCCGCCTCCCTGGCCTCCCCCTAGATGGGGAGAGGTTCTCCCTCTGGTCCTTGGTTTCATGGCGATGATGGTCCCTCCGGGATCCTCCTCCATGGCCTCTGGTGATGATGACTGAGGGAGTCCTGGATTAGGGGGTGTTCGGATAGCCGGACTATACCTTCGGCCGGACTCCTGGACTATGAAGATACAAGATTGAAGACTTCGTCCCGTGTCCGGAAGAGACTTTCCTTGGCGTGGAACGCAAGCTTGGCGATACAGATATGTAGATCTCCTACCATTGTAACCGACTCTGTGTAACCCTAGCCCTCTCCGGTGTCTATATAAACTGGAGGGTTTTAGTCCGTAGGACGAACAACAGAACAACAATCATACCATAGGCTAGCTTCTAGGGTGTAACCTCCTTGATCTCATGGTAGATCTACTCTTGTACTACCCATATCATCAATATTAATCAAGCAGGAGTAGGGTTTTACCTCCATCGAGAGGGCCTGAACCTGGGTAAAAACATCGTGTCCCTTGTCTCCTGTTACCATCCGCCTAGACGCACAGTTCGGAACCCCCTACCCAAGATCCGCCGGTTTTGACACCGACATTGGTGCTTTCATTGAGAGTTCCTCTGTGTCGTCACTTTTAGGCCCGATGGATTCTCCGATCATCAGCAGCGATGCGATCCAGGGTGAGACTTTTCTCCCCGGACAGATCTGCGTATTCGGCGGCTTTGCACTGCGGGCCAATTCGCTTGGCCATCTAGAGCAGATTGAAAGCTATGCCCCTGGCCATCAGGTCAGATTTCGAAGTCTGAACTACATTGCCGACATCCGCGGGGATTTGATCTTTGACAGATTCAAGCCGCAGCTGAGTGTGCTGCACTGTCACAAAGGGCACGATTTAGCTCTGCCGCCGAACAGTGCTTTGGAGGCCGTGCCCGCATCAGCCCCGACCCTTTGTTCGGAGCCGATCGCGCCGAACGAGGACAGGTGGTTGGATGCCGCCTCGAAGGCCGAAATCTCTACGGCGATCGAGCCGAACACCAGCTTTGTCCTTTGCGAAGCCCGTGACTCCAAGGTGCCGGACTCCTCTCTGGACTCCAAGCCCCCTGCGCCCCTGCCGATCGAATCCGATTGAGCGCCGATTATGGAGTTCACTGCCGCAGACATCTTTCAGCACTCGCCCTTCGGTGATATTCTAAATTCACTAAAGTCTCTCTCTTTATCAGGAGAGCCCTGGCCGGACTACTGTCAGCAAGGTTGGGATGCGGATGATGAAGAAATTCAAAACCCACCCTCCACCCACTTCGTAGCCACTGTCGATAATTTAAACGACGTGCTCGAATTCGACTCGGAAGACATCGACGGTATGGACGATGATGTAGGAGACGAACATGAACTAACGCCTATAAGGCACTGGACTGCCACCTCATCTCATGATGTATACATGGTGGACAAACCCAAAGGAAGCGACGACGAGGAACGCAGGGATGCAACAAGGGATCGTTCACTCGAAAAGCAATCAAAGCGGCGATGTAAGCGCCGCTCCAAGCACCGCCTCGACAGAAACGGGAGCCATACAGCCACAGCCATAGAGCAGGATGAGCCGGCGGACGACGAACATGCCTTGGAGCAACCGTCCGAACAAGGCAACTTCGACAAACAAACCGAACAACCCGTCCCCAGCGGAAACAACAGTCCAGACGACGTCACGCCAAATACGCTCATGGAGCAGAAGAACCTCCACAATAGGCTTGTCGCCACTGCGTGTAGCGTGAAAAGGCAGAAGCGGAAACTCAAAACCGCGGAAGATGCACTCAGAATCAAATGGAGCAAAATACTTAATACCGCAGACAAACATGGTGGCAGTTGCCGCACAAAAAGCTATCCGAAGCAAAAGCTACTACCTGAATTTGACGAGGAGGCCTTAGGGCCCCCGCAATCAAAAAATAAGAAAGCCACCCGGTCGGATAGACGACCCCATGGCCAACATGGAGAGGCAAGCGGCGCCGCACACAAGCCGGCACGCGATCCACTCAAGGAATCGCGTCAAAAGGACGGCCCAGCCAGATCTATCTATGGGCCAAGAAAGCAAGATCTAGTAAGCAATGTGGCACAACAAATATCCGAACATCACGGCACAACCAAATACAGAGGTGCCGCACACCCCCTATGTTTCACCGATGAGGTGCTGGATCATGAATTTCCAGCGAGATTCAAGCCCGTAAACATAGAGGCGTATGACGGAACAACAGCCCCTGGAGTCTGGATTGAGGATTATATCCTCCATATACACAAGGCCCGAGGAGATGACCTCCACGCCTTAAAATACTTACCCCTCAAACTCAAAGGGCCAGCACGGCATTGGCTTAAAAGCCTTCCCGAAAACACCATTGGAAGTTGGGAGGAGCTCAAGGATGCTTTTTGGGCAAATTTTCAAGGGACCTACGTCCGGCCTCCGGATGCAGACCATTTGAGCCATATAACTCAACAGCCCGGAGAGTCAGCCCGAAAACTCTGGAACATATTTCTTACTAAAAAGAATCAGATAGACGACTGTCCGGACGCCGAAGCCTTAGCGGCTTTGAAACATAGCGTTCGAGACGAATGGCTCGCCAGACACCTCGGCCAAGAAAAGCCAAGAACAATGGCCGCATTAACAAGCCTCATGACCCGATTTTGTGCGGGAGAAGACAGCTGGTTGGCAAGATGCAGCACCAGCGACCCAAGTACATCCGAAGTCAGGGATGGAAACGGGAAACCGCGACACAACAAGGACCGGCGCCGGACTAAGGGAAGCAGTCCGAAGAGCACGATAGTCAATGAGGGATCAAAAGCTCTCGACAGAATCAGAGAAAGCTGCCCCTTAAGGTAACAGGGACGAGTTATCTAACCTGAACAAAATCTTGGACAAGATATGTCAAATTCACAGTACCCCTAGGAAGCCTGCGAACCATACCCACAGAGATTGTTGGGTTTTCAAGCAATCCGGCAAACTCAACGCCAAACACAAGGGGCTCGACACACCAAGTGAGGACGATGACGGACCCCACGAACAGAGCGCCAGGAAGCAAAAGGATTTCCCACAAGAATTCAAAACAATAAACTTACTTCACGTGGTGAACAGAGTGGCGCCAACAGAGATTCGCACCATACGGCCTAGCCCGAAGGAGTCTCACCCATGGTTGTTAAAACCGATCACCTTCGACCACCAGGATTACTCTAGAGGTATACGGAACGCGGGTTGGACTACCCTAGTATTAGATCTGCTAATCGACGGACTCCACTTTACAAATGTCCTGATGGATGGCGGCAGTGCTTTAAACCTGCTATATCAGGACACAATCCGCAAAATGGGAATAGACCCAACAAGAATTCGCCATAACAATACTTCCTTTCAAGGAGTAACGCCAGGCCCGGATGCCCATTACATGGGTTCTCTTCGGCTAGAAGTTATGTTCGGCTCCCCCTGCAACTTCCGCCGCGAAAAGCTAACCTTCCATATCGCCCCATTTTCAAGTAGCTATCAAGCACTACTGGGACGAGAAGCTTTCGCCCGCTTTAACGCAATACCGCATTATGCGTCTCTTATGCTCAAAATTCCCGGTCCACGAGGCGTCATCTCAATAAGGGGCAATATTAAGTGTCCCTCCAGCGTGAAAGAATATGCGGCTGCCTTGACAGCCATGCATTAAAATAGCTTCGCCAACGAAAACATCTGCCAGGTCGTCAAGACCACGGGCTCGGCTAGGCGAGTCCGGAGCAAACATATAACGGATAAAGGTTTAGTAGCCATACACACCTATACAAGGGGCTCCGCGTATGTAAAATACACGACAATAAGGCTCCATTTCACCTGTCCTACAATTATACATTGTTTATCCAGTACAGCGTACATTCCGCACTACTATTCTTTTTCTTTTCTTTTCAGCTAAGTTCCTCTCTTTTGCAGATGAACACCATACTACGCCCGTCCAGGACACGGCACAATGGAGACACAGGCGCAGACGAGCAGCAGGGACTCGTCTCCAGGATTCTTTTTAGATTAAGACCCTGCATAAACCTTTTTTACTGTCTCTTGTTGATATACATCCCCCGGATTCTCTGTACAGCCGAGGAGGAGGCTGGCGTTTTGGCATGTGGCCACGTCAGAGTCTTGCACGTACCTGGACATCAGGGGCTTATAACCAAGTGTGCTGTTCCGCCGTATTTCATAAAAGACCGAATACCTTAGGGAGTGTTCGGCGTCGCGAGTTTGGCCTTATATGCATCAGCTCCGAATCATGTCTTTGGTCAAATGTTGGGTTTGCCCGGCTCCTGTGTTTTGCTAACTTACATTCCGCAGCCACCGGAATGCCGACATGCACCACCGCAGCCACCGCCTCCCCCTCGCTGCTCTGACCGGCCAAGAGACTCCGCCTCGACTTCCTCTTTCTTCCACCCCGAGCCACGCCACCGGGAGAGCACTACATCGCCGTCGCCATCGTCTTCTCCCTCCTCGGGCCACCGAGATCGCCGGCGACCTTCCGTCGTCACCAGCCCCTCCCCGAGCACGCCGAGGCCTCCATTCAACTCGCTGTGAGCTTCTGCGTCTTTCCCCTTCCTTCCCGGGCTCGTTCCTGTCCTGTAGTCGCCGATTCCACCGGAGCCGCGAGCTCGACTCCGCCGGCCATGCCGCCGCCGTGACCACCGTCACCTATAGCCGCAGCTGAGCATGTCACCGTGCTCAGTGCACCCCCAGGAGGCCGTAGCACCCCTCTGCGCCCCTTGTCGTGCCCGTTAACGCCGTCTCCGTGCACACCCGAACAACGGCCGCCGCAAACCTCGACGCCGGCGTCATCTCCGGCCACCCCCGCACACACCGCTTGCTCCACTCGGCACGCGAGTTCGCCAGCAGCACGTAGGTGCCCTGCGCCGGCCTTTTGGTCGCCGGAGAAGGAACCCCGACGCCCTCCGTCGCGTCTGTCCTCGTCGGCGTCAAGCCGCCGGTGGGTTTGACCCCGCTGACCCGGGGTTGACCTTGTTTGACCCCAGGGTCACTGACGTGTGGGCCATGCCACTATTTAGTTTAGGTGTGAGTTTAATTAGCACTAATTAACTTAGTTAATTAGTTGACTCACTGACAAGTGGGCCCAGGCTCTAATTAACCTAGGTTAGTGCTAACCTAACGCTAACTAACTCTGTTAGTTAGTTGTTACACTGACATGTGGGTCCCAGTCGTCAGGTTTGACCTGGGCTGGCGCCTTTAACCTGTTGACGTCACCCCGACGTCATGCTGACGCAATAATACATTTTCTGGATTTAATCTTATTCAGGAAATTCCAGAAAATGCCCAAAACTTCTAAAATTCGTAGTAATTCAACCGTAACTCCAAATGAGATAAATTATATATGAAAAATTATCAGAAAAATCCAAAGAATCTGTTTATGCCATTTCCATGCATGTTAGAGCAACTTATGCCCTCTGTTTAGGACAATTCAATTAAATGACCATTAAGAGAGCACGTATGGAGATTGAAATTGAACCTAGTGTTCAAACCAACTTCATTTAAACTGCTGCTAGTTGCATTAGCTCAAACACATCCATTTTGCCATGTCATGACCATGCATCATATTGTCGCATTGCATTGATTGTGCTCTTTCTCTATTGCCGGTAATTGTTCCCTCTCGATAGACGTGGTTTCGACGATGAGTTCGATGACACCGATGAAGAACTATAATATCTTCAGAAGTGCCAGGCAAGCAAAACCCCCTTGTTTATTCCGATACAATCCCACTCTCTCGCTCCTGCTCTACTTTACTGCATTAGGACAACAACGATTCATCTGCTACTTGTTGCGGTAGTTGAACCCTTATCCTCTGCATGACCTGTCATTGCCACAGTAAATAGATGAAACCCACTAGCATGAGTAGGAGTTGTTTGAGCCCTAATGTGCCTACTCATTCATGTTTGTTTGTCATGCCTGCTACTGCTTAGAGTTGAGTCAGGTCTGATTCATCGGGAATGAATTGGAATGGTGTTGAACATGTCCTACTGTGTGTGAGCTAAGTGTGTGAACACGATTTGGTAAAGGTAGCGGTGAGAGGCCATGTAGGAGTACATGGTGGGTTGTCTCATTGAAACCGTCCTTAGGAACTGAGTTCTGTGTTTGTGATCCATGAAACAGCTACTACCACACGTTGGGCCCTGAAATATGACCCTGCTCGACTTACTGACCCCTCTCGCCCTTTGTCCAGGAGTTGCAAGTAGTTTCTGGTGTTTGTAGTATGCTGGGGGCCGCACGCAGCGCTGACCATAGGGGTGGGCTGTGTTGCGGTAGGCACGTGGCACGGTGTACCGATTCGCCCGTTTGGTGTCTCGGGAACCCTGCACACATCGTTTGGGGCTGTGAGCGAAACTCCGGCCGGATCTCCTCATGGATGGAACCCGAATAGGCGATAAACCTGGACTAGAGACTTGTGTGGTTAGTTAGGTCGTGGTCTACACCCACGTCGGCTTTCGCTTGAAGTCTGCCGAGCACATGTCGTGTGCAGACGCTAAGTGGTGGAAACATGTGTGAAGAAGTACACCCCTGCAGGTTTAACATCATCTATTCGAATAGCCGTGTCCGCGGTAATGGACTTCTGGGTTGCCTATAACAGTTCATAGACAAGTGAAAGTGGATACTCTAAAATGCGCAAGATAAGCGTGAGTGCTATGGATGGCCTTCTCGTAGGGAGACGAAAGTGGATCCATAGTGGTGTATTGATATGGTGAATATGTGGACTCGTGTGCGCCACCTCAAAAGAGTTGCTTGTAGTCATAGTTCGGGATAGCCACCAAGTCAAAGCTGGCTTGCTGCAGTTAAACTCCACCACCCCCTTTTGATACTGCTGCATATGTAGATAGTTCTGATGTAAGTCTTGCTGGGTACATTTGTACTCACGTTTGCCTATTTGATGTTTTTGCAGAGAGACTTCAGTCTCGCTAGTAGTACCGCTTGGACTTCGACGTTTAGCTTGATACCTCAGCTACGATCTTGTGCCCTCGGCAGGATCTAGTAGATAGTCAGGCTTCTCAGCCTTCTTCATTTGTAGTTGTCTGTACTCAGACAAGTTAAGCTTCCGCATGTGCTTTGATTTGTATGCTCTGAATGTTGGGTCATGAGACCCATGCTTGTAATATCTCGCTCCTCGGAGCCTAATGAATAAATACTTTGAGTCGTAGAGTTATGTTGTGATGCCATGTTGTATTTACTCATATCGGGCATATTGTGTATATGATTGAAATGCTTGGTATGAGTGGGATCCGACTATCTAGTTGTTTATCCTTGGCAGCCTATCATATGGGGAAATGTAGTCTAGTGCTTCTGAGCGATAGTGGTCCGCTACAGCCCGGTTCACCGGAGTCCTGCTAGCCCAGCACTACTGCTCGGAACACTTGACTGGCCGGCATGTGATTCACGTCGTTCCTGTGTCTGTCCCTTCGGGGAAATGTCACGCGGTGTTATCCGGAGTCCTGCCTAGCCTGCTACAGCCCGGGTTACTGGAGTCCTGTTAGCCCAGTGCTACAGCCCGGATTTATACGTTGTTGACCGACATGCTCGATGTGATTCATGTATGCCTGTCCTCATGGGTTAGTGCCGCCTTGGGTTCACGACTAGCCATGTCGGCCCGGGTTCTCTGTCATATGGATGCTAGCGACACTATCATATACGTGAGCCAAAAGGCGCAAACGGTCCCGGGCCAGGTAAGGTGGCACCCGTGGGAATACCGTGTGTGAGGCCGCAAAGTGATATGATGTGTTACATGCTGGATCGGTGTGACTTAGGATCGGGGTCCTGACAGCGTTGGTATCAGAGCCTGACTGCCTGTAGGATTACCAAGCCAAACTGGTCGAAGTTGTGTCCAGAAATGCTTTAGTTATGTAGGGGAATTGATTGTGGAAGGGAACGTAAGGCTCTTTTTATTCCTTTACCTTATGCCCTTCTGATCTGAGTCATCCTCTTCGTTTCTACGGGGGTTAAGAACTAGGCCTTCTCATCTATCTATCAGGATGACGAGTTACTATGATAGAGACTTATAGGATTGTTGGATTCGAGCCCTGTTCAGTTTCTACTACTTTTAGTATGTTGTCAGTTGATCTCAGAACCTTGATATTGTGATGTTGAGTGGTTATGCCACCATTTTGCAGGATGTCTCAAATCATTTTGAGCATTTACAGTTGTTATGCTGTCCGAGTCATCCCAGGTTTCTAACTAGTCTGATGCATTTGCAAATCCTTTCCTTCCATTCCCGATGTCCTTTTGGTCAGAATAAGCAACTAATCGGTCTGTTGAGGTACTCCGTTGCCTTGACATATATGTTGGAGCTATTATTATGACCCGAGGTGTCTTAGGGAGTCATCTAGTAAGCTAGCAATGCTATGTGTTCCCAGTGTGATAAGTCTGGCCATTATTCTCGAAAGCATCCCGTGATGCCGTTTAGTAGTAGGTATTCTACTCCTGGGTTTTGAACCCGAGATTCACCCTACTTACCTCATGTCGATAGTGTTTGCTAGTTCCTTTAGGATATTAGTAACCTTTGCATTAGTCCTCGAGGTCCGTGGTACTTCCTTCTTCCAAATACTATGAACCGCTTATGGCAGAAGTTCTTTGAACCAAAAGATCACAACCAGGGTGTTCTTGAGGAGTACTCCATTCATATTGTGACTCTGCCAGTTCTTTCTTTCTGCATGGGTTATCCGGAAGAAACATGTTGAACTCGTTCGACATGCTAACCTATGCATCCACAACTCAGAAAGTTATATGTTCCTTGAGTTGTCCCTCTTTAGTTGTTTTCTGACCTTCGACTATCAATTGATAGTCAGGAGTAATTGAGCATCCGTGTTATCGATGTTTATTATTATTGTGGTCTGTCAAGCCATTCTATTCCGGAATGACTAGGAGAAACAAACTCCAGTACCTTATCAATTTCTAGGATTGGGTCAAAACAGTTGTATTCCGCAAATCAAAATGCCAATCCAGCTTTTGATTCTGTTCTACCCTGAAGTATTGCCCTCTTTATGTCTGGGATATCATAGGAATTGCACAACACCCTATGAACTCTTGATACAGTGATACTTCTCGCCATCATCGTTCATTCCTCGGTCTCCGTGTTATTGTAACCAGATTGCCGACAAGTGAATTGTGCTGTGTGAAATCAATACTCTGAGCAACTCATTGCTTTGTAGTAAATGGACAATATTCTCATTCTTAGCGTGTTGGTTACTAAATCATCATCCTAAGATTGATCGTGCTACCTAGTCCTTATTTCTGGTGCACTCTTTGATCAATGAGTTAGGATTTCAATCCCTTGCTTAATTGATCACATCATCTTGCTTCGGAAGCAAGATTGTTCTCGAGCTTAGAGACATATCGGTGGTTCATGATTTTCCGGATATCTTCACGGAAGTATCACCAGGTCGTCCCTTGACCGATATGTTGAGTTCGCGATCAAATTGGTTTCATGCAAACCACCCCTTCTCCAAGAATCTGTGTTGGATACCCCTGAGCTAGTTGGCTAAGCTAAACAACAACTTGGAGAGTTGGAAGATGAAAGCTTGTCCAACTTAGTTCGTTCCAAGGGATACCTTTGTGTTCGTGTGCTAGTTGAAGAAAGATGATATCTTGATCGATTGTTCCTCGTGATCAGTTGTTGAATCTATTGCCTTGTCAAAACTTTGACTTGGGTATGGGCTATTGTCAAGTCAAATCAGAACCAATGATGTTCGTAATGTTGTCTCACCCGTGGTTGATCCCTCGAGCACACACCATTACATCTTTTGGTCTGACCAATGCTATCACCGTGTTCACATGATGGTGGAAGTCCAGTGATATGGAAATTCCGATGAGTTGTTGTTGAGCCCATCAGCAGCATTTTATCTCCCCCATGATTCATGTTGAACGCTACACTAGTATTGGAAACTTTATAAGCATTACCTTCGTGTTTCGTTCATGAAGCCTATGCTTGGATGGAAGAAGTAACTTCCTCGAATTCATGTGCTTTAGGTGTAAGTTGCCGACATGAATTTGAGAAAGGTTTGTTCTGCTTCCTGGAATTGTCCCAAGTCAGTCATGCATATGTGCGAAGTATTCTGTGGTCTGGAGACTTGCAACCTTCATTCTATATGTGTTCCTAGCACACCAAGCCACTGATTGATTTGTTCAAGGTGAAGAAGTTCCTTCCTAAGAATCATGACTTATATTAGGACTTCGTTATCCTCGATGATGGTTCCCCACCTGAACTCGGTAGTGTTTTATTATAAGACTGCCACGTGGTCACGCTTGTCTAGGACAGTGTGTTCACAGGTGCGTAGCAAAACTTGCTCATGTTTTGGAGCTTGCTACCGTAGTTCATTTCCCGAGAATCTCGCAACGTCATCTCGCCGATTTGTGTTGCAAACTTTCTTTTCCAGACAGGCTGTCTGAAATATTCTGTTACCAACCAGATCTGAATTTCAGGCAGATATGATGGTTGGAACCTTTTCCAAGATCTATTATGTAGGTCCCGACAAGGTTGATGTCTGGCCGACACACCTAGCCGGAAGATCTGTCATTGTAGTATCTTTGACCAGCTTTCCATGAGGATCTCGTGCGACTTATTATAGAAGTTGTTCCTTAGGGATCCTTGTGCTCTCAGTGTCTTCGATGATTCCATAACCATTGAAATATTGGAAACACTCTCGACTGTTGAGTTTTCCCCAGTTACCAGAATCATTCCCAGCATTTGCATTTTGTTCCCAGCTTGCACCTCAATAGTTGTTGTCCAGGATCATATTCAGGAGTGGACTTGTCATGGTCCCCTCCATTCCCGGTGATAAGCAAAAGTCATCCATTGTGTTGTCTTCAACAAGGTAGTCCACATCATCCAACCTAGTCCGAGTATGCCATTACTTCGAGCTCTTTCAAACGATCGTTGTGATTGCCTTAGGCTGGTATAAAGAATTTCAATGATCTTTGTATCAAAAGTAATTCCTTTTGCCACTTAAGGGAATAGTTCTTCGAGTCACCTTCCCTGAGGTGCCCCGTTATGGATCATGGCAATTTTTCCTCGCTACCTTGTCACCTCGTCAAATTGTTTCTTCCGTCCCTCCTCATGCATGTTTTGCCTCTCAGTTCGAGAGATGGTTCAATGTCTCACTCAAAGAGTTGATCCTGAGTTGTCCGATCTTCAAGAAGATCGATCCTTCTGGAGTTTTCTGTTTCCTCTCATTGTCATGTTAGTTGGAGTTCTTAGAGCAAGACATCGAGACAAAGATGGTGATCGAATCAACGCTCTTATGAGGTGCAACCTGGATCGTGAAGATTATGTTGGTCTTGTGCCCCCTCTATCTTCTTACCTCATGTCTTGAATCTCGGGACGAGATTCTTGTTTAGTGGGGGTGAGTTGTCACAGCCCTAGCCTTGGCCTTGCTTGTCATTGCATCATCTTCTTGCATCATGTTTAAATTTCTCAGAAACTTGAAATGGGGATTGTTTCAAACCCTAGCATAAAAGGAAATCAATAGGTTCAACCAAAATATTTTTAGTGAACCCAAAGTGGTGTTCAAAATGTTCATCATTTTTGGAAAATACTGGAAACAGCACCAGAGGTGATGCACATTTTTCCATGACATATTTGGTCACTGAATTAAATCATATTATATTTGCATTTGGGCATTTAAATGCTATAAAATATTTTAAGTGCTCCAATAATCATAAACTAAAATGTTTACTGTTGGATATATTATAAACAGTAGCCATGATTAGTTTCATGATTTTTGGAAATGTCTTAGCATTTTAATTAAGTCAAAACAAATGCAAAAGAATTAGAAAACATTAATAAAAATAGAAACTAAAACAGACAGAGAGAAGCCCACCTGGACCT
Organism: Aegilops umbellulata; assembly: GCA_032464435.1. NCBI lineage: Eukaryota > Viridiplantae > Streptophyta > Magnoliopsida > Poales > Poaceae > Aegilops > Aegilops umbellulata. The sequence continues at coordinate 355,428,063 of CP136059.1, read as the reverse complement.
TACCTGAAGCCGGCCCAGCTACTGTTTCGGCCCAGCCCACCACCGCCTGGCTCCCTGTCGCCTTCCTCCTTGCGCCAGTGGGCAGGGGCGCGTGCCCGGCGCGCGTGGCCACACGCCGGCCACCTCCTCCCTGTCTGGCTGCCTCCTCCTTCCCCTGGCGTCTCCCGTGACGCCACGCACCCCCTGGACCGCCCCCTCTCTCTCCCGAGCTCTCCCCCCCCCTGCACTCTCTCCCTCCTTTGTTCTCTCCACCCGAACGGGTCCGTCGCCGCCGACGTGCACCACCGCAGGCACCGCCTCCCCCTCGCTGCTCTGACCGGCCAAGAGGCTCCGCCTCGACTTCCTATTTCTTCCACCCCGAGCCACGCCACCGGGGGAGCACTGCATCGCCGTCGCCATCGTCTTCTCCCTCCTCGGGCCACCGAGATCGCCGGCGACCTTCCGTCGTCACCAGCCCCTCCCCGAGCACGCCGAGGCCTCCGTTCAACTCGCTGTAAGCTTCTGCGTCTTTCCCCTTCCTTCCCGGGCTCGTTCCTGTCCTGTAGTCGCCGATTCCACCGGAGCCGCGAGCTCGGCTCGGCCGGCCATGCCGCCGCCGTGGCCACCGTCACCTATAGCCACAGCTGAGCATGTCACCGTGCTCAGTGCACCCCCAGGAGGCCGTAGCACCCCTCTGCGCCCCTTGCCGTGCCCGTTAACGCCGTCTCCGTGCACACCCGAACAACGGCCGCCGCAAACCTCGACGCCGGCGTCATCTCCGGCCACCCCCGCACACACCGCTTGCTCCACTCGGCGCGCGAGTTCGCCAGCAGCACGTAGGTGCCCTCCGCCGGCCTTTTGGTCGCCGGAGAAGGAACCCCGACGCCCTCCGTCGCGTCTGTCCTCGCCGGCGTCAAGCCGCCGGTGGGTTTGACCCCGCTGACCCGGGGTTGACCTTGTTTGACCCCAGGGTCACTGACGCGTGGGCCATGCCACTATTTAGTTTAGGTGTGAGTTTAATTAGCACTAATTAACTTAGTTAATTAGTTGACTCACTGACTAGTGGGCCCAGGCTCTAATTAACCTAGGTTAGTGCTAACCTAACGCTAACTAACTATGTTAGTTAGTTGTTACACTGACATGTGGGTCCCAGTCGTCAGGTTTGACCTGGGCTGGCGCATTTAACCTGCTGACGTCACCCCGACGTCATGCTGACGCAATAATACATTTTCTGGATTTAATCTTATTCAGGAAATTCCAGAAAATGCCCAAAACTTCTAAAATTCGTAGTAATTCAACCGTAACTCCAAATGAGATAAATTATATATGAAAAATTATCAGAAAAATCCAAAGAATCTGCTTATGCCGTTTCCATGCATGTTAGAGCAACTTATGCCCTCTGTTTAGGACAATTCAATTAAATGACCATTAAGAGAGCACATATGGAGTTTGAAATTGAACCTAGTGTTCAAACCAACTTCATTTAAACTGCTGCTAGTTGCATTAGCTCAAACACATCCATTTTGCCATGTCATGACCATGCATCATATTGTCGCATTGCATTGATTGTGCTCTTTCTCTATTGCCGGTAATTGTTCCCTCTCGATAGACGTGGTTCCAACGATGAGTTCGATGACACCGATGAAGAACTATAATATCTTCAGAAGTGCCAGGCAAGCAAAAACCGCTTGTTCATTCCGATACAATCCCACTCTCGCGCTCCTGCTCTACTTTACTGCATTAGGACAACAACGATTCATCTGCTACTTGTTGCGGTAGTTGAACCCTTATCCTCTGCATGACCTGTCATTGCCACAGTAAATAGATGAAACCCACTAGCATGAGTAGGAGTTGTTTGAGCCCTGATGTGCCTACTCATTCATGTTTGTTTGTCATGCCTGCTACTGCTTAGAGTTGAGTCAGATCTGATTCATCGGGCATGAATTGGAATGGTGTTGAACATGTCCTACTGTGTGTGAGCTAAGTGAATGAACACGATTTCGCAAAGGTAGCGTTGAGAGGCCATGTAGGAGTACAGGGTGGGTTGTCTCATTGAAACCGTCCTCAGGAACTGAGTTCTGTGTTTGTGATCCATGAAACAGCTACTACCACACGTTGGGCCCTGAAATATGACCCTGCTTGACTTACTGACCCCTCTCGCCCTCTGTCGAGGAGTTGCAAGTAGTTTCTGGTGTTTGTAGTATGCTGGGGGCCGCACGCAGCGCTGACCATAGGGGTGGGCTGTGTTGCGGTAGGCACGTGGCACGGTGTACCGATTCGCCCGTTTGGTGTCTCGGGAACCCTGCACACATCGTTTGGGGCTGTGAGCGAAACTCCTGCCGGATCTCCTCATGGATGGAACCCGAATAGGCGATAAACCTGGACTAGAGACTTGTGTGGTTAGTTAGGTCGTGGTCTACACCCACGTCGGCTTTCGCTTGAAGTCTGCCGAGCACATGTCGTGTGCAGACGCTAAGTGGTGGAAACATGTGTGAAGAAGTACACCCCTGCAGGGTTAACATCATCTATTCGAATAGCCGTGTCCGCGGTAATGGACTTCTGGGTTGCCTATAACAGTTCATAGACAAGTGAAAGTGGATACTCTAAAATGCGCAAGATAAGCGTGAGTGCTATGGATGGCCTTCTCGTAGGGAGACGGAAGTGGATCCATAGTGGTGTATTGATATGGTGAATATGTGGACTCGTGTGCGCCACCATAAAAGAGTTGCTTGTAGTCGTAGTTCAGGATAGCCACCGAGTCAAAGCTGGCTTGCTGCAGTTAAACTCCACCACCCCCTTTTGATACTGATGCATATGTAGATAGTTCTGATGTAAGTCTTGCTGGGTACATTTGTACTCACGTTTGCCTATTTGATGTTTTTGCGGAGAGACTTCAGTCTCGCTAGTAGTACCACTTGGACTTCGACGTTTAGCTTGATACCTCAGCTACGATCTTGTGCCCTCGGCAGGATCTAGTAGATAGTCAGGCTTCTCAGCCTTCTTCATTTGTAGTTGTCTGTACTCAGACAAGTTAAGCTTCCGCATGTGCTTTGATTTGTATGCTCTGAATGTTGGGTCATGAGACCCATGCTTGTAATATCTCGCTCCTCGGAGCCTAATGAATAAATACTTTGAGTCGTAGAGTTATGTTGTGATGCCATGTTGTATTTACTCATATCGGGCATATTGTGTGTATGATTGAAATGCTTGGTATGAGTGGGATCCGACTATCTAGTTGTTTATCCTTGGCAGCCTATCATATGGGGAAATGTAGTCTAGTGCTTCTGAGCGATAGTGGTCCGATACAGCCCGGTTCACCGGAGTCCTGCTAGCCCAGCACTACTGCTCGGAACACTTGACTGGCCGGCATGTGATTCACGTTGTTCCTGTGTCTGTCCCTTCGGGGATATGTCACGCGGTGTTATCCGGAGTCCTGCCTAGCCTGCTACAGCCCGGGTTACTGGAGTCCTGTTAGCCCAGTGCTACAGCCCGGATTTATACGTTGTTGACTGACATGCTCGATGTGATTCATGTATGCCTGTCCTCATGGGTTAGTGCCGCCTTGGGTTCACGACTAGCCATGTCGGCCTGGGTTCTCTGTCATATGGATGCTAGCGACACTATCATATACGTGAGCCAAAAGGCGCAAACGTTCCCGGGCCAGGTAAGGTGGCACCCGTGGGAATACCGTGCGTGAGGCCGCAAAGTGATATGATGTGTTACATGCTGGATCGGTGTGACTTAGGATCGGGGTCCTGACATATATCTTAAATGGTCGCACAGGAGGTATTATAATACTTGCAGGCACAAGTATAAAAAGCTTCTACAAATTTATCAAAACATTGTTTTACAACAATATATGCTATTCGAACATAGTATCCTTCGAGCACTGCGTCTCTATTAAACGAGCGCCTTGCGGAACTTCCTGAAAATAGTGCTCGGCAGGTACTCGACTTTCGTCCGAGTCTTGGGATGCAACAACGGTGGTCTCCATCTCCGCCCAGTATGTCTTGACACGGGCAAGAGCCATCCGCGCACCCTCTATGCACGCTGACCTCTCCGGCCATGGATGACTCATGACATACTACATGGCGAGTCCGGACAACCTATTTAGCTCGGCCCATTCGGCCAAACGATCGTCTAACGACAGTGGACGCTCTGGATTGTGGAACTGCGACTAGAAGAGCTTTTCCACTTCGTGATCTTCTTGATCCCGGAAGTGTTCGGCCGCATCTGCTGCACTCGCTGCCAAATCCAGATAGGTGTCTGCCGTACTCCACATCCGGTCTAATGAAGCATGTTTAGGATCACAGAACTTCCTCCGCAGCATAAAGGGCTTTCCAGCCGCGATTTCTCTGCCCTGACGTAGCTCCTCCTTCATAGCTCTCATCGCAGAGCGAGCATCCTTGGCATCGGGAACGGCCTTCTCCAGGTCCGTCTGTTCCGCCCGGTCTTCTTTTTCAAGAAGCGTGCAACGGTAAGCAGCGCTCTTCAGCTTCACGGCCATCTCAGCCATTTCCCTCTTGCTTCGGCAGTGAGCAGCCTGTTCGGCTTTCAGCTCTTCAATTGCCTTTCCGGAAGCCGCATCACTTTTCCTTGCTTGCTCCTTGGCTCGGGCAAGTTCCTCCCGAAGACCCTCAACGGCGGCAGCACCATCTGCATCAAGCGCACACGTCGTAAGATACTAGCACCAAGCTCCTCTTACTAAATGCCGCCGGAGAAATAACATACCTTGTGCCTCGTCAAGCCGCTTGTTGACAAGCGTGATGTCGGCATCTGCCATGTCAAGTTGCCGCTTTAGCTCGGCAAATTCATTAGTCCGGCTGGCCAGCAGACACTTCGCCACCTGCATAGGAAAGGCGACATATTATACCTGGGATTATGATCCTCCGCGCGCCGTCATTTTTGACAACGCGCAGAATCTCAGGGGCTACTATCTATACAGGTCACATCTTATATACACGAAACTGTCAAAAGGTACATCATTTTGCGTACCTCAAAACCTGTCAGCAAACTCCTGACAGCCTCGTGCAACCTGTTCTCCGCGGATGCAATCCTCTCAATCACCGTACCCATCAACGCACGGTGTTCTCCCAAGATAGACGCTCGCCCGAGCAGATCCTTCAGCTCCTCCGCCCGTGCACCAGACTATGTCGGACTCGCCCGATGACCTTTTTCGAAGGCCGGACAGGGAGGGCTTTGGGGGGCCATACGGCTACCTTCCTGCCCTACCGGATTCAGAGAAACCCTCCATGACGACACCTCGGGGTCGCCCGCCTCACAAGGCGGTACGGCAGGGGGAGGCGTGCCGCTCTCCATCATCTCCAGAAGAAGATCCCCTGAAGATGAGCTCTGCTGAGAAAGGCTGAGATCCGAACTACAAGGTAAAATTTCGGTTATTTTCCTCAGAAATAAAATGGGGATGTCTCTCATTTTGAAATCCCCTCTTTACTTACGGCTCGGTGGAGGGTTGATCCCCTTGGGGGCACAGTGCGGCCGAGGCATCCTCCGGCGCAGGACCCTCTGATGAAGATTTCTTCCCCCGCTTTGAGACCATGGTTTCTAGGTCTTCAGAGGCCGTCCTCTTCTTCCCATGGGTAGAGGAATTCTCGATTCCTCCTTTTCTTACAGCCTCCTTAAGGGAGGCGGTAGCTTCCTTGTTCCCCCTTCGCCTTCTTCCAAAGGCATGACCTCCAGCATTCTGGTTAACAAGGGATCCGGCACGGTCTCTGGGAGGGGGGCTGGACACCTGATTAGCTTCGTTTCGCTATCCACTCCTGCTTAAGGGACAGTTCTTTTAAGGACAATTTTATGATAAAAATATGGATAGAGTGTCCGGGTACGGGGCTACTTACTTGAGTATCCAGCGATTGCATCTCAGACCTGCGTCCTCGGTCAAGTCCGGACGCATTGCTTGTGATCTGAAGAACAATTGGTACATCTCCATGGGCGTCGCGCCCATAAAATGTTGGAGAGCTCGTGGTCCCTCCGGATTGAATTCCCACAGGCGGAGGGGGCGACGTTTGCAGGGCAGGGTCCGGCGAATCAACATGACCTGCGCTACTACGACAATACTGATGTTTCTTTCTAGGAGATCTCGGATACGGCCCTGCAGCAAAGGCACATCCTTGGATGGCCCCCAGTCCAGTCCTTTATTGACCCATGACGCTAGCTGTGGTGGGGGACCCGAGTGAAAGGCGGGTGGCGCCACCCACTTGGTGCCCCTAGGAGCGGTGATGTAAAACCACTCTTGTTGCGATAAGCTGGACTCCTCTTGAAAAGAGCCCTCGGGCCATGGAGCACCAGCACTTTTGCTTATAAAAGCACCTCCGTACTCCGCGTACCGCCCCTCGATCATCTTCGGCTCTACTTTAAAAGTCTTGAGCCACAATCCAAAGTGAGGAGAAGTGCGGAGGAAGGCTTCGCACACGACGATGAACGATGAGATATGGAGGATGGACTCCGGAGCCAAATCGTGAAATTCTGGCCCATAATAAAACATGAGCCCCCTTATGAAGGTGTCCATAGGGAAGCCTAGCCCCCTAAGAAAGTGAGACATAAACACCATGCTCTCACCGGGCTTGGGAGTAGGAATGACCTGCCCTTGAGCAGGCAGCCTATGCGAGATTTCACCGGACAAGAACCTGGCCTCTCTCAGCTTCAGCACGTCCTCCTCCGTGACAGAGGAGGGCATCCATCGGCCTTGAAGGTCGGATCCGGACATTGTCAGAGGTCCGAAGCACCTGAAATCCGGAGCCTTGGGTGTTGGAACTCGAGGCGAAGGGCGAACTCATTTGAGATTGAAAGAAAGGAGTAAGGCCTTGGTCTCTTTATAAGAGGTCCAATACCGAGGGCCCTCCTCGTGATCGTTTGAGACTCGCCTTTGATCGAGAAAACATACCAACGGGCACGACTGGGTTACCCACGTCTGTATTGATGAGAATCCCGCTAATTAAGGGGACACGATCTCTGCTTCGACGAAGACGTGCCAAGGAAACCGCCTCGCTAAACGCGCTGAGGTGGGATAATAAAACGATTCGAATACAGGCTTGGCCGTGGTGTGATGACACGCTATGGAATATGTCAGCATATTAGATTTGTGTAAATATTATTCTCTCTGTGGCAATATGTGGAAACTTATTTTGCAGAGCCGGACACTACCCTTGTGTTCAAAATCTTATATAAAGTACGTGGAGGAGGAACCCGCCTTGCAATGCCGAAGACAATCTGCGCGCCGGACTCATCGTCATTGAAGCCTGGTTCAGGGGCTACTGAGGGAGTCCTGGATTAGGGGGTGTTCGAATAGCCGGTCTATACCTACGGCCGGACTCCTGGACTATGAAGATACAAGATTGAAGACTTCGTCCCGTGTCCAGAAGGGACTTTCCTTGGCGTGGAAGGCAAGCTTGGCGATACGGATATGTAGATCTCCTACCATTGTAACTGACTCTGTGTAACCCTAGACCCCTCCGGTGTCTATATAAACCGGAGGGTTTTAGTCCATAAGACGAACAACAGAACAACAATCATACCATAGGCTAGCTTCTAGGGTTTAGCCTCCTTGAACTCGTGGTAGATTGTAACATCCCAAAATTCTAAATTTTAGAATGTTATAATAAATAGATAGATTTGATTGATTGTCTGAAAGTGAGTGAATTCAAAACTTTTTGAAATTTAAATGAGAGCGAATAAAAGGACTTCCCAAACTTTCATTTTTGTTTTTATGATCTCCGTGAATTCAAATTCTTTTCACCACAAAACCCCGGAGAGAAGATGACATGACTTCTTCCATTTACTTAAATGACAAGGGGTGTTGAAAATATTTGAATTCCATTTGAGAATATTTCCAATTCTGAAACTTTATGCAACTCAATGATTTTCACGAGAGAAGATAAAATGACTTCTTCAAATTATATAAAATATGAGTTGGGAGTTCAAAGAATTAAATTCAAAGTCCTTTTTGAATTTATTTTCAATTTGGATTTATTTGAGTTTTATTCAAATTTATTTTCTCCAAAAATAAAATTTATGGAAAATAGGGTAACATGATTCCCTACATCGGAAAATTGGAGATAAATAAATTTGAATTCATTTTGGTATTTTTAAAATGATTTTATTGGATTGAGGTAATAGTATTTACGTTACTTTATATATGTGATTTACCTCTGTTATAAATCCTTCGAGTACTGTGTGTGTCAGCATACCGATCTAGGGATGACACGTAAGCACAGAGACTTGTCCCATTCGGGTCGGGTCGCTACAAGATGGTATCAGAGCACATGTTGACTGTAGGACGTGACACTAGAAACTGGCAAGCCCATAGGAAAGATTTTTCTCTACAACTTTCTTTTCAAAAGGATCTTTCACCTCTCTTCTCTCCTGAGCTTATTCAAAAATTCCTTTTAGTAAGACCATACCCCTTTCCCCTTTTTGACCACACGAAGATTCGAGGAATGAGACCACTTCAAGAAGAACAAGATATCGGACAACTAAGACCATTTGGAATGAAGAGGATTTTACCATACATTATGATAAGGAAAACTACAACGGTTGAAGACTCCAAGGACTAGGAGAATTTGAAGGCTCTGAAGAAATTCACAGATTTGAATGACCTAGGAAGGCTACCGTTATGGAACTTGGCAGACTATGGAAGCTTTCAAGACCCGATATCAAGGTGTATCGGAGAAAGACCGGAGCATGGAGAGTTAAAAACTCAAAGTTCTGTCAAGGAAAACCCTAAGGCAGGAGATATCAACTATGGAGAGATAGCTCATGGAAATAACAAGGGCAGAAACACAGCTATCGAAGACGTTATCGCCCACTTATGCTATTGCCATCGTGCTGAGTTAAGCATGCATATGCATGGAAGGATTGGATGGTAGAAGGCTGATGGAGCACCTATCAGCAAGATGAAGTTTTAACTCTAGCCAGTGTATCACCAGGATCTGGAATGTTACATCAAGAAGTTAAGGTGGACTTACAGGAAGCCGTATTTTGACAAGGAAGTATTTTGAGAAGAACTCCGGACCCAGAAGCTGAGAGTAGCCAAGCTGAAGGAGCAAAACCTCGAGATATAGGAGATTCGTTAGTAACTGAAAGACAGTAGGAACGTGGTTCATACCAAGATTTTGAAACCCAGAAGTTTGGAATGCAACTCCAGAAATATTGAAGGACGCCACGAGAGACTTTGCGTTAACAGAGATGATCTGGCAAAAGAACTTGAGAAGGTCAAGCACGGTCGAAAGGAGCCCTAATGGGAATTTTACAAAGAACCTGCGATGAAGGAAGAGGTGGAGGACACACCCAAAGAGAAACCAATTAAACCCTGCACCAAGTCTTGCTATTCATGTGGAGAAGAAGGACACATCTCCCAGAATTGTACGAAGGGGAATCTAGTAGAATTCCCAATGGAGGAAGTAGAGTATGACCCACAGGAAATAGAAGCCCTGATTGGAATGGAAAAGTCCAGGAAGAGAAGTAGATTGGACTCCAGGAAGGATCTGAGTCATGTTACCTATTATAGGTGCAAGGAGTCAGGGCACTACCTCAGCAATTGCCCAAATAGGAAGCCAAGGACCCAAGGAGCTTATATAATCACAAGGAAACCTTGAAACTTGTCAGAAGTAATATGTTTCCGTTGTAATGAAGCCGGTCACTTTGCCAAAGATTGTCCGAAGGAGAAGGAGACTTGTGATAAATAGTTGAGTTTGTAACAGAAGAAATATAGTAGTAGTAGTGAGAACATTTTCCTTTATATTGAGGTGTTGAGTTGAGGCATGTAATGGAAAAACAGGAGATTGTAATAATTGAGAAATCAATAAAGTTAGCAGTGTTGGTACTGATTTGGATTTTATGAGTTACTCTATAAGGAAAGATGTTGACCATTTTCGAGGATATGAGATATATGGTCTATGGATGAGTTTGTGTCATTTTAAGGGTGATAGTACCCTGTAAGAACCGTTGACCCCTGGAAAAAAAATAAGGATACTCCACTGAGTGGATTTCGAACAAAATGACTACTAGTTTTGTCTCGATATGTGTGATACCCCAAGAGTGTGGGGGATGAAGTTGGAGACCGTTAGTTGTTTGGACCAAATGTGATCAAGGAGTCAGAAGAGAATGTTAAGTTGATTCGAGATAGACTGAAGGTAGCTCAGTCCAGGCAGAAGAGTTATGCATACTCAAAAACGCAAGGAGGTAGTCTATGAAATTAGAGATAGAGCATGTCTTCGTGTGTCCCCTTTTCGAGGAATTAAATGATTTGGGGTTAAGGGAAAGTTAGCCTTGAGATTTGTAGGACCATACGAAGTTTTGGAGCGTATGGGAGAAGTGGCCAACAAATTGGAGTCACCCGAAGAACTGTCAGACGTTCATGATGTGTTTCACGTTTCCCAGCTGAAGAAGTGCCATGCAGAGATGGCCAATATTCCCCTGTAAGGACGCTTGATCCTGGAAAGGATAATGATGTTCTACGAAGTGGAGTATGGACTTCATAAGTATAAGTTTTTATCTCGGTATGTGGGATATCCCACGAGGATGAAGAGATGAAGTACTATTGGATATAAAGGAGGTATGATGTTGGAAATATGGATCAATGGAAAATCCATGATGAGTCTGAGTAATCATGTTCTAGTTTGGTGTCAATAGAAGGAAGGAAGACAGTACAATTGGATGGATTTAAGTATGCTTGGAAGTTGGAAGTTGGCTGTTGGACTAAGGATCCGTTGCCCCGATGATGAGTTCCAGGTTTGCAAGTGATGAGATGGGCCATAACCCACAGGCCCCAGGATCTGCCAGGACGCAATCACACCCTTGCTGAAAGAAAAACCCTGGAGGAAGCTATGATTTTATCGATAGACGATCTTATAGGAGTTTACGCAAAACCTGAGGGTTGGGAAGGAACGATAGATGTTTGTTTGGCTTGCAGAATCAATGGATTTATCCGAACCTGGTTCGTTGACAAGAGAAATTCTGCAATGCTTGTGAGGATGACTGAGTGTTAGAATGCGAGATTCGCTAAACCGTATACAAGGTAATGATTTGGGTGCGGGATGGATTGATCACCATATCGACTTACTCTTATTATTCGCCTTGCTATGTGGGATGGTAAATCTGAGTGACTTACCTATAGTAGAGAGACGACGATATTAAACCTTGTTTGAACCTTAGATTGGTATAGCAATTTTCCCCTTGTACAAGGCACCTGTTGCCAACCGTAGGTTATACGGTGAGGATCAACCAGACCCATTTCCTGCAGGAGAAACCATAAATTGTTGACCACCATGAGATATCGATAGTTGTTTAGTTGTGGCGCCAGACCCGTCAGCACAGAAGACCCAGTCTCGGAATAACCTTACCAAGATGAAAGACAAAAGAATTCAGGAAAAGGTTATGCCACTATCGGAAGAGCCCGGAGAAGGAATTACCCTTACGATCTGAGAAGACCGACACCGTCAATAATATGGATGGAGTATATGAGTTTTGATGGAACCGTAACAAGGTTTCTAAGGGTGGTAGCACCCCAGACCCCAGTGATGATTTGATGGATTTGGAGAAGACCCCCAAACCCTAACCTTTTCTTTCTAGACTCTCCGAATCTCGAGGACGAGATTCATTTTAAGGGTGGTAGGTTTGTAACATCCCAAAATTCTAAATTTTGGAATGTTATAATAAATAGATAGATTTGATTGATTGTTTGATTGATTGTCTGAAAGTGAGTGAATTCGAAACTTTTCGAAAGTTAAATGAGAGGGAATAAAAGGACTTCCCAAACTTTCATTTTTGTTTTTATGATCTCCGTGAATTCAAATTCTTTTCACCACAAAACCCCGGAGAGAAGATGACATGACTTCTTCCATTTACTTAAATGACAAGGGGTGTTGAAAATATTTGAATTCCATTTGAGAATATTTCCAATTCTGAAACTTTATGCAACTCAATGATTTTCACGAGAGAAGATAAAATGACTTCTTCAAATTTTATAAAATATGAGTTGGGACTTCAAAGAATTAAATTCAAAGTCCTTTTTGAATTTATTTTTAATTTGGATTTATTTGAGTTTTATTCAAATTTATTTTCTCCAAAAATAAAATTTATGGAAAATAGGGTAACATGATTCCCTACATCAGAAAATTGGAGATAAATAAATTTGAATTCATTTTCGTATTTTTAAAATGATTTTATTGGATTGAGGTAATAGTATTTAAGTTACTTTATACATGTGATTTACCTCTGTTATAAATCCTTCGAGTACTGTGTGTGTCAGCATACCGATCCAGGGATGACACGTAAGCACAGAGACTTGTCCCATTCGATTCGGGTCGCTACATAGATCTACTCTTATATTACCCATATCATCAATATTAATCAAGCAGGAGTAGGGTTTTACCTCCATCGAGAGGGCCCAAACCTGGGTAAAAACATCGTGTCCCCTGTCTCCTGTTACCATCCGCCTAGACGCACAATTCGGGACCCCCTACCCGAGATCCGCCGGTTTTGACACCGACAATGACCACCTCCGGCAGGGTGCCAGAGAGGGCCTAGATTGATTTCTCGTGGCTACAGAGGCTTGCGGCGGCGGAACTTCCAATCTAGGTTTCTTTCTGGAAGTTTGGGTATATATGAGAGGTGTTGGCGTCGAGAACAAGTCAGGGGTTCTGCGAGCTGTCCACAAGGCAGGGAGGTGCGCCCAGGTGGGGTGGGCGGGCCCCCCACCCTCGAGGGAAGCCCGGGACTCTTCTGGCCCAACTCTTTGATTCATTGGCCTTCTTCTGGTCCAAAAATAAGCTCCGTCAAGTTTCAGGTCAATTGGACTCCATTTGGTTTTCCTTTTCTGCGATACTCTAAAACAAGGAGAAAACAGAAACTGGCACTAAGCTCTAGGTTAATAGGTTAGTCCCAAAAACCATATAAAATAGCATAAAAATGCATGTAAAACATCCACGATTGATAATATAATAGTATGAATACTTCATAAATTATAGATACGTTGGAGACGTATCAACGCATCACATGCGCGTAGAGCAGAAGAATTGTTTGCGATGCACACACTTTTTCAAAGTGAATGGTGTCCGATCACACTGCGCGCCAAGTTTCCCTCCACCTTTCGAAAAACAATTCCTACCGCCCAAATATCTAATTCTTGCCCCTCCCCACCCCCTTTTTCTCTACGACCACAAGCAACATTTCCCCCGTTTCCTCCTTCCTTCCTTCCTAAGCTATAGACGCTTCCTCACTCTCGCCATCTCGCATCTGACCGTCGGAGATGCCATGGTCTTCTTCAGTGACCTCTGCATCAGGTCCTCGACCGATGATGACTCTGTCACCAGCCGGGTATGCATCTCTCCTTTCTCTCCTGCCTGGGCTTAGGATTATGATTTTGAATAAAGGATTTTAATCCGATGGCCGATTTGAGCCATTTCTTCCTCTTGTAGTTCCCTAGGACCATCACTTGCAAGGAATGGAAATGGGTAGCTGAAGATCTAACCACTCAGTGTCAGCATCAATCTCCATGCATGAAGTTAGTGGCTTTCATATCTATGGACAGTGGGAGGAAGATTCTGGCATGTGCAAAGAAGGTTACCCCGCTTTTGTTGTTATAAATCATTTGTTAGATGTGATTCAGACACTATCACTGTGATATGTTATTCTAGATGTGATTAATACACTATCACAGTTTCTACGTAGTATCTAAAAATGTTGTCATCTCATTAGTGGTGCCATGAGATAATTTTTTGACACCGCTTCAGTAGTTTGTGCAACCAACTTTGCTCCACACATCCGAGCAGCCAAGTAGTAAAATACTACTCCCTCCATTCCACAATGTAGTGCGCCCGCGCTTCCCGAGATCTTAGTTTGACCATAAATTTAACCAACGAGGCCGCCTGCGGTGGGAGCAAAATTTATACCACTGAATTCGTATTTTTGTTACGAATTCAGTGGTATAATTTTTGCTCCTGCCGCGGTCGGTCTTGTTGACTAAATTTATGGTGAAACTTAGATGTTGGGAAGCGTGCGTGCACTACATTGTGGAATGGAGGGAGTAATACTTTATGGCACGTAAGAATTGGGCATTAGAGCAACTAGGTGCTCTGAAGTCCGGATCCCTGAATTTTTCCTCTGGCATCGCCTCGGCGGTGCAGGGCACCGGTTCCAAATGTAGCAACAATTGATTTGACACCACTTTTGGACTAGACCTTAGTGCTATTAGTTCTATGTTATTAAATTTGTGCATGTACATACATGTTAGTATTAATTTGATGTCATTCAAACACTGTCACTGTGTTGTTGCAGTTATATTTAGATTTCTCATAAAATGGTAAATTTATTATTTATAGTACATGACTAAGAACATGTAGCATTGTTGAAGTTGATTATAGGTTATGATGTTCTTGAATTTGGTTGTTGTCTCAGTAGAAATTAATTCATTTACACATTGATCTTTTAGAGAAGATATGTCATAATTAACATGTTTTTTCAGTTTTTTAAAAAATATGTATGTGGTGATTTTCGATGCTTGTAGAAACTCATTTTCCCTATAATTGTAACTGATTTAGTTTTCAATATTATAGGATGAACGGAAGTGTTCTTACCTGGAGTGCGTTGATCAAGATTGGTCACTGTCTTTGAAGATGTGCCTAGCAAAGCTCTGGAGCATTTATGAGGAAGAAAACATAGATAGGCTTAGAGAAAATATTATCAATGCTGAAGAATATTTCAAGATACGGGGAAACAAAGAGGAAGATGGAGAATGAGCTCAGATTTTTTAAATTAGACTTTGCTAAGATGGTGTTTGCGAAGAAGGAGGCATTTTCTCTGTTGGTCAGTGCAAAACAGGTCCTTACTAAACTAAAATTAGAGGTAGAGAAGACGAATTTGGCTGATCATGCATCAGTCGATCAGGGAAATGAATATATTGTTCTAATATTATGCTCAACATACTTTGTGCTTATGAAGGTGAACTAGCTATATGTTGTATTATACTATCTTCACGTAGCAATTGTACTGTGATGTTAAAATATATTTGTGTGCCTATGAAAGCGGTAAACAGCTATTGTTCGATATGAAATGTGAATTTGCTTAATATTGGAAGTTTTAGTAGTAAACAAATAAACCTGCTAAATGGGTCTTGGAACTTTACAAACGTTTCTACCAGTAAAAGTGTGTGTGATGGATAGCCAAGTTTTCTTCATCGAATCACGTGCGATATACTTGAATAAAGCAAATGGTTAACGGGGGCAAAGCGTTTGTGATCGCTACATGTATCACACATGAGGCTATTCAGAAAACTATGTGGGATGTCAAGACAGTCTCCCACGGCTTCTCCTACGAAAGCGTCTACGTTATCTACCTCGATCGCACACGGAAGGAAAATTATGTGTGATGTAGATATGAACGGAAACATTTGTCTGCGATTCAGTGCGTGGGATGTACATATGAATGGAAATGATTGGACTTTTATAATCATCTACGATGGCTCTTCCGGTCGCACACGAGCTCTTTTTATCCCGCGTGTGTGACCGGAGAACCTTTCGCCGACAGTTTCTGGGTTGTGTGGGATGGAACCCCCCCCCCCCCCTATAACAAACACAGGCAAGGTGGCGGTGTAAAAATTTGCCACAGAAAGGGGTTAACAACTATTTGTATAGCAGGTCGCTGCACAAGTGGTGGCTGGTGATGCACAAGGTGAAAAGAGGAGACCGCCTGAAGATGCCCGGTTCGGCACACGTGCAGGGGAGCCTCAACCTCGCAGCTTACCATGAAGAATGGTATGTGCAACCCCCAGGCCTGTTTTGTCTATAGGTTCATCTGGGTTTTACTAATCACAATTTTCTTTCTTTTGAAAATGAGAAGAACAGCCTCAGGCCAACATCAACATCATGTAGGCATGGAAACTTGGTCATAGAGGCAAGGATGGTGCAGAATTCTGTAGCACGTCGACCAAGGTCAGATATGGGTTTTACGAAACCCATTTCAAGGAGGCCTATTGGGAGGAGTCTGATCCTATGTTGCAGGACCTTGATCCCTTGGTGGTCATGAGGGCAGGCCTAAGGAAGAGGAGCGGCCGCCACTTGATCGGCGAAGGCGTGATCTCCATGTCCTCGCATCCTAAGATATCTAAGAAGCGGGCGCAAAGCACAAGATGGAGTCCCTCCATAAGGAGTCACCCGACAACTCAGTCCGCTGAGATTTCAAAGCTCAACGTTTGTAAATTTCATATTTGCCATTTTCTTTGCATTCATTGTGTTGCAACCTATATGTAAAGGAACAACGTGTATTACAGGTCGTGCTAGAGGCATCTGAGGCCATACGTGCAAGAGTCGCGATTGAAAAGGAGGCACAGTTGTAGGCTGAAGTGGTGGTTAGACAGAAGCAGGCCACCGAACAGAAGGAATAGATGAAGGCCAAAATCTGGAGAGGGAGAAGATCCAGGAAGACTTAGTAGTTAGTACTTTCCCATATCGACGCATATCCATATTAACCAATTGACCAACTTTGAATAATGTTGACATGTCGACCCTCGTCCTTTTGTAGGGGTTACGGGCAATGTTGGCGATGATGATCAGAGGAAACCCTCCTCCTCCTCCAAAATCGTCGTGATTTGTTGACCATCGTCCTCCTCCTATGTTCTGAACTTGTTAAATAGTTGTTTCTTATGTATTATGTTTGTTGATGGATTGGGGTGAACTTGTGAACTATGTTGTTTTGAACTTGTCAGGAGCTAAGTTGTGAACTTGTTGGTATATACGACTTTAGTCCGACCGTCACGTTGAGTTATCTATATATATGTCACACCATGTACACTTGATATGTTTTGTGATATTATGTCAACAATGTATATGTGTTGTTTGTCGATTGCAGAGACTTAGGACAGAAGAATCGGTTCAGTGTTGTACTGGCACTCTTTTCTGAGTACAACACTTGTGTTGCAAGGCTTTGCCGAGTACACATCTTTCCCGAGAACATAGGCACTAGGCAAGACATGCCACGTGCGAACAACTGAGCACACATGAAGATGTCTGCCGAGTACATTATCGGGCGTGCTCGGCAAAAATTTACTGCCTTGAAAAAAGTATTTTTGGAATTAGTTGCCGAGTACGTAATTATAGAATCTCGGGAAATGTGGACTGTACGTCATGGATTGCAAACGGCCGTTCCACGTGGCTCGGTGATACGTCTTCAACATATCATAATTTTTTATTGTTCCATGCTATTACATTATGTATCTTGGATGTTTTATATGCATTTATATGCTATTTTATATCATTTTTTGGGACTAACCTATTAACCTAGTGCCCAATGCCAATTGCTGTTTTTTCCTTATTTTTGAGTTTTACAGAAAATCAATACCAAACGGAATAACACTTTACGATAATTTTTCTTGGACAATAAGACAACCATGAAGGTTCGGGAGGAGGCCAAAAGACCCACGAGGGGGCCACAAGCCTTGGGGGTGCCAAATATTCCCCCTATACCAGAGGGCACACCAAAAATACTTTTCCGCCGCCGCAAGCTTCTGTTCCCGTGAGATCCCATCTTGGGGCTTTTTCCGGTACTCTGCTAGAGTGGGATTCGATCATGAAGGGCCTCTACACCAACCTTGTTTCCCATTCGATGATGTGTGAGTAGTTTACCACAAACCTATGGGTTCATAGCTAGTAGCTAGATGGCTTCTTCTCTCTCTTTGATCTTCAATTCAATGTTCTCCTTGAGGTTCTCACTCATAGGGAAAAGCCTAGCAGTAGCGCTGGTTTTGGCCCAGCAGTACCGCGGGGTGCCGCGCTACTGATAAGGCGCTACAACTAAAGGTTAGAAGTAGCATGGGTCTACACACGCTACTGCTATAAGTACTTAGTAGTAGCGAGTTTTTCGTAACGCGCTACTAGAAAGTAATAGCAGAGCGCCTCTGCGCCCACGCTACTACTATTATTGCGTATTCTATTTGTTTTTCATTTTATGTCATACTCATACACCATTATACAAGTTTTCATACAGCAGCAATTTAGAGATTGTTTTCACGTCATAATGAGTTATTACATCACTTGGTGAAAGAACTGTGGACTAGTTTCAAGTGGATGGATCCATCCACTTGAAACTAATCCGCGGTTCTTTCACCCAATGATATAATAAGTCATCACCATCGTCATCATATCATTAACAACTTATCATCATAATACATCATTGTCATATAACACCTCCTCGTGATCATCATTTTCATCAATGAGACATCATATAGCAAGTTGGTCGTTAGCCATAATCACAACTCCTCATCATCATCAACTCTAACACATTGTAGCACATAATAACACATTGTACCCAGGACCTACTCCTCTCTCATAGGACCTACTACCCTCTCTTAGGTAAAATAGCATAAAACAAGATAGGCCCTGACTCTCCATTATGGAGAATGGAGATTATCATGTCTCCAATTCTTGCGCTTCGCACAATGTTGCTTCCAAGTAGCTCCCTACGATTGACCATACATTTTTCCAATCTTTGATTGTCATGTCTCCATAGGTTTTAGAAATCCGGAATGAACAACAGTCGCTAGTAGAAAACGAGGCTTTAATCCCGGTTCGTAAGGGCCTTTAGTACCGGTTCTGGAACCGGCACTAAAGGATGGAGACTAAAGCCCCCCCCCCCTTTAGTCCCGGTTCAACACGAACCGCCACTAAAGTCCCACCACGTGGCACGAGCCCGCGCCGTGGTATGGGGGACCTTTAGTACCGGTTGGTAACACCAACCGGTACTAAAGGTTTTTTTATTTTTTGGAAAGAATTTTTTATTTTTCGCCGATTTTCAATTTTCTGAATTATTTGATGATTTAGTCTCTAATCACCCCTCATAACTGCTCAAGTGTGGATCACTCATTCCAAATCGTCTAACTTCCCGGCCGGTCATCCATCCTCTCCCTACTCCAGCCTAAGCACGCTTAACTTCCGAGTTCTATTCCCCCTAGTTTCCAAGTCTACACTTGTTGTTTTCCTCACAATAGTAAGCTGTCAATCCTATTAACCCTCAGGAGTTTGGCTTGAGCATGAAGTCACACGTTTCACCATTTGAGTTTGAAACTATTATCCTAACAAAATATTTAGTAACACTAATATTTCTTGAATAAGTAGTTTGACCATAGTTTGACCAGATTTGACCAAAATTAAAAAAACTAAAATAATTATTTACTAACCCTAATATTCTGGAATAATTATTTAGTAACTCTAATATTTCTTGAATAAGTAGTTTGACCACAGTTTGACCAAAATTTTAAAAAAAATTGAGCATATCTTTTTTTCCTTTTACAATTTGAGGATTCTGAAAATTTGCAAAATGGCCTACTGCGGTCAAAATCTGATGCGGATTTTTGTGGTTAACGTTTTGATATATTATATGTTTTTTTTTCTACATCGTATGCAAAAGATATGGTCGTTTTACTTTTTCATCACACTTTTTTTTTCAAAACATGTCCAAAATAAAGTTTTTTAGTTTTCCTAACTAGTAGATGTAGTAACATAACTACATCTCGAAGGATTTCAATTTTTGAAGTTTTTATCATTTTCTTTTGTTTTTTTTTCAAAACTGAAAAGGCGATGCACACAGGGGGGGTAGAGTTTGAAAATTGCCCTTCAATCCCGGTTTGTGTCTCCAACCGGGAGTTAAACCCCTTTAGTCCCAGATTGTGACACAAACCAGGATTATATGCTAGACCTTTAGACCCGGTTTGTGTCACGAACCGGTACTAAAGGTTCGCCACGAACCAGTACTAAAGAGAGTCGCCCGCCTAGCCGTTGAACGACACTAATGGTCACATTAGTGCCGGTTGAGTTACAAACCGGGACTAATGAGCTTCACATTAGGTCCTTTTTCTACTAGTGAGTGATGTGTAGGATGACCTGGACGTAAGCTCATAACATCAAGGCGACCTTTCAGAAACATCAGGTGGGGCACACAATCGTTCAGGATTTTCTGTTAAAAAACATAGTAATAACTTCGTAGTTAGCAATGTAGTTGAGTTTTAGAAGAACTTAAGCAAAAGATGCACGGATGTCATAATAGTAAAAAAATCTTACCATGACATCTCCATGGATGTTACCGTAGTTCAACACGTGCACTAGTGACACGTATTGACCATAATGTGCAGGAGTTCGATAATAGATATTGTAATTCTCAAGATCATTAATAAAAGAGATCAGATGATTTTTCTCCTGATAAGTTAATTCTGAGTCATCGGTGTAGTAGGTTCTATCTACCATCTTCCACACATTCTTTGTAGAATGAAAATAAGCTATCAATGAAAATAAGATGTCCACTATTTTGAAATAAATAATATAAATTACTTAATAACTATGTTTGAGAAACTCAGATAGCGGTAGAATTGGAAGCGTATCAACAAGGATCCAAATGTCCATATTGTCTTCACCGATGTCAAGATCACCAAGATCCATGGTGACAAGCATACCCTCATGAAAATCATACGTCCGGCAAAGTGCTTCCCAATTCTAGCAACCAAAATGGGTTATGCTCTGAGAATTGTATAGATTTACATCAAAATCCATACCATGATGGGTCCTTAGGTGAATTATCTTTGTTTCCGTACTTACATGATCTTCAAAATCCATCCTCTCCAAGACGTAGCGTCTTGCAAGGCATGGGAGAAGCTAGTCGAATTGTAAAAGACAAAAATTACACATTGAAGAAGCAGAACTCGTGCTTAATTACGAAAAAAACACTTGTCATTGCGTACCGTTTCAACATCGAAGGTCTCCTGGAGCTTAATGCTGAAGCACCAACCTTCTACCAGGTGAGGCCTGTCGCAAAGACCCTGGTCGTCGCCGCACCAGTCGTACTCCGCCGGGAGACTTTCGTTGTCCCACGACGACATCGAAGACATTTCCTATGTTCATAATTCAAAGATTAAACTTGTACAATTAAATATATATATATATATGTATATATATATATATACTACAAAAACTAAATTAGATCATTATTATTCATCAAGGGTTAACTATCGGTCTGTCGAGCCTTTTCTGACATTTGCGATCGTCGGTGATGGTTGTTACTCCTCCTTCCCCTAGTGCATAACAAAGGTGTAGCACAAGGAGAAGAAGGAAAAACGACCCCCACGACAACAGTTGGGATTCTTCGTCCTCTCTCATATATGGTGGATACACTCCCTCACTGTTTTTTCGACCATCGGTGATGGTCATTATTCCTCCTTCCCCTAGTGCATAACAAAGGTCTAGCACAAGGAGAAGAAGGAAAAACGCCCCCCACGACAATAGTCGGGATTCTTGTTCTCCCATATATGATGCAGACTTTCTCCCTCACTCATTTGTTGACTGTCATGTATGGAGCCTCAATAGACATAAAGTTAACCTGAAATGTTGTTTAATTATCTTTCTAGAAAATTCAGGCCACTCGATATTTCCTACAAATTCTAGCACAAGTCATGTCAAAATTCACGGAAAAATCTGGCATGAACTTTGCTAAAAAAGGACATATCGAGCGCCTGAAATTTGCCAGAACGGAAATTAATCAACACTCCGGCAAAACATAGGCCACTCAGAGATGTTACCTACAAACATGGCCGGCCACTTGGGCAAGCACATATCCTATTTGAGCAACACAAGATATACATGTTTACATCTACATCATATGAGCATTCAAACTTGATGGTATTTGCATTTCAATTGTTGAAAATATGAACAAAAACATTTCAAAATATCTTATAGGACTCATATTGACATGGAGATTTGGCTGGTCACACCTCGCGGTCGGAGGGGGTCGGTGATAGGGACGACGGCGGGGATGATGGGAGGGGCTCCTTGATTTCTGCAAAAACAAAATATAAGCAAAAACATTATTATCCTCATCTTAGGACTTAGTGAAACCCTATAAGCTATCAACTAATCAAATGCATACGCCTTGCATAGTGCTCTCTAATTTGAGCATTAAAAATAGTTGTAGTTCTCCAATATGAGCATCCAATAAGCAAAACTAAATCATAAAATAAATTAGTATTCAAACTAGGATGCACTCATAAGCAAAACTAAATCATCTCTTGCATCCGTACATCATCGAATATTATCACTAATACATCTCAAATAGTATCATACATATAACATCAATAATACAGCTAGAACCCTAGCGGGTATCGGCGCGGGCGGTGGACAACCAAAGAGAAGGAACCATCACAAGATTATAGCTCAAGTGAGATCCCTGAAGAACCTGCCAGGTATTGTCAAATCTGCCCTCCAATGCAACCATGTAGCCACGGACGTGCTCGTCCTCCTCGTTGACATAGTGACGTACCACCTCTGCGGGGGACGAAAGCCTCCGCATCGTCACTAGCCCACGCGACCGCCACCAAAGAAGGTTCGGGTCAACGACGGGCTGGCTCCTCACCAAGCTGCGTCCCTGGAAGGTATCACCTCCCAGTACCAGCCCGGTGGAGCTCAATCCCGGACATGGCCCCTCTGATAAAGCAAGCCTCCTCCGGCGAGTCGACGACAAGGATGCCGAATAGGCATCGTCGTCGATGCGGGAATAATTTCTTTAACTAAAAAAACAACAACAAATGTGACATGTTCAAAATATTACATGTCCACTTTCAAATGAATTAACCTAGAATTCTGTTAAATACACCTAAAACACCTAAATTCTATTAACTACACCTAATTAAAAACCTACATTTTTAACATGGTTCAATCATAACTAGGGTTCATACTACATTATTCTAAGATTAAACACCTAAAATACCTAAATTATATTAACTACACCTAATTAAAAACCTACATTTTGAACATGGTTTGATCATAACTAGCTAGGGTTCATACTACATTATTCTAAGATTAAACACCTAAGATCATAACCTACTACATTATTCTAAGATTTAACCTACATTTTTCAACTAGCTAGGGTTCAAAAATAAACTAGGGAGGAGAAGCAAGGAGGGAGGAGGAGTACCTCTCGGTGGAGGACGGCCGGCGCAGGGGGCGGCGTGGGAGGAGGGCCGACGGGGGAGGAGTTCGGCGTGGGGGAGGGTGGCCGGCGGGGGAGGAGCGCGGGCAAGGGCGGCCGGTAGGGGAGGACCGGCATGGGGGACGGCGACGGAGGCGAGTGAGAGTATGAGGGGGAGAGTGAGGTCTCGCGCGGGGGAGGAAAAAATGGGGGTATAAGGCAACCATAGCAGTCGGGTGGGGCAGGGAAGAGCGCCACTGCTAAGACCAATAGCTGTAGCGCTGGTTGTAGACTGGCGCTACTAATAAACGTAGCCTGCTGGCAACGGTATGGTAGTTATAGTAGTAGCGCTTTTTACCTGGGCCGCGCTACTACTACTTATATAGTAGTAGCATTCTTTTAACGCGCTACTTGTAGGTAGGAGCAACACTTTTTTAACCAACGCTACTGGTAAGCTTCTGTGTATAAGATTTTCCCTAGTAGTGTCTTGGAGACCTATTCGATGTAATCTTCTTTTGCGGTGCGTTTGTTGAGATCCGATGAATTGTGAAGTTATGATCAGATTATCTTTGAATATTATATGAGTCTTTTCTGAACTCTTTTATGCATGATTAAGATAGCTTTGTGTTTCCCTCCGATTTATCGATTCGGTTTGGTCAACTAGATTGATTTTTCTTGCAATGGGAGAGGTGCTTTGTGATGGTTTCAATCTTGCGGGTGTCCTCACCCAGGGACACTAGGGGTAGCGAGGCACGTATTTGTATTGTTGCCATTAAGGATAAAAAGATGGGATTTTTACCATATTGATTGGATCTAACCCTCTACATCCTGTCATCTTGCTTAAGGCACTACTCCGTTCTTATGAACTTAATACTCTAGATGCAGGTAGGAGTCGCTCAACTTGTCACGGACATGATGCCTATATTCATGATCATTGCCTTGGATAGCGTCATAACTTTGCGCTCTTCTATCAATTGCTCAACAGTAATTTGTTTACCCACCGTATGCTTTCTTTGAGAGAGAAGCCTCTAGTGAAACCTATGATCTCCGGGTCTATTTTCCAACATATATTTTCATATCTATAAACCAAAAACCTAAAAATACCTTGCTGCAATTTATTTATATTTACTATATTTTTCCTTTTACTTATCTTTTATATCTATCTCTGTTAGATCTCACTCTTGCAAGTGATAGTGAAGGGATTGACAAACCTTTTTTGCGTTGTGTGCAAGTGTTTGTTAGTTTGTGCAGGTGCATATATTGGGGACTTGATTGTACCTCCTACTGGATTGATACCTTGGTTCTTAACTGAGTGAAATACTTATCTCTACTTTGTTGCATCACCCTTTCCTCTTAGAGGAAAAAATCAATGCAAGCTCAAGAAGTAGCACTCGTATTTGTCGGGTGCTGCATCTACGATCTCGGCATACTCTCTATAAGTCGAGTGCTTCTGTCTAAGCCAAGTATCTATGGCAGAGGGCTCGGCAAATTCTCTCATATGTCGTGCGCTAGTGTGTGCCGAGAGTCGTACTCGGCTTAGAAGTCTTTTGTAGTGATCCGTGTTACCACACTCGGCAAAGGAAAAAGTATAGTGATTTTTCCAGTACTGAACGCGAACTACCCATACTCATACCCTGGAAGATTTTATTCTAAGGATGCTAGATATGATAGAAAAGACCCCAAAAGTACTCCTAAGGTGCTTATCCACATCCACTGCTTATACACTATCTTTGGAACTTCTGCTACATCATCATGCTGCAGTGCAGCCACAGTGTCCCTCGGGCAGCGAATGCGACAGTAGAACCTGTAAGTGTGGCGCTCCAGGAAGGAGACCTCACTCTTGCTGTAGTGGACAATGTTCATCAATGCAGCATAAAGATGCTCAGCCTCCGTCAACTTCTTGCACAGATCATCCACCTGATGGAACAGGTACCCCAACGGATAGTAGTTAATATCCCTAATTTCCACATTGCATTCAACAACTACATCATGGATTACCATCATACAAGCCGCTTGCTCAGCTTCATGGATAGTTGCTCCTGCAGCCTCATAGTACACGTGAGGAACCCTGTCTGCTGGACCAAGGTTAACCTAAACTCCCATGATGTACAGTCCATCAAGAGCAGGCCTTCAACAGAGAACTGGTGGGGCAATACATAGCACTACCAAAAATTGCTCCAGAAATTGCTTGGTTGGGATATCAACAAACTCCATGCCTAGATTTGACAACACATATGACATTAGAAACAAAATAAAGAGAAACAAGCATAGCCACTATCCCAATACCAGAGAACATCTCCCTAGTCCTACTATATAATCTTTACTAGTACGCCCATGACCATACTCAAACCAACCAGTACAGGTTCCTATGCTAGGCCAGGGTATTATCAAGTTAGTTTGCTCATTTAACCCACGTTGTACCCTCACTTGTCCTGCTAAACTTGGTTTATACATGATTAACTAAATTGTTTA
This sequence comes from Aegilops umbellulata, assembly GCA_032464435.1. Taxonomy (NCBI): domain Eukaryota; kingdom Viridiplantae; phylum Streptophyta; class Magnoliopsida; order Poales; family Poaceae; genus Aegilops; species Aegilops umbellulata. The sequence goes on along the minus strand of CP136059.1, from coordinate 355,402,656 downwards.
GGTATAACGAGGCTCTGATACCACTAAAAACTGTCACGACCCAAAGGTTTGGGAATATAAAAGTGACAGCTAGCGAGTCCTTACGAATTTAAGCAGCACGTAACCACCCAAGGCATGAGTAGAAAACATCATATCACCAGGGTACAAAGGATGCTCTAGTTTCATGTTATTCCTTACATAGTAGCTTATACCATCAAATAGTCAGACTACTAGTAGACTAGTGTATCCTTCCACGTGCACAAGTATTCCTATACGGCTGCAGATTATTCTCCCACTTTTTTCAATGATTACACAAAAGACTCCTAATATAGCACCCTGGACTAGGTATTGATTATTCATCATGTCCCTCTTACTCCTCACCATGCCCACCTCCCGCACACACTGCGCACATCAGAGAGAAGAGAAGAAAAATAATAGTGAGTATGTTAGGACATACTCATCGAGAATATAAGTATGCAAGAATGAGCAGGTTACAAATTAAGCACACATAAGATAGAGATGGTTTGGCCGGCCCCTATTACCGCACAGGACCAAAGAAATCTACCAACTAGCACAAGCCTATAAAAATAACCGTCGTAATCTCCACCAATGGTAATACCTATCTCCTGGAATCACAACGCCGAGTCCCTTCTTCGTGTGAGGCATCTTCTATCTCACACTAGTACCGACTAAATTAGCCGCGTACCGACATTTTCAGGCATCGACCGCCCCGGGCTTTATATACCATACTTACCATGATCACGGCGATGTACGTTCTTAAATTACTTGAACACTATCGTTTGATCAATCTGTCAAACATTCATCAATGGTTTGCGCCATTATAATTATTGCTGGCGCATCACTTATCTTCATGTGTAAACACATTAGTGCTACTGAACAATTAGTTTATCAACATATATTAAGAATTTGGTTAAGACTAGCCACAATGGGTAGTAACATAGAGTAATAACATGCCCATGTTACTACTCTATGTTACTACCTCGTAATGGGAAGTAACATATGTGTAGTAACATGTAACACTTTATTTATTAGGCTATAGACTCATCTTACATTGAGATGTGTGATGTTACTCATACTAGTAGTAACTAGCTATGTTACTACATGCCTCTCTTTCTTCATTTATTGCTTGCCGCATCATCTATTTTATCTAGATATATGTAATGTTACTACCTATGTTACTTCCACTGTGGATAGTCTAAGAAAGAAGACTGGTATGCACAGTCTTGCCTTGACATGGTTCCTCAGTTAAATATGAGCTCCAACCTAATAAGCATCCTACTAACTCACATCAGCCTATTATCCTATTATTTCATGCAACTTGCAGGTGCCAACAGTAGAGACATGGACAGCTATGTGTAGTACTGGGATGTAACAGCTCCTTCGATAGTACTTGGCCATGTGAAGTGAGACGTGCATAGCTTGATTTAGTTTTGGTACTATTCAAGATTATTAGTTTGAGACGTGCAACGGCTTTGCATGCATGCTAGCTAGCCATGAGAAATATTTCTTTTCACAAGATATGTACTGTGCGACAGAATGGCTATTTACAGCCCACGGCCAATACACGAGAGCAGGACACTTGTTGCTGGTACCGCCTAAGCAAAGGTAGGTGGACTATATCGGTTTGACACAGGTCGGTTACTCAACCTTCTACACTACTCTACATTATTAGAATCGCACCCTACACCGAGTGTGCAAGGAACACTCGGCAAAGGGTCTAAAACCCTCGGCAAAGTCTTAACCGAGAGTTATACTCGGTAAAGACTACCCAGTGTACACCTCTCGGGCAAACAGAAATTTGTCGAGATTCAGAACACGGGCACTCGGCAAACTCTTTATCGAGTGTCAAACAGTGCCTCTTGGCAAAATAAAGTAACTCACAGACGGCAGATGGAGACGGAGGTTGCCACGTAGCGTCACTTTGCCGAGAGCCGCCCTCGGCAAAGCTAGCCAATAGGAGACGAACATGTGTCAAGCACCTGACATGTGAGTCCCGGAGAGCGAGCTGAGAACTAGCTTTGCCGAAAGCCACCCCCGGCAAAGAAAGTCAATAGGAAAGAGCCACCTGTCCAGCTCCTGACAGGCGGGTCCCGCAGCAGACGCCGAGAGCTGCCCTCGGCAAACATAGCCAATAGGAAAAGCCACGTGTCAAGCGCCTGATAGGTGGCTCCGACAGAATAGGCCGAGTGCCGTCTTTGCCGAGAGCCACCCTCGGCAAAGGAAGCCAATAGGAAAAAGCCATGTGTCGACCATCTGACAGCTTGATCCCACAACATACGCGGAACGGTTTCTTTGTCGAGAGTCGCGCTCAGCAAAGCCAGCCAATAGGAAATAGACACGTGGCTACCACCTGATAGTCGAGTCTGTAGTTTGCCGAGTGCCACTCTCGGCAAACCTTGTACCTTTTTCCGAGACCATGTTGCTCTCGGTAAAGGTGTCGGGCTTTACAGGTTGGTACATTCTTTCGAGAGTCCTCAAGGTTGTATGCTGCTCTAGTTCAAGAGTCTTTACCGAGAACCCTCTCGGCACAAGTTTTATTTCTGTGAGTCACTCACAGTAAAGTTTTGTCCATCAGTCTTTTTTTTCATCCCTGCAGCAAAACATATACAACATTAGTATACAGTGCATCACACATAGAACATCTCACATATAAGCATCATTGCACAAAAAAACAATAATTATCAAGAACATACCACATAAAAGCAATAGTGCATAAAAGGTGCAATAGTTGTCAATCACACTCGACTATGACAAGTTAACAAGCCTCATGATGCAATAGTTCTAAAGCACACACAAGGAAGAGTTTCAAACACAACATAACATGAAATTCACGCGGTTTTGGAGATCGGATTGGGAACATCAACATCAGAAGGCGTCATTCTGTTTGCTTCCCCAACTTCACCAACTTGAGATGGAACTACCGGAAAATTGTTCGGCCCTTGTGATGGATTGACCCAATAAGATTAATGCATATGGTAATGCCAAAAATGGTGATAGAAAGAGTTCCAACAAAACTCATAATGTTCCACTCTAGCATCGTTGGCATCTCTAGCACTGGTTTGCCCTACATGGAATAAAGATTGGTCCCATACATTGTAAAGACTTCACTAGATCATCTTGTGCCTTCAGCTTAGCCCGGTCTTCATCTCGTTCTTTCTCGGTATCATTCGGCCGGGTCTACAATATGGCAATGCAAATGTCATTCATGGTGAAATGCAAACATGCAGGATCATGAAGGATGAATGAAGAATCACTTACCTGAATTTCCTCAATAATGGCCACGGTATGTGGTACATGACGCTCTATGGTCAGATTAGAGCTAGTACTCATAGCACGGAGCGTGTTGACTCTCGGAAGGGAGGTTATGACAGAATCGACGTGAACCGCCATCCAGCCATTTGGTCTACCGCCTGCTGCGGCAATGGCTACAAGAAGGGTCAAACAGAACCACGTGAGGATCAACCTCTTGCCCGTACGTCTCCTTTAATTTTTTGGACCCACATTTCTGCCCGAGTTCCAACAGCAAACCAAATACGTTATCGTGGAAAACGAGTCTCTATCTTTGGACTGAATCAGAATCAGAAGAAAAGCAAGGCTATCCTTCGTTGCACACCTAATGGAAAGCACTGGCTAGATTTTCGATGAAGGAAGCCGTCTACTAACCGGAATACTACAGCAGAGGAAAAAACTAGGGACTTCGAAAACGAGGATAGTTTGCCAGGTAGGGATATCGTCACTAGTGCAGAACCGGGCTTTAGCGCCGGTTCGTGAGGGCCTTTAGTGTCGGTTCCACAACCGGCACTAAAGAGTGGGGACTAAAGGTCCCCCCTTTAGTACCGGTTCATCACGAACCGGCGCTAAAGTGCCACCACGTGGCACGAGCCAGGCCAGGGTGCGTGCAGGACATTAGTACCGGTTGGTAACACCAACCGATACTAAATGTTTGGGGGTGTTTTGGTATTATTTTTTATTTTTTCTTTAATTTTGTGTTTTCAATTTAATTTTGTGATTATTTTAGTTGTTAAATCAGTAGGTGAAAGTACCGCAGATTAGTTTCGACTAGATGCATGTGGATCCTAGCTAGCTAAGTGAAGTATATGCCATATCCATGTTATACTTGATCACTTAATTATAGGTGATCAAGTATAATATGGATATGGCATATACTTGATCACTTAGCTAGGATCCATCCAGCTGAAACTAATCTGCGGTTTCTTTCATAAATGATATAATAACTCATCATCATCATCATCATCATCATCATCATCATCATCATCATCATCATCATCATATTAATATTAATATAAAAACTCTTGCATCATATCATCAACAACAGTAAACTAGCTAGCTAAAAATCATCATAGTCGTCATTACCACTGTTTAATCATCATTGTCATTACCGCTATCTAATCACCACCAACACTAGCTTAAAGAAAAAACATTCACCTGTACCAGAAGCAAAGATATCATCGAGTTCAACATGGTCATGATATTATAAGCGTTCATAATTAACACCACAAAAGCAAATTACCCCTTTGAGATTAAGTTCAGGACGAAGAACACAGACATGAGAGGACAAAAGCAGTAAGAGCATGAACTAACTAAATCACTCCTGCTGCTCTCTCTCGGATAAAATAGCATAGAACATGTATAGCTCTCCTGATTCATCATACTGGAGCATGCAGATGAACCGTTCTCCTAATCGTGGGTTGCGCTTCTCATTGTTGCCCCTAGTACTTCTCTGTTGGGATCTTAACAATTTTGCTCCAATCTTTCACTATTAAGCATTAATCGCTTTTAGAAATCCTGAATGCACTCATGTGCAATGTAGGATATCTTGGCCGTAAGCTAACCATTGACATGTGACCTTTAGTCTCGATCCACTAAGGCACAACTGTCATCGGGAGTCTCTGTTGAAGAACATCGTATAGTAATTAATATTCTTAGCAATGGAAGTTTAGCAAAAAATAATGTATGCAAAAGATGCACTGAGGACAAAAAGTAAAAATCTTACCATCTTTCGTAAATAGATGTGACCGTAGTTTAATACGATCACTATCGGTCGCACGTTTTGAGTACTAACATTTCTAAGTCCAGAAAGAAAATTTGTCTTAATAGTATGAAGATCCTCAAGCCATGAAATATAATGACTTATCTCCTCGCAGTTTAGTTCAGCTCCGGGACAGTAGTAGGTCATGTCTACCAAACGCCGGACATGTTTGCTTGAATCGAAATAAGTTGTCAATGGAAATAAGTTGTCAACTATTTTTGAATAAACAATATCAAAGACATAAATATGGTTGAGAAACTCACATAATGGTAGAACTGGATGCGTCTGCACATCGACCCAGATGTCGATATTATCTTCAATATCATCTTGCGGACGAATATCAAAGGTGATTACCATATCAGGCTCAAATGCATAAGCCTTGCGTTGTGCTTGCCAAGTTTTGCATTCAAAATAGGTGTACGTGTCTGCATTGCATAATTTGACGTTGAAAGTATAACCATTCTCGGCCTTCAGGTAAACTCTCTTTACCTCCATAGTTTCCATAGCACTGAAACCTATCTTATCCAAGACAAAAATTCTTGCATGGCAGGGGATGCACTAGTAGAACAGTGAAAATTTAAAATTGTAAGTTGAAGCAAATGAAGCATATACATAAGTCATGCTTAATTACGAAAAAAGACTTGTCGTTGTGACTTACTGCATCCACTTCGAAGGTCTCATCCAGCTTGATGCTGAAGCGCTTATCATCAACAAGGAAATTTCTGTCGCACAGGCCGCGCTGATCTTCACAACATTCGCACTTAATGAAATCTTTTTCGTTGTCAGATGACATTTCCTATTAATTATATCATCAAATCTTAGATATCTACATTTTCTTACTAAAAATAAACTAGTTCTATTAATTCAACTAATTCAACTAAGAATTTACTAAAAATAAACTAGTTCTATTAATTTTCTAACTAAAATATATAAAGTAGCTATATATAGTAATATTTTAATTAAATCATCAAATCTCATATACGTAAATTTTCTTACTAAAAATAAACTAGTTCTACTAATTCAACTAGTTCAACTCCGCACATTTACTAAAAATAAACTAGTTATATTAATTCATCTAGTTCGAATAATCTCATATACCTAAATTTTCATACTAAAAATAAACTTGTTTTATTAATTTTCATAATAAAAATAAAGTAGTTATATTAATTCAACTAGTTCAAATCTCATATATATACCTAATTAATATCTAGCTAATTCATCTAAAATTGACATTAATATTTAACTTCTTTTCCGTATAATTCATCTAACATGCATTAATATTAATTCTAACACATTCTTATCTACGTAAGTCATCTAACATTAATCTAAACAACTGAAAACAGAAAATAAGTAAAAAAAAATGTGTGTGTGTGTGTGTGTGTGTACGTACGTACGAGCGGGGGGAGGCGGCGTACGGGCGGCGGCGCGAGACGGCGACGCGATGGGGGCGACGCGACGACGGGCGGCGGGCCGGGGGCGACGACGGGGACGGCGGGGATGACAATGCGAGACGGCGACGACGGGGGCGGCGGTGCGAAACGACGACGACGAGCGGCGGGGGTGACGGCGCGTGCCGGGGGCGGCGAGGGCGGCGAGCGATGGGCGACGACGCGGCGGCAGCGGCGATGTCGCGCGAAGCAGTTCAAGAAGTGGTGGTCGACGAAGCTGAACTTTTCGTAAGTGTCATATATATAGGAGGGGCCTTTAGTACCGGTTGGTGGCTCCAACCGGTACTAAAGGCCAATTTTCGCCAGGTGAAGCGGCGGGAAACGACCCCCTTTAGTACCGGTTCGTCCCACATATTAGTACCGGTTGGAGCCACCAACCGGTACTAATGGTTTAGTCCCACCTCACTGAGCGAAGGGCGGCCGCACTGGTTTATAAACCCAGCCGCGGCTGCTCCTTCGAACTTCTCTATATAGCAGGCTTCTTGGCCTAATTTCGGCGCGCTGCCCTGTGAGCCTGCTGGCCCTTCTAGGCCTGTATTTGCAAATAACTAGGTCTGGTAGGCCCACTGGGCAGCGCCCCAACAAATTTTTATATAGTTTTTTTCTTTTCTGTATTATTTATTTTCGGCTATTTATTTTTGAGTAATTCTTTATATAGTTTTTGTCTTTTCTGTTTTATTTATTTTCTGCTATTTATTTTCTGTATTATTCATTTTGTAGTGATTTTCAATTTCACCGTCATTTACCTTTCTAAACAAATCGGTAAATGACTCGAAAACAACAAATGATGTCAGAACGTGTTGGAAATTGATGACGTCGCTTTGAATGATGCATACTGAATGCAAAAATAGGCTGGAGTTCAAAAAAAAAACATTGAAGTGCCCGTGTAACAAATGAGTTCTCGTCCGAAACCCTGATACTCCGAAATAGATAGTCCAGTTTATACACGAGGTGCGTCCAGTTTTCGCCGTGAGCCTCTCTACTCTTTTGCACATGCTATGCGGGTGAAATGATGAAACCATGCCAAGTTCCAACATTTTGAAACCCTGATACTCCGAAATAGATAGTCCAGTTTATACACGAGGTGCGTCCAGTTTTCGCCGTGACCCTCTCTACTCTTTTGCACATGCTATGCGGGTGAAATGATGATACCATGCCAAGTTCCAACATTTTCAGAGTTCATTTTGTAGTGATTTTAAATTTCACCATCGTTTACCTCTCTAAACAAATCGGTAAATTACTGAAAAACAACAAATGATGTCAGAACGTGTTGGAAATTGATGACGTCGCTTTGAATGATGCATACTGAACGTAAAAATAGGCTGGAGTTCAAAAAAGTTTAAAAAACATTGAAGTGCCCGTGTACCAGATGAGTTCTCGTCCGAAACCCTGATACTCCGAAACAGATAGTCCACTTTGTACACGAGGTGCGTCCACTTTTCGCCGTGACCCTATCTACTCGCACATGCTATGCGGGTGAAATGATAATACCATGCCAAGTTCCAACATTTTCAGAGTTCATTTTGTAGTGATTTTAAATTTCATTGTCATTTACCTCTCTACAAATCGGTAAATGACTGAAAACAACAAATGATATCAGAACGTGTTGGAAATTGATGACGTCGCTTTGAATGATGCATACTGAACGCAAAAATAGGCTGGAGTGCAAAAAAGTTTAAATAACATTGAAGTGCCCGTGTAACAGATGAGTTCTCGTCCGAAACCCTGATACTCCGAAACAGATAGTCCACTTTGTACACGAGGTGCATCCAGTTTTCGCCGTGACCCTCTCTACTCTTTTGCACATGCTATGCGGGTGAAATGATGATACCATGCCAAGTTCCAACATTTTCAGAGTTCATTTTGTAGTGATTTTCAATTTCACCGTCGTTTACCTCTCTAAACAAATCGGTAAATGACTTAAAAACAACAAATGATGTCAGAACGTGTTAGAAATTGATGACGTCGATTTGAACGCAAAAATAGGCTGGAATTCAAAAAAGTTTAAATAACATTGATTATCATAAAAAATACATTGATTATCAATGATCTTTTTGTGTATAATCTGAATTGTCAATATGAGTCCTCAACGGTTTAGAAACCGGTGAAGACTCATATTGCGACCACAAATTCTACACATAAAGTTCAATGAAGACCAAGTGCTTGTGATAGTTTGAGAAGTAACATATTTAAGGTGGTAAAAATCTTGCTAGGGGAGCGAGGTGGGACTAAAAACAGCCTGCCACAACATCTTTACTACCGGTTCATGCCACGAACCAGTACTAAAGGTGCTGGCCGGGCCCCATCCTATTTGGTACCGGTTCGTGGCATGAACCGGTATTAAAGGTTCTCCCCGAATCGGTACTAAAGATCTCCTCCCGCCTAGCCGTTTGAACCGGCACTAATGGAAACATTAGTGCCGGCTCAAATGCAAACCGGCACTAATGTGTCTCACATTTGACCCATTTTCTACTAGTGCATTGTTCGAATTGAAAAAAGACAGGAAAGAGAATGCCCTCTATTACCTCAGTCGTGTGCTCGTAGGAGCTGAACATGTGTACTCTCCTATCGAAAAACATTGCCTTGCACTGGTGTTAGCTGTCAAGAAGCTACGGCACTACATGATAGCACATCGGGTCACGGTGTAGTTCTGCCTATCTGACCGGGCTTTACAGCCGATCCAGTCCCTCTCCGGGTGTCTATCCACTCGTTGTCAGATATTTTGTAATCATCCGACAATTATATGAGCAAAGTATTCTGTTGCCTAGCTAGAAATTTACAGAAACGTCTTCTTCCTGGCTACAGAAGCATACGGGACTAATCTACAGGTTGACCTTTCCTAAGCAATGAACAATGCCACACCCATGCGAAAAATCAAATCAGCAAGTAAACTTCAGATACTTCTGTATATAATTGAGAAGACAATTAAGGGAGCGTTCGGTTTCTCACTGCTCCTGTAACTCCGCTCCCAGAGCGGACGAGATTGCATCTTATTTTGACGAAGCTGGCAAAACCGAGCTCCACAACTCCTCGGAGCGGATCGATTCCGAACAGGGCCTAAGTTTCCAATACATGCATGTGTTTCTAGATCACGTTAGGCAGAACAAAACCTCAAATTCACAAGGTAATAGGGAGTTTACCAGCTCCCTCCCGATTACAAACCATTCTAACTTGTCCGCAGTGCGCTATCATTTGAATCCAAAAGCATCTTTTTGCAGTTTTAATAGGGGTAACTTGAGAAGTACGGGAATTACAGAGGAACTTTAAACTAGATATGTTTATAGTTCTATAATTCTATTCAATATGATGAAAACATTAGTGTGTATAGACAGTGGTGGCTTCAGGAAATGAAGGCCGGGTATTCACCCCAAAAATTTTTTTTGCTCTAAATATAGTATAGTATGAACCAAACAACAGACCACTAGCAATATATGAACAAAACAACACTAGGATTGCTCTCCACCTCAACGGAAAGAGAAGTTGGCGTGGATGTAGAAGATAATTTTCTTGCCTTTGAAGATTTGTCCCACAATTGAAATAAGGTAACATCCTTCTTTCTCATCTACATCACAAACACATAAAACAAAGTAAAATCAGTGGCAATGTGGCATGGACCGGTAAACATTGGACAAACAAGCAATTCAAAATTTCAGTTACTTGCAACCACTGAAAAAAGCTACAGATTTGTGGGAAAACAGAGGGAAACAATACCTTCAGTAGACCGGGGGCGGAGGTGAGCGTAAGGGCCGGGGTCCGCGGAGCTGGGGAGGCCGGAGGCGGACTGGCGCCTGGCGGAGCGCCGGAGCCGCGCCGCTGCTTAAGCCGGACTGGAGGGCGAACGGGCGAGGGCTGGCCGGCAGCGGCAGGGGAGAGAGAGGCGGAGAGCCTGAGCCAGAGAGGGCCGGCCGGAGAGCGGAGGGGAGGGGACCGAGCCACCGAGGTCCGAGGGGCGAGCCGGCGAGGGAGGCAGGAGAGGGCCGGCGGAGCCGGATCTAGGGGAGGCTGAATCGGGGTCGGGGGAGGGAGCTAGCAGTTAGGTTAGGGAAGGGGATCGATTGGAGGCTGGAGCTGCTACTCGCGCGCATAACCAGACACCGAGTCTGGTCATGTGCGTAGCTGCCGTGGCATATTTCCAGATTCTACCGTATAGCGTATACATATTATATGTAGTAATTTTTTTCAACGTGAAATTCTTGGGTATTCCAGGGAAGTCCCAGGAATACCCCAGCGCCGCCACTGTGTATAGATTACTTTGATTTTGTATTGTACTACTCCCTCCGATCCAAAAATATGTCGTGGCTTTAGTTATACTTAGTCCACCCCACCTTAGTTTTCTTTCGTCCTCCGCAACTGTCCATATTGTTTCTGATACTCCCATGACTGTACATAATAATAATATGATACCACGATCTGATCATGCACCAAGCTCCAAATAGACTCGGGTGGCCATAAGGGAAACATACAGGCATTCAGATGTTGGCATGAATTGTCGAGTACAGGCTTTGGAACTCCAGGTCCTTCAAACCAAGTAGTACCTCATGAACTGCACACCACAAAAACGTAGGAAATTACAGATGAGAACTACAACTACCAAAAAACAGTGGAAAAATGAAACGAGCTAAGTTGTTGGAAAGAGATCTATCAAGGGTACGACATACCAGTTAACGAATTTCAAACCTCAGAACATAATGATAGATTTGTAGTTGTTACAATCTCAATCTGGTAGAAACAACATGGAAAATAAATGAATTGGTCCTAGTAGAAACCAGGGACGAAATTTAATTTGATAGAAGTGAGGCTTGAATCATGGTTGACCGGCCCACCACCTCATGCCGTTAGTCAGTAAGATCCATGTTCCTTCAGTGGAAACAACATCCAGTTGATTAGATCATGAAATCAATGAACAAACAAGAAATAGTATAAGTCTCGAACTATATATGATATGTTATTCAAGATGAAAGCATACCCACCTACAATCTAGGAGAGGAGGTACAATACAACTGGGTACATGTACCCCATACTATACAATACAATTGTGATTATCACTTGACACCTCTCCTAAACTGACTGTTCAACCCAACTAGTTCAGTTAGCTTTTCAGGTATCCTGGAGCTAAGTTCGCTTCTATGAGCGCGCCCGAGCAACTTTGGGTTTCAGGATTTTCAGCTCCCTCTCCATTTACTTACAATAAGGAAAAAACATGAACAAGAGTGGTGCGAACGAGTTGTTCGGAGTATGGCTGTTACCGTTTTCTTCCCTTCTTTGGACTCCTTAGTATTGGATTGTCAATCTAAGTGTTAAGATTTCAGTGCAATTTTACTCGGAAACCATTTTTCTTTAATTTTTGAGGCATTTCGATTGAAAAAATGCGACCACCACAGTTTATTCGAACTGTTTTCCTACACCCCTAATTCCTTGGGACTTTTAGCTAGAGCAACTCCTTGAGAATTTTCCTTTCAAAATTGAGTTGAGATGCTTTCATACACTCCAATTCTATAGGCTTTTTTAGCAAGAACAGAGTCCTCGGATTTTATTTTATTTTATTCTACGCGGCAACTACATCATGCAATCAATAAACCTGTCACGACAAGTTAATTAAAGAAAGATTGGAATACCCTTCCAAGAAAAGAAAAAAGAAGAGGAACAGAAAAGAAAGCGTGCTGTTTTGTTTGATGTGTTCTCGATCAGTAGTTGTATACTCTTCATAATTTCTGAAAACCTTGATGATGGTGTGTATATACATGACTGAGTAACAGAGTACATCCAGAAATTAGTGAAGTTTCACCACAAAGACGAACATTCAAGGATATACAGTATATACACATTACGACAGAAGCAAAGTATCAAACGACAATGCAGCAAGAACATACTCCTATTACCAGAATGGTAGCTGCAATGCACCAGGTCTGCTACTGCTTCTCATTGCAGGACAGTTGCCCAAAGGCGCCCCTGATCGCCGCTACGGCTGCCAGGTACTTGCTCCTCTGTTGAAGGTACCTTTCTTCTCTCACCAATCGCTGTGCTGTGTCATCTAACCCGAGTAACCATTGCTGCTCTGAGCGATCTTTGACAAACAACCGAGCGACGACTAAGGAGAAAGACTCCGGAGAATGCATCCTGCTGAGCTGCCTAGCCTGGTCTCCCATTAGTTTCCAGCTGAGCTTGTCTGAAAGCATTGTCACGTCCTTCAGGTGTCCTTCCACCTGCTGCATCAGGCAACCCAGGTTACTTGAATCAGGCGAGTCTCTGTCTTTCAGTACCTGGACTCTTGCGATGACATAGGGCTTTGTTCTGACGACCTCCAGGACACGGAACCGGTCTCCGCCGACGCACGTCAGGAAGAAGCGGTCATCGACAAGCTTATCGCACTGAACGATATGGACCATGCATCCAACATCGGCCATCCTACTGTCTTTCCTGCTGGAGTAGATGATACCAAAGCTGTGGCCTTCCTGGAGTAGTAGTGTCTGCATCATGATGCGGTATCTGAACTCAACCGTCTGCAGCTGCAGCTTCTGGCCGGGGAAAACGACCGATTGGTGCAGGAGTATGGGGATCTCAGTATTCTGATGATCCTGATGGGACTGGACAACCTCGTCGGGGCCGCCACGCGGATTGGCTCTGCATTTCAGGACTGGTGAACTCTGAAGGCGATTCTTGGTGGCGATTCTTGCTTGCGGTCTTGAGTGAGGTTTTGGCTGATAACAATAAGACTTGGAGTTGGAGGGACTGAAGCTGCAACTGTCTGGCCTTGCTAAACTGGGTGGATCTTGCAGAGTCTTAAAGGCCATGTACTTGAATTCCTCTTTCAGTGATGAGCCTGTTAAGACATATCCACAGACAAAGAAAGTGATGTCTTCTGTAACCCTCTGGCAGCAACATGAGTGCCTAGTGTCCAGTTATATGGCTACTGAGCTATCTTCAAACATCAACGAGTAAAGGAAGTCAATTTCAGATATAAACACGTGCAACAGCTAAAAAATATTAAATCGACACGCTGAAGAAAATGTTAACACTCTCATAATATGCATGTTTCCTGAAAAGGCATTAACACTCCCATAATTGCAGTGGAAAAGCTCTGCAGCAGTTACACTAGAGAGTTGGATAAAAGCTTCTGCTATTTCCAAAGAAAATCGGTCCCTATGGAGCACAAATACTACTAATCATCTGACGCAAGTTTGTAGTGGAACAGATTCAAGGTGCTTCCTAGTAGTGCTACCCCTCCCTCCCAAAATAAGTGTCGTTTATTTAGTATAATTTGATACAATTTGAGGTATTATCTAACAGAAGATAAACGAAGAAAAAGAAACTAGTACTATTAACCCTGGCTCTTAGAGACGCAGCTCGCGGCACCAGTTTGACGGACCAGGTGTGAGAGAGAAGATCCACTTGAGAAAGATAGCAGTGGATGGATAAGGCGAGGAAAACCCGCTGGATCATATCTTCATACCATAGCCAACAAAGGAGACAGAACACGCGGAGAAGAAAGCGATCAGCATGCAGGAAGGAAGGGATGCAGCGCCGCCGTTTACCTTTTATGGCCTGGAAAGTTTCCAGGAGGAGCAGAGCAGCAGATCGGGGTCGGAGAGCAGCAGGGGAGGCGGCCGGCAGAGGGGGGAAGAGGATAGAGTGATAGAGCCTGCCACTTATATCAACTGAATATGTTGTTTATAAGTGGATTGCGAAAGCCCATTAGATCTAACCAATCTACTAGACCGGGGTGGGTGGTGGCCCCCACGCCGCACCTAACTGCCTGGCAGGTCGTTTGATTAAATTGTTATACTCCTTCCGTTCCACGACATGGTGCCTATAGATTTTTTGAAAAGCCAAGCATCACAAATTTTGATTAAATTTATGAAGAAAAACTATTTACATCTAGAATGTCAAACTTATATAATTAAATTCGTTATAAGATTAAGTTTCTTACTTTATATATTTGATATTGTAGATATAAACAGGTATTTCTATAAACATGGTTAAATTTATAAAATACAACATCTCAAAAGATCTATACGCACTACATTATAATAAACATTGTCAAATTTAATAAAGTTCGACGTCTTAAAAAATTTATGCGCACTACATTATAATAAAATTGATCAATTTTAATAAAGTTCGACTTCTCAAAAAATCTACACGCACTACATTATAATAAACTTGGTCAAATTTTCAAAAATTCGGCTTCTCAAAAAATCTATACACACTACATTATAAAATGGGGAGTACTCACCCTGAGATGATTGAGTTGATGCCGCCAAAATGCCCATATCACCATTTGTTTATCATGTAGCACCCCAACGCAACAGACAGCGCTTGTTATACATAACTTCAAGTAGGTAGCTAGCAGCAAGCGAACAACAGTGCGCCGCACATTGTTTGCATCGTACAGCTAGAGCTGGCACGCCCTTTTCTTGTGGATAAAGAGGTCTAGGGAGGGGGATCTGGACCGGAGTGCAGTCTTGCACTTGTCTCCTCGTCGGGACATGATTCAGATAAGATTAGCCAAGGCGGCATCACTTGCCGCACACGCACACGCTTGATCTTTCTTAGCCATCGTGCGTGCGTGGCTCTAACAAGAAACGGTTGATGGATGAGCCAAGAATTGGACATGACCATACTTAAAACCACTCGAATGGTTGCAGGTTTGACCACCAGACTGAATTTCTCATCATAATCTACCCCCTTCTTGTTGTGTAAACATGCGAACGACCCATCTGGTTGTGTACCGCATCAAGGATCCATCCTTATTGAATTTCTGGCAAAAAAAATCCACTTCCTAGTGAAGGCATTTACACTTGTAGGCCTAGGAACCAATGACCAAGTCAACTATCATTGCTTGTCGCCAATGGGGATCTTTGAGAGCAGACTGGTAGGTAGAAGGGATAGGAGATGTGGGTGACGATAGCAACAAGGATTAATCTACGGAGCCACTACTAGGGAAAAGGCTAGCAGCAGCGCGGGTTTTAGGCCTATCAGCAGCGCGGGTGCCCGCGCTACCAATAGGGCGCTACAGCTAACTCTTAGTAGTAGCGCTGCCTGTACCCGCGCTACTGCTATTTACCATAGCAACAGCGGTTTTCAGGAACGCGCTGCTATTATTTAGCTGTAGCGATTTCCCGGTCCAGTGCTACTGTTATATCTTTCACCATTTCCCATTTCCGGCTTCGATAAACTGCAATTTCCAGATACTAGGTACTACTAGATATCAATTTCATAAAGCATTATAGGTACTAGGTAGTACTCCCTCGGTTCGAAATTACTCGTCGTGGTTTTAGTTCAAATTTGAACTCAAACCACGACGAGTAATTTGGAACCGAGGGAGTACTGGATAACAATTTCATATATACTCAACATGCATCCTCAAGCAGTACAAGGTGACATCGACGACAATCATCATATTTAGTTCTATATGATATCGACGACAATCATCATATGTAGTTCTACATGATATCGACGACGATCATCATATGTAGTTCTAGATGATATAGCCACACACACATATGTAGTTCTAGATGATATCGACGACGTCATCATCCTCAAGCCTGGGCGGTGGGTGTTCCTGATAGTAATTAGGATGGTCTGTCCAGCACGAAGATTCTTGCCAACGAGGAATCTCTTCCACCCAACCGAGTTCAAGTGTGTGCGACCATCTGTGCCAATGCGGTAAGTACATGTGGTGACGGAGCCCCTTGCGGTAAAGCGTAGTCCAACTGAGCCTTCTTCATCAGGCTCGATACCAAAACTCACAGATAGGTTCTTTGGCAATCTCTGAATAAGGAAAACATATCAATTAATAAATAGCCTCACACATACTCTTGCAAATATATTTCTATTAAGTCTAGATTTCTACACTATCAAAAGACACAGTTCTACACTAAGCATATAATCGGATAATTTGCATTTGTAAGTATAACAATAAGCATATCATCGGATTCACTAAGCATATAATTGGACTCTACACTAAGCACATCATCAGATTCACTAAGCATATCATTGGATTCACTAAGCAGTACGTATAACATACCATTTCATGCCGATCGATCATGGTACTTGTCAGGCGGGTCATGAATGGCACCCCGACAAAGTCATCACGTGGCGGAATTATGTCCTATAGGTTGCACACCTCCTCCTCGCTCAGCCTCATTCTTTGAGCTATGATGGCTTCATGAAGTGGGTTCTCATCATCTTCATTGAGTGGGTCCTCATTATCTTCATCATCTTCCACCAGGTTGATATAAATGACAACCAGCTTGGGTCTTTCTGCTCTGAAGGAGCATCTGATCAACTCACCACCAATAAGACGCATGCGAGCGAGGAAACGGGCCCATCCATCTCCTCCAATCTGCGACATATTGCGTCCTTTCTCGACCTCCATGGTGTACGGCCCCCCAGGAGCCTCAAATGTCACAGTGTCTCCTGTCAGCTTGTTGAATTTCAACCTCACATTGCATGGGACGATATGTGTAAGAAAAGCAGAATGACACAATGCAGTAATGCCAACACTAAAAATAAAATAGTTGTTACATTTCATCTAATTTCTTACCGCCGCATGACGAAAACTCGGATGGAAGTAGATGCCGAACAGCTTGCCAGTTGCAAGGCTGCTGGCGCACCTTGACTTGCATAGTCGACATAGTGGTGCTGGTGGTGGCGCCATTTTCCTAAAGCAATATGACCAAAGGATTAACGATTCACTTCACAGGAAACAAGTGGCAAATTTAACTAAATTGGCACCTACATTTTGCCAAAAAATAACTTATTACAAAAAAACTAGCCTACTAAATCAACTAAATCAAAATGTTCTAAATCAACTAGCCTACTAAATCAACTAAATCAACTAGCCTACTAAATAAACTAAATCAAAATGTTCTAAATCAACTAGCCTACGAAATAAACTAAATCAAAATGTTCTAAATCAACTAAACCAACTTGCCTACTAAATCAACTGAATCATATCAACTAAATCGACTAAATCAACTAGCATACTAAATCAACTGGCATACTAAATCCACTAGCATACTAAATCAACTAAATTAAAATGTTCTAAATCAACTAAATCAACTAGCCTACTAAATCAACTGAACTAAATCAACTAAATCAAAATGTTACATATGAAAGCCTACTAAATCAAAATGTATCAGGAAGGATGGACAAGGAGGGGCGACTCGAGGAGGGAGAAGATAGTAGGATGGAGGAGGAAGGCGGAGCGAGGAGGGGCCGGCCGGCGGCGAGTGGAGGGAGGACGGATCGAGGAGGAAGGCGGAGCGAGGAGGGGGCGGCCAGCGTCGAGTGGAGGGAGGACGGAGGAGGAGGCCGGTATCGAGTCCAGCGAGGAGGATGAGGCGACAGCGGCGCAGATCAGGGGAGGGGCGACGGGGGAGGACTGGCGGCGCGGGGGGTGAGGAGGAGACCGTTGAGTGTGTGTGTGAGTGTGATCTGTGGATGAGGCTAGTGAGGGGGGAGATGGAATGGCATAGCAGTAGCGCGCTATAGGTAAACACGCTGCTACGTTGCGTAGCAGTAGCGCTCTTTATTTTAACGCGCTGCTGCTATAACTGGCCTCGCGGCGGCGTCGTGGGAATTTTAACAGTAGCGCTTCTTGGAGCGCACACGCTACTGATAAACTTGTTTCAGCAGCGAGTTTCTATGTCCCGCGCTACTGCTACTTAGCAGCAGCGCTTGATTTTAAAGCGCGCTGCTGGTAAGATTCTGTGTATAGGCTTTTCCCTAGTAGTGGGCATAAAATATCCTTGTTTGGCATGGGTGGACATCTTGTGGGTGTTCCTGGGTGGCTCTACGGGAATTGCATGGCGAGGCAAATGTGGCGAAGGAGTAGAGGGCAGGGCGGAAATCAAGAATGACTGGGTAGGGTTGTGGCCAGCAGATCAGTGCGGTCAGGCATGTAAACGGAGGACATTCTGGACGCATGCAATTGGGCATGGAAACGGAGGAATATCCCGACAGATCTAGGACAGGGGAGACAGACGTGTGGATCGAGAGCGGGCTGGTCTCCTGGGCGGTCTTGCGACAGATGGAGCGACGCGTGGACGAAGTCGGCAGTTGGGCTAATGGTGGGTGGGAGATGATTGGTGCGGACGTAGCTGGGGAACCGGGGTAGGGCTCGTACGTGATTGGGATGGTGATGGGATCCGGGAGGATCATGGTAGATGGGATAGGAGTTAGCTGATCCGGTGCAATGGGAAGGTGCGTGGTTGACGATGTGGGTGGGGTATAGGAAAACATTTTTTCATCAAAGATAACATGCCGAGAGACGATTACCCATCACGAGAGTCAAAACACCTATAGCTCTTGTATTTGAGAAGGTAGGCAAGGAAAATGCATGGAGTGGAATGAAGCTGATATTTGTCAGAATGACAATGTTAAGAGGTTGGTTGCGGTGTGGAGGGCCTCTACGCAAAAGAGCAGATGGAGGTTCGTGTAGAAGTAATGTTTGAATGACATCATTGGTGGTACGGATCATAAGTTCTACTTTGCCATTTTTGGATAAGATGCGGGGGCAAGAGAAGCGATAAGCGACACCGTTAATTGAGAAAAATGTAGAGTGAAGAGTTGATAAACTCAGCACCATTATCACATTGCATGCTTCATATAGTAAAATTGTATTTGCGTGTGAACAAAAGAGAAGAAATGTAGTAGGGTGGTGGCCGTGTTGGATTTTTGGTGTAAAGAAAATGACCAAGAAAAATGAGTGTAGTCATCGAGAATAATAAGATAGTATTGAAAACCAGAAAAGCTTACAATCGGAGAGGTCCACATGTCAAAGTGAATTAAGTCAAATGGTTCAAAGGAATTGCTAAATGAGGAAGGAAAAGAGAGGCAGAATTGGTGGCCTAATTGATAGGTGGTACATGCAGTATGTGGGTTTTATTACACGATGAAAGAAAATCTCTAGCTTAGATAGAAAGAGATTGGGTGTTTGGGTGACCAAGCTGTCACTACTGTAGAAATGCCAAGCAGTGGCGGGCATCAAAAACCCAATAGTGACAGGCAAGCCTCCTTGAGCCACCAGCGACTGACCTCCCGCCACTACTAAAGTGACAGTAGCGACGGGCGCTGTAAATTACCCGCCAATGTAATCAATCTCGTAATAGTGGCCGGCGGCCGTGTCAATGGCAGGCATGTTGTAATGCTTGCCATTGCTATGTAAAGTATGTGCGGCAGACTTTACTAGCGACCACTGCTGATTGCTACCCAAGGCTAGAATAAAAAAAAGCTGCCATGGCACCATATATGCTACCACGGCGGCATTAGCTGATGCAAATAGAGAGCCATTCTTAATAAATGGGGGCAAATGAGGAATAAATCTAGTGGTGATAACTCAGAATAAAGAAGGAGAAGTACGTTAAGAATAAACGAGTAACACAAAATACATCGTCATCAAATATAGTTTACTGATGAAGTTAAACAACATAGTTAATAGACCAAATATGTTTAGTCACGGTTGCAGTTGTGCCCACTACAATAAGCTAGGTAAGGCTTTTTTGTTGGTTGAACTCATCTTCTTCGGTGTTATTATAGAATAGGCCGGACGACGAGCGGACCTCCTTGTTTATGATGTATACTGTCTCAACAGGTGAAGGAGCCATGAATCCGAACTAACTGCTGGGAGGCGTTGGTGGTAGATTGGTGCAGTGATGAGTGCACTACTGCAGGATGCTGCTAACGCACACATGAAACAGAGACCCTTCGACGAAACTATGTGCGATGCATGAATCAGAAACATTATTGTAATAAAACTATCATCAATAAGACGAACAGTGTGCAATGGTGAAAACGTCAAGCACGATTCAGATTAGAGTTGCGTGTGCGATACATGGCGTATAGTTTATCCATACAAATCGTTGCGATGAGCTAGAACAACATAAACATTCAGCCAGATCAAGGCGTGTGCGATATACGGCATACAGTTCATTCGGATGAACTGTTTGCGATTAGCAAACATAACAGAAACGGTCAGGCAGATCAAGGTGTGTGCGACAGATGGCATACAGTTCACTCAGATGAACTATTAGCGATCAACCATAAGACCACAAATGGTTCGTCTTAACAAGATGTGTGTGATACTCGGCAAACAGACCCATAATCAGAAATGTGTGGGAAGACAGATAATAACACAGACAATTCCTCCTAATAAGTCGTGTATGTTGTGCGCAAACGATTGCTGGTATATAATTGTCAGCGACTGATGAAATCATCATCAACGGGTTCCTTAGATTAGTCCATGTGCGAAGTGATTTGCTCAATCTCCACAACATCTACACTCTCTGTACAAAATAATATTCTTTAGTGTGAATAGTGTGCTCTGTTGGGCACACGAGTATATGGATCACACCCGTGTGCAAGCAGTGTGCGCGCACCCGTCGTGCTTGCTCGTGCTTCCTTATATGCTAAGGTTTCATTAATTGATGGTGATTTATGAACACGCCACCGTTTTCCGCCATTTCTCCATTAGTTTCCCGCCGCCACCCAGCGATTGTGCATAAGCCTAGGCGGCGCGCAACACACTGAGGCACAAGGGCATCCTATAACCCCTCTAACTACCTTTTCTAAGCATGCCAACCAACCGAAAGCGCCGCCTCCGCCATCAACCTCCTCGATGAGGAAACCGAGCTGGCGCCACGGCCCGTCGAGGCCGAGGGCGTTCTCGGCAACTGCGCGTTATCGTCGGGGTTGAGCAAGGTTCACTACACCATGACACTACAAAGGCGACTTGCATCTGTTGGTATAGGTGATAATTGCCGACACTTTTGTTGTCCCAAACTGGACCGACACACAGTATGTTAGAAGTTACATAAGCTCATGACATATTATCCATCCGCAAAGATCCACAGGAGCACCGACGTCATTTTTGTCAGTAGATGGAGTTTTTAGCGATTGTCAGTGTGTCGCCGTTTCATGGGGACACTAAATGTGTCGGCGTTGTACGCCTCAGCCCACACCAAAAAAATATGGTGCGAAAAGAGAGCCATGCGCGCGCCATGCGAGCAAAAAAAGGCAAAGATAATAAAAAACCTTCGACCCCAAATCCCCAATCCCCAATCTCACACCTCTCTCTCTCAGCCCTCGACCTAAACCTAACTGACCTGCAGCGCCGCCCCGACCCACTGCGCCGCCTCCCTGACCAGCGCCGCCTCCCCGACCCACTACACCGCCGCCCGTCCACTGGCCCTCCCTCTCGCCACATCCCTCTAGCCCGCTGTGCACCACCCTTCCAGGAGCTGCAGCAACACTATCAACCACCACCGGCAAGGAGAAGCAGCAGCAGCGCGTCCACCTCGCCGAGGAGCAGCAACACGGTCAACCACTACCGACAAGGAGAAGCAGCCCATCAGCCGCCAAGGATCCACCTCCACGGTCGACCTCCATTCCTGCTACTTTCCTCTGCCCCGCCTACAGAATTCAAGATGTGATTCAGCTCCCTTCTGCAATTACTAATGGCATGATTGAAGAATGCTTGCGTGAATGACCTGATTGGGTGACTTGCATGATATTCTTTCAGTTTTAGTTTTTTGTTGTTCATTTTGTATTTCAAGTAGTTGCAGATTTGGTTGTGTGAACCCTACTTAGTGTGATCTGTTTTTATGTAGTTGCAGATAGATCTCTCTTGCATTAACATGATTATGTGCATCCGGCCTGTTTTAGAAGCTCAATGCCCCTATTTTAAGTTTATGTCTATTTGATATGTATGTTCATAGTGAATGCCAATTTTTGTGGCAACATCGATACTCTGAGTATACATTTCACTTAGTAGTCTGTGAATTACTTGTGAAGGTGCAACCACCATGGACAAAGGTGGATGGATGAGCCTAGGTACAACACAATTTTTTAGCGTTTATAGGGTACTAAGCAATTATTTAACTACATCTCACCTGATCCATATGCATATTTATATAACATGTAGGCACGCAAAGATGTATTTGGAAGGGGTGGAAAAATTCTTAAGCTTTGCATTTAGTAATTCATCCAGAAACAAAATATTATGTCCTTGTAAGAACTGTTCAAACTCATTTTGGAATGAAGAAAGAGAGGTGCGTGAGCATCTTCTGTGTGATGGGTTTCTCCGTGGGTATAAAACTTGGATTTTTCACAGAGACGCTAGTTCTTCTTTCTTGAATGTTCCTGACGCTCATGAGAATGAGGTTAAGGAGGAGTCGCCTGAAGAGGATGACATTTCTGATTTGCATTGAGACTTAGGGGGCGGTATAGATAAGGAGGGCATTTCGAAGATGACGCAGTTTCTGAGCAGACTGATGCATATATAGACGCTCTTAAAAAGTTGAAAAATGACTCTAGTCTAGAGCTATATCCTAAGTGTAATAAGTTCTCAAAACTGTGTTTCATAATTAGACTACTTCATGTCAAATTGCTTGGTGGATGGTCAGATAAAAGTTTTGGGAGGAAACATTGGGAGGAAAGGTGAGAGCTCTTATAGAACTTAAAAGGAATGAAGCATTGGGAGGAAACAATAATCCCACTGAGAAAGGTTCATCACAACCATCCAAGAAAAGGAAAAAGGTTGTTTACTTCTCATTGTTTACATTCAATGTACTTCTCATTGTTCACAAGCATTGGATGAAGCATTTTATACCACCATCTTTCACACATATTTATGTTTTTTCCTAGACAAATAAATGCACAAGTGAAGTTACAAATGGAGGGCGTAATCTACGTTCCCAGTCAAGGTTAAACCATGATGTTGAAGATCCAAATAATGAACTCATAGGACATGGCTTAGATGACATTCAATGTATTCTAGTGCTGCTCCATGGTTCTCATTTCTCACTAAACTTGTTCATTTCCTGCACTAAACTTGTTCATTTCCTACACACATCAGAGTTATGAGTGCAGATTTGCACTTCAGATTTATGTCCTGATATTTGCATTAGAACTTTTTTGAGTGTGACCATGTATTTAGATTTATGACTTCAGATTCTCACTCATTCCTTTTGCATTGTAAAGCAAATGCTTCAGTTGTGACTGTACAACAAAAAAAATAAGAGAGGAAGGGATCCCACTGAATTAAGGAAGATATATGATAGAGACCAACCAAAACAAAAGGTTGAACTAAATGAGTTTGGTCAGCCCGTTGGTAGCAATGGTAAAACATTTGCTAATTTCATTGGAACATTGGTAAGGAAGCAATTGTTGGTGCTAATTGAGGACTGGAGATATGTTGATCCCGAGTTAAATTTAAAGCTATCAGATGACATAAAGGTAGTTCAGATTGTCAAAATATTTTTTCCTATAGTCTCTATTTTTGCCAGCTTGCTTTCATTAAATGGCTTCTTTTTCATGTGTGTCGAGTCATATTTTGAGGTGGATGAAGCTGCTTTCGATTACTTTATGACCGCAATTGCAAAGAAGCAGAGAGAATTTAAGTCAGACCTAAAAGGAGAAGTTTGATGCCACATTGACAGATGAGGAACTTATGGGAAGACGTGATGAAAGAATTCAAAAGGACGATTGGATACAACTTATCGATCAGTGTAGAAAATCAGAATCTGAGGTAAGGCACAAACTGTTTTACTTTGGGTTAGAATTGAACTAATGTCTTCATGTTGTGTCGTGGATTTGTCACGGCAGATGCCCTAGCGAAAGGACTTAGTCGTGGAGCCATCGCAACGGGTTAACTTGAAGGGGTTAAAAGCGGACGCAAGGACACGGTGTTTATACTAGTTCGGCCCCTTCGATGAAGGTAAAAGCCTACGTCTAGTTGTGATGGGATTGATGTGTTTCGAGGGCTAGGGAGCGATAAGCTTCGCCTAAACCTCAAGTTGTTGTTCTCTGTCTTTAAACCGCCGTCGGGTCGTCCCCTTATATACACGGGTGACGCCCGTCGGTCCACAAAGTCCCAACCTCCGGTTCATAAACGTGCCCGGGTTGGTCTCTCTATTCCTAACTTACAATGCAAGTTTACCTCAGGCCGGTTTACGGCCGTAAACCTCTAAACCGATTATAGGCCTTGGGCCCTTCTATTTCTCCTTGGGCTTTAACATCTTGGGTCCATTGACGGAGCTAACCCGGGCCCTGTAGGCCGGTTTACCCCAAATAGCAATATCCCCAACATTAGGCCCCAGATTGATTTGAACAGGTTCATGTCAATCCTTAATAAGAATTTCTGTCTTCAAATGTCTTCCAGTAACTGTTAAACCGCCGTTTCTTCGTCTCCTCTTGCTGCGGTAAACCAATATGACGTCAGCGCAAAGTTACCGCCTCTTTTTGCTAATCCGCAATAATCAGGGCGACGGCTGGGCTCCCGAAATCACCGGCCCCTGGATTCGCGCGCCTGGCACGCGCGCCGCGCCTTATAAATAGGACTTGAAGGCCATCTTCCTTTCCTCCCTTTCGTCCCCTTCTTCGTCTTCCTCGCGACCCAGACCTCGGAGCTCCGCCGCCGCCGTCAGCTACTGCATCAACTCCGGCCGCTGCATCAACCTGACCGGACCAGAGTACCGCGGCGACCCTCCACATCTGTTTGGATCCCGGTAAGGCTCCTGTTCTTCTTGCTTTAGATCTGTTCTAGGGTTCGTCATCCTGCTACTGTTCCTTGTTCATCTCCATAGCAGCTTTTGCGAACAGATTATGATACTTATATTGTGATTTGTTGTCACTCTCAATATTCGCCATAAATCTGCACTCATCTCCTTAGATCCCACTCATTTCCCTGCTTGTCGAACTTATGCTGGTCAGGTTATGAGCCAAACCTCATATTTTTACTTCTTTTTTTTTGCCCTAACTGTAGATCCATTGTTTTGAAAGAATCCGTACGGGATCTGTTTCTGCTTTCATATTCACAACTGTTAGATCTGGTCGGTTTAACTTTTAGCAGAGCGAACAACCCAAACCATATATCCATTAGTCCCCTCAATGAACCGCCAGATGATATCATTGTAGCTACCTTCATTCTCTATAAGAGCATCTTCGGTTTACAATCACACCTGTTCTCAAACCGGAATACCTTTGTCTTGTAGATTTCCTTATGGCAAAACAGGTGTACGAATGCAACTGGGTTCCCTCTCGCATCACCGAGACCCAATTAAATAACTTAGTTCTGACTGGCGCCTTGAGTAGCAAAAATGCCATCCATTGGAGGGTTCCAGGGGATGAATGTCCTCCTACCCCACAGGAAGGAGAAGTGGTGGTGTTTGCGGATCACCTGGCCCGGGGTTTTAATCCACCCGGTTCAAAATTTTATCGGGACGTCCTGGCTAATTTTAAGTTGCGCCCACAAGATGTTGGTCCAAACTTAGTCACGAATATCTGCCATTTTCAAGTGCTTTGTGAGGTGTACTTCCAGGAGGAACCTACTGTAGAGCTGTTCCGAGACTGTTTTCATTTGAACCGACGTACTGAATTCACCGACGGCCCTAATATGGAACTGGGTGGTATGGCGATTCAAAAGAGGAAAGAAGTGACTTATCCTCACGCCAAGTTGCATAGTCATCCACAAGAATGGAATCACACTTGGTTCTATTGCAAGGATACTTCCCCTGCTGAAGAAAATCCTCTGCCTGGCTTCCGTCCAGAGAGACTTAGCAATACACACCCCTTCCCCCCAAGGCTAACCGCCAAAGAGAGGAGTAAGTATGCCCCTCAGCTGTCCAAGCTCAGAGCCTTCATGGCTAACGGTTTAACGGGGGTAGATCTTGCCCGTTGCTGGATTTCATGGAGCATCCTGCCCCTTAGCATCCGCTCCGGTTTAATGTGCCAGTACACGGGCCGGGTTGATGATCCTTTGAGGCACTGCAACATTCAGCTGACGGAAGACGAAGTTACTGAAGCTGTGAAAAAGATGCTGAATGAACCGGAATATGTTTGCGCCCGAACCGGCCTGCTTCCCTTTTGTGCTACAAACAAACCACCTGCTGTAAGCATCTCACCTCTGTTTGCTATAGAATTTATGATCTCCTTATGTACATATTGTTAACTCCAGTCCTTTCTGAGACAGGGAGATGATCCGTTTTGGAGCAAGAAGTTTCAAGAGCCGACAGAAAAGGTAACCCGACCCAAAACAAGGGTGAAGAAGCCCGCTCAGAAGAAAAGGAACACCGCTTCCTCTACCCCGGATTTAGAGGAGGATGATGTGGGTAATCCGGACCTTGAGGTAGACCTCGATTCAGTTGGCTTACTTTTTATACGTCTTATTGATGATGATATTTGTCAGGACGACACAGAAGCGAGTAATGCTGAAGGCCCAGAGGTAACTATTCTTTCTTCTGATGCAGTTCCTTTGCCTTTGAAAAAACCTCGCCAAGCAAACCGGAAAATTAAATTTTCTCATCCTCTTGCTTACTTGGATCCCAAATTTCTTGTGAAGACCCAGCAACATGAAGCTCGACGCACCACTCGGCATAGCGGCCAGGTAGTTACCTCCGCCGGTTTACCGAACAGCCCGGTTCGGAAACGCCGCTCAGAGGTCTCCGATTTATGCGCTAGCTTTCCTCCTAAAGGAAGTTTAATTCGTCAGCCTCTTAATCCATCTGACTCCGATTATCAGGTCACTTCCCATTCATCTTCTGGTGAATCTTCAGCCACTCAACTGCCACCGCTAAAGACAGTTATTGGGTAAGTTGGACCGATCACAACATATTTCTATATGGGTTTCTTAATCCATCTTACACCGTTCTTTCAATCTTTGGGTCTTTCCCAGGGCTAAACCTAGACCGAGCAAGAAGGCTCGTCTGGATAATCCGGCCGAAGGAACTGCCGCTCCTGAACCGGAGAGAACTCCTGGTGCTGATGCCCTAGTTCGTGAAGACATTCAGAATTATCTACCTCCACAAGATGACGCCTATGCTGAAGAAAGGCCTACCAATCCTGCCAGCCGTACTGATCAGCCTGCCAGTCCTGTTCGGGTTGAGGAATCCATCCCCCCTTCTGGAACTGTTGATAAACCGACAGTGCCAATGCAGAGCAGCGACTCCAAAGATGATGATGTTGTGATTACCGGCATTGGTCGCTCTGAACCGGGGAACTCTGCTACTTTAGCCAAGCATACTGCCAAGGAAGAAATCTCGGCCATAAAGGGCAAATGGGACGTTGATTCCTCAACGTACGCCGCTTTAAGCGCCCAAGATCTTTATTCTGGGTACCTGAACCGACTGTACACCAGTCGCGATTATGAAGCTGGTATGATCAGGATGATGAAAGAAAAACTTGAGGTAACTCTCTTGTGCTTCATTCTGTTGCAACCTAGCTTCTCAATTTTTTCCAATCCAAGATGGTAATCCGAATCATGCTGCCTTGACAACTAAGGCCCGGTTTAAAAACCCAGGGCTTCAACATAGGTCGTTAACCAGAAAACAT
The DNA here is from genome assembly GCA_032464435.1 of Aegilops umbellulata. NCBI lineage: Eukaryota > Viridiplantae > Streptophyta > Magnoliopsida > Poales > Poaceae > Aegilops > Aegilops umbellulata. Next base: position 355,374,831 of record CP136059.1, on the reverse strand, counting down.
CATCAAATAACCATTAGCCCCCAAGTACCATGTTTAAATACTTGTATTAATCCTGGGACTTTTGTAATGGAAAACATGCGTTAAGATCAAGTATGCATTAGCCCCCAAGTATCGAGCACATAACTTGCTTGTGTGGTTGATACTTCCAAACCGTGCAATATTTTCTGAACACTGCTGACGACCTGCTGCAGGGGGATCTGAAGACCAAAGAGAAACAAGTCTCGGACCTTCAGGAAATCCTAAAAACCCAGCAGGCTGAAACTGCAAAAGCGAAGGAAGAATTGACCAATGCCTTAACCGTTATGGAACAGCTGAAAGAAAGCCGCAAAAAGGAACAAGCTGATTGGGCTACTGAAAAGGCTCTTTTGACGAAAAGGGCTGAAAATGCCGAAGCTGCTCTCAAACCGGTGGTTGATGAATTATCCACCGTAAAGCGACAAATACACTCCATGACCTCTGCCGTCTTTGGTAAATTTCTTTCGATGCCCTTCTTCCAATTTGCACCTTGTCTGCTATATCCTATGTCCGGTTTGTAATCCATCTTGAAACACTGCAGGCACACGTATTGGACACTTGGGTTCTGATGTGCGGATGAAACTCAAAGCTGCCTATACTTTGATTGAACAGTTGTACACCGGAGCACAGAGAGCTATCACCACTGCATCGCATAACAACCCTGCACCGTCTCTGATTCAAGACACGTTAAAAAGGTTATCCATGCTTCCAGCCCGGATTGAAGAATTAAAAAGATCAGCTGCTCGAACCGGAGCCATCACTGCCTTGATCCGGGCCAAAGCGTGGGTACCAGATTTTGATCCTGTCGAAGCGGCCCAAGGATACCCCAGCTTGAAAGAAGACGGTTCAGATTTCGGCGAAAATGACTTGAGGGCGATAAACCGGGCGGTGCGCCCCCTAGCTTGTCAATTGGCTGAAGAAGCAGATCTGACACATTATCAGGCCCAATATGATAACCAGAACAAGCGAGTAGCTGCCCCGGTCCCTGAAGCAGAAAACCTTATTCCTCCAATCCGTAAGCATACCTACGCCCCTGACATTGAACCGTCTTTGCTGATTCATGAAGAAGCTGTCTTTCAAGCGCTAATGGGAATCGACTGGACCACTGCTGATTTCCAGCCAATGGGTAGCCAAGAGAAAGCTGAAGCGGCGCAAGATGATCCACAGCCTTCGAACCGAGGCGGCGAACAGGCGTAATCAATGCTCCGGTTCACCTTAATTGGTGACGTTTTAATCCGTCAAAAAACAATATATTCAGGCACTACGCTGCCGTGTAATAAGATAGTTAATACCTCTGCCTTTGAATGCGCCTTTGTGCACGGGTACTGATGCCCTTGCCATGACTTTTTCCAACTTGTGTTTCTTGTCTTTACTGGGTACAAAGGACGGTCTTTCGACCATACGAACCGTGCTGCGCCTTTGCCAAACCGGGCAACTTGCCTCCGGGTTAAAAAATGGACCAGGCTGTGTCAGCTGAATCGGTTTAAAAGTACTTGTCGTTCCGAAGAACAAAAAAAACACCGCAAGAAGGAAGATAACAAACAACCAAATACGTGAGAAGAACGCAATAATAAAACGCATGCAAAGGGTGGTTGCTATGAACCGTTCAGAAGGCGTTACCATCGTCAAGACAAAAAACCAAGCCCCCAAGGGGTGTAACTACGGTTTAAGTCGACTAGGTTCCTAACTGAATCGTGGCAAATATGCCGGTCAAATGGCATTGCATTGGTTCGGATTCGACCAAGCCCCCAAGTGACTCAGTGGCCTAGGGCCGATCAAGTGGCATTGCATTGGTTCGGATACGACCAAGCCCCCAAATGACTTATTGGCTGTTTAAAAGCTGATCAGAAGGCATTACCATCATCAAGACATGACCGAGCTCCCATAAGGTGTAACTACGGTTCAAGTCGTTTAGGTCCCCAACTGACTTAGTGGCAAATGTGCCAGCCAGAAGGCATTACCGTCGTCAAGACATGACCAAGCTCCCCGGAGGTGTAGCTACGGTTCAGGTCGACTAGGTCCCCAACTGACTTTGTTGATCTTTTGTGAAGCGACCTCAAGGGGTAAACCGGAGGTTGCACTAAAGCGAATTAACTCCATGTAACCACGCATGATGTGAAGAACAGCAGAGACCCCGCTTGACTCGAGGCTCCGGTTTATTATATTGATCATAATATATACATGGTCATGATATGTACATAAACAGAGCCCAAGGCTCATGTATAATAAGGTCGAAGATGAGCTATGTTCCACGGCCTGTTGGTCTCCTCCTCTGATGTGCGTGAATCTTTGCGCTCTCGAATATCAATCAGGTAGTATGACCCGTTATTCAGATTCTTGCTGACCACAAAAGGTCCTTCCCAAGGCGGGGATAATTTATGTTGATCAGACTGATCCTGGATGAGCCGAAGCACCAAATCCCCCTCCTGAAAGGTTCTGGTCTTAACCCGACGGCTGTGGTAACGGCGAAGATCTTGCTGGTAAATCGCTGAACGGGCAGCTGCTAATTCCCGTTCCTCATCCAACAAGTCAAGAGCGTCCTGCCGTGCCTGCTCGTTGCCCGCTTCAACATAAGCTGCCACACGAGGTGAATCATGTCGTATATCACTGGGGAGAACCGCCTCTGCTCCATAGACCATAAAAAACGGCGTAAACCCCGTGGATCTGTTAGGCGTGGTGTTGATACTCCATAATACAGACGGTAGCTCCTCAACCCAACAACCCGGCGTCCTTTGCAAAGGGACCAGAAGCCGGGGTTTGATACCTCTCAAGATCTCTTGATTCGCTCGTTCTGCTTGACCATTAGACTGTGGGTGAGCTACTGAAGAAACGTCAAGCCGTATATGCTCACGTGCGCAGAACTCTTTCATGGCACCTTTGGATAGATTGGTACCATTATCTGTGATGATGTTGTGTGGAAAGTAAAACCGGAAGATCACCTTCTTTATAAACCGCACCGCCGTGGCCGCATCACATTTACTGACAGGTTCGGCTTCCACCCACTTTGTAAATTTGTCAACCGCCACCAATAGGTGGGTCTTCTTATCTTTGGAACGTTTAAAAGGTCCAACCATATCGAGCCCCCAAGTCGCAAACGGCCAAGTAATTGGAATCATCCTCAATTCTTGAGCCGGTATGTGCGCTCGTCTGGAAAATTTCTGGCAACCATCACATAACCTGACCAGGTCTTCTGCATCCGCATGAGCAGTTAACCAGTTGAAACCGTGGCGGAACGCTTTAGCCACCAATGATTTTGAACCGGCGTGGTGGCCGCAATCCCCTTCATGTATTTCACGTAATATCTCGCACCCCTCTTCAGGGGATACGCACCGTTGCAGCGCTCCTGACACGCTGCGATGATGTAGCTCCCCCTTGAGAATGGTCATAGACTTGGACCGCCGTACTATCTGCCGAGCCAAGGTTTCGTCTTCTGGCAACTCACCCCGGTTCATATATGCCAGATAAGGAAGCGTCCAATCCGGGGTGACGTGAAGAGCCGCCACTAATTGAGCCTCCGGATCAGGAATAGCCAACTCCAGCTCACCGGGTAGCTGTACCGATGGGTGATACAATACATCCAAGAAAACATTGGGTGGGACCGGTTTACGCTGAGAGCCCAAGCGGCTTAAGGCGTCCGCTGCCTCATTCTTTCTGCGGTCCACATGGTCCACTTGATAGCCTTTGAAATACCCAGCCACCATATCTACTTCACGACGGTATGCAGCCATGAGCGGGTCCTTAGAATCCCAGGTGCCAGATACCTGCTGAGCCACTAGATCCGAATCACCAAAGCACCTAACTCGGCTCAGATTCATCTCTTTAGCCATCCAAAGACCATGAAGCAAAGCTTCATACTCAGCCGCATTATTTGTACAGGGGAACATTAAACGGAGGACATAACAAAACTTATCTCCTCGTGGGGAAGTTAAAACGACTCCAGCCCCCGAGCCTTCCAATTGTCTGGATCCGTCAAAATGAATAGTCCAATATGTGTTATCTGGCTTCTCCTCAGGTGCTTGTAACTCTGTCCAATCGTTTATGAAGTCGACAAGTGCTTGTGACTTTATGGCCGTCCGGGGTACGTATCTTAAACCGTGCGGCCCAAGCTCGATAGCCCACATGGCAATCCGACCGGTCGCCTCCCGGTTCTGTATGATGTCACCCAAAGGAGAAGAACTGACCACCGTGATGGGGTGTCCTTGAAAATATTGCCTCAGCTTCCGGCTTGCCATAAAAACACCATATACCAGCTTCTGCCAATGCGGATACCTTTGTTTAGACTCGATAAGCACTTCACTGATATAGTAAACCGGTCGCTGAACCGGATGTTCCTTCCCAGCCTCCTTTCGTTCTACCACTATCGCCACACTGACAGCTCTGGCATTCGCAGCAACATATAACAGGAGTGGCTCTTTATCTACAGGGGCTGCCAACACTGGCGGATTGACTAGCTGTTGCTTCAAGTCCTCAAACGCTTTATCAGCCTCCGGACTCCAGACAAATTGATCTGTCTTCTTGAGCATTTGATACAAGGGGATCGCCTTTTCACCGAGGCGGCTGATAAACCGGCTTAACGCTGCAATCCGTCCGGCCATGCGCTGAACATCATTGACGCATTTCGGTTTGGCCAGGGAGGTGATGGCTGTGATCTTTTCCGGATTGGCCTCAATTCCTCTATGGGACACTAAGAATCCCAACAACTTGCCTGCAGGTACACCAAAAACACATTTAGCTGGGTTGAGCATCATTTGGTACACTCTCAAGTTATCGAAGGTTTCCTTCAAATCATCAACCAGGGTCTCCTTCTTTCGTGACTTGACCACAATATCATCCACATAAGCATGTACATTACGACCAATCTGCTCGTGGAGGCAATTTTGCACACACCGTTGATAAGTAGCCTGCGCACTCTTAAGCCCGAAGGGCATAGAAACATAGCAGAAGGCTCCAAAGGGAGTAATGAACGCCATCTTCTCCTGGTCCTTAACTGCCATCTTGATCTGATGATAACCCAAATAGGCATCCAAAAAACTCAAACGCTCGCAACCTGCCGTAGCATCAATGATTTGATCAATACGGGGGAGAGCAAAAGGATCCGCTGGACAGGCTTTATTCAAGTCTGTGTAATCCACACACATGCGCCAGGTGCCATTTTTCTTAAGAACCAGCACCGGATTAGCAAGCCACTCGGGATGAAAAACCTCAATAATAAAACCAGCTGCCAGGAGCCTGGCCACTTCCTCACCAATCGCTTTACGTCTTTCTTCGTTAAACCGGCGTAAGAACTGTTTTACCGGTTTATACTTAGGATCCACATTAAGGGTGTGCTCAGTGAGTCGCCTCGGTACACCAGGCATGTCAGACGGCTTCCATGCAAAGATGTTCCGATTCTCACGGATGAACTCGATGAGCGCGCTTTCCTATTTTGGATCCAGGTTTGCACTGATGCTGAACTGCTTGGACGAATCACCGGGTACGAAGTCAACAAGCTTAGTTTCGGCAGCCGATTTGAACTTCCAGGCCGGATCATGGTCCGTAGTTGGCTTCTTCAACGAAGTCATGTCCTCCGGATCAACACTGTCTTTGTACTGCTTTAGCTCCTCCGTAGCACAAACCGATTCTGCATAAGTCGCATCTCCTTCCTCGCTTTCCAAAGCGATTCGACGGCTCCCATGAACCGTTATAGTGCCCTTGTAACCCGGCATCTTGAGTTGCAGATATACATAGCAGGGCCGTGCCATAAATTTTGCATAGGCTGGCCGTCCGAACAAAGCGTGGTATGGACTTTGGATTTTAACCACTTCGAACGTCAGCGTCTCTGATCTGGAATCATGACTATCGCCGAAGACCACTTCAAGGGCTATCTTACCAACCGGGTATGCAGACTTGCCAGGCACCACCCCGTGGAACACTGTATTGGTCGGTTTGAGATCCTTATCTACCAGTCCCATGCGACGGAAGGTCTCATAATACAAGATGTTAATGCTGCTCCCTCCGTCCATGAGCACCTTGGTGAGCTTATAACCTCCCACCTGAGGCGCCACCACCAATGCTAACTGACCCGGATTATAAACCCTGGGAGGATGATCTTCTCGGCTCCATATGATAGGTTGTTCCGACCAGCGCAGATAGTGAGGCGTGGCCGGTTCAACAGCACTAACTGCCCGCCTCTGAAGCTTTCTATCCCGTTTATCCAAGCTTGTAGTAAAGACATGATACTGTCCACCACTCAACTGTTTCGGGTTGCTCTGATAACCTGATTGCTGCTGTCCGTAACCACTTTGATTACCTTGATTATTTTGGCTGTCCTGTCCGCCCGGATTACCATGGAACCCTGGACCGGAATTTCCGCCGCCGTATCCTGATCCGGAACCTGAACCGCCTCCAGAGCTGTGATCATATTGGAAAGTGTTTGAGCTTTTGAATTCCTTCATGATGTAACAATCCTTCCAAAGATGGGTTGCTGGCTCCTCTTTTGTTCCGTGCTTCGGACAGGGCTGGTTTAAGAAAAAGTTCAAACGCTCCGGATTAGGACCGGGATTTCGGCGAAAACTTGGCTGCTTCCCCTTACGCCGCTGGCCCTTATTCTGTGCACTTGTGTTGGCCACAAAATCCATGCTCCCATCCGGTTTACGCTTACCTCCGCCTCCATTACCTGTCGGTCGATGCTGCTGGCCTTTGGTGTTGCTATTCTTCTTTCCCATCCCTGCTTTGTCGTCACCAGAGTTAGGATCCTTGGTACTGTCAGAATCCGCATACTTCACTAAAGCGGTCATGAGCGTTCCTATATCCGTGCAATCACGCTTCATCCGGCCTAACTTTAGCTTCAAAGGGCCAAACCGACAGTTGCTTTCCAACAGCACCACGGCGGTGTCTGCGTTGATGCGATCTGATGAGTGCAAAACTTCTGATACCCGGCGTACCCAATGGGTAGTTGATTCCCCTTCTTGCTGAACGCAAGCTGCTAAGTCAACTATCGACATTGGCTGTTTGCACGTGTCCTTGAAATTCTTGATAAACCGGGCGCGCAACTGGGCCCACGAATTAATGGAATTAGGCGGTAAGCTCTTTAGCCAAGTCCGGGCCGTTCCTTCTAACATCATAGTAAAATACTTGGCACACGCCGCGTCATCCACATCCAGCATCTCCATAGCCATCTCATAGCTCTCCACCCATGTCTCCGAAGGCTGATCTGCCGTGTAGTTTGGTACCTTGCGGGGGCCTTTGAAGTCTTTGGGCAGGCGTACGTTGCGCAAAGCGGGAACAAGGAATGGTACTCCCAAAGAACTAGAAACCACCCCCGGTTCAACCGTAGCAGCTGGGAAGATAGGTGTAAGCTGACGAGCCTGATGCTACGCTGCTAACCCGGCCTCTCGCGCACGGGCGCGATCCACATTCTCTTGAGCATTGTTGACGCCCGCCGGATTGTTGCCGCGGAGCGCTTCACACCTGGCATTACTTGAAACAGCCGGCTCCTCCATGCGCCTACTATAGCTCCCGCTGGGGCGAGGGGTGGAATGAATCCGATCACGGCTTTGCGAATATGCTTCTTGTTGGGCCAACGCGGTCCTAAGGAGCTCCTTGACCCGGCGTGTCTCTACATCCTGCGGTGAATCGCCTTCGATCGGAATGGCTTCCAACCGAGCTGCCGCCGCGACGAGGTTATCCATCGGGTTGGAATAATGGCCCGACGGTATTGACACGGCCTGTGGTGTACCAGTGTTGTGACGAGGCAGGTTTATTATCCGGTGCTGAACCGGGGCGCCAACTGTCGCCTCCGCACGGTTTACCCCCGGGGTGTTGAAGAGATTTCTGGCATCGAGGGCTGCGGGCAATCGAGATCGGAATTTCCTCTTCAGGACTTCCTGAGACGCATTCTGGTCCATCATGAGCCTGTAAGCCTGTGCATCTAAAGCGGCGCGCTCCGCCGTCATCCTGGCCTCTTCTGCTGCCAGCTCCGCTTTAGCTTGAGTGATCTGTTCTCTCACTTTGGCAATCTCGGCATTGTGAACCTCCTGATCCACCGGGTTGGCTTCCGCCATGAGCGCTGCCAGTGTGTCAAACAGGTCTGACAATACTTGGGCTGGTGAATCCGCAGGGCCTCCTGCCCGCGCAGCTGTTGCCGCTGCCGATCCGGAGATCACTGCTGCCGCAGTTGATGAATGTGGCGCCGCCTGTGTTCCAGCCATGAAGATCCCAACTCGATAGGGCAGATCAGAGGGGTCCGGAATACTGTCGCCATCGGAGCTGCCCCCAATCCGATCATCTTGTAGCTGGTATAGAGACTCGGTTTCCCCGGTTGACGTTTCGTCGCTGGAGTAGATGGCGGTTTCGCCACTGGATTCGGATCCTTCCTCGTAGCTTCCTCCGTGGATGACTCCCACGAAGGCGCGCTTCCCGATCGGTTTAGCCAGAGTCGATCTCGTGCACTGAGCCGTTTCGACGAGGTCGGTGCAGACGCCCAGCTCCGGTTCACCGATCTTGCCGATGAAAACATGGATGCCGCCAAAGGGGACCCGATACCCATACTCGATCGAGCCGGCGTTGGGGCCCCAGCCTGTGCTGTCGATGTAGAGTTTTCCGCGACGACTTTTGGTCATTCGGCCCACAGCGTAACCCTCGAGTCCTTCAAAGCGGCCCTCCAAGAATTGGAAACCATCTCGCGATAGCTCCACGGTGGGCGCCAACTGTCGTGGATTTGTCACGGCAGATGCCCTAGCGAAAGGACTTAGTCGTGGAGCCATCGCAACGGGTTAACTTGAAGGGGTTAAAAGCGGATGCAAGGACACGGTGTTTATACTAGTTCGGCCCCTTCGATGAAGGTAAAAGCCTTCGTCTAGTTGTGATGGGATTGATGTGTTTCGAGGGCTAGGGAGCGATAAGCTTCGCCTAAACCTCGAGTTGTTGTTCTCTGTCTTTAAACCGCCGTCGGGTCGTCCCCTTATATACACGGGTGACGCCCGTCGGTCCACAAAGTCCCAACCTCCGGTTCATAAACGTGCCCGGGTTGGTCTCTCTATTCCTAACTTACAATGCAAGTTTACCTCAGGCCGGTTTACGGCCGTAAACCTCTAAACCGATTATAGGCCTTGGGCCCTTCTATTTCTCCTTGGGCTTTAACATCTTGGGTCCATTGACGGAGCTAACCCGGGCCCTGTAGGCCGGTTTACCCCAAATAGCAATATCCCCAACATGTTGTATCCTAGCTTAACTCACTGTTTACATCTTTTTTAGGCTAGCAGTGCTAGAAACGAACAAAATTGTTCCAATTTGAAATTGCTACATGTAGCTGGTAGCAAGAGTTTTGCTTGTCTTGGTCATGATATGGTAAACTCAACTACTCAAGTACTTCTTTTTTGAAGTGATTTATCAGATCAGTTTTGGTTGTTTTAGTTACTAGTGAAACCAATTGGTTGCAGGCTCAGAAACTTGGGTACTATCCAGGAAGAGACCAAATATTTGTTGAAGTACATACAAGTAAGAAAACTGGAGTTCACACCCCACTAGCAGTGCCACTAATTGTAAGTCACATGTACCATTCATCATCTCTTTTCTGTAATAATATCTTGTGTGTGGCTTCATCGTGGAAATAACTTGAGCTGCCTCATTTTGCTTTATTCTTGTAGAAGATACTTCAAACTGAAGCTAAACTCCACCCAAAATTGGAGGGAAATTCTATTGAAGAAGGGGATCTTTATGCACATACTTTTGGAGAGATGGAACCAAGAGGACGTGTCCGTATGTTGGGTACGGGGCCAACTCCACAGAGTGTGGGCGCACCTGGAATAAAAGCTAAATTGCCAACAAAGCTTGCAATGCAAATACAACTTTGTCGACGTCTTGAACAAGAAGTTTCAAGTCTACAGGAGAGAATGCAAGCAATGGAACGACGCTTCGATGAGATGCAGCATGCCATGTTTTCACAAGGAAGTCAGAGTGTTGAAACGCCCACACCTTCGCCACCTAATTCTGTCTCTCGACCCGTGGTAGAGTGCTTAGTTATCAACTTTTGTTAAGATACATGAATCATAGGTACACTAATTCATTTTCTTTTTGTGTCCCTCCATAGTTCTCACGTATTTTACTGGATGATGACGATGAGGAAGAGGAACATGAGGGTCATCATGATACAGTCCAGGAAGACGAAGGGTTCTAGCCATAATGTTGCAGCCACACATTTACCACCTAGAAGCCATGTGGCCACTCCAAGCGCCCGTCATGCCTATCAAGCCTCTCATGATCAAGAAGACCTTGTAATCATCTCATCTCTTAACTACATATATCTTGTTGTGTTGTGTTTGCCATTCTTCATGTTTATAATAGACGATGCATGAATTAGGTTGGTAGGGATGTCATATTATATCATTTGGTGAGATCTGATCAGGTGGTGAAGCCAATGGTTCTCTCAACCAACCAAGACACCATAGTGGGAGGTGAAGTTCTTGGGTGCAATAATACAAAGTTCCTTTGAATGTTGTATTGAAAAGAGAGGCCAAGCTTGCTCGTGGATATGATGGGATGCAAACAATGGGCGATGCTCACCACATGTCCATTGCATGGCCATGATAACCCACAAGCACTACTAGGGAAAAGCCTAGCAGCAGCGCGGGTTTTGGGCCTATTAGTAGCGTGGGGGCCAGAGCTACTAATAAGGCGCTACAGCTAATGTATAGCAGTAGCACGGGTTTACCCGCGCTACTGCTACACAAGTGTAGCAGCAACGCTCTTAAAGGAAGCTCGCTACTGCTAATAGCTATAGCGCGCTTCCCCTGTGCGCGCTACTGCTACAACCGCGCTGCTGCTAACTTTTCTCCACTCGCTACTGCTAACTTTAGTAGTTTTTTTGTTTTTTGGCATATTTGTTTTGTATTTGAACAGGCTTTATAGAAGAATCTTTAGCACATACAAATGTCATCATGATACACATACAAATGCCTGCGAGACCACAAATGTAATCATAGCATATACATACAAATAGTCTCGTCATAATCATCATCCAACACAAAGTGGTATCTTGTCATCATCTCGAAAATAGCGATACATGCAAGTCTCGAATACTTGCAACTACAACGTCATCCATCTAAACAAAGGTATACGCGAGAAGAGCTATCACGATGAGTGAGAGCGGAACTATGCAGTACATGAGATGGCGGTTACGAGTCCTCTCTCGCGCTAGCGTGAACCTCAAGTAACTAGCTTATCCTTCTTGTATGCTTTTGAAGCCTTTATGGCTGGCGTCCGAGAACCCATTCACTTGCGCCTGACACTCATGCCACACGTTGTACACCCCCGGAACCTTCCCTTTGTACATGACATAGCAGTTCCATCTCGCCATCAAGAAACTAGGTACCTGTTAGAGATGCATGTTCATGAAGAGGATGTACAATATATATGCAACAAAATATACTAGAGAACACCGAAAAAGAAAGGGTTAGCAACTAGATGCAACATACAGTACGCAAATTAATTAACTAGAGGTACGCAGGTCATCGTACGCAAACTAACAAAGTAGCGTTACGCAAGTTCGGCAGGGATCGTGGACATCACAAAGTTTCATTGCTACAAATAGTATACAAGTTCAACTGACACATATCATCATCATCGGCATCATAAATCACTAGAAGTTCCATCCTTCCATATCATCGAGGATGGACCCTAGCTTCTTGAACGGCGTGAGGTCTAGACGTTGCATGCCTATGCGAGTTCGAACGTCAGCTCGCGATATAGGGCCGTGGTGGAACATCCCCTTCTCATCGAGGACTTCTTTCATGATGATCGTCGCAATGTCGCTTTGGATGCGAAAGAAGTCATCTCTAAGTTTATAATCCGCTTCTCCATGAGATTCTAGCCACTTGTGGATATGCTCATCATTTCTGCTTCTCATGCGAAGCTTTTGGTGATCCGTGTTGAACCGAATCATGAGATGGAGGATGTAGAATCCATCCTTCTTGCTTGGTTTTTGGACATGGATGCAGGAGAAGTTAGTTTTATGCGCGAAACCCATCTTCTTGTTCCTTTGTTTCCTGATCTGCATGTGGCCACCTCTAAAGCTGAAGCCTTGGAGAGCATCATCTAGAATATTCATTATGTGGGTGTAGTCTTTTTTCTCGTAGTCTCTGGAAGGGTCAAAATACACGGCGTGGGAAACTTGCGAATAAAGAACGATAAGGACGGCGCGCCCGTTGCTGCGGGGAAAAGACACCTCAAATTATTCCCCATAGAGAGAGAAGGAATGATTGAAATGTATGAAAGGGTTGTTCGAAACTGACTTACTTTGGATGATAAGGCACGAGGACAATTTCCCGGTCCTTATTCTGTACCATGAAGTTTTGGAGGTACTCCCTAGCAGTTTCACGCTCAAAGTCGCCGAGACTCAAGAAAGACTCGTGCATGTAGTACGGATCCTCCACACAGATTTGCGAGAGTTCTTCACTCTTCATGACGGAGCTCATATGTAGCGCAAAAAGGCGGACGATTGTAAAATCGAGCCGCCTTGTCAGAAACATCTCAAAGATATTGTCAAACCGCAGGAAGAACACCTACGTGGGCCATGTCTCGACGTAGCACTTCCCCTCAGGCACACGATCCGCGTATGTCGGATATCCTGGATCCTTTGAGGCTAGTAGGCTTTTCTCAGTCGACAACACATGGTCGTGCAGTCTCCTGAGATCCCCTGATAGTGCCTCCAGCGGTTTCGGCGGTAGCATCGGCACGCCCGTGAGATGGAACATGGCCGCACCTTTCACGGGTACACGCTCTTCCGAATGCATCGTCTGGCTGCTATGCGCTCTGGCTTGTTTGGAGGAAGCTATCTTCCCCGATCTCTTTCTCTCCTTTTTCTTGGGCACACCTTCTAGACCCTTCCTTAACCCCTGCCCCAGTGTTCCCGGGCTAAGTACTGTACGACCCTCGCGCCGGGATAGTTGATCCTGTGTTGAGGTGGCATCTTCAGGCATGTCCTGTGAGGATTTCATGAAGCGAGACTTTTTGCAATCCCTGCTACGACCTTCCTGCCCGGGCATATCATCCATATCCTCATTAGCAAGCTAATAGCCTGATTCGTCATATGGTTGACTCATCAATTCTATGTCACAGCCATTCACGCTTGTATTGAGGGAATCCAAAGGGTCGACCTCCGTCTCATCATCCATTCTCTGTTCTACATGACAAATTACATCAGCCGACACTATTGCACCCCCTTCATCATGTCGTCCGCCGCTCTCACCTGGCACTACAGGAGCTGGTAATTGCGTAGGCGGGGTGGTGGTCTCCGCACATGCTTGTTGATGTGTGGTTATTGGTGTGCTCTCGGCTGACTCCAGACGAATAAGATTCTTCGGCCATAGCAGCACCCAAACCTTGCAGCTTCCAATCCGTGGCGGGGTCTCGTCGTTCGCTCCCACATGCTGTACTGGAGGAGGCAAATCCTCGTGCCCCGATTTCACACTGGACAAGCTAACCCTGAAGTGCCCAGCAGGGATCGGCTGGTTGTGGAACGTGGGTTGCAAGGGGTCCATTATCATCCCCTTTCCCACGTCCACCTTCTGGCCTTTGATCAAGTAGAGTATGGTGCACAGGGTTTCTTTCACCTGCAAACACATATGTCTGTGGCGTAAAACATCCGAAAGGCAACAAAAATGGAATATATATATATATATATATATATATATATATATATATATATATATATATATATATATATATATATATATATATGGTGGTGCGACATGTAATTTCCGTGATGGCGTCGAGCTCAGCCAAAGACGAAGGCCCACCGAGCGCGCCAGAGACTGAGGACGGGCTGCTATGAGCGGGAGCGGCCGCGAGAGGAGGCCCGGTTGCGTGGGCAAGTGATGGTGCGATGATATTGTTGTTCATGGAGTTGCTCCCGACGAAACTGGGCAACGGGAAATCATGTACCGTCTTGTCTGGGTAGTCTTGTTCACCCTGATAATCCATCTCATATGCATCTTGGTCAGAAGGCCCAGTTTCTTCGTTGTTCGACATGTTTCCTATGATTAAGTGTCCTCATTTATTTCTGAAAGTATGAATAAATGAGAAATGATATAAAACAGAAATATATGTGCCAGCACTCGATATGCCAACTATGTAGCACAAATCATGCCTTTATTCCCAGGAAATTTCGGCATGACCTTTGCTAAAAAATGGACATATCAAGCGCCTGAAATTGACCGGAACGGAAATGAGTCAACATTCTGGTGTAACATAGGCCACTCGGATCATTTACCAAAACATGACATATCCACATATCACATGTCCAGTTCAAATTTGCATATAAATTCAGCTAATTTTGAAACCTATCTAAATTCATAACTAAATAGATAACCTAATTAACATAACTAACACCTAAGTAAATTAACCCTAGCTAGCAGAGAGAGAGATAGGGGGGTGGTTTACAGAAGGTGCAGGGGCGAGGAGGCAGGCCCGACGACGACCGAGGATGGGAGGGGAGGAAGCAGAGGAGGGAGGCGAGGGCCGACGGGTCGGGGGCGAGCGCGCCGGGTTGGGGGCGAGCGCCGGCGCCGGGGGCGAGCGCGCCTGGGTCGGGCGCGGCGGGGTCAGGGGCGAGCGCGCCGGGGTCGGGGCCGAGCGCGGCGGTGCGACGGGGCCGGGGAAGAGAGTCGGGATTTGGGGGAAAAGAGGCGGGATGAAGCAGGGAGAGGGAGAATTTTGGGTTAAGTGGACGTAGCAGTAGCGCGTTTACACGAAGCCCGCTACTACTATTACGGGCAGCTATAGCGGTTTTCTACAGAAACCGCTACTACTACCTTGACTAGCTGCAACTCTTTTTCACTAAAGCGCTACTGCTATAACCAATTTCCCTTTTTCTTTTCCTCAGCGCTGAACGAAGGGAAGGCAATATATATTGCATCATTTGACGGTTAAATATGTATGCAAAATAGGAACATATATATTACATCATTGGACCCTTGCATAATAATGGCTAAGTGTGTATACAAAATAGGAACATATATATATATATATATATATATATATATATATATATATATATATATATATATATATATATATATATATATATATATATATATAAAACATCATTTGACCCATGCATAATAATGGCTAAGTGTGTATACAAAATGGGAACATATATATATATATATACATCATTTGACCGATTCCTCAGTGCTGACGTTTTCGTTTTTGAGTCAGCTTCTTTCCCTTCTTATTCGTCGAAGAATAATTGAGCCCCTCATTGTGACTTTGCCTTTTCCATGGAGTACGATTTTTCTTTGGTAATGTAGTATTGATTCTTCTTTTGACGTATACTTCATCATCATCGTCATCTTCCCTCATTGGGTTGCCGTACTGTTCATAGTCTTCCTCGTTGGCGACTCCATCCATTCCAATGATGTTTCTTTTGCCTTTCCTCACGACAACATTACTAGGATTGCATGGGTCGGTTATGAAGAAGCATTGTGTCATGTTCTTAGCGTGTACCCATGGCTCGTTTTTTGCGATAGCGTTCACGGTAGCGCTCTTGGCGTCGGGTATAGTCATGGTAGTGAAAATCCGGCTTTCTCTTTCGACATTCTTAGCCCATCTGACACGAAACATCGTCGTGTTGTGCAGTCCAGAGTAGTTAAGCTCCCAGATCTCCTCGACCCTTCCATAAAATCGTTTAGTTGCGCCGTTGTCGCTGCCGGTCATGCATTCCATCGTCACCCCTGAGTTCTGATCATCACTGTCCATATCTTTGGCCTCCGTGTAGAACGTGTATCCGTTGATATCATATGCCTGATAGGTTACGAGGTTGGGCGAGGGGCCATGTGCTAAGGCATATATGAGCAATCCATCCTTAGAGCCCTCCTCCGGGGGATTAGCAATAATGTGCTCTTTGAACCAATGCAGGAAAGTGGAGTTGTTCTCTCTAGTAACTTCGGCGTCCGTCCTGCATACCCCCCGGTCACGATACTTCTTTGCGATAATTTCTTTGTGCAGTGCCACGAAAGGATCTACCTCGTCCAAGTGTTGTAGCACTACCAAGTTTGCTCTGTCAAAGTCGCTGCGTCGATCTGAGTATGCCACGTGCAGTTCCCTGCGACCGTTGCAGTGACCTTATCCTTCGAGCCTCCCATCGTGCTTGCTAACGGGCAAACCAACACTAACACCAGGCGGCTGGTCTGCGCCATATAGAAAATTCTCACAGAAAGAGATGCACTCTTGTGTCAAATAGCCCTGGACGATGCTTCCATCCGGACGGGACGTGTTACAAAAGAATCCTTTGATGATCCCATTCATCCTCTCAAACGGCATCATGTTGTGCAGGAATGACGGCCCCAGGTCTATTATGTCATCCACAATATGGACAAACAGATGCACCATCACGTCAAAGAACGCGGGCGGGAAGTACATCTCAAGCTCATTCAGTATCACAACGATCTCTTCCTGTAGCCTTCGGAGCTGCTTCACACTGATTGACTTTCGAGAGATGACGTCGAAAAAGTTGCAGAAACCAATAAGCGTGTCACGAACGTGCTTGTCCATTATCCCTCTAAGGGCAACAGGTAATATCTGCGTCATCATCACATGACAGTCATGAGACTTCATCCCGCTGAACCTTTTCTTGTCCGTGTCTAGATATCTACTTATCTTGCCACAGTAACCGGAACAAACTTTGACTCTGGTAAGGCACTTAAAGAATTGATTGATCTCAGCCTGACTTAAGGTGAAGCAAGAAGGGGGGCAATAATCCTCATTCTTTATTTTCTGGCCCTTCTTCTCCCGTGCCTCTGTCTCCGTCTCTGTCTCGTCTGACATTTTATGGGGCGGCATGTGCAGATCTTCCCTGATTTTCAAATCTTGCAAGTCTTTTCTTGCCTTCGGCCTATCCTTGGTCTTATCCGGCATGTTCATCAGTGTTGCGAGCAAGCTCTCAAGGACATTCTTACAGATATGCATTTGATCAAGGCAATGAGGTGTATCGAGTTTGTGCCAGTACTCCAAGTCCCAGAACACAGACCTCGTCTTCCATACCTTCAACAGCGGCTCAAGCGCCTTTCTCATCGTCTTTCCCGGCGCGGGGCACTCCTTCCTGTTTTCAATAGCTCATCGATTTCGGCACCGCTCCGCTTACGTGGAGGTCCTCGATGCTCAGCGTGACCATTGAATAGATCTCCACGGTTTCTCCACGGGTCGTCCTGTTCGAGCCATCTTCGATGCCCCATGTACACGATTTTCCCAGACCCGCCATCTTTCCTTGACGTTAGCTGCTGAGACGTCGTATCATCCATGCACCGCCTGCATCCGCAATATCCATGGCACACCTGGCCTGCCACATATCCGTAACCGAGATAGTCGTGCACTGTCGTGATCAGCGCGGCTCTCATGTTGAAATACTCGCCTTTGCTGGCGTCCCATGTCTTGGCCGGTGTTTTCCATAACGTGTCTAACTCCTCCTGAAGTAGCCCCAGATACAAATTAATATTATTTCCTGGTTGTTTCGGCCCTTGAATAAGCATGCTCATGTGAATGTACTTCGATTTCATGCACAACCAGGGGGGAGGTTGTACATCCATACAAACACGGGCCATGTGCTATGGTTGGTGCTCTGGTTGCCAAACGGATTCATGCCATCGGTACATGCGCCGAGCACGATGTTCCTTGCATCACATTCAAAATACCGATAGAAGCTGTTCAACGCTCTCAACTGGCTTCCATCCTTGACGTGTCTCAGCTTCGGATCATCTCCATCGTCGGGCTTCTTCCTCTCCACGTGCCAGCGCATTAGCTTTGCTTCCTTGGGATCTACAAAATACCTCTAGAGACGGGGAGTGATCGGTAAGTACCATACCACTTTCTGGGGACATTTCTTCCCGGCCTTGTTGTATCAAGAAGCATTGCACACCGGACAACTTGTTTTTTCTGCGTGCTCCTTCCGATAAATTATGCAATCGTTGATGCATGCATGGTATCTAACGTGTGGCAGATCAAGAGGGCACACGATCTTCTTGGCCTCATCAACACTACTAGGACATAGATTACCCTCGGGAAGAACATCCTTTAGCTACTTGAGATGCTCATCGAGGCTAGTGTCGGTCCATTTGCTTTTAGCCTTCGTCTTCAGGAGTTGGAGCGTGAAACTCAAGCGGGTCACCTCAGGATTGCAACCATCATACAATGGAGTGTTTGAGTCTACCACCAGTTGCTCCAGCTTAGCCTCCTCTCTAAAAGCAGCTCTCTCAGTACTCGTCTCCTTGCGAAGCAATGCTTGAACATGAGGGTCCCGCACGATTGAACTTAGTACCGACGAACTCTGCTGCATGGAGTCCATGTCGTTCTCTCCGCCGCCATGTCCAGCCTCTTCCCCGCCGCCATTATCGATCATCTCTTCGTCTTGCCCCGTGTCATCATTGCCTGCCCCGTCGGCATCCTCAACATCGTCATCCTCATCTTCAATTATCCACCGAGTATAGCCATCCATGAAACCAGTCATGAGCAGGTGCGCTTCGACACGACCATCGACATGGGCGTCAAGCCAAACTATTCCTTTGCATTTTCGACACGGACATAAAACCTCTGTTAGGTTATTTTCCTTCATGTCCTGCACCGCCGACCGCAACCACCTGTCCACCATCGTTCCACTGACCATCGTCAACTCTACACGGTAATAATAAACAAATTGATTATAAAAATGCGTGCATTCATCAAAGTCATACAAAAATTCGGCATGACCTTCCTTAAAAATAGGACATATATAGATCTAGAGTTTGCCCGGAATTCGCCGAAACGGAAATAAATCGACATTTCGGCAAAACATAGGCAACTCAAAAGCACAATTTGTCGTCAACTCATGCCACACACACAATTTCCATAAACATATTACACACACATAAACATATTTCCATTTTGCAAAAGCATGAAATATTAATCACACCTCTATCTCGAGATCGAGCACACGGTGGAGATGATGATGTAGGGAGGTCAAAAGTGCACAAAGCTGTTCTTGACAAAGAAAGATCTAGTTAGGGGGCAAATAGGTCACTTAACTAAATGCTACATCTACCTAGCTAGCTAATTTGGGAGGAGACAACTTCAACTAGTGGAGGGGGGGGGAAGAGAAAGGAGATGAATTAATGGAGGTGGTGTAGTTATAGCTAGGAGTAATGAAGAGAGAGAAAGGTAGGTAGAAGAGGGAGAGTAATGGGGGGAGAAGTATTGAGGAAGAAGAAGAGTGAGAGAGGGAGGATGTGGGAGGTAGGGGAAAGGGAGGAGAGGAGATGGGGAGGGGGAGGTGGAAAAAGGTGGTGGGTGCTGCGTCTTAGCAGTAGCGCGGGAGCAAAAGCGTGCTGCTGCTAAGAGCGTAGCAGCAACGCGCTTTCCTGTCACGCGCTACTGCTAAGCGGGACAACCCTGTGCACAATTTCAAAATTAGTAGCAGCGAGGTGATAAAAAAACGCGCTACTACTATGGCATTAGCAGCAGCGTGCTTCCTGACGCCACGCTACTGGTAAACTTATGTCGTTCTGTATTGTCGGTGGATTTTTGTAGCAGCGCGGTTTAAGAGTCACGCGCTACTGCTAAGTTTGCACCAGTAGCGAGCTTTCCGTAGCCACGCTGCTACTACTTAGCAGCAGCGCCTCTTTTTGTGCCGCGCTGCTGCTAAGATTCTGTGTATAAGGTTTTCCCTAGTAGTGAAGTATAGGGGATCGCAACAGTTTTCAAGGGTAGAGTATTCAACCCAAATTTATTGATTCGACACAAGAAGAGCCAAAGAATATTCTCAAGTATTAGGAGTTGAGTTGTCCATTCAACCACACCTGGATAACTTAGTATCTGCAGCAAAGTATTTAGTAGCAAATTAGTACGGAAGTAATGGTGACGGTGGCAAAGTTAACAATAGTAGTTTTGTAGTAATTGTAACAGTGGCAACGGAAAAGTAACTAAGCAAAGAGCAATATGTGAAAAGCTCGTAGGAATTGGATCGGTGATGGAGAATTATGTCGGATGCAATTCCTCATGCAATAGTTATAACCTAGGGTGACACAGAACTAGCTCCAATTCATCAATGTAATGTAGGCATGTATTCCAAATATAGTCATACGTGCTTATGGAAAAGAACTTGCATGACATCTAGATCTTTTGTCCTACCCTCCCGTGGAAGCGGGGTCCTATAGGAAACTAAGGGATATTAAGGCCTCCTTTTAATAGAGTATCAGACCAAAGCATTAACACTTAGTGAATACATGAACTCCTCAAACTACGGTCATCACCAGGAGTGGTCCCGATTATTGTCACTTCAGGGTTGCCGGATCATAACACATAGTAGGTGACTATAGACTTGCAAGATAGGATCAAGAACTCACATAGATTCATGAAAACATAATAGGTTCATATCTGAAATCATGGCACTCGGGCCCTAGTGTCAAGCATTAAGCATAGCAAAGTCATAGCAACATCAATCTTAGAACATAATGGATACTAGGGATCAAACACTAACAAAACTAACTCGATTACATGGTAAATTTCATCAAACCCATCACTGTCCAGCAAGCTTACGATGGAATTACTCACGCACGGCGGTGAGCATCATGAAATTGGTGATGGAGGAAGGTTGATGATGACGACGGCGACTGATTCCCCTCTCCGGAGCCCCGAACGGACTCCAGATCAGCCCTCCTGAGAGAGATTAGGGCTTGGCGGCGGCTCCGTATCATAAAACGCGATGAATCCTTCTCTCTTATTTTTTTTCTCCCTGAACATGAATATATAGAGTTGGAGTTGAGGTCGGTGGAGCACCAGGGGGCCCACGAGGCAGGGGGCGCGCCCAGGGGGGTAAGCGCGCCCACACCCTCATGGACAGGGTGTGGGCCCCTGGCCTTGATTCTTTCGCCAGTATTTTTTATTAATTCCAAAAATATTCTCCGTGAAGTTTCAGGTCATTCCGAGAACTTTTATTTCTGCACAAAAATAACACCGTGGCAATTCTGCTGAAAACAACGTCAGTCCGGGTTAGTTCCATTCAAATCATGCAAGTTAGAGTCCAAAACAAGGGCAAAAGTGTTTGGAAAGTAGATATGATGGAGACGTATCAACTCCCCCAAGCTTAAATCTTTGCTTGTCATCAAGCAATTCAGTTGATAAACTGAAAGTGATAAAGAAAAACTTTTAGAAACTCTGTTTGCTCTTGTTGTTGTAAATATGTAAAGCCAGCATTCAAGTTTTCAGCAAAGATTATGAACTAACCATATTCACAATAACATTTAGGTCTCATATTTACTCATATCAATGGCATAATCAACTAGCAAGCAATAATAATAAATCTCGGATGACAACACTTCCTCAAAACAATCATAATATGATATAACAAGATGGTATCTCGCTAGCCCTTTCTGAGACCGCAAAACATAAATGCAGAGCACCTCTGAAGATCAAGGACTGACTAAACTTTGTAATCATGGTAAAAGAGATCTAGTCATAGTCATACCCAATATAAATTAATAGTAACGAATGAAAATGACAGCGGTGCTCTCCAACTAGTGCTTTTTAATAAGAGGGTGATGACTCAACATAAAAGTAAATTGATAGGCCCTTCGCAGAGGGAAGCAGAGATTTGTAGAGGTGCCAGAGCTCGATTTTGAAACAAAGATAAATAATATTTTGAGCAGCATACTTTCATTGTCAACATAACAACCGAGAGATCTCGATATGTTCCATGCTACACACATTATAGGCGGTTCCCAAGAAGAATGGTAAAGTTTATACTCCCCCATCACCAACAAGCATCAATCCATGGCTTTCTAGAAACAACAAGTGCCTCCAACTTAGCAACAGCCCGGGGGGAGTTTTGTTTGCAATTATTTTGATTTGATTTGCTTAGAGCATGGGACTAAGCATCCCGGTGACCAGCCATTTTTCTCATGAGTGAGGAGCGGAGTCCACTCCTCTTGAGAATAACCCGCCTAGCATGTAGGATACAGACAACCCTAGTTGATACAGGAGCTATTCGAGCATGGAAAACAGAATTTCATTTGAAGGTTTAGAGTTTGGCACATACAAATTTATTTGGAACAACATGTAGATACCGCATATAGGAAGGTATGGTGGACTCATATGGAATAACTTTGGGGTTTATGAAAGTGGATGCACAAGCAGTATTCCCGCTTAGTACAAGTGAAGGCTGGAAAAGGACTGAGAAGCGACCAACTAGAGAGCGACTACAGTCATGAACATGCATTAAATTAATAAACATTGAGTGCAAGCATGAGTAGGATATAATCCATCATGAACATAAATATCGTGGAGGCTATGTTGCTTTGTTTCAACTACATGTGTGAACATGTGCCAAGTCGAGTGATTTGAATCGTTCAAAGGAGGATACCACCCTATCATACCACATCACAACCATTTTAATAACATGTTGGCACACAAGGTAAACCATTATAAACTCCTAGCAAATTAAGCATGGCATAAGCAACTATAATCTCTAATTGTCATTGCAAACATGTTTCATTCATAATAGGATGAATCAGGAACAATGAACTAATCATATTTACAAATACAAGAGAGGTCGAGTTCATAGCGGCTTCTCTCATTTCAATCAACCCATCATATATCGTCATTATTGCCTTTCACTTGCATGACCGAACAGTGTGGATAATAATAATAGTGCACGTGCATTGGACTAAGCTGGAATCTGCAAGCATTCAATGCACTGGAGAAGACAAGATAATATGGGCTCTTTGTTAAATCAACAATAATTCATATAAGAGCCACTTCAGCATTTTCATTATGGTCTTCTCCTCTCGACCCCCAAAGAAAAGAAATAAAACTATTTACACGGGAAAGCTCCCAACAAGCAAAAGAAGAACAAGAAATCTTTTTGGGTTTTCTTTTAATTATTACTACTACAAGCATGGAAAGTAAACTAGCTAGAAGCTACAACTAATTTTTTGATTTTTCTTAAGGTTTTTCAAACACACAAAAGAAGACTAGAAAAGGAAATAAACTAGCATGGATATTACAATGAAAAAGTATGAGCACCGACAACTAGAATGAGTGTGTGAACATGAATGTAATGTCGGTGAGAAATACGTACTCCCGCAAGCTTAAGCTTTTGGCCTAAGTTGGTCTAGGGCCATGGCTGGCCTGGTGGATATCCAAAGTTGTAGCTGGGGTCGTACTGAGAAGGATCCTCGGGGTGCCACTGGTTGGCAATCTCCTCCGGATCCCACTGGTAAATAGACTGACGGTGAGGATCAAGTTGTGGCTCCGGCTCTGGCTCTGGAGTTGGTGTGAGGTTCTGGTAGGTATGAATGGCCTCTGACAGAACAAGATACTTGCCTGAAGATAAGTTGAATAAAGAAGGAGCAGGCAAAGCAATAGTCTCAAAGTAATTTTTATCAAATATCAGTCTATAGTTAAGCATCTTTTTCTTATTCTTAACAATAAAATCATGTGCTACCATACTCTTATAGTCTAGAAAAACAGGAGGCAACAACTTTTCTTCTTTCTCATAATGCCTAATAGGTATATTAAAGTGTGCAGCGAGGCACGAGGCGAAGATACCTCCCAAGATGGGACCCTTCATACGGTTCAGATTTAATCGCTTGGCAATAATAGCGCCTAGACTAAAAGTGTTATCACGAAACAAGGCATGGCACAAAATAAAAATATCAGGGGCACTAAGGTTTTCACAGTTCCCGTGACCAATTAAACATCTACTAGCAAATATTGCAAAGTAATGTAGAACAGGAAAGTGTATGCTAGTAATTCTTGCATCGGAAACTTTCCTCGTTTCCCCTACAGCAATCATATCAATAAACCCTTCCACATCATTACGATGTGGTTCCTCTATGCTGCCCGCAAAGGGTAACATGCAAACCTCACAAAAATCATATAGGGACATCTCCTTATACTCATCATATAAATAAAAGTCCACCGAAGGTGGTGATCTCCTAGCATGGAAATGAAAATTTTGCACAAAAATATTAGTGAGTAGGAGATACTGCTTGCGCTAGTCGCGGAGGAAGTCGGTGAGGCCCGCATTCTCAGCCAAATAATAAAAATCATCATGAATCCCGGCTGCCCTCAAGAAATCATCACAAGGCCATTCACACGGCCGAACCTTCGCGGTGCGAGGGAGTTTATATTTGGGCCTTTTAACCTCTTCACTTTGCTTATCATTCTAGCTTCGGCTCGAAGAGCCCCTCAATAATCTCTTCATCATTTTCTGAAAAATTCTGAAATTTTTAGTAACTCAAAATAAAAGTGAACCAAACTCAACAAAATTGATAGCAACTACTCCCACAAGTGCCTAGAGACTATATCATGCATTAGAACTACTTGGGACCATATAAATTTGACATGCAAGCTCAAGAACAGGGTCACCTAAGCAGAAAAATTTTGCAATAAATAAAGCACTAGAACAAAAACTAATTGGACCATTGGAGGAGTGACATACGGAAGAACAATTCCCCAAACCAGTTTTGTGAGTGGAGCTTTGAGCAAGGAGATCGAAAATCGCAACAAGATGAGCTAGAACTCGTGCTTGAGCTGGTTGGTCAATTTTTTGGGAGGAAGAAGGAGTGTGTGGATGCATGAACAAGTGGAGGGGGGGCACCAGGGGCCCACGAGGCAGGGGCACGCCCTGGACCCTCTTGGCCAGGTGCTTGCTCCCCCTGATGTGTTCTTAGTGCCAGATATTCTCAAATATTCTAGAAAAAATCATATTTCATTTTCGGGGAATTTTTTATTGCAAGGATAATTCAGAAAACAGATAGAAAATACTATTTTGCTTCATTTATTCTAAATAACAGAAAGTAAAAGGAGGTCACAGAAGGTTCATCCATCTCATGCTCATCAAAAGGAATCCACTAACAAGGTTGATCAAGTCTTGTTAACAAACTCTTTCTGAATAACATGGAACCGGAGAAATTTCGAATAACACTGTGTTACCTCAATGGGGATATGCACATCCGCAACAATAAGAATATCATATTTCTTCTTGATAGTAGGAAGAGGAAATTCAAAACCTCCAATAGTAATCGTTGAAATTTTTCCAATATAATTGATACTGTGGACTTGAGGTAGTTTCCTCGGAAAGTGTACCGTGTGCTCATTACCATTAACATGAAAAGTGACATTGCCTTTGTTGCAATCAATAATAGCCTCTGTAGTATTGAAAAAGGGTCTACCAAGGATAATCGACATACTATCGTCCTCGGGAATATCAAGAATAACAACGTCCGTTAAAATAGTAACGTTTGCAACCACAACAGGCACATCCTCACAAATACCGACAGGTATAGCGGTTGATTTATGTCACGACCGGTTTTCCAATAAAAATATTTATTGAGAAACCAATCTTTAGAATCCAGTTGAGATAAAACCTCCTCGCTGGTAGACAAACTTTTGATACAATAAGCCAGTAGCATCAAATATATTACAGGGTTGAGCTGATGATGATCAACAATTTATTACAGACATGCCAATAATTATACATAAAGGTGGATATAATATAATGGTGTGGTGGCATACTACTGACTCGAAGCTGGGGAGTGGTGGAATAACACAGTGGGGAGTGGATATGTGACTCTCAAACTAACATCCCATCGAGCGTCGAGGTGAGGCTCGATGAATTTATTTGGGTTGCGGAAGCGGGTATAAAACAGTGACCAAGTCCAGGGTCGCACGGGACTGACTGGGACTCCTCTAGGCGTCGGACTCGCTATCGAACTCCTCATCCATGAGATCACCTTCGTCAGCATCTGGCCAAATCAACAAGCCAGTGAGTACTTTGAAAGTACTCGCAAGACAGTTCGGACGTAAGATATAACAAATGCATGCATGAGTGCGTCACGATTAAATTACCAATGCACATTCAAAGTAATATTAGGCAGGGTAAGTAAAAAGGGAAACGGCGGTAGTCCGCCTGAAATCCCAACAGTAAAAATAAAGGAAGAACCGATCGGGTGTCCGAAGCGACGCCTCGAAAGGTGATCAATAAGAATAAAAGAAAGAATTGCCATAGTCGGGCGTCTGAGCGATATCACATAAAGGGCTTTAAAAGAAATGCCGCAGTCGGGCGTCTGAGCGACACCACCTAAAGGGCTTTAAAAGAAATGCCGCAGTCGGGCGTCTGAGCGACACCACATAAAGGGCTTTAAAAGAAATGCCGCAGTCGGGCGTCTGAGCGACACCACCTAAAGGGCTTTAAAAGAAATGCCGCAGTCGGGCGTTGGAGCGACACCACATAAAGGGCTTTAAAAGAAATGCCGCAGTCGGGCGTCTGAGCGACACCTCATAAAGGGCTTTAAAAGAAATGCCGCAGTCGGGCGTCTGAGCGACACCACAAAAAGGGCTTTAAAAGAAATGCCGCAGTCGGGCGTCTGAGCGACACCTCATAAAGGGCTTTAAAAGAAATGCCGCAGTCGGGCGTCTGAGCGACACCTCATAAAGGGCTTTAAAAGAAATGCCGCAGTCGGGCGTCTGAGCGACACCACAAAAAGGGCTTTAAAAGAAATGCCGCAGTCGGGCGTCTGAGCGACACCTCATAAAGAGCTTTAAAAGAAATGCCGCAGTCGGGCGTCTGAGCGACACCACATAAAGGGCTTTAAAAGAAATGCCGCAGTCGAGCGTCTGAGTGACACCACCTAAAGGGCTTTAAAAGAAATGCCGCAGTCGGGCGTCTGAGCGACACCACATAAAGTGCTTTACTGACAAGGAAAAATAATTATAATTCAACTCTTGAGAATAAACGGGTTAGTCCATCCACAAGAATAAACATTTAACTGATCTTAGTGCTCATGGTCCCACCGGATAATCTGTCACCAAAACTGGCACATGTCAGTTAGCACGAAACTTGGATATAGATAAGATGATTTGAGGATATATGACTCTGCAGAGTTTGTACAAAATTTCCCACAGTTAACAGATTCCCGTAGTCACATGGACTAGTTCCGTTTACGGTATTTCAGAAGGAAACACAGCTAACCAGTACACACCCATCCAACCTCTCGATGCCAGGAATCACCCTCGACATCGTCCAAGAAAAACTTTTGAGACGGGGAGATCACAATCTCGAATAGCATGGGATCAAATTTATATACGCGCGCTCTAAGGGGTGCCCCCCTCTCGGTCCCAACCGGAAACACCCATGCCCCCTGACCGGATGAATGGCTTTAATCCAGGGCCATGGAACCATCATCCCGGCCTCTCCTTTTTGGTGTGTACCAAGAAAGCGGTTTGCGACTTACTAAACCATATCCCTTTCGGGAAACATGTGGTAGTACAGGGATAGGAAATGGATATGAAACCAACCGATACGGGTTGGTACTGAAGTTAACTTGCATGGCATAAGTCTGGCATGCTACAACACTGCCATCTTACCCATCTTCTTGCCAACACATGGCCTTGCATACTCACATCCAACCACTTATGGATCATCGAACTAACTTGTCTCAACAAAGTATGATAAACACGTTCATCGGTATGTTCAACAATATGCCATGAAACTAACTAGATGCAAAACATGCCATGACACTCATCATATCAAAAGTTCAAACATGCTTGCCTGGTTCAGAGTAGTCGGAGTCTAACTCGGTGAAGTTCGCGGTCCCGCCACCTCCTTCGGTATCTACGGTATAAAGAGAATATACGCGCTATCGTGAATACCGAGAGGTGCACAAAAATTATTCCAAATAAATCTTCAAATAAATCTGATAAAAAACTAGACAAAATTTTGAAGAGAACAGAAAAAGAATCACTCAAAATTATGTTTCTATTTAAAAGTTATAAAGGTTTTTGTCTAGGGACCCATCTGTAATGAAACAGAAACTTCTCAGGGTTCTTTTTATAAAAACAGAAAACGCTTCGGTCTCATTTACGCCAGCTCAGAGGAGAAGACGTATTTTGCCCGATTACGCTTTCAGAAAATGATTCGAAAGAAAAAGAGAAAAACCTGACGGGGCGGTCCCACCCGTCGGGTTTGAAAACGGGACGGCGCTTTTGGCGCCAGAGAGCCGCGGCGATCGCCGGCGGCGATCCACGGTGAGGCAGGGGGATCGGAGGTTACCTCCGTGTTCGGGGCGCCATTCCGCGTCGGGTGGTGGTAGTGGTGGTCGCCGGCGTGCACTGTGTCGACGGTGGCCCCTGCTCCGGCGGACGGCGGTTCGGACGAGGATGGAGCTCGCCGAAGGGGCTGCCAATGTTCAAATTGACGAGAGGGTTAGGGTACGGGGCGTGGAAGAGGGCTGCAGATGGAGTTTAGACGCCGGAGATGGCCTCACCGTAGTGAACGCAGCTGGAGCCAGAGGCGGACGGAGGTGGCCGGAGTCGAGGAAGAAGGGCTCCTCGAGGCCCCTCCAGTGGCCAGGCGGGGTGTATGTGAGGTGCAGGAAGCGTGTGTGCTCGAGGGGGAGCTCGGGGTCCCCTTTTATAGGCGATCCGAGGAGGTGGCCATGAACGGAGTTTTCCGGCGAAGGATTACGGCGGCGCAGTGCTTGGTCGGGAGGGTTTAGGAGTTGAGCTTCGTCTTGGAGGTCCACTGAGTCCGTTTAGGTGCCAACCGCGCCGGGATTTGCTTGCTTAGGTGGAGTTCGACGGAACGGGCCGGCGCGGGCCCGTCGGCGGCAGAGAGCGTGCTCTGTGCGCGCCGCGCCACGGCGACGGTGCTGCATGCGTGCGCTGGCGCGGAGATGGCCACGCGGAGCCACCAGGGGGCTTGGCCGGTGGTGAACGGCGTTGAGCCGCCGCTCTGCTCCCTGTCTGCTCCTACGGTGGTTCGACCGCCGCAAGACACGCCGGCGCAGGCGGGCCAGGGCACCACCGACGCCAGGAAGGCGCCAAGCGCGCGTGCGGGGCTCCGGACAAGCAGGCCAGGCGGCGGGCAACGTGCCAAGGGGCACTGTGATCATGTGACTGCACTTATCTGAAGAAGATCGGCACTGAAAGTCTGAATTTAACTGAATATGAACTAAAACAGTGCATGCAAGGTGTTCGACAGAATGATCTAGGCATGTAGGGATTTTTCCTTGGGCTGATTTTTGGTAGAGTGGCTTCTCATTGTTCCAGTAGGCTGCCTGATTTTTGGTGGAATTTTTGGAGAAGTGTAGATATGAATTTCACCAAATTTGGCAAATCGGGTCCAAACTTGCAGGGAGTGTAAGTTGAAATATTTGAAAAGAAGATGAGTGGGTCAAGATGGTTCTGGGTTGAGGGTACCAAGGACTAGCCAGCATAGTTGGTTTGAGGACCAAATACAAATTCAATAGGGTACTTGCTTTGTAAATGGTTCAGGCTCAAAATAAAGATCAGAAAAGATTTGAGAGGTGAAATAATCAAAATAAAATCCAAAACTTGTTTGGATGAGTTGGGACAGGGAACTTGGGTTGTTAACAAGGAGGAGAGGAGGTTTTGGAGTGGTTTTACTTCATGGGCAAAAATACAAGGTCATGGGTGGTTATCAAAAGAATGAAAATCCCAAATTTTCATAGAGTTTTCCTTTTAAAAAGAAAAGATTAAACTCCCAAAATAATTTGAGAAGAGAACCAACAGAGGAGAAGTTTTTTTTAAAAAAGGTTAAACCCAAAGTTTGAAGAAGAAAACAGAAATAACAATCCTAGCCAAAGAAAAAGGATTTTTAAGAGGATTGTTTTTCTGAAAATTTTGAAAGGCCTCATTTCACAAAAGAAAAACCAGCAAGGTTTTTTTTTGCTAAAACCAAATAATTTTTTTGGAGTGTCACAACACCTACCCCCTTAGGAAAAATCTCGTCCCTGAGATTTCAGCTGATCCTTAAATAAATGCGGATGCTCTGCTCGAAGAAAATCCTCTCTTTCCCAAGTTGCTTCATTTTCGGTGTGGTTGCTCCATTGAACTCTGAAAAATTTAATGGTCTTCTGTCGGGTCCTCCTTTCAGACTCCTCTAATATTTTTACTGGATGTTCCCGATAGGTGAGGTCTGGTTGCACATCGATGTTCTCATGGGACACTTGTTTCTCTGGTTTGCTCACGCACAACCTTAACTGCGAAACGTGGAATACGTTGTGGATATCTGATAATTCCTTAGGTAAGTCTAGCTGGTAGGCTACCGTGCCTCTTCGTGCCAATATACAGAATGGTCCGATGAATCTTGGTGCTAGCTTCCCTTTAATCTTGAATCGTTGTAGTCCTCTCATAGGGGATACTCGTAGGTACACAAACTCTCCGGGTTCGAAGCTGACCCCACGATGCTTCTGATCGTAATAACTCTTCTGTCGGCTTTGAGCGGTCTTGAGCCTATCCCTGATTAGCTTGACTTTCTCCTCAGCTTCTTTGAGCATGTCTGGTCCGAAGATGCGGATGTCTCCGGTCTCGGACCAATTTAACAGGGTGCGACATCTCCGTTCGTATAGAGCCTCAAATGGTGCCATTTGCAGGCTGGCCTGGTAACTATCGTTGTATGCGAACTCGGCATATGGCAGGCTTTCTTCCCAGCTAGTTCCATACGTGAGGACACATGCCCTCAGCATGTCCTCTAAAATCTGGTTTATGCGTTCTGTCTGTCCATCCGTCTAGGGGTGGTAAGCCATACTGAAAGCTAGTTGAGTTCCCAGAGCCTGTTGTAAATGATCCCAAAATCTCGAGTCGAACTGAGTGCCCCTGTCGGATATTATAGTCCTTGGGACACCGTGCAGACAGACTATGCGGGAGAGGTAAATCTTAGCAAGCTTCTGAGTGGTGTGGGTTGTTCTTACTGGAATAAAATGTGCCATGTTGGTTAACCTGTCGGTGATGACCCATATAGCATCATTCCCGTGTCGTCATCGAGGTAGTCCGACAATGAAGTCCATCCCTATTTCATCCCATTTCCACTCGGGTATTTTGTTTGGTTGAAGTAGTCCGGCTGGTCTCTGATGTTCAGCTTTTATGCGTTGACATGAGTCGCAACATGCAATGAAGGTAGCGATGTCCCTCTTCATACCGTGCCACCAAAATCTTTCCTGAATATCTTTATACATTTTGGTTCCCCCCGGGTGGATTGAGTATGGGGCGGTGTGGGCTTCAGCCAAAATTTGCCGTTTAAGGTCTTCTATGTCTGGCACACATAGTCTTTCCCTGTACCATAATATCCCTCCATTGTCTACGACGAATTCCGAGGTCTTGCCCTTGCTCACCTTTCTTTTGATGCCCTCGATGCTGGGGTGACCAGGCTGAGCTCCTTTAATCTTCTCCACAAGGTCGGGCTGTATTTCCAAGTTTGCTATGGTGCCTTCTGCCACCATTAACAAGTTGAGTTTGGCAAATTCTTGTTGGAATTCGGGTCTCAAGCCCTGTAGATTGCCTTCGTCGGAGCTGGGGTTCCGACTAAGAGCATCGGCCACCACATTCGCTTTACCTGGATGATAGTGGATACCAACATCATAATCCTTTACCAATTCCAACCAGCGTCGTTGCCGTAAATTTAGTTCTGGCTGCGTGAAAATATATTTGAGACTCTTATGGTCCGTATATATTTCACATCGATTTCCCAGTAAGAAATGCCTCCATTCCTTAAGTGCATGAATGACCGCTGCCATTTCCAAGTCATGAGTGGGATAATTTTCCTCATGCTTGGGAAGCTGCCTTGAAGCGTAGGCGACAACCTTGCCTTCTTGCATCAATACACATCCAAGACCTTTCCTGGATGCGTCACAATATACTTCAAAATTCTTGTGTATGTCCGGCACAACTAATACCGGTGCTGTTGTTAATTTCCGCTTTAGCTCTTGGAAACTTTTCTCGCAGGCTTCTGTCCATTCAAACTTCTTGTCTTTCTTGAGTAGTTGCATCATAGGCTTGGCTATGGTGGAGAACCCTTCAATAAATCTGCGGTAATATCCTGCCATTCCCAAGAAGCTTCGGATGTCTGTCACGCTGGCTAGTGACTTCCAGCCAAGTACGGCTTTTACTTTCTCCGGGTCTATTGCGATACCGTCTTGGGTCAGCACGTGGCCTAGAAAGCCCACTTGCCTTAACCAAAATTCACACTTGCTGAACTTGGCGTACAATTTGTGTTTCCTGAGTTCTCCTAGTACAATTCTGAGATGTTCAGGGTGCTCTTCTGGTGTTTTGGAGTATACTAGAATGTCGTCGATGAATACCACAACGAACTTGTCCATAAACTTCATAAATACTTTGTTCATGAGGTGAACAAAATATGCAGGAGCATTTGTTAATCCAAAAGGCATTACTGTGAACTCATACAGTCCATATCTGGAGGTGAATGATGTCTTGGGGATATCTTCTGTCCGTACCTTTAATTGATGGTATCCTGACCTTAAGTCAATTTTTGAGAATACCTTGGCCTTAGCGAGCTGATCGAATAAATCATTTATTCTTGGCATCGGTTATTTGTTCTTGACCGTGACCATGTTAAGTGCTCGGTAGTCAATACACAATCGCAGTGTTCCATCTTTCTTTTTGGCAAATAAAATTGGTGATCCCCAAGGTGAGGAACTGGCTCGAATGTATCCTTTGTCTAGCAATTTCTTGATTTGTTTCTTCAGCTCAACTAACTCGGACGGTGCCATTCTGTATGGTTTCTTGTATATGGGGGTGGTTCCTGGTGCAAGCTCAATGCTGAATTCTATCTCTCGGTCTGGTGGCATGCCTGGTAGCTCTTCGGGGAATACGTCTGGAAATTCACATACTACTGGAACCTTGCTTAGCTCGGAAACATCTACCTTATTCAGTCTTGGTTGCCTGGGTATTTTCCTTTCCTTGGCGGTTACCCTTATCGTCTTCCCGAGGTGATGCGTGAGTATTACGGTCCGGTTGAAACAGTCAATGAAACCTTTATTTGTGGTTAGCCAATCCATCCCAAGGATGACATCTAGTCCCTTATTTTCCAACACAATAAGGTTTGCGTAAAACTTCAGCCCTTCGAACTCAATAATCACATCCTGACAGTAATTCTGAGTAACTTGCTGAATCCCAGGGGACTTGATGATCAGGGATTTCTCCAAAGGAAGCATCGAAAAATTATTTTGCAAAGCAAAACTTTTCGAAACAAAAGAGTGAGAAGCTCCAGAATCAAACAAAACCATTGCAGGTATTGTGTTGACAGGAAACGTACCGAGTACGATATCCGGAGCATTTTGTGCCTCCTCTTTGGTTACGTGGTTCAGATGAACCTTCCTGTGGTTGCTGTTGGGATTGAAATTGTTTCGCTTGGGCACTGAATTGTTGTTGCTGTTGTTCGGCTTTGGTGCTGAGTTTCTAGGCTTGGGACACTGCTTGGCATAGTGTCCTTCCTCTCCGCAGGCGTAACAAGTAACGCCGGGGCGATATGTGAACTCCTTGTCCCTTGCATGAAAATTCTTGATTGGGCGTGAGACGTTGGACGGGGATTTGTTTGTCCCACCCTTTTGGAAATCTGTCTTGCTTCGGTGATTGCGAGCCTGGTTAGTCTGGTCCCTTTTTCGCTTGCGGATATCTTCCAAACTGCGTCTCTCATTTTCCAGAGTAATGGCTTTATCCACCAGCGTCTTAAAATCTGGGAAAGTGTGTATGACTAGTTGGCATTTAAGCGCGGGCGCTAGGCCGTCAAGGAATTTCTCCATTTTCTTGCTTTCAGTCATACGTTCTTCGTTTGCGAAGCGAGACAATAGAGTAAACTGACCGTTGTAATCTGATACTGTCATGTTCCGTTGTTTGAGGTCATCGAACTCCCTCTTCTTGATTTTCATAATACTTTTAGTAATATGTGCGCCACGGAAGCCTTCCTTGAAATCATCCCAGGTTATATCATTTTTGTTGGGATGCATGTGTAGGAAATTCTCCCACCAGGATGCGACTGCTCCCGTGAGATAATGCGGTGCGTACAGTACCTTTTCTGGGTCTGAGCATTTTGCAATAATTAATTTTCTCTCCATATCACGAAGCCAGTCTTCGGCCTCAAGCGGCTTGTCAGTGTGAGAAAATGTCTGGGGACGTGTCTTCTCTAGTTCGGATAATTTAGAATGCTGTTGATACTGTCCATGGTGATTTCCCATGTTGATGACTTGATTCATCATTTCACGATGTTGTTGCTGACTTTGTTCATAAAGGCGGCACATTTGAGATAGTGCCGTCTCACTACCCTGTTGACTTGATTGACCTTGAGTGAAATTGTTGCCTGGTTGATTGTCATAAAATTGGTTCGACTGCCCTTGTGCAAAATTGTTGTTTGCTTGAGTGCCATAATTTTCCTCTGGCGGAGCTGGCATGAAGCGAGTCCAAGGACGAGACATTTTTCACTCTGGGGATATATTTTGCGAAACCCATAAGCAAACGAAAAAAATAGATCCATAAAAGCACAAGGTTGGCAAAGAAACCAAATAGCCAAGATTACTAGGGAAAACCATTTAATTTGCGCACGGAGAAAGACTGCTCATTACGTATCTTACACGCGGGCGATAATTATACAATACGTCACTCAGGATACGCGTACATATTCCTGACATGTTATTTAGGCTAGTGCACTTCTCCAGATCCTACATGATGCGCAAACAGGCTACGTCCCATATCTTACATGGCGGTACATCTCGCGACGGCTAAGCGTACTTAGTCGGAGATGTTGATGATGTCCTTGGCCCTGCCAAGGGTGAGGCGTAGCGAGGCTGGAGACTCAACTTCCTCCTCGCTAATGGGCTCCATACGAGTAGTGCTGCGCCGAGTAGATGGAGCGGGTGCCAGGGGCGGAATAACACGAATAGGAGTCGGCGTGAGGGGCGGTGCAGTGCGCGCTGGAGTGGGCGCAATGACCTGGTTGAACTCCTCAGTAGAAGGCAGGCGACGAGCTGGTGCATAGGATGCTGATGATGAGGCATAAGTCAGTGGCGGTGCTGTGGGCAGGAGCTCCCTCCTATTGGCAGCACAGCCATGGACTGAGTCCATGCGGGCAGCCACAAAGTCATCCACCAAGTTGTCGAAGGCGGCCTCCAGAGCCCGAAGATACTCAATAAGCATCTCAAAGGCCTCGTCTCGTTCTCCTCTGGGGCAGGAGTATGCGTAGTGACAGGTGTAAGGCACGTGGCATGGAAGATAGCGGTAGCGACGAGCCTTCATCACGGGAAGGACATCCCTGAGGCGAGCTATTGACTCGCGGGCTGCCATCTGGATAGCATGCTTCTCCGTGGGCATGGCTCTTCCCACGAACCGGAAGCGGCGTAACTCACCATGCCCTCCCCTGAATTGCACCGAGGCCTGGTGCATGGTCAGTCTGTCGCTGACTTTGTGCTGGCAAAGTGAGACGACCGGGCGCACAGATGGCCCCATCGCGACCTGAACGACGAAGGATAGAAGCTTGACGAACCCATCGGGCACGTTGGCGAAGGTCTGAGACTCGCAGTTGTTGTCGGCCATCTACAAAAAAGTAGGCAAAAATTCTGAAGAGTCAGATCATAAATATATGCTGACTGTCAGAAAAATGTCTACAATTGTAAAAACATAAATGGGCTCTAATATACCAATAACCGATTAGCGATCGCACCTAGTGGCTTCCTACAGTCAGCCTGGCTCTGGTACCAAGCCTGTTACGACCGGTTTTCCAATAAAAATATTTATTGAGAAACCAATCTTTAGAATCCAGTTTGAGATAAAACCTCCTCACTGGTAGACAAACTTTTGATACAATAAGCCAGTAGCATCAAATATATTACAGGGTTGAGCTGATGATGCTTAACAATTTATTACAGACATGCCAATAATTATACATAAAGGCGGATATAATATAATGGTGTGGTGGCATACTACTGACTCGAAGCTGGGGAATGGTGGAATAACACAGTGGGGAGTGGATATGTGACTCTCAAACTAACATCCCATCGAGCGTCGAGGTGAGGCTCGATGAATTTATTTGGGTTGCGGAAGCGGGTATAAAACAGTGACCAAGTCCAGGGTCGCACGGGACTGACTGGGACTCCAATAGGCGTCGGACTCGCTATCGAACTCCTCATCCATGAGATCACCTTCGTCAGCATCTGGCCAAATCAACAAGCCAGTGAGTACTTCGAAAGTACTCGCGAGACAGTACGGACGTAAGATATAACAAATGCATGCATGAGTGCGTCATGATTAAATTACCAATGCACATTCAAAGTAATATTAGGCAGGGTAAGTAAAAAGGGAAACGGCGGTAGTCCGCCTGAAATCCCAACAGTAAAAATAAAGGAAGAACCGATCGGGTGTCTAAAGCGATGCCTCGAAAGGTGATCAATAATAATAAAAGAAAGAATTGCCACAGTCGGGCGTCTGAGCGACACCACATAAAGGGCTTTAAAAGAAATGCCGCAGTCGGGCGTCTGAGCGACACCACCTAAAGGGCTTTAAAAGAAATGCCGCAGTCGTGCGTCAGAGCGACACCACATAAAGGGCTTTAAAAGAAATGCCGCAGTCGGGCGTCTGAGCGACACCACCTAAAGGGCTTTAAAAGAAATGCCGCAGTCGGGCGTCGGAGCGACACCTCATAAAGGTCTTTAAAAGAAATGCCGCAGTCGGGCGTCTGAGCGACACCACAAAAAGGGCTTTAAAAGAAATGCCGCAGTCGGGCGTCTGAGCGACACCTCATAAAGGGCTTTAAAAGAAATGCCGCAGTCGGGCGTCTGAGCGACACCTCATAAAGGGCTTTAAAAGAAATGCCGCAGTCGGGCGTCTGAGCGACACCACAAAAAGGGCTTTAAAAGAAATGCCGCAGTCGGGCGTCTGAGTGACACCTCATAAAGGGCTTTAAAAGAAATGCCGCAGTCGGGCGTCTGAGCGACACCACATAAAGGGCTTTAAAAGAAATGCCGCAGTCGGGTGTCTGAGCGACACCACCTAAAGGGCTTTAATAGAAATGCCGCAGTCGGGCGTCTGAGCGACACCACATAAAGGGCTTTACTGACAAGGAAAAATAATTATAATTCAACTCTTGAGAATAAACGGGTTAGTCCATCCACAAGAATAAACATTTAACTGATCTTAGTGCTCATGGTCCCACCGGATAATCTGTCACCAAAACTGGCACATGTCAGTTAGCGCGGAACATGGATATAGATAAGATGATTTGAGGATATATGACTCTGCAGAGTTTGTACAAAATTTCCCACAGTTAACGGATTCCCATAGTCACAAGGACTAGTTCCATTTACGGTATTTCAGAAGGAAACACAGCTAACCAGTACACACCCATCCAACCTCTCGATGCCAGGAATCACCCTCGACATCGTCCAAGAAAAACTTTTGAGACGGGGAGATCACAATCTCGAATAGCATGGGATCAAATTTATATACGCGCGCTCTAAGGGGTGCCCCCCTCTCGGTCCCAACCGGAAACACCCATGCCCCCTGACCGGATGAATGGCTTTAATCCAGGGCCATGGAACCATCATCCCGGCCTCTCCTTTTTGGTGTGTACCAAGAAAGAGGTTTGCGACTTACTAAACCATATCCCTTTCGGGAAACATGTGGTAGTACAGGGATAGGAAATGGATATGAAACCAAGCGATACGGGTTGGTACTGAAGTTAACTTGCATGGCATAAGTCTGGCATGCTACAACACTACCATCTTACCCATCTTCTTGCCAACACATGGCCTTGCATACTCACATCCAACCACTTATGGATCATCGAACTAACTTGTCTCAACAAAGTATGATAAACACGTTCATTGGTATGTTCAACAATATGCCATGAAACTAACTAGATGCAAAACATGCCATGACACTCATCATATCAAAAGTTCAAACATGCTTGCCTGGTTCAGAGTAGTCGGAGTCTAACTCGGTGAAGTTCGCGGTCCCGCCACCTCCTTCGGTATCTACGGTATAAAGAGAATATATGCGCTATCGTGAATACCGAGAGGTGCACAAAAATTATTCCAAATAAATCTTCAAATAAATCTGATAAAAAACTAGACAAATTTTTGAAGAGAACAGAAAAGAATCACTCAAAAATATGTTTCTGTTTAAAAGTTATAAAGGTTTTTGTCTAGGGACCCATCTGTAATGAAATAGAAACTTCTCAGGGTTCTTTTTATAAAAACAGAAAAAGCTTCGGTCCCATTTACGCCAGCTCAGAGGAGAAGACGTATTTTGCCCGTTTACGCTTTCAGAAAACGATTCGAAAGAAAAAGAGAAAAACCTGACGGGGCGGTCCCACCCGTCGGGTTTGAAAACGGGACGGCGCTTTTGGCGCCAGAGAGCCGCGGCGATCGCCGGCGGCGATCCACGGCGAGGCAGGGGGATCGGAGGTTACCTCCGTGTTCGGGGCGCCATTCCGCGTCGGGTGGTGGTCGTGGTGGTCGCCGGCGTGCACTGTGTCGACGGTGGCCCCTGCTCCGGCGGACGGCAGTTCGGACGAGGATGGAGCTCGCCGAAGGGGCTGCCAATGTTCAAATTGACGAGAGGGTTATGGTACGGGGCATGGAAGAGGGCTGCAGACGGAGTTTAGACGCCGGAGATGGCCTCACCGTAGTGAACGCAGCTGGAGCCAGAGGCGGACGGAGGTGGCCGGAGTCGAGGAAGAAGGGCTCCGAGGAGGTGGCCATGAACGGAGTTTTCCGGCGAAGGATTACGGCGGCGCAGTGCTTGGTCGGGAGGGTTTAGGAGTTGAGCTTCGTCTTGGAGGTCCACTGAGTCCGTTTAGGTGCCAACCGCGCCGGGATTTGCTTGCTTAGGTGGAGTTCGACGGAACGGGCTGGCGCGGGCCCGTCGGCGGCAGAGAGCGTGCTCTGTGCGCGCCGCGCCACGGCGACGGTGCTGCATGCGTGCGCTGGCGCGGAGATGGCCACGCGGAGCCACCAGGGGGCTTGGGCGGTGGTGAACGGCGTTGAGCCGCCGCTCTGCTCCCTGTCTGCTCCTACGGTGGTTCGGCCGCCGCAAGACACGCCGACGCAGGCGGGCCAGGGCACCACCAACGCCAGGAAGGCGCCAAGCGCGCGTGCGGGGCTCCGGACAAGCAGGCCAGGCGGCGAGCAACGTGCCAAGGGGCACTGTGATCATGTGACTGCACTTATCTGAAGAAGATCGACACTGAAAGTCTGAATTTAACTGAATATGAACTGAAACAGTGCATCCAAGGTGTTCGACAAAATGATCTAGGCATGTAGGGATTTTTCCTTGGGCTGATTTTTGGTAGAGTGGCTTCTCATTGTTCCAGTAGGCTGCCTGATTTTTGGTGGAATTTTTGGAGAAGTGTAGATATGAATTTCACCAAATTTGGCAAATCTGGTCCAAACTTGCAGGGAGTGTAAGTTGAAATATTTGAAAAG
The DNA here is from genome assembly GCA_032464435.1 of Aegilops umbellulata. Taxonomy (NCBI): domain Eukaryota; kingdom Viridiplantae; phylum Streptophyta; class Magnoliopsida; order Poales; family Poaceae; genus Aegilops; species Aegilops umbellulata. Next base: position 355,335,580 of record CP136059.1, on the reverse strand, counting down.
AAGATGAGTGGGTCAAGATGGTTCTGGGTTGAGGGTACCAAGGACTAGCCAGCATAGTTGGTTTTAGGACCAAATACAAATTCTATAGGGTACTTGCTTTGTAAATGGTTCAGGCTCAAAATAAAGATCAGAAAAGATTTGAGAGGTGAAATAATCAAAATAAAATCCAAAACTTGTTTGGATGAGTTGGGACAGGGAACTTGGGTTGTTAACAAGGAGGAGAGGAGGTTTTGGAGTGGTTTTACTTCATGGGCAAAAATACAAGGTCATGGGTGGTTATCAAAAGAATGAAAATCCCAAATTTTCATAGAGTTTTCCTTTTAAAAAGAAAAGATTAAACTCCCAAAATAATTTGAGAAGAGAACCAACAGAGGAGAAGTTTTTTTTAAAAAAGGTTAAACCCAAAGTTTGAAGAAGAAAACAGAAATAACAATCCTAGCCAAAGAAAAAGGATTTTTAAGTGGATTGTTTTTCTGAAAATTTTGAAAGGCCTCATTTCACAAAAGAAAAACCAGCAAGGTTTTTTTTGTTGCTAAAATCAAATAAAATTTTTGGAGTGTCACAATTTATTGGCCATTTGCAAAGATATTTCAGTAGGTGTCAACTTATTGAAATCATGTCTATGATATAAAGAGAGAGGCATAACACTAACACCAGCTCCAAGATCACATAAAGCAGTTTTAACATAGTTTCTTTTAATGGAGCATGGTATAGTTGGTACTCCTGGATCTCCAAGTTTCTTAGGTATTCCACCTTTAAAAGTATAATTAGCAAGCATGGTGGAAATTTCAGCTTCCGGTATCTTTCTCTTATTTGTAACAATATCCTTCATATACTTAGCATAAGGATTCATTTTAAGCATATCAGTCAAACGCATACGCAAAAAGATAGGTCTAATCATTTCAGCGAAGCGCTCAAAATCCTCAGCATCCCTTTTCTTGGATAGTTTGGGAGGAAAAGGCATGGGTTTCTGAACCCATGGTTCTCTTTACCGTACTTCCTAGTAACGAAGTCTCTCTTATCATAACGTTGATTCTTTGATTGTGGGTTATCAAGATCAACAGTAGGTTCAATCTCTACATCATTGTCATTGCGAGGTTGAGCATCAACATGAACATCAACTTTAATATTATCACTAGGTTCATGTTCATCACCAGATTGTGTTTCAGCAACAGAAATAGAAATATCATTGGGATTCTCAGGTGTGTCAACAACAGGTTCACTAGAAACATGCAAAGTCCTATCATTTTTTCTTCTTCTTCTTTTTAGAAGGACTAGGTACATCGACATTAGCTCAATTCTCTTAGGGTGGTCCTCAGGATACAAAGGTTCCTGAGTCATTTTACCCGCTCTAGTCATAACTCTAACAACATTATCATTCTTCTTATTATTTAATTCACTGAGCAAATCATTTTGAGCTTTAAGTACTTTTTCTACTTGAGTGGTAACCATAGAAGCATGTTTACAAATGAGTTTAAGTTCAGCTTTAACTCTAGACATATAATCACTCAAGTGGTCAATCATATAAGCATTACGTTTCAATTGTCTACCAACATAAGCATTGAAGTTTTCTTGTTTAACAATAAAATTATCAAACTCATCTAAGCATTGGCTAGCAGACTTATAACGAGGAATAGCACCTTCATCAAATCTATAAAGAGAATTTACCTATACTACCTGTGTCGGGTTATCAAGACCATGTATTTCTTCAACAGGTGGCAAATTAAGACCATGTATTTCTTTAATAGGAGGTAAATTCTTAACATCTTCAGCTTTAATACCTTTTTCTTTCATAGATTTCTTTGCCTCTTGCATATCTTCAGGACTGAGAAATAGAATACCCCTCTTCTTCGGATTTGGCTTAGGAGTTGGTTCAGGAAGTGTCCAATTATTTTCATTAGTCAACATATTATTCAATAGCAATTCAGCTTGATCAACTGTTCTTTCCATGAAAACACAACCAGCACAACTATCCAGGTGGTCTCTGGAAGCATCAGTTAGTCCATTATAAAAGATATCAAGTATTTCAATTTTTCTTGGGAGGATGATAGGGGCAAAGCATTAAGTAATTGGAGAAGCCTCCCCCAAGCTTGTGGGAGACTCTCTTCTTCAATTTGCACAAAATTATATATTTCCCTTAAAGCAGCTTGTTTCTTATGAGCGCAGAAATATTTAGCAGAAAATTAATAAATCATATCCTGGGGACTACACACATAACAAGGATCAAGAGAATTAAACCATGTTTTAGCATCACCCTTTAATGAGAACGGAAATAATTTAAGGATATAGTAGTAGCGTGTTTTCTCATCATTCGTGAACAGGGTGGCTATATCATTTAATTTAGTAAGAGGTGCCACAACACTTTCATATTCATTGCCATAAAAAGGACCAGATTCAACTAATGTAATTATCTCAGGATCGACAGAGAAATCATAATCCTTATCAGTAACGCAGATAGGTGAGGTAGCAAAAGCAGGGTCATATTTCATTCTAGCATTCAGAGATTTTTATTTAATCTTAGCTAATAATTCCTTGAGATCATTCCTATCATTTCAAGCAACAAAATCTCTAGCAGTTTCTTCATCCATAACATAACCCTGAGGCACAACATGAAATTCATATCTAGGGGGAGAATCTTCATCATCAATTTCATCAATATTATCTGTTTCAATAATTTCATTCTCTCTAGCCCTAGCAAGTTGTTCATCAAGAAATCCACCTAATGGCACATTAGTATCAAGCATAGAAGTAGTTTCATCATAAGTACCATGCATAGCAGAAGTGGCATCATCAATAACATGCGACATATCAGAATTAATAGCAGAAGCAGGTTTAGGTGTCGCAAGCTTACTCAAAACAGAAGGTGAATCAAATGCAAAGCTAGATGGCAGTTCCTTACCCCCCCCCCTCATAGTTGAGGGGAAAATCTTAGTTCTTTCGTCTTTCAAGTTCCTCATAGTGACCAGCAGATATAAATCCCAAGTGACTCAAAGAATAGAGCTATGCTCCCCGGCAACGGCGCTAGAAAATAGTCTTGATAACCCACAAGTATAGGGGATCGCAACAGTTTTCGAGGGTAGATTATTCAACCCAAATTTATTGATTTGACACAAGGGGAGCCAAAGAATATTCTCAAGTATTAGCAGTTGAGTTGTCAATTCAACCACACCTGGATAAGTTAGTATCTGCAGCAACGTATTTAGTAGCAAAGTAGTATGGAAGTAACGGTAACGGTGGCAAAGGTAACAATAGTAGTTTTGTAGTAACTGTAACAGTGGCAACAGAAAAGTAACTATGAAAAGAGCAATATGTGAAAAGCTCGTAGGCATTGGATCGGTGATGGAGAATTATGTCGGATGCGATTCCTCATGCAATAGTTATAACCTAGGGTGAAATAGAAGTAGCTCCAATTCATCAAAGTAATTTAGGCATGTATTCCGAATATAGTCATACGTGCTTATGGAAAAGAACTTGCATGACATCTTTTCTCCTACCCTCCCGTGGTAGCGGGGTCCTATTGGAAACTAAGGGATATTAAGGCCTCCTTTTAATAGAGTAGCGGACCAATATTTAGCACTTAGTGAATACATGAACTCCTCAAACTATGGTCATCACTGGGAGTGATCCCGATTATTGTCACTTCGGGGTTGCCAGATCATAACACATAGTAGGTGACTATAGACTTGCAAGATAGGATCAAGAACTCACATAGATTCATGAAAACATAATAGGTTCAGATCTGAAATCATGGCACTCGGGCCTTAGTGACAAGCATTAAGCATAACAAAGTCATAGCAACATAAATCTCAGAACATAATGGATACTAGGGATCAAACCCTAAAAAAATAACTCGATTACATGGTAAATCTCATCCAACCCATCACCGTCCAGCAAGCCTATGATGGAATTACTCACACACGGCGGTGAGCATCATGAAATAGGTGATGGAGGAAGGTTGATGATGACAACGGCGACGGATTCCCCTCTCCGGAGCCCCGAACGGACTCCACATCAGCCCTTCCGAGAGAGATTAGGGCTTGGTGGCGGCTCCTTATCGTAAAACGCAATGAATCCTTCTCTCTGATTTTTTCTCCCCGAACGTGAATATATAGAGTTGGAGTTGAGGTCGGTGGAGCATCAGGGGGCCCACGAGGCAGGGGGCGCGCCCAGGGGGGTAGGCGCGCCCCCACCCTCGTGGACAGGGTGTGGGCCCCTGGCCTTGATTCTTTCGCCTATATTTTTAATTAATTCCCAAAATATTCTCCGTGAAGTTTCAGGCCATTCTGAGAACTTTTATTTCTGCTAAAAAATAACACCATGGCAATTCTGCTGAAAACTGCGTCAGTCCGGGTTAGTTCCATTCAAATCATGCAAGTTAGAGTCCAAAACAAGGGCAAAGGTGTTTGGAAAAGTAGATACGATGGAGACGCATCAGGCCATCAAATAGGGTAAAATTTTATTATATACATTTTCCTGCCTAGTGTAAACTATCACATGATGCTAACTAATTGTTACTTTTGTAGATCAAACCTTGCAACAAGTCACGGTTGTCGTCATCGCACAATTCCGGTATTATTCCTGTCAACGTCTACATCTCTATCTGACACTTAGAACTGAGAGCAAATAGTATGTATAGTTATATACCAGTACCAGTACCTCTAGTAGTGTGATCAGCATGTTTTTGCAATTCTATTGTCGAAAGTATTTGATTTTCATTCATCGAGGAGTGGTGCTGGCTGTGCTTGCTAATGTGCACATGAATTGACTTGTGTTGTTGTCTTCTTTATAGTGCATCTATCTGCGACCTGTTTGTGTCCTCGTACAATCTTCTATGCTTATTTTGTTTTTTATTTATTTCTGGTTCCTCATTATGTCTTAGGGAGAATGGGGAGTTAAGATCTTGTATGCAGTTTTTATTAGTTCGAGAGAGGCTTTCCTTATCCTACAAGAAAGAGAGAAAGGTTGTCCATGGTCCAGCATGTAGCAAGCTAGCAGCTAGTACAATAGAACCAATTCTCAAAAAAAAAAGCTACAAAGAACCAAATAGAGAAGCTAAATTTTGGACTGAAAATAACATCTCTTTTAGACTGAAAATATAGAACATCTCTGATCTTGTACATAACTTGTAGCAGCAGTCAGCATACTTTTTATATCATTTCTTTTGGACTGAAATATATAGCATTTTGTATAGTATTATGGTTCAGAAAATCATGTCTCTCCCATCCTGACTTGGTGCGAGGGTTATAGAAGTTCTTTTGCAGGGACAAATGGGAGAAAGTAGCAAGTACTGAAGTTGATCTAGGATGTTCTGCTGATCGCTTTTGTCAATAACATGGAACATGGTCGACGCATTTCGTACATATGGAAGTTGATGTCCGCTTGATCGAAGACTGGGTATCTTCCATAATATTTTGTAGTAGTTAAGTGATCGAACGATTGATCTCTTGAGAACTTGCTCATTATATTATGTAACATGCCATGACCTGAATGTCAACTTGGGTATTTCCTTAATGGATGTAGCTAATTTGAGTGAAGAAAACTAGTGAATCTTCTATATATGTTGGATTAATGCACTGGCTTTTATCTTGTGACGAATGGAAGAGTGCATTTGGTATCATTTATATATGTTGAATGAATGGATTGGCTATTATCTTCTGATGAATAGAAGAGTGCAATTGTATTTCATACTGAACATGAATTGAATATTATGATTTTAATTTCCTGTTAATATGTGTATTTGCATTTATGCTGAAATGTATAACCCTCGCACCAAGTGTGTCGGTCGAATTGTTGCATGTCAGATTATCTGTTGGCATAACACATTGGTAGATAAACTGTCGGAATAGAAATGGGTGATGCACTATCTGTCTGTACACATAGTGTCAGAAAGACTGTCGGTGTATCTATGGCATCGCACAATCCGTCGGCATAGCGTGGTGACAGAAAAACTATCGGCATAAAGCTGTTTGTCGCTGTAGAAATGTATGTCGGCATAAATATCACCAATGCTAGCATACTTTCTGTCTGCATAAATTTATCTGTCGGCAATGACCTTTCCTGGCAGGACTATAGGCGACAGTTCCCTTCCGTTGCTAAAGTTCGTTGCCGACACCAAATGTGTCGCCTTAGGTGACCTATGACGACAGATTGTCTGACGCTGATTTGAGTGTCATGGTGTAGTGGTTGAGCGTCTGTGCGTCATCGTCAGGGTTGAGCAGACCCTTGGCGAACAGCGCTTCAGCGCCGCGGATCAGGATAGGCAAGTCGGCGCTGAGAGGCTGCAACTCAACCCACAACATGATCGGCGATGCATCGCAGACCAAGATAGACACGTCCGCGTCGATAGGCCACACCTCGCTATACAGCGAGACCGATGGACCGCCGCAGAGCGAGAGGCACGGTGCGCCGCACAGCAAGAGCAATTCCATTGGTGCTTGCCTGCTATCGACATGGCACTGTAGCTGGGTACACAGCCTGTCAATAGCCCCATTCCTTGCCAGGAGTGGGCAGAGGCGATGTGCACCGTACTAGCAATAGAGGCCGGTCATGCCATGTTTGCACCAGACACCTGCCGTGCCATTTTCATGGGTCACGCTGTTTGCCTTGTCCGTGACCCGCTGGATACCAACGCACTGGTTGCTAGGCTCAAGCGCCTCCTTGGCCCAGGTGTCCACATAGGTGCAGTATAGGAACATGGCCTTCACATCCTTGAGCTGGTCGTCTCCAATGAGATAGCCAACTTGGAGCTTGAGACCGCACTCCAGATGTACCGTGAGCGTGTCAACCGATTGGATGAACGCCTGCATGAGTTTAGGCAGAGCCAAGAGCTACCGTAGGTAGGGGTGGTGGTAATGGATGCATTTTATTTTGTTGAGTCGTTTCAGCGTTGATCGCTATGTATTCCCAACAATCATAATATTGCTCTGTTTATTGATCTCTTTCAATGTGTGTACTCTGTTTTCCATTCTTATATATTGTTCTCTTTCAGTGTGTATGTTTTCCATTCTGTACTTGTGGATGGTAAACAGCTAGATAGAAATTAGTAATAAAATAGATGGAAATATGAAATTCAAAATATATAATAATTGTTCAGTAATTCATCACAGACACACACACACATATAATATCATCACATATACGTGATGATACTTAAATACTACATACAATGCATAAATTTAAAAACGAACAATACTAAAACTAATTATCCCTCCTTAGGGGGTTAGTATTCTGGGAACCCCTCGCTAGCAGCTCCCTGGTGGGCCGCGACTTCTAGCGCAGAGTGAGTTCTCTGCTTCCTCTGCCTCGCAGCACTTGACGTACCAATTTGCCTCTTGTTGGTGGGCGTGCGCGAACTATCTTGCCATTTTGTTAGGCGCCCACTGAAGCTCCTCGTCGGTAGCACGCTGGAACTTATCAGCCCACCTCCACGCAGCGATGCTGCGCCTAGCCCCTTTGGCCTTCCTGACGAAGTACCAGTTGTCTTCGTACACCTTGTCCGCACGCTGACGCACCCGCCGCCAGAGCACCAGCTTCTCCTTTTCAAAGGCGGCCTCACGGGCTTCGCAGGCCGCATGGTACCTGTCACTGCTCCGCCAACTCCTTCTTCAACACCACTTGCTTGGCTTTCTCGGCTGGTGGTAGTGCTTTTCACAGACAAAGATTGTACTTGCCCAAAGCCACACCAAAGCTGGGGGTTCCGGTGCAACCTCGTCTAGTGGCGCATAGGGGTCCTCCTCGTCGCTTCTCTGTGCCTTGACGTCCTCACGGGGCGGCGCCTCCTCCTCGATGGGTGGCAGATCGGCAGTGCCATGGCAGAGTTTTGTGTGAGAGAGAGAGGGGGCGAGCGAGGAGAGAATGTAGATGAAAATGCAGGCGGGACGACGTGGCACTTGTTGGGGAACAAAGTAATTTCAAAAAATTTCCTACGCACACATAGGATCATGGTGATGCATAGCAACGAGAGGGGAGAGTGTGTCCACGTACCCTCGTAGACTGAAAGCGGAAGCGTTAGCACAACGCGGTTGATGTACTCGTACGTCTTCACAATCCGACCGATCAAGTACCGAACGTACGACACCTCCGAGTTCAGGACACTTTTAGCTCGATGACGTCCCTCGAACTCCGATCCAACCAAGCTTTGAGGGAGAGTTTCGTCAGCACGACGGTGTGGTGACGATGATGATGTTCTATCGACGCAGGGCTTCGTCTAAGCACCGCTACGATGTTATCGAGGTGGATTATGGTGGAGGGGGGCACCGCACATGACTAAGAGATCAAGAGATCAATTGTTGTGTCTATGGGGTGCCCCCTGCCCCCATATATAAAGGAGCAAAGGGGGGAGAGGCGGCCGGCTAGGAGGAGGCGCGCCAGGAGGAGTCCTACTCCCACCGGGAGTAGGACTCCCTGCTTTCCTAGTTGGAGTGGGAGAAGGGGGAAGGAGAAGGGAGAGAGGAAGGAAAGGGGGCGCCGCCCCCCTCCTTGTCGAATTCGGACTAGAGGGGGAGGGGGCGCGCGGCCTGCCCTAGTCGCCCCTCCTCTTCTCCACTAAGGCCTATGTAGGCCCATTAACCCCTCCCCCCCCCGGGGGGGGGGGGGGGGGTTCCGGTAACCCACGGTACTCCAATAAAATCATGATTTCACCTGGAACACTTCCGATATCCAAATATAGGCTTCCAATATATCAATATATATGTCTCGACCATTTCGAGACTCCTCGTCATGTCTGTGATCACATCCAGGACTCCGAACTATCTTCGGTACATCAAAATAGATAAACTCATAATATAACGGTCATCAAACTTTAAGCATGCCGACCCTATGGGTTCGAGAACTATGTAGGCATGACCGAGACATGTCTCCGGTCAATAACCAATAGCGGAACCTGGATACTCATATTGGCTCCTACTGGAAATATGCTCTAGAGGCAATAATAAAAGGATTATTATTATATTTCCTTGTTCATGATAATTGTCTATTGTTCATGCTATAATTGTGTTATCCGGAAATCGTAATACATGTGTGAATACATAGACCACAATATGTCCCTAGTGAGCCTCTAGTTGACTAGCTCGTTGATCAACAGATAGTCATGGTTTCCTGACTATGGACATTGGATGTCATTGATAATGGGATCACATCATTAGGAGAATGATGTGATGGACAAGACCCAATCCTAAGCCTAGCATAAGATCGTGTAGTTCATTTGCTAAAGCTTTTCCAATGTTAAGTATCATTTCCTTAGACCATGAGATCGTGTAACTCTCGGATGTCGTAGGAGTGCTTTGGGTGTGCCAAACGTCAAAACGTAACTGGGTGACTATAAAGGTATGTTATAGGCAATCCCAAAAGCGTCTGTTGGGTTGACACGGATCGAGACTGGGATTTGTCACTCCGTATAACGGAGAGGTATCTCTGGGCCCACTCGGTAATGCATCATCATAATGAGCTCAATGTGACCAATTGGTTGGTCACGGGATCATTCATTACAGTACGAGTAAAGTGACTTGCCGGTAACGAGATTGAACGAGGTATTGGGATACCGACGATCGAATCTCGGGCAAGTAACGTACCGATTGACAAAGGGAATTGTATACGGGATTACTTGAATCCTCGACATCGTGGTTCATCCGATGACATCATCGTGGAGCATGTGGGAGCCAACATGGGTATCCAGATCCCGCTGTTGATTATTGACCGGAGAGTCGTCTCGGTCATGTCTGCATGTCTCTTGAACCCGTAGGGTCTACGCACTTAAGGTTCGGTGACGCTAGGGTTGTATAGATATGAGTATGCAGTAATCCGAAAGTTGTTCGGAGTCCCGGATGAGATTCTGGACGTCACGAGGAGTTTCGTAATGGTCCGGAGGTGAAGGATCATATATAGGAAGTGCAGTTTCGGCCATCGCGAGAATTTGGGGTCACCGGTATTATACCGGGACCACCGGATGGGTCCCGGGGGTCCACCGGGTGGGGCCACCCATCCCGGAGGGCCCCATGGGCTGAAGTGGGGAGGGGAACCAGCCCATAGTGGGCTGGTGCACCCCCCCCTTGTGCCCCCCTGCGCCTAGGGTTGGAAACCCTAGGGTGTGGGGGCGCCCCACTTGCCTTGGGGGGTAAGGCTCCCCCTTGGCCACCGCCCCCCTAGGAGATCTCATCCCCTAGGGCCTATATAAAGGGGGGGAGGGAGGGCAGCCGCACCTCAAGCTTTGGCGCCTCCCTCTCCCCTGTCACACCTCTCCCTCTCGCAGAAGCTCGACGAAGCCCTGCTGCGATCACTGCTGCATCCACCACCACGTCGTCGTGCTGCTGGATCATCATCAACCTCTCCTTCCCCCTTGCTGGATCAAGAAGGAGGAGACGTCTTCCGCTCCGTACGTTTGTTGAGCGCGGAGGTGCCGTCCGTTCGGCACTTGGTCATCTGTGATTTGGATCACGGCGAGTATGACTCCATCATCCCCATTCTCTTGAACGCTTCCGCTCGCGATCTACAAGGGTATGTAGATGCACTCTCCTCTCGTTGCTAGTTGACTCCATAGATTGATCTTGGTGGAACGTAGGGAATATTTTTTGTTTTCTGCAACGTTCTCAAACAGTGGCATCATGAGCTAGGTCTATGCGTAGTTCTCTTTTCACGAGTAGAACACAAATTTGTTGTGGGCGTAGATGTTGCCAACTTTCTTGCCGCTACTAGCCTTATTTTGCTTCAGAGGTATTGTGGGATGAAGCGGCCCGGACCGACCTTACACGTACGCTTACGTGAGACAGGTTCCACCGACTAACATGCACTAGTTGCATAAGGTGGCTAGCGGGTGTCAGTCTCTCCCACTTTAGTTGGAGCGGATTCGATGAAAAGGGTCCTTATGAAGGGTAAATAGAAGTTGGCAAATCACGTTGTGGTTTTTACGTAGGTAAGAAAACGTTCTTGCTAGAACCCTATTGCAGCCATGTAAAACATGCAACAACAATTAGAGGACGTCTAACTTGTTTTTGCAACAAGTGCTTTGTGATGTGATATGGCCAAAAGTTGTGATGAATGATATATGTGATGTATGAGATGATCATGTTATTGTAATAAGAATCACGACTTGCATGTCGATGAGTATGACAACCGGCAGGAGCCATAGGAGTTGTCTTAATTTATTTATGACCTGCGTGTCAACATAAACGTCATGTAATTACTTTACTTTATTGCTAAAGCATTAGCCATAGTAGTAGAAGTAATAGTTGACGTGACAACTTCATGACGACACGATGATGGAGATCATGATGATGGAGATCATGGTGTCATGCCGGTGACGAAGATGATGATGGCGCCCCGAAGATGGAGATCAAAGGAGCAATATGATATTGGCCATATCATGTCACTATTTGATTGCATGAGATGTTTATCATGTTTTGTTTCTTATTTGCCTAGTACGACGGTAGTAAATAAGATGATCCCTCACAATAATTTCAAGAAAGTGTTCCCCCTAACTGTGCACCATTTCTAAAGTTCGTTGCACTACTAGAAAAAGGGCTATAGATGGGATTGACACTAATGGCGCACCAGATAAGAGGTGCGCCATTAGTATATACTAATGGCGCACCACCTTCTGATACGCCATTAGTGTTGAAACTACTAATGACACACCAGGCCTAGGATGCGCCATTAGTACCAAATTTTTTTTGAACTAGCGCGCCTGTCCAAACATACTAATGGCGCATCCAGACACAGTGTGCCATTACTAGTTGTAACTAGTAATGGCGCACTCGTCCCAGAGTGCGCCACTAATGTTATTTTTTTAATTATATTTTTTATTCCTTTTGTTGCAAAACTACTAATGGCGCACTCTTCCACCGTGCGCCATTACTAGTTCAAACTAGTAATGGCGCACTCTGTATCAGTGCGCCATTAGTATGTTTTTTTTTGCAAAATTACTAATGGCGCATCGGACGTTGGTGCGGCATTAGTAACCTATATACTAATGGCGCATTTGTTGTTGGTGCGCCATTAGTAAGTGGGCAGCAACAAGATATTTTGGGCAGCCTCTCCTTCCCGCACTCACTTTCTCCCCACTTCATTCTCTCCACCTCCTCCTTGTCTCGGGTGCCTCCTCTTTTTCACCTCATTTCCACCATAGATTCATTCAAATTAAGTGGTTAAATTACCTTGTTTTGATAGGTAAGTAAGGGGGGAAGCTATATTTATGTTGTTCTCCCTACAACAATGTGCACATGCACTTTTTATGGCCTAGCTAGATCTATGTATGTTCGTGGTGTTGCATATGTTTGTGGTGTTGCATATGTGTTTGTGTTTGGAGGTGTACCGGTATTTGAAATGCGATAGTTGCCAATATTTTGCCGGAATGTTGATTCACTTCCATTTCGGCGATAATTTTGGCATTAAGCATTCTTTTTGGTCCTATTTTTAGGGAAAGTCATGCCAAATTTTTTCTTTGTTCTAAAATATCGTTTTGCTCTACCCCGCAGGCGACCATGGTCCGCACGATGACCAAAGGCATCGTGAATAGGTTTTTGAGGTCCGCGAAGGCCGAGATGCTTCAAAAGAACGAGACGGAGATAAGATGTCCGTGTCGAAGATGCAAGCTCGAGAGCCTTATTGCGGACCCGGATTCCGGGCAGGTGCGGGACCACCTGCTCTTGCGTGGTCTCATGGGGGCCGGGCAAGAAATGAGGAAGGGCAGCAAGACAACTACCGTGGCTCGGGCGGGCGAGAAGATGAAGAATCCCCTCGAGATGATCACGTAGACGATGGGCATGATGATGAGGAAGATGCCGGAGCAGACGACGGGCATGATCATCAAGATGATGATGCCGGCGAAGCATACAACGGTGGACCATCGATGGGCTGGGTGCAGGACCCTTATATTCAAGAGCTGCTTCTCAAGCAGACGGATAACGCAAGAGCCGCCCCTCGAGAGAAAGCCAAGGTGGATCAACTTGAGTTAGACGCGGTTACTCCATTGTATGAAGGATGCAGGCCCGAGGATACCCGCCTGAAAGTAACGCTCATGGCTCTGGAGATGAAGGTAAAACACAAAATGACCGACACATGCTTCGACGAGAACATGTCATTCTGGCACGAACGTCTTCCAAAGGGGAACAAGTGCCCGACCAGTTTGGAGGAGGCGAAGAAAATCGTGTGTCCTCTGGATTTACCGCACGTGAAATACCATGTGTGCATGAACAATTGCATCATTTATCGGGACGAGCACGCGGAGTCTACCATATGTCCGGTGTGCGGCGTCACTCGATACAAGAAGAGGAATAAAGCTCCTCGAAAAGTGGTGTGGTACTTTCCGATCACTCCTCGTCTGCAGCGGTATTTCGCGGATCCTAAGGTAGCAAAGCTCCTGCGTTGGCACGCGGATAGGGAGGAGAAGAAGCGAGAAGATGACGCAAATGATTTGGAGATAGGTAAAAAGACAAGATGCTGAGTCACCCTAAGGATGCGAGCCAGTGGCAAGCGTTGAATTTTGAATACCCAGAATTTGGGAAGGATCCAAGGAACGTCGTGCTGGGCGCGAGCACCGATGGAGTAAATCCGTTTGGCAGCCAGAGAAGCACACATAGCACCTGGCCTGTGTTTGTGTGGATGTACAACCTTCCCCCCTGGTTGTGCATGAAGAGGAAGTACATTCACATGAGTATGCTAATTGAAGGGCCGAAACAACCAGGGAACGACATCAATCTGTATCCGGGGCTGCTGAAGGAGGAGCTAGACACGCTGTGGAAAACGCCAGCCAATACGTGGGACGCTGCAGAGAAAGAATATTTCCCTATGAGAGCCGCACTGCTCACGACGGTGCACGACTATCTCGGTTACGGATATCTCGCGGGGCAGGTAGTCCACGGATTTTCTGGATGCGTAAGGTGCATGGATGACACAACGTATCGCCAGCTAGATAGAGATCCCGGGTCTTCGAAAACCGTGTTCATGGGACATCGAAGGTGGCTTCGCGACGATGACCCGTGGAGGAAACGCAAGGATCTGTTCGATGGTGAAACCGAACCCCGAAAACGCCCGTGTACGAGGAGCGGCGAGGAAATAGACAAGTTGTTGAAAAATTGGAAAGACTGCCCACTGCCGGGAAAGAAGCAAAAGGTGCCAGAGCCGGGAAAGAAGCGAAAGGCGCCAGAGCCGCTGCTGAAGGTATGGAAAACGAGGTTTGTTTTCTGGGACTTGCCGTACTGGAAGATCCACCGTGTGCCTCACAGCCTTGATGTCATGCATATCACGAAGAACGTGTGCGAGAGTCTGCTTGGTACCCTACTCAACATGCCAGAGAGGACCAAAGATGGGAAGAAAGCAAGGGCAGACTTGAAATCAATGGGCATCAGGCAGGAGCTTCACGCTATATATGATGATGATGATGATGATGATGATGATGATGATGATGATGATGATGATGATGATGATGATGATGATGATGATGATGAGGCGAAGCAGGACAAAGAAAGTCGTCGCAAAGGCAAAAAGGCCAAGAAGACTGGAAATGACTACCCTCCCGCGTGCTTCACTCTAAGTCAGGAGGAGATCGAGCAGTTTTTCACCTGCCTCCTAGGAGTAAAACTTCCTTACGGTTACGCGGGGAAGATAAGCAGATACCTAGACCCAGCGAAGCAGAAGTTCAGCGGGATGAAGTCTCACGATTGTCACGTGCTGATGACGCAGATACTTCCAGTTGCAATCCGTGGGATCATGGACGCGCACGTCCGTGAAACGCTATTTGGCCTATGCAACTTCTTCGACATCATCTCTCGGAAGTCGATTGGCGTGAGGCAACTCAGAAGGCTACAGGAAGAGATCGTGGTGATACTATGCGAGCTTGAGATGTACTTCCCGCCCGCATTCTTCGACGTTATGGTGCATCTGCTGGTCCATATAGTGGAGGATATCATCCAACTCTGGCCGACGTTCCTGCACAGCATGATGCCGTTCGAAAGGATGAATGGTGTCATCAAAGGATACGTTCGCAACATGTCACGTCCAGAGGGAAGCATAGCCAGGGGCTTTCTGATCGAAGAGTGCATCTCCTACTGCACGAATTATCTAGGCATCGAGAACCCCGTTGGTCTGCCCGTCAACAGGCACCTCGGCAGGCTCGCTGGATGGGGTCACCGTGAGTGTCGCCGCGAAATGCATGTCGACTTCGAGGGTCGACTCGCCGACTTTGAAAGAGCAAACCTAGTCGCGCTACAACACATAGACGTGGTCGATCCTTGGGTTGTAGAGCACAAAACCTTTATTAAGAAGACGTACAATGACCGAGGCCAACAGAGGACGGACGGAGATATACTCAAAGAGCACAACTCATGTTTCACGCGTTGGTTCAAGCTGAAGCTTCTGTCGTACCCTTTACATGAGGATTCTTCCGCGGAAGAACAACTCATATTCGCCTTGTCATAGGGCGCCGAGCACAACCTAATGACCTATGAGGCGTACGATATCAACGGCTACACATTCTACACCGAGGCCAAGGACATGTAGAGCGATGGTTATCAGAACTCCGGGGTAACGATGGAATCCTACACCGGTAACGACAAGGACAGATACTACGAAAGGATTGAGGAGATCTGGGAGCTGAGCTATGCTGGAGAGAAGGTCCCGATGTTCCGTGTCAGATGGGCCAAGAGCGTCCTAAAAGAAGACCGGTATTTCACCACCATGGTTATACCTGAAGCCAAATCCAATACCGCGGGCGCAAACTTCACCGCGAAAAATGAGCCATGGGTACTGGCTTCCCAAGTGGACCAATGCTTCTTCATTACCGACCCGTCAAAGCCCTGTCGTGTTGTCGTGAGGAGAGGCAAAAGGAAGATCATCGGAATGGATGGAGTAGCCAATGAGCAAGACTTCGACAAGTACGGTGACCCGAGGATCGAACATGACGACGATGATGAAGTAGCAGCATACACCACAAGAAGAAGCAGGACCACCCTACCTAAGGGACGTCCGTTCCACAGAAGAACTCCATTTGCGAAAAAGAAGGGCAAGAAGATTGTATTTAATTAAATCATAGCCTTCATTTCTCGATTGTATTTCATGGGCACTTTTTGAACTATCATGAATATTTTTAAATTTCATGGACACTCGATCTCGATCGGTCCCACTCACCGCCGAGCACCCCCCGGTCCACCGGCCGCCGCCGACCCCCCGCACCCTCGATTCCCCTACTCAACTGCCGCCGCCGACCCCCCGCACCCCTCCCCTACTCAACCGCCGCCGCCGACCCCCTGCACCCTCCGAGCACCCCCCGGTCCACCGGCCGCCGCCGCCGACCCCCCGCACCCTCGATTCCCCTACTCAACTGCCGCCGCCGACCCCCCGCACCCCTCCCCTACTCAACCGCCGCCGACGACCCCCTGCACCCTCCCCCGCTCCACCGGCATTACTGTTTGATGATATTTTTTAAAAAATTATTACTGTCTTATAGAAAAAATATTAATATTATGATTTAAACAAGTTTGAACATATTTAAACACAAATAAGTATCAAACAGCATTTTAAATGCATAAAAAAAATTGTGGAGCATGGGAATCGAACCCAGGACCTCCTGGTGTGGGAACTGGCTGCTGACCAGTCAAGCTAGTAGAGGTGACTCGATGTGGATCAGGTCAGGTGGTAGATAACCTGTTGGCTCGAGCAGAAATCAAAAAAAAATACTAATGGCGCACTAGGGTGAGGTGCGCCATTAGCATGGATGTACTTATGGCGCACCGAGGGGTGGTGCGCCATTAGTATTGTTAGGCCCCCATCCATATTCCCTGCCCTCTCTCTCCCGTCTCTCTCCCTCGCCCCTCGATCCCCTTCCCCTCTCCTCTCCCGACGTCGCGACGCCGCCCCTTGCCCCGACGCCTCGGCGCTGCCCCTTGCCCCTGCGCCCCTGCGCCTCGACGCCCGACGCCGCCTGAGGCCCCGAAGCCGCCCCTTGCCCCTGTGCCCCTGCCCCTGGCTCCAGCCCGACGGAAGCGAGCGCGACGCCGACGACAACGAACGAAGACCGACGCGCGACCGACCCGCTCCCCCGCCCCGCTCCCCGTCGGCGTCGAGGTACGTCCGCCCTCTCCCGCTTCGGCAGTCCCTCTCGCTGTGTCGTGGCCCGTTTGATTCGCGATCCCGGCAAGGTCGGGCAATCTCGCCGCGCGCGGCGGCCGTAGCTTAGGACCAACCCTGGCGTGGCAGGCAGAGGCAGTGCGTGTCGAGGTAGCAACGCACGGATTTCTGCTAGGGTTCGGAGATTTCTGCTAAATAGATAGGCTATGTATTTGCTTCAGCTGGTTGGTTCATGGCAGTTCTACTCCAACCCTGATTTTTGTTGTAGTTGTTTGTATTTTGGTAGTATTTAATTGTTTCCCCGTGTTAGGCTTTTTTCAGTGCTTAATCATGTATGAGATTTTTGCAAAGTGAGCCATGTAGTCCCAGGGGTAATCCCGTGTATTTTCTCTGTGCACTATCATTGTAATTCCTAGATATTTAATTTGTAATTCCATGTGTAGTAGGAGTGTAATTTGTTCTGAATTTTTAGTGTTAGATTTAGCAGTTTAGTATCCAGTGTAGCATTCTTATATAATCTGCAAATATCAGGGAGGTGGTGTCATATGCACTGTAAAATGTCCCAGATATGCATGTAATGTGCCCCAGAGTTTCTCCGTAAATTCGAGCTTCTTTTACACTGTAATTTGCCCGAGATTTACACTGTAATATGCCCTAGATTTACTTTGTATATTTTAGCTTCTTTTACTCTGTAATTTAGCCGAGATTTACACTGTAATTCTCAAGATTTTACACTGTAATCTCTTAGCCGAGCTCTTCATTTATACTCTTTTCCCCTGTTTTTGTTCAAATGTTAGGAACTCTAGTTCTTTAGCATGGTAAGTTACTAAAGTCATTGTCCTAATCATCAAGATTCAAGACTGAAGTAATATGCATGTTTGATGTATGCAGATTATAATTTTTGGTGACAAGGTAATTCTAGAAGATCCCATCAAAAGGTATATACCTGACAATGTGAAGGGCAAGTCTTAGAATATGAATTTTTCAGTATTAATTTTCTGAATATTCATGAAAAAAGAAAGTGAGTAGGCAGGCCAAAATTTACTTTACAGATACACAAACAGGACTAGTGGATCATGCTGTCCTACTCGAAGGATGGAGTTTAGGAACTAAGCAATTTGATGTTCTGGCATTTAATGTTAATCTAGGCCAATCAAACTTTTCAAAGACATGCTGTTTGCTATACTTTAATTTACATTTTTTCCACATTAATTAATAACAAAATGGTACCTTGAACTGGAATTGTTGTAGTTGACAAACTAGAAATGCCCACCTTTTCTCTGAAAAGTGGTCAACTTTTTATCACTAGAAAGATGGATGTGACTTTCTCTTTTTGGCATGGTTTGTTGCTGGAATAGTGATGTAAGCACCATAATTTGTTTGCTGGATGAAAGCAAGGAGAATAATGTTATTTGAATTAGCTAGCCACTATGCTCCGTTTGGGTTTATTAGGCCCTCTTTTATTCTGAGTTAAGGTTTGGCCATAATAACTTGTAAAATGCAAGCTAAATGTACAAATATTACCTATATGAGAATTCCTGCATTCAACCCAATTTTTCTGGTTGCAATTCAGCCAAGTTGATCTGAGCAACCCAATCAATCTTGATAACAAATCAAAGCAAATCACATATACATAATGCTTTCTAAGAAAACAACCACCAGTTCTTTGTACTCTGCTGAAAACCTACAGTATAGTTTTGAACTGTTAGTTTTGTTGCCTTTTGGTGTGTGGTCGTCAGGGCTAACATACTAACATGAGTATTTCTTTTACATATATAATGCAAAATTTTGTCTATGACTATGATATAATCCCCTACGTTCCAAGCTTGATGCCAATCTAGTTGGACGCTAGAAAATAAGGCAATTAACTAGCTACTTACTTTTTTTGCCCATTGGCATTTGACGTTGTATGGAACCTGAAGCTGTGTGCATTTGACATGGGGTTTGTGTTGAGTATGTCATTTGACTTTGCCTGCCATGTTAATTTGCTGGTATTAGCTAGAATTTGGCACTGAAAAGCCCTTGAGTTTGCTGGTATATATATTTCCATGTTGCGATGGAGGCCTTTTTTGCCTTGTCCACCCGAGAGGCCCTTGAGTTTGCTGGAATGTCGATTAACTTCCGTTCCGGCAAATTCGGGTACTCCATATGTCCTATTTTCAGCAAAGGTCATGCTGAAATTTTCCGTGAATTTTAGCATGACTTTGCTAAAAATAGGACATATGGGGTACTTGTGACTAATGCATGGGCCGGGGTATCTTAGTAGTTAATTAACTTAGAATTCTCCTTCCCAGCTTAGCTTTTAGGATGCCTCGGTGTCGACAAACCATTAATTATACAACCTTGGCTTTTAGGGTGCCTCGGTGTCGATAAAAACCGAAATGATGAAAGCTTAGGCTTTTAGGGTGCCTCGGCGTCGAAAAACCCTCAATGATAAAAGCTTAGCTTTTAGGATGCCTCAGTGTCGACAAACCCTAAATGATGAGACCATGATCTTGTTCCTTGACAATAACCAACTTTTTGACCAAACTTTGTTTCTATTTAGAGAGAAACATGGCCAACAACGATGAGGCCGGGGGTTCGGGCGGCAAGGCATTCTGGGAGCTGTCCCAGGAGATGGAGGAACAACCTCACTTGTATGAGGACGCCGCCTTCCCCACCGATCCTGAGACCACTGATGGTGCCGCCGAGGATGACCCCACTGATGCCACCACTGATGGTGCCGCCGAGGATGCCACCACTGATGATGGCGGCGCACGCACAGATGGCAGCCAGAAGAGGCAACGGAAGGACCGGCGCCCGACCGTGCTCCGCACCCTCAAGGAGGAAGTAACTGAAGTGGACTCCGACGGGAATCCAACGGCGCCCGAATGAATAGTCAAGGGGTACTCGCTTCAGCTCAGGTGCATTCTCCGGAGCACCGTCTCGATCAACACCGAGAACCTGAGGCATCCTGACCGAGGGAATTTGCGCAACCTCCTCTTCACGAAGCTGCACGAACGATACAAGTTCCCCGCTGAATTTGAAAACACAAGCCTCAAAGGGAATAAAGTGAACAATGCTGCCCTCACGAAGATGAGCAAGGCCCTGTCTACTTGGAAAAGCAATGTGAAGAGAATGATCGAGAAAGGTGAGAGTTATGACAAGATCAAGGAGAAAAATCCTTCGATCACCGAAGATGACTACAACGACTTCAAGATCAATTGCTCGAGCACCGCACACTCCGAATCAAGTAAGTGGGGGAAAGAAATGCGGGAGCTGAACTTAGGGGAACACACAGTCGGTCCCGGCGGTTACAGAGTGGCGGAGCCTATATGGGACAAGGAGGAGGCAGACCGTGCCGAGCAAGGCCTACCGCCCCTCTTCGATAAATACGGTGACAAGCAGACCAGGAACTATGTCAGGGCCCGGTACAAGAAGGACCCGAAAACAAAGGAGCTTACCACAGATCCGAAGACCAGGGCGCTTGAGCTTGTTCTGGTAAGGAATACACCCCCGCGTAATTAGCTCCATATGGTTGCATTCTAATTAATGAAGCCAAATTTCTAAATGGTTCACATTCCTTCCGCAGGCGACAGAAAGCAGTAGCGCGGGGTCGACTAAGAGCAACCCTTGGGACACCACTCTAAATAGGGCGTTGAATGTAATGAAGAACAAGGATAAGCTCAGTAAGCCGACGTCAGCTGGTCGTGTGGCCGGCAAAGGCTTGTCGACAAAATGGGGGTCATACTATAACACTGGTGGACGAAAGGAGAAAAAGACCAGCTCGGAAAGCCAGGCGCGCGAGGTTCAAGAACTCAAGGCACAGGTGGCGCGGATTACGGAGATTGTCCAAGAGCAAGTGCAACAACAACTCGGAGCGACGATCACCGCCATTGTGCCTACCTTGATCCAGGGGTTGAGTGCGTGGATTGCCGGCGGCCAACAGGGGCCGCCCCCGATTCCTAGCTTCACGGCCAGCAACTCGCAGAACGCGATGGCGGGGCCATTGGTGTCTCCGACGGAGGCGGCATTGGTGTCTCCGACGCCGGCACGGGAGCTTAATGCACCCGGGTGTACGCCGGCCGGCACCTCTGCAGCAAGCAGCCCCTCCATCAACTGCACGCCCGCCGTTGGCGGTGCCTTGACATTAGCCGAGCTCGACGCCATCATCATGGTAACTAATTAAGCCTCTCTCGGCCGAGGACTTCATCTCCTTGCCTTTGACTGGGCATCCCTGACGCCCTACATGTTTTCGCAGGGCGCCGCCGACGTTCCGTGCACTCTCCTGCACTTCGTGAACAATGAGTTGGTCGATGTCGCCAAGGGCAAAATCGTTCAACCGGGCAACCCCTTGTTCCACGGTACCCAGATGCCACCCAACTTGTTTAGGGTTCAACTGGTTCAGGTGCTGCCAGGCTGCGACGAGTTGTTACCTCCGATTCGACCCGTCGGGGCCGACGATGATGACGTGATGACCCTCAGCGCCTGCCTGAGCTGGCCCCTGCTTTGGCCGAAGAGGCAGATTCGTTAGGGGGCGGGGGACACCACCCCAAAGACAACACCGCCAGTCGTGCCGGCGCCAAGTCGGCCCCATGGCAAGACCGTCGCAACGGTGCCGGACATCCCTATGCCACTGGATCCAAACATGCATATGGCACAGGATCAGAACGACGACAACGATGATACATTTGCCAACGTCGATCGGTACTTTGCCAATCATGGGTACGATGGCGACTTCATGGGGCCTCCTTCTCAAGAACCCAACCCAACAAAAGACGTGCGCGATCTAGCTGGTACCGCGGAGAAGCCAAGTTGCAACATGCGTCGTCTGCCGTTCAGCTCTCAGGAGACGCCTCCAGCTGCCGACTTCACCGAGCCTCAGATAGGCGAGGTGAGAAATATTCTCAGCCCCAACACACTCAAGAAGGCGGTCTGTGAGCAGAACTCGGTCCCATTATAGGAGAAGAAGAAGGCACGCAAAAGAAAGACTAACAAGGGTGCGGGCCAGCCGGCACCGAGTACGATCCGTGCTCAGGACGGGCCACCTTCACCTGAGGATTTAATGAGGAGGGTGCATGTGGCGGGTAGGACGATGCTACCGAGAAATATGCTCGATGTTGCAGCCGGTGCTATGCGGAGTCTGCATGACAGTGTTCTTTCTTTGGAGAAGCGGCGTCTCAGAGAGAAGGATGTGGCATACCCGGCTTTCGTGGCCAAGGTGCCAGAGGGCAAGGGCTTTGTGGATAACTCCATCGGGGGTACGATCGTCCTGCGGTTTGATGACATCCACGCTATGTTGAACCTTCATCCGCTGCACTACACCTTCGTTCGGCTATTTTCGCTGAGTATGGAGATGCGGATCATTCGCGACAAGACCCCGGACATCGTGATAGTCGACCCCTTCTACATGCGTGCCAAGATCTTGGGCAGCGCTGGGGACCGGCAAGTCGCGAGTTCTTACCTCGAAGGCGTCATTCTGGCAAACCTAGATAAGGATAACTTCCTCGTGCCTTACTTTCCCGAGTAAGTCCTCCCCTCAACCGCCCCGTAACATACGAATTCTTAGATTTTGATCGTTTTTCTTTTAACATTCCGTGTTTTCTGCAGTGACACACATTGCACGCTCATCCTCCTAAGCCCCAAATATTCCATGGCCACGTATTTCGACCCGGACCGTCAGTCGAACGTAGACTACACAAATGTCAAGAAGGTTCTTGATGATGTTCTCCCCGGCTACGCCCAATTTGGAGGCACCTGCAACAGGCCTATTCGTAAGTACGGCAAGCACGTGTTCTCCCACAATACGACGTTCTGCTACGTCAAGCAGCCGCCTGGCGGTCAGAAGGCTGCCTACTACGCCATCCATCACATGCGGGCGATCGTACGGGACCATCATCAACTTCTGCTACCGAGTAAACTCAAAGATTGGGCCGCGAGCGTGTCGGCAATCCAGGACGCGGACATCAGACAAGAATTCTTTCGCATCCAGTCGGAGTTTGCGGAAATCATCCATCAAGATGTCCTTCGTACCTCGGGGCAGTTCAACCTCAGAAATCAACCGTCCAACAGTGAGATAGACGGAATGCTACAAATGCAGGCTGACAACGCCCGTAATTTCATGACTCCCACGATAGACGGCGGCTTCATCCACGCTCCGGTCCATTGAGTCGAGTCGAAAGCAGTGATGCTGTGACTAGTTCTGAAACATCGATTGGCTCATGTTGTAATTAAACTTTAATGAACTTGTAGTATGTCTCTTTGGTTTCGAGAATCGTTCAACTTAGATGTAATTGATGCTATTAATGTCTTGCTTTTCTCTTCCGATCGTTCTGTTGCATACTTATATATTGCTTATGTATTGTCTGTGAATTGGTACTAACGTTTCGTTTGGCTAGTGCATAGCGATGCCGTCGTATGTCGTCTACAAGGGTAAGGTTCCCGGAGTCTATGACGACTGGGAGGAGTGTCGGAGACAGGTTCACCGATTCAGCGGTAACAGTTACAAAGGGTACACCACTAGGACCGAGGCCGAATCTAGATACGCCCGCTATCTAGCGGGAGAGGGGAGGGAGCGTTGGACGAACCGGATGAAGAAGAGTTCCATCGTGATGACCGCAACTCTCTTCTATGTGATGGTAGTTTAGATGATCGATATCGACTTGTAATGTGAAGACAAACTCGCTACTCGCGGTCTCGAGACTTGTAATATAATGTTCTATCTTTGTTCGGTCTTTTCAATTCGGAGACTAATATGATGAATTGTATTTGGAGACTAATATGATGAATTGTATTCAGAGACTAATCTTCTATTGTATTCGATGAATCTGTTGTTGATGTGTGTTGTCTATATTCTGTCCAATTATACATTTTGTAACCTGTGCAAAAAAACAGAAAATTAAAAAATTAAAAAAAACCTAATATTCATACTAATGGCGCATCACATAACAGTGCGCCATTAGTATGCCAGAGGATACTAATGGCGCATCCTTAAGAAGTGTGCCATTAGTATGCCGAGGTTACTAATGGCGCATCCTCTTGTCGTGCGCCATTAGTATGCCAAAGCACCTGGCTATACATGGCCCCTGGGAGGCATACTAATGGCGCACCATGCCCTATACTAATGGCGCACCAGTGGTGCGCCATTAGTAAATATTACTAATGTCGTGCTAGTAATGGCGCACCACTAATGCGCCATTAATGGCCAAATTAGGTGCGCCATTAGTAGCCCTTTTTCTAGTAGTGTTGTCTCGAAGCACCACGTGATGATCGGGTGTGATAGATTCTAACGTTCACATACAACGGGTGTAAGCCAGATTTACACATGCAAAACACTTAGGTTAACTTGACGAGCGTAGCATGTATAGACATGGCCTCGGAACACGGAAGACCTAAAGGTCGAACATGAGTTGTATAGAAGATACGATCAACATAGAGATGTTCACCGATGATGACTAGTCCGTCTCATGTGATGATCGGACACGGTCTAGTCAAGTCGGATCATGCATCACTTAGATGACGAGAGGGATGTCTAATCTGAGTGGGAGTTCATTGTATAATTTGATTAGATGAACTTAATTATCATGAACTTAGTCTAAATAAACTTTGCAATATGTCTTGTAGATCAAATGGCCCACGCTAATGTCAACCTCAACTTCAACGCGTTCCTAGAGAAAACCAAGCTGAAAGATGATGGCAGCAACTATACGGACTGGGTCCGTGATACGTCTCCGTCGTATCTACCTTTCCAAACACTTTTGCCCTTGTTTTGGACTCTAACTTGTATGATTTGAATGGAACAAACCCGGACTGATGCTGTTTTCAGCAGAATTGCCATGGTGTTGTTTTATGTGCAGAAAACAAAAGTTCTCGGAATGAGCTGAAACTCCACGGAATATCTTAGAATAAATAATAAAAAATCCTCGCCAAAGATGAAGACCAAGGGGCCCACACCCTGTCCACGAGGGTGGGTGGCGCGGCCCTCCCCCTGGGCGCGCCCCCTACCTCGTGGGCCCCCTGGATGCCCTCCGACGCCAACTCCAACTCTATATATTGGCTTTCAGGGAGAAAAAAATCAGAGAGAGAGTTTCATTGCGTTTTACGATACGGAGCCGCCGCCAAACCCTAATCTCTCTCGGGAGGGCTGATCTGGAGTCCGTTCGGGGCTCCGGAGAGGGGGATTCGTCACCGTCGTCATCATCAACCATCCTCCATCACCAATTTCATGATGCTCACCGCCGTGCGTGAGTAATTGCATCGTAGGCTTGCTGGACAGTGATGGGTTGGATGAGATTTATCATGTAATCGAGTTAGTTTTGTTAGGGTTTGATCCCTAGTATCCACTATGTTCTGAGATTGATGTTGCTATGACTTTGCTATGCTTAATGCTTGTCACTAGGGCCCGAGTGCCATGATTTCAGATCTGAACCTATTATGTTTTCATGAATATATGTGTGTTCTTGATCCTATCTTGCAAGTCTATAGTCACCTACTATGTGTTATGATCCGGCAACCCCGAAGTGACAATAATCGGGACCACTCCAGGTGATGACCATAGTTTGAGGAGTTCATGTATTCACTATGTGCTAATGCTTTGTTCCAGTTCTCTATTAAAAGGAGGCCTTAATATCCCTTAGTTTCCAATAGGACCCCGCTGCCACGGGAGGGTAGGACAAAAGATGTCATGCAAGTTCTTTTCCATAAGCACGTATGACTATATTCGGAATACATGCCTACATTACATTGATGAGCTGGAGCTAGTTCTGTGTCACCCTATGTTATGGCTGTTACATGATGAACCACATCTGACATAATTATCCATCATTGATCCGGTGCCTACGAGTTTTCCATATACTGGTTTACGTTTATTTACTTTTCCGTTGCTTCTGTTACAATCACTACAAAAATACCAAAAACATTACTTTTGTTGTCTTTACTTTACTTACCGTCACCACCACTATCATATTACTATGCTACTAAACACTTTGCTGCAGATACTAAGTGTCCAGGTGTGGTTGAATTGACAACTCAGCTGCTAATACTTGAGAATATTCTTTGTCTCCCCTTGTGTCGAATCAACAAATTTGGGTTGAATACTCTACCCTCGAAAACTGTTGCGATCGCCTATACTTGTGGGTTATCAAGACCTTTTTCTGGCACCGTTGCCAGGGAGCATAGCTCTATTCTTTGAGTCACTTGGGATTTATATCTGCTGGACACTATGAAGAACTTGAAAGACGCTAAGACAAAAATTTATCCCTCAACTACGAGGGGAGGTAAGGAACTGCCATCTAGCTCTGCACTTGATTCACCTTCTGTTATGAGTAAGCTAGCGACACCTAAACCTACTACTGCTATGAATTTTGATATGTCGCATGTTATTGATGATGCCACTTCTGCTATGCATG
Organism: Aegilops umbellulata; assembly: GCA_032464435.1. Lineage (NCBI taxonomy): Eukaryota > Viridiplantae > Streptophyta > Magnoliopsida > Poales > Poaceae > Aegilops > Aegilops umbellulata. The sequence goes on along the minus strand of CP136059.1, from coordinate 355,309,139 downwards.
ATACTTATGATGAAACTACTTCTATGCTTGAGACTACTGTGCCACTTGGTGAATTTCTAGATGAGCAAATTTCTAAGTCTAGAGAAAGAGAAATTAGTGAACCTGAGCACGATGATGTTAGTGATGATGAACCTATGCCTGTTATTCCTGAGGGTTATCTTTTTAATAATGAATCTTATGAAGCTATTCTTGCTTGTCCGGATAAACCTGAACGTAAGAGGTTACTAATTAAGTGGAGTAAGGAATCTTTTAGAGGTAGGATGAGACCCGACCCTGCTTTTGCTACTTCACCTATCTGTGTTCCTGACCATGATTATTATGATATTACTGTTGATCCAGATATAATTACTTTGGTTGAATCTGATCCTTTTTATGGCTATGAATCTGAAACTGTTGTGGCACATCTTCGTAAGTTAGATGAAATAGCTGCCCTGTTTACTAATAATCTGAGATAGCGCCACTTTTATATACTCAAAATATTTCCATTCTCATTAAAGGGTGATGCTAAGAAATGGTTTAATTCTCTTGATCCTGCCTGTGTGCAAAGTCCCCAGGATATGATTTATTACTTCTCTGCTAAATATTTCCCTGCTCATAAGAAACAAGCTGCTTTGAGGGAAATATACAATTTTGTGCAAATTGAAGAAGAGAGTCTCCCACAAGCTTGGGGGAGGCTTCTCAAGTTACTTAATGCTTTGCCTGATCATCCTCTTAAGAAACCTGAAATATTTGATATCTTTTATAATGGACTAACTGATGCTTCCAGAGATTACCTGGATAGTTGTGCTGGTTCTTTTTTCAGGGAAAGAACACCGGATGCGGCTGAAATTTTATTGAATAACATGTTGGAAAATGAAAATAATTAGGCACCTCCTGAGCCACCTCCCGAGCCAACTCCTGAGCCAGCTCCTGAGCCAATTACTGAGCCTATTCCTAAACCAACTCCGAAGAAGAGAGGTGTTCTATTTCTCAGTCCCGAAGATATGCAAGAGGCAAATAAATCTATGAAAGAAAAAGGTATTAAAGCTGAAGATGTTAAGAATTTACCTCCTATTGAAGAAATACATGGTCTTAATTTACCGCCTGTTGAAGAAGTATATGATCTCAATTACTTATTTACTGAAGAACCTCCCGATAACCCGACACAGGTAGTAAAGGTAAATTCTCTCTATAGATATGACAAAGTTGAAGTCCCTCCTACTAAAATTGCTAGTCAGTGCTTGGATGAGTTTGATGACTTTATGTTTAAACAAGATGACTTTAATGCTTATTTTGGTAGACAATTAAAGCAGAATACCTTTACGATTAAACGCTTGAGTGATTATATGGATAATATTAGAGGTGAACTTAAACCTTTTAGCAAACATGCTTCTATGGATACCACTCAAGTATAACAAGTACTTAAAGCTCAGAAAGAAATGCTTGATGAAATGAATAGTAAGAAAAATGATTATGTTGTTAGAGTGGCTACTAGAACTAGTAGAATGACTCAGGAACCTTTGTATCCTGAAGGCCACCCTAAGAGAATCGAGCAAGATTCTCAAAGAAATAATATTGATGCACCTAGTTCTTCTAAAAGGAAGAAAAAGAAAAATGATAGAACTATGCAAACTTCTAGTGAACCTATTGCTGAACCACCTGATAATCCAAATGATATCTCTATGTCTGATGCTGAAACACAATCTGGTAATGAACATGAACCTGGTGAAGATGTTAATGATGATGTTCATGATGATGCTCAACCTAGTAATGATAATGATGTAGAAGTTTAACCTGCTGTTGATCTTGATAACCCACAATCAAAGAATCAACCTTATGATAAAAGAGACTTCGTTGCTAGGAAACATGGTAAAGAAAGAGAACCATGGGTTTAGAAACCCATGCCTTTTCCTCCAAAACCATCCAAGAAAAAGGATGATGAGGATTTTGAGCGCTTTGCTGAAATGATTAGACCTATCTTTTTGCGTATGCGATTGACTGATGTGCTCAAAACAAATCCTTATGCTAAGTATATGAAGGATATCATTACTAATAAAAGAAACATACCGACGGCTGAAATTTCCACCATGCTTGCTAATTACACTTTTAAGGGTGGAATACCAAAGAAACTTGGAGATCCAGGAGTACCTACTATACCATGCTCCATTAAAAGAAATTATGTTAAAACTGCTTTATGTGATCTTGGAGCCGGAGTTAGTGTTATGCCTCTCTCTTTATATCGTAGACTTGACTTGAATAAGTTGACACCTACTGAAATATCTTTGCAAATGGCTGATAAATCAACTGCTATACCTGTCGGTATTTGTGAGGATGTGCCTGTTGTGGTTGCAAACGTTACTATTTTAACGGACTTTGTTATTCTTGATATTCCCGAAGATGATAGTATGTCTATTATTCTTGGAAGACCTTTCCTTAATACTGCAGGGGCTGTTATTGATTGCAACAAAGGCAATGTCACTTTCATGTTAATGGTAATGAGCATAGGGTGCACTTTCTGAGGAAACAACCTCAAGTTTATAGTATCAACTCTATTGGAAAAATTCCATCGATTATATTTGGAGGTTTTGAATTTCCTCTTCCTACTGTCAAAAAGAAATATGATATACTTATTGTTGGGGATGTCCATATCCCCGTTGAGGTAACATAGTGTTATTCGAAATTTCTCCGGTTCCATGATTATCGGAATGAGTTTGTTAACAAGACTTGATCAACCTTGTTAGTGGATTCTTTTTGATGAGCATGAGATGGATGAAACTAAAAGCACAACCTTCTGTACCTTCTTTATATTTTTTGTTCTTTAGTAGAAATAAAGTAAAATAGTATTTTTCTGTCTGTTTCCTGACTTATCCGTGCAATATAAAAATATCCCGAAAATAAAAGTCCTCAGAATGCCATGCCAATTTAATATGATTTTTTCAGGAATATTTAAGGATTTTTAGTGCAAAAAATTACCACGGGGGGAGCTGCCACCTGGTCACGAGGGTGGAGGGCGCGCCCTACCCCCTGGGCGCGCCCCCCTACCTCGTGGGCCCACGGTGGCCCTCCTCCACTTATTCCTGCACCCATCTTCTTCCTCTGTCTCGCACAAACCCGAAAAACCAACTCAAGCTCGTGTTCCAGCAACTTTTGCTGCGATTATCGATCTCCTTGCTCAAAGCACCTCTCGCAAAACTGCTTGGGGAGATTATTCCTTGGTATGTGACTCCTCCATTGGTCCAATTAGTTTTTTTTCTAGTGCTTTATTCATTGCAAATTTGTGCTGCATAGGTGACCATGTTTTTGAGTTTGCATGTCTAATTTATATGGTTCCAAGTAGCTTTAATGCTTGATATATGCTCTAGGCACTTGTATGAGTAGTTGCTATCAATCTTATTGAAGTTGGTTCACTTTTGGTTGAAGTTACCAAAAAATTCAGAATTATTTTCAGAGGAAACAATATGCTTAGGAGGATGTTCCAAGGTGGTTCTTCAAGGAAGCAAGGTCCCAGACTTGCAATGCGTGATGGTGACGAGGAACCACCAAGAGACGCGCTCGTGAGGCCCTGTGAATGGCCTTCGGAAAATTTTATGAATCAAGTGGGAATTAAAGAAGAATTTTACGCATATGTGCGTAATGCCGGTCTTGAGGACTTTGAAGCTGATAAATTCCCCCAGTATCGTTATCTCACAAGGTCATTTGTGGGGAGGTTTGATTATTCATCTTCGCGTAATTCTCCTTCAGTCATGTTTGACCTTTATGACAAGTCTTATACCATGGACTTAGAGGATTTCACTCGTGCATGCAAACTTCCATCTTGGGGTAGTATCAGGGATCCCCCTAAATCTGAATATAGAGATTTTCTTGCTAGAATAACTGTGGGGGAATCTAGAGATATAGCACAGGCCACTATAGGAAGCATTCACTTTCCTGCTATACATATTTTGCTCTTTTCATTGGTAGATGTATTACTGCTAAGGATGAAGCATGTCACATGTGTGCCCCTAATCTCAGAATTCTCAGAAGTGCTGTGTTAGGGGACCAAGCTTATCATATGGGAGCCATTGCAGCTCGTAGGTTGCATCTTAATAGACGTAACGGAGATTTCTTTGGAGGAATTTATGCAACCCGCTTAGCTAATTTTCTTGATGTAGACATTCGTGAGGGTGATGTGGAGTTGCCCACTTCTTATTTAGATCTTGATCCTATGTTTTCCCACCGGTTCATTGATAGGACTGGACCACCTTACCAGTATCGACTAATCTTTGACAGACGACGTGTGGTCCGTGTTGCTCTTCCTGCTCCTACCTTCTTTGATTTTCAGGCGAGAGGAAGATATATTATTACCAGAGAGGAGGCAGATGAGTACGAGAGGGGAGTGGATGCATCCCGACGCTGTGCTGCTGCTCAACAGGCGGTAGCCACTGCATCGCAGTACGACCCCAGCTTCACCTATGGATATCAGCTAGGTTATCCCTGGCAATAGACCAACTTAGGCCAAAAGCCTAAGCTTGGGGGAGTACGTATTTCCCACCGACATTACATTCATGTTCACAGACACTCATTGCTAGATGTCGGTGCTCATACTCTTTCATTGTAATATCCATGTTATTTTAAATTTATTTTTCTATCTTTCTTCTTGTGTGTTTGATAAACATTAAGAAAAAAAACAAAAAAAATAGTTAGTATACTTTCCATGCTTGTAGTAGAATTAAAAAGAAAACCCAAAAATATTTCCCGTCCTTCTTTTGCTTGTTGGGAGCTTTCCCGTGTAAATAGTTTTTTATTTTTATTTTCCTTACTTTGGGGGTCGAGAAGACTATATTGAAAATGCTTAGTGGCTCTTATATGCATGATTGTTTATTTAACTTAGAGCCCATATTACTTGTCTTCTCTCTTGAGTTGAATGCTTGCAGATTCTAGCTTAGTCCAATGCATGTGCACTCTTATTATTATATACACCATTCAGTCGTGCAAGTGAAAGGCAATAATGATGATATATGATGGACTCATTGGGATGAGAAAAGCTGGTATGAACTCGACCTCTCTTGTTTTTGTAAATATGATGATTCATCGTTCCTGATTCAGCTATTATGAAGTAAACATATTTGCAATGACATTTAGAGATTATAGTTGCTTGTGCCATGCTTGATTAGCTATGAGTTATAATGGTTAACCTTGCGTGCCAACATGCTATTGAGATGATTATGATGTGGTATGATAGGATGGTATCCTCCTTTAAATGAATTGAGTGACTCGACTTGGCACATGTTCACGCATGTAGTTGAATCAAATCAACATAGCACTACAGGAATCAGCTATTTTGCCGTCTGCCACGGCGGACGGCAAAGGCATGAACGGCGGACGGCAAAGGCCTTTGCCGTCAGCCGCGGACGGCAAAAGGCTCCGGCAACGTAGGCTACAGTAAACAGCTACTTTGCCGTCTGCTTTCTGGCGGCTGACGGCAAAGGCCCTTTGCCGTCCGCGGCGGACGGCAAAGAGAGCGGATGGCAATAATTGCGCTGTCAGTCCGTTAATTGGCTAACGGCAGGCCTTTGCCGTCCGCCGCTGACGGCAAAATTTCTAGTGTCTTTGCCGTCCGCCGTATGATGTCATCTACACGTCACTACATGGCAGGTTCTTTGCCGTCTGCCACTGATGGCAAAGTCTTTGCCGTCTGCCACTGTAGGCAAACTGGCCAAATGGGTCAGCTCACAGGAAGCACAGCTGGATGCCACGTGTCTTCTTTGACGTCCGCGGCAGACGGCAACGAGCCCGTTGCCGTCGGTGGCAGACGGCAAAGAGCCTGCATATTGGCTCTTTTATCTGTTTTTATTAAATCCAACAATTTTCATCACAAATATATATGACATATATAGATATATTTCAAAAGGCCATTACAGAGCAAACATATAAGATATCCAACACATAACTTCATCATCCAACCATATATATTACATGCATAGTTCCATCATACATAACAAGTTCAACATAGAGGCATCCAACCATATATATTACAATAGTTTCATCCAACGATACATGCATAGTTCAACGATACAAAAGAAACAGAGAAAGGGATAAGGAGCACTCCATCTATGCAAGCTTTCGTCAAATGAATGAAATCTGCAAAATGAATAATAAGAAAGTTAGAACAAGAAGAGTAGAACAAGAAGAAGAGTAGAACAAGAAGAAGAATAGAACAAGAAGAGTAGAACAAGACGAAGACTAGAACAAGAAGAGTATGTCATTTATGAGCTAACTTACGTGAAATGGATCGTTTTTATCTAACTTACGTGAAATGGATCGTTTTTAGCTAACTTAGGTCAAATGGATCGTTTTTGAGGTAACTAAGGTGAAATGGATCATTTTTTAGCTAACTTAGGTGAAATGGATCGTTTTTTAGCTAACTTAGGTGAAATGGATCTTTTTTAGGTAACTAAGGTGAAATGGATCGTTTTTTAGCTAACTTAGGTGAAATGGATCGTTTTTAGCTAACTTAGGTGAAATGGATCATTTATGAGCTAACTTAGTTGAAATGGATCGTCTATGAGCTAACTAAGCTAATTATGCAATTTTTGACATAAGTAAGCTAAGTACAGATCGTTTTAGAGCTAACTTAGGTAAAATGGATGGTTTTGGAGGCCAGTAAGCTTATTAAGTCATTTTGGAGGAGAAGAAGCTAATTCTAGGTCATTATGGTAAGCATTGGAGGAAATAAAGCTAAGTCTAGGTCTTTATGCATGTGTTAAGCAAAACACTAGATAAACTTACCAAGATCCAGGAGGTGTAGGAGCGGGGTGGCTCGTGTCGGTAGCTGGAGAAGGATCGTGCGATGCTTGTCTGGAGTTACGCTGCACCAAAGATCATTTCCAATGTCTTGTTAGCATGATGACACTCAAATGTTAAGACTAGCAAGTAATGTTCATTCAAATAAAACTCACTGTGGTCCCAGGAGCAATCACTGGCATCGGCGGAGCGGTCTGGCCTGCCTTCTCGCACACAGACTGCACATTGGGTTTTGACGACTCAGTCATACTAGTTAGTAATGAGACAAACACTACATGAATGTTTTGGCTAATCTGCAGAAGAAACTTACCACAAGGAGCTCGTACATGGCCCTTGCCTGCATGTCATTCCGTGCCCTCTCCTCCTCCATCATATTTGCTGTCCTCTCCTCCAACTCCCGCTGCCTCTCCGCCGCCTCCGCCAGAAGTTTCTCTGTTCTATCTCTCTCACTTTGTATAGCAGCCTGCAACACCACTCACATGACCATTTGTAATCATTGATGGAAGCGCACACAATGTAATGGAGAAAGATAACTGAGTACGTATCACTAACCTTGATGGCGAGTTGCACTGGCCGTTCACAAGGCCTTATCTCAGGAGCGGAGCTCGACTGGCGCGCCTTGATCTCCGGGAGAGTGCTAGGACAATGGATAAGTCCATCTCCAATCGCTATGGAGCCATGGGACCTCCCGCCACCACATATCATCACCAGCTCTGGATCAATGGGACCCTGGCTCGGGTTAAAGTCCTCCCCTTTCCTCGCCTTCCCCTCATCTCTATATCTCACGAGCTTGTTGTGGGAGGTGATGTTGGTGAAGTTGTTTGCATCATCGAGGTCAGACTGAAAGAAAGCCTTGACTTTCTTGAAAGAGGCAGTGTGGGCCATGGCATACGTGTCATACACCTCTGGCACCTTATCCGCCTTATTGTAGCGTGCCTGAAAGAGAGAAACAATGAAAATTAGTAATTAAAGGGCTCAAGCTAGCATGATGAATGAATTGCATGAATCATGAAGCAAACCACATACCCAGTTGCGCCCAAACTGATATAAGTTGGAGCTGCCTTGATGGTGTGGCACACCTTCCATTTGGGCACGTTTGTCCTTGGCCTCTTTGTGGAGGGCTAGCCATTGTTGTCAGCACCACTCATCGACCAACACCTCCCAACAATCCATCCGATCCGCACACCATCTCGGAGGCGCCTAAGTTAGCAAATAGAAACTTGAGCGCTATGGCTAAGAATTACTAAATGAAGGAACTTAAGTAGAGAAGGCCTTAAGAATTACCTTCATGTACTGCTCCTTACTCAGGAACTTATCGCGGCACGCCAGCTTGGTCTTCTTGATACCACGCAAGGCGTAGTAGTCTTGAACAGCCTGCACCCGAGCCTCGTGCCGTAAGTTCTGGAGTAGGCGCTTGCAGATTTTCTCGATAACATGTGCCGCGTCCTCCTCATATCCCTCCTCACACCTGTAGAATGTCTGCAATCAAATGAGACAATATTGATTAGTAAAATTAATAACTAGCTAGTTGAAGATTTTTAAATGTGTAAAGGAGAAATTACCCAGAACTTTCTGATCACCATGTCTGCCCTTGTGTGGCACACGACCCCGTCGATAATCTCATACGGCGGGGCCGGGGCAGCCACGTAGTGCTCTCAGCTCAATCCAAGCTCTGGAAGCCGACCCTCACCAGGCAACGTGACAAACCCCGGGAAGTTTTGCCGGCAAAGAACTCCAAGGACGGAGTTGGGCCGGCGGACACTATGATGGTGGTCCCAACCCCTGCAGCATGACAAGGCCAACGCATTAGTTATTTGAAGAAACGTGAATGCAGAAGGTAAAAAAATATTAAATGCACTTACGTACCTCTCCCCATAAGGGAAAATCAACCACCTCTGCTCGCGGGTCACCGGCACGGACGGGAGCCGTGTAGCACCATGCTGGTAGACGTTGCCCCCCTCCTCCCCCTCCTCATCAGTCGGCTCCCCGCCATCATCAGCATGGCCACTCGGCTCCCCGCCATGCTCAGGCTGACCCGACCAGGTACCCCATCCAGACGTGTGCTCCTCCGGGGTCTCGTGGGTTGAAGGCCCGTCGACCCGAGGCTCGTGGGCCGAAGACTCGTGGACCGGAGGCTCGTGGACCGGAGTCCGTGCAGCCTCCTCCTCAGACGAGTCCACCCTAGCAGTCACGTGCTCGGGTGAAACAGCTGGGGGCGGTGGCGGGGAAGGCCCCGTCAGAGTCACCCTACCTCCTTTCCCACGACCACGTGCTCCACCTCCTTTCTTCTTCTTACCTCGTCCCCTGCTGGGCACCGCGGTAGACGAAGAAGGGCCCGGCGGTGTCGCCATACTGTCCAGCAACGCTCGGCGGAGAGGTGCGTGTGGAATGGAAGACCTCACACCACGCGCCAACGAAGAAGGGGCCTCGGCGCGTTCCCGACCAGCGCCCACCATCTTTCAACACCTGCCATGACAAAGAATAAACGAAATTAGTACAACATAAAAAAAGTACTGACATGAATAATAATATGCATATCACTTAAGTGTATCATCATCAAGTACAACATAAAAAAAATTGAATACCTGACACTACTAATAATCTCGATCAGTATCATCAATAAATGCATAATCATCGTCATCACTATAATCAATGATGGGCTCATAGGGTTGATTGGCATCAACATGTGCAAGGCCACCTTGACGTAATCGGTCAAGCATTGACAGGTCATCCGCAGCAGTAACCTCTTCTTGTTCCGGCTCTTCTTGTTCCTCCTCTAGGGTGATGTCTGATTCATTGTCGCTGTCTACTTCAATGTTCTGGGGTGAAGTATAGCGGTTCTTGAAACGCTTTTTGGAAAGACGTGTCTCTTGGAAGAATTCTCCTTCATATGTGTCTGGGTTAATGTGAGGTTCATAATCCTCTTCCTTTGGGGGAGAAAGTCTAGCACGTGGCGGCACTTCATAAACGACATCCCAACCTTTCAGATTTGGATTAGTTTGGCAGGCCCACGGTAGATAGAATACTTGGGTCGCCTGTTGAGCCATAGTATAGACATCAGGAACATCTAAATGAGTGCTTTGGTTGATTTCAACTAGCCCTATATGTTCATGAGTCCTTCTAGTCTCCTTCGGCTGAAACCAATAACATTTGAAGACTACGACATTCGCTGGGTTTTCACCATAGAACAGAAGTTCATAAATTGCTTCAACTCTCCCATAATACTCGGTACCTCCTTCGCCGATAGCAGATACACAACAATTTGTAGACTTTCGGTCGGCCATAGATAGCTCTTTGCCATAGGTACGAAAGTGATACCCGTTGATGTCGTACTTGTCAAATGAACGGACCTTATAGTCAAAACCATTAGCGACTTGTCTCAATTCGGCGTCCATAGACTCTGAATTAGCCTACAAGTTTAACATATGAAAGGATTGTTGCATTATGCACAAATTAGCGAATGAAATGAAATTGTCTAATAGAAATTACCGTTTGTTTGAACCAAGAGATGAAACTGGGATAGCCACCTCCTTGCTTTGCGAGAAGCTCATACTCTTCGACGGAATCCTTTTGGATCTCCGCTCCATACGAGAATATGGCGACGTATCGACTGTATGACATATCCAGGAATAAGAGTAGTTCAAAGGAAATAGAAGTTGCGAAACAATGTACCGAGAACTTACTCGATGTACGGCCGCACTTCTATCAGGTTGTTGAAGATATACAACGAAATGGTCTGCCATTCTTCGTTATCCAAAGATACTGGATGTGAAACACTAGCTGGTGCGAGATTCCCTTTGAATAGGCTGAGGTTGGATCCACCCTTTTTAGGCTCGTCAGCATTGTACCGAGGCTTTGGATTATGCAAATGACGATTTTTGGCTTCGTAGTGCGCTGTTACGAAGTTTGCCGCCTCCTCTGTGATGAATGCCTCAACCATCGATGCTTCAATTCTATGTTTATTTTTACATTTTTCTCGAAGCGTCTTCTGCATCCTCTCAGTTGGGTAGCACCAACGATTTTGCACGCCCCCCCCCAATCTTGCCTCGGTCGGGAGATGCAAAATCAAATGCTGCATTGGATTAAAGAAGCCCGGTGGAAAGATCTTCTCTAACTTGCAGATCAACTCCGGCACCAACTCTTCCATTTCTTCTAGCACGCCAGGCGATAGTTCTTTCGCACAAAGAACACGGAAGAAATAGCTGAGTTCTGCCAGTACTAGCCATTCATCCTCAGGGATGAAGCCACGCAACATCACCGGCATTACCCGCTCAATCCATATGTGCCAATCATGACTCTTGAGACCAAATATCTTCAGTTTATCAAGATTCGCTCCCCTCTTTAGATTCGCTGCATACCCATCGGGGAACATCAACTGCTGTTGCACCCACAAGAGAATTTCCCTCATAGCTGGCCTTCCAAGATTGAACCATGCCTTTGGCTTCGTCCAGTTCTGCTTTCCTTTCGGTTCTTTCATGTTTTGTAACGGCCTATCACATAGCGCCTCCAGATCGACTCTAGCCTTAGTATTATCCTTTGACTTCCCATCTATGCCGAACAATGTACCAAAAAGTGCCTCGACGATATTCTTCTCAGTGTGCATCACGTCGATGTTGTGTGGGCAAAGGAGGTCTTTGAAGTAAGGCAGATCCCATAAGCATGTTTTGTGAGTCCACGCGTGCTTATTATTATACCCCTTGAAGTACCCTGGACGTTGTGGATCTGGCTCGAGAGCGTTTAACTGATCCAGGGTCTGTTGGCCTGTCAATACAGGTGGTGCAGAGTTTTTGACAACTCTACCCCTGATGAAGTTCTTCTTGTCTTTCCTGAACTTATGGCGAGGATCTAGGAACTGTCTATGCATGTCGAAGCAAGAAAACTTGCGCCCGGCCTGAAGCCAACGAAACTCAAGAGCTCCCTTGCATGTGGGGCACGGGAACCTTCCATGCACACACCAGCCAACGAATAGCGCATACGCCGGCAAGTCATGCGTCGAGTACATGTACCAGACACGCATTATGAAGTTCCGTTTGCTAAAGGCGTCGTATGTCTTGAACCCATTATCCCAGGCTTCTTGCAATTCGTCCTTAAGCGGCTGCATGTACACATCCATATTTTTGCCCGGATAGTTGGGTCCTGGAATTATCAACGTCAGGAAAATGTTCTTTCTTTGCATAATCTGTCTGGGGGGGAGATTGAGTGGAAAGACAAATACGGGCCAACAACTGTATTGGACTGCCGTCATACCAAACACACTGAAGCCATCCATGCTGACGCCGACTCGAGGATGCCTCGGATCTGCCGCTTTGTCAGCATGTAATTAATCAAACTTTTTCCACGCAACACCATCCGATGTGTGTACCATCATCAGATTCCCATCTGCATCTAGTTCGGTTCTTTTGCCTGTTTTGTGCCATGTCATCTGTCTGGCCGTCTCTTCGACCATGAAAAGACGTTGAAGTCTTGGTACGATTGGCATATACCGAAGAACACTAATGGGGATTTTGGTCTGTGTCTTCTCACCCATACCGTTGTCTACCACAATATACCTGGAAGACTTGCAAATGGGACAATAGTTCAAGTCCGCATAGTCAAGCCTAAATAAGGCACATCCTTTCTCACATGCATGTATCTTCTCATAGGGCATCTTTAGTGCATGGAGGATTTTGTCCGACTGGTACAGGTTTGTAGGCATTACATGGCCTTTGGGTAGAAAGCGTCCAAATACTGTCATAATTGCGTCATAGCATTCTCTACCCAAGTTGAACTGAGCCTTCAGAGCCATTACTTGTGAGATGGCATCCAACTGACAAAGCTCAGTGTGCTCGTGGAGCGGACGTTTCGAAGACTCCAACATTTCATTGAAGGCCTTTGCAGATTCCTCCATCTCCTCGTCCGAATCCCGAGCATCATCATAGCCTTGCACCATGTTTTCCATCCCGGTACCATGCTCGTCGGTGCGACGACGATCCACCTCAGCTCGGTCACGTTGGGCAGACTCACCATGAAATGTCCACACCGTATAATCGGGCGTAAAACCACTCTTCTATAGGTGTTTGCCCATTTCAGCCTCTGTCTTCTTTTCCCAATTGCCGCACCGAAAACAGGGGCACCAGGTTTTCTTTTGGCCATTTGCAAATGCGGCTTGCACAAACCCCTTAGTTTTTGTGAACCATTCAGCGCTCCATTTGTTCTAACTAGTGTGACCGGTATACATCCACGCACGGTCACTCATCTTGACTTTTAGAGCTACTGGGAACACAACAATTATATATGTAATTCACCATGTATATATTCATCAGTTGATCTACTTTGTCAATTTTATTACGTCCATGCAACCTACACTCTAATAGGTAATGATAGGTCCTAATCCCACCCGTGTATGTGTAGATTGGGTTAATTTTCCCATGCTATGCTCCGGATCCGACGCAAAATTTCGGCAGCACCTCCCCGTTGTTCTCCTGATACACGTCTCTGCAATAAACAGAGAGGATGTGTACCCGGAGAACAACAGGGGAGGCACTGACGAAATATATGCGTCGGATCCGGAGCAAAGCATATGGGAAAACGAACCCAATCTACACATAATCGGGCTGTCCATGGATAGCGTTGGACAATTCGAAAGAATCAAGGTTATAAATATGCAAATGCATGCATATTTATAACTATGACGCTTTCGAACGGGAGACACATATTGGTTACGCGTACTGATGATTCAAGACACATATATAGCTACCTATCAAGTTTCATCGGCACGAACACCGGAACAGAGCAAATAATTAATGGGGGAGGAGGACATGTCATTTGTGCTCACCCACGAACGAAGGGGCAGAGCTTGTCAAACGCACGGCGAGGTCGTCGAACACCAAACCTCGCAGCGGTGAAACAAGTGCACAGTTAAATCAACCCGATCAACACAATTATATATGATGTTTTTCATAACAAAATCAGAAAATTTATGACCTAACTAATCGGGGTGTCTGGTTGTGGTGTCGTGGTCGGCGTGTGGTGTCGGGGTCAGGGGTCAGGGGGTTGGGGTGTCGGGGTCGGGGTGTCGGGGGTCAGGGGGTCGGGGTATTTCCTTCTATCCTTCTTCTTCTTTCTTTCTCTTCTTCTTCTTCTTTCCTTTCTTCTTCTTCTTCTTCCATCTTTTTTCTACTTTTTTACTTCTTTTCATTTCTTATTTTCTTCTTCTTCTTCTTATTCTACTTCTTTTTTCTTCTTCTTTTTTCATCTTTCTACTAATTCTACTTCTTCTAATTCTTTTCTAACACTAACACTAACACAATCTAGCACTAACAATTAAACAACAAAAAAAATGAACAAACAGAAAAAAAAGTAGTTCCCTCACCGGAGCAATGGGACGGTCGGCGGGGCGGCGCCGGGCGGCGGGGGCGGTGCCGGGCGGCGGGGGCGGCGCCGGCCGGCGGGTGCGTCACTGGGCGGCGGGTGGGGTGGTGGGGGCGGAGGGGTGGTGGGGCGGAGGGGTGGTGGGGGGCGGGGGCGGCGCCGGGCGGCGGGGAGGGGGAGCGGGGGCGGCGCCGGGCGGCGGGGGGGCGGGGGCGGCGCTAGGCAGCAGGGGCGGCGCCGGGCGGCGGGGGGCGGGGCCGGGGCGACGGGGCGTCGCCGGGCGGCGGGTGGCGGGGCGTCGGCGGGTGGGGTGGGGGGCGGAGGGGTGGTGGGGGTGGCGTCGGGCGGCGGGGGGCGGGGCGGGGGCGGCGCCGGGCGGCAAGGGCGGGGGCGGCGGTGGATCTAGGGCGGGCCGTCGGGGAGTAGAGAGGAAGAGGAGAGTAATGGGTGGGGGGGTTGTGGACGTCCGTTAGTTACAGAAGCTCTTTGCCGTCCGCCGGTCTTTGCCATCCGCCGTTGTCCCTCTTTGTCGTCTGCTAGCTGACGGCAAAGAGGTGGGGGTGTTAAGTTTTTTTAACCGGTGGGTGGGTAGGGGCACCTCCCTCTTTGCCGTCAGCTGGCTGACGGCAAAGAATCTTTGCCGTCAGCTGGCGGACGGCAACGAAATGGCTCATGGCAAAGAGCTTCTTTGCCATCCGCTGTTTCTTTGTCGTCGGCTTATAGGTAGCTGATGGTAAAGAGCTTCTTTGCCGTCCGCTAGCAGACGGCAAAGAGCTGGCAGATGGCAAAGTAGCTGATTCCAGTAGTGTAGCCTTCATGATATTTATGTTCATGGTGGATTATATCCTACTCATGCTTATATTCGGTGTGAATTAATTTTAATGCATGTTTACGACTGTTGTCGCTCTCTCAGTTGGTCACTTCCTAGTCTTTTGCTAGCCTTCACCTGTACTAAGCGGGAATACTGCTTGTGCATCAAAACTCCTTAAACCCCAAAGTTGTTCCATATGAGTCCACTATACCTTCCTATATGCGGTATCTACCTGCCGTTCCAAGTAAATTTGTATGTGCCAAACTCCAAACCTTCAAATGAAATTCTGTTTTGTATGCTCGAGCAGCTCATGTGCAACTATGGCTGCCTATATCTACCATGCGAGGTGGGTTATTCTCAAGAGGAGTGGACTCTGCTCCTCATTCACGAGAAAAGGGCTGGTAACCGGGATGCCTAGTCCCATGATCCAAAAAGATCAAAGAAAATCAAAATAATTAAACAAAACTCCCCCTGGGACCCGTTGAATGTTGGAGGCACTCGTTGTTTCGAGCAAGCCATGGATTGATGCTTGTGGAGGAGGGGGAGTATAAACCTTTACCATTCTGTTTGGCAACTGCCTATAATGCATGTAGTATGGAAGATACAGCCATCTCATAGTTGTTGCGTTGACAGTGAAAGTATGCCTCTCAACATATTATTTATCTCTATTTCAAAAATCGAGCTCTGGCACCTCTACAAATCCCTGCTTCCCTTTGTGAAGGGCCTATCTATTTACTTTTATGTTGATCCATCACCCTTCTTATTAAAAAGCACCCGTTGGAGAGCACACTGTCGTTTGCATTCATTATGATTGGTTTATATTGGGTATGACTTGACTGGATCTCTTTTACCATGAATTACAATGTTTAGTCAGTCCTTGATCTTTAAAGGTGCTCCGCATTTATGTTTTGCGGTCTCATAAAGGGCTAGCGAGATACCATTTTGTTATATGATGTTATGATTATTTTGAGAAAGAGTTGTCATCCGAGTTTTATTATTATGGCTCGTTAGCTGATTATGCTATTGATATGAGTAATTGTGAGACCTACGTGTTATTGTGAGTATGGTTAGTTCATAATAATTGCTGAAACTTGAATGTTGGCTTTTCATGTATACAACAACAAGAGCAAACAGAGTTTGTAAAAGTTTTTCTTTTTCTCTTTCAGTTTTTCAACTGAATTGCTTGAGGACAAGCAAGGGTTTAAGCTTGGGAGAGTTGATACGTCTCCTTCGTATCTACTTTTCCAAACACTTTTGCCCTTGTTTTTGGACTATAACTTGTATGATTTGAATGGAACTAACCCGAACTGACGTTGTTTTCAGCAGAATTGCCATGGTGTTGTTTTATGTGCAAAAAACAAAAGTTCTCGGAATGACCTGAAACTCCACGGAATATCTTAGAATAAATAATAAAAACTCCTCGCCAAAGATGAAGACTAGGGGGCCCACACCCTGTCCACGAGGGTGGGTGGCGCGCCCCTCCCCCTGGGCGCGCCCCCCTACCTCGTGGGCCCCCTGGATGCCCTCCGACGCCAACTCCAACTCTATATATTGGCTTTCGGGGAGAAAAAAATCAGAGAGAGAGTTTCATCGCGTTTTACGATACGGAGCCGCCGCCAAACCCTAATCTCTCTCGGGAGGGCTGATCTGGAGTCCGTTCGGGGCTCCGGAGAGGGGGATTCGTCGCCGTCGTCATCATCAACCATCCTCCATCACCAATTTCATGATGCTCACCGCCGTGCGTGAGTAATTGCATCATAGGCTTGCTGGACAGTGATGGGTTGGATGAGATTTATCATGTAATCGAGTTAGTTTTGTTAGGGTTTGATCCCTAGTATCCACTATGTTCTGAGATTGATGTTGCTATGACTTTGCTATGCTTAATGCTTGTCACTAGGGCCCGAGTGCCATGATTTCAGATCTGAACCTATTATGTTTTCATGAATATATGTGTGTTCTTGATCCTATCTTGCAAGTCTATAGTCACCTACTATGTGTTATGATCTGGCAACCCTGAAGTGACAATAATCGGGACCACTCCCGGTGATGACCATAGCTTGAGGAGTTCATGTATTCACTATGTGCTAATGCTTTGTTCCGGTTCTCTATTAAAAGGAGGCCTTAATATCCCTTAGTTTCCAATAGGACCCCGCTGCCACGGGAGGGTAGGACAAAAGATGTCATGCAAGTTCTTTTCCATAAGCACGTATGACTATATTCGGAATACATGCCTACATTACATTGATGAACTGGAGCTAGTTCTGTGTCACCCTATGTTATGACTATTACATGATGAACCAAATCCGACATAATTATCCATCATTGATCCGGTGCCTACGAATTTTCCATATACTGGTTTACGTTTATTTACTTTTTCGTTGCTACTGTTACAATCACTACAAAAATACCAAAAATATTACTTTTGCTGTCTTTACTTTAGTTACCGTCACCACCACTATCATATTACTGTGCTACTAAACACTTTGCTGCAGATACTAAGTTTCCAGGTGTGGTTGAATTGACAACTCAGCTACTAATACTTGAGAATATTCTTTGGCTCCCCTTGTGTCGAATCAACAAATTTGGGTTGAATACTCTACCCTCAAAAACTGTTGTGATCCCCTTTGCTTGTGGGTTATCAGTCCGAAACCTGAGGATCATCCTCATAGCTACCAGGAAACAATATGTCCTAGAAGCACCGCTAGGTGAAGCACCCATCCCAGAGAACCAAGACGTTATGAACGCTTGGCATCAGCGTGCTGATGATTACTCCCTCGTTCAATGCGGCATGCTTTACAGCTTAGAACCGGGGCTCCAAAAGAGTTTTGAGCAACACGGAGCATATGAGATGTTCGAAGAGCTGAAAATGGTTTTCCAAGCTCATGCCCGGGTCGAGAGATATGAACTCTCCGACAAATTCTACAGTTGTAAAATGGAGGAAAATAGTTCTGTCAGTGAGCACATACTCAAAATGTCTGGGTTTCACAACCGCTTGTCCCAGCTAGACATTAACCTCCCGGACGAGGCGGTCATTGACAGAATCCTTCAGTTGCTCCCACCTAGCTACAAGAGCTTTGTGATGAACTACAATATGCAGGGAATGGAAAAGACCATTCCTGAGGTGTATTCAATGCTGAAATCAGCAGAGGTAGAAATCAAAAAGGAACATCAAGTGTTGATGATCAATAAAACTACTAAGTTCAAGAAAGGCAAGGGTAAGAAGAACTTCAAGAAGGACGGCAAGGAAGTTGCCGCGCCCGGTAAGCCATCTACCGGGAGGAAGTCAAAGAATGGACCCAAGTCTGAAACTGAGTGCTTTTATTGCAAGGGAAAGGGACACTGGAAGCGGAACTGCCCCAAATACTTAGCAGACAAGAAGCCGGCAACACTAAAGGTATATGTGATATACATGTAATTGATGTGTACATTACCAACACTCGTAGTAGCTCCTGGGTATTTGATACCGGTGCGGTTGCTCATATTTGTCACTCAAAACAGGAGCTGCGGAATAAACGAAGACTGGCGAAGGACGAGGTGACGATGCGCATCGGGAATGGTTCCAAGGTCGATGTGATCGCCGTCGGCACGCTACCTCTACATTTACCTATGGGATTAGTTTTAAACCTCAATAATTGTTATTTAGTGCCAGCTTTGAGCATGAACATTGTATCTGGATCTCGTTTAATGCGAGATGGCTTCTCATTTAAATCCGAGAATAATGGTTGTTCTATTTATATGAGAGATATGTTTTATGGTCATGCCCCGCTGGTGAATGGTTTATTCTTGATGAATCTCGAATGTAATGTTACACATATTCATAGTGTGAATACCAAAAGATGTAAGGCTGATAATGATAGTCCCACATACTTGTGGCACTGCCGCCTTGGTCACATAGGTGTCAAACGCATGAAGAAGCTCCATACAGATGGACTTTTGGAGTCTCTTGATTTCGAATCATTTGACACGTGCAAACCATGCCTCATGGGGAAGATGACCAAGACTCCGTTCTCCGGAACAATGGAGCGAGCAACCAACTTGTTGGAAATCATACATACTGATGTGTGCGGTCCAATGAGTGTTGAGGCTCGCGGTGGCTATCGTTATGTTCTCACTCTCACTGATGACTTGAGTAGATATGGGTATGTCTACTTAATGAAACACAAGTCTGAGACCTTTGAAAAGTTCAAGGAATTTCAGAGTGAGGTTGAGAATCAACGTGACAGAAAAATCAAGTTCTTACGATCAGATCGTGGGGGTGAATATTTAAGTCACGAATTTGGTACGCACTTAAGGAAATGTGGAATCTTTTCACAACTCACGCCGCCTGGAACACCACAGTGTAACGGTGTGTCAGAACATCATAATCGCACTCTATTGGATATGGTGCGATCTATGATGTCACTCACTGATTTACCGATATCATTTTGGGGATACGCTTTAGAGACAGCTACATTCACTTTAAATAGGGCACCGTCTAAATCCGTTGAGACGACACCGCATGAATTATGGTTCGGGAAGAAACCTAAGCTGTCGTTTCTAAAAGTTTGGGGATGCGATGCTTATGTCAAGAAACTTCAACCTAAAAAGCTCGAACCCAAGTCAGAAAAATGTGTCTTCATAGGATACCCTAAGGAAACCATTGGGTATACCTTCTACCTCAGATCCGAGGGCAAGATCTTTATTGCCAAAAACGGGTCCTTTCTGGAGATAGAGTTTCTCTCGAAAGAAGTAAGTGGGAGGAAAGTGGAACTTGATGAAGTATTGCCTCTTGAACCGGAAAGTAGCGCAGCTCAAGAAAACGTTTCTGTGGTGCATCCACCGACTAGAGAGGAGATTAATGATGATGATCATGAAACTTCAAATCAAGTTGGCACTGAACTTCGTAGGTCCACAAGGACACGTTCCGCACCAGAGTGGTATGACAACCCTGTCCTGGAAATTATCTTGTTAGACAACGGTGAACCTTCAAACTATGAAGAAGCAATGGCGGGCCCAGATTCCAACAAATGGCTTGAAGCCATGCAATCCGAGATAGGATCCATGTATGAAAACAAAGTATGGACTTTGACAGACTTGCCCGATGATTGGCGAGCAATAGAGAATAAATGGATCTTTAAGAAGAAGACGGACGCGGATGGTAATGTCACCATCTATAAGGCTCGACTTGTTGCTAAAGGTTATCGACAAGTTCAAGGGATTGACTACGATGAGACCTTCTCACCCGTAGCGAAGCTGAAGTCCGTCCGAATCTTGTTAGCAATTGCCGCATACTATGATTATGAGATATGGCAAATGGACATCAAAACGGCATTCCTAAACGGCTTTCTTAAGGAAGAATTGTATATGATGCAACCGGAAGGTTTTGTCGATCCTCAGAATGCTAAGAAGGTATGCAAGCTCCAGCGCTCCATTTATGGGCTGGTGCAAGCATCTCGGAGTTGGAACATTCGCTTTGATGAAATGATCAAAGCGTTTGGGTTTATGCAGACTTATGGAAAAGCCTGCGTTTACAAGAAAGTGAGTGGGAGCTCTGTAGCATTTCTCATATTATATGCGGATGACATACTTTTGATGGGAAATGATACAGAACTTTTGGACAGCATTAAGGCCTACTTGAATAAGTGTTTTTCAATGAAGGACCTTGGAGAAGCTGCTTATATATTAGGCATCAAGATCTATAGAGATAGATCAAGACGCCTCGTAGGTCTTTCACAAAGCACATACCTTGAAAAGATATTGAAGAAGTTAAAAATGGATCAGTCCAAGAAGGGGTTCTTGCCTGTGTTACAAGGTGTGAAATTGAGTTCAGCTCAATGTCTGACCACGGCAGAAGATAGAGAAAAGATGAGTGTCGTCCCCTATGCCTCAGCCATAGGGTCTATCATGTACACCATGTTGTGTACCAGAACTGATGTAAACCTTGCCGTAAGTTTGGTAGGAAGGTACCAAAGTAATCCCGGCATGGAACACTGGACAGCGGTCAAGAATGTCCTGAAGTACCTGAAAAGGACTAAGGACATGTTTCTCGTATATGGAGGTCACGAAGAGCTCGTCGTAAAGAGTTACGTCGTCGCTAGTTTCGACACAGATCTGGATGACTCCAAGTCACAAACCGGATACGTATTTATTTTGAATGGTGGGGCAATAAGCTGGTGCAGTTGCAAGGAAAGCGTCGTGGCGGGATCTACATGTGAAGCGGAGTACATGGCAGCCTCGGAGGCAGCGCATGAAGCAATATGGATGAAGGAGTTCATCACCGACCTAGGAGTCATACCCAATGTGTCAGGGCCAATCGCTCTCTTCTGTGACAACACTGGAGCTATTGCACTTGCCAAGAAGCCCAGGTTTCACAAGAAGACCAGGCACATCAAGCGTCGCTTCAACTCCATTCGTGAAAATGTTCAAGATGGAGACATAGATATTTGTAAAGTACATACGAATCTGAATGTCGCAGATCCGTTAACTAAACCTCTCCCTAGAGCAAAACATGATCAACACCAGAACACTATGGGTGTTCGATTCATCACAATGTAACTAGATTATTGACTCTAGTGCAAGTGGGAGACTGTTGGAAATATTCCCTAGAGGCAATAATAAAAGGATTATTATTATATTTCCTTGTTCATGATAATTGTCTATTGTTCATGCTATAATTGTGTTATCCGGAAATCGTAATACATGTGTGAATACATAGACCACAATATGTCCCTAGTGAGCCTCTAGTTGACTAGCTCGTTGATCAACAGATAGTCATGGTTTCCTGACTATGGACATTGGATGTCATTGATAACGGGATCACATCATTAGGAGAATGATGTGATGGACAAGACCCAATCCTAAGCCTAGCACAAGATCGTGTAGTTCGTTTGCTAAAGCTTTTCCAATGTTAAGTATCATTTCCTTAGACCATGAGATCGTGTAACTCCCGGATGCTGTAGGAGTGCTTTGGGTGTGCCAAATGTCACAACGTAACTGGGTGACTATAAAGGTATATTACAGGCATCCCCGAAAGCGTCTGTTGGGTTGACACGGATCGAGACTGGGATTTGTCACTCCGTATAACGGAGAGGTATCTCTGGGCCCCCTCGGTAATGCATCATCATAATGAGCTCAATGTGACCAAGTGGTTGGTCACGGGATCATGCATTACAGTACGAGTAAAGTGACTTGCCGGTAACGAGATTGAACGAGGTATTGGGATACCGACGATCGAATCTCGGGCAAGTAAAGTACTGATTGACAAAGGGAATTGTATACGGGATTACTTGAATCCTCGACATCGTGGTTCATCCGATGAGATTGTCGTGGAGCATGTGGGAGCCAACATGGGTATCCAGATCCCGCTGTTGGTTATTGACCGGAGAGTCGTCTCGGTCATGTCTGCATGTCTCTCGAACCCGTAGGGTCTACACACTTAAGGTTCGGTGACGCTAGGGTTGTATAGATATGAGTATGCAGTAATCCGAAAGTTGTTCGGAGTCCCGGATGAGATCCTGGACGTCACGAGGATTTTCGGAAAGGTCCGGAGGTGAAGAATCATATATAGGAAGTGCAGTTTCGGCCATCGGGAGAATTCGGGGTCACCGGTATTGTACTGGGACCATCGGATGGGTCCCGGGGGTCCACCGGGTGGGGCCACCCATCCCGGAGGGCCCCATGGGCTGAAGTGGGGAGGGGAACCAGCCCATAGTGGGCTGGTGCGCCCCCCCCCTTGGGCCCCCCCTGCGCCTAGGGTTGGAAACCCTAGGGTGGGGGCGCCCCACTTGCGTTGGGGGGCAAGGCTCCCCCTTGGCCGCCGCCCCCCCTAGGAGATCTCAACTCCTAGGGCCGGCGCACCCCCCTAGGGGGGCTATATAAAGGTGGGGAGGGAGGGCAGCTGCACCTCAAGCTTTGGCGCCTCCCTCTCCCCTGTTACACCTCTCCCTCTCGCAGAAGCTCGACGAAGCGCTGCTGCGATCACTCCTGCATCCACCACCACGCCGTCGTGCTGCTAGATCATCATCAACCTCTCCTTCCCCCTTGCTGGATCAAGAAGGCGGAGAAGTCTTCCGCTCCGTACGTGTGTTGAACGCGGAGGTGCCGTCCGTTCGGCACTTGGTCATCGGTGATTTGGATCACGGCGAGTACGACTCCATCATCCCCATTCTCTTGGATGCTTCCGCTCACGATCTACAAGGGTATGTAGATGCACTCTCCTCTCGTTGCTAGTTGACTCCATAGATTGATCTTGGTGGAACGTAGGGAATTTTTTTTGTTTTCTGCAACATTCTCCAACAGCTCCCACATATTCTACGAAGATCTTTATCGGTCAAACCGCATAACAACATACGTTGTTCCCTTTGTCATCGGTATGTTACTTGGCCGAGATTCCATCGTCGGTATCTCAATACTTAGTTCAATCTCGTTACCGGAAAGTCTGTTTACTCGTGCCGTAATATATCATCCTGCAACTAACTCATTAGTTGCAATGCTTGCAAGGCTTATAGTGATGTGCATTACCGAATGGGCCCAGAGATACCTCTCCGACAATCGGAGTGACAAATCCTAATCTCAAAATACGCCAACCCAACAAGTACCTTCGGAGACACATGTAGAGCACCTTTATAATCACCCAGTTACATTGTGACGTTTGGTAGCACACAAAGTGTTCCTCCCGTAAACGGGAGTTGCATAATCTCATAGTCATAGGAACATGTATAAGTCATGAAGCAAGCAATAGCAGAATACAAAACGATCGAGTGTTAAGATAACGGAATGGGTCAAGTCAATCACATCATTCTTCTAATGATGTGATCCCGTTAATCAAATGACAACTCATGTCAATGGTTAGGAAACATAATCATCTTTGATTAACGAGCTAGTCGAGTAGAGGCATACTAGTGACACTCTGTTTGTCTATGTATTCACACAAGTATTATGTTTCTGGTTAATACAATTCTAGCATGAATTAAACATTTATCATGATATAAGGAAATAAATAATAACTTTATTATTTCCTCTAGGGCATATTTTCTTCAGTCTCCCACTTGCACTAGAGTCAATAATCTAGATTACACAGTAATGATTCTAACACCCACTGAGCCTTAGTGCTGATCATGTTTTGCTCGTGGAAGAGTCTTAGTCAATGGGTCTGAAACATTCAGATCCGTATGTATTTTGCAAATTTCTATGTCTCCAACCTGGACTTGATCCCGGATGGAGTTGAAGCGTCTCTTGGTGTGCTTGGTTCTCTTGTGAAATCTGTATTCCTTTGCCAAGGCAATTGCACCAGTATTGTCACAAAAGATTTTCATTGGACCCGACGCACTAGGTATGACACCTAGATCGGATATGAACTCCTTCATCCAGACTCCTTCAGTTGCTGCTTCCGAAGCAGCTATGTACTCCGCTTCACACGTAGATCCCGACACAACGCTTTGTTTAGAACTCCACCAACTGACAGCTCCACCGTTTAATGTAAACACGTATCCGGTTTACGATTTAGAATCGTCCGGATCAGTTTCAAAGCTTGCATCGACGTAACCATTTACGACTAACTCTTTGTCACCTCCATAAACGAGAAACATATCCTTAGTCCTGTTCAGGTATTTCAGGATGTTCTTGACCGCTGTCCAGTGATCCACTCCTTGATTACTTTGGTACCTCCCTGCTAAACTTATAGCAAGGCACACATCAGGTGTGGTACACAGCATTACATACACGATAGAGCCTATGGCTGAAGCATAGGGAATGACTTTCATCTTCTCTCTATCTTCTGAAGTGGTCGGGCATTGAGTCTTACTCAACTTCACACCTTGTAACACAGGCAAGAACCCTTTATTTGCTTGATCCATTTTGAACTTCTTCAAAACTTTGTCAAGGTATGTGCTTTCTGAAAGTCCAATTAAGCGTCTTGATCTATCTCTATAGATCTTGATGCCCAATATATAAGCAGCTTCACCGAGGTCCTTCATTGAAAAACTATTATTCAAGTATCCCTTTATGCTATCCAGAAATTCTATATCATTTCCGATTAGCATATGTCATCCACATATAATATCAGAAATGCTACAGAGATCCCACTCACTTTCTTGTAAATACAGGCTTCTCCAAAAGTCTGTATAAAACCATATGCTTTGATCACACTATCAAAGTGTTTATTCCAACTCCGAGAGGCTTGCACCGGTCCATAAATGGATCGTTGGAGCTTGCACACTTTGTTAGCTCCCTTTGGATCGACAAAACCTTCCGGTTGCATCATATACAACTCTTCTTCTAGAAATCCATTTAGGAATGCAGTTTTGACATCCATTTGCCAAATTTCATAATCATAAAATGCGTAAATTGCTAACATGATTCGGACAGACTTAAGCATCGCTACGGGTGAGAAAGTCTCATCATAGTCAATCCCTTGAACTTGTCAAAAACCTTTTGCAACAAGTCGAGCTTTATAGATAGTAACATTACCGTCAGTGTCAGTCTTCTTCTTGAAGATCCATTTATTCTCTATGGCTTGCCGATCATCGGGCAAGTCAACCAAAGTCCACACTTTGTTCTCAAACATGGATCCCATCTCAGATTTCATGGCCTCAAGCCATTTTAAGGAATCTGGGCTCACCATCGCTTCTTCATAGTTCGTAGGTTCGTCATGGTCTAGTAACATAACCTCCAGAACAGAATTACCGTACCACTCTGGTGCAGATCTTACTCTGGTTGACCTACGAGGTTCAGTGACAACTTGATCTGAAGTTTCATGATCATCAGCATTAACTTCCTCACTAATTAGCGTAGGTGTCACAGGAACCGGTTTCTGTGATGAACTACTTTCCAATAAGGGAGCAAGTACAGTTACCTCATCAAGTTTTACTTTCCTCCCACTCACTTCTTTCGAGAGAAACTCCTTCTCTAGAAAGGATCCAAATTTAGCAACAAAAATCTTGTCTTCAGATCTGTGATAGAAGGTGTACCGAACTGTTTCTTTTGGGTATCATATGAAGACACATTTCTCCGATTTGGGTTTGAGCTTATCAGGTTGAAGTTTTTTCACATAAGCATCGCAGCCCTAAACTTTAAGAAACGACAACTTTGGTTTCTTGCCAAACCATACTTCATAAGGCATTGTCTCAACGGATTTCGATGGTGCCCTATCTAACATGAATGCAACCGTCTCTAAAGCATAACCCCAAAATGATAGCGGTAAATCAGTAAGAGACATCATAGATCGCACCATATCTAGTAAAGTACGGTTACAACGTTCAGACACACCATTAAGATGTGGTGTTCCGGGTGGCGTGAGTTGCGAAACTATTCTGCATTGTTTCAAGTGAAGACCAAACTCGTAACTCAAATATTCTCCTCCACGATCAGATCGTAGAAACTTTATTTTCTTGTTACGATGATTTTCAACTTCACTCTGGAATTCTTTGAACATTTCAAATATTTCAGACTTATGTTTCATTAAGTAGATATACCCATACCTTCTCAAATCATCTGTGAAGGTGAGAAAATAACGATAATCGCCGCGAGCCTCAACATTCATCGGACCACATACATCTGTATGTATGATTTCCAACAAATTTGTTGCTTGCTCCATAGTTCCAGAGAACGGCGTTTTAGTCATCTTGCCCATGAGGCACGGTTTGCATGTACCAAGTGATTCATAATCAAGTGGTTCCAAAAGTCCATCAGTATGGAGTTTCTTCATGCACTTTACACCACTATGACCTAAACGGCAGTGCCACAAATAAGTTGCACTATCATTATCAACTCTGCATCTTTTGGCTTCAATATTATGAATATGTGTATCACTACTATCGAGATTCAACAAAAATAGACCACTCTTCAAGGGTGCATGACCATAAAAGATATTACTCATATAAATAGAACAACCATTATTCTCTGATTTAAATGAATAACCGTCTCGCATCAAACAAGATCCAGATATAATGTTCATGCTCAACGCTGGCACCAAATAACAATTATTCAGTTCTAAAACTAATCCCGAAGGTAGATGTAGAGGTAGTGTGCCGACTGCGATCACATCGACTTTGGAACCATTTCCCACGTGCATTGTCACCTCGTCCTTAGCCAATCTTCGCTTAATTCATAGTCGCTGTTTAGATTTGCAAATATTAGCAACAAAACTAACATAGAATACCCAGGTGCTACTACGAGCATTAGTAAGGTACACATCAATAACATGTATATCACATATACCTTCGTTCACCTAGCCATCCTTCTTATCCGCCAAATACTTGGGGCAGTTCCGCTTCCAGTGACCAGTCTGTTTGCAATAGAAGCACTCAGTCTTAGGCTTAGGTCCAGGCTTGGGTTTCTTCTCGTGAGGAGCAACTTGTTTGCTGTTCTTCTTTAAGTTCCCCTTCTTCTTCCCTTTGCCCTTTTTCTTGAAACTGGTGGTCTTGTTGACCATTAACACTTGATGCTCCTTCTTGATTTCTACCTCCGCAGCCTTTAGCATCGCGAAGAGCTCGGGAATCATCTTATCCATCCCTTGCATGTTATTGTTCATCACGAAGCTCTTGTAGCTTGGTGGCAGGGATTGAAGAATTCTGTCAATGACGCTATCATCCGGAAGATTAACTCCCAGTTGAATTAAGTGATTGTTATACCTAGACATTCTGAGTATATGCTCACTACCAGAACTAATCTCCTCCATCTTGCAGCTGTAGAATTTATTGGAGACTTCATATCTCTCAATCCGGGCATTTGCTTGAAATATTAACTTCAACTCCTGGAACATCTCATATGCTCCATGACGTTCAAACCTTAGTTGAGTTCCTGGTTCTAAGTCGTAAAGCATGGCACACTGAACTATCGAGTAGTCATCAGCTTTGCTCTGCCAAACGTTCATAACATCTGGTGTTGCTCCTGCAGCAGGTCTGGCACCTAGCGGTGCTTCCAGGACGTAATTCTTCTGTGTAGCAATGAGGATAATCCTCAAGTTACGGACCCAGTCCGTGTAATGGTACCATTATCTTTCAACTTTGCTTTCTCAAGGAACGTATTAAAATTCAACGGAACAACAGCACGGGCCATCTATTAACATAGACAAGCAAAATACTATCAGGTACTAAGTTCATGATAATTTAAGTTCAATCAATCATATTACTTAAGAACTCCCACTTAGATAGACATCCCTCTAATCCTCTAAGTGATCACGTGATCCAAATCAACTAAACCATGTCCGATCATCACGTGGGATAGAGTAGTTTCAATGGTGAACATCACTATGTTGAGCATATCTACTATATGATTCACGCTCGACTTTTCGGTCTCAGTGTTCCGAGGCCATATCTGCATATGCTAGGCTCGTCAAGTTTAACCTGAGTATTCCGCGTGTGCAACTATTTTGCACCCGTTGTATTTGAACGTAGAGCCTATCACACCCGATCATCACGTGGTGTCTCAGCACGAAGAACTTTTGCAACGGTGCATACTCAGGGAGAACACTTATACCTTGATAATTTAGTGAGAGATCATCTTATAATGCTACCGTTAATCAAAGCAAGATAAGATGCATAAAAGATGAACATCACATGCAATCAATATAAGTGATATGATATGGCCATCATCATCTTGTGCTTGTGATCTCTATTGTCGAAGCACCGTCATGATCACCATCGTCACCGGCGCGACACCTTGATCTCCATCGTGGCATCGTTGTCGTCTCGCCAAATTATTCTTCTACGACTATCGCTACCGCTTAGTGATAAAGTAAAGCATTACAGGGTGATTGCATTGCATACAATAAAGCGAAAACCAAATGGCTCCTGCCAGTTGCTGATAACTCGGTTACAAAACATGATCATCTCATACAATAAAATACAACATCATGTCTTGACTATATCACATCACAACATGCCCTGCAAAAACAAGTTAGACGTCCTCTACTTTGTTGTTGCAAGTTTTACGTGGCTGCGACGGGCTGAGCAAGAACCGTTCTTACCTACGCATCACAACCACAACGATAGTTTGTCAAGTTAGTGTTGTTTTAACCTTCTTAAGGACCGGGCGTAGCCACAATCGGTTCAACTAAAGTTGGAGAAACTGACATCCGCCAGTCACCTGTGTGCAAAGCACGTCGGTAGAACCAGTCTCGCGTAAGCTTACACGTAATGTCGGTCCAGGCCGCTTCATCCAACAATACCGCTGAACCAAAGTGTGACATGCTGGTAAGCAGTATGACTTGTATCGTCCACAACTCACTTGTGTTCTACTCGTGCATATAACATCTACGCATAAAACCTGGCTTTGATACCACTGTTGGGGAACGTAGTAATTTGAAAAATATTCCTACGCACACACAGGATCATGGTGATGCATAGCAACGAGAGGGGAGAGTGTGTCCACGTACCCTCGTAGACCGAAAGCGTAAGCGTTAGCACAACGCGGTTGATGTAGTCATACGTCTCCACGATCCGATCGATCAAGTACCGAACGTACGGCACCTCCGAGTTCAGCACACGTTCAACTCGATAACGTCCCTCGAACTCCGATCCAGCCGAGCTTTGAGGGAGAGTTTCATCAGCACGACGGCGTGGTGACGATGATGACGTTCTATCGACGCACAGCTTCGCCTAAGCACCTCTATGATATTATCGAGGTGGGTTATGGTGGAGGGGGGCACCGCACACGACTAAGAGATCAAGAGATCAATTGTTGTGTCTATGGGGTGCCCCCTGCCCCCGTATATAAAGGAGCAAAGGGGGGAGAGGCGGCCGGCCAGGAGGAGGCGCGCCAAGAGGAGTCCTACTCCCACCGGGAGTAGGACTCCCTCCTTTCCTAGTTGGAGTAGGAGAAGGGGGAAGGAGGAGGGAGAGAGGAAGGAAAGGGGGGCGCCGCCCCCCTCCTTGTCCAATTCGGACTAGAGGGGAAGGGGGCGCGCGGCCTGCCCTGGTCGCCCCTCCTCTTCTCCACTAAGGCCCATGTAGGCCCATTAAAACCCAGGGGGGTTCCGGTAACCCCCGGTACTCCGGTAAAATCCCGATTTCACCTGGAACACTTTCGATATCCAAATATAGGATTCCAATATATCAATCTTTATGTCTCGACTATTTCGAAACTCCTCATCATGTCCGTGATCACATCTAGGACTTCGAACTATCTTCGGTACATCAAAATACATAAACTCGTAATATAACAGTAATCAAACTTTAAGCGTGCGGACCCTACGGGTTCGAGAACTATGTAGACATGACTGAGACATGTCTCCGGTCAATAACCAATAGCAGAACCTGCATTCTTATATTGGCTCCCACATATTCTACAAAGATCTTTATCGGTCAAACCGCATAAAACATACGTTGTTCCCTTTGTCATCGGTATGTTACTTGCCCGAGATTTGATCATCGGTATCTCAATACTTAGTTCAATCTCGTTACCGGCAAGTCTCTTTACTCGTACCATAATACATCATCCCGCAACTAACTCATTAGTTGCAATGCTTGCAAGGCTTATAGTGATGTGCATTACCGAGTGGGCGCAGAGATACCTCTCCGACAATCGGAGTGACAAATCCTAATCTCAAAATACGCCAACCCAACAAGTACCTTCGGAGACACCTATAGAGCACCTTTATAATCACCCAGTTACGTTGTGATGTTTGGTAGCACACAAAGTGTTCCTCTGGTAAACGGGAGTTGCATAATATCATAGTCATAGGAACATGTATAAGTCATGAAGAAAGCAAGAGCAGAATACAAAACGATCGAGTGCTAAACTAACGGAATGGGTCAAGTCAATCACATCATTCTTCTAATGATGTGATCCCGTTAATCAAATGACAACTCATGTCAATGGTTAGGAAACATAACCATCTTTGATTAACGAGCTAGTATAGTAGAGGCATACTAGTGACACTCTGTTTGTCTATGTATTCACACAAGTATTATGTTTCCGGTTAATACAATTCTAGCATGAATAATAAACATTTATCATGATATAAGGAAATAAATAATAACTTTATTATTGCCTCTAGGGCATATTTTCTTCAGCACTAGTGCAGAAAAGCCTAGCTATGGCGTGCCAAAAAGAGCCTTGCTGGCATAGGAGCCCGACGCCACCAATATGGCACCACTGTTAGGAAATAGTGGTGGCGTTGGAGGCTATGCCATCAGTATGTTATTATATCTGGTTAAAATTGCATGACGGCAATATCATATGTACATATGGCATTGGAACTTCTCCACACGACATAAATATGGAGAAACTATGGAGGCGTTGCATATCCTTCCCACGCCATTACTTAGTTTGAAAGCATCGGAAAAATGCTGCCACGACAGCATAAAAATGGTGTCGTGGCAGCGTTTTTATGACCAAATATATTTAGAGGTGGGTTCACATGCTAGAATAAGGAAACAGGTAATATTAATTAAAATACATCCACGATAATTATGTGTAGCACTTAATTAGGATAGCTAGGCAAAGTTTTGAAGTACGATAAGACAATAGAACAACATGTGTAGGTGGTCAAGTAGTTTATAGAACCACAACAACATAGCTAGCTGTCACTATCCTATTACATCAATAATAAGGATCATTAATGTATTTCTTCGTCAGATACGCAAGAGACACCGGTCCATCAACATCGTGACCATGCTGATTAAGGCGAGATTTTATATCCTCCGAGCTGGTAGGTGCGCCACCGTTGAAAACACCGGCATGGTCGATGACATCCTCGTTGAGGCTGGTAGGAAACTTGAACTGGATGCGTCTGAACTCATCTCTACTATCTCCAGGGCTAATTTCCACCATTTTCTTCCCTCATGCGATGACGTCGGAGTTTCTGTTAAGGCGTTCTCCCTCCCGTATGTACTCCTCCATGAGGTGGACGACATAGTAGCCATCTGAATCAGTGTTTTTCGGCTGCTGCATGCAACAAAGGTCAGTTTTGTGCCCGAAGCGTGCCGCTTTAAATTTGTCGAACTTGCGATATCCGTCTCTGATCGATCCTTCCCGCTAGTATAATCGATGAGTGCTTCATCGAGAACCTTCTTGATGACTTTGTAGTCTTTCTTCACTTTCCTCGTCAAATCCAAGAAATAAGTTATGGCAAACTTCGGGTAATAACGATGAGGACACAATGTTCTCTGCGTAAAAACCAATTATTCTCAAGTATATAATTTTTTGACGTGGAAGCAAAACGAGATTGTACGAACGAATAGTGTGTACCGAGTACCAAATGACCTACATCAGATAGTAGGGCACTAGAAGCCAATCGTTTTCCATGTTGGCAAGCATGAGGTCTGTCAGCTAGTTCCTCATAGCTTGACAGCGATCGGGGAGATCGACGTTGGTCTCCTGCATGAGGTAGGGGTCCCCTACCATGACAACCTTGTTAAGCTCACATTTGGCAATGTAGGCGCTATTGATTACCCATAGGCGTATTAAGGAAGGACCAAGCTTGTATAGGTGGAATAGGTTGAAGATGTCTTCGAATGGCATAGAGAACTTGTCCGCGGGGAAAATGTTGCACAAACCGATATTAGGTGGCACCATCACGGTGAAAACGGGGCGATGTCCACCTCCATAAGAAAATGCGTAATTCTCCCTATAGAGAATTGTATCATGCAGAACTATCAATTTTGTCTATAGAAGATCGCTGAACTCCTACAGAAGGATGGGTTCACCTGGGGAATGGTAAGTCCGCCATGCAACATGATGAACTACTTCTTTATTATTCTGAACTGGCTAGCTGGCGGCAACAGTGCCCTTCTTACCATTTCCTGGTGGCCTCCTCTTCTTGCGTGAAATGTTAGCCTGGCTCGCTGCACCGCCTGTCAGTGCATTTGCTAGCGTCGCATTGAGTGTGTTTGGCCTCAGCAACACTCCCTTGGATGGTGGCACTCGTGTGTCTGGTGGCGTGAAGTCCTTGTTGAACAGACTCTTCTAGAAAAGAAACAACACGCTGATCAGCTTGGACAACAGGAGGCATAGAGAATGCTTGGATGGGATCAGCAGGCATAGGTCCATCAAGATTGCATATGGTAGTTGAGTTCTGATATTCGTCAACCAAGAGAATTGATTAAAAAGTAGTTCATCATTATTTACTTAGTCCTCAATGACATCCACAATGTTGTTATGGACTTCAAGTTGACTCTGACCCAACAGAGATGGTCCGCACACATCTTGCCATTGTTCATCTGTTGCGAGCTTGTTGGGATTTTGACGTTTCCTAGCCGAATTTGATTCTTTGGCCACATCATTGGGCAACATAAGCACTGTCCCAGGGTAAGCTGGCTATCCGCACCCAGAGGTTGTATCATAGGAGAAAGATCATTGTAACCATTTAAGACAATAGACAACTCAACTTTGAAGACCCCCTCAGGCATCTGCACTCCGTGCATGATTGTATCTTTGGGGCGAATGATCGAGCCAATTGCAACTTCAATTAGCTCCCCATTCGCATGGGCTAAGAGACTGCATGGAGTGTCTTTCGTAAGAGCGTCAAGAGCAGCCATTGGTGACGGGCTGCCAATGAAAGAGGCAGAAGGGCTGCTATCCATGGGCGATGCTTCAATGACAATGTTTCCTAGTTCACCGTTTTTGATCCATTACTTGACGCTCTCGATTATTGAAGGCAACATGGCTTGGGCATGGACTTGGCTTTGCGTGTTGATGCGTGCTTCAATGCCGACAGTTGCTGCGACTGTGGTGGCGGCTATGGCTGCAATTATTTTCTGTTCGATGGTCTGCTTGTTGGCTCTCCTTGTCTGTTGTTGCCACTCGTGGTCTTCGACATAATCATGCTCCCACTTGGCTCCGCATCCTGCACCGTTCACACGACCACCCGCCGGAGGATGCAACCGGTCCTTGGCGATGGCACACTGATCGACCGGTTAAGAGGAGTGTTCCACCTGGCCATGGACCCTTGAGAGCCCTGATGTTCCGCATGCTGCCTTGCCAGTTCTTCTTCAAGTATTCTCGTTTGGTGGTCGGAGGAAAATTCCCCTAACTTATAATCATAATGGTACCGACCCCTTACATAGTTATATTCGAGGCTCTTTGAATTGCTCGAAGTGGTTTGGGATGCCCTTTGATGCAAGTATAATGTTCGGCTTGTCCCACATGGATTCTTCCCAAGAAAACAACGACTCCTTAGGGTGTGGTTGCCTAATGTCTTTGATCGCATGTCCTCCCCCCGTGTCGACTGGCTCTGCTCCACAAGATTCTCTGTATTTTGAATCTTAAAAACGTTCCGGTCATCTTCACTAATGGTAGGCCACTTCTTATTTATACAGAGTAATCTTTGTGAACCTCTTTTCTTGCGGCTGATTTCCGAGAACTCAAATTCTTTGAGAACTTATGGATTGCATGGTTGTTCACCTGATTCTTTGGGCACGATAGGTTGTTGAACTCGTCAGGAAACTCAAATCTAGCATGCACCCTTCTTATGAGGACATATTGGTACCCGGAAATTTGATGAAACGGAAATTAATAACGCTTCGACAAAACATTAGCAACACTATACAATCTCAACAAACAAATGATCACCTACAATACATGATTTCAACCACGTTTCCTCAAATCCTTGTCCAAAACAACTCACAATGTTACAAATAGAACTAATTTACTCTAAAATATAGTTGTGTAGCAATTGTAACAAATATGTCTATGAACTTAAAAAAGGAGAGATCTCACTTACGGAAGAATCACGGTCTCCGCGCTTGGGCAGAGCGAGACGCCCGACACTTTGCAACCGAGGTGCCGAAGACGAGGTCCAGTTGAAGTGGCGCGAGCAGTGGGCCGAGGAGGAGGGGAGGGGCCGACCGAGCGGTGGGGGAGGGGGCGAGGGCGGCAGGAGAATCGGCAGCACCGTCCGAAGAGCTCAACGGGGGTGTCGATGGTAGGAGATGTGGCAACGCGCAACGATGAGGGTGGCGGTGGCAGCCCGAGAGAAGTGGAGTGTGTGTGTTAGCGTGAAACGAAATTCGCCCCAAATCGGCTAAGGCTATGTGAAAAGTAGCTATGGCTTTGGTGACGTCATCAACGCGATAGCTATTTTAGCTATGGCGTCGGTGACGTCACCAATGCCATAGCTATTTTTCACATTGCCTTGGCCGATTTGGGGCAAATTTCATTTCACGCTAACACACACACACACACACACACACACACACACACACACACACACACACACACACACACTCAACGTCACCAGCACCATAGCTATGAAGGAAATATGCCCTAGAGGCAATAATAAAGTTATTATTTATTTCCTTATATCATGATAAAAGTTTATTGTTTGTGCTAGAATTGCATTAACCGGAAACTTGATACATGTGTGAATACATAGACAAACAGAGTGTCACTAGTATGCCTCTACTTGACTAGCTCGTTGAATCAAAGATGGTTAAGTTTCCTAGCCATAGACATGAGTTGTCATTTGTTTAACGGGATCACATCATTAGAGAATGATGTGATTGACATGACCCATTCCGTTGGCTTAGCACTTGATCGTTTAGTATGTTGCTATTGCTTTCTTCATGACTTATACATGTTCCTATAACTATGAGATTATGCAACTCCTGAATACCGGAGGAACACTTTGTGTGCTACCAAACGTCACAACGTAACTGGGTGATTATAAAGGTGCTTTACAGGTGTCTCCGATGGTACTTGTTGAGTTGGCATAGATCAAGATTAGAATTTGTCACTCTGATTATCAGAGAGGTATCTCTGGGCCCTCTCGGTAATGCACATCACTATAAGCCTTGCAAGCAATGTGACTAATGAGTTAGTTGTGGGATGATGCATTACGAAACGAGTAAAGAGACTTGCCGGTAACGAGATTGAGCTAGGTATTGAGATACCGACGGTCGAATCTTGGGCAAGTAACATACCGATGATGAAGGGAACAACGTATGTTGTTATGCGGTTTGACCAATAAAGATCTTCGTAGAATATGTAGGAGCCAATATGAGCATCCAGGTTCCACTATTGGTTATTGACCAGAGATGTGTCTCGGTCATGTCTACATAGTTCTTGAACCCGTAGGGTCCGCACGCTTAAAGTTCTATGACGATCGGTATTATGAGTTTATGTGATTTGATGTACCGAAGGTAGTTTGGACTCCTGGATGAGATCGGGGACATGACAAGGAGTCTTGAAATGGTCGAGACGTAAAGATCGATATATTGGACTACTATATTCGGACTTCGGAAAGGTTCCGAGTGATTCAGGTATTTTTGGGATACCGGGGAGTTACGGGAATACGAGGAAGAAGCAATAGGCCTCATGGGCCAAGTGGTGGAAGAGAGGAGGCAGGGCGCGCAGCCCCCCAACACTACTAGAAGAAGGCCAACTAATGGCGCACCGGTTTTGCCTACTAATGGCGCATCACCGGTGCGCCATTAGTACCACGCCATTAGTATTTATTACTAATGGCGCACCGACGGTGCGCCATTAGTATCTGGTATACTAATGGCGCACCAGACAGTGCGCCATTAGTATAGGCCACGGTGCGCCACTAGTATAGGCCACTGGTGCGCCATTAGTATAGGCAACTGGTGCGCCATTAGTATTTTTGAATTTTGAAGGCGGGAAAATAGTAGTGGCGCACCATCTAACCCCCACCGTGCGCCATTGCTATTTTTTTAATTTTGAATCTGGATCTGGATCGTGATTTTTTGCCCATTTTTTGCTCGTTTTTTTCGCTCGGTTTTTTTGCTCGTTTTTTTGCTCGTTTTTTGGCACGACATTATTTCAAATTTTGTTCCTGTTTTTTGGATTTTGTACGTTCTTTTGCCGTGTTCTTTTGCCGGAGAGGAGTTTGCCGGAGAGGACTTCACTGGAGAGGAGTTAGCCGGAGAGGAGGAGGAGGAGGAGGAGGAGGAGGTCACCGGAGAGGCGCTCGCCTACATCGCCGGAGAGGAGGAGGAGGAGGTCGCCGGAGAGGAGTTCACCGGAGCATCGGAGAGGAGGAAGGAGAAACCATGAGGGGATGGGAGGAGAGGAGGGAGGAGGAGCTCACCGGAGAGGAGGGAGGAGGAGCTCACCGGAGAGGAGGGAGAAGAAACCGTGAGGGAAGGGGAGGGGAGGGGAGGCGAGGAGGTAGGAGGAGGTCGCCGGAGAGGACGAGGAGGTCGCTGGAGAGGAGGAGGAGGTCGCCGGAGAGGAGGAGGAGGAGGTCGCCGGAGAGGAGGAGGGTAGTATGATGGAGGAGAGAAGGGAAGATGGAGTGGAGGAGAGGAGGAGATGGAGTGTAGGAGAGGTGGAATGAAGAGATAAGGAGGAGAGGACCACGGCCAGCCATATATACGGCATACTAATGGCGCACCGCGGGCAGGTGCGCCATTACTAACTTTTTTTATTTTTTTGATTTATTTTGAATTTTGAAGGCGGGAAGATACTAATGGCGCACCGCGGGCAGGTGCGCCATTACTAACTTTTTTTTATTTTTTTGATTTATTTTGAATTTTGAAGGCGGGAAGATAATAATGGCGCACCGCGGGAAGGTGCGCCATTACTAACTTTTTTTTTATTTTTTTGATTTATTTTGAATTTTTAAGGCGGGAAGATACTAATGGCGCACCGTGGGCAGGTGCGCCATTAGTAACTTTTTTTTAATATTTTTTTGACTTATTTTGAATTTTGAAGGCGGGAAGATACTAATGGCGCACCGTGGGCAGGTGCGCCATTAGTAAGCTTTTTTTATTTTTTTTGACTTATTTTGAATTTTGAAGGCGGGAAGATACTAATGGCACACCGTGGGCAGGTGCGCCATTAGTAAGTTTGGATTTTTTTTTGAATTTTTTGCCTCTCCAGATCTTAAAAGCCCCGTATCTTTTTTCTGTTAGGTTTTTGAGGATTTTAAAAATGTTTAACGGGGTTCCCCCAGTTAAATTCGGATGTAACTTTTCGAGTAGATGATTTTTCACATAAAAAACTTTTTCATCCGAGTTAGTATGCAAAAGTTATGCCCATTTTTACAAATTCTCGAGAGATTTTGCAAATGAAGTTGAAATTCATATTTGCAAATTTTCCCAACAGCTAGACCACATATCACATGGGAAACTTATTTTTTGACATTTTCATCATTTTCTTTTATTTTTTTTAAACTGAAAAGGCGATCCAGGGGGTGCATTCGGTGGAAGTGGTGACCAAGTTACTAATGGCGCACCGTGGCATGGTGCGCCATTACTAGTTCAACTAGTAATGGCGCACCACTCCCACGGTGCGCCATTGCTATTTTTTGAATTTTGAATCTGGGTCTGGATCGTGATTTTTTGCCCATTTTTTGCTCGTTTTTTTGCTCGTTTTTGGCACGACATTATTTCAAATTTTGTTCCTGTTTTTGGATCTTGTACGTTCTTTTGCCGTGTTCTTTTGCCGGAGAGGAGTTTCCCGGAGAGGAGTTCGCCAGAGAGGAGGAGGAGGAGGAGGTCATCGGAGAGGCGCTCGCCTACATCGCCGGAGAGGAGGAGGAGGAGGTCGCCGGAGAGGAGTTCACCGGAGCATCGGAGAGGAGGAAGGAGAAACCATGAGGGGATGGGAGGAGAGGAGGGAGAAGGAGCTCACCGGAGAGGTGGGAGGAGGAGCTCACCGGAGAGGAGGGAGAAGAAACCGTGAGGGGAGGGGGGCACGGTGCGCCATTAGTAGTTCTGAAAAAATTTAAAAAAAATATTTTTTTTTACTAATGGCGCACCGTGGATGTGGTGCGCCATTACTAGTTCAACTAGTAATGGCGCTCCACTCCCACGGTGCGCCATTAGTAGTTTTGAAAAAAATTGAAATTTTTTTTTACTAATGGGGCACCCGCGGATGTGGTGCGCCATAAGTATTTGGGCACTAATGGCGTACCAACACATGGTGCGCCATTAGTATATAGTAATGGCGCACCACATGTCTGGTGCGCCATTAGTGTCAATTCCATCTATAGCCCTTTTCCTAGTAGTGCTAGCCCAAACCGAATTGGACTAGGGGGGCGGCCCCCCTTTCCTCCTTTTCCTCCCTCTCCTTCCTTCTCCTTCTACTCCTTCCTTTCCTCCTAGTAGGAGTAGGAAAGGGGAGTCCTACTCCTACTAGGAGGAGGACTCCTCCCCCTTGGCGCGCCCTTCTCCTTGGTCGGCCGCCTCCCCCCTTGCTCATTTATATACGGGGGAAGGGGGGCACCCTAGGATACACAAGTTGATCATTGATCTCTCTCAACCGCATGCGGTGCCCCCTTCCACCATAATCCACCTTGGCCATAACATAGCGGTGCTTAGGCGAAGCCCTGCGTCGGTAGCATCATCATCACCGTCATCACGCCATCGTATTGACAGAACTCTCCCTCGAAGCTCTACTGGAACGGAGTTCGTGGGACGTCATCGAGCTGAACGTGTGCTGAACTCGGAGGTGCCGTGCGTTCGGTACTTGGATAGGTCGGATCATGAAGACATACGACTACATCAACCGCGTTGTTCTAACGCTTGCGCTTTCGGTCTACGAGGGTAAGTGGACACACTCTCCCCTCTAGTTGCTATGCATAACCATTATCTTGCATGTGCGTAGGAATTTTTTTGAAATTACTACGTTGCCCAACAAGCTATTTTTCACTGACGTCGGCTGCAAACGCCGAGAGCCCTCGAGCAGCAATCTCTGTGACACGGAGGTCGCCCTGGCCCGGGTCGAGGCCATCCACGCCAAGATTGAGGACACCCACACCAAGATATTATAGACCTCCTCAAAATCCAGCTTGCACCCCACATCCGGAAAAAGCGGCAGAGGCCATGGAGCACCTGCTTACTCATGAGATCGCCGAGCGGTTACTAAAGATGTAGAAGGCGGTGGAGATCAAGGAGCACCGGGAGGAGGAGTTGCGCGTGGCTATGGAGGAGGTAGAGAAGCACCTGTCCATCAAGGAATTAGCAGTGGAGTACCAACGCGAGCTTTGGCGCCGCCACTATACGAGTACTACAACCAAATTGAGGGCGTCGACGACGAGGACGAGGATGCGGTAGACTTCAACCTGGGGGATGCGGAGTCCACCAACGGCGACATGTTGCCAGGACAAGTCATTGATATCTCCTCTTACACCGGTGAGGAATACGGCGGCGCGTTGGCGGCTTCGTTAAAATTATGCGTAGTTAGCCTTTGTTTATAGTGCTGGTATTTTGTTTGAGCAATTTTTAGGTCAACTAGCTCTGTTTAGTTACTAAAATTACTCGATTCAGTAAGTATGGTCCGTGTGTTGTAGGTTCTTTTATGTACCCAAATTAGCAAGTGATGTTAAATTAGGCAATGATGTAGATCAGAAGTGTACCTAGGAAAATTTCGACCAAAATTTGTATGCTGAAGCGCATGACAATCCCCAAGTGCAGGGAATCATCATAGCAATTCCCAAAGGTGGAAGTGATATGTATGGAGTGTTGAACCCACAAGGAGCTAAAAGTAAGATCAATATTCTCTCAAATCATATCTGCCACTGATAGACTCTACGTACACCGAACGTTTGCTTCCAACTAGAAACGAGAAATAAAACTACGTTGTGGGTATGAAGAGGATAACTTTGCATGGTATCGGAGAGCTAAAATATAAAAGTAGGTGTTGTTATCATGAAGTTAGAATATATTACTAAGTATTATAAAAAGCGAGTGTGGAATAATGATGGGTCGGTGTGCGGAATTGTCCTAGGAAATCGTTAACAAGACCGGTAATCACTATTGCAATTTCATATGAGGGAGAGGCATAAGCTAATTTACTTTCTTTTCTTGGATAATATGCACTTATGATTGGAACTCTAGCAAGCATCCGCAACTACTAAAGATCATTAAGGTAAAACCCAACCATATTAAAGCATCATGTCCTCTTTATTCCCATACGCAACAACCCCCTTACTCACGTTTGTGTTTCAGTCACTCACCAACCCACTATAAGCGAATCATGAACGTATTGCAACATCCTACAGTGGGAATCCCTCACACTTGCGCGACACAGAGAGCACCATAGATAGCACCGGTAATAAGACATACAACTCATACCAATCTAGATCATCAATCAACCCAAAGACAAAGGATATCTACTCAAAACATCATAGGATGGCAACACATCATTGGATCATAATATGTGGCATAAAGCACCATGTTCAAGTAGGGATTACAGCGGGGTGCGGGAGAGTGTACTGCATAAAAGAGATGATTATGGTGATGATGGTGGAGATGTTGATGAAGACGATCACCGCGGCGATGATTCCCCTCCCGATGGCACTCCGGCGCCACCAAGAGAGAGGAGGAGAGGTTCTCCCCCTTGTGCTTCCTCCTCCATGGCCTCCCCCTAGATGGGGAGAGTTTCTCCCCTGGTCCTTGGCCTTCCTGGCGATGATGGCCCCTCCGGGATCCTCCTCCATGGCCTCCGGTGATGATGACCCCCTCCGGCAGGGTGCCAGAGAGGGCCTAGATTGATTTCTCGTGGCTACAGAGGCTTGCGGCGGCGGAACTTTCGATCTAGGTTTATTTCTGGAAGTTTGGGTATATATTAGAGGTGTTGGTGTCGAGAACAAGTCAGGGGGGTCTCCGGGCTGTCCACGAGCCAGGGAGGCACGCCCCGTGGGCGTGCCCCCCACCCTTGAGGGCAGCCCGGGACTCTTCTGGCCCAACTCTTTGACTCCTTGGCCTTCTTCTGGTCCAAAAATAAGCTCCGTCAAGTTTCAGGTCAATTGGACTTCGTTTGGTTTTCCTTTTCTACGATACTCTAAAACAAGGAGAAAACAGAAACTGGCACTGGGCACTAGGCTAATTGGTTAGTCCCAAAAACCATATAAAATAGCATAAAAATGCATGTAAAACATCCACGGTTGATAATATAATAGCGTGAATACTTCATAAATTATAGATATGTTGGAGACGTATCAGCATCCCCAAGCTTAATTCCTGCTCGTCCTCGAGTAGGTAAATGATGAAAGAAATAATTTATGAAGTGTGAATGGTAGAAAGTGCACAAGTTTGATCAATGATAATTTCACTCACTTTTTCTAGCATCAATATATGTCATAACAGTAGCTCATCTTATAAAACTTTTCATGATCAAGTAACAAGCTATTCACATGTTAAAGTATGGATCATAAACTTTCTTGAAAACTAACAGACAGTGCTCTTAGTCATCAAACAATTGCAATTCATCTTATTTTCAGGAAGGGTCTATGTCAGAGCTTTGTTTCAGCAAACTCCACATACTCAACTATCATTTAATCTTTCACAATTGCTAACACTCATGTGATATTTATGGGTTCAAAGTTTTAATCGGACACCGAGAAAGATAGGGGCTTATAGATTCGCCTCCCAACCTTTTACCCTCAAGGGTAATGTCAACAATAATAGTTCATGATAACTTACATCCAATAATAGATTCGCCTCCCAACCTTTTACCTCAAGGATATCTACAATGTGTCTGCCAATGGATAAAATGTAAAAAGGAAAGGTGCAGACCACCATGACTCTTGCATAAGGTAGAAGATAAAATTAAAAGATAGGCCCTTCGCAGAGGGAAGCAGAGGTTGTCATGCGATTTTAAGGTTGGATGCACAAAATCTTAATGCAAAAGAACGTCACTTTATATTGTCACTTGTGATAGGGACCTTTATTATGCAGTCCGTCGCTTTTATTGCTTTCATATCACAAGATCGTATAAAGCTTATTTTCTCCACACTAATAGATCATACATATTTAGAGAGAAATTTTTATTGCAAGTACCGATGACAACTTACTTGAAGGATCTTACTCAATTCATAGGTAGGTATGATGGACTCTCATGGCAAAACTCGTTTTAAGGGATATTCGGAAGCACAAGTAGTATCTCTATTTGGTGCAAAGAATTTGGCTAGCATGAGGGGGAAAGGCAAGCTCAACATGTTGGATAATCCATGACAGTATATTTTATTTTAGATATAAGAAAACATAACCCATTACGTTGTCTTGCTTGTCCAACATCAACCTTTTATTATGTCATATTTTAATGAGTGCTAACAATTGCAAAAGATGTCCAGGATAGTATATTTATATGTGAAATCTCTCTTCCTTCAATATTCTTTCATGAATTGTTTAAGTGACCAATTCTTTTTTTTAATATAAACAGTAGGGTAAACACCCCACTGCAACTTTTATTAAACTAACATAAAGAACAATAGTCTGTTGGGCTTGAGCTAAGCCCAACTAAGAAACAAAAGAAAAGAGAAGCTAAAAAACAAAAAAAGAAAAAAAGAAAAGCTGTACAACAACTAGGCACAAGGAAAAAAGAACAAACATCTAACCCTAACAAAGAAAAGCAAAGAAAACTAAGCCTATTAAAGCACAGAATCCAGCCATGCAGAAAATTGCACTTCATATTTCTTTTTATGTGTGACCAATTCTATGTTTGCTAACTTTCAATAAGTTTACTACCTATACTTATTATGTGTAAAGTCATTATTCCCCATGTTATAAGCATATTAAACATATATAAATTCAGATTTATGACATTCAATTCATCCAACCGTTCACTCATAGGATATACGTGAAGTACACGAGTAAATAACAAACTACTCCAAAAGATATAAGTGAAGAACACCGAGTAGTCAAATAATTAACTAGCCATGGGAGGATTCTTTTTCATTCAATATTTCAGATCCAATGATTTCATTCAAACAGCAAGTAAAATTGAAAACACGCTCCAAGCAAAACACATATCATGTGACGAATAAAAATATAGCTCCGAGTAAGGTATACCGATAGTTTTGAAGACGAAAGAGGGGATGCCTTCCGGGGAATCCCCAAGCTTAGGCGCTTGAGTCTTTCTTGAATATTACCTTGGGTGCCTTGGGCATTCCCAAGCTTAGGGTCTTTCCACTCCTTATTCTCCTCATATCGATATCCCACCCAAAGCTTGAAAACTTCAATCACACAAAATTTAACGAAACTTCGTGAGATAGGTTAGTATGATAAAGAGTAAACCATTCACTTTGGTACCGTCAAAGACAAGGTTCATAATTTTTCCCACACAATGCCTACTGTACCATATCATTTCTACAATTTATATTGAGAAATATAATCCATGGAAACTAGAAAACAAGCAAACTATGCAATGAAAACAGAATCTGTCAGAAACAGAAAAGTCTGTAATGATCTGAACATAAACCATACTTCTGCTACTCCAAAAATTATGAAATAAATTGGTGGACATGAGGAATTTCTATATTAATATTATTCAAAAATAATCAACTCAAAATCACTCTTCTGTAAAAAATTACAGCTAATCTCGTGAGTGCAAAGTTTCTGTTTTTTACAGCAAGATCACATTAACTTTCACCCAAGTCTTCCCAAAGGTCTTACTTGGCAATTTATTGAAACAAATGCTATAAAACATGGTTAATACAGTAGCTTAATAATGTAAACACACAAAAACAGTAAGGGTAAATATTGGGTTGTCTCCCAACAAGCGCTTTTCTTTATGGCCTTTTAGCTAGGCATGATGATTTCAATGATGCTCACATAAGAGATAATAATTGAAACATAAAGAGAGCATCATGAAGAATATGACTAGAACATTTGATTCTAACCAACTTACTATGCCTAGGGATTTTGTGAACACATAATTTATAGGAACAAGAATCAACTAGCATAGGAAGGCAAAACAAGTATAACTTCAAAACTTTAAGCACATAGAGAGGAAACTTG
The DNA here is from genome assembly GCA_032464435.1 of Aegilops umbellulata. Lineage (NCBI taxonomy): Eukaryota > Viridiplantae > Streptophyta > Magnoliopsida > Poales > Poaceae > Aegilops > Aegilops umbellulata. The sequence continues at coordinate 355,264,589 of CP136059.1, read as the reverse complement.
ATATTATTGCAACTCCTACAAGCATATAGTCCTCTCTCATAATAATTTTCAGTAGCATCATGAATGAATTCATCAATAAAACCATCACATAAAGCATTCTTTTCATGATATATAAGCATAGAAATTTTTCTACTCTCCACATAAGCAAAATTCTTCTCATTCAGAATAGTGGGATCACTACTTCCTAAAGTTGACACTCTTCCAAACCCACTTTAGATGATAGTATTGTTCATACTCCAAAATATATAAGTGAATTTCATCGAGCATTGTACAATTAATATAGACTAACCAATATCCAATCTCAAAATATATAAGTGAAGCTCACAAAGCATTCTATAAAACCATACTCAAAAGATTTAAGTGAAGCACAAAGAGCAATTCTATAAGATCATACTTAAAAGATATAAGTGAAGCACATGAAGTATTCTTTAAATTGATGAAGGGACATCTCATACTAGCATGGTTCTTAAAGAAAAAGAGAAACACAAAGGACACAAATCATGTGAACAAAACAAAAACCAAGGTATACCGATAATTGTTGAAGAAGAAAGATGGGATGCCAACTGGGGCATCCCCAAGCTTAGATGCTTGAGTATCCTCTTAAATAATTACTTCGGGTGCCTTGGGAATCGCCAAGCTTGAACTCTTGCCTCTCTTTATTCTTCTTATATTGATAGCTCCTCGATCTTCGAACACTTCATCCACACGGAACTTTAATAAAAACTTTGTGAGATCCATTAGTATAAGAAAGCAAATCACTACTATAAGTACTGTTGCAAACCAATTCATATTTTCTTTTTGCATTATAGATACTCTAATATAACTTTTCCATGGCTTAATCCACTGATAGAAATCGATAGTTTCATCAAAACAAGCAAGCAATGCATCAAAAACAGAATCTGTCTTAAACAGGACAGTCTGTAGTAATCTGGAAGTTTAGCAAACTTCTGTAACTCCAAAAATTATGAAATAAATTTGAAAACTTGAAAATTTTGTACAGAAGTAATGTGCAAAAATTTTCAGACCCATTTGAATTTTCCAGTAGAAAATGTAAAATGCACTACAGCCAAAGTTTCTGTTCTTGTTCTGCACATAGAAAACAAGCAATCTAATCATCCTAAAGCCAAAGCTTGGCACATTATTTTTATAATAAAATGGATATACACAAGGGGATAATTATTTACAGAGAAACTTCCATGAAAAATTCTACATTGTTTCCGTGAGCATGAACACAAAGTGCTCAAGGTTGACCCTCACTTCTTCAATGCATAACTTTCCAATCACTTCTCTTTTTGAAAAAACATTTTAGGCGTGAGAGGCAAGTAATTTTTTTTTGTATTTTCATTATTTAAAAAAATTGTATGTTTCACCCATAACTAAACAGAAGCAAAAAGGAAAAACAAAATCTACTTAGTGAAGAAAGCAAACAAGCACACACGAGAATATCAATCCCACGCTATTGCTCCCCGGCAACGGCGCCAGAAAAGAGCTTGATAATCCCCAAGTGCAGGGAATCATCATAGCAATTCTCAAAGGTGGAAGTGATAAGTATGGAGTGTCGAACCCACAAGGAGTTAAAGGTAAGATCAATATTCTCTCAAGTCCTATCTTCCACTGATACGACTCTACGTACACCGAGCGTTTGCTTCCAACTAGAAACGAGAAATAAAACTACGTTATGGGTATGAAGAGGATAACTTTGTATGGTATCGGAGAGCTAAAATATAAAAGTAGGTGTTGTTATCATAAATTTAGAATATATTACTAAGTATTTGGAATAATGATGGGTCAGTGTGCGGAATTGTCCTAGGCAATCGTTAACAAGACCGGTAATCACTATTGCAATTTCATATGAGGGAGAGGCATAAGCTAACATACTTTCTCTTCTTGGATCATATGCACTTATGATTGGAACTCTAGCAAGCATCCGCAACTACTAAAGATCATTAAGGTAAAACCCAACCATAGCATTAAAGCATCAAGTCCTCTTTATTCCCATACGCAACAACCCCCTTACTCGGGTTTGTGTTTCAGTCACTCACCAACCCACTATAACCGAATCATCAACGTATTGCAACACCCTACAGCGGGAATTCCTCACGCTTGCACGACACGGAGGGCACCATAGGACAGCACCAATAATAAAACATACAACTCATACCAATCCAGATCATCAATCAACCCAAAGACAAAGGATATCTACTCAAAACATCATAGGATGGCAACACATCTTTGGATCATAATATGTGGCATAAAGCACCATGTTCAAGTAGGGATTACAGTGGGGTGCGGGAGAGTGGACCGCGTAAAAGAGATGAGGATGGTGATGATGGTGGCGATATTGATGAAGACGATCACCGCGACGATGATTCCCCTCCCGATGGCACTTCGGCGCCACCAAGAGAGAGGAGGAGAGGTTCTCCCCCTTGTGCTTCCTCCGCCATGGCCTCCCCCCTTGATGGGGAGAGGTTCTCCCTCTGGTCCTTGGTCTTCATGACGATGATGGCACCTCCGGGATCCTCCTCCATGGCCTCCGGTGATGATGACTCCCTCCGGCAGGGTGCCAGAGAGGGCCTAGATTGATTTCTCATGGCTATAGAGGCTTGCGGCGGTGGAACTTCTGATCTAGGTTTCTTTCTGGAAGTTTGGGTATATATGAGAGGTGTTGGCGTCAAGAACAAGTCAGGGGGGTCTCCGGGTTGTCCACGAGGCAGGGAGGTGCGCTCAGGTGGGGTGGGCGCGCCCCCACCCTCGTGGGCAGCCCGGGACTCTTCTGGCCCAACTCTTTGACTCCTTGGCCTTCTTCTCGTCCAAAAATAAGCTCTGTCAAGTTTCAGGTCAATTGGACTCCGTTTGGTTTTCCTTTTCTGCGATACTCTAAAGCAAGGAGAAAACAGAAACTGGCACGGGGCTCTAGGTTAATAGGTTAGTGCCAAAAACCATATAAAATAGCATAAAAATGCATGTAAAGCATCCATGGTTGATAATATAATAGCATGAATACTTCATAAATTATAGATACGTTGGAGACGTATCAACGCATCACATGCGCGTAGAGCAGAAGAATTGTTTGCGATGCACACATTTTTTCAAAGTGAATGGTGTCCGATGACACTGCGCGCCAAGTTTCCCTCCACCTTTTGAAAAAAAATCCTATCGCCGAAATATCTAATTCTTCCCCTCCCCACCCCCTTTTCTCTACGACCACAAGCCACATTTCCCCTGTTTCCTCCTTCCTTCCTTCTTAAGCTCTAGACGCTTACTCGCTCTCGCCATCTCGCATCTGACCGTCGGAGATGCCATGGTCTTCTTCAGTGACCTCTGCAGCAGTTCCTCGACCGACGATGACTCTGTCACCAGCCGGGTATGCCTCTCTCCTTTCTCTCCCGCCTGGGCTTAGGATTATGATTACGAATAAAGGATTTTAATCTGACGGCCGATTTGAGCCATTTCTTCCTCTTGTAGCTCCCTAGGACCATCACTTGCAAGGAATGGAAATGGGTAGCTGAAGATCTACCCACTCGGTGTCAACATCAATCTCCATGCATGAACTTAGTGGCTTTTGAATCTATGGACAGTGGGAGGAAGTTTCTGGCATGTGCAAACAAGGTTAACCCGCTTTTGTTGTTAGAAATCATTTGTTAGATGTGATTCAGACACTATCACTGTGATATGTTATTCTGGATGTGATTAAGACACTATCATAGTTTCTACCTAGTATCTAAAAATGTTGCCATCTCATTAGTGGTGCCATGAGAAATTTATTTGACACCGCTTCAGTAGTTTGTGCAACCAACTTTGCTCCACACATCCGAGCAGCCAAGTAGTAAAATACTACTCCCTCCATTCCACAATGTAGTGCGCCCGCGCTTCCCGAGATCTTAGTTTGACCATAAATTTAACCAACGAGGCCGACTGCGGTGGGAGCAAAATTTATACCACTGAATTCATATTTTTGTTACGAATTCAGTGGTATAATTTTTGCTCCTGCCGCAGTCGGTCTTGTTGACTAAATTTATGGTCAAACTTAGATGTTGGGAAGCGTGGGTCCACTACATTGTGGAATGGAGGGAGTAATACTTTAGGCATCAGAGCAACTAGGTGCTCTGAAGTCCGGATCCCTGAATTTTTCCTCTGGCATTGCCTCGGCGGTGCAGGGCACCGGTTCCAAATGTAGCAACAATTGATTTGACACCGCTTTTGGACTAGACCTTAGTGCTATTAGTTCTATGTTATTATATTTGTGCATGTACATACATGTTAGTATTAATTTGATGTCATTCAAACACTGTCACTGTGTTGTTGCAGTTATATTTAGCTTTCTCATAAAATGTTCAATTTATTATTTATAGTAAATGACTAAGAACATGTAGCATTATTGCAGTTGATTATAGGTTATGATGTTCTTGAATTTGGTTGTTGTCTAAGTAGAAATTAATTCATTTACACATTGATCTTTTTGAGAAAATATGTCATAATTAACATGTTTTTTCAGTTTTTAAAAAAATATGTGTGTGGTGATTTTCGATGCTTGTATCAACTCATTTTCCCTTTAATTGTAACTGATTTCGTTTTCAATATTATAGGATGAACAGAAGTGTACTTACCTGGAGTGAGTTGATCAAGATTGGTCACTGTCTTTGAAGATGTGCCTAGCAAAGCTCTAGAACATTTACGAGGAAGAAAACATAGATAGGCTTAGAGAAAATATTATCAATGCTGAAGAATATTTCAAGATACGGGGAAATGATAAGTCCATTTTGCATCATGCTTTTATATCGATATTTATCGCATTATGGGCTGTTACTTCACATTATGTCACAATACTTATGGCTATCTATTATATAATTAAAACAAGAGTCAAATAAGCCATCACCTTAGTCCACATATGTTAATATTTTTTACACCGTTTGATTAGAAAAATAACGGATAAGATTTAAAAATTTAACGTTACATCGAAAAATATGTGTACCAATAGTATTGAACTTTCATGTTGTCACGTTGTATACATATAAGCAATATGACCTTTAGAAAAAAAGGAGAGAAGAAAGAGATATCAATTGGAAAGTCAACTCATGCTGTAATCCGGAATGACTAGGAGAGCAAGTCATGAACGTAAGCACGTAGGCATTGTATAAAAATAGAAAATCATGGACACACACAAAAGGCATGTACATGTTTGTATCGGGTCAAACATAGCCAACCAATTAAGCTCCTGCCGGACATACGTGATCGGGACGCAGTATGTCAACCTAATCATGTACTACCTCTCTCTCAGTTTACAGGCCGTGCGCGTATCCCTAGGTCGTCAATTTGATCAACCTAATATAAGTCATATATTACAAAAAATATACCAACATAAACTTCGGAGTTTCTACTTTCAAAAGGTATAATTTTTGTGTTATATAGTTTATATTAGGGTGATAAAATTGATAACCTAGATATACGTGTAGGACTTGTAAACTGAAACGGAGGTAATACGTGTTTGTATCGGACCAAGCACATCCAATCAATTAAGCTTCGGCCGGACGTAAGTGATGTGGCCGGGGCGTTCGAGCATGTGACCCTAATCATCCGAGAAAAAGTAGGAAAGAGAAAACAATGCATTGCTCAGATTCCAGCACGACAAATCAATTAGGATCATATAAAAATCTCCTTGCAAAAGAAAACTCATATAAAATATCAATTAGGCTCTGCCTTTTTTTTTTGTGAGAAACAGGGGCTCTGCCTGTATGTTGACAAAAATTAGGCCCCAACCGTCGGGCCGGATGAGAAGACTTTTTTTTTCAGATGTGAACGCAGATTATTTTTTTTCTTTTTTTGAATGCTGGAACGCAGCAGATTGATGATATGGAATCGATGTCATGAATATGTAGCGGAGCTGTAGTTTTTATATAAAACTAATGAGGACCGGCATTACTCTTCTCTTCTGCACTTCCCCGTTAACCCTACTGAAACAATCGTGTCTTATGTTAGATTGATGATATGGAATCGATGCCTTATGTTAGTTCCTCATTATCATTTGAGCAATTGAAAGTCGGTTTTTTTTCATACAACCATGTTTTAAGTTAATTTTCTCTTCTAAATGACCGTATGCTTCCTCTATGCAATTACTATTGAAATATAAAAAGCTATGTTTTATTTATTCATACCCTTCCAAGCTTTTCATCGAGTAAGAGCAAACCTTTAGTTGTGGCATCAATAATAAAATTGATATGAGAAACCACAAATCATGTACGTAAGAAGCAAAATAATTTGTAATAAAGAATGGAGTTATAATGATAGTGAGTGTGATATAATGTTTTAGATACTTTATTATACATGAGAAACTCTTCTTCGGTGGATAAAGAATGTAACTATGCTGAGAGAGGAAATTTATAATAAGAGAGGCATGCAAATTAGCCTTTCATATGAAATTACAATACAATTAAAATAATTTACAACTTGGTTTTCCATAAAACCTCATATGGACTCCTTTCATATGAAACTTGAAATAAAAAAAGAAAATAAAGATATTCATTTTTATATGAACTCCGTACAAATTGCGCAAATAGTTATAGCTATATTCAATACTGCTAAAAGAGAAATTAGACTTTGGATTGTAAATGAAATTCAATCTACAATGTACCGAGACATATAATCGAAGGAAACATCTACTTTTTCTTTGAACACAGTACAAACGTAGACGCTCATATATATGCACATACATTCACCCTTATGAACACACGCACACCCTACCTCTGTGAGACGTCATTTTGCGATTGACGAAGTTAGCACATACCTCTCCGTAGTCAACAAGAACGTCTCCTGTCACTGAATGCACATCGACAGAAATTCTGAATTAAATCCAAAAAAATGCGAGCGCTTGTGTCAAGCCGAGAACTTGAACTCTGGTGGGCTGGGGATACCACCGCCTTCTAACCATCCAACTATAGGTTGGTTCAGGAAACATCTACTTTTTTTAGAATAAATGAAAAGAACTATTCTGTTGCTGCACAATGGCTACAAAAGGCGACATCTAACCATGGAAACAAGAGTGTGAATGCAAAAGGCAATCAAACGACAAATGATGAGTTGAGTAGTGAAGATGTCACATCTTTAAGTACCAACAATCGATAAAAAATATTTTTAATTAATTATTGATAGATAGGTACACTGTGTAGTGGAATGGGGAAAGTAAGATAACAACATGTAGTTTTGCATGGCAAATAGTTAATAAGTACTACTATTAATCTTTAGTTTTGACTTATAAAGGTGAATAGTTAATAAGTACTATTTATCTTCTGGTTTGACTTATAAAGACTCATGGCTACAATCCAATACATTAAAAGGAAAGACTTTTTTTACAGAAGTACACAATCATATTCCCCAGGATATACATAATGGCAGTGGCGGAGCTTCATGGGGGCCAACCTGGGCGGTGCCCCCCCCCCCAGCCGAAGAAAAAAACACCTACTACTCATTAGTTTTTCTGTCATATGTTCAGTAAAAACAGCCTAAATCTCATAGTTTTACCCCTCCTTAGCCCATTGCCCCTCCAAAGATTTGGCCCAAGCTCCGCCACTGCATAATGGTACAATACTTTTTGTATGTCTATATGAGTCATCTACTCATTTTCATCGGCCGAGTTGTCTACCTGTATAAGGAGATGCACGATTTTGTATTTAGAAATTATAGTGGCACGCATAGACATTAGGTCATGGCGTGCTTGAAATAGACAACAAAGATTGATCTATTAAATTTTACACATACAAGGAGTCAAGTAGAAGAACAAAATGTATATGCAATTAACCTTCTATAATAGCAACAACGTGAGCCAGTATTATAATAACACATGATTGAACTCAGAAACACCAATCAATGATGCTAAAACAAAGGGTCACCCAAGCACCCATCAGTCATTCAAAAATACCCTATGTCTTAACAGCCAAAGGTCGGTGACACCAGGCTGATCAATGTCACAACAAGATGCATGCTAAATAAAAAATCTACAACAACGCTCGACGATCAAAGGCATGAAACCATCAACTTGATAACTAGGGTGCCGTGGGTGTGCATTGGACGTATAAGTGTTGTGAAAGCACTTGGAAGCATGCCACTTCATTATATAGAGTGCTATCAGTTGCCCATACTGATGAGCAGATGAATGATGGAAAAATGCAATATTTATGTGTGAGACATGAACATTTAAAGTTAGAAGAATGTTCGCAACCAAGTATTCCTTTGCTTGCTAGGACGTAATGAAGTGTTCTTCACACTGTCCTCTAATATATGAACGGAATACTACACGATAGACTGAAGTAGTAATATTTTATATAATATAAAAACAAACTGTAAAATTTGTTTAATCAAGACGACATCAAAATCCAGTTTGAAATAACGATCACTACATGCAAATTCTAGCCGCGCAAATGCGCGGGTCACCCCGCTAGTTCTCTCTTATTTTACAGGGTTTACATAAGGAGGGAGAATGCCGGCAGCTGGAATTCTGGGCTGGAAAAGGAGCAAATATTAGAGACCTATTCTGCACAACTCCAAAAGTCCTGAAACTCCACGGAATATCTTACATTAAATAATAAAAAAATCCTCGCCAAAGATGAAGGCCAGGGGGCCCACACCCTGTCCACGAGCGTGGGGGGCGCGCCCCCTACCTCGTGGGCCCCCTGGTGGCTCTCCGATGACCATCTTCTGCTATATGAAGTCTTTCGTCAAGAAAAAAAGAAGAAGAAACCTTTCGGGACGAGACTCCGCCTCCACGAGGTGGAACCTTGGCGGAACCAATCTAGGGCTCCGGCAGAGCTATTCTGCCGGGGACACTTCCCTCCCGGAGGGGGCAATAATCGCCATCGTCATCACCAACGCTCCTCTCATTGGGAGAGGGCAATCTCCACCAACATCTTCACCCGCACCATCTCATCTCCAAACCCTAGTTCATCTCTTGTATCCAATTCTTGTCTCCAAGTCTGGGATTGGTGCTAGTAGGTTGCTAGTAGTGTTGATTACTCCTTGTAGTTGATGCTAGTTTGTTTATTTGGTGGAAGATCATATGTTCAGATCCTTTATGCATATTACTAACCCTCTAATTATGAACATGCATATGCTTTGTGAGTAGTTACGTTTGTTCTTGAGGACAAGGGAGAAGTCTTGCTATTAGTAGTCATGTGAATTTGGTATTCGTTCGATATTTTGATGACATGTATGTTGTCTAGCCTCTAGTGGTGTTATGTGAACGTCGACTACATAACACTTCACCATTATTTGGGCCTAGAGGAAGGCATTGGGAAGTAATAAGTATATGATGGGTTGCTAGAGTGACAGAAGCTTAAACCCTAGTTTATGTGTTGCTTCGCAAAGGGCTGATTTGGATCCATATGTTTCATGCTATGGTTAGGTTTACCTTAATACTTTTGTTGTAGTTGCAGATGCTTGCAATACAGGTTAATCATAAGTGGGATGCTTGTTCAAGTAAGAACATCACCTAAGCATATGAACGGGAATCAAATTATCAAAGTACCGAACGGGAATCATATGAACGTGATGAAAACTAGCTTGACGATATTCCCATGTGTCCTCGGGAGTGCTTTTCCTTATATAAGAGTTTGTCCAGGCTTGTCCTTTGCTACAAAAAGGATTGGGCCACCTTGCTGCACTTTATTTACTTTTGTTACTTGTTGCTCATTACAAATTATCTTATCACAAAACTATCTGTTACCACTTATTTCAGTACTTGCAGAGAATACCTTGCTGAAAACCGCTTATCATTTCCTTCTGCTCCTCGTGGGGTTCGACACTCTTACTTATCGGAAGGACTACGATAGATCCCCTATACTTGTGGGTCATCAAGAATCTTTTCGGGCGCCATTGCCGAGGAGGGAAGCGCCTTTGGTAGGTGGAATTTGGTAAGGAAAAATTTATATAGTGTGCTAAAATTTACTGTCACTTGTTACTATGGAAAGTAATCCTTTGAGGGGCTTGTTCGGGGTATCTTCACCCCGTCCAGTAGAGCAAAGAATTGCTCCTCAACCTACTGAACCTATTGAAAATGAAACTACTTTTGAATTTCCTTCGGGTATGATAGAAAAACTGCTAGCTAATCCTTTTACAGGAGATGGAACAAAGCATCCTGATGAGCACTTAATATATGTGGATGAAGTTTTTGGATTATTTAAGCTAGCAGGTATATCCGATGATGTTGCTAAGAAGAAGGTCTTCCCTTTATCTTTGAAGGGAGACGCATTGACATGGTATAGGCTATGTGATGATACGAGATCATGGAACTATAGAAGAATGAAATTGGAATTTCATCAAAAGTATTACCCTATGCATCTTGTTCATCATGATTGCAATTACATATATATAATTTTTGGCCTCACGAAGGAGAAAGCATCGCTCAAGCTTGGGGGAGGCTTAAATCAATGTTATATTCATGCCCCAATCATGAGCTCTCGAGAGAAATAATTATTCAAAGTTTTTATGCTCAGCTTTCTCATAATAATCAAACCATGCTCGATACTTCTTGTGTTGGCTCTTTTATGATGAAGACTATTGAATTTAAATGGGACTTATTGGATAGAATTAAACGCAACTCTAAAGATTGGGACCTCGACGAAGGTAAGGAGTCAGGTATGACACCTAAGTTTGATTGTGTTAAATCTTATATGGATACCGATATTTTCCGTAAGTTTTTGCACTAAATATGGACTTGACTCTGAGATAGTAGCTTCTTTCTGTGAATCTTTTGCTACTTATGTTGATCTCCCCAAGGAGAAGTGGTTTAAATATCATCCTCCCATAGAAGTAAAAGTAGCTGCACCTATTAAAGTTGAAGAAAAGACTGTCACTTATAATGATCCTATTGTTCCTACTTCTTATGTGGAGAAACCACCTTTCCCTGCTAGAATAAAGGATCATGCTAAAGCTTCAACTGTGGTTCGTAAAAGCAATATTAGAACTTATACACCTCCTGAGCAAGTTAAAGTAGAACCTAATGTTGCTATTGTTAAAGATCTCTTGTCTGATAATATTGATGGGCATGTTATTCAGTTCTGCGGTGAAACTGCTAGAATTGCTAAACCTTGTGCTAAAGATAAACATAGACCTGTGGTAGGCATGCCCGTTACTTCTGTTAAAATAGGAGATCATTGTTATCATGGCTTATGTGACATGGGTGCTAGTGCTAGTGCAATACCCATTGATTTATACAAAGAAATTATGCATGATATTGCATCTATTGAGTTAGAAGAAATTGATGTCACAATTAAGCTTTCCAATAGAGATGCTATTTCACCAATTGGGATTGTTAGAGATGTTGAAGTCTTGTGTGGGAAAACTAAATATCCTGCTGATTTTCTTGTTCTTGGTTCCCCACAAGATAGCTTTTGCCCCATTATATTTGGTAGACCCTTCTTGAACACTGTTAATGCTAGGATAGACTGCGAAAAGAATGTTGTTACTATTGGCTTGGATGATATGATTCATGAGTTTAATTTCTCTAAATTTAGTAAACAACATCGTGAGAAAGAATTGCCTAGTAAGGATGAAATTATTGGTCTTGCTTCTATTGCCGTACCTCCTAGTGATCCTTTAGAACAATATTTGCTAGACCATGAGAATGATATGTTTATGAATGAAAGAAGGGAAATAGATGAAGTATTCTTTAAACAAGAACCTATTCTGAAACACAATTTGCCTGTTGAAATCCTAGGGGATCCTCCTCCACCTAAGGGTGATCCCGTGTTTGAGCTTAAACCGTTGCCTGATAATCTTAAATATGCTTATCTTGATGAAAAGAAGATATCTCCTGTTATTATTAGTGCTAAACTTTCAGAGCATGAAGAAGAAAGATTATTGAAAACTCTGAAGAAGCACCGTGCTGCTATCGGACATACTCTTGATGATCTTAAGGGCATTAGTCCCACTCTATGTCAACATAAAATAAATTTGGAAGCGGATGCCAAACCAGTTCGTGAACCTCAACGACGTCTGAATCCTAAAATGAAAGAAGTGGTAAGAAAATAAATACTCAAGCTTCTGGAGGCAGGTATAATTTATCCCGTTGCTGATAGTCAGTGGGTAAGCCCTGTCCATTGTGTCCCTAAGAAGGGAGGTATTATTGTTGTTCCTAATGATAAAGATGAATTGATTCCACAAAGAATGATTACAGGTTATAGGATGGTAATTAATTTCCGTAAATTAAATAAAGATACTAAGAAAGATCATTATCCCTTACCTTTTATCGATCACATGCTAGAAAGATTATGCAAACATACACATTAATGCTTTCTAGATGGTTATTCTGGTTTCTCTCAAATACCTGTGTCCGCTAGAGATCAATCAAAGACTACTTTTACATGCCCTTTTGGTACTTTTGCTTATAGACGTATGCCTTTTGGTCTATGTAATGCACCTGCTACCTTTCAAAGAAGCATGATGACTATATTCTCTGACTTCTGTGAAAAGATTTGTGAGGTTTTCATGGACGATTTTTCCGTCTATGGTTCCTCTTTTGATGATTGCTTGAGCAATCTTGATCGAGTTTTGCAGAGATGTGAAGAAACTAATCTGGTCTTGAATTGGGAAAAGTGCCACTTTATGGTTAACGAAGGTACTATCTTGAGGCACAAAGTTTCTGAAAGAGGTATTGAAGTTGATAAAGCCAAGGTTGATGCTATCGAAAAGATGCCATGTCCCAAGGACATCAAAGGTATAAGAAGTTTCCTTGGTCACGCCGGATTTTATAGGAGGTTCATTAAGGACTTCTCAAAAATTTCTCGGCCTCTGACTAATTTATTACAAAAAGATATACCATTTGTCTTTGATGATGATTGTGTAGAAGCATTTGAAATACTTAAGAAAGCATTAGTCTTTGCACCTGTTGTTCAGCCAGTGATGTCTACTATAGAACCTTCTTCTTGTAGACGTTGTTGGGCCTGCAAGTGCACAGGTTTGTAGGACAGTAGCAAATTTCCCTCAAGTGGATGACCTAAGGTTTATCAATCCGTAGGAGGCGTGAGGATGAAGATGGTCTCTCTCAAGCAACCCTGCAACCAAATAACAAAGAGTCTCTTGTGTCCCCAACACACCCAATACAATGGTAAATTGTATAGGTGCACTAGTTCGGCGAAGAGATGGTGATACAAGTGCAATATGGATAGAAGATATAGGTTTTTGTAAACTGAAAATATAAAAACAGCAAGGTAACAAGTGGTAAAAGTGAGCGTAAACGGTATTGCAATGATAGGAAACAATGCCTAGGGTTCATACTTTCGCTAGTGCAAGTTCTCTCAACAATAATAACATAGATAGAACATATGACAAGCCCTCAGCATGCAACAAAGAGTCACTCCAAAGCCACTAATAGCAGAGAACAAACGTAGAGATTATGGTCGGGTACGAAACGACCACAAAGTTATTCTTTCAAATCAATCCGTTGGGCTATTCCTATAAGTGTCACAAACAACCCTGGAGTTTTTACTAGAATAACACCTTAAGATACAAATCAACCAAAACCCTAATGTCACCTAGATACTCCATTGTCACCTCAAGTATCTGTGGGCATGATTATACGATATGCATCACACAATCTCAGATTTATCCAACCAACATAAAAGTACTTCAAAGAGCGCCCCAAAGTTTCTACCGGAGAATCAAGAACGTGTGCCAACCCCTATGCATAGGTTCCCAGTGTCACGAAACCCGCAAGTTGATCACCAAGACATACATCAAGTGTTCTCATAAAGACTCAATCCGATAAGATTACTTCAAAAGGGGAAACTCAATTCATCACAAAGGAGTAGAGGGGGAGAAACATCATAAGATCCAACTACAATAGCAAAGCTCGGGATACATCAAGATCGTGCCATAGAGGAACACGAGAGAGAGAGAGAGATCGAACACATAGCTACTGGTACATACCCTCAGCCCCGAGGGTGAACAACTCCCTCCTCGTCATGGAGAGCGCCGGGATGATGAAGATGGCCACCGGAGATGGATCCCCCCTTTGGCATGGTAACGGAAAGGGGTCCCGATTGGTTTTTGGTGGTTTTGGAGGCTTGCGGCGGCGGAACTCCCGATCTATCTTCTGTTCTAGAAGTTTTAGGGTACGACAGTATATATGGGTGAAGGGGGAACGTCGGTGGAGCTACATGGGCCCCACGAGGTAGGGGGCGCACCTAGGGGGAGGGCGCGCCCTCCACCCTCGTGACCGCCTCGTGGCTCTTCTGACGTGGGGTCCAAGTCCATCAGGTGAGTTTCCTTCCAAAAATAACTTCTGTAGTTGATTTCGTTCCGTTTTGACTCCGTCTGATATTCCTTTTCCTCGAAATACTGAAATAGGCATAAAACAGCAAATCTGGGCTGGGCCTCCGGTTAATAGGTTAGTCCCAAAAATAATATAAAAGTGGATAATAAAGCCCAATATTGCCTAAAACAGTAGATAAAGTAGCATGGAGCAATCAAAAATTATAGATACGTTGGAGACGTATCAAGCATCCCCAAGCTTAATTCCTACTCGTCCTCGAGTAGGAATTGACAAAAAGAAGAATTTTTTTTGCGGAGTGATACTTTGGCATAATTTCAATGTAAATCTTCTTAATCATGGTATGAATATTCAGATCCGAAAGATTCAAGATAAAAGTTCATATTGGCATAAAAATGATAATACTTCAAGCATACTAACCAAACAATTATGTCATCTCAAAATAACATGGCCAAAGGAGGTTCATCCCTACAAAATCATATAGTTAGGCTATGCTTCATTTTCGTCACACAAAGATGTGCCCAACTTCTATACCCCCGATGACAAGCCAAGCAATTGTTTCATACTCAAATAATCTCAAACTTTTTCAACCTTCACGCAATACATGAGCGCGAGCCATGGACATAGCACTATGGGTGGTATAGAATATGATGATGGGGATTGTGTCAAGATGACAAAAAAGGAGAAAGTCTCACATCAACGAGGCTAATCAATGAGCTATGGAGATGCCCATCAATTTATGTTAATGCAAGGAGTAGGGATTGCCATGCAACGGATGCACTAGAGCTAAGAATGCTCAACAAAAGAAAACTAGTGGGTGTGCATTCAACTTGCTTGCTCATGAAGACCTAGGGCATTTTGAGGAAGCCCATCGTTGGAATATACAAGCCAAGTTCTATAATGAAAAATTCCCACTAGTATGAACAAGACAACTTATGAGACTCACTATAAATCATGGTGCTACTTTGAAGCACAATATATGAGACTCACTACATGAAGAACAAGGTGCTACTTTGAAGAACAAGTGTGGAAAAAGAGATAGTAGCATTGCCCTTTTTATTTTCGCCTTTCTTTTGGGCCTTTTTTTGGCCTTTCTCTCTTTTTTTTGATTGGGCAATGCTCTAATAATGATGATCAACACACTTCTATTGATTACAACATAATGATTACAACTCGATACTAGAACAAGATATGAATCTATATGAATGCCTCTGGCGGTGTACCGGGATGGTGCAATGAATCAAGAGTGACATGTATGAAAAATAATGCATGGTGCATTTGCCACAAATACGATGTCAAATACAAGATCATGCAATGGCAATATGACAAAAGTAAAGCATGTCATGATGATGATGATGATGACGGTGGAAGTTGCATGGCAATATATCTCGGAATGGCTATGGAAATGCCATGATAGGTAGGTATGGTGGCTGTTTTGAGGAAGATATAGGGAGGTTTATGTGTGAAAGAGCGTGTCATATCACGGGGTTTGGATGCACCGGCGAAGTTTGCACCAACTCTCAATGTGAGAAAGGGCAATGCACGGTACCGAAGAGGCTAGCAAATGGCGGAAAGGTAAAAGTGCGTATAATCCATGGACTCAACATTAGTCAAAAGAACTCATATACTTATTGCCAAAATTTAGAAGTCATCAAAAATCAAGTACTACGCGCATGCTCCTAGGGGGATAGATTGGTAGGAAAAGACCATCGCTCGTCCCCGACCGCCACTCATAAGGATGCACAAGCCATGTACACTTCATGCTTCAAATTTGTTACACAATTTTAACCATACGTGCATGCTACGGGACTTGCTAACTACAACACAAGTATTTCTCAAATTCACAACTAATCAACTAGCACGACTATGATATTATCACCTCCATATCTCAAAATAATTATCAAGCATCAAACTTATCTTAGTATTCAATCCACTACAAAGAAAGTTTCACATATCTTGAATACCAAGTATATTAACATTAAGCAAATTATCATGCTATTAATGACTCTCAAAATAATCTAACTGAAGCATGAGAGTTCATCTATTTCTTCAAAATAAAACCACCATTGTGCTCTAAAAGATATAAGTGAAGCACTAGAGCAAATGACAAACTACTCCAACAAGATATAAGTGAAGATCAATGAGTAGCTAAATAATTATTATGCAACTATGTGAAGACTATCTCTCATTTAAAAATTTCAGATCTTGGTATTTTATTCAAACAGCAAGCAAAGCTAAAGAAAACTATATTGCAAGGATAGCACAACTCATGTGAAGAAGCAAAAAACTTAGGCTCAACCGATACTAACCGATAGTTGTTGAAGAAGAAAGGTGGGATGCCTACCGGGGCATCCCCAAGCTTAGATGCTTGAGAATTCTTGAAATATTATCTTGGGGTGCCTTGGGCATCCCCAATCTTGAACTTTTGTGTCTCCTTAATTCCTCTCATATCATGGTTTCTCTTTTTACCAAAAGCTTCATTCACAACAAACTCAACAAGAACTCGTGAGATAGGTTAGTATAAACCAATGCAAAACCTTATCATATTATACTGTAACAAATCACTTAAATTATTATTCAACATTGAATACTAAATGCATCTGCATATTTAATACTCCTATCATCAAATAGAATCATCAAACAAGCAAACATATGCAACCAACGCAAACATAACAGCAATCTGTCAAAACAGTACAGTCAAAGAATGCAAGAGTATCGACACTTCCCTGACTCTAAAAATTATGAACTAAAATTCCCACTATAATAAATTTGTCAGAGCTCAATATGCAAAAAGATTCAACGTTATACCATGCTCTGAATTTTCTAGGTAATTTTTGCAACAGCGGTAAACTTTCTGTTTTCAGACTAAAGAGGCAAAACATTATTCTAACTACAGCAAGAAAATACTAACAAAATAAAATGACGTTCCAAGCAAAACACATATCATGTGGTGAATAAAAATATAGCTCCAAGTAAAGTTACCGATGAACGTAGACGAAAGAGGGGATGCCTTCCGGGGCATCCCCAAGCTTAGGCTCTTGGTTGTCCTTGAATATTACCTTGGTGTGCCTTGGGCATCCCCAAGCTTAGGATCTTGCCACTCCTTAGTCCATAGTCCATCGAATCTTTACCCAAAACTTGAAAACTTCAACCACACAAAACTCAAAACAAAACTCGTAACCTTCGTTAGTAGAAGAAAATAAAACCACCACTTAGGTACTGTAATGAACTCATTCTAAATTCATATTGGTGTAATATATACTGTATTATAACTTCTCTATGGTTCATACCACTTAATACTAGCCATAGATGCATCAGAATAAGCAAACAACACATAGAAAACAGAATCTGTCAAAAACAGAACAGTCTGTAGTAATCTGTATCAAACGTATACTTATGGAAACCCAAAAATTATGAAATAAATTGCTGGACCTGAGAAATTTGTCTATTAATCATATGCGAAAAGAATCAACCTAAAAGCACTCTCCAGTAAAAAATGGCAGCTATTCTCGTGAGCGCTAAAGTTTCTGTTTTTCACAGCAAGATCACATAAACTTCACCCAAGTTTCCCAAAGGTTCTACTTGGCACTTTATTGAAACAAAATCTATAAAACATGATTAATACAGTATCATAATCATGTGAACACACAAAAACAGTAAGGATAAGTATTGGGTTGTCTCCCAACAAGCGCTTTTCTTTAATGCCTTTTAGCTAGGCATGATGATGGCAATGATGCTCACATAAAAGATAAGAATTGAAACATAAAGAGAGCATCATGAAGAATATGACTAGCACATTTAAGTCTAAACCACTTACTATGCATAGGGATTTTGTGAAAAAACAACTTATGGGAACAATAATCAAATTGCATAGGAAGGTAAAACAGGCATAACTTCAAAAATTTAAGCACATAGAGAGGAAACTTGATATTATTGCAATTCCTACAAGCATATGTTCCTCCCTCATAATAATTTTCATTAGAATCATGAATGAATTCAACAATATAACCAGCACCTAAAGCATTCTTTTCATGATCTACTTGCATAGAAATTTTATTACTCTCCACATAAGCAAAATTCTTCTCATTCGGAATAGTAGTGGGAGCAAACTCAACAAAATAACTATCATATGATTGAGAATTAAGATCAAGATGACAAGTTTCATGGTTATGATTATTCTTTAAAGCATACCTGTCATCACAATAATCATCATAGATAGGAGGCATGCTTTCATCATAGTAAATTTGCTCATCCAAGCTTGGGGGACAAAAGATATCATCTTCATCAAACATAGCTTCCCCAAGCTTGTGGCTTTGCATATCATTAGCATCATGGATATTCAAGGAATTCATACTAACAACATTGCAATCATGCTCATCATATAAAGATTTAGTGCCAAATAATTTAATGCATTCTTCTTCTAATACTTTGGCACAACTTTCCTTTCCATCATACTCACGAAAGATATTAAAGAGGTGAAGCGTATGAGACAAACTCATTTCCATTTTTTGGTAGTTTTCTTTTATAAACTAGACTAGTGCTAAAACAAGAAACAAAAAGATTCAATTGCAAGATCTAAAGATATACCTTCACTTACCTAGCCTACGCGGCAACGGCGCCAGAAAATAGCTTGATGTCTACTACACAACCTTCTTCTTGTAGACGTTGTTGGGCCTGCAAGTGCACAGGTTTGTAGGACAGTAGCAAATTTCCCTCAAGTGGATGACCTAAGGTTTATCAATCCGTAGGAGGCGTGAGGATGAAGATGGTCTCTCTCAAGCAACCCTGCAACCAAATAACAAAGAGTCTCTTGTGTCCCCAACACACCCAATATAATGGTAAATTGTATAGGTGCACTAGTTCGGCGAAGAGATGGTGATACAAGTGCAATATGGATAGAAGATATAGGTTTTTGTAAACTAAAAATATAAAAACAGCAAGGTAACAAGTGGTAAAAGTGAGCGTAAACGATATTGCAATGATAGGAAACAAGGCCTAGGGTTCATACTTTCGCTAGTGCAAGTTCTCTCAACAATAATAACATAGATAGAACATATGACAAGCCCTCAACATGCAACGCAGAGTCACTCCAAAGCCACTAATAGCGGAGAACAAACGTATAGATTATGGTCGGGTACAAAACGACCACAAAGTTATTCTTTCAAATTAATCCGTTGGGCTATTCCTATAAGTGTCACAAACAACCCTGGAGTTTTCACTAGAATAACACCTTAAGATAGAAATCAACCAAAACCCTGATGTCACCTAGATACTCCATTGTCACCTCAAGTATCCGTGGGCATGATTATACGATATGCATCACACAATCTCAGATTTATCCAACCAACATAAAAGTACTTCAAAGAGCGCCCCAAAGTTTCTACCGGAGAATCAAGAACATGTGCCAACCCCTATGCATAGGTTCCCAATGTCACGAAACCCACAAGTTGATCACCAAGACATACATCAAGTGTTCTCATAAAGACTCAATCCGATAAGATTACTTCAAAAGGGGAAACTCAATTCATCACAAAGGAGTAGAGGGAGAGAAACATCATAAGATCCAACTACAATAGCAAAGCTCGGGATACATCAAGATCGTGCCATAGAGGAACACGAGAGAGAACACGAGAGAGAGAGAGAGAGAGAGAGAGAGAGAGAGAGAGATCAAACACATAGCTACTGGTACATACCCTCAGCCCCGAGGGTGAACTACTCCCTCGTCGTCATGGAGAGCGCCGGGATGATGAAGATGGCCACCGGAGATGGATCCCCCCTCCGGCAGGGTACCGGAAAGGGGTCCCGATTGGTTTTTGGTGGTTCTGGAGGCTTGCGGCGGCGGAACTCTCGATTTATCTTCTGTTCTGGAAGTTTTACGGTACGACGGTATATATGGGTGAAGGGGGAACGTCGGTGGAGCTACGGGGGCCCCACGAGGCAGGGGGCGTGCCCAGGGGGAGGGCGCGCCCTCCACCGAAGTGACCGCCTCGTGGCTCTTCTGACGTGGGTCCCAAGTCCATCAGGTGGGTTTCCTTCCAAAAATAACTTCTCTAGTTGATTTCGTTCCGTTTTGACTCCGTCTGATATTCCTTTTCCTCGAAATACTGAAATAGGCATAAAACAACAAATCTGGGCTGGGCCTCCGGTTAATAGGTTAGTCCCAAAAATAATATAAAAGTGGATAATAAAGCCTAATATTGCCTAAAATAGTAGATAAAGTAGCATGGAGCAATAAAAAATTATAGATATGTTGGAGACGTATCAGCCACCTGATTGGAATTTACCCTTTGAAATTATGTGTGATGCTAGTGATTACGCTGTAGGTGTTGTTCTAGGGCAAAGAGTTGATAATAAATTAAATGTTATCCATTAGGCTAGTAAGACCCTAGACAATGCTCAAAGAAATTATGCTACTACTGAAAAAGAATTCTTAGCAATTGTATTTGCTTGTGATAAGTTCAGACCTTACATTGTTGATTCTAAAGTAACTATTCACAACGATCATGCTGCTATTAAATATCTTATGGAAAAGAAAGATGCTAAACCTACACTTATTAGATGGGTTCTCTTGCTACAAGAATTTGATTTCCATATTGTTGATAGAAAGGGAGCCGAGAACCCCATTGCAGACAACTTATCTAGGTTAGAAAACGTTCTTGATGACCCACTACCTATTGATGATAGCTTTCCTGATGAGCAATCAAATGTTATAAATACTTCTTGTAGTACTCCATGGTATGCTGATTATGCTAATTACATTGTTGCTAAATTCATACCACCTAGTTTCACATACCAACAAAAGAAAAAGTTCTTCTATGATTTGAGACATTACTTTTGGGATGACCCACATCTTTATAAAGAAGGAGTAGATGGTGTTATTAGACGTTGTGTACCCGAGCATGAACAGGAACAGATCCTACGCAAGTGTCACTCCGAAGCTTATGGAGTACACCACGCTGGAGATAGAACTGCACATAAGGTATTGCAATCTAGTTTTTATTGGCCTACTCTCTTCAAGGATGCCCGTAAGTTTGTACTATCTTGCGATGAATGTCAAAGAATTGGTAATATTAGTAGACGCCAAGAAATGCCTATGAATTATTCACTCGTTATTGAACCATTTGATGTTTGGGGCTTTGATTATATGGGACCTTTTCCTGCATCTAATGGATATACACATAGTTTAGTTGTTGTTGATTATGTTACTAAGTGGATAGAAGCTATTCCAACTAGTAGTGCTAATCATAACACTTCTATTAAAATGCTTAAGGAAGTTATTTTTCTGAGGTTTGGAGTCCCTAGATATTTAATGATGGATGGTGGTTCAAACTTTATTCATGGTGCTTTCCGTAAAATGCTTGCTAAGTATGACGTTAATCATAGAATTGCATCTCCCTATAATACACAGTCTAGTGGTCAAGTAGAATTGAGCAACAGAGAGCTCAAATTAATTTTGCAAAAGACTGTTAATAGGTCTAGAAAGAATTGGTCTAAGAAACTTGATGATGCATTATGGTCTTATAGAACTGCATATAAAAACCCTATGGGTATGTCTCCGTATAAAATGGTTTATGGAAAAGCATGTCACTTACCTCTCGAACTAGAACATAAGGCATACTGGGCTATTAAAGAGCTCAACTATGATTTCAAACTTGCCGGTGAGAAGAGGTTATTTGATATTAGTTGACTTGATGAATGGAGAACCCAAGCTTATGAAAATGCCAAGTTGTTTAAAGAAAAAGTTAAAAGATGGCATGACAAAAGAATACAAAGGCGTGAGTTTAACGTAGGTGATTATGTATTGCTACACAACTCTCGTTTAAGATTTTTTGCAGGAAAACTTCTCCCTAAATGGGAAGGCCCCTACGTTATTAAGGAGGTCTATCGTTCCAGTGCCATAAAAATCAACAACTTCGAAGGCACAAATCCGAAGGTGGTAAACGGTCAAAGAATTAAACATTATATCTCAGGTAACCCCATAAATGTTGAAACCAATATTATTGAAACCGTAACCCCGGAGGAATACATAAGAGACACTTTCCAAACCGTTTCAGACTCCAAAAAGGAATAGGTATGTGGTACGGTAAGTAAACCGACTCCAAAACAATTTTTAAGGCATTATTTCTCTATTTTGGAATATTTAGAAAAATAGAAAAATAAGTGGCAGTCCGGGAAGAACACGAGGGTGGTGGGCACGCCCTACCCCCCTGGGCGCGCCCCCCTACCTTGTGAGCACCTCGTGTGACTTTCGGACTCTGTTTTCTTGCACGATACGTATTTTGGTCAGTAAAAATTCATTATATATTCTCCCGAGGTTTTGATTCCCGTATCACACAAATATCCTCTGTTTTTGTTTCGAGCTGTTCTCTGTCAGGGTTGTCAAGGCCAGACATCATGTCGTCCCCCTCTTCCAACAATGGTGACAAAGATCCTTGGCTAATGAAGATAGAGCTAAAGAGGGAAGAACCCATGGAGATCAACAAGGATGAAGGGATCAAGAAGGCCACGGAGAACCAAGATCCGGCAGCAGAAGACATCCTTCAACTTGATCATAATCTTCTTACCCCAACTGAGATCGAAGCTTTGAAGATGATTGAGTTATCCCGTATTCAAAACAAGTATCTCACAAGTGAAAACTTTTGTTGAAGGAGCATATCGTTGCACTCAAGGGCATTATTCGCAAGTTGGAGGACCTTTTACGCTCGATGTGCGACTATCCATCACCTCCACCTTCTTCTTCACCGACAAAGGAGACATAATCAGATGGTTATGGGCACTCCCCTTGGCAACTGCCAAGCTTGGGGGAAGTGCCCCGCTATCGTATCACCATCGCACTCAAATCTTTACCGTTTTTCTGAGTTCGATCCTATTAGTAGTATCTTGATCTAGTAGAATAAAGTTTATGGCATGATCTAGTTTTGAGTTTTGCTTTATGATCTCTCTATGTAATCGAGTCCGGCCATGAGCTATATATACTAAAGATTAGTGTTGAGTCAAGGGCTTGATTATTTTGCCATGATCTTGGGTGAATAAAAGAAAAGAAGAAAAAGAATAAAAAGAAATAAAGAGTTCATATTGATCTTATTGAGAGTAATGACTTCACATAGAAAGAGTATGATGATTAAAAATTGTTGGGAGTTGGCAGACATAGCTTTGGTCATCGTTGCAATTAATAGGAAGTAATAAGGAAAGAGAGGTTTCACATATAGATATATTATCATTGACATCTTTTATGATTGGGAGCACTCATTAAAATATGAAATGCTAAAGAGTTGATGTTGGACAAGGAAGACAATGTAATGAGTTATGTTTTCTTATATCTGAGATAAAGTATGTTGTCATGGATCCTCTAACATGTTGAGCTTGCCTTTCCCCCTAATGCTAGCCAAGTTCTCAGCACCAAGTAGAAATACTACTTGTGCTTCCAAAAACCCTGAAGGCTGCGTTCGGTTGGCATGGTTTTGGAGAGGTTTGGCAGGGATTAAATCCCTTATAAGTCAAATCCCCCCCCCCCCAAATCCACTCCAATCCCCTTGAGACAGGGTGTAACCGAACAAAGCCTAAACCAGTTTTGCCATGAGAGTCCACCATATCTACCTATGGATTGAGTAAGATCCTTCAAGTAAGTTGTCATCGGTGCAAAGCAATAAAAATTGCTCTAAATATGTATGATTGATTGGTGTGGGAGAAATAAGCTTTATACGATCTTGTGATATGGAAGTAATAATAGCGACGAACTGCATAATAAAGGTTCATATCACAAGGGGCAATATAAAGTGACGTTCTTTCGCATTGAGATTTTGTGCATCCAACCATAAAAGCGCATGGCAACCTCTGCTTCCCTCTGCGAAGGGCCAATCTTTTATTATTATCTTCTACCTTATGCAAGTGTCACGGTGATCTTCACCTTTCCTTTTTCACTTCATCCTTTGGCAAGCCCAGCATGTTGGAAAGAACATGATATATATATATATATATATATATATATATATATATATATATATATATATATATATATATATATCTAATTGGATGTAGGGGAGCATGAGTTATTATTGTTGACATTACCCTTGAGGTAAAAGGTTGTGGGGCGAAACTATAAGCCCCTGTCTTTCTCTGTGTCCGATTAAAACTCCGTAACCACAAGTATTGCGTGAGTGTTAGCAATTATGAAGGACTAGATGATAGTTGAGTATGTGGACTTGCTTTTTTAGCTCTGACATAGACTCTTTCCGATGTTATAATAAATTGCAATTTCTTCAATGACTGAGATTATAGTTTGTTGGTTCTCAATAGGGTTTCTGATTCATACTTTTGCATTGTGAATAGATCATCACTTGAACATAAGAAATCATATGAAAATATCTATATATGTTGTTGTTATGAGAATAATCATGATGCCTTCATGTCCGTATTTTATTTTTATCGACGCCTCTACCTCTAAACATGAGGACATATTTATTGTTATCGGCTTTTCGCTTGAGGACAAGTGAGGTCTAAGCTTGGGGGAGTTGATACGTCCATTTTGCATCATGCTTTTATATCGATATTTATCGCATTATGGGTTGTTACTTCACATTATGTCACAATACTTATGGCTATTCTCTCTTATTTTACAAGGTTTACATAAGGAGGGAGAATGCCGGCAGCTGGAATTCTGGGCTCGAAAAGGAGCAAATATTAGAGACCTATTCTGCACAACTCCAAAAGTCCTGAAACTCCACGGAATATCTTACAATAAATAATAAAAAATCCTCGCCAAAGATGAAGGCCAGGGGGGCCACACCATGTCCACGAGGGTGGGGGGAGCCCCCCTTAGGGCGCGCCCCCCTACCTCGTGGGACCCACTACTAGGAAAAGGGCTACTAATGGCGCACCAGTTTTGCCTACTAATGGCGCATCACTGGTGCGCCATTAGTATCACGCCACTAGTATTTTTTACTAATGGCGCACCACTGGTGCACCATTAGTATACACTAGTAGAAAAAGGGTCAAACGTGAAGCACATTAGTGCCGGTTTGAATTAGAGCCGGCACTAATGTGTATATTAGTGTCGGTTCGTGGCGGCAATCAATAGTACCGGTTCGTGGAGAACCTTTAGTACCGGTTCGTACCACGAACCGGTACTAAAGAGGTTGTGTCAGCCCGCGGTCAGGCTATGGCCCCACCGTCACCATTTAGTGCCGGTTCGTACCACGAACCGGTTCTAATGAGGTTGTGGCAGGCTGTTTTTAGTCCCACCTCGCTCCCCTAACAAGTCTTTTACCACCTTAAATATGTTATTTCTCAAACTATCATAAGCACTTGCTCTTCATTGAACTCTATGTGTAGAATTTGTGGCCGCAATATGAGTCTTCATCGGTTTATAAATCATTGATGACTCATATTGACAATTCAGATTGTACACACAAAGATCTTTGATGATCAAAGTATTTTTTATGTTATAAGATCATATTGAGAATTTAGACTGTAAAGAAATATAAGCTCATGATGTAAATGCTCTTATATTTTTTGCGTTCAGTATGCATCATTCAAAGAGACGCCATCAACTTTCAACCATTTCTGCCTTCATTTGGTATTTTTCATGCAATCAATAATTTGTTTTGAGAACTAAATGAACTGGAAATTGAAAAGCACTACAAATGAACTCTGAAAAAGTTGAAACTTGGCATGGTATCATCATTTCACCCACATAGATTGTTCAAAAAAGTAGAGAGGGTTACGGCAAAAACTGGATGCACTTCGTTTACAAACTGGACAATCTTTTTCGAAGTATTCAGGTTTCTGACGAAATTAAACTCATCTGTTACAAAGGCATTTCATTTTTTAAACTTATTACAACTATAGAATTTTTGTGCATTCAGTATGCATCATTCAAAGCGACGCCATCAACTTTCAACCATTTCTGCCTTCATTTGCTATTTTTCATGCATTCAATGATTTGTTTTGAGAACTAAATGACCTGGAAATTGAAAAGCACTATAAATGAACTCTGAAAAAGTTGAAACTTGGCATGGTATCATCATTTCACCCACATAGCATGTGCAAGAAAGTAGAGAGGCTTATGGCTAAAACTGGATGCACTTCGTTTACAAACTGAACAATCTCTTTCGAAGTAGTCAGGTTTCTGACGAAATTAAACTCATATGTTACAAAGGCATTTTATTTTTTTAATTTATTACAACTCCAGAATTTTTGTGCGGTCAGTATGCACCATTCAAAGCGACGCCATCAACTTTCAACCATTTCTGCCTTCATTTGCTATTTTTCATGCATTCAATGATTTGTTTTGAACTAAATGACACTAAATTTTGTGCAGGCATAGCACCACCTTTAGTACCGATTGGTGGCTCCAACTGGTACTAAAGGGTGACCAGTACTACAGTTTCTTAGTAAGCTGTTTTTTAGTCCCACCTCGCAAAGATAGAGGGACTAGGAGCGGTTTATAAGCCCTGAGTGCAGAGACGATGAAGAAGAGGCTCAATGCTCACGTTGCTTAGCTTCAAGCCTTCAGAAATATGGTAGATTGTATGGAGCTACGCGCAGTGCAGTTTACACTATTCCAAAAGGCTTGAAGCAAATTACCGAAGCATTGCACCTCTTTTTTGTTTTTAATAACTTATTACAACTCCGGACTTATTACACTACACGTCGGCATTTCTTTTTTTTTAACTTTGGTTATAACTCCAGACTTTGACCATCAAGTTTTGCAGAAAAGAAAAAATAGCAGAAAAGAAAAAAATTATATAAAAAAACTACTCTGAAATAAATAGAAGGAAATAAATATGGCAGAAAAGAAAAAACTACTCAGAAATAAATAGAAGAAAAAATAAAGCAGAAAAGAAAAAAATATGAGCTATTTTTCAATCGTTCACAAAATGACCGTCAAATTGAAAATCACTACAAAATGAACTCTGAAAATGTTGAATTTTGGCAAACTAGATGAAAAACTACTCACAAATAAATATAACAGAAAAGAAAAAACTATACAAAAAACTACGCAGAATAAATAAAAGAAAATAAAGCAGAAAAGAAAAAAAAGAAAAAAAAAGTTGGGGCGCTGCCCTGTGGGCCTGCTAGGCCACGGGCGTGCAATTACAGGCCTGAAAGACCCAGCAGACTCACAGGGCAGCGCGCAGAGTTTAGGCCACAAGCCTGCTATACAGAGGAGTTCGAAAGGGCAGCCGCGGCTGGGTTTATAAACCAGTGCGGCTGCCCTTCGCCCGGCGAGGTGGGACTAAACTTTGTGCAGGCAGCGCGAGGCCTTTAGTACCGGTTGGTGGCTCCAACCGGTACTAAAGACCACCCTTTAGTATCGGTTGGAGCCACCAACCGGTACTAAAGGCCTGCTCTTCCCGCCTCTTGGCCTGGCCTTTAGTACCGGTTGGTGGCTCCAACTGGTACTAAAGGCTCACCCTATATATACAGCACTTACGAAATTTCAGTTACATCTCCCCACTTTTTTCGTCAACCTCTCGCGCGCCGCTCCCGTCGTCGTCGTCGTCGTCCCCGCCGCCGCCCCGAACGCCGCGCGCCGCCGTCCGTACGTATATCTCGCTCTCCTCGCGCCTACCCGCCGCGCCGCCGTCCGCCCCGAACGCCGCGCGCCGCCGTTCGTCCCCGCCGCCGCCCCGAACACCGGCGCCCCCGCTCCGTACGCCGCCGCCTCCGCCCCGAACGCCGCTGCCTCTGCCCCGATCTCATTCGGGTCTCTTTGGTTTATAGGAATAAAAAAGTTATGAAAAATGTCAAATAATATAGAAAAAGTGATGTCATTTGGTTCGCATGATAGGATTTCAAGTTACAAAAAATGTCAAATCATATAGAAAAAGATATGCCATTTGGTTCGTAGGCTAGGATATTTTTTTTTCCAATTACATCCGAGCTAATGATTTTTCTTCCTTTGAAATGTGAAGAGCAGGAACCAATTCTATATAAGAATAAGAATCCACTCCCACAAACAAAAAGGATCTAGAGAATTTTTTTTCTATAGGAATCTTATCTCCTAAAATTCTTATACTATGACGTATCAAATGAGGCGTCTAAGTTTAGGGGGAATATTTATGGGAAGTGTCATCTTTCTACGAAAATGAGACTTGTTGGAGATGCTTTAACACATTTGGTGCCTGTGAACCAATCTATGGTTTGATGATTAGCAGGACCGTGATATCCCAGCCCATCCGAATTCAAGTTCTAGACTTGACTTTAGTGCTTGCATTTTTCTGTATTTATTTAAGGTATTTCAACGATGTGCATTTGATGGGAGGATATGTTTTCGTCGACCACAAAGACGTTTTTGGCGACTTCGTCAATCTTAAAATGATGTGCCGGCTCAGTCCCCCGTAGATGCTCATAGGGGACACACGTGCGTTCATATGATGAGTGTATATTCGTATGTATAAATATTTGCGTCTGTCCTAGATTTGTCTTTTCTTTTCGGACGGCAACTTTAGTTATAAAAAACATGAGGACAAAATTACTTCATGCCACATGCGTAACGGATATGCAATTCGGTGCCTAGTCTCATCTGCTCCGGCTCAGAAATAAAATTAAAATAAATACTAGAAAGATTAAAAAAATTCCAATTTCTTTTGTGTGATAGATAATTTGTCACGTGAGGTCCACTTCAAATGTCAACTTATTTGGACATATGAGTAGCTCTCGGCAAAAAAGAGAAATCCGGTCAGAACAGTGCGTGAACAGTAAACATTTTTACATACTCTGATTTTGTCTTTTTGCCGAGAGTTGCTCAGATGTTCAAATGAGTTAAAATTTGGAACGGACCTCACGTGTCAAATTATCTACCACCCAAATTTTTTTGAAATTTTTGGAATTTTTCTAGTATTTATTTTGATTTTTTTTTCTGAGCCGCGTCCCATGTGTAACACATATCATTCGAGAAAAACATTTGGTTCCTTTACGTGTCGATGCCTAGGAAGTGCCGTTCTGAATCTCCCAGAAGTTGCTGCCAGCAGAATCCCAAGCTGTTTCTTGTTAGTGCCACGCACACACGATGGCTAACAAGGATCAAGCGTGTGCGTGTGTGCGACAAGTGATGCCGCCTTGCTAATCTTATCTGAATCATGTCTCGACGAGGAGAGAAGTGCAACACTCCACTCCGGTCCAGATCCCCCTCCTTATCCACAAGAGAAGGGCGTGCTAGCTAGCTGTACGATGGAAACAACGTGCGGCACACTGTTGTTCGCTTGCTGCTAGCTACCTACTTGAAGTTATGTATAACAAGCGTTGTCTGTTGCGTTGGGGTGCTACATGATAAAAAAATGGTGATATGGGCACTTTGGCGGCATCGATTCAATCATCTCAGGATGAGTACTACCTTCGTTTCATAATCTATATCTATATCTATACCTACTATTAAAGCAAGGTGATATTCTTGATTCGTC
Organism: Aegilops umbellulata; assembly: GCA_032464435.1. Taxonomy (NCBI): domain Eukaryota; kingdom Viridiplantae; phylum Streptophyta; class Magnoliopsida; order Poales; family Poaceae; genus Aegilops; species Aegilops umbellulata. Next base: position 355,234,928 of record CP136059.1, on the reverse strand, counting down.
CCGTAATTAGTTTTTTTTTACGGTTAGTTTTGGTCACGTACGAGGTGGCGAGGTGGTACTAAAAGATGATCTCAATTTTACGTTGCTGGGTGCTGGGCCTCCTTCGTACAGATACATATATGGGCCCAAAAAACGTTAAATAAATTGTAAACACGGCCGAATCGTCCGCTGTAAGCTGGCCCAACTACAGTCGCAGCCCACGAAAAAAAATTAGCGTTTCATGGGGATTAAACGCCCGACCTGTGGTCTATCCACAAATTTTTATTCTTACCTAATATTAAAGGGAGGATTGTTTTTCTATTTTTTGGTTACGGTGGGACCCAGATAAATTTCGTATGTTGCAGGTCTTCTCCTCGTAAGGGAGTTTTAGCCCATTAGCGTACCAACAACCCAGCAGTAAAAAAAATTCCAAAAAAAAATTGTGCGTCGTGAGGAATCGAACCCAGCCGCTAAGGCTGGAGCGATCAAACCGCCAACCACTAGAACAGAAAAGAACTTCTGGTTAATTAGCAGCGTAAATCTTTAAAATAAGCTTACATTTCCGGCAGATAGCGAGAGGATTTTTTTTTTTTGAAAAATTGAATATAGTTTAGAACGCGGAAATTTTGTAAAGTTGTTAATAAAAATTTAAACACGGACTTCTTTAAAAAAAAGAGCAATATTTCTCTTTTTTGGAAACCTGAGTATGTTTTTAAACACAAATAATTATTTTAAACTAGGAGGTACTATTGTGATTATTTTTCAAATTTGCAAAAAATAACAATGTTTCTATTTTTATTTTATTTTGAAACCTGAGTATTTATTAAAACACAAACAATTTTTTAAAACTAGGAGGTATTGTTATGATTATTTTTTCGGATTTGCAAACATTTTCAAAACACCAATATTTTTGGAACTTTAAATTCGAAAAGGCAAACATTTTATTAAAACATGATTTTTTTTTAAACTGTGAGGTACTGTAGCTACATTGTTTTAATCCATACCGCAACTTTTTGGAATATGCCTACCTGATGCATTGCTTTAGTTCAATTTACGGAACTAGGGATATGGAAGGAATCAGTGACCTGGCCAAATGGTAAACGCAAAGGCGGCTCAACACTCCAGCAATTGGACCTGGCCAACCTTGGTTAGTGACAACTGGTACTATGACCACCGGCGCCGAGGATGACAAAGACGACAACTGGCACTACAACCACCGGCGACGAGAACGACAAAGACGACAAGCGGAAACATGTGTCTGGTGTTATATTAAAATAGAGGATGTGGACCTGAGGATGAGGTATATTAGCCATGCTTATTATGTCAGGTAGGCATGAGGGTGAGGTCTTTAGCCATGCTCTGGGCATGAGGGTAAGGTCTTTAGCCATGCTCACTTGGTAATGGCGTGTGAGTGTTGTTTTCTCCCGTTGCAACGCACGTGCATGTTTGCTAGTGTTTCACCTATATGAACATAGGAAATGTCATCTGACGACGAAAAAGATTTCATTATGTGCGAACACTGTGAAGACCAGCGCGGCCTGTGCGACAAAAATTTCCTTGTTGATGATAGGCGCTTCAGCATCAACCTGGATGAGACATTCGAAGTTGATACAGTAAGTCACTTTGTCAATTATAATTTGAATGCAAAACTTATGCTTCATTTGCTTCAACTTATAATTTTAAATTTTCACTATACTACTAGCGCATCTCCTGCCATGCAAGAATTTTTGTCTTGGATAAGATAAGTTTTAGTGCTATAGATGATATGGAGGTAAAGAGAGTTTACTTGAAGACAGAGCATGGGTATACTTTCAACGTCAAATTATATAATGGAGACACATACACCCATTTTGAATGCAAAATTTGGCAAGCACTATGCAAGGCTTATGCATTTGAGCCTGATATGGTTATCACCTTTGATATTCGTCCGGAAGATGATATTGAAGGTAATATAGACATCTGGGTCGATGTGCAAACGCCTCCAGTTCTACCATTTGGTGAGTTTTTCTCAACCATGCATGCATATGTTTATGTCTTTGATACAGTTTATTCAAAAATAGTTGACAACTAATTTGTATTGTCAGCTTATTTCGGTTCAAGCAAACATGTCCGGCGCTTGGTAGACAGGACCTACTACTGCCCCGGGGCTCAACTAAACTGCGAGGAGATAAGTCATTATGTTTCATGGCTTGAGGATCTTAATACTGTCAAGACAAAAAAAAATTCCTGAACTTAGAAATGTTAGTATTCAAAATGTGCGACCAATGGTGATCGTATTGAACTACGGTCACATCTATAATCGAAAGATGGTAAGATTTTAAATATTTGTCCTTAATTAGTGCATCTTTTGCATACATTATTTTTGAAGCTAAACTTTCATTGCTTAGTATATTAATTACTATACGATGTTCTTCAACAGGGACTTCCGATGACAGTTGTGCCTTAGTGGATCGACTCAAAAGGTCGCATGTCAATGGTTAGCTTACGACCAAGATTTTCTACATTGCACATGAGTGCATTCAGGATTTCTGAAAGCGAAGAATGCTTAATAGTGAAAGATTGGAGCAAAATTGTTAACGATCGCGGAGAAGTACTAGGGGGCAGCAAGGAGAAGCGCAACCCAATATTAGGAGACAGATTCATCTGCATGCTTCAGTATGATGAATCAGGAGAGCTATACGTGTTCTATGCTATTCTACCTAAGAGGGAGCAGCAGGAGTATCTACTAGTTCATGCTCTTAATTAGTACTTGTCTCATGTCCGTGTCCTGAACTTCGATGTTGGTGATGATTATGTTGAACTTGATGATATCTTTGCTTCTGTTACAAAGTGAATGTCTCCTCTTTAAGCGAGCCAGTGTTGGTGATGATTAGATAGCTAGCGGTAATGACTATGATGATTAAATAGTGGTAATTAGACGACTATGATGATTTTTAGCTAGCTAGATTTTATTTATTTATTAATATGCGATGATGATGATGATGATGATGACTACAACTCATTATAATGTAAAACAATCCTAAATTAAATTGATAACACAAATTTAATTTAAAAATACAAAATAAAACAAAAACCGACAAACATTTAGTACCGGTTGGTTTTACCAACCGGTACTAAAGGGCTCCCGGCCCCCGGAGCTGGCTCGTGCCACGTGGTTTCCCTTTAGCACCGGTTCGTTCTGAACCGGTACTAAAGGGGGGGGGGCCTTTAGTGCCCACACTTTAGTGCCGGTTCCTAAACCGGCACTAAAGGGCCTTACGAACCGATGCTATTGACCGGTTCTGCACTAGTGATACTAATGGCGCACCACTGGTGCGCCATTAGTATAGGCCACGGTGCCCCATTAGTATTTTTGAATTTTGAAGGCGGGAAAATAGTAGTGGCGCACCGTCTAACCCCCACCGTGCGCCATTGCTATTTTTGAATTTTGAATTTGGATCTGGATCGTGATTTTTTTTCCCCATTTTTTGCTCGTTTTTTGGCACGATATTATTTCAAATTTTGTTCCTGTTTTTGGATCTTGTACGTTATTTTGCCGTGTTCTTTTGCCAGAGAGGAGTTCGCCGGAGAGGAGGAGGAGGAGGTCACCGGAGAGGCGCTCGCCTACATCGCCGGAGAGGAGGAGGAGGTCGCCGGAGAGGAGTTCACCGGAGCATCGGCAAGGAGGAAGGAGAAAGCATGAGTGGATGGGAGGAGAGGAGGGAGGAGGAGCTCACCGGAGAGGAGGGAGGAGGAGCTCACCGGAGAGGAGGGAGGAGAAACCGTGAGGGTATGGGAGGGGAGGACAGGAGGGAGGAGGAGGTCGCCGGAGAGGAGGAGGAGGTCGCTGGAGAGGAGGAGGAGGAGGTCGCCGGAGAGGAGGAGGAGGTCACCGGAGAGGAGGAGGAGGAGGTCGCCGGAGAGGAGGAGGAGGTCGCCGGAGAGGAGGAGGGTAGTATGGTGGAGGAGAGAAGGGAAGATGGAGTGGAGGAGAAGAATGAAGAGGTAAGGAGGAGAGGACCACGCCCAGCCATATATACGACATAGTAATGGCGCACCGCGGGCAGGTGCGCCATTACTAACTTTTTTTTTATTTTTTTTGAATTTTGAAGGCGGGATGATACTAATGGCGCACCATGGGCAGGTGCGCCATTGGTAAGTTTGAATTTTTTTGAATTTTTTTGCCTCTCTAGATCTTAAAAGCCCCGTATCTTTTTGAGTAGATCATTTTTCAAATAAAAAACTTTTTCATCCGAGTTCGTATGCAAAAGTTATGCCCATTTTTACAAATTCTCGAGAGATTTTGCAAAAGAGTCGAAAATTCATGTTTGTAAATTGTGCTAACAACTAGACCACATATCACATGGAAATCTTATTTTCTTTTATTTTTTTGACATTTCTATCATTTTCTCTTTTTTTTGAAACTGAAAAGGCGGTCCACGGGCGGGGGGGGGGGGGTGCATTCGGGGGAATGTTTGGGCCAAATTACTAATGGCGCACCATGGGAGTGGTGCGCCATTACTAGTTCAACTAGTAATGGCGCACCACTCCCACGGTGCGCCATTATTAGTTTTAAAAAAATAAATAAATTACTAATGGCGCACCGTGGATGTGGTGTGCCATTAGTATTTGCACACTAATGGCGCACCAACACGTGGTGCGCCATTAGTATATACTAATGCCGCACCACATGTCTGGTGCGCCATTAGTGTACATATCATCTATAGCCCTTTTTCTAGTAGTGCCCCCTGGTGGCTCTCCGATGACCATCTTCTGCTATATGAAGTCTTTCGTCAAGAAAAAAAGAAGAAGCAACCTTTCGGGACGAGACTCCGCCGCCACGAGGTGGAACAAATTTAGGGCTCCGGCAGAGCTGTTCTACCGAAGAGACTTCCCTCCCGGAGGGGGAAATCATCGCCATCGTCATCACCAACGCTCCTCTCATCGGGAGAGGGCAATCTCCATCAACATCTTTACCAGCACCATCTCATCTCCAAACCCTAGTTCATCTCTTGTATCCAATTCTTGTCTCCAAGTCTGGGATTGGTGCTAGTAGGTTCCTAGTAGTGTTGATTGCTCCTTGTAGTTGATGCTAGTTGGTTTATTTGGTGGAAGATCATATGTTCAGATCCTTTATGCATATTACTACCGCTCTGATTATGAACATGAATATGCTTTGTGAGTAATTATGTTTGTTCCTGAGGACAAGGGAGAAGTCTTCCTATTAGTAGTCATGTGAATTTGGTATTCGTTCGATATTTTGATGAGATGTATGTTGTCTAGCCTCTAGTGGTGTTATGTGAACGTCGACTACATAACACTTCACCATTATTTGGGCCTAGAGGAAGGCATTGGGAAGTAATAAGTAGATGATGGGTTGCTAGAGTGACAGAAGTTTAAACCCTAGTTTATGCGTTGCTTCGCAAGGGGCTGATTTGGATCCATATGTTTCATGCTATGGTTAGGTTTACCTTAATACTTTTGTTGTAGTTGCGGATGCTTGCAATAGAGGTTAATCATAAGTGGGATGCTTGTTCAAGTAAGAACAGCACCTAAGCACCGGTCCACCCACATATCAAATTATCAAAGTACCGAACGCGAATCATATGAACGTGATGAAACTAGCTTGACGATATTCCCATGTGTCCTCGGGAGCGCTTTTCCTTATATAAGAGTTTGTCCAGGCTTGTCCTTTGCTACAAAAAGGATTGGGCCACCTTGCTGCACTTTATTTACTTTTGTTACTTGTTGCTCGTTACAAATTATCTTATCACAAAACTATTTGTTACCACTTATTTCAGTACTTGCAGAGAATACCTTACTGAAAACCGCTTATCATTTCCTTCTGCTCTTCGTTGGGTTCGACACTCTTACTTATCGAAAGGACTACGATAGATCCCCTATACTTGTGGGTCATCAGGAAACAAAGAGGAAGATGGAGAATGAGCTCGGATTTTTTAAATTAGACTTTGCTAATATGGTGTTTGCGAAGGAGGAGGCATTTTCTCAGTTGGTCAGTGCAAAATAGGTTCTTACTAAACTAAAATTAGAGGTAGAGAAGACGAATTTGGCTGATCATGCATCAGTCGATCAGGGAAATGAATATATTGTTCTAGTATTATGCTCAACATACTTTGTGCTTATGAAGGTGAACTAGCTATATGTTGTATTATGCTATCTTCACGTAGCAATTGTATTGTGACGTTAAAATATATTTGTGTGCCTATGAAAGCGGTAAACAGATATTGTTCGATATGAAATGTGAATTTGCTTAATATTGTAAGTTTTAATAGTAAACAAATAAACCTGCTAAATGGGTCTTGGAACTTTACAAACGTTTCTACCAGTAAAAGCGTGTGTGATGGATAGACAAGTTTTCTTCATCGAATCACATGCGATATACTTGAATAAAGCAAATGGTTAACGGGGGCAAAGAGTTTGTGATCGCTGCATGTATCACACATGAGGCTATACAGAAAACTATGTGGGATGTCAAGACAGTCTCCCACGGCTTCTCCTACGAAAGCTTCTGTGTTATCTCCCTCGATCGCACACCGAAGGAAAATTATGTGTGATGTAGCTACGAACGGAAACATTTGTCTGGGATTCTGTGCGTGGGAGGTACATATGAACGGAAATGATTGGACTTGTATAATCATCTATGATGGCTCTTCCGGTCGCACACGAGCTCTTTTTATCCCGCGTGTGTGACCGGAGGACCTTTCGCCGACAGTTTCTGGGTTGCGTGGGATGGACCCCCCCCTATCACAAACACAGGCAAGGTGGCGGTTTAAAAGTTTGCCGCAGAAAGGGGTTCAGAACTATTTGTATAGCAGGTCGCTGCACTAGTGGTGGTTGGTGACGCACAAGGTGAAAAGAGGAGACCGCCTGAAGATGCCCGGTTTGGCACACGTGCAGGGGAGCCTCAACCTCGTAGCTTACCATGAAGAATGGTATGTGCAACCCCAAGGCCCATTTTGTCTATAGGTTCATCTGGGTTTTACTAATCACAATTGTCTTTCTTTTGTAGATGAGAAGAACAGCCTCAGGCCAACATCAACATCATGTAGGCACGGAAACTTGGTCATAGAGGCAAGGATGGTGCAGAATTCTGTAGCACGTCGACCAAGGACAGATATGGGTTTTACGAAACCAATTTCAAGGAGGCCTATGGGGAGGAGTCTGATCCTATGTTGCAGGACCTCAATCCCTTGGTGGTCATGAGGGCAGGCCCAAGGAAGAGGAGCGGCCGCCACTTGATCGGCGAAGGCATCATCTCCATGTCATCGCATCCTAAGCTATCTAAGAAGCGGGCGCAAAGCACAAGATGAAGTCCCTCCATAAGGAGTCACCCGACAACTCAGTCCGTTGAGATTTCGAAGCTCAAGGTTTGTAAGTTTCATATTTGCCATTTTCTTTGCATTCATTGTATTGCAACCTATATGTAAAGGAACAACATGTATTACAGGTCGTGCTAGAGGCATCCGAGGCCGTATGTTGGGGATATTGCTATTTGGGGTAAACCGGCCTACAGGGTCCGGGTTAGCTCTGTCAATGGACCCAAGATGTTAAAGCTCAAGGAGAAATAGAAGGGCCCAAGGCCTATAGTCGGTTTAGAGGTTTATGGCCGTAAACCGGCCTGAGGTAAACTTGCATTGTAAGTTAGGAATAGAGAGACCAACCCGGGCACGTTTATGAACCGGAGGTTGGGATTTTGTAGACCGACGGGCGTCACCCGTGTATATAAGGGGACGACCCGACGACGGTTTAGGGACAGAGAACAACAACTCGAGGTTTAGGCGAAGCTTATGGCTCCCTAGCCCTCGAAACACATCAATCCCATCACAACTAGACGTAGGCTCTTACCTTCATCGAAGGGGCCGAACTAGTATAACTCTGTGTCCTTGCGTCCGTTTTAACCCCTTCAAGTTAACCCGTTGCGATGGCTCCACGACTAAGTCCTTTTGCTAGGACATCTGCCGTGACAAATCCACGACAGTTGGCGCCCACCGTGGGGCTATCGCGAGATGGTTTCAAGTTCTTGGAGGGCCGCTTTGAAGGACTCGAGGGCTACGCTGTGGGCCGGATGACCAAAAGTCGTCGCGGAAAACTCTACATCGACAGCACAGGCTGGGGCCCCGACGCCGGCTTGATCGAGTACGGGTACCGGGTCCCCTTTGGCGGCATCCATGTTTTCATCGGCAAGATCGGTGAACCGGGCCCCGAGCTGGGCGTCTGCACCGACCTCATCGAGACAGCTCAGTGCACGAGATCGACCCTGGCTAAACCGACCAGGAAGCGCGCCTTCGTGGGAGTCATCCACGGAGGAAGCTACGAGGAAGGATCCGAATCCGGTGATGAAACCGCCATCTACTCCGGCGATGAAACGTCAACCGGGGAAACCGAGTCTCTATACCAGCTGCAAGATGATCGGATTGGGGGCAGCTCCGATGGCGACAGTATTCCGGACCCCTCTGGTCTGCCCAATCGGGTTGGGATCTTCATGGCTGGGACACAGGCGGCGCCACATTCATCAACTGCGGCAGCAGTGATCTCCGGATCGGCAGCGGCAACAGCTGCGCGGGCAGGGGGCCCTGCGGACTCACCAGCCCAAGTATTATCAGACCTGTTTGACGCCCTGGCAGCGCTCATGGCGGAAGCCAACCCGGTGCATCAGGAGGTTCACAATGCCGAGATTGCCAAAGTGAGAGAACAGATCACTCAAGCCAAAGCGGAGCTGGCAGCAGAAGAGGCCAGGATGACGGCAGAGCGCGCCGCTTTAGATGCACTGGCTTACAGGTTCATGATGGACCAGAATGCGTCTCAGGAAGTCCTGAAGAGGAAATTCCGATCTCGATTGCCCGCAGCCCTCGATGCCAGAAATCTCTTCAACACCCCGGGGGTAAACCGTGCGGAAGCGACAGTTGGCGCCCCGGTTCAGCACCGTATAATAAACCTGCCTCGTCACAACACTGGTACACCACAGGCCGTACCAACACCATCGGGCCATTATTCCAACCCGATGGATAACCTCGTCGCGGCAGCAGCTCGGTTGGAAGCCATTCCGTTCGAAGGCGATTCACCGCAGGATGTAGAGACACGCCGGGTCAAGGAGCTCCTTAGGACCGCTTTGGCCCAACAAGAAGCATATTCGCAAAGCCGTGATCGGATTCACTCCACCCCTCGCCCCAGCAGGAGCTATAGTAGGCGCATGGAGGAGCCGGCTGTTTCAAGTAATGCCAGGCGTGAAGCGCTCCGCGGCAACAATCCGGCGGGCGTCGACAATGCTCAGGAGAATGTGGATCGCGCCCGTGCGCAGGAGGCCGGATTAGCAGCGCAGCATCAGGCTCGTCAGCTTACACCTATCTTCCCAACTGCTACAATTGAACCGAGGGTGGTTTCTAGTTCTTTGGGAGTACTGTGCCTTGTTCCCGCTTTGCGCAACGTACGCCTGCCTAAAGACTTCAAAGGCCCCCGCAAGGTACCAAACTACACGGCAGATCAGCCTCCGGAGACATGGGTGGAGAGCTATGAGATGGCTATGGAGATGCTGGATGTGGATGACACAGCGTGTGCGAAGTATTTTACCATGATGCTAGAAGGAACGGCCCGGACTTGGCTAAAGAGCCTACCGCCTAATTCCATTAATTCGTGGGCCCAGTTGCGAGCCCGGTTCATCAAAAATTTCAAGGACACGTGCAAACAGCCAATGTCGATAGTTGACCTAGCAGCTTGCGTTCAGCAAGAAGGGGAGTCAACTACCCATTGGGTACGCCGGGTATCAGAAGTTTTGCACTCATCAGATCGCATCAACGCAGACACCGCCGTGGTGCTGTTGGAAGGCAACTGTCGGTTTGGCCCTTTGAAGCTAAAGTTAGGCCGGATGAAGCGTGATTGCACGGATATGGGAACGCTCATGACCGCTTTAGTGAAGTATGCGGATTCTGACAGTACCAAGGATCCTGACTCTGGTGACAACAAAGCAGGGAAGGGAAGGAAGAATAGAACCACCAAAGGCCAGCAGCATCAACCAACAGGCAATGGAGGCGGAGGTAAACGTAAACCGGATGGGAGCGCGGATTTTGTGGCCAACACCAGTGCACAGAACAAGGGCCAGCGACGTAAGGGGAAACAGTCAGATTTTCGCGGAAATCCCGGACCTAATCCGGAGCGTTTGAACTTTTTCTTAAACCAGCCCTGTCCGAAGCACGGAACAAAAGAGGAGCCAGCAACCCATCTTTGGAAGGATTGTTACATCATGAGGGAATTCAAAAGCTCAAACATTTTCCAATATGATCACGGCTCTGGCAGCGGTTCAGGTTCCGGATCAGGATACGGCGGCGGAAATTCTGGTCCAGGGTTCCATGGTAATCCGGGCGGACAGAACAGCCAAAATAATCAAGGCGATCAAAGTGGTCACAGCCAGCAGCAACAGCAGCAATCAGGTTATCAGAACAGCCCGAAACAGTTGAGTGGTGGACAGTACCATGTTTTTACTACAAGCTTGGATAAACGGGATTGAAAGCTTCAGAGGCGGGCAGTTAGTGCTGTTGAACCGGCCACGCCTCACTATCTGCGCTGGTCGGAACAACCAATCATATGGAGCCGAGAAGATCATCCTCCCAGGGTTTATAATCCGGGTCAGTTAGCATTGGTGGTGGCGCCTCAGGTGGGAGGTTATAAGCTCACCAAGGTGCTCATGGACGGAGGGAGCAGCATTAACATCTTGTATTATGAGACCTTCCGTCGCATGGGACTGGTGGATAAGGATCTCAAACCGACCAACACAGTGTTCCACGGGGTGGTGCCTGGCAAGTCTGCGTACCCGGTTGGTAAGATAGCCCTTGAAGTGGTCTTCGGCGATAGTCATGATTCCAGATCAGAGACGCTGATGTTCGAAGTGGTTAAAATCCAAAGTCCATACCACGCTTTGTTCGGACGGCCAGCCTATGCAAAATTTATGGCACGGCCCTGCTATGTATATCTGCAACTCAAGATGCCGGGTTACAAGGGCAATATAACGGTTCATGGGAGCCGTCGAATCGCTTTAGAATGCGAGGAAGGAGATGCGACTTATGCAGAATCGGTTTGTGCTACGGAGGAGCTAAAGCAGTACAAAGACAGTGTTGATCCGAAGGACATGACTTCGTTAAAGAAGCCGACTACGGACCACGATCCGGCCTTGAAGTTCAAATCGGCTGCCGAAACTAAGCTTGTTGACTTCGTACCTGGCGATTCGTCCAAGCAGTTCAGCATCAATGCTAACCTGGATCCAAAATAGGAAAGCGCGCTCATCGAGTTCATCCGTGAGAATCGGGACATCTTTGCATGGAAGCCGTCTGACATGCCTGGTGTACCGAGGCGACTCGCTGAGCACACCCTTAATGTGGATCCTAAGTATAAACCGGTAAAATAGTTCCTACGCCGGTTTAACGAAGAAAGACGTAAAGCGATTGGTGAGGAAGTAGCCAGGCTCCTGGCAGCTGGTTTTATTATTGAGGTTTTTCATCCCGAGTGGCTTGCTAATCCGGTGCTGGTTCTTAAGAAAAATGGCACCTGGCGCATGTGTGTGGATTACACAGACTTGAATAAAGCCTGTCCAGCGGATCCTTTTGCTCTCCCCCGTATTGATCAAATCATTGATGCTACGGCAGGTTGCGAGCGTTTGAGTTTTTTGGATGCCTATTCGGGTTATCATCAGATCAAGATGGCAGTTAAGGACCAGGAGAAGACGGCGTTCATTACTCCCTTTGGAGCCTTCTGCTATGTTTCTATGCCCTTCGGGCTTAAGAGTGCGCAGGCTACTTATCAACGGTGTGTGCAAAATTGCCTCCACGAACAGATTGGTCGTAATGTATATGCTTATGTGGATGATATTGTGGTCAAGTCACCCTGGTTGATGATTTGAAGGAAACCTTCGATAACTTGAGGGTGTACCAAATGATGCTCAACCCAGCTAAATGTGTTTTTGGTGTACCTGCAGGCAAGTTGTTGGGATTCTTAGTGTCCCATAGAGGAATTGAGGCCAATCCGAAAAAGATCACAGCCATCACCTCCCTGGCCAAACCGAAATGCGTCAGTGATGTTCAGCGCATGGCTGGACGGATTGCAGCGTTAAGACGGTTTATCAGCCGCCTCGGCGAAAAGGCGATCCCCTTATATCAAATGCTCAAGAAGACAGATCAATTTGTCTGGAGTCCGGAGGCTGATAAAGCGTTTGTGGACTTGAAGCGACAGTTAGTCAATCCGCCAGTGTTGGCAGCCCCTGTAGATAAAGAGCCACTCCTGTTATATGTTGCTGCGAACGCCAGAGCGGTCAGTGTGGCGATGGTGGTAGAACGCAAGGAGGCTGGGAAGGAGCATCCGGTTCAGCGACCGGTTTACTATGTCAGCGAAGTGCTTATCGAGTCCAAACAAAGGTATCCGCATTGGCAGAAGCTGGTATATGGTGTTTTTATGGCAAGCCGGAAGCTGAGGCAATATTTTCAAGGACACCCCATCACGGTGGTCAGTTCTGCTCCTTTAGGTGACATCATACAGAACCGGGAGGCGACCGGTCGGATTGCCAAGTGGGCTATCGAGCTTGGGCCGCACGGTTTAAGATACGTACCCCGGACGGCCATAAAGTCACAAGCACTTGTCGACTTCATAAACGATTGGACAGAGTTACAAGCACCTGAGGAGAAGCCAGATAACACATATTGGACTATTCATTTTGACGGATCCAGACAATTGGAAGGCTCGGGGGCTGGAGTCGTTTTAACTTCCCCACGAGGAGATAAGTTTTGTTATGTCCTCCGTTTAATGTTCCCCTGTACAAATAATGCGGCTGAGTATGAAGCTTTGCTTCATGGTCTTCGGATGGCTAAAGAGATGAATCTGAGCCGGGTTAGGTGCTTTGGTGATTCGGATCTAGTGGCTCAGCAGGTATCTGGCACCTGGGATTCTAGGGACCCGCTCATGGCTGCATACCGTCGTGAAGTAGATATGGTGGCTGGGTATTTCAAAGGCTATCAAGTGGACCATGTGGACCGCAGAAAGAATGAGGCAGCGGACGCTTTAAGCCGCTTGGGCTCTCAGCGCAAACCGGTCCCACCCAATGTTTTCTTGGATGTATTGTATCACCCATCGGTACAGCTACCCGGTGAGCTGGAGTTGGCTATTCCTGATCCGGAGGCTCAATTAGTGGCGGCTCTTCATGTCACCCCGGATTGGACGCTTCCTTATCTGGCATATATGAACCGGGGTGAGTTGCCAGAAGACGAAAGCTTGGCTCGGCAGATAGTAGAGCGGTCCAAGTCTATGACCATTTTTAAAGGAGAGCTACATCATCGCAGCGTGTCAGGAGCGCTGCAACGGTGCGTATCCCCTGAGGAGGGGTGCGAAATATTACGTGAAATACATGAAGGGGATTGCGGCCACCACGCCGGTTCAAAATCATTGGTGGCTAAAGCGTTCTGCCACGGTTTCTACTGGTTAACTGCTCATGCTGATGCAGAAGACCTGGTCCGGCTATGTGATGGTTGCCAGAAATTTTCTAGACGAGCGCACATACCGGCTCAAGAATTGAGGATGATTCCAATTACTTGGCCGTTTGCGACTTGGGGCCTCGATATGGTTGGACCTTTTAAACGTTCCAAAGATAAGAAGACCCACCTATTGGTGGCGGTTGACAAATTTACAAAGTGGGTGGAGGCAGAACCTGTCAGTAAATGTGATGCGGCCACGGCGGTTCGGTTTATAAAGAAGGTGATCTTCCGGTTTGGCTTTCCACACAGCATCATCACAGATAATGGTACCAATCTATCCAAAGGTGCCATGAAAGAGTTCTGCGCACGTGAGCATATACGGCTTGATGTTTCTTCAGTAGCTCACCCACAATCTAATGGTCAAGCAGAACGAGCGAATCAAGAGATCTTGAGAGGTATCAAACCCCGGCTTCTGGTCCCTTTGCAAAGGACGCCGGGTTGTTGGGTTGAGGAGCTACCGTCTGTATTATGGAGTATCAACACCACGCCTAACAGATCCACGGGGTTCACGCCGTTCTTTATGGTCTATGGAGCAGAGGCGGTTCTCCCCGGTGATATACGACATGATTCACCTCGTGTGGCAGCTTATGTTGAAGCGGGCAACGAGCAGGCACGGCAGGACGCTCTTGACTTGTTGGATGAGGAACGTGAATTAGCAGCTGCCCGTTCAGCGATTTACCAGCAAGATCTTCGCCGTTACCACAGCCGTCGGGTTAAGACCAGAACCTTTCAGGAGGGGGATTTGGTGCTTTGGCTCATCCAGGATCAGTCTGATCAGCATAAATTATCCCCGCCTTGGGAAGGACCTTTTGTGGTTAGCAAGAATCTGAATAATGGGTCATACTACCTGATTGATATTCGAGAGCGCAAAGATTCACGCACATCAGAGGAGGAGACCAGCAGGCCGTGGAACATAGCTCATCTTCGGCCTTACTATACATGAGCCTTGGGCTCTGTTTATGTACATATCATGACCATGTATATATTATGATCAATATAATAAACCGGAGCCTCGAGTAAAGCGGGGTCTCTGCTGTTCTTCACATCATGCGTGGTTACATGGAGTTAATTCGCTTTAGTGCAACCTCCGGTTTACCCCTTGAGGTCGCTTCACAGAATATCAACAAAGTCAGTTGGGGACCTAGTCGACCTGAACCGTAGCTACACCTCCGGGGAGCTTGGTCATGTCTTGACGACGGTAATGCCTTCTGGCTGGCACATTTGCCACTAAGTCAGTTGGGGACCTAATCGACTTGAACCGTAGTTACACCTTATGGGAGCTCGGTCATGTCTTGATGATGGTAATGCCTTCTGATCGGCTTTTAAACAGCCAATAAGTCATTTGGGGGCTTGGTCGTGTCCGAACTAATGCAATGCCACTTGATCGGCCCTAGGCCACTGAGTCACTTGCGGGCTTGGTCGAATCCGAACCAATGCAATGCCATTTGACCGGCATATTTGACACGATTCAGTTAGGAACCTAGTCGACTTAAACCGTAGTTACACCCCTTGGGGGCTTGGTTTTTTTGTCTTGACGATGGTAACGCCTTCTGAACGGTTCATAGCAACCACCCTTTGCATGCGTTTTACTATTGCGTTTTTCTCTCGTATTTGGTTGTTTTTTATCTTCCTTCTTGCGGTGTTTTTTGTTCTTTGGAACGACAAGTACTTTTAAACCGATTCAGCTGACACAGCCTGGTCCATTTTTTAACCCGGAGGCAAGTTGCCCGGTTTGGCAAAGGCGCAGCACGGTTCGTATGGTCGAAAGACCGTCCTTTGTACCCAGTAAAGACAGGAAACACAAGTTGGAAAAAGTTATGGCAAGGGCATCAGTACCCGTGCACAAAGGCGCATTCAAAGGCAGAGGTATTAACTATCTTATTACAAGGCAGCGTAGTGCCTGAATATATTGTTTTTTGACGGATTAACGTCACCAATTAAGGTGAACCGGAGAATTGATTACGCCTGTTCGCCGCCTCGGTTCGAAGGTTGTGGATCATCTTGCGCCGCTTTAGCTTTCTCTTGGCTACCCATTGGCTGGAAATCAGCAGTGGTCCAGTCGATTCCCATTAACGCTTGAAAGACAGCTTCTTCATGAATCAGCAAAGACGGTTCAATGTCAGGGGCGTAGGTATGCTTACGGATTGGAGGAATAAGGTTTTCCGCTTCAGGGACCGGGGCAGCTACTCGCTTGTTCTGGTTATCATATTGGGCCTGATAATGTGTCAGATCTGCTTCTTCAGCCAATTGACAAGCTAGGGGGCGCACCGCCCGGTTTATCGCCCTCAAGTCATTTTCGCCGAAATCTGAACCATCTTCTTTCAAGCTGGGGTATCCTTGGGCCGCTTCGACAGGATCAAAATCTGGTACCCACGCTTTGGCCCGGATCAAGGCAGTGATGGCTCCGGTTCGAGCAGCTGATCTTTTTAACTCTTCAATCCGGGCTGGAAGCATGGATAACCTTTTTAACGTGTCTTGAATCAGAGACGGTGCAGGGTTGTTATGCGATGCAGTGGTGATAGCTCTCTGTGCTCCGGTATACAACTGCTCAATCAAAGTATAAGCAGCCTTGAGTTTCATCCGCACATCAGAACCCAAGTGTCCAATACGTGTGCCTGCAGTGTTTCAAGATGGATTACAAACCGGACATAGGATATAGCAGACAAAGTGCAAATTGGAAGAAGGGCATCGAAAGAAATTTACCAAAGACGGCAGAGGTCATGGAGTGTATTTGTCGCTTTACGGTGGATAATTCATCAACCACCGGTTTGAGAGCAGCTTCGGCATTTTCAGCCCTTTTCATCAAAAGAGCCTTTTCAGTAGCCCAATCAGCTTGTTCCTTTTTGCGGTTTTCTTTCAGCTGTTCCATAACGGTTAAGGCATTGGTCAATTCTTCCTTCGCTTTTGCAGTTTCAGCCTGCTGGGTTTTTAGGATTTCCTGAAGGTCCGAGACTTGTTTCTCTTTGGTCTTCAGATCCCCCTGCAGCAGGTCATCAGCAGTGTTCAGAAAATATTGCACGGTTTGGAAGTATCAACCACACAAGCAAGTTATGTGCTCGATACTTGGGGGCTAATGCGTACTTGATCTTAACGCATGTTTTACATTACAAAAGTCCCAAGATTAATACAAGTATTTAAACTTGGCACTTGGGGGCTAATGGTTATTTGATAATGTTTTCTGGTTACGACCTATGTGGAAGCCCTGTTTTTTGTCAAAACGGACCTTGGTTGTCAAGGCAGCACGATTCGGATTACCATCTCGGATTGGAAGAAATTGAGAAGCTAAGTTGCAATAGAATGAAGCACAAGAGAGTTACCTCAAGTTTTTCTTTCATCATCCTGATCATGCCAGCTTCATAATCGC
Organism: Aegilops umbellulata; assembly: GCA_032464435.1. Lineage (NCBI taxonomy): Eukaryota > Viridiplantae > Streptophyta > Magnoliopsida > Poales > Poaceae > Aegilops > Aegilops umbellulata. The sequence goes on along the minus strand of CP136059.1, from coordinate 355,218,077 downwards.
GACTGGTGTACAGTCGGTTCAGGTACCCAGAATAAAGATCTTGGGCGCTTAAAGCGGCATACGTTGAGGAATCAACGTCCCATTTGCCCTTTATGGCCGAGATTTCTTCCTTAGCAGTATGCTTGGCTAAAGTAGCAGAGTTCCCCGGTTCAGAGCGACCAATGCCGGTAATCACAACATCATCATCTTTGGAATCGCTGCTCCACATTGGCACTGTCGGTTTATCAGCAGTTCCAGAAGGGTGGATGGATTCCTCAACCCGAACAGGACTGGCAGGCTGATCGGTATGGCTGGCAGGATTGGTAGGCCTTTCTTCAGCATAGGCGTCATCTTGTGGAGGTAGGTAATTCTGAATGTCTTCACGAACTAGAGCATCAGCACCAGGAGTTTTCTCCGGTTCAGGAGCGGCAGTTCCTTCGGCCGGATTATCCAGACGAGCCTTCTTGCTCGGTCTAGGTTTAGCCCTGGGAGAGACCCAAAAATTGAAAGAACGGTGTAAGATGGAGTAAGAAACCCATATGGAAATATGTTGTGATCGGTCCAACTTACCCAATAACGGTTTTTAGCGGTGGCAGTTGAGTGGCTGAAGATTCACCAGAAGATGAATGGGAAGTGACCTGATAATCGGAGTCAGATGGATTAAGAGGCTGACGAGTTAAACCTGCTTTAGGAGGAAAGCTAGCGCATAAATCGGAGACCTCTGAGCGGCGTTTCCGAACCGGGCTGTTCGGTAAACCGGCGGAGGTAACTACCTGGCCACTATGCCGGGTGGTGCGACGAGCTTCATGTTGCTGGGTCTTCACAAGAAATTTGGGATCCAAATAAGCAAGAGGATGAGAAAATTTAACTTTCCGGTTTGCTTGGCGAGGTGTTTTCAAAGGCAAAGGAACTGTATCAGAAGAAAGAATAGTTACCTCTGGGCCTTCAGCATTACTCGCTTCAGCGTCGTCCTGACAAATATCATCATCAATAAGACGTATAAAAAGTAAGCCAACTGAATCGAGGTCTACCTCAAGGTCCGGATTACCCACATCATCCTCATCAAAATCCGGGGTAGAGGAAGCGGTGTTCCTTTTCTTCTGAGCAGGCTTCTTCACCCTTGTTTTGGGTCGGGTTACCTTTTCTGTTGGCTCTTGAAGCTTCTTGCTCCAAAACGGATCATCTCCCTGTTTCAGAAAGGACTGGAGTTAACAGTATACATATAAGGAGATCATAAATTCTATAACAAACAGGGGTGAGATGCTTACACCAGGTGGTTTATTTGTAGCACAAAAGGGAAGCAGGCCGGTTCGGGCGCAAACATATTCCGGTTCATTCAACATCTTTTTCACAGCTTCAGTAACTTCGTCTTCCGTCAGCTGAATGTTGCAGTGCCTCAAAGGATCATTCACCCGACCCGTGTATTTGCACATTAAACCGGGGCGGATGCTAAGGGGCAGGATGCTCCATGAAATCCAGCAACGGGCAAGATCTACTCCTGTTAAACCGTTAGCCATGAAGGCTCTGAGCTTGGACAGTTGAGGGGCATACTTGCTCCTCTCTTTGGCAGTTAGCCTTGGGGGGAAGGGGTGTGTGTTGCTAAGTCTCTCTGGACGGAAGCCAGGCAGAGGATTTTCTTCAGCAGGGGAAGTATCCTTGCAATAGAACCAAGTGTGATTCCATTCTTGCGGATGGCTATGCAGCTTGGTGTGAGGATAAGTCACTTCTTTCCTCTTTTGAATCGCCATACCACCCAGTTCCATATTAGGGCCGTCGGTGAATTCAGTACGTCGGTTCAAATGAAAACAGTCTCGGAACAGCTCTACAGTAGGTTCCTCCTGGAAGTACACCTCACAAAGCACTTGAAAATGGCAGATATTCGTGACTGAGTTTGGACCAACATCTTGTGGGCGCAACTTAAAATTAGCCAGGACGTCCGGATAAAATTTTGAACCGGGTGGATTAAAGCCCCGGGCCAGGTGATCCGCAAACGCCACCACTTCTCCTTCCTGTGGGGTAGGAGGACATTCATTCCCTGGAACCCTCCAATGGATGGCATTTTTGCTACTCAAGGCGCCAGTCAGAACTAAGTTGTTTAATTGGGTCTCGGTGATGCGAGAGGGAACCCAGTTGCATTCGTATACCTGTTTTGCCATGAGGAAATCTACAAGACAAAGGTATTCCGGTTGGAGAACAGGTGTGATTGTAAACCGAAGATGCTCTTATATAGAACGGAGTTATCTACAATGATATCATCTGGCGGTTCATCAAGGGGATTAATGGATATATAGTTTGGGTTGTTCGCTCTGCTAAAAGTTAAACCGACCAGATCTAACAGTTGTGAATATGAAAGCAGAAACAGATCCCGTACGGATTCTTTCAAAACAATGGATCTACAGCTAGGGCAAAAAAGAAGTAAAAATATGAGGTTTGGCTCGCAGCAGGACAGCACAAGTTCGACAAGCAGGGAAATGAGTGGGATCTAAGGAGATGAGTACAGATTTATGGCGAATACTGAGAGTGACTACAAATCACAATATAAGTATCATAATCTGTTCACAAAAAACTTGCTATGGAGATGAACAACGAACAGCGGTAGGATAAGGATGACGAACCCTAGAACGGATTTAAAGCAAGAAGGGCAGGAGCCTTACCGGGATCCAAACGGATGCGGAGGGTCGCCGCGGTGCTCTGGTCCGGTCAGGTTGATGCAGCGGCCGGAGTTGAGGCAGTAGCTGACGGCGGCGGCGGAGCTCCGAAGACTGGGTCGCGAGGAAGACGAAGAAGGGGACGAAAGGGAGGAAAGGAAGATGGCCTTCAAGTCCTATTTATAAGGCGCGGCGCGCGTACCAGGCGTGCGAATCCGGGAGCCGGTGATTTCGGGAGCCCAGCCGTCGCCTTGATTATTGCGGATTTGTGCTGATGTCATATCGGTTTACAGCAGCAAGAGGAGACGACGAAACGGCGGTTCAACAGTTACTGGAAGACATTTGAAGACAGAAATTCTTATTAAGGATTGACATGAACCTGTTCAAATCAATCTGGGGCCTAATGTTGGGGATATTGCTATTTGGGCTAAACCGGCCTACAGGGCCCGGGTTAGCTCCGTCAGTGGACCCAAGATGTTAAAGCCCAAGGAGAAATAGAAGGGCCCAAGGCCTATAGTCGGTTTAGAGGTTTATGTCCGTAAACCGGCCTGAGGTAAACTTGCATTGTAAGTTAGGAATAGAGAGACCAACCCGGGCACGTTTATGAACCGGAGGTTGGGATTTTGTAGACCGACGGGCGTCACCCGTGTATATAAGGGGACGACCCGACGACGGTTTAGGGACAGAGAACAACAACTCGAGGTTTAGGCGAAGCTTATGGCTCCCTAGCCCTCCAAACACATCAATCCCATCACAACTAGACGTAGGCTCTTACCTTCATCGAAGGGGCCGAACTAGTATAACTCTGTGTCCTTGCGTCCGTTTTAACCCCTTCAAGTTAACCCGTTGCGATGGCTCCACGACTAAGTCCTTTTGCTAGGACATCTGCCGTGACAAATCCACGACACCGTACGTGCAAGAGTCGCGACTAAACAGGAGGCACGGTTGTAGGCTGAAGTGGTGGCTAGACAGAAGCAGGCCACCGAACAGAAGGAATGGATGAAGGCCAAATTCTGGAGAGGGAGAAGATCCAGGAAGACTTAGTAGTTAGTACATTGCCATATCGATGCCTATCCATATTAACCAATTGACCAACTTGGAATAATACTGACATGTCGACCCTCGTCCTTTTGTAGGGGTTACGGGCAATGTTGGCAATGATAATCAGAGGAAACCCTCCTCCTCCTCCAAAATCGTCGTGATTTGTCGACCATCGTCCTCCTCCTATGTTCTGAACTTGTTAAATAGTTGTTTCTTATGTATTATGTTTGTTGATGGATTGGGGTGAACTTGTGAACTATGTTGTCTTGAACTTGTCGGGAGCTAAGTTGTGAACTTGTTGCTATATACGACTTTAGTCCGACCGTCACTTTGAGTTATCTATATATATGTCACACCATGTACACTTGATTTGTTTTGTGATATTATGTCAACAATGTATATGTGTTGTTTGTCGATTGCAGAGACTTAGGACAAAAGAATCGGTTCAGTGTTGTACTGGCACTCTTTTCTGAGAACAACACTTGTGTTGCAAGGCTTTGCCGAGTACACATCTTTCCCGAGAACATAGGCACTCGGCAAGACATGCCACGTGCGAAAAACTGAGCACACATGAAGATGTCTGCCGAGTACATTATCGGGCCTGCTTGGCAAAAATTTACTACCTTGAAAAAAGTATTTTTGTAATTAGTTGTCGAGTACGTAATTATATAATCTCAGGAAACGTGGACGCTGTACGTCATGGATTGCGAATGGCCGTTCCACGTGGCTCGGTGATACGTCTTCAACGTATCTATAATTTTTTATTGTTCCATGCTATTACATTATGTATCATGGATGTTTTATATGCATTTATATGCTATTTTATATTATTTTTGGGACTAACCTATTAACCTAGTGCTCAATGCCAATTGCTGTTTTTTTCCTTATTATTGAGTTTGACAGAAAATCAATACCAAACAAAATAAAACTTTAAGATAATTTTTCTTGGATAATAAGACAACCATGAAGCTTCGGGAGGAGGCCAGAAGATCCATGAGGGGGCCACAAGCCTTGGGGTGCCAAATATTCCCCCTATACCAGACGGCACACCAAAAATACTTTTCCGCCACCGCAAGCTTCTGTTCCCGTGAGATCCCATCTTGGCGCTTTTTCCAGTACTCTGCTGGAGTGGGATTCGATCAGAAGGGCCTCTACACCAACCTTGTTGCCCTTTCGATGATGTGTGAGTAGTTTACCACAGACCTACGGGTTCATAGCTAGTATCTAGATGGCTTCTTCTCTCTCTTTGATCTTCAATTCAATGTTCTCCTCGAGGTTCTCACTCATAGGGAAAAGCCTAACAGTAGCGCTGGTTTTGGCCTAGCAGTAGCGCGGGGTGCCGCGCTACTAATAAGGCGCTACAGCTAAAGGTTAGCAGTAGCATGGGTCTACACACGCTACTGCTATAAGTACTTAGTAGTAGCGAGTTTTTCGTAATGCGCTACTGGGAAGTACTAGCAGCGCGCCTCTGCGCCCGCGCTACTACTATTATTGCATATTATATTTCTTTTTCATTTTATGTCGTACTCATACACCATTATACAAGTTTTCATACAATAGCAATTTAGAGATTGTTTTTACATTATAATGAGTTATTACATCACTTGGTGAAAGAACTGTGGACTAGTTTCAAGTGGATAGATCCATCCACTTGAAACTAATCCGCGGTTCTTTCACCCAATGATATAATAAGTCATCATCATCGTCATCATATCATTAACAACTTATCATCATAATGCATCATTGTCATATAACACCTCCTCATGATTATCATTTTCATCAATGAGACAACATATAGCAAGTTGGTCATTAGTCATAATCACAACTCCTCATCATCATCAACTCTAACACATTGTAGCACATAATAACACATTGTACCCAGGACCTACTCCTCTCTCATAGGACCTACTACCCTCTCTTAGGTAAAATAGCATAAAACAAGATAGGCCCTGGATCTCCATTATGGAGAATGGAGATTATCCTATCTCCAATTCTTGCGCTTCGCACAATGTTGCTTCCAAGTAGCTCCCTATTATTGACCATACATTTTTTCCAATCTTTGATTGTCATGTCTCCATAGGTTTGAGAAATCCGGAATGAACAACAGTCACTAGTAGAAAACGAGGCTTTAATCCCGGTTTGTAAGGGCCTTTAGTGCCGGTTCTGGAACCGGCACTAAAGGGTGGAGACTAAAGCCCCCCTAGTCCCGGTTCAACACGAACCGCCACTAAAGGCCCACCACGTGGCATGAGCCCGCGCTGTCGTAACACCAACCGGTACTAAAGGTTTTTTTTTTATTTTTTGGAAAGAATTTTTTATTTTTTCCCCGATTTTCAATTTTCTGAATTATTTGATGATTTAGTCCCTAATCACCCCTCATAACTGCTCAAGTGTGGATCACTCATTCCAAATCGTCTAACTTCCCGGCCGGTAACCCATCCTCTCTCTACTTCAGCCTGAGCACGCTTAACTTCCGAGTTCTATTCCCCCTAGTTTCCAAGTCTACACTTGTTGTTTTCCTGACAATAGTAAGTTGTCAATCCTATTAACCCTCAGGAGTTTAGCTTGAGCATGAAGTCACACGTTTCACCGTTTGAGTTTGAAACTATTATTCTAAAAAACAATAATTATTTAGTAACACTAATATTTCTTGAATAAGTAGTTTGACCATAGTTTGACCAGATTTGATCAAAATTAAAAAAACTAAAATAATTATTTAGTAACCCTAATATTCTGGAATAATTATTTAGTAACACTAATATTTCTTGAATAACTAGTTTGACCACAGTTTGACCAAAAATTAAAAAATAAATTGAGCATGTCTTTTTTTCCTTTTACAACTTGAGGATTCTAAAAATTTGCAAAACGGCCTACTGCGGTCAAAATCAGATGCAGATTTTTGTGGTGAACGTTTTGATATATTATACATTTTTTCTACGTCGTATGCAAAAGATATGGTCGTTTTACTTTTTCATCACACTTTTTTGCAAAACATGTCCAAAATAAAGATTTTTATATTTCCTAACTAGTAGATGTAGTAACATAACTACATCTCGAAGGATTTTAATTTTTGAAGTTTTTATCATTTTCTTTTGTTTTTTTAACTGAAAAGGTGATAAGGGGGGGGGGGTAGAGTTTGAAAATTGCCCTTCAGTCCCGGTTTGTGTCTCTAACCGGGAGTTAAACCCCTTTAGTCCGAGTTTGTGACACAAATCGGGATTATATGTTAGACATTTAGACCCAGTTTGTGTCACGAACCGGTACTAAAGGTTCGCCACGAACCGGTACTAAAGAGAGTCGCCCGCCTAGCCATTGTGTAATCGGCACTAATGGTCACATTAATGCCAGTTGAGTTACAAACCGGGACTAATGAGCTTCACATTAGGCCCTTTTTCTACTAGTGAGTGATACGTAGGATGACCTGGACGTAAGCTCATAACATCAAGGCGACCTTTCAGAAACATCAGATGGGGCACACAATCGTTCAGGATTTTCTGTTGAAAAACATAGTAATAACTTTGTAGTTAGCAATGTAGTTGAGTTTTAGAAAAATTTATGCAAAAGATGCACGGATGTCGTAATTGTAAAAAAATCTTACCATGACATCTCCATGGATGTTACCGTAGTTCAACACGTGCACTAGTGACATGTATTGACCATAATGTGCAGGAGTTTGATAATAGATATTGTAATTCTCAAGATCATTAATAAAAGAGATCAGATTATTTTTCTCCTGATAAGTTAATTCTGAGCCATCGGTGTAGTAGGTTCTGTCTACCATCTTCCACACATTCTTTGTAGAATGAAAATAAGCTATCAATGAAAATAAGCTGTCAACTCTTTTGAAATAAATAATATAAATTACTTAATAACTATGTTTGAGAAACTCACATAGCGGTAGAATTGGAAGCGTATCAACAAGGACCCAAATGTCCATATTGTCTTCGCCGATGTCAGGATCACCAAGATCCATGATGACAAGCATACCCTGATGAAAATTATACGCCTGGCAAAGTGCTTCCCAATTCTGGCAACCAAAATGGGTTACGCTCTCAGAATTATATAGATTTACATCAAAATCCATACCATGATGGGTCCTTAGGTGAATTATCTTTGTTTTTGTACTTACATGATCTTCAAAATCCATCCTCTCCAAGACATAGTGTCTTGCATGGCATGGGAGAAGCTAGTCGAATTGTAAAAGACGAAAATTACACATTGAAGAAGCAGAAGTCGTGCTTAATTACGAAAAAAACACTTGTCGCCGTTGCATGTTGTTTCAACATCGAAGGTGTCCTGGAGCTTAATGTTGAAGCACCGACCTTCTACCAGGTGAGGCCTGTCGCAAAGACCCTGGTCGTCGCCGCACCAGTCGCACTCCACCGGGAGACTTTCATTGTCCCACGACGACATGGACGATATTTCCTATGTTCATAATTCAAATATTAAACTTGTACAATTAAATATATATATATATATATATATATATATATATATATATACTACAAAAACTAAATTAGATTATTATTATTCATCAAGGGTTGACTATCGGTTTGTCGAGCCTTTTCTGACATTTGCGACCGTCGGTGATGGTCATTACTCCTCCTTCCCCTAGTGCATAACAAAGGTGTAGCACAAGGAGAAGAAGGAGAAACGACCCCCACGACAACAGTTGGGATTCTTCCTCCTCTCTCATATATGGTGGACACACTCCCTCACTGATTTTTCGACCATCGGTGATGGTCGTTATTCCTCCTTCCCCTAGTGCATAACAAAGGTCTAGCACAAGGAGAAGAAGGAAAAACGCCCCCCACGACAACAATCGGGATTCTTCTTCTCTCGTATATGGTGTAGACTATCTGCCTCAATCATTTGTTGACTGTCATGTATGGAGCCTCAACAGACATAAAGTTAACCCGAAATGTCATTTAATTATCTTTCTAGAAAATTCAGGCCACTCGATATTTCCTACAAATTCTAGCACAAGTCATGTCAAAATTCACGGAAAAATCCGGCATGAACTTTGCTAAAAAAGGACATATCGAGCGCCTGAAATTTGCCAGAACGGAAATTAATCAACACTCTGGCAAAACATAGGTCACTCGAGGTGTTACCTGCAAACATGGCTGGTCACTTGGGCAAGCACATATCCTATTTGAGCAACACAAGATATACATGTTTACATCTACATCATATGAGCATTCAAACTTGATGGTCATTGCATTTCAATGGTTGAAAATATGAACAAAAACATTGCAAAATATCTTATAGGACTCATATTGACATGGAGATTTGGTTGGTCTCACCTCGAGGTCGGAGGGGGTCGGTGACGGGGATGACGGCAGGGATGATGGGGGGCTCCTTGATTTCTGCAAAAACAAAATATAAACAAAAACTTTATTATCCTCATCTTAGGCCTTAGTGAAACCCTATAAGCTATCAACTAATCAAATGCATATGTCTTGCATAGTGCTCTCTAATTTGAGCATTCAAAATAGGAGTAGTTCTCCAATGTGAGCTTCCAATAAGCAAAACTAAATCATAAAATAAATTAGTATTCAAATTAGGATGCATTCAATAAGCAAAACTAAATCATCTCTTTCGTCCGTACATCGTCGAATATTATCACTAATACATCTCGAATAGTATCATACATATAACGTCACTAATATAGATAAAACCGTAGCGAACGACGGGTATCGGCGCGGGCGGTGGACACCCAAAGAGAAGGAATCATCGCAGGATTATAGATCAAGTGAGATCCCTGAAGAACCTGCCAGGTATTGTCAAATCTTCCCTCCAACACAACCATGTACCCACGGACGTGCTCGTCCTCCTCGTTGACACGGTGACGTACCACCTCTGCGGGGGTGAAAGCCTCCGCATCGTCACGGGCCCATGCGACCGCCACCAAAGAAGGTTCGGGTCAACGACGGGCTGGCTCCTCACCAAGCTGCGACCCCGGAAGGTATCACCTCCCAGTACCAGCCCGATGGAGAGCCTAGTTCCGGACATGGCCCCTCTGATCAAGCAAGCCTCCTCCGCCGAGTCGACGACAAGGATGCGGAATAGGCATCGTCGTCGATGCGGGAATATTTTCTTTAACTAAAAAAACAACAACAAATGTGACATGTTCAAAATATGACATGTCCACTTTCAAATGAATCAACCTAGAATTCTGTTAAATACACCTAAAACACCTAAATTCTATTAACTACACCTAATTAAAAACCTACATTTTTAACATGGTTCGATCATAACTAGGGTTCATACTACATTATTCTAAGATTAAACACCTAAAATACCTAAATTATATTAACTACGCCTAATTAAAAACCTACATTTTGAACATGGTTTGATCATAACTAGCTAGGGTTCATACTACATTATTCTAAGATTAAACACCTAAGATCATAACCTACTACATTATTCTAAGATTTAACCTACATTTTTCAACTAGCTAGGGTTCAAAATAAACTAGGGAGGAGAAGCAAGGAGGGAGGAGGAGTACCTCTCGGTGGAGGACGGCCGGCGCAGGGGGCGGCGGGGGAGGAGGGACGGCGTGGTAGGGCGGCCGACGGGGGAGGAGTTCGGCGCGGGGGAGGGTGGCCAGCGGGGGAGGAGGGTCGGCGCGGGCAAGGGCGGCCGGCAGGGGAGGACCGGCATGGGGGACGGCGGCGGGGGCGAGTGAGAGTGTGAGGGGGAGAGTGAGGACTCGCGCGGGGGAGGAAAAAATGGGGGTATAAGGCACCCATAGCAGTAGCGCGGGGCAGGGAAGAGCGCCACTGCTAAGAGCAATAGCAGTAGCGCTGGTTGTAGACTGGCGCTACTACTAAACGTAGCCTGCTGGCAACGGTATGGCAGTTATAGTAGTAGCGCTTTTTACCTGGGCCGCGCTACTGCTACTTATATAGTATTAGCGTTATTTTATAAAACGCGCTACTGGTAGGTAGCAGCAGCACTTTTTTTAACCAACGCTACTGGTAAGCTTCTGTGTATAAGATTTTCCCTAGTAGTGTCTTGGAGACCTATTCCATGTAATCTTCTTTTGCGGTGCGTTTGTTGAGATCCGATGAATTGTGCATTTCTGATCAGATTATCTATGAATATTATATGAGTCTTTTCTGAACTCTTTGATGCATGATTAAGATAGCTTTGTGTTTCTCTCCGATTTATCGATTTGGTTTGGCCAACTAGATTGATTTTTCTTGCAATGGGAGAGGTGCTTTGTGATGGGTTCAATCTTGCGGGTGTCCTCACCCAGGGACACTAGGGGTAGCGAGGCACGTATTTGTATTGTTTCCATTAAGGGTAAAAGGATGGGGTTTTTACCATATAGATTGGATCTATCCCTCTACATCATGTCATCTTGCTTAAGGCACTACTCCGTTCTTATGAACTTAATACTCTAGATGCAGGTAGGAGTCGGTCTACTTGTCACGGACGTGATGCCTATATTCATGATCATTGCCTTGGATACCGTCATAACTTTGCGCTCTTCTATCAATTGCTCAACAGTAATTTGTTTACCCACCGTATGCTTTCTTTGAGAGAGAAGCCTCTAGTGAAACCTATGATCCCCGGGTCTATTTTCTAACATATATTTTCAGATCTGTAAACCAAAAACCTAAAAATACCTTGCTGCAATTTATTTATATTTACTATATTTTGCCTTTTACTTATCTTTTATATCTATCTCTATTAGATCTCACTCTTGCAAGTGATAGTGAAGGGATTGACAACCCCTTTTTTTGCATTGTGTGCAAGTGTTTGCTAATTTGTGCAGGTGCATATATTGGGGACTTGATTGTACCTCCTACTTGATTGATACCTTGGTTCTTAACTGAGTGAAATGCTTATCTCTACTTTGTTGCATCACCTTTTCCTCTTCAAGGAAAAAATCAATGCAAGCTCAATAAGTAGCACTCGTATTTGTGCGCTAGTGTGTGCCGAGAGTCGTACTCGGCTTAGAAGTCTTTTGCAGTGATCCGTGTTACCGTACTCGGCAAAGGAAAAAGTACAGTGATTTTTCCAGTACTGAACGTGAACCACCCATACTCATACCCTGGAGGATTTTATTGTAAGGATGCTAGATATGATAGAAAAGACCCCAAAAGTACTGCTAAGGCGCTTATGCACATCCACTGCTTATACACTATCGTTGGAACTTTTGCTACATCATCATGCTGCAGTGCAGCCATAGTGTCCCTCGGGCAGCGAATGCGACGGTAGAACCTGTAAGTGAGGCGCTCCAGGAAGGAGACCTCACTCTTGCTGGAGTGGACAATGTTCATCAATGCAGCATAAAGATGCTCAGCCTCCATCAACTTCTTGCACAGATCATCCACCTGATGGAGCAGGTACCCCAACGGATAGTAGTTAATATCCCTAATTTACACATTGCATTCAACAGCTACAGCATGGATAACCATCATACAAGCCGCTTGCTCAGCTTCATGGATAGTTGCTCCTGCAGCCTCATAGTACACGTGAGGAACCCTGTCTGCTGGACCAAGGTTAACCTAAACCCCCATGATGTACAGTCCATCAAGAGCAGGCCTCCAACAGAGAACTGGTGGGGCAAGACCAAGCACTACCAAAAATTGCTCCAGAAATTGCTTGGTTGGATATCAACAAACTCCATGCCTAGATTTGACAACACATATCACATTAGAAACAAAATAAAGAGAAACAAGCATAGCTACTATCCCTATACCAGAGAACATCTCCCTAGTCCTACTATACAATCTTTACTCGTACGCCCATGACCATACTCAAACCACTTTGCTAGGCCAGGGTATTATCAAGTTAGTTTGCTCATTTAACCCACTTTGTACCCTCACTCGTCCTGCTAAACTAGGTTTATACATGATTAACTAAATTGTTTAGGTATAACGAGGCTCTGATACCACTAAAAACTGTCACCACCCAAAGGTTTGGGAATATAAAAATGACAACTGCCGAGTCCTTACGAATTTAAGCAACTCGTAACCACCCAAGGCATGAGTAGAAAACATCATATCACCAGGGTACAAAGGATGCTCTAGTTTCATGCTATTCCTTACATAGTAGCTTATACCATCAAATAGTCAAACTACTAGTAGACTAGTGTAGCCTTCCACGTGCACAAGCATTCCTGTACGGCTGCAGATTATTCTCCCACTTTTTTCAATGATTAAATAAAAGAATCCTAATATAGCACCCTGGCCTAGGTGTTGATTATTCATCATGTCCCTCTAACTCCTCACCATGCCCACCTCCCGCACACACTGCGCACATCAGAGAGAAGAGAAGAAAAATAATAGTGAGTATGTTGGGACATACTCATCAAGAATATAAGTATGCAAGAATGAGCAGGTTACAAATTAAACACACATAAGATAGAGATCGTTTGGCCCCTATTACCGCACAGGACCAAAGAAATTTACCAACTAGCGCAAGCCTATAAAAATAACCATCGTAATCTCCACCAATGGTAATACCTATCTCCTGGAATCACAATGCCGAGTCCCCTATTCGTGTGAGGCATCTTCTATCTCACAGTAGTACCGACTAAATTAGCCGCGTACCGATATTTTCAGGCATCGACCGCCCCGGGCTTTATATACCATACTTACCATGATCACGACGATGTACGTTCTTAAATTACTTGAACATTATCATTTGATCAATCTGTCAAACATTCATCAATGGTTTGCGCCATTATAATTATTGCTAGCGCATCACTTATCTTCATGTGTAAACACATTAGTGCTACTGATCAATTAGTTTATCAACATATATTAAGAGTTCGGTTAAGACTAGCCACAATGGGTAGTAACATAGAGTAGTAACATGCCCATGTTACTACTCTATGTTACTACCTCTATAGTGGGGAGTAACATATGTCTAGTAACATGTAACACTTCATTTATTAAGCTATAGACTTATCTTGCATTGATACGTGTGATGTTACTCATACTAGTAGTAACTAGCTATGTTACTACATGTCTCTCTTTCTTCATATATGTGATGTCACTATCTATGTTATTTCCATTGTGGATAGTCTAAGAAAGAAGACTGGTATGCACAGTCTTGCCTTGACGTGGTTCCTGAGTTAAATATGAGCTCCAACCTAAGCATCCTACTAACTCACATCAGCCTATTATCCTATTATTTCATGCAACTTGCAGGTGCCAACAGTAGAGACATGGACAGCTATGTGTAGTACTGGGATGTAACAGCTCCTTCGATAGTACTTGGCCATGTGAAGTGAGACGTGCATAGCTTGATTTAGTTTTGGTACTATTCAAGATTATTAGTTTGAGACGTGCAACGGCTTTGCATGCATGCTAGCTAGCCATGAGAAATATTTCTTTTCACAAGATATGTACTGTGCGACAGAATGGCTATTTACAGCCCACGGCCAATACACGAGAGCAGGACACTTGTTGCTGGTACCGCCTAAGCAAAGGTAGGTGGACTATATCGGTTTGACACAGGTCGGTTACTCAACCTTCTACACTACTCTACATTATTAGAATCGCACCCTACACCGAGTGTGCAAGGAACACTCGGCAAAGGGTCTAAAACCCTCGGCAAAGTCTTAACCGAGAGTTATACTCGGTAAAGACTACCCAGTGTACACCTCTCGGGCAAACAGAAATTTGTCGAGATTCAGAACACGGGCACTCGGCAAACTCTTTATCGAGTGTCAAACAGTGCCTCTTGGCAAAATAAAGTAACTCACAGACGGCAGATGGAGACGGAGGTTGCCACGTAGCGTCACTTTGCCGAGAGCCGCCCTCGGCAAAGCTAGCCAATAGGAGACGAACATGTGTCAAGCACCTGACATGTGAGTCCCGGAGAGCGAGCTGAGAACTAGCTTTGCCGAAAGCCACCCCCGGCAAAGAAAGTCAATAGGAAAGAGCCACCTGTCCAGCTCCTGACAGGCGGGTCCCGCAGCAGACGCCGAGAGCTGCCCTCGGCAAACATAGCCAATAGGAAAAGCCACGTGTCAAGCGCCTGATAGGTGGCTCCGACAGAATAGGCCGAGTGCCGTCTTTGCCGAGAGCCACCCTCGGCAAAGGAAGCCAATAGGAAAAAGCCATGTGTCGACCATCTGACAGCTTGATCCCACAACATACGCGGAACGGTTTCTTTGTCGAGAGTCGCGCTCAGCAAAGCCAGCCAATAGGAAATAGACACGTGGCTACCACCTGATAGTCGAGTCTGTAGTTTGCCGAGTGCCACTCTCGGCAAACCTTGTACCTTTTTCCGAGACCATGTTGCTCTCGGTAAAGGTGTCGGGCTTTACAGGTTGGTACATTCTTTCGAGAGTCCTCAAGGTTGTATGCTGCTCTAGTTCAAGAGTCTTTACCGAGAACCCTCTCGGCACAAGTTTTATTTCTGTGAGTCACTCACAGTAAAGTTTTGTCCATCAGTCTTTTTTTTCATCCCTGCAGCAAAACATATACAACATTAGTATACAGTGCATCACACATAGAACATCTCACATATAAGCATCATTGCACAAAAAAACAATAATTATCAAGAACATACCACATAAAAGCAATAGTGCATAAAAGGTGCAATAGTTGTCAATCACACTCGACTATGACAAGTTAACAAGCCTCATGATGCAATAGTTCTAAAGCACACACAAGGAAGAGTTTCAAACACAACATAACATGAAATTCACGCGGTTTTGGAGATCGGATTGGGAACATCAACATCAGAAGGCGTCATTCTGTTTGCTTCCCCAACTTCACCAACTTGAGATGGAACTACCGGAAAATTGTTCGGCCCTTGTGATGGATTGACCCAATAAGATTAATGCATATGGTAATGCCAAAAATGGTGATAGAAAGAGTTCCAACAAAACTCATAATGTTCCACTCTAGCATCGTTGGCATCTCTAGCACTGGTTTGCCCTACATGGAATAAAGATTGGTCCCATACATTGTAAAGACTTCACTAGATCATCTTGTGCCTTCAGCTTAGCCCGGTCTTCATCTCGTTCTTTCTCGGTATCATTCGGCCGGGTCTACAATATGGCAATGCAAATGTCATTCATGGTGAAATGCAAACATGCAGGATCATGAAGGATGAATGAAGAATCACTTACCTGAATTTCCTCAATAATGGCCACGGTATGTGGTACATGACGCTCTATGGTCAGATTAGAGCTAGTACTCATAGCACGGAGCGTGTTGACTCTCGGAAGGGAGGTTATGACAGAATCGACGTGAACCGCCATCCAGCCATTTGGTCTACCGCCTGCTGCGGCAATGGCTACAAGAAGGGTCAAACAGAACCACGTGAGGATCAACCTCTTGCCCGTACGTCTCCTTTAATTTTTTGGACCCACATTTCTGCCCGAGTTCCAACAGCAAACCAAATACGTTATCGTGGAAAACGAGTCTCTATCTTTGGACTGAATCAGAATCAGAAGAAAAGCAAGGCTATCCTTCGTTGCACACCTAATGGAAAGCACTGGCTAGATTTTCGATGAAGGAAGCCGTCTACTAACCGGAATACTACAGCAGAGGAAAAAACTAGGGACTTCGAAAACGAGGATAGTTTGCCAGGTAGGGATATCGTCACTAGTGCAGAACCGGGCTTTAGCGCCGGTTCGTGAGGGCCTTTAGTGTCGGTTCCACAACCGGCACTAAAGAGTGGGGACTAAAGGTCCCCCCTTTAGTACCGGTTCATCACGAACCGGCGCTAAAGTGCCACCACGTGGCACGAGCCAGGCCAGGGTGCGTGCAGGACATTAGTACCGGTTGGTAACACCAACCGATACTAAATGTTTGGGGGTGTTTTGGTATTATTTTTTATTTTTTCTTTAATTTTGTGTTTTCAATTTAATTTTGTGATTATTTTAGTTGTTAAATCAGTAGGTGAAAGTACCGCAGATTAGTTTCGACTAGATGCATGTGGATCCTAGCTAGCTAAGTGAAGTATATGCCATATCCATGTTATACTTGATCACTTAATTATAGGTGATCAAGTATAATATGGATATGGCATATACTTGATCACTTAGCTAGGATCCATCCAGCTGAAACTAATCTGCGGTTTCTTTCATAAATGATATAATAACTCATCATCATCATCATCATCATCATCATCATCATCATCATCATCATCATCATCATATTAATATTAATATAAAAACTCTTGCATCATATCATCAACAACAGTAAACTAGCTAGCTAAAAATCATCATAGTCGTCATTACCACTGTTTAATCATCATTGTCATTACCGCTATCTAATCACCACCAACACTAGCTTAAAGAAAAAACATTCACCTGTACCAGAAGCAAAGATATCATCGAGTTCAACATGGTCATGATATTATAAGCGTTCATAATTAACACCACAAAAGCAAATTACCCCTTTGAGATTAAGTTCAGGACGAAGAACACAGACATGAGAGGACAAAAGCAGTAAGAGCATGAACTAACTAAATCACTCCTGCTGCTCTCTCTCGGATAAAATAGCATAGAACATGTATAGCTCTCCTGATTCATCATACTGGAGCATGCAGATGAACCGTTCTCCTAATCGTGGGTTGCGCTTCTCATTGTTGCCCCTAGTACTTCTCTGTTGGGATCTTAACAATTTTGCTCCAATCTTTCACTATTAAGCATTAATCGCTTTTAGAAATCCTGAATGCACTCATGTGCAATGTAGGATATCTTGGCCGTAAGCTAACCATTGACATGTGACCTTTAGTCTCGATCCACTAAGGCACAACTGTCATCGGGAGTCTCTGTTGAAGAACATCGTATAGTAATTAATATTCTTAGCAATGGAAGTTTAGCAAAAAATAATGTATGCAAAAGATGCACTGAGGACAAAAAGTAAAAATCTTACCATCTTTCGTAAATAGATGTGACCGTAGTTTAATACGATCACTATCGGTCGCACGTTTTGAGTACTAACATTTCTAAGTCCAGAAAGAAAATTTGTCTTAATAGTATGAAGATCCTCAAGCCATGAAATATAATGACTTATCTCCTCGCAGTTTAGTTCAGCTCCGGGACAGTAGTAGGTCATGTCTACCAAACGCCGGACATGTTTGCTTGAATCGAAATAAGTTGTCAATGGAAATAAGTTGTCAACTATTTTTGAATAAACAATATCAAAGACATAAATATGGTTGAGAAACTCACATAATGGTAGAACTGGATGCGTCTGCACATCGACCCAGATGTCGATATTATCTTCAATATCATCTTGCGGACGAATATCAAAGGTGATTACCATATCAGGCTCAAATGCATAAGCCTTGCGTTGTGCTTGCCAAGTTTTGCATTCAAAATAGGTGTACGTGTCTGCATTGCATAATTTGACGTTGAAAGTATAACCATTCTCGGCCTTCAGGTAAACTCTCTTTACCTCCATAGTTTCCATAGCACTGAAACCTATCTTATCCAAGACAAAAATTCTTGCATGGCAGGGGATGCACTAGTAGAACAGTGAAAATTTAAAATTGTAAGTTGAAGCAAATGAAGCATATACATAAGTCATGCTTAATTACGAAAAAAGACTTTTCGTTGTGACTTACTGCATCCACTTCGAAGGTCTCATCCAGCTTGATGCTGAAGCGCTTATCATCAACAAGGAAATTTCTGTCGCACAGGCCGCGCTGATCTTCACAACATTCGCACTTAATGAAATCTTTTTCGTTGTCAGATGACATTTCCTATTAATTATATCATCAAATCTTAGATATCTACATTTTCTTACTAAAAATAAACTAGTTCTATTAATTCAACTAATTCAACTAAGAATTTACTAAAAATAAACTAGTTCTATTAATTTTCTAACTAAAATATATAAAGTAGCTATATATAGTAATATTTTAATTAAATCATCAAATCTCATATACGTAAATTTTCTTACTAAAAATAAACTAGTTCTACTAATTCAACTAGTTCAACTCCGCACATTTACTAAAAATAAACTAGTTATATTAATTCATCTAGTTCGAATAATCTCATATACCTAAATTTTCATACTAAAAATAAACTTGTTTTATTAATTTTCATAATAAAAATAAAGTAGTTATATTAATTCAACTAGTTCAAATCTCATATATATACCTAATTAATATCTAGCTAATTCATCTAAAATTGACATTAATATTTAACTTCTTTTCCGTATAATTCATCTAACATGCATTAATATTAATTCTAACACATTCTTATCTACGTAAGTCATCTAACATTAATCTAAACAACTGAAAACAGAAAATAAGTAAAAAAAAATGTGTGTGTGTGTGTGTGTGTGTACGTACGTACGAGCGGGGGGAGGCGGCGTACGGGCGGCGGCGCGAGACGGCGACGCGATGGGGGCGACGCGACGACGGGCGGCGGGCCGGGGGCGACGACGGGGACGGCGGGGATGACAATGCGAGACGGCGACGACGGGGGCGGCGGTGCGAAACGACGACGACGAGCGGCGGGGGTGACGGCGCGTGCCGGGGGCGGCGAGGGCGGCGAGCGATGGGCGACGACGCGGCGGCAGCGGCGATGTCGCGCGAAGCAGTTCAAGAAGTGGTGGTCGACGAAGCTGAACTTTTCGTAAGTGTCATATATATAGGAGGGGCCTTTAGTACCGGTTGGTGGCTCCAACCGGTACTAAAGGCCAATTTTCGCCAGGTGAAGCGGCGGGAAACGACCCCCTTTAGTACCGGTTCGTCCCACATATTAGTACCGGTTGGAGCCACCAACCGGTACTAATGGTTTAGTCCCACCTCACTGAGCGAAGGGCGGCCGCACTGGTTTATAAACCCAGCCGCGGCTGCTCCTTCGAACTTCTCTATATAGCAGGCTTCTTGGCCTAATTTCGACGCGCTGCCCTGTGAGCCTGCTGGCCCTTCTAGGCCTGTATTTGCAAATAACTAGGTCTGGTAGGCCCACTGGGCAGCGCCCCAACAAATTTTTATATAGTTTTTTTCTTTTCTGTATTATTTATTTTCGGCTATTTATTTTTGAGTAATTCTTTATATAGTTTTTGTCTTTTCTGTTTTATTTATTTTCTGCTATTTATTTTCTGTATTATTCATTTTGTAGTGATTTTCAATTTCACCGTCATTTACCTTTCTAAACAAATCGGTAAATGACTCGAAAACAACAAATGATGTCAGAACGTGTTGGAAATTGATGACGTCGCTTTGAATGATGCATACTGAATGCAAAAATAGGCTGGAGTTCAAAAAAAAAACATTGAAGTGCCCGTGTAACAAATGAGTTCTCGTCCGAAACCCTGATACTCCGAAATAGATAGTCCAGTTTATACACGAGGTGCGTCCAGTTTTCGCCGTGAGCCTCTCTACTCTTTTGCACATGCTATGCGGGTGAAATGATGAAACCATGCCAAGTTCCAACATTTTGAAACCCTGATACTCCGAAATAGATAGTCCAGTTTATACACGAGGTGCGTCCAGTTTTCGCCGTGACCCTCTCTACTCTTTTGCACATGCTATGCGGGTGAAATGATGATACCATGCCAAGTTCCAACATTTTCAGAGTTCATTTTGTAGTGATTTTAAATTTCACCATCGTTTACCTCTCTAAACAAATCGGTAAATTACTGAAAAACAACAAATGATGTCAGAACGTGTTGGAAATTGATGACGTCGCTTTGAATGATGCATACTGAACGTAAAAATAGGCTGGAGTTCAAAAAAGTTTAAAAAACATTGAAGTGCCCGTGTACCAGATGAGTTCTCGTCCGAAACCCTGATACTCCGAAACAGATAGTCCACTTTGTACACGAGGTGCGTCCACTTTTCGCCGTGACCCTATCTACTCGCACATGCTATGCGGGTGAAATGATAATACCATGCCAAGTTCCAACATTTTCAGAGTTCATTTTGTAGTGATTTTAAATTTCATTGTCATTTACCTCTCTACAAATCGGTAAATGACTGAAAACAACAAATGATATCAGAACGTGTTGGAAATTGATGACGTCGCTTTGAATGATGCATACTGAACGCAAAAATAGGCTGGAGTGCAAAAAAGTTTAAATAACATTGAAGTGCCCGTGTAACAGATGAGTTCTCGTCCGAAACCCTGATACTCCGAAACAGATAGTCCACTTTGTACACGAGGTGCATCCAGTTTTCGCCGTGACCCTCTCTACTCTTTTGCACATGCTATGCGGGTGAAATGATGATACCATGCCAAGTTCCAACATTTTCAGAGTTCATTTTGTAGTGATTTTCAATTTCACCGTCGTTTACCTCTCTAAACAAATCGGTAAATGACTTAAAAACAACAAATGATGTCAGAACGTGTTAGAAATTGATGACGTCGATTTGAACGCAAAAATAGGCTGGAATTCAAAAAAGTTTAAATAACATTGATTATCATAAAAAATACATTGATTATCAATGATCTTTTTGTGTATAATCTGAATTGTCAATATGAGTCCTCAACGGTTTAGAAACCGGTGAAGACTCATATTGCGACCACAAATTCTACACATAAAGTTCAATGAAGACTAAGTGCTTGTGATAGTTTGAGAAGTAACATATTTAAGGTGGTAAAAATCTTGCTAGGGGAGCGAGGTGGGACTAAAAACAGCCTGCCACAACATCTTTACTACCGGTTCATGCCACGAACCAGTACTAAAGGTGCTGGCCGGGCCCCATCCTATTTGGTACCGGTTCGTGGCATGAACCGGTATTAAAGGTTCTCCCCGAATCGGTACTAAAGATCTCCTCCCGCCTAGCCGTTTGAACCGGCACTAATGGAAACATTAGTGCCGGCTCAAATGCAAACCGGCACTAATGTGTCTCACATTTGACCCATTTTCTACTAGTGCATTGTTCGAATTGAAAAAAGACAGGAAAGAGAATGCCCTCTATTACCTCAGTCGTGTGCTCGTAGGAGCTGAACATGTGTACTCTCCTATCGAAAAACATTGCCTTGCACTGGTGTTAGCTGTCAAGAAGCTACGGCACTACATGATAGCACATCGGGTCACGGTGTAGTTCTGCCTATCTGACCGGGCTTTACAGCCGATCCAGTCCCTCTCCGGGTGTCTATCCACTCGTTGTCAGATATTTTGTAATCATCCGACAATTATATGAGCAAAGTATTCTGTTGCCTAGCTAGAAATTTACAGAAACGTCTTCTTCCTGGCTACAGAAGCATACGGGACTAATCTACAGGTTGACCTTTCCTAAGCAATGAACAATGCCACACCCATGCGAAAAATCAAATCAGCAAGTAAACTTCAGATACTTCTGTATATAATTGAGAAGACAATTAAGGGAGCGTTCGGTTTCTCACTGCTCCTGTAACTCCGCTCCCAGAGCGGACGAGATTGCATCTTATTTTGACGAAGCTGGCAAAACCGAGCTCCACAACTCCTCGGAGCGGATCGATTCCGAACAGGGCCTAAGTTTCCAATACATGCATGTGTTTCTAGATCACGTTAGGCAGAACAAAACCTCAAATTCACAAGGTAATAGGGAGTTTACCAGCTCCCTCCCGATTACAAACCATTCTAACTTGTCCGCAGTGCGCTATCATTTGAATCCAAAAGCATCTTTTTGCAGTTTTAATAGGGGTAACTTGAGAAGTACGGGAATTACAGAGGAACTTTAAACTAGATATGTTTATAGTTCTATAATTCTATTCAATATGATGAAAACATTAGTGTGTATAGACAGTGGTGGCTTCAGGAAATGAAGGCCGGGTATTCACCCCAAAAATTTTTTTTGCTCTAAATATAGTATAGTATGAACCAAACAACAGACCACTAGCAATATATGAACAAAACAACACTAGGATTGCTCTCCACCTCAACGGAAAGAGAAGTTGGCGTGGATGTAGAAGATAATTTTCTTGCCTTTGAAGATTTGTCCCACAATTGAAATAAGGTAACATCCTTCTTTCTCATCTACATCACAAACACATAAAACAAAGTAAAATCAGTGGCAATGTGGCATGGACCGGTAAACATTGGACAAACAAGCAATTCAAAATTTCAGTTACTTGCAACCACTGAAAAAAGCTACAGATTTGTGGGAAAACAGAGGGAAACAATACCTTCAGTAGACCGGGGGCGGAGGTGAGCGTAAGGGCCGGGGTCCGCGGAGCTGGGGAGGCCGGAGGCGGACTGGCGCCTGGCGGAGCGCCGGAGCCGCGCCGCTGCTTAAGCCGGACTGGAGGGCGAACGGGCGAGGGCTGGCCGGCAGCGGCAGGGGAGAGAGAGGCGGAGAGCCTGAGCCAGAGAGGGCCGGCCGGAGAGCGGAGGGGAGGGGACCGAGCCACCGAGGTCCGAGGGGCGAGCCGGCGAGGGAGGCAGGAGAGGGCCGGCGGAGCCGGATCTAGGGGAGGCTGAATCGGGGTCGGGGGAGGGAGCTAGCAGTTAGGTTAGGGAAGGGGATCGATTGGAGGCTGGAGCTGCTACTCGCGCGCATAACCAGACACCGAGTCTGGTCATGTGCGTAGCTGCCGTGGCATATTTCCAGATTCTACCGTATAGCGTATACATATTATATGTAGTAATTTTTTTCAACGTGAAATTCTTGGGTATTCCAGGGAAGTCCCAGGAATACCCCAGCGCCGCCACTGTGTATAGATTACTTTGATTTTGTATTGTACTACTCCCTCCGATCCAAAAATATGTCGTGGCTTTAGTTATACTTAGTCCACCCCACCTTAGTTTTCTTTCGTCCTCCGCAACTGTCCATATTGTTTCTGATACTCCCATGACTGTACATAATAATAATATGATACCACGATCTGATCATGCACCAAGCTCCAAATAGACTCGGGTGGCCATAAGGGAAACATACAGGCATTCAGATGTTGGCATGAATTGTCGAGTACAGGCTTTGGAACTCCAGGTCCTTCAAACCAAGTAGTACCTCATGAACTGCACACCACAAAAACGTAGGAAATTACAGATGAGAACTACAACTACCAAAAAACAGTGGAAAAATGAAACGAGCTAAGTTGTTGGAAAGAGATCTATCAAGGGTACGACATACCAGTTAACGAATTTCAAACCTCAGAACATAATGATAGATTTGTAGTTGTTACAATCTCAATCTGGTAGAAACAACATGGAAAATAAATGAATTGGTCCTAGTAGAAACCAGGGACGAAATTTAATTTGATAGAAGTGAGGCTTGAATCATGGTTGACCGGCCCACCACCTCATGCCGTTAGTCAGTAAGATCCATGTTCCTTCAGTGGAAACAACATCCAGTTGATTAGATCATGAAATCAATGAACAAACAAGAAATAGTATAAGTCTCGAACTATATATGATATGTTATTCAAGATGAAAGCATACCCACCTACAATCTAGGAGAGGAGGTACAATACAACTGGGTACATGTACCCCATACTATACAATACAATTGTGATTATCACTTGACACCTCTCCTAAACTGACTGTTCAACCCAACTAGTTCAGTTAGCTTTTCAGGTATCCTGGAGCTAAGTTCGCTTCTATGAGCGCGCCCGAGCAACTTTGGGTTTCAGGATTTTCAGCTCCCTCTCCATTTACTTACAATAAGGAAAAAACATGAACAAGAGTGGTGCGAACGAGTTGTTCGGAGTATGGCTGTTACCGTTTTCTTCCCTTCTTTGGACTCCTTAGTATTGGATTGTCAATCTAAGTGTTAAGATTTCAGTGCAATTTTACTCGGAAACCATTTTTCTTTAATTTTTGAGGCATTTCGATTGAAAAAATGCGACCACCACAGTTTATTCGAACTGTTTTCCTACACCCCTAATTCCTTGGGACTTTTAGCTAGAGCAACTCCTTGAGAATTTTCCTTTCAAAATTGAGTTGAGATGCTTTCATACACTCCAATTCTATAGGCTTTTTTAGCAAGAACAGAGTCCTCGGATTTTATTTTATTTTATTCTACGCGGCAACTACATCATGCAATCAATAAACCTGTCACGACAAGTTAATTAAAGAAAGATTGGAATACCCTTCCAAGAAAAGAAAAAAGAAGAGGAACAGAAAAGAAAGCGTGCTGTTTTGTTTGATGTGTTCTCGATCAGTAGTTGTATACTCTTCATAATTTCTGAAAACCTTGATGATGGTGTGTATATACATGACTGAGTAACAGAGTACATCCAGAAATTAGTGAAGTTTCACCACAAAGACGAACATTCAAGGATATACAGTATATACACATTACGACAGAAGCAAAGTATCAAACGACAATGCAGCAAGAACATACTCCTATTACCAGAATGGTAGCTGCAATGCACCAGGTCTGCTACTGCTTCTCATTGCAGGACAGTTGCCCAAAGGCGCCCCTGATCGCCGCTACGGCTGCCAGGTACTTGCTCCTCTGTTGAAGGTACCTTTCTTCTCTCACCAATCGCTGTGCTGTGTCATCTAACCCGAGTAACCATTGCTGCTCTGAGCGATCTTTGACAAACAACCGAGCGACGACTAAGGAGAAAGACTCCGGAGAATGCATCCTGCTGAGCTGCCTAGCCTGGTCTCCCATTAGTTTCCAGCTGAGCTTGTCTGAAAGCATTGTCACGTCCTTCAGGTGTCCTTCCACCTGCTGCATCAGGCAACCCAGGTTACTTGAATCAGGCGAGTCTCTGTCTTTCAGTACCTGGACTCTTGCGATGACATAGGGCTTTGTTCTGACGACCTCCAGGACACGGAACCGGTCTCCGCCGACGCACGTCAGGAAGAAGCGGTCATCGACAAGCTTATCGCACTGAACGATATGGACCATGCATCCAACATCGGCCATCCTACTGTCTTTCCTGCTGGAGTAGATGATACCAAAGCTGTGGCCTTCCTGGAGTAGTAGTGTCTGCATCATGATGCGGTATCTGAACTCAACCGTCTGCAGCTGCAGCTTCTGGCCGGGGAAAACGACCGATTGGTGCAGGAGTATGGGGATCTCAGTATTCTGATGATCCTGATGGGACTGGACAACCTCGTCGGGGCCGCCACGCGGATTGGCTCTGCATTTCAGGACTGGTGAACTCTGAAGGCGATTCTTGGTGGCGATTCTTGCTTGCGGTCTTGAGTGAGGTTTTGGCTGATAACAATAAGACTTGGAGTTGGAGGGACTGAAGCTGCAACTGTCTGGCCTTGCTAAACTGGGTGGATCTTGCAGAGTCTTAAAGGCCATGTACTTGAATTCCTCTTTCAGTGATGAGCCTGTTAAGACATATCCACAGACAAAGAAAGTGATGTCTTCTGTAACCCTCTGGCAGCAACATGAGTGCCTAGTGTCCAGTTATATGGCTACTGAGCTATCTTCAAACATCAACGAGTAAAGGAAGTCAATTTCAGATATAAACACGTGCAACAGCTAAAAAATATTAAATCGACACGCTGAAGAAAATGTTAACACTCTCATAATATGCATGTTTCCTGAAAAGGCATTAACACTCCCATAATTGCAGTGGAAAAGCTCTGCAGCAGTTACACTAGAGAGTTGGATAAAAGCTTCTGCTATTTCCAAAGAAAATCGGTCCCTATGGAGCACAAATACTACTAATCATCTGACGCAAGTTTGTAGTGGAACAGATTCAAGGTGCTTCCTAGTAGTGCTACCCCTCCCTCCCAAAATAAGTGTCGTTTATTTAGTATAATTTGATACAATTTGAGGTATTATCTAACAGAAGATAAACGAAGAAAAAGAAACTAGTACTATTAACCCTGGCTCTTAGAGACGCAGCTCGCGGCACCAGTTTGACGGACCAGGTGTGAGAGAGAAGATCCACTTGAGAAAGATAGCAGTGGATGGATAAGGCGAGGAAAACCCGCTGGATCATATCTTCATACCATAGCCAACAAAGGAGACAGAACACGCGGAGAAGAAAGCGATCAGCATGCAGGAAGGAAGGGATGCAGCGCCGCCGTTTACCTTTTATGGCCTGGAAAGTTTCCAGGAGGAGCAGAGCAGCAGATCGGGGTCGGAGAGCAGCAGGGGAGGCGGCCGGCAGAGGGGGGAAGAGGATAGAGTGATAGAGCCTGCCACTTATATCAACTGAATATGTTGTTTATAAGTGGATTGCGAAAGCCCATTAGATCTAACCAATCTACTAGACCGGGGTGGGTGGTGGCCCCCACGCCGCACCTAACTGCCTGGCAGGTCGTTTGATTAAATTGTTATACTCCTTCCGTTCCACGACATGGTGCCTATAGATTTTTTGAAAAGCCAAGCATCACAAATTTTGATTAAATTTATGAAGAAAAACTATTTACATCTAGAATGTCAAACTTATATAATTAAATTCGTTATAAGATTAAGTTTCTTACTTTATATATTTGATATTGTAGATATAAACAGGTATTTCTATAAACATGGTTAAATTTATAAAATACAACATCTCAAAAGATCTATACGCACTACATTATAATAAACATTGTCAAATTTAATAAAGTTCGACGTCTTAAAAAATTTATGCGCACTACATTATAATAAAATTGATCAATTTTAATAAAGTTCGACTTCTCAAAAAATCTACACGCACTACATTATAATAAACTTGGTCAAATTTTCAAAAATTCGGCTTCTCAAAAAATCTATACACACTACATTATAAAATGGGGAGTACTCACCCTGAGATGATTGAGTTGATGCCGCCAAAATGCCCATATCACCATTTGTTTATCATGTAGCACCCCAACGCAACAGACAGCGCTTGTTATACATAACTTCAAGTAGGTAGCTAGCAGCAAGCGAACAACAGTGCGCCGCACATTGTTTGCATCGTACAGCTAGAGCTGGCACGCCCTTTTCTTGTGGATAAAGAGGTCTAGGGAGGGGGATCTGGACCGGAGTGCAGTCTTGCACTTGTCTCCTCGTCGGGACATGATTCAGATAAGATTAGCCAAGGCGGCATCACTTGCCGCACACGCACACGCTTGATCTTTCTTAGCCATCGTGCGTGCGTGGCTCTAACAAGAAACGGTTGATGGATGAGCCAAGAATTGGACATGACCATACTTAAAACCACTCGAATGGTTGCAGGTTTGACCACCAGACTGAATTTCTCATCATAATCTACCCCCTTCTTGTTGTGTAAACATGCGAACGACCCATCTGGTTGTGTACCGCATCAAGGATCCATCCTTATTGAATTTCTGGCAAAAAAAATCCACTTCCTAGTGAAGGCATTTACACTTGTAGGCCTAGGAACCAATGACCAAGTCAACTATCATTGCTTGTCGCCAATGGGGATCTTTGAGAGCAGACTGGTAGGTAGAAGGGATAGGAGATGTGGGTGACGATAGCAACAAGGATTAATCTACGGAGCCACTACTAGGGAAAAGGCTAGCAGCAGCGCGGGTTTTAGGCCTATCAGCAGCGCGGGTGCCCGCGCTACCAATAGGGCGCTACAGCTAACTCTTAGTAGTAGCGCTGCCTGTACCCGCGCTACTGCTATTTACCATAGCAACAGCGGTTTTCAGGAACGCGCTGCTATTATTTAGCTGTAGCGATTTCCCGGTCCAGTGCTACTGTTATATCTTTCACCATTTCCCATTTCCGGCTTCGATAAACTGCAATTTCCAGATACTAGGTACTACTAGATATCAATTTCATAAAGCATTATAGGTACTAGGTAGTACTCCCTCGGTTCGAAATTACTCGTCGTGGTTTTAGTTCAAATTTGAACTCAAACCACGACGAGTAATTTGGAACCGAGGGAGTACTGGATAACAATTTCATATATACTCAACATGCATCCTCAAGCAGTACAAGGTGACATCGACGACAATCATCATATTTAGTTCTATATGATATCGACGACAATCATCATATGTAGTTCTACATGATATCGACGACGATCATCATATGTAGTTCTAGATGATATAGCCACACACACATATGTAGTTCTAGATGATATCGACGACGTCATCATCCTCAAGCCTGGGCGGTGGGTGTTCCTGATAGTAATTAGGATGGTCTGTCCAGCACGAAGATTCTTGCCAACGAGGAATCTCTTCCACCCAACCGAGTTCAAGTGTGTGCGACCATCTGTGCCAATGCGGTAAGTACATGTGGTGACGGAGCCCCTTGCGGTAAAGCGTAGTCCAACTGAGCCTTCTTCATCAGGCTCGATACCAAAACTCACAGATAGGTTCTTTGGCAATCTCTGAATAAGGAAAACATATCAATTAATAAATAGCCTCACACATACTCTTGCAAATATATTTCTATTAAGTCTAGATTTCTACACTATCAAAAGACACAGTTCTACACTAAGCATATAATCGGATAATTTGCATTTGTAAGTATAACAATAAGCATATCATCGGATTCACTAAGCATATAATTGGACTCTACACTAAGCACATCATCAGATTCACTAAGCATATCATTGGATTCACTAAGCAGTACGTATAACATACCATTTCATGCCGATCGATCATGGTACTTGTCAGGCGGGTCATGAATGGCACCCCGACAAAGTCATCACGTGGCGGAATTATGTCCTATAGGTTGCACACCTCCTCCTCGCTCAGCCTCATTCTTTGAGCTATGATGGCTTCATGAAGTGGGTTCTCATCATCTTCATTGAGTGGGTCCTCATTATCTTCATCATCTTCCACCAGGTTGATATAAATGACAACCAGCTTGGGTCTTTCTGCTCTGAAGGAGCATCTGATCAACTCACCACCAATAAGACGCATGCGAGCGAGGAAACGGGCCCATCCATCTCCTCCAATCTGCGACATATTGCGTCCTTTCTCGACCTCCATGGTGTACGGCCCCCCAGGAGCCTCAAATGTCACAGTGTCTCCTGTCAGCTTGTTGAATTTCAACCTCACATTGCATGGGACGATATGTGTAAGAAAAGCAGAATGACACAATGCAGTAATGCCAACACTAAAAATAAAATAGTTGTTACATTTCATCTAATTTCTTACCGCCGCATGACGAAAACTCGGATGGAAGTAGATGCCGAACAGCTTGCCAGTTGCAAGGCTGCTGGCGCACCTTGACTTGCATAGTCGACATAGTGGTGCTGGTGGTGGCGCCATTTTCCTAAAGCAATATGACCAAAGGATTAACGATTCACTTCACAGGAAACAAGTGGCAAATTTAACTAAATTGGCACCTACATTTTGCCAAAAAATAACTTATTACAAAAAAACTAGCCTACTAAATCAACTAAATCAAAATGTTCTAAATCAACTAGCCTACTAAATCAACTAAATCAACTAGCCTACTAAATAAACTAAATCAAAATGTTCTAAATCAACTAGCCTACGAAATAAACTAAATCAAAATGTTCTAAATCAACTAAACCAACTTGCCTACTAAATCAACTGAATCATATCAACTAAATCGACTAAATCAACTAGCATACTAAATCAACTGGCATACTAAATCCACTAGCATACTAAATCAACTAAATTAAAATGTTCTAAATCAACTAAATCAACTAGCCTACTAAATCAACTGAACTAAATCAACTAAATCAAAATGTTACATATGAAAGCCTACTAAATCAAAATGTATCAGGAAGGATGGACAAGGAGGGGCGACTCGAGGAGGGAGAAGATAGTAGGATGGAGGAGGAAGGCGGAGCGAGGAGGGGCCGGCCGGCGGCGAGTGGAGGGAGGACGGATCGAGGAGGAAGGCGGAGCGAGGAGGGGGCGGCCAGCGTCGAGTGGAGGGAGGACGGAGGAGGAGGCCGGTATCGAGTCCAGCGAGGAGGATGAGGCGACAGCGGCGCAGATCAGGGGAGGGGCGACGGGGGAGGACTGGCGGCGCGGGGGGTGAGGAGGAGACCGTTGAGTGTGTGTGTGAGTGTGATCTGTGGATGAGGCTAGTGAGGGGGGAGATGGAATGGCATAGCAGTAGCGCGCTATAGGTAAACACGCTGCTACGTTGCGTAGCAGTAGCGCTCTTTATTTTAACGCGCTGCTGCTATAACTGGCCTCGCGGCGGCGTCGTGGGAATTTTAACAGTAGCGCTTCTTGGAGCGCACACGCTACTGATAAACTTGTTTCAGCAGCGAGTTTCTATGTCCCGCGCTACTGCTACTTAGCAGCAGCGCTTGATTTTAAAGCGCGCTGCTGGTAAGATTCTGTGTATAGGCTTTTCCCTAGTAGTGGGCATAAAATATCCTTGTTTGGCATGGGTGGACATCTTGTGGGTGTTCCTGGGTGGCTCTACGGGAATTGCATGGCGAGGCAAATGTGGCGAAGGAGTAGAGGGCAGGGCGGAAATCAAGAATGACTGGGTAGGGTTGTGGCCAGCAGATCAGTGCGGTCAGGCATGTAAACGGAGGACATTCTGGACGCATGCAATTGGGCATGGAAACGGAGGAATATCCCGACAGATCTAGGACAGGGGAGACAGACGTGTGGATCGAGAGCGGGCTGGTCTCCTGGGCGGTCTTGCGACAGATGGAGCGACGCGTGGACGAAGTCGGCAGTTGGGCTAATGGTGGGTGGGAGATGATTGGTGCGGACGTAGCTGGGGAACCGGGGTAGGGCTCGTACGTGATTGGGATGGTGATGGGATCCGGGAGGATCATGGTAGATGGGATAGGAGTTAGCTGATCCGGTGCAATGGGAAGGTGCGTGGTTGACGATGTGGGTGGGGTATAGGAAAACATTTTTTCATCAAAGATAACATGCCGAGAGACGATTACCCATCACGAGAGTCAAAACACCTATAGCTCTTGTATTTGAGAAGGTAGGCAAGGAAAATGCATGGAGTGGAATGAAGCTGATATTTGTCAGAATGACAATGTTAAGAGGTTGGTTGCGGTGTGGAGGGCCTCTACGCAAAAGAGCAGATGGAGGTTCGTGTAGAAGTAATGTTTGAATGACATCATTGGTGGTACGGATCATAAGTTCTACTTTGCCATTTTTGGATAAGATGCGGGGGCAAGAGAAGCGATAAGCGACACCGTTAATTGAGAAAAATGTAGAGTGAAGAGTTGATAAACTCAGCACCATTATCACATTGCATGCTTCATATAGTAAAATTGTATTTGCGTGTGAACAAAAGAGAAGAAATGTAGTAGGGTGGTGGCCGTGTTGGATTTTTGGTGTAAAGAAAATGACCAAGAAAAATGAGTGTAGTCATCGAGAATAATAAGATAGTATTGAAAACCAGAAAAGCTTACAATCGGAGAGGTCCACATGTCAAAGTGAATTAAGTCAAATGGTTCAAAGGAATTGCTAAATGAGGAAGGAAAAGAGAGGCAGAATTGGTGGCCTAATTGATAGGTGGTACATGCAGTATGTGGGTTTTATTACACGATGAAAGAAAATCTCTAGCTTAGATAGAAAGAGATTGGGTGTTTGGGTGACCAAGCTGTCACTACTGTAGAAATGCCAAGCAGTGGCGGGCATCAAAAACCCAATAGTGACAGGCAAGCCTCCTTGAGCCACCAGCGACTGACCTCCCGCCACTACTAAAGTGACAGTAGCGACGGGCGCTGTAAATTACCCGCCAATGTAATCAATCTCGTAATAGTGGCCGGCGGCCGTGTCAATGGCAGGCATGTTGTAATGCTTGCCATTGCTATGTAAAGTATGTGCGGCAGACTTTACTAGCGACCACTGCTGATTGCTACCCAAGGCTAGAATAAAAAAAAGCTGCCATGGCACCATATATGCTACCACGGCGGCATTAGCTGATGCAAATAGAGAGCCATTCTTAATAAATGGGGGCAAATGAGGAATAAATCTAGTGGTGATAACTCAGAATAAAGAAGGAGAAGTACGTTAAGAATAAACGAGTAACACAAAATACATCGTCATCAAATATAGTTTACTGATGAAGTTAAACAACATAGTTAATAGACCAAATATGTTTAGTCACGGTTGCAGTTGTGCCCACTACAATAAGCTAGGTAAGGCTTTTTTGTTGGTTGAACTCATCTTCTTCGGTGTTATTATAGAATAGGCCGGACGACGAGCGGACCTCCTTGTTTATGATGTATACTGTCTCAACAGGTGAAGGAGCCATGAATCCGAACTAACTGCTGGGAGGCGTTGGTGGTAGATTGGTGCAGTGATGAGTGCACTACTGCAGGATGCTGCTAACGCACACATGAAACAGAGACCCTTCGACGAAACTATGTGCGATGCATGAATCAGAAACATTATTGTAATAAAACTATCATCAATAAGACGAACAGTGTGCAATGGTGAAAACGTCAAGCACGATTCAGATTAGAGTTGCGTGTGCGATACATGGCGTATAGTTTATCCATACAAATCGTTGCGATGAGCTAGAACAACATAAACATTCAGCCAGATCAAGGCGTGTGCGATATACGGCATACAGTTCATTCGGATGAACTGTTTGCGATTAGCAAACATAACAGAAACGGTCAGGCAGATCAAGGTGTGTGCGACAGATGGCATACAGTTCACTCAGATGAACTATTAGCGATCAACCATAAGACCACAAATGGTTCGTCTTAACAAGATGTGTGTGATACTCGGCAAACAGACCCATAATCAGAAATGTGTGGGAAGACAGATAATAACACAGACAATTCCTCCTAATAAGTCGTGTATGTTGTGCGCAAACGATTGCTGGTATATAATTGTCAGCGACTGATGAAATCATCATCAACGGGTTCCTTAGATTAGTCCATGTGCGAAGTGATTTGCTCAATCTCCACAACATCTACACTCTCTGTACAAAATAATATTCTTTAGTGTGAATAGTGTGCTCTGTTGGGCACACGAGTATATGGATCACACCCGTGTGCAAGCAGTGTGCGCGCACCCGTCGTGCTTGCTCGTGCTTCCTTATATGCTAAGGTTTCATTAATTGATGGTGATTTATGAACACGCCACCGTTTTCCGCCATTTCTCCATTAGTTTCCCGCCGCCACCCAGCGATTGTGCATAAGCCTAGGCGGCGCGCAACACACTGAGGCACAAGGGCATCCTATAACCCCTCTAACTACCTTTTCTAAGCATGCCAACCAACCGAAAGCGCCGCCTCCGCCATCAACCTCCTCGATGAGGAAACCGAGCTGGCGCCACGGCCCGTCGAGGCCGAGGGCGTTCTCGGCAACTGCGCGTTATCGTCGGGGTTGAGCAAGGTTCACTACACCATGACACTACAAAGGCGACTTGCATCTGTTGGTATAGGTGATAATTGCCGACACTTTTGTTGTCCCAAACTGGACCGACACACAGTATGTTAGAAGTTACATAAGCTCATGACATATTATCCATCCGCAAAGATCCACAGGAGCACCGACGTCATTTTTGTCAGTAGATGGAGTTTTTAGCGATTGTCAGTGTGTCGCCGTTTCATGGGGACACTAAATGTGTCGGCGTTGTACGCCTCAGCCCACACCAAAAAAATATGGTGCGAAAAGAGAGCCATGCGCGCGCCATGCGAGCAAAAAAAGGCAAAGATAATAAAAAACCTTCGACCCCAAATCCCCAATCCCCAATCTCACACCTCTCTCTCTCAGCCCTCGACCTAAACCTAACTGACCTGCAGCGCCGCCCCGACCCACTGCGCCGCCTCCCTGACCAGCGCCGCCTCCCCGACCCACTACACCGCCGCCCGTCCACTGGCCCTCCCTCTCGCCACATCCCTCTAGCCCGCTGTGCACCACCCTTCCAGGAGCTGCAGCAACACTATCAACCACCACCGGCAAGGAGAAGCAGCAGCAGCGCGTCCACCTCGCCGAGGAGCAGCAACACGGTCAACCACTACCGACAAGGAGAAGCAGCCCATCAGCCGCCAAGGATCCACCTCCACGGTCGACCTCCATTCCTGCTACTTTCCTCTGCCCCGCCTACAGAATTCAAGATGTGATTCAGCTCCCTTCTGCAATTACTAATGGCATGATTGAAGAATGCTTGCGTGAATGACCTGATTGGGTGACTTGCATGATATTCTTTCAGTTTTAGTTTTTTGTTGTTCATTTTGTATTTCAAGTAGTTGCAGATTTGGTTGTGTGAACCCTACTTAGTGTGATCTGTTTTTATGTAGTTGCAGATAGATCTCTCTTGCATTAACATGATTATGTGCATCCGGCCTGTTTTAGAAGCTCAATGCCCCTATTTTAAGTTTATGTCTATTTGATATGTATGTTCATAGTGAATGCCAATTTTTGTGGCAACATCGATACTCTGAGTATACATTTCACTTAGTAGTCTGTGAATTACTTGTGAAGGTGCAACCACCATGGACAAAGGTGGATGGATGAGCCTAGGTACAACACAATTTTTTAGCGTTTATAGGGTACTAAGCAATTATTTAACTACATCTCACCTGATCCATATGCATATTTATATAACATGTAGGCACGCAAAGATGTATTTGGAAGGGGTGGAAAAATTCTTAAGCTTTGCATTTAGTAATTCATCCAGAAACAAAATATTATGTCCTTGTAAGAACTGTTCAAACTCATTTTGGAATGAAGAAAGAGAGGTGCGTGAGCATCTTCTGTGTGATGGGTTTCTCCGTGGGTATAAAACTTGGATTTTTCACAGAGACGCTAGTTCTTCTTTCTTGAATGTTCCTGACGCTCATGAGAATGAGGTTAAGGAGGAGTCGCCTGAAGAGGATGACATTTCTGATTTGCATTGAGACTTAGGGGGCGGTATAGATAAGGAGGGCATTTCGAAGATGACGCAGTTTCTGAGCAGACTGATGCATATATAGACGCTCTTAAAAAGTTGAAAAATGACTCTAGTCTAGAGCTATATCCTAAGTGTAATAAGTTCTCAAAACTGTGTTTCATAATTAGACTACTTCATGTCAAATTGCTTGGTGGATGGTCAGATAAAAGTTTTGGGAGGAAACATTGGGAGGAAAGGTGAGAGCTCTTATAGAACTTAAAAGGAATGAAGCATTGGGAGGAAACAATAATCCCACTGAGAAAGGTTCATCACAACCATCCAAGAAAAGGAAAAAGGTTGTTTACTTCTCATTGTTTACATTCAATGTACTTCTCATTGTTCACAAGCATTGGATGAAGCATTTTATACCACCATCTTTCACACATATTTATGTTTTTTCCTAGACAAATAAATGCACAAGTGAAGTTACAAATGGAGGGCGTAATCTACGTTCCCAGTCAAGGTTAAACCATGATGTTGAAGATCCAAATAATGAACTCATAGGACATGGCTTAGATGACATTCAATGTATTCTAGTGCTGCTCCATGGTTCTCATTTCTCACTAAACTTGTTCATTTCCTGCACTAAACTTGTTCATTTCCTACACACATCAGAGTTATGAGTGCAGATTTGCACTTCAGATTTATGTCCTGATATTTGCATTAGAACTTTTTTGAGTGTGACCATGTATTTAGATTTATGACTTCAGATTCTCACTCATTCCTTTTGCATTGTAAAGCAAATGCTTCAGTTGTGACTGTACAACAAAAAAAATAAGAGAGGAAGGGATCCCACTGAATTAAGGAAGATATATGATAGAGACCAACCAAAACAAAAGGTTGAACTAAATGAGTTTGGTCAGCCCGTTGGTAGCAATGGTAAAACATTTGCTAATTTCATTGGAACATTGGTAAGGAAGCAATTGTTGGTGCTAATTGAGGACTGGAGATATGTTGATCCCGAGTTAAATTTAAAGCTATCAGATGACATAAAGGTAGTTCAGATTGTCAAAATATTTTTTCCTATAGTCTCTATTTTTGCCAGCTTGCTTTCATTAAATGGCTTCTTTTTCATGTGTGTCGAGTCATATTTTGAGGTGGATGAAGCTGCTTTCGATTACTTTATGACCGCAATTGCAAAGAAGCAGAGAGAATTTAAGTCAGACCTAAAAGGAGAAGTTTGATGCCACATTGACAGATGAGGAACTTATGGGAAGACGTGATGAAAGAATTCAAAAGGACGATTGGATACAACTTATCGATCAGTGTAGAAAATCAGAATCTGAGGTAAGGCACAAACTGTTTTACTTTGGGTTAGAATTGAACTAATGTCTTCATGTTGTGTCGTGGATTTGTCACGGCAGATGCCCTAGCGAAAGGACTTAGTCGTGGAGCCATCGCAACGGGTTAACTTGAAGGGGTTAAAAGCGGACGCAAGGACACGGTGTTTATACTAGTTCGGCCCCTTCGATGAAGGTAAAAGCCTACGTCTAGTTGTGATGGGATTGATGTGTTTCGAGGGCTAGGGAGCGATAAGCTTCGCCTAAACCTCAAGTTGTTGTTCTCTGTCTTTAAACCGCCGTCGGGTCGTCCCCTTATATACACGGGTGACGCCCGTCGGTCCACAAAGTCCCAACCTCCGGTTCATAAACGTGCCCGGGTTGGTCTCTCTATTCCTAACTTACAATGCAAGTTTACCTCAGGCCGGTTTACGGCCGTAAACCTCTAAACCGATTATAGGCCTTGGGCCCTTCTATTTCTCCTTGGGCTTTAACATCTTGGGTCCATTGACGGAGCTAACCCGGGCCCTGTAGGCCGGTTTACCCCAAATAGCAATATCCCCAACATTAGGCCCCAGATTGATTTGAA
This sequence comes from Aegilops umbellulata, assembly GCA_032464435.1. NCBI lineage: Eukaryota > Viridiplantae > Streptophyta > Magnoliopsida > Poales > Poaceae > Aegilops > Aegilops umbellulata. The sequence goes on along the minus strand of CP136059.1, from coordinate 355,180,954 downwards.
CAGGTTCATGTCAATCCTTAATAAGAATTTCTGTCTTCAAATGTCTTCCAGTAACTGTTAAACCGCCGTTTCTTCGTCTCCTCTTGCTGCGGTAAACCAATATGACGTCAGCGCAAAGTTACCGCCTCTTTTTGCTAATCCGCAATAATCAGGGCGACGGCTGGGCTCCCGAAATCACCGGCCCCTGGATTCGCGCGCCTGGCACGCGCGCCGCGCCTTATAAATAGGACTTGAAGGCCATCTTCCTTTCCTCCCTTTCGTCCCCTTCTTCGTCTTCCTCGCGACCCAGACCTCGGAGCTCCGCCGCCGCCGTCAGCTACTGCATCAACTCCGGCCGCTGCATCAACCTGACCGGACCAGAGTACCGCGGCGACCCTCCACATCTGTTTGGATCCCGGTAAGGCTCCTGTTCTTCTTGCTTTAGATCTGTTCTAGGGTTCGTCATCCTGCTACTGTTCCTTGTTCATCTCCATAGCAGCTTTTGCGAACAGATTATGATACTTATATTGTGATTTGTTGTCACTCTCAATATTCGCCATAAATCTGCACTCATCTCCTTAGATCCCACTCATTTCCCTGCTTGTCGAACTTATGCTGGTCAGGTTATGAGCCAAACCTCATATTTTTACTTCTTTTTTTTTGCCCTAACTGTAGATCCATTGTTTTGAAAGAATCCGTACGGGATCTGTTTCTGCTTTCATATTCACAACTGTTAGATCTGGTCGGTTTAACTTTTAGCAGAGCGAACAACCCAAACCATATATCCATTAGTCCCCTCAATGAACCGCCAGATGATATCATTGTAGCTACCTTCATTCTCTATAAGAGCATCTTCGGTTTACAATCACACCTGTTCTCAAACCGGAATACCTTTGTCTTGTAGATTTCCTTATGGCAAAACAGGTGTACGAATGCAACTGGGTTCCCTCTCGCATCACCGAGACCCAATTAAATAACTTAGTTCTGACTGGCGCCTTGAGTAGCAAAAATGCCATCCATTGGAGGGTTCCAGGGGATGAATGTCCTCCTACCCCACAGGAAGGAGAAGTGGTGGTGTTTGCGGATCACCTGGCCCGGGGTTTTAATCCACCCGGTTCAAAATTTTATCGGGACGTCCTGGCTAATTTTAAGTTGCGCCCACAAGATGTTGGTCCAAACTCAGTCACGAATATCTGCCATTTTCAAGTGCTTTGTGAGGTGTACTTCCAGGAGGAACCTACTGTAGAGCTGTTCCGAGACTGTTTTCATTTGAACCGACGTACTGAATTCACCGACGGCCCTAATATGGAACTGGGTGGTATGGCGATTCAAAAGAGGAAAGAAGTGACTTATCCTCACGCCAAGTTGCATAGTCATCCACAAGAATGGAATCACACTTGGTTCTATTGCAAGGATACTTCCCCTGCTGAAGAAAATCCTCTGCCTGGCTTCCGTCCAGAGAGACTTAGCAATACACACCCCTTCCCCCCAAGGCTAACCGCCAAAGAGAGGAGTAAGTATGCCCCTCAGCTGTCCAAGCTCAGAGCCTTCATGGCTAACGGTTTAACGGGGGTAGATCTTGCCCGTTGCTGGATTTCATGGAGCATCCTGCCCCTTAGCATCCGCTCCGGTTTAATGTGCCAGTACACGGGCCGGGTTGATGATCCTTTGAGGCACTGCAACATTCAGCTGACGGAAGACGAAGTTACTGAAGCTGTGAAAAAGATGCTGAATGAACCGGAATATGTTTGCGCCCGAACCGGCCTGCTTCCCTTTTGTGCTACAAACAAACCACCTGCTGTAAGCATATCACCTCTGTTTGCTATAGAATTTATGATCTCCTTATGTACATATTGTTAACTCCAGTCCTTTCTGAGACAGGGAGATGATCCGTTTTGGAGCAAGAAGTTTCAAGAGCCGACAGAAAAGGTAACCCGACCCAAAACAAGGGTGAAGAAGCCCGCTCAGAAGAAAAGGAACACCGCTTCCTCTACCCCGGATTTAGAGGAGGATGATGTGGGTAATCCGGACCTTGAGGTAGACCTCGATTCAGTTGGCTTACTTTTTATACGTCTTATTGATGATGATATTTGTCAGGACGACACAGAAGCGAGTAATGCTGAAGGCCCAGAGGTAACTATTCTTTCTTCTGATGCAGTTCCTTTGCCTTTGAAAAAACCTCGCCAAGCAAACCGGAAAATTAAATTTTCTCATCCTCTTGCTTACTTGGATCCCAAATTTCTTGTGAAGACCCAGCAACATGAAGCTCGACGCACCACTCGGCATAGCGGCCAGGTAGTTACCTCCGCCGGTTTACCGAACAGCCCGGTTCGGAAACGCCGCTCAGAGGTCTCCGATTTATGCGCTAGCTTTCCTCCTAAAGGAAGTTTAATTCGTCAGCCTCTTAATCCATCTGACTCCGATTATCAGGTCACTTCCCATTCATCTTCTGGTGAATCTTCAGCCACTCAACTGCCACCGCTAAAGACAGTTATTGGGTAAGTTGGACCGATCACAACATATTTCTATATGGGTTTCTTAATCCATCTTACACCGTTCTTTCAATCTTTGGGTCTTTCCCAGGGCTAAACCTAGACCGAGCAAGAAGGCTCGTCTGGATAATCCGGCCGAAGGAACTGCCGCTCCTGAACCGGAGAGAACTCCTGGTGCTGATGCCCTAGTTCGTGAAGACATTCAGAATTATCTACCTCCACAAGATGACGCCTATGCTGAAGAAAGGCCTACCAATCCTGCCAGCCGTACTGATCAGCCTGCCAGTCCTGTTCGGGTTGAGGAATCCATCCCCCCTTCTGGAACTGTTGATAAACCGACAGTGCCAATGCAGAGCAGCGACTCCAAAGATGATGATGTTGTGATTACCGGCATTGGTCGCTCTGAACCGGGGAACTCTGCTACTTTAGCCAAGCATACTGCCAAGGAAGAAATCTCGGCCATAAAGGGCAAATGGGACGTTGATTCCTCAACGTACGCCGCTTTAAGCGCCCAAGATCTTTATTCTGGGTACCTGAACTGACTGTACACCAGTCGCGATTATGAAGCTGGTATGATCAGGATGATGAAAGAAAAACTTGAGGTAACTCTCTTGTGCTTCATTCTGTTGCAACCTAGCTTCTCAATTTTTTCCAATCCAAGATGGTAATCCGAATCATGCTGCCTTGACAACTAAGGCCCGGTTTAAAAACCCAGGGCTTCAACATAGGTCGTTAACCAGAAAACATCATCAAATAACCATTAGCCCCCAAGTACCATGTTTAAATACTTGTATTAATCCTGGGACTTTTGTAATGGAAAACATGCGTTAAGATCAAGTATGCATTAGCCCCCAAGTATCGAGCACATAACTTGCTTGTGTGGTTGATACTTCCAAACCGTGCAATATTTTCTGAACACTGCTGACGACCTGCTGCAGGGGGATCTGAAGACCAAAGAGAAACAAGTCTCGGACCTTCAGGAAATCCTAAAAACCCAGCAGGCTGAAACTGCAAAAGCGAAGGAAGAATTGACCAATGCCTTAACCGTTATGGAACAGCTGAAAGAAAGCCGCAAAAAGGAACAAGCTGATTGGGCTACTGAAAAGGCTCTTTTGACGAAAAGGGCTGAAAATGCCGAAGCTGCTCTCAAACCGGTGGTTGATGAATTATCCACCGTAAAGCGACAAATACACTCCATGACCTCTGCCGTCTTTGGTAAATTTCTTTCGATGCCCTTCTTCCAATTTGCACCTTGTCTGCTATATCCTATGTCCGGTTTGTAATCCATCTTGAAACACTGCAGGCACACGTATTGGACACTTGGGTTCTGATGTGCGGATGAAACTCAAAGCTGCCTATACTTTGATTGAACAGTTGTACACCGGAGCACAGAGAGCTATCACCACTGCATCGCATAACAACCCTGCACCGTCTCTGATTCAAGACACGTTAAAAAGGTTATCCATGCTTCCAGCCCGGATTGAAGAATTAAAAAGATCAGCTGCTCGAACCGGAGCCATCACTGCCTTGATCCGGGCCAAAGCGTGGGTACCAGATTTTGATCCTGTCGAAGCGGCCCAAGGATACCCCAGCTTGAAAGAAGACGGTTCAGATTTCGGCGAAAATGACTTGAGGGCGATAAACCGGGCGGTGCGCCCCCTAGCTTGTCAATTGGCTGAAGAAGCAGATCTGACACATTATCAGGCCCAATATGATAACCAGAACAAGCGAGTAGCTGCCCCGGTCCCTGAAGCAGAAAACCTTATTCCTCCAATCCGTAAGCATACCTACGCCCCTGACATTGAACCGTCTTTGCTGATTCATGAAGAAGCTGTCTTTCAAGCGCTAATGGGAATCGACTGGACCACTGCTGATTTCCAGCCAATGGGTAGCCAAGAGAAAGCTGAAGCGGCGCAAGATGATCCACAGCCTTCGAACCGAGGCGGCGAACAGGCGTAATCAATGCTCCGGTTCACCTTAATTGGTGACGTTTTAATCCGTCAAAAAACAATATATTCAGGCACTACGCTGCCGTGTAATAAGATAGTTAATACCTCTGCCTTTGAATGCGCCTTTGTGCACGGGTACTGATGCCCTTGCCATGACTTTTTCCAACTTGTGTTTCTTGTCTTTACTGGGTACAAAGGACGGTCTTTCGACCATACGAACCGTGCTGCGCCTTTGCCAAACCGGGCAACTTGCCTCCGGGTTAAAAAATGGACCAGGCTGTGTCAGCTGAATCGGTTTAAAAGTACTTGTCGTTCCGAAGAACAAAAAAAACACCGCAAGAAGGAAGATAACAAACAACCAAATACGTGAGAAGAACGCAATAATAAAACGCATGCAAAGGGTGGTTGCTATGAACCGTTCAGAAGGCGTTACCATCGTCAAGACAAAAAACCAAGCCCCCAAGGGGTGTAACTACGGTTTAAGTCGACTAGGTTCCTAACTGAATCGTGGCAAATATGCCGGTCAAATGGCATTGCATTGGTTCGGATTCGACCAAGCCCCCAAGTGACTCAGTGGCCTAGGGCCGATCAAGTGGCATTGCATTGGTTCGGATACGACCAAGCCCCCAAATGACTTATTGGCTGTTTAAAAGCTGATCAGAAGGCATTACCATCATCAAGACATGACCGAGCTCCCATAAGGTGTAACTACGGTTCAAGTCGTTTAGGTCCCCAACTGACTTAGTGGCAAATGTGCCAGCCAGAAGGCATTACCGTCGTCAAGACATGACCAAGCTCCCCGGAGGTGTAGCTACGGTTCAGGTCGACTAGGTCCCCAACTGACTTTGTTGATCTTTTGTGAAGCGACCTCAAGGGGTAAACCGGAGGTTGCACTAAAGCGAATTAACTCCATGTAACCACGCATGATGTGAAGAACAGCAGAGACCCCGCTTGACTCGAGGCTCCGGTTTATTATATTGATCATAATATATACATGGTCATGATATGTACATAAACAGAGCCCAAGGCTCATGTATAATAAGGTCGAAGATGAGCTATGTTCCACGGCCTGTTGGTCTCCTCCTCTGATGTGCGTGAATCTTTGCGCTCTCGAATATCAATCAGGTAGTATGACCCGTTATTCAGATTCTTGCTGACCACAAAAGGTCCTTCCCAAGGCGGGGATAATTTATGTTGATCAGACTGATCCTGGATGAGCCGAAGCACCAAATCCCCCTCCTGAAAGGTTCTGGTCTTAACCCGACGGCTGTGGTAACGGCGAAGATCTTGCTGGTAAATCGCTGAACGGGCAGCTGCTAATTCCCGTTCCTCATCCAACAAGTCAAGAGCGTCCTGCCGTGCCTGCTCGTTGCCCGCTTCAACATAAGCTGCCACACGAGGTGAATCATGTCGTATATCACTGGGGAGAACCGCCTCTGCTCCATAGACCATAAAAAACGGCGTAAACCCCGTGGATCTGTTAGGCGTGGTGTTGATACTCCATAATACAGACGGTAGCTCCTCAACCCAACAACCCGGCGTCCTTTGCAAAGGGACCAGAAGCCGGGGTTTGATACCTCTCAAGATCTCTTGATTCGCTCGTTCTGCTTGACCATTAGACTGTGGGTGAGCTACTGAAGAAACGTCAAGCCGTATATGCTCACGTGCGCAGAACTCTTTCATGGCACCTTTGGATAGATTGGTACCATTATCTGTGATGATGTTGTGTGGAAAGTAAAACCGGAAGATCACCTTCTTTATAAACCGCACCGCCGTGGCCGCATCACATTTACTGACAGGTTCGGCTTCCACCCACTTTGTAAATTTGTCAACCGCCACCAATAGGTGGGTCTTCTTATCTTTGGAACGTTTAAAAGGTCCAACCATATCGAGCCCCCAAGTCGCAAACGGCCAAGTAATTGGAATCATCCTCAATTCTTGAGCCGGTATGTGCGCTCGTCTGGAAAATTTCTGGCAACCATCACATAACCTGACCAGGTCTTCTGCATCCGCATGAGCAGTTAACCAGTTGAAACCGTGGCGGAACGCTTTAGCCACCAATGATTTTGAACCGGCGTGGTGGCCGCAATCCCCTTCATGTATTTCACGTAATATCTCGCACCCCTCTTCAGGGGATACGCACCGTTGCAGCGCTCCTGACACGCTGCGATGATGTAGCTCCCCCTTGAGAATGGTCATAGACTTGGACCGCCGTACTATCTGCCGAGCCAAGGTTTCGTCTTCTGGCAACTCACCCCGGTTCATATATGCCAGATAAGGAAGCGTCCAATCCGGGGTGACGTGAAGAGCCGCCACTAATTGAGCCTCCGGATCAGGAATAGCCAACTCCAGCTCACCGGGTAGCTGTACCGATGGGTGATACAATACATCCAAGAAAACATTGGGTGGGACCGGTTTACGCTGAGAGCCCAAGCGGCTTAAGGCGTCCGCTGCCTCATTCTTTCTGCGGTCCACATGGTCCACTTGATAGCCTTTGAAATACCCAGCCACCATATCTACTTCACGACGGTATGCAGCCATGAGCGGGTCCTTAGAATCCCAGGTGCCAGATACCTGCTGAGCCACTAGATCCGAATCACCAAAGCACCTAACTCGGCTCAGATTCATCTCTTTAGCCATCCAAAGACCATGAAGCAAAGCTTCATACTCAGCCGCATTATTTGTACAGGGGAACATTAAACGGAGGACATAACAAAACTTATCTCCTCGTGGGGAAGTTAAAACGACTCCAGCCCCCGAGCCTTCCAATTGTCTGGATCCGTCAAAATGAATAGTCCAATATGTGTTATCTGGCTTCTCCTCAGGTGCTTGTAACTCTGTCCAATCGTTTATGAAGTCGACAAGTGCTTGTGACTTTATGGCCGTCCGGGGTACGTATCTTAAACCGTGCGGCCCAAGCTCGATAGCCCACATGGCAATCCGACCGGTCGCCTCCCGGTTCTGTATGATGTCACCCAAAGGAGAAGAACTGACCACCGTGATGGGGTGTCCTTGAAAATATTGCCTCAGCTTCCGGCTTGCCATAAAAACACCATATACCAGCTTCTGCCAATGCGGATACCTTTGTTTAGACTCGATAAGCACTTCACTGATATAGTAAACCGGTCGCTGAACCGGATGTTCCTTCCCAGCCTCCTTTCGTTCTACCACTATCGCCACACTGACAGCTCTGGCATTCGCAGCAACATATAACAGGAGTGGCTCTTTATCTACAGGGGCTGCCAACACTGGCGGATTGACTAGCTGTTGCTTCAAGTCCTCAAACGCTTTATCAGCCTCCGGACTCCAGACAAATTGATCTGTCTTCTTGAGCATTTGATACAAGGGGATCGCCTTTTCACCGAGGCGGCTGATAAACCGGCTTAACGCTGCAATCCGTCCGGCCATGCGCTGAACATCATTGACGCATTTCGGTTTGGCCAGGGAGGTGATGGCTGTGATCTTTTCCGGATTGGCCTCAATTCCTCTATGGGACACTAAGAATCCCAACAACTTGCCTGCAGGTACACCAAAAACACATTTAGCTGGGTTGAGCATCATTTGGTACACTCTCAAGTTATCGAAGGTTTCCTTCAAATCATCAACCAGGGTCTCCTTCTTTCGTGACTTGACCACAATATCATCCACATAAGCATGTACATTACGACCAATCTGCTCGTGGAGGCAATTTTGCACACACCGTTGATAAGTAGCCTGCGCACTCTTAAGCCCGAAGGGCATAGAAACATAGCAGAAGGCTCCAAAGGGAGTAATGAACGCCATCTTCTCCTGGTCCTTAACTGCCATCTTGATCTGATGATAACCCAAATAGGCATCCAAAAAACTCAAACGCTCGCAACCTGCCGTAGCATCAATGATTTGATCAATACGGGGGAGAGCAAAAGGATCCGCTGGACAGGCTTTATTCAAGTCTGTGTAATCCACACACATGCGCCAGGTGCCATTTTTCTTAAGAACCAGCACCGGATTAGCAAGCCACTCGGGATGAAAAACCTCAATAATAAAACCAGCTGCCAGGAGCCTGGCCACTTCCTCACCAATCGCTTTACGTCTTTCTTCGTTAAACCGGCGTAAGAACTGTTTTACCGGTTTATACTTAGGATCCACATTAAGGGTGTGCTCAGTGAGTCGCCTCGGTACACCAGGCATGTCAGACGGCTTCCATGCAAAGATGTTCCGATTCTCACGGATGAACTCGATGAGCGCGCTTTCCTATTTTGGATCCAGGTTTGCACTGATGCTGAACTGCTTGGACGAATCACCGGGTACGAAGTCAACAAGCTTAGTTTCGGCAGCCGATTTGAACTTCCAGGCCGGATCATGGTCCGTAGTTGGCTTCTTCAACGAAGTCATGTCCTCCGGATCAACACTGTCTTTGTACTGCTTTAGCTCCTCCGTAGCACAAACCGATTCTGCATAAGTCGCATCTCCTTCCTCGCATTCCAAAGCGATTCGACGGCTCCCATGAACCGTTATAGTGCCCTTGTAACCCGGCATCTTGAGTTGCAGATATACATAGCAGGGCCGTGCCATAAATTTTGCATAGGCTGGCCGTCCGAACAAAGCGTGGTATGGACTTTGGATTTTAACCACTTCGAACGTCAGCGTCTCTGATCTGGAATCATGACTATCGCCGAAGACCACTTCAAGGGCTATCTTACCAACCGGGTATGCAGACTTGCCAGGCACCACCCCGTGGAACACTGTATTGGTCGGTTTGAGATCCTTATCTACCAGTCCCATGCGACGGAAGGTCTCATAATACAAGATGTTAATGCTGCTCCCTCCGTCCATGAGCACCTTGGTGAGCTTATAACCTCCCACCTGAGGCGCCACCACCAATGCTAACTGACCCGGATTATAAACCCTGGGAGGATGATCTTCTCGGCTCCATATGATAGGTTGTTCCGACCAGCGCAGATAGTGAGGCGTGGCCGGTTCAACAGCACTAACTGCCCGCCTCTGAAGCTTTCTATCCCGTTTATCCAAGCTTGTAGTGAAGACATGATACTGTCCACCACTCAACTGTTTCGGGTTGCTCTGATAACCTGATTGCTGCTGTCCGTAACCACTTTGATTACCTTGATTATTTTGGCTGTCCTGTCCGCCCGGATTACCATGGAACCCTGGACCGGAATTTCCGCCGCCGTATCCTGATCCGGAACCTGAACCGCCTCCAGAGCTGTGATCATATTGGAAAGTGTTTGAGCTTTTGAATTCCTTCATGATGTAACAATCCTTCCAAAGATGGGTTGCTGGCTCCTCTTTTGTTCCGTGCTTCGGACAGGGCTGGTTTAAGAAAAAGTTCAAACGCTCCGGATTAGGACCGGGATTTCGGCGAAAACTTGGCTGCTTCCCCTTACGCCGCTGGCCCTTATTCTGTGCACTTGTGTTGGCCACAAAATCCATGCTCCCATCCGGTTTACGCTTACCTCCGCCTCCATTACCTGTCGGTCGATGCTGCTGGCCTTTGGTGTTGCTATTCTTCTTTCCCATCCCTGCTTTGTCGTCACCAGAGTTAGGATCCTTGGTACTGTCAGAATCCGCATACTTCACTAAAGCGGTCATGAGCGTTCCTATATCCGTGCAATCACGCTTCATCCGGCCTAACTTTAGCTTCAAAGGGCCAAACCGACAGTTGCTTTCCAACAGCACCACGGCGGTGTCTGCGTTGATGCGATCTGATGAGTGCAAAACTTCTGATACCCGGCGTACCCAATGGGTAGTTGATTCCCCTTCTTGCTGAACGCAAGCTGCTAAGTCAACTATCGACATTGGCTGTTTGCACGTGTCCTTGAAATTCTTGATAAACCGGGCGCGCAACTGGGCCCACGAATTAATGGAATTAGGCGGTAAGCTCTTTAGCCAAGTCCGGGCCGTTCCTTCTAACATCATAGTAAAATACTTGGCACACGCCGCGTCATCCACATCCAGCATCTCCATAGCCATCTCATAGCTCTCCACCCATGTCTCCGAAGGCTGATCTGCCGTGTAGTTTGGTACCTTGCGGGGGCCTTTGAAGTCTTTGGGCAGGCGTACGTTGCGCAAAGCGGGAACAAGGAATGGTACTCCCAAAGAACTAGAAACCACCCCCGGTTCAACCGTAGCAGCTGGGAAGATAGGTGTAAGCTGACGAGCCTGATGCTACGCTGCTAACCCGGCCTCTCGCGCACGGGCGCGATCCACATTCTCTTGAGCATTGTTGACGCCCGCCGGATTGTTGCCGCGGAGCGCTTCACACCTGGCATTACTTGAAACAGCCGGCTCCTCCATGCGCCTACTATAGCTCCCGCTGGGGCGAGGGGTGGAATGAATCCGATCACGGCTTTGCGAATATGCTTCTTGTTGGGCCAACGCGGTCCTAAGGAGCTCCTTGACCCGGCGTGTCTCTACATCCTGCGGTGAATCGCCTTCGATCGGAATGGCTTCCAACCGAGCTGCCGCCGCGACGAGGTTATCCATCGGGTTGGAATAATGGCCCGACGGTATTGACACGGCCTGTGGTGTACCAGTGTTGTGACGAGGCAGGTTTATTATCCGGTGCTGAACCGGGGCGCCAACTGTCGCCTCCGCACGGTTTACCCCCGGGGTGTTGAAGAGATTTCTGGCATCGAGGGCTGCGGGCAATCGAGATCGGAATTTCCTCTTCAGGACTTCCTGAGACGCATTCTGGTCCATCATGAGCCTGTAAGCCTGTGCATCTAAAGCGGCGCGCTCCGCCGTCATCCTGGCCTCTTCTGCTGCCAGCTCCGCTTTAGCTTGAGTGATCTGTTCTCTCACTTTGGCAATCTCGGCATTGTGAACCTCCTGATCCACCGGGTTGGCTTCCGCCATGAGCGCTGCCAGTGTGTCAAACAGGTCTGACAATACTTGGGCTGGTGAATCCGCAGGGCCTCCTGCCCGCGCAGCTGTTGCCGCTGCCGATCCGGAGATCACTGCTGCCGCAGTTGATGAATGTGGCGCCGCCTGTGTTCCAGCCATGAAGATCCCAACTCGATAGGGCAGATCAGAGGGGTCCGGAATACTGTCGCCATCGGAGCTGCCCCCAATCCGATCATCTTGTAGCTGGTATAGAGACTCGGTTTCCCCGGTTGACGTTTCGTCGCTGGAGTAGATGGCGGTTTCGCCACTGGATTCGGATCCTTCCTCGTAGCTTCCTCCGTGGATGACTCCCACGAAGGCGCGCTTCCCGATCGGTTTAGCCAGAGTCGATCTCGTGCACTGAGCCGTTTCGACGAGGTCGGTGCAGACGCCCAGCTCCGGTTCACCGATCTTGCCGATGAAAACATGGATGCCGCCAAAGGGGACCCGATACCCATACTCGATCGAGCCGGCGTTGGGGCCCCAGCCTGTGCTGTCGATGTAGAGTTTTCCGCGACGACTTTTGGTCATTCGGCCCACAGCGTAACCCTCGAGTCCTTCAAAGCGGCCCTCCAAGAATTGGAAACCATCTCGCGATAGCTCCACGGTGGGCGCCAACTGTCGTGGATTTGTCACGGCAGATGCCCTAGCGAAAGGACTTAGTCGTGGAGCCATCGCAACGGGTTAACTTGAAGGGGTTAAAAGCGGATGCAAGGACACGGTGTTTATACTAGTTCGGCCCCTTCGATGAAGGTAAAAGCCTTCGTCTAGTTGTGATGGGATTGATGTGTTTCGAGGGCTAGGGAGCGATAAGCTTCGCCTAAACCTCGAGTTGTTGTTCTCTGTCTTTAAACCGCCGTCGGGTCGTCCCCTTATATACACGGGTGACGCCCGTCGGTCCACAAAGTCCCAACCTCCGGTTCATAAACGTGCCCGGGTTGGTCTCTCTATTCCTAACTTACAATGCAAGTTTACCTCAGGCCGGTTTACGGCCGTAAACCTCTAAACCGATTATAGGCCTTGGGCCCTTCTATTTCTCCTTGGGCTTTAACATCTTGGGTCCATTGACGGAGCTAACCCGGGCCCTGTAGGCCGGTTTACCCCAAATAGCAATATCCCCAACATGTTGTATCCTAGCTTAACTCACTGTTTACATCTTTTTTAGGCTAGCAGTGCTAGAAACGAACAAAATTGTTCCAATTTGAAATTGCTACATGTAGCTGGTAGCAAGAGTTTTGCTTGTCTTGGTCATGATATGGTAAACTCAACTACTCAAGTACTTCTTTTTTGAAGTGATTTATCAGATCAGTTTTGGTTGTTTTAGTTACTAGTGAAACCAATTGGTTGCAGGCTCAGAAACTTGGGTACTATCCAGGAAGAGACCAAATATTTGTTGAAGTACATACAAGTAAGAAAACTGGAGTTCACACCCCACTAGCAGTGCCACTAATTGTAAGTCACATGTACCATTCATCATCTCTTTTCTGTAATAATATCTTGTGTGTGGCTTCATCGTGGAAATAACTTGAGCTGCCTCATTTTGCTTTATTCTTGTAGAAGATACTTCAAACTGAAGCTAAACTCCACCCAAAATTGGAGGGAAATTCTATTGAAGAAGGGGATCTTTATGCACATACTTTTGGAGAGATGGAACCAAGAGGACGTGTCCGTATGTTGGGTACGGGGCCAACTCCACAGAGTGTGGGCGCACCTGGAATAAAAGCTAAATTGCCAACAAAGCTTGCAATGCAAATACAACTTTGTCGACGTCTTGAACAAGAAGTTTCAAGTCTACAGGAGAGAATGCAAGCAATGGAACGACGCTTCGATGAGATGCAGCATGCCATGTTTTCACAAGGAAGTCAGAGTGTTGAAACGCCCACACCTTCGCCACCTAATTCTGTCTCTCGACCCGTGGTAGAGTGCTTAGTTATCAACTTTTGTTAAGATACATGAATCATAGGTACACTAATTCATTTTCTTTTTGTGTCCCTCCATAGTTCTCACGTATTTTACTGGATGATGACGATGAGGAAGAGGAACATGAGGGTCATCATGATACAGTCCAGGAAGACGAAGGGTTCTAGCCATAATGTTGCAGCCACACATTTACCACCTAGAAGCCATGTGGCCACTCCAAGCGCCCGTCATGCCTATCAAGCCTCTCATGATCAAGAAGACCTTGTAATCATCTCATCTCTTAACTACATATATCTTGTTGTGTTGTGTTTGCCATTCTTCATGTTTATAATAGACGATGCATGAATTAGGTTGGTAGGGATGTCATATTATATCATTTGGTGAGATCTGATCAGGTGGTGAAGCCAATGGTTCTCTCAACCAACCAAGACACCATAGTGGGAGGTGAAGTTCTTGGGTGCAATAATACAAAGTTCCTTTGAATGTTGTATTGAAAAGAGAGGCCAAGCTTGCTCGTGGATATGATGGGATGCAAACAATGGGCGATGCTCACCACATGTCCATTGCATGGCCATGATAACCCACAAGCACTACTAGGGAAAAGCCTAGCAGCAGCGCGGGTTTTGGGCCTATTAGTAGCGTGGGGGCCAGAGCTACTAATAAGGCGCTACAGCTAATGTATAGCAGTAGCACGGGTTTACCCGCGCTACTGCTACACAAGTGTAGCAGCAACGCTCTTAAAGGAAGCTCGCTACTGCTAATAGCTATAGCGCGCTTCCCCTGTGCGCGCTACTGCTACAACCGCGCTGCTGCTAACTTTTCTCCACTCGCTACTGCTAACTTTAGTAGTTTTTTTGTTTTTTGGCATATTTGTTTTGTATTTGAACAGGCTTTATAGAAGAATCTTTAGCACATACAAATGTCATCATGATACACATACAAATGCCTGCGAGACCACAAATGTAATCATAGCATATACATACAAATAGTCTCGTCATAATCATCATCCAACACAAAGTGGTATCTTGTCATCATCTCGAAAATAGCGATACATGCAAGTCTCGAATACTTGCAACTACAACGTCATCCATCTAAACAAAGGTATACGCGAGAAGAGCTATCACGATGAGTGAGAGCGGAACTATGCAGTACATGAGATGGCGGTTACGAGTCCTCTCTCGCGCTAGCGTGAACCTCAAGTAACTAGCTTATCCTTCTTGTATGCTTTTGAAGCCTTTATGGCTGGCGTCCGAGAACCCATTCACTTGCGCCTGACACTCATGCCACACGTTGTACACCCCCGGAACCTTCCCTTTGTACATGACATAGCAGTTCCATCTCGCCATCAAGAAACTAGGTACCTGTTAGAGATGCATGTTCATGAAGAGGATGTACAATATATATGCAACAAAATATACTAGAGAACACCGAAAAAGAAAGGGTTAGCAACTAGATGCAACATACAGTACGCAAATTAATTAACTAGAGGTACGCAGGTCATCGTACGCAAACTAACAAAGTAGCGTTACGCAAGTTCGGCAGGGATCGTGGACATCACAAAGTTTCATTGCTACAAATAGTATACAAGTTCAACTGACACATATCATCATCATCGGCATCATAAATCACTAGAAGTTCCATCCTTCCATATCATCGAGGATGGACCCTAGCTTCTTGAACGGCGTGAGGTCTAGACGTTGCATGCCTATGCGAGTTCGAACGTCAGCTCGCGATATAGGGCCGTGGTGGAACATCCCCTTCTCATCGAGGACTTCTTTCATGATGATCGTCGCAATGTCGCTTTGGATGCGAAAGAAGTCATCTCTAAGTTTATAATCCGCTTCTCCATGAGATTCTAGCCACTTGTGGATATGCTCATCATTTCTGCTTCTCATGCGAAGCTTTTGGTGATCCGTGTTGAACCGAATCATGAGATGGAGGATGTAGAATCCATCCTTCTTGCTTGGTTTTTGGACATGGATGCAGGAGAAGTTAGTTTTATGCGCGAAACCCATCTTCTTGTTCCTTTGTTTCCTGATCTGCATGTGGCCACCTCTAAAGCTGAAGCCTTGGAGAGCATCATCTAGAATATTCATTATGTGGGTGTAGTCTTTTTTCTCGTAGTCTCTGGAAGGGTCAAAATACACGGCGTGGGAAACTTGCGAATAAAGAACGATAAGGACGGCGCGCCCGTTGCTGCGGGGAAAAGACACCTCAAATTATTCCCCATAGAGAGAGAAGGAATGATTGAAATGTATGAAAGGGTTGTTCGAAACTGACTTACTTTGGATGATAAGGCACGAGGACAATTTCCCGGTCCTTATTCTGTACCATGAAGTTTTGGAGGTACTCCCTAGCAGTTTCACGCTCAAAGTCGCCGAGACTCAAGAAAGACTCGTGCATGTAGTACGGATCCTCCACACAGATTTGCGAGAGTTCTTCACTCTTCATGACGGAGCTCATATGTAGCGCAAAAAGGCGGACGATTGTAAAATCGAGCCGCCTTGTCAGAAACATCTCAAAGATATTGTCAAACCGCAGGAAGAACACCTACGTGGGCCATGTCTCGACGTAGCACTTCCCCTCAGGCACACGATCCGCGTATGTCGGATATCCTGGATCCTTTGAGGCTAGTAGGCTTTTCTCAGTCGACAACACATGGTCGTGCAGTCTCCTGAGATCCCCTGATAGTGCCTCCAGCGGTTTCGGCGGTAGCATCGGCACGCCCGTGAGATGGAACATGGCCGCACCTTTCACGGGTACACGCTCTTCCGAATGCATCGTCTGGCTGCTATGCGCTCTGGCTTGTTTGGAGGAAGCTATCTTCCCCGATCTCTTTCTCTCCTTTTTCTTGGGCACACCTTCTAGACCCTTCCTTAACCCCTGCCCCAGTGTTCCCGGGCTAAGTACTGTACGACCCTCGCGCCGGGATAGTTGATCCTGTGTTGAGGTGGCATCTTCAGGCATGTCCTGTGAGGATTTCATGAAGCGAGACTTTTTGCAATCCCTGCTACGACCTTCCTGCCCGGGCATATCATCCATATCCTCATTAGCAAGCTAATAGCCTGATTCGTCATATGGTTGACTCATCAATTCTATGTCACAGCCATTCACGCTTGTATTGAGGGAATCCAAAGGGTCGACCTCCGTCTCATCATCCATTCTCTGTTCTACATGACAAATTACATCAGCCGACACTATTGCACCCCCTTCATCATGTCGTCCGCCGCTCTCACCTGGCACTACAGGAGCTGGTAATTGCGTAGGCGGGGTGGTGGTCTCCGCACATGCTTGTTGATGTGTGGTTATTGGTGTGCTCTCGGCTGACTCCAGACGAATAAGATTCTTCGGCCATAGCAGCACCCAAACCTTGCAGCTTCCAATCCGTGGCGGGGTCTCGTCGTTCGCTCCCACATGCTGTACTGGAGGAGGCAAATCCTCGTGCCCCGATTTCACACTGGACAAGCTAACCCTGAAGTGCCCAGCAGGGATCGGCTGGTTGTGGAACGTGGGTTGCAAGGGGTCCATTATCATCCCCTTTCCCACGTCCACCTTCTGGCCTTTGATCAAGTAGAGTATGGTGCACAGGGTTTCTTTCACCTGCAAACACATATGTCTGTGGCGTAAAACATCCGAAAGGCAACAAAAATGGAATATATATATATATATATATATATATATATATATATATATATATATATATATATATATATATATGGTGGTGCGACATGTAATTTCCGTGATGGCGTCGAGCTCAGCCAAAGACGAAGGCCCACCGAGCGCGCCAGAGACTGAGGACGGGCTGCTATGAGCGGGAGCGGCCGCGAGAGGAGGCCCGGTTGCGTGGGCAAGTGATGGTGCGATGATATTGTTGTTCATGGAGTTGCTCCCGACGAAACTGGGCAACGGGAAATCATGTACCGTCTTGTCTGGGTAGTCTTGTTCACCCTGATAATCCATCTCATATGCATCTTGGTCAGAAGGCCCAGTTTCTTCGTTGTTCGACATGTTTCCTATGATTAAGTGTCCTCATTTATTTCTGAAAGTATGAATAAATGAGAAATGATATAAAACAGAAATATATGTGCCAGCACTCGATATGCCAACTATGTAGCACAAATCATGCCTTTATTCCCAGGAAATTTCGGCATGACCTTTGCTAAAAAATGGACATATCAAGCGCCTGAAATTGACCGGAACGGAAATGAGTCAACATTCTGGTGTAACATAGGCCACTCGGATCATTTACCAAAACATGACATATCCACATATCACATGTCCAGTTCAAATTTGCATATAAATTCAGCTAATTTTGAAACCTATCTAAATTCATAACTAAATAGATAACCTAATTAACATAACTAACACCTAAGTAAATTAACCCTAGCTAGCAGAGAGAGAGATAGGGGGGTGGTTTACAGAAGGTGCAGGGGCGAGGAGGCAGGCCCGACGACGACCGAGGATGGGAGGGGAGGAAGCAGAGGAGGGAGGCGAGGGCCGACGGGTCGGGGGCGAGCGCGCCGGGTTGGGGGCGAGCGCCGGCGCCGGGGGCGAGCGCGCCTGGGTCGGGCGCGGCGGGGTCAGGGGCGAGCGCGCCGGGGTCGGGGCCGAGCGCGGCGGTGCGACGGGGCCGGGGAAGAGAGTCGGGATTTGGGGGAAAAGAGGCGGGATGAAGCAGGGAGAGGGAGAATTTTGGGTTAAGTGGACGTAGCAGTAGCGCGTTTACACGAAGCCCGCTACTACTATTACGGGCAGCTATAGCGGTTTTCTACAGAAACCGCTACTACTACCTTGACTAGCTGCAACTCTTTTTCACTAAAGCGCTACTGCTATAACCAATTTCCCTTTTTCTTTTCCTCAGCGCTGAACGAAGGGAAGGCAATATATATTGCATCATTTGACGGTTAAATATGTATGCAAAATAGGAACATATATATTACATCATTGGACCCTTGCATAATAATGGCTAAGTGTGTATACAAAATAGGAACATATATATATATATATATATATATATATATATATATATATATATATAAAACATCATTTGACCCATGCATAATAATGGCTAAGTGTGTATACAAAATGGGAACATATATATATATATATTACATCATTTGACCGATTCCTCAGTGCTGACGTTTTCGTTTTTGAGTCAGCTTCTTTCCCTTCTTATTCGTCGAAGAATAATTGAGCCCCTCATTGTGACTTTGCCTTTTCCATGGAGTACGATTTTTCTTTGGTAATGTAGTATTGATTCTTCTTTTGACGTATACTTCATCATCATCGTCATCTTCCCTCATTGGGTTGCCGTACTGTTCATAGTCTTCCTCGTTGGCGACTCCATCCATTCCAATGATGTTTCTTTTGCCTTTCCTCACGACAACATTACTAGGATTGCATGGGTCGGTTATGAAGAAGCATTGTGTCATGTTCTTAGCGTGTACCCATGGCTCGTTTTTTGCGATAGCGTTCACGGTAGCGCTCTTGGCGTCGGGTATAGTCATGGTAGTGAAAATCCGGCTTTCTCTTTCGACATTCTTAGCCCATCTGACACGAAACATCGTCGTGTTGTGCAGTCCAGAGTAGTTAAGCTCCCAGATCTCCTCGACCCTTCCATAAAATCGTTTAGTTGCGCCGTTGTCGCTGCCGGTCATGCATTCCATCGTCACCCCTGAGTTCTGATCATCACTGTCCATATCTTTGGCCTCCGTGTAGAACGTGTATCCGTTGATATCATATGCCTGATAGGTTACGAGGTTGGGCGAGGGGCCATGTGCTAAGGCATATATGAGCAATCCATCCTTAGAGCCCTCCTCCGGGGGATTAGCAATAATGTGCTCTTTGAACCAATGCAGGAAAGTGGAGTTGTTCTCTCTAGTAACTTCGGCGTCCGTCCTGCATACCCCCCGGTCACGATACTTCTTTGCGATAATTTCTTTGTGCAGTGCCACGAAAGGATCTACCTCGTCCAAGTGTTGTAGCACTACCAAGTTTGCTCTGTCAAAGTCGCTGCGTCGATCTGAGTATGCCACGTGCAGTTCCCTGCGACCGTTGCAGTGACCTTATCCTTCGAGCCTCCCATCGTGCTTGCTAACGGGCAAACCAACACTAACACCAGGCGGCTGGTCTGCGCCATATAGAAAATTCTCACAGAAAGAGATGCACTCTTGTGTCAAATAGCCCTGGACGATGCTTCCATCCGGACGGGACGTGTTACAAAAGAATCCTTTGATGATCCCATTCATCCTCTCAAACGGCATCATGTTGTGCAGGAATGACGGCCCCAGGTCTATTATGTCATCCACAATATGGACAAACAGATGCACCATCACGTCAAAGAACGCGGGCGGGAAGTACATCTCAAGCTCATTCAGTATCACAACGATCTCTTCCTGTAGCCTTCGGAGCTGCTTCACACTGATTGACTTTCGAGAGATGACGTCGAAAAAGTTGCAGAAACCAATAAGCGTGTCACGAACGTGCTTGTCCATTATCCCTCTAAGGGCAACAGGTAATATCTGCGTCATCATCACATGACAGTCATGAGACTTCATCCCGCTGAACCTTTTCTTGTCCGTGTCTAGATATCTACTTATCTTGCCACAGTAACCGGAACAAACTTTGACTCTGGTAAGGCACTTAAAGAATTGATTGATCTCAGCCTGACTTAAGGTGAAGCAAGAAGGGGGGCAATAATCCTCATTCTTTATTTTCTGGCCCTTCTTCTCCCGTGCCTCTGTCTCCGTCTCTGTCTCGTCTGACATTTTATGGGGCGGCATGTGCAGATCTTCCCTGATTTTCAAATCTTGCAAGTCTTTTCTTGCCTTCGGCCTATCCTTGGTCTTATCCGGCATGTTCATCAGTGTTGCGAGCAAGCTCTCAAGGACATTCTTACAGATATGCATTTGATCAAGGCAATGAGGTGTATCGAGTTTGTGCCAGTACTCCAAGTCCCAGAACACAGACCTCGTCTTCCATACCTTCAACAGCGGCTCAAGCGCCTTTCTCATCGTCTTTCCCGGCGCGGGGCACTCCTTCCTGTTTTCAATAGCTCATCGATTTCGGCACCGCTCCGCTTACGTGGAGGTCCTCGATGCTCAGCGTGACCATTGAATAGATCTCCACGGTTTCTCCACGGGTCGTCCTGTTCGAGCCATCTTCGATGCCCCATGTACACGATTTTCCCAGACCCGCCATCTTTCCTTGACGTTAGCTGCTGAGACGTCGTATCATCCATGCACCGCCTGCATCCGCAATATCCATGGCACACCTGGCCTGCCACATATCCGTAACCGAGATAGTCGTGCACTGTCGTGATCAGCGCGGCTCTCATGTTGAAATACTCGCCTTTGCTGGCGTCCCATGTCTTGGCCGGTGTTTTCCATAACGTGTCTAACTCCTCCTGAAGTAGCCCCAGATACAAATTAATATTATTTCCTGGTTGTTTCGGCCCTTGAATAAGCATGCTCATGTGAATGTACTTCGATTTCATGCACAACCAGGGGGGAGGTTGTACATCCATACAAACACGGGCCATGTGCTATGGTTGGTGCTCTGGTTGCCAAACGGATTCATGCCATCGGTACATGCGCCGAGCACGATGTTCCTTGCATCACATTCAAAATACCGATAGAAGCTGTTCAACGCTCTCAACTGGCTTCCATCCTTGACGTGTCTCAGCTTCGGATCATCTCCATCGTCGGGCTTCTTCCTCTCCACGTGCCAGCGCATTAGCTTTGCTTCCTTGGGATCTACAAAATACGTCTAGAGACGGGGAGTGATCGGTAAGTACCATACCACTTTCTGGGGACATTTCTTCCCGGCCTTGTTGTATCAAGAAGCATTGCACACCGGACAACTTGTTTTTTCTGCGTGCTCCTTCCGATAAATTATGCAATCGTTGATGCATGCATGGTATCTAACGTGTGGCAGATCAAGAGGGCACACGATCTTCTTGGCCTCATCAACACTACTAGGACATAGATTACCCTCGGGAAGAACATCCTTTAGCTACTTGAGATGCTCATCGAGGCTAGTGTCGGTCCATTTGCTTTTAGCCTTCGTCTTCAGGAGTTGGAGCGTGAAACTCAAGCGGGTCACCTCAGGATTGCAACCATCATACAATGGAGTGTTTGAGTCTACCACCAGTTGCTCCAGCTTAGCCTCCTCTCTAAAAGCAGCTCTCTCAGTACTCGTCTCCTTGCGAAGCAATGCTTGAACATGAGGGTCCCGCACGATTGAACTTAGTACCGACGAACTCTGCTGCATGGAGTCCATGTCGTTCTCTCCGCCGCCATGTCCAGCCTCTTCCCCGCCGCCATTATCGATCATCTCTTCGTCTTGCCCCGTGTCATCATTGCCTGCCCCGTCGGCATCCTCAACATCGTCATCCTCATCTTCAATTATCCACCGAGTATAGCCATCCATGAAACCAGTCATGAGCAGGTGCGCTTCGACACGACCATCGACATGGGCGTCAAGCCAAACTATTCCTTTGCATTTTCGACACGGACATAAAACCTCTGTTAGGTTATTTTCCTTCATGTCCTGCACCGCCGACCGCAACCACCTGTCCACCATCGTTCCACTGACCATCGTCAACTCTACACGGTAATAATAAACAAATTGATTATAAAAATGCGTGCATTCATCAAAGTCATACAAAAATTCGGCATGACCTTCCTTAAAAATAGGACATATATAGATCTAGAGTTTGCCCGGAATTCGCCGAAACGGAAATAAATCGACATTTCGGCAAAACATAGGCAACTCAAAAGCACAATTTGTCGTCAACTCATGCCACACACACAATTTCCATAAACATATTACACACACATAAACATATTTCCATTTTGCAAAAGCATGAAATATTAATCACACCTCTATCTCGAGATCGAGCACACGGTGGAGATGATGATGTAGGGAGGTCAAAAGTGCACAAAGCTGTTCTTGACAAAGAAAGATCTAGTTAGGGGGCAAATAGGTCACTTAACTAAATGCTACATCTACCTAGCTAGCTAATTTGGGAGGAGACAACTTCAACTAGTGGAGGGGGGGGGGAAGAGAAAGGAGATGAATTAATGGAGGTGGTGTAGTTATAGCTAGGAGTAATGAAGAGAGAGAAAGGTAGGTAGAAGAGGGAGAGTAATGGGGGAGAAGTATTGAGGAAGAAGAAGAGTGAGAGAGGGAGGATGTGGGAGGTAGGGGAAAGGGAGGAGAGGAGATGGGGAGGGGGAGGTGGAAAAAGGTGGTGGGTGCTGCGTCTTAGCAGTAGCGCGGGAGCAAAAGCGTGCTGCTGCTAAGAGCGTAGCAGCAACGCGCTTTCCTGTCACGCGCTACTGCTAAGCGGGACAACCCTGTGCACAATTTCAAAATTAGTAGCAGCGAGGTGATAAAAAAACGCGCTACTACTATGGCATTAGCAGCAGCGTGCTTCCTGACGCCACGCTACTGGTAAACTTATGTCGTTCTGTATTGTCGGTGGATTTTTGTAGCAGCGCGGTTTAAGAGTCACGCGCTACTGCTAAGTTTGCACCAGTAGCGAGCTTTCCGTAGCCACGCTGCTACTACTTAGCAGCAGCGCCTCTTTTTGTGCCGCGCTGCTGCTAAGATTCTGTGTATAAGGTTTTCCCTAGTAGTGAAGTATAGGGGATCGCAACAGTTTTCAAGGGTAGAGTATTCAACCCAAATTTATTGATTCGACACAAGAAGAGCCAAAGAATATTCTCAAGTATTAGGAGTTGAGTTGTCCATTCAACCACACCTGGATAACTTAGTATCTGCAGCAAAGTATTTAGTAGCAAATTAGTACGGAAGTAATGGTGACGGTGGCAAAGTTAACAATAGTAGTTTTGTAGTAATTGTAACAGTGGCAACGGAAAAGTAACTAAGCAAAGAGCAATATGTGAAAAGCTCGTAGGAATTGGATCGGTGATGGAGAATTATGTCGGATGCAATTCCTCATGCAATAGTTATAACCTAGGGTGACACAGAACTAGCTCCAATTCATCAATGTAATGTAGGCATGTATTCCAAATATAGTCATACGTGCTTATGGAAAAGAACTTGCATGACATCTAGATCTTTTGTCCTACCCTCCCGTGGAAGCGGGGTCCTATAGGAAACTAAGGGATATTAAGGCCTCCTTTTAATAGAGTATCAGACCAAAGCATTAACACTTAGTGAATACATGAACTCCTCAAACTACGGTCATCACCAGGAGTGGTCCCGATTATTGTCACTTCAGGGTTGCCGGATCATAACACATAGTAGGTGACTATAGACTTGCAAGATAGGATCAAGAACTCACATAGATTCATGAAAACATAATAGGTTCATATCTGAAATCATGGCACTCGGGCCCTAGTGTCAAGCATTAAGCATAGCAAAGTCATAGCAACATCAATCTTAGAACATAATGGATACTAGGGATCAAACACTAACAAAACTAACTCGATTACATGGTAAATTTCATCAAACCCATCACTGTCCAGCAAGCTTACGATGGAATTACTCACGCACGGCGGTGAGCATCATGAAATTGGTGATGGAGGAAGGTTGATGATGACGACGGCGACTGATTCCCCTCTCCGGAGCCCCGAACGGACTCCAGATCAGCCCTCCTGAGAGAGATTAGGGCTTGGCGGCGGCTCCGTATCATAAAACGCGATGAATCCTTCTCTCTTATTTTTTTTCTCCCTGAACATGAATATATAGAGTTGGAGTTGAGGTCGGTGGAGCACCAGGGGGCCCACGAGGCAGGGGGCGCGCCCAGGGGGGTAAGCGCGCCCACACCCTCATGGACAGGGTGTGGGCCCCTGGCCTTGATTCTTTCGCCAGTATTTTTTATTAATTCCAAAAATATTCTCCGTGAAGTTTCAGGTCATTCCGAGAACTTTTATTTCTGCACAAAAATAACACCGTGGCAATTCTGCTGAAAACAACGTCAGTCCGGGTTAGTTCCATTCAAATCATGCAAGTTAGAGTCCAAAACAAGGGCAAAAGTGTTTGGAAAGTAGATATGATGGAGACGTATCAACTCCCCCAAGCTTAAATCTTTGCTTGTCATCAAGCAATTCAGTTGATAAACTGAAAGTGATAAAGAAAAACTTTTAGAAACTCTGTTTGCTCTTGTTGTTGTAAATATGTAAAGCCAGCATTCAAGTTTTCAGCAAAGATTATGAACTAACCATATTCACAATAACATTTAGGTCTCATATTTACTCATATCAATGGCATAATCAACTAGCAAGCAATAATAATAAATCTCGGATGACAACACTTCCTCAAAACAATCATAATATGATATAACAAGATGGTATCTCGCTAGCCCTTTCTGAGACCGCAAAACATAAATGCAGAGCACCTCTGAAGATCAAGGACTGACTAAACTTTGTAATCATGGTAAAAGAGATCTAGTCATAGTCATACCCAATATAAATTAATAGTAACGAATGAAAATGACAGCGGTGCTCTCCAACTAGTGCTTTTTAATAAGAGGGTGATGACTCAACATAAAAGTAAATTGATAGGCCCTTCGCAGAGGGAAGCAGAGATTTGTAGAGGTGCCAGAGCTCGATTTTGAAACAAAGATAAATAATATTTTGAGCAGCATACTTTCATTGTCAACATAACAACCGAGAGATCTCGATATGTTCCATGCTACACACATTATAGGCGGTTCCCAAGAAGAATGGTAAAGTTTATACTCCCCCATCACCAACAAGCATCAATCCATGGCTTTCTAGAAACAACAAGTGCCTCCAACTTAGCAACAGCCCGGGGGGAGTTTTGTTTGCAATTATTTTGATTTGATTTGCTTAGAGCATGGGACTAAGCATCCCGGTGACCAGCCATTTTTCTCATGAGTGAGGAGCGGAGTCCACTCCTCTTGAGAATAACCCGCCTAGCATGTAGGATACAGACAACCCTAGTTGATACAGGAGCTATTCGAGCATGGAAAACAGAATTTCATTTGAAGGTTTAGAGTTTGGCACATACAAATTTATTTGGAACAACATGTAGATACCGCATATAGGAAGGTATGGTGGACTCATATGGAATAACTTTGGGGTTTATGAAAGTGGATGCACAAGCAGTATTCCCGCTTAGTACAAGTGAAGGCTGGAAAAGGACTGAGAAGCGACCAACTAGAGAGCGACTACAGTCATGAACATGCATTAAATTAATAAACATTGAGTGCAAGCATGAGTAGGATATAATCCATCATGAACATAAATATCGTGGAGGCTATGTTGCTTTGTTTCAACTACATGTGTGAACATGTGCCAAGTCGAGTGATTTGAATCGTTCAAAGGAGGATACCACCCTATCATACCACATCACAACCATTTTAATAACATGTTGGCACACAAGGTAAACCATTATAAACTCCTAGCAAATTAAGCATGGCATAAGCAACTATAATCTCTAATTGTCATTGCAAACATGTTTCATTCATAATAGGATGAATCAGGAACAATGAACTAATCATATTTACAAATACAAGAGAGGTCGAGTTCATAGCGGCTTCTCTCATTTCAATCAACCCATCATATATCGTCATTATTGCCTTTCACTTGCATGACCGAACAGTGTGGATAATAATAATAGTGCACGTGCATTGGACTAAGCTGGAATCTGCAAGCATTCAATGCACTGGAGAAGACAAGATAATATGGGCTCTTTGTTAAATCAACAATAATTCATATAAGAGCCACTTCAGCATTTTCATTATGGTCTTCTCCTCTCGACCCCCAAAGAAAAGAAATAAAACTATTTACACGGGAAAGCTCCCAACAAGCAAAAGAAGAACAAGAAATCTTTTTGGGTTTTCTTTTAATTATTACTACTACAAGCATGGAAAGTAAACTAGCTAGAAGCTACAACTAATTTTTTGATTTTTCTTAAGGTTTTTCAAACACACAAAAGAAGACTAGAAAAGGAAATAAACTAGCATGGATATTACAATGAAAAAGTATGAGCACCGACAACTAGAATGAGTGTGTGAACATGAATGTAATGTCGGTGAGAAATACGTACTCCCGCAAGCTTAAGCTTTTGGCCTAAGTTGGTCTAGGGCCATGGCTGGCCTGGTGGATATCCAAAGTTGTAGCTGGGGTCGTACTGAGAAGGATCCTCGGGGTGCCACTGGTTGGCAATCTCCTCCGGATCCCACTGGTAAATAGACTGACGGTGAGGATCAAGTTGTGGCTCCGGCTCTGGCTCTGGAGTTGGTGTGAGGTTCTGGTAGGTATGAATGGCCTCTGACAGAACAAGATACTTGCCTGAAGATAAGTTGAATAAAGAAGGAGCAGGCAAAGCAATAGTCTCAAAGTAATTTTTATCAAATATCAGTCTATAGTTAAGCATCTTTTTCTTATTCTTAACAATAAAATCATGTGCTACCATACTCTTATAGTCTAGAAAAACAGGAGGCAACAACTTTTCTTCTTTCTCATAATGCCTAATAGGTATATTAAAGTGTGCAGCGAGGCACGAGGCGAAGATACCTCCCAAGATGGGACCCTTCATACGGTTCAGATTTAATCGCTTGGCAATAATAGCGCCTAGACTAAAAGTGTTATCACGAAACAAGGCATGGCACAAAATAAAAATATCAGGGGCACTAAGGTTTTCACAGTTCCCGTGACCAATTAAACATCTACTAGCAAATATTGCAAAGTAATGTAGAACAGGAAAGTGTATGCTAGTAATTCTTGCATCGGAAACTTTCCTCGTTTCCCCTACAGCAATCATATCAATAAACCCTTCCACATCATTACGATGTGGTTCCTCTATGCTGCCCGCAAAGGGTAACATGCAAACCTCACAAAAATCATATAGGGACATCTCCTTATACTCATCATATAAATAAAAGTCCACCGAAGGTGGTGATCTCCTAGCATGGAAATGAAAATTTTGCACAAAAATATTAGTGAGTAGGAGATACTGCTTGCGCTAGTCGCGGAGGAAGTCGGTGAGGCCCGCATTCTCAGCCAAATAATAAAAATCATCATGAATCCCGGCTGCCCTCAAGAAATCATCACAAGGCCATTCACACGGCCGAACCTTCGCGGTGCGAGGGAGTTTATATTTGGGCCTTTTAACCTCTTCACTTTGCTTATCATTCTAGCTTCGGCTCGAAGAGCCCCTCAATAATCTCTTCATCATTTTCTGAAAAATTCTGAAATTTTTAGTAACTCAAAATAAAAGTGAACCAAACTCAACAAAATTGATAGCAACTACTCCCACAAGTGCCTAGAGACTATATCATGCATTAGAACTACTTGGGACCATATAAATTTGACATGCAAGCTCAAGAACAGGGTCACCTAAGCAGAAAAATTTTGCAATAAATAAAGCACTAGAACAAAAACTAATTGGACCATTGGAGGAGTGACATACGGAAGAACAATTCCCCAAACCAGTTTTGTGAGTGGAGCTTTGAGCAAGGAGATCGAAAATCGCAACAAGATGAGCTAGAACTCGTGCTTGAGCTGGTTGGTCAATTTTTTGGGAGGAAGAAGGAGTGTGTGGATGCATGAACAAGTGGAGGGGGGGCACCAGGGGCCCACGAGGCAGGGGCACGCCCTGGACCCTCTTGGCCAGGTGCTTGCTCCCCCTGATGTGTTCTTAGTGCCAGATATTCTCAAATATTCTAGAAAAAATCATATTTCATTTTCGGGGAATTTTTTATTGCAAGGATAATTCAGAAAACAGATAGAAAATACTATTTTGCTTCATTTATTCTAAATAACAGAAAGTAAAAGGAGGTCACAGAAGGTTCATCCATCTCATGCTCATCAAAAGGAATCCACTAACAAGGTTGATCAAGTCTTGTTAACAAACTCTTTCTGAATAACATGGAACCGGAGAAATTTCGAATAACACTGTGTTACCTCAATGGGGATATGCACATCCGCAACAATAAGAATATCATATTTCTTCTTGATAGTAGGAAGAGGAAATTCAAAACCTCCAATAGTAATCGTTGAAATTTTTCCAATATAATTGATACTGTGGACTTGAGGTAGTTTCCTCGGAAAGTGTACCGTGTGCTCATTACCATTAACATGAAAAGTGACATTGCCTTTGTTGCAATCAATAATAGCCTCTGTAGTATTGAAAAAGGGTCTACCAAGGATAATCGACATACTATCGTCCTCGGGAATATCAAGAATAACAACGTCCGTTAAAATAGTAACGTTTGCAACCACAACAGGCACATCCTCACAAATACCGACAGGTATAGCGGTTGATTTATGTCACGACCGGTTTTCCAATAAAAATATTTATTGAGAAACCAATCTTTAGAATCCAGTTGAGATAAAACCTCCTCGCTGGTAGACAAACTTTTGATACAATAAGCCAGTAGCATCAAATATATTACAGGGTTGAGCTGATGATGATCAACAATTTATTACAGACATGCCAATAATTATACATAAAGGTGGATATAATATAATGGTGTGGTGGCATACTACTGACTCGAAGCTGGGGAGTGGTGGAATAACACAGTGGGGAGTGGATATGTGACTCTCAAACTAACATCCCATCGAGCGTCGAGGTGAGGCTCGATGAATTTATTTGGGTTGCGGAAGCGGGTATAAAACAGTGACCAAGTCCAGGGTCGCACGGGACTGACTGGGACTCCTCTAGGCGTCGGACTCGCTATCGAACTCCTCATCCATGAGATCACCTTCGTCAGCATCTGGCCAAATCAACAAGCCAGTGAGTACTTTGAAAGTACTCGCAAGACAGTTCGGACGTAAGATATAACAAATGCATGCATGAGTGCGTCACGATTAAATTACCAATGCACATTCAAAGTAATATTAGGCAGGGTAAGTAAAAAGGGAAACGGCGGTAGTCCGCCTGAAATCCCAACAGTAAAAATAAAGGAAGAACCGATCGGGTGTCCGAAGCGACGCCTCGAAAGGTGATCAATAAGAATAAAAGAAAGAATTGCCATAGTCGGGCGTCTGAGCGATATCACATAAAGGGCTTTAAAAGAAATGCCGCAGTCGGGCGTCTGAGCGACACCACCTAAAGGGCTTTAAAAGAAATGCCGCAGTCGGGCGTCTGAGCGACACCACATAAAGGGCTTTAAAAGAAATGCCGCAGTCGGGCGTCTGAGCGACACCACCTAAAGGGCTTTAAAAGAAATGCCGCAGTCGGGCGTTGGAGCGACACCACATAAAGGGCTTTAAAAGAAATGCCGCAGTCGGGCGTCTGAGCGACACCTCATAAAGGGCTTTAAAAGAAATGCCGCAGTCGGGCGTCTGAGCGACACCACAAAAAGGGCTTTAAAAGAAATGCCGCAGTCGGGCGTCTGAGCGACACCTCATAAAGGGCTTTAAAAGAAATGCCGCAGTCGGGCGTCTGAGCGACACCTCATAAAGGGCTTTAAAAGAAATGCCGCAGTCGGGCGTCTGAGCGACACCACAAAAAGGGCTTTAAAAGAAATGCCGCAGTCGGGCGTCTGAGCGACACCTCATAAAGAGCTTTAAAAGAAATGCCGCAGTCGGGCGTCTGAGCGACACCACATAAAGGGCTTTAAAAGAAATGCCGCAGTCGAGCGTCTGAGTGACACCACCTAAAGGGCTTTAAAAGAAATGCCGCAGTCGGGCGTCTGAGCGACACCACATAAAGTGCTTTACTGACAAGGAAAAATAATTATAATTCAACTCTTGAGAATAAACGGGTTAGTCCATCCACAAGAATAAACATTTAACTGATCTTAGTGCTCATGGTCCCACCGGATAATCTGTCACCAAAACTGGCACATGTCAGTTAGCACGAAACTTGGATATAGATAAGATGATTTGAGGATATATGACTCTGCAGAGTTTGTACAAAATTTCCCACAGTTAACAGATTCCCGTAGTCACATGGACTAGTTCCGTTTACGGTATTTCAGAAGGAAACACAGCTAACCAGTACACACCCATCCAACCTCTCGATGCCAGGAATCACCCTCGACATCGTCCAAGAAAAACTTTTGAGACGGGGAGATCACAATCTCGAATAGCATGGGATCAAATTTATATACGCGCGCTCTAAGGGGTGCCCCCCTCTCGGTCCCAACCGGAAACACCCATGCCCCCTGACCGGATGAATGGCTTTAATCCAGGGCCATGGAACCATCATCCCGGCCTCTCCTTTTTGGTGTGTACCAAGAAAGCGGTTTGCGACTTACTAAACCATATCCCTTTCGGGAAACATGTGGTAGTACAGGGATAGGAAATGGATATGAAACCAACCGATACGGGTTGGTACTGAAGTTAACTTGCATGGCATAAGTCTGGCATGCTACAACACTGCCATCTTACCCATCTTCTTGCCAACACATGGCCTTGCATACTCACATCCAACCACTTATGGATCATCGAACTAACTTGTCTCAACAAAGTATGATAAACACGTTCATCGGTATGTTCAACAATATGCCATGAAACTAACTAGATGCAAAACATGCCATGACACTCATCATATCAAAAGTTCAAACATGCTTGCCTGGTTCAGAGTAGTCGGAGTCTAACTCGGTGAAGTTCGCGGTCCCGCCACCTCCTTCGGTATCTACGGTATAAAGAGAATATACGCGCTATCGTGAATACCGAGAGGTGCACAAAAATTATTCCAAATAAATCTTCAAATAAATCTGATAAAAAACTAGACAAAATTTTGAAGAGAACAGAAAAAGAATCACTCAAAATTATGTTTCTATTTAAAAGTTATAAAGGTTTTTGTCTAGGGACCCATCTGTAATGAAACAGAAACTTCTCAGGGTTCTTTTTATAAAAACAGAAAACGCTTCGGTCTCATTTACGCCAGCTCAGAGGAGAAGACGTATTTTGCCCGATTACGCTTTCAGAAAATGATTCGAAAGAAAAAGAGAAAAACCTGACGGGGCGGTCCCACCCGTCGGGTTTGAAAACGGGACGGCGCTTTTGGCGCCAGAGAGCCGCGGCGATCGCCGGCGGCGATCCACGGTGAGGCAGGGGGATCGGAGGTTACCTCCGTGTTCGGGGCGCCATTCCGCGTCGGGTGGTGGTAGTGGTGGTCGCCGGCGTGCACTGTGTCGACGGTGGCCCCTGCTCCGGCGGACGGCGGTTCGGACGAGGATGGAGCTCGCCGAAGGGGCTGCCAATGTTCAAATTGACGAGAGGGTTAGGGTACGGGGCGTGGAAGAGGGCTGCAGATGGAGTTTAGACGCCGGAGATGGCCTCACCGTAGTGAACGCAGCTGGAGCCAGAGGCGGACGGAGGTGGCCGGAGTCGAGGAAGAAGGGCTCCTCGAGGCCCCTCCAGTGGCCAGGCGGGGTGTATGTGAGGTGCAGGAAGCGTGTGTGCTCGAGGGGGAGCTCGGGGTCCCCTTTTATAGGCGATCCGAGGAGGTGGCCATGAACGGAGTTTTCCGGCGAAGGATTACGGCGGCGCAGTGCTTGGTCGGGAGGGTTTAGGAGTTGAGCTTCGTCTTGGAGGTCCACTGAGTCCGTTTAGGTGCCAACCGCGCCGGGATTTGCTTGCTTAGGTGGAGTTCGACGGAACGGGCCGGCGCGGGCCCGTCGGCGGCAGAGAGCGTGCTCTGTGCGCGCCGCGCCACGGCGACGGTGCTGCATGCGTGCGCTGGCGCGGAGATGGCCACGCGGAGCCACCAGGGGGCTTGGCCGGTGGTGAACGGCGTTGAGCCGCCGCTCTGCTCCCTGTCTGCTCCTACGGTGGTTCGACCGCCGCAAGACACGCCGGCGCAGGCGGGCCAGGGCACCACCGACGCCAGGAAGGCGCCAAGCGCGCGTGCGGGGCTCCGGACAAGCAGGCCAGGCGGCGGGCAACGTGCCAAGGGGCACTGTGATCATGTGACTGCACTTATCTGAAGAAGATCGGCACTGAAAGTCTGAATTTAACTGAATATGAACTAAAACAGTGCATGCAAGGTGTTCGACAGAATGATCTAGGCATGTAGGGATTTTTCCTTGGGCTGATTTTTGGTAGAGTGGCTTCTCATTGTTCCAGTAGGCTGCCTGATTTTTGGTGGAATTTTTGGAGAAGTGTAGATATGAATTTCACCAAATTTGGCAAATCGGGTCCAAACTTGCAGGGAGTGTAAGTTGAAATATTTGAAAAGAAGATGAGTGGGTCAAGATGGTTCTGGGTTGAGGGTACCAAGGACTAGCCAGCATAGTTGGTTTGAGGACCAAATACAAATTCAATAGGGTACTTGCTTTGTAAATGGTTCAGGCTCAAAATAAAGATCAGAAAAGATTTGAGAGGTGAAATAATCAAAATAAAATCCAAAACTTGTTTGGATGAGTTGGGACAGGGAACTTGGGTTGTTAACAAGGAGGAGAGGAGGTTTTGGAGTGGTTTTACTTCATGGGCAAAAATACAAGGTCATGGGTGGTTATCAAAAGAATGAAAATCCCAAATTTTCATAGAGTTTTCCTTTTAAAAAGAAAAGATTAAACTCCCAAAATAATTTGAGAAGAGAACCAACAGAGGAGAAGTTTTTTTTAAAAAAGGTTAAACCCAAAGTTTGAAGAAGAAAACAGAAATAACAATCCTAGCCAAAGAAAAAGGATTTTTAAGAGGATTGTTTTTCTGAAAATTTTGAAAGGCCTCATTTCACAAAAGAAAAACCAGCAAGGTTTTTTTTTGCTAAAACCAAATAATTTTTTTGGAGTGTCACAACACCTACCCCCTTAGGAAAAATCTCGTCCCTGAGATTTCAGCTGATCCTTAAATAAATGCGGATGCTCTGCTCGAAGAAAATCCTCTCTTTCCCAAGTTGCTTCATTTTCGGTGTGGTTGCTCCATTGAACTCTGAAAAATTTAATGGTCTTCTGTCGGGTCCTCCTTTCAGACTCCTCTAATATTTTTACTGGATGTTCCCGATAGGTGAGGTCTGGTTGCACATCGATGTTCTCATGGGACACTTGTTTCTCTGGTTTGCTCACGCACAACCTTAACTGCGAAACGTGGAATACGTTGTGGATATCTGATAATTCCTTAGGTAAGTCTAGCTGGTAGGCTACCGTGCCTCTTCGTGCCAATATACAGAATGGTCCGATGAATCTTGGTGCTAGCTTCCCTTTAATCTTGAATCGTTGTAGTCCTCTCATAGGGGATACTCGTAGGTACACAAACTCTCCGGGTTCGAAACTGACCCCACGATGCTTCTGATCGTAATAACTCTTCTGTCGGCTTTGAGCGGTCTTGAGCCTATCCCTGATTAGCTTGACTTTCTCCTCAGCTTCTTTGAGCATGTCTGGTCCGAAGATGCGGATGTCTCCGGTCTCGGACCAATTTAACAGGGTGCGACATCTCCGTTCGTATAGAGCCTCAAATGGTGCCATTTGCAGGCTGGCCTGGTAACTATCGTTGTATGCGAACTCGGCATATGGCAGGCTTTCTTCCCAGCTAGTTCCATACGTGAGGACACATGCCCTCAGCATGTCCTCTAAAATCTGGTTTATGCGTTCTGTCTGTCCATCCGTCTAGGGGTGGTAAGCCATACTGAAAGCTAGTTGAGTTCCCAGAGCCTGTTGTAAATGATCCCAAAATCTCGAGTCGAACTGAGTGCCCCTGTCGGATATTATAGTCCTTGGGACACCGTGCAGACAGACTATGCGGGAGAGGTAAATCTTAGCAAGCTTCTGAGTGGTGTGGGTTGTTCTTACTGGAATAAAATGTGCCATGTTGGTTAACCTGTCGGTGATGACCCATATAGCATCATTCCCGTGTCGTCATCGAGGTAGTCCGACAATGAAGTCCATCCCTATTTCATCCCATTTCCACTCGGGTATTTTGTTTGGTTGAAGTAGTCCGGCTGGTCTCTGATGTTCAGCTTTTATGCGTTGACATGAGTCGCAACATGCAATGAAGGTAGCGATGTCCCTCTTCATACCGTGCCACCAAAATCTTTCCTGAATATCTTTATACATTTTGGTTCCCCCCGGGTGGATTGAGTATGGGGCGGTGTGGGCTTCAGCCAAAATTTGCCGTTTAAGGTCTTCTATGTCTGGCACACATAGTCTTTCCCTGTACCATAATATCCCTCCATTGTCTACGACGAATTCCGAGGTCTTGCCCTTGCTCACCTTTCTTTTGATGCCCTCGATGCTGGGGTGACCAGGCTGAGCTCCTTTAATCTTCTCCACAAGGTCGGGCTGTATTTCCAAGTTTGCTATGGTGCCTTCTGCCACCATTAACAAGTTGAGTTTGGCAAATTCTTGTTGGAATTCGGGTCTCAAGCCCTGTAGATTGCCTTCGTCGGAGCTGGGGTTCCGACTAAGAGCATCGGCCACCACATTCGCTTTACCTGGATGATAGTGGATACCAACATCATAATCCTTTACCAATTCCAACCAGCGTCGTTGCCGTAAATTTAGTTCTGGCTGCGTGAAAATATATTTGAGACTCTTATGGTCCGTATATATTTCACATCGATTTCCCAGTAAGAAATGCCTCCATTCCTTAAGTGCATGAATGACCGCTGCCATTTCCAAGTCATGAGTGG
This sequence comes from Aegilops umbellulata, assembly GCA_032464435.1. Classification (NCBI taxonomy): domain Eukaryota; kingdom Viridiplantae; phylum Streptophyta; class Magnoliopsida; order Poales; family Poaceae; genus Aegilops; species Aegilops umbellulata. The sequence continues at coordinate 355,146,210 of CP136059.1, read as the reverse complement.
GATAATTTTCCTCATGCTTGGGAAGCTGCCTTGAAGCGTAGGCGACAACCTTGCCTTCTTGCATCAATACACATCCAAGACCTTTCCTGGATGCGTCACAATATACTTCAAAATTCTTGTGTATGTCCGGCACAACTAATACCGGTGCTGTTGTTAATTTCCGCTTTAGCTCTTGGAAACTTTTCTCGCAGGCTTCTGTCCATTCAAACTTCTTGTCTTTCTTGAGTAGTTGCATCATAGGCTTGGCTATGGTGGAGAACCCTTCAATAAATCTGCGGTAATATCCTGCCATTCCCAAGAAGCTTCGGATGTCTGTCACGCTGGCTAGTGACTTCCAGCCAAGTACGGCTTTTACTTTCTCCGGGTCTATTGCGATACCGTCTTGGGTCAGCACGTGGCCTAGAAAGCCCACTTGCCTTAACCAAAATTCACACTTGCTGAACTTGGCGTACAATTTGTGTTTCCTGAGTTCTCCTAGTACAATTCTGAGATGTTCAGGGTGCTCTTCTGGTGTTTTGGAGTATACTAGAATGTCGTCGATGAATACCACAACGAACTTGTCCATAAACTTCATAAATACTTTGTTCATGAGGTGAACAAAATATGCAGGAGCATTTGTTAATCCAAAAGGCATTACTGTGAACTCATACAGTCCATATCTGGAGGTGAATGATGTCTTGGGGATATCTTCTGTCCGTACCTTTAATTGATGGTATCCTGACCTTAAGTCAATTTTTGAGAATACCTTGGCCTTAGCGAGCTGATCGAATAAATCATTTATTCTTGGCATCGGTTATTTGTTCTTGACCGTGACCATGTTAAGTGCTCGGTAGTCAATACACAATCGCAGTGTTCCATCTTTCTTTTTGGCAAATAAAATTGGTGATCCCCAAGGTGAGGAACTGGCTCGAATGTATCCTTTGTCTAGCAATTTCTTGATTTGTTTCTTCAGCTCAACTAACTCGGACGGTGCCATTCTGTATGGTTTCTTGTATATGGGGGTGGTTCCTGGTGCAAGCTCAATGCTGAATTCTATCTCTCGGTCTGGTGGCATGCCTGGTAGCTCTTCGGGGAATACGTCTGGAAATTCACATACTACTGGAACCTTGCTTAGCTCGGAAACATCTACCTTATTCAGTCTTGGTTGCCTGGGTATTTTCCTTTCCTTGGCGGTTACCCTTATCGTCTTCCCGAGGTGATGCGTGAGTATTACGGTCCGGTTGAAACAGTCAATGAAACCTTTATTTGTGGTTAGCCAATCCATCCCAAGGATGACATCTAGTCCCTTATTTTCCAACACAATAAGGTTTGCGTAAAACTTCAGCCCTTCGAACTCAATAATCACATCCTGACAGTAATTCTGAGTAACTTGCTGAATCCCAGGGGACTTGATGATCAGGGATTTCTCCAAAGGAAGCATCGAAAAATTATTTTGCAAAGCAAAACTTTTCGAAACAAAAGAGTGAGAAGCTCCAGAATCAAACAAAACCATTGCAGGTATTGTGTTGACAGGAAACGTACCGAGTACGATATCCGGAGCATTTTGTGCCTCCTCTTTGGTTACGTGGTTCAGATGAACCTTCCTGTGGTTGCTGTTGGGATTGAAATTGTTTCGCTTGGGCACTGAATTGTTGTTGCTGTTGTTCGGCTTTGGTGCTGAGTTTCTAGGCTTGGGACACTGCTTGGCATAGTGTCCTTCCTCTCCGCAGGCGTAACAAGTAACGCCGGGGCGATATGTGAACTCCTTGTCCCTTGCATGAAAATTCTTGATTGGGCGTGAGACGTTGGACGGGGATTTGTTTGTCCCACCCTTTTGGAAATCTGTCTTGCTTCGGTGATTGCGAGCCTGGTTAGTCTGGTCCCTTTTTCGCTTGCGGATATCTTCCAAACTGCGTCTCTCATTTTCCAGAGTAATGGCTTTATCCACCAGCGTCTTAAAATCTGGGAAAGTGTGTATGACTAGTTGGCATTTAAGCGCGGGCGCTAGGCCGTCAAGGAATTTCTCCATTTTCTTGCTTTTAGTCATACGTTCTTCGTTTGCGAAGCGAGACAATAGAGTAAACTGACCGTTGTAATCTGATACTGTCATGTTCCGTTGTTTGAGGTCATCGAACTCCCTCTTCTTGATTTTCATAATACTTTTAGTAATATGTGCGCCACGGAAGCCTTCCTTGAAATCATCCCAGGTTATATCATTTTTGTTGGGATGCATGTGTAGGAAATTCTCCCACCAGGATGCGACTGCTCCCGTGAGATAATGCGGTGCGTACAGTACCTTTTCTGGGTCTGAGCATTTTGCAATAATTAATTTTCTCTCCATATCACGAAGCCAGTCTTCGGCCTCAAGCGGCTTGTCAGTGTGAGAAAATGTCTGGGGACGTGTCTTCTCTAGTTCGGATAATTTAGAATGCTGTTGATACTGTCCATGGTGATTTCCCATGTTGATGACTTGATTCATCATTTCACGATGTTGTTGCTGACTTTGTTCATAAAGGCGGCACATTTGAGATAGTGCCGTCTCACTACCCTGTTGACTTGATTGACCTTGAGTGAAATTGTTGCCTGGTTGATTGTCATAAAATTGGTTCGACTGCCCTTGTGCAAAATTGTTGTTTGCTTGAGTGCCATAATTTTCCTCTGGCGGAGCTGGCATGAAGCGAGTCCAAGGACGAGACATTTTTCACTCTGGGGATATATTTTGCGAAACCCATAAGCAAACGAAAAAAAATAGATCCATAAAAGCACAAGGTTGGCAAAGAAACCAAATAGCCAAGATTACTAGGGAAAACCATTTAATTTGCGCACGGAGAAAGACTGCTCATTACGTATCTTACACGCGGGCGATAATTATACAATACGTCACTCAGGATACGCGTACATATTCCTGACATGTTATTTAGGCTAGTGCACTTCTCCAGATCCTACATGATGCGCAAACAGGCTACGTCCCATATCTTACATGGCGGTACATCTCGCGACGGCTAAGCGTACTTAGTCGGAGATGTTGATGATGTCCTTGGCCCTGCCAAGGGTGAGGCGTAGCGAGGCTGGAGACTCAACTTCCTCCTCGCTAATGGGCTCCATACGAGTAGTGCTGCGCCGAGTAGATGGAGCGGGTGCCAGGGGCGGAATAACACGAATAGGAGTCGGCGTGAGGGGCGGTGCAGTGTGCGCTGGAGTGGGCGCAATGACCTGGTTGAACTCCTCAGTAGAAGGCAGGCGACGAGCTGGTGCATAGGATGCTGATGATGAGGCATAAGTCAGTGGCGGTGCTGTGGGCAGGAGCTCCCTCCTATTGGCAGCACAGCCATGGACTGAGTCCATGCGGGCAGCCACAAAGTCATCCACCAAGTTGTCGAAGGCGGCCTCCAGAGCCCGAAGATACTCAATAAGCATCTCAAAGGCCTCGTCTCGTTCTCCTCTGGGGCAGGAGTATGCGTAGTGACAGGTGTAAGGCACGTGGCATGGAAGATAGCGGTAGCGACGAGCCTTCATCACGGGAAGGACATCCCTGAGGCGAGCTATTGACTCGCGGGCTGCCATCTGGATAGCATGCTTCTCCGTGGGCATGGCTCTTCCCACGAACCGGAAGCGGCGTAACTCACCATGCCCTCCCCTGAATTGCACCGAGGCCTGGTGCATGGTCAGTCTGTCGCTGACTTTGTGCTGGCAAAGTGAGACGACCGGGCGCACAGATGGCCCCATCGCGACCTGAACGACGAAGGATAGAAGCTTGACGAACCCATCGGGCACGTTGGCGAAGGTCTGAGACTCGCAGTTGTTGTCGGCCATCTACAAAAAAGTAGGCAAAAATTCTGAAGAGTCAGATCATAAATATATGCTGACTGTCAGAAAAATGTCTACAATTGTAAAAACATAAATGGGCTCTAATATACCAATAACCGATTAGCGATCGCACCTAGTGGCTTCCTACAGTCAGCCTGGCTCTGGTACCAAGCCTGTTACGACCGGTTTTCCAATAAAAATATTTATTGAGAAACCAATCTTTAGAATCCAGTTTGAGATAAAACCTCCTCACTGGTAGACAAACTTTTGATACAATAAGCCAGTAGCATCAAATATATTACAGGGTTGAGCTGATGATGCTTAACAATTTATTACAGACATGCCAATAATTATACATAAAGGCGGATATAATATAATGGTGTGGTGGCATACTACTGACTCGAAGCTGGGGAATGGTGGAATAACACAGTGGGGAGTGGATATGTGACTCTCAAACTAACATCCCATCGAGCGTCGAGGTGAGGCTCGATGAATTTATTTGGGTTGCGGAAGCGGGTATAAAACAGTGACCAAGTCCAGGGTCGCACGGGACTGACTGGGACTCCAATAGGCGTCGGACTCGCTATCGAACTCCTCATCCATGAGATCACCTTCGTCAGCATCTGGCCAAATCAACAAGCCAGTGAGTACTTCGAAAGTACTCGCGAGACAGTACGGACGTAAGATATAACAAATGCATGCATGAGTGCGTCATGATTAAATTACCAATGCACATTCAAAGTAATATTAGGCAGGGTAAGTAAAAAGGGAAACGGCGGTAGTCCGCCTGAAATCCCAACAGTAAAAATAAAGGAAGAACCGATCGGGTGTCTAAAGCGATGCCTCGAAAGGTGATCAATAATAATAAAAGAAAGAATTGCCACAGTCGGGCGTCTGAGCGACACCACATAAAGGGCTTTAAAAGAAATGCCGCAGTCGGGCGTCTGAGCGACACCACCTAAAGGGCTTTAAAAGAAATGCCGCAGTCGTGCGTCAGAGCGACACCACATAAAGGGCTTTAAAAGAAATGCCGCAGTCGGGCGTCTGAGCGACACCACCTAAAGGGCTTTAAAAGAAATGCCGCAGTCGGGCGTCGGAGCGACACCTCATAAAGGTCTTTAAAAGAAATGCCGCAGTCGGGCGTCTGAGCGACACCACAAAAAGGGCTTTAAAAGAAATGCCGCAGTCGGGCGTCTGAGCGACACCTCATAAAGGGCTTTAAAAGAAATGCCGCAGTCGGGCGTCTGAGCGACACCTCATAAAGGGCTTTAAAAGAAATGCCGCAGTCGGGCGTCTGAGCGACACCACAAAAAGGGCTTTAAAAGAAATGCCGCAGTCGGGCGTCTGAGTGACACCTCATAAAGGGCTTTAAAAGAAATGCCGCAGTCGGGCGTCTGAGCGACACCACATAAAGGGCTTTAAAAGAAATGCCGCAGTCGGGTGTCTGAGCGACACCACCTAAAGGGCTTTAATAGAAATGCCGCAGTCGGGCGTCTGAGCGACACCACATAAAGGGCTTTACTGACAAGGAAAAATAATTATAATTCAACTCTTGAGAATAAACGGGTTAGTCCATCCACAAGAATAAACATTTAACTGATCTTAGTGCTCATGGTCCCACCGGATAATCTGTCACCAAAACTGGCACATGTCAGTTAGCGCGGAACATGGATATAGATAAGATGATTTGAGGATATATGACTCTGCAGAGTTTGTACAAAATTTCCCACAGTTAACGGATTCCCATAGTCACAAGGACTAGTTCCATTTACGGTATTTCAGAAGGAAACACAGCTAACCAGTACACACCCATCCAACCTCTCGATGCCAGGAATCACCCTCGACATCGTCCAAGAAAAACTTTTGAGACGGGGAGATCACAATCTCGAATAGCATGGGATCAAATTTATATACGCGCGCTCTAAGGGGTGCCCCCCTCTCGGTCCCAACCGGAAACACCCATGCCCCCTGACCGGATGAATGGCTTTAATCCAGGGCCATGGAACCATCATCCCGGCCTCTCCTTTTTGGTGTGTACCAAGAAAGAGGTTTGCGACTTACTAAACCATATCCCTTTCAGGAAACATGTGGTAGTACAGGGATAGGAAATGGATATGAAACCAAGCGATATGGGTTGGTACTGAAGTTAACTTGCATGGCATAAGTCTGGCATGCTACAACACTACCATCTTACCCATCTTCTTGCCAACACATGGCCTTGCATACTCACATCCAACCACTTATGGATCATCGAACTAACTTGTCTCAACAAAGTATGATAAACACGTTCATTGGTATGTTCAACAATATGCCATGAAACTAACTAGATGCAAAACATGCCATGACACTCATCATATCAAAAGTTCAAACATGCTTGCCTGGTTCAGAGTAGTCGGAGTCTAACTCGGTGAAGTTCGCGGTCCCGCCACCTCCTTCGGTATCTACGGTATAAAGAGAATATATGCGCTATCGTGAATACCGAGAGGTGCACAAAAATTATTCCAAATAAATCTTCAAATAAATCTGATAAAAAACTAGACAAATTTTTGAAGAGAACAGAAAAGAATCACTCAAAAATATGTTTCTGTTTAAAAGTTATAAAGGTTTTTGTCTAGGGACCCATCTGTAATGAAATAGAAACTTCTCAGGGTTCTTTTTATAAAAACAGAAAAAGCTTCGGTCCCATTTACGCCAGCTCAGAGGAGAAGACGTATTTTGCCCGTTTACGCTTTCAAAAAACGATTCGAAAGAAAAAGAGAAAAACCTGACGGGGCGGTCCCACCCGTCGGGTTTGAAAACGGGACGGCGCTTTTGGCGCCAGAGAGCCGCGGCGATCGCCGGCGGCGATCCACGGCGAGGCAGGGGGATCGGAGGTTACCTCCGTGTTCGGGGCGCCATTCCGCGTCGGGTGGTGGTCGTGGTGGTCGCCGGCGTGCACTGTGTCGACGGTGGCCCCTGCTCCGGCGGACGGCAGTTCGGACGAGGATGGAGCTCGCCGAAGGGGCTGCCAATGTTCAAATTGACGAGAGGGTTATGGTACGGGGCATGGAAGAGGGCTGCAGACGGAGTTTAGACGCCGGAGATGGCCTCACCGTAGTGAACGCAGCTGGAGCCAGAGGCGGACGGAGGTGGCCGGAGTCGAGGAAGAAGGGCTCCGAGGAGGTGGCCATGAACGGAGTTTTCCGGCGAAGGATTACGGCGGCGCAGTGCTTGGTCGGGAGGGTTTAGGAGTTGAGCTTCGTCTTGGAGGTCCACTGAGTCCGTTTAGGTGCCAACCGCGCCGGGATTTGCTTGCTTAGGTGGAGTTCGACGGAACGGGCTGGCGCGGGCCCGTCGGCGGCAGAGAGCGTGCTCTGTGCGCGCCGCGCCACGGCGACGGTGCTGCATGCGTGCGCTGGCGCGGAGATGGCCACGCGGAGCCACCAGGGGGCTTGGGCGGTGGTGAACGGCGTTGAGCCGCCGCTCTGCTCCCTGTCTGCTCCTACGGTGGTTCGGCCGCCGCAAGACACGCCGACGCAGGCGGGCCAGGGCACCACCAACGCCAGGAAGGCGCCAAGCGCGCGTGCGGGGCTCCGGACAAGCAGGCCAGGCGGCGAGCAACGTGCCAAGGGGCACTGTGATCATGTGACTGCACTTATCTGAAGAAGATCGACACTGAAAGTCTGAATTTAACTGAATATGAACTGAAACAGTGCATCCAAGGTGTTCGACAAAATGATCTAGGCATGTAGGGATTTTTCCTTGGGCTGATTTTTGGTAGAGTGGCTTCTCATTGTTCCAGTAGGCTGCCTGATTTTTGGTGGAATTTTTGGAGAAGTGTAGATATGAATTTCACCAAATTTGGCAAATCTGGTCCAAACTTGCAGGGAGTGTAAGTTGAAATATTTGAAAAGAAGATGAGTGGGTCAAGATGGTTCTGGGTTGAGGGTACCAAGGACTAGCCAGCATAGTTGGTTTTAGGACCAAATACAAATTCTATAGGGTACTTGCTTTGTAAATGGTTCAGGCTCAAAATAAAGATCAGAAAAGATTTGAGAGGTGAAATAATCAAAATAAAATCCAAAACTTGTTTGGATGAGTTGGGACAGGGAACTTGGGTTGTTAACAAGGAGGAGAGGAGGTTTTGGAGTGGTTTTACTTCATGGGCAAAAATACAAGGTCATGGGTGGTTATCAAAAGAATGAAAATCCCAAATTTTCATAGAGTTTTCCTTTTAAAAAGAAAAGATTAAACTCCCAAAATAATTTGAGAAGAGAACCAACAGAGGAGAAGTTTTTTTTAAAAAAGGTTAAACCCAAAGTTTGAAGAAGAAAACAGAAATAACAATCCTAGCCAAAGAAAAAGGATTTTTAAGTGGATTGTTTTTCTGAAAATTTTGAAAGGCCTCATTTCACAAAAGAAAAACCAGCAAGGTTTTTTTTGTTGCTAAAATCAAATAAAATTTTTGGAGTGTCACAATTTATTGGCCATTTGCAAAGATATTTCAGTAGGTGTCAACTTATTCAAATCATGTCTATGATATAAAGAGAGAGGCATAACACTAACACCAGCTCCAAGATCACATAAAGCAGTTTTAACATAGTTTCTTTTAATGGAGCATGGTATAGTTGGTACTCCTGGATCTCCAAGTTTCTTAGGTATTCCACCTTTAAAAGTATAATTAGCAAGCATGGTGGAAATTTCAGCTTCCGGTATCTTTCTCTTATTTGTAACAATATCCTTCATATACTTAGCATAAGGATTCATTTTAAGCATATCAGTCAAACGCATACGCAAAAAGATAGGTCTAATCATTTCAGCGAAGCGCTCAAAATCCTCAGCATCCCTTTTCTTGGATAGTTTGGGAGGAAAAGGCATGGGTTTCTGAACCCATGGTTCTCTTTACCGTACTTCCTAGTAACGAAGTCTCTCTTATCATAACGTTGATTCTTTGATTGTGGGTTATCAAGATCAACAGTAGGTTCAATCTCTACATCATTGTCATTGCGAGGTTGAGCATCAACATGAACATCAACTTTAATATTATCACTAGGTTCATGTTCATCACCAGATTGTGTTTCAGCAACAGAAATAGAAATATCATTGGGATTCTCAGGTGTGTCAACAACAGGTTCACTAGAAACATGCAAAGTCCTATCATTTTTTCTTCTTCTTCTTTTTAGAAGGACTAGGTACATCGACATTAGCTCAATTCTCTTAGGGTGGTCCTCAGGATACAAAGGTTCCTGAGTCATTTTACCCGCTCTAGTCATAACTCTAACAACATTATCATTCTTCTTATTATTTAATTCACTGAGCAAATCATTTTGAGCTTTAAGTACTTTTTCTACTTGAGTGGTAACCATAGAAGCATGTTTACAAATGAGTTTAAGTTCAGCTTTAACTCTAGACATATAATCACTCAAGTGGTCAATCATATAAGCATTACGTTTCAATTGTCTACCAACATAAGCATTGAAGTTTTCTTGTTTAACAATAAAATTATCAAACTCATCTAAGCATTGGCTAGCAGACTTATAACGAGGAATAGCACCTTCATCAAATCTATAAAGAGAATTTACCTATACTACCTGTGTCGGGTTATCAAGACCATGTATTTCTTCAACAGGTGGCAAATTAAGACCATGTATTTCTTTAATAGGAGGTAAATTCTTAACATCTTCAGCTTTAATACCTTTTTCTTTCATAGATTTCTTTGCCTCTTGCATATCTTCAGGACTGAGAAATAGAATACCCCTCTTCTTCGGATTTGGCTTAGGAGTTGGTTCAGGAAGTGTCCAATTATTTTCATTAGTCAACATATTATTCAATAGCAATTCAGCTTGATCAACTGTTCTTTCCATGAAAACACAACCAGCACAACTATCCAGGTGGTCTCTGGAAGCATCAGTTAGTCCATTATAAAAGATATCAAGTATTTCAATTTTTCTTGGGAGGATGATAGGGGCAAAGCATTAAGTAATTGGAGAAGCCTCCCCCAAGCTTGTGGGAGACTCTCTTCTTCAATTTGCACAAAATTATATATTTCCCTTAAAGCAGCTTGTTTCTTATGAGCGCAGAAATATTTAGCAGAAAATTAATAAATCATATCCTGGGGACTACACACATAACAAGGATCAAGAGAATTAAACCATGTTTTAGCATCACCCTTTAATGAGAACGGAAATAATTTAAGGATATAGTAGTAGCGTGTTTTCTCATCATTCGTGAACAGGGTGGCTATATCATTTAATTTAGTAAGAGGTGCCACAACACTTTCATATTCATTGCCATAAAAAGGACCAGATTCAACTAATGTAATTATCTCAGGATCGACAGAGAAATCATAATCCTTATCAGTAACGCAGATAGGTGAGGTAGCAAAAGCAGGGTCATATTTCATTCTAGCATTCAGAGATTTTTATTTAATCTTAGCTAATAATTCCTTGAGATCATTCCTATCATTTCAAGCAACAAAATCTCTAGCAGTTTCTTCATCCATAACATAACCCTGAGGCACAACATGAAATTCATATCTAGGGGGAGAATCTTCATCATCAATTTCATCAATATTATCTGTTTCAATAATTTCATTCTCTCTAGCCCTAGCAAGTTGTTCATCAAGAAATCCACCTAATGGCACATTAGTATCAAGCATAGAAGTAGTTTCATCATAAGTACCATGCATAGCAGAAGTGGCATCATCAATAACATGCGACATATCAGAATTAATAGCAGAAGCAGGTTTAGGTGTCGCAAGCTTACTCAAAACAGAAGGTGAATCAAATGCAAAGCTAGATGGCAGTTCCTTACCCCCCCCCCCCTCATAGTTGAGGGGAAAATCTTAGTTCTTTCGTCTTTCAAGTTCCTCATAGTGACCAGCAGATATAAATCCCAAGTGACTCAAAGAATAGAGCTATGCTCCCCGGCAACGGCGCTAGAAAATAGTCTTGATAACCCACAAGTATAGGGGATCGCAACAGTTTTCGAGGGTAGATTATTCAACCCAAATTTATTGATTTGACACAAGGGGAGCCAAAGAATATTCTCAAGTATTAGCAGTTGAGTTGTCAATTCAACCACACCTGGATAAGTTAGTATCTGCAGCAACGTATTTAGTAGCAAAGTAGTATGGAAGTAACGGTAACGGTGGCAAAGGTAACAATAGTAGTTTTGTAGTAACTGTAACAGTGGCAACAGAAAAGTAACTATGAAAAGAGCAATATGTGAAAAGCTCGTAGGCATTGGATCGGTGATGGAGAATTATGTCGGATGCGATTCCTCATGCAATAGTTATAACCTAGGGTGAAATAGAAGTAGCTCCAATTCATCAAAGTAATTTAGGCATGTATTCCGAATATAGTCATACGTGCTTATGGAAAAGAACTTGCATGACATCTTTTCTCCTACCCTCCCGTGGTAGCGGGGTCCTATTGGAAACTAAGGGATATTAAGGCCTCCTTTTAATAGAGTAGCGGACCAATATTTAGCACTTAGTGAATACATGAACTCCTCAAACTATGGTCATCACTGGGAGTGATCCCGATTATTGTCACTTCGGGGTTGCCAGATCATAACACATAGTAGGTGACTATAGACTTGCAAGATAGGATCAAGAACTCACATAGATTCATGAAAACATAATAGGTTCAGATCTGAAATCATGGCACTCGGGCCTTAGTGACAAGCATTAAGCATAACAAAGTCATAGCAACATAAATCTCAGAACATAATGGATACTAGGGATCAAACCCTAAAAAAATAACTCGATTACATGGTAAATCTCATCCAACCCATCACCGTCCAGCAAGCCTATGATGGAATTACTCACACACGGCGGTGAGCATCATGAAATACGTGATGGAGGAAGGTTGATGATGACAACGGCGACGGATTCCCCTCTCCGGAGCCCCGAACGGACTCCACATCAGCCCTTCCGAGAGAGATTAGGGCTTGGTGGCGGCTCCTTATCGTAAAACGCAATGAATCCTTCTCTCTGATTTTTTCTCCCCGAACGTGAATATATAGAGTTGGAGTTGAGGTCGGTGGAGCATCAGGGGGCCCACGAGGCAGGGGGCGCGCCCAGGGGGGTAGGCGCGCCCCCACCCTCGTGGACAGGGTGTGGGCCCCTGGCCTTGATTCTTTCGCCTATATTTTTAATTAATTCCCAAAATATTCTCCGTGAAGTTTCAGGCCATTCTGAGAACTTTTATTTCTGCTAAAAAATAACACCATGGCAATTCTGCTGAAAACTGCGTCAGTCCGGGTTAGTTCCATTCAAATCATGCAAGTTAGAGTCCAAAACAAGGGCAAAGGTGTTTGGAAAAGTAGATACGATGGAGACGCATCAGGCCATCAAATAGGGTAAAATTTTATTATATACATTTTCCTGCCTAGTGTAAACTATCACATGATGCTAACTAATTGTTACTTTTGTAGATCAAACCTTGCAACAAGTCACGGTTGTCGTCATCGCACAATTCCGGTATTATTCCTGTCAACGTCTACATCTCTATCTGACACTTAGAACTGAGAGCAAATAGTATGTATAGTTATATACCAGTACCAGTACCTCTAGTAGTGTGATCAGCATGTTTTTGCAATTCTATTGTCGAAAGTATTTGATTTTCATTCATCGAGGAGTGGTGCTGGCTGTGCTTGCTAATGTGCACATGAATTGACTTGTGTTGTTGTCTTCTTTATAGTGCATCTATCTGCGACCTGTTTGTGTCCTCGTACAATCTTCTATGCTTATTTTGTTTTTTATTTATTTCTGGTTCCTCATTATGTCTTAGGGAGAATGGGGAGTTAAGATCTTGTATGCAGTTTTTATTAGTTCGAGAGAGGCTTTCCTTATCCTAAAAGAAAGAGAGAAAGGTTGTCCATGGTCCAGCATGTAGCAAGCTAGCAGCTAGTACAATAGAACCAATTCTCAAAAAAAAAAGCTACAAAGAACCAAATAGAGAAGCTAAATTTTGGACTGAAAATAACATCTCTTTTAGACTGAAAATATAGAACATCTCTGATCTTGTACATAACTTGTAGCAGCAGTCAGCATACTTTTTATATCATTTCTTTTGGACTGAAATATATAGCATTTTGTATAGTATTATGGTTCAGAAAATCATGTCTCTCCCATCCTGACTTGGTGCGAGGGTTATAGAAGTTCTTTTGCAGGGACAAATGGGAGAAAGTAGCAAGTACTGAAGTTGATCTAGGATGTTCTGCTGATCGCTTTTGTCAATAACATGGAACATGGTCGACGCATTTCGTACATATGGAAGTTGATGTCCGCTTGATCGAAGACTGGGTATCTTCCATAATATTTTGTAGTAGTTAAGTGATCGAACGATTGATCTCTTGAGAACTTGCTCATTATATTATGTAACATGCCATGACCTGAATGTCAACTTGGGTATTTCCTTAATGGATGTAGCTAATTTGAGTGAAGAAAACTAGTGAATCTTCTATATATGTTGGATTAATGCACTGGCTTTTATCTTGTGACGAATGGAAGAGTGCATTTGGTATCATTTATATATGTTGAATGAATGGATTGGCTATTATCTTCTGATGAATAGAAGAGTGCAATTGTATTTCATACTGAACATGAATTGAATATTATGATTTTAATTTCCTGTTAATATGTGTATTTGCATTTATGCTGAAATGTATAACCCTCGCACCAAGTGTGTCGGTCGAATTGTTGCATGTCAGATTATCTGTTGGCATAACACATTGGTAGATAAACTGTCGGAATAGAAATGGGTGATGCACTATCTGTCTGTACACATAGTGTCAGAAAGACTGTCGGTGTATCTATGGCATCGCACAATCCGTCGGCATAGCGTGGTGACAGAAAAACTATCGGCATAAAGCTGTTTGTCGCTGTAGAAATGTATGTCGGCATAAATATCACCAATGCTAGCATACTTTCTGTCTGCATAAATTTATCTGTCGGCAATGACCTTTCCTGGCAGGACTATAGGCGACAGTTCCCTTCCGTTGCTAAAGTTCGTTGCCGACACCAAATGTGTCGCCTTAGGTGACCTATGACGACAGATTGTCTGACGCTGATTTGAGTGTCATGGTGTAGTGGTTGAGCGTCTGTGCGTCATCGTCAGGGTTGAGCAGACCCTTGGCGAACAGCGCTTCAGCGCCGCGGATCAGGATAGGCAAGTCGGCGCTGAGAGGCTGCAACTCAACCCACAACATGATCGGCGATGCATCGCAGACCAAGATAGACACGTCCGCGTCGATAGGCCACACCTCGCTATACAGCGAGACCGATGGACCGCCGCAGAGCGAGAGGCACGGTGCGCCGCACAGCAAGAGCAATTCCATTGGTGCTTGCCTGCTATCGACATGGCACTGTAGCTGGGTACACAGCCTGTCAATAGCCCCATTCCTTGCCAGGAGTGGGCAGAGGCGATGTGCACCGTACTAGCAATAGAGGCCGGTCATGCCATGTTTGCACCAGACACCTGCCGTGCCATTTTCATGGGTCACGCTGTTTGCCTTGTCCGTGACCCGCTGGATACCAACGCACTGGTTGCTAGGCTCAAGCGCCTCCTTGGCCCAGGTGTCCACATAGGTGCAGTATAGGAACATGGCCTTCACATCCTTGAGCTGGTCGTCTCCAATGAGATAGCCAACTTGGAGCTTGAGACCGCACTCCAGATGTACCGTGAGCGTGTCAACCGATTGGATGAACGCCTGCATGAGTTTAGGCAGAGCCAAGAGCTACCGTAGGTAGGGGTGGTGGTAATGGATGCATTTTATTTTGTTGAGTCGTTTCAGCGTTGATCGCTATGTATTCCCAACAATCATAATATTGCTCTGTTTATTGATCTCTTTCAATGTGTGTACTCTGTTTTCCATTCTTATATATTGTTCTCTTTCAGTGTGTATGTTTTCCATTCTGTACTTGTGGATGGTAAACAGCTAGATAGAAATTAGTAATAAAATAGATGGAAATATGAAATTCAAAATATATAATAATTGTTCAGTAATTCATCACAGACACACACACACATATAATATCATCACATATACGTGATGATACTTAAATACTACATACAATGCATAAATTTAAAAACGAACAATACTAAAACTAATTATCCCTCCTTAGGGGGTTAGTATTCTGGGAACCCCTCGCTAGCAGCTCCCTGGTGGGCCGCGACTTCTAGCGCAGAGTGAGTTCTCTGCTTCCTCTGCCTCGCAGCACTTGACGTACCAATTTGCCTCTTGTTGGTGGGCGTGCGCGAACTATCTTGCCATTTTGTTAGGCGCCCACTGAAGCTCCTCGTCGGTAGCACGCTGGAACTTATCAGCCCACCTCCACGCAGCGATGCTGCGCCTAGCCCCTTTGGCCTTCCTGACGAAGTACCAGTTGTCTTCGTACACCTTGTCCGCACGCTGACGCACCCGCCGCCAGAGCACCAGCTTCTCCTTTTCAAAGGCGGCCTCACGGGCTTCGCAGGCCGCATGGTACCTGTCACTGCTCCGCCAACTCCTTCTTCAACACCACTTGCTTGGCTTTCTCGGCTGGTGGTAGTGCTTTTCACAGACAAAGATTGTACTTGCCCAAAGCCACACCAAAGCTGGGGGTTCCGGTGCAACCTCGTCTAGTGGCGCATAGGGGTCCTCCTCGTCGCTTCTCTGTGCCTTGACGTCCTCACGGGGCGGCGCCTCCTCCTCGATGGGTGGCAGATCGGCAGTGCCATGGCAGAGTTTTGTGTGAGAGAGAGAGGGGGCGAGCGAGGAGAGAATGTAGATGAAAATGCAGGCGGGACGACGTGGCACTTGTTGGGGAACAAAGTAATTTCAAAAAATTTCCTACGCACACATAGGATCATGGTGATGCATAGCAACGAGAGGGGAGAGTGTGTCCACGTACCCTCGTAGACTGAAAGCGGAAGCGTTAGCACAACGCGGTTGATGTACTCGTACGTCTTCACAATCCGACCGATCAAGTACCGAACGTACGACACCTCCGAGTTCAGGACACTTTTAGCTCGATGACGTCCCTCGAACTCCGATCCAACCAAGCTTTGAGGGAGAGTTTCGTCAGCACGACGGTGTGGTGACGATGATGATGTTCTATCGACGCAGGGCTTCGTCTAAGCACCGCTACGATGTTATCGAGGTGGATTATGGTGGAGGGGGGCACCGCACATGACTAAGAGATCAAGAGATCAATTGTTGTGTCTATGGGGTGCCCCCTGCCCCCATATATAAAGGAGCAAAGGGGGGAGAGGCGGCCGGCTAGGAGGAGGCGCGCCAGGAGGAGTCCTACTCCCACCGGGAGTAGGACTCCCTGCTTTCCTAGTTGGAGTGGGAGAAGGGGGAAGGAGAAGGGAGAGAGGAAGGAAAGGGGGCGCCGCCCCCCTCCTTGTCGAATTCGGACTAGAGGGGGAGGGGGCGCGCGGCCTGCCCTAGTCGCCCCTCCTCTTCTCCACTAAGGCCTATGTAGGCCCATTAACCCCTCCCCCCCCCGGGGGGGGGGGGGTTCCGGTAACCCACGGTACTCCAATAAAATCATGATTTCACCTGGAACACTTCCGATATCCAAATATAGGCTTCCAATATATCAATATATATGTCTCGACCATTTCGAGACTCCTCGTCATGTCTGTGATCACATCCAGGACTCCGAACTATCTTCGGTACATCAAAATAGATAAACTCATAATATAACGGTCATCAAACTTTAAGCATGCCGACCCTATGGGTTCGAGAACTATGTAGGCATGACCGAGACATGTCTCCGGTCAATAACCAATAGCGGAACCTGGATACTCATATTGGCTCCTACTGGAAATATGCTCTAGAGGCAATAATAAAAGGATTATTATTATATTTCCTTGTTCATGATAATTGTCTATTGTTCATGCTATAATTGTGTTATCCGGAAATCGTAATACATGTGTGAATACATAGACCACAATATGTCCCTAGTGAGCCTCTAGTTGACTAGCTCGTTGATCAACAGATAGTCATGGTTTCCTGACTATGGACATTGGATGTCATTGATAATGGGATCACATCATTAGGAGAATGATGTGATGGACAAGACCCAATCCTAAGCCTAGCATAAGATCGTGTAGTTCATTTGCTAAAGCTTTTCCAATGTTAAGTATCATTTCCTTAGACCATGAGATCGTGTAACTCTCGGATGTCGTAGGAGTGCTTTGGGTGTGCCAAACGTCAAAACGTAACTGGGTGACTATAAAGGTATGTTATAGGCAATCCCAAAAGCGTCTGTTGGGTTGACACGGATCGAGACTGGGATTTGTCACTCCGTATAACGGAGAGGTATCTCTGGGCCCACTCGGTAATGCATCATCATAATGAGCTCAATGTGACCAATTGGTTGGTCACGGGATCATTCATTACAGTACGAGTAAAGTGACTTGCCGGTAACGAGATTGAACGAGGTATTGGGATACCGACGATCGAATCTCGGGCAAGTAACGTACCGATTGACAAAGGGAATTGTATACGGGATTACTTGAATCCTCGACATCGTGGTTCATCCGATGACATCATCGTGGAGCATGTGGGAGCCAACATGGGTATCCAGATCCCGCTGTTGATTATTGACCGGAGAGTCGTCTCGGTCATGTCTGCATGTCTCTTGAACCCGTAGGGTCTACGCACTTAAGGTTCGGTGACGCTAGGGTTGTATAGATATGAGTATGCAGTAATCCGAAAGTTGTTCGGAGTCCCGGATGAGATTCTGGACGTCACGAGGAGTTTCGTAATGGTCCGGAGGTGAAGGATCATATATAGGAAGTGCAGTTTCGGCCATCACGAGAATTTGGGGTCACCGGTATTATACCGGGACCACCGGATGGGTCCCGGGGGTCCACCGGGTGGGGCCACCCATCCCGGAGGGCCCCATGGGCTGAAGTGGGGAGGGGAACCAGCCCATAGTGGGCTGGTGCACCCCCCCCCCTTGTGCCCCCCTGCGCCTAGGGTTGGAAACCCTAGGGTGTGGGGGCGCCCCACTTGCCTTGGGGGGTAAGGCTCCCCCTTGGCCACCGCCCCCCTAGGAGATCTCATCCCCTAGGGCCTATATAAAGGGGGGGAGGGAGGGCAGCCGCACCTCAAGCTTTGGCGCCTCCCTCTCCCCTGTCACACCTCTCCCTCTCGCAGAAGCTCGACGAAGCCCTGCTGCGATCACTGCTGCATCCACCACCACGTCGTCGTGCTGCTGGATCATCATCAACCTCTCCTTCCCCCTTGCTGGATCAAGAAGGAGGAGACGTCTTCCGCTCCGTACGTTTGTTGAGCGCGGAGGTGCCGTCCGTTCGGCACTTGGTCATCTGTGATTTGGATCACGGCGAGTATGACTCCATCATCCCCATTCTCTTGAACGCTTCCGCTCGCGATCTACAAGGGTATGTAGATGCACTCTCCTCTCGTTGCTAGTTGACTCCATAGATTGATCTTGGTGGAACGTAGGGAATATTTTTTGTTTTCTGCAACGTTCTCAAACAGTGGCATCATGAGCTAGGTCTATGCGTAGTTCTCTTTTCACGAGTAGAACACAAATTTGTTGTGGGCGTAGATGTTGCCAACTTTCTTGCCGCTACTAGCCTTATTTTGCTTCAGAGGTATTGTGGGATGAAGCGGCCCGGACCGACCTTACACGTACGCTTACGTGAGACAGGTTCCACCGACTAACATGCACTAGTTGCATAAGGTGGCTAGCGGGTGTCAGTCTCTCCCACTTTAGTTGGAGCGGATTCGATGAAAAGGGTCCTTATGAAGGGTAAATAGAAGTTGGCAAATCACGTTGTGGTTTTTACGTAGGTAAGAAAACGTTCTTGCTAGAACCCTATTGCAGCCATGTAAAACATGCAACAACAATTAGAGGACGTCTAACTTGTTTTTGCAACAAGTGCTTTGTGATGTGATATGGCCAAAAGTTGTGATGAATGATATATGTGATGTATGAGATGATCATGTTATTGTAATAAGAATCACGACTTGCATGTCGATGAGTATGACAACCGGCAGGAGCCATAGGAGTTGTCTTAATTTATTTATGACCTGCGTGTCAACATAAACGTCATGTAATTACTTTACTTTATTGCTAAAGCATTAGCCATAGTAGTAGAAGTAATAGTTGACGTGACAACTTCATGACGACACGATGATGGAGATCATGATGATGGAGATCATGGTGTCATGCCGGTGACGAAGATGATGATGGCGCCCCGAAGATGGAGATCAAAGGAGCAATATGATATTGGCCATATCATGTCACTATTTGATTGCATGAGATGTTTATCATGTTTTGTTTCTTATTTGCCTAGTACGACGGTAGTAAATAAGATGATCCCTCACAATAATTTCAAGAAAGTGTTCCCCCTAACTGTGCACCATTTCTAAAGTTCGTTGCACTACTAGAAAAAGGGCTATAGATGGGATTGACACTAATGGCGCACCAGATAAGAGGTGCGCCATTAGTATATACTAATGGCGCACCACCTTCTGATACGCCATTAGTGTTGAAACTACTAATGACACACCAGGCCTAGGATGCGCCATTAGTACCAAATTTTTTTTGAACTAGCGCGCCTGTCCAAACATACTAATGGCGCATCCAGACACAGTGTGCCATTACTAGTTGTAACTAGTAATGGCGCACTCGTCCCAGAGTGCGCCACTAATGTTATTTTTTTAATTATATTTTTTATTCCTTTTGTTGCAAAACTACTAATGGCGCACTCTTCCACCGTGCGCCATTACTAGTTCAAACTAGTAATGGCGCACTCTGTATCAGTGCGCCATTAGTATGTTTTTTTTTGCAAAATTACTAATGGCGCATCGGACGTTGGTGCGGCATTAGTAACCTATATACTAATGGCGCATTTGTTGTTGGTGCGCCATTAGTAAGTGGGCAGCAACAAGATATTTTGGGCAGCCTCTCCTTCCCGCACTCACTTTCTCCCCACTTCATTCTCTCCACCTCCTCCTTGTCTCGGGTGCCTCCTCTTTTTCACCTCATTTCCACCATAGATTCATTCAAATTAAGTGGTTAAATTACCTTGTTTTGATAGGTAAGTAAGGGGGGAAGCTATATTTATGTTGTTCTCCCTACAACAATGTGCACATGCACTTTTTATGGCCTAGCTAGATCTATGTATGTTCGTGGTGTTGCATATGTTTGTGGTGTTGCATATGTGTTTGTGTTTGGAGGTGTACCGGTATTTGAAATGCGATAGTTGCCAATATTTTGCCGGAATGTTGATTCACTTCCGTTTCGGCGATAATTTTGGCATTAAGCATTCTTTTTGGTCCTATTTTTAGGGAAAGTCATGCCAAATTTTTTCTTTGTTCTAAAATATCGTTTTGCTCTACCCCGCAGGCGACCATGGTCCGCACGATGACCAAAGGCATCGTGAATAGGTTTTTGAGGTCCGCGAAGGCCGAGATGCTTCAAAAGAACGAGACGGAGATAAGATGTCCGTGTCGAAGATGCAAGCTCGAGAGCCTTATTGCGGACCCGGATTCCGGGCAGGTGCGGGACCACCTGCTCTTGCGTGGTCTCATGGGGGCCGGGCAAGAAATGAGGAAGGGCAGCAAGACAACTACCGTGGCTCGGGCGGGCGAGAAGATGAAGAATCCCCTCGAGATGATCACGTAGACGATGGGCATGATGATGAGGAAGATGCCGGAGCAGACGACGGGCATGATCATCAAGATGATGATGCCGGCGAAGCATACAACGGTGGACCATCGATGGGCTGGGTGCAGGACCCTTATATTCAAGAGCTGCTTCTCAAGCAGACGGATAACGCAAGAGCCGCCCCTCGAGAGAAAGCCAAGGTGGATCAACTTGAGTTAGACGCGGTTACTCCATTGTATGAAGGATGCAGGCCCGAGGATACCCGCCTGAAAGTAACGCTCATGGCTCTGGAGATGAAGGTAAAACACAAAATGACCGACACATGCTTCGACGAGAACATGTCATTCTGGCACGAACGTCTTCCAAAGGGGAACAAGTGCCCGACCAGTTTGGAGGAGGCGAAGAAAATCGTGTGTCCTCTGGATTTACCGCACGTGAAATACCATGTGTGCATGAACAATTGCATCATTTATCGGGACGAGCACGCGGAGTCTACCATATGTCCGGTGTGCGGCGTCACTCGATACAAGAAGAGGAATAAAGCTCCTCGAAAAGTGGTGTGGTACTTTCCGATCACTCCTCGTCTGCAGCGGTATTTCGCGGATCCTAAGGTAGCAAAGCTCCTGCGTTGGCACGCGGATAGGGAGGAGAAGAAGCGAGAAGATGACGCAAATGATTTGGAGATAGGTAAAAAGACAAGATGCTGAGTCACCCTAAGGATGCGAGCCAGTGGCAAGCGTTGAATTTTGAATACCCAGAATTTGGGAAGGATCCAAGGAACGTCGTGCTGGGCGCGAGCACCGATGGAGTAAATCCGTTTGGCAGCCAGAGAAGCACACATAGCACCTGGCCTGTGTTTGTGTGGATGTACAACCTTCCCCCCTGGTTGTGCATGAAGAGGAAGTACATTCACATGAGTATGCTAATTGAAGGGCCGAAACAACCAGGGAACGACATCAATCTGTATCCGGGGCTGCTGAAGGAGGAGCTAGACACGCTGTGGAAAACGCCAGCCAATACGTGGGACGCTGCAGAGAAAGAATATTTCCCTATGAGAGCCGCACTGCTCACGACGGTGCACGACTATCTCGGTTACGGATATCTCGCGGGGCAGGTAGTCCACGGATTTTCTGGATGCGTAAGGTGCATGGATGACACAACGTATCGCCAGCTAGATAGAGATCCCGGGTCTTCGAAAACCGTGTTCATGGGACATCGAAGGTGGCTTCGCGACGATGACCCGTGGAGGAAACGCAAGGATCTGTTCGATGGTGAAACCGAACCCCGAAAACGCCCGTGTACGAGGAGCGGCGAGGAAATAGACAAGTTGTTGAAAAATTGGAAAGACTGCCCACTGCCGGGAAAGAAGCAAAAGGTGCCAGAGCCGGGAAAGAAGCGAAAGGCGCCAGAGCCGCTGCTGAAGGTATGGAAAACGAGGTTTGTTTTCTGGGACTTGCCGTACTGGAAGATCCACCGTGTGCCTCACAGCCTTGATGTCATGCATATCACGAAGAACGTGTGCGAGAGTCTGCTTGGTACCCTACTCAACATGCCAGAGAGGACCAAAGATGGGAAGAAAGCAAGGGCAGACTTGAAATCAATGGGCATCAGGCAGGAGCTTCACGCTATATATGATGATGATGATGATGATGATGATGATGATGATGATGATGATGATGATGATGATGATGATGATGATGATGATGAGGCGAAGCAGGACAAAGAAAGTCGTCGCAAAGGCAAAAAGGCCAAGAAGACTGGAAATGACTACCCTCCCGCGTGCTTCACTCTAAGTCAGGAGGAGATCGAGCAGTTTTTCACCTGCCTCCTAGGAGTAAAACTTCCTTACGGTTACGCGGGGAAGATAAGCAGATACCTAGACCCAGCGAAGCAGAAGTTCAGCGGGATGAAGTCTCACGATTGTCACGTGCTGATGACGCAGATACTTCCAGTTGCAATCCGTGGGATCATGGACGCGCACGTCCGTGAAACGCTATTTGGCCTATGCAACTTTTTCGACATCATCTCTCGGAAGTCGATTGGCGTGAGGCAACTCAGAAGGCTACAGGAAGAGATCGTGGTGATACTATGCGAGCTTGAGATGTACTTCCCGCCCGCATTCTTCGACGTTATGGTGCATCTGCTGGTCCATATAGTGGAGGATATCATCCAACTCTGGCCGACGTTCCTGCACAGCATGATGCCGTTCGAAAGGATGAATGGTGTCATCAAAGGATACGTTCGCAACATGTCACGTCCAGAGGGAAGCATAGCCAGGGGCTTTCTGATCGAAGAGTGCATCTCCTACTGCACGAATTATCTAGGCATCGAGAACCCCGTTGGTCTGCCCGTCAACAGGCACCTCGGCAGGCTCGCTGGATGGGGTCACCGTGAGTGTCGCCGCGAAATGCATGTCGACTTCGAGGGTCGACTCGCCGACTTTGAAAGAGCAAACCTAGTCGCGCTACAACACATAGACGTGGTCGATCCTTGGGTTGTAGAGCACAAAACCTTTATTAAGAAGACGTACAATGACCGAGGCCAACAGAGGACGGACGGAGATATACTCAAAGAGCACAACTCATGTTTCACGCGTTGGTTCAAGCTGAAGCTTCTGTCGTACCCTTTACATGAGGATTCTTCCGCGGAAGAACAACTCATATTCGCCTTGTCATAGGGCGCCGAGCACAACCTAATGACCTATGAGGCGTACGATATCAACGGCTACACATTCTACACCGAGGCCAAGGACATGTAGAGCGATGGTTATCAGAACTCCGGGGTAACGATGGAATCCTACACCGGTAACGACAAGGACAGATACTACGAAAGGATTGAGGAGATCTGGGAGCTGAGCTACGCTGGAGAGAAGGTCCCGATGTTCCGTGTCAGATGGGCCAAGAGCGTCCTAAAAGAAGACCGGTATTTCACCACCATGGTTATACCTGAAGCCAAATCCAATACCGCGGGCGCAAACTTCACCGCGAAAAATGAGCCATGGGTACTGGCTTCCCAAGTGGACCAATGCTTCTTCATTACCGACCCGTCAAAGCCCTGTCGTGTTGTCGTGAGGAGAGGCAAAAGGAAGATCATCGGAATGGATGGAGTAGCCAATGAGCAAGACTTCGACAAGTACGGTGACCCGAGGATCGAACATGACGACGATGATGAAGTAGCAGCATACACCACAAGAAGAAGCAGGACCACCCTACCTAAGGGACGTCCGTTCCACAGAAGAACTCCATTTGCGAAAAAGAAGGGCAAGAAGATTGTATTTAATTAAATCATAGCCTTCATTTCTCGATTGTATTTCATGGGCACTTTTTGAACTATCATGAATATTTTTAAATTTCATGGACACTCGATCTCGATCGGTCCCACTCACCGCCGAGCACCCCCCGGTCCACCGGCCGCCGCCGACCCCCCGCACCCTCGATTCCCCTACTCAACTGCCGCCGCCGACCCCCCGCACCCCTCCCCTACTCAACCGCCGCCGCCGACCCCCTGCACCCTCCGAGCACCCCCCGGTCCACCGGCCGCCGCCGCCGACCCCCCGCACCCTCGATTCCCCTACTCAACTGCCGCCGCCGACCCCCCGCACCCCTCCCCTACTCAACCGCCGCCGACGACCCCCTGCACCCTCCCCCGCTCCACCGGCATTACTGTTTGATGATATTTTTTAAAAAATTATTACTGTCTTATAGAAAAAATATTAATATTATGATTTAAACAAGTTTGAACATATTTAAACACAAATAAGTATCAAACAGCATTTTAAATGCATAAAAAAAATTGTGGAGCATGGGAATCGAACCCAGGACCTCCTGGTGTGGGAACTGGCTGCTGACCAGTCAAGCTAGTAGAGGTGACTCGATGTGGATCAGGTCAGGTGGTAGATAACCTGTTGGCTCGAGCAGAAATCAAAAAAAAATACTAATGGCGCACTAGGGTGAGGTGCGCCATTAGCATGGATGTACTTATGGCGCACCGAGGGGTGGTGCGCCATTAGTATTGTTAGGCCCCCATCCATATTCCCTGCCCTCTCTCTCCCGTCTCTCTCCCTCGCCCCTCGATCCCCTTCCCCTCTCCTCTCCCGACGTCGCGACGCCGCCCCTTGCCCCGACGCCTCGGCGCTGCCCCTTGCCCCTGCGCCCCTGCGCCTCGACGCCCGACGCCGCCTGAGGCCCCGAAGCCGCCCCTTGCCCCTGTGCCCCTGCCCCTGGCTCCAGCCCGACGGAAGCGAGCGCGACGCCGACGACAACGAACGAAGACCGACGCGCGACCGACCCGCTCCCCCGCCCCGCTCCCCGTCGGCGTCGAGGTACGTCCGCCCTCTCCCGCTTCGGCAGTCCCTCTCGCTGTGTCGTGGCCCGTTTGATTCGCGATCCCGGCGAGGTCGGGCAATCTCGCCGCGCGCGGCGGCCGTAGCTTAGGACCAACCCTGGCGTGGCAGGCAGAGGCAGTGCGTGTCGAGGTAGCAACGCACGGATTTCTGCTAGGGTTCGGAGATTTCTGCTAAATAGATAGGCTATGTATTTGCTTCAGCTGGTTGGTTCATGGCAGTTCTACTCCAACCCTGATTTTTGTTGTAGTTGTTTGTATTTTGGTAGTATTTAATTGTTTCCCCGTGTTAGGCTTTTTTCAGTGCTTAATCATGTATGAGATTTTTGCAAAGTGAGCCATGTAGTCCCAGGGGTAATCCCGTGTATTTTCTCTGTGCACTATCATTGTAATTCCTAGATATTTAATTTGTAATTCCATGTGTAGTAGGAGTGTAATTTGTTCTGAATTTTTAGTGTTAGATTTAGCAGTTTAGTATCCAGTGTAGCATTCTTATATAATCTGCAAATATCAGGGAGGTGGTGTCATATGCACTGTAAAATGTCCCAGATATGCATGTAATGTGCCCCAGAGTTTCTCCGTAAATTCGAGCTTCTTTTACACTGTAATTTGCCCGAGATTTACACTGTAATATGCCCTAGATTTACTTTGTATATTTTAGCTTCTTTTACTCTGTAATTTAGCCGAGATTTACACTGTAATTCTCAAGATTTTACACTGTAATCTCTTAGCCGAGCTCTTCATTTATACTCTTTTCCCCTGTTTTTGTTCAAATGTTAGGAACTCTAGTTCTTTAGCATGGTAAGTTACTAAAGTCATTGTCCTAATCATCAAGATTCAAGACTGAAGTAATATGCATGTTTGATGTATGCAGATTATAATTTTTGGTGACAAGGTAATTCTAGAAGATCCCATCAAAAGGTATATACCTGACAATGTGAAGGGCAAGTCTTAGAATATGAATTTTTCAGTATTAATTTTCTGAATATTCATGAAAAAAGAAAGTGAGTAGGCAGGCCAAAATTTACTTTACAGATACACAAACAGGACTAGTGGATCATGCTGTCCTACTCGAAGGATGGAGTTTAGGAACTAAGCAATTTGATGTTCTGGCATTTAATGTTAATCTAGGCCAATCAAACTTTTCAAAGACATGCTGTTTGCTATACTTTAATTTACATTTTTTCCACATTAATTAATAACAAAATGGTACCTTGAACTGGAATTGTTGTAGTTGACAAACTAGAAATGCCCACCTTTTCTCTGAAAAGTGGTCAACTTTTTATCACTAGAAAGATGGATGTGACTTTCTCTTTTTGGCATGGTTTGTTGCTGGAATAGTGATGTAAGCACCATAATTTGTTTGCTGGATGAAAGCAAGGAGAATAATGTTATTTGAATTAGCTAGCCACTATGCTCCGTTTGGGTTTATTAGGCCCTCTTTTATTCTGAGTTAAGGTTTGGCCATAATAACTTGTAAAATGCAAGCTAAATGTACAAATATTACCTATATGAGAATTCCTGCATTCAACCCAATTTTTCTGGTTGCAATTCAGCCAAGTTGATCTGAGCAACCCAATCAATCTTGATAACAAATCAAAGCAAATCACATATACATAATGCTTTCTAAGAAAACAACCACCAGTTCTTTGTACTCTGCTGAAAACCTACAGTATAGTTTTGAACTGTTAGTTTTGTTGCCTTTTGGTGTGTGGTCGTCAGGGCTAACATACTAACATGAGTATTTCTTTTACATATATAATGCAAAATTTTGTCTATGACTATGATATAATCCCCTACGTTCCAAGCTTGATGCCAATCTAGTTGGACGCTAGAAAATAAGGCAATTAACTAGCTACTTACTTTTTTTGCCCATTGGCATTTGACGTTGTATGGAACCTGAAGCTGTGTGCATTTGACATGGGGTTTGTGTTGAGTATGTCATTTGACTTTGCCTGCCATGTTAATTTGCTGGTATTAGCTAGAATTTGGCACTGAAAAGCCCTTGAGTTTGCTGGTATATATATTTCCATGTTGCGATGGAGGCCTTTTTTGCCTTGTCCACCCGAGAGGCCCTTGAGTTTGCTGGAATGTCGATTAACTTCCGTTCCGGCAAATTCGGGTACTCCATATGTCCTATTTTCAGCAAAGGTCATGCTGAAATTTTCCGTGAATTTTAGCATGACTTTGCTAAAAATAGGACATATGGGGTACTTGTGACTAATGCATGGGCCGGGGTATCTTAGTAGTTAATTAACTTAGAATTCTCCTTCCCAGCTTAGCTTTTAGGATGCCTCGGTGTCGACAAACCATTAATTATACAACCTTGGCTTTTAGGGTGCCTCGGTGTCGATAAAAACCGAAATGATGAAAGCTTAGGCTTTTAGGGTGCCTCGGCGTCGAAAAACCCTCAATGATAAAAGCTTAGCTTTTAGGATGCCTCAGTGTCGACAAACCCTAAATGATGAGACCATGATCTTGTTCCTTGACAATAACCAACTTTTTGACCAAACTTTGTTTCTATTTAGAGAGAAACATGGCCAACAACGATGAGGCCGGGGGTTCGGGCGGCAAGGCATTCTGGGAGCTGTCCCAGGAGATGGAGGAACAACCTCACTTGTATGAGGACGCCGCCTTCCCCACCGATCCTGAGACCACTGATGGTGCCGCCGAGGATGACCCCACTGATGCCACCACTGATGGTGCCGCCGAGGATGCCACCACTGATGATGGCGGCGCACGCACAGATGGCAGCCAGAAGAGGCAACGGAAGGACCGGCGCCCGACCGTGCTCCGCACCCTCAAGGAGGAAGTAACTGAAGTGGACTCCGACGGGAATCCAACGGCGCCCGAATGAATAGTCAAGGGGTACTCGCTTCAGCTCAGGTGCATTCTCCGGAGCACCGTCTCGATCAACACCGAGAACCTGAGGCATCCTGACCGAGGGAATTTGCGCAACCTCCTCTTCACGAAGCTGCACGAACGATACAAGTTCCCCGCTGAATTTGAAAACACAAGCCTCAAAGGGAATAAAGTGAACAATGCTGCCCTCACGAAGATGAGCAAGGCCCTGTCTACTTGGAAAAGCAATGTGAAGAGAATGATCGAGAAAGGTGAGAGTTATGACAAGATCAAGGAGAAAAATCCTTCGATCACCGAAGATGACTACAACGACTTCAAGATCAATTGCTCGAGCACCGCACACTCCGAATCAAGTAAGTGGGGGAAAGAAATGCGGGAGCTGAACTTAGGGGAACACACAGTCGGTCCCGGCGGTTACAGAGTGGCGGAGCCTATATGGGACAAGGAGGAGGCAGACCGTGCCGAGCAAGGCCTACCGCCCCTCTTCGATAAATACGGTGACAAGCAGACCAGGAACTATGTCAGGGCCCGGTACAAGAAGGACCCGAAAACAAAGGAGCTTACCACAGATCCGAAGACCAGGGCGCTTGAGCTTGTTCTGGTAAGGAATACACCCCCGCGTAATTAGCTCCATATGGTTGCATTCTAATTAATGAAGCCAAATTTCTAAATGGTTCACATTCCTTCCGCAGGCGACAGAAAGCAGTAGCGCGGGGTCGACTAAGAGCAACCCTTGGGACACCACTCT
The DNA here is from genome assembly GCA_032464435.1 of Aegilops umbellulata. Lineage (NCBI taxonomy): Eukaryota > Viridiplantae > Streptophyta > Magnoliopsida > Poales > Poaceae > Aegilops > Aegilops umbellulata. Next base: position 355,117,852 of record CP136059.1, on the reverse strand, counting down.
AAATAGGGCGTTGAATGTAATGAAGAACAAGGATAAGCTCAGTAAGCCGACGTCAGCTGGTCGTGTGGCCGGCAAAGGCTTGTCGACAAAATGGGGGTCATACTATAACACTGGTGGACGAAAGGAGAAAAAGACCAGCTCGGAAAGCCAGGCGCGCGAGGTTCAAGAACTCAAGGCACAGGTGGCGCGGATTACGGAGATTGTCCAAGAGCAAGTGCAACAACAACTCGGAGCGACGATCACCGCCATTGTGCCTACCTTGATCCAGGGGTTGAGTGCGTGGATTGCCGGCGGCCAACAGGGGCCGCCCCCGATTCCTAGCTTCACGGCCAGCAACTCGCAGAACGCGATGGCGGGGCCATTGGTGTCTCCGACGGAGGCGGCATTGGTGTCTCCGACGCCGGCACGGGAGCTTAATGCACCCGGGTGTACGCCGGCCGGCACCTCTGCAGCAAGCAGCCCCTCCATCAACTGCACGCCCGCCGTTGGCGGTGCCTTGACATTAGCCGAGCTCGACGCCATCATCACGGTAACTAATTAAGCCTCTCTCGGCCGAGGACTTCATCTCCTTGCCTTTGACTGGGCATCCCTGACGCCCTACATGTTTTCGCAGGGCGCCGCCGACGTTCCGTGCACTCTCCTGCACTTCGTGAACAATGAGTTGGTCGATGTCGCCAAGGGCAAAATCGTTCAACCGGGCAACCCCTTGTTCCACGGTACCCAGATGCCACCCAACTTGTTTAGGGTTCAACTGGTTCAGGTGCTGCCAGGCTGCGACGAGTTGTTACCTCCGATTCGACCCGTCGGGGCCGACGATGATGACGTGATGACCCTCAGCGCCTGCCTGAGCTGGCCCCTGCTTTGGCCGAAGAGGCAGATTCGTTAGGGGGCGGGGGACACCACCCCAAAGACAACACCGCCAGTCGTGCCGGCGCCAAGTCGGCCCCATGGCAAGACCGTCGCAACGGTGCCGGACATCCCTATGCCACTGGATCCAAACATGCATATGGCACAGGATCAGAACGACGACAACGATGATACATTTGCCAACGTCGATCGGTACTTTGCCAATCATGGGTACGATGGCGACTTCATGGGGCCTCCTTCTCAAGAACCCAACCCAACAAAAGACGTGCGCGATCTAGCTGGTACCGCGGAGAAGCCAAGTTGCAACATGCGTCGTCTGCCGTTCAGCTCTCAGGAGACGCCTCCAGCTGCCGACTTCACCGAGCCTCAGATAGGCGAGGTGAGAAATATTCTCAGCCCCAACACACTCAAGAAGGCGGTCTGTGAGCAGAACTCGGTCCCATTATAGGAGAAGAAGAAGGCACGCAAAAGAAAGACTAACAAGGGTGCGGGCCAGCCGGCACCGAGTACGATCCGTGCTCAGGACGGGCCACCTTCACCTGAGGATTTAATGAGGAGGGTGCATGTGGCGGGTAGGACGATGCTACCGAGAAATATGCTCGATGTTGCAGCCGGTGCTATGCGGAGTCTGCATGACAGTGTTCTTTCTTTGGAGAAGCGGCGTCTCAGAGAGAAGGATGTGGCATACCCGGTTTTCGTGGCCAAGGTGCCAGAGGGCAAGGGCTTTGTGGATAACTCCATCGGGGGTACGATCGTCCTGCGGTTTGATGACATCCACGCTATGTTGAACCTTCATCCGCTGCACTACACCTTCGTTCGGCTATTTTCGCTGAGTATGGAGATGCGGATCATTCGCGACAAGACCCCGGACATCGTGATAGTCGACCCCTTCTACATGCGTGCCAAGATCTTGGGCAGCGCTGGGGACCGGCAAGTCGCGAGTTCTTACCTCGAAGGCGTCATTCTGGCAAACCTAGATAAGGATAACTTCCTCGTGCCTTACTTTCCCGAGTAAGTCCTCCCCTCAACCGCCCCGTAACATACGAATTCTTAGATTTTGATCGTTTTTCTTTTAACATTCCGTGTTTTCTGCAGTGACACACATTGCACGCTCATCCTCCTAAGCCCCAAATATTCCATGGCCACGTATTTCGACCCGGACCGTCAGTCGAACGTAGACTACACAAATGTCAAGAAGGTTCTTGATGATGTTCTCCCCGGCTACGCCCAATTTGGAGGCACCTGCAACAGGCCTATTCGTAAGTACGGCAAGCACGTGTTCTCCCACAATACGACGTTCTGCTACGTCAAGCAGCCGCCTGGCGGTCAGAAGGCTGCCTACTACGCCATCCATCACATGCGGGCGATCGTACGGGACCATCATCAACTTCTGCTACCGAGTAAACTCAAAGATTGGGCCGCGAGCGTGTCGGCAATCCAGGACGCGGACATCAGACAAGAATTCTTTCGCATCCAGTCGGAGTTTGCGGAAATCATCCATCAAGATGTCCTTCGTACCTCGGGGCAGTTCAACCTCAGAAATCAACCGTCCAACAGTGAGATAGACGGAATGCTACAAATGCAGGCTGACAACGCCCGTAATTTCATGACTCCCACGATAGACGGCGGCTTCATCCACGCTCCGGTCCATTGAGTCGAGTCGAAAGCAGTGATGCTGTGACTAGTTCTGAAACATCGATTGGCTCATGTTGTAATTAAACTTTAATGAACTTGTAGTATGTCTCTTTGGTTTCGAGAATCGTTCAACTTAGATGTAATTGATGCTATTAATGTCTTGCTTTTCTCTTCCGATCGTTCTGTTGCATACTTATATATTGCTTATGTATTGTCTGTGAATTGGTACTAACGTTTCGTTTGGCTAGTGCATAGCGATGCCGTCGTATGTCGTCTACAAGGGTAAGGTTCCCGGAGTCTATGACGACTGGGAGGAGTGTCGGAGACAGGTTCACCGATTCAGCGGTAACAGTTACAAAGGGTACACCACTAGGACCGAGGCCGAATCTAGATACGCCCGCTATCTAGCGGGAGAGGGGAGGGAGCGTTGGACGAACCGGATGAAGAAGAGTTCCATCGTGATGACCGCAACTCTCTTCTATGTGATGGTAGTTTAGATGATCGATATCGACTTGTAATGTGAAGACAAACTCGCTACTCGCGGTCTCGAGACTTGTAATATAATGTTCTATCTTTGTTCGGTCTTTTCAATTCGGAGACTAATATGATGAATTGTATTTGGAGACTAATATGATGAATTGTATTCAGAGACTAATCTTCTATTGTATTCGATGAATCTGTTGTTGATGTGTGTTGTCTATATTCTGTCCAATTATACATTTTGTAACCTGTGCAAAAAAACAGAAAATTAAAAAATTAAAAAAAACCTAATATTCATACTAATGGCGCATCACATAACAGTGCGCCATTAGTATGCCAGAGGATACTAATGGCGCATCCTTAAGAAGTGTGCCATTAGTATGCCGAGGTTACTAATGGCGCATCCTCTTGTCGTGCGCCATTAGTATGCCAAAGCACCTGGCTATACATGGCCCCTGGGAGGCATACTAATGGCGCACCGTGCCCTATACTAATGGCGCACCAGTGGTGCGCCATTAGTAAATATTACTAATGTCGTGCTAGTAATGGCGCACCACTAATGCGCCATTAATGGCCAAATTAGGTGCGCCATTAGTAGCCCTTTTTCTAGTAGTGTTGTCTCGAAGCACCACGTGATGATCGGGTGTGATAGATTCTAACGTTCACATACAACGGGTGTAAGCCAGATTTACACATGCAAAACACTTAGGTTAACTTGACGAGCGTAGCATGTATAGACATGGCCTCGGAACACGGAAGACCTAAAGGTCGAACATGAGTTGTATAGAAGATACGATCAACATAGAGATGTTCACCGATGATGACTAGTCCGTCTCATGTGATGATCGGACACGGTCTAGTCAAGTCGGATCATGCATCACTTAGATGGCGAGAGGGATGTCTAATCTGAGTGGGAGTTCATTGTATAATTTGATTAGATGAACTTAATTATCATGAACTTAGTCTAAATAAACTTTGCAATATGTCTTGTAGATCAAATGGCCCACGCTAATGTCAACCTCAACTTCAACGCGTTCCTAGAGAAAACCAAGCTGAAAGATGATGGCAGCAACTATATGGACTGGGTCCGTGATACGTCTCCGTCGTATCTACCTTTCCAAACACTTTTGCCCTTGTTTTGGACTCTAACTTGTATGATTTGAATGGAACAAACCCGGACTGATGCTGTTTTCAGCAGAATTGCCATGGTGTTGTTTTATGTGCAGAAAACAAAAGTTCTCGGAATGAGCTGAAACTCCACGGAATATCTTAGAATAAATAATAAAAAATCCTCGCCAAAGATGAAGACCAAGGGGCCCACACCCTGTCCACGAGGGTGGGTGGCGCGGCCCTCCCCCTGGGCGCGCCCCCTACCTCGTGGGCCCCCTGGATGCCCTCCGACGCCAACTCCAACTCTATATATTGGCTTTCAGGGAGAAAAAAATCAGAGAGAGAGTTTCATTGCGTTTTACGATACGGAGCCGCCGCCAAACCCTAATCTCTCTCGGGAGGGCTGATCTGGAGTCCGTTCGGGGCTCCGGAGAGGGGGATTCGTCACCGTCGTCATCATCAACCATCCTCCATCACCAATTTCATGATGCTCACCGCCGTGCGTGAGTAATTGCATCGTAGGCTTGCTGGACAGTGATGGGTTGGATGAGATTTATCATGTAATCGAGTTAGTTTTGTTAGGGTTTGATCCCTAGTATCCACTATGTTCTGAGATTGATGTTGCTATGACTTTGCTATGCTTAATGCTTGTCACTAGGGCCCGAGTGCCATGATTTCAGATCTGAACCTATTATGTTTTCATGAATATATGTGTGTTCTTGATCCTATCTTGCAAGTCTATAGTCACCTACTATGTGTTATGATCCGGCAACCCCGAAGTGACAATAATCGGGACCACTCCAGGTGATGACCATAGTTTGAGGAGTTCATGTATTCACTATGTGCTAATGCTTTGTTCCAGTTCTCTATTAAAAGGAGGCCTTAATATCCCTTAGTTTCCAATAGGACCCCGCTGCCACGGGAGGGTAGGACAAAAGATGTCATGCAAGTTCTTTTCCATAAGCACGTATGACTATATTCGGAATACATGCCTACATTACATTGATGAGCTGGAGCTAGTTCTGTGTCACCCTATGTTATGGCTGTTACATGATGAACCACATCTGACATAATTATCCATCATTGATCCGGTGCCTACGAGTTTTCCATATACTGGTTTACGTTTATTTACTTTTCCGTTGCTTCTGTTACAATCACTACAAAAATACCAAAAACATTACTTTTGTTGTCTTTACTTTACTTACCGTCACCACCACTATCATATTACTATGCTACTAAACACTTTGCTGCAGATACTAAGTGTCCAGGTGTGGTTGAATTGACAACTCAGCTGCTAATACTTGAGAATATTCTTTGTCTCCCCTTGTGTCGAATCAACAAATTTGGGTTGAATACTCTACCCTCGAAAACTGTTGCGATCGCCTATACTTGTGGGTTATCAAGACCTTTTTCTGGCACCGTTGCCAGGGAGCATAGCTCTATTCTTTGAGTCACTTGGGATTTATATCTGCTGGACACTATGAAGAACTTGAAAGACGCTAAGACAAAAATTTATCCCTCAACTACGAGGGGAGGTAAGGAACTGCCATCTAGCTCTGCACTTGATTCACCTTCTGTTATGAGTAAGCTAGCGACACCTAAACCTACTACTGCTATGAATTTTGATATGTCGCATGTTATTGATGATGCCACTTCTGCTATGCATGATACTTATGATGAAACTACTTCTATGCTTGAGACTACTGTGCCACTTGGTGAATTTCTAGATGAGCAAATTTCTAAGTCTAGAGAAAGAGAAATTAGTGAACCTGAGCACGATGATGTTAGTGATGATGAACCTATGCCTGTTATTCCTGAGGGTTATCTTTTTAATAATGAATCTTATGAAGCTATTCTTGCTTGTCCGGATAAACCTGAACGTAAGAGGTTACTAATTAAGTGGAGTAAGGAATCTTTTAGAGGTAGGATGAGACCCGACCCTGCTTTTGCTACTTCACCTATCTGTGTTCCTGACCATGATTATTATGATATTACTGTTGATCCAGATATAATTACTTTGGTTGAATCTGATCCTTTTTATGGCTATGAATCTGAAACTGTTGTGGCACATCTTCGTAAGTTAGATGAAATAGCTGCCCTGTTTACTAATAATCTGAGATAGCGCCACTTTTATATACTCAAAATATTTCCATTCTCATTAAAGGGTGATGCTAAGAAATGGTTTAATTCTCTTGATCCTGCCTGTGTGCAAAGTCCCCAGGATATGATTTATTACTTCTCTGCTAAATATTTCCCTGCTCATAAGAAACAAGCTGCTTTGAGGGAAATATACAATTTTGTGCAAATTGAAGAAGAGAGTCTCCCACAAGCTTGGGGGAGGCTTCTCAAGTTACTTAATGCTTTGCCTGATCATCCTCTTAAGAAACCTGAAATATTTGATATCTTTTATAATGGACTAACTGATGCTTCCAGAGATTACCTGGATAGTTGTGCTGGTTCTTTTTTCAGGGAAAGAACACCGGATGCGGCTGAAATTTTATTGAATAACATGTTGGAAAATGAAAATAATTAGGCACCTCCTGAGCCACCTCCCGAGCCAACTCCTGAGCCAGCTCCTGAGCCAATTACTGAGCCTATTCCTAAACCAACTCCGAAGAAGAGAGGTGTTCTATTTCTCAGTCCCGAAGATATGCAAGAGGCAAATAAATCTATGAAAGAAAAAGGTATTAAAGCTGAAGATGTTAAGAATTTACCTCCTATTGAAGAAATACATGGTCTTAATTTACCGCCTGTTGAAGAAGTATATGATCTCAATTACTTATTTACTGAAGAACCTCCCGATAACCCGACACAGGTAGTAAAGGTAAATTCTCTCTATAGATATGACAAAGTTGAAGTCCCTCCTACTAAAATTGCTAGTCAGTGCTTGGATGAGTTTGATGACTTTATGTTTAAACAAGATGACTTTAATGCTTATTTTGGTAGACAATTAAAGCAGAATACCTTTACGATTAAACGCTTGAGTGATTATATGGATAATATTAGAGGTGAACTTAAACCTTTTAGCAAACATGCTTCTATGGATACCACTCAAGTATAACAAGTACTTAAAGCTCAGAAAGAAATGCTTGATGAAATGAATAGTAAGAAAAATGATTATGTTGTTAGAGTGGCTACTAGAACTAGTAGAATGACTCAGGAACCTTTGTATCCTGAAGGCCACCCTAAGAGAATCGAGCAAGATTCTCAAAGAAATAATATTGATGCACCTAGTTCTTCTAAAAGGAAGAAAAAGAAAAATGATAGAACTATGCAAACTTCTAGTGAACCTATTGCTGAACCACCTGATAATCCAAATGATATCTCTATGTCTGATGCTGAAACACAATCTGGTAATGAACATGAACCTGGTGAAGATGTTAATGATGATGTTCATGATGATGCTCAACCTAGTAATGATAATGATGTAGAAGTTTAACCTGCTGTTGATCTTGATAACCCACAATCAAAGAATCAACCTTATGATAAAAGAGACTTCGTTGCTAGGAAACATGGTAAAGAAAGAGAACCATGGGTTTAGAAACCCATGCCTTTTCCTCCGAAACCATCCAAGAAAAAGGATGATGAGGATTTTGAGCGCTTTGCTGAAATGATTAGACCTATCTTTTTGCGTATGCGATTGACTGATGTGCTCAAAACAAATCCTTATGCTAAGTATATGAAGGATATCATTACTAATAAAAGAAACATACCGACGGCTGAAATTTCCACCATGCTTGCTAATTACACTTTTAAGGGTGGAATACCAAAGAAACTTGGAGATCCAGGAGTACCTACTATACCATGCTCCATTAAAAGAAATTATGTTAAAACTGCTTTATGTGATCTTGGAGCCGGAGTTAGTGTTATGCCTCTCTCTTTATATCGTAGACTTGACTTGAATAAGTTGACACCTACTGAAATATCTTTGCAAATGGCTGATAAATCAACTGCTATACCTGTCGGTATTTGTGAGGATGTGCCTGTTGTGGTTGCAAACGTTACTATTTTAACGGACTTTGTTATTCTTGATATTCCCGAAGATGATAGTATGTCTATTATTCTTGGAAGACCTTTCCTTAATACTGCAGGGGCTGTTATTGATTGCAACAAAGGCAATGTCACTTTCATGTTAATGGTAATGAGCATAGGGTGCACTTTCTGAGGAAACAACCTCAAGTTTATAGTATCAACTCTATTGGAAAAATTCCATCGATTATATTTGGAGGTTTTGAATTTCCTCTTCCTACTGTCAAAAAGAAATATGATATACTTATTGTTGGGGATGTCCATATCCCCGTTGAGGTAACATAGTGTTATTCGAAATTTCTCCGGTTCCATGATTATCGGAATGAGTTTGTTAACAAGACTTGATCAACCTTGTTAGTGGATTCTTTTTGATGAGCATGAGATGGATGAAACTAAAAGCACAACCTTCTGTACCTTCTTTATATTTTTTGTTCTTTAGTAGAAATAAAGTAAAATAGTATTTTTCTGTCTGTTTCCTGACTTATCCGTGCAATATAAAAATATCCCGAAAATAAAAGTCCTCAGAATGCCATGCCAATTTAATATGATTTTTTCAGGAATATTTAAGGATTTTTAGTGCAAAAAATTACCACGGGGGGAGCTGCCACCTGGTCACGAGGGTGGAGGGCGCGCCCTACCCCCTGGGCGCGCCCCCCTACCTCGTGGGCCCACGGTGGCCCTCCTCCACTTATTCCTGCACCCATCTTCTTCCTCTGTCTCGCACAAACCCGAAAAACCAACTCAAGCTCGTGTTCCAGCAACTTTTGCTGCGATTATCGATCTCCTTGCTCAAAGCACCTCTCGCAAAACTGCTTGGGGAGATTATTCCTTGGTATGTGACTCCTCCATTGGTCCAATTAGTTTTTTTTCTAGTGCTTTATTCATTGCAAATTTGTGCTGCATAGGTGACCATGTTTTTGAGTTTGCATGTCTAATTTATATGGTTCCAAGTAGCTTTAATGCTTGATATATGCTCTAGGCACTTGTATGAGTAGTTGCTATCAATCTTATTGAAGTTGGTTCACTTTTGGTTGAAGTTACCAAAAAATTCAGAATTATTTTCAGAGGAAACAATATGCTTAGGAGGATGTTCCAAGGTGGTTCTTCAAGGAAGCAAGGTCCCAGACTTGCAATGCGTGATGGTGACGAGGAACCACCAAGAGACGCGCTCGTGAGGCCCTGTGAATGGCCTTCGGAAAATTTTATGAATCAAGTGGGAATTAAAGAAGAATTTTACGCATATGTGCGTAATGCCGGTCTTGAGGACTTTGAAGCTGATAAATTCCCCCAGTATCGTTATCTCACAAGGTCATTTGTGGGGAGGTTTGATTATTCATCTTCGCGTAATTCTCCTTCAGTCATGTTTGACCTTTATGACAAGTCTTATACCATGGACTTAGAGGATTTCACTCGTGCATGCAAACTTCCATCTTGGGGTAGTATCAGGGATCCCCCTAAATCTGAATATAGAGATTTTCTTGCTAGAATAATTGTGGGGGAATCTAGAGATATAGCACAGGCCACTATAGGAAGCATTCACTTTCCTGCTATACATATTTTGCTCTTTTCATTGGTAGATGTATTACTGCTAAGGATGAAGCATGTCACATGTGTGCCCCTAATCTCAGAATTCTCAGAAGTGCTGTGTTAGGGGACCAAGCTTATCATATGGGAGCCATTGCAGCTCGTAGGTTGCATCTTAATAGACGTAACGGAGATTTCTTTGGAGGAATTTATGCAACCCGCTTAGCTAATTTTCTTGATGTAGACATTCGTGAGGGTGATGTGGAGTTGCCCACTTCTTATTTAGATCTTGATCCTATGTTTTCCCACCGGTTCATTGATAGGACTGGACCACCTTACCAGTATCGACTAATCTTTGACAGACGACGTGTGGTCCGTGTTGCTCTTCCTGCTCCTACCTTCTTTGATTTTCAGGCGAGAGGAAGATATATTATTACCAGAGAGGAGGCAGATGAGTACGAGAGGGGAGTGGATGCATCCCGACGCTGTGCTGCTGCTCAACAGGCGGTAGCCACTGCATCGCAGTACGACCCCAGCTTCACCTACGGATATCAGCTAGGTTATCCCTGGCAATAGACCAACTTAGGCCAAAAGCCTAAGCTTGGGGGAGTACGTATTTCCCACCGACATTACATTCATGTTCACAGACACTCATTGCTAGATGTCGGTGCTCATACTCTTTCATTGTAATATCCATGTTATTTTAAATTTATTTTTCTATCTTTCTTCTTGTGTGTTTGATAAACATTAAGAAAAAAAACAAAAAAAAATAGTTAGTATACTTTCCATGCTTGTAGTAGAATTAAAAAGAAAACCCAAAAATATTTCCCGTCCTTCTTTTGCTTGTTGGGAGCTTTCCCGTGTAAATAGTTTTTTATTTTTATTTTCCTTACTTTGGGGGTCGAGAAGACTATATTGAAAATGCTTAGTGGCTCTTATATGCATGATTGTTTATTTAACTTAGAGCCCATATTACTTGTCTTCTCTCTTGAGTTGAATGCTTGCAGATTCTAGCTTAGTCCAATGCATGTGCACTCTTATTATTATATACACCATTCAGTCGTGCAAGTGAAAGGCAATAATGATGATATATGATGGACTCATTGGGATGAGAAAAGCTGGTATGAACTCGACCTCTCTTGTTTTTGTAAATATGATGATTCATCGTTCCTGATTCAGCTATTATGAAGTAAACATATTTGCAATGACATTTAGAGATTATAGTTGCTTGTGCCATGCTTGATTAGCTATGAGTTATAATGGTTAACCTTGCGTGCCAACATGCTATTGAGATGATTATGATGTGGTATGATAGGATGGTATCCTCCTTTAAATGAATTGAGTGACTCGACTTGGCACATGTTCACGCATGTAGTTGAATCAAATCAACATAGCACTACAGGAATCAGCTATTTTGCCGTCTGCCACGGCGGACGGCAAAGGCATGAACGGCGGACGGCAAAGGCCTTTGCCGTCAGCCGCGGACGGCAAAAGGCTCCGGCAACGTAGGCTACAGTAAACAGCTACTTTGCCGTCTGCTTTCTGGCGGCTGACGGCAAAGGCCCTTTGCCGTCCGCGGCGGACGGCAAAGAGAGCGGATGGCAATAATTGCGCTGTCAGTCCGTTAATTGGCTAACGGCAGGCCTTTGCCGTCCGCCGCTGACGGCAAAATTTCTAGTGTCTTTGCCGTCCGCCGTATGATGTCATCTACACGTCACTACATGGCAGGTTCTTTGCCGTCTGCCACTGATGGCAAAGTCTTTGCCGTCTGCCACTGTAGGCAAACTGGCCAAATGGGTCAGCTCACAGGAAGCACAGCTGGATGCCACGTGTCTTCTTTGACGTCCGCGGCAGACGGCAACGAGCCCGTTGCCGTCGGTGGCAGACGGCAAAGAGCCTGCATATTGGCTCTTTTATCTGTTTTTATTAAATCCAACAATTTTCATCACAAATATATATGACATATATAGATATATTTCAAAAGGCCATTACAGAGCAAACATATAAGATATCCAACACATAACTTCATCATCCAACCATATATATTACATGCATAGTTCCATCATACATAACAAGTTCAACATAGAGGCATCCAACCATATATATTACAATAGTTTCATCCAACGATACATGCATAGTTCAACGATACAAAAGAAACAGAGAAAGGGATAAGGAGCACTCCATCTATGCAAGCTTTCGTCAAATGAATGAAATCTGCAAAATGAATAATAAGAAAGTTAGAACAAGAAGAGTAGAACAAGAAGAAGAGTAGAACAAGAAGAAGAATAGAACAAGAAGAGTAGAACAAGACGAAGACTAGAACAAGAAGAGTATGTCATTTATGAGCTAACTTACGTGAAATGGATCGTTTTTATCTAACTTACGTGAAATGGATCGTTTTTAGCTAACTTAGGTCAAATGGATCGTTTTTGAGGTAACTAAGGTGAAATGGATCATTTTTTAGCTAACTTAGGTGAAATGGATCGTTTTTTAGCTAACTTAGGTGAAATGGATCTTTTTTAGGTAACTAAGGTGAAATGGATCGTTTTTTAGCTAACTTAGGTGAAATGGATCGTTTTTAGCTAACTTAGGTGAAATGGATCATTTATGAGCTAACTTAGTTGAAATGGATCGTCTATGAGCTAACTAAGCTAATTATGCAATTTTTGACATAAGTAAGCTAAGTACAGATCGTTTTAGAGCTAACTTAGGTAAAATGGATGGTTTTGGAGGCCAGTAAGCTTATTAAGTCATTTTGGAGGAGAAGAAGCTAATTCTAGGTCATTATGGTAAGCATTGGAGGAAATAAAGCTAAGTCTAGGTCTTTATGCATGTGTTAAGCAAAACACTAGATAAACTTACCAAGATCCAGGAGGTGTAGGAGCGGGGTGGCTCGTGTCGGTAGCTGGAGAAGGATCGTGCGATGCTTGTCTGGAGTTACGCTGCACCAAAGATCATTTCCAATGTCTTGTTAGCATGATGACACTCAAATGTTAAGACTAGCAAGTAATGTTCATTCAAATAAAACTCACTGTGGTCCCAGGAGCAATCACTGGCATCGGCGGAGCGGTCTGGCCTGCCTTCTCGCACACAGACTGCACATTGGGTTTTGACGACTCAGTCATACTAGTTAGTAATGAGACAAACACTACATGAATGTTTTGGCTAATCTGCAGAAGAAACTTACCACAAGGAGCTCGTACATGGCCCTTGCCTGCATGTCATTCCGTGCCCTCTCCTCCTCCATCATATTTGCTGTCCTCTCCTCCAACTCCCGCTGCCTCTCCGCCGCCTCCGCCAGAAGTTTCTCTGTTCTATCTCTCTCACTTTGTATAGCAGCCTGCAACACCACTCACATGACCATTTGTAATCATTGATGGAAGCGCACACAATGTAATGGAGAAAGATAACTGAGTACGTATCACTAACCTTGATGGCGAGTTGCACTGGCCGTTCACAAGGCCTTATCTCAGGAGCGGAGCTCGACTGGCGCGCCTTGATCTCCGGGAGAGTGCTAGGACAATGGATAAGTCCATCTCCAATCGCTATGGAGCCATGGGACCTCCCGCCACCACATATCATCACCAGCTCTGGATCAATGGGACCCTGGCTCGGGTTAAAGTCCTCCCCTTTCCTCGCCTTCCCCTCATCTCTATATCTCACGAGCTTGTTGTGGGAGGTGATGTTGGTGAAGTTGTTTGCATCATCGAGGTCAGACTGAAAGAAAGCCTTGACTTTCTTGAAAGAGGCAGTGTGGGCCATGGCATACGTGTCATACACCTCTGGCACCTTATCCGCCTTATTGTAGCGTGCCTGAAAGAGAGAAACAATGAAAATTAGTAATTAAAGGGCTCAAGCTAGCATGATGAATGAATTGCATGAATCATGAAGCAAACCACATACCCAGTTGCGCCCAAACTGATATAAGTTGGAGCTGCCTTGATGGTGTGGCACACCTTCCATTTGGGCACGTTTGTTCTTGGCCTCTTTGTGGAGGGCTAGCCATTGTTGTCAGCACCACTCATCGACCAACACCTCCCAACAATCCATCCGATCCGCACACCATCTCGGAGGCGCCTAAGTTAGCAAATAGAAACTTGAGCGCTATGGCTAAGAATTACTAAATGAAGGAACTTAAGTAGAGAAGGCCTTAAGAATTACCTTCATGTACTGCTCCTTACTCAGGAACTTATCGCGGCACGCCAGCTTGGTCTTCTTGATACCACGCAAGGCGTAGTAGTCTTGAACAGCCTGCACCCGAGCCTCGTGCCGTAAGTTCTGGAGTAGGCGCTTGCAGATTTTCTCGATAACATGTGCCGCGTCCTCCTCATATCCCTCCTCACACCTGTAGAATGTCTGCAATCAAATGAGACAATATTGATTAGTAAAATTAATAACTAGCTAGTTGAAGATTTTTAAATGTGTAAAGGAGAAATTACCCAGAACTTTCTGATCACCATGTCTGCCCTTGTGTGGCACACGACCCCGTCGATAATCTCATACGGCGGGGCCGGGGCAGCCACGTAGTGCTCTCAGCTCAATCCAAGCTCTGGAAGCCGACCCTCACCAGGCAACGTGACAAACCCCGGGAAGTTTTGCCGGCAAAGAACTCCAAGGACGGAGTTGGGCCGGCGGACACTATGATGGTGGTCCCAACCCCTGCAGCATGACAAGGCCAACGCATTAGTTATTTGAAGAAACGTGAATGCAGAAGGTAAAAAAATATTAAATGCACTTACGTACCTCTCCCCATAAGGGAAAATCAACCACCTCTGCTCGCGGGTCACCGGCACGGACGGGAGCCGTGTAGCACCATGCTGGTAGACGTTGCCCCCCTCCTCCCCCTCCTCATCAGTCGGCTCCCCGCCATCATCAGCATGGCCACTCGGCTCCCCGCCATGCTCAGGCTGACCCGACCAGGTACCCCATCCAGACGTGTGCTCCTCCGGGGTCTCGTGGGTTGAAGGCCCGTCGACCCGAGGCTCGTGGGCCGAAGACTCGTGGACCGGAGGCTCGTGGACCGGAGTCCGTGCAGCCTCCTCCTCAGACGAGTCCACCCTAGCAGTCACGTGCTCGGGTGAAACAGCTGGGGGCGGTGGCGGGGAAGGCCCCGTCAGAGTCACCCTACCTCCTTTCCCACGACCACGTGCTCCACCTCCTTTCTTCTTCTTACCTCGTCCCCTGCTGGGCACCGCGGTAGACGAAGAAGGGCCCGGCGGTGTCGCCATACTGTCCAGCAACGCTCGGCGGAGAGGTGCGTGTGGAATGGAAGACCTCACACCACGCGCCAACGAAGAAGGGGCCTCGGCGCGTTCCCGACCAGCGCCCACCATCTTTCAACACCTGCCATGACAAAGAATAAACGAAATTAGTACAACATAAAAAAAGTACTGACATGAATAATAATATGCATATCACTTAAGTGTATCATCATCAAGTACAACATAAAAAAAATTGAATACCTGACACTACTAATAATCTCGATCAGTATCATCAATAAATGCATAATCATCGTCATCACTATAATCAATGATGGGCTCATAGGGTTGATTGGCATCAACATGTGCAAGGCCACCTTGACGTAATCGGTCAAGCATTGACAGGTCATCCGCAGCAGTAACCTCTTCTTGTTCCGGCTCTTCTTGTTCCTCCTCTAGGGTGATGTCTGATTCATTGTCGCTGTCTACTTCAATGTTCTGGGGTGAAGTATAGCGGTTCTTGAAACGCTTTTTGGAAAGACGTGTCTCTTGGAAGAATTCTCCTTCATATGTGTCTGGGTTAATGTGAGGTTCATAATCCTCTTCCTTTGGGGGAGAAAGTCTAGCACGTGGCGGCACTTCATAAACGACATCCCAACCTTTCAGATTTGGATTAGTTTGGCAGGCCCACGGTAGATAGAATACTTGGGTCGCCTGTTGAGCCATAGTATAGACATCAGGAACATCTAAATGAGTGCTTTGGTTGATTTCAACTAGCCCTATATGTTCATGAGTCCTTCTAGTCTCCTTCGGCTGAAACCAATAACATTTGAAGACTACGACATTCGCTGGGTTTTCACCATAGAACAGAAGTTCATAAATTGCTTCAACTCTCCCATAATACTCGGTACCTCCTTCGCCGATAGCAGATACACAACAATTTGTAGACTTTCGGTCGGCCATAGATAGCTCTTTGCCATAGGTACGAAAGTGATACCCGTTGATGTCGTACTTGTCAAATGAACGGACCTTATAGTCAAAACCATTAGCGACTTGTCTCAATTCGGCGTCCATAGACTCTGAATTAGCCTACAAGTTTAACATATGAAAGGATTGTTGCATTATGCACAAATTAGCGAATGAAATGAAATTGTCTAATAGAAATTACCGTTTGTTTGAACCAAGAGATGAAACTGGGATAGCCACCTCCTTGCTTTGCGAGAAGCTCATACTCTTCGACGGAATCCTTTTGGATCTCCGCTCCATACGAGAATATGGCGACGTATCGACTGTATGACATATCCAGGAATAAGAGTAGTTCAAAGGAAATAGAAGTTGCGAAACAATGTACCGAGAACTTACTCGATGTACGGCCGCACTTCTATCAGGTTGTTGAAGATATACAACGAAATGGTCTGCCATTCTTCGTTATCCAAAGATACTGGATGTGAAACACTAGCTGGTGCGAGATTCCCTTTGAATAGGCTGAGGTTGGATCCACCCTTTTTAGGCTCGTCAGCATTGTACCGAGGCTTTGGATTATGCAAATGACGATTTTTGGCTTCGTAGTGCGCTGTTACGAAGTTTGCCGCCTCCTCTGTGATGAATGCCTCAACCATCGATGCTTCAATTCTATGTTTATTTTTACATTTTTCTCGAAGCGTCTTCTGCATCCTCTCAGTTGGGTAGCACCAACGATTTTGCACGCCCCCCCCCCCCAATCTTGCCTCGGTCTGGAGATGCAAAATCAAATGCTGCATTGGATTAAAGAAGCCCGGTGGAAAGATCTTCTCTAACTTGCAGATCAACTCCGGCACCAACTCTTCCATTTCTTCTAGCACGCCAGGCGATAGTTCTTTCGCACAAAGAACACGGAAGAAATAGCTGAGTTCTGCCAGTACTAGCCATTCATCCTCAGGGATGAAGCCACGCAACATCACCGGCATTACCCGCTCAATCCATATGTGCCAATCATGACTCTTGAGACCAAATATCTTCAGTTTATCAAGATTCGCTCCCCTCTTTAGATTCGCTGCATACCCATCGGGGAACATCAACTGCTGTTGCACCCACAAGAGAATTTCCCTCATAGCTGGCCTTCCAAGATTGAACCATGCCTTTGGCTTCGTCCAGTTCTGCTTTCCTTTCGGTTCTTTCATGTTTTGTAACGGCCTATCACATAGCGCCTCCAGATCGACTCTAGCCTTAGTATTATCCTTTGACTTCCCATCTATGCCGAACAATGTACCAAAAAGTGCCTCGACGATATTCTTCTCAGTGTGCATCACGTCGATGTTGTGTGGGCAAAGGAGGTCTTTGAAGTAAGGCAGATCCCATAAGCATGTTTTGTGAGTCCACGCGTGCTTATTATTATACCCCTTGAAGTACCCTGGACGTTGTGGATCTGGCTCGAGAGCGTTTAACTGATCCAGGGTCTGTTGGCCTGTCAATACAGGTGGTGCAGAGTTTTTGACAACTCTACCCCTGATGAAGTTCTTCTTGTCTTTCCTGAACTTATGGCGAGGATCTAGGAACTGTCTATGCATGTCGAAGCAAGAAAACTTGCGCCCGGCCTGAAGCCAACGAAACTCAAGAGCTCCCTTGCATGTGGGGCACGGGAACCTTCCATGCACACACCAGCCAACGAATAGCGCATACGCCGGCAAGTCATGCGTCGAGTACATGTACCAGACACGCATTATGAAGTTCCGTTTGCTAAAGGCGTCGTATGTCTTGAACCCATTATCCCAGGCTTCTTGCAATTCGTCCTTAAGCGGCTGCATGTACACATCCATATTTTTGCCCGGATAGTTGGGTCCTGGAATTATCAACGTCAGGAAAATGTTCTTTCTTTGCATAATCTGTCTGGGGGGGAGATTGAGTGGAAAGACAAATACGGGCCAACAACTGTATTGGACTGCCGTCATACCAAACACACTGAAGCCATCCATGCTGACGCCGACTCGAGGATGCCTCGGATCTGCCGCTTTGTCAGCATGTAATTAATCAAACTTTTTCCACGCAACACCATCCGATGTGTGTACCATCATCAGATTCCCATCTGCATCTAGTTCGGTTCTTTTGCCTGTTTTGTGCCATGTCATCTGTCTGGCCGTCTCTTCGACCATGAAAAGACGTTGAAGTCTTGGTACGATTGGCATATACCGAAGAACACTAATGGGGATTTTGGTCTGTGTCTTCTCACCCATACCGTTGTCTACCACAATATACCTGGAAGACTTGCAAATGGGACAATAGTTCAAGTCCGCATAGTCAAGCCTAAATAAGGCACATCCTTTCTCACATGCATGTATCTTCTCATAGGGCATCTTTAGTGCATGGAGGATTTTGTCCGACTGGTACAGGTTTGTAGGCATTACATGGCCTTTGGGTAGAAAGCGTCCAAATACTGTCATAATTGCGTCATAGCATTCTCTACCCAAGTTGAACTGAGCCTTCAGAGCCATTACTTGTGAGATGGCATCCAACTGACAAAGCTCAGTGTGCTCGTGGAGCGGACGTTTCGAAGACTCCAACATTTCATTGAAGGCCTTTGCAGATTCCTCCATCTCCTCGTCCGAATCCCGAGCATCATCATAGCCTTGCACCATGTTTTCCATCCCGGTACCATGCTCGTCGGTGCGACGACGATCCACCTCAGCTCGGTCACGTTGGGCAGACTCACCATGAAATGTCCACACCGTATAATCGGGCGTAAAACCACTCTTCTATAGGTGTTTGCCCATTTCAGCCTCTGTCTTCTTTTCCCAATTGCCGCACCGAAAACAGGGGCACCAGGTTTTCTTTTGGCCATTTGCAAATGCGGCTTGCACAAACCCCTTAGTTTTTGTGAACCATTCAGCGCTCCATTTGTTCTAACTAGTGTGACCGGTATACATCCACGCACGGTCACTCATCTTGACTTTTAGAGCTACTGGGAACACAACAATTATATATGTAATTCACCATGTATATATTCATCAGTTGATCTACTTTGTCAATTTTATTACGTCCATGCAACCTACACTCTAATAGGTAATGATAGGTCCTAATCCCACCCGTGTATGTGTAGATTGGGTTAATTTTCCCATGCTATGCTCCGGATCCGACGCAAAATTTCGGCAGCACCTCCCCGTTGTTCTCCTGATACACGTCTCTGCAATAAACAGAGAGGATGTGTACCCGGAGAACAACAGGGGAGGCACTGACGAAATATATGCGTCGGATCCGGAGCAAAGCATATGAAAAAACGAACCCAATCTACACATAATCGGGCTGTCCATGGATAGCGTTGGACAATTCGAAAGAATCAAGGTTATAAATATGCAAATGCATGCATATTTATAACTATGACGCTTTCGAACGGGAGACACATATTGGTTACGCGTACTGATGATTCAAGACACATATATAGCTACCTATCAAGTTTCATCGGCACGAACACCGGAACAGAGCAAATAATTAATGGGGGAGGAGGACATGTCATTTGTGCTCACCCACGAACGAAGGGGCAGAGCTTGTCAAACGCACGGCGAGGTCGTCGAACACCAAACCTCGCAACGGTGAAACAAGTGCACAGTTAAATCAACCCGATCAACACAATTATATATGATGTTTTTCATAACAAAATCAGAAAATTTATGACCTAACTAATCGGGGTGTCTGGTTGTGGTGTCGTGGTCGGCGTGTGGTGTCGGGGTCAGGGGTCAGGGGGTTGGGGTGTCGGGGTCGGGGTGTCGGGGGTCAGGGGGTCGGGGTATTTCCTTCTATCCTTCTTCTTCTTTCTTTCTCTTCTTCTTCTTCTTTCCTTTCTTCTTCTTCTTCTTCCATCTTTTTTCTACTTTTTTACTTCTTTTCATTTCTTATTTTCTTCTTCTTCTTCTTATTCTACTTCTTTTTTCTTCTTCTTTTTTCATCTTTCTACTAATTCTACTTCTTCTAATTCTTTTCTAACACTAACACTAACACAATCTAGCACTAACAATTAAACAACAAAAAAAATGAACAAACAGAAAAAAAAGTAGTTCCCTCACCGGAGCAATGGGACGGTCGGCGGGGCGGCGCCGGGCGGCGGGGGCGGTGCCGGGCGGCGGGGGCGGCGCCGGCCGGCGGGTGCGTCACTGGGCGGCGGGTGGGGTGGTGGGGGCGGAGGGGTGGTGGGGCGGAGGGGTGGTGGGGGGCGGGGGCGGCGCCGGGCGGCGGGGAGGGGGAGCGGGGGCGGCGCCGGGCGGCGGGGGGGCGGGGGCGGCGCTAGGCAGCAGGGGCGGCGCCGGGCGGCGGGGGGCGGGGCCGGGGCGACGGGGCGTCGCCGGGCGGCGGGTGGCGGGGCGTCGGCGGGTGGGGTGGGGGGCGGAGGGGTGGTGGGGGTGGCGTCGGGCGGCGGGGGGCGGGGCGGGGGCGGCGCCGGGCGGCAAGGGCGGGGGCGGCGGTGGATCTAGGGCGGGCCGTCGGGGAGTAGAGAGGAAGAGGAGAGTAATGGGTGGGGGGGTTGTGGACGTCCGTTAGTTACAGAAGCTCTTTGCCGTCCGCCGGTCTTTGCCATCCGCCGTTGTCCCTCTTTGTCGTCTGCTAGCTGACGGCAAAGAGGTGGGGGTGTTAAGTTTTTTTAACCGGTGGGTGGGTAGGGGCACCTCCCTCTTTGCCGTCAGCTGGCTGACGGCAAAGAATCTTTGCCGTCAGCTGGCGGACGGCAACGAAATGGCTCATGGCAAAGAGCTTCTTTGCCATCCGCTGTTTCTTTGTCGTCGGCTTATAGGTAGCTGATGGTAAAGAGCTTCTTTGCCGTCCGCTAGCAGACGGCAAAGAGCTGGCAGATGGCAAAGTAGCTGATTCCAGTAGTGTAGCCTTCATGATATTTATGTTCATGGTGGATTATATCCTACTCATGCTTATATTCGGTGTGAATTAATTTTAATGCATGTTTACGACTGTTGTCGCTCTCTCAGTTGGTCACTTCCTAGTCTTTTGCTAGCCTTCACCTGTACTAAGCGGGAATACTGCTTGTGCATCAAAACTCCTTAAACCCCAAAGTTGTTCCATATGAGTCCACTATACCTTCCTATATGCGGTATCTACCTGCCGTTCCAAGTAAATTTGTATGTGCCAAACTCCAAACCTTCAAATGAAATTCTGTTTTGTATGCTCGAGCAGCTCATGTGCAACTATGGCTGCCTATATCTACCATGCGAGGTGGGTTATTCTCAAGAGGAGTGGACTCTGCTCCTCATTCACGAGAAAAGGGCTGGTAACCGGGATGCCTAGTCCCATGATCCAAAAAGATCAAAGAAAATCAAAATAATTAAACAAAACTCCCCCTGGGACCCGTTGAATGTTGGAGGCACTCGTTGTTTCGAGCAAGCCATGGATTGATGCTTGTGGAGGAGGGGGAGTATAAACCTTTACCATTCTGTTTGGCAACTGCCTATAATGCATGTAGTATGGAAGATACAGCCATCTCATAGTTGTTGCGTTGACAGTGAAAGTATGCCTCTCAACATATTATTTATCTCTATTTCAAAAATCGAGCTCTGGCACCTCTACAAATCCCTGCTTCCCTTTGTGAAGGGCCTATCTATTTACTTTTATGTTGATCCATCACCCTTCTTATTAAAAAGCACCCGTTGGAGAGCACACTGTCGTTTGCATTCATTATGATTGGTTTATATTGGGTATGACTTGACTGGATCTCTTTTACCATGAATTACAATGTTTAGTCAGTCCTTGATCTTTAAAGGTGCTCCG
Source organism: Aegilops umbellulata (assembly GCA_032464435.1). Lineage (NCBI taxonomy): Eukaryota > Viridiplantae > Streptophyta > Magnoliopsida > Poales > Poaceae > Aegilops > Aegilops umbellulata. Next base: position 355,096,268 of record CP136059.1, on the reverse strand, counting down.
CATTTATGTTTTGCGGTCTCATAAAGGGCTAGCGAGATACCATTTTGTTATATGATGTTATGATTATTTTGAGAAAGAGTTGTCATCCGAGTTTTATTATTATGGCTCGTTAGCTGATTATGCTATTGATATGAGTAATTGTGAGACCTACGTGTTATTGTGAGTATGGTTAGTTCATAATAATTGCTGAAACTTGAATGTTGGCTTTTCATGTATACAACAACAAGAGCAAACAGAGTTTGTAAAAGTTTTTCTTTTTCTCTTTCAGTTTTTCAACTGAATTGCTTGAGGACAAGCAAGGGTTTAAGCTTGGGAGAGTTGATACGTCTCCTTCGTATCTACTTTTCCAAACACTTTTGCCCTTGTTTTTGGACTATAACTTGTATGATTTGAATGGAACTAACCCGAACTGACGTTGTTTTCAGCAGAATTGCCATGGTGTTGTTTTATGTGCAAAAAACAAAAGTTCTCGGAATGACCTGAAACTCCACGGAATATCTTAGAATAAATAATAAAAACTCCTCGCCAAAGATGAAGACTAGGGGGCCCACACCCTGTCCACGAGGGTGGGTGGCGCGCCCCTCCCCCTGGGCGCGCCCCCCTACCTCGTGGGCCCCCTGGATGCCCTCCGACGCCAACTCCAACTCTATATATTGGCTTTCGGGGAGAAAAAAATCAGAGAGAGAGTTTCATCGCGTTTTACGATACGGAGCCGCCGCCAAACCCTAATCTCTCTCGGGAGGGCTGATCTGGAGTCCGTTCGGGGCTCCGGAGAGGGGGATTCGTCGCCGTCGTCATCATCAACCATCCTCCATCACCAATTTCATGATGCTCACCGCCGTGCGTGAGTAATTGCATCATAGGCTTGCTGGACAGTGATGGGTTGGATGAGATTTATCATGTAATCGAGTTAGTTTTGTTAGGGTTTGATCCCTAGTATCCACTATGTTCTGAGATTGATGTTGCTATGACTTTGCTATGCTTAATGCTTGTCACTAGGGCCCGAGTGCCATGATTTCAGATCTGAACCTATTATGTTTTCATGAATATATGTGTGTTCTTGATCCTATCTTGCAAGTCTATAGTCACCTACTATGTGTTATGATCTGGCAACCCTGAAGTGACAATAATCGGGACCACTCCCGGTGATGACCATAGCTTGAGGAGTTCATGTATTCACTATGTGCTAATGCTTTGTTCCGGTTCTCTATTAAAAGGAGGCCTTAATATCCCTTAGTTTCCAATAGGACCCCGCTGCCACGGGAGGGTAGGACAAAAGATGTCATGCAAGTTCTTTTCCATAAGCACGTATGACTATATTCGGAATACATGCCTACATTACATTGATGAACTGGAGCTAGTTCTGTGTCACCCTATGTTATGACTATTACATGATGAACCAAATCCGACATAATTATCCATCATTGATCCGGTGCCTACGAATTTTCCATATACTGGTTTACGTTTATTTACTTTTTCGTTGCTACTGTTACAATCACTACAAAAATACCAAAAATATTACTTTTGCTGTCTTTACTTTAGTTACCGTCACCACCACTATCATATTACTGTGCTACTAAACACTTTGCTGCAGATACTAAGTTTCCAGGTGTGGTTGAATTGACAACTCAGCTACTAATACTTGAGAATATTCTTTGGCTCCCCTTGTGTCGAATCAACAAATTTGGGTTGAATACTCTACCCTCAAAAACTGTTGTGATCCCCTTTGCTTGTGGGTTATCAGTCCGAAACCTGAGGATCATCCTCATAGCTACCAGGAAACAATATGTCCTAGAAGCACCGCTAGGTGAAGCACCCATCCCAGAGAACCAAGACGTTATGAACGCTTGGCATCAGCGTGCTGATGATTACTCCCTCGTTCAATGCGGCATGCTTTACAGCTTAAAACCGGGGCTCCAAAAGAGTTTTGAGCAACACGGAGCATATGAGATGTTCGAAGAGCTGAAAATGGTTTTCCAAGCTCATGCCCGGGTCGAGAGATATGAACTCTCCGACAAATTCTACAGTTGTAAAATGGAGGAAAATAGTTCTGTCAGTGAGCACATACTCAAAATGTCTGGGTTTCACAACCGCTTGTCCCAGCTAGACATTAACCTCCCGGACGAGGCGGTCATTGACAGAATCCTTCAGTTGCTCCCACCTAGCTACAAGAGCTTTGTGATGAACTACAATATGCAGGGAATGGAAAAGACCATTCCTGAGGTGTATTCAATGCTGAAATCAGCAGAGGTAGAAATCAAAAAGGAACATCAAGTGTTGATGATCAATAAAACTACTAAGTTCAAGAAAGGCAAGGGTAAGAAGAACTTCAAGAAGGACGGCAAGGAAGTTGCCGCGCCCGGTAAGCCATCTACCGGGAGGAAGTCAAAGAATGGACCCAAGTCTGAAACTGAGTGCTTTTATTGCAAGGGAAAGGGACACTGGAAGCGGAACTGCCCCAAATACTTAGCAGACAAGAAGCCGGCAACACTAAAGGTATATGTGATATACATGTAATTGATGTGTACATTACCAACACTCGTAGTAGCTCCTGGGTATTTGATACCGGTGCGGTTGCTCATATTTGTCACTCAAAACAGGAGCTGCGGAATAAACGAAGACTGGCGAAGGACGAGGTGACGATGCGCATCGGGAATGGTTCCAAGGTCGATGTGATCGCCGTCGGCACGCTACCTCTACATTTACCTATGGGATTAGTTTTAAACCTCAATAATTGTTATTTAGTGCCAGCTTTGAGCATGAACATTGTATCTGGATCTCGTTTAATGCGAGATGGCTTCTCATTTAAATCCGAGAATAATGGTTGTTCTATTTATATGAGAGATATGTTTTATGGTCATGCCCCGCTGGTGAATGGTTTATTCTTGATGAATCTCGAATGTAATGTTACACATATTCATAGTGTGAATACCAAAAGATGTAAGGCTGATAATGATAGTCCCACATACTTGTGGCACTGCCGCCTTGGTCACATAGGTGTCAAACGCATGAAGAAGCTCCATACAGATGGACTTTTGGAGTCTCTTGATTTCGAATCATTTGACACGTGCAAACCATGCCTCATGGGGAAGATGACCAAGACTCCGTTCTCCGGAACAATGGAGCGAGCAACCAACTTGTTGGAAATCATACATACTGATGTGTGCGGTCCAATGAGTGTTGAGGCTCGCGGTGGCTATCGTTATGTTCTCACTCTCACTGATGACTTGAGTAGATATGGGTATGTCTACTTAATGAAACACAAGTCTGAGACCTTTGAAAAGTTCAAGGAATTTCAGAGTGAGGTTGAGAATCAACGTGACAGAAAAATCAAGTTCTTACGATCAGATCGTGGGGGTGAATATTTAAGTCACGAATTTGGTACGCACTTAAGGAAATGTGGAATCTTTTCACAACTCACGCCGCCTGGAACACCACAGTGTAACGGTGTGTCAGAACATCATAATCGCACTCTATTGGATATGGTGCGATCTATGATGTCACTCACTGATTTACCGATATCATTTTGGGGATACGCTTTAGAGACAGCTACATTCACTTTAAATAGGGCACCGTCTAAATCCGTTGAGACGACACCGCATGAATTATGGTTCGGGAAGAAACCTAAGCTGTCGTTTCTAAAAGTTTGGGGATGCGATGCTTATGTCAAGAAACTTCAACCTAAAAAGCTCGAACCCAAGTCAGAAAAATGTGTCTTCATAGGATACCCTAAGGAAACCATTGGGTATACCTTCTACCTCAGATCCGAGGGCAAGATCTTTATTGCCAAAAACGGGTCCTTTCTGGAGATAGAGTTTCTCTCGAAAGAAGTAAGTGGGAGGAAAGTGGAACTTGATGAAGTATTGCCTCTTGAACCGGAAAGTAGCGCAGCTCAAGAAAACGTTTCTGTGGTGCATCCACCGACTAGAGAGGAGATTAATGATGATGATCATGAAACTTCAAATCAAGTTGGCACTGAACTTCGTAGGTCCACAAGGACACGTTCCGCACCAGAGTGGTATGACAACCCTGTCCTGGAAATTATCTTGTTAGACAACGGTGAACCTTCAAACTATGAAGAAGCAATGGCGGGCCCAGATTCCAACAAATGGCTTGAAGCCATGCAATCCGAGATAGGATCCATGTATGAAAACAAAGTATGGACTTTGACAGACTTGCCCGATGATTGGCGAGCAATAGAGAATAAATGGATCTTTAAGAAGAAGACGGACGCGGATGGTAATGTCACCATCTATAAGGCTCGACTTGTTGCTAAAGGTTATCGACAAGTTCAAGGGATTGACTACGATGAGACCTTCTCACCCGTAGCGAAGCTGAAGTCCGTCCGAATCTTGTTAGCAATTGCCGCATACTATGATTATGAGATATGGCAAATGGACATCAAAACGGCATTCCTAAACGGCTTTCTTAAGGAAGAATTGTATATGATGCAACCGGAAGGTTTTGTCGATCCTCAGAATGCTAAGAAGGTATGCAAGCTCCAGCGCTCCATTTATGGGCTGGTGCAAGCATCTCGGAGTTGGAACATTCGCTTTGATGAAATGATCAAAGCGTTTGGGTTTATGCAGACTTATGGAAAAGCCTGCGTTTACAAGAAAGTGAGTGGGAGCTCTGTAGCATTTCTCATATTATATGCGGATGACATACTTTTGATGGGAAATGATACAGAACTTTTGGACAGCATTAAGGCCTACTTGAATAAGTGTTTTTCAATGAAGGACCTTGGAGAAGCTGCTTATATATTAGGCATCAAGATCTATAGAGATAGATCAAGACGCCTCGTAGGTCTTTCACAAAGCACATACCTTGAAAAGATATTGAAGAAGTTAAAAATGGATCAGTCCAAGAAGGGGTTCTTGCCTGTGTTACAAGGTGTGAAATTGAGTTCAGCTCAATGTCTGACCACGGCAGAAGATAGAGAAAAGATGAGTGTCGTCCCCTATGCCTCAGCCATAGGGTCTATCATGTACACCATGTTGTGTACCAGAACTGATGTAAACCTTGCCGTAAGTTTGGTAGGAAGGTACCAAAGTAATCCCGGCATGGAACACTGGACAGCGGTCAAGAATGTCCTGAAGTACCTGAAAAGGACTAAGGACATGTTTCTCGTATATGGAGGTCACGAAGAGCTCGTCGTAAAGAGTTACGTCGTCGCTAGTTTCGACACAGATCTGGATGACTCCAAGTCACAAACCGGATACGTATTTATTTTGAATGGTGGGGCAATAAGCTGGTGCAGTTGCAAGGAAAGCGTCGTGGCGGGATCTACATGTGAAGCGGAGTACATGGCAGCCTCGGAGGCAGCGCATGAAGCAATATGGATGAAGGAGTTCATCACCGACCTAGGAGTCATACCCAATGTGTCAGGGCCAATCGCTCTCTTCTGTGACAACACTGGAGCTATTGCACTTGCCAAGAAGCCCAGGTTTCACAAGAAGACCAGGCACATCAAGCGTCGCTTCAACTCCATTCGTGAAAATGTTCAAGATGGAGACATAGATATTTGTAAAGTACATACGAATCTGAATGTCGCAGATCCGTTAACTAAACCTCTCCCTAGAGCAAAACATGATCAACACCAGAACACTATGGGTGTTCGATTCATCACAATGTAACTAGATTATTGACTCTAGTGCAAGTGGGAGACTGTTGGAAATATTCCCTAGAGGCAATAATAAAAGGATTATTATTATATTTCCTTGTTCATGATAATTGTCTATTGTTCATGCTATAATTGTGTTATCCGGAAATCGTAATACATGTGTGAATACATAGACCACAATATGTCCCTAGTGAGCCTCTAGTTGACTAGCTCGTTGATCAACAGATAGTCATGGTTTCCTGACTATGGACATTGGATGTCATTGATAACGGGATCACATCATTAGGAGAATGATGTGATGGACAAGACCCAATCCTAAGCCTAGCACAAGATCGTGTAGTTCGTTTGCTAAAGCTTTTCCAATGTTAAGTATCATTTCCTTAGACCATGAGATCGTGTAACTCCCGGATGCTGTAGGAGTGCTTTGGGTGTGCCAAATGTCACAACGTAACTGGGTGACTATAAAGGTATATTACAGGCATCCCCGAAAGCGTCTGTTGGGTTGACACGGATCGAGACTGGGATTTGTCACTCCGTATAACGGAGAGGTATCTCTGGGCCCCCTCGGTAATGCATCATCATAATGAGCTCAATGTGACCAAGTGGTTGGTCACGGGATCATGCATTACAGTACGAGTAAAGTGACTTGCCGGTAACGAGATTGAACGAGGTATTGGGATACCGACGATCGAATCTCGGGCAAGTAAAGTACTGATTGACAAAGGGAATTGTATACGGGATTACTTGAATCCTCGACATCGTGGTTCATCCGATGAGATTGTCGTGGAGCATGTGGGAGCCAACATGGGTATCCAGATCCCGCTGTTGGTTATTGACCGGAGAGTCGTCTCGGTCATGTCTGCATGTCTCTCGAACCCGTAGGGTCTACACACTTAAGGTTCGGTGACGCTAGGGTTGTATAGATATGAGTATGCAGTAATCCGAAAGTTGTTCGGAGTCCCGGATGAGATCCTGGACGTCACGAGGATTTTCGGAAAGGTCCGGAGGTGAAGAATCATATATAGGAAGTGCAATTTCGGCCATCGGGAGAATTCGGGGTCACCGGTATTGTACTGGGACCATCGGATGGGTCCCGGGGGTCCACCGGGTGGGGCCACCCATCCCGGAGGGCCCCATGGGCTGAAGTGGGGAGGGGAACCAGCCCATAGTGGGCTGGTGCGCCCCCCCCCCCCCTTGGGCCCCCCCTGCGCCTAGGGTTGGAAACCCTAGGGTGGGGCGCCCCACTTGCGTTGGGGGGCAAGGCTCCCCCTTGGCCGCCGCCCCCCCTAGGAGATCTCAACTCCTAGGGCCGGCGCACCCCCCTAGGGGGGCTATATAAAGGTGGGGAGGGAGGGCAGCTGCACCTCAAGCTTTGGCGCCTCCCTCTCCCCTGTTACACCTCTCCCTCTCGCAGAAGCTCGACGAAGCGCTGCTGCGATCACTCCTGCATCCACCACCACGCCGTCGTGCTGCTAGATCATCATCAACCTCTCCTTCCCCCTTGCTGGATCAAGAAGGCGGAGAAGTCTTCCGCTCCGTACGTGTGTTGAACGCGGAGGTGCCGTCCGTTCGGCACTTGGTCATCGGTGATTTGGATCACGGCGAGTACGACTCCATCATCCCCATTCTCTTGGATGCTTCCGCTCACGATCTACAAGGGTATGTAGATGCACTCTCCTCTCGTTGCTAGTTGACTCCATAGATTGATCTTGGTGGAACGTAGGGAATTTTTTTTGTTTTTTGCAACATTCTCCAACAGCTCCCACATATTCTACGAAGATCTTTATCGGTCAAACCGCATAACAACATACGTTGTTCCCTTTGTCATCGGTATGTTACTTGGCCGAGATTCCATCGTCGGTATCTCAATACTTAGTTCAATCTCGTTACCGGAAAGTCTGTTTACTCGTGCCGTAATATATCATCCTGCAACTAACTCATTAGTTGCAATGCTTGCAAGGCTTATAGTGATGTGCATTACCGAATGGGCCCAGAGATACCTCTCCGACAATCGGAGTGACAAATCCTAATCTCAAAATACGCCAACCCAACAAGTACCTTCGGAGACACATGTAGAGCACCTTTATAATCACCCAGTTACATTGTGACGTTTGGTAGCACACAAAGTGTTCCTCCCGTAAACGGGAGTTGCATAATCTCATAGTCATAGGAACATGTATAAGTCATGAAGCAAGCAATAGCAGAATACAAAACGATCGAGTGTTAAGATAACGGAATGGGTCAAGTCAATCACATCATTCTTCTAATGATGTGATCCCGTTAATCAAATGACAACTCATGTCAATGGTTAGGAAACATAATCATCTTTGATTAACGAGCTAGTCGAGTAGAGGCATACTAGTGACACTCTGTTTGTCTATGTATTCACACAAGTATTATGTTTCTGGTTAATACAATTCTAGCATGAATTAAACATTTATCATGATATAAGGAAATAAATAATAACTTTATTATTTCCTCTAGGGCATATTTTCTTCAGTCTCCCACTTGCACTAGAGTCAATAATCTAGATTACACAGTAATGATTCTAACACCCACTGAGCCTTAGTGCTGATCATGTTTTGCTCGTGGAAGAGTCTTAGTCAATGGGTCTGAAACATTCAGATCCGTATGTATTTTGCAAATTTCTATGTCTCCAACCTGGACTTGATCCCGGATGGAGTTGAAGCGTCTCTTGGTGTGCTTGGTTCTCTTGTGAAATCTGTATTCCTTTGCCAAGGCAATTGCACCAGTATTGTCACAAAAGATTTTCATTGGACCCGACGCACTAGGTATGACACCTAGATCGGATATGAACTCCTTCATCCAGACTCCTTCAGTTGCTGCTTCCGAAGCAGCTATGTACTCCGCTTCACACGTAGATCCCGACACAACGCTTTGTTTAGAACTCCACCAACTGACAGCTCCACCGTTTAATGTAAACACGTATCCGGTTTACGATTTAGAATCGTCCGGATCAGTTTCAAAGCTTGCATCGACGTAACCATTTACGACTAACTCTTTGTCACCTCCATAAACGAGAAACATATCCTTAGTCCTGTTCAGGTATTTCAGGATGTTCTTGACCGCTGTCCAGTGATCCACTCCTTGATTACTTTGGTACCTCCCTGCTAAACTTATAGCAAGGCACACATCAGGTGTGGTACACAGCATTACATACACGATAGAGCCTATGGCTGAAGCATAGGGAATGACTTTCATCTTCTCTCTATCTTCTGAAGTGGTCGGGCATTGAGTCTTACTCAACTTCACACCTTGTAACACAGGCAAGAACCCTTTATTTGCTTGATCCATTTTGAACTTCTTCAAAACTTTGTCAAGGTATGTGCTTTCTGAAAGTCCAATTAAGCGTCTTGATCTATCTCTATAGATCTTGATGCCCAATATATAAGCAGCTTCACCGAGGTCCTTCATTGAAAAACTATTATTCAAGTATCCCTTTATGCTATCCAGAAATTCTATATCATTTCCGATTAGCATATGTCATCCACATATAATATCAGAAATGCTACAGAGATCCCACTCACTTTCTTGTAAATACAGGCTTCTCCAAAAGTCTGTATAAAACCATATGCTTTGATCACACTATCAAAGTGTTTATTCCAACTCCGAGAGGCTTGCACCGGTCCATAAATGGATCGTTGGAGCTTGCACACTTTGTTAGCTCCCTTTGGATCGACAAAACCTTCCGGTTGCATCATATACAACTCTTCTTCTAGAAATCCATTTAGGAATGCAGTTTTGACATCCATTTGCCAAATTTCATAATCATAAAATGCGTAAATTGCTAACATGATTCGGACAGACTTAAGCATCGCTACGGGTGAGAAAGTCTCATCATAGTCAATCCCTTGAACTTGTCAAAAACCTTTTGCAACAAGTCGAGCTTTATAGATAGTAACATTACCGTCAGTGTCAGTCTTCTTCTTGAAGATCCATTTATTCTCTATGGCTTGCCGATCATCGGGCAAGTCAACCAAAGTCCACACTTTGTTCTCAAACATGGATCCCATCTCAGATTTCATGGCCTCAAGCCATTTTAAGGAATCTGGGCTCACCATCGCTTCTTCATAGTTCGTAGGTTCGTCATGGTCTAGTAACATAACCTCCAGAACAGAATTACCGTACCACTCTGGTGCAGATCTTACTCTGGTTGACCTACGAGGTTCAGTGACAACTTGATCTGAAGTTTCATGATCATCAGCATTAACTTCCTCACTAATTAGCGTAGGTGTCACAGGAACCGGTTTCTGTGATGAACTACTTTCCAATAAGGGAGCAAGTACAGTTACCTCATCAAGTTTTACTTTCCTCCCACTCACTTCTTTCGAGAGAAACTCCTTCTCTAGAAAGGATCCAAATTTAGCAACAAAAATCTTGTCTTCAGATCTGTGATAGAAGGTGTACCGAACTGTTTCTTTTGGGTATCATATGAAGACACATTTCTCCGATTTGGGTTTGAGCTTATCAGGTTGAAGTTTTTTCACATAAGCATCGCAGCCCTAAACTTTAAGAAACGACAACTTTGGTTTCTTGCCAAACCATACTTCATAAGGCATTGTCTCAACGGATTTCGATGGTGCCCTATCTAACATGAATGCAACCGTCTCTAAAGCATAACCCCAAAATGATAGCGGTAAATCAGTAAGAGACATCATAGATCGCACCATATCTAGTAAAGTACGGTTACAACGTTCAGACACACCATTAAGATGTGGTGTTCCGGGTGGCGTGAGTTGCGAAACTATTCTGCATTGTTTCAAGTGAAGACCAAACTCGTAACTCAAATATTCTCCTCCACGATCAGATCGTAGAAACTTTATTTTCTTGTTACGATGATTTTCAACTTCACTCTGGAATTCTTTGAACATTTCAAATATTTCAGACTTATGTTTCATTAAGTAGATATACCCATACCTTCTCAAATCATCTGTGAAGGTGAGAAAATAACGATAATCGCCGCGAGCCTCAACATTCATCGGACCACATACATCTGTATGTATGATTTCCAACAAATTTGTTGCTTGCTCCATAGTTCCAGAGAACGGCGTTTTAGTCATCTTGCCCATGAGGCACGGTTTGCATGTACCAAGTGATTCATAATCAAGTGGTTCCAAAAGTCCATCAGTATGGAGTTTCTTCATGCACTTTACACCACTATGACCTAAACGGCAGTGCCACAAATAAGTTGCACTATCATTATCAACTCTGCATCTTTTGGCTTCAATATTATGAATATGTGTATCACTACTATCGAGATTCAACAAAAATAGACCACTCTTCAAGGGTGCATGACCATAAAAGATATTACTCATATAAATAGAACAACCATTATTCTCTGATTTAAATGAATAACCGTCTCGCATCAAACAAGATCCAGATATAATGTTCATGCTCAACGCTGGCACCAAATAACAATTATTCAGTTCTAAAACTAATCCCGAAGGTAGATGTAGAGGTAGTGTGCCGACTGCGATCACATCGACTTTGGAACCATTTCCCACGTGCATTGTCACCTCGTCCTTAGCCAATCTTCGCTTAATTCATAGTCGCTGTTTAGATTTGCAAATATTAGCAACAAAACTAACATAGAATACCCAGGTGCTACTACGAGCATTAGTAAGGTACACATCAATAACATGTATATCACATATACCTTCGTTCACCTAGCCATCCTTCTTATCCGCCAAATACTTGGGGCAGTTCCGCTTCCAGTGACCAGTCTGTTTGCAATAGAAGCACTCAGTCTTAGGCTTAGGTCCAGGCTTGGGTTTCTTCTCGTGAGGAGCAACTTGTTTGCTGTTCTTCTTTAAGTTCCCCTTCTTCTTCCCTTTGCCCTTTTTCTTGAAACTGGTGGTCTTGTTGACCATTAACACTTGATGCTCCTTCTTGATTTCTACCTCCGCAGCCTTTAGCATCGCGAAGAGCTCGGGAATCATCTTATCCATCCCTTGCATGTTATTGTTCATCACGAAGCTCTTGTAGCTTGGTGGCAGGGATTGAAGAATTCTGTCAATGACGCTATCATCCGGAAGATTAACTCCCAGTTGAATTAAGTGATTGTTATACCTAGACATTCTGAGTATATGCTCACTACCAGAACTAATCTCCTCCATCTTGCAGCTGTAGAATTTATTGGAGACTTCATATCTCTCAATCCGGGCATTTGCTTGAAATATTAACTTCAACTCCTGGAACATCTCATATGCTCCATGACGTTCAAACCTTAGTTGAGTTCCTGGTTCTAAGTCGTAAAGCATGGCACACTGAACTATCGAGTAGTCATCAGCTTTGCTCTGCCAAACGTTCATAACATCTGGTGTTGCTCCTGCAGCAGGTCTGGCACCTAGCGGTGCTTCCAGGACGTAATTCTTCTGTGTAGCAATGAGGATAATCCTCAAGTTACGGACCCAGTCCGTGTAATGGTACCATTATCTTTCAACTTTGCTTTCTCAAGGAACGTATTAAAATTCAACGGAACAACAGCACGGGCCATCTATTAACATAGACAAGCAAAATACTATCAGGTACTAAGTTCATGATAATTTAAGTTCAATCAATCATATTACTTAAGAACTCCCACTTAGATAGACATCCCTCTAATCCTCTAAGTGATCACGTGATCCAAATCAACTAAACCATGTCCGATCATCACGTGGGATAGAGTAGTTTCAATGGTGAACATCACTATGTTGAGCATATCTACTATATGATTCACGCTCGACTTTTCGGTCTCAGTGTTCCGAGGCCATATCTGCATATGCTAGGCTCGTCAAGTTTAACCTGAGTATTCCGCGTGTGCAACTATTTTGCACCCGTTGTATTTGAACGTAGAGCCTATCACACCCGATCATCACGTGGTGTCTCAGCACGAAGAACTTTTGCAACGGTGCATACTCAGGGAGAACACTTATACCTTGATAATTTAGTGAGAGATCATCTTATAATGCTACCGTTAATCAAAGCAAGATAAGATGCATAAAAGATGAACATCACATGCAATCAATATAAGTGATATGATATGGCCATCATCATCTTGTGCTTGTGATCTCTATTGTCGAAGCACCGTCATGATCACCATCGTCACCGGCGCGACACCTTGATCTCCATCGTGGCATCGTTGTCGTCTCGCCAAATTATTCTTCTACGACTATCGCTACCGCTTAGTGATAAAGTAAAGCATTACAGGGTGATTGCATTGCATACAATAAAGCGAAAACCAAATGGCTCCTGCCAGTTGCTGATAACTCGGTTACAAAACATGATCATCTCATACAATAAAATACAACATCATGTCTTGACTATATCACATCACAACATGCCCTGCAAAAACAAGTTAGACGTCCTCTACTTTGTTGTTGCAAGTTTTACGTGGCTGCGACGGGCTGAGCAAGAACCGTTCTTACCTACGCATCACAACCACAACGATAGTTTGTCAAGTTAGTGTTGTTTTAACCTTCTTAAGGACCGGGCGTAGCCACAATCGGTTCAACTAAAGTTGGAGAAACTGACATCCGCCAGTCACCTGTGTGCAAAGCACGTCGGTAGAACCAGTCTCGCGTAAGCTTACACGTAATGTCGGTCCGGGCCGCTTCATCCAACAATACCGCTGAACCAAAGTGTGACATGCTGGTAAGCAGTATGACTTGTATCGTCCACAACTCACTTGTGTTCTACTCGTGCATATAACATCTACGCATAAAACCTGGCTTTGATACCACTGTTGGGGAACGTAGTAATTTGAAAAATATTCCTACGCACACACAGGATCATGGTGATGCATAGCAACGAGAGGGGAGAGTGTGTCCACGTACCCTCGTAGACCGAAAGCGTAAGCGTTAGCACAACGCGGTTGATGTAGTCATACGTCTCCACGATCCGATCGATCAAGTACCGAACGTACGGCACCTCCGAGTTCAGCACACGTTCAACTCGATAACGTCCCTCGAACTCCGATCCAGCCGAGCTTTGAGGGAGAGTTTCATCAGCACGACGGCGTGGTGACGATGATGACGTTCTATCGACGCACAGCTTCGCCTAAGCACCTCTATGATATTATCGAGGTGGGTTATGGTGGAGGGGGGCACCGCACACGACTAAGAGATCAAGAGATCAATTGTTGTGTCTATGGGGTGCCCCCTGCCCCCGTATATAAAGGAGCAAAGGGGGGAGAGGCGGCCGGCCAGGAGGAGGCGCGCCAAGAGGAGTCCTACTCCCACCGGGAGTAGGACTCCCTCCTTTCCTAGTTGGAGTAGGAGAAGGGGGAAGGAGGAGGGAGAGAGGAAGGAAAGGGGGGCGCCGCCCCCCTCCTTGTCCAATTCGGACTAGAGGGGAAGGGGGCGCGCGGCCTGCCCTGGTCGCCCCTCCTCTTCTCCACTAAGGCCCATGTAGGCCCATTAAAACCCAGGGGGGTTCCGGTAACCCCCGGTACTCCGGTAAAATCCCGATTTCACCTGGAACACTTTCGATATCCAAATATAGGATTCCAATATATCAATCTTTATGTCTCGACTATTTCGAAACTCCTCATCATGTCCGTGATCACATCTAGGACTTCGAACTATCTTCGGTACATCAAAATACATAAACTCGTAATATAACAGTAATCAAACTTTAAGCGTGCGGACCCTACGGGTTCGAGAACTATGTAGACATGACTGAGACATGTCTCCGGTCAATAACCAATAGCAGAACCTGCATTCTTATATTGGCTCCCACATATTCTACAAAGATCTTTATCGGTCAAACCGCATAAAACATACGTTGTTCCCTTTGTCATCGGTATGTTACTTGCCCGAGATTTGATCATCGGTATCTCAATACTTAGTTCAATCTCGTTACCGGCAAGTCTCTTTACTCGTACCATAATACATCATCCCGCAACTAACTCATTAGTTGCAATGCTTGCAAGGCTTATAGTGATGTGCATTACCGAGTGGGCGCAGAGATACCTCTCCGACAATCGGAGTGACAAATCCTAATCTCAAAATACGCCAACCCAACAAGTACCTTCGGAGACACCTATAGAGCACCTTTATAATCACCCAGTTACGTTGTGATGTTTGGTAGCACACAAAGTGTTCCTCTGGTAAACGGGAGTTGCATAATATCATAGTCATAGGAACATGTATAAGTCATGAAGAAAGCAAGAGCAGAATACAAAACGATCGAGTGCTAAACTAACGGAATGGGTCAAGTCAATCACATCATTCTTCTAATGATGTGATCCCGTTAATCAAATGACAACTCATGTCAATGGTTAGGAAACATAACCATCTTTGATTAACGAGCTAGTATAGTAGAGGCATACTAGTGACACTCTGTTTGTCTATGTATTCACACAAGTATTATGTTTCCGGTTAATACAATTCTAGCATGAATAATAAACATTTATCATGATATAAGGAAATAAATAATAACTTTATTATTGCCTCTAGGGCATATTTTCTTCAGCACTAGTGCAGAAAAGCCTAGCTATGGCGTGCCAAAAAGAGCCTTGCTGGCATAGGAGCCCGACGCCACCAATATGGCACCACTGTTAGGAAATAGTGGTGGCGTTGGAGGCTATGCCATCAGTATGTTATTATATCTGGTTAAAATTGCATGACGGCAATATCATATGTACATATGGCATTGGAACTTCTCCACACGACATAAATATGGAGAAACTATGGAGGCGTTGCATATCCTTCCCACGCCATTACTTAGTTTGAAAGCATCGGAAAAATGCTGCCACGACAGCATAAAAATGGTGTCGTGGCAGCGTTTTTATGACCAAATATATTTAGAGGTGGGTTCACATGCTAGAATAAGGAAACAGGTAATATTAATTAAAATACATCCACGATAATTATGTGTAGCACTTAATTAGGATAGCTAGGCAAAGTTTTGAAGTACGATAAGACAATAGAACAACATGTGTAGGTGGTCAAGTAGTTTATAGAACCACAACAACATAGCTAGCTGTCACTATCCTATTACATCAATAATAAGGATCATTAATGTATTTCTTCGTCAGATACGCAAGAGACACCGGTCCATCAACATCGTGACCATGCTGATTAAGGCGAGATTTTATATCCTCCGAGCTGGTAGGTGCGCCACCGTTGAAAACACCGGCATGGTCGATGACATCCTCGTTGAGGCTGGTAGGAAACTTGAACTGGATGCGTCTGAACTCATCTCTACTATCTCCAGGGCTAATTTCCACCATTTTCTTCCCTCATGCGATGACGTCGGAGTTTCTGTTAAGGCGTTCTCCCTCCCGTATGTACTCCTCCATGAGGTGGACGACATAGTAGCCATCTGAATCAGTGTTTTTCGGCTGCTGCATGCAACAAAGGTCAGTTTTGTGCCCGAAGCGTGCCGCTTTAAATTTGTCGAACTTGCGATATCCGTCTCTGATCGATCCTTCCCGCTAGTATAATCGATGAGTGCTTCATCGAGAACCTTCTTGATGACTTTGTAGTCTTTCTTCACTTTCCTCGTCAAATCCAAGAAATAAGTTATGGCAAACTTCGGGTAATAACGATGAGGACACAATGTTCTCTGCGTAAAAACCAATTATTCTCAAGTATATAATTTTTTGACGTGGAAGCAAAACGAGATTGTACGAACGAATAGTGTGTACCGAGTACCAAATGACCTACATCAGATAGTAGGGCACTAGAAGCCAATCGTTTTCCATGTTGGCAAGCATGAGGTCTGTCAGCTAGTTCCTCATAGCTTGACAGCGATCGGGGAGATCGACGTTGGTCTCCTGCATGAGGTAGGGGTCCCCTACCATGACAACCTTGTTAAGCTCACATTTGGCAATGTAGGCGCTATTGATTACCCATAGGCGTATTAAGGAAGGACCAAGCTTGTATAGGTGGAATAGGTTGAAGATGTCTTCGAATGGCATAGAGAACTTGTCCGCGGGGAAAATGTTGCACAAACCGATATTAGGTGGCACCATCACGGTGAAAACGGGGCGATGTCCACCTCCATAAGAAAATGCGTAATTCTCCCTATAGAGAATTGTATCATGCAGAACTATCAATTTTGTCTATAGAAGATCGCTGAACTCCTACAGAAGGATGGGTTCACCTGGGGAATGGTAAGTCCGCCATGCAACATGATGAACTACTTCTTTATTATTCTGAACTGGCTAGCTGGCGGCAACAGTGCCCTTCTTACCATTTCCTGGTGGCCTCCTCTTCTTGCGTGAAATGTTAGCCTGGCTCGCTGCACCGCCTGTCAGTGCATTTGCTAGCGTCGCATTGAGTGTGTTTGGCCTCAGCAACACTCCCTTGGATGGTGGCACTCGTGTGTCTGGTGGCGTGAAGTCCTTGTTGAACAGACTCTTCTAGAAAAGAAACAACACGCTGATCAGCTTGGACAACAGGAGGCATAGAGAATGCTTGGATGGGATCAGCAGGCATAGGTCCATCAAGATTGCATATGGTAGTTGAGTTCTGATATTCGTCAACCAAGAGAATTGATTAAAAAGTAGTTCATCATTATTTACTTAGTCCTCAATGACATCCACAATGTTGTTATGGACTTCAAGTTGACTCTGACCCAACAGAGATGGTCCGCACACATCTTGCCATTGTTCATCTGTTGCGAGCTTGTTGGGATTTTGACGTTTCCTAGCCGAATTTGATTCTTTGGCCACATCATTGGGCAACATAAGCACTGTCCCAGGGTAAGCTGGCTATCCGCACCCAGAGGTTGTATCATAGGAGAAAGATCATTGTAACCATTTAAGACAATAGACAACTCAACTTTGAAGACCCCCTCAGGCATCTGCACTCCGTGCATGATTGTATCTTTGGGGCGAATGATCGAGCCAATTGCAACTTCAATTAGCTCCCCATTCGCATGGGCTAAGAGACTGCATGGAGTGTCTTTCGTAAGAGCGTCAAGAGCAGCCATTGGTGACGGGCTGCCAATGAAAGAGGCAGAAGGGCTGCTATCCATGGGCGATGCTTCAATGACAATGTTTCCTAGTTCACCGTTTTTGATCCATTACTTGACGCTCTCGATTATTGAAGGCAACATGGCTTGGGCATGGACTTGGCTTTGCGTGTTGATGCGTGCTTCAATGCCGACAGTTGCTGCGACTGTGGTGGCGGCTATGGCTGCAATTATTTTCTGTTCGATGGTCTGCTTGTTGGCTCTCCTTGTCTGTTGTTGCCACTCGTGGTCTTCGACATAATCATGCTCCCACTTGGCTCCGCATCCTGCACCGTTCACACGACCACCCGCCGGAGGATGCAACCGGTCCTTGGCGATGGCACACTGATCGACCGGTTAAGAGGAGTGTTCCACCTGGCCATGGACCCTTGAGAGCCCTGATGTTCCGCATGCTGCCTTGCCAGTTCTTCTTCAAGTATTCTCGTTTGGTGGTCGGAGGAAAATTCCCCTAACTTATAATCATAATGGTACCGACCCCTTACATAGTTATATTCGAGGCTCTTTGAATTGCTCGAAGTGGTTTGGGATGCCCTTTGATGCAAGTATAATGTTCGGCTTGTCCCACATGGATTCTTCCCAAGAAAACAACGACTCCTTAGGGTGTGGTTGCCTAATGTCTTTGATCGCATGTCCTCCCCCCGTGTCGACTGGCTCTGCTCCACAAGATTCTCTGTATTTTGAATCTTAAAAACGTTCCGGTCATCTTCACTAATGGTAGGCCACTTCTTATTTATACAGAGTAATCTTTGTGAACCTCTTTTCTTGCGGCTGATTTCCGAGAACTCAAATTCTTTGAGAACTTATGGATTGCATGGTTGTTCACCTGATTCTTTGGGCACGATAGGTTGTTGAACTCGTCAGGAAACTCAAATCTAGCATGCACCCTTCTTATGAGGACATATTGGTACCCGGAAATTTGATGAAACGGAAATTAATAACGCTTCGACAAAACATTAGCAACACTATACAATCTCAACAAACAAATGATCACCTACAATACATGATTTCAACCACGTTTCCTCAAATCCTTGTCCAAAACAACTCACAATGTTACAAATAGAACTAATTTACTCTAAAATATAGTTGTGTAGCAATTGTAACAAATATGTCTATGAACTTAAAAAAGGAGAGATCTCACTTACGGAAGAATCACGGTCTCCGCGCTTGGGCAGAGCGAGACGCCCGACACTTTGCAACCGAGGTGCCGAAGACGAGGTCCAGTTGAAGTGGCGCGAGCAGTGGGCCGAGGAGGAGGGGAGGGGCCGACCGAGCGGTGGGGGAGGGGGCGAGGGCGGCAGGAGAATCGGCAGCACCGTCCGAAGAGCTCAACGGGGGTGTCGATGGTAGGAGATGTGGCAACGCGCAACGATGAGGGTGGCGGTGGCAGCCCGAGAGAAGTGGAGTGTGTGTGTTAGCGTGAAACGAAATTCGCCCCAAATCGGCTAAGGCTATGTGAAAAGTAGCTATGGCTTTGGTGACGTCATCAACGCGATAGCTATTTTAGCTATGGCGTCGGTGACGTCACCAATGCCATAGCTATTTTTCACATTGCCTTGGCCGATTTGGGGCAAATTTCATTTCACGCTAACACACACACACACACACACACACACACACACACACACACTCAACGTCACCAGCACCATAGCTATGAAGGAAATATGCCCTAGAGGCAATAATAAAGTTATTATTTATTTCCTTATATCATGATAAAAGTTTATTGTTTGTGCTAGAATTGCATTAACCGGAAACTTGATACATGTGTGAATACATAGACAAACAGAGTGTCACTAGTATGCCTCTACTTGACTAGCTCGTTGAATCAAAGATGGTTAAGTTTCCTAGCCATAGACATGAGTTGTCATTTGTTTAACGGGATCACATCATTAGAGAATGATGTGATTGACATGACCCATTCCGTTGGCTTAGCACTTGATCGTTTAGTATGTTGCTATTGCTTTCTTCATGACTTATACATGTTCCTATAACTATGAGATTATGCAACTCCTGAATACCGGAGGAACACTTTGTGTGCTACCAAACGTCACAACGTAACTGGGTGATTATAAAGGTGCTTTACAGGTGTCTCCGATGGTACTTGTTGAGTTGGCATAGATCAAGATTAGAATTTGTCACTCTGATTATCAGAGAGGTATCTCTGGGCCCTCTCGGTAATGCACATCACTATAAGCCTTGCAAGCAATGTGACTAATGAGTTAGTTGTGGGATGATGCATTACGAAACGAGTAAAGAGACTTGCCGGTAACGAGATTGAGCTAGGTATTGAGATACCGACGGTCGAATCTTGGGCAAGTAACATACCGATGATGAAGGGAACAACGTATGTTGTTATGCGGTTTGACCAATAAAGATCTTCGTAGAATATGTAGGAGCCAATATGAGCATCCAGGTTCCACTATTGGTTATTGACCAGAGATGTGTCTCGGTCATGTCTACATAGTTCTTGAACCCGTAGGGTCCGCACGCTTAAAGTTCTATGACGATCGGTATTATGAGTTTATGTGATTTGATGTACCGAAGGTAGTTTGGACTCCTGGATGAGATCGGGGACATGACAAGGAGTCTTGAAATGGTCGAGACGTAAAGATCGATATATTGGACTACTATATTCGGACTTCGGAAAGGTTCCGAGTGATTCAGGTATTTTTGGGATACCGGGGAGTTACGGGAATACGAGGAAGAAGCAATAGGCCTCATGGGCCAAGTGGTGGAAGAGAGGAGGCAGGGCGCGCAGCCCCCCAACACTACTAGAAGAAGGCCAACTAATGGCGCACCGGTTTTGCCTACTAATGGCGCATCACCGGTGCGCCATTAGTACCACGCCATTAGTATTTATTACTAATGGCGCACCGACGGTGCGCCATTAGTATCTGGTATACTAATGGCGCACCAGACAGTGCGCCATTAGTATAGGCCACGGTGCGCCACTAGTATAGGCCACTGGTGCGCCATTAGTATAGGCAACTGGTGCGCCATTAGTATTTTTGAATTTTGAAGGCGGGAAAATAGTAGTGGCGCACCATCTAACCCCCACCGTGCGCCATTGCTATTTTTTTAATTTTGAATCTGGATCTGGATCGTGATTTTTTGCCCATTTTTTGCTCGTTTTTTTCGCTCGGTTTTTTTGCTCGTTTTTTTGCTCGTTTTTTGGCACGACATTATTTCAAATTTTGTTCCTGTTTTTTGGATTTTGTACGTTCTTTTGCCGTGTTCTTTTGCCGGAGAGGAGTTTGCCGGAGAGGACTTCACTGGAGAGGAGTTAGCCGGAGAGGAGGAGGAGGAGGAGGAGGAGGAGGTCACCGGAGAGGCGCTCGCCTACATCGCCGGAGAGGAGGAGGAGGAGGTCGCCGGAGAGGAGTTCACCGGAGCATCGGAGAGGAGGAAGGAGAAACCATGAGGGGATGGGAGGAGAGGAGGGAGGAGGAGCTCACCGGAGAGGAGGGAGGAGGAGCTCACCGGAGAGGAGGGAGAAGAAACCGTGAGGGAAGGGGAGGGGAGGGGAGGCGAGGAGGTAGGAGGAGGTCGCCGGAGAGGACGAGGAGGTCGCTGGAGAGGAGGAGGAGGTCGCCGGAGAGGAGGAGGAGGAGGTCGCCGGAGAGGAGGAGGGTAGTATGATGGAGGAGAGAAGGGAAGATGGAGTGGAGGAGAGGAGGAGATGGAGTGTAGAAGAGGTGGAATGAAGAGATAAGGAGGAGAGGACCACGGCCAGCCATATATACGGCATACTAATGGCGCACCGCGGGCAGGTGCGCCATTACTAACTTTTTTTATTTTTTTGATTTATTTTGAATTTTGAAGGCGGGAAGATACTAATGGCGCACCGCGGGCAGGTGCGCCATTACTAACTTTTTTTTATTTTTTTGATTTATTTTGAATTTTGAAGGCGGGAAGATAATAATGGCGCACCGCGGGAAGGTGCGCCATTACTAACTTTTTTTTTATTTTTTTGATTTATTTTGAATTTTTAAGGCGGGAAGATACTAATGGCGCACCGTGGGCAGGTGCGCCATTAGTAACTTTTTTTTAATATTTTTTTGACTTATTTTGAATTTTGAAGGCGGGAAGATACTAATGGCGCACCGTGGGCAGGTGCGCCATTAGTAAGCTTTTTTTATTTTTTTTGACTTATTTTGAATTTTGAAGGCGGGAAGATACTAATGGCACACCGTGGGCAGGTGCGCCATTAGTAAGTTTGGATTTTTTTTTGAATTTTTTGCCTCTCCAGATCTTAAAAGCCCCGTATCTTTTTTCTGTTAGGTTTTTGAGGATTTTAAAAATGTTTAACGGGGTTCCCCCAGTTAAATTCGGATGTAACTTTTCGAGTAGATGATTTTTCACATAAAAAACTTTTTCATCCGAGTTAGTATGCAAAAGTTATGCCCATTTTTACAAATTCTCGAGAGATTTTGCAAATGAAGTTGAAATTCATATTTGCAAATTTTCCCAACAGCTAGACCACATATCACATGGGAAACTTATTTTTTGACATTTTCATCATTTTCTTTTATTTTTTTTAAACTGAAAAGGCGATCCAGGGGGTGCATTCGGTGGAAGTGGTGACCAAGTTACTAATGGCGCACCGTGGCATGGTGCGCCATTACTAGTTCAACTAGTAATGGCGCACCACTCCCACGGTGCGCCATTGCTATTTTTTGAATTTTGAATCTGGGTCTGGATCGTGATTTTTTGCCCATTTTTTGCTCGTTTTTTTGCTCGTTTTTGGCACGACATTATTTCAAATTTTGTTCCTGTTTTTGGATCTTGTACGTTCTTTTGCCGTGTTCTTTTGCCGGAGAGGAGTTTCCCGGAGAGGAGTTCGCCAGAGAGGAGGAGGAGGAGGAGGTCATCGGAGAGGCGCTCGCCTACATCGCCGGAGAGGAGGAGGAGGAGGTCGCCGGAGAGGAGTTCACCGGAGCATCGGAGAGGAGGAAGGAGAAACCATGAGGGGATGGGAGGAGAGGAGGGAGAAGGAGCTCACCGGAGAGGTGGGAGGAGGAGCTCACCGGAGAGGAGGGAGAAGAAACCGTGAGGGGAGGGGGGCACGGTGCGCCATTAGTAGTTCTGAAAAAATTTAAAAAAAATATTTTTTTTTACTAATGGCGCACCGTGGATGTGGTGCGCCATTACTAGTTCAACTAGTAATGGCGCTCCACTCCCACGGTGCGCCATTAGTAGTTTTGAAAAAAATTGAAATTTTTTTTTACTAATGGGGCACCCGCGGATGTGGTGCGCCATAAGTATTTGGGCACTAATGGCGTACCAACACATGGTGCGCCATTAGTATATAGTAATGGCGCACCACATGTCTGGTGCGCCATTAGTGTCAATTCCATCTATAGCCCTTTTCCTAGTAGTGCTAGCCCAAACCGAATTGGACTAGGGGGGCGGCCCCCCTTTCCTCCTTTTCCTCCCTCTCCTTCCTTCTCCTTCTACTCCTTCCTTTCCTCCTAGTAGGAGTAGGAAAGGGGAGTCCTACTCCTACTAGGAGGAGGACTCCTCCCCCTTGGCGCGCCCTTCTCCTTGGTCGGCCGCCTCCCCCCTTGCTCATTTATATACGGGGGAAGGGGGGCACCCTAGGATACACAAGTTGATCATTGATCTCTCTCAACCGCATGCGGTGCCCCCTTCCACCATAATCCACCTTGGCCATAACATAGCGGTGCTTAGGCGAAGCCCTGCGTCGGTAGCATCATCATCACCGTCATCACGCCATCGTATTGACAGAACTCTCCCTCGAAGCTCTACTGGAACGGAGTTCGTGGGACGTCATCGAGCTGAACGTGTGCTGAACTCGGAGGTGCCGTGCGTTCGGTACTTGGATAGGTCGGATCATGAAGACATACGACTACATCAACCGCGTTGTTCTAACGCTTGCGCTTTCGGTCTACGAGGGTAAGTGGACACACTCTCCCCTCTAGTTGCTATGCATAACCATTATCTTGCATGTGCGTAGGAATTTTTTTGAAATTACTACGTTGCCCAACAAGCTATTTTTCACTGACGTCGGCTGCAAACGCCGAGAGCCCTCGAGCAGCAATCTCTGTGACACGGAGGTCGCCCTGGCCCGGGTCGAGGCCATCCACGCCAAGATTGAGGACACCCACACCAAGATATTATAGACCTCCTCAAAATCCAGCTTGCACCCCACATCCGGAAAAAGCGGCAGAGGCCATGGAGCACCTGCTTACTCATGAGATCGCCGAGCGGTTACTAAAGATGTAGAAGGCGGTGGAGATCAAGGAGCACCGGGAGGAGGAGTTGCGCGTGGCTATGGAGGAGGTAGAGAAGCACCTGTCCATCAAGGAATTAGCAGTGGAGTACCAACGCGAGCTTTGGCGCCGCCACTATACGAGTACTACAACCAAATTGAGGGCGTCGACGACGAGGACGAGGATGCGGTAGACTTCAACCTGGGGGATGCGGAGTCCACCAACGGCGACATGTTGCCAGGACAAGTCATTGATATCTCCTCTTACACCGGTGAGGAATACGGCGGCGCGTTGGCGGCTTCGTTAAAATTATGCGTAGTTAGCCTTTGTTTATAGTGCTGGTATTTTGTTTGAGCAATTTTTAGGTCAACTAGCTCTGTTTAGTTACTAAAATTACTCGATTCAGTAAGTATGGTCCGTGTGTTGTAGGTTCTTTTATGTACCCAAATTAGCAAGTGATGTTAAATTAGGCAATGATGTAGATCAGAAGTGTACCTAGGAAAATTTCGACCAAAATTTGTATGCTGAAGCGCATGACAATCCCCAAGTGCAGGGAATCATCATAGCAATTCCCAAAGGTGGAAGTGATATGTATGGAGTGTTGAACCCACAAGGAGCTAAAAGTAAGATCAATATTCTCTCAAATCATATCTGCCACTGATAGACTCTACGTACACCGAACGTTTGCTTCCAACTAGAAACGAGAAATAAAACTACGTTGTGGGTATGAAGAGGATAACTTTGCATGGTATCGGAGAGCTAAAATATAAAAGTAGGTGTTGTTATCATGAAGTTAGAATATATTACTAAGTATTATAAAAAGCGAGTGTGGAATAATGATGGGTCGGTGTGCGGAATTGTCCTAGGAAATCGTTAACAAGACCGGTAATCACTATTGCAATTTCATATGAGGGAGAGGCATAAGCTAATTTACTTTCTTTTCTTGGATAATATGCACTTATGATTGGAACTCTAGCAAGCATCCGCAACTACTAAAGATCATTAAGGTAAAACCCAACCATATTAAAGCATCATGTCCTCTTTATTCCCATACGCAACAACCCCCTTACTCACGTTTGTGTTTCAGTCACTCACCAACCCACTATAAGCGAATCATGAACGTATTGCAACATCCTACAGTGGGAATCCCTCACACTTGCGCGACACAGAGAGCACCATAGATAGCACCGGTAATAAGACATACAACTCATACCAATCTAGATCATCAATCAACCCAAAGACAAAGGATATCTACTCAAAACATCATAGGATGGCAACACATCATTGGATCATAATATGTGGCATAAAGCACCATGTTCAAGTAGGGATTACAGCGGGGTGCGGGAGAGTGTACTGCATAAAAGAGATGATTATGGTGATGATGGTGGAGATGTTGATGAAGACGATCACCGCGGCGATGATTCCCCTCCCGATGGCACTCCGGCGCCACCAAGAGAGAGGAGGAGAGGTTCTCCCCCTTGTGCTTCCTCCTCCATGGCCTCCCCCTAGATGGGGAGAGTTTCTCCCCTGGTCCTTGGCCTTCCTGGCGATGATGGCCCCTCCGGGATCCTCCTCCATGGCCTCCGGTGATGATGACCCCCTCCGGCAGGGTGCCAGAGAGGGCCTAGATTGATTTCTCGTGGCTACAGAGGCTTGCGGCGGCGGAACTTTCGATCTAGGTTTATTTCTGGAAGTTTGGGTATATATTAGAGGTGTTGGTGTCGAGAACAAGTCAGGGGGGTCTCCGGGCTGTCCACGAGCCAGGGAGGCACGCCCCGTGGGCGTGCCCCCCACCCTTGAGGGCAGCCCGGGACTCTTCTGGCCCAACTCTTTGACTCCTTGGCCTTCTTCTGGTCCAAAAATAAGCTCCGTCAAGTTTCAGGTCAATTGGACTTCGTTTGGTTTTCCTTTTCTACGATACTCTAAAACAAGGAGAAAACAGAAACTGGCACTGGGCACTAGGCTAATTGGTTAGTCCCAAAAACCATATAAAATAGCATAAAAATGCATGTAAAACATCCACGGTTGATAATATAATAGCGTGAATACTTCATAAATTATAGATATGTTGGAGACGTATCAGCATCCCCAAGCTTAATTCCTGCTCGTCCTCGAGTAGGTAAATGATGAAAGAAATAATTTATGAAGTGTGAATGGTAGAAAGTGCACAAGTTTGATCAATGATAATTTCACTCACTTTTTCTAGCATCAATATATGTCATAACAGTAGCTCATCTTATAAAACTTTTCATGATCAAGTAACAAGCTATTCACATGTTAAAGTATGGATCATAAACTTTCTTGAAAACTAACAGACAGTGCTCTTAGTCATCAAACAATTGCAATTCATCTTATTTTCAGGAAGGGTCTATGTCAGAGCTTTGTTTCAGCAAACTCCACATACTCAACTATCATTTAATCTTTCACAATTGCTAACACTCATGTGATATTTATGGGTTCAAAGTTTTAATCGGACACCGAGAAAGATAGGGGCTTATAGATTCGCCTCCCAACCTTTTACCCTCAAGGGTAATGTCAACAATAATAGTTCATGATAACTTACATCCAATAATAGATTCGCCTCCCAACCTTTTACCTCAAGGATATCTACAATGTGTCTGCCAATGGATAAAATGTAAAAAGGAAAGGTGCAGACCACCATGACTCTTGCATAAGGTAGAAGATAAAATTAAAAGATAGGCCCTTCGCAGAGGGAAGCAGAGGTTGTCATGCGATTTTAAGGTTGGATGCACAAAATCTTAATGCAAAAGAACGTCACTTTATATTGTCACTTGTGATAGGGACCTTTATTATGCAGTCCGTCGCTTTTATTGCTTTCATATCACAAGATCGTATAAAGCTTATTTTCTCCACACTAATAGATCATACATATTTAGAGAGAAATTTTTATTGCAAGTACCGATGACAACTTACTTGAAGGATCTTACTCAATTCATAGGTAGGTATGATGGACTCTCATGGCAAAACTCGTTTTAAGGGATATTCGGAAGCACAAGTAGTATCTCTATTTGGTGCAAAGAATTTGGCTAGCATGAGGGGGAAAGGCAAGCTCAACATGTTGGATAATCCATGACAGTATATTTTATTTTAGATATAAGAAAACATAACCCATTACGTTGTCTTGCTTGTCCAACATCAACCTTTTATTATGTCATATTTTAATGAGTGCTAACAATTGCAAAAGATGTCCAGGATAGTATATTTATATGTGAAATCTCTCTTCCTTCAATATTCTTTCATGAATTGTTTAAGTGACCAATTCTTTTTTTTAATATAAACAGTAGGGTAAACACCCCACTGCAACTTTTATTAAACTAACATAAAGAACAATAGTCTGTTGGGCTTGAGCTAAGCCCAACTAAGAAACAAAAGAAAAGAGAAGCTAAAAAACAAAAAAAGAAAAAAAGAAAAGCTGTACAACAACTAGGCACAAGGAAAAAAGAACAAACATCTAACCCTAACAAAGAAAAGCAAAGAAAACTAAGCCTATTAAAGCACAGAATCCAGCCATGCAGAAAATTGCACTTCATATTTCTTTTTATGTGTGACCAATTCTATGTTTGCTAACTTTCAATAAGTTTACTACCTATACTTATTATGTGTAAAGTCATTATTCCCCATGTTATAAGCATATTAAACATATATAAATTCAGATTTATGACATTCAATTCATCCAACCGTTCACTCATAGGATATACGTGAAGTACACGAGTAAATAACAAACTACTCCAAAAGATATAAGTGAAGAACACCGAGTAGTCAAATAATTAACTAGCCATGGGAGGATTCTTTTTCATTCAATATTTCAGATCCAATGATTTCATTCAAACAGCAAGTAAAATTGAAAACACGCTCCAAGCAAAACACATATCATGTGACGAATAAAAATATAGCTCCGAGTAAGGTATACCGATAGTTTTGAAGACGAAAGAGGGGATGCCTTCCGGGGAATCCCCAAGCTTAGGCGCTTGAGTCTTTCTTGAATATTACCTTGGGTGCCTTGGGCATTCCCAAGCTTAGGGTCTTTCCACTCCTTATTCTCCTCATATCGATATCCCACCCAAAGCTTGAAAACTTCAATCACACAAAATTTAACGAAACTTCGTGAGATAGGTTAGTATGATAAAGAGTAAACCATTCACTTTGGTACCGTCAAAGACAAGGTTCATAATTTTTCCCACACAATGCCTACTGTACCATATCATTTCTACAATTTATATTGAGAAATATAATCCATGGAAACTAGAAAACAAGCAAACTATGCAATGAAAACAGAATCTGTCAGAAACAGAAAAGTCTGTAATGATCTGAACATAAACCATACTTCTGCTACTCCAAAAATTATGAAATAAATTGGTGGACATGAGGAATTTCTATATTAATATTATTCAAAAATAATCAACTCAAAATCACTCTTCTGTAAAAAATTACAGCTAATCTCGTGAGTGCAAAGTTTCTGTTTTTTACAGCAAGATCACATTAACTTTCACCCAAGTCTTCCCAAAGGTCTTACTTGGCAATTTATTGAAACAAATGCTATAAAACATGGTTAATACAGTAGCTTAATAATGTAAACACACAAAAACAGTAAGGGTAAATATTGGGTTGTCTCCCAACAAGCGCTTTTCTTTATGGCCTTTTAGCTAGGCATGATGATTTCAATGATGCTCACATAAGAGATAATAATTGAAACATAAAGAGAGCATCATGAAGAATATGACTAGAACATTTGATTCTAACCAACTTACTATGCCTAGGGATTTTGTGAACACATAATTTATAGGAACAAGAATCAACTAGCATAGGAAGGCAAAACAAGTATAACTTCAAAACTTTAAGCACATAGAGAGGAAACTTGATATTATTGCAACTCCTACAAGCATATAGTCCTCTCTCATAATAATTTTCAGTAGCATCATGAATGAATTCATCAATAAAACCATCACATAAAGCATTCTTTTCATGATATATAAGCATAGAAATTTTTCTACTCTCCACATAAGCAAAATTCTTCTCATTCAGAATAGTGGGATCACTACTTCCTAAAGTTGACACTCTTCCAAACCCACTTTAGATGATAGTATTGTTCATACTCCAAAATATATAAGTGAATTTCATCGAGCATTGTACAATTAATATAGACTAACCAATATCCAATCTCAAAATATATAAGTGAAGCTCACAAAGCATTCTATAAAACCATACTCAAAAGATTTAAGTGAAGCACAAAGAGCAATTCTATAAGATCATACTTAAAAGATATAAGTGAAGCACATGAAGTATTCTTTAAATTGATGAAGGGACATCTCATACTAGCATGGTTCTTAAAGAAAAAGAGAAACACAAAGGACACAAATCATGTGAACAAAACAAAAACCAAGGTATACCGATAATTGTTGAAGAAGAAAGATGGGATGCCAACTGGGGCATCCCCAAGCTTAGATGCTTGAGTATCCTCTTAAATAATTACTTCGGGTGCCTTGGGAATCGCCAAGCTTGAACTCTTGCCTCTCTTTATTCTTCTTATATTGATAGCTCCTCGATCTTCGAACACTTCATCCACACGGAACTTTAATAAAAACTTTGTGAGATCCATTAGTATAAGAAAGCAAATCACTACTATAAGTACTGTTGCAAACCAATTCATATTTTCTTTTTGCATTATAGATACTCTAATATAACTTTTCCATGGCTTAATCCACTGATAGAAATCGATAGTTTCATCAAAACAAGCAAGCAATGCATCAAAAACAGAATCTGTCTTAAACAGGACAGTCTGTAGTAATCTGGAAGTTTAGCAAACTTCTGTAACTCCAAAAATTATGAAATAAATTTGAAAACTTGAAAATTTTGTACAGAAGTAATGTGCAAAAATTTTCAGACCCATTTGAATTTTCCAGTAGAAAATGTAAAATGCACTACAGCCAAAGTTTCTGTTCTTGTTCTGCACATAGAAAACAAGCAATCTAATCATCCTAAAGCCAAAGCTTGGCACATTATTTTTATAATAAAATGGATATACACAAGGGGATAATTATTTACAGAGAAACTTCCATGAAAAATTCTACATTGTTTCCGTGAGCATGAACACAAAGTGCTCAAGGTTGACCCTCACTTCTTCAATGCATAACTTTCCAATCACTTCTCTTTTTGAAAAAACATTTTAGGCGTGAGAGGCAAGTAATTTTTTTTTGTATTTTCATTATTTAAAAAAATTGTATGTTTCACCCATAACTAAACAGAAGCAAAAAGGAAAAACAAAATCTACTTAGTGAAGAAAGCAAACAAGCACACACGAGAATATCAATCCCACGCTATTGCTCCCCGGCAACGGCGCCAGAAAAGAGCTTGATAATCCCCAAGTGCAGGGAATCATCATAGCAATTCTCAAAGGTGGAAGTGATAAGTATGGAGTGTCGAACCCACAAGGAGTTAAAGGTAAGATCAATATTCTCTCAAGTCCTATCTTCCACTGATACGACTCTACGTACACCGAGCGTTTGCTTCCAACTAGAAACGAGAAATAAAACTACGTTATGGGTATGAAGAGGATAACTTTGTATGGTATCGGAGAGCTAAAATATAAAAGTAGGTGTTGTTATCATAAATTTAGAATATATTACTAAGTATTTGGAATAATGATGGGTCAGTGTGCGGAATTGTCCTAGGCAATCGTTAACAAGACCGGTAATCACTATTGCAATTTCATATGAGGGAGAGGCATAAGCTAACATACTTTCTCTTCTTGGATCATATGCACTTATGATTGGAACTCTAGCAAGCATCCGCAACTACTAAAGATCATTAAGGTAAAACCCAACCATAGCATTAAAGCATCAAGTCCTCTTTATTCCCATACGCAACAACCCCCTTACTCGGGTTTGTGTTTCAGTCACTCACCAACCCACTATAACCGAATCATCAACGTATTGCAACACCCTACAGCGGGAATTCCTCACGCTTGCACGACACGGAGGGCACCATAGGACAGCACCAATAATAAAACATACAACTCATACCAATCCAGATCATCAATCAACCCAAAGACAAAGGATATCTACTCAAAACATCATAGGATGGCAACACATCTTTGGATCATAATATGTGGCATAAAGCACCATGTTCAAGTAGGGATTACAGTGGGGTGCGGGAGAGTGGACCGCGTAAAAGAGATGAGGATGGTGATGATGGTGGCGATATTGATGAAGACGATCACCGCGACGATGATTCCCCTCCCGATGGCACTTCGGCGCCACCAAGAGAGAGGAGGAGAGGTTCTCCCCCTTGTGCTTCCTCCGCCATGGCCTCCCCCCTTGATGGGGAGAGGTTCTCCCTCTGGTCCTTGGTCTTCATGACGATGATGGCACCTCCGGGATCCTCCTCCATGGCCTCCGGTGATGATGACTCCCTCCGGCAGGGTGCCAGAGAGGGCCTAGATTGATTTCTCATGGCTATAGAGGCTTGCGGCGGTGGAACTTCTGATCTAGGTTTCTTTCTGGAAGTTTGGGTATATATGAGAGGTGTTGGCGTCAAGAACAAGTCAGGGGGGTCTCCGGGTTGTCCACGAGGCAGGGAGGTGCGCTCAGGTGGGGTGGGCGCGCCCCCACCCTCGTGGGCAGCCCGGGACTCTTCTGGCCCAACTCTTTGACTCCTTGGCCTTCTTCTCGTCCAAAAATAAGCTCTGTCAAGTTTCAGGTCAATTGGACTCCGTTTGGTTTTCCTTTTCTGCGATACTCTAAAGCAAGGAGAAAACAGAAACTGGCACGGGGCTCTAGGTTAATAGGTTAGTGCCAAAAACCATATAAAATAGCATAAAAATGCATGTAAAGCATCCATGGTTGATAATATAATAGCATGAATACTTCATAAATTATAGATACGTTGGAGACGTATCAACGCATCACATGCGCGTAGAGCAGAAGAATTGTTTGCGATGCACACATTTTTTCAAAGTGAATGGTGTCCGATGACACTGCGCGCCAAGTTTCCCTCCACCTTTTGAAAAAAAATCCTATCGCCGAAATATCTAATTCTTCCCCTCCCCACCCCCTTTTCTCTACGACCACAAGCCACATTTCCCCTGTTTCCTCCTTCCTTCCTTCTTAAGCTCTAGACGCTTACTCGCTCTCGCCATCTCGCATCTGACCGTCGGAGATGCCATGGTCTTCTTCAGTGACCTCTGCAGCAGTTCCTCGACCGACGATGACTCTGTCACCAGCCGGGTATGCCTCTCTCCTTTCTCTCCCGCCTGGGCTTAGGATTATGATTACGAATAAAGGATTTTAATCCGACGGCCGATTTGAGCCATTTCTTCCTCTTGTAGCTCCCTAGGACCATCACTTGCAAGGAATGGAAATGGGTAGCTGAAGATCTACCCACTCGGTGTCAACATCAATCTCCATGCATGAACTTAGTGGCTTTTGAATCTATGGACAGTGGGAGGAAGTTTCTGGCATGTGCAAACAAGGTTAACCCGCTTTTGTTGTTAGAAATCATTTGTTAGATGTGATTCAGACACTATCACTGTGATATGTTATTCTGGATGTGATTAAGACACTATCATAGTTTCTACCTAGTATCTAAAAATGTTGCCATCTCATTAGTGGTGCCATGAGAAATTTATTTGACACCGCTTCAGTAGTTTGTGCAACCAACTTTGCTCCACACATCCGAGCAGCCAAGTAGTAAAATACTACTCCCTCCATTCCACAATGTAGTGCGCCCGCGCTTCCCGAGATCTTAGTTTGACCATAAATTTAACCAACGAGGCCGACTGCGGTGGGAGCAAAATTTATACCACTGAATTCATATTTTTGTTACGAATTCAGTGGTATAATTTTTGCTCCTGCCGCAGTCGGTCTTGTTGACTAAATTTATGGTCAAACTTAGATGTTGGGAAGCGTGGGTCCACTACATTGTGGAATGGAGGGAGTAATACTTTAGGCATCAGAGCAACTAGGTGCTCTGAAGTCCGGATCCCTGAATTTTTCCTCTGGCATTGCCTCGGCGGTGCAGGGCACCGGTTCCAAATGTAGCAACAATTGATTTGACACCGCTTTTGGACTAGACCTTAGTGCTATTAGTTCTATGTTATTATATTTGTGCATGTACATACATGTTAGTATTAATTTGATGTCATTCAAACACTGTCACTGTGTTGTTGCAGTTATATTTAGCTTTCTCATAAAATGTTCAATTTATTATTTATAGTAAATGACTAAGAACATGTAGCATTATTGCAGTTGATTATAGGTTATGATGTTCTTGAATTTGGTTGTTGTCTAAGTAGAAATTAATTCATTTACACATTGATCTTTTTGAGAAAATATGTCATAATTAACATGTTTTTTCAGTTTTTAAAAAAATATGTGTGTGGTGATTTTCGATGCTTGTATCAACTCATTTTCCCTTTAATTGTAACTGATTTCGTTTTCAATATTATAGGATGAACAGAAGTGTACTTACCTGGAGTGAGTTGATCAAGATTGGTCACTGTCTTTGAAGATGTGCCTAGCAAAGCTCTAGAACATTTACGAGGAAGAAAACATAGATAGGCTTAGAGAAAATATTATCAATGCTGAAGAATATTTCAAGATACGGGGAAATGATAAGTCCATTTTGCATCATGCTTTTATATCGATATTTATCGCATTATGGGCTGTTACTTCACATTATGTCACAATACTTATGGCTATCTATTATATAATTAAAACAAGAGTCAAATAAGCCATCACCTTAGTCCACATATGTTAATATTTTTTACACCGTTTGATTAGAAAAATAACGGATAAGATTTAAAAATTTAACGTTACATCGAAAAATATGTGTACCAATAGTATTGAACTTTCATGTTGTCACGTTGTATACATATAAGCAATATGACCTTTAGAAAAAAAGGAGAGAAGAAAGAGATATCAATTGGAAAGTCAACTCATGCTGTAATCCGGAATGACTAGGAGAGCAAGTCATGAACGTAAGCACGTAGGCATTGTATAAAAATAGAAAATCATGGACACACACAAAAGGCATGTACATGTTTGTATCGGGTCAAACATAGCCAACCAATTAAGCTCCTGCCGGACATACGTGATCGGGACGCAGTATGTCAACCTAATCATGTACTACCTCTCTCTCAGTTTACAGGCCGTGCGCGTATCCCTAGGTCGTCAATTTGATCAACCTAATATAAGTCATATATTACAAAAAATATACCAACATAAACTTCGGAGTTTCTACTTTCAAAAGGTATAATTTTTGTGTTATATAGTTTATATTAGGGTGATAAAATTGATAACCTAGATATACATGTAGGACTTGTAAACTGAAACGGAGGTAATACGTGTTTGTATCGGACCAAGCACATCCAATCAATTAAGCTTCGGCCGGACGTAAGTGATGTGGCCGGGGCGTTCGAGCATGTGACCCTAATCATCCGAGAAAAAGTAGGAAAGAGAAAACAATGCATTGCTCAGATTCCAGCACGACAAATCAATTAGGATCATATAAAAATCTCCTTGCAAAAGAAAACTCATATAAAATATCAATTAGGCTCTGCCTTTTTTTTTTGTGAGAAACAGGGGCTCTGCCTGTATGTTGACAAAAATTAGGCCCCAACCGTCGGGCCGGATGAGAAGACTTTTTTTTTCAGATGTGAACGCAGATTATTTTTTTTCTTTTTTTGAATGCTGGAACGCAGCAGATTGATGATATGGAATCGATGTCATGAATATGTAGCGGAGCTGTAGTTTTTATATAAAACTAATGAGGACCGGCATTACTCTTCTCTTCTGCACTTCCCCGTTAACCCTACTGAAACAATCGTGTCTTATGTTAGATTGATGATATGGAATCGATGCCTTATGTTAGTTCCTCATTATCATTTGAGCAATTGAAAGTCGGTTTTTTTTCATACAACCATGTTTTAAGTTAATTTTCTCTTCTAAATGACCGTATGCTTCCTCTATGCAATTACTATTGAAATATAAAAAGCTATGTTTTATTTATTCATACCCTTCCAAGCTTTTCATCGAGTAAGAGCAAACCTTTAGTTGTGGCATCAATAATAAAATTGATATGAGAAACCACAAATCATGTACGTAAGAAGCAAAATAATTTGTAATAAAGAATGGAGTTATAATGATAGTGAGTGTGATATAATGTTTTAGATACTTTATTATACATGAGAAACTCTTCTTCGGTGGATAAAGAATGTAACTATGCTGAGAGAGGAAATTTATAATAAGAGAGGCATGCAAATTAGCCTTTCATATGAAATTACAATACAATTAAAATAATTTACAACTTGGTTTTCCATAAAACCTCATATGGACTCCTTTCATATGAAACTTGAAATAAAAAAAGAAAATAAAGATATTCATTTTTATATGAACTCCGTACAAATTGCGCAAATAGTTATAGCTATATTCAATACTGCTAAAAGAGAAATTAGACTTTGGATTGTAAATGAAATTCAATCTACAATGTACCGAGACATATAATCGAAGGAAACATCTACTTTTTCTTTGAACACAGTACAAACGTAGACGCTCATATATATGCACATACATTCACCCTTATGAACACACGCACACCCTACCTCTGTGAGACGTCATTTTGCGATTGACGAAGTTAGCACATACCTCTCCGTAGTCAACAAGAACGTCTCCTGTCACTGAATGCACATCGACAGAAATTCTGAATTAAATCCAAAAAAATGCGAGCGCTTGTGTCAAGCCGAGAACTTGAACTCTGGTGGGCTGGGGATACCACCGCCTTCTAACCATCCAACTATAGGTTGGTTCAGGAAACATCTACTTTTTTTAGAATAAATGAAAAGAACTATTCTGTTGCTGCACAATGGCTACAAAAGGCGACATCTAACCATGGAAACAAGAGTGTGAATGCAAAAGGCAATCAAACGACAAATGATGAGTTGAGTAGTGAAGATGTCACATCTTTAAGTACCAACAATCGATAAAAAATATTTTTAATTAATTATTGATAGATAGGTACACTGTGTAGTGGAATGGGGAAAGTAAGATAACAACATGTAGTTTTGCATGGCAAATAGTTAATAAGTACTACTATTAATCTTTAGTTTTGACTTATAAAGGTGAATAGTTAATAAGTACTATTTATCTTCTGGTTTGACTTATAAAGACTCATGGCTACAATCCAATACATTAAAAGGAAAGACTTTTTTTACAGAAGTACACAATCATATTCCCCAGGATATACATAATGGCAGTGGCGGAGCTTCATGGGGGCCAACCTGGGCGGTGCCCCCCCCCCCCCCAGCCGAAGAAAAAAACACCTACTACTCATTAGTTTTTCTGTCATATGTTCAGTAAAAACAGCCTAAATCTCATAGTTTTACCCCTCCTTAGCCCATTGCCCCTCCAAAGATTTGGCCCAAGCTCCGCCACTGCATAATGGTACAATACTTTTTGTATGTCTATATGAGTCATCTACTCATTTTCATCGGCCGAGTTGTCTACCTGTATAAGGAGATGCACGATTTTGTATTTAGAAATTATAGTGGCACGCATAGACATTAGGTCATGGCGTGCTTGAAATAGACAACAAAGATTGATCTATTAAATTTTACACATACAAGGAGTCAAGTAGAAGAACAAAATGTATATGCAATTAACCTTCTATAATAGCAACAACGTGAGCCAGTATTATAATAACACATGATTGAACTCAGAAACACCAATCAATGATGCTAAAACAAAGGGTCACCCAAGCACCCATCAGTCATTCAAAAATACCCTATGTCTTAACAGCCAAAGGTCGGTGACACCAGGCTGATCAATGTCACAACAAGATGCATGCTAAATAAAAAATCTACAACAACGCTCGACGATCAAAGGCATGAAACCATCAACTTGATAACTAGGGTGCCGTGGGTGTGCATTGGACGTATAAGTGTTGTGAAAGCACTTGGAAGCATGCCACTTCATTATATAGAGTGCTATCAGTTGCCCATACTGATGAGCAGATGAATGATGGAAAAATGCAATATTTATGTGTGAGACATGAACATTTAAAGTTAGAAGAATGTTCGCAACCAAGTATTCCTTTGCTTGCTAGGACGTAATGAAGTGTTCTTCACACTGTCCTCTAATATATGAACGGAATACTACACGATAGACTGAAGTAGTAATATTTTATATAATATAAAAACAAACTGTAAAATTTGTTTAATCAAGACGACATCAAAATCCAGTTTGAAATAACGATCACTACATGCAAATTCTAGCCGCGCAAATGCGCGGGTCACCCCGCTAGTTCTCTCTTATTTTACAGGGTTTACATAAGGAGGGAGAATGCCGGCAGCTGGAATTCTGGGCTGGAAAAGGAGCAAATATTAGAGACCTATTCTGCACAACTCCAAAAGTCCTGAAACTCCACGGAATATCTTACATTAAATAATAAAAAAATCCTCGCCAAAGATGAAGGCCAGGGGGCCCACACCCTGTCCACGAGCGTGGGGGGCGCGCCCCCTACCTCGTGGGCCCCCTGGTGGCTCTCCGATGACCATCTTCTGCTATATGAAGTCTTTCGTCAAGAAAAAAAGAAGAAGAAACCTTTCGGGACGAGACTCCGCCTCCACGAGGTGGAACCTTGGCGGAACCAATCTAGGGCTCCGGCAGAGCTATTCTGCCGGGGACACTTCCCTCCCGGAGGGGGCAATAATCGCCATCGTCATCACCAACGCTCCTCTCATTGGGAGAGGGCAATCTCCACCAACATCTTCACCCGCACCATCTCATCTCCAAACCCTAGTTCATCTCTTGTATCCAATTCTTGTCTCCAAGTCTGGGATTGGTGCTAGTAGGTTGCTAGTAGTGTTGATTACTCCTTGTAGTTGATGCTAGTTTGTTTATTTGGTGGAAGATCATATGTTCAGATCCTTTATGCATATTACTAACCCTCTAATTATGAACATGCATATGCTTTGTGAGTAGTTACGTTTGTTCTTGAGGACAAGGGAGAAGTCTTGCTATTAGTAGTCATGTGAATTTGGTATTCGTTCGATATTTTGATGACATGTATGTTGTCTAGCCTCTAGTGGTGTTATGTGAACGTCGACTACATAACACTTCACCATTATTTGGGCCTAGAGGAAGGCATTGGGAAGTAATAAGTATATGATGGGTTGCTAGAGTGACAGAAGCTTAAACCCTAGTTTATGTGTTGCTTCGCAAAGGGCTGATTTGGATCCATATGTTTCATGCTATGGTTAGGTTTACCTTAATACTTTTGTTGTAGTTGCAGATGCTTGCAATACAGGTTAATCATAAGTGGGATGCTTGTTCAAGTAAGAACATCACCTAAGCATATGAACGGGAATCAAATTATCAAAGTACCGAACGGGAATCATATGAACGTGATGAAAACTAGCTTGACGATATTCCCATGTGTCCTCGGGAGTGCTTTTCCTTATATAAGAGTTTGTCCAGGCTTGTCCTTTGCTACAAAAAGGATTGGGCCACCTTGCTGCACTTTATTTACTTTTGTTACTTGTTGCTCATTACAAATTATCTTATCACAAAACTATCTGTTACCACTTATTTCAGTACTTGCAGAGAATACCTTGCTGAAAACCGCTTATCATTTCCTTCTGCTCCTCGTGGGGTTCGACACTCTTACTTATCGGAAGGACTACGATAGATCCCCTATACTTGTGGGTCATCAAGAATCTTTTCGGGCGCCATTGCCGAGGAGGGAAGCGCCTTTGGTAGGTGGAATTTGGTAAGGAAAAATTTATATAGTGTGCTAAAATTTACTGTCACTTGTTACTATGGAAAGTAATCCTTTGAGGGGCTTGTTCGGGGTATCTTCACCCCGTCCAGTAGAGCAAAGAATTGCTCCTCAACCTACTGAACCTATTGAAAATGAAACTACTTTTGAATTTCCTTCGGGTATGATAGAAAAACTGCTAGCTAATCCTTTTACAGGAGATGGAACAAAGCATCCTGATGAGCACTTAATATATGTGGATGAAGTTTTTGGATTATTTAAGCTAGCAGGTATATCCGATGATGTTGCTAAGAAGAAGGTCTTCCCTTTATCTTTGAAGGGAGACGCATTGACATGGTATAGGCTATGTGATGATACGAGATCATGGAACTATAGAAGAATGAAATTGGAATTTCATCAAAAGTATTACCCTATGCATCTTGTTCATCATGATTGCAATTACATATATATAATTTTTGGCCTCACGAAGGAGAAAGCATCGCTCAAGCTTGGGGGAGGCTTAAATCAATGTTATATTCATGCCCCAATCATGAGCTCTCGAGAGAAATAATTATTCAAAGTTTTTATGCTCAGCTTTCTCATAATAATCAAACCATGCTCGATACTTCTTGTGTTGGCTCTTTTATGATGAAGACTATTGAATTTAAATGGGACTTATTGGATAGAATTAAACGCAACTCTAAAGATTGGGACCTCGACGAAGGTAAGGAGTCAGGTATGACACCTAAGTTTGATTGTGTTAAATCTTATATGGATACCGATATTTTCCGTAAGTTTTTGCACTAAATATGGACTTGACTCTGAGATAGTAGCTTCTTTCTGTGAATCTTTTGCTACTTATGTTGATCTCCCCAAGGAGAAGTGGTTTAAATATCATCCTCCCATAGAAGTAAAAGTAGCTGCACCTATTAAAGTTGAAGAAAAGACTGTCACTTATAATGATCCTATTGTTCCTACTTCTTATGTGGAGAAACCACCTTTCCCTGCTAGAATAAAGGATCATGCTAAAGCTTCAACTGTGGTTCGTAAAAGCAATATTAGAACTTATACACCTCCTGAGCAAGTTAAAGTAGAACCTAATGTTGCTATTGTTAAAGATCTCTTGTCTGATAATATTGATGGGCATGTTATTCAGTTCTGCGGTGAAACTGCTAGAATTGCTAAACCTTGTGCTAAAGATAAACATAGACCTGTGGTAGGCATGCCCGTTACTTCTGTTAAAATAGGAGATCATTGTTATCATGGCTTATGTGACATGGGTGCTAGTGCTAGTGCAATACCCATTGATTTATACAAAGAAATTATGCATGATATTGCATCTATTGAGTTAGAAGAAATTGATGTCACAATTAAGCTTTCCAATAGAGATGCTATTTCACCAATTGGGATTGTTAGAGATGTTGAAGTCTTGTGTGGGAAAACTAAATATCCTGCTGATTTTCTTGTTCTTGGTTCCCCACAAGATAGCTTTTGCCCCATTATATTTGGTAGACCCTTCTTGAACACTGTTAATGCTAGGATAGACTGCGAAAAGAATGTTGTTACTATTGGCTTGGATGATATGATTCATGAGTTTAATTTCTCTAAATTTAGTAAACAACATCGTGAGAAAGAATTGCCTAGTAAGGATGAAATTATTGGTCTTGCTTCTATTGCCGTACCTCCTAGTGATCCTTTAGAACAATATTTGCTAGACCATGAGAATGATATGTTTATGAATGAAAGAAGGGAAATAGATGAAGTATTCTTTAAACAAGAACCTATTCTAAAACACAATTTGCCTGTTGAAATCCTAGGGGATCCTCCTCCACCTAAGGGTGATCCCGTGTTTGAGCTTAAACCGTTGCCTGATAATCTTAAATATGCTTATCTTGATGAAAAGAAGATATCTCCTGTTATTATTAGTGCTAAACTTTCAGAGCATGAAGAAGAAAGATTATTGAAAACTCTGAAGAAGCACCGTGCTGCTATC
The DNA here is from genome assembly GCA_032464435.1 of Aegilops umbellulata. Taxonomy (NCBI): domain Eukaryota; kingdom Viridiplantae; phylum Streptophyta; class Magnoliopsida; order Poales; family Poaceae; genus Aegilops; species Aegilops umbellulata. The sequence goes on along the minus strand of CP136059.1, from coordinate 355,055,671 downwards.
GGACATACTCTTGATGATCTTAAGGGCATTAGTCCCACTCTATGTCAACATAAAATAAATTTGGAAGCGGATGCCAAACCAGTTCGTGAACCTCAACGACGTCTGAATCCTAAAATGAAAGAAGTGGTAAGAAAATAAATACTCAAGCTTCTGGAGGCAGGTATAATTTATCCCGTTGCTGATAGTCAGTGGGTAAGCCCTGTCCATTGTGTCCCTAAGAAGGGAGGTATTATTGTTGTTCCTAATGATAAAGATGAATTGATTCCACAAAGAATGATTACAGGTTATAGGATGGTAATTAATTTCCGTAAATTAAATAAAGATACTAAGAAAGATCATTATCCCTTACCTTTTATCGATCACATGCTAGAAAGATTATGCAAACATACACATTAATGCTTTCTAGATGGTTATTCTGGTTTCTCTCAAATACCTGTGTCCGCTAGAGATCAATCAAAGACTACTTTTACATGCCCTTTTGGTACTTTTGCTTATAGACGTATGCCTTTTGGTCTATGTAATGCACCTGCTACCTTTCAAAGAAGCATGATGACTATATTCTCTGACTTCTGTGAAAAGATTTGTGAGGTTTTCATGGACGATTTTTCCGTCTATGGTTCCTCTTTTGATGATTGCTTGAGCAATCTTGATCGAGTTTTGCAGAGATGTGAAGAAACTAATCTGGTCTTGAATTGGGAAAAGTGCCACTTTATGGTTAACGAAGGTACTATCTTGAGGCACAAAGTTTCTGAAAGAGGTATTGAAGTTGATAAAGCCAAGGTTGATGCTATCGAAAAGATGCCATGTCCCAAGGACATCAAAGGTATAAGAAGTTTCCTTGGTCACGCCGGATTTTATAGGAGGTTCATTAAGGACTTCTCAAAAATTTCTCGGCCTCTGACTAATTTATTACAAAAAGATATACCATTTGTCTTTGATGATGATTGTGTAGAAGCATTTGAAATACTTAAGAAAGCATTAGTCTTTGCACCTGTTGTTCAGCCAGTGATGTCTACTATAGAACCTTCTTCTTGTAGACGTTGTTGGGCCTGCAAGTGCACAGGTTTGTAGGACAGTAGCAAATTTCCCTCAAGTGGATGACCTAAGGTTTATCAATCCGTAGGAGGCGTGAGGATGAAGATGGTCTCTCTCAAGCAACCCTGCAACCAAATAACAAAGAGTCTCTTGTGTCCCCAACACACCCAATACAATGGTAAATTGTATAGGTGCACTAGTTCGGCGAAGAGATGGTGATACAAGTGCAATATGGATAGAAGATATAGGTTTTTGTAAACTGAAAATATAAAAACAGCAAGGTAACAAGTGGTAAAAGTGAGCGTAAACGGTATTGCAATGATAGGAAACAATGCCTAGGGTTCATACTTTCGCTAGTGCAAGTTCTCTCAACAATAATAACATAGATAGAACATATGACAAGCCCTCAGCATGCAACAAAGAGTCACTCCAAAGCCACTAATAGCAGAGAACAAACGTAGAGATTATGGTCGGGTACGAAACGACCACAAAGTTATTCTTTCAAATCAATCCGTTGGGCTATTCCTATAAGTGTCACAAACAACCCTGGAGTTTTTACTAGAATAACACCTTAAGATACAAATCAACCAAAACCCTAATGTCACCTAGATACTCCATTGTCACCTCAAGTATCTGTGGGCATGATTATACGATATGCATCACACAATCTCAGATTTATCCAACCAACATAAAAGTACTTCAAAGAGCGCCCCAAAGTTTCTACCGGAGAATCAAGAACGTGTGCCAACCCCTATGCATAGGTTCCCAGTGTCACGAAACCCGCAAGTTGATCACCAAGACATACATCAAGTGTTCTCATAAAGACTCAATCCGATAAGATTACTTCAAAAGGGGAAACTCAATTCATCACAAAGGAGTAGAGGGGGAGAAACATCATAAGATCCAACTACAATAGCAAAGCTCGGGATACATCAAGATCGTGCCATAGAGGAACACGAGAGAGAGAGAGAGATCGAACACATAGCTACTGGTACATACCCTCAGCCCCGAGGGTGAACAACTCCCTCCTCGTCATGGAGAGCGCCGGGATGATGAAGATGGCCACCGGAGATGGATCCCCCCTTTGGCATGGTAACGGAAAGGGGTCCCGATTGGTTTTTGGTGGTTTTGGAGGCTTGCGGCGGCGGAACTCCCGATCTATCTTCTGTTCTAGAAGTTTTAGGGTACGACAGTATATATGGGTGAAGGGGGAACGTCGGTGGAGCTACATGGGCCCCACGAGGTAGGGGGCGCACCTAGGGGGAGGGCGCGCCCTCCACCCTCGTGACCGCCTCGTGGCTCTTCTGACGTGGGGTCCAAGTCCATCAGGTGAGTTTCCTTCCAAAAATAACTTCTGTAGTTGATTTCGTTCCGTTTTGACTCCGTCTGATATTCCTTTTCCTCGAAATACTGAAATAGGCATAAAACAGCAAATCTGGGCTGGGCCTCCGGTTAATAGGTTAGTCCCAAAAATAATATAAAAGTGGATAATAAAGCCCAATATTTCCTAAAACAGTAGATAAAGTAGCATGGAGCAATCAAAAATTATAGATACGTTGGAGACGTATCAAGCATCCCCAAGCTTAATTCCTACTCGTCCTCGAGTAGGAATTGACAAAAAGAAGAATTTTTTTTGCGGAGTGATACTTTGGCATAATTTCAATGTAAATCTTCTTAATCATGGTATGAATATTCAGATCCGAAAGATTCAAGATAAAAGTTCATATTGGCATAAAAATGATAATACTTCAAGCATACTAACCAAACAATTATGTCATCTCAAAATAACATGGCCAAAGGAGGTTCATCCCTACAAAATCATATAGTTAGGCTATGCTTCATTTTCGTCACACAAAGATGTGCCCAACTTCTATACCCCCGATGACAAGCCAAGCAATTGTTTCATACTCAAATAATCTCAAACTTTTTCAACCTTCACGCAATACATGAGCGCGAGCCATGGACATAGCACTATGGGTGGTATAGAATATGATGATGGGGATTGTGTCAAGATGACAAAAAAGGAGAAAGTCTCACATCAACGAGGCTAATCAATGAGCTATGGAGATGCCCATCAATTTATGTTAATGCAAGGAGTAGGGATTGCCATGCAACGGATGCACTAGAGCTAAGAATGCTCAACAAAAGAAAACTAGTGGGTGTGCATTCAACTTGCTTGCTCATGAAGACCTAGGGCATTTTGAGGAAGCCCATCGTTGGAATATACAAGCCAAGTTCTATAATGAAAAATTCCCACTAGTATGAACAAGACAACTTATGAGACTCACTATAAATCATGGTGCTACTTTGAAGCACAATATATGAGACTCACTACATGAAGAACAAGGTGCTACTTTGAAGAACAAGTGTGGAAAAAGAGATAGTAGCATTGCCCTTTTTATTTTCGCCTTTCTTTTGGGCCTTTTTTTGGCCTTTCTCTCTTTTTTTTGATTGGGCAATGCTCTAATAATGATGATCAACACACTTCTATTGATTACAACATAATGATTACAACTCGATACTAGAACAAGATATGAATCTATATGAATGCCTCTGGCGGTGTACCGGGATGGTGCAATGAATCAAGAGTGACATGTATGAAAAATAATGCATGGTGCATTTGCCACAAATACGATGTCAAATACAAGATCATGCAATGGCAATATGACAAAAGTAAAGCATGTCATGATGATGATGATGATGACGGTGGAAGTTGCATGGCAATATATCTCGGAATGGCTATGGAAATGCCATGATAGGTAGGTATGGTGGCTGTTTTGAGGAAGATATAGGGAGGTTTATGTGTGAAAGAGCGTGTCATATCACGGGGTTTGGATGCACCGGCGAAGTTTGCACCAACTCTCAATGTGAGAAAGGGCAATGCACGGTACCGAAGAGGCTAGCAAATGGCGGAAAGGTAAAAGTGCGTATAATCCATGGACTCAACATTAGTCAAAAGAACTCATATACTTATTGCCAAAATTTAGAAGTCATCAAAAATCAAGTACTACGCGCATGCTCCTAGGGGGATAGATTGGTAGGAAAAGACCATCGCTCGTCCCCGACCGCCACTCATAAGGATGCACAAGCCATGTACACTTCATGCTTCAAATTTGTTACACAATTTTAACCATACGTGCATGCTACGGGACTTGCTAACTACAACACAAGTATTTCTCAAATTCACAACTAATCAACTAGCACGACTATGATATTATCACCTCCATATCTCAAAATAATTATCAAGCATCAAACTTATCTTAGTATTCAATCCACTACAAAGAAAGTTTCACATATCTTGAATACCAAGTATATTAACATTAAGCAAATTATCATGCTATTAATGACTCTCAAAATAATCTAACTGAAGCATGAGAGTTCATCTATTTCTTCAAAATAAAACCACCATTGTGCTCTAAAAGATATAAGTGAAGCACTAGAGCAAATGACAAACTACTCCAACAAGATATAAGTGAAGATCAATGAGTAGCTAAATAATTATTATGCAACTATGTGAAGACTATCTCTCATTTAAAAATTTCAGATCTTGGTATTTTATTCAAACAGCAAGCAAAGCTAAAGAAAACTATATTGCAAGGATAGCACAACTCATGTGAAGAAGCAAAAAACTTAGGCTCAACCGATACTAACCGATAGTTGTTGAAGAAGAAAGGTGGGATGCCTACCGGGGCATCCCCAAGCTTAGATGCTTGAGAATTCTTGAAATATTATCTTGGGGTGCCTTGGGCATCCCCAATCTTGAACTTTTGTGTCTCCTTAATTCCTCTCATATCATGGTTTCTCTTTTTACCAAAAGCTTCATTCACAACAAACTCAACAAGAACTCGTGAGATAGGTTAGTATAAACCAATGCAAAACCTTATCATATTATACTGTAACAAATCACTTAAATTATTATTCAACATTGAATACTAAATGCATCTGCATATTTAATACTCCTATCATCAAATAGAATCATCAAACAAGCAAACATATGCAACCAACGCAAACATAACAGCAATCTGTCAAAACAGTACAGTCAAAGAATGCAAGAGTATCGATACTTCCCTGACTCTAAAAATTATGAACTAAAATTCCCACTATAATAAATTTGTCAGAGCTCAATATGCAAAAAGATTCAACGTTATACCATGCTCTGAATTTTCTAGGTAATTTTTGCAACAGCGGTAAACTTTCTGTTTTCAGACTAAAGAGGCAAAACATTATTCTAACTACAGCAAGAAAATACTAACAAAATAAAATGACGTTCCAAGCAAAACACATATCATGTGGTGAATAAAAATATAGCTCCAAGTAAAGTTACCGATGAACGTAGACGAAAGAGGGGATGCCTTCCGGGGCATCCCCAAGCTTAGGCTCTTGGTTGTCCTTGAATATTACCTTGGTGTGCCTTGGGCATCCCCAAGCTTAGGATCTTGCCACTCCTTAGTCCATAGTCCATCGAATCTTTACCCAAAACTTGAAAACTTCAACCACACAAAACTCAAAACAAAACTCGTAACCTTCGTTAGTAGAAGAAAATAAAACCACCACTTAGGTACTGTAATGAACTCATTCTAAATTCATATTGGTGTAATATATACTGTATTATAACTTCTCTATGGTTCATACCACTTAATACTAGCCATAGATGCATCAGAATAAGCAAACAACACATAGAAAACAGAATCTGTCAAAAACAGAACAGTCTGTAGTAATCTGTATCAAACGTATACTTATGGAAACCCAAAAATTATGAAATAAATTGCTGGACCTGAGAAATTTGTCTATTAATCATATGCGAAAAGAATCAACCTAAAAGCACTCTCCAGTAAAAAATGGCAGCTATTCTCGTGAGCGCTAAAGTTTCTGTTTTTCACAGCAAGATCACATAAACTTCACCCAAGTTTCCCAAAGGTTCTACTTGGCACTTTATTGAAACAAAATCTATAAAACATGATTAATACAGTATCATAATCATGTGAACACACAAAAACAGTAAGGATAAGTATTGGGTTGTCTCCCAACAAGCGCTTTTCTTTAATGCCTTTTAGCTAGGCATGATGATGGCAATGATGCTCACATAAAAGATAAGAATTGAAACATAAAGAGAGCATCATGAAGAATATGACTAGCACATTTAAGTCTAAACCACTTACTATGCATAGGGATTTTGTGAAAAAACAACTTATGGGAACAATAATCAAATTGCATAGGAAGGTAAAACAGGCATAACTTCAAAAATTTAAGCACATAGAGAGGAAACTTGATATTATTGCAATTCCTACAAGCATATGTTCCTCCCTCATAATAATTTTCATTAGAATCATGAATGAATTCAACAATATAACCAGCACCTAAAGCATTCTTTTCATGATCTACTTGCATAGAAATTTTATTACTCTCCACATAAGCAAAATTCTTCTCATTCGGAATAGTAGTGGGAGCAAACTCAACAAAATAACTATCATATGATTGAGAATTAAGATCAAGATGACAAGTTTCATGGTTATGATTATTCTTTAAAGCATACCTGTCATCACAATAATCATCATAGATAGGAGGCATGCTTTCATCATAGTAAATTTGCTCATCCAAGCTTGGGGGACAAAAGATATCATCTTCATCAAACATAGCTTCCCCAAGCTTGTGGCTTTGCATATCATTAGCATCATGGATATTCAAGGAATTCATACTAACAACATTGCAATCATGCTCATCATATAAAGATTTAGTGCCAAATAATTTAATGCATTCTTCTTCTAATACTTTGGCACAACTTTCCTTTCCATCATACTCACGAAAGATATTAAAGAGGTGAAGCGTATGAGACAAACTCATTTCCATTTTTTGGTAGTTTTCTTTTATAAACTAGACTAGTGCTAAAACAAGAAACAAAAAGATTCAATTGCAAGATCTAAAGATATACCTTCACTTACCTAGCCTACGCGGCAACGGCGCCAGAAAATAGCTTGATGTCTACTACACAACCTTCTTCTTGTAGACGTTGTTGGGCCTGCAAGTGCACAGGTTTGTAGGACAGTAGCAAATTTCCCTCAAGTGGATGACCTAAGGTTTATCAATCCGTAGGAGGCGTGAGGATGAAGATGGTCTCTCTCAAGCAACCCTGCAACCAAATAACAAAGAGTCTCTTGTGTCCCCAACACACCCAATATAATGGTAAATTGTATAGGTGCACTAGTTCGGCGAAGAGATGGTGATACAAGTGCAATATGGATAGAAGATATAGGTTTTTGTAAACTAAAAATATAAAAACAGCAAGGTAACAAGTGGTAAAAGTGAGCGTAAACGATATTGCAATGATAGGAAACAAGGCCTAGGGTTCATACTTTCGCTAGTGCAAGTTCTCTCAACAATAATAACATAGATAGAACATATGACAAGCCCTCAACATGCAACGCAGAGTCACTCCAAAGCCACTAATAGCGGAGAACAAACGTATAGATTATGGTCGGGTACAAAACGACCACAAAGTTATTCTTTCAAATTAATCCGTTGGGCTATTCCTATAAGTGTCACAAACAACCCTGGAGTTTTCACTAGAATAACACCTTAAGATAGAAATCAACCAAAACCCTGATGTCACCTAGATACTCCATTGTCACCTCAAGTATCCGTGGGCATGATTATACGATATGCATCACACAATCTCAGATTTATCCAACCAACATAAAAGTACTTCAAAGAGCGCCCCAAAGTTTCTACCGGAGAATCAAGAACATGTGCCAACCCCTATGCATAGGTTCCCAATGTCACGAAACCCACAAGTTGATCACCAAGACATACATCAAGTGTTCTCATAAAGACTCAATCCGATAAGATTACTTCAAAAGGGGAAACTCAATTCATCACAAAGGAGTAGAGGGAGAGAAACATCATAAGATCCAACTACAATAGCAAAGCTCGGGATACATCAAGATCGTGCCATAGAGGAACACGAGAGAGAACACGAGAGAGAGAGAGAGAGAGAGAGAGAGAGAGAGAGAGATCAAACACATAGCTACTGGTACATACCCTCAGCCCCGAGGGTGAACTACTCCCTCGTCGTCATGGAGAGCGCCGGGATGATGAAGATGGCCACCGGAGATGGATCCCCCCTCCGGCAGGGTACCGGAAAGGGGTCCCGATTGGTTTTTGGTGGTTCTGGAGGCTTGCGGCGGCGGAACTCTCGATTTATCTTCTGTTCTGGAAGTTTTACGGTACGACGGTATATATGGGTGAAGGGGGAACGTCGGTGGAGCTACGGGGGCCCCACGAGGCAGGGGGCGTGCCCAGGGGGAGGGCGCGCCCTCCACCCAAGTGACCGCCTCGTGGCTCTTCTGACGTGGGTCCCAAGTCCATCAGGTGGGTTTCCTTCCAAAAATAACTTCTCTAGTTGATTTCGTTCCGTTTTGACTCCGTCTGATATTCCTTTTCCTCGAAATACTGAAATAGGCATAAAACAACAAATCTGGGCTGGGCCTCCGGTTAATAGGTTAGTCCCAAAAATAATATAAAAGTGGATAATAAAGCCTAATATTGCCTAAAATAGTAGATAAAGTAGCATGGAGCAATAAAAAATTATAGATATGTTGGAGACGTATCAGCCACCTGATTGGAATTTACCCTTTGAAATTATGTGTGATGCTAGTGATTACGCTGTAGGTGTTGTTCTAGGGCAAAGAGTTGATAATAAATTAAATGTTATCCATTAGGCTAGTAAGACCCTAGACAATGCTCAAAGAAATTATGCTACTACTGAAAAAGAATTCTTAGCAATTGTATTTGCTTGTGATAAGTTCAGACCTTACATTGTTGATTCTAAAGTAACTATTCACAACGATCATGCTGCTATTAAATATCTTATGGAAAAGAAAGATGCTAAACCTACACTTATTAGATGGGTTCTCTTGCTACAAGAATTTGATTTCCATATTGTTGATAGAAAGGGAGCCGAGAACCCCATTGCAGACAACTTATCTAGGTTAGAAAACGTTCTTGATGACCCACTACCTATTGATGATAGCTTTCCTGATGAGCAATCAAATGTTATAAATACTTCTTGTAGTACTCCATGGTATGCTGATTATGCTAATTACATTGTTGCTAAATTCATACCACCTAGTTTCACATACCAACAAAAGAAAAAGTTCTTCTATGATTTGAGACATTACTTTTGGGATGACCCACATCTTTATAAAGAAGGAGTAGATGGTGTTATTAGACGTTGTGTACCCGAGCATGAACAGGAACAGATCCTACGCAAGTGTCACTCCGAAGCTTATGGAGTACACCACGCTGGAGATAGAACTGCACATAAGGTATTGCAATCTAGTTTTTATTGGCCTACTCTCTTCAAGGATGCCCGTAAGTTTGTACTATCTTGCGATGAATGTCAAAGAATTGGTAATATTAGTAGACGCCAAGAAATGCCTATGAATTATTCACTCGTTATTGAACCATTTGATGTTTGGGGCTTTGATTATATGGGACCTTTTCCTGCATCTAATGGATATACACATAGTTTAGTTGTTGTTGATTATGTTACTAAGTGGATAGAAGCTATTCCAACTAGTAGTGCTAATCATAACACTTCTATTAAAATGCTTAAGGAAGTTATTTTTCTGAGGTTTGGAGTCCCTAGATATTTAATGATGGATGGTGGTTCAAACTTTATTCATGGTGCTTTCCGTAAAATGCTTGCTAAGTATGACGTTAATCATAGAATTGCATCTCCCTATAATACACAGTCTAGTGGTCAAGTAGAATTGAGCAACAGAGAGCTCAAATTAATTTTGCAAAAGACTGTTAATAGGTCTAGAAAGAATTGGTCTAAGAAACTTGATGATGCATTATGGTCTTATAGAACTGCATATAAAAACCCTATGGGTATGTCTCCGTATAAAATGGTTTATGGAAAAGCATGTCACTTACCTCTCGAACTAGAACATAAGGCATACTGGGCTATTAAAGAGCTCAACTATGATTTCAAACTTGCCGGTGAGAAGAGGTTATTTGATATTAGTTGACTTGATGAATGGAGAACCCAAGCTTATGAAAATGCCAAGTTGTTTAAAGAAAAAGTTAAAAGATGGCATGACAAAAGAATACAAAGGCGTGAGTTTAACGTAGGTGATTATGTATTGCTACACAACTCTCGTTTAAGATTTTTTGCAGGAAAACTTCTCCCTAAATGGGAAGGCCCCTACGTTATTAAGGAGGTCTATCGTTCCAGTGCCATAAAAATCAACAACTTCGAAGGCACAAATCCGAAGGTGGTAAACGGTCAAAGAATTAAACATTATATCTCAGGTAACCCCATAAATGTTGAAACCAATATTATTGAAACCGTAACCCCGGAGGAATACATAAGAGACACTTTCCAAACCGTTTCAGACTCCAAAAAGGAATAGGTATGTGGTACGGTAAGTAAACCGACTCCAAAACAATTTTTAAGGCATTATTTCTCTATTTTGGAATATTTAGAAAAATAGAAAAATAAGTGGCAGTCCGGGAAGAACACGAGGGTGGTGGGCACGCCCTACCCCCCTGGGCGCGCCCCCCTACCTTGTGAGCACCTCGTGTGACTTTCGGACTCTGTTTTCTTGCACGATACGTATTTTGGTCAGTAAAAATTCATTATATATTCTCCCGAGGTTTTGATTCCCGTATCACACAAATATCCTCTGTTTTTGTTTCGAGCTGTTCTCTGTCAGGGTTGTCAAGGCCAGACATCATGTCGTCCCCCTCTTCCAACAATGGTGACAAAGATCCTTGGCTAATGAAGATAGAGCTAAAGAGGGAAGAACCCATGGAGATCAACAAGGATGAAGGGATCAAGAAGGCCACGGAGAACCAAGATCCGGCAGCAGAAGACATCCTTCAACTTGATCATAATCTTCTTACCCCAACTGAGATCGAAGCTTTGAAGATGATTGAGTTATCCCGTATTCAAAACAAGTATCTCACAAGTGAAAACTTTTGTTGAAGGAGCATATCGTTGCACTCAAGGGCATTATTCGCAAGTTGGAGGACCTTTTACGCTCGATGTGCGACTATCCATCACCTCCACCTTCTTCTTCACCGACAAAGGAGACATAATCAGATGGTTATGGGCACTCCCCTTGGCAACTGCCAAGCTTGGGGGAAGTGCCCCGCTATCGTATCACCATCGCACTCAAATCTTTACCGTTTTTCTGAGTTCGATCCTATTAGTAGTATCTTGATCTAGTAGAATAAAGTTTATGGCATGATCTAGTTTTGAGTTTTGCTTTATGATCTCTCTATGTAATCGAGTCCGGCCATGAGCTATATATACTAAAGATTAGTGTTGAGTCAAGGGCTTGATTATTTTGCCATGATCTTGGGTGAATAAAAGAAAAGAAGAAAAAGAATAAAAAGAAATAAAGAGTTCATATTGATCTTATTGAGAGTAATGACTTCACATAGAAAGAGTATGATGATTAAAAATTGTTGGGAGTTGGCAGACATAGCTTTGGTCATCGTTGCAATTAATAGGAAGTAATAAGGAAAGAGAGGTTTCACATATAGATATATTATCATTGACATCTTTTATGATTGGGAGCACTCATTAAAATATGAAATGCTAAAGAGTTGATGTTGGACAAGGAAGACAATGTAATGAGTTATGTTTTCTTATATCTGAGATAAAGTATGTTGTCATGGATCCTCTAACATGTTGAGCTTGCCTTTCCCCCTAATGCTAGCCAAGTTCTCAGCACCAAGTAGAAATACTACTTGTGCTTCCAAAAACCCTGAAGGCTGCGTTCGGTTGGCATGGTTTTGGAGAGGTTTGGCAGGGATTAAATCCCTTATAAGTCAAATCCCCCCCCCCCCAAATCCACTCCAATCCCCTTGAGACAGGGTGTAACCGAACAAAGCCTAAACCAGTTTTGCCATGAGAGTCCACCATATCTACCTATGGATTGAGTAAGATCCTTCAAGTAAGTTGTCATCGGTGCAAAGCAATAAAAATTGCTCTAAATATGTATGATTGATTGGTGTGGGAGAAATAAGCTTTATACGATCTTGTGATATGGAAGTAATAATAGCGACGAACTGCATAATAAAGGTTCATATCACAAGGGGCAATATAAAGTGACGTTCTTTCGCATTGAGATTTTGTGCATCCAACCATAAAAGCGCATGGCAACCTCTGCTTCCCTCTGCGAAGGGCCAATCTTTTATTATTATCTTCTACCTTATGCAAGTGTCACGGTGATCTTCACCTTTCCTTTTTCACTTCATCCTTTGGCAAGCCCAGCATGTTGGAAAGAACATGATATATATATATATATATATATATATATATATATATATATATATATATATATATATATATATATATATATATATATATATATATCTAATTGGATGTAGGGGAGCATGAGTTATTATTGTTGACATTACCCTTGAGGTAAAAGGTTGTGGGGCGAAACTATAAGCCCCTGTCTTTCTCTGTGTCCGATTAAAACTCCGTAACCACAAGTATTGCGTGAGTGTTAGCAATTATGAAGGACTAGATGATAGTTGAGTATGTGGACTTGCTTTTTTAGCTCTGACATAGACTCTTTCCGATGTTATAATAAATTGCAATTTCTTCAATGACTGAGATTATAGTTTGTTGGTTCTCAATAGGGTTTCTGATTCATACTTTTGCATTGTGAATAGATCATCACTTGAACATAAGAAATCATATGAAAATATCTATATATGTTGTTGTTATGAGAATAATCATGATGCCTTCATGTCCGTATTTTATTTTTATCGACGCCTCTACCTCTAAACATGAGGACATATTTATTGTTATCGGCTTTTCGCTTGAGGACAAGTGAGGTCTAAGCTTGGGGGAGTTGATACGTCCATTTTGCATCATGCTTTTATATCGATATTTATCGCATTATGGGTTGTTACTTCACATTATGTCACAATACTTATGGCTATTCTCTCTTATTTTACAAGGTTTACATAAGGAGGGAGAATGCCGGCAGCTGGAATTCTGGGCTCGAAAAGGAGCAAATATTAGAGACCTATTCTGCACAACTCCAAAAGTCCTGAAACTCCACGGAATATCTTACAATAAATAATAAAAAATCCTCGCCAAAGATGAAGGCCAGGGGGGCCACACCATGTCCACGAGGGTGGGGGGAGCCCCCCTTAGGGCGCGCCCCCCTACCTCGTGGGACCCACTACTAGGAAAAGGGCTACTAATGGCGCACCAGTTTTGCCTACTAATGGCGCATCACTGGTGCGCCATTAGTATCACGCCACTAGTATTTTTTACTAATGGCGCACCACTGGTGCACCATTAGTATACACTAGTAGAAAAAGGGTCAAACGTGAAGCACATTAGTGCCGGTTTGAATTAGAGCCGGCACTAATGTGTATATTAGTGTCGGTTCGTGGCGGCAATCAATAGTACCGGTTCGTGGAGAACCTTTAGTACCGGTTCGTACCACGAACCGGTACTAAAGAGGTTGTGTCAGCCCGCGGTCAGGCTATGGCCCCACCGTCACCATTTAGTGCCGGTTCGTACCACGAACCGGTTCTAATGAGGTTGTGGCAGGCTGTTTTTAGTCCCACCTCGCTCCCCTAACAAGTCTTTTACCACCTTAAATATGTTATTTCTCAAACTATCATAAGCACTTGCTCTTCATTGAACTCTATGTGTAGAATTTGTGGCCGCAATATGAGTCTTCATCGGTTTATAAATCATTGATGACTCATATTGACAATTCAGATTGTACACACAAAGATCTTTGATGATCAAAGTATTTTTTATGTTATAAGATCATATTGAGAATTTAGACTGTAAAGAAATATAAGCTCATGATGTAAATGCTCTTATATTTTTTGCGTTCAGTATGCATCATTCAAAGAGACGCCATCAACTTTCAACCATTTCTGCCTTCATTTGGTATTTTTCATGCAATCAATAATTTGTTTTGAGAACTAAATGAACTGGAAATTGAAAAGCACTACAAATGAACTCTGAAAAAGTTGAAACTTGGCATGGTATCATCATTTCACCCACATAGATTGTTCAAAAAAGTAGAGAGGGTTACGGCAAAAACTGGATGCACTTCGTTTACAAACTGGACAATCTTTTTCGAAGTATTCAGGTTTCTGACGAAATTAAACTCATCTGTTACAAAGGCATTTCATTTTTTAAACTTATTACAACTATAGAATTTTTGTGCATTCAGTATGCATCATTCAAAGCGACGCCATCAACTTTCAACCATTTCTGCCTTCATTTGCTATTTTTCATGCATTCAATGATTTGTTTTGAGAACTAAATGACCTGGAAATTGAAAAGCACTATAAATGAACTCTGAAAAAGTTGAAACTTGGCATGGTATCATCATTTCACCCACATAGCATGTGCAAGAAAGTAGAGAGGCTTATGGCTAAAACTGGATGCACTTCGTTTACAAACTGAACAATCTCTTTCGAAGTAGTCAGGTTTCTGACGAAATTAAACTCATATGTTACAAAGGCATTTTATTTTTTTAATTTATTACAACTCCAGAATTTTTGTGCGGTCAGTATGCACCATTCAAAGCGACGCCATCAACTTTCAACCATTTCTGCCTTCATTTGCTATTTTTCATGCATTCAATGATTTGTTTTGAACTAAATGACACTAAATTTTGTGCAGGCATAGCACCACCTTTAGTACCGATTGGTGGCTCCAACTGGTACTAAAGGGTGACCAGTACTACAGTTTCTTAGTAAGCTGTTTTTTAGTCCCACCTCGCAAAGATAGAGGGACTAGGAGCGGTTTATAAGCCCTGAGTGCAGAGACGATGAAGAAGAGGCTCAATGCTCACGTTGCTTAGCTTCAAGCCTTCAGAAATATGGTAGATTGTATGGAGCTACGCGCAGTGCAGTTTACACTATTCCAAAAGGCTTGAAGCAAATTACCGAAGCATTGCACCTCTTTTTTATTTTTAATAACTTATTACAACTCCGGACTTATTACACTACACGTCGGCATTTCTTTTTTTTTAACTTTGGTTATAACTCCAGACTTTGACCATCAAGTTTTGCAGAAAAGAAAAAATAGCAGAAAAGAAAAAAATTATATAAAAAAACTACTCTGAAATAAATAGAAGGAAATAAATATGGCAGAAAAGAAAAAACTACTCAGAAATAAATAGAAGAAAAAATAAAGCAGAAAAGAAAAAAATATTAGCTATTTTTCAATCGTTCACAAAATGACCGTCAAATTGAAAATCACTACAAAATGAACTCTGAAAATGTTAAATTTTGGCAAACTAGATGAAAAACTACTCACAAATAAATATAACAGAAAAGAAAAAACTATACAAAAAACTACGCAGAATAAATAAAAGAAAATAAAGCAGAAAAGAAAAAAAAGAAAAAAAAAGTTGGGGCGCTGCCCTGTGGGCCTGCTAGGCCACGGGCGTGCAATTACAGGCCTGAAAGGCCCAGCAGACTCACAGGGCAGCGCGCAGAGTTTAGGCCACAAGCCTGCTATACAGAGGAGTTCGAAAGGGCAGCCGCGGCTGGGTTTATAAACCAGTGCGGCTGCCCTTCGCCCGGCGAGGTGGGACTAAACTTTGTGCAGGCAGCGCGAGGCCTTTAGTACCGGTTGGTGGCTCCAACCGGTACTAAAGACCACCCTTTAGTATCGGTTGGAGCCACCAACCGGTACTAAAGGCCTGCTCTTCCCGCCTCTTGGCCTGGCCTTTAGTACCG
Source organism: Aegilops umbellulata (assembly GCA_032464435.1). Classification (NCBI taxonomy): domain Eukaryota; kingdom Viridiplantae; phylum Streptophyta; class Magnoliopsida; order Poales; family Poaceae; genus Aegilops; species Aegilops umbellulata. The sequence continues at coordinate 355,039,891 of CP136059.1, read as the reverse complement.
GTTGGTGGCTCCAACTGGTACTAAAGGCTCACCCTATATATACAGCACTTACGAAATTTCAGTTACATCTCCCCACTTTTTTCGTCAACCTCTCGCGCGCCGCTCCCGTCGTCGTCGTCGTCGTCCCCGCCGCCGCCCCGAACGCCGCGCGCCGCCGTCCGTACGTATATCTCGCTCTCCTCGCGCCTACCCGCCGCGCCGCCGTCCGCCCCGAACGCCGCGCGCCGCCGTTCGTCCCCGCCGCCGCCCCGAACACCGGCGCCCCCGCTCCGTACGCCGCCGCCTCCGCCCCGAACGCCGCTGCCTCTGCCCCGATCTCATTCGGGTCTCTTTGGTTTATAGGAATAGAAAAGTTATGAAAAATGTCAAATAATATAGAAAAAGTGATGTCATTTGGTTCGCATGATAGGATTTCAAGTTACAAAAAATGTCAAATCATATAGAAAAAGATATGCCATTTGGTTCGTAGGCTAGGATATTTTTTTTTCCAATTACATCCGAGCTAATGATTTTTCTTCCTTTGAAATGTGAAGAGCAGGAACCAATTCTATATAAGAATAAGAATCCACTCCCACAAACAAAAAGGATCTAGAGAATTTTTTTTCTATAGGAATCTTATCTCCTAAAATTCTTATACTATGACGTATCAAATGAGGCGTCTAAGTTTAGGGGGAATATTTATGGGAAGTGTCATCTTTCTACGAAAATGAGACTTGTTGGAGATGCTTTAACACATTTGGTGCCTGTGAACCAATCTATGGTTTGATGATTAGCAGGACCGTGATATCCCAGCCCATCCGAATTCAAGTTCTAGACTTGACTTTAGTGCTTGCATTTTTCTGTATTTATTTAAGGTATTTCAACGATGTGCATTTGATGGGAGGATATGTTTTCGTCGACCACAAAGACGTTTTTGGCGACTTCGTCAATCTTAAAATGATGTGCCGGCTCAGTCCCCCGTAGATGCTCATAGGGGACACACGTGCGTTCATATGATGAGTGTATATTCGTATGTATAAATATTTGCGTCTGTCCTAGATTTGTCTTTTCTTTTCGGACGGCAACTTTAGTTATAAAAAACATGAGGACAAAATTACTTCATGCCACATGCGTAACGGATATGCAATTCGGTGCCTAGTCTCATCTGCTCCGGCTCAGAAATAAAATTAAAATAAATACTAGAAAGATTAAAAAAATTCCAATTTCTTTTGTGTGATAGATAATTTGTCACGTGAGGTCCACTTCAAATGTCAACTTATTTGGACATATGAGTAGCTCTCGGCAAAAAAGAGAAATCCGGTCAGAACAGTGCGTGAACAGTAAACATTTTTACATACTCTGATTTTGTCTTTTTGCCGAGAGTTGCTCAGATGTTCAAATGAGTTAAAATTTGGAACGGACCTCACGTGTCAAATTATCTACCACCCAAATTTTTTTGAAATTTTTGGAATTTTTCTAGTATTTATTTTGATTTTTTTTTCTGAGCCGCGTCCCATGTGTAACACATATCATTCGAGAAAAACATTTGGTTCCTTTACGTGTCGATGCCTAGGAAGTGCCGTTCTGAATCTCCCAGAAGTTGCTGCCAGCAGAATCCCAAGCTGTTTCTTGTTAGTGCCACGCACACACGATGGCTAACAAGGATCAAGCGTGTGCGTGTGTGCGACAAGTGATGCCGCCTTGCTAATCTTATCTGAATCATGTCTCGACGAGGAGAGAAGTGCAACACTCCACTCCGGTCCAGATCCCCCTCCTTATCCACAAGAGAAGGGCGTGCTAGCTAGCTGTACGATGGAAACAACGTGCGGCACACTGTTGTTCGCTTGCTGCTAGCTACCTACTTGAAGTTATGTATAACAAGCGTTGTCTGTTGCGTTGGGGTGCTACATGATAAAAAAATGGTGATATGGGCACTTTGGCGGCATCGATTCAATCATCTCAGGATGAGTACTACCTTCGTTTCATAATCTATATCTATATCTATACCTACTATTAAAGCAAGGTGATATTCTTGATTCGTCCCGTAATTAGTTTTTTTTTACGGTTAGTTTTGGTCACGTACGAGGTGGCGAGGTGGTACTAAAAGATGATCTCAATTTTACGTTGCTGGGTGCTGGGCCTCCTTCGTACAGATACATATATGGGCCCAAAAAACGTTAAATAAATTATAAACACGGCCGAATCGTCCGCTGTAAGCTGGCCCAACTACAGTCGCAGCCCACGAAAAAAAATTAGCGTTTCATGGGGATTAAACGCCCGACCTGTGGTCTATCCACAAATTTTTATTCTTACCTAATATTAAAGGGAGGATTGTTTTTCTATTTTTTGGTTACGGTGGGACCCAGATAAATTTCGTATGTTGCAGGTCTTCTCCTCGTAAGGGAGTTTTAGCCCATTAGCGTACCAACAACCCAGCAGTAAAAAAAATTCCAAAAAAAAATTGTGCGTCGTGAGGAATCGAACCCAGCCGCTAAGGCTGGAGCGATCAAACCGCCAACCACTAGAACAGAAAAGAACTTCTGGTTAATTAGCAGCGTAAATCTTTAAAATAAGCTTACATTTCCGGCAGATAGCGAGAGGATTTTTTTTTTTTTGAAAAATTGAATATAGTTTAGAACGCGGAAATTTTGTAAAGTTGTTAATAAAAATTTAAACACGGACTTCTTTAAAAAAAGAGCAATATTTCTCTTTTTTGGAAACCTGAGTATGTTTTTAAACACAAATAATTATTTTAAACTAGGAGGTACTATTGTGATTATTTTTCAAATTTGCAAAAAATAACAATGTTTCTATTTTTATTTTATTTTGAAACCTGAGTATTTATTAAAACACAAACAATTTTTTAAAACTAGGAGGTATTGTTATGATTATTTTTTCGGATTTGCAAACATTTTCAAAACACCAATATTTTTGGAACTTTAAATTCGAAAAGGCAAACATTTTATTAAAACATGATTTTTTTTTAAACTGTGAGGTACTGTAGCTACATTGTTTTAATCCATACCGCAACTTTTTGGAATATGCCTACCTGATGCATTGCTTTAGTTCAATTTACGGAACTAGGGATATGGAAGGAATCAGTGACCTGGCCAAATGGTAAACGCAAAGGCGGCTCAACACTCCAGCAATTGGACCTGGCCAACCTTGGTTAGTGACAACTGGTACTATGACCACCGGCGCCGAGGATGACAAAGACGACAACTGGCACTACAACCACCGGCGACGAGAACGACAAAGACGACAAGCGGAAACATGTGTCTGGTGTTATATTAAAATAGAGGATGTGGACCTGAGGATGAGGTATATTAGCCATGCTTATTATGTCAGGTAGGCATGAGGGTGAGGTCTTTAGCCATGCTCTGGGCATGAGGGTAAGGTCTTTAGCCATGCTCACTTGGTAATGGCGTGTGAGTGTTGTTTTCTCCCGTTGCAACGCACGTGCATGTTTGCTAGTGTTTCACCTATATGAACATAGGAAATGTCATCTGACGACGAAAAAGATTTCATTATGTGCGAACACTGTGAAGACCAGCGCGGCCTGTGCGACAAAAATTTCCTTGTTGATGATAGGCGCTTCAGCATCAACCTGGATGAGACATTCGAAGTTGATACAGTAAGTCACTTTGTCAATTATAATTTGAATGCAAAACTTATGCTTCATTTGCTTCAACTTATAATTTTAAATTTTCACTATACTACTAGCGCATCTCCTGCCATGCAAGAATTTTTGTCTTGGATAAGATAAGTTTTAGTGCTATAGATGATATGGAGGTAAAGAGAGTTTACTTGAAGACAGAGCATGGGTATACTTTCAACGTCAAATTATATAATGGAGACACATACACCCATTTTGAATGCAAAATTTGGCAAGCACTATGCAAGGCTTATGCATTTGAGCCTGATATGGTTATCACCTTTGATATTCGTCCGGAAGATGATATTGAAGGTAATATAGACATCTGGGTCGATGTGCAAACGCCTCCAGTTCTACCATTTGGTGAGTTTTTCTCAACCATGCATGCATATGTTTATGTCTTTGATACAGTTTATTCAAAAATAGTTGACAACTAATTTGTATTGTCAGCTTATTTCGGTTCAAGCAAACATGTCCGGCGCTTGGTAGACAGGACCTACTACTGCCCCGGGGCTCAACTAAACTGCGAGGAGATAAGTCATTATGTTTCATGGCTTGAGGATCTTAATACTGTCAAGACAAAAAAAAATTCCTGAACTTAGAAATGTTAGTATTCAAAATGTGCGACCAATGGTGATCGTATTGAACTACGGTCACATCTATAATCGAAAGATGGTAAGATTTTAAATATTTGTCCTTAATTAGTGCATCTTTTGCATACATTATTTTTGAAGCTAAACTTTCATTGCTTAGTATATTAATTACTATACGATGTTCTTCAACAGGGACTTCCGATGACAGTTGTGCCTTAGTGGATCGACTCAAAAGGTCGCATGTCAATGGTTAGCTTACGACCAAGATTTTCTACATTGCACATGAGTGCATTCAGGATTTCTGAAAGCGAAGAATGCTTAATAGTGAAAGATTGGAGCAAAATTGTTAACGATCGCGGAGAAGTACTAGGGGGCAGCAAGGAGAAGCGCAACCCAATATTAGGAGACAGATTCATCTGCATGCTTCAGTATGATGAATCAGGAGAGCTATACGTGTTCTATGCTATTCTACCTAAGAGGGAGCAGCAGGAGTATCTACTAGTTCATGCTCTTAATTAGTACTTGTCTCATGTCCGTGTCCTGAACTTCGATGTTGGTGATGATTATGTTGAACTTGATGATATCTTTGCTTCTGTTACAAAGTGAATGTCTCCTCTTTAAGCGAGCCAGTGTTGGTGATGATTAGATAGCTAGCGGTAATGACTATGATGATTAAATAGTGGTAATTAGACGACTATGATGATTTTTAGCTAGCTAGATTTTATTTATTTATTAATATGCGATGATGATGATGATGATGATGACTACAACTCATTATAATGTAAAACAATCCTAAATTAAATTGATAACACAAATTTAATTTAAAAATACAAAATAAAACAAAAACCGACAAACATTTAGTACCGGTTGGTTTTACCAACCGGTACTAAAGGGCTCCCGGCCCCCGGAGCTGGCTCGTGCCACGTGGTTTCCCTTTAGCACCGGTTCGTTCTGAACCGGTACTAAAGGGGGGGGGCCTTTAGTGCCCACACTTTAGTGCCGGTTCCTAAACCGGCACTAAAGGGCCTTACGAACCGATGCTATTGACCGGTTCTGCACTAGTGATACTAATGGCGCACCACTGGTGCGCCATTAGTATAGGCCACGGTGTGCCATTAGTATTTTTGAATTTTGAAGGCGGGAAAATAGTAGTGGCGCACCGTCTAACCCCCACCGTGCGCCATTGCTATTTTTGAATTTTGAATTTGGATCTGGATCGTGATTTTTTTTCCCCATTTTTTGCTCGTTTTTTGGCACGATATTATTTCAAATTTTGTTCCTGTTTTTGGATCTTGTACGTTATTTTGCCGTGTTCTTTTGCCAGAGAGGAGTTCGCCGGAGAGGAGGAGGAGGAGGTCACCGGAGAGGCGCTCGCCTACATCGCCGGAGAGGAGGAGGAGGTCGCCGGAGAGGAGTTCACCGGAGCATCGGCAAGGAGGAAGGAGAAAGCATGAGTGGATGGGAGGAGAGGAGGGAGGAGGAGCTCACCGGAGAGGAGGGAGGAGGAGCTCACCGGAGAGGAGGGAGGAGAAACCGTGAGGGTATGGGAGGGGAGGACAGGAGGGAGGAGGAGGTCGCCGGAGAGGAGGAGGAGGTCGCTGGAGAGGAGGAGGAGGAGGTCGCCGGAGAGGAGGAGGAGGTCACCGGAGAGGAGGAGGAGGAGGTCGCCGGAGAGGAGGAGGAGGTCGCCGGAGAGGAGGAGGGTAGTATGGTGGAGGAGAGAAGGGAAGATGGAGTGGAGGAGAAGAATGAAGAGGTAAGGAGGAGAGGACCACGCCCAGCCATATATACGACATAGTAATGGCGCACCGCGGGCAGGTGCGCCATTACTAACTTTTTTTTTATTTTTTTTGAATTTTGAAGGCGGGATGATACTAATGGCGCACCATGGGCAGGTGCGCCATTGGTAAGTTTGAATTTTTTTGAATTTTTTTGCCTCTCTAGATCTTAAAAGCCCCGTATCTTTTTGAGTAGATCATTTTTCAAATAAAAAACTTTTTCATCCGAGTTCGTATGCAAAAGTTATGCCCATTTTTACAAATTCTCGAGAGATTTTGCAAAAGAGTCGAAAATTCATGTTTGTAAATTGTGCTAACAACTAGACCACATATCACATGGAAATCTTATTTTCTTTTATTTTTTTGACATTTCTATCATTTTCTCTTTTTTTTGAAACTGAAAAGGCGGTCCACGGGCGGGGGGGGGGGTGCATTCGGGGGAATGTTTGGGCCAAATTACTAATGGCGCACCATGGGAGTGGTGCGCCATTACTAGTTCAACTAGTAATGGCGCACCACTCCCACGGTGCGCCATTAGTAGTTTTAAAAAAATAAATAAATTACTAATGGCGCACCGTGGATGTGGTGTGCCATTAGTATTTGCACACTAATGGCGCACCAACACGTGGTGCGCCATTAGTATATACTAATGCCGCACCACATGTCTGGTGCGCCATTAGTGTACATATCATCTATAGCCCTTTTTCTAGTAGTGCCCCCTGGTGGCTCTCCGATGACCATCTTCTGCTATATGAAGTCTTTCGTCAAGAAAAAAAGAAGAAGCAACCTTTCGGGACGAGACTCCGCCGCCACGAGGCGGAACAAATTTAGGGCTCCGGCAGAGCTGTTCTACCGAAGAGACTTCCCTCCCGGAGGGGGAAATCATCGCCATCGTCATCACCAACGCTCCTCTCATCGGGAGAGGGCAATCTCCATCAACATCTTTACCAGCACCATCTCATCTCCAAACCCTAGTTCATCTCTTGTATCCAATTCTTGTCTCCAAGTCTGGGATTGGTGCTAGTAGGTTCCTAGTAGTGTTGATTGCTCCTTGTAGTTGATGCTAGTTGGTTTATTTGGTGGAAGATCATATGTTCAGATCCTTTATGCATATTACTACCGCTCTGATTATGAACATGAATATGCTTTGTGAGTAATTATGTTTGTTCCTGAGGACAAGGGAGAAGTCTTCCTATTAGTAGTCATGTGAATTTGGTATTCGTTCGATATTTTGATGAGATGTATGTTGTCTAGCCTCTAGTGGTGTTATGTGAACGTCGACTACATAACACTTCACCATTATTTGGGCCTAGAGGAAGGCATTGGGAAGTAATAAGTAGATGATGGGTTGCTAGAGTGACAGAAGTTTAAACCCTAGTTTATGCGTTGCTTCGCAAGGGGCTGATTTGGATCCATATGTTTCATGCTATGGTTAGGTTTACCTTAATACTTTTGTTGTAGTTGCGGATGCTTGCAATAGAGGTTAATCATAAGTGGGATGCTTGTTCAAGTAAGAACAGCACCTAAGCACCGGTCCACCCACATATCAAATTATCAAAGTACCGAACGCGAATCATATGAACGTGATGAAACTAGCTTGACGATATTCCCATGTGTCCTCGGGAGCGCTTTTCCTTATATAAGAGTTTGTCCAGGCTTGTCCTTTGCTACAAAAAGGATTGGGCCACCTTGCTGCACTTTATTTACTTTTGTTACTTGTTGCTCGTTACAAATTATCTTATCACAAAACTATTTGTTACCACTTATTTCAGTACTTGCAGAGAATACCTTACTGAAAACCGCTTATCATTTCCTTCTGCTCTTCGTTGGGTTCGACACTCTTACTTATCGAAAGGACTACGATAGATCCCCTATACTTGTGGGTCATCAGGAAACAAAGAGGAAGATGGAGAATGAGCTCGGATTTTTTAAATTAGACTTTGCTAATATGGTGTTTGCGAAGGAGGAGGCATTTTCTCAGTTGGTCAGTGCAAAATAGGTTCTTACTAAACTAAAATTAGAGGTAGAGAAGACGAATTTGGCTGATCATGCATCAGTCGATCAGGGAAATGAATATATTGTTCTAGTATTATGCTCAACATACTTTGTGCTTATGAAGGTGAACTAGCTATATGTTGTATTATGCTATCTTCACGTAGCAATTGTATTGTGACGTTAAAATATATTTGTGTGCCTATGAAAGCGGTAAACAGATATTGTTCGATATGAAATGTGAATTTGCTTAATATTGTAAGTTTTAATAGTAAACAAATAAACCTGCTAAATGGGTCTTGGAACTTTACAAACGTTTCTACCAGTAAAAGCGTGTGTGATGGATAGACAAGTTTTCTTCATCGAATCACATGCGATATACTTGAATAAAGCAAATGGTTAACGGGGGCAAAGAGTTTGTGATCGCTGCATGTATCACACATGAGGCTATACAGAAAACTATGTGGGATGTCAAGACAGTCTCCCACGGCTTCTCCTACGAAAGCTTCTGTGTTATCTCCCTCGATCGCACACCGAAGGAAAATTATGTGTGATGTAGCTACGAACGGAAACATTTGTCTGGGATTCTGTGCGTGGGAGGTACATATGAACGGAAATGATTGGACTTGTATAATCATCTATGATGGCTCTTCCGGTCGCACACGAGCTCTTTTTATCCCGCGTGTGTGACCGGAGGACCTTTCGCCGACAGTTTCTGGGTTGCGTGGGATGGACCCCCCCCTATCACAAACACAGGCAAGGTGGCGGTTTAAAAGTTTGCCGCAGAAAGGGGTTCAGAACTATTTGTATAGCAGGTCGCTGCACTAGTGGTGGCTGGTGACGCACAAGGTGAAAAGAGGAGACCGCCTGAAGATGCCCGGTTCGGCACACGTGCAGGGGAGCCTCAACCTCGTAGCTTACCATGAAGAATGGTATGTGCAACCCCAAGGCCCATTTTGTCTATAGGTTCATCTGGGTTTTACTAATCACAATTGTCTTTCTTTTGTAGATGAGAAGAACAGCCTCAGGCCAACATCAACATCATGTAGGCACGGAAACTTGGTCATAGAGGCAAGGATGGTGCAGAATTCTGTAGCACGTCGACCAAGGACAGATATGGGTTTTACGAAACCAATTTCAAGGAGGCCTATGGGGAGGAGTCTGATCCTATGTTGCAGGACCTCAATCCCTTGGTGGTCATGAGGGCAGGCCCAAGGAAGAGGAGCGGCCGCCACTTGATCGGCGAAGGCATCATCTCCATGTCATCGCATCCTAAGCTATCTAAGAAGCGGGCGCAAAGCACAAGATGAAGTCCCTCCATAAGGAGTCACCCGACAACTCAGTCCGTTGAGATTTCGAAGCTCAAGGTTTGTAAGTTTCATATTTGCCATTTTCTTTGCATTCATTGTATTGCAACCTATATGTAAAGGAACAACATGTATTACAGGTCGTGCTAGAGGCATCCGAGGCCGTATGTTGGGGATATTGCTATTTGGGGTAAACCGGCCTACAGGGCCCGGGTTAGCTCTGTCAATGGACCCAAGATGTTAAAGCTCAAGGAGAAATAGAAGGGCCCAAGGCCTATAGTCGGTTTAGAGGTTTATGGCCGTAAACCGGCCTGAGGTAAACTTGCATTGTAAGTTAGGAATAGAGAGACCAACCCGGGCACGTTTATGAACCGGAGGTTGGGATTTTGTAGACCGACGGGCGTCACCCGTGTATATAAGGGGACGACCCGACGACGGTTTAGGGACAGAGAACAACAACTCGAGGTTTAGGCGAAGCTTATGGCTCCCTAGCCCTCGAAACACATCAATCCCATCACAACTAGACGTAGGCTCTTACCTTCATCGAAGGGGCCGAACTAGTATAACTCTGTGTCCTTGCGTCCGTTTTAACCCCTTCAAGTTAACCCGTTGCGATGGCTCCACGACTAAGTCCTTTTGCTAGGACATCTGCCGTGACAAATCCACGACAGTTGGCGCCCACCGTGGGGCTATCGCGAGATGGTTTCAAGTTCTTGGAGGGCCGCTTTGAAGGACTCGAGGGCTACGCTGTGGGCCGGATGACCAAAAGTCGTCGCGGAAAACTCTACATCGACAGCACAGGCTGGGGCCCCGACGCCGGCTTGATCGAGTACGGGTACCGGGTCCCCTTTGGCGGCATCCATGTTTTCATCGGCAAGATCGGTGAACCGGGCCCCGAGCTGGGCGTCTGCACCGACCTCATCGAGACAGCTCAGTGCACGAGATCGACCCTGGCTAAACCGACCAGGAAGCGCGCCTTCGTGGGAGTCATCCACGGAGGAAGCTACGAGGAAGGATCCGAATCCGGTGATGAAACCGCCATCTACTCCGGCGATGAAACGTCAACCGGGGAAACCGAGTCTCTATACCAGCTGCAAGATGATCGGATTGGGGGCAGCTCCGATGGCGACAGTATTCCGGACCCCTCTGGTCTGCCCAATCGGGTTGGGATCTTCATGGCTGGGACACAGGCGGCGCCACATTCATCAACTGCGGCAGCAGTGATCTCCGGATCGGCAGCGGCAACAGCTGCGCGGGCAGGGGGCCCTGCGGACTCACCAGCCCAAGTATTATCAGACCTGTTTGACGCCCTGGCAGCGCTCATGGCGGAAGCCAACCCGGTGCATCAGGAGGTTCACAATGCCGAGATTGCCAAAGTGAGAGAACAGATCACTCAAGCCAAAGCGGAGCTGGCAGCAGAAGAGGCCAGGATGACGGCAGAGCGCGCCGCTTTAGATGCACTGGCTTACAGGTTCATGATGGACCAGAATGCGTCTCAGGAAGTCCTGAAGAGGAAATTCCGATCTCGATTGCCCGCAGCCCTCGATGCCAGAAATCTCTTCAACACCCCGGGGGTAAACCGTGCGGAAGCGACAGTTGGCGCCCCGGTTCAGCACCGTATAATAAACCTGCCTCGTCACAACACTGGTACACCACAGGCCGTACCAACACCATCGGGCCATTATTCCAACCCGATGGATAACCTCGTCGCGGCAGCAGCTCGGTTGGAAGCCATTCCGTTCGAAGGCGATTCACCGCAGGATGTAGAGACACGCCGGGTCAAGGAGCTCCTTAGGACCGCTTTGGCCCAACAAGAAGCATATTCGCAAAGCCGTGATCGGATTCACTCCACCCCTCGCCCCAGCAGGAGCTATAGTAGGCGCATGGAGGAGCCGGCTGTTTCAAGTAATGCCAGGCGTGAAGCGCTCCGCGGCAACAATCCGGCGGGCGTCGACAATGCTCAGGAGAATGTGGATCGCGCCCGTGCGCAGGAGGCCGGATTAGCAGCGCAGCATCAGGCTCGTCAGCTTACACCTATCTTCCCAACTGCTACAATTGAACCGAGGGTGGTTTCTAGTTCTTTGGGAGTACTGTGCCTTGTTCCCGCTTTGCGCAACGTACGCCTGCCTAAAGACTTCAAAGGCCCCCGCAAGGTACCAAACTACACGGCAGATCAGCCTCCGGAGACATGGGTGGAGAGCTATGAGATGGCTATGGAGATGCTGGATGTGGATGACACAGCGTGTGCGAAGTATTTTACCATGATGCTAGAAGGAACGGCCCGGACTTGGCTAAAGAGCCTACCGCCTAATTCCATTAATTCGTGGGCCCAGTTGCGAGCCCGGTTCATCAAAAATTTCAAGGACACGTGCAAACAGCCAATGTCGATAGTTGACCTAGCAGCTTGCGTTCAGCAAGAAGGGGAGTCAACTACCCATTGGGTACGCCGGGTATCAGAAGTTTTGCACTCATCAGATCGCATCAACGCAGACACCGCCGTGGTGCTGTTGGAAGGCAACTGTCGGTTTGGCCCTTTGAAGCTAAAGTTAGGCCGGATGAAGCGTGATTGCACGGATATGGGAACGCTCATGACCGCTTTAGTGAAGTATGCGGATTCTGACAGTACCAAGGATCCTGACTCTGGGGACAACAAAGCAGGGAAGGGAAGGAAGAATAGAACCACCAAAGGCCAGCAGCATCAACCAACAGGCAATGGAGGCGGAGGTAAACGTAAACCGGATGGGAGCGCGGATTTTGTGGCCAACACCAGTGCACAGAACAAGGGCCAGCGACGTAAGGGGAAACAGTCAGATTTTCGCGGAAATCCCGGACCTAATCCGGAGCGTTTGAACTTTTTCTTAAACCAGCCCTGTCCGAAGCACGGAACAAAAGAGGAGCCAGCAACCCATCTTTGGAAGGATTGTTACATCATGAGGGAATTCAAAAGCTCAAACATTTTCCAATATGATCACGGCTCTGGCAGCGGTTCAGGTTCCGGATCAGGATACGGCGGCGGAAATTCTGGTCCAGGGTTCCATGGTAATCCGGGCGGACAGAACAGCCAAAATAATCAAGGCGATCAAAGTGGTCACAGCCAGCAGCAACAGCAGCAATCAGGTTATCAGAACAGCCCGAAACAGTTGAGTGGTGGACAGTACCATGTTTTTACTACAAGCTTGGATAAACGGGATTGAAAGCTTCAGAGGCGGGCAGTTAGTGCTGTTGAACCGGCCACGCCTCACTATCTGCGCTGGTCGGAACAACCAATCATATGGAGCCGAGAAGATCATCCTCCCAGGGTTTATAATCCGGGTCAGTTAGCATTGGTGGTGGCGCCTCAGGTGGGAGGTTATAAGCTCACCAAGGTGCTCATGGACGGAGGGAGCAGCATTAACATCTTGTATTATGAGACCTTCCGTCGCATGGGACTGGTGGATAAGGATCTCAAACCGACCAACACAGTGTTCCACGGGGTGGTGCCTGGCAAGTCTGCGTACCCGGTTGGTAAGATAGCCCTTGAAGTGGTCTTCGGCGATAGTCATGATTCCAGATCAGAGACGCTGATGTTCGAAGTGGTTAAAATCCAAAGTCCATACCACGCTTTGTTCGGACGGCCAGCCTATGCAAAATTTATGGCACGGCCCTGCTATGTATATCTGCAACTCAAGATGCCGGGTTACAAGGGCAATATAACGGTTCATGGGAGCCGTCGAATCGCTTTAGAATGCGAGGAAGGAGATGCGACTTATGCAGAATCGGTTTGTGCTACGGAGGAGCTAAAGCAGTACAAAGACAGTGTTGATCCGAAGGACATGACTTCGTTAAAGAAGCCGACTACGGACCACGATCCGGCCTTGAAGTTCAAATCGGCTGCCGAAACTAAGCTTGTTGACTTCGTACCTGGCGATTCGTCCAAGCAGTTCAGCATCAATGCTAACCTGGATCCAAAATAGGAAAGCGCGCTCATCGAGTTCATCCGTGAGAATCGGGACATCTTTGCATGGAAGCCGTCTGACATGCCTGGTGTACCGAGGCGACTCGCTGAGCACACCCTTAATGTGGATCCTAAGTATAAACCGGTAAAATAGTTCCTACGCCGGTTTAACGAAGAAAGACGTAAAGCGATTGGTGAGGAAGTAGCCAGGCTCCTGGCAGCTGGTTTTATTATTGAGGTTTTTCATCCCGAGTGGCTTGCTAATCCGGTGCTGGTTCTTAAGAAAAATGGCACCTGGCGCATGTGTGTGGATTACACAGACTTGAATAAAGCCTGTCCAGCGGATCCTTTTGCTCTCCCCCGTATTGATCAAATCATTGATGCTACGGCAGGTTGCGAGCGTTTGAGTTTTTTGGATGCCTATTCGGGTTATCATCAGATCAAGATGGCAGTTAAGGACCAGGAGAAGACGGCGTTCATTACTCCCTTTGGAGCCTTCTGCTATGTTTCTATGCCCTTCGGGCTTAAGAGTGCGCAGGCTACTTATCAACGGTGTGTGCAAAATTGCCTCCACGAACAGATTGGTCGTAATGTATATGCTTATGTGGATGATATTGTGGTCAAGTCACCCTGGTTGATGATTTGAAGGAAACCTTCGATAACTTGAGGGTGTACCAAATGATGCTCAACCCAGCTAAATGTGTTTTTGGTGTACCTGCAGGCAAGTTGTTGGGATTCTTAGTGTCCCATAGAGGAATTGAGGCCAATCCGGAAAAGATCACAGCCATCACCTCCCTGGCCAAACCGAAATGCGTCAGTGATGTTCAGCGCATGGCTGGACGGATTGCAGCGTTAAGCCGGTTTATCAGCCGCCTCGGCGAAAAGGCGATCCCCTTATATCAAATGCTCAAGAAGACAGATCAATTTGTCTGGAGTCCGGAGGCTGATAAAGCGTTTGTGGACTTGAAGCGACAGTTAGTCAATCCGCCAGTGTTGGCAGCCCCTGTAGATAAAGAGCCACTCCTGTTATATGTTGCTGCGAACGCCAGAGCGGTCAGTGTGGCGATGGTGGTAGAACGCAAGGAGGCTGGGAAGGAGCATCCGGTTCAGCGACCGGTTTACTATGTCAGCGAAGTGCTTATCGAGTCCAAACAAAGGTATCCGCATTGGCAGAAGCTGGTATATGGTGTTTTTATGGCAAGCCGGAAGCTGAGGCAATATTTTCAAGGACACCCCATCACGGTGGTCAGTTCTGCTCCTTTAGGTGACATCATACAGAACCGGGAGGCGACCGGTCGGATTGCCAAGTGGGCTATCGAGCTTGGGCCGCACGGTTTAAGATACGTACCCCGGACGGCCATAAAGTCACAAGCACTTGTCGACTTCATAAACGATTGGACAGAGTTACAAGCACCTGAGGAGAAGCCAGATAACACATATTGGACTATTCATTTTGACGGATCCAGACAATTGGAAGGCTCGGGGGCTGGAGTCGTTTTAACTTCCCCACGAGGAGATAAGTTTTGTTATGTCCTCCGTTTAATGTTCCCCTGTACAAATAATGCGGCTGAGTATGAAGCTTTGCTTCATGGTCTTCGGATGGCTAAAGAGATGAATCTGAGCCGGGTTAGGTGCTTTGGTGATTCGGATCTAGTGGCTCAGCAGGTATCTGGCACCTGGGATTCTAGGGACCCGCTCATGGCTGCATACCGTCGTGAAGTAGATATGGTGGCTGGGTATTTCAAAGGCTATCAAGTGGACCATGTGGACCGCAGAAAGAATGAGGCAGCGGACGCTTTAAGCCGCTTGGGCTCTCAGCGCAAACCGGTCCCACCCAATGTTTTCTTGGATGTATTGTATCACCCATCGGTACAGCTACCCGGTGAGCTGGAGTTGGCTATTCCTGATCCGGAGGCTCAATTAGTGGCGGCTCTTCATGTCACCCCGGATTGGACGCTTCCTTATCTGGCATATATGAACCGGGGTGAGTTGCCAGAAGACGAAAGCTTGGCTCGGCAGATAGTACAGCGGTCCAAGTCTATGACCATTTTTAAAGGAGAGCTACATCATCGCAGCGTGTCAGGAGCGCTGCAACGGTGCGTATCCCCTGAGGAGGGGTGCGAAATATTACGTGAAATACATGAAGGGGATTGCGGCCACCACGCCGGTTCAAAATCATTGGTGGCTAAAGCGTTCTGCCACGGTTTCTACTGGTTAACTGCTCATGCTGATGCAGAAGACCTGGTCCGGCTATGTGATGGTTGCCAGAAATTTTCTAGACGAGCGCACATACCGGCTCAAGAATTGAGGATGATTCCAATTACTTGGCCGTTTGCGACTTGGGGCCTCGATATGGTTGGACCTTTTAAACGTTCCAAAGATAAGAAGACCCACCTATTGGTGGCGGTTGACAAATTTACAAAGTGGGTGGAGGCAGAACCTGTCAGTAAATGTGATGCGGCCACGGCGGTTCGGTTTATAAAGAAGGTGATCTTCCGGTTTGGCTTTCCACACAGCATCATCACAGATAATGGTACCAATCTATCCAAAGGTGCCATGAAAGAGTTCTGCGCACGTGAGCATATACGGCTTGATGTTTCTTCAGTAGCTCACCCACAATCTAATGGTCAAGCAGAACGAGCGAATCAAGAGATCTTGAGAGGTATCAAACCCCGGCTTCTGGTCCCTTTGCAAAGGACGCCGGGTTGTTGGGTTGAGGAGCTACCGTCTGTATTATGGAGTATCAACACCACGCCTAACAGATCCACGGGGTTCACGCCGTTCTTTATGGTCTATGGAGCAGAGGCGGTTCTCCCCGGTGATATACGACATGATTCACCTCGTGTGGCAGCTTATGTTGAAGCGGGCAACGAGCAGGCACGGCAGGACGCTCTTGACTTGTTGGATGAGGAACGTGAATTAGCAGCTGCCCGTTCAGCGATTTACCAGCAAGATCTTCGCCGTTACCACAGCCGTCGGGTTAAGACCAGAACCTTTCAGGAGGGGGATTTGGTGCTTTGGCTCATCCAGGATCAGTCTGATCAGCATAAATTATCCCCGCCTTGGGAAGGACCTTTTGTGGTTAGCAAGAATCTGAATAATGGGTCATACTACCTGATTGATATTCGAGAGCGCAAAGATTCACGCACATCAGAGGAGGAGACCAGCAGGCCGTGGAACATAGCTCATCTTCGGCCTTACTATACATGAGCCTTGGGCTCTGTTTATGTACATATCATGACCATGTATATATTATGATCAATATAATAAACCGGAGCCTCGAGTAAAGCGGGGTCTCTGCTGTTCTTCACATCATGCGTGGTTACATGGAGTTAATTCGCTTTAGTGCAACCTCCGGTTTACCCCTTGAGGTCGCTTCACAGAATATCAACAAAGTCAGTTGGGGACCTAGTCGACCTGAACCGTAGCTACACCTCCGGGGAGCTTGGTCATGTCTTGACGACGGTAATGCCTTCTGGCTGGCACATTTGCCACTAAGTCAGTTGGGGACCTAATCGACTTGAACCGTAGTTACACCTTATGGGAGCTCGGTCATGTCTTGATGATGGTAATGCCTTCTGATCGGCTTTTAAACAGCCAATAAGTCATTTGGGGGCTTGGTCGTGTCCGAACTAATGCAATGCCACTTGATCGGCCCTAGGCCACTGAGTCACTTGCGGGCTTGGTCGAATCCGAACCAATGCAATGCCATTTGACCGGCATATTTGACACGATTCAGTTAGGAACCTAGTCGACTTAAACCGTAGTTACACCCCTTGGGGGCTTGGTTTTTTTGTCTTGACGATGGTAACGCCTTCTGAACGGTTCATAGCAACCACCCTTTGCATGCGTTTTACTATTGCGTTTTTCTCTCGTATTTGGTTGTTTTTTATCTTCCTTCTTGCGGTGTTTTTTGTTCTTTGGAACGACAAGTACTTTTAAACCGATTCAGCTGACACAGCCTGGTCCATTTTTTAACCCGGAGGCAAGTTGCCCGGTTTGGCAAAGGCGCAGCACGGTTCGTATGGTCGAAAGACCGTCCTTTGTACCCAGTAAAGACAGGAAACACAAGTTGGAAAAAGTTATGGCAAGGGCATCAGTACCCGTGCACAAAGGCGCATTCAAAGGCAGAGGTATTAACTATCTTATTACAAGGCAGCGTAGTGCCTGAATATATTGTTTTTTGACGGATTAACGTCACCAATTAAGGTGAACCGGAGAATTGATTACGCCTGTTCGCCGCCTCGGTTCGAAGGTTGTGGATCATCTTGCGCCGCTTTAGCTTTCTCTTGGCTACCCATTGGCTGGAAATCAGCAGTGGTCCAGTCGATTCCCATTAACGCTTGAAAGACAGCTTCTTCATGAATCAGCAAAGACGGTTCAATGTCAGGGGCGTAGGTATGCTTACGGATTGGAGGAATAAGGTTTTCCGCTTCAGGGACCGGGGCAGCTACTCGCTTGTTCTGGTTATCATATTGGGCCTGATAATGTGTCAGATCTGCTTCTTCAGCCAATTGACAAGCTAGGGGGCGCACCGCCCGGTTTATCGCCCTCAAGTCATTTTCGCCGAAATCTGAACCATCTTCTTTCAAGCTGGGGTATCCTTGGGCCGCTTCGACAGGATCAAAATCTGGTACCCACGCTTTGGCCCGGATCAAGGCAGTGATGGCTCCGGTTCGAGCAGCTGATCTTTTTAACTCTTCAATCCGGGCTGGAAGCATGGATAACCTTTTTAACGTGTCTTGAATCAGAGACGGTGCAGGGTTGTTATGCGATGCAGTGGTGATAGCTCTCTGTGCTCCGGTATACAACTGCTCAATCAAAGTATAAGCAGCCTTGAGTTTCATCCGCACATCAGAACCCAAGTGTCCAATACGTGTGCCTGCAGTGTTTCAAGATGGATTACAAACCGGACATAGGATATAGCAGACAAAGTGCAAATTGGAAGAAGGGCATCGAAAGAAATTTACCAAAGACGGCAGAGGTCATGGAGTGTATTTGTCGCTTTACGGTGGATAATTCATCAACCACCGGTTTGAGAGCAGCTTCGGCATTTTCAGCCCTTTTCATCAAAAGAGCCTTTTCAGTAGCCCAATCAGCTTGTTCCTTTTTGCGGTTTTCTTTCAGCTGTTCCATAACGGTTAAGGCATTGGTCAATTCTTCCTTCGCTTTTGCAGTTTCAGCCTGCTGGGTTTTTAGGATTTCCTGAAGGTCCGAGACTTGTTTCTCTTTGGTCTTCAGATCCCCCTGCAGCAGGTCATCAGCAGTGTTCAGAAAATATTGCACGGTTTGGAAGTATCAACCACACAAGCAAGTTATGTGCTCGATACTTGGGGGCTAATGCGTACTTGATCTTAACGCATGTTTTACATTACAAAAGTCCCAAGATTAATACAAGTATTTAAACTTGGCACTTGGGGGCTAATGGTTATTTGATAATGTTTTCTGGTTACGACCTATGTGGAAGCCCTGTTTTTTGTCAAAACGGACCTTGGTTGTCAAGGCAGCACGATTCGGATTACCATCTCGGATTGGAAGAAATTGAGAAGCTAAGTTGCAATAGAATGAAGCACAAGAGAGTTACCTCAAGTTTTTCTTTCATCATCCTGATCATGCCAGCTTCATAATCGCGACTGGTGTACAGTCGGTTCAGGTACCCAGAATAAAGATCTTGGGCGCTTAAAGCGGCATACGTTGAGGAATCAACGTCCCATTTGCCCTTTATGGCCGAGATTTCTTCCTTAGCAGTATGCTTGGCTAAAGTAGCAGAGTTCCCCGGTTCAGAGCGACCAATGCCGGTAATCACAACATCATCATCTTTGGAATCGCTGCTCCACATTGGCACTGTCGGTTTATCAGCAGTTCCAGAAGGGTGGATGGATTCCTCAACCCGAACAGGACTGGCAGGCTGATCGGTATGGCTGGCAGGATTGGTAGGCCTTTCTTCAGCATAGGCGTCATCTTGTGGAGGTAGGTAATTCTGAATGTCTTCACGAACTAGAGCATCAGCACCAGGAGTTTTCTCCGGTTCAGGAGCGGCAGTTCCTTCGGCCGGATTATCCAGACGAGCCTTCTTGCTCGGTCTAGGTTTAGCCCTGGGAGAGACCCAAAAATTGAAAGAACGGTGTAAGATGGAGTAAGAAACCCATATGGAAATATGTTGTGATCGGTCCAACTTACCCAATAACGGTTTTTAGCGGTGGCAGTTGAGTGGCTGAAGATTCACCAGAAGATGAATGGGAAGTGACCTGATAATCGGAGTCAGATGGATTAAGAGGCTGACGAGTTAAACCTGCTTTAGGAGGAAAGCTAGCGCATAAATCGGAGACCTCTGAGCGGCGTTTCCGAACCGGGCTGTTCGGTAAACCGGCGGAGGTAACTACCTGGCCACTATGCCGGGTGGTGCGACGAGCTTCATGTTGCTGGGTCTTCACAAGAAATTTGGGATCCAAATAAGCAAGAGGATGAGAAAATTTAACTTTCCGGTTTGCTTGGCGAGGTGTTTTCAAAGGCAAAGGAACTGTATCAGAAGAAAGAATAGTTACCTCTGGGCCTTCAGCATTACTCGCTTCAGCGTCGTCCTGACAAATATCATCATCAATAAGACGTATAAAAAGTAAGCCAACTGAATCGAGGTCTACCTCAAGGTCCGGATTACCCACATCATCCTCATCAAAATCCGGGGTAGAGGAAGCGGTGTTCCTTTTCTTCTGAGCAGGCTTCTTCACCCTTGTTTTGGGTCGGGTTACCTTTTCTGTTGGCTCTTGAAGCTTCTTGCTCCAAAACGGATCATCTCCCTGTTTCAGAAAGGACTGGAGTTAACAGTATACATATAAGGAGATCATAAATTCTATAACAAACAGGGGTGAGATGCTTACACCAGGTGGTTTATTTGTAGCACAAAAGGGAAGCAGGCCGGTTCGGGCGCAAACATATTCCGGTTCATTCAACATCTTTTTCACAGCTTCAGTAACTTCGTCTTCCGTCAGCTGAATGTTGCAGTGCCTCAAAGGATCATTCACCCGACCCGTGTATTTGCACATTAAACCGGGGCGGATGCTAAGGGGCAGGATGCTCCATGAAATCCAGCAACGGGCAAGATCTACTCCTGTTAAACCGTTAGCCATGAAGGCTCTGAGCTTGGACAGTTGAGGGGCATACTTGCTCCTCTCTTTGGCAGTTAGCCTTGGGGGGAAGGGGTGTGTGTTGCTAAGTCTCTCTGGACGGAAGCCAGGCAGAGGATTTTCTTCAGCAGGGGAAGTATCCTTGCAATAGAACCAAGTGTGATTCCATTCTTGCGGATGGCTATGCAGCTTGGCGTGAGGATAAGTCACTTCTTTCCTCTTTTGAATCGCCATACCACCCAGTTCCATATTAGGGCCGTCGGTGAATTCAGTACGTCGGTTCAAATGAAAACAGTCTCGGAACAGCTCTACAGTAGGTTCCTCCTGGAAGTACACCTCACAAAGCACTTGAAAATGGCAGATATTCGTGACTGAGTTTGGACCAACATCTTGTGGGCGCAACTTAAAATTAGCCAGGACGTCCCGATAAAATTTTGAACCGGGTGGATTAAAGCCCCGGGCCAGGTGATCCGCAAACGCCACCACTTCTCCTTCCTGTGGGGTAGGAGGACATTCATTCCCTGGAACCCTCCAATGGATGGCATTTTTGCTACTCAAGGCGCCAGTCAGAACTAAGTTGTTTAATTGGGTCTCGGTGATGCGAGAGGGAACCCAGTTGCATTCGTATACCTGTTTTGCCATGAGGAAATCTACAAGACAAAGGTATTCCGGTTGGAGAACAGGTGTGATTGTAAACCGAAGATGCTCTTATATAGAACGGAGTTATCTACAATGATATCATCTGGCGGTTCATCAAGGGGATTAATGGATATATAGTTTGGGTTGTTCGCTCTGCTAAAAGTTAAACCGACCAGATCTAACAGTTGTGAATATGAAAGCAGAAACAGATCCCGTACGGATTCTTTCAAAACAATGGATCTACAGCTAGGGCAAAAAAGAAGTAAAAATATGAGGTTTGGCTCGCAGCAGGACAGCACAAGTTCGACAAGCAGGGAAATGAGTGGGATCTAAGGAGATGAGTACAGATTTATGGCGAATACTGAGAGTGACTACAAATCACAATATAAGTATCATAATCTGTTCACAAAAAACTTGCTATGGAGATGAACAACGAACAGCGGTAGGATAAGGATGACGAACCCTAGAACGGATTTAAAGCAAGAAGGGCAGGAGCCTTACCGGGATCCAAACGGATGCGGAGGGTCGCCGCGGTGCTCTGGTCCGGTCAGGTTGATGCAGCGGCCGGAGTTGAGGCAGTAGCTGACGGCGGCGGCGGAGCTCCGAAGACTGGGTCGCGAGGAAGACGAAGAAGGGGACGAAAGGGAGGAAAGGAAGATGGCCTTCAAGTCCTATTTATAAGGCGCGGCGCGCGTACCAGGCGTGCGAATCCGGGAGCTGGTGATTTCGGGAGCCCAGCCGTCGCCTTGATTATTGCGGATTTGTGCTGATGTCATATCGGTTTACAGCAGCAAGAGGAGACGACGAAACGGCGGTTCAACAGTTACTGGAAGACATTTGAAGACAGAAATTCTTATTAAGGATTGACATGAACCTGTTCAAATCAATCTGGGGCCTAATGTTGGGGATATTGCTATTTGGGCTAAACCGGCCTACAGGGCCCGGGTTAGCTCCGTCAGTGGACCCAAGATGTTAAAGCCCAAGGAGAAATAGAAGGGCCCAAGGCCTATAGTCGGTTTAGAGGTTTATGTCCGTAAACCGGCCTGAGGTAAACTTGCATTGTAAGTTAGGAATAGAGAGACCAACCCGGGCACGTTTATGAACCGGAGGTTGGGATTTTGTAGACCGACGGGCGTCACCCGTGTATATAAGGGGACGACCCGACGACGGTTTAGGGACAGAGAACAACAACTCGAGGTTTAGGCGAAGCTTATGGCTCCCTAGCCCTCCAAACACATCAATCCCATCACAACTAGACGTAGGCTCTTACCTTCATCGAAGGGGCCGAACTAGTATAACTCTGTGTCCTTGCGTCCGTTTTAACCCCTTCAAGTTAACCCGTTGCGATGGCTCCACGACTAAGTCCTTTTGCTAGGACATCTGCCGTGACAAATCCACGACACCGTACGTGCAAGAGTCGCGACTAAACAGGAGGCACGGTTGTAGGCTGAAGTGGTGGCTAGACAGAAGCAGGCCACCGAACAGAAGGAATGGATGAAGGCCAAATTCTGGAGAGGGAGAAGATCCAGGAAGACTTAGTAGTTAGTACATTGCCATATCGATGCCTATCCATATTAACCAATTGACCAACTTGGAATAATACTGACATGTCGACCCTCGTCCTTTTGTAGGGGTTACGGGCAATGTTGGCAATGATAATCAGAGGAAACCCTCCTCCTCCTCCAAAATCGTCGTGATTTGTCGACCATCGTCCTCCTCCTATGTTCTGAACTTGTTAAATAGTTGTTTCTTATGTATTATGTTTGTTGATGGATTGGGGTGAACTTGTGAACTATGTTGTCTTGAACTTGTCGGGAGCTAAGTTGTGAACTTGTTGCTATATACGACTTTAGTCCGACCGTCACTTTGAGTTATCTATATATATGTCACACCATGTACACTTGATTTGTTTTGTGATATTATGTCAACAATGTATATGTGTTGTTTGTCGATTGCAGAGACTTAGGACAAAAGAATCGGTTCAGTGTTGTACTGGCACTCTTTTCTGAGAACAACACTTGTGTTGCAAGGCTTTGCCGAGTACACATCTTTCCCGAGAACATAGGCACTCGGCAAGACATGCCACGTGCGAAAAACTGAGCACACATGAAGATGTCTGCCGAGTACATTATCGGGCCTGCTTGGCAAAAATTTACTACCTTGAAAAAAGTATTTTTGTAATTAGTTGTCGAGTACGTAATTATATAATCTTAGGAAACGTGGACGCTGTACGTCATGGATTGCGAATGGCCGTTCCACGTGGCTCGGTGATACGTCTCCAACGTATCTATAATTTTTTATTGTTCCATGCTATTACATTATGTATCATGGATGTTTTATATGCATTTATATGCTATTTTATATTATTTTTGGGACTAACCTATTAACCTAGTGCTCAATGCCAATTGCTGTTTTTTTCCTTATTATTGAGTTTGACAGAAAATCAATACCAAACAAAATAAAACTTTAAGATAATTTTTCTTGGATAATAAGACAACCATGAAGCTTCGGGAGGAGGCCAGAAGATCCATGAGGGGGCCACAAGCCTTGGGGTGCCAAATATTCCCCCTATACCAGACGGCACACCAAAAATACTTTTCCGCCACCGCAAGCTTCTGTTCCCGTGAGATCCCATCTTGGCGCTTTTTCCAGTACTCTGCTGGAGTGGGATTCGATCAGAAGGGCCTCTACACCAACCTTGTTGCCCTTTCGATGATGTGTGAGTAGTTTACCACAGACCTACGGGTTCATAGCTAGTAGCTAGATGGCTTCTTCTCTCTCTTTGATCTTCAATTCAATGTTCTCCTCGAGGTTCTCACTCATAGGGAAAAGCCTAACAGTAGCGCTGGTTTTGGCCTAGCAGTAGCGCGGGGTGCCGCGCTACTAATAAGGCGCTACAGCTAAAGGTTAGCAGTAGCATGGGTCTACACACGCTACTGCTATAAGTACTTAGTAGTAGCGAGTTTTTCGTAATGCGCTACTGGGAAGTACTAGCAGCGCGCCTCTGCGCCCGCGCTACTACTATTATTGCATATTATATTTCTTTTTCATTTTATGTCGTACTCATACACCATTATACAAGTTTTCATACAATAGCAATTTAGAGATTGTTTTTACATTATAATGAGTTATTACATCACTTGGTGAAAGAACTGTGGACTAGTTTCAAGTGGATAGATCCATCCACTTGAAACTAATCCGCGGTTCTTTCACCCAATGATATAATAAGTCATCATCATCGTCATCATATCATTAACAACTTATCATCATAATGCATCATTGTCATATAACACCTCCTCATGATTATCATTTTCATCAATGAGACAACATATAGCAAGTTGGTCATTAGTCATAATCACAACTCCTCATCATCATCAACTCTAACACATTGTAGCACATAATAACACATTGTACCCAGGACCTACTCCTCTCTCATAGGACCTACTACCCTCTCTTAGGTAAAATAGCATAAAACAAGATAGGCCCTGGATCTCCATTATGGAGAATGGAGATTATCCTATCTCCAATTCTTGCGCTTCGCACAATGTTGCTTCCAAGTAGCTCCCTATTATTGACCATACATTTTTTCCAATCTTTGATTGTCATGTCTCCATAGGTTTGAGAAATCCGGAATGAACAACAGTCACTAGTAGAAAACGAGGCTTTAATCCCGGTTTGTAAGGGCCTTTAGTGCCGGTTCTGGAACCGGCACTAAAGGGTGGAGACTAAAGCCCCCCTAGTCCCGGTTCAACACGAACCGCCACTAAAGGCCCACCACGTGGCATGAGCCCGCGCTGTCGTAACACCAACCGGTACTAAAGGTTTTTTTTTTATTTTTTGGAAAGAATTTTTTATTTTTTCCCCGATTTTCAATTTTCTGAATTATTTGATGATTTAGTCCCTAATCACCCCTCATAACTGCTCAAGTGTGGATCACTCATTCCAAATCGTCTAACTTCCCGGCCGGTAACCCATCCTCTCTCTACTTCAGCCTGAGCACGCTTAACTTCCGAGTTCTATTCCCCCTAGTTTCCAAGTCTACACTTGTTGTTTTCCTGACAATAGTAAGTTGTCAATCCTATTAACCCTCAGGAGTTTAGCTTGAGCATGAAGTCACACGTTTCACCGTTTGAGTTTGAAACTATTATTCTAAAAAACAATAATTATTTAGTAACACTAATATTTCTTGAATAAGTAGTTTGACCATAGTTTGACCAGATTTGATCAAAATTAAAAAAACTAAAATAATTATTTAGTAACCCTAATATTCTGGAATAATTATTTAGTAACACTAATATTTCTTGAATAACTAGTTTGACCACAGTTTGACCAAAAATTAAAAAATAAATTGAGCATGTCTTTTTTTCCTTTTACAACTTGAGGATTCTAAAAATTTGCAAAACGGCCTACTGCGGTCAAAATCAGATGCAGATTTTTGTGGTGAACGTTTTGATATATTATACATTTTTTCTACGTCGTATGCAAAAGATATGGTCGTTTTACTTTTTCATCACACTTTTTTGCAAAACATGTCCAAAATAAAGATTTTTATATTTCCTAACTAGTAGATGTAGTAACATAACTACATCTCGAAGGATTTTAATTTTTGAAGTTTTTATCATTTTCTTTTGTTTTTTTAACTGAAAAGGTGATAAGGGGGGGGGGTAGAGTTTGAAAATTGCCCTTCAGTCCCGGTTTGTGTCTCTAACCGGGAGTTAAACCCCTTTAGTCCGAGTTTGTGACACAAACCGGGATTATATGTTAGACATTTAGACCCAGTTTGTGTCACGAACCGGTACTAAAGGTTCGCCACGAACCGGTACTAAAGAGAGTCGCCCGCCTAGCCATTGTGTAATCGGCACTAATGGTCACATTAATGCCAGTTGAGTTACAAACCGGGACTAATGAGCTTCACATTAGGCCCTTTTTCTACTAGTGAGTGATACGTAGGATGACCTGGACGTAAGCTCATAACATCAAGGCGACCTTTCAGAAACATCAGATGGGGCACACAATCGTTCAGGATTTTCTGTTGAAAAACATAGTAATAACTTTGTAGTTAGCAATGTAGTTGAGTTTTAGAAAAATTTATGCAAAAGATGCACGGATGTCGTAATTGTAAAAAAATCTTACCATGACATCTCCATGGATGTTACCGTAGTTCAACACGTGCACTAGTGACATGTATTGACCATAATGTGCAGGAGTTTGATAATAGATATTGTAATTCTCAAGATCATTAATAAAAGAGATCAGATTATTTTTCTCCTGATAAGTTAATTCTGAGCCATCGGTGTAGTAGGTTCTGTCTACCATCTTCCACACATTCTTTGTAGAATGAAAATAAGCTATCAATGAAAATAAGCTGTCAACTCTTTTGAAATAAATAATATAAATTACTTAATAACTATGTTTGAGAAACTCACATAGCGGTAGAATTGGAAGCGTATCAACAAGGACCCAAATGTCCATATTGTCTTCGCCGATGTCAGGATCACCAAGATCCATGATGACAAGCATACCCTGATGAAAATTATACGCCTGGCAAAGTGCTTCCCAATTCTGGCAACCAAAATGGGTTACGCTCTCAGAATTATATAGATTTACATCAAAATCCATACCATGATGGGTCCTTAGGTGAATTATCTTTGTTTTTGTACTTACATGATCTTCAAAATCCATCCTCTCCAAGACATAGTGTCTTGCATGGCATGGGAGAAGCTAGTCGAATTGTAAAAGACGAAAATTACACATTGAAGAAGCAGAAGTCGTGCTTAATTACGAAAAAAACACTTGTCGCCGTTGCATGTTGTTTCAACATCGAAGGTGTCCTGGAGCTTAATGTTGAAGCACCGACCTTCTACCAGGTGAGGCCTGTCGCAAAGACCCTGGTCGTCGCCGCACCAGTCGCACTCCACCGGGAGACTTTCATTGTCCCACGACGACATGGACGATATTTCCTATGTTCATAATTCAAATATTAAACTTGTACAATTAAATATATATATATATATATATATATATATATATATATATATATATATATATATACTACAAAAACTAAATTAGATTATTATTATTCATCAAGGGTTGACTATCGGTTTGTCGAGCCTTTTCTGACATTTGCGACCGTCGGTGATGGTCATTACTCCTCCTTCCCCTAGTGCATAACAAAGGTGTAGCACAAGGAGAAGAAGGAGAAACGACCCCCACGACAACAGTTGGGATTCTTCCTCCTCTCTCATATATGGTGGACACACTCCCTCACTGATTTTTCGACCATCGGTGATGGTCGTTATTCCTCCTTCCCCTAGTGCATAACAAAGGTCTAGCACAAGGAGAAGAAGGAAAAACGCCCCCCACGACAACAATCGGGATTCTTCTTCTCTCGTATATGGTGTAGACTATCTGCCTCAATCATTTGTTGACTGTCATGTATGGAGCCTCAACAGACATAAAGTTAACCCGAAATGTCATTTAATTATCTTTCTAGAAAATTCAGGCCACTCGATATTTCCTACAAATTCTAGCACAAGTCATGTCAAAATTCACGGAAAAATCCGGCATGAACTTTGCTAAAAAAGGACATATCGAGCGCCTGAAATTTGCCAGAACGGAAATTAATCAACACTCTGGCAAAACATAGGTCACTCGAGGTGTTACCTGCAAACATGGCTGGTCACTTGGGCAAGCACATATCCTATTTGAGCAACACAAGATATACATGTTTACATCTACATCATATGAGCATTCAAACTTGATGGTCATTGCATTTCAATGGTTGAAAATATGAACAAAAACATTGCAAAATATCTTATAGGACTCATATTGACATGGAGATTTGGTTGGTCTCACCTCGAGGTCGGAGGGGGTCGGTGACGGGGATGACGGCAGGGATGATGGGGGGCTCCTTGATTTCTGCAAAAACAAAATATAAACAAAAACTTTATTATCCTCATCTTAGGCCTTAGTGAAACCCTATAAGCTATCAACTAATCAAATGCATATGTCTTGCATAGTGCTCTCTAATTTGAGCATTCAAAATAGGAGTAGTTCTCCAATGTGAGCTTCCAATAAGCAAAACTAAATCATAAAATAAATTAGTATTCAAATTAGGATGCATTCAATAAGCAAAACTAAATCATCTCTTTCGTCCGTACATCGTCGAATATTATCACTAATACATCTCGAATAGTATCATACATATAACGTCACTAATATAGATAAAACCGTAGCGAACGACGGGTATCGGCGCGGGCGGTGGACACCCAAAGAGAAGGAATCATCGCAGGATTATAGATCAAGTGAGATCCCTGAAGAACCTGCCAGGTATTGTCAAATCTTCCCTCCAACACAACCATGTACCCACGGACGTGCTCGTCCTCCTCGTTGACACGGTGACGTACCACCTCTGCGGGGGTGAAAGCCTCCGCATCGTCACGGGCCCATGCGACCGCCACCAAAGAAGGTTCGGGTCAACGACGGGCTGGCTCCTCACCAAGCTGCGACCCCGGAAGGTATCACCTCCCAGTACCAGCCCGATGGAGAGCCTAGTTCCGGACATGGCCCCTCTGATCAAGCAAGCCTCCTCCGCCGAGTCGACGACAAGGATGCGGAATAGGCATCGTCGTCGATGCGGGAATATTTTCTTTAACTAAAAAAACAACAACAAATGTGACATGTTCAAAATATGACATGTCCACTTTCAAATGAATCAACCTAGAATTCTGTTAAATACACCTAAAACACCTAAATTCTATTAACTACACCTAATTAAAAACCTACATTTTTAACATGGTTCGATCATAACTAGGGTTCATACTACATTATTCTAAGATTAAACACCTAAAATACCTAAATTATATTAACTACGCCTAATTAAAAACCTACATTTTGAACATGGTTTGATCATAACTAGCTAGGGTTCATACTACATTATTCTAAGATTAAACACCTAAGATCATAACCTACTACATTATTCTAAGATTTAACCTACATTTTTCAACTAGCTAGGGTTCAAAATAAACTAGGGAGGAGAAGCAAGGAGGGAGGAGGAGTACCTCTCGGTGGAGGACGGCCGGCGCAGGGGGCGGCGGGGGAGGAGGGACGGCGTGGTAGGGCGGCCGACGGGGGAGGAGTTCGGCGCGGGGGAGGGTGGCCAGCGGGGGAGGAGGGTCGGCGCGGGCAAGGGCGGCCGGCAGGGGAGGACCGGCATGGGGGACGGCGGCGGGGGCGAGTGAGAGTGTGAGGGGGAGAGTGAGGACTCGCGCGGGGGAGGAAAAAATGGGGGTATAAGGCACCCATAGCAGTAGCGCGGGGCAGGGAAGAGCGCCACTGCTAAGAGCAATAGCAGTAGCGCTGGTTGTAGACTGGCGCTACTACTAAACGTAGCCTGCTGGCAACGGTATGGCAGTTATAGTAGTAGCGCTTTTTACCTGGGCCGCGCTACTGCTACTTATATAGTATTAGCGTTATTTTATAAAACGCGCTACTGGTAGGTAGCAGCAGCACTTTTTTTAACCAACGCTACTGGTAAGCTTCTGTGTATAAGATTTTCCCTAGTAGTGTCTTGGAGACCTATTCCATGTAATCTTCTTTTGCGGTGCGTTTGTTGAGATCCGATGAATTGTGCATTTCTGATCAGATTATCTATGAATATTATATGAGTCTTTTCTGAACTCTTTGATGCATGATTAAGATAGCTTTGTGTTTCTCTCCGATTTATCGATTTGGTTTGGCCAACTAGATTGATTTTTCTTGCAATGGGAGAGGTGCTTTGTGATGGGTTCAATCTTGCGGGTGTCCTCACCCAGGGACACTAGGGGTAGCGAGGCACGTATTTGTATTGTTTCCATTAAGGGTAAAAGGATGGGGTTTTTACCATATAGATTGGATCTATCCCTCTACATCATGTCATCTTGCTTAAGGCACTACTCCGTTCTTATGAACTTAATACTCTAGATGCAGGTAGGAGTCGGTCTACTTGTCACGGACGTGATGCCTATATTCATGATCATTGCCTTGGATACCGTCATAACTTTGCGCTCTTCTATCAATTGCTCAACAGTAATTTGTTTACCCACCGTATGCTTTCTTTGAGAGAGAAGCCTCTAGTGAAACCTATGATCCCCGGGTCTATTTTCTAACATATATTTTCAGATCTGTAAACCAAAAACCTAAAAATACCTTGCTGCAATTTATTTATATTTACTATATTTTGCCTTTTACTTATCTTTTATATCTATCTCTATTAGATCTCACTCTTGCAAGTGACAGTGAAGGGATTGACAACCCCTTTTTTTGCATTGTGTGCAAGTGTTTGCTAATTTGTGCAGGTGCATATATTGGGGACTTGATTGTACCTCCTACTTGATTGATACCTTGGTTCTTAACTGAGTGAAATGCTTATCTCTACTTTGTTGCATCACCTTTTCCTCTTCAAGGAAAAAATCAATGCAAGCTCAATAAGTAGCACTCGTATTTGTGCGCTAGTGTGTGCCGAGAGTCGTACTCGGCTTAGAAGTCTTTTGCAGTGATCCGTGTTACCGTACTCGGCAAAGGAAAAAGTACAGTGATTTTTCCAGTACTGAACGTGAACCACCCATACTCATACCCTGGAGGATTTTATTGTAAGGATGCTAGATATGATAGAAAAGACCCCAAAAGTACTGCTAAGGCGCTTATGCACATCCACTGCTTATACACTATCGTTGGAACTTTTGCTACATCATCATGCTGCAGTGCAGCCATAGTGTCCCTCGGGCAGCGAATGCGACGGTAGAACCTGTAAGTGAGGCGCTCCAGGAAGGAGACCTCACTCTTGCTGGAGTGGACAATGTTCATCAATGCAGCATAAAGATGCTCAGCCTCCATCAACTTCTTGCACAGATCATCCACCTGATGGAGCAGGTACCCCAACGGATAGTAGTTAATATCCCTAATTTACACATTGCATTCAACAGCTACAGCATGGATAACCATCATACAAGCCGCTTGCTCAGCTTCATGGATAGTTGCTCCTGCAGCCTCATAGTACACGTGAGGAACCCTGTCTGCTGGACCAAGGTTAACCTAAACCCCCACGATGTACAGTCCATCAAGAGCAGGCCTCCAACAGAGAACTGGTGGGGCAAGACCAAGCACTACCAAAAATTGCTCCAGAAATTGCTTGGTTGGATATCAACAAACTCCATGCCTAGATTTGACAACACATATCACATTAGAAACAAAATAAAGAGAAACAAGCATAGCTACTATCCCTATACCAGAGAACATCTCCCTAGTCCTACTATACAATCTTTACTCGTACGCCCATGACCATACTCAAACCACTTTGCTAGGCCAGGGTATTATCAAGTTAGTTTGCTCATTTAACCCACTTTGTACCCTCACTCGTCCTGCTAAACTAGGTTTATACATGATTAACTAAATTGTTTAGGTATAACGAGGCTCTGATACCACTAAAAACTGTCACCACCCAAAGGTTTGGGAATATAAAAATGACAACTGCCGAGTCCTTACGAATTTAAGCAACTCGTAACCACCCAAGGCATGAGTAGAAAACATCATATCACCAGGGTACAAAGGATGCTCTAGTTTCATGCTATTCCTTACATAGTAGCTTATACCATCAAATAGTCAAACTACTAGTAGACTAGTGTAGCCTTCCACGTGCACAAGCATTCCTGTACGGCTGCAGATTATTCTCCCACTTTTTTCAATGATTAAATAAAAGAATCCTAATATAGCACCCTGGCCTAGGTGTTGATTATTCATCATGTCCCTCTAACTCCTCACCATGCCCACCTCCCGCACACACTGCGCACATCAGAGAGAAGAGAAGAAAAATAATAGTGAGTATGTTGGGACATACTCATCAAGAATATAAGTATGCAAGAATGAGCAGGTTACAAATTAAACACACATAAGATAGAGATCGTTTGGCCCCTATTACCGCACAGGACCAAAGAAATTTACCAACTAGCGCAAGCCTATAAAAATAACCATCGTAATCTCCACCAATGGTAATACCTATCTCCTGGAATCACAATGCCGAGTCCCCTATTCGTGTGAGGCATCTTCTATCTCACAGTAGTACCGACTAAATTAGCCGCGTACCGATATTTTCAGGCATCGACCGCCCCGGGCTTTATATACCATACTTACCATGATCACGACGATGTACGTTCTTAAATTACTTGAACATTATCATTTGATCAATCTGTCAAACATTCATCAATGGTTTGCGCCATTATAATTATTGCTAGCGCATCACTTATCTTCATGTGTAAACACATTAGTGCTACTGATCAATTAGTTTATCAACATATATTAAGAGTTCGGTTAAGACTAGCCACAATGGGTAGTAACATAGAGTAGTAACATGCCCATGTTACTACTCTATGTTACTACCTCTATAGTGGGGAGTAACATATGTGTAGTAACATGTAACACTTCATTTATTAAGCTATAGACTTATCTTGCATTGATACGTGTGATGTTACTCATACTAGTAGTAACTAGCTATGTTACTACATGTCTCTCTTTCTTCATATATGTGATGTCACTATCTATGTTATTTCCATTGTGGATAGTCTAAGAAAGAAGACTGGTATGCACAGTCTTGCCTTGACGTGGTTCCTGAGTTAAATATGAGCTCCAACCTAAGCATCCTACTAACTCACATCAGCCTATTATCCTATTATTTCATGCAACTTGCAGGTGCCAACAGTAGAGACATGGACAGCTATGTGTAGTACTGGGATGTAACAGCTCGTTCGATAGTACTTGGCCATGTGAAGTGAGACGTGCATAGCTTGATTTAGTTTTGGTACTATTCAAGATTATTAGTTTGAGACGTGCAACAGCTTGCATGCATGCTAGCTAGCCATGAGAAATATTTCTTTTCACAAGATATGTACTGTGCGACAGAATGGCTATTTACAGCCCACGGCCAATACACGAGAGCAGGACACTTGTTGCTGGTACCGCCTAAGCAAAGGTAGGTGGACTATATCGGTTTGACACAGGTCGGTTACTCAACCTTCTACACTACCCTACACTATTAGAATCGCACCCTACGCCGAGTGTGCAAGGAACACTCGGCAAAGGGTCTAAAACACTCGGCAAAGTCTTAACCGAGAGTTATACTCGGCAAAGGCTATCCAGTGTACACTTCTCAGGCAAACAGAAATTTGTCGAGATTTAGAACACGGGCACTTGGCAAACTCTTTGTCGAGTGTCAAACAGTGCCTCTCGGCAAAATAAAGTAACTCACAGACGGCAGACGGAGACGGAGGTTGCCACGTGGCGTCACTTTGGCGAGAGCCGCCCTCGGCAAAGCTAGCCAATAGGAGACGAACATGTGTCAAGCACCTGACATGTGGGTCCCGGAGAGTGAGCTGAGAACTAGCTTTGCCGAGAGCCACCCCCGGCAAAGAAAGTCAATAGGAAAGAGCCACGTGTCCAGCTCCTGACAGGCGGGTCCCGCAGCAGACGCCGAGAGCTGCCCTCGGCAAACATAGCCAATAGGAAAAGCCACGTGTCTAGCGCCTGATAGGTGGCTCCGACAGAATAGGCCGAGTGCCATCTTTGCCGAGAGCCACCCTCGGCAAAGGAAGCCAATAGGAAAAAGCCACGTGTCGACCATCTGACAGCTTGATCCCACAACATACGCGGAACGGTTTCTTTGTCGAGAGTCGCGCTCAGCAAAGCCAGCCAATAGGAAATAGACACGTGGATACCACCTGACAGTCGAGTCTGTAGTTTGCCGAGTGCCACTCTTGGCAAACCTTATACCTTTTTCCGAGACCATGTTGCGCTCGGTAAAGGTGTCGGGCTTTACAGGTTGGTACATTATTTCGAGAGTCCTCAAGGTTGTATGCTGCTCTAGTTCAAGAGTCTTTACCGAGAACCCTCTCGGCACAAGTTTTATTTCTGAGAGTCACTCAAGGTAAAGTTTTGTCCAACAGTCTTTTTTTTTCATCCCTGCAGCAAAATGTATACAACATTAGTATACAGTGCATCACACATAGAACATCTCACATATAAGCATCATTGCACAAAAATACAATAATTCTCAAGAACATATGTAACACCCCCAGTGTCATGTTACAGTAATCCCCTGTTAAAGGTGCCATGTCATCACATTACTGCTGCTAATCTTCACTTGATCCAAATCACAATTCAAATTCAACCAATTTAAAGTCAAAAATTCTAATTTCTCAAACATGCAAACTAAAATGTTCAAAGTGTGGCAAATACTCCTTAACTAGTTATGGTTGTGAACCAACATCTTTTCAAAGTGGTTTAATGCCCTAAAGTAATTAAAACAGCGGCTAAAACAATTATTTTAAATCCATTTTAAATAAGAATAATTGCAAACTATTTTATCAAAATGCCAAGTTATTTGTGGCAGTGACCTAACTACCAATACTAATTTTGGGGCTTAGAACATATTTTATAAAACCTAAAATAAAATAAAGCTAAATAGAAAACAGAAAGTTTTAATAAGAAAATGCAAAGGAGCAGTAAAAGGAAAAGAAGCCCTCCCTCTTGTTTCCCTGGACCTTCACCCACCAGCCGGCCCATCCCATCCAGCCCACTCCCCGCACCGGTCCTCCTCCCCTCCCTATTCCTCTGTTCCGGGTCGCAACAGGGGCTAGTCCCAGTCAAACATCCTCGCCGGCGGTGAACCCCGCGAGAGGATAAGTCCGCCACGCCCCGACTCCTCTATCCCCGCTCCACTCCCCCTGGCGTCCCCATTCATTCCCCCTCCTCGTGCCGCTTTCGCTCTCCAGATCCACCGCGCCACCGCACCGCCGCCATGACCGTCGAAGTCGACGAGCTCTCCGCCGTCCCCGTCACCTAGGACCGTGCCAGGGCCTTCGCCGCCCTCCGCCTCGTCGTCTTCAACTACGAGCCGAGCCGAGGAGCACCACTACGCCGCCCCGACCCTACTTCCTCGTCGGACGCCGCCTCCCTCGTCGTCGTCTCCGGCCACCCCGAGCCCCGTCGAGTCCGGCCGCCTCTGCTGCTCCTAAGCGATCACAGGGCCCCCTTGTGCCTGCTAGGTGAGCTCCTCCCGCAGCTCCTTCTTCCCGCTTCCGATTCCCCCTACCATAGGTCGCCGCGCCGCCCCGTCCAGCTGTCGCCGAGCTCGCGCTCCCGCGCGCCCCTCTAGCTGCTCCGCCTTCGCCAACCCGCGCCGACACGTAAACGCCGCTGCGCTCGCGAGCTCCCTGGCCGGCGCCCGGCCACACCAGACCGCGCATGCGCCCGCCTGCACCTTCTCCCCGCAGCCGCCTGGTCCCGCGCCGGCCAGCGCTCCCGCCACCACCGCAGCCGTCTGCCGTCGCCCGTGCGCAAGCACCGCCTCAGCCCCTGCCATATACCTTGTTGCCGTGCCCGCCTACAGCTGCGCGTGCCCCGCTCGCTAGTCGCCGCCTGGCTGCGCCCGCCTCCTTCGCCTGCTGCTCGCCCGACGCTGCTTGCCGTCCCGCGCGCGCCCGTGCGCCTGGCCGCGCTGCTTCTGCTGAAGCTCTTCCCTGCTCCTGCGCTAACTGCTGCTGCTTACTATACTACGAGTACTAGTTAGCTTTTCAATATCTACATTGACTAACCCCCTAGGCAGCCTCTAATCAGCGGTTAAACAACTACTAACTGGCCAAAAATAAATATGAGTAGAATGTACACTTGACAAACTTCATATTACTCCACTGGACCAAATTCATTTGATGCATGGTTTAAATCCTACAAAAATCACAAAATGCTATCTTCTCTTGACCCATTGTGTGTGCGTGTGTATGTTCTGTATGTTGTGGACGGCCGGCTCTCCGTTAGCTAATTTGTACTCCTACGGGTTAGTCTAATCAGTGGTTAGGTATAGTGCAAATGACAGGTGGACCCCCCCCTTTTAAATATCCACTTAAAAAAAAGAAAATGCAAGATATGTGACACCTGGGCCCCATCTACAGTTTTGACCAGTCAACAGTTGACTGTTGACTGTTGACTGCACTGTTGACTGGGTCAACTGGGACCCCCTGGACCCACATGCCATGCCGTGTACACTTCTGTGTACATAGTGTTGTGTGCACTCAGCAATTTTGCATTTATTTTCGAATTAATAATAATTTCAGAATAATGCTAAAACTTTAGAAATTTATAGAAATTAATCCGTAACTCGGATGAAAATGTTTTCTACATGAAAGTTGCTCAAACGACGACACGAATCCGAATACGCGGTCCGTTCATCTGTCAGATGTCTCTAACTATCTGAACATGAAACTTTCCCCCTCCGGTCATCTGTCTGACACACGTCCAGAACCGGGAAAACTTTCCCGGATGTTATCCTCCTTCGCCAGTGTCGCCTAGCGCTGCGTTAGAACATCTCTAGCACCGCTTATTGTCTTGTTATGCTTATGTTTGCGTGTATTTACTGTTTCTTCCCCCTCTTCTTCTCCGGTAGACCTCGAGACCGCTGCTGATGCCCTTGTGATCGACTACGTCGACGACGGCCCCTCCTTGCCAGAGCAACCAGGCAAGCCCCCCCCCCCCCTTTGATCATCCCGATATCGCCCATTCCATTCTCTCATGCTTGCATTAGATTTTGCTACTGTTATTGTTTGCTCCTATTCTGATGCATATCCTGCTTTTGTATCTGTTGCTGTACCTTACCTGCGTATCCTAAACTGCTTAGTATAGGTTGGTTAGTGATCGATCAGTGACCCCCACCTTGCCCTTGTTGCCCCTGCTTCATCATTGAAGACCCGATCAACGGGATCGAAGACCAGGCCCCGACACCGCACATCACTTTCCCCTTAGTTGCTCGACACTACTGAGTTACTATCGAGTACCGAGGGTGAACCTCTTCAGCACTTCTGATGTTAACCCTGTAGTGTAGTCATTCGGTCGTGGTCATCGAGGGTGATTTCCTCCTTAATCACTTTCGATACAACTCTGTCGTGCAACCCCTCAAGTGTGAACCTCGAGGGTGGTTCCTCTTACGTTCACCTTGATGTTTACATCGAGTGGGAATCCGACAAGGGTGATTCCTCAGGTTTTCCCCCTTGGTGTTAGACACACGGTTACTATGGTTACTATGACTTTGCACTGGACCCTGTTACTAAAGACGGGTTGGCCCTGAGGGGTACCCGCGCGAGCTTAATTGCGAGTGATGTGGAGTCGGGCGGACCTGGAAGGTGCCCGCGAGATAATCACGAGGCGTGGCCGGGCATTCCTCGCCCTTGCCGCAAGTCCTCGAGACGGGGCAACGGGGTCACATCTTTCGTGAGTCTTTGCTTGTTACCGTGCGTTCCTAATCCACTACAATTTGGATATTTGATCCGAGGGGCCTCTGGCCTGATAGCACTAACCATCATGTGGGCATAGTATGGGCGTTCTGCGTCGTATGCATCAGCCGAAGCTTAATAGACGTCAGCGACTGAGTGGCGCGCGCCGGGTTGGACTGCGTAAGCGCCTGCCTTATTGAAGGAGGTAGCTAGGTCTGCTCACCGGCCACGTTCGCAACGTGCAGGAGTTCCTGGGGAGATGGCCCATGACCCCTGGGGGCATAGGTTTAGTCCGGCGTGCTAGCCTCTCTATTAAGCCTAGGTCGGGTTGTGGCGTATTGTTTGGCCGAGGCCGGGCATGACCCAGGAAAGGATGTCGGGCCGGAGTTAAGCGAGCGTGGTGGGTAAGTTGGTGCACCCCTGCAGGGAAGAAAACATCTATCGATAGCCTGTCCTACGGTAACAGACACTTGGAGTTGTATCCCGATCGATACAACTAGAACTGGATACTTGTGATGAGAACTGGATGGTGATGAGGATTTGATTGTGATGATAACTGGATAGTATGGCTCTGAGATTTCTTTCTCGTAGGGAGTCGAGAAAGGATCTCCGACCGAGGTTGATAACACTTCTACTACTTTACCTTATGCTATTCTACTCCCTCCTGTTGCTGCAAGATGGTGGGTTCCAGAAGATGCTAGTCTTCGATAGGACTAGGCCTTCTCTCTATTCTGGCATTTCTGCAGCCCAGTCCACATATACAGCCTTCCTTTGATAATGATGCATTTGTAGTGTAGATCCTTGCTTGCGAGTACTTTGGATGAGTACTCACGGTTACTTTGCTTCCCTTTTTCCCCCTTTCTTCTTCTTTCCGGTTGATGCAACCAGATGTCGGAGCCCAGGAACCAGATGCCACCGCCGATGCCTACTACTACGTGAAGACCGCCGACGACCAGGAGTAGTTAGGAGGCTCCCAGGCAGGAGGCCTTGCCTTTTCGATCGTTGCTGCTTTTGTGCTAGCCTTTTTAAGGCAAACTTGTCTAACTCATGTCTGTACTTAGATATTGTTGCTTCCGCCGACTCTTGTGTTTTCGAGCTTATGTATTCGAGCCCTCGAGGCCCCTGGCTTGTAATATCAAGCTTGTATTATTTTAATTTGTGTCTAGAGTTGTGTTGTGATATCTTCCCGTGAGTCCTTGATCTTGATCGTACACATTTGCATGTATGATTAGTGTACGATTGAATTGAGGGCGTCACAACATACCACATAAAAGCAATAGTGCATAAAAGGTGCAATAGTTGTCAATCACACTCGACTATGACAAGTTAACAAGTCGCATGATGCAATAGTTCTAAAGCACACACAAGGAAGAGTTTCAAACACAACATAACATGAAATTCACGCGGTTTTGCAGATCGGAGTGGGAACATCAACATCAGAAGGCGGCATTCCGTTTGCTTCCCCAACTTCACCAACTTGAGGTGGAACTACCGAAAAATTGTTCGACCCTTGTGATGGATTGACCCAAACATGAATGCATATGGTAATGCCAAAAATGGCGATAGAAATAGTTCCAACGAAACTCATAATGTTCCACTCTGGCATCGTTGGCATCTCTAGCACTGGTTTGCCCTGCATGGAATAAAGATTGGTCCCATACATTGTAAAGACTTCACCAGATCATCTTGTGCCTTCAGCTTAGCCCGGTCTTCATCTCGTTCTTTCTCGGTATCATTCGGCCGGGTCTACAATATGGCAATGCAAATGTCATTCATGGTGAAATGCAAACATGCAGGATCATGAAGGATGAATGAAGAATCACTGACCTGAATTTCCTCAATAATGGCCACGGTATGTGGTACATGACGCTCTATGGTCAGATTAGAGCTAGTACTCATAGCACGGAGCGTGTTGACTCTCGGAAGGGAGGTTATGACAGAATCGACGTCCGCCATCCGGCCATTTGGTCTACTGCCTGCCGCGGCAATGGCTACAAGAGGGTCAAACAGCACCACGTGAGGATCAGCCTCTTGCCCGTACGTCTCCTTTAATTTTTTGGTGTAGTTCTGCCCATCTGACCGGGCTTTAGAGCCGATCCAGTCCCTCTCTGGGTGTCTATCCACTTCTTGTCAGATATTTTGTAATCATCTGGCAATTATATGAGCAAAGTATTCTGTTGCCTAGCTAGAAATTTACAGAAACGTCTCCTTCCTGGCTACAGAAGCATACGGGACTAATATACAGGTTGACCTTTACTAAGCAATGAACAATGCCACACCCATGCGAAAAAACAAATCAGCAAGTAAACTTCAGATACTTCTGTATATAATTGAGAAGACAATTAAGGGAGCTTTCGGTTTCTCACTGCTCCTGTAACTCCGCTCCCGGAGCGGACGAGATTGCAGCTTATTTTGACGGAGCTGGCAAAACCAAGCTCCACAACTCCTCGGAGCGGATCGATTCCGAACACGGCCTAAGTTTCCAATACATGCATGGGTTTCTAGATCACGTTAGGCAGAACAAAACCTCAAATTCACAAGGTAATAGGGAGTTTACCAGCTCCCTCCCAATTACAAACCATTTTAACTTGTCCGCAATGCGCTATTATTTGAATCCAAAAGCATCTTTTTGCAGTTTTAACAGGGCTAACTTGAGAAGTAAAATAAACGCGGACACTTAAAAAAATCTGCCGGGCAGGCAAATTCACATCTCTTACAACCCATACAATCTTCGGTTCTCGGCGCGGAAGCAATTTGCTTGGCCCTTTTTTTCATGGAAAAAGGAAATATCAATTTCTCCATTCATTGAACCCTAGTTCGGGACTGACGGGGCTCGAACCCGCAGCTTCCGCAAATTCAAAGCGCTTCGTAATCTTCAACCAGTTCTGCTTCAAAGTCTCCAAAATCTTGATCGAGAAGAGTAAGCATTGCCTGGTGAGGAAGAGCGGAAGCTCTTTTTTCTGCAGTACCTCGACGTGACATGAGCGTGAAAGAGGTTGTTTTTCGATCACTTACTTCGCTCGCCCTTTTTTGATCTAAAAATATAGAGAAAGTTTCAAAAACAAAGAAAAAAAGTGAATCAATTTAGTGAATTTAATTTAGCGGATCTTTCTAAAAGGCGTGAATGCAAATAAAAAATGATCCCCGATACAGAAAAGATAAAAAGGGTTCAGGAATTGTTAAATTTAGATATAGGAGCCTAGAAGAAGAATAAGACCAAAGGGATGGATATTAAATGATAGGAAGTGCTAGGAAGTGAAATAGAATGAAATAGAGCCATCTAAAATAAATAACTAAAGAATCACAATTTTGATTTAGTAAAATCCATCGAAATTGTCCAGAGTTTTATATGTTGTTTTCATTGCAAAATGATGGGCGGGAATTACAGAGGAACTTTAAACTAGATATGTTTATAGTTCTATAATTCTATTCAATATGATGAAAAAATTAGTGTGTATATAGATTACTTTGATTTTGTATTATACTACTCCCTCCGATCCAAAAATATGTCGTGGCTTTAGTTATACTTAGTCTACCCCACCTTAGTTTTCTTTCGTCCTCCGCAACTGTCCATATTGTTTCTGATACTCACATGACTGTACTAATAATAATATGATACCACGATCTGATCATGCACCAAGCTCCAAATAGACTCGGGTGGCCATAAGGGAAACATACAGGCATTCAGATGTTGGCATGAATTGTCGAGTACAGGCTTTGGAACTCCAGGTCCTTCAAACCAAGTAGTAACTCATGAAGTGCACACCACAAATACGTAGGAAATTACAGATGACGACTACAACTACCAAAAAACAGTGGAAAAATTAAACGAGCTAAGTTGTTGGAAACGAGATCTATCAAGGGTACGACATTCTCTTCCTAACACCAACTGGGACCTCAAAGAACGATAGGAGAAACATTGGCATACTCGTGAGCACCGAATTAATCAGGATTAATCGGCCTCCGTATGACATGAGCTTACCCTTCCAGCAGCTCAGTTTCTTCTCAAATCGGTCCTCGATGCACTTCCACTTTCTGTTTGTTAGCCTACGATGGTGGATTGGAATCCCCAGGTAGGAGAAGGGTAGCTCTCCCAACTCACACCCAAACAATTGCCTATAAGCATCATGTTCATCTTTGGCCCTACCAAAACAGAACAGCTCGCTCTTATGAAAGTTAATCTTTAACCCGGACAATTGTTCAAAAAGGCATAACACAAGCTTCATATTTCTAGCCTTGGCCAAGTCATGCTCCATGAAGATAATTGTATCATCAGCGTACTGAAGGATGGATACACCTCCATCGATAAGATGAGGTACCAATCCACCTACTTGACCATTTTCCTTAGCCCTTCATATCAAGATTGCTAACATGTCCACCACAATGTTAAACAAGATAGGGGACACCGGATCTCCTTGTCTGAGGCCTTTATGTGTCTGGAAGTAATGACCTATGTCATCATTAACTTTAATTCCCACACTACCTTTTTGCGTAAATGATTCAACCTGTCGGCGCCAGGCTTCATCAAAACCTTTCATACGCAATGACTGTTGGAGGAATGGCCATTTGACCTTATCGTACGCTTTCTCGAAATCCACCTTAAAAATTACTCCATCTAATTTTTCGGAATGGATTTCATGGAGTGTTTCATGCAGGACGACCACCCCTTCAAGGATATTTCTGTCCGGCATGAAAGCGGTTTGGGACTGCTGCACCACAAAATGCGCAATCTGTGTGAGTCTGTTAGTCCCGACCTTGGTGAAAATTTTGAA
Organism: Aegilops umbellulata; assembly: GCA_032464435.1. Lineage (NCBI taxonomy): Eukaryota > Viridiplantae > Streptophyta > Magnoliopsida > Poales > Poaceae > Aegilops > Aegilops umbellulata. The sequence continues at coordinate 354,997,829 of CP136059.1, read as the reverse complement.
ACTAACATTGAGGAGACAGATCGGCCTGAATTGCTCAATTCTCACCGCATCCGTCTTCTTAGGAAGCAGTGTGATAGTCCCAAAATTCAAGTGAAATAATTGAAGCTGTCCAGAGAACAGATCATGGAACATGGGTAGTAAATCCCCCTTAATAATGTGCCAGCACTTTTTATAGAACTCCGCCGGGAATCCATCCGGTCCGGGAGCCTTATTGTTTTTCATCTGTGCAATAGCATAAAAAACCTCCTTCTCCGAAAACGGGGCAACCAAAATATCATTATCAGCATATCTGAGGCACGTCCTCAGTCCTGGACTCATCGAGGGACACACAATTATCCTCCGGAGGTCCAAATAACTTCTTATAATAGTCGGTAATGTATGTTTTTAGGTTATCCTGACCTAAAATAGTGCCCTCGTCTTGCTCAAGCTGAAAGATACGCTTCTTCTGTGCTTGCCATTAGCTATCAAATGGAAGAACTGAGTGTTCGCGTCCCCTTGGACCACTTTGCGGACTTTAGCACGCAAAGCCCACTTCAATTCTTCTTCGCGAAGCAGTTCTTTCAACCTCTTCTCCGCCTCATTTTTAACCTGAAGCTGAGCAGGCGACAAGATATTGGCTTCGGCCTGTATGTCCAGGGTCTGTATAAGAGTAAGGAGTCTATCCTTTTCAATCTTATACACACCACTGAGGCGCTTAGCCCAACCCCGTAAGAAACTTCTTAAATGTCTAATCTTATTCTGCCAACGCTCTATCGCATTCTTGCCTCCTACACCTCTATCCCATTCCCTGGCGATCAAGTCCAAGAACCCCTCAGGTTCAAACCAAGACATCTCGAAGGAGAAGGTATTCTTGTTACCCACATGGTTCGGCTCCCCTGAGTCCACGAACAATAATGGGGTGTGATCAGATATTCCCCTCGAAAGAGCTTGCACCGTAACCAGAGGGAACTTTTGTTCCCACTCCACGCTCGCAAGTACTCGATCAAGTTTTTCATAGGTTGGGTTTGGTAGAGCATTATCCCAGGTGAACTTTCTACCAGAAAGCTCTATCTCTCTCAGATCCAAGCTTTCAATAATGGTATTGAACATAAACGACCATCTGCCGTCAAAGTTGTCATTGTTCTTCTCCTTTCTCCTCCTGATGATATTGAAATCACCTCCAATTAAAATTGGAAGCTGTTCTCACCCACAGATTCGAACAAGGTCCGCCAAAAACTCCGCTTTAAGCTCGTGATGTGCGGCACCATAAACCGCCACCAAAGCCCAGTTAAAACCATCTACCCTAGACCTGACTCGAAACTTCACCGCGAAGTCTCCCATCACGACACTTCGGACTTCAAGCGAATCGCATCTCACACCTAGTAAGATACCACCCGATCTTCCTCGCGGAGGGAGGCAATGCCAATCGAAATCAATACCACCCACAAGAGAAGAGAGAAACTGGGGCGCAAAGTTATCTCTACCCGTCTCCGATAGAGCAACAAAATCTAACCTCTCCTCTAGAGCTGCCTCAGCTAGGAATCTTCTTTTAGCCAAGTCCTTCAGACCTCAGCTATTCCAAAAAATTCCTCTCATAGTTCATCATGGAATTTTTTAGTAATACGAATCCTAGCACTCCTACGAACTGCGGAATCGGGATAGATCTTCCGTTTCCACTTACGCTTAGGTTTACTAGGCTCAGTCACCCGGTCCTCATAACCGGGTTCACATATATTACTAGCCTCATTCTCTAGGGGCACATCATCTTCCTCAGAGTCATGATTGGGGGGTGCTAGATTCGCACACAGATTATCGAGCACTCTAACCCCTAACGCATCAATCTCATCATCATTCATTGGTTTAACTGCTGCAAGATTACGAATAGCCTCTAAGGCACGTTCCGCCTCCAAATCTAATAGATCATTCACCGAATTAGTAATCTCACTATCCGTAGCACCTAGTGAAACTCCTAATTGGTTTGCATTATTTATAATCTCCTCATTAGAAAAATGCAATAAGGAATTGGATAAGTTGACGGACATACCAGAAGATAAAGCAGCTTCCTGAAGCTTGGCCGCCCTCATAGCGCACCGCTGCTGCATATCATCCACCTCAGGGATGTCGAGGATGCGAGCACTCATCCGTCTCCCCGCGGAGATAGGGTCCGGGATCCCGCCAAACGCGACAACCTCCTCCCTAGTGAAACCTGGCATAGAGTCCCTCAAAGGGTCTACCGAGGTTACCAGAAAAGGCGTCGGCGGGCTCCCGACCCCCTTAGACGGGTGCCCCACACCAGGGACCCCGGCCATGGGTGAGAGCGAAGAGGGGACAACGGGGGCCACCTGCCCGCGCCCTCCTCCCACCCCAGCCGCCGGCTCAGACGGCTGAGCCATCGGCGAGGGAGAAGCAATCCTCCTGACGTCGGGGAAGAAGGAGGAGCCAGGGCCTCCTGCCCCAGCACCCCCCAACGCATCTGCTGTCTCAGTGGTTACCGCCACCATCGGAGTAGCAGGCGCCAAGGCCGCCTGCCTCGGGCTCCCACTCCCAGCACCGGCCGACCCCCTCGGGGCCGGCGTCACCGACGCCACCGAGGTCGGGATGGGGATGGGAGAAGATGGGGCCACCCGCCACGTGCGCCCGCAGTTTCCGACACCGGAGTCGCGTCCACGTGAGGCGCCAGGACAAGAGAAGCACCCTCCGGCCTCCTCACCGTAGCCCCGACCAAAGTCCTTGTCGGCCGTCCAGCCGACAAACACGCATCCCCCTCGAACTCCAACGAAGGGAGCGTGTGCTCAAGGTAATCATCAGAATCTACCCGGTCACTCCATAGTCCGGGAGGTGCCGAGGCTGGCTCAAAGGACCCAAAACGCAGAGTAGTCATGGGCACCGCTGGTGATGCTGCGGGCTCAACCCCGGTCCCATCCCCAGGCGACTGAGTAGCTGTGTGAGAACCGTTAGACCCCTCTCGCGTGGGCTCATCTGACGGTGACCCCTTGGCCCCCGCATTGCCATCTCTGTCGTGCATGTCAACATCGTTACCATTAACCGCATCAGCAAATAAATCAGTGTCCTCAAACTCGATCTCAACCGGGAACACCTCTCCCCTATAGGTCCAGTTTACCTTATCAGGCACGAACTCAATATCCAGAACACTCACTAAAATCCGGGCCACCCAATGGGCACGTGTGAAAGCCATATCCACTTTTTCTGTCTTTCCAACCATGATGCCCATACTAGCCACCACTCGAGCATCCTGCAGAGTCTTAGATGGATCCCCTACAAACCGCAACCAGACCTGCGTGAGCGGCTTTCCCTTAGGCTCAACCTGCTCCCACTCGTGGAACTCCAGGATACACTTAGTACCAGGGACTCTACACAAGCCAAAGCTCAACAATTTCTGTAAATCATCCACAGTAGGGAAATCAACCTTAAAAACCCTGTCCTCGATAGGCACCAATTCCCATCTAAAATCCCCGGGAGCCAGCTCATGAAGCCTCCTCACAATCTGTGCCTCAGTCACCGCGCCCTGGGTCGCTTTCACAATCCCGGTAGTCAAGTTCAGGGTATCATCCGGGACCTCTCTCGCCGCCGGGGACTCAAAGAACATGAGCTCAGCACAATAGACTCCATAGATATTCAGCGTCGGGGGCAAGTCACGCAACAACGGGCACTCCCCAGAGTCATGTGCAGGCTTGCCACATGACTCACGCAGCTAGGCCACACACTCAGCAACGAAGTGGCCCTTCTCACCACAACGGTAGAAAATCATCCTCTCCTTCTTACGCGCATATTTGGATGCCCTCTCGGCATCAGACCTGTCGGTAGTCTCATCCACCGTCCCAGCCTCAGGAACCTCAACACTGGCCAAGGCATTCAACACTGGATTTCTATCGATCGCGTTTCTTTTGTCAGGGTGATGAGCTTAAAAGAAAATATCGGCTGCTAAATGGGATATCATCTGTAGACCGAAAGACCAAGGGGGTCTAGGTATTGAGAATCTAGAAGTTAAGAATAAATGCCTTCTTAGCAAATGGCTGTGGAAGCTCTCTTCGGGGAATGATGCTATGTGGGCTCAAATCCTTCGCAGCAAGTACCTCCAGACAAAAACTCTGTCCCAGGTTACAGTCAGGCCGACCGATTTGCCTTTCTGGAAAGGCCTGATGAAAGTCAAACAGTCCTTATTTAATAGGACGAAGTTTGTTATTGGAAACGGCTCGAGTACACGTTTCTGGGAGGATACTTGGCTCGGCGAGACACCCTTGGCCATCCAATATCCGTCTTTGTACTGCATTGTTCAACGACGTGAGGTATTCGCCGCATCGGTCTTTCAATCTACCCCCCTTAATATCCAGTTCCGACGAACGCTAGCGGGCAATCGTTGGGAAGAATAGCTCCGTCTAGTTAGGAGACTGATGGACGTCCAGCTTTCACAACAACCCGATGAATTACGCTGGAAATTGACTAAGTCTGGAGTATTCACGGTTAAATCAATGTATATTGATGTTATTAATTCGAACTCTATTCCTACGTCTAAGCATGTTTGAGATGTCAAAGTTCCTTTGAAAATAAAAGTGTTTATGTGGTTTGTCCATAAACAAGTTATTTTAACTAAGGACAACTTGATAAAGCGTAATTGGACAGGACCTACTAGGTGTAGTTTCTGCGATCGGGATGAGACTATCAAACACCTCTTTTTTGATTGCCCATTGGCCTAGGTACTTTGGCAGACAGTCCACATTGCTTTTAATATCAATCCACCGAATTCTGTTAATGCGTTATTTGGGACGTGGCTTAATGGGATTGAGCCTGGCTTAGCGAGACATATTCGGGTTGGAGTTTGTGCTTTGCTGTGGACTATCTGGACTTGCAGAAATGATTTAGTCTTTAACAGAATATCATGTATACATTTTTTGCAGGTTATATTCCGAACTACGGCACTGATCTGTTCGTGGTCGCTACTCACCCAGACGGAGGCCAAGGAGCATTTGGTTACTGGGTCTTTCTGCTGGGAGATGGTAGCTCGGGATATCTTCAACCGGTTTGGATGGCGGTCATGTAATAGGATAGGTATTTAGTTTCCCTATCTAGTTTCAGCCGGCCGGTTGTGGCATCTTGTCTTGGCTAGTTGGTGTTTCTAGCCTTTATTTGGCTCTGTGTGAGCTTTCTGTACTTTTTTATTACTTTTGGAGACCTTTGGAACCATGTTGGTACTTCTTTATTTGGTTAATAAGAAGGTCGTATGCATCTTTCAGATGCAGAGCCCGGGGAATCCCCTTTTCGAAAAAAAAGAAAAAGAAAAAAAAATCAAGGGTACGACATAACAGTTTATGAATTTCAAACCTCAGAACATACTGATAGATTTATAGTTGTTACAATCTCAATCTGGTAGAAACAACATGGAAAATAAATGAATTGGTCCTAGTAGAAACCAGGGACCAAATTTAATTTGATAGAAGTGAGGCTTGAATCATGGTTGACCGGCCCACTACCTCATGCCGTTAGTCAGTAAGATCCATGTTCCTTCAGTGGAAACAACATCCAGTTGATTAGATCATTAATTCAATGAACAAACAAGAAATAGTATAAGTCTCGAACTATATATGATATGTTATTCAAGATGAAAGCATACCCACCTACAATCTAGGAGAGGAGGTACAATACAACTGGGTACATGTACACCATACTATACAATACAATTGTGCTGATCATTTGACACCTCTCCTAAACTGACTGTTCAACCCAACTAGTTCAGTTTGCTTTTCAGGCATCCTGGAGCTAAGTTCGCTTCTATGAGCGCGCCCGAGCAACTTTGGGTTTCAGGATTTTCAGCTCCCTCTCCATTTACTTACAATAAGGAAAAAACATGAACAAGAGTGGTGCGAACGAGTGGTTCGGAGTATGGCTGTTACCGTTTTCTTCCCTTCTTTGGACTCCTTAGTATTGGATTGTCAATCTAAGTTTTAAGATCTCAGTGCAATTTTACTCGGAAACCATTTTTCTTTAATTTTTGAGGCATTTTGATTGAAAAAATGCGACCACCACAGTTTATTCGAACTGTTTTCCTACACCCCTAATTCCGTGGGACTTTTAGCTAGAGCAACTCCTTGAGAATTTTCCTTTCAAAATTGAGTTGAGATGCTTTCATACACTCCAATTCTAGGCTTTTTTAGCAAGAACAGAGTCCTCGGATTTTATTTTATTTTATTCTACGCGGCAACTACATCATGCAATCAATAAACCTGGCACGACAAGTTAATTAAAGAAAGATTGGAATACCCTTCCAAGAAAAGAAAAAAGAAGAGGAACAGAAAAGAAAGCGTGCTGTTTTGTTTGATGTGTTCTCGATCAGTAGCTGTATACTCTTCATAATTTCTGAAAACCTTGATGATGGTGTGTATATACATGACTGAGTAACAGAGTACATCCAGAAATTAGTGAAGTTTCACCACAAAGACGAACATTCAAGGATATACAGTATATACACATTACGACAGAAGCAAAGTATCAAACGACAATGCAGCAAGAACATACTCCTATTACCAGAATGGCAGCTGCAATGCACCAGGTCTGCTACTGCTTCTCATTGCAGGACAGTTGCCCAAAGGCGTCCCTGATGGCCGCTACGGCTGCCAGGTACTTGCTCCTCTGTTGAAGATACCTTCCTTCTCTCATTAATCGCTGTGCTGTGTCATCTAACTCGAGCAACCATTGCTGCTCTGAACGATCTTCGACAAACAACCGAGCAATGACCAAGGAGAAAGACTCCGGAGAATGCATCCTGCTGAGCTGCCTAGCCTTGTCTCCCATTAGTTTCCAGCTGAGCTTGTCTGAAAGCATTGTCACGTCCTTCAGGTGTCCTTCCACCTGCTGCATCAAGCTCCCCAGGTTACTTGAATCGGGCGACTCTCTGTCTTTCAGTACCTGGACTCTTGCGATGACATAGGGCTTTGTTCTGACGACCTCCAGGACACGGAACCGGTCACCGCCGACGCACGTCAGGAGGAAGCGGTCATCGACAAGCTTATCGCACTGAACGATATGGACCATGCATCCAACATCGGCCATCCTACTGTCTTTCCTGCTGGAGTAGATGATACCAAAGCTTTGGCCTTCCTGGAGTAGTAGTGTCTGCATCATGATGCGGTATCTAAACTCAACCGTCTGCAGCTGCAGCGTCTGGCCAGGGAAAACGACCGATTGGTACAGAAGTATGGGGATCTCAGCAGTCTGATGATCCTGATGGGACTGGACAACTTCGTCGACGCGGCCACACGGATTGGCTCTGCATTTCAGGACTGGTGAACTCTGAAGACGATTCTTGGTGGCGATTCTTGCTTGCGGTCTTGAGTGAGGTTTTGGCTGATAAAAATAAGACTTGGAGTTTGAGGGACTGAAGCTGCAACTGTCTGGCCTTGCTAAACCGGGTGGAGGTTGCAGAGTCTTAAAGGCCATGTACTTGAAGTCCTCTTTCAGTGATGAGCCTGTTAAGACATATCCAAAGACAAAGAAAGTGATGTGTTCAGTAACCCTCTGGCAGCAACTTGAGTGCCTTGTACCCAGTTATATGGCTACTGAGTAATCTTCAAATATCAACGATTAACGGAAGTCAATTTCAGATATTAAGCACCAAACAAAAATTAAATCGACACACTGAGAAAAATGTTAACACTGTCATAATATGTTTCCTGAAAAGGCATTAACACTCCCATAATTGTAGTGAAAAAGCTCTGTATCAGTTACCGGCGAGTTGGATAAAAGCTTCTACTGTCTCCAAAGAAAATCGGTCACTAGAGAGTACAATTGTACAAATACCAATCATCTGAAACAAAGTTTATGCTCATGATCCCGGCAGCTGTAAGCCTGTAACTAGAGTTCTAGACCAGCTTGTGATGGAACAGAGTCTGTGAAAGTCCCCCCTAGTAGTACTGTATTTCCTAACAGAAGATAAACGAAGAAAGAAAGAACTAATATAAACCCTGGCTTTCAGAGACGCAGTTCGTGGCACCAGTTTGACCAGAAGATCTGCTTGAGAAAGAACACCATGGGGGATGGATAAGACGAGGAAAAGCCGCCGGATCATATCTTCATATCACAGCCAACAAAGGGGAGGAAAAACGAGCCGTACAGGCGGAGAAGAAAGCGATCAACATGCAGGAAGAGCAAGGGATGCAGCGCCGCCGTTTACCTTGTTTGGGCTGCTTTCAGGAGAGCAGAGCAGCAGATCGGACTCGGCTCAGAGAGGATAGGGGGGACGGCCGGCAGAGGGGGGAAGAGGATAGAGTGATAGAGCCTGCCACTTATATCAACTCAATATGTTTATCGGATCTAACTAATCTTCTAGACCAGTGGGTGGTGGCCCCCACGCCGCACCTACCGCTGCCGCCTAGTCGAATTGTTATACTCCCTCGATTTCATAAGTCAAATCTCAGATAAAGTTTGTGAAGAAAAGATATTAAATTTAAAGCGCCAAACATGTATCATTAGATTTATCATAGAATATAGTTTTATATTTGTATTTTCAGTATTATATATACAAATAGTTTTCTTTATAACTTGATTAAATTTTGTAAAAATTATTTTTTAACAAAATCTATATGTACTACACTAGCAAACATGCCCGTGCGTTGCAACGGGAGAAAACAACACTCACACGCCATTACCAAGTGAGCATGGCTAAAGACCTTACCCTCATGCCCAGAGCATGGCTAAAGACCTCACCCTCATGCCTACCTGACATAATAAGCATGACTAATATACCTCATCCTCAGGTCCACATCCTCTATTTTAATATAACACCAGACACATGTTTCCGCTTGTCGTCTTTGTCGTCCTCGTCGCCGGTGGTTGTAGTGCCAGTTGTCGTCTTTGTCATCCTCGGCGCCGGTGGTCATAGTACCAGTTGTCACTAACCAAGGTTGGCCAGGTCCAATTGCTGAAGTGTTGAGCCGCCTTTGCGTTTACCATTTGGCCAGGTCACTGATTCCTTCCATATCCCTAGTTTAGTAAATTGAACTAAAGCAATGCATCAGGTAGGCATATTCCAAAAAGTTGCCAAGTTTTATTAATAGGTATGGATTAAAACAATGTAGCTACAGTACCTCACAGTTTAAAAAAAATCATGTTTTAATAAAATGTTTGCCTTTTCGAATTTAAAGTTCCAAAAATATTGGTGTTTTGAAAATGTTTGCAAATTCGAAAAAATAATCATAACAATACCTCCTAGTTTTAAAAAATTGTTTGTGTTTTAATAAATACTCAGGTTTCAAAATAAAATAAAAATAGAAACATTGTTATTTTTTGCAAATTTGAAAAATAATCACAATAGTACCTCCTAGTTTAAAATAATTGTTTGTGTTTAAAAACATACTCAGGTTTCCAAAAAAGAGAAATATTGTTCTTTTTAAAAAAAAGTTCGTGTTTAAATTTTTATTAACAACTTTACAAAATTTCCGCGTTCTAAACTATATTCAATTTTTCAAAAAAAAAATCCTCTCGCTATCTGCCGTAAATGTAAGCTTATTTTAAAGATTTGCGCTGCTAATTAACCAGAAATTCTTTTCTCTTCTAGTGGCTGGCGGTTTGATCGCTCCAGCCTTAGTGGCTGGGTTCGATTCCTCACGACGCACAATTTTTTTTTGGAATTTTTTTTACTGCTGGGTTGTTGGTACGCTAATGGGCTAAAACTCCCTTACGAGGAGAAGACCTGCAACATACGAAATTTATCTGGGTCCCACCGTAACCAAAAAATAGAAAAACAATCCTCCCTTTAATATTAGGTAAGAATAAAAATTTGTGGATAGACCACAGGTCGGGCGTTTAATCCCCATGAAACGCTAATTTTTTTTCGTGGGCTGCGACTGTAGTTGGGCCAGCTTACAGCGGACGATTCGGCCGTGTTTATAATTTATTTAACGTTTTTTGGGCCCATATATGTATCTGTACGAAGGAGGCCCAGCACCCAGCAACGTAAAATTGAGATCATCTTTTAGTACCACCTCGCCACCTCGTACGTGACCAAAACTAACCGTAAAAAAAAACTAATTACGGGACGAATCAAGAATATCACCTTGCTTTAATAGTAGGTATAGATATAGATATAGATTATGAAACGAAGGTAGTACTCATCCTGAGATGATTGAATCGATGCCGCCAAAGTGCCCATATCACCATTTTTTTATCATGTAGCACCCCAACGCAACAGACAACGCTTGTTATACATAACTTCAAGTAGGTAGCTAGCAGCAAGCGAACAACAGTGTGCCGCACGTTGTTTCCATCGTACAGCTAGCTAGCACGCCCTTCTCTTGTGGATAAGGAGGGGGATCTGGACCGGAGTGGAGTGTTGCACTTCTCTCCTCGTCGAGACATGATTCAGATAAGATTAGCAAGGCGGCATCACTTGTCGCACACACGCACACGCTTGATCCTTGTTAGCCATCGTGTGTGCGTGGCACTAACAAGAAACAGCTTGGGATTCTGCTGGCAGCAACTTCTGGGAGATTCAGAACGGCACTTCCTAGGCATCGACACGTAAAGGAACCAAATGTTTTTCTCGAATGATATGTGTTACACATGGGACGCGGCTCAGAAAAAAAAATCAAAATAAATACTAGAAAAATTCCAAAAATTTCAAAAAAATTTGGGTGGTAGATAATTTGACACGTGAGGTCCGTTCCAAATTTTAACTCATTTGAACATCTGAGCAGCTCTCGGCAAAAAGACAAAATCAGAGTATGTAAAAATGTTTACTGTTCACGCACTGTTCTGACCGGATTTCTCTTTTTTGCCGAGAGCTACTCAGATGTCCAAATAAGTTTACATTTGAAGCGGACCTCACGTGACAAATTATCTATCACACAAAAAAATTGGAATTTTTTAATCTTTCTAGTATTTATTTTGATTTTATTTCTGAGCCGGAGCAGATGAGACTAGGCACCGAATTGGATATCCGTTACGCATGTGGCATGAAGTAATTTTGTCCTCATGTTTTTTATAACTAAAGTTGCCGTCCGAAAAGAAAAGACAAATCTAGGATAGACGCAAATATTTATACATATGCATATACACTCATCATATGAACGCACGTGTGTCCCCTATGAGCATCTTCGGGAGACTGAGCCGGCACATCATTTTAAGATTGACGAAGTCGCCAAAAACGTCTTTGTGGTCGACGAAAACATCTCCTCCCACCAAATGCACATCGCTGAAATACCTTAAATAAATACAGAAAAATGCAAGCACTAAAGTCAAGTCTAGAACTTGAATTCGGATGGGCTGGGATATCACGGTCCTGCTAATCATCAAACCATAGATGGTTCACAGGCACCAAATGTGTTAAAGCATCTCCAACAAGTCTCATTTTCGTAGAAAGATGACACTTCCCATAAATATTCCCCCTAAACTTAGACGCCTCATTTGATACGTCATAGTATAAGAATTTTAGGAGATAAGATTCCTACAGAAAAAAATTCTCTAGATCCTTTTTGTTTGTGGGAGTGGATTCTTATTCTTATATAGAATTGGTTCCTGCTCTTCACATTTCAAAGGAAGAAAAATCATTAGCTCGGATGTAATTGGAAAAAAAATATCCTAGCCTACGAACCAAATGGCATATCTTTTTCTATATGATTTGACATTTTTTGTAACTTGAAATCCTATCATGCGAACCAAATGACATCACTTTTTCTATATGATTTGACATTTTTCATAACTTTTCTATTCCTATAAACCAAAGAGACCCGAATGAGATCGTTTTCGTCGGCATATGCAGCCATGTACCACGTTCTCGATGAAGCCAGAAGGTTGAGCACAATAGACTGTCTCATGTAAGTCGCCATGAAGGAAAGCATTCTTAATGTCCTGTTGATGGATGGGCTGAGAATTGAACGTGCCGATGCTTAAAACGACTCGAATGGTTGCAAGCTTGACCACCAGACTAAAGGTCTCATCATAATCCACTCCCTCTTGTTGTGTAAACACGCGAGCGAGCCATCTCATTGTGTACCGCGCCACGGACCCATCTGTGTTAAATTTGTGGCAAAAAAATCCACTTCCTAGTGAAGGCATTCACACCGGCTGGCCTAGGAACCAAAGACCAAGTCAAAATTTTAATCAAAGCATCAAATTATTCTATCATTGCTTGTCGTCAATGGGGATCTTTGAGAGCAGACCGGTAAGTAGAAGGGATAGGAGATGTGGGTGACGAGGAGTCAGCGACAACGATTAATCTACGGGGCATAAAATGTCCTTGTTTGGCGTCGGTGGACATATTGTGGGAGTTCCTGGGTGGCTCTACAGGAATTGCATGGCGAGGAAAACGTGACAAAGGAGTAGAGGGCAGGGAGGAAATCGAGGAAGATTGGGTGGGGTTGTGGCCAACGGATCAGTGCGGTCGGGCACGTCAACGGAGCACGATCTGGAGGCAGGCGATTTGGGCGTGGAAACAGAGGAATATCCCGACAAATCTAGGATAGGGGAGGAAAGCGTGTGGATCGAGGACGGGTTGGTCTCCTGTGCGGTCTGTCCACAGATAGAGCCACACGTGGACAAAGTCAGTAGCTGGGCGGATGGTGGGTGGTAGCTGATTGGTGCGGACATAGCTGGGGAACCAGGGTGGGGGCCGTACGAGATTGGGACGGCGGTTGGATCCGGGAGGATCGCGATAGGTGGGATAGGAGTTAGTTGATCCAGTGTGGGGGGAAGGTGTGTGGGGGATGGTGTGGGTGGGAAGGGAAACGTCGATTCATCAAAGATAACGTGTCGAGAGACAATCACCCGTCGCGAGAGTCAAAACTCCTATAGCCCTTATGTTCGAGAGGGTAGCCAAGAAAAACGCATGGAGTGGAACAAGGATATAATTTGTGGGCGGTGGTGGCATGTAAGTTGGGAAAATATAGGAAACCAAATACACAAAGGTGATCATACGAGGAGGAGTGTAGTGGAGTAGGTAGTATGGCGTAGCACCGATGATGCCATGAGAAGGACAACGTTAGAGGTGGGTGCCGGTGTGGAGAGCCTCTACCCAAAAGAGCATAGGGAGGTTTGCGTGTATAAGTAATGTGTGAATGACATCATTGGTACTACGGATCATAAGTTCTACTTTGCCATTTCTGGGCGAGGTGTGGCGCAAGAAAAGAGATAAGCGACACCGTTGGTAGAGAAAAATGTGTGGAGTGAAGAGTTGACAAACTCACCACCATTATCACATTCCATGCTCCATATAGTAACATTGTATTGCGTGTGAACAAAATACAAGAAACATGGTAGGGTGGTGGACGTGTCAGTTTTTGGGCGTAAAGGAAATGATCAAGAAAAATGACTATAGTCATCGAGAATAATAAGATAGTATTGAAAACTAGAAAAGCTTACAACCCGAGATGTCCACAAGTCGCGGTGAATTAAATCAAATGGTTCATAAGATTTGCTAAACGAGGAAGGAAAGGGGAGTCGGGGTTGGCGGCCTAATTGATGGGCGGTACATGGAGTATGTGGGGCTTTATTACATGATGAAAGGAAATCTCTAGCTAAGATAGAAAGAGATTGGGTGCTTGGGTGACCAAGCAGTCGATGCCACAAATCAGAAGTGGTGGTGGTGAGAACAGTGCGCCGTGCATGTTATCATCGTGCAAGGAGTAGACTCTGTAAGAGCTGGTGGACATCATGATGACTCTCCGAGTGTGAAGATCCTTCACAAGAAAGCCAAATGGGTAAAACTCAATTAAACAAGAATTGTCTTTTGTAAATTGACTAACCGGAATAAGGTTTTGAATAATGAATGGAGAGACTAGGAAATTGCATAGACGAAAATTATGAGGGGTAAGTATGGTAGAACCGTGAGCAGTACTAGGTTGATGATTCCCATTGCCAACAATAATAGTATAAGGATGAATCTTTAAAGAAGAATTTGACAAGGTAAGGTTACCAGGGTTTCCTGTCACAAGGGAAGAGGCACCGCTATCAAAGTACCACTCAGACGCATGGATCTGGTTGGGGATGTTGGAAATATGCCCTAGAGGCAATAATAAAAGGATTATTATTATATTTCCTTGTTCATGATAATTGTCTTTTATTCATGCTATAATTGTGTTATCCGGAAATCGTAATACATGTGTGAATACATACACACCAATATGTCCCTAGTAAGCCTCTAGTTGACTAGCTCGTTGATCAACAGATAGTCATGGTTTCCTGACTATGGACATTGGATGTCATTGATAATGAGATCACATCATTAGGAGAATGATGTGATGGACAAGACCCAATCCTAAGCATAGCACAAGATCGTATAGTTCGTTTGCTAGAGCTTTTCCAATGTCAAGTATCTTTTCCTTAGACCATGAGATCATGTAACTCCCGGATATCGTAGGAGTGCTTTGGGTGTACCAAACATCACAACGTAACTGGGTGACTATAAAGGTGTACTAGGGGTATCTCCGAAAGTGTCTGTTGGGTGACACGGATCGAGACTGGGATTTGTCACTCCGTATAACGGAGAGGTATCACTGGGTCCACTCGGTAATGCATCATCACAATGAGCTCAGTGTGATCAAAGTGTTTGATCACGGGATCATGCATTACGGTACGAGTAAAGTGACTTGCCGGTAACGAGATTGAACGAGGTATTGGGATACCGACGATCGAATCTCGGGCAAGTGAAATACCGATTGACAAAGGGAATTGTATACGGGGTTGCTTGAATCCTCGACATCGTGGTTCATCCGATGAGATCATCGAGGAGCATGTGGGAGCCAACACGGGTATCCAAATCCCGTTGTTGGTTATTGGCCAGAGAGCTATCTCGGTCATGTCTACGTGTCTCCCGAACCCGTAGGGTCTACACACTTAAGGTTCGGTGACGCTAGGGTTGTATAGAGATGAGTATGCAGTAATCCGAAAGTTGTTCGGAGTCCCGGATGAGATCCCGGACGTCACGAGGAGTTCCGGAATGGTCCGGAGGTAAAGAATTATATATAGGAAGTGCAGTTTCGGCCATCGGTAGAATTCGGGGTCATCGGTATTGTACCGGGACCACCGGATGGGTCCCGGGGGTCCACCGGGTGGGGCCACCCATCCCGGAGGGCCCCATGGGCTGAAGTGGGGAAGGGAACCAGCCCATAGTGGGCTGGTGCGCCCCCCTTGGGCCCCCCTGCGCCTAGGGTTGGAAACCCTAGGGTGGGGGGCGCCCCACTTGCCTTGGGGGGCACTCCACCCCCCTTGGCCGCCGCCCCCCAGGAGATCCAATCTCCCAGGGCCGGCGCCCCCCAGGGGGCCTATATAAAGGGGGGAGGGAGGGCAGCCGCACCCTGAAGTCTTGGCGCCTCCCTCTCCCCTGCTACACCTCTCCCTCTCGCAGAAGCTCGGCGAAGCCCTGCTGCGGTGACTGCTGCATCCACCACCACGCCGTCGTGCTGCTGGATCTTCATCAACCTCTCCTTCCCCCTTGCTGGATCAAGAAGGAGGAGATGTCACGCTAACCGTACGTGTGTTGAACGCGGAGGTGCCGTCCGTTCGGCGCTAGGATATCCGGTGATTTGGATCACGACGAGTACGACTCCCTCAACCCCGTTCTTTGAACGCTTCCGCTCGCGATCTACAAAGGTATGTAGATGCACTCCGATCACTCGTTGCTAGATGAACTCATAGATAGATCTTGGTGAAACCGTAGAACAATTTTATTTTCTGCAACGTTCCCCAACAGTGGTATCAGAGCCAGGTCTATGCGTAGTTCTCTTTGCACGAGTAGAACACAATTTGTTGTGGGCGTAGATGTTGTCAACTTTCTTGCCGCTACTAGTCTTATTTTGCTTCAGCGGTATTGTGGGATGAAGCGGCCCGGACCGACCTTACACGTACGCTTACGTGAGACAGGTTCCACGACTGACATGCACTAGTTGCATAAGGTGGCTAGAGGGTGTCTGTCTCTCCCACTTTAGTTGGAGCTGATTCGATGAAAAGGGTCCTTATGAAGGGTAAATAGAAGTTGACAAATCACGTTATGGATTTAATGTAGGTAAGAAAACGTTCTTTCTAGAACCCTATTGCAGCCACGTAAAACTTGCAACAACAATTAGAGGACATCTAACTTGTTTTTGCAGCAAGTGTTTTGTGATGTGATATGGCCAAAGTTGTGATGAATGATGA
The DNA here is from genome assembly GCA_032464435.1 of Aegilops umbellulata. Lineage (NCBI taxonomy): Eukaryota > Viridiplantae > Streptophyta > Magnoliopsida > Poales > Poaceae > Aegilops > Aegilops umbellulata. Next base: position 354,981,710 of record CP136059.1, on the reverse strand, counting down.
ATGATATATATGTGATGTATGAGATCATGTTCTTGTAATAGGAATCACGACTTGCACGTCGATGAGTATGACAACCGGCAGGAGCCATAGGAGTTGTCTTTATTTTTTTGTATGACCTGCGTGTCATTGAGAAACGCCATGTAAATTACTTTACTTTATTGTTAAACGTGTTAGCCGTAGTAGTAGAATTAATAGTTGGCGAGCAACTTTATGGAGACACGATGATGGAGATCATGGTGTCATGCCGGTGACAAGATGATCATGGAGCCCCAAGATGGAGATCAAAGGAGCTATATGATATTGGCCATATCATGTCACTATTATTTGATTGCATGTGATGTTTATCACGTTTTTGCATCTTTTTTACTTAGAACGACGGTAGTAAATAAGATGATCCCTCATAATAATTTCAAGAAAGTGTTCCCCCTAACTGTGCGCCGTTGCGACAGTTCGTTGTTTAGAAGCACCACGTGATGATCGGGTGTGATAGATTCCAACGTTCACATACAATGGGTGTAAGACAGATTTACACGTGCAAACACTTAGGTTAACTTGACGAGCCTAGCATGTACAGACATGGCCTCAGAACACAAGAGACCGAAAGGTCAAACATGAGTCGTATGAAAGATACGATCAACATGGAGATGTTCACCGATGATGACTAGTCCGTCTCACGTGATGATCGGACACGGCCTAGCCGAGTCGGATCATGTTTCACTTAGATGACTAGATGGATGTCTAATCTGAGTGGGAGTTCATTAAATAATTTGATTAGATGAACTTAATTATCATGAACTTAGTCTAAAAATCTTTGCATAAATGTCTTGTAGATTAAATGGCCAACGCTCATGTCAACATGAACTTCAACGCGTTCCTAGAGAAAACCAAGCTGAAAGATGATAGCAGCAACTATACGGACTGGGTCCGGAACCTGAGGATCATCCTCATAGCTGCCAGGAAACAATATGTCCTAGAAGCACCGCTAGGTGAAGCACCCATCCAAGAGAACCAAGACGTTATGAACGCTTGGCAGCAACGTGCTGATGATTACTCCCTCGTTCAGTGCGGCATGCTTTACAGCTTAGAACCGGGGCTCCAAAAGCGTTTTGAGCAACACGGAGCATATGAGATGTTCGAAGAGCTGAAAATGGTTTTCCAAGCTCATGCCCGGGTCGAGAGATATGAAGTATCCGACAAGTTCTACAGTTGTAAAATGGAGGAAAATAGTTCTGTCAGTGAGCACATACTCAAGATGTCTGGGTTGCACAACCGCTTGTCCCAGCTGGACATTAACCTCCTAGACGAGGCGGTCATTGACAGAATCCTTCAGTCGCTCCCACCTAGCTACAAGAGCTTTGTGATGAACTACAATATGCAGGGGATGGAAAAGACCATTCCTGAAGTATTTTCAATGCTGAAATCAGCGGAGGTAGAAATCAAAAAGGAACATCAAGTGTTGATGGTCAATGAAACCACCAAGTTCAAGAAAGGCAAGGGTAAGAAGAACTTCAAGAAGGACGGCAAGGATGTTGCCGCACCCGGTAAGCCAGTTGCCGGGAAGAAGTCAAAGAATGGACCTAAGCCTAAGACTGAGTGCTTTTATTGCAAAGGGAATGGTCACTGGAAGCGGAACTGCCCCAAGTACTTAGCGGACAAGAAGGCCGGTAACACTAAAGGTATATGTGATATACATGTAATTGATGTGTACCTTACCAGTGCTCGTAGTAGCTCCTGGGTATTTGATACCGGTGTCGTTGCTCATATTTGTAACTCAAAGCAGGAGCTGCGGAATAAGCGGAGACTGGCGAAGGACGAGGTGACGATGCGCGTCGGGAATGGTTCCAAGGTCGATGTGATCGCCGTCGGCACGCTACCTCTACATTTACCTACAGGATTAGTTTTAAACCTCAATAATTGTTATTTAGTGCCAAGTTTGAGCATGAACATTGTATCCGGATCTCGTTTAATACGAGATGGCTACTCATTTAAATCCGAGAATAATGGTTGTTCTATTTATATGAGAGATATGTTTTATGGTCATGCTCCGATGGTCAATGGTTTATTCTTAATGAATCTCGAACGTGATGTTACACATATTCATAGTGTGAATACCAAAAGATGTAAAGTTGATAACGATAGTCCCACATACTTGTGGCACTGCCGCCTTGGTCACATTGGTGTCAAGCGCATGAAGAAGCTCCATGCTGATGGACTTTTAGAGTCTCTCGATTATGAATCATTTGACACATGCGAACCATGCCTCATGGGCAAAATGACCAAGACTCTGTTCTCCGGAACAATGGAGCGAGCAACCAACTTATTGGAAATCATACATACTGATGTGTGCGGTCCAATGAGCGTTGAGGATCGTGGAGGATATCGTTATGTTCTCACTCTCACTGATGACTTGAGTAGATATGGGTATGTCTACTTGATGAAACACAAGTCTGAGACCTTTGAAAAGTTCAAGGAATTTCAGAATGAGGTAGAGAATCAACGTGACCGAAAAATAAAGTTCTTACGATCAGATCGTGGAGGAGAATATTTAAGTCACCAATTTGGCACACACTTAAGGAAATGTGGAATCGTTTCACAACTCACGCCGCCTGGAACACCTCAACGTCCGAACGTCGTAATCGCACTCTATTGGATATGGTGCGATCTATGATGTCTCTTACTGATTTACCGCTATCATTTTGGGGATACGCTCTAGAGACAACTACATTCACTTTAAAAAGGGCACCGTCTAAATCCGTTGAGATGACACCGTATGAATTATGGTTTGGGAAGAAACCTAAGTGTCGTTTCTAAAAGTTTGAGGATGCGATGCTTATGTCAAGAAACTTCAACCTGAAAAGCTCGAACCCATGTCGGAAAAATGCGTCTTCATAGGATACCCTAAGGAAACCATTGGGTATACCTTCTACCTTAGATCCGAAGGCAAGATCTTTGTTGCCAAGAACGGATCCTTTCTAGAGAAAGAGTTTCTCTCGAAAGAAGTAAGTGGGAGGAAAGTAGAACTCGATGAAGTACTACCTCTTGAACCGGAAAGTAGTGCAGCTCAGGAAAATGTTCCTGTGGTGCCTACATCCACTGAAGAGGAAATTAATGATGATGACCAAGGTACTTCGAATCAAGTTGCTACTGAACTTCGTAGGTCCACAAGGACACGTTCCACACCAGAGTGGTATGGCAACCCTGTTCTGGAAATCATGTTGTTAGACAACGGTGAACCTTCGAACTATGAAGAAGCGATGGCGGGCCCAGATTCCAACAAATGGCTTGAAGCCATGCAATCCGAGATAGGATCCATGTATGAAAACAAAGTATGGACTTTGACAGACTTGCTCGATGATCGGCGAGCGATAGAAAACAAATGGATCTTTAAGAAGAAGACGGACGCGGATGGTAATGTTACCATCTATAAAGCTCGACTTGTCGCTAAGGGTTATCAGCAAGTTCAAGGGGTTGACTACGATGAGACTTTCTCTCCCGTAGCAAAGCTGAAGTCCGTCCGAATCATGTTAGCAATTGCCGCATACTATGATTATGAGATATGGCAAATGGACGTCAAAACGACATTCCTTAACGGTTATCTTAAGGAAGAACTGTATATGATGCAGCCGGAAGGTTTTGTCGACCCTAAGAATGCTAACAAGGTATGCAAGCTCCAGCGATCCATTTATGGGCTGGTGCAAGCATCTCGGAGTTGGAACATTTGCTTTGATGAGATAATCAAAGCGTTTGGGTTTATGCAGACTTATGGAGAAGCCTGCGTTTACAAGAAAGTGAGTGGGAGCTCTGTAGCATTTCTCATATTATATGTAGATGACATACTTTTGATGGGAAATAATATAGAACTTTTGGACAGCATTAAGGCCTACTTGAATAAGAGTTTTTCAATGAAGGACCTAGGAGAAGCTGCTTATATATTAGGCATCAAGATCTATAGAGATAGATCAAGACGCCTCATAGGTCTTTCACAAAGCACATACCTTGATAAGATGTTGAAGAAGTTCAATATGGATCAGTCTAAGAAGGGGTTCTTGCTTGTGTTGCAAGGTGTGAAATTGAGCTCAGCTCAATGTCCGACCACGGCAGAAGATATAGAAGAGATGAGTGTCATCCCCTATGCCTCAGCCATAGGGTCTATTATGTATGCCATGTTGTGTACCAGACCTGATGTAAACCTTGCCGTAAGTTTGGTAGGAAGGTACCAAAGTAATCCCGGCAAGGAACACTGAACAGCGGTCAAGAATATCTTGAAGTACCTGAAAAGGACTAAGGACATATTTCTCATTTATGGAGGTGACGAAGAGCTTGTCGTAAAGGGTTACGTCGACGCTAGCTTCAACACAGATCTGGATGACTCTAAGTCACAAACCGGATACGTGTATATGTTGAACGGTGGAGCAGTAAGCTGGTGCAGCTGCAAGCAGAGCATCGTGGCGGGATCTACATGTGAAGCGGAGTACATGGCAGCCTCGGAGGCAGCACATGAAGCAATTTGGGTGAAGGAGTTCATCACCGACCTAGGAGTCATACCCAATGCGTCGGGGCCGATCAAACTCTTCTGTGACAACACTGGAGCTATTGCACTTGCCAAGGAGCCCAGGTTTCACAAGAAGACCAGGCACATCAAGCGCCGCTTCAACTCCATTCGTGAAAATGTTCAAGATGGAGACATAGAAATTTGCAAAGTGCATACGGATCTGAATGTCACAGATCCGTTGACTAAACCTCTTCCGCGAGCAAAACATGATCAACACCAGAACTCTATGGGTGTTCGATTCATCACAATGTAACTAGATTATTGACTCTAGTGCAAGTGAGAGACTGTTGGAAATATGCCCTACAGGCAATAATAAAAGGATTATTATTATATTTCCTTGTTCATGATAATTGTCTTTTATTCATGCTATAATTGTGTTATCCGGAAATCGTAATACATGTGTGAATACATAGACACCAACATGTCCCTAGTAAGCCTCTAGTTGGCTAGCTCGTTGATCAACAGATAGTCATGGTTTCCTGACTATGGACATTGGATGTCATAGATAACGAGATCACATCATTAGGAGAATGATGTGATGGACAAGACCCAATCCTAAGCATAGCACAAGATCGTATAGTTCGTTTGCTAGAGCTTTTCCAATGTCAAGTATCTTTTCCTTAGACCATGAGATCGTGTAACTCCCGGATATCGTAGGAGTGCTTTGGGTGTACCAAACGTCACAACGTAACTGGGTGACTATAAACGTGTACCACGGGTATCTCTGAAAGTGTCTGTTGGGTGACATGGATCGAGACTGGGATTTGTCACTCCGTATAACGGAGAGGTATCACTGGGCCCACTCAGTAATGCATCATCATAATGAGCTCAATGTGATCAAAGTGTTTGATCACGGGATCATGCATTACGGTACGAGTAAAGTGACTTGCCGGTAACGAGATTGAACGAGGTATTGGGATACCGACGATCGAATCTCGGGCAAGTAAAATACCGATTGACAAAGGGAATTGTATACGGGGTTGCTTGAATCCTCGACATCGTGGTTCATCCGATGAGATCATCGAGGAGCATGTGGGAGCCAACATGGGTGTCCAGATCCCGCTGTTGGTTATTGGCCGGAGAGCTGTCTCGGTCATGTCTACGTGTCTCCCGAACCCGTAGGGTCTACACACTTAAGGTTCGGTGACGCTAGGGTTGTATAGAGATGAGTATGCAGTAATCCGAAAGTTGTTCGGAGTCCCGGATGAGATCCCGGACGTCACGAGGAGTTCTGGAATGGTCCAGAGGTAAAGAATTATCTATAGGAAGTGCAGTTTCGGCCATCGGTAGAATTCGGGGTCACTGGTATTGTACCGGGACCACCGGATGGGTCCCGGGGGTCCACCGGGTGGGGCCACCCATCCCGGAGGGCCCCATGGGCTGAAGTGGGGAAGGGAACCAGCCCATAGTGGGCTGGTGCGCCCCCCCTTGGGCCCCCCTACGCCTAGGGTTGGAAACCCTAGTGTGGGGGGGCGCCCCACTTGCCTTGGGGGGGCACTCCACCCCCCTTGGCCGCCGCCCCCAGGAGATCCAATCTCCCAGGGCCGGCGCCCCCCCAGGGGGCTTATATAAGCGGGGAGGGAGGGAAGCCGCACCCTGAAGTCTTGGCGCCTCCCTCTCCCCTGCTACACCTCTCCCTCTCGTAGAAGCTCGGCGAAACCCTGCTGCGATGACTGCTGCATCCACCACCACACCGTCGTGCTGCTGGAGCTTCATCAACCTCTCCTTCCCCCTTGCTGGATCAAGAAGGAGGATACGTCACGCTGACCGTACGTGTGTTGAATGCGGAGGTGCCGTCCGTTCGGCGCTAGGATCTCCGGTGATTTGGATCACGACGAGTATGACTCCCTCAACCCCGTTCTTTGAACGCTTCCACTCGCGATCTACAAAGGTGTGTAGATGCACTCCGATCACTCGTTGCTAGATGAACTCATAGATAGATCTTTTTGAAACCGTAGAAATTTTTTATTTTCTGCAACGTTCCCCAATAGGGGAAGCTTGCGTTTCTGCTGTGACCTACTTGGAGCATTCCCATGTACTGCCACGACGGCGAATAATATGGTGCTGGAGGTGGTGGAGACACTTGCATCAGGTAGGCATGAGATCCAGACCAAGGACGCCGGCGGCCCTGGGTGGGACCTATCAACATGGCAATGGGTACCCACAACCCGTAAAACCCCGATTAGGGTAAGGGTTGGGGAAATAGATACCCATGGGTTTATAAATAGGGAAAATTATACCTGACAAGGACATGTACCTAGGGTAGGGTCACAAGGCCTGACATCTCCACTCGACCAATAACATCTCCAGTCAAAGGAATCAAGGTCACTCGACCGTAACAAGAAACACTCGACGGACAGAAGACCTAAAGTCACTCTGCACAGCAACAGTCGGACATTAACTCCTAGACTTAATAGCCATTTATAGCACTTTATTATGGACATTACCAGTAACGTCCCCCTCTTGATGTACCTTAACTCCCTTGTAACGTGGCCTGGCTGCAGTCTTGGCGCACTCTATATAAGCCACCCCCCTCCTCAGGCACAAGGGTTCGCACCCCCTGTAACACACACGCATATAATTCAGTCGACCGCCTCCGGGCACCGAGACGTAGGGCTGTTACTTCCTCCGAGAAGGGCATGAACTTGTAAAACTTGTGTGTACAAGTTCTCCATAGCTAGGATCTTGCCTCTATATTCCTACCCCCATTCTACTGTCGGACTTAGAACCATGACAGTTGGCGCCCACCATGGGGCAGGTGTCTTAGCGACATGTTGGAGAAGTTGCAATTTTTCCGATCCCCATCAGCATGGTTTCGGGCGGAGGATTGGCCGAGGGCCGCGAGATCCGTCTCGGCGCGCTCGTGTTCGTCGCCGACGACTCCGCTTGGCTCCAAGAGGCTCCACTCCACGTCGAGGCGCTCCCCGTCCGCGGGGCAACGCACTTTCGCGCGTGCGTCCGCGGTGTCCTCCTGCGGCAGCCGTCGACCCAGTATCGGTCAGCTCCTGTGGCGTCTGCACTCCCTTCTGCCCACCAGCGCAAGCGTTCCGGTCGGTCGAGGCTCCAGCGATGGGTGAGGCACGCGGTGGCTCGCCAGTCGGCCATCCCCCAAGTCACGGCAATCGAGCCCGACGAAACCCTATAGGGCCTGTTCGACTGGCTCTGTTGAGACTGCATCCGAGTGCGACAGCAGTGACCCCGCGGCGGAAATCCTGATGGTCAACGGACCGCGCGGTCCACCAGGCTTCCCCTGCGACGACGATGGTGATGGCAGAGGCGATCCGTCGCGTGTCCATGAGTACCGCCCCGAGCCCCTCTCTTCGCAGCAGAGAGAAGAGCCGCGCCGCCGTAACATGGATGCACTCCACACTCTTATCGTTGGAGAAACCCCCGAGGCCCGGGCCTTGGAGGAGGCGCGCCTGGCCAACTTGGCTGAGCGCACTCGACTGGAGAACCTCCAGCACGCACTCGATGAGCGTGCTCGGCGCGAGTTCCTAAGTCCAGTCGACGACAACTTTTTCCGCCTCCAACCCAGGTATATTGAACTCCGATCCAGAATCTCACAGCTGCTGCCCGAATAGCAGAGTCGATTCAGCCTTCCCAGTCGGAGGCTGGTAGAGGTTTGATGCAGATCCGGGCTTTGCTCCGGGCGGCGGGGGAGCAGAACACAACAGTATCACAGTCTCGGAATAGGATTCATAGTAGATCTGTAATGACAAACACAGTTCAGTCGACCCATAGCCCAAGATCGCCTACAAGGCGTGAGGGACGTGGAGATCGACAGGATCAGTACAGAAACCGTGAGCAGTATGATCGTCGTCGAGTACCCATGCCTCCCCCAAGGAGTGGGTCATACGCGCTTCGGCAACACGATGACAGATGCCCTCACAGTGGTAGGCAAAGGATTCCAGTCGATCCCCAGGAGCCGGGCTTTGACGCGAGATCCATTCTCGTTCAAGGTCTGGTTGACAGGAACAGGGCACACAGAGATGGCCACGATAGAAATTATCCGACCGGCAACAGAGTGCATGTTTCAGGTCCCGAGTGTTTTAGCAGAGCCATCGGGGCCGCAGTGATTCCTCCCAACTTCAGGTTGGCGACTGGAGTCAGCAAGTTCACTGGTGAGTCCAAGCCTGACACTTGGCTTGAGGACTACCGAGTGGCTGTTCAGATCGGTGGCGGCAATGATGAAGTGGCCAGGAAGCACCTTCCTTTGATGTTGGAGGGCTCGGCTAGAGCGTGGTTGAATCAGTTGGCGCCAGGCAACATTTACGGTTGGGAAGAACTCGCACGAGTGTTTGTTAGGACATTTGAACGTACATGCAAACAGCCAGCAGAGCTAACAGAGCTACAATCTTGTGTGCAGAAGCCGAATGAAACCTTGAGGGATTATATCCAGAGATGGATCATGTTGCACCACACGGTGGAAAATGTGTCAGATCACCAAGTAGTTTGTTCCTTCAAGGAAGGTGTCAAGTATCGAGAGTTGAATCTGAAGTTTGATCGGACCGGAGATATGTCTCTGAGTCGAATGATGGAAATGGCCACCAAGTATGCCAATGGTGAAGAGGAGGATCGGCTCCGGAGTGGCAAGCACAAAATAGTCGCCCACGAAACCGGAGGAGGGAACTCCAGTCGAAAGCAGAAGCGCAAAGTCGAGCCAGCTGCTCCTGGAGAAGCCTTAGCCATGACTCAAGGAAAATTCATGGGGAAGCCCAAAGGGCCATGGAACCCCAAGAAAGTAAAAGATCAAGATGGAAATGATGTGTTGGATTTACCATGCCACATTCACACCAAAAAAGATGAGGAGGGTAATCTCATTTACCCGAAACATACCACTCGACAGTGTCGGCTCCTAATCCAGCAGTTCCGAGAGAAACAACCCAAAGAGAAGGAGAAAGAGTCGGACAAGGTTGATGATAAGGAAGAGGACGATGATGGTTACCCCCATGTCAATTCCACTCTGATGATTTTTGCTGATGTCGAGAGAAAAAGTCGACTGAAAGTCATCAACAGAGAAGTAAACATGGTCGCTTCGATGACACCCAGCTATTTGAAGTGGTCTCATACGGCCATTACATTCGATCAAGCCAACCACCCAGCGCACATAGCAACCCCTGGGAGGCAAGCGTTGGTGGTTGACCCAGTCATCGAAGGCACTCGGTTGACTAAGGTTCTGATGGATGGTGGTAGTGGCCTGAATTTACTGTATGCGGAGACCTTGAAGGGAATGGCGTTCCGATGTCCAGGGTCAGTGAAAGCAATATGAGTTTCCATGGAGTTATCCCTGGCAAGAAGGTTGACTCACTCGGCCAAATCGCCCTCGATGTGGTTTTCGGTGATTTCAAAAATTACCGCAAAGAAAAGTTGACGTTTGAAGTCGTGGATTTCCAGAGTGCTTATCACGCTATTCTTGGCAGGCCGGCTTATGCACATTTCATGGCTCGACCATGTTACGTGTACCTCAAATTGAAGATGTCTGGTCCCAAAGGAGTGATCACTATCACTCGCAATCGGGAGAAGGCAGAAGAATGTTTCCAGAAAGGCTCAAAGATCGCTGATGCACAAATGGTAGTAGTGGAATTACAGGAGTATCAGAAAAATGCAGGTCCGAGTGATCTGTTGCGAGCTAAGAAGCCTGCCACAGATTCAGCATTTCAATCGTCTGGTGAAACGAAGCCGATTCATATTCACCCGACCGATCCCAATGCTGTTCCGACTCACATTTCAACAACACTCGACTCCAAATAGGAAGAAGCGCTCATCCAGTTCCTCCGTGAGAACTGGGAAATATTTGCATGGAAACCTTCTGACATGCCAGGTGTTCCCAGGGGGCTGGCTGATCATCGTTTGCGAGTCGACCCAAAAGTGAAACCAGTCAAAGAACATCTTCGACGGTCCGCCGTTCAGAAGAGAAAAGCAATTGGTGAAGAAGTAGCTCCGCTCCTAGCAGCTGATTTTATCCGAGAGATTTACCACTCCGAGTGGCTAGCTAATGTTGTCATGGTCCCCAAGAAGGACGACTCACTTCGCATGTGCATTGATTCAAGCATATCAATCGGGCCTGCCCGAAAGATCACTTTCCTCTCTCCCGCATCGACCAGATAGTCGACTCGACTATGGGGTGCGAGCGCTTGTCCTTTTTGGACGCTTATTCCGGGTATCATTGGATCCGACTGTATGGACCCGATGAGATAAAAATAGCTTTCATCACTCCATTTGGGTGCTTATGTTATGTCACCATGCCATTCGACCTGAAGAACGCTGGAGCCACATTCATGAGGATTATTCAGAAGTGTTTACTCACTCAAATCAGTCGGAATGTGAAAGCATACATGGATGACATTGTGGCCAAGTCACGTAAAGGTTCAGACCTGCTAGCTTCACTTGCTGAAACTTTGGCCAACCTCAGAAGGTATGATATCAAGCTTAATCCATCAAAGTGCACCTTCGGAGTTCCAGGCGGAAAATTACTCGGTTTCCTCTTTTCCGAACGGGGGATCGACGCTAATCCAGTGAAAGTTGGCACCATTCTCCAAATGAAACGCCCCGTGCATGTGCACGATGTCCAGAAACTTACTGGTTGTTTGGCCGCCTTAAGTAGATTCATTTCTCGCCTCGGTGAAAAGGCATTGCCTCTTTACCGACTGATGAAGAAGTCTGATAAGTTCGAATGGACTCCTGAAGCTGATGCAGCGTTTGCAGAGCTCAAAGCCCTGCTTTCCACCCAGCCGGTGCTTGGTGCCCCAATCAGCAAAGAGCCTTTACTGCTTTACATTGCAGCCACTGGACAATTCGTCGGTACAGTACTTACGGTCGAGCGGGAAGAAGAAAGAAAAGCCTATAAAGTTCAGCGCCCAGTATATTATGTTTCTGAAGTGTTGACTCCATCAAAGCAAAGATATCCACATTATCAGAAGCTTGTTTATGGGATTTATATGACCACGAAGAAGGTTGCACATTATTTCTCTGACCACTCCATTACAGTCATCAGCGATGCTCCATTATTAGAGATTCTGAACAACAGAGATGCAACTGGTCGAGTGGCAAAGTGGGCGATTGAACTCCTTCCCTTGGATATCAAGTTTGAGGCAAAGAAAGCTATCAAGTCCCAAGCAATAGCAGATTTCCTCGCCGAGTGGATCGAACAGCAACTGCCGACTCAAGTCCACTCGGAGCACTGGACCATGTTCTTTGATGGCTCCAAGATGCTGAATGGTTCCGGTGCTGGGGTGGTACTGGTATTCCCCCGAGGAGACAAGCTCAGATATGTTCTCCAGATTCACTTTGATTCCTCCAATAACGAAGCGGAATATGAAGCACTCTTATATGGGTTACGTATGGCCATCTCACTCGGCGTCCGTCGCCTCATGGTCTACGGCGACTCTGATCTAGTAGTCAATCAGGTGATGAAGAAGTGGGACGTCAGAATCCCAGCTATGACTGGTTACTACAATGCGGTGAGGAAGTTGGAAAAGAAGTTCGAGGGGTTAGAGCTCCATCATATATCCTGACTGAAAAATCAAGCAACCGATGATTTGGCGAAGATAGGTTCAAAGAGGGAAGCCAGTCCCAGCAATAATTTTTTGGAACACATTCACACACCTTCCGTTCAAGAAGATCCTTTCACGGAAGAGCCCCCGCAGCCTAATAGTGCCACAGATCCGACTGAAGTCGAAGTCCCAGCCGTGGTCGACCTGATCATGGAGGTTTTGGTCATCACTCCCGACTGGACAGTGCCATATATTGTGTATATCCTTAGGAAGGAACTCCCAGAGGATGAAGAGGAGGCTCGACAGATCGTCCGTCGATCCAAAGACTTTATTGTGATAAGAGGACAGTTGTTCAAAGAAAGTGTGACTGGAGTCAGCCAGCAATGCATAACGCCAGAAGAAGGTCGAGTGATCCTCAACGACATCCACTCGGGGACCTGTGGTCACCATGCGTCCTCGCGGACCATTGTGGCCAAAGCATACCGAGCTGGATTTTATTGGCCACGAGCAAATGAAATGGTGAAAGATATAGTTGACAAATGTGAAGGCTGCCGGTTTTACTCCAATATGTCCCACAAGCCTGCGTCAGCCCTGAAGACCATTCCACTCGTCTGGCCCTTTGCTATTTGGGGATTAGATACGGTTGGACCCCTGAGGACTGGTAGGAGTGTCTTTACTCATGTGCTTGTAGCAGCCGATAAGTTTACCAAATGGATTGAAGCCAAGCCTATCAAGAACCTTGAAGCCAGTACTGCCGTCAGCTTCATCAGAGAATTGACATTCAGATATGGGGTTCCGCACAGCATCATCACTGACAACAGATCAAACTTCGATTCTGATGAGTTAGGAACTTTCTGCGCTTCCCAAGGCACACGAGTCGACTACGCTTCAGTTGCCCATCCCTAGTCGAATGGACAAGCAGAAAGAGCAAATGGCTTGATTCTCAAAGGACTGAAACCCCGACTGATGCGTTATCTCAAGCACGCAGCAGGCGCCTGGGTTGATGAACTTCCATCAGTCCTTTGGGGATTTAGGACAACTCCCAGTCGGTCGACTGGCCGAACTCCATTCTTCTTGGTCTATGGAGCTGAAGCTGTTCTACCGAGTGACTTGCTTCACAATGCACCCCGAGTCGAGCTTTTCACTGAAGATGAAGTAGAATAGGCCCGGCAGGACAGAGTCGATCTCCTATAGGAGGAAAGAGAGATGGCCTTAATCTGGTCGACCATTTATCAGCAAGACTTGCGTCGATTCCATGCTAGAAACGTGAGGGGTCGAGCCTTTCAAGAGGGAGACTTGGTTCTTCGAGTAGATCGGCAGAAACCACACAAGCTCGCCCCTGCTTGGGAAGGTCCCTTCATTGTCACCAGAGTTCTCCACAATGGAGCATATCATCTTTACAATGTCGAGCATAAGAAAGACGAGCCACGGGCTTGGAATGCGGAGCTGCTCCGCCCCTTTTATACTTAAGTACTCATTCGGATGAGATGTAATAAGAAATACCTTTGTAGTTTGTTTATCAAAGACAAGAGCTTTACAGTCTTCTTAAACGATTGTTGTTGCTATTGTTTGTGTCTGGAATCCCCTAGTGAGTGACTTTGCTGCGAATCCGTTTCGCCTAAGTTTGAAAATCCTACCGAGTGGTGAGAAAGCCTCTCACTCGGGGGCTTAGCCGCGAATCCGTTTTGCCTATGTTTGAAAAATCCTACCGAGTGGTGAGCAAGCCTCTCACTCGGGGGCTTAGCCGCGAATCCGTTTTGCCTAAGTTTGAAAAATCCTACCAAGTGGTGAGCAAGCCTCTCACTCAGGGGCTTAGCTGCAGTCTAGTGCTACTCGCCTAAGTTTGAAAAATCCTACCGAGTGGTGAGCAACCCTCCCACTCGGGGGCTTAGCTGCAGTCCAGTACTCGCCTAAGTTTCAAAAATCCTACCGAGTGGTGAGCAAGCCTCTCACTCGGGGGCTTAGCCGCGAATCCGTTTCGCCTAAGTTTTAAAATATCCTAGCGAGTGGTGAGCAAGCCTCTCACTCAGGGGCTTAGTCGCAAATCCATTTCGCCTAAGTTTGAAAAATCCTATCGAGTGGTGAGGAAGCCTCTCACTCGGGGGCTTAGCTGCAGTCCAGTACTCGCCTAAGTTTGAAAAATCCTATCGAGTGGTGAGCAAGCCTCTCACTCGGGGGCTTAGCTGCAGTCCAGTACTCGCCTAAGTTTGAAAAATCCTACCGAGTGGTGATCAACCCTCCCACTCAGGGGCTTAGCTGCAGTCCAGTACTCGCCTAAGCTTGAAAAATCCTACCGAGTGGTGAGCCACCCTCCCACTCGGGGGCTTAGCTGCAGTCCAGTACTCGCCTAAGTTTGAAAAATCCTACCGAGTGGTGAGAAACCCTCCCACTCGGGGGCTTAGCTGCAGTCCAGTACTTGCCTAAGTTTGAAAAATCCTACCGAGTGGTGAGCAACCCTCCCACTCGGGGGCTTAGCTGCAGTCCAATACTCGCCTAAGTTTGAAAAATCCTACCGAGTGGTGAGCAACCCTCCCACTCGAAGGCTTAGCTGCAGTCCAGTACTCGCCTAAGTTCGAAAAATCCTATCGAGTGGAGAGCAAGCCTCCCACTCGGGGGCTTAGCTGCAGTCCAGTACTCGCCTAAGTTTGAAGTCCATCCCTATCCGCAAGGACGACGAGGTGCAGGTCGACTGCAACCTTCTCCTTCGGAGCTGTGCCACAAATACAATGTGCACTCCATCCCTATCCGCAAGGACGATGAGGTGCAGGTCGACTGCAACCTTCTCCTTCGGAGCTGCGCCACAAATACAATGTGCACTCCATCCCTATCCGCAAGGATGACGAGGTGCAGGTCGACTGCAACCTTCTCCTCCAGAGCTGCGCCACAAGTACAACGTGCGCTCCATCCCTATCCGCAAGGACGACAAGGTGCAGGTGGACTGCAACCTTCTCCTTCTGAGCTGCGCCACAAGTACGACGTGTGCTCCACCCTTATCCGCAAAGATGACGAGGTGCGGGTCGACTGGAGCATCCACCTCAGAGCTGCATCTCAAGCACAAAGATTATTCCGTGTATAGAACAAATTCCACTCGAAGGCAAATGCAAGCATATTCAGAGATACATCAAGTTCAGATAAACCATAAAGTTCAAGAGCACGGATCAAAGTACTCAGGCATTCATCCTGAAGGAGTTTAACAGTTACAAAATCACTCGGCATTCCGAGGAAAATTTAAGGCAGGGCATAAAAGTTTGTGCACTCCGCGGGAGGAGGACTGGCAGGCTCGACGGATTCGTCCAGGTTGATCCCGTCAGCAATCCGAGTGGCGGCAGCGATGAAAGTCTCCATGGAAGACTGAAAGTCGTGCCTCTTGGTGTTAGCAACTTTAATCGCCGCCAGCTTCTCTTCCCGAGCTTCTCGACAGTGGACGCGAACCAGAGATAGAGCCACATCAGCGCCGCACCGGGCAAAAGACTTCTTCCATTCTTGAATTCGACTGGGAACTTCATTGAGCCGAGCCATCATAGACTCGAGGTCATTCTGAAGTGTTGCCATGGGCCAGAGAGCAGTGTCAATCCGCGACATCGCGACTTTCAGTCGGGCGAGATAATGAACAACACCAGTGATGCGGGATTCCAGTTGGAGCACATTCATGGCAGCTTCATCTTTCACTAGAGAGTTGATGGGGTCCAAGCTTGGTTCAATTCGCCAGGTCTCTTCCTCGAAGTCCCAGAAAAACTCTGCATACACAATTCAAGGGTAAGTCAATGATCATGTGACGAGTCGACAAGAATGAACCAGTCGGATCAGAGAAAACACCTTCAAGCATGACGAACAACTTCTTAGCAAGACTTTCCAGATAACTCTCCAGAGCGTTCCTCCTGCGGGCAATACCGTCCATCTTCTCGTTATAATTTTCCTTGTCCTTCTTCAGGCGAGTTGCTTCCTTATTGGCTTCGTAAAGGGCAGTTTTCAGCTTGGAGTTCTCTTCCTCCAATTTGCCGACTGAAGCCAACTTTTGTTCAGCGAGCGTGGTTTTCTCATCAGCTTTTTTCTGCGCGGCCGCCAGATCTTGATCCTTTTTCGGCAGAGCTTGGTTCAGTTTCTCTGAAAGAAATAATGTTGGTTTCAGAAAAAGCAGAATGAAATCCGGTTCAGGGATAACTCAGTCGACATGTCTTCCTTACCAGAGGCGTCATCCTTGGCTTTCTGCAGTTCTGTCTTGGCCAGCTCCAGATCAAGGTTGAGTTGAATCTGTTGCTTCTCCAGGTCAGCAAAACGAGCTCCAAGATCACAAGATTTCTGCAACCAAAGAACAAGACAGTCGACTGGTGAAAAGATTGGTTATTTCAGAGAAGTAAAAGGATAAAGCCAACAAATTCTAAGACTACTGTCGAATCAAACATCCAACAGTAGTCTCGGGGACTACACCCAGTGGGTGCACTTAGCGTGCCCCCACTGGTTCAGTTTACACTCGACAAGGCATGTCCAGCACGAGTACCCAGAAAAAAAAACAGAGTCTTCAGACCATAGTCGACTGCCAGCAGTCGACCACGGTCTCGGGGACTACACCCAGTGGGTGCACTCAGCATGCCCCCACTGGTTCAAGTTTACACTTGACATGGCCCGACCAGACCGAGTGAGGATATTCAAATTCCGATGCTCAGACCATAGTCGACTGCCCGTAGTCAATTATGGTCTACTACACCCAGTGGGTGCACTTAGCGTGCCCCCACTGGTCAAAAGATTCAATCGACAACAACAGTACCAGCTCAAAGTGCGAATCTGTTCATTGACAAATCAAAACACCCAGTGGGTGTACAGATGCAAGGCACAGACACACGCAAAGATTCTTGGAAAGAAAGTTTTCAGGTACCATATCCTAACAGAACAAGCCAGAAGAGTCATTCGACGGTCTACTAACCTGGACGTTACTCTGGAGAGCGGAGCTTGCATCATAAGCAGCTTGGCTGGCTTCCCGCACCATCTTCATCTTCTCCATCATAATGCCCGCCTCGCGTATAGCCTCTTTGGCAGCACCCACTTGGTCCTCTGGGACATGATGTGTAGCAAAAAGTGAAGGTGGATTGGTGGGAGCCTGTGCAGCTGACACAGAAGGCCGAGCACTCGACAGCAGAATAGAGAAGGAGACAGAAGTCTGATTGGCATCGCCGGCGTCCTGAACTACCGGTTCCGCCACCGGCGTCGACTGAAGCATCTTGCCAACGGACGTTTTTCCTGTTTCTCCTCCCCAAGGGCCTCTGTGGCTCGTCCTCATCGTCGTCGGGGAGGTCAATGACATTGAGAGCTGTAAAAAGATCAGTCGACAAAAAGTCATCACCCGATTGGATATTTCACAGTTCAATTGACAGAGCAAAGACAAAATCATGAAGATTTTACCTGGATTGGAGGTGACCACATCTTCCATTTCCTCATCCTCGTTCTTATAAGCAGAAGTCCCAGAGGTAGCAACACTGCCAGTTTCAAGATTCATTCGGTCAAACCAAGGGAAAAATAAGCAGCACAGAACATCGAGTAAAAGCGAAGGAAGAACACTCACGCAGAAGCAACAGGAACATCAATTTTGATTCTCGGCAGCTGATGACCCACAAGTATAGGGGATCTATCGTAGTCCTTTCGATAAGTAAGAGTGTCAAACCCAACGAGGAGCAGAAGGAAATGGTAAGCGGTTTTCAGCAAGGTATTCTCTGCAAGTACTGAAATAAGTGGTAACAGATAGTTTTGTGATAAGGTAAATTGTAACGAGTAACAAGTAACAAAAGTAAATAAAGTGCAGCAAGATGGCCCAATCCTTTTTGTAGAAAAGGACAAGCCGGAACAAACTCTTATAATAGGAAAAGCGCTCCTGAGGACACATGGGAATATCGTCAAGCTAGTTTTCATGACGTTCATATGATTCGCGTTCGGTACTTTGATAATTTGATAAGTGGGTGGCCCGGTGCTTGGGTGTTGTTCTTACTTGAACAAGCATCCCACTTATGATTAACCTCTATTGCAAGCATCTGCAACTACAATAAAAGTATTAAGGTAAACCTAACCATAGCATGAAACATATGGAGCCAAATCAGCCCCTTACGAAGCAACGCATAAACTAGGGTTTAAGGTTCTGTCACTCTAGCAACCCATCATATACTTATTACTTCCCAATGTCTTCCTCTAGGCCCAAATAATGGTGAAGTGTTATGTAGTCGACGTTCACATAACACCACTAGAGGCTAGACAACATAAATCTTATCAAAATATCAAACGAATACCAAATTCACATGACTACTAATAGCAAGACTTCTCCCTTGTCCTCAGGAACAAACGTAACTACTCACAAAGCATATTCATGTTCATAATCAGAGGGGTAATAATATGCATATAGGATCTGAACATATGATCTTCCACTAAATAAACCAACCAGCATCAACTACAAGGAGTAATTAACACTACTAGCAACCTACTAGCACCAATCCCGGACTTTGAGACAAGAATTGGATACAAGAGATGAACTAGGGTTTAGAGATGAGATGGTGCTGGTGAAGATGTTGATGGAGATTGCCCTCTCCCGATGAGAGGAGCGTTGGTGATGACGATGGTGATGATTTCCCCCTCCTGGAGGGAAGTATCTGAGGAAGCTATGTACCTTGGGTAGGGGCATGGACCTGTTCTAAGTGCCCTACCCAAGGACATCCCTAGAAGAAGTCACCTTTCAATTGACTTGGAGGTATCCCACTCGACGGATTCAAGACACTCGACCACGAAGCTATCACTCAACCACGAAGCCAACCACTCGACTGCTAGGAGATCTAAAGTCACTCCGCACGCAAACGGTCGGTCATTAAGTAGCTTTTATGGTCTTCATAGCACTTTATTAGGGGCGTTACCAGTAACGCCCAGCCTTAATGTACTTTAAACCCCGCATTACTGAGGACTGGAGGAGTCTGGCGAACTCTATATAAGCCACCCCCCTCCTCAGTATCAAGGGTTCGCACCCCTGTTACTCATACGCACATAATTCAATCGACTGCCTCCGGGTACCGAGACGTAGGGCTGTTACTTCCTCCGAGAAGGGCCTGAACTCGTAATCCTCGTGTGCTTACAACTCCTCCATAGCTAAGATCTAGCCTCTCCATACATACCCCCCTACATTACTGTCAGAGTTAGAACCACGACAGTTGGCGCCCACCTTGGGGCAGGAGTCTTAGCGCCTAGTTGGAGAAGTTGCGATTTTTCCGATCTCTTTGATCATGGTTTCGGGCGGAGCTTTGGTTGAGGGCCGCGAGATCCGTCTCAGCGCGCTCATGTTCATCGTCGATGACTCCGCTTGGCTCCAGGAGGCTCCACTCGACATCGACGCGCTCCCCGTCCGCGGGGCGATGCACTTTCGCGCATGCGTCCGAGGTGTCCTCCTGCGGCAGCCGTCGACCCAGTATCGGTCGGCTCCTGTGGCATCCCCCCGCCCTGTCTCTCACCGGCGCAAGCGCTCCGGTCGGTCGAGGCTTCAGAGTTGGGTGAGACATGCGGTGGCCCGCCAGTCGGCCACCCCACAAGTCACGGCGATTGAGCCCGACGAATCCCTCTACGGCCTGTTCGACCTGTCGACTGGCTCCGCAGAGACCACATCCGAATGCGACAGCAGTGACCTAGCGGCGGAGGATCTGGTGATCGATGGGCCATGCAGTCCTCCCGGTTTTCCCCGCACTGACGGAGGCGTAGATGGAGGCGACCCGTCGCATCCCCATGAGGAGTATCTCCCCGAGCCTCTCACATCGGTGCAGCGAGAGGAGCTTCGCCACCGGAACATGGATGCACTTCACACTCCTATCGTTGGAGAAACCCCCGAGGCCCGGGCCTTGGAGGACGCACGCTTGGCTAACTTGGCCGAGCGCACTCGACTGGAGAATCTCCAGCGAATACTCGATGAGCGAGCGCGTCAGCGGGTTCCAGAATCCAGTCGACGTCAGCTCTTTCCGCCCCCGCAGGTATAGCGAACTCCGATTCATAATTTGGCAGCTGCAGCCCGTATAGGAGAGTCAATTCAGCCCTCCCAGTCAGAGGCTGGTAGAGGCTTGTTGCAAATCAGAGCGTTGCTCCGGGCAGCGGGAGACCTGAATTCCGTCGTTTCTCAGTCACGGAACAAGATCCATAGTCGATCCGTTGCAGTGGATACAGTCCAGTCGGCTCACAGCCCAAGATCGCCCCTGAGGCGTGAGGGACGTGGAGACCGGCGTGATCAGCACAGAAGGAATGAGCAGTATGATCACCGATTCGATCGCGATGATCGACGTCGAGTGCCAACCCCTCCCCCGAGGAGTGGATCATATGTGCCTCGACAGCAGGATGACAGACACCTTCATAGTGTTGGGCGGAGAATTCCCGTCGACCCCAGGGAACCGGGCTTTGATGCGAGATCCATTCACGTTCAAGGTTTGGTTGACAGGAACAGAGCTCACCGAGAAGGCCACGATAGAGATGCGCCTACCAGTAGCAGAGTACATGTTTCAGGGCCAGAATGTTTTAGTCGAGCCATCAGAGCCGCTGTGATTCCTCCCAACTTCAGGTTGGCGACTGGAGTTAGTAAGTTCACCGGTGAGTCTAAGCCCGATACTTGGCTCGAAGACTACCGAGTGGCTGTCCAGATTGGCGGTGGCAATGATGAGGTGGCCATGAAACACCTGCCTCTCATGTTAGAAGGCTCGGCCAGAGCGTGGCTGAATCAGTTAGCACCCGACAGCATTTACACTTGGGAGGATCTCTCCCGAGTGTTTGTCACAACATTCGAAGGAACATGCAAGCGACTTGCAGGTCTTACGGAATTGCGGTCCTGCGTGCAGAAGCCGAATGAAACTCTAAGGGATTACAACCTGAGGTGGATCACGTTGCATCACACAGTTGAAAATGTACCAAATCATCAAGCAGTTTGTGCCTTTAAAGAAGGCGTTAAGTACAGAGAATTGAATCTGAAGTTCGGTCGAACCGTAGAAATGTCTCTGAATCGGATGATGGAGATTGCCACCAAATACGCTAATGGTGAAGATGAGGATCGACTCCGGAGTGGCAAGCATAAGTCAGTCGTCTAGGAAACCGGAGGAAATTCCAGTCGGAAACAGAAGCGGAAAGCCGAGCCAGCCGCTCTTGGGGAGGCCCTGGTCGTAACCCAAGGAAAGTTTAAGGGGAAACCCAAAGGGCCTTGGAACCCTAAGAAGGTTAAGATCAAGATGGAAACGATGTCCTGGATCTACCGTGTCACATTCACACCAAGAAAGATGAAGAGGGTAAACTCATTTACCCTAAGCATACCACTCGACAGTGTCGGCTCTTGATCCAGCAGTTCTAGGGTAAACAGTCCAAAGATAAAGAGAAAGAGTCAGATCAAGTGGAAGACAAGGAAGATAGTGATGAATACCCCCCAGGTTAATTCCACCTTGATGATATTTGCTGATGTCGAAAGCAAAAGTCGACTGAAAGTTATCAACCGTGAAGTAAATATGGTTGCTCCGGCAACACCCAGTTATCTGAAGTGGTCTCAGACTGCCATCACATTCGACCAGTCTGATCACCCCACGCACATTGCCACCCCTGGGAGGCAAGCTTTGGTGGTCGACCCAGTTGTCGAAGGCACTCGACTGACCAAAGTCCTGATGGATGGTGGCAGTGGTTTGAACATACTGTATGCGGAAACAATGAAAGGGATGGGCATTCCGATGTCCAGGCTCAGTACCAGCAACATGAGTTTCCATGGAGTCATTCCTGGGAAGAAAGCCGAGTCACTCGGCCAAATTGCTCTTGATGTGGTTTTCGGTGATTCCAAGAATTACCGCAAGGAAAAGTTAACATTCGAAGTTGTGGATTTCCAGAGTGCTTATCACGCTATTTTGGGCAGGCCAGCTTATGCACGCTTCATGGCTCGATCGTGCTACATGTATCTCAAATTGAAGATACCCGGTCCCAAAGGTGTGATCACTGTTACGGGCAATCGGAAGAAGGTAGAAGAGTGTTTTCAGAAAGGCTCAAAGATTGCTGATGCTCAGATGGCAGTGGTCGAGCTGCAAGAGTATCAGAAGACTGCTGATCCGAGTGAGTTGCTACGAGCCAAGAAGCCTGCTTCAGAATCAGCTTTTCAGTCGTCCAGTGAAACGAAGCCAGTTCACATTCACCCGACCGATCCCAATGCTGCTCCGACTCATATCTCAACGACACTCGACTCCAAATAGGAAGAAGCGCTCATCCAGTTCCTCCATGAGAAATGGGACATCTTCGCATGGAAACCTTCTGACATGCCTGGAGTTCCCAGGGGGCTGGCTGAGCACCGTCTACGAGTCGACCCAAAAGTTAAACCTGTCAAAGAACATCTCCGACGGTCCGCCGTCCAGAAGAGAAAGGCCATTGGCGAGGAGGTGGCTCGGCTCCTAGCAGCGGAGTTTATCCGAGAGATTTACCACTCCGAGTGGCTCGCCAATGTTGTCATGGTCCCCAAGAAGGACAAGTCACTTCGCATGTGCATTGACTTTAAACATATCAATCGGGCCTGCCCGAAAGATCATTTTCCTCTCCCTCGCATCGACCAAATAGTCGACTCGACCGAGGGGTGTGAGCGATTGTCTTTTCTAGAAGCCTACTCCGAGTACCATCAGATCCGTCTATATGGACCTGACGAGATCAAAACTGCTTTCATCACTCCATTCGGGTGCTTATGTTATGTCACCATGCCATTCGGCCTCAAGAATGCTGGAGCCACGTTCATGAGGATGATTCAGAAGTGTTTGCTCACTCAAATCAGTCGGAATGTGGAAGCATACATGGATGATATTGTGGTCAAGTCACGGAAGGGTTCTGACCTGCTGACTGACCTTGCTGAAACCTTTGCCAACCTCAGGGGGTTTGATATCAAGCTCAATCCGTCAAAGTGCACATTCGGAGTTCCAGGTGGAAAGTTACTCGGTTTTCTCATTTCTGAACG
The DNA here is from genome assembly GCA_032464435.1 of Aegilops umbellulata. Classification (NCBI taxonomy): domain Eukaryota; kingdom Viridiplantae; phylum Streptophyta; class Magnoliopsida; order Poales; family Poaceae; genus Aegilops; species Aegilops umbellulata. The sequence continues at coordinate 354,958,702 of CP136059.1, read as the reverse complement.
AGGAATCGACGCCAATCCTGAAAAGGTTGGGACTATACTTCGGATGAAGCGTCATGTGCGCGTGCACGATGTCCAGAAGCTTACAGGTTGCTTGGCCGCTTTAAGTCGATTCATCTCTCGTCTTGGTCAAAAGGCTTTGCCTCTTTACCGACTGATAAAGAAGTCAGACAAGTTCGAGTGGACTCCGGAAGCTGATGCAGCGTTTGTAGAGCTCAAAGCTCTGCTCTCCACCCAGCCGGTGCTTGCTGCCCCAATCGGCAAGGAGCCTTTGCTGCTTTACATTGCAGCCACAGGACAAGTTGTCAGTACAGTACTTACGGTCGAGCGGGAAGAAGAAGGAAAGGCCTTCAAAGTTCAGCGCCCAATATATTATGTTTCTGAAGTTTTGACTCCTTCGAAGCAAAGATATCCTCATTACCATAAGCTTGTATATGGGATTTATATGACCACGAAGAAAGTTGCACATTACTTCTCTGATCATTCCATTACAGTCGTCAGCGATGCTCCAGTGTCAGAGATTTTACACAACAGAGATGCAACTGGTCGAGTGGCAAAATGGGCGATTGAACTCCTTCCCCTAGATATCAAGTTTGAGGCAAAGAAAGCTATCAAGTCCCAAGCAATTACAGATTTCGTCGCCGAGTGGATTGAACAGCAACTTCCAACTCAAGTTCACTCGGAGCACTGGACCATGTCCTTCGATGGATCTAAGATGCTGAATGGTTCCGGTGCTGGGGTAGTATTGGTTTCCCACCGAGGAGATAAGCTCAGATATGTTCTCCAGATTCACTTCGATTCCTCCAATAACAAAGCAGAATATGAAGCACTTTTGTATGGGTTGCGCATGGCCATTTCACTCGGCATCCGTCGCCTCATGGTCTATGGCGACTCAGATTTGGTGGTTAATCAGGTGATGAAGGAGTGGGACGTCAGAAGTCCAGCTATGACTGGTTATTGCAATGAAGTGAGAAAGTTAGAGAAGAAATTCGAGGGGTTAGAGCTTCACCACATCCCCGACTGAAAAATCAAGCAGCTGATGATTTGGCAAAGATAGGCTCCAAGAGAGAAGCCATTCCCAGCAATGTGTTTTTGGAACACATCCACTCGCCGTCAGTCCAGGAGGATCCTTTTACAGATGAAGCCCCACAGCCAAAGAGTGCCACGGATCCGACTGAAGTCGAAATTCCAGCAGTGGTCGACCTGATCATGGAAGTCTTGGCAATCATCCCCGACTGGACGATACCGTACATCATGTATATCGTGAGGAAAGAACTCCCGGAGGACGAGGAAGAGGCTCGACAGATCGTCCGTCGATCCAAGGCCTTTACAGTCATAAAGGGACAGTTGTATAGAGAAAGCGCGACTGGAGTCAGTCAGAAGTGTATAACACCAGAAGAAGGTCAGATAATCCTTGATGATATCCACTCGGGGACCTGTGGTCACCATGCGTCCTCTTGGACCATTGTGGCTAAAGCATACCGAGCGGGATTTTACTGGCCAGGAGCAAATGAGATGGCAAAAGAAATAGTCGACAAGTGTGAAGGGTGCCAGTTCTACTCCAATATGTCGCACAAACCTGCATCAGCCCTGAAGACCATTCCAGTCGTCTGGCCTTTCGCTGTTTGGGGATTGGATATGGTTGGACCATTGAGAATGGGCAGGAGCGGTTTCACACATGTGCTTGGGGCAGTCGACAAGTTCACCAAATGGATTGAAGCTAAGCCTATCAAAAATCTCGATGTTTGCACTGCCATCAGTTTCATCAGGGAGTTAACATTCAGATATGGAGTCCCACATAGCATCATCACTGACAATGGATCGAACTTTGATTCAGACAAGTTCAGAGCTTTTTGCGCCTCTCAAGGCACGCGAGTCGACTACGCGTCGGTCGCCCACCCCCAGTCGAATGGACAAGCAGAAAGAGCAATTGGTCTGATTCTCAAAGGGCTAAAACCTCGGCTGATGCGTGATCTCAAGCACGCAGCAGGCGCGTGGGTCGACGAGCTTCCGTCAGTTCTGTGGGGATTGCGGACCACCCCGAATCGGTCGACTGGAAGAACCCCGTTCTTTCTGGTTTACGGAGCGGAGGCAGTCCTGCCGAGTGATCTACTTCACAATGCACCCCGAGTCGAGCTTTAAACCAAAGATGAAGCAGAACAAGCCCGGCAAGACAGAATCGACCTCCTGGAAGAAGAAAGAGAAATGGCTATGATCCGATCGACCATTTATCAGCAAGACTTACGTCGATTCCATGCCAAAAATGTGAAGAGTCGAGCCTTCCAAGAAGGAGATTTGGTCCTCCGAGTGGATCAACAGAAACCACACAAGCTCGCTCCCACTTGGGAAGGCCCCTTCATCGTCACCAGAGTCCTCCACAATGGAGCGTATCACCTTTACAATGTCGACCGCCAGATTGATGAGCCACGTGCTTGGAATGCGGAACTGCTCCGCCCCTTTTACACTTGAATTCTCACTCGGATGAGATGTAATAAGAAAAACTTCTGTAGTTTATTTATCAAAGACAAGAGTGTTACAATTTTTCCTGTAATTGATGTCGCTTTTGTTTGCGCGTGAAATCCCCCAGTGGGTGGCTTAGCTGCGAATCCGTTTCGCCTAAGTTTGTAAAAAAAAATCCTGCCGAGTGGCGAGCCAGCCTCCCACTCGGAGGCTTAGCTGCGAACCCGCTTCGCCTAAGTGTTTAAAATCCTACCGAGTGGTGAGCCAGCCTCCCACTCGGAGGCTTAGCCGCGAACCCGCTTTGCCTAAGTGTTTAAAATCCTACCGAGTGGTGAGCCAGCCTCCCACTCGGTGGCTTAGCTGCAGCCCAGTGCTCGCCTAAGTGTTTAAAATCCTACGGAGTGGTGAGCCAACCTCCCACTCGGGGGCTTACCTGCAGCCCAGTGCTCGCCTAAGTGTTTAAAATCCTACCGAGTGGAGAGCAAACCTCCCACTCGGGGGCTTAGCTGCAGTCCAGTACTCACCTAAGTTTGAAAAAATCCTACCGAGTGGTGAGCCAGTCTCCCACTCGGGGGCTTAGCTGCAGCCCAGTGCTCGCCTAAGTGTTTAAAATCCTACCGAGTGGAGAGCAAACCTCCCACTCGGGGGCTTAGCTGCAGTCCAGTACTCGCCTAAGTTTGAAAAAATCCTACCGAGTGGAGAGCAAACCTCTTGCTCGGGGGCTTAGCTGCAGCCCAGTGCTCGCCTAACTGTTTAAAATCCTACCGAGTGGAGAGCAAACCTCCCACTCGGGGGCTTAGCTGCAGCCCAGTGCTCGCCTAAGTGTTTAAAATCCTACCAAGTGGAGAGCAAACCTCCCACTCGGGGGCTTAGCTGCAGTCCAGTACTCGCCTAAGTTTGAAAAAATCCTACCGAGTGGAGAGCAAACCTCCCACTCGAGGGCTTAGCTGCAGTCCAATACTCGCCTAAGTGTTTAAAATCCTACCGATTGGAGAGCAAACCTCCCACGCGGAGGCTTAGCTGCAGCCCAGTGCTCGCCTAAGTGTTTAAAATCCTACCGAGTGGAGAGCAAACCTCTCACTCGGGGGCTTAGCTGCAGCCCAGTGCTCGCCTAAGTGTTTAAAATCCTACCGAGTGGAGAGCAAACCTCTCACTCGGGGGCTTAGCTGCAGCCCAACGCTCGCCTAAGTGTTTAAAATCCTACCGAGTAGAGAGCAAACTTCTCACTCGGAGGCTTAGCTGCAGCCCAGTGCTCGCCTAAGTACGAAACACATCCCAGTCTGCAAGGACGACGAGGTGCAAGTCGACTGCTACCTTCTCCTTCGGAGCTGCACCATAAATACGAAGTTATTTAAAGTGAGGAGCAAGTTCCACTCGACAGATAATTCATGAAGATATTCAATGATAAATCAAGTTCGGATAAGACCCAAAGGTCCCAGGCCGCAGATCAAAGTACTCGAGCCTTCAGCTCGACAGAGTTTAATGGTTACAAAATCCACTCGACATTCCGAGTCAAATTTAAAGTGAAGCATAAAAGTTTTTATTCCTCAGGCGGAGGACTGGAAGGGGCGACAAGCTCGTCCAAGTCGATCCCGTCTGCAATGCGAGTGGCAGCAGCAATGAAAGTCTCCATGAAGTCTTGAAAGTTGTGCTTCCTGGTATTGGCAACTTGGAGAGCGGCCAACTATTCCTCTCGCGCCTCCTTGCAGTAAATGCGGACCAGGGACAGAGCGACGTCAGCACCACATCTAGCAGAAGATTTCTCCCATTCCATCACTCGACCTGGGACTTCATTCAGTCGAGTCATCAGGGACTCGAGGTCGTTATGAAGCATCGTCCTAGGCCAGAGCGACGTGTCGATTCGCGACACCGCAACCTTCAGTCAAGCAAGGTAATCAACCACGCCAGCAACACGAGACTCCAGTCGGAGCACGTTCATAGCAGCCTCATCCTTCATTGGAGAATTAATGGGGTCCAAAGCTGTCTCCACTCGACTGGTCTCCTCCTCGAAGTTCTGGCAGAATTCTATAAACACAATTCAAAGATAAGTCAGCGACTCTGCATGAATTTGGTGACGACAAGTCAGTCGGGTAGAAGTGATTACCCTCAAGCATGACGAACAGCTTCTTGGCGAGTTCACTAAGATAAGCCTCCAAATCGTTCTTCTTCCCTGCCAATTCACTTGCCTTGTCACCCAGAGCTATCTTGTCATTCTTGCGATGGCTGACCTCGTGGTTAGCCGCGTCAAGAGCGGATTTTAGTCTGGAGTTCTCCTTTTCGAGGGTACCGACTGAAGCCAGATTTTCTTCAGCAAGCTTCGTTTTGTTCAAGGCTTCCTTCTGCGCTTCGGCAAGGTCATGGTCCTTCTTCAGAGCCTCCTCCATTTTATCTGGGAAATGTCAAGTGAGATCAACACCAAGATTGGGCAGAAAAGAAAAGGACAGTTGTCAAAAGCTCACCAGCCATACCATTTGCTTCGTCCCTCGCCTTCTGCAAGTTTTCCTGGGCAAGCTTCAAATCAAGGTTGAGCTGGATCTGTTTGTTCTCCAATTCAGTATAGCGAGCCACAAGCTCGCAGGATTTCTGCGAATAATCAGTCGGCAGATATCAAAGATAAGTTGCTTCCGAGTAACTAAGAGGAAATTGTGGCGTTTCTAAGATCACAGCGGAATCAAAAATATTTGATAGTAATCTCGGGGACTACACCCAGTGGGTGCACTCAGCGTGCCCCCACTGGTTTAAAGAAAAAGGGAGTCGACTGCCCGTAGTCGACAATGCCCAGTGGGTGCTCTCAGCGTGCCCCCACTAGTTTCAAGATTCCATTCGACATGGCCCAACCAGACCGAGTGAAGAAGTTCAACTAAAGCAACACAATATAGAGACTACAGTCGACTGCCAGCAGTCCACTGTAGTCTTGGGGACTACACCCAGTGGGTGCACTTAGCGTGCCCCCACTAGTCTAAAAGGTTTAATCGACACACCCAGTGGGTGTACAGATTTAAAGATCTTTGGAAAAGAGATTCTTCAGATAGCATATCCTAACAGAACAAGCGGTGATCGACTGACTTGGACGTTGCTCTGGAGAGATGAACTTGCGTCATAAGCTGCCTGGCTGGCTTCCCGGACCACCTTCACTTGCTCCATCATGATCCCCGCCTGGCGTATAGCCTCCTTAGCGGCACCCACTTGATCCTCAGGGACATTGTGTGTGGCGAAAAGTGAAGGCGGATCTGCAGTCGACGTTGAAGGCTGGACACTCGTCAGAGGCACAACAAAGGTTACAGAAGCCTGAGTGGTATCACCACCCTCCCGAACAACAGCCTCAGGCGCCGGAGTAGTTTGTGGGGTCTTGCCAGCCGGCGCCTTCCTGTTCCTTCTCGCCCTCAGCGGCAATTCGTCGTCATCATCAGGGAGGTCAATGACATGAGGAGGAGCTACAAGAAAAATCCAATCTACCGGAGCTATGAGAAATCGTCAGTCGACTAAAAGCAGAGCATCAGAAATCATACCGGGGTTCGAGGTAACAGCATCTTCCATCTCTTGGTCATCGTCCTTGGCAGAGATCTCAGAGGTAGCAGCACTGCAAGTTTCAAAAATCAGTCGGCTTATTCAATGAGTCGACCAAGAGTCCGTCACGTTCATAAAAGGAAAACAAGTTCTACTATTACCCGAAAATGGTGGGGACAGTAATCTTGATCTTAGGCAGAGCCTTGGGCGGCTTGGACGGCGTTGCTCGTGGATGCTTGGGAGCTTTTTCTGTCGGCGCTGGAGAAGAGGTCCGAGGGCGCTTCGACGACTACCCAACAGGGGCAATTGCCTTACCACGTTCCCGCACAGGGTCGTGTGTATGCTTGGACCGCCTTTCCGAGCGGGGAGGTTTGACTTTTTCCTCCTCCTCTTCGCTGGAGTCGTCGTCATCATCCCCCTCTCCTTCACCGTCAGATTCCCACTCTTCTCTCTCCTCTCCACTTTCGCCCCCGCTCGCCTCCCCCTCCTCGGCCTGCTCCTGCGCTCCATTGGGTGTCGAGTACATGTCAGTAATAGTCTGGAAGACAGCAAACAAGACAAAAGTTAATCGACTAATTCAAAGAGAACAAATAAAGAAAGCAAGATTACAGTCGGAAATGCAAGGTCAAACCTTGTCCACTTTGTATGATTGGTCGAGTGGAGGAATCCTCCTGGCTCCTCGGGGGTTGTCCTTGTTCCCTGTGATACTCGACAGCCATCCTTCCAGCATCTCGTCAGTGACCTCCTCCGGGTGAATCCGTGTGGTGTCTTCGAGACCCGAGTACATCCACATCGGGTGGTCACGAGCCTGAAGCGGTTGGATGCGCCTCCGAAGGAAGACTTCCAACAAGTCCATGCCAGTCACGCCCTCGTGGACAAGCTGAACCACTCGACCGACCATCACCTTGACTTGCGCCCTTTCTTCTGGCGTCACTTTCAGAGAGGCAGGTTTTTCTGCTCGGTTCAGGGAGAAAGGGGGAAGCCCAGTCACCTGTCCTGGGGTCACCTGGTCTTTACAGTAAAACCAGGTCGACTGCCACCCGCGGACCGACTCAGGAATGGTAATGGACGGGAAAGAGCTTTTTCCCCTCATTTGGATCGCCAGGCCCCCGCACAATTGGATCACTTGCGTCCTTTCATCACTCGACTTGGCTTTCTTAACCGATTGAGAACGACAAGTGAAAATGTGCTTGAAGAGCCCCCAATGGGGACGGCAACCCAAGAAGTTCTCGCACAAGGAAACAAAGGCAGCAAGGTACACGATGGAATTGGGAGTAAAGTGATGGAGCTGTGCTCCGAAGAAGTTCAGGAAGCTCCAGAAAAAAGGATGAGGAGGAAGAGAAAATCCACGATCAATATGGGTGGTAAGGAGGACGCACTCACCCTCAAGAGGCTGGGGTGCGATCTCTTTCCCTGGGAGACGCGCTGATTCGTGGGGAATGAATCCCCCTCAACCAGATCGTCAAGATCATCTTGTCGAATCGCCGATGGCATCTAATCGCCCTGGATCCAGTCCCTGGGCAGAGCGGACCTCGAAGAAGATCCGCCCCGACCGGACTTCTTCACCTTCCCCCGCGCCGCCGGCTTCTTCGCGCGCTCCAGAGCTGACGTCTTCTCCTTCCCCATCGTCGTCGGCGAAGCTCGAACGGGCCTACTGCGCCGAGACGAGAGCGGAGGTGGCAGAGGATTTCGTGAAGGGGAAAAAGCGAAGGCGCACTGTTCAGAAGCCCTAGGCCGGCAGCTTATAAGGGGTCGCTTCCGAGTGACTGAACGGTAGGCCCAGGCAATCCCGCCGGATCCCGCAATAGGCGCTCGCGCTATACGTGGCGAAAAAGGTGGCGCGGAGATCGAGGAGGCTCCGTTCTATCCCATCCGATTACTGCGGCCGCCCCCGTCCCGCGCGCTTCCCGAAATTCGAATCTCGCAAAATCCACGGGCTGCAGAACAACTCGTCAGACGGAAGATCTCCTTCACACCATCACTCGGAATTTTTCAAGTAAAGAAACTCACTCGACAAGAAACCAGGAATGGATCAAGGCGACGGAAAGAAGTTGATGACATCATCCATGACAACTGATCCAGAACAAGACGTTCATAAAGTACGAAGAACCGGTTGGAAGGATCCCCAACTCCTTTCCCACTCAAACCTCGATCCATTCGGGGGCTAATGATGAAGCTATGTACCTAGGGTAGGGGCATGGACCTGTTCTAAGTGCCCTACCCAAGGACATCCCTAGAAGAAGTCACCTTTCAATCGACTTGGAGGTATCCCACTCGACGGATTCAAGACACTCGACCACGAAGCCAACCACTCGACTGCTAGGAGATCTAAAGTCACTCCGCACGCAAACGGTCGGTCATTAAGTAGCTTTTATGGTCTTCATAGCACTTTATTAGGGGCGCTACCAGTAACGCCCAGCCTTAATGTACTTTGAACCACACATTACTGAGGACTAGAGGAGTCTGGCGAACTCTATATAAGCCACCCCCCTCCTCAGTATCAAGGGTTCGCACCCCTGTTACTCATACGCACATAATTCAATCGACCGCCTCCGGGCACCGAGACGTAGGGCTGTTACTTCCTCCGAGAAGGGCCTGAACTCGTAATCCTCGTGTGCTTACAACTCCTCCATAGCTAAGATCTAGCCTCTCCATACATACCCCCCCTACATTACTGTCAGAGTTAGAACCACGACAGTATCCCCGGCAGAACAGCTCTGACGGAGCTCTAGATTGGTTTCGCCAAGGTTCCACCTCGTGGCGGCGGAGTCTCGTCCCGAAAGGTTCCTTCTTATTTTTTTCTCATTGAAAGACTTCATATAGCAGAAGATGGACGTTGGAGACCCACCAGGGGGCCCACGAGGTAGGGGGGCGCGCCCCCACCCTCGTGCTCAGGGTGTGGGCCCCCTGGCCTTCATCTTTGGCGAGGATTTTTATTTATTTATTTTAAGATGTTCCGTGGAGTTTCAGGACTTTTGGAGTTGCGCAGAATAGGTCTCTAATATTTGCTCCTTTTCCAACCCAGAATTCCAGCCGCCGGCATTCTCCCTTCTTATGTAAAGCTTGTAAAATAAGGGAGAATAGCCATAAGTATTGTGACATAAAGTGAAATAACATCCCATAATGCAATAAATATTGATATAAAAGCATGATGCAAAATGGACGTATCAACTCCCCCAAGCTTAGACCTCGCTTGTCCTCAAGCGAAAAGCCGATAACAATAAATATGTCCTCATGTTTAGAGGTAGAGGCATCGATAAAAATAAAATACGGACATGAAGGCATCATGATTATTCTCATAACAGCAACATATATAGATTTTGTCATATGACTGCTTATGTTCAAGTGATGATCTATTCACAATGCAAAAGTATGAATCAGAAACCTTATTGGGCTCCAACAAACTATAATCTCAGTCATTGAAGCAATAGCAATTTATCATAACATCGGAAAGAGTCTATGTCATTGCTAAAAAGCAAGTCCACATACTCAACTATCATTTAGTCCTTCATAGTTGCTAACACTCACACAATACTTGTGGTTATGAAGTTTTAATCGGACACAGAGAAAGATAGGGGCTTATAGTTTTGCCCCACAACCTTTTACCTCAAGGGTAATGTCAACAATAGTAATTCATGATCCCCTACATCTAATTAGATATATATATCATGTTCTTTCCAACATTGTCGGTGTCAAAACCGGTGGATCTCGGGTAGGGGGTCCCGAACTGTGCGTCTAGGCGGATGGTAACAAGAGACAAGGGACACAATGTTTTTACCCAGGTTTGGGCCCTCTCAATGGAGGTAAAACCCTACTCCTGCTTGATTAATATTGATGATATGGGTAATACAAGAGTGGATCTACCACGAGATCAGAGAGGCTAAACCCTAGAAGCTAGCCTATGGTATGATTGTTGTTCGTGCTATGGACTAAAACCCTCCGGCATATATAGACACCGGAGAGGGCTAGGGTTACATAGAGTCGGTTACAATGGGAGGAGATCTACATATCCGTATTGCCAAGCTTGCCTTCCACGCCAAGGAAAGTCCCATCCGGACACGGGACGAAGTCTTCAATCTTGTTTCTTCATAGTCCAACAGTCCGGCCAAAGGTTATAGTCTGGCTATCCGGACACCCCCTAATCTAGGACTCCCTCAGTAGCCCCTGAACCAGGCTTCAATGACGACGAGTCCGGCGCGTAGATTTGTCTTCGGCATCGCAAGGCGGGTTCCTCCTCTGAATACTTCATAGAAGATTTTGAACACAAGGATAGTGTCCGGCTCTCAGCGCGTTTAGCAAGGCGGTTTCCTTGGCACGTCTTGCCGAAGCAGAGATCATATCCCCTTAATTTGCGGGATTCTCATCAATACGGACGTGGGTAACCCAGTCGTGCCCGTTGGTGTGTCTCCTTGATCAAAGGCGAGTCCGAAACGGTCACGGGGAGGGCTCTTGGTATTCAACCTCTTATAAAGATACCAAGACCTTGCTTCTTCCTTTTGATCTCAATCGAATTCGCCCTTCGCCTCGAGTTCCAACACCCAAGGCCCCAGATTTCAGGCTCTTCGGACCCTCGATGATGTCCGGTTCCGACCTTCGAGGCCGATGGATGCCTTCCTCCGTCATGGAGGAAGACGTGAAAAAGCTCAGAGAGGCCAGGTTCTTGACCGGCGAAATCTCGCATAGGCTGCCCGCTCAAGGGTAGGTCACTCCCACTCCCAAACCTGGTGAGAGCGTTGTATTCGTGTCTCACTTCCTTCGAGGGCTAGGCTTCGCGCCAGATCCCTTCGTGAGGGGGCTCATGTTTTATTATGGGCTGGAATTTCACGACTTAGCTCTGGAGTCCATCCTCCACATCTCATCGCTCATTGTCGTGTGCAAAGCCTTCCTCCATATTACTCCATACTTCGGACTATGGCTTAAGACCTTCAAAGTAGAACCGAAGATGATCGAGGGAGGGCACGTGGAGTGCGGAGGCGCTATTATAAGCAAGAATGCTGACGCTCCATGGCCCGAGGGCTCTTTTCAAGAGGAGTTTCAACTTATGGCACCAAGAGTGGTTTTATATCACCGCTCCCAGGGACTCCAAGTGGGTGGCGCCACCTTCTTTCCGCTCAAGTCCCCCACCACGACTAGCGTCATGGGTCAATAAGGGGCTGGACTGGGGGCCGGCAAAGGACGTGCCCCTGTTGCAGGGCCGCATCCGAGATCTCCGAGAAAGGGACATCAGCCTGGTCGTGGTGATGCAGGTTATGCTAATTCGCCGAGTTTTGCCCTGCAAACGTCGCCCCCTCCGCCTGTGGGAGTTCAATCCGGAGGGACCGCGACCTCTCCAACACTTTCTCGGCATGACGCCCGTGGAGATGTACAAATTGTTCTTCGGGTCACAAGTAATGTGTCCCGATTCTACGGAGGACGCAGGACTAAGCTGCAATCGTCTGGATACTCAAGTAAGTAGCCCTGTTCCCGGACACACCATCTGTTCATTTATCACAACATCACCCTTAAAAGAGTTGTCTTTGAAACAGGAGTGGGTAGCGAAGGCGAAGTTAATCAGGTGGCCGCCCCCCCTTCCTGAGACCTCGCCGGATACCGCCTCCTTCAAGGAGGCTGCCAGGAAAGGAGGAATCGAAAATTCCTCTACCCAAGGGAAGAAGAGGACTACCTCTGAAGACCCAGAGACCATGGTCTCAAAACGGGGGAAGAAATCTCTGCCAGAGGGTCATGTGCCGGGGGAAACCTCGGCCGTACTGTGCCCCCAAGGGGATCAGCCCTCCACTGAGCCATAAGTAGAGAGGGGGGGTTAAAATGAGAGAAATCCCTGTTTTATTTCTGAGGAAAATAACCAAAATTTTACCTTGTAGTTCAGATCTCAGCCCTTCTCAGCAGAGCTCATCTTCGGGGGATCTTCTTCCGGAGATGATGGAGAGTGGAACGCCTCCCCCTGTCGTACCGCGTTGCGAGGCGGGCGACCCTGAGGTATCGTCACGGAGGGTTTCTCCGAATCCGGCAGGGCTGGAAGGCAGCCATATGGCCCCCCAAAGCCCTCTGTGTCCGGCCTTTGAAAAAGGCCATCGGACGAGTCCGGCACCGCCCGGTGCACGGTCGGAGGAACTGAAGGATCTGCTAGGGCGAGTGTCTATCTTAGAGGAGCACCGTACGTTGATGGGTACGGTGATTGAAAGGATTTCCTCCGCGGAAAGCAGGTTGCACGAGGCCGTCAGGAGTATGCTAACAGGTTTTGAGGTACGCGAAGTAATGTACCTTTTGACAGTGTCGCATAAGTAAGATGCGCCCTGTGTAGCTAGTAGCCCCTGAGACTCTGTGTGTTGTCTAAGACGACAACGCACGGAGGATCATAGTCTCAGCCATAAATTTGCCGCCTTCTCATGTAGGTGGCGAGGTGTCCGGTGGCTAGCCGGACTGATGAATTTGCCGAGCTAAAGCGGCAACTTGACGTGGCAGATGCCGACATCGCGCTTGTCAACAAGCGGCTTGACGAGGCACAAGGTATGTAATTTCTCCGGAGACACCTGGTAAGAGGAGCTTGATGCTCGTATATTACAACATGTACGCTTGATGCAGATGGTGCCACCGCCATGGAGAACCTTCGGGCGGAACTTGCCCGAGCCAAAGAGCAGGCCAGGAAAAGTGATGCGGCTGCCGTAAAGGCAATTGAAGGGCTAAAAGCCGAACAGGCTGCTCACTGCCGAAGCAAGAAGGAAATGGCCGAGATGGTTGTGAAGTTGAAGAGCGCTGCTGACCGTTGCAAGCTTCTTGAAAAGGAAGATCGGGCGGAACAGACGGACCTGGAGAAGGCCATTACCGCGGCCAAGGATGCTCGCTCTGCGATGAGAGCTATGAAGGAGGAGCTACGTCAAGCCGGAGATATCGCGGCTGGAAAGCCCTTTATGCTGCGGATGAAGTTCGGGGATCCTAAATATGCTCCGTTGGACTGGATGTGGAGTACGGCTGACACGTATCTGGATTTGGTGGCGAGTGCCGCAGACGCGGACGAACACTTCCGAGATCAAGTGGATCGCAAGTGGAAAAGCTCTTCTGGTCGCAGTTCCATAATCCAGAGCGTCCACTTCCATTAACCGATCGTTTGGCCGAATGGGCCAAGCTGAATAGGTTATCTGGACTCGCCATGAAGTATGTCGTGGGTCATCTATGGCCGGAAAGGCCAGAGCCGAAAAGTTATTTTAGCTTGGTGCAGCTGTTCCTTGGTGCAGTGCCGCATATCAATGCAATGAAGAGGTCAGCATGCATAGAGGGTGCATGGATGGCCCTTGCTCGTGTCAAGACATACTGGGCGGAAATGGAGGCCCCCGCTGTTGCATCCCAAGACTCAGACGGAAGCCGAGTACCTGCCGAGCACTATTTTCAGGAAGTTATGCAAGGCGCTCGTTTAATAGAGACGCAGTGCTCGAAGGATATTATGTTAGAATAACATGTATTATTGTAAACCAATATTTTGATGGAATGTAAGATCTTTTTATACTTGTGCCTACAAGAATTAAAATACCTCCTGTGCGGCCGTTAATATATATGTGTATATAACCTGATAGATGGCAGTCTTCGGCTTCAGCCCCCACGCATATAATGCGGGGGTGTTCGCAGAAGGCGCATGTTCACACTTGATCCAACGTCTTGGTCCATGAAGGAGGTGATAGCGCAGCGAACTAGGCAACCGGACTATAATGCTTTATCACTTTCACTTGACCATAGGAGCTTGACAGTGAGGCTACTATATAGCCTCTGGCGGCGCCGCGCTCGCCCGAACTCGGGGCGCGTGTGTGCCTGGCCGAGAAACGGCCCTTCGTTAATGCGGAGGAATCCCGAAGATTCCGATAGCTCATCGAGTGGTTGACCAGTCTCACGCTATATCATGACAGTCAGTTTTCGGCTTTCTCTACTGAGGTGCTCGCCTGGCTGAACCGGGGCACAATCGCAGTAGTTCTCCTGGTGCCGCCTTAGCCGATAGGACGGAACGTAAGGCGGCAAAACACAGGAGCCGGGCAAACCCAACATTTGACCAAAGATATGATTCGGAGCTGATGCATATAAGGCCAAACTCGCGACGCCGAACACTCCCTAAGGTATTCGGTCTTTATAAAAACGGGCTGAGCAGTGCCCTTGATAATAAGCCCCTGGTGTCCAGTTACGTGCAAAATTCTGACGTGGCCACATGCCAAGACGCCAGCCTCCTGCTCGGTTATACTGAGAATCCGGGGGATGTGTATCAACAAGAGACAGTAAAAAAAGGTTTACGCAGGGTCTTAATCTAAAAAGAATCCTGGAGACGGGTCCCTGCTGCACGTCTGCGCCTGTGTCTCCGTTGTGCCATGTCCTGGTGGGGCGTAGCATGGTGTTCATCTGTAAAAGAGAGGAACTTAGCTGAACAAAAAAGGAAGAAAGCAATAGTAGTGCGGAATTTACGCTGTACTAAATAAACAAAGTATAATTCAAGACGGATAAAGCTTGAGCCTTATTGTCGCTTATGTTATGCAGAGCCCCTTGTATAGGGGTATATAGCTACTAAACCTTTAACAATTATATGTATGCTCCGGACTCGTCTAGCCGTGTCCGTGGTCTTAATGACCTATGAGATGCTTTTGTTGGTGAAGCTGTTTTAATGTGTGGCTGCTAAGGCGGCCGCATATTCTGCCGCGCTCGAGGAACACTCGATATTTCCCTTTAGTGAGATGATGCCTCGTGGGCCGGGCATCTTAAGAGTAAGAGATGCATAATGCGGTATTGCGTTAAAGCGGGCGAAAACTTGCGCCCCAGTAGTGCTTGATAGCTACATGAAAATGGGGCGATGTGGAAGGTTATCTTTTCGCGGCGGAAGTTATCGGGGGAGCCGAACATAACTTCCAGCAGGAGAGAACCCGTACAGTGGGTATCCGGGCCTGGCGTTACTCCTTGAAAGGAAGTGTTGCTATGGCGAATTTTCGTTGGGTCCATCCCCATTTTGCGGACTGTGTCCTGATATAGCAGGTTTAGACCACTGCCACCGTCCATCAGGACCTGTGTGAGGTGGAGTTCGTCGATTATCAGATCTAATACCAAGGCAGTGCAGCCTACGTTCCGTATACTTCTAGAGTAATCCTGATGGTCGAGGGTGATCGGTTTTAACAACTAGTGGTGAGACTCCTTTCGGATAGGCTGTATGGCACGTATCTCTATGGGTGTCACTCTGTCTTTTCCTTGTGTTACGTGAAGTAAGTTTACTGTTTTGACTTCTTGTGGGAAATTCTTTTGTTTCCCGGTGCTCTGCTTGTGGGGTTCGTCATCGTCCTCACTTGGTGTGTCGAGCCCCTTGTGTTCGGCGTTGAGTTTGCCGGATTGCTTGAAGACCCAACAATCTCTGTGGGTATGGTTTGCAGGCTTCCCGGGAGTACTATGGATTTGACATATCTTATCCAAGATTTTGTTTAGGTTAGATAGCTCGTCCCTGTTATCCTTGAGGGGCGGCTTTTTTTGATTCTGCCGAGAGCTTTTGAATCTGGCGTTAACTGCCATGCTCTTCGGGCTGCTTCCCTTATTCCAGCGCTGGTCCTTGCTACGTCGCGGTTTCCCGTTTCCATCCCTAACTTCGGATGTACTTGGGTCGCTGGTGCTAGATCTTGCCAACCAGCTATCCTCTCCCACGCAAAAGCGGGTCATGAGGCTTGTTAATCCGGCCATTGTTCTTGGCTTCTCTTGGCCGAGGTGTCTGGCGAGCCATTCATCTCGGACGCTTTGTTTGAAAGCTGCTAAGGCTTCGGCGTCTGGACAGTCGACTATCTGGTTCTTTTTAGCAAGAAATATGTTCTAGAGTTTCCGGGCTGACTCTCCGGGCTGACTCTCCGGGCTGTTGAGTTATATGGCTTAAATCGTCTGCATCGGGAGGTCGGACATAGGTCCCTTGAAAATTTGCCCGAAAAGGATCCTCGAGCTCTTCCCAACTTCCAATGGTGTTTTCGGGAAGGCTTTTAAGCCAATGCCGGGCTGGCCCTTTGATTTTGAGGGGTAACTATTTTATGGCATGGAGGTCATCTCCTCTAGCCATGTGTATGTGGAGGATATAATCCTCAATCCAGACTCCAGGGTTTGTTGTTCCGTCGTACGCCTCTATGTTTACGGGCTTGAATCCCGCCGGAAATTCATGGTCCACCACCTCATCGGTGAAACAGAGGGGGTGTGCGGCACCCCTGTATTTGGGTGTGCCGTGTTGTTCTGATATTTGTTGTGTTTCATTGCTTACTGGAGCTTGCTTTCTTGGCCCGTAGATAGACCTGGCTGGGCCATCCTTTTGATGCGAATCCTTAGGTGGATCGCGTGTTGGTTTGTGTGCGGCGCCATTTGCCGCTCTATGTTGGCCATGGGGTCATCTATCCGACCGGGTGGCTTCCTTATTATTCGATTTTGGGGGCTCTAGGGCCTCCTCATCAAATTCGGGCAGTAGCTTTCGCTTCGGGTAGCTCTTTGTGTGGCGACTATCGCCATATTTGTCTGCGGTGTTGAGTACTTTGCTCCATCTGATTCGGAGTGCGTCTTCCGCAGTTTTGAGCTTCCGCTTCTGCTTTTTCAGGCTGCGCACCGTGGCGACGAGCCTTTTGCGGAGGTTTTCCTGTTCCAGGAGCTTGTCCGGCGTGAGGTCGTCCGGACTATTATCCTTGCCGGGGACGGGTTGTGCGGTTTGTTTGTCCAAGTTGCCTTGTTCAGACGGTTTCTTGATGCCATGTTTGTCGTTCGCCGGCTCGCCCTGCTCTGTGGCGGGGTCTGTATGACCGCTGTCTCTATCGGGGCGGGGCTTGGAGCGGCGCTTACGCCGCCGCTTTGGCTGTTTTTCAAAGGAACGACCCTTCGTTGCGTCATCCCGTTCTTCCTCGTCGTTTCCTTTGGGTGTGTCCACCATGTATACATCATAGGATGGGGTGGCTGTCCAGTGCCCTATAAGCACTGGTTCGTGTTTGTCTCCTACATCGTCATTCATACTGTCGATGTCTTCGGAGTTGAAGTCGAGCATGTCGGTTAAATCATCGACAGTGGCTATGAAGTGGGTGGTGGGTGGGCGTCGAATTTCTTCGTCGTCCGCATCCCATCCTTTTTGGCCATAATCCGGCCAGGACTCTCCTGTCAAATAGAGATACCTTAGTGAATTCAGAATATCGCCGAAGGGCGAGTGCTGAAAGATATCCGCGGCGGTGAATTCCATGATCGGTGCCCAATCGAATTCGATTGGCAGGGGCGCGGAGGGTTCGGAGTCCGGAGAAGAGTCTGGCACCTTGGAGTCACGAGCTTCGCAGAGGATAAGGCTGGTGTTCGGCTTGATCGCCGTTGAGACTGCGGTCCCCGAGACGGTGTCTAGCCACCCGTCCTTGACCGGCGTAGTTGACTCCAAGCTAAGGGTCAGAGCTGATGCGGGCGCTGCCTCCAGGGCACTGTTCGGCGACAGAGCTAGGTCATGCCCATCGTGACAGTGTGGAGCGCTTGGCTGTGGCTCGAATCAGTCAAAGATCAAGTCTCCGTGGATGTCAGCCGTGTAGTTCAAACTTTCAAATCTGACTTGATGGCCAGGGGCGTAGCTTTCAATCTTCTCCAGATGGCCAAGCGAGTTGGCCCGCAGTGCAAAGCCGCCGAATACGAAGATCTGTCCGGGGAGAAAAGTCTCACCCTGGACCGCGTCGTCGTTGACAATCGGAGGAGCCATCGGGCCAAAAGATGACGACACAGAGGAACTCTCAATGAAAGCACCAATGTCGCTGTCAAAACCGGCGGATCTCGGGTAGGGGGTCCCGAACTGTGCGTCTAGGCGGATGGTAACAGGAGACAAGGGACACAATGTTTTTACCCAGGTTCAGGCCCTCCCGATGGAGGTAAAACCCTACTCCTGCTTGATTAATATTGATGATATGGGTAGTACAAGAGTGGATCTACCACGAGATCAGAGAGGCTAAACCCTAGAAGCTAGCCTATGGTATGATTGTTGTTCGTGCTATGGACTAAAACCCTCCGGTTTATATAGACACCGGAGAGGGCTAGGGTTACATAGAGTCGGTTACAATGGGAGGAGATCTACATATCCGTATTTCTAAGCTTGCCTTCCACGCCAAGGAAAGTCCCATCCGGACATGGGACGAAGTCTTCAATCTTGTTTCTTCATAGTCCAACAGTCCGACCAAAGGTTATAGTCCGTCTATCCGGACACCCCCTAATCCAGGACTCCCTCAAACATGCTAAGCTTGCCAAAGGATAAAATGAAAAAGGAAAGGTGAAGATCACCGAGACTCTTGAATAAGGTAGAAGATAATAATAAAAGATAGGCCCTTCGCAGAGGGAAGCAGAGGTTGCCATGCGCTTTTATGATTGGATGCACAAAATCTCACTGCGAAAGAACGCCACTTTATATTGCCCCTTGTGATATGAACCTTTATTATGCAGTCTGTCGCTTTTATTACTTCCACATCACAAGATCGTATAAAGATTATTTCTCCCACACCAATCAATCATACATATTTAGAGCAATTTTTTATTGCTTTGCACCGATTACAACTTACTTGAAGGATCTTACTCAATCCATAGGTAGATATGGTGGACTCTCATGGCAAAACTGGTTTAAGGGTATTTGGAAGCACAAGTAGTATCTCCACTTAGTGCTGAGAATTTGGCTAGCATGAGGGGGAAAGGCAAGCTCAACAAGTTAGAGGATCCATGACAACATACTTTATCTCAGATATAAGAAATACATAACTCATTACGTTGTCTTCCTTGTCCAACATCAACCCTTTAGCATGTCATATTTTAATGAGTGCTCCAAATATAAAAGATGTCAATGATAGTTTATTTATATGTGAAATCACTTTTTCCTTATTACTTCCTATTAATTGCAACGATGACCAAAGCTATGTCTGCCAACTCCCAACAACTTTTAATCATCATACTCTTTCTATGTGAAATCATTACTCTCAATAAGATCAATATGAACTTTTTGTTTCTTTTTATTCTTTCTTCTCTTTTCTTTTATTCACCCAAGATCATGGCAAAATAATCAAGCCCTTAACTCAACACTAATCTTTATTATATATAGCTCACAGACTCGATTACAAAGAGAGATCATGAAGCAAAACTCAAAACTAGATCATGCCATAAACTTTATTCTACTAGATCAAGATACTACTAGTAGGATCGAACTAAGAAAAACGGTAAAGACAGGAGTTGTGATTGTGATACGATACCGGGGCACCTCCCCCAAGCTTGGCAGTTGCCAAGGGGAGTGCCCATACCCATGTGATTATGCCTCCTTTGTTGTTGAAGGAGGTGGTGGTGATGTTGGCTTAGTTGATGGCTTAGGCTTCTCCCTTAATTTGCGCTTGAGGACGGCATTTTGATCCCTCGGATCATCAATCTCCCTCTCCAGGGTTAATATCTTTTTGCATAGGTCCTGCTTATTTTCCTCCAAGAGACGAAAAGGGATAAACTCGAAATTGGGTTTCTTTACCCTATCAGGGAGACTTGACTTTTTGAACTCCACGTGCATGTCCCCAGGTTGAGGTAATGGTACTTCATCTTCATCTGAGCTCGTCTCCTCCTTCCCCTTGGGTTCATAGTCCTCTTCTTCTTCCGTGGTCCAACCATCGTGCTCCACATCTCCATAGACCTTAGGATTGGCTAAGTATTCATCCACATAGCTTTCTCCTTCCGAATCTTGGGAAGACATGTTGATCCAATCTGCAACGGGACAGCTTGAAACAAAAACAGAGCATATTTGCGTGATACTAGAGTCAAAACCTTTGGGAGGTCATATAATGAATTTTTACCGACCAAAGTACGTATCGTGCAGGAAAACAGAGTCTGGAAGGCACATGAGGTGCTCACGAGGTAGGGGCACGCCAACCACCCTCGTGGGGCCCTCGTGTCCTTCCCGGACTACTACTTGTTTTTATATTTTTTTAAATATTCCAAAATGGAGAAATATTGCCTTAAAAATTATTTTGGAGTCGGTTTACTTACCGTACCACATACCTATTACTTTTTGGAGAACGGTCTGGAAAGTGTCCCTTATGTATTCCTCCGGGGTTACAGTTTCAATAATATTGGTTTCAACATTTACGGGATTACCTGAGATATAATGTTTGATTCTTTGACCGCTTACCACCTTCGGGTTTGTGCCTTCAAAGTTGCTGATTTTGATGGCACCGGAACCATAGACCTCTTCGATAACATAGGGGCCATCCCATTTAGAGAGAAGTTTTCCTGCAAAAAATCTTAAACGAGAGTTGTATAGCAATACATAATCACCTACATTAAACTCACGCTTTTGTATCCTTATGTCATGCCATCTTTTAACTTTTTCTTTAAACAACTAGGCATCTTCATATGCTTGGGTTCTCCATTCATCAAGTGAGCTAATATCAAATAACCTCTTTTCACCGGCAAGTTTCAGATCATAGTTGAGCTCTTTAATATCCCAATATGCCTTATGTTCTGGTTCGAGAGGTAAGTGACATGCTTCTCCATAGACCATTTTATATGGAGACATTCCCATAGGATTTTTATATGCAGTTCTATAAGCCCAGAATGCATCATCAAGTTTCTTGGACCAATTCTTTCTAGACCTATTAACAGTCTTTTGCAAAATTAATTTGAGCTCTCTATTGCTCAATTCTACTTGACCACTAGACTGCTGGTCATAAGGAGATGCAATTCTATGTTTAACATCATACTTAGCAAGCATTTTACGGAAGGCACCGTGAATAAAGTGTGAACCACCATCAGTCATTAAATATGTAGGGACTCCAAACCTCGGAAAAATAACTTCTTTAAGCATTTTAATAGAAGTGTTATGATTAGCACTACTAGTTGGAATAGCTTCTACCCACTTAGTAACGTAATCAACAACAACTAGAATATGTGTATATCCATTAGAGGCAGGAAAAGGTCCCATATAATCAAAGCCCCAAACATCAAATGGTTCAATAACAAGTGAATAATTCATAGGCATTTCTTGGCGTCTACTGATATTACCAATTCTTTGACATTCATCACAAGACGAGACAAACTTACGGGCATCCTTGAAGAGAGTAGGCCAATAAAAACCAGATTGCATTACCTTATGTGCAGTTCCATCTCCAGCGTGGTGTCCTCCATAAGCTTCGGAGTGACACTTGCGTAGGATCTGTTCATGTTCATGCTCAGGTACACAACGTCTAATAACACCATTTACTCCTTCTTTATATAGATGTGGGTCATCCCAAAAGTAATGTCTCAAATCATAGAAAAACTTTTTCTTTTGTTGGTATGTGAAGCTAGGTGGTATAAACTTAGAAACAATATAATTAGCATAATCAGCATACCAAGAAGTACTACGAGAAGTACTTATAACATTTAATTGTTCATCAGGAAAACTATCATCAATAGGTAGTGGGTCATCAAGAACATTTTCTAACCTAGACAAGTTGTCTGCAATGGGGTTCTCAGCTCCTTTTCTATCAACAATATGCAAATCAAATTCTTGTAGCAGGACAACCCATCTAATGAGTCTAGGTTTAGCATCTTTATTTTCCATAAGATATTTAATAGCAGCATGATCAGTGTGAATAGTTACTTTAGAATCAACAATATAAGGTCTGAACTTATCACAAGCGAATACAACTGCTAAAAGTTCCTTTTCAGTAGTTGCATAATTTCTTTGAGCATTGTCTAGAGTCTTACTAGAATATTGAATAACATTTAATTTCTTATCAACTCTTTGCCCTAAAACAGCACCTATAGCATAATCACTAGCATGACACATAATTTCAAAGGGTAGGTTCCAATCAGGTGGCTGAACAACAGGTGCAGAGACTAATGCTTTCTTAAGTATTTCAAATGCTTCTACACAATCATCATCAAAGACAAATGGTATACATTTTTGTAATAAATTAGTTAGAGGCCGAGAGATTTTTGAGAAGTCCTTAATGAACCTCCTATAAAATCCGGCTTGACCAAGGAAACTTCTTATACCTTTGGTGTCCTTGGGACATGGCATCTTTTCAATAGCATCAACCTTGGCTTTATCAACTTCAATACCATTTTAAGAAACTTTGTGCCCCAAGACAATACCTTCGTTAACCATAAAGTGGCACTTTTCCCAATTCAAGACCAGATTAGTTTCTTCACATCTCTGCAAAACTCAATCAAGATTGCTCAAGCAATCATCAAAAGAGGAACCATAGACGGAAAAATCGTCCATGAAAACCTCACAAATCTTTTCACAAAAGTTAGAGAATATAGCCATCTTGCATCTTTGAAAGGTAGCAGGTGCATTACATGGACCAAAAGGCATACGTCTATAAGCAAAAGTACCAAAAGGGCATGTAAAAGTAGTCTTTGATTGATCTCTAGCCGACACAAGTATTTGAGAGAAACCAGAATAACCATCTAGAAAGCAGTAATGTGTGTGTTTGCATAATCTTTCTAGCATTTGATCGATAAAAGGTAAGGGGTAATGATCTTTCTTAGTAGCTTTATTTAATTTACGGAAATCAATTACCATCCTATAACCTGTAACAATTCTTTGTGGAATCAATTCATCTTTATCATTAGGAACAACAGTAATACCTCCCTTCTTAGGGACACAATGGACAGGACTTACCCACTGACTATCAGCAACGGGATAATTATACCTGCCTTCAGAAGCTTGAGTATTTCTTTTCTTGCCACTTCTTTCATTTTAGGATTCAGACGTCGTTGAGGATCAAGAACTGGTTTGGCATCTGCTTCCAAATTTATTTTATGTTGACATAGAGTGGGACTAATGCCCTTAAGATCATCAAGAGTATATCCAATTGCAGCACGATGCTTCTTCAGAGTTTTCAATAATCTTTCTTCTTCATGCTCCGAAAGGTTAGCACTAATAATAACATGATATATCTTCTTTTCATCAAGATAAGCATATTTAAGATTATCAGGCAACGGTTTAAGCTCAAACACGGGATCACCCTTGGGTGGAGGAGGATCCCCTAAAATTTCAACAGGCAAATTGTGTTGCAGAATAGGTTCCTGTTTAAACTTCATCTATTTCCCTTCTTTCATTCATGAACATATCATTTTCATGGTCTAGCAAATAGTGTTCTAAAGGATCACTAGGAGGTACGGCAATAGAAGCAAGACCAATAATCTCATCCTTACTAGGTAATTCTTCCTCACGATGTTGTTTACTAAATTTAGATAAATTAAACTCATGAACCATATCCTCCAAGACAATAGTAACAACATTCTTTTCGCAGTCTATCCTAGCATTAGCAGTGTTCAAGAAGGGTCTACCAAATATAATCGGACAAAAGCAATCTTGCGGAGAAGTAAGAACAAGAAAATCAGCAGGATATTTAGTTTTCCCACACAAGACTTCAACATCTCTAGAAATTCCCATCGCTGAAATAGTATCTCTATTGGCATGTTTAATTGTGACATCAATATCTTCTAACTCAGCAGGTGCAATTTCATGCTTGATTTCTTTATACAAGTCATAAGGTATAACACGAGCACTAGCACCCATATCACATAAGCCATGATAACAATGATGTCCTATTTTAATAGAAATAACAGGCACGCCTACCACAGGTTTATGTTTATCTTTAGCACAAGGTTTAGCAACTCTAGCAGTTTCACCATCAAATTGAATAACATGCCCATCAATATTATCAGACAAGAGATCTTTAACAATAGCAATATTAGGTTCTACTTTAACTTGCTCAGGAGGTGTATAAGTTCTAATATTGCTTTTACGAACAACAGTTGAAGCTTTAGCATGATCCTTTACGCTAACAGGGAAAGGTGGTTTCTCAACATAAGAAGTAGGAACAATAGGATCATTATAAGTGACAGTCTTTTCTTCAACTTTAATAGGTGTAGCTACTTTTACTTCTATGGGAGGATGATATTTAAACCACTTCTCCTTAGGGAGATCAACATAAGTAGCAAAAGATTCACAGAAAGAAGCTACTATCTCAGAGTCAAGTCCATATTTAGTGCTAAACTTACGGAAAATATTGGTATCCATAAAAGATTTAACACAATCAAACTTAGGTGTCATACCTGACTCCTTACCTTCGTCGAGGTCCCAATCTTCAAAGTTGCGTTTAATTCTATCCAATAAGTTCCATCTGAATTTAATAGTCTTCATCATAAAAGAGCCAGCACAAGAAGTATCGAGCATGGTGCGATTGTTTTCAGAAAGCCGAGCATAAAAACTTTGAATAAATATTTCTCTCGAGAGCACATGATTGGGGCATGAATATAACATTGATTTAAGCCTCCCAAGCTTGAGCGATGCTTTCTCCTTCGCGAGGCCAGAAATTATATATATAATTGCGATCATGATGAACAAGATGCATAGGGTAATACTTTTGATGAAATTCCAACTTCAATCTTTTATAGTTCCATGATCTCATATCATCACATAGCCTATACCATATCAATGTGTTTCCCTTCAAAGATAAAGGGAAGACCTTCTTATTAGAAACATCATCGGGTACACCTGCAAGCTTAAATAATCCACAAACTTCATCCACATATATTAAGTGCTCATCAGGATGCTTTGTTCCATGTCCTGTAAAAGGGTTAGCTAGCAGTTTTTCCATCATACCCGAAGGAAATTCAAAAGGAGTTTCATTTTCAATAGATTCAGTAGGTTGAGGAGCAACTCTTTGCTCTACTCGGCGGGGTGAAGATACCCCGAACAAGCCCCTCAGAGAATTACTTTCCATAGTAACAAGTGACGGTAAATTTCAGCACACTATATAAATTTTTCCTTACCAAATTCTACCGACCAAAGGCGCTACACTCCCCGGCAACGGCGCCAGAAAAGAGTCTTGATGACCCACAAGTATAGGGGATCTATTGTAGTCCTTTCGATAAGTAAGAGTGTCGAACCCAACAAGGAGCAGAAGGAAATGATAAGCGGTTTTCAGCAAGGTATTCTCTGCAGGTACTGAAATAAGTGGTAACAGATAGTTTTGTGATAAGGTAAATTGTAACGAGTAACAAGTAATAAAAGTAAATAAAGTGCAGCAAGATGGCCCAATCCTTTTTGTAGCAAAGGACAAGCCGGAACAAACTCTTATAATAGGAAAAGCGCTCCCGTGGACACATGGGAATATCGTCAAGCTAGTTTTCATCATGTTCATATGATTCGCATTCGGTACTTTGATAATTTGATATGTGGGTGGACCGGCGCTTGGGTGCTGTTCTTACTTGAACAAGCATCCCACTTATGATTAACCTCTATTGCAAGCATCCGCAACTACAACAAAATAATTAAGGTAAACCTAACCATAGCATGAAACATATGGATCCAAATCAGCCCCTTACGAAGCAACGCATAAACTAGGGTTTAAGCTTCTGTCATTCTAGCAACCCATCATCTACTTATTACTTCCCAATGCCTTCCTCTAGGGCCATACAATGGTGAAGTGTTATGTAGTCGACGTTCACATAACACCACTAGAGGCTAGAAAACATACATCTTATCAAAATATCAAACGAATACCAAATTCACATGACTACTAATAGCAAGACTTCGCCCTTGTCCTAAGGAACAAACGTAACTACTCACAAAGCATATTCATGTTTATAATCAGAGGGGTAATAATATGCATATAGGATGTGAACATATGATCATCCACCAAATAAACCAACTAGCATCAACTACAAGGAGTAATCAACACTACTAGCAACCTACTAGCACCAATCCCGGACTTTGAGACAAGAATTGGATACAAGAGATGAACTAGGGTTTAGAGATGAGAGGGTGTTGGTGAAGATGTTGATGGAGATTGACCTCTCCCGATGAGAGGAGTGTTGGTGATGACGATGGTGATGATTTCCTCCTCCCGCAGGGAAGTATCCCCGGCAGAATAGCTCTGCCGGAGCTCTAGATTGGTTCCGCCAAGGTTCCGCCTCGTGGCGGCAGAGTCTCCTCCCGAAAGGTTCCAGCTTCTTATTTTTTTCTCATTGAAAGACTACATATAGCAGAAGATGGACGTCGGAGACCCACCAGGGGGCCCACAAGGTAGGGGGCGCGCCCTAGGAGGGGTCGCGCCCCCCACCCTCGTGAGCAGGGTGTGGGCCCCTGGCCTTCATCTTTGGCGAGGATTTTTCTTTATTTATTTTAAGATGTTCCGTGGAGTTTCAGGACTTTTGGAGTTGCGCAGAATAGGTCTCTAATATTTGCTCCTTTTCCAGCCCAGAATTCCAGCTGTCGGCATTCTCCCTTCTTATGTAAACCTTGTAAAATAAGAGAGAATAGCCATAAGTAGTATGACATAAAGTGAAATAACAGCCCATAATGCAGTAAATATCGATATAAAAGCATGATGCAAAATGGACGTATCAGCAGCGCCTTCCGAGTCTTCTGCACGACAACCTTGGACTGCTTTGGGGCCTTTTCTATTGGTGCCGGAGAGGATGTCCTCGGACGCTTTGACGACTGCCCGGCCTGAACGGTCGCCTTGTCACGGGCGCTCACCGGGTCGTGAGTAAGCTTGGATCGCCTTTCCCTGCGGGGAGGAGAGTCGACTTCTTCTTCATCACTCTGGTCATCGCTCTCCTCTTCCCCCTCTCCGTCGGAATGCCACTCGCCGCTTTCACCTCCGCTTGCCTCCCCCTTCGGGTCCAGCTCCTGATCTCCGTTGGGCATCAAATACATTTCAGTAAGGGCCTAGAAGAAAAAAAGCAAGACAAAGTCAGTCGGTGAAGCATAAACAGTTGCATGTTAAATCAAGATGACACTCAGTAATTCAGAGTTGGACCTTGTCTGGTTCGTAGGATTGGTCGAGTGGAGGGATTCTCCTGGCCCCCCTGGGGTTATCCTTGTTGCCAGTGATACTCCTCAACCACTTCTCCACCGTTTCTTCGTCGACTTCTTTTGGGTGCACCCGAGTGGAATCTTCAATGCCCGAATACATCCAGATAGGATGGTCTCGGGCTTGAAGTGGCTGAATGCGCCGTCTGAGGAAGACTTCCAGCATATCCATTCCAGTTACGCCCTCACGAATGAGATAGACCACTCGCTCGACCAACACTTTCACCTCTGCTTTTTCCCCTGGAGTCACTTTTAAGGCGGAAGGCTTCTCTACGCGAGCCATAGAAAAAGGAGGAAGTCCAGTCGACTGGCCTGGAGTCGGCTGGTCTTTGCAGTAAAACTAGGTCGACTGCCACCCTCGTACCGACTCAGGAAGAACTATGGCTGGGAAGGAGCTCTTACCCCTCATCTGAAACCCAAGGCCCCCACACATCTAGATCACTTGGGTCCTCTCATCACTCGGGTTGGCCTTTTTGACCGATTGGGAGCGACACATGAAAATGTGCTTGAAGAGACCCCAGTGTGGTCGACAACCCAAGAAGTTTTCGAAGAGAGACACGAAAGCAGCAAGATATATGATGGTGTTGGGGGAAAAGTGATGAAGTTGCGTGATACGTCTCCAACGTATCTATAATTTTTGATTGCTCCATGCTATATTACCTACTGTTTTGGACTATATTGGGCTTTATTATCCCCTTTTATATTACTTTTGGGACTAACCTATTAACCGGAGGCCTAGCCCAGAATTGTTGTTTTTTTGCCTATTTCAGTGTTTCAAAGAAACAGAATATCAAACGGAGTCCAAACGGAATAAACCTTCGGGAACGTGATTTTCTCACTGAACGTGATCCAGAAGACTTGGACCATGCTCCAAGGAACAAAAGAGGCGGTCACGAGGGTGGGGGGCGCCCCCCTAAGGCGCGCCCCCTGCCTCGTGGGCCCCCTGTTGCTCCACCGACGTACTCCTTCCTCCTATATATACCCACGTACCCCCAAACGATCAGATACAGAGCCAAAAACCTAATTCCACCGCCGCAACTTTCTGTACCCACGAGATCCCATCTTGGGGCCTGTTCCGGAGCTCCGCCGGAGAGGGCCGTCATCACGGAGGGCTTCTACATCATCATAGCCTCTCCGATGAAGTGTGAGTAGTTTACCTTAGACCTTCGGGTCCATAGTTATTAGCTAGATGGCTTCTTCTCTCTTTTTGGATCTCAATACAATGTTCTCCCCCTCTCTCGTGGAGATCTATTCGATGTAATCTTCTTTTTGCGGTGTGTTTGTTGAGAACGATGAATTGTGGGTTTATGATCAAGTCTATCTATGAATAATATTTGAATCTTTTCTTAATTATTTTATGTATGATTATTATTTTATGTATGATTGGTTATCTTTGCAAGTCTCTTTGAATTATAAGTTTGGTTTGGCCTACTAGATTGGTTTTTCTTGCCATGGGAGAAGTGCTTAGCTTTTGGTTCAATCTTGCGGTGTCCTTTCCCAGTGACAGAAGGGGCAGCAAGGCACGTATTGTATTGTTGCCATCGAGCATAATAAATGGGGTTTTTATCATATTGCATGAAACTATCCCTCTACATCATGTCATCATCCTTAAGGCGTTACTCTGTTTTTAACTTAATACTCTAGATGCATGCTGGATAGCGGTCGATAAGTGGAGTAATAGTAGTAGATGCAGGCAGGAGTCGGTCTACTTGTCTCGGACATGATGCCTATATACATGATCATACCTAGATATTCTCATAACTATGCTCAATTCTGTCAATTGCTCAACAGTAATCTGTTCACCCACCGTAGAATACTTATGCTCTTGAGAGAAACCACTAGTGAAACCTATGGCCCCCGGGTCTATTCTCATCATATCAATCTCCATCACTTTATTATTGCTTTGCTTTTTTACTTTGCCTTTAATTTTCACTTTGCATCTCTATACTAAAAATACCAAAAATATTATCTATCATCTCTATCAAATATCACTCTCGTAAGTAACCGTGAAGGGATTGACAACCCCTAATCGCGTTGGTTGCAAGGAGCTATTGTTTTTGTGTAGGTACGAGGGACTTGCGTGTAGCCTCCTACTGGATTGATACCTTGGTTCTCAAAAACTAAGGGAAATACTCACGCTACTTTGCTGCATCATCCTCTCCTCTTCGAGGAAATCCAACGCAGTGCTCAAGAGGTAGCAAGAAGAATTTCTGGCGCCGTTGCCGGGGAGTCTACGCAAAAGTCAACATACCAAGTACCCATCACAATCCCTATCTCCCGCATTACATTAGTTGACATTTGCCTCTCGTTTTCCTCTCCCCCACTTCACCCTTGCCGTTTTATTCGCCCTCTCTTTCCCAATCTCCTTCTCTTTTCCGTTTGCCTTTTTCTCGCTTGCCTTTTGTTTGCTCATGTGTTGGATTGCTTGTTTGTCGCAATGGCTCAAGATACTACCAAATTGTGTGACTTCACCAATACCAACAATAATGATTTCCTTAGCACTCTGATTGCTCCTCTTGCCAATACTGAATCTTGTGAAATCAATACTGCTTTGTTGAATCTTGTTATGAAAGATCAATTCGCCGGCCTTCCTAGTGAAGACGCCGCTACTCATCTGAATAGCTTCGTTGATTTATGTGATATGCAAAAGAAGAAAGATGTCGATAATGACATTGTTAAATTGAAGCTATTTCCTTTTTCGCTTAGAGATCATGCTAAAGCTTGTTTTTCGTCTTTGCCTAAAAATAGTATTGATTCTTGGAACAAGTGCAAAGATGCTTTTATCTCTAAGTACTTTCCTCCCACTAAGATCATCTCTCTTAGAAACGATATTATGAATTTTAAGCAACTTGATCATGAACATGTTGCACAAGCTTGGGAGAGAATGAAATTAATGATACGTAATTGCCCTACTCATGGTTTGAATTTGTGGATGATTATACAAAAAAATTACGCCGGATTGAATTTTGCTTCTAGAAATCTTTTAGATTCAGCCGCGGGAGGCACTTTTATGGAAATCACTTTAGGAGATGCTACTAAACTCCTAGATAATATTATGGTTAATTATTCTCAATGGCACACTGAAAGATCTACTAATAAAAAGGTGCATGCGATAGAAGAAATTAATGTTTTGAGTGGAAAGATGGATGAACTTATGAAATTATTTGCTACTAAGAGTGTTTCTTCTGATCCTAATGATATGTCTGTGTCTACTTTGATTGAGAATAATAATTAATCAATGGATGTGAATTTTTTTTGGTAGGAATAATTTTGGTAACAACGCGTATAGAGGGAATTTTAATCCTAGGCCTTATCCTAGTAATCCTTCTAATAATTATGGAAATTCCTACAACAACTCTTATGAAAATTTTAATAAGATGCCCTCTGAATTTGAGAATAGTGTTAAAGAGTTTATGAATTCACAAAAAAAAATGCTTTGCTTGAAGAGAAATTGCTTAAAGTTGATGATTTGGCTAGGAACGTTGATAGAATTTCTCTTGAGGTTGATTCTTTAAAGCTTATATCTATTCCTCCTAAGCATGATATCAATGAGTCTCTCAAAGCTATGAGAATTTCCATTGATAAGTGCAAAGAAAGAACAGCTAGGATGCATGCTTCCAAAGATGCCTTTATTAAAGCGTGTTCTTCCAATTCTTATGAAAGTCAAGATGAAGATCTAAAAGTTATTGATGTGTCCCCTATTAAATCTTTTTTTTCCAATATGAATCTTGATGAAACTGAATATGATCTTCCTTTACCTAGAAGGCGTTCCAAAAATTTGGAGTATTTAGATCTTGATGAAGAAATTGATAAAAGTGGGATTGAAAGAAATAAAACCCTAGAAGTTGCTAAACCCACTATATTGGATTTCAAGGAATTTAATTGTGAAAGTTGCTCTTTAATTGATTTTATTTCCTTGTTGCAATCCGTGCTAAATTCTCCTCGTGCTTTTAGTCACAATAAAGCCTTTACCGAACATATCATTGATGCCTTGATGCAATCTTATGAAGAAAAACTTGAGTTAAAAGTTTCTATCCCTAGAAAACTCTATGATGATTGGGAACCTACTATTAAAATTAAAATTAAAGATCATGAGTTTTATGCTTTGTGTGATTTGGGTGCTAGTGTCTCCACTATCCCCAAAACTTTGTGTGATTTGCTAGATTTCCGTGATATTGATGATTGCTCTCTAAACTTGCATCTTGCGGATTCCACTATTAAGAAACCTATGGGAAGAATTAATGATGTTTTTATTGTTGCAAATAGGAATTATGTGCCCGTAGATTTTATCGCTCTTGATATAGATTGCAATCCTTCTTGCCCTATTATTCTTGGTAGACCTTTCCTTAGAACGATTGGTGCGATTATTGGTATGAAGGAAGGGAATATTAGATTTCAATTTCCATTAAAAAAGGGCATGGAACACTTCCCTAGAAAGAAAATAAAATTGCCATATGAATCTATCATGAGAGCCACTTATGGACTGCCTACCAAAGATGGCAATACCTAGATCCATCCTTACTTTTATGCCTAGCTAGGGGCGTTAAACGATAGCGCTTGTTGGGAGGCAACCCAATTTAATTTTTAGTTTTTTGTTTTTTTCTTCTGTTTAGGAATAAATAATTCATCTACCTTCTGTTTAGATGTGGTTTTGTGTTTTAATTAGTGTTTATTCCAAGTTAAACCTATAGGATCTTCTTGGATGATAGTTATTTGATCTTGCTGTAATTTCCAGAAACTTTCTGTTCACGAAAACAATTGTTACAAATCACTAGAACGTGATAAAATACTGATTCCAATTGCTGCTGATCATTAAACAAATTTTCTAGGTCGTCCTATTTTGGTAGATTTTTTGGAGTTCCATAAGTTTGTGTTAGTTACAGATTACTACAGACTGTTATGTTTTTGACAGATTCTGTTTTTCGTGTGTTGTTTGCTTATTTTGATGAATCTATGGCTAGTAAAATAGTTTATGATCCATAGATAAGTTGGAATACAGTAGGTTTAACACCAATATAAATAAAGAATTAGTTCATTACGGTATCTTGAAGTGGTCCTTTGTTTTATTTCTCTAAGGGAGCTCACGAGATTTCTGTTAAGTTTTGTGTTGTGAAGTTTTCAAGTTTTGGGTGAAATTTTTTGATGGATTATGAAACAAGGAGTGGCAAGAGGCTAAGCTTGGGGATGCCCAGAGGAAAATGTTTCCCTTAATCGAATCTTGTGTTACACTAATTACGTGGTTGTTTGGCTAACGAATATTAGTGATGGGTTTATAGGAAACTAGTATTTAGCCGATTTTTAGTAAAATTGGTTTTATCATAATTATCAGTTTATGGGAAACTATGTTTGGGTAAGGGAAATGTAAAACCGAGTCTATCATGTCCCTTGTTTGGATACGATTCAATTCCTCTCCCACCTCCATCATCATGGCCATGGCTGCTGGGGCTTCCATCATTCCATCAACAGGAGGTGGCTGCGCCCACCAGTGACCACATCGACGACTCGGTGCATGCGGACGATGCACCGGCGTGGCAAACATTTTCCGTCGACGTTGAGGCTGAGCAGCCGCCCGCACAGGCACGTGAAAGAGATTAATTATATTCTCCGGCGACAGCTGCTTCTGGAGCTCAATATGCAGGTGTGCCACCCCTCGACCGCTCGACGCCGGCCATGAAAACTTCAAACGAAGAGAGGCCTATCTGTTTCTGTTTCATGAGGAAAAACGAAGCAAGGATTGAAATCTGTACGCATCCCTCTACGGTGATGTCTTGAGTACTAGTGTTGTTGAGGAGAAAGGAGGCTACCAGGTTGTTGAGAAAAATCAGGAGATGAGAATTAGTTGCGATTCAGTATATGTCAAACGTGTTTTCAGAAAAACGACTAATGCTTGTTTTTCCATAAACGCAAAATTTTGGTTTGCCGAGAACCAAGATTGCTATATACACGGATTGGCTAGAGGAGTCAAACAAGATTTTTGGCGGTTAGACCGTTTTCCTATTTTGTGGAGATCTGGTTCTGCAAATCCTGTATAATATGAAAGAGAGGAACCGAACGCCCCTGAAAGTTAGGCACGCAGGCCTTGGACGACAAGTTAACAAGGACCACCTCTTCACAAGTTTATTATTTTATCCGTCTCATATTAGTTGTCTTAAACGGATATATGTGTAGCACTAAAATACGTCTAGATACTTTCATTTAAACGACAACTAACATAGGATGGAGGGAATACTAATAAAAAAATATTAGTCATATCTTTTGCCGTGAAATCACAATACAACAGCCAGGATTGCATTGTCCAGCCCAGCTATAACCGGCAGCCTCCGTCATCCATGGCATCGGCGCTCCTACGCCGTCTCACCGCCCCGCCCTTCCCCAGCCACCGCCCATGACCATCCCCTCTAAGAGCATCTACAGCCGCGTCCACAGAAAGGCCTTCCCAGATGATTTTTTTGCGCCGGCGCCAAAAAACGGCCCAGTCGCGTCCTCAGGAGCCCGATTTTCGCCGGTCCTGGGCCGAAATCAGCGCCGGCGGACCCAGGCCGAACCCGGTGCGCTGGGGGGCGCCGGGGCGAGTTGTTTTGGCGCGAAGCAGCCGCGGGCCCGCCGAGTCAGCGAGACGGGCGCTTCGTCGCCCTCATCGCCTCGGTTCCTGCGAGAATCAATGCCAAGGTTGCCGCGCTGCCGCCGCCGGTCAGCCTTGCCATTGATTCCTCATGGGCGACACCTCCCCTCTCGCGCACGCGTACACACGGGCGCGGCTATATAAGCCAATTGCCTCCCTCGCCTCTGGCCACACCTGCCCTAGCCGCCGAGCTCTACCTCTCTCGTGTGCCGCCGCCGAGCCCTCACTCTTCCTCTCCCGTGCGCCGCCGCCGAGCCCTCCCTCTCCCTCTCCCGTGCGCTGCCTCCGAGCCCTCCCTCACTCCGACAGCCCCGATGGCCGAACGTTTCCCCGGCGATGAGGCGGCGGCCAACGGCTTCAGCCGCCGCTTGCTCCGCGAACAGGAGTCGTGGCTCCTGTTCGAGGCCAACATCCTAGCGTCGCCGGACATGCGCGTCGGGCCGACGAGGTGGAGGCTCAGCAACGGGGGAGTGCCCATTCCCCCGTTGCCCGACGCCGTGGCACGCGCCCCCTACTTCGCCGCCGAGGTAGAGATCGTGTGCTCCTCCCTCACCAACGAGCAACTCGCCCTGCCCCAGTACGCCGCCGACAACCACGCGGCGTGGACGGCGTACTTCGAGCGCCGTCAGCAGCAGAGGCTGGCGTCCACCAACGGGGCGCCGGTGGTGGACGGCACGAAGAACAGCGAGGGGCCCCACTTGTGGTGGGGCGTCCCCGGCCGCACGCTCGAGGGCGTGCTGACGCACCTTGAGGGCGGCAACAACCCGCCGCTGGCATACCCTCACCCGGCAAGGGCGGCCGCCCCGGCCCACCGCCGACGCGCCGGGCAATGGATGCCCAGGAGGTTCGGCTCCTCCTCGTCTTCCTCCTCGCACTCTTCTTCCCACTCCTCCGGCTCTCCGGCGCTGCTCGGTGTCAAGGCCGAGCCCGCGGCGGAGACGCCGCTCGGCCGGCGCACTCGCAGCGCCGGCACCGTCATCAACGAGGGCGGCCGGCGCGCCTCCTCGTCAGCTCATCCGCGCTTCGTCAAGCCAAAGACGTAGCCGGGTCTCCCCGCCGTGAAGACGGAGCACGGCGACGTGGAGCTCGACGACGACACGGCCCTGGAATGGGCGTGCAAGGACTCCCTGAAGATGACGACGGAGCGCCAGTGCACCGCCCTGCGGCGGTTTGAGCAGCGCCGCTGGGGCCGCGACGAAGGAGGAGTCATCGTCCTCGAAGACAGCGACGACGACGACGCGCCGCCGCCACCAGTCCGCCATGGTGACGCCGGTCGGGGGTCCAGCAGGGACGGCCGCGTCAAGGAGGAGAAGGCCGACGATGACGACGGCGGTGAGGATGGCGGCGACGACGGCGACTACTCCGCGTTCAGCCAGTGCCTTTTTAAAATATATTTGCTATGTAAAAAGCCGCCAACATGTCTAATATATGCCAAAGTTTGTCGAAATTTAGACGTGTTTAGCCGAACTTTGCCGAACGTTTTCTTTTTTGAAAAAATTTAGATGCGTCTGGGGGTGGCCCTAGGGCCGGCGGCTGGGGACCAACTCGTCCCAGGCCGGGTTTTTTTGGCGCCGGCTCACCCCCAGATGGCGATTTTAGGCGCCCCCGCCGAACGTTTTCTTTTTTGAAAAAATTTAGACGCGTCTGGGGGTGGCCCTAGGGCCGGCGGCTGGGGACCAACTCGTCCCAGGCCGGGTTTTTTTGGCGCCGGCTCACCCCCAGATGGCGATTTTAGGCGCCCCCGCCGAACGTTTTCTTTTTTGAAAAAATTTAGACGCGTCTGGGGGTGGCCCTAGGGCCGGCGGCTAGGGACCAACTCGTCCTCAGGCCGTTTTTTTTTTTTTGCGCCGGCTCATCCTAGGTGGCGATTTTAGGCGCCCCCTGAGGGGCCAACGGGTGGAGATGCTCTAATCCCCTGCACCATTTAAGTTTGGACTTGCTCCTGCCGGCTTTCACCGATTCCCGCTCGTCCACAGCTCAGCCTCATCACTGTCAACGCTTGTCAGTCACCCAAAAAAAAACCAGACACCTGATGTTTAGCAAACACGAAAAACAAAAGGAATGCAGGAGCAGGGAGATACATGCAGCAGCGAAGATTGCTTGCAATCACACCCAGGCTTCTGTTTTGTACTCCCTCCGCTCCAAAATTCATGTTTTGATATTAGATACATTCATATCTAGACGAATTTAAGACAAAAATTTTGAGACGAAGGGAGTATTTGCCACTAGAAAAGAGGGATCACGAACCATGCTTCAGCTGCAGCGTTGCTTATGACTTTACAACTTCATTCATCCGACAATCAGGCCTTGTTTGGACGCGGAGGGAGAAATCAACCCGTGGAAAATTCACACGGCTCTTTAGTGTGCGTTGGGGAGGGGGAGCCGTCGTCGATTTTAGCAGAGGATGTCGCGGTGGAGTTCGATTCCAAGACTTGCGAGCGTCGCATCATGAGGACGGGGAGAATTCTCCTGACCTAGCGAGGCGATGGTTTCCTACCCAGGGAATTGGGGTGGGTCGAGGAAGAAAATGCCTCCGCCGGTTGGCACCAAATGGGCCCCCCAATAAAACCAGGATAGAATTAACTCGTGGTATTCCCAACCAGGGAAATAACAGGGATCCCGTGAGGATCCGTTGGAACCAAACGAGGCCTCAGAGGGCATGATAGACTGGCAGAAATAGAATCCACCAATAGCGATCAATTGAAAATTGATTGTACATCACAGGAATAAATCTCCTGTTCTCCAAACAAAAATGTTTTATTGAATAACCTAGGGTGGGTATGCCTCAGTACAACCCATTGGTTCCCTACTTCGACACATCACATTCAGCAGAATTTCAGGTTGCCGCAACAACTAGCTTGGCAGAAAAATGCACCTGCTTCCAGGGATTAAAAAAGTACATCTGCAACAAAACACTGGGATTTGACCACTCCACATACTGACACTTAGTGCTACGATCTCCGTACAACAGATAATCAAAGGGCTGGGCTGCACTTCGGCCTACTCATGAACGGTTTGATCAGAGCTGTTGTACCAAAGAAATGATAAGAGGTGTCAGTATGTATAGCAAGGTTCTTTGAAGGCCTGCTTGCTAGCGGCTGATGGGGGTGTGCATCCGCTCAACGATTCTGTTGATGGCGTCCCGAGTCATCACGAGGGTGTCATGCTGCAGGATGCTGTAGACATTGAGGCCCTGCATTTGAAGATGTGAAACATCAGCGCAATCTTCTTCGGCCAAAATATCTGCTGGGAAAAGTACAATGGGACAATTTCTCATTGTAAAGCTGCTGAGACACCCAGACACTTACAATCGAAGGAATGACATTCACGTAGTGAAGATTTTGAGTAGCCAGCTTTAACTTCTTATCAATGTCGCCTCCATCCACCAACAAAATCTTCTTCGTATCATCCATCTGCTTTATGTACTGCACGATGTTTTTCGTCTTGTGGCTAGGGACTTCTAAGTCCTCAAAGATGCAGAGCTACAATAAAACATGGTCAAGTGAACTTTGCATGCATACGTATCTACTGCGAAGAATGGCTTCAAATGGAGAGATCCAGACTGACTCTTGTATACATATATTTGCGTTCAGGATCACAGATGGTCAAGTTTCCTTTGCCACTTTGTGTGCTCAAGAATTTTTGGGAGCAGCACCAGAAGAAAAAAAAAACATTGCATAAACAAATTTATTGTTTCACTCTTTCAAGAAGCCGTGGAAACAATACCAGCTGAATGTTACATCTCATAAGCAACAACCCTAATAAGATTAAGTAAACAGTCTAAGAAAACAAGGCAGTCATAGAAACCATTCTACAAACAGTATTGATCAGAAAGTATAACTAGTCCATGCTCTATTAGAACTAGGTAAGTGGTCTGTTCTCTGAACTTTAGGAAGGATCTATGAAGTACACCCTCTAATCCAAAATAAGGGTTTTAGTTCAAATTTGAACTAAAACCACGACACTTATTTTTTTGGATCAGAGGGAGTACAAAATATAGTGAAAGGATCTATAAAGTGTAAACATGGCAAAACAGTTCCTCAGGCATCTCATAGTGGCATGCTGATCAACAGCTTGTGCAACAGCACAGCAATTCTTGCATAGTTCTAGCAATAAGAGACATGATCATTACTGTGGCCTGAAGCATACTACTACTAAACAAGGTTCTTGGTTCGATACAGAATTCATTTCGTAGCACAAATTGTTGTCTTGGTACAAGGCAGGAGCTAACTACACACAAGAACATCCAGGAAGACACAGAATGAATTAGTAAGGCAGCAGATACCTTCCCCTCAGCTGTTCTAGCAGACAAAGCTATCTTAAGTCCTAGACGTCGTACTTTCTTCTGCAACTTGAATGCATGGCTTCGTGGTTTCGGGCCATGCATAGTTGCACCTCCTCGAAACTGTTTCAGTTTGAATCTGAGTTTAGTTGAAGCCCAAAGAAGATGAGATATCTCCAGAGCCTATTCAATACAATTTATATGAATGGAGGAATGTTAGTATAACCTGACAACCACGCAATGTTCCATGACGTGCTCTTCCGGTTCCCTTTTGCTTATAAGGCTTTCTTCCTGTGCCGCTCACTTCACTGATAGTTTTAGTTGAGTGTGTCCCCTGTGAAAGACAGGTGCATGCAATTATCAGAAGGTGCATTAGAAGGATAGAACTTAAATATCTAAACTTAAGAAAGTAACTGATATTACACAGACATATTATACAGTAGATCACGTGATTTGGGAGCTTGTAAGCGAAGGACAAACAGAACAAGAGATGAGAGATCATAGTGTGCACCTGTTGCCTTTTCGCAAGCTGCCACCTTACTACCCTGTGAACAATATCCTTCCTAATTGGAACGTCAAAAACATCACCATCCAAAACCATGAATCCCTTGTCCTCGTTATGGAAGTTTGTTACTCTAGCTACTAGGTCCTCATACTGCCCTGTAATAAAATATTACTTACAACTCAGCATAATGTGAAGATCACATATATAGCTTTCATTAGCCAACTATGATACAAGAACTATAAAAAGTGAAATCAAGCTCCGTCCCATTATAGAAAATCTTGTTCAGCGAAGCTAGATTTTCAATCAAAGTAAGAGCGCAGAGTCAACTAAGAGATCTCTGTTGGTTAGATAAAAATAGAGCATAAGGTGCCACTTTATCCATTAATCCAAAAACCTAATTTTTATAGTCAATTTTCGATTCAAGGCTTTGTTGCTACATTAAAACTGAACCCGATTACGGGTGTCCACTTTAAGCGTTGGCAGACCAAAACTACCTTGTGGCTCACAGTGATGAATGTGTTCTGGGTCGCTGGTGGCACTCCCAAAAGAACAATTACTCCTGATCAGAAGGCATTTAGGGAGGCCAGCACCATCTTTCTTGGAGCCGTTTCGAGTGTGATCGAAGACAAGTTAGTTGAACTATATCTCCATATGCGGGTTGCAAAGAACTTGTTCAAAGCAAAATTCGGCGCTACTGATGCTGGGAGCGAGTTGTATTGCCATAGAGCAGTTCCATGACTAAAGGATGGTTGAACCAACCTGTACTGGACCAGGCCATGAGATACAGTGCATCGCTAAGGAGCTCGAACTCCTGAAGTGTGAGTTACCAGCAGGGAGTCAAACTTGTCCGGTAACTCATACTTCAAGAGTTCAAACTCCTTAGCGATGTACTGTTATCTCATGAGCCTCATCCAGCATAGGACAGCTTTCAACCATGCTGCAATCATGGAACTACTCCATGGCATAATGCTCACTCCCAGCATTAATACCACTGAATTTTTCCTTGAGCGCATCCCACAAGTTCTTGGCAACCCACATATGGAGATATGCATCAACTAAGTTGTCTCCGATCACACTCAGAACGGCTCCGACAAAGACAGTGGTGGCCTCCCTAAACGCCTTCTTCTGATCAGGAGCAATCATTCCTTCGGGAGTGCCGTCGGCAACCCAAAACACATTCATCACTGTGAGACACATGGTAGTTTTGGTCTACCAATGCTTAAAGTGGACACCATAAAACAGGTTCGGCTTTAATGGCACAAAAGCCTTGAACCAAAAATTGCTTATTGAAAGTGTTGTTTATATCTAACTCAAGAGAAAAAACATTGTGATAGCAGCAGATGGATAAGAAACACTAGAAACACACCGAGCTCTCGGTCTGGTGTCCAGACAGTCTTGCTAGATAGAAGTTCCGGTGG
Organism: Aegilops umbellulata; assembly: GCA_032464435.1. Taxonomy (NCBI): domain Eukaryota; kingdom Viridiplantae; phylum Streptophyta; class Magnoliopsida; order Poales; family Poaceae; genus Aegilops; species Aegilops umbellulata. The sequence continues at coordinate 354,919,081 of CP136059.1, read as the reverse complement.
AATCAGCACTTCATTTGCTGGAGCCATAAGAGTAGAATACCCCTTGGAGTAGACATTTGGCAAAATCTGTAAATGTTGAAAGCTAACTGAGAAGGCAGAACAAGAATCAGATGCCATGAAATATAGCCAAGACACTTAATAGTTAATACATAACAAGATACAGAAAATAAACTTTTGAACATAGCACATTGTTGCTATTTGCTAATCCTTACTGAGATAGAACTCAAGCAAGCCCATATTTGTTAAATCATTGCTATCTGGATCGGGAAGTACCTGAGCAAGCTGATACCTAAACCCAATCACACTCAATTAAATGCTACATTTCCAAACTAGAACTAGAAGCGACCAAGTATAAAATCCACCACAAAATCTGTTCACAATGTGGTAACTGGTCATCAGTCAGGTCCTAGAAGGAGGGGCAGTCTCAGCACATACATCTATCTGGGCCAAACAAGTGAGGGACAGGTTCAGTTATCCATGGCGTACAAGCCTGACGGCCATATCCAATGGCAGCTGTTATTTAGCATCATGTCTTAATTACTGTTGATTGTAGTTCAGTTAAAACAGGCACCCTGTTTAGCCATTTAACTATATTGTTCTGTCACTGTACTCGTGGAGGCAGTTCAGTTATATATGCCTCTCACTCTCAGGTGGTGAATGAGAAGTCAGAAGAAAAATTCCCCCAAACTAATTTCCTAGAGTAGATAGCAGCATAGGCGATTTCTTCTTCCCATATATCAGGAATGTGACCCAAACCCCTCAAAAAATCAGTGTCAATTGCTCCACAAATCCTGACTGGCTGATGGGATCTTGGTACTATCCCGACGGACGCGCCCAAATCCATGGTTTCTAAAACCGTCGTAAACCCTACATATCCAGCGAGCGAAATGCGGCCTCACGTGTTCGAACTGGCGGAGCACGTCGCGCTAGCCTCACGGAGAACCAACGCGACAGAAATGGGGAGGATGGGGTGCAGGAGCCAGACCTTGGCGAGGAGCGGGGTGTCGCGGCCGGTGGCGCCGAGCTGAGGCGGGCAGGCCACGGCTCGGCGCAGGAGGGACGCGGCACGTGCGAGGGCTTGCATCGGCTGGCCGCGTCCTCTCCGCCCGGCTCCAGCAAGGCTAGGCTAGTGGTTTTCGGGGCGAGGCGGCGGCGGCGGCTGGCGGGGATGGAGAGAGGAGGGGGCAGGAGGGTTCTGCAGGGGAAAGGGTTGACGGGTCGGGCTCGGCTCTGCCTAGCTGGGCTGCGTGTTTTTTTTTTTTAGATCAACGGGAAGGGCTCCCCGGCTCCCGGAGGTGGCCGAACGAACCGGCACGGCACGGCACGGCCCAGCCTGTGCTAATCGTGCCTGGCACGGCACAATCCACATGTGCATGATTAGTAAGCAGGCCGTGCTGTGCCGGCCCATGTACTGCGTCTGGCAGCCCAGGCACAGCCGCTTAGCTATCGGGTCGGCCCGTTGGTACGCCAAACACGGTTGGGCCGTGTAGTTTCGGCCTGCTGAGCTGTATTTTGGCTATTTTCCCCCTATTTGAGCTGTTTTATAGCCTTTAGATATTTTAAAAATCTGGGAACAAATAAAAAAACTAACCGTGTCGTGTCGTGCCGGCCCACGTGCCCAGCCTCCAGGTCCAGGCACAACCCCTAGCGTGTCGCGTATCGGGCTCGGCCCGTTTAGCTCATGTTGTGCATGTGTGCTAGCGGGTCGGCCCAGCTGGCACGACCCATTCGGCCATCTTTGCTGGCTCCATTGCATATAAGCCCGAATAAAATGGGATTGTTTTGTCCGATACAGATATGACTAGCGAGATAAAAATTGTAAAGCGCACCATACACTTGGCGTTTTAAGCTATTTATAAAGTGCGAGTAGAACTAAAACACCAAAACAGAGGGAAACATGCTATGATAAAGGTGCAAAAGAACTATGAACACACACCCTCTCCCCCCCCACCAGCAGCTGAGGGGTTGGGGCAGCAGCATCTCCAATGTAGATGTAGGACTCATCAGCCCCAGCCCACCCAGCACGAAGGTAGCTGAGTAACCACTGGCAGCTCCTTGCTCCTTCACCCCCACTCCAGTTGCGTGTGTCTTGTCAGCAAGCCTTGCAGGTGGGGGCAGAATTGGTCCACCTGTTCCAGCATGTGCTCCTTGAATAGGAGGCACCATTTCTTGACAGTTCTTAAAACCATCGACCAAACCTGGGTTAAAGAAAGCCAAACAACACTGTTAAAAAATCATGTTGTTCCTGTGTCACTTGTACGCGTCGGTGCTATACAAACGGTTTTTAACCCCTTTCCGCGACGGCATTTGGAACCGTCGCCTAGTGAGGGACGGCGATAGGGGGTCCTTCCCACTCGACCTAGAAACCGCCGGGGATATGCCCTCCTGGCACACACGCTCGGCAAAATGAGACCGTGTGCGACCGGTGAGTTCTCAAATACGGTAATACGTATAGTAGAGCTAAAAATATAATTATACAGGTGAAATTGTTTTCGATCGCAAGTACATTCCACACATTCAGTCCCCGCTAAACGTTTTCGTTTGTATGTACATCCCACACAGCCGCTCGAAGGAAAACGTTTCCGTTCACAGGTACATCACACACAACTTTCCCCGTTAAATCGTTTGTGATAGCGTTGCCATTGCACACGATATTAACAATTTTATCATTTGCATTACTGAATGCATCACACACGTTGCGTAGGAGGAACTGTGTGGCAAAGGTTGTTTGTCACACACAGTTTTTATGTGGTAAACGTTTGCGCAAGGTGGCCTAACGCAAACAGTTTTCAAGAGAAGGTCGTGTGTGATTGTTCATTGATCCAACACGGTTTATTCCTAGAAACTGTGTGCGTTGCCTGAGGTCATCGCCCATGGTATTTTCTCAATAACCGTTTGCAATAGCAAAACCCAATTAGCAGGCTAATTGTCCTATTATTAATAATCCATTTATTAACCTAATTGACATTCATATTAAGCACACAATATATTTTATTTCCATATTAAGAAAGCATGATTTCATAATTGAAATACATCAGAGTACAACATGATATAGCATCAGCACTCAGCTACCCCATTACACAACTGCACCAGTACCAAGTTTCACATGCAACATGTAGAACCTTTCGAAATTAGCATCATAGATGGTTTTATAGACAGATGCATCTCATCTGGAAAATTGCTGAATCAGAATGCAAATATTGAGCCTTCATTCATGTTGAAGGTCTTTGCAACTTTAGGCCAGTGCCTGTGAATGATTGACCGTCCGTCCTTCGTCTTCTTCAGGAACACTTCAATATTGAACCGTGAGTGTTGTATGAAAACCTTCCTCGCTTCCTGACTATAGAGGTGGTTTGAGACGTAATCATTAGTAAACAGCTTTGGAAAGGCCTGAAAATAAGGATGTGCATAAATATCTTGTCTATATTGGAAATGGAACAAAGGAATAAAAAAAGGCAAGGTATAGTAGTTAGTACCATTTTGTAGTGAACTGATGTCTTCTTCATTGTGCACACATAGATCTTGTTGCTTTTTGTCGCTAATTTCTTTATCCTAACAATCTTTCTGAATTTCTTGACTTGACTGATATTCATGGACAACTCATTTCCTCATATGCAAAAAGGGTCGAACAGTGGGTCAAAACCTCTGACAGCAGGACCTACATGTGCAAGACCAAATTGTTAAAAACCTAAATATTAGAATGGTTCCTGCAATTGCACAATAATGTGCTATTAGACAACGGACCATGCACATGCTAACCTCGATTGTAAACCTAAGTGCTTCCCATTGTTTCCCTGCAACACATATAAGGTAGTTAGTCATCAGGTTAATTAAGGGTTCGCATGCTATCAGTAAAATATGTTGATGAAAAATAAGCATATTGCAGATGCATCAGATTAATTCAAGCCACATAGAAAACTCATTTACCCAAACCAAGCATGTTAAGAACTAGGAAATATAACTCTTTTATATGTTTCTCATGTATTAAGTGCAGCCAAATTTGATTTATTCCTCATATGCATAAAAATACAAAATTCTACCCACGACAATTGGACATCCGATTGCAGAATTGAACCAAGCAGTTAACTAAACACCACAACAAATGAAGCAAACATTAATTGAGCATCACATTGCATAATATAACATACTCCTAATAGAAGATCAGCCAGTTAGCCAAATCAAGCATGCTTAACAACTTGGAAATATAGCAAATTTTATTTGTTTATCATGTATTTACTAGAGCCAAATTCAATTTATTCCTCACATGGTATACAATAACAGAATGCACCCACAACTATTGAACATCGCATTGCAAAATTGAACCAAACAGTTAACTAAACACCACAACACAAATGAACCAAGCGTTAACTGGGCACCATATTGCACAATGTATAACCAAACCAAGCATGCTTGACAACTTGGAAATATAGCAATTGTATTCGTTTCTCATGTATTTTATAAAGATAAATTCAATTTATTTCTCACATGGAAGACAATACAAAATTGCAGCCTGAAGAATTGAACATCACATTTGCAGAATTGAACCAAACAGTTAACTAAAGATGACAACTAATTAACCAAATAGTTAATAAGTGAGCACCACACTGGATGACATACAAAATATATACACTAGAGCAACAGATTGCATGGTAAAATTAGATAGCACAATTCATTAGAATTTATGAAGGAAAGGCAGGAGCAGCACACGCAACGGGTAAACCGAGCATGCTTAACCGGCGTAGCTAGCAAATGGCAAGGTGTTCCTCCAACATCTGGGGTTCGACATGAATAGCAGCCATCACGACCTCATCCGCACGAGCGGCCGTGGTTTGCTTCTCCGCTACCAAATGCTTCTTGAGCTCCTGGCTATACTGCGTGCATCATGGCTTAGGGCGGCGCTTATTTGGTGGAGGGTTCGGTGAGTGGAAAGTGTCGCATCGATGGTCGGGGCATGTGGGATGTGGAAGGAGGATGAGGATGGGGGTCGGGTGTGGATTACCTGCCTAGATAGACGAGGCCGAGTAGTGTGAAGGAGGGTCGCCGGCGAGGAGGCGGCGCTGCAAGCAAGGAGTGAAGGTTTCAACTTGGAAAGAAAGGCAGAAATAGGGGAAATGTGGCTTTTGGTAAGGGGGGAGGTAGATATTTCCGCGGAAGCCGAAAATTTGGAATCGCTTCAGCGAAAAAACTGGCGCGCAAAGTGTCATCAGACAAGTCCCTTATTCAGAACTGTGTACAATATGCGAACATCACAAACGATTCATATAGCTTAACCCATGTGTTATGAGTTTGAACGTCAAAAATTTTGGTTTGAATTTTCCTGGTTACAGTGGTCATCCACGTTATTGCATAATTTGGATACACAAAGGAGACTACATCACACCCATCTTAATCGAGCAAGTTCAGTAATTAAACAGAGCTAACTAACCTAAACATTACTCTAACAAATTAAAGACTGACGCTCTTAATTAAACAAAACAAAGAGTACTACTATGGTTGGTGCTCATCGATCTCCGCCGCCACCTCCGTGTCCAGCTCGTGCACGACGGTCTCCTAGGGAAGGGGCTCCATGGCATCCATTGCAACATACTCGGCAAGCATATCTCCATCTGCGTCCGCCATCTCTTTGGAAAGGGCCGCCACAAGCTAGGCATGGGCGGCTGTTGGGGATATTATTACTGGGCGTAAACCAGCCAGGACAGGCCGGGTTAAGTTCATCAGTAGTTGAGTATGCTAAAGCCCATGAAGGCAGATGAGGATGATATATAGGGGTTCAAGGCCCATAACCGGTTTAAGGCCCGTAGCCGTAAACCGGCATCGGTATATAACTTGTATTGTAAAGTTAGGAATAGTGGAGACCGAACCAGAAACGTCTATGAGCTGGTCTCGGGACTCTATAAACCGACGGGCGTCACCCATGTATATAAGGGGACGACCCGGCGGCGATTCAAGAGGACAGACAACAACTCGAGACTTAGGCGAAGCTTGTTTGCTCCCTAGTCATTGAAACCCCATCAATTCCATCACAACTAGACGTAGGCTTTTACCTTCATTGAAGGGGCCGAACTAGTATAAACTCTTGCGTCCCTTGTCCGCTTTAACCCCTTCAAGCTAACCCGTAGCGATGGCTCCACAACTAAGTCCTTTCATGAGGACATCTGTCGTGACAAAACGACGACAGTTGGCGCCCACCGTGGGGCCATCACACGTTGGTTTCAAGTTCTTGGAGGGCAACTTCGAAGGACTCAAGGGTTACGTCATGGGCCGGATGACCAAAAGTCGTCGCAGCAAGCTATACATCGATGATGCAGGATGGGGCCCCGAGGCCGGCTCAATTGAGTACGGGTACCGGGTCCCCTTTGGTGGCATACACGTCTTCATTGGCAAGATCGATGAACTAGGCCCCGAGCCGGACATCTACACCGACCTCGTCGAAATGGCTCAGCGTGCACGATCTGCCCAGGTTAAACCAGCCATGAAGCATGCCTTCGTGGGAGTCATCCATGGAGGGGAATACGAGGAAAGATCGGAATCTGGTGGTGAGACCATCGTTTATTCCGGCGACGAGTCCTCGACCGGAGAAACCGAGTCGTTATATCAGTTACAGATGGCCGGATTGGGGGCTGTTCCGATGGCGACAGTATTCCGGACTACCTTGATCTGCCAAACCGGGTTGGAATATTCATGGCTGGTACACAAGCGGCGATCCACTCTTCGACCGCAGCAGCAATGATCTCCGGGTCAATGACGACGACGGCAGCCGGGGCAGGAGGCCATGTGCGTCCACCGGCTTAAGTTTTATCTGATCTGTTTGATGCATTGGCTACGCTCATGGTAGAGGCCCACAATGCGGAAATCGCAAAAGTGAAGGATCAGATTACTCAGGCCAAGGCCGATTTAGCGGTTGAGAATGCCAGGATGACCGCAGAATGGGCCGCTTTGGACGCACAGGCTTATCGGCTTATGCTGGATCTGAACGCATCACATGAAGTCCTGAAGAGGAAGCACCGATCTCGCTTACCTCCGGTTTACGAGGCCAGAGACCTCTTTAACACCCTAGGAGCAGGGACCAGTAACCCGCCGGTGGTAAACCGGGCGGAAGCACCAGGGACGGGCGCGCCGGTTCAGCCTCGTTGGGTCGATCCGCCTCGTTAGAACAATATCGTGCCTCAGCCTGTCCCAACGCCTCCGGGTCATTATTCTAATCTGACGGACAACCTTGTTGCTGCCGCTTCACGACTGGAGGCCATGCCAATTGAAGGTGATTCTCCGGCGGCGGTGGAGACACGCCGGGTTAAGGAGCTTCTTCGGACAGCCTTGATTCAACAGGAAGCATATTCATACAGCCGCGATCGGATTCATTCCACCCCTCGCCTGAGCCGGAGCTACAGCAGGCGCATGGATGAACCGGCCCTGTCAAGCAATGCACGAAACCATGAAGCGGCCCGTGGCAACCACCCGGTAGGTGGTGATGGTGATGCTCAGGAAGTGGTAGACCGGGCCCGAGCCCGCAGGGAGGCCGAGTTAGCGGCGCAGTATGAGGCTCGTCAGCTTACGCCGGTTCGTCCAACCACCTCGGTCGAGCCAGGAGTTACCTCTAGTTCTTTGGGGCTACCATGCCTTATCCCCGCATTACGCAATGTGTGCCTGCCCAGGGATTTCAAGGGCCCGCGCAAGGTGCCAACTTACACTGCCGATTTATCACCAGAAACATGGGTGGAGAGCTATGGGATGGCCATGGAGATGCTTGATGTGGATGATGCGGCATGTGCAAAGTATTTCACCATGATGCTAGAAGGGACGGCCCGTACTTGGTTAAAAAGTTTGCCGGCCAACTCTATCAGTTCGTGGGCCAAGTTGAGAGCCTGGTTTATCCAGAATTTTAAGGATACATGCAAGCAGCCTATGTCGATAGTGGACTTAGCGGCCTGTGTCCAGGAAGAAGGAGAGTCAACGACCCATTGGGTGCGCCGAGTCTCGAAGATTTTGCATTCGTCAGACCGCATTAATGCCGATACAGCAGTTATAACCCTGGAAGGCAACTGCCGGTTTGAACCTCTGAAGTTGAAATTAGGACGGCTAAAGCGCCATTGCAATGATATGGGGACCCTCATGGCTAAGTTAGTGAAGTATGCTGACTCTGATAGTATCAAGGATCCCGAGTCTGACGATGGCAAGACAGGGAAGGGAAAGAAGAGTAGCAACTCCAAGGGGCAGCACCACAACACGGCGAGTCATGGAAATGGCAGCAAACATAAAGCGGATAACAACATGGACTTTGTGGTTAATACCAGCGCACAGGACAAGGGCCAGCGACGAAAGGGTAAACCGACGAATCGCAGCAGAGCGCCCAATCCCAACCCGGACCGCTTGTCTTACCTGTTAAACCAGCCCTGTCCGAAGCATGGGACGAAGGAAATGCCGGCCAACCACCTTTGGAAGGACTGCTACATCATGCAAGAGTTTAAAAATTCTAATGCTTTCCGGTATGATCACGGATCAGGTGGCGGTTCAGGATCCAGATCTCATGGGCCGGGTTACGGTGGAGGAAATTCCGGTTCAGGCTTCAATGGTAATCAGGGCGGACAAAACAATCAAAGTAACCAGAGCAGCCAGGGTGGTTACAATCAGCAGCAGCAGTAGCAATCGGGTTATCAGAGCCACCCGAAGCAGTTAAATAGTGGGCAGTATCATGTCTTCACTACTAGTTTGGACAAGCGTGACTGAAAGGTTCATAAGCGGGCAGTGAACTCTGTTGAACCGGCAGTTCCCCGTTACTTACGTTGGTCTGAACAGCCAATCGTGTGGAGCCACTACAAAAAAAATACACTTCCGTGATGATACGTGTTTGTCACAGTAGGTCGCTTTTTTGTCATGCATGTACATCCATGACAAATTTATGACAGAATCAAGATAGCCATACCTGTGGTGTCGTAGAAGTGTTCCATGACATTATGAAAATTATCATCAGGGAAGTGGTGACGATAAATCGCGCATCACAGAAGTGCTTTCGTCAAGGGTGACCGACACGTGGCATCCACCGTAACGGAACGCCGTTAAGCTACCAGGTCGGGTTTCGGATCCGATAACCCGTTAACAGCCCCGACCAATGGGAAATTTCCATGTGTAAAATTCTTATTGGCCGGACGAAACACGTGTCAGCTCGTCAGTGGGTCAGATAGGCGCCTATGATATGTCGACACGTGGCACGGACCAACAGTGGCCCATTTAGCTTACAAAGCCGGCCCGTTTGACTTGGTCAAAAGTTAACGTGCTGGCCCATGAAAAGCATGTTAACGGTCTCTTCGCAAATAGCCCATTTTACGGCCCGTTAACTCACGGCCCGTTAGGCCCTAAAGTTAATCGGCCCAACAACGTCATGTGGGCCATCGAATATAATACCAGCCCATTTCACTTTTGGCCCATGTATGGCCCACGACGTCTTTCGGCCCATATGAGGCCTTCGTATCTTTCGGCCCATTAGAGGCCCACAGTGAGTCTAGCCCATAATGAACAGTAATTTTCTTTATACCCGTTAACGGCCCGTGATTTACATGGGCTGTTTCCAGCCTGTCTTAGCCTTCGGCCTATTGACGACCCATACGTTCTTGGGCTCCTTTTCGGCCCTCGATTACTTCCGGCCCGTTATTGGCCTGTTCCCCGAATGGACCAAATTTGGCCCATGGCAAGAGTCGGCCTGTTACTGGCTTGTTCCACTAATGGGCCAAATTCGGCCCATGGCAAGAGTCGGCCCATTACTGGCCTGTTACCCTAATGGGCCAAATTCGGCCCATGGCAAGAGTCGGCCCGTTTCTGGCCTGTTAACCCGTTGCGCCGTTTCCAGCCCGTCCTATATTCTGGCCCATTAACGACCCGTTATGCCTGTGACAGAATTAAGCCTTTGCTGTCCTACGGCCTGTTACCATGCTGGGCCGATACCAATTACGCCCGATTATGGCCCATGTAGACACATTTAGCCGACGGCCCGAGGCCCACCGATTACAGGCCCATTTATCGACGACCCGTAGGAGACCCATGGATCCTACGGCCCGTATATGGCCCATGGTAGTTGCGGCCACTAGCAAACCAGGGAAAAAGAAGACTTGGAAATAAATAAGGCCGAAACTAACGCTAGGCTATTAAGGCGATTGCACAGATTACATCCACTCGCCATCAAAGATCGCCACCAGTGCATATATAGGGAACACCCTACACTATACAAAAATGGCTTGCTGTTTTCTTCAGGCGGTGGCTGCACGTTAAGGATAAATTTTGTATCGCACCAAAACAAACTAAAACTATATAACAAAAGGAAGGTTGCCATAAAACTTAACAGTCTAGCAGATAAATGCACCACCAGAAGTTCAGAAGCTCAGTTCATTTGACCTGACTGTTATGTTTTCATGCTGTATTGTCCGATGGAGCACCATAACCCTCGCCTTCATTTCCCCGAGGCTCCTGAACAACATAGCAAATGTCTGATAGTATGGTTTCAAAACCATGCATATCTTGACGACATTGAGCAATGTTTCTCCTTGTTTCACAAAGGGTCTCTGTTAGGGAATGGACTTGTGTCTGGAGCGCAGATACAACATTGCTTTGAGCTTGCATATCTTGATCATGAGGCAGTTTGGACGATATTGCCTTAACAACCAACCCAGTATTACACAGGAACGTGCTTTTGGTACTGTTAGTGGACATGTACTGACCCACTGCAGTAAGAGCTAACATTGCGGTTATAGTTGCCTCGCCACCTTCAGAAGGTGGCAGTTCCACCATTTTTTCCATAGCTCGCTGAACAGTTGAGGTTTTACATTAGTAGTACCAGAACAAAAGATATTAAGGAGGCAGCAAAACCAAACAAAATAGCTTTGGTCTATATACATAACTTATTCTGGTGAACCCATGTAAAATATTAGTTGTATTTTATTGCAAAGTATATAATAAAACTAGGTTCCAAACATATGACCATGTACCATCGCCAATGTATTGTCTATTTCTTCACATTGTATTGAGGGCTAAGGATGAAGAGACGCAGTTTATAATACGGTAAGCATAGTATGGCGTCATTCATATCACAAAACAAGTGAGAACAGACAAACAGGCAATTGTAACATTGTGTGGGCAAGTCCAGCACGGAACTAGATTATGGGTCAAGATCAAAGGAACGTCACTCCTCTCTTTTAAACCTTGTAAGGTGCAATGATACGCTAAGACAATTGTGTATAAAATTGAAAAGAGTAACAGACATTGGCTGCAAACCATGCAGTTCAAGGCACAAGTCAGAGTAAGTGGTAGTTAAAAGGCATGAGGATTAAGGACTTACAACAGCGGCTTTGACTGGTGTAGTCATGCCCTTCTTCTTGCTGGTGTGACAGTCCTTGAAGATTTCCACAACATTTGGTTCAGGTACTTTTTGGTCCTTGCGGGCTTTCCTCTGCATTTGGAACAAGTCAATATAAATCTGATAATATGGTACAACGAAAAGAGTAAAACAACATCTAATTACAAGAGCCTTGCAGTGTGCAATATAGCTACGAGATCCTATCATCTGTTGGAACTTCACTTTCGTACAGTTGGCCTTGTTCTTTGAACAGTTCACCTACAAGAAGATAGATTTGTGTGGCACATGCGTAAATAGGACTTCAACATGTGATCTGATGACATATATATAATGTACCTGATACTTCGGATTGGACCAGTGTTTAAGGAGGCCTCTCCAGTCTTCATCAGATATATTTTCCACTGGAGATGTTTGGGCAAGTTCACTGTTAGCCTTGCCTTCAAAGTGAGTTTTCCTCAAGTTATACCGATACTGTCGTAGAGTAGACTTGGAAACATGGGTGCAAGCTTGTCTGGTTGCATCATCTTAGCTATCCAACTTGAACCTCATCTGTTGAAAATTATGGGAGTCTCATTATCAGCAACCTAGAAAGTATTGGACAGAGCAAGATGATATTACTAGTTTCCACACATAACAATACTTACAGACAAATGGTCGAGGAAGATGTTGAACTGGGTTTCGTCTTTGTCATTCCTGTACTGAATCCATGTTGGGAGGATACGTACCTGACACCTGACAGCAACCGCTGCCTCTGATACTAACTTGGCCGACTCTGTAGCATCACGTGGCCTTTTTAAACCTGCCTCAAAACGGATCTCCATTCTTCCTCCTCTAGATTTAGTTAACCTATAGAGTATTATCCCTGATGTTTGTTTCCTCTTGCGCCTAGGTGCTAGTCCAACAACAAACATAGGAAGTGTTAGTGTACATCAAACTGTGAGACTACATATAAAGAAGCATGCAACTGTAACTTGACTCCAGCAACTACCTTCTTGCTGTTGAAGCTCACAAGGTTCATCTGATATTGCCAACTCGTCTTGTGTCAAGAGTGCTTGGGAAGTAGTGTCAGGTGGCAAGGGAGCTTGGGAACATGCTGCTAGCTCAGTTGACGCACGAGTACGTCGTGCAGCTGGTAGTACTATGGTAGGTGTTGCAAGAACTAGGGTTGTCTCTGCTTGTTTGGTGGCAGCTATTTGTTTCTGTTTGTGTTTTTTTGCAACTCGTGTAGCATGGGATGCCATGTTTGTACAATTTTTTGCTGGACTTTGACCTTCTATTGCACCATCGGTACCAGCAGAATCTGCAGGATTCATCCGCTTCTCATTCCCTGCCATTCTGTGTTTCTTCCTCTTTGTGCCATGTTAAGTCAAGCCGACAAAAAAAGAATAACAATTTAGTTCCTCAGAACAAATTGATGCATGATGCAGACGAACTGAACTTTGATGTTAGACAACCACATGATAGGAGGATGTAATATGTATGAAAAACAGGACGGAAGAGATAACCAGAACTATGATGTGTAAACTAAGAAGAAGACATTTCACCAAATTAGAAGCAATGCAATGGAAGGTAGACACCATATGAAAGATGCTACAAATATCGCTCTGCCAAGTTAACAGTGTCTCATCATAAATGGAGTTTAAACAAATGTGAAGCAGTATAAGAAATAAATCATATGCAAGATGCAAAGTACATCACACTACCATGTTAGAGGTCTCTCGTCATTAGTGCCATTGCATATTCACAGCATTGCATATTCACAGCTTATGATGTGTAAACTAAGGAGAAGGCATTTCAACAAATTAGAAGCAATGAAAGCTAGACACCATATGAAAGATGCAACGAATATCACTCTACCAAGTTAAAACTGTCTCGTCATAAGTGCCATTTCAACAAATTAGTAGTACAAGCTAGAAAAGAATGCGAGATGTAACCTATATCACACTCCGAAGTCAAACGTGTCTTATGATAAGTGATTGTTGCAGGTTACACAACAGTAGTAATTTGATGTAAGAACATGGTGTGATAGACAGATATTGTATGTTCTAGAAACAGGAACACGTGTCTTATTCAAGTATAATGTGTAAAGTAAGCAGATGGAATTCAACAAAATTAGAAGCAATACAAGCTAGACATCACACATAACATGCAACCACATATAACAGTGCCAAGTTAGACGGAGCACCGGTGATGCTGCACTAGGGGAGACGTGCTCCTCATAAACACAACTTTGTTGAGTGTCTATGCATGTGTTGTCTTGGAAATCATCTTGGGGGTGTGGAGGAGTAGAAACAGTAGAGGCCCTCCATTCGGAATGAGCACCTTTATCCGCTGCCTTGCTAACTTTCTTCCGCTTTATTGATTTTGAATTGTCAAGTAAAACTGACAAGAAAAAGCAATAAAATTCTCTCTTCATAACTCATTCATGCATGATACTGACAATCACTACTTTGATGTAAGGCAAACACATGATAGCAGGATGGAATATGTACGAAAAACAGGACGACATGGCATGTTCACAACTGTTTGTGTAAACTAAGCAGAAACCATTCCAGCAAATAAGAAGCAATGCAAGCTAGACACCACATGAAAGATGCAACCAATATGACTCTGCCAAGTTAAAAGCGTCCCATCATAAATGGAATTTCAACAAATTAGAAGCAGCGCATGCTATAAATCATATGAAAGATGGAACTAATATCGCACTGCATATACTAAAGGTGTCTCGTCATGTCGATTGATGCGGGATACACAAAAACAGTAGTTTTATGTAAGGACATGCTTAATAGACAGATGTACTATGTACTAAATACAGGAAGGCATGTCACATTAACAGGTATAATGTATAAGCTAAGCAGACTAGCACATGCAGTTTAACTAGATTGGAAGAATTACAATCTAGACACCATATGCAACATGCAACCACATATCACGCTGCCAAGTTAGAGCAAGCACCTGCGATGCTAGTGTAGGGGAAATGCTGTAATCAATTACAGAGCTACGTTCACTATCTTCATGTAGCATTTCTGTTTCTTAAGAATCATGTCGGGAGGCTTACACTGCATTCTTTAAATGAGGAGTAGTCCCCTTGCCTGCGTGCCTCGTCATAAGTCACTACTAGGGAAACCTTATACATAGAATCTTAGCAGCAGCGCAGTCTAAAAACAGGCGCTACTGCTAATTAGCAGTAGCGAGCTTCAGAAAAGAGCGCTACTAATGACTAAGTAGCAGTAGCGCTCTAGGTGAAAAGAGCGCTACTACTATAATTGCCACGGTGTTGCCTCTAGGCTAGATATAGTAGTAGCGCCCTTCTCATGGACACGCTACTGCTAAAGAACTTAGTAGCAGCGGTTTTCTTCAAAACTCGCTACTGCTAAGTATCACCGCAACTAATTAAGTTTAGTCCCATACTGCTAAGCGAACAAGGTGTTTACCACCTTAAATATGTTACTTCTCAACCTATCTCGAGCACTTAGTCTTCATTGAACTATATGTGTATGATTTGTGGTTGCAATATGAATCTTCGCCTGTACCTATACAGGTACAGTGAGGATTCATGTTGACTATCTAGATTATACACAAAAAGATCAATGATGACCAATGTATATTTTTGATGTTTTTACATTGCTTAGACTTATAGCGTTTTTTAGGACAAAGCATTACTGATATTGGGATAAACAAAAGAAATAACTGCTTCCATTAGCAGTAGCGGTTTTCTCTAAAATGCTCTATAGATAAGTTAGCTATAGCGCGTTTTCCATATGAGCGCTACTGCTAGTTCGAGTTAACCACCCCCCGGCCAAAAAATTCGCTAAGTTCTCCTTTCCCCCCAACCTGTTCCCCTACTCCTGTCGCCGCCGCCCGAGCCCGAGCACGCCTGCCCTCACCGCCGCTGCCGCCGCCCGCCCTCAACCTCACCGCCGCCTCTCTCGACCACACTGTCGCCGCCCTCGACCTCACTGCCGCCGCCCTCGACCGAGCCCGCCGTCCAGGACCGCCGCCTCCCGATCCCGAGCCCGCCCTCGCCGCCCCTCCGTCGCCGAGCACCTCCCCGCCACCGTCTCTCCCTCTGTAAGCCCCCACCCCTCCCCCACCCCCTCTCTCTTTGCTTAGTTAGTAGATGATTTTAGTAGTAGTAGATGTTAATTTAGGGTTCATAGATAATGATTTTTAGAAGTAGTGGATATTAATTACTAGTAGTGATGGTAAACTAGTTGTATAATTAGCAGTAGTAGATGTAGTAGTTAGATGTTAATTAGTAGTAGTAGATGTGCTAGTTTCTTTCTATTTATAGTAAGTTTATATTTAGTAAGAACGAGTTGAATTAATAGAACTAGTTTAGTTTTAGTTGAACTAGTTAAGTTTTAGTTGAACTAGTATAGTAAGTAAACTAATAACTAGTTGAACTACTTTATTTTTAGAAAGAACTAGTTTTTTTCTTTTTATACTAAGTTTATATTTAGTAAGAACTAGTTGAATTAATAGAACTAGTTGAACATGCCATATTTGTTGTTATTTTTTAGTTTAAGCAATTATTTCATGTTTTGGTTACACCTTCGAGTGGCCTATATTTTGCCGGAGTGTTGATTAATTTCCGTTCCGACAAAGTTCAGGCGCTCGATATGTCCTTTTTTAGCAAAGGTCATGCCGGATTTTTCCGTGAAAGTTGCCATGACTTGTGCTAGAATATGTACAAGTTTAATCTTTGAATTATGAACGTAGGAAATGTCGTACTCAGACGACGACGGTCTCCCGGGGGAGTCCAGCTGGTGCCACGATGATCGAGGTATGTGCGACAGGTTCGTTGAGCTGGATGAAGATCGACGCTTCAGCATTAAGCTCGAGGAGACCTTCGATGTTGAAACGGTACGCAACAACGACAAGTGTTTTTTTCTCGTAATTAAGCATGACTTCAACTATTTCAACTTCTAATTTTCATCTTTTACAATTCAACTAGCTTATCCCATGCCATGCAAGACGCTATGTCTTGGAGAGGATGGGTTTTGAAGACCATGAAAATTATGAAACAAAGAAAATACACCTAAGGACCCATCATGATATCGATTTCGAAGTAAATCTGTACAATTCTCAGAGCGTAACCCATTTTGGTTGCCAAAATTGGGAAGCACTTTGCAAAATGTATGGTTTTTATGAGGGTATGATTGTCACCATGGATCTTGGTAATCCTGATATCGAGCAAGACAATATAGACATTTGGGTCCTTGTTGATACGCTTCCGATTCTACCACAATGTGAGTTTCTCAAACATAGTATTTAACTAATTTATATTGTTTATTTCAAAATAGTTGACAGCTTATTTCCATTGACAGCTTATTTTGAATCTTCAAAGAATGTGCAGAAGATGGTAGACAAAACCCACTACACTGATGGCTCCGAATTAACTTATAAGGAGAAAAATCATCTGATTGCTTATTGTACTTTTCTTGAGAATTACAATACCTATTATCGAACTCCTCCAAATTATTGTGAATACGTGCCACTAGTGCACGTGTTGAACCACGGTAACTTCTATGGAGATACCCTGGTAAGATTTTTTACTATTACGACATCCGTGCAGCTTTTTCATACTTCTAAAACTAGTACATGCATCATTGCTAACTACGAAGTTATTACTATGTTTTTCAACAGGAAATCCCGATGGATTGTGTGCCTCATCTGATGTATCAGAATGGTCGCCTTGCAGTTATGAACCTACAGCCAGGTCAATCCAAGGAGCTCACCTATGCATATCGGATTTCTAAAATGGGTGAACACATGCTAATCGAAGAATGGAAAAAATGTTTGGACATTCACAAGGAGGTTCTTGGAAGTAACATTAAGTGAAAGGCAAGAATTGGAGACAGGATAATCTCCATTCTCCATAATGGAGAGTCAGGGGCTATCTTGTTTTTTGCTATTTTACCTTAGAGAATATAGTAGGTCCTAAGAGAATGTAGTAGGTCCTATGAGGTACAATATGTTTATTATGTGATACAATGTGTTAGAGTTGATGACGAGGACTACTTGTGATTACGACTAGTGACCAACTTGCTATGTGATGTCTCATTGATGAAAATGATGATCTTGAGGAGGTGTTATATGACAATGATGTATTATGATGATAAGTTGCTAATGATATGATGATGATATTTATTATATCATTGGGTGAAAGAACCGCGGATTAGTTTCAAGTGGATGTCCATCCACTTGAAACTAGTCCATGGTTCTTTCACCCGTGATGTAATAACTCATTATGATTTCAAAACAATTTCTAAATTCCTGTTGTATTAAAACTTGTGTAAAGGTGTATGAATACAACATGAAATAAAAAAGAAATAAAATACGAAATAATAGTAGCAGCGCGGGAAGGGAGAAGCGCTACTACTAATTACCAGTAGCGCACCTCCGGGAAGTCGCTACTACTAAGTCGATTTATCAGTAGCACGGGCAGAGGCACACTACTACTATACGTTAGCTGTAGCGCCTTATCTGTAGCGCATCTGCCCGCGCTACTGATAGGCCTAAAACCCACGCTGCTGCTAGGCTTTTCCCTAGTAGTGATTGATTGATGAGGGATACACAAGAACATTAATTTGATGTAAGAACATGGTTAATACACAGATGTACTAGTATGTACCAAACACAGAAAGGCATGTCATATTCAAAGGTATAATGTGTAAGCTAAGCAGATGCAATTTAACCAAATTGGAAGCAATACAAGCTAGACATCCGGCTGGAGTGGTGAGCATGATCATCTAGGACCTGAGAGCCTGGTGGGAGGAGGGCTGCTTCGCCACCATCGCAGCTTTTTAGTTGGCTTCTAGGTGATGCCTATCTTTGCTGGGCTTGTCACTGGCTCGGCCAGTGCCTTGACTAGCTATTTGTCTCCTGGTGCTCACGGGATGGTGGTTCATGTAAAAAAATATCTTTCCTTATCTTATCGACTTCGGCCTTTCGAATAAAAGCTAGACACCATATGGAACATGCAACCACATGTGACACCGCGAAGTTAAAGCAAGCACCTGGGATGGTGGTTCATTGCGAGCGAGGTCATCAACTCCAGAGCTACGTTCCCCGTCTCCATCTGCTGACACTACACCCTTTAAAGCGTTGAAACGTGTCTTGCCTAGCCGCACACCAAGCTGGAGCGACTTATCTCTTTTCTTTTTGGCTTCTCTCATGGCAGCAGAGTCTGAAATACCCTTGCATACAAACACAACAGTGAGAGTAAGGGTGAAGTGCGTGCAGAACTAGTGCACTGTAAAAGTAGCAGATAGCAGGTGGCTGAAAAATAAATGACAGGAGACATATGATAGCTCTACAACATTGCATGGCAAACAAAATTAGATTCTACTCCGTATGATTTTGTAATATATGAGCACAGGAAATGCAGGTACTCCTCCAGCACACCACCACATGTGGTCATATCTAAGATAACAGTCGACTGAAAATAAATAGGCCAGTCGATTTTTTTAATGAACTGTCCGATCTATAAGGAACGAGCAGATGGCCTTCGTCTACCTCTCGCCAGTCACTGTTGACGATCTTTCTCCAACCGCCAGCGACCATCGGCCCAGACCCCTGCCTCCACCGCCCCGCCCTCCCATCGACCTCACACCACCGCCGTGCTTGGCAGCGCCCCCAGGCCATCCCTTTAATCCCGGCCGACCTCCAGATCAGGCACAAGTAGCTCTAGGCCACACACGCCCCTAAGATAAACACCAATGCGCTGCTTCCCCGGCGTAATAGGCGTACTAGCGCCTGTTACGCCGGAGAATGCTTCCGTTAATTGGGAATCAACTGGCCAGAAATTGAAATTCAGGGGGGTGACGGACCTCTAGCTAAGGTGAAATAGTATATGAGGAGAAACCTTGTGCATCGCGAGTTACTAGGAACATCTAGTATCAAGAAGAAGCGGTCAACAAGTGTCTTCTGTGGGATGAATACTGGGCAAGCAAAGACGTAAGATTTGCACGAATAAGGGAAGAGGAGTACCTTTTTCGGTTGCCGGTGTGGTCACCTCCACAAGTCGCGCCGATTATCTTCTTTTTTCCGGGGAAACCGATGTTCTGGAGGGTGCAGGCTTGGACGAACCCATGGCCAAATTGTTGACTGTGTTGCCTTGGCCGTATGTCGGCGGAGGGGAAGAAGATCCGAGGCGGCGAAGGACGGCGTAGCAGGAACAACTCCGGTGCGATGGAGGGTGGCGAAGTTGGAGCGGCAGCGGTGAGGCGCAGGATGGCGTGGTTGAACTGGCTCGTGTACGGACGGCTCAGCCTCGGCTTCAACTACTAGCCGTGGAGGGCGTTGCGGTTGAGGTTGCGGTGGACGACGACGACGGGGTATCGGCTCCGGCGTGATGGAGGAGGGCGGCGGTTGATGGGTGGGATGGGGTGGCGGGCAGAGGACGCCGGGGTTTCGCGGCTGGTGGAGAGGTAGTTTTGGTGCCCACGGAGTATGAATGGGGAATCGGATGGGTGGGGGGAACCATGTTTCGGTCTGGGACGCGCTTGTTTTTGGCTTTTTTGAACAGAAGATGGGACGTGCTTGTTTTAAATTTGGGGAAAGTACAAACTTTGCCCCCCTCTTAAATTTCGGACCTACTGCGGGTCGAGGGTAGGATGGTAATCCGAGGTGTCCAAAATAGTGGGCGGGAGCGATTTCAGCCGCGCGCATGTGTGCTAAGGTGACCATTGTGTATGAATGTTTTTCGGATGCGGTTGCGTGGCGTCTACATGAAGCTACAAACCTACCCCGGTTTAGACCTTTGGACATCGGGCCGGTAGGTTTCACGGGTCGGAGTTATTACAAAAGTAATTTCCTTGTACTACCAAACATTGGTCTCACGCGGTTTCGGGCGAGTAGAGGCTCTTTTGGCGCTTTGTTCAAAATTTTGAAACACAAGCATTCACGTTTGGAGTACTCTTGAACTATGAGGATTGACCTAAATATACAATGTTATATTTGACCTTGTATGTTTGAAAACCTCATTAAATTATCATCTTCTTTTTGAAATTTTGACACTTGAAAATCCTATAACTACGATTATTTTGGAATGGAGGAGCTAAATTTGAATCTATTTTGTACACGACTACATATGCTATTATGTACAAAATCAGAGCAAAGATTGGTGCCCCCATAATTTAGGTATGGTTTACAAATGCCATGATATCAAATTCAAATAATTGAATGGACTTCATGTTGAATTCGATTTTTTTAAACCACCTTAAGTTGAATTCAACTGTATGCTAGTTCATAGGTAGTAGCTATTTATAATGTCCATTGTGTAACTTTCGTATGTATAATGTGATTTACACACACAACATGAACTATACTCACGTTTATATTCGGTTGCTAAAGCGATGCACTGTCTGGAGTTCAAAATACTAACTATGTGGATCAATTGTGTAGAATAATAACATAGACATGCTCAAATTCAATAGAATCTAGATGTCTGATGGATCAATGACCGCTCCTTACGCGAATTGCAAATATCATGATCCCATCCTAATATTTGGATACAATTTATATCTCTAATCAATGTGTAGAGCAGTCTTTTACGTGTAGTTTCACTCTCCATCGGAGGTCTCTCACACATGCTCACACACTCTCTCCCGAGGTGTCTTTCTCGCACACATGCTCTAGATATAACCCACCCTCCCTCTCGTAACCATTTACAACTGTTTTCACTAACCTTTATCACAAGCACTCTTCCTCTCACAAACATACACACGCACAATCCTCATCGACCCTTTCTATATACATGGACCTGCCTACGTGTCTCATGTACGCACATTATCTTTACGCCTGTCTCTCACGCATTGTCTCAGACCTCTCTTCCTAATCGACGAGTATGATTCTAGCAGAGCATTCTGTAGGATGCTCCTTAAAGTTAGGTTGGATGAATAGTAATATCAGAGATAAACGAGTTACCTTAGTCCAAGAACCTAGGGTTACAAATCCTAGCCGGCTTTGTCAGTGGACATAGAGTCCTTCAAAATTCTGCTATCTGTGTCTTGTACGACTTGTCATCCATGGGTCTTCCTAAATGCGTCACGGGCCGACCAATGTGGCGCAGGACAGAACAGAACGAAGGGCCTCACCACGACCCACCGGACCTCACGCGGTGACAAACCCTCTGCCCCATGTCTCATTATCTTCTCACACCCACACATACCAACACAAACACCACACACACAGAAAATTTCTCCTGGTGCCTCTATTCCCTCCCCCTTGCATATATACACACTCAAGGGAATGGAATCTCTTGTCGTGACGTCATATTTGTCTCTCTCTCTAGACCACTCTCATTTCTTGTGCTATCTCTCCCACGCCCCCCCGTCGGCCCCTCTATCCATGCCTCTCTCGAATACGTAATACACACACATACCTCTCTAGGCCCCGCCAAATGCATCAACTACACATTCACACATGTTACATCACGTACCCCATTGATCTAAAAAGCCCTCTCTTCATGTTTATTTCGCATACAACATTCCTTTTGAATAAAGTGTGGCAAAAAAATATTTTAGAGTTTCTACATATATACAACATTACAAAGTTATACGGAGGAGTACGAACTCTAATTTGCATTGCATGGTGCCCACAATGATATTTATTCCGCACCGTGAATTTGTATATTTTTATACTATATACAAAGTTAGTCATAATAAAGAGAAACGAAGAGCATCTCTCTCTCCATTTCATACCCCCTGTACGCCCCTTTCACATATGCACACAAAACTATCTCCAAGTCCTCTAAAAGTAAGCCCCCAGATTCACGCATGTTTCATCTTTCTCTCGCGATATATGCAATGGCGATCATTGTATTTGAAGCGAAAGCACGATACGTACATTGGACTTCAGAATCCACTCATTACGGTCACAATTTATGTTTAGTGGTTATTATGCAGTCATGGGCTCACTGTACAACTCTGTATTTGCTCATGACATGACTAGTTGACCAGTTAAACGCTCCACGTGGCACCTCTATTGTTGCATCACATTATCTCACTACCACCGTGCCCACCTGTCGACTTGTATCTACTCTACATCTACACTCTTATAAAAATACATAAAATACACTCTTATAAAAAACAGAGTTGGTGATGATGGTGAGCCTGCCATCCTGCAATATAGGCCGTCCGATTTATATCTGACGGATAGGAAAGAAACTATGGCAATTTTGCAAAAAGGTAACCACACACCTCTCCACATTTGCAAATAAGGCCTTACCTCATTCATCCTTTTCTCTCACAAGATAAACAAGTCATACAAATGCATCTTGATGTTACGTGCAACGCACGGGCATCTTGCTAGTAAGAATGAAAACAAACGACAAAAAAATATTTGGACGGTGGTTCGAAGTCATGACCGCGGGCACAGCGGACAAGGTGGCCTTGTACTGGTATGCTGAGCTGTCTGTTTTAACACATAGGAGCTGGTGTGGTGATTATACACACACGTACGCATGCACACGAACTGCATCCATGCAACACTCACACAAACACATGCACCCATGTACACACGCAGCCACGCACGCACGCAACACTCACACGCACGCACGCAACACTCACACGCACACACGCACGCTTGCATGCACACACCAGTACACCACACGACCAACACACACTCTCACGCTCAAGTGCTCAACCTACACGTGCATGCACACACATCAGGCCCTAACAGACACATACACAACCAGGTGATTCCTGCGCACGGGTTGGAGCCTTGTCGCGCCTGCGTAAATTTGTGTTTATCTGACCTTTTGCCTATGCGAACTGACAGGTGGGACCCACAATGAACATGGTCAATTTAACTAGTTAACATGGCGCCACGTAGACTATTTGGCCGGTCAACAGAGTGCAATCCGATGCTGAGCTGTGAACAAGTGACCGTATAATTACCGCAAAACGTATATAGTGACCGTAATCAGCTTATTCTGAAGTTCGGTGACTGTATTACGCTTTTCTCTCTGTAGGCCCTCCAAAACTACATCTCTACACGTTCTCGCATGTTACATCTAACAACTATGCAATACAACACTACTACTACACTCTAACACAATAAATCATATGTGTTTTTAGTTTTACTAGATATCATATTGTTACTTATAATTATTCAGTTTGCATACATTAAAATTGCCTTTGAAATGTATGGCCAATATCATCTACCGCGCGGGAAAAATCCCGCCCTTTCCTGTTTAATCGGGTTTGTATCGATGGATCGTGCGAAACAACAAAACTATACTAGTACTATACAGTACACACTACAAGAAATATGTCAACTAGTGACCTTCTGTCAGTGACCCTGGAAGAAATGGTCATAGATCTATGACCATTTCAGACCAATTGGTCAAAAGCTGTTTGGGGGGCTCCAAACCCTAAACCATTGCGACCATTTTGGTCAGAAAGGTCGTAATTTCCTTATATGAAATGGTCATAAAGCAAACAACGCTAGTCCGTTGCCTTATTTCGAGTTGTTAACGACCAATATAGATGGTCATAGCCTTGTAAATTATTGTGGGTTGCTATGACTAGGCGCCACCTCATCAGTTTTGCCTATGTGTCATGTCCATGTGGCAGTTTTTGCCCTAGGTTGTGAAGCAACCTATATTTCTGTCATTCCCAAAATTCCCCAAAAAATCTCATAAATTCTTTGGGTCATATCTTCGTCAGATATGTAAAAACCTTCCTTGCCTAGTTCAAAAATAATTAAAAAATATTCATTTTCCTATTCTGTTTAGAACAACAGTTTGTGAAGGAAGTACCACTTTGGCATGTCCAAATAGTATCCATTTTTTCTAGAGTGCTTTCCTATGCCCAAATAACCATCCTCCACGCCAAATGCCATCTCAATCCATTCATTATTTTGAGCCGAGCTTCAACATTCGTATTTATGTCCAGTGTGGTAGTTTGCAAAGCAAGTGCCACCTAGGCTCCTCCTTTTGAGCTGGAAATTTGTGAAGACGGTCTTCTAGTAACTGATCATCCTCAGCCAAAACACACGCCCATTAGCCATGTACATTTCCTGTACCGCTATTAAACACTTGGTTGCTAATTCATGTTTGAGCATCGATCGGTCTCCTCGTGAGAATCTTATGTTGTACTTTTCTTCCTAGCACCTACCTGGGGAGTTCCCAACCGACTAGACATGCCTAGGCTGCCCAGAACACATGGCAACGCCACGGTCACACGGTGACCATGCTGCGGGCATGTGAGTTTACGCGCTCTAGAGTTGGGGCCCTCGGCCACTGCCCAAACCTCGACGTATCGCCACCAAACCATGTATTTCTGATTAAATAGGTACTTATGTAACTAGAAATGATTTTTGGAAAAAATAAATAGCAAACTATGAGGCAGCTGCAGTTCAAATTTGACCCACTTCCAACTGAATCGGCGGAAATTTTTCTTTTTCACGAGAGGTGGATCAAAACTTTTTACACCCAACCATTTTGTCAATTGTGCATTAAATATGTCCTAGTATTTTAGAAAAATGATTTGGTCCAATTTTGCAATAATTATTTTGGAGGTCCTTCACAAAAAAAACTCCTTTTGGGCACTCGAAAAATGGAAAATGGTTTTTTCGTCCAAAGAAAATGAAAACTTCCTTAAGCAACATTGTTTGCCATTCCAATATGCACCCTTCTGCACAATATGAGATCATTTGAACAAACTATGCCATGAATGTGGCCATAAGATTGATCATTTGGCTTGAAAGCCATTGATCTCCACACGTGATAACTCGTTTCTGAGAACACTTTTTTAAAATAATTGCCATATTACAAGTTTGTTATTTTTCCTGGGAACTTGGCCACATATAATGACACAATGCGAAGGTTTCCCAATTTTTTGTTTTTTTTGAATTTTTTATGCCCGTTTCAAAATGCGGTCAAAACGGCGGGAATGACCGTTCCTAGCTAGTGGATTAATCTTGGAATTTTTTTTGGTGTTTCTCTGATTAAATAGATACTTATGTACCTAGAAATGATTTTTGGAAAAAATAAATAGCAAACTATGAGGCACCTGCAGTTCAAATTTGACCCGCTTCCAACTGAATCGACGGAAATTTGTCTTTTTCACGAGGTGGATCAAAACTTTTTACACCCAACCATTTTGTCAATTGTGCATTAAATATGTCCTAGTATTTTAGAAAAATCATTTGGTCCAATTTTGCAACAATTATTTTGGAGGTCCTTCACAAAAAACCTCCTTTTGGGCACTCGAAAAATGGAAAATGGTTTTTTATCCAAAGAAAATGAAAACTTCCTTAGGAAACATTGTTTGCCATTCCAATATGCACCCTTGTGCACAATATGAGATCATTTGAACAAACTATGCCATGAATGTGGCCATAAGATTGATCATTCGGCTTGAAAGCCATTGATCCCCACACTTGATAGCTCGTTTTTTAGAACACTTTTTTAAAATAATTGCCGTATTACAAGTTTGTTATTTTTCCTGGGAACTTGGCCACATATAATGACCCAATGCGAAGGTTTCCCAATTTTTTGATTTATTTTTGAATTTTTTATGCCCGTTTCCAAATGCGGTCAAAACGGCGGGAATGACCGTTCCTAGCTAGTGGTAGAATCTTGGAATTTTTTTGGTGTTTCTCTGATTAAATAGATACTTATGTACCTAGAAATGATTTTTGGAAAAAAATAAATAGCAAACTATGAGGCAGCTGCAGTTCAAATTTGACTCGCTTCCAACTGAATCGGCGGAAATTTGTCTTTTTCATGGGAGGTGGATCAAAACTTTTTACACCCCAACCATTTTGTCAATTGTGCATTAAATATGGCCTAGTATTTTAGAAAAATGATTTGGTCCAATTTTTCAACAATGTTTTGGGAGGTCCTTCACAAAAAAACCTCCTTTTGGGCACATGAAAAATGGAAAATGGTTTTTTCGTCCAAAGAAAATGAAAACTTCCGTAGGCAACATTGTTTGCCATTCCAATATGCACCCTTGTGCACAATATGAGATCATTTGAACAAACTATGCCATGAATGTGGCCATAAGATTGATCATTTGGCTTGAAAGCCATTGATCTCCACATGTGATAGCTCGTTTCTGAGAACACTTTTTTAAAATAATTGCCGTATTACAAGTTTATTATTTTTCCTGGTAACTTGGTCACATATGATGACGCAATGCGAAGGTTTCCCAATTTTTTGATTTTTTTTGTATTTTTTATGCCCGTTTCAAAATGCGGTCAAAACGGCGGGAATGACCGTTCCTAGCTAGTGGTTGAATCTTGGATTTTTTTGGTGTTTCTCTGATTAAATAGATACTTATGTACCTAGAAATGATTTTTGGAAAAAATAGATAGCAAACTATGAGGCACCTGCAGTTCAAATTTGACCCGCTTCCAACTGAATCGACGGAAATTTGTCTTTTTCACGAGAGGTGGATCAAATTTTTTTACACCCAACCATTTTGTCAATTGTGCATTAAATATGTCCTAGTATTTTAGAAAAATGATTCGGTCCAATTTTGCAACAATTATTTTGGAGGTCCTTCACAAAAAAACCTCCTTTGGGCACTCGAAAAATGGAAAATGGGTTTTTCGTCCAAAGAAAATGGAAAATGATTTTAGAAAAATGATTTGGTCCAATTTTGCAATAGATGTATGGTAGGTCGTTCACAGAAACCATTTCGGGCACTCGGAAAACAAAAAATTGCTCTTTTGTGCAATGAAAATGAAAACTCCCCAGATCAACATTGTTTGTCATCACAAGATACACACATGTGCACAATATTATTTCATTTTAACAAACTATAAGTGTTTTATTTGAAAGAAAACTATAAGTGGTTAATATGTTGAATGTTTGCCCTAAATAAGAGGATAAAAACTATAAGAGAAACATAGGCTGGATTCTGATTGGTGGAATCCGTTGTGACATGGATCGATGACGTGGCAAACATCCGTCCATCCATACATCAATAAATCCGTCGATCCAATCCAACCGAGTGCAGCCTCTCTCTCTCACACGCGCGTGAACCGTAGCCGATCCAGATCCCTCCCCGCCCACTCCTCTTCCCAATCCAGATCCCTCTGCCGCCGCCCCGTCCTCCCCTTCCTTCCGCCGCCCACCTCTCCCCTCGCCTCCGCCACCCACCCCTCCCCTCGCCACCGTTCTACACCCTCCCCTTCCCTCCCCTCCACTCCTCCCTCGCCTCCAGCCAGAATCGTCGCTCCTGCCTTCCACCAACCCCCCGTGGCTAGCTGGGTTTTGGTCGCCACCCCTAACTTCGCTAGGATCCACCACTTCCGGCGACGGCGAGGCCAGATCACCGCTGCCAACTCCATCGGGCTGCCAACGCCAGATCACCGCCGCCTCTGAATCCCATGTTCACCTGCCACGCAATCCCCATCAACAACTCCCCACACCCGTAGCTCCGACGCACGCCGCCGCCCCTCCTCATCCACGTCGCACCCGCATCCCCACCCAGAGCTGCCACCGGATCCGTTCCAAATCAAGCAGCAGGGCAGCCGTGGCCAGATCCATGGATCTCATCCACAAGGTCCCCTATCTCTCCCCTTTTATTCTCCCCACGCCTCTCCCTCTCTCTGATTTGATTCAATTCGAGTTTGCAGACATGGTTCCTGCATTCGTCAAGTTCGTGCCGCTGATGCAGAAGAACTCAGCATACCCATAGGGGTACTGGCGGAGGAGGAGAAGAAGGACCACCGAAAGGTCTTCATGGCACACTTCATGGCTCAGCTCCTTGCCCAAAACCTGCGCTGCTGGGATAGGGATAAGGTCCGCCCCTCTCTCTCGATTTGCTCTCCTTTCCCCTTCCTTTTCCTTTGATTGGATTCTCTGACGGATGTGTTCATCGCAGGAGGACCCCTAGATGGACCTGACATGAAGCTCAAGGAGGAGAAAAAGGACCCCACCCACTTCATGGCCTGCTCCATCAACACCATGACCAAGTCAGTCGTCAAGCAAAGGTAGGGTTTTCATACTCATCAAATCTCAACATGTACTATATGTTTTGTTTCTTCATCATCCAGTCCTGCTACTTGCAATTGTACTGATATATATATGAAACGTGTTGGTTAAAGCAATTTGTATGTATGTGTACGGTTAGACCGTGAGACTAGAACTAGAGCATCCCTCCCTTTTGGATCTTGAGTTTCTGTTATGAATGAATATGCAGTAGCAACGTCATCTAAGAAAAAACATATATCCATGCAAATGACTAGTGTCAAGATCCAAGCCTGACGAAACTGAATATTTTCAACACTTCTACTGTTCATGATCAGTTTCAGTCCCTCGGTCTCTATCGTCCATTTGATCTGCATCGCAAGGCCCTACTTGCTTCGTGCCGGTTCACAAGCGCAAGACTACCACAGCCACAGATCAACCATCCGATGGTTCCCGCGACGTCCAGTGTCACTGTTAACTTTTTGACAAAGTTACTTTTGCTTCAGTGTCTTCTTTTACCTTTTAGCTGTTTTGCTTAGCTACTTAAGCCCCCATTTTGGATCTGCCGAATGACTTGCAAATTGGATCCATGCAGATGTTATGTAGTGTATCTGAAATTGTAGTGTATCTACACTCAGGTTGCTCAATTTGCATATATTCTTTTCACTGCAACTATCAGATGTGCATGGTTATTTGACCATAGTTTTGAAAGCATATGCCACACATATAATGTGAGACAACAGTACATTGTCAGCACCAGTATTATTCCACATCCTAAATTACATGTGCGGAATTTTGTCTGCCACCCTGTTATGCCTGGAGGTTTCCCTTCATAATTCTAAGTTCGTGATTCTCCGCCCTGTTGTCTAGCTGTGGACACCAGGTGGTGGCCTTTCTGGTCAAGGTGGTCACAACATGAGTATTTATTTGCTCTGTTTGTAATGCTTGATGTTTAGCGTGTGAAAATGGGTTTTGCATGATAAATCAGTCATGTTTGGCTATTGCTACAGTAGAAATGTGACTTTGTTAATTAGCTTTGGAAATCAGTTGTGATCTAAGTAAATGTATGGAACAGAGGAAAAAAAGTAAGAGGGCAATTCAATTTCAGAGAGAAAGAGATAGAGATACGTACATGTATGGTTCAGGCAATGATTTATACATGTATTCTTGGACTGCGCCATGGATGAGCATGTATTGTTCAACTAAAAGAATTTATTAATTGAAAAGAACTAACTCCAATGAGTGATATGTGCAGGTACTTGTGTGGTGAGAAGCAACCTCCGGCTGATCATCAGGGTCACGGCGCCCCCTCACCCTGTGCATTTGGCGGCTCGCAGCGGGGACTTGGATTGCATCTGGAAGCACTACTAGAATATGGCACTTTGCCATCTGCCATGGCAGATGGCAAAGGCATGGTCGGCAGATGGCAAAGGCTTTGCCATCAGCCAGCAGATGGCAAACAGTTTGTCTGAAACCCTGTCGGCAAAGGCTTCTTTGCCATCTGCTGGCTGATGGCAAAGAGCCTTTGGCTTTGCCATCAGCTGGCAGATGGCAAAGCCTCTTAACGGGGTTAGCCCCGTTAGAAGGCTAACGGCATACTTTGCCGTCAGCCAGCAGATGGCAAAGGCTGCAGGATCTTTGCCGTCTACCAGCAGATGGCAAAGGCTGCATGCTTTGACGTCTGCCAGCAGATGGCAAAGAGCTTTGCCATCTACTGGCAGATGGCAAAGAGCCCAAATAGGACAGCCCAAATTTTACATGTAGATGACACGTGGCCTCTTTGCCATCTGCCAGCTGATGGCAAAGCTCTTTGCCATCTGCCAGCAGATGGCAAAGTGACTATATTGCCCCATTTAATTTTGATTTTTCTTATATCAGTTCCTTTTCACAGAAAATCAAACACAAATATATTTATATGACCAATATAGCATATTCAACACATATTACCAATAGTCATGAACACATATATATCCAACACATGTTACCAATAGTAGCAAGTTTCATCCGTACATATACATAGTTTCATCAATATTACACAGTTTCATCCATAGGTAGCAAGTTTCACAAGGTCAAAACAAAAACTAAATACAAGCACTCCATCAACCCAAGCTTCCCTGATCTTAAGCAAATCTGTAAAATGGGAAAGAAGAAAGTTAGAAGAAGAAGACTAGAAGAAGAAGATTATTATGATGCGGAAATATGCATGGATTGTCAAAACTTGCATTATCCTACTATCACTAGTACAACAAAGCTGCAGGTTGGCATAGTTCATGAACCATGTACATCATGACAAATACAATATCATCCAATGCTCAACTATGAACAAAATTGAACAATTACACCTCACAAAGGCAGAGCATAGAACCAACAAGCAAGTAGAAGGGGTATAAGAGGACTTGAGGAGCTCACTCGGCGGGGTTCTAGCCTAGGCCGAGCTTCATCACCATGGATGCAGCTAGGGGAATCAGACGAGTCTACCATCATAGGAGCAGCAGCACCACCACCGCCAAAACTGGAATGGCCGGAGCGAATCACCATCATATGTGTACAACTACCAGTGTTGTAGTACTTGAGGAAGATGATATAACACAACTCACACACATAGGTACAAAGTAATAGAATGCAGACAAGTTACTAAGTGGAGTAGTAGTAGAAGGGACCTAAGCTAGCACCCATGCTAAGAGACATACTACTAGTAAATTGTTGTTATGGGTGAGACAAGAGCACATGTGGTGCTGCTAGAGAGGGAACTATGGGCACTCGGAATAAATTAACAGAGTATGCATGCATGGAAAAACTCAGGAGTAAAATTGGAAGTAAATTGAGCCATCTAAACAGTAAAAAAATAGCACAAGCAAGAACAGTAGTTCAGCAAACAGCCGGAACCACTACGAACTGACTAGCAGTAAATCCTTCATGGCTAAAATATAAGAACAGAGCAAAAGGATCGAGACGGCTCACGCATCACTCGCCATGAACTACCTGGGGAAAACAATATGAGTCACAGTTAGCCAATTTTAGGCTAACATATGATGGTGCTCATTCATCCTTGTTCATGTGTGGTTGAAGCCAGCTTTGAAGTCAAACAGTGTTATGTGCTGTTCAGGACATAGAACCCAAACTCTCAGACAAACGAGCAAATTTTACAACTCTGGCAACGCCTCTATAACTCCCCCCCTGAAACAGGGGTACTGGCAACTACTATGTACGTCATAAGGTTTATTGCAGATTCGGTACAGCTTTAAGTGCAGTAGAAACCACAACAATTTATATCATGAGGATTTTGCACCAGCCAAACATATATTGGCCAACCACACAACACATCCATCCTTACAAGAACAACAGCAATATATTATATATATGGACCAAGCTTGGACTCCAAAGAACTCAGAAGGGATTGAACCTAACAGCCCAACTGATGTGTGGCGACGGCAAGCACGACATCAATTTTATACAACACATGCACCATGAGAGTGATTAGACCTACAAATGAAGCAGTACACTTGTTCAATCATGCCTCAAATGAACTGCTAGATAACAACAGAGCAATTCACATGACAACAGGGAGGTAAAAGCAGAACCAGAGGATCATGAAGCAGCCGGAGCTGGGATTTTGCTTTTTCTCTGGAACTAACAAAACATGCTAACAAGTTATCGGAACCATTCCATGATGCTACATAGCATTGAAACTAACAATACATGCTAATTAGTCATCAGAGCTACTGCATGATGCTACATGACCCTATCAAGAAACAAATCATCCAATCATGCCAACATAATCAAGCAAAGAAAATTGAAAGCATAATATTTGCTATCAACTCTCACATTTCTTTTTGTTATCTAAGAGACAGTAGGTTGTATATTTGCAGGTTATTAAACAAGTATACAACGAAGCAGAAAATCGAAACTGAAAAATCTTTCTAAGCATGGACACCTACAAGAACCTACATTCGTGAATATTTCCAAGCCTATGCATTTTTAACCAGTTAGACTTACAAATTGTTCAGCAAGAAAAAAAAGCCATATGGAAGTTACGTTTGATTCCAGGATTTGAGCCCGAAGGTGGGGAACTGGAGGAAGCCGCAAACGTCGCCGCCGATGTAGAACCACTAGAAGAAGCTCCAGAAGAAGCTGATCCCACTTGGGTTGAACCCCTCTTGGGCAACATCCTTCTGCCCTTCTGTTATACCATCCCTATACAAAGAAACCAAAAGCCTTACTTTCAAACTGTTTGGACATCAACACAAAGTCATGATTCATGATTAATCAATAACCATTGGATTCAAAATAATCATGTACCTTATGAAACTGGTCCTGCCTGTGGGTCCATTCTTTGTGTAAGCTGGAATCATGCCCTGGAAAATTTGAAGCATCACACCAGGAGTCGTCATCCGCAGCAGCATCTTCACCATTGCCTGAATCAAAATTGGTGGAAAACAACTAGCTGTGATGATATGGAATGCTAGTATTCAAGTGCAAACAGAATCTACATTGTTAGAAACTGTGTCCAAGTAACATACATGGCAACAAAAGATAGACAGAAGGTTGCAAAATCTAGTGATACTACATCAGAACAAGGCTAGGGCAATATGCCACAGAAAAGGATGGTGGAGATCGCGGAGAGATGGGTCCACTCGCCGGCAAAGGACTTTAAAAGGAGGTAGGGTACGGCAAACATGAGGAATTATGGCCTACAATTTAATCGGCTTTGGTGTGTTAAATCTGCAGCTTATGCGGCTATCTGTAACTTTAGTTCAATGTATAGGTCAGCAAATGGATGACAAACAAAATAACATTGAGAGGGGTCTGGTTATTTCACACCACGATTACCCAGGATCAGCAATGCCCGCTAGATTTATGTCATGTACAATGCCAGGAATCAAAGCACACTGTATATGTCTGTGGGCTTGTCATCGTCAATGACCGCAACCCTGATGCTACAGTCCCAAGAGGAAGGAAGCGGTGGCGGGGTTCTTGTACCTGTCTGTGGGCTTGTCGTCGTCATCAGATCCCCAGGCGGAGGATGAGGCTCGTTGGGGACGACCAAGGTCCCCGGGGGCTGACCAGACGGGCGAGTGCTGAGAGGGGAGGCAGGCGCGGAGTAGCGGTCGTCGGATTCTTGAAGAGTCCTGGAGGGCTCAGCCCCAGCTCCGCCGCAATTGGGATCATCGGCGTCGGGAGAGCCGTTGGAGTCCTGGCGGTGGTGGATCTGGGCGCCGCCTGAGCAGCTTGGGAAGGGAAGAGGGTGGGGGCGGCAGCGATGCACCGATGGGAGAGAGCCCGGGTTGGAGAAGAGGAGGCCGGCGGCAGCAGGGTTGGGGGAGAGGAGTTGGTCGGCGGCGAGCGTGCGCGAGCTGGAGAGGATGGAGTGGCGGCGAGATTGCATCTGGGGGTGGCGACGATGGAGTGGGATGGGATAGGGTTTGGGTGGTTGGGCTGCCCGGGGGGTGGGGGTTCTTTTTCTTTCTTTCTCTTTTTTTGTTTAGATAAATGGGATGGATGGATGGATGGATGGATGCCATGTCATCAATCCATGGCACAAACATTTCAACCAATGAGAACAAAAATAACCCCATCTCTTTGCCGTCTGCTGGCAGATGGAAAAGAGGTGGGGCTGGTACGCCGTTACACTCTTGACGGCCACAGGACTTGCCAACCTCTTTGCCATCTGCTGGCAGATGGCAAAGATTATTTGCCATCCACTAGCAGATGGCAAAGAATTGGCTGATGGCAACCATGTTCTTTGCCGTTTGTTAGTTCTTTGCCATCTGTTTTTTAAGCAGATGGCAAAGACGTTCTTTGCCATCAGCTGGCAGATGGCAAAGAGCTGGCTGATGGCAAATTCCCTGTTTCCAGTAGTGAAGCTGCTTGCGTGGGGAGCTGATCGGCTCCAAAGGGACTCTGCTAGGGGAGAACTAGATCCCTGCCATGGTCTTGCGTTACACATTGTTGGTCTGCTGAATTTTGTTCTATGTGGTCACTGTCAATAGTTTCTCTTGCCCAACGCATGATTACATTATCTCGGTCTTGTACAAATGCTAGCAGGTACTGGGTCATCTGTTCATTTGCATTTCACACGGGTTCATATTCTGCATAGTGTGAGACTGGCATCTTTCATTTTGTTTGCTGGAACATTGCAGAAAAGAACTTCTTTACATAGAAAACATTGCAAAAATAAAATGTGCGGAAATCTTGAACGGGTTTGGGTATGTTTCAGCATCTCTGTATTGCACTAGTAATTCACCAATGATTCTTAAGTTCTACCTATGTGCACCAAATGTTTGTGAACTCGTTTGTAATTTGGTTAATCAGCATTTGTATTGTACCACTTCATGGTTGCTGTACCAAATATTATACCATTGCACTATTTCTTTACTTTTCAAAGTTGTGAGAAATATAGTTCTTTTTTACTTTCAAGATAGCAACAAATTTATGTCTTCCATTTTTCTCATCTACGCTGCGTGTCTATGTATAGCAGCACAGTTTTAGTTGCTCTGTAGGTTATCAGTAGAACTCAACTAGACAATTAACAAGTGAACTCACTATGCATTTGCTGAATCTATATTTGGAAAGTTCACTAACCCTGCTACTATAACAAACTCCTGGTGGTGGCTCTTTCCCAAGTAGTACATGCATCATTAGTCCTATATAGCTACTGCTCATGTACTCGTTTTGTTCTAGGAAAGTAGGAGGGCAGGGGCTCTTGATTTTCTCGCATAATTTGAGCAAATGTGATTTTTGTTCTCTGAAGTTGATTCTCATATGTGGTCGTACCAACAACACATGCTTAAGACATCAGTGGCTGGACTATAGATGTTTGAATCAGGAAAAAAATGTGGGGAAATGGTCCATTTATCCTTTATTGATTTGTGTTTTCTCTTCTAGAATTAGTGTACTTTACTTATATGTTTATATGTTGAATGACAGAAGCTGAAGGTGAAGAAGGCCATCGAGAAGGGCAATGCCGACGGCGCCCAGATCTACGCCGAGAACGCCATCCGCAAGCGCACCGAGCACATGATCTACCTCCGCCTCGCCTCCCGCCTCGCCCCATACGCCCATGAGTGATATATACCACTTGCCTGTTACTGTATCATATTGCTTACTTTTTTACATCAGATCAACTATGAAGAGAATTGGTGGTGGTTAGGGTGTTCTGGTGCTTATGTAACCTTCTTTCAAGCCTTTCGAGATAGAGTTCTTTAGCTGACAAGTTTAGCAAATGTTGCAGTGCTTATGGTTTAGTTTTACACCTGCATAGAAATCAATGGTTGCTACTGTTTCTAGTTTTAGGTTGGGATGAGATGCATGTTTGCATATTTGTGCTTCTGTCAGTACAATCTATACTACTGCTATTGTCATATCCTGGTTGTTTTGTTGCTATCAATATTTGTCCCATGTTTTGTTTCCTTGCATGCTTACTACTACAATTTATACTACTACTACTATTGTGCAAGATGTTCACATGTTAATTTGACTAAAATCTCTTATGCCGTTGACTTAGCTTGACCCCGAACAGCAGCATCCTTGATAAGACTAACCTTCAGCTTGTTCTTTGTCTCACAGACTCGGAGGAGGCCGCATGTAAGGCACCAAGGTGCATGGTGCTCGCAAGCGACGAACGGAGGCTGTTCGACATCGGCTACGCAAACCACCATTGTGAGCTCCTCCCTTTGCTATGATATGACCATGCTCTCTTTCATGTGTTAGTTAGTATTTTGATGCTTTCACTACTAGGAAAAGGGCTAAAGATGAAATTGACACTAATGGCGCACCAGAAAAGTGGTGCGCCACTACTATATACTAATGGCGCACCATGTGGAGATGCGCCATTAGTGTGGAAGACAGTAATGGCGCACCAGGCATAAGGTGCGCCACTAGTAACAAAATGTTTTTTTTTCATTTTTTCAAACATACTAATGGCGCATCCAGGCAAAGTGCGCCATTAGTAGTTAGAACTACTAATGGCGCACCAGCCATAGAGTGCGCTAGTACTGTATTTTTTTTACTTTTTTGCAAAACTACTAATGGTGCACCGTTGCATAGTGCGCCATTAATAGTTTAAACTAGTAATGGCGCACTGTGCCACGGTGCGCCATTAGTATAAAAATTATTTTTAATACTTTTTTGCAAAACTACTAATGGCGCATGTCTGTGTGGTGCGCCATTAGTATGTTGGGTTACTAATGGCGCATGGTTGTGTGGTGCGCCATTAGTAACCTGGGACCAGCTAGATATTTTTGGACAGCCACACCTAAACACTCACTTTCCCCACTTCATTCTCCCCACCTCCTTCTCTAAGCTTGTCGGCTGCCTCCTCCTCCTCACCTCATTTGCACGATAGATTCATCAAAATTAAGTGGTGAAATTACCTTTTTTTGATAGGTAAGTAAGGGGAAAGCTATCTTCATGTTGTAGATCTACTTTTTTTCTCCCTAGCTCGCTCCAACAATGTGCACATGCACTTTTTGTGGCCTAGCTAGATCTATGTATGTTTGTGGTGTTGCATATGTTTGTGGTGTTGCATATATGTTTGTGTTTGCAGGTACCAGTATTTGAAATGCGATAGTTGCCAATATTTTGCCAGAATGTTGATTCATTTCCATTTCGGCGAGAATTTTGGCACTATGCATTCTTTTTGGTCCTATTTTTAGGAAAAGTCATGCCAAATTTTTTCTTGGTTCTAAAATATCGTTTTGCTCTAACCCGCAGGCGACCATGGTCCGCACGATGACCGAAGGCATCGTGAATAGGTTTTTGAGCTCCGCGAAGGCCGAGATGCTTCAAAAGAACGAGACAGAGATAAGATGTCCATGTCGAAGATGCAAGCTGAAGAGCCTTATTGCGGACCCGGATTCCGGGCAGGTGCGGGACCACCTGCTCTTGCGTGGTTTCATGGATGGCTATCGGTGGCAAGGTGATGAAGATGACTATGAAGTCGTCCATGGGGGTCGGGCAAGAAATGAGGAAGGGCAGCAATACAACCATCGTGGCTCGGGCGGGCGAGGAGACGAAGAATCTCCAGGACATGATCACGACGGTGATGCTGTACACAGTCATCATGTAGAAGATGCCGGATGTGATGATGAGGAAGATGCCGGAGCAGACGAAGGGCATGATCATGAAGATGAAGATGCCGGAGGAGCAGACGACGATGGACCATCAATGGGCTAGGTGCAGGACCCTCATATCCAAGAGCTGCTTCGACGCATGCTTCGACGAGAACATGTCATTCTGGCACGAACGTCTTCCCAAGGGGAACAAGTGCCCGACCAGTTTTGAGGAGGCGAAGAAAGTCGTGTGTCCTCTGGATTTACCACACGTGAAATACAATGTGTGCATGAACAATTGCATCATTTATCGGGGCGAGCATGCGGAGTCTACCATATGTCCGGTGTGCGGCGTCACTCGATACAAGAAGAGGAAGAAAGCTCCTCGAAAAGTGGTGTGGTACTTTCCGATCACTCCTCATCTGCAGCGGTATTTCACGGACCCTAAGGTAGCAAAGCTCCTGCGTTGGCACGCGGATAGGGAGGAGAAGAAGCGAGAAGATGACGCAAATGATCTGGAGATAAATAAAAAAGACAAGATGCTGAGTCACCCTAAGGATGGGAGCCAGTGGCAAGCGTTGAACTTCGAACACCTAGAATTTGGGAAGGATCCAAGGAACATCGTGCTGGGCGCGAGCACCGATGAAGTCAATCCGTTTGGCAGCCAGAGATGCACACATAGCACATGGCCTGTGTTTGTGTGGATGAACAACCTTCCCCCCTGGTTGTGCATGAAGAGGAAGTACATTCACATGAGTATGATAATTGAAGGGCCGAAACAACCAGGGAACGACATCAATCTGTATCTGGGGCTGCTGAAAGAGGAGCTAGACACGCTGTGGAAAACGCCAGCCAATACGTGGGACGCCGCAGAGAAAGAATATTTCCCTATGAGAGCCGCACTGCGCACGACGGTGCACGACTATCTCGGTTACAGATATCTTGCGGGGCAGGTGGTCCACAGATTTTCTGGATGCGTCAGGTGCATGGATGACACAACGTATCGCCAGCTAGATAGAGATCCCGGGTCTTCGAAAACCATGTTCATGGGACATCGAAGGTGGCTTCGCGACGATGACCCGTGGAGGAAACGCAAGGATCTGTTCGATGGTGAAACCGAACTCCGAAGACGCCCGCGTACGAGGAGCGGCGAGGAAATAGACGGGCTGTTGAAAAATTGGAAAGATTGCCCACTGCCGGGAAAGAAGCAAAAGGCGCCAGAGCCGGGAAAGAAGCGAAAGGCGCCAGAGCCACTGCTGAAGGTATGGAAAACGAGGTCTGTTTTCTGGGACTTGCCGTACTGGAAGATCCACCGTGTGCCTCACAGCCTTGATGCCATGCATATCATGAAGAACGTGTGCGAGAGTCTGCTTGGTACCCTGCTCAACATGCCAGAGAGGACCAAAGATGGGCCGAAAGCAAGGGCAGACTTGAAATCAATGGGCATCAGGCAGGAGCTTCACGCTAATGATGATGATGATGATGAGGCGAAGTAGGACACAGAAAGTTGTCGCAAAGGCAAAAAGGCCAAGAAGACCGGAAATGAGTACCCTCCCGCGTGCTTCACTCTAAGTCAGGAGGAGATCGAGCAGTTTTTCACCTGCCTCGTAGGAGTAAGACTTCCTTATGGTTACGCGGGGAAGATAAGCAGATACCTAGACCCAGCGAAGCAGAAGTTCAGCGGGATGAAGTCTCACGACTGTCACGTGCTGATGACGCAGATACTTCCAGTTGCAATCCGTGGGATCATGGATGCGCACGTTCGTGAAACGCTATTTGGCATATGCAACTTTTTCGACGTCGTCTCTCGGAAGTCGGTTGGCGTGAGGCAACTCAGAAGGCTACAGGAAGAGATCGTGGTGATACTATGCGAGCTTGAGATGTACTTCCCCCCCGCATTCTTCGATGTTATGGTGCATCTGCTGGTCCATATCGTGGAGGATATCATCCAACTCAGGCCGACGTTCCTGCACAACATGATGCCGTTCGAAAGGATGAATGGTGTCATCAAAGGATACGTTTGCAACATGTCACGTCCAGAGGGAAGTATAGCCAGGGGCTTTCTGACCGAAGAGTGCATCTCCTACTGCACGAATTATCTAGGCATCGAGAACCCTGTTGGTCTGCCCGTCAACAGGCACCTCGGCAGGCTCGCTGGATGGGGTCACTGTGAGGGTCGCCGCGAAATGCATGTCGACTTCGAGGGTCGACTCGCCGACTTTGAAAGAGAAAACCTAGTCGCGCTACAACACATAGACGTGGTCGATCCTTGGGTGGTAGAGCACAAAACCTTTATTGAGAAGACGTACAATGACTGAGTCCAACAGAGGACGGACGGAGATATAATCAAAGAGCACAACTCATGTTTCACGCGTTGGTTCAAGCAGAAGCTTCTGTCGTACCCTTTACATGAGGATTCTTCCGCGGAAGAACAACTCATATTCGCCTTGTCACAGGGCGCCGAGCACAACGTGATGACCTATGAGGCGTACGATATCAACGGCTACACGTTCTACACCGAGGACAAGGACATGAAGACCGATGGTTATCAGAACTCTGGGGTAACGATGGAATCCTACAGCGGTAACGACAAGGACAGATACTACGGAAGGATCAAGGAGATCTGGGAGCTGAGCTACGCTGGAGAGAAGGTCCCGATGGTCCGTGCCAGATGGGCCAAGAGCGTCCTAAAAGAAGACCGGTATTTCACCACCATGGTTATACCCGAAGCCAAATCCAAGACCGCGGGCGCAAACGTCGCCGTGAAAAATGAGCCATGGGTACTGGCTTCCCAAGTGGACCAATGCTTCTTCATTACCAACCCGTCAAAGCCTAGTCGTGTTGTTGTGAGGAGAGGCAAAAGGAAGATCATCAGAATGGATGGAGTAGCCAATGAGCAAGACTTAGCAGCATACACCACAAGAAGAAGCAGGACCACCCTACCTAAAGGACGTCCGTTCCACAGAAGAACTCCTTTTGCGAAAAAGAAGGGCAAGAAGATTATGAATAGATAGCTAGCTAAGATCGACTGTATATAAATCGTAGTCTTCATTTCTCGGTTGTATTTCATGGGCACTTTTTGATATCATGAATATTTTTAAATTTCATGGGCACTTTTTGAATTCATGAATATTTTTTCAAAATTGATGATATTTTTTCATATTCAATATGATAAAATATTGAATATTCATGAGGACACTCGATCTCGATCCCCCTCCATCTCGATCTCGATTCCACCTCCATCTTGATCTCGATGCCCCTTCATCTCGATCGCTATGAGCCTCCACCTCGATCTCGATCCCACCCGCACCCTCCCCCGCTAGCTCCACCGCCGCCGAGGACCCACCGCACCCTACCCCACTCCACCGCCGCCGACGAGCACCCCCCGCACCCTCCCTCGCGCCACCACCGCCGACGAGCACCCCCCGCACCCTGCCCCGCCCCACCACCGCCGACGAGCACCCCCCGCACCCTCCCTCGCTCCACCGCCGCCGACGAGCACCCCCCGTTTCATATTCATATTCATTTTTAAAAAAATAATAATAAAAAAGTGTAGACTACAATTGTTGTTAAACAACAATTATTACTGTTTTTATAAAAATATATTACTATTTCATATTCATATTCATTTTCTAAAAAATTATTACATGCAACAAAAAATAAAAATAAATTACTTATGGCGCACCTCTGGCTGGTGCGCCATTGCTATTTATAAAAAAAAGATTACTAATGGTGCACCTCTGCCTGGTGCGCCATTTCTATGTACAAAAAAGGACGTCGATAACTGCCACACGTGTGGCAGGAAGGGAGACGCACCACACGTCTCTAATGCAAATAGATTGTCACGTCATCGCATGCATGCATGCGAGAATCTTTTTGAATTTTCAGTTTTTAAAATGTTTTATCTCTTAAATGAAAAATCTGATTGAAAATCCATTTTCACCATTAAATCCCTCGCGACGAGATCTTCAAAACTAGATCTCATATCAATATATTTCGACGAATTAATTTTTTGGTTAAAAGTTGCCATGTCTAATGCACATGAATTGCCATGGTGTTTACACTGAAGTTGCCATGATATGTTTCACTTATTTTCTTTTACATTTAAAAGTAATTTTTCACATGTTATAAAACGAGGAATTAAAAAACTAGACTTGCCATGCACCATAAACTTTTTTTAGGGGAACCATGCACCATAAACTAAAATTGCCGTGATACATGCACTTAAAATTGCCATGGTTCATACAAAAAAATATTTTCATGATCAAAGTACTGGAATTGCCATCATCAAAAAACTAAAATTGCCATGGTCTACAAACTAAAATTGCCACATGGCAACTTTAGTTTAAGCACTATGGCAACTATAGTGTAAACATCATGGCAACTTCTGGGCAAAAAAAAATTTCGTCGAAACATATCAACATTGGGTCTAGTTTTGAAGATCTCGTCGAGACGGATTTAATGGTGAAAACGGATTTTTAATTCACTTTTTTAATTAAGAGATAAAACATTTTTAAGCCGAAAACCAAAAAGATTTCTGCTGATGTCATCTATTCATACGTGGCAAAATGAGTGGTGATGGAGGCGTGTGGGCATTGTGCAAACGCCCACACGTGTGGGCGTTAGTTTTTCCGAAAAAAAAGATTACTAATGGCGCACCCGTAAGATTCCCCCCCTAGCTAATTCCCTCCCTCTCGCCAGGTCCCCTTCGTCCCTCTCCCTCGCCAGATCCACTTCCCCTGCTGCCCTGACCCACGCCGCCGCCGCCCCCGCGCCCCCCACCACTGCAGCTCCTGCCCTGCTCTCCGTCGGCGTCGCCGACAGCCCCTGCCCTCCGTCTCCGTCGCCGCCCTCAGTCAGCCCCTGCCCTGCCCCCATCGCCGTCTTCGAGGAAGGGCTTGGGGAAGCAAGAAGGCGCCGCGGCCTCCTCGACGCGCCGCCTCCTCCTCGACGCGCTGCCTCCTCGACGTGCCGCCTCCTCGACACGCCGCCTCCTCCTCGACGCGCCGCCGCCCGCCACCTCCTCGACGCCGGCGCCTTCCTACCGCAGCCTGCCGTTATCCCACAGGTGATTCCTCACCTCTCCCCCTTCCCCTCCTTCCCCCTAGGCTACCTCCCGCGAGTACCACAGCCTTCTGATGTGTTCTAGGGTTTGATCCGCCACTGCCTAATGGCCTTCGTTATAGAATCCTCAAAGGAGTTTGGCAAATTAGGGACTTGATGCAAGGATTTATGACAGCAAAAGCAGTGTGTGTAAATCTACATATTACATGATGTGCCTAACCATGTGGATTACTGGCCCAGTCAAACGGGTTCAATTTTGATATTCTTGACACCCTCGAATTCGTCCCAATGAATTGAGGGACTAAATGTGGTTGCAACTTATGAGTTCAAAGTTCATACAAATACAACAGTGAGCAACTCAGTTTCTTGTGTGTTTTCCTCTGTTTCTTTTGTTTCGATAGAAAAAAAGATTGCTCTGTTTCTGCTTGCTGCATTTGACAAGATCCTGTTCTTTCAGACCAAAAGTTCATAGTATCATTAGTTGAATCTGCAGATTTATTTTCTCTCTGAAAAAATTGACCTCCCTTTCCAGTTCAAAAGAAAAGATTACAGTGAACAATGATCCAATCGGTATCACACTTGTTTTAGTAAGTGTATAAAAAAGATATCATCAGACAAATCCTACTCGTTAATCAACGTGCCACTTTTACTCCTTGGATGTGTGTGTGTGTTTGCTAGTTTGCCTTTTTTTGCTTAGTTAATGTGTCTTTAATCATGAGTCTTGCTGAATGTGTGACACTCCTGCTCATTGTATGTTGGATGCTTTCCTTTTAGTTAGATGTCATTCAGTTGAACAATTTGATTGGTGAAGATGAAGTAGCAGTAGGAGTAATCGCTTGGCTAATCTTTCTTGGAGTAGATCAATGAACTTGTAGTAAATAATGAATTATTTGTAGAAATTCAGTGAAGTACTGTACTCCAGTGTGCAGAAACTCATTGAATTACTCCAGTTTGCAAAAATTCTATACTCCAGTATTTTTTAATTTTGAAGTACATCTCGCTAGATTAAATGGAGTAGCTTAAAATTAACTAAACCCATGTGTGCTTGGAGTAATTAAAATTAACTAGTGCTTGTGCAGCAATGTCCTCTCTTCCTCTCTTCTTTTTAGGAAAGTGTAGGAGTAATTAAAATTAACTGAGACCATTTGTGTGAATTAAAATTAAACGGAATCTCTCTTTTCCTTTACTCTGAAGGCTTATGTTCATCTAACTGTCCCGCAGTGAGGTGTTGCAATCTGCAATAGAGCTTGTGCAGTTTACAGAGTTGACAGGGACAGGTGATTAGGCACAAGGAGATCAAGATCCAGAAGTTCGGAACACTAGCCAAGGCTTTTGAACACCAGGTACTGTACACTTGCTGACTTACATAACGAAGCATTATATAAGGACCACAAACTTTGTCCCTGTTGAAACTGTTGATGCCCAAAATTTGAAATAAATGCTTTTCAAGGAAATCAATTTATTGTTTGTATATAAACTCTGTGAGATAATCAATTGTTGTTGGTCCCTTTGTATGTCAAAACTGTATGTCAAAACTCAAAACTGAAAAACTATCAAAACTACTCATGCTAAATTTTCCATCAGACTGTGTCTACATATTGCTGTCAAAATATCATAGTAATGATCATCTAGTCAGATGTGTGCACAGATTGCTATTACATGTTCATTTTGGTCATTTAGTGAGATAATGGTCATTTTGGAGATGCCATATGAAGATTTTAGGGTCATTTTGGAATAATGGTCATTTAGTAATGCGAAACATTGACTATTACTATGGCAAGTACTGTGTCAAGTACTCCATGTGTTTTTGTTGGCAGTTTATCATGAAATTGTGTTTATGGTCATTTAGTAATTCAGTCAAATATTGTCTCAAATCTGTGGAGTAGTACTGGAACTGGGACTAGTAGTATTGTGTCATTCTCTTCTCTTCTCTGAAACTGTAGCATTTCAGTTAAAAGTGGATCTCTATGGAACTGTGTAGCATTTCAGTTTAATAGTGGATCTCAAAATTGGATGCTCCCGACGTGCCAGCAGTGGAGTGGCTCCCGACCTAGGTGTTAGGGGTGCAGCATATGTGTAATTTTGGCCACTGACTATAACAAATTGTTTGAAATATAGACCACTATGTGGAGGAATAACTCTAGTGAGTGATTCTTGCTATGGGGAGGGACAGTGATAACATTTTAGCTAGATAGAATATATGCACATTTGGTCTGCTTCTGCTAGTTTTGATGTTTCCCATCTTCCGTCTACGACAAGAGATTTTGTCTGTAGAAAAGCATATCGGAAGCTGTTCATGTATTGTTTGGACTAAAGAATCCTCAAGTCCTCCGGATATATGTTTGGATGCTAGATGGTTCATGCATATTTCTGTCTACTTCCTGTAGAATTAGATGGATGTATATGTCTGTCTACTTCTTCTAGAACTAGTGTATTACCAAGATTCCAACACTATTTATGCAGTATCCAGATTGAAAATACCAAGTAGCATTTTGCATTCTCTTTCAGATTCAATGTGACTAGAATTCACTTGTTCTTGTATGGGTGAAACTTCACTTGTTTTTAGGCTAGTGTAGGGTGTTTTCTTTATTCTGTCATCAT
Organism: Aegilops umbellulata; assembly: GCA_032464435.1. NCBI lineage: Eukaryota > Viridiplantae > Streptophyta > Magnoliopsida > Poales > Poaceae > Aegilops > Aegilops umbellulata. Next base: position 354,874,089 of record CP136059.1, on the reverse strand, counting down.
TTGTAACTATGTCACAAACAAATTGTTCCTTCTTTTGTATTTGACAAGTAATGACTGTTGATAAGCTGAGGCATGGATTAAGCTGTTTCTTTGCTCTTAATTACTTGTGATGCCTCTGAATTACTCGTGATCACATTGAGAAAGACTTGTAAAGATGATGATCATCTTTTACAGAAAAACAATTTGTGATGATTTTGCTAGTTTGCTGGGTTTTGTCTCCGACCATTGTGTCGTGATGAATTTGCAGGTACCCCGAGAGGCCCTTGAGTTTGCCGGAATGTCGATTAACTTCCGTTCCGGCAAATTCGGGTACTCCATATGTCCTATTTTCAGCAAAGGTCATGCTGAAATTTTCCGTGAATTTTAGCATGACTTTGCTAAAAATAGGACATATGGGGTACTTGCGACTAATGCATGGGCCGGGGTCTTAGTACTTAGTTAAGTAGGATCAACTGCCCCGCCATTCTTGCTGCATTAAACCATAGGGGGCAATAGAGCCAAGCGATTAGGCCCAACTTAGAATTCTCCTTAGCATCGATAAACCCTAGATGATAAACCCAACATAGGTGGCAATAGAGCCAAGTGATTAGTGCCAAGTGATTAGGCCCAACCTAGGGTGCCTCGGCATCGATAAACCCTAAATGATAAAAACTTAACTTGGCTTCTATAGGGTGCCTCGGTGTCAATGATAACCTAAATGATGTACGCTTAGGCTTTTAGGGTGCCTCGGCGTCGACAAACCCTAAATGATAAAAGCTTAGCTTTTAGGATGCCTCGGTGTCGACAAACCCTAAATGATGAGACCATGATCTTGTTCCTTGACAATAACCAACTTTTTGACCAAACTTTTTTCCTATTTAGAGCGAAACATGGCCCACAACGATGAGGCCGGCGGTTCGGGCGGCAAGCCATTCTGGGAGCTGTCCCAAGAGTTGGAGGAAGAACCTCACCGCTATGAGGACGCCGCGGAAGACACCGATCCTGACTACACAACCACTAGTGGCGTCTGGGATGACACCACTGATGGCGCCGCCGAGGATGCCACCACTGATGATGGCGGCGCACGCACAGATGACAGCCAACCCAAGAGGCAACGGCGCCCGAGCATGCTCGCCACCGTCAGGGAGGAATTTACTGAAGTGAACTCTGACGGGCAACCGACGGCGCCCAAACAAGTAGTCAAGGGGTACTCGATTCAGCTCGGGTGCATTCTCCGGAGCACCGTCTCGATCAACACCGAGAACCTAAGGCATAAGGACCGAGGGAATTTGCGCAACCTCCTCTTCACGAAGCTGCACGAACGATACAAGTTCCCCGCTGAGTTTGCAAACACACGCCTCTCAGGGAATAAAGTGAACAATGCCGCCCTCACGAAGATGAGCACGGCCCTGTCTACTTGGAGAAGCACGGTGAAGGCAATGATTGATAAAGGTGATAGTTATGACAAGATCAAGGCGAAATATCCTTTGATGAGCGAAGATGACTACACGGAGTTCAAGATCAAGTGCGAGAGCCCCGCAACCTCCGAATCAAGTCAGTGGGGGAATGAAATGCGGCAGTTGAACTTAGGGGTCCACCAACTCGGTCCCGGCGGTTACAGAGTGGCGGAGCCTGTATGGTAGAAGGAGGACGCGGAGCGTGCCGAGCAAGGCCTACCGCCCCGCTTCGAGAAATACAGTGACAAGCAGACCAGGAACTTTCTCATGGCCCGGTACAAGGAGGACCTGGTAACAAAGGAGCTTACCACGGATCCGAAGACCAATGAGCTTGAGCTTGTTCTGGTAAGGAATACACCCCCGCGTAATTAGCTCCATATGGTTGCATTCTAATTAATCCCCAATATTTCTAAATGGTTCATGTTCCTTCCGCAGGACAAAGAAAGCAGTAGCGCGGGATCGTCTCAGAGCTCCCCTTTCGACACCCCTTTGAATAGGGTGCCGAACGTAATGAAAAACAGGGATAAGCTCAATAAGCCGACGTCAGCTGGTCGTGTGGCCGACAAAGGCTTGTCCACAAAATGGTCGTCATACTATACCGCTGGTGGGCGAGAGGAGAAAAAGACTAGCTCGGAAAGCCACTCGCACGAGGTTGAAGCACTCAAGGCACAAGTGGCGCGGATTCCGGAGCTTGTCCAAGAGCAAGTGCAACAACAACTTGGAACGGCGCTCAACGCCATGGTGCCTACGTTGATTCATGGGCTGACGACGTGGATTGCAGGCGGCCAACAGGGGCCTCCCCCGGTTCCCAGCTTCACGGCCAGCAACTCGCACAGCGCACATGCGGCGCCATTGGTGTCTCCGGCGAAGGCGGTATTCGTGTCTCCGGCACCGGCACGGGCATTGGAGCTTAATGCACCCGGGTGTACGCCGGCCGGCACCTCGCCAGCAAGCGGCCCCTCCGTCAGTTGCGCGCCCACCGTTGGCGGTGCCTCGACATTAGCCGAGCTCGACGGCATCACGGTAACTAAGCCTCTCGGCCGATGACTTCATCTCCTTGCCTTTGACTGGGCATCCCTAACGCCCTACATGTTTTCGCAGGGCGCCACCGATGTTCCTTGCACTCTCCTGCACTTTGTGGGCGGCGAGTTGGTCGATGTCGCCAAGGGCAGAATCGTTCAACCGGGAAACCCCGTGTTCCACGGTAATCCGATGCCACCCACAATGTATAGGGTTGAAGTGGTTCGGGTGCTGCCAGGCTGCGACGAGCTGTTACCTCCGATTCGACCCGCTGGGGCCGACAAAGAAGATGAGATGACCCTCAGCGCCTGCGTAAGCTGGCCCCTACTTTGGCCGAAGAGCCAGATTCGTTTGGGGGCGGGGGACACCACCCCATAGACAAGACCGCCAGTCGTGCCGGCGCCAAGCCATGGCAAGAACGCCGCAACGCTACCGGACATGCCGGACATCCCTATGGCACAGGATCCGGACATGCATATGGCACAGGATCCGGACGACGACGACAACGGTACATTTACCAACGTCGATAAGTACTTCGACGAACATGGGTATGGTGACGAGTTCTGCGGGCCTCCTTCTCAAGAACCCAACCAAGACGACCGCGATCTAGCTGGTACGTCGGAGAAACCCAGTTGCAACAGGCGTCGTCTGGCGTTCAGTTCTCAGGAGACGCCTCCAGCTGCCGCCTTCACCGAGCCTCAGATAGCTGAGGTGCGAAATATTATCAGCCCCAACACGCTCAAGAAGGAGGTCTGTGAGCAGAACCCGGTCCCATTACAACAGATCAAGAAGAAGATCCGGAAACGGAAGACTAAAAAGGGCGCCGGTGCGAGCCAGCCGGCACCGAGTACGATCCGTGCTCAGGACGGTCCACCTTCACCTAAGGATATCTCAAGGAGGGTGCATGTGGCGGGTAGGGCGACTGGCGGACATCTTGATCTTAGTCCCCGGACATCTTGATCTTCGACCCCTTCTACATGCGTGCCAAGCTCTTGTGCAGCGCTGGGGACCGCCAAGTCGCGAGTTCACACCTCGAAGGCGTCATTCTGGCAAACCCAGATAAGGATAACTTCCTTGTGGCTTACTTTCCCGAGTAAGTCATCCCTTAACCGCCCCGTAACATATGATTTCTTAGATTTCGATCGTTCTTTTTTTTCTAACATTCCGTGTTCTGTGCGGTGACACACATTGCACACACATCCTCTTAAGCCTGAAATATTCCATGGCCACGTATTTCGATCCGAACCGTGACTCCAAGATAGACTACACAAATATCAAGAAAGTTCTTGATGATGTTCTCCCCGGCTACGCCAAATCTGGAGGCACCTTCACCACGGTAGTTCGTAAGTACGACAAGCACATGTTCGCCCACAATACGATGTTCTGCTGCGTCAAGCAGCCGCCTGGCGGTCAGAAGGATGCCTACTACGCCCTCCATCACATGCGGGCGATCGTAAGGGACCATCATCACCTTCTGCTACCAGATAATGTCAAAGATTGGGCCGCGAGCTTGTCGGCAATCCAGGACGCGGACATCAGACAAAAATTCTTTTGCAACTAGTCGGAGTTCTTCATACCTCGGGGCAGTTCTTCCTCAGATATCAACCGTCCAACATTGAGATAGACGGGATGCTACAAATGTAGGCTGACAACGCCCGCGATTTCATGACCATCACGACAGACGGCGGCTTCATCCACGCTCCTGTCCATGAGTCGAGTCAAAAGTAGTGATGTGTAGTTCTGAAACATTGATTGGCTCATGTTGTAATTAAACTTTAATGAATTGTATGTCTCTTTGGTTTGGACAGTCGTTCAACTTAGATGTAATCGATGCTATTTATTAGTAGGACCATGAATCGTGCTATTAATGTCTTGCTTTTCTCTTCCGATCCTTTTGGTGCATACTTATATATTGCTTATGTATGTATTGTCTGTTGTTTGGCTTGTGCATAGAGATGCCGTCGTATGTCATGTACAAGGGTAAGGTTCCCGGAGTGTATGACGACTGGGAGGAGTGTCGGAGACAGGTTCACCGTTTCAGCGGTAATATTTACAAAGGGTACACCACTAGGGCGGAGGCGGAATCTAGATACGACCGCTATCTAGCGGGAGAGAGGAGGGAGCGTTGGATGAACCGGATGAAGACCAGTTTCATCGCGATGATGCTCATCTTGATGACCGCAACTCTCTTCTATGTGATGGTAGTTTAGATGATCGATATCGACTTGTAATGTGAAGACAAACTCGATACTCGTGATCTCGAGACTTGTAATGTTTTATCTTTGTTCGGTCTTTTGAATTCGGAGACTAATATGATGAATTGTATTCGGAGACTAATCTTCTATTGTATTCGATGAATCTGTTGTTCCTGTGTGCTACTGTCTATATTCTGTCCAATAATATATTTTGTAACCTGTGCAAAAATCAGAAAAGTAAAAAAAAATAAAACCTAATATTCATACTAATGGCGCATCACCTCAAGGTGCGCCATTAGTATGCCAAAGGATACTAATGGCGCATCACTACAGAGTGCGCCATTAGTGTGCCAAGTATACTAATGGCGCATCCACCCGTAGTGCGCCATTAGTATGCCAAAGCACATGGTTAAATATGGCCCCCTGGGAGGCATACTGATGGCGCATGGTGTTCTATACTAATGGCGCACTGGGTGGTGTGCCATTAGTATACCAGATACTAATGGCGCACTAGTGGTGCGCCATCAGTAATAAATACTAGTGGTGTGATACTAATGGCGCACCAGTGATGCGCCATTAGTAGGCAAAACTGGTGCGCCAATAGTAGGCCTTTTCCTAGTAGTGTTTTTGCGCCGTGGTTGAGTCCTTGCCGACTGTTGTGTTGATGATCAAGTGTTGGTGCCTCATCTGGCTATTTTATTTGTTGCTGGTAATTAGTAGTATTAGAGTGTTGCTGGTTTATTAGGATGTGGCTGAAACCATTGGATGGCCTTCCTGGACATGTTATCCAGAATTAGTACTTGTCCCATTTTCTGTTTCCTTGCTGGACATGTTATGGTTCAAGTGTCGATGATGTCTAGTAGTAGTCTGCTAGCTATATACTTGCTACTGATTGATACTCTTGTGGTCTCCTGGAATCATATTATACCTAGCTATATATCATGTTCTTGTGGTTCTGTGAAGATGCATCACAAACATCTAGGACTTTGAAGTTGGCTGAATCTGTTGCTTTATGATATATTTGGTCCATAAATCTACATTTTTATGAGATCTCTTTCAATATATAATTTTTTGATAGTCTAGGAATAATAGTGACTCTAATGATGGTAGCCTATGTGTTCACTCTTTTACAGGAGCTCCAGGTCTATGAATTTTGAAGTTTTAAGCCTTATACTCCGCAAAGAGTTGTCTCTTATGTTTGACTGTAATAGACTGTAAATATTGTAATATTGTAATAGTAGGCATATTGGGGTTGTAATAGACTATGTACAGATTGTAATAGACTTAGTGTTATTTGATGAACTACATTTGTACTGTTCTGTCTGAAATACTGATTATGTATGTGATTTGAAAATGTGTGGAATGGAAACCTGACTCGTGGGACCCACTTATGAAAATAATCTGAGCAGTTTTGAAATTTCTGTCAAGTGGGCCCAATGTGTGAGATGATGACAAGTGGGACCAGCTCCAAAATATAATGGCCCAAACAATGTTAAAAGGCCACAACCCAGAAATAAATAAATGGCCGAATTGATGGTCCAGGCCCAGGTAGCTAACAAAAATCGGCAGAATTTTTTTAAAATAAATGGGTTGAATTGTTGGGCTCGGCCCATATAGACACCTAATTGGACCGGGCTGATTCTTATCAACGACCTTTTCAATTCGTCGCAATTTGGCCACGTCAGATTGCCATGTCGGATCCGACGTGGCCTGGGCAGACTGCTAGTGACCAAAACAAAAGGTCATGGGTTCCACGACCTTTTGTTTTGGTCGTAAACGTCTACGACCTTCTCACAGAGAAGGTCGTTAATTTCAGTTTACAAGCGCCAGCTTTTGACCATGTGTTTTTGGTCACAAAATGGTCGCAAATGAAAAACAACGACCTTTCAGTGACCAATAGTCAAGGTCACAAGTTGACATATTTCTTGTAGTGACAAGTGACAGTTCACTGGGCCGTCGTGTCGTCTACTCCGCCGTCGTAAGAGTGGAGCGCTCGCTTTCATAAATCTTCTAGTCCCTTTCGCCGACATGTGGGACATCAAGCTACCAGGTCCACGTGCCATATCGAAATACAGTGCAGAGCAGCCGGGGTGAAGTACCCCAGTCATGGCGCCGGCGTAGTAATGAGCAATGAGGCGTCAAATCACAAAGCTGCACCTTTCCCGCAGTTAAGTAGGAGGGACGAAGCAACCATCATTTCACTCGTTGCTGAATCCGCTTCTCCCTTATCTTCTTCAACTTAACCACGTGTTGCTTCTGCCGTTGTTCTGTCTCATGTGGGACGCGGATCGGCTTGGTAAAGCACTGACACGTGGGACCGCATGTTAGCAAACCGCCAGGACAACGTACTCCGAAAATAAGAAGCCTAATCCTAGACTTACAAAGGGCTACGTAGCTGCTACGTATACTTTCCATCTAATCTATATATGCCCCCCTGATTTTTAGGTGGGGTGGGCCTAATCCTCTCCTTTAATCCAATCAAATAGTCCCACATCACATCAGTTCGTAACTTTACGTAAACCATTACGTGGATGTAGCATTGCTCAAATAAGAAACCTCCCCCGCCATCTGCGCGACAAAATCACCTCATTTTTACTAATCTTGATTCTATAACTTTTTAGATCAATATAATTGAGATTCGTATAGATAGCACACAGGAGCAAAACCAAGTGGTACGGTTAAGGGCATCCACAATGTGTAGCCAAATGTGAAAATAGCGATTTGGCATCGTGGGAACCATTGTGGACGGTGTTGCCAAAGCCAAAAAGATGGAACCGAAGCTCCCTGATTGATTGATTGAAGGAATAGAAAAATGCAATGTCTCTCCTCTTTCTCCCATGCTTGGACGCATGTAGTAAAGAATAGAGCACAGAGTCTACTCCCCTGTACCTTCTATCACAAATCACAAAGCAGTGAGGCGTCAAATCACAAAAGCACGGACGAAGCAACCATCATTTCACTCTTCGCTGACTCCGCTTCTCCATCGTCTTCTTCGAGAAGCCATCTCACTGCATTAGTTACTCCTAGTAGTACTAGTAAAGGACTTCCTGGATGCAAATAAGGCGGTTGTCTCGGCTTGCAAGCGGCACTTGCGAACGACTTACCGTGGTCTCCCTCAATGATGTTCTCCGTCGAACGCACTTCGCCAAACCACCAAAAAAATATCGTCGACGTCACCGCAATGGGGAAGGAAGTCAAATATAGTTACTACCTCCATTTTTTTGTACACAAGGCCAGTATATCAAAATTACAATTCGGAAAGGGCCACTAACACTAATCGAGGAAAAATTGATGGGGTTAGCAACCAAGGACATTAATATCCCCTGCATGCATGCGGAAGTGAGAAGGTTGGTTTGCACGACGCTGCATTAATCAAGCGATGAAGAGTGAGATGGTTAGCTCTTTAGTATTTGGAGAAGAAAATACGCATTAATTGACACGTGAAACGAGGATTTGTATCGATTAAATTCTGCGAAGGAAAACCTAGCCTTTCTTTTTTAACACTAGTATTCCTAGTACGTACGTATGTATCCTGTTTGGGTCTATCCTGTTTGGGTCTAGGCCTTGCATTGCCAAACTTCGCCACACATTTTTGCCAAGCTTGCCTAAAGTTTTCAAAATGAGAAGGAGGTACACTTGCGCACGACTATCGCGGTCGCACTGCACCTTCACACTGTCGCTCCTGCACGCCGCGGTCGCACCGCACCCTCACTGACACGTGCTGTCGCATGTGAACACACCAAACTCAGCCATCCTATCGCTGGCACATAATTTTCGTTCATAGAGTATGTTTATCCAACCACATGTTGGGGAGTATCCGTACGGCCCGTGCGGTGGTCTGTTGGGGAAGAAGAAGAGGTGAGGAAGAAGGAAAGAAGGGTTAGGAGATGTAGGATATTCATCCAGCCGCCTGAAATGGTAGACTGACCCAAGTCAGGCGACTTGCATAACAAATATATGTTTTTACACAGCAAAAGATCCATGAAAACAACAACATAATGAAAAACTATCACTGCTCGCGGAAAGAGACGGCCTCGTCGTCTTTGGCTGCCGGCGCGAACCAGCCGTCGCTGCCGACGTGTGTCTCCGCACCGTGGTTGTCCTCAGCCTCCAGCTACTCGTTCAAGTGGAGCGTGCAGGCACTCTGCACGGACGAGAGCACAGCCCGGTTCAAGTCGAGGACGTCCGGTTCCACATGCAGGACGGCCTCGATGGCAGTGGCATCCACGCGCTCCGTGTCGAGTCGAGCCTCCGCCGCCCGGTTCAAGTCGAGGACGTCCGGTTCCGCCTGTAGGAGGGCGTCGATGAGAGCGGCATCCGCGCGCTCTGCGTCGAGTCGAGCCTCTGCTGCCCGGTTCAAGTCCAGGACGTCCGGTTCCGCCTGCAGGAGGGCCTTGATGGCAGCGGCATCCGCGCGCTCCGCCTCAAGTTGAGCCTCCGCCGCCCGGTTCACATCCACGACATCCGGTTCCGCCTGCAGGAGAGCCTCGATGGCAGCTGCATGCGCGCGCTCCGCGTCGAGTTGAGCCTCTACCTCCCGGTCCTCCTTTAGTATCGCCATGTTGAACTGCTGGTCTGCCTACACCATGCAGGACTCGGACGCCGGCACGAAGTCGACGTCCATCGTCTCATACCCATCGGGGGCCTTCTGTGCCGCGACCTCCGCCATGAACATTGGATCGGCTTCCTCCTCCTCGTAGCTTGGCTATAGAGAACTCGGGGATTGGCCCGCCGCAAAGAGAGCTTGGGAACGGAGGTCTGTGGCGCCGACCGCCGCCGCGATTTCTGTGCGGCGCTCCAGCGTCAACATCTTGTAGTAAGTTATCTTGCGCCGCACCATGGCTTTCCAGCGAACTAGGGGACGCTTGATGCGAGCTAGGGGATCGAAAGGTGGGGGAATGGGCTGGAGATTTGGTGTGGTTTTAGGGTAGTGGCTGGCGTAGGCCGAGCAGCGAAGGTTCTGGTGTGAATAGTGGTTCCGATGACGACCGGTCAATCGGTTTTGACTGTACATCGCTCTTGTCGCGTTCGCGTTGCAGCCCGACACGCTGGACCCTCCACGTCGCTCACCGAATGGAACGCGCTTCGTCTTGCGTTTTCGCTCGCTTGTGGGACCGCAGTTGAGAGCAATCCGACGTCCCTCCCCTCCCCCGCCCGCGTCATTTATTATACCACTACTCCCTCCGTTTTATGCGGAGTAAATAAAAACAGAGGGAGTATACTATGTATGAGGATCCCCTGACGTGGCCGAACCCATTGAGTAACTGACATGCGGGGCCTAGCAAGCATGGGGTCCGCTAGTAAGTGACCGAAAGGGAGGGTAAGGCAGGGATACCTACGTCAGAGGATCCACTTCCACTATACTACTTTGACCAAATGTTAGAGTAATAATATATGACATGCAACTTACACAAATGTTAGAGTAATAATATATGACATGCAACTTACACAAAGCATACAGGGTCTAATGCGTTTTTCGAGGCTAACTTTGACCAAATGTTAGAGTAATAATATATGACATGCAACTTACACAAAGCATACGGTCAAATTCGTATGTGAAAGGAGTTTCCAATGATATAATTTTCACATTATACATCTCATGTACTATTAATCTTGTCAATAGTCAAATTGGAAACCATCTCGAGTACAAATCTAGGAGTACGTACGAATCTAACAATATTGATTGGGCGTTGTTGAATGTTGATACCTTTTTTTTATCAAAGTAGATATACTTTGACTACACATAAAACTTATATGTAAACTACTCCCTCCTTCCATATGTATAGGGCCTAACGCGTTTTCGAGGCTAACTTTGACCAAAAGGTAGAGCAATAATATATGACATGCAACTTAAACGAAGCATACCATCAAATTCGTATGTGAAAGGAGCTTCCACTGATATAATTTTCGCATTATACATGTCATGTACTATTAATCTTGTCAATAGTCAAAGGCGGTCTTGAAAAATGCATTAGGCCCAATATGGATGGAAGGAGGGAGTAGAAAGGATAGGAGGGAGTATATTGTACGTTCAAAAACGAAACGAACATTGAATACCCTTTATATATGATTTGCGGATGCTATGATCACCGGTTCAAAATTTTGAATCCGCCTTAGGTATCACGTGCCCCCACTCGTTCCCTCTCGATTTCATCTCGGGGTCCGGAGATCTATTGAAAGAGGACTAGTGTGGGTACATGAGAATGATACTCGGCAGAATGTTCAAATGAGGCATGCGGGAGGACGAGGGCGACATGATCGATGGAGAAGAGGGTTGGAGAGGAACGAGAAATAAGCAAACGCCACATGATTATACTTGAACGGCTCAAATAAACAATAATTTGTCTCGCTTGGCCTACATAGTGAAAGGCCTAATGCGCAACGCGGAGCACTGACGCTCGAATATGGCCGGGAAAACAGGGAAACAGACATGTGGGGCACACCCGTCGGGACGACGTAGTGCAGACTAGTCCAATGGAGGAGCTGGCCCACGACCTCCTCGCCACCGACAACCGTTCATGTGGGCCGTTGGGGCCAACAACGGGGCGCAGCTCCAGCACCACCTCTGGAACGGCGGCCGGGGTGAGCGACACGCACATATTGTCGCTAGACATGGGCGATTTCAGTTTGCCGAGGGTGGCGTTAGTGCTGTGGCACGGCCAACGGTATGTTTGGTTTGTGCCCAAGGTTGCCCCATCAAAGCATTGGGTAGCCAAAATTTTGGTTGAGGTATTGGTTTCCCATGATTTTGCCGACATTGGCAAGACAAATGAACTTGAGTTGGCTAGATTTCATTGGCATGCCAAAGAAATGGCAACCATCCAAACAAAGACCAATATTTGGGTCATGACCAAAATTTTGGTTGAGGTATTGGTTGCCCATGATTTGGCCGACATTGGCAAGAAAAATGAACTAGAGTTGGCTAGAGTTCATTGGCATGCCAAAAATGGAAACCATCCAAACAAAGACCAATCTCTTGGTCATGACCAAAATTTTGGCAAGGTGCACTTTGGCCACAATCCAAACACACCCCAACACCCGGCTCGTCGAGGATGCACGGGGCGCCGCGACGCGTCCGCGGAGTGGTGTTGTAACGCCCGGATAATCTTGCTACAGTAATCCCACGATAATCGTGCCATGACACCTCGGTTACTGTTGCTATCCTCGTCAAATTCAAAACCGTTCAAATTCGAATTCAAATTAGTGACAACAATAAAAGTTTTCAAACATCAAAACTAAAATGTTCGGAGTGTGCCAAATAATGCCTAGGTAATTAAGGTGAAGGTACCACACTTTTACATGATGCCTAAATATTTTAAAGTGGAATAAATAGAAAAGAAAGAAATAATAAAAGAAAACAGAAAACAATCAAACAAAAAAAAGAGAAAAGGAAAAGAACCCCCCGGGCCACCCGACCCAACTGGCCGGCCCATTCGGCCACCGGCCCAACTGGGCAAAGGCCCAGCCGGCCACGCCCCCTCTCCTTATCCCCCCCGAAACCCTAACCGCACCCGACCCCCCACTCGCCCCACCCCGCGCGCCCCCCTCGCTCCCCCCATCTGGATGGGGGGAAACGGCGCCCCGACCCCGCCGCCTCGTCAACACCCGCCGTCGCCGCCCGGACTCCTCCTGCTCCGCCGTGTCATCCCCGTCGGCCTCCCCGAACCTCCCCACGCCCACTGCCCAGACCCCACGACCCGTGGTGAGGCCCCTTCTCCTCTCTTCCCCGCATCGCCGCGCCCTCTTCTTACCCCTGCCGCGTGCCCTGACCGCGTCGGCCGCGCACGCGCGCAGCGTGTGGCCACGCCCGAGTGCTCCTCGACGCTGGTTGCCGTGGATCCTCCTCGCCCGAAGCTCCCCGTCCACCCGACGACGACGCCCCTGCCATGGTTGCTACTGCCGCACCGCCACCGCCCGCTCCCTGCCGTGGCCCCTCCCCGTCCCCTCTCGCCGGTGCTTGCCTCGCTCCGGTGCCGCGCTTGTCGCGCCCCGTCCCGCGCTCACCGTGGCCTTGCCCCGCCCGGCGTGCCCCTGTTCGCCACCCCCGTACGCGCCCGCGCCTCGTGCGCCATCGCTGTTGGTCACCACCCCCTCCCGTCGTCGCCCGCACATCCCCCTCTGCCCTGCGTTCGCCGTCGTCCCTCCACCGCCTCCCTTGGCCTGGCCGCCGGCGCCGGCGTGCGCCGCGCGCCCTCGTGGTTGCGCCCGCACCCCCTGCATACGGCGCCCGTCGCCCGCTGTGCCCACTCGGGCGCACGCCCCTGCGCCCGTTAGCCCGCCCGCTAAGGCCCCTGGTCCAATGACAGCCGGGGCCCACCCAGAACGTTAACAAAAAAGAATTAATAAAAATAAATAAATAAATAATGACAATAATTAATTAATTAATTAATTAACTAATTAATTAACTTAATTAATTCTGATTAAATTAACTAATTAAGGTTAATTAACCTAGTGATAAATTAACCTAATTAACTACTGTTAATTAGTTAATTAATTAATATGGCAGTGGGGCCCACCCCCCCAATTAATCTTGATTAAATTAATTAATCTGTTTGATTAAAAATGTGTCACTGACCAGTGGGACCCACTGGTCAGGTTGACCAGTCAACTCTGTTGACTGCTGACGTCAGCATAACCTCATGCTGATGTCATAAATCTATTTTCGAATTAATTTAAATAATTAATTAAATTCCAGAAATTAATAAAATCTTTAGAAAATCATATCTTTTAATCATTAACTCGGATTAAAATATTTTCAACATGAAAGTTGCTCAGAACGACGAGACGATTCCGGATACGGAACCCATTCGTCCGCCACACCCCCCTAACCTATCGAACTCGCAACTTTCCCCCTCCGGCTCTTTTGCCCGAAAACACGGAAACCCGGGGATACTTTCCCGGCTGCTTTCCCCCTTCGTCGGTATCACCTCATACCGCGTTAGGGTACCCCTAGCACCGATACTCGTCATGTCATGCATCCCTATGCATCTGCTTGCTTAAATATTTATTGTTTCTCGCCCCCTCTTCTCTCGATAGACACCGAGACCGACGCTGCTGCTGCCCCGTTCGACTACGGAGTTGACGACCCCTCTCTCTTGCCAGAGCAACCATGCAAGCCCCCCCCCCCTTGATCACAAGATATCGCCTATTCTTCTCTATACTGCTTGCATTAGAGTAGTGTAGCACGTTACTGCTTTCCGTTAATCCTATACTGCTGCATAGCCTGTCCTTGCTACTACTGTTGTTACCTTTACCTGCTATCCTACTACTTAGTATAGGATGCTAGTGTTCCAGCAGTGGCCCTACACTCTTGTTCGTCTGCCATGCTATACTACTGGGCCGTGATCACTTCGGGAGGTGATCACGGGCATATACTATATACTTTGCACTGTTACATTACCTGTGATACTGTTCGGAGATGGGGGCTGAAAGGGCAGGTGGTTCCACCCAGGTAGTGGTGGGCCTGGGTTCCCGACGGCCCCCCGACTGTTACTTTGTGGCGGAGCGACAGGGCAGGTTCAGACCACCTAGGAGATAGGTGGGCCTGGCCCTGGTCGGCGTTCGCGGATACTTAACACGCTTAACGAGATCTGGGTATTTGATCTGAGTCTTGCCATTTGGTCTATACGCACTAACCACCTACACGGGAGTAGTTATGGGTATCCCGACGTCGTGGTATCAGCCGAAGCCTTTGTGACGTCAGCGACTGAGCGGCGCCCGCCGGGTTGGACCGCGTAACGTGACTTCCTTTGTAATGGAGGTTGCTAGGTCTGCTCTCCGGCCGCGTACGCAACGTGCAGGTGTGCTCAGGGCGATGGGCCAAGACCCCTGCGCGCTTAGGTTTAGACCGGCGTGCTGACCTCTCTGTTGTGCCTAGGTGGGGCTGCGACGTGTTGATCTTCCGAGGCCGGGCATGACCCAGGAAAGTGTGTCCGGCCAAATGGGATCAAGCGTGTTGGGCTATGTGGTGCACCCCTACAGGGAAGTTAATCTATTCGAATAGCCGTGTCCCTCGGTAAAAGGACGACCCGGAGTTGTACCTTGACCTTATGACAACTAGAACCGGATACTTAATAAAACACACCCTTCCAAGTGCCAGATACAACCCGGTGATCGCTCTCTAACAGGGCATTGAGGAGGGGATCGCCGGGTAGGATTATGCTATGCGATGCTACTTGGAGGACTTCAGTGTACTCTCTTCTATATGCTGCAAGACGGAGGCGACCCGAAGCGTAGTCTTCGATAAGACTAGCTATCCCCCTCTTATTTTGGCATTCTGCAGTTCAGTCCACTGATATGGCCCTGTACACATATATCCATGCATATGTAGTATAATTCCTTGCTTGCGAGTACTTTGGATGAGTACTCACGGTTGCATTGTTTCCCCTTTCCCCCCATACCTCTATCCAATTGCTGCGACCAGACGATGGAGCCCAGGAGCCAGACGCCACCGTCGATGATGACTACTACCCCGGAGGTGCCTACTACTACGGGCTGCCTGCCGCCGACGACCAGGAGTAGTCTAGGAGGATCCCAGGTAGGAGGCCTGCGCCTCTTTCGATTGTATCCCAGTTTGTGCTAGCCTTCTTAAGGCAAACTTGTTTAACTATGTCTGTACTCAGATATTGTTGCTTCCGCTGACTCGTCTATGATCGAGCACTTGTATTCGAGCCCTCGAGGCCCCTGGCTTGTATTATGATGCTTGTATGACTTATGTTATTTGTAGAGTTTTGTTGTGATATCTTCCCGTGAGTCCCTGATCTTGATCTTACACATTTGCGTGCATCATTAGTGTACGATTGAATCGGGGGCGTCACAAGTTGTGGTATTAGAGCCGACTGCCTGTAGGAATCCCCCTTCCACACTCCTTGGCCGAAGTCGAGTCTAGACATTGCAAAAACTTTTACTAACTTGGCTGTGTGCCTTACGGGCCCACGTCGCCATCGGGTGGTACTAGGATCTTTTACTCCTCGACCTCTAGTCTGGGACTCTGAACTCTCTTCTACTCGGGTTAAACGAATTTACTAACTTTAACACTAGGGTCCCGTGACGACATTCACCCCAAAGTTGGATAAAAGCCATAGTTATTCCTTAAGTATAGTGTTTTGCACAATTTCCACACTGTCATTTGACTCCTTTGAAACATCTTTGTTTTCAGATGGAACCCACGAGGCAGGTCGTGCGCCACACAATGGCCATTGGTGCCTCGGGATCACCGGCTGTGCTAGCTGAGATGATGACCTATCTGGGTTATCGCTGGCACCCCGAGTACACCGTCACCGAGGAGTACTAGGACTTTAACCAGGAGCAGTACCGTGCCACCGTCCACCTCTACTCTTGGGAGTATGACTCCACTACTGTGCTGCACACCGCTTATGGTGTTGGAGTGACCATCGATATGGCAGTTCACGATGCTGCCTATGCTGCTCTGACACGCCTTCGTAGGGAGTACCGGGAGTTCGACACCTCCACCTTCAGGCACATTGCTATCGCATCTGATATTGGTGCGGAGGGTTACTACACTTCTGCCTACTCCACTGTCACCCGCGAGCCCTTCTACCATCAGAACCTGGTTCGACATGCTGATGGGCTGGATCGAGCTAACCGAGCTCTTCGCCACGAGTTGTACACCACTCGTTAGCACCTCTACCGTGCTTTGACGATGTTGCACCCCTTTGTTGGATCTGGGGAGCTGCCGCGTTCTGCTATCTACCCAGCCAGGACCGTGATGCCCCAGGGTGTCGGTTGGCCAGAGGTGGGAAGCTACTCTCCCGCACTTGGTCCTCTTCTGCCACTTGAGCGTCGAGTTCAGCACCAGAGCACCTGCGGACCCCAGGTTGTCGACGTGGTGTACCCGTTGCCACACTAGCAGCTTTCAGGCTACACCTACCTCCGCAGTTTCGCGTGGCACTGATGTAGGCTTGTTTAGCAGTATTACATGCATTTGCCGCGAGCCTGCGTGGCGCCTATGATGTCTTAGTCTATGTCTGAACTCTGTGTACCGAACTCTATGCATGATCTCTTTTGTAAGATGTGCCGACTATTATGTGGTATCTATCGTGCTGCTTTCATTATGCATGTTTCATCTTGAATGATTCTTGTCTTTGCAAATATTCTCAAATGCTGAAGTACCCCTGTTATATATTAGCAGGATGGTTAGGCCAGGTGGTCGTGGTCGGGGTGGCAACTTCCCACCACCGCCTGAGTACATGGCTGGTATGATCCAACAGCTTGAGATGAATCGCCAGTTCATGGAGAACATGATGGCTCAGTTTCCTCGCCCCAATATGAACCAGCAGCCAAATACAGTAACTCTGCAGGATTTCATTCGCCTCAACCCAAGTGTGTACCGCAGCTCAACTAAGCCCCTGGATGCTGATGGCTGGCTCCATGACATCACCTATGAGATGGAGTCTGCTGATGTATCCCCTGCCAGCTATGTCACCTTTGCTTCCTTCTTCCTGAAGGGACCCGCGGCTCAATGGTGGGACAGCCAAAGGCGCACTCTGCCAGTTGGGACAATCATCACCTGGCCAGACTTCCAAGCTGCTTTCCGTGCCCGCTTCATCCCTCAAGGATTCATGGACCAGAAGAGGCGTGAGTTCCGCAACCTCACCCAAGGCAACATGACAGTTGAAGCTTATCAGCGTGAATTTCTGGACTTGTCTCGCTATGATGAAGAAGACATTGCAACTGATGCATGCAGACAGGAGAAGTTCTGTGACGGCCTTCATGCCGACATCAAGCTCGCACTTCTAGTGCATGACTTTACTGACTTCGCCACCTTGGTGAACAAAGCCATCAACGTCAAAACTGGTCTGCAGGAATACCAGAGCTCTCATAGGCGCAGCCGTGACATGGGCTCCTCTTCGGGCCCGTCCTCGCAGAAGCGCAAGATATGGCTTCCCAACATCATGTACCAGCCGAATGCACCTGCTCCAAGGCAGTCCTATGCTGCACCTCGTCTGCCTAATGCTCCAACTAGGCAGCCAAGGCTTCCAGCACCGCCACCCGGAGCTCCTGTCCCCACCCCCAACAACGGTCTGTGCTACAAGTGTGGTCAACCAGGTCACCTTGCCAGGAACTGCTATCAGAATCAGAACCAGAATCAACTGACCCTTCCAGCAGCTGGCCGTGGAAACAACCAAAACCGCAACAACAATGCCAAGTCTTATGGTCGTGTTCATGCCAACCACGTTGATCTGAACGAAGCTCAAGACCAGCCTGCTACTGTGATGGGTACACTCCTCGTAAATTCAGTACCTGCATCTGTTTTATTCGATATAGGAGCATCGCATTCATTCATGTCAGAAGAATTTGCATACAAGCACGACGTTAAATGTGAGGAGATGAACACTTCGGTAGTGGTAAAAACCCCCGTGGGACAATGTCAAACCTCCATGGTTGGCGTCGACGTCCCCGTGGAAATCGAAGGGCTAGAATTCTATGCCTCGCCCATTATCCTGAAGACGTCTAACAACGGCCTCATTCTGGGGATGGATTGGTTGAAAGCGCATACTACTTCCATAGTTTGCGCCACTAAGACCGTCCATCTGCTACATCCTTCAGATGAAATAGTTACATACCATGCTCGCCTGGTGCAAAATGCCGAGGCAAGGCTCTATGCCTTGAATGCGTTGAACGCTGCACCACTCGAGGGCATTGAAAACATTCCCGTCGTGCGTGAATTCCTCGACGTCTTTCCTGAAGAACTTCCAGGGATTCCCCCTGCTAGGGCCGTCGAATTCGTCATCGACTTGAAACCAGGCACCACTCCTATTGCCAAGCGTCCCTACAAGATGCCGCCACATGAACTCCTTGAGCTTAAGGAGGAAATCGACAAATCCCTTCAAAATGGTTTCATTCGCCCAAGTTGCTCTCCTTGGGGAGCACCTTCTCTCTTTGTCAAGAAGAAGGATGGGACAAACCGACTGGTCCAAGACTACCGTCCTATTAACCAAGCTACCATTCAGAACAAGTATCCTCTTCCTCGGATCAATGATCTGTATGATCAACTGGCTGGTTCATCAGTGTTCTCTAAACTCGACTTGAGGTTGGGTTACCACCAGATCCGTGTTCGTGAAGAGGATATCTCAAAGACCGCCTTTGTGACTCGATATGGTTCATACGAGTACACGGTCATGTCACTCGGCTTGACCAATGCCCCAGCCACCTTCTCTCGTCTGATGAACTATATATTCATGGATTACCTCGACAAGTTCGTCGTGGTCTATCTGGATGATATCCTGGTATTTTCAAAGAACGAAGAAGAGCATGCTGAACATCTTCGTCTTGTGCTGGAAAAGCTACGAGAGCATCAGCTGTATGCCAAGTTCTCTAAATGTGAATTCTGGCTTCCTGAAGTAACCTATCTTGGACATGTCATCTCTAAGGATGGTATTGCCGTTAACCCTGAACGAATTCAGGCTATTCTTGATTGGACTCCTCCGAAGAATGTCAAGCAAGTCAGAAGTTTTCTCGGTCTCGCCAGCTATTGCCGTCGATTCGTCAAGAACTTCTCCAAGATTGCAAGGCCTCTGACTAATCTGTTGCATAAGGGCGTCAAGTTCCAATGGACAGACAAATGTCAGGAAAGCTTCCAGGCACTTAAAGACAAGTTGACTTCTGCCCCAGTGCTAGCTCCACCTGATACAAAGAAGGACTTCGTCATTTACTGCGACGCTTCCCGTCAAGGATTAGGCTGTGTCCTAATGCAAGAGCGCAGAGTGATTGCCTATGCCTCTCGTCAATTGCGCCCTCACGAAGAGAACTACCCAGTCCACGACCTCGAGCTTGCTGCTGTCATTCATGCACTGAAGCAGTGGTGACATTACCTTCTCGGTAATCGTTGCGAGATCTTCACCGACCATCAAAGTCTGAAGTATTTGTTTACTCAGCCAGACCTGAACCTCCGTCAACAGAGATGGATGGAGACTGTAGCAGACTTTGACTTGGGTATTTCCTATACACCAGGCAAGTCTAATGTAATGGCACATGCCTTGAGCCGCAAGTCTTACTGCAAGCACCTCCAGGTTCATAAAGTTCAGCCCCCGCTTGTTGAAGAATTCAGAAAGCTGAACCTCCATATTGTTCCTCCGGGTGCACTCGCTCCCCCTCCTGAGGAGTTCCAGAAGATGAACCTCCGTGTTATTTCCCAGGGTTCCCTCTATACCCTGGCTGTCGAACCCGATCTCGTGAGCTCCATCAAGACAATACAGGGATATGACTCTGAAGCCCACAAGATTAAGCGCGACCTCAAGGAAGGAAAGCCCTCATACTTCACTATTGCTGGTGATGGCGCCTTGTACTTCAAAGGCCGCCTAGTGGTGCCGTGTAAGGAGGAAAACCTAAATATGACTCGGAAAGTTATGAAAGAAGCTCATGATACGCCTCTATGTATCCATCCTGGTAGTACTAAGATGTACCAGGACATTCGTCAAAGATTCTGGTGGTCTAATATGAAGCAAGACATTGCTCGCTATGTTGCCGAGTGTGACGTTTGTCGTCGTATCAAAGCAGAACATCAAAGTCCTGCTGGAACACTGCAACCTATCTATATTCCTGAATGGAAATGGGACCATGTTGAAATGGACTTCGTCACTGGTTTTCCTAAATCGGTGAAAGGTAATGATGCTATTCTTGTCGTCATTGACCGGCTTTCTAAAGTTGCACATTTTCTGGCAGTCAAGGAAACTATCACTGCTAGTCAGCTTCCAACTCTCTATATGTCCAGAATTGTTTCACTTCACGGTATTACACTGGTTATCAGTTTGGACCGTGGCCGCTTATTCACTTCAAGATTCTAGGCAAGTTTCCAAGAAGCTATGGGAACTCATCTATCATTCAGTACTGCTTTTCATCCGCAGTCTCAAGGGCAAGTTGAACGTGTCAACCAAGTTCTCGAAGACATGCTTCGAGCTTGTGTTATTTCCTTCGGCAAGAAATGGGAGGAATCTCTCCCGTATGCTGATTTCTCTTATAATAATAGATATCAAGCTAGTCTGAAGATGGCCCCTTCGAAGTGTTATATGGACGAAAGTGCCGAACCCCTCTGAACTGGTCAAAAACTGGGGAACGTCCGCTCATTGGTCCGGATATTATCCAACATGCCGAAAAACAAGTCTGCATTATTCGCGAGAATCTCAAGACTACTCAGTCACGCCAAAAGAGTAATTATGACCGCCATCATAAAGACATGGTCTATCAACATGGCGAAAAGGCCTATCTTCGAGTTACACCAATGAAGGGTGCACACCGCTTCGGGATCAAAGGAAAGCTAGCTCCCCGCTATATTGGTCCTTTCACTATTCTCGAGAGGCGTGGAAAAGTGGCATATCAACTAGAGCTTCCACCGAACCTTTCTCAGGTTCACGATGTATTCCACGTGTCACAACTCCGTCGCTGCTTCAAGGACCCAATCCGAGCAGTGGATCATGAAGTGCTCGAATTGCAACAGGACCTCTCCTATAAAGAGCATCCGGTCCGCATTCTCGACCAAGCTGAACGCCGCACACGTCAGAAGGCGATCAAGTTCCTCAAGGTCCAGTGGTCGAATCACTCTAAAGACGAAGCCACCTGGGAACGCGAGGATCGTCTTCGTGATGAATACCCCGCATTGTTTCCTTCTACCTCCTAAAAATCTCGGGGACGAGATTTCTTGTAGTGGAGGAGATTTGTAATGCTCGGATAATCTTGCTACAGTAATCCCACGATAATCGTGCCATGACACCTCGGTTACTGTTGCTATCCTCACCAAATTCGAAACCGTTCAAATTCGAATTCAAATTAGTGACAACAATAAAAGTTTTCAAACATCAAAACTAAAATGTTTGGAGTGTGCCAAATAATGCCTAGGTAATTAAGGTGAAGGTACCACACTTTTACATGATGCCTAAATATTTTAAAGTGGAATAAATAGAAAAGAAAGAAATAATAAAAGAAAACAGAAAACAATCAAACAAAAAAAGATAAAAGGAAAAGAACCCCCCAGGCCAGCCGACCCAACTGGCCGGCCCATTCGGCCACCGGCCCAACTAGGCAAAGGCCCAGCCGGCCACGCCCCCTCTCCTTATCCTCCCCCCCGAAACCCTAACCGCACCCAACCCCCGCCACTCAACCCACCCCGCGCGCCCCCCTCGCTCCCCCCATCTGGATCGGGGGAAACGGCGCCCCGACCCCGCCGCCTCGTCAACACCCTCCATCGCCGGCGCTCGGAGCTCGCCGCCCCCCCACACCAGCTCGACGCCGTCGCCGCCCGAACTCCTCCCGCTCCGCCGTGTCGTCCCCGTCGGCCTCCCCGAACCTCCCCGCGCCCACTGCCCAGACCCCACGACCCGTGGTGAGGCCCATTCTCCTCTCTTCCCCGCATCGCCGCGCCCTCTGCTTACCCCTGCCGCGTGCCCTGACCGCGTCGGCCGCGCACGCGCGCCGCGTGTGGCCACGCCCGAGTGCTCCTCGACGCTGGTTGCCGTGGATCCTCCTCGCCCGGAGCTTCCCGTCCACCCGACGACGCCGCCCCTGCCACGGATGCTACTGCCGCACCGCCACCGCCCGCTCCCTGCCGTGGCCCCTCCCCATCCCCTCTCGTCGGTGCTTGCCTCGCTCCGGTGCCGCGCTTGTCGCGCCCCGACCCGCGCTCACCGTGGCCTTGCCCCACCCGGCGTGCCCCTGTTGGCCACCCCCGTACGCGCCCGCGCCTCGTGCGCCGTCGCCGTTGGTCACCACCCCCCTCCCGTCGTCACCCGCACATCCCCCTCTGCCCTGCGTTTGCCGTCGTCCCTCCACCGCCTCCCTTGGCCTGGCCGCCGGCGCCAGCGTGCGCCGCGCACCCTCGGGGTTGCGCCCGCACCCCCTGCACACGGCGCCCGTCGCCCGCTGTGCCCACTCGGGCGCACGCCCCTGCGCCCGTTAGCCCGCCCGCTAAGGCCCATGGCCCAATGACAGCCGGGGCCCACCCAGAACGTTAACAAAAAAGAATTAATAAAAATAAATAAATAAATAATGACATTAATTAATTAATTAACTAATTAATTAACTTAATTAATTCTGATTAAATAACTAATTAAGGTTAATTAACTTAGTGATAAATTAACCTAACTAACAACTGTTAATTAGTTAATTAATTAATATGGCAGTGGGGCCCACCCCGCCTAATTAATCTTGATTGAATTAATTAAGCTGTTTGATTAAAAATGTGTCACTGACCAGTGGGACCCACTGGTCAGGTTGACCAGTCAACTCTGTTGACTGCTGACGTCAGCATGACCTCATGCTGATGTCATAAATATATTTTCGAATTAATTTAAATAATTAATTAAATTCCAGAAATTAATAAAATCTTTAGAAAATCATATCTTTTAATCCGTAACTCGGATTAAAATATTTTCAACATGAAAGTTGCTCAGAACGACGAGACGATTCCGGATACGCAACCCGTTCGTCCGCCACACCCCCTAACCTATCGAACTCGCAACTTTCCTCCTCCGGCTCTTCTGCCCGGAAACGCGGAAACCCGGGGATACTTTCCCGGCTGCTTTCCTCCTTCGTCGGTATCACCTCATACCGCGTTAGGGTACCCCTAGCACCGATACTCGTCATGTCATGCATCTCTATGCATCTGCTTGCTTAAATATTTATTGTTTCTCCCCCTCTTCTCTCGATAGACACCGAGACCGACGCTGCTGCTGCCCCGTTCGACTATGGAGTTGACGACCCCTCTCTCTTGCGAGAGCAACCAGGCAAGCCCCCCCCCCCTTGTTCACCAGATATCACCTATTCTTCTCTATACTGCTTGCATTAGAGTAGTGTAGCATGTTACTGCTTTCCGTTAATCCTATACTGCTGCATAGCCTGTCCTTGCTACTACTGTTGTTACCTTTACCTGCTATCCTACTGCTTAGTATAGGATGCTAGTGTTCCAGCAGTGGCCCTACACTCTTGTCCGTCTGCCATGCTATACTACTGGGCCGTGATCACTTCGGGAGGTGATCACGGGCATATACTATATACTTTGCACTATTACATTACCTGTGATACTGTTCGGAGATGGGGGATGAAGGGGCAGGTGGTTCCACCCAGGTAGTGGTGGGCCTGGGTTCCTGACGGCCCCCCGACTGTTACTTTGTGGCGGAGCGACAGGGCAGGTTTAGACCACCTAGGAGAGAGGTGGGCCTGGCCCTGGTCGGCGTTCGCGGATACTTACCACGCTTAACGAGATCTGGGTATTTAATCTGAGTCTGGCCATTTGGTCTATACGCACTAACCACCTACGCGGGAGTAGTTATGGGTATCCCGACGTCGTGGTATCAGCCGAAGCCTTCGTGACGTCAGCGACTGAGCGGCGCGCGCCGGGTTGGACCGCGTAACGTGACTTCCTTTGTAATGGAGGTTGCTAGGTCTGCTCTCCGGCCGCGTACGCAACGTGCAGGTGTGCTCAGGGCAATGGGCCCAGACCCCTGCGCGCTTAGGTTTAGACCGGCGTGCTGACCTCTCTGTTGTGCCTAGGTGGGGCTGCGACGTGTTGATCTTCCGAGGCCTGGCATGACCCAGGAAAGTGTGTCCGGCCAAATGGGATCAAGCGTGTTGGGCTATGTGGTGCACCCCTACAGGGAAGTTAATCTATTCGAATAGCCGTGTCCCTCGGTAAAAGGACAACCCGGAGTTGTACCTAGACCTTATGACAACTAGAACCGGATACTTAATAAAACACACCCTTCCAAGTGCCAGATACAACCCGGTGATCGCTCCCTAACAGGGCATCGAGGAGGGGATCGCCGGGTAGGATTATGCTATGCGATGCTACTTGGAGGACTTCAGTGTACTCTCTTCTATATGCTGCAAGACGGAGGCGACCCGAAGCGTAGTCTTCGATAAGACTAGCTATCCCCCTCTTATTCTGGCATTCTGCAGTTCAGTCCACTCATATGGCCCTGTACACATATATCCATGCATATGTAGTGTAGTTCCTTGCTTGCGAGTACTTTGGATGAGTACTGACGGTTGCATTGTTTCCCCTTTCCCCCCATACCTCTATCCGATTGCTGCGACCAGACGATGGAGCCCAGGAGCCAGACGCCACTGTCGATGACCACTACTACCCCGGAGGTGCCTACTACTACGTGCTGCCTGCCGACGACGACCAGGAGTAGTCTA
Source organism: Aegilops umbellulata (assembly GCA_032464435.1). Lineage (NCBI taxonomy): Eukaryota > Viridiplantae > Streptophyta > Magnoliopsida > Poales > Poaceae > Aegilops > Aegilops umbellulata. The sequence goes on along the minus strand of CP136059.1, from coordinate 354,849,287 downwards.
GGAGGATCCCAGGCAGGAGGCCTGCGCCTCTTTCGATTGTATCCCAGTTTGTGCTAGCCTTCTTAAGGCAAACTTGTTTAACTTATGTCTGTACTCAGATATTGTTGCTTCCGCTGACTCGTCTATGATCGAGCACTTGTATTCGAGCCCTCGAGGCCCCTGGCTTGTATTATGATGCTTGTATGACTTATTTTATTTGTAGAGTTGTGTTGTGATATCTTCCCGTGAGTCCCTGATCTTGATCGTACACATTTGCGTGCATGATTAGTGTATGATTGAATCGGGGGCGTCACAGGTGTAGCGCGGCCAACTGCATCCTCCGGACCTGAGACCATGCCGGGTCTTCTTGCTTTTTCAATGACATGCGGGGATCGCATGTGAGAAAAGGGCATCTCCAACGTTGCCACGACCACAGCTGACTACCCTAGCACACCAAAACCCTCATCCCTCGTGCCGTCGCGCGGTGCGTTCCCAGCCGGCGCCAGCTGCCCGCATTCATGCCGTCCATTCGTATCTCGTCATTAAGAGGCTCGGTGCCCGAGGAACAACTCCGGGGACTTAATGATGCACCCGGACGCTTGGCCTCACCGGAATGCGCTACTTAAAGCGGTAACGCCCAGCTAACCTCCACACCATAGCGCATCGTCCTCCTACCTGGAACCACATCTGCCATGACTGCAAGCGCAAACGCTCTGCGGGAGAGCTTGTCTTCGGGGATGGAGCTGGAGGTCGCCACCCTCGCTGAAGTCGCCGCACAAGCGGTGGCCACGCTGGCGGCCGACGACGGGAGCACCGTCAGGCACGCGTCCTACTTGCCGCCGTCCAACGTCCGGCACCGCCGAGGTCTGGGAGAGGATGAGTAGGGCATGGGAGGTGGCAGGGCATGGTGTGCCAACTGGCCGGTCCGTCTCCCGTGTTCTGCTTTTCCTCACCGGAGACCGCACCTTCACTTCACGGGTCTTGATCCCCGCCCCCGTACATGGAGATCACAGACGGAGGACGTCGGTCGCCGCCATAGAATAGGTTTAGGGTCGGGTTTCTTTTATTTTTTTTGTCCTATAAAAGTTCGAAATGTAATGAAAATCTGCCGTGTTTGCATTAATCTCGGCCGGTGTATATGAACTTTCACAATAATATACATATTGTAGGAGTACTATCAAGATGCCCGTGCATTGCACGGAAGATCAAGATCTTGTGGGAGAAAAGGGTGAACGAGGAAAGCCTTATCTGCAAATGTGGAGAGGAGTGCAGGTAAATTGTAATAGTTTCCTTCCTATCCGTTAGATATAGATCGGACGACCTATATTGCAGGATCGGACACATCTTTCTACATCTACGAGAACCTACGAAAGGGTTAACGTAAATTGCCTCTCTCTCTCCTCCCCTGATTTTCATGGTGGTGGGCCCCTCCCTCCCCCAATCTACAATCAACAGCTCACATGTTTCACATTACGTTAATTACGTAACTAGGATTACGTAGGTGTAGCATTACTCGTCCTAAAAAACCCAACTAAGCCAACCTCCCAGCATATCGCGCGGGAAAAGACCCGGCCGCGTCGTTTTAGTTGGGATTACCAAATTACTAGTAGTAGTATCGATGGATCGCGTGAAGCAACATATTTTTTTTGAGGGGGCGAAGCACCTAGTTTAAAAGGAAAAAATGTTGTACACTCACAACAGTCCTGTCGTGGTCGCATTGCACCCCAAACACGTTCGGTCCTGCACACGGCTCATGCAAACGAAACGCACTTTGGCTTGCCTCTTCACTGACACGTGGGACTGCACTAGGAGAAATAGACCATGCACCAAACTCCCCCCGCCCACCGCGCGAAAATCCTTCCCCCCCCTGACACCCAAAAATTCCCCCCAAATCCGATTCAACCGCCCTTCAGCCAACTAGCCAATAATATTCCCCAAACCCCCTCCCCCCTATCCCCCTCCACTCCATTCGCTCCGCCGAAGCCGCCCTCCGCGCCGCGCCGATACGTCGGCGCCGCGGTTCGGAGATCCTCTCGCTCCCACAGTACGCTCTTGTAGACTGCCCTCCTCTAGCCGCGCCGGCACCTCTGGCTACGTTCTTGTGGAGGCGCACGGCGGTCAGTGCCGCCACCGCTGGCGACGTTCGTGTGGAGACGCACGGCGGTCAGCTTCTCCCACGGTACGGGCATTCTAGACTGAGGCCCCGTTCATGTCGGTGTAGCGGTGAATGTTAGCTGATAGACGCTGTTAATCTCACTATTTGCCGAAGTAGTTTACTGTCAATATGCTCTGCTTAAGAAGCTTCCTTGCCCTGTTCTACACTCAATCTTCTTAGCTGAGATGGCATGCCAAGGCCGATTAGTTGCTAAAATATCCTGCCATATATTTATTGTGACGTAGATAGCCATGGTCTAGTAGCCAATCTGTTAGGTGAAATAGCTCTACACCATTTTATACTCGATCTTTGTTGCTGTGATGGCCTTCGATAGTTTGATGGCTGTGTGCTCGGCCTCATTGACTGCTGAAACAGCCTGCCATAATTTGGCACTCAAATCTGTTTGCTGAATTAGCTTTACATATATTTCGTTACTTAGATCTGCTCGTCCAAATATCTTGCCATAGCTTTAGACATCGACCTAGGTAATTTTTTTTCTGGACTTCATAAAAAAGCGTATATGTTTTTCCTGTAATATCTAGTAGAAGAACTAATTTGTATGTCTAACAGATGGACAAGCCTTGGATAACTTCTGCTCGAAGATTCTCCGCTGCATATGTCGAGGGGGTTGAAAACTTCATGAACTTTATCAGAGATGAGTACGGTGGTCCGAAATCAGATGTGCTCTACCCGTGCAGTAGTTGTATGAATTCAGGTACAAGACCCCAGTCAACTGTGCAAAATCATCTACACTTGTATGGGATGTCGGTCACATATACTAGGTGGGTTCATCATGGTGAAGCTGTGAACGTCAATGTTATTGACTACGTGGAAGCAGCAGATCACCATCTTGATCTGCCTGATGCTCAGGTGGAAGAGGAGGAGGTGGTGCTGGCGGAGCCAGTGAGTTTGACCAACATTGAAACAATGCTACGAAATGCTCATGCCTTCGGTGAACTTTCACCTGCAGAAGAAAAACGGTGGGCCCGCATGTTGGAACAATGCAACATTGCTGTCACCCCAGGAAATAAGCTGTGAGTATTCTCAGCTATGGTCACCTTTCTTCAGGTGAAGACATCTGAGCAGATGACCAACAAATCATTCGATGCGATGTTGGCTGCTTTCCGCGAATGTTTCCCAGATGCGTCTGAGCTGCCACACACCTACAGTAAAATGAAGAATTTCGTTCGTGCAGTTGGAATTGGATATGATATGATCCATGTTTGTAAGAATAATTGTGTTCTGTTCCGGAAGGATTATGCCAACTTAAGTGAAGGCCCGAAATGCAAATCATCAAGATGGAAAGATGGCGATGCTGTGAAGAGGATTACTCATAATGTTCTGAGACATTTTGCAATTACACCAAGATTGCAGAGGTTGTTTCATGATGCTGAAACAAGAGAGGATGTACTGTGGCATTCTAGGAACCAGGAGTACAGAGATCAGAATGTAATGAGCCATCCATCTCATGGTAGTGAGTGGAAAAGCTTCAATGATAAACACAAAGAGTTTGCTGCTGACCTGAGAAACATTAGCTTGGCTTAGCTTCAGATGGATTTAACCCATTTGGCCACCAGAGCGCCACATATAGCATGTGGCTAGTGCTTGTTATCCCTTACAACATGCCTCCAAATGTCTGCACCAAAGAATCAAACTACATGATGGCCTTGCTCAGCCCAGGTCCAAAAAGTCCTGGAATGGATTTTGATTTGTTCATGGAGCCTCTTGTGGAGGAACTAAAACAGCTATGGAAGGGTGTTCTCACTCGAGACCTATATAGCAGCCCACCAGCTGATTTCTTTCTGCATGCTGTTATAATTTGGTGCATCCATGATTATCCAGCTTTGGGCACTATGTCAGGGCAAACAACACATGGTTACAATGCATGTGTTCACTGTGACAGGAATCCGCTGTCATACGCAATACTTAGCAAGATCTGTTACATTGGACACCGCTGTTTCCTTGCCAAGGACAAGCCGCTCCCTAGAAAATACCGAAGACATGTGTTCAATGCAAAGCATGAAAACCGTGATGCGCCAAAGAGGCTCACCGCCAATGAGTTGCAAGTGGAATTAGAGAAGGTCAGGCATATTACACCAGGAAACCATCCTGATAATGGTAGCGGGAAAAGGAAGCGTGGCAGGGCAGAAGAGAGATTATTGTTTACCCGTAGGTCCACTTTCTGGGACTTGGAGTATTGGAAAGATTTGGATCTGCGGCATAATCTTGATGTGATGCACATCGAGAAAAATATATGTGACAACATTATCGGCACACTTCTTAATATTGAAGGCAAGACGAAAGATACCTTAAAATCTAGGATTGATTTGACACACCTGGGTATCAGACAGGATTTGCAGGTGCAATATGAAGGTAAACCACGGGATATGGCACCAGCTGTGTACGTCTTGGACAAGGTAAAAAGAAAAGAATTCTGTGAGGTCATGTCACGTGTGAGATTCCCACATGGATTTGCTTCCAACCCTGAAAGGAGAGTCAGTGCAGATGGAAACAAGGTACAAGGGTTCAAAACTCATGACTGCCACGTCCTACTTCAAAGGGTTTTACCTGTTATCCTTAGAGGATTGGGCCGCCCCGACTTATACAGAGCAGTTGCAGAGTTGGGACAATTCTTCAGGGAACTCTGCAGTAGGAATATCAGGATAGATGCTTTGGAGTGTCTTAGAGACAAGATACCAACTATCCTATGCGACCTTGAGAAGATATATCCTCCAGCCTTCTTTGATGTGATGGTGCATTTGGCTGTTCATCTACCTGATGAGGCACTACTTAGAGGTCCAGTACAGTATGGCTGGATGTACCCTATTGAAAGGCGGCTAGGCACTTTCAAGGGCTATGTTAGGAATAGAGCTAGACCCGAGGATTCCATTGCAGAGGCCTACATTGCTAAAAAAGCGTTGACATTCTACTCAAAATACATTGAAACAGCTGATCAACTTAGCAAAGAGGTGGGTGAAGACAATCCCGGGCTCAATGTTTTCGATTATTCTGTTCGAGTTACAGGGAAGAGTCGACAAGAGGACAAACCTAAAGATTTGGACAAAATGGTTTGGTATGTGTTGAATAACTGTCCTGAGATACTACCTTATATCAAGGAAGTGCAGTACTGCAGCTTATACATCGTAATCTACTAAACTTGCAGCACATTCTTATATATTTAGATGTTTGACGCAATCACTATGTTGTGCAGCATCTACAAAGAGGAGTTACTGCCGCAAAATCCAAGAAACATTGATAAACTGGTTATGGCAGGATTTGCGAAATGGTTCAAGAACCATGTAAGCTTTTGAGGTGCACTGTCAGTTTTTTTAATATATTGAGTACATAAGATGATCAGCTTGTCTATTTTCTAACTATAGGTTAAGACGATGCGGGAGGATGGGCAGGCAGTTGATGATGCCCTTTACTCACTAGCAATGGGTCCTGATACTCGGGTAAGACATTATGAATCTTGCGTTGTTGGAGATGTGCGCTACAACACCCTTGCACGAGACGAAGGCAGGAAGACACAAAACAGTGCCATCATGAGCACGGGCACGTATGAAAAAGAGACAACTGAAATGTATGCTAACATAACAGACATTGTTCAGTTGCAGTATATCTCCGGTTTTGAGGATCATCGGTATGTGGTTCTTGTCGGTGTACAAAAAGAGGGGTACACTTTTTGTACACCTATAACTGTGCACGGGCAGTCTGAGCCACGGGCATCACCACACCAAGCAAGGCAAGGGAGTGAGCCAAGGTAAGGCCAAAACCCAAGAGAACTGGAGCAGCGCCAAGGCCAATACCACGAAGAGCAAAGGGGGCGAAGCAGACTCCCCCGTCAAGATCCTTGCCAGGGGACGGTTCTAGCAACCCCGACAAGGCTCTTGCCGCGGCAGCTCGCCCCACGCCTACGGAGGAGATCACCCTTGAGTCCACTGCCCCCATGGGGCAAGGATTCGGGAGACATCCCCGTGGTGGCATGCAGATCTTTGTGAAGACATTCAAGATCAGATACACGTTATAGAAGATGACGACCCTTGGCGGGATCCCAACCAAGGAAGACCACAAGGCCCCCCAGCAAGCGCCTTGCCGGGGATGACAACAGGCGCCTCGGCAAGACCCTTGCCGGGACCCCGGCAAGTCCCTTGCCGAGGACACCCACAGGGCCACCACCAGGCCCACGCCAACTAAACTTCCACCGCCGTGCGCATGCAGCTGCCGACCCAACCAGCTGGGCAGGCACCTGCGTGGCGGCATGCAGATCTTCGTGAAGACCCACCACTGCGCCACCTCAGCTGCCTGCCTACCTACATGGCGTCGCGGGCATCGCTGGCCAGGGCGCGTGTCGACACAAGAAGGAGCGACGACGGACGATACAAGTTTCTCCCCCGTCCCCGATAAAGCAAGGACACCTAAGCAAGACGCATTAAAGGCGCCTTGTCATGTAATGCGAGGGATAACCTTGCATCACTGCACCCTTTCCACCTCCTGTGTGACAATGTGGCAACCCCTTTTCCTATAAAAGGAGGCCCGAGGCGACCAGGAGAAGGAATCGGCGTTTTGGAGCTCCTCATGCCCCATAGCTAGCTCAAGAACACAGATATACAATCCACCAAAGCAGGAGCAGGGTTTTACGCATCCTCGCGGTCCGAACCTCGATAAACGAACCGTGCGCTATCTGTTTGATCCTCTCTTCTCACGACCCCGCGCCCCGCAACCGTAGAAGGGATTCTTGCGATCCCATAGGTGTCGTTCCAAAACACCGACATCTTTGGCGCGCCAGGTAGGGGGCGCAGTTGTGAGAATCGGCTCTAGCAGTTAGTCCAACGCCTCCTCCTCATCATGGCGCCCAAGAAGAAGACGATGGTGGCAGTTGGCCAGTCGGAGGCCGGACAGCCCATCCCGGTGCGGGCGAGCAGCAGACCGGTCGCAGAAAGGACCCGGGGCACTGCTCGTGAACACCAACACCATCCCAGCAGCCGGAGTTTGGGAGGCGGCGATGTTCGTGCGCCTGGTAACGGGCCACACGACGCCAAATCCAAAGGCGGAGTCGGGCCCTCCGCGGGTGGAGCAGGGCCTTCCAAGGTCATCGCCGCCCCGCCCGAAGGCGACGCAAGGGCCTCCAAGACTCCCACGCCGGCGCCAGCAGCGCGCTCCTCTCAGGCAGCACACGACGAACGGCGTAACCACACCGAAGATCCCGGGCGTCGCCGCGGGAAGAGCCCCGAACGCCACTACCGGGACATAGAAGACCTGCCCGCCCGCCGAGGCGCTAGTGAAAGCGGCGTGCGACTGCGGGGTCGTGTTAGAGCTCCTTCTGACATGGTCAGAGGTCGAAGCACGTCGCGATCCGTGCAGGTTTTGCTGCCGCCGACGCCAGCAGAGGTCCTGGCACGCGCACAGTTGCTCCTCGACTTTCCTCCCACTACGGGGAAACTCGACGAATGGAGAGCCACTATCCAAAGCCTTGTTGCGGTGGACAACAAAGACGAATCGAGTCCGGTGGAGCCCCCGGGTCGACGCTCCGATGGAGTCCCACGCACCAGTGGCAGGAAAGCTGGCGGCACCGCGACCACGGTGCATTCCCCTCCTCCTCGCCCGGTACCACGGATGCCAGCCCGTCGCGATGTTACGGGCGATGAAATCTCCATAGCGTCGTCTGACCCGCGGACCCACTTTGACCAGCGCCAAGTTCTTCGAGAACGAGCCCATGAAGACGCTCGAACCACTATCGAGCACCAGCGCGGGGCGCGCCACCAGTCAGACAGGCGAGCAGGGCCTGCTGCGAACCGCCCGGCACCGGAGAGCCCTGGAGGCCTACCTTACGAGGTAGGCTGTCCGGCTTTTACCCGTGAGCTGCAGCAGTTCCAGTGGCCCACCCACCACACCTTCAAACCTGACATTGGCGAAAAGTACAGCGGCAAGACCCACCCGTCCGAGTTCCTCAGCATCTACACCATCGCGATGCAGGCTGCCGGAGCCCGCGATGATAAGGTGCTTGCGAATTACTTTCCGTTGGCTCTTAAACCCAACGCCATGTCATGGTTGATGCACTTGCCTGTAGACTCTATTTCCTCCTGGTCGGATTTGTGCCATGAGTTTGTGGGCATCTTTACTGGAGGCCACCAAGCCCATGGCCAGGCAAGCGACCTACACGTCATTCCCCAGAAGGGAGGCGAGAGTCTGCGCAAGTATATACAGAGGTTCAGCCAGATACAGTACAATATCCCTGATGTTCACCCTGCCGCCATCATCAGCGCATTCCATCAGAACGTGCGCAACCGCAAGATGCGCGAAGAGCTGGCAATGAACAAGGTGAAAGATGTGGCAGAACTCTATGTTCTTGATGACAGATGTGCCCGAGCTGAAGACGGAAAGGAAGTACCCCGGCGAAGATGCCGGCGTGGAAACCGACTCCTCAGATGAGGATACTGCCGCCCCGGCGAAGAAAGGCCGGCGCCGCAACAGGAAGCGCAAAGGTAAAGCCGTGCTTGCCGTCGAGGGATCTGATGACACCGGCTCCGCCAAGAAAACCAAGGCAGATGACCCCGGCAAGGAAATTGCCGGATGTGTCGCTTGCCGGGCCTTGGCAGCTGCCGGGAAGCCAGGAAACTCCGACAAGCAATACTGCAAGATCCATCGCACCAAAGGCCATGATCTCCAGAACTGCCGACAGGTTGAGCTCCTTGCTGAGAAGCAGAGGGCTGAATATGGGAGGCGGGACAAAGAGAAGGGCCAGGACGGTGCTGAGGGGTCCAGCAAGAAGCGTGACGGCCAGGAAGGCCGTCGTGGAAAGGATAAACAGCAGGAGAGGCCCGCCCGGGGCCGTGACAGAAAGCCAGAAGATGACGATCACGAAGAGGACGACGAGTCCGGCGACCAAGAGTTTCATAAAGCTACAGAGGCCATGTGCGTCGATGGCGGCGCCTCACTGCATGCCTCTCACCGCTGGCTTAAAGAGGGGGCGCGTGAGATTACAGCGGCAGAGCCGTCGTTTGATGCCCAAAGGCCGCTAAAGTGGTCCAGCACACCTATCATTTTTGACACCGAGGATCACCCTGATCGCACTACAGCGGTCGGGTGTTTGCCATTGTTGGTTTCACCAACAATACGCAACCTCAAGGTGACAAATATGCTATTTGATGGCGGGGCCGGTCTAAACTTAATCTCGCCTGCCATGGTCGAGAAACTGCAGATTCCTGATGAAGACCTCGAAGAGACGGGCACGTTTCAGGGGGTCAACCCGGGAAGAAGCCAACCAAAGGGGAAGGTCACGCTGCCCGTGACTTTTGGAAGTGACCTGAACTACAGGACAGAAAGGATCGTGTTTGATGTTGCCAAGATCCCCTTGCCCTACAACGGGATCCTTGGCCGCCCAACGCTAGCCAAGTTCATGGCGGCGTCACACTACGCCTACAAAACCCTGAAGATGCCAGGACCTGTGACAGTCATCACCATCCCCTCCGATAAGAAAGATGCGCTGATTTGCGCTGACCAACTCTACCAACAAGCAGTTGCAGCAGCCGCCCCTGCTAAGGCGCTTGCTCCTGCCGCTGGAGCCCCGGAAAGGCAAAAGAAGAAGACCGGTGAGACCTCAGGCACCCACTCCGGCAAGCGCACCTCTTCGAAGTGTAGCGCTCCCTTAGAGGACGTGCCAGAGAGCTCCACCGGCAGAAACAAGAAGTCTAGAGCCACACCACCGGGAACCAAGAAGGTTTCTGTCAAGGAGGACGGCACGGGAGGAGCTTTCACTATAAGCTCCACCCTCGATGACAAATAGGAAGACGCGCTCGTCACCTTCCTGCGGGCGAATGTCGATGTGTTTGCATGGCAAGCATCCGACATCCCCGGCGTTCCCAGGGAGGTGATTGAGCACCACCTTGCTGTCTGTCCTCATGCGCGGCCTGTCAAGCAGAAGGTCAGGAAGCAAGCTTTGGAACGACAAGAGTTCATCACAGAGGAGATCCGGAAACTGGAAGCAGCGGGTTTGGTAAGAGGAGTGCTCCATCCAACGTGGTTGGCCTATCCGGTGGTAGTGCGCAAGGCAAATGGGAAGTGGAGGCTGTGTATTTATTACACAGATATCAATAAGGCTTGTCCCAAAGACCCCTTCCCGTTGCCGCGCATCGACCAGATTGTTGACTCCACAGCTGGGTGTGATCTATTGTCATTCCTCGATGCCTACTCCGGCTACCACCAGATCTTCATGACAAGAGAAGATGAATAGAAAACAACATTCATCACCCCATGTGGTACATATTGTTTTATACGAATGCCTTTCGGGTTGAAGAGTGCTGGTTCAACGTTTGCAAGGGCGGTCCAGATTGGTTTTGAACCCAAGCTCCATAGAAATATGGAAGCTTACATGGATGATATAGTGGTCAAAACAAAGAACAGGGCAACCCTCATATCGGATTTACAAGAAACATTTGCAAACCTGCAAAAGATCAATCTCAAGCTGAACCCTGAGAAGTGCATCTTCGGCGTCCCGTCCGGCAAGCTTCTCGGGTTCTTTGTGTCACAGCGTGGGATAGAGGCCAATCCGGACAAGATCAAAGCTATAGAGCAGATTGAAGCACCCAAGCGAGTCAAGGATGTGCGTCGGCTTGCTGGTTGCATTGCCACATGAGCAGGTTCATTTCCAAGTCCGCCGAGCACGCCCTTCCCTTTTTCAAGATTTTGAAAAAGGCAGGCCTGATGGAGTGGACGCCAGAAGCTGAAGCAGCATTGCAAGATCTGAAGAGGTACCTCTGTTCCGCACCAACACTAGTTGCGCCTAGGCCACAGGAACCGTTGCTGCTATACTTGGCGGCAACGAACCAGGTGGTCAGCGCCGCACTAGTGGCGAAGAGAGAGATTGATGATGAGGTAATAGCAGCGGCGGAGCCCGATGCCGCCAATGCAGAGACGACACGGCCAGTTGGAGTGCCGCCGAAGAACAAAACGATGCAGGACCCGGTCTACTTTGTTAGTTCCCTCCTGCAGGGGGCTATATCAAGGTACTCCGGTGTGCAGAAACTGCTCTTCGGCCTTCTTATGGCCTCAAGGAAGCTGTGTCACTACTTCCAGGCGCACGAAATCACTGTCGTCACTCGCCTCACTCTGCAATGGATATTGCACAATCCAGACGCAACGGGAAGGATCGTAGAGTGGGCACTAGAACTGTCCAGCTTTGGCCTCAGGTTTGAGAGCACCTCAACGATTCAAAGCCGAGTCCTGGCGGAGTTCATTGCGGAATAGACCGCGACGCCTGACGAAGAAGCCCAAGAGACTGCTCTCCCCGGCAAGGAGGCAAGTTGCGACTGGATCATGTACTTTGATGGATCTTTCTCCTTACAGGGCGCCGGGGCTGGCGTACTGCTTGTCGCGCCCACCGGAGAGCACCTCAAGTACGTGATCCAGATGCACTTCCCCAGGGAGGTGTCAACAAACAATATAGCTGAGTACGAAGAGCTGCTTGCCGGTCTTAGGATCGCGGCGGACCTCGGAATCAAGAAACTCGTCGTCAGGGGCGATTCCCATCTTGTCGTCAAGCAAGTCAACAAGGATTACCAGAGCCCATTGATGAAGGCCTATGTCGATGAAGTGAGAAAGCTAGAAGAGCGTTTTGACGGTATACAGGCAGAATACATTCCCCGAGCGGAGAATGACATCGCCGATTACCTGTCGAAACGCGCTGCCCTCAAGCTACCTGTGGAACCAGGTACCTTTGTGCTTCAGCTAACTCAGCCATCCGTTGATCCATCAACAGGGCAAAACAAGAGGAGGAAATCAGGGCCCGACAAGTACTTTCCCGCCGAGCTCCCCGGAGCCGCCGGCAAGGATGTTGCCGGGAACAGTGAACCCGTCGTGGGACGGCCAGCTCCAGCGGAGCGCCAAGCTCTTGCCGTCGAGATAGCCGCTCCTATAGCGGAGGAAATGCCTTTAGTCCTCGCCGTCGAGCCCTAGGCTCCAGCGTGGGCACAACATATCGTATGATTCCTCCAAACTGGGGAACTTCCTGAGGAGCAGGACGAAGCCGAAAAAGTAGCCCGTCGATCTGCTATGTACCAGTTCGTCGATGACGTCCTGTACAGAAAGAGACTGAACGGTGTGAAATTGAAGTGTATCCCTCGAGAGCAAGGATTGGGGCTATTGGCAGAGATACATGGAGGCATATGTGGATCCCACATAGGGTCGAGAGCCCTTGCCGTCAAGGCATTTCGGCAAGGCTTCTTCTGGCCCACCGCCCTAAAGGATGTGATGACACTAGTCACAAGGTGTGAAGCGTGTCAGTTCCATTCAATGAAGCTTCATCAGCCAACTCAAGCCCTTCAAACCATTCCTCTCTCCTGGCCTTTCTCGGTCTGGGGGCTCGACATACTGGGCCCTTTCCCCCGCGCTGTCGGGGGCTTTGAGTACTTGTACGTTGCAATCGACAAGTTCACAAAGTGGCCAGAGGTGGAGGCAGTGAGGAAGGTCACAGCTCAGTCAACCGTCAAGTTCTTCAAGGGACTAGTATGCCGTTTTGGTGTACCCAACAGGGTCATCACCGACAATGGCACATAGTTCACAAGCCGCACCTTCATGCAATATACCCAAGACCTCGGCAGCAAAATCTGTTTCGCTTCCGTTGCTCACCCACCAAGCAATGGTCAAGCTGAGAGGGCAAATGCTAAAGTACTGCGGGGCTTAAGGACAAAGACCTTTGACAAGCTGCACAAGAGTGGAAGGTGCTGGATTAATGAGTTGCCGACAGTTCTTTGGTCGATCAGAACGACGCCAAATCGATCCACCGGCCAGACATCCTTTGCCCTAGTATACGGGGTAGAAGCAGTTCTCCCCACTAAACTCATATACGGGTCACCTCGAGTGCTCTCTTATGATGAGCTTGAGCAAGAGCAACTGCGGCAAGATGACGCAACGCTCCTTGAGGAAGATCGTCTTCGGGCGGCTGTGAGAGCAGCGCGCTACCAGCAAGCCTTGCGCCGCTATCATAGCCGCAAGGTTCATGCCCGAAGCCTTGAGGAAGGCGACCTTGTCCTTCGGTGCGTTCAATCGGCCAAGAATTCCAACAAGTTGACGCCGAAGTGGGAAGGCCCTTATCGGGTAATACGAGTCACCAGGCCCGGCGCAGTCCGCCTGGAGATCGAAGATGCCGTTCCGGTGAGTAACTCTTGGAACATTGAATATCTTCGCAAGTTTTACCCGTGAGGCGCGGCTTGTCGGGCCCCCCGGCATGCCACCTTTTGTACAAGCCTTGCCGATGATGCATGGAACCCTTTGTACAAAGCCAGGCGCAGACCCTGAGCATAAATAAATGAAGCGCCAGCGCCCTAAGTTATAGCATGCATGCTAGGTCGAGTCTCGTCTTTGGTTAGGGTTGATAGTGCTTAGCGGCGACTAACCCCTAGCTTAGAGGTCGAGTGCGCGTCTCTTTGTATTTCTCTTTGTCTTCTTTGGTTCGCAGGACACACAGATATCCTTGCCAAACCACTTGAAAAGCTCAAGGGAACGGACCAGCATCTAGGCCCCGGCAAGCCAGTATTGCCGGGGGATGCAAGAGCAAAGATTCACCCACGACAAACCAGGGTTGCCGGGGACTACAGCTTCAGATAAGTTCTTCATCCCTTATCATGCATTCCCTTATGGACTGAGGTATGTGAAACCTCGTTTTTCCCTAAAGCTACCGTGCTCCCCTAACTCTAGGCCCTAGGGCTCGTTCCTGGGGCCAAGTTTGGTCGTAGTCGCGGCAGCGAAAGGATGAAACGAGGAGCGTGAACCCGCCTCATCCCTGCCTCCGCCGAAGGCGTGAGAAAGGTTGAGCGAAGTGGGGAGACGGCAAGGCCTGTTGCCGGCAAGGAAATGTTTATCTTGAAGATATCAAGGACTTACTCCTTGTCGTGGGTTCTACCCGCAAACAAATGACCCGGCAAGCATCCCTTTTTCATTAGAAACATTCCACTCAGGTACAGTCCATAGGAAATGAAAAACATGAATGATGGGATTACAAGTTTTAAATTCAACAAAGGCCCGAAGGCTTACAAACTAAAAAGAGATAAGGTGCCCGTAATCCCTTTCTTGTCCCTCTCCTCAGGAGGCAGGTCAAGGAGGCGAAAAGGACAAAAGGGGCACCTAGGCAAGCTACGGGTGGCAGAAGACACCAATAGAACATCTCGGTGGCCGTCCGAAGGCTGGATGGTGATGGCGGCGCCGGAAGCAGAGCTCGAAGACGAGGCGGCAGGACGTCAGCACGTGTCGGTGCTCGCGTACTCCGATTTGACGGCCTTGCCGCCCGCCCTCTTCCTCTTCCGCCGCCTCCCAATACTAGCCGCCCAAGGAGACGACCCCGAGAAGTACGAGGAGCCGGCGACACGGATGATGGGGTCGCCGGTGCCGCACGGAGCGACACCCGACACCTAGTCGGACCCGTCATCCTGCTGCCTACCACCCTCGTCATCGTTGCCGCTGTCCTCCTCGTCACTCCCGCCCGAGGAGGAGTCTTCACTATCAGAAGAGCTCTCCATGCAGCACCTTGCATGGGTCCCAAAGAGCCCGAACACCTTGACGGAGTGAAGGCCACCCTCCATCAGCTTAAAATGGAGAGTGAGCCCCTCCGTCAAGCGGTGGATATGAGCAAACGTCTTCCATCCCCGATAAAGATACATCATGTGAGGGGCGGGGAAGTCGACGCGGACACGCGTGCCACTGATCCCGCAGCCCCTCATGTGCAGCCGCAACGACTCCAGCGGATCTAGCTCCATCTCCCGCGCAAATGGAGTCGGGAGACGAAGGCGACGGCGCGGCGGCCGGCGCAGCTTGACGAATAACTCACAAGGGTCATCCCCAACGTGGCCCTCCACTGGAGGAGGGGCTGCTGGCGGAGGCGAGGCCGGCGCGCCGCCCCGTCCTCCTCTCCCCCGAGTGCCCCGACCTCGCCCACGGCCTCGCCCCCTCCCCCTTCCCCTCGCGGCTGGCTCTGCCACCGCAGGCTCAGGAGAAGGAGGGACGCGTTGTCGAGCGGCTACCCTCGCCGCCACCATCGAAGGACCGGGATTCCCTCTCTCCATGACAAATGGAAGGGAGGAGCGGAAGCTGAAGGAAGAAGAAGATGGGAGAATACGGGACGCCATCCCCCCTCCCGCTCTTTATAAAGGAGCGGGGTTGGAGCTCGGCCGCCCCGCTCGACCAATCAAGACACAGAAGGCGCAGGGAACCGGGGCCGACCCGCTGCCCCAGCCAGCGACGGCCTGGTTTCCCACCTCCACCGTTTGCCGCCTCAAGTGCATGGGATACACGTGGCAGACATATAGAGCCGAGGGGACGGGTGAGACGGCCTCTCCCCACCCTGTGATCATGGGGGGTGGACGCCTTGAAGACCACGCCTCAGCCCCATTCAGTAAATGGGACGTGCCTCCACGCCTCCCTTCGTTTATAGGGAAGGCGCGAACTGTCCCTTTACTACGACTTGACGCATGCGTGCAGAGCTCAACCCCACGCATGCAGCCCACGCCGCGCCACGCGCGGGAGTCATGGGAAGCGCAGCGCGCGAAGAAACTTACCGCGGTAAAAACCGCCCCGCCTGCCCAACAACGCATTGCACTTATGTGTGGCCCAGGCCCGGGGGTTCCTGTCGGTGTACAAAAAGAGGGGTACACTTTTTGTACCCCTATAACTGTGCACGGGCAGTCTGAGCCACGGGCATCACCACACCAAGCAAGGCAAGGGAGTGAGCCAAGGTAAGGCCAAAACCCAAGAGAACTGGAGCAGCGCCAAGGCCAATACCACGAAGAGCAAAGGGGGCGAAGCAGACTCCCCCGTCAAGATCCTTGCCAGGGGACGGTTCTAGCAACCCCGACAAGGCTCTTGCCGCGGCAGCTCGCCCCACGCCTACGGAGGAGATCACCCTTGAGTCCACTGCCCCCATGGGGCAAGGATTCGGGAGACGTCCCCGTGGTGGCATGTAGATCATTGTGAAGACATTCAAGACCAGATACAGGTTATAGAAGATGACGACCCTTGGCGGGATCCCAGCCAAGGAAGACCACAAGCCCCCCCGGCAAGCTCCTTGCCGGGGATGACAACAGGCGCCTCGGCAAGACCCTTGCCGGGACCCCGGCAAGACTCTTGCCGAGGACACCCACAGGGCCACCACCAGGCCCACGCCAACTAAACTTCCACCGCCGTGCGCATGTAGCTGCCGACCCAACCAACTGGGCAGGCACCTGCGTGGCGGCATGCAGATCTTCGTGAAGACCCACCACTGCGCCACCTCAGCTGCCTGCCTACCTACATGGCGTCGCGGGCATCGCTGGCCAGGGCGTGTGTCGACACAAGAAGGAGCGGCGACGGACGAGACAGGTCTCTCAGCCGTCCCCGATAAAGCAAGGACACCTAAGCAAGACGCATTGAAGGCGCCTTGTCATGTAATGCAAGGGATAAGCTCGCATCACTGCACCCTTTCCACCTCCTGTGTGCCACTATGGCAACCCCTTTTCCTATAAAAGGAGGCCCGAGGAGACTAGGAGAAGGATTCGGCATTTTGGAGCTCCTCGCGCCCCTTAGCTAGCTCAAGAACACAGATATACAATCCACCAAAGCAGGATTAGGGTTTTACGCATCCTCGCGGCCCGAACCTGGATAAACGAACTATGCGCTATCTGTTTGATCCGCTCTTCTCACGACCCCTCGCCCCGCAACCGTAGTAGGGATTCTTGTGATCCCATAGGTGTCGTTCCAAAACACCGACAGTTCTGTTGTGCTGTCGTTGGTATAACCTATTTTCCAAGATCGCAAAACCCAGAGCTGATGATTATTTCAAATCCATCAATGTCAAGGCGGCGTACCAGACCAATGAGCCTTTTATTTTGGCAAATCAAGCAACACATATATTTTTCTTGGAAGACACATTAGAACGTAGTGATGACTGGAGAGTATTGCAAAGGTTTGAGTAGAGGAATTCGTTTAATAAAGTTGCACAACAAGATGATGCTTACAGTGTTCCTGATGTACAAGATAACACGGATGTTCCTAATATCTTTGAGAACTATCATGTCAATGATACCGGCGAAAAGATTGCCTGTCGTGCTGTGGACATACAAGAGTTGATCAAGAAGAACCCAACGTTCGAGGACGTTGAGGACGAAGAAGAAGATGACACCGTGGGGAATTAGGATTCAGACTGATACACATGGCGAAGATGTTGACGCTGCTTCTGCGGATGATGATTACATTACTTTTGTCGTATTTGCCTGTCAGAAGATGTTTTTTATCTACTATGTGAAATTGTGTTTGCTATGACAACTGAAACCTGATGAACATGTTGTTTAGTATTTTGCTGTGAGAACATCACTTGTTATGTATGCTGATTTGTGTTTGGTGATTGTATGACAACTAAAACATGATGACATTTTTGTTTAGTTGTACTCATATTTGGCTGTGCAACTTGAATTTCATGACATAGTTTGCTGTTGGACTGCAATTTGCTCGACGTCTTCAAATGAGAACAAAGCTGACCCGACAGGGCCTCTGCTATTTATTTATTTATATGAGCAAAAGGGGATACCCCCTGATTTCCGTTAATAGAAACCATTAGATGTTCAAAACACTACGGCCAGCCTGCTACACATGTTTCATTCATTACTAGTTTCAGCAAAGTGCTCATGTCGTAGCCACTGAATACATCACAAGTGCTACATACACTGCAAATAAAGAGACAATCATCCTACAGAGCACATCGATTTTGCCCATTATCTTCACAAGCTCTTTCATCTCCTCATTGCTATCAAGGCCGTTCAGCAGCTGTTGCTTGTCCATGATCAGAGGAACTGCATCTTTAACCTTCTGCTCTGCATCTTCCTCTTCTGTCGTTCCTTCAGTTACTTGTCCAACACCCCAACCTGCTGGTATTGGGATTCCTCGGCTAACCAAATAATCAGCGTAGTTGCATTTCCCCACATCAACAACTTCCCAGAAATACAAATCACACGAATCTTACCTTTTTTGCACGAATCAAATTGGTAGATCATCAACCAAACTATTAAAAAAAATCAGCAACTGAAAGCAGCAGAACAACACTTAAACATATTATTACCCCATGATTCGGGCATTTGTAGAAGACTCGGTCAGGGTTGCGGATTGTGCTTGAGACGCGACGGATGACTCTGCATGATTTGCAGAAGTGGCACCACACCAACAACAGCGGGTTGCGATGAGCAATCGTCTGCGGTGCGCGTGCCGGGGAGGGTGTGATGAGACCCATAGGCGATGGTACGGGTTGCGACTTGGCGCATATCTAGTTGTTGCCTGCTCAAGAGCAGGTGGACGAGTAGCCAGCGGACATGGTTGTTGCGGCCAGAGCTTCTGATGCTAGGCAGAGTAAGTAGAGAAGAGGAGAAGCGAACGTTGTATATGTCAGTTTCATTACTTGTAGAGTAGCATAGCACCATATATAGTCATAGTCTAGGTTAGGATTCGAACCAGCTACAGGAGCACGTCTTTCTTTTTTCTAAAACTCGGCAACGTCTCTTTACTGGTACACTAGCTTGTTCTATACGCCTTCCCAAGTCTTTGATTTTCTTTCCCTTTTTTTGCGAGGAAGGAAGGAGGACAAAATTGAGAGTTCCTGGGACTCGAACCCAAGACCTCTCGGTTGAAAACCAAGGGTGCTAGTGACTTATGTGGCAAATGTTCCCTGTGAGGAGGACGACAGACGACCGCATATTCCTTGCGGTTTTCTTCCTATATATAAAAAAGTATGCTACTTGGTGTCCGTTTAGTCAATGAACGATTGTGCCAACCTTGACCGTTGGATTGAAATTCAACGTCTGTTGCATTTCTTCAGTCTCTTCTTCCTCGAGCCGCCAAAGCCAAACCAGCGCCGGCAGGACCGCCTGCTCCCGCCTCCCACGGCTGGCTGTGATCTGCCCCGGCTCCTGTTCATTCCTGTCCGAGGCCTCACCATTGTCCTCCGCCTTGGTTCGCTCGCCGCGGCGCCGCCCTCCGGTGTTGTCAACATGGTCAACAACCGAGAGGAATAAGGAGATGACTGTACATGGTGAGGATGACAGTAGGGACCCAGCAGCGCGCGCATTAATTTTGCATTTTGCCCAGAAAATGGGCTATAAGTAATAAGAAATGGGTTGTAAAATGAAAAATACAGCAAACAAACAATTAGTTCCAAAATACTATTTTCTTTCGGATTTTGATATGTTAAATTTCATTGTTTTTGTGTGGCTAAAATTTCATTGAATTTAAATTAAGGTATATTTAGATTTGAAACTAATTTGAATCTGGCTAGAAATTTTGGGTTGTATGCTGTTTGGGACAGATTTGGAGGCTGACTGTGGGTCTACTAGGTTGACGTGTACTTTGGCTTTGTCAACTTAGTCCACAAACGATTCTAGCAGCAGTGACCGTTGGATGTTAATCCAACGACCGTCCTGCTTCTTCAATATCTGATCTTCTTGCTCCAGCCGCCCAAACCAGATCCGGTGGGACTGCCTGCTCACGCCTCCCGTGGCCGGCTGTGCTGCCGCACAGGCCGCACCACCCCACCCTACTTCATTGCTGGCCAGGCCATTCCTCTACTCACCCACACCTCCTGTTATTTTCCGGCAACGGCAGCCGGACCAGTAAACCCTCGTACTCCCCACCGCGTGGACAACCATTGCCGAGTCTTCCCCGGCTCCGTGTCGTTCCCTTCCTAGGCCTCGCCGTCGTCCACCGACATGGTGCTCTCGGCGCGGCCTGGTCAACTTGGTCAACAAACGACATCCATCGGTCGTGGACTGTACGCGCAAAATAACGATTCCTCCACCTGACAGCTGGGACCCACCGGAAGGGCCTCTGTATTTCGTGAAAAAAACGTTCCCCCCGCTGACATGTCGGACCCACCAGCTATATCTTCACATGCAAGGAAGTGCCTCCTTATTACGCACAGAAAAATGAATACCCCCTGCTAGCTGGGACCCACCATAGTGGGAGGATGACTTGTGGGCCAACAAAGTTGACGTGGACGGAGGGCTTTTTCAACTTAGTCAATATGAACGATTCTAGCTCCAGTGACCGTACGATGTCCATCCAACAGCTGTAGTGCTTCGTCAACCTCTGGTTTTCTTGCTCTAGCCGCCCAAAGCAGCGTCGGTCGTGCCGCATGCTCCTGCCTCTCGTGGCCGGCTGTGCTACCACGGAGGCCTCACCGCCCCCTACTATTCCCACCGCTGGCCAGGCCCTGCGGCGACGACAGCCTCACACCGCAGCCAAACCAGTGAACCCTCGTACTCCTCTCTGCACGGGCTTCCACTGCCGTGTCTTCCCCGGCTCCGTGTGGTCCCCTTCCTAGGCCTCGCCGTCATCCACCGCCGTGGTGCTCTCCGCGCGGCGTGGTCAACATGGTCAAGGAACGACTTCCATCGGAAGAGTACTGTACGTGGAGAGGCTGACAGCTGGGTCCACGGCCAGAGCCCAGTTTTTTTGTGATTTGCCAAGTAAGTCGCTTTGTCAGGCCAGTTAGGCTGCAAATCTTTCAAGACGAGGAGAGCTTTCGTTCGGCTGGCCGAGAAAATGGCCCATCAGTAATGAGAAATGGGTTGTACATTTTTTAAAACACATCAAACCGGCAATTAGTTTCAAATATCTTTTTTTTTCATTTCAAGATTTTAAATTACATTAATTTTTATGCGTGGAGAATTTGTTGGATTTTATATTGATATACATTTATTTTTAAAATCAGTTTGAATGTGAGTCGAAATTTCGGGATTAAAAACAGTTCGGACCGCACCAAAATATGCAAAATTTTGTATAACTTTTTAAGCGTGGCCACAATTTGGGCTGTAATGCTAACAAAAAGAATATGGGCTCCAAAAAACCTTAAGAATTAGCAAATGGGCTGAAAATTATTAGAAATAATGGCAGATGGGTTGTATGCTGTTTTCCACAGATTTTAGGCTTTCCTAAAAAAAGGTTGACGCACAAGCAGTGACTGTTGGATGTCCATCCAATAGCCGTCGTGCTTCTTCAATCTCAGCTCTTCCTGCTCCAGCCGCTCAAACAAGCGCCGGCGGGACTGCCTGCTCTCTCCTCCCCGCGGCCGGCTCTGCTGCCGCGCAGGCCTCACCGCCCCACCGTACTCCCATCGCTGGCCTAGCCATCCCTCTACTCACCCACACCTGCTGTTATTCTCCATCGACGGCATACGAACCAGTAAACCCTCGTACAGTCGTACTCCCCTCCGCGTGGGAAACAACTGCCGAGTCTTCCCTGCCTTTGTGTCATTCCCTTCCTAGGCCTCGCCGTCGTCCACCGCCCTGGTGCTCTCGGCGCGGCCTGGTCAACGTGGTCAACGACCGACATGCATCTGAAGTGGACTGTACGTCGAGAGGCCGACAGCTGGGTCCACGGTCGCACGCATGGAAATGCCTCCTTATTACGCGCAAAATAATGATTCCTCCACCTGACATCAGGGAGGCATCGAAAGTGCCTCTGTATTTCACGAAAAAAACGTTACCACTGCTGACAACTCGGACCCACCAGCTATATCTTCGCACGCAAGGAAGTGCCTCCTTATTACGCACAAAAAAATGAATACTCCCCTTGTTAGCTGGGACCCAGTATAGTGGCAGGCTGACTTGTGGGCCTACTAAGTTGACGGGGACGGAGGGCTTTGTCAACTTAGTCGATATGCACGATTCTAGCTCCAGTGACCGTACGATGTCCATCCAACGACCGTAGTGCTTCTTCAACCTCTGGTCTTCTTGCTCCAGCCGCCCAAACCAGCGCCGGTCGTCCCTCGTGCTCGTGCCTCCCGTGGCCAGCTGCGATGAGGCGGAGGCTCACCGCCCCTACTACTCCCACCGCTAGCCAGGCCATCCCTCTACTCACCCACACCCCCTGTTACTCTGCGGCGACGGCAGCCTCACACCGCAGCGAACCAGTGCCCTCTTACTCCTCTATGCATGGGCATCCACTGCCGCGTCTTCCCCGGCTCCGCGTCGTCCTAGGCCTCGCCATCGTCCACCGCCCTGGTGCTCTTGGCACGGCGTGGTCAACGTGGTCAAGGAACGGCTTCCATCGGACGTGGACTGTACGTGGAGAGGCTGACAGCTGGGTCCACGGCCGCAGCAAGGAAGTGCCTCCTTATTACGTGCAAAATAATTATTCCTCCACTTGACAGCGGGGACCCACCGGACGTCCACCGTATTTCGCCCCCCTGACTGCTGGGACCCACCAGCTACATCTTTGCAGGCAAGGAAGTGCCTGACAGTCGGGACCCACCTGGTCGAAGCGTACGTAGCGTTGTCATTCTGGTCGCGAACGTGTACGTACATATATACTGGTGGATGTAGAGGCGCGCACTTGTCGTAGTATAGGCGCGTACGTGTCGTAGTAGAGGCGCACACGTACAATGTACACGTACGTACAGCGGCCAGGGTGCAAGAAAGAAAATACGGCCACATATGTGTACATACGGGCGGGGTCTCGAACACCTACTCGCGCATACGTACGGCGAGGGCTCGTGTACATGGCTGGGTCGGAACGGAGAAACAACGTCGTTGTCGTGTTCATGGGGAGGCAACGGAATGTGTGATCGTGTTCATCGGGAGGGCTTGGACAGAAAGGCGATGGAAACGAGGCCTGGCGTACCGCAGAACGGAGGAAACAGCCTTGTGTTCGACCGGCCACGTTCGAAATGGGATCCTGTTCATCGGAAGGGGTGTGGCGTACCACAAAACGGAGGAAACAGACCTCCTACGGTCAAAACGGGGGTCCTGTTGATCGGGAGGGGTGTGGCGTACCGCAAAACAGAGGAAAGGGACTTGTGTTGGAGCGCTACGGTCAAAACGGGGGTCCTGTTCATCGGGAGGGGTGTGGCGTACCGCAAAACGGGACTCCACGGGATATTGTTCATCTCCACCGTCGACCTCCTCCAGCCTCCACGGGCTCTTGTTCATCCAGCCTCCACGGGCTCCTATTCATCCAGCCTCCACGGGCTCCTGTTCATCCAGCCTCCACCGGGCGCTACTCCACCGTCTACTGTTCAACTACCCCTCCACCGTCTACTGTTCATCCAGCCCTCCACAACACGGGGTCCTGTTCAACCACCCCTCCACCGTCTACTGTTCATCCAGCCCTCCACACCACGGGGTCCTATTCATCCACCCCTCCACGGGCATCCCTCCACCGTCTACTGTTCATCCAGCCCTCCACCACACCACGGGGTCCTGTTCATCCAGAGGCAACGCCACCGCTCACTGTTCATCAAAACCCCCTGCAACACTCATTGTTCATCCCATCGATCGGCTTCAGTTAGCAGCAGTAGCGAAGGAATCGCTCGATCGGGTTCAGTTAACAGCCATCGATCGATCGCTCGGGTTCAGTAACGCGTAGCCTGCAGTGCAATCGCTCGGGTTCAGTTAGAGCCCAACGCCTCGCTCGGGTTCAGTTAGAGACAAGGCCTCGCACACACGCGCGTACGTGTACGAGAGAAACGCGCATCGCTCGGACCCCGACCTCCCACCGTAACCGGGAACTCCCCGAAATCCCCCCCCCCCCTCGCTTCTACCATGGTTTTTTCCGTCATGGACGGCCCAAAGAATGTCATGCAGCTACGTCTCCGGCCCGCCCAGGACGAAAAGCCTATTTTCTGTCATGATTTTTTGTCATAGAAGTAGGACTAGCTCAACTGTTTTTGGTGATCACATTTTCTGAATCTTAGGATATAAGTGTAACGATGATCCTAAAACAACATTGAGATTATGACTTTGGAAGAACGATCATATTGAACCGACCCAATCTTGTTTGGGAATTGAGTTAATATCGCCTGCATTCAATTGTAATAACACAGAGTGTTAACACGTGATATTGCTCCTTAGACCATGAGAGCATCGTGGTCACTTCCTACCATACGGTGTGCTTTGGGGTTGCTCAAACGTCACATGTAACACGGTGATCATAACGACAACTTACGGGTCCATCAGAAAGTTTGACAAGTGGTTGGATAGCTTGAGAGTGGTATTTGCTCCTCCGATGATGGAGAGATATTCTTAGGGCCCTCTCAGTGTGACGACATCGATCATCATTTTGCTAGACACCCATGACTTCGTAACAGGGATGCTGAAACACAATAAGGAGAAAGAAGAACAAAACCGGTAATGAGGATTTCGGTATAGTGAGCATGGTGATGAGCCAGGAGGATTCCGATGCATCCCGGGATTTGTGAACTATCACGAAGAAAATGGAACATCACATGATAAACTACGGTTCACTATAAGGACGTGTGCTCATAGGGACCTATAAGGACGTCCACGGCCCTGCTGCCGGTCATTGAATGAACGGTTTCATTCATGTCTATGAGTTACCGAACCTACAGGGCCACAAGCTTAAGGCAATCATGATTTGGTAAGTGTTAGTAGGACGGGAGTCATGAGATATATTTGTGAAATTATTTCATGAATATTCAAAATAGTTCCGAGAGTATCGGGTAATACCGAGTATAACCGATAAATTATATATAGGTGGAAAATGTTTTGGGAGATGTTAAAAAATATATATAATGGCCACAAAGGCCCAAGTGGAGGTGGTGCCCCCCTTTCCTTGTGTGTGTGGGGGGGGGAGGGTGAAATGGACTAGGGAAGGAGTCCAATCCCCCCCATGGCCGACACCCCAAGGAGGACTTTCCACCCTTGGTGGCTGCCCTCTCCTCCTCCTCCAACCTATATATACTAGGGTTTTTTGCTCTATTGTTCATACAAGTTCTGGAGCCTCCTCTTGTTTTCTAGTTCTGGTTCTAGTTGGTCCTAGTTGACCAGTTAGAGCTAGGCTCATCCTATTGTCCTCATAATTAGAAGCCTAGCGTCGTTCTAATCTCCTCCCTCTATTTCTTCGGCGATGATTAGCTCTCGACGGCGAAGCTCTGCCGGATCATGAAGGCTACACGCCTGCAACCAAGTAGAGAGGTCGTGCTTTTGGTCCACGGTTTGAGGGGCTGTTCGTGGGCGGAGCGAGGGATCGTTCATTGACGGTTCGAGGGACTCCAAGTACGATATACACCGAAACGTTCTTCTTCCGCTGAACTCGTTGACGGTAACGATCATGATCCCAA
Source organism: Aegilops umbellulata (assembly GCA_032464435.1). Classification (NCBI taxonomy): domain Eukaryota; kingdom Viridiplantae; phylum Streptophyta; class Magnoliopsida; order Poales; family Poaceae; genus Aegilops; species Aegilops umbellulata. The sequence goes on along the minus strand of CP136059.1, from coordinate 354,824,067 downwards.
GCCGTTATGCATCTTCATATTAATCTTGGGTGATTGTAGGTGCGATTTTTTTTTGTTTTCTACTATGTTTACCAACAGTGGCAATGGTGGTATCCGTTTGACATCCATTTCATCAGGTCATCTGAGAAGCGAGAGTGAGAAGCACTTGCCCTATTTGAGAAACTGGAGGAGTACCCAGGAGTAGGTAAGCTTACAACAAGGCAGTATGACAGAAGGGAGAGAAAGGTGAAAGAGAGCATCCCATAGAGGGGGGTGAGAAGCTAAGTAAAGGCATGACAAACGGAATGGAAAACTGTAGAGGTAGGGATGAGGAAGAAAGTCCTAGAGAAAGGATCCAAGACGCGGACTGCCATGATAGCACGATGGGAGGCAGCCAGGTGAGCAAGAGCATTGCAAAACTGCAAAGGGTCGTCAAGAGAATTTTAAAGTCTTCTTTTGAAATTCAGAGCTTGAGAAATCATAGTAAAACAGGAAAGAAATAACAAGAAAAGTAGATTTTGGATATCTCAACTTACATGCAAATGATAAGCTTACCCGTTCAACATCATTTTATGCATATCTCACCAGACAATCATCTTACTTGTTGTGCAAAAAGTTGAGCTCCATCATATTCACCACAAATGTCTATTTTTGAAAGGATGAGAAGTCAAACAACCAACGACGTTCCAAAAGAAAGCAAACAATATATGAGAATGCATCAAAGAGATATTCAACTAAACTCTAAAGTGGGGTTTAATTGATAAATGGAACCAGGCTGGTTTATGCTTGCTGCTCTAATAAACATTCAGTTAAACTCACAGTTGTAATTTAAGAGAAAACAATTCATGGTTCATATAATATAAGAAATAGATAGACAAAACCAAAACAATTGTGAAATTCAAAGCACATCCCTCAAAAGAGTATATACTCATTAATATCATAAAAATATAGAGTATCACACGGACCATTAGCTAATCTAAAGGGAGAAGTTAGCTAGAATTATTTAAATCCCATTACATGCCGTATAAAAAATATCCTCATATTAATAAATCGTAGCAACAGAAGAAATCATGTCAATTCATATTTAGTTTACATTTGTCCTGAAAATATGTAATGAACTCGGTCTATTATAAATCCCGGCGCAAATGGATTTAATAACCAAAACAAGACTCCTCCAAATGATAATGAAGAATCGTTTCATAAAATTCAAAGGAAGTCATTGTTACAGATTTACGATTATCAGAAGATCAGCAGAGATAAAAAATTTTGGATGACATAAATATGGCTAGCTTTAAGCTTCCAAATGTGCGTATTGAGCTATTTATTTAACATTTTGGTTGGTTCAGTCTAGTTTAGTAGTCTTCAGCTTTCAACCATTATGTATCGCAACTTAATGAGGAAAAACTGCGCCGCAGCAATGCAGGAGCTGTCTAGCACTACCATATACAGTTCTTGCATATGTGAATAGGTAGGCAACAATGACATTTGGTTCAATTATTATTATACAAAGAAGAAAGTTTTAGTTCTAATCTTGCTACATGTCATTAGTATGCGTGCATGTTTACTTAGAAGCTTTGCATGGTTCTGTGTAGCTTAAGTCAGCATCACACAATGGAGACGTGAGTGGCTGGCTTGGTGTACACACAAATTAACTTTTGTAGGACCTTGTATTTCTCGTGGCCTTTGTTGGCTTTACTAATTTGAAGCCGGGTGCATCTTGTGACCTTTCTCTTAAAAAATGCTACAAAATTATAGGACACTGATATATCACCATTCCATCACTAATGCGAGCTTTAACTTGAATTACTGCATACTGATTTTCACTAATTTTGGTTTTATTTGCTTACCATTCTGCCTTCGTCACAATTTGATGTTGCTTTATTTCTAAAACCATCTATTAATCTATTCTCTCATAAAACAATATATGATAAAATTTCACATCAGCGCGGGGTCCAAAAAAACTCTAGATGATTTGAATTTTTGTTTTGTTGCCTCTCTGGAACAAGACAAGCCGCATGGAAATAATCAAGGTTTTTGGATTTACATTTATATTTCTTTGGTAAAATAAATCCAATATAATTCTTAAATGGGTTTGAACTGCAACTGTGTGATACGGTGATCCAAAAATTATACAAAAAATTTAGTAGATCCCTAATAATATTAGAAGGTTAAATATGTGTTTTAAAGAAATTTCACCAAGTAAATCCCCCAATTTAAATATATAAAATGTATCCTTTTATTCAAAATGGGATTTTAATTCGGGGTTTAGGGTTTAAAAAATTCTAACCCATATGATATTTTGGGGCAAGTCCATATACGTGTACACACACACACACACAGACAGACAGAGAGAGAGAGAGAGAGAGAGAGAGAGAGAGATGGTATTTAGGGGTGAGTACTATGGGAAAATCTTAGGGCTGGGAAGGGCATTTTGGGTACATTGAAGTCCTAGGGTTTCAACCTGTTTAAAAGGTGAGGGTTGGAATTATCCTCATTTTGAATTTAAAATTAATTAAACATGATGCCTATGATGCACAACCAATTCCTTATTAACATCATTAATCCGGGGTTATATAGTGCCTCATATTCTTCTTCCGTTGCTCGTTTCCATCTAAGATCACCAACTGCTTCCTCCAAGTTCTTTGGTTCACCAAAGGCATACATCATAAAACCTTGGTTTCCATATCTAATTATACCAGCAATATTAATAGGTACAAGTTGACTTCGGATATTGTGTTGAAGTCACATATGTGGTCAGTAAGATAGCTCATCAGGTGTGTTGCACATGAGAAGAAGCAATGATGTAATCATGTGTAGAAGATGCGGCCGCTCCAGCTTCACCAACCCTATATTAAGACACCAGACAAGATCCGAGGAAACCTTTCCCCGTATGCACGCATTGGTAGAGCCATGTGACGCGAGCGCAAAGGGCGTGGAGACCCGGGTAGAGGAGGGCATCACAGCAGGGCGTAGATTATAGAGGCGATGTGTTTGGGGTATATGCAATAGGGTGCCAGTCCCATGGGTGGGAAAGTGTTCCTTCGAAAGCATGTTGCTATGCATAAAATCACTTGAAGCCTGCATATAATCATTGATTATCACATGGAAAATCCATTGGTGCTAATAGCAGGAAAACTAGGCACATTGCCAAACATGACTACTTCACCCCTAGGTTGTGAAAGTTGAAAATTTAATTAGAGGGGAGATAGAAGAGATATTTCAGCTCTAAGTAAAGTGTCAACATTGGGATGCAATTGTGGAAAATGAGGAAATATGATAATAAGGATAACTTCTTGAGAGAGATGGACTCGTCTGGTAGATATATCTAGACACTTGTAACTTTTATGGGATCCACTATAACCGAGGAAAGAACACCGAGTGGAGCAAAAATAAAGTTTATCAGTATTGTTGGGTTGTAATTTGGTCAACATGTGTACTTGAAGATGCACAAAATGCAACAATCCAGTTAATCACGTAGTAAGCATTCCATACAAGTAGTGAATTGTATAACCTTACTAGGAGAATAATGAGATAAACGGAAGCAGAAAAGGCTTCATCTAAAAAAGCATTGGCATAAAGGCATGAGATTAAAGATAAAGAGCAACAAAAGGTATGACGGTGTTTGTGTTCAACATAGCTTTTTGTCCATGAGCACGCGGATAGGATATTCATGTCCCAATCACATTTGCCATGCCATGAGTTTCGATGTACCCCACATCAAGGCATGCCAATACTGCAAAAATAACGTCCTTACCACCAGCTAATAACTTCATTATGGTAGCTCTTCATCCTGGCGAAATAGGTAGTCTCCAACAGATCGTTCTTTGAGTTCATTAGTTATGTCCAGAGTTGGATGATGTGATGGTAAGACTGAGAGGAGTACATCTCCTGTACAGCCTTCCATGCCACCATTGCAGTTCCCATCAAAACAACTTGAGTGAGGACATCTCAGGATATAGATACAAGCAGATAACTTTGTACTTGTTGGACCTAAGTGATAAAAAATCCCATAGGTTGGGTTCAACACTTATTTTGGCGCCTTTCTTGCCTTCACCGTGAGGGTCTTTGTTCGTTTTGGAGTCGTGGAATCGAGTTCCTAACAAACTGAGCGGCACAGACCACCTCAGTTGATTCTTCCATAGCATGAAGGTACTGTGAGTGAGTTTCTTAGTCACTGGGTGGCCCAGAGAAGGAGCCATGATCAAACTGGATGCAAGGGCCATTGCCATGGACACTAGATGTGATTAGGAAAGGTAGGGTCAAATTTCATATAAATTAGGTCAATAGATTGGTTAAGCGTGTCTACCTCCTTGGAGGACTGCATGGGTTATATTAACTTCAAAACTTGGGTTACAAGGAATTTATCAACTAAACAACCTACTTTATATATAAAGATTTAATTATGTTAGAGAAGGAAAGTTACAACCTACAATATTAGGAGTACAAGAGATACAATTTGACAGTAAGAATAAAATGTTTTCGGCACAAAAAAATATGCTTTGCAGTTGACTCAAACACAAAATGTATACAAGACAAAGGTCCAAGAAGGAATAAAATAAAACCTACCTATCAACTTACCTACAATCTAAGGTAGGCTATTGATCCGGGCCAATAGTCTTGGTATGTTACAGTCATTCACTCTATTAGCAAGAAGAGAAACATCATGTACAGAATTACAAGGCCATGAGGCAAAAGAGGGTCTCTCACCCCTGAAAGATTTCCCATTGCACAAAACCCATATATTTCAGGCAGCCGTAAGAACAACCTAAAAAAAGAAATTATGCCCAAAGCCCTTGCAAGCAGCCATAATATATTTTCTACCGTTGTTCCAATCAATCTACAGATAGTTCAACACTCTGACACTGAAATTGCAGGAGAAGAAAAGTTGGTCTCTATCCTCATGAGCTTGGGTCGGACACATAAAACAAGAATTATCCTCCTGATCAGATCTTCAATGCCTTCATGCTAGCATGTCTTTTTTGCTGAGCTTATCAAAAAGTAGCAACCATGCAAAGACCTTGATCTTAATTAATTTGGTCTGTACCTAGGATTGTTATTTTTTAGGTAATTGAAGGAGGGAGTGGCAGGAGGGAGAAGATCCGTATAATGTTATCAATCCTATCAACTGCTAGTTGCAGTAGAATGAAGCAAGACATGAAATATGTGCGGAGGCTATATAAATCGTCAAGATGAACACAAGTGTACCACCTTGGGATAAAAGCATGCACCGCAATCGTCCACCCTAGCTAGGACGAGTGTGTCGTCATCTACCAAAGAATGGCACATGAAAAGTCGTCATGGATGGGGTATCCAAGCAGCTCGCTAGAGAAGGCGTCGAGGATGAGCAACTGTAGCAAGCCAAAAAAATTATGAAGAATACAAGCATGTCTTGTTGCTATTCTATAAGACAACCACACCACGAGTTAGACAAGCTTGATTAAGTTAGAGCATCTACAACCGGACGTCCAATACCTACCGCAAACGCCCGGACGGGCTATCCGGTCACTGCCCAGATGCAAAAACCACAACCCAATTGGCCTCCCTATATCCGGCCCAAATGCCCGAACTGACCGGCACTCCCCATATACAACCCAAATCTGGGGTGGATATTGGGACACCTAGACCCACCTGGGCACGTCTGCCACATCGGATTAGGCCCATGTTGGCCTACCCGACCCCACATAAAATGGATCCTATCCGCACCTCCGGCCGAAACCCTAGACGCATTGCACTCCACTCCCTGATGTCTACTACGCAACTTTATTCTTATAGACACGTGTTGGGCCTCCAAGCGTAGAGTTTTGTAGGACAATAGCAATTTCCCCTCAAGTGGATGACCTAACACTACTAGGGAAAACCCTAGCAGTAGCGCGGGTTTAATGCCTATCAGTAGCGCGAGGAACCGCGCTACTAGTAAGGCGCTACAGCTAAAGGTTAGCAGTAGCGTGGGTTAGACAACGCTACTGCTATATCGACTTAGTAGTAGCGCTTTCTACAATGAGCGCTACTGGTAATTAGTAGTAATGCTTCAACCAGCCTGTGGAACCCTGGCTCAGAGAAAATCGGAACGCCCCGTATTCCAGCCCAGAGATCGAGGTGAAGTCTTCTGGAATATGGCACTGCTTAGCATAGAATAAACCAGCTTTCTATTTTTCCAGGAATATGAATACAAGGTCTCCGATATTACAATGAATAACATCGGCACGACGACACTACGCCATCCTCAGTTGCTCTATGCAAGCAGCATAACAAGTTGAGGCAGCGGAACAACTACTGGCAGCGAACAACGAGCGACGATGATGGACTCAAATCCGCAGGGACTCTGGCTGGAACGTTTATCCTAGCTCGCACACACAGAAACAACACAAACAAGCAAGAAATCCAGGCACGACCTGCAGACTGGCATGACACGCCAGGTCAGTACATTGAATGTACTTGCAAGCTCACAATAACCAGAAGCATTCAAGACAAACAACAGCAAGGTAATTACAGGTTAAGCAGGAATTATCATTGGATCATCAGGATAACATGGCATGAACAACATGAACATAATATCGCTAGAGCAATATGACCATGGCATGAACATATAAATCTGATGATACTAGCATGCAACATGATGACACTATATGCACCATTTATTCAGCTCGGGTTACCTCGTAATCCATCAAATGCATCACTTACCGACCTCGGACATTACACGATCATCTCAGGATCAAATCAAGCCTGGTACAAACAATACCGTAGTAGTCATCAAATGACCACAAGGAGCTTGATCTTTACCCATGATTCTCGCACAACATCACAAATATCCAACAACTCGGTATCCTCGATACCACGGTGATCATTCCGGCGATCACAACCATGACCAACACTTGGTCTCAAATGGTGATCTTTCCGGCGATCACAACCAACTTATCTCCTCAATGAACCGGGGTTGTTATTAAGCACATTATTATTAATACTGTTGACTCACAGTGGGACCGACTACAAAATGGGCCCTTATCCGCGGGCGCGGCTATCGATAGATTTAATATACACTCTGCCGCGGTTAGTACACTGTACCCACACTACGGAACCCATGGCCTGGCACTCCCATTCGGGTGGACCAACGGTGTTCCGACAAAACCGATCTACTGCCATGACACTCTCTCGGCCACTCCGACCCACTCCCAAATGGGCTAGTCCTGGGTGGCCCCGTGTCTACCAAAGACACAACGACCACCATCGTGGCCAAAACATCCCTCACGGGGACCGGATCCATAACAACAACAACGGGCACACAAGGTTATGCCTGCTTACCAGGCCATGGTACGCAAGCCCATAACCTTCCCTCTTTGGAGGCACCGGCGAGAGGCACGACAATAGACACAGTTAGGACCATCCCATAATGGTAAGTGTGGTTGCACTGGTCAGTTCGATTTGGTGGCACCATGACTCAGCCAACAGTTGTTCAAGTTCAATTTAATCCGGTTAAACTTGAATGCAAATATGCTGAGCCATGATAAAATACATGATGCAATTACAATGCATGAGCATGAATATCAACATAATCATGAGAGAACCACATAACTATCCACCATATCAACAATGAATCATATCCAACTAAGCATGGCATGCTGACTAGCATGAACATCATAAGTGCATACTTCTCCGAAACATAGCATGACCACTAGCATCAACAAGAAATATCATGCAAGAACATATCAACAATGCCATCATGCAAGCAATTAATCAACTGGATGCAAAGAACATGCATAACAATGGTACTCGGGACAGATGGCAGTCATGCACAGAAGACCATCACCAACATCAACATGTACTACTAGCAAGCATAAGCATATGAAAGGAATACTAGCAACTAGCAGGGCATGATAACCAGGTGCATAGCAAGAAAGTAAGCAGTAACCAAGAATCATTACCGAACAACCATAATCATATTTTAAACAAGCAAACAGTTAATAAATATTCAAGTTGAAAACCATGGCTACTGCATGACTATCATGCAAGTGGGTATTGTGGCTTGCCTGGGGATGAAGAAACCATCGGAAGGAAGTGCGGTGAAGCCGTAGAACGAAACGTCGGACAGTTCTTCCTCAGAGGGGGCTGATTAGAGGCAAAGGCATAATGGCCATTTTCACTGTGAAACCACCTAGTGAAAATGTTACCAAAAGATAGAGCTCGACGACACGAAGAAGTGAGCGTTGGTTTCACCTCAATTGGAGATACGGTTGCGGAGTTATGAGGTGTAGAAGATCAGGGACTTTTCTGTCAAAAATTTATCACCAACGGGTCCATGTGAATACGCTTTCCAGAGAGGAAAACGAATTCTAGCGAACGAAGGGAAAGAATACGCTTTCATTAAACGCAAACGTACTCATCGAAAACCCGTTTCCACTTACGTAACGTGGCAGTGGCGGGGTCAACGTGCAGAGGGTGACATGCGGGCCCACCTTATCCTTCTCTCTCCTCCCCCTGTCTTCTTCTTCCTCCCGTGCCTGGCCACGACAGAAAGCAGAGGAGGAGGACAGGGGCGCTGCCGGCGCTGGGGCGGCCGGTCCAGGCCAGCTCCGGACAGGGCGCGGGCACCGGCGGGCGCGGCCCGGTGTGGCGCGTCCGTCCAGAGGGTCGTCCGGCCCCGGGGAGGAGAGGAGAACGCGGGGCGGAGGAGGACCGAGGGGAGGCAGAGGACGGTGGGCGGCGGTGGTCATTGGCGATGTGGGCAGCTCTGGCGAGGGCTGAGGGGTGGGGGCGAACCGCCGGAGTGAGGAGGAGGCGTAGGTGGCGACGGAAGGGAGAGAGGAGGCTCGGATGGACTCGGTCGGGGAGGTGGCCGAGAGCAACGGCGACGGCCAAGCGCCGGGAGGCGCGGCCAGAGGGACTCCGGCGACGAACTGGTGGGGTGGGGAGGCTCTCTGGGAGGAGTGGAACATGGTGGACAGCTCTGGAGGAGAGGGGAGGGGCTAGGTTCGCCGGAACCAAGGAGGAAGCGAGGCGGCCGAGGCGAACTCCAGCGAAAAGAGGAGGGGGCCGAGGACTCCGGTGGGCTTTGGAGGCAAGTGAGGAGCGGATGAGCGGCGGGAGGAGGGCACGCTTATATAGCCGAGGGGAAGGCTCTGGTGCTCACAAGCGAGCTTGAGCAGTGCTCTAATGGAGGTCAGTGGCTGGGCATCACACGGGCATGGAGCTACCGGCTCATTTATGGCGAAACACGACGATGCACCGATGCAGGGCGATGCAGTAGAGCACGGGCGAGCTCCAGGACACGAATGGAGGTCGAGACGAGAAGGGAGGACACGAGAACAGTGGCCGGAACAAGCCAGAGCGCGTGTTCAGCCATGACGCAAGCGTGATCACCACGCGCACTGGTGCAAGCGACGCTCTTTGGCGTGGCCATCCATGTCCAGTAGATTGACCTTGGTTCCTTTAGTCCAACTGAAGAAATAAATTGGTCCAGGGGCAAAGAAGAGATTTGCACTAAGCTCAAAAGTAAATCAGTGAGAAAGTGTTTGTAACTTCCCGTGGTTAAACCAGCTTGGTAACGTGGTACAGAGTTTGTCTGATGATGATCACACACTAAGGTGATGCTGATCACCAAAAATCAGACTTATAGGAGGAGTTTAGATGAGGGTTGCTGTAGAAACCACTACAATGGCCAGAATTAGGGATTTGGATGATGCACTCACATGGAGAGGCAAGTTGATCTGAAATTGGTCATGGCCAAATTATTTGAAGATATGAAGATGCTCAAAAAGTTTCAGGCCATTTGGATGAACCAAAATAGCGCTTGCTTCATATAGCTTTGATCTAGACAGAAACTTGGAAAAATTGCACAGGGCAAATGGTGTAATGGATTGAGCCAAATTCTTGTGAAGGGAGATGATATGGAGGATGCCCTGGAAACTTTTCAGCTTAAATGAAGCAATATAAAATATAGTTGCTTCACAACCTAAAAATCTGACCAGAAACTAAGATTTGGAGTTGGGCTCACATAGATGACTTAAATGAGCTCAAATTTGGTGGAGAGTTATGATTTGGTTATATGAAGGGCCATGCAAAATTTCAACTCAATAGGATTAACCTAGCTAGTACTTCCTTCACAACCAGTTCCCTCAGACGGGAACTTTGAAAAATTGCTCAGGAATAATTACTAGGCAAATTAAGTTGAATTTTGGCATGAGGCAATTATATGGACATGAAAAGGTGTCCAACAAGTTTTAGGTCAATTGGGCAAAGATAAATGGCACTTGCTTCACATTCTGCCATTCAGGACAGAATAGGAAATGAATTAATTGAGCATGATGAGGTACATGGCAAATTAAATATTTTGCCATATTTGAGGAAGATATGACCAAAAAAATTTATGAGAATTATTCTGGAATTTTAGGAGTGATAGAAATATAGGTTGCTTCACAACCTAGGGCAAATTGGGTTATTCCTTTAATAGAAAAGGAATATTTCCAAGGAAAAGAATATTGGGATTTGGGCTAGGATGAAACTGACAGGGTCTAGGGAAGGATTTGGGAATGACAAGCCACTCTGGAAACAAAGAAGAGGGCATCTTCTTCAGTTTCCAGACCACAAAGCCACGGAAAAAGAAAACTCAGGCAAAAACCTCAGAAAAACAAAAGAAAAAGAAAGGGCCAAAAATTAGGCTGTCACAAACCTTACCCCCTTAAAGAAATCTCGTCCTCGAGATTTGGTTACTTAGGGAACAAGTATGTAGATACTGACTTAAGGAAACCGTTTCCAACTCGGGTATCCTTTTTCTTATTTTTGTTCCCACTAAATTTTTATCTGACTGGCCCTGGGGTGGTTTGCTTTAATATATTCATATTCTGACAGATCTTACCTTGCTTGTTCATGCTTATACAGGCTCCAATTTATTTATAGATCTGCTGATTTAGTTGACTGTGATTGATTCTCACGACTGAAATATATGTCGGTCTCACAAATCCAAGAGTGATTTCCGCTGGGTGTGTCATCCGGCACTGACAATCTTTCATGAAATGATGATCAGATTTTTCTAGTGGACACCCAAGCTCTAACTCCTTGCATTGGGTTTCTCCACTAATTGCAGGTTCTTCGGTTTGCAAACAGTGAGTTGGGTTATAACCGCTTCCCTAACAGATTCTGGCTTATCGTGGAAGTTTCTGAATCATCTTAACTGGTTCCACTGTCTTGAGTATCGGATCCATACTAAATATTTCATTGTCGCCTGTCGTGGCTAGCATAAGAGTTTGACCTGTATGATAATATCTGCAGACTTGACTGATGGTGGTTCTGCACCACGCGGGTCTTGCAACAATTGTCATACCTGCATCACTGGTCTTGCTCCTTCATTATTGTTTTCTTGGTCTGGATCCTTAGCTGAAAGAGCTGGGTCATATTGCTTCTTCGTATCACCATAGGTATTGTCGGTGCAATTTTTCGGCAGTTGTAGCTTATCCTCATTTTTCTGACAGGGTACCCCATTAAATGGCAGGTACAACACCCCCCAAGTTCTGACCGCAGGAACATGGTCATCCGAACCTTTGCAAGAAATTGGCAAATAATTCAGTAGCCACCAGAACGGTCTTTACAACTCAGATCTGGGACATTACTGAAATAACTCAACCACGGCTCAGGACGGCCGAAAAGCAGCTCAGAACATGAGACCGGGTTGATAAGAAGAAGGTGGCAGCTCCCTAAAATAGCCAAAAAGCAGCTATAGGGCTACTATCACAAAAAGAAACTCAACAGCTATACGAGACGGTCGAAAAGCAGCTCAGAACTCATGACAGTTGTTCAAGAGAGAAATAAAAATCGCCATCCACCCCGGATAGCTAAAAACAGCTTAGATCATAGGCGTGGGTGCCTTCATTGGAGAAAAAGGGGACAAGGGCTCATCAGGATCATTTTCCAGGTTCACAGGTACTTGTATTGAGCTCATTGATGTTGTCAATCCTCATAATCCTTTGTCACCCTGCGGTGTATACTGGCTTTCTTCTCTTAACCATCCTCACGTGGTTGTCAGATCCTCATCCGAGTGACTTGTAAGATCTTGGTGGTATGCTCACCGCATATATATGAGAATCTACTTCCCGAGACAGACGTGTATTATTAATGATTCTTGCTTCTGACCAAAGTTTTGTGGATCTGATTCTTGGGATTCACTGCCATATGCTGTCAATTCACAGCGTACTACCTTGTACCAATGTCTTACTAAGGAAGATTGGCTGGCTTGTGCTCGAAACTTTCATCGGACAGCTTGCTGAAGAAGACTGGGTATCGTGCTTCAGAAGCTTACCCCCTTAAAGACCTTGCTGGGGAAAGACTCAGTACCTTATGCCAGAAGCTTTTGCGGTTGCTTACACCAGAAGCTTCTTGTTGTGATATGCGGACCGATTTCTACATATATAACCATCTTAATATTTTTGTTATTGATTTCTTGTATGAAACGTGGTTTTGCAGGACTATCCTCCTTTATGAGTACATGCCATATTTTTGCTTGCTTCTAGGTACATCGGGTTCCAAAATCATCCTCAACGAAAAATTAAACTTGTATCTGAGCCATACCTTCGATAGTATTTTGTCAAACTTGCACACAATTCATCTTCTTGCTGATTTGATCATTTCTGCTATGAGGAGTGCACGCTGAGGAAGACTTGACACTCAGTAACATGATCAGATATTCCCCCAATCTGAATGCAGTTGGCTGAGAATTCCAGGATTCCTTTTGTATTCAGACGAGCTATTTTGAATTTCACTGCAGTTTGCTGACAATTCCATTCTGTTTAGCTGAGTTTCCAAATATATGCATTTCTTGCTGACTCTTCGGGTCTGGTGTCAGCTGACGAGCAACTTTAATAGGGGGAAATTTGTAACACCGGAGGCCCAAAGAAATAAACAAAAGAAACGACTAAAACAAAAGCACACAAGCATACTACTAATATAATTAATCAAGCAATCATCACATATTAATGCGACTCACACCATAATATGCATGCACGCCTAAGCACACAAATCACGCGGAAACTCCGGTATTACGGTCTAATATGTTGTGGTAGTGTGCATGAAAATTATATCCATGTGTGGAAGTAGTTGGCGTAACCGAAGCTACACCAAGCACTGGCTGAACAGTGGCTGTATCTGGATGGATACACAGCTGAGGACGGACTTGATGATCAAGTATCAAGACACAAAAGTCACGACCACATCATCATCAAGCATACGAAAGGGATTCGTACACGTCCAAAGAATAGAATGACTGGGTAGGGTAGTGGTGAAAAAACAAGGCTTGCTGGCATTGCCCTTTTATGATAACCAAGATCAGTAAGGGTTGCTAGAGGGATGAGATGGATAGCACGATTCAGGATAGAGACAAGTCTATCACCGAAATAATATGGGTGGGTGGCGGAAAAAAGTATACGCGATACCTGAGCATTACTTCTGCAAATGGTGTCTGGAACACTTGGGACCAGGGCATCACTCTGCTGGGATAGAGATAACGCCGAACACCTAAGAGTAGACATGCTAAGAAAGAGGATGTAGGCGGTGGACCGAAAACGATGCCACCTACACTCACAAGATTAACCATTAGTGACAAAATAATAACCTATATGCATGATATGCGACACAAATGCAACAATCAAGTGCAGCAAGCAAGGGCAACAACCAGACCCTATACTACCATTTTCTAACGTTCCAGCGGACTAGGACGCTCTACAGCCAGACTTGCTCTGATACCAAGCATGTGGCACCCCGGCTCAGAGAAAACCGGAACGCCCCATATTCTAGCCCAGAGAACAAACCAACTTTCTTTTTTTACAGGAATATGAATACAAGGTCTCCGATATTACAATGAATAACATCGGCACGACGACACTACGCCATCCTCTGTTGCTCTATGCAAGCAGCATAACAAGTTGAGGCAGCGGAACAACTACTGGAGCGGAACAACGAGCGACGATGATGGACTCAAATCCGCACGGACTCTGGCTGGAATGTTTATCCTAGCTCACGCACACAGGAACAACACCAACAAGCAAGAAATCCAGGCACGACCTGCAAACTGGCATGACACGCCAGGTCAGTACATTGAATGTACTTGCAAGCTCACAATAATCAGAAGCATTCAAGACAAACAACAGCATGGCAATTACAGGTTAAGCAGGAATTATCATTGGATCATCAGGATAACATGATGTAAGTGCATCTAGTGCCCCTTAGTGATTTTGGTGTATTGAAGACTTATAGGTTAAGTATCTAATGTGTGTTTGAGTGTACATAGGTCTATAAGTCTATGAGGAGTTTAATATTTACAGAGAAAGTCGACCCCTAAAAATGAAGTTCTTCGACGAAGACTTTGATACTCTGAAGACTTTCTGAAGACTTTGAAAGTGAAGAAATTGGTGTGACCTTGAAGACTTGGTATTCATTCGAGGAACATGAAGCGTGAAGACTTTTGTTTTCGTAGTTTCATTTTCTCTTTCTTGAGTCTTAGGAAACACCGTACTATTAAAGGGGGTCGAGGAAATACTAAGGAGAAAATTTCCATGTGATGCTCAACTCAAATCCTACACCTACCAATCCCTTCGAGTGAAGCCATTGGAAATCTCATACAGTTGAGTCAATTTCTTCAGTGACAGAGACACTGTTCTTCTGGTCACTGAGGACTTTGCTCTGACTGAGGAGTTAGGAGTTTGCCAGTGCGAATTGCCTACACTGTGAGGAACATGATAGCCCTGAGGAATTTGTACCTCAAATTTCCGACCGTTGTTGTGCTACGCGCCAGCTGTCCCAAAATATCTTGTCCACCTAACGGTCATATCATTGAAGGGCATTTATGTCTTATCATGTTGGGCTGCTCCCTAGGCTATAAATAGCCGCCCCCTACAACCACTAGCTGGTTGGCTGCTCCGAGAGAAACTGACACTTGTCATTTGAGAGCAACCCATCCTCCGAGGACTTTGAGCGAAAATCATCAAGTGAGGAAAATCCAAAACCCAAACCCAAACACCTACAAACCCAAAGTGATTGAGCATCACTGAAGAGATTGATCCTGCGTGGATCCGACGCTTGTTACCTTTGAAGACCGTGCTTCTTCCAGACGGTTAGGCGTCAAGGTCTAGAGCATCCAAGAGGAATTGTGGATCACCGAGTCCGAGTGACCAATTCTATGAAGGTTTGGAAGTCACCTGAAGACTTACCACGAGTGATTGGGCGAGGACTGTGTGTCCTTAGCTCAAGGAGAATACGGTGAGGACTGTGTGTCCGGGACTGGGTGTCCTCGAGTTTTAGTACTCAGCCGCTCCAACCAGATGTACAACTAAGACAGCAGTTGGAACTGGTCTACCAAATCATTGTCTTCACCAAGCCTACTGGTTCTATTTCCTCAACACTTTCATTTCCTCATTACTGTGTTGTGTGTTTGTTCATATATGTGTTTGAAGACTTTGACTGAAGACTTTCTCAATTTCCTTAGTTCAATTTCTTCAGTCTGTTTGTCTTCATCATGTGCTATCCTGTGTTTACACTTCCTGTACTCTGTGTTTCTCTTCATTTCATCATGATGACCATGCGTGTATTCTGTTATGTTTACCTCTAAGTACTTATTCCGCTGCTAGTAGTTCTTCGCTAAGGAATTTCCTCACTAGCAAATTCCTCAGTGAAGAATTTCATAAAAATCGCCTATTCACCCCCCTCTAGTCGATATAACGCACTTTCAATTGGTATCAGAGCAAGGTACTCCCTTGTTCTATGTGATTTTGGTTTAACCGCCTAGAGTTTTAGTTATGTCGACCGCAGATATGAAGAAAGTGACATGCCCCATCTTTGACGGTCACGAGTATCCCAAATGGAAGGCCATGATGAAGAAGTGTCTCATGGCGATGAACAGCGAGCTGTGGACCGTCACTGAGATTGGTCTTACCGATCTATGCAAGACGGCGGGAGCTGATGACATTCGCAAGTACACTCATCTCAACCTCACAGCGAAGGCCGTCATCAGCTCCAGTCTGTCTTGAAATCAGTTCAGGAACGTCATGCATCTCAATCAGGCGAAGCTTATCTAGGACCGTATCTCTGATGTCTATGAAGGTCATCGGACTCGTCATGATCCTTGGTTTGAGGACTTCAAGGAATCTCTCAAGTCAATGAAATTTGAACCAGAATCATCATCTTCCTCACCATGTCTTATGGCAGATGGTGAAAAGGTAACTGAATGCTATCTGTCTGAATCCAATGATGATGAATCTGGTGATGAATTTGGACCCAGTTATGTCAAACTTGCCTCACTTGCTGCTAAACAACAAAGAGCTTTGGAAAAGGCTAATGACATGCTTAGTAAGAGCAATGATATGTTGGGTGAAGAAATGGATCAGTCACAAGCTTTGGCTGAAAGTCTTCATAGACTTCATTCCAAGTATGACTCTCTTCAAGATCAGCATAACTCTCTCTTGTCAGATCTTGAGAAGCTAAGAGTGAGTTGTGAAGATCTTCAGAAGGAGCGTGATTCATTGCTTGCTCAACAAATTAGCGCTGCTCAGGAAGAATTTATTCCTCCATGTTTAAAATGCATTGAATGAGAATCTGCTAATTCCTCACCTGAATGTTCAAATGCTTCTAATGTTACAAATTCTTCACCTGTCTCTGCTATCACTAATTCCTCATCTGAGGACATTGCTAGTATCACTGACGATGCAGGGCTGAAGGAATTGTACTTGTACATGACAGGCATGTACAAAAGCCTCAAAGGGCATCAGACTCTTTGTGATGTGCTTAAAAAGCAGATCCTCAACAGGAACCCTAGGAAAGAAGGTATTGCCTTTGAGAGGAAACTCAATGCTGATGGTACATATTGGAAGCCTGAGCAGTACCCCAAAACCTCATGGGTTGCTGCAAAGGGACCTCCAGTTGACCCATCTAATTTATCTGGCTATACATGTGAATCTTCTCATTCTTCTGATGAGTCATTTGACTCTAACTACAAACTGTTCAAAAATTAGAATGGTGAAGTATTTGCTAGATATGTTGGCACTAACTGCAGGAACGGTTCCCCTATGAAGAAAATCTGGGTTCCCAAAAAGTGCCTTGAAAGTCTTCAGGTGAATGTCCACATGAGACCACCTGTGAAGAATAGGAACCCCAAATCAAATTCTTCATATGGACCATATTCCTCAAGGGGATCAAATTCTCACATGGATCAAAGTCCTCATATGAACATCATCGTGCTAACAACTCTGTCTCGCAGGGAAGAGCCAAGGACTATGAATATGAGCATTATTCTTCAAATTATTATGTTCATAAGTCCTCGAAGAATTTCTCTGCTTATTCATATGCTTACCCTAACCCCTCTTATGTGAAACGTAATGGTTTGGCCGCTATGCCACCATTCTCATATGGAGCTCGCAGAGTGATGAACCCCTTGCCACCCCTTCAGATGTGGGTGGTCAAGTAAAAGAACTAATCTCTTATGCAGGGCCAGGTCTCCAGACGTACTGTAACGTCTGAAGAATTTGCTGGGGACCTGACAAAATGCCTGAAAGGACGCAGGCTAACCATGATGAAATGAACTTTCATTTCACACGTCCTCCCTCTGTTTTATCTGTCGTACTGATTGATGAATTTGATCTGATGAATTGTGATATCATATTCTTCACTGCTGAAGTATATGAGGTCATAAGTTGCACTAATTCATCTACAGGATGATCAACCCAAAGCCACTAAGTGGGTGCTTGATAGTGGATGTACAAATCACATGACTGGTGACAAGAATCTTTTGATGGATGCTCCCTTATCATTGTCACATATGAAGCATATCATCTTCGCTGATAAAAGCAAAAGTCAGGTATTGGGTCTAGGTAAAGTTGCTATCACAAAGGATCGACACATGGACAAAGTCATGCTTGTTGAGTCCTTAGGATACAACCTTATGTCTGTCTCAATGCTGTGTGATCTTGATATGGTTGTTGTCTTTGGCAAGTATCGTTGTGTTGTGATTATGAAAGCTGACATTTCCAAAGTCTTCGAAGGATTTAGGAGAGGATACTTGTATATTGTTGATTTCTCTGCAGATTCACAACCAACTGTGTGCCTACTTGCAAAAGCTTCAGAAGATGGCTATGGCATCGATGACTTGGTCATGCAGGCCTGAGGAATTTGCACACACTTGCGAAGAAGAAGCATGTCATTGGCATTGAGAATGTCAAATTCCTCAAGGATCACTTATGCGGTGCCTGTGAAGCTGGAAATATGACAAAGGCCAAGCATCCAGCAAAGACCATCATGACCACCACTCGTCCATTTGAATTGCTTCACATGGATCTCTTCGGTCCTAATCATTATTCTTTTGTTTCAAATGAAGCATCTCAATATGGCTTTGTTATTGTTGATGATTACTCTCGTTACACATGGGTACACCTTGTCTCTTACAAACATGAAGTGCAGGAAGTCTTCAAACGATTTTCCTCGAGGGCTTCAACCAACTTTGGTGTGAAGATCAAGCACATCAGAAGTGACAAATGGTACTGAGTTCAAGAATTTGGGTCTAAATGAATATCTTGATGAACTTGGTATTACTCATGAGTTATCTGCTCCTTATACTCCTCAACATAATGGAGTCGTGGAGTGCAAGAACATGACTCTTGCTGAGATGGCTCGCACTATACTCGATGAGTACAAAACCCCTCGTCGTTTCTGGGTTGATGCAATTGATACTGCGTGCCATATCATCAACAGAGTATATCTTCACAAATTCTTCAAAAAGACTGCCTATGAACTCCTCACTGAGAAGAAACCCAATGTGAGTTATTTCAAAGTCTTCGGTGCTAAATGCTGGATTAGAGATCCTCATCACAACTCTAAATTTGCACCGAAAGCACATGAAGGTTTTATGCTTGGTTACGGAAAGGACTCGCACACCTACAGAGTTTTCAACAATGTTATTCACAAGATTGTTGAAACTGTAGATGTGCGGTTCGATGAGACTAATGGCTCGCAAAGAGAGCACCTACCTTCTGTGTTAGATGAACCAGCACCTGAGGACTCTATCAAGCACAAGGCTACTGAAGATGTCATTCCTACTGAAGAATCTGCTGAAAAATTCATTCCAGAACGTGAAGAACGTCGAGCTGATGCACCTGAAGAAAATGCTGAGGAAATTGATGCTGAAGAAAATGCTGATCAAATTCCTCAACGACAACTAGCTCATCCTCGCGTTGCAAAAGAAGTGCAAGTGGAAAAGATCATCGATGACATTAGAGCACCAGGTCCTCTCACATGCTCAAAAGCTTCACATCTATCTAACTTTTGTGGGCACTTTGCTTTTGTCTCTATCACAGAGCCTGCTAAGGTAGATGAAGCATTTCTGGAGCCTGAGTGGATTCAGGCCATGCAACAAGAATTACATCAGTTCAAGCTCAACAACGTCTGGGAACTAGTCAATCGTCCCGATCCTTGCAAGCATAACATCATTGGCACAAAGTGGATCTACCGCAACAAGCAAGATGAAAATGGTGTTGTGGTGAGGAATAAGGCATGACTAGTAGCTCAAGGCTACACACAGGTTGAAGGAGTTGATTTCGATGAAACTTCTGCACCTGTTGCTAGACTTGAGGCTATTCGCATATTGCTTGCTTATGCTAACCATCATGATATCATCTTATATCAAATGGATGTAAAAAGTGCATTCCTCAATGGTAAGCTTGAGGAAGAAGTATATGTTGCTCAACCCCCAGGTTTTGAAGATCCAAAACATCCTGACAAAGTCTTCAGACTTAATAAGGCCCTCTATGGCCTCAAGCAGGCCCCACGGGCGTGGTATGATACATTGAAGGAATTCTTCATGAAGAAAGGCTTCACACCCGGTTCAATCGATCCCACTCTCTTTACTAAATCTTATAATGGTGAACTGTTTGTGTGCCAAATATATGTTGATGATATCATCTTTGGCTGTACTGACCAACGTTATAGTGATGAATTTGCCTATATGTTGAGTGAAGAATATCAAATGTCTATGATGGGAGAGTTGAAATTCTTCTTAGGTCTTCAAATTCGTCAACAGCGCAATGGCATATTCATATCTCAGGAGAAATACCTCAAGGATGTCCTGAAGAAATTCGGCATGCAAGATTGCAAAGGCATCAAAATTCCTATGCCCACAACTGGTCATTTATGTACTGATGAAAATGGTACTGACTTCGATCATAAGGTATACCGCTCCATGATTGGCTCTTTAGTGTACTTATGTGCATCTAGGCCAGATATAATGCTTAGTGTTTGCATGTGTACACTATTTCAAGCTGCACCGAAGGAATCACACCATAAGGTTGTGAAGCATATTCTTCGATATCTAGCTCACACACCAACACTAGGATTATGGTATCCCAAGGGCTCGGATTTTGATCTTATTGGATATTCTGACTCTGACTATGTTGGTGACCGTGTGGACCGCAAGTCAACATCTGGTACATGTCATTTCCTCGGACGATCTTTGGTCTGTTGGTCCTCGAAGAAACAGAACTGTGTATCATTGTCTACTGCTGAAGCTGAGTACATTGTTGCTGGTTCTTGCTGTGCTCAACTGCTATGGATGAAGCAAACACTCAAGGACTACGGCGTCAACGTGAAGAATGTGCCTCTCCTCTGTGACAATGAGAGTGCCATCAAGATTGCTCACAACCCAGTTCAGCACTCGAAGACAAAGCACATTCAGATTCGTCATCATTTTCTTTGTGATCATGTGTTGAAGGGCGACATTTCTATTGAGCATGTGAAGACTGAAGAACAGCTAGCTGATATCTTCACCAAGCCCTTGGATGAGAAGAGATTTAGCAAGTTGCGGTGTGAGCTAAATATCTTAGAGTCTTTGAATGTACTATGAAAAGGCACTCATCCTAACATTTATGCAAAATTGATGACTTAGATGTGCAACACATGAAGAAACGTTTTTCTTCAATCAATGAAGAATGACACTCTAAGTGTGAAGAAATTAATGAAGAATTTGATTCTCAGAACCCTACGACAATTGTACGCGGTGTCTGAAATCATCATTCTTATACGGTGGGTCACGCCACCACAAAAGTTGAAAATCTTCAATTTGAGTTTTTCCTCAACTTTTGAAATTCCTCAGTTGTTGAAATTCTTCAACTTGCAAAATCTTCACTCATTGCCTATATATATATATATATATATATATATATATATATATATATATATATATATATATATATATATATATATATATATATATATATATATAAGTTTATGTCCTCTACAGCATTCACTTATAGCTATTTCTTCAAGTTGGTTTTTCTGCTAAGTGAATGTGATCGGACCCTTCCCCCTCTATGCTATACTCAATCTAATCTGTTCACAAATTCTTCATGTGCGTTCTATTTGAAACTTGTTCAAAATCTTCACTGTGTCCTTGTCAGCTGAAGAAATTGCGAACGGAACGTTAAGACAGATCTTATCCAAACTTTCGGTTTTGCCGCTCAAACCGTTCCGCATCCCACGATGCATTATTTTACTCACCCACGATCCTACACGATCTCCACTACACAGTACGTGGGTGACACATGTCGAGAGAAGGAGAATGGTCAGGGGCACGTTCGTCCTAAATCTTCGGGCGAACAGTTTTTTCACTGCCTCTATAAATACCCCTCTCCCCTTCCTCTCTTCTTTTACTCCGCTCGATCTCTCTCTCCCGCTCGAGCTTCTCAAACCCTAGCGCCGCCGCTACTCCATCGTCGCCGGTGAGGAAGAGCTTCACTGCCTTGACCTCGTCGCTGTCGTACTTGCGCCGACCGCGGAAATCTTCACCTCCGCCGCCGTCGTAGACGTCTTCCTCCGCCAAGTTAGGGCGTGGAAGATCTACATTGACGAACCTCACTGTTTCATCTCACTATTCGTCGTGTTCTTCGTTCAGGGTAATTAAAAGTTACTTTTACTACCCTCTTTGATTCGAAATTTTTCTACAAAATCTTCAAAGGTGTTTTATTCTTCAAATCCTCACACACAAAACACCTCACATGTTATATGTTCTTGATTCATTTCCCTAAGCATCATTTTCTTCAAGATTCCTCAATTGTGTGGATCTTCGATCTATACAACTCTGGAACCTGAGATATAGCGCGCTTAGTGAAATTCTTCAAGACACATCTGGTCAAATTCCTCAAACTTGTTTTTTTAAAAAACCCTCTGAGAACGCATATGACCTCTCCAAATTCCTCGCAACTATACTCTGTTCACAGGTACACATGTCCGCTGCTGAATCATTAGGTTCTCATCAACTTAACTCGTTTGCAGTGTTCCTCGAAGAAAAACTGCATACTTCTTCAGAGAATTCAATTGTTCAAATTCCTCAACTAAAGAATATGGATGACGGTAAAAGGCCTCAGAAAGGAGGAAAGAAGCCTGAGGTCATGACTGCTTTTGAAATCCCTGAGGGCATCTATAAAGATTACTGCACGCCTAATGAAGCCATGTTTGGCAAAGAAGATAAAAATCAGCGCAAGGTGCGCATTCAGAGGATTGAACGGAGATGGGCACGTGAATGGAGGGAGTACAGGTATGTCACTCCAAAGTACATGAAGAAATTTGCTCTCAACCCTCCATGCCCAAGACTTCCACTAGCACCTGGCCAAGTGGCTGATCCCACTAGCGTCAAATGCGGTGAGGATTTTCCTGAAGAATGGGCCAAGCGCCAAGCCAAATTGGCAAGACAAGCCAAAGAAGCAGTGAGGAAATTCAATGAAGATTCTGCTGCTGCTGCTGCCACAGAGGCCTCTGTCAAGCCGAGGAAATCGATGCTCAAGAAGCCCGCTCACAAGCCAAGTGCTTCCTCAGCTGCGCCCTCACGGCCCGAAACTTCAAAATCTTCAAGGCAAATTCCTCAAGCTGTCCCTGCTCCTCCAAAATCCTCAGCACCTCCTCCAAAGTCCTCAGCAGTTCCGCCAAAGTCCTTAGCACCTGCGCATCTTGCCACGTGTCAAAGGACTGTAGGCGTCTCTATTGCCTCTGGTGTCTCAGCAAGTTCCTCAGCTGCACCAAGTTCCTCAGCTGGACCCTCTCCGCTGAAGAAAAAGGCAACTGCTGGACGCGGTTCTCGCCCAAGTCCTCAGAAGAAGCAGGTAGTCTTCAATGTACCATCTGACGAAGATGAAGCTGATGAAGAAGAACTTGCAGAAATCATCAGGGACCGACAAGAAAGGGCCGCTAGAGCCAAAGGCACACCTGTGCCGGTGCTGTTGGATCCAAGGGCGATCCTCGATTACATTGATCTCTGGCATAAGGATCCCAACACACCTATGCCTTACTTCAAGCTGACACCTGGCCAAAGTCACATGCTGACTCACTTCATCCAAGAGGAGAAGTGGAAATATGATAGGGCCAGAGAGATCAAGAAATCGCAGTACAGAAAAGAGAAACTGCTAAAGAAAAACGTTGTCAAGATGACAACTGAAGAACTTATCAAGATGCAGGCTGAAATCAAAGCCCTCAGCGACAAATTTGACTCCTACTATGCTGATTGGAAGGGAGCCAAAGTCAGATTTGTGAAACTGACTGAAAATTTCACCAATGTTGCAGCCCCATCGCAACAAGAAATTCCTCAAGCAGAACCTTCAGCACAGCCCACTGAAGAACACGCCAGCACCGCTGATGACTTTCCGGCTACTGAAGGAAATGCTAGTTCCAGGGCTGATGACTCAATTCCAGCTACTGAAGAAATTACCAGGGCATCCACTAGTGGTGCGCCTGAAGAAACTGAACAAGTTAGGGCAACTGCATCAGTTGCGCCAGAGGAAACTCAACCAGATTCCTCAGCTCCACCTGTGCCTACACCAACTCCTATCCTTCCATCTGCATCAGATGTGAAGAAGACCAAGGCTGCAGAGCGAGCTGTAGTGAAGAAAAGGAAAGCATCAAAAGCTTCAGAATCTTCAGTTCCAAAGAAGATGAAGCCCATGACCAGCTCATTCGAAAATCCCATTGATGTTGTTCCGATCTCCACCATGCCATCAAAGGACCTTGTTCCTTTTGATGAAGAGTATGTGATCCCAAGCGGATCTGATGGAGAAACTCAATCTGCTGCTTCGTCAGAGCAGATTGATGAAGAAATTGAAGTGGATGCAATCCCTTCAACTCCAGTTGTCTCATCACCAATGCCTTAGTTTACTACTGAAGAGGCTGGTGTTGAAGAACTTGATGATGAAGATGTGGACATTGGAAGCACAACTCCAGTGATGAATGACGACTTTTGGGAAAGTTAGCATCCCAATTCTCCACTCTTCACCCCACTGCAGCAAATCCCTCACTCTCCTGCACCAACAGTTCAATTGGGCTCTGAAGAAATTCATCCCACTACATCTGTGCATGAAGAAATTCCAGCCACTAGCGCTGAAGAAACTGCTGCTGCTGATGAAAAGGTGACTGCACCTGAGGAAGAACCTGAAATTCTTCAGCCTGAAGAACCTGAGATCGTGATTCCTGAGGTGGTGATGCAACTCACTGACACTCCTCTGCCTAAGCCAAAGGATCCGTTCTCACGGAAGCAAAAGTTCAAGGCTGAAGACTTCTTTGGCGAGCACGTGTTCTTCACCGAGTATAATCCATATGACTCTGCTCGCATAAGGAAGAGGCGTTTCTGGACTGCAAGTCAAGCCAACTTCTATTCCTCAGTGTTTTTCAACAAAGACAAAGTCTTCGACCATGCACATATTCCTCACATGGATATGGAGTCCATGTCGTGCTTCACGCCAGTCCTCAGTGTTCTTCACGACGCTGGTCTGCTCAATTTTTGCACTGACATATGCGATTGGAATGAAGAACTCATTCTTCAGTTCTACACAACGCTGCACATCACTGGTAACTCTGAATATGTGAACTCATGGGTTCTGGACTGGATGACTGAGAACACACATTACAAGGCATCAGCATCTGAATTGCTTCGTGCCCTTCCTCTGAGTCCACCCCTTGAAGATGCACGTTGTGTGTTACAACGAACCTGAGCTTTCGAATCACTATATGCAAGTGCTGATGAAGCCTTTGAAGCCAGGGCAGGCTTCTCAAACCAAATTCCTCGTCAAGGAATTGCTGTATGTGCCTCGGACTGTCTATCACATTCTGACAAAGACAATGCGTCCTATCAAAGGCCACGACTCTAATGATGAAGAAGTCGTTGGCATCATGAAGAATATGCTTTTCAACATCATTCATGGCGTTCCCGTCAACTTCCATGATTTCTTCATGAGGACTCTGGCCAACATTGTTATGTCACCATTTGAGCTGAAGCCTTATGCGCCATGGATTATGAGATTCGTCAGGACAAGGTCTTCACTCAATTACAAAGTTGAAACTCTGAACCACTGCAGCTACTTGCCTCCTATTGAAGTCCTCAAAAGGACATTTTCCTCAGCTGAAGAAAAGGGCAAGGCTACTGCTATGATAGATGAAGGCATTCGTCCATTGGATGGTCAATTTCGCAAGGCTGCATCTTATTCCACCAGTGATGACTCTGCCACCCATGACACTGCCGCCAACAATGCCAAGCCAAATCCTCAAGCCACAGCACCCAGGGTGATGACTGATCATGAGTTACTCCTCAGTCTTCATCAGAAGGTTGATCGCAATCACAAATGGGTCAAGCGTCAGTTTGGTTCAATTCTTCACAACATGACTTCAACACACAATGCAGTGAAGAAAAACCACTACTACCTTCATGAAACCCTCAACCGCACCTGGGCTGTTCTATCTCAAGTCTACAACGCTGATGATCTGAAGAAAATGGGTCTCAACGAAGAATTTGCCTGGTCTGCACCTCCTCCGAAGAAATACAAGAAGCTCCCAGTTCCTTCTTTGGTGGCCGGCTCCTATTCTTCATCGCGTGACACTGATGAACATGAAGACTTGGACGACACTGCGGCAGGCCCTACTTCAACGACCGACCCCAACAACGCTGGCGCTCCTTCATCAACTTGATTATCTTCAGGGGCGTTAGTCCTCATTTTCGATCCTTTTGGTCATTCGATGACAAAGGGGGAGAAATCTGAGTTAGTCTTCAAGCAGGTCTATAATAAAGGGCATTTTTTCTGCTAAGTTACAACTCTCGTTCTTCCGAAACTTTTATTGGGTCGAGTTGTAATCTTAAACCCGATGGTGCTCTGATACTTTTGATGCACTATGCTCTGATTTGATACACTATTCTGCATGCTTATTCCTCACTAATATTATTGGACGCATGCTGAACTACATCAGGCACCATATTTCATCATGCATTTCAAATTCTTCATATTATATATCAAATGCGTGTATGAATTACAAGATATAGGGGGAAATCTCCATGATTCATCTCTTAAAGTGTGCATTGCTTCAAAAGCAAATTCCTCACTATGCACAACTTCAGGGGAAGTTCTTCTATATCTTGCAATCAAATTCCTCAATATCAGTATTTACACTTCATATATTTATCCCCGTTGCAAACTTAACCTATGTTGTCATCAATCACCAAAAAGGGGGAGATTGTAAGTGCATCTAGTGCCCCTTAGTGATTTTGGTGTATTGAAGACTTATAGGGTAAGTATCTAATGTGTTTTTGAGTGTACACAGGTCTATAAGTATCTAATACCGCTGCGGTGTCCCCGCGTCCGACACGCGGACCGCGCCTGACACACGGACCCACCAAACCGCGCTGGATCCACGCCACAGCGGCGCCTCCGTCTCTGACGGGTGGGCCGCGCCCGACACGCGGGCCACTTCGGGCGGTATGAGGTACGCTGCCCAACCCGTGGCGTACAAGTGGCGGAAACCTGCGCAAGCCAGGGAGGGTGCGGACCATGGAGCTGGTCCCACCACGATCGAATCGACCGGCGTCAGATTCCGTGTCGCTGAGCCCCGCGGGACGGGATCTTCTACGCCGACTCCAGGCGCAACGCTTCAGCCTTCAACCACAGAAGATCCGGTCGCTGTTGTGCGGCCTGACACGGCTGCTGGGAGATCCACCTCGGGATCGGTTGTAGGATCTGTTGCTAATGCAATGGATCAGTCGGCTGGATCTTCTGTGGCAGGAGATCTCGCTGCTCCACCATCTCGACGCACACGGCTACAACAAGGGGTAACTTAGCCCGTAAATTATAAACACATGACAAAATATGGTTTTGTTTGTTCTACAGGAGAGCCAGATGAACCAAATAACCTTGAAGTAGCACTTCGTGATGACAAGTGGAAAAATGCAATGAATAAAGAATACATGGCACTAAAGAAAAATAAGACATGGCACTTGGTTCCTCCACAGCAAGGTAAAAACTTGATTGATTGCAAGTGGGTTTTCAGAATTAAGAGAAAATCTGATGGAACCATTGACCGTTATAAGGCTATACTAGTTGCAAAGGGGTTTAAACAGCTATATGGTATAGATTATGAGGACACCTTCAGTCCTGTGGTAAAAGCTGCAACCATTCGCCTTGTCTTGTCTATTGCTGTTTCCAGAGGATGGAGTCTCAGACAGCTTGACGTTCAGAATGCGTTCCTTCACGGCATTCTGTAAGAGGAAGTGTATATGAAGCAACCTCCTGGGTTTGAGAGTAAGAGTACTCCCTCCTATGTGTGCAAAATTGATAAAGCTCTATATGGTTTAAAACAAGCCCCGAGAGCACGGTACTCTCGCCTTTGTCACAAGATGCAAGCACTTGGCTTTGTTCCTTCTAAGTCAGATACATCGTTGTTCATTTACAACCGATCCAACACATGCACATTTGTTCTTATATATGTTGATGATATAATTTTGACTAGCTCATCTGATGAAGCAATTAGAGGGCTCTTAAAGGATTTGAGTACAGATTTTGCATTGAAGGATCTTGGAGACTTACATTTTTTCTTGGGATTGAGGTAAAGAAGCACCAAAATGGACTTCATCTCTCTCAAAAAAAGTATGCTACTGATCTGGTTAGGAAAGCAGGATTACAAGGTTGTAAACCCTCACTTACTCCATTATCCAGCTCAGAAAGATTGTCTCTTACAGAAGGTGAACTACTGAGTCAAGAAGATAGCACCAAGTACAAAAGTCTAGTAGGAGCACTTCAGTACTTAACTCTTACTAGGCCTGATATTTCATTTGCTGTTAACAAAGTCTGCCAGTTTCTGCATGCACCTAGCTACCAATGTTCACTTGACAGCTGCCAAGCGCATAGTCAGATATGTTAAACATACTTTAAATATAGGCCTGAACTTCAGCAAGTCATCTTCCACTCTTGTTAGTGCCTTTTCTGACTCTGATTGGGCAGGTTGCCTGGATGACAGGCGCTCAACAGGTGGTTTTGTAGTGTTCTTTGGTCCTAACCTGATATCATGGTGTGCACGCAAACAGGCAACTGTCTCCAGGTCAAGTACTGAGGCAGAGTACAAAGCATTGGAAAATGCTACAGCTAAAATCATATGGGTTCAATCCATGCTAAAAGAGCTTGGTGTGAAAAGCAAACAAGCTCCATGCATGCTTATGGTGTGACAACCTTGGAGCTACCTATCTCTCTGCAAATCCTGTGTTTCATGCCAGGACTAGGCATATAGAAATTGATTTTCATTTTGTCAGAGAGAGAGTTGCCCAAAAGCAACTTGATATTCGGTTTGTACACTCAAAAGATCAGATTGCAGATGGTTTCACAAAGCCTCTGCCCACAAGGAGTTTTGAAGACTTCAAGCATAATCTCAACATGATGAAGTTGTGATTAAGGGAGGGTGTTAAACAGGTTGTTCAGGTATAGGAGATCGACATATACAGAGATATCTCCACGGTCGTTGGTCGTTGGACAGATGGATAGCTAGGCACATATATCTTCTGTTTATCTTCTGTTGTAACTAGCTAGTCCCTTATCTCTTGTATTTCTTCCTTCCCAAGTTGTAATCTCCAACCAACTCCTGTATGCGTTGTCAGGTTCGCACCCTGCCTATATAACACGCAACACGTCGCCCTAGATCGGGTAAGACGTTTCCAGCTATCGCACATATCCATCCATTTTGCAGTAGATTGTTCTCTCACGTATTTGAGTGGCCAGCCACCATTGGGAGCCTGAAATAGCGCTAATTGAGCGCTTCATTACCGATACCAACAGCCTCTTCCAAGCAAACCATAGCATGCTCACCACCCCTTCCCATTGCGTTAACCTTTTTGTTTTTTCGAGAAAAATTCCGATCTATTCATCTTCAATCATGGCAGTACAACGAATACTAGAAATAATAAAAATCACATCCAGATCCATAGACAACATAGCGACGACTACCAGCACTGAAGCGAGCCAAAGGCGCGCCGCCATCATCGCCCCTTCATCGCTAGAGTCGGGCACAACTTATTGTAGTAGACAGTCGGGAGGTCGTCGTGCTAAGGCCGCATAGGATCAGCACACCAGAACAAGAACCGTCGCAGATGAAGAATTACATAGATCAGAAAGATCCAATCAGAAGACACACAAACGTAGACGAAAAACGACGAGATACGAGAAAATTCATCAAAAATAGATCCGCCGGAGACACACCTCCACATGCCCACCAACGATGCTAGACGCACCGCAAGAACTGGGGCTAGGCGGGGAGACCTTTATTCCATCTTCAGGGAATCGCAGCCGTCTAGTTTTTCTGAGCAAGACACAAACCCTAACAAAACTGAAAGAAACGACTAAAAAAGGAGCCTTCCCGCCGGCCCTTGCCGAGATCCACCGCGCCACCATGGCACTAGGGCCACACGAGAGGAGGCGGACCTGCAGCGGCGTCGGCGAGAGGCAGAAACCCTAGTTTCTTTATGGAGAAGGAGGAGGCGGCGGCTTTTGTTGCGTTAACCTTTTGGCCTGATGCTTCCTCGTAGATACCCAGAATAGTATGAATAGTATGTAGCTCCACCATGGTATCCTCAGTGGAATAATAGTCATCTGGAAAAAAATACCCTCCAAAATCTCTTTGACCTCCTTGCAAACAACATGCTTGATCAATCATCTATGTCTTTGCTAAAACAAGGCCGACAAATCGTCCGGGCCAGGCGCTTTCATGGGACCCATTTGGAAGAGGGCTCGCTCAATCTCCTCATCCGTCCGAGCTGCTGTCAGCTTGGAATTCATGTCTTCGGTGATGGTAGCCTAGACATATTGTAGGATGGCTTTGACAGTAGAAGATCTGCATCAGCCCTGCAAGAAAAGACATATAAACAACGAAATTTTGTCCGCGGACAGTACCACATCATAGGTAATGCACAAGAATCATAACAAGTTCAATATTCTTCATCAAATTAACTAAAGCATCATAACAAGTCTAAAGTTCTTCATCAAACTAACTAAAGCATCATTACAAGTCTCAGATAGTCACTAAAACCTCAATGTGACCCATTTGTGTTACATGGACCACACAAGCATCAACCTAATAAATATCACAAGTAGGACAAAGAGATACTGCATCCACTTCCACCCGGTCTGATTTCTCCCTACTTGAGGAAATACATGCAGTAAGCATGCTCTACCTCCTCTCTAGTATCATACCCTAACAATTGACTTGCTCATGTGGCATGCTTTCCATGAATCATAGACTCCTGGATGTCTACCTGAGTTTGCCACATGCCACCTCATCTACGGAAGGGAGAATAACAAAATTTCAACACATAACAAAGCATTAGAAAAACGCATGCATGAGAGCATCTTCAACAGGCGCCGAACGTGCCGCGCGCAAAAAACTGCTTTGCCGCGCGCGCATCGCCTGGTTTGGCGCGGCGCGCAGCGCTGGCTCCAGCAGCCGCGCTAAAATGCAACGCGCGCCCCGCTCCAGCAGCGCGCAAAAAATGCAGCGCACGACTCGCCGGGGCATTGCATATATGGCATTTTGAACACAAAATGAAGTTGAAACATTCAAAATGCAATGAACATGACATATAAAATTTCACACAAACAAGTTGATGAAGAAAAGTTCATGCCCACAAGTTCAAAATTATGCCCACAAGTTCATCCAACCAAGTTCAAAATGCAAATCAAGTTCAATACACAAATGAAAGACACATCATTCCTCATCCTCGTCTTCGTCCTCGTCCTCATCTTCAGAAGACGAATCTTCCGCCTCCGAAGATGAATCTTCCTCCCTCTCCTCATCATGCACCGCATCACGTGAAGCTCCGAAGGTGTTGGCAAGATCTTCAATGGCATCTTCATGGGAATGTGTGCGAGGAGGCACATCGAAAGACATTCCTCCCATGGCGGCCGGAGGTGCACCCATGCCTCCCATGAGAGAAGCAAAACTCATGCCTCCCATGGTGGCCATAGCGTCGGGGGTGCTCCAAAGCCAGCCATGACTCCCATTGCACCGCCCACGGTACCTCCGAGGCCACCCATGCCACCCATGGCGCCGATGCCACCGCCACCCATGGCGCCGAGTCCACCGCCACCCATTGCGCCGAGGCCACCGCCACCCATTGCACGAACCATGGCTCTTTTTTGGATCAAGACTTCTTCACGGGCAAGATTAACATACTCCACCCATTGCGCCGAGGCCACCGCCACCCATTGCACGAACCATGGCTCTTTTTTGGATCAAGACTTCTTCACGGGCAAGATTGACATACTCCTTTTGCGCCACATTGAGGTTAGATGTGTCCAAGAAGAACAAGTGCTTCTCCCATTCCAACAATCTTGTTCACTCCTCATTGCTCACCTTCCTCTCCTCAAAAGCCACCTTCCTCTCCTCGGCCGCCACCCTCCTCTCCTCGGCCACGGCATCTTGGTTCCTTGCCATTTTCCTCACCTCGTTGGCTTCTTTTCTTTCCTTCACAATAGCTTCCATAGCATTTTTGAGCTCATCATCTCCTTTCCTCTTCTTCTTTTCGGTTTTGTCTTTCTTGCACCCGTCCGGTCGCTTTGGCTTCGAGTATGAAACCGAGTTGGGTGTGGGGCTTCTCTTGCCGTCATCACTTGATGCATTATCCTCCTCATCATCATCATCCAACTTAATTGTTCGCTTGCGTTTGTTGCTCAAATGCAAATCATCCAAATCTTCACGCTTCTTCCATTTCTCATCATCCTTCAACACGTTATAGCAATGGGGCAAGGTAATGACCCTTCCTTTCTTGATCTTCCCCTTCTTGGTTGTCCTCTCCTCTTCTTTGAAAAAGTTTTGCGCAATGTTGTACTACATGAAAACAAAGCAAGTTAGCACCAGCAACAAGTATGATGAACATGTATGAATTGCCACTTACTCTATCATCCTGATTTGTGCCACTTGGGTCCAACTTGTCAACCGCCTTTTGACAGGCCGCCCACCTTTGACAATCCGAGTTGATGGTCAACCATCGGGACCGTAGTGATCTCTCGGAGCGGTCAATTCCACTCAAGTTGTGAACATCAAAGTGTTCTTTCATCCGCCCCCAATAAGCATCTCTACTTTGATCACCTCCAACGGATGGATCCCTCGACACTTGCAACCAAGTATTGCATAGTAAGATGTCATCGACGTTGGTGTAATTGCCCGTTCTTCCTTTCGGTACGTCGACAATGCCCTCACCCTCCTCGTCCACCTCAAACTCATGGTCTTCGAAGTGCATGTCATTGGTTTGAGACCAATGCGAATTGTTCGAGCCAATACCCATCATTGACATGTATGCATCATCATTGAGATTACAAAGTTTTTTGAACAATGCAAATAAGCTATCTATATGTGAATGCATTGAAAAAATAACAAAAAATGATAAGTTAGAATTTTTTTACCTTGGAGGCATTTCCCCGAACATGTTGTGTGCGTCGGCCTCCGGCCAACGAGTGAGCTCGCCGGCGCTTCGTAGCCGCCGCGCCCGTCGCACACCCTGCAAGCTTCTTCCTCCTCGCCTTGGAGGTGTCGGAGCCGTCCGCCGCCTTGTTTTTCTTAGCCGATGTCTTGCCCTTCTTTGGCCGCACCGCATTGGGGAGCTTTGATGAGGAGGGGGCGGCGGCTCGGGCCGGCGCCGGAGCGAAGCCAGCCACCGCCGAGGTCATCCGCGGCGGCATGAAGAGGCCGCGTGCGAGGCCGATGGTCGGAGGAGCTCCGGCGGAGGCGAGGCCAACGCCACCCGGGCTAGGGTTTGCGGCGGCGGCGGAGGGGTCGTGGCTATAGAATGGGGTGAGCGGGGTGCCGGCGCGTGAATCCATGGGGTGCGGGTCGCCGGCGCTGGCGCGCGCGGGGCGTAGGAGGTGGAGAAGATAGAGTGCAGCACGAGCGCTCGAGTGTGCTGCGCGCGGAAGCGGGCACCCCAAATACACCACGCGAGATAGCTATTCCGACCGCGCGCTCAACTCCTTATACCGTGCGCGCGGTTATTGCGCGCCCGCTGGAGCCACCCGCCAGGTTGCGCGCGCGCTAAACTGGGTAAATTTGCGGCGTGGCGCTTGTTTAGCGCGCCTATTGGAGATGCTCTGAAGACATATATAAGCAATATAAGGCTTCATGATTCATATACCAAAAGCATCAGAAGTTTTCATCTGAGTCCACATCATCATCTACATAAGTACAACATCCCAACATCATCGTCAAGCTATCAAACACACTACTACAAGAATGGAGCTCTACTCCGAGGCATAGTCACTGAAGACGGTGATTGTGGAGTCCGAGGAGGTGGGCATATCCCCCACATTGGAGGAGCAAGCATCGTCTAGAATGATGCTGAGTGGCGGGCGAACGCTCTCCTTATGTGGTGGGCCCTCGGTCTCCTTAGTAGGTGGATTCTTCTTGGACAGATCCTGAAAATGCTTTAGTAGGATGAGCTGGGGGTGCACCTTAACGAGCTCATCCACATAGTCCTCACTGGGGTGCTCCTTCTTGACCGCGAAGTTGACCCTACCAGAAGTTGGGTCATCGTAGGAAGCCATAATCGCGAGATCAATCTGTGTTATCACCTTTTCAACACATGATGAAAAAATAATATAAGAATCATACATCAAAGAGTACTTCTATTCTATTCATCATCTGGTACCAAGGTATCACACGATGAACTCGCCCAGATCGACCATTAACGTCAAAAGTCGATCACAACTCTCATCTCTTAGGTGGACTTTGCCGAGGACTTGACGTCTACTCCAAGGCCTGCGTTGGCCACCGGCGTGTATCCCTAGATTGGCAACCGACCATGTGTAACCCTAGGTAACCCCAGTGTCTATAAAAACTGAGGGGTTTAGTTCGTAGATATCACGGTCACAATTACTACCCTCTAGCCTTGAGGTTAGAGCACAACTTATGATTTCGAGGTAGATCAAGATTGTACATGGTAAATAATCATCAATACAATAAAGCAAGATGAATTATCGATATAAAAAGCATATCATTTTCAAACACTTCTTCTGATATGAACCGAATTACCGATCGATATGGCCAATATCTAGCCTGATATGGATATAGAAAGATATGTAGATGACAATAGTTCTTTGTTACAGAATAGTGAAATGAGATTATGCATTTACAACTTCATCATATATTATCGAAGCCATGCACAATGTTTCGTACAAATGCATTATATCGTATTGTTTTGTATCATAGAGTAAGGATTTTGTGAATCTTGCCTTAATAGTTTCTTAATCAACACGTTAATAAACTAGGAATCTAAATGTGTTATGTTGAGGCATTGACATCATACATTTTGTTTTACTAAAAATACATGTTTTGAACAAGAATAATGAAAAACTAGACATGTTTTCTCCGATATATCTACATATGGTCTGATATATCACCCGATATCCGACATTCGATATGTCGAAGCCAAACCTATATGAACCAAATATACAATATTTTGAAGCTTGCCTTCGTCTCTTGTTTACCCATAGATACAAGATCCACAGCTCGGGACCCCCTACCCGAGGTCTGCCGGTTTTAGTGCCGGCACTGTTGCTACAAATACCATCTAGAAGTGTTGGATGTTGAGGGAGTCCTGGATTAGGGGGTGTCCGGGTAGCCGGACTATACCATCAGCCGGACTCCTGGACTATGAAGATACAAGATTGAAGACTTCGTCCCGTGTCCGGAAAGGACTTTCCTTGGCGTGGAAGGCAAGCTAGGCGATGCAGATATTCAGATCTCCTACCATTGTAACCGACTTTGTGTAACCCTAACCCTATCTGGTGTCTATATAAACCAGAGGGTTTTAGTCCGTAGGACAACAACTCCAACATACAACAATCATACCATAGGCTAGCTTCTAGGGTTTAGCCTCCTTGATCTCGTGGTAGATCTACTCTTGTACTACCCATATCATCAATATTAATCAAGCAGGGCGTAGGGTTTTACCTCCATCGAGAGGGCCCGAACCTGGGTAAAACTTCGTGTCCCTTGTCTCCTGTTACCATCCGCCTAGACGCACAGTTCGGGACCCCCTACCCGAGATCCGCTGGTTTTGACACCGACATTGGTGCTTTCATTGAGAGTTCCTCTGTGTCGTCACTTTTAGGCCCGATGGCTCCTTTGATCATCAACGACGACGCGGTCCAGGGTGAGACTTTTCCCCCCGGACAGATCTTCGTCTTCGGCGGCTTCGCACTGCGGGCCAATTCGTTTGGCCGCCTGGAGCAGATCGAAAGCTACGCCCCTGGCCATCAGGTCAGGTTTGGAAGTTTGAACCACACGGCTGACATCCGCGAGGACTTGATCTTCAACGGATTCGAGCCATAGCCAAGCGCGCCGCACTGTCTCGATGGGCATGATCTAGCTCTGCCGCCGAACAGTGTCCTGGAGGCCGCACGCGCGTCGGTTCTGACCCTTAATTCAGAGCCTGCGGTGCCGATCGAGGATGAGCGGTTGGACGCCACCTCAGGGGCTGCGATCTCAAAGGAGATCAAGCCGAACACTAGCCCCGCTCTCTGCGTGACCCGTGACTCCGAGGATCCGGATTCCTCTCCGGACTCCGAACCTCCCGCGCCCCTGCCGATCGAATCCGATTGGGCGCCGATCATGGAGCTCACCGCCGCGGACATCTTTCAGCACTCGCCCTTCGGCGACATCCTGAACTCACTAAAGTCTCTCTCTTTATCAGGAGAGCCCTGGCCGGACTATGGTCAGCAAGGATGGGATACGGACGATGAAGAAATTCAAAACCCACCCACCACCCATTAGGTAGCCACCGTCGATAATTTAAACGACGTGCTCAACTTCGACTCCGAAGACATCGACGGTATGGACGATGATGCAGGAGACACTGATGAACCAACGCCTATAGGGCATTGGATAGCCACCTCATCTCATGATGTGTACATGGTGGATACCCCTAAAGGTAGCGACCTCGAGGAAAACAGGGATGGAACGAAGGATCAATCCCTCGAAAAACAATCAAAGTGTCAGCGCAAACGCCGACCCAAGCCCCGCCTCAATACAGACCCAGCCATAGAGCAGGATGAGCCAGCAGGCGACGAGCATGCCCTAGAGCAGCCGTCCGAACAGGGCAGCCCGGATGAAGAAGCCGAACATCCCTCCCCTGGCGAAAAGGGCATTCCGGATGACCTTACGCCGGATAAACCCACGGAGAAGAAGAACCCCCACAAGAGGCTCATTGCAACTGCACGCAGCCTGAAAAAGCAGAAGCGGAAGCTCAAAACTGCAGAAGATGCACTTAGGATCAGATGGAGTAAAGTAATCAATGCCGCAGACAAATACGGCGATAGTCGCCGCACTAAAAGCTATCCGAAGCGAAAGCTACTGCCTCGCACTCAAAAAGTAAGAAAGCCAAACGGTCTGATAGACGACCGCATAGCCAGCATAAAGCGGCAAACGGCGCCGCACTCAAGCCGGCACGCGACCCACTTACGGATTCGCATCACAAAGATGGCCCTGCCAGGTCCATTTATGGGCCAAGAAAGCAAGCTCTCGTGAGCAATTCAATAAAGCCATTATCAGAATCCGGCACACCCAAATACAGGGGCGCCGCACATCCCCTATGTTCTACCGATGAGGTCCTGGATTATGAATTTCCAGCGGGATTCAAACCCGTAAACATAGAGGCATATGATGGAACAACAGACCCTGGAGTCTGGATAGAGGATTACATCCTCCACATACATATGGCTAGAGGAGATGATCTCCACGCCATCAAATATTTACCCCTCAAGCTTAAAGGACTAGCCCGGCATTGGCTTAAAAGCCTTCCTGAAAACACAATTGGAAGTTGGGAAGATCTCGAGGACGCTTTCCGAGCAAATTTTCAAGGGACTTATGTCCGTCCTCCGGATGCAGACGACCTCAGTCACATAACACAACAGCCCGGAGAGTCAGCTCGGTAGTTCTGGAACAGATTTCTTACTAAAAAGAATCAGATAGTCGACTGTCCGGACGCCGAAGCCCTAGCAGCTTTCAGGCACAATGTCCGAGACGAGTGGCTCGCCAGACACCTCGGCCAAGAAAAGCCAAGAACAATGGCCGCATTAACAAGCCTCATGACCCGCTTTTGCGCAGGAGAGGACAGCTGGTTGGCAAGATGTAGCACCAGCGACCCAAGTACATCTGAAACCAGGGATGGAAACGGAAATCCGCGACGCAACAAGGAACGTCGCCGGACTAAGGAAAACAGTCCAAAGAGCACGGCAGTCAACGTCGGATTCAAAGGCTCACGGCAGAATCAGAAAAAGCCGCCCCTCCAGGATAACAGAGATGATTTATCCAACCTAAACAAAATCCTGGACAGGATATGTCAAATACACAGTACTCCAGGGAGGCCTGCTAACCATACCCATAGAGATTGTTGGGTTTTCAAACAATCCGGCAGACTCAATGCCGAACACAAGGGGCCCGACACACCAAGCGAAGACGAGGACGAACCCCAAAAGCAGAGCACCAGGAAACAGAAGAATTTCCCACAAGAAGCAACAAAAAAACCTACTTCACATAACAAAATGTGCGGCGCCCATAAAGGTACGCACCACACGACCTATCCCAAAAGGGTCCCGCCACTGGCTGTCAAAACCAATCATCTGGATTATTCTAGAAGTACCAGGAACGCAGGCTGGACTGCCTTGGTACTTGATCCAATAATTGGCGGGCTCCAGTTCTCAAATGTCCTAATGGACGGCGGCAGTGGACTAAACCTGATATATCAGGACACAATCCGTCACATGGGGATAAACCCAACAAGAATCCGCCACATCAAACCTCCTTTCAAGGGGTAGCGCCCGGTCCAGACACCCATTGCATGGGTTTTATCCGGCTTGAGGTTATATTAGGCTCTACCGATAACTCCCGCTGCGAAAGGCTAACCTTCCAAATCGTCCCATTCTCAAGTCGCTATCAAGCACTACTCGGCCGTGAAGCTTTCGCCCGCTTTAACGCAATACCACATTATGCATCTCTCACGCTTAAGATGCCCGGTCCACGAGGCATCATCTCCTTGAAGGGGATGCAATGAGCGCTCCTCCCCCGAGCGGAGGATTGTTCGGCCGCTTTAACAGTCCCACAATACAGTGGCTTCACCAGCCAGAACATCCGAACAGGTCATTAAGACCACAGGCACGGATAGACGAGCCCGGCATGCCCTAGGGGCTCCGCATATATAAGAGACAATAAAGCTCAATTTTACATATTTTACTTTACATTTTTTTATTTAATACAATTTTTGTTCGGCATGAATTTTTGTTTATTTAATACAAATTTTCTTTCAACTTAGTTCCTCTCTTTTACAGATGAACACCGTGCTGCGCCCGTCCAGGATACGGCACAACAGAGACACAGGCGCAGACGTGCAGTAGGGACCCGTTCTAAGGATTCTTTTCAGATTAAGACCCTGCGTAAACCTTTTTTACTGTCTCTTGTTGCTACACGTCCCCTGGTTCTATAACCAACGAGGAGGCTGGCGTCTTGGCATGTGGCCACGTCAGAATTTCCGCGCGTACCTGGACACTAGGGGCTTATACCCAGGAGCATTACTTTGCCCGCTCTCATAAAGACCGAATACCTTAGGGAGTGTTCGGCGTCGCGAGTTTGGCCTTATATGCATCAGCTCCGAATCATGATTTTGGTCAATGTTGGTTTCCGCTCTATCGGCTAAGGCGGCACCAGGAGAACTACTGCGATTGTGCCCCAGTTCGGCCGGGCGAGCACCTCAGTAGAGAAAGCCGAAAACCGACTGTCATGATATAGCGTGAGACTGCTCAACCACTCGATGACTCTCCGGAATCTATAAGATTCCTCCGCATTAACGAAGGGCCGTTTCTCGGCCAGGCACACGCGCACCCCGAATTCGGGCGAGCGCAGTCGCCACCAAGGGCTATCTAAAGAGCCCCACTGTCAAGCTCCTATGGCTAAGTGAAAGTGTTAAAGCATTATAGTCCGGTTGCCTGGCTCGCTGCGCCATCACCTCCTTTGTAGGACCAAGACGTTGGATTAAGTGTGAAAAAGCGCCTTCTGCGAGCCCCCCCCCCCCCGCACTATGTGCGTGGGGGCTGAAGCCAACGACTGTCATCTTTCAAGATTATATATATATATATATATATATATATATATATATATATATATATATATATATATATATATATATATATATATATATTAAAACGGCCGCACAGGAGGTGTTCCACATACTTGAAGGCACAAGTATAAAAGCCTACTACAATTCATCAAAATACTGTTTTATAATTACATATGCTATCAGAACATAGCATCCTTAGAGCACTGCGTCTCTATTGCACGAGCGCCTTCAAGGACTTCCTGAAAATAGTGCTCGGAGGGTACTCAGCTTTTATCCGAATCTCGAGACGCAACAACGGTGGTCTCCATCTCCGCCCAATATGTCTTAACACGGGCAAGAGCCATCCGTGCGCCCTCTATGCATGCTGACCTCTTCATTGCATCGATACGGGGCACCGCATCAAGGAGTTGCTGCACCAAACCGAAATAACTCTTCGGCTCCGATCTCCCCGGCCACAAATGACCCATGACGAACTTCATGGCGAGTCCGGACAACCTATTCAGTTCGGCCCATTGAGCCAGACGATCGTCCACCGCCAGGGGACGCTCTGGATTGTGAAACTGCGACCAGAAAAGTTTTTCCACTTCACGATCTTCTTGATCTCGAAAGTGTTCGTTCGCATCAGCAGCACTCGCTGCCAAATCCAGATAGGTGTCCTCCACACTCCACATACGGTCCAGCAAAGAAAACTTCGGATCACAAAACTTCCTCCGCAGCATAAAGGGCTTTCCAGCCGCAATCTGTCCGGCCTGACGCAGCTCCTCATTCGCAGCTCTCAGCGCAGAGCGAGCGTCCTTAGCATCAGCAACTGCCTTCTCTAAGTCCGTCTGCCTCGCCCGGTCTTCTTTCTCAAGAAGCTCGCAATGATCAGCAGCGCTCTTTAACTTCACGGCCATCTCGGCCATCTCCTCCTTGCTTCGGCAGTGAGCAGCCTGTTCGGCTCTCAGCTCTTCAAGAGCCTTCTTGGCAGCCACATCCCTTTCTCTGGCTTGTTCCTTAGCCCGGGCAAGTTCCGCCCAAAGACTCTCCACGGCGGCCGCACCATCTGCGTCAAGCATATACATTATAATATATTAGCATAAAGCTCCCCTTACCAGGTGCCGCCCAAGGAATTACATACCTTGAGCCTCATCAAGCCGCTTGTTGACGAGCGTGATGTCGGCATCTGCCACGTCCAGTTGCCGCTTTAGTTCGGCAAAATCATCAGTTCGGCTCGATTCCGAACACTTCGCCACCTACATTTAAAGGCGAAAAGTTTAGACCTGGGGTTATGATCCTCTGCACGCTGTCACTTCTGACAACGCACAGAGTCTCAAGGGCTACTATCTATACAGGGCGCATCTTATTTATGCGCAACTGACAAAAGTGTACATTATCTAATATACCTCAAAGCCCGTCAGTAAACTTCTGGCGGCCTCGTGCAATCCGCTTTCCGCGGATGAAATCCTTTCAATCACCGTGACCATCAATGCTCGGTGCTCCTCTGAGATAGAAGCTCGCCCCAGCAGATTCTTTAGCTCCTTCGGCCGAGCACCAGACTGTGCCGGACTTGTCCTGTGGCCTCTTTCGGAGGCCGGACGCGGAGAACCTTGGGGGGCCACATAGCAATCTTTCGCCCCTGCCGGATTCGGGGAAACCCTCCGCGACGACACCTCAGGTTCGCCCGCCTCGCTAGGCGGTACGGCAAGGGGAGGCGTTCCGCTCTCCATCATCTCCGGAAGAAGATCCCCCGAAGACGAGCTCTGCTGAGAAGGGCTGAGGTTCGAACTACAAGGTAAAATTTCGGTTAACCTTCTCGGGTTTAAAGCAAGGATCCTTCTTTCAAAATATACAATCTTTCTCTACTTACGGCTCGCTGGAGGGCTGATTCCTTTGAGGGCATAGTTCGGCCGAGGAACCCCCGACATCAGACCCTCTGACGATGATTTTTTACCCCGCTTTGAGGCCATGGGCTCCGGGTCGTCAGAGGCGGCCCTATTCTTCCCCTTTGAAGAGGAATTATTGGTTCCTCCCTTCGGAACGGCCTCCTTTGAGGAGGTCGTAGTTCCATTGTCCTCTCCCTCACTTCCCTCCAGAGGCACAATCTTCAACATCCTGACTAGCACGGGATCTGGCCTGGTCTCAGGAAGAGGAGCCGGACACCTGATCAACTTTGCTTTCGCTATCCACTCCTGTTTAAAAAGGACAACTCTTTTAGGAGAGAATTTACGACAATTATATGGATAGCGAGTCTGGGCACAAGGTCACTTACTTGAGTATCCGTGCGATTGCAGCTTAAACCTGCGTCCTCGGTCAAATCCGGACACATTGCTTGTGATCCGAAGAATAATTTGTACATCTCCACGGGCGTTGCGCCCATAAAATGTTGGAGAGCTCGTGGTCCCTCCGGATTAAACTCCCATAAACTGAGGGGGCGACGTTTGCCGGGCAGGGTTCGGCGGATCAGCATGACTTGCGTCACTTTTGACCAGGCTGAGGTCTCTTTCCAAGAGATCCCTTATTCGGCCCTGCAACAAAGGTACGTCCTGCGATGGCCCCCAGTCTAGGCCTTTATTGACCCATGACCCTAGCTATTGTGGGGGACCCGAGCGAAAGGCAGGCGGCGCCACCCATTTGGTGCCCCTGGGAGCGGTGATATAGAACCACTCCCGTTGCCATAAGCCGAGCTCATCTTGAAAAGAGCCCTCGGGCCAGGGAGCGTCAGCATTCTTACTTATAACAGCGTCTCCGCACTTTGCGTGCCGTCCCTCGATCATCTTCGGCTCCACTTTAAAGGTCTTGATCCATAATCCGAAGTGAGGGGTAACACGGAGGAACGCTTCACACATGACGATGAAAGAAGAAATATGGAGGATGGACTCCGGGGCTAAGTCGTGAAATTCCAAGCCATAATAGAACAGCAGCCCCCTCACAAAGGGATCTATTGGGAAGCCTAACCCTCGAAGGAAGTGAGATTTGAACACCACGCTCTCACCGGGCTGGGGGCTGGGAACCGCCTGCCCTTGAGCAGGCAACCTATGCGGAATTTCACCGGTCAAGAACTTAGCCTCTCTCAACTTTAGCACGTCCTCCCCCGTGACGGAGGAAGGCATCCACCTGCCTTGAAGGTTGGAACCGGACATTGTCGATGGTCCGAAGCGCCTGAAATCTGGGGCCTAGGGTGTTGGAACTCGAGGCGATGGGCGAACTCGTTTTGAGGATTGGAAAAAAGGAGTAAGGCCTTGGTCTCTTTATAAGAGGTTGAATACCAAGAGCCCTCCCCGTGACCGTTTGGGACTCGCCTTTAATCGAGAAAACATGCTAAACGGGCACGATTGGGTTACCCACGTCCGTATTGATGAGAATCCCGTAAATAAAGGGGACACGATCTCTGCTTCGACAAGACGTGCCAGGGAAACCGCCTCGCAAAACGCGCTGAGGTGGAGAAGTGAAAACGATTCGAATAAAGGCTTGGCCGTAGTGTGATGTCACGCTATGGAATACGTCAGCAGATTAGATTTATGTTAATGTTATTCTCTCTATGGCAATATGTGGAAACTTGTTTTGCAGAGCCGGACAATACTCTTGGTGACAATCTTTTATGAAGAACTTGGAGGAGGAACCCGCCTTGCAATGCCGAAGACAATCTGTGCGCCGGACTCGTCGTCATTGAAGCCTGGTTCAGGGGCTACTGAGGGAGTCCTGGATTAGGGGTGTCCGGGTAGCCGGACTATACCATCAGCCGGACTCCTGGACTATGAAGATACAAGATTGAAGACTTCGTCCCGTGTACGGAAAGGACTTTCCTTGGCGTGGAAGGCAAGCTAGGCGATGCGGATATTCAGATCTCCTACCAGTGTAGCCGACTTTGTGTAACCCTAACCCTGTCCGGTGTCTATATAAACCGGAGGGTTTTAGTCCGTAGGACAACAACTCCAACATACAACAATCATACCATAGGCTAGCTTCTAGGGTTTAGCCTCCTTGATCTCGTGGTAGATCTACTCTTGTACTACCCATATCATCAATATTAATCAAGCGGGACATAGGGTTTTACCTCCATCGAGAGGGCCCGAACCTGGGTAAAACTTCGTGTCCCTTGTCTCCTGTTACCATCCGCCTAGACGCACAGTTCGGGAACCCCTATCCGAGATCCGCCGGTTTTGACACCGACAGATGTCTTCAGTAGCACGAAGCACTACCACGTTGATCTTGGTCTCTGATATATCGAATGGCGCGGGAACAACAACGCAGTGCTCATCGCAGGTGAAGGGGTCCCACACAATGAACTCACACCGCATCTGATCATCGCGCAACAGCAAGGAGAGGCGCCAGGAGGGGGTCAAATTCACCGTTTTGACCCTTTTTGAAAACTTTAGCATGATCTGACCCTGATTCAAAAATAAAATCATGATCTGACCCTTTTCCTACCGCCATCGTACTTGGCGGTAGGATAACACAGCCTACCGCCAAGGACTATGGCGATAGGACGTGTCTGTGCCATCACGGCCGTTTGATGTTGAAAATACCCTACCGCCATAGTCTTTGGAGGTAGGGTTTTAAAAGGTATAAATTACGTGTGGCGTTATGTTCCATTGAATCTCTCAGCTGGAAAGTTGGGTAGCGCATGCAGGCTTGCTTTGGTAGGTCTTTGGCTCAATCCTTACAAAGGCCATTTTTGTCCAATAAAAATAAAGAATTTATCCAATTAATGTTAGGGTATGGATTATTGGTAAAATAATAAT
Organism: Aegilops umbellulata; assembly: GCA_032464435.1. NCBI lineage: Eukaryota > Viridiplantae > Streptophyta > Magnoliopsida > Poales > Poaceae > Aegilops > Aegilops umbellulata. Next base: position 354,779,961 of record CP136059.1, on the reverse strand, counting down.
TTTATCTGTAACTGTTGTATACAATTCCCACAAAGATGTAAAAGAATATTATGGGATATTCTCAAAGGGCCGTTGGCCGACCTTTATACGATTGGAAAAAAGAGTACAACTGGGGACAGTCTAGGTGAACTAGAGCTGAGACCCAAGATAAGAAGAACAAGGAGTCCTCGCTAACAAGAGTACAGAGAGTAATACAAACATGCCGATATGAGTCGACCTAAGTTGGCAAGTCACTAATGCATCCCGCAGCCCTCCACAAGCCACTGTCTTCGATGACCTGGTCCAAAACTCTGTCCGCTGTACTAGCAATGTTTTCAAAAATCCTCGCATTTCTTTCCTTCCAGATCCTCCAGTGCAACAGAATCACGATAGTGTCAAAGTTCCGCCTCGTGTGTTTAGTGATTGCCACCCTGGCCTTCAGCCACCAATCCTCCGTCGTGCTGAAACTGTCATCTGGAATCTGAAAATCAGCTCCAGTCCATGCCTTAAATCGCACCCAGACTTGATTAGTAAAGCAGCAATGCACAAACAAATGCGTACAAGTTTCAGGTTCAGAGAGGCACAAGGGGCAAGCGCTATTGGAGGGCCAACTCCTGCTCTGTAAGTTGTCCGCCGTTAAACACCTCCTATGAACAGCCAGCCACATGAAGAATTTACAGTGAGGCGGTGCTTTGGACTTCCAAATTGGTTTGGAACAAGCAAAGCGTGTGTTCCCCAAGAAGAACATCTGATAAGCACTACCGACCGAGAACCGAAGGTCCTTTGTCAGTTTCAAAATTGGCTCGTCCTTAATTCCCACTACAAGAGTAGAGTGTTGCACAATGTCCCAGACTTGTAGGTATTGGGCCATGGCAATAAGCGAGACCCCCCCTGATATGTCTCTGATCCAAGCACGACCTTGCAATGCCTCCCTGACCGATCGTCCTTTGTCCTTGACGAACGAGAATAGGGCTGGAGCTCAGGGTGGACACGGTCCGGTCCGGTCCGGTCCCGGTCCGAGCCGCCGTTTGGACCGGACGCCGGCGGTCCGGGCCGGACCGGACCGAGCTGTGAAGCGGTCCTGATTACAGGACCGGACCGGCTGGCATGAAGCTCGGTGCGGACCGGCGGTCCTGGCGGTCCTGGCGACGTCCAATCACTGCCATGTGGGCCCAGGACATCGGAGTGGTGGTCGGAGTAGCAGCACGGTGGCCGGAGCCGGAGAAGAAGCACCTGATGCAAGGCGGCGCGAGAGAAAGGCACGGGAGAGAGAGGGAGCAGCATGGCGCGAGGCAGAGGTGTGGTGGCGCGAGGGAGAGAGGGGGAGCAGCCGCGCGAGGGGACGACGGCGAGAGGTAGAGGCGCGGCGGCGCCAGGTTGTGCTGGGGAGAGGAAGTCGAGGAAGATGGCGGCGCAGGGGAGGAAGAGGGGCGGCGCGTGCCAGGAAGAGGAGGCAGTGGCAGTTCGCTAGGTCACGCACGCACGATATATGTGTTTGGGCTCTTCTGATTAGCTTTAATTGGGCTGGGCCTTCGGTCCTCCGAGCCGGACCGAGCTTTAACCGGACCGGACCGACCAAATTTCGGTCTTGTTTTCACGGACCGGACCGACCATATTATCTAGCGAGCCAGGACCGTACGGTCCGGTCCATAACAGGCCGCGGTCCGGGCCAGAAGCCCGCTCGTCCCGTCCACCCTGAGCTGGAGCCATGGCCGCGATCGATCGGCCATCAAGGAGCCAGTTGTCCGTCCAAAATTTTGCAATCTCACCGTCTCCCATCTGATGCGGCAGGCCGCATTGAACATCGCTTGCACTTCCTTCTCGGTTTTGTCCGGGAGTGATTTCCATGGCCTCTCATCGGCGTCCCACTGCAGCCAGGGCCATTTGCATCTCAAGGCCCACGCCCATCCAAACCACTTGAGATTAATGATGTCGAGCCCACCACACCCCATCGGTGAACATACCCTAGACCATGGCATGAGAAAATGGCCCTCGTTATTCTCCTCTTCACCCTTCCATATGAATCCCCTGCAACGCCCGTTGATAATTTTGATAGCCCATGCCAGCATTGGTAGCACTGCCATAAGGTGAATCGGTAGTGCCATTAGCACAGAGCGCGTAAGCGTGAGGCGACCCGCAGCATTCGGCATTCTTGGCTTCCAGCCCTTCATCTTGCGTGAGAACTTGTCTATAAGAGGGAGGAGGTCGTGCCTTCGCAGTCTGTAGATGGACAAAGGGAGGCCAAGGTATTGGATCAGAAATTGCTATCTCCTACATTGAAAGTGCCCCTCCACTTCCATGGCAAGCTCCTCGTCGCATCGGATTGTCGTGATTGTACTTTTGTGTAAGTTAATCCTCAGCCCTGTCGCGTTCCCAAACAGCTTCAGGCTGCCTGATATGCTCCGAAGATCTGTATGAACTGGCCTGAAGAACAACACAACATCGTCTGCAAAAATAGACACCCTTGGCACATTAGTATTGCACCCCAAGTCCGACAGTATTTTGTGCTACACTACCCATTGCAACATGCTGTGCATTGTGTCCATGGCCAAGATGAACAAAGCCGGAGGCAGCGGATCTCCTTGCCTAACTCCCTGTCCAAGAGCAAAAGGCTGGCACATCTCTCCATTGATCAGAACTGTAGATGATGCAGAAGATAGAAGCCCACATATCCAAGAGCACCACCGTCGGCCGAATCCTCTCTTTATCAACATCTCGATCAGAAATTCCCAAGATAGAGTGTCAAAGGCTTTGGAGATGTCAATTTTCATTAGCACCGATTGCTGCCGCTTTTGATGTAGCAGCCTTGTCGTGTTGCGCACGAACTTGAACTTCTCATGGATGTTGCGTCTACTGAAAAAAGGTACTTTGCGCCTCCAGCGAGTCTGTCTTTTTCGGCAGCAGAGTGATAATCGAAGAGTTAAGCTCCCCGAACAAGTAAAAACGGCCGTCATGCAGGGCCTTCATAACTGCCATAAAATCCTGGGCGATGATGTCCCAGCACACTTTGTACAACATGCCCGTGAACCCATCAGGCCCCGAGCCCTGTCCGGTGGCATGTCCATGATTACCTGCTTGACCTATTCCTCGCTAAAAGCGGCTTCCAAACCACGCGCCATCTCCGGAGATAGCCGCCGCAGGCTAAGAGCATCCAGATTTATGTTGCGGCTTCTCTAAACCGGTGTGCCCATCAGATTCCTGAAGAAGCCCCTTGCCATGTTCAATTTGTCATCAATAGCCGTGGCAGTCCTATCACCTGCCTTAAGGTATGGAATTTGGTGTTTTCTGCTTCTCCCATTGATAATCCTCAAGTGCAAGGAATCATCGTAGCATTTTCCAAAGGTGGAAGTGATAAGTATGGAGTGTCGAACCCACAAGGAGCTAAAGGTAAGATCAATATTCTCTCAAGCCCTATCTGTCACTGATACGACTCTACGTGCACGGAACGTTTGCTTTCAACTAGCAACGAGGAATAAAACTATGTTGTGGGTATGAAGAGGATAACTTTGCATGGTATCGGAGAGCTAAAACATAAAAGTAGGTGATGTTATCATAAAGTTAGAATATATTACTTAGTATTATAAATAGCGAGTGTGGAATAATGGTGGATCGGTGTGCGGAATTGTCCTAGGCAATTGTTAACAAGACCGATAATCACTATTGCAGTTTCATATGAGGGAGAGGCATAAGCTAACATACTTTCTCTACTTGGATCATATGCACTTATGATTGGAACTCTAGCAAGCATCCGCAACTACTAAAGATCATTAAGGTAAAACCCAACCATAGCATTAAATCATCAAGTCCTCTTTATTCCCATACGCAACAATCCCTCTTACTCGGGTTTGTGCTTCTGTTCACTCACCAACCCACTATAAGCGAATCATGAACGTATTGCAACACTCTACAGCAGGAACCCCTCATGCTTGCGCGACACGGAGGGCACCATAGAACAGCACCAAAGTAAAACATACAACTCATGCCAATCTAGATCATCAATCAACCCAAAGAAAAAACATATCTACTCAAAACATCATAAGATGGCAACACATCATTGGATCATAATATGTGGCGTAAAGCACCATGTTCAAGTAGGGATTACAACGGGGTGCGGGAGAGTGGACCACGTAAAAGAGATGAGGATGGTGATGATGATGGTGATGTTGATGAAGACGATCACCGCGGCGATGATTCCCCTCCCGATGGCACTCCGGCACCACCGGAAGAGAGGAGGAGAGGTTCTCCCCCTTGTGCTTCTTCCTCCATGGCCTCCACCTTCTGGTCCTTGGCCTTCATGGTGATGAAGACCCCTCCGGGATACTCCTCCATGGCCTCCGGTGATGATGGCCCCCTCCGGCAGGGTGCCGGAGAGGGCCTAGATTGACTTTCTCGTGGCTACAGAGGCTTGCGGCGGCGGAACTTCTGATCCATTCTCCATTCTGGAAGTTTTAGGTCATGAGAGTATATATGGGTGCAGGAGGTACGTCGGTGGACTTCCGGGCTGGCCACGAGGTAGGGGGGCGCGCCCCCCACCCTCGTGGGTAGCCCGGGACTCCCCTGATGAGCTTTCGGTACTCCATGGGCTTCTTATGGTCCAAAAATAGGTTTCGTGGAGTTTCAGGTCTTTTGGACTCCGTTTGATATTCCTTTTCTTCAAAACACTGAAATGGACAAAAACAACAATTCTAAGCTGGGCCTCCGGTTAATAGGTTAGTCCCAAAAGTAGTATAAAAGTGGAAAATAAAGCCCAAGATAGTCCAACACAGTAGATAATATAGCATGGAGCAATCAAAAATTATAGATACGTTGAAGACGTTTCACCCATTTGCCTTCATGTGGAAATACTTGGAATTGGCATCTCCAACTTGCAGATCACGAACCCGTGCACGTTGCCTCAGCCTCACCCTCTCCATGGAAGCGAAGGCCAAGCATTTGCCTTTAAGAAAGGTTTTCAAACGACGTTCATCGCTGGAGAGAGGTCTGGATTCCTGTGCATTGTCCAGGTGCAGAATCTCCTCGCTCGCAATCTGAAAGTGCAGATTCAGATGGCTCAATTTTCTCTGACCCCAGCTCCTAAGAGCTTTAGCTGTGCGCTGCAGCTTAATACTCAAGGTACTCATCGGATCACACCCATTGACCTCTTGCTCCCACGCATCCTTCACAATGTCCTTGAACCCCAGCAGCTTGCACCAATAATTTTCAAAACGGGACCTGTAGCAACGCGGTCTTCCGGACGAACAGGTTAGAAGGAAGGGTGAATGATCAGAGATATTCGAGCTTAGCAGGAGCAGATCACTAATAGGGTAGATATCCTCCCAAGCATTGTTGAAAAGCAGTCTGTCAAGCCTAGCCATGATAGATCTCTCCTGCTGGTTGCACCAAGTGTACCGCCTTCCCACCATGGGCATATCATGGAGCCCCAATCTGTTTATGGCGTGCCAGAACTTGTTCGTTAGCCTCCTGTTTACTCTCCCCGAGCTATGCTCGCTCTCCTTGCAAACAAGGTTAAAGTCTCCATTGATAATCCATGGCAAGTTCACTTGATCGCCAAACTGTGACAGGTCTTCCAGAAATCTCAATTTGTATTCCTCCCCTTGTGGTCCATAAACCGAGGATACTAGCCATTCTTTACCATCTTCCAGGGAGAGCACTTGTGCTGATATCATGAAATCCCGTTTCTGAATGTTCATCAGCCGCAGCTTATCAGATTTCCATGCCATCAAAATGCCACCACGGGTGCCATCCGCCGGCAAAAAGTCAAATTTATCATAACCTGGTCCTAGAGTCTCACACACCACCGTAGTGTCCACATATGCTAACTTAGATTCTTGCAAACAGATGAGAGAATCGTTGTATGACTGTAAGAACAGCCTGACCGAGCACCTCCTAGCAGCGTTATTAAGCCCCCTTACATTCCACGATAAAAACCTAATGACATAGCCATACTACAACTTAATTCAACACCACTGACAGCCGCACCAACACCTACGCGCCACACGGCTCCATCACTTCTGGTAGTGAGAAAGCACCGAATCCAAGCTGTGCCGGCTCGTCGAAGTCGGCCTCATCTGGGGCAAAGAGCGTTGTCACCGCCTTGATGTGATGCGGCGCAAGCGGCTTGTCAAAGAGCTTGAGATAGGCATCCAGGGCTTCCTTCGTCACCTGCTCCTCAGCTTCAATCACCCCCAAATGCGGAGAAGAATAGTCTGGGCACGTTGCACCGGCCATAAGTTATGCCCCCCAGTATTATCCTTGCACAGCTGTGCACTCCTTCTGGGAGTGAAATTTGGAGGAAGAGCCTTCCTCCGGCGAGTCGGAACAGACGTCGCAGGCCTAGTCCCCAGGATGGAGGGGGCAGGTGTGCATCCAATGCCCTGCAACAACGTCTCCTCCGCTCTCAATGGGCCGAACACCTTGTTACAGTCCACCCTGTCCGTCATCCGATGAAGCAGTTGGTGCTTCGCCAAGGGGACGGCGATAGGTGTGCGCACCGGGCTTTGGCTGGCGGTGCGCTCCTGGACCGTCTGCACCGTAAGCCCGTGCACAAGGCTTAGCTTCTTCAAATGACCTTCGGCTTCCTGGGTTCCTCCCTCTTCCTCTGTTTCATAAACAACCACCTTGACTGCATCTTTGTGTGCACCAGATCGCATCCCTCCTAGCGATATGGCCTCCTCCACATCATGCTCCAGGACTTGCTCGGCAGAGGCCCGGCTGTCAGCGATCTCAGCAATCGGCACCCCTGCCATGCCAGATGCCACTGCCTCCGTCACCACGTTGCCCTGCTTCACAGGGCCGAGGGAAATTCTACGCGGCGCAGCTGTGACCCAAAGATCAGCCCTGGCCAGAGTTGGGGTCGAGACCAAGGCTTCCGAGCCCACCGCCGTGGATGCTGCTGATGCTGCTGATGTCTGCAAAGACCCAGAATTGTGCCGTCCTCCTGATATCGCCTTGCCACCCGCCGGGGCAAGGACGCCATTCAGTCTACGCCGCCACCCCAGTCGCCGGCCATGCCATACCCGTCGGGTCCTCCAAAAGGGTGGGCACCAGAGTTTGGCACACCGCCCCGGCCGATGCCGTCGATTCTTCCCCAGTAGCAGCTTCGAGAGTAATCGTGCGGTCGTGCCTCCGCGTGAGGTCCTCATCGTCATCTGGCTAGAAATTAGGCCTGAGCTCTAGGGAAGGGACAGTGCGGTCCACCACGTCCAGAACATGGACGGTGACCGGGTGAATGAGCGTCGGCCTTTCAGTTGGTGGTGTTGGATACGGCGGCGATGCCGGGTATTCTGCATCGAACGAGTCCGATTGGCCAACCGGCTCTGGAACCTCCATGTCGTAAACCTTTGGGATGCCAGAGGGGTTCTTCATCCAGGCGGTGACCTCCAACTGCCAGCGATCCTCCGGCGGCAATATCTCAACCAACTGGCCATTTAGATTGTTGATAAGCTGACTGATTGTCCCGCACTCCCAGGCACATGCAGGTAATCCCTCAATCCCCAACTTACAGAAGAACTCCAATTTTCCGCCTGCAGCTTGCGCGCTCCTGTGCCACCTCTGGAACGCGATGGGCGCTCCCGCACAGCGCAACTTGCCGGAGAGGGAGAAGACCCTATCACAGTTTGCAATCAAGGCGAATGTGATGAAAAAGTCAGCCGGATGCGAGACCTCGACCCGGACATGCCTAGTCCTCTCGATGCCGCAGAGCCATATTTGCGTACAGTTTATATGATGGAGATGCTTGTTGTTGATTTCCATTGCTTTCTCGTAGTTCCTGGGTAGTTTGACTCTCTCCCATAATATCTTTGGCATATGAGCTCTTTCAGTAGTTTTCATGTATAAGTATGCCACCATCCGGGACCATGAATGTATATTTCTCTTCTCATCTCCTTCTAGTTAACCACCGATTTTGCCTGATTGAGTTGGCCACAGCGAGAGTTCAGTCATAATAGGTACATACTTGGGTAGTCAGTATGTCCCATTTTAACCGTTCCCACCACAATTGATTTTCCAGCAAGGGCTCTTTCCATTGCCTTTGTTGTGAATGGTGACATGGAAAATTCAGTAACGGATTTGCTAAAACTCATTCAGCTGAGAATCAAATTGGTCTCATTCACTTTTTTGGCCTTCTGATTGAGCTGCGCCACGATTCTTGTTAGCTTCTAACGACGGGAGGCACGGCCCATCTATTGTCCCGCTCGTGGCCTGTTTTTTTTTTTTTGTCGCGTGCTTGCTTTTCTTTTTTTGCTGATGAAGCCCACTTGCGTTGGATATAGGAAGCCCGTGTCTTGTCGCCCCTCTTTTCATTTCTCTTCGTGTCTTCTTGGTGGTGGCTGAGACTCGGGGAGAGCCTACTACGGGAGATCGGCGACGGCGGCATTTTTCGAAGTAAGAATCCGGCCGTTCTGTTGGTCCTCCAATCTTTTTGTTGGCGCCGATGAAATCTTTTTTGTTTTTTGTTTAGGGGTTTTTGTTGTTCTTGCAACCGACCTAGTTCGAGCGTAATCGCAACTCAACACACCCAAGCGCAACTGCAGGACATATAATGTGACCGCAACCGGGGGCCGAGACGGGAGGAGTTGTCGGCGCCGATGAAATCGGATTCCTTTTTTTTGTTACGTATTTTTTTGTAGCTGCAACCATCCCACCCCAAGCGCAATTGCAACTCAACACGCCCAAGCGCAACTTTAACCCATATAATGTGACCGCAACGGGGCGTCGGGGCGGAGGTTTGTGGGCGCCGATGAAATCGGTTCCATTTTTTGTTATGTTTTTTTTGTAGTTGCAACCGCCCAACATGAGCACAACGGGAACTCAGTAACCACACGACATATAAGGCGAATGCAACCGGGGTCGGGGGCGGAGGGCTTTTGTCGTCGCCGATGAAATCGGTTTCATTTTTTTAGTTTTTTTTTGTTTTAGTTGCAACCGCCCCAACCAGAGCGCCATCACAACTCAGCACACCCAAGCGCAACCAGATGTTGGGGTGGAGGGTTTGTCGGCACCAATGAAATCAGTTCCATTTTTTGTTAGTTTTTTTTGTTGTAGTTGCAAGCGCCCATCCCGAGCACAATCGTATCTCAACACAACCAAGCCCAACCGCAAGACATATATAAGCCGACCGCAACTGGTGGGTCGGGGGAGGGCTGTCGGCGCCAATACAATAGGTTTCCATTTTTTGTTAGTTTTTTTTATTGTACTTGCAACAGGCCCAACCTGAGGGCAATCGCAACTTAGCACACCCAAGCGCAACCCGTGGTCGGGGCAGCGGGATGTCGGCGCCGCTGAAATCGGTTCCATTTTTTTGTTCACAATTACTTCCTTGTAAATACAAGCAACTTTGGTTTCCTCGATGAAATACAAGCAATTGTGGGTCCCGCATGCCACTTGCAACATGACCATCTACTCGCAATTGGCTGGTGTTTGCTCGATGCCACTTGCAACTTGAACGTGGATTCAGACTTGTATGTTTTTTTGGTCTCGTAATTGCCCCAGTTGCAAGTCCACCATCAACTCGCAACTGCGAGGGCCCGAATGCCCCAGTTGCAACTCAACCATCGACTCGCAACTCGGGGGGAGGGGGTGTTTTACTCGATGCCACTTCCAACTCGACCATCGACTCGCATCTGGTCTATTTTTTTGGCTTTTCTTTTTTGCCATAATTGCCCCAGTTGCAAGTCCACCCGTCGAATCGCAACTGTGAGGGCCCGAATGCCCCAATTGCAACTCGACCATCGACTCGCAACTCGGCGATGCCACTTGCAACTCAACCTTGGACTCACAATTGGTCTGTTTTTTTGTCTTCTTTTTTGCCATAATTGCCCCAATTGCAAGTCCACCATCAACTTGCAACTACGAGGCCCTGAATGCCCCAGTTGCAACTCGACCATCGACTCGCAACTCAGGGGGTGTTTACTCAATGCCACTTCGCAACTCGACCTTGGACATGCAACTGGTCTATTTTTGTTGTGTGGTGGTGTTGTTGTTGTTCTTTGTTGTTCACAATTACTTCCCTTGTAAATACAAGCCTTTTTTTGGTTTCACCGACGAAATACATGGACTAGTGGGCCCCGCATGCCCTAGTTGCAACGTGACCATCGACTTGCAATTGGGGTGTCTATTCTGTGCCACTTACAACTCGACCTTGGAATCGCAACTAGTATGATATTTTGTCTTTTCTTTTATTGTCATAATTGCCCCATTTGCAAGTCCACCATCGATTCGTAACTGTAGGGCCCACACGGCACTTGCAACTCGACCATCGACTCGCAACTCGGGGGGGGGGGGGTGTTTACTCGATGCCACTTGCAACTCGACCTTGGACTCGCAACTGGTCTGTTTTTTATCTTTCTTTTTTGCCATAATTGGCCCAATTGCAAGTCCACCATCAACTCGCAACTGCAAGGCCCCAAATGCCCTAGTTGCAACTCGACCATCGACTCGCAACTCAGGGGGGTGTTTACTCAATGCCACTTCGCAACTCGACCTTGGACTTGCAACTAGTTTGTTTTTGTTGTGTGTTGTTGTTGGTTGTTGGTTGTTGTTGTTACTATTGTTTTTTGTTGTTTGTTGTTTGTTGATTGTTGTTTTTGTTTGTTCACAATTAGTTTCCTTGTAAATACAAGCAACTTTTTGGTTTCACCGATGAAATACAAGGAACTGTGGGCCCCGCTGCCCAAGTTGCAACTCGACCATCGACTTGCAACTGGGGGGTGTTTACTCGGTGCCACTTTGCAACTCGACCTTAACTCGCAAGTGGTCTGTTTTTTTGTCTTTCGTTTTTTGCCATAATTGCCCCAGTTGCAAGTCTACCATCGACTCGCAACTGTGAGGGGCCGAATGCCCTAGTTGCAACTCGACCACCGACCCGCAACTCTGGGGGGTGTGTGTTTACTCGACGCCACTTGCAACTAGACCATCGACTCCAACTGGTCAACTTTTTTGTCTTCTTTTTTGCCATGATTGGCCTAATTGCAAGTCCAGCATCAACTCGCAACTGCGAGGGGCCCGAATGCCCCAGTTGCAACTCGACCATCGACTCGCAACTCGGGGGGGGGGGGGTGTTTACTCGATGCCAGTTGCAACTCGACCTTGGACTCGCAACTGGTCTGTTTTTTTGTCATAATTGCCCTAGTTGCAAGTCCACCATTGACCCGCAACTATGACGGACTGAATGCCCTAGTTGCAACTCGACCCCCGACCCGCAACTCGGGGGGGGGGGGGTTGTTTACTCGGTGCCACTTGCAACTAGACCATCGACTCACAACTAGTTTGTTTTGTCTTCTTCTTTGCCATGATTGCCCCAATTGCAAGTCCACCACTGACTCGCAACTGCGAGGGGCCCGAATGCCCTAGTTGCAACTCGACCATCGGCTCACAACTCGGGGCAGTGTTTACTCGATGCCACTAGCAAGTCGACCTTGGACTCGCAACCGGGGTCGACGGAGGGCTGTCGGCGCCGATGAAATCGGTTCCTTTTTTTATTTTTTTATTATGTTAGGTTTTTTGTTGTTTGTAGTTGCAACCGCTCCAACCCGAGTGCAATCGCAACTCAGCACACCCAAGCGCAACCAGGAGTCGGGGAGAGGGTTGTCGGTGCCGATGAAATCGGTTCCATTTTTTGATAGGGTTTATTGTTGTAGTTGCAACTGCCCCATCCTGAGCACAATCACAACTCAACACACCCAAGCGCAACTGCAAGCCATATTAATGTGACCGCAACCAGGGTTGGCGGTTGGATTTTTTTAGCATCACATAGATGGGTTTTCTATCATTTCCCCTCACGGTGCGTACATACAAGCAATTTTTTTTTTCATTTTGGCTAATTTTTTGTGTTTTATTTTTCGGAACCGATGACCCAACTCCGGCATTTCCCACATGAAAATACATAATGTTCTTGAAAATAACAGTCCAAGGTGCACACTGCATTGTTTTATATATACTTGATCCCAGTTTCGCACTGTTGAACGTTTATAGTTGTATCTTCGTCGGTCATACATAATGTTTCCAAAAAAAATCACTCCAATATCTTAGCTTTTCATCTTATATCATTTTGTTTTGGTTTACTCTTTGTTTCCATTTTAAAATTTATTTACGATATTTTTTTTAGCCTTGAATGAAAAAACAATTATAAAGGCCTTGGCTTAGTGAACAAAAATATTAAGCAAAACTATTTTTAATTTGTGATCTGGGAGTTTTAATTATTCAATGTTTCCTCTTTTGTTAGTGACACACACATGCAAATGTTCATGTGTTTGTTGATCGAGCATGAAACTCGTCAGCTTGTGGCCAGCCCATTTGTCATGACGTTGTGCAGCCCGAGTAAATTGACAGGAAGGACAAGTGAAAGGGAAGACAAGGCCAGCCCAAAAAAATAAAAAATAAAAAAGACAAGCAGGCCGGACAGGGAAACGAACTGGACCTTGGCATGCAGCGTACGTCAGGTGACATCAGGTGACTGAGACATAACTATGTCTCAGTCAGCTGAGTTCCAGGCGATCCCATTCAGTAATGTCCTTCAAGGGGACAAGTAAGTGTTCAGTGAGTCACTTAACCGATGGAATTAGGTGTAAGACCGAAGCATGTGTTGTATGAATATTACAACAAAAAATGTTTGAATTGTAACTGATGAGACATTAAATGACTCACCGATGCATGATTCAGAAAACAAGTTTTTGAAATGCAAATTTTGTGCCCTGTACATCACAAACATGATGATTGAAGCAGCTAACCCTTCCATGCGTGATCACGTGTATGATGTCGTCAAAGCGGTGCTGTTTTACAAGCGGTAGTCATTGTGGTTTGCAGAGGCTAGAGTGGCTTGAACTGCTCGATGTTTCAGCTACCCGCTGCTTTAAATATTGTGGTCTGCATGCTTTAGTCGTTGTGCTCTTTTTTTTGGGGTAAAAGGGAGTTTTATTGCATTGTCACAGTGTTACAATCGAGAGGCCAAAGGTCCTTAATACATGGCGGAACCGAGTGAACCCACACAGCCATGGTTCTCTCGGTGCGTCTATAGTTTGCCAACCGATCTGCAACACTATTCTGACTACGGTGTAATTTCTGAGGTAAAAACTCCCTTTCCTTCGTCAACTCTTTAATCTCCAGTACCAAATGCCCATATGCTCATTTGGTGAGGCCATCAGTAGCGAACACTGAGAGGCCAATCGCCGAGTCTGACTGCACAACCACCGGAAGTACTGTGTGTTGGATGGCCAAAGCCATACCCTGCATGATAGCATGGATCTCCGCCTCCAAAGCATCATTACAGTTAAACATGTAACGATAAGCCGCCAACAAAACCGTACCTGACCCATCCCTCAACACGATTCCGGTCGCTGCCGAGCCGTCTGCCTCCCGGAAGGATCCATCAACGGAAAGCGCGACAGTCCCTGGCCCAGGAGCCGGCCATGGTGGCGCTGGATGTTTGAACTGAGTGTTGGTCTTTTGATCCGAGACCGGCATTTTTCCTTTTATTATTTCTTCCATGGTAAAGTGACTACCGAGCCGAATAGATTTGTAGTAACTGTCCAGATACTCCACTCATTCCCCCACCGATGGTACATCCTTGACATGTGAGCAATCGTTCTGCAACTGCCATATACGCCAGAGCAACATGATCACCATGTCTCAAACCTGATCAGAGCATTGAGTAAGTAGGTTCAGAAGCCATTCCTTGCCGGTATTGATCAGTAGATTATCCGCCGGGAGAGGCCATCTAGCTCGCATGTTTATCCACAGAGTATGCGCATGATCGCATGTGACTAAAGCAAGGAATTCATTCTCCTCCTCAACACCACATAGCGGGCAAGTAGACCGCTTAGAAACATATCTGTATTTCTTCATGCCGCAGTCGGCAATGCCCCGGCCACCACCTTCCAAACCACTATCTTCATCTTCTGTGGCACCGATGCTTTCCATACACATTTCCAAATTGATCTCCTGCCATGTGGTGCTTCTGAAGATGATCCTCCTGCAAAGGCAGCAGCATGAGCACTTGTAGCCAATTTATAGGCACTTTTTACTGCAAACCGTCCATTCTTCTCCGGGAACCAGGAGATAAAATCGCAACGCTGCCTTGGGGACATTCTTATTTTCAGAATGTGATCAATGTCCATCTGCCAAAAATGTTGTGACAGCCTATTCATCCGCCATGCACCATTCCCATCTAGGAAGTCGGAGACTCGGTTTAGGCGGGACGTGCGCTTTGGTGTTATAGGCCGGAAAGATGATGCCCTCGGGATCCATGCATCCCTCGAGGTTCTTATATTTGAACCATTCCCAACTCGCCATATAATTCTTGTTTTTAACAACTCGAGGCCATGGAGGATACCTTTCCAGACCGCCGATCCATGGTTGGGGAAAACCGTATCCAACAGGTTGCCTGAGGGATAGTACTTGGCCTTCAATAATCTACCACAAAGGCTGTCCGGAGTGTCAACGAGACACCAGGCTTGCTTAGCAAGAAGCGCCTGATTAAACGGTCTCATATCTCTGAACCCCAAACCACCCATTGCCTTCGGTAACCTCATTTTATCCCAACTGAGCCACGCCATCTTGTTCTTTCCTTTCTCAACACCCCACCAGTACTGACGCATCATCCGGGTCAATTCATCACACACCGAAGTTGGGAGCTTAAATATACTCATGACATAAGCTGGGATTGCGTGTGCAACAGATTTTACCAGGATCTCCTTATTACCAAATGACAATATTGTTCGCTCGAGTCAATCAATCTCTTCCTTAATCTATCTTGAACCGTTTCAAATATTCCTTTGTTCATCCTATCTTCGGGCACCGGCAGGCCAAGGTACTTAGGCTCAAAAACCTCCTGTTCAATCACCAGAATTCTCTTCACCTCATCCACCACCGCAATCGTTGTGCTCTTGACCCGTCAACAAATAATAGTGGTTGTGCAACTGTATGCAAATATCTCATCATATTCGTTTATATCTTTGTGGAAATTTTATAAAACTTTTATTGGGCATAATAAAAATAAACAAAATAATGACCTTCGTAAGGATCGAACCTAAGAAATACCAAAACAAGCCTCCACACGGTAGCCAACTTTACAGCAGAGAGCTTCCATAGATACTCACGCCACAAGTTATTTATATCTTTTAAAACCCTACCGCCAAAACTAGCCCCACGATGGGTGTTGAATTGATAGATCAAAACTGGCTCCGGAGGGTTGTGATTTCACTGACGAGTTTGGCGATCATATTATGTTGCATGGCTGTGACTGTAGCAGCAGCAATAATTAAAGGGGATATTTATTTCATTTTGAAAAAGGGCTATTTTATAACTTCGGTAGATGTTACTCATAATATAATGTTAGCTTCGGCAAAACATTTCAACGGGACTCCAGAAGAATTCAAAGGCCAGCAAACTCGTCCAATTCCCCACTGAGGACATCCCTACCATTATTACCCATAGCCGCTACACAAGTTGGACCAACATATCAAAGGAAGCAAAATATTTCAACATTCATTTACTCAAAAAACACACACAAAATGGGACATAAGCAGAAAATATTTTAAACAGGCGCACACAATACAAGCACGACCAACTGAAAGGTACTGATTGATCCAAGCAAGTCGTTACGTCTTTATGCCAGTTGGCTTAATTGTTACAGAAACTACACGATAGGTGCGAGTTTACAAAAGAAGGGAAAACTTCCTACAAGTCCGCTTCACCGCTGTTCAGTGCATGCTACACAACATGGAAGAACCTACAGCAAGCAAAGCCATTCCTGCATATCCCAGCCAGATACCCTGCAGAGCAACCAATGTCAACAGTCAAACCAATTCGTAAGAACCATTCATCAGAAAACAAGTTAAAACATCTCAAAATTTCATATGATTCAAATGGTAGACATTAGCGTAATACATTGTGGAAGTTGTGCCAAAAGATCAAAGTTGAATCATCTCAATATTACTGGACAATACGAACATGAGAAAAAGAGAAACATAAAAAAGAGACTGTCAATTTGTAGCGGCACGCCTTCAAGTTCTCTTGTTAACATACTATATATAAAATTTCTTGCTCTGATCTCAACAGAAGCTACATGATCAGTGGTTTAAGTAGCTCTTATAGGCAAATACCGAACAAGCTAGCTTATGAGATCATTTGAAATATCATTTTGTGCTTTTTGAGGGAAAACGGCAGTTGTACTGCCAATGCATTTCAGAGGGGAAGCAAATAGTGTTCAGTTACAGATATAGGGATCAGGGCTACCTAGCGCCCAAGAAAAATTTAAAAAGTGACTAGTCAGGTTCAGGTTCTGGCTCGTTTTTGTCGAGCGTGCTCCATGTGATGCTGGTACCGGCAAGAAACATGTCTTGCTTGATCAAATGGACAGCATTATCAGAAGCGTTGTCAAACACCCTCCTGTTGCGTTCCTTCCAAATATGCCAACACCCATAGATTGCAACTGACAGATGATAGGGTTGGGCCAATTGGCAGGATGAGAGTTGGTTGGCCAAGCCAACCAGCGATCAAATGCAATACCTGATGCGCGAAGGGGCAGTGTAGCAGGAGGTGGGCTGGGGACTCAAGCACTTGATCACAGAGGTTGCAAACTCCATTATTAGGCAGGTCACGCTGCTGAAGAATGTCATTGGTTAAGATTCTCTCTCTCAGCCATAATCAAAAGAACTTGCATTTGGGTTCCACCTTAGCTGCCCACACCTTCCTGAAGTTAACCGTGGCGTATGCTCCGACAAATTGCTGAAGATAGGGAGATTTTGCTGAATACATAGAATCAGCCGTCCAGCACCAAGAGATAGAATCAGCCTCATCAGACAAATGCACATCTTTGATAATGAGCCAAAGGTTGATGAACTGCCGCATCTGAGCCTCAGTGTTTTTTTGGTCGAACCCTCTCTCATCCAACCTTCTTGGGAAAGTCCAGCAGCCACAAATTTTGATTGGTTTGGACAAAGCTTGAAGAGGTCAGGCGCTAAATTTCTGGGAGCCTTGCCTTGCAGCCAATGGGAGCACAAGAAGTAGGCAATAGCGCCATTGCCAAGTGATACATCTGTGGAAGCTTTGAACAAAGCAACATCCCTATCATCACAGGGGGTTTTGAATCCAATCCATGGCCTTTCCCTATCAACCCATTCAACGCACAGCCAACTCAATTGCAAAGCGTGACTAAAGCACTGCAGATCAATGACACACCTGCTTCCAACTAACAAGGCAGTTGGCCCAGGTCACTTCAGGATCAGCTTTCCAAAGAAAATTTCTGCGCATTTTGTCCATCTTGATGGCCCAACGCCCAACCTTGAAGATGGAGAGAATATAAATAGGGATGGCCGAGAGGACAGAGTTTACAAGATTTAACCTGGCGATGTGGGACATGAGCTTCCAACGCCATCTCTGCAATCTAGCTGCGATTTTGTCCAAAGTTGGTTGCAAATCACCCTTGGATAGAGTTTTATGATGCAGCAGCAGACCCCGATAGATGCATGGGAATTGCTTTATAGGCACTGGAAAGGATTGCAAAAGAGTAGGAACATCAATATGGTCGACACGGATAGGGTAGAAAGCACTTTTGTTGATGTTAGCATGGAAGCCCAGAAGCCTTGCCAAAACAGACAAGGATGGATTTGACGAGATACACATTCGCAGGTGAAGGGTGGATAAATAAAGCGGCCTCGTCGGCATAAAGGCTAACCCTGAGTTTTGAGCGAGGAAGACCAAGAGAGGTTAGGAGCCCGGAATTGGCCGCCTTATCAAAAATCCAATGCAGCGGGGCAATGGCGATGGTGAACAACATAGTAGATAGAAGGTCGCCTTGGCGAAGGCACTGACAGTGAATGAATCTAGCTCCAAGCACGCCATTGGCAAGTATCCTAGAAGAAGCTGAACTCCAGAGTAGGGAGAGCATATCGCGCCAGCGGCTATCAAAGCCCAGGTGCCTGAGCAGGTCAAGAAGGTAGGTCCAAGAGACCGAGTCAAAGGCTTCGACGTCCAACTTAAGAAATTGGGCGGGCTTGTGTTTCCTGTGAAACGAAGGAATATCATTACGGACATACAGGAAGTTGTCTTGGATATTACGCTGCTTGATGAAAACACTTTGGGAGTGGTGTATGATTTTTTGAAGGTGAGGTGCGAGCCTATTAGCCAGAGCCTTGCAGATAATTTTGGAGACAAAGTGCATAAGACTTATGGGCCGAAAGTCCTTGAGTTTTGAGGCATCTTCAGACTTAGGAAGGAGAGTAATGTGCGTTGTGTTATGTTTGTTAGTTTGCATGTCTGCTACCCAGTGTCTTCTGTCTGTCATGTTCGTCCGAGCTTCCTTAGTTTTTGATGGATAACTGCAACTGCACCATTTTCAATTGGATTGTGAGAGGTTTGAATAATCTAGCAAGGAGGAAGGTTGTGTGTGATATAGTCAGCCAAAGTAGAGCGTCCATTGTATGTTGCAAAAGTCCGAATTGGCAGCCGCCGATCGTAGTATTGTGGCTAAAACACTGGGCAATGCTTTTTGTGACAACTTCAGATTCCTGCGTGCTGATGGAACCAGGGATGGCTTGATTTTGTCTCTTTCTCTAGACTTCTTCACCATTCACAACCACTCCACTGAAAATTCAATCACTGTCAATGTCTCAATGCGCACTAATGGGATGCAGTGGAGCCTAACAATTGTCTATGGTCCACAGTCGGATCAGGATAGGCTTCTGTTCATAGCTGAATTGAAGACCATCAAAGCCTCTGTCCTGCCGCAATGGCTTCTGATCGGTGACTTTAACCTGCTGTACCGTACCACCGACAAGAGTAATCCAAAGATCAATCGAAGATTACTCAACACATTCAGAGTAGCCATCAGTTTTTTGGAATTAGCCGAGCTGCACGTCCATGGTCGCTGATACACCTGGACTAGCACTTGCCAGCAGCAAACCAGGACCAAAATAGATCACGCCTTCTGCTCACCGGACTGGAATGTTTTGTTCCCTCAATGTCATCTGACAGCGGCCACCTCTTCAATGTTTGATCATTGTGCATTCATCCTGGCTGGCCAACTGAACCCCAGAAAATTCAAAGGTTTCAGATTCGAGCAGTACTGGTGCCTTTGAGGTTTCCAAGAGCTTGTTGCCAACAGTTGGGGCACTCCGGTGATGAATAGGGATGCCATGCGAGTTCTACATATGAAGCACTCTGGATTGTGTAAAGCGTTGAGGATTTGGAGCAGAACTAGGGTTGGTAATATCAAGCTTCTGACTGAAATTACAAATCAGGTCATCTATGGCCTTGATTATGCTCAGGATTTTGCAGACCTCACTATGGCAGAGATCCAGCTGCGACAACACCTGAGGCACAAGGTGCTGGGACTGGCAGCGGTGGATAGAATACGGATTGGCCAGTGATCTCGTTTAACATGGTGAAAGCATGCCGATGGAAATTCCAAACTGTTTCATATCAGAGCAAATGGGAGGAGGCGCAAAAACTTCCCCAATGCTGCAAACCGAGGACGACAACTTCACTTTACAAGAGGATAAGCAGCGGTTGCTACTACATCACTTCAAGAACTCTTTTGGTACTGTCAAACCCAGCACTTCCTCGCTTGACTGGAACTCTCTGGGTGTGCCCACTTTTGATCTGTCTGGGTTGGATACCCTTTCTTAGAGGAGAAGATCAGAGCTGCAATTTTGGGAATGCAGGTGGACAAAGCGCCAAGGCCTCACGGCTTCACTGTCGAATTATTCAAGAAGTGTTGGAACACCATCAAAGATGACCTCATGAGTGTCATTCACCAGTTCTATGGGCTAAGGGCAAATCATTTGCACCTGTTAAATATCATTTGTTATCATGCACATATCAGGGTACCATGCAGTAGAAAACAGAAACATCAGGTTTCTACCCCATGGGCATCTATGTAGAATTATCAGAAAATACAAGTCAATTTATGTTTTTATAAAACCTTTGCACCTCATAAAGAACAAAACCTTCATCTCTTGATAGTCTCTAAGGTGGAATTGTAAGGTTTGGGACTCTTCTCTCAGCCCATGCGTCGCTCTCGCCCATCCTCCCTCACACTTCTATGCCTTATCACTGGAAGAAGCCACCGGGCGAAGCCGGCATGGCGGAGGGGCCTCTCCCCGTGGTCGGTACCCATGAGCTAAGGTTTTTCGTGGTGGCAGTCCCCAAATTTGTCGCGGTGAGTGGCGGCGCTATGAGTGAGCAGCGACACAATGACTTGGTTGTGCCCCGTCCGATCCTGGCAGTGGAGGGAACAATGACAGGTGGTGGCGCGGGGCAAGTGGGCATCCCAAGGATGGCAACATCAGTGGAGGGAACAATGACCGGTGGTGGCGCGGGGCAGGTGGGCGTCCCAAGGACGGCAACATCATTTCTGCCCGGCATGTTTCCCAACAATAGCTGGCAAGTCGTGGTGGCCCCACGAGCCTTGGCACTATGTTTGCCCATGCTGCCCATTGTTAAATGCGATGATGAGCAGCTTCCCTCGCTGCAGCGGTGGTCCTCTCTGCCCACGTGCTTCCTATCTCAGGTCTGGCCCTACTACAGCTGTCATGGGGCAGGGGCCGTTGCTGACCATGGTGACGTCTGCGGGTGTTGTTACCTCCATGGAGGCGTTGTCATGGTCCTGACCAGGCCTTCCATCCTCCAGCAATGAGGAAAACCCTAGCCCCTAGGTCTAATTCATTGGACCAGGCGCTACCTCAGGTTGCCCATAGAAATGTTGGCCTCCCAGTCTCATCGACAAGCCTTGATGGCAACGCATCACTCTGGCGTGGGCCTTCAGGGCGCAATGTGCATCATTGCAAGCCCTTCCTAAACTATGTGTCTTCATAAGTTTCAGCCGGGCCCTACCATCCACTCGCCAACTCCTCTTAGGCCCATAGGTGGGCGGTAAATTCACCCAAGCAGCCAGAGTCATTGTTGTGCTATGGAGGTGTCAGCCAATGTTGTGACATGACCTTGAGGCATTGAGTCTCGCCTCCTCGTCATTCATGGCTGGAGGACGGACAAGGCTAGGCCTTTGGCATGGCATTCTATAGCTGGTGGCGTCTTCTCACCTGTCATATGCCATTTGCTGGGGATGCTCATGTTTCTTTTTTTTTTCTCTTCTCTTGGCCTCTCCGTTGGCGGGTACATTGAGCTTATTGTAAATCTTTGTAAAGTTGATGATTTGTGTTATCTTAGCGCCATATGCATAATATAAAGGTTTGTATGTAGGCACGTACAACAAAATTAAAGAACAAAATTATGACAGTACTTTTAATGATAATATGATATGAAATATAAAACAGTATAATATGTGTTGAAAGCAGTTTTGTGATGAATCAATGGTAACTCCACCATATTGTTGCCGAAGGTACAATTCCAGGTTGATGGTGTCCTAGACTAGGGGGTCCTAGCCCCGCTGGACTAATACATGGGGCGGACCACCAGCCCATCAAGGACGGGGACTTCGAAGGCCTTCAATCTGTCATGGCCGAAGACTTGGCGTGTACTCTAAATATATCTGACTAGATTCGGCATGTGATCCCTAGATGACAGCCAACCATGCGTAACCTTAGATACCCCTAGTGTCTATACAAACCAGAGGGTTTAGTCCGTAGAGGATCATTCATACATCTGTCATCACACCGACAGGGTTTAGACCACAACTTACGATCTCGAGGTACATCAACTCTGCACTTTGATACTCACATAATATAAGCAAGAGCGGGAGGTAGGGTTTTACCTCCATAGAGAGGGCCCGAACCAGAGTAAACGATATGTGTGTTCTCTCTTGTTACCCATCGATCCGATTAAACAGCTCTCCCCCCCCCACCCGAGATCATCCGGTTTTCACAACGACATTGGTGTTTTCATTGAGAGCTCGCTGTTTGATCGCCAAGGGTCGATGGCTCATCTGCGGATCGATAGTAGTATTAGTTGTGGGGACATCTTCGTCCTTGGCCAACTTTTCGCCTTCGGCAGTATCACGCTACATGCCGACCCAACCGGCCATCTAGGCCGTGTGGAAATTTTCGCTCCAAAACAAGTCATCTCGTTCGGAAGCCTGGAGTACACCGCGGACGCCCGAGGAGATCTAGTCCTCTCAAGATGGACCTTGAATCGCTTAGATGACCACGCCAGCACCGCGGCCCGGGAGCTCACCTACGACGGGATCCTCATATCCACCCTCTCCCCACAACCGACCCTAGAGATAGAGCCGGTGATTGTCACATCTAGCTCAAGCAATGGGCCATTGGGTGCTGGCCTGGAACCGAGCTCGTCTTTGGACCCAGAAGTAAAGGTCACCTCTTCGGTGACTGATGTAGAAGCCGCCCTCGTCGGCCGTGATCCAGCCTAGGACGAGCAAAAGGACGGTGCTACGTCAAGTAGCCCAGACAAACTATTCTAGATCAGTCCGACTTATAGCCAGGCCCTGGACACCGTGCAACTCTTGCAAATAAATGAGGTGCTGGATCGAATCTAAAACCGACCTCATTCGCCGTTTATGATCAGATCGGATGTAAATCCGATGATCGGAAAAAAATTTATCCCACCCACCTAGTCGCCACGGTCGAGGACTTACCATGCGCTTGACTATGGCTACGACGAAGCCACTAACATGGACGAAGACGTCTGTGACGATTCCGAGCAAATCCATCTGCGGCTGCACCCAATACAGGGAATTGGGCCGCAACGTCTACCTATGACGTATACATGGTCGACACTCCCAAGGGTGACTCCAAGGAAAAACCCAAAGAAAACCCTAAACCCTAAACGTCGCCGCCCGAAAACGTGGTTCAAGAGTGACAACGGAAGCAGGAGCACGACCAAGACCTCGGGCGCCACTGGTAATGACATTGCCCCCCAGGCCGTCAAAAACCTGGGCGAGGACTTTCAAGCCTCACCCGCCCAACAGAACAGGCCTGCTGAAACGCCCGCGGATAAGGATTACCTCCCGGAATCCAAAGACGATGTCAGTCTCGGACCCAAAGATTTCATTGTGCCCACAAATCCATCCGAGCAAGCGCGTTTCCAACGTCAGCTGATTGTAACCGCTCGAAGCATGAAGAAGCAGCAGGAGTTGTATACCCATGAAAATGCACTCAACGATAAATGGGTAAAAATCCTTGCGGCCAAAGGAGAGCTCAAAAATCAACGCGCGACCACCAAGTCATTTTGTCATAGCCCTAGATCACTGCCTGCAACTAGTTGCATCAGAGTGCATCATGCATCATGTCTAAATTCAAGTGAAATTTGAATTGAGGGAATTCTCAGGCCTCAGAAAAATCCTTTTTTTAAAAGGGGCAAGAACCCTTAAACTTGCATTTAGTGAAACCAAATTGGCCTTCATTGATGTTTGATAATTTTGGCAAGGGTTTGGATCCAAACAAAAAATATTGAACATTTTTAAGGAATTA
The DNA here is from genome assembly GCA_032464435.1 of Aegilops umbellulata. NCBI lineage: Eukaryota > Viridiplantae > Streptophyta > Magnoliopsida > Poales > Poaceae > Aegilops > Aegilops umbellulata. Next base: position 354,756,601 of record CP136059.1, on the reverse strand, counting down.
TTTTGGCACTGAATTTAAATCATTATTGTATTTGAATTTGGAATTATATTCATAATATATGGGATATATTTTCAAATAACTTTGAAATATTTTATGTGCTGTTGGAAAAGTCCATGTAGCAACATAAATTATTCAGAGTATATTTGGCACTGTTTTGAATTCGTTTAAATTTGAAAACAGTGGCAAAGTAAAAAAACAACAGAAGAATAATAAAAGGCAGAAGCTTACCTGGGCCACTGCTGGCCTGGCACTGTGCAGGCCCAGCCAACTGGCCAGCGCCAGTCACCACCTACCTCGCGCCAGAAGGCAGGGGCGCGTGCTGGCCACGCGCCGGGCCACCTCCTACTTCCCACCGCTGCCCCGACGTGCCTGTGAGCGCCATGCACCCCCCCACAAACCTCTCCCACTCCTCCCCGTGTTTCCCCTCATCTCCCTCGCTCTCTCCCGCGATGGCCGACGCGGCCATTTACGCGCCGCCCTGAACCACCACGGCCACAATCACCCCCTCGCCTCCTCTTCATCACCACGACCTCCGCTGTACTCCTTTACGCCTCTCCGTCGAGCCATGCTTCCCCGGAGGCCCTGAGATGTCGCCATCGACGCAGTTTTGACCTCTGCACCGACGGCCGCCGTCGCACGATTCGCCACCTCCGGAGCGTCCCCGAGCCTGCTGACCACCCTCTCGAACCCGTTGTGAGCTCCTGCTCCTCCCCCCTGCTCACCCCCTCCGTTCTTGTCCGTTAGCCGCCGCCCCCGCGAAACCGAGCTCCGGCCATCGCCATGGCCAGCGAGCCTCGTGCTCCTGAGCTCCTCCGCTCGCCCCAGTAGCACCCGCCTGCTCACCGTGCTCCCAGGATCCGAACGCACGCATCGGCTCCTCACGTCGTGCTCCGTAGCCCCGCGACCGCACACCTCCGAGCTCCGGCCGCCGCCTCGCTCGCCGTCGTTGCTGTTTCCGACCACCCCAGCACCTCCAGCTGCTACCAAATGATGCGCCTCGCCGAGCCGCGTCCATAGAGCCCAGCCACGCGAGCTCTCGTCGCCGGAGATGGCCGCGCGAGGAGCGCCGCCACGTTCTGCTTAGCACCAGCGGCTAATCGCCGGTTAGGTGGCGTGGCATCATTAGTTTAGAGTTAAGCACGAGTTTAATTAACAACCCCCCCCCCCACAGTCACTGACACGCGGGCCCCACAGATAATTAACCCAGGATTAATATCCACTTAACAGCGAGCCCATGACATGTGGACCCCGCAGGTCAGGTTTGACCTGGACCCAGTTAGTTGACCGCTGACGTCACACTGAGGCCAGGGTGATGCAGTAAATCCTTTTCTGCATTTATTCTAATTCGAATAACCAGTAAATTCTAGAAAATAGCCAAAACTTCAAAAATTCATAGAAATTCAAGAGTAACTCCAAATGAAATATTTTATATATGAAAAATTATCAGAAAAATCCAAAGAATCTGTTTATGCCATGTTCATGCATGTTTGAGCAAGTTAACTCCACTGTTTAGGATAAAACATGATTAGGGTAAATTTGAAAAATAGGCTTGGAGTTGGAATTTGATGTAGTTTGAATTCCACTTCAATTAAGATGACTTACTGTTGCATTAGCTCAATTCAGTACCTTAATATGTCATATCATTCATTTGCTTGTGGATTGCTTGAATTGAATGTTGTTTCTGTTCCTTTGTCGGTGTTTGTCCCCTCTCAGTAGACGTGGTATCGACGATGAGTTCGATGACACCGATGAACAGCTATACTATCTTCGGAAGTGTCAGGCAAGCAAAACCCCCTTGTTCATTCCGATACAATCCCACTCTCTCGCTCCTGCTCTCTTTTACTGCATTAGGACAACAACGATTCAACTGTTACATGTTGCGATAGTTGAACCCCTTTCATCTGCATGACCTGTCATTGCCACAGTAAATAGATGAAACCCACTAGCATGAGTAGGAGTTGTTTGAGCCCTGATGTGCCTACTCATTCATGTTTGTTTGTCATGCCTGCTACTGCTTAGAGTTGAGTCAGGTCTGATTCATCGGGGATGAATTAGAATGTGGTGAACATGTCCTACTTTTGAGAGCTAAGTGTGTGAACACGATTTGGTAAAGGTAGCGGTGAGAGGCCATGTAGGAGTACATGGTGGGTTGTCTCATTGCAGCCGTCCTCAGGAACTGAGTTCTGTGTTTGTGATCCATGAACAGTTACTACCACACATTGGGCTCCGGGCACTCCAAGCTCTCTCGACTTATTAATCAACCTGATCTCTGTCCAGGAGTTGCAACTAGTTTCTGGTGTTTGTAGGTTGTGTTAGTAGTCTACTAAGTGGCACCCAGTACAGGTGGGCTTGGGACAGACTAGGCACCATGGCACGATGTACCAAGCGTAGATCCATCCATCGAGGTGGGCTTGGGAGCCCTGCACACATCGTTTGGGGCCGTGAGCGACACCCCGGCCGGATCTCCTTGCAGATGGAACCTGAATAGGCGATAAACCTGGACTAGAGACTTATGCGGTTAGTCAGGTCGTGGCCGACTCCCTCGCCAGGCTTCCGCTTGAAGGTTGCCGAGATACACGACGTGTCCATGGTGGTAAGTGGCGAGAGCGTGTGTGAAGAAGTACACCCCTGCAGTGTTAACATCATCTATTCGAATAGCCGTGTCCGCGGAAAAGGACTTCTGGGTTGCCTGTACAGTTCATAGACAAGTGAAAATGGATACTCTAAAATACGCAAGATAAGCGTGAGTGCTATGGATGGCGTTCTCGTAGGGATACGGGAGCGGATCCATGGTGCTGTATTGATATGGTGAATATGTGGACTCGTGTGCGCCATCTCAAAAGAGTTACTTGCAGTCGTAGTTCAGGATAGCCACCGAGTCAAAACTGGCTTGCTGTAGTTAAACACCACCACCCCTTTGTTGATACCAATGCATATGTATATAGTTCTGATGTAAGTCTTGCTGGGTACATTTGTACTCATGTTTGCTTATTTTATGTTTTGCAGAGAGACTTCAGTCTCGCTAGTAGTTACGCGTGGACTTCAATGTTTAGCTTGTTACCTCAGCTACCATCTTGTACCCTTGAGAGGGTCTTGTAGATAGTCAGGCTTCTCAGACTTCTTCATTTGTAGTTGTCTGTACTTAGATAAGTTAAGCTTCCGCATGTGCTTGTTGCTTGTATGCTCTGTATGTTGGGTCAGGAGACCCATGTTTGTAATATTTGGCTCCTCGGAGCCTAATGAATAAATACTTGAGTCGTAGAGCTATGTTGTGATGCCATGTTGTATTTACACATATCGAGCATATTGGGTGTATGATTGAAATGCTTGGTATGTGTGGGATCCGACAACCTAGTTTTTATCCTTGGAAGCCTCTCTTACGGGGAAATGTAGTCTTGTGCTTCCATGAGCCATAATAGTCCGCTACAGCCCGATTCACCGGAGTCCTGCTACACTACTAGGAAAATTGTTTTTAACGATGGTATATATGGTCGCTAAAAGTCGGATTGTGGTCGTTAAATGTCTTTAACGACCACAATCTGCTGGTCATAGTAGGCTCCGTCGTTAAAATCCTAACGACCACATTATGTGGTCGTTATTCTTGTAACGACGGGACGGTGTGTCGTCATCAATCCCAAGGCAATAATGACCACTTTTGTCATCGTTAATAATGTTCTCATGGTTACAAAAACATGATTACGCCTCACCACTTATATTTAGTATGACTTTCAATTCAACAGCCAGTTAGTTCACCATCCAATATTTGAATATTAATATCCACATTAATATGGAAACAAAAGAATCTGAATTGAAAGCACATCGCCTCTTTTATTAATCAAAGTACCGAAATTTCGACATACAATTCTGGAATTAAAATATCATTTAGAAAATTGAGTCAAAAGCTCTCCTTATGTGACCATTGTACTTGCTCATATCTTTCTGGAAAACGAGACAACTAGAAAAGATAATATTTATTAATCTGGACACCATCTTTCTTTGAATGAGAATCAGTCTTCATCGTTGATTACAATCCCTCCTGATGCTTCTATAATATTATAGTGGACCATCACTCCTGCCTGCTAATTCATCTACGCCATTGGCAGTGTCTGAAAAGTATACAACCAATTGTAAGTAGGGTGGATAATGGAAAAATAGATAAAAATTTGACATTATTTTCATGCCATCACTTTCATCCTTATCATTTTCTATGTCACCGTCATTGTTGACATCAACTTAACTCATCATGTGTGCAATATGTTTGAGTAACTTCAAGACAATGAAGTGTAGAAACAAATTCTTGATGTGCTACAAGCTAGTTACAATCTCACTTTTTGAATCATCTGCATCCCAATTTGCACTAAATTAGCATTGTACCTTTCTTGGCACATCATTTGCAGATATGAAAACAAGCAACCTCTTTATATCATTCAATACGAGATAGCTTGAATAATTTTTTCAGTTTGACTAATACCTTTTCTAGCTAAGTCGTAACCTCCCCATAGTCATGTTCTCCCATATGAGGTGTGTGCAAAGTTTAAAATGGCAGTCTAACTCATTTTGCGCCGCTAACCCATTTCGCTGCCATAGTACATGTACATGTATATTCCAGATCAAAACTAGTACATGTGCATATTTTTCTCAAAAAATAGGGGATTTCCAACAGAAAACAGAGGATTTTCAGTTCAGCGGATAAATATCAATAAATTTAAGCAAGTAGATCAGGGCATCACAAGCAAATTAGCAAGTAGATCACAACATCACAAGTTCGCATCCTGAACCTGAACCCAAGCTATGTAGAAAACCCAAGCTACCTTAACCTACACATCTACTGGGCATGTGCATTTATTGAATCAATAAACAAATAAAGGATAGATAGAATCGGAGGGTTCCTGTGATGTACAAACACCAGGCGTTGGAGCCGTGTGAGACTGAGATATCATGGTCGTGGCCCTGCATTTTTGTTCAATGTAAGGCATACTAAATTATAAACAAACCAGATCATATAAGAGCTACACATGAATGGATGGTATTCAACATGGCATAGTAAATTTGTAAACCAAAATAAAGCAAATAAAATTGCACCTACATCTTTAATAATCATGAACTGGGTATGAATCAACAATAGTTGATAAAGGCCCAGCAACCAAAAAAACAGAGGAAGGAGGACTAACAATGAACCTGTAGTGGAATAGCGTCAGTGGTGGAAATTGGTAGTGTCAAGGATGCAGCTCGAGCGCGCCGAGGACGAGGTGACCGGCCGGCGATGTGCACGCCACAGCGTGTGCACGTTGGGTTCGAGGATGGCTGCAAGGAGTAGGCTGCGGCATGTATGCGCCGGGGTCGGTAGGCGGCAAGGTGCAGGCTGCAGCGCAGGAGCGGCAGGGTCGTTAGTCGTATGAGAAGAGCAGGGAGATGGGATCAATGGAGGCGCCCAGATTAAAAAAAAGTAGGGGAGGAGAGGAAAAGGATGTGCAAGGAGATGGATCCTACCAGATTCGTTTTCTTTCTGCTCCTCCTAGATCTTCTGGATCGCCGAGGATTAACAAAGATAGCGAGCAGACGAAAAGGAGGCGCAACCGGACGATTTTAATGGGTTCGTCAGCGGCAACGACCAGAGATGGGGAGAATGGCCATGTATTGTTGGAGGTCGATGTCGTGAGCAGGTGGCCTAATTGTACGAGGATTGAGGATCTGAATGACTTGGTTTGCTTTAAGAGACTTTAGTGCCAATGTTCTCGGGCGCCAACATTTTTTTACTCTTTTAATTTGCTGCTTACGGGGTGAGATAAAGGTGAGAGATTCTGTTTGTTATAAAGCTATTACGTACAAATAGGAGATGAGAAAAATAACGAGCACACCCATGGTTCTGCTTGGGTAGCTGATTTCCGTCGCACGGGGCTCACTCGGATGGGACTGCATTTTAACGACCAAGAGTTTTTGTTCATTGTCGTTAATAATAGCTTTTCTAGTAGTGCTAGCCCAGCACTACTGCTCCGGAACACTTGACTAGCCGGCATGTGATTCACTTCGTTCATGTGTCTGTCCCTTCGGGGAAATGTCACGCGGTGACATCCGGAGTCCTGCCTAGCTTGCTATAGCCCGGTACACCGGAGTCCTGTTAGCCCAGTGCTACAGCCCGGATTCACAAGCTGCTGACCGACATGCTCGATGTTGATTCATGTATGCCTGTCCCCGTAAGTTAGTGCCACATTGGGTTCACGACTAGTCATGTCGTCCCGGGTTCTCTGTCATATGGATACTAATCGACACTATCATATACGTGAGCCAAAAGGCGCAAACGGTCCCGGGCCATGGTAAGGCGACACCCGTGGGAATACCATGCGTGAGGCCGCAAAGTGATATGAGGTGTTGTCGGCTAAATCGATGTGACTTAGAGTCGGGGTCCTGACAGGTTTGGTATCAGAGCCTGACTGCCTGTAGGATTACCAAGCCAAACTGGTCGAAGTTGAGTCTAGAAATGCTTTAGTTATATAAGGGAATTGATTGTTGGATGGAACGTAAGGTTCTTTTTACTCCTTATACCTCATGCCCTCTGATCTGAGTCACCCTCTTCTCTTCTACGTTGATTAAGAACTAGGCTTCCCATCTTTCTATCAGGATCACGTGTTACTAATCCGTAGACTTGTTGGATTGATGGATTCAAGTCTCAGTTCAGTTTCTATTACTTCTGCATGTTTATAGCTGGCCTCAGAACTTTGATATTGTGATGTTGAGTGGTCATGCCACTATTTTGCAGGATGTCTCAAATATTTTTGAGCATTTACAGCCGTTATGTTGTCTGAGTCATCCCAGGTTTCTAGATAGTCTGATGCACTTGCAATCATTCCTCCATGTTCCTGATGTCCAGTTGGGCCAGACTAATCACACTAATCGATGAGTTGGGGTACTCTGTTGCCTCGACATATATGTTGGAGCTATTATTGTGACCCTAGGTGTTTTAGGGAGGCACCTAGTAATCTAGCAATGCTTTGTATTCCCGGTGTGATGATTCTGGCCATTGTTCTCGAAAGCATCCCGTGATGCCATTTAGTAGGAGGTATTCTATTCCTGGATTCTTGAACCCGAGATCCAGTCTACTTATCTCATGTTTATAGTGTTTGCTCGTTCCTTTAGGATATTATTAACCTTTGCGATAGTCCTCGAGGTCTGTGGTATTTCCTTCTTCCAAATACCATGAACTAGTTATGGCAGAAATTCCTCGTTTAACAGAAAGATCACAACGAGAGTGCTCTTCATGAGTTCTCGATTCTATGTTGTGACTCTACCAGTTCTACCTTTCTGCATGGGCTATCCGGAAGAAATGTTGAACTTGATTCGACATACTAATCTATGCATCCACAACTCAGAAAGTTATATGTTCCTTTGAGTTGTCCCTCTTTAGTTGTTTTCTAACCCTCGTCTATCAATTGATAGTCAGGAGTAGTTGTGCATTCGTGTTATCGATGCTTATTACTCCCGTGGTCCGTCGAGCCATTCTATTTCAGAATGACTAGGAGAAACAAAATCTAGTACCTTGTCCACTTCGAGGATTGGGTCAAAGTAGTTGTATTCCACAGAGCAAAATGCCAGTTCAGCTTTTGCTCTGTTCTACCTTGGAGTGTCACCCTCTGTCATATCAAGAATGACGTGAGAATTGTACAATCTTTTATGAATTCTTGGTATAGTGATAGTTCCGCCATCATTATTCATTTCTTGGTCTCCGTGTTGGTTTTAACTGGAATGCCGACAGGTGAACCGTGATGTGTGGAATCAATACTCCTAGCAACCCCGTTGCTTGGTAGTTAATGGACAATAATCTCATTCTTAGCGTGTTGGTTATTGAATCACTATTTTAGGATTTATCGTGCTACCTACACTAGTGCAGAACCGGGCAATAGCACCGGTTCGTAAGGCCCTTTAGTGTCGGTTTAGGAACCACCACTAAAGTTTCGGCACTAAAGCCCCCCCTTTAGTACCGGTTCAGCACGAACCGGTGCTAAAGGGAAACCACGTGGCACGAGCCAGCTCCGGGGGCCGGGAGACCTTTAGTACCGGTTGGTAACACCAACCGGTACTAAAATGTTTGGGGGGGGGTTGGTTTTATGATTTCTTTTTCATTTAATTTTGTGTTTTCCATTTTAATTCTTTTTTGTTTCGCCCGCAGATATATATATAATAACTCATGCATGCTCGCATCATACATCATCATATATAATAACAAGTCCTACTAGCTAATTAATCAAGCATCATCATACAACTTCTACTCGTTATTAATAATAAGTCATACGATCATCATCCTCATAGTCATCGAACCCAACCCTACATAATTGTTCTTAGCACATGATCATCAAGTATCAGGTAGGATCGGACCTAAACACACTTAAGGTAAAATAGCATAAAACAATATAGACCCTGACTCTCCATTATGAAGAATGGAGATCATCCTGTCTCCAATTCTTGCGCCTCGCTTCCTTTTGCTTCCAAGAAGCTCCTTACGACTGTCCATACATTTTTTCCATCCTTTGACTGTCATGTCTCCACTTCTTTTAGAAATCCGGTATGGACAGTTGAGATTCGTAGGATGACCTGGATATATGTTCAAAACATGAACGCTGCCGCCATTCTGATACATCAAATGAGGCACACAATCCTCTGGGATAAGCTGTTGAAAAACATAGTAATAACTTCGTAGTTAGCAATGATCGATGTACTAGTTTTAGAAGTATGCAAAAAGATGCACGGATGTCGTAAGTAAAAAAACTTACCAGGGTATCTCCATGGTAGTTACCGTAGTTCAACACGTGCACTAGTGGCACGTATTCACCATAATGTTGAGGAGTTCGACTGTAGATATTGTAATTCTCAATATCATTACAAAATCCAACCAGATGAGTTTTCTCCTTGTAAGTTAACTCAGAGCCATCGGTGTACTAAGTTCTATCTACCATCTTCTGCACATTCTTTGATACTTCAAAATAAGCTGTTAATGGAAATAAGCTGTCAACTATTTTGAAATGAACAATATAAGTTCTATTAATAATTAACTATGTTTGAGAAACTCACATAGCGGTAGAACTGGAGGAGTATCAACAAGGACCCAAATGTCCATATTGTCTTGCTCGATTTCAGGATCACCAAGATCCATGGTGACAAGCATACCCTCATCAAAACCATATAATTTGCAAAATGCTTCCCAATTTTTGCAACCAAAATGGGTTACGCTCTCGGCATTATACAACTTTACTTCAAAATCCACATCATGATGGGTCCTTAGGTGAATTTTCTTCGTTTCAAAATTTTCATGGTCTTCAAAATCCATCCTCTCCAAGACATAGCGTCTTGCATGGCATGGGATCAACTATACTCGAATTGTAAAAGATGAAAATTACACGTTGAAATAGTTGAAGTCATGCTTAATTATGAAAAAAAACACTTGTCGTCGTTGCGTATCGTTTCAACTTCGAAGGTCTCCTCGAGCTTAATGTTGAAGGGCCGACCATCGTCCAGGTGAGGCCTGTCGCACTCACCTCGATCGTCATGGCACCAGTCGCACTCCCCAGGGAGACTTTCGTCGTCCGATGATGACATTTCCTATACGTTCATAATTCAAAGACTAAATTAGATCAGTATTATTCAACTAATCATATGCATATGCGTTGCAAATAGTGCTCTCCAATCTGAGCATTCAATAAGAAAAATCAAATCTCAAAATTATTCAATTTGAGCATATATAGTCCACGTCGATGCGGGAATAATTGCTTTAACTAAAAAAATAAACTAGTTCTATTAAACACCTAAATGTAGCCAAATATATATTCATCTAACATTTGACATTAATATATCTAACTATATATTCACCTATATGTAGCCAAACTTTTCTATCTAATTCATCTAACATTCGACATTAATCTAACATTTATATAAACTAAAAGTATATAAAAAATTAAATAAACAAAAAAACTCATTAACAAATAATATTTTAATTAGATCATCAAATCTCAGATACCTAAATTTTCTTACTAAAAATAAACTAGTTATATTAATTATTGAAATAGTTCTAATCTCATATACCTAAATTTTCTTACTAAAAATAAACTAGTTATATTAATTATTCAACTAGTTCAAATCTCATATACCTAAATAAACTAGTTCGACAATTTTCTTACTAAAAATAAACTAGTTATATTAATTAGTCAACTAGTTCAAACTCAGATATACCTAGCTATTTAATATCTAATTAAATTTTCTAAAAAACAGAAAACAGAAAACAGAAAATAAGTAAAAAATGTGTGTGTGTGTATGCGTGTGTGTGTGTATGTGTGTGTATATATTTGTGTGTCGTGTACGTATATACGTATATACACTGCCCTGTACGTACGAGCGGGGGCGGCGGCGTACGTGGCGGGGGCGGCGGCTTACGTACGGGCCGGGTGCGCGCGCGGCGCGGGTACGCGAGAGCGAGAGTACGTACGGACCGCAGCGCGACGACGACGGACGGCGGGCGACGACGGGCGGCGGGCGACGGGCGGCGGGCGGACGAGGGGCGACGGGCGCGGCGGGCGGCGACGACGAGCGACGGGCGCGGCGGGCAGCGACGACGGGCGACGGGCGACGGCGCGCGAGAGGTTGGAGACGAAGAAGTAGGGAGATGTAACTGAATTTACGTAAGTGCTGTATATATAGGAGAGGCCTTTAGTACCGGTTGGTGACTCCAACCGGTACAAAAGGCCAACTTTGGCCAGGCCAGGAGGCGGGAAGAACAGGCCTTTAGTACCGGTTGGTGGCTCCAACCGGTACTAAAGGGTGGTCTTTAGTATCGGTTGGAGCCACCAACCGGTACTAAAGGCCTCGCGCTGCCTGCACAAAGTTTAGTCCCACCTCGCCGGGCGAAGGGCAGCCGCACTGGTTTATAAACCCAACCGCGGCTACCCTTTCGAACTCCTCTGTATAGCAGGCTTGTGGGCCTAAACTCTGCGCGCTGCCCTGTGAGTTTGCTGGGCCTATAAGGCCTGTAATTGCACGCCCGTGGCCTAGCAGGCCCACAGGGCAGCGCCCCAATTTTTTTATTTGTTTTTCTTTTCTGCTATATTTTCTTCTATTTGTTTTTCTTTTCTGCTTTATTTTCTTCTATTTGTTTTTCTTTTCTGCTATATTTTCTTCTATTTATTTCTGCGTAGTTTTTTATATAGTTTTTTCTTTTCTGTTATATTTATTTGTGAGTAGTTTTTCATCTAGTTTGCCAACATTCAACATTTTCAGAGTTCATTTTATAGTGATTTTCAATTTCACGGTCATTTTGTGAACGATTGAAAAATAGAAAATACATTTTTTTCTTTCTGCTTTATTTTTTCTTCTATTTATTTCTGAGTAGTTTTTAATTTCACGGTCATTTTGTGAACGATTGAAAAATAGCAAATAACAAAGTTATAAAAAAAGAAATGCCGACGTGTAGTGTAATAAGTTCGGAGTTGTAATAAGTTATTAAAAATAAAAAAGAGGTGCAATGCTTCGTTAATTTTCTTCAAGCCTTTCGGAATAGTGTAAACTGCACTGCGCGTAGCTCCGTGCAATCTACCATATTCCTGAAGGCTTGAAGCTAAGCAACGTGAGCATTGAGCCTCTTCTTCATCGTCTCTGCACTCAGGGCTTATAAACCGCTCCTAGTCCCTCTCTCTTGGCGAGGTGGGACTAAAAAAGAGCCTGTAGTACTGGTCACCCTTTAGTACCGGTTGGAGCCACCAACCGGTACTAAAGGTGGTGCTATGACTGCACAAAATTTAGTGTTGTTTAGTTCAAAACAAATCATTGAATGCATGAAAAATAGCAAATGAAGGCAGAAATGGTTGAAAGTTGATGGCGTCGCTTTGAATGGTGCATACTGAATGCACAAAAATTCTGGAGTTGTAATAAGTTTAAAAAAATGAAATGCCTTTGTGATAGATGAGTTTAATTTCGTCAGAAACCTGAATACTTCGAAAGAGATTGTCCAGTTTGTAAACGAAGTGCATCCAGTTTTAGCCGTAAGCCTCTCTACTTTCTTGCACATGCTATGGGTGAAATGATGATACCATGCCAAGTTTCAACTTTTTCAGAGTTCATTTGTAGTGCTTTTCAATTTCCAGGTCATTTACTTCTCAAAACAAATCATTGAATGCATGAAAAATAGCAAATGAAGGCAGAAATGGTTGAAAGTTGATGGCGTCGCTTTGAATGGTGCATACCGAACGCAAAAAATATAAGAGCATTTACATCATGATCTTATATTTCTTTACACTCTACATTGTCAATATGATCTTATAACATAAAAAATACTTTGATCATCAATGATCTTTGTGTGTACAATCTGAATTGTCAATATGAGTCATCAACGATTTATAAACCGATGAAGACTCATATTGCAGCCACAAATTCTACACATAGAGTTCAATGAAGACCAAGTGCTTGTGATAGTTTGAGAAATAACATATTTAAGGTGGTAAAAGGCTTGTTAGGGGGGCGAGGTGGGACTAAAAACAGCCTGCCACAACGTTATTAGTACCGGTTCGTGGTCCGAACCGGCACTAAATGGTGATGGTGGGGCCATAGCCTGACCGCGGGCTGACACAGCCTCTGTAGTGCCGGTTCGTGGCACGAACCGGTACTAAAGGTTCTCCACGAACCGGTGCTATTGATCGCCGCCACGAACCGGCACTAGTGTACACATTAGTGCCGGCTCTAATTCAAACCGGCACTATTGTGCTTCACAAAAGACCCTTTTTCTACTAGTGCTAGTCCTTATTTCTAGTGCACTCTTTGATCAATGAGTTAGGATTTTGTCAAACCCTTGCTCTTTTGATCACATTGTCTTGCCCTGAAAGCAAGATTTATCCTGATCTTAGTAACATGTCGGTGGTTCGTGATTTTCCGAATATCTTCTCGCAAGTGCTACCAGGTTGTCACCTGACCACTACGTTGGTTCCTGGTCAAGTTGGTTTCTTGTAGCCACCCCTTTCTCCAAGAGTCTATGTTGGATACCCCTGAGCTAGTCGGTTGAGCTAAACAACTACTTGGGGAGTTGGAAGATAAAGATTTATCTGACTTAGTTCATTCCAAAGGTATATCTTTTGTATGTGTGTTGAAGAAAGATGATATCTCCATCGATTGATCCTCGTGATCAGTTATTGGATCTATTGCCTTGTCAAAACTTTGACTTGAGTATGGGCTATCGTCAAGTCAAATCAGAACCAACGGTGTTCGTAATGTTGTCTTACTTGTTGTTGAGCCCGTTGACAACATTTTCATCTTGTCCATGATTCATGTTGGACATCTAAGTTAGTGTTGGAAACTTTTATAAGCATTATCTTCATGTCCCGTTCATGAAGCATATGTTGGATGAAAGAAGTGACTTTCTCTGATTCACGTGCATTTGATGCAAGTTGCCGCCGTGAGTTCGAGAAAGATTGTTTTTGTTTCCTCCGTTACCATCCCAAGTCAGTCATGCATGTGCGAAGTATGCTATGGTTTGACAGGCTCGCTACCTCCATTCCATATGTATCTCCTAGTACGCCAAGCCACTGGTTGATTTGTTCAAGGAGAAGAAGTACCTTCTTAAGAGCAAGACTGATGCAAGGACTTCGATATCCTCGATGATGGTTCTCGACCAGAACTCGGTAGTGTTTTATTGTAAGACTTCCATGTGGTCATGCTTGTCTTGGAAAACATGTTCACATGTGTTTAGCAGAACCAGCTCATGTTTTGGAGCTTACTACCATAGTTCATTTCCTGAGAATCTCGCAACATCATCTCATCGGGTTGTGTTGCAAAATTTCTTTTCCAGACACGCTGTCTGAATTATTCCGTTACCAACCAGATCTGAATCTCATGCAGATATGGTGGTTGGAACTTCTTCCAAGAGCTATGATATGGGTTCGAGTGAGGTGGACGCACCTAGCTGGAAGCACTGTTATTGTAGTATCTTGATTAAGCCATTCGGTCACCTCCCATGAGGATTTCGCATGACTTATTCTAGAAGTTGTTCCTTATGGATTTTGTGTTCCCGAAGTCCGACCTTTACTTGATGACCATGTTGATGCCACCTTGAATCATGATAGTGGTATCTTAAACATCAAGGAGAACATTGGAAGCGGAGTGCTAAATGTCCCTCGGTCGATCATCCAGGTTTTATTCCTTGGCATTGCTAAGGACAAATCTGAGAAAGTGTTGTCTTCCTTTGCATCTGCATCGTCCATCACTATTCATCATGGTAGTATGATCTGTTACCAGGATCCGCGGCACGGATGTTGGTAAAACCTTGATGAATATGGAAATGCTCAAGTTCTTGAGAGCACACTCAGACACTAGGTTGTATCTTCGGTATCAGTCGGATTGTGCCTTCCGTTTGCCGATTGTTCTATAACCATAGTGCCATTCCAAAACTGAGTATGCAATTTCTTTGAATTCCTTCAAACGATCGTTTGTGAATTGCCATTAGCCTGGTATGAAGAGCTCCAATGATCCTTTTCGATAGAGTTTCTTTCTCTCATCAACGTGTTGGATGAAGATCTCAAAAGCAAAGACGTCAAGATCAATTTGATGCAATGAATGAACACCTTCAAGAATGCAATGGATCATGAAGATTGTGTTAGCTTTGTGTCCCCTCTGCCTTCTTACCTCACGTCTTGAATCTCGGGACGAGATTCTTGTTTAGTGGGGGTGAGTTGTCACAGCCCTAGATTACTGCCTGCAACTAGCTGCATCAGAGTGCATCATGCATCATGTCTAAATTCCAGTGAAATTTGAATTGAGGGAATTCTCAAGCCTCAGAAAAATCCTTTTAAAAAAAGGGGCAAGAACCCTTAAACTTGCATTCAGTGAAACTAGAATGGCCTTGATTAATGTTTGATAATTTTGGCAAGGGTTTGGATCCAAAACCAAAAATATTGAACATTTTTAAGGAATTATTTTTGCACTTAATTTAAATCATTATTGTATTTGAATTTGGAATTATATTCATAATATATGGGATATATTCTCAAATAACTTTGAAATGTTTTATGTGCTGTTGGAAAAGTCCACCTAGCAACATAAATTATTCAGAGTATATTTGGCACTGTTTTGAATTCGTTTAAATTTGAAAAATAGTGGCAAAGTTAAAAAACAACAGAAGAATAATAAAAGGCAGAAGCTTACCTGGGCCACTGCTGGCCTGGCACTGTGCCGGCCCAGCCAACTGGCCAGCGCCAGTCACCCCCTACCTCGCGCCAGAAGGCAGGGGCGCGTGCTCGCCGCGCGCTGGCCACGCGTCGGGCCACCTCCTGCTTCCCACCGCTGCCCCGACGTGCCTGTGAGCGCCACACCCCCCCCACGGACCTCTCCCACTCCTCCCCGCGTTTCCCCTTCTCTCCCTCGCTCTCTCCCGCGATGGCCGATGCGGCCATGGACGCGCCGCCCTGAACCACCATGGCCACAGCCACCCCTCGCCTCCTCTTCATGACCACGACCTCCGTTGTACTCCTTTACGCCTCTCCGTCGAGCCACGCTTCGCCGGAGGCCCTGAGATGTCGCCATCGATGCCGTTTCGACCTCTGCACCGACGGTCGCCGTCGCATGATTCGCCGCCTCCGGAGCGTCCCCGAGCCTGCTGACCACCCTCTCGAACCCGCTGTGAGCTCCTGCTCCTCCCTCTGCTCACCCCCTCCGTTCCTATACGTTAGCCGCTGCCCCCGCGAAACCGAGCTCTGGGCATCACCATGGCCAGCGAGCCTCGTGCTCCTGAGCTCCTCCGCTCGCCCCAGTAGCACCCACCTATTCACCGTGCTCCCAGGATCCGAACGCGCGCACCGGCTCCTCACGCCGTGCTCCGTAGCCCCGCGCCCTCACACCTCTGAGCTCCGGCCGCCGCCTTGCTCGCCGTCGTTGCTGTTTCCGACCACCCCAGCACCTCCAGCTACTACCAAATGATGCGCCTCGCCGAGCCGCGTCCATAGAGCCCAGCCAGGCAAGCTCTCGTTGCCGGAGATGGCCGGACGAGGAGCGCCGCCGCGTTCTGCTTAGCACCAGCGGCTAATCGCGAGTTAGGTGACGTGGAGTCATTAGTTTAGAGTTAAGCACGCGTTTAATTAACAACCCCCCCCCCCCCCCACACAGTCACTGACACGCGGGCCCCGCAGATAGTTAACCCAGGATTAATATCCACTTAACAGCGAGCCCATGACATGTGGACCCCGTAGATCAGGTTTGACATGGACCCGGTCAGTTGACCGCTGACGTGACACTGACGCCAGGCTGATGCAGTAAATCCTTTTCTGGATTTATTCTAATTCGAATAACCAGGAAATTCCAAAAAAATAGCCAAAACTCCAAATATTCATAGAAATTCAACAGTAACTCCAAATGAAATATTTAATATATGAAAAATTATCAGAAAAATACAAAGAATCTGTTTATGCCATGTTCATGCATGTTTGAGCAAGTTAACTCCACTGTTTAGGATAAAACATGATTAGGGTAAATTTGAAAAATAGGCTTGGAGTTGGAATTTGATGTAGTTTGAATTCCACTTCTATTAAGATGACTTACTGTTGCATTAGCTCAATTCAGTACCTTAATATGTCATATCATTCATTTGCTTGTGCATTGCTTACATTGAATGTTGTTTCTGTTCCTTTGTCGGTGTTTGTCCCCTCTCAGTAGACGTGGTACCGACGATGAGTTCGATGACACCGATGAAGAGCTATACTATCTTCGGAAGTGTCAGGCAAGCAAAACCTCCTTGTTCATTCTGATACAATCCCACTCTCTCGCTCCTGCGCTCTTTTACTGCATTAGGACAACAACGATTCAACTGTTACATGTTGCGATAGTTGAACCCTTTTCGTCTGCATGACCTGTCATTGCCACAGTAAATAGATGAAACCCACTAGCATGAGTAGGAGTTGTTTGAGCCCTGATGTGCCTACTCATTCATGCTTGTTTTTCATGCCTGCTACTGCTTAGAGTTGAGTCAGGTCTGATTCATCGGGGATGAATTGGAATGTGGTGAACATGTCTTACTGTTGAGAGCTAAGTGTGTGAACACGATTTGGTAAAGGTAGCGGTGAGAGGCCATGTAGGAGTACATGGTGGGTTGTCTCATTGCAGCCGTCCTCAGGAACTGAATTCTGTGTTTGTGATCCATGAACAGTTACTACCACACATTGGGCTCCGGGCACTCCAAGCTCTCTCGACTTATTAATCAACCTGATCTCTGTCTAGGAGTTGCAACTAGTTTCTGATGTTTGTAGGTTGTGTTAGTAGTCTACTAAGTGGCACCTGGTACAGGTGGGCTTGGGACAGACTAGGCACCGTGCCACGATGTACCAAGCGTAGATCCATCCATCGAGGTGGGCTTGGGAGCCCTGCACACATCGTTTGGGGCCGTGAGCAACACCCCGGCCGGATCTCCTTGCGGATGGAACCCGAATAGGCGATAAACCTGGACTAGAGACTTATGTGGTTAGTCAGGTCGTGGCCGACTCCCTCGCCAGGCTTCCGCTTGAAGGTTGCTGAGATACACGACGTGTACATGGTGGTAAGTGGCGAGAGCGTGTGTGAAGAAGTACACCCCTGCAGGGTTAACATCATCTATTTGAATAGCCGTGTCCGCGGAAAAGGACTTCTGGGTTGCCTGTACAGTTCATAGACAAGTGAAAGTGGATACTCTAAAATACGCAAGATAAGCGTGAGTGCTATGGATGGCGTTCTCGTAGGGATACAGGAGCGGATCCATGGTGCTGTATTGATATGGTGAATATGTGGACTCGTGTGCGCCACCTCAAAAGAGCTACTTGCAGTCGTAGTTCAGGATAGCCACCGAGTCAAAACTGGCTTGCTGTAGTTAAACTCCACCACCCCTTTGTTGATACCAATGCATATGTAGATAGTTCTGATGTATGTCTTGCTGGGTACATTTGTACTCACGTTTGCTTATTTTATGTTTTGCAGAGAGACTTCAGTCTCGCTAGTAGTTCCGCGTGGACTTCAACGTTTAGCTTGTTACCTCATCTACCATCTTGTACCCTTGGGAGGGTCTTGTAGATAGTCAGGCTTCTCAGACTTCTTCATTTGTAGTTGTCTGTACTTAGACAAGTTAAGCTTCCGCATGTGCTTGTTGCTTGTATGCTCTGTATGCTGGGTCATGAGACCCATGTTTGTAATATTTGGCTCCTCGGAGCCTAATGAATAAATACTTGAGTCGTAGAGTTATGTTGTGATGCCATGTTGTATTTACACATATCGAGCATATTGGGTGTATGATTGAAATGCTTGGTATGTGTGGGATCCGACAACCTAGTTGTTTATCCTTGGTAACCTCTCTTATGGGGAAATGTAGTCTTGTGCTTCCATGAGCCATACTAGTCTGCTACAGCCAGGTTCACCGGAGTCCTGCTAGCCCAGCACTACTGCTCCGGAACACTTGACTGGCCGGCATGTGATTCACTTCGTTCCTGTGTCTGTCCCTTCGGGGAAATGTCACGCGGTGACATCCGGAGTCCTGCCTAGCCTGCTACAGCCCGGTACACCGGAGTCCTGTTAGCCCAGTACTACAGCCCGGATTCGCACGCTGCTGACCGACATGCTCGATGTTGACTCATGTATGCCTGTCCCCGTAAGTTAGTGCCACTTTGGGTTCACGACTAGTCATGTCGGTCTGGGTTCTCTGTCATATGGATGCTAGCGACACTATCATATACGTGAGCCAAAAGGCGCAAACGGTCCCGGGCCATGGTAAGGCGACACCCGTGAGAATACCGTGCGTGAGGCCGCAAAGTGTTATGAGGTGTTACCGGCTAGATCGATGTGACTTAGAATCGAGGTCCTGACACATTTCCACAATGACAGTTGCCGCCTGACTTCGATGACGAGGCAGCAGACAATGAACTACTTGCTTACCACCACGCAAGCCAAGCAAACCGCCCCCCTAGAGGCCGAGATCGGCCAACAGCGGCACTTAAGGAACCCTCTGCCAAAACTCGCCCTCATGGCAAGAGTGCGGTCGAGCACCCCTAGACCCTTGATTCAACAAGCTTCAAGCTAATAAGGCCCCCACTCTATCCATTTACGGGCCACGAAACCGAGCACCAGCCGGTTTGGAGGGTTATGACGCCTGGTTAGACAGGCACGAAAGGCCTCGGGAGCATATCTGAGCTAGGGCAACGGCTCATGCCCAACCAGACGCGGCTCCTTTTCGAGGGCCCATGCATCCTGCGTGTTTTACAGATGAGGTCATGGAGCACCAGTTCTGAAAGGATCGAGAAGAGGTGTCTAGAGGGGGGGGGGGTGAATAGACTCTAATCAAGAAAAGTTGTAGTTTTTAATCTCTTGAGTTGAAGTGGAGTATTAGCACCAGTTTAAATATTCACAATACATATCAAGCAAGCATGCGAGCATACAAAGAGTATATGAGCAGCGGAAAGTAAGGCATGCAAGTTTCAAGAATGTAAAGGGATGGGATTGGAGTGTGCAAACGCAATTTGAAGACACGGAGATGTTTTATCCGTGGTTCCGATAGGTGGTGCTATCGTACATCCACGTTGATGGAGACTTCAACCAACGAAGGGTAACGGTCGCGCGAGTCCACGGAGGGCTCCACCTGATGAAGCTATGTACCTAGGGTAGGGGCATAGGCTTGTCCTAAGTGCCCTACCCAAGGACATCCATAGAAGAAGTCACCTTTGAATTGACTTGGAGGTATCCTACTCGACGGACTCGAAGACACTCGACCATGAAGCAATCACTCGACCATGAAGCAATCACTCGACCATGAACCAACCACTCGACTGCCACGAGATCTAAAGTCACTCCGCACGCAAACGGTCGACCATTAAGTAGCTTTTATGATCATCATAGAACTTTATTAAGGACGTTAGCAGTAACTCCCAGTCTTAATGTACTTTAAACCCTGCATTACTGAGGGCTGGAGAGGCCTGGCGAACTCTATATAAGCCACCTCCCTCCTCAGTATCAAGGGTTCGCACCCCTGTTATTCACACACCTACAATCCAATCGACCGCCTCCGGGCACCGAGACGTAGGTCTTTTACTTCCTCCACGAAGGGCCTGAACTCGTAAACCTCGTGTGCTTACAACTCTTCCATAGCTAAGATCTAGCCTCTCCATTCATACCCCCCTACATCACTGTCAGAATTAGAACCACGACAGTTGGCGCCCACCGTGGGGCTAGGAGTCTTAGCGCCTAATTTGACAAGTTGCGATTTTTCCCGATCTCTTTGATCATGGTTTCGGGCGGAGCTTTGGTGGAGGGCCGCGAGATCCGTCTTGGCGCGCTCACGTTCATCGCCGACGACTCCGCTTGGCTTTAGGAGGCCCCACTCAACGTTGATGCGCTCCCCGTCCGCGGGGCGACGCATTTTCGCGCGTGCGTCCGTGGTTTCCTCCTGCGGCAGCCGTCGACCCAGTATCGGTCGGCTCTAGTGACGTCTTCCCTCCCTGTCTCCCACCGGCGCAGGCGCTCCGGTCGGTCGAGGCTTCAGTGGTGGGTGAGACACGCGGTGGCATGCCAGTCGGCCACCCCACAAGTCGCGGCGATCGAGCCCAACGAATCCCTCTACGGCCTGTTCGACCTGTCGATTGGCTCCGCAGAGACCGCATCCGAATGCGGCAGCTGCGACCCAACGGTGGAAGTTCTGGTGATCGACGGGTCATGCAGTCCTCCCGGTTTTCGCCGCACCGACGAAGGCGCGGGTGGGGGCGACCCGTCGCATCCCCATGATGAGTATCTCCCCGAGCCTCTTACGTCAGTGCAGCGAGAGGAGCTTCGCCGCCGAAACATGGATGCACTCCACACTCCTATAGTTGGAGAAACCCCCGAAGCCCGGGCCTTGGAGGATGCGCGCTTGGCTAACTTGGCCGAGCGCACTTGACTGGAGAATCTCCAGCGAGCACTCAACGAGCGAGCGCGTCAATGGGCTCCTGAATCCAATCGGCGTCAGCTCTTCCCGCCTACGCAGGTATATCAAACTCCGGTTCAGAATTTGGCGGTTGCGGCCCGTATAGCAGAGTCGATTCATCCCTCCCAGTCGGGGGCTGGTAGGGGCTTGTTGCAGATCAGAGCGTTGCTCCGGGCAGCGCGAAACCAGAATTCTGTTGTTTCTCAGTCACAGAATAAGATCCATAGTCGATCCGTTGCAGCGGATATAGTCGAGTCGGCTCACAGCCCAAGATCGCCCCCGAGGCGTGAGGGACGTGGGGACCGGCATGATCAGTACAGAAGGAATGAGCAGTATGATCACCGATTCAATCGTGATGATCGACGTCGAGTGCCAACCCCTCCCCCGAGGATCGGATCATATGCGCCTCGACAGCAAGATGACAGGCGCCCTCATAGTGTTGGGCGGAGAATTCCAGTCGACCCCAGAGATCCGGGCTTTTATGCGAGATCCATTCTCGTTGAAAGTTTGGTCGACAGGAATAGAGCTCACCGAGGAGGTCACGACAGAGATGCGCCTACCAGTAGCAAAGTACTTGTTTCAGGGCCAGAGTGTTTCAGTCGAGCCATCAGAGCTGCTGTGATTCCTCCCAACTTCAGGTTGGCGACTGGAGTTAGTAAGTTCACCGGTGAGTCTAAGCCCGACACTTGGCTCGAATATTACCGAGTGGCTGTCCAGATTGGCGGTGGCAATGATGAGGTAGCTATGAAGCACCTGCCTCTCATGTTAAAGGGCTCAGCCAGAGCGTGGCTGAATCAGTTAGCGCCCAGCAGCATCTACACTTGGGAGGATCTCTACCGAGTGTTTGTCACAACATTTGAAGGAACATCCAAGCGACCTGCAGGTCTCACTCAATTGCGGTCTTGCGTGCAAAAAACGAATGAAACTCTGAGGGATTATATCCAGAGGTGGATCACATTGCATCACACAGTGGAAAATGCACCAGATCATCAAGCAGTTTGTGCCTTTAAAGAAGGCGTTAGGTACAGAGAGTTGAATCTGAAGTTCGGTCGAGCCGGAGAGATGTCTCTCAATCAGATGATGGAGATCGCCACCAAATACGCTAATGGTGAAGATGAAGATCGACTCCGGACTGGCAAGCAAAAGGCAGTCGCCCAGGAAACCGGAGGAAATTCCAGTCAGAAACAGAAGCGGAAGGCCGAGCCAGCCGCTCCTGGGGAGGCCTTGGCCGTAACCCAGGGAAAATTCAAGGGAAAATCCAAGGGGCCTTGGAACCCCAAGAAAGTTAAGGACCAAGATGGAAGTGATGTTCTGGATCTGCCGTGTCACATCCACACCAAGAAGGACGAAGAGGGCAAACTCATTTACCCGAAGCATACCACTCGACAGTGTCGGCTCCTGATCCAGCAGTTCCAGGGCAAACGGTCCAAAGATAAGGAAAAGGAGTCGGGAAAAGTTAAGGACAAGGAAGATAGTGACAATGGTTACCCCCAGGTCAATTCCACCTTGATGATTTTTGCTGATGTTGAAAGAAAAAGTCGACTGAAAGTCATTAACCGCGAGGTGAATATGGTTGCTCCGGCAACGCCCAGTTATCTGAAGTGGTCCCAGACTGCCATCACATTCGACCAGTCGGATCACCCTACGCACATTCCCACCCCTGGGAGGCAAGCTTTGGTGGTCGACCCAGTTGTCGAAGGCACTCGACTGACTAAAGTCCTGATGGATGGTGGCAGTGATTTGAACATACTGTATGCAGAAACATTGAAAGGGATGGGCATTCCGATGTCCAGACTCAGTACCAGTAACATGAGTTTCCATGGATTCATTCCTGGGAAGAAAGCCGAGTCACTCGGCCAAATTACTCTTGATGTGGTTTTTGGTGACTCCAAGAATTACCGTAAGGAAAAGTTGACATTCGAAGTTGTTGATTTCCAAAGTGCTTATCACGCCATTTTGGGCAGGCCAGCTTATGCATGCTTCATGGCTCGACCATGTTATGTGTATCTCAAATTGAAGATGCCTGGTCCCAAGGGTGTGATCACTGTTACAGGCAATCGGCACAAAGCAGAAGAGTGTTTTCAGAAAGGCTCAAAGATTGCTGACGCTCAGATGGCAGTGGTCGAGCTGCAAGAGTATCAGAAGACTGCAGATCCGAGTGAATTGCTATGGGCTGAGAAGCCTGCTTCAGAGTCAGCTTTTCAGTCGTTAGGTGAAACGAAGCCAGTTCACATTCACCCGAGCGATCCAAATGCTACTCCGACTCACATCTCAACAACGCTCGACTCCAAATAGGAAGAAGCGCTCATCCAGTTCCTCCGTGAGAACTGGGACATCTTCGCATGGAAACCTTATGACATGCCTGGAGTTCCCAGGGGGCTGGCTGAGCACCGTCTACGGGTCGACCCAAAATTTAAGCCTGTGAAAGAACATCTTCGACGGTCCGCCGTTCAGAAGAGGAAGGCCATTGGCGAGGAGGTGGCTCGGCTCTTAGCAGCAGAGTTCATCTGAGAAATTTACCACTCTGAGTGGCTCGCCAATGTTGTCATGGTCCCAAAGAAGGACAAGTCTCTCCGCATGTGCATTGACTTTAAACATATCAATCGGCCCTGCCCGAAAGATCATTTTCCTCTCCCCCGCATCGACCAGATAGTTGACTCCACTACGGGATGTGAGCGATTGTCTTTTCTAGATGCCTACTCCGGGTATCATCAGATCCGTCTGTATGGACCCGACGAGATCAAAACTGCTTTCATCACTCCATTCGGGTGCTTCTGTTATGTCACCATGCCCTTTGGCCTAAAGAATGCCGGAGCCACGTTCATGAGAATAATTCAGAAGTGTTTGCTCAGTCAGATCAGTAGGAATGTGGAGGCATACATGGATGACATTGTGGTTAAGTCACGGAAGGGTTCCAACCTGCTGACTGACCTTGCTGAAACCTTTGCCAACCTCAGGAGGTACGATATCAAGCTCAATCCATCAAAGTGCACATTCGGAGTTCCAGGTGGGAAGTTACTCGGTTTTCTCGTTTCCGAACGGGGAATCGACCCCAATCCTGAAAAAATTGGTACTATTCTCCGGATGAAACGTCCTGTGCGTGTGCATGATGTCCAGAAGCTTACAAGATGCTTGGCCGCTTTAAGTCGATTCATTTCTCGGCTCGGTGAAAAGGCACTGCCTCTTTACCGACTGATGAAGAAGTCAAACAAGTTCGAGTGGACTCCAGAAGCTGATGCAGCGTTTGCAGAGCTCAAAGCCCTGCTCTCCACCCAGCCGGTGCTTGCTGCCCCAATTAGCGAAGGGCCTTTACTGCTTTACATTGCAGCCACAGGACAAGTTGTCAGTACAGTACTTACGGTCGAGCGGGAAGAAGAAGGAAAGGCCTTCAAAGTTCAGCGCCCAGTATACTATGTTTCTGAAGTTTTAACTCCTTCAAAGCAAAGATACCCTCATTATCAGAAGCTCGTATATGGGATCTATATGACCACGAAGAAGGTTGCGCATTACTTCTCTGACCACACCATTACAGTCGTCAGCGACGCCCCACTATCAGAGATTCTTCACAACAGAGATGCAACTGGTCGAGTGGCAATGTGGGCGATTGAACTCCTTCCCCTAGATATCCAGTTTGAGGCAAAGAAGGCCATCAAGTCCCAAGCAATTGCAGATTTCGTCGCTGAGTGGATCGAACAGCAACTGCCGACTCAAGTTCACTCAGAACACTGGACCATGTTCTTCGATGGGTCTAAGATGCTGAATAGTTCCGGTGCAGGGGTGGTATTGGTTTTCCCCCGAGGAGATAAGCTCAGATATGTTCTCCAGATTCACTTCGATTCCTCCAATAACGAAGCAGAATACGAAGCACTTTTGTATGGGTTACGCATGGCCATTTCACTCGGAGTCCGTCGCCTCATGGTCTATGGCGACTCAGATTTGGTGGTTAATCAGGTGATGAAGGAATGGGACGTCAGGAGCCCAGCTATGACTGGCTATTGCAATGCAGTGAGAAAGGTAGAATTTGAGGGGTTAGAACTTCATCACATACCCCGACTGAAAAATCAAGCAGCTGATGATTTGGCAAAAATAGGTTCCAAGAGAGAAGCCATTCCTAGCAATGTGTTTCTGGAACACATCCACTCGCCTTCAGTTCAGGAGGATCCTTTCACAGATGAAGCTCCCCAACCAAAGAGTACCTCAGATCCGACTGAAGTCCAGATTCCAGCAGCGGTCGACCTAATCATGGAAGTCTTGACAATCAGCCCCGACTGGATGATGCCATACATCGCATATATCCTGAGGAAAGAACTCCCGGAGGACGAAGAAGAAGCTCGAGAGGTCGTCCGTGGATCCAAAGCCTTCACAGTCATAAAGGGACAGCTATATAGAGAAAGCGCGACTGGAATCAGTCAGAAGTGTATAACACCAGAAGAAGGTCAGATAATCCTTGATGATATCCACTCAGGGAACTGTGGTCACCATGCGTCCTCTCGGACCATCGTGGATAAAGCATACCGAGCGGGATTTTACTGGCCAAGAGCAAACGAAATGGCAAAAGAGATAGTCAACAAGTGCGAAGGGTGCCAGTTCTACTCCAACATGTCCCACAAACCCGCATCGGCCCTGAAGACCATTCAACTCGTCTGGCCCTTCGATGTTTGGGGATTGGATATGGTTGGTCCACTGAGAACAGGCAGGAGCGGTTTCACACATGTGCTCGTGGCAGTCAACAAGTTTACCAAATGGATTGAAGTTAAGCCTATCAAGAATCTTGATGCTTGCACTACTATCAGTTTTATCAGGGAGATAACATTCAGATATGGAGTCCCGCATAGCATCATCACTGATAATGGGTCAAACTTTGATTCAGACAAGTTCAGAGCTTTTTGCGCCTCGCAAGGCACGCGAGTCGACTACGCGTTGGTCGCTCACCCCCAGTCGAATGGACAAGAAGAAAGGGCAAATGGTCTGATTCTCAAAGGGCTGAAACCTCGGCTGATGCGCGACCTCAAGCATGCAGCAGGCGCATGGGTCGACGAGCTTCCTTCAGTTCTTTGGGGATTGAGGACCATCCCTAATCGGTCGACTGGAAGAACCCCATTCTTTCTGGTCTACGGAGCAGAAGCCGTCTTGCCGAGTGATCTGCTTCACAATGCACCCCGAGTCGAGCTCTACTCCGAAGTTGAAGCAGAACAAGCCCGGCAAGACGCGGTTGATCTCCTAGAAGAAGAAAGATAAATGGCGATGATCCGATCGAGCATCTACCAGCAAGACCTGCGTCGATTCCATGCCAGAAACGTGAAGAGTCGAGCCTTCCAAGAAGGAGATTTGGTCCTCCGAGTGGATCAACAGAAACCACACAAACTCGCTCCTACCTGGGAAGGCCCCTTCATCGTCACCAGACTCCTCCACAATGGAGCGTATCACCTTTACAATATCGATCGCCAGATTGACGAGCCACGAGCTTGGAATGCGGACCTGCTCCGCCCCTTTTACACTTGAATTCTCACTCGGATGAGATGTAATAAGAAAAACTTCTGTAGTTTATTTATCAAAAGCAAGAGTGTTACAATTTTTCCAGTAATTGTTGTTGCTTCCGTTTGCGTGTGAAATCCCCCAGTGGGTGGCTTAGCTGCGAATCCGTTTCGCCTAAGTCTATATGTAAAAAAAATCCTACCGAGTGGAGAGCCAGCCTCTCACTCGGAGGCTTAGCTGCGAACCCGTTTCGCCTAAGTGTTTAAAATCCTACCGAGTGGAGAGCCAGCCTCTCACTCGGAGGCTTAGCTGCGAACCCGTTTCGCCTAACTGTTTAAAATCCTACCGAGTGGAGAGCCAGCCTCTCACTCGGAGGCTTAGTTGCGAACCCGTTTCGCCTAAGTGTTTAAAATCCTACCAAGTGGTGAGCAAACCTCTCACTGGGGGCTTAGCTGCATCCCAGTGCTCGCCTAAGATTGAAAAAATCCTACCGAGTGGTGAGCAAACCTCCCACTCGGAGGCTTAGCTGCAGCCCAGTGCTCGCCTAAGATTGAAAAAATCCTACCAAGTGGTGAGCAAACCTCCCACTCGGGGGCTTAGCTGCAGCCCAGTGCTCGCCTAAGTGTTTAAAAAATCCTACCGAGTAGTGAGCAAACCTCCCACTCGGGGGCTTAGCTGCAGTCGAGTGCTCGCCTAAGTTTGAAAAAATCCTACCGAGTGGTGAGCCAGACTCCCACTCGGGGGCTTAGCTGCAGCCCAGTGCTCGCCTAAGTGTTTAAAAATCCTACCAAGTGGTGAGCAAACCTCCCACTCGGGAGCTTAGCTGCAGCCCAGTGCTCGCCTAAGTGTTTAAAAAATCCTACCGAGTAGTGAGCAAACCTCCCACTCGGGGGCTTAGTTGCAGTCTAGTGCTCGCCTAAGATTGAAAAAATCCTACCAAGTGGTGAGCAAACCTCCCACTCGGGGGCTTAGTTGCAGCCCAGTACTCGCCTAAGTGTTTAAAAAATCCTACCGAGTGGTGAGCAGACCTCCCACTCGGGGGCTTAGCTGCAGTCCAGTACTCGCCTAAGTTTAAAAAAATCCTACCGAGTGGTGAGCCAGACTCCCACACGGGGGCTTAGCTGCAGCCCAGTGCTCACCTAAGTGTTTAAAAAATCCTACCGAGTGGTGAGCAAACCTCCCACTCGGGGGCTTAACTGCAGCCTAGTGCTCGCCTAAGTACAGAACATATCCCAATCCGCAAGGACGACAAAGTGCGAATCGACTGCTATCTTCTCCTTCGGAGCTGCACCTCAAATACGAAGTTATTTCGAGTGAAGATCAAGTTCCACTCGATAGTTAATCCATGAAGGCATTTAACGGTAAATCAAGTTCGGATAAGATCCCAAAGGTCCCAGACCTCAGATCAAAGTACTCGAGCCTTCAGCTCAACTGTGTTTAACGGTTACAAAATCCACTCGGCATTCCGA
The DNA here is from genome assembly GCA_032464435.1 of Aegilops umbellulata. NCBI lineage: Eukaryota > Viridiplantae > Streptophyta > Magnoliopsida > Poales > Poaceae > Aegilops > Aegilops umbellulata. The sequence continues at coordinate 354,728,731 of CP136059.1, read as the reverse complement.
GGCAAATTTAAAGTGAAGCATCAAAGTTTTATTCCTCCTGCGGAGGACTGGAAGGGGCGACGAACTCGTCCAAGTCGATCCCGTCTGCAATACGAGTGGCCGCAACAATGAAAGTCTCCATGAAGTCTTGAAAGTTGTGCTTCCTGGTATTAGCAACTTGGATAGCGGCCAGCTTTTCCTCTCGCGCCTCCTTGGAGTGGACGCGGACCAGGGACAGAGCGACATCAGCACCACACCTTGCGGAGGATTTCTTCCATTCCGTCACTCGACCAGGAACGTCATTCAATCAAGTCATCAGAGACTTGAGGTCATTCGGAAGCGTCATCCTGGGCCAGAGCGACGTGTCAATCCGCGACACCGCAACCTTCAGTCGGGCCAGATAATCAACCACACTTGCAACACGAGACTCCAGTCGGAGCACGTTCATCGCAGCTTCATCTTTCACTTGGGAGTTAATGGGATCCAAATCCCTCTCCACTCGGCCGGTCTCTTCCTCGAAGTTCTGGCAGAATTCTGTAAACACAAGTCAAGGATAAGACAGCGACCCTGCATGAGCCTAGTGACGACAAGCCAGTCAGGTGAAAATTGTTACCCTCAAGCATGACGAACAGTTTCTTGGCGAGTCCCCCGAGATAAGCTTCAAGATCGTTCTTCTTCCCCACCAGTTCACTGGCCTTGTCACCCAGAGCTATCTTGTCATTTTTCAGACGGCTAACTTCTTGATTAGCCGCATCAAGAGCAGTTTTCAGTCTAGAGTTCTCCTTTTCAAGAGCTCCGACTGAAGTCAGCTTTTCTTCAGCAAGCATGGTCTTGTTCAAGGCCTCCTTCTACGCTTCGGCAAGATCTTGATCCTTCTTCTTCAGAGCTTCCTCCAGTTTATCTACGGAACGTCGAGTAAGATCAGCATCAAGAATGGACAAGTAAGAAAAGTCACTCGTCAAGAATGGAGAACCTCACCAGCCATACCTTTTGCTTCTTCTTGCGCCTTCTGAATGTTCTCCTGAGCAAGCTTCAGGTCAAGGTTGAGCTGGATCTGTTGCTTCTCCAACTCGGTGAAGCGAGCCACAAGTTCACAGGATTTCTGCGAGAAATCAGTCGACAGATGTCCAAGACAATGATGGCGTTTCTAAGACTACAGCCGAATCAAAAACATTCGATAGTAGTCTCGGGGACTACACCCAGTGGGTGCACTTAGCGTGCCCCCACTGGTTTTCAAAAAAAAAGAAAAAAAAAGTCGCCTACCCGCAGTCGACCGGATACAGTTCCATTCGACATGGCCTGACCAGACCGAGTGAAGAAGTACAACTACAGAAAGACAGTGTAAAGACTACAGTCGACTGCCAGCAGTCCACTGTAGTCTCAGGGACTACACCCAGTGGGTGCACTTAGTGTGCCCCCACTCGTCCAAAAATTAACAGTCGCACCCAGTGGGTGTACAGAAATAAAGATCTTCGGAAAAGATATTCTTCAGACAGCATATCCTAACAGAACAAGTGTTGAGTCGACTGACCTGGACGTTGCTCTGAAGAGCTGAACTCGTGTCATAAGCTGCTTGGCTGGCTTCCCGAACCACCTTCACTTGCTCCATCATGATCCCCGCCTGGTGTATAGCTTCTTTAGCAGCACCCACTTGGTCCTCAGGGACGTGGTGTGTGGCGAAAAGCGAAGGTGGATCTGCAGTCGACGTTGAAGGTTGGACACTCGTCAGAGGCTTAGCAAAGGTCACAGAAACCCGAGTTGTATCGCCACCATCACGCACTACGGCCTCAGACACCGGAGTAGTTTGTGGAGTCTTGCCAGCCGGCGCCCTCCTGTTCCTTCTCGCCCTCAGCGGCACTTCGTCGTCATCGTCAGGCAGGTCAATGACATGAGGAGGAGCTACAAGAGAAAAGTTCAATCGACCAGAGTTATAACAAATTGACAGTCAACTCCAGGCAGAGCATCAATAATCATACCAGGGTTGGAGGTAACAGCGTCTTCCAACTCTTGATCATCATCCTTGGCGGAGATCTCCGAGGTGGCAGCTCTGCAAAATTTTGAAAGTCAGCCAGCTTGGTCAATGAGTCGACCAAGAGTCAGTAGCGTTTAGCAAAAGAAAACAAATTCTACTATTACCCAGAAATGGTGGGGACAGTCATCTTCATCTTGGGCAGAGTCTTGGGCGGCTTCGACGGCGTCGCGCGTGGATGCTTGGGAGCTTTTTCAGTCAGCGCTGGAGAAGAGGTTCGAGTGCGCTTCGACGACTGCCCAACAGGAGCAGTCGCCTTACCACGTTCCCGCGCAGGGTCGTGTGTAAGCTTGGATCGCCTTTCCGAGCGGGGGGGGGGGGGTTCGGCTTCCTCCTCCTCCCCTTTGATGGAGTCATCGTCGCCATCCCCCTCTCCCTCGCCGTCAGATTCCCACTCCCCCGGCTCGTCTCCGCTCTCACCTCCGCTCGCCTCTCCTTCCTCGGCCTGCTCATGCGCTCCATTGGTGTCGAGTACATCTCAGTAGTTGCCTGGAGGACAGCATACAAGACAAAAATCAATCGACCGATTCAAAGAGAACAGATAAAGAAAGCAAGATCTCAGTCGGAAACACAAGGTCAGACCTGGTCCACTTCGTATGTGTTGTCGAGTAGAGGAATCCTCCTGGCTCCTCGGGGGTTGTCTTTATTCCCTGTGATACTTGACAGCCATCCTTCCAACATCTCGTCAGTGACCTCCTCTGGGTGAACCCGAGTGGTGTCTTCGAGACCCGAGTACAGCCACATCGGATGGTCACAAGCCTGAAGCGGTTGGATGCGCCTCCGAAGGAAGACCTCCAACAACTCCATGCCGGTCATGCCCTCGCGGACAAGTTGAACCACTCGACCAACCAACAACTTGACTTGCGCCTTTTCCTCCGGCGCTACTTTCAGGGAGACAGGTTTCTGCGCTCGGTTCAGAGAGAAAGGGGGAAGCCCAGTCGACTGTCCTGGGGTCGCCTGGTCTTTACAATAAAACCAGGTCGACTGCCAACCACGGACCGACTCGGGAAAAGTGATAGACGGAAAAGAACTTTTTCCCCTCCTCTGGATTGCCAGGCCCCCGCACAGCTGGATCACTTGAGACCGTTCGTCACTCGACTTGGCCTTCTTGACCGATTGGGAACGACAAGTGAAGATGTGCTTAAAGAGTCCCCAATGGGGGCGGCAGCCCAAGAAATTTTCACACAAGGAAACGAAAGCAGCAAGATACACGATAGAATTGGGAGTGAAGTGATGGAGCTGCACTCCTAAGAAGTTCAAGAAACTCCAGAAAAAAGGATGAGGAGGCAGAGAGAATCCATGATCGATATGGGTAGCGAGGAGGACGCACTCACCATCAAGAGGCTGGGGTTCAACTTCTTTCTCCGGGAGACGCGCAGCTTCGTGGAGAATGACTCCCCCCTCGACCATATCATCAAGGTCCTCCTGCCGAATCACCGATGGCATCCAGTCGCCCTGGATCCAATCCTTGGGCAGAGCAGTCCTCGAGGAAGATCCGCCCCGAGCGGACTTCTTCCCCTTCCCCTGCACCGCCGCCTTCTTCGCACGCTCCAGAGCTGACGTCTTGTCCTTCACCATCATCGCCGGCGAAGCTCGAACAGACTTATGGCACTAAGGTGAGAGTGGAGGTGGCGGAGGGTCTCGCGAAGGGAGGTGGAAAAGTGAAGGCGCACTGTTCGGAAGTCCAGAGCCGGCAGCTTATAAGAGGTCGCTTCCGAGTGGCTGACTAGTAGGCCCGGGCAATCCTGTCAAATCCCGCAACAGGCGCGCGCGCGGTACGTGGCGAAAAAGGTGGCGCAGGGATCGATGAGCTTCCGTCTTACCACATCCGATTACTGCGGCCGCCCCCGTCCCGCGCACTTCCCGAGATTCAAATCCCGCAAAATCCGCGGGCTGCAGAACAACTTGTCAAGCAGAAGATCCCTTTCACATCATCACTCGGAACTTCACAAATAAAGAAACTCATTCGACAAGAGGCCTAGAATGGATCAAGGCGACTGAAAGAAGTTGACGATGTAATCCGTGACGATTGATCCAAAACAAGGCGCTCATATAGCACGGAGAACCAGTCGGAAGGATCCCCAACTCCTTCCTCACTCAAACCTCGATCCATTCGGGGGTTAATGATGAAGCTATGTACCTAGGGTAGGGGCATAGGCCTACCCTAAGTGCCCTACCCAAGGACATCCATAGAAGAAGTCACCTTTCAATCGACTTGGAGGTATCCCACTCGACGGACTCGAAGACACTCGACCATGAAGCAATCACTCGACCATGAAGCAACCACTCGACTGCCATGAGATCTAAAGTCACTCCACACGCAAACGGTCGGCCATTAAGTAGCTTTTATGATCATCATAGCACTTTATTAGGGACGTTAGCAGTAACTCCCAGTCTTAATGTACTTTAAACCCTGCATTACTGAGGGCTGGAGAGGCCTGGCGAACTCTATATAAGCCACCTCCCTCCTCAGTATCAAGGGTTCGCACCCCTGTTATTCACACACCTATATTACAATCGACCGCCTCCGGGCACCGAGACGTAGGGCTGTTACTTCCTCCGCGAAGGGCCTGAACTCGTAAACCTCGTGTGCTTACAACTCTTCCATAGCTAAGATCTAGCCTCTCCATTCATACCCCCCTAAATCACTGTCAGAATTAGAACCACGACACCACCCACGAAGGGTCCACGAAGAAGCAACCATGTCTATCCCACCATGGCCGTCGCCCACGAAGGACTTGCCTCACTCGGGTAAATCTTCACGAAGTAGGCGATCTCCTTGCCCTTACAAACTCCTTGGTTGAACTCCACAATCTTGACGGAGGCTCCCAAGTGACACCTAGCCAATCTAGGAGACACCACTCTCCAAGAAGTAACAAATGGTGTGTTGATGATCTCCTCCTTACTCTTCTCCTTCAAATGATAGTCTCCCCAACACTCAACTCTCTCTCATAGGATTGGATTTGGTAGAAAGAAGATTTGAGTGGAAAGCAACTTGGGGAAGGCTAGAGATCAAGATTTATGTGGTTGGAATGGAATATCTTGACCTCAACACAAGTGTAGGTGGTTCTCTCTCAGAAAATATGTATTGGAAGTGTAGGCATGTTCTTCTGGCTCTCTCCGCGAATGAAGAGTGGGTGGAGGGGTATATATAGCCTCCACACAAAATCTAACCGTTACATACAAATCACCAAACTCGGTGGGACCGAATCATGAAACTCGGTCGGACCGATTTGGTTCATAATGTGACCGTTAGGCATTTCGGTGGGACCAACTGGATCAACTCGGTGGGACCGATGTGCTAGGGTTAGGGTAAATCCAAAACTCGGTTTGACCGATTACTCAAACTCGGTGGGACCGATTTGGGTAATAAGTGAAATAGAATGTTGGCCAAGCAAACTCGGTGGGGCCGGTTGCAAATCTCGGTGGAACCGAAATTATTGCAACAGACAACAGAGAGTTTGCAAGCCCATCTCGGTGAGACCGAGATCCCATCGGTGAGACCGAACTGATTAGGGTTTCTGGCAGTGGCTATGTCAACTGAACTCGGTGGCTCCGGATATGAAATTTCGGTGGGGCCGAGTTTGACTTTTTGGATTAGGACATATGTGGAAGTGAGAAAGTGATTGAGGTCTTTGGAGCATATCACTAAGCACTTTGAGCAAGCAAGCCATTAAGAAACACCTCATCCCTTCTTAATAGTATTGGCTTTTCCTATAGACTCAATGTGATCTTGGATCACTAAAATAGAAAATGTAGAGTCTTGTGCTTTGAGCTTGAGCCAATCCTTTGTCCTTAGCATCTTGAAGGGGTTCCACATCCTCTTGTCCATTCCACTCCATTTTTGAACTTATCTGAAACATACTAGGTAGAAGCATTAGTCCAATAAGAGATATGTTGACATTAATTACCAAAATCACCCAGGGAGCACTTGTGCTTTCAATCTGCCCCCTTTTGGTAATTGATGACAACGTACATCAAAGCTTTAGGTAAAGATATAGAGAGCAATAGGCAAAGCTTTGGAAAGACATGTAACATGCGTAGGCTCCCCCTTTATGTATGCAATCATGTAAATATGAAACATAGGAACATGTGAATGCATAAGCATGACAGAGTAAGCCATGTGTTACATGTGGCTATATGCATCAGAGCAAATGATGTGAATATAGGAAATGTACCTTCATGCCCATGAGTCCTTCTTGAAAACAGTATGTACATCAGCAAGAAATCCTCATACACATGACTGTGATGCATATACTTACCTTGTGGTCTTGAGTTGGCTTAGGAAGGAATGAACCTAAGTAAACAAGGTTAGACAACACAGAAACACCTACTAGCCAGAGCAAGCATAAGAAACCACAAGAGAACCAAGACTGGGATGACATGTATAGAGTGAGTACTGAGTACCCCATTGGGTATAGACATGTCCCCAAAGGTAAAGATATGCGATAAAATTAGAGATTTCCTTCCCTTAGATGTCTTGCTCCCCCTGAATCTTGCATGGTATATTGGGAGAAGATAGGGAACAGAAAATCAGAGCAAAAGAAAAAACAACATAAATAATGCAAGTAATCAAATATGATCAAATATGAACATGTCTTTCCCCTCTTAAAGACATGTAATTTATATCCTCTTGAACACCAAGCATCTGAGGTCTGAGGTTTCTTACACACACTCCCCCTGAGTGTCCTCTCCCCCTATAGAAATGATTAAGCATAGAGCTTTGATGTGATCCCTCTCTCCCCCTTTGACATCAATTTCCAAGAAGGGCTCTTCTGGATTTTTGTTTTATTGCAAAAGGGTTTGGTCCTTGAGTCACAAAGCAAAGCGATTGTGATGCTGGTAGAGAACAAGAGTCATTGAGTGGAGCTGGAGCAAAAAGACTGCAGAAATAAGTGGCAAGTTGTCTTTTCTGTAGTGAAATCGGTAGCGCCGAGTTGTGTGCTTTGGTGGCACCGAGAGAATTCGATTGGGCCGAAGAAAACAGACCGGTGTGACCGAGTTCATCACAGTAAAACACTTGTCACCTCAGCTCACTAGGCACTTTAAGATCTCACAAGGATTTGCAAGGAATTAGTTGAAAGATTTGCAATGAATTGGATGCAGAAAATGCAAAACAGAAAAGAGAAGAAAAGAACTAGATGAAGTGGAAACACAAGAGAACTTCATCTAGAATTGGGCGGTGACAAATTCACCTATGTTAGAGTATATTGACTTAGGAGTCAAGTGAGATTACTTGATCTTTGGTCATACTCATCGTTTAAGCTTAAAATGGGGTTACCATTTTTCATTTAAGCTCCTTGATGTATTCACATCTTGTTGAGTTGCTTTATCTCATGACTTGGGGTAAAGCTTCTCTAAGATAGAATAGCATACCTTGGGTGGTGGTGTTGATCTTGATCATGTAGTCGAACTTGTGTGGATTGCTTAAGGTTGATGTAGCTCATCAAGAGTTGGGAGCACCACTTGGAGTTTGAGTTCATCTTCCTACATGGGTTAGCTTTGCAAGGAAGAGCACTTGTGTATCCAAAATGACAATCATAAAATTTAACATAGAATGAGTCAAAGGATATATTTGAGGGGTTCTGTGCTTCCTTGACTTCAACCACCATTGTATAGAGACTTGGTGATGTAGAGATTGCTCGAGATGTGAGTGAGTTGCAATCTCATGGATTTAGATTCATCCAAGTACCTACAAGGGTTAGATAGCATGCAAGGGTGCAAAAGTATCCAAGACATATCGATAGCATCATGAAATAAATATCAAGGATTAGTCAAAGGCTCATGCCTTGCATGTATCCAAATGGAGTGCCTACTCCAAGTTTGAAGCATCAATGATATTCAATTCACCTCTCAAGCGGCAAAAGACTTTCTCATCAAGTGGTTTGGTAAATATATCCGCTAATTGCTTATCGGTGCGAACATGTTTGAGATTAATGTCTCCCTTGGCAACATGGTCTCGAATCAAATGATGACGAACTTCAATATGTTTAGTTCGAGAATGTTGCACGGGATTGTGAGCAATCTTAATAGAGCTTTCATTGTCACACAGCAATGGAACATGTTTCACATATATCCCATAATCTTTAAGAGTTTGGGTCATCCAAAGTAACTGAGCACAACATGAACCAGCGGCAATGTATTCCGCTTCGGCGGTGGATAAGGATACCGAGTTTTGTTTCTTGGAGGACCAAGACACAAGAGATCTACCAAGAAATTGACAAGTACCCAAAGTGGACTTTCTATCAACCTTGTCTCCGGCATAGTCCGAATCGGGGTAGCCAACAAGATCAAAGGAAGACCTCTTAGGATACCAAATGCCAAAATTTGGTGTATGTATTAAGTATCTCACTATCCTTTTCACAGCCTTAAGATGACATTATTTAGGTGCTGCTTGATATCGTGCACACATGAACACACTTAGCATAATATCAGGGCGAGAGGCACATAGATATAACTATGAACTAATCATAGAGCGGTAAACTTTTTGATCAACCGGTTCACCATCTTTGGTCAAATCAAGATGTCCACTAGTAGGCATGGGTGTAGACATACCTTTGCATTCTTGCATATTGAACTTCTTGAACAAGTCCTTGGTGTACTTTGTTTGAGAGACAAAGGTACCTTCCTTAGTTTGCTTGATTTGCAAACCGAGAAAGAATTTGAGTTCACTCATCATAGACATCTCAAACTTCTCCGACATTAGCTTTCCAAACTTCTCACTAAAATGAGGGTTAGTCGAACCAAATATAATATCATCAACATAAATTTGGCACACAAATAGTTCTCCATTAACCCTTCTAGTAAAAAGAGTAGAATCAATTTTACCAATTTCAAAGCCTTCTTCAATAAGGAACTTGGTCAAGCATTTATACCATGCTCTAGGAGCTTGTTTAAGACCATAAAGGGCTTTGTTAAGTTTGTAGACATGATTAGGTTTCTTAGGTTGCTTAACATAAACTTCCTCCTCAATTTCACCAGTTAGAAAAGCACTTTTAATGTCCATTTGGTACAAGGTGATATCATGGTGATTAGCATAAGCAAGTAAGATGCGAATGGACTCAAGTCTAGCAACGGGAGCATATGTCTCACCATAGTCCATAGCTTCAACTTGAGTGTAGCCTTGGGCGACTAGGCGTGCTTTTTTGCGGATGACTTGACCATGTTCATCTCGCTTGTTGCGAAACACCCATTTGGTACCAATGATGTTGTGGTTGTTGTCGGACTTCTCGACTAATGTCTATACTTGATTTCTCTTAAAGTTGTGTAGCTCTTCATGCATAGCGTTTATCCGATCCGGATCTTCCAATGCTTCTTTAACCTTCATAGGTTCAATTCTAGAGATGAATGAGTAATGTTCACAAAAATTAGCCAAATGAGTTTTAGAGAGAGTTATTATCCCGGTTTGGATATCATTGTAGATTTGCTCGACGGGATGATCTTTGGCGATTCTTGCTCGAACTCGTGGGAGCTTTGGCTTGGCTCGGGGTGGAACATCTTCTTCATCTTGTTCTTCTTCTTGGCCTTCTTCATTGTTGACGTTGTCATTCTCTTGTCGTGGTGGAGAAGGAGGTTGTTGATGTTCATCTTGGTGTGCTTCCTTGTTTTCTTCGTCTTGGTGTGTCCCACTTGTGGATGCTTCCATATCAATTCTTGGTTCGCCTTGTCGTGAGGTAGAAGCTTCCACTTGGATGGACGAGGTACTCTCCTTCACCTCCGTTGGATGAATCTTGCCAATAGACAAGTCTTGGATTACTTCCGAAGGGTCTTTGTCTCCTACATCAATTGGCAGTTGCTCTACTTGCGAGCCATTAGATTCATCAAGCTTCACATCTACCGTCTCTTCAACCTTTCGGGTGAAATTATTATAGACACGATAAGTGTGAGAGTTTGAGCCATAACCAAGTAGGAAACCTTCATGAGATTTAGGAGCAAATTTAGAACGACGATGCTTATCAAGAATGTAGCATTTTGAGCCAAATACTCGAAAGTATCCAACTTGGGGTTTGTTACTAGTGAGAAGCTCGTATGCTGTCTTGCCGAGTAGCTTGTGAAGATACAAGCGATTTGTTGCATGACAAGCTGTCTCAACCGCTTCCGCCCAAAAGTGTTTTGGAGTCTTGTACTCATCAAGCATCATGCTTGCTATCTCAATAAGAGTCTGGTTCTTCCTCTCAACGACTCCATTTTGTTGAGGTGTGTACGTAGCCGAGAACTCATGTGAAATCCCCTCTTCATCAAGAAAGGTATCCACATTTGCGTTCTTGAACTTTGTTCCGTTGTCGCTCCGAACCTTCTTGATCTTCACGTCAAATTGATTTTGGGCCTTCCTAGCGAAGTTTTTGAAGATCTTTTGGACCTGCGATTTGTCATCAAGAAAGAACACCCACGTAAATATTGAAAAATCATCAACTATGACTATTCCAAACGAGTTACCACCGAGACTCCTGTAGGCATTTGGACCAAAGAGATCCATGTGAAGTAGCTCGAGTGGTCTTCTCGTGGTCATGATGTTCTTCGCGCGATGAATTCCTCCAACCTGTTTCCCTGCCTGACAAGCACTAAAAAGTCCATCCTTGTCAAATATGACATCTTTTACTCCAAGGATATGATCACCTTTAATAAGCTTATCAAGATTTCGCATACCCACATGACCTAGCCTTCTATGCCACAACCAACCCTTAGAAGATTTAGCAATTAAGCAAGTTCTAGGTTGAGCCTTTTTAGTGAAATCAACAATGTAAAGATCACCTGTATGTATACCGATAAAGACCATTTTACGATTGTCTCTACGAAATACTTGGCAATCTACTTCAGTGAATAGGAGATTGAAACCGAAATCAGCAAGTCTAGAAACTGAAAGTAAATTGTACCCAAGAGATTCAACGAGCATGACATTTTTTATGGAGCTATCATGTGAGATGGCCACCTTACCGAGGCCAACCACCTTACCCTTTCAATTATCACCAAAAGTGACATATTTTCAAGGGCCGTCGTTTTCAGCAAGCTCACGGAACATATCTTTATCTCCGGTCATATGACTAGTACATCCACTATCAAGGACCCATTCCTTTCCTCCAGCCATGTAGCCGCGAAGATTTTCCATAAGACCAAAGTATCTCATTGCATCATCAAGATCATAGTCACTATCATCATCATCCTCATCATAGTATCCATGTTCAAAATCATCTTGTGATTGATCAATTCCTAGAGAGGGTAATTCATTAGATAAATGATCACTTCTATGGTTATCTTTATGGATTCTAATAGCTTCGGAAATGATATTGCTAATGATCCCAACATCTCCTATGGCACGCCTGAGATTTGTAAGCTCAAATAGACAATCACCAAAGCTAGGATCACTAGAATTCATCTTACTCAAGGCAATAGACTTATGGAGAATTTCGTCTAAATTTTTCAAGGAATAATCTGGAAATCGTTCCTCAAGAAATCTCCATGTCGTATAGGCACAATCAAGAGTAGGCAAACTAGCAATCAAATTTTTGGGCAATCCTCTTATGATAAGATTGATAGTTCTAAGATTGAGAATCATGTCAAGATTCTCTTCGGGTGTGGGATGCAAAGGATCAATATGAGGTGCACAAGGGCTAGTAATGTACTTGTTCAAATGATATTCATTGAAAATCTCAAGCATTTCATTTTTCCACTCATGAAAATATTCTCCATCAAGAATAGGCACTCTACGTCTAAGACTCCCCAAAGTAGACACGCCCATCTTCCTCCAAAGGTGTTTAAACCAAGGCAATGGAGAGCAATGCTCTTATACCAATTGAAAGGATCGAGAAGAGGTGTCCAGAGGGGGGTGAATAGACTCTAATCAAGAAAAGTTGCAGTTTTTAATCTCTTGAGTTGAAGTGGATTATTAGCACTAGTTTAAACATTCACAATACATATCAAGCAAGCATGCAAGCATACAAAGAGTATATGAGCAGCGGAAAGTAAGGCATGCAAGTTGCAAGAATGTAAAGGGATGGGATTGGAGTGTGCAAAGGCAAATTGAAGACACGGAGATTTTTTATCCGTGGTTTCGATAGGTGGTGCTATCATACATCCACGTTGATGGAGACTTCAACCCACGAAGGGTAACGGTCGCGCGAGTCCACGGAGGGCTCCACCCACGAAAGGTCCACGAAGAAGCAACCTTGTCTATCCCACCATGGTCGTCGCCCACGAAGGACTTGCCTCACTCGGGTAGATCTTCACGAAGTAGGCGATCTCCTTGCCCTTACAAACTCCTTGGTTCAACTCCACAATCTTGACGGAGGCTCCCAAGTGACACCTAGCCAATCCAGGAGACACCATTCTCCAAGAAGTAACAAATGGTGTGTTGATGATGAACTCGTTGCTCTTGTGCTTCAAATGATAGTATCCAAAACACTCAACTCTCTCTCATAGGATTGGATTTGGTAGAAAGAAGATTTGAGTGGAAAGAAACTTGGGGAAGGCTAGAGATCAAGATTTATGTGGTTGGAATGGAATATCTTGACCTCAACACAAGTGTAGGTGGTTCTCTATCAGAAAATATTTATTGGAAGTGTAGGCATGTTCTTATGGCTCTCTCCATGAATGAAGAGTGGGTAGAGGGGTATATATAGCCTCCACACAAAATCTAACCGTTACACACAAATCACCAAACTCAGTGGGACCGAATCATGAAACTCGGTCGGACCGATTTGGTTCATAATGTGACCGTTAGGCATTTCAGTGGGGCCGACTGGATCAACTCGGTGGGACCGATATGCTAGGGTTAGGGTAAATCCAAAACTCGGTTTGACCGATTACTCAAACTCGGTGGGACCGATTTGGGTAATAAGTGAAACAGAATGTTGTCCAAGCAAACTCGGTGGGGCCAGTTGCAAATCTCGGTGGGACCGAAATTATTGCAACAGACAACAGAGAGTTTGCAAGCCCATCTCGGTGAGACCCAGATCCCATCGGTGAGACCGAACTGATTAGAGTTTCTGGCAGTGGCTATGTCAACTAAACTTGGTGGCTCTGGATATGAAATTTCGGTGGGGCCAAGTTTGACTTTTTGGATTAGGACATATGTGGAAGTGAGAAAGCGATTGAGGGCTTTGGAGCATATCACTAAGTACTTTGGTCAAGCAAGCCATTAAGAAACACCTCATCCCTTCTTAATAGTATTGGCATTTCCTATAGACTCAATGTGATCTTGGATCACTAAAATAGAAAATGTAGAGTCTTGTGCTTTGAGCTTGAGCCAAACCTTTATCCTTAGCATCTTGAAGGGGTTCCACATCCTCTTGTCCATGCCACTCCATTGTTGAACTTATCTGAAGCATTAGTCCAACAAGAGATATGTTGACGTTAATTACCAAAATCACCCAGGGAGCACTTGTGCTTTCAAGTTCCCAGAAGGGTTTTAACCCATCAATATCGATCAACACGACGGAACAACTGACCCAGCTGTCTAGATAGAAGACTTCCTTCTTCACATCCACATGGCCCGAGGTGATGACCTCCACGCCATAAAATACCTACCCCTCAAGCTCAAAGGAACGGCAAAGCAGTGGCTCCACATCCTCCCTAGAAATTCCATTGGAAGCTGGGAGGAGCTTGATGAGGCCTTTAGGACAAATTTTCAGGGCACTGATGTTCGACCCCCGGACATCAGCCTTATAGTCTAGAAGGAGGGTGAATCAGCTCGCAAATTCTAGAATCAGTTTCTGACCAAGAACCAGATCATCAACTATCCCGACGCCGAGGCAATTGCAGCATTCAATCAGAACAACCGGGATGAATGGCTCGTCCGTCAGCTCGGGCAAGATAATCCAAGAACCATGGCGCCTCTCACCTCCCTGATGACCTGCTTTTGCGCGGGAGAGGACAACTAGCTGGCCCGTAGCTCCCACATGAGCGACACCGGCACCTCGGAAGCGCGTGACAGGAATGGCAAGTCTAGGCGCAATAGAAACAAGCGCCGAAATAAACACAGTGGCAACGATGCCAAGGATCCAACAGTCAATGCAGGGTTCAATAACACACGAGCTGGACCCCAGAAAAGGCCCTTCAAAGGGAACAAGAACGGCCATAGTGCTCTAGACAGAATACTTGACAGGCCTTGCCAGATTCATGGCACCACGGATAAGCCCTCCAACAACACCAACCGAAACTATTGGGTGTTCTAGCAGACCTGCAAAGCAGTATCTGAGGAAACAAGCAAGGGCCACTCCAGGAGCGACGACGACGATGGCCCTCGCAGGCCTGAACGGTGGCCAAAAGCAGTTTCCCTCCGATGTCAAAGACGTAAACATGATTTACGTCACACACATCCCCAAGAAGGAACGAAAATGCGCCCTTCGGGACGTCTATGACCTAGAGCCTGTAGCCCCAAAATTCAACCCGTGGTCAGCTTGTCCGATCACTTTTGACAAAAAAGACCACCCGACCAACATCCGTCATGGCGAGACGGTTGCTTTGCTCCTAGATCCCATTGCGACGGGTTCCACTTAACCCGCGTTCTGTGACACTCCAAAGATTTTTATTTGGTTTTCAGCAAAATCCTTGTTGGATTTTTAAAAGAGGCCATTTAATTTTTTTTTTCAGAAAAACCTTCCTCTCAAAAACTTCCTTTTCTCTGGCAAGGATTTTTAATTTTTAATGTCTTCATCAAACTATGGTGTTTGATCTTTTAAAAAAAGACTCTTCTCTGATGACTCCCTTCTTAAAATATATTTTTGGAAATATATTATTTTTCCCTTTAACGAAACTCCATGAAAATTGGGATTTTTCATATCTTGAAGACCACCCATGATTTTTTTTTGACCATGTGGTAAAACCTCTCCAAAACCTCCCCTCCTCCTTGAAAACAATCTAAGTTCTCTGTCCCAACAAGTTCAAACAAGTTTTGGATTTTATTTCAATCTAAGTTCTCTCAAATCTTTTCTGACTATTATTTTTGAGCCTGAGTGATTTTCAAAGCAAGTACCAAGATGCTATTGATCTTTGACGTCAAACCAACTCTCCTGGATAGTCCTTGGTACCCTCAACCTAGAACCATCTTGACCCACTCCTCTTCTTTTCAAAATTTTCAAATTCAGCCTCTGCAAGTTTGGACCAGATTTGCCAAATTTGGTGAAATTCATATCTTCTCTGCTCCAAAAATTCCACAAAAATTCAGGCAGCCTCCTGGTGCAATGAGAGGTCACCCCACCAAAGATCAGCTCAAGCAGAGCCTCCCTCAAGCCAAAAGCATTCTGTTGAACACCTGAACTGCACTGTTCCCTTGCACTTTTAGAAATTCAGAGAAGTTCAGAGTTTCAGTTTCGTCAGACTTCGGTCACGCGGCCACAGTGCGCCCTGGTGCGATGCGCACGGCCCCATCCCCTTGTCCAGCACCCCGCACGCGCACTTGGCCAGTTCCTGGCGTCGGTGGCGACGAGCCTCGCCGGCGTTGGACGTTTCTGTGGTGGCTGCGCCACCCGTGGCGGCCAGCGAGGGCCCGAGCCCGCTCGCCACGCCACCCGGCGCCGCCCAACGCCCCCTGGCTCTCCGCGTGTCCCTGCCATGTCAGCGCACTCCCATGGCACCGTCGCCGTGGCCGGCAAGCACGGAGCATGCTCTCTGCCGCCGACGGGCCCGCGCCGCTCCGTTCCGTCGAGCTCACCCAAAGCTCTGCTCAACTCCTAAAACCACCCCGACCAATGCTCTGCACCATCGTAAACCTCGCTGGAGAATTCCGTTCTCGGCCACCGCCTCAGACCGCCTATAAAAGGGGGCCCCGAGCTCGCCATCGAGCACGCATCACCGCTACACCTCACCAACGCCCCGCCAGGCCACTAGGGGGACCTCGAGGAGGTCTTCTCCCCCAACTCCGGCCACCCCGTGTCGCCTCGGTCTCCAGCTTGATTCACTGCGGTGAGGCCGTCCCCGGCGCCCAAACTCCATCAATCACCTCCTCTAGCTACCAGAGGCCTGACCCCCACCTCAATTTGATGCTTGCAGCCCTCTCCGACGAGCTCCATCCACGCCCGAACCGCCGTCCGCCGGAGTAGGAGCCACCGTCGACGTGGTGCTCACCGGCGACCACCACCACCACCATCCGACGCGGAATGGCGCCCTGAGCATGGAGGTAACCTCCGATCCCTCTGCCTCGCCGTAGATCACCGCCGGCGATCGCCGCGGCCCTCTAGCGCCAAAGCTCTGCCTCCTTTTTCAAACCTGATGGGTGGGTCCACCCCGTCAGCGTTTTATTCTTTTTTTTGAACCATTTTCTGGAAAACGCCTTCGGGAAAAATACGCTTTCTTCTCTGAACTAGCGTATTCGGGACTGAAGCATTTTCTGTTTTTATAAAAAGAACCCTAGAAAGTTTCTGTTTCATTATAGAAAAGTCCCTGGACAAAAACCTTTATAACTTTTAAACATAAGCATATTTTTGAGTGATTCTTTTTCTGTTCTCTTTGAAATTTTGTCTAGTTTTTTATCAGATTTATTTTAAAAATATTTGGAATAATTTCTGTGCACCTCACGGTATTCATGATAGCGCGTATATTTTCTTTACACTGTAGATACCGAAGGAGGTGACGGGACCGCGAACTTCACCGAGCTAGGCTCCGACTACTCTGAACCAGGAAAGCATGTTTGAACTTTTGATATGATGAGTGTGTTGGCATGTTTGCATTTAGCAATTTTCATGGCATGTTGATGAGCATACCGATGAACGTTATTTTCATGCATGGTTGAGGCAAGTGAGTTCGATGATCCAAACGTGGTTGGATGTGTATATGCATGGCCATGCTTTGGCATGAGGATGGGTAAGACGGCAGTGTTGTAGCATGCCAGTCTTATGCCATACTACTTGACTTCATTGTCAACCCATATCGGTTCGGTTCCCGTCCATATTCCCTTCCTGTACTACCACATGTTTTCCGCAAGGAATATGGTTTGGTAAGTTGCAAACCGCTTCCTGGTACACACCAAAAAGGAGAGGCCATGATGATGGTTCCATGGCCCTGGATTAAAGCTAGTCATCCGGTCAGGGGGCATGGGTGTTTTCGGTTGGTACCGAGAGGGGGGGCACCCCTTAGAGCGCGCGTATATAAATTTGATCCCATGCTATTCGAGATTGTGATCTCCCCGTCTCAAAAGTTTTTCTTGGACGATGTCTAGGGTGATTCCTGACATCGAGAGGTAGGATGGGTGTGTACTGGTTAGCTGTGTTTTCTTCCGAAATACCGTAAACGGAACTAGTCCTTCGTGGCTACGGAAATCCGTTGGCTGTGGGAAATTTTTGTACAAACTCTACAGAGTCGTAAATCTTCAAATCATCTTATCTATATCCAAGTTCTGCGCTAACTTATTCTGACAAGTGCCAGTTTTGGTGACAGATACTCCGGTGAATCACAAGAGTGCTAAGTCCGGTTAAATGTTTATTCCTGTGTTGGACTAACCCGTACATTACCTTGATCTGATTAATCTAACATGTGTATTATTTTTCCTTATGAAGAAAGCCCTTTCTGTGATGTCGCTCAGACGTCCGATTGCGGCAGTACTGTTATTTACTTTCCTCATAAGCCCTTTATGTGGTGTCGCTAAGACGCCCGACTGTGGCATTTCTTTTAAAGCCCTTTATGTGGTGTCGCTAAGATGCCCGATTGTGGCATTTCTTTTAAAGCCCTTTATGTGGTGTCGCTAAGACGCCCGACTGTGGCATTTCTTTTAAAGCCCTTTATATGGTGTCGCTAAGACGCCCGACTGTGGCATTTCTTTTTAAGCCCTTTATGTGGTGTCGCTAAGACGCCCGAATGTGGCATGAATTTTCTTTTATATAGTTGTTCACCTTTCGAGGCGTCGCTTCAGACACCCGATCGGTTCCCATTTATATTTCTGTTGGGACTTCTGGCGGACTACCGCCGATTACCTTTTTTACTCACCTTGCCTGCTAGTATTTGAATGTGCTTTTGTAAATTAATCATGACGCATTCATGCATGCATTTGTTATATCTTTCGTCCGAACTGTCTTGCGAGTACTTTCAAAGTACTCACTGGCTTGTTGATTTGGCCAGATGCTGACGAAGGTGATCTCATGGATGAAGAGTTCGATAGCGAGTCCGACGCCTAGAGGAATCCCAATCAGTCTCGTGCGACCCTGGATTTGGTCACTGTATTATATCCGCTTCCGCAACCCGAATAAAGTACATCGAGCCTCACCTCAACGCTCGATGAGATGCTAGTTTGAGAGCCATGTTATGTACTCCCCACTGTATTATTCCACCATCGCTTTATTCCCGAGTTAGTAGTATGCCACCACTCCCTTGTGTTATATCCGCCCTTATGTATAATTATTGGCGCGCTTGTAATAAATTCTTGAGCACCCTTAGCTCAACCCTGTAATATAGTCTATGCTACTGGCTTATTGTATCAAGATGTTTGTCGACCAGTGAGGAGGATTTTCTCTCATACTGGACTCAAAAGATTGGTTTCTCAATAAATATTTTTATTGGAAAACCGGTCGTGACAAGCTTGGTACCAGAGCCAGGCTGACTGTAGGAGACCACTAGGTGCGATCGCTAATTGGTTATTAGCATAATAGAGCTATTTTGTACTTTTGCAATTGTAGTAATTTTTCTGACAGTCAGCATATATTTATGATCTGACCATTCAGAATTTTTGCCTACTTTTGTAGATGGCCGACAACAGCTGCGAGTCTCAGACCTTCGCCAACGTACCCGATGGGTTCGTCAAGCTTCTCTCCTTCATCGTTCAGGTCACGATGGGGCCATCTGTGCGCCCAGTCGTCTCACTCTGCCAGCACAGGGTCAACGACAGTCTGACCATGCACCAGGCCTCGGTGCAATTCAGGGGATGGCGTGGTGAGTTACGCCGCTTCCGGTTCGTGGGAAGAGCCATGCCCACGGAGAAGCATGCTATTCAGATGGCAGCCCGCGAGTTGATAGCTCGTCTCAGGGATATCCTTCCTGTGATGAAGGCTCGTCGTTACGGCTATCTCCCATGGCACGTGCCCTACACCTGCCACTACGCATACTCCTGCCCCAGAGGAGAGCGAGATGAGGCCTTTGAGATGCTTATTGAGTATCTCCGGGCCCTGGAGGCAGCCTTCACAACTTGGTGGACGACTTCGTGGCCGCCCGCATGGACTCAGTCCATGGCTGTGCTGCCAATAGGAGGGAGCTCCTGCCCACCGCACCGCCACTGACTTTTGTCTCATCATCAGCATCCTATGCACCTGCTCGTCGCCTGCCTTCTACCGAAGAGTTCAACCAAGTCATTGCGCCCACTCCAGCGCGCACTGCACCGCCCTTCACGCCAACTCCTGTTCGTGTTATTCCGCCCCTGGCACCCGCTCCATCTACTCGGCGCAGCACTACTCGTATGGAGCCTATTAGCGAGGAGGAAGTCGAGTCCCCAGCCTCGCTACGCCTCACCCTTGGCAGGGCCAAAGACATCATCAACATCTCCGACTAAGTACGCTTAGCCGTCACGCGATGTACCGCCATGTAAGATATGGGAAGTAGCCTGTTTGCGCATCATGTAGGAAGAGGAGAAGTGCACTAGCCTAAATAACATGTCAGGATTATGTACGCATATCCTGAGTGATGTATTGTATAATTATCGCCCGCGTGTAAGATACGTAATGAGCAGTCCTTCTCCATGCGCACATCAAATATTTTTCATTAAGTGATCTTGGCTATTAAATTTATTTGCCAACCTTGTGCATTTATGGATTTGTTTTTGCGACCCTTTCCGTTTTTCTTATGGGTTTTACAAAATATATCCCCAGAGTGAAAAATGTCTCGTCCTTGGACTCGCTCCATGCCAGTTCCGCCAGAGGAAAATTATGGCACTCAACCGGACAACAATTTCACTCAAGGTCAGTCAAGTCAACAGGGCAGTGAAACGACACTTTCTCAAATGTGCCGCCTTTATGAACAGAGTCAGCAACAACATCGGGAAATGATGAACCAAGTCATCAACATGGGAAGTCACCATGGGCAGTATCAGCAGCATTCCGAGTTATCTGAGCTACAGAAGACGTGTCCCCCAACATTTTCTCATACTGACAAGCCTCTTGAGGCCGAAGACTGGCTTCGAGATATGGAGAGAAAATTAATTATTGCAAAATGTCCAGACCCCGAAAATGTACTTTATGCTCCACACTATCTCACAGGAGCAGCCGCATCTTGGTGGGAGAATTTCCTGCACATGCATCCCAACGAAAATGATATAACCTGGGATGACTTCAAGGAAGGCTTCCGTGGCGCACACATTCCTAAGAGTATAATGAAGATCAAAAAGAGAGAGTTCGATGACCTCAAACAGAGGAACATGACAGTGTTAGATTACAACGGTCAATTTACTCTATTGTCTCGCTACGCCAATGAAGATCGTATGACTGAAAGCAAGAAGATGGAGAAATTCCTTGACGGTCTAGCGCCGCGCTTAAATGACAACTAGTCGTGCACACTTTTCCAGATTTTAAGACACTAGTGGACAAAGCCATTACTCTGGAAAATGAGAGGCACAGTTTGGAAGATTTCCGCAAGCGAAAAAGGGACCAGACCAACCATGCTCGCAATCATCGAAGCAAGACAGATTTTCAAAAGGGTGGGACACACAGGTCCGCGTCCAACGTCTCACGCCCAATCAAGAATTTCCATGCAAGGGACAAGGAGTTCACATATCGCCCCGGCATTACTTGCTACGCCTGTGGAGAGGAAGGACACTATGCCAAGCAGTGTCCCAAGCCTAGAAACTCAGCCCCAAAGCCGAGCAACGGCGGCAATAATTCAGTGCCCAAGCGGAACAATTTCAATCCCAACAACAACCACAGGAAGGGTAATCTGAACCACGTAACCAAAGAGGAGGCACAAAATGTTTCGGATATCGTACTCGGTACGTTTCCTGTCAACACAATACCTGCAATGGTTTTCTTTGATTCTGGAGCTTCTCACTCTTTTATTTCGAAAAGTTTTGCCTTGCAAAATAATTTTTCAATGCTTCCTTTGGAGAAATCCATGATCATCAAGTCCCCTGGAATTCAGCAAGTCAATCAAAGTTACTGTCAGGATGTGGATATTGAGTTCAAAGGACTGGAGTTTCACTTCAACCTCATTGTGTTGGAAAATAAAGGACTGGATGTCATCCTCGGGATGGACTGGCTAACCACCAACAAGGGTTTCATTGACTGTTTCAACCGGACCGTAATTCTCACACACCACCACGGGAAGACAATAAGGGTATCCGCCAAGGAAAGAAAAATACCCCGGCAACCAAGATTAAATAAGGTGGACGTTTCTGAGTTAAACAAGGTTCCAGTAGTATGTGAATTTCCAGACGTATACCCCGAAGAGCTACCAGGCATGCCACCAGACCGAGAGATAGAGTTCAGCATTGAGCTCGCACCAGGAACCACCCCCATATACAAGAAACCATACAGAATGGCACCATCCGAGTTGGTTGAATTGAAGAAACAAATAAAGGAATTGCTGGACAAATGATACATCCGAGCCAGTTCCTCACCTTGGGGATCACCTATTTTATTTGCCAAAAAGAAAGACGGAACACTGAGATTGTGTATTGACTATCGAGCACTTAACATGGTCACAGTCAAGAACAAATACCCAATGCCAAGGATAAACGATTTGTTTGATCAACTCGCTCAGGCCAAGGTATTCTCAAAGATTGACTTAAGGTCAGGATACCATCAATTGAAGGTGCGATCAGATGATATCCCCAAGACAGCCTTCACCTCCAGATATGGACTGTATGAGTTCACGGTAATGCCATTTGGATTGACAAACGCCCCCGCATATTTTGTTCACCTCATGAACAAAGTATTTATGAAGTTTATGGACAAGTTCGTTGTGGTATTCATTGACAATATTCTGGTATACTCTAAGGCACCAGAAGAGCACGCGGAACATCTCAGAATTGTGCTGGGAGGACTCAGGAAACATCAACTATATGCCAAATTCAGCAAGTGCGAATTTTGGCTAAGACAAGTAGGCTTTCTAGGCCACGTACTGACCCAAGACGGTATCGTAGTGGACCCGGAGAAAGTCAAGGCCGTACTTGGCTGGAAGTCACTAGCCAGCGTAACGGACATACGGAGTTTTCTGGGAATGGCAGGATATTACCACAGATTTATTGAAGGATTCTCCACCATAGCCAAGCCTATGACACAGTTACTCAAGAAAGACAAGAAGTTTGAATGGACAGAAGCCTGCGAGAAAATTTTCCAAGAGCTAAAGAGGAAGTTAACGACAGCACCGATATTAATTGTGCCAGACATACACAAGAATTTTGAAGTATATTGTGACGCGTCCAGAAAGGGTCTCGGATGCGTATTAATGCAAGAAGGCAAGGTCGTCGCCTACGCTTCAAGGCAGCTTCGCAAGCATGAGGAAAATTATCCCACTCATGATTTAGAAATGGCAGCTGTCATTCATGCACTTAAGGAATGGAGGCATTTCTTACTTGGAAATCGATGTGAAATATACACGGACCATAAAAGTCTCAAATATATTTTCACACAGCCAGAACTAAACTTACGACAAAGATGCTGGTTGGAATTGGTAAAGGATTACGATGTTGGTATCCACTTGTGACGCCCCCGATTCAATCGTACACTAATCATACACGCGAATGTGTACGATCAAGATCAGGGACTCACGGGAAGATATCACAACACAACTCTACAAATAAAATAAGTCATACAAGCATCATAATACAAGCCAGGGGCCTCGAGGGCTCGAATACAAGTGCTCGATCATAGACGAGTCAGCGGAAGCAACAATATCTGAGTACAGACATAAGTTAAACAAGGTTGCCATAAGATGGCTAGCACACACTGGGATACAATCGAAAGAGGCGCAGGCCTCCTGCCTGGGATCCTCCTAAACTACTCCTGGTCGTCGTCAGCGGGCTGCACGTAGTAGTAGGCACCTCCAGAGTAGTAGGAGTCGTCGTCGAAGGTGGTGTCTGGATCCTGGGCTCCATCATCTGGTCGCAGCAATCGGGTAGAAGGGAAAGGGGAAAAGAGGGAGAAAAGCAACCGTGAGTACTCATCCAAAGTACTCGCAAGCAAGGAGCTACACTACATATGCATGGGTATATGTGTAAAGGGCAATATCGGTGGACTGAACTGCAGAATGCCAGAATGAGAGGGGGATAGCTAATCCTATCGAAGACTACGCTTCTGGCAGCCTCCGTCTTGCAGCATATAGCAGAGAATAGACGGAAGTCCTCCAAGCAGCATTGTATAGCATAATCCTACCCGGCGATCCCCTCCTCGATGCCCTGTTAAAGAGCGATCACCGGGTTGTATCTGGCACTTGGAAGGGTGTGTTTTATTAAGTATCCGGTTCTAGTTGTCATAAGGTCAAGGTACAACTCCGGGTCGTCCTTTTACCGAGGGACACGGCTATTCGAATAGATAAACTTCCCTGCAGGGGTGCACCACATAGCCCAACACGCTTGATCCCATTTGGCCAGACACACTTTTCGGGGTCATGCCCGGCCACGGAAGATCAACACGTCGCAGCCCCACCTAGGCACAACAGAGAGGTCAGCACGCCGGTCTAAACCTAAGCGCGCAGGGGTCTGGGCCCATCGCCCTGAGCACACCTGCACGTTGCGTACGCTGCCGGAGAGCAGACCTAGCAACCTCCATTACAAAGGAAGTCACGTTACGCGGTCCAACCCGCCGCGCGCCGCTCAGTCGCTGACGTCACGAAGGCTTCGGCTGATACCACGACGTCGGGATACCCATAACTACTCCCGCGTAGGTGGTTAGTGCGTATAGACCAAATGGCCAGACTCAGATCAAATACCCAGATCTCGTTAAGCGTGTTAAGTATCCGCGAACGCCGACCAGGGCCAGGCCCACCTCTCTCCTAGGTGGTCTGAACCTGCCCTGTCGCTCCGCCACAAAGTAACAGTCGGGGGCCGTCGGGAACCCAGGCCCACCTCTACCGGGATGGAGCCACCTGCCCCTTCAGCCCCCATCTCCGAACAGTATCACAGGTAATGTAACAGTGTAAGGTATATAGTATATGCCCGCGATCGCTTCCCGAAGTGATCACGGCCCAGTAATATAGCATGGCAGACGAACAAGAGTGTAGGGCCACTGATGGAACACTAGCATCCTATACTAAGCAGTAGGATTGCAGGTAAAGGTATCAACAGCAGTATCAAAGACAAGCTATGCATCAGGATAGGAATAACGAAAGCAGTAACATGCTACACTACTCTAATGCAAGCAGTATAGAGGAGAGTAGGCGTTATCTGGTGATCAAGGGGGGGGGGCTTGCCTGGTTGCTCTGGCAAGAAGGAGGGGTCGTCAACACCGTAGTCGATCAGGGCAGCAACAACGTCAGTCCCGTAGTCTACCGGAGAGAAGAGGGGGGAGAAACAATGAATATAATGCAAACAAAGCATCACAAAACATAAAGAAGCAATACGCGGTGCTAGGTATGCCCTAACGCGGTAGGAGGTGATACCGACGAAGGGGGGGGGAACATCCGGGAAAGTATTCCCGGTGTTTCGCGTTTTCGGACAGATGAATCGGAGAGGAAAAGTTGCGTGTTTGCTATGCTAGGTACGCGTGGCGGATGAACGGGCCGCGTATCCGAATTCATCTCGTCGTTTTGAGCAACTTTCATGTATAAAGTTTTTCCAACCGATTTACGGTTTACTTTATATTAATTTTTAAAGTTTTAAATCATTTTCTAGAAATAACATATTTAATTTAATTCGAAAATGCTATTATGACGTCAGCATGACATCAGGGTGTCAGCAGTCAACTAGTCAGTTGACCTAGTCAAACTGACGCATGGGTCCATTCTGTCATCGACTGATAACTAATTACCAGTTACTTAGTTTAATTAGCAGGTTAAGTAAACTTAACTAAGCGTCTATTCAGGATTTAATTAAGTTAATTAATTGTTTAATTAATTAATTAATTAGTTTTCTTTTTTATCTTCTTTAATTTAACAGGGGCTGGGCCCCACGTGTGTGTGACCCATCTGGCCAATCGGGGCGGCCAACGGGCGCGGCCTTGCGGGCGCGCGGGCGTACGGTTGCGGGTGCTCGCACCCGAGGACATGAGAGGCGAGGGCGAGCGCGCTCGGGGCCTCGGTGGCCGGCGACGACGGGAGCAGCGCCGGGGACGCGCGCCGGCAAGACGAGCCGTGGCGGCCTTCGGCGGGCGCGGGGGAAGCGCGGTCGGTGCCGGCGGCAATAGGCAGGAAGGCGCAACCCCGGCGCGGCAGCACGGGCAAGCGGGGCGCGAGGCCACCGCGAGCGGGCGGTGCGAGAAGCGGGGCATGCGTGGCTTGCGAAACGGCGCGGGGCAGGGGCGACCAGGGAGGCGAGGCGCCGGCGAGCTATGGCTCCGATGTAGACGACGTTGCTGCGTTAGCAGAGAGGGAGGAGGGAGGCGGCGGCTCACATCGAGCATGTAGGGTACGGGGCAGTGGGCGCGGGGTGGAGGCCGAGGACGACGCGACGAGGTCGAGGGAGGTTCGGCAACGGAGAGGACGGTGGCGATGGCGTCTTGCCCATTGAGGCGAGGGACAGGGCGTCGGGGATGATGTGGGTCCGCAGCGTCAGGCGGGCGCCGCGCGAGGGAGAGCAGGGGCGCAGAGGAGGCCCTGGGGGGCGGCACCGGCGCCAGCTGCGGTGGCCGTAGCGGAGTGGTGGCTTGCGACGGGCGCGGCCGTGCGGGAGGAGGGGTTCAAGCAGCGGCCCCTCCCCCAGGCACGATGTGTGCGTGTGTTGCGTGTGGTGGCGGCGGTGTGGGTGAACGAGGGAACTGGTGGGGATAATGGGGGTAGTGGGGATTAGGGTTACGGTGGGGGGAAGGAAGGCCTTGTAGGCCATCGTGCGGGGGTGGGCCAGCAGGCCGCTCAGCCGCCTGGCCAACTGGGCCAAGGCCCAGTCGGGGAGGGGGGGGTATTATTATTGTTATGATTTTAGTATTTTTTTCTATATTGTTCTATCTTTATTCTCATTTGTTTTGTTTTACAAAAATACAAACAAGAGCACCTAAATTAGTGTAACTAGTTTTACCACTGCCACAAAAGGTTTCACACCAAATTAAAATAGTTTAATATTTTATAAATTATAAAAGGCATTTAATTTATTGTTTAAGCCACTATTTTATTCACAAAAGGGCATTTAAACTCTTTACCAAATTTGGTTTTCAACATGACAATTATATAGGGATTATTTGCCACACTTTGAACATTTTAGTTTTTATGTTTGAAAACTTTTATTGTTTGACTTTAATTTGAATTTGAATTTGTTTCGGTTTTCAATTATCTAGAGTTTATCAATAGTAACCGAGGTGACGTGGCATCATTAGTGGGGATCACTGTAGGTTAATTATCCGGGCGTCACACCACTACCATCCAGGTAAAGCAAATGTAGATGCTCTTAGTCGGAACCCCAGCCCCGACGAAAACAGTCTGCAAGGCTTGAGACCCGAATTCCAACAAGAATTTGCCAAGCTCAACTTGTTAATAGTAGCAGAAGGTACCATAACAAACCTGGAGATACAACCCGACCTTGTGGAGAAAATTAAAGGAGCTCAGCCTGGTCACCCCAGCACTACTAGAAAAAGGGCTATTGATGAGATTGACACTAATGGCGCACCAGACAAGAGGTGCGCCATTAGTATATACTAATGGCGCACCACCTTTTGATACGCCATTAGTGTTGAAACTACTAATGGCGCACCAAGTCAAGGGTGCGCCATTAGTATCAAATTTTTTTTTGAACTAGCGCGCCTGTCCAAACATACTAATGGCGCATCCGGGCACAGTGCGCCATTACTAGTTGCAACTAGTAATGGCGCACTTGTCCCACAGTGCGCCACTAATGTTGTTTTTTTAATTATATTTTTATTCCTTTTGTTGCAAAACTACTAATGGCGCACTGCTCCACCGTGCGCCATTACTAGTTCAAACTAGTAATGGCGCACTGTGAAGCAGTGCGCCGTTAGTATGATATTTTTTCTTTCTTTTTTTTTTGCAAAACTACTAATGGCGCATGAGATGTAGATGCGCCATTAGTAACCTGGATTACTAATGGCGCATTTGTTGTTGGTGCGCCATTAGTAAGTGGGCAGCAACAAGATATTTTGGGCAGCCTCTCCTACCCACACTCACTTTCTCCCCCACTTCATTCTCTCCACCTCCTCCTTGTCTCGGGTGCCTCCTCTTTTTCACCTCATTTCCACCATAGATTCATTCAAATTAAGTGGTTAAATTACCTTGTTTTGATAGGTAAGTAAGGGGGGAAGCTATATTTATGTTGTTCTCCCTACAACAATGTGCACATGCACTTTTTATGGCCTAGCTAGATCTATGTATGTTCGTGGTGTTGCATATGTTTGTGGTGTTGCATATGTGTTTGTGGTTGGAGGTGTACCGGTATTTGAAATGCGATAGTTGCCAATATTTTGATAGAATGTTGATTCATTTCCGTTTCGGCGATAATTTTGGCATTAAGCATTCTTTTTGGTCCTATTTTTAGGGAAAGTCATGCCAATTTTTTTCTTGCTTCTAAAATATTGTTTTGCTCTACCCCGCAGGCAACCATGGTCCGCACGATGACTGAAGGCATCGTGAATAGGTTTTTGAGGTCCGTGAAGGCCGAGATGCTTCAAAAGAACGAGACGGAGATAAGATGTCCGTGTTGAAGATGCAAGCTGGAGAGCCTTATTGCGGACCCGGATTCCGGGCAGGTGCGGGACCACCTGCTCTTGCGTGGTTTCATGGATGGCTATCGGTGGCAAGGTGATGAAGATGACTATGAAGTCGTCCATGGGGGCCGGGCAAGAAATGAGGAAGGGCAGCAAGACAACCACCGCGGCTCGGGCGGGCGAGAAGACGAAGAATCCCCAGGAGATGATCACGATGGTGATGCTGTACACAGTCATCATGTAGAAGATGCAGGACATGATGATGAGGAAGATGCCGGAGCAGACGACGGGCATGATCATGAAGATAATGATGCCGGCGGAGTAGACGACGGTGGACCATCGATGGGCTGGGTGCAAGACCCTTATATTCAAGAGCTGCTTCTCAAGCAGACGGATAACGCAAGAGCTGTCGTCTGAGAGAAAGCCAAGGTGGATCAACTTGAGTTAGACACGGTTACTCCATTGTATGAAGGATGCAGGCCCGAGGATACCCGCCTGAAAGTAACGCTCATGGCTCTGGAGATGAAGGTAAAACACAAAATGACCGACGCATGCTTCGACGAGAACATGTCATTCTAGCACGAACGTCTTCCAAAGGGGAACAAGTGCCCGACCAGTTTGGAGGAGGCGAAGAAAATCGTTTGTCCTCTGGATTTACCGCACGTGAAATACCATGTCTGCATGAACAATTGCATCATTTATCGGGACGAGCACGCGGGGTCTACCATATGTCCGGTGTGCAGCGTCACTCGATACAAGAAGAGGAAGAAAGCTCCTCGAAAAGTGGTGTGGTACTTTCCGATCACTCCTCGTCTGCAGCGGTATTTCGCGGATCCTAAGGTAGCAAAGCTCCTGCGTTGGCACGCGGATAGGGAGGAGAAGAAGCGAGAAGATGACGCAAATGATCCGGAGATAGATAA
Organism: Aegilops umbellulata; assembly: GCA_032464435.1. NCBI lineage: Eukaryota > Viridiplantae > Streptophyta > Magnoliopsida > Poales > Poaceae > Aegilops > Aegilops umbellulata. The sequence continues at coordinate 354,700,094 of CP136059.1, read as the reverse complement.
AAAAGACAAGATGCTGAGTCACCCTAAGGATGCGAGCCAGTGGCAAGCGTTGAATTATGAATACCCAGAATTTGGGAAGGATCCAAGGAACATCGTGCTGGGCGCGAGCACCGATGGAGTCAATCCGTTTGGCAGCCAGAGAAGCACACATAGCACCTGGCCTGTGTTTGTGTGGATGTACAACCTTCCCCCCTGGTTGTGCATGAAGAGGAAGTACATTCACATGAGTATGCTAATTGAAGGGCCGAAACAACCAGGGAACGACATCAATCTGTATCTGGGGCTGCTGAAGGAGGAGCTAGACACGCTATGGAAAACGCCAGCCAATACGTGGGACGCCGCAGAGAAAGAATATTTCCCTATGAGAGCCGCACTGCTCACGACGGTGCACGACTATCTCGATTACGGATATCTCGCGGGGCAGGTAGTCCACGGATTTTCTGGATGCGTACGGTGCATGGATGACACAACGTATCGCCAGCTAGATAGAGATCCCGGGTCTTCGAAAACCGTGTTCATGGGACATCGAAGGTGGCTTCGCGACGATGACCCGTGGAGGAAACGCAAGGATCTGTTCAATGGTGAAACCGAACCCCGAAAACGCCCGTGTACGAGGAGCGGCGAGGAAATAGACAAGTTGTTGAAAAATTGGAAAGACTGCCCACTGCCGGGAAAGAAGCAAAAGGCGCCAGAGCCGGGAAAGAAGCGAAAGGCGCCAGAGCCACTGCTGAAGGTATGGAAAACGAGGTCTGTTTTCTGGGACTTGCCGTACTGCAAGATCCACCGTGTGTCTCACAGCCTTGATGTCATGCATATCACGAAGAACGTGTGCGAGAGTCTGCTTGGTACCCTGCTCAACATGCCAGAGAGGACCAAAGATGGGCCGAAAGCAAGGGCAGACTTGAAATCAATGGGCATCAGGCAGGAGCTTCACGCTATATATGATTATTATGATGATGATGATGATGATGATGATGCGAAGCAGGACACAGAAAGTCGTCGCAAAGGCAAAAAGGCCAAGAAGAACGGAAATGACTACCCTCCCGCGTGCTTCACTCTAAGTTAGGAGGAGATCGAGCAGTTTTTCACCTGCCTCCTAGGAGTAAAACTTCCTTACGGTTACGCGGGGAAGATAAGCAGATACCTAGACCCAGCGAAGCAGAAGTTCAGCGGGATGAAGTCTCACGACTGTCACGTGCTGATGACGCAGATACTTCCAGTTGCAATCCGTGGGATCATGGACGCACAGGTCCGTGAAACGCTATTTGGCCTATGCAACTTCTTCGACGTCATCTCTCGGAAGTCGATTGGCGTGAGGCAACTCAGAAGGCTACAGAAAGAGATCGTGGTGATACTATGCGAGCTTGAGATGTACTTCCCGCCCGCATTCTTCGACGTTATGGTGCATCTGCTGGTCCATATAGTGGAGGATATCATCCAACTCGGGCCGACGTTCCTGCACAGCATGATGCCGTTCGAAAGGATGAATGGTGTCATCATACGTTCGCAACATGTCACGTCTAGAGGGAAGCATAGCCAGGGGCTTTCTGACCGAAGAGTGCATCTCGTACTGCACGAATTATCTAGGCATCGAGAACCCCGTTGGTCTGCCCGTTAACAGGCACCTCGGCAGGCTCGCTGGATGCGGTCACCGTGAGGGTCGCCGCGAAATGCATGTCGACTTCGAGGGTCGACTCGCCGACTTTGAAAGAGCAAACCTAGTCGCGCTACAACACATAGACGTGGTCAATCCTTGGGTGGTAGAGCACAAAACCTTTATTAAGAAGACGTACAATGACCGAGGCCAACAGAGGATGGACGGAGATATACTCAAAGAGCACAACTCATGTTTCACGCGTTGGTTCAAGCAGAAGCTTCTGTCGTACCCTTTACATGAGGATTCTTCCGCAGAAGAACAACGCATATTCGCCTTGTCACAGGGCGCCGAGCACAACCTGATGACCTATGAGGCGTACGATATCAACGGCTACACATTCTACACCGAGGCCAAGGACATGAAGTGCGATGGTTATCAGAACTCCGGGGTAATGATGGAATCCTACACCGGTAACGACAAGGACAGATACTACGGAAGGATTGAGGAGATCTGGGAGCTAAGCTACGCTGGAGAGAAGGTCCCGATGTTCCGTGTCAGATGGGCCAAGAGCGTCCTAAAAGAAGACCGGTATTTCACCACCATGGTTATACCCGAAGCCAAATCCAAGACCGCGGGCGCAAACGTCACCGCAAAAAATGAGCCATGGGTACTGGCTTCCCAAGTGGACCAATGCTTCTTCATTACCGACCCGAGGATCGAACATGACGACGATGATGAAGTAGCAGCATACACCACAAGAAGAAGCAGGACCACCCTACCTAAAGGACGTCCGTTCCATAGAAGAACTCCATTTGCGAAAAAGAAGGGCAAGAAGATTGTTAACAGATAGCTAGCTAAGATCGATTGTATTTAAATCATAGCCTTCATTTCTCGATTGTATTTCATGGGCACTTTTTAAACTATCATGAATATTTTTAAATTTCATGGACACTCGATCTCGATCCCCCTCCATCTCGATCGCTATCCCACCTCGCCAGATCCGGTCCCCCTCGCCGCCGAGCACCCCCCGGTCCACCGGCCGCCGCCGCCGACCCCCCGCACCCTCGATTCCCCTACTCAACCGCCGCCGCCGACCCCCCGCACCCCTCCCCTACTCAACCGCCGCCACCGACTCCCCTTTTAAAATTATTACTGTCTTATAAAAAAATTACTGTTATGATTTAAACAAGTTTGAACATATTTAAACACAAATAAGTATCAAACAGCATTTTAAATGCATAAAAAAAATTTTGTGGAGCCTGGGAATCAAACCCAGGATCTCCTGGTGTGAGAACTGGCACCTGGCCAGTCGAGCTAGTAGAGGGGAGTTGATGTGGATAAGGTCAGGTGGGAGATAACCTGTTGGCTTGAGCGGAAATAAAAAAAATACTAATGGCGCACCAGGTCGAGGTGCGCCATTAGCATGTATATACTTATGGCGCACCGAGGGGTGGTGCGCCATTAGTATTGTGCCCCCCTAATACTAACCCAGGATCCCCTCTCTCTCCCTCGCCCGAGCCCTCGCCCTCGATCCCCTCTCTCTCCCTCGCCCGAGCCCCTCGCCCTCGATCCCCTTCCCCTCTCCTCTCCCGATGCCGCCGCCCCGCCGCCCTCGACGCCGACGCCGCCGCCCCGCCGCCCTCGACGCCGACGCCGCCGCCCTGCCGCCCTCGACGCCGCTGCCGCTCAACGGGACGCTCGCCTTCTGCGGCAACGCCCCTGGCGGCACCTGCTGCGACGCCGCCGACGACAAGGCCCTGCGGGACCGGCTCCAAGCCGCCAACGTCTCCGACCAAGCCTGTGCCGCCGTACTCAAGTCCCTCCTCTGCGCGGTGAGTGCCCGCCATGTGCTCGACGCTTTGCTTTGCTGGGCGTTTCATCAGCAGCTATTTAAATAGTGTTGTTAGCTATACTGTCTCCTGGCTCCACTCAAAGCATGCATGCGCATCATCAGACGAATCCACATGCTGCCATGTATGTGGGTTCAGACGAATTCACTCCTGGCAACACTTGTTTTTCACCGTCTAGACGAGTTCATGTGTATCCAGCCGCCTAGGCGACAGGCATGATTTTCATCGTCGCCGTGCACAGGCGACCAGCTAGATCTACCGTACTTACTTACCTCGCTCCACTGTCCTACTAGTGGTTCCTAGGCCATTAGCTCTGGCTTGCTTGCTTGCTGCACACTGCTCAGCCTGACTGACAGTGATTAACGACCCAGGATTTCCTTCTCTGCCAAATTAAGTTTCAGCTTCACAACACTAGCTACACATACCGCTGCCAGTAATAGCTCTTTAGAGGGTAGAGTACTTTCTTGTCTTAAAACATGCTACAACGAGCAAAGCACGGATGATTGGCTACACCAGGAAGGGGAGAATGACAGGCATGTACAGTATGTGGTAAAGCTGATGTCTGTCTTTCCTGCTGAGACGAGATTCATCCCACTAACCAGGCCCGGCTGCTTCCTTTTCGGGTGCGAATCAGCCATGCGACGTGTATGATCGGTCGTCGTGATCATCCGGATCCTGTTGCTGTTAGGGTGGACTTGGTAGATGACCAGATGCCAGCTGCGCGATTGTTAACCTGTGCCGCCATTAATTAGTGTTAACTCTAGTATAATCAACTTCAACTTCAACTTTAGAGAGTGTCACACTCAGTTCAGTAGCTGGCAGACCAAGCGGCGCTCTCAACTTATCTTTATCTCCATTTTTAAGCACACACCTAATTATGTATCATGTAAAGTATGTAGTAGCAACATGCTGATGGAGAGGTGCAGCAGTATCATGACAAAATCTGTTGTTATCTTATTCCAGGATGCACATCTTCTCTGAAACTGACATGTTCTTAATATGGACTTTGTTTGATGATAGAGTAGAGGTGTAGCAAGTTAAGTTTTAAAAACCAAGATAGTTTAGTAGTACAACAAGTAGATGCAGCAACAATGCCATCATTAAATAAACAAGATGGTGCTATGATTGTTAGTGACGATCCCATAAAAACTATTACTAGGCTGGTCCAGAAATTAGTATATATATGACTAATAAACCTAACATATAGTGAGTCCAAAGTCCGAGCTCTCAATATTATCAAGAAACCAACATGTGTTAGACAATCTCATGAAGCACGTTGCAACTATCTATCTAACTTCTAGATTACTTGAAATAATTAAATTTTCAGTTGAGCAGTGCACACTGTAGTTCTGTTTGCATTAAATTCAGACAATAAAATCACACCACTCTGCTGCAAACATGTCTTGTCTGTAGAAAAGCATATCGGAAGTTGTTCATGTATTGTTTGGACTAAAGAATCCTCAAGTCCTCCGGATATATGTTTGGATGCTAGATGGTTCATGCATATTTCTGTCAACTTCATGTAGAATTAGATGGATGTATATGTCTGTCTACTTCTTCTAGAACTAGTGTATTACCAAGATTCCAACACTATTTATGTTGTATCCAGATTGAAAATACCAAGTAGCATTTTGCATTCTCTTTCAGATTCAATGTGACTAGAATTCACTTGTTCTTATATGGGTGAAACTTCACTTGTTTTTAGGCTAGTGTATGGTGTTTGCTTTATTCTGTCATCATTTGTAACTATGTCACAAATAAATTGTTCCTTCTTCTGTATTTGACAAGTAATGACTGTTGATAAGCTGAGGCATGTATTAAGCTGTTTCTTTGCTCTGAATTACTTGTGATGCCTCTGAATTACTTGTGATCACATTGAGAAAGACTTGTAAAGATGATGATCATCTTTTACAGAAAACAATTTGTGATGATTTTGCTAGTTTGCTGGGTTTTGTCTCCGACCAGTGTGTCGTGATGAATTTGCAGGTACCCCGAGAGGCCCTTGAGTTTGCCGGAATGTCGATTAACTTCCGTTCCGGCAAATTCGGGTACTCCATATGTCCTATTTTCAGCAAAGGTCATGCTGAAATTTTCCGTGAATTTTAGCATGACTTTGCTAAAAATAGGACATATGGGGTACTTGTGAGTAATGCATGGGCCGGGGTATCTTAGTAGTTAATTAAGTAGGATCAAGTGCCCCGGGGTACTTGTGACTAATGCATAGCTTTTAGGGTGCCTCGGCATCGAAAAACCCTCAATGATAAAAGCTTAGATTTTAGGATGCCTCGGTGTCGACAAACCCTAAATGATGAGACCATGATCTTGTTCCTTGACAATAAACAACTTTTTGACCAAACTTTGTTTCTATTTAGAGAGAAACATGGCCCACAACGATGAGGCCGGGGGTTCGGGCGGCAAGGCATTCTGGGAGCTGTCCCAGGAGATGGAGGAACAACCTCACTTGTATGAGGACACCGCCTTCCCCACCGATCCTGAGACCACTGATGGTGCCGCCGAGGATGACCCCACTGATGCCACCACTGATGGTGCCGCCGAGGATGCCACCACTGATGATGGCGGCACACGCACAGATGGCAGCCAGAAGAGGCAATGGAAGGACCGGCGCCCGACCGTGCTCCGCACCCTCAAGGAGGAAGTTACTGAAGTGGACTCCGACGGGAATCCAACGGCGCCCGAACGAATAGTCAAGGGGTACTCGCTTCAGCTCGGTTGCATTCTCCGGAGCACCGTCTCGATCAACACCAAGAACCTGAGGCATCTTGACCGAGGGAATTTGCGCAACCTCCTCTTCACGAAGTTGCACGAACGATACAAGTTCCCCGCTGAATTTGAAAACACAAGCCTCAAAGGGAATAAAGTGAACAATGCTACCCTCACGAAGATGAGCAAGGCCCTGTCTACTTGGAAAAGCAATGTGAAGAGAATGATCGATAAAGGTGAGAGTTATGAGAAGATCAAGGAGAAAAATCCTTCGATCATCGAAGATGACTACAACGACTTCAAGATCAATTGCTCGAGCACCGCACACTCCCAATCAAGTCAGTGGGGGAAAGAAATGCGGGAGCTGAACTTAGGGGAACACACACTCGGTCCCGGCGGTTATAGAGTGGCGGAGCCTATATGGGACAAGGAGGAGGCGGACCGTGCCGAGCAAGGCCTACCGCCCCTCTTCGATAAATACGGTGACAAGCAGACCAGGAACTATGTCAGGGCCCGGTACAAGAAGGACCCGAAAACAAAGGAGCTTACCACGGATCCGAAGACCAGGGCGCTTGAGCTTGTTCTGGTAAGGAATACACCCCCGCGTAATTAGCTCCATATGGTTGCATTCTAATTAATGAAGCCAAATTTCTAAATGGTTCACATTCCTTCCGCAGGCGACTGAAAGCAGTAGCGCAGGGTCGACTAAGAGCAACCCTTGGGACACCACTCTAAATAGGGCGTTGAATGTAATGAAGAACAAGGATAAGCTCAGTAAGCCGACGTCAGCTGGTCGTGTGGCCGGCAAAGGCTTGTCGACAAAATGGGGGTCATACTATAACACTGGTGGGCGAAAGGAGAAAAGGACCAGCTCGGAAAGCCAGGCGCGCGAGGTTCAAGAACTCAAGGCACAGGTGGCGTGGATTCCGGAGATTGTCCATGAGCAAGTGCAACAACAACTCGGAGCGACGATCACCGCCATTGTGCCTACCTTGATCTCGGGTTGAGTGTGTGGATTGCGGGCGGCCGACAGGGGCCGCCCCCGATTCCTAGCTTCACGGCCAGCAACTCGCAGAACGCGATGCCGGGGCCATTGGTGTCTCCGGCGGAGGCGGCATTGGTATCACCGACGCCGGCACGGGAGCTTAATGCACCCGTGTGTACGCCGGCCGGCACCTCTGCAGCAAGCGGCCCCTCCGTCAACTGCACGCCCGCCGTTGGCGGTGCCTCGACATTAGCCGAGCTCGACGCCATCATCACGGTAACTAATTAAGCCTCTCTCGGCCGAGGACTTCATCTCCTTGCCTTTGACTGGGCATCCCTGACGCCCTACATGTTTTCGCAGGGCGCCGCCGACGTTCTGTGCACTCTCCTGCACTTCGTGAACAACGAGTTGGTCGATGTCGCCAAGGGCAAAATCATTCAACCGGGCAACCCCTTGTTCCACGGTACCCAGATGCCACCCAACTTGTTTAGGGTTCAACTGGTTCGGGTGCTGCCAGGCTGCGACGAGTTGCTACCTCCGATTCGACCCGTCGGGGCCGACGATGATGACGTGATGACCCTCAGCGCCTGCCTGATCGGCTGGCCCCTGCTTTGGCCGAAGAGCCAGATTCGTTTGGGGGCGGGGGACACCACCCCAAAGACAACACCGCCAGTCGTGTCGGCGCCAAGTCGGCCCCATGGCAAGACCGCCGCAACGGTGCCGGACATCCCTATGCCACTGGAACCAAACATGTATATGGCACAGGATTAGAACGACGACGACGACGATACATTTGGCAACGTCGATCAGTACTTTGCCGATCATGGGTACGGTGGCGACTTCATGGGGCCTCCTTCTCAAGAACCCAACCCAACAAAAGACGTGCGCGATCTAGCTGGTACCACGGAGAAGCCAAGTTGCAACAGGCGTCGTCTGCCGTTCCGCTCTCAGGAGACGCCTCCAGCTGCCGACTTCACCGAGCCTCAGATAGGCTAGGTGCGAAATATTCTCAGCCCCAACACACTCAAGAAGGCGGTCTGTGAGCAGAACTCGGTCCCATTACAGGAGAAGAAGAAGGCACGCAAAAGAAAGACAAACAAGGGTGCGGGCCAGCCGGCACCGAGTACGATCCGTGCTTAGGACGGACCACCTTCACCTGAGGATTTAATGAGGAGGGTGCATGTGGCGGGTAGGCCAATGCTACCAAGAAATATGCTCGATGTTGCAGCCGGTTCTATGCGGAGTCTGCATGACAGTGTTCTTGCTTTGGAGAAGCGGCGTCTCAGAGAGAAGGATGTGGCATACCCGGTTTTCGTGGCCAAGGTGCCAGAGGGCAAGGGCTTTGTGGATAACTCCATCGGGGGTATGATCGTCCTGCGGTTTGATGACATCCACGCTATGTTGAACCTTCATCCGCTGCACTACACCTTCGTTCGGCTATTTTCGCTGAGTATGGAGATGCGGATCATTCGCGACAAGACCCCGGACATCGTGATAGTCGACCCCTTCTACATGCGTGCCAAGATCTTGGGCAGCGCTGGGGACCGGCAAGTCGCGAGTTCTTACCTCGAAGGCGTCATTCTGGCAAACCCAGATAAGGATAACTTCCTCGTGCCTTACTTTCCCGAGTAAGTCCTCCCCTCAACCGTCCCGTAATATACGAATTCTTAGATTTCGATCGTTTTTCTTTTAACATTCCGTGTTTTGTGCAGCGACACACATTGCACGCTCATCCTCCTAAGCCCCAAATATTCCATGGCCACGTATTTCGACCCGGACCGTCATTCGAACATGGACTACACAAATGTCAAGAAGGTTCTTGATGATGTTCTCCCCGGCTACGCCCAATCTGGAGGCACCTTCAACAAGCCTATTCGTAAGTACGACAAGCACGTGTTCTCCCACAATACGACGTTCTGCTGCGTCAAGCAGCCGCCTGGCGGTCAGAAGGGTGCCTACTACGCCATCCATCACATGCGGGCGGTCGTACGGGACCATCATCAACTTCTGCTACCTAGTAAACTCAAAGATTGGGCCGCGAGCGTGTCGGCAATCCAGGACGCGGACATCAGACAAGAATTCTTTCGCATCCAGTCGGAGTTTGCGGAAATCATCCATCAAGATGTCCTTCGTACCTCGGGGCAGTTCTACCTCAGAAATCAACCGTCCAACAGTGAGATAGACGGAATGCTACAAATGCAGGATGACAATGCCCGTAATTTCATGACTCCCATGATAGACGGCGGCTTCATCCACGTTCCGGCCCCTTGAGTCGAGTCGAAAGCAGTGATGATGTGTCTAGTTCTGAAACATCGATTGGCTCATGTTGTAATTAAACTTTAATGAACTTGTAGTATGTTTCTTTGGTTTCGAGAGTCGTTCAACTTAGATGTAATCGATGCTATTAATGTCTTGCTTTTCTCTTCCGATCGTTCTGTTGCATACTTATATATTGCTTATGTATTGTCTGTGAATTGGTACTAACGTTTCGTTTGGCTAGTGCATAGCGATGCCGTCGTATGTCGTGTACAAGGGTAAGGTTCCCGGAGTCTACGACGACTGGGAGGAGTGTCGGAGACAGGTTCACCGATTCAGCGGAAACAGTTACAAAGGGTACACCACTAGGGCCGAGGCCGAATCTAGATACGACCGCTATCTAGCGCGAGAGGGGAGGGAGCGTTGGAGGAACCGGATGAAGACGAGTTTCATCATGATGATGCTCATCGTGATGACCGCAGCTCTCTTCTATGTGATGGTAGTTTAGATGATCGATATCGACTTGTAATGTGAAGACAAACTCGCTACTCGCGGTCTCGAGACTTGTAATATAATGTTCTATCTTTGTTCGGTCTTTTCAATTTGGAGACTAATATGATGAATTGTATTCGGAGACTAATATGATGAATTGTATTCAGAGACTAATCTTCTATTGTATTCGATGAATCTGTTGTTGATGTGTGCTGTCTATATTTTGTCCAATTATACATTTTGTAACCTGTGCAAAAAAACAGAAAATTAAAAAATTAAAAAAAACCTAATATTCATACTAATGGCGCATCACATAACAGTGCGCCATTAGTATTCCAGAGGATACTAACGGCGCATCCCTAAGCAGTGCGCCATTAGTATGCCGAGGTTACTAATGGCGCATCACGTTGTGGTGCGCCATTAGTATGCCAAAGCACCTGGCTATACATGGCCCCTGGGAGGCATACCAATGGCGCACCGTGCCCTGTACTAATGGCGCACCAGTGGTGCGCCATTAGTAAATATTACTAATGGCGTGCTAGTAATGGCGCACCACTAATGCGCCATTAATGGCCAAATTAGGTGCGCCATTAGTAGCCCTTTTTCTAGTAGTGCAGCATAGAAGGCATAAAAAGAAAGGTGAGTATGGGCAAGGCCTCGGAATTCGTCGTAGACGATGGAGGGATATTATGGTACAGAGAAAGACTCTGCGTGCCAAACATAGAAGACCTTAAACAGCAAATTTTAGCTGAAGCCCACACCGCCCATATTCAATCCATCCTCGCGGAACCAAAATGTATAAAGATATTCAGGAAAGATTTTGGTGGCACGGTATGAAAAGGGACATAGCTACCTTCATTGCATGTTGTAACTCATGTCAACGCATAAAAGCTGAGCATCAGAGACCAGCTGGACTACTGCAACCAAACAAAATACTTGAGTGGAAATGGGATGAAATAGGGATGGATTTCATTGTCGGACTACCTCGGTCACGACACGGGAATGATGCCATATGGGTCATCACCGACAGGTTAACCAAGGTGGCACATTTTATTCCAGTAAGGATGACCCACACCACTCAGAAACTTCCCAGGATTTACCTCTCCCGCATAGTCTGTCTACACGGTGTCCCGAAGACTATAATATCCGACAGAGGCACTCAGTTCGTTTCGAGATTTTGGGATCATTTACAACAGGCTTTGGGAACTCAACTAGCCTTTAGTACAGCTTACCACCCCCAGACAGATGGACAAACAGAACGCGTAAACCAAGTTTTAGAAGACATGCTGAGAGCATGTGTCTCACATATGGAACCAGTTGGGAAGAAAGCCTGCCATACGCCGAGTTCGCGTACAACAACAGTTACCAGGCCAGCCTGCAAATGGCCCCATTTGAAGCTTTATACGGACGGAGATGTCATACCCCGTTAAATTGGTCAGAGACCGGAGACAACCGCATCTTCGGACCAGACATGCTCAGAGAAGCCGAGGAAAAGGTCAAGCTAATCAGAGATCGACTCAAGACCGCCCAAAGTCGACAGAAGAGTTATTACGATCAGAAACATCGTGGGGTCAACTTCGAACCCGGTGAGTTTGTGTACCTACGAGTATCCCCTATGAGAGGACTGCAACGATTCAAGATTAAAGGAAAGCTAGCACCAAGATTCATCGGACCGTTATGTATAATGGCACGAAGAGGCACGGTAGCCTACCAGCTAGACTTACCTGAGGAACTATCAGATGTCCACAATGTGTTCCACGTGTCACAATTAGGGAAGTGCGTAAGCAACCCAGAGAAACAAGTATCCCATTAGAACATTGACGTGCAGCCAGACCTCACCTATCGGGAACGACCAGTAAAAATATTAGAGGAGTCTGAAAGGAGGACCCGACAGAAAACCATCAGGTTTTTCAAAGTTCAGTGGAGCAATCAAACCGAGAGTGAAGCAACTTGGGAAAGAGAGGATTTTCTTCGGAAAGAGCATCCACCCTTATTTAAGGATCAGCTGAAATCTCGGGACGAGATTTTTCCTAAGGGGGTAGGTGTTGTGACACTCCAAAGATTTTTATTTGGTTTTCAGCAAAATCCTTGTTGGATTTTTAAAAGAGGCCATTTAATTTTTTTTCCAGAAAAACCTTCCTCTCAAAAACTTCCTTTTCTCTGGCAAGGATTTTTAATTTTTAATGTCTTCATCAAACTATGGTGTTTGATCTTTTAAAAAAATACTCTTCTTTGATGACTCCCTTCTTAAAATATATTTTTGGAAATATATTATTTTTCCCTTTAAAGAAACTCCATGAAAATTGGGATTTTTCATATCTTGAAGACCACCCATGATTTTTTTGTTTTTGCCCATGTGGTAAAACCTCTCCAAAACCTCCCCTCCTCCTTGAAAACAATCTAAGTTCTCTGTACCAACAAGTCCAAACAAGTTTCGGATTTTATTTCAATTTATTTATCTCTCAAATCTTTTCTGACTATTATTTTTGAGCTTGAGTGATTTTCAAAGCAAGTACCAAGATGCTATTGATCTTTGACCTCAAACCAACTCTCCTGGATAGTCCTTGGTACCCTCAACCTAGAACCATCTTGACCCACTCCTCTCCTTTTCAAAATTTTCAAAATTCAGCCTCTGCAAGTTTGGACCAGATTTGCCAAATTTGGTGAAATTCATATCTTCTCTGCTCCAAAAATTCCACAAAAATTCAGGCAGCCTCCTGGTGCAATGAGAGGTCACCCCACCAAAGATCAGCTCAAGCAGAGCCTCCCTCATGCCAAAAGCATTCCGTCGAACACCTGAACTGCATTGTTCCCTTGCACTTTCAGAAATTCAGAGAAGTTCAGAGTTTTAGTTTCGTCAGACTTCAGTCACGCGGCCACAGTGCGCCCTGGCGCGATGCGCACGGCCCCATCCCCTTGGCCAGCACCCCGCACGCACGCTTGGCCAGTTCCTGGCGTCGGTGGCGACGAGCCTCGCCGGCGTTGGACGTTTCTGCGGTGGCTACGCCACCCGTGGCGGCCAGCGAGGGTCGAGCCCACTCGCCACGCCACCCGGCGCCGCCCAACGCCCCCTGGCTCTCCGTGTGTCCCTGCCATGCCAGCGCACTCACGTGGCACCGTCGCCGTGGCCGGCAAGCACGGAGCGTGCTCTCTGCCGCCGACGGGCCCGCGCCGCTCCGTTCCGTCGAGCTCACCCAAAGCTTCGAATCCCAGCTTGTTCAGCACCTAAACGGACCCAGTGGACCTCCACGACGGCGCTCAACTCCTAAAACCGCCCCGACCAATGCTCTGCACCACCGTAAACATCGTCGGAGAATTCCGTTCTCGGCCACCTTCTCGGACCGCCTATAAAAGGGGGCCCCGAGCTCGCCCTCGAGCACGCATCACCGCTACACCTCACCAACGCCCCGCCAGGCCAATAGGGGGACCTCGAGGAGGTCTTCTCCCCCAACTCCGGCCACCCCATGCCGCCTCGGTCTCCAGCTTGATTCACTGCGGTGAGGCCGTCCCCGGCGCCCAAACTCCGTCAATCACCTCCTCTAGCTACCAGAGTCCTGACCCCCACCTCAATTTGATGCTTGCAGCCCTCTCCGACGAGCTCCATCCACGCCCGAACCGCCGTCCGCCGAAGCAGGAGCCACCGTCGACGTGGTGCTCACCGGCGACCACCACCACCACCATCCGACGCGGAATGGCGCCCTGAGCACGGAGGTACCCTCCGATCCCTCTGCCTCGCCGTAGATCGCCGCCGGCGATCGCCGCGGCCCTCTGGCGCCAAAGCTCTGCCTCCTTTATCAAACCTGACGGGTGGGTCCACCCCGTCAGCGTTTTATTCTTTTTTTTTGAACCGTTTTCTGGAAAACGCATTTGGGCAAAATACGCTTTCTTCTCTGAACTAGCGTATTCGGGACTGAAGCGTTTTCTATTTTTATAAAAAGAACCCTGGAAAGTTTCTGTTTCATTACAGAAAAGTCCCTGGACAAAAATCTTTATAACTTTTAAACAGAAGCATATTTTTGAGTGATTCTTTTTCTGTTCTCTTTGAAATTGTGTCTAGTTTTTTATCAGATTTATTTGAAAAATATTTGGAATAATTTCTGTGCACCTCACGGTATTCACGATAGCGCGTATATTTTCTATACACCGTAGATACCGAAGGAGGTGACGGGACCGCGAACTTCACCGAGCTAGGCTCCGATTACTCTGAACCAGGCAAGCATATTTGAACTTTTGATATGATGAGTGACTTGGCATGTTTGCATTTAGCATGTTTCATGGCATGTTGATGAGCATACCGATGAACGTTATTTTCATGCATGGTTGAGGCAAGTGAGTTCGATGATCCAAACGTGGTTGGATGTGTATATGCATGGCCATGTGTTGGCATGAGGATGGGTAAGACGACAATGTTGTAGCATGCCAGTCTTATGCCATACTACTTGACTTCAGTGTCAACCCATATCGGTTCGGTTCGCGTCCATATTCCCTTCCTGTACTACCACATGTTTTCCGCAAGGAATATGGTTTAGTAAGTTGCAAACCGCTTCCTGGTACACACCAAAAAGGAGAGGCCGTGATGATGGTTCCATGGCCCTGGATTAAAGCCAGTCATCCGGTCAGGGGGCATGGGTGTTTCCGGTTGGGACCGAGAGGGGGGCACCCCTTAGAGCGCGCGTATATAAATTTGATCCCATGCTATTCGAGATTGTGATCTCGCCGTCTCAAAAGTTTTTCTTGGACGATGTCTAGGGTGATTCCTGACATCGAGAGGTAGGATGGGTGTGTACTGGTTAGCTGTGTTTTCTTCCGAAATACCGTAAACGGAACTAGTCCTTCGTGGCTACGGAAATCCGTTGGCTGTGGGAAATTTTTGTACAAACTCTGCAGAGTCATAAATCTTCAAATCATCTTATCTATATCCAAGTTCTGCGCTAACTTGTTCTGACAAGTTCCAGTTTTGGTGACAGATACTCCGGTGAATCACAAGAGTGCTAAGTCCGGTTAAATGTTTATTCCTGTGTTGGACTAACCCGTACATTACCTTGAGCTGATTAATCTAACATGTGTATTATTTTTCCTTATGAAGAAAGCCCTTTCTGTGATGTCGCTCAGACGTCCGACTGCGGTAGTACTGTTATTTACTTTCCTCATAAGCCTTTTATGTGGTGTCGCTAAGACGCCCGACTGTGGCATTTCTTTAAAGCCCTTTATGTGGTGTCGCTAAGACGCCCGACTGTGGCATTTCTTTTAAAGCCCTTTATGTGGTGTCGCTAAGACGCCCGACTGTGGCATTTCTTTTAAAGCCCTTTATGTGGTGTCGCTAAGACGCCCGATTGTGGCATTTCTTTTAAAGCCCTTTATGTGGTGTCGCTAAGACGCCCGACTGTGGCATTTCTTTTTAAGCCCTTTATGTGGTGTCGCTAAGACGCCCGACTGTGGCATGAATTTTCATTTATAAAGTTGTTCACCTTTCGAGGCGTCGCTTCAGACACCCGATCGGTTCCCATTTATATTTCTGTTGGGACTTCTGGCGGACTACCGCCGATTCCCATTTTTACTCACCTTGCCTGCTAATGTTTGAATGTGCTTTGGTAAATTAATCATGACGCATTCATGCATGCATTTGTTATATCTTACGTCCGAACTATCTTGCGAGTACTTTCAAAGTACTCACTGGCTTGTTGATTTGGCCAGATGCTGACGAAGGTGATCACATGGATGAAGAGTTCGATAGCGAGTCCGACGCCTAGAGGAATCCCAGTCAGTCTCGTGCGACCCTGGATTTGGTCACTTTATTATATCCGCTTCCGCAACCCGAATAAAGTACATTGAGCCTCACCTCGACGCTCGATGAGATGCTAGTTTGAGAGCCATGTTATCTACTCCCCACTGTATTATTCCACCATCGCTTTATTCCCGAGTCAGTAGTATGCCACCACTCCCTTGTGTTATATCCGCCCTTATGTATAATTATTGGCGCGCTTGTTATAAATTGTTGAGCACCCTTAGCTCAACCCTGTAATATAGTTTATGCTACTGGCTTATTGTATCAAGATGTTTGTCGACCAGTGAGGAGGATTTTCTCTCATACTGGACTCAAAAGATTGGTTTCTCAATAAATATTTTTATTGGAAAACCGGTCGTGACACGTTCTCATGGACGGTGGAAGCAGCCTAAACCTAATCTATGAAGACACAGTCAGGAAGAGGGGCATTGATTCGTCAAGAATCCAACTCAGTGAGACCAAGTTTAAGGGTGTCATCCCCAGGATAGAGGCCCAATGCACGGGCATCATAACACTAGAAGTTGTTTTCGGCTCCCCCGACAACTTCCGAAGTGAGGACTTGATTTTGATATAGTCCCCTTCCGTAGTGGCTATCATGCGTTGCTCGGTCGTACTGCATTCACCCGCTTTAACGCGGTGCCGCACTACGCCTACCTGAAGCT
This sequence comes from Aegilops umbellulata, assembly GCA_032464435.1. NCBI lineage: Eukaryota > Viridiplantae > Streptophyta > Magnoliopsida > Poales > Poaceae > Aegilops > Aegilops umbellulata. Next base: position 354,683,746 of record CP136059.1, on the reverse strand, counting down.
CAAAATGCCAAGGACCAATGGTGTCATCACCATCAATGGTAACGCGGAGCACTCCCTCCGCACAGAGGAGCAAACAGCGCCCTGCGCGGCCGATTCCCAGGCAGCCGAGGAGGCAGCCCGCCGATTAGCTCGGCTGGATCTTCTAGCCCCTTCAAAGCGCGTCTGCATACTCACTCCGGCTAAGGTACGCACTCGCGTGAATCCCAAATAGGGAGACGCGCTCCCCATCTCCCGCCTCATAGTAGTAGACTACGTACCTAGAGTACACAACTTCGTGCTTAAAATTCCCTGGGAGCTCGAGGAGCTTAAAGCCGAGGTGTGACATTCCAGATCATCCGAACACACCCGAGTCCTGGCCATCTTTCTGGCACATTAAAAGCCCACCAGGAAGTTAATCTCGGAAGCATCAGATTGTCATACTACAACTCTGGCCTCGTCAAGGGGCCCCACTTTTGATGCGTCAAACACGACTTACGCGGTGGCGCCGGCCATCTACATGAAGCCCTGGAATGGACAAGGAAAGGTTGGTCAATAGCACGGAGGCGCAGACGTGCGGCAGAGAAAGGACACGGGCCACACACCCCATCCACTAAAGCCATGTATCATGCTCCATTTTTATACGTACTCTTTGTATCGGTTATAGTTCTTCCATGTAAACAGCTTGGCACACATGGCGAAGCCTTATGAATGATAAAACATACATCTTTCGGTCATCGCACAACTTAAGTGCCGTTTTTCTCTCTTTCGCCCCTTGCCTTGTAGCAATACATACAGATAAGCTCGGCTTTCAACCAGGAGCTCGGATCTAGAACCTAGCCTATGTTCAAGTCGATAAAGGTTCGGTGTAAACCCTTAGTTGACCTAGCCCTCGGATCTAGGACCGAGCCTATGTTCAAGTCTGATAATGGTTCGTGTTTATATGCATTAGTTTTGAATTGTGATTTTAGTCAATGATTGGGTTCCCCAGCTCCTGTGCTTGCCTCCTACGTTCCGCTTTGTTCAGCTAGGAGTGTAAAGGGAGAACCACTGCGATTGTACTTCCAGCTCGAATGGTCAAGCACCTCAGTGGAGAAGGCCAAAAATTGACTGTCACAATAAGCGTAAACTGGTCGACGATCCAAAGATTGTGTCAAACTAAAAGCCGTTAGTGGCTACATAATGTTAAGCGAAGGGTTCTTATCAAAATAACCGAGGTGTTAAGATAGGTGCACCTCGGCATGTCCGATCACCACTACACTGGGGGCTAGGTCAACTACACCACAAGTCAAACTCTTACGACTAAGTGAAAGTTATAAAGCCACCATATTCTGATTGCCTCGTTCCTATAAACACGCAACCGCCTCCGAGCCCCGAGACATCGGCTATGGGTTTAGGCATTTTTTAGGGACACCCCGAGACGTCGGCTACAGGTTGACGCATTTTTTAGGGACACCTCATGTAGTCTCTACAAGGGGGCCGAAGCCGACGACTGGCCGCTTTCAGAATTAATAACGGTCGTACAAGAGCTATAACACAACGTTGGATAAAAACGATTGATAAACAAAATATTACTTGTTTTTATACAAATTCTCCTCGGCATACCGAGGGACCTTCAGAACTTAAGTTCTGACTTCTTACACTGGGCTTCTGTTACCCGAGCACCTTCGTGCACCTCATCCACGAATTGTTCTTGTGTCCAATTCTTTCCTGCTGGAGGCCCAGAGGCGATGTCGAGTGGCTTGATCTTTAGATAGTACGCCATCATTGACGCATACGCCATCTCCGCCCCCTCCAGACAGGCCAACCGCTTCTACTTCTTCACTTGGGGGTTGGCCCCTCAAAGCCTGTTAACCAGGACGAAGAAGCTGGTCAGCATCGACTCAGCAGGCCAGAGGTTGATGCAGAGGTCTTGCATCACCAGTCGGGCCGCACGGAACAGTCATAGGGGTACAAAAAGTGTGCCCCCCTTTTTGTACACCGACAAGAGCCCCCGGGCCTGGGCCACACATAAGCGCAACGCATTGTTGGGCTAGGCCCAAAAACGGTGCGCGGGCAGGCGGGGCGGTTTTTACCGCGGTAAGTTTCTTCGCGCGCTGCGCTTTCCATGCGTCCCGCGCGTGGTGCAACGTGGGGAGGCGTGCGTGACGTGAGCGGTATACGTGGTGCTGAGCTCCGCATGCATGCGTCACGTCGTAGTAAAAAAAGGGGGCGGTGCATGCCTTCCCCATAAACGGATGAAGGCGTGGAGAGGCGGCCCATTTACTGAACGGGGCCGAGGCGTGGTCTTTAAGGCGCCCACTCTCCATGATCACAGGGTGGGGAGAGGTCGCCTCACCCGTCGCCTCGGTCCTGCACGCCTGCCACGTGGCTCGCATGCGCTTGGGGTGGCGATTGGTGGAGGCGGGAAACCGGGCCGCCCTGGGCCGGGGCAGCGGGTCGGTCCCAGTTCCCTGCGCCCTTCGTGTCTTGATTGGCGGAGTGGGGCGGCCGAGCCCCTACCCTGTTCCTTTATAAGGAGCGGGAGGGGGAGGATGGCGCCCCGCATTCTTTCATCTCCTCCTTTCTTCAGCTTCTGCACCGTGAGGGAGTCCTGGATTAGGGGGTGTCCGGATAGCCGGACTATACCTTCAGCCGGAATCCTGGACTATGAAGATACAAGATTGAAGACTTCATCCCGTGTCCGGATGGGACTTTCCTTGGCGTGGAAGGCAAGCTTGGCGATGCGGATATTCAGATCTCCTACCATTGTAACCGACTTTGTGTAACCCTAACCCTCTCTGGTGTCTATATAAACCGGAGGGTTTTAGTCCGTAGGACAAGTCCAACATACAACAATCATACCATAGGCTAGCTTCTAGGGTTTAGCCTCCTTGATCTCATGGTAGATCTACTCTGGTACTACCCATATCATCAATATTAATCAAGCAGGATGTAGGGTTTTAACTCCATCAAGAGGGCCCGAACCTGGGTAAAACATTGTGTCCCTTGTCTCCTGTTACCATCCGCCTAGACGCACAGTTCGGGACACCCTACCCGAGATCCGCCGGTTTTGACACCGACATTGGTGCTTTCATTGAGAGTTCCTCTGTGTCGTCACTTTTAGGACCGATGGCTCCTTTGATCATCAACGACGATGCGGTCCAGGGTGAGACTTTTCTCCTCGGACAGATCTTCGTCTTTGGCGGCTTCGCACTGCGGGCCAATTCGCTTGGCCACCTGGAGCAGATCGAAAGCTACGCCCCTGGCCATCAGGTCAGATTTGGAAGTTTAAACTACATGGCCGACATCCGCGGGGACTTGATCTTCGACGAATTCGAGCCACAGCCAAGCGCACCGCACGGTCTCGATGGGCATGATCTAGCTCCGCCGCCGAACAGTGTCCTGGAGGCCGCACGCACATTGGTTCCGACCATTAATCCGGAGCCTGCTGCGCCGATCGAGGATGAGTGGTTGGACACCACCTCGGGGGCTGCAATCTCAAAGGCTATCGAGCCGAACACCAGCCCCGCACTCCGTATGGCCCGTTATTCCAAGAAGCCGGATTCCTCTCCGGACTCCGAGCCCTCCGCGCACCTGCCAAACGAATCTGATTGGGCGCCGATCATGGAGTTCACTGCCGCGAACATCTTTCAGCACTCGCCCTTCGGCGGCATCCTGAAGTCACTAAAGTCTCTCTCTTTATCAGGAGAGCCCTGGCCGGACTACGGTCAGCAAGGATAGGATACGAATGATTAAGAAATTCAAAACCCACCCACCACCCATTTGGTAGTCACCATCGATAATTTAAACGACGTGCTCAACTTCGACTCCGAAGACATCGACGGCATGGACGACGATGCCGGAGACGCAGATGAACCAACGCCGATAGGGCATTGGACAGCCACCTCATCTCACGATGTGTACATGGTGGATATCCCTAAAGGAAGTGACAACGAGGAACACGGGGATGGAAAGAGGGATCGATCTCTTGAAAAACAATCAAAGCGTCGGCGTAAACACCGACCCAAGCCCCGCCTCGATACAGACCCAGCCATAGAGCAGGATGAGCCGGTAGACGACGAGCATGCCTTAGAGCAACCGTCCGAACAGGGCAACCCGGATAAAGAAACTGAACAACCCTCCCCTGGCGAAAATGGCATTCCGGACGACCTTACGCCGGATAAGCCCACGGATCAGAAGAACCTCCACAAGAGGCTCGTTGTAACCGCACGCAGCCTGAAAAAGCAGAAGCGGAAGCTAAAAACTGCGGAAGATGCACTCAGGATCAGATGAAGTAAAGTAATGAATACCGCAGACAAATACGGCGACAGTCGCCGCACTAAAAGCTTTCCGAAGCGAAAGCTCCTGCCTGAATTCGACGAAGAGGCCTTAGAGCCCTCACATTCAAAAGGTAAGAAAGCCACCCGGTCGGATAGACGACCCCATGGCCAGCATAAAACGGCAAGCAGCGCCGCACTTAAGCCGGCACGCGGCCCACTTAAGGATTCGCCTCAAAAAGATGGCCCAGCCAGGTCCATTTATGGGCCAAGAAAGCAAGCTCTCGTAAGCAATGCAATAAAGCCATTATCAGAATCCGGCACACCCAAATACAGGGGTGCCGCACCCCCCCTATGTTTCACCGATGAGGTCCTGGATTATGAATTTCCAGCGGGATTCAAACCCGTAAACATAGAGGCATATGATGGAACAACAGACCCTGGAGTCTGGATCGAGGATTATATCCTCCACATACATATGGCTAGAGGAGATGACCTCCACGCCATCAAATATTTACCCCTCAAGCTTAAAGGTCCAGCCCGGTATTGGCTTAAAAGCCTTCCTGAAAACACAATTGGAAGTTGGGAAGAGCTCGCGGACGCTTTCCGAGCAAATTTTCAGGGGACCTATGTCCGCCCTCCGGATGCAGACGATCTTAGTCACATAACACAACAGTCCAGAGAGTCAGCTCGGCAGTTCTGGAATAGATTTCTTACTAAGAAGAATCAGATAGTCGACTGTCCGGACGCCTAAGCCCTAGCAGCTTTTAGGCACAACGTTCGAGACGAATGGCTTGCCAGACACCTCGGCCAAGAAAAGCCAAGAACAATGGCCGCATTGACAAGCCTGATGACCCACTTTTGCGCAGGAGAGGACGGCTGGTTGGCAAGAAGCAGCACCAGCGACCCAAGTACATCTGAAACTAGGGATGGAAACGGAAAACCATGACGCAACAAGGATCGTCGCCGGACCAAGGAAAACTGTCCAAAAAACACGACAGTCAACGCCGGATTCAAAAGCTCACTGCAGAATCAGAAACAGCCGCCCTTACAGGATAACAAAGATGATTTATCCAACCTAAACAAAATTTTGGACAGGATATGTCAAATACACAGTACTCCCGGGAAGCCTGCTAACCATACCCACAGAGATTGTTGGGTTTTCAAACAATCCGGCAGACTCAACGTCGAACACAAGGGGCTCGACACACCAAGCGAAGACGATGACGAATCCCAAAAGCAGAGCACCAGGAAACAAAAGAATTTCCCACAAGAAGTAAAAACAGTAAAGTTACTTCACATTACAAAACGTGTGGCACCCATAAAGGTACGCGCCATACGGCCCATCCCAAAGGAGTCTCGCCACTGGTTGTCAAAACCAATCATCTTCGATCATCTGGACTATTCTAGAAGTATCAGGAACGCATGCTGGACTGCCTTGGTACTCGATCCAATAATTGACGGACTCCAGTTCACAAATGTCTTGATGGACGGCGGCAGTGGACTAAACCAGATATATTAGGACAGAATCCGCCACATGGGGATAGACCCAAAAAGAATTCGCCACAACAAAACCTCCTTTCAAGGGGTAACGCCGGGTCCGGACACCCATTGCATGGGTTTTCTCCAGCTCGAAGTTATATTCGGATCTACCGATAACTGCCGCCGCGAAAAGCTGACTTTCCACATTGTCCCATTCTCAAGTCGCTATCAAGCACTGCTGGGACGCGAAGCTTTCGCCCGCTTTAACGCAATACCGCATTATGCATCTCTTAAGCTTAAGATGCCCGGTCCACGAGGCATCATCTCTTTGAAGGGGAAGCATTGAGTGCGCCTCCCCCGAGCGAAGGATTGTGCAGCTGCTTTAATAGCCCCACAATAAAATGGCTTCACCAGCCAAAACATCGGATCAGGTCGTTAAGACCACGGACACGGATAGACGAGTCCGGCATAAAAGTATCACTGATAAAGGCTTAGTGGCCATATAAGCCTGCCCTAGGGGCTCCGCACACATAACATAAGAGACAATAAAGCTCAGTTTTACATATTTTACTTTATACTTTGTTTATTTAAATGTAACTTTTGTTCAGCACGCCCCTTTTTCAACTTAGTTCCTCTCTTTTACAGATGAACATCGTGCTGCGCCCGTCCAGGATACGGCACAACGGAGACACAGGCGCAGACGTGCAGTAGGGACCCGTTCCAAGGATTCTTTTTAGATTAAGACCCTGCGTAAACCTTTTTTACTATCTCGTTGATACACATCCCCTGGTACTATAACCAAGGAGGAGGCTGGTGTCTTGGCATGTGGCCACGTCAGAATTTCTGCGCGTACCTGGACACTAGGGGCTTATACCTAAGAGTGTTGCCTCGCCCGCTCTCATAAAGACTGAATGCCTTAGGGAGTGTTCGGCGTCGCGAGTTTTGGCCTTATATGCATCAGCTTCGAATCATGTCTTTGGTCAAATGTTGGGTTGCCCGGCTCCTGTGTTCGGCTGCCTTATGTTCCGCTCTATCGGCTAAGGTAGCACCAGGAGAACTACTGCGATTGTGCCCCGGTTCGGCCAGGCGAGCACCTCAGTAGAGAAAGCCGAAAACTGACTGTCATGATATAGCGCGAGACTGGTCAGCCACTCGATGACCTACCGGAATCTATAGGATTCCTCCGCATTAACGAAGGGCCATTTCCCGGCAAGACATACACGCGCCCCGAACTCGGGCGAGTGCAGTCGCCACCAGGGGCTATCTAAGTAGCCTCACTATCAAGCTCCTATGGCTAAGTGAAAGTGTTAAAGCATTATAGTCCGGTTGCCTAGCCCGCTGCGCCATCACCTCCTTTGTAGGACCAAGACGTTGGATTAAGTGTGAAAATGCACCTTCTACGAGCACCCCCGCACTATGTGCGTGGGGGCTGAAGCCAACGACTGCCATCTTTCAGATTTTATATATATATTAAACGACCGCACAAGAGATGTTACAATACTTGCAGGCACAAGTATAAAAAGTCCCTACAATTTATCAAACTACTGTCTTACAATGGCACATGCTATTCAAACATAGCATCCTTCAAGCACTGCGACTCTATTACACGAGCGCCTGGCAGGACTTCCTGAAAATAGTGCTCGGCAGGTACTCGGCTTCTGTCCGAATCATGGGATGCAACAACTATGGTCTCCATTTCCGCCCTGTATGTCTTGACACGGGCAAGAGCCATCCGTGCACCCTCTATGCATGCCGACCTCTTAATTGCACTAATACGCGGCACCGCACCAAGGAATTGCTGCACCAAGCTGAAATAACTCTTCGGCTTCGATCTCCCCGGCCACAAATGACTCATGACGCACTTCATGGTGAGTCCGGACAACCTATTCAGCTCGGCCCATTGAGCCAGACAATCGTCCACTGCCAGTGGACGCTCTGGATTGTGCAACTGCGACCAGAAAAGTTTTTCCACTTCGCGATCTTCTTGATCTCGAAAGTGTTCGGTCGCATCAGCAGCACTCGCTGCCAAATCCAGATAGGTGTCCTCCACACTCCACATCCGGTCCAACGGAGCAAACTTCGGATCACAAAACTTCCTCCGCGGCATAAAGGGCTTTCCAGCCGCAATCTATCCGGCCTGACGCAGCTCCTCCTTCGCAGCTCTCATCGCAGAGCGAGCGTCCTTGGCATCGGCAACGGCCTTCTCTAAGTCCGTCTGTCTCGCCCGGTCTTCTTTCTCAAGAAGCTTGCAACAGTTAGCAGCGCTCTTTAACTTCACGGCCATCTCGGCCATATCCTTCTTGCTTCGGCAGTGAGCATCCTGTTCGGCTCTTAGCTTTTCAAGGGCCTTCTCGGCAGCCGCATCACATTTTCTGGCTTATTCCTTAGCTCGGGCAAGTTCCGCCCGAATACTCTCCACGGCGGCCGCACCATCTGCGTCAAGCACACACATTGTAAGATACTGGCATAAAGCTCCTCTTACCAGGTGCCGCCCGAAGAATTACATTCCTTGAGCCTCATCAAGCCGCTCGTTGACGAGCGCGATGTCGGCATCTGCCATGTCAAGTTGCCGCTTTAGTTCGGCAAAATCATCAGTTCGGCTCGATTCCGGACACCTCGCCGCCTACATTCAAAGGCGACATTTTAGACCTGGGATTATGATCCTCTGCGCACTGTCACTTCCGACAACGCACAGAGTCTCAGGGGCTACTACCTACACAGGGCGCATCTTATTTATGCGCAACTGACAAAAGTGTACATTATCTAACGTACCTCAAAACCCGTCAGTAAACTTCTGACGGCCTCGTGCAATCCGCTTTCCGCGGTCGAAATCCTTTCAATCACCATGCCCATCAATGCACGGTGCTCCTCTGAGATAGAAGCTCGCCCCAGTAGATTCTTTAGCTCCTCCGGCCGGGCACCAGACGGTGCCGGACTTGTCCTATGGCCTCTTTTGAAGGCCGGACACGGAGAACCTTGGGGGGCCACATAGCTATCTTCCGCCCCTGTCGGATTCGGAGAAACCCTCCGCGACGACACCTCAGGGTCGCCCGCCTCGCTAGGTGGTATGGCAAGGGGAGGTGTCCCGCTCTCCATCATCTCCGGAAGAAGGTCCCTCGAAGACGAGCTCTGTTGAGAAGGGCTGAGGTCCGAGCTAGAAGGTAAAATTTCGGTTAATCTTCTCAGGTTTAAAGCAAGGATTTTTCTCTCAAGAATATAATCTTTCTCTACTTACGGCTCGCTGGAGGGCTGGTCCCCTTGAGGGCATAGTTTGGCCGAGGTATTCCCCGGCGTAGGACCCTCTGACGAGGATTTTCCCCCCGCTTGGAGGCCATAGCCTCCGGGTTTTCAGAGGCAGTCCTTTTCTTCCCCGGAGGGGAGGAATTTTCGGTTCCTTCCCTCTGAACAGCCTCCTTCGAGGAGGCCGTAGCTTCCTTGTACCCTCCCTCACATTCTGTCAAAGGCACAATCTTCAACATCCTGACTAGGATGGAATCCGGCCTGGTCTCAGGGAGGGGAGCCAGACACCTTATCAGCTTTGCTTTCGCTATCCACTCATGTTTAAAGGAACACCTCTTTAAGGGTCAAGTTTATGACAAATATATGGATAACGAGTCCAGGCACAAGGCTACTTACTTGAGTATCCGGGCGATTGCAGTTCAAACCTGCATCCTCGGTCAAATCCGGACACATTGCTTGTGATCCGAAGAACAGTTTATACATCTCCGCTGGCTTTGCGCCCATAAAGTGCTGGAGAGCTCGTGGTCCCTCCGGATTAAACTCCCATAGACGAAGGGAGCGGCGTTTGTCGGGCAGTGTTCGGCGAATCAGCATGACTTGCGTCACTTTGACCAAGCTGAGACCTCTTTCTAAGAGATCCCTGATGCGATCCTGCAACAAAGGCACGTCCAGGGGTGGTCCCCAATCTAGGCCCTTGTTGACCCACGACCCTAGCTGCTCTGGGGGACCCGAGCAAAAGGCAGGCGGCGCCACCCACTTGGTGCCCCTGGGGACGGTGATATAGAACCACTCTCGTTGCCATAAGCTGAGCTCCTTTTGAAAAAGGCCCTCGGGCCATGGAGCGCCAGCACTCTTGCTAATAACAGCGCCTCCGCACTCTGCGTGCCGTCCCTCGATCATCTTCGGCTCAACCTTAAAAGTCTTGAGCCATAATCCGAAGTGAGGAGTAACACGTAGGAACGCTTCACACACGACGATGAATGAGGAAATATGGAGGATGGACTCCGGAGCTAAGTCGTGGAATTCTAGCCCATAATAGAACATCAGCCCCCTCACGAAGGGATCCATTGGGAAGCCTAACCCCCAAAGGAAGTGAGACACGAACACCACGCTCTCACCAGGCTGGGGACTGGGAACAGCCTGCCCTTGAGCAGGCAACCTGTGCGAAATTTCACCGGTCAAGAACTTGGCCTCTCTCAACTTTAGCACGTCCTCCTCCGTGACGGAGGAGGGCATCCATCAGCCTTGAAGGTCGGAACCGGACATTGTCGAAGGTACGAAGCGCCTGGAATCTGGAGCCTAGGGTGTTGGAACTCGAGGCCATAGGCGAACTCGTTTGAAGATTGAAAGGGAGTAAGGCCTTGGTCTCTTTATAAGAGGTTGAATACCAAGGGCCCTCCCCGTGACCGTTTGGGACTCGCCTTTAATCGAGAAAACATGCTAACGGGCACGATTGGGTTACCCACGTCTGTATTGATGAGAATCCCGTAAATAAAGGAGAAACGATCTCTGCTTTGACAAGACGTGCCAAGGAAACCGCCTCACAAAACGCGCTGAGGCGGGGAAGTAAAAACGATTCGGATAAAGGCTTGGCTGTAGTGTGATGTCTCGCTACGGAATACGTCAACAGATTAGATTTGTGTTAATATTATTCTCTCTACGGCAATATGTTGAAATTTATTTTGCAGAGCCAAACACTACCCTTAGTGTTTACAATCTTTTATGAAGTACTTGGAGGAGGAACCCGCCTTGCAATGCCGAAGACAATCTGCGCGCCGGACTCGTCATTGAAGCCTGGTTCTGGGGCTACTGAGTGAGTCCTGGATTAGGGGGTGTACGGATAGCCGGACTATACCTTCAGCCGGACTCCTAGACTATGAAGATACCAGATTGAAGACTTTGTCCCGTGTCCGGATGGGACTTCCCTTGGCGTGGAAGGCAAGCTTGGCGATGCGGATATTCAGATCTCCTACCATTGTAACCGACTTTGTGTAACACTAACCCTCTCCGGTGTCTATATAAACCGGAGGGTTTTAGTCCGTAGGACAACTCCAACATACAACAATCATACCATAGGCTAGCTTCTAGGGTTTAGCCTCATTGATCTCGTGGTAGATCTACTCTTGTACTACCCATATCATCAATATTAATCAAGCAGGACGTAGGGTTTTACCTCCATCAAGAGGGCACAAACCTGGGTAAAACATTGTGTCCCTTGTCTCCTGTCACCATCCGCCTAGACACACAGTTCGGGACCCCCTACCCGAGATCCGCCGGTTTTGACACCGACACTCCCCCCCTTCCATCCGCCATGGAGAGAGGGAACCTTGGTCCTTCAATGGTGGCGGCGAGGGTCGCTGCTCGACAACGCGTCCCTCTTTCTCCCGCACCTGCGGTGGCGGAGCCAGCCGCGAGGGGAAGGGGGAGGGGGCGAGGCCGTGGGCGAGGCCGAGGCGCTCGGGGAAGAGGAGGACGGTGCGGCGCGCCGGCCTCGCCTCCGCCAGCGGTACCTCCTCCCATGGTGGGCCACGTTGGGGACGACCCTTGCGAGTTCTTCATCAGGCTACGCCGGCCGCCTCGTCGTCGCCTTCGTCTCCCGACTCCATTTGCGCGGGAGATGGAGCTGGATCCGTCGGAGTCATTGCGGCTGCATATGAGGGGCTGCGGGATCAGTGGTGCGCGAGTTCGCGTTGATTTCCCGGCCCCTCATGTGATGTATCTTCGTCGAGGATGGAAGACGTTGGCTCACATCCACCACCTGACGGAGGGGCTCACTCTCCATTTCAAGCTGATGGAGAGCGGCCTCCTCTCTGTCAAGGTCTTCGGGCTCTTCGGGACCCACGCAAGGTGCTGCGTGGAGAGTTCTTCTGATAGCGAAGACTCCTCCTCGGGCGGGAGTGACGAGGAGGACAGCGGCAGCGACGACGAGGGTGGTAGGCGGCAGGATGACGGGTCCGACTAGGTGTCGGGTGCCGCTCTGTGCGGCACCGGCGACCCCATCATCCGTGTCGCCGGCTTCTTGAACTTCTCGGGGTCGTCTCCTTGGGCGGCTGGCGTTGGGAGGCTGCAGAAGAGGAAGAGGGCGGGCGGCAAGGTCGTCAACTCGGAGTACGCGGGCACCGACGCCTTCGACGCGTGCTGACGCCCTGCCACCTCATCTTCGAGCTCTACTTCCGGCGCCGCCATCACCATCCAGCCTTTGGACGGCCACCGGGATGTTCTCTTGGTGTCTTCTGCCACCCGTAGCTCGCCTAGGCGCCTCTTTTGCCCTTTTCACCTCCTTGACCTGCCTCCTGAGGAGAGGGACAAGGAAGGAATTACGGGCACCTTATCTCTTTTTAGTTTGTAAGCCTTCGGGCCTTAGCTGAATTTAAAAATTGTAATCCCATCATTCATGTTTTTCATTCCCTACGGAATGTACCTGAATGGAATGTTTTTAATGAAAAAGGGATGTTTGCCAGGCCATTTGTTTGCAGGTAGAACCCACGACAAGGAGTAAAACCTTGATATCTCTAAGATAAACATTTCCTTGCCCGACAATAGGCTTGCCGTCTCTCCACCTCACTCGACCTTTCTCACACCTTTGGCGGAGGCAGTGATGAGGCGGGTTCAGGCTCCTTGTTTCATCCTTTTGCTGTCGCGACTACGATCAAACCTGGCCCCAGGAACGTGTCTTAGGGCCTAGAGTTAGAGGAGCACGGCAGCTTTCCGGAAAAACAAGGTTTCACATACCTCAGTCCATGAGGGAATGCATGATAAGGGATGAAGAACTTATCTGAAGCTATAGTCCCTGGCAACTTTGGTTTGCCGTGGGTGAATCTTTGCTCTTGCATCCCCCGGTAATACTGGCTTGCCGGGGTCTAGATGCTGGTCCGTCCTCCTTCTCTTTTTCGTCCTTAAGTGGTCCGGCAAGGATATGTGTGAGTCCTGCGAGCCAAAGAAGACGAAAGAACGGCAAAGGGACGCACACTCGACCTCTAAGCTAGGGGTTAGTCGCCGCTAAGCACTATCAACCCTAACCAAGGACGAGACTCGACCTAGCATGCATGCTATAACTTAGGGCGCCAGCGCTTCATTTATTTATGCTCAGGGTCTGCGCCTGGCTTTGTACAAAGGGTTACATGCATCATCGGCAATGCTTGTACAAGGTGGCTAGCCGGGGGGCCTGGCAAGCCGCGCCTTACGGGTAAAACTTGCGAAGATGCTCAATGTTCCAGGATTTACTCACCGGAATGGCATCTTCGGTCTCCAGGCGGACTGCGCCTGGCCTGGTGACTCGTATTACCCGATAAGGGCCTTCCCACTTTGGCGTCAACTTGTTGGAATTCTTGGTCGATTGAACGCGCCGAAGGACAAGGTCGCCTTCCTCAAGGCTTCGGGCATGAACCTTGTGGCTATGGTAGCGGCGCAAGGCTTGCTGGTAGCGTGCTGCTCTCACAGCCGCCTGAAGATGATCTTCCTCAAGGAGCATTGCGTCATCTTGCCGCGGTTGCTCTTGCTCAAGCTCATCATAAGCGAGCACTCGAGGTGACCCGTGTATGAGTTCAGTGGGGAGAACTACTTCTGCCTCGTATACTAGGGCAAAGGGTGTCTGGCCGGTGGCTCGATTTGGCGTCGTTCTGATCGACCAAAGAACAGTCGGCAACTCATCAATCCAGCGCCTCCCGCTCTTGTGCAGCCTGTCGAAGGTCTTTGTCCTTAGGCCCCGGAGTACTTCAGCATTTGCCCTCTCAGCTTGACCGTTGCTTCGTGGGTGGGCAACGGAAGCGAAACAGACTTTGCTGCCGAGGTCTTGAGTATATTGCATGAAGGTGCGGCTTGTGAACTGTGTGCCGTTGTCGGTGATGACCCTGTTGGGTACACCTAAACGTCATACTATCCCCTTGAAGAACTTGACGGCTGACTGAGCTGTGACCTTCCTCACTGCTTCCACCTCCGGCCACTTTGTGAACTTGTCGATTGCGACGTACAAGTACTCAAAACCCCCGACAGCGCGGGGGAAAGGGCCCAGTATGTCGAGCCCCCAGACCGAGAAGGGCCAGGAGAGAGGAATGGTTTGAAGGGCTTGAGCTGGCTGATGAAGCTTCTTTGAATGGAACTGACACGCTTCACACCTGGTGACTAGTGTCGTCGCATCCTGGAGGGCGGTGGGCCAGAAGAACCTTGCCGGAATGCCTTGCCGGCAAGGGCCCTCTACCCGATGTGGGATCCACATATGCCTCCATGTATCTCCGCCAACAGCCCCAGTCCTTCCTCTCGAGGGATGCACTTCAATTTCACACCGTTCGGCCTCTTCCTGTACAGGAACTCATCGACGAACTGGTACATGGTAGAGCGACGGGCTACTTTTTCCGCTTCTTCCTGCTCCTCGGGAAGTTCCCCTGTTTGGAGGAATCGGACGCTATGCTGTGCCCACGCCGGAGCCTGAGGCCCGACGGCGAGGACTAAAGGCATTTCCTCCGCTATTGGGGCGGATGTTTCGACGGCAAGAGCTTGACGCTCCACCGGAGCTAGCCGTCCCGTGGCGGGCTCAGTGTCCTTGGTAACATCCTTGCCGGTGGCTCCGGGGAGCTCGGCGGGAAAGTACTTGCCGGACCCTGATTTCCTCCTCTTGTTCTGCTCTGTTGATGGATCAACGGATGGCTGAGTTAGCTGAAGCACAAAGGTACCTGGTTCCACAGGTAGCTTGAGGGCAGCGCGTTTTGAAAGGTAATCGGCGATGTCGTTCTCCGCTCGGGGAATGTATTCAGCCTGTATACCATCAAAACGCTCTTCCAGCTTTCTCACTTCATCAACGTAGGCCTTCATCAACGGGCTCTGGTAATCCTTGTTGACTTGCTTCATGACAAGCTGCGAGTTGGCCCTGACGATGAGCTTCTTGATTCCGAGGTCCGCCGCGATCCTAAGACCAGCAAGCAGCCCTTCGTACTCTGCCGTATTGTTTGTCGACACCTCCCTGGGGAAGTGCATCTGGATCACGTACTTGAGGTGCTCTCCGGAGGGGGCGACAAGCAGTACGCCAGCCCCGGCACCTTGTAGGGAGAAAGCTCCATCAAAGTACATTACCCAATTGCAACTTGCCTCTTTGCCGAGGAGAGCAGTCTCTTGGGCTTCTTCGTCAGGTGTTGCGGTCCACTCTGCAATGAACTCCGCCAGGACCCGGCTCTGGATCGTCGAAGTACTTTCAAACTTGAGGCCAAAGCTGGACAGCTCCAGTGCCCATTCCACAATCCTCCCCGTTGCATCTGGATTGTGCAATATCCGTTGCAAAGGGAGGCGAGTGACGACAGTGATCTCGTGTGCCTGGAAGTAGTGACGCAGCTTCCTCGAGGCCATAAGAAGGCCGAAGAGCAGTTTCTGCACGTTGGAATACCTTGATCTAGCCCCTGCAGGAGGGAGCTAACAAAGTAGACCGGGTGCTGCATCATTTTCTTCTTTGGCGGCACTTCGACTAGCTGTGTCGTCTCCGCATTGGTGGTGTCGGGCTCTATTGCTGTCGTTACCTCATCGTCAACTTCTCTCTGGGCCACTAGTGCGGCGCTGACCACCTGGTTCGTTGCCGCCAGGTATAGCAGCAACGGCTCCTGTGGCCTAGGCGCAACTAGTATTGGTGCTGAAGAGAGGTATTTCTTCAAATCTTGCAGTGCTGCCTCGGCTTCTGGCGTCCACTCCATCGGGCCCGCCTTTTTCAGGATCTTGAAAAAGGGAAGGGCGCGCTCGGCAGACATGGAAATGAACCTGCCCGTGGCGGCGATGCAACCAGCAAGCCGACGCACATCCTTGATTCGCTTGGGTGCTTCAATCTGCTCTATAGCTTTGATCTTGTCCGGATTGGCCTCTATCCCACGCTGTGACACAAAGAACCCGAGAAGCTTGCTGGACGGGACGCCGAAGACGCACTTCTCAGGGTTCAGCTTGAGATTGATCTTGCGCAGGTTTGCAAAAGTCTCTTGCATATCTGGTATGAGGTTTGCCCTGTCCTTGGTTTTAACCACTATGTCGTCCATATAAGCTTCCATATTTATATGGAGCTGGGGTTCAAAACCAATCTAGACCGCCCTCACAAATGTCGAACCAGCACTCTTCAACCCGAAAGGCATCCGCATGAAATAATACATACCACATGGGGTGATGAATGTTGTTTTCTCTTCGTCTTCTCTTGTCATGAAGATCTGGTGGTAGCCGGAGTAGGCATCGAGGAATGACAACAGATCACACCCAGCCGCGGAGTCAACAATCTGGTCGATGCGCGGCAACGGGAAGGGGTCTTTAGGACAAGCCTTATTGATATCTGTGTAATCAATACACAACCTCCACTTTCCGTTTGCCTTGCGCACCACGACCGGATTGGCCAACCACGTTGGATGGAGCACTCCTCTTACCAAACCCGCTGCCTCCAGTTTCTGGATCTCTTCCGTGATGAAATCTTGCCGTTCCAAAGCTTACTTCCGGACCTTCTTCTTGACGGGCCGCGCATGAGGACAGACAGCAAGGTGGTGCTCAATCACCTCCCTGGGAACGCCGGGAAGGTCGGAAGCTTGCCATGCAAACACGTCAACATTCGCCCGCAGGAAGGTGATGAGCGCGTCTTCCTATTTGTCATCAAGGGTGGAGCTTATGGTAAAAGCTCCTACCGTGCCGTCCTCATTGACGGAAACCTTCTTGGTTCCCGGCAGTGTGGCCCTAGACTTCTTGTTTCCGCTGGTGGAGCTCTCTGGCACGTCCTCAACGGCAGCGCTACACTCTGAAGAGGTGCGCTTGCCGGAGTGGGTGTCCGAGGTCTCACAGGCCTTCTTCTTCTTCCCTCCCGGGCCCCCAGCGGCAGGAGAAAGTGCCCTAGTGGCGGCAGCTGCTGCAACTGCTTGCTGGTATAGTTGGTCAGCGCAAATCAGCGCATCTTTCTTATCGGAGGGGATGTTGATGATCGTCACAGGTCCTGGCATCTTCAGGGTGTTGTAAGCGTAGTGTGACGCCGCCATGAACTTGGCCAGCGCTGGGCGGCCAAGAATCCTGTTGTAGGGCAAGGGGATCTTGGCAACATCAAACATGATCCCCTCCGTCCTATAGTTCAGGTCGCTTCCAAAAGTCACGGGCAGCGTGACCTTTCCCTTGGGTTGGCTTCTTCCCGGGTTGACCCCTTGAAACGTGCCTGTCTCTTCGAGGTCTCCATCAGGAATCTGCAGCTTCTCGATCACGGCAGGCGCGATCAGGTTCAGACCGGCCCCGCCATCGACTAGCATCTTTGTCACCTTGAGGTTGCATATCGTTGGTGAAACCAACAACGGCAAGCACCCGACCGCAGTAGTGCGATCAGGGTGATCCTCAGTGTCAAAAACGATAGGTGTGCTGGACCACTTCAGCGGCCTTTGGGCATCAAACGACGGCTCTGCCGCTGTAATCTCCCGCGCCCATTGTTTAAGCCGGCGATGGGAGGTATGCAGCAAGGCGCCACCGTTGATGCACATGGCCTCTGTAGCTTTCTGAAACTCTTGGTCGCCGGACTCGTTGTCCTCTTCGTGATCGTCGTCTTCTGGCTTTCTGTCACGGCCCCGGGCGGGCCTCTCCTGTTGTTTATCCTTGCCGCGACGGCCCGCCTGGCCGTCACGCTTCTTGCCGGATCCCTCAGCACTGTCTTGGCCCTTCTCCTTGTGCCGCCTCTCATATTCAGCCCTCTGCTTCTCAGCGAGGAGCTCAACCTGTCGGCAGTCTTGGAGAGCATGGCCTTTGGTGCGATGGATCTTGCAGTACCGCTTGTCGGAGTTGCCTGGCTTCTCGGCAGCCGCCAAGGCCCGGCAGGCGACACATCCGGCAATTTCTTTGCCGGGGTCATCTTCCTTGGTTTTCTTTGTGGAGCCGGTGTCATCAGGCCCCTCGACGGCAAGCACGGCTTTTCCTTTGTGCTTCCTATTGCGGCGCCGGCCTTTCTTCGCCGGGGCGGCGGTATCCTCATCTGAGGAGTCGGTTTCCACGCCGGCATCTTTGTCGGGGTACTTCCTTCCCTCTTCAGCCCGGGCACATCTGTCAGCGAGAACATAGAGTTCTGCTACATCTTTCACCTTGTTCATCGCCAGCTCTTCGCGCATCTTGCGGTTACGCACGTTCTGATGGAACGCGCTGATGATGGTGGCAGGGTGAACATCAGGGATATTGTATTGTATCCGGCTGAACCTCTGTATATACTTGCGGAGACTCTCGCCTCCCTTCTGGGGGATGACGTGCAGGTCGCTCGCCTGGCCATGGGATTGGTGGCCTCCAGTAAAGGCACCCACGAACTCATGGCACAAATCCGACCAGGAGGAAATGGAGTCTACCGGCAAGTGCATCAACCATGACATGGCGTTGGGTTTAAGAGCCAACGGAAAGTAATTCGCAAGCACCTTATCGTTGCGGGCTCCGGCAGCTTGCATCGCGTTGGTGTAAACGCTGAGGAACTAGGACGGGTGAGTCTTGCCACTGTACTTTTCGCCCACGTCGGGTTTGAAAGTGCGGTGAGTGGGCCACTGGAACTGCCGCAGCTCACGGGTAAAAGCCGGACAGCCTACCTCGTAAGGTAGGCCTCCAGGGCTCTCCGGTGCCGGGTGGTTCACAGCAGGCCTCGCTCGCCTGTCTGATTGGTGGCGCGCTCCGCGCCGGCGGTCGATAGTGCTTCGAGCGTCTTCACGTTCTCGTTCCCGAAGGACTTGGCGCTGGTCACAGTGGGTCCGCGGGTCGGACGACGCTATGGAGATTTCGTCCCCCGTGACGTCACGACGGGCTGGCGTCCGCGGCGCCGGGCGAGGAGGGGGCGAGTGCACCATGGTTGCGGCGCCGCCGGCTCTCCTGCCACTGGTGCGTGGGATTCCGTCGGAGCGTCGACCCAGGGGCCCCACCGGGCTCGGTTCGTCTTTGTTGGCCACCGCAACAAGGCTTCGGATGGTGGCTCTCCATTCGTCGAGTTTCCCCGTAGTGGGAGGGAAATTGAGGAGCAACTGCGCGCGCGCCAGGGCTTCTGCTGGCGTTGGTGGTAGCGAAACCTGCACGGATCGCGACGCGCTTCGACTCCTGACCATGTCAGAAGGAGCTCTGTCACGACCCCGCGGTCGCGTGCCATCTTCGCGAGTGCCTCGGTGAGCGGGCAGGTCTTCTACATCCCGGGAGGGGCGCTCGGGGCTCTTCCCGCGGCGACGCCCACGGTCTTCGGTGTGATTATGCCGTTCGTCGCGCGCCGCTTGAGACAGGGCTCTCCCCCGCTCCAAAAAGCTGAATCTCCCTCCTGGTCGCCTCGGGCCTCCTTTTATAGGAAAGGGGTTGCCATAGTGGCACACAGGAGGTGGAAAGGGTACGGTAATGCGAGTTTATCCCTCGCATTACATGACAAGGCGCATTTAATGCACCTTGCTTAGGTGTCTTTGCTTTATCGGGGACGGGGGAGAGCCCTGTCCCGTCCGTCGCCGCTCCCTCTTGCGTTGACACACGCCCTGGCCAGCGGTGCTTGTGGTGCCATGTAGGCAGGCAAGCAGCTGAGGTGGCGCAGTGGTGGGTCTCCACGAAGATCTGTACGCCGCCACGCAGGCGCCTGCCCAACTGGTCGGATCGGCAGCTGCATGCGAACGGCGGTGGAGGCGCGACTAGTGCGGGCCTGATGGTGGTCCCACGGGTGTCTTTGTCAAGGGCCTTGCCGGGGCCCCGGCAAGGGTCTTGCAGTGACGCTCGCAGTCATCCCCGGCAAGGCCCTTGCCGGGGGCCTTGTGGTCCTCCTTAGCTGGAATCCCACCAAGGGTCATCACCTTCTTAAGTGGGCATCTGGTCTTGAATGTCTTCACAAAGATCTGCATGCCACCACGGGGATGTCTCCCGAATCCTTGCCCCATGGGGGCAGTGGACTCAAGGGTGACCTCGCTCCGTAGGTGTGGGGCAAGCTGCCACGGCAAGGATCTTGCCGGGCTAGCTAAAGCTGCCCCCCGGCAAGGATCTTGCCGGGGGGGCCTGCTTTGTTCCCTTTGCTCTTTGTGGTCTTGGTCTTGGAGTCGTTCTGCTCCTCTTCAGCTTCGGCCTTACCTTGGTTTACCTCCCTTGTCGTGCTCGGCGTGGCGGCGCCCGTGGCTCAGACTGCCCGTGCACAGTCATAGGGGTACAAAAAGTGTGCCCCCCTTTTTGTACACCAACACCGGGATGTAAGTGGGTGTTCAAAAAGAAGCTTAGGCCCAATGGTACGATTGAAAAGTACAACGCTAGGCTTGTGGCCAAGGGCTATGACCAGCAAGAAGAGGAAGATTTCTTCGATACTTATTCACCTGTGGCTAGACTGACCACCATTCGAGTATTACTCTCGTTGGCGGCCTCACATGTTCTTCTCGTCCATCAGATGGATGTTAAGACGGCTTTTATAAATGGAGAGCTAAAGGAGGAAATCTACATGCAACAGCCTGATGGCTTTGTGATAGATGGTCAGGAAAGAAAGGTGTGTAGGTTGATAAAATCTTTATATGGCCTGAAACAAGCACCTAAGCAATGGCATGATAAGTTTAATACAACTCTGACATCTGTTGGTTTCGTTGTTAATGAGGCTGATAAATGTGTATACTATCGCCATGGTGGGGGCGAAGGAGTTATACTATGCTTATATGTTGATGACATACTGATATTCGGAACTGCACACCATCTCAAACACAATATGATCCTAGCGTATTGATTCGAAAGTCCAAAGGCATGGCTAAAGATCAATTGAGATACTCTCAAATCATTGGTTCACTGATGTACCTAGCGAGCGCAACAAGGCCTGACATCGCGTTTGCTGTGAGCAAACTGGGCCGGTTTGTTTCCAAACCGGGTGATGTACATTGGCATGCTGTTGAGAGAGTTATGTGCTATATGAAAGGTACTATGAACTATGGACTTCACTATACCGGATACCCGTCGGTACTTGAAGGGTATAGTGATGCGAATTGGATCTCTCATGTTGATGAGATGAAGGCCACAACTGGGTATATGTTAACTCTTGTAGGTGGCGCTGTTTCCTGGAAGTCTTGCAAGCAAACGATCTTAACGAGATCGACAATGGAAGCAGAATAAACGGCATTAGACACATCTGGTGTTGAAGCGAGATGGCTTCGAGATCTTTTGATGGATTTGCCATTGGTTGATAAACCGGTTCCGGCTATCCTTATGAACTGTGACAATCAGACTGTCATCACCAAGGTGAAGAGTTCAAAGGACAACATGAAGTCCACCAAACACATAAGAATGAGATTAAAAGCTGTTAGAAAATTAAGAAAATCCGGAGTGATAGCGTTGGACTATGTCCATACGGCTAAGAATCTGGCAGATCCCTTTACGAAAGGGCGAGTAACGTGTTGTGATAGATAATGCATCGAGGGAGATGGGTATGAGACCCACATGAGTTGCCATGGTGGTAACCCAACCTATGTGATCGGAGATCCCGTGAAGTAGGACCTGGGAAAACAAGCCAGTGGTGAACTGAGGAGAGTAACTATACTAACCCACTCCGTTGGAGATGCAATACTCTCGATAATGTATGGTAAGATGACTACTGTCTTAATGTGTCCCAAAGCTTATAAAAGCAAGATGCTATCCTACAGAGTGATCTTTGGAGGAACACACCCATATGAGCCCGACTGCTGGTCACAGTCTATGAGATTGGGGTGATCTCTAGTAAGCTCATGAATAGGCCAGGAGTGTGACTTATATGCTCCACCCGAGGGGTCAACCTTCCGCAGCCCAGTACTAGTAAGACATGTGGTGAAGCTTCTTTACGCCAAACTGACAATTCAAGGCATAGTCCATTTTTCAGTTGTGAAGGAGTATAGCTACTTGCTCTAGGTGAAGTTCAACCTTAACAGGTCTTCACTAAAACACTGGTATATCGAAACAGTAATTGGAACAGAGGACACAATGGGCCCTCGAGATCTGGTGGGGGATTGCTAAAATTTGAGATGGGCTCTAGGCCCATATAGCAATTTCTGAAAAATCTCTAAGGGCCCATGTGGGTTATATGGCACTAGGTGTAGTGGCAAGTTTAGTCCCACCCCGAAAGTGGAAGAGGAGTTGGACCTCTTTATAAGGGTTTCTCTTCTACATGCTATTGGAGCTTGAGAAGAGAAGAGGCCCTCGCGCACCCCTCCTTCGCCACCCGCCTCGCCACGCCACGCCACGTCTCGTCACGACGCGCTGCAGGTTGCGGGATTGATCCGAGCCGGGCTCACACCTACGCGCTTATTTTTGCCAATCACTAAAGAAGAGTTCTCTGACAGCTGGGCCACGATCTGAGACGTCGGATCGTCGGCTATCACGGACTCGGACATGGGTCGAGCCCACGTCTCTCCCCAAGGCTGCGCCTATATAAATGTGTGGTGTCTCCTAACCCTAGCCGCCACGAACAGATCACATCTGCTCACGCGCACGCCCACCGTCGTTCCTTTGTTGCTGCTACCGCCGGTGACTCCACCCCGTCCGCCGCGTACACGGTCGACGGGAGAGCAGGTCTCCGAAACCACGCCCTTCCAGTTCCTGTACGGTGGGAGGGGCGAATAGGTTTTTGGGCAGCGATTACGCCACTGCTCGCTCCCGATCATCTACTTCCTCTACGTCCGCGTCGCCTTCATCATCACCATGTCCACCGACGCCGACCGTGCCTCCGTCGAGAAAGCTGAAGCCGACACGAAGGCCGCCGAGGACGCCGCTGCTGCCACCAAAGCCGTGGCCTCTGCATGACCTACTGGAGGGTATAACACGTTTATCCCGCTCATACTGTTTTCTGTTTTAGCCATGCTAGCGTTATACGTAGAACTTTCTGCATTAGCGTAGTATGTGCTTGCTTGACTGAGTATCAGTATGCGTATATTTGTGTCAATGCCATACTAGTAATTTACTCATGGATTAATTTAATCAAGAAATTGTGTATTTACTCAACAATCCAAAAACCTATTATGTGTAGGAATTTCTCGGCAAGTGGCTTTGTCACTGCACTGAAACCGGATAAGTTTACCGGTACATACTTTAAGCGTTGGCAGACTAAGACCACCTTATGGCTCACGGCTATGAACGTGTTCTGGGTTCACCGGTGTCTCCACGGGAACGATTGCTCCTGAATAGGAGAAGGTGTTCAAGGAGGCTACCGTTGTGTTTCCCGAAGCAGTTCTTAGCGTGATCGGAGATAAACTGGTCGATGCATATTTACATGTGCATGTCGCCAAGGACTTGTGGGAGGCGCTCGAATCTAATTTGGGGCTGCCGATGCAGGGAGCGAGATGTATATTATAGAGCAGTTCCACGATTACAAGATGGTTGAAAAACGTCCTGTATTGGAGCAGGCTCATGAGATAATATGCATTGCTAAGGAGGTTGAACTTCTTAAGTGCGAGTTACCGGGCAAGTTTGTCGCGGGCTGCATAATCGCTAAACTCCCTAATTCCTGGAGGAACTTTGCCACCACTCTGAAACATCAGAGGCGTGAATTCTCTGTGGAGGATGTCATTGGCCATCTGAGTGTTGAGCAGAATTCAAGGGCAAAGGACTCGCACGAAAAAGGGGCCGAAGGGACTTTTGTCGCTAACATGGTGAACCAGAAGAACTAAAAATCCCACAAGCCCAAGGGAAAAACGGTGTCCAACACAATACCGACTTTAAGAAGAAGGGTAAGAAGACCTTCAAGAAGAACAAGAAGGGTGAGGGCTGCCTTACTTGTGGTTCGATTGAACATTGGGCCAATAAGTGCCCAAACAAGTACAAGAAGCCAGGACAGGACTCCAAGTCTGTCAACATGATTGTGGGCAACAATGAGAATGGTGCATCTGGGTACGGTAATTTATTTACTTTTTTTCAGTGTTTCAGCCTACCGATTGGTGGGTGGACACAGGTGCAGGTGTTCATGTGTGTGCTAACATTTCATTGTTCACTTCTTACCAGGTCACAGGTCACGGGTCCGTATTGATGGGGAATGGCGCGAGTGCTTCTGTTCATGGTGTTGGCACGGTCGATCTAAAGTTTACTTCGGGAAGGATCGTGCAGCTGAAGAACGTGCAACATGTCCCCGCCATCAAGAAGAACCATGTTAGTGGCTCCCTTCTATGTAGAGAAGGGTTTAAGTTGGTTTTCGAGTCTAATAAATTAGTTGTTACGAAATATGGACTCCTTGTTGGAAAGGGTTATGAGAGCGGAGGGATGTTCCGCCTTTCCCTCGCAGATTTTTGTAATAAAGTCGTGAACCATATTCATTCGACAGTTATTGAATCTGAAGTTTGGCATTCACGTCTTTGTCACATTAGTTTCGGTGTTATGATGCGGCTAGCCAAGTTGGATTTAATCCCGAGTTTCACTTTAGCCAAAGGTTCTAAGCGCCTTTCATGTGTGCAAGCTAAGCAACCTCGCAAGCCTCACAAGGCCGCGGAGGAGAGACACTTGGCACCATTAGAACTCCTACATTCTGATCTTTGTGAGATGAATGGTGTGTTAACTAAAGGTGGAAAGAAATACTTCATGACATTGATAGATGATTCCACTAGATATTGCTATGTGTATCTGTTAAATACTAAAGATGAGGCTCTACACTACTTTAAAATCTATAAGGCAGAAGTTGAGAATCAACTTGAAAAGAAAATTAAACGAGTCCGGTCAGATCGTGGTGGAGAGTACTTCTCGAGTGAGTTTGATTCCTTCTGTGCGGAACACGGCATTATGCATGAGAGGACGCCTCCCTACTCATCCCAGTCAAACGGGGTTGCTGAGCGGAAAAATCGTACTCTAACTGATTTGGTTAACGCCATGTCAGAAACATCGGGTTTATCCAACCCATGGTGGGGGGAGGCTATATTGACGGCATGTCATGTCCTGAATAAAGTTCCGACAAAGTATAATGAGATCACTCCCTATGAGAAATGGGCAAAGAGAAGGACGACACTCTCCTACTTGCGCACTTGGGGTTGTATGGCGAAAGTCAACGTGTCAATCCCCAAAAAGCGTAAGCTTGGACCCAAGACTATGGACTGTGTTAATTTGGGCTACGCTAAGAATAGCGTTGGCTATAGATTTCTAGTAGTGAAATCTCAGGTACCTGACCAGAAGGTCGGTACAATTATGGAGTCTAAGGATGCTACATTCTTCGAGGATATTTTTCCAATGAGAGATAAGCAAAGAACTTCTAGACAAGAATCTGAGGAGATTCCTGAACCTACCATCCCTATGGAATATTATGAACAAACACATGATGAAAATCCTGAGGAGGATGACGAGGAAACCCTTGGTAGGGGCAAGAGACAAAGGACTGCAAAGACCTTTGGTGATGATTTCTTCGTGTACCTCGTGGATGATACTCCCACTTCTATTTCAGAAGCGTATGCCTCTCCAGAAGCTGACTACTGGAAGGATGCGGTCCGTAGCGAGATGGATTCCATCATGGCTAACGGGACATGGGAGATCACTGACCGTCCCTATGGTTGCAAACCATTGGGATGTAATTGGGTGTTCAAAAAGAAGCTTAGGCCCGATGGTACGATTGAAAAGTACAAGGCTAGGCTTGTGGCCAAGGGCTATGACCAGCAAGAAGAGGAAGATTTCTTCGATACTTAATCACCTGTGGCTAGACTGACCACCATTCGAGTATTACTCTCGTTGGCGGCCTCACATGGTCTTCTCGTCCATTATATGGATGTTAAGACGGCTTTTCTAAATGGAGAGCTAAAGGAGGAAATCTACATGCAAAAGCCTGATGGCTTTGTGATAGATGGTCAGGAAAGAAAGGTGTGTAGGTTGATAAAATCTTTATATGGCCTAAAACAAGCACCTAAGCAATGGCATGATAAGTTTAATACAACTCTAACATCTGTTGGTTTCGTTGTTAATGAGGCTCATAAATGTGTATACTATCGCCATGGTGGGGGCGAAGGAGTTATACTATGCTTGTATGTTGATGACATACTGATATTCGGAACAAGCCTCAAAGTCTTTGAGGAGGTCAAATCGTTTTTATCTTAGAATATTGAGATGAAAGACCTTGGTGTGTCTGATGTTATATTGAACATCAAGCTACTGAGAGATAATGAGGGTGGGATCACACTTCTGCAATCCCACTATGTTGAGAAGGTGTTGAGTCGTTTTGGATATTCGGACTGCACACCATCTCAAACACCATATGATCCTAGCATGTTGATTCAAAAGTCCAAAGGCATGGCTAAAGATCAATTGAGATACCCTCAAATCATTGGTTCACTGATGTACCAAGCGAGCGCAACGAGGCCTGACATCGCGTTTGCTGTGAGCAAATTGAGCCGATTTCTTTCCAAACCGGGTGATGTACAATGGCATGCTGTTGAGAGAGTTATGCGCTATCTGAAAGGTACTATGAACTATGGACTTCACTATACCGGATACCTGTCGGTACTTGAAGGGTATAGTGATGCGAATTGGATCTCTGATGTTGATGAGATGAAGGCCACAACTGGGTATATGTTTACTCTTGGAGGTGGCGCTGTTTCCTGGAAGTCTTGCAAGCAAACGATCTTAACGAGATCGACAATGGAAGCAGAATTAACGGCATTAGACACATCTGGTGTTGAAGCGAGATGGCTTCGAGATCTTTTGATGGATTTGACATTGGTTGATAAACTGGTTCCGACTATCCTTATGAACTGTGACAATCAGACTGTCATCACCAAGGTGAAGAGTTCAAAGGACAACATGAAGTCCACCAAACACATAAGAATGAGATTAAAAGCTGTCAGAAAATTAAGAAACTCCGGAGTGATAGCGTTGGACTATGTCCATACGGCTAAGAATCTGGCAGATCCCTTTACGAAAGGGCTATCACGTGTTGTGATAGATAATGCATCGAGGCAGATGGGTATGAGACCACATGATTTGCCATGGTGGTAACCCACCCTATGTGATCGGAGATCCCGTGAAGAAGGACCTGGGAAAACAAGCCAGTGGTGAACTGAGGAGAGTAACTATACTAACCCACTCCGTTGGAGATGCAATACTCTCGATACTATATGGTAGGATGACTACTGTCTTAATGTGTCCCAAAGCTTATAAAAGCAAGATGCTATCCTACAGAGCGATCTTTGGAGGAACACACCTATATGAGCCCGACTGCTGGTCACAGTCTATGAGATTGGGGTGATCTCTAGTAAGCTCATGAATAGGCCAGGGGTGTGACTTATATGCTCCACCCGAGGGGTCAGCCTTCGGCAGCCCGGTACTAGTAAGACATGTGGTGAAGCTTCTTTACGCCAAACTGACAATTCAATGCATAGTCCATTGTTCAGTTGTGAAGGAGTGTAGCTACTTGCTCTAGGTGAAGTTCAACCTTAACAGGTCTTCACTAAAACACTGGTATATCGAAACAGTAATTGGAACAGAGGACACAATGGGCCCTCGAGATCTGGTGGGGGATTGCTGAAATTTGAGATGGGCTCTAGGCCCATATAGCAATTTCTGAAAAATCTCTAAGGGCCCATGTGGGTTATATGGCACTAGGTGTAGTGGGAAGTTTAGTCCCACCCCGGAAGTGGAAGAGGAGTTGGACCTCTTTATAAGGGTTTCTCTTCTACATGCTATTGGAGCTTGAGAAGAGAAGAGGCCCTCGCGCACTCCTCCTCCGCCGCCCGCAACGTCTCGTCACGACGCGCCGCGGGTTGCGGGATTGAGCCGAGCCGAGCTCACACCTACGCGCTTATTTTTACCAGTCACTAACGGAGAGTTCTCTGACAGCTGGGCCACGATCTGAGACGTCGGATCGTGGGCTGTCATGAACTCGGACGTGGGTCGAGCCCACGTCTCTCCACGCGGCTGCGCCTATATAAATGTGTGGTGTCTCCTAACCCTAGCCGCCACGAACAGATCACATATGCTCACGCGCACGCCCACCGTCGTTCCTTTGCTGCTGCTGCCGCCGGTGACTCCATCCCATCCGCCACGTACACGGTCGACGGGAGAGCAGGTCTCCGAAACCACGCCCTGCTAGTTCCTGTACGGGGTGAGGGGCGAATAGGTTTTTGGGTAGCGACTACGCGACTGCTCGCTCCCGATCATCTACTTCCTCTACGTCCACGTCGCCTTCATCATCACCATGTCCACCGACGCCGACCGTGCCGCCGCCGAGAAAGCTGAAGCCGACAAGAAGGCCGCCGAGGACGCCGCTGCTACCACCAAAGCTGCGGCCTCTGCATGGCCTACCGGAGGGTATAGCACGTTTATCCCGCTCCTACTGTTTTCTGTTTTATCCATGCTAGCGTTATACGTAGATCTTTCTGCAATTAGCGTAGTATGTGCTTGCTTGACTGAGTATCAGTATGCGTATATTTGTGTCAATGCAATGCTAGTAATTTACTCGTGGATTAATTTAATCGAGAAATTGCCTATTTACTCAACAACGCAAAAACCTATTATGTGTAGGAATTTCTCGGCAAGTGGCTTTGCCGCTGCACTGAAACCGGATAAGTTTACCGGTACATACTTTAAGCGTTGGCAGACTAACACCACGTTATGGCTCACGGGTATGAACGTGTTCAGGGTCACCGGTGTTTCCACGGGAATGATTGCTCCTGAACAGGACAAGGCGTTCAAGGAGGCTAGTGTTGTGTTTCTCGGAGCAGTTCTTAGCGTGATTGGAGATAAACTGGTCGATGCATATTTACATGTGCATGTCGCCAAGGACTTGTGGGAGGCGCTCGAATCTAAATTCGGGGCCGCCGATGCAGGGAGCGAGATGCATATTATAGAGCAGTTCCATGATTACAAGATGGTTGAAAACCGTCCTGTATTTGAGCAGGCTCATGAGATAATATGCATTGTTAAGGAGCTTGAACTTCTTAAGTGCGAGTTACCAGGCAAGTTTGTCGCGGGTTGCATAATCGCTAAACTCCCTAATTCCTGGACGAACTTTGCCACCACTCTGAAACATCAGAGGCGTGAATTCTCTGTGGAGGATGTCATTGGCCATCTGAGTGTTGAGCAGAATTCAAGGGCAAAGGACTCGCACAGAAAAGGGGCCGAAGGGACTTCTGTCGCCAACATGGTGAACCAGAAGAACTTAAACTCCCACAAGCCCAAGGGAAAGAACGGTGTCCAACACAATACCGACTTTAAGAAGAAGGGTAAGAAGACCTTTAAGAAGAACAAGAAGGATGAGGGCTGCTTTACTTGTGGTTCGGTTGAACATTGGGCCAACAAGTTCCCAAACAAGTACAAGAAGCCAGGACAGGACTCCAAGTCTGTCAACATGATTGTGGGCAGCAATGAGAATGGTGCATATGGGTACGATAATTTATTTCCTATTTTTTCAGTGTTTCAGCCTACCGATTGGTGGGTGGACACAGGTGCAGGTGTTCATGTGTGTGCTGACATTTCATTGTTCACTTCTTACCAGGTCACAGGTCACGGGTCCGTATTGATGGGGAATGGCGCGAGTACTTCTGTTCATGGTGTTGGCACGGTCGATCTGAAGTTTACTTCGGGAAGGATCGTGCAGGTGAAGAACGTGCAGCATGTCCCCGCCATCAAGAAGAACCTTGTTAGTGGCTCCCTTCTATGTAGAGAAGGGTTTAAGTTGGTTTTGGAGTCTAATAAATTAGTTGTTACGAAATATGGACTCTTTGTTGGAAAGGATTATGAGAGCGGAGGGATATTCCGCCTTTCCCTCGCAGATTTTTGTAATAAAGTCGTGAACCATATTCATTCGAATGTTAATGAATCTGAAGTTTGGCATTCACGTCTTTTTCACATTAGTTTTGGTGTTATGACGCTGCTAGCCAAGTTGGATTTAATCCCGAGTTTCACTTTAGCCAAAGGTTCTAAGTGACTTTCATGTGTGCAAGCTAAGCAACCTCGCAAGCCTCACAAGGCCGCGGAGGAGAGACACTTGGCACCATTAGAACTCATACATTCTGATCTTTGTGAGATGAATGGTGTGTTAACTAAAGGTGGAAAGAAATACTTCATGACATTGATAGATGATTCCACTAGATATTGCTATGTGTATCTGTTAAATACTAAAGATGAGGCTCTACACTACTTTAAAATCTATAAGGTAGAAGTTGAGAATCAACTTGAAAAGAAAATTAAACGAGTCCGGTCAGATCATGGTGGAGAGTACTTCTCGAGTGAGTTTGATTCCTTCTGTGCGGAACACGACATTATTCATGAGAGGACGCCTCCCTATTCACCCTAGTCAAACGGGGTTGCTGAGCGGAAAGACCATACTCTAACTGATTTGGTTAAGGCAATGTTAGAAACATCGGGTTTATCCAAGGCATGGTGGGGGGAGGCTATATTGACGGCATGTCATGTCCTGAATAAAGTTCCGACAAAGGATAATGAGATCACTCCCTATGAGAAATGGGCAAAGAGAAGGACGACACTCTCCTACTTGCGCACTTGGGGCTGTTTGGCGAAAGTCAACGTGCCGATCCCCAAAAAGCGTAAGCTTGGACCCAAGACTGTGGACTGCGTTAATTTGGGCTACGCTAAGAACAGCGTTGGCTATAGATTTCTAGTTGTGAAATCTGAGGTACCTGACCAGAAGGTTGGTAGAATTATGGAGTCTAAGGATGCTACATTCTTTGAGGATATTTTTCCAATGAGAGATATGCAAAGCACTTCTAGACAAGAATCTGAGGAGACTCCTGAACCTGTCATCTCTATGGAATATTATGAACAAACACATGATGAAAATCCTGAGGAGGATGACGAGGAAACCCTTGGTAGGGGAAAGAGACAAAGGACTGCAAAGACCTTTGGTGATGATTTCTTCATGTACCTCGTGGATGATACTCCCACTTCTATTTCAGAAGCGTATGCCTCTCCAGAAGCTGACTACTGGAAGGATGCGGTCCGTAGCGAGATGGATTCCATCATGGCTAACGGGACATGGGAGATCACTGACCGTCCCTATGGTTGCAAACCACTGGGATGTAAGTGGGTGTTCAAAAAGAAGCTTAGGCCCAATGGTACGATTGAAAAGTACAAGGCTAGGCTTGTGGCCAAGGGCTATGACCAGCAAGAAGAGGAAGATTTCTTCGATACTTATTCACCTGTGGCTAGACTGACCACCATTCGAGTATTACTCTCATTGGCGGCCTCACATGGTCTTCTCGTCCATCAGATGGATGTGAAGACGACTTTTCTAAATGGAGAGCTAAAGGAGGAAATCTACATGCAACAGCCTGATGGCTTTGTGATAGATGGTCAAGAAAGAAAGGTGTGTAGGTTGATAAAATCTTTATATGGCCTGAAACAAGCACCTAAGCAATGGCATGATAAGTTTAATGCAACTCTGACATCTGTTGGTTTCGTTGTGAATGAGGCTGATAAATGTGAATACTATCGCCATGGTGGGGGCAAAGGAGTTATACTATGCTTGTATGTTGATGACATACTGATATTCGGAACAAACCTCAAAGTCATTGAGGAGGTCAAATCGTTTTTATCTCAGGACTTTGAGATGAAAGACCTTTGTGTGGCTGATGTTATCTTGAACATCAAGCTACTGAGAGATAATGAGGGTGGGATCACACTTCTGCAATCCCACTATGTTGAGAAGGTGTTCAGTCGTTTTGGATATTCGGACTGCACACCATCTCAAACACCATATGATCCTAGCGTGTTGATTCGAAAGTCCAAAGGCATGGCTAAAGATCAAGTGAGATACTCTCAAATCATTGGTTCACTGATGTACCTAGCGAGCGCAACGAGGCCTGACATCGCGTTTGCTGTGAGCAAAATGAGCCGGTTTGTTTCCAAACCGGGTGATGTACATTGGCATGCTGTTGAGAGAGTTATGCTATATCTGAAAGGTACTATGAATTATGGACTTCACTATACCGGATACCCGTCGGTACTTGAAGGTATAGTGATGCGAACTGGATCTTTGATGCTGATGAGATGAAGGCCACAACTGGGTATATGTTTACTCTTGGAGGTGGCGCTGTTTCCTGGAAGTCTTGCAAGCAAACGATCTTAACGAGATCGACAATGGAAGCAGAATTAACGACATTAGACACATCTGGTGTTGAAGCGAGATGGCTTCGAGATCTTTTGATGGACTTGCCATTGGTTGATAAACCGGTTCCGGCTATCCTTATGAACTGTGACAATCAGACTGTCATCACCAAGGTGAAGAGTTCAGAGGACAACATGAAGTCCACCAAACACATAAGAATGAGATTAAAAGCTGTTAGAAAATTAAGAAACTCCGGAATAATAGCGTTGGACTACGTCCATACGGCTAAGAATCTGGCAGATCCCTTTACGAAAGGGCTATCACGTGTTGTGATAGATAATGCATCGAGGGAGATGGGTATGAGACCCACATGAGTTGCCATGGTGGTAACCCAACCTATGTGATCGGAGATCCCGTGAAGTAGGACCTAAGAAAACAAGCCAGTGGTGAACTGAGGAGAGTAACTATACTAACCCACTCCGTTGGAGATGCAATACTCTCGATACTGTATGGTAGGATGACTACTGTCTTAATGTGTCCCAAAGCTTATAAAAGCAAGATGCTATCCTACAGAGCGATCTTTGGTGGAACACACCTATATGAGCCCGACTGCTGGTCACAGTCTATGAGATTGGGGTGATCTCTAGTAAGCTCATGAATAGGCCAGGGGTGTGACTTATATGCTCCACCCGAGGGGTCAGCCTTCGGCAGCCCAGTACTGGTAAGACATGTGGTGAAGCTTCTTTATGCCAAGTTGACAATTCAAGTCATAGTCCATTGTTCAGTTGTGAAGGAGTGTAGCTACTTGCTCTAGGTGAAGTTCAACCTTCACAGGTCTTCACTAAAACACTGGTATATCGAAACAGTAATTGGAACAGAGGACATAATGGGCCCTTGAGATCTGGTGGGGGATTGCTTAAATTTGAGATGGGCTCTAGGCCCATATAGCAATTTCTGAAAAATCTCTAAGGGCCCATGTGGGTTATATGGCACTAGGTGTAGTGGGAAGTTTAGTCCCACCCCAGAAGTGGAAGAGGAGTTGGACCTCTTTATAAGGGTTTCTCTTCTACATGCTATTCGAGCTTGAGAAGAGAAGAGGCCCTCGTGCACTCCTCCTCCGCCGCCCGCCTCGCCACGCCACGTCTCGTCACGACGCGCCGCGGGTTGCGGGATTGAGCCGAGCCGAGCTCACACCTACGCGCTTATTTTTGCCAGTCACTAAAGGAGAGTTCTCTGACAGCTGGGCCACGATCTGAGACGTCGGATCGTGGGCTATCACGAACTCGGACGTGGGTCGAGCCCACGTCTCTCCACAAGTGTCGTGGATTTGTCACGGCAGATGTCCTTAGTGTCAGGATTTAGTCGCGAGGCCAACGCATCTATGTGGTAGCTTGAGAGGGGTTGAGTGGGACGAGAGACGCAGGGCGGATCAACGCGCAAGACAAGGATTTAGACAGCTTCGGGCCCCGGGAAACATCATCCGGTAATAACCCTACATGCTGTTTGAGGCTAGATCTCATTATCATCCCGAGGGAGACGCCGTAAACCGGCTCTTGTGTCTAACCCTAAAGATTATTGATTGCCTGTCGCTTCTAACTTCTAACCTCCCCCTCTTTGGGGAGCCCTGCCCCTCCTGATATATGTTGAAGGGGCGGTTTACATGTGGATTCCTATTAGGATTAGGACTAGTCTATCTCTTAATACAAACTGGATACAAGTCCTAGTCTTAACTCCTTGTAAGGAAAATATTCCTTTCCTCTTGAACCGGCCCACAATAGTTGAACCGGCCTTCATGAATCGCCAGACGGGCCACCGGGTCTTGTCGCTCCTCTGACCCGTTCGTCGGGTTACCAGTGAGTTACAACGTCCCGACGGGTTGCTGGTAAACCGCCCGGTCTGGGCGGGTCACCAGACGAATATCGCCAAGTCCGGCCGGGTTAACTTCCGGCCGGTTTACACCGCGGGGTATATCCCCGACATTAGCCCCCAAGTTTAGCTTGGATTTATCCATGGTAAACTTATGCTGCAAATAAACATAAGAACAAATTTGACAGGTTGTACTCCGGGTTAAGAATTCTTGTAAACCGGCACCTGATCATCCTTAAGTCCTTGTCATTTCCTCCTTCTAGAAAATCCAGATCAATAAGCCAGCGTCATACTCAATTTGCTGACATTGGTTTCTCACAGAAAAATATTGTGAAGAAATAATCCACTTGAGTCGGCTTCCAAAACGCCGGTTTAAGAAATATTGGTCTTGAAATATTCATCTGATATTCAGCCGGTTTGAAGATGATCCCGGTCTTGAAAACTTGCCGGTTTAACATTACCAAATGGCCGGGTTATAAAAACTGATGACCCCGGATTATGATTGTTGCATACACCGGTTCATGATTGTTGCCAACATCGGTTTATGATTGGTGACGTCGGGTCAATCTGATTTGCTCAATAGAGAATTTGAAAATCTTTCTTCGATAATAATATAATACCTGTAGCCCCCAAGTGCCGGGTTGTCATGCTTGCAGCAATCTGGGACTTGTAATTGACTGATGCCCATAAAACATCAACCAATGTAGCCCCCAAGGGCCGGGTCATTATGTAATAATCAGCAGGGACTTTCTAAATATAATCTTGTAAACTTTGAACAGCAATGTGTAGCCCTCAAGGGCTGGCTCAGTAAGATAATATTGAGCTAGGACTTTGATATATACTTCTATGAAAATAACATCATATGATGTAACCCCCATAATGAGGCTTGAATCCACGTCCACAAGGTTAGGAGCCTTGTGCTTTACCAACTGAGCAGTAGACCCTTCAATATAATAGATAAAAAGCTTTGTACCTTGAATAGTTGACAGGAGCAATTGGTAGCCCACAAGGGCCAGCTCATTCAGATGTGACGAGTTGGGTCTTCAATAAGATGAGCAAAAATGACCTTGCATTAGCCCCCAAGTGTCATAGTGCATGCTTGCAGCAACATGAGACTTGTATATTTGATATAATCTCAATTTTGAATAATGTAGCCCCCAAGTGCCGGGTTGTAAGCCTGCAGCGACTCGGGACTATTCCTTCAATTGTATAAAATGATAACCATTGCGCTAAAGCGACTTTGAAAAACCTTAATCATAATATTAATAACCGTAATAAAAATCCAGCCATGTTGGCCATTCAAGATAATATAATCTCGTATGAAAACCTTTATTCATCCAATATCATAATGAAAATTCAGCCAAGTTTGGCTATTTGAATAATATAATCCAATAATTTATAAGCGCATGATTCCAATGGCGCAATCCAAATATATACTGGCAACTTATAGTCCAAAGCCAGACCGGTTTAATAAACACTAGAGAATTTATCATCATACTGGCGACTGATCGTCTTAAAGCCAGGCCGGTTTAACAAACACCGGATAGTTGTCATTAGACTGGCGACTTATCGTCTTAAAACCAGGCCGGTTTAACAATCACCGGATAAGTTATCATCATACTGGCGACTGATCGTCTTAAAGCCAGGCCGGTTTAATAAACACCGGATAGGTTATCATCATACTGGCGACTGATCGTCTTAAAGCCAGGCCGGTTTAATAAACACCGGATAAGTTATCATCACACTGGCGACTTATCGTCTTTAAAGCCAGGCCGGTTTAATAAACACCGGATAATTTATAACCATGTGTTATTCAACCCGTTTCTGCATACAACAAGTTTAAAGTGTCCTGGCGGTTTACCGCCGGACGGGTCATAATGCCCAACATATAACCCAGGTTTATAACCAAGGCTGCGCTTAAGAATAATCAAATATGAAATATATCATACATGTGATATAGTCGGTTTACCAACTTTTTGTAGTAAGAGTGATAACCCCAATCTTGAGTAATGATAACTCCTTCCATATTATGTCGGTTTATGATAAAACCGTACCGGACTGTGATAAACACCGGTTTAACAATATATAATACTGGTGACTTGTAGTCAAACCAGACCGGGTTGATAATCTCCGGGTTATAACTTGATCATGTACTCACAACTTGTAGTTGAAAGCCGAGCCGGGTTGATAAACACCGGTTTACTCCATAATAGGATGGTAACAGAAAATCAAACCGGGCAGATAATCTCCGGTCTAAAAGTGGACCGTGTTCCGCCAATTTAGCTGTTTGAACCGGTACAAAATACTGTCGGTTTAAAAAACGCAAATAAAATAACAACTTCTGAAGAAAACCTATTAAAGCCAAAGCAATGGCAACAATTTTTTGCAAAAGAAGAGCTCTACTGAGCTTGGTCAGATGGAATTACCATGGTCAGACGCAACCAAGCCCCCCGAAGGTGTAGCGATGGTGCCAGTCAGCCAGGACCCCAAAATGACGCGTGGCATTACGCCGGCCAAATGGCATTGCATTGGTTCGGATTCGACCAAGCCCCCAAGTGACTTAGTGGCCTAGGGCCGATCAAGTGGCATTGCATTGGTTCGGACACGACCAAGCCCCCAAATGACTTATTGGCTAAAAAGCCGATCAGAAGGCATTACCATCATCAAGACATGACCGATCTCCCATAAGGTGTAACTACGGTTCAAGTCGATTAGGTCCCCAACTGACTTAGTGGCAAATGTGCCAGCCAGAAGGCATTACCGTCGTCAAGACATGACCAAGCTCCCAGGAGGTGTAGCTACGGTTCAAGTCGACTAGGTCCCCAACTGACTTTGTTGACCTCAAGGGGTAAACCGGAGGTTTCCCTAAAGCGAATCAACTCCATGTAACCACGCATGATATAAAAGGAACAGAGACCCCGCTTTATGAAGCAGAAGCCCCCATGTGATCAATGATATGTCAGGCCAATAAGGCGGGATACCCATGTTTGAACCGTGCATCATGGCAGCAGGTCCTCTTTGGTAATTTTTAACTTTTTTGCAAGAGGCAAATTCTTCTTGAACCAGGATCTTGAACCGGATATTGAAAGCTTCAAAGCTGTGGGAGACATCTTCCCCTTGAACCGGATTTTAAACCAGAATCTTCATTTTCAACCGGAAATTTTTTGACGGCCTTTAAACTCGAACTTGCGAGAAGTTAATTCCTTTTTGAACCGGACATTGTTAAACCGGATCTGAGCGCTTCAGAACTTTGCGGGAGAATAGATTTCTCTTGAACCGGATTATAAACCGGATATTTGAGAGCTTCAGTGATACTGACTTCCCTTCAGCCAGGTTTCAAACCGGAATCCTTTCTGATGACCCGAAACTTCTTCATTGAGTCGGGATTTTGTAACTGTCATATACTTTCTAGGCCGGAAATTCTCTGACGGCCTTTAAATTTTCAACATAATAGTAGCCTCCGGGATCGGGTTATCTTTCCCTCCATCGTCCTCGGTTTCTTAAACCGGCTGAAACTGGCAAGACTTGCTGCGTCATATCATCGTAGCCCCCAAGTCTCAAGGTGACTCGAGGAGTTGGCTTGAGATTCTCCGTATTTGGCCGTGATATAAACCGGTATAACTTGTATATCATTGGTGTTGATAACACGATGTGAATACACAGAAGGTTGATGTGACTGCGGCGGGTTGTAAATGATCCCGTATGAATCGTGTCAGCAACTCGGCCAATGGTTCCTTCCAACTGGTGATTTGAAGTTAACCAAACTGTAGCGGCGGTGACTTGTGCGCCTGCCCGTTGATCCATCCAGTGTAGACGGCGGTTGATGATAATTTGCCTCCAAGCTGTGACTTGTTCATACTCAATAAATGGCTCGCGCAGACAGGTGCGGCCCGATATGTTGATGTAGACCGGACTGCGGGGGACGGCAGCCTGTGCATGCGCTATCGGGTAATTCGCATGGTCCTGACGAGTTGACGCGGACTGGATCGCGATATAAACCGGCACGGGTTATCCAATAGCTCAGCGATATAATAATCCCCTATTTGCAATAGACAATTTGTCCTGCATTGGAAAACTGATATGTTTAGCCAGAAAATATCCACCGCGGAGTTGATGATCACCACAGTGAAACTGAAATCAATCACGGACGAGTCGCCCATGCGAGCAAACGGAGGAATCGGCCACGGCGTTGTAAACCGGTGCGAACGAGCAAGTTGCCCTCCGTGTTGTAAACCGGCGCGGACGCACGAACCGGCGGCGAGGGCAGACGGGCGAGTCGTCCGTGGCGTGTTGATGTAAGCCAGACCGCCGGCGGTTTGCGCGCGTCCGTTAAGCAGTGTGAATGGTCAAAAACCAGTATATAATGACGTCGGTGCCTGCTCCATATGCATGGTGTAACACCAATGTTGTGGCGAATAATTATCCTGCATATAAAAATATGCAAAACCAACGTAATTGTTCTCTTTACAAAAACAATATATGTCAAAAAATAGATTTAGATGGATATCACCTGATTCGTTTGGGCCGGAAATAACCCGCCATGAAGTTGATGCAATTTGAGTATGAAGCTGAAATTGATCACGGGTGAACCCGGCGTCTATAAACGGTCAGCAGAGGTAAAACAGTGATGATGGCTCCTTGAAAGCAGGGCTGCTCGACGCACGGAGTTGATCAGCGGAGATAACCCGGTAGGCGGTTTGAAGCTTAGGTGAGCGCGAGGCCAGAGTGCGGGTGCGAGCCGGCGGGCGCTCGAAGTGGAATCCGAGCAGAGGAAGCGCGGGCGTTGGAGGACGAGGCCGTGGCTCGGAGGTGCCGGATTGCTGCAGAAACGGAGACGAGCAGCGGCTCGGGGCAGGCCCGACGAGTACTGGCCGAACGGAGGCCAGCGACTCAGCGAGATCACGAACGAAACCGGGGCGGCTCAACGTGGCCGCAGAGCGAGGCGGCGATTAGGCGAGTGGGGAGGCGCGGCGCGACGGCGACTCGGACGGGGGACGAAGCGCGGCAGTGACTCGGACGGGACACGGAGTCCAGACCGGCCACGGGTCCTGGCTATCCTTTCCGGGTCATGGCCTCTGGTGATCCGACTCGTACTAGTAGTAATTTGATAATTGTTAACTTAGTACGGGCTGGTTGATTAGCTTGGTCTCCATACAGACGGTTTGATGATTCTGATGGATTTGATGTGTGCGCTGCAGCGGCGTTTACTGATACTAGTACTTTGGCACGATTAGTAGACCCTGTAGAAAAATCTTCTGTCGGTCTTGATCGGATTAGCTGCAACCCTAACACGAACCCCTGTCCGGCTCAGAGGCGTGTGGCAACAGCAGCAGAAATCGAATTTCGATGTATCGCCAGCCGCGGCCTTGTACCAACCACAACCCTAATCCTCTTCAATCTCAATCTTGTATATGCTTTTCCGACTGTTAGTCAATGACGCAGATCCTTCCATGCCAGCGGCATTCAACGCCGGCTCTTCATCATCCTGATGATCACGAACTTTCTCAATCCACGGGCAAGATCCCTTCAAGAACTCAACACCACCGTGCGCAGGCCCCACGGTGGGCGCCAACTGTCGTGGATTTGTCACGGCAGATGTCCTTAGTGTCAGGATTTAGTCGCGAGGCCAACGCATCTATGTGGTAGCTTGAGAGGGGTTGAGTGGGACGAGAGACGCAGGGCGGATCAACGCGCAAGACAAGGATTTAGACAGCTTCGGGCCCCGGGAAACATCATCCGGTAATAACCCTACATGCTGTTTGAGGCTAGATCTCATTATCATCCCGAGGGAGACGCCGTAAACCGGCTCTTGTGTCTAACCCTAAAGATTATTGATTGCCTGTCGCTTCTAACTTCTAACCTCCCCCTCTTTGGGGAGCCCTGCCCCTCCTTATATATGTTGAAGGGGCGGTTTACATGTGGAGTCCTATTAGGATTAGGACTAGTCTATCTCTAATACCAACCGGATACAAGTCCAGGTCTTAACTCTTTATAAGACAAATATTCCTTTCCTCTTGAACCGGCCCACAATAGTTGAACCGGCATTCATGAATCGCCAGACGGGCCACCGGGTCTTGTCGCTCCTCTGACCCGTCCGTCAGGTTACCAGTGAGTTATAACGTCCCGAGTCCTACTTGTAAACCGCCATGGTCAGGGCGGGTCTTCAGATAAACCGCCAAGTCTGGCCGGTTTAACTTCCGGCCGGTTTACACCGCGGGGTATATCCCCGACAGCGGCCGTGGAGTAATATTGCCGGACTGGTTTGACACTAGCATGATGTTGAAGATCATGTTCAAAAGATCTTAAAGTTAGTGGGATGTGTTCGGGAACAAAACACAATACCCCATACAAAACTTTCTTCAAAAGGGATGTCCAAAATCCCGTTCATATAAATGATGAACTCGGGTCGGATTCGTTTTCGCGCAGAAAACAGATCCGAAAAGTGATGCACTAATCGGAAGGTTCCCGGAGTTTGGACGGTCGGATCGAGTTGAAATTTTAAGAGGTGGTAGATACGGGAATTCCGCAGCCGATCAATGGATGGATCTTCCAAAGGACGTCCGAGCTGGAAGCTGGACACCACGCCCTAAACACATCCAAATTCCCGTCCAAATTTGACAGGGCTACGGTATATCATGGATTGACAGAGATTCCTCCAACGGAACTCGACAAAATTTTCCAGGGTTGTTGTAGACTCAATTCTGCACAATTCCACCAAAGCGATAATCGAGGAGGTGGTGGCAGCAGATACGAGTTCG
Source organism: Aegilops umbellulata (assembly GCA_032464435.1). Lineage (NCBI taxonomy): Eukaryota > Viridiplantae > Streptophyta > Magnoliopsida > Poales > Poaceae > Aegilops > Aegilops umbellulata. The sequence goes on along the minus strand of CP136059.1, from coordinate 354,643,232 downwards.
CTGTCCAGAAAAACAGCACGGTCGCTTGAGGGCAATGTTGACGTTGAGCCCCCGAGCTCCATGGATGATTCCTCCGTGATCTTGATAGAGATCGGAGTTGATGTTTGATGAATGCCCTCGTCCGAACATGGTGATCCGAACACGGGGCGCAATTCTTGGTCGAACCAAGGTGACCAGTCGAGCTGGTGACGAAGATGCCGAAGTCGCAGTTGATCTGCAGGCGAGCCATCGATCCTTTTGTCAATCACACAGCGGAGCTCTCAATGAAAGCACCAATGTAGGTGTCAAAACCGGCGGATCTCGGGTAGGGGGTCCCTAACTATGCGTCTAGGATCGTTGTTAACATGTACATGGGGTTTTACCCAGCTTCGGGCTCTCTTGATGAGATAATACCCTACATGCTGCTTTTGATTGTATTCATATGGGTGTAGTACAGAGTTGATCTACCTCGAGATCATATGTTGTGGTCTAAACCCTAGAGGTATGATGAGTCATCTCATAATAATCTATCGACTAGTCTGGCCTCGTTTTATATAATGCACCAGAGGCCCAGGATAACAAGAGTCCTAGCCGAATACGCCGGTGGGGGAGGAGTCCTTGTCTTGATCGCCAAGTCTTGTGGAATCTTCCTTGTATGCGGCACCTGTCCGGACTGGCCCATGAGTATGCGGCCCTTGGGGTCCTCGGCCCAATCTAACCGATTGGGGGACGACGTGGTGAGTACCCCCTAGTACAGGACACCGTCAGTCGCACTCTCCGGACCTATTCCAACACCCGTTGCGTGGTATTCGGGATGGATACTAGTGTGCTAGCGCCAACTCCTTCTCCCTGGTACATAATTGATAGTCTTGGAGAAAACTCGCTCTTCCTTGGACAAAACAATCCGATGATGGTGAAAAGCGATCCAACTGCTGTTGACACAACGTTACTCGTACCATATATGAGAAGCAACTGTGTCTATACCTCGGACATTTGGGTGGTTCCCTACCCTGGTACTGATATAGTAGGCCGCTTCAGCCTGGATGATCAGTCCTGCGTTGGTCTCCAGATCGACAATGGATGGCCCGTCCCAGAAAATCACTTGTGGTTCAAAGCAAGCGTTTCCAACACCGAGGAATGGTTGAGTTGAAGTTCATTTCATTACTTGTTATTTGTTGTGTGGTGAAAACTTTAGTATTTATAATGTATCCTCGTTGTCGATGTGGGTTGATGACCTGTTGTATGTAATAAAATGATATGCCTGTGATAAACTTATGAAATTTATGAATGGCTTTCGAGTCGCTTCTCTGAGTGAGTGGTGCGATGAGGCAAAAAAATATTTTCCGAATACATAATTGTACGTGCATTGCAACAGGTTATCGGATGAGGCCAATCAACAATACTACCTCCGTCTAGGTGAATAAGTCATTCGCGTAGTTCTAGGTCATCGATTTGAGCAATTAAATATGTGTTATATGTCGTGAAAAGTATATCACTAGATTTATACATGGATGTAGTTTCTAAATATATATATATTGTCACGTATAATACATATTTCGATAGTTAAATCATCGACGTAGTACTACGCGAATGACTTATTCACTGAGACAGAGGTAGTACTAGTACACTATTTGTACTAGCTTCACATGCTTCGCGCATCGGACGGGCGTTTTTACTGTAGCCATATGTTAATGTGTTCGCTGTACTTAACCAGCAGCTCGAATCCTCGATACTAGTACTACTATAGAGTAGGAGTAAGTAGTAGGAGTAGTAGGGTGGCATGGGCCAAAACAAGCATTCACGTCCAGGAGTACGGCACACGCCACCACCACGACAGCCATCTGACACCATATTATTTCTTGGAGTCCGTGCTAGAGCAATCTCTTCAACCTCGTCATTCTCTAACTTCAACCATCGCACGGCGGGCGACGTGGGGGTTTGACAATAGTCGGTTTCCTTAACTGCGGTCCCACTTGCAAGGCCAACTCCAAAGCACGACCCCAAACGGACCTCCGTTTTGCACGAACTCCAACGATAATTTTGACTAGAAAAGCAAGAACAAAGAAAACAAGAACCACAAGAATACATTTTACTACTCCTGTAAGTTGGATTAGTGCCTTCTCGATGCATTCGTTGTTGATCTGCGGAGGCTCGATCTTGTGTGCTTCTTTCTTCTTCGAGTGTAAAGAAGTAGACGTTGCTTCCTCGCATCTAGTCTCATGTCTAGCCTCTATTCTAGTAGGAGTATCAACAAGTGCACTAATCTCATCTCTAGCCTCTGTGCTAGCTAAAAGTGATAGAACATCTACTAAATTGCGCTCTATCAATATATGGATGTACTCTTCTTCCCAATACAAAAACTTGCATCCATTCTACTCCCTCCGTTGCACAATGCATGCCTTCTATTTGTCAAAATATATATGTATCTAGACATGTTTTAGTATATAGGTACATCCATTTTTGGACAAATGGAAGTCAAGTATTTTGGAACGGAGGGAGTACACAATAAAAAATTTAAGTTAGCACAACTAGTCTAATCCGAGAGCACACAACCGAAGATTTGGTTGGGTTCTTCCTGCTTTTGCCGACACGTGGGACATCCAGCATCCAGGTCGTGTCATGAAAGAAAATAGAGTGGTAGTTGAAGCCACGAGATGTGCATCTTGGGTTAAACTGTAAATAGAATCTTACTACTCTTGAGTAACTCCAAAAGCAGCAACCGAAGATCTTTATTGGATTTATTTTCATCACTAGCACGTCGAGATGAAAGATGTGCAGGTTCAGTGGGTCCTCTTGCGTTTTCACTGACATGTGGGGCCGCATGTGAGCAAACAGACGATGGGCTCCGCGTGTCCGCTGGCTGGCTGAGAAGAGAGATAGAGGAGGGCTGAGCACGAAATGCAGGAAATTTGTTCTACGTACCTCGATATAGGCTCGATATAGTGGGGTGGCATGGGCCATAACTAGCATTCACGTCTAGCAGTACGGCACACGCCGCCCACACGAGTCCCATCCGACACCAATTTTCTTGGAGTCCGTGCTACAACCATCTCTTCTCCCTCCTGTTTTCTCAGCCATCGCGCGGTGGGCAGGGTGGGGGTTTGCCGATAGACGGTTTGCTCAACTGCGGCCCCACTTGTAAGTGAAAATGCAACACCGCATGCATTCCCGCTTGAGCGGCGTGCCGGACCAACCGTTTGGGGGTGCAACGCGAACACGGCAGGCTTTTCCTTTTGAACTCGTAACTTGTAAAATTTGGTCCTACTCCATGGCGCGACCAATAGACAGAAAATAACGATTTTGCCTAGAGTAATGAGAAGTTTGGTTCTGGCGCCGTTCATGCATGGAGTACGTACGAAAGTTATGAAGTTGATGCGAAAGGTAACATAATTACTGTAGTATCATATACTACTACATGGATTTGACGGAAAGATAAAAATACATACGGATCCATCAACGACATCGTCACGCCATAGTGCGCCGGGTCACCAACCGACGTGTGAGGAGCAGCGGCGTAGGCGGCGAGCTCAACGTGCTTCTGAACAGTGCCGTCCAAGGTTGCCCTGCGGTCCAAGAAGGCCAGCGTCCTCTCATCCTCCTCTTGCATGTTCCTTGTGGACGATTTGTGCATAGACGTGGGTGATTATGTTGATGGTGTCTTGCTGCGCCAGGTTCTGCGCGACGAGCGCAACCTCGAGGTGGATATTCTCCGGCGCGACGGTGGGCAGTCGCAGGGCCACCAGTGTGTCGAAGAGGTTGTCACCATAGTGGCCGTTGAGGGTGGCGGGCATCGCAGAGCCTGGGCGCGTCGGCTGGAGGCTTACGTCAAAGTCGTCTGCAAGCTTCTTGACGATGGTGAACTTGTTGAGGAAACCGACGAGGACCTCGTCGAACAAGGAGATGAAGATGTCGTCCAAGCGGCCCCTCGCCCTGGCGGCCTCAAGCAGTACTACCTGGAGACGTTCCTCGGTGCCCGGCCACAGGCCAGCGTCGTGGACCATCTGGCACAGCCGGCTGATGCTCGCGCTCATCGCCTCCATGGGTCTAGCTTAGCTTCTAGTCAACTGATCTTGCGATTCGAGTGATCACTCTTGCCCTTGGTTAGCGTGCGTAGGTGCGTAGGATTTCTTACTACTCCTCGGCCCTCTACTGCACCTGCCTTTGGCTATATGATAGGTGGGCCAGCCACCCCCTGGGCCCACGTTTCATTCACCCAAAGGCAGTTGCCGTAAGTCAATGAAGATGCGTCCCCCTCCATGCCGGTGCAGTATAGTCATCTCACCGGACCTCTAGTTGGGGCCAAACAAGAGAAGTTTGATGTTTACTGGTTTATTGGCCCCCTTTGCATTTTGCGCCATGTTTTGACCTTTGATTTAACTAATAAAATGTTAATGCATGTAAACAAAAATGTTGTGTAAGTCACCTTACGAAAACCAAATAATCCCAAAATACTTAGGCACGGCGCATTAACTCCCTCCTTGTTTCTTATTTCGTGACATATCAACCAATGAGAGATGTGGGCCGTGCATGCTTTCAATGACTTGAGACTACCAAACATGACATGCAGTGTTTAGTTCATTGCATGTAATCCTATTAGTACTCTAGTTAGCAAAAAAACATTAAGTTCTCTTGCCGATAGGAATAAACCACCATGTATTTATTTACAGAGGGAGTAGTACATTTTTGTGACATGCATTACTAGATATTGCTAGTCAAATACTAAAATCCAGATGGACATGGTAGTACTCCTAAATCCAGACAGTGGTGCTACTAGTACTAGTAGTAGTACTACCAATGTAGTAGTAGGAGTACTAGCACTGTACTACCCGTTGGTCAAATTATTACGTGCTGCTCCTCACAGTGAAGTGACAAGACCCTGCGCCGGAGATGACACTTGAGTATAGGCGCCGTGTTCAGCATACCATAGTCATCCTCACCGTCTGTAGTCACTATCATCATGGCTGTAGAGCTAGCCTGCTTACAACTAGCCCTGTTCGACATAATTTCCCGTGCGTAGATGCCCGTGCATTGCACGGAACACCAAGATTGGGGGTGGACGGCTCCGGCAGCGGCCATCGCGCCAGATTTTTCCACGGCCTTCTCGATGTGGTGGGGAGAAGATAAGGCTGATTGTGAGAGACAAGGAGTTGTTTGTAAATAGGGAAGAAGTGCGGGCATCTTTTTGCAAAAATGGAGAAGCTTGGTTTGTAGGCGTCAGATCTAGATCCGACGGCTATTGGTGAAAGATGGGAGGCACAACATCATCACCAACTCAGGACCTGTTTGATTCACTGGATTTTGAAAACGCAGGAATAGGACATGGCAATATTACAAGTTTCAAACTGATATTACAAATATTAGGAGTAATGGTGCACCTATGAAGAGGGAATTACTAGGAAGTTTACGTAAGAACTTTTGTTACTTTAGGTGGATGCAGCATTATCGTACAAATTAAAATCCACCTCCCTGACAAGTCACTAATGGGCAAATAAGTTTTCGAGTCTCTGGCCACTTGATGTTTCAAAAACAAATTCAGCTTCTGCGGAGACTTTGTCATTTAGGCTTAGACGCTTGCGGTGATCAGCACGCCATTCATTGTTGCGCCAGAGAACGCCAAACCTCATTACCTTGAGCACACTTGCCTCCAGAACAAACAACCTGGCCAATTTAATCTCAGATGTGCTGCCTCGATAGTCGATCAAATCAATTTCTGTAAGATGGAGATCAAGGCATTCGATGAGATTGTTATAGTGCAGCACATTATTCACTTTCGGGTCTTTTTTTATCTGCAAAAGAAGAGAACATATTAGAGCAGCTGGCTGCATAAGATTGCCGTGTCATCAAGAGGTACCAATATCATTCGCTCATACGATAGGGTTGGCTGGCTAGTGATATTTTCTCTCTCTCTCTCTCTCTCTCTCTCTCTGTGTGTGTGTGTGTGTGTGTGTTTCCTCGCATTTAACTAGGAGCACATGAAGAGCTTGGGCATTTGTTGCCTTCCACTATGTGGCCGATGCCATATTTCGCAAAAGTATGCCACATAATACGCATCGATGTCAATCAAAAGATTTTGGCACCGCTCTTGCGATGTGAGAGAGTTGACACCGCTGTGCACATAGACTCACATGTATAAACAAATCCATCAAACCAACTACACCAGCCTCTCACTCTCCCAAACAAGTGTTTTTTATTGCCTCAGTCCTCTCTCTCTCTCTCCCACGCAGTGTTTTTTCATTGTGTGAGTTAATTTGTCACCGGAGCAAAGTAGGTGATCCAGATTGGGGCACCAGGTGAGCAATGGAGGGGCATCGATGCCAAATGCATCACAAGTGAATTTGGCACATGTTTTGGCCTACATAGCCCACTTTTGTACTCCCTGCGTCCCAACATTCTTGTCTTAAATTTGTCTAAATACGGATGTATCTAGTTACATTTTAGTGTTAGATACATCCGTATCTAAACAAATGTAAGACACGAATTTTGGGACGGAGGGAATACTACCTCGTATTTAGTATAAAATTTTAACCATAGATTTACCTAAGAAAATGCCAATGCATGTCATTAAAAATTACACCATTTGAAATTATGTTCAAATACGAATCCAACGACATAGTTCTTAGTGACATGCATTAACATTTTGTCAGTTAAATCTATGGTCAAATTTTGATACTACAAAATTGGAAGAGTAAACCAGGACGGAGGTAGTACTTGCTCTTAGGGTAACCACAGAATTACTGAAGTAGTCTAAGTTACTTTCCACTATGACTAGCCTAGGCTACTATAGTAGTACAGCATAAAAACGATGCAGGTGATCACGCGAGAAAAAATACTAAAAACATTTCTTTTGGTGCAGTGCGTAGATGCAATTTTGAACACTACACTTGTCATCATAATTTGGGAAAATTATTAAAAAATTGAGCTACGTTGTGATTACCGTTTACTTATAGGAAAGAAGTTTCACCTCGATGAGTAGCTTCTCCGTGCACGAAAAGCATGTAAGGAATCCAACAACTTGATCCAGATTGGGGCCGATAGATTTTAGTGCTAAGATCTTCATTGTGCGCATGGACTGGGTCAAGCTTATAGGAATCATTTTCTGGAAGACGGTCGTAAATACATCAAGAAGAAATTTAAAAATGTGAATTTCAAGAAGACGGAGAAGAAGATGAGTGCTGTACCTGAACGATTTCGGATCCAATAAAGAGTTCAGAGAATTTGGAAGACGAGTACACATGTCCTATTATTCTTGGTCGACCCTTCCTTAGAACGATGGGTGCAACTATTGATATGAAGGAAGGGAATATTAGATTCCAATTTCTATCAAGGAAAGGCATGGAACACTTTCCTAGAAAGAAAATTAAATTACCTTATGAATCTATTATGAGAGCCACTCATGGATTGCTTGCCAAAGATGGCAAGACCTAGATCTATCCTTGCCTTTATGCCTAGCTAGGGGCGTTAAACGATAGCGCTTGTTGGGAGGCAACCCAATTTTATTTTTGTTTCTTTCTTTTTGGTTCTGTTTAGGAATAAATAATCCATCTAGCTTCTGGTTAGATGTGTTTTTGTGTTTTATTTAGTGTTTGTGCCAAGTAGAACCTTTGGGAAGACTTGGGTGAAGTCTTTTTGATCTTGCTGTAAAAAAACAGAAACTTTAGCGCTCACAAGATTAGCTTCAACTTTTTATTGGAGAGTGCTATTTAGTTGATTCTTTTTGCAGATGATTAATAGATAAATTACTCATGTCCATAAATTTATTTTATAATTTTTGGAGTTCCAGAAGTTTGCGTTAGGTACAGATTTTATGTTCTTGACAGATTCTGTTTTTCGTGTGTTGTTTGCTTATTTTGATAAGTCTATGGCTAGTAATGGAGTTTATGAACTATAGAGAAGTTGGAATACAGTAGGTTTAACACCAATATAAATAAATAATGAGTTCATTACAGTACCTTGAAGTGATGTTTTGTTTTCTTTTGCTAACGGAGCTCACGAGATTTCCTGTTAAGTTTTGTGTTGTGAAGTTTTCAAGTTTTGGGTAAAGATTTGATGGATTATGGAACAAGGAGTGGCAAGAGCCTAAGCTTGGGGATGCCCAAGGCACCACAAGGTAAAATCTAAGGACAATCCAAAAGCCTAATATTGGGGATGGCCCGGAAGGCATCCCCTATTTTGTCTTCGTCCATCGGTAACTTTACTTGGAGCTATATTTTTATTCGCCACATGATATGTGTTTCGCTTGGAGCGTCTTGTATAATTTGAGTCTTTACTTTTTAGTTCACCACAATCATCCTTTCTGTACACATCTTTTGAGAGAGACACACATTATTCGGAATTTATTAGAATACTCTTTGTGCTTCACTTATATCTTTTGAGCTAAACAATTTTGCTCTAGCGCTTCACTTATATATTTTAGAGCGCGGTGGTGGTTTTATTTTATAGAAACTACTGATCTCTCATGCTTCACTTATATTATTTTGAGAGTCTATTAGAACAGAATGGTAATTTGCTTTGGTTATAAATTTAGTCCTAATATGATAGGCATCCAAGATAAAAATTATTAAGTGCATTGAATACTAAGAGAAGTTAGATACTTGATAATTGTTTCGAGATAGGAAGATGGTGATATTAGAGTCATACTAGTAGAGTAGTTGTGAATTTGAGAAATACTTGTTCTAAAGTTTGTGATTCCCATAGCATGCACGTATGGTGAACCGTTATGTGATGAAGTCGGAGCATGATTTATTTATTTATTGTCTTCCTTATGAGTGGCGGTCGGGGACGAGTGATGGTCTTTTCCTACCAATCTATCCCCCTAGGAGCATGCGCTTAGTACCTTGTTTTGATAACTAATATATTTTGGCAATAAGTATGTGAGTTCTTTATGACTAATGTTGAGTCCATGGATCATACGCACTCTCACCCTTCCACCATTGCTAGCCTCTCTAATATCGCGCACCTTTCACCGGTATCATACACCCACCATATATCTTCCTCAAAAGAGCCACCATACCTACCCATTATGGCATTTTCATAGCCATTCCGAGATATATTGCCATGCAACTTACCACCATTCCGTTTATTATGACATGCTTCATCATTGTCATATTGCTTTGCATGATCATGTAGTTGACATCGTATTTGTGGCAAAGCCACCTTTATAATTCTTTCATACATGTCACTCTTGATCCATTGCATATTCCGGTACACCGTCAGAGGCATTCACATAGAGTCATATTTTGTTCTAAGTATCGAGTTATAATTCTTGAGCTGTAAGTAAATAAAAGTGTGATGATCATCATTATTCGAGCATTGTCCCATGTGAGGAAAGGGTGATGGAGACTTATGATTCCCCCATAAGTCGGGATGAGACTCCGGACGAAAAAAAAGAGGCCAAAAAAGGGGGAGAAGGCCCAAATAAAAAAATGATGAGAGAAAAAGAGAGAAGGGACAATGTTACTATCCTTTTTCCACACTTGTGCTTAAAAGTAGCACCATGATCTTAATGATAGAGAGTCTCTTATTTTGTCACTTTCGTATACTAGTGGGAACTTTACAGTATAGAACTTGGCTTGTATATTCCAATGATGGGCTTCCTCAAACTGCCCTAGGTCTTCGTAAGAAAGCGAGTTGGATGCACACCCACTTAGTTTCTTTTGTTGAGCTTTCATACACTTGTAGCTCTAGTACATCCGTTGCATGGAAATCCCTACTCACTCACATTGATATCTATTGATGGGCTTCTCCATAGCCCATTGATACTACTAGTTAATGTGAGACTATCTTCTCCTTTTTGTCTTCTCCGCAACCACCATTCTATTCCACCTATAGTGCTATATCCATGGCTCACGCTCATGTATTGCGTGAAGATTGAAAAACTTTGAGAACATCAAAAGTATGAAACAATTGCTTGGCTAGTCATCGGGGTTGTGCATGATTTAAATACTTTGTGTGGTGAAGATAGAGCATAGCCAGACTATATGATTTTGCAGGGATAACTTTCTTTGGCCATGTTATTTTGAGAAGACATGATTGCTTTGCAAGTATGCTTGAAGTATTATTATTTTCATGTCAATATTAAACATTTATCTTGAATCTTTCGGATCTGAACATTCATGCCACAAAGAAGAAAATACATTGAAGAATATGCTAAGTATCATTCCACATCAAAAATTCTGTTTTTATCATTTACCTACTCAAGGACGAGCAGGAATTAAGCTTGGGGATGCTTGATACGTCTCCAAGGTATCTATAATATTTGATTGCTCCATGCTATTATATATTTTGTTTTGGATGTTTAATGGGCTTATTTATACACTTTTATATTATTTTTCGGACTAACCTACTAACCCAAGTCCCAATGCAAATTGCTATTTTTTTGCCTATTTCAGTGTTTCGCAGAAAAGGAATATCAAACGGAGTCCAAACGGAATGAAACTTTCGGGAGAGTTATTTTTGGAACAAACGTGATCCAGAGGAATTGGAGTGGACGTCAAGAAATCACCGAGGAGGCCATGAGGCAGGGGGCGCGCCTACCCCCCTAGGCGCGCCCTCCACCCTCGTGGGCCCCTCGTGGCTCCAGCGACCTACTTCTTCCTCCTATATATACCTACGTACCCCGAAACCATCCATGAGCACCACGAAAACCTAATTCCACCGCCGCAACCTTCTGTACCCGTGAGATCCCATCTTGGGGCCTTTTCCGGCGCTCTGCCGGAGGGGGAATCGATCACGGAGGGCTTCTACATCAACACCATAGTCTGTCCGATGATGTGTGAGTAGTTTACCACAGACCTTCGGGTCCATAGTTATTAGCTAGATGGCTTCTTCTCTCTCTTTGGATCTCTATACAAAGTTCTCCTTGATCTTCTTGGAGATATATTCGATGTAACTCTTTTTGCGGTGTGTTTGTCAAGATCCGATGAATTGTGGGTTGATGATCAAGGTTACCTATGAACAATATTTGAATCTTCTCTTAATTCTTTTATGTATGATTGGTTATCTTTGCAAGTCTCTTTGAATTATCATTTTGGTTTGGCCTACTAGATTGGTCTTTCTTGCAATGGTAGAAGTGCTTAGCTTTGGGTTCAATCATGCAGTGCTCGATCCCAGTGACAGTAGGGGAAACAACACGTATTGTATTGTTGCCATCGAGGATAAAAAGATGGGGTTTATATCATATTGCTTGAGTTTATCCCTCTACATCATGTCATCTTACTTAATGCGTTACTCTGTTCTTATGAACTTAATACTCTAGATGCATGTTGGATAGCGGTCGATGTGTGGAGTAATAGTAGTAGATGCAGGCAGGAGTCGGTCTAATTGTCGCGGACGTGATGCCTATATAGATGATCATGCCTAGATATTCTCATAATTATGCACTTTTCTATCAATTACTCGACAGTAGTTTGTTCACCCACCGTAACACTTATGCTATCTTGAGAGAAGCCACTAGTGAAACCTATGGCCCCCGGGTCTACTTTCCGTCATATAAGTTTCCCATCTATTTTACTTTGCAATCTTTATCATAAAAATACCAAAAATATTATCATCTCTATCATATCTCACTTTTACAAGTGGCCGTGAACGGATTGACAACCCCTTTTATCGCATTGCTTGCAAGGTTCTTATTTGTTTGTGTAGGTACGAGGGACTTGCGTGTGGCCTCCTACTGGATTGATACCTTGGTTCCCAAAAACTGAGGGAAATACTTCCGCTACTTTGCTGCGTCACCCTTTCCTCTTCAAGGGAAAAACCAACGCATGCTCAAGAGGTAGCATATACCTTGGGATCCGGGTGGATCCATTACTTGAGCACTATATGCCTAGCTTAATGGATTTAAAGAAAGCGCTGCCAGGGAGACAACCCGGAAGTTTTAGAGAGTCATTTATTTCTGTTGAGTGCTTTAATATAGCTTAAAAACCAAAAAAATAAAGAGGGGAACCTAAAATTTTTTCAAAAAGAAAAGCGAAAGTGAGAAAGACGAGCATTGTTAAAGTGGGAGCTAGCCTTGAAATTTGTTCATGCTCACAGAAACTTTGTGAATCTTGATTACAGAAACTTTTCAAAAAAAATATTTATCCCTTTGTACAATTCCATTGTATTATAAATGTGCCAAGGTTTGCCTTTAGGATGTTTACAATGCTTGTTGGTTAGTGCGGTGCAGGACAGAAACTTTGGCTGTAGTGCGCGATTTTACATTTTTTACTGGAACGTCAAACGGTTCTGAAACTTTTTGCACTGTCTTTATATACAAATTGTTTATTTTTCCTAATTTTTGCAGAATTTGTGGGGTAACAGAGGTATGGTTAACGTTCAGATTACGACAGACTGTCCTGTTTAAGACAGATTCTGTTTTTGATGCATAGTTTGCTTGTTTTGATGAAACTATCGATTTATATCAGTGGATTAAGCCATGGAAAACTCATATTACAGTAGCTACAATGCAAAAACAAAATATGAATTTGTTTGCAACAATACTAAGAGTAGTGATTTGCTTTATTATACTAACGGATCTTACCGAGTTTTCCGTTGAAGTTTTGTGCGGAAGAAGTGTTCGAAGATCGAGGATGTCTCGATATGAGGACAAGGAGGAGTGGAAAGAGCTCAAGCTTGGGGATGCCCAAGGCACCCCAACTGAATATTCAAGGAGACTCAAGTTTCTAAGCTTGGGGATGCCCCGGAAGGCATCCCATCTTTCTTCATCAAGTATTAGTATGTTTTTGGATTCGCTTCCTTCATGTGATATGTGAAAATCTTGGAGCGTCTTTTGCATTTAGTTTTCGCTTTTCTTTTATGCCCCATGCTGGTATGAGATAGTCCATGGTTGATTTATAGAATGCTCATTGCACTTCACTTATATCCTTTGAGTATGGCTTTATAGAATGCTTCATGTGCTTCGCTTATATCATTTGAAGTTTGGATTGCCTATTTCTCTTCACATAGAAAACCACCATTTGTAGAATGCTCTTTTGCTTCACTTATATTTGTTAGAGCGTGGGCATATCTTTTGTAGAAAGAATTAAACTCTCTTGCTTCACTTATATCTATTTAGAGAGTTGACAGGAACTGGTCATTCACATGCTTAGTCATAAAATCCTACATAAAACTTGTAGCTCACTGAATATGATATGTTTGATTCCTTGCAATAGATTTGCGATATAAAAATGGTGATATTAGAGTCATGCTAGTGGGTTGTTGTGGATTGTAGAAATACTTGTGTTGAGGTTTATGATTCCTGTAGCATGCACGTTGTGACACTCCAAAAATTTTATTTGGTTTTAGCAAAAAAAAAAAAACCTTGCTGGTTTTTTATTTGTGGATTGAGACCTTTTCAAAAAAAAAATCAGTAGAAGCAATCCTCTTTAAAAATCCTTTTCTTTGACTAGGATTTGTTATTTCTGTTTTCTCCTTCAAACTTTGGGTTTGACCTTCTTAAAACTTTTCTCTGTTGGTCCCCTTCTCAAATTTATTTTGGGAGTTCAATTTTTTCCTTTTGAAAAGAAAGTTCTATGAAACTTGGGATCTTCTTCGTTATGAAAACCACCCATGACCTTGTATTTTGCCCATGAGGTAAAACCACTCCAACGTCTTCTCCCCTCCTTGTCAACAACTCAAATTCCCTATCCCAACTCATCAAACAAGTTTTGGATTTTATTTTGGTTATTTCAAACCTCAACTCTTTTCTGACCTTTGATTTGAGCCTGACCCATTTTCAAAGAAAGTACCCCATTGCATTTGAGATTTGACTTCAAACCAACTCTACTGGCTAGTCCTTTGCACCCACAACCCAGAACCATCTTGATCCACTCATCTTCTTTTCAAAATTTTCAACTTACACTCCCTGCAAGTTTGGACCAGATTTGTCAAATTTGGTGAAATTCATATCTACACTTCTCCAAAAATTCCACCAAAAATCAGGCAACCTACTGGAGCAATGAGAAGTCACTCCACCAAAAATCAGCCCAAGGAAAAATCCCTACATGCCTGGATCATTCTGTCGAACACCTTGCATGCACTGTTCGAACACATTCAGAAAAATTCAGTTTTCAGTGTCGATTTCTTCAGTTCAGTTCAGTCACGCGCCCATAGTGCTTTGGCGCGTTGCTCACCGCCTGGCTCGCTTGTCCGATGCCCCGCACGCGCGCTTGGCTGCTTGCTGTCGTCGGTGGCGCTCTGACCCGCCTGTGCCGGCGTGTCTTGCGGCGGCTGAACCGCCGTTACGGCTGGCAGGCAGCAGAACGGCGGCGCAACACCGTTCAGCGCCGCCCAAGCTCGCTGGTGGCTCAGCGTGGCCCTCCCCACGCTAGCGCACGCATGCAGCACAGCCGTCGTGGCGCGGCATGCACAGAGCGTGCTCTCTGCCGCCGATGGACCGGCGCCGTCCCGTTCCGTCGAACTTCACCTCAGCAAGCATAACCCGACGCCGTTGGCTCCTAAACAGGCTCAGTGAACCTCCACGACGGCGCTCAACCCCTTAACTCCCCCGACCGAGCACTGCACCACCGTAATCCTCGCCGGAGAACGCCGTTCTCGGCCACCGCCTCGGAACGCCTATAAAAGGAGATCCCGAGCCCTCCCTCCAGCACGCACCACCCCTACACTCCACCAACGCCCTGCCAGGTCACTGGGAGGACCTCGAGGAGGTCTCCTCCCCCGACTCCGGCCATCCCGTCCGCCTCGGGCTCCAGCTCGATTCACTGCGGTGAGACCGTCTCCGGCGCCCATACTCCGTCAGCTACCTCCTCTAACTACCAGAGGCCTCACCCCCGCCTCAATTCCATGCTTGCAGCCCTCTCCGGCGACCTCCATCCACGCCCGAAATGCCGTCCGCCGGAGCCAGGGCCACCGTCGACACGGTGCACGCCAGCGACCACCTCGACCACCACCCGACGCGGAACAGCACCATGAGCACGGAGGTAACCTCCGATCTCTCTGCCTCGCCGTGGATCGCCGCCGGCGATCGCCGCGGCTCTCTCGCGCCAAAGGCGCCGTTCGTTTTCAAACCTGACGGGTCCCTGGGCAAAAACCTATATAACTTTTTATCAGAAGCATATTTTTGATTGATTCTTTTTCTGTTCTCTTCAAAATTTTGTCTAGTTTTTTATCAGATTTATTTGAAAAATATTTGCAATACTTTTTCTGCACCTCTCGGTATTCACGTTAGCGCGTATGTTTTCTCTATACCGTAGATACCGACGGAGGTGACGGGGCCGCGAACTTCACCGAGCTAGGTTCCGACTACTCCGAACCAGGCAAGCATGTTCGAACTTTTGATATGATGAATGTCTTGGCATGTTTGCATGTAGATAGTTTCATGGCATGTGTGAAGCATACCGATGAACCGTTCATTATGCATTGTTGAGGCAAGTAAGCCCGATGATTTCACACGTCGTTGGACGTAAGTATGCAAGGCCATGTGTTGGCATGAAGATGGGTAAGATGGCAGTGTTGTAGCATGCCAGTCTTAGGCCATGCAAGTTATCTTCAGTACCAACCCATATCGGTTGGGTTCAAATCCGACGCCTAGAGGAGTCCCAGTCAGTCTCGTGCAACCCTGGAGTTGGTCACTGTATTATATCCGCTTCCGCTACCCTAATAAATTCATCGAGCCTCACCTCGACGCTCGATGGGATGTTAGTTTGAGAATCCCATATCCACTCCCCACTGTGTTACTCCACCTCTACCATATTTGCGAGTCAGTAGTATGCCACCACTCCCTTGTGTCATTAATCGCCTTTATGTATAATTATTGGCACGCTTGTAATAAATTGTTGAGCATCGTCAGCTCAACCCTGTAACATATTTATCCTGCTGGCTTATTGTATCAAAGTTTGTCTGCCAGTGAGGAGGCTTTATCTCAAACTGGAATCTAAAGATTGGTTTCTCAATAAATATTTTTATTGGAAAACCGGTCATGACAAGCTTGGTACCAGAGCCAGGCTGACTGTAGGAAGCCACTAGGTGCGATCGCTAATCGGTTATTAGCATGATAGAGCTATTTCATGTTTTTGCAATAGTAGTCATTTTTCTGACAGTCAGCATATATTTATGATCTGACCATTCAGGATTTTTGCCTACTTTTGTAGATGGTCGACTGGAGCTGCGAGTCTCAGACGTTCGCCAACGTGCCCGATGGGTTCGTCAAGCTTCTCTCCTTCGTCGTTCAGGTCGCGATGGGGCCGTCTGTGCACCGAGTCGTCACTCTCTGTCAGCACAGAGTCAATGACAGTCTGACTATGCACCAGGCCGCGGTGCAGTTCAAGGGAGGGCGTGGTGAGCTACGCTGCTTCCGGTTCTTGGGGAGAGCCATGCCTACGGAGAAGCATGCCATCCAGATGGCAGCCCGCGAGGCGATAGCTCGTCTCAGGGATGCCCTTCCCGCGATGAAGGCTCGTCGCTACCGCTATCTTCCATGCCATGTGCCCTACTCCTCTCACTACGCATTCTCCTGCCCCAGAGGAGAACGAGACGAAGCTTTTGAGATGCTTATTGAGTATCTCCGGGCCTTGGAGGCAGCCTTCGACAACTTGGTGGATGACTTTGTGGCCGCCCGCATGGAGTCAGTCCACGGTTGTGCCGCCAACAGGAGGGAGCTCCTGCCCACCGCACCGCCACTGACTTTTGTCTCGTCCTCTGCATCCCATGCTCCTGCTCGTCGCCTGCCTACCACCGAGGAGTTCAACCAGGTCATTGCGCCCACTCCAGCGCGCACTGCACCGCCACTCGCACCGACTCCAATCCGTGTCATTCCGCCCCTGGCACCCGCTCCATCTACTCGGCGCAGCACTACTCGTTTGGAGCCTATTAGCGAGGAAGAAGTCGAGTCCGCGGCTTCGCTATGCCTCACCCTTGGAAGGGCCAAGGACATCATCAACATCTCCGACTGAGTACGCTTAGCCGCCATGCGTTGCATCGCCATGTAAGATGTTGTGAGAAGTAGCTTGTTTGCGCATCATGTAGGATCTGGAGAAGTGCACTGGCCTAAATAACATGTCAGGGTTATGTACGCATATCCTGAGTGATGTATTGTATAATTATCGCCGCGTGTAAGATACGTAATGACGCAGTCCTTCTCTATGCGCAAATCGATTTGTTTTCCCTTGAGTGATCTTGGCTTTAAAAAATTTATTTGTCAACCTTGTGCATTATGGGTTTTATCTTTGCAACCCTTCAATTTTTTCTTATGGGTTTTACAAATACATCCCCAGAGTGAAAAATGTCTCGTCCTTGGACTCGCTCCATGCCAGCTCCACCAGAGGAAAATTATGGCAATCAACCGGGCAACAATTTTGCACAAGGGCAGACAAGTCAACAGGACAGTGAAACGGCACTTTCCCAAATGTGCCGCCTTTATGAACAGAGTCAGCAACAACATCGGGAAATGATGAACCAAGTCATTAACATGGGAAATCACCATGGGCAGTATCCGCAGCATTCCAAGTTATCTGAGCTACAGAAGACACGTCCCTCAACATTTTCTCATACTGACAAGACACTTGAGGCCGAAGACTGGCTTCGCGATATGGAGAGAAAGTTAATTATTGCAAAATGCTCAGACCCAGAAAAGGTACTGTACGCACCGCATTATCTCACGGGAGCAGCCGCATCCTGGTGGGAGAATTTTCTGCACATGCATCCCAACGAAAATGATATAACCTGGGATGATTTCAAAGAAGGTTTCCGTGGCGCGCATATTCCTAAGAGTATTATGAAAATCAAGAAAAGAGAGTTCGATGACCTCAAGAAAAGGAACATGACAGTGTCAGATTACAACGGCCAATTTACTCTGTTATCCCGCTACGCCAACAAAGAGCGTATGACTGAAAGCAAGAAAATGGAGAAGTTCCTTGACGGCCTAGCGCCCGCGCTTAAATGCCAACTGGTCATACACACTTTCCCAGATTTTAAGACGCTGGTGGATAAAGCCATTACTCTGGAAAATGAAAGACGCAGTTTGGAAGATATCCGCAAGCGAAAAAGGGACCAGACTAACCATGCTCGCAATCACCGAAGTAAGACCGATTTTCAGAAGGGTGGGACGCACAAATCATCATCCAACGTCTCACGCCCAACAAAGAATTTTCATGCTAGGGACAAGGAGTTCACATATCGCCCAGGTGTTACTTGTTACGCCTGTGGAGAAGAAGGACACTATGCCAAGCAGTGTCCCAAGCCAAGAAGCTCAGCACCAAAGCCGAACAACGGCAACAATAATTCAGCACCCAAGCGAAACAACTTCAATCGCAACAATAACCACAGGAAAGGTCATCTGAACCAGGTGACCAAAGAGGAGGCACAAAATGCTCCGGATATCGTACTCGGTACGTGCCCTGTCAACACAATACCTGCAATGGTTTTGTTTGATTGTGGAGCTTCTCACTCTTTTATTTCGAAAAGTTTTGCTTTGCAAAATAATTTTTCGATGCTTCCTTTGGAGAAATCCATGATCATCAAGTCCCCTGGGATTCAGCAAGTCACTAGAATTACTGTCAGGATGTGATTATTGAGTTCAAAGGATTGAAGTTTCACGCCAATCTCATTGTGTTGGAAAATAAGGGACTGGATGTCATCCTAGGGATGGACTGGTTAACCACCAACAAAGGTTTCATTGATTGTTTCAATCAGACCGTGATTCTCACACACCACCATGGTAAGACAATAAGAGTATCCGCCAAAGAAAGGGAAATGCCCAGAAAACCAAGACTGAACAAGGTGGACATTTCCGAATTAAACAAGGTCCCAGTAGTATGTGAATTTCCAGACGTATTTCCCGAAGAGCTACCAGGCATGCCACCAGACCGAGAGATAGAATTCAGCATTGAGCTAGCACCAGGGACCACCCCCATATACAAGAAACCATACAGAATGGCACCATCCGAGTTAGTTGAACTGAAGAAACAAATAAAGGAATTGCTTGACAAAGGATACATTCGAGCTAGTTCCTCACCATGGGGATCACCAATTTTGTTTGCCAAAAAGAAAGATGGAACACTGCGATTGTGTATTGAGTACCGAGCACTCAACATGGTCACGATCAAGAACAAATACCCGATGCCAAGAATAAATGATTTATTCGATCAACTCGCTAAGGCCAAGGTATTCTCAAAAATTGACCTAAGGTCAGGATACCATCAATTAAAGGTACGGACAAAAGATATCCCCAAGACAACCTTCACCTCCAGATATGGACTGTATGAGTTCACAGTAATGCCTTTTGGATTAACAAATGCCCCTGCATATTTTGTTCACCTCATGAACAAAGTATTTATGAAGTTTATGGACAACTTCGTTGTGGTATTCATCGACGATATTTTAGTATACTCCAAAACACCAGAAGAACACGCTGAACATCTCAGAATTGTACTAGGAGAACTCAGGAAACACCAATTGTACGCCAAGTTCAGCAAGTGTGAATTTTGGTTAAGGCAAGTAGGCTTTCTAGGCCACGTGCTAACCCAAGACGGGATCGCCGTGGACCCAGAGAAAGTCAAGGCCGTACTTGGCTGGAAGTCACCAGCCAGCGTAACGGACATACGGAGTTTCTTGGGAATGGCAGGATATTACCGCAGATTTATTGAAGGATTCTCCACCATAGCCAAGCCAATGACGCAGTTGCTCAAGAAATATAAGAAGTTTGAATGGACAGAAGCCTGTGAGAAAAGTTTCCAAGAGCTAAAACGGAAATTAACAACAGCACCAGTATTGATTGTGCCAGACATACGCAAGAATTTTGAAGTATATTGTGACGCGTCCAGAAAGGGACTCGGATGCGTATTAATGCAAGAAGGCAAGGTTGTCGCAGACGCTTCGAGGCAACTTCGCAAGCATGAGGAAAACTATCCCACTCATGACTTAGAAATGGCAGCAGTTATTCATGCACTCAAGGAATGGAGGCATTTCCTACTTGGAAATCGATGTGAAATATATACGGACCATAAAAGTCTCAAATATATTTTCACACAGCCAGAGCTGAATTTAAGGCAACAACGCTGGTTGGAGCTAGTAAAGGATTATGATGTCGGAATCCACTATCATCCTGGAAAAGCAAATGTAGTAGCCGATGCTCTTAGTCGGAACCCCAGCGCCGACAACAACAGTCTGCCCAACTTAAGACCCGAATTCCAACGGGAATTTGCCAGACTCAACTTGTTGATGGTAGCAGAAGGCACCATAACAAACTTGGAGATACAACCCAACCTTGTGAAAAGAATCAAAGAAGCCCAGCCGGGTCACCCCAGCATTGAAGGCATCAAAAGAAAGGTGAGTATGGGCAAGACCTCGGAATTCATCATAGACGAAGAAGGGACACTATGGTACGGAAACAGACTCTGCGTGCCAGACATAGAAGACCTCAAACGGCAAATTCTAGCTGAAGCCCACACCGCTCCATATTCGATCCATCCTGGAGGAACCAAGATGTATAAGGATATCCAGGAAGGATTTTGGTGGCACGGTATGAAGAAGGACATAGCCACCTTCATTGCATGCTGCGACTCTTGTCAACGTATAAAGGCTGAACATCAGAGACCAGCCGGACTACTGCAACCAAATAAAATACCTGAGTGGAAATGGGATGAAATAGGGATGGATTTGATTGTCGGACTACCTCGATCACGACAAGGGAATGATGCCATATGGGTTATCACCGACAGGTTGACTAAGGTGGCACATTTCATTCCAGTAAAGACGACCCACACCACTCAGAAGCTTGCCAAGATATATCTCTCTCGCATAGTTTGTCTGCACGGTGTCCCGAAGACTATAATATCTGACAGAGGAACACAGTTCGTCTCGAGATTCTGGGAGCAGTTACAACAGGCTCTAGGAACTCAACTAGCCTTCAGTACGGCATACCACCCCCAGACAGATGGACAAACAGAACGGGTAAACCAGATTTTAGAGGACATGCTGAGAGCATGTGTCCTCACCTATGGAACCAGTTGGGAAGACAGCCTGCCATATGCCGAGTTCGCGTACAACAACAGTCATCAGGCCAGCCTGCAAATGGCACCATTTGAGGCCTTGTATGGACGAAGATGTCGTACCCCGTTAAATTGGTCAGAGACCGGAGACAGCCGTATCTTCGGCCCAGACATGCTCAAGGAAGCCGAGGAAAAGGTCCAGCTAATCAGAGATCGACTCAAGACTGCCCAAAGCCGACAAAAAAGTTACTACGATCAGAAACATCGTGGGGTCAGCTTCGAACCCGGAGAATTCGTGTATCTACGAGTATCCCCTATGAGAGGACTACAACGATTCAAGATCAAAGGGAAACTAGCACCAAGGTTCATCGGGCCATTCGGTATATTGGCACGGAGAGGCACTATAGCCTACCAGCTAGACCTACCTAAGGAACTATCAGATATCCACAACGTATTCCACGTTTCACAATTAAGGAAATACGTGAGCAACCCAGAGAAACAGGTGCCCCATGAGAACCTCGATGTGCAACCAGACCTCACCTATCGGGAACGTCCAGTAAAGATATTAGAGGAGACTGAAAGGAGGACCCGGCAGAAAACCGTCAAATTTTTCGAAGTTCAGTGGAGTAATCACACCGAAAGTGAAACAACGTGGGAAGGAGAGGACTTTCTTCGAACAGAGCATCCGCACTTATTTAAGGATCAACTGAAATCTCGGGGACGAGATTTTTCCTAAGGGGGTAGGTGTTGTGACACTCCAAAAATTTTATTTAGTTTTAGCAACAAAAAAAAACCTTGCTGGTTTTTCATTTGTGGATTGAGACCTTTTCAAAAAAAAAATTCAGTAGAAGCAATCCTCTTTAAAAATCCTTTTCTTTGACTAGGATTTGTTATTTCTGTTTTCTCCTTCAAACTTTGGGTTTGACCTTCTTAAAACTTTTCTCTGTTGGTCCCCTTCTCAAATTTATTTTGGGAGTTCAATTTTTTCCTTTTGAAAAGAAAGTTCTATGAAACTTGGGATCTTCTTCCTTATGAAAACCACCCATGACCTTGTCTTTTGCCCATGAGGTAAAACCACTCCAACATCTTCTCCCCTCCATGTCAACAACTCAAATTCCCTATCCCAACTCATCCAAACAAGTTTTGGATTTTATTTTGGTTATTTCAAACCTCAACTCTTTTCTGACCTTTGATTTGAGCCTGGCCCATTTTCAAAGCAAGTACCCCATTGCATTTGAGATTTGACTTCAAACCAACTCTACTGGCTAGTCCTTTGCACCCACAACCCAGAACCATCTTGATCCACTCATCTTCTTTTCAAAATTTTCAACTTACACTCCGTGCAAGTTTGGACCAGATTTGTCAAATTTGGTGAAATGCATATCTACACTTCTCCAAAAATTCCACCAAAAATCAGGCAACCTACTGGAGCAATGAGAAGTCACTCCACCAAAAATCAGCCCAAGGAAAAATCCCTTCATGCCTGGATCATTCTGTCGAACACCTTGCATGCACTGTTCGAACACATTCAGAAAAATTCAGTTTTCAGTGTCGATTTCTTCAGTTCAGTTCAGTCACGCACCCACAGTGCTTTGGCGCGTTGCTCACCGCCTGGCTCGCTTGTCCGATGCCCCGCACGCGCGCTTGGCTGCTAACTGTCGTCGGTGGCGCTCTGACCCGCCTATGCCGGCGTGTCTTGCGGCGGCTGAACCGCCGTTACGGCTGGCAGGCAGCAGAACGGCGGCGCAACGCCGTTCAGCGCCGCCCAAGCTCGCTGGTGGCTCCGCATGGCCCTCCCCACGCCAGCGCACGCATGTAGCACAGCCGTCGTGGCGCGGCACGCACAGAGCGTGCTCTCTGCCGCCGATGGACCCGCGCCGTCCCGTTCCGTCTAACTTCACCTCAGCAAGCATAACCCGACGCCGTTGGCTCCTAAACAGGCTCAGTAAACCTCCACGACGGCGCTCAACCCCTTAACTCCCCCGACCGAGCACTGCACCGCCATAATCCTCGCCGGAGAACGCCGTTCTCGGCCGCCGCCTCGGAACGCCTATAAAAGGAGACCCCGAGCCCTCCCTCGAGCACGCACCACCCCTACACTCCACCAACACCCTGCCAGGTCACTGGCAGGACCTCGAGGAGGTCTCCTCCCCCGACTCCGGCCACCCCGTCCGCCTCGGTCTCCAGCTCGATTCACTGCGGTGAGACCGTCTCCGGCGCCCATACTCCGTCAGCTACCTCCTCTAACTACCAGAGGCCTGCCCCCCGCCTCAATTCCATGCTTGCAGCCCTCTCCGGCGACCTCCATCCACGCCCGAAACGCCGTCCGCCGGAGCCAGGGCCACCATCGACACGGTGCACGCCAGCGACCACCTCGACCACCACCCGACGCGGAACAGCACCGTGAGCACGGAGGTAACCTCCGATCTCTCTGCCTCGCCGTGGATCGCCGCCGGCGATCGCCGCGGCTCTCTGGCGCCAAAGGCGCCGTTCATTTTCAAACCTGACGGGTGGGACCGCCCCGTCAGATTCTTCTCTTTATTCGAATCGTTCTGAAAACGCATTTGGGCAAAATACGTCTTCTCCTCTGAGCCGGCGTATTCGAGTCTGAAACGTTTTCTGCTTTTATAAATAAAACCCTGAGAAGTTTCTGCTTCATTGCAGATGGGTCCCTGGGCAAAAACCTTTATAACTTTTTATCAGAAGCATATTTTTGATTGATTCTTTTTCTGTTCTCTTCAAAATTTTATCTAGTTTTTTATCAGATTTATTTGAAAAATATTTGCAATACTTTTTCTGCACCTCTCGGTATTCATGTTAGCGCGTATGTTTTCTCTATACCGTAGATACCGACGGAGGTGACGGGGCCGCGAACTTCACCGAGCTAGGTTCCGACTACTCCGAACCAGGCAAGCATGTTCGAACTTTTGATATGATGAATGTCTTGGCATGTTTGCATGTAGATAGTTTCATGGCATGTGTGAAGCATACCGATGAACCGTTCATTATGCATTGTTGAGGCAAGTAAGCCCGATGATTTCACACGTCGTTGGACGTAAGTATGCAAGGCCATGTGTTGGCATGAAGATGGGTAAGATGGCAGTGTTGTAGCATGCCAGTCTTAGGCCATGCAAGTTATCTTCAGTACCAACCCATATCGGTTGGGTTCAAATCCTTTTCCTTTCCCTGTACTACCACATGTTTCCCGAAAGGGATATGGTTTAGTAAGACGCAAACCGCTTTCTGGGTACACACCAAAAAGGAGAGGCCGGGATGATGGTTCCATGGCCCTGGATTAAAGCCAGGCATCCGGTCAGGGGGCATGGGTGTTTCCGGTTGGGACCGAGAGGGGGGCACCCCTTAGAGCGCGCGTATATAAATTTGATCCCATGCTATTCGAGATTGTGATCTCCCCGTCTCAATAGTTTTTCTTGGATGATGTTGAGGGTGATTCCTGGCATCGAAGAGTTGGATGGGTGTGTACTGGTTAGCTGTGTTTCCTTCTGAAATACCGTAACGGAAGTAGTCCTGGTGACTACGGAAATCCGTCGACTGTGGGAAATTTTTGTACAAACTCTGCAGAGCTCTGTATCCTTAAATCATCTTATCTATATCCAAGTTCCCTGCTAACAGTCATGTGCCAGTTTGGTGACAGATTACCCGGTGGGACACATGGGCACTAAGACCGGCTAAATGTTTATCCTTGTGGATGGACTAACCCGTTTAATTCTATGAGTTGAATATATTTATGATTAATATATTATTTCCTTATCAGTCAAAAGCCCTTTATGTGGTGTCGCTCAGA
Source organism: Aegilops umbellulata (assembly GCA_032464435.1). Classification (NCBI taxonomy): domain Eukaryota; kingdom Viridiplantae; phylum Streptophyta; class Magnoliopsida; order Poales; family Poaceae; genus Aegilops; species Aegilops umbellulata. The sequence goes on along the minus strand of CP136059.1, from coordinate 354,618,527 downwards.
CGCCCGACTGTGGCATTTCTTTTTTAAAGCCCTTTATGTGGTGTCGCTCAGACGCCCGACTGTGGCATTTCTTTTTTAAAGCCCTTTATGTGGTGTCGCTCAGACGCCCGACTGTGGCATTTCTTTTTAAAGCCCTTTCTGTGGTGTCGCTCAGACGCCCGACTGTGGCATTTCTTTTTAAAGCCCTTTATGTGGTGTCGCTCAAACGCCCGACTGTGGCATTTCTTTTTAAAGCCCTTTATGTGGTGTCGCTCAGACGCCCGACTATGGCATTATTATTCCGCATTTTCCGCTCGAGGAGTCTTTCGGACACTCGTTTGGCACCAGTACTAATTATCCCGCATTTTCCGCTCGAGGAGTCTTTCAGACACTCGTTTGGCACCAGTATTATTATCCCGCATTTTCCTCTCGAGGAGTCTTTCAGACACTCGTTTGGCACCAGTATTATTATCCCGCATTTTCCGCTCGAGGAGTCTTTCAGACACTCGTTTGGCACCAGTATCTATTATTTCGCATTTTCCGCTCGAGGAGTCATTCAGACCCTCGCTTGGCACCCAGTATTATTACCTCTATGTCTGATCGTACTGGTTAACTTATTCATGTATTTCATGTTAGCATTTGTTATATCTTACGTCCGAACTGTCTTGCGAGTACTTTCAAAGTACTCACTGGCTTGTTGATTTGGCCAGATGCTGAAGAAGGTGATCTCATGGATGAAGAGTTCGATAGCGAATCCGACGCCTAGAGGAGTCCCAGTCAGTCTCGTGCAACCCTGGAGTTGGTCACTGTATTATATCCGCTTCTGCTACCCTAATAAATTCATCGAGCCTCACCTCGACGCTCGATGGGATGTTAGTTTGAGAATCCCATATCCACTCCCCACTGTGTTACTCCACCTCTACCATATTTGCGAGTCAGTAGTATGCCACCACTCCCTTGTGTCATTAATCGCCTTTATGTATAATTATTGGCACGCTTGTAATAAATTGTTGAGCATCGTCAGCTCAACCCTGTAACATATTTATCCTGTTGGCTTATTGTATCAAAGTTTGTCTGCCAGTGAGGAGGCTTTATCTCAAACTGGAATCTAAAGATTGGTTTCTCAATAAATATTTTTATTGGAAAACCGGTCGTGACACACGTATGGTGAACCGTTATGTAACGAAGTTGGATCATGAGGTATTTATTGATTGTCTTCCTTATGAGTGGAGGTCGGGGACGAGCGATGGTATTTTCCTACCAATCTATCCCCCTAGGAGCATGCGCGTAGTACTTTGCTTCAATGACTAATAGATCTTTGCAATAAGTATGTGAGTTCTTTATGACTAATGTTGAGTTCATGGATTATACGCACTCTCACCCTTCCATCATTGCTAGCCTCTTCGGTACCGTGCATTGCCCTTTCTCACCTAGAGAGTTGGTGCAAACTTCGCCGGTGCATCCAAACCCCGTGATACGATACACTCTATCACACATAAGCCTCATTATATCTTCCTCAAAACAGCCACCATACCTACCTATCATGGCATTTCCATAGCCATTCCGAGATATATTGCCATGCAACTTCCATCATCATCATATACATGACTTGAGCATTTATTGTCATATTGCTTTGCATGATCGTAAGATAGCCAGCATGATGTTTTCATCGCTTGTCCGCTTTTTGATGTCATTGCTACGCTAGATCATGGGACATCCCGGTACACCGCCGGAGGAATTCATATAGAGTCATATCTTTGTTCTAGTATTGAGTTGTAAGTAAATAAAAGTGTGATGATCATCATTATTAGAGCATTGCCCCAAGAAAAAAAAAGGCCAAAGAAGCCTAAATAAAAAAAGGGGGCCAAAGAAGCCTGCCAAAAAAGGGAGGGGGGAAATGTTACTATCCTTTTACCACACTTGTGCTTCAGAGTAGCAACATGTTCTTCATATAGAGAGTCTCTTGAGTTATCACTTTCATATACTAGTGGGAATTTTCATTATAGAACTCGGCTTGTATATTCCGATGATGGGCTTCCTCAAATGCCCGAGGTCTTCATGAGCAAGCAAGTTGGATGCACCCCCATTTAGTTTTCAGTTTGAGCTTTCATATACTTATAGCTCTTAGTGCATCTGTTGCATGGCAATCCCTACTCCTCACATTGACATCAATTGATGGGCATCTCCATAGCCCGTTGATTAGCCGCGTCGATGTGAGACTTTCTCCTTTTTGTCTTCTCCACACAACCCCCATTATCATATTCTATTCCACCCATAGTGCTATGTCCATGGCTCACGCTCATGTATTGCGTGAAAGTTGAAAAGGTTTGAGAATGTCAAAAGTATGAAACAATTGATTGGCTTGTTATCGGGGTTGTGCATGATGTGAATATTTTGTGTGGTGAAGATGGAGCATAGCCAGACTATATGATTTTGTAGGGATAACTTTTTTTGGCCATGTTGTTTTCAAAAGACATGATTGCTTTATTAGTATGCTTGAAGTATTATTGTCTTAATGTCAAATGATAGACTATTGCTTTGAATCACTCATATCTTAATATTCATTCCATGATTAGATTACACTAGTCGTCAACCCGTGCACCTGCACGGGCTAGCAGTTTGAAGACCACTAAGTTTTATTTGATGTTTGCGAAAATGTGATAATACAACTTTTGAAATGTTGGCACTAAAAAGTTTAATTGGTTCATCGAAGGATAATAAAGAATCATATGCATTCACAAAATTGTTTCATGATGCTATATTCTCGTGAAAATTGTTTTATCTGTTAGATCACTCACTCTAATTAGAATATTGTTATCCGATGTAACTGAGTATCTTCTCACTACTATGTATAGTGATGCATTTCTCTTTTTTGTGATGTATTTATTTTGTATTTTTATTGGACATGTACAGATGCGCGCAGACCTAGAGCATATTTCAGTCATATCTAACTATGACATTGCTAAGTTTTGGCCAACTGATCCTTGTATAGAAATGTGTCAAGCCTAACAAAAGCCAGGACATAATTATGAAAAAATAGCAAAATATTGATTATATGCTAGATGTAAATGTATACACATTGAAGCGTAGAAAATCTCAACTACATGTGGTGTAAATCAAATACATACCTCACAGTTTGTGCCCTTCATTAAATTGAATCTATGTACTTCATTTTACTTCCAACATTATTATGTATATGAAATCTAAGACATGGGTAATGTTGTATACATATGCATGTGATTGGACCATTAGATAATCTACATAGATAGGTGTATTGTATATTTTATCCAATGTAATACTTTTTTTGGGGTACTTGAGATTTGAAGGTATTTTCATACAACAACATGATATACTGAGAAGGTATTCTATCATTAGTAACAAATCATTGCTAAGCGATCAATGGCAATGTGATGAATATGATAGGCCAGATATAAGGGCAAAAACTGCTATGTGCATGAATATGATGAATAAGTAGATACATGCATATTTGTCAGGCATCAATGGGAATCATGTGGTGAATTATGGTATTGAGATGACCCATGTGAGATATAATGCAAACAAACCGACCATGTAAACGACCATTAGTCCATCGCCAACTTGTATTTCTGTCTGTTCCTACCATCAAACATCTTCCAGTAGAAACGATTGTTTGGAAACTGGTGTTGTAGACGCACGACACCGACAACGATCATTGATATATCTTGATCAGGGGCATCAAGCACCTCTTAACATCCAACCTATAAAATTCCTGGGACCATGGGACGTCGTCAGCTGGTCACTACGTCTGAGCCTTTTAAACTTCTGCTTTATTTTGTAAGATGAATCTTCTGTCTAAACCAACAATTCTACATCTGAAGCATCTACAATGGAATATGTACAAAAATAAATTCTGTGTGCGATAAGCTAAAAGTAGCATTAAATTTGCACAAAAATTACATGTGAATACGCCATAAACCAAGCAGTGTATGAAAAATATTTATAGATATTTAAATTGGGATAATAGTTTTTATAATATGAGTGGGCAGTTGGTTGCAATATGATGTACAGTCTAGCATGATAAATTACTTGTTTATAAGGTTTTTCTGCAAAAAATATTTTTTGTATAATGTGACATACCAAACTGCACAACATGCGGGGAAGAAAAGGTCAACCTTTGTTTGGCAAAATAGTTAAGTAAAGATATTTTTCGATAAAGTTTAGTAAAGATATGCTGGTGTAGAATACTTGTGTTTTTTATTGGTCGCACTTCATGTTACAATTCCTAATAGGGTTCATCTATATGTTTTTTCTTGGTGAACAAATCCAAGACGTCGCATGTGCACATGCTGTTAAAAACAAACAGACCAATCTCCTGATGGAAACGCACGTACGTACGTAGGCAGCCTGCATTTGCATGACGGATACATGGTGGCTTATATCAATATTACTAATTCACTTTCATCTATATGCTGCTAAATTAATGATACACAGGATTTAGGATACCTGTAGGCCGAGATGATGCGGCCAGCTTGCCATATTACAGGATCGTGAGCGTGTGCTGCCTCTGTCGTTGCTGCTGAGGAAGCTAACGTCTGATGTGAGATCGGAAGAGGAGGTGGAGGATGAGTGCAGTTACATCGTTAGATGAACCACAACCTAGCAATATCTACAAAAACGACATCCTTGCTAATCTGAGGACACCCACGCTGACCATGGTAGCCGCTGGAAGGATCATAAAATTAATATTAAGCTTGCCGATCTATTAGCTCTTTCGGTCGGTTGCTGCTTACCGTTCTTTTATTTTCTGTTTTCTTGATCCTCCCCGAGTCCAGCAACACATGCACTGCTGCCTTGTTTCTCGCGGCCCGGCCGGGTACAGCGCGACCAACGCACATACTCCTGTTCACCTCAAGGGATGCAGCCTTGGCAAGAATTTCAGCGGATGAGAAAGAAGAACCATATCAGCTCCAGAGCCCTGATGGGCAAGCACGGTCTCTCTTTTTTAGATGGGAAAGACTGCAATACAAAACCTTGTTTCTGTGATGACTGGTGAGGGATGCTCCTCGTTTGTGCGGCACCTGGTAGAAGGGTTGGAAAACACACTTGATGTGAAGAGATTGAAAATCCGTGCCACGGGCAACAGGTAAGACAGTAGGGTTTAAGTGGAGGAGAAGAAAACACTGGCTTTTTTTAATCCATAGATTTTTTTGGTATGTAATCTGGTTGGAGAGGGCGTACCTGCCATCAACATGGTCGTGGATTTTTGTTTTGTTTTGAGAAAACTGGAATATTTTTCTCCACCTTGATTGTGGATTATTTTTTTCCTTTTTTTTTGATAATTACCTTGTTTATCTATATATCATGGAGGCTTCTTGCGTGGGGGTTTATAATATTTCACTACTCGTGGACATCATGAGCTCATATTTTTTTTCCACCGCCGGTGGACGTGTTAGATCTTTTTTTAAAGTACGTGACAGATCCCTTTTTACAGGACTCTGGAGTTTTCATCCGTGGAGGCTCCAATTTTTCTACTACTGGTGCACGTGACAGATCCTTTTCATGGGTGGAGGCTTCTATTTTTTTCTACTACTGGTGTACGTGACAGATCCTTTTATCCTGGACCATCTTTGTTACGTAACTTTCCATTTATCCTGGCCGTAAATTTTCTAATCCAACGCTAGAATTAATATTGATGATGTGGGTTAATTAAACGACTTGAAAGGTGCCTCCAATTAGTAAATATAAGATATAAGATAAGATGATCAAGATTATGCTAGGTAGCATTCCACATCAAAAATTATCTTTTTTATCATTTACCTACTCGAGGACGAGCAGGAATTAAGCTTGGGGATGCTGATACGTCTCCCTTGTATCTATAATTTTTTTATTGTTCCATGCCAATATTATACAACTTTCATATACTTTTGGCAACTTTTTATACTATTTTTGGGACTAACATATTGATCTAGTGCCCAGTGTCAGTTCCTGTTTGTTGCATGTTTTTTGTTTCACTAAAAATCCATATCAAACGGAGTCCAAACGGGATAAAAACTGACGGAGATTTTTTTTGAATATATGTGATTTTGGGGAAGAGAATCAACGCGATATGATGCCCGAGGGGGCCACGAGGCAGGGGGCGCGCCCCAAGGGGTCAGGCACGCCGTGGGCCCTCGTGGCCACCCCGTAATTCAGCCCAATTGGAGTTACAGATCTCTAGTTGTAAAAGAAACAGTGAAAGCCAGATCTGGGAGCGCAAAAACAGAGAGAGACAGATCCAATCTTGGAGGGGCGAGCGCCATGGAGACCATGGACCAGAGGGGAAACCCTTCTCCCATCTAGGGAGAAGGTCAAGGAAGAAGAAGAAGAAGGAGGAGGGGGGCTCTCTCCACCTCGCTTCAGGTGGCACCGGAGTGCCGCCGGGGCCATCATCGTCACCGCAATCTACACCAACAACTTCACCGTCGTCATCACCAACTCTTCCCCCCTCTATGCGGAGGTGTAACCCCTCTTTTACCTGCTGTAATCTCTACTTAAACATGGTGCTCAACGCTATATATTATTTCCCAATGATGTATGGCTATCCTATGATGTTTGAGTAGATCCGTTTTGTCCTATGGGTTAATTGATGATCGTGATTGGTTTGAGTTGCATGTTTTTATTATTGGTGATGTCCTATGGTGCTCTCCGTGTCGCGCAAGCGTGAGGGATTCCCGCTGTAGGGTGTTGCAATATGTTCATGATTCTCTTATAGTGGGTTGCCTGAGTGACAGAAGCATAAACCCAAGTAATGGGGTTGTTGCGTATGGGATAAAGGGGACTTGATGCTTTAATGCTATGGTTGGGTTTTACCTTAATGATCTTTAGTAGTTGCGGATACTTGCTAGAGTTCCAATCATAAGTGCATATGATCCAAGAAGAGAAAGTATGTTAGCTTATGCCTCTCCCTCAAATAAAATTGCAATAATGTTTACCGGTCTAGTTATCGATTGCCTGGGGACAAATAACTTTCTTGTGTGACAACAAGCTCTCTACTAAAACTAATTTAGTTGTGTCTTTATGTAAACAGCCCCTACCTTTTATTTACGCTCTCTTTATATTCTTACAAACCTATCCAAAAACACCTAAAAAGCACTTCTAGTTTCATACTTGTTCTAGGTAAAGTGAACGTTAAGCGTGCGTAGAGTTGTATCGGTGGTCGATAGAACTTGAGGGAATATTTGTTCTACCTTTAGCTCCTCGTTGGGTTCGACACTCTTACTTATCGAAAGAGGCTACAATTGATCCCCTATACTTGTGGGTTATCACATGGCCACATTATCAAGGGCGTCCATTTCTCCTTCACTCATGGAGTCGTATGTACCGTCGTCGTTGAGAATCATGGTGCCTTGATGGTACACTCGAAGGACTTATGGCCTCGTCCGCCGCATGTGAAACATTTGATGGAACTTGTCTTGATGGTCTCATCCGGTGGAGTTGTAAATGATGAAGCTCTTGGCTTGACGTTGCTTGTAGTAGGAGGACGACTTGAAGTTTTTGAAGTCTTGTAACTTGACTTGTCGCCGTAAGTTGTAGAAGGCTTGGTTGAGGTAGAAGGTGTTGGAGTCATTGAAGCTTGGTTGTTGTAGCTGTATGTCTTGGAAGAGTACTTGGAATACTTGAAGTCATCTTGCACTTGTCGCTCTGCCTTGGTGGCATGGTGCACTAGATCGATGAGGTTTGAGTATGGTTGGAAGTCGGCGATCATCTTGATAGGATGATTGAGCCCATTCAAGACCATAGTTTGCTCATCATCTTCCGTGACATTAGCTCATATCATGGAAATCTCCATTTCTTTGTAATACTCTTCAACGCTCTTTGTTCCTTGCTTGAGGAGTTGTAGTTGCTTGAAGAGGTTGTGATTATAGTATGTTGGCACGAAGCGCTCTCTCATGACATCCTTCATGTGATCCATGTGATGATTGGTGGTTCACTCTTGCTTCTCGACGCTCGATGACTTGCTCCCACCAAATGAGGACATAGTCTTGGAACTCAAGGGATGCCATGGCGATCTTCATCTCTTCCTCATAGTTGTGCAACCAAAGATCTTGTCAACCTTCAATGCCCATGAAAGGTACTCTTCGAGATCATTGCTTCCGGAAAAACTTGGGCATCATGAACTTGAGTTTTGTGTAGCGTTGCTTTTCATTGTGTTGGGGTCGAGTGTGATGACGTCCTTGACATGGAGGGTTGTCGCCCTTTAATTGCTCTTGGCGTGGAGGATCTCCATTGTCTTCTTGCTCTTGGCGAACCTGTGCTTCTTGTCGAGCTTGTGGTTCAAGAGGAGCTTGCTGTTCTTGTCGAGCTTGTGGAGGAGCTTGAGGAACTTGACGATGCACTCGTGCTTGATATCTTTGTTCTTGAACTTCATCGTGAAGTGCTTCTTCTTCTTGACATGTATGGCAGTTCCAGTTGGCAATGGCACGATTCGTATGTCGGAGGGCACGTAGCGCCTCAAGTGCTTGAGCTTCACATCGTTCTTGTTGTTGAAGTAGCGCGATGGCGTCCTGCTCATCTTGAAGTTGGCGTTGCCCTTCTTGCATTAGCTCTTGTTGGTGTCGTTGTTCTTGTTCTTCCTCTTGTTGGCATTGATGTTGTCGTTCTTGTGCTTGCGCGAGTGTATCTTGATTTTGACGATCACGATATTCTTGTTCGTCAAGTTGCTCTTGTGGACCATTGCCGTGTAGAGGATTGCGGCTTGCGTGACGGTCTTGTCGCGCGGCTCGTCGAAGAGTAATCGATGTCAGTGTACTCGAGTCGGAGATGGTGTCGTTGGAGTGTCGACTCGAGCGGCTACGTCTTGAATATGACGATGTGGTAGAAGAGCGGTTGACCAACAAGGCACGAATCTCGTCCATTCTTGCATTGTTCTCTTGTTTTCATTCGTCGAGCTTGTTGTCGAAGTAGTCTCTTGTACGTTGCTCGGAAAGTCACAAGTCGGTGGCGAGATGGTTGATGCGGTTGCTCAATGTTTGTTGTTCTTGATGCAAAGCTTGTTATTCGCCAAAGAGGTGGTTCTTGGTGACGAAAGTGGTTGGGTCCTCATCTTGCTCGATGAAGAGTGGATTGGTAGAAGTAGTTGGCCTATCCATCATGCCAAGTAAACGTGTGAGTGGAAGAAAGGAAGAACAATACCAAATGTACCTTGACCGATGTTGAAAATGGATCAAAGATCACTCACTAATGTAATAAGGAAATAGCACAATTGGTATCGTATCTCGTCAATCTCTCACACCTACAAAAAGAAAGCTTAGGGTGGATCTCGGTTAGGATGGTGGCACAAAATATATTTGTTAATGAGACTCAGTAATGTTGATAAAGATTTGCAAATTTGCAAATGCAACAAGTAGACTAATAGCAAGATATGGTACATGGAAACACACACACGAATCGATAGATGGGATCGTGCAACCAAGGTATGAGCCAAAATGTGGAGTCCACAAAAATGCTCTTGTTGCACAACGCTAGAGAGACGCTAGCTCGATTGTACAATAGGCGGATACGAGACTTGTGCACAACCTACTAAGCAAAAGCAATGAATTCTATCCCAAGTATGCTATATGTATGTTGTTCCTATGATATGATCCAAGATGATCGAGTATGACAATCTTAATGTAGTATGATGTTATGGTTCTTGCTTAAAAGCTTTGCTTATCTTTTCTTTTTCTTAAAAGCTTGTTAGGCTCTTTCTCTTGTGAGCTCTTTTTTTGGCCTCTATGCAAAACTTCACGAACCAAGATAGCAATTGTGTATATGTGCTACCTCTTGAGCACTGCGTTGGATTTCCTTGAAGAGGAAAGGATGATGCAGCAAAGCAGCATAAGTATTTCCCTCAGTTTTTGAGAACCAAGGTATCAATCCAGTAGGAGGCTACGCGCGAGTCCCTCGTACCTACACAAAGCAAATAACTCCTCGCAACCAACGCGATAAGGGGTTGTCAATCCCTTCACGGTCACTTATGAGAGTGAGATCTGATAGAGATGATAGATAATATTTTTGGTATTTTTGTGATAAAGATGCAAAGTAAAATAAAAGCTAAGTAAAAAAGCAGAGGTAATAATAAAGTGATGGAAGATTAATATGATGAGAATAGACCCGGGGTCCATAGATTTCAATAGTGGCTTCTCTCAAGAGCATAATTATTTTACGGTGGGTGAACAAATTACTGTTGAGCAATTGACAGAATTGAGCATAGTTATGAGAATATCTAGGTATGATCATGTATATAGGCATCACGTCCGAGACAAGTAGACCGACTCCTGCCTGCATCTACTACTATTACTCCACTCATCGACCGCTATCCAGCATGCATCTAGAGTATTAAGTTCAAGAAAACAGAGTAACGCTTTAAGCAAGATGACATGATGTATAGGGATAAATTCATGCAATATGATAAAAACCCCATCTTGTTATCCTCGATGGCAACAATAGAATACGTGCCTTGCTGCCCCTACTGTCACTGGGAAAGGACACCGCAAGATTGAACCCAAAGCTAAGCACTTCTCCCATTGCAAGAAAAACCAATCTAGTAGGCCAAACCAAACTGATAATTCGAAGAGACTTGCAAAGATAACCAATCATACATAAAAGACTTCAGAGAAGATTCAAATATTGTTCATAGATAATCTTGGTCATAAACCCACAATTCATCGGTCTCAACAAACACACCGCAAAAAGAAGATTACATCGAATAGATCTCCACGAGAGAGGGGGAGAACATTGCATTGAGATCCAAAAAGAGAGAAGAAGTCATCTAGCTACTAACTATGGACCCGAAGGTCTGAGGTAAACTACTCACACTTCATCGGAGGGGCTATGGTGATGATGTAGAAGCCCTCCGTGGTGGATGCCCCCTCCGGCGGAGCTCCGGAACAGGCCCCAAGATGGGATCTCGTGGGTACAGAAGGTTGCGGCGGTGGAATTAGGATTTTGGCTCCGTATCTGATCGTTTGGGCGTACGTAATTATATATAGGAGGAAGAAGTACGTCGGTGGAGCAAGGTGGGGACCATGAGGGTGGAGGGCGCGCCTGGGGGGGAGGGCATCCCCCCTACCTCCTTCCCACCTCCTTTCTTTCTTGACGTAGGGTCCAAGTCTCCTGGATCATATTCGGTGAGAAAATCACGTTCCCCAAGGTTTTCATTCCGTTTGGACTCCGTTTGATATTCCGTTTCTTCGGAACTCTGAAATAGGCAAAAAACAACAATTCTGGGTTGGGCCTCCGATTAATAGGTTAGTCCCAAAAGTAATATAAAAGTGGATAATAAAGCCCAATAATGTCCAAAACAGTAGATAATATAGCATGGAGCAATCAAAAATTATAAATACATTGGAGACGTATCAGGCATCCCCAAGCTTTATTCCTGCTCGTCCTCGAGTAGGTAAATGATAAAAACAGAAGTTTTGATGCAAAGTGCTACTTGGCATAATTTCAATGCAATTCTTCTTAATTGTGGTAGGAATATTCAGATCCGAAAGATTCAAGACAAAAGTTCATATTGACATAAAAATAATAATACTTCAAGCATACTAACTAAGCAATTATGTCCTCTCAAAATAACATGGCCAAAGAAAGTTCATCCCTACAAAATCATATAGTTTAGTAATGCTCCATTTTTGTCACACAAGAATGCTCTCATCATGCACAACTCCAATCACAAGCCAAGCAATTGTTTCATACTTTAGTAATCTCAAACTTATAAACCTTCACGTAATATATGAGCGCGAGCCATGGACATAGCACTATGGGTGGAATAGAATATGATGATGGGGGTTATGTGGAGAAGACAAAAAAGGAGAAGATCTCACATCAACGAGGCTAATCAATGGGCTATGGAAATGCCCGTCGATTGATGTTAATGCAAGGAGTAGGGATTTCCATGCAACGGATGCACTAGAGCTATAAATGTATGAAAGCTCAACAAAACAAACTAAGTGGGTGTGCATCCAATTTGCTTGCTCACGAAGACCTAGGGCACTTGAGGAGGCCCATTGTTGGAATATACAAGCCAAGTTCTATAATGAAAAATTCCCACTAGTATATGAAAGTGACAAAACAAGAGACTCTCTATCATGATGATTATGGTGCTACTTTGAAGCACAAGTGTGTTAAAGGATAGTAGCATTGTCCCTTCTCTCTTTTTCTCTCATTTTTTTTCTTTTTCCTTTTTTTCTTTGTTTTGGGCCTTCTCTTTTTTTGGCATTTCTCTTTTTTTTTCATATTCCTCACTTGGGACAATGCTCTAGAAAATGATGATCATCACACTTCTATTTATTTACAACTCAATGATTACAACTCGATACTAGAACAAAGTATGACTATATGAATGCCTCCGGTGGTGTACCGGGATATGCAAAACCAAGAGTGACATGTATGAAAGAATTATGAACGGTGGCTTTGCCACAAATACTATGTCAACTACATGATCATGCTAGCAATATGACAATGATGAATGTGTCATGATGAACGGAATGGTGGAAAGTTGCATGCCAATATATCTCGGAATGGCTATGGAAATGCCATAATAGGTAGGTATGGTGGCTGTTTCGAAGAAGATATAAGGAGGTTTATGTGTGAAAGAGCGTATCATGTCACGGGGTTTGGATGCACCGGCGAAGTTTGCACCAACTCTCAAGGTCAGAAAGGGCAATGCACGGTACCGAAGAGGCTAGCAATGATGGAAGGGTGAGAGTGCATATAATCCATGGAGTCAACACTAGTCATAAAGAACTCACATACTTATTGCAAAAATATACAAGCCATCAAAAACCGAAGCAATACGCGCATGCTCCGAGGGGATAGATTGGTAGGAAAAGACCATTGCTCGTCCCCGACCGCCACTCATAAGGAGGACAATCAAAGAACACCTCATGTTTCAAATTTGTTACATAACGTTTACCATATGTGCATGCTACAGGACTTGCAAACTTCAACACAAGCATTTCTCAAATTCACAACTACTCAACTAGCATGATTTTGATATTATTACCTCCATATCTCAAAACAATCATCAAGCATCAAACATTTCTTAGTATCCAACACACTCATAAGAAAGTTTTTACTATTTTAAAATACCTAGCATATTAAGATTATTTAGCAATTTACCATGCTATTTAAGACTATCAAAATAATCTAAGTGAAGCATGAGAGATCAATAGTTTCTACAAAACAAATCCACAACCGTGCTCTAAAAGATATAAGTGAATCACTAAAGCAAAACTATATAACTCAAAAGATATAAGTGAAGCACATAGAGTATTCTAACAAATTCCAATTCATGTATGGCTCTCTCAAAAGGTGTGTACAGCAAGGATGATTGTGGTAAACTAAAAAGCAAAGACTCAAATCATACAAGACTCTCCAACAAAACACATATCATGTGGTGAATAAAAATATAGCTCCAAGTAAAGTTACCGATGAAACTAGACGAAAGAGGGGATGCCTTCCGGGGCATCCCCAAGCTTTGACTTTTTGGTGTCCTTAGATTATATTGGGGGTGCCATGGGAATCCCCAAGCTTAGGCTCTTGCCACTCCTTGTTCCATAATCCATCAAAAGATCTCACCCAAAACATGAAAACTTCACAACACAAAACTCAACAGAAATCTCGTGAGCTCCGTTAGCGAGAGAAAACAAAAGACCACTTCAAGGTACTGTAATGAACTCATTATTTATTTATATTTGTGTTAAACCTACTGTATTACAACTTCTCTATGGTTTATAAACTATTTTTACTAGCCATAGATTCATCAAAATAAGCAAACAACACACGAAAAACAGAATCTGTCAAAAACAGAACAGTCTGTAGTAATCTGTAACTAACGCAAACTTATGGAACTCTAAAAAATCAGCCAAAATAGGAAGACCTAGGCAATTTGTTTATTGATCAGCAGAAACTGGAATCACTATTTTATCACGTTCTGGTGATTTTTAACAATTGTTTTCGTCAACAGAAAGTTTCTGGAAATTACAGCAAGATCAAATAATTATCATCCAAGAAGATCCTATAGGTTAAAGTGGCACAAACACTAATTAAAACATAAAAAAAACATCTAACCAGAGGCTAGATCAGAGATTTATTCCTAAATAGAAGCAAAAGCAAAAAAACTAAAAATAAAATTGGGTTGCCTCCCAACAAGCCATATCGTTTAACGCCCCTAGATAGGCATAAAAGCAAGGATAGATCTAGGTATTGCCATAATAGTGGTATGGAAAGTCATGAAAAAATTTCTCATATTCTCTACGTTCAGCAGCAAGTTTTCTTTGAGGCAGTCAAAAATAATCAAAAGGGCTAAATTTAATGGGACAAAAGCCCCCAAGATCAATCTCAGGAGGTATGGGTTCCTCCCTAGGCCCTTTGTATTGCACAACCAATTCATCATTAAGAGCATTCTTTTGGCAAAAAGCTATGAGCCTTTGTTCAAGAGGAAAACCTAGTCCATTATTCTGAATAGCAAAATCATCATTAAGATCGGAAATTCTATCAACTAGAACATCGGCGGGAACCTTTTTCCTAAGATTTTCATTATAAGCAATATGATCCAAAGATTGTAGACGCATCATGTCTTCTAGATTAAAAAGGATAGCTTCAATGGGAGGATGACTAGCATCCACCCTATAATGCGCAAAGATTTCTTTGGCCTCTTTTATTATGAATCTAAACTCATGAGCTAAAAAGATAGTGGTGGCACGCTTAACAGAAGAATGCTCAATATTAGAGAATTCTAGGAAAATTCTCTGTAATGAAGGATGCATGTGCATAAATTGCCTTTCAAGTTCAACTATAAGCATGGCAATAGCATCCGCAAGACTACATGTTCTATAAATAATAGAACCGCCCATAGAAGGCAAAGCACCGGCACAAGTAAAGAAATCTTGAATAACTCCTTTCCCAATAATTTTACCACTACCAATTCGAAATCTTTTTGTATGCAAGGTAGGGGGTCCTTCAACAGGAGCATGAGAATTTTCTAAGATATTATTATTGCCCATATCGGCAATATTTTTCCCAAGGCAAACGGAAAAGAGAGGGCGAATAAAACGGCAAGGGTGAAGTGGGGGAGAGGAAAACGAGAGGCAAATGGCAAATAATGTAATGCGGGAGATAAGGGACTATGATGGGTACTTGGTATGTTGACTCTGCGTAGACTCCCCGGCAACAGCGCTAGAAATTCCTCTTGCTACCTCTTGAGCACTGCGTTGGATTTCCTTGAAGAGGAAACAATGATGTAGCAAAGTAGCGTAAGTATTTCCCTCAGTTTTTGAGAACCAAGGTATCAATCCAGTAGGAGGCTACGCGCGAGTCCCTCGTACCTACACAAAGCAAATAACTCCTCGCAACCAACGAGATAAGGGGTTGTCAATCCCTTCACGGTCACTTACGAGAGTGAGATCTGATAGAGATGATAGATAATATTTTTGGTATTTTTGTGATAAAGATGCAAAGTAAAATAAAAGCTAAGTAAAAAAGCAAAGGAAATAATAAAGTGATGGAAGATTAATATGATGAGAATAGACCCGGGGGCCATAGATTTCACTAGTGGCTTCTCTCAAGAGCATAAGTATTTTATGGTGGGTGAACAAATTACTGTTGAGCAATTGACAGAATTGAGCATAGTTATGAGAATATCTAGGTATGATCATGTATATAGGTATCACGTCCGAGACAAGTAGACCGACTCCTGCCTGCATCTACTACTATTACTCCACTCATCGACCGCTATCCAGCATGCATCTAGAGTATTAAGTTCAAGAAAACAGAGTAACGCTTCAAGCAAGATGACATGATGTAGAGGGATAAATTCATGCAATATGATAAAAACCCCATCTTGTTATCCTCGATGGCAACAATACAATACGTGCCTTGCTGCCCCTACTGTCACTGGGAAAGGACACCGCAAGATTGAACCCAAAGCTAAGCACTTCTCCCATTGCAAGAAAAACCAATTTAGTAGGCCAAACCAAACTGATAATTCGAAGAGACTTGCAAAGATAACCAATCATACATAAAAGAATTCGGAGAAGATTCAAATATTGTTCATAGATAATCTTGATCATAAACCCACAATTCATCGGTCTCAACAAACACACCGCAAAAGGAAGATTACATCGAATAGATCTCCACGAGAGAGGGGGAGAACATTGCATTGAGACCCAAAAAGAGAGAAGAAGCCATCTAGCTACTAACTATGGACCCGAAGGTCTAAGGTAAATTACTCACACTTCATCGGAGGGGCTATGGTGATGATGTAGAAGCCCTCCATGGTGGATGCCCCCTCCGGCGGAGCTTCGGAACAGGCCCCAAGATGGGATATCGTGGGTACAGAAGGTTGCGATGGTGGAATTAGGTTTTTGGCTCCGTATCTGATCGTTTGGGGGTACGTAGGTATATATAGGAGGAAGAAGTACGTCGGTGGAGCAAGGTGGGGCCCATGTGGGTCGAAGGCGCGCCTGAGGGGGGAGGGCGCGCCCCCCTACCTCGTTCCCACCTCCTTTCTTTCTTGACGTAGGGTCCAAGTCTCCTGGATCATATTCGGTGAGAAAATCATGTTCCTGAAGGTTTCATTCCTTTTGGACTCCGTTTGATATTCCGTTTCTTCGAAACTCTGTAATAGGCAAAAAACAGCAATTCTGGGCTGGGCCTTCGGTTAATAGGTTAGTCCCAAAAATAATATAAAAGTGGATTGTAAAGCCCAATAATGTCCAAAACAGTAGATAGTATAGCATGGAGCAATCAAAAATTATAGATACACTGGAGACGTATCAATATGCGATGACAACCTTGTGACACAAAAGATGATACCAAGATATGTACCAAGATGATATGGTATGTATGCTATGGGAAGTATGATCACTAATGTGCACAAGTAGCGTTGCCGGCAATACTCAAAGGCTAGTCTCAATATGAAAGCTATGCAAAATGGGCTAGGGTGAAGGAAATATGCCCTACAGGCAATAATAAAGTTATTATTTATTTCCTCATATCATGATAAATGTTTATTATTCATGCTAGAATTGTATTATCCGAAAACTTAGTACATGTGTGAATACATAGACAAAACAGAGTGTCCCTAGTATGCCTCTACTTGACTAGTTTGTTTATCAAAGATGGTTATGTTTTCTGATTATAGACATGTGTTGTCATTTGATGAACGGGATCACATCGTTAGGAGAATGATGTGATGGACGAGACCCATTCGTTATCTTAGCATTATGATCGTTACAGTTTCATTGCTACAGCTTTCTTCATGACTTATACATGTTCCTCTGACTATGAGATTATGCAACTCCCGAATACCGGAGGAACACTTAGTGTGCTATCAAATATCACAACCTAACTGGGTGATTATAAAGATGCTCTATAGGTGTCTCCGATGGTGTTTGTTGGGTTGGCATAGATTGAGATTAGTATTTGTCACTCCGTGTTTCGGAGAGGTATCTCTAGGCCCTCTCGGTAATGCACATCACTATAAGCCTTGCAAGCAATGTGACTAATGAGTTAATCACGGGATGATGCATTATAGAACGAGTAAAGAGACTTGCCGGTAACGAGATTGAACTAGGTATTGAGATACCGACGATAGAATGTCGGGCAAGTAACATACCGATGACAAAAGAAACAACGTATGTTGTTATGAGGTTTGACCGATAAAGATCTTCGTAGAATATGTAGGAGCCAATATGAGCATCCAGGTTCCGCTATTGGTTATTGGCCGGAGATGTTTCCCGGTCATGTCTACATAGTTCTCGACCCGTAGGGTCCGCATGCTTAACGTTCGATGATGATCGGTATTATGAGTTTTTATGTGTTTTGATGTACCAAAGGTTGTTTGGAGTCCCGAATAAGATCATGGACATGACGAGGAATCTCGAAATGGTCGAGACATAAAGATTGATATATTGGAAGGTTATATTCGGACACTGGAAAGGTTCCGGGGGTTACCGGATAAATACCGGAGTACCGGGGAGTTACGGGAACACCCTGGGAGGGTCAATGGGCCTTCATGGGCCTTAGTGGAAATAGAGAGCAGCAAGGGAGCTGTGGGGCGCGCCCCCTAGGCCCAAACCGAATTGGTTTAGGGCTTGGAGGGCCGGGGCCCTCTTTCCTACTCCCCTCATCCTCTTTCCTTCCCCTCCTAGTTGGACTAGGAAAGGGGGAACCTACTCCTAGTAGGAGTAGGATTCCCCCCTTGGGGCGCACCCTATGAGGCCACCGACCCCCTCCCCTTGCTCCTTTATATACGGGGGAGGGGGCACCCCTAGGACACACAAGTTGACAATTGTTTTAGCTGTGTGCGGTGCCCCCTCCACAGATTTCCACCTCGGTCATATCGTCATAGTGCTTAGGCAAAGCCCTGCGCCGGTAACTTCATCATCACCATCGCCACGTCGTCGTGCTAACGAAACTCTCCCTCGACCTCAACTGGATCAAGAGTACGAGGGACGTCATCGAGCTTTATGTGTGCTGAACACAGAGGTGCCGTACGTTCGGTGCTGGGATCGGTCGGATCGTGAAGACGTACGACTACATCAACCGAGTTTTCATAACGCTTCCGCTTTTGGTCTACCAGGGTACGTGGACGCACTCTCCCGCTCGTTGCTATGCATCACCTAGATAGATCTTGCGTGATCGTAGGATTTTTTTTGAAATTACCGTGTTCCCCAATAGTGGTATCAGAGCCAGGTCTATTCATAGATGTTATGTGCACGAGTAGAACACAAAAAGTTGTGGGCGATAATAGTCATACTGCTTACCAGCATGTCATACTTTGATTCGGCGGTATTGTTGGATGAAGCGGCCCAGACCGAGAATACATGACCGCGTTCATGAGACTGGTTCTACCGACGTGCTTCGCACACAGGTGGCTAGTGGGTGTTTGTTTCTCTAGCTTTAGTTGAATCGAGTGTACAATAGTGATCCAGCAGTGGATCACTGGACAACGGTCAAAATTATCCTTAGTAGAATAAGGATATGTTTCTCAATTATGGAGGTGACAAAAATTTTGTCGTAAAGGGTTACGTTGATGCAAGCTTTGACACTGATCCGGATGACTCTAAGTCTCAATCTGGATACATATTGAAAGTGGGAGCAATTAGCTAGAGTAGCTCCATGCAGAGCATTGTAGACATACAAATTTGCAAAATACATATGGATCTGAATGTGGTAGACCCGTTGACTAAACTTCTCTCACAAGCAAAACATGATCACACCTTAGTACTCTTTGGGTGTTAACCACATGGCGATGTGGACTAGATTATTGACTCTAGTAACCCTTTGGGTGTTGGTCACATGGCGATGTGAACTATGGGTGTTAATCACATGGTGATGTGAACTATTGGTGTTAATCACATGGTAATGTGATCTAGATTATTGACTCTAGTGGAAGTGTGAGACTGAAGGAAATATGCCCTAGAGGCAATAATAAAGTTATTATTTATTTCCTTATATCATGATAAATGTTTATTATTCATGTTATAATTGTATTAACAGGAAACTTAGTACATGTGTGAATACATAGACAAAACAGAGTGTCCCTAGTATGCCTTTAGTTGACTAGCTTGTTTATCAAAGATGGTTATGCTTCCTGACCATAGACATGTGTTGTCATTTGATGAACATGATCACATCATTAGGAGAATTATGTGATGGATAAGACCCATTCATTAGCTTAGCATTATGATCGTTACAGTTTCATTGCTACTGCTTTCTTCACGACGTATGCATGTTCCTCTGACTATGAGATTATGCAACTCCCGAATACCGAAGGAACACTTAGTGTGCTATCAAACGTCACAACCTAACTGAGTGATTATAAAGATGCTCTACAGGTGTCTCCGATGGTGTTTGTTGGGTTGGCATAGATTGAGATTAGGATTTGTCACTCCGTGTTTCGGAGAGGTATCTCTGGGCCCTCTCGGTAATGCACATCACTATAATCCTTGCAAGCAATGTGACTAATGAGTTAATCACGGGATGATGCATTACGGAACGAGTAAAGAGACTTGCCGGTAACGAGATTGAACTAGGTATTGAGATACCGACGATCGAATCTCGGGCAAGTAACATACCATGACAAACGGAACAACGTATGTTGTTATGCGGTTTGACCGATAAAGATCTTCATAGAATATTTAGGAGCCAATATGAGCATCCATGTTCCGCTATTGGTTATTGACCGGAGATGTGTCTCGGTCATGTCTACATAGTTCTTGAACCCGAGGGTCCGCGTGCTTAACATTCGATGACGATCAGTATTATGAGTTTATGTGTTTTGATGTACTGAAGGTTGTTCGGAATCCCGGATAAGATCACGGACATGACGAGGAGTCTCAAAATGGTTGAGACATAAAGATTGATATACTTGAAGGTTATATTCGGACACTGGAAAGGTTCTGGGGGTTACCGGATAAATACCGGAGTACCGGGGAGTTACTGGAACACCCTGGGAGGGTCAATGGGCCTTCATGGGCCTTAGTGGAAATAGAGAGCAGCAAGGGAGCTGTGGGGCGCGCCCCCTAGGCCCAAACCGAATTGGTTTAGGGCTTGGAGGGTCGGGGCCCTCTTTCCTACTCCCCTCATCCTCTTTCCTTCCCCTCCTAGTTGGACTAGGAAAGGGGGAACCTACTCCTAGTAGGAGAAGGATTCCCCCCTTGGGGCGCACCCTATGAGGCCGCCGGCCCCCTCCCCTTGCTTCATTATATACGGGGGAGGGGCACCCCTAGGACACACAAGTTGACAATTGTTTTAGCTGTGTGCAGTGCCCCCCTCCACAGATTTCCACCTCGGCCATATCGTCGTAGTGCTTAGGCGAAGCCCTGGGCTGGTAACTTCATCATCACCGTCGCCATGCCGTCGTGTTGACGAAACTCTCCCTCGACCTCAACTGGATCAAGAGTACAAGGGACGTCATCGAGCTGAACGTGTGCTGACCACGGAGGTGTCGTACGTTCGGTGCTGAGATCAGTCAGATCGTGAAGACGTACGACTACATCAACCGCGTTGTCATAACACTTCCGCTTTCAGTCTACAAGGGTACGTGGAAACACTCTCCCCGCTCGTTGCTATGCATCACCTAGATAGATCTTGCGTGATCATAGGAATTTTTTTGAAATTACTGTACTCCCCAACAATGGGGTTATCAATGTAATGGCAAGGGAGTACACAAAATGTGTCGTGGAGGTTACCGTCCTTGCTTACGGTTGAAGCTGTCAAAATTGTTGAGCGGTATTTGTCGATAATGAGTCCATGGCGAAGATGAGCGGCGGTGATGTTGATGTCGAAACGTCCCTAAGTTGCCGAGACGCGTTAGGAAACGGAAACTGCAACTCAAATTCTCAAAGAACAAAACGTGTCAAAATTTGTCGGAGTGCTAGCGTGTAAGCAATGGTGGATGCGGAAAGCGGTGGTTGTTTGATAAATGGAGCTATCGGAGTATTGGTGCGGAGATGGAAATGGAGTGGCAATGTAAAAGTGTGGGTGGTGGCTGAAAATTTTCAGGGGGGAAATTTCAGTTTCGTCAGGAAACATCGGATGTCCGGTGGTGGTCGGACGACCGGTGATCGTCGGACGTCCGGAGACTGTTGGGCGTCCGGTGCCTGGGCGATGTCGGGCACGGGATGACCTTCTAGGGTTCGTGGTGGAGGGGCAAAATTTGGTCAAAATTGGACGAATTTGTGGATGGAAATAGGGAAAAAGGTGGGGGAAAGCTAGATCTACCTGCTACATACGAAATCCACTGATGAAATCCAACAAAACTTCATCACACCAACAAATCAGAAAAAAAAATTGGGGCTATTTTTGGTGGGGAATTTTCGAATTTGGGGAAGAACGCAACAAAACATGGCTAGGAAACAAGGGTAGGAGCTCCAAAATCGTGATCGACCTTGGCTGATGATACCAAGATGATGTAGGTTCGAACCCTAGGGGCCGATCTTTCACGATTGGAGTGGATCCTACAAAGAACACGAGGGGAAACACGAGGGGGAAACGAGAGAAATCACTAAAACCAACAAGATTCGATTACACATGTGCTAGATCCTTGAAACAGAAAGAGATACACGATCCACGATCAAAAGGACGATACAAGTAGCAAGTTCTTCTCCATGAGGAGGTCTTGAGGGTCTTCCCGTTAGGGGTCTTGAATCCAAGTTGGATCTTCTCCGTAGAGGTCGCGATCTCTCTCGGTGGAGTAGATCCGGATGAATGAGCAAAGCTCTATCTCTCAAATGAGCTAAAACCTATGTTGACCCTAGAAAGAGGGAGGAGGAGGAGTATATATAGTCTAAGTGGACGAAAGGGTACATGGACCTCGGCCCAACACGTTGTCAACACACAGGCGTCGGACGTCCGACAGCTACCGGTCGTCCGGTGGTCGCGAGGGTTCGGATGTCTGGTACTTGCTGGAAGTTCGATGTTTTGGCTCGGGATGGTCGGCGTTGGATTTTCGGCCGGCGCCGGTCTTCCGGTGGTCTCCATACTTCTGAGGTTTTGGTTCTATGATGGTGGTGTCGGTCATCCGGAGGAGCTCGGTCATCCGGGGGCTGGAGCATGTCGGACATCCGGTCGGTGTCGGTCGTCCAGTCGCTGGAGCATGCTCAGGCTAGGACTTGGCTGGCTGGCTGGAGCTCCTAGGCGTCGGACTTTCGACGAGTACCAGTCGTCTGGCGGCTGTCAACTCCAGGCAGCTTCTTCTCTTGGTCCTTGTACTTAGTGTCCTCGCCGTGTTGTCCGTTGGATGTAGTTGCTCCATGGCTATCGTCTAAGTACTTGATCATGCATAGGGTTTTTGCTTGAGGTAGTAGCCATGTCTCATGTGAAGAAAGTGGTAGTTCGGAGAGGTGCGAGTTCACCTTATCCTCGATAGCGTTTGCTCGAGCTCTTGTCATTGGTCCAAGTGGTGTCGTGGGAGGTGTAGGTAGGTCCATCGAGATGACCCTGGGATGCTCCACATCACACATCCACCTCCTCCCTCTCGGCGTCCCCAGCCCGAGCCATCCACCTTTCTCCCTCTTTGATTCTTCCCACACCCTCCGGCTTTGCCATGGTTCGGTCAAAGAAGACCATGTATGCTATGATCACGCCGAAGCGCCGGTTCCAGATTGAGCATGAGATCAGGGTGAGGCGCATTCTGCCGAGTTCCCTCCGGACTCGTCGGAGAAGGAAGAGGAGCAGCAGCCGGCTCCGATGGAGGTGACAGATCCGTAGGACGACGCGGCAGAGCAACCAGAGGAGGAGCCGGCGACGGCTCCGGGCTTCAACATGGAGGATGTGGAGGCGGAGGTCGCGGTCGCCCGAGCGCTCGAGATGGCGTAGTAGTAGGCCATCCTGGAGTCCATCCAGGATGAGGCCTATGTGGAGGCCAACCGTCAGTTCATCCAGCAAGAACGGGCGGTGTTTTTTGCCTAACTCGACCGAGAGATGGAGGCGGAGGCCGACGCGGATCAGCCGCGGGAGCCGGAGCTGCGGCTGCCGCCCATGTACCAGAGCCGAGCAGAGAGATAGTGGACATCTCCGACGAGAATTAGGGTAGCATAGGTTATTCGATCTACGTAGTACGTGGATTTCCTTGTTTGCATGCTTTTATATGGATTTAAGGTTTCAAATATGAGGTATGCGGATGCAGTGGAGGAAATTTGAGGTGTGATTGATCACTTCCCGCGGAGACGTCCGGGTGTGTTCGGGGGCGTTTGAGGGACCAGATTTGCCAAGTCCGGCTGTAGATACTCTTAGCAAAGGAGAAGATTTTCACCGATTCGCCTTGCCCTTCCCCTTACCCTTTTAGCTCCGGGAACGGTAGTAGTACGTGGTGAAGACGGCATATGTGTCATTGTTCGAGGGGTCATCGGAGTCATAGGTGGGGGAGGAGTCGAAGGAGGAGGGGAGCCCAACGAGTCATCGGGCAGCACAGGCCTACTACTAGGCGAGACGGTGAGCTTTGGCAGCTGGAGCTTGCTTAGCCGCGAGCCCGCTCTGACTCCTCGATGCCCTCCCACAATGCATTTGCATTCTCGCGTCAAGACGGCGGGCATCCGTCTCGATGCTTGTCAAGGAGCGACGCGGGACATCGTGGGGCAGCCACATCGGACTCTAAGGGCACGACAATGGGAGCAGAGCGCGAGCTACCCGCCCATCGAATTTGGGGAGCAGACGCAGGCTCAAAAGACACGACACTAGCATCTAGCACCTCCTGGGAGTCGGAGACAATAGTGAGGGCGCGGGGTTGTATGAGCGGTGTCGGGCGGCCCATGAGATGCACTCACCCTGCTGTGCCACCGGGGCGTACGCCACCCTGCTAGGCTGACAGGGAGGGTGCGAATCTTAACGAGCCACACCTGTCCATCCGTGATCAGTGTAGGGAGACACGGAGGGCGAGCTCGTCGTCTGAGGGTGCCGACATGGGCTCCATTGTGAGGGCATCTGATACATCCCGGACGTATCTATATTTTTTTTTCTTATTTCCCGCTATATTTATATCATAATTGTGTGGTTTGGCCACCAATTTTTAACATTTTTTTGGATTAACCTATTTATTTAGTGCCAAGCAGTCCTGGCCATCTCAGGCCCGGCCCTGTCGGCCCACCCAGGCCCGGCCCTAAAATCCAGGGCCTAGGCCCAATGGGCTTGCCCGTGGGCCGGGCTTGGGCCTGAGTTTTGAGCCCACCAGCAGGGGTCTGGACGGGCTTGGGTTTGGCATATTGGCATTTTAAGGAAGAGGCCCGGCCCACGGCCCTAAGCCCTAAGGGCTTTTCAGGGCTTTTTACCAGATGGACCGGGTTTGGGCTTGAAAAGTAGGCCCGATGGTAGGGCCTGGGAGAGCATGGGCCTCAGTATTCTGCCGTGGGATTTTTTAGGCCCGGCCCAGCCCATGGCCAGATATAGTGCCAAGTGTCAGTTGTTTGTTTCCTACTGTTTTTTCTTACATTTTTACAAAAATAATGTGGGGACCAAAATACTATAAAAAGTAAGGCGGGAAGTTTCCAGCGAAGGAGCCAGAGCCACCTTCATTTTTGTGTGTCTGTTCTACCTTTCCATCCCGATTCCTTGTGTTTGTAGACGTACCCAAAAATTGCTTCCACGAGGCTGGCGAACCATCCAGGTGCCGGGGACATCATGTGCTCAGCGTGCCATGTGTTTCCCAGGACAGTGTGTGTTGGAGGCGATGTTGTCTCGGGGGGTCGGTGTGGCGGAGTATTCTGAAAGGCGTGCGACTTCTGAACATTTGACGCATCAGAGATGTGCGCCCGCCAAGGGCCGAGGGGGTGGATGATGCAATAGATCCTGCCCCTCGCGTACGAGCAGATTGATGCTCCTCGCGATCGCATTATTTTGGCGCCCGGTAGCACAAGCGGACATGAAGGAGCTGTTTGCGAAGCCTCCAGCTCCGTCAGATTCAAAGATCCGCAGAGTACCTATTTCCCCGCTCCGTAAATTTAAACTGCAGCTCCGGTTGCTCCGGGAGCGGAGTTACGGAGCGGGAGGGACTCCGAATAGGCCCGAAGAAAGGAGCTTTAGTGTGTATCATATGACTGACTGAAGGCCATTGTTCCCAGGGGCGGGCCCAGGAATTAAAGCGTGTGTATTCAAATTTGGAAAACTTTTTTTTTGTAAAGCATATAGCCTCTTTTTGGTGTGTATAACCGATTATAGGGACATATTGTACTCATTGTAAAACGTATTAAGAAAAGATATGTTGCAATATATCATATTTATAAAACTTGACAAATACTTGGAATTGTCCAACATATAGAAGTAATAATTTTTCAACATAGCATGGCAAAATCTAAGATATATAGAGGATAGAAAATAGGAAATGATAAGAAAGCTTACAAATTACTACTTTGTCCCACAATGTAAGACGTTTTTGCAGTTCAATTTGAAATGCAAAAACGTCCTATATTATGGGACGGAGGGAGTACATGATAAATTTGCAATCCCCGATGCTTTGAAAATGAGTGATGATGTCTTCATCCTTAACTTGCAAGAATAATTCCCTTTCAATGACTAATCTTTATAGATTATGCTCACTGTAACAAATTCAAAATTTATACGCGCTCCCACATTACAGATTCAAATGAAAAGTTGCAAATTATAACGTCTAAACAATTCATAATTGACTGCAAACAACTCTCTCATTTCACTACAATTAAATAGAAAGACAAGTGGTCAGACTAATTTACCTAGTCTTGTAGGTTTGTAATGCAGCCTGCTGGACAGTAAGAGAAGAAAACCATGCCCCCAGAGAGAAATGAATTCAGTTCGACAAAGAAATAAGAATCGGCTTGAGAGGAGAAATCCCAATTCCAGAAGGCGAAGGATTAATATATGTAATTAGCAATTATACCTGAATCTCCTTTTCTAAAAAAAATTATACCTGAATCTGTGGCTTGTGGCTCTGAGATTGTATCGATGCCTGATGCCTGTTGCGGACTGCAGGGATCAGAATCAAAGGGGGCGAGGGATGGATTTGTTGCGGTGTCCGCGGCGCCGCACGCACGTGCGACCGCCGATCAGGCGATGGCAACAGCTCTAGCCCCTTGCGGCTCGTGTGCGAAGAGATCGAACAGGGGAAGGGAGGTGCCGGTTATCCTGCTGCGTCTGATCGATGGACAGTTTTTTTGGGCGATGATGGACGTGTGTGCTGTGCGGTACACCCATTTGGGCCAATGGGCCAAGTCGTGGTGTTAGGGAAAACAGAGGGTGTGCTAGCCTCTGTTTCGGGCTGAAATGCCTAAGTAGCATGTGCTGCATATTAGTTTCGTTTTTTTTATGTCTAAAAAAAATTAGTTTCGTTTTTTCCTATACGTACACAGTATATACACAATATATACCTAGTTTTTTCTGGCAAAAATCATGGGTATTCAACTGAATACCCTTGAATTGAGATGGGCCCGCCCATTTGTTCCTGCCTTGCACGTCGGCGCTTCAAGTTGCTCCTCGGGCTCCAGCACCTACGTTACGTGCTCATGATAGATACAAATTCAACCATGACAATCACCCCCTGCTACTGGCACCAGTAATGCTACCCTGTTATCTTCTTCAGGCACAAATTTCAACACACAATGCGTGTACGTACTCCCTCCGTCTCATAATGTAAGACATCTTTTGACACTATACTAAAGTGAAAAAACATCTTATATTATGAGACGAAGGGAGTACAAAATAGAAAAGGGAACATCATAGGACAAAACATAAGCAGATAGAGATTTGGATTTGAAATCTCAACCTGACACAACATGGGACAAAACATAAGCACAGGTTCAACTAGATAGCGGTGCTGAACCTGGATGCTTTCAGAAGCAGCACCATTGACTCTCTCTCCACCGATGTGGTGGTTCAAAGAAAAGGTTATGAGTTCCAGTACAGTCTGGAAAAATCAGACTTCCAGGTTGATAGTGATTTTGTGCCTCGAGTCTGGGAGCATGGCGACGATCCAGGAGGCGACAAGGGGCATGACAGGGAGGATACAATGAAGAGCAACGATCCAAGCAAGAGGTCCAAACCCACTTCAACTCCTAACAACCCTTCGGCCATTGCTACCACGGGCGGTGTGGTGCCCATGCAAATGACCAGTGCCATCACACCGTTGAACCCTCATCGAGGCCTTCCTGTCACGGTTGCTTCTTCGTCTTTAAAGGAGTCTTCTTCGACGGCGCCGGCTACCTCGTCTATGGCTGCCCCTCCGACGACGTCGGCTCCCCTGTCTTTGGCGTCGCCGACTCCGACCCACCCGTTAGCACCGCCCCTCGACGAGGGGAGCCACGCGTGCCCTATATCTGAGGGGATGGCACCTGCGGGGGTGATTGCGAGCGCTACATTGCCGCCACCACCGCCAGCACCTGTCTCTCCGACTCGTCGGGGAGTGAACTTCTCCCCGGCCGTTAGAGCTGGCCAGGAGTCGGCCATGGCACAGCTGCGAGCGCTGTCATCTACTCCTCTGCCACCAGGGGGGTGCCGGCATACGGACTCGAGGAGGTGGATGACCAGCCCATACGATCTTCTTCTTCATCGCCACTGCAGTCTACTCCGCCTCTTGGGGTCGCCGGGATGTCTTATTCATCGCCGCAGCAGACTACTCCGACTCTCGGGGACGCCGGGATGGGCTCGGCGGCCGATGTTTCTCCTTCACCGCTGAGGCGCAGCGGGCGTCACTACGTCGGGACTGATGGTTCAGCAGACACAGACGAGGACTCTATGGTGAAGGCCATGTGTAGGACGGCGGTTCGCAACCTTGACTTCGAAGGTACCTCTTCTCGCAAATCTTTTATGTCTTTTGATAAATCCAAAGTTTCTTCAAATATTACTAGACTTGGAGTGTCACTAGGACGTAATGAGAAAGAGGTAGATTTTTCGGTTAAGGCTCTTAAACAAGTGGAGTTCGACCGGCTTATGGTTGCTCCTAGATTGTCGAGTTTTGTTGACCCTCTCGTGTCAGATGAGGAGGATGAGGATGCTGATGCCAATCACGAAGGCAAGCTTCTCTCTCATTTGGTTAAAGACACGACTGGAGTAGACCTTGACGATACTATACGCGACACTACGCTTTGTGAGCTTGTCGCATCGGTGCGCAAGAATAAGTCTAACTCAGCAAAGAAAAGAGGGCGCTCTTCTAAGAAGGCGAAGGTCTCTAAAAAAAATTGGTTCATCATGAGAGGCATGTTTTGGAATAGCAGAGGTCTTGGTGACTTGGCTAAACACAAACACATTGCCGATTGCGTAAAGGATCATGCGTTGGACTTTGTAGCTATCACCGAGTCGGGCAAACGTGATTTTCCAACACGTACTCTCGACCACTTTTCAAGTGGTTTGGACTACGAATGGCACGTACTGCCGCCGACCGGGTGGTCCGGTGGAATATTGCTAGGTATTAACTCTACTTACTTGCAACTAATGTCCACGTCAAAGGGGGATTATCATATTAAATTCCACCTTCGAAACAAGTCCGACAACTTCCTGTGGAGTTTGGTGGCTGTATATGGCGCCGCTCAAGAGGAGTTTAAGTCTGCATTTCTAAAAGAACTTGTTAATACCTTTCGAGACAATCCTCGCCCCATGTTAATTGGGGGGGGGGGGATTTTAGTATCCTTCGATATGAGCAGGAAAAAAACAATGACCGGTTTGACACTAGGTGGCCTTTCCTCTTTAATGCTGTTATTGACAACCTGGATCTGAGGGAGATCACGATGTCTGGCCGTCAGTATACCTGGGCCAATAACCGGTCAGTTCCAACATTTGAAAAACTTGACCGAGTGCTAGTTACCACCGACTGGGAATATAAATACCCCCTAGCATCGGTTCGGGCTCTAGAACGTATTGAGGCCTCATCGGATCACGCTCCTTTGCTAACCGATTTTGGACAACCAATCCCACGTTCTAACCGTCACCAGTTTAAATTTGAACTGGGTTGGCTCACTAGAGAGGGATTTCATGACCTTGTTAAGAAAGTGTGGGCATGTCAACCTCATGGTAACACACCCATTCAATGATGGAACAATCGAATTCGCGCCTTGCGCCGATTCCTTCGTGGATGGGCCAAACATACTGCTGGCATTTACAAAAAAGAAAAACTGCGACTATCTACCTTAATCGATTCCCTTGATAAAATAGCGGAGGTCAGGCCTCTGACTGCTATTGAGATTGAGCAAAAAAGCAATCTAAATGAGCAGATTGCCCGCCTATTACGCGAGGAAGAGCTTAAATGGTACCAACGTTGCAAGGCGGATTCGCTTGTGCAAGGTGATGATAATACGAAATACTTTCAAATGCTTGCCAATGGCAGACATAGAAAGAAACGCATATTCTCCCTTGACCAGGAGGAAGGCCGAATTGAGGGGGACGCACCACTTAGAACTTTCATTACTAAGTATTACAAGGAGCTTTTTGGACCTTCAGCTGAAACAAATTTTCAGTTGGATGAATCTGTTACTCATGACATCCCTCAAGTTACGGAAGCGGAAAATGGATTCCTAACCTCCCCATTCTCTGAGGAGGAAATTCGAACCGCTGTGTTCTAAATGGAACACAACAAAGCTCCGGGCCCGGATGGCTTTCCCGCAGAGTTCTATCAATGTTTTTGGGACGTGATTAAGGCAGACTTGGTTCCACTGTTTCACCAACTGCACACCGAAGACCTTGATATTTCTCGCTTAAACTTTGGGGAAATTATCCTATTGCCCAAGATTAAGGAGGCTAATCGTATTCAACAATATCGACCGATTTGCCTTCTGAATGTAAGTTTTAAAATCTTTACGAAGGTCGCTACTAATCGGTTGAACGGGGTGGCTGACCATGTCGTAAAGCCCACTCGAACAGCATTTATGCAAGGCCGCAACATATTAGATGGAGTGGTCGTCCTGCATGAAACTGTACATGAGCTTCACCGGAAAAAGTTGAATGGTGTCATTCTTAAAATAGATTTTGAAAAAGCCTATGATAAAGTTATGTGGCCCTTTCTGTTGCAAACTTTACGCATGAAGGGGTTTTCACCAAAATGGTGTCGTTGGGTAGAGAGCTTTGTTTCTGGAGGCAGTGTGGCCATAAAAGTTAATGATGACGTTGGCAACTATTTTCAGACAAGGAAGGGGCTTCGCCAAGGGGACCCCGCCTCTCCTATTTTGTTTAATATTGTGGCCGACATGCTAGATACCCTTGTTGAGCGGGCTAAGCTGGACGGTCAAATCAGTGGTGTCATTCCATACTTGGTAGAAGATGGACTATCTATTCTACAATATGCGGATGAAACTATCCTTTTCTTGGATCACGATCTAGACAAGGCAAGAAATCTCAAGTTGCTCTTATGTGCTTTTGAGGAACTTTCTGGTCTCAAAATCAATTTTCATAAGAGCGAACTCTTTTACTTTGGTGATGCTACAGAATCAGCACCTGAGTATGCTGAGATTTTTGGATGTCAGCTCGCGCAGTTTCCGATGCGATATCTGGGTATTCCTATACACTATCGGCGTTTGACTAGTGCTGAGTGGAAGTATGTGGAAGAGAGACTTGAGAAACGTCTAGCCAGCTGGAAGGCCAAACTCTTGTCTTATGGGGGACGTTTGATCTTGATCAATTCTGTCCTAAGCAACATGGTTCTATATATGTTGTCATCCTTCCACATACCGAAAGGGGTTCTCCAGCGACTAGACTATTTTAGATCCAGATTTTTTTGGCAGTGCGATAATGAATCCAAGAAATATCGACTGGCTAGGTGGAGCGTATTATGCAGACCTAAGAGTCAAGGGGGGCTGGGAATTCAAGACCTTGAGATAAAAAATATTGCTCTTCTCAGCAAGTGGGTTTACAAATTACTCTCTGAGAATGGGGTATGGCAGGAAATCATTCGCAACAAGTATGTGGGATCCAATGCCATTTCTCAAGTTCATTGGAAACCCGGGGATTCACATTTTTGGAGTGGCGTGATGAAGTCCAAGGAATTCTTTTTCCAATTCGGGACCTTCTCGGTTAGGGATGGTTCTAAGGTTCGATTCTGGGAAGACACCTGGCTAGGGAACAACCCACTAATGGTGCAATATCCGAGCTTGTACAGGATTGTCAGACATAAATTTGTCACGATCAAACAAGTTTTAGGAAAACAAAACCCTGATATTTCTTTCTGTAGGGACCTTCTTGGCCCTCGCCTGGCAGCATGGAATGAATTACTCACTCGTCTGGAGGACATTCAACTGTCAGGTGAGCCGGACGTCTTTCGATGGAACTTGCATCAGAATGGCAAATTTTCTGTCAAATCCATGTATGATGCAATGGTTCATTGTGATGTTCCAGTTGATAACAGGAAATTGTGGAAGCTCAAAATTCCTCTAAGAGTGAAGATTTTCCTCTGGTTTTTACATAGAGGAGTCATTCTAACTAGAGATAATCTGGCACGACGAAACTGGCATGGTTCTAAGACATGTGTCTTTTGCCAACATGACGAGACTATTAGACACTTATTATTCGAGTGCAAATTCTCTCGGGCAGTTTGGGCCATAGTTCAGGTAGCTTCTAATTTATACCCACCACGTAGTGCACGGAATATGTTCGGCAACTGGTTGCGGGGTATTGATAAACAATTTTCTGCACATATTCTCGTGGGAGCGGCGGCCTTATGCTGGGCACTGTGGCTTACCAGGAATGATGTGATCTTCAATAACAAATGTGTCTCATCTCCTATGCAGGTTATTCATGTTTGTACATGATGGCTCCGTACTTGGTCTATCCTGCAGAGGCCGGAGGACAAGGACCTTTTTATGATGGCGTCTACACGGCTGGAGCGTTTGGCCAGGGAGGTTTTCTACCCCCATGGATATGGTGTGAGCTACGGATAGGACCAACCGCACCTTAGCCTCGACATGATTTATTTGATTCGCTTTGTACCGAATTATTTTTATTATTTTTAGGGCACTCTTGACTTTTTGGCTGTGTGCATCTAGCTATGTAGAGGCCGGGCTTTCTTTCGATGCGATTGTATCACCTCGATATATCTATTCAATGAAAAGTCCTTTATCGAAAAAAAAGGTTCAACTAGATTTTAAGCAAACGTTACAGGTGCACGCACGCAAGTACTGCATGCATGGCTGACAGGTGAAGGAACTGCATCAATGTGCTTGCTCGGAAGGAGCAAAACGAATCTAACGCCACACTAACCATTGATCCTAGATACATTAGTCATTTAGTCGAGCAACCAATTTCATCAGCGGAGAAGTCGTCGAACTTGTATCGACTCAGACAACAGTAACCTTTGCTAGTATTGTAGAAACTGTGCCAAAAGCTCCAAAACTGAATCGTCTCTGCATTATTGGATAAAACCAACATTAGAAACAGAGAACAGCATCAACGGATAATTTTTACTGCCGCACCTTCCACTCTTAGTGTTAACACATTCTTAAGTTATGCCCACATCTGGTATGTCAAGGCTAGAAGATTAGTGCTTCAAATAACAACATTTGAGGAAAATAGCAAACATCCTCACTTGTTGAGTCATTTGAAATATTCCTTGTTATCTTGGGCATATGAGGCCCATGGATTAGCAAAGCAGAACCATCTGGTTCTAGCTTACAGATATACTTTTTATTAATGTACGAGCTAGCTAGCCGCTAATCAAATTAAATTAAAGTCACGCAGTTGAAGCCACAAGGGATCATGCATCATCTTATTCATACAAACACCTCCTTCAGCCCAAAATAGATGCCATCTTCTTTTCGACTCGCTACAGCATCAAAAATAACACTTGGACCACTACTTTTCATGAGAATACTAACTTGTTAGTAAAAAAAATGCAATTCCATGTAATAAAGGAAATATGAAACAAATGTTCATGTATTGTCAGTTATCAACTACTTATGTAGAGGCAACAACATATAAATCACACAAGGACTTGATAGATCCATAGCCATGAAGAACTAATCAAAGGCAAGTAACAACTGATAGAAGTAAAAAAAATCCATGAAGAACGCGAAGAGCACGCATTTCATTATGTTACCACTAGCACATATGCCCGTGCGTTGCAACGGGGAGATAATTTTTTTGCAAGAAGCAGCGGGAGAGATAGCTGATGTGTTTATAAAAAAGGTCTCCACGGCGGTGTGCGACAGAGCGAGGAGATGCGGTCTCACGGGTCATGTTTGACCCGCGGGATCTTGATAGTGGTGGGGTTGGTCGGTGTGGCGGCGACCACCAAACGGGTACCTTTCTTTTCCCTCCGGGTCCACCTCCATCTCGGAGTTGTGGTTGCGTCCTCATTTGGTTGCTGCGCGGCGACCTTTGAGGCACGGTTGCTTCGACCACTTTCTCCTATGACGACGTAACCGGGTAGATTACTAATTGCATTGCATAAATTATGTTTCATTAGCATAATCAGCGCATAACCAGGCATGAATGTCCCTTCATTGTGAGGGTTTATTCTCTCAATTACTTTTGCACTCAGATGCCCTTAAATTTTATTAATTAGAGCAAAACCAGCATATTCTTTTTTATTAGCATGTGCCCACAATTTTTTCCATTATAGCCAACCAACATATTGTCTTTCATTGCCACGTTCAAGTTATCTCCGGCAATAATTTGTGGAGTCCCTCGTTCTGCTCATGATTCTAGAGACAACTTCCTTATTCTCACACAACCTCCTTATTTTCAGACAACTTAGGGATATATAAAAACTGGTGTGATTTAGTATAAAATTCCAAGATGGGAATGTTCCTATCATAATTGCAAGCTAGCTGAGTTGGTTTTATCCGTCGACACAATAGGGAAGGTTCAAAGTTCAATCCCCTCGCGCCCTTTATTTTTGCTGCCAATCCGTCCGATAGAAAAAGAAATACGTGATAGGTTCAGTTTGGCCCATCCGGGGGATAGCCGAAAAAATTGGGGAACTACGTGTGGAATGGACGGAACAAAATCTATACGTATTTGTTTTCTTAAGGCAGCTGCGTGGGAGCTACTATATGACGCTAGTTGCGTCAAATAGCGCATGGGACGCACAACAGTTCGCGTCTGGGCTAGCCCACTGGCAGGCACCAAAATAACTTGTGTTTGCAAGGCACTAGTAATAATCCAAAAAACGACGTGTTGAATGATTGAACACATGACCTTAAAGACCTGACTATGTGTCGCTAGCCACGGCAACAAACGCCTACTGCTAACAAATGGCCAACGCGAATATTTAAGAACATAGTGCAACGTCGGATTTAAAATATTTTTTGAAAATTTCTAAAAATATGAATACATGAATTTTCTTGGAAATGTGAACATTTTTTGAAATTACGAACAATGTTATTAATATTCTGTCCACTTTGAAATAAACATGAACAAAATTTGAAACAATATCATTTTCTGAAGACATAAACCTTTTATCGAAACCCAAACATGTTTTTAATTTGTGACTGACTTTTGAAAACGGAACATGTTTTGAACATTTAGAAGGATTTTATAAAATTTGTTTTTAAACCCAGACATTATTTTGAATCTGTGAACATTTTGCTAAAACAATAATATATTTCAAAATTTGAATATTTTTTAAAATACTTGTTTTTAAAATCCCAAACAATTTTGGAATATTTCTGAATTTGAGAAAATTAGAACAAGAAAATAAATTAATGTTTCAAACATTTTTAAAAAGGGGAAGACAATATTGTAATTCAAACTTTTTTTGAAAATTTGATAAAAATTCCAATTCTGAACTTGTTTGAAAATTTTGAATTAGGAAATAAGGTAAAAATAAAAATATATTTGGATGGAAAAACAAAATGGGCCGGGCCAGTCTTGGGCGCCCTGTGTGAACTCCTACTATCTACCCACAGGGCGAGCTATAGGATTTTTGTTGCTATATGGACATGCAAATAAGTGGGCTGACTTCGCTTGGCCACAAGGTGTGCAGGCCAACCATGAAATTCTGGATTGCTAAAAGATAGACAGACGCACAAAAAATGTTGTTAGTAGGTATGATATGATATGATTTAACATATGCACAAAAAAGGAAGGGTTCTCCGTCGTCTCAAGCGTTAGAGGGAGAAGAAACCACACTAACGGAAGAAACATGAGTACTAAGGAGGAGGTAACTGAAAGCAAGGCAGTTGGATAGATGGACGGGAAAGGCAATCAAAAGATTAAGTCCAATAGTGAGGGGGTAGAACATCAACAAATACTCACTCCGTCCGAAAAAGCTTGTCCAGATACTCTCCCCGTCGGCCCTCGTCCTTGTTATGATTCAGATGTGGTATATATATTCTCTTTTAAAACTAGTTGCATTTCGTGTTTATGACAAATTATGCCCATCAAGTTGACATAGATATTTTTTCTAGGAGGTATGTGAACCGGAAATTCCAACCGACCCTATTGTCGAGAGGTTAAATTTAGTTGAAAGAGAAAACGAGTACTTGAAAGAAAAATTGAAAAGAATTGAGGGGGAGAAGATGGAATTGGAGTTGCATGTTGCCGATGTCGTTGATGATCACAAGATCAAGATGGAGAAAATGCGCTTGAAGATTAGAAAGATTAGAAAATATGCCATCGATAGTGAGGCTTGGTATCATTATGTTGTTGGATCAATTGTTACCTTAGTTGCGATCTTGATCGCATTTGTTGTTGCATTTAAATGCTTTAGCTAGAGAGTTATTTGTTTGTTGCATTTAAGTGTTGTATGAACTTTATGTATGAACTTGTATTAAGTTGGTGTTTTTGGTGCTGTGTATTGAAGATGAGCCGACAATGGATGTACGATGACTGATGCTCTCTCGAGTTCATTAATGGCGTGCAAACTTTTCTGCTTGCGGCTGAGTCAAACAAGCGGGCGGATGGTTTTATGCCTTGTCCATGTGCTGTCTGTAAGAATGGTCAAAATTACTCTAAGTCAAGAATCATTCACGTCCACCTGTTTAAGTCCGGTTTCGTGCCCCACTATAATGTTTGGACCAAGCACGGAGAAAGAGGGGTTATGATGGAAGACAATGAAGAAGAAGAGGACGACGACAGCTATCCTGGCCATGGGTTCCGTGAATACGATGATACAACAATGGGGGAAGAAGCTGAGCCGGTAATGCGGGAAGAAGCTGAGCCGGCAATGCGGGAAGAAGCTGAAGAAGAGGCATCAGATGAGTCCATTGATGATCTAGGTCGGGCCATTGCCGATGCAAAGACAAACTGCGCAAGTGATTTGGAGAAGAAGAAGTTGCAGCGCATGTTAGAGGATCACAAAAAATTGTTGTACCCAAATTGCATAGGTGACAAGAAAAAGCTGGGCACCACACTGGAATTGCTGCAATGGAAGGCAGAGAATGGTGTATCTGACAAGGGATTTGGAAAGTTGCTTGTAAAGATAAAGGATATGCTTCCAAAGGACAACGAATTGCCCGAGAGTACGTACGAAGCAAAGAAGGCTGTCTGCCCTCTAGGGTTAGAGGTGCAGAAGATACATGCATGCCCTAATGATTGCATCCTCTACCGCGGTGAGTACGAGGATTTGAACGCT
Organism: Aegilops umbellulata; assembly: GCA_032464435.1. Lineage (NCBI taxonomy): Eukaryota > Viridiplantae > Streptophyta > Magnoliopsida > Poales > Poaceae > Aegilops > Aegilops umbellulata. The sequence goes on along the minus strand of CP136059.1, from coordinate 354,581,584 downwards.
TGCCCGGTATGCGGTGCATTGCGCTATAAGATCAGCCGCGATGACCTTGGTGATGTCGAGGGCGAGTGCCCAGGAAGAAGATTCCTGCCAAGGTGATGTGGTATGCTCCTATAATACCACGGTTGAAACGTTTGTTCCAAAACAAAGAGCATGCCAACGCGATGCGATGGCACAGAGAAGACCGTAAGAAAGACGGAAAGTTGAGAGTACCCGATGACGGGTCGCAGTGGAGAAAAATCGAAAGAAAGTACGGGAAGGAGTTTGCAAATGACGTAAGGAGCGTATGGTTTGGTCTAAGCGCAGATGGCATTAATCCTTTTGGGGAGCAGAGCAGCAACCATAGCACCTGGCCTGTGACTCTATGTTTGTATAACCTTCCTCCTTGGTTATGCATGAAGCGGAAGTTCATTATGATGCCAGTGCTCATCCAAGGCCCTAAGCAACCCGGCAACGACATTGATGTGTACCTAAGGCCATTAGTTGAAGAACTCTTACAACTGTGGAATGGAACAGGTGTACATGCGTGGGATGAGCACATGGGGGAAGAATTTGACCTAAAGGCGTTGCTGTTCGTGACCATCAATGATTGGCCTGCTCTCAGTAACCTTTCAGAACAGACAAACAAGGGATACCGCGCATGCACGCACTGTTTGGACGACACCGACAGTATATATTTGGCTAATTGTAAGAAGAATGTGTACCTGGGACACCGTCAATTTCTTCCGAGCAGGCATCCCGTAAGAAAGAAAGACAAGCATTTCAAAGGTGAGGCGGATCACCGGACAAAGCCTCGCCACCGTACTGGTGCTGATGTACATGATATGGTCAAGGATTTGAAGGTGGTCTTTGGAAAGGGTCTTGGTGGAGAACCTGTTCCGAATGACGCTGACGGACGCGCACCCATGTGGAAGAAGAAATCTATATTTTGGGACCTGCCCTATTGGAAAGACCTAGAGGTCCGCTCCGCAATCATGATGCACGTGACGAAGAATCTTTGTGTGACCCTGCTTGGCTTCTTGGGCGTGTATGGGAAGACAAAAGATACACCCGAGGCACGGGAGGACCAGCAACGTATGCACGGAAAAGACGGCATACATCAGGGTCATGCAAGCTACGCTCTTACCAAAGAAGAGAAGGAAATCTTCTTTGAATGCCTGCTCAATATTAAGGTACCATCTGGCTTCTCGTCGAATATAAAGGGAATAATAAACATGGCAGAGAAAAAGTTCCAGAACCTAAAGTCTGATGACTGCCATGTGATTATGACGCAACTGCTTCCGGTTGCATTGAGGGGCTTCTACCGAAAAACGTTCGATTAGCCATTGTGAAGCTATGTGCATTTCTCAATGCAATCTCTCAAAAGGTAATCGATCCAGAAATCATACCAAGGTTAGAGAATGATTTGGTGCGATGTCTTGTCAGTTTCGAGTTGGTGTTCCCACCATCCTTCTTCAACATCATGACACACGTCCTAGTTCACCTATGCGAAGAGATTAACGTTTTGGGTCCTGTATTTCTACACAATATGTTCCCCTTTGAGAGGTTCATGGGAGTCTTAAAGAAATATGTTCATAACCGTGCTAGGCCAGAAGGAAGCATCTCCAAGGGCCATGAAAATGAGGAGGTCATTGAGTTTTGTATTGACTTTATTCCCGACCTTAAGACGATTGGTGTTCCTGAATCGCGGCATAAGGGCAGACTGGATGGAAAAGGCACGCTAGGAGGGGAACAAATCATATGTATGGACGAACATTCTCTCACTGAAGCACACTACACAGTTCTACAGAATTCCGCCTTGGTGGCTCCGTATATGGATGAACACAAGAATTTGCTACACTCCAAACACCCGGAGCGGTCTAATGACTGGATTACACGTGAACAAACCAGGAGTTTCGCCAGCTGGTTGCAGACACGTACCATGCATGACACCTCTATTGAAGATGACATGTACTTGCTGTCCCAGTTACCATCTTCAAATATAATGACTTTCAAAGGGTACGAGATAAATGGTAATACATTTGACACGATCGTGTCGGTGTACAAAAATAGGGGTACACTTTTTGTACCCCTATGACTGTGCACGGGCAGTCTGAGCCACGGGCGCCGCCGCACCGAGCCCGGCAAGGGAGGTAGAAACGAGGTAAGGCCGAAGCCAAAGAGGAGCAGAATGACGCCAAGACCAAGACCACAAAGAGCAAAGGGGATGAAGTGCCCCCCCGACAAGATCCTTGCCGGGAGGCGGTTTTTGCAAACCCGACGAGACCCTTGCCGTGGCAGCCCGCCCCACACCTACGGAGCGGGTCACCCTTGAGTCCACTACCCCCATGGGGCAAGGATTCGGGAGGCATCCCCGTGGTGGTATGCAGATCTTTGTGAAGACATTCAAGATCAGATGCACACTTTAGAAGATGATGGTCCTTGGCGGGATCCCAGCCAAGGATAACCACAAGGCCCCCGGCAAGAGCCTTGCCGGGGATGGCAGCAGGTGACACGGCAAGACCCTTGTCGGGACCCCGACAAGACCCTTGCCGGGGCCGCGGCAAGGCCATTGCCAAGGACACCCGCGGGACCACCGTCGGAACCACACCAGTCACGCCTCCACCACCGTTCGCATGCAGCTGCCGACCCAACCAGCTGGGCAGGCACCTGCGTGGCGGCATGCAGATCCTCGTGGAGACCCACCGCTGCGCCACTTCAGCTGCCTGCACGCCTACATGGCATCGCAGGCACCGCTGGCCAGGGCGCGTGTCAACGCGGAAGACAGCGGCGACGGACGAGACATGGCTCTCCCCCGCCCCCGATAAAGCTAGGACACCTAAGCAAGGCGCATTAAATGCACCTTGTCATGTAATGCGAGGGATAACCTCGCGTCACTGTACCCTTTCCACCTCATGTGTGCCACTGTGGCAACCCCTTTCCCTATAAAAGGAGGCCCCAGGCGACCAGGAAGAGGATTCGGCTTTTTGGAGCTCCTCACGCCCCATAGCTAGCTCAGGAACACAAACATATAATCCACCATAGCAGGAGTAGGGTTTTATGCATCTTCGCGGCCCGAACCTGGGTAAAGGAATCGTGTACTGCCTGCTCGATCCGCTCTTCTCACGGCCCCCGCGCCCCGCAACCGCAGAAAGGGATTCTCGTGATCCCATAGGTGTCGTTTCCCACCGACATCTTTGGCGCGCCAGGCAGGGGCTGCGCAGTTGTGAGAATCGGCTTTAGTAGTTAGTTCGACGCTTCTTCATCGTCATGGCGCCCAATAAGAAGACGACGGTGGCGGTTGGCCCGTCGGACGCCGGGCATCCCGTCCCGACGCGGGCGAGCAGCGGACCGGTCGCCGAAAGGACCCGGGGTGCTGTTCGTGAACACCAACACCGTCCCAGCAGCCGGAGTTTGGGAGGCAGCGATGTTCGTGCGCCCGGTAACGGGCCGCACGCCGCCAAATCCAAAGACGGAGACGGGCCCTCCGCAGGTGGTGTGGGACCTTCCGAGGTCGCTGCTGCCCCGCCCGCTGGCGGCGCGAGGGCCTCCAGGACTCCTACTCCGGCGCCGACGGCGCGTTCCTCTCAAGCGGCGCGCGACGAGCGGCGTGATCGCCCCGAAGACCCCGGGCGTCGCCGCGGGAAAAGCCCCGAGCACCATTCCCGGGATGTAGAAGACCTGCCCGCTCGCCGACGCGCTGGTGAAGACGGCGTGCGACCGCGCGGTCGTGATAGAGCTCCTTCTGGCGTGGTCAGAAGTCGAAGCGCGTCGCGATCCGTGCAGGTTTCTTTACCACCGACGCCAGCAGAAGCCCTGGCGCGCGGGCAGTTGCTCCTTGACTTTCCTCCCACTACGGGGAAACTCGATGAATGGAGAGCCACCATCCGAAGCCTTGTTGCGGTGGCCAACAAAGATGAGCCGACCCCGACGGAGCCCCCGGGTCGATGTTCCGACGGAGTCCCGCGTACCAGTGGCAGGAAGGCTGGCGGCGCCGCGACCACGGTGCACTCGCCTCCTCCTCGCCCGGTGCCACGGACACCTGCCCGTCGCGACGTTGCGGGCGACGAAATCTCCATAGCGTCGTCCGACCCGCGGACCCACCAGGACCAACGCCAGGTCCTTCGGGATCGGGAACATGAAGACGCTCGGACCACCATCGAGCGCCAGCGCGGAGCGCGCCACCAGTCAGATAGGCGAGCAGGGCCTGCTGTGGACCACCCGGCACCGGGGAGCCCTGGGGGCCTGCCTTACAAGGTAGGCTGCCCGGCTTTTACCCGCGAGCTACGGCAGTTCCAGTGGCCCACTCACCGCACTTTCAAACCAGACGTGGGCGAGAACTACGGCGGCAAGACCCACCCATCCGAGTTCCTCAGCATCTACACCATCGCGATGCAGGCTGCCGGAGCTCGTGACGATAAGGTGCTTGCAAATTACTTCCCGTTTGCTCTTAAACCCAATGCCATGTCATGGTTGATGCACTTGCCGGTAGACTCCATTTCCTCTTGGTTTGATTTGTGCCATGATTTCGTGGGCGCCTTCACTGGCGGTCACCAAGCTCATGGCCAAGCGAGTGATCTCCACGTCATTCCCCAGAAGGGACGCGAGAGTCTCCGCAAGTACATACAGAGGTTCAGCCGGGTACAGTACAATATCCCAGATGTTCACCCCGCCGCCATCATCAGCGCGTTCCATCGGAACATTCGGAACCGCAAGATGCGCAAAGAGCTGGCCATTAACAAGGTGAAAGATGTCACGGAGCTCTATGTTCTCGCGGACAAATGTGCCCAGGCTAAAGAGGGGAGGAAGTACCCCGGCAAAGATGCTGGTGTGGAAACCGTCTCCTCTGAAGAGGACACCGCCGCCCCGGCGAAGAAAGGCCGGCACTGCAATAGGAAGCGCAAAGGGAAAGCTCTGCTTGCCGTCGAGGGGTCTGACGACACCGGCTCCACCAAGAAGACCAAGGCAGGTGACCCCGGCAAGAAAATTGCCGGATGTGTCGCCTGCCAGGCCTTGGAGGTTGCCAAGAAGCCAGGCAACTCTGACAAGCGATACTGCAAGATCCATCGCACCAAAGGCCATGCTCTCCAAGACTGCCGGCAGGTTGAGCTCCTCGCTGAGAAGCAGAGGGCCGAATACGAGAGGCGGGACAAGGAGAAGGGCCAAGACGGTGCTGAGGGATCCGGCAAGAAATGCGACGGCCAGGCGGGCCGTCGCGGCAAGGATAAGCAACAAGAGAGGCCCGCTCGGGGCCGTGACAGAAAGCCAGAAGATGAAGATCACGAAGAGGACGACGAGTCCGGCGACCAAGAGTTTCAGAAAGCTACGGAGGCCATGTGCGCTGACGGCGGCGCTTCGCTGCATGCCTCTCGGCGCCGGCTTAAACAGTGGGCGCGAGAAATTACAGCAGCAGAGCCGTCGTTTGATGCCCAGAGGCCGCTGAAGTGGTCCAGCACACCTATCATTTTTGACTTTGAGGACCACCCTGATCGCACTACTGCGGTCGGGTGCTTGCCGTTGTTGGTTTCACCAACAATACGCAACCTCAAGGTGACAAAAATGTTAGTAGATGGCGGGGCCGGTCTGAACTTGATCTCGCCTGCCGTGATCGAGAAGCTGCAGATCCCTGATGGAGACCTCGAAGAAACGGGCACGTTTCAAGGGGTCAGCCCGGGAAGAAGCCAACCCAAGGGAAAGGTCACGTTGCCCGTAACTTTCGGGAGCGACCTGAACTTCAGGACGGAGAGGATTGTGTTTGATGTTGCCAAGATCCCCTTGCCCTACAACGGGATCCTTGGCCGCCCAGCGCTGGCCAAGTTCATGGCGGCGTCGCACTACGCCTACAAAACCCTGAAGATGCCAGGGCCCGTGACGATCATCACCATCCCCTCCGACAAGAAGGATGCGCTAATTTGCATTGATCAAGTATACCAGCAAGCAGTCGCAGCGGCCGCCGCCGCTGGGGCACTCGCTCCTGCTGCCCGGACCCCGAGGGGGGGAAAGAAGAAGAAGGCCGGTGAGACCTCGGACACCCACTCCGGCAAGCGCACCTCTTCGAAGTGAAGCGCAACCGTCGAGGACGTGCCAGGGAGCTCCGCCGGCGGAAGCAAGAAGTCCAGGGCCACGCCGCCGGGAACCAAGAAGGTTTCCGTCAACAAGGATGGCACTGGAGGAGCTTTCACCATAAGCTCCACCCTTGACGACAAATAGGAAGACGCGCTCGTCACCTTCCTACGGGCGAATGTCGATGTGTTTGCATGGCAAGCTTCCGACATCCCCGGCGTTCCCAGGGAGGTGATTGAGCACCACCTAGCTGTCTATCCTCATGCGCGGCCCATGAAGCAGAAGGTCAGAAAGCAAGCTTTGGAACGACAAGAGTTTATCACAGAAGAAATCCGGAAACTGGAGGCAGCGGGTTTGGTAAGAGGAGTGCTCCATCCGACGTGGTTGGCCAATCCGGTCGTACTGCGCAAGGCAAATGGGAAGTGGAGGCTGTGTATTGATTACACAGATATCAATAAGGCTTGTCCTAAAGACCCCTTCCCGTTGCCGCGCATCGACCAGATTGTTGACTCCACGGCTGGGTGTGATCTGTTGTCATTCCTCGATGCCTACTCCGGCTACCACCAGATCTTCATGACGAAAGAAGACGAAGAGAAAACAGCATTCATCACCCCATGTGGTACGTATTGTTTCATACAGATGCCTTTCGGGTTGAAGAGTGCTGGATCGACGTTTCCGAGGGCGGTCCAGATTGGTTTTGAGCCCCAGCTCCATAGAAATATGGAGGCTTATATGGACGACATAGTGGTCAAAACCAAGGACAGGGCCACCCTCATATCAGATTTGCAGGAGACATTTGCAAATCTGCACAAGATCAACCTCAAGCTGAACCCTGAGAAGCGCGTCTTTGGCGTCCCGTCCGGCAAGCTTCTCGGGTTCTTTGTGTCGCAGCGGGGGATAGAGGCCAACCCGGACAAGATCAAAGCTATAGAGCAGATTGAAGCACCCAAGCGAATCAAGGATGTGCGCCGGCTCACTGGTTGCGTCGCTGCCCTGGGCAGGTTCATATCCAAGTCCGCCGAGCGCGCCCTTCCCTTTTTCAAGATCCTGAAAAAGGCGGGCCCGGTGGAGTGGACACCAGAAGCCGAAGCGGCATTGCAAGATTTGAAGAAGTACCTCTCCTCCGCACCAACACTAGTTGCGCCCAGGCCCCATGAGCCGTTGCTGCTATACTTAGCGGCAACGAACTAGGTGGTCAGCGCCGCACTAGTGGCGCAGAGGGAGGTCGACGACGAGGTAATGGCAGCAACAGAGCCCGACGCCACCAGTGCGGAGGCGGCACAGTTGGTCGAGGTGCCGCCAAAGAAGAAAGTGATGCAGCGCCCGGTCTAGTTCGTTAGCTCCCTCTTGCAGGGGGCTAGGTCGAGGTACTCCGGTGTGCAGAAACTGCTCTTCGGCCTCCTCATGGCCTCGAGTAAGCTGCATCACTACTTCCAGGCACACGAGATCACTGTCGTCACTCGCCTGCCTCTGCAGCGGATATTGCACAACCCAGATGCGACGAGGAGGATTGTGGAATGGGCACTGGAGCTGTCCAGCTTTGGCCTCAAGTTTGAAAGTACTTCGACGATCCAGAGCCGAGTCCTGGCAGAGTTCATTGCAGAACGGACCGCCACACCTGATGAAGAAGCCCAAGAGACTGCTCTCCCCGGCAAGGAGGCAAGTTGCGATTGGATTATGTACTTTGATGGGGCTTTCTCCCTCCAGGGTGCCAGGGCTGGCGTACTGCTCGTCGCCCCCACTAGAGAGCACCTCAAGTACGTGATCCAGATGCACTTCCCCAGGGAGGCGTCAACAAACAACACGGCAGAATACGAAGGGCTGCTTGCCGGTCTTAGGATCGCGGTGGACCTCGGAATCAAAAAACTCATCGTCAGGGGCGACTCGCAGCTTGTCGTCAAGCAAGTCAATAAGGATTACCAGAGCCCGTTGATGAAGGCCTACGTTGATGAAGTGAGAAAGCTGGAAGAGCATTTTGATGGTATGCAGGTTGAATACGTTCCCCGAACGAAGAACGATATCGCCGATTACCTGTCGAAACGCGCTGCCCTCAAGCTACCTGTGGAACCAGGTACCTTTGTGCTTCAGCTAACTCAGCCATCCGTTGATCCGTCAACAGAGCAGAACAAGAGAAGGAAATCAGGACCCGGCAAGTACTTTCCCGCCGAGCTCCCCAGAGCCGCCGACAAGGATGTTGCCGAGGACACTGAACCCGCCACGGGACGGCTAGCTCCGGCAGGACGCCAAGCTCTTGCCGTTGAGACAGCCGCCCCTATAGCGGAGGAAATGCCTTTAGTCCTAGCCGTCGAGCCTCAGGCTCCAGCGTGGGCACAACATACCGTCCGATTCCTCCAGATAGGGGAGCTTCCTGAGGAGCAGGAAGAAGCGGAAAAAGTAGCCCGTTGCTCTGCCATGTACCAGTTCGTCGATGACGTCCTGTACAGGAAGAGACCGAACGGTGCGAAATTGAAGTGCATCCCTCGAGAGGAAGGACTGGAGCTGTTGGCAGAGATACATGGAGGCATATGTGGATCCCACATTGGGTCGAGAGCATTTGCCGGCAAGGCGTTCCGGCAGGGTTTCTTCTGGCCCACCGCCCTCCAGGATGCAACGACACTCGTCACCAGGTGTGAGGCGTGCCAGTTCCTTCAAGAAAGCTTCATCAACCAGCTCAAACCCTTCAAACCATTCCTCTCTCCTGGCCCTTCTCGGTCTGGGGGCTCGACATACTGGGCCCTTTCCCCCGCACTGTCGGGGGCTTTGAGTACTTGTACGTAGCCATCGACAAGTTCACAAAGTGGCCAGAAGTGGAGGCAGTGAGGAAGGTCACAGCTCAGTCAGCCGTCAAGTTCTTCAAGGGGCTAGTGTGCCGTTACGGTGTGCCCAAACGGATCATCACCGACAATGATACGCAGTTCACAAGCCGCACCTTCATGCAATATACTCAGGACCTCGGCAGCAAAGTCTGTTTCACTTCCGTTGCTCACCCGCGGATCAACGGGCAAGCTGAGAGGGCAAATGTTGAAGTGTTGCGAGGCTTAAGGACCAAGACCTTTGACAGACTGCACAAGAGCGGAAGGCGCTGGATTGATGAGTTGCCGACGGTTCTTTGGTCAATCAGGATGACACCAAATCGAGCCACCGGCCAGACACCCTTTGCCCTGGTATACGGGGCAGAAGCAGTTATCCCTACTGAACTCATATACGGGTCACCTCAAGTGCTCGCTTATGATGAGCTTGAGCAAGAGCAACTGCGGCAAGACGATGCACAGCTCCTTGAGGAAGATCGTCTTCGGGCGGCTGTGAGAGCAGCATGCTACCAGCAAGCCTTGCGCCGCTATCATAGCCGCAAGGTTCATGCCCGGAGCCTTGAGGAAGGCGACCTTGTTCTTCGGCGCGTTCAATCGGCCAAGAATTCCAACAAGTTGACGCCGAAGTGGGAAGGCCCTTATCGGGTAATACGAGTCACCAGGCCCGGTGCAGTCCGCCTGGAGACCGAAGATGCCGTTCCGGTGAGCAACTCCTGGAACATCGAGCATCTTCGCAAGTTTTACCCATCAGGCGCGGCTTGTCGGGCCTCCCGGCAAGCCACCTTTTGTACAAGCATTGCCGATGATGCATGTAACCCTTTGTACAAAGCCAGGCGCAGACCCTGAGCATAAATGAAGCGCTGGCGCCCTAAGTTATAGCATGCATGCTAGATCGAGTCTCGTCCTTGGTTAGGGTTGATAGTGCTTAGCGGCGTCTAACCCCTAGCTTAGAAGTCGAGTGTGTGTCTCTTCACCGTTCTTTTGTCTCCTTTGGTTCGCAGGGCTCGGATATCCTTGCCGGATCACTTGAGGATGAAAAAAAAGACAGAAGGACGGACTAGCATCTAGAACCCGGCAAGCCAGTGTTGCCGGGGCTGCAAGTACAAAGATTCACCCACAGCGAACTAGAGTTGCCGGGGGCTGCAGTTTCAGATAAGTTCTTCATCCCTTATCATGCATTCTCTCAGGGACTGAGGTATGCGAAACCTCGTTTCTTCCTAAAGCTACCGTGCTCCCCTAACTCTAGGCCCTAGGGCTCGTTCCTGGGGCCAGGTTTGGTCGTAGTCGCGGCAGCGAAGGGACGAAACGAGGAGCCTGAACCCGCCTCATCCCTGCCTCCGCCGAAAGCATGAGAAAGGTCGAGCGACGTGGGAAGACGGCAGGGCCTGCTGCCGGGGAAGGAAGTGTCTATCTTAAAGATATCAAGGATTTGCCCCTTGACGTGGGTTCCACCCGCAGGACAAGTGACCCGGCAAGCATCCCCTTTTCATTAAAAACATTCCACTCAGGTACAGTTCATAGAGAATGAAAAACATGAATGATGGGATTACAAGCTTTAAATTTAGCTAAGGCCCGAAGGCTTACAAACTAAAAAGAGATAAGGTGCCCATAATCCCTTTCTTGTCCCTCTCTTCAGGAGGCAGGTCAAGGAGGCGAAAAGGGCAAAAGGGGCGCCTAGATGAGCTACAGGTGGCAGAAGACACCAAGAGAACATCTCGGTGGTCGTCCAAAGGCTGGATGGTGATGGCAGCGCCGGAGGCAGAGCTCGAAGACGAGGCAGCAGGACGTCAACACGCGTCGAAGGCGTCATGCCCACGTACTCCGATTTGACGGCCTTGCCGCCCGCCCTCTTCCTCTTCCGCAGCCTCCCAACGCCAGCCGCCCAAGGAGACGACCCCGAGATGTTCAAGGAGCCGGTGACACAGATGATGGGGTCGCCGGTGCCGCACGGAGCGGCGCCCGACACCTAGTCGGACCCGTCATCCTGCCGCCCGCTACCCTCGTCGTCACTGCCGCTGTCCTCCTCGTCACTCCCGCTCGAGGAGGAGTCTTCGCTATCAGAGGAGCTCTCCACGCAGCAACTTGCCCGAGTCCCAAGCACCCGAAGACCTTGACGGAGAGGAGACCACCCTCCATCAGCTTAAAATGGAGGGTGAGCCCCCCCATCAGGCGGTGGATACGGGCAAATGTCTTCCACCCTCGACCAATATACATCACATTAGGGGCTAGGAAGTCGACGCGGACTCGCGTACCGCTGATTCCACAGCCTCTCATGTGCAGCCTCAGTGTCTTAGGCGGGTCCAGCTCCATCTCGCTCGCGAATGGAGTCGGGAGACAAAGACGACGGCGAGGCGGCCGCCGCAGCCTGACGAAGAACTCACAAGGGTCGTCCCCAACGTGGCCCTCCATAGGGAGAGGAACTGCTGGCGGAGGCAAAGCCGGCGCGCCGCCCCGTCCTCCTCTTCCCCGAGCGCCTCGGCCTCGCCCACGGCCTCGCCCTCTCCCCCTTCCCCTCACGGCTGGCTCTGCCACCGCAGGTGCAGGAGAAGGAGGGACGCGTTGTCGAGCAGCGACGCTCATCACCACCGTCGAAGGACCAGGGTTCCCTTTCTCCATGGCGAATGAGAGGGAGGGGGGCAGAAGCTGAAGAAGTGAGATGGAGGAATGCAGGGCACCGACCCCCACCCTGCTCTTTATAAAGGAGCAGGGCGGGGGCTCGACCGCCCCGTTCCGCCAATGAAGACGTGAATGGCGCAGGAGACCGGGGCTGATCCGCCGCCCCAGCCCGCGACGGCCCGGCTTCCCGCCTCCACCAACTGCCAACCCAGGCGCATAAGCGCCACGTGGAGAACATGCAGGACCGGAGCGACGTTTGAGGTGACTTCTCCCTACCCCGTGATTAAAGGGAGTGGGCGCCTTGAAAGACCACGCCTCGGTCCCGTCCAATAAATGGGCCGCGCCTCCACGCCTCCCTCCGTTTATGGGGAAGACGCGAGCCGCCCCCTTTCTACTACGACGTGACGCATGCGTGCAGAGGCCAGCCTCACGCATGCCGCCCACGTCACGCGCGCCTCCCCACGACGCGCCACGCGCGGGAAGCATGGGAGGCGCAGCGCGTGAAGAAACTTACCGCGGTAAAAACCGCCCTGCCTGCCTGCTCACCGTTCTTGGGCCTGGCCCAACAACGCGTAGCGCTTGTGTGTGGCCCAGGCTCGGGGGCTCCTGTCGGTGTAGAAAAAGAGGGGTACACTTTTTGTACCCCTATGACTGTGCACGGGCAGTCTGAGCCACGGGCGCCGCCGCACCGAGCCCGGCAAGGGAGGTAGAACCAAGGTAAGGCCGAAGCCAAAGAGGAGCAGAACGACGCCAAGACCAAGACCACAAAGAGCAAAGGGGACGAAGCGGGCCCCCCGGCAAGATCCTTGCCGGGAGGCGGTTTTTGCAAACCCGGCGAGACCCTTGCCGTGGCAGCTCGCCCCAAACCTACGGAGCGGGTCACCCTTGAGTCCACTGCCCCCATGGGGCAAGGATTCGGGAGGCATCCCCGTGGTGGTATGCAGATCTTTGTGAAGACATTCAAGATCAGATGCACACTTTAGAAGATGATGGTCCTTGGCGGGATCCCGGCCAAGGAAAACCACAAGGCTCCCGCCAAGAGCCTTGCCGGGGATGGCAGTAGGTGCCACTGCAAGACCCTTGTCGGGACCCCGACAAGACCCTTGCCGGGGCCGCGACAAGGCCCTTGCCAAGGACACCTGCGGGACCACCATCGGACCCGCACCAGTCACGCCTCCACCACCGTTCGCATGCAGCTGCCGGCCCAACCGGCTGGGCAGGCACCTGCGTTGCGGCATGCAGATCCTCGTGGAGACCCACCGCTGCGCCATCTCAGCTGCCTGCACGCCTACATGGCATCGCAGGCACCGCTGGCCAGGGCGCGTGTCGACGCGGAAGAGAGCGGCGACGGACGAGACAGGGCTCTCCCCCGCCCCCGATAAAGCTAGGACACCTAAGCAAGGCGCATTAAATGCACCTTGTCATGTAATGCGAGGGATAACCTCGCATCACTGTACCCTTTCCACCTCCTGTGTGCCACTGTGGCAACCCCTTTCCCTATAAAAGGAGGCCCCAGGCGATCAGGAAGAGGATTCGGCTTTTTGGAGCTCCTCACGCCCCATGGCTAGCTCAAGAACACAAACATATAATCCACCAAAGCAGGAGTAGGGTTTTACGCATCTTTGCGGCCCGAACCTGGGTAAAGGAATCGTGTACTGCCTGCTCGATCCGCTCTTCTCCCGGCCCCCGCGCCCCGCAACCGCAGAAAGGGATTCTCGTGATCCCATAGGTGTCATTTCCCACCGACAGATCGCCCAAGATAAGAAGAGCACCAACCAAAACAGTGGTGTCCGCTATGATGCAGAAACCAAGACGGGAAAGGAAACATATTATGGTTATATACAGGACATATGGGAACTTGACTATCGACGTGGTTTGAAGGTCCCTTTGTTTCGGTGCAAATGGGTCAATATGACACGAGGCGGGGTAACGGAAGACCCGCAGTACGGAAAGACAACAGTGGATCTCAACAATCTTGCAGATGAACCATTCGTCCTAGCCAATGATGTGCCACGGGTTTTCTATGTGAAGGACATGTCTACCAAGCCAAGAAAAAGAAAAGATCAGGAAGCGAATGCATCGTACGATGAGCCAAAGCGGCACATAGTTCTTTTTGGAAAGAGAAACATCGTGGGAGTGGATGACAAGACAGACATGTCAGAAGATTATGAAAAGTTTGATGAAATTGCTCCATTCACAGTGAATATTGACCCGAGCATCCCGTTAAATGATGAAGATTTTCCATGGTTACGGCGCAAAGGGACACATGCGAAGAAAAAGTTTCACACCCAAAGATCTGGGATGTGATCGGCTTCACTATCATCACTTTATTCTGTGTTTCACACCCAGGAGGGAATCTCTGTAATAGTTAGGGTAGTTATGTGTTTTGGCATTTGAAACGCGAAGAAATTTTATGTGCAAACAAATTCTTTCATGCCTTTACTGATTTTTAAAGTTAAGTTATTCACAAACTAGTGATTCACACTAATTTCAAATAATTTAAAATTTAAACTATTCAAATTTGAAAACTACGGGCACTAACAGAAAGTTTGTAATTTTTTGTACCTAAAGCAAAAATATTCACAAAGAAACTCTAAATACACAAAAAAACAACTCAAAAATAAATAAAGCATAGAAAATAAAAAAGCCCGCCTACTGGGCCAGAGCGGCCTGCATACGACTAGAAACCCAACCTGTTGTTGGGCCAGGATGCAGGCCCGCAAAGGCCGAGTAGGCCCACAGGGCATCACAGAACATGTAGGCACAGTAGGCCTGCTTTGGAGAGGAGCTCGAGAGAGCTACCGCACGGGGGGTTATAAACCAGTGCGGACGCCCCTCGGCTAGCGAGGTGGCACTAAACATGCCCCACCGCCCCTGCGCCAGCGCACCCCCTTTAGTACCGGGTCGTGGCACCAACAGGTACTAAAGGGGAGCCTTTAGTACCGGTTGTAGCCACCAACCGGTACTAAAGGGGGTGCGCTTCCCGCCGCTTGGCCTGGCCAAAACAGGCCTTTAGTACCGGTTGGTGGCTCCAACCGGTACTAAAGTTCTATCCTATATAAGAAAACACTTCAAAAATTTCAGTTTCTCATCTGCTTCTTCACCTCTGCCCCGTCGCCCGCCGCCCCCGTCGCCATATCCCACGTCGCCGCCCCCGTCGCCGCCCCGTCCCCGTCGTCGCCGCCCTATCGTCCCCGTCCCCGTCGTCACCACCGTCCCGTCCCGGCCCATCCCGCGTCGTCCCCGTCCCCGTCGTCGCCGCCCCGTCCCCGTCATAGCCGCCCTAGCCCGTACGTCCCCGTCCCCGTCGTCGCCGCCACATCCCTGTCCCCGTCGTCCCCGCCCCCTCCCTGGCCCCGTCGTCGCCATCCCCGTCGTCGCCGCACCCGTCGCCGTCCCCGTCGCCGCCCCCCGTCGCCTCTCGCCTCGCCGGTGAGCACACACACACACACACACACACATATATTTTTAGTTTTTTAGTTATAGAAATAGTTATAAAAATGTTAGAAAATTTTCTTTTTTTAGTTATAGAAATAGTTAGTTATATAGCATTGTTAGAAATGTTATAGAAATGTTAGAAATTTTTCTGTTTTTTAGTTATAGAAATAGTTATAAAAAAGTTAGAATTGTTAGAAATTTTTCTGATTTTTAGTTATAGAAATAGTTATAAAAAAGTTAGAAATTTTACTTTTTTTAGTTATAGAAATATTAGAAATGTTATACAAATGTTAGTTATATATATAAATGTTATAATTTTTTTTTATGTTTTTTAGTTATAGAAATATTAGAAATGTTAGTTATATAGCATTGTTAGAAATGTTAGAAATTTTAGTTATCAAAATCCAATCAATAAAAATGTTAGAAATGTTAGAAATGTTAGAAATGTTACTTTTTGCGGGCATATAGCTAGTATTTGTTCTCGACGATGCCCGGCCCGCATCCACGCCATCGACCCGTCCGCTACGATGTTCGGATGACCCATGTCCGGGACTGGGCTCCGCCGGGCTGGCACTGGAAGGTGCTGCCTGGAGGGGCGCGCCGCTTGATGAGGAACCCAACCCCGGGTCCCGTCGTCGACCCTGATCTCGTTTGGTGGCGTTTGCGTGGGCCAGTTTCGGTGCGGAGGGAGCCGGAACTGCTGGAGGTGGTACGTCGCCGTGTCAGGGAGGAGGACGAGCACGTCCATCGCTACATGGTTGCGTTAGAGGGCGGCAGGTTCTCCAATACCTGGCAATTTCTTCAGGGATCTCACTTCAGCTATGATCCTGTGAGGGTTCCTTCTCTTTGGGTGTCCACCGCCCGCGCCGCAGGAACCGCGAGTGTCCTAGATTCTTCTGTAGTATTCGATCTTTATTAGCTACCTAGCCAGTGATGTATTCGATATATAATATTCGAGACGATGTATTCGAGATTTTATATTATTCGAGACGATGTATTCGAGATTATATCTATTATTCGAGACGATATATTCGAGATTATATCTATTATTCAAGTCGATGTAATTTGAATACTAAATTTTTCTATATTTCTTTTGGATTAGTTAAATAAAAGCTATGGCGGACAATACCGGCAGAGAGGGAGAACACGCCCTGTTCGTTATGATACGCCATCCTCGCGGGCCAGATGATGATCAGAATGAAGAAGATTATGACGGCTCCGAATTTCTAAACAACACCGGGGAGGGTGATATGATATTCGATCGCGACGACCGAATTGATGAAATCATGAACTATGATTATGATGATGACGAAGAAAATTTTGATCTTGAAACATCAAAGACCGGCGAGGTATATATATTTATATAAGCAGGCATCTGGTGATCATCACAAGTTTTAAATGACTTGACGATATATTAATGAATCGATCTTTCTTCTTTCAGCCATCCGGATCGAGCAAATCTTCAGGCAACAGGACGAAACGAGGCCCGAACAAAAAGTTGAAGGAGGGCGTAAAGTACAATATCGAGGCCATCAGACCTAATGGCGAACCATTAGCGCCTAAGAAGATTGCGGACAAGTTCGTTCGTCAATGCGGAGTTCTTGTGAAGGACCAACTCCCGATCTCCCTTCAAGAATGGAGAGAGCCAGCAAAGCCACGTCCAAATCTTACTTTTGTCGACGACAGACAAAAAGGTCTGCTTTGGGATTCTCTCATGGAACATTTCACCCTACCAGGTCATTTCACAGAAGCAGATGTGGAGAAAGTCAAGGACGCTGCTCTTAGGAAGATGGCGGTTGCATTCAACAACCACAAGAATCGTGTATGGGACAAGTACGTCAAGGGAGGAAGGAAGACTCCAGTATTCGAGGGAACACTAGAGAAGCAAAGTGCTCATTGGGACGATTTCGTGAAATACAAGGATTCGGAATTAGCTAAGGAACGGTCGAGAATAAACAAGAAGAATGCCGAAAAAAAGGATAAGTTCCATAAACTGGGGCCAGGTGGCTACGCGGTGGCAATGCCTAAGTGGGATAAGTCTGAGAAAGAGATGGAGGATGCAGGTGTCACTCCGGTTACTAGGAGTTGGCCCCCTAGGTGCAGGACTTGGTTCTATGCACATGGGGGGGAGTTGGACCCGAAGATAGGCAAAGTTTTGACGAAGGCATGTCTGAACGGAGCCAACGATAACCTACTTGTTGCAATATTAGAGGCTCGATCGGGGGTGTTCCATCCCAACAGAGAGAACGACGAGCTTACGCGTGCCCTGGGAAATCATGAACACCCGGGAAGAACATGAGGCAAGGGCACTATTCCGTGGTATGAGGGATTTTCAGACTGGAATGCCGACTACAGAACCCGTGCGAGAAGGAAGATTGCGGAGGAGAAGAAGAGCAAGATGGAGGAGGAGCAGAGGAAGCTGGACTATGAATGCCTTCAAGGCCTAGAATCAAAGCACGCGGGACTTGGCAGTCAAATTCCAGCGGCAGCAGGAGCAGATCGACTCACTTAGCCAGCAAAGGGGGTCTCAACAGCTGCAGCAGATACCGGATGATCCAGCATTGGATAGCACCGCCCCATCCATGCTGAGAAGCAGTGTGGGTTCCGCCCCGGGCGACGCAATGCTGGATAGATACCCCGTGGATGACATCATGGAGAACACTAACTACGAGCTACACTTCAAAATGAAGAACATATCCATGAAGGTGGCGGATGCCGTTGCGTTTACAAATCCCCCCAAGGCAACCTTCCATTGCAACCCGATTCCAGCAGGCTATGCTCGTGTCTTGGTTGATGAGGTGGTGGACCAATATTCGGGGCTAGAGCTTGATATTCCTGGAGGTGACGACGAGCACACACTCGGAGAGGCCAAACATCGTATCATCCTATGGAGAAAGGATTGCATAATCTTTCGAAGGCCACCGACACCGCGTCAGCCGACTCCTCGTCGAAGTCCGCCATCGAGTCAGCAGACTCCCGCTCCTGCAAGTCCACCAACGCGTTAGGACACTCCTTGTCGAAGTCCGCCACCGAGTCAGCAGACTCCCGCTCCTTCAAGTCCACCAACGCGTCAGGCCACTCCTCCTCCTCAAAGTCCGGCAAAGCGTCAGGCCACTCCTCCTCCAAGTCCGACACAGCGTCAGACGTCCACTCGTCCTCCAAGTCCGACACAACTTCAGGCCACTCCTCCTCCAAGTCCGGGACAGCTTCAGGCCACTCCTCCTCATCCAACTCAGCCCCGTCAGCCGTCTCCACCGCCTCAGCAATCGCAGAAGAGACACCCCACAGCTATGGTGCGTAGCGGTACGAGTCGAGGTAGTACAGGGAGTACAGGCGGAGGCAAGCGATATAAATATGGTCCAAGCCTCACTACTCCTCTTCCTCAGAGGGCTTACGATAGGACCGAGGAGCAAACCAATGCCATAGTGCGGGCAGAAGTGGACGCCCATTGTGGACCGAAACCGCCACCGCCGCCAAGGGAGAAAGTGCCTGCGGAAAAGATTGACCACTTCATTCATATGGCTCAACCACCAGCTCCCAAGCCTGTTGCCACAGACTATGAGTGTCACATCAAGAAGTTAAATCGAGCACGTCTACAAAAGGAGGCGAGCTCGAGCTCGAGCAAACAACAAGCAGCTGTCAAAAAATGCGGGAAAACCGTTCCCCAGCTGGGAGAACAGGAGGCGCAATCGATCCCCTCGCTTGTTGTGCCAACAACACGTGACAGTACGCGCGCCCAATATTATTGTGGGCAAACAGTGTACGTTCCCGAGGTGGGCAACGTGGTAATAACCGAGGAGCATATAACGCAGGCTGAAATTCTCAACATCACTGTTGGACAACTCCTCGAGATCGAGCCCATGCCTTTGCTTACAGAGGAGGAAATAAAATGGAAATATGTCCGGGGCGAACCTGTGGTCAAGCCAGACGAGGTCAAGAAGCTCCCAACGAGAATGTATGAATTGCATCAATGGTACATGGACATTACCAAGAGTTCCAATCGAGAGTCCCTCATGGTGGAAGTCAAGAAGGATTATTACTACCATCAGAAAGTTGTGGCCGTTGAGTATAATGAATTGTTTCAATTATACAATCAAGACGCACTCGACAAATCTATCGTCAGTTGCTATTGTCTGTAAGTGATTTCTTTCTGTAATTTAAGTCTCAAGCTAGCTGTAGTGATCCTTTTTATCAATCATTACCTGTAATTATCCTCACTATATTCTTTTCTGTGGTATTATGCAGGATGAAGATGTATGAAATGAAAAAAGGTGGACGCTATGGCATTGGGTTCATTGACCCAAACACCGTTAATGAATACACATGGAAAATAGATCCATATCATGAAAAGCATGTAGAGGACAGCATGCTAGAGTTCTTGAAGCGCCTCAAATACAATGATGATATACTACTTCCTTACAACTTCCAGTTAGTCACACTGTCTTGTACTACAAATTCTCTGTTTTTGCCTACTAGCTAGCTACATGTTTTTGCTTACATATGCCCGCTTAATTAAGACATGCAAACGTGTGTGCATGCAGATTTCACTGGATCTTGTGTATCATTAAAGTTGACGCCGGAACAGTTGAAATACTGGACTCACTACTCAAAGTAAATACTGACTATAACATCTTGTTTGGGATAGTCAACAGGTAATTTCAATCATTATTAACTATATATCTCGGCCTATTTAGTTTGTCATTTCATGATATGAACTATTTAATAACCCCTTTATTCATTTTCTTTGTCGGTGGGCAGGGCTTGGGCAAGGTTCATCAGCGTCACTAAAGGCGAATGGAAACAAAAGCTGAAATGGTTTCGACCCAAGGTAAGTAATTAGGTAGTACTAGCTAGCTAGCTAGCTGCCATCTCTTTAATTATCATGCTTGATTAATTATTATCTGATCAAATTCCATTCTCGTAAAGGCCCTAAAGCAGGCGCAGGGGACTGATCTGTGTGCATACTGCGTTTGCGAGAACATTCGCATGATGGCGTCCGAAAGGAGCAGATCTCAAAGACAGGAATGGGTACGTTTGTCAGAACACTATTCACAATTTTCACACCATTATCGATATCTAGTCACACAAATAATAAACATGCATATTGATCTCCTTCTTAACAGTTCACAGAGGTGCGGGACAAGCTCCTAGAAACGGAGCGCGTACAAGCACTTCAAGAGGAAATAGCGGGATTTTTGCTCGACCAGGTCATAGATCCGAAGGGAGAATACCATTACCCGCTACCGCCCCCATGAACCACTTCCAATTGTCATCGTGCTCCGAAGGCACCAATTAGGCTAATGCCACTGGCTCCGAAGGCAACATGCATGTAGGAGAAATTGTATATAGCTATACATGTGTGTATGTGTGAATTAATATGGTGGTTTGTGATGATATATATATGATTGGTTCTACTAGAAATTCTATTTATATATATATATATATATATGCATAACATGTACAATGTGTAGTATCGTAAAATACCAGCAAACGAAAAATAATTAAATGGAAAACACAAAATTAAATGAAAAAGAAATCATAAAACCAAAAAACCCCAAACCTTGTAGTACCGGTTGGTGTTACCAACCGGTACTAAAGGGCTCCCGGCCCCCGGAGCTGGCTCGTGCCACGTGGTTGCCCTTTAGCACCGGTTCGTGCTGAACCGGTAGTAAAGGGGGGGGGCTTTAGTGCCCACACTTCAGTGCCGGTTATGGAACCGGCACTAAAGGGCCTTACGAACCGGTGCTATTGCCCGGTTCTGCACTAGTGTTACCTGCTCAACCAGTACATCACGGTAGCATATCTAACCGGATAATCATCTTATGCACTGTTCGATAGATCAACTCCATCATGTTCACCACCAATGTCTATTTCTGCAAGAATAAGAGGCAAAAGGCCAATGACATCTCCAAAGAAAAGCCAAATAGATACTAGGAGGCATCAGCAAGATGCACAGTCAGACTATTAACTAGTCAGAAGAGAGGTTATCCAGAGTCACTAAACTCATTCGACATCACATAGGCCTAAAATAAAGTAGTCATACTAACAAATCCCACCAACAAAAGTGATCAAGACAATTCATATTTTGATTATCTTCAAATGAATTTAGCCTGAAAAATCAAATAAATAAATGATACTAAAAAAATCTTAGCAACAAAGATGAACACAGCTATTCAGATTTAAATTATCTTCAAACAAATTTAGCCCCAAAAAAGAAATTAACTAAATTTAGTATTAGGGCATGTTTGGTTTCAATAAGTCACCCGACTTATAAGTCAGGTGACTTAAAACTAGTGACTTATAAGTCATGCCTGTTTGGTTGTCACCTGACTTATAAGTCACCTGACACACCTTTCCACACCAATCAACATCATGCAGGTGGTGGGACCCATGCAAAAGGGGGTGACTTATAAGTTTTAAGTTGGGGTGGAGCAACTTATGACTTATAAGTTGGGGTGACTTATAAGTCGGGTCTGTTTGGCAAAATAAGTCACTTTTTCACTTTTCGACTTATAAGTTGGTGACTTATTTGGAACCAAACAGGCTGAGGGAGTCCTGGATTAGGGGGTGTTCGGATAGCCGGACTATACCTTCAGCCGGACTCCAGGACTATGAAGATACAAGATTGAGGACTTCGTCCCGTGTCCGGAAGGATCTTTTCTTGGCGTGGAAGGCAAGCTAGGTGTGCGGATGTTCGAGATCTCCTACCATTGTAAGCGACTCTGTGTAACCCTAACCCTATCCGGTGTCTATATAAACCGGAGGGTAGTAGTCCGTAGGATAACCATCATCATACACAATCATACCATACGCTAGCTTCTAGGGTTTAGCCTCCTTGATCTCGTGGTAGATCCACTCTTGTACTACCCATATCATCAATATTAATCTAGCAGGAGTAGGGTTTTACCTCCATCGAGAGGGCCCGAACCTGGGTAAAATAAAGTGCCCCGTGTCTCCTGTTACCATCCGACCTTGACGCACAGCTCGGGACCCCCTACCCGAGATCCGCCGGTTTTGACACCGACATTGGTGCTTTCATTGAGAGTTCCTCTGTGTCGTCGCTTTTGGGCCCGATTGCTCCTTTGATTATCAACAACGATGAGGTCCAGGGTGAGACTTTCCTCCCCGGACAAATCTTCGTCTTCGGCGGCTTCGCTCTGCGGGCCAATTCGCTTGGTCATCTGGAGCAGATCGAAAGCTACGCCCCTGGCCATCAAGTCAGGTTTGGAAGCTTAAACTACACGGCTGATATCCGCGGAGACTTGATCTTCGACGGGTTCGAGCCACAGCCAAGCGTGCCGCACTATTTCGAGGGGCATGATATAGCTCTGCCTCCGAATAGCACCCTGGAGGCCGCACATGCTCCGGCCCCGATCTTTGACTCGGAGCCCACTGCGTTCTCCGAGGATGAACGGTTGGACGTCACCTCGGGGGCTGCGATCTCAAAGGCGATCGAGCCGAACTCCAGCCTGTACTCCACACGGCCCAGAACTCCAAGGAGTTGGACTCCTCTCCGAACTCCGGGCCTTCCGTGTCCCCGCCGACCGAACCTGATTGGGCGCCTGTAATGGAGTTCACCGCCGCGGACATCTTTCAGTGCTCACCTTTCGGTGATATCCTGAATTCTCTCAAGTCTCTCTCTTTATCAGGAGAGCCCAGGCTGAACTATGGTCTGCGAGGTTGGAATTCGTACAACAAAGAAATTCAAAGCCCACCCACCACCCACTTAATAGCCACTATCGACGATTTAACCGACATGCTCGACTTCGGATCCGAAGACTTCGACGGTATGGACGACGAAGATGGAGACGAACAGGAACCAGCACCTATAAGGCGCTGGACCACTTCCCCACCTAACAATGTATTCATGGTGGATACCCCTAAAGGAAACGACAACGAGGAAGAAGGGGGCGGAAAAAGGGATAAACCCTCCGAAAAGCAGTCAAAGCGGCAGCATAGACGCCAAGCCAAGCCCCGCCTCGATCAAGACCCAGCCGTAGCGCAGGATGAGCCGGTAGACAACGAGCATGCCTCAGAGCAGCCGTCCGAACAGGGCAACACGGATGGAGTGGACAGACAGCCCTCCCCCGGCCATAACAGAACTCCGGACGATCTCACGCCGGATAAAACCAAGGAACAGAAGAATCTCCACGAAAGGCTCGTGGCTACAGCACGCAGCCTGAAAAAGCAGAAGCGGAAGCTAAATACGGCAGAAGATGCACTCAGAATAAGATGGAGCAAGGTAATTGTAACACCCCGGTGTAATGATGCTACAGTAACCCTTCGGGTTAAGTTCTTAATTTTGCTAAACAAGTTCCTGATCATTATTGTCTCATGTTTCTTTGAATTTTCCCTTTGAATGCAAATTCAAATGCTAAGTGAAATTAAAAAGTGCTCAAACATGAAAACTAAAATGTTCATCATGTGGAAAATATTCTTCTGGTAATACTGGTGGTGAACCAATATTTTTGCAAATGTCTAACTGGCCTAAAATAGCTATAACAGCAAGTTGTTAAAAGAAAAGGCAAAAGCTTAAAAAAAGAAGGAAAAGGCCCCCTCCTCAACTGGGCCGACTGGCCCAGCTGGCCACCGCGCCCCCCCATGGGCCTCAGCCCACATGGCAGCCCAACCGACCATGTGGCCCACACTCCCCCACCGGGTCGCCTTCCCCTCCACTGCCCCACCGACCGCACTGCGACCGCGCGCGCACGTCGCCGCCGAACCACCTCGCCGGCCACGCCGCTACAGGCGCCGCGGGGAGGATAAGGGCAGCCCCGACGCCTCGGGTTCCCTCCCCACTCGCCCACTTGCCCCCTCTCTCCCTCATCGCTCTCTCCCTCGCTCTCCAGATCCCTTTCCCACCCCAACCGAGCCCCGTGCCGACGTCCTCCGTCGTTATCGCGACCACCGATCCCCGTTCGCCTCCCCGCCTTGCCCACGAGCTCCGCTGCTTCGAGCCCGTCCTCCTCGACCACGGGCCCGAGCCCTGGGAGCCCTGCATCGACCCGCACCATCTTCTTCCTCCTCGGATCCCCGCCGCCGTTCGCCGTCGATTCCGGCTGCACCACGCCTTCCCCGCGCCCGCTCTGAACGGCTACGCCCCACTGTGAGCTCCTCCCTCCCTCCTTTCCTCTCCCCATGCTCTTCCCCACGCCGTAGCTAGCTCGCCCGCAAGCCGAGCTCCGCTACCCGCCATTGCCGTCGTAGGGCTCGCCACAGAGCTCCTCCGCTCGAGCTAGTAGCTCCGACGAGCTCCTGGAGTGCCGTAGACCTCGCCTAGCTCCTTAGTTCGCCAAAACGTGCACCGCAACACCGGTTCCGTCGCCACCCGAACCTCGCCGCCGCCACCCCTCGTCGCCGGCACCGATTCCGACCAAGTCCGGCGATGCTACGGCCACCACTGGACGCGGGGCTGAGAGCTCGTTCGAATGAGCCTAGCCCCGCTCCTCCCCGAGCCCTGTACGCGTTTTCCGGCGAGGTCCGTGCCGCGCCGCCACGTTTGGCGTCATCGGTGTTGAGCCGCCGGCCACCGCCAACATGGCAAACCTGGGGCCACCCCCTGGGTCACTGCCAGCGGGCCCCGCGGGCCCCGTTGACTGGGTTGACCAAGTCAACGAGCTGACTGGGCATCTCTGTGACGCTGACGTGCGGGCCCTACTGCTTAGTCCACTAATTAAGGTGTTTTCATAATTAAAACTAATTAATTTAGTTAATTAGTCAATGACAGGTGGGGCCTTCCTGCTAAATAACCCTGTCTTAGTTAGTTTAAACTACTGTTAGACCCACTGTCTATGACAGGTGGGACCTAGCTGCCAGGTTTGACCTGAACAGCTGCGGTTGACCTGTTGACCTCATGCGGACATCATGCTAATGCAATAATTCCATTTCTGTTAATTTAAATAATTTCTGGAAATGCTAAAATCTTTAGAAATTCATAGTAAAATATCCGTAACTCAGATGAAAATGTTTTCTACATGAAAGTTGCTTAGAATGACGAGACGAATCCGAATTCGCGATCCGTTTACTTGTCAGATGCCGCTAACTATCTGAATATGCAACCTTTCCCCTCCATTTCATCTGTCCGAAAATGCTAAACCTGGGAAAACATTCCCGGATGTTATCCCCCTTCACCGGTAACGTGTAGCACCGCGTTAGAACACGTCTAGCTCTGCCTGTTGCCTGTTATGCTCTTGCTTGCTATGTATTTACTGTTTCTTCCCCCTCTTCTCTCCAATAGACCCCGAGACCGATGCTGCCCTTGTGATCGACTACGTCGACAACGTCCCCTCCTTGCCAGAGCAACCAGGCAAGCCCCCCCCTTTGACCATCCCGATATTGCCCATTCCATTCTCTCATGCTTGCATTAGATTTTGCTACTGTTATTGTTTTCTCCTATTCTGATGCATAGCCTGCTTTTGTATCTACTGTTGTACCTTGCCTGCTTATCCTAAACTGCTTAGCATAGGTTGGTTAGAGACCCATCAGTGACCCCCCACTTGACCCGACTGCCCCGCTGGATTATCAGAAGACTCGATCTATGTGATCGAAGACCAGGCCCCGACACCGCACATCACTTCCCCTTAGTTGCTTGACACTACTGGGTTACTATCGAGTACCGAGGGTGAACCTCTTCAGCACTTCTGATGTTAACCCTGTAGAGTAGTCATTTGGTCGTGGTCATCGAGGGTGATTTCCTCCTTAACCACTTTCGATACGACTCTGTCGTGCAACCCCTCAAGTGTGAACCTCGGGGGTGATTCCTCTTACATTCACCTTGATGATTACCTCTTGTGGAATTCATGGGGGGTGATTCCTCGGGTTTTCCCCTTGATGTTTTGTGACACCCAAAATTGTTGACCTTGTTTTATTAATTAAATTTTGCCAGGAATTAAAACTTTAATTTTCTGAGCTCCCTTTTTTATTTTTGAACCATTATCCCCTTGGTCATTATGGAGTTTTTCCCCAAAAAGAGAACTTTTCAAATATGTTTTGGACTTGTTTAAACCTCTCAAGAAAAACTTTTCTTTTATTAGTAGAACAAATTTACATAATTAATTTGCTTGCTCTTTATTTTCTTGAAAATGGTTTTTACAGGTTAAATGGCCATATTTGAACTACAACCTCTTTAAAAATTTATTCAAAAATCCCACCAAAATTTGGTAATATCATGTAATGTTCTTAGATCACTTTTATGCAAGAATAACTCTTTTTCATAAAATAATTTGAGCTGTGCACCTGTTTTCCTTCTCTGGTCCAGTGGGCAGTTTTGCACAGCAACCCTTTTAAATAGTTGCTTCTTGCCTCCACCAAAATTATGGGATGTTAGTAGCAGCATATGTTTCAACCTTATGCAAAAATCCAGTGTTGTTCCTTGAAAGTTTTGAGTGGATCAACCTCATCTTCATTCTGGTCCAACATGAGGGTTTGTACAGCAACCACATTTTTAGTTGCTCCATTACCCATGATTCCTTTTTCTACTTGTAGACCACCCTACCAAACCCCTATGTCCAGGAGCATGCAACCATTTGGATCACTTTTGGTCCATGTTGTGATGCCATTTACCCTCTGTCCAGAACTGGAGTTTTGCAAAAATTGCACTAACAAGTTTCTCCTTTTGCCAAACTAACCTTACCACCCTCTCTTGCATCTAAAGAGACACTGATCTTGAGAATTTGACCCCTCCAAGAACTACCTAGATGACCTTAGCATTTTATCAAACACCCTATGGGCATGATCAGTTTTGACATGAGATTTTGTTTGCACTATGAACTTGACCACCTGAACAAGCCACCTTGTCCCTTGGGTTTCCCTCTATCTCTAACCTAGCCCTGTTCCTTGCCAGCCACACCCGCAACCTGTAGCATGCCACGACATTGTGTCGAACGCCTCCCGTGCGTGCACTGGACGCGCCCAGAGCGCGCGTATTGCACGAACCTTGCCGAGCCGACACGCTGGCCCCCCTGGTTTTGGCTCGCTCTGGGCGCCACGCCACGCACTACCCTCTCACAGCATCGCGCCAAGACGCCCTGGCAACCAACAGCGCCACCGCCAGAGCGTTTTTGGCGGCACGCCGGTGTCGGCCGACAGCCGCTGCTCCGTCCAGCGCCGCCCAAGCCACCCCGGCTCGCCACCTGGCCCCTGGCACAGCCCAAACTCATCCGTGAGCTTGTCCGCTAGCGCTCGTCGCCGCCACGATGCCCTGCTGCTACAGAATGTCGGTTCGCCGGAAGCTTATCCACAGCCGCCGCGAAACCGCCTTGCCTCGCTTATAAATGGACGCCCCGAGCCGTTCCCACACACTGGCAACCCCAGGCCACCCCAATGACGCTCCCCCAGCTCGCCAATCGACCCAAGAAAGCTTTCTTCCCCGTCTCCGGCAACCCTCGCCGCCGCCACTGCCCCGGCCGTTCCGGCGCCACCGAGGCCTCCCGCGCTCCGTTCTCTTCACCAGAAAACTCCCCTTCCTCCCACGAACCCAACCCCCTACTCAATTTTGATCGGGAACCACCGTGGCCCAAAAATCACTCCGCTCCCGAAGCCTCCTCCTGCCTGGCGACCACCGGGAGGATCGCCCTGGAGTGGCGGATCCATCCCCGCCCTCGAAGACCCGCGAGGAGCCGCCAGTCGCCGGCGACGATCGCCGGAGCTCCGCCTCCGCTCGGGACAGAGGAAGGAGAGGGAGGAAGGACTAGTCAAACCTGACTAGTGGGCCCCCTGGACCCACTGTCAGTGGCACCCGGCCGTCCATGTGTTTGAGTGGAAGCGTAAACCCCACAGTACGTCTCCCCTACACCGAAAGCGTATTCTGTCCGAATCGTTTTCTTTTATATATTTATTTTAAAAACAGATTTGACTAAACTTTGATCGGCTGTAACTTTTTAAATATAACTCCAAATGAATTAATTCTTTTTCCTACTTCTCTCAAATTCTGTCTAGTTTATTTTAAGATTTATTTGAAAATTTTCCAAACAACTTTTTTGTACTGTTTTTGAAATATGTGTTGTTTGCATATTTTTTTGAAAATAGGATTTTGGAAGAGAAGAAAAACTTCCAAAAGTTTTGGAGAGCAACCCCACCTCTCCACACCTTTAAGGCAAGCATTCTGAACCCCGGGATAATAATTTTGGTGTGTTAGTTGACATGTTTACAACACCACCTTAATCCGGAGTGTTATTATTTCATGTGATATGATCATTTGCATGGATGCATTATAGTGATGTCATTGCTGTTGGAAATGAGCATACTAGTGTGATGAAAATCATCCTCATATGCCTTACATGCATGCCGGTAAGGAATCCGGGAAAGCCTCTGCCTTGGGTAGGCGTGAGCTTGTCGCCGGTCTCCGTCGGGATGGTTATATCCGGTATGGCATGGTAAGGTATGATGGGTGGTGATTTGTTGGTTGAAGTATTTTTGTTGTGCTAACCATGCAGGGAACCTTTATGAGTCTCCTGAGTCGGCCATAGATCGAGTCTT
This sequence comes from Aegilops umbellulata, assembly GCA_032464435.1. NCBI lineage: Eukaryota > Viridiplantae > Streptophyta > Magnoliopsida > Poales > Poaceae > Aegilops > Aegilops umbellulata. The sequence goes on along the minus strand of CP136059.1, from coordinate 354,553,205 downwards.
GTTCCGGTAACCCCCATACTTGTTTCGTACTGCCACTGGTCCCTACCGTATGTGGGGTATGGTTCAGTAAGATGTTAACCCTTGTCTTCGCACACACCGTACAGAGAGGCCATGGTGGAAGATACCAGCTGCATCCGGTAGGCATGCCACCTGGTCCGGGGGCATGGGTGTATCCGGTTGGGACCGAGAGGGGGATACCCCTTAGAGCGCGCAGTAGAAATTTGATCCCATGCTACGTCGAGGTTGTAGCCTCCCCACTTAGAGTTTGCTTGACAGGTGTCGTGGGTGATTCCAGACACCAGCAAGTTGAGCTGGTGTGTGCAAGTTAGGTGTGTTTTCAATTAAAAGACCGTAGACGGAATTAGTCCCAATGGACTAAAGGAATCCGTTACTCGTGGGTAAAGAGTACACCCTCTGCAGAGATATTAAACCTATTCGAATAGCCGTGTCCACGGTTAAGGATTACAGTCTGGGATGGGTCAAGTGTCGGTCTTCGGAGGAGAAACCACTAAAACTCGATTATTGATTATGATTTGTGATGTATGATGGTTATGATTATTATTGTCTATATGGACTAACCGTTTTGCATGATTTGAAATAATGAATATCCCTGGGACGGTACCACCTCCTGGATATTTACTATGATAATTTCATTTTCATATAAGCCCTTTATGTGGTGTCGCTAAGACGCCCGACTGTGGCATTTCTTTTAAAGACCTTTATGTGGTGTCGCTAAGACGCCCGACTGTGGCATTTCTTTTAAAGCCCTTTATGTGGTGTCGCTAAGACGCTCGACTGTGGCATTTCTTTTAAAGCCCTTTATGTGGTGTCGCTAAGACGCCCGACTGTGGCATTTCTTTTAAAGCCCTTTATGTGGTGTCGCTGAGACGCATGACTGTGGCATACTCATTTTCACTATCCTTTCGAGACGTCGCTTCAGACATCCGATCGGCACACCTTATTTTTATTTGGTCATTGCATAAATTTCCGGTTGCATATGAATAACCTGCTTGCATGCATCAAGATATTTATTTTCATGACTAACTAAGTGAGCATAGAATATTGCAAAGCATGATTATCAGTGGTTATATTATACCTGTGTTCTTAATGTTTGCGAATACATTCAAAGTACTCACTGGCTTGTCCCTGGCTATTGTCTTGGCCAGATTGCTTGCTTGGAGAGGAGCATTGGGACGACAGCCTCGGAACCTAAGCAACGGTGATAGCAGCCTTGCGAAGATAGGAGTTAACCTGGTCAGCTGTTCCCGTGGGAAATGGAGTCCCATAGACCATGGTGATCCACAAACCGCTTCCGCCCTCAACCACTAGAAACCATTTGCTGTACTCATAGGCCACAATGGTCTTGTACTACTTATTTTGTACTTTTGCTTGGAATTTTTGTATCAAGTTGATGCCTCATCAGCTAACAGTAATCCTGGGGCTGATGAGCTCGGCGGCCATTTTCTGGAAATTAATGTCCGGAAAACAGGTCGTGACATGTTTGGACACATGGATACTTGTACTTTACCACTGTTACTTGGAAAGACGGGTCGACCCTGAGGGGTACCCGCGCGAGCTTAATTGCGAGTGATGTGGAGACGGGTTGACCTGGAGGGTGCCCGCGAGATAATTACGAGGCGTGGCCGGGCATTCCTAGCCCTTGCCACAAGTCCTCGACACGGGGCAACGGGGTCACATCTTTCGTGAGTCTGTTACCGCGCATTCCTAATCCACTACGATTTGGATATTTGATCCGAGGGGCCTCTGGCCTGATAGCACTAACCATCACGTGGGCATAGTATGGGCGTTCTGCGTCGTATGCATCAGCCGAAGCTTAATAGACGTCAGCGACTGAGTGGCGCGCGTCGGGTTGGACTGGTAAGCTCCTTCCCTTTTAGGGAGGTAGCTAGGTCTGCTCATCGGCCGCATACGCAACGTGCAGGAGTTCCCGGGGAGATGACCCATGACCCCTGGGGGCATAGGTTTAGTCTGGCGTGCTGGCCTCTCTATTAAGCCTAGGTCGGGTTGCGGCGTATTGTTTGGCCGAGGCCGGGCATGACCCAGGAAAGTGTGTCCAGCCGGAGTTAATCGAGCGTGGTGGGTAAGTTGGTGCACCCCTGCAGGGAAGAAAACATCTATCGATAGCCTGTCCTACGGTAACGGACACTTGGAGTTGTATCCCGATCGATACAACTAGAACTGGATGGTGATGAGTAATGGATTGTGATGATAACTGGATAGTATGGCTCTGGGATTTCTTTCTCGCAGGGAGTCGAGAAAGGATCTTCGGCCGAGGTTGATAACACTTCTACTACTTTACCTTATGCTACTCTACTCCCTCCGGTTGCTGCAAGATGGTGTTTTCCAGAAGATGCTAGTCTTCGATAGGACTAGGCCTTCTCTCTGTTTTGGCATTTCTGCAGCCCAGTCCACATATACAGCCTTCCTTTGATATTGTTGCATATGTAGTGTAGATCCTTGCTTGCGAGTACTTTGGATGAGTACTCACGGTTGCTTTGCTCCCCCTTTTCCCCCTTTCTTCTTCTTTCTGGTTGATGCATCCAGATGTCGGAACCCAGGAGCCAGATGCCACCGCCGATGCCTACTACTACGTGGAGACCGACGATGACCAGGAGTAGTTAGGAGGCTCCCAGGCAGGAGGCCTTGCCTTTTTGATCAATGTTGCTTTTGTGCTCGCCTTCTTAAGGCATCCTTGTCTAACTTATGTCTGTACTCAGATATTGTTGCTTCCGCTGATTCTTGTAAAATCGAGCTTATGTATTCGAGCCCTCGAGGCCCCTGGCTTGTAATATAAAGCTTGTATTATTTTAATTTGTGTCTAGAGTTGTGTTGTGATATCTTCCCGTGAGTCCTTGATCTTGATTGTACACATTTGCGTGTATGATTAGTGTACGATTGAATCGAGGGCGTCACAAGTTGGTATCAGAGCCGACTGCCTGTAGGTAGCCCCCTTTCCAACTCCTTGGCCGAAGTTGAGTCTAGTCACTGAAAAACTTTTACTAACATTGGTTGTGTGGCTTACTGGGCCACGTCGCCATTGGGTGGTATTAGGATCTTTTACTCCTCGTCTATACTCTGGGACTCTGATCTCTCTTCTACTCGGGTTAAACGAATTTACTAACTTTCACATTAGGATCCCGTGACCACATTCACCCCGAAGTTGGATAAAGCCATAGTTATTCCTTAGAATAGCATTTTGAGTAGTGCACACCCTGTCGTGTTGACTACTAAGTGGTATCCATCGTACCTCTTTCATTATGCTTGTTTCATCATGAATGATCCTTGTTTTTGCAAATGCTCAATGCTGAACTACCCCTGCTACATGTTAGCAGGATGGTTAGACCCGCTGGACGTGGTCGTGGTGCCAACGATCCACCACCGCCTGAATTCTTTGCTGGAATGATGCAACAGTTTGAGTTGAATCGCCAGTTTATGGAAGGAATGATGGATCAGTTTCCTCGTCCGAACATGAATCAACAGCCAACCCCAGTAACTCTGCAGGACTTCATGCGCCTCAACCCAACTATCTACCGCAGCTCAACTCAACCCCTTGATCCTGATGACTGGCTCCGCGACATCACATATGAAATGGAGTCTGCTAGTATTGCCCCTGCCAGCCATGTCACCTTCGCATCTTTCTTTCTGAAGGGTCCCGCTGCTCAATGGTGGGGCAGCCACAGGCGTACCCTACCTGCAGGAACGGTCATCATTTGGTCGGATTTCCAAGCTGCCTTTCGTGCCCGCTTCATTCCTCAAGGAATCATGGACAAGAAGAAGCGAGAGTTCCGCAACCTCACCCAAGGCAACAAGTCTGTAGATGCTTATCAGAGGGAATTCTTGGACTTGTCCCGCTATGCTGAAGAAGATATTGCTACTGATGCTCGTAAGTAGGAAAAGTTTCGTGATGGACTTCAACCTAATATCAAGCTAGCACTGCTCGTTCATGATTTTGCCGACTTCTCCACCTTGGTGAACAAGGCTATTCAGGTTGAGACTGGTCTTCAGGAACACCAGGGATCCCTCAGGCGCAGCCGTGACGCTGGCTCATCTTCGGGCCCGTCAGCGCAGAAGCGTCGGATATGGATTCCCCACAGCATGTATCGTCCAACTGCACCTGCACCAGGACAGTCCTATGCTGCACCTCGTCTGCCTCCTCCGCCGCAGAGGCAGCCTCTTCGAGATGTACCACCCCAAGCTTCTGCTCCTAACCCCAATGATGGTCTGTGCTTCAGATGTGTCCGCCCCGGTCACCTCGCCAAAGAGTGCAATCAGAAAAAGAATCAACTGGCTCTGCCTTCAACTGATCGTAACAATCAGCCCCATAACAACAATGCCAGACCTTATGGTCGTGGTCAGGCTAATCATGTTCATCTGAATGAAGCTCAAGACCAGCCTGCCACTGTGATGGGTACTCTTCTCGTTAATTCAGTACCGACTTCTGTTTTATTCGATTCAGGAGCATCACATTCATTCATGTCAGAAAGTTTTGCATACGCACACGACATTCGATGCGAGCCCATGAACACTCCGATAGTGGTACGCACCCCTGCGGGCCGATGTCAAACTACCACGATTGGTCGCGATGTTCCGGTTGAAATTGAAGGGTTGGAATTCCTTGTTTCTCCCATTATTCTGGAGTCTTCCAATATTGACCTCATTCTGGGAATGGAATGGTTGAAAGCGCATACTGCCTCTATCGTTTGCGCTACCAAGGTCGTTCACCTCCTACATCCTTCAGATGAGATAGTAACCTACCATGCTCAGCTTGTTCAAAACGCTGAAGCACGACTTTATGCTCTGAATGCGTTGAACGCGGCACCTCTTGAGGGAATTGAAAAGATTCCAGTCGTTCGCGATTTCCAAGACGTATTTCCAGAAGAACTTCCAGGAATACCCCCTGCCCGAGCTGTCGAGTTCGTCATTGACTTGAAACCAGGCACCATTCCTATCGCCAAACGACCCTATAAGATGCCACCTCATGAACTCCTTGAGCTTAAGGAAGAAATCGACAAATCTCTTCACAAGGGTTTCATTCGTCCAAGTTCCTCTGCTTGGGGAGCACCTTCTCTATTTGTCAAGAAGAAGGACGGAACGAACCGTTTGGTCCAAGACTACCGTCCTATCAACCAAGCTACAATTCAGAACAAATACCCCCTTCCTCAGATCAATGATTTGTATGATCAACTGGCTGGTTCATCGATTTTCTCTAAACTCGACTTGAGGTTGGGTTACCACCAGATCCGTGTTCGTGAAGAGGATATTCCAAAGACCGCATTCGTCACTCGTTATGGTTCTTATGAGTACACCGTCATGTCTTTTGGTTTGACCAATGCTCCAGCTACATTCTCTCATCTAATGAACTACATATTCATGGATTACCTCGACAAGTTCGTCGTAGTCTATCTGGGTGATATCCTGGTATATTCGAAGAATAAAGAAGAACATGCTGAACATCTTCGTCTTGTTCTAGAGAAGCTTCGAGAGCATCAACTTTATGCCAAGTATTCCAAGTGCGAATTCTGGTTACCCGAAGTCACATACCTTGGTCATGTCATCTCCAAGGATGGTATTGCCGTCAACCCAGAGCGAGTTCAGGCTATTCTTGACTGGACCCCTCCGAAGACTGTCAAGCAAGTCAGAAGCTTTCTCGGACTTGCCAGCTATTGCCGCCGTTTTGTCGAGAACTTCTCCAAGATCGCCAAGCCACTGACTAATCTGCTTCACAAAGGCGTTAAGTTCGATTGGACTGAGAAGTGTCAGGAAAGTTTCCAGGCACTCAAGGACAAGCTGACATCTGCCCCAGTGCTTGCTCCCCCTGATTCTCGCAAGGACTTCATCATCTATTGCGACGCTTCACGACAAGGATTAGGCTGTGTCCTAATGCAAGAGCGCAGAGTGATTGCTTATGCCTCCCGTCAAGTACGTTCACGAAGAGAACTACCCAGTTCATGACCTTGAGCTTGCTGCGGTTATCTTTGCACTGAAGCTATGGCGACAGTATCTTCTCGGTAATCGTTGTGAGATCTTCACCGATCATCAGAGTCTGAAGTACCTATTTACTCAGCCAGATCTGAACCTCCGTCAGCAGCGATGGATGGAAGCTATTGCTGACTACAACTGCGGTATATCTTATACACCTGGCAAGGCTAATGTAATGGCCGATGCCCTGAGCAAAAAGTCTTATTTCAATAATCACCAGGTCTACAAAGCTCAACCCCGCCTTTATGAAGAGCTATGCAAGCTGAACCTTCAACTAGTTCCACAGGGTTCTCTGAATAACCTTGTCTTGGAACCAACTCTTCTTAAAGCAATCAAGTCTGCTCAAGCCAAAGATGCTCATGTTGATCTGATGAAAAAGGATCTTGCCTTAGAGAAATCCAGAGATTTCTCACTTGGTGAAGATGGAACCTTATACTTCAGGGGTCGCATTGTCGTACCCCGGTTCGAGCTTATGACAGAGAAGGTGATGAAAGAAGCGCATGACACCCCTCTCTCTATTCATCCGGGAAGTACCAAGATGTATCTAGACATCCGTCAGAAGTACTGATGGTCTAATATGAAGCAAGACATTGCTCGATATATTGAAGAATGTGACGTTTGTCGCCGCGTCAAAGCAGAACATCAGAAACCGGATGGACTTCTACAACCGCTTCCGATTCCTGAATGGAAGTGGGATAAGATCCAAATGGACTTCGTCACTGGCCTTCCCAAATCGCAGAAAGGTAACGATGCTATCTTTGTCGTCATCGACCGATTCTCGAAGGTTGCTCACTTTCTGCCAGTCAAGGAGACTATCACTGCTAGTCAATTAGCAAACTTGTATATCTCCATAATTGTGTCACTCCACGGCATTCCGAAGGAGATCAGTTCAGACCGCGGAAGTATATTCACTTCAAAGTTCTGGGATAGTTTCCAAGAGGCAATGGGAACTCATATTACCTGGAGCACTGCTTATCATCCCCAATCCCAAGGCCAAGTCGAGCGAGTCAATCAAATTCTTGAAGACATGCTTCGGGCTTGTGTTATTTCTTTCGGCAAGAAGTGGGAAGAATCTCTCCCTTATGCGGAGTTCTCTTATAACAACAGCTATCAAGCCAGCTTGAAAATGGCACCATTCGAAGTGCTTTATGGACGTAAGTGCCGAACCCCTCTGAATTGGTCAGAAACTGGGGAACGGACGCTCATTGGTCCAGACATTATTCAACAAGCTGAAGAGCAGGTTCGCATTGTTCGGGATAATCTCAAGGCGGCCCAGTCCCGCCAGAAGAGCAACTATGACCGGAAACACTTGGGTTCAACTTATCAACCTGGTGAACAAGCTTATCTGCGTGTCACTCCTTTGAGAGGCACTCATCGGTTCGGAGTCAAGGGTAAGCTAGCTCCGCGCTATATCGGTCCTTTCCGCATTCTGGCCCGTCGTGGACTGGTGGCTTATCAATTGGAGTTGCCACCTCAGTTCTCTCATGTTCATGATGTCTTCCACGTGTCGCAACTTTGTCGATGCTTCAAGGATCCGGAACGTGAAGTGGATCCGGAATTGATTGAAGTTCAAGATGATCTCACATACAAGGAGCATCCTATCCGCATTCTTGAAGAAGCTGAACGTCGAACCCGCCAGAAGGTTACCAAGTTCCTCAAGGTGCAATGGTCGAATCATACTAAAGAGGAAGCCACTTGGGAACGCGAAGATAACCTCCGGGCTGAATACCCCGACCTGTTCCCTTCTACCTCTTAATTCTCGGGACGAGAATTTCTTTTAGAGGAGGAGAGTTGTAACACCCCGGTGTAATGATGCTACAGTAACCCTTGGGGTTAAGTTCTTAATTTTGCTAAACAAGTTCCTGATCATTATTGCCTCATGTTTCTTTCAATTTTCCCTTTGAATGCAAATTCAAATGCTAAGTGAAATTCAAAAGTGCTCAAACATGAAAACTAAAATGTTCATCATGTGGAAAATATTCTTCTGGTAATATTGGTGGTGAACCAATATTTTTGCAAATGTCTAACTGGCCTAAAATAGCTATAACAGCAAGTTGTTAAAAGAAAAGGCAAAAGCTTAAAAAAAAGAAGGAAAAGGCCCCCCCCCTCAACTGGGCCGACTGGCCCAGTTGGCCACCGCGCCCCCCCCCATGGGCCTCAGCCCACATGGCAGCCCAACCGGCCATGTGGCCCACACTCCCCCACCGGGTCGCCTTCCCCTCCACTGCTCCACCGACCGCGCTGCAACCGCGCGCGCACGTCGCCGCCGAACCACCTCGCCGGCCACGCCGCTATAGGCGCCGCGGGGAGGATAAGGGCAGCCCCGACGCCTCGGGCTCCCTTCCCACTCGCCCACTTGCCCCCTCTCTTCCTCATCGCTCTCTCCCTCGCTCTCCAGATCCCCTTCCCTCCCCAACCGAACGCCGTGCCGACGTCCTCCGTCGTTATCACGGCCACCGAGCCCCGTTCGCCTCCCTGCCTTGCCCATGAGCTCCGCCGCTTCGAGCCCGTCCTCCTCGACCACGGGCCCGAGCCCCGGGAGCCCTGTATCGACCCGCACCATCTTCTTCCTCCTCGGATCCCCGCCGCCGTTCGCCGTCGATTCCGGCTGCACCACGCCTTCCCCGCGCCCGCTCTGAACGGCTACGCCCCACTGTGAGCTCCTCCCTCCCTCCTTTCCTCTCCCCATGCTCTTCCCCATGCCGTAGCTAGCTCGCCCGCAAGCCAAGCTCCGCCGCCCGCCATTGCCGTCGTAGGGCTCGCCACAGAGCTCCTCCGCTCGAGCTAGTAGCTTCGACGAGCTCCTGGAGCACCGTAGACCTCGCCCAGCTCCTTAGTTCGCCAAAACGTGCACTGCAACACCGGTTCCGTCGCCGCCCGAACCTCGCCTCCGCCACCCCTCGTCGCCGGCGCCGATTCCGACCAAGTCCGGCGATGCTACGGCCACCACTGGACGCGGGGCTGAGAGCTCGTTCGAATGAGCCTAGCCCCGCTCCTCCCCGAGCCCTGTACGCGTTTTCCGGCGAGGTCCGTGTCGCGCCGCCGCGTTTGGCGTCGTCAGCGTTGAGCCGCCGGCCACCGCCAACGTGGCAAACCTGGGGCCACCCCCTGGGTCACTGCCAGCAGGCCCCGCGGGCCCCGTTGACTGGGTGGACCAAGTCAACGAGCTGACTGGGCATCTCTCTGACGCTGACGTGCGGGCCCTACCGCTTAGTCCACTAATTAAGGTGTTTTCATAATGAAAACTAATTAATTTAGTTAATTAGTCAATGACAGGTGGGGCCTTCCTGCTAAATAACCCTGTCTTAGTTAGTTTAAACTACTGTTAGACCCACTGTCTATGACACGTGGGACCTAGCTGCCAGGTTTGACCTGAACAGCTGCGGTTGACCTGTTGACCTCATGCGGACATCATGCTGACGCAATAATTCCATTTCTGTTAATTTAAATAATTTCTGGAAATGCTAAAATCTTTAGAAATTCATAGTAAAATATCCGTAACTCACATGAAAATGTTTTCTACATGAAAGTTGCTCAGAACAACGAGACGAATCCGAATACGCGATCTGTTTACCTGTCAGATGCCTCTAACTATATGAACATGCAACCTTTCCCCTCCGTTTCATCTGGGGAAACATTCCCGGATGTTATCCCCCTTCGCCGGTAACGTGTAGCACCGCGTTAGAACACGTCTAGCTCTGCCTGTTGTCCTGTTATGCTCTTGCTTGCTATGTATTTACTGTTTCTTCCCCCTCTTCTCTCCGATAGACCCCGAGACCGATGCTGCCCTTGTGATCGACTACGTCGACGACGTCCCCTCCTTGCCAGAGCAACCAGGCAAGCCCCCCCTTTGACCATCCCGATATCGCCCATTCCATTCTCTCATGCTTGCATTAGATTTTGCTACTGTTATTGTTTGCTCCTATTCTGATGCATAGCCTGCTTTTGTATCTACTGTTGTACCTTGCCTGCTTATCCTAAACTGCTTAGCATAGGTTGGTTAGAGACCCATCAGTGACCCCCCCACTTGACCCGACTGCCCCGCTGGATTATCAGAAGACTCGATCTACGTGATCGAAGACCAGGCCCCGACACCGCACATCACTTCCCCTTAGTTGCTTGACACTACTGGGTTACTATCGAGTATCGAGGGTGAACCTCTTCAGCACTTCTGATGTTAACCCTGTAGAGTAGTCATTCGGTCGTGGTCATCGAGGGTGATTTCCTCCTTAACCACTTTCGATACGACTCTGTCGTGCAACCCCTCAAGTGTGAACCTCGGGGGTGATTCCTCTTACGTTCACCTTGATGATTACCTCTTGTGGAATTCATCGGGGGTGATTCCTCGGGTTTTCCCCTTGATGTTTGGACACACGGATACTTGTACTTTACCACTGTTACTTGGAAAGACGGGTCGACCCTGAGGGGTACCCGCGCGAGCTTAATTGCGAGTGATGTGGAGACGGGTTGACCTAGAGGGTGCCCGCGAGATAATTACGAGGCGTGGCCGGGCATTCCAAGCCCTTGCCACAAGTCCTCGAGACGGGGCAAAGGGGTCACATCTTTCGTGAGTCTCTGCTTGTTACTGCGCATTCCTAATCCACTATGATTTGGATATTTGATCCGAGGGGCCTCTGGCCTGATAGCACTAACCATCACGTGGGCATAGTATGGGCGTTCTGCATCGTATGCATCAGCCGAAGCTTAATAGACGTCAGCGACTGAGTGGCGTGCGCCGGGTTGGACTGGTAAGCTCCTTCCTTTTTAGGGAGGTAGCTAGGTCTGCTCACCGGCCGCGTACGCAACGTGTAGGAGTTCCCGGGGAGATGGCCCATGACCCCTGGGGGCATAGGCTTAGTCCAGCGTGCTGGCGTCTCTATTAAGCCTAGGTCGGGTTGCGGCGTATTGTTTGGCCGAGGCTGGGCATGACCCAGGAAAGTGTGTCCGGCCGGAGTTAATCCACCGTGGTGGGTAAGTTGGTGCACCACTGCAGGGAACAAAACATCTATCGATAGCCTGTCCTACGGCAATGGGCACTTGGAGTTGTATCCCGATCGATACAACTAGAACTGGATGGTGATGAGTAATGGATTGTGATGATAACTGGATAGTATGGCTCTGGGATTTCTTTCTCGCAGGGAGTCGAGAAAGGATCTCCGGCCGAGGTTGATAACACCTCTACTACTTTACCTTATGCTACTCTACTCCCTCCGGTTGCTGCAAGATGGTGTTTTCCAGAAGATGCTAGTCTTCGATAGGACTAGGCCTTCTCTCTGTTTTGGCATTTCTGCAGCCCAGTCCACATATACAGCCTTCCTTTGATACTGTTGCATATGTAGTGTAGATCCTTGCTTGCGAGTACTTTGGATGAGTACTCACGGTTGCTTTTCTCCCCCTTTTCCCCCTTTCTTCTTCTTCCCAGTTGATGCATCCAGATGTCGGAACCCAGGAGCCAGATGCCACCGCCGATGCCTACTACTACGTGGAGACCGACGATGACCAGGAGTAGTTAGGAGGCTCCTAGGCAGGAGGCCTTGCCTTTTCGATCAATGTTGCTTTTGTGCTCGCCTTCTTAAGGCATCCTTGTCTAACTTATGTCTGTACTCAGATGTTGTTGCTTCCGCTGACTCTTGTAAAATAGAGCTTATGTATTCGAGCCCTCGAGGCCCCTGGCTTGTAATATAAAGCTTGTATTATTTTAATTTGTGTCTAGAGTTGTGTTGTGATATCTTCCCGTGAGTCCTTGATCTTGATCGTACACATTTGCGTGTATGATTAGTGTATGATTGAATCGAGGGCGTCATAGTAATCAAGACCGCAGACAAATACGGCGGCAGCCGCCGCACTAAAAGCTATCCGAAGAGAAAACTACTGCCCGAATTCGACCAAGAGGCCCTAGAGCCCTCGCATTCAAAAAATAAAAAAGCCATACGGTCGGATAGACGACCACACGACCACCATAAAACGGCAAGCGGCGCCGCATTCAATGCGGCATGCGACCCAATTAAAGACTCGCATCATGGCCCAGCCAGGTTCATTTACGGGCCAAGAAAGCAAGCTCTCACAAGCAATGCAAAAAAGCCATTTTCAGAATCCGGCACACCCAAATACAGGGGCGCCGCACACCCCCTATGTTTCACCGATGAGGTCCTGGAATATGTATTTCCAGAGGGATTCAAACCCGTCAACATAGAGGCGTACGGTGGAACAACAGACCCCGGAGTCTGGATCGAGGATTATATCCTCCACATACATATGGCTAGAGGAGATGATCTCCACGCCATCAAATATTTACCCCTCAGGCTTAAAGGGCCAGCCCGGCACTGGCTTAAAAGCCTTCCCGAAAACACAATTGGAAGTTGGGAAGAGCTCGATGATGCTTTCCGAGCAAATTTTCAAGGGACCTACGTCCGCCCTCCGGACGCAGACGATCTCAGTCACATAACTCAACAGCACGGAGAATCAACGCGACAGTTCTGGAACAGATTCCTTACTAAAAAGAATCAGATAGTGGATTGTCCGGACGCCGAAGCCTTAGCAGCTTTCAGGCATAATGTCCGAGATGAATGGCTCGCCAGACACCTCGGCCAGGAAAAGCCAAGAACAATGGCCGCACTCACAAGCCTCATGACCTGCTTTTGCGCAGGAGAGGACAGCTGGTTGGCACGATGCAGCCCCAGCGACCCAAGTACATCCGAAATCAGGGATGGAAACGGAAAACCGCGACAAAATAAGGACCGTCGCCGAATCAAAGGAAAAAGTCCGAAGAGCGCGGCAGTCAATGCCGGATTCAAAAAATCGCGGCAAAATCAAACAAAACCACCCCCTCGGGATAATAGGGATGATCCGTCCAGCTTAAATAGAATCCTGGGCAGAATGTGTCAGATACACAGTACTCCTGGGAAGCCTGCCAATCACACCCACAGAAATTGTTGGGTTTTCAAACAATCCGGACAGCTTAACGCCGAACACAAGGGGCTCGACACACCAAGTGAAGAAGAGGACGAACCCCAAAAGCAGAATACCAGGAAACAAAAGAACTTCCCGCAAGAAGTCAAAACAGTGAACTTACTTCACGTAACAAAACGTATGGCACCCATAAAGGTACGTACAATCAAACTTTCCCCTCAGAAGTCCCGCCACTGGTCACTAAAGCCAATCATTTTTTATCAGCTAGATTATTCTAGAAATATCAAAAACGCAGGCCGGACTGCCCTGATACTGGATCCAATAATTAATGGATTCCAGTTTACCAATGTCCTTATGGACGGCGGCAGTGGACTAAACCTGATATATCAGGATACAATCCACCGCATGGGCATAAACCCAGCAAGAATCCGCCACAGTAAAACCTCCTTTCAAGGGGTAGCACCAGGCCCGGACACCCATTGTATGGGTTTTCTCCGGCTTGTGGTCATATTTGGCTATCCCAATAACTTTCGTCGCGAAAAGCTGACCTTCCACGTAGTCCCGTTTTCAAGTCGCTATCAAGCACTAATGGGACGCGGAGCTTTCGCTCGCTTTAACGCAATACCGCATTACACATCTCTCACACTTAAGATGCCCGGTCCACGAGGCATCATCTCTTTAAAGGGAGCGCACTAAAATACGCCTCCTCCAGACGGAGGATTGCGCGGCCGCTTAAACAGCCGCGCAATAAACTGGCCTCGCCAGCCAAAAGACTTTTTTTATAAGTCATCAAAGGCCACGGACCCAGACTCAACGAGTTCGGCACAAGTCCATCATCAACGCAGGCTCATAACGCCATATACCCCCGTACCGGGGGCTATACGCAGAGACAATAAAGTTCAACCTTATATATTTTTTACTTTATATTTTGTTTATTATCTTTTTATTCCGGACAACCCATTTTCAATTCAGTTCCTCTCTTTTACAGATGAACGTCGTGCGGCGCCCGTCCAGGACACGGCACAGCGGAGACACAGGCGCAGACGTGCAGTAGGGACCCGTCCTAAGGCTTCTTTTTAGATTAAGACCCTGCGTAACCCTTTTTTACTGTCTCTTGCTGCTATACATCCCCTGGTTTTTTCTACTATAACCAAGGAGGAGGCTGGCGTTTTGGCATGTGGCCACGCCAGAATTTTTTGCTCGTACCTGGACACTAGGGGCTCTTTTTTTAAGGGTGTTGTTTCACCCGCACTGATAAAGGCCGAACACCTTAGGGAGTGTCCGGCGTCGCGAGTTTTGGCACTATATGCATCAGCTCCGAATCATGATTTTGGTCATATGTTGGGTTGCCCGGCTCCTGAGTTCGGCCACCTTACGTTCCGCTCTATCGGCTAAGGTAGCACCAGGAGAACTACTGCGATTGTGCCCCGGTTCGGCCGGGTGAGCACCTCTGTAGAGAAAGCCGAAAACCGACTGTCATGATGTAGCGCGAGACTGGTCGCCACTCGATGAGTCATAGGGATTTATCGAATCCCTCCACTTTGACGAAGGGCCGTTTCCCGGTCAGGAACGTACGCGCTCCGAACTCGGGCAAAGCGCAGTCGCCACTAAAGGGCTACCTAAAGAGTCCCACTGTCAAGCTCCTATGGCTAAGTGAAAGTGTTAAAGCATTATAGTCCGGTTGCCTAGCCCGCTGCGCAATCACCTCCTTTGTAGGACCGAGACGTTGGGTTAAGTGTGAAAATGCGTCTTCTGCGCACCCCCGCACTATGTGCGTGGGGGCTGAAGCCAATGACTGCAATCTTTCAGAATTTATATATTAAAACGGCCGCACAGAAGGTGTTCTTAATACTTGAAGGCACAAGTCTAAAAAATGCCACTACAATTTATCAAAATATTGTTTTATGATTACATATGCTATCATAATATAGCATCCTTCGAGCACTGCGTCTCTATTACGCGAGCGCCTTCAAGGACTTTTATCCGAATCCTGGGACGCAACAATGGTGGGCTCCATATCTGCCCAGTATGTCTTGACACGGGCAAGAGCCAGCCGAGCGCCCTCTACGCACGCTGACCTCTTCATAGCATCGACATGGGGCACCACGTCTAGCAATTGCTGCACCAAGCTGAAATAACTCTTCGGCTTCTATCTCCTCGGACACAGACGATCCATGACGTACTTCATGGCGAGTCCGGACAACCTATTCAGCTCGGCCCATTGGGCCAGGCGATCGTCCACTGCCAGCGGACGCTCTGGATTGATGAATTGCGACCAAAAGAGCTTCTCCACTTCATGATCCTTTTTATCTCGAAAGTGTTCGGTCGCATCAGTGGCACTAGCCGCCAAATCCATATAGGTGTCCTCTATACTCCACATCCGGTTTAACGGGGCAAACTTCGGATCACAAAATTTTCTCCGCAGCGAGAAGGGCTTTCCATCCGCAATTTGTCCGGCTTGACACAGCTCTTCCTTTGCCGCTCTCATTATAGAGCGGGCGTCCTTGGCGTCAGCAACAGCCTTCTCTAAGCTTGTTTGCCTCGCCCGATCTTCTTCTTCAAGAAGCTTGCAACGGTCAGTAGCACTCTTTAACTTTACGACCATATCAGCCATTTCCTCCTTGCTTAGGCAATGGGCAGCCTGTTCGGCTTTCAGCTCTTCAAGGGCTTACACGGCAGCCGCATCGCTTTTTCTGGCTTGTTCCTTCACTCGGGCGAGTTCGGCCCTAAGACCTTCCACGGCGGTCGCACCATCTGCGTCAAGCACACACACGGTAAGATATTGACATACAGCTCGTCTTACTAACAATCGCCAAATGATTTCAATACCTTGAGCACCATCAAGCCGCTTGTTAACAAGCACGATGTCGGCTTCTGCCTCATCCAGTTGTCGCTTTACTTTGGCATATTCACGAGTCCGGCTCGACTCCGGACAATCAGCCACCTACATATAAAGGTGCCACTTAAAGGACCTGGGATTAAGACCCTCCGCGCGCCGTATATTTTTACGACGCACAGAGTCTCAGGGGCTACTATCTACACAGGGCGCACTTTATTTATGCGCGATTAATACAAATGTATGTTATTTAAAAACGTACCTCAAGGCCTGCCACTAAACTTTTGACGGCCTCGTGCAGTCCGCTTTCTGCGGATGAAATCTTTTCAATTACCGTGCTCATTAACGCACGATGCTCCTCTGAGACAGAGGCTCGCCCCAGCAGAATCTTTAGCTCCTCCGACCGAACACCAGATGGTGCCGGACTCGTCCCATGGCCTTCCTCAAAGGCCGGACACGGAGAACCTCGGGGGGCAGTACCATCCACCCCTAGCGGATCCAGAGAAATCCCCCGCGACGACACTTCAGCGTCGCCCGCCTTGCTAGGCGATACAGAAGGAGGAGGCGTTCCGCTCTCCATCATCTCCGGAAGAAGATCCCCCGAGGACGAGTTCTGCTGAGAAGGGCTGAGGTCCGAACTACAAAGTAAGGTTTCGGTTAAAACTTCTCAGATATAAATCAAGGATTTCTCTTAAAAGAAAAACTCTTCTTCTACTTACGGCTCACTGGAGAGCTGGTCCCTTTTAGGGTTTAGTTCGGCCGAGGGGCTCCCCGGCGTCCGGTCCTCTGACAAGGATTCTTTCCCCCGCTTTGAGGCTACGGTCTCCGGGTCGTCAGAGGCGGCCCTTTTCTTTCCCTTAGGAGAGGAGTCATCGATTCGCCCCTTCAGAATGTCCTCTTTCGAAGAGGCCACGGTTTCCTTGTCCTCCCCCTTATTTCCCTCCAAAGGCACTTCCTCCAACATCCTGACTAGCACGGGATCCAGCCTGGTTTCGGGAAGGGGAGCCGGACACCTGATCAGCTTCGCCTTCGCTATCCACTCCTGCTTAAAAGGAGAAGCGTTGTTAAAAGCAAGTTAATTATGCGGATAGAAGGTCCGGTCGCAAGGTCACCTACTTGAGTATCCGGGCGATTGCGGCTGAAACCAGCATCCTCGGTCAAATCCGGACTCACTTCTTGTGATCCGAAGAACAGTTTATACATCTCCACAGGCGTCACGCCCATAAAATTCTGGAGAGCTTGTGGTCCCTCCGGATTGAATTCCCACAAGCGAAGGGGGCGACGTTGGCCGGGCAGTGTCCGGCGAATCAGCATGACTTGTGTCACCTTGACCAGGTTGAGGTCTCCCTTCAAGAGATCCTTAATGCGGCCCTGCAGCAGAGGAACGTCTTTGGGCAAGCCCCGATCTAACCCTGTGTTAATCCACGATGCTAACCGTGGTGGGGGACCCGAGCGAAAGGCCGGAGGCGCCACCCATGCGGTGCCCCGAGGAGCGGTGATGTAGAACCACTCCTGTTGCCATAAGCCAAGCTCCTCTTGAAAAGCGCCCTCGGGCCATGGAGCGTCGGCATTTCTTTTTATAGCAGCGCCTCCGCACTCTGCGTGGCGCCCTTCGATTATCTTCGGTTCTACTTTGAAGGTCTTGAGCCACAGTCCGAAGTGAGGGGTAACACGGAGGAATGCTTCGCACACAACTATGAACGAGGAGATATGGAGGATGGACTCCGGAGCTAAGTCGTGGAATTCCAGCCCATAATAAAACATCAGCCGCCTTACGAAGGGATCCACGGGGAAGCCTAATCCCCGGAGGAAGTGGGATATGAATACCACACTCTCGCCAGGCTGAGGGCTAGGGATCACCTGTCCTTGAACAGGCAGCCTGTGCGGAATCTCCCTGGTCAGGAATCTAGCTTCCCTCAATCTTGATACGTCCTCCTCCGTAACAAAGGAGGGCATCCATCGGCCTTGGAGGTCGGAGCCGGACATTATCGAAGATCCGGTGCGCTCGGAATCTAGAAGCCTAGGGTGTTGGAACTCGAGGCGGCGGGCGAGCTCGTTTTGAGAATAGAAGCGGAGGACAGGGCCTTGGTCTCTTTATAAGAGGCAGAATATCAAGCGCCCTCCCCGTAACCATTTTGGACTAGCCTTCAATTAAGGCAAGACGTGCTAACAGGCACGATTGGGTTACCCACGTCCGTATTAATGAGAATCCCGTTAAAGGGGGCACACGATCTCTGCTTCGACAAGACGTGCCAAGGAAACCGCCTCGCTACACGAGTCGAGGTGGAACAATGAAAGCAATTTATATAGAAGGCTTGGTCGCAGTGTTATGACGCACTGCGGGATACGTCAGCATATTTGATTTGTGTTAATATTATTCTCTATATGGCAATATGTGGAAACTTATTTTGCAGAGCCGGACACTATTTTTTGGTGTTTATAATCTTCTTAAAGAACTTGGAGAAGGAACCCGCCTTGCAATGCCGAAGACAATCTGCGCGCCGGACTCGTCGTCATTGAAGCCTGGTTCAGGGGCTACTGAGGGAGTCCTGGATTAGGGGGTGTTCGGATAGCCGGACTATACCTTCAACCGGACTCCAGGACTATGAATATACAAGATTGAAGACTTCGTCCCGTGTCGGAAGGATCTTTTCTTGGCGTGGAAGGCAAGCTAGGTGTGCGGATGTTCGAGATCTCCTACCATTGTAACCGACTCTGTGTAACCCTAACCCTATCCGGTGTCTATATAAACCGGAGGGTAGTAGTCCGTAGGATAACCATCATCATACACAATCATACCAGAGGCTAGCTTCTAGGGTTTAGCCTCCTTGATCTCGTGGTAGATCCACTCTTGTACTACCCATATCATCAATATTAATCTAGCAGGACTAGGGTTTTACCTCCATCGAGAGGGCCCGAACCTGGGTAAAATAAAGTGCCCCTTGTCTCCTGTTACCATCCGACCTTGACGCACAGTTCGGGACCCCCTACCCGAGATCCGCCGGTTTTGACACTGACACAGGCCCTTAGTTTTCCCTGGTACAAATGGAATTGCTACTCGCAACACAGACTCTCCAAGAAGTGATAAAAAGAAGAACAATTATACGCCAATTACTGTATGGATATTGATATAATAAATTGATAAAGACAGTTTGCTAGCTCTGACTTGAACAACAAAATTTACAGAAATAAAGCTAACACTAGACCAACCCACCACCTGTCTATAGTAAAAAAGTAAATAGATATCACTAACAGATTTGCTTTTTCTATATCATAATCATTACATAAAACACCACCACACAAGAATTCTGAAACATTAGGACAATCTGGGCAATCTATATGTTAATCTTATGTAAAAAAATTAGATCAAAAGCATGTTTCTGTGATTTGTTAAAATTCTGGCAATGAGCGCATTACTACAGAAGTAATAATTTTGGATTGTCTCCCAACAAGCGCTTTTATTTAAAGCGTTTTAGCTAGGCATTGATAATTTTAATGATGCTTACATGAAAGATAGTAATTGAAACACAAAGAGAGCATCATGTGACATGTCAAAAACAAGTTTAAGTCTAACATACTTCCTATGTATAGGAAATTTTATAAGTAAATAAATTATCAAGACAAGCAAAAACTAGCATATGCAAGGAAGAAGAAGGAAAAATAGCAATCTCAACATAACGAGAGCTAATTTAGTGACATGAAAATTTCTACAATCATATTTTTCTCTCTCATAATAATTACATGTAGGATCATAATCAAATTCAACAATATAGCTATGACATAAGATTTTGTCTACATGATCCACATGCATGCAAAGTTGACACTCTTCCAAAATAGTGGGATTATCACCAAATAAAGTCATGACGTCTCCAAGCCCACTTTTATCAAAAATTTCATAAGATTGATCATTCTCAAAGTAGTGGGATCATTATTACCTAGAGTTGACACTCTTCTAAACCCACTTTCAATATTATTGCGAACATATTTATCATGGGGCTTAAATAAATTTTCAAGATCATAAGAAGAATCACCCCAATTATGATGATTACAATAAGTAATGGACATGGCAAAATTACCATCCCCAAGCTTAGGGTTTTGCATATTATTAGCAAAATTGACATTAATAGAATTTATAATAACATAATTGAAATCATGATTTTCATTCAAGGAGCTATCGTGAATCACTTCATAAATTTCTTCTTTTAACACTTCATCACAATTTTCAGATTCACGAATTTCAAGCAAAACTTCGTAAAGATAATCTAGTGCACACAACTCACTAGAAATTGGTTCATCATAATTGAATCTCTTAAAAAGATTAGCAAGTGTATGAGGATCCATAAACTTTTTGTTTCTGATTTTCAATAAACACACAATTATACCAAGCAAACAAGAAAACAAACCAAGTAAGACATAAGGGCAAACGAAAAGATGAACGAAAGAAGGTGAATAAAAAGGCGAATATTTTTGTATTTTTCTGAAAATGTTTTAGAAGTGGGGAAGAGGAAGACGAGAGGCAAATGGCAAATAATGTAAGTGTAAGAGATGAGAGTTTATGATGGGTACTTGGTAGGCTTGATGTAGAACCTCCCCGGCAACGGCGCCAGAAATTCTCCCTGCTACTTCTTGAGCTTGCGTTGATTTTTCCCTTGAGGAGGAAAGGGTGATGCAGCAAAGTAGATATAAGTATTTCGTTCAACTAAGAACCAAGGTATTAATCTAGTAGGAGGCACAAGCAAGTCTCCAATCTATGCACCCGCACAAACTAACAAACACTTGCACACAACGCGAAAAAGGGGTTTTCAATCTCTTCATGGTCATGAACGAAGACTGAGATCTAAAAAAGATAGGTATAAAAGATAAATAAAAGAGAAAACTAAAGTAATTATAGATAAATTGCAGTAGGTATTTTTGGGTTTTTTGGTTTATAGATCTGAAAATATATGATGGAAAATAGACCCCGGGGCCATATGTTTCACTAGAGGCTTCTCTCTTGAAGATATCATACGATGGGTAAACAAATTACTGTCAAGCAATTGGTAGAAAAGCGCATAATTATGACGATATCCAAAGCAATGATCATGAATATAGGCATCACGTCCGTGACAAGTAGACCGACTCCTGCCTGCATATACTACTATTACTGCACACATCGACCGCTATCTAGCATGCATCTAGAGTATTAAGTTCATAAGAACGTAGTAACGCCTTAAGCAAGATGGCATGATGTAGAGGGATAAAGTCAAGAAATATGATGAAAAGACCATCTTTTTTATCTTTGTTGGCAACAATACAATATGTGCCTCGCTACCCCTAGTATGTCACTGGGTGGAGACACCGCAAGATTGAACCCAAAACTAAGAACCTCTCCCATTGCAAGAAAAACCAATCTAGTTGGCCAAACCAAATCAACAATATGAAGAAAAATACAAATATATGTAATCATGCATAAAATAGTTCGAAAAAGACTCAAATAATATTCATAGATAATCTGATCATAAATCCACAATTCATCAAATCTCGACAAACACACTGCAAAAGAATATAACATCGGATAGAACTCTAAGAACAACGAGGAGAGCATTGTATTGAAGATCAAAGAGAGAGAAGAAGCCATCTAGATACTACCTATGGACCCGTAGGTCTGTGGTAAATTATTCACACTTCATTGGAAGGGTAGCAAGGTTGATGTAGATGTCCTCCGTGATCGAATCCCCCTCTAGCGGAGTGCCGGAAAAGGCCCCAAGATGGGATCTCACGGTAACAGAGGCTTGCGGCGGCGGAAAAGTATTTTGGTGGATGCTTCTGGTGGTTTGGGAATATTTAGGAATTTATAGTGCAAAGATTAGGTTTGGAGGCATATAAAACATCCAAAACAGATAATATAATAGCATGGAACAATAAAAAATTATAGATACATTGGAGACGTATCAAGGTGTTCGACTACATCAACCGCGTTGATAAACACTTCCACTAAACGGTCTACGAGGGTACGTAGACACACTCTCCCCTCTCGCAGCTATACACCTCCATGGATAGATCTTGCGTGTGCGTAGAATTTTTTTTGTTTTCCATGCAACGTTCCCCAACACGGTCCACCCACATATCAAAGTATCAAAGTAGCGAACGTGAACCAAACCTATATGATGAAAGTGACTACATGAAATTCTCGTGTAGTATCAAGAACACTTTGCTTATTATCTAAGACCTTTCCGGCCTGTCCTTTGCCGTAAAATACCATTATCGTTACATGCTCGTTACAAATTATTTTGCTATCAGACTACTTGTTACCGACAATTTCAGTGCTTGTAGAAATTACCACGTTGAAAACCGCTTGTCATTTCCTTCTGCTCCTCGTTGGGTTCGACACTCTTACTTATCGAACGGACTACGATTGATCCCCTATACTTGTGGGTCATCACGCGGCGTTCTCTGCTACTTTCTCTTGCCGTCGGCGCCATGCTCCGCCTCCGAAGCAGCCCTCACCCACCTCCTCTCTTCTCCGTCCATCCATCCATTCCCATCTCTCCACCTCCTCTTCTTCGCGGCCGTGCACGTCGTCTCCCCAAGCCCCCGTTTCACCGTCCAAGACTACCTCGTTGACAACTGCAGCCTCACCCGAGCGCAGGCCCTCAAGGCCTCCACCAAGCTCTCCCACCTCAAGTCACCCGCCAATACCGACACCGGCATCGGCCTCTCCCGTGCCGTCATCGCCAGTGACCCAAAGTTCCTCTGCGCCGGAGTCGAGAGAACCCTGTCCCCCAACGTCACCTGGATCACCGACTCGGTCTATCGTGTTCTCAGATGGGGTGCGTCCTCTCGGTCACACCCAACAACTTCCGCCACAGATCTGTCTTCTCCAGACTGCAGTACCACCTGCACCTCCGTGGCTCCTTGGAAAACTTTCTCTGACGCTCAAGAACAACAGGTGCCTTCTCTCGTCCGATCTAGAGAGGGTAGTCAAGCCCAATGTTGTGTTACTGTGGGAGTGCGGACTAGGTGCTTCCGATATTACAAAGCTCTGTCTCGTTGTGCCATGGCTGATCGGCGCCAACCCGGAGCACGTTTGGGGGATGGTAAGTCTCGGTGTGCCCCGTGGACGGAGGATGTTTAGGCACGTGGAGCACTTGAAGAACACATTCAAGTGGTCGGATGTTGAGGTGGGGTAGCACACGCTCCGCTTCCATCGTCGTGCCCTCGGAGTCCAATGAGGAGCGGCTGCCCCACGACGTCATGGCCCGCTCATTGACAAGCGCCAAGACGGACTCCCGCCGTCTTGCCGCAGGAATGTGAATACATCGCAGGAGGGCATTAAGGGCTCCCACCGCCAAAGCCCACCGTCTCGCCTACGAGTAGGCATGTGCCGCCCGACGCCTCGTTGGGCTCCCCTCCTCCTTCGACTCCTCCTCCACCTCCTCTCACTCCGACGATCCCTCGGACGATGACTCTTATATCGTCTTCACCATGTATTACTGTTGTGCCGGAGATGACAAGGGGAAGAACAAGGAAAGGGAAGGGCAAGGGCAAGGCGAATCAGTGGAAATCTTCTCCTTTGCCAATTTAAATTCGTAGATTCGTAGTACGACGACTCACATTGAAATTATTCAGACCATTCAAACATTTTTTTCTCCTTTGCATTGCCCACTCGCTCGCTTCGCACAGCACACAGCACATCACACCGCGCTCACTCCCCCAACCCTAAGGGCATCTCCAGCCGCGCCCCCAGGAAGGCCTCCCCAGGCGTTTTTTTCGCGCCGGTGCCGAAAAGACAGCCCAGTCGCGCCCCCAGGAGCCCGATTTTCGCCGGCCTGGGCCGAAAACAGCGCCGGCGGACCCAGGCCGAACCCGGTGCGCTAGGGGGCGCCCGGGGGCGCCGGGCGAACTTTTTTGGCGCGGAAAAGCAGCAGGCCCGCCGCGTCAACGAGACGGCTCTCTTCTCGGCCCTTCGTCATCCTCATCGCCTCGTTTCCCCGCGGCGAATCAATGCCAAAGCTGCCGCGCTGCCGCGCCGGTCAGCCTGCACCATTGATGCCTCACGGGCGGCGCAGTGAAGGCTGGATGACGCGCGTCCCTCGCCCTCCCTCGCCCGCGACGCGTACACACGGCGGACACGCATACGGGCGGCGCCTCGGCCTATATAAGACGCGCACCAGCGTGCTCGGCGATCACACTCTCTCGCAGTCGTCGTTCCTCCCTCTCCTCTCTCTCGCCGTCTCCAATTCATCACCCATGGCCGAGCGCTTCCCTGGTGACGGCGCGGCGGCGAACGGCTTCGGCCGTCGCCATCTCCACGAGGACGAGGCTCGCCTCCTTTACGAGGCCGAGTACCCGGTCCCGCCGGACATGCGGGTGCCCGGCGCGTGGAGGATCAGCGCCGGCGGCGTGTCGGTGCCCCCGGTGCCCACCAGCGCGGCGCGGCGTGCGGAGATCGCATGCATCCGCGCCAACCTGTCGCGGGCGGCGAGGGAGGGACCTCGGTACGTCCCCGACAGCCCGCTCTGGGAGCCCTACTTCCGGCGCCACCACGCCCAGCAGCTCGAGGCCACCAACGGTGTAGAGCCCTCCGGCAGGCTCAACTCCGAGGGCCGGTGCCGGTGGTGGGGCGTGCCCGGGCGCACGTTGGAGGCCGTCCTCGAGTACATCGAGGGCGGCAACACGCCGCGTCTCGAGTATCCCGCTCCCCCTTCCTTCTCACGCCGCCGGGGAAGCTCCTGGACCCCGAGGCGCATGGAGACCGGGGGGTCCTCCTCCTCGTCCGGCGGCTCGCCCTGCCTCCGCCCCGTCAAGCCGGAGCCCCAGGACACGCCGGTCAGCGCGCTCACCCGCAGCTCCGGCGTCCGCATCGGCGCCAACGCCTCCCCACCCACCGGCCGCTTCGTCCTCGTCGAGCACAAGCCGGAGTCCGGCCTCCCCGCGGAGTACGAGGAGATAGCCCGGCGTGGCTTCTCCGACGATGACGCCATGCGGTGGGCGCGGGACGACTACCTCCGCGTTGAGATGGTCCGGCAGTGCCGGGTCCTGGAGGAGATCGCCGCCCGCAAGCGTGGGCGCGAGGACGAGCACGGCGTCGTGGTCCTCGACAGCGACGACGACGCCGCCGCCCCCGGACCGTCCAACCCGCCGCGCCAACCGGGGAAGGGATGCAGCAGGGACGGCGGAGGCGCAGACGGGGGCGGCGACGACGACGGTGACTACACGCGGTTCTACAGCCTCCTCGGCATGTAAACCGCGTGGCGGGCGGCGAGGCGGTCGGCGAGGGAGACGGCGGGGCTAGCCCGCGGAAGTTTTTTTCTTTTTTTTAAATATGTTTAAGTTTGAACGAACTCGCCAATGTTTGCGTTAAACTTGAGTCGTTTTTGCGCCGTTTTTGACTTTTTTGACTAACCGTGGGCGCCGCGACGGGGGGCATCACGCCCCCAGTGCGCGGTTTAGCGCCGGCGGGAGCGATTGTTTGCCCCTCCTGGGGGGCCAACGGCTGGAGATGGCCTAATCCCCATTCCTCTCCACCCCCGGCGGCCGTCGATCGGCCGCCCGCCCGCCATGGCCGAGCCGGCGCGGCACCTCGCCGACGAGATCCTGGAGGAGATCTTCATTCGCCTGCCCACGCCGGCCGCGCTCGCCCGCGCCTCCACCGCCAGCCCCCGTTTCCGCCGCATCATCACCGAGCGCCCCTTCCTCCGCCGCATCCGCGCTCTCCATCCGCCGCCACTCCTGGGATTCGCCGTCGACAGGCGCGCCTTCCACCACGCGCAGGAACCTCATCCCTCCGCCCCGCTTGCCTGCGCCCTCGCCGACGGCGCGGATTTCTCCTACTCCTTCGTTCCCACGCCCCAGCCCAGTCAGGAGCAGCTCAGCCCCTGGTACCACCGTGACATCCGCGACGGCCGCGTCCTCCTCGAGCGCAGCTACCTGTTCGGCGTGGGTGCAGCCTTCCCAGACCTCGCGGTGTGCGATCCCGTGTCACGGAGGTACGTGCTGCTCCGGTCCATACCCGAGGAAATGGCCGTCCAGCAAGAGCGCCTTGTCGAATTCGGGCCCATGCTCGGTCCCGCTGCCGAGGATGGGGATGACACCTCGTTCACGGTGATCTGCACGGCGTGCTACAACAGCAAGTTGGTCACATTTGTCTTCGCTTCGGTCACCGGACAATGGTGTGTAACTGCATCTCCCAGCTGGAGCTCTTTGGGCACAGCTAAGCCCAGTTGGAAATGCATTTCCAGCTTCAGCTACTTGCGTGGCCGCTTCTACTGGGGAGCTCTTTGGAAAGACAAGTTTCTCGTGCTGGACACACGCACAATGGAGTTCTCCACATTGAACATTCTCACGGGCTACCATATGCAGCTTCTAAATCAGCTTGGCCGGGGCCCATGCTGGTCTACCATTGTTGGTGGCACAAAAGGATCGCTTGAGATGTTTACTCCTGTCGGTGATTACCGTTCTACCTCGCTGCATCATACCACCCAACAGAACAACGGCGAGTCATCCAACGAGTGGAAGCTCAAAAATGTCATAGCATTGCCTCCCGGATCTCTCTATTTTACTGTGGGTGCAACTGAGGGATTCTTATTCCTTCGAGGAGCTCAGTTGGTTGAGGATTCATATGGGTTGTTGCCCAAGCATAACAGTGTCGATTTTTATTCTCTGGATGTCAAGACTGCTGAACTTAAGAAGGTCTGTAGGGCAACAGCACACTTTGATCGTCCCAATATAGTTCACTCATACTTTGGCTTCCCACCATCACTGTTCAAACCGAGTCTATGAATTACAAAGCGGTAAGCCTCTTCTCATAGTAGTGTTTATACTGTTGGGGATTCTCTCCTATAAAGTTGCAAATGGCAAGCTTATCTTTTTGTATTTCTGAATTATGGTGCTTTACTGTCCTCATTTGTAACACATATAGTTAACGTTTCATGCTACTGGGAGAACTTATCAAACCAGGAAATGTTGCATGTTCTGTTTCTGTATTGATCACCATTGTCATGTAACTGCACAAATAAAGATGAAACAAGTTCATGTGAATCTGTGAAAATAAGTAATATGGAGTACGTAAAAATGATTTAAGTGTTGGTTTTGTCTAATAAAATAACGGTGCTAAGATGATTCGCCTTTGGGGCTTCTGACACAAATTCAGCAATGGTGAAGCTAATGCTTACTGTTTTGAGTCATGCATATTTATGAGAATAACTCCAATAGCTTTTCCTTGGAAGAATGTTGCAAAATCGTTTGACTGATGATATTGCTTGCCCTGCAGGTTACATCCTGGTGACTGAAATAAAGAAATGTGTTGTTGGGGTGTAGGCTCTTCTATTTTGTATGTCCGAAAGTGAAGATTGACTCTCTATGTAGGCTTGAAGGTTCAAGGTACATTTGTGTGCTCTGAAAATTAGTACTTAACTTGTGGTTCCTTTAATTTGCTGCTTTCCAAGCAAGCATGTTTAACAAGTTTACATGTGAACTCATCCTGCTTGCATATTGGTGTGTGCACAAGTGTGCGTGTTTTTGGTTATCTTGTGTGTTGCATCAGGCAGTTAGGTTTCGACTCTATTTTTGCTTATGTTCCATGATGCCCCATTGTGCTTATGTGTGTGCATGGAATTTCAATCTCATTCTGAGCTCAATCTTTTGAAAGTTTGTTCTGATTAATGAATGTTGAACCGTTTCAGTATTTAATGAGGCAACTCCTGCTTGTTGAACTACACCTGCATATATAGTTGTTTCAGTGCTATTTTACTTTCTTTGAGATGATCAGGACAGGCATGGGTAAATCAAAGCCAAAGCAACATTAGCATGGATTTCGCCTCTACACATCGCTGACTGCCTTTGCGCTTTAAGATTCTTAAACTTTCTTTTTACTCCTATGGTCTGCATGGAAATGTTGCGTGTTCTGTTTCTGTATTGATCGGCATTGTCATGTGACTGCACAAATAAAGATGAAACAATTTCATGCGAATCTGTGGAAATAAGTAACATGGAGTATGGAAGAATGATTTAAGTGTAGGTTTTGTCTAATAAAGTAATGATGCTAAGATCATCTCCTTTGGGGCTTCTGACACAAATTCAGCAATGTTTTTTTTTTGCGGTGACAAGTTCAGCAATGTTTACTGTTTTGTGTCATGCATATTTATGAGAATAAGTCCAATATCTTTTGACTGATGATATTGCTTGCCCCGCAGGTTAATTCTGGTGACTGAAATGAAGAAATGTGTTGTTGGGTGTAGGCTCTTCTATTTTGTATGTTCAAGCCGGAGATTGACTAGCATGCACTGGTCAGCTGTGAAGCGCACTTGTAGGAATTAGTTGCTCTATCTGATAACTTCCTTCTATCATATGATTTCCATGGGCACCTGTGAACTGGCATGAAGGTTGAACACACATGGACGTGCTCTGAAAATCAGTACTTAACTTGTGGTTGCTTTAATTTGCTGATTTCTAAGCAAGCATGTTTAGCAAGCTCACATGTGAACTCATCCTGCTTGCGTATTGGTGTGTGCGCTTGGTTATCTTGTGCGTTGTTCAGTCAGTTAGGTTCTGCCGCTATTTTTGCTTGTGTTCCATGATGCCCCACTGTGGTTCTGAGCTCAGTCTTTTGAAAGCTTGTTCTGATTAATGATGTTGAACCGCTTCAGTGTTTAATGAGGCAGCTCCTACTTTTTGAACTGCACCTGCATAAGTAGCAATACTAGCATGGATTTCGCCTCTACACCTCGCTGACTGCATTTGCTTTAAGTTTTTAAAACTTTTTTTTTACTCTGGAGGTGTTTACGAAGAAACACTTTGTGCTTGACGCTAACTTTGTAAAAGGAATGAGCTCTTCAGATTTGAGTGGTAAGTTATTAGCTCTAGTTTTATCTGCACAAGGTCTCTCAGTGTTATACCAGTTGCCTCAGCTCTGGCACTGGCAGCCGCAAACTCCGGTTGTAGCCGGGAGAAAAACAGAATGCAATGCGGTTGAGCAGAGCTTAGATAGTTACTGCCTCGGTTTCAAATTTCAACTAAAACCACAACAAGAATTATGAAGCAGAATGGGTAACACCGCTAAACCGCACAAATTACTTGATTTAGTTGCCTTATTTTCTTTGAAAGGTTGCCCCCTTGTTAGGCTAAAGATCGCAACGCGTCCATCTATATGGTAAATCATATTGTCGGACAGGACCACCATCGAAAAATGAAAAATAGGGGAAACTGTCACAATATTATTATTCTGCATACATTTTGATCACACATGAGCATTTTATTCTAAGATACTTTAATGTAAGAAATCAATGCGCTCAGAAATTTTTTTTGTTGAAAAACATGATATGATATATTTTTGCAACAGAAACATTCTCTAGTTTTTCTAGAAATAGGGCAATCTCTCTAGCAGTTAAATAAGTAAGACAAAAGACAAAATGTGCAAAATTAAATAACTGAACCGAGCATGCAAAATTTTCGGAGTAGTGCTTCATACGGCGAGGTCTTCAAAACTATATTTAGTACAAATATAATTAAGGAATATAGTTCCACAACGAATAAAGTGCTACACCAACAATGCTACCCTGCTCTCTTCTTCAGACACAAATTTTAACACCCAGTGCGTGCACGTACAAAATAGGAAAAGGAACATCATAGGACAAAACCTAAGCAGACAGATTTAGATTTGAAATCTCAACCTGACACAACATGGGACAAAAAAATAAGCATATATTCAACCATAAGTACTGCACGCATGGCTGACAGGTGAACGAACTGCATCAACGTGCTTGCTTCCTCCGAAGAAGCAAAAAGAACCCAACACAAACTAACAGGGCACACACTGACCATTAACCCAAGCAAGCCACCGTGACTTCGTTTCGGTTGACCAATGCGTACAGAGATTAGATAACAGGCACTAAGGCAGCAAATTAAGCGACGAGGTCCCACAAGCCAGACTTCACAGTTGACCATTACAGAGGGTCGATTTCGACGTGGAGCGCAGCGTACAGAAGAGATGAAACCACAAGCACACTGCCCATTTCTGCATCTCTCAGCGAGCCACCAGAATGCAAACCTTAGATCACCTGCGGAGCAACCAATTTCATCAGTGGACAAGTCGTCGAGATTATATCAACTCAGACAACAGTAAGCTAAACTAGTCGTAGAAATTGGGCCAAAAGCTCCAAAACTGAATCGTCTCTGCATTATTGGATAAACCCAACATTAGAAACAGAGAACAGCTTCAGGATAACAGATAGTTTTTACTGCCACGCCTTCGACTCTTAGTGTTAGCATATTCTTAAGTTTTGCCCGCATCTGGTATTCTGTTCTCAGTGAAGGCTAGAAGATTAGTGCTTCAAATAACAACATTTCACGAAAGTAGCAGACACCCCAGACATCCTAGCTTATCGAGTCATTTGAAATGTTCCTTGTTATCTTGGGCATATGAGGCCCATGGATTAACAAAGCAGTATCATCTGCTTCTAGCTTACGGTTGTACTCCCTCCATCCCATAATATTAGATTGTTTTGCAAGCTTCTTTCAGGGATTACTTTTTAGAAGTGTACGGGCTAGCTAACCAAATAAATCATGCATCATCTCAATCATAGACACACTTCCTTCAGCCCAAAATAGATGTCATCTTCTTTTCCACTTGCCACAGCATCAAATAATGCTTGGACTAAATACTTTTCATGATAATGCTAACATGTTAGTAAAAAATGCAATTCCATGTAAGAAAGAAAGTATGAAGCAAATATTCATGTATCGTTAGTTATCAACTACTTACGTAAAGGCGACAAGACATATATCACACTAGGAGTTGATAGATCCATAACCATAAAAAATTAATCAAAGGCATGCATGTAGCAACTGGTATAAGTAAAACAAGAAAACGTCCATGAAGAACACAAAGGATGCATTTCATTGTGAGGTACCACTTAACATATTCATTAAAAGGGGAAGGGTCCTGAGTCATGAGTATCTGAGGAGCTAGAGGAAGACCACACATTACCTGAAGGAACAACTGGGGGAATGCTAGATAGAACGGGAAGGCAACCAAAAGTTCACATCCAGTAGAAGGGATAGAACATCAGCAAATAAAAGAGAAGACAGGTGGTTAAAGGCATAAGGAAGAGAATGCAGAGCTGCTGAGGAATGGATGAGGAAGCAGGGCCTGGAGAATGATCCAAGCTGCACACTGCCATCAAAGAAAGCAGGCAGTCGGGTGAACATCTAAGCGAAGAGTTGTATAGAAAATCTTACAGACCTCTCTTGGAATTAGGTACTTGAGAAAGGGCAGCAAAATGGAAAGCAATACAGTTTGTCCAGATATCTCAGCATACATAAAGAATATAAGCTTACCTGCTCAACTAGTTCATCAAAATAGCATAATTAACTGGACAGTCGTCTTATGTGTGGCGCAAAAGATCAGCTGCATCATGCTCATCACCAATACATGTTTCTTCAAGAATAAGAAGTCAAACAAGTAACGACCAATGTCATTCCAACGAAAAGGGAAACAGATATTAGGGGTGCATCAATGAGATAGTTATGTAAACTTGCAGCTGTTATTTGAAGAAAAAATCAACTCATGTTTTATACAACATTGAGAAGATAAACAAAACCACACCTATTGTCTCTATACCAATGAATATTGTAGACATGAAGAACGCACACACTCAGACTATTAGCTGGTCAGAAGAAACAAGTTATCCAGAATTTGAAGCTCGTTCCATGTCATATCAAAATAAAAACACAATCATACTAATAAATCCTAGTACCACAGTGACCAAATTTAGCATGAAAATCAAATGGACAAAAAGGATTAGTTTTCCTACTGGACTTGTCACTCTTAGCAGGACTCTTCTAGAGGTGGTACCAAGAGCTAAAAGCTCCCCCACAAAGTGAGGTCTGGGGAAGTTATCATTATGGATTTTATACTATTAGCAAGATTAGCAGAGATAATAAATACTGAATGAAAGAAATAAAGGTGGATTTAAGCTTCTGAATTTACCCTTACTGTATTTGAACTACCTATCTGACATTTTGGTTGGTTCATGCTATGTTTCATGCAGTTGTCTTAAACATCCAACTGTTGAGAAGAAACTGTGCGACAAATATGAACTAAAACTGCCATTATACCATTCTTGCATAGGTGACTAAGCATGCAATAGTGAAACTTCAATATTTCAGAAAAAACAAATGCTAATCTTTGGTCTTCATTGTTTTATTGTATGGATATTCAGATAATAAACTGATACAGACAATTTGCTAACAATGGACCAATTATAGCCCACTGCCTAGTCATAGAGTATAGAAAAAAATAGATAGCACTTACATATTTTTTTTATAAATCAATAACATAAAGTACAACTATCACCACACAAGAATTAGAACAGAAATACTACAGAAACAGAATTGTTTTATGTTGAAGATGTCATCAAGAAGCAAAAGAAACAAGTGGTACGACACTACTTAAAATTGTTAACATGAAAGGATGTGAATCGTATTTCGTCAACCAATTATGGAAATTAACTTGATTTTGTTACAAGCAGTATCGAAGGCATGCTATTACATGCAATGTACACACTTCCGAATGGCGTTTCTGCTCCGGTGCTCCCCCCCCCCCCCCCCCGGGCTGAACGCGGGGTGGAAAAACACATCGACGGCCAGGATGAACCAAAAACGGTTCATAACGAGGGGCACGATTGTCTTTGTTGCCCCCGCGTATAGCCGTCGAGGAGTCCTAGGAGGCCCGTACGGGCCCGGTTAGATCGTATGCCCGGCCGTATACGTATGCCCGTCCGTATACGTACTTGTTTGTATACGGCGGCCTTTCGTGCACGCGTGAAGCCGCCGGCGCGTGGGGCAGCACATGTCATGGGTGGTTGCCAAAACTGTCCCATCATATAAATGTGGACGGCAACCACCTCCGGCCGCATCGCCCACCATTTCCCCCCGCCACATCGTCTCCCTCTCTCCACTCTCCACTCCCCACTCCCTCTCCTCTCCAACCTCCTCGTCTCCCTCACCGCATCCTCTCCATCGCCATGGCGGACGCAGGAGGCGAGCGCCCCGATTGGGGCGCAGATCTGGTGGAGCAGGCGCGGCAGGTCGCTGCGGGCACCTTTGTGAGGGGGCGTGTTGGCGTCCAGCGCGGTGCTCCCTCCGCTGGAGATCTGGAGAAGGCGGGGGCGGGCCGCAGCGGCGCGGTCCAGCCAGATGCGCCCGCTCTGGCGAACTCCGGCGAGGCGCAGAAGGTGGAGGCGGGCTCTGGCGAGGCGCAGAAGGTGGGGGCGGGCTCAGGCGAGGCGCACGAGGTGGATAAGGTGGAGGCCGGCTCCGGCGAGGAGGAAGCGGAGCAGAAGGTATCTGCGGCTAACTTTTAGTTGGCAGTTTTTAGATTGTAGGGTTTGTGGCCAGAACTTTGTTTGGTTAGATTTGTTGGAGGTAGGGTTTTCTCTGCATTAGGGTTTTTCTGTATTTGATTCGTGCAAGAATGGTGGACCACATATGATTATTAGATTAGGTTAGAAGTAGCCAGATTGAGGGATGGGGTTTTTTCAAATGCTTATTAGATTAGTAGTGGAATTTTTGTTGGGTAACGTAGTAATTTCAACAACAAAAATTACTACGCACACGCAAGATCATGGTGATGCATAGCAACGAGAGGGGAGAGTGTTGTCTACATACCCTCGTAGACTGACAGTGGAAGCGTTAAGACAACGCGGTTGATGTAGTCATACGTCTTCACGGCCCGACCGATCAAGCACCGAAACTACGACACCTCCGAGTTCTAGCACACGTTCAACTCGATGACGATCCCCGGACTCCGATCCAGCAAAGTGTCGGGGATGAGTTCTGTCAGCACGATGGTATGGTGACGATCTTGATGTTCTACCGTCGCAGGGCTTCGCCTAAGCACCGCTACAATATTATCGAGGATTATGGTGGAGGGGGGCACCGCACACGGCTAAGAGAACGATCACGAAGATCAACTTGTGTGTCTAGAGGTGCCCCTTGCCCCCGTATATAAAGGAGCAAGGGGGAGGCCGGCCGGCCCTTGGGGCGCGCCAAGGAGGGGGGAGTCCTCCTCCTAGTAGGAGTAGGACTCCCCTTTCCTAGTCCAACTAGGAAGAGAGAAGGGGGAAGGAAAGAGAGGGAGAGGGAGAGGGAAAGAGGGGCCGCGCCCCCCTCCCCTAGTCCAATTCGGACTCCCCATGGGAGGGGGCACGCCACCTCCTGGGCTGCTACCCTCTCTCTCCCCTCAGGCCCACTAAGGCCCAATACTTCCCCGGGGGGGTCCGATAACCCCTCCGGCACTCCGGTTTTCTCCGAAACCACCTAGAACATTTTCGGTGTCCGAACATAGTCATCCAATATATCAATCTTTATGTCTCGACCATTTCGAGACTCCTCGTCATGTCCGTGATCATATCCGGGACTCCAAACAACCTTCGGTACATCAAAACATATAAACTCATAATAAAACTGTCATCGTAACGTTAAGCGTGCGGACCCTACGGGTTCGAGAACAATGTAGACATGACCGAGACATGTCTCCGGTCAATAACCAATAGCGGAACCTGGATGCTCATATTGGCTCCCACATATTGTACGAAGATCTTTATCGGTCCGACCGCATAACAACATACGTTGTTCCCTTTGTCATCGGTATGTTACTTGTCCGAGATTCGATCGTCAGTATCTCAATACCTAGTTCAATCTGGTTACCGGCAAGTCTATTTACTCGTTCTGTAATACATCATCTCGCAACTAAATCATTAGTTGCATTGCTTGCAAGGCTTAAGTGATGTGCATTACCGAGAGGGCCCAGAGATACCTCTCCGATAATCGGAGTGACAAATCCGAATCTGGAAATACGCCAACCCAACATGTACCTTTGGAGACACCTGTAGAGCACATTTATAATCACCCAGTTACGTTGTGACATTTAGTAGCACACAAAGTGTTCCTCCGGCAAACGGGAGTTGCATAATCTCATAGTCATAGGAACATGTATAAGTCATGAAGAAAGCAATAGCAACATACTAAACGATCGGGTGCTAAGCTAATGGAATGGGTCATGTCAATCACATCATTCTCCTAATGATGTGATCCCATTAATCAAATAACAACTCTTTTGTTCATGGTCAGGAAACATAACCATCTTTGATTAACGAGCTAGTCAAGTAGAGGCATACTAGTGACACTCTGTTTGTCTATGTATTCACACATGTATTATGTTTCCGGTTAATACAATTCTAGCATGAATAATAAACATTTATCATGATATAAGGAAATAAATAATAACTTTATTATTGCCTCTAGGGCATATTTCCTTCAGTCTCCCACTTGCACTAGAGTCAATAATCTAGATTACACAATAATGATTCTAACACCCATGGAGCCTTGGTGTTGATCATGTTTTGCTCGTGGAAGAGGCTTAGTCAACGGGTCTGCAACATTCAGATCCGTATGTATCTTGCAAATCTCTATGTCTCCCACCTGGACTAGATCCCGAATGGAATTGAAGCGTCTCTTGATGTGCTTGGTTCTCTTGTGAAATCTGGATTCCTTTGCCAAGGCAATTGCACCAGTACTGTCACAAAAGATTTTCATTGGACCCGATGCGCTAGGTATGACACCTAGATCGGATATGAACTCCTTCATCCAGACTCCTTCGTTTGCTGCTTCCGAAGCAGCTATGTACTCCGCTTCACATGTAGATCCCGCCACGACGCTTTGTTTAGAACTGCACCAACTGACAGCTCCACTGTTTAATGTAAACACATATCCGGTTTGCGATTTAGAATCGTCTGGATCGGTGTCAAAGCTTGCATCAACGTAACCATTTACAATGAGCTCTTTGTCACCTCCATATATGAGAAACATATCCTTAGTCCTTTTCAGGTACTTCAGGATGTTCTTGACCGCTCTCCAGTGATCCATTCCTGGATTACTTTGGTACCTCCCTGCTAGACTTATAGCAAGGCACACATCAGGTCTGGTACACAGCATTGCATACATGATAGAGCCTATGGCTGAAGCATAGGGAACATCTTTCATTTTCTCTCTATCTTCTGCAGTGGTCGGGCATTGAGTCTTACTCAACTTCACACCTTGTAACATAGGTAAGAATCCTTTCTTTGCCTGATCCATTTTGAACTTTTTCAAAACTTTGTCAAGGTATGTGCTTTGTGAAAGTTCAATTAAGCGTCTCGATCTATCTCTATAGATCTTAATGCCCAATATGTAAGCAGCTTCACCGAGGTCTTTCATTGAAAAACTTTTATTCAAGTATCCCTTTATGCTATCCAGAAATTCTACATCATTTTCGATCAGTAATATGTCATCCACATATAATATCATAAATGCTACAGAGCTCCCACTCACTTTCTTGTAAATACAGGCTTCTCCAAAAGTCTGTATAAAACCCAATGCTTTGATCACACTATAAAAGCGTTTATTCCAACTCCGAGAGGCTTGCACCAGTCCATAAATGGATCGCTGGAGCTTGGACACTTTGTTAGCTCCCTTTGGATCGACAAAACCTTCCGGTTGCATCATATACAACTCTTCTTCAGAAATCCATTCAGGAATGCAGTTTTGACATCCATCTGCCAAATTTCATAATCATAAAATGCGGCAATTGCTAACATGATTCGGACAGACTTGAGCATCGCTACGGGTGAGAAGGTCTCATCGTAGTCAATCCCTTGAACTTGTCGAAAACCTTTTGCAACAAGTCGAGCTTTGTAGACAGTAACATTACCGTCAGCGTCAGTCTTCTTCTTGAAGATCCATTTATTCTCAATTGCTTGCCGATCATTAGGCAAGTCAACTAAAGTCCATACTTTGTTTTCATACATGGATCCCATCTCAGATTTCATGGCTTCAAGCCATTTTGCGGAATCTGGGCTCACCATTGCTTCTTCATAGTTCGTAGGTTCACCATGATCCAGTAGCATGACTTCCAGAACAGGATTACCGTACCACTCTGGTGCGGATCTTACTCTGGTTGATCTATGAAGTTCAGTATTAACTTGATCTAAAGTTTCATGATCATCATCATTAACTTCCTCACTAATTGTTGTAGGTGTCATAGAAACTGTTTTCTGTGATGAGCTACTTTCCAATAAGGGAGCAGGTACAGTTACCTCATCAAGTTCTACTTTCCTCCCACTCATTTCTTTCGAGAGAAACTCCTTCTCTAGAAAGTTCCCGAGTTTAGCAACAAAAGTATTGCCTTCGGATCTGTGATAGAAGGTGTATCCAATAGTTTCCTTTGGATATCCTATGAAGACACATTTCTCCGATTTGGGTTCGAGCTTATCAGGTTGAAGTTTTTTCACATAAGCATCGCAACCCCAAACTTTCAGAAATGACAACTTTGGTTTCTTGCCAAACCACAGTTCATAAGGCGTCGTCTCAACGGATTTTGATGGTGCCCTATTTAACGTGAATGCGGCCGTCTCTAAAGCATAACCCCAAAACAATAGCGGTAAATCAGTAAGAGACATCATAGATCGAACCATATCTAGTAAAGTACGATTACGACGTTCGGACACACCATTACGCTGTGGTGTTCCGGGTGGCGCGAGTTGTGAAACTATTTCGCATTGTTTCAAATGTATACCAAACTCGTAACTCAAATATTCTCCTCCATGATCAGATCGTAGAAAATTTATTTTCTTGTTATGATGATTTTCAACTTCACTCTGAAATTCTTTGAACTTTTCAAATGTTTCAGACTTATGCTTCATTAAGTAGATATACCCATATCTGCTTAAACCATCTGTGAAGGTGAGAAAATAACGATATCCGCCACAAGCGTCAACATTCATTGGACCACAAACATCTGTATGTATGATTTCCAATAAATCTGTTGCTCTCTCCATAGTACTGGATAACGGTGTTTTAGTTATCTTGCCAATAAGGCATGGTTCGCAAGTACCAAGTGATTCATAATCAAGTGGTTCCAAAAGTCCATCAGTATGGAGTTTCTTCATGCGTTTTACACCGATATGACCTAAACGGCAATGCCACAAATAAGTTGCACTATCATTATCAACTATGCATCTTTTGGTTTCAACATTATGAATATGTGTATCACTACTATCGAGATTCAACAGAAATAGACCATTCTTCAAGGGTGCATGACCATAAAAGATATTACTCATATAAATAGAACAACCATTATTCTCTGATTTAAATGAATAACCATCTCGCATCAAACAAGATCCAGATATAATGTTCATGCTCAACGCTGGCACCAAATAACAATTATTTAGGTCTAAAACTAATCCCGAAGGTAGATGTAGAGGTAGCGTGCCGACTGCGATCACATCGACTTTGGAACCATTTCCCACGCGCATCGTCACCTCGTCCTTTGCCAATCTTCGCTTAATCCGTAGTCCCTGTTTCGAGTTGCAAATATTAGCAACAGAACCAGTATCAAATACCCAGGTGCTACTGCGAGAATTAGTAAGGTACACATCGATAACATGTATATCATATATACCTTTGTTCACCTTGCCATCCTTCTTATCCGCCAAATACTTGGGGCAGTTCCCCTTCTAGTGACCAGTCTGCTTGCAGTAGAAGCACTCAGTTTCAGGCTTAGGTCCAGACTTGGGTTTCTTCTCCTAAGCAGGAACTTGCTTGTTGTTCTTCTTGAAGTTCCACTTCTTCTTCCCTTTGCCCTTCTTCTTGAAACTGGTGGTCTTATTGACCATCAACACTTGATGCTCCTTTTTGATTTCTACCTCCGCAGCCTTTAGCATTGTGAAGAGCTCGGGAATCGTATTATCCATCCCTTGCATATTATAGTTCATCACAAAGCTCTTGTAGCTTGGCTGAAGTGATTGGAGAATTCTGTCAATGACGCAATCATCCGGAAGATTAACTCCCAGTTGAATCAAGTGATTATTATAACCAAACATTTTGAGTATATGCTCACTGATAGAACTGTTCTCCTCCATCTTGCATCTATAGAACTTATTGGAGACTTCATATCTTTCAATCTGGGCATTTCCTTGAAATATAAACTTCAACTCCTGGAACATCTCATATGTTCCATGACGTTCAAAACGTCGTTGAAGTCCCGATTCTAAGCCGTAAAGCATGGCACATTGAACTATCGAGTAGTCATCAGCTTTGCTCTACCAGACGTTCTTAACGTTGTCAGTTGCATTAGCAGCAGGCCTAGCACCCAGCGGTGCTTCCAGGACGTAATTCTTCTGTGCAGCAATGAGGATAATCCTCAAGTTACGGACCCAGTCCGTGTAATTGCTACCATCATCTTTCAACTTTGCTTTCTCAAGGAACGCATTAAAATTCAATGGAACAACAGCACGGGCCATCTATCTACAATCAAACATAGACAAGCAAGATACTATCAGGTACTAAGTTCTTGATAAATTTAAGTTCAATTAATCATATTATTAAAGAACTCCCACTTATATAGACATCCCTCTAATACTCTAAGTGATCACGTGATCCAAATCAACTAAACCATGTCCGATCATCACGTGAGATGGAGTAGTTTCAATGGTGAACATCACTATGTTGATCATATCTACTATATGATTCACGTTCGACCTTTCGGTCTCTGTGTTCTGAGGCCATATCTGTATATGCTAGGCTCGTCAAGTTTAACCTGAGTATTCCGCGTGTGCAACTGTTTTGCACCCGTTGTATTTGAATGTAGAGCCTATCACACCCGATCATCACGTGGTGTCTCAGCACGAAGAACTTTCGCAACGGTGCATACTCAGGGAGAACACTTCTTGATAATTAGTGAGAGATCATCTTAAAATGCTACCGTCAATCAAAGCAATATAAGATGCATAAAAGATAAACATCACATGCAATCAATATAAGTGATATGATATGGCCATCATCATCTTGTGCTTGTGATCTCCATCTCCGAAGCAACGTCATGATCACCATCGTCACCGGCGTGACACCTTGATCTCCATCGTAGCATCGTTGTCCTCTCGCAAATCTTATGCTTCTACGACTATCGCTACCGCTTAGTGATAAAGTAAAGCATTACAGGGCGATTGCATTGCATACAATAAAGCGACAACCATATGGCTCCTGCCAGTTGCCGATAACTCAGTTACAAAACATGATCATCTCATACAATAAAATTTAGCATCATGTCTTGACCATATCACATCACAACATGCCCTGCAAAAACAAGTTAGACGTCCTCTACTTTGTTGTTGCAAGTTTTACGTGGCTGCTACGGGCTTAGCAAGAACCGTTCTTACCTACGCATCAAAAACCATAATGATAGTTTGTCAAGTTGGTGTTGTTTTAACCTTCACAAGGACCGGGCGTAGCCACACTAGGTTCAACTAAAGTTGGAGAAACTGACACCCGCCAGCCACCTGTGTGCAAAGCACGTCGGTAGAACCAGTCTCGCGTAAGCGTACGCGTAATGTCGGTCCGGGCCGCTTCATCCAACAATACCGCCGAACCAAAGTATGACATGCTGGTAAGCAGTATGACTTATATCGCCCACAACTCACTTGTGTTCTACTCATGCATATAACATCAACGCATAAAACCTGGCTCGGATGCCACTGCTGGGTAACGTAGTAATTTCAAATAAAAAATCCTACGCACACGCAAGATCATGGTGATGCATAGCAACGAGAGGGAGAGTGTTGTCTACATACCCTCGTAGACCGACAGCGGAAGCATTATGACAACGCGGTTGATGTAGTCGTACGTCTTCACGGCCCGACCGATCAAGCACCGAAACTACTGCACCTCCGAGTTCTAGCACACGTTCAGCTCGATGACGATCCACGGACTCCGATCCAGCAAAGTGTCGGGGATGAGTTCCGTCAGCACGCGGCGTGGTGACGATCTTGATGTTCTACCGTCGCAGGGCTTCGATTAAGCACCGCTACAATATTATCGAGGATTATGGTGGAGGGGGGCACCGCACACGGCTAAGAGAACGATCACGAAGATCAACTTATGTGTCTAGAGGTGCCCCCTTGCCCCCGTATAAAAAGGAGCAAGGGGGGAGGCCGGCCGGCCCTTGGGGCGCGCCAAGGAGGGGGGAGTCCTCCTCCTAGTAGGAGTAGGACTCCCCTTTCCTAGTCCAACTAGGAAGAGAGAAGGGGGAAGGACAGAGAGGGAGAGGGAGAGGGAGAGGGAAAGAGGGGCCGCGCCCCCCTTCCCTAGTCCAATTCGGACTCCCCATGGGAGGGGGCGCGCCACCTCCTGGGCTGCTGCCCTCTCTCTCCCCTCGGGCCCACTAAGGCCCAATACTTCCCCGGGGGATTCCGGTAACCCCTCCATCACTCCGGTTTTCTCCGAAACCACCTAGAACATTTCCGGTGTCCGAATATAGTCGTCCAATATATCAATCTTTATGTCTCGACCATTTCGGGACTCCTCGTCATGTTCGTGATCATATCCGGGACTCTGAATAACCTTCGGTACATCAAAACCTATATACTCATAATGAAACTATCATCGTCACGTTAAGCGTGCGGACCCTACGGGTTCGAGAACAATGTAGACATGACCGAGACATGTCTCCGGTCAATAACCAATAGCGGAACCTGGATGCTCATATTGGCTTCCACATATTCTACGAAGATCTTTATCGGTCAGACCGCATAACAACATACGTTGTTCCCTTTGTCATCGGTATGTTACTTGTCCGAGATTTGATCGTCGGTATGTCAATACCTAGTTCAATCTCGTTACCGGCAAGTCTCTTTACTCATTCCGTAATACATCATCTCATAACTAACTCATTAGTTGCATTGCTTGCAAGGCTTAAGTGATGTGCATTACCAAGATGGCCCAGAGATACCTCTCCGATAATCGGAGTGACAAATCCTAATCTCGAAATACGCCAACCCAACATGTACCTTTGGGGACACCTGTAGAGCACCTTTATAATCACCCAGTTATGTTGTGACGTTTAGTAGCACACAAAGTGTTCCTCCGGCAAACGGGAGTCACATAATCTCATAGTCATAGGAACATGTATAAGTCATGAAGAAAGCAATAGCAACATACTAAACGATCGGGTGCTAAGCTAATGGAATGGGTCATGTCAATCACATCATTCTCCTAATGATGTGATCCCATTAATCAAATAACAACTCTTTTGTTCATGGTCGGGAAACATAACCATCTTTGATTAA
Source organism: Aegilops umbellulata (assembly GCA_032464435.1). Classification (NCBI taxonomy): domain Eukaryota; kingdom Viridiplantae; phylum Streptophyta; class Magnoliopsida; order Poales; family Poaceae; genus Aegilops; species Aegilops umbellulata. Next base: position 354,511,322 of record CP136059.1, on the reverse strand, counting down.
CGAGCTAGTCAAGTAGAGGCATACTAGTGACACTTTGTTTGTCTATGTATTCACACATGTATTATGTTTCCGGTTAATACAATTCTAGCATGAATAATAAACATTTATCATGATATAAGGAAATAAATAATAAATTTATTATTGCTTCTAGGGCATATTTCCTTCAATTTTTGCAATTCTGTAGGTGTTTGGCTTGAGGTATAGACCGATGTTTTGACCAGTCAGTCTAGAGGGCATTATAGATTAGTAAAAAATTCAAAAAAATATAAAATCTTGGAAACCCACCTTTGTTTGTGCAATAGATCATGTGTGCCAAAGTTGAGGTCATTTGGAGGTGGTCGAAAAAATGACCGCATTCCGGAGGGGCCATTTGGTCTAACTTAAGCCAGTTTTTGAACAAATGTGATTTTTCCCACCAGCTCCAAATCACACAAACTTTCTTGAACATGGTGACCCACATGTGCCAATCATGCCTACGAAAGAAAATTTGAAAAAAGAATATTTTACAATGCCCCCCTGAGGTATAGACCGATGTTTTGACCAGTCAGTCTAGAGGGCATTATGAATTAATAAAAAATTCAAACAAATATAAAACCTTGGAAACCCACCTTTGTTTGTGCAATAGATCATGTGTGCCAAAGTTGAGGTCATTTGGAGGTGGTCGAAAAAATGACCGCATTCCGGAGGGGCCATTTGGTCTAACTTAAGCCAGTTTTTGAACGAATGTGATTTTTCCCACCACCTCCAAATTACACAAACTTTCTTGAACATGGTGACCCACATTCTCCCAAATGTTGGGGTCATCTCATGCATTCCCCCACATGCACCATGTACAAGCCGGACTATTTGGGTCTGCCGGAGGGCAAGTTTGAAAGAGGTTTTCCTTGCCGGACCCACCAAATGATCCCAAACTTTTTGCAGAGCGTACCATGACCATGGCATGCTAGTGGGAGGAGAATTCATATACCACGGCCTCATTTTGTTGAAATCCAATTAATATCCATGTGTATTTCATGTAAGTGAGCATGTGTAAAATTTATTAGATGACTTGAAGGTCAAAACATTAACTTGTCATATATGCAAAAAAAATGTGTATTGAATGCAAGTGATCATGTGTATAATTTAGTGTGTGATTCAAGATCACATCAATACACATTGGGAATATGCCAAAAAAAGTGCCCACCTACAAGAGCAGGAGAATTCATTCTCCACGGCCTGCATACGACTAGGAACCCTGCCGTGCATGGGCCAGGATGCAGGCCCGTGGTGCAGAATATCTCTGCAGCTAGTAGGCCCCACGGGGCAGAGGGGACGAGAGTTAGGCAATGTACTGCCTGCAATTGATAGGAGCTTGGGGAGGGGGGAGTCGCAGCCGGGTATACAAACCGGTGCGGCGCTCTCTCGCTTGGCGAGGTGGGACTAAACTCCCACCACCCAACGGCTATGCGCTGCGATGTGCCCTGCGCGGCTCCGCCTTGGGCCCAATTCGGGCAGGCTGGCCCAGGGCAGCCTTACCTGCTGGCTGATATGTCTTATATTTTCTTTGTTTCTTTTCTTGTTTCTATATATAATATTTAAAATCAAATCTCTTTTTTTCTATATTATTTCTAACAGTGTTTACTAAAATTAAAAAATATATGCCAAATTCTGTTGTGTTTTATTTCATTTGTTCGTACTCTTTTGTATATTGATAATATTTACGAAATATGAACTAAAATGTTGTGTTTTATTTCAATTCTTCATTCCAATATTTCTTATCCTTATTATTTTTTAAATATTTTTAGTTTGTAAGATAAAATGTTATGTTTTATTTCACTTCTTCATTCTAATATTTGTTCTCTTCTTTATATTTGAAATATTTCCAAAATGTTAGATAATATGTTATATTTTATTTCACTTCTTCATTCTAATATTTGTTCTCTTCTTTATATTTGAAATATTTCCAAAATGTAAGATAATATGTTGTCTTTTATTGCACTTATTCATTCAAATTTGTTCTTCTGTTTTCTATATTCTCCTCTTTTCTTTGTCCTGACAGTTATAAATTTAAATAATGTATGATATAATGTTGTCTCATATTTCACTTTTCATGATTGTCTTTCCTAATTATAAATTTTATTTTCTGTTTCATACTTGAAATATTATTAAATCAAATATAGTTGGGACAATCACATGTATGCCTCCACTTGCACCATGTACTACAAGCAGCTTCTTCTTCTCGGTCTCACCAATTGATAACAAAAACTTTTATGCACACCCTACGATGACCATAGCAAGCATGCCTGGCAACTACCGTTCATTTCCGACACTCTATGCATTTTGTAGGCGTTTTGCGGTGATAAAACCCTAGAACACTGCCGCGGCGTGACGCAACGTGTGTTTTGTGTCCGAACTCGGGCACACCTTGCCTCGGGGGGCACATTGGCCATGCTCACGTGCTCCCAAAAGTTGGGGTCATCTCATGCATGCCCCCACATGCGCCATGTACAAGCCGGGCCATTCGGGTTTGCCGGAGGGCAAGTTTGGAAGAGGTTTTCCTTGACGGTCCCACCAAATGATCCCAAACTTTTTGCACACCGTACCATGACCATTGCATGCATGTGATAGTAGAATTCATACACCACCGCCTCATTTTTGTTGAAATCCAATTAATATCCATGTGCATTACATGTAAGTGGGCATGTGTAAAATATATTAGATGATTTGAAGGTCAAAACATTAACTTGTCATATATGCAAACAAAATGTGTATTGAATGCAAGTGAGCATGTGTATAATTTAGTGTGTGATTTGAAGATCAATACACATGGCAATATGCCAAAAAAGATGACTTGAAGGTCAAAACATTAACTTGTCATATATGCAAAAAATGTGTATTGAATGCAAGTGAGCATGTGTATAATTTAGTGTGTGATTTGAAGATCAATACACATGGCAATATGCCAAAAAAAGTGCCCACCTACCAAAGCAGGAGAATTCATACTCCACGGCCTGCATACGACTAGGAACCCTGCCGTGCATGGGCCAGGATGCAGGCCCGTGGTGCAGAATATCTCTGCTGCTAGTAGGCCCCACGGGGCAGAGGGGACGAGAGTTAGGCAATGTACTGCCTGCAATTGATAAGAGCTTGGGAGGGGAGTCGCAGCCGGGTATATAAACCGGTGCGGCGCTCTCTCGCTTGGCGAGGTGGGACTAAACTCCCACCACCCAACGGTTGTGCGCTGCGATGTGCCCTGCGCGGCTCCGCCTTGGGCCCAATTCGGGCGGGCTGGCCCAGGGCAGCCTTACCCGTGCGCTGATATGTTTTATATTTTCTTTGTTTCTTTTCTTGTTTATATTTCTAATATTTAAAATCAAATCTTTTTTTTATATTATTTCTAAAAGTGTTTACTAAAATTAAAAAATATGCCAAATTCAGTTGTGTTTTATTTCATTTGTTCGTTCTCTTTTGTATATTGATAATATTTACGAAATATAAACTAAAATGGTGTGTTTTATTTTAATTGTTCATTCTAATATTTCTTATCTTTATTATTTTTTAAATATTTTTAGTTCGTAAGATAAAATGTTCTGTTTTATTTCACTTCTTCATTCTAATATTTGTGCTCTTCTTTATATTTGAAATATTTCCAAAATGTAAGATAATATGTTATGTTCTATTGCACTTCTTCATTTTGATAAAATGTTCTGTTTTATTTCAATTCTTCATTCCTAATTATAAATTTTATTTTCTGTTTGATACTTGAAATATTATTAAATCAAATCTAGTTGGGACAGTCGCATGCATACCTCCACATGCACCATGTACTAGAAGCAGGTTTATCTTGTCGGTCTCACCAATTCAGACCAAATTGTATGCACACCCTAGGATGACCATGGCAAGCATGCATGACGAGTATCGTTCATTTCCAAAACTCGATGCATTTTCTAGGGTTTTTCCGGCAACAAAACCCTACAACACTGCCTCCACATGACGCAACGTGCGTTTTGTGTCCGAATTCGTGCACACCTTGCTTGGGGGACCACATTGGCCCAGCCCACATGGTCCCAATAGTTGGGGTCATCTCATGCATGCTTCCACATGCACTATGTACAGGCAGGACCATTCGGGTCTGCCGGAGGTCCGGTCTGAAATTGGTTTTCCTTGACGGTCCCACCAAATGATTCCAAACTTCATGCATACCCTACGATAACCATGGCATGCATGCGTGACAAGTATCGTTCATTTGCGACACTCGATGCATTTTCTAGGGTTTTTCCGGCGACAAAACCCTACAACACTGCCCCACGTGACGCAACGTGCGTTTTGTGTCCGAATTCATGCACACCTTGCCAGGGGGACCACATTGGCCAAGATCACATGGTCCCAATAGTTGGGGTCATCTTATGCATGCTTCCACATGCACTATGTAACCTACGATCTCACGAAATGATCCCAAACTTTATCCGTAACCTACGATGACCATGGCATGCATGCATGACAAGTATCGTTCATTTCCGACACTCGATGCATGTATAATATTGTAGAAATGATAGAGATACTATAAATATTGTTGAACATATACAAGTATACACTAACTAATAGGTGTCACAAAGAGTTTTTTTAGGGATGAACCAATGATATTTATTTTGAGGGAAAAAACAATGCAGGTAGGTGGGCCGGCCCAGACCGCAAATAAGTGTCGGATCCATATTGTGGGGCCCACAACGCTGCGCTTTCCATGCACGTCGATCACACGCACGTCGATCATGGCAGTAGTTGCCGTTCTGTTACACAATTCTGGGATCGTGCTAATCCATATGTTCCTAATCCCTACGATTGAGGAGCACGTTCAGCCTCGCTTCAACGGAGGAAAATATAGATCGCGAGATTGGCCACAGGGAATTTACGACGACCTAGGCGTCGACCTCGTATATAATCTCCTCCTCCTCGCACATGTCGTTGACTAGATCGACTCCTGCCGACGAGGCGTCGACAGCTCCGTCCGCCGCATCCCACACGCCACAAAAACCCCAAGAAGATCAAGGTCGTCCGCACGTGCAGGCCGACCTCGACGAACTACGTCGAGAACGCATCGCCGACTTCTTTCATCTTCGTCGACCGATCAAGTAAATTGTCCTCCTTCCCTCGCGCCTTCATAGCAAGCTACTTCCTCCGTCTCGTTGCTTTGATGGACTTAGGTTTACCACATATTTTCAACTAGTATGAACTCGACTAGATGCGTTCTGACCAGATGGCGTAGATGAAAACAATCTTTGGTTATTTCATGGCATGGTAGAATAAGATGTTGTTTCTCGAGAAGCATGATGCAATACATTTTTTGTCAAAAGATCCAATTATATTTTTGTCACACGATCCAATTATATTGTTGTGCACACAGAACATTAAAGAGTTATTAGCATTAGATGTTGATGAACCTCAAATAGGTACCATTGCTATATACTCTAGTTTATTTACAGCTGAACAATTTGTCACCCTGTTAATAAGACAACCAGATGAATTAGTAATAGTTTACCATATTAAATTTATTGATTATATAATTTATCTGATACTCAAAGAACTTGATCAGATGCAAGTAAATTCAATTACCAATTGTAGTTATTTTGTTATTGCTTCATGTCAGCACACACTTGGCTGCATGTTGCAGTATACATGGTGAAAGTTTTGTATTTGCATTAGTGTTATTTTTGCATTAGTGTTAGCTACTGCCAGAAAGTTTTATATTTTTGCATGTCTATTGTTATTTTTGCTTCAGTGTTAGCTAATGTCACGAAGTTATATATTTTCTTTCAACAGGATGGACGAGCTGAATGGAGAAATAGTATGCGCCGTTGAGAAATGGTGCAAGCTTGTTGCAGATCTATCGAGCGGTCAACGCGCTAGAGTGGCTGATACAACATTGCGCAGCATGCTGCAGATACCATCTATTAAGATGCGTACCCTGCTGATTAGGTATATGATTGAGAATTTTCAGGCCAGCACGGGCAGATTCATTATACAAGAGCAGGTCGGGGAGGTGACTCTCGGTGCGGTCGACGTCGAGTGCATCTTTAACCTCGAGAACCAAGGATTGTCCGCTTCGGACATTCTGACTGAAGAAGGCGAGGACATGAAGGAGCGGGTGCCGCCACAATTTCTCAGTAAGACATCAGAAAACATAGTGATAGATAATCTCATTGAGGACATAATTAAAAGTAAAGCCACCGACGACGATTTCCTGTGCAAAGTAGTCCTTGTCCTGTTAGGAACAATTATTGCTCCCATGTCGAGCAAGATTGTGCCAAAGCAGTACTACGCTTTGGTCGAAGATGTGAAACGTATTTCAATGATTAACTGGAATGCCTTCACCATGCGTGTTCTCCTTGATTGCATTCGCATAGTGAAGAAAGGTAAACACCTCCGCCAATGGCCGAAAGGCAATTTGGCTCTCTTGCAGGTACACATATGAGACATGTTGCATAATGTCAATTATCATATCATTGCAATTTTATGTGATGTATTTTACTAACTCTAAATCCTTATATTTTATCTGTAGTACTTGTACTGGGAGAAGGTGCAACCAGTCGAAGGCGAATGCGCCTATAATCCCAATTTGTGAGGAACTGGACAAAAAGTGCAGCCACTAGGAGAGATAGGTTCAACTATGACAATCGGCGCGGCCGTGGTAACGTACGGGTAAGTCATTGTGTTTCGTCTTTCTTAAATGTTTTGTAACTTAATACTATTTATTTTTTATTCATCACATGTACTTCAATATCGCATGCAGATCGAAAATAATATCACCCAGAAGTATAGGGCTCACGAGCCCAACATCCCAAATAATGCGCCTACCATGAAGCCAAAAACTAAGCCTGCAACTGGAAACGCAAAGAAGTCGACGACAGCTGCATTGTCGGAAGATTTGATGGAGCTTCTAATGAAGCGGTGCATGGACTTCATACACACCCAGCTGAGGCAAATCCCTGATCAAGTTGCTGAGGTATCACACCCAAACTTTATAGTTTACAGTATGTTTGCTGTTTTAAACCATGCTACCATTACTAAGTTTAGATTTCTATTGCAGAGGTTGTTGGAGAAGTTGAACAAAGTAGGTGTCATGTACAAGCCGGCTGCTGTCGTGCCATCCGCAGAGAATGATCCGGACGAAGTGGATTCGTTCGAGAATGGTCCATATGAAAAGAAGGAATTCGTGTACAAGGAAGACATGGAGAGTGATGGACAGCCGATCATTGACATGACACAGCCTGATATAGTGCTTCGACCATAAAACAGTACCTAAGGTACTATGTATTTATCTTTCTGTCTATAATTTTCTCGTTTAATTTTTTTACGTCCAGAAATGTTCACACGATTTAGTTTGCCAAACAGAAACCCCCACCGAAGATGAATGGACACAAGGAAGCTTCACCTGTTAAGCGTAATGATGTATGTGGGGGTACACCGGAAAACCCTTGGGTGGTTGGTACTTCTACTATAGCACCTTCATCGGACATAGACATTTGTCCATCTTCTGTCAGCAAGTTCATGGCTAAGGAGAATGGAAAAAAGGGTGCAACACTCGATAAGGATGAGGAGGTTATGTCCGGTAAGCGGAAGCGGACCGTTCCCAAGAAATTTGAATCCCCCTACGCACTTGACAAGCCCGGCAGGCGTACCAGCCGTGGTCAGAGAACCTCTGCTACTAGTACTGCTACTAGAGGTATCGTAACTAACATTCTTAATTTTTTTATTTACTACCAATGCATATGATCACCATTGTTGACGTTCATATTATTTCATGCAGCTCTATTTTCGAACAATAATGTGCCGGAGGTTGTGGCAGATGAGTTGACGCCGGACATAATTGATGCAGTTGTTTCATTTGTCGAGTTAGCTGCTAGCACTGAGAAGAACAAGAACAAAAAAAATTACTATAGTGAAGGGCGTGGCATAACTCTGACTTCCGAAAGGATTCTACCGGTACTAGCTCATAGATGGTTGTCGGACGATGTAAGTAGTACTTGTATGTCCTGTTTTTAAAATGCTCAATAATCTATGTCTCAACTTTCAACATGTAATGCGCTGATATTCTATGCAGGTTATTGATGCTTATATGGGACATTTGGAGCTGCGTGTTGGTCATGATTGTTACCTCTGTCCAGCGTGGAGGTCCAAATTCCTTGTAGATCATGCTATCGCACATGACGATCCATTGCCATCGAGTTGCAACATGGATAGTGCTCTGACCAAAGATGGAGCAGTTAATAGAGTCACGAAAGAGTATAGTGTGCGTGATAAGGTACGTAATGTTTGTGATTCATCACTACAGGATAGTTCATCAAGTATTTCTTTTGATCCATAATGGTTTTTTGCACTGTAGACGTATATCGCGTTGAATATCGACAATAGCCAATGGATGACCATGGTCATGCACATGATCAACAAAGAATTCCAAGCTCTCGATTCGCTCTATCCTCTGGACCTGACTGAGAGGACTGTTAAAGCACTGGTAATGTAACCAACATTTGTACCATTTCTCTTACATATTGTTTATGACTGTTCTTTAACACTATCCTCTTTATAGCGAATGGCTATAGCACACGTTATGCGTCAGGCAAATCTTATTACACCATAGAAATATCCGGACGTAAGTAAGTGGCCTATCAAGGAGTATGACATACCCCAGCAAGAGGATGGGTGAGTTAATAGGACATCATGCACAATCAAACAACAACACACATGTTCGTATTGCCCACCGCTAATGTTTGCATATGTACCAGGAACTCTTGTGTCCTTTTTGTCACAGAATGTCTAGAACATTGGGACGGGACCGAATCACCCAAAATTTTACACAGGTATGATGTTATTTACGTTCGTAGACTAGCTACTATGGTGGTGTAGCAACTTCGGTTCATGTAACCTTTATGTCATTTTGTGCAGGCCACTGTTGACGCAAGGAGAAGACGTTTCGTCGCAGATTTGATTATGTCACCTTCGAACTCGATGGAGTGTGTGAAGAACAAAATTCGCGAAATCGCAAGGAAAAGGCGCGCCTGAAGAATTCATGCGGCATGCAAGATTGAAGTTTTAGTGGTTTGGATTTAGTCCGGTCGAAGGTTTCGACGGCATGATTATCTTAGGGGTTCTATCATTTTTATGTAATAAACAGGGCACATGCATGTGTATGTGTCTGTCAGACAATTCGCTCGTACAAGACAATTCGGTCATAAAATTCGCTCGGAGAAGACAATTTGGTCATACCAATAAAGTTTTGGCTTCACTTATGAATTGTTCTTGCTTAATATATTTCTCGTTCTCAAATTTTTTATAATTGTATTTTTCACGGCTTCACTTATCAAGTGTTCTTGCTTAATATTTTTCTCGTTCTCCAATTTTTTCTATAATAGTCTATTTTTCTCTTCAACTGCTCTCGTAAGTTTCATATTAAAATTTTAACAATCTTAACTTTTTTTAAAACTCTACCAAGCTTAGCATTCTATCTTAGCTATCTGCATGTCATCATCTTGCATAATCTCCTAGTAATTATCCCTCATCACATGATTATGAAAAGTAGTCATGGTAGATAAGTAAATATATCGAGCCAAAATGTAATATTACACTGATCAAAATTAGTCATGTCAGCTCATTGGCTCTATCGCGTGTTATCAGGCATCATTGTTTTCCATTTTGTTTTACAAACCCGTAGTTTTTTTATTATGTGTATAATTAACTTTTTCTCTACTCACCATAATGCCAGGCACGGCCCATCTAACCACGTGAGGGGCCCCACAGGCGGGCTATCTTCCCGGCAGCGCTACACCATCCCATTTTGCCAGGTTCACATTGATCTTTCCCCTTTTCTTGTTTCCCTTTCCAAATCCCTAGCCCTCCCTCTCTATTTGCGCCTCCAAATCTCGACGGCGAAAGCATGACAGCGAGCTGGGCGTCGGGCGGCGGCAGCTACGGCGAGAAGAGCGGTGGCGACCGCAAGTTAGGTCGAACCCTGAGTCCTGCAAGCAGGTGGGGCGGATTCAGTGGCAAAGGAGGCAGCGGCGGCGGATCTAGTGGAACAGGGGACGGGAGTTTCTTGGGCGGCGGCGGGCGGGGAGAACCCACGGCTAGGGTTTCTTCAGTGCTACACTTTGGTGGCAAAAAGGTAAGTTATTTACCGTTGTTCTTTACATCCCAGCATTATCGCCCATAATTCATCACCTGTGGCCATGACAAGCTCCATCTATGTGGTCATCAGGAAACTCCTAGTGGCCGTGTCTGCATAGATGCAGACAATTTTGGCAGCGCACTCGGGGGATGTGTGTTTGAGGTTAGTCTACTGCGCATGATCTTCAAACTAGTACCGCTATTGTTGTCAAGCTACAAAAAAGTTCAGTGTTTAACGCTTGCAGCGACAAGTTGAGTTATAAAATGACTTGAATTGCTCATGATTTATTTAGGATGATATCACTTCTGAGTATGTTGAATGGGTTGATGGGGAGTGGGATAGCAAAGCAAAGTCAGTCATTAAGTATCTTGCCATGAAGAACAAGAAACTAGAGACTAAGATTACAGAATATGAAGCTGAAATTAAAAGGAATGAGAAAGAAAAGAGGGCAATGGTTAAGATGCACAAGGAGATATTGCTCTATAGGGATAGGATTTTAGGATTTGGAGGTCTTATGTATCTTGTCCTGCTTGCCATTATGATTGCTGTCATAGTTAGCAAGTCGATTGTTCATAAAGTTATTGACATCATTGTAATTGACATGATGAAATGATGCTGAATTATTTGCTATTCAGTTTATGGGCAAAGTGTAACAGCGATTGCAGCATAAATAACATGGGGCCATCATGATTGGTAGACATTGCACTTTTGGCATGTTCTATATTTGGCAGACAATGCACTTTTGGCATGTCCTATATTTGACAAACAATGCACTTTTGGCATGTTCTATATTTGGTATGTGATGCACATGGGCACATCACCTAGCAACACTATTGATTTATGCAGCAGCCCAGTTCATTGTCTTGTTGCAACATAGGAGCAACATCTAGCAGCTTCCATGCAACACTGAAGCAAAGCAATAGTACATATTCAATATTCAGAAATATAACTGAACTTGGCACTTAGGGTGAGCAGTAGATATTCAGTTCTTCAGCCACAAAGAACCCGATCAAACTGTACCGATTGCATAACTTATATGCTTACATATAAAAGCATACCTAACCAACATCAAACCCAAAATAATGTTAACTTATATGCTGAAACATATAAAAACATACCTAACTTAAGATAACCAGCAGCTTCCTCCTCCTTCAGCAACTGTGCCCATCTTCACTTCTTCAGAAATTTGAGGCGGCATGAGCGGCGCACCACACACGGAGAAGCCTTCTTCTTGACCGCCGTTCTGTTCGACAGCTGCGCCACCTGATCCTGAGCCACCTCCTCTTCTTCCACCTTCACTATGTCAGCGAGGAGGGGAAGGAGCTCGACGTCGATGGGCATTGTCTTGCCACCCTCGACGGCGACCGGCGCTACCATCTGCACAGCGTCCTCCTCGCCCTCCTCATGGTCATCAGGGATGACCAGTACATCCTCCACGTCGTCCTCCACGACGTCAGAGCCCAAAGGCAGCACTGGCTTCGATACGTGGCGGACCTGGTAGTCCGGGCTGACGGGCGCAGGGAGAGCGAGCTCGACGTCGACGCGGTCCGCCCTCGACGCGACGCGTGCTGAATCTGGCCGCAGCGTCATGGTGGTGGATCGGTACATCCACCACCTTGCGCGCTGAATAGGGGAGTCGCTCAGCGTGGCCTCTCGCATTGCCCACACGAGTAGGACAGCCGGCGGGACGCCGCGGCCGTAGGGGAAGGCGCGCTTCCTCTCGGCGTTGGTGAGGACTTTGACGAGGCCACGCGCGTGGCTGACCAACATCTCCGTGCTGGGGAACCAGCCGCACACCTCCGTCAACGGCGCGCGCCACCCCTCGTCATTGTCGGCGAGGTCCATCATCGCTCTCTGCCAGCCGAGGCTTCTCTCCATGAGGCGGCTGCAGCGGTCGCCGGCGAGGGTATTCTCGATCTACTGTAGGTGGGGATAAGAGGGGAGTTCGAACCGGCGCCCGTGGGAGGTGGGTGACTGTGTGGTGGGGAGGAGAGTGGTACAGTTACTTATTTAATGGCATTTAGGACGTGGGCAGGGAAATGTACAATATTCTTTCTACCTCCCGCCCCGGTCATTGCACAGTAAAGAATTTTTTTATTTTTGTTTAGAGGGAAACATCTTACTTTATTTAAATAAAGACTGGGATCTCGTCTGCTAATACACTAAGGATACAATCAGGGCCAAACCAAAGAAACACGCCTACAGCTACCTTAGCCAAAGTATGAGCCGGCCGATTAACACAGTAAATAATTGAAGCAAGTGTTCTACTCTTGTTCATTCTCCACATTTCTGCACATTATAGAAGACAAGCTAAGTTAATTAATGATAGAAAATTTAATAATCCACAATGCATACAAACACTTACTTCTGTTTTAGTTTGCATTTCCTGCTACGCCTAGTGTGTCCTACCAATTTGCAAGCGCCGCACCGGGTTTTCAACTCATCAAAAGAGAGTGGTCTACCATTTTTTGAGACAGGGCGACTCTCATCTACCTTTGTTGCACCTTTGCTTGACACTTTCATAGGATCTTTAACCTCAATCATGTTGCCTTCACCATCGTCCACATATTCAACTTCACACTTACTGATGTCATTTGTTTGCTTCAACAAATTTTCCTGTAGCAGATCATACTCATGACTCTTAGCTATCACAGCCTTCAAACTCTCCTGTAACTGATTCCACAAAGCAGGGTGTTTGCATGCCGCATGCATAGCTTCAGAGGCTAACACACTGACCTGGCTATATTTCATTCTTTCCCCGGCCCCAATCCAACCAAATCCCAACAGATCGCTTGTGCGCCTCGCGGGCAGTCCCAACCTTGCTTCTTTCGTGAACCGAATAAGAACTAAACACTTTGGTATTTCAGATATGTTCAAGTGCTTCAGTACATGGAATATGTGCTTGCAAGGTAGACCCTTTCGAATCATTCTTCTGCAGCTGCACCTTATAGTTTCTGCGGAATTTACTGGTGTATACTCCACCCAAAAACGGCGCTTCCGGTTAATCTTCCAGGCCACGATGTACTGCTATGATCCATCTCCCAGCTTAATTTCTACAATCTCCATGCCGTCAATTTTTCAAAGATCATCTTGCAACATATAGAAGTTTGCTGGAGTGAAGACGTGAGAAGCAGCTATCTCAAGTTCCCTCGAGCTAGTAACTGGCACCGGTAAACTCTGTGAGGCCGTGCAGTCATCTCGCGCCTCGTTTTCACGGATACGCACAACGGAGTTCTCATAGTGCAAAATCATATCCACCAGGGTCATCTCACCGTCTAGGTGGAGGTGAAGGCATGAGTTCAGGCTTTCACTCCGCTGGTTGCTTTTCATGCCAAGCCAAAACCCCTCTGTTAGATATGCCACGGCCCACAGTCTCCTCTTCTTATACATCCGCCTCAACCATGTTACAGTTTTTTCCGACTGCCATCTTTTGGAAAATGCGTGCAATCTCTCCTCAAACGTTGCCGTGGACGTGCTGTAGTACAGAAGAGTTCGGAACTCCTTCAAGGACTTGTGACTGAGGTGAATCTTCATATTTTTTTATGTGCCACGTACATATACGGTGCCACACGTCTGGCAAGACTTCGCGAATTGCCTTGATCATCGCAGCGTCGGCGTCTGTGATAACACTCTTAGGCATCTTTTGACACATGGACCTCAAAAAAGTCTGCAGAAGCCACACGTATGTCTCCTCGGTCTCGTCCGAAACTATGGCACAACCAAAAACAGTGGTCTTTCGGTGATTGTTAAGACCAACAAAAGGTATGAATGGCATACCATAGCGGTTCATCTTGTACGTGCTGTCAAATACAAGCACGTCGCCGAAGTCCTCATAGTCATGATGAGACTGGGAGTCGCACCAGAACATCCTATTCAAATGTCCTTCCTTATCTAGCATGTACTCGAAAAAGAAGCTAGGATCCCTCAGTTTCCTGCTGGCCATGATGCCTATGGCTGTGGCAGCATCACCTTTTGAAAGCAGCTTCCTCTTCTCCTTGGCGCAAAGGTTGTATATTTCATGCCTGGTAAAACCAACACGGCCGTACCATACATGTTTGCTGATGAAGCAATCCATCATGTCGTGAATTCTAATCCCTGCAGCTCCCATGGACATTATCTCATGCTTCTGGTACTCTTTGATTTTTATGTGGGACCAAAGAATAGGTACCTCGTCCGGTCCTGCCAACATATGGCTATGCTTGTCCTCAAAACTTTCAACATACCAAACCCCACGCTTTTGGTCAAGCTTGACGGTCAGGTGCGCTTCGCAAAAGCAGCGTGTCTCGGCTCTGAGCCTACGACTGTGTCCTTCCTCGGTTAGAAACTTGCTGTCACGTTTCCCTTGTCTTGAACAAACAAACCGCCTATAACGCATATGATGTGACTCTGTTTTGCTATACCTGACCTTATTCTTTCTAATGCTGAAACCATTATCTCTAGCATAGCTGTTGTAGAAATCATACGCAGCATCGTGAGACGTAAAGGTCATTTCCATTATCTGCATGAACATATCCCTCTTATCATCTGCACTGGCAGTATCTTGGACATTCTTTGCCCCATCATCTTGTGTCACCTACACAATCAAACCACAGCCATGAAAACAAATTTCTATGGTTTAACATTACTTACTTCCATATAACATTGATTACACACATACCTCACTCATGATGACCGACGACTCGGACTCCCCAGAACCAGGTGCATCTAATGGTTCGTCGTTAAGGCATGTCTCCACGTCGAATTCACCGTAATAGTCGTACGCATTATGACATTCGGAAATGAACTGAAAAATACAACACAAATACATAATTACTTATCATATAATATTCCAAAAGAAATTCAATTTGCATGCCAACGAAAATTTTCACTTACGTACCTGACTAATGTAATCTTCATTCGAGAGCTCCGAGTTGTTTTCCTGATCATCATCAAGCTCATCGATCTATAAATTTTCAACACAAAAATTTAATGTTGTCGGATGCCACCAAAAAATTACAACATGACAATGCCACTCACATTAAGATCGTCCCATTCGTTCCCATTCTCTGACCGACCTTCACGATCTGAATTTTCATCATCTGACCAATCTTCTATCCAGTCTTTTATCAGTTCTCCAAACTCCATGTCTACCATGATATCAGTTAACTCCTCGTCTGCCATTTCCTACAACCAATAATATGTATCATCACATGTGCAAACATTTTCAATGATGAAATATAAAACACATAGCACAAGATCACGGATGTTATGTAAACAACCGCAACCGAGGCCGTTCAGATCTTCCAAACTTAGTAAGGAAGATGGCCACGGCATTCGTCGTGATCACTTTCAATCGCGAGGAACTGCACGATCTCAAAACCTAGCTAGATCTGTGATTACCTCTGCCGCCGGATACCTAGGTTAGCCGCCACATTAAATAACGATACTGGTAGTACGCACAGGCGACGGCAACCGACGCTACGTGAACCCAGATCACGAGGAGCGGCACTACCGGGACAAGATCCACGATCGCAGGCGCCGCCGGGTAGCTAGGTTACCCGCTCCGCTAGGTTAACCACTGCTAATGGCGCAGCGGCAGTTCGTTCGATGTTGCCGCGAGCGAGACTAGAGGGGGGATGCGGGATGCGGTACCTGTGCGCGACCGTTGGAGATTCACGACGTTGTCGCGCCCGCTGTCTGACGAGATCGCCGGCGACGAGATAGCCGCCGGTGGAGATCTACTACGTGACTTATGAAGCTGCGTCGCTCGCGAGATTGATGGAGCTGCTCGCGTGAATGATTGGATTCGGCAGGTCTTACGTGGGCGTGGGGTCGTGTGATGTTTTATTTTCGGACCAGGTACTGTACGTATACGGTCTGGGTTATACAGGGCTAGATAGGGCTTGGATCTGGGCTGCGGCGGGCCAGGAAAAAAACAAATTCGCGGGGACAAAAATACCCCTCGAAAATTAGGTTAGGGGGGAGCACCGGAGCAGGGCTCTTCGAATGGATGATGATAATGAGGATAGGTTCCCATCAGTTCCTGGCGCTGTGATGACTCAAGATGGACCATAAAGCGAATGTCACGTGTGCAGACAAACACCACATTATTTTCCTCAGCGAACCCTAGTATCATTATGTCATTCCCCTCTAGATTCACGGAAAGCTTGTCCAGTCCAATAGTTCTTCCCAGCCCCCATGAAGCAACACCATTATAATCAGTCATCCTCTTCCATAACTGGAAACTGCGGTCCATATAGAAGAGTAAACCAAGGCCATCACCCTCTTCCCGCATAATCGAGAATCTATGTTGGCTCTGTTCAAGCATATGTACTGGCACCTGTATCACAGCCAGGCTGCCCTTCTTCAAATCAAACTCGAGAATTCCGACAAAATTTCTAAGAAGCATTGAAGCAAGCATCCAGTAAAGAGAATCCCCAGCCAGCACAGCGGACTGACGAATCAAGGTGGGATCATGACCCGATGGAAGCTGCGTTGAGATGGGATCACCCCATAAGCCGGTCTCCGATGAGTAAATACAGGCGACCGCTCGCTTGTGTTCTTGGTCCTCGACCTCTGCCACCACCAAGACCACCTGGAATTTCTTGGGACTAAGCCACGCCACGGTGGTGACCAGCATGTGTGCACGTGTGTGTTTAGGTCGGGTTCGATTCGAGCCGGTTTGTGGCCGGGCTTGAGATCGTGTGTTGACGCAGAGTAGTTGCAGGGGGCGCTCGTGAGGCGTGCTGGCGACCAGGTTTTGCGGAGGAGCAAGAAGCTCACGTACCGGGAAGACCGGATCGCCAGGTGATCGCGTGCGTGCGCGGAGAGCTATCTGGAGCCGTTGTGTGGAGCTACGCACAAGTCGCTCTCGAATCAGTTTGTGCGTGGCCCTTAACTGAACGTGATTGACGCGCATGCATGTAGCCAGCTAGTGGTTAGTGCGTGCTAGGTGCATGGAGTAGTGGCCGGGTGTGCCGGCCTAGTCGTGTGTGTGCACGGGCATAAAGCTCCCCTCTGTGTACTCTTGTAAGATGAGGGAGTGCAGCCGTGTGTAGCCATGTAGCCACTGTAAGGAAGAAAAGGATTGGGGTGTTCGTGCGCCCGTGATGGCGTTCGTGCGCCGGCCGGAAAAAAAAGTGTGCTCCTTCTTCCACCTCCGTCCGGCGTGAGAGGAAGAGGTAGCTAGAGGGCTGCGGTTTCAACAGAATTTCTGGACGTCTCCAGCAGTGCGAAGCACCTCCCCGTTGGTCGTTGCCATCTCTGCATATGTCGCAACCTCCGGGGCAATGGCAACCGCGGCGCTGGTCGCTGGTGACGGGGTCCCACACCAGGACTTGGTTCCGCGGCACGTTGAAGATGAGTACGAGGCCATGGCGGCATCCAAGGGAGACGAAGCGGTCGCCGTAGCCGCGCTGCAAGGAGAAGCGGCCAGGCGGGACACGGTTGGGGGCCTCGAGAGTAGGTACGAAGGAGAGGCCGTTGTCTCTGTCGAAGAACCCGAGGAGGGGAGGGTTGCGGCGGTGGTGGAGGCGGAAGCGGCGTCGGAATCGAGGGTCGGAGACGAGGCCGCGCCACCACTTGCAGACGAGGGAGGCGTGAGGAAGGGAGGACGGCTGCCGGGGGAGGAGGTCGTCGTCCAGCGGATCCAACGTCGGCGAGCGGCCGTGGCGACGGCTGGTGGTCATCTCGCCCTATTTTGCTGGTGCGTGTCTGCGGAATGTGGCGAACCAATGCGTAGGGAAGTGAATGTGGAAAGCCCACGATGGGGGTGCTAAACAAATGAAAAACTATACTGCCCTAATTGTTTTTTTTAACTATGCTGTTCTTATTTTGAAAGCAGGAAAAACTATACTGTTCACTCAAAGAAAGGAAAAACTATACTGGGACCACTGTACTATGATGATTTTCTTAAGGACGTCGATAAGGACCGAACGTTCGGTCTGACGGCCTCCCAGACTGAACGAGAAGTTCGGTGAGACAGGGTGCATGCTACGAACGAATTCAGGAGGAGAGGCCTCCCAGCCCGAACGCTCCTTCCTGTCGCCCCTATGGGCCTTTTCTCTGTACAAAAAAATAGCCCAGAAGAACCAAAAAAAAAAACCCTATTTTTGTTGTGACAAAATAGACATTGTTCGTTTGCACCACAAAAAGTGCCATGGTCTTTTGCCATGCTATGAAGAAAGTTGACATGCTCGTGTGTCCAGAATGTAAGTACACTAAAATAGTATGGAAAATCTACTAAAAGTTTTTCAACAATTTACCATGTTTTGCACAAAAAAAAAGTTTGTTATGTTATACTCAAATTTGCCATCTTTGACATTTCTACAAAAATTGCCATGTTCCCATGGCAGCTAGCAGAAGTTCATCTAGAGATTTATTTGATGCATCACCTTAGATTAGAAGTAAAAATTGCCATGGCAAAAATAGAGTAAAAATTGCCATGTCAAAAAATGTAAAAATTGTTGTGCCATTAAAAGTAAAAATCGGCATGGCAAAAACAGAGTAAAACTTGCCATGGCAAAATAAAGTAAAAATTGTCATGTCACTAAAAGTAAAATTGCCATGGCAAAGAAAGAGTAAAAATTTGCCATGGCAAAATGATGTAAAATTTGCCATGTCATTTAAAGTAAAATTGCCGTGGCAAAGAAAAGTAAAACTTTCCATGGAAAAATAAAGTAAAAATTGCCATGTCGTTAAAGTAAAAAAAATCGTGTCATTTAAAGTAAAATTGCCTTGGCAAAAAAGAGTTAAATTTGCCATGGAAATGAAGTAAAAATTTCATATAATACTTAGAAAAAGTATCAACTAAAATTGACATGGTCTAAAATATACATTTTGCCATGGACCATAAACTAAATTTGCCGTGGACCGTAAACTAAATTTGCCATGGACATAAACTAAATTTGCCATGTTGCATAAACTAAATTTTCCACTGTGCAGAAAAGAGTTTTTGCCATGCTTCTATTTCTTCCTTCAAGAAAAGAATGTAAAAAATAGAAATACCATGGCAAAAGTAGTTCCGTAAGATCATGGCAACTGTGCATATATGAATCTGCCATGCTATTTAAATAAAATAGATCGACATGGGATGTTAAACAAATTTGACATGGTCTACATAGTAGGGTCATGACAAAGGTCACTACCTAAATATCATGGCAAAAATTGTCATGATCTACTTGGTAGGGGCATGGCAAGGTCGCTACCTGAAACATGTGCCGTGTCACTATTGGAAAAAATGACATGCGACCAAATGCAAAATTTCTCTATAAATGGAAAATGTGAGTAGAATTTTTTTTATGAATTATGTCATATGATTATTTGTCGTGTCACTCCATAGAAATTGCCACATTATTTTGAATATGTCTCCTAATTTTATAATGGACTACTACTAACCTATCTCTTAACACAAATTAAAACTCAATACGAAGCAGCCAACCAATAAACAGTTGAAGGCCATTTGACTGGGTAAAAGAACAAGGCATGTATGTAGTGTGCATTTTCTTCATCTCAATCATATAGTGGAAAAGAGTTTCCACGACACATGAATTACATTTGCCATGTGTAATCAATATATATTGACATGGACCCATAAAATAGAAATAGTTTGCCATTGTTGGAAAAGGAAAACATAATTTGCCATTACCCATAAACTATAATTGCCATGCTTCCATGAACTTAAAAGCCATGATACATAAAAATCCGAGGGTATTCATCTTCCATAGCTTGCACACAAAGTGAACACAAAACAAAAGTTGCCATGTGAAAAAATGAACTCATCAGTGATGTTTATAAACTACAAATTGCCATGCTTCCATGAACTTAAAATGCCATGGTATGCAAAGATCCTAGGGCATTCATCTTCCATAGCTTGCACACAAATGAGCACAACAAAAATTGCCATGTGAAAAAATGAACAATGTAATTCGATTCCACATTGACAATTTCAACTATTGACCTGACTGATGATAGAGAGCTCAAATGTCCAACGAACGAACCTGTAGCCTGCAACATCCTCGTGCAGGCGGCGCATCTGCTGGTGATGCGCCAGGACCTAGCCCTTGTAGGGGCAGCGGCCGCTACCAGAGTGGAGGCCAGCGTCGTCGGGCTGCAGGGGATTCTGGCGCCGCTGAAGGAGGCGCCAAGGTCAGCGAGACGTTCGAGCTTGCCGATGCCTACATCATGGAGCGCGCCGGCGGCTGGTCGGTCTGGACCTCTTTGCACGGAGGCGGCGCAACTGAGGCGACCACGGCCACAAGCGTCGAGGCCGCCGCCGTCGCGGATAACGACGATCGATGTAGGCACCGACAACCTCCAGGCGCCCTCCTCCCCCCGACCTCCCCTCCGTCGTCAGAGGAGTGGCTCGGCGAGTCCGTCGCCGGCCAGGACCTCACCTTGCCGTGCCCTTGACAGGCTCCTCCCGACCGTCTGCGAGCTGTCCCCCTCTCCCTTCGCTACGTCGTCAAAGGAGCGGTCTCGCGAGTCCGTCGCCGGCCAAGACCTCTCCTCGCCGTCCCGTTGTCCGCGACAACTCATGTCACCCACCGCCGTCCACATCTATCTCAATCACCCTCCGCTGCCCGCGCCTCCAGGACTCCGCTCCACGACCCTCACCACGCCGCTTCGAGGTGGCCGCGCTGCATCCACCACCAGCGCAAATAGGATTGGCCGGAGCCGACGCGCTATGGGACGCCCACAGCGGCAAGGATAGGTGAGGGCGGTGTCGTGGTTCTAACTCTGACAATAATGTAGGGGGGTATGAATGGAGAGGCTAGATCTTAGCTATGGAAGAGTTGTAAGCACACGAGGTTTACGAGTTCAGGCCCTTCGCGGAGGAAGTAACAGCCCTACGTCTCGGTGCCCGGAGGCGGTCGATTGGATTATAGGTGTGTGAATAACAGGGGTGCGAACCCTTGATACTGAGGAGGGGGGTGGCTTATATAGAGTTCGCCAGGCCCCTCCAGCCCTCAGTAATGTAGGGTTTAAAGTACATTAAGACTGGGAGTTACTGGTAACGTCCCTAATAAAGTGCTAGATGACCATAAAAGCTACTTAATGGCCGACCGTTTGCGTGCGGAGTGACTTTAGATCTCCTGGCAGTCGAGTGGTTGGTTCATGGTCGAGTGATTGCTTCATGGTCGAGTGTCTTCGAGTCCGTCGATTGGGATACCTCCAAGTCGATTGAAAGGTGACTTCTTCTATGGATGTCCTTGGGTAGGGCACTTAGGACAGGCCTATGCCCCTACCCTAGGTACATAGCTTCATCATTAGCCCCCGAATGGATCGAGGTTTGAGTGAGGAAGGAGTTGGGGATCCTTCCGACTGGTTCTCCGTGCTATATGTGCTCCTTGTTTCGGATCAATCGTCACCGATGACATCGTCAACTTCTTTCAGTCGCCTTGATCCATTCTAGGCCTCTTGTCGAGTGAGTTTCTTCATTTGTGAAGTTCCGAGTGATGGTGTGAAAGGGATCTTCTGCTTGACAAGTTGTTCTGCGGCCCGCGAATTTTGCGGGATTTGAATTTCGGGAAGTGCGCGGGACGGGGGCGGCCGCAGTAATCGGATGTGATAAGACGGAAGCTCCTCGGTTCCCGCGCCACTTTTTCGCCACGTACCGCGCGCGCTCCTGTTGCGGGATTTGACAGGATTGCCCGGGCCTACCAGTCAGCCACTCGGAAGCGACCTCTTATAAGCTGTTGGCTCTAGACTTCCGATCAGTGCGCCTTCACTTTTCCTCCTCCCTTCGCGAGATCCTCCGCCACCTCCGCTCTCACCTTAGTGCCGTAGGTTTGTTCGAGCTTCGCCGGCGACGATGGTGAAGGACAAGACGTCAGCTCTGGAGCGCGCGAAGAAGGCGGCGGCGCAGGGGAAGGGGAAGAAGTCCGCTCGGGGCGGATCTTCCTCGAGGACTGCTCTGTCTAAGGATTTGATCCAAGGTGACTGGATGCCATCGGTGATTCGGCAGGAGGACCTTGATGATATGGTCGAGGGGGGTGTCATTCTCCACGAAGCTGCGCGTCTCCCGGGGAAAGAAGTTGAACCCCAGCCTCTTGATGGTGAGTGCGTCCTCCTCGCTACCCATATCGATCGCGGATTCTCTCTGCCTCCTCATCCTTTTTTCTGGAGTTTCTTGAACTTCTTCGGAGGGCAGCTCCATCACTTCACTCCCAATTCTATCGTGTATCTTGATGCTTTCGTTTCCTTGTGTGAAAATTTCTTGGGCTGCCGCCCCCATTGGGGACTCTTTAAGCACATCTTCACTTGTCGTTCCCAATCGGTCAAGAAGGCTAACTCGAGTGACGAACGGACTCAAGTGATCTAGCTGTGCGGGTGCCTGGCGATCCAAATGAGGGAAAAAAGTTCTTTTCCGTCTATCACTTTTCCCGAGTCGGTCCGTGGTTGGCAGTCGACCTGGTTTTACTGTAAAGACCAGGCGACCCCAGGACAGTCGACTGGGCTTCCCCCTTTCTCTCTGAACCGAGCGCGCAGAAACCTGCCTCCCTGAAAGTAGCGCCGGAGGAAAAGGCGCAAGTCAAGTTGTTGGTGGGTCGAGTGGTTCAACTTGTCCGCGAGGGCGTGAGCGGCATGGACTTGTTGGAGGTCTTCCTTCGGAGGCGCATCCAACCGCTTCAGGCTCGTGACCACCCGATGTGGCTGTACTCGGGTCTCGAAGACACCACTCGGGTTCATCCAGAGGAGGCCACTGACGAGATGCTGGAAGGATGGTTGTCAAGTATCACAGGGAACAAAGACAACCCTCGAGGATCCAGGAGGATTCCTCCACTCGACAACACATACGAAGTGGACCAGGTCTGACCTTGTGTTTCCGACTGAGATCTTGCTTTCTTTATCTGTTCTCTTTGAATCGGTCGATTGATATTTGTCTTGTATGCTGTCCTCCAGGCAACTACTGAGATGTACTCGACACCCAATGGAGCGCAGGAGCAGGCCGAGGAAGGAGAGGCGAACGGAGGTGAGAGCGGAGACGAGCCAGGAGAGTGGGAATCTGACGGCGAGGGAGAGGGGGATGGCGACGATGACTCCAGCGAAGAGAACCCCCCCCCCCCCCCGCTCGGAAAGGCGATCCAAGCTCACACACGACCCTGTGGTAAGGCGACTGCTCCTGTTGGGCAGTCGTCGAAGCGCACTCGAACCTCTTCTCCAGCGCCGACTGAAAAAGCTCCCAAGCATCCACGCGCGACGCCGTCGAAGCCGCCCAAGACTCTACCCAAGATGAAGATGACTATCCCCACCATTTCTGGGTAATAGTAGAATTTGTTTTTTGCTGAACGCGACTGACTCTTGGTCGACTCATTGATCAAGCTGGCTGACTTTCGAAATTTTGCAGAGCTGCCACCTCGGAGATCTCCGCCAAGGATGATGATCAAGAGATGGAAGACGCTGTTACCTCCAACCCTGGTATGATTATTGATGCTCTGCCTGGAGTCGACTGTCAATTTGTTATAACTCTGGTCGATTGAACTTTTCTCTTGTAGCTCCTCCTCATGTCATTGACCTCCCTGACGATGACGACGAAGTGCCGTTGAGGGCGAGAAGGAACAGGAGGGCGCCGGCTGGCAAGACTCCACAAACTACTCCGGCGACTGAGGCCGTAGTGCGTGAGGGTGGCGATACCACTCGGGCTTCTGTGACCTTTGCTGAGCCTCTGACGAGTGTCCGGCCTTCAACATCAACTGCAAATCCGCCTTCGCTTTTCGCCACACACCACGTCCCTGAGGACCAAGTGGTTGCTGCTAAAGAAGCTATACGCCAGGCAGAGATCATGATGGAGCAAGTGAAGGTGGTTCAGGAAGCCAGCCAAGCAGCTTATGACGCGAGTTCAGCTCTTCAGAGCAACGTCCAGGTCGGTCGACTCAACGCTTGTTCTGTTAGGATATGTTGTATGAAGAATCTCTTTTCCAAAGATCTTTATTTCCTTACACCCACTGGGTGCGATTGTTAATTTTTGGACGAGTGGGGGCACGCTAAGTGCACCCACTGGGTGTAGTCCCCGAGACTACGGTGGACTGTTGGCAGTCGACTGTAGTCTTTATACTGTATTTCTGTAGTTGTACTTCTTCACTCGGTCTGGTCAGGCCATGTCGAATGGAACTGTATCAGGTCGACTGCGGGCAGTCGACTTTTTTTTTGAAAACCAGTGGGGGCACGCTGAGTGCCCCCACTGGGTGTAGTCCCTGAGACTACTGTCGAATGTTTTTGATTCGGCTGTAGTCTTAGAAACGCCATCATTGTCTCTTGGTTACTCGGAAGCAACTTATCTTGGACATCTGTCGACTGATTTCTCGCAGAAATCCTATGAACTTGTGGCTCGCTTCACCGAGTTGGAGAAGCAACAGATCCAGCTCAACCTTGACCTGAAGCTTGCTCAGGAGAATTTGCAGAAGGCGCGAGAAGAAGCAAAAGGTATGGCTGGTGAGGTTCTCCATTCTTGACGAGTGACTTTTCTTTCTTGTCCATTCTTGATGCTGATCTCACTCGACGTTCCGTAGATAAACTAGAGGAAGCTCTGGAGAAGAAGGATCAAGATCTTGCCGAAGCGCAGAAGGAGGCCTTGAACAAGACCAAGCTTGCTGAAGAAAAGCTGACTTCAGTCGGAGCTCTTGAAAAGGAGAACTCTAGACTGAAAACTGCTCTTGATGCGGCTAACCAAGAAGTCAGCCGCCTGAAAATGACAAGATAGCTCTGGGTGACAAGGCCAGTGAACTGGTGGGGAACAAGAACGATCTTGAGGCTTATCTCGGGGGACTCGCCAAGAAGCTGTTCATCATGCTTGAGGGTAACAATTTTCACCTAACTGGCTTGTCGTCACTAGGCTCATGCAGGGTCGATGTCTTATCTTTGACTTGTGTTTACAGAATTCTGCCAGAACTTCAGGGAAGAGATCAGTTGAGAGGAGAGAGATTTGGATCACATTAACTCCCTAGTGAAAGATGAAGCTGCTATGAACGTGCTCCGACTGGAGTCTCGTGTTGCAAGTGTGGTTGATTATCTGGCCTGACTGAAGGTTGCGGTGTCGCGGATCGACACGTCGCTCTGGCCTAGGAAGACGCTTCCAAATGACCTCGAGTCTCTGATGACTCGACTGAATGATGTTCCTGGTCGAGTGATGGAATGAAAGAAATCCTCTGCAAGGTGTGGTGCCGATGTTGCTCTGTCTCTGGTCCGCGTGCACTGCAAGGAGGAGCGAGAGGAAAAGCTGGCTGCCATCCAAGTCGCCAATACCAGGAAGCACAACTTTCAAGATTTCATGGAGACTTTCATCGCCGCGGCCACTCGTATTGCAGACGGGATCGACTTGGACGAGTTCGTCGCCCCTTCCAGTCCTCCGCCAGAGGAATAAAACATTGATGCTTCACTTCAAATTTGCCTCGGAATGCCGAGTCGATTTTGTAACCGTTAAACTCAGCCGAGCTGAAGGCTCGAGTACTTTGATCTGAGGTCTGGGACCTTTGGGATCTTATCCGAACTTGATTTATCGTTAAATATCTTCATGGATTAACTGTCGAGTGGAACTTGATCTTCACTCGAAATAACTTCGTATTTGAGGTGCAGCTCCGAAGGAGAAGATAGCAGTCGATTCGCACTTTGTCGTCCTTGCGGATTGGGATATGTTCTGTACTTAGGCGAGCACTGGGCTGCAGCTAAGCCCCCGAGTGGGAGGTTTGCTCACCACTCGGTAGGATTTTTTAAACACTTAGGCGAGCGCTGGGCTGCAGCTAAGCCCCCGAGTGGGAGGTTTGCTCACCACTCGGTAGAATTTTTTAAACACTTAGGCGAGCACTGGGCTGCAGCTAAGCTCCCGAGTGGGAGTCTGGCTCACCACTCGGTAGGATTTTTTCAAACTTAGGCGAGTACTGGACTGCAGCTAAGCCCCCGAGTGGGAGGTCTGCTCACCACTCGGTAGGATTTTTTAAACACTTAGGCGAGCATTGGGCTGCAGCTAAGCCCCCGAGTGGGAGTCTGGCTCACCACTCGGTAGGATTTTTTCGAACTTAGGCGAGTACTGGACTGCAGCTAAGCCCCCGAGTGGGAGGTTTGCTCACCACTCGGTAGGATTTTTTCAAACTTAGGCGAGTACTGGACTGCAGCTAAGCCCCCGAGTGGGAGGTTTGCTCACCACTCAGTAGGATTTTTTCGAACTTAGGCGAGTACTGGACTGCAGCTAAGCCCCCGAGTGGGAGTCTGGCTCACCACTCGATAGGATTTTTTCGAACTTAGGCGAGTACTGGACTGCAGCTAAGCCCCCGAGTGGGAGTGTGGCTCACCACTCGGTAGGATTTTTTCGAACTTAGGCGAGTACTGGACTGCAGCTAAGCCCCCGAGTGGGAGGTTTGCTCACCGCTCGGTAGGATTTTTTTAAACTTAGGGGAGTACTGGACTGCTGCTAAGCCCCCGAGTGGGAGGATTGCTCGCCACTCGGTAGGATTTTTTCAATGTTAGGCGAGCACTGGGCTGCAGCTAAGCCCCCGAGTGGGAGGTCTGCTCACCACTCGGTAGGATTTTTTTCAATCTTAGGCGAGCACTGGGCTACAGCTAAGCCCCCGAGTGGGAGGTCTGCTGACCACTCGGTAGGATTTTAAACACTTAGGCGAAACGGGTTCGCAGCTAAGCCTTCGAGTGAGAGGCTGGCTATCCACTCGGTAGGATTTTTTTTTACATATAGACTTAGGTGAAACGGATTCACAGCTGAGCCACCCACTGGGGGATTTCACACGCAAACAGAAGCAACAACAATTACTGGAAAAATTGTAACACTCTTATCTTTGATAAATAAACTACAGAAGTTTTTCTTATTACATCTCATCCGAGTGAGAATTCAAGTGTAAAAGGGGCGGAGCAGGTCCGCATTCCAAGCTCGTGGCTCGTCGATCTGGCGATCGACGTTGTAAAGGTGATACGCTCCATCGTGGAGAACTCTGGTGACGATGAAGGGGCCTTCCCAAGTAGGCGCGAGCTTGTGTGGTTTCTGTTGATCCACATGGAGGACCAAATCTCCTTCTTGAAAGGCTCGACCCTTCACATTCCTGGCATGGAATCGACGCAAGTCTTGCTGATAAATGGTCGATCGGATCATAGCCATTTCTCTTTCTTCTTCTAGGAGGTCGAATGCGTCTTGCCGGGCTTGTTCTGCTTCATCTTCGGTATAAAGCTCGACTCGGGGTGCATTGTGAAGTAGATCACTCGGCAGGACTGCTTCGGCTCCGTATACCAGAAAGAACGTAGTTCTCCCAGTCGACCGGCTCGGGGTGGTCCTCAATCCCCACAGAACTGACGGAAGCTCATCGACCCAAGCGCCTGCTGCGTGCTTGAGATCACGCATCAGCCGAGGCTTTAATCCTTTGAGAATCAGAACATTTGCTCTTTCTGCTTGTCCATTCGACTGGGGGTGGGCGACCGATGCGTAGTCGACTCGTGTGCCTTGAGAGGCGCAAAAGGCTCTGAACTTGTCTGAATCAAAGTTTGACCCATTGTCAGTGATGATGCTATGCGGGACTCCATATCTGAATGTTATCTCCCTGATAAAACTGATAGCAGTGCAAGCATCCAGATTCTTGATAGGCTTAGCTTCAATCCATTTGGTAAACTTGTCGACTG
Source organism: Aegilops umbellulata (assembly GCA_032464435.1). NCBI lineage: Eukaryota > Viridiplantae > Streptophyta > Magnoliopsida > Poales > Poaceae > Aegilops > Aegilops umbellulata. The sequence continues at coordinate 354,483,589 of CP136059.1, read as the reverse complement.
CTACGAGCACATGTGTGAAGCTACTCCTTCCTGTTCTTAATGGGCCAACCATGTCCAGTCCCCAAACAGCGAAGGGCCAGACAAGTGGAATGGTCTTCAGGGCTGATGCAGGTTTGTGCGACATGTTGGAGTAGAACTAACACCCTTCACACTTGTCAACTATCTCTTTTGCCATTTCATTTGCTCTTGGACAGTAAAAACCCGCTCGGTATGCTTTAGCCACGATGGTCCGAGAGGACGCATGGTGACCACAGGTCCCCGAGTGGATATCATCAAGGATTATCTGACCTTCTTCTGGTGTTATACACTTCTGACTAATTCCAGTCGCACTTTCTCTATATAACTGTCCTTTTATGACTGTGAAGGCTTTGGATCGACGGACGACCTCTCGAGCCTCTTCTTCGTCCTCCGGGAGTTCTGTCCTCAGGATATACGCGATGTACGGTATCGTCCAATCGGGGGTGATTGTCAAGACTTCCATGATCAGGTCGACCACTGCTGGAATTTCGACTTCAGTCGGATCTGAGGCACTCTTTGGTTGGGGAGCTTCATCTGTGAAAGGATCTTCCTGAACTGAAGGCGAGTGAATGTGTTCCAGAAATACATTGCTAGGAATGGCTTCTCTCTTGGAACCTATCTTTGCCAAATCATCAGCTGCTTGATTTTTCAGTCGGGGAATGTGATGAAGTCCTAACCCCTCGAATTTCTTCTCTAACTTTCTCACTGCATTGCAATAACCAGTCATAGCTGGACTTCTGACGTCCCATTCTTTCATCACCTGATTAACCACCAAATCTGAGTCGCCATAGACCATGACGCGACGGACGCCGAGTGAAACGGCCATGCGCAACCCATACAAAAGCGCTTCGTATTCTGCTTCGTTATTGGAGGAATCGAAATGAATCTGGAGAACATATCTGAGTTTATCTCCTCGGGGGGAAACCAATACTACCCCAGCACCGGATCCATTCAGCATCTTAGATCCATCGAAGAACATGGTCCAGTGCTCCGAGTGAACTTGAGTTGGAAGTTGCTGTTCAATCCACTCGGCGACGAAATCTGCAATTGCTTGGGACTTGATGGCATTTTTGCCTCAAACTGGATATCTAGAGGAAGGAGTTCAATCGCCCATTTTGCCACTCGACCAGTTGCATCTCTGTTGTGAAGAATCTCTGATAGTGGGGCGTCGCTGACGAATGTAATGGTGTGGTCAGAGAAGTAATGCACAATCTTCTTCATGGTCATATAGATCCCATATACGAGCTTCTGATAATGAGGGTATCTTTGCTTTGAAGGAGTCAGAACTTCAGAAACATAATACACTGGGCGCTGAGTTTTGAAGGCCTTTCCTTCTTCTTCCCGCTCGACCGTAAGTACTATACTGACAACTTGTCCTGTGGCTGCGATGTAAAGCAGCAAAGGCTCCTTGATGATTGGGGCAGCAAGCACCGGCTGGGTGGATAGCAGAGCTTTGAGCTCTGTAAATGCTGCATCAGCTTTTGGAGTCCACTTGAACTTGTCGGACTTCTTCATCAGTCGGTAAAGAGGCAATGCCTTTTCACAGAGGCGAGAGATAAATCGACTTAAAGCGGCCAAGCATCCTGTAAGCTTCTGGACATCATGCACATGCACAGGACGTTTCATCCGGAGAATAGTACCAATTTTTTCAGGATTAGCGTCGATTCCCCGTTCGGAAACGAGAAAACCGAGTAACTTCCCACCTGGAACTCCGAATGTGCACTTTGATGGATTGAGCTTGATATCGTACCTCCTGCGGTTGGCGAAGGTTTCAGCAAGGTCAGTCAGCAGGTCGGAACCCTTCCGTGACTTAACCACAATGTCATCCATGTATGCCTCCACATTCCGACTGATCTGAGTGAGCAAACACTTCTGAATCATTCTCATGAACGTGGCATCGACATTCTTTAGGCCGAAGGGCATGGTGAAATAACATAAGCACCTGAATGGAGTGATGAAAGCAGTTTTGATCTCGTCGGGTCCATACAGACGGATCTGATGATACCCGGAGTAGGCGTCTAGAAAAGACAAACGCTCACACCCCGCGGTCGAGTCAACTATCTGGTCGATGCGGGGTAGAGGAAAATGATCTTTCGGGCAGGCCCGATTGATATGTTTGAAGTCGATGCACATGCGAAGTGACTTGTCCTTCTTTGGGACCATGAAAACATTGGCGAACCACTCGGAGTGGTAAATTTCTCGGATGAACTCTGCTGCTAAGAGCCGAGCCACCTCCTCACCAATGTCCTTCCTCTTTTGAACGGCGGACCGTCGAAGATGCTCTTTCACAGGCTTAAATTTTGGGTCGACTCATAGACGGTGCTCAGCCAGCCCCCTAGGAACTCCAGGCATGTCCGAAGGTTTCCATGCAAAGATGTCCCAGTTCTCACAAAGGAACTGGATGAGCGCTTCTTCCTATTTGGAGTCGAGCGTTGTTGAGATGTGAGTCGGAGCAGCATTTGGATCGGCCGGACGATTGAAAAGCTGATTCTGAAGTTGGCTTCTTGGCTCGTAGCAATTCACTCGGATCTGCAGTCTTCTGATACTCTTGCAGCTCGACCACTGCCAGCTGAGCATCTGCAATCTTTGAGCCTTTCTGAAAACACTCTTCTGCTTTCTTCCGATTGCCTGTAACAGTGATCACACCTTTGGGACCAGGCATCTTCAATTTGAGATACACATAGCATGGTCGAGCCATGAAGCGTGCATAAGCTGGCCTGCCCAAAATGGCGTGATAAGCACTTTGGAAATCCACAACTTCGAATGTCAACTTTTCCTTGCGGTAATTCTTGGAGTCACCAAAAACCACATCAAGAGCAATTTGGCCGAGTGACTCGGCTTTCTTCCCAGGAATGACTCCATGGAAACTCATGTTACTGGTACTGAGTCTGGACATCGGAATGCCCATTCCTTTCAATGTTTCTGCATATAGTATGTTCAAACCACTGTCACCATCCATCAGGACTTTAGTCAGTCGAGTGCCTTCGACAACTGGGTCGACCACCAAAGCTTGCCTCCCAGGAGTGGCAATGTGCATGGGGTGATCTGATTGGTCGAATGTGATGGCAGTCTGAGACCACTTCAGATAACTGGGCGTTGCCGGAGCAACGATATTCACCTCGCGGTTAATGACTTTCAGTCGACTTTTGCTTTCAACATCAGCAAAAATCATCAAGGTGGAATTGACCTGGGGGTATCCATCGTCACTATCTTCCTTGTCCTCAACTTTGTCTGACTCCTTTTCTTTATCTTTGGACTGTTTGCCCTGAAACTGCTGGATCAGGAGCCGATATTGTCGAGAGGTATGCTTTGGGTAAATGAGTTTGCCCTCTTCGTCCTTCTTGGTGTGGATGTGACACGGCAGATCCAGAACATCATTTCCATCTTGGTCCTTAACTTTCTTGGGGTTCCAAGGCCCCTTGGGTTTTCCCTTGAATTTTCCCTGGGTTACGGCCAGGGCCTCCCCAGGAGCGGCTGGCTCGGCCTTCCGCTTCTGTTTCCGATTAGAATTTCCTCCGGTTTCCTGGGCGACTGCCTTTTGCTTGCCACTCCGTAGTCGATCCTCATCTTCACCATTAGCGTATTTGGTGGCGATCTCCATCATCCGATTGAGAGACATCTCTCCGGCTCGGCCGAACTTCAGATTCAACTCTCTGTACCTAACGCCTTCTTTAAAGGCACAAACTGCTTGATGATCTGGTACATTTTCCACTGTGTGATGCAATGTGATCCACCTCTGGATATAATCCCTCAGAGTTTCATTCGGTTTCTGCACGCAAGACCGCAATTCAGTGAGACCTGCAGGTTGCTTGCATGTTCCTTCAAATGTTGTGACAAACACTCGGGAGAGATCCTCCCAAGTGTAGATGCTGCTGGGTGCTAACTGATTCAGCCACGCTCTGGCTGAGCCCTCTAACATGAGAGGCAGGTGCTTCATAGCTACCTCATCATTGCCACCGCCAATTTGGACAGCCACTCGGTAATCTTCAAGCCAAGTGTCGGGCTTAGACTCACCGGTGAACTTACTAACTCCAGTCGCCAACCTGAAGTTGGGAGGAATCACAGCAGCTCTGATGGCTCGACTGAAACACTCTGGCCCTGAAACATGTACTCTGCTACTAGTAGGCGCATGTCTGTCGTGACCTCCTCCGTGAGCTCTATTCCTATCGACCAAACTTTGAACGAGAATGGATCTCGCATCAAAGCCTGGATCTCTGGGATCGACTGGAATTCTCCGCCCAACGCTATGAGGGCGCCTGCTATCTTGCTGCCGAGGCGCATATGATCCGCTCCTCGGGGGAGGGGTTGGCACTCGACGTCGATCATCACGATCGAATCGGTGATCATACTGCTCATTTCTTCTGTACTGATCATGCCGGTCCCCACGTCCCTCACGCCACGAGGGCGATCTTTGGCTGTGAGCCGACTGGACCGTATCCGCTGCAACGAACCGACTATGGATCTTATTCCGCGACTGAGAAACAGCAGAATTCTGGTTTCCTGCTGCCTGGAGCAACGCTCTGATCTGCAACAAGCCCTACCAGCCTCCAACTGGAAGGGATGAATCGACTCTGCTATACGGGCCGTAGCCGCCAAATTCTGAACTGGAGTTCGATATACCTGCGTAGGTGGGAAGAGCTGTCGCCGACTGGATTCAGGAGCCCGTTGACGTGCTCGCTCGTCGAGTGCTCGCTGGAGATTCTTCAGTCGAGTGCGCTCGTCCAAATTAGCCAAGCGCGCTTCCTCCAAGGCCCGGGCCTCGAGGGTTTCTCCAACTATAGGAGTGTGGAGTGCATCCATGTTTCGGCGGCGAAGCTCCTCTCGCAGCACTGACGTAAGAGGCTCGGGAGGATACTCATCGTGGGGATGCGACGGGTCGCCCCCACCCGCGCCTTCGTCGGTGCGGAGAAAACCGGGAGGACTGCGTGACCCGTCGATCACCAGAACCTCTGTCGCTGGGTCGCTGCTGCCGCATTCGGATGCGGTCTCTGCGGAGCCAGTCGAACAGGCCGTAGAGGGATTCGTCGGGCTCGATCGCCGCGACTTGTGGGGTGGCCGACTGGCGTGCCACCGCATGTCTCACCCACCTCTGAAGCCTCGACCGACCGGAGCACTTGCGCCGGTGGGAGACAGGGCGGGAAGATGTCACTGGGGGCGACTGATACTGGGTCGACGGCTGCCGCAGGAGGACACCACGGACGCATGCGCGAAAATGCGTTGCCCCGCGGATGGGGAGCGCATCAACGTCGAGTGGGGCCTCCTGAAGCCAAGCGGAGTCGTCGGCGATGAACGTGAACACGCCAAGACGGATCTCGCGGCCCTCCACCAAAGCTCCGCACGAAACCATGATCATAGAGATCGGAAAAAATCGCAACTTCTCCAATTAGGCGCTAAGACTCCTAGCCCCACGGTGGGCGCCAACTGTCGTGGTTCTAACTCTGACAGTAATGTAGGGGGGTATGAATGGAGAGGGTAGATCTTAGCTATGGAAGAGTTGTAAGCACACGAGGTTTACGAGTTCAGACCCTTCGCGGAGGAAGTAACAGCCCTACGTCTCGGTGCCCGGAGGCGGTCGATTGGATTATAGGTGTGTGAATAACAGGGGTGCGAACCCTTGATACTGAGGACGGGGTGGCTTATATAGAGTTCGGCAGGCCCCTCCAGCCCTCAGTAATGCAGGGTTTAAAGTACATTAAGACTGGGAGTTACTGGTAACGTCCCTAATAAAGTGCTATGATGATCATAAAAGCTACTTAATGGCCGACCGTTTGCGTGCGGAATGACTTTAGATCTCCTGGCAGTCGAGTGGTTGGTTCATGGTCGAGTGATTGCTTCATGGTCGAGTGTCTTCGAGTCCGTCGAATGGGATACCTCCAAGTCGATTGAAAGGTGACTTCTTCTATAGATGTCCTTGGGTAGGGCACTTAGGACAGGCCTATGCCCCTACCCTAGGTACATAGCTTCATCAGGCGGAGCCGACGCACGGAGACGGCTATGGGGAGGTGGACCGGATCGGAGAAGATGGGGGAATGGAGAGAGTGAGCGTGGGGAGGAAGATGAGTGGATAAGGTCGCGTTCGGGCCGAGCGAGTTTTCAGCGAACGAGTTCTCACTGCTGACGTGTCTCTACCAAGTGCTTTACGATCTGTGCAATTAATCCGACGGCAGGCAACACGTTCGGGACGAAAATCTACAGCCCGAACGTTCGGGCGTTGTCGTTTCCGTTTCTTAAAAGGAAAGGCAAAGGGTTTCTTTTGTTTGGAAAGTGTTGGTTCATACGGCTACAACCTCAATCAAAGAAGTAGACACTGACAAACACACAACCTCTATGTACTCGCGGAGTATTGGTTCATACGGCTAAAAGGAAAAAAAATGCTATTGGTTAATGAACACTTACATCTCTACCATCCGGTCTATTTGTGAACTACTTGTACCTCTGAAGAAGGTTTGGAGAATGTTTTTTTCCAGCACGACACATTTTTTTAGACAAGGAGGATGATCCCGGCCTCTGTATCTGGGCAATGCATACGGCCACTTTATTAATTATTCTCACAAGATCTTACAAAGTCATACAATAGTAAGACTAAAGCCGCCGTCTAACCAACAAACTGTCGCTACACCTATCTAATTCATGAAGGGGCGCAGATAGCCTGGACCTAATACCAAACAGACATCGCAGCCAAGCCTAACATCTAAGATCTGAGACCCCAACCTAGCCACTTGCCGGGTCTGAGGCACACACTGGTCCGGCGTGCTTTCAAAGGTCATCGCCGCCAACTGCCACCGCTCCATCTTCAAAATTGTACTGATGCATCAATCTTGCTCGGTCCAGCTATCGTCGATGCCACCACGGCACCTCCTCCCTGCGCGCAAACAGCTGAACACGTCACGGTCGCCACTGATACACCTCAGTGCCATGCTGCCAAGTACCACCAGCCGACACAGCTTGAAGTCCTTGGAGGATCTGTCGTGCGTAGCACCTGCCGACCAGGCATGACAAAGCGTAGCACCTGTTGGTCAGGCATGACTTGACATCTCCACCGAAGCTCCGTGCAAGACGAAGCCGCTCCACCTTCTGCCTCTGACTTCCAGCGCTGCTCCACAAACGATGCTCCCAAGAGAGAAACGACACCACAGTGCCGCTATCGTCCGATCTGGAACACCAGATCCTAGAGTTTTCCCCGGAGCAGCACGAGTGGGTCAACAGTAGTTACACGACAATGCCTTCATCAAGGTAACGGCGTAGAACGCCGCCATCGCCTGTCGTCGGTTCGGTTTTCACCGGCAACCATGTCTCCCCAAGTCGCAGCCGGGACTAGATGATGGATCTCAAGACGTGATCACCAAGCTTGTGGCCAGCCACCGCCGACGAAGAAGATGACCATCACCACTGGCTACACCGGTCAAAACAGATCTGTCATGGTGCCGCCAAGCAGTCCACCAGGCCCTCGACGCCGCCGCCGAAGACCGCATCGAGCCGCCGCCAGATCCAGGCCAGCCGCCCGTGGCCCGAGGCAGGGCCGACCGCCACCGCCGTCGAAGCCAACGCCGTCGCTTCTAGCACGACACATACTAAGGTAGTGCTATCGAGTATCGACATGCCATTGTCCATCCGGCAAACCAATCCTCCCTAAACTTGATGGATGATTTGTTTCGATTTTGGCATATCTACTACTCCTTAAAAGAGGGACGGTGTTTCTATTTTTTTTTCCTTCTCATCCCCTACTCCAAGGATAGGTGAAAAGGGAGGCATTTCCCCCTCCGGCACACACCCACGAGGTTGTGGGCTCCTCTCTCCTTCGGATGCTGCGATGACAGGAGAAGCGAGGAACTCCGGTCCTCCACCCTTTGGATGTATGCGGTTGGAGCAGCGACAGTGACAACCACACTTCGGACATTTGGTACCCTACTCCGGCATCGATGTTACATTCCTCGATGACATAAGGGAGTTTGTGGGGTGCTATACAGAAGGTGGCCGGTGGGTGTCATCTTCAGCAACAACGATACAGGGGCACACACGCAAGCACGCACACAAGCACAGGTGAACAGCATCAACGTGCTCGCTTGGAAGGACCAAAACGAATCCAAGACTACCTGACAGTGCCGACACTAATCATTAACCCAAACAAGCTAACCAAACAGTGTACAGAGATTAGATAACAGACACAAAGGCAGCAAATTAAGCGACGGGGCCCTACAAGTCAGAGTCAAGACTTGACAGTGGAGTGGACCATTACAGAGGGTCAATTTCCACGCGGAGCACACCACAGCGGGAGAACCTAAAAGCACACTGCCCATTTCTGCATCTCTCAGCGGGCCACCAGAATGCAATCCTAGATAGATACCTGCGGAGCAATCAATTTCATCATTGGAGAAGCCGTAGAGGTTTTATCGACTCAGACAACAGTAAGCTACACTGGTATTGTAGAAATTGTGCAAAAAGCTCCAAAACTGAGTCGTCTCCGCATTATTGGATGAAACCAACCGTTAGAAACAGAGGACACCTTCAGGATAACGGATAGTTTTTACCGCATCTGTATTCTGTTCTCAGTGGTTTAGCAAAGCAGAAGCATCTAGTTCTAGCTTACAGATATACTTTTTGCAAATGTATGAGCTAGCTAGGCGCTAATCAAGTTAAATAAAAATAACGCAGTTGAAGCCACAAGGGTTCATGCATCATCTCATTCATAGACCCACTTCCTTCAGCCCCAAATTGATGTCATCTTCTTTTCCACTATCCACAGCATCAAAAATAATGCTTGGACCAATACTTCTTATAATAATACTGACATGTTAGTAAAAAAATGCAATTCCATGTAATCAAGAAAGTATAAAACAAATGTTCATGCCATGTAAAAAAGGAAGTATGAAACAGATGTTCATGTATTGTCAGTTAACAAACTTATCAACTACTGCCTCTGTTTTTAAATATAGGACGTTTTGGTAGTTTAAATTAAACTGCCAAAATGTCTTACATTTAGGAACAGAGGGTGTACTTATGTAGAGGCAACCAAGGTTTTGGATTTCGAATGGAACAATTTTCTCGTGGGGGGGCGGTAAACTCGGTTACCGCGGTAACCATGAAATACCGACAAAAATTCGAGCGAAATTTAAAATTCAAATTTGAATTCGAAATTTTTAAGACTAGAATAGATAAGTTTGGAGCACCAAATGTACGCAGTAGTAGTTTTAGCACAGTGGTAACAATTCTGATCCAATGCCACGCACCTGCAGGTCGCGAGTTCGACCTTCCTGCGCACATATTTTTTGTCGCGAGTTCGACCTTCCTGCGCACATATTTTTTTAGAAATTACAGCATAGTGTGGTGTGCATTCTTCAAAAATCAAAAAGGAAAAAATGCGGCCGGCTGTCCTCGAACACATGACACGCTGTTACTGGAGGAAGATCCTTACCACTAGGACACAAGTAAGGTTGTGTTTGAGCTAGAGATATATGTCATTTAACTAGATGTTACGAGTTTAAATTCAAAAAGGTCAAATTTTTTTGATCGAGATACCTAATTATCGTGGGGCAGCGAGAAACTCGGTTACCGGGCGGTAACCGAATTTACCGCCCGGTACCCAAAACCATGGAGGCAACAACATATAAATCACTCTAGGACTCGATAGATCCATAGCCATGAAAAACTAATCAAAGGCAAGTAATAACTGGGAAGTAAAAAAATAAATCCATGAAGAACGTGAAAGAGGATGCATTTCATTATGTCACCATTTAACATATGCACAAAAAGTGGAAGGGTTCTCAGTCGTCTCAGGAGCTAGAGGGAGAAGAAACCACACTAACGGAAGAAGCAGGAGTACTAAGGAGGAGGTAACTGAAAGCAAGGCAGTTGGATGGACCATAAAGGCAACCGAAAGAGCATGTCCAATAGTGAGGGGGTAGAACATCAACAAATAACAGAGAAGGTGGGTGAAGGCATGAAGAGGATGAGGAAGCACGGCCAGTTGGAGAAGATGAGCTTACCTGCTCAACCAGTATATCACGATAGCATCTCTAATCCGATAATCATCTTATGTACTGTTCAATTGATCAGCTCCATCATGTTCATCACCAATGTCTATTTCTGCAAGCATAAGAAGGCAAAAGACCAATGACATTTCCAAAGAAAAGCCAAATAGATACAACGAGGCATTAGCAAGATGCTTAGATAACTTACAGCTGTAGTTTGAAAAAGAAAATCATTTTTATACAAGATTAGGAGTAGAAAAAAGAAAAAGCCTATGTTCAAATTTAATGAATATTCTAGAAACAGTATAAAGTGATCTATTATCACTAGTAGAAAAATGGTCAAACGTGAAGCACATTAGTGCCGGTTTGAATTAGAGCCGGCACTAATGTGTACATTAGTGCCGGTTCCAACGGCTAGCCGGGCCACTCTCATTAGTACCGGTTCGTGGAGAACCTTCAGCACCGGTTCGTGCCACGAACCGGTACTAATGAGAGTGGTGGCAGGATGTTGTCAGACCGGGGCCCCTCCAGCCCCTTTAGTACCGGTTCTTGGCACGAACCGGTACTAAAGGTCGTCCTACATAAACCCTTCGTCCACCCGAGCTCGCTCTGTTCTTTCCCTTTCCCCTCTCCTCCCTGTTCTTCCCATCTTCCTCTCGAGCTCATCACACATTTTGCCCAAAATTTGTCAAGATTTGAAGGCCCCCATCCATTGAAATGATCACAAAGGTTAGCAACTTTGTCCTTTCACCTCTCATTGCTAGATTAGCTCTTGCAATGCTTTATATAGTGATTAATTTGTGAGTTTAGTAATTTGGGAGGAAATATATATATGTGCTAGTATTTGATTTATATGCAATTTGAGGTCAAAAATAACACTTAGTTTGCATGTGTAGGTGTGGTTTACTTAGTGCCTTCTAAATCTCCGTCGTAACCACCGTCGATCGCCCGCACCGTCCCGTCGCCGGCACCACCTTGTGGTGAGCCTCTTTGTTCATGAAATTTTATATAAAATTTGATGTTTGTATGATTTGGATATATATAGTTACTCGTATAATTATCTTACCCGTACGTTGTTTGTTATACATATAGTGCCATGGTTTTGATATCCGTCCCCGTCGGCCCTCGTCCTTGTTATGATTCGGATGTGGTATATATATTCTCTTTTAAAAGTAGTTGCATTTCGTGTTTATGACAAATTATGCCCATCAAGTTGACATAGAAATTTTTTCTAGGAGGTATGTGAACCGGAAATTCCAACCGACCCTATTGTCGAGAGGTTAAATTTAGTTGAAAGAGAAAACGAGTACTTGAAAGAAAAATTGAAAAGAATTGAGGGGGAGAAGATGGAATTGGAGTTGCATGTTGCCGATGTCGTCGATGATCACAAGATCAAGATGGAGAAAATGCGCTTGAAGATTAGAAAGATTAGAAAATATGGCATCGATAGTGAGGCTTGGTATCATTATGTTGTTGGATCAATTGTTACCTTAGTTGCGATCTTGATCGCATTTGTTGTTGCATTTAAATGCTTTAGCTAGAGAGTTATTTGTTTGTTGCATTTAAGTGTTGTATGAACTTTATGTATGAACTTGTATTAAGTTGGTTTTTTTGGTGCTGTGTATTGAAGATGAGCCGACAATGGATGTACGATGACCGATGCTCTTCCGAGTTCACTAATGGTGTGCAAACTTTTCTGCTTGCGGCTGAGGCAAACAAGCGGGCGGATGGTTTTATGCCTTGTTCATGTGTTGTCTATAAGAATGGTCAAAATTACTCTAAGTCAAGAGTCATTCATGTCCACCTGTTTAAGTCCGGTTTCATGCCCCACTATAATGTTTGGACCAAGCACGGAGAAAGAGGGGTTATGATGGAAGACAATGAAGAAGAAGAGGACGACGACAGCTATCCTGGCCATGGGTTCCCTGAATACGATGATACAACAATGGGGGAAGAAGCTGAGTCGGTAATGCGGGAAGAAGCTAAGCCGGCAATGCGGGAAGAAGTTGAAGAAGAGGCATTAGATGAGCCCGTTGATGATCTAGGTCGGGCCATTGCCGATGCAAAGAGAAACTGCGTAAGTGATTTGGAGAAAAGAAGTTGCAGCGCATGTTAGAGGATCACAAAAAATTGTTGTACCCGAATTGCGTAGGTGACAAGAAAAAGCTGGGCACCACACTGGAATTGCTGCAATGGAAGGCAGAGAATGGTGTATCTGACAAGGGATTTGGAAAGTTGCTAGTAATGATAAAGGATATGCTTCCAAAGGACAACGAATTGCCCGAGAGTACGTACGAAGCAAAGAAGGGTGCCTGCGCTCTAGGGTTAGAGGTGCAGAAGATACATGCATGCCTTAATGGTTGCATCCTCTACCGTGGTGAGTACGAGGATTTGAACGCTTGCCCGGTATGTGGTGCATTGCGCTATAAGATCAGCCGCGATGACCCTGGTGATGTCGAGGGCGAGCGCCCCAGGAAGAAGGTTCCTGCCAAGGTGATATGGTATGCTCCTATAATACCACGGTTGAAACGTTTGTTCCAAAACAAAGAGCATGCCAAGGCGATGCGATGGCACAGAGAAGACCGTAAGAAAGACGGAAAGTTGAGAGTACCCGCTGACGGGCCGCAGTGGAGAAAAATCAAAAGAAAGTACGGGAAGGAGTTTGCAGATGACGCAAGGAGTGTATGGTTTGGTCTAAGCGCAGATGGCATTAATCCTTTTGGGGAGCAGAGCAGCAACCATAGCACCTAGTCTGTGACTCTATGTTTGTATAACCTTCCTCCTTGGTTGTGCATGAAGCGGAAGTTCATTATGATGCCAGTGCTCATCCAAGGCCCTAAGCAACCCGGCAACGACATTGATGTGTACCTAAGGCCATTAGTTGAAGAACTCTTACAACTGTGGAATGGAACAGGTGTACGTGCATGGGATGAGCACATGGGGGAATAATTTGACCTAAAGGCGTTGCTATTCGTGACCATCAATGATTGGCCTGCTCTCAGTAACCTTTCAGGACAGACAAACAAGGGATACCGCGCATGCACGCACTGTTTGGATGATACCGACAGTATATATTTGGCTAATTGTAAGAAGAATGTGTACCTGGGACATCGTCGATTTCTTCCGAGCAGGCATCCCGTAAGAAAGAAAGGCAAGCATTTCAAAGGTGAGGCAGATCACCGGACGAAGCCTCGCCACCGTACTGGTGTTGATGTACATGATATGGTCAAGGATTTCAAGGTGGTCTTTGGAAAGGGTCCTGGTGGACAACCTGTTCTGAATGACGCTGACGGACGCGCACCCATGTGGAAGAAGAAATCTATATTTTGGGACCTGCCCTATTGGAAACACCTAGAGGTCCGCTCCGCAATCGACGTGATGCACGTGACGAAGAATCTTTGTGTGACCCTGCTTGGCTTCTTGGGCGTGTATGGGAAGACAAAAGATACACCTGATGCACGGGAGGACCAGCAACGTATGCACAGAAAAGACGGCATACATCAGGGTCATGCAAGCTACGCTCTTACCAAAGAAGAGAAGGAAATCTTCTTTGAATGCCTGCTCAGTATTAAGGTACCGTCTGGCTTCTCGTCCAATATAAAGGGAATAATAAACATGGCAGAGAAAAAGTTCCAGAACCTAAAGTCTCATGACTGCCATGTGATTATGACACAACTGCTTCCGGTTGCATTGAGGGGGCTTCTACCGGAAAACGTTCGATTAGCCATTGTGAAGCTATGTGCATTTCTCAATGCAATCTCTCAAAAGGTAATCGATCCAGAAATTATACCAAGGTTAGAGAATGATTTGGTGCAATGTCTTGTCAGTTTCGAGTTGGTGTTCCCACCATCCTTCTTCAACATCATGACGCACGTCCTAGTTCACCTATGCAAAGAGACTAACGTTTTGGGTCCTGTATTTCTACACAATATGTTCCCCTTTGAGAGGTTCATGGGAGTCTTAAAGAAATATGTTTATAACCGTGCTAGGCCAGAAGGAAGCATCTCCAAGGGCCGTCAAAATGAGGAGGTCATTGAGTTTTGTATTGACTTTATTCCTGACCTTAAGCCGATTGGTGTTCCTGAATCGCGGCATAAGGGCAGACTGGATGGAAAAGGCACGCTAGGAGGGGAACAAATAATATGTATGGACGGACATTCTCTCACTGAAGCACACTACACAGTTCTACAGAATTCCGCCTTGGTGGCTCCGTATATGGATGAACACAAGAATTTGCTACGCTCCAAACACCCGGAGCGGTCTGATGACTGGATTACACGTGAACAAACCAGGAGTTTCGCCAGCTGGTTGCAGACACGTACCATGCATGACACCTCTATTGAAGATGACCTGTACTTGCTGTCCCAGTTACCATCTTCGAATATAATGACTTTCAAAGGGTACGAGATAAATGGTAATACATTTTACACGATCGCCCAAGATAAGAAGAGCACCAACCAAAACAGTGGTGTCCGCTTTGATGCAGAAACCAAGACGGGAAAGGAAACATATTATGGTTATATACAGGACATATGGGAACTTGACTATCGACGTGGTTTGAAGGTCCATTTGTTTCGGTGCAAATGGGTCAATATGACACAAGGCGGGGTAACAGAAGACCCGCAATACGGAATGACAACAGTGGATCTCAACAATCTTGCGTATGCAGACGAACCATTCGTCCTAGCCAATGATGTGGCACAGGTTTTCTATGTGAAGGACATGTCTACCAAGCCAAGAAAAAGAAAAGATAAGGAAGCGAATGCATCGTACGATGAGCCAAAGTGGCACATAGTTCTTTCTGGGAAGAGAAACATCGTGGGAGTGAATGACAAGACAGACAAGTCAGAAGATTATGAAAAGTTTGATGAAACTGCTCCATTCACAGTGAATATTGACCCGAGCATCCCGTTAAATGATGAAGATTTTCCATGGTTACGGCGCAAAGGGACACACGCGAAGAAAAAGTTTCACACCCAAAGATCTGGGATGTGATCGGCTTCACTATCATCACTTTCTTCTGTGTTTCACACCCAGAAGGGAATCTCTGTAATAGTTAGGGTAGTTAATTATGTGTTTTGGCATCTGAAACGCGAAGAAATTTTATGTGCAAACAAATTCTTTGCACATAAAGCAAAAATATTCACAAAGAAACTCTAAATACACAAAAAAGCAACTCAAAAATAAATAAAGCAAAAAAAAAGCCCGCCTACCTGGCCAGAGCGGCCTGCATACGACTAGAAACCCAACCGTTGTTGGGCCAGGATGTAGGCCCGCAAAGGCCCAGTAGGCCCACAGGGCAACACAGAACATGTAGGTCCAGTAGGCCTGCTTTGGAGAGGAGCTCGAGAGAGCTACCGCACGGTGGTTTATAAACCAGTGCGGTCGCCCCTCGGCTAGCGAGGTGGGACTAAACTTGTGCACCGCACCTGCGCCAGCGCACACCCTTTAGTACCGGTTCGTGGCACCAATCGGTACTAAAGGGGGGGGCTTTAGTACCGGTTGGAGCCACCACCCGGTACTAAAGGGGGTGCGGTTCCCGCCGCTTGGCCTGGCCAAAACAGGCCTTTAGTACCGGTTGGTGGCTCCAACCGGTACTAAAGGTGCCTTCTATATATACAACACTTCAAAATTTCGTCAGTTTCTCATCTCTCCCTCTACTTCTTCTCCTCTGCACCGTCGCCCGCCGCCCCCGCCGTCTCCATATCCCTCGTCGCCGCCCCGTCCCCGTCGTCGCCGCCCCTTCGTCCCGTCCCCGTCGTCCCCGTCGTCACCGCCGCCCCGTCCCGGCCCATCCCGCGTCGTCCTCGTCCCCATTGTCGTCGCCGCCGCGGCCCGTACGTCTCCGTCCCCGTCGTCGCCGCCCCGTCGTCGCCGTGCCCGTCGCCGTCCCCGTCGCCGCGCGCCCCCCGTCGCCGCCCCCCGTCGTCTCTCGCCTCGCCGGCCGGTGAGCGCGCACACACACACACACACTAATTTTTCTGTTTTTTAGAAATTGTTAGAAATTTTTCTGTTTTTTAGAAATAGTTAAAAATGTTAGAATAGTTAGAAATGTTAGAAATGTTAGAATTGTTAGAAATTTTTCTGTTTTTTAGTTATAGAAATAGTTATAAAAAAGTTAGAAATTTTTCTTTTTTTTTAGTTATAGAAATATTAGAAATGTTATAGAAATGTTAGTTATATATAGCATTCTTAGAAATGTTATAGAAATGTTAGTTATATAGAAATGTTAGAAATTTTAGTTATCAAAATCCAATCATTAAAAAATGTTACTTTTTGCGGGCATATAGCTAGTATTTGTTCTCGACGATGCCCGACCCGCATCCTCGCCGTCGACCCGTCCGCGACGACGTCCGGCTGACCCATGTCCGGGACTGGGCTCCGCCGGGCTGGCACTGGGAGGTGCTGCCTGGAGGGGGCGCCGCTTGATGAGGGACCCGGCCCCGGGTCCCGTCGTCGACCCTGATCTCGTTTGGTGGCGTTCGCGTGGGCCAATTTTGGTGCGGAGGGAGCCGGCCCCACCGGAGGTGGTACGTCTCTGTGTCAGGGAGGAGGACGAGCACGTCCATCGCTACATGGTTGAGTTAGAGGGCGGCAGGTTCTCCAATACCTGGCAGTTTCTTTAGGGATCTCACTTCAGCTATGATCCTGTGAGGGTTCCTTCTCTTTGGGTGTCCACCGCCCGCGCTGCAGGAACCGCGAGTGTCCTAGATTCTTCTGTACTATTCGATCTTTAATTAGCTACCTAGCCAGTGATGTACAATTCAATATTATATATTATTCGAGACGATGTATTCAAGATTATATCTATTATTCGAGACGATGTATTCGAGATTATATCTATTATTCGAGACGATGTATTCGAGATTATATCTATTATTTGAGACGATGTAATTTGAATACTAAATTGTTTTATATTTCTTTTGGTATAGTTAAATAAAAGCTATGGCGGACAATACCGACAGAGAGAGAGAACAGACCATGTTCGATATGATACGCGGGCCATATGATGATCAGAATAAAGAAGATTATGACGGCTCCGAATTTATAAACAACACCGGAGAGGGTGATATGATATTCGATCGCGACGACCGAATTGATGAAGTCATGAACTACGATTATGACGATGACGAAGAACATGTTGATCCTGAAACAACAAACACCGGTGAGGTATATATATTTATATAAGCAGGAATCTAGTGATCATCACATGTTTTAAATGAGTTGAAGATATATTAACGAATCGATCTTTCTTCTTTCAGCCATCCGGATCGAGCAAATCTTTAGGAAAATGGACGAAACGAGGCCCGAACAAAAAGTTGAAGGAGGGCGTAAAGTACAATATCGAGGCAATCAGACCTAATGGCGAACCATTAGCTCCTAAGAAGATTGCGGACAAGTTCGTTCGTCAGTGCGGAGTTCTTGTGAAGGACCTACTCCCGATCTCCCTTCAAGAATGGAGAGAGCCAGCAAAGCCACGTCCAAATGTTACTTTTGTTGACGACAGACAAAAGAAACTGCTTTGGGATACTCTCATGGTACATTTCACCCTACCAGATCATTTCACAGATGCAGATGTGGAGAAAGTCAAGGACGCCGCTCTTAGGAAGATGGTGGTTGCATTCAATAACCACAAGAATCGTGTATGGGACAAGTACATCAAGGATGGAAGGAAGACTCCAGTATTCGAGGGAACACTAGAGAATCAAAGTGCTCATTGGGACGATTTCGTGAAGTTCAAGGAATTGAGAATTAGCTAAGGAACGGTCTAGAATAAACAAGAAGAATGCCGAAAAAAAGGATAAGTTCCATAAGCTGGGGACAGGTGGCTACGCGGTGGCAATGCCTAAGTGGGATAAGTCTGAGAAAGAGATGGAGGATGTAGGTGTCACTCCGGTTACTAAGAGCTGGCCCCCCAGGTGCAGGAGTTGGTTCTATGCGCATGGGGGGAGTTGGACCCGAAGACAGGCAATGTTTCGACGAAGGCATGTCTGAACGGAGCGGACGATAACATACTTGTTGCAATAGAAGAGGCTCGAACGGGGGTGTTCCAGCCCAACAGAGAGAACGATGAGCTTACGCGTGCCCTGGGAAATCCTGAACACCCGGGAAGAACACGAGGCAAGGGCGCTATTCCGTGGTATGAGGGGTTTTCGGACTGGAACGCCGACTACAGAACCCGTGCGAGAAGGAAGATTGCGGAGGAGAAGCATAGGAAGATGGAGGAGGAGAAGAGGAAGCTGGACTATGAACGCCTTCAAGGCCTAGAATCAAAGCACGCGGACTTGGCAGACAAATTCCAGCGACATCCGGAGCAGATCGACTCACTTAGCCCGCAAAGGGGGTCTGAGCAGCTGCAACAGCTAGCGGATGATCCAGCATTGGATACCACCGCCCCATCCATGCCGAGAAGCAGCGTGGGTTCCGCCCCGTTTGATGCATTGCTGGATAGATACCCCGTGGATGACATCATGGAGAACACTAACTGCGAGCTACACTTCAAGATGAAGAACATATCCATGAAGGTGGATGACGCCGTTGCTTATACAAATTCCCCCGATGCAACCTTCCATTGCAACCCGATTCCAACAGGCTATGCTCGTATCGTGGTTGATGAGGTGGTGGACCAATATTCAGGGCTAGAGCTTGACATTCCTGGAGGTGACGAGGAGCACACACTCGGAGAGGCCAAACATCGTATCATCCTATGGAGAAAGGATTGCATCATCTTTCGAAGGCCACCGACACCGCGTCACCCGACTCCTCGTCGAAGTCCGCCACCGACACCGCGTCACCCGACTCTTCGTCGAAGTCCGCCACCGATTCAGCAGACTCCCGCTCCTCCAAGTCCACCAACGCGTGAGGCCACTCCTCCTCCTCCAAGTCCGGCAAAGTGTCAGGCCACTCATCCTCCAAGTCCGACACAGCGTCAGACGTCCACTCCTCCTCCAAGTCCGGCACAACCTCAGGCCACTCCTCCTCCAAGTCCGGCACAGCTTCAGGCCACTCCTCCTCGTCTAACTCAGCCCCGTCAGCCGTCTCTGCCGCCTCAGCAATCGCAGAAGAGACACCCCGCAGCTATGGTGCGTGGCGGTACGAGTCGAGGTCATAGTACAGGAAGTACAGGCGGAGGCAAGCGATATAAATATGGTCCAAACCTCACTACTCCTCTTCCTGAGAGGGCTTACGACAGGACCGAGGAGCAAACCAAGGCCATAGTGCGGGCAGAAGTCGACGCCCATTTTGGACCGAAACCGCCACCGCCGCCAAGGGAGAAAGTGCCTGTGGAAGTTATTGACCACTTCATTCGTATGGCTGAACCACCAGCTCCTAAGCCTGTTGACACAGACTATGAGCGCCACATCAGGAAGTTACATCGACAACGTCTACAGAAGGAGGCGAGCTCGAGCTCGAGCAAACAACAAGCAGCTGTCAAAAAATGCCGGAAAACCGTTGCCCAGCTGGGAGAACAGTGGGCGCAATCGATCCCCCCGCTTGTTGTGCCGCCAACAACACGTGACAGTACGCGCCCCCAATATTATTGTGGGCAAACAGTTTACGTTCCCCAGGTGGGCGATGTGGTAATAACCCAGCAGTATATAATGCAGGCTGAAACTCTCAACATCACTGTTGGACAACTCCTCGAGATCGAGGACATGCATGTGCTTAGGGAGGAGGAAATAAAACGGAAATATGTCCGGGGCCAACCTTTGGTCAAGCCAGAAGATGTCAAGAAGCTCCCAACGAGAATGTATGAATTGCATCAATGGTACATGGACATTAACAAGAGATCCGATCGAGCGTCCATCATGGTGCAAGTCAAGAAGGATCATTACTACCATGAGAAACCTGTGACCGTTGAGTATTCTCAACTGTTTCAGTTATACAATCAAGACGCACTCAACAAATCTATCGTCAGTTGCTATTGTCTGTAAGTGATTTCTTTCTGTAATTTAAGTCTCAAGCTAGCTATAGTGATCCTTTTGATCAATCATTACCTGTAATTATCCTCACTATATTCTTTTCTGTGGTATTATGCAGGATGAAGATGTATGAAATGACAAAAGGTGGACGCTATGGCATTGGGTTCATTGACCCAAACACCGTTAATGAATACACATGGAAAATAAGCAAGCATTATTAAAAGCAGGTAGAGGACAGCATGTTCGAGTTCTTGAAGTGCCTCAAATACAATGAAGATATAGTACTTCCTTACAACTTCCAGTGAGTCGCACTTTCTTGTACTACAAATTCTCTGTTTTTGCCTACTACCTAGCTAGCTACATGATTTTGCTTACATATGCCCGCTTAATTAAGGCATGCAAACGTGTGTGCATGCAGATTTCACTGGATCTTGTGTATCATTAAAGTTGACGAAGGAACAGTTGAAATACTGGACTCACTACTCAAAGAAAATAGTGACTATAACATCTTGTTTGGGATAGTCAACAGGTAATTTCAATCATTATTAACTATATATCTCGGCCTATTTAGTTCGTCATTTCATGATATGAACTATTTAATAACCCCTTTATTCATTTTCTTTGTCGGCGGGCAGGGCTTGGGCAAGGTTCATCAGCAAAACGGAAGGCGAATGGAAACGACAGCTGAAATGGTTTCGACCCAAGGTAAGTAATTAAGTAGTACTATAGCTAGCTAGCTGCCATCTCTTTAATATTATCATGCTTGATTAATTATTATCTGATCAAATTAAATTCCATTCTCGTAAAGGCCCTAAAGCAGGCGCAGGGGACTGATCTATGTGCATTCTGCGTTTGCGAGAACATTCGCATGATGGCGTCCGAAAGGAGCAGATCTCAAAGACAGGAATGGGTACGCTTGTCAGAACACTATTCACAATTTGTACACCATTATCGATATCTAGTCACACAACTAATACACATGCATATTGATCTCCTTCTTAACAGTTCACAGAGGTGCGGGAGAAGCTCCTAGAAAGGGAGCGCGTACAAGCACTTCAAGAGGAAATAGCGGGATTTTTGCTCGATCAGGTCATAAATCCGAAGGGAGAATACTATTACCCGCTACCGCCCCCATCGACCAAGTCATGAACCACTTCCAATTTGTCATCGTGCTCCGAAGGCACCAATTAGGCTAATGCAACTGGCTCCGAAGGCAACATGCATATGTAGTAGAAATTATATATAGCTATACATGTGTGTATGTGAGAATTAATATGGTTGTTTGTGAGACATTGATGATCTATATATATAATTGGTTCTACTAGCATATATATGCATAACGTGTACAATGTGTAGTATCGTAAAATACCAGCAAACGAAAAACAATTAAAATGGAAAACACAAAATTAAATAAAAAAGAAATCATAAAACCAAAAACCCCCCAAACATTTTAGTACCGGTTGGTGTTACCAACCGGTACTAAAGGGCTCCCGGCCCCCGGAGCTGGCTCGTGCCACGTGGTTGCCCTTTAGTACCGGTTCGTGCCGAACCGGTACTAAAGGGGGGGGCCTTTAGTGCCCACACTTTAGTGCCGGTTATGAAACCGGCACTAAAGGGCCTTACGAACCGGTGCTATTGCCCGGTTCTGCACTAGTGTATTGTAAAACTGAAGAAGATGCACAGTCAGACTATTAGCTAGTCAGAAGAGAGGTTATCCAGAGACCAGAGTCACTAAACTCATTCCAAACCACATCGGCATAAATAAAGTAGTCATACTAATAAATCCCACATACAAAAGTGATCAAGACAATTCATATTTTGATTATCTTCAAATAAATTCAGCCTGAATAAATAAATAAATAAATGATACTAAAAAATCCTAGCAACAAAGGTGAACACGACTATTCAGATTTAAATTATCTTCAAACAAATTTAGCCTGAAAAATGAAATTAATTCAAAACAAATGGAACTGCTACTCACGACACAGACTCTCCAAGAAGTGGTAAAATGAACAATTATTCGCCGATTACTGTATGGATAATTCGATATTGATTTAATAAACTGGTAAGACAGTTTGCTAGCTCTGACTTGAACAACAAAACTTACAGAAATAAAGCTAACACTAGACCAAACCACCACCTGTCTACAGTAAAAAAAATAGATATCACTACCAGATTTGTTTTTTCTATATCATAATCATTACATAAAACACGACCACACAAGAATCAGAACGAAAATACTACCTAACAAAATTGTTATATGCTGAAGAGGTCATCAAGCAACAATAGAAACAAGTGATACGATGCTACTTAAAATTTGTAACTTAACACAAAAGGATGTGAACCATAATTCCATCAACCAAAAGTTGACTTGGTTTTGTTATAACCAATATGCATGCTATTACCTGCAATGTAGACACTTTCGAATGGATGATAGTGTGACTCGATGTTAGTCTCAAAAAGCTTCTTGAACTGCAATGACTCAAGATAGACCATAAATTAAGAGGACGCAGGCTATCCACACCAACACCACATTATTCTCCTCAGCAAACCCTAGTATCATTTGCCACCCGTTTCCATTCGAAGAAAGTAGCTTGTCCAATTCAATGATTCTTCCAAGCCCCCATGAAGCGACACCATCACAACCAGTCTTCCTCTTCCATAACTGAAACCCTGGGTTTGTTTGGAAAAGCAACCCAAGACCACCACCCTCTGCCCGCATAATCCAGAATAGATAATGACCCTCTTCAAGCATATGCACTGGCACCCGTATCACATCTAGGCTTTGCCTCTCCAATTCAAACTCAAGAATTCCAATAAAATCCCCAGCAAGAATCCAGTAAAGACAACCCCCAGCCAGCACAGCGGGCTTTCCTGTAAAAACCGAGGTGGTATCGTTAATCATAAGAACTGAGGATGGAACCGGTGTTGATATGGGATCACCCCATAAGCCGGTATCCGAAGAGTCAACCTAGGCGAGCGCTCGTTTGTGTTTGTTAGAGTTGCCTACCACTGTCAGGACCACATGGAACTGTTGGATGTCGCCTGTAGCGCGAAACACTGCCCCATTGATTGTTGTCTTCTTTGCATGTGTCGCGAGCACCCGGGGAATGTCAAGGTGGTGCTGGTTGCCGGTGACGGGGTCCCACACCAGGACCTGCTTCGCTCGTACCTTGTAGATGAGTACGAGGCCATGGCGGCATCCAAGGGAGAAGAAGCGGTCGCCGTGGCCGTCGCCGCTCTGCAAGGAGAAGCGCTCAGGAGGGACACGATTGGGGGCCTCGAGAGTAGGTAGGAAGGCGAGGTTGCGGTCTAAGCTGAAGAACCCTAGTAGGGGAGGGTTGCGTAGGTGGCGTAGGCGGAAGCGGTGGAAGAATCCGCAGTCGGAGATGAGGTGGCGCCATCGCTTGCACACGAGGGAGGCGCGCAGGAGGGAGGACGGCTGCGGGGGGAGGCGGAGCAGGATCTCCGAGAGGAGGTCGTCGTCCTCCAGTGGACCCGCCCACATCAAGCAGTGGCTGGTCATCTC
The DNA here is from genome assembly GCA_032464435.1 of Aegilops umbellulata. NCBI lineage: Eukaryota > Viridiplantae > Streptophyta > Magnoliopsida > Poales > Poaceae > Aegilops > Aegilops umbellulata. The sequence goes on along the minus strand of CP136059.1, from coordinate 354,460,151 downwards.
ATCCTCCTTGCTGGTGCCTGTAACAATGGAGGAGCAAGCTTAAGCTTGTACAAAAACCACTGCTCCCCCGCTCCCCCGCAACCACGGCGACTCCACTCCCCCCTCTCGCCATTGCCTCCATCGCAGATCTCGCTGCGCCGCCCCTGCGAGATGCCTCCACGTCGGTGGAGATTGGCTCCTGCGAGTTCGGCCGCCGCTCCTCCCCCGTCCCCCTCCCCCGCTCGAGTTCAGGAGAACTGCGCCGAGTTGGTGAGATTGGTCTCACCTCTCCTGCAGGCGGCGCTCATGGCGGCGGGGACTCCGGGATGGGTGGATCGGGCGAAGAGGATTCGCGCCGCTACTGCGGCGTGGATCTGCCGAATTCAGGAGCTCAAAGCGGCAGATCGGGCGGTGGTGGCGGCGAGAGATCTAGAGACGAAGGCTGCGGCTACAAGGTTTGCGGATGCTTGCCGCACGAGGGCAGAAGAAGAACAGAGGAATCTAGCGAGGCGCATCTACGACGAAGCGACAGCGGCGGAGAGGCTGAGAATGCCTCCATTCCCGCACTCCACGTCGACAGCATACGTGCAGTGGGCGAGGGCGGAGGCAAAATCAGGAGATCCGCGCAGGTCGATGAGATGGGAAGGATTGCTGGGGGTGCTGTCGTCGGGTGCGCCACTCCAAGGCATCTCGACCTGGCCGCCGGCGTCGATTCGAGATTGACTGCTCATACTCGATTGGCGGAGGCTCAGATGTTTGCCTGCTGAGCACGGAGAAGGAGACCGAACCTATTCGGGGATGAAACTTGCAGCACACATGGTCTACAACGGCGACGAACTCTGGTAACTATCAAGACTCTGATTGTACTCTTCGTTGTTGCAATACTGTTTGGATTCCTAGTCGACGGCGTGATACTTCGCCGCCGCCGTTCGTTCTCCCTGCTCTGGTGAGGATTGGAGTGCAGAGAAAGGGGATTTTGGGGCGGGGCCCCAATGTCAGCCTCAATGGCCTTGGTGGTCGTCCGATCCATTCCAATTCGATCCTGACCGCTAAACCGATGGCTCTAGGTAGCCTTGCGACCTATATCTCTCCACTCGACAGCCGTCCTGATCCCCACTCCGCTAGGGTTTGTCGCCGCCCATCCCGCTGCCATGGCACCCATAGCAACCAAAACCTAGTCTGGGTTCGGCGAGATCTATTCATTGCTGGGGATTTCTCGGCTGCTGACTGTTTTCCTGCTGGCCCCTCTGATCACCTCTTTGAGCCTAAGCAATTTAGCTTCTCTCGAGATTTCTGGTCGAAGAAAACAGGCAAGATCCCTTTTGCTGCTGTTGCGAAGAAGATGGCTGGAGTCGGGCAAACTAGGCCTAGAGGAGGCAGGAGCGGAGGCGGACGTGGGCGCAATGATGCGATCCGACCTCCTATTCCTCCACCTGCCCCTCCGCCAGTAGCTACGCCTCCGCTCGGTGCCCCTACACCAAACCCACCTCCTCCGGCCAGCCAACAAGGGCCCCCCTGTCGATCTTTGCCAAACCTCCTATCATCCCCATTGGGTCCAGCTCTACTAATTTGATGCACCCTGCCATGACCAGATGTATCCTGGTTTCTCTGCGACCGACTTTCAGTTCCCTCAAATGGCCCCCTAGATGCAGCAACCTCGATTTCACTTTCCATATATTCCTCAAAATCTCCCTGTTCAGTTTCAACACCAACAACAGCCAGCTAGTGCAGGAAGTGCCTCTGGAGGGAGTGGACAAGGTGGAACTGGAAAGAACATGAAGAAAAACAGGACAAGGCCAAAAAAGCAAACCAACACTGCAGCCACTGGGACCATGGATAGTGTTTTTGGACAAGGTGCTACTGATTCTGAGGAGTTCATGGTAGATCCTAAGTACATTGGCACCATTTGCTACAACTGTGGCCTCCCTGGACACTTTGTAGGAATGTGCTCTGCCCCTAAGATTTCCTTTATTTGCAAAACACCTGGACACCATATGGATGCTTGCCCCAAGTGGTATGAACCATATCTAGCTGCTCAATTATGGGGAAGTGCCAATAATGGTCTACGATTCTTCCACATTGAAGCTGGAGACAAAAATGGCAGTGAATGGCTCAATTTTGGTAATATTGGCCTAGTAGTTGTGGAAGAAGGCAACATTACTGCTGAGGAACTGGAAAAGTGCTTTGTTAGCATGTGGAAAACCAACTGGCCATGGCAGATCAGAGCTTATGATGACACTCAGTTTCTGGTCAGATTTCCCCTTAACAAAAAAATCACTGGCCTGGTTGCATTTAAATCCATCAATTTGAAAAAAGCTGGTGTTACTATATCCTTCAAAGACTGGCATGGTGAAATACCTCCATATGACTCTTTGAAAGAAGTCTGGATTAATGTCACTGTTATTCCTCCTGTTTGGCGCTCTTGGACAGTCATAGCCCAAATTTCTTCTTCTCTAGGTGTCATTGTGAATGTTGATTGGCATGAGATTTTCAGAAGCTTCTATGAGAATGTCAGAATCCAAGTGGCTGTTAGAGATCCTCAACTAATCCCTAGAGATAGACTGGTTGAAATCCAACAAGAGCTATACTTACTCAATTTTGAGGTGGATGATGACATAGCTACTGATTCCCCCTCTCATAACCACCCTGGAGGTCCTTCTGGTCCCCCTAGTGGGAACAATGGAGATAAAAATACTGACAGAAACAGTGATGAGGAAAAAGACAGTGATGATGATCTTCTTGGAGAGGAGATGGAACAGGACAACAATCAGCTTACCAAGAAAACTCCTACCACCTCCATTGGTTCTAAAACCAGAGTTGGTTATCTTCATCCTCACACTCCTGTTGTGCAGTCCCCTTTGGATACTACTGTGGTGTCTGATTGCCAGGTAGCTCCTATTACCAAAAGTTACTTAGATGCCGCCAAAAAACACAGCTATATGGGGTGTGGTAGCAGTCTTCTGGGACAGTTTGAGTCTGTTATGAATGGAACTACTACCACTGGCTTCAATCCCCTGGCTCCATCTACTTCCAATATGTTATGCCCAGCTCCCAAACCTCAGCCCAATAGGCCTGACAGAGGGAAGTGGGGCCATGTTGTTGCCACTAGGATGAGCAACAGGATTAAGAGAGATGGCAAAAACTCTATAGCTAAGGCCCAAGATATTTAAAAAGTGCAAAATCTGGAAGTCTCCAAAGGTAGCACTACTGCTCCTTCTTTCAATTCTTTTGCCTGTTTAGATAATGATCTGCTCTTGCATAATGCTAATTTATCTGGATTATGCCTTGGGAGTGATCCTAGTAGTTGTTATAATAATATTGATATTATTAAACAAATTGAACATGAGAGGTTGTCTAAATTCCAAAAAGACAACCCTGACCTATTTTCCCCTCCTAGCACTGATGCTAGTAGAGATGATTTTGTCAGTAATAATAATGACACTGAAAAACACCTTTTCCCCAACACTAAAGCTATTTCAGATATGGAGGAGGGTGAGCTTCCTTGGGTGGAGGTATCACACCAAAGGAACAAAAAAGTGTTATCTAGATGTAGGAAAAAACTTAATAATTTCTTATGATTGGGGCTTTCTGGAATATTAGAGGCCTTAATGGCTCTGCTAAGAATACAAAAGTGCAAGAGCTTATTAAAGCTTGTAGCCCTTATTTTATTTGCTTGTCAGAAAAAAAAAGCCAACTTCACCATCCCACAACTAGATGTCATTGATTCTAGGAGTGGTTTTATGTGGAATTGGCAACCTGCTACTGGCACTGCTGGAGGTGTCCTGGTAGGCATTAAAGAAGATTGTTTTGATATTCTTCAGTGTGATATAGGCACCTTTTGCATCTCTTGTATTTTGAAATTTAAACATAATGATATTAAGTGGAGACTGATCTCTGTATATGGCTCTGCTTATGTTGAGTACAAGCTGGATTTCCTTAATGAACTTAATACTGTTCTTGCCAGTTGGTCAGGCCCTACACTAGTAGGTGGTGACTTTAATTTGGTCAGAGATAAAGCTGAGAAAAATACTGGGAATATCAATCAGCATTGGACTGATCTGTTCAATGACTGGATCAACAAGTTTGGTCTCATTGAGATAAAAAATGCTGGGAGGAGGTATACCTGGGCCAACAATCAAGATAACTTGATTATGGCCACTTTAGATAGAGTGTTTGTTACTGTTGATTGGGATGGGATTTTCCCTGGGGCTTCTATAAAAGCCCTACCCAGAGTGGGCAGTGACCACACCCCTCTAGTCTTAAACACTGCTTCTGGGCTCCCAAACCCTAAGTCTAAATTTTTTATATTTGAAAAGTGGTGGCTTAATATCCCTGGCTTTGATGAAGTTATTCATAAAGCTTGGAACACTAAATGCAAAGCCACTAAGGCCATTGATATCTGGCAATTTAAAATTAGGACTACTAGGAAAGCTGCCAAAGGTTGGTGTGCTAACTATGAAGCAGACCAAAACAGGAGGAAGCAAACCCTAGTAGCTGAATATGATTGTTTAGATAGCCTGGCTGAATCTCAACCTTTATCTCCTAACTCTAAAAACAATATGAAAATATTGCAGGTGAGCTGAATAAAATTTGGAGAAGAGAAGAGATCAAGGCCAGACAGAGGTCCAGAGAGAGAGAGATATTAGAGGGTGAGTATAACACTGGCTACTTCAAAGCACTCCAAATCAAAAGAGAAGGAAAAGGCAAATTGCTATGCTGGAAACTCCCTCAGTTCCAGTGGAGGACACCCAAGGTATACTCCAAATAGTTGTTGATTATTATAAAAATCTTTTTGGTTATGTTCCCACCATTGACATAGATCTTATGGAAGATTTCTGGGACCATGATAGCATGCTCTCTTCAGATTGTTTTAATTTGCTTGAAAAACCTTTCTCTGAGGAGGAGATTAAGGCTGCTGTATTTGGCTCATATGCTAAAGGAGCCTTGGTCCAGATGGTTTCCCTTTTCTGTTCTATCAGAAGTATTGGGAGTTAATCAAGAATAATTTATTTGCTATGTTTAGAGATTGGGAGGCTGGAGATCTTGATCTATATAGACTCAATTTCTCCCTCCTTACTCTAGTTCCTAAAGAACCTAATGCTGTTAAACTAGATAGGTTCAGGCCTTTAGCCATGATTAATTGCAGCTTTAAATTTTTTGCCAAATGTGCCACCAATAGGTTTGGCCCTGTCTGTAATTTTCTAATTTCTCCCAACCAGACTGCTTTCCTAAAAGGAAGATTCATCCTTGAAAGCATAGTGGCTGCTCATGAGGTGGTTCATGCAGTTGCCTCTAACAAAATGTCTGGTTTTTGTTTTAAGCTTGACTATGAAAAAGCATATGATATGATTAGTAGAGAATTCCTTTTGAAAATGCTTAGGAAGAGAGGATTTTGTCCTATCTGGATGTATAAAATTGAATCCTTACTTTGCAATGGATCTATTGGTGTCAGAATTAATGACACTAATAGTGATTATTTTTTAGCTGGCAAAGGGGCTAGACAAGGAGACCCCTTCTCCCCCCCCCCTGCTGTTTAACTTAGTGGTTGATGTCTTCACTAGAATTTTGATCAAAGCTGCTAATGCAAACTTAATAGCTGGTGTTTTCCCTCCCTCTAACCCTGCTGGAGTCATTAGCATGTAGTACGCTGATGACACCCTTCTCTTCTTGGATAAGAACTTAAATCATGCCAAGAACCTTAAATGGCTCATGTCTTGTTTTGAGAAGATTTCTGGGATGATGATCAATTTTCACAAATGTGATATGGTCCCTATTAATGTTGATAGGGAGGAGGCAATAGCTTTCGCTCAAATATTAGGTTGTAAAATTAGTACTTTTCCTATCAAGTATCTAGGTGCCTGACGGTGTCCTGGACTAGGGGTACTCACCACGTCATCTCCCGATCTGTTAGATTGGGCTGAGGACCCCCATGGCCGTATACTCATGGGCCAGTTCGGACAGCTGCCGCATACAAGGAAGATTCCACAAGACTTGGCAATCAAGACAAGGACTCCTCCCCACCGGCGTATTCGGCTAAGACTCTTGTTATCCTAGGCCTCTGGTGCATTACATAAACCGAGGCCAGGCTAGTCGATAGATCATATACAACAATCATACCATAGGCTAGCTTCTAGGGTTTTAGCCTCTACGATCTCGTGGTAGATCAAATCTTGTAATACTCATATTATCAATATCAATCAAGCAGGACGTAGGGTATTACCTCCATCAAGAGGGCCCGAACTTGGTTAACATCGTGTCCCCTGCCTCCTGTTACCATCGATCCTAGACGCACAGTTCGGGACCCCCTACCCGAGATCCGCCAATTTTGACACCGACATTGGTGCTTTCATTGAGAGTTCCGTTGTGTGATCGGCAAAAGGATCGATGGCTCGCTTGCAGATTAACTGCGACTTCGGCATCTTCGTCACCAGCTCGACTGGTCACCTTGGTTCAACCAAGAACTGCGCCTCGTGTTCGGATCGTCATGATCGGACGGGGGCCTTCTTCAACATCAACTCCGATCTCTATCATGATCATAGAGGGATCATCCATGTAGCTCGAGGGCTCAACGTCAACATTGCCCTCGGGCGGCCGTGCTGTTTTTATGGACAGCGAACTTGTATTCGCCGTCACCATCTCCTCGAGCGTCGGTTTGACGATTGCTTCGGTGGAATAGTGCGGAATTACATCTACAACAGCCATGCAAAATTTTGTCGAGTTCCGATGGAGGAATTTCCGACAATCTACGATATACCGGAGCCCTGTCAAATCTGGACGAGAATCTGGACGACTTTAGGGCGTGGTCTCCAGAGCCTAGCTTGGAGGTCCTTTGGAAGATCCAACCGTTCATCTACTGCGGAATTCTCATATCTACCACCCCTCCAAATTTCAGCTCGATCCGACGGTTCAAACTCCGAGAACCTTCCGATGAGTGGACCAATTTTCGGATCTGTTTTCTGTGCGAATACGGATCCGATCCGAATTCATGTTTCTTTATGAACGTGATATTGGACAACCTTTTTTAAGGAATTTTCTTTTATGTTATTGTGCGTTGTTTTTAAACACGTACTCATAAAATTTTAAAGCCTCCTCCGAGGTAATATTCACCATCACGCTGGTGTCAAACCAGTCCGGCAGTATTGCTCCACGGCTGCCGACCTGCGCTACACACGTCGTCACTTTGTTGAGCCGAGCTCAACTTCTTCGGATCATCATCTCGGCAAGCCAAACAATAGTCCGGCATTGCGAAGGATAAATCATCACCAACATCACCGCCCCACGGATTACACGGAGCGGGCATACCGGCATCACCGCACGGTCGCTTCATCAAGCCGGCATCGACCACGTCACGACCTGCATCAGCAGGGCCGCACTATTGCTTCTTCAAGCTGGTGTCCATCACGCCGACCTACTTCGACTGATCGGCTGACATCGAGGCTTCGACATCTCGGCTGGACCGGGGCCTTCGCCATCTCTTCATCAATCTACTCCGGACACTTCAGCGTTACTAGCCGACCAGCTACGTCACGTTAGCTGGGCCGAGGGCTTTGCCTCGGCGAGCCAACCTTCGCCAGCATTGCCATGCCGTCGTTTTATCGTCCATCAGGCAATGGGTGAGCGGATCGAATCCCAATTTTGGGAATCACCTTCCTTCGGATTGCTACAACAAATAAACCAGGTGCTATGAATCCCAGTATTTTTTGCTTGTTTGGGTTCATTTTTTCCAAGGAATTATTACTCTGGTTTGTCCATCATATGTACACAGGTCTATCAAATGGTTGCCACATTAACGACAGTCGCATGGTGGTTCGGTCAGTTTCCGTACATAGTCCGGCGAACGCCGCATCCGGAGCTCGGACCGACCTGCGAATTCAGGCGTTGCCACGCCTTTACCGCATCACGCCGACGCCCTGCATCGACATTGACTTCGACGCCAGGCCATATTTCTTTTATTACTCACTTTGCATAAATTATTTATTATGCAATGATTTTTTTAATTGTCATTATTACTATTATCTCCGGTTTGCACTATTTTTGTGCACAGGAAAATGATCCGGGGACTTTGGCGTCACTCTGCCGGTCTGCATTGACCGTGCTATGTCACCACTTCGGCGTGTCGAGCTCTCCGCGCCGCCACCTCGGGACCGGCTTGGGGGATGGAACCTTGCCCCGCATCAAGCTCGGACCGCGTCATCAATACCAAATACATTAACCAGTTAAGTCCCTTTCATGCTCAAAGCTTTAATTTCTAACTTCTGTTCGGTTCGACCAAGCATTATACTTTTTTGGAAAAAAGTTGCTTGTAAAAAAATTCCTTGTCCAAACTTTGTTTGTGACGCATAAATTCAAATACCCAATTCATTTGGGGGCTTCCTTCATGAAGCTTTTCCTCTTGCATATGATTATACTTGTATGGCTCCGTTCCTTGTTCGTGTATTACACCACAATATGCATCATATTGACTTAAGCGATTTGCAAGCTGGGTTGCCTCGCTCCTGTGTTTACCCCTACGTTCCCGATTGTTCGGCTAGGGAGTAAAGGGAGCACCTCTGCGATTGTCATGATCGGGTCACCCGAGCCGGACCTCAGACTGGGTGAAGCCGAAAGCTAGCGCTCTTATAGTTTTCAATGATGGTCGGCACACAACGGAACTCATGAGTACAAAAAATATATTGCACAAGTCTCATCATAACAATGAGCACCGAAGAAAGGTATCGGTGGGGGTACTATTTTCTTTGAAGATGCTTCTTACACTTCACAGTAATATAGCATAAGTTCCCTGAGCGCGCTTTGTCTGTTACAGCCTTATGGCCTGATTGCCTGGTTATTGGAAACACCGTCGATATTCTCGACAGATGGAGTACATAACACTTTTCGGTCCTTGACTGAAGAGGGAGAAGCCGACGGTCGGTTAAGACGCGTTTAAAGTTCGGTTGAACATAGATATGATATAAGTACTTCGGTACATGCAATCATTCTTTTACCCAAGTCACTTGGGGGCTCTTAAATTTTTATGAGCCGTTTTATGATAAGTGTTCTTCTTCTTAGTCATTGCAAAGTTTTATTATTATTATTATCTATCACTCCTTTTTTCGACACGAGCGTGTGGTCACTAGCCGGGGAGCCTAATTTCTCTCTTAAAGCCACTAGAGTTTAGTTTGCTAAACTGGCCTAATGAGAAGTACTCCGCCCTCGGGATAGGAGGTCGAAGCCGTAGGCTAACCCGCTTGAAGTCTTGAGATAGGATGTATCATGTTAAAGCACGACAGAAGCACTTCTTTTGCTAAGGCCAATTTTTGGATTGGCACCGAACACTTGATCTTGTTCGGACATCAAGTTTTTACTGACGTTTTTTGGTCTTCCAAGCTTATTGCACTTTTGAACTATTTGTGTGTTTTCAGCACATGTCTCGAAGTGCAACGCCGGACACCTTTAGAGATTCGGCAAAAACATTCTCGAATATTGTTATATATGCATCGGTTTCGAATTGTGTCTTCGGTCAATAGTTGGGTTGCCCGGCTCCTGCGCTTGCCTCCTACGTTCCGCTTTGTTCGGCTAGGTGTGCAAAGGGAGAACCACTGCGATTGTGCTTCCAGCTCACATGGTTAAGCAGCTCAGTGGAGAGAGCCAAAAAATGACTGTCACAATAAGCGTAAACTGGTCAGCGATCTGATGACGGTGTTAAATGACGGGCCATTCATAACAATGGCCAAAGTGTTTACGGCTTGACCTCGACTGTCGCCGAACACTACCGGGGGCTATTAACTAGCCTCCCAAACTAAATCCTCAATATTTTGCTCTTACATTAGAGCTGAAGTTTCATGATCATGCTTAGCATGACAACCCAAAGAAAGGAACCGATAGCAGGACTATTTTCTTTGGAAGACATTTCTTCTGTTAAACAGTAATATAACTTATCTTTTTGTGTACCTTTGTTTATAAAACCGTGTGGCCAGATTGCCTTGTTTGTCGTAAATCTTTGCCCTCATAAAGGATTTATAAAGTAGGACAAACACTCCTCGGTTACTGGCCGAGGAGGTGGAAGCCGATGGTCGGTCAACAAAGTTTTGTACAATGCGGATCCAAACATTAATGACGTAAAGTACTTGGATACATAGAGTCATTACACATAATTTGTGATTTTACTATGGATATCGATCCTTAATTCGGCCACCCGTGCCCGCATTAAGGCTCGGGGGCTACTGGGCTTCGGGCTTATTATTCACAAATATTAAAGGGGCACATCGATCCCCTGATCTGGTGTTGCCACCAGACCAGTGTCTCGGGGGCTACTGCATTGCCTGTTCAATGCAGAAAATTTTATGTGCAATATAGTGTCCGAGGAGATTTTGATCCTCAGGTTGGTCGGCCGCACCCAACCTGAGTCTCGAGGACTGAGCACGCCGCTTTTAGTGTCCCGAAGTATTCTGCCAAGCTAGGACTTGATCCTCAGGCCGATTTTGCAAATCAACCTGAGTCTCAGCGGCTACTGGGATCTGCGGTCTTATGTCATCCTTCATCTGCATCTCGGGTTTTAGACCGATACCCACCTTGAGGGCTACTGGCTATATATCTCGGTAGAGAATAAATTGCACCAATAAAAAAAATTGACAAAAATCGGCCCACATCCGGGGTGGTGCACCACCTCTGAAGCAGTCCGGCATAAAGCTCGGGCGCTAGTGGCTGGCTCCATAGAGGGCATTTCAGGCATTAAGCTCGGCTAAAGTCCTTCAAACTTCTTTGAACCAAGGTGATTTACGACACCTCGGATACAGTCCGGCGTTGGAGCTCGGATACAGTCCGGCGCTGGAGCACGGATACATAGTCCAGCGTTGGAGCTCGGATACAGTCCAGCGTTGGAGCTCGGATACATAGTCCGGCGTTGGAGCTCGGATACATTTCGGCATTAGAGCTGGGAAGCGGTCCGACGTTGGTGCTCGGCTGCAAAAGATACCTCGAATGCAGTCCGGCGTTGGAGCTCGGACGTAAGAGGACACTGCCTCCCGGCAACAACTTCAAACCCGAGGTGTGGCATAAAAATAACAAGGCATTGATAAAGGCCGGAAACTTAAAGGGGCTCCTCGGATACCCGACGTGTAAACTCGTCGAATGCATTTCGGCGATCCTCAAGATCGAAGATGAGAAGATTTGTTGAACCAGTTTTCAAGACCGGCGACCGAAGATGATGAACAGTTCAGAAGAATCGAGGAGCGTCCGTGACTTGAAGACCGGTTCAGGGGGCTACTGACGGTGTCCTGGACTAGGGGGTACTCACCACGTCATCTCCCGATCTGTTAGATTGGGCCGAGGACCCCCATGGCCGTATACTCATGGGCCAGTTCGGACAGCTGCCGCATACAAGGAAGATTCCACAAGACTTGGCAATCAAGACAAGGACTCCTCCCCACTGGCGTATTCAGCTAGGACTCTTGTTATCCTAGGCCTCTGGCGCATTATATAAACCGAGGCCAGGCTAGTCGATAGATCATATACAATAATCATACCATAGGCTAGCTTCTAGGGTTTTAGCCTCTACGATCTCGTGGTAGATCAACTCTTGTAATACTCATATTATCAATATCAATCAAGCAGGACGTAGGGTATTACCTCCATCAAGAGGGCCCGAACCTGGGTAAACATCGTGTCCCCTTCCTCCTGTTACCATCGATCCTAGACGCACAGTTCGGGACCCCCTACCCGAGATCCGCCGGTTTTGACACCGACAGTGCCCCTCTTCATTTTAGTAAAGTGAGGAGGGAAGATCTGCAACCTATTGTAGATAAAATTATCAAGAAAGTGGCTGGGTGGAGGAGAAGGTTGCTTTCTTTTGGCAAAAGACTCATATTGGTCCAAGCCTGTTTAGCCAGCATCCTACCTACCTTATGGGCTTTATTAAATTCCCTAAATGGGCCATCAAGCTCATTAACTCCCAATTAGCTCATTGCTTTTGGGACGATTATGAAGGGCGTCATAAATATCATCTGACTGCCTGGAACTCTATCAATATGAGAAAAGAGTTTGGGGGTTTTGGTATTACTGACCTAGGGGATATGAATCTGGCCTTGTTAGCCTCTTGGGTTAGTAGATACTACAATGCTGAGGGGAAGATTTGGAAAAATATCATAGATTCCAAGTACAACCCTCAGAATAGCAACATCTTTGCTTGCTCCACTTCTGGAGCCTCCCCTTTTTGGAAAGGGGTGATCTGGGCAGCACAAGCTGCCAAACTTGGCTTTTCTTGGAAAATTGGCAATGGCAAAAGAACTAGGTTTTGGGAAGATCACTGGTTTGGCAATGCTACCTTAGCCACCCAATATTGGGATTTGTACAACTTAGCTCATGAGCATAATGTCACTATTGACAAAATTTGGGATGGCCATAATCTGAAGATTACTTTCAGAAGGTGTTTTACTCAGGAACAAATAGTTGTCTGGTATGAACTTGTGAACATTGCTAGCTCCATTAGTTTAGTAGATGAGGATGACACCCCTGTATGGTATCTGAATTCTAGAGGGGTCTATACTGTCAAATCCTTCTACAAGTTTATAAATTTTAGGGAGGTTCTACCTACTACCACTCCTGCTGTTTGGAATATAAAAATTCCCCCCAGGATTCAGATTTTTCTCTGGCTTTTGGTTAATAATAAACTTTTAACCAGAGATAATTTGAGCAAGAGACAAGAGGTGAGTGATCCCACCTATGTGTTTTGCTCTGAACAAGAATCAAGTTCCCATTTATTTAGTGTCTATGTTGTTGCTACTGAGTTTTGGAAAGCCATCTGTGCCATTACTGGAGTGAGTGAAGACATAAATATGATGTCCATTACTTCATACTGGCTCAGGGGAGATAGGTTCGCTGCTGTTAACATAGTTCATGCAGCTGGCCTATGGGCGATCTGGAAAACTCGCAACGATATGGTTTTCAATAACGTTTGTTGGCCTGGCTTGCAGGACATTTGGAGAAGAACAGCGACAAATCTGTCTACATGGGAGTGTCTGTCCTCGGGAGGTGCCAATACAAAACTGAAATGGGCGGTGAAAGAGTTGGAGACGAAAGCGAGAATCCCTCCTCTGCTGCTGTGGCCAGACACTGGTTAAAGAGAGGATTTCCCTTCTAGTTTCTAGTTGTATGTCGAGTGGCCGATGGGCCTGTAGTTTTTTCGTTTTGTAATAGTGCTTTAGCACTTCTAGGTTTGTGTTGCTCAGCTAGCTATCTAGCTTCTAGCTTCGCTCAGAGATGGCATTCTGCGGGCAGCATTTCTGCTGTTCGTCGTGAACTTCAATGTTGTAACGCACTTTGGATTCCTTTTGTTTCATTTCAATGAAATGGAACAGGGGCGCTACCCTTTTCTTCTAAAAAACAATGGAGGAGCGTTCAGTGGAGGAGCGGTCGGGGGGAGGCTCAGGCGAGGAGCGGCCATGGAAGGAGTGGCGGCGCTAACCCTAGATCCGGCGAGATATGTGCTGGATGGGGGATGGACGGTGTAGGGATGGTGCCCGTCACCGGCGCTAACCCTAGAAGTGAACCGGATGGACGGGGCGAGGCTCGTGTGATGGTGTCTTTTTTTCTTTTTTTTCTATCGTTTTCTTTTTTCTATCTATTCAAACTTCTAATCTAGTATTATCTTTAATCTATCGTACAACGACATCAGAAATAAAAAACTACATAGATCCGTACCACCTAATGATAACTACAAGCACTGAAGCGAGCCGAGGCGCGCCGTCGTCATCGCGCCTCGCCGGAGCCACGCAAAACTTGTTGTAGGAGACCGTCGTCGATGGAGACTACTCGTGTCTTTCTTTTTACTCCCTCTCTCTCGGTTTACAGGGCATGCGCGTACCCCTAGGTCATCAATTTGACCAACCTAATACAAATCATATATTACAAAAAATATACCATTATAAACTTCAGATGTTTTATTTTCAACCGATATAATTTTTGTGTTATATAATTTATATTAGGGTGATAAAATTGGCAACATAGATATACGCGCAGAACTTGTAAACTGAAACGGAGGGAGTAACACATTACAATTGCAAATGCTCACATATACACATATACTTATCCCTATAAATTCACGCACGCACACTCAAGTCCTATAAACACTTTGGAGACACTGAGCCGGCACAATATTTTAAAATTGATTAAGTCCTTCATAGTCGAAGGAACCTGGTGGGTTGGTTCCATGTGCCTAACCATCTAAGCTACATTCAGTTGGTCGAGCGAGTCTCTTGTATATATGATGCGCATATATTCACTCTTTTATATAGTGGCGCGGGACGGCGGCGACCAGCAGATCTGGGCAAGTATTCTTAATATACTAAACCTAGCCAGGTTTAATTTACCTTATTTTTTTGACTTTTTCTTATCAGTGAAAATCTGACCAACCGAGACCTGCCACGTGCTTTATTGGGGGATCTGGTGGGGTGCACGTTCATGTTCATGTAGCGATTGTGGTGGGATTCTGGTTGCAGCACGTCATTAGCTTGCATGTGCATGCTCGGGCAGTTTCCATTGGCTCATGCGCGACCTGCATGCAGTTGCCGATTTGCCTACGTAATTCTTGGCGCCTTGTGGTTGGCTGTCTATGCTCGCCGGTTGATTGCCGCTTTGTTTTCTCCTTCTGATATTTTTTTTCTTCTGTTTGTACCTGTGGGCTGTAGTGTGGCTACCAGGTGGGCTTATTTTCCCGCGGGTCCTGCTGCTGCCGTGCGGGGAATGCCACGTTAGTGGCTGTTTCGATTTTGGATTCCTTTTACGCCACGTGCGCTGTTGTGATGACGGTTGCCGCTTCGCCCGTGCTTACCAGTCGTGCCGTATAGTCGGCTGCCTCTTCTTTCGGCTCTTCCAGCCGTTTCTTTGCTTCATTGTTTGGTTGTGTTCAATTTCTTTTTTGCTTCGTCCCTCCTTGCTATAAATACAAGGCTCTTCCATCGTCCTCCCTCCATTCTGGTTCATCTCATGCCACATGGGTATTTGTGACTGCATTTAGTGATAGGATTTAGAGATGGTTCCTTCTACCGTTGTTAAGTCTGGTCGACGCCGGCCTCCTGGGATCCCGGCGGCCGTCCCCGTTCATGCCATCATCGGTGGCCGCGGTGATGGAGCACGTGCTGCAGAATAGCAAGGTGCGAGGTTACCCGAGCCGTCCGGGATGTCCTGCAGGCGAGGTGGGTTTCAACGACCTCCTGCTACTCACGCACGAGGCCTTTGGTCGGGCGGAAGTCCAGGCGATGTAGATTTCTCTGGCAAGGCCCTCTTTCCTTCTTCTTCTTTTGTGTGTCTTCTTCTCCGCCTGGGTGTCTATTGGCTTCACGGCGCGACGACGGCGGCAGATGGAGGCCTCAGGCCAGTGGTGCCAATGGTTGGCGAGCCCCCGACGGCGCGCGGCACTCCCCGGCCATGGTGACGACCAGCGCGGGGCACGCACGACTCTGCAGCAGCAAACACGAAGCTACAGAGGGGCTCACGTAGCACGTCGCGGCGGTGCTGGTGGCTCGCAGGTCGACCGTGCGCGGTGGGCGTCAGAAGAGCTTAGTGTGTTTGCGGCAGTGCGCGGCCAGGCTGAGCTCGCGGCACGACGACTGTTCGTTCGTGCGCGTGGTGGCCGGGAGAGCACGCGTCGGCGACCGTACGTGCGACCGTGAGGAACCGGTCGCAGGCGGCTGCGTGGTCTTGTAACACAAAGAACTCGCCGAGCTGCGGCGGGATCGGGCGGTGAGTAGAGCCGTGTAGATGGCCAGCCTGCCCACGTTCTTGTGTCGGCCGAGCTCGCTGGAGGGGGCCAGAGATGCTGGTCTCCGTGAGACCGTTTGCCGCCGTCTCCCTCTCCAGTCCCCACCGTCAGCCCGGCGTCATCGTCATCGTCTCATCCTCGGCTGATGCCGTCGGCGCCGGCTCGGTCACTACTCGGCTTCCACGCAAAGACTGTCCCATCTAACTCTCCTCACCAACGCGCTCTCGGCAGTCCGTCGTGAGGTTGGAGCAGTTGCCGATCTCCGGCGAGAGTGCACCCTGGAGCTTCTTGTTGCCGCCGCTGCGGAGCTTCTTGTGGTTGGCCGTCCGGCAGGTGGAGGGCAGGAAGGCGCCCACGATATGGTTGTTGTCCAATATGAGCTTGCGAGAGTGCACCCTGGAGCTTCTTTTTGCCGCCGCTGCGGAGCTTCTTGTGGTTGGCCGTCCGGCTGGTGGAGGGCAGGATGGCGCCCACGATCTGGTTGTTGTCCAATATGAGCTTGCGCAGTGCCGTCAGGCTGCCGAAGACGTCCAGGATGGCGGCGAGGCACTCCAGTTTGCTCCGAACAGGGGCGCACGAAACGTTCGATAGAGCATAGACGCCCCGGTCGGTTTCTCCGGGATGGGGACCCCGTGACCGCCGACAGGTCGCCAAGCTGCGCGCGGCGGGATGTGAAACCTGTTCGCGCGCTTCTGAACATGTTTTCGGAGTCCTAAGCCTGAAAATAATAGCAGAAGCAAACGACAGTCGACAGACAGGTTTCACATATTCAGAAGCAAACAACAGTCGACGGACAAACCACCGCTTCTATTTTGTGTTTCCTGCTATTATATAATAATAATGTTGTTTGTCCGTCGACTGTTTGATGACTTCTACAGATGGTTCCATCTAGCTTTATATAGAGGTCAGTGGTTATCGTACGTATTGTTATTTGCTGGCATGGTCAATTGGGACTACGGTGTTTTCTTTAGAAAATAATTTTACTCGACTCTTTTATCATGCGTAACCCCTTTACAAACTCTTTCTCTTCAAATGGAAGCACAGTCGTCTAAAACTATATTAAAAAAACATAAAAATTTCCAAATATTTCAAATAAAATATTTTTCATTACAATAATTAACATTCTCGTAAATTGTTCACCCGTGATCATTTATACCGTACATACGATTGTTTGGTCCGGAATCAGTAGCTGCATGCAACAGTGGGTCATGGTTGTCAGGCCGATGCAGCTTTTTTTAAAGGGGGGCTATCATCGGGCCGATGTGGCTATGTGTATGGGAACGGGGGGCGATGTGACTACGTGTGTATGGACTTTTTACATGAAGTACCCACGTGTTGCCTGCATGGTTAGGGACATCTTTCTTTTGATCCCTAATTCTTGTTCCCGGTGTGTGTTTTGTGTAGGTGTACGATTAGGAACATCGAAAAAAAAGGTGTACGATTAGGAGGTGTGATTGTCTAGGTTTTGTGAGAATGGTAATGGGGTATTCAGCTACCCGTTGGCAACAACCCCATGTACGCACCTTGAGCAGATCTTGCACAAGCTCAGCACAAACCGCCATGATCTCTTCCTACTGTCTCCTTTCCACAAGTGCAATGTGATAGCTTTAGTGCTACCAAATAGACTACATGACTTCGTGCGGCTGGAGTGTATTGCTGCTAGCTCATCGTGCACAAGCTGAGCTAAATATGTTATTGTTTCCTGGAGACCCTTTGTTGTTTCATGTAAATGAAACAACTCTTATTAATGGTTGTAACTCATGCAAGATAATAAAGAACTTACAAAAAAGGTTAGTTGTTGATTTTTAAAAGAACAGTAATGTAAAGCTATCACATTGTGTGATTCTGTATGAGACAAACGTGATAATAATCTATTGTGACAATTGCGAATGGTAAACTCCTAGATGCAGCATACAATGCTTCAAGGAGAATTTTGATTGCGAGCACTACCACAAATAATCAAAATGTACAATTTCAGAGAGCAATATAAGCATTTTAGTTTTGCACCCTTTTTTAGTACGTTTTGAACAATTGGCAAAACCTCTTTATCACTTTATCACGGGCACTAATCCTGCAGGAGGTTACACCAGAATGATCTAATCTAGCAATAATTATCTATGTTCCTTTCATGTTTCTGCAATAGAGTCGTGCCACGTTCTAAAACAATAGATGATCCCTATCAGAGATGTATGAACATGGCTTTCCCTCTTTAGCAATATCCAACATGCATGATGCCAATAAATTTACTTCTTTCTTACTTATTTCCCCACATTCATAATTTTACGAACAATGATCGGCTATCTTAAATTGATAACTTTAATTGTAAATAGTAAACACGATCCGTATGAACACACCGTGTCGACAGGCCGCCGCACAGGGCTATGGCTGGGCAGCCGCCCATGTTTCCTTTTACTTCAACGCGGACTCAAGCGTGTCGCACAAAGAAATATTGTACATGAAATGTGTGCCATTTGGCAAGCTGAAGATCTACAATGATGACTTATCCACCTTTGTATTGACTATATAACCGCTCATAGACTACCAAGGAAGGTCAGTTAAACACAATAGACTTGATGAAGCTTACTGTTCCAAGAGAAAACATCCTCTGTGGCAAAACAAGTTAAGAAAAAGGGCAAGCACCCAACACTAAGCTCCTTAGAAGATCAGCCCCATTTCAATCATGGTAGTGCAAGCAGTTTGGTAAGGCTTTACTCTTAAACAATATGTTATCTCTGTTCCTCTCTCGTGACTAAGTAGGATATTATGTCTAATATTTTTCTATGCAGGAAGAGAACTTGATAGTATATATTTCAAGACGTCCACTTCTTGAAACAGTAAATTTGGCAGTTGGCCCAAAAATACAAGGCCACACTCATTGGTATCTCCATGGGGGCATGGTGCAAGCGTCCGTATTGATAGGCCTCCCACATGCAAAGGATAACTGCAGAGAATCATCCATCACATTTGAAGGAGAACGAGCTAGCACAGAAGATGAAGCCAAAGAGAAAGTAGCTCAGGTGGCCTTAGAATGTATCTGTGCAGATTACAATATTTCTATCAACGACCATAACTACTATGTCTTAGATGCCTTACCAGAGCGATGAGGAGACTGGGAAGTAAAAAGAATTCCTAAACTCTCCGATATATAATTCCTAGATGACTCAAAACATTTTTCTAGACACAACTCGGCCACTAAAAACGATCAATCAGTGGGGGCTCCTAAAGTCGGGGAAGGCTCTGATACCAACTTGTAAGGCCCTCGATGCGGCTATATCTCCCACGTGTCGAAGCACGACTTAGAGGCATAACCGCATTGAAAGCAATGTCGCAAGTGAGGTAATCTTCACACAACCCATGTAATACATAAGGGAAAGAGATACATAGTTGGCTTACAATCGCCACTTCACACAAATACATGAATAAAACATTACCTCATACAGTTACAATCAGGGCCCGACTACGGAGCCAAAATAAAAGAAGAAACCCCAAAAGCGACAAAAGGTCCACGATCGACCCCAACTGGGCTCCACTACTGATCGACTAGAACGAAACAACATAAAGGATAAGATCTTCATCGAACTCCTCTTTGAGCTCGGGTGCGTCACCTGCACGGTTTCATCGGCACCTGCAAACTGGTTTTGGAAGTATCTGTGAGTCACGGGGACTCAGCAATCTCACACCCGCGAGATCAAGACTATTTAAGCTTATAGGTAGGGTAAAAGGTATGAGGTGGGGCTGCAGCAAGCGACTAGCATATATGGTGGCTAACATACGCAAAAGAGAGCGAGAAGAGAAGGCAAGGCACGGTCGAACAACTATGATCAGTAAGTGATCCTGAACTACTTACGTCAAACATAACTCCAACAACCGTGTTCACTTCCCGGACCCCGCCGAGAAGAGACCATACGGTTACACACGCGGTTGGTGTATTTTAATTAAGATCAACTTTGGGTTTTCTACAACCGGACATTAACAAATTCCCATCTGCCCATAACCGCGGTCACGGCTTTCGAAAGTTCAAACCCTGCAGGGGTGTCCCAACTTAGCCCATGATAAGCTCTCGCGATCAACGAAGTATATTCCTTCTCCCCGGGAAGGCCCGATCAGTCTCGGAATCCCGGCTACAAGACATTTCGACAGTAATAAAACAAGTCCAGCAAAACCGCCCGATGCGCCGACATCCTGATAGGAGCTGCACATATCTCGTTCTCAGGGCAACACTGGATAAGTCAAGCTACGAGTAAAACCAGGCCTCGAGTTTCCACGAGGTGGCCCCGCAGGTTGCTCGGTTCGGACCAACACTTAGACAAGCATTGGCCCGGGGGGGCTAAATAAAGATGACCCTCGGGTTGATCAGACCCAAGGGAAAGGGGTAGGTGGTAGGCAAATGGTAAAACCAAGGTTGGGCCTTGCTGGAAAAGTCTTATTCAAAGCGAACTGTCAAGGGGGTCCCATAAATCACCCGACCGCGTTAGGGACGCAAAAACCGGGAACATAACACCGATATGACGGAAACTAGGGCGGCAAGAGTGGAACAAAACACCAGGCATAAGGCCGAGCCTTCCACCCTTTACCAAGTATATAGATGCATTAGTTAAATAAGATATATTGTGATATCCCAACAAGTAAACATGTTCCAACAAGGAACAACATCTCCATGTTCCAACAAGGAACAAACTTCATCTTCACCTGCAACTAACAACGCTATAAGAGGGGCTGAGCAAAGCGGTAACATAGCCAAACAACGGTTTGCTAGGACAAGGTTGGTTAGAGGCTTGGTTTAACAATATGGGAGGCATGATAAGCAAGTGGTAGGTATCGCAGCATAGGCATAGCAAAAGAGCGAGCAATCTAGCAAGCAAAGATAGAAGTGATTTCGTGGGTATGGTCATCTTGCCTGAAATCCCGCAAGGAAGAAGAACGAGTCCATGAAGAAGACAAACGGACGAAGTCGAACGAATCCTCACAACTCCGGAACTAAACCGAAGCTAACGCGAGAAGCAACCCGGAAAGAAACAAACAACATAGTAAACAACCAACACATGAACATGGCATGATGCACAACCAAGTATGATGCATGTCCGGTTTAATGATTCATGGCATGACAAAGTGCAACAAACAACACTACAAATTAAGTGAAGCTCAATATGCAACGAGTTGCATATTGACTAAACTCCACAACAATTATTTAGTTCTCTCTTGTTTATGTACCCAACAATATTAAATGTTTTAAACATGGCAAGAGGGATGAAGCATATGAAAAACTACCTATCTAGGCAAATTTAAATGAGGCCGGAACAACAAACAACAATTCCGGAAAGACCTCATATGCATATTTTAGATTTGGTACTGATCTGACCTAAAGCATATTTTAATTGTTGTTAAACAGGAAAATAAAGTGTAACATGTTAATCTATGCATTTTTTCACCCCATTTACATATAAAGTTTATTTAAATCTGAGTTACGGTTAATTAGTTATGAAATAAATCATTTTAACATGGCATAGGAGCAAATCTAACCAAACAGCATTTTAAACATTTTAAACATGGGTGAAAGTTGCAAATTATTAATCTACACAAGACTCTGAGCAAGTTTCATATATAATTTATTTAGATCCGATGCACAGTTAATTAGTTAGGATATGCATGAAGTGCAAGGGTTTTTCTGTAAAACCGCCGTTTCTGGATAATTGGAAAAACGTCCTGACAGGAAAAAATATCACATAGGCCGAAATCTGTTGAGGAGCTGGGCTTAGGGGCTCACCATGGGCTAAGCCCAGTGGGTGGAGCGGGAGGCGGGGCAGGCCGGCTGGGCGCGCTGGGCCTTGGCGCTGAGCGAGGCCCACCAGGGCGAGGGGCGGCCTGGGCGGCGTCCTCGTCTCACCCAAGCAGAGGACCATGGCGGCGGCGAGAGACTTCGGCAGGGCCGGCGAGGCGCCCCTGGACGGCGGGGAGGCCGGGCTCTGGCGGATCCGGAGGAGGGCGAGGCCGGGGACCCGTTCCCGGCGTCTGAATGGGTCGGGGCCACCGGTGGTGGAGCTTGGAGCGCGGCGGCGGCATTCTGCAGAGAGAGAGAGATCTGAGAGAGAGAAGAAAGAAGGAGAGGATGACGGGGAGGCACGAGCTCACCGGGACAGCGGCGGCACCGGCGCGGCGCTCGCCGGCAGTGGCGAGGAGGCGGGGTAGAGGGCAACGGGGCGGAGGCGCCGGTGAGTTCGGGCGGCGCGAGGAGATCGGGATCGGGCTCCTCCCGATCCGGTTCGAGCGGGGCAACGGGGAAGCGGGGAGAGCCAGGCGGCGGCGGGGTTCAGGCCCGGCTCGGCCCGGCGCGGACCGACGTGGGCGGGCGGGCCTCGGCGGCGGGGAAGCCAGGGGGCGCGTGGGAGCGCCTGGGTGGCTGCGGGCGTCGGCTGGAGGCGGCGCGCCCACTGGCGACTCGCCAAGTGGTGCTGAGGAGGTGGACGGCGCCGAAAAACGAGGGGGAGGTGGTTGGATGTGGCTGGCGGCGCGGATTTCGAGGTGGCGGCGGCGGCTGATCCGATGGGGGAGGCTAGAGGTAGGTGGAGGGGATAGGGATGCCCAATTTGGAAGGGGGGTGTATATATAGAGAAGGTTAGGGTTTGAGGGGGGTTAGGAGGGGTTTCGGACCCTCCGATCTCGATCGGATGGCACCGGACGCGAGGAAGGGGTTAGATAGGTGGCTAGTGGGCTGTGAAGAGAGGTTGGGCTGAGATGAGAGGAGAGGAGTGCAGCCCGGCAACTGTTTCCGGAGACCGAAAACGTCCGACGTTTGCCCGGCTATAATGCCGCTATAGTTATCCGTTGGGGCACCAAACGGACTCCGAATGCGATGAAACTTGGCAGGCGACCTACTAACAACAAAACAACACCGCATGACAACTTTCATCCCATTCCGAGAACATTTCTCGGCAACTTATAAAATAATATTTCGGACATGCCGCAGGCGCGTGCAAGTGTGTGTGGGCTCAGAACGGACAACGGAGAGAACAAAGAGACCGGGACGGATACAAGTTTCGAAAACATGATGATGCAATGCGGATGATGACATGACAAGATGCGACACGCAAGCAAATGACAAAGCAACAACAGCGAATAACTGTCGGACACCTTGCGCATCAGGTCCGGGGCGTTGCAACACTCCACCACTACGAGAGGATCTCGTCCCGAGATCTAGAATGGCACCGGAGGGGAAAACGGAAGAGAAATTGAAGAGGTGAAACTAAGTTGCTTCTTTAACAAAAGAGTGAAACCAAAGAACCTTGAGAGGTTGAACAAAATGAAAGAACGAAAGCAACGAAGATGAACAAAGTTGAAAACACTCCGTTAGGAAAGAGGAACAAGGAATACGGCGAGAAACCAGAGGTTAAGTGACAAGATAGATATTGAAACCACTTTGGTTAAAACAGGATAGAGAGGGAATAAGAATGACATGATTTGGACAGCACTCCGGTAGAAAAGAGAAGAAAACTTGATGGGATGAAAAGATATTGAAGAGATGATACAACACTCCGGTTGAATGGATAAGCAAGAAAAAAAACACGATCCTCACAAAATGATATGATGGGTTGAAGAAAAACATCACAATGCCTCCGGAAGAAAGAATAGAAAATTGATCGTTGGGATAAGGGACGAAGAAGAAAATGACAACTTCTGCCACAAAAGAGCTTGGAAAGCACCCTTGCAAGAGGGTTATCACGGAGTTGTTGAAAAATCAACAACGAGACGAATAAGCTTGGAGTGGACTTATGAAAACATCTCAACATTATGAGGTGAGCTTCTGCCACCAACGAAAACAAATGATTGGACTGATATCAACAAGGAGACGAGAGGCTTATTTCACCAGGAGGACAAATGAAGAACTTGGGTCATTTATAAGCACCATAATAGCAACAATCCTTAAGGAAGGCTTTAGGTGAAATATAACCCAAGATAACTACAACAAAGAGATTGATGGATTTAATATGCCTCGTTCTTGACAACATGTAAATCATGAAGCATGAAGAAAAATTGCCAAGAATGACATAACACCACATCAAAAGATAAGGTAAAAAGAATTGCACTTCGAAATGCAAGATGAAGAATACTTGAACTCCTCTGAAAAGAATCTCGATGAACACTTCGAGAAGGAATTGAATCCTTTGTGAAACATCATGTAGAGCCTCCATGAAGAACTCCGGTAATAAAAGGATGATAGGAAGAAAGCTAAGTTAGAAATACAAGGTGAAGCCTTGCGATGATTTAGATGGAGCTTCGCGACAAGATAATGCAGAAAACTTGGAACTCCGGAAAGAAAGATGAACAAATGAAATCAAGAATTAAGATGAATCTCCGGAATAAGGAATTAATCACTTGGATGAAACAAGAACAAGAATTGTGTTATGCGTATCCTTCACCAATTTAAATTGATGACCAGAAACGGATTTGGCATACTACTTATTCTCGTAAAAAGATTAAGAGAGATGTAGCGTAAACTTGGGAATGTCTTCAACGAACCGCCGGAAGGATTGGGAAGAAAGAATGAATCTATAAGATAACAAAGGAAGAAGGATCTTGAACGAACCACCGTAAGAATTGAAAATAAACGAAGAAAAGATAAAGAAACACCGGGAAGAGTAAGCAAATGAACGAAGATGCTTGCTAGGATTTAGATACATGAGAACAAAGAGATCATGAACTGATTACAGGATAACTTGAATGATGCACCGGTAAGATTTGGAGAACGAGAGATGAAAGCTTGAATGAATAATTCTGAGATGACGACCTCCAGAGAATCAAACTGAAAAGACTCCTGAATTGCTCCGGATGGGTGAAAAGATTTCTCACAATCAAAACAATTATGAGAGAATGGCATCAATCTAGAACCATGAATCTTGAAGGGAATGGAGCAAGATTTAAGAGAAACACTTCTTCAGTTTTCAAAATCTGAGAATGACGACGAGAAACACCGCCATGAAATTGTTGAGGCAATCCGGAATGAAAATTGGAAAGGTTGAACCAACGATGGAAGAATTGAAGAATCTTGGAGAAAGACATTTGACTGATGATAATTCATTCTTACGTCAAACTTCGAAAAGAATTTTTGAATCTCCGGGAAAATTAGAAGAGTCAGGTAAGATCCTGGGAAAAGACCTGTGGGTTAGGGCCCACTCAAAAGAAACACCGTTGAAACGATTACTAGAAAAGAGAGATTGCACCGGTTGAATAAAATGGCTTGAATGAGATAGCATCCTCAAAAGAACTTGAGTGAATTGAGAATGGAAACTTGAATCTTCTGAGATATTTTCAACACTCCGGAACAAATAAATAGCGAGAAGTGAATTATTATGAGGTGCACCGGTATGAGAAGGTATTGCAACGAGGAAAAGATGTGATCGATAAAGCTTGAATTGGAACCACCGGAGAAGAAAAGAATGACGAATGATGAACTTGAAACTCCTGAGCATCTTCATGATAAACACCGGATAAGAACATTGAAGGAAAGAATGAAGAAACTTCCATCAATAAAAAAATACTTGATTGAGAAATCTGAGTCCTTGAAGACAGAGGGTGGGAGGGCGGGAAAACAAAGGCAACTTGGAACGGATGAAGCAAACACCGATGCAAAGAACTGATAAATGATCTGGCAGAAATTGAACGAATATGATGAACTTGAAGGGAAACACACCGGTTGAAAAGGAATTAACATGACAACCTCGATGATCAAGAAGGATTGGTATCCACATAGCAATATGAGAACACCGTTTAGAAAAGGTATGGAATCAACACTTGACATCGAAGCAACTCGAATACCACAAATAAAACAAAACAAAGGATTTGGCTTGCAAAATAAGCCGGAACAAACATATGATAGATCCCATATCGTATCATGTGTCTGTTGGAAAGATATCCTACGAGATACTTGAATTCCCACTTATAAACTCCCGAAACTTTCTGGTTATGCAATCTGGTGTTAGGGATACAGGGGACACAAAATATATCACCCAAACTAACAATACCTAGATCCAGCTGTATCCATCCTTCAACACATAACCAAGAAACCTTCGGAAATCGTCTACCTCAACCTTCGAAAAGCATTCGTTATACGAGTCATGGCAATACTCCCGCACTCGCCTCAGTACTGGGCTATCAGGGTTATCTCACCAACAACTGTACAAAAGAGATTTTCGATGTCGGCATACTAAACTCAGGTATTCCAAAACCGCAACGATAAAATTATGACGACAACACCTCGGAGCTCAACTCCCCGGGACACCTCCACTAAAACCCCTGCTGACGGGAGGCAACCAAGACAATGTTGTCATCATAAAACCATCGGAACGATTCTAAGATACCCGCGTGATCCTAAAATTTTTTTTAGTGAAATTTGAGAAGAGAAGAGACAAAAATCTACGTCAGGATGCCTTACCAGAGCGATGAGGAGACTGGGAAGTAAAAAGAATTCCTAAACTCTCCGATATATAATTCCTAGATGACTCAAAACATTTTTCTAGACACAACTCGGCCACTAAAAACGATCAATCAGAGGGGGCTCCTAAGGTCGGGGAAGGCTCTGATACCAACTTGTAACGCCCTCGATGCGGCTATATCTCCCACGTGTCGAAGCACGACTTAGAGGCATAACCGCATTGAAAGCAATGTCGCAAGTGAGGTAATCTTCACACAACCCATGTAATACATAAGGGAAAGAGATACATAGTTGGCTTACAATCGCCACTTCACACAAATACATGAATAAAACATTACATCATACAGTTACAATCAGGGCCCGACTACGGAGCCAAAATAAAAGAAGAAACCCCAAAAGCGACAAAAGGTCCACGATCGACCCCAACTGGGCTCCACTACTGATCGACTAGAACGAAACAACATAAAGGATAAGATCTTCATCGAACTCCTCTTTGAGCTCGGGTGCGTCACCTGCACGGTTTCATCGGCACCTGCAAACTAGTTTTGGAAGTATCTGTGAGTCACGGGGACTCAGCAATCTCACACCCGCGAGATCAAGACTATTTAAGCTTATAGGTAGGGTAAAAGGTATGAGGTGGGGCTGCAGCAAGCGACTAGCATATATGGTGGCTAACATACGCAAAAGAGAGCGAGAAGAGAAGGCAAGGCACGGTCGAACAACTATGATCAATAAGTGATCCTGAACTACTTACGTCAAACATAACTCCAACAGCCGTGTTCACTTCCCGGACCCCGCCGAGAAGAGACCATACGGTTACACACGCGGTTGGTGTATTTTAATTAAGATCAACTTTGGGTTTTCTACAACCGGACATTAACAAATTCCCATCTGCCCATAACCGCGGGCACGGCTTTCGAAAGTTCAAACCCTGCAGGGGTGTCCCAACTTAGCCCATGATAAGCTCTCGCGATCAACGAAGTATATTCCTTCTCCCCGGGAAGGCCCGATCAGTCTCGGAATCCCGGCTACAAGACATTTCGACAGTAATAAAACAAGTCCAGCAAAACCGCCCGATGCGCCGACATCCTGATAGGAGCTGCACATATCTCGTTCTCAGGGCAACACTGGATAAGTCAAGCTACGAGTAAAACCAGGCCTCGAGTTTCCACGAGGTGGCCCCGCAGGTTGCTCGGTTCGGACCAACACTTAGACAAGCATTGGCCCGGGGGGGCTAAATAAAGATGACCCTCGGGTTGATCAGACCCAAGGGAAAGGGGTAGGTGGTAGGCAAATGGTAAAACCAAGGTTGGGCCTTGCTGGAAAAGTCTTATTCAAAGCGAACTGTCAAGGGGGTCCCATAAATCACCCGACCGCGTTAGGGACGCAAAAACCGGGAACATAACACCGATATGACGGAAACTAGGGCGGCAAGAGTGGAACAAAACACCAGGCATGAGGCCGAGCCTTCCACCCTTTACCAAGTATATAGATGCATTAGTTAAATAAGATATATTGTGATATCCCAACAAGTAAACATGTTCCAACAAGGAACAACATCTCCATGTTCCAACAAGGAACAAACTTCATCTTCACCTGCAACTAACAACGCTATAAGAGGGGCTGAGCAAAGCGGTAACATAGCCAAACAACGGTTTGCTAGGACAAGGTGGGTTAGAGGCTTGGTTTAACAATATGGGAGGCATGATAAGCAAGTGGTAGGTATCGCAGCATAGGCATAACAAAAGAGCGAGCAATCTAGCAAGCAAAGATAGAAGTGATTTCGAGGGTATGGTCATCTTGCCTGAAATCCCGCAAGGAAGAAGAACGAGTCCATGAAGAAGACAAACGGACGAAGTCGAACGAATCCTCACAACTCCGGAACGAAACCAAAGCTAACGCGAGAAGCAACCCGGAAAGAAACAAACAACATAGTAAACAACCAACACATGAACATGGCATGATGCACAACCAAGTATGATGCATGTCCGGTTTAATGATTCATGGCATGGCAAAGTGCAACAAACAACACTACAAATTAAGTGAAGCTCAATATGCAACGAGTTGCATATTGACTAAACTCCACAACAATTATTTAGTTCTCTCTTGTTTATGTATCCAACAATATTAAATGTTTTAAACATGGCAAGAGGGATGAAGCATATGAAAAACTACCTATCTAGGCAAATTTAAATGAGGCCGGAACAACAAACAACAATTCCGGAAAGACCTCATATGCATATTTTAGATTTGGTACTGATCTAACCTAAAGCATATTCTAATTGTTGTTAAACAGGAAAATAAAGTGTAACATGTTAATCTATGCATTTTTTCACCCCATTTACATATAAAGTTTATTTAAATGTGAGTTACGGTTAATTAGTTATGAAATAAATCATTTTAACATGGCATAGGAGCAAATCTAACCAAACAGCATTTTAAACATTTTAAACATGGGTGAAAGTTGCAAATTATTAATCTACACAAGACTCTGAGCAAGTTTCATATATAATTTATTTAGATCCGATGCACAGTTAATTAGTTAGGATATGCATGAAGTGCAAGGGTTTTTCTGTAAAACCGCCGTTTCTGGATAATTGGAAAAACGTCCTGACAGGAAAAAATATCACATAGGCCGAAATCTGTTGAGGAGCTGGGCTTAGGGGCTCACCATGGGCTAAGCCCAGTGGGTGGAGCGGGAGGCGGGGCAGGCCGGCTGGGCGCGCTGGGCCTTGGCGCTGAGCGAGGCCCACCAGGGCGAGGGGCGGCCTGGGCGGCGTCCTCGTCTCACCCAAGCAGAGGACCATGGCGGCGGCGAGCGACTTCGGCAGGGCCGGCGAGGCGCCCCTGGACGGCGGGGAGGTCGGGCTCTGGCGGATCCGGAGGAGGGCGAGGCCGGGGACCCGTTCCCGGCGTCAGAATGGGTCGGGGCCACCGGTGGTGGAGCTTGGAGCGCGGCGGCGGCATTCTGCAGAGAGAGAGAGATCTGAGAGAGAGAAGCAAGAAGGAGAGGACGACGGGGAGGCACGAGCTCACCGGGACAGCGACGGCACCGGCGCGGCGCTCGCCGGCAGTGGCGAGGCGGCGGGGTAGAGGGCAACGGGGCGGAGGCGCCGGTGAGTTCGGGCGGCGCGAGGAGATCGGGATCGGGCTCCTCCCGATCCGGTTCGAGCGGGGCAACGGGGAAGCGGGGAGAGCCAGGCGGCGGCGGGGTTCGGGCCCGGCTCAGCCCGGCGCGGACCGACGTGGGTCGGGCGGGCCTCGGCGGCGGGGAAGCCAGGGGGCGCGTGGCAGCGCCTGGGTGGCTGCGGGCGTCGGCTGGAGGCGGCGCGCCCACTGGCGACTCGCCAAGTGGCGCTGAGGAGGTGGACGGCGCCGGAAAACGAGGGGGAGGTGGTTGGATGTGGCTGGCGGCGCGGATTTTGAGGTGGCGGCGGCGGCTGATCCGAGGGGGGAGGCTAGAGGTAGGTGGAGGGGCTAGGGATGCCCAATTTGGAAGGGGGGTGTATATATAGAGAAGGTTAGGGTTTGAGGGGGGTTAGGAGGGGTTTCGGACCCTCCGATCTCGATCGGATGGCACCGGACGCGAGGAAGGGGTTAGGTAGGTGGCTAGTGGGCTGTGAAGAGAGGTTGGGCTGAGATGAGAGGAGAGGAGTGCAGCCCGGCAACTGTTTCCGGAGACCGAAAACGTCCGACGTTTGCCCGGCTATAATGCCGCTATAGTTATCCGTTGGGGCACCAAACGGACTCCGAATGCGATGAAACTTGGTAGGCAACCTACTAACAACAAAACAACACCGCATGCCAACTTTCATCCCATTCCGAGAACATTTCTCGGCCACTTATAAAATAATATTTCGAACATGCCACAGGCGCGTGCAAGTGTGTGTGGGCTCAGAACGGACAACGGAGAGAACAAAGAGACCGGGACGGATACAAGTTTCGAAAACATGATGATGCAATGCGGATGATGACATGACAAGATGCGACACGCAAGCAAATGACAAAGCAACAACAGCGAATAACTGACGGACACCTGGCGCATCAGGTCCGGGGCGTTACAAGTGAGTTGTACATGGTTTCAATAAATAGTTTTCCTTGGAGGTGTGTCAATGTTAACTGTTCTGTTTGATCCATGCATTTGCATGGTCATAATAAATTTAGTTATTTTTCATCCTCGACCTTTTTATGTATTGTTCTATCTCTTTAATTAACAACAAATTATTATTTATTAATCTATTGCTTAGACCATAGTCTACATATATAGTCACGATTAATCAACAAGCGCGGCGTGTCTCCGCGCGGGTTTAGCTAGTCTTTGACGACGGACGACGGCAACTGCTGCTGGTGGTGGGTAGGGCCCCGATCTGCTACAACCTGGACGGGCCGTGGCCATTGTTGCGCTTGATGCATCACCGTATCTCCGACGACGGCACACGAAGGAACTTCTGGGCTAGTCTCGCGGCATGAGGACTGTCCGAGGAAGCGGTCCCGAGCATGGTGGTGGTGGCATCCTCTTTTCTTGGGGCGGTCAGGCCCGTTTGGTGCTGAAATTTGAGATGGGCTCTAGGTCCATATAGCAATTTCTGAAAAATCTTTAAGGGCCGACATGGGTTATATGGCACTAGTGTAGTGGGAAGTTTAGTCTCACCCTGAAAATGGAAGGAGAGTTGGAGTGGTTTATAAGGGTTTCTCTTCTACATGCTATTGGAGCTTGAGAAGAGAAGAGGTCCTCGCGCACTCCTCCTCCCGCCTCGCCTCGTCACGACGCGCCGCGCCGCGGGTTGCGGGATTGAGGAGAGCCGAGTTCACACCTAGGCGCTTATTTTTGCCAGTCGTCACTAACGGAGAGTTCTCTCACAGCTGGGCCATGGTCTGAGACGTCGGATCGTGGGCTGTCACGGACTCGGACGTGGGTCGAGCCCACGTCTCTCCACGCGGCTGCGCCTATATAAGTGTGCGGTGTCTTCTAACCCTAGCGGCCACGAACAGATCACATCTGCTCACGCGCACGCCCACCGTCGTTCCTTTGCTACTGCTGCCGCCGGTGACTCCATCCCGTCCGCCGCGTACACGGTCGACGGGAGAGCAGGTCTCCGAAACCACGCCCTTCTGGTTCCTGTACGGGGTAAGGGGCGAATAGGTTTTTGGGCAGCGATTACGCGACTGCTCACTTCCGATCATCTACTTCCTCTACGTCCGCCGCCGCCAAGAAAGTTGAAGCCGACAAGAAGGACGCCGAGGATGCTGCTGCCGCCACCACCGCCGCGGCATCTGCATGGCCTACTGGAGGGTATAACGCGTTTATCCCGCTCCTGATTATTCTCGTATTAGCAATACTAGCAGTATGTGTAGATTTGTCTACTGTTTGCTTAGTACGTGCATGTTTAGATCAGAGTCAGTACGTCATCAACTTAGTCAATGCCATGCTAGTGATTTACTCGTGGATTAATTTAATCGAGAAATTACCTATTTACTCAACAATCCAAAAACCTATTATGTGTAGGAATTTCTCGGCAAGTGGCTTTGCCGCTGCACTGAAACAGGATAAGTTTACCGGTACATACTTTAAGCGTTGGCAGACTAAGTCCACGTTATGGCTCACAGCTATGAACGTGTTCTGGGTCACCGGTGTCTCCACGGGAACGATTGTTCTGAACAGGAGAAGGCGTTCAAGGAGGCTACTGTTGTGTTTCTCGGAGCAGTTCTTAGCGTGATCGGAGATAAACTGGTCGATGCATATTTACATGTGCATGTCGCCAAGGATTTGTGGGAGGCGCTCGAATCTAAATTCGGGGCCGCCGATGCAGGGAGCGAGATGTATATTACAGAGCAGTTCCACGATTACAAGATGGTTGAAAACCGTCCTGTATTGGCGCAGGCTCATGAGATAATATGCATTGTTAAGGAGCTTGAACTTCTTAAGTGCGAGTTACCGGGCAAGTTTGTCGCGGGCTGCATAATCGCTAAGCTCCCTAATTCCTGGAGGAACTTCGCCACTACTCTGAAACATCAGAGGCATGAATTCTCTATGGAGGATGTCATTGGCCATCTGAGTGTTGAGCAGAATTCAAGGGCAAAGGACTCGCACAGAAAAGGGGCCGAAGGGTCTTCTGTTGCCAACATGGTGAACCAGAAGAACTTCAACTCCCACAAGCCCAAGGGAAAGAACGGTGTCCAACACAATACCGACTTTAAGAAGAAGGGTAAAAAGACCTTCAAGAAGAACAAGAAGGATGAGGGATGCTTTACTTTTGGTTCGGTTGAACATTGGGCCAACAAGTGCCCAAACAAGTACAAGAAGCCAGGACAGGACTCCAAGTCTGTCAACATGATTGTGGGCAACAATGAGAATGGTGCATCTGGGTACGGTAATTTTATTTACTGTTTTTTCAGTGTTTCAACCCAACGATTGGTGGGTGGACACAGGTGCAGGTGTTCATGTGTGTGCTGACATTTCATTGTTCACTTCTTACCAGGTCACCGGCCACGGGTCCGTATTGATGGAGAATGGCGCGAGTGCTTCTGTTCATGGTGTTGGCACGGTCGATCTGAAGTTTACTTCGGGAAGGATCGTGCAGCTGAAAAACGTGCAGCATGTCCCCGCCATCAAGAAGAACCTCGTTAGTGGCTCCCTTCTATGTAGAGAAGGGTTTAAGTTGGTTTTTGAGTCTAATAAATTAGATGTTATGAAATATGGACTCTTTGTTGGAAAAGGTTATGAGAGCGGAGGCATGTTCCGCCTTTCCCTCGCAGATTTTTGTAATAAAGTCGTGAACCATATTCATTCGAATGTTAATGAATCTGAGGTTTGGCATTCACGTCTTTGTCATATTAGTTTCGGTGTTATGACATGGCTAGCCAAGTTGGATTTAATCCCGAGTTTCCCTTTAGCCAAAGGTTCTAAGTGCCTTTCATGTGTGCAAGCTAAGCAACCTCGCAAGCCTCACAAGGCCGCGGAGGAGAGACACCTGGCACCATTAGAACTCATACATTCTGATCTTTGTGAGATGAATGGTGTGTTGACTAAAGGTGGAAAGAGATACTTCATGACATTGATAGATGATTCCACTAGATATTGCTATGTTTATCTGTTAAATACTAAAGATGAGGCTCTACACTACTTTAAAATCTATAAGGCAGAAGTTGAAAATCAAGTTGAAAAGAAAATTAAACGAGTTCAGTCAGATCGTGGTGGAGAGTACTTCTCGAGTGAGTTTGATTCCTTCTGTGCGGAACACGGCATTATTCATGAGAGGACGCCTCCCTATTCACCCCAGTCAAACGGGGTTGCCGAGCGGAAAAACCGTACTCTAACTGATTTGGTTAACGCCATGTTAGATACATCGGGTTTATCCAAGGCATGGTGGGGGAAGGCTATATTGACGGCATGTCATGTCCTGAATAAAGTTCCGACAAAGGATAATGAGATCACTCCGTACGAGAAATGGGCGAAGAGAAGGACAACACTCTCGTACTTGCGCACTTGGGGCTGTTTGGCGAAAGTCAATGTGCCGATCCCCAAAAAGCGTAAGCTTGGACCCAAGACTGTGGACTGCGTTAATTTGGGCTACGCTAAGAACAGCGTTGGCTATAGATTTCTAGTAGTGAAATCTGAGGTACCTGACCAGAAGGTCGGTACAATTATGGAGTCTAAGGATGCTACATTCTTTGAGGATATTTTTCCTATGAGAGATATGCAAAGCACTTCTGATATTTTTGTGTAATATCAGTTCACAAAATTATTGATAAAAGTTTTCATTCTTTTCTAATCAACTTGTCCATATGTATGTGACATTGTGTTTTTCTTTTACTTTTTTAGGTGGGGTACTACTTTGGTTGTTCTGCTCGTTTCCTAATAGCATGTATTGGGTTTTTACTACTAAATAATTATCTCTATATATATTTTTATTTTTTCTTAATTTGTTCCATGCAGCATAGCCGGTTGGTAGATAAACTATTATCTTTGCAAGCTAATTTGTTACAGAACCTTTAATCTTCAACCCTTCGTCATGCATGACAAACCTACAAAAGAGACGCAAGCTGAAAATACAATGGCATAGACAACTGTTCAAGAATTTGGCCCATTAATCAGTTAATCGCTACTCGTTGGGTGGCCGACTCGAATAACACCGATTTGCTGTGTTAACTTCCCAGGCCGATTAACTGGCATGTCAAACCGATTTATCGATTGTTAGGCCAATTAGTCGTTGATGGTCCTTTAACTGGTGGCAAACAAAACCCAATTTTTTGGCCCGTAACCCCTCCCAGCCCCCTCCCATTCCTAAATAATTAGGGTTCACCCCTCTCCCGCCCCATCCCACTCCTCCAATCCCCTCTTGACGTGGCTGGCCCATTGACTGGTATGTGTAAAGCAACATCTTCATATCTCCTTAATTGTTAAAGTCGGGTCTAAGTAATGAGGATTAGCAACTTTATCTCCTGTCCATGCTTTTTATATACCTACAGTAGCATATTTGGTACTCCCTCCTTAAAGAAATATAAGAGCGTTTAGATCACTACTACGGAGGGAGTATATTACATAGATGGGAGCATGAGAGGTTGCTATAGTACATAAAACGTGATATATGGTGGCAAGTTTCTATTTAATCTATTGACTAATGGTCGACCGACTAATCTAGTTAGTAGGCCGATTCACTGATTTATCTTTCAATCTGACCGAGCGGCCACCAGTTACCGAGTTCCTCAACGCTGCCATAGATTGATAGACATCCGATGCTATCAAATTCAAGTACACTTTCAAGCTAGAAAAAAACATATCATGCAAGCAAGCAAGATGTTAATACGAAGGGTGTAGTTAGGTCTTAGTTGATTGAGACTTAACCAAGTCGCAATCAAGTGACATACTCCCTCCGTCCTTTAAAAAGTGTACTTTCAACTTTGTCGGAAAGTCAAACTTTTTTATGTTTGACCATATTTTATACAAAAATAGACCAAAATTTATGCCATCAAATTAGTAGCATTAGATTCATGATAAAATATATTTCTGTCATGTACCTATTTGGTTTCACAAGCATTGACATATTTTTGCACAAACTTAATCAAACTTTGAGATAGTTTGACCCTCCAACTTTACACTCTTTTAAGGACGGTGGGAGTAGTATATAAGAAGGAAAAAAACTGAAAATTAGCACACACAAAAAGAGAAAAAAAAAAGAAAAAAGAAAAAATTGTACGAATCTTCATGCAAGATCAAAGGAATAACACAGATTCGCTGTGTTAACTTCCCAGGCCGATTAACTGGCATGTCAAACCGATTAATCGATTGTTAGGCCAATTAATCGTTGGTGGTCCTTTAACTGGTGGCAAACAAAACCCAAATTTTTGGCCCATAACCCCTCCCAGCCCCCTCCCATTCCTAAATAATTAGGGTTCACCCCTCCCCCGCCCATTGACTGGTATGTGTAAAGCAGCATCTTCATATCTCCTTAATTGTTAAAGTCGTGTCTAAGTAATGAGGATTAGCAACTTTACCTCTTGTCTATGCTTTTTATATACCTACAGTAGCATATTTGGTACTCCCTAGATATAAGAGCGTTTAGATCACTACTACGAAGGGAGTATATTACATAGATGGGAGCATGAGAAGTTGCTATAATACATAAAAAGTGATATATGGTGGCAAGTTTCTATTTAATCTATTGACTAATGGTCGACCGCTAATCTAGTTAATAGGCCGATTCACTAATTTATCTTTCAATCTGACCGAGCGGCTACCAGTTACTGAGTTCCTCAACGCTGCCATAGATTGATAGACATCCGATGCTATCAAACTCAAGTACACTTTCAAGCTAAAAAAACATATCATGCAAGCAAGCAAGATGTTAATACGAAGGGTGTAGTTAGGTCTCAGTTGATTGAGACTTAATCAAATCTCAATCAAGTGACATACTCCCTCCGTCCTTGAAAAAGTGTACTTCCAACTTTGTTGAAAAGTCAAACCTTTTTATGTTTGACCGTATTTTATACAATAATAGACCAAAATTTATGCCATCAAATTAGTAGCATTAGATTAATGATAAAATATATTTTTGTCATATACCTATTTGGTTTCACAAGCATTGACATATTTTTGCACAAACTTGATCAAACTTTGAGATAGTTTGACACTTCAACAAAGTTGGAAGTACACTCTTTTAAGGACGGAGGGAGTAGTATATAAGAAGAAGGAGAAAAAACTGAAAATTAGCACAAAAAAAGAGAAAAAAAGAAAAAAGAAAAAATTGTATGAATCTTCATGCAAGATCAAAAGAATATAGCATTGATTGAGACATAACGAAGTCTCGGTCAATTGTGCCCCCCCCCCACACCCCCAACAAGAACCACCAGGCGAGACTTAGCAAAACTGTAATACGAATGCAACCTGTGTCGATATTTTCAGACTCTAAACTAGGATTTAGTTAGGGACAACTTGCCAAAACAAGGCCACATGATATTCCCCATTCGATCACATGAAGTTCGACAACTTCATCATTTCTTAAGAGCTTCTACAACAACGGCTGCAAAAACCACACGGGCGATAAAATGCGATTTTAGCGCGTGTGGGACGGTTTCGCGCGCTCCAGCGAAGACGGAAAACTCAGGCGCGCGGGAAAAGCGGGCGGTCGCGTGCTAGATTTGGCGCGCCGCGTCCGGCGCGTCTATAAAATGCAGCGCCCGGCACGCACCGTTCCATTGCTATCCACATCGCCTCGCCACACGCCCTCTGCCGCTCTCTCCTCGCTCCATCTATAAAATGCAGTTCTTCGTTTTATCTATCTATCGTAGGAGCAGGCTATGGGACTATCTATGCACTATCTATATATCGTAGGAGAAGGCTATGAACTATCTATCGTTATCTATGTACTATCAAAGCCAAATGTGTATCGAATCATAGTACAAAAAATAAGAAATATAGCGCGTCTTCTGGAGCGGCTCGGACGCGCTTTATTTTACGGCGGCCGCTGGAGCCAGCGCACCGTTGTGCGCAAAAGCTGGCTCACCCGTCGCTATATACTGTTTTTTAGCGCGCCGCGCGTTGCGCGTCTGCTGGAAATGCTCTAAGCCAACTAGTCCAACAATTGTACAAGATCATACTCCCAACAATAATACTTGCTCATCTGCTGTAAACGTATTTATTTGGCATCTACAGACCTCTGTTGTTGCTTTCCTCCACTATTGTAGGCAGGGTGAATAGCTGGACGTTCATGTCTCCCCCACATTAATTTGCTACAAGTTTGCACCTAGCTAGATGATTTCCCAGGTTGAACTTCATCTGTGGGCATTGAATTTGAAGGGCTGGAACCAAGAGCAGAGGCACTATCTCTTGTGGCATGATTTGGATCAAATTGCTCGGCGCATTCACGTAACTCGGCTTCCAGCGACTGAGAATGTAACCTATATATTTCTCCAACTCGCGCAATCAAAGAATGAGCCCGCCTTAACTTGTCTTGAGCAACCTTATGCTGTTCCTCTTTGGACGCCGGCAGCACTAATCTTTACACGTCTGCAATCATATTAAGCCATGATGTTGCTATCATATGAAAGTGACAGCACCTGAGTCATTTCCTACTACCGTTTTCTTATGCCATGTTCGGTTCATGCAAATCAAAATCTAGTGAGCACTTGCCCTCTGCAAGCGTCAAAATAGTATTCACCAAGGTGTGGTGAAGCTTCCTTGCGAGGGCATATATCTATATCTATACCTATTATTAAAGGGAGATGATATTTTTGATTTCGTCCCGCTTCGTTTGGTCCCGCTTTAATTAATTTCACGTACGCTATTTGGTTTCATTACTTGCCACCCGTTTTGGCCCAACGAAGAAAGCCCACCCGGCGGTGCACTGAGGCCCAGGTCCGGAGAGCTGGCAAACAATAGAATTGCCAATGGGTGGGTTCTATCTTATAACGTGCGAACCGGCCATGCACAGTTTGTTCAACTGACCCAGCTAGAGATATGAGAGGATTTTTTTTTTCGTTGCAACGCACGGGCCTTTTTGCTAGTAAACCTAAAACGTAAATCTATCACGGTACACTATTTTACCTATATGACATAACAATTGTACAATGTAAGCTATATATTAGGGATGTTTTCACGTAACAAATCAATGGGATGGAAACATTTTACAGAGGAGATATTTCCCCCCAAAAGTCGCTCTGATCGCCATCATCAAACTATGAGTTTTTTAAAAAAATGTCCTCATTTATTTCATAACCATGATTGTGTCGATTACAAGAAAGGAGATCAACTCATCTGGTGTCTGTGCAAAACAAAAAAATCCCCTTTATTTATGTTTTTTCAAACAAGACCCTTTATTTTTTTATTCTCTGACAAGACCCTTTATTTATGTAGCACCGACGAGTTCTCAAACAAATGTAGCACCGATGTGGGCTTCAGTGTGTAGCCCAGTTTTGGGTTCTGGGCTCTTCACTTCTCACCACGTTCTGATACGAGTCCACACCCCACACACGCACCATCTTACTCCAGCTACCAATCAGAGTCTTTCCCCTAGGGTTTCTCTAGGGTTCCACCTCTTTCTCTGGCGATCTAGCCAGAGTCCACGTAAAACCTCGATAGAACACCGGATTTTCTCCGGTACTCACCAAGATCTACCTCTGCCCGTCGTGCGCAGGCGATTGCATGGCGGATTCAACATCTCTGGAGACGGGGGGTACGAAGGAAGTTCTGGCGGCGGTGGATGTGGTGCATATGATGGAGGATGAGATTGGATCTGGAGGAGGAAGACGGGGACGAGGGAGTAGGGAGGAGGATGCATCGAAGGGAAGGGAAGGAGAGGAGCAGGACTCGCAGAAGGGGGACTTGCTGGACGGAGAGGAAGAGGAGTATGGCGACTTTCACGATCAGGATCTTGAGGGTCAGTTTGCAGGGATGAGGCTGCATGGGAAGGAGGAAGAAGACCTTGATTTTTCAGAAGAAGTAGATGATCTGATTAAGGATGTACATTGGCTCGCCTTGTTCCGTGTTCATACCACAAAGCCGTTTAGTCATGCGGCGCTTTTGTCTCAGATGCGCAATGCGTGGTCGGCGGCGCAAGGGGTCACCTTCAACATTAAGGGGCCAAACCTGTTTCTTGTTCAGTGTCACTGCCTAGGGGATTGGA
Organism: Aegilops umbellulata; assembly: GCA_032464435.1. Taxonomy (NCBI): domain Eukaryota; kingdom Viridiplantae; phylum Streptophyta; class Magnoliopsida; order Poales; family Poaceae; genus Aegilops; species Aegilops umbellulata. The sequence goes on along the minus strand of CP136059.1, from coordinate 354,420,889 downwards.
GGAAAATAATGGAGGGAGGACCATGGTTATTCAGACGGGCTCCGGTGGTGATCCAAGAATATGATGGTTTTTCAGATGTGAAGGATTATAGTCTCAACATGATTCCATTGTGGGCTCGTGTGAAGGGCTTACCAGACGATTTAACAAGGAGGAAAGAGCTGGCCGAAAAAGTTGCTGCAAAGGTGGGTGACCCTCCGTTCACGGTGATTGTAAACGAAGGAAGAATCAATCCAGCAAGTACATTACGTGCTCATGTTTTTGTGAGTGTAGACACACCGTTGGTCCGTTTCGTACACATCACTCTGAAAGAACGCAAAAAGTATAGTGTCTACTATGAAAAACTTCCGGATTTTTGCTTCGCCTGTGGCTTGATGGGGCATCTGGCGGACGAGTGTGGAGATGGAGTGCATGATCCCAGAACCTTTGAGTGGGGAGAATGGCTTCTGTGGGAGCCTGAGATTCCTACGGGCCAACCCTTTTGTGGTAGGGGGAGAGGAGATGGTACAGGAAGAGGAAGGGGGAGAGAGCCTGGCAGGGGAGACCGTGGGGGTAGAGGTGGTAGAGGGACAACGGTGGTTAGAGGTGGAGGGGTAGCACAAGAAGATAGCTCGCAGCCGGTGCAACAGATGGACTTGGATGTTGAAAGAGGAGCTCGTAAGCGACTGGTTAATGCCGATGGATGTCTCACTATAAGGGGGCAGCCGATATCAAACCTTGCTGGTAGAGTTGCTGGCACGATTATGTTGCTGGAGGGGGCGACTCAAAGCTCAAGTAATAATGCCTCAGCTTCTACACCAGAGAAGAATCCAGTGGTAAGAGAGAACATGGTTCTACCTACGGAGGCGTCCTCCCTCGAGGAGGGTCGCCGGGCCTGATGAGGACCTTGTGTTGGAACTGTCGTGGGATTGGCGATCCTGCGACAGTTCATGAGCTCCGTGATCTCGTGGGGGCTAGTGCACCGTCGGTTCTATGCATTGTGGAGACTCAATTAGCAAAGAATCGAGTGGAAGGTCTGGCGGGTTCGTTAGGTTTTCAAAGTAGTTTTGCAGTAGCTAGTAGTGGCCGGAGTGGAGGCTTATGTATTTTTTGGAAGTCTGATGTTAATCTGATAATAAAGAATTTCTCTCAGTATCACATTGACTCGTGGGTAATGGAGCCAGGCAGTGTTCAATGGCGCCTCACTTGCTTCTATGGAGAGGCCAACAGAAGTTTAAGATACAAAAGATGGGACACGATGAAGAGATTGAGAGGAGAAAGTACCTTGCCATGGCTTTGCATAGGAGATTTCAACGAGATACTCCGACAGGAGGAGCAGATGGGCCCTAATCCACGTGACAGTGCTCAAATGGCCGGGTTCAGAGAGGCCGTGGATCTGTGCGGACTGGCCGGTATTGGGTACATGGGGATAGACTGGACTTTTGAGAAGCGAGTTGCAGGAGGTCAATTCTGTAGAGTTCGGTTAGACCGGGCTTTGGCCACGCCAAGCTGGTCGAATGTTTTCCCTTTTGCAACTGTTGAGCACTTAACAGCAGCTAAAAGCGATCACAGTCCAATTTTGCTAATGAACGATCTGGAAGCGGGAAATCTCCGTATTGCGAAGAAGCCTTTCCGGTACGAGTGTGCATGGGAAACCGATGGTCGGTTCAGAGAGGTACTCGAGACAGCCTGGAATGACAATGGCCCGGCCTCATCAGTTTCGGAGTTGGCTAAAAACTACAATCTGTTTCAACCTCATTGTCGCAATGGGGGAGGAGCACCTTTGGTTCGGTTCGTCAGGAGCTGCGCTTGCTACGCAGTCAACTTGCTGCGCTACGTGCTGATCCGTTGAGGACAGGACCGAGCGAGGAGGAGAGAAGAATTGAGGACCGAATGGTTGAACTAGCTTATAGGGAGGAGATTATGGCGAGGCAACGGTCACGTATCACATGGCTGTCTGAGGGAGACAGCAATACACAGTTCTTTCAAAGGAAAGCAAATGCCCGCCGAGCTAAAAACAGAATTTCAGTGTTAAACCGTGGTGATGGGTCGACATGCACAGACCTAGAGGAACTATCCAACATGGCGACATACTTTTATTCCAACTTATATACATCTGAAGGAACTATAGGGATGGAAGAAGTGTTATCCCATATCCCAGCGAAGGTGGATGGCACTATGAATGGCAGACTCAATGAAAGGTACACCAAGGAGGAGGTAAAACATGCCTTGTTTCAGATGTTCCCGACAAAGGCGCCGGGTCCCGATGGTTTTCCGGCGCACTTCTTTCAGAAACACTGGGATTTGTGTGGAGATGAGGTCACAAGGATGATTATAAGATTGCTTGATGGAGTCGATTCACCAGAGGAGATAAACAACACGTTCATTGTTTTAATTCCCAAGATAGCCAGTCCAAAAGTTTTAGGACAATTTCGACCGATAAGTCTTTGTAACGTGGTCTACAAGATCGCATCAAAGGTCTTAGCAAACAGGTTGAAAACTATTCTCCCTGAAATCATTTCCGAAGAGCAGTCGGCTTTTGTTCCTGGACGCCTCATTACGGACAATTTTATTACATCCTATGAATGTTTACACTATATGAAAACCAGGAGGGTGAAAGGAAATAGATATTGTGCTCTCAAGCTTGATATGATGAAGGCATATGATCGTTTGGAATGGTCCTATCTAAGAGCAGTTATGATTAAGATGGTTTTCAGCCTTCGGTTCACCGAGACAGTCATGAGGTTTGTCACTTCAGTTTCCTTTTCAGTCTTATTCAACGGTGGTAGTTTGGATGCTTTCAGGCCATCGCGGGGTCTGAGGCAAGGAGACCCAATCTCGCCATATTTGTTCCTGCTCGCTGCTGAAGGGCTATCGTGCTTGTTAAAGGCCCAAGGAGGAATTCGGGTGATCACCGTGGCAGAAACTGCCCCCTCAGTGAACCATCTTCTCTTCGCCGACGACAGTCTACTTTTCTTTGAGGCAAGTGAGACAGCTGCGGTAAGGGTGGAAGCTCTTTTAAGGACTTATTGCAATGCATCTGGACAGAGGATCAATGCGGATAAATCTTCCATATACTTTAGTAAAGGGGTGTCTAATGCTTCTCGTGCTTCCATCAAGCATATCCTTGTTGTCCATAACGAATCGCTATCGGAAAAATACTTGGGCTTGCCGACGGATGTGGGTAGGGCGAAAGAAGGGTTGTTTAAATACCTCAAGGACAGAATTTGGAACAAGGTTCAAGGTTGGATGGAGAAGTGCCTATCAGCAGGAGGGAAGGAAGTGCTAATTAAGTATGTGGCTCAATCTATACCTACTTACTCTATGTCATGTTTCAAACTACCCAGGGGCTTATGTGATCACATCAATAGCACAATTCGGAAGTTTTGGTGGGGAAGCAAGAACGGCCAGAGGAAAACTGCATGGGTGTCATGGCAGACCATGTCGAAACCTAAGTTCATGGGTGGTCTGGGTTTTAGAGATGTTGAGCTCTTCAACCTAGCTCTACTCGCACGACAAGCATGGAGACCGTTGATGGATTCGGATACGCTAAGTGCTCGTGTACTTAAGGCTCAGTATTATCCGAACTGTGACTTGTTGGAAGCTACCCTGGGTGCTGCACCATCCCAGGTTTGGCGCTCTATCCTCGAGGGAAGGGACATGCTAGCGCAAGGACTAATCAAGAGAATCGGATCCGGGATGCAGACTAGTATCTGGGGTGAGAATTGGTTGCCGAGGGACTATCAGCTTAGACCAATTTGTGCTCGCTCGACCAACCCACCAGTTTTGGTTTCAGACCTCATTGATCATATCACTAGGGTGTGGAACAAGCAAACCCTCATGGAGCACTTTATTGCACCTAATGTTGAGGTCATACAAAGTATACCGCTTAGCACTCGGACACAAGACGACTTCTGGTCATGGCATTACGACAAGAGAGGAGTGTTCTCTGTACGCTCGGCATACAGAATGATCGCCGCGGTCAAAGCCCAAAGGGAGGACTGGTTGGATCACCGACCGTGTCACTCGAACATTGCAGCTGATAAGAAATCTTGGACTCAGCTATGGAAGGTGAAAGTTCCTTCTAAAATTCGAGTCTTCGTGTGGAGGCTGGCACACACCTCGATTCCAACAGGTTCAGTGCGGCACCAAAGGAAGATGGCTGATAGTTCAGCATGCTCTATCTGTGGCGCTGTCGACGATACTTGGCGACACTCCCTACTGAGCTGTCGCATGGCCAGGTGCGTATGGGCTTTGGGTGATGAGGATCTACTTGAGCATTTGATATCAAATCAGAATGCCGAGGCGAAGCTATGGTTGTTTTGGCTGTTTGAAACTACAAACCAACAAGATCTCACCAGAGTTCTCGTCACAATGTGGGCGATATGGTGGGCTCGCCGGAAAGCTATTCATGAGAACGAATTCCAGAGTCCGTTGTCAACCATGACTTTCATCAAGAGATTTCTGGAGGATTTAGAGATTGCAGCTACTCAAGCACCGAGTGTGCAGCGGGGCCGCCACTCGGAGCCGAAGCCACGAGTTGGTTGCCGCCAACAGGAGAAGAAGCAGCAAAAATAAATTGTGATGGAGCCATCTCTACCCTTGGGGAGAAAGGAGCAGCGGTTGTTGTGTGCCGGGACAGGTCAGGAAAATTTCTAGGGCATCAGCGGTGGTTTTTGACGGCTTGATAGACCCGCCAAGTTTAGAGGCGCAAGCGTGCAGCGAGGCCCTTGCCCTTGCACGTGACCTGAATTTGCAGAATATTGAGATCACGTCGGACTGTCTAGAGGTGATTACCAATATCAACGGAGAAGCTTCGTCAGTTTATGCGCCAATATTGCATGAAATCAATATTTCCAAGAACCTTTTTACTTCTATTAGTTTTTTTTCAAAAGTAGGCAGAATAATTTTGAGGCCCACTCGGTAGCTAAAGGAGCTGCGTCTCTGCCGGTGGATCGCCATGTGTGGCTAGGGGTATTACGAGACATTGCTTGTATTCCAGACTTGATGATTCTTGAATAAAACCCCTAGTTACCTTAAAAAAAAACGCACCATCTTCCACAAGGAAGAAAAAAACCCTCCCGCATCAGTGAGTAGGGTAGGGCGAGATGAGCAGCCTCCGCCGCCGCCTCCGCTCGCCGGCGGCGTCCCCGCTGGAAGACGACGACCTGCTCTCCGAGATCCTGCTCCGCCTCCCCCCGCAGCCTTCCTCCCTCCCCCGCGCATCGCTCGTCTGCAAGAGCTGGCGCCGCCTCGTCTCAGATCCCCAATTCCGACGCCGCTTCCGCCTCCGCCACCGCCGCAACCCTCCTCTCCTCGGCTTCTTCAACCGATTTGATGGCCTCTCCTTCCAACCTACTCTGGACGCCCCTGACCGTGTTCCTCTCGGGCGCTTCCCCTTGCAGCGCGACGACGGCGACTACTTCGTCTCCCTCGGATGCCGCCATGGCCTCCTACTCATCTTCCTTCCGGAGCGTCTCCAGATCATTGTGTGGGATCCCGTCACGGGCGACCAGCACCGCCTGACCATTCCCCCGGTGGTCGCGGAACGTGCGGAGAAGATTGGGATCAGCGGGGCGGTTTATCGCGCCGCCGGAGACGCCCAACAGTTCCAGGTGGTCTTGGCAGTGACAGACGGCGACGGCCCGAAACACAGACGAGCGCTGGCCTGTGTTTATTCCTCAAAGACCGGCTTATGGGGGAATCTCATCTCCACACCCATTTCGCACCAGGCTCATGGATCCCAGTTTTTCACCATGGTTATAGGTGACGCTTTGCTGGCTGGAGATTCCCTTTACTGGGTGCTTGCTGGGAATCTGGATGGAATTCTCGAGTTTGATTTGGAGAAGCAGAGTCTAGCTGTGATACAGGTGCCAGTGGATGTGCGTGGCAGGCGCAACTTCAAGCTTATGTGGGCAGAGGGCGGTGGGCTGGGTTTCCTCTTCATTTCAGACTCTGACCGCTTCACCGTCCAATTATGGAAGAGGGTGACCGGCTGTGATGCTATTGCTTCATGGGCGCTTGCAAGAACTATTGAACTTGACAAGCTACTTTCCCTGAATCCAGATGAGGAAGAGCGCATAGTGATGCTAGGGTTTGCTGAAAACAATAATGTGTTGTTGCTGTGGACGGTTGTTGGTGTCTTCACGATCCATCTCGAGTCATTGAAGTTCAAGAAACTGTTCAAGACTATGTTCATGTCTCACTATCATCCATTCGAAAGTGTCTACACTGAAGGTATATAATACCATGCCCTTCATTGCGGTCAGAACAAAACCAAGTTATGTGTCGATAATTGGCTGATGAAATTATGCTCACTTCATTTTGTGTTAAGCCAATAATTTTAAGTAGTGTCATATCATTTAGTCTTATTTTGCTGATCTGTGACCTCTTCAGTGTACAGCGATTTTGCTTCTGTTATGATGCTCGTTTGGGTGCTTTTTATGTGATGGTTATATATGGATTCACATGTACTCCCTCCGTCCCATAATGTAAGACGTTTTCTGACACTAGTGTAGTGTCAGAAAATGTCTTACATTATGGGACGGAGGGAGTATTATTTATAGTTATTATAGCTAGTGTTTACTATGTTTTTTATGTCACCAATTTGGCTTCCATACCAAGGTGATGATGGGCTGTCATCGATGATGCAGTAAAATAAAATGTGGCGATGTTTCATTATAATGTGGTTCCCCTTAGAAGTAGCAATGTGTTTTTATCTGTTCACTATATAAAATATCTATACAGAAAAGAACTCCAAGATTGGCAGATTCACTGAACTATATTTCACCGTTGCCTGCCTAATGACACATGTAAGAATTATATAAGACTACTTTTAGTTCATAACTGCTGCGAAGTTTTTCTCAAGATAAAATATCTATCAGCTGGAAGTTGAGGACAAAATGAAAAATTAGCTTGAACCAACTAAAATGTCAACCAGGCAGCTCAATAGGTACGTTTAGAAGCTTCACGCTTAGTCTATTTCTTTCATTCAATATTATTTTCTCTGCTATGCAATATTCTTAAATCAATAATGAAAAATTCAAATATTTGTTCACTATAACACTTTAAGAGAGTCTGTTGTGAGGGACGAATCCATTCGTACTGATAAAACTAATAAGTTAGTTCATTTCATATTTTAGGCTTAATCTATTTGTGGATAATCTTAATCTGAATAGTCACATCCTTCTCCTAATGCTCTATCAAGACTGTGCTTCTTTTTCAAGATACAACTATGAGCTATCTAAATATCTCCTTGATGCCTCCTCATATCTGTTTGGCTTTTCGTTGGAATGACATGGGTTGTTTAACTTCTTATGCTTGCAGTAACTGGCACTGGTGGTAGACATGATGCCTTTGATCTTATGCACAATAAATAAGATGATTCTCTGGTTAAATATGGTGTTATGGATTGGCAGAGCAGGTAAGGCTATCTTCTGCATGTATGTTGGCTTGTTGAGGAATGAGAACTGTTCCTTCAAAAAATGTATTGATTTGTTTTGTACTCCTGTTATGACCTGCGTCACTTATAGCCGGAGGAGGCCCAATGGCGCGTCTAGTCAGGTGCTTGGCCCAACTTATCTTCATTTTTATTAGCTCATCGAGGATTATATAAACACTTGTAAGGCCATTTTTTGGAATTAAGCAATAAGTCATAACTATTGCCCGGCTCCCTTCAGGAGCCGGAACCCTAAAACCCTAGCCGCCCCTGCGCCCTCCTCCTCTCGCCCGCGCGACCACGGCGCCGTCTCGCCGCCGCTCGCGCCCAGCCCCTCGCCATCCTCCCTTCCATCCCTATAACCTAAGGGTTAGGCTGGTAGGATCCCAGCTCCTATCAATCTGGTATCAGTTGTCTCGGGATCGGTCATGTCTACTCCTCTCCCCACCACCACCCTCCTGCCGACCACCACCACCACGCCGCCGGTGACCTCCGCGGCTGGCGTGCCGTCCTTGTTCGGACCAATGTCCTCCACCGCCTCGACGCCGCTGATCGCCACCCCCGTCATCTTCACCCCCGAGGAGATGGCGGCTGCCCTCCGAGATCTCACCCAGGCGGTCGCGGGCATCCGCACATTCCTCGCGAGCCCCTATGCGCCGCCGCCGCCTGGGCCCTTCGCCACCGCCCTGCCGTCGCAGCAGCCGCCGTGGCAGCTGCCACCCTTGCAACCCCCTTCGCCCCCGCCGTGGTAGCCGCCACCCACGACGCACATCGGCGCCTCCTCCATGCAGCAGCAGCAACAACCCTCTGTCGCTCCCACTGTGGCGCTGCAGCTACCGCCGCCGGCGACCTCGACCCAGGGCGCCCCAACGACGGCTCAGGGGTCCCCATCCACCAGGTCCAGTTCCCCCCATCGCCCTCACCACTACCGGCCTGGCTCGCCGGGTCCCTCGAGCCGGTCTACACGACGGCCTTCGGCCAGCCGCACGTGCTGCCCCCACCGGCGCCGCCCTCGGTCATCCAGTTCGGCGGGCCCTCGGGCCCCACCGACCCCTATGCTGGCGTCCACGAGCCCCTGTTCCAGGGTGGCCCTCGGATGCCCATGTCCCCGTCGTCGTCGCTACTCCGCGCCGATGAGGTGTACCCTTCCGTCGTCCACGGTCAGACGTCGCCGCGCTTCTCCAAGCTCGAGTTCGCCACCTACGACGGCACCGTGGACACCCTGAACTGGCTCAATCAGTGCGACCAGTTTTTCAGGGGGCAACGCACAATCGCGTCCGACCGAACCTGGATCGCCTCCTATCACCTCCGAGGCGCTGCCCAGACGTGGTATTACGCCCTCGAGCAGGACGAGGGCGGCATGCCCCCATGGGAGCGTTTCCGTGAGCTTTGCCTCTTATGCTTCGGGCCGCCGATACGCGGTAGCCGGCTGGCGGAGCTTGGACGCCTACCTTTCACCTCTATGGTGCGGGACTTCGCCTACCGCTTCCAGGGCCTAGCGTGCCACACGCCTGGCGTCACGGCAGTGGGCCGAGCTCTTCATTGGCGGTCTGCCGGATCATATTCGCGTGCACGTGGAGATGCGGGGACCACAAGACCTCCAGACGGCCATGTATTATGCCCATGCAGCAAGCGTCACCGTCCCGGGGTGCCCGACAGCCCTCCCGGCCGCCACTGACTCCACGAGCGTCGGGGCGTCCAGCCCAGGCCCCCACAGTGCCCAATTCTCCGGCCGCACTGCGTCCCTTCCGTCGGCTCACCCCGGCCGAGCAGCTCGAGTGTCGTCGTCAGGGGCTGTGCTACAACTGTGACGAGCCCTACGTCCCGAGCCACGTTTGCTTGTGCCTGTTCTACTTGGAGGCCGCAGACTACATTGAGGAGGACGTCGCCGCTGTCGGGCTAGGCGACCCAGCCTCTCCATTGGCCGACGAGGTTCCTCTGGGGCCGGCCCAGGCGAATGCCCTCGTCGTCTCCCTCCATGCACTCGCGGGCATCCGGATGGAGAAGACTATGTTGCTGCCGTTGACGATCAACGGCGAGCGGTTCCTCGCACTCCTAGATACGGGCTCCACTCACAACTTCCTGCCAAGGGCCACCATGCGCCGCCTGGCGCTGCCGCCGACCGGCTGGGAGCATTTATGCGTTACCGTGGCCAACGGTGACCGTCTCCACTGCCAGGGTATTGCTCGGCATATCCCCATCATCATTGGCGACGAGCACTTCACCGTCATGTGCGTCGGCATCGACTTGGGCTGCTTCAACTCCATCCTCGACGTCGACTTCTTACAGACTCTGGGTCCCATCCTCTGGGACTTCGACGCCATGACGATGATTTTCTGGCGCCTGGGTCGCCGCGTCCGTTGGGAGGGCGTAGGCGGCGCCTCCCCGGCGGCTTCTCAGCCCCAGTTGATGGCGGCCGCCGTCGACGCTGAGCATCCCCTGTTGGCTAGCCTATTGCAGCAGCACAGTGACCTCTTCGACGAGCCACAAGGCTTGCCGCCAGTCTGGCCCTACGACCACCGCATCCACCTGCTGCCGGACACAGCTCCCGTCGCCGTACGGCCGTACCTTTACCCCCAGCTGTAGAAGGACGAGCTGGAGCGGCAGTGTCCGGTCATGCTCGCCCATGGCATCATCCGGATCTCGACATCACCGTTCTCCATGCCGGTGCTCCTTATGCGCAAGGCCGACGGTTCGTGGCGCTTCTTCATGTACTACCGTGCTCTCAACGCCAAGACGTCCAAGGACAAATTTCCTATCCCATTCGTGGATGAACTCCTGGACGAGCTACACGTGGCCCGCTTCTTCACCAAGCTAGACCTCTGTTCGGGATATCACCAGGTGCGGACGCACCCGGACGATGTCGCGAAGATGGCTTGCCGCACTTATCATGGCCACTTCGAGTTCTTCGTGATGCCCTTTGGACTCTCCAATGCCCCGGCGACATTCGAGGCATTGATGAACGACATGCTACACCCCTACTTGCGCCCGTTTGTGTTGGTTTTCTTTGATGACATTCTTATCTACAACTCATCATGGGCGGAGCACTTGCAGCACGTGGCCATCGTCTTCAACGAGCTTCGAGCGCACCATCTGCACCTTAAGCGCTCGAAGTGCTCGTTTGGCACGACATTCGTCGCCTATCTCAGCCACGTCATCTCGACGGAGGGCGTCGCTATGGATGCCGACAAGGTCGCGGCGGTCCCGGCTTGGCCAACGCTACACTCACCGTGGGCCCTCGGAGCTTCTTGGGCCTCGCGGGATACTACCGCAAATTCATCCAGGAGTTCGGCCTCATCGCGGCTCCGCTTACGTGCCTGCTGCGCCTCGACGCCTTCTCCTAGGATACGAAGGCGACCGAGGCGTTCCAGACCCTCAAGCAGGCTCTCACGATGGGACCGGTCCTCTAGATGCCTGACTTCGACAAGCCGTTCATGGTGGACTGCGACGCCTCGGGCGTGGGGTTTGGCGTTGTCCTCCATCAAGGCGATGGGCCGCTTGCGTTCTTTAGTAGGCCCTTCGCCGCGCGCCATCACAAGCTCGCAGCCTACGGGAGGGAGCTCATCGGCTTGGTGCAGGTTGTGCGTCACTGGCGGCCGTATCTTTGGGGGCGGCCGTTCCGTATTCGCACGGATCACTACAGCCTCAAGTTCTTGGTGGACCAGCGCCTCTCCACCGTGCCGCAGCATCAGTGGATCAGCAAGCTCTTTGGCTTCGATATCACCGTCGAGTACCGTCAGGGCCGCCTCAACACCGTGGCCGACGCACTATCCCGCCGTGACGCTAACCACGACGTGGACGCTGTCGACCCCACGGGGGCGGCCCTCTGCATCCGCTTGGGTCCCTCCTTCGCCTTCATCGACGACATCTGCCGGGCCACCGCGAGGGCCACGGACGCGCAGCACCTTCGTCAGCGCCTTGAGGCCGGCGACCTGGAGGAGCCGTGGCGCATGGATGATGGCCTGCTCCTGAATGGGCGCCGGCTCTTCGTGCCTGATCAAGGTGACCTCCGTCACCAGGCCCTGCTGCTGGCCCACTCGGCCGGCCATGAGGGCGTGCAGAAGACCCTCCACCGTCTCCGCGCGGATTTCTACATCCCCGGCGACCCGGTGCTGGTGCGAGACTAGGTGCGGTCTTGCGTGACATGCCAGCACAACAAGACGGAGACACTGCGGCCGGAGGGGCTGCTACAGCCCCTTGAGGTGCCCTCTCAGGTCTGGGCCGACATCTCCATGGACTTCATCAAGGGCCTTCCCAAGGTGGGCGGCAAGTCCATCATCCTTACGGTGCGACCGCTTCTCCAAGTATGCACACTTCATCGCGCTCGGCCATCTCTACCCCGCCGCCTCCGTAGCATGTGCCTTCTTCGACGACATCGTCCGCCTCCACGGGTTCCCCTCCTCGATCGTCACCGCCCGTGACCCGGTGTTCACGGGTCATCTCTGGGGCAATCTCTTTCGGATGGCAAGCGTGAAACAGCGCCTGAGTACAGCGTTCCACCCCCAGACGGACGGCCAATCTGAGGTGGTCAGCAAGGTGATTGTTATGTATTTGCGCTGTGTTACAGGTGATCGTCCTCATGCTTGGGTGGACTGGCTAGCTTGGGCGGAGTACTGCTACAACACCTCCTACCACTCCGCCCTGCGCGCCACACCTTTTGAGGTGGTCTACGACCGCCCTTCACCACCCATCCTGCCGTTTGAGCCCGGGATGGCCCGGACGGAGGTGGTTGGCGACCTTCTCCACAGCAGGGATGAGATCCTTACCGAGGTGCGTCAGCGTCTTCTCCAGGCCCAGCAGCTGTCCAAGAAGTACTACGGCGGCCACCACCGCGAGGCGGAGTTTGTGGTGGGCGACTAGGTGTGGCTGCGGCTCCTTCACCGCTCCACGCAGTCACTGGACCCGTGCGCTAAGCGCAACCTGGGTCCTCGCTACGCCGGACCGTTTTCCGTGTTGGAACGCATCGGCAAGGTCGCGTACCGCCTTCAGCTTCCGCCCGGTGCCCGCATCCACGACGTCTTCCATGTGGGCTTGCTGAAGCCTTTCCGAGGTGATCTGCCGGCGGCCGCGCCGACGCCTCCTCCAACCTCCGATGGACGTCTCCTTCTGGGTCCAGCGAAGGTGTTGAAGGCCCAGCAGCGCCGAGGAGTTTGGCGCTTGTTGATCCAGTGGCAAGGCCTTCCGGAGGAGGACGCCACTTGGGAGCAGCTCGAGGAGTTTCGTCAACATTTTCCAGACTTCCAGTTCGAGGACGAGCTGTTTGCACAGGCGGGGAGAGATGTTATGACCGGCGTCACTTATAGCCGGAAGAGGCCCAATGGCGCGTCTAGTTAGGGGCTTGGCCCAACTTATCTTTATTTTTATTAGCTCATTGAGGATTATATAAACACTTGTAAGGCCATGTTTTGGAATTAAGCAACAAGTCATAACTATTGCCGCCCCTGCGCCCCCCTCCTCTCGCCCGCGCGACCACGGTGCCGTCTCGCCGCCGCTCGCGCCCAGCCCCTTGCCATCCTCCCTTCCATCCCTACAACCTAAGGGCTAGGCCTGGTAGGACATATTTTCTCTAAAATTGTTTACTTAGCGTAGCTCTTGCCCATCTGGTCACATCCTATGCTTTTGGCTGCATCTTGAATCTTTTCTCCAAGCCCTGTTTCCTCATCCTTCCTCAGCAGCTCTCTGTTCTCTTCCACTTGCCTTCTCTTTTATTTACTGACATTTACCCCTCTTCACTGGATGTGCTCTTTCACTGGCCTTCCTGTTCCATCCAGCAGCCTTGCTTTCGGTTCACCTTCTCGTAGGTACTACTCCCCCAGTACCTTCTCGTAGTGTCGGGTTCTTCTCCCTCTAGCCCCTGCAATGACTGATAAACTAGGGCCTTTCGCCATTCCCTATTTATGCATATGCTTGTGCCCTTCTCAGATATGAGAACACTATTATGATAAGTAGTAGCAAATGAACTACTTGCACTTCACTGTGCTCTGGGGATATATTTTTGTTTTACTTCTACTGATGCTGAAGGTGTGCCACTACACTGCAAATTTCCTACTGTTATTCTCTGTTTCAAGTGTTGGTTTTGTCTAATAAATAATAATGCTGAGATGATTTGCCTTTGGAGCTTTTGACACAATTCCACAATGGTGAAGCTAATGTTTACTGTTTAGAGTCATACAAATTTATGAGAATAACTCCAATGGCTTTTCCTGGATGAATGGTGCAAAATTATTTGACTGATGATATTGCTTGCCCCGCAGGTTACATTCTGGTGACTGAAATGAAGAACTGAGCTGTTGTCTGTAGGCTCTTCTATTCTGTATGTTTCAGGCGGAGATTGGCTATCTGTAGCGTGCGCCACTTGGCTGTGAAGTGCACTTGTAAGAATTAATTGCTTAATTTGACAACTTTCGTCTGTTATCTAGTTTCCGTGTGCATCAGTCAACTGGCGTGAAGGTCGAAGGCACATTGACGTGCTGCTTTCGGAGCAAGTATGTTTACCAAGCTCGCGACCCTGCTTGCATTTGGTGTGTGCGCTAGTGTGCATGCATTTGGTTATCTCGCTTCTTGTATTTTGCTCGCGTTCCATGACGCCCCATTGTCCGTGCGGGTGGAGTTTCCATCTGGTTCCGAGATGAGCTATTTTCAAACACATTCTGGGTAATGAATGTTGAATCGGTCAGTATTTGTACCTGGGAAATGGGAAGCAGTTCCTGTTTGTTGAACTGTGCCTGCACAAATAGCTGTTTCACTGCTAGTTTGGATGCTGGGAAGGCTTCTTAATCTGTTTTTCTTGGGGGGGTTTGTCTTTTATATAACGGCCTAAAGCATCATAGCTCAATTTCAAATTTGAAGTTGCTTTCTGATCGGGGCATGCATGGGTAAATCAAAGCCAGAGCAAATATTAGCATGGATGTGTAACCTTTTACATATCGTTGGGGTGATGATGCAAGCTGAAGTACATTTTATAACTACCATGGAAATCCAGGCCTACTTTGTTAAGAATATCAGCTCTTCATATTTGAGTGGCAATATATAGTATTATTAGCTCCGGCTTTACCTGCACAAGGTGTGAGACCAGTTGCCTCTGCCCTAGCACTGCCAGCGTCAAACTCAAATTGTAGTTGGCAAGTGTAACCGAGAGAAAAACATATAATTACAGCAAAGATGAGATAATCGGCAGCGTGGCTGCTCTACGGATCATACTCACACGGACACGGGCGACACCAGTAAACATGCATTCTCCGGACCGGGGAGGTGCCGCACCACCACGTACGTACGTCCCCACTTCGTTCCTGCAACTGCGACTCGGGGGCCACCGCACTGGTCCTCAGCTTCTCATGTGAACGAATCCGTTGGCAACTCCGCGCGCTTCGTCTGAGAGTGCTCTGCCCCCGGAGCACCGTCGCAGTTCTCACCGGCAGGCCAAGGATGGCGATGCTGTGGTGGCAGTCTCTAATCGCCTGCCGGAGGTGGCTGGCACGTTCTCCGCCCTCTGCTTCTCACCAGCGGACTTCAGCTTCGTGTTCGACACTCCGAAGCGTTTTCAAAAACTTCCTGTCGAACCGGCTCCTATTTCAAACCGTGTTGTCGAATACGAAAAATAAGATCCATGGACACTAACACACAGGACATGATTTTATAAAAGAAGCCCATCTAGGATGAGGCATCAGAAAAATTCAACCCCAACGGCAGTGGCGGTGCCAGCATCAAAAGTATGTGTTGTCATTTTAAATCTGTGATGTCAAATACATTTGTTTTCATCAATTTTATACAAAAAAATACATGGTTTCTATTTTTGTAGAAAGGATTTGTCAAAAACCAGTGTCGTCAACTGACCACACTCCTCTCAACATGGCTTCGCCACTGCCCAACGGGGTTCAAACCTTGATCGCAGGATGAGCCACTGCCCACCCTTGCCACTAGGCTACAGCCTAGTCATCTGTCTCCGAGGTAATGAAAAGCAACCAACCGCCATCTTCTCAGATCTTTTTTTGCTTTTGCTAGATGTTAGGCGCCTATTGTTTTTTGTCTTGTCAGTCGACTTTCATGTTGATCCTTCTTCATATTCCCGTCATTTTTCTCATTTTTTCTCTTTCTTATCCCACTATATATAGGATCCGATCGTGGAACCCATTGCTGGTGCGTGCCTGTGAGAGGATCATCTACCACTCCATATCCTCCTCGCGTGTGTCAGTCACTCTACTACTCTCTCTTCCTCTCTCTGCTTGGTCCTGTGTCTTGCTCTAGGGTTCTTCGATTCCTCTCCTTTTCATGCAGGGATTGTGCTAGGATCTGTTCTCTCTTGGTGATTGCGCTAGGGGTCTAACTTGTTGGTGTTGGATTTGTCGTAGGTTATCTTGTCCACTTGCCAATCAAGATATTGAAGAGTCTAGTTTAGGTTATCATTGAAGTTCAATCTTTTGAGGTGTTAGATTTTGTCCCTTTATCCGTTGATCCATTCGGTTATCCAGCTCCACCGGCACTATGCTTGCGGTGGCCGGCGGTGGTCTTTGCTTCCCTCAACACAACTTTGGGATTGACGGTCAGAGGAAACCCACCTATCATGTAGTCGTTAGCCTAAACCGCCGGGGTGGCCCTTCTCGTTATAATATCATGTGCTAGAGAGACAGGACTAAACTGTACCTGTACGTGGGTGTGGTGGGCCACATCCCATTGACTTTCTTTCTCTTGGTTGTTAGCCAAGACCAAATTCCAACAATGGTGACCAAGAAGGTAACCACGGAGAAGTATATATGACTCACAGGTAGAGTTCGCAAGACATGACATCTCTATCTAATAATAATATAAAGCACGATGGATTTCCGTCACCTCTATTTGCAAAAAAGTCCCTGCAGTTTGTTGAAATCAACCCGCAGTCCATCTATAAGTCATAATGAACCGTTTTTTAACTTTCTCAGAAAACCCCCTGAAGTTTTAGGTAATCAACCCGCAGTCCATATTTAAGTCATACGAATCATTTTTTTTGTGTTTTAACAGAAAACCCCCTAACCTTTCGGTTAATCAATCCACAGTTTATCTAAAACAAAATTATTCATATCTTTTAAACCGTAACTCGGATTTTAACATATTACATATGAAATTTGATTAAAAAATGTGTAGAATCTAAATATGCTGTTACTTTTAGCTGCTAAATATTTCTAAACTATTAATTTGGGTGCAAACTTAATCTATAGTGCACGATCTGTTTTTCTTTCGCATCGGCGGCGATACAAATTGCAAATAAACACACATTAAAACCAGATTAAGTGGGAAAAAAACATTGATAACCACGCATGCACAACTCTGAAAAACCTCGCGGGAATAAACAACACTTTTCTCATCTTATTCTGAGCGATTGTGTGCGTGCGAGCGCGCGCGCGTGTGTGTGTGAGAGAGACGCCTTAGGACTGACCACATTCAAATGTGTTTTCGTTGTGTGAGCATTGAGACCACCGTCGGAAACACGAATGTGATGCCATTTTAAAATAAAGAACGTCTACCTATCAGGGTCTCGAGTCGTGGTTATTGGGTTAAGAGCGTGTGTTTTTTCTGTCCCGTTGCAACGCACGGGCTCTTTTGCTAGTTATACCAAAAATAGTCAAACACAATGACCTATCTTATTCCTCAACAACAACAATAACTAGGTCCCCGCAAAAAAAACAATAACTAGGTCAACTGATAATGGTATGCTAAAAATGTCAGTGATGATATGTGAGAGCGGCGTTTCGGTGCCCGGGTGCATCTGCACCTGGTCGAAAAAAATTCGTAAAAATTCAAAAAATAAAATTGGATGGTAGATTGATGCATGAGGTACGCTCCAATTTCCCAAACATTTGGACTTATGTGCAGCTCTCAGCAAAAAAGACAAATCAGAGCAGAACAGTATATGAACAGTGCACATTTTTACAGACCTCCGATTTGTCTTTTTTGCTGAGAGCTGCACAGAAGTCCAAATGTTTTGCAAATTGGAGCGTACCTCACGCATCAAATTGTCTACCACCCAAATTGTTTTTGGATTTTTTTTGAATTTTTCTAGTATTTATTTTGAGTTTTTTCGTGAGCGCAGGTGCAGATGAGCTCGGGCTTAGATTCGAATTTTCCGTGATGATATTACCTACTGATAATCCCCTCCCGAACAAAAGAGGTACAGGTGATAATCATTTGTGTTCGGCAACATCGTCATCCGAAGACTAAAACAACCAGAGCTCTGCTCAGTTTTACTTAATCACAGCGTCTGTCAACTCATAATTCCTTTCTTTTTGTCCCTACCACTAACCTAACCATCTGTGTCTGCGCTCTCACTGCAAAGGTAGCCGGTGTTAATCCGCTTACATATGTTACAAAACATGTTTTGCTTAATCACGTCACCCTAACAAAAGTTTGCTAGTCACAATAACTAGATTATTCATCTTTTGCCGGGATTAAGTGAGACCTTTTTCCTTCTTCACAAATGTTGGGACTCAGAGCATCTCTAGCAGACCCCGCATAAGTGCGTAATTTTTTTGTGTTTTACAGTTTTGGGTGAAAAAAATGTCCAGAACAAAAACCGTAAAAGTGGTTCAACCAATAAAATTTTTAAGGGCCACCGCAAATGCACACCCGAAACCCTTATCTTTGGAGGTTGGAAGGCCGAATCTAGGAGGCCCTGTATACCGGTCAAAACTCGTCGGAGCAAATACGCCGCCACGGAGTTTGCCGAAATCCGCCCTAAACTCGCCGGAATTCATCACCGCACACCGAAAAAGGCCGCTAGGCGCCGCAATCGATCGTTGTCGGTTCGAATTGGACGAGCTCGACATAGCCGTGGCCTCCCATGATCTCAGTCTGGCCGCCGGAATCCTCCCGGCGCGGCAGGCAAAGGGGCACGACTCGGCTGGCAATAGAGTAAGGCGCGGACGGCGGAGACGGCGGGGCGTGGCCGGCAAGGCTGGGCGCGGACGACGGAGGCTATGGGGCGTGGCCGGCACAGTGATGGGGCGCGGCCGACAGGGGCAGGGCGCGGCCGACGGGCGACGCGGCATGGCCTGCGGGCGATGGGGCGCGGCCGACGGGGTTGGACGCGACCGGCGTGGCCTGCTTGGCCGGCCGGGGGAAAGGGCGGCAGCGGCCGGACTGGAGGAAGGAGATCTTTATTCCAGTTTTACAGTTTTGCTTTACAGTATCTGTTCGGCCGCAGCTAAAAGAAACCCTTAAAATGCACTTTTTCCAACCCGTATCCAAGTTTTGTAGTTTGCGATTTTAAGGGGTCTGCTAGAGATGCTCTCGTCAACTCACAGAATACACGGCCATCAAGCATGTACTACTATTCGATGATGGCGAGACCAACACAAGGTTGAACTCCGAATTCTCATCCCAAAGCCAAGCTTCAATCCACCACCTTCAACAAAGGACACAACGCAAGCGTGCGTCAATATAGCCTGATCATAGATCTTCTGTTTTCACCGGAGTGCATAAAGTCGTCGTTGCAGCCGTATATACCATCATCCCTTATCCGGTTACCTACCCCTCCATAACCGGATACCTCTGGAGTTGACACTAGAAGACAGATGTCCCATATCGCATGCCTCCTGCCACTGTCGCACCACCTTCAATCCAGCAGCAACGGGCTATACATGAGACCTCCCACTAGTAGAAAAGGGGGCAAAGGTCCAGGCCGAGCCAGCCCATTAGTCCCGGTTCAGTCTATAACCGGGACCCATGGGAGCATTGGACCCGGTTCGTGAGCCCAGGGGGCCGGCCGGGCCACGTGGGCCATTGGTCCCGGTTCGTCTGGACCTTTGGTCCCGATTGGTGGGCCGAACCGGGACCAATGGGCCTGGCTCCTGGCCCACCATCATTGGTCCCGGTTGGTGGCTTGAATCGGGACCAAAGGCTCCCCTTTAGTCTCGGTTCATGCCACGACCCGGGATCAATAAGGTGCCTATACACTAGTAGAAAACAGGCCTATTGTCCCGGTTCGTAAGGGCCTTTAGTCCCGGTTCCTGAACCGGGACTAAAGAGTCGTTACTAATACCCTCACCCTTTAGTCCCGGTTCAAACCAGAACCGGGACGGATGGGCCTCCACGTGGCCTGTGCGCCGAGCCCAGGCAGGAGGGCCTTTGGTCCCGGTTGGTAGCACCAACCGGGACCAATAGGCATCCACGCGTCAGCATTTCTGTGGCTGGGGTTTTTGTTTTTTTTAAAGGGGGGGAGGGGTTTGGGGGTTTTGGGGGGTTAATTTAGGTATTTCATATATTGTGTTAGCTAGATAGCTAATTAATAGAGAGAAGTGTCCTCTCTTATGTCCGTGCTTGGTCGACGTTACGTACTAAACATACGTATAGAGAAGACTAGGCATATGCTAGCTAGCTAAGCAAACGAACGAAACAGAAGATCGTCATGAACATATATGCATACAGAGAGAAGTGATATCGACCACCTCTCCTTCTCCGAGAGATTGGTCGAACAACAAGTTCTCGTATATCTATCGTCCGACACTACGGGCTACATATATACAATAATTATCTTTTACAAATATAATCTCTTAAATTATGGACGCATGGTCCACATAGTATTCTCCGTCTTCAGCGATCACGTGGTCAAGAAAGAATGCCGCCAATTCCTCTTGAATTGCTCGCATGCGATCTGGTCCTAGGAGTTCATTCCGTTGCCGAAATATCTAATTTGAAGAAGGGGGTCAATACACACACACACACACACACACACACACATATATATATATATATATATATATGAAGTGCGTAAGAAATAATATTCACAATTTTTGTTTATTACCATCATTTGTGTTGAGTTTCATTCATATATATATATATATATAATAAACAAAAATTGTGAATATTATTTCTTACGCACTTCATATTGTTTCTCAGAGTACCCGCCCCGCTCACAGGTCGTGTGGCGGATGGACTCGCAGACGTAGTATCCACAGAAATCATTCCCTTGTTCCTGCCACAACCACTTTACAAGAAATAGAGGTCAATCAAACAGATAAGTAAGAATGCCAAATGGTATTGATGAAACTAGCGCTTGAATCAATAGCTAGGAGACGCGTGGAACATGGTACTATAGTACTTACTTTCGGGTATCTAAATTCCAGCTCCTTCGGGAGTCCCGGGGAATTTGTGCTGAATTTTCTCCAAACACTGCCAGACAAAAGAAAACAATTACTTGATATCTAGAAATGAACAAATTTGTTGATATGGTGGATAATGATCGATTTAACTTACTTCTTGAGGATTTCAGTCATGTCCGCATACTCCTGGGGATCTTTTCGTCTCGAGTCCAAGACAGTTACTACTCCCTTCTCAAGCCTAATCTCCAGGAGAATATAGTGGAAACTGCGCACGCATGCATAACTCACCAATTACATTACTATAACCTGGACTAATATATAAGGGAAATCGAATATGCACAAGACAACACTCACTTGAAGTTGTAAGGAAAGAGTATTATATTTTTGTGTTCATTTATTTTGAATGATCGTAGCAAGTTGGCCTCGGTTTCTGTGGCGTGATCTTTAACCTGAACTGCATCTATGAGATTTGTGTT
Source organism: Aegilops umbellulata (assembly GCA_032464435.1). Taxonomy (NCBI): domain Eukaryota; kingdom Viridiplantae; phylum Streptophyta; class Magnoliopsida; order Poales; family Poaceae; genus Aegilops; species Aegilops umbellulata. Next base: position 354,399,929 of record CP136059.1, on the reverse strand, counting down.
AATGAACCCAATATCACCGATTTGTCTTTTCTTCAATTCGGCGATCTTCAATCTGCATAATATAGTGAGGATAATTATAAATACATGCAATGAAAGAGCTGAGCTGTGTAGAGAGACTTAATGACAGAAGTAGTAGTACTTACAGACAGTAGCAGGTGATCGTTGCTTTATCGAGGGCCAATTGATTGAAAAACTTATAGAACTCCTCAAATGGAACATGCAACAGTTCAATTCCAACGAGGTCATGCTCCGGTTTAACTCTCATATACAAAGTATTCCTCCCCCCAGACTCTCTGCAGGTTTTCATGTACCAATCATGCAATCTTCGCATCATCGTTGTTAGAGATCTTTCATCTTTGACGAGAGGCTTCCCGTACTCATATCTGTGTATCTGCACATCCAGGAAATCATTATCTACATCGTCGGGCAGGTAATTGTCAAGATTGGTATAACCGGGCGCCATCCTCGGATCGACGCTAGGCACCTTGAGCGGGGGGCACGATTGCTTTGCTTGTTCGCCGAGCTAGGCAATTTGTTTCCCAGCTACTCGTCATTCTTTCAGCCTTTGATCACTGACTGTACTTCCCGACCGCGACGCTTTGGACCATGTCTTTGCAATAATGCGCTCATAGTTGCCATTCGGCGGAGACTTGGGTGGTTTTGCCAGGGCAGCCAGAGTGCGCTTCACTTTCACCGAATCTACCTTCTCCTTCGGAGGTGGATGTCTCTGTGCTTTCAACCCTTGAAACCACTCATCCTTCTCGGTTCGCGCGATCCTCACGTTCTCCTCCGGGCTCATCTCGTATGGTAACTTCTCTGGAGACTTCAGAGAAGGACCGAATTTGTATTTTCTCCCGCGTCTGGCTGTACTGCTAGACGCCGGCAGAGCAGACGGAGCGGCGGTCTTCTTGACTTGCTTAAGAGGCGGAGGAGAAGGACTACGACGCGCCGGAGCAGCTGCCGGAGTGGCGGCGGGTCTCTTCCGCCCTTGCTGACGAGGCGGAGAAGGAGTAGGTTGGCTGCTCGGGCGTGCCGGCGCAGGCGGAGAAGGAGGCGGAGTGCCGCCACGCGCCGGAGAAGGAGCCGGCCGAGGGCCCTGATCGTCACTCGCCGGAGGAGGAGGCGGTGGAGGAGGCGGAGTGCCGTGACTCGCCGGAGGAGGAGGAGGAGGCGGAGGCGTCCAGTTTGGAAGGTTGATGAGCTCCTTCCGCCATAGGCATGGAGTCTTCAGAGCAGAACCCAGCCGAGTCTCCCCTTCTCCGGTAGGGTGGTGAAGCGGGAGGTCCTCAAATCCCTCCGTTATTTCATCCACCATCACCTTAGCATATCCTTCTGGAATCGGCCGGCAGTGAAAAGTTGCGTCGGGTTCATTAGGATAAACAGAGCCAACAGTCACCTTGACCTTCATATTCATCCACTGCGTCATAAGGTGGCAATTTTGAGCCTCCGTGATAGCATCCACGGGATAGCTGGCAGGAGCCGTCAAGACAAGCTCTGGCTGAAGCAGCTCGGTGGAAGCCACGCTGCTTCTGCGCTGAGATGGCGGGGTAGCTTTAGGGGAAGCTTCGGCAGTTCGTTTCTCCCGGTCTGCTTCTCGTTCCTCTATCCCGAGTACCCTTTCTTTAAGCGCCTGCAGTTCGGACTGCTGCACTTTCTTCCTCCTCTCCTGGCTTTTGTAACCGCCTGCGTCCGGAAACCCAGCCTTCCACGGAATGGAGCCTGGCGTGCCTTGTGTCCGTCCAGGGTGCTCAGGATTCCCGAGGGCCTTTGTGAGCTCGTCGTTCTCTTTGTCTGGAAGGAACGTCCCTTCCTGCGCTGCCTTGATATAGTACCGAAGCTTCTTCAAGGGAATGTCAAGTTGCTCGTCCGTCCAAATGCACTTCCCTGTTATAGGGTCCAAGGTTCCGCCAGCCCCGAAGAACCAAGTCCGGCAATGGTCTAGCCAGCTCATTGTCTCTGGTTCGATCCCTTTTTCAACCAGATCATTCTCAGCCTTGGCCCGCTTAGGCCGGGCTACCAGGTAGCCACCTGACCCCATGCGATGGTGAAGCTTCTTCTTCGCAGCATTTTTCTTGTTTGTCTCCGACATGTTCTTACTCTTTTCCGATGTCTTGTGGGCCACAAATGCAGGCCAGTCATCTCTGATCTTCTCATATATGCCCTTGAATTCTGGTGTCTCTTTTTTCTCGACAAACCTATTCAGGTCTTTCTTCCACCTCCTTAATAGGTCTGCCATCCTCTTAAGAGCAAAAGACTTGATTAATTGCTCTTTAACTGGCTTCTCCGGATCATCCTCTGGCGGTAGGGTGAAATTTGACTTCAGCTCAGTCCAAAGATCATTTTTCTGCAGATCATTGACATAAGACACCTCAGGGTCTTCGTTCTTAGGCTTATACCATTGCTGGATGCTGATCGGGATCTTGTCCCTAACCAGAACCCCGCACTGAGCAACAAATGCCTTCTTTGTTCGGATGGGTTCAATAGGTTGGCCGTCAGGCGCGATTGCTATGATCTCAAACCTTTCATCCGAGCTCAACTTTCTCTTCGGGCCTCGTCTCTTTACCTCAGTTGTGCTCGCTCCGGAAGGCTAGAAAAAAGAACAAAGACTTTATTAATATGTGTACATACCAAAACAATGAATGCATCAATTAGCTAGTCAGCACAGGCTTAACTAATATATATACCTGGCCGGACTCGGCTCGGTCGCCGGACTCGTTTCGGTCACCGGACCCGTCCTCACGTTCTTCTTCTTGCACCGGCATTAGGTCACCAGAGCCAGTTTCTTCACCCTCTCCTTCCAGAGTACCATCGGTGTCGTTGAGATACAACGAGACGGCATCACTTCCTTCTGCGATTATGTCCCTCAACAACGCTTCTCTTGCTTTGTCTCGGGCGATAGTGTCCATAGTTTCTACAAATATTTACAACATGGCAATTATTATTCAAACATGACAAATGGATATATTAGTGGCAAACGTAGAACTAGCTAGCTAATCATAGTAAGGAATCATATATATTAATTAGTGGCCTCGACGCTGCTTCTCTAGGGTTTGGGGTGGCCTCGACAACGCTTCAAGGGTTTTGGGTGGCCTCGAGAGAGTTTGTCGGGTAGGGGCGCGGCGGGAGGGGGTAGGAGACCGATATCTTTTTTTCTAGGGTTTGCGTGTCCTCGAGAGTTTTTGATGGAGCGAGAGGGTCGGGGGGTGCTCCCGCGGTATAAGTTGTTATCACAGTCGAGAGGGGGTATATATATCGACTGCCCCTCATGTCGAAGTTATCCGAGGGTTATATCGACCCCCCCTCGTGTTGAAGTTATTGGGAGAGGGAAATAGAGAGGAGAAGAAGAAAGGAATAGAGGAGAAGATCGAAGAAAAAAAGAAGAAAAAAAAGAGGAGAAGAAGAAAGGAATAGAGGAGAAGAAGAAAAAATAGATTTTTTCTATTTTTTCTTCTTCTCCTCTATTCCTTTCTTCTTCTCCTCTTCCTTTTCTTCCTCTCCTCTTCTTCTCCTTTTCCCTCTTCTTATTTTCCTTTTTCCTCTCCTAAATATATAAAACTTTTCTAAAAATGAAACTAACCTAAAATGTACTAAATCAGAGAACATATATAGATAATCCTTTTCTAAATATTCAAATCTAACTTTTGCATATATGAACATATATACACATAGAACATAAAAACATATATACATTTTTATAAAAAAGCAAAATACAAAATACAAACATATATATGAAAAAAAAATCTGAAAAGAAGCAATATACACAATACATATACTGACATATATACATAATATACACACAAAGAAGCAATATACACAAGCATATATAATATATAAAAAACAGGGGAGGGGCGCCGGCCGGACCAACAGGTAGGGCGCGCGACGGCGACGGGCGGCGCGGGGCGACGGCGACGGGCGGGGCAGGGGCGACGACGACGGGCGGGGCAGGGCGACGGCGACAGGCGGGCCGGGGCGGTGGCAGGAGTCCGGCGACGAGGACGGCGGGCTCGGGGCGGCACACAGTGACGGGGACGGCGGACTCGATCGGGACGGCGCACGGCCGGTGACAGGGACGAGGAGGGGTTGGCTCGGGGAGGCACGCAGCGACGGGGACGACGAGGACGGCGGGCTCGGGGATGCCGGCGATGAGGACGGCGCGGGCTCGGGGAGGCGATGACGTTGGCGGCGGCGGCGTAGACGGCGAGGTGGAGCAGCCTCACGGCGTCGTCGGCGGGGGAAGGGGGGAACTGGCGATGCAAACTGAAAAATTTCACAAGTGTTTTGTTATATAGTCTAAGCTTTAGTCCCGGTTCGTGAAACCAACCGGGACTAATGCCCCCTTTAGTCCCGGTTGGTGCCACCAACCGGGACCAAAGGTCCCTTTTCAGCAGCCCAAAGGGCGGGAAGCGGTGGCCTTTGGTCCCGGTTGGTGGCACCAACCAGGACTAAAGAGGGGGCATTGGTCCCGGTTGGTGCTACGAACCAGGACCAATGCCCCCTTTGGTCCCGGTTCGTCCCTCCAACCGGGACCAAAGGCCTGTGCTGCCCCGAACCCAAATATTTAGTCCCACCTCGCTAGTTGAGAGGGAGGTGCACCTGTTTATAAGGTGCGGTGCGCCATCCCTCTCGAGCTCCTCTCTAAAGCAGGCTTTCGGGCCTAACACTGCAATCTGTGCCTGTGGGCCTACTGGGCCTCCCTCGGGCCTGAATCCTGGCCCATGGTAGGGTTTCTAGTCGTATTCAGGCCGTGGGGGCCCAGTAGGTGGCATTTTTTTTGTTTTTTTTTGTTTCCACTTAGAACTAAATACTTATAGTTTTGTAGTGATTTCTTTTTTATTTTAGGTCACAAAAAATATAAACTTTCTGTTACTGCCATTAGTTTTAAAATTTGAATAGTTTAACTTTGAATTTTTTAAAATTGTGTGAATCACTAGTTTATGAATAACTTTACTATAAAAAATTCCCGCTATTTAATATTACTGTGTTTTATCATTATTCGTCTTGCTTTATTTTTTAATTCTTTTAGCTTTTAAACTTTTTAGTTTTAGAAAAATTATAAATTTTTAAACTTTCTTGCTTTATAGTTTTAGAAAAATTATAAACTTTCTGTTAGTGCCATTAGTTTTAAAATTTGAAAACACTTTTTTAGTTTTTTTGTTTTCTTTGTTGCTTTATTTTGTTTTTGCTATATTTTTTTAATTCCTTTTGCTTTTAGGTCAGCAAAATTATGAACTTTCTGTTAGTGCCATTAGTTTTCAAATTTGAATAGTTAAAATTTGAATTCTTTGAAATTTGTGTGAATCACAAGTTTGTGATTAACTTTAATAAAAAAATTAACATAGATGCACCTACTCGTCTGTTTTCAAATGAACTCTAAAATGCTTGGCATAACATACTCGTCTGTTACAAATTTGGCATGGTATCATCATAATAGTTGCGGGAGAAAGTCTTCACTTTTTCTTCGCTTGTGTCATTTGCTTATTGCGCCGTAACCATGGATAATCTTCATCGTTTATCATGATGCTTGGGTCAGCCTTGACATTGAAGGGAGGAATTTCATGAAACCTTTCATAATCTTTAGACATGTCTGTCTTGCCCTCCACTCCCAGGATGTCCCTTTTTCCTGAAAGAACTATGTGGCGCTTTGGCTCATCGTATGATGTATTCGTTTCCTTATCTTTTCTTTTTCTCGATCTGGTAGACATGTCCTTCACATAGATAACCTGTGCCACATCATTGGCTAGGACGAACGGTTCCTCAGTGTACCCAAGATTTTTCAGATCGACTGTTGTCATTCCGTACTGTGGGTCTACATGTACCCCGCCTCCTGACAGATTGACCCATTTGCACTTAAACAAAGGGACCTTAAAATCTTGTCCATAGTCAAGTTCCCATATGTCCACTATGTAACCATAATATGTGTCCTTTCCCTTCTCGGTTGTCGCATCAAAGCGGACACCGCTGTTTTGGTTGGTGCTCTTCTAATCTTGGTCAATCGTGTAAAATGTATTCCCATTTATCTCATATCCTTTCCAAATCAATACAGTCAAAGATGGTCCCCTGGACAATAAGTACAACTCATCACAAACAGTGTTGTCACCTCTGATACGTGCTTCCAACCAACTGCTGAAAGTCCTGATGTGTTCACATGTAATCCAGTCGTCGCACTGCTCCGGGTGTTTGGAGCGCAGACTGTTCTTGTGTTCATCGACATACGGGGTCACCAAGGTAGAGTTCTGTAGAACTGTGTAGTGTGCTTGAGACCAAGAATGCCCGTCCTTGCATATTATTGAGTCCGCTCCTAGCGTGCCTTTTCCAGTCAGTCTCCCCTCATACCGCGATTTAGGGAGACCTATCTTCTTAAGGCCAGGAATGAAGTCAACACAAAACCCGATGACATCCTCTGTTTGATGGCCCATGGAGATGCTTCCTTCTGGCCTTGCGCGATTACGGACATATTTCTTTAGGACTCCCATGAACCTCTCAAAGGGGAACATATTGTGTAGAAATACGGGCCCCAGAATGACAATCTCGTCGTCTAGATGAACTAGGACATGCATCATGATATTGAAGAAGGATGGTGGGAACACCAGCTCGAAACTGACAAGACATTGCGCCACATCACTCCTTAGCCTTGGTACGATTTCTGGATCGATCACCTTCTGAGAGATTGCATTGAGGAATGCACATAGCTTCACAATGGCTAATCGGACGTTTTCCGGTAGCAGCCCCCTCAATGCAACCGGAAGCAGTTGCGTCATAATCACGTGGCAGTCATGAGACTTTAGGTTCTGGAACTTTTTCTCTGGGATATTTATTATTCCCTTTATATTCGACGAGAAGCCAGTCGGGACCTTCATACTGAGCATGCATTCAAAGAAGATTTCTTTCTCTTCTTTCGTAAGAGCGTAGCTGGCAGGACCTTCATACTGCTTCGGAGGCATGCCGTCTTTTTCGTGCAAACGTTGCAGGTCCTCCCGTGCCTCGGGTGTATCTTTTGTCTTTCCATACACGCCCAAGAAGCCTAGCAGGTTCACGCAAAGGTTCTTCGTCACATGCATCACGTCGATTGAAGAGCGGACCTCTAGGTCTTTCCAGTAGGGTAGGTCCCAAAATATAGATTTCTTCTTCCACATGGGTGCGTGTCCCTCAGCGTCATTCGGAACAGCTAGTGCGCCGGGACCCTTTCCAAAGATTACGTGTAAATCATTGACCATAGCAAGTACGTGATCACCGGTACGCATGGCGGGCTTCCTCCGGTGATCTGCCTCGCCTTTAAAATGCTTGCCTTTCTTTCGACATTGATGGTTGGTCGGAAGAAATCGACGATGGCCCAGGTACACATTCTTCCTACATTTGTCCAGGTATATACTTTTAGTGTCATCTAAACAGTGTGTGCATGCGTGGTATCCTTTGTTTGTCTGTCCTGAAAGGTTACTGAGAGCGGGCCAATCGTTGATGGTCACGAACAGCAACGCCTTTAGGTTAAATTCCTCTTTATTGTGCTCATCCCACGTACGTACACCATTTCCATTCCACAGCTGTAAAAGTTCTTCAACTAATGGCCTTAGGTACACATCAATGTCGTTGCCGGGTTGCTTAGGGCCTTGGATGAGAACTGGCATCATAATGAACTTCCACTTCATGCACATCCAAGGAGGAAGGTTATACATACACAGAGTGACTGGCCAGGTGCTGTGATTGCTGCTCTGCTCCCCGAAAGGATTAATGCCATCCGCGCTTAAAGCAAACCATACGTTCCTTGGGTCCTTTGCAAACTCATCCCAGTACTTTCTCATGATTTTTCTCCACTGCGACCCGTCAGCGGGTGCTCTCAACTTCCCGTCTTTCTTACGGTCCTCACTGTGCCATCGCATCGACTTGGCATGCTCTCCGTTTCTGAACAGACGTTTCAACCGTGGTATTATAGGAGCATACCACATCACCTTCGCAGGAACCCTCTTCCTGCGGGGATCGCCGTGAACATCACCAGGGTCATCTCGTCTGATCTTATACCGCAATGCACCGCATACCGGGCATGCGTTCAGATCCTTGTATGCACCGCGGTATAGGATGCAGTCATTAGGGCATGCATGTATCTTCTCCACCTCCAATCCTAGAGGGCATACGACCTTCTTTGCTGCGTATGTACTATCGGGCAATTCGTTATCCTTTGGAAGCTTCTTCTTCAATATTTTCAGTAGTTTCTCAAATCCTTTGTCAGGCACAGCATTCTCTGCCTTCCACTTCAGCAATTCCAGTACGGTACCGAGCTTTGTGTTGCCATCTTTGCAACTGGGGTACAACCCTTTTTTGTGATCCTCTAACATGCGATCGAACTTCAGCTTCTCCTTTTGACTTCCGCATTGCGTCCTTGCATCGACAATTACCCGGCGGAGATCATCATCATCGGGCACATCGCCTGGTTCCTCTTCATCTTCAGCAGCTTCACCCGTTGCAGCATCATTGGGCACATCGTCTGGTTCCTCTTGATCTTCACCAGCTCCCCCCGTTGCAGCATCACGGTATTCAGGGGGAACGTACTTGTCATCGTACTCTTCTTCTTCGTCGTCTTCCATCATAACCCCTATTTCTTCGTGCCTCGTCCAAACATTATAGTGTGGCATGAAACCCTTGTAAAGCAGGTGGGTGTGAAGGATTTTCTGGTCAGAGTAAGACTTCATATTCCCACAATCAGGGCATGGACAACACATAAAACCATTCTGCTTGTTTGCCTCAGCCGCATCGAGAAAACTCATGCACACCCTTAATGTACTCGGAGGTGTGTCTGTCACCGTACATCCATTGCCGGTTCATCTACGTGCATTATATATAATTAAGTGTCCAAATTAATAGAAGTTCATCATCACATTAAAACCAAAGTACATACATAGTTCTCATCTAACAACATATAGCTCTCCAGAGCATCTAATTAATTAAACCATACATTAATTAAAACAAAGGCGATCATAATCGCAACCAAGGTAACAATTGATCCAACGGCATAATGATACCAAGCCTCGGTATGAATGGCATATTTTCTAATCTTTCTAATCTTCAAGCGCATTGCATCCATCTTGATCTTGTGATCATCGACGACATCCGCAACATGCAACTCCAATATCATCTTCTCCTCCTCAATTTTTTTTTTATTTTTTCCTTCAAGAAATTGTTTTCTTCTTCAACTAAATTTAACCTCTCGACAATAGGGTCGGTTGGAATTTCCGGTTCACATACATCCTAGATAAATAAAATCTATGTCATGTTGGTCCGCATAATTATCATAAACAATAAATGAACCAATAGTTATAAAGATTAATATATATACCACATCCGAATCATAGACAGGATGAGGGCCGACGGGAGCGGATACCAAAACCATCGCACTATATAAGATGCAATAATAAAAGTAAGAAAATGATACAAGTATCTATCTAAACATACAAGTAAGAATATTTTTCCTTTCAGAAAGAAGATAAGAGCAAGAGGCTCACCACGGTGGTGTCGGTGATGAGATCGGTGCGGGTGATCGACGGCGGTGAAGACAGGGGTACCCCAGCTCACCTCCTATGCACACAAGGTGTTCGATGGAATGCCCGAGCCACACTACTTAAGCTTTCTCCTCTCCAAGCTCTACCTCCAAGCTCCATTTTCCTCAATATTTGTCTAGGTTTAGCGGTCCGTCATGCCCCGTCCCCGTCTTCACCGCCGTCGATCACCCATGCCGAGCTCATCGCCGGCACCACCGTGGTGAGCCTCTTGTTCTTATCTTTTTTCTGAAAGGAAAAATATTCTTACTTGTATGTTTACATAGATACTTGTATTATTTTCTTACTTTTATTATTGCATCTTATATAGTGGGATGGTTTTGGTATCCGCCCCCGTCGGCCCTCGTCCTGTCTATGATTCGGATGTGGTATATATTATCTTTATAACTATTGGTTCATTTATTGTTTATGAAAATTATGCCGACCAACGTGACATAGATTTTATTTATCTAGGAGGTATGTGAACCGGAAATTCGAACTATGTGCCCCCTGAATATGGTGATGCTGCAATGGGGGGAGCTGGTGAAGATCAAGAGGAACCAGACGATGTGCCCAATGATGCTGCAACGGGTGAAGCTGCTGAAGATCAAGAGGAACCAGACGATGTGCTCGATGATGATGATCTCCGTCGGGTCATTATCTATGCAAGGACGCAATGCAAAAGTCAAAAGGAGAAGCTGAAGTTCGATCGCATGTTAGAGGATCACAAAAAAGGGTTGTACCCCAATTGCGAAGATGGCAACACAAAGCTCGGTACCGTACTGGAATTGCTGAAGTGGAAGGCAGAGAATGCTGTGCCTGACAAAGGATTTGAGAAGCTACTGAAAATATTGAAGAAGAAGCTTCCAAAGGATAACGAATTGCCCGACAATACATACGCAGTAAAGAAGGTCATATGCCCTCTAGGATTGGAGGTGGAGAAGATACATGCATGCCCTAATGACTACATCCTCTACCACGGTGCATACAAGGATCTGAACGCATGCCCGGTATGTGGTGCATTGCGGTATAAGATCAGACGAGGTGACCCTGAAGATGTTCACGGTGAGCCTCCCAGGAAGAGGGTTCCTGCGAAGGTGATGTGGTATGCTCCTATAATACCACGGTTGAAACATCTGTTCAGAAACGGAGAGCATGCCAAGTTGATGCGATGGCACAGTGAGGACCATAAGAAAGACGTGAAGTTGAGAGTACCCGTTGACGGGTCGCAGTGGAGAAAAATCGAGAGAAAGTACTGGGATGAGTTTGCAAAGGACCCAAGGAACGTTTGGTTTGCTTTAAGCACGGATGGCATTAATCCTTTTGGGGAGCAGAGCAGCAATCACAGCACCTGGCCCCTGACTCTATGTATGTATAACCTTCCTCCTTGGATGTGCATGAAGCGGAAGTTCATTATGATGCCAGTTCTCATCCAAGGCCCTAAGCAACCCGGCAACGACATTGATGTGTACCTGAGGCCATTAGTTGAAGAACTTCTACAGCTGTGGAATGGAAACGGTGTACGTACATCGGATGAGCACAGACAGGAGGAATTGAACCTAAAGGCGTTGCTGTTCCTGACCATCAACGATTGGCCCGCTCTTAGTAACCTTTCAGGACAAACAAACAAAGGATACCACGCATGCACGCACTGTTTAGATGACAGTGAAAGTATATACCTGGACAAATGCAGGAAGAATGTGTACCTGGACCATCGTCGATTTCTTCCGACCAACCATCAATGTCAAAAGAAAGGCAAGCATTTCAAAGGCGAGGCAGATCATCGGAAGAAGCCCGCCATGCGTACCGGTGATCACATACTTGCTATGGTCAATGATTTACACGTAATCTTTGGAAAGGGTCCCGGCGCACTAGCTGTTCCGAATGACACTGAGGGACACACACCCATGTGGAAGAAGAAATCTATATTTTGGGACCTACCCTACTGGAAATACCTAGAGGTCCGCTCTTCAATCGACATGATGCACGTGACGAAGAACCTTTGCGTGAACCTGCTAGGCTTCTTGGGCATGTATGGAAAGACAAAAGATACACCTGAGGCACGGGAGGACCTGCAACGTTTGCACGAAAAAGACGGCATGCCTCCGAAGCAGTATGAAGGTCCTGCCAGCTACGCTCTTACGAAAGAAGAGATTTTTTTTTCTTTGAATGCCTGCTCAGTATGAAGGTCCCGACTAGCTTCTCGTCGAATATAAAGGGAATAATAAATATCCCAGAGAAAAAGTTCCAGAACCTAAAGTCTCATGACTATCATGTGATTATGACGCAACTGCTTCCGGTTGCATTGAGGGGGCTTCTACCGGAAAAAGTCCGATTAGCCATTGTGAAGCTATGTGCATACCTCAATGCAATCTCTCAGAAAGTGATCGATCCAGAAATCATACCAAGGCTAAGGAGTGATGTGATGCAATGTCTTGTCAGTTTCTAGCTGGTGTTCCCACCATCCTTCTTCAATATCATGACGCACGTCCTAGTTCATCTAGTCGACGAGATTGTCATTCTGGGGCCCGTATTTCTACACAATATGTTCCCCTTTGAGAGATTCATGGGAGTCCTAAAGAAATATGACCATAACCGCGCTAGGCCAGAAGGAAGCATCTCCATGGGCCATCAAACAGAGGATGTCATCGGGTTTTGTGTTGACTCCATTCCTGGCCTTAAGAAGATAGTGTTGGAAATATGCCCTAGAGGCAATAATAAATTAGTTATTATTATATTTCCTTGTTCATGATAATCGTTTATTATCCATGCTATAATTGTATTGATAGGAAACTTAGATACATGTGTGGATACATAGACAACACCATGTCCCTAGTAAGCCTCTAGTTGACTAGCTCGTTGATCAATAGATGGTTACGGTTTCCTGACCATGGACATTGGATGTCGTTGATAACGGGATCACATCATGAGGAGAATGATGTGATGGACAAGACCCAATCCTAAGCCTAGCACAAACATCGTGTAGTTCATATGCTAAAGCTTTTCTAATGTCAAGTATCATTTCCTTAGACCATGAGATTGTGCAACTCCCGGATACCGTAGGAATGCTTTGGGTGTACCAAACGTCACAACGTAACTGGGTGGCTATAAAGGTACACTACGGGTATCTCCGAAAGTGTCTGTTGGGTTGGCACGAATCGAGACTGGGATTTGTCACTCCGTGTAACGGAGAGGTATCTCTGGGCCTACTCGGTAGGACATCATCATATGCGCAATGTGACCAAGGAGTTGATCACGAGATGATGTGTTACGGAACGAGTAAAGAGACTTGCCGGTAACGAGATTGAACAAGGTATCAAGATACCGATGATCGAATCTCGGGCAAGTGCAATACCGCTAGACAAAGGGAATTGAATACGGGATTGATTGAATCCATCTCATCGTGGTTCATCTGATGAGATCATCGTGGAACATGTGGGAGCCAACATGGGTATCCAGATCCCGCTGTTGGTTATTGGCCGGAGAGTTGTCTCGGTCATGTCTGCATGGTTCCCGAACCCGTAGGGTCTACACACTTAAGGTTCGGTGACGCTAGAGTTGTTATGGGAAATAGTATGTGGTTACCGAAGGTTGTTCAGAGTCCTGGATGAGATCCTGGACATGATGAGCAGCTCCGGAATGGTCCGGAGGTGAAGATCGATATATTGGACGAAGGGTATTGGAGTCCGGAATTGTTCTGGGGGTACCAGGTGATGACCAGCGTGTCCGAAAGGGGTTTCGGAGGCCCCGACAAGCGTTGGGGGCCTTATGGGCCAAGGGGAGAGGGCACATAAGCCCACTAAGGGGCTGAGCGCGCCTCCCAACCCCATCTCACATAACCAGATGATGACTAGTCCGTCTCACGTGATGATCGGACACGGCCTAGTCGATTTGGATCATGTATCACTTAGATGACTAGAGGGATGTCTATTTGAGTGGGAGTTCATGAAATAACCAGATGAACTCAATTATCATGAACATAGTCAAAAGGAATTTGCAAATGATGTCGTAGCTCACACTTTAGTTCTACTGTTTTAGGTATGTTCCTAGAGAAAATTTAGTTGAAAGTCGATAGTAGCAATTATGCGGACTGGATCCGTAAACAGAGGATTGTCCTCATTGCTGCGCAGAAGGATTATGTCCTTAATGCACCGCTCAGTGAGCTGACCCTCGAATGTCGGTTGTGGATGTTGCGAACATCTGACATACACGTTTTGATGACTACATGATAGTTCAGTGCGTAATGCTAAATGGTTTAGAATTGAGGCACCAAAGACGTTTTTGAAACATCGCAGAACATATGAGATGTTCCAAGGACTGAAATTGGGATTTCAGGCTAGTGCCCACGTCAAGAGGTATAAGACCTTTGACAAGTTTCTTAAGCCTGCAAACTAAGGAGAAAAGCTCAACCGTTGAGCATGTGCTCAGATTGTATGAGTACAACAATCGCTTGAATTGAGTGGGAGTTAATCTTCCAGATGAGATAGTGATGGTTCTCCAAAGTCACTGTCACAAGCTACTGGAGCTTCGTGATGAACTATAACATATCAGGGATACATATGATCCTTGAGCTATTCGCGACACCGCGAAAGTAGAAATCAAAAGGGAGCATCAATTGTTGATGGTTAGTAAAACCACTAGTTTCAAGAAGGGCATGGGCAAGAAAGGGATACTTCATGAAACAACAAATCAGTTGCTGCTCTAGTGAAGAAACCCAAAGTTGAACCCAAGCCCGAGACTAAGTGCTTCTGTAATAAGGGGAACGGTCACTGAAGCAGAACCACCCTAGATACTTGGTAGATGAGAAGGCTGACAAGGTTGACAGAAGTATGTATTGGACATATATTAAATGTGTACTTTACTAGTACTCCTAGTAGCAGCAGGGTATTAGATACCGGTTCGGTTGCTAAGTGTTAGTAACTCGAAATAAAAGGCTACGGAATAAACGGAGACTAGCTAAAGGTGAGATGACGATATATGTTGGAAGTGTTTCCAAGGTTGATGTAATCAAATATCATAGGTTCCCTCTACCTTCGAGATTGGTATTAAAACCGAAATAATTGTTATTTGGTGTTTGCGTTGGGCATAGACATGATTGGATTATGTTTATCGCAATACGGTTATTCATTTAAGGAGAATAATGGTTACTCTATTTATTTGAATAATACCATCCCGATCGTAGTGATACACGTGTTCATGCCAAAGGATATAAGATAGTAATGATAGTACCACATACTTGTGGCACTGCAATTTGAGTCATATTGGTATAAAACGCATGAAGAAGCTCCATGTTGATGGATCTTTGGACTCACTCGTTTTTGAAAAGATTGAGACATGCGAACCATGCTTATTGGTAGATATGCATGAAGAAACTCCATACAGATGGATCGTTTGGACTCACTTGATTTTGAATCACTTGAGACATGCAAATCATACCACATGGACAAGATGACTGAAAGACATCGTTTTCAGTAAGATGGAACAAGAAAGCAACTTGTTGGAAGTAATACATTTTGATGTGTGCAGTCCAATGAGCGCTGAGGCACGCAGTGGATATCGTTATGTTCTTACTTCACAGATGATTTGAGTAGATGATGTATATTTACTTGATGAAACACAAGTCTGAATTATTGAAAGGTTCAAGCAATTTCAGAGTGAAGTTGAAGATCATCGTGACAAGAGGATAAAATGTCTGTGATATGATCATAGAGATTTATATCTGAGTTACGAGTTTGGCACACAATTAAGATATTGTGGAAATTGTTTCACGACTAATACCGCCGGGAACACCATAGCGAGATGGTGTGTACGAACATCATAACTGCACCCTATTGGATGTGGTGCATACCATGATGTCTCTTATCGAATTACCACTATCGTTTATGGGTTAAGCATTAGAGACAACCACATTCACTTTAAATAGGGAACCACACAAATCCGTTGAGACGACACCGTATGAACTATGGTTTAGAGAAACCTAAGCTGTTGTTTCTTAAAAGTTTGGGACTACGACGCTTATGTGAAAAAGTTTCAGGCTGATAAGCTCGAACCCAAAGCGGATAAATGCATCTTCATAGGACACCCAAAAACAGTTGGGTATACCTCCAGTCTCAGATCCGAAAGCAATAGGAATTGTTTCTTGAATCGGGTCCTTTCTCGAGGAAAAGTTTCTCTCGAAAGAATTGAGTGGGAGGATGGTGGAGACTTGATGAGGTTGTTGAACCGTCACTTCAACTAGTGTGTAGAAGGGCACAGGAAGTTGTTCCTGTGGCACCTACACCAATTGAAGTAGAAGCTTATGATAGTGATCATGAAACTTCGGATCAAGTCACTACCAAACCTCGTAGGACGACAAGGATGCGTGCTATTTCAAAGTGGCACGTAATCCTGTCTTGGAAGTCATGTTGCTAGACAACAATGAACCTACGAGCTATGGAGAAGCGATGGTGGGCCCGGATTCCAAGAATGGCACGAGGCCATAAAATCTGAGAGAGAATCCATATATGAAAACAAAGTGTAGACTTTGGAAGAACTACTTGATGGTCGTAAGGCTATTAGGTACATATGGTTTTTAAAAGGAAGACGGACAATGATGGTAAGTATCACCATTAGGAAAGCTTGATTTGTCGTTAAAGATGTTTTCTGACAAGTTCAAGGAGTTCACTACGATGAGACTTTCTCACTCGTAGCGATGCTAATAAGTCTGTTGGAATTATGTTAGCAGTTACTGCATCATTTATGAAATCTTGCAGATAGGATGTCAAAACGTTGTTTCCTCGACGATTTTCTTGAGGAAAGGTTGTATGTGATACAACCAGAAAGTTTTGTCAATCCTGAAAGATGCTAACAGGTATGCAAAGCTCCAAAAATCCTTTTAAGGACTGGAGTAAGCATCTCGGAATTGGAATGTACGCTTTAATGAGATGATCAAAGATTTGAGGTTTATACAAAGTTTATGAGAAACTTGTATTTCCAAAGAAGTGAGTGGGAGCACTATAGAATTTCTGATGAGTATATGTTGTTGACATATTGTTGATCGGAAATGATGTAGAATTTCTGGAAAGCATATAAGGTTGTTTGAAAAGTGTTTTTCAATGGAAAACCTGGATTAAGCTACTTGAACATTGAGCATCAAGATCTATAAGGATAGATCAAAATCGCTTAATAGTACTTTCAAACGAACACATACCATGACAAGATTTTGAAGGAGTTCAAAAATAGATCGGCAAAGAAGGAGTTCTTGGCTGTGTTATAAGGTATGAGCATTGAGTAAGACTCAAGACCTGACCACGGCAGAATAGAGAGAAAGGACGAAGGTCGTCCCCTGTGCTTCAGACATAGGCTCTAAAGTATGCTATGTTGTGTACCGCACCTGAAGTGTGCCAAGCCATGAGTCAGTCAAGGGGTACAAGTGTGATCTAGGAATGGATCACAGGACAACGGCCAAGGTTATCCTTAGTAACTAGTGGATTAAGGAATTTTCTCGATTATCGAGGTGGTAAAAGAATTTGTCGTAAAGGGTTACACCGATGCAATCTTTGACACTAATCTGGATGATTCTGAGTAGTAAACCAGATTCGTATAGTAGAACAGTTATTTGGAATAGCTCCAAATAGAGCGTGGTAGCTGCATCTACAAGATGACATAGAGATTTGTAAAGCACACATGGATCTGAAAGGTTCAAGACCCATTGACTATAACATCTCTCACAAGCATAACATGATCAAACCCAGAACTCTTTGGATGTTAGTCACATGGGGATGTGACCTTGAGTGTTGATCACATAGCAATGTGAACTAGATTATTGACTCTAGTGCAAGTGGGAGACTGTTGGAAATATGCCCTAGAGGCAATAATAAATTAGTTATTATTATATTTCCTTGTTCATGATAATCGTTTATTATCCATGCTATAATGGTATTGATAGGAAACTCAGATACATGTGTGGATACATAGACAACACCATGTCCCTAGTAAGCCTCTAGTTGACTAGCTCGTTGATCAATAGATGGTTACGGTTTCCTGACCATGGACATTAGATGTCGTTGATAACGGGATCACATCATTAGGAGAATGATGTGATGGACAAGACCCAATCCTAAGCCTAGCACAAACATCGTGTAGTTCATATGCTAAAGCTTTTCTAATGTCAAGTATCATTTCCTTAGACCATGAGATTGTGCAACTCCCGGATACCGTAGGAATGCTTTGGGTGTACCAAACGTCATAATGTAACTGGGTGGCTATAAAGGTACACTACAGGTATCTCCGAAAGTGTCTGTTGGGTTGGCACGAATCGAGACTGGGATTTGTCACTCCGTGTAACGGAGAGGTATCTCTGGGCCAACTCGGTAGGACATCATCATATGCGCAATGTGACCAAGGAGTTGATCACGGGATGATGTGTTACGGAACGAGTAAAGAGACTTGCCGGTAACGAGATTGAACAAGGTATCAAGATATCGATGATCGAATCTCGGGCAAGTGCAATACCGCTAGACAAAGGGAATTGAATACGGGATTGATTGAATCCATCTCATCGTGGTTCATCTGATGAGATCATCGTGGAACATGTGGGAGCCAACATGGGTATCCAGATCCCGCTATTGGTTATTGGCCGGAGAGTTGTCTCGGTCATGTCTGCATGGTTCCCGAACCCGTAGGGTCTACACACTTAAGGTTCGGTGACGCTAGAGTTGTTATGGGAAATAGTATGTGGTTACCGAAGGTTGTTCGGAGTCCCGGATGAGATCTCGGACATGACGAGGAGCACCGGAATGGTCCGGAGGTTAAGATCGGTATATTAGACGAAGGGTATTGGAGTCCGGAATTGTTCTGGGGGTACCAGGTGATGACCAGCGTGTCCAAAAGGGGTTTCGGAGGCCCCGGCAAGCGTTGGGGGCCTTATGGGCCAAGGGGAGAGGGCACACCAGCCCACTAAGGGGCTGAGCGCCCCTCCCAACCCCATCTCACGTAACCAGAGAGGTGGGGGCGCCACCCCTAGGGCAGCCGCCCCTCCTGGCTTGGGGGGCAAGTTTCCTAGGGGGTGGGGGCGCCCAAACCCATCTAGGGTTTCCCCTGTGGCCGCCGCCCCTCCCCTAGGGAACCCTAGGGCGCCTCCCCCTCCTCCCTTACCCCTATATATAGTGAGGAAGAGAGAGGGCAGCTGCACCCTTCCCCTGGCGCAGCCCTCTCCCTCCTCCAACACCTCGTCCTCCTCCGTAGTGCTTGGCGAAGCCCTGCCGGGGAACCACGAGCTCCATCACCACCATGTCGTCGTGCTGTCGGAGTTTTTGTTGGGGAACGTAGTAATTTCAAAAAATTTCCTACGCACACGCAAGATCATGGTGATGCATAGCAACAAGAGGGGAGAGTGTTGTCTACGTACCCTCGTAGACCGAAGCGGAAGCGTTGACAGAACGTAGAGGAAGTAGTCGTACGTCCTCCTCGCGATCCGACCGATCCCAGCGCCGTTACTCCGGTGCCTCCGAGTTCTTGACACACGTACAACACGATGACGTTCTCCAGGCTCCGATCCAGCAAAGCTCTCGGGGAAGAGTTTCGTCAGCACGACGGTGTGGTGACGATCTTGATGTGTTACCGACGCAGGGCTTCGCCTAAGCACTGCAATGATATGACCGAGGTGGAATATGGTGGAGGGGGGCACCGCACACGGCTAAGGAACGATCTCAAGGATCAACTTGTGTGTCCTAGGGTGCCCCCTGCCCCCGTATATAAAGGAGCAAGGGGGGAGGCCGGCCGGCCCTTGTGGCGCACGCCAGGAGGAGGAGTCCTCCTCCTAGTAGGAGTAGGACTCCCTCTTTCCTACTCCTACTAGGAGGGGAAAAGGAAGGGGGAGAGGGAGAGGGAAAGGGGGGCGCCGCCCCCCCTCTCCTAGTCCAATTCGGACCAGAGGGGGAGGGGGCGCGCGGCCCACCCTGGCCGCCCATCTCTCTCTCCACTAAGGCCCATGTGGCCCAATAATTCTCCCGGGGGGGGGTCCGGTAACCCTCTGGCACTCCGGTATTATCCGAAACCACTCGGAACCATTCCGATGTCCGAACATAGCCGTCCAATATATCAATCTTTACGTCTCGACCATTCCGAGACTCCTCGTCATGTCCGTGATCACATCCGGGACTCCGAAATCCTTCGGTACATCAAAATGCATAAACTCATAATAACTGTCATCGTAACCTTAAGCGTGCGGACCCTACGGTTCGAGAATAATGTAGACATGACCGAGACACGTCTCCGGTCAATAACCAATAGCGGGACCTGGATGCCCATATTGGCTCCTACATATTCTGCGAAGATCTTTATCGGTCAGACCGCATAACAACATACGTCGTTCCCTTTGTCATTGGTATGTTACTTGCCCGAGATTCGATCGTCGGTATCCAATACCTAGTTCAATCTCGTTACCGGCAAGTCTCTTTACTCGTTCCGTAATACATCATCCCGCAACCAACTCATTGGTTGCAATGCTTGCAAGGCTTATGTGATGTGCATTACCGAGAAGGCCCTGAGATACCTCTCCGACATTCGGAGTGACAAATCCTAATCTCGAAATACGCCAACCCAATAAATACTTTCGGAGACACCTGTAGAGCACCTTTATAATCACCCAGTTACGTTGTGACGTTTGGTAGCACACAAAGTGTTCCTACGGTAAACGGGAGTTGCATAATCTCATAGTCAAAGGAACATGTATAAGTCATGAACAAAAGCAATAGCAACATACTAAACGATCGGGTGCTAAGCTATTGGAATGGGTCATGTCAATCAGATCATTCAACTAATGATGTGACCTTGTTAATCAAATGACAACTCCTTTGTCTATGGTTAGGAAACTTAACCATCTTTGATTAACAAGCTAGTCA
Source organism: Aegilops umbellulata (assembly GCA_032464435.1). Classification (NCBI taxonomy): domain Eukaryota; kingdom Viridiplantae; phylum Streptophyta; class Magnoliopsida; order Poales; family Poaceae; genus Aegilops; species Aegilops umbellulata. Next base: position 354,379,522 of record CP136059.1, on the reverse strand, counting down.
AGTAGAGGCATACTAGTGACACTCTGTTTGTCTATATATCCACACATGTATTATGTTTCCGGTTAATACAATTCTAGCATGAATAATAAACATTTATCACGATATGTAAGGAAATAAATAATAACTTTATTATTGCCTCTAGGGCATATTTCCTTCAGTCTCCCACTTGCACTAGAGTCAATAATCTAGATTACACAGTAATGATTCTAACACCCATGGAGTCTTGGTGCTGATCATGTTTTGCCCGTGGAAGAGGCTTAGTCAACGGGTCTGCTACATTCAGATCCGTATGTATCTTGCAAATCTCTATGTCTCCCACCTGGACCAAGTCCCGGATGGAATTGAAGCGTCTCTTGATGTGCTTTGTTCTCTTGTGAAATCTGGATTCCTTCGCCAAGGCAATTGCTCCAGTATTGTCACAAAAGATTTTCATTGGACCCGATGCACTAGGTATGACACCTAGATCGGATATGAACTCCTTCATCCAGACTCCTTCATTTGCTGCTTCCGAAGCAGCTATGTACTCCGCATGTAGATCCCGCCACGACGCTTTGTTTAGAACTGCACCAACTGACAGCTCCACCGTTTAATGTAAATACGTATCCAGTTTGCGATTTCGAATCGTCCGGATCAGTGTCAAAGCTTGCATCAACGTAACCCTTTACGATGAGCTCTTTGTCACCTCCATACACGAGAAACATTTCCTTAGTCCTTTTCAGGTACTTCAGGATATTCTTGACCGTTGTCCAGTGATCCACTCCTGGATTACTTTGGTACCTCCCTGCTAAACTTATAGCAAGGCACACATCAGGTCTGGTACACAACATTGCATACATGATAGAGCCTATGGCTGAAGCATAGGGAACATCTTTCATCTTCTCTCTATCTTCTGCAGTGGTCGGGCATTGAGTCTGACTCAACTTCACACCTTGCAATACAGGCAAGAACCCTTTCTTCGCTTGATCCATTTTGAACTTATTCAAAATCTTGTCAAGGTATGTGCTTTGTGAAAGTCCAATTAAGCGTCTTGATCTATCTCTATAGATCTTAATGCCCAATATGTAAGCAGCTTCACCCAGGTCTTTCATTGAAAAACTCTTATTCAAATATCCCTTTATGCTATCCAGAAATTCTATATCATTTCCAATCAGTAATATGTCATCTACATATAATATCAGAAATGCTACAGAGCTCCCACTCACTTTCTTGTAAATACAGGCTTCTCCAAAAGTCTCTATAAACCCAAATGCTTTGATCACACTATCAAAACGTTTATTCCAACTCCGAGATGCTTGCACCAGTCCATAAATGGATCGCTGGAGCTTGCATACTTTGTTAGCTCCCTTTGGATCGATAAAACCTTCTGGTTGCATCATATACAACTCTTCTTCCAGAAACCCATTCAGGAATGCAGTCTTTACATCCATTTGCCAAATTTCATAATCATAAAATGCGGCAATTGCTAACATGATTCGGACAGACTTAAGCATCGCTACGGGTGAGAAGGTCTCATCATAGTCAATCCCTTGAACCTGTCGAAACCCCTTTGCGACAAGTCGAGCTTTGTAGACAGTAACATTACCGTCGACGTCAGTCTTCTTCTTAAAGATCCACTTGTTCTCTATTGCTTGCCGACCCTCGGGCAAGTCAACCAAAGTCCAAACTTTGTTTTCATACATTGATCCCATCTCAGATTTCATGGCTTCCAGCCATTTTGCGGAATCTGGGCTCACCATCGCTTCTTCATAGTTCATAGGTTCGTCATGATCTAGTAGCATGATTTCCAGAATGGGATTGCCGTACCACTCTGGTGCGGATCTTACTCTGGTTGATCTACGAGGTTCTGTAGTAACTTGATCTGAAGTTTCATGATCAATATCATTATCTTCCTCACTAATTAGTGTAGGTGCTACAGAAACAGATTTCTGTGATGTACTACTTTCCAATAAGGGAGCAGGTACAGTTACCTCATCAAGTTCTACTTTCCTCCCACTCACTTCTTTCGAGAGAAACTCCTTTTCTAGAAAGACTCCGAATTTAGCAACAAAAGTCTTGCCTTCGGATCTGTGATAGAAGGTGTATCCAACAGTTTCTTTTGGATATCCTATGAAGACACATTTTTCCGATTTGGGTTCGAGCTTATCAGGTTGAAGCTTTTTCACATAAGCATCGCAGCCCCAAACTTTAAGAAATGACAACTTTGGTTTCTTGTTAAACCATAGTTCATCAGGCGTCATCTTAATGGATTTTGACGGTGTCCTATTTAACGTGAATGCGGCCGTCTATAGAGCATAACCCAAAAACGATAGCGGTAAATCTGTAAGAGACATCATAGATCGCACCATATCTAGTAAAGTACGATTACGACGTTCGGACACACCATTACGTTGTGGTGTTCCGGGTGGCGTGAGTTGTGAAACTATTCCGCATTGTTTCAAATGTAAACCAAACTCGTAACTCAAATATTCTCCTCCACGATCAGATCGTAGAAACTTTATTTTCTTGTTACGATGATTTTCAACTTCACTCTGAAATTCTTTGCACTTTTCAAATGTTTCAGACTTGTGTTTCATTAAGTAGACATAACCATATCTGCTTAAATCATCTGTGAAGGTGAGAAAATAACGATATCCGCCACAAGCCTCAATGTTCATTGGACCACATACATCTGTATGTATGATCTCCAATAAATCTGTTGCTCTTTCCATTGTACCGGAGAACGGTGTTTTGGTCATCTTGCCCATGAGGCACGATTCACAAGTGCCAAGTGATTTATAATCAAGTAGCTCCAAAAGTCCATCAGTATGGAGTTTCTTCATGCGCTTTATACCGATATGACCTAAACGGCAGTGCCACAAATAAGTTGCACTATCATTATCAACTCTGCATCTTTTGGCTTCAATACTATGAATATGTGTATCACTACTATCGAGATTCATCAAAAATAGACCACTCTTCAAGGGTGCATGACCATAAAAGATATTACTCATATAAATAGAACAACCATTATTCTCTGATTTAAATGAATAACCGTCTCGCATCAAACAAGATCCAGATATAATGTTCATGCTCAACGCTGGCACCAAATAACAATTATTCAGGTCTAATACTAATCCCGAAGGTAGATGTAGAGGTAGCGTGCCGACCGCGATCACATCAACTCTGGAACCATTTCCCACGCGCATCGTCACCTCGTCCTTAACCAATCTTCGCTTAATCCGTAGTCCCTGTTTCGAGTTGCAAATATTAGCAACAGAACCAGTATCAAATACCCAGGTGCTACTGCGAGCATTAGTAAGGTACACATCAATAACATGTATATCACATATACCTTTGTTCACCTTGCCATTCTTCTTATCCGCCAAATACTTGGGGCAGTTCCGCTTCCAGTGACCAGTCTGCTTGCAGTAGAAGCACTCAGTTTCAGGTTTAGGTCCAGACTTGGGTTTCTTCTCTTGAGCAGCAACTTGTTTGCTGTTCTTCTTGAAGTTCCCCTTCTTCTTCCCTTTGCCCTTCTTCTTGAAACTAGTGGTCTTATTGACCATCAACACTTGATGCTCCTTCTTGATTTCTACCTTCGCAGCCTTTAGCATTGCGAAGAGCTCGGGCATAGTCTTATCTATCCCTTGCATATTATAGTTCATCACGAAGCCTTTGTAGCTTGGTGGCAGTGATTGAAGAATTCTGTCAATGACACAATCATCCGGAAGATTAACTCCCAGTTGACTCAAGTGATTGTAATACCCAGACATTCTGAGTATGTGCTCACTGACAGACCCATTCTCTTCCATCTTGCAGCTATAGAACTTATTGGAGACCTCATATCTCTCAATCCGGGCATTCTGTTGGAATATCAACTTCAACTCCTGGAACATCTCATATGCTCCATGGTTCTCAAACCGTCGCTGAAGTCCCGGTTCTAAGCCGTAAAGCATGGCACACTGAACTATCGAGTAGTCATCAGCTTTGCTCTGCCAGACGTTCATAACATCTGGTGTTGCTCCAGCAGCAGGCCTGGCACCTAGCGGTGCATCCAGGACGTAATTCTTCTGTGCAGCAATGAGGATAATCCTCAAGTTACGGACCCAGTCCGTGTAATTGCTACCATCATCTTTCAACTTTGCTTTCTCAAGGAACGCATTAAAATTCAACGGAACAACAACACGAGCCATCTATCTACAATCAACATAAACAAGCAAGATATTATCAGGGACTAAGTTCATGATAAATTCAAGTTCAATTAATCATATTACTTAAGAACTCCCACCTAGATAGACATCTCTCTAATCCTCTAAGTGATCACGTGATCCAAATCAACTAAACCATGTCCGATCATCACGTGAGATGGAGTAGTTTCAATGGTGAACATCACTATGTTGATCATATCTACTATATGATTCACGCTCGACCTTTCGGTCTCCGTGTTCCGAGGCCATATCTGTTATATGCTAGGCTCGTCAAGTTAAACCTGAGTATTCCGCGTGTGCAACTGTTTTGCACCCGTTGTATTTGAACGTAGAGCCTATCACACCCGATCATCACGTGGTGTCTCAGCATGTAGAACTTTCGCAACGGTGCATACTCAGGGAGAACACTATTACTATGATAATTTCGTGAGAGATCATCTTATAATGCTACCGTCAATCAAAGCAAGATAAGATGCATAAAAAGATAAACATCACATGCAATCAATATAAGTGATATGATATGGCCATCATCATCTTGTGCTTGTGATCTCCATCTCCGCGGCACCGTCATGATCACCATCGTCACAGGTGCGACACCTTGATCTCCATCGTAGCATCGTTGTCGTCTTGCCAATCTTATGCTTCTACGACTATCGCTACCGCTTAGTGATAAAGTAAAGCATTACAGGGCGATTGCATTGCATACAATAAAGCGACAACCATACGGCTCCTGCCGGTTGCCGATAACTCGGTTACAAAACATGATCATCTCATACAATAAAATATAGCATCATGTCTTGACCATATCACATCACAACATGCCTTGCAAAAACAAGTTAGACGTCCTCTACTTTGTTTGTTGCATATTTTACGTGGCTGCTACGGGCTTTAAGCAAGAACCAATCTCACCTATGCATCAAAACCACAACGATAGTTTGTCAAATAGACTCCGTTTTAACCTTCTCAAGGACCGGGCGTAGCCATACTCGGTTCAACTAAAGTTGGAGAAACTGACACCCGCCAGCCACCTGTGTGCAAAGCACGGCGGTAGAACCAGTCTCGCGTAAGCGTACGCGTAATGTCGGTCCGGGCCGCTTCATCCAACAATACCGCCGAACCAAAGTATGACATGCTGGTAGGCAGTATGACTTGTATCGTCCACAACTCACTTGTGTTCTACTCGTGCAAAACATCAAACCATAAAAACCTAGGCTCGGATGCCACTGTTGGGGAACGTAGTAATTTCAAAAAAATTCCTACGCACACGCAAGATCATGGTGATGCATAGCAACGAGAGGGGAGAGTGTTGTCTACGTACCCTCGTAGACCGAAGCGGAAGCGTTGACACAACGTAGAGGAAGTAGTCGTACGTCCTCCTCGCGATCCGACCGATCCCAGCGCCGTTACTCCGGCGCCTCCGAGTTCTTGACACACGTACAACACGATGACGTTCTCCGGGCTCCGATCCAGCAAAGCTCTCGGGGAAGAGTTTCGCCAGCACGACGGCGTGGTGACGATCTTGATGTGTTACCGACGCAGGGCTTCGCCTAAGCCCTGCAACGATGTGACCGAGGTGGAATATGGTGGAGGGGGGCACCGCACACGGCTAAGGAACGATCTCAAGGATCAACTTGTGTGTCCTAGGGTGCCCCCTGCCCCCGTATATAAAGGAGCAAGGGGGGAGGCCGGCCGGCCCTTGTGGCGCGCGCCAGGAGGAGGAGTCCTCCTCCTAGTAGGAGTAGGACTCCCTCTTTCCTACTCCTACTAGGAGGGGAAAAGGAAGGGGGAGAGGGAGAGGGAAAGGGGGGCGCCGCCCCCCCTCTCCTAGTCCAATTCGGACCAGAGGGGGAGGGGGCGCGCAGCCCACCCTGGCCGCCCCTCTCTCTCTCCACTAAGGCCCATGTGGCCCAATAATTCTCCCGGGGGGGGGGGTCCGGTAACCCTCTGGCACTCCGGTATTATCCGAAACCACTCGGAACCATTCCGATGTCCGAACATAGCCGTCCAATATATCAATCTTTACGTCTCGACCATTTCGAGACTCCTCGTCATGTCCGTGATCACATCCGGGACTCCGAACTCCTTCGGTACATCAAAATGCATAAACTCATAATAACTGTCATCGTAACCTTAAGCGTGCGGACCCTACGGTTCGAGAATAATGTAGACATGACCGAGACACGTCTCCGGTCAATAACCAATAGCGGGACCTGGATGCCCATATTGGCTCCTACATATTCTGCGAAGATCTTTATCGGTCAGACCGCATAACAACATACGTCGTTCCCTTTGTCAGCGGTATGTTACTTGCCCGAGATTCGATCGCCGGTATCCAATACCTAGTTCAATCTCGTTACCGGCAAGTCTCTTTACTCGTTCTGTAATACATCATCCCGCAACCAACTCATTGGTTGCAATGCTTGCAAGGCTTATGTGATGTGCATTACCGAGAAGGCCCTGAGATACCTCTCCGACATTCGGAGTGACAAATCCTAATCTCGAAATACGCCAACCCAATAAATACTTTCGGAGACACCTGTAGAGCACCTTTATAATCACCCAGTTACGTTGTGACGTTTGGTAGCACACAAAGTGTTCCTACGGTAAACGGGAGTTGCATAATCTCATAGTCAAAGGAACATGTATAAGTCATGAACAAAAGCAATAGCAACATACTAAACGATCGGGTGCTAAGCTATTGGAATGGGTCATGTCAATCAGATCATTCAACTAATGATGTGACCTTGTTAATCAAATGACAACTCCTTTGTCTATGGTTAGGAAACTTAACCATCTTTGATTAACAAGCTAGTCAAGTAGAGGCATACTAGTGACACTCTGTTTGTCTATATATCCACACATGTATTATGTTTCCGGTTAATACAATTATAGCATGAATAATAAACATTTATCATGATATGTAAGGAAATAAATAATAACTTTATTATTGCCTCTAGGGCATATTTCCTTCAGTTTTCCCTCAACTTCTCCTCTCCCCTTGCTGGATCAAGAAGGAGGAGATGTCCCCGGGCTGTATGTGTGTTGAACGCGGAGGTGTCGTCCGTTCGGCACTAGGATCATCGGTGATTTGGATCACGACGAGTACGACTCCATCAACCCCGTTCACTTGAACGCTTCCACTTAGCGATCTACAAGGGTATGTAGATGCACTCTCCTTCCCTCGTTGCTAGATTACTCCATAGATTGATCTTGGTGTTGCGTAAAAAAATTTGAATTTCTGCTACGTTCCCCAACAGATAGGTCTCCCTAAATCGCGGTATGAGGGGAGACTGACTGGAAAAGGCACACTTGTTAGGGACTCAATAATATGCAGGGACGTATATTGTTGGTCTCAAGCACACTACACAGTTATACAGAACTCTACCTTGGTGACCTCGTATGTCGATGAACACAAGAACAATCTACGCTCCAAACACCCGGAGCAGTGCGATGACTGGATTACATGTGAACACATCAGGACTTTCAACAGTTGGTAGGAAACACGTCTCAGAGGTGACAACATGTTTGTGATGAGCTGTACTTGTTGTCCAGGGGACCATCTTTGACTATATTGATTTACAAAGGACACGAGATAAATGGGAATACATTTTACACGATTGACCAAGATCAAAAGAGCACCAACCAAAACAGCGGTGTCCGCTTTAATGCAACAACCGACAAGGGAAAGGACACATATTATGGTTACATAGTGGACATATGGGAACTTGACTACGGACATGATTTTGAGGTCCCTTTGTTTAAGTGCAAATGGGCCAATCTGTCAGGAGGCGGGGTACAGGTAGACCCACAATACAGAATGACAACAGTGGATCTGAAAAATCTTGGGTACACTGACGAACCGTTCGTCCTAGCCAATGATGTGGCACAGGTTATCTATGTGAAGGACATGTCTACCAGACCCAGAAAAAGAAAAGATAAGGAAGTGAATACATCATACGATGAGCCAAAGCGCCACATAGTTCTTTTAGGAAAAAGAGACATCTTGGAAGTGGAGGGCAAGACAGACATGTCTGAAGATTATGAAAAGTTCCATGAAATTCCTCCCTTCAAAGTCAAGGCTAACCCAAGCATCCTGATAAATGATGAAGATTATCCATGGTTACGGCGCAATAAGCAAACAACTTCAAGCGAAGAAAAAGTGAAGACTTTCTCCCGCAACTATTATGATGATACCATGCCAACTTTGTAACAGACGAGTATGATACCATTGTCCGTTTTGTACATGCAATGCTATGCCAACTTTTCAGAGTTCATTTGAAATGCTTTAATGTCTTATGGTTTGGCCCTCGTAATACCATTAATCCCGGTTCACTCCTTGTCAACTATGTTCTCACCAAGAATACTTTCAAGAGGGCAGCCACGTGGGCCATTGGTCCCGGTTCATCTGGACCTTTTGGTCCTGGTTCCACGCACGAACCGGGACCAATGCGCCTCGCCCCTGGCCCATGAACATTAGTCCCGGTTTGTGCCACAAACCGGGACTAAAGTGTTGGTCCTCGTTGCGCTCAGAGTTTAGTCCCACCTCGCCAACCGAAGGGCGCTCACACTGGTTTATAAGCCCATCCCTCTCTGCCTTGTTGAGCTCCTCTCAAAGTGAAAATAGATGCCCCTATACAAGGAAGTTGACCTAAATTCATAGTGAATTTCTCTAAAATTCATAGAAATTGATTATGAATTTAGGTCGAATTTTCTCTATAGGTGCATCTATGTTCATTTTTTTAGTAAAGTTAGTCACAAACTTGTGATTCACACAAATTTCAAAGAATTCAAAATTTAACTATTCAAATTTGAAAACTAATGGCACTAACAGAAAGTTTATAATTTTTCTAAAACTAATGACACTAATAGAAAGTTTATAATTTTGCTGACCTAAAAGCAAAAAAATTAAAAAATACAGCAAAAAACAAAAGAAAATAAATAATGCAGAAAACAAAACAAAAAAACTAGAAAAAAATAAAAATAGCAACAATAAGTATTTTGTTGTAAGTAGAAACAAAATAAAATAAATAAAGCAACAAAGAAAAAAACAAAAAAGTGTTTTCAAATTTGAAAACTAATGGCACTAATAGAAAGTTTATAATTTTTTCTAAAACTAAAAGCAAAAGGAATTAAAAAATAAAGCAAAAAACAAAAGAAAATAAATAATGCAGAAAACAAAACAAAAAACTGGAAAAAATAGCAACAATAAGTATTTTGTTGTAAGTAGAAACAAAATAAAATAAATAAAGCAACAAAGAAAAAAAAGTGCCACCTACTGGGCCCCCACGGCCTGAATACGACTAGAAACCCTACCATGGGCCAGGATTCAGGCCCGCAGGAGGCCCAGTAGGCCCACAGGCACACACCGCAGGGTTAGGCCCGAAAGCCTGCATTTGAGAGGAGCTCGAGAGGGAAGTCGCAGCAGCGCTTATAAACCACTCTCGAGCTCTCTCAGCTAGCGAGGTGGGACTAAAGTTTTGGCGCGGGGCAGCACAAGGCCTTTGGTCCCGGTTGGTGCCACCAACCGGGACTGAAGGGGGCTTTGGTCCCGGTTCGTGGCACCAACTGGGACCAATGCCCCCCTTTAGTCCCGGTTGGTGCCACCAACCGGGATCAAAGGCCGCCGCTTCCCGCCCTTTGGGCTGCTGAAAAGAGGCCTTTGGTCCCGGTTGGTGGCACCAACCGGGACTAAAGGGGGCATTGGTCCTGGTTTGTGCCACGAACCGGGACTAAAACTTGGACTATATAACAAACACTTGTGAAAATTTTCAGTTTGCATCGCCAGTTCCCCCCTCCCCCGCCGACGACGCCGTCAGGCTGCTCCACCTCACCGTCTACGCCGCCGCCTCCCCGAGCCCGCGCCGTCCTCATCGCCAGCATCCCCGAGCCCGCCGTCCTCGTCGTCCCCGTCGTTGCGTGCCTCCCCGAGCCCACCCCTCCTTGTCCCTATCGCCGGCCGCGTGCCGTCCCGAGACCGCCGTCCCCGTCATCGCGTGCCGCCCCGGGTCCGCCGTCCTCGTCGCCGGACTCCTGCCAGCGCCGCCCCCCTCGAAGTGAGCCCCCCCTTTCCCATGGTCCCGATCGAGTGCCGCTCTTGCACCCGAGCGCCCCTTGCTCTCTGCCCCTGCTCCATGGTCGCTGCCGGCCCCGACGCATTGAAGAGCAGAAGGAGAGGAGAAGGAGAGGAGAGGAGAAGGACTGGAGCAACAGCAAAATTTTCTGAAATTTCTGATTTTTTTACATATATGAACAGTACATATAGAGGGTGTTTGATCAAATGCTAGATGGCTTTGGGCATTTTTAGGATTTATGATATTTTTTGTGGTGAGGTACTGATGCAAGACAAAGGTGATGGCAAAATTTCAGAAGTTTTGGATTGGTTTATAATAGGTTTTCAGCAAGGAATTTGAATCTGGTTCAAATTTCATTTGAATGAAATTTTAAAAAATTGAACTATGGATCAGAAGGTTTTTGCTGAAATGGAGTGTGGGTACTGTCATGAAGTTGGAGTAATTTTTGTGGTTGTAAAAGAGTTAGGAAAATTTAGAATGTGCTAAATATGTCAAAAATGTTTTTTTGTTCATATACAGAAAGTTTTTATATATGACTATGGATATATGAGCAATGATGATCCATGTATGCATGCATTGATATATATGAGAAACGATGTTTGATAGAATATTTACAAAGTATATATGTATTTTTGTTCATAGCATTTTTTTTTCATTTATATATGTATGTGGCTATAGATGGATATATATATATATATATATATATATATATATATATATATATATATATATATATATATATGAGAAATGACGATCCATGGAAAAGTTTTATATATGCAAAAGTTACATTTTTAGAAAAGTTTTATATATCTAGCTAGGAAAGGAAGAAGAAAGAAAAAGGAGAGGAAAAACGAAAATAAGAAGAGGAAGAAAGGAGAAGAAGAGGAGAGGAAGAAGAGGAGAAATAAATAAGAAGAGGAAAAAAGAAGAAAAAGAAGAGGAGAAGAAGAAAAAATAGAATATTTTCTTCTCCTCTATTCCTTTCTTCTTCTCCTCCTTTTTTCTTCGATCTTCTCCTCTATTCCTTTCTTCTTCTCCTCTTTTTATTTCTTCTTCGTTTTCTTATGTTTTATCGGGTCCATCGTCGTCGATATACCCTTCCCGATAACTTCAACACGAGGGGGGGTTGATATACCCCCTCCCCGATAATATTATTTTCCCATGTACGTATGTCGTGTCGATATAAACTCCCGATAACTTCAACACGTGGGGGGAGGGGTCGATATACCCCCTCCCGATAACTTCAACATGAGGGGGGGGGGTCGATATACCCCCTCCCGATAACTTCAACACGTGGGGGGGTCGATATACCCCCTCCCCGATAACTTCAACACGTGGGGGTGGGTCGGTATACCCCCTCCCCGATAACATTATTTTCCCGTGTATGTATCTCGTCGTTGTCGATATTACCCCCTCCTTGAAGCATTCTCGAGGCCACCCCAAACCCTTGAAGCGTTGTCGAGGCCACCCCAAACCCTAGAGAAGCAACGTCGAGGCCACTAATTAATATGATTCCTTACTGTGATTAGCTAGCTAGTTCTACGTTTGCCACTAATATATCCATCTGTCATGTTTGAATAATAATTGCCATGTTGTAAATATTTGTAGAAACTATGGACGCCGCCCGAGACGAAGCAAAAGAAGCGTTGTTGAGGGACATAATCGCACAAGGAAGTGATGCCGTCTGCTCGTTGTTTCTCAACGACATCGATGGTCTGCAAGGAGAGGGTGAAGAAGCAGCTAGCTATGATTATGATGGCTCCGGTGACCCAATGCCGGTGCAAGAAGGTGACCATGAGGACGGCTCCGGTGACCCAATGCCGGTGCAAGAAGGAGACCGTGATGACGGCTCCGGTGATCGAACCGAGTCCGACCAGGTATATATATTAGTTAAGCCTGTGCTGACTAGCTAATTGATGCACTCATTGTTTTGGTATGTACACATATTAATTAACTCTCGTCTTTCTTATTTTTTCAAGCACTCCGGATCGAGCACAACTTCGGTAAAGAGACGAGGCCCGAAGAAAAAGTTGAGCTCGGATGAAAGGTTTGAGATCATAGAAATCGCGCGCGACGGCCAACCGATTGAACCCATCCGGACAAAGAACACATTTGTTGCTCAGTGCGGGGTTCTGGTTAGGGACAAGATCCCGATCAGCATCCAGCAATGGTTAAAGCCGGCTAAAGAAGACCCTGAGGTGTCTTATGTCAATGATATGCAGAAAAATGATCTTTGGACTGAGCTGAAGTCAAATTTCACCCTACCGCCAGAGGATGATCCGGAGAAGCCAGTTAAAGAGCAATTAATCAAGTCTTTTGCTCTTAAGAAGATGGCAGACCTATTCAGGAGGTGGAAGAAAGACCTGAATAGGTTTGTCGATAAAAAAGCGACACCAGAATTCAAGGGCAAATATGAGAAGATCAGAGATGACTGGCCCGCATTTGTGCCCACAAGACATCGGAAAAGAGTAAGAAGATGTCGGCGACAAACAAGCAAAATGCTGCGAAGAAGAAGCTTCACCATCGCACGGGGTCAGGTGGCTAACTCGTAGCCCGGCCTAAGTGGGCCAAGGCTGAGAATGATCTGCTTGATAAAGGGATCGAACCAGAGACAATGAACTGGCTAGACCGTTGCCGGACTTGGTTCTTCGGGGCTGGCGGAACCTTGGACCCTGTATCAGGGAAGTGCATTTGGACGGACGATCAATTGGAAATACCAGTCAAGAGGCTTCAGCAATATATCGATGCAACGCAGCAAGGGACGTTCGTTCCAGACAGAGAGAACGACGAGCTCACAATGGCCCTCGGGAATTCTGAGCACCCTGGACGGACACGAGGCATGCCAGGCTTCGTTCCATGGAAAGCTGGGTTTCCGGACGCAGGCGGTTACAAATGCCAGGAGAGGAGGAAGAAAGTGCAGCAGACCGAACTGCAGGCGCTGCACGCAAGGGTACAAGCATAGAGGAACGAGAAGCAAATCGCAACAAACGAACTGCCGAAGCTTCCCCCGAAGCTACCCCGCCATCTCAGCGGAGAAGCAGCGTGGCTTCCACCGAGCTGCTTCAGCCGGAGCATGTATTGACGGCTCCTGCCAGCTATCCCGTGGATGCTATCACGGAGTCTCAAAATTGCCACCTTATGACGCAATGGATTAATATGAAGGTCAAGGCGGCTGCTGGCTCTATTTTTCCTACTGAACCCGGCGCAACTTTTCACTGCCGGCCGACTCCAGAAGGATATGCTAGGGTGATGGTGGATGAAATAACGGAGGGATTTGAGGACCTCTAGCTTGACCACCCTACCGGTGAAGGGGAGACTTGGCTGTGTTCTGCTCTGAAGACTCCATGCCTATGGCGGAAGGAGCTCATCAACCTTCCGAACTGGACGCCTCCGCCTCCTCCTCCTCCTCCGGCGAGTCAGGGCACTCAGCCTCCTCCACCGCCTCCTCCTCCGGCGAGTGACGATCAGGGCACTCGGTCGGCTCCTTCTCCAGCGCGTCGCGGCACTCCGCCTCCTTCTACTCCTGCGTCGGTGCGCCCGAGAAGCCAGCCTCCTCCTTCTCCGCCTCGTCAGCAAGGGCAGAAAAGACCCGCCGCCGCTCCGGCTGCTCCGGCGCGTCGTAGTCCTTCTCATCCGCCTCGTAAGAAGACAACCGCTCTGTCTGCTCTGCCAGCGTCTAGCAGTACAACCAGAGGCGGGTGGAAATACAGATTCGGTCCTTCTCTGAAGACTCCAGAGAAGTTACCATACGAGATGACCCCGGAGGAGAACGCAAAGATCGCGCGAACCGAAGTGAAGGACTGGTTTCAAGGGTTGAAAGCACAGAGACATCCACCTCCGGAGGAGAAGGTAGATCCAGTGAAAGCGAAGCGCACTCTGGCTGCCCTGACAAAACCACCCAAGTCTCCGCCGAAAGGCAACTATGAGCGCATTATTGGAAATACATTTGTCGAAGCGGAGCGGTCGGGAAGTACTGTTAGTGATCAAAGGATGAAAGAACGACGAGCTGGGAAACAAATTGTCCAGCTCGGCGAACAAGCGAAGCAATCGTGCCCCCCGCTCAAGGTGCCTGCTAGCGACATTGTCGATCCGAGGATGGTGCCCGGTTATAGCAATCTTGGAGATTACCTTCCCGACGATGTACATTATGATTTCTTGGAGGTACAGATACACAGATACGAGTACGGGAAGCCTCTCGTCAAAGATGAAAGATCTCTAACAACGATGATGCGAAGATTGCATGATTGGTACATGAAAACCTGCAGAGAGTCTGGGGGGAGGAATACTTTGTATCTGAGAGTTAAAAAGGAGCATAACCTCGTTGGAATTGAACTGTTCCATGTTCCATTTGAGGAGTTCTTTCAGTTTTTCAATCAATTGGCCCTCGATAAAGCAACGGTTACCTGCTACTGTCTGTAAGTAGTACTACTTCTGTCTAAGTCTCTCTATATATATAGGTCAGCTCCTTCATTGCATGTATTTATAATTATCCTCACTATATTATGCAGATTGAAGATCGTCGAATTGAAGAAAAAGACAAGTCGGTGATATTGGGTTCATTAACACAAATCTCATAGATGCAACTGAGGTTAAATTTCATGCCGAAAATACCAAGGCCAACTTGCTACGATCGTTGGTAATAAATGAAAACAAAGATATAATACTCTTTCCTTAAAACTTCAAGTGAGTGTTACTGTCTTGTGCATATTCGGTTTCCCTTATATATTAGTCTAGGTTATAGTAATGTAATTGATGAGTTATGCATGCCTGCGCAGGTTCCACTATATTCTCCTAGAGATTAAGCTTGAGCAGGGAGTAGTAACTGTCTTAGACTCAAAACGAAAAGATCCCCAGGAGTATGCGGACATGACTCAAATGCTCGAGAAATAAGTTAAATCGATCATTATCCACCATATCAACAACTTTGTTCATTTCTGACATTAAGTAATTATTTTCTTTGTCTGGCAGGGTTTGGAGAAAATTCATCAAAAAAGCTCTGCCGAAGAAGCTGGAATTTAGACACCCGAAAGTAAGTACTATATATAGTAGCATGTTCCGCGCATCTCCTAGTGATTCAAGCGCTAGTTTCATCAATACCATTTGGCATTCTTGCTTATCAGTTTGATTGACCTCTATTTCTTGTAAAGTGGTTGTGGCAGGAACAAGGGAATGATTTCTGTGGATACTATGTTTGCGAGTCCATCCGCCACACGACCTGTGAGCGGGGCTACTCTGACGAACAATATGAAGTGCGTAAATAACAATATTCACAATTTTATTTTATTACCATCATTTGTGTTGAGTTTCATTCATTCATATATATATATATATGTATTGCCCCCTTCTTCAAATTAGATGTTTCGGATGCGGGATGAACTCCTAGCACCAGATCGCATGCGAGCAATTCAAGAGGATTGGCGGCATTCTTTCTTGACCACGTGATCGCTGAAGACGGAGAATACTATATGGACCATGCGTCCGTATGTTAGGAGATTATATTTGTAAGAGATAATTATAGTATATATGTAGCCGGTAGTGTCGGATAGATATACGAGAACTTGTTGTTCGACCAATCTCTCGGAGAAGGAGAGGTGGTCGATATCACTTCTCTCTGTATGCATATATGTTCATGACGATCTTCTGTTTCCTTCGTTTGCTTACTAGCTAGCTAGCATGTCTAGTCCTCTCTATACGTATGTATAGTACGTAGCGTCGACCAAGCACGGACATAAGAGAGGACACTTCTCTCTATTAATTAGCTAGCTAACACAATATATGAAACACCTATATTAACCCCCCAAAACCCCCAAACCCCCCCTTTAAAAAAACCAGCCACAGAAATGCTGACGCGTGGATGCCTATTGGTCCCGGTTGGTGCCACCAACCGGGACCAAAGGCCCTCCTGCCTGGGCTCGACGCACAGGCCACGTGGAGGCCCATCTGTCCCGGTTCTGGACTGAACCGGGACTAAAGGGCCAGGGCATTAGTCACGACCCTTTAGTCCCGGTTCAGGAATCAGGACAAAAGACCCTTACCAACCGGGACAAATGGGCCGTTTTCTACTAGTGTCCGCCAGAGCCTCCGTGCAGCACATGCCGGTAGCATGCATGACTTGATGCCCCCGCGTGAGACGTCATGTGTAGCATCCGCCAGAGGCTTCACCTGTCGGCGACAGGTGCCCGACGACTCCGAAAGAAACACACGTGTCACCTACCAAACCGTATAAAATCTGACCTGTCGATGGAGAGGATGTCTCATACCGCCATCAGCCTCAGAAGGTCGTCACCACCTCGAGATCCAGACTCCACGTCGCCCGCATGACCATGAAGTCCGTTGCCGTCGAAGATAGGGGCCGCCACGGAGATGGCGTGCGACCTGCCTAAGGAGACAAGCTTGGTATATATTTTTAGCTGAGTGAGATGGTTATACTAAAAACACAATTATATGCATGCAATTTTATTTAATTTGTGCATCTGGTTGGGTAGTATTATTGCAAGACCAATTACGAAATAATTATGTCGCCTAGATTGGTTAATTACCCATGTGGAGCCCCTAGATTGGTTAATTACCCATGTGGACCAAATTGGCCAATCTTAGCATGCCTACTCGTGGTGGCACTGGCCCAGACACGTTTACAATCAGATTGTGCCGGCATGTGGCCCACCTAGGGCCATGCCGGGGCCACGAGGTTTGGGCACGAGTGCCGCCACGACACACGACACTTCCCGTTTAGTTTTTCTGATACAACCCAACAGGCTTAATATAGGTCCAAAACAGCTCAATAGGTTGAATTCTACTTGGGTTGGCGTGTTGAACAGGCCGCCCTGCCGCCTGTGCCAGAGAGGGCAGCATGCGTGCCAGTCCGACACAGATCGTATACTTGCCATAGCGTGCTTGGGCCGTATAACCTTGGCCGGGTCGTGCCGGGCCGGGCTGGGCCAGGTCATTTGCCCAGGTCTTCAAGAGGCTTGATGAAAAAGGACGTATCAAGAAAGGTCCCTTTTTTAGATGGGAGAGAAGAGATATCTGGAAGCCATAAAAGAAGAGATCCAAATGTTTTTTTATGGTAAATTTAGTGACGTGATGATGGTAATTTTAGTTGTCAAGCATGGCAACTTCTTGTGCTTCGGTTTATTTTTATCAAGCATGACAACTTTTCGTGCTTTAGTTTATTTTTGACATAAACTTGCCGTGTGCCACTGAAATTTGATATCCTTGCGTGACTGGAACTGGCATCGAAAAACATCAGGTCCTGGGAGCCACACACCTGACGTGTGACATTTATCACTTGGGAAAAATAAAATCGATAAAAGAAAAAGGCCCTTTATCGCGTGAAAAAGGGGATTTACTTGAGCAGTCACCTGGAAAAGAAAAATGTGAAAAATCCAGCGGGATTTGGTGGCCGTCCGATCTGCGAGGCGATTCGTGCCAACCTAACACTAGGCGGCGGGACTCGGAACAGAGAGAGCAGCAGAGTAGAAAGAAACAGGGGAGGGAGAGGGAGAGAAGCAGAGCAGAGACCGCCAAAATGGTGCAGCCGGGGAAGGCGGGCGGTTCTGCCGGAGGTGGCGCGACCGCGGCCGCGGGAGGCTGCCCTCCACCCCGGCGTCATCGTCCCATCTCAGGCGGAGGTCGTGTGGTGAGTGCTCTGTCTGTACACCGTACCTTAGCTAGGGTTTCGGCCGGCGTGGATGGAGCGGGGTGGCAGATGTCCCCTGTTCCAAGAGAAAAATGCAGCAGCCGCCATTAGCGCGAGGGGAGGAGGGGCAGGCAGCGTCTCCGCCCGGCCGCCATGTGTTCTTCAGGAGCTTCGGTAGCCGAGCAGAGATGCTCGTCTCCTGATTCCTGATTCCAGAGCAGGAGCAGGAGGAGTAAAGCAATTATATGGGAGGAGAGTGGGGGATACTTTCTTTCTCTATTACTAAGCATCCTGTAGCTTGTATTTTCATCTGTAATTAAATCAGTCAAACCATGTCCCGTTGTCAAACAGGGGAACAAACCTCCATCCCAAAAATTCCCATGTGTAATCCCCATTTATTTATTTTAACCAAATGAAGTGTTTGGAGTAAAATGTGACATTCTATTATCTTTTCATGTTGATATTAGCACACCCAATCAGCACGCATTATTTAGGACATACAAAATAAAGATGATAAGCATGTAACTTATGACATTTTTCATGTACAATCAAACGGGACATACATGTGACCTGTGGTAGTTACTCGTTCCAAATGAACTTATCAGAAAGCCACCAAATTAACTTAGGCTCAAGTTCGGGTTCCAAATGAACTTAGGTTCAGGTTCTTTTGGTCCTTGCGGGCTTTCTATTTATGCATTTGGACGAAATATATGTCCAATAACATACATGGTAGACTCTGTCACAGGACAGCAGAAATCCACCAAATAGGAATTCATGTGCATTCAGGACAAACTTATCAGAACATCTTCATCAACTTCAGGAAATCAGGAGACGACTCGCCATATCCGTAGTTGTCTGGCACACCCATTTCCTGAGAATCCGCCATTAGCGCATCCGAAATTGATAACACAATGTCCAAAGGCTCAACAAGACAGCCGAGCTGTCGAAGCAACAGAAGCTACAACTAGTTAAAACGCCAACCTGATACTCAAACTCAAAGCATACTCCATCCTTGTCCTGAGCAAGATTAACCCAGTCAAGGCACCAACATCCCCTGTCGACTTCTTTGGCGCAAGACACCAATTGCCACCAGCGATGACAACCTCGTGCGCAGACGCTGTTTCTTTCGTAGGCCTTGCTTCTGAAAACCAGTACAGAAGACAAACATGTTAGAGTTAAACACGGGTTACGTAGTAACATAGTCTGAGTAGGTTTAGACTACCGAGTCCTACATGGCCTAGTTCTACTATTCCTTGTATAAATATACATGTATCTGCACCCCTGTAACTAGAGACGTGAGTTGAATCAATAAAAGCAAACAAGGCTCGAGATGAGCCTTTGGCAATAACCGAGTCAGCTTTCGTGTGCGTGTATGTATTGCTTGCTCTGAACGTACGCGTCCCGCTGGCCGTACGTATCAATCAGAGGCTAGCTTTGCACTGCGGTGCATCTCGGCGTAAATGAACTTCGTCGAGATAGCGGCCAGTAGAAGCTTCGTCATCGTTGTTCGTCGTTGGTCGTCGCGTGTCGCCGGAAATACTCGGCGTCGGGACTGGGCCAACAAACTAAGGTAACAGTTGAAAAACCATGCTAGACTTGTACCGTATATCTCAAGAATATCACTCCCTCCGCCCCAGTTCTACTAGCTACATCCCTAGGAGAAGCATTGGAAGAATGTAAGACAACTGAAATCTGTAAATTACCTTGGTGGCGTCTTCCATCTGCTGACCCTCTAAACCTGACATTCCTTCCATCTCCTCTTTAGAACTTCCCTTGTTCATCCGATCTGTCACCTGAGCGCTCAGACCATGTTTCTTAGCAAAATATTTTGCATCCTTGGTGTTAGCAAAATATTTTCCTTGTTCATCATCATGTTGACCACCACCAACTTGTACTACACAATGAAAATTGCCACATATGTGCATGAATAGGGAGTATATATAACTCAACACCAATATTGGATCAAAGTTCTAGCAATTAAGCAACACAAGAAGATGCATATCACTGAATTACTAGACTCACCAGTAGAAATGGCATCAGTAGGTATTGCTGCAGGGCTAGCTTCTGCAGCAGGCTCACTTTCGACATCAACCTCGTCGGCCGTCGTATCAGTAGCTATTGCTGCAGGGCTAGCTTCTGCAGCAGGCTCGCTTTTCATTAGTTCCTGATCATCAATCATCCCAGAAGTAACACCTTGTATTGCACAGAAATAAGAATGGAATGGCACATGCATGCATGAAAAGAGAGTATATACAACTCAACACACCCCAAGAATTAACTTAAGTAAGCGAAATACGAGGCCATCACTTAATTACCAGTCTCTTTAGTGGAAATCACATTGGGCAGCGTTGTCACTGATAACGTCGTATCAGTAGTTGCTGCTGCTGCTGCTGCAGGTTCCCTCTCCACATCAACCTCTTCGACCATTGTATCAGTAGTTGTTTCTGCGGGGATAATTTCCGCAGCAGGCTCACTTCCCATCGGCTTAGTCTCAACAAACAAGAGCTTGGGACGTCTGGGGTGGTTCTTTGTCGCTCCTTTCCACTCCTGTTTTGTTTCATCACTCACTGCATCATATAGGGCGACCTCCTTAAGACGTGGTAGGGACTGGATTGTGTGGCCAAAGCCATTTATATCCTTACATAGCAGTCGGAGGAACTCAAGGCGAGGCAGAGCTCCTTCTTGTATTTCCAGCTCGGTCATGACTTCCACCACGACACATAGGTGTCGCAGGCTTCTGAGTGCATGGCCTTGCCTGATGACGAGCTTGTCCAGTTGATTTGCAATCAGCTTCAGGTACTCCAGGCCGCGCACTCTGCTCAGGGCATCAAGAATGTTACCACTCAGCTTATGATCACCAAGGAATGACAGGCACAGCTTAGTGAGACCACCCAGCATGGTAACAAACAGAGGCAGCTGACTGCATATGATGTTCCCTTGTAGCTTGAGTGAGCTAAGGTAGTAGGAGTAATCCTTCTCCAAGGAGAAATCCAACAAGTCTGGACACCATGCATCATTGATGTTCAGTGAGAGTGAATGAGCTTCGTTCAGATCGGTGCTGCTCCGGATGAACCCCTTGATTGACTTTGAGAGATGTCTTGAGTTGCTGCTGTCATGTGCAGTGATCTCGCACCATATTTTCACCTTGGTCAAGTGCTTCATATTCTCCATGATCTGT
Source organism: Aegilops umbellulata (assembly GCA_032464435.1). Classification (NCBI taxonomy): domain Eukaryota; kingdom Viridiplantae; phylum Streptophyta; class Magnoliopsida; order Poales; family Poaceae; genus Aegilops; species Aegilops umbellulata. Next base: position 354,358,447 of record CP136059.1, on the reverse strand, counting down.
GTGAATCCTTGGATATTGTTGTCCACAACAAATCCGGCTAAAGTTTCCAATTTACTTCTCTCTGACAGCCAAGTCTGCAGCTTACTCATTCTCCGGCTTCCTACATCTTGTTGGAGCTTGAACTTTCCAAACAGATGAATTAAATATGGCAATTCCATGACTTCTATGGTCAGAATCTCTATACTGGTTCCTCTTAAATCTAGTGTTTCCAAAAGTTGAAGCTTCTTGATCTGTTTTGGAAGAACTGTAACTCTAGAAGCACCTCTGAGGCTTAGGTACCTGAGCAGCGACATGTTGCTGCATATCTCCTTGAGATGCTTGTCTCCCAAGTGTTCATCGCACTCTTCTAAATCCAAAACTCTAATCAGTTTGTACTTGGAAAAGTCCAACATTGAATTGTGTGCTTCACCAAAGATTGTCAGAGAACGGACAAGACTTAGATCCTTTGGATCCATTTTGGATCTTGCATCAGTTTTATGCTGCAGAGAAATCCAACGAATTTTACTCCCAGCTGGGGGGTCCTTATCATATAACAAGGTAACAAAGTTCTCGGACATGGATCTGTGCAGAATGAACTCGAGCATTATACCGTGAGTTTTCCATGTCTTTACCTCTGCGCTGCTGCTGCCGCTGGCATCAATAGGCTGGATGATGCTCTGGTCGACCAGCTCATTGAAACTGGCAACAGCAACCTCAAGGGCACTGCGTTTAGGCTCTGCTGTGATGAAACCTTCGGCTGACCAGCGCCTTATCAGGCTTCCTCTCCTGATTGGGCGACCACTTGGGTAAATACCCAGATAAAGCAAGCAGATCTTGATATCTTGCTTGCTTAGGCTGGTGTAGCTACGGACGAGCACACGCTTCATATTTGCTAACATATGATGTGTCTCCAGATGGCTGCCAAGGTTATTTCCCAGATCTGCCCATTGTCGCCGTCTATGATCACCGTGCAACAACCGTGCTGTGGTAATAAGAGCAAGGGGCAGACCATCACATTTCCTTATTACTTCTGAACTTAGCTCCGTATCACGGACTGTTGGTGGATACACCAAGGAAGCTTTCTCACAGAACAATTGTTTTGAGTGTTGCTCAGCAAGAGTTCTCATTATGTACACATGACCATCACGACAGCTGCTTTTGATTGCTATGGTCTGAGTGGCTGTTGTGACAATAACTCTACTGTTGACCCCGGGAACCACAGGGAAAGCATCTTTTATATCGACCCAAAAGTCTCTCCGCATGTCATCAATTACAATGAAAAACCTGTAATAGATAAAAGAAGTCAGAATAGAACACATTCACTCTTCACACAAATCATGTTTCAGATAGCATGCATTCAAACAAGGAAATCGGTCGCCCAAGGGATTCTGACACTCTTCTAACAGTCTCAAATCAATAGGATCCTCGAACCGTTAGGATCCACATGAACCTAGAGCTCGAGAAGCATTACTTTCTATTCCTTTCATGATTGCACCTTGCTTTTGACTGGATTCCTATGGTAGGACTTCTTTTTTAGTAGGGTTTCTTGTACCACAAGGCTTGTGAGTCCTAGTCACCGTGTTTGAAGTCCTTGATTTGCAACCGATCTTATCAGGAATTATGGCGTGAGTTTTGTAGCTGTAGCTGTGCATAAAGTCGTTGTTCTACTAATCTGGCTATTATACCTCCGGCTTGTGTACTTTGTTTTCTATTATGAAGGGAACACATGCGGATGGAGGAAAATAGAAGAAGAAATTGGTAACTTGGTACTCTTAACCAAGCATATGGCTTAGTACTGTCTCATTTACATAAGCTTGTGTAATCTGAATTCTGAAGGCATGCATGCCAATATGGCCTAATTGTCTGCATGTACGCCAATGGCCGGCATAGGTATCTTTAACCATGCATATGTTTTTTAATTCAGTAATCAAAACCTTAATGGCTGGGAGAATCAAATTGAATGCGCTAAAGTAAAAGATTCATTTTATTAGCTATACCGATGATATTGTGGTGTGGAGGCCGGTAATGGGCTGTATATATGTTGTGGACTCCGAGAGAAAAATGAGTAGAAAAACCAACAAAAACGGCATAAAAAAGCTAGGGTAGAAAATGTATTGTATACCTCTTGGTCCCAAGGCACTCTCTGAGGCTTGCACAGAGCATGTTGTTGCTGAGACGGCAGGGGCTGCCTGCACTTCCACTACTACTACTAATGGTGGAATGCATTTCAAGTTGCCGGAGTATCTCCTTGAGAACATCTCTTGAGCCTTTCTCTGCAGCACAAACCCAAGCGCGTGCTTCGTATTCGCTCTCAGTTGTGTTGTACACATGCTTGGCGAGGAGAGTCTTCCCTATGCCACCGAACCCAACAAGGGAGATCACCTTGAGCTCCATGGGTTGTTGGCCTTGCGGCGTTTCCCTTATCAGCTCCATGAGCTCGCCGTGGGACGCGTCCATACCCACGGCGGCCACCGAGGTGTCCGTTTCATCAGATGGTACCTCTGACTCCAAAGTGTTGGATCCGCCGCCATACTCACTGCTGCTGTAGCTTGTTCTCAGCTTGGATGCGTCCTCGGATTTCTTCCTGAGACGACGGATCGCTGCAGCAAACTTGTTACGGGCATTCCTCGTCTTCATCCGGTGAAATTTCTTACCGATCAATGACACATCAGGCTTGAGTGTCACGCGGTGCGTGAATCGGTCGATGCAGTCTTCGATATCGTACGCCAAGTCACGCACCATAGTGATCCAGACCTTATGCACGGGGTTGTCACTCCACGGTGGACGATCACCATCTTGTTGAATGGCAGCAGAAATCATCAAGGACTCACTTCTGATGTAACTGATGTCATGCTTCAGCTCTGCCCGCAGCTTGTGATTTTGTACCAAGTAATCCCAGAGCTTAGGGGCATTCCTGCCGGCCACACCACCAGCCAGTTTGGCAGCCACGACTAATTCCGCCATCTCCACACCACCTCCTGCCTCTTGATTGATCAGACCATTACTGATACTGAATTTTGCCTTCGCTTCCCTCCCTCGCCTGGATACAGAGAAAATGGATGGTTCAGCAACTCAACAACAGCTATGGCCACATAAATCCAGCAGATTATCTACAATTTTATTATCAGTAATGTTAATCCGTCACGTCACGTTACATCAGGCACAGATTTTTTCAGGGAAGAAATCAGCCACATAGAATTTTCTTGGATATCACATCAGACACAGATTTTCTTTTTCTTAGGGAGGACATCAGCCACATAGAATTTTGTTGGGTAAGATATCAGACACACAGATTTTTTTTAAGCGAAAACAACAGCCGCACAGAATTTTCTTAGGGAAGATATTGGAGACAGAGATTTTTTTAGGTAAGACATCGCAGCCACATAAATTAATAGAAGAAACAAGGCGCCTGGATAGCAGGTTTATCTTACTTACAATTAATTTTACATACATGAGTCAAGTCGCAACCGTGGCCATCCAAACCCTGTGGCATTAGAATGTTTATCCTCATGGCAGCTCATTTTTGTCTGCATAGTTTCGACCACATCTTTTGCAACAGTGTTTTTTGCCATGGTGTGCCTTCAGCATCTGTCCATATGTTTGAGGGTCCCAATAGTCATATCGCTTGGTGCCATGGGATCCCAGCTTCTTTGGGAGCTCAACATGCCCTCATCTGATGCAGGCTGCCTATCGAAGAGGGATTAAGGCCGGATGCAGGTTGAAGGGGTACCTGGTTGGTTCTGATTAATTGATGGAGCACCTGCGAGAGCTCAAGGAGGAGGTGGAGATCATGGAAGAGGAAGAATCTCCTGAGGCGCACAAGAACGTCGTCCTCTCAGATCCAACTCCTCCTACCAGTGGTGAGGCCCTTTCAGTCTTTCACTAAGTAATCACATGCTTTAACTTGTTTTCTTTCGATGGGCATAAGAATGAATAATTGTCGTCTTGTTTTTATTCCTTATTCCTTGTTAAATTCTTGCGGGTGCCCGATTTCAACATTGTGCATTTTGCTTTGTCACACAGTTGATGGTTGCCTTCTATAGTATACGGGGCACATGTGTACGCAATATTCGTTAATTAATTTTACCTTTGTTTATGTGCCTGTGTTTAGATGTTTTGGTCCAAAGCAGAGGCAGAAGCAAAGTCAGGGAGACGGGGGCCACAATCAGTGCTTCGTTGGGCGCCATGAGACCACTTATTGGGAAGTTGGACATGCTTCTCCTTAGGGATGCTCCTCAGAAATGCTGCTCCAAGAGGAGCAAGGACAGGGTGCGCCTCCTCAAAGTTGACGTTCAAAAGATAAGTTCCTACCTTGATGAACTATCAGAGGTGGAAGACCCTCCACCAATGGCCATATGCTGGATGAACGAGGCATGCGACCTGTCTTACGACATGGAGGATTATGTCGACAGCTTATTATTTGTGCCGCCTGAAGATCCCTTCCTTTTTGTCAACAACATCAAGGCCACCAGATCCCTCCGCAAATGGTCCAGTCGTGTCAAGACTTCCCAGACTCAGGTTATTAGTGCGGAAACGTTATCAGAATTCAGGATGTATGTCCAGGAGGCCATTCAACGGCACCAGAGGTATAATCTCCATTCTTGCAGAACCTTGAGGCGTAGATTTGTGTCCCATGGCCCTATGGTTCTTCCAATGCCATATGAAGAAACTACAGACATAGTAATCGATGGCCGGATGAATGAATTTATCAACTCGCTGGCTACCGATGGGGACCAGCAGCTCAAGGTGCTTTCTGTTCTTGGATCTGCTTGTATTGGTAAAACCACACTTGCTAGAGTGTTGTACAACAGATTTAGGAAGCAATACAATTGCCGAGCTTTCATTCGAGTATCCAAGAAACCTGATACAAAGAAAATCTTCTGTGACATGCTCTCGCAACTCCAGCGGCAACATCCTCCGCAACATTGTAGGGAGATTGATCTCATTCACGATATCAAGCAATATCTACAAGATAAAAGGTAGTGCCTTTTTTCTTCATTCAAGATATATCAAAATTTCCATGTTCCCTAAACTCCTAGAGTTGATTATCTACATGCAGGTATTTAATTATTATTGATGATGTATGGGCTGCATCAGTATGGGATACTATTAATCATGTTTTTCCAAAGGGTAATCATGGCAGCAGAATAATAACAACTACACAGATCGAAGATGTTGCATTAACATGTTGCTGCTATCAATCAGAGTATGTTTTTGAGATGAAACACCTAGATGATGATCATTCTAGAAAGCTTTTCTTTAACAGACTTTTTTGCTCTGAAAGAGATTGTCCTGAACAGTTCAAAGATGTTCTAAATGAAATTGTTGAAGCATGTGATGGTTTGCCGTTAGCCACAGTTAGCATAGCAAGTGTTTTAGCAAGCCAGCCTGTCATGTCAATTGATCTTTTGACATACATCCATCGGTCGTTAAGCTCTTGTTTCTCGGCATCAGAAAGAACTAGACAAGCACTGAATCTGAACTTTAACAGTCTTCCTCAATATTTGAAGACATGTTTGCTTTATCTTACTATGTATCCAGAGGGATACACAATCTTGAAGGATGATTTGGTGAAGCAATGGGTGGCTGAAGGTTTGATCTATACAGCAGAAGGGCAAGACATCGGGAAAGTTGCAGAAAGCTATCTTGATCAACTTATTGGTAGAAGATTCATCCAACCGATATGTGTCAACTACAACAATGAGGTGTTATCCTGTGCAGTGCATGGCATGGTACATGATCTTATTGCACACAAATCTGCAGAAGAGAATTTCATTGTGGCAATAGACTACAGCCGAAAGAATGTGTCACTCTCTCAAAAGGTCCGTCGACTATCTCTTCTCTTTGGCAATGCAAAATATGCCAAGACACCAGCAAACATCACAAAGTCACAAGTTCGGTCACTTGGATTTTTTGGATCACTCGAGTCTATGCCTTGTATTACAGAGTTCAAGCTTCTTCGTGTCCTGAACCTTCAACTGTTCGGTCATGCTGGCGATGACGACGGCCCTGTAGACCTCACTGGAATTTCAGAAATGTTTCAGCTGAGATATTTGAAGATTGCAGGTAATGTCTGCATAAAACTGCCAAACCATGTGCTACAATGTTTGGAAATACTGGATATTGTGGATGCAAGAGTTGCTTGTGTTCCACGAGATATCCATTTACCAAACTTGTTACACCTTGGTCTTCCTGTTGATGAAAATCTGCTGGATTGGATTAACAGCAGGATGTCTCTCAGTCTGGAGAGAGGAGTACACAAGCTGCAGGATCTTCACCTGACCAGATCTTCTGCACTTTCTTCTGACCATCTGAATAGAAGCATGAGTTCTATTTTATCTTTACTTGGAGGACATGCCAACCTGAAAACTTTAGTAGTGGCTCATGGCTCATCGGCTAAAAATGCTCTTGGCGCTTCAGACGTCACCCTGTCGTGGGATCTCCTGGCACCCCCACTTCTCCAGAGATTTGAATTCTCGCCACATAGCCATATCATGTTCTCACGAATTCCTATGTGGATTGAGAAACATGGCAACCTAAGAATTTTGAAGATTGCAGTGAGGGAACTCCAGATGAGTTGTGTTGATATCCTCAGAGGATCGCCTGCCCTCACTGCTCTCTCTCTGTATGTGGAGAAGGCGCCCTACGACAAGATCATCTTTGACAAGGCTGGGTTCTCAATTCTCAAGTACTTCAAGTTGAGGTTCACGAGTGACATAGCTTGGATAAAATTTGAGAAAGGTGCAATGCCTAATCTCTGGAAGCTCAAGCTAGTTTTCAACGCCATCCCCTCTTTTGAAAAAGATGGTACTGCACTCATCAGCATCGAGCATATGCCAGGCCTTAAAGAGATCTCCACAAAATTTGGGGGTGAAGCTCCTGATCTAGAGTATGCCTTGAGGACCTTGGTTAGTAATCATCCGACCAATCCTATAATTAACATGCCATCAAATAAGACTCTGAGGGGAGAACAACCACATAGGAATCTGGAGCAAGAATCAGATGAGATTCTGAAGGAAGATCCATATGGGAATCTGGAGCAAGAATCGGTTGACATTCTGGAGGAACAAGAGCCAGATGAATACGATGAGAGATTAGAGAGGCGACAGGCTGATAAAAGGTACTACAAATGTTCCTTGTAAGCACAACGAAATATGCCCTCCTTTACTTCAACTTCTATGAGGCTGGATGCACCCACTTGGTGCGGAGTGCGGACGCCTCAATCAATAAAATATTTCTTTTAAAGAAAAACATCAAAGTCGATTCTTCAGTTAACCTGATATAATTCTTATATGTTCTAACGAAGCTAATGGTTATTGTAATCAATCAGGATTTCAAGGTCATCAGATCCATCTTCGCGTCTACATGTTCCAGGTACATTTTCTGTCAGCTGGTGGTAATATAAATGTTTCGCCATCAAGTTAATAAAGTCACTTCAAGAGAAAACTAAGCAGCTTGTTCTATGTGATAAAAAATTTGTCCTGGACTACCAATTCGGAAACGATTAATTTCTCCAACCGCTGACTTGTTAGAGATAGAGGCTTGAGCGGAAACCGGTGACCGTAGCCAACCCATCTAGTTTAGTTGCATCCGTCTGTCCATGACGTCGGCCTCTAGTTACAAATGAGACTTTGATCCTGTGCCAGCCGAATCAGAAAAGAATCCCTGATTGCACGTAGCCTGGATTTCAACCTCCTATTTTGTCTTCCACTTTCTTGTTTCATTGCTTGCTCAAGCGAGATGCATCTTCCCCTATTTTCTTGCCCCCAACCAATCACATTCACGGATTGGACTGCAGCATGCACACCATGAAAACATGCCTAAGTTCCGGTCCTATCTCTCTTCACTTATGCACCTTAGTTATGTGTGAAAATAGCATGCTTTATCAGATTAAAAAATAGCATGCTTTATTGTTATACAAACTAATTCCTCTTTTTCTTCGTAATTGAGTTGCATATCTCTTCACACAACATCAGTAACGATAGCAGGGGTATGCGTAAGCGAAGCCACCGTATCACTTTCCTGACAAAAAGACCTTGGGACATCTGGGGTGGTTCTTTGCTGCTTCTTTTCAATCGTGTCGTGTTTCATCGCTCAGTCGACCATGGAGAGCAGTCTCCTTTCTTAGTTGCTACCTTGGTTAATTCTTGGGGGCGTGTTGGGTTATATATATACTCTCTCTTCATGCAGGCACATGACATTTTTTTAATTATATTTATTAAGCAGTACCAGTTGGTGCTTCTGAGATGGGAAGTGAGCCTGATGTGGAAATCCCTGCGGCACCAACTACTAATGATAACACGATGTTGTCGGTCAATCTCGAAGCATTTGCTAGGGAAAATTATCCGAGCACTAACTTGGAAAGTTCTGTAAAGGAGATGGAAAGAGTGGCAGGTTTAGAGGATCATCAGATGGAAGATAGCACACAGGTAATTTACACATTCCAACTGTTTTGAATTCTTCTGATCCTTCTTAGGGACATAGCTACTAGGATTGGGTTGAAGTTAGGAAGTAATATTCTTGAGGTAAATAAATATATTTAAGTTACTAGTATGGAAGCTGGTAGATCCGCCTTCGAGCCTTGGGTTCTACAGGGTGTGTGCCTAGATTTTTTCTTCTAAATTAAAATTCTACAAGGGTAGTGATTTTGTAGCTCACAAGAGAAGTCTAACAATGTGCCTTTGAGTGGGGAACCAAAACAATATTTTATTTTAACTCTAAGGCTATCCAGGATCTACTCGCAGATGAGGTTCATTTAGAAAATGTTAGATAGTTGTGTTAGAAGTTTAGCTTCTTCAAGTAGACCTAAATGATAGGGCGTCGAGTATGTGCTCCCGAGCTCAAATGCTCCATGATGAACAGTATATTCGAAAAAATAATAAACAAATTCTGGATATTTTTTCTGGTAAACTTTGACAAATATTTTGTATGCTTGCAAATTTATCATGACAGGACATTCGTGGAAGTCGTGGCAAAAAAAAACAAAATCGATGCTCCCAAAATGCTATTTATGAAAGCATTTTGGTTTTGGAGTACTGATTTTGTTTTTTTGCCATGACTTCCACGAATGTTATTTCGTGATGAAATTTGTCAAGCATACCAAACATTTTTCAAAGTTTGTCACGTTTTTCTTTAGAATGTTTCATTTTTTTATTTTACTGTTCATCCCGAGCTCATTTGGGCTCAGGAGCAGAAGAGGACTTCTGTAAATGGTAAAGGTGCTTTTGCTGGCAGTAGGAGAGGTATATAAGCGATAATTCAAAATGGCTCCCAAGAGCACGTGCTTCTGGCTGCAAAAACTAATTTTTTGTCTATCCAAAAAATGAAAAAAAATGGATGTCTGAATTTTCATGTCCTTTGTGTACATATAAATTTTCATGAGAGAAAAAAACTTTTGTGGCCCGTGTATGAAAAAACAATTTTGATGCTTCAAGAAATGCTTGTGGGAATAGTATTTTAACGAAGTATATATTATCAAAAGGGGCTGGAAAGGTAAAACTGAATGTAGCTATATCCATATTAAAAGCACATGTTGAGTTTCGATCATTTTTATCTCAGCCACAACTGGCTTTTCCTCGTATTACTGAGAATTAAATTTGGATGGAAAAAGGAGGGAGACAAGTCCCACGCTCTCGGTACGGCGATACCACTATGAGTTTGTGGAAATTACCCACAACCTGGGTTTTGGTTACTGGGTGGTAAATTCGGTCACCGCCTGGCCGGTAACCGCGTTTCTTGCCCCCTGCCCCCCCCCCCACGCACACAGGGTAAATGGTCTTTCTGGGCAAAAAATCCTAGAAATTTTGAATGAATTTTGTGCGGACTCAAATTTCATTAAGAAAATCGTGCTTTCCGGTAACTGTGGCAACCAGGAACCCCCCCCCCCCCCCCCGGCGGCATCCGTGATCTTCGCAAGTGAATAAGTTGGAAATGATGTGCATAAACTGTTCCAATTTTTTACTAACTCCAGGGGCAGTAGTACTAGTAAAATCAGGCTCATGTCCTGGGCCTGCAGCTAGTGATTCTGTAGAGTGGCATCTTATAGCAGGACCTGGTACAGCTACCAGACCAGATTCCAGAGCTGTCAACGTGGGGACAGGAACCACAACACGCCAGGTTTGCTGGACTAGCCGTTGATTTTTGCTGTGGAATCTGGGCGCTTGGGGATGAAAGAGAGGTTGACAGTGAGAACTGCCTGTCCTAAGCGTTCGTGTCACTTTCGCGGCGGTTTCCGTCAGAGCTTCCCCGGAGACAGACGGTGTGGTTCAGTTTGCAGAGAAATCCCATCATGTTGTCTAGGATGCTGGAGTTTCTAATGAGGTGTTTAATTACTATGCAAAATCTTAATCTTTTGGTTTCTAGAACTTTTTTTAGGAAGTTCAAAACCTCTTTATGAGCTTTTCTTCTCACTTTTTCTTTTTGCGGGGTGCTTTTATTCTTACTAGCCTTGCTATGGTAAACAAACAAGCTTTTCACATAGGGCCTAGAATAACGCTTTTTTGTCCATCTTTAAAAATGATGACTAGAAATTTTACTTAGCCGGATGAGCAAATAAGACATCACAAATATTGCGGTTTTCGAAAGTGAGCTTCTCTTCTCACTAGACTTGTCATATAGACAAGCTTTTCATGTAGCACACCACTTCTTTTTGGTGGCTATAGCCGGTTTTAACTTTTTTAAGATGATAGCTTGCTTAACATAGCAGAGAGGAGCCGGGACTTGTATTTTCTGCAGTACTTTCATCCAGCTGAATCAGTAGTGGATGTGTGAGTGGATTCAGCGCTGTCTTGCGCCTCCCAAACTGGATGTGTCGTTAGTGTCAAAAGCTTTGCTTCAAAAGCTTTGCTCTTGGGATAGAATACCACTTTTGCAGTCTCAGTAGAATCCTCCTGAAAAAAAATCTGTAGTTGCAGCAACAACAGACGACGCCAAGGTCTCTTTGATTCAAATAAAATTTAAAGGATTGTAGAGGACTTAAATTCTTAACAATCTTACTACGAGGTTTGTTTGATTAAGTAAGATTGCAATTGTATGTTTATTTTCGTCTATATATCCTATGTATGTACATACTATCATATTGTGCACTATGTATATTTTTCCAAGCCGTTGACCAATTATGCCAAACTGCCAATTTTGCCAGCCATTTATACTGGTACTGTAATGCTTAATTCCAGAAAAAGCAGAGCAAAGATGAGGCGCACGAAGACTCATCCATCCACTCACCCCGGCGAGGGAGCCCTACACCGCCGCTGCTGTTGAAGAAGCCGGGCAAGATCGCTCTCCCCTCCCACGAGTCCACCGTGGGCAGATTCCTGTAACCTCAAACCCTCACCCCTCTTCTGTCGCTTTTTTGTTTTCCTTGGACGTATTGCTCTTGCAGTCGTGCTGATTGATTTGATTTCACGGCGGTTGTGGTCAGCTGTGCGATGTTCAAGGACGGCGACGGCAACCTGCTTGTCAATAAGGACGGCCACCGCATCACCCCGCAGACCGAGGAAGGCGAGGTAAGCCACTAAAACATGACCGGGCACCCAAGATGAAAGATTCCTCCACGCGTCTGGTCTTAGCTGTTCATAGGAAAAGAACGTAGGGCTGCGTTCGGCATATTGGTAGTTGTATTGGTTTTCTAATTTCATTGATGACATGAACAGATTTAGATATTAGGATGTGTGGTTGGATTAGCAGGTACGGAGCAGGGGTTTCGTATTCTTTTTCAGAACAACAATTTAGGACAGATGATACTATGTACTTCCTTCGTCCGGGATTAGTGCTCAAACGGATCTATCTAGACGTATTTCAATGCGAGATACATCCGTTTGAGCGTCAACTAATTCCGCGCGGAGGGAATACATAGGTGATTTTCATGTGGGATATCCGCAAATGCAGTTGTTACAGAAATAATTTATGATGTATCCAATGGTTAAATTTATCCTGAATGCTGATGCTCACTTGCTTATAGTGGAGGATTGCTGTCTAACACCATTTCTTGTGGGAATTGTCTAATTACATTGTTGTTTTAACTTGTTATGCTCTTCATTCATCTAACTTGTGTCTCGCCTTCTTTCCGTTGCCATACTCGACTTCTCTAGGCTCCTCCTATAGAGCCATTAGATAACCATCAGTTGAGCATACATGATCTGGAAGCAATCAAAGTGATTGGGAAAGGTAGTAGTGGAACCGTGCAATTGGTGCGCCAGAAATGGACTGACCAGTTTTTTGCTCTCAAGGTATTGCCCAAAAAATAAATTATTTGATGATTTATAATTTTGGTTCCTTCTATTTCTTTCTGTAGAAAGTAGAAACTATAGTGGTAGTTATAATCTCTGATATTTTGCCTAGGGTCTTTACCCCATTCATGTACTGTCATGTTTGCAGGTTATACAACTCAATATTCAGGAAAGCATACGCAAGCAACTTGCCCAGGAGTTGAAAATAAGTTTGTCAACACAGTGCCAATATGTTGTCACATGCTATCAGTGTTTCTATGTCAATGGTGTTATTTCTATTGCTTTGGAGTATATGGATGGAGGCTCTCTGGCTGATTTCCTGATGAGTGCTAGAACCGTTCCAGAGGCCTACCTTGCTGCGATTTGTAAGCAGGCCAGTAAAATGACACATAAGTAACCACATAGTTTTTTTTTTTTTATCACAATGTCACCTTAAGATCAAATAGACCTTTTCAATCGATAATTGCAACTTCCTCGCGCAGGTGTTGAAAGGACTGATGTACTTGCATCATGAGAAGCGCGTTATACACCGAGATCTGAAAACATCGAATATATTAATAAATCATAGGGGTGAAGTAAAGATATCAGATTTTGGTGTCAGTGCCATCATTTCTAGTTCTTCTGCACAGCGAGATACATTTACTGGCACATTTAACTACATGGCGGTGGGTGAAAGTTTGTTTGAATTATGTTAGCATGTCTTCCAGTGTGGCATGAAAAGGTGTCCACCATTTTTTGTTTCAGCTAACGAATCTAAAATGTATATATATTCTTGACAGCCAGAAAGAATCACTGGGCAGAAACATGGTTACAAGAGTGATATATGGAGCTTGGGCCTAGTTATGCTGGAATGTGCCACTGGCAATTTCCCATATCCTCCTCGTGATAGCTTTTATGAACTTCTTGAAGATGTTGTCGACCAACCATCACCTTCTGCACCATCAGACCAGTTTTCACCAGAGTTCTGTTCATTCATTTCTGCGTGGTATTTGTGCTTCTCCATTGCCCCCCTCCCCCCTGTTAATCATTAATACTTGAGCAATATTTGCAGTTTGCTGAGATTTAAACTGTGAGCTTAGTTATCATAGTGGTTTTTCTACCCTTTGCCCGTCAAGCAGTGATCCTCACGCCAAAATTCCTGCTCTGGAATATGCATGCCAATATCATCATATGTTTCTTTTTGTTGCACTCACCTAGTCACCTTCATCTGTGGACAAGATCAACTGATTTCCTTATTTTATTTACTGGAAGTCAGTGTCCAAAAAAGGCTAATATCTAGTATTTTCTTAATTTCTTTCTGAATTTTTCAGCATGCAAAAAGAGGCTACAAATAGGTCATCTGCTCAGATTCTATCAGTAAGGAAATTTCTGTCTGCTTCACAATTTGTATGTTCGTCCGAAAGCGTCATTTGACACAGCAAGCTCACTGATCTTTACCCATTTCTTCTATCTGTTGCCTGTTGACACCCAGGCTCATCCATTCCTGAACAAGTACGACAACCTGAATATTGATCTTGCTTTGTACTTCAGGACCGCGGGATCTCCACTTGTTACCTTCAAGTAATGGTCCTATAACCCCACTGAAGAGTACTTACATGGTTACTGCAATTCCTTTATAATTCCAATGTTATCCTATTCTCTTTTTCTTCCTAGAGGAGTCGTGTTGTGAGTCAGACAAATGCACAACCATGTTATATTCCCCAACGTGGAATTGATCATGCATGGAGTAAATTGCACAAAACCACCACTTTGAAGGCAAGGTTTGCGAAAACCACTACAATACATTTTTTTTGCAGAAAACACCATGTCTTCGGTAATCTTTTTGCAAAAGACACTGATCGGCGGATCGGGCTCAGTTAAGTGAGTTTATGACAGGTGGGGCCCTTTTTTTGCCTACGTGGCATGACTTTTTGTGCCAGGTAGATTTTAATCTAAAATTACAAACTAGACCCTAGAATTTTACATAGACACCCCTAAATCAAAAACAAAAAAGCAATTAGCCCCCTCTTCGACCACCCGGGGCCGGGATGCGGCTAGGGCGAAGCAGAGGGGCGCGGCGACCTGGCGGCCGGGCGCTGGCGAAGCCGGCCGCGCGGACAGAGCCGGGGCGACGCGGGAGGGAGCCGGAAGCCGGCGGTGGAGCAGGCGGGCGCGGCGCGCGGAGGCGGAGCCGGGCTGGCCGGGGAACTGGCCACGCGGGCAGGCGGACGCCTGCGAAGGGCGCAGACAAGGGGCTCGGCCCGGGTGGAGCCGGCGTGCAGGAGGCGGCAGCGGCAAGCCGGACGGCGAGGGACGCGGAGCCGGCGCGGAGCAGAGGCGACGCTCGCGGGCCGGGATGCGGGCGCGAGCTTGTCTGGGGAGGAGACCCGCCGCGATGCAGATGCGCAGGCACGTCGGCTGTGGCGAGGCGCTGCGCGTGCGAGGCGGGAGGAAGGCGCGGGGGATCCGCCGCAGTGCCGCGGACAAGAGCCGCAGGGGATTCGCCGGGGCGCGGGCGGAGCTGGCGCGGGGCGACCCGGTGGCCGAGCGCCGGAGCGGCACAGGCGGACGGGGACCTCGGAGCGGCCTGGGAAGCGGGGAAAAAAGATTAGGGGGTTTTTCGCATTAAACCTAAACAGTTATTCCACGTAGGCAAAAAACGGGCCCCACCTGTCATAAACTCACTTAACTGAGCCCGATCCGCCGATGAGTGTCTTTTGCAAAAAGATTACCGAAGACATGGTGTTTTCTGCAAAAAGAAATATATTGTAGTGGTTTTCGCAAACCTTGCCTTCAAAGTGGTGGTTTTGTGCAATTTACTCTCATGCATAGGTAGTTGATCATCCATGTACCGTGATAGATTTTTTTTCTACTGTGATAGCACTGTCAGATTACAAACACAAGTTCCCGGCAAAAAAAGAAAAGGATTACAAACACAAGTTCTCCCAGTAAATAATACAGTACTCTACTGATAAAGTGATAACCTTAATCCAAAAAGAGATAATTTGTGTTCTGGCCATAAAAAGAGGCAATTGATGATCATCTTATAACCGGCATCACTCGTGTATAACCATGTCAGTGAGCCGCATCAACATAGAAGGTTGTGCCACTACATTTTGTTCTCACGCTTCCATTGCAGAGGCAACTGGTGTCACGGCTTGTGTTGATATAACCGGAGGATAATCTCAAATTTGAAGAATCCATTTCCTTTACAAAACAGATCTAGGGCCTTTTCTGGACTAGTGAATTAGCATGTTAAGCAACTGTCAATGTATCCTCAGTAAAAGGGTTTGGCTTATATGGCTCACAACTGATAATGGGATGCTAAAAATGGCGGTGATAATTTTACCAATTGATAATCCCCTCCCAAAGAAAAGAGGTGCTGGTGATAATCATTTGTGTTCACCAACATCGTCACCTGTGGACATCCAAAGAATAATAGTAAAACCAGAGCTCTGCTCAGTTTTACTTAATCACAGTGTCTGTCAACTGATTATTCCTTTCTTTCTTGTCCCTACCTAACCATATTTGCCTGCACTCTCACCGGAAAGGTAACCGGTGTTAATCCGTTTACGTACGTTACAAACATGTTTTGCTTAATCACATTACCCGAGTAAACGTTTGCTAGTCACAATAACTAGATTATTCATCTTTTGCCAGGAATAAGTGAAACCTTTTTTCTTCTTCGCAAATGTGGAACTCATCAACTCACAGGATGCACGGCCATCAAGCAAGCAAGCGCGTAACTGGACTGAAGCAAAGTCACTCTATCTTATCATGCCCAGAGATAAGATAACAGAGGGAAGTTAGCATGAAAAACATTTCAGTTTGTTAGGCCACTACTCAATTTTGAAGAAAGATAGACATGTGTGTTTTATCTAAACTTTGGGAAGTATGAAGTATGCTCCATCACACCACTTATGCAAAAAGTTTGTGAATCTCAAAGCAAAGGTTATTGAATCCCCACCACCAGGTAGGCAGTTTCGTTTCAGCATACAGGAAGGAGCATCTTCCAACTCTCAGGTCACTTCAACCTCCATTAGTCAGAAGCAAGCCTCTAAATTCCGAGTTCGGAACCAGATGGAAATTCAAGAAAAACTTGTGCAAAATGGGTCACCACGGAACATGTTTCGCTTAATCCAGCACTGACGCAAAAGGTTTGCTAATCTCAACATGCAGCGGCAGATCCAAGCTAACATTGTCCTCTCATTGGTTCACCTATCCCTGTTACTGATCGCTAGAACCAAAACTATTCATTTCTTTTTTTGCCTGGAATAGTATGTGAGACCTTTTAATTTCTTCAAAACTAACTCGCAATATTTGGAATGTTAGCCAACTCATCAAATCCTACGTCTCATCTTGAAGGAAAAAAAAAAGAAGCACAGACAGCTGGCATTGGCCATCCTGATGGAGTCGCACAGCCAGCTGCGCAATAACAAATAGCACCACACAGCCAGCTGCAGTTCACATTCACTAGACAGAATCAGATGACAAAATCAACAAAAAGACGCAGAAAACTGGAACATACTTGCTTGAAAAAACACGAGACAAATTAAGCAAACTGAGAGGGACAAGTACTAACTAGTGGAAGCAAATCAATGGGCCTTCATGCCAGCCGACGAACGACTACATAGATTACGTAAGTTAGCAAATCAAGCGGTTAGTTTCTACAAGTTCACTTAACAGCTGACCAATGCATGCTACATAGAGGCTCTATCTCGGCAGTCGACCTTTAGAGTGGGAGAAACTACACCCAACTACTCGTTTCTGCATCTCAGCCACCGGAATGTAACCATAGATTCCTGCAGAGCAAGCAATACCATATCAGTTGAACAAACTTGTATTATTCAATCAAAAGTTATTCTCATAATTTTTCTATGACTCAAAAAGAAAACATTTGCTTCACTACTGCAGAAATTATGTCAAAAGCTCCAAAGTTGAACCATCTATGCATTATTAGAAATATTAAAGCAACATTTCAAATAGAGAACGATGAAAGGTAATTTGTGGTCCAGTTGTGCACCTTCAACTTCTAATATTAGCAGTCTTTGGCTACATCCGGTCGGCGTAAAGACTAAAAGATCAGTGGGCTTATGAGGGCCTCATCAAGTAGGATATCATAAATGACTGGTTTCTGGGTCATAAGCATAATTTTAGAAATGTACGAGCTAGCTAGTCATCGAAATTCATCAAATTCTTGCTGTACAAGCCTCAAAAAAGGGTTATGCATCATCTTACTAACTAAGACTTTGGTCCAAAATGACTGTTAATTTTTTACCCTCCTGTCTCCACAGCATCAACTAGTACTTCGATCACTAACATGCCAGCTAGAATGCACAGATACTTCATGGAAACAGTATCCATGTTGGATGCCATATCAAATACGTATACTGCTCCGGTATGTCCTGGATATGTATCCCCTGAGTATCAGGGAATAAACAATGCTGATACTTAATGGATACTCGGCCCACTGGTGGAAAAAGGGCCTTTGGTCGCGGTTCGCAACTGCCATTAGTCGCGGTTGCGCAACCGCGACAAAACAGGCGGGACTAAAGGCCCCCCCTTTAGTCGCGGTTGCTTAAGAACCGCGACTAAAGGCCCGTCCACGTGGGCGCCAGGCGGCCGTCGGGGCGGAGGACCTTTAGTCGCGGTTCTTCTGGCCAACCGCGACTAAAGGCCGCCGCAGGTTTAGGGTTTTAGCCCCCCCCCCCCCTAAACCTGCCCCCCCCCCCAAACCTGTTTTCTGTTTAATTTGTATTGTTTTATTTCTTTTATGCTTTATTTTAATTTTAAAGGAGTTTCACATATTCTACGCTACTACATACATGCATATGAATGTACAATTTCAAACAAATTTGAAATTAGAACCAAAAAGAATTCAAGAGGAATATACAATATATATTCAATATCATCGGATGACCATTACAATTTTGAACAAGTTTCCATACATAATTTAATGCATATAAAGTTCTACGTCCTCGTAATGGTGTTCTCCTTTAGGATGGAGGACTTCCCTGCTGAACCATCCAGCTAGTTCCTCTTGAAGTGATCGGAAGCGAGCTTCTGGACTAAGCATCATCCGGAGGTTATTCCTCTGAGCATTGATATCACTCGGAACCCGCTCAGAGGTGTATCTCCGGATCATCTCACAGACATAGTATCCACATAGATTGGTCCCCGCTGGCTGAATATCCCCACCATTCTTAGCCTTTGACTTTTTGAATTCTAGCTCTTTTTTGAATTCACCGACCTTTGTATCTACGAACCGTCTCCAAACCCTACGAGGCAAAGAAAATTAAATGAACAAGAGAGTTATTAGTTACTTGATATTAGGAAATGAACGAAATAGGCCGATCGATATAGAGCGCAAATGAATGAAAATAATTACTTCTGCAGCATTCTTCTCATGCCGCCCCAAAGCTTTGGATCCATATTCAGAGAGTCGTGGACGAGACATTCTGAGGTGTCAACTTTAATTACTAGCAGAATCCAGTGGAACCTGCGGACACGATACATGCACAGTACGTCATGCATAACTCATCGATTAGCCGGCCACATACCATGCATGGAGTAAACAAAAGAGAATATGCTCAAGACAGAAACACTCACCCAAAATGGTAAGGAAATAGAATATCACTTTTGAGTTCCTGCTTTGTAAGAAACTGCCACAGGTCTGCCTCCATGTCGGCGGGGTGATGCTGCAACACATATCCATTAACGATGTGTGGGTCAATGAACCCAACATCATGGATGTTCCTTACTCTGCATTCCTTAATCTTCATTCTGCATGTATAATAGCGGACACAACAATATAGTTAGGACATATATATAGTGCAGGCAATATGAACGAGATGGGGTAGAAATAAATCACTTACAGAACGTAGCAACTGATGATAGATTTGTCGAGCTCGCGCAGATTGAAAAGCTGGAACAATTCACTCAGATGAATTTGTACATAGTAATGTTTGAAGTGATGCTCATATCTAACTTCCGCATAAATATATTCTTTGGCGTTTTTATTTTTTATGTAACCCTTGTACCATTTCAGCAGACCTTTCATTTGTGGAGGTAGATCCTCTTCCTGCGCAGGCTCGACGAGAGGCCCATTCTTCACATATGTAATTACTACCTCCTTCACTGGCGCCTCATCAAGGCCTAACAGTTCACGAAGAGTAATACCTAAGTTGGCAGCTTGTTCTCTGGCACTCGTTACAGTCAATCCATGTGCTGCCGCAACTGCTATGATATCGGGGTCATCCGGACCGGCGGCTTTCACTATAAGCGGGGCAATCGATTGTTTACTTTGTTCCCCGAGCTGGGCAACTCGTTTCCCGCTTTTTTTACTTTCTAATTCCGTTTTCTCGGCCTCCTCCAAGGCTTTGCTCTCCTGGTTCTCCGCCCGCTCTTTCTTCTTCTTCAACATGAGTGCCTGCCTACGAAGTTCACGTGCATAGTCGTCAGGCAGATTCTTCGCGGCTTGGGACGGTGTGCTCAAAAATGACTTAGCCCACTTCTTTTGCTCATCAGAAAATACTGGCTTGGGCTCGGGCTCTCTTTTCTTCTTGCAGTCCGCCTTCCATTTCTCATGATCAGCAGCCGCGGCCGCGGCAGTTTCCTCGGCACTACGTTCCCAAGGCCCTGTGGGGAGAGGCTTCAGTGATGGCTCCGGTACCTTTGTGGTCTTAGGTACATAAGGGTCCGGGTTAATAATCCAGGACTGCTTCTGCTTCTTTGCCGGAGGTGGATTGGGGGGCGGCGTCTGATCACCCGCCGGACGAGGACTGGGGGGCGGCGTCTGATCACCCGCCGGACGTTGTGGACTGGGAGGCATCGGCTGACGTGACGGAGGTGTAGGTGAACCGCCACCACCACCACCACCACCACCGCCACCGCCACCACCACCACCGTAGGGGGGTGGACTTGTTGTCCTTGGCGCCTCGCCTGGAAACTTGATAAACTTCTTTTGCCATAGAATGAAATGGCGCTTGACATTTCCAAGTCTTTTCTCCCCTTCAGGTGTAGCAATGTCAATCTCCAGGTCCTCAAACCCTTGGACTATGTCCTCCACCGTGACACGAGCATAGCCATCTTGAATGGGGTTGTTGTGGTGGAGTGCTCCAGGTAAACATGGTAAAGCACTGCCGATGGCTACCTTCATGGACATGTTCCCGATAGGATAATACAGATGACATTCTTTCATCTCCTTTATATCGTCCACGGGGTAGCGAGGAGGCTCCGGTGCAGTAATTTCGACCACCAGAGGCTCCGGTGCAGTAATTTCGATCGTCGGTGCATCTGCACCAGCCGGTGGGGCCTCCGTGGAAGCCACGCTGCTTCTCCGCTGCTGGCTTCCGAGATCCGCTGGATGATCTTCATGCTGCGCCCGAGCTGCATCTCTTTCGGCTACTAGTACACTCACGGTTTTCTTCATCACATCCATTTCCGATGCCAACCGCGCCACAACATCTGCTTCCCGATCCATCTTTCTCTTACGGCTTCTGTAACCGTACGGGTCATCGTTCTGGGGGAACCCTATTTTCCACGGAATGTGCCCCATGCCTCGTACACGTCCTCCGTGTTCAGGATTCCCGAGGGCTTTTGTCAGTGCGTCGTTCTCTCTGTTGAACTTGATCTTCCCCTCTTGAGCATCCCTCATTGCGTCAATAAGGGCTTGGGTGGGTTTAATTATTTTGCCCTGGTAAACACACTCCCCTGTCTCCGGGTTCAGCGTTCCCCCATGCCCGTACCACCAGCTTTTGGCCCTTGGGTCCCATCCCTCCGTACCTGGACGGATTCCTCGCGCCCTCAGCTCGTTCTCCATCTTCTCCAACCTAGGCTGCCAAAGGCGATACCCTCCTGGCCCCATAATATGATTGTACTCCTTCTTAGCCGCATTTTCCTTATTTTTTTCGATATTTGAATGAACTGCTCCGATTTCTTTTGCTTCACAAATTCTGGCCAATCATGTTTCAGTTTCTCATATTGTCCTTTGAAATCCGGAGTCTTGTTCTGCTTGACAAAGTCATGGGCTAGATTTTGCTTGAATTTCCGGAATGCGTCGGCCATCTTATGAAGAGCGAACTGTTTGACTAGCCTCCTTCTCTCCTTGTTTTCCTCAATCTTGTTACCCTCCTCATCGAATTTGTTGTATTCCGGAGGTAGAACGAAATGTTCTATAAGCTTCTTGAAGCAATCTTTTTTTGTTCTCTTATCGACAAAAGTGAAACCAGCAATTCGTGCCTTCTTTGGCTTATTCCACTCCTGGACGGTGATCGAGACGTTGTCTCTAACAACGGCTCCGCATTGGCTGACAAACTTGGTGGTGTTCTTGCGGGGCTCCAGCGGCCTGCCGGTTGCACTGTCGACAACCTCGATGGTGCATGTTTCTCCTTGTTTCATCGTCTTGGTTGCGCCACGCTTTGACGACGTACTCGATTGTTTCGACGATCCGGCCGAGGGCTAAAATAAGAAAGAGAGTCGCATGCGCTAGTACACACATATTTATTCAAATCAGTTAGTTTGTATCACCAGAGGCTCAATGTATATATATACCTCGGCGCCGGAGGTGGTTGCTACTTCCATTTGAAGATCGTCGTTTATCGACGTTTGTTCGGCATCATCTTGCTGACGGTGCCCTTCATCTTCACCGTCAAGGTTCAGATAAGAAGAGATATCATCTTCTTCTTGTCCGGTCGGCACATATAGAATATCGCCGTTTATGATGCCGAACATATGTGCTTCACCGTCCGGATCATAGTTGTCCATAATCGGGTCAGCTCTATCGTCCGCCATTATGTCAGTCCTGAAAACATGTAGTAAAAACAAATTAATTAAGTGAAGAAGGGGGGCGGTGGCGGTGGCGGTGGCGAAAGGGCGGTGGCAAAAGGAGGGGGCGAGGAAGGGGTGGGAGAGGGTGTCGCGGTAGAGCGCGAGATGGGGCGGCAGACGAGGGCGTCACGGAGAGGGAGGCGAGGACAACACACATGTATAACCCTCGCCGCCCCCTCTCGATCCCAAAAAAAAACACCGCGGAGTTTTACTTTTTTTGTTGTTAATTATCAAGTTTTATATACGTTTTTTTGGTTAATTATCAAATTTTATGGTTTTTTTTGTTAATTATCAAGTTTTAAGTTATTTTACCGTTTTTGTTAAACTAATTAACTAGTTAAAATTAAAAAGAACAAAAAAAAGAAAAAAAAGAAAAAATTCCGGTGGCCTTTTTTCTTCCTTTTTTTTGTTTTTCATCTGTTTTTCTTTTGTTTTCTTCTTCCTTCTTTCTTCTTCTTCCTTTTTCCTTTTTCTTTCTTCTTCTTCTTCCTTTTTCTTCTTCTTTCTTCTTCTTCTGCCGGCGCGCGAAGGACGGCAGGCAGGGCCAGCGGGCGGCGGGCGGCAGGGCGTCGGGCGGCGGGCGGCAGGGCGTCGGGCGGCGGGCGGCGGGCAAGGGCGCAGGGCACGGGCGGCGGGCAAGGGCAGGCACGGGCGGAGGCGGCGCTCACTGGGGACGGGGGCGGCGGCGCGCAGGGCTTCGGCGTCGGGGCAGGGCTACGGCGTCGGCGTCGGCGTCGATCGGCGTCGGGGCAGCGCTTCGGCGTCGAGAGAGAGGAGAATGGGAAGTGGCAAAACTGCTAAGTGCAGTATTTATAGACGCACCTTTAGTCGCGGTTGGGGAGGCGGACCGCGACTAAAGGTACCCTTTAGTCGCGGTCCGCCTCCCCAACCGGGACTAAAGGGTTTTGCCGCCGCTTTCGTTCCCGCGCAGAAAGACCCTTTAGTCGCGGTTGGGGACAACAACCGCGACTAAAGGGTACCCTTTAGTCACGGTCCGCCTCCCCAACCGGGACTAAAGGGTCTGTGCTGGAACTGGCGCGGTGCGGTGGGATGTTTAGTCCCACCTCGCTAGCCGAGAGGCTTCGACAGTGGTTTATAAGCGCGGCTGCGCTCACCACTTCGAGCTCCTCTCAAATGCAGGCTTACGAGGCTATTCTGTTACTATGAGCCTGTGGGCCTACTGGGCCTTCTGCGGGCCTGAATCCTGGCCGAATAATGGGTTTCTAGTCGTATTCAGGCCGTGGTGGCCCAGTAGGTGGCATATTTTTTATTTTTTGCCTGTTTTTTGTTTTCATTTTTGCTTTATTTATTTTGTTTTGTTTCTACTTACAACAAAAAACTTATTTATTTTATTTTATTTTGTTTCTAATTACTTATTTATTTTACTTTATGATAATTATTTTTGCTATTAAAGTTTCTAATTACTTATTTATTTATGTTATTAAAATCTTAAAAATACAATTATATATCAAAAAAATCAGAAAATAAAACTAATTCATTTTAAATTCTTGTTTTTCTTCTGTTTTTTCTTCCTTTTTTCTTCTATTTTTTTCTTCTGTTTGTTTCTTCCTTTTTCTTGTTTTTCTTCTTTTTTTTTCTTCCTTTCTTCCTTTTTCCTTTTTTCTTCTGTTTTTCTTCTGTTTGTTTTGTTCTTATGTTTTTCTTCTGTTTGTTTTTTCTTCTGTTTTTCCTTTTTTCTTTTGTTTGTTTTTTTCTTCTGTTTTTCCTTTTTTCTTCTGTTTTTTTCCTTTTTCCTTCTTTCTTCTTCTTCCTTTTTCCTTTTAAAATCAGAAAAATAAAACTAATTCATTTTAAAATCTTAAAAATACAATTATATATCAAAAAAATCAGAAAAATAAAACTAATCCCTTGAAGGTTTGACAAAAGGTTTGATACATCATTCAGTTCATCGACCAAATACAAAGTTTGGTACAATAAATTATTACACATCAATTCTTCCCTTGTGTCCCTGCTTGCTTACGATTGTGCCGTATCCATGGATCATCCTCATCATTTAACTTAATGCTTGGGTCGGTGTTCACTTTGAAGGGCGGAATTTCAGCAAACATATTATAATCTTCTGACATGTCTGTCTTGTCCTCCACTCCCACGATGTTTCTTTTCCCTGAAAGAACAATGTGGCGCTTTGGATCATCGCATGATGTACTGATCGTTTTGTTATCTTTCCGTTTCCTCGGTTTGCTACTCATGTCCTTCACATAGAAAACCTGAGCGACATCTTTCGCTAGGACGAATGGTTTGTCAAGGTAACCAAGATTGTTGAAATCCACCATTATCATTCCGTATTGCTGGTCCACCTTTACCCCACCTCCTGTTAGCTTGAACCATTTGCACCGGAACAAAGGGACCTTAAAGGAGGGTCCATAGTCAAGTTCCCATATCTCCTCTATGTAACCATAATATGTGACCTTTTGCCCATTCTCGGTTGCTGCATCAAAGCGGACACCACTGTTTTGGTTGGTGCTCTTTTTATCTTGGGCGATCGTGTAAAATGTATTCCCATTTATCTCGTACCCTTGGAAAGTCGTTATAGTCGAAGATGGTGTCTTGGCCAACATGTACAGCTGATCTACAACATCATTGTCATTCATTAAATATTTTCTCAACCAACTGCCGAAAGTCTCCATGTGGGCCTTCCTAATCCAGGATTCAGGCTTCCCCGGGTTGTCCGAGCGTAAAATATTCTTGTGTTTCTCAAAGTACGGAGCCACCAAGCTGGAATTGGTTAGTACAGTGTGGTGTGCTTCAGTTAGAGAATGGCCGTCCATACATATCGTTGATTTCCTTCCGATCGTGCCTTTTCCACTTAGTCTCCCCTCGTGCCGCGATCGAGGAAGGCCAATCGGCTTAAGGTCAGGAACAAAGTCAACACAAAACTCAATTATCTCCTCATTTCCATAGCCCTTGGCGATGCTTCCTTCTGGCCTAGCACGGTTACGAACATATTTCTTTAATACTCCCATGAACCTCTCGAAGGGGAACATATTGTGTAGAAATACAGGACCGAGAATGAAAATCTCTTCGACTAGGTGAACCAGGAGGTGCGTCATAATATTGAAGAAGGATGGCGGGAACACCAACTCGAAACTGACAAGACATTGTATCACATCGTTCTGTAACCGTGGTAGAACTTCTGGATTGATTACCTTCTGAGAGATTGCATTGAGGAATGCACATAGCTTCACAATGGCTACTCGAACATTTTCCGGCAGGAGCCCCCTCAAAGCAATCGGAAGCAATTGCGTCATAATCACGTGGCAGTCGTGAGACTTCAGGTTTTGGAACTTTTTCTCCACCATGTTTATTATTCCCTTTATATTGGACGAGAATCCAGACGGGACCTTCATACTGCTCAGGCATTCAAAAAAGATGACCTTCTCTTCTTTGGTCAGAGCGTAGCTGGCACGACCTTGAAACCATTCCGGATGCCGGTCATCAGGGTCTTTCAAACGTTGCTGGTCCTGCCGTGCTTCCTTTGTATCATTTGTCTTCCCATACACGCCCAAGAAGCTTAGGAGGTTCACGCAAATATTCTTCGTAACGTGCATCACGTCGATTGCAGAGCGGACTTCTAGGACTTTCCAATATTCTAGCTCCCAGAATATAGATTTCTTCTTCCACATGGCTGCGTGCCCGTCAGCTCCCTTCGGAACTGATTGTCCGCCAGGACCCTTTCCAAAGATGACTTTCAAATCCTTGACCATATCAAATACCTCAGCACCAGTGCGTTCTGCAGGCTTCGGCCGGTGATCTGCCTTGCCGTTGTAATGCTTGCCTTTCTTTCTTACTGGATGAATTTTCGGAAGAAATCGACGATGCCCAAGGTACACGTTCTTCTTACAATTTGGGAAATGTACACTTTCAGTCTCATGTAAGCAGTGCGTGCATGCATTGTATCCTTTATTTGACAGTCCCGAAAGGTTACTAAGAGCAGGCCAATCTTTGATGGTTACGAAAAGCAACGCTCGTAGGTCAAATTCCTCTTCTTTGTGCTCATCCCACACACGGACACCAGGTCTGCCCCACAGCTGTAAAAGTTCATCAACTAATGGCCTTAGGTACACATCAATGTCGTTGCCGGGTTGCTTCGGACCTTGGATGAGCACTGGCATCATAATGAACTTTCGCTTCATGCACAACCAAGGAGGAAGGTTGTAGATGCATAGAGTCACGGGCCAGGTGCTATGGCTGGAGCTCTGCTCGCCAAAAGGATTCATGCCATCTGTACTTAGACCAAATCTTATGTTCCTTGCGTCAGCTGCAAAATCTTTGAACTCTCTGTCGATCTTTCTCCATTGTGTTCCATCTGCGGTGTGTCTCAACTCCCCGTCCGACTTACGGTCCTCTTTGTGCCATCGCAACAACTTGGCATGATCTTTGTTCCTGAACAGACGTTTCAACCGTGGTATTATAGGAGCATACCACATCACCTTGGCGGGAACCCTCTTCCTGGGTTTCTCGCCCTCAACATCGTCACCAGGGTCATCGCCTCTGATCTTATAACGCAATGCAGTGCATACCGGGCATTCATTCAAATTCTCGTATTCACCGCGGTAGAGGATGCAGTCGTTGATGCATGCATGTATCTTCAGAACCTTTAAACCTAGAGGGCAGACAACCTTCTTTGCTTCGTACGTACTGGCGGGCAACTCGTTATTCTTTGGAAACATATTCTTCAACATTTTCAGCAAGTTTTCAAATGCCGAGTCAGCTACACCTGCCTGTGCCTTCCATTTCAGCAAATCCAGTGTGCAGCCCAGCTTTTTCAGACCATCATCGCATCCGGGGTACAACGACTTTCTGTGATCCTCTAACATGCGATCCAAATTCTCCCTCTCCTTTTCAGTTTCGCAGCGTCTCCGTGCATCAGCAATGGTCCGACCAAGATCATCAACGGTCTCATCACGTGCCTCTTCTTCACCTTCACCTTCCCCTTCACCTTCCCCTTCACCTTCAACATCCTCCATGAAAGTATCACCGAAATCAGCAAGATAGCTTTCATCGATGAAATCATCCCCTTCTTCATCTTCTTCCATTATAACCCCTCTTTCTCCATGCTTGGTCCAACAATTATAGCTTGGCATGAAACCGTGCCGAAGCAGGTGCAGGTGAACTTCTCTTGAGGAAGAGTAACCCTTCTGATTCTTACAGTCAACACATGGACAGATAACAAAACCCTTCTGCTTGTTCGCATTAGCCACTACGAGGAAATCTTTCAAACCCGTAGTGAACTCGCGGGAGAGTCGGTTACCGTACATCCATTGCCGATTCATCTGCATTATTATAATATAAAATATATAATTAACCATCATGCATTTGTTAAACTAACTAGCTATAAACAATAGAAATTAAACAATGAACAACACACATGCATATTTTATCAATGACACACATGCATGAAAGGTTCAAGTTGCTAACCGCGATCGAGGAGGAAAAAAATAAATGAGGAACCTCAAGTGTGGCTCTTGGGGCATTTCATCAAACACCTTGTGTGCATAAGAGGAACCAAAAGCAAACCTACACCCCCTTGTGAAGCTTGTGAAGAGAAGTGGCACCAAATGGCTAAGTGAGTGCGCTGAACTGGTATATATAGGGGAGGAGCTTTAGTCGCGGTTGGCCTGCCCAACCGCGACTAAAGGCCTTTGGGCACCTTTAGTTGCGGTTGGCCTGGCCAACCGCGACTAAAGCCCCTCACGTGCACCAGCTGGCCACCGAGCGCCCTGGGCCCAGGCCTTTGGTCGCGGTTCGTCTGCCGAACCGCGACTAAAGACTTCATTAGTCGCGGTTCCTACAGTTCCGCGACTAATGGGGCTGGACGGAAGCCTCTTTTTCTACCAGTGGCCATTGCCTTTTGGATACAGTGCATCCCTGTTAAAGAGGTAACTAACGACGCAACCCTAGTCCCCGGACGCCCCATCCTCCTTCCCCGCTTCTTTCCTCCTGAGCTCCACACCAGGCGGTGGCAGGCCGGCAAAGAACCCACGAGCTGCTCCTCCTTCCTCACCAAGTCCCCGTCATCCTAGTCGCCGACTCCCCCTCACCCTCAGCATCTCTCATGCAGTAGCCCAGCCAGCTCATCGAGCTCGATCCCCAGTGGCAGCACGACGGTTGAGGTCGGCACAACCTCCCAAGGCATTTGCACTGAGCCGTTCAGCCAACAGCCGTAATGCATAGCTACTGATAGTTTGGACCAACCAAATTATATTAGTGGCTAATGGCCAATTACCTATAGATACGAATTTGGCAGACAACAAGTGAGATGTGGCGAAAATGTTTAACCAAACAGCCTAAAACAAGAATAATCTTCGACCAAACCACAATAAGTGCAAGCAACACAATAAATCATGGTAATGTTACATTAAGCCAAACTCTTCAAGGTATCACGGTGATCCAGAATAAGTAGCAAAGTGAAATGGCATAGCTATAATCTGTATAAGTAAAGGAAATTTGAAACAACTACCCAGGCATAGATTGGACATTATGCAAGTTACATTATGACTTGATAGACTCATAGACCCTTAACGAATGTAAAAGAAGAGCAAAAGGCAATGTAGCAGTGAGTAAAAGTCAAACAAAAATATATTCCTGAAGCACAGTAAATGGTAGGTAGTTCATTTGCTACTATTTAGCATGATAGCATTATCATCTCTGAGCAGGCACAAGCATATGCACACATGGGAAATATGGAAGGGTGCTAGTTCACCAGCCATCGGAGGGGCTGTACATCAGCAAACAAAAGGGAAGACGTATGGAAGGGAATGGAGAGCTGCTAAGGAAGGGATGGGAAGCAGGGTCATAGAAAAGAATCAAGATGCAGCCTGTTATCAAAGCATGATAGGAGTCCACTCTTGCAGTACCAACGAAAGCAATACATTTTTTGAATGAACAGTAAAGATATCTCAGTATAAATCCAGAAGATAAGCTTAC
The DNA here is from genome assembly GCA_032464435.1 of Aegilops umbellulata. Lineage (NCBI taxonomy): Eukaryota > Viridiplantae > Streptophyta > Magnoliopsida > Poales > Poaceae > Aegilops > Aegilops umbellulata. The sequence continues at coordinate 354,329,486 of CP136059.1, read as the reverse complement.
CTGCTCAACCAGAAAATCATCTTAAGCATTTTGCAAAAGATTAGCTTCACCATGTCCACCTCCAATGCCTGTTTCTGCAAGCATAAGTGAATCAACCAATGACATTCGAACGGAAAACCAATAGGTATGAAGATGCATCAAGGAGGATGTTTATATGAACTCAAAGTTGTAGTTTGAACAAGAAAGTCAGTTTCATACAACATTGAGAATAGATGAACAAAAATACAACTATTGTCAAATTTAAAGAATAGTCGAAAACAGTATATGCTGATGAATGTCGTAGAAATGAAGAACATGCACACTCAGAATATTAGCTAGTCAGACAAGAAAGTATCCAAAATCATTAAGTTCCCTTGGCACCATAATCATAAAATAATAACCATACTAACTAATTTCCAAAAAAGAAGTGATCATGACGAATATTTACATTATCTTAAAATAAATTCAGCCTGAAAATGAAATGGCCACATTTATTAATTTACCCATGTTCAAAAGTAATGGACTTGCCACTTGCAACACTCTCCATAAAGTGATAAAAGGAACAATTATTCAAACATTTTTAATAAAAAACATCATTATCGAGTTAAGATTATTAGCAATATAAGCAGATATAACATTACTGAATGGGAGAAAAAGAACTAGCAAGCTTCCAAATATACCTTGAGCTGCCTATTTGACATTTCAGCTGGTTCAAACCAGTTATTCATGTTGTCGTCAGCTTCCATCTATTAAGTGTCGTGGCTTTGGATAAACCTAAGCTATGCACTAAGACTGCCCACATAAAATTCTTGCATATGTCAACCACATAGTCCTATGATAATATTACAGAAAGAATTTGCCAATCTTGGTGTCCATTGTTTTGTTGTATTGATACTCATATAATGAACTGAGAATAGCCCCGACTTGAACCACATAGTTCTATGATAACATTACAAAAAATTCGCTACATAACTTTTTGACAAAGCAGATAACATTGACAAGACCATCGCCTAGGTAAACTAACTACCAGTAATATATGTGAATCCAGGTCATAACCATCACATAGAAGTATAAAACACCGCCACATAAGAATCAGAACAGAAACACTGTAGATACAAAATCGCTACATGTCGAAGAGGTCATCAAGAAGCAAGAGAAATAAGTAACACATGAAAGGATCTGAACAAGATCTTATCAACCAATTATCTAAAATCAACTTGGCATCTTTAATACGGAAGTGTAGAGGCATGCCAGTGATGCTATTACCTACAGTGTAGACACTTTCGAATGGATGACATTGAGAAAGCTTCTTCTTTCCGGGAAGTTTCTTGAACTGCAATGACTGAAGCTGGACCGTGAAGAGACCGAAATAGGTGTGCAGGACCAGCAAATTATTGTCCTCGGCAAATCGTAGCATCCTTAGGCAGCCCATCTTGTCTAAATTCAGGGAAAGAAGCTTATTCAGATCAATAGTTTTTTCCAATTCCCATGAAGCAACACCATCAGAATCCATCTTCCTCTTCCATAATTGGGCAGTGAAGTCTTTCAAGATGAGCAAACCCAGCCCACCACCATCTCCCCGCACGACTGTGAAGTGGTCTTTGCGAAAAACTTTCGCCATCGCTGGCGTCTGTATCACAGCTCCAAATCAAACTCAAAGATTTGCCACTCCGCATGAAAATCAAAACCAACATTGCTTGATGAAATCCCAGCAAGTATCCAGTAAAGGGAATCCCCAGCCAGCACAGCAGGCACTGTATGAAATCTGCTGGGAAAAACGACAGTAAGCTGGGACTTGATCGATGTTGACATGACATTACCCCATGCGCCGGTCTCCGACGAGTAAACGCAAGCGAACGCTCGCCTTTGCTTTGCGTCGTCGTCCCCTGCCACTACCAAGACCACCTGGAAGTGTTGGACGCCTCGGCCAGCACGACGCACCGCCCCGTTGATCCGGCCCCTCTCCGGATCGAACTCCGCCAGATCGAACCCCGAGGGGCAGGCTAGCCGGTGTTGTTCGCCGGTCACGGGTTCCCACACAAGGAGACTGAGGTCCGTCCGGTCGAAGACGAGTACGAGGCCATGGCGGCATCCAAGGCACCGGAAGGGGAATCGGTCGCTGCAGTGGCGGATCTAGGCCCCAGGCCCGGGGGGCCCGGGCCCGGGGCATGAGGCCCATTTTCTTTGTATATTGTGGCACATTGCTGTAGCAACTGCTACAGTATACGAAGGGGGCCCGGGGCGGCCCACTGGGCTGGATCCGCCCCTGGGTCGCTGGACTGCGAGGAGAAGCGGCCGGGCGAGACACGATTGGGCGCCTCCAGAGTAGGTAGGAAGGAGCGGGCGAGATCATTGTCAAAGAAACCGAGGAGGGGAGGGCTGCGGCGGTGGTGGATGCGGAAGCGACGGGAGAAGCCTGGGTCGGAGGCGAGGTTGCGCCAGCGCTTGCAGACGGCGGAGGCGCGGGGGAGGGAGCACGGCTGCGGGGGGAGGCGTAGGTGTTGGGGAACGTAGTAATTTCAAAAAATTTCCTACGCACACGCAAGATCATGGTGATGCATAGCAACAAGAGGGCAGAGTGTTGTCTACGTACCCTCGTAGACCGAAGCGGAAGCGTTGACACAACGTAGAGGAAGTAGTCGTACGTCTTCCTGATCCGATCGATCCAAGCGCCGTTACTCCGGCGCCTCCGAGTTCTTAACACACGTACAGCTCGATGATGTTCCCCTGGCTCCGATCCAGCAAAGCTTCGGGGACGAATTCCGTCAGCACGACGGCGTGGTGACGATCTTGATGTACTATCGACGCAGGGCTTCGCCTAAGCACTGCAACAATATGACCGAGGTGGAATATGGTGAAGGGGGGCACCGCACACGGCTAAGAAACGATCACGAAGATCAACTTGTGTGTCCATGGGGTGCCCCCTGCCCCCGTATATAAAGGAGTGGAGGAGGGGAGGGCCGGCCCTCTCTATGGCGCGCCCTAGGGGAGTCCTACTCCCATCGGGAGTAGGATTCCCCCTTTCCTAGTCCAACTAGAAGTCCTTCCATGTATTAGGAGTAGGAGACAAGGAAGGGGAAGAGGGAAGAGAAGGAAGGAGGGGGCGCCGCCCCTCCCCCTAGTCCAATTCGGACTAGTCAATGGGGGGGCGCGCGGCCTGCCCCTCTCTCTCCCCTAAAGCCCAATAAGGCCCATATACTTCTTCCCCCGTATTCCCGTAACTCTCCGGTACTCCCGAAAATACCCGAACCACTTAGAACCTTTCCGATGTCCGAATATAGTCGTCCAATATATCGATCTTTACGTCTCGACCATTTCGAGACTCCTCGTCATGTCCCCGATCTCATCCGGGACTCCGAACTCCTTCGGTACATCAAAACTCATAAACTCATAATATAACTGTCATCGAAACCTTAAGCGTGCGGACCCTACGGTTCGAGAACAATGTAGACATGACCGAGACACGTCTCCGGTCAATAACCAATAGCGGGACCTGGATGCCCATATTGGCTCCTACATATTCTACGAAGATCTTTATCGGTCAGACCGCATAACAACATACGTTGTTCCCTTTGTCATCGGTATGTTACTTGCCCGAGATTCGATCGTCGGTATCCAATACCTAGTTCAATCTCTTTACCGGCACGTCTCTTTACTCGTTCCGTAATACATCATCTCGCAACTAACTCATTAGTTGCAATGCTTGCAAGGCTTAAGTGATGTGCATTACCGAGAGGGCCCAGAGATACCTCTCCGACATTCGGAGTGACAAATCCTAATCTCGAAATACGCCAACCCAACAAGTACCTTTGGAGACACCTGTAGAGCACCTTTATAATCACCCAGTTACGTTGTGACGTTTGGTAGCACACAAAGTGTTCCTCCGGTAAACGGGAGTTGCATAATCTCATAGTCATAGGAACATGTATAAGTCACGAAGAAAGCAATAGCAACATACTAAACGATCGGGTGCTAAGCTAATGAAATGGGTCATGTCAATTAGATCATTCAACTAATGATGTGACCTCGTTAATCAAATAACAACTCTTTGTTCATGGTTAGGAAACATAACCATCTTTGATTAACGAGCTAGTCAAGTAGAGGCATACTAGTGACACTCTGTTTGTCTATGTATTCACACATGTATTATGTTTCCGGTTAATACAATTCTAGCATGAATAATAAACATTTATCATGAAATAAGGAAATAAATAATAACTTTATTATTGCCTCTAGGGCATATTTCCTTCAGTCTCCCACTTGCACTAGAGTCAATAATCTAGTTCACATCGCCATGTGATTTACCAGCAATAGTTCACATCACCATGTGATTAACACCCATAGTTCACATCGATATGTGATCAACACCCAAAGGGTTTACTAGAGTCAGTAATCTAGTTCACATCGCTATGTGATTAACACCCAAAGAGTACTAAGGTGTGATCATGTTTTGCTTGTGAGAGAAGCTTAGTCAACGGGTCTGCCAAAATTCAGATCCGTATGTATTTTGCAAATTTCTATGTCTACAATGCTCTGCACGGAGCTACTTTAGCTAATTGCTCCCACTTTCAATATGTATCTAGATTGAGACTTAGAGTCATCTAGATTAGTGTCAAAACTTGCATCGACGTAACCTTTTACGACGAACCTTTTTGTCACGTCCATAATCGAGAAACATATCCTTATTTTACTAAGGATAATTTTGACCGATGTCCAGTGATCTACTTCCTAGATCACTATTGTACTCCCTTGCTTAACACAATGTAGGGTATACAATAGATCTGGTACATAGCATGGCATACTTTATAGAATCTATGGCTGAGGCATAGGGAATGACTTTCATTCTCTTTCTATCATCTGCCGTGGTCGGGCTTTGAGTCTTACTCAATTTCACACCTTGTAATACAGGCAAGAACTCTTTCTTTGACTGTTCCATTTTGAACTACTTCAAAATCTTGTCAAGGTATGTACTTATTGAAAAACTTATCAAGCGTCTTGATCTATCTCTATAGATCTTGATGCTCAATATGTAAGCAGCTTCACCGAGGTCCTTCTTCGAAAAACTCCTTTCAAATACTCCTTTATGCTTCACAGAATAATTCTACATTATTTCCGATCAACAATATGTCATTTACATATACTTATCAGAAATGTTGTAGTGCTCCCACTCACTTTCTTGTAAATACAGGCTTCACCGCAAGTCTGTATAAAACTATATGCTTTGATCAACTTATCAAAGCGTATATTCCAACTCCGAGATGCTTGCACCAGTCCATAGATGGATCGCTGGAGCTTGCATATTTTGTTAACACCTTTAGGATCGACAAAACCTTCTAGTTGCATCGTATACAACTCTTCTTTAATAAATCCATTGAGGAATGCAGTTTTGTTTATCCATTTGCCAGATTTCATAAAATGCGGCAATTGCTAACATGATTCGGACAGACTTAAGCATAGATACGAGTGAGAAACTCTCATCGTAGTCAACACCTTGAACTTGTCGAAAAGCCTTTTGCGACAATTCTAGCTTTGTAGATAGTAACACTACTATCAGCGTCTGTCTTCCTCTTGAAGATCCATTTATTTTCTATGGCTTGCCGATCATCGGGCAAATCCATCAAAGTCCATACTTTGTTCTCATACATGGATCATATCTCAGATTTCATGGCCTCAAACCATTTCGCGGAATCTGGGCTCATCATCGCTTCCTCATAGTTCATAGGTTCGTCATGGTCAAGTAACATGATCTCCAGAATAGGATTACCGTACCACTCTGGTGCGGATCTCTCTCTGGTTTACCTACGAGGTTTGGTAGTAACTTGATCTGAAGTTACATGATCATCATCATTAGCTTCCTCACTGATTGGTGTAGTAGTCACAAGAACAGATTTCTGTGATGAACTACTTTCCAATAAGCGAGAAGGTACAATTACCCTATCAAGTTCTACTTTCCTCCCACTCACTTCTTTCGAGAGAAACTCCTTCTCTAGAAAGGATCCATTCTCGGCAACAAAGATTTTGCCTTTGGATCTGTGATAGAAGGTGTACCCAACTGTCTCTTTTGGGTATCCTATGAAGAAATATTTCTCCGATTTGGGTTTGAGCTTCTCAGGATGAAACTTTTTCATATAAGCATCACAACCCCAAACTTTAAGAAACGACAACTTTGGTTTCTTGCCAAACCACAGTTCAGATTGTGTCGTCTCAACGGATTTAGATGGTGCCCTATTTAACATGAATGCAGCTGTCTCTAATGCATAACCCCAAAACGATAGTGGTAAATCGGTAAGAAACATCATAGATTGCACTATATCCAATAAAGTACGGTTATGACGTTCGGACACACCATTATGCTGTGGTGTTCCAGGTGGCATGAGTTTGTGAAACTATTCCACATTGTTTTAATTGAAGGCCAAACTCGTAACTCAAATAATCGTCTCCGTGATCAGATCGTAGAAACTTTATTTTTCTTGTCACGATGATTTTCCACTTCACTCTGAAATTCTTTGAACTTTTCAAATGTTTCAGACTTATGTTTCAACAAGTAGATATACTCATATCTGCTTAAATCATCTGTGAAGGTTAGAAAATAATGATACTTGTCGCGAGCTTTAATATTCATCGGACCACATACATCAGTATGTATGATTTCCAACAAATCTGTTGCTCGCTCCATTGTTCCGGAGAACGGCGTTTTAGTCATCTTGCCCAAGAGACATGGTTCGCAAGCATCAAGTGATTCATAATCAAGTGATTCCAAAATCCCATCAGCATGGAGTTTCTTCATGCGCTTTACACCAATATGACCTAAACAGCAGTGCCACAAATAAGTTGCACTATCATTATTAACTTTGCATCTTTTGGCTTTAATATTATGAATATGTGTATCACTACGATCGAGATCCAACAAACCATTTCGTTGGTGTGTATAACCATAGAAGGTTTTATTCATGTAAACAGAACAACAATTTATTCTCTTACTTAAATGAATAACCGTATTGCAATAAACATGATCAAATCATATTTATGCTCAACGCAAATACCAAATAACACTTATTTAGGTTCAACACTAATCCCCAAAGTATAATGAGTGTGCGATGATGATCATATCAATCTTGGAACCACTTCCAACACACATCGTCACTTCACTCTTAACTAGTCTTTGTTCATTCTGCAACTCCCGTTTCGAGTTACTAATCTTAGCAACTGAACCAACATCAAATGCCGAGGGGTTGCTATAAACACTAGTAAAGTACACATCAATAACATGTATATCCAATATACCTTTGTTCACTTTGCCATCCTTCTTATCCACCAATCACTTGGGGTAGTTCCGCTTCCAGTGACCAGTCCCTTTGCAGTAGAAGCACTCAGTCTCAGGCTTAGGTCCAGACTTGGGCTTCTTCACTTGAGCAACAACTTGCTTGCCGTTCTTCTCGAAGTTCCCCTTCTTCCCTTTGCCCTTTACTTGAAACTAGTGGTCTTGTTAACCATCAACACTTGATGTTTTTCTTGATTTCTACCTTTGTTGATTTTAGCATCACGAAGAGCTTGGGAATCGTTTCCGTTATCCCTTGCATATTATAGTTCATCACGAAGTTCTACTAACTTGGTGATGGTGACTAGAGAATTCTGTCAATCACTATTTTATCTGGAAGATTAACTCCCACTTGATTCAAGCGATTGTAGTACCCAGACAATCTGAGCACATGCTTACTAGTTGAGCGATTCTCCTCCATCTTTTAGCTATAGAACATGTTGGAGACTTCATATCTCTCAACTCGGGTATTTGCTTGAAATATTAACTTTAACTTCTGGAACATCTCATATGGTCCATGACGTTCAAAACGTCTTTGAAGTCCCGATTCTAAACCGTTAAGCATGGTGCACTAAACTATCAAGTAGTCATCATATTGAGCTAGCCAAACGTTCATAACGTCTGTATCTGCTCCTGCAATAGGTCTGTCACCTAGTGGTGCATCAAGGACATAATTCTTCTGTGCAGCAATGAGGATAAACCTCAGATCACGGATCCAATCCGCATCATTGCTACTAACATCTTTCAACATAGTTTTCTCTAGGAACATATCAAAACATAGGGAAGCAACAACGCGAGCTATTGATCTACAACATAGATATGCTAATACTACCAGGACTAAGTTCATGATAAATCAAAGTTCAATTAATCATATTACTTAAGAACTCCCACTTAGATAGATATCCCTCTAATCCTCTAAGTGATCACGTGATCCAAATCAACTAAACCATAACCGATCATCACGTGAAATGGATTAGTCTTCAATGGTGAACATCATTATGTTGATCATATCTACTATATGATTCACGCTCGACCTTTCGGTCTCCGTGTTCCGAGGCCATATCTGCATATGCTAGGATCGTCAAGTATAACCCGAGTATTCTGCGTGTGCAAAACTGGCTTGCACCCGTTGTAGATGGACGTAGAGCTTATCACACCCGATCATCACGTGGTGTCTGGGCACGACGAACTTTGGCAACGGTGCATACTCAGGGAGAACACTTCTTGATAATTAAGTGAGAGATCATTTTATAATGCTACCGTCAATCAAAGCAAGATAAGATGTATAAAAAGATAAACATCACATGCAATCAATATAAGTGATATGATATGGCCATCATCATCTTGTGCTTGTGATCTCCATCTAGGAAGCACCGTCATGATCACCATCGTCACCGGCGCGACACCTTTATCTCCATCGTAGCATCGTTGTCGTCTCGCCAATCTTATGCTTCTACGACTATCGCTACCGCTTAGTGATAGAGTAAAGCATTACAGGGCGATTGCATTGCATACAATAAAGCGACAACCATACGGCTCCTGCCGGTTGCCGATAACTCAGTTACAAAACATGATCATCTCATACAATAAAATTTAGCATCATGTCTTGACCATATCACATCACAACATGCCCTGCAAAAACAAGTTAGACGTCCTCTACTTTGTTTGTTGCAAGTTTTACGTGGCTGCTACGGGCTGAAGCAAGAACCAATCTCACCTACGCATCAAAACCACAACGATAGTTTGTCAAATAGACTCCGTTTTAACCTTCTCAAGGACCGGGCGTAGCCATACTCGGTTCAACTAAAGTTGGAGAAACTGACACCCGCCAGCCACCTGTGTGCAAAGCACGGCGGTAGAACCAGTCTCGCGTAAGCGTACGCGTAATGTCGGTCCGGGCCGCTTCATCCAACAATACCGCCGAACCAAAGTATGACATGCTGGTAGGCAGTATGACTTGTATCGTCCACAACTCACTTGTGTTCTACTCGTGCAAAACATCAAACCATAAAAACCTAGGCTCGGATGCCACTGTTGGGGAACGTAGTAATTTCAAAAAATTTCCTACGCACACGCAAGATCATGGTGATGCATAGCAACGAGAGGGGAGAGTGTTGTCTACGTACCCTCGTAGACCGAAGCGGAAGCGTTGACACAACATAGAGGAAGTAGTCGTACGTCTTCCCGATCCGACCGATCCAAGCGCCGTTACTCCGGCGCCTCCGAGTTCTTAACACACGTACAACTCGATGATGTTCCCCTGGCTCCGATCCAGCAAAGCTTCGGGGACGAATTCCGTCAGCACGACGGCATGGTGACGATCTTGATGTACTATCGACGCAGGGCTTCGCCTAAGCACTGCAACAATATGACCGAGGTGGAATATGATGGAGGGGGGCACCACACACGGCTAAGGAACGATCACGAAGATCAACTTGTGTGTCCATGGGGTGCCCCCTGCCCCCGTATATAAAGGAGTGGAGGAGAGGAGGGCCGTCCCTCTCTATGGCGCGCCCTAGGGGAGTCCTACTCCCACCGGGAGTAGGAGTCCCCCTTTCCTAGTCCAACTAGGAGTCCTTCCATGTATTAGGAGTAGGAGACAAGGAAGGGGAAGAGGGAAGAGAAGGAAGGAGGGGGCGCCGCCCCTCCCCCTAGTCCAATTCGGACTAGTGAATGGGGGGCGCGCGGCCTGCCTCTACCTCTCCCCTAAAGCCCAATAAGGCCCATATACTTCTTCCCCCGTATTCCCGTAACTCTCCGGTACTCCCGAAAATACCCGAACCACTTAGAACCTTTCCGATGTCCAAATATAGTCGTCCAATATATCGATCTTTACGTCTCGACCATTTCGAGACTCCTCGTCATGTCCCCGATCTCATCCGGGACTCCGAACTCCTTCGGTACATCAAAACTCATAAACTCATAATATAACTGTCATCGAAACCTTAAGCGTGCGGACCCTACGGTTCGAGAACAATGTAGACATGACCGAGACACGTCTCCGGTCAATAACCAATAGCGGGACCTGGATGCCCATATTGGCTCCTACATATTCTACGAAGATCTTTATCGGTCAGACCGCATAACAACATACGTTGTTCCCTTTGTCATCGGTATGTTACTTGCCCGAGATTCGATCGTCGGTATCCAATACCTAGTTCAATCTCGTTACCGGCAAGTCTCTTTACTCGTTCCGTAATACATCATCTCGCAACTAACTCATTAGTTGCAATGCTTAAGTGATGTGCATTACCGAGAGGGCCCAGAGATACCTCTCCGACATTCGGAGTGACAAATCCTAATATCGAAATACGCCAACCCAACAAGTACCTTTGAAGACACCTGTAGAGCACCTTTATAATCACCCAGTTACGTTGTGACGTTTGGTAGCACACAAAGTGTTCCTCCGGTAAACGGGAGTTGCATAATCTCATAGTCATAGGAATATGTATAAGTCACGAAGAAAGCAATAGCAACATACTAAACGATCGGGTGCTAAGCTAATGGAATGGGTCATGTCAATTAGATCATTCAACTAATGATGTGACCTCGTTAATCAAATAACAACTCTTTGTTCATGGTTAGGAAACATAACCATCTTTGATTAACGAGCTAGTCAAGTAGAGGCATAGTAGTGACACTCTGTTTGTCTATGTATTCACACATGTATTATGTTTCCGGTTAATACAATTCTAGCATGAATAATAAACATTTATCATGAAATAAGGAAATAAATAATAACTTTATTATTGCCTCTAGGGCATATTTCCTTCAGTCTCCCACTTGCACTAGAGTCAATAATCTAGTTCACATCGCCGTGTGATTTACCAGCAATAGTTCACATCACCATGTGATTAACACCCATAGTTCACATCGATATGTGATCAACACCCAAAGGGTTTACTAGAGTCAGTAATCTAGTTCACATCGCTATGTGATTAACACCCAAAGAGTACTAAGGTGTGATCATGTTTTGCTTGTGAGAGAAGCTTAGTCAACGGGTCTGCCAAAATTCAGATCCGTATGTATTTTGCAAATTTCTATGTCTACAATGCTCTGCACGGAGCTACTTTAGCTAATTGCTCCCACTTTCAATATGTATCTAGATTGAGACTTAGAGTCATCTAGATTAGTGTCAAAACTTGCATCGACGTAACCTTTTACGACGAACCTTTTTGTCACGTCCATAATCGAGAAACATATCCTTATTTTACTAAGGATAATTTTGACCGATGTCCAGTGATCTACTTCCTAGATCACTATTGTACTCCCTTGCTTAACACAATGTAGGGTATACAATAGATCTGGTACATAGCATGGCATACTTTATAGAATCTATGGCTGAGGCATAGGGAATGACTTTCATTCTCTTTCTATCATCTGCCCGTGGTCGGGCTTTGAGTCTTACTCAATTTCACACCTTGTAATACAGGCAAGAACTCTTTCTTTGACTGTTCCATTTTGAACTACTTCAAAATCTTGTCAAGGTATGTACTTATTGAAAAACTTATCAAGCGTCTTGATCTATCTCTATAGATCTTGATGCTCAATATGTAAGCAGCTTCACCGAGGTCCTTCTTCGAAAAACTCCTTTCAAATACTCCTTTATGCTTCACAGAATAATTCTACATTATTTCCGATCAACAATATGTCATTTACATATACTTATCAGAAATGCTGTAGTGCTCCCACTCACTTTCTTGTAAATACAGGCTTCACCGCAAGTCTGTATAAAACTATATGCTTTGATCAACTTATCAAAGCGTATATTCCAACTCCGAGATGCTTGCACCAGTCCATAGATGGATCGCTGGAGCTTGCATATTTTGTTAACACCTTTAGGATCGACAAAACCTTCTAGTTGCATCGTATACAACTCTTCTTTAATAAATCCATTGAGGAATGCAGTTTTGTTTATCCATTTGCCAGATTTCATAAAATGCGGCAATTGCTAACATGATTCGGACAGACTTAAGCATAGATACGAGTGAGAAACTCTCATCGTAGTCAACACCTTGAACTTGTCGAGAAACCTTTTGCGACAATTCTAGCTTTGTAGATATTAACACTACTATCAGCGTCTGTCTTCCTCTTGAAGATCCATTTATTTTCTATGGCTTGCCGATCATCGCGCATGGCCTACCTCACGTCTTGCTCTCCGCTCGCGCATCACCCGCCTCACTTCTGGCTCGCCTCGTCGGATCGTAGCTCCGGCGAGCCCCACCACCACTAGAGGAGTTCCCTCTGTTGCTATTTCTCCCTCTTCGGCGAGCTTTTCCCCTTTTTTCCCGATAGCTGCCTCGGCGTCCTTCCAGTTTCGCAACGCCCCCTTTTGTTGCAGGGATGGATGACGGACCGTGGAGATGCAACCGGGCATGCCAGAAGCTGCAGCCGGTGGACGGAGGAGCTACAATCGACGATGGGTTGAGCTGCATCTGATGGCGCCGCGCCGACGGGCGAGCTACAACCAGCTGCTACCGGAGCTTCAACCATTGGTGACGGAGCTGCAATCGACGTTTGGGCAGCTGCCTCGAGCAGGAGGAGCTGCAACCCGCGGGGGACACCGGTGCTGGAACCAGCACAGTGGCGAGCTGGAACCGGTGTATGTTTTTGCTGGAACTAGCTTTTCTTTTTGCTACAATCATTCTTTTGTTTGCTACAATCGAACCAATGGGAGTCTCTTCGCTGAGTTATTTTTGCTGGAAACAATGTTTATTTTTGCTGGAACTAGCAATTTTGTTTGCTACAATCAACCACTGAAGTTCTCCTGCTGTGGTTAATTGGTTGATTTTGCTGGAACCGATGTCCTTTTTTGCTGGAACCTTATAAATTTTTTGCTTCAACCGACGACTGAGAATTTGTTGCATTTTTTAGATCTTTTTTGGCTAGACACGACGGCAACCGACGGCTACAACGAGCCGGAGGCAGGATTACGCTGGGATGCTGCAATCATGGCGCCCGCACGATGAATCCGATCGATCTGATTTGTTTTTAAATTTCCATCCATGGTGAATCTCTGGAATCAATGACTGCCGTGATGCAATCCCGGCGCCCAAGCGGGCAGGACCTTGCCAGAGCTCGTCAGGCACGGTCACAACGACGACAATGAGGAGGAGTGGAGGTGTGCGCGCGGGGAGCGTGCGGATTCCCTTATTTTTTCTCGTGAGGTAGAAGACACAGGGCCAAATCCAACGTCTAATCATGATTAGATCGGGTGGCTGTGGCGCGACCGGCCGAAACGTTTGGGCCGGTGCGCCGGCGCCTGGCCAAGTAGAATTTGTTGTCAATTACTCGCTGCCTCAATCATCCTGTAGCCACACAATAAGTAGTTGCCCACCTGGGCTCACCCTGGGCTAAGCCCAACACACCTTACACGGCCTGAGGCCCAAACACACGCCAACACTTAGTCGTTGCGGTTCAGTTAACTGCAGTTAACTGAACTGCATTTGCAGTCCGCTGCAGATCATCGTCTGCACGCATGACATTGCCCCCATCTTGAGATGCAGCTCCCTCCCAGATGTCGGCCGCTGGATAGCGCTCCTTCAGCACATCGTAGTCTTCCCACGTCGTGGCGGTCGGTGGCCGATTGGACCACTGAACTTGAAGCTGAATCACTGGTGCATCCCCTTTCTTCATCATGCGACGCTCCACAATGGCCATGGGCTCCGCGTCGCCGGCGACCAGGTCAGGTACTTGTGGTAGTTCAGAGAAGACAGGTGTAAGGTTTCAACTGCGAAACATGGAATACCGGGTGGATGCGGGTGTCCACTGGCAGTTGGAGACGATATGCCAAAGCGTCGATCCGCTCGGTCACCGTGAACGGACCGTAGAACTTGTAGGAGAGCTTCCGGCAGGGGCAATTGACGACCGACGACTGCGCGTACGGCTGCAACTTGAGGAGCACCCGTTCGCCGACGTCGAACGTGCGCTCGGCGCGGTGAAGGTCAGCTTGCTTCTTGAAGCGTGCCTGAGTGCGGACAAGCTGCTCGCGGAGGTGCTCCGTGTGCGCGGCCCAGTCTTGTTCCCCTGCTGGCGCGCTCGGCGTCTTGGCGGTGCTGAAGTCTCCCAGATTGGGGTCGACGCCGTAGAGCGCCTTGAACGGCAAGCACTTGATGGATGTGTGATGCGTGGAGTTGTACCAGAACTCCGCTGCTGGCAGCCACTTGCGCCATTGCCGCGGAGTGTCGTGGATGGCGCATCGCAGGTACATCTCAAGGCACTGGTTGACTCGTTCCGTCTGGCCGTCCGTCTGGGAGTGGTAGGCGGTGGAGTACAAGAGTTTGGTGCCGGCCGTAGTGAGTAACTCCCTCCACATCGCGCTGGTGAAGATTTTGTCCCGATCGGAGACGATGGAACGAGGGACGCCGTGCAACTTGATGATGTGCTCCCAGAACGCGCGAGCCACCTGCGCGGCCGTGAATGGGTGACGAAGCGGCACATAGTGCGTGAACTTGGTCAGTCGATCGACGACGACCATGATGGAGTCGTACCCGTCGGGGTAAACCCTCAACGAAGTCCATAGTCACGTCTTGCCAGGGCGCGTCCGGAACTGGCAGGGGTTGCAGCTTGCCGGCTGGGTGCTTGTTCTCATGCTTGGCGTGCTGACAAATGCCGCATTGGCGAACGAAATCTTCCACGGCGCGCTTCAAGCCCGGCCAGGCGAACAGTTTGGGTACCCGATGGTAGGTGGCCGTGGGGCCAGAGTGACCCCCAACAGCGCTGTGATGGAGCGCGGCGATGAGCTTGGTCTGAAGCGCGGAGTTGGCGCCGATCCACAGGCGGCCGCGTTGGCGAATCACCCCATTTTGCAGTGTCCGGCCCTGATCATCTTCGCCAGCGACCGCCAGCTTGGTGAGCAGCTCTTGCGACTCGGGGTCAGTTTCATATGAGTTCGCCACTTCTTGCAACCATTGGGGCTGGCACAGGGACAGAGCGTCGAGGGCCAGGAGATGGCCGACTCGCGACAGAGCATCTGCAGCGCCGTTGTCGACGCCTTTCTTGTAGCGTAAGGAGAATTGCTGGCCGACCATCTTTGACATGGCCTTGCATTGCAAGTCAGTGACGAGTTGCTGATCGCCCAGTGCGCACAGGCTCTTGTGGTCGGTGACGATCTCAAACGAGGCGCGTTGCAGATATGGTCGCCACTTGTCGACAACCATCATCACGGCAAGGAATTCCTTTTCATACGTGGAGAGTTTCTGATTCTTCACCCCAAGAGCCTTGCCGAGGTAGGCGACGGGGTGGCCGTCTTGCGTCAGTACGGCGCCACGCTAGCGTCGCACGCATCGGTGTCGATGGCGAACGGGCGTGTGAAGTTGGGAAGGGCCAAGACTGGCGTGCTCACCATCGCCTGTTTGAGCATGTCAAATGCTTGCTGGGCCTTGTCGCTCCAAACAAACCCTTTCTTCGATAGAAGCTGCGTCAGGGGTTTGGCGATGATGCCGTAGTGAGGAACGAACTTACGATAGTAGCCTGTTAAACCCAGAAAACCACGCAGCTCAGTTGGTGTAGAGGGCACGGGCCAGGCCTGCATGGCACTGGTCTTGCTTGCGTCCGTGGCCACGCCGTCTTGGGAGATCACATGCCCGAGGTACTCGATGCTCGTTTGCGCGAACGAACACTTGCTGGCCTTGGCGAACAGCTGATGCTTGCGGAGGAGATCCAGAGTGAGGCACAGGTGTTCCTCGTGCTCTTGCAGATCGAAGCTGAAAACCAAGATGTCATCCAGAAAAATGATTATGAACTTACGGACATAACGGCCGAAGACAGTGTTCATCAAGCACTGGAATGTAGCTGGCGCATTGCACAACCCAAATGGCATGACGCGGAAATGATAGTGGCCGTGATGAGTTTTGAAAGCAGTTTTCTCCTCATCCTCTTCTCGCATACGAATCTGGTGATATCCCGCTCGTAAATCGATCTTGGAGAAATATTTAGCTCCTTCCAGTTCATCGAGCAGTTCGTTGACCACAGGAAGTGGGAACTTGTTCTTCACTGTTACTGTATTTAGGCGCCGGAAATCAACACAAAAACGCCAGCTGCCGTCCTTCTTTTTCACGAGCAGCACGGGTGCGGCGTAGGGGCTCATGCTGTGTGCAATGAGGCCCGAGTTCAGCATTTCCTGGACTTGCCGTTCTATTTCATCCTTCTGCGCCGGCGAATAGCGGTATGGTTTTGTGTTGATCGGTGTTGTGCCGGGCTCCAAGTTGATGCTATGATCGTATTGACGACGCGGTGGCAGGGTTGTTGGTTCAGTAAACACGTCCTTGTACTCATGTAGTACTTTCTGAATGTTGGCTGGGACTGGTGCAGGTGGTGGTTCTTCAGTTTTCTCCACCTTTACCAGGGCTGCTGTCCAGGTATCATTGGCCAGTTCCATTCTATGCAGCTCATACGCGTCCATCTCGGAGATGGAGGACAGGTTGGTGGTTTTTACTCCTTGCAGTTTCACTGTTTTGCCCTCGGTGTCGAACTGAATCGTCTTCAATTGCCAGTCACATAACATCGGACTGTGTGCAGATAGCCAGTCGATTCCCAGCACCCCGTCGTATGCACTCAATGGTAATACCCGCAGATCGGTGTGGAAGGTGTGATCAGGTACTTGCCAGGCCAACTGGCGTACCATCTTATTGCAAAGTAGCCGTTGTCCATTCGCCACTCGAACTGACACAGGAGAGAGATCTTCAGTCTTGGTAGCAATTCGGGTGGTGAAATTTTCACTAATGAAACTGTGAGAACCCCCCGAATCGACCAACAGCAGCATAATCTGATCGCCCACTTGAGCGCACAGACGAAGTGTGGACGGTCCTTCTTCGCCAGACATGGCATGTTGGCTCAGGGAGCAGCACTCTGGTTCTTGCTGTGCTGGTGCATCCAGGAGTTGCAGTGCGTGAACTGTATCGTCTGGCAATATTTCCCCGAACTCGCCCACTTCGATCATCAGAATCTGCCCCGTGCGTTTGCACTGATGCTCGCGTGAATATTTATCTCCACAACGGAAACACAGTCCATTTGCTCGCTGGAATTCCCGTAGTTGCCGTTCTCGAGCAAAGTCATCGTTCGCTGGGCGCGGTGGTGCTGCGGCCCGTGCTGGAATGGGTGCTAATGTCGCCGTTTGTGGAGGTGGGCGACCAACTGGTACTATCCGCTGACGCTGTGTACATTGTCGGTCCAATTCCTCTTCCTGAATTCGAGCAAAAACAGCTGCTCAAGTTATGTTGGTAGGGGCCTGTAAACATACGCCCAACCGAAGCTCGTCTTTCAGTCCAAGGAGAAACTGAGAGATGAAAAACTGAGAACTCAAATGCGGATCCAGCGACAGAAGGTAGTACATCAGTGTCTCGAACTGTTGACGATAATCTTGAACACTGCCAGTCTGCCTCAACTGAACTAACTGATGCATTTGCGTTTCGAACTCCTCTGGCCCGAATTCTTCTTCCACTGCTGAACGAAAAGCTGCCCAAGACAACCCGGCGTGTTTCTGACGATGAGCCTGTAGCCACATCGCTGCCAGACCATCCATGTACAGCGAGGCCGTGGTGACCCAGCTGTATGGTGGCACGCGGTACAGCTCGAAGTATGAGACGCACCGCTCGAGCCAGATGCGCGGCGCGTCACCATCGAACCGAGGAAAATCATGCTTCGGTGGTTTGGTGTAATGATCTGTCCCGCGCTCCCGATCTGCGGCCGTCGGCGAGGGTTGGAGCAGCAGAGGAGGCCCGTGGTTGACGAGCCGCACAAAGGGCAGCTGGGCCACTCCCTCCGTGTAGAGTGGGGGAGGCATGGGGTGGGAGGATGGGGGTGGCGGCGGCGGTGGTGGTGTAGAGGAGCCCGCTGTCGCCGAAATTCCTGAGAGATCCATCGTGGGTGCGGCCTTGCGCGCCTCATCCACATCCGCCTGGGTGAGATCGATCTGCTTGGAGAGGTGTTTGAGCTCGTTGGAGACCTGATCGTTGTAGGAGAGCTACGCCTGATGTCGCTCGTCGGCCGTCTTTTGGTTCGCGTCGAGACGGCGGATGACCGACTCCAGCAGGTTCTGCAGCTTGTCGGTGGTCTCCGATATCGCGTCGAGAACGCGGCGGGTCTGCGCCAAAGGTTTGGACGACGCTGTGGTCTCGCTCCAAATCGACCGTACCCCGGGCAGGATTTCGTGCAAACTCGCCGGAGCGGCTGCACCTGACCCGGTGGATGTTACCGGCGACCGAGAGAATGGAGAAACCGCGGCGGCGGAGGTGGGGAAAAAAATCTAGGCTCTGATTACCAAATTGTCACGACCCGTGAGGAGGAGAGGAAGAAGGGGATCGAGATCAGATCGGAGAGGGGTGAGGAAGCAGGTGAGGGGAGAGCTTGGAGAAGGGGAAAGTAGAATTCGTTGTCAATTACTCGCTGCCTCAATCATCCTGTAGCCACACAATAAGTAGTTGCCCACCTGGGCTCACCCTGGGCTAAGCCCAACACACCTTACACGGCCTCAGGCCCAAACACACGCCAACACTTAGTCGTTGCGGTTCAGTTAACTGAACTGCATTTGCAGTCCGCTGCAGATCATCGTCTGCAGGCGTGACATCGTCGTCGTCCAGCGGTCCAGCCACCGACGAGCGGGGTCGGAGGTGGAGGCGGCGGGGGCTGGCGGTCGTCATCTCGCCCTACTCACTGATCTCGCCGAGTGTATATGTTTTTTTATTTTTTATGAGCCCAAAACTGACAGGGAAGCCCACGATGGGTGGTGGATAAAGACGAAGGTATACTTTCCACTAAAAAATGGAAAATAGGAAAAATCATTTTTTCCCCCTAAGACTCGAGAGTTACTCGATGAAAATTTTACAGGTATGACAATGGGAATCGTTGCTGGCCGGGGCACCGGCCGAACCGTTCCGCCGGTCTCGTCCACGCGCGTGCTGCAGCAAGTCAAGTCGCGACACGTGGGGTGATGGGTCCTAATCACACGACCTTATCCCCTTCCAGCTTTCTCTACAACTGCTCGTTGTTTCTTCTATGTCTTCTCTCTCTTTCCACCTTGCAGATCCCACCTCACTGGCGTTCTCCCGAGCTGTCATCCCCTCGCGGCACCAACAGTTACCCTTCTTCCTTCTCCCTCTCTTCCCTTTCCTCCTCCTCTCTTCCCTTTTTGCTGCAACCGGCGACAGGCCAAACGCGGGGAGGACCGAGGTGCCCGTGCTACAACCATGGCCACTAGAAGGAGCTGCAACCGCGGTACTGGGAGAGTTGCAAACGGCGTTTTCCCGTGCTACAACCATGGACACAAAAAGCTACATCCAGTAGATAAAAAAGCTTCAACGAGACAACGAAATATAGGAAAAGTTACAACCGTTTGACAAAAAGCTTTAACCCGCAGATGAAAAAGCTTCAAACAGAGATTGAGAAATCCTCCTCGACGACGACCATGGCGTCTCTCTGTGTTTTTGTTGCAACCACAGAGTAAAAGGCTGCAACCCTTTGTGAAAAAAGCTTCAAGCTCAGGTGAAAAAAGCTTCAATTGGCACGGTGGAAAGCTTCAATCCGCGAGAAAAGCTTCAACAGGCATAGAAAAAGCTTCAACCGATGAGATAAAAAGCTTCAACCTGACCCGCCAATGGCAGCGAGCGACGATGTTGAGAGCTGCGTCGGCGGCACGACAGTGCAGCGATGATGGCGGCTGCTAGGTGCTGCAACGACAGGGGGTGCCGGTGTGCTTCAAGACGGCACCATTTTTTGCTACAAGGAGGCGACGGGCTTTCTGCTGGACCAAGGGGCGAGTACGGATGCTGCGACGGCGACCGGCGGCGACGGGGACGGAGAGCGCATCCAACAGCGTGGGACTAGGAGGCAGGAGGTCCAGGTGAGGGGGCTAGTCACCGGCGGCAGAAGCGGCTGGGTGGGGGCACGGTGAAGAAGAAGAAGAGGAAGAAGAAGTCAACGCGGGGGAAGGAGGCGCGAGGAACAGATCTGAGGGCTCGAGCTCGCGGATCGGACGGCTGGGGCTTGACCGACCCAACGATTGGGCCGGTGCGCCGGCGCAGATCGCTGCCCTATGACATAAGCGATCAAACGCTTAACATAAGTTGGGAAACCACAACGCCACATCACACTATGTTTTGATTTTCATATTATATTTTAACAGTGAAACATTTTATTTCTCCAAAGCCGTTGTAATAGACAAAAATATTTTCTTTTGCAGATTTTGTTAATGTTAGCCTACTCCCCTAATCCTTCAACTCATAAAATCAGAAAATGCATAACCACCCGGCAAGCAACCTCATGCTATAATAGTAGACGGTCTGAGACCCAACAACTATCCAAACAGGTAAAAGGGAGTAGAGTAACATTTAGGAAAGCACTATGCATCAGACTAGTATCAAACTAGGAATATAGACCGTACAATCCAAAATTTCGGTGCTAGTCTGACAAACATTAGAGGTAGCACGTCGTGGCCCACCCTTATCAGTGGAACCTGCAACGAAGTCGCTGCTATTCCTCGCTGCCTCGCAACTTGGCAAGCAAGGTCTCTGCTAATTTATATGCTTTTGTAGTTATGTCGTCCAATCTTTGGAAGACCCCACTTTCCTCACCTAAACAAGTAAAAGTAGGGTAATGGCATATTTTTCCTGACTATGAACTGTACTGTAATTACATGTTTCATCAATTGCTAAGCTAGTCTTTGAATATCATCATCAAGCCCAGCTGAAGGAAGTCCTACATTTTATTGTTTTTCAGATACATCTGAGCAGTTGCTCGATAAATGACAGTATGTTGCATCAGATCCAGTGGTTTATCCCACTGGATAGATTTCTCGCTGGAAACGTTTCTGAATTGCCTGGGTTTCAGATTCAGTGAATGTCTTGGCCGTGTCAATTTTCAGAATTGCTGCACATGGTGGCAATGAATCTGATGAACATGAATGACGTTCATACATGCTTCAGTTCAGTTCAATTTGTTCCCTGCTCGCCTGTTGTATAATCGTGAAGCTTCTGTCTCGAGCTCCTCGAGACCTTGACTTAAGACGGCGCCTTCTTAGTGATGTTGCTCCAAACCATTTCAGGTTGTTGTATGTATCAGAACGTTCAGTATGCCCCTGCTCACTTAATTCAGGCACACGTGGAAAGGAAATGGAATGGATCACTGTCTCTTCTTTCGCGGTCATGACTTTGGTAATCAAGAACTACGATTATGTCTTGGCTGTGCCAATTTTCAGCACTATGTTCGCTATTGTATCCCCGCTAACAATTTTTTCAAATGCCTGGCGTGTAGTTCCATTGGAAAAAAATCATTTTTGAAATGACAGAATGTATATAGTGAGAGTTTGTTGACACAAGTTCATACTGGATTACAATTGAGGAGGCCTTTGTCCTAGTGATTGCTATCACAACAGTAGTCAGTTTCTTCATTGGTGATACGCAAACAAAATATGCAGGGTGAACTCTAGAGTTAAACTTTATGGGCGGATGCTTCAGTTGACATACTACATATGAATTTTGAGGTTGAATTATGTCGTACCAAAATTTGTTAAAATGATTCTTACAATTATATCAGATTCAGTTTGAGTAAAGTATGGAAGGCGCGCGAATGCCGCGTAAGAACAAGATTTTCACATGATGTGCTTCAGATAAAGAATGCAAGTGATAACCAGACTATGGTGTTTAGGGGCATCAACTGTGATAATTATCTTAACCATGCTCGGTTGTGTGTGCTTGCTCTGCTATAGTGCACTGAGGTAACTTGTGTCACAGCCTAACACTAGAATAATCGGTACTCTTACAACACAATTTTGAACGTCTCTTTGTTATTACAACAATAGATCTGGAAGAACATTGTCAGGCACGTATGGAGGTCTTAGGCAGCAAGGTACCTCAGACCTTCGCATTATGAAGTAACTAGCTTCTCTATCCTCGCTGAGTGTTCCTTTCCCAATGTCTCCTACTCTCAAACTAATAATTGTTGATGAAGGTGTTGAATCGCAATGACAATGAAGAATGAAGGCAACACACTTGATCGGTGGTCGTATATGAATCGTATTTTCCTTACATTTTTTTTCCTGATGGTTGGTGTAATAGAAAAGATGCTGAAATGACTCCTGATGCATGTAGTGGATGCAGTTGCTGAAATGACTAGTGATATATGAATGGTTAGTTGTAAAAGGTGCAGTTGCTGAAATCATTTATCTTCTATCAATGCCGCACTCATTCACACACACAACCACTCTAGACTTGAGTGCCATTACCCTGTGAACCTGTGACAGTTCGTCCTCACATGTCACCTTCTTACAAACATAAGCTATGAAATACTCCCGATCTATGAAAGCTGACACAAAAAGGAAAAGTTAATCTATTTAAAAGCCTGCACATGTATCAAAGCAAAGAGTTCTTGAATTCAAAATTTGTTGGAAGCAACTTAATTTTTTTTAAATGCAGCCCACTTCTAGTCCTGAATTATGTTTGAGAGAGCCACACGTGAGATTTATGATTTACATGGGTTTCAGTCCACCTTTCTCCATCAGTTTGAGATTTCGAGTAAACCGACTGGCGCATACAATTCTACATTGGCAATCCTAACCCTAGAGCCGTTTTTATCATAGATAAGTGCAAGCGAATTGTCCCATTTTTTCTAAAAAGTCATTTTGTCATGAAATATATTTGTTCGAAACCAACTTGCCAGAAGCAAATTCTAGTATTGTTAGAAGCAAAATATCGTTGTGTGAAAGCACTGCTTGAAAATAAATCATGTGTTATTTGCAAGATTAATTAGTTAAAAGTGTCTACCAGATAACAAATTATTTTGCTCAAACAAAAGATATAACAAAAAAGTTAAAATTTATGATTTACATGGGTTTTCCTTAAAAGTTTATGCAAGATATCCGATTTACAAGGGTTGGTTCGATGCATATTCGACGGACAAAGGTCGGGTTGGACCCGGCCCTAAACCTGATGTGCAGCCCCGTGCTTGATGTCGGTGTAGAGCGGATCCTAGAGAGCTGCCCGTGGTGTCGTCAGGTCCGCTTGTGCATGATCTGCGCTGCCTCCACAACTCGAAGCAGCTGCGTGGTTGAGCTTGTCATAGCGCCATCGCCACCATACGCGGATCTTACATTGATATTCATCGGAATTTGATCTGAGGATCAGATTGTCGGAAAATTGTGGCTAAAAGAAGAAATCAATCTAATAGAATTTCAATTTTGCAAAAACTGTATCTAATCTAATCTAATCTAATGAACTGATCTAACTGATTGAGTGGCTACTTCTAACACACAGGTCAAATGTCGATATTGCGCTCAATGCTCAAATGTCATATAAGAGCCCACATTGATGTGCAAAAAGTGATGGAGAGTCGGTGCAGTTCTTTTCCTCATTGATACTGTAAAAGAAGCCGGCAATAGGAAGGATCGATGGTGGCAACATGGTATCTTCTCAGGCCTTCACACTATGAAATGCCATAATGCCATTTCGCACTAAGTGTTCCATTCCCAATGCCTCCTAATCTCAAGTTATAATCTGATCAAAGTTTCTGTTCCTTTGCTAATTAATAATTGGTGGTGAAGGTGTTGAGCCCCAATGACTCTAAAGAATGGAGACAGCACGTACGCCTAATCGGTTGTCATATACAACTTGTTTTCCTTGCATTTTTTCTACCAATAATGGTTGGACAATAGAAAAATATGCTGAAATGACAAGTGATGCATGTAGCGGATGCACTTGATCTCTAGTGGTATATAAATGGTTAGTTGTCCGAGATGTGGTTGCGGGGACCATTTATCTTCTATCAATATATGCCATGCTTACTCTCACACACAACTACTTCAAACACGACCACATTTACGCTATTAACATGTGGTAGTTTGGTCCTCGCATTTCACCTTCTTACAAACACCCATTACGAAACAAAAGAGAAGACAACTACCAATATAACAAAACCGACACAAAAACCCATATTTGCAAAAGACCTTGCATTTATAAGAGACAAGAGTTCTAGAGTTGAAGACTGGCCTTCAGACGCAATTAAAAATTGATGTCCACTTTCGGTCCCTGTTTGGATTTGCGAAAGCCATACATGAGGGCAGTGTACAGGTCCACCTTTCTCCATAAGTTTGAGATTCCAGTTAAACTGTCTGGCACATAAAATTCTACATCATTAATCCTAACCCTAAAGCTATTTTATCATAGAAAGGTGGGAGCAAGTTGTCTTTTTTTTTTAAACATTTTTTCTGAAACAAATCTAATCGATTTAGTTAGGACTAAACCACGACAATTATGGTTGAAATCATGGAAATACCACCTATTTTCTTAAAAAAAACACCAACCCATAGGTAATGATCGAGCAAAAAACACGCGATCACTGTGTCATGCAACTGCTGCTAACATCAACCCACTGCTGCTAACGTCCATCCACCGCGAGTTGTTAGGTCATGCCATGTCACCCTGACGATCGCCCCACATGCCAGTTCAAGCGTCAAACAGGCTAAGCGCGTGTTTAGTGTTTTCCGCTCGATTATTACATGTCAGCTAGTGTTATTTTTCTAAAGCTGAAAACCGGTGCGTTTCCGTGATTTCACCATGATTTTATGAAATTTCTCAATCTAATCACCACATGAAGAGGAGGGATCATAATTTTTGTGTCGTGTAGAGATGTGCGAGTGCCTTGGAAGGTGAACTCTTGCTTTTGATCAGAGTTCGGAGAAGCTAGTGGTGGAGACGGAATGCATTACACTCACGCATCTGATCAATGATTCCAAGCCCAACAGGTCGCCGATCGCTGCACTGATAATAGATGCAAGTTTGTGCAAGATATGCCTCTCTCGTCAATTACTTGAGTTCTCCCTAGCAGTTGGCAGTGCTTCCGCCGCCGATCTTGACATCAGATCAAGCAGTTATCCCTTGCTACTAAACACAAATTGTCATCCCATATAAGCAGCCTTGTAGTTTTGTCCAAATTGCATTTTGTATCTCTCTATATCCATACAAGCAGCTTCATATATACAATGACCGGTTTGACACTAGGTGGTCTTTCCTCTTTAATGTTGTTATTGACAGCTTGGACCTGGGGAGCTCGCTATATTTGGTCGTCAGTACAGCTGGGCCAATAACCGATCAGTTCCAACTTATGAAAAACTTGACTGGCTGCTCCTCAATATACCATGTCCCCCTCCTCTCCACCGCTGAAGAGCGGCCCCCCACCGCGCCGCGATTCCGGTTCGAGCCCTTCTGGCTCAATTAGGCCGGCTTCCGGGAGGCTGTCGTCGCCCGCTGGATTTTTGCCCGCTCTGCTCCCCATCGATCCATGTCCGCCGTCGACTCGTGGCATTTCTGCGCCAAGCTTGCCCGCCAATTCATGAAGGGCTGGGAGGCAAACCTTGGCCGGGATCTTAGAGAGCGCAAAAAGGCCCTCCTGTTGGCTATCCAAGCCCTGGACGCCCGCGCCGACTCGACCGGGATCTCCCCGGATGAGTGGATGCTGCGTTACGACCTGGACGACCAGCTCTCCATCATTTACACCGATGAAGAAGCCTACTGGCGTCTTCGGGGCACCCAGAGGTGGGTACTTCGGGGAGATGCCAACACCGCCTACTTTCAGGCGGTGGCGAACGGCCGGCGTCGTCGTAACTCCATCCACTGCCTATGGGATGGCGACACTCCTATCGTTCTCCCCTCGGCCATCCGTACCCACGTAGACGGCTTCTATAAAGCCCTATTTACCCCCACCCCGCGGGGTGGGGCTAGTCTGGCCCCCGACATTTGGTCGGGTGCGCAATTGGTCTCGGCAGAGGCCAACGTGGCATTAGTGGCCCCTTTTGATGAGGTCGAGGTCCTTGCAGCCATTAAGGGGATGAACCCCTCCTCGGCCCCGGGTCCGGATGGTCTGCCCGTGACGTTCTTTAAAATGTTCTGGGCTACCATCAAGCCGGAGGTCATGGCTCTGTTCGAAGAATTCTATTCGGGTTCAATGGACCTTGGACAACTCAATTATGGGATTGTGACCCTCATCCCCAAGGTCCCGGGCGCCTCGGATATTCGCCAGTTCCGCCCAATCACAGTGATTAATGTGATCTTTTGGATCTTGGCCAAAGGGTACGCCAATAGGGTGACCCTTCTAGCTGACACGATTACCCATCCGAATCAATCCGCCTTCATACAAGGCCGATTCATTCTCGATGGAGTGTTAGTTTTCCACGAGGTCCTACATGAGGTCCGTATAAAATGCCATCGCGCGGTCTTCCTAAAGCTAGACTTTCACAAAGCTTATGACACGGTCCACTGGCCATTCCCGCGAGAAGTGCTGCTTCGCAAGGGCTTCGACGATCGTTGGGTGACCCGCGTCATGCAGCTTGTCTCCTGTGGCCGGACCGCGGTGAACATCAACGGGGACATTGGGCCCTACTTCCCCACCCTTTGTGGGGTCCGTCAGGGTGACCCCTTCTCACCATTCTTGTTCAACATGGTGGTCGATGCCCTGGCATCCATCTTGGATAAGGCCAAGGCTGCTGGCCACGGCTTAGTTCCCCACCTAGTAGGAGGGGGAGGGGTCTTCCTCCTTCACTATGCGGATGATACCATTATAATGGTTGAGGGATCCGCACTAGATATTACTAACCTGAAGTTCCTCCTCCTGTGCTTCCAACAAATGTCGGGCCTAACCATCAACTTCGATAAGAATGAAGTGATGGTCCTTGGGTTCCCCTTGGAGGAAGCACAGGCTATCGCTAACCAACTAAACTGTCGGCTGGGCTCTTTCCCCACGACCTATCTGGGGATCCCCATTAGTGATTCGCGCCTCACCGTGGTTGATCTTCGCCCCACGGTGACCCGTATGCAACACTGCTTGAGCCTTGGAAAGGGCGCTGGCTGTCTAAGGCGGCTCGCGTGACCCTTATCAACTCTTTGCTTGCTAGCCTCCTTTGGTTTCTCATGAGCTTTTATAGCCTCCATGAAACCCTGCACCAGGGGATCGCCAAATACTGTTGAAATATGAGATGGGCCTAGAGCCCATATGACAATTTCAGATTTGATCTCTAAGGGCCCATGTAGGTGGCATGACAAGGTGGTGGGAAGTTTAGTCCCACCCCGGAAGTGGAAGGAGAGTTGGAGTGGTTTATAAGGGATTCTCTTCCTCATGCTATTGGAGCTTGAGAAGAGATGAGGCCCTCGCGCACTCCTCCTCCTCCGCTCGCCTCGTCATGCCACGCCTCGTCACGACGCGACGCGGGTTGCGGGATTGAGCCGAGCCGAGCTCACTCCTATGGGCTTCTTTTTGCCGGTCAGGAACGGAGAGTCTTTGACAGGTGGAGCCACGATCTGGGACGTCGGATCGTGGGCTATCGACTTGGACGTGGGTTCAGCCCACGTCTCTCCACGCGCAGCCGCACATATATATGTGGGGCGCTGCCAACCCTAGCCGCCACGAAAACAGAACGCATCTCCGCCTCCACGCCCACGCCGTTCCTCTGCTGCTGCTGCCGCCGCCGACTCCGTCCCGTTCACCGCGTACACGGTTGACGGGAGAGCAGGCCTCCAAAACCCCGCCTCTCCGTATCCTGTACGGGAGAGGGGCGATTAGGTTTTTGGGTAGCGACTACGCGACTGCTCGCTTCTGTTCATCTACGTCCGCATCACCATGTCGACCGACGCCGACCGTGCCGCCGCTGAGAAGGCCTAGGCCGACAAGAAGGCCGCCGAGGATGCCGCGGCTACTGCCACCGCCGCGTGGCCGATTGGAGGGTACACATCGTTTATCCCTCTCGTGTTTCTTTCTGTTGTAGCAGTACTAGCGATATGCGTAGATGTTTCTACTATATGCGTAGTACATGCTCTGTTAGATCGTAATCAGTGTGTTATCAATGCTGTCTATGTCATGCTCATGATTTATTCATGGATTAATTTAATCGAAAAACTGCCTATTTTCTTATCAATCCAAAAACCTAAACTGTGTAGGAGTTTTTCGAATTCTGGTTTTGCTGCTGCACTGAAACCGTCCCCGTTTACGGGGACGTACTTTAAGCGTTGGTAGACTAAAACCACCTTATGGCTCACGGCCATGAACGTGTTCTGGGTCGCCGGTGTGACTCCCACAGGAATGATCGCTCTGAACAGGAGAAGGCGTTTAAGGAGGCCACTGTCGTGTTCCTCGGGGCAGTTTTGAGCGTGATTGGAGATAAGCTGGTTGACGCATATTTGCATGTGCGGTCTGCCAAGGACTTGTGGGAGGCGCTCGAATCTAAGTTCGGGGCTGCCGATGCAAGGAGCGAGATGTATATTATAGAGCAGTTCCACGATTACAAGATGGTTGAAAACCATCCTGTATTGGAGCAGGCTCATGAGATAATATGCATTGTTAAGGAGCTTGAGCTTCTTAAGTGCGAGTTACCGGGCAATTTTGTCGCGGGCTGCATAGTCGCTAAGCTTCCCAATTCCTGGAGGAACTTTGCCACCACTCTGAAACATCAGAGGAGTGAATTCTCTGTGGAGGATGTCATCGGCCATCTGAGTGTTGTGCAGAATACAAGGGCAAAGGACTCGCACGGAAAAGGGGTCGAAGGAACTTCTGTGGCCAATATGGTGCATCAGAAGAACTCCAATTCCCACAAGCCCAAGGGAAAGAATGGTGTACAACAGAGTACCGACTTTAAGAAGAAGGGTAAGAAGACCTTCAAGAAGAACAAGAAGGATGAGGGCTGCTTTACTTGTGGTTCGCTTGAACATTGGGCCAACAAGTGCCCAAACAAGTATAAGAAGCAAGGGCAGGACTCCAAGTCTGTCAATATGATTGTGAGCAACAATGAGAGTGGTGCATCTGGGTACAGTAATTTATTTGCTGTATTTTCAGTTTGGCCGTCCACCGATTGGTGGGTCGACACAGGTGCAGGTGTTCATGTGTGTGCTGACATTTCATTGTTTTCTTCTTACCAGGCCACAGGTCACGGGTCCGTACTGATGGGGAATGGCGCGAGTGCTTCTGTTCTTGGTGTTGGCACGGTCGATCTGAAGTTTACGTCGGGAAGGATCGTGCAGCTGAAGAACGTGCAGCATGTCCCCGCCATCAAGAAGAACCTCGTTAGTGGCTCCCTTCTATGTAGAGAAGGGTTTAAGTTGGTATTCGAGTCTAATAAATTAGTTGTTACGAAATATGGACTATTTGTTGGAAAGGGTTATGAATGCGGAGGCATGTTCCGCCTTTCTCTTGCAGATCTATGTAATAAAGTCGTGAACAATATTCATTTGAGTGTTAATGAATCTGAAGTATGGCATTCACGTCTTTGTCACATTAGTTTCGGTGTTATGACGCGGCTAGCAAAATCGAATTTAATCCCGAGTTTCACTTTAGCCAAAGGTTCTAAGTGCCATTCGTGGGTGCAATCTAAGCAACCTCGCAAGCCTCACAAGGCAGCAGAGGAGAGACACTTGGCGCCACTAGAACTCATACATTCTGATCTTTGTGAGATGAATGGTGTGTTGACTAAAGGTGGAAAGAAATATTTCATGACTTTGATAGATGATTCCACTAGATATTGCTATGTGTATCTGTTAAATACTAAAGATGAGGCTCTACACTACTTCAAAATCTATAAGGCAGAAGTTGAGAATCAACTTGAAAAGAAAATTAAACGAGTCCGGTCAGATCGTGGTGGAGAGTACTTCTCGAAAGAGTTTGATGCCTTTTGTGCGGAACACGGCATTATTCACGAGGGGACACCTCCCTACTCACCCCAGTCAAACGGGGTTGCCGAGCGGAAAAACCGTACTCTAACTGATTTGGTTAATGCCATGTTAGATACATCGGGTTTATCCAAGGCATGGTGGGGGAGGCTATAATGACATCCTGTCATGTCCTGAATAATGTTCCGACAAAGGATAACGAGATCACTCCTTACGAGAAGTGGACCAAGAGAAGGACAACACTCTCGTACTTACGTACCTAGGGCTGCTTGGCGAAAGTTAATGTGTCGATCCCCAAAAAGCGTAAGCTTGGACCAAAGACTGTGGACTGTGTTAATTTAGGCTACGCTATGAATAGTGTTGGCTATAGATTTCTAGTAGTGAAATCTGAGGTACCTGACATGAAGGTCAGTACAATTATGGAGTCTAAAGATGCTACATTCTTTGAGGACATTTTCCCCATGAGAGATGTACAAAGCACTTCTAGACAGGAATCTGAGGAGACTCCTGAACCTGCCATTCCGATGGAATATTATAATCAAACACATGATGAAAATCCTGAGGAGGATAATGAGGAATCCCTTGGTAGGGGCAAGAGACAAAGGACTGTAAAGACCTTTGGTGATGATTTGTTCATATACCTCGTGGAGGATAATCCCACTTCTATTTCAGAAGCATATGCATCTCCAGAAGCTGACTACTGGAAGGATGCGGTCCGTAGCGAGATGGATTCCATCATGGCTAACGGGACTTGGGAGCTTACTGAACGTCCTTATGGTTGCAAACCATTGGGATGCAAGTGGGTGTTCAAGAAGAAGCTTAGGCCTGATGGTACGATAGAAAAGTACAAGGCTAGGCTTGTGGCCAAGGGCTACGCCCAGAAAGAAGAAGAAGATTTCTTCGACACTTATTCACCTGTGACCAGACTGACCACCATTCGAGTATTACTCTCGTTGGTGGCTTCGCATGGTCTTCTCATTCATCAGATGGATGTTAAGACGACTTTCCTGAACGGAGAGCTAAATGAGGAAATCTATATGCAACAGCCTGATGGCTTTGTGATGGATGGTCAGGAAGGAAAGGTGTGTAAGTTGGTGAAATCTTTGTATGGGCTGAGACAAGCGCCTAAGCAATGGCATGACAAGTTTAATGAAACGTTGACGTCTGTTGGCTTTGTTGTTAATGAGGCCGACAAATGTGTATACTATTGCTATGGTGGGGGCGAAGGAGTTATACTGTGTTTGTATGTTGATGACATACTGATATTCTGGACTAATCTCAAGTTGATCGAGGAAGTTAAGTCTTTCCTATCTCAGAACTTTGAGATGAAGGACCTTGGAGTGGCTGATGTTATCTTGAACATCAAGCTATTGAGAGATGATGAGGGTGGGATTACACTCCTGCAATCCCATTATGTTGAGAAGGTGTTGAGTCGTTTTGGATACTCGGACTACAAACCATCTCAAACACCATATGATTCTAGTGTGCTGATTCGAAAGTCTAAGGGCACAGCTATAGATCAATTGAGATACTCTCAGATTGTTGGTTCACTCCAGTATCTAGCGAGCGCAACGAGGCCTGACATCGCATTTGCTATTAGCAAACTGAGCCGATTTGTTTCCAAACCGGGTGATGTACATTGGCGTGCTCTTGAGAGAGTTATGCGCTATCTGAAAGGTACTATGAACTATGGACTTCACTATACCGGATACCCGTCGGTACTTGAAGGGTATAGTGATGCGAATTGGATCTCTGATGCTGATGAGATGAAGGCCACAACTGGGTATATATTTACTCTTGGAGGTGGTGCCGTTTCCTGGAAGTCTTGCAAGCAAACGATCCTAACAAGGTCGAGAATGGAAGCAGAATTAACAACATTAGACACATCGGGTGGCGAAGCAGAATGGCTTCGAGATCTGTTGATGGACTTGCCAGTGGTTGAGAAGCCGGTTCCGGCCATCCTTATGAACTGTGACAATCAAACAGTTATTGTCAACGTGAAGAGTTCAAAGGACAACATGAAGTCCAACAAACACATAAGAATGAGATTGAAAGCTATCAGAAAATTGAGGAACTCTGGAGTGATAGCGTTGGATTATATTCAAACGGCTAAGAATCTGGCAGATCCCTTTACTAAAGGGCTATCACGTGTTGTGATAGATAACGCATCAAGGGAGATGGGTATGAGACCCACATGAGTTGCCATGGTAGTAACCCAACCTATGTGATCGGAGATCCCGTGAAGTAGGACCTGGGAAACAAGCCAGTGGTGAACTGAGGAGAGTAACTTTACTAACCCACTCCGTTGGAGATGCAATACTCTCGAAAACTGTATGGAAGGATGACTACTGTCTTAATGTGTTCCAAGGCTTATGTGCATAAGCAAGATGCTATCCTACAGAGCGATCTTTGGAGGAACACACCTATATGAGCCCGACTGCTGGTCACAGTCTATGAGATTAGGGTGATCTCTAGCAAGCTCATGAACAGGCCAGGAGTGTGACTAATATGCTCCACCCGAGG
This sequence comes from Aegilops umbellulata, assembly GCA_032464435.1. Lineage (NCBI taxonomy): Eukaryota > Viridiplantae > Streptophyta > Magnoliopsida > Poales > Poaceae > Aegilops > Aegilops umbellulata. The sequence goes on along the minus strand of CP136059.1, from coordinate 354,297,029 downwards.
GGTCGACCTTCGGCAGCCTCGTATCAGTGAGACTTGTGGTGAAACTTCTTGACGCCAAACTGACAATTCAAGGCATAGTCGATTGTTCAGTTGTGAAGAAGTGTAACTACTTGGTCTAGGTGGAGCTCAACCTTAATCGGTCTCTACTGAGATGCTGGTATATCAAAATAGCGTTTTGAACAAAGGACAAACTAGGCCCCTGATATCTGGTGGGGATTGTTGAAATATGAGATGGGCCTAGAGCCCATATGACAATTTCAGATTTGATCTCTAAGGGCCCATGTAGGTGGCATGAAAAGGTGGTGGGAAGTTTAGTCCCACCCCGGAAGTGGAAGGAGAGTTGGAGTGGTTTATAAGGGATTCTCTTCCTCATGCTATTGGAGCTTGAGAAGAGATGAGGCCCTCGCGCACTCCTCCTCCTCCGCTCGCCTCGCCACGCCACGCCACGCCACGCCTCGGCACGACGCGTCGCACCGCGCCGCGGGTTGCGGTATTGAGCCGAGCCGAGCTCACTCCTATGCGCTTCTTTTTGCCGATCAGGAACGGAGAGTCTTTGACAGGTGGGGCCACGATCTGGGACGCCGGATCGTGGGCTACCGACTAGGACGTGGGTTCAGCCCACGTCTCTCCACGCGCAGCCACACATATATATGTGGGGCGCAGCCAATCCTAGCCGCCACGAAAACAGAACGCATCTCCGCCTCCACGCCCACGCCGTTCCTCTGCTGCTGCTGCCGCCGACGACTCCGTCCCGTTCACCGCGTACACGGTTGACGGGAGAGCAGGCCTCCGAAACCCCGCCTCTCCGGATCCTGTACGGGAGAGGGGCGATTAGGTTTTTGGGTAGCGAATACGCGACTGCTCGCTTCTGTTCATCTACGTCCGCATCACCATGTCGACCGACGCCGACCGTGCCGCCGCTGAGAAGGCCGAGGCCGACAAGAAGGCCACCGAGGATGCCGCGGCTACTGCCACCGCCGCGTGGCCGATTGGAGGGTACACATCGTTTATCCCTCTTGTGTTTCTTTCTGTTGTAGCAGTACTAGCGATATGCGTAGATGTTTCTACTATATGCATAGTACATGCTCTGTTAGATCGTAATCAGTGTGTTAGCAATGCTGTCCATGTCATGCTCATGATTTATTCATGGATTAATTTAATCAAAAAACTGCCTATTTTCTTATCAAATACCAATCCAGATTCTACTGGGCTGGCGAAGGGGATAAGCAGAAGTACCACATGGTCAGCTGGCCAGATATATGCAAACCCAAGGACTAGGGCGGTCTTGGGATTTTGTCCTCCCGGCGCATGAACATTGCCCTCCTGATCCGTTGGCTCTGGCGCATTCCCAATGGAGATGGGGGTCTTTGGCTTACTATAATCCAGAACAAGTACCTACGTGGACAGCCTCTCGCATTCTGTCAGCGCTATGGCGGCTCCCAGTTTTGGCAAGCCGTCGTCCAGCTGCTGCCTGTTTTGCGCATTGGCACTTCCATCTCGGTGGGTACTGGGTCCCCGACCCTATTCTGGCTTGATAGATGGCTGGGCGACACCCCCCTAGCCGCTCGATTTCCAGTCCTCTTCGACATTGTTGTGGACCCTCGGGTTTCTGTCGAGACGACCCTTATTGACTTAGGGCGCCTCGCTTTCCGCCGCCCCTTTGGCCCCCTTGAGGTTGCGGCTTGGGATGCCCTCCTCCAGGACATCGCCCTCCTACCTATAGACGTTACCGACTCTCCGGACGCCATCTCCTGGCGACTGGAACCCTCCGGCCGCTTCTCCACCAGATCCCTCTACGCGGCTATCGCCCCATCAACGGCCCCCGAGCCCTTCAGTTTGATTTGGGACATCCGCCTGCCCCTGAAGATCAGGATTTTCCTGTGGCAATGGATCCGCGGCCGCCTCCCGTCCGGCGTGGAGGTCCTTAAGCGCCACGGACCTGGGGATGGGATGTGCCCCATGTGCGGCACGGTAAAGGATACCAACCACATCTTCTTCTCGTGCTACACGGCACAATTCCTTTGGTCCTATTTCCGCGAAACGGTTGGGGGCCAGTGGTGCAACACCAACGTCCCTGACCTGCTTGCGGAAATTCAGGCCTCTCCCCCTCGCTACAAGCATATTAGATGGCTTTGCGTGGGGATCCTTGCCTAGACGATGTGGACTTCCGCAATAAGCTTGTCATCCAGAAGGTGCCTCTTCGGCGTGCTACTGACTCCATCTTTAAATTGTGTGGATACTTGCAGCTCTGGCGGCAGCTTAGCCGCCCACAGGACCGGGACGTCATCAGCACCCTCCTCGCCGACCTTCGATCGATGGCCTTCCGCTTGGGGCCCCCGCTCCCCCCACCACCCCCGGAGCCCGACTAGACGCTATGTCTCTCCCGGCGCGTGTGCCTTTTTGGTTTTTCTTTTGGGGCTTGTTGAGCTGTGCCCTCAGCATTAACCCTCTCTCTACTTATTTGTCTGGAACTTTCGTGTGTGTGTGTGTGGTCTTGAACCTTGTTGGATGTTGGCTTGGGCATTTGCTTTATATATAAAGCGGGGCGAAAGCCTTTTACGGTAAAAAGCTAAACGAAAATTATTGAAAAGTCATCATCAACTTTCTTGCTGAGAAAATCAGTATGCGCCAAGTTAGTGTTGGCCAGGAGGTACAAACATATGCAGAGATACAGCCAAGATCATACCACAAGAACCAACAATTCCGTTGCATCCATACTCATCGCCTTCCACGAACTTAAACTGATGGCACAACAACACAAGCATTCAGAGGGTCGACGGAGCAGCAGCAGGTTATATCAACCGGACAGATAGCAAAACATCGGTTACCAAACGAATCATATGGCCAAAAAAAAAAAAGGATTTTGACGTGGCTCTGAAATGCCGTCCGCTAAAAATAATAGATTTTGCCTTGCCATTTTCTTTTATTGTACTATGAGTGAGCTTTTGCCTTCTCCTTTATTTCAATCATCCAACCCAATTCATCCATTACTGATTCTCTCTGTTTTTTGCAACATATTCGTCTACTCATATGTGAGAAGCAGAGACCATTTCGAGTGTAGACTAGACAAACACCTGATTAGACCAAATAAATTAATGAGTGCGACCTGTAAAGGAGTACAGTCCAGTGAAACAATTGTCTGTCCAAAAGAAAAATGAAGTTTCAGATCTGTAACTGTATATTTGCTTTTTTATGGCAGTTTGCCTAGGATGTATGCTAAACAAGGACGATTAAGCGATTACCATCCCTGATCGACCTTGATCGCAATAGCTTCCATAGCTACTACACTCACCGTGGTGTCGTACCACAGAACTTGCGCCTGTATCAGCTTGCCTTAATGGTCACGAATTCCCAATGCAACATGGGCTGCTAAAAAGGTGTGCTGGGGGCCCTCTGCAATGGCACTCGTCGCACGTGCCCAGGCTCGGGCCTGCCGCGTTGGAGTTGCCCTAAGAGATCACGTTGTCGTGAACACTTTGACAGACAGTCTCAACATGTTTCTTTTCTTCATCGATCATGAAGAAGAAGCCATTGTTGGCAATAGGAAGGATCGATGGATGCGGCAGGGTATCTTCTTAGGCCATTGCACTTTGAAGCGCCAGCTTTTGGTTTCATACCAAGTGTTCCATTCCCAACGCCTCCTAATCTCAAAGTTAGCTATAACGTGACCAATTTTTCCTTTTTTTTTGCTAACAATTGGTGTTGAAGGTGTTGAACCCCAGTGACTCTAAAGAATGGATAAAACACATATGATCTGTGGTCATATACAAATTGCATTTTGCTTTCATTTTTTCTACTGGTGATTGGGCAATAGAAAAAGATGCTGAAATGACTAGTGATGCATGTAGTGGATGCACTGGATCTCTGGTGGTATATAAATGGTTAGTTGTGCGAGATGTGGTTGCTGCAACCATTTATCGTCTATCATTCTATCAATGTCATGTTACTCACACACACAACTACTTCAAACATGAGTGGATTTACGATGTCAACTTGTGGTAGTTTGGTCCTTGCATATCATCTTATTACAAACAGAAGTTAAGAAATAAAAGAGCGGACAATAACCAATATAACAAGGTTGAGTAAAAAAAGGGCATGTGTATAAAAAAAGACTAATATAACAAGGTTGAGTGAAAAAAAGACCACACATATACTGGATCCAAAAGTTCTTGATTTTAAGACTCGTCCCTACAACTTAAAAGAAAATAGAGTAATCCTCTTACGGTCCTGATTTAGGTATGAGAATGCCACACATGACATGATGGGAGTATTCTCAACTCCACCTTTCTCCATAAGTTTGAGCTTTAGGGAAAATTAATGGCGCATGCAAATAATCATCAATCCTAACTCTAGAGACATTTTACTTTGAATAGGTGGATGCAAATTTTCATTTTGTGTGAAACAAATGTAATCACCTCACTGATTTGTTTATAACTAACAAGGAAACATTTAACACAATGATTGAAACCATTTCAGTTTGCAACTGAAACATTTCACACAAATAATTAATTAGAGGAATTTGCAGTTGTTGTGGAACAAAATTCTCATTGATGGAAACAACTTTGCTGCTACAAAGGAAGCCAAAAAAAAAGTTTCTAGTATGTCAAAACAATCTTGCTGGAAGCAAACTCTGGTATCGTTAATTAGATGCAAGTTTCATTGCATGGAAACATCATGTGAAATAAATCACGAGCTTATTAGCTAGATTGATTAGCTAAACAAATTTTTTTAGATAATGAAATAGTTAAAAAATGATTTACATGCGATAATTCATTTCTGAGCCTAGGCTCATCTGCACCCGCGCTGACGAAAAAATCTACACAAATACTAGAAAAATTCAAAAAAATCTAATTTTTTGTCTGGTAGATAATTTGATGCGTGAGGTTCGCTCCAATGTTCAAGTCATTTGGATATCTGAGTAGCTCTCGCCAAAAAAGACAAAGTCGGGGTCTGTAAAATTTTTTTACTGTTCACGCACTGTTCTGACCTAAATTGTCTTTTTTGCTGAGAGCTACTCAAATGTTCAAATGATCTCAAAATTGGAGTGAACCTCACGCATCAAATTATCTACTACAAAAAAATTGGACTTTTTTGAAATTTTCTAGTATTTGTTTTGAATTTTTGTCTGTCCGGGTGCAGATGAGGCTGGGCACCGAAACGCCGCACACATTTACATGCCTTTTCTTTAAAAAAAATACATGTAAGTATGTGCAAGTGACGTCTTTTCCAGCAGAGACTTGACTTCTCCTTGCACTTGGCAGTGTTTCCGCCGTTGATCTTGACAGCTTGTCAAATGGTACGTTGTCCATTCCTACTAATTGGAGGTGCTTATATCTCTTAAACATAAAAAAGAACTTTCACTTATATGCCATTGTCATCTCATATTAGCATCATCAACTGCATTTACTTGGTGTTTTGAGGGAATGCATTCACTTTTCTTTCTACATCAACACAAGCAGCTTCATAAGGGCGTGTTTATGAAAGAGAAACATAAGCAACATGTGCTTCTCTCCTCTTTTTATGATCAAGGTGTTTTTTTTCAGCTAGTAACAAAAAGACACAAAGTCCCGTTTTATTCAAGAAAACTGAATACCATGGCAGAAATTGGTATTGAGGACACTCATCATGGAATTTGATTTGCTGGGGAATACTGTAGTGAAACCCTATGCTTCATCGGCGACATTACGAGTCGTTTGTGTTAAATGTCCATATTGCCCTCTCAACTCAAATGCACATATATAAGAGAAGAGGAAAACATGTCCCAATAGCAAAGTAGCAGCTGACAAAGCAGCATAAGATGATTGTGAATCTTTTTCTCGCATTAGTACAAGTTATTCAGCTTTTATGTTGATCAATGGGCAATTCTACAGCCATTTGACTGAACTAAAATTGAGCCATCTACAGCGTTTTAGAACGATGACGAGTACTGATGGAAAGAAAAAAATAAATTCAGAGAACATTTCTGCATAACCCAAAAATTAGAAAAACTGGATCACTACCGGCTCCATTTTCATCAATCTCTTTTGTTATAACAAAAATAGATCTGGAAGAATTTTATCAGGCCTGTATGGGGGGCTCGTAGGCAGCATGGTATCTTCTCAGGCATGTAGTGGATGTAGTAGATCGCTAGTGGTATATGAATGGTTAGTTGTGAATGGTGTAGTTGCTGAAACCTTTTATACTTCTATAAATGTCACACTCATTCACACACACAACCACTCTAAAAATGAGTGTCTTTACGCTGTGACCCTGTGAGCCAGTGACAGTTCGTCCTCACATGTCACCTTACAAAGACAAGCTATGAAATAAAAGAGAAGATAACTAGCTATATATAAAAGCTGACACAAAAAAGAACATTAAACTATGTTAAAGTTTGCACGTGTATAGGAAGCAAAGAGGAGTTCAAAATCCGTCAGAAACAACTTAAAAAAATGCAGGCCACTTCTGGTTCTGATTTATGTTTGAGAGAGCCACACGTGAGAGGAGTGTTTCGGTCCACCTTTCTCCGTCAATTCGAGATTCTGAGTAAACTGGCTGGTGCATACAATTCTACATTGCCAATCCTAACCCGAGAGCCATTTTTTTCATAGATAACTGCAACTAAATAGTCTTTTTTCTAAAAAAAATCGTTTGGTCGTGAAATATATTGGTTCGAAACCAACTAGCTAGCGGCAAATCCTCATATTGTCAGAAGCAAAATATCATAGTATGAAAGTATTACGTGAAAATAAATCATGAGTTATTTGCTAAATTAATTAGTTAATAAATATCTATTAGATAGCAAATTAGTTTTTATCAAACAAAAAAGAAAACGAAATAGTTAAAATTTATGATTTACATGGGTTTCCCCTAAAAGTACTTCATGCAAGTTTGCGCAAAATAAGCTTTCTCGTCAGATACTTGACTTCTGGTAAATTATGCTTCCACCCTTGATCTTACTACCAAACGGGGGTGCTTTCTTATGCCTTGTATACTTACATAAACTTCCATTGATATGTCATTGTCATCCCAGAAGTGATATACTGGCATCTCCAACGGCAACCTGCAAATTTCCTCGGGGGAGGGGGGGGGGGCAGGCATCCAACCGTCGCCACATACATCCGGCCTTCCCTCATTTTTTTTGAAGTCCGCGGGATCAAATAGCCACATGCAATGGGTTAAAACGTTCAAATACGCACGCGGCCCTAGTTCAAATATTACATCCCAACATTGCTTTCCCCTTTAACTGCCCACTGATGCTCAATCAGATCTTTCTTCAGTGCTTGTGAGTTGGTCGATACCGAATTTGTTGATGCATTTTAATAAACTCTTCAAATGTGGCTGGATTCTGGTCTGGAAGTTGGATAGGATCACCCATGTCCACAAATTCCAGAGCCGCGATAGCATCGACCCCCTCATCCTTGACGATCATGTTGTGCATGATCACACATGTCATCACCTCCCACAAGCTCTTCGAATCCCATTGTTTAGCAGGTCCACGAACAACTGCAAAACGGGCCTACAGAACTCCAAATGCCCTCTCAACATCCTTTCTAGTTGCTTCTTTTCTTTGGGCAAAGTGAGCCTTTCTCTGGTCAACTGGGTTAGAGACAGTGGTGACAAAGGTAGCCCATGAAGGACAGATACCGTCAACCAGATAGTAGCCCATGTAGTACTCATGTCCATTGACAGTATAGTGGAAGGAGGAGCTTTTCCTTCAGTCAGCCTCGCAAACAACGGTGATCGCTGCAGCTCATTGATGTCATTGTGAGACCCGGACATGCCAAAGAAAGCATGCCAATCCATAGATCCTGTGATGCAACTGCTCCAAGAATGATGGTTGGCTTCTTAACATGACCCTGATATTGCCCTTATAAATCCTTCGGGCGGTTCTTCCATTTCTAATGCATGCATTCAAGAGATTCAAGCAAACCTGGACACCCTCTTGCTTCTGAGATTGCCAAGAGCCTCTCGATGTCTGCCACAGTTGGTTCTCTCAAGTACTGAGGTCCGAACACCTCGACCATGGAAGTTGCAAACCTGACCATGGCATCTCCGTATGTGCTCTCAGACATCCGTAGGTACTCATCTCACGAATCAGCGACCGTGCCATATGCAAGCATCCGGAGTGTGGTCGTGCCATATGCAAGCATCCGGAGTGCGGCTGTGCACTTCTGCTAACTAGAGAAGCCAATTGTTTCCATGACGTCCTTCTTCAGGATGAAGTAGTCATCATAGGACCGGACGCCATGGTACAAACAATCAAAGACAGTCTTACGCATCCGAAAACGCCGGCGGAAATGGTCAGTGTCAAATAGTCGCACGCCCTATTCCGACTGAGCACTCGATGATGCTTGATCGAGCCCTTGAAATTGAGAACATGCTCCTCCGCATGCTCCGCGTCTTGAAGGACCTCCTACATCATCGATGTCTCATCAGAGTACTCCTCCTCGTCCGACGAGCCATTGGACGATTCAACATACTGCTCGTATATGTACTCCAAATCAGAATCCATTGCTAGAAAGAAGAAGGGACAAATGTTTTGAGCTCCAGCCATTCATCGAACAATTTCCGGACATGGTGAGAATAGCAGTAGCGGATGGTACCTCGCAGGGCGGTCGGAGGACAGGAGTTGAACGACGATGGAGGAGAAGCGGGGTGGAGCCTTGCTGGAGCGCTGGAGGTGACGGAAATGTAGAGTTCCGGCAGGGGTGTGGCGTGGCGACATGGGTGCTGGAGCGGCGGCGAAGGCAAGAGAGAAAGAAGAAGGAGAGAAGATGGGAAGGATGGAGTCGCGGGATCCGGGAAGGGTTTTGAGTGGGCCGGGGGTATCGGATTCCTTTGTTCGCGTGTCTGGACTCCCGCAAAGCTCCCCCACATTTGTGTCTGGTTTACGGGAGAAATCGTGTACAAACCGCCCCGCGGACCAATATAGACATGCATTGGATGGCTTCCACGGTCCCGACAACGCAGTTCATACGGATGCGGGCGGTTTATGGTTCCGCCTTGGAGATGCCCTAAGCAACCTTGTAGGTGTATCAGAACTGCAATAAGTTCTCTTTCTACATCAATACAAGCAGCTTCATGAAGGCGTGTGTATGAAAAAGAAACATGGGCAGGATGTGTGTGCCATGGTTTAAGATCCAAGTTTTTCTTTTCTTTCAGGTGCACTATCAGAGGCTAAGTAGTGACGGCAAGACACAAAGCCCCATTTTATTCTAGAAAAATGAAGACCATGGCAGGAATTAGCTACATGACACTCAACTTGAAATCATGGTCGTTGATTTGCTGCAAAATATTGTAGTGAAATGCTATGCTCCATTGCCGATGGGTCAAATCGGTATTGCGCTTGGTGCTCAAATGACATATAGGAGCCCACATAGCGGTGGGACATCCACATGGAGTCGCACCACAGTTCTTTTTTTCGTTGATCCTGAAGAAGCCATCTTTGGTAATAGGAACGAAATCGATGGGGGTGTGATGTTATCTTCTCATGCCTTTGCACTATGAAGTGCCAGCTTTTGCTTTCATACGGAGTGTTCCATTCCTGACGTCTCCCAATCTCAAGCTATAACCTTACCAAATTTGTTGTTGTTTGCTAATAATTGGAGGTGAAGATGTTGAACCCCAATGACTCTAAAGAATGGAAACAACACACTTGATCTGTGGTCATATACAAATTGTTTCAGGGCGGATCCAGAACAAAAATGTTCCGGTGTCCACGTGCACATCATATATACAAAGATGGACACCAATATATATATATATATATATATATATATATATATATATATATATATATATATATATATATATATATATATATATAGTGTTACAATTCATCACCCAGGGTGCAGAATAAGTTATTCTTCACCCGAGGTAATCTTGCGATCATTTCATAAGTAAATTGTATTTGAAATACAAATACTTACATTCATATTGATTTACTGTATAAAATTTGGCATAACAAAAAAAATATAGGTCAAAAATTGTATTTTATGTATATTTTATACTATATTTTTATATTTGTAATTTTACGTAACATAAAATATTTTTTACGATTATTATAGGTTTTCTTACGTTCTCTTTTTATGTCTAAAATAAGACAAAATTTACAAAACATAAAATTACGGTGCATAGATGTTAAAATAGAGGTGGGTGAAGAATAACTATTCCGCACCCAGGGTGACGAATAACGTATTTATCTGGGACACCTAGGTGCCCGGGCACCTTGATTGTTTTAGGTATGTATCGTTACATAATGATTGTCTGATCTGTTTCCAAATTATTCTTCATGCAAGACTTTCCATACTACTAATTATTTATGTTTTTACTATTAGACATGCAAGACTTGCCATACAATAAATCGTATTAATGTTTGATTATTTTTTTCTGAACTACTACGGGTATCTAATATATGTATTTTTGTTTCCTAACTATCTAATATGGGTATGTAATATTTACTAACGAAATTACGTATATACGTGGGTATATATACTTAGTAATTATTTTCTGAAATATTACATTCTATTTTTTCTAACTATTTAATACGAGTATCTAATACCTACTATCAAAATTTTGTACGTGTTTTTGTTTCCTACCTATCTAATATGGGTATTTAATGCCTACTAACAAAATTATGTACGTACGTGGGTATATATACTCCGTAAATTATTTTCTGAAATATTAAATTATTTAATACGAGTATCTAATATACCTAGTAACGAAATTTTGTACACGTTTTTGTTTCCTAACTATCTAATACCCGTAACGTAATTATGTACATATGCGGGTCGTATATACCGAATAATTTATTTTAAAATTATTTACATTTTATTTTGTTTCCTAACTATCTAACACGGGTTCGTAATACCTACTAACAAAATTATGTACATTGGCAGGGTTCGTATATGTGACGCCCCCGATTCAATCGTACACTAATCATGCACGCAAACGTGTACGATCAAGATCAGGGACTCACGGGAAGATATCACAACACAACTCTAAAACATAAGTAAGTCATAAAAGCATCATAATACAAGCCAGGGGCCTCGAGGGCTCGAATACAAGTGCTCGATCATAGACGAGTCAGCGGAAGCAACAATATCTGAGTACAGACATAAGTTAAACAAGTTGCCATAAGATGGCTAGCACAAACTGGGATACAGATTGAAAGAGGCGCATGCCTCCTGCCTGGGATCCTCCTAAACTACTCCTGGCCGTCGTCAGCGGGCTGCACGTAGTAGTAGGCACCTCCGGTGTATTAGGAGTCGTCGTCAATGGTGGCGTCTGGATCCTGGGCTCCAACGTCTGGTTGCAGCAATCGGGTAGAGAGATGGGGAAAAGGGGATACAAGGCAACCGTGAATACTCATCCAAAGTACTCGCAAGCAAGGAACTACACTACATATGCATGGATATATGTGTAAAGGGCCATATCGGTGGACTGAATTGCAGAATGCCAGAATAAGAGGGGGATAGCTAATCCTGTCGAAGACTACGCTTCTGGCAGCCTCCGTCTTGCAGCATGTAGAAGAGAGTAGACTGAAGTTCTCCAAGTAGCATCGCATAGCATAATCCTACCCGGCAATCCCCTCCTCGATGCCCTGTTAGAGAGCGATCACCGGGTTGTATCTGGCACTTGGAAGGGTGTGTTTTATTAAGTATCCGGTTCTAGTTTTCATAAGGTCAAGGTACAACTCCGGGTCGTCCTTTTACCGAGGGACACGGCTATTCGAATAGATTAACTTCCCTGCAGGGGTGCACCACATAGCCTAACACACTTGATCCCATTTGGCCGGACACACTTTTCTGGGTCATACCCGGCCTCGGAAGATCAACACGTCGCATCCCCACCTAGGCACAACAGAGCGGTCAGCATGCCGGTCTAAATCCTATGCGCGCAGGGGTCTGGGCCCATCGCCCATTGCACACCTGCACGTTGCGTACTCGGCCGGAGAGCAGACCTAGCAACATCCATTACAAAGGAAGTCACATTACGCGGTCCAACCCGGCGCGCGCCGCTCAGCCGCTGGGGCCGTCGGGAACCCAGGCCCACCTCTACCGGGATGGAGCCACCTGCCCCTTCAGCCTCCATCTCCGAACAGTATCACAGGTAATGTAACAGTGTAAAGTATATAGTATATGCCCGCGATCACTTCCCGAAGTGATCACGGCCCAGTAGTATAGCATCGCAGACGGACAAGAGTGTAGGGCCACTGATGGAACACTAGCATCCTATACTAAGCAGTAGGATAGCAGGTAAAGGTAACAACAGTAGTAGCAAGGAGAGGCTATGCAGCAGTATATGATTAACTGATAGCAGTAACATGCTACACTACTCTAATGCAAGTAGTAGAGAGAAGAATAGGCGATATCTGGTGATCAAAGGGGGGGCTTGCCTGGTTGCTCTGGCAAGAGAGAGGGGTCGTCATCGATGTAGTCGATCACAGGGGTATCGACAACGGTCTCGGAGCCTACTGGAAAGAAGTAACGGAGGGGGAACACAGTAAATAACAGAGCAATCAATTGTAACACAAAGCAAGACGCGGCAATACGTTGTGGTAGAGGTGACCTAACGCAGTACTATGCGATACTGGCGAAGGGGGAAAACATCCGGGAAACTATCCTCGGTGTTTCGCGTTTTCGGACAGATGAACCGGAGGGGGAAAGTTACGTGTTTGCTATGCTAGGAGTGTGTGGCGGACGAACGGGCTGCGTATCCGGATTCGTCTCGTCATTCTGAGCAACTTTCATGTTGAAAATATTTTAATCCGAGTTACAGATTAAAAGATATGATTTTCTAAAGATGTTATTAAATTCTGAATTTAATTAATTATTTAAATCAAATTCGAAAATAGATTAATGACATCAGCATGATGTCATGCTGACGTCAGCAGTCAACAGAGTTGACTGGGTCAATCTGACGGTGGGTCCCGCATGTCATAGACTCATAGTAATTAAACAGGGCTAATTAGCTTTAAATAAATGATTAGGTTAATCTAATCCGATTTAATTAAGTTAATTAATTAATTAATTAACATTTTAATTATTATATTTATTATTTATTTATTTATTTATTTATTTGTTAAAAACGTTCTGGTCGTTGGGGCCCCATTTGTCACAGACCCCAGGGTCTAACGGGTGCACGGGCGTGTGGGCACGCGGGTGCGGCCGCCCGGACTGGGCGCGACCAGTCGGTGCCACGGCGAGGGTAGGACATCGGGCGGACAAGGCGAGGCTGGGGCGTAGGCAGGGGAGCAGGGGGGACGACGGTGAGCAGCGACGCGAGCGGCTGCGGCGGGTGGAGCTGGCGAGGCACGGGTGAGGTCGGGCCGGGGTACTGGAGGCAGCTGGCGTCCGCCGGCGAAGCTGCGGGCGGGCCAGGGGGCGCGCGAGGCCGGCGCGTGGGCGCGTGACCAGGAGGTCGGGCGTGGCCCGGCGCACTAGGGGGTCGGAGTGAGCGCTTTCAGGAGCGAGCCACCAGCGTGGCCATGGCGAGCGGTTGCAGGCGGCATCGGTGGGTGATGGGGAGCGGCCAACGCGGGCGCGCGAGGCATAGGCATGCGTGCAGGATGGGTTGCGGCCGCAGCAGCAGCTACGCGCAGCGCGGGGCGACGGGCACAGCCGGACGCGGCCACCACGCGTGTGAGGCGGTGCGGGGCGAGCAAGGCGCGCGTGCGGGTCGTGGCCGGTGGGAGGAGCAGCACGGGGGAAAGAGGAGGAGAGGGGAAGCTCACGAGGGCCGTAGGGAAAAGGCAGCGGGCTCGGGGTCGGCCGATGGGGAGACCATGGACGGGGCGGCGCCGGCGTGGTCGACGGTGGCAGGGGCGACGAGGTTCGGTGGAGGCCGTTGAGGAGGAAGGCGAGGACGGTCCGGCGACGGGGTCGGGGAGGCAACGGGAGGCGCGGCGCGTCGGCTGCCCTGATCAGATCCACGCGGGGCGAAGGGTTGAGCAGGCGAGCGTCGCGGTAGTGGGGAAGTCCGGCGACGGGAGGGGGTGCTGGCGATGTGGGGCGACGGGGTAGGAGCAGTTTCCCGATCTAGATCGGTTCGTGGGGGGAGGGAAGAGGAGCGAGGAGATCTTGCGTGTGGGGGGAGGAGTGGACCGAGAGGGGTGGAGTGGGGGGTCGTGGGTGCGGTTAGGGTTTCCACCGGGGAATTCACAGGCCAGGGCGAGCTGGGCTGACAGTTGGGCCAAGGCCTAGTTAGGCCGGGGGGATTTCATTTAAATCCTTTGTTTATTTTCTCTCTACTTATTTTATTTCTTTTTTTGTTTTCTTTTAGTTTCCTTTATTTTAGTTTTAGTAAAATACCAAAGTGAGACCTAAATAGATGCTACAAATTATGCCACAGCCACAATAGTTTAATTCTTATAACAATTTAGTTTTGAAATTGTTTATTACTTTAAAAGCATTTAAATAATTGTATTTGCTACTGTTTTATCCATATTAGAGTATTTAACATTTTATAAAAGTGTGGTTTCTCCACGATAATTACCTATTCATTATTTGACTCAACCTGGACAATTTAGTTTTAAATTTTGAAAACTTTTGTTGATTGCCTGATTTTTAAATCGAATTCAAATCGGTTTCGAACTAATGCGAGATTAGCCACCGTAATCGAGGTGACGTGGCATCATTAGCGGAGGATTACTGTAGCGTAACTATCCGGGCGTCACAATTCTCCTCCACTACAAGAAATCTCGTCCCGAGATTTAAGAGGTAGTGAAAGGGGGAAAGGTTTGGCAACGAATCTAGCGGGTCTTCTCATTCTGGCTTGCTCTTCTCGAAGAGACCGATCCAATACATTGATGTCTTCATTTCTCTGCTTCGGGTCATCATGATGAAGTCGACATCCTTTCTTCGGGATCTTCATCGTACTTAGGAATAGGTAACGGGGCAGATCGGCAACGACAGAATGCTATAAGGGTAATAATCTGGGATTAACCCATGAATGAGCATATGAGTACCTCTCGAGTTGAACAAATAAATCACATCGAGATTAAAGTTCGAAGGTACAATAAGAAGTTTCAAGCAGCCAGGCAATCGTTCAATGCCTAGCCAGAAGGTGAAAGGGGTTTCAAGCGACGGAATAATTATTGTGTTCGATGCCAGAATCGATGATCTCATCGGAAGGTGGCTCATGAATTACATACGAGTCCACGCGGGGGGAATAACTTTGGGAATAGGGGGTGTACAGGAGAGTCAGGTTTTGATCCTATGGAACTGTGGGTTATGGGCCCACCATGTGAGTTAACGGTAGGAAGGGCAGTGGTATTGTCACATCCCTAGTTCTGGTATGCTCAAGGCTAGCTAGTCATGTGTGCATCATGTTTAAATTTCATTTAAATTTGAAATGGGGATTGTAAAACCCTCAGAAATCATTTCTGGAAATGAACCAGATAAAAATTGCTCCAAAAGGGTCCAAGGAAATGCTCATGTTGCTCTCTGAAAATATTGGACAGAGATAAAAATCAAACCAATATTTTCAGGACCTCATAAGTATTTCATTTTGGGCATTTGGAATTAATGCAATAATTATTTGCTTGGATATATAAATGTGATATATATATTATATGTCCAAAAATTGTGCCATTTGTTGAGGAGCTCTGGAATAATACCATTAGCCCCTACAAAAATTGGCATAATAAAATAAAATGGTTTAGTATTTTTATTAAACCAAAACAAATGTCAGAAAATAGGAAAGAAAAAGAAAGGGATAAACTTACCTGTGCTCACCTGAGGCCTGGCCTGGCCCAGTGGCCAACAGGCCGGCCCAACCGCCAACCGTCGTCCTCCTGACGACGACAGAAGGCAGGGGCACGCACCGGCGCGCGCGGCCACGCGTCCGGCCGGGGCCACGTCCCCCGCCACCTCCTGCTTCTCCCCCTCGTCGCCCTGGACGCCCCGGACGTCGCCACGACGCCCCGCGCCGCTCTCGCTCTCGCCCCGGACCTCTCTCCCTCTCCCTCGCTCTCTCCCGCAAACCCCGAGCGTTGCCGTCGCCGCCGTTCGCCAACAGCGCGGCCACCGGCCACCCCTCGCCCTGCCGCTGCACCCAGGAGCTCCGCCTCGTCGCTAGCTACCTCCTCGCCGAGCCACGCAAGCCGGAGTGCCCCGTGGAGCCGCCATCGCCATCGTCTTCCTCTCCGGCCATCCGAGATCGCCGTCGCCGTTCCGGTCGCGTTCGACCCTCCCCGAGCTCGCTGACGACGTCTACGTTCTCCCCGTGAGCTCTACTCCATTTCCCCCTACTCCCCGTGCTACTTTGCCCCGCCTAGCTAGCTCAGCTGCCGCGCCCGAGACCTTATCGCCGCCGGCCATGGCGCCTCCGTAGCCAGAGCCCAAGCCAGCCGCTCCCGCGCGCGTCACCGTGCTCCTGGTGACACCAGGAGGCCGTAGATGCCCTCCGCAGGCCCCGCCGTGCCCCGTAGCTCGCGCCCGCTCGAAGCCGTGCTCCGGCCGCCGCCGCGAGCTCCGCTCCGGCGAGCTCCGGCCGCCCCCGCCTCTCCCACTTGCTCCAATCGGTGCGGACGAGCGCGGGCTTCGCTCCTGTGGCCTCCGCCGTCCAATTGGTCGCCGGAGACGCGTTCCCGAGCCCCTCCGCCGTGTTCGCCTCGCCGGTGGCTAAACGCCGGCGGGATTGACCGGGTCAACCCGCACTAACCCCCCCAGTTGACCTGGGGTTTGACTACCCAGGGTCAATGACATGTGGGCCCCGGCCCTGACTAATTTTAGATTAGGATTAGTTTAAATCTAATTAACTCTCTGTTAACTAACTATAACACTGACGTGTGGCCCCCACACGTCAGGTTTGACCGGGTCAGCACCGTTGAATGCTGACGCAGGCATGACGTCATGCCGACGCTGTTAATCTTTTCCTGGAATTATTTTCAAATAGGAAATTCCAGAAATTATTCAAAACTTAAAAATTTCATATCAATTCAACCGTAGCTCGGATTGAAATAATTTATATATGAAATATTATTAGAAAAATTCAATCTATCCATCTGTATCAGTTTCATGCATGACAAAACAACTTAAACCTGCTGTATAGATGAAAACATATAAATGGCATATATAAGGACTTACTTTGGAAATGCATTTGAGTGTTTGGTTCAAATGGACTTCAACCAAATGAACTCTAGCTGCATTAGCTCAAACAGCATCACATCTTCATGCCATGTTCATGCATCATATTGTTGCATATGCTTGTGTATTGATTGTTGGCACCGTTCCTTCTCGATAGGTCCTGCTCCGGAGACCGTTCCAGAGTACCTGTCTGTGAAGCAGTGCCTCCCTTGTTGATCTGCCAGGCAAGCAACCCCCCCCCCCCTTGTTCATTCCGATATGATCCCACTCTCGCTCCTGCTCTCTTTTATTGCATTAGGACAACAACGAGACAACTGCTACTTTATGCTGCGGTAGTTGAACCCATTCCTCTGCATGACCTGTCATTGCCACAGTAAATAGTTGAAACCCACTAGCATGTGTAGGAGTTGATTGAGCCATGTTGTGCTTCTACCATGCCATGCCTGTTATTGCTTAGAGTTGTGTCAGGTCTGATTCATTGGGAATGGATTGGAGTGACATGATATGTTCTGATGTTGAGAGTGAACGTGTGAACACGATTTGGTAAAGGTAGCGGTGAGAGGCCATGTAGGAGTACATGGTGGGTTGTCTCACTGGTACCGTCCCTAAGCACTGAGTTCTATGTATGTTGTCCAATGACTCGATACTACCACACATTGGGTTCCGGTAACTCGACCCCTCTCGACTTATTAACCGACTTGATCTCTGTCCAGGAGTCGCAACTAGTTTCTGGTGTTTGTAGGTAGTATTAGTAGTCTACCAAGTGACACCCGGCCAGGTGGGCTTGGGACAGACTAGGCACAAGTGGCACGGTGTACCAAGCGTAGATCCATCCGGCGAGGTGGGCTTGGGAACCCTGCACACATCGTTTGGGGCTGTGAGCGACACCCCGGCCGGATCTCCTTGCGGATGGAACCCGAATAGGCGATAAACCTGGACTAGAGTCTTGTGTGGTTAGTCAGGTCATGGCCGACACCCTCGCCAGGCTTCCGCTTGAAGGTTGCCGAGATACATGACGTGTACATGGTGATAAGTGGTGAGAGCGTGTGTGAAGAAGTACACCCCTGCAGGGTTATCATGATCTATTCGAATAGCCGTGTCCTTGGTTATGGACTTCTTGGATGCTTACGTGGTACATAGACAACTTGAAGTGGATACTCTAAAATGCTCAAGATAAGTGTGAGTGCTATGGATGGCCTTCTCGTAGTGAGACGGGGATGAATCCATAGTAGTGTATTGAAGTGGTGATTAGTGGACTCGTGTGCGCCATTTCAAAAGAGTTACCAGCAGTCGTAGAACAGGATAGCCACAGAGTCAAAGCTGGCTTGCTGCAACTAAAACCCCACATTACCTCTTGATACTAATGCATGTATGATAGGATCTGATGTAAGTCTTGCTGAGTACCTTTGTACTCACGTTTGCTTTATTTATGTTTTGCAGATGAGACATCTGTCTCACTAGTAGTTCCGCTTGGGCTTCGACAAGTAGCTTGTACCTCAGCTACGATCTTGATCGGAGGTTGTAGATAGTCAGACGCTTCAGCCTTTTTCTTTTGTAGTTGTCTGTACTCAGACATGGAATGCTTCCGCTTGTTGCCTGTATGCTCTGAATGATGGGTCATGTGACCCCTGTTTGTATTTAATGCTATGTGGCTCTTTTGGGCCTTTATCTATATAAGTTTGCGTTATGTTGTGATGCCATGTTGTACAACACATACTTGCATGTTATGCGTACGTGTGACGTGTATTGCTATGTGTGGGATCCGACAATCTAGTTGTTTATCCTTGGCAGCCTATCATATGGGGAAATGTAGTCTAGTGCTTTCTGAGCGATAGTAGTCCGCTACAGCCCGGTTCACCGGAGTCCTGCTAGCCCAGCACTACTGCTCGGAACACTTGACTGGCCGGCATGTGATTCACTTCGTTCCTGTGTCCGTCCCTTCGGGGAAATGTCACGCGGTGTTATCCGGAGTCCTGCCTAGCCTATTACAGCCCGGGTCACCGGAGTCCTGTTAGCCCAGTGCTACAGCCCGGATTTATACGTTGATGACCGACATGCTCGATGTGATTCATGTATGCCTGTCCTCATGGGTTAGTACCGCCTTGGGTTCACGACTAGCCATGTCGGCACGGGTTCTCTGTCATATGGATGCTAGCGACATTATCATATACGTGAGCCAAAAGACGCAAACGGTCCCGGGTCAGGTAAGGTGGCACCCGTGGGAGTACCGTGCGTGAGGCCGCAAGGTGATATAATGTGTTACATGCTGGATCGATGTGGCTTAGGATCGGGGTCCCGACAGCTTTGGTATCAGAGCCTGACTGCCTGTAGGATTTCCAAGCCAACCTGCGAAGTTGAGTCTAGAAATGCTTTAGTTATATAGGGGAATTGATTGTGGAAGGGAACGTAAGGCTCTTTTTACTCCTTATATCTCATGCCCTTCTGATCTGAGTCATCCTATCTTTCCTACGGGGTTAAGGAACTAGGCTATCTCTTCTGTCTATCAGGATCACGTGTTACTAATCCGTAGTCTCTTAGGATTGGTTGATCAGAGTCTTATCCCAGTTCGAGTACCTCCGGTGTAGCATGTTTAGTAATATCTCAGAACCTTGAGTGATGATGTTGAGTATGGTGCTACCCCGTCTTTTGCAGAATGTCTCATTTTGAGCATTTTACTGCCGTTATGCTGCCAGAATTGTCCTAGGAGTTCGAGAGATACTAAATTTCTTTGTGCTACCTGTTGCATCCTATAGTTGTTGTTAACCTCGTCCTTGGTTCCGCTTCTCAGGATGTCGTCAGTTAACCGAAGTTCTGTTGCTCGTAGCGGGAACCATGGAGATGGTAGGGATAAGGAGGATCCTCCCGACCAACCTTCCTTGACAGAGTTCATGTTAGAGATGGAGAGGAACAAGCGTGAGTCTAACCGCTTGTTGGCACGTATCGAGGAGAACACAGCACCCCAATGCAAAGAGTCAGCGACCATCTATGATTTCATTCGTTTGAAACCACCCACCTTCCATCATTCCATTGAACCACTCGATGCAGATGACTGGCTCCGTAGTATCACACACAAGCTCCGTTCTGCGAACGTAGCTGAAGGTGACAAGGTCATCTATGCTGCATATCACCTGGAAGGTCCTGCCAGTCTTTGGTGGCAGAACTATGAGGCTATGCTTCCAGTTGGTCAGATTCCTACCTGGAGAGATTTCACTGAGGCTTTTCGTGAGCATCACATTCCTGAAGCCCTCATCGATCGCAAGAGAGAAGAGTTCTGTAGTTTCACCCAGGGTAAGATGGTTGTTGACGCTTACAGTAGAGAGTTTGAGAATCTCGCCCGCTTTGCTACAGAAGAAGTGTCCACGGATGCCAAGAAGCAGGCTAGGTTCCGGAAGGGTCTCAACCCCAAGTTGCGTCGTGATCTCCACTTGCACCATTGCAATACGCTCCAGGCTCTTGTGACCAAGGCCATTAATGCGGAGACAGCTCAGCTCACTTACGAGGAGTCTCGTAAGCACAAACGTGATTTGGGTTCTTCCTCCAGTTCTAGTTCTCAGAAGCGTCGGATTTGGATTCCGAACTCCGCTCTTCCACCCGGTTACACACCAACGCCATCTTATGTGACGCCTCACCCAGTTCAGCCATTTGCACCATCCAGGCCTATTGGTGGACCGCCTGCCAATGCGGGTCCACGTCCTACTTCCAAGATTTGTTACAAGTGCGGAGAGCCAGGCCACATTGCCCGTATTTGCACTCAGACCAGTGTTGCTCCATCCCAGCCCGAGAAGTTTGATGGCAGTGGAAGTAAGCCATCACGCAAGATGATCAGTGCCCAGTCAGCTCACACTGAACATGGACGTGTGCATCACGTCTCGGCTAAAGACGCTCATGATGATCCAGATGTTGTTCTTGGTACACTCCTTGTAAACTGTCATTCAGCATCGGTTCTATTCGATACTGGAGCATCTCATTCCTTCATTTCCGAAAGTTATGCCCGCTTGCACGACATGTCATTTTGTGAGATGCCCTCCCCACTACTCATTCAGACTCCTGGATCCAAATGGCAAACCTCTAGGATAAGTTATGGCAATGAAATACATGTTGACAGACTCGTATTCCTAGCTTCCTTGATATCCCTTAAGTCTTCAGATATTAACATCATCTTGGGTATGGACTGGATGAAAGCTCATTATGCCAAGATTGATTGTTACACCAGGTCTGTTCAGCTCACACACCCCTCTGGCAAGATAGTCACTGTCTCCACCAGAATTGCAAAGCGTCAGCTTTATTCTCTTAATGTCAGCCCTCTTCCAGACCTTGAAGATATCCCGGTAGTCCGTGACTTTCCGGATGTCTTTCCAGAAGAACTGCCAGGTATTCCACCTGACAGGGATGTAGAATTTGTCATAGATCTTCTCCCAGGAACCGCTCCAATCTCTAGGAGACCTTACAAGATGGCACCCTTAGAACTAGCCGAGCTTAAGAAACAACTTGATGAGTCCTTGCAAAAGGGTTTCATCCGTCCTAGTTCTTCTCCCTGGGCTTGCCCCGTCCTCTTCGTCAAGAAGAAGGATGGTACGGACCGGATGGTTGTAGATTATCGTCCCGTTAATTTGGTCACCATAAAGAACAAGTATCCGCTCCCCAGGATCAACGACCTGTATGATCAGCTCGCTGGATCCTCAGTCTTTTCCAAGATGTATTTGAGGTTAGGCTACCACCAAATCAAGATCAGAAACGGGGACATTCCTAAGACGGCTTTTGTCACTCGTTATGGCCAATACGAGTACACCGTCATGTCCTTTGGTCTAACCAATGCTTCAGCCACCTTCTCCCGCTTGATGAACTCGATCTTCATGGAGTACTTAGATAAGTTCGTCGTGGTTTACCTCGATGATATTCTTATTTACTCGAAGAATGAGGAAGAGCATGCCGAACATCTTAGACTTGTGCTAGAAAAACTCAGAGAGCATCGCCTTTATGCCAAGTTCTCCAAGTGCGAATTTTGGTTGCCAGAAGTGACCTATCTAGGCCACGTGATCTCTGGTAAGGGCATTGCTGTCAATCCCGAGAGAGTTCAAGCCGTTCTTGATTGGACTCCACCCGAAACAGTTAAACAAGTTAGGAGTTTCCTTGGACTAGCCAGTTACTGTCGCCGCTTCGTTGAAAACTTCTCCAAAGTGGCCAAACCCCTCACGGAACTTCTCAAGAAAGATAAAAAGTTTGAGTGGTCCCCACAGTGTGAGTACAGTTTTCAGGAACTGAAAAGACGCCTGACTTTTGCTCCCATACTTGTGCCACAGGATTTCACTAAAGACTTTGTTATCTACTGCGACGCCTCACGACAGGGACTAGGTTGCATTCTTATGCAGGATCACCATGTGATGGCCTATGCATCTCGACAGTTGCATCCACATGAGGAGAATTATCCTACACATGATCTAGAGCTTGCAGCCGTAGTCTATGCACTTAAGACATGGCGACATTACCTTCTTGGTAAACGTTGCGAGATTTACACTGATCACCAAAGTCTCAAGTATATCTTCACCCAACCAGATTGAACCTTAGGCAAAGACGTTGGTTGGAGTTGATCTCAGATTACGACTTAGGGATTACCTACACCCCAGGCAAGGGCAATGTCATGGCTGATGCGCTAAGTCGTAAGTCCTATTGCAACAATCTCATGTTGCAGCAGGGCCAACCTCTTCTCCATGAGGAATTCTGTAAGCTTAACCTTCACATTGCTCCTCACGGATTCCTTTCTACCTTGGTGGCGAAACCCACTCTTGTGGATCATATCATAGAAGCCCAGAAGCATGATACGGGGATTACCCGGATCAAGAGAAACATTGCCAAGGGTATTGCTGGTAGTTTCTCATTAGACGATCGAGGTGTTGTTTTCTTCGGAAACCGCGTGGTGGTTCCCAAGAAGGAGCATCTTCGACAATTGATTCTTAAGGAGGCTCATGAATCTCCTCTCACGATTCATCCCGGCAGTATTAAGATGTATCAGGACCTACGCCAGAGGTTCTGGTGGGCTAGGATGAAGAGAGAAATCGCTCAGTTCATTGCTAACTGTGATGTTTGTCGTCGCGTTAAGGTAGAGCATCAAAGGCCTGCTGGCACCCTTCAGCCTTTAGCCATTCCTGAGTGGAAATGGGATAAAGTTGGTATGGACTTCATCACCGGCTTTCCCAGGACCAAGAAAGGGAATAATGCTATCTTTGTAGTCATTGATCGTCTTTCCAAAGTGGCTCACTTCCTACCTGTTCGAGAGAATATCACCGCTAGTCAGCTCGCTGACTTATATATTTCTCGAATAGTTTCACTTCATGGTGTTCCACTAGAGATCAATTCAGACCGTGGTAGTCTTTTCACTTCTCATTTCTGGGAGAGTTTCCAAACTGCCATGGGCACCCATCTCTCCTTCAGTACCGCTTTCCACCCTCAATCAAGTGGTCAGGTGGAAAGGGTCAACCAAATCCTCGAAGACATGCTTAGAGCTTGCGTTATCTCATTCGGTATGGATTGGGAGAAGTGTCTTCCTTTCGCCGAGTTTGCTTATAACAATAGCTACCAATCCAGTCTCAAGAAAGCTCCTTTTGAGATTCTGTATGGACGAAGATGTCGAACACCTTTGAACTGGTCAGAAACCAGTGAAAGACAATTCTTTGGACCGGACATGATCCAGGAGGCAGAAGAGCAAGTTCGCATCATTCGTGAGAATTTAAAAACAGCCCAATCTCGTCAAAAGAGCCAGTATGACCGTCGTCATAAGGAAGTGGCTTATGAAGTTGGCGACAAGGCTTACCTTCGGGTCACCCCTTTGAAGGGTACCCATCGTTTCGGTATCAAGGGCAAGTTGGCTCCTCGTTACATTGGTCCTTTTCGCATTCTCGCTAAACGAGGAGAGGTTGCCTACTAGTTGGAACTACCCCCACATATTTCTCGAGTTCATGATGTCTTCCACGTCTCTCAACTCAGGCGTTGCTTCTCGGATCCCATCCGCGGAGTGGACCACGAAACGCTTGATCTCCAAGATAACCTCACTTATCGAGAGTACCCCGTCCGCATTCTGGATCAAGCAGAGCGTGTCACTCGACGCCAGAACATCAAGTTTCTCAAAGTTCAGTGGTCTCATCATTTCGAGAGAGAAGCTACCTGGGAGCGTGAAGATCGTCTTCGACTGGAGTACCCCACTTTCTTTCCGCCAACCCCTGAATCTCGGGATGAGATTCTTTCGAGTGGGGGCGAGTTGTCACATCCCTAGTTCTGGTATGCTCAAGGCTAGCTAGTCATGTGTGCATCATGTATAAATTTCATTTAAATTTGAAATGGGGATTGTAAAACCCTCAGAAATCATTTCTGGAAATGACCCAGATAAAAATTGCTCCAAAAGGGTCCAAGGAAATGCTCATGTTCCTCTCTGAAAATATTGGACAGAGATAAAAATCAAACCAATATTTTCAGGACCTCATAAGTATTTCATTTTGGGCATTTGGAATTAATGCAATAATTATTTGCTTGGATATATAAATGTGATATATATATTATATGTCCAAAAATTGTGCCATTTGTTGAGGAGCTCTGGAATAATACCATTAGCCCCTACAAAAATTGGCATAATAAAATAAAATGGTTTAGTATTTTTATTAAACCAAAACAAATGTCAGAAAATAGGAAAGAAAAAGAAAGGGATAAACTTACCTGTGCTCACCTGAGGCCTGGCCTGGCCCAGTGGCCAACAGGCCGGCCCAACCGCCAACCGTCGTCCTCCTGGCGACGACAGAAGGCAGGGGCACGCGCCAGCGCGCGCGGCCACGCGTCCGGCCGGGTCCACGTCCCCCGCCACCTCCTGCTTCTCCCCCTCGTCGCCCTGGACGCCCCGGACGTCGCCACGACGCCCCGCGCCGCTCTCGCTCTCGCCCCGGAGCTCTCTCCCTCTCCCTCGCTCTCTCCCGCGAACCCCGAGTGTTGCCGTCGCCGCCGTTCGCCAACACCGCGGCCACCGGCCACCCCTCGCCCTGCCGCTGCGCCCAGGAGCTTCGCCTCGTCGCTAGCTACCTCCTCGCCGAGCCACGCAAGCCGGAGTGCCCCGTGGAGCCGCCATCGCCATCGTCTTCGTCTCCGGCCATCTGAGATCGCCGTCGCCGTTCCGGTCGCGTTCGACCCTCCCCGAGCTCGCTGACGACGTCTACGTTCTCCCCGTGAGCTCTACTCCATTTCCCCGTACTCCCCGTGCTACTTTGCCCCGCCTAGCTAGCTCAGCTGCCGCGCCCGAGACCTTATCGCCGCCGGCCATGGCACCTCCATAGCCAGAGCCCAAGCCAGCCGCTCCCGCGCGCGTCACCGTGCTCCTGGTTACGCCAGGAGGCCGTAGATGCCCTCCGCAGCCCCCGCCGTGCCCCGTAGCTCACGCCCGCTCGAAGCCGTGCTCCGGCCACCGCCGCAAGCTCCGCTCCGGCGAGCTCCGGCCGCCCCCGCCTCTCCCACTTGCTCCAATCGGTGCGGACGAGCGCGGGCTTCGCTCCTGTGGCCTCCGTCGTCCAATTGGTCGCCGGAGACGCGTTCCCGAGCCCCTCCACCGCGTTCGCCTCGCCGGCGGCTAAACGCCCGCGGGATTGACCGGGTCAACCCGCACTAACCCCCCCAGTTGACCTGGGGTTTGACTACCCAGGGTCAATGACATGTGGGCCCCGGCCCCGACTAATTTTAGATTAGGATTAGTTTAAATCTAATTAACTCTCTGTTAACTAA
Organism: Aegilops umbellulata; assembly: GCA_032464435.1. NCBI lineage: Eukaryota > Viridiplantae > Streptophyta > Magnoliopsida > Poales > Poaceae > Aegilops > Aegilops umbellulata. The sequence continues at coordinate 354,271,203 of CP136059.1, read as the reverse complement.
CTATAACACTGACGTGTGGCCCCCACACGTCAGGTTTGACCGGGTCAGCACCGTTGACTGCTGACGCAGGCATGACGTCATGCTGACGCTGTTAATCTTTTCCTGGAATTATTTTCAAATAGGAAATTCCAGAAATTATTCAAAACTTCAAAAATTCATATCAATTCAACCGTAGCTCGGTGAACTAATTTATATATGAAAAATTATCAGAAAAATTCAATCTATCCATCTGTATCAGTTTCATGCATGACAAAACAACTTAAACCTGCTGTATAGATGAAAACATATAAATGGCATATATAAGGACTTACTTTGGAAATGCATTTGAGTGTTTGGTTCAAATGGACTTCAACCAAATGAACTCTTGCTGCATTAGCTCAAACAGCATCACATATTCATGCCATGTTCATGCATCATATTGTTGCATATGCTTGTGTATTGATTGTTGGCACCGTTCCTTCTCGATAGGTCCTGCTCCGGAGACCGTTCCAGAGTACCTGTCTGTGAAGCAGTGCCTCCCTTGTTGATCTGCCAGGCAAGCAAACCCCCCCTTGTTCATTCCGATATGATCCCACTCTCGCTCCTGCTCTCTTTTATTGCATTAGCACAACAACGAGACAACTGCTACTTTATGTTGCGGTAGTTGAACCCATTCCTCTGCATGACCTGTCATTGCCACAGTAAATAGTTGAAACCCACTAGCATGTGTAGGAGTTGATTGAGCCATGTTGTGCTTCTACCATGCCATGCCTGCTATTGCTTAGAGTTGTGTCAGGTCTGATTCATTGGGAATGGATTGGAGTGATATGATATGTTCTGATGTTGAGAGTGAACGTGTGAACACGATTTGGTAAAGGTAGCGGTGAGAGGCCATGTAGGAGTACATGGTGGGTTGTCTCACTGGTACCGTCCCTAAGCACTAAGTTCTATGTATGTTGTCCAATGACTCGATACTACCACACATTGGGTTCCGGTAACTCGACCCCTCTCGACTTATTAACCGACTTGATCTCTGTCCAGGAGTCGCAACTAGTTTCTGGTGTTTGTAGGTAGTGTTAGTAGTCTACCAAGTGACACCCGGCCAGGTGGGCTTGGGACAGACTAGGCACAAGTGGCACGGTGTACCAAGCGTAGATCCATCCGGCGAGGTGGGCTTGGGAACCCTGCACACATCGTTTGGGGCCGTGAGCGACACCCCGGCCGGATCTCCTTGCGGATGGAACCCGAATAGGCGATAAACCTGGACTAGAGTCTTGTGTGGTTAGTCAGGTCATGGCCGACACCCTCGCCAGGCTTCCGCTTGAAGGTTGCCGAGATACATGACGTGTACATGGTGATAAGTGGTGAGAGCGTGTGTGAAGAAGTACACCCCTGCAGGGTTATCATGATCTATTCGAATAGCCGTGTCCTTGGTTATGGACTTCTTGGATGCTTACGTGGTACATAGACAACTTGAAGTGGATACTCTAAAATGCTCAAGATAAGTGTGAGTGCTATGGATGGCCTTCTCGTAGTGAGACGGGGATGAATCCATAGTAGTGTATTGAAGTGGTGATTAGTGGACTCGTGTGCGCCATTTCAAAAGAGTTACCAGCAGTCGTAGAACAGGATAGCCACAGAGTCAAAGCTGGCTTGCTGCAACTAAAACCCCACATTACCTCTTGATACTAATGCATGTATGATAGGATCTGATGTAAGTCCTGCTGAGTACCTTTGTACTCACGTTTGCTTTATTTATGTTTTGCAGATGAGACATCTGTCTCACTAGTAGTTCCGCTTGGGCTTCGACAAGTAGCTTGTACCTCAGCTACGATCTTGATCGGAGGTTGTAGATAGTCAGACGCTTCAGCCTTTTTCTTTTGTAGTTGTCTGTACTCAGACATGTAATGCTTCCGCTTGTTGCTTGTATGCTCTGAATGATGGGTCATGTGACCCCTGTTTGTATTTAATGCTATGTGGCTCTTTTGGGCCTTTATCTATATAAGTTTGCGTTATGTTGTGATGCCATGTTGTACAACACATACTTGCATGTTATGCGTACGTGTGACGTGTATTGCTATGTGTGGGATCCGACAATCTAGTTGTTTATCCTTGGCAGCCTATCATATGGGGAAATGTAGTCTAGTGCTTTTTGAGCGATAGTAGTCCGCTACAGCCCGGTTCACCGGAGTCCTGCTAGCCCAGCACTACTGCTCGGAACACTTGACTGGCCGGCATGTGATTCACTTCGTTCCTGTGTCTGTCCCTTCGAGGAAATGTCACGCGGTGTTATCCGGAGTCCTGCCTAGCCTGCTACAGCCCGGGTCACCGGAGTCCTGTTAGCCCAGTGCTACAGCCCGGATTTATACGTTGCTGACCGACATGCTCGATGTGATTCATGTATACCTGTCCTCATGGGTTAGTGCCGCCTTGGGTTCACGACTAGCCATGTCGGCCCGGGTTCTCTGTCATATGGATGCTAGCGACATTATCATATACGTGAGCCAAAAGACGCAAACGGTCCCGGGCCAGGTAAGGTGGCACCCGTGGGAGTACCGTGCGTGAGGCCGCAAGGTGATATGATGTGTTACATGCTGGATCGATGTGACTTAGGATCGGGGTCCCGACAGGTATTTTGCACAGTCATGATAACAAGGCATGTCAGAGGGTAGCCTGTCAGTTATGTCGGCAGCAACATCGGTACCAAGGGTGAGGGACGAAGAGAACTATTTTCCTGCTCGTTGAAACGAGGCGGACCAATAGGCAAAGTTCTCGTCCATCGATGGTTACCGAAATGTCATCAACAATAGTAACACAGTCTTACTGACACAGTTGTACACCAAGGTGTTTACATAAGCGGAGAATATTACTGCTTAGATCATATAGATCACAAGGAAGGTTAAACAAATCAATGGAAGGAAAATGTGATCATCAGATCAAACAGAACAATGGAAAGTAAAATGTGTTTGACACATATATCAGGGGTATACCCTTCCCAAGGACAAGCAGAGCATGATATCCATGACAGGATATAATGTAGAAAACCTTTTAGGTAGGGGAGAGAAATTTCATGACATTACCCATACAACGGTGTTTGGATAATTGAGCAGGAAACACTTAGCATTGGGCTTCAAATGTTCTTGTTGAAAATCGGAGTACCATAGACATGCTTCGAGATAGCATTGACATGGTCTTCAAGCAAAGGTCATACTTTGGATACACGAAGGATTCATCAGGAACAACTTATAGAATAAGTCTTATAATTTCCTCATGGAAGAATGGATAACCTTGATAAAAAGGAAACTAGGTGTCCTAGGATGACATCACCTTACCGGGTCATATAAGGACCAATGTTATGGCTCTTGGAAAATGTTCCAACCATCATATCTGACCGAGTTTCACATCTGATTGGTGTCAGGATACCTCAAACTCAGGATGCCCGAGAAGAAAGGATGCAACACAAATTAATTCCAGGACATTTTAAGATTCTCGGGAAATGAACCATGGAAGCAAGTTCCGAAACCAGAGTTCATCATTAAACCAAGGAGAGGATGAGGAGGTGGCTGATGGAATCAGCGACAATCCTCGAGATTTCCAAAAAGGTTGATTTCCACAGTTATGTGAACAAGGAGATAACATTTGTCGAATCAAATGATAAAATGATGTATGCTTGAGGAAAACATACACAGTTAAACACTGGATGAAAGATGCACCCGAAATATGGGCTGGGTTGCACGACCAATGTCAGAATGGTGATTCAATAATCAATAGTCTAAGAATGAACGGCCGACCATTAACTTCATAACAATAGGGTTGTTAGAAGGAAAGAATCCAAGCAGCACGGTTCAAGTGTTGGTATCCCGGTTAAAATCAACAAAGGGACCAAGAAAGAATGGTGAGGGTGAGAAATATTATTATATCAAGAATTCAGGTGGTGAAATTCTCACCACATTCTTGACAAAAAGAGATGGTAATACTCCAAGGTAAAACAGAACATGAGCTAGATAGTGAGGAGCTCAAGGTATAACACAAAACACGGACAAGTTTGTGTTGAACGGAAGGCAATAAAGTGGTCGATGATAATACAAATCATCGAGGGAAAGGATGGTATTTCTCATCATGCATTCAATTGATATCTTGGAAAAGCTCGGAATACTGATGATGATCACGACACATTTGTCGAGAGATTTCACGAAGATGTATCGATCGACGATGACATCAAGTCAAACGAATGATGAAGGGAAAGGTTATTGGAACCACGAGTAGGACACAAACTCGAGGTCAAGTTTGTTGTTCAAGATGGAACGATACGGCAAGGAAATCAACGTAAGCTTAGCTTAATCGTCGAAAGTTGTGCTCCTGGGATAAGGACTAGGTAGCACAGTTAAAATCGGCACGACAAGGATATAGCCAAACAGGCTAGGAATGGTGTGATCGGGTACAAACTCGTACTTAAAGAAGATTATCAAGTGTCGTTGAACCGTAGTGCAGACTCGGTTCAGTTATCGGTGTCTTTGAGTGTTTAATAACTCCGAGCCCACGAAAAATTGTAATTGGTGAGTATGTAGTACTTGATGAAGAACTCATAAGAAATTATGTAGTTCCAAGATAATCTCGAGATACCAGGGGATAATACTCGACGACAGATCAAAGTAGAGGTTGGACTGGGGTATTGCTCTACAGAAGACAAGCGCTTAAACTCGCACGTGAAATGGCATTTAAAGGAGAACATGGTCGGAACCACGATTGCAAAAGGCCAGATCCCAGATATAAGATGAACTTATACCAAAGGAATAATTAATTTAAGAGAAGCTTTAACGATAAGATCTGCATCGTGTCCATGGGCATGAACACAAAGTTCAAGGTCGACTCCCACTTCTCCAATGCATAACCTTTCATTCACTTCTCACTTTAGAAGAAGTTGTAGTGTTGAAATTTTATCTGGCAAAATACCAGAAGTGTATGACTCGTGAAAACTTTCGAGTTCACACATATTAAGGAAGGCATAGGTTCAACCCATCAGGGTATCGTGGAAATATATACCACAAGCTTCAATAGTAAATACCACCAGCTCAAAAGCTGAGCATGGTTGAGAAAGCAGAGGATACAATTTACCAAAGGCATTATGTATCTGAGGGAAGGCTCACAAGGTTATTGAGTATGAAGGACGTTGTCGGATAAAATCCATTAAAGGATCTGCCGGTCCATAACAGAGCTGATGTGAGCATCGGCACACAATCAGAAGAAGAAACAATGCAAAGGCATTGTAGTATAGAAACAACTGGCTAATTCAAAGCTCACATGTAAATGAATTATGATTCCCAAATCAAAGGATCAGAAGCAATCGTTCTGATCAAAAATGAATAAGTTCAATGGACTTAGAAGCACAACTGACCAAGGCATTGATTGGTCAAGAACCAGCTCATACCCAAATGACGTCTGAGACGGAAGGATAATCCTAGGATTTGACTGATGATTGTGAACATTCGCAATGTATTGAATCAACGGAGTCAAAATGATAATGAGAAGAGATGTCAATAAGATTACGAGACTTATGGGATTAACCATAATGCAAGCAAGCAAGAATTTCAAGAGCAATAGGTTGTTGAGGATCTTCGGAAGAACGAATGGTATTGCAAAAGCTTTTGTGAAATACCAGAATCTACTGGGGATGAGCGGATACTCGATGAGTGCGAGAAATTGTCCGTAGGGGTATTCAGGTGGCAAAGAACTGCAAGGCAATAGCCACAAAGTATTCTCGGAACAATAAAGAGAATTTTCGGTGTATCTTGTAATAACAAGAGCAGCTGTGAATAAAGGGAAGAACGACAAGTGTATGTATTTATCCATAAAGATTTATCGGTGGTAGGGATCGCAATGGCGAAGGGCACAAGGGTCTCGGGAAAGCATCAGAGAGTGTCTTCAGAATCTTCTGGCGCAGCAGGCGATCATCTGTCCTGAAGGGGCTCTCCGGGAGGAAGTATTTTCGAGAACCTAAAGTTAGATTTTAGCAAAATCATTTAACCCGAATAGAAGAGAGTTCAGAGTCCCAGATTAAAGGTCGAGGAATAAAAGATCTGAATACCACCCAATGGTGACGTGGGCCCATGGGCCGCACAGCCATGTTAGTGAAATAGTTTTCATCGACTAGACTCAACTTCAGCCAAGGAGTTGGAAAGGGGGATTCCTACAGGCAGTCGGCTCTGATACCAACTTGTGATGCCCCCGATTCAATCGAACACGAATCATGCACACAAACGTGTACGATCAAGATCAGGGACTCACGGGAAGATATCACAACACAACTCTAAAACATAAATAAGTCATACAAGCGTCATAATACAAGACAAGGGCCTCGAGGGCTCGAATACAAGTGCTCGATCATAGACGAGTCAGCGGAAGCAACAATATCTGAGTACGGACATAAGTTAAACAAGTTGCCATAAGATGGCTAGCACAAACTGGGATACAGATCGAAAAAGGCGCAGGCCTCCTGCCTGGGATCCTCCTAAACTACTCCTGGTCGTCATCAGCGGGCTGGACGTAGTAGTAGGCACCTCCGGTGTAGTAGGAGTCGTTGTCAATGGTGGCGTCTGGCTCTTGGGCTCCAACGTCTGGTTGCAGCAATCGGGTAGAGAGATGGGGAAAAGGGGATACAAGGCAACCGTGAATACTCATCCAAAGTACTCGCAAGCAAGGAACTACACTACATATGCATGGATATATGTGTAAAGGGCCATATCGGTGGACTGAATTGCAGAATGCCAGAATAAGAGGGGGATAGCTAATCCTGTCGAAGACTACGCTTCTGGCAGCCTCCGTCTTGCAGCATGTAGAAGAGAGTAGACTGAAGTTCTCCAAGTAGCATCGCATAGCATAATCCTACCCGGCAATCCCCTCCTCGATGCCCTGTTAGAGAGCGATCACCGGGTTGTATCTGGCACTTGGAAGGGTGTGTTTTATTAAGTATCCGGTTCTAGTTTTCATAAGGTCAAGGTACAACTCCGGGTCGTCCTTTTACCGAGGGACACGGCTATTCGAATAGATTAACTTCCCTGCAGGGGTGCACCACATAGCCTAACACACTTGATCCCATTTGGCCGGACACACTTTTCTGGGTCATACCCGGCCTCGGAAGATCAACACGTCGCATCCCCACCTAGGCACAACAGAGCGGTCAGCACGCCGGTCTAAATCCTATGCGCGCAGGGGTCTGGGCCCATCGCCCATTGCACACCTGCACGTTGCGTACTCGGTCGGAGAGCAGACCTAGCAACCTCCATTACAAAGGAAGTCACATTACGCGGTCCAACCCGGCGCGCGCCGCTCAGTCGCTGACGTCACGAAGTGCTTCGGCTGATACCACGACGCCGAGTGCCCATATCTTTCCCGCGTAGTTGGTTAGTGCGTATAGACCAAATGGCCAGACTCAGATCAAATACCCAGATCTCGTTAAGCGTGTTAAGTATCCGCGAACGCCGACCAGGGCCAGACCACCTCTCTCCTAGGTGGTCTCAACCTGCCCTGTCGCTCCGCCACAAAGTAACAGTCGGGGGCCCTCGGGAACCAAGGCCCACCTCTACCGGGATGGAGGCACCTGCCCCTTCAGCCCCCATCTCCGAACAGTATCACAGGTAATGTAACAGTGTAAAGTATATAGTATATGCCCGCGATCACTTCCTGAAGTGATCACGTCCCAGTAGTATAGCATGGCAGACGGACAAGAGTGTAGGGCCACTGATGGAACACTAGCATCCTATACTAAGCAGTAGGATAGCAGGTAAATGTAACAACAGTAGTAGCAAGGACAGGCTATGCGGCAGTATAGGATTAATTGAAAGCAGTAACATGCTACACTACTCTAATGCAAGCAGTAGAGAGAAGAATAGGCGATATCTGGTGATCAAAGGGGGGGCTTGCCTGGTTGCTCTGGCAAGAGAGAGGGGTCGTCATCGATGTAGTCGATCACAGGGGTATCGACAACGGTCTCGGAGCCTACCAGAAAGAAGTAACGGAGAGGGAACATAGTAAATAACAGAGTAATCAATTGTAACACAAAGCAAGACGCGGCAATACGTTGTGGTAGAGGTGACCTAACGCAGTACTATGCGATACTAGCGAAGGGGGGAAACATCCGGGAAAGTATCCCCGGTGTTTCGTGTTTTCGGACAGATGAACCGGAGGGGGAAAGTTACGTGTTTGCTATGCTAGGAGTGTGTGGCGGACGAACGGGCTGCGTATCCGGATTCGTCTCGTCGTTCTGAGCAACTTTCATGTTGAAAATATTTTAATCCGAGTTACGGATTAAAAGATATGATTTTCTAAAGATGTTATTAAATTCTGAATTTAATTAATTATTTAAATTAAATTCGAAAATAGATTAATGACATCAGCATGATGTCATGCTGACGTCAGCAGTCAACAGAGTTGACTGGGTCAATCTGACGGTGGGTCCCGCATGTCATAGACTCACAGTAATTAAACAGGGCTAATTAGCTTTAAATAAATGATTAGGTTAATCTAATCCGATTTAATTAAGTTAATTAATTAATTAACATTTTAATTATTATATTTATTTATTTATTTGTTAAAAACGTTCTGGTCGTTGGGGCCCCATTTGTCACAGACCCCAGGGTCTAACGGGTGCACGGGCGTGCGGGCACGTGGGTGCGGCCGCCTGGACTGGGCGCGACCAGTCGGTGCCACGGTGAGGGTAGGACGTCGGGCGGACGAGGCGAGGCTGGGGCGTAGGCAGGGGAGCAGGGGGGGGGGGACGGCGGTGAGCAGCGACGCGAGCGGCTGCGGCGGGTGGAGCTGGCGAGGCGCGGGTGAGGTCGGGCCGGGTACTGGAGGCAGCGGGCGTCCGCCGGCGAAGCTGCGGGCGGGCCAGGGGGCGCGCGAGGCCGGCGAGTGGGCGCATGACCAGGAGGTCGGGCGTGGCCCGGCGCACTAAGGGGGTCGGGGTGAGCGCGTGCAGGAGCGAGCCACCAGCGTGGCCATGGCGAGCGGTTGCAGGCGGCATCGGCGGGTGATGGGGAGCGGCCAACGCGGGCGCGCGAGGCGTAGGCGTGCGTGCAGGATGGGTTGCGGCCGCAGCAGCAGCTAGGCGCAGCGCGGGGCGGCGGGCGCAGCCGGACGCGGCCACCACGCATGTGAGGCGGTGCGGGGCGAGCAAGGCGCGCGTGCGGGTCGTGGCCGGTGGGAGCAGCAGCACGGGGGAAAGAGGAGGAGAGGGGAAGCTCACGAGGGCCGTAGGGAAAAGGCAGCGGGCTCGAGGTCGACCGGTGAGGAGACCGTGGACGGGGCGGCGCCGGCGTGGTCGACGGTGGCAGGGGCGACGAGGTTCGGTGAAGGCCGTTGAGGAGGAAGGCGAGGACGGTCCGGCGACGGGGTCGGGGAGGCAACGAAAGGCGCGGGGCGTCGGCTGCCCCGACCAGATCCACGCGGGGCGAAGGGTTGAGCAGGCGAGCGTCGCGGTGGTGGGAAAGTCCGGCGACGGGAGGGGGTGCTGGCGATGTGGGGCGACGGGGTAGGAGCAGTTTTCCGATCTAGATCGGTTCATGGGGAGAGGGAAGAGGAGCGAGGAGATCGTGCGGGTGGGGGGAGGAGTGGACCGAGAGGGGTGGAGTGGGGGGTCGTGGGTGCGGTTAGGGTTTCCACCAGGGAATTCATAGGCCAGGGCGAGCTGGGCTGGCCAGTTGTGCCAAGGCCTAGTTAGGCCGGGGGGATTTCATTTAAATCCTTTGTTTATTTTCTCTCTACTTATTTTATTTCTTTTGTTTTATTTTATTTTAGTTTCCTTTATTTTAGTTTCCTTTATTTTAGTTTTAGTAAAATACCAAAGTGAGACCTAAATAGATGCTACAAATTATGCCACAGCCACAATAGTTTAATTCTTATAACAATTTAGTTTTGAAATTGTTTATTACTTTAAAAGCATTTAAATAATTGTATTTGCTACTGTTTTATCCATTTTAGAGTATTTAATATTTTATAAAAGTGTGGTTTCTCCACGATAATTACTTATTCATTATTTGACTCAACCTGGACAATTTAGTTTTAAATTTTGAAAACTTCTGTTGATTGCCTGATTTTTAAATCGAATTCAAATCAGTTTCGAACTAATGCGAGATTAGGCACCGTAATCAAGGTGACGTGGCATCATTAGCAGAGGATTACTATAGCGTAACTATCCGGGCGTCACAGTATATATCCAATGAAATTATGCGTCATACGTACCTCTCCTAATTTGATCTATTATACAAGGGAGAAATAAATGCTATATAAGGAAGTAGTAAATGTCAACTTTTATTCCTTATGACATCTTAATACCCTGCCTTTTCTACCATGTGACATGCATGCATGAGATGGTCCACGAATTAAAACTTGCCAAATTAACTAGCAATTGATATATTTGTATAGGTTTCCAAATCAGCCGCTAAGCAAGATCCGACGACGGAGAGGCAAGGTGCCCAGGCACCTAGGTGCCCCATATGGCCGTCCTATATATATATATATATATATATATATATATATATATATATATATATATATATATATATATATATATATATATATATATATATATATATATATATATATATATATATATATATAAGCCCATTTGTGATAGCTTTAAATTTTATGACCCTAGCCATATAATTAGAAAAACAGAAATTGAAAAAATTGAACACTGTAACAGTTGGGATTTCAGATTTGAGAGAGATCGGCAATAACCAAGTGCTGAGTTGAGAGTTGAGACGTACCTCAAATTTCCAACAATCCGTGAGCGGACGAGGGTAGAGGCGGCCAGCTAGCGATGCTTGAACAATGGCGACTTGGCGGACCGGCGGCTGGCCGAGCGACTGAGAAGGGGAAGGGGCGAGCACAGGCGATGCTGCTAGGGTTGAGGCGCGGAAGCCGAGCGGACGAGCAACTCGACATATGCACGTACAGGTAAAATATAGCCGTATTGGGGAGGCCCTCGGGTTCTTCACCGACGCGCGGACGACGGCCGTGAGGGGCCGCCTGTCGCGCGAGGCTGCCAGGTTGGGGCGACGGGCGGACAGACGCGTGGACGACGGCCGTGAGGGGTCGCCTGTCGCGCGAGGCCACCCCTAACGACCGTCATCCACGCGTCTGTCCGCCCGTCGCCCAACCTGGCGGCCTCGCGCGACAGGCGGCCCCTCACGGCCGTCGTCCGCACGTCGGCCCGCTCGTCGATCTACGCCGGCCGTCACCGCCTTGTCTCCGAGTTCAGCGCACCCCTCCACCGATGGCGCAACGGGCTGCCGCTGCGTCGTCCCGTCGGGGCGCAATGCCGTCGTCCCATGGTTCTCCCCATGGCTGCACCGATCCAGGCCACTGCTGCGTCGCCCCTTTGGGCCGTAGCGCCACGGCACGTGGTCCCCGCCGCCGCCCTGAGGCCGTCCCCGTGGTTGCACCACCTCGCGCGCTGCCGCTGTGTCGCCCCTTCGGGCCGTAGTGCTGTGGCCCGCGGTCAACCGCCACACCAAGGTCGTCCGCTCCAGGTCGTCCCCGAGGCTACACCGACCCTCGCGCTGCCGCTGCGTCGCTCCGTCGGGTCGTAACGAGTGTGGCACGCGATCCCTTCAACCGCACCGAGGTCTTCCCCGCCGTCGCCCCGACCTGCCCGCCGCCGTTGTGTCGCCCCTTCGGGCCATAACGCTGCGGCCTGTGGTCCATCGCCATCCACACGCATTGACTTTCACGTGATATGCGCCGCGCCGGTCTACGTCACGCTGTCGGGTTCATTATCGCCTACTTCGAGCACCGCCGCCGCGCTCCTTCTCTAGCCGCCGCCTCCTCCTTAGGCCGCTGCCGCCGCTGCTTTTCTTCCGCGGCTCCACGACGACTACCTCGACACCGGCGACCCCCGACTCGACACCGACCACGGCGTTCTTCGCATGGCTACCTCAACTACGGCGTTCTTCGCATGGCTACCTCGACTACGGCTACACCACTTGCGCTCTTGGCTACCTCGACAAATGGCACAAAGGGCTACCGCCTTGCTTGAGCGACCTCGTCGATTTCCACTCCAGCCACGACTCCGTGATGCATCGACCGTTACGACTGGGGGGGGGGGTGTCCGTCGGCTTCCCTTCGGATTCTTCTCCAGTCTCACCGTCTGCGTCAGTACCGTTGTGACTGCGGGGGGATTGTTGAGTATCGTGATTATTAGGAATGCTAGGATAGAGTAGGATATTATTCTACCTTGCCTTGTACTCCAAGACGATCATGTATTCCTATATATATATTCTGAATGCTATGAGGCTCAAGCAATACATCCATCATATTCTGCGCCAATCCCTCTCTATCCCTTCTAACACTATGATAGTTCAGTCCTCACATGCCATCTTCTGACAAACACAAGTTAAGAGCTATAAAAGAGAAGACAATAACCAATATAACAAGGTTGAGCTATAAAAATAAAAGTCATACATGTATAAAAGCCTTTTGATTTGCTGCAAAATATTTTAGTGAAACACTATGCTCCATTTGCCATGGGTCAAATGTCGATATTGCGCTTGGTGCTCAAATGACATATAAGAGCCCACACTGCCTCGGGACATCAATAGAGTCACAGGGCAGTTCTGTTCTTCATTGATGTGGAAGAAACCATGGTTGGCAATAGGAACGAGATAGTTGGAGGCGACATTGTATCTTCTCAGGCCTTCGCACTATGAAGTGCAGCTTTTGGTTTCATACTGAGAGTTCCGTTCCCGACATCTCGTAATCTCAAGCTATAACCTTACAATTTATTTTGTTGTTTTGCTAATAATTGGAGGTGAAGATGTTGAGCCCCAATGGCGCTAAAGAATGGAGACAACACACTTGATCTGTGGTCATATACAAATTGTCTTTTCGTTGCATATTTTCTACGGATGGTTGGGCAATAGAAAAATATGCTCAAATGACAAGTGATGCATGAAGTGGATGCACTCGATCTCTACTGGCATATAAATGGTTAATTGTGTGAGATGTGGTTGCTGGAACCATTTATCATTTATCAGTGTCATGCTCATTCTCACACACAACTGCTTCAAACATGAGTGCATTTATGTTGTCAACTTGAGGTAGTTCAGTCCTCACATGTCATTCTTCCAAACACAAGTTAAGAAGTAAAAGGGAAGACAATAACCAATATAACGAGGTCAAGTTAAAACATAAAAGCCATATGTGTAAAAAAGCCAAGAGTTCTTGAGTTCAAGAGCATTGTCACGATTTAACATAACACAGTACAATCCTCCTTCGGTCCTCATTTAGGTATGAGAAAGCTACACATGACCCGGGGGGGGGGGGGTGTATTTAGGTACACATCCTCCATAAGTTTGAGATTTAGGATAAATTGATTGGCGCATGCAATTCTGCATCATTAACCCTAACTCTAGAGACATTTTACCGTAGATAGGTGAATGCAAAAGATAATCATTTTGTCAGAAACAAACATAATCACCTCACTGATTTGTTTATAACTGACAAGGAAAGTGTTAGAGTACGTAATGGGCCTAATGGGCCTGGGCTGGCGGTATAGCCCGTTAGTCTGAGGGTTAATTAGAGATAAGGGTCGCTTGCTTAGGGGTCAAGTAAGCCTTGCTGGGGAGTCAAGTAAACCTCTCTATATAAGGGTATGAGATGTATCAATCTAATCAAGCAAGTTTTTCCCACCCGTTGCCGTCGCACACCTACCCGCCGCCACCAGCGTCTTCATCGGCGCTGCTGCCCCACACAGCAGTCGCGCCAGCATTGGGCGTGCTGGCGTCCTCAGGGGCGATTGCACCCTTTGCCTCGGCGCCGTCCGCCCTCGTCCACACCCCGGAGTAGATGACAACCGCAATCCTGGAATTACGGCAGGCCGTGGCGGGCATCAGGGCCTTCCTCGTCAGGCCCTATGCACCCCAGCCGCATCCCCAGCAACCACCTCCTTCGCCACCACACCAACAGCAGCTACCCCCGCGGCCGCCGCCCTCGGGCGCGACCATGGCGCCGGTCATCTCGTACCAGTATGGGATGCCCTACGACGGGTCTGCGACGACCTCGTTCCCATTAGCGTCTCCGTCGTCCTAGGGCGTCCCCATCCAGCAGATCAAGTTCCCGCCGTCGCCGTTACCGCTTCCGGCTTGGATCGCTACCCGCCACGTGTCAGCGGCTGTGAGGCTGCAGGCTGCTGCGCGCGGCCTCCTAGCGCGTCAGCGTGTGCGGGAGATGCGTGGTCTGCAATTGCCGCTCCTCCAAGTTGCGTTTCGCTGCGCAAAGGACCTTAATCTTGTCCGCTGCGTCGGGGATCTTGGGCATGCGGTTTTCCCCACGGTCGGCGGGCATGCTGTTTTCCCCACGGGCAGCGTTCTCAAAGTCTGCGACATCGGTGGTTGGGGCGGCGCACGTCTCCTCGTCTTTCTCCATCGAAATCCCTCCACTCTTCTATGTGCGGTGTAGACCAACAGCCGTCCGGCGAGGAGAAGGCATGGTGTCACCGACAGGAGCTCACCGCGTAGCACCACTTCATTCCGCCGCCGACCGCCGCAAGGGCGCCTCTGCTGGTCGCTCTTGCGACCACTTCCAGGTGGTCATACACATGCACTCCTTTTGTCCAGATGGTGTCCATGGTATCCAGGTGGCTGTACACGTGCATGTTCGACGTGCAGATGGTGTCCACTTTATGTTCAGGGGTCCAAAATAAAGCGTCCCAGCCCATTTCAGGTTAAGAGTAATAAAACAAGCCGATATGTAAAAGGTTTGTTTTTAGGTGTTAGGTTTGTGTTGCGTCGAGTCATGGTTATAAGTTGGTTAGGTTGCAGCTCGAGGACAAGCTGCATGTCCAGGTGGGGTGTAGTGTTAGAGTACATAATGGGTCTAATGGGCCTGGGCTGGCGGTATAGCCCATTAGTCTTAGGGTTAATTAGAGATAAGGGTCGCTTGCTTAGGGGTCAAGTACGCCTTGCTGGGGAAGTAAACCTCTCTATATAAGGGGAGGAGATGTATCAATCTAATCAAACAAGAATTAAGAAGGAAATCCCTTCCCTCTTGCCCGGCCGTGGGCAAAAAGGGCCCCGGCCAGCGCTCTCGCGCCCTCCTTCTAGCAGCCACATAACAGAAACATTGGACACAATGACTGAGACAATTTCAGATAGTTGAAACCGAAACATTTCACGCAAGTAATTAATAAGAGGACTTTCTAGTTGTTATGGAACAAAATTCTCAAGTTGATGGAAACAACTTGCTCCTACAAAGGAAACCAAAAAAATGTTTGTAGTATGTCAAAACAAGCAAACTCTAGTGTCGTTAGGTGCAAATTTTGTATGGAAACATCGTTTGTAAATAAATGATGAGCTATTTGCAAGATTAATTAGTTAAAAAATATTTTTAGATAATGAAATAGTTAAAAAAATGATCTACATGATTTTCCTTTCAAAAATGCCTGTAAGTGTGTGTAGGAGACGTTGGTTCCAGCAGATACTTGACTTCTCCCGGCACTTGGCAGTGCTTCCGCCGTTGATCTTGACAGCAGGTCAAATCGTTGTCTCTTAAACATAAGAAAAATAACTTTCACTTCTATGCCATTGTCGTCCCATATAAGCATCATTGCATCACAGCTGCATTCACTTTTCTTTCTACATCAACACAAGCAGCTTCATAAGGGTGTATTTATGAAAAAGAAACATAAGAAGCATGTGCTTGTCTCCTCAGTTTAAGATCCAAGGTGTTTTTTGGCTAGTAACAAGACACAACCCGTTGTTTATTCCAGAAAACTGAATACCATGGCAGAAATTGGTATTCAGAAGGACACATGTCTTGGAATTTGATTTGCTGGGAAATACCAGAGTGAAACTCTATGCTTCATTGGCGACATTATGAGTCATCTGGGTTAAATGTCCACATTGCCCTCGTAACTCAAATGCCACATATATAAGAGAAGAGGAAAACATGTCCCAATAGCAAAATAGCAGCTGACAAAGTAGCACAATATGATTGTGAATCTTGGAGTGAAATATGTTTTCCTATGCTTCATCGGCGACATTAGGAGTCATCTGGGCTAAATGTCCATATTGCCCTCGTAACTCAAATGCCACATATATAAGAGAAGAGGAAAACATGTCCTAATAGCAAAACAGCAGCTGAGAAAGTAGCACAAGATGATTTTGAGATATTTTTTCTTCTCTCACATTAGTACTACCTCCGTTACAAAATATAAGATGTTTATGTAGGATAGTACGTAGTTAGCCAGCTTTTATGTTAAGCAATGGGCAATTCTTTAACCATTTCACTCAACTAAAACTGAGCCATCTACGGAGTTTTAGAACAGAGAAGAGTACTGATGAAAAAACACACTTAAATTCAGAGAACGCTTCTGCATAACCAACAAAAATTAGAATAACAGAAGGATCGCTACCGGCTCCATTATCATCATGAAGCCCATGATCTCAGGCACCAAGGACAGCGTTCCAATGACAAAAGCAGTACTGAAAATATTACAAAATAGAATCATGATACATTAAAGCCTCGGAGATAACATCAGAAAAAGACAGTTGGACCGCTTCAAAAAAAGACAGGAGAGGACCTATAGGTGGAGGATCTAAAAAGTTCGCAAACTGTACCTCCTCTTCAGAAAAAGACAGTTGGACCGCCCACCGCCTTGGTGATATAGGTCTTCTCCTGAACTTGAGCAAGCGCTTGTGGAGGTGCAGGTAAAGAAGGCCAGCGATAGGAGCTGGGTAGCAGCAGCGATCTTCGCATCAGATAGTAGTATGTTCAAATGAGCACTATCCTCCTCGATGAGTTAAGATTGAGTACTATGAGTGAGCTTTTGCCTTCCCCTTTTATTTCAATCATCCAACCCAATTCATCCATTACTGATCCTTTTTTGCATGCAGCATATTCATCTATTCATTTGTGAGAAGAAGCAAATATCATTTTGAGTGTAGATTAAATTCACACTGGCTGATGCTGAAAGTTACATACAGTTAAACATTGTCTGTCCAAACAGAAATGGTGAATTTCAGATCTGTAACTGTATACTTGTTTTGTACTGGCAGTCATGATGTATGCTAAACAAAGACGAATAAGCGTGTAATAACCATCACTGCATGCATTCAGTTTTTTTTTCCTGCATCAAATAAGCTGCAGCTTCATAAGTGATTGATTGTTATCTAGGAGTATAGAGCTACAGTGGGTGAAACAATTTTTCCAGGAAGCTTATTACAACCTACTGAATGTTGTTCCAGTGAAATGATTTGTGTCAGAGCAGATCACACACATATGTAGAGTTTGCTTCTAGGTTACAGGGTGAAACTTGGCGCGTCATGAGCAACAAACTGAAAATTAGAATGGACTAGAGGAAATTTGGTGGTTGCCAGATTCTGACGGAAACATAAGCACCATGTGTTTTTCTCCTAAGTTTAAGATCCACGGTTTTTTTTTTCAGCTAGTAACAGCAAGACACAAAGTGTCATTTTATTTCAGAAAACTGAATACCAAGGTAGAAATTGGTATTAAGGACACTCATCAGCTGGGGAATACTGTAGTGAAACCCTATGCTTCATCGGCGACATTACAAGTCCTCTTGATTAAATGTCCATATTGCCCTCATAACTCAAATGCCAGATATAAGACAAGAGGAAAACATGTCCCAATAGCAAAATAGCATCTGACTTGTTCCTGACAAAGTAACATAAAATGATTGTGAATCTTTTTCTCACGTTAGTACAAGTTAGTCAGTTTTTATGTTTACTAATGGGCAATTCTACAGTCATTTGAGTGAACTAAAACTGAGCCACCTACAGAGTTTTAGAACACACATGAGTAGTAATGAAAAACACACTTAAATTCAGAGAAGGTTTCTGCATAACCAAGAAAAATTAGAATAACAGGAGGATCACTCCCGGCTCCATTATCATCATAGAGCCCATGATCAGAGACACCAAGTACAGTGTTCCAACGGGAAAATCAGTACTGAAAATATTACAAAACAGAATCATGATACATTAAAGCCTCAAAGATAGAGTCCATACACACAGGATCCAACAGCCAGTGCTCAGCTTTCCAAGCTTCCACGGAAAATGCGGTTTCCACCTGATATTGTCTCTCAGAGATAACCTCTACTAGGATCTAAGCAGTTGGCAAACTGTAGCACCTCTTCGGAAAAGACATGGAACGCCCAGCGCCTTGGTGGTATAGGTATTCTCTGAACTTCAGCAAGAGCTTGTGGGGTTACAAGTGAAGAAGGCCAGCAGTAGCAATCCAAGACGTAGGATCAGATAGTAGTATGTTCAAACGAGCACAATCCGCCACCACTGTCAGGGAGTTGATCAGGGTGGACGGACCACAAGAAAATGCAATGAAGGCAGGCTGGAATCGCCGACATGTTTTGAGCTTGGACCTCCGCACCCTGCGTGGTGCCATGTACGTATTTTTCAGGATTTGGCACTCATTGAACAAAACACCTAAACCAAAGTTAGTGAAAAGTCATCATCAACTTTCTTGCTGCGAAAATTAGTATGCAACAAATTGGTGCTTTCCAGGAGGTAAAAAAATTGATGGATGCAGCCAAGATCATACCACAAGAACCAACAATTCAACTGCATTCATATTCATCCCCTTCCACTAACTACAGAGACCAATGGAACAACACAAACATTCAGAGGGTCGATGGAGCAACAGCAGGTCGGATCAGGACAGATAGCAAAACATCTGTTGCCAAAGAAATCATATGCTAAATAAAAAATGGATTTAGACGTGGCTCTGAAATATCGTCTGCTAATAAAATTTAGTTTTGCCATTTTCTTCTTGTACTTTGAGTTTTTGCCTTCCCATTTTAAGTCAATCATCCAACCCAATTCATCCATTACTGATCCTCTGTTTCATTTGTGAGAAGAAGCAGAGACCATTTTGAGTGTAGATTAAACTCACACTGGCTGATGATGACAGTTACATACAGTTAAACAATTGTCTGTCCAAACAGAAATGGTGAATTTCAGATTTGTAACTGTATACTTGTTTTTTACTGGCACTCATGATGTATGCTAAACAAAGAGGATGAAACAAGCTGCAGCTTCATAAGGTGCAATAACCATCACCGCATGCATTCAGTTTTGCTTCTGCATCACACACAAGCTGCAGCTTCATAAGGGATTTGTTATCTATAGAGCTACAGTGGGTAAAACAATGATTCCAGGCAGCTTATTACAACCTACTGAATGTTGTTCTAGTGAAATGATTCATGTCAGAGCAGATCACAAACATATGTATACGTTGCTTTCAGTTACAGGTTGAGACTTACACATCGTGAGCAACAAACAACAAATTCGACAGAGTGAAAATTAGATGTACTAGAGGAAATTTGACGCCAGATTCCGACGGAAACGTATGAGAGATGCAGCCAAGATAATACCGCAAGAAACAGCAATTCCACTCCATTCATATCCATCTCATTTCACTAACTACAGATCGATGGAACGGCAGCAACACAGGCATTCAGAAACGAAACCATAGCAGGGAAACAGCAGCAGCTAGCAGAGACTGGACGGAGAGCATAGCCTAGCCTCCAAATCCGTAGAGGGTGCGTCCCTGTCGCTTCAGGGCGTAGACGACGTCCATGGCGGTGACGGTCTTTCGGCGGGCGTGCTCGGTGTAGGTGACGGCGTCGCGGATGACGTTCTCGAGGAAGATCTTGAGCACGCCGCGGGTCTCCTCGTAGATGAGCCCCGAGATGCGCTTCACACCGCCGCGCCGCGCCAGCCGCCGGATGGCCGGCTTGGTGATGCCCTGGATGTTGGATCCGGACGAAAATTTTCTCATAATTTTAATCGTCCGGTGAGCGGGAGGCAGCTCAAATTTCATCGTCCGGTGAGCGGGAGGCAGCCAACAAGGTTGATTTTGCCGGTTCCAAGCGAGTCATTGGTTTCTTCAGTTTAATTTTCTCTTAATCAAAATATGTAGCATAAAAGAATTTATTTAATAAAATAAATAAATGTATATGAATAGTTTGTTGTTTGGACCACCCTGACTTATTTGACTGGCTACATCAATCGATTTTGGATAAGAGAGAAGGGGGCATCCCAGGCAAGACGGGAGCACCCACTATTAGGAGAAAGTAATAGTTGCACGGGGTTATGGTGCAGTGCTACAGCTATATAGCAGTAGCGCGTGACATGAACCGGCGCTACAGGTAAGTGTTTAGTAGTAGCGCGGGGTTGCGACACCACGCTACTGCTAAGTGGCCCCCCCTTACTCATCGGGGCTACCTGTAGTAGCAGTGTTGGTTTTGGGTCGCCCCACGACCGCTGCTACTACGGCCAACCCGGGCTCAGCTCAGCGGCTCAACTTAGCAGCAGCGTGGGCTACAGGCCCGCGCTGCTGCTAATCCCACCTTATCATATCCCGCGCGCACGGCCTCACTCTCCCTCTCCACTGTCTTCGTCCTCTCCATCCCCCCGCTGTTGCCGTCGTCGCCGCCCGCTGCTACCGTCGCCCCCCCCCCCCGGGTATGTGTCCCTCCTCCCTCCCACCCTCTCCCTCCCACACTCTCCCTCCGTCCCTCCCTCTCTCCCTCCTGCATTGCATAAATGGATGAATTAGAACAAGTTTTTTTAGTAATACTTGGATAGACAGATGGATGCATGGCTATATAGATGGATGGATGTTAGTGTTAGAGCTAGGGTATTTTGGTAATATAACTTTTTAGTAAAAGAACTAGTAATGGATTTTTTTAGTAAATGTAGGTATTTTCAATGGTGTTGCTAATACAATTTTTTTATGAATGGTAATAAAATAGAAAAAATTAAGTAAAAACAGTATTAGAATAGAAAATTTTAATTAAAAATAGTAATAAAATCGAAAATTTTATGTAAAAAATAGTACTCTCTCTGGTCCTTTTTAGTTCGCATATAAGATTTGTCCGAAGTCAAGCCTATTAAAGTTTGACCAACTTTATAGAAAAACATATTTACATTCACAATGTGAAATCAATACCAGTAGATGCGTCATGACTTAAAATTTCATATCATATAACTTTATCACGGTAGATGTTGATATTTTTTCTTATAAATATGGTCAAACTTTGTGAAGTTTGACTTTAGACAATTCTTATATGCAGAGTAAAAAGGACCAGAGGGAGTAATAGAATATAAAATTGTTGTTGCCAATTATATTGATGATATAATTTTTCAATCAGTGGACTATGCAGGATTTCTTGCCGTCGCATCTGAAGGAAATATGCCCTAGAGGCAATAATAAAGTTATTATTTATATTTCCTTATATCATGATAAATGTTTATCATTCATGCTAGAATTGTATTAACCGAAAACTTAGTACATGTTTGAATACATAGTCAAACAGAGTGTCACTAGTATGCCTTTACTTGACTAGCTCGTTGAATCAAAGATGGTTAAGTTTCCTAGCCATGGACATGAGTTGTCATTTGATTAACGGGATCACATCATTAGAGAATGATGTGATTGGCTTGACCCATTCCGTTACCTTATCATTTAATCGTTTAGTATATTGCTATTGCTTTCTTCATGACTTATACATGTTCCTATGACTATGAGATTATGCAACTCCCGAATACCGGAGGAACAGTTTGTGTGCTACCAAACATCACAACGTAACTGGGTGATTATAAAGGTGCTCTACAGGTGTCTCCGATGGTACTTGTTGAGTTGGCATGGATGGAGATTATGATTTGTCACTCCGATTGTCGGAGAGGTACCTCTGGGCCCTCTCGGTAATGCACATCACTATAAGCCTTGCAAGCAATGTAACTAATGAGTTAGTTGCGGGATGATGCATTATGGAACGAGTAAAGAGACATGCCGGTAACGAGATTGAACTAGGTATTGAGAAACCGACGATCGAATCTCGGGCAAGTGACCTACCGATGACAAATGGAACAACGTATGTTGTTATGCGGTTTGACCGATAAAGATCTTCGTAGAATATGTAGGAACCAATATGAGCATCCAGGTTCCGCTATTGGTTATTGATCGGAAGTGAGTGTCGGTCATGTCTACATAGTTCTCGAACCCGTAGGGTCTGCACGCTTAACGTTCGGTGACGATCGGTATTATGAGTTTATGTGTTTTGATGTACCGAAGGTAGTTCGGAGTCCCGGATGTGATCACGGACGCGACGAGGAGTCTCTAAATGGTCGAGACATAAAGATTGATATATTGGATGACTATATTCGGACACCGGATGAGTTCTGGGGGTCACCGGATAAGTATCGGAGTGCCGGAGGTTATCGGAACCCCCGGGGGAACTAATGGGCCAACATGGGCCTTGTGAGAGATAGAGAGAGGAGGAGCCTCAGGGCTGGCCGCCCCCCTTGGGAGTCCGAATTGGACAAGGAGGGGGGCGACGCCCCCTCTTTCCTCCCTCTCTCCCTCTCCTTCCTTCCCCCTTCCCCCTTCCTAGTTGGACTAGGAAAGGGGGGGTCCTACTCCTACTAGGAGGACTCCCCCCTCTCCTTGGCGTGCCCCAAGGCCGGCCGGCCTCCCCCCTTGCTCCTTTATATACGGGAGCAGGGGGCACCCTAGGACACACAAGTTGATTGTTTTCCAGCCGTGTGCGGTGCCCCCCTCCACCATAATCCGCCTCGGTCATATCGTCGTAGTGCTTAGGCGAAGCCTTGCGCCGGTAGCTTCATCATCACCGTCATCATGCCGTCGTGCTGAAGAAGCTCTCCCTCGAAGCTCTACTGGATCGTGAGTTCGTGGGAAGTCACCGAGCTGAACGTGTGCAGATCGCAGAGGTGTCGTACGTTCGGTACTAGGATTGGTCGATCGTGAGGACGTACGACTACATCAATCACGTTGTCATAACGCTTCCGCTTACAGTCTACAAGGGTACGTGGACAACACTCTCCCCTCTCATTGCTATGCATCACCATAATCTTGCGTTTGCGTAGGATTTTTTTTTAAATTACCACGTTCCCAAACAGCATCTCCCTCTCTTACTCGGTGCCGTGTCACCACTGTAAGCTCCTCCCTGTCCTCTTTGTTTAGTTTTATTTTAATATATATATATATACATACATATATATATATATATATATATATATATATATATATATATATATATACACATATATATAGAGTAGCACTATTCTCATCATGGGATCAGAATAACTATTTGGATCACGATCAGCCCCTATAAGGAGCGATGGACATGTTCCCGAACCCACGCTCCCACTACCCCCACACCCCCACTCCTCTCAGATCCGACCACCCACCCTCGTCAACCTCCGCCTGCCTCCCAAAATCCCGGCGACCGTGGCCCGGCCGACCACCCGCCGGCGACCAGCTGAACCGGCGCCGCTCCGGATCCCCCACGAGCCGCACATCGTCCCCATCCCGAGCTGGCGCATCCCTCGCCCTACCCCGCCCAGAACGTGCCACCGCTACCAAACGGCGCCGGAGCCGACCCTCGACCCGGATCGCGCCGCCGCCACCGTCCATCGCCCCACATCGCGCCGCCGCCACCGTCCCATGATGGGGATCGCAGCACAGCCACCGCCCCACGATGGGGATCGCGCCGCAGGAACTGTCCCACGATGGGGATCGCGCCACTGCAACCACCATCGACCCACCTCCATCGTCGAGATCCTGCTTCCGCGCGACAACCACCGGGATCCTCCCATCGTGCGACCTTCCTGCACATGCCACCGTGAACTTCTTCCACCAGCCACCGTGACCTTCTTCCCTTCCCTTCCTCGCTGAAGATGAGCTAGCGGGCCGCCATATCCTCTCTGCCACCAATGCACCATCGCCTCCGCTTCCCGCTGCCAGACACGACATGCGGCGCCCTCCGACCCCGCCACTTTCATCCGTCCATGCTAGTGTCCAGTACAGCAGCCCTCCCTTTCATCAGATATATTGACCTCTGGATCCTCTGACGAGCACCACGGCTGAGCTCCGATGGATGTTGCCGGCCTTGAGTAGTGGTTGCCGGAGCCCGTGTTTCTCATGACCAAAACTGATGCATTTCTTCTTGTTCTTCTTCAGTTTTGTTGACTGAACCTAACTGTCTCCACTGACTGGACTGCAAGTGACATGTGGATGATTAGTCTGAATGATTGGTCTGAAGTGCCACTGAAGACATATAGAAACTGTACTTCACATGTTTCACTGGTTCGAGAATGTGTGTTGCAACTAGTCTCTGCCCCACCTTAAAACAAAATGTTAAAATGATTCATCTACTCCAAGCGTTTGTGTACGTGGACTCGAGGGATTTGGTTTTTTCTCTAGTAACTAGCATATTTAGTGAATGTGTGAAGTCCTGCTACTACTAGTAGAGAAGGAAAATCACCAATGAACCTCATTTTGAGATAAAATGGAACCAATTTAGAAAAACTTGGCAAGCCCATAGTATGTCAGCGCCCATTTCTTTTATAAGACAGTCGTGTGTGCGTGCGTTTCATATGCTCGTGCTATGGGTATGATTTTCCTTTATTTTTTAAATAAATGAGAAGTTCATACATACAAAAAACTAAAGTTCAAAAAAATAAATGTTTGTATGCAAAATTCACATGCGAAATAATGTATTTTGTGCGTGGGTGTGTGCCAAGACCACAAGTTCAGATGAGGAAAAAAGTAATGAAATCAAACCTAAATATGTTCATTGCACACGTTCGAATAAAAAGAGGAACACACCATTAAAATATTCCATAGAAGGTCAAATTGAAATAACAAATATAGTTCAAAAAAGACTAGTTAGAAAATGGATTTCTCTTGTTTCAAAAACAAACACCCTAGAAGTTAAAAAATTCTTGCGAAAGAGGTTCACCTTGTATTTCCATGTTCGATTTTTTCCGTATAAAAATCGAATAAAATTCTTTACTCAAAAATATAGAAAGGTGAAGTTCAAATTGAAATAATAGAGAAGTTCGGATTTTATTAAAAACTAGGTTTTACGTACTCAGAAAATAAAAAACACAACACCATTTTTTGCACTTTTAAAAAAAACTCATAAACGAAAAAAAATGGTTGCTAGAAGTTCAAGTGCCCGGCGAGGAAAAGTTGAAAAATTCTTCTGAGAGAGGTTCACCGTGTATTTAGATGTCCAAAATACATTAAAAAATATGTTATTTTTTGTGTTTTAAAATAATTATCTCAAACCAGAGAGAAGTTCAAAGTGATAACAACCGAAAGTTCACGTACTATATGGTGTGTATTTCATATAATAAAAAATACAAAAAAGTGAAACGGGGTGAAGTTCAAACAGAGATGCCCCAGAAGTTCAACTACTTCACGTAGTGCAAAAAATACCACGTAAAAAATCAGCACGTCAAAAACAGAGTGAAGTTCGAACAGACACGTCCTAGAAGTTCAACTACTTCACGCAGTGCAAAAAACAACACGTTAAAAACAGTGTGAAGTTTGAACAGACATGCACGAGAAGTTCAACTACTTCACGCAGTGTATTTCCATTCGTGATGAAAGGCAGAAATCATGATCTCGTCATTTTCTAATTTACTTCAAAACAGTAGGAAATCATTTGTGCAAGTTCAAGTCCTTCGTCGGAGAAAGTTCAAAAAATTATTGTGAGAGAGATTTGTATAAAAGGAATACCATTTGTATGACACTAACGAATGGATGAAAAATTACAAGCAAAAATACGTCACAGAAGTTCAACTGAAAACAACAGGAAGTTCAACTACTACACTGAATGAATTTCACATGAAAAACTATTAAAACCGTTGCGAGTATAAAAAAGTGATCAACACGGGAAAGTTGCGTGTCTACAACAGCTTTCCATCGGTATATCACTTGTTCAATTCCCGTGAGTGGGATGGAGAGCTACGAGCAGTGGATGGAAAGCCACGGGCAAAAAAAGCACGTGAAAAACAGAGTGAAGTTCAAGGTTTCATACCGAGAAGTTCAGGTACTTCACGAGATGCATTTTGACGAATCTGTTTCGCGATAAAGGCAGAACGAATGATCTCGCCGTTTTTGAAATTACTTGAAAACGGTTGGGAATCAGAGAAAACCATCAACATGAGAAAGTTTCGCATTTTCTGTAGCTTTTCAGCGGTATATTATTTGCCCAATTCCGATGAAGTTTGTAGAAATTACGGCGAAAATACGTTTTTCGCCATTTTCGAAACTGACTTAAAACCGTTAGGAATTGGGAGAAACAATACATACCAAAAAGTTTCGCATTTCTTTAAGCTTTCCAACGCCATATCATTTGCTGCGTTCGGACAAACGGTTAAAAAATTACGACGATTGTATATTTTTTACGACGATTGAATATTTTCTTACGGTCTCTTTTTATGTCGGAAATAAGACAAAACTTACGGAACGTAAAATTACGATGTATTGATGGTAAAATAGAGGGGGGTGAAGAATAACTATTCCTCACCCAGGGTGACGAATAGTCAATCCCTATATATATATATATATATATATATATATATATATATATATATATATATATATATATATATATATATATATATATATATATATATATATATGTATGTATGTATGTATGTATGTATGTATGTATGTATGTATGTATGTATGTATGTATGTATGTATTTTCGCTAGAATGGATGAATTATTGATTGTTGCACTTTTGTTTTATTATTGATTTAAAAAAAATCTGAGAAAATGGATGCATTTTGCAGGGAACACCTCCGACTGGCCTATGTTTTGTCGGAATGTTGATTAATTTATGTTTCGGCAATTTTTAGGCGCTCGATATGTCCTGTTTTAGCAAAGGTCATGCCGGAATTTTCTGTGAATTTCAGCATGACTTGTGCTATAAAGTAGGAAATATCGAGTGCCCATGATTTGCTGGAACAGGAATTAAATGACATTCCGGTAACCCATAGGTCATTTTTTTATGTCATTACTCGATATATGTAATGGGTTGATTGTCGTTCTCTTGGGGCTCCGTGTGTGATAGAGAGTCCACCATATACTGTCGAAATATGAGAAAGGAAGAATGCCGACTGTTGTGGTGGGAGTCGCTTTCTTTCCTTCTTCTCGTACGAGAGGAGGTAGGGAAGCGACCATCACCAACTGTCGAAATATTTGTGAGGAAGAGTCCATCATATACTGTCGAAATATGAGGGAGAGGAAGAATCGTGACTGTTCTCATGTCGTCGCTTCTTCTTCATTTGAAGGTGCTAGATATTTTGGTGTACGACACTTTTGAAAGAAAGTAGGAGCCACCATCACCGACGGGCAGGAAGAATCCCGATTGTTGTCGTGGGGGTCACTTCTCCTTCGTTCCCGTGTGCCTAGACATTTTGGTGGAATGCACTCTCGAATGAAAGTAGGAGCTACCACCACAGACGGTCGCAAATGTCAGAGAGGAAGAATCCCGACTGTTGTCATGGGGGTTGCTTCTCCTTCGTTCCCGTGTGCCTAGACATTTTGGTGTAATGCACTCGGGGATGAAGGAAGGGGCGACCTTCACCGATGGTCGAATATATCAGAGAGGGAGTGCCCACCATATACACCACGTGAGATAAGAGTTTTCAAGGAAAGACTCGACAGACCGACAATCGACCCATGATGAATAATAATGATTTGTGTTTTGAATTCCTATTATTTGTCATCGATTTGTAATCTTTAACTTATGAACACAGGAAATGTATGACGAGATGGCAATCCCTGAGTGCGACTACTGCGAAGACGTACGGGGTATGTGTGACAGGATGCCTCATCTGCAAAACGGTAGGTGCTTCACCATTGTGCTGAAGGAGACTTTTGACGTCTTTACGGTACGTAACATCGACAAGTATTTTTCCGTAATTAAGCATGACTTGTGATTTTTGGCTTCAACGTGTAATTTCCATTTTTTACAATTCGAATAGTTCATCCCATGTCATGGAAGACCGTATGTCTTGGAAACACTGGGTTTCGAAGACAGGGAGAGAACAGAGACAAAGAGAGCTCACATTTGGACAAAGTATGGTTTCACTTTTCCGGCTAAGCTATTTAATGCACCAAATAGCTCACATTTTAGTTGCTCAACTTGGGGAGGACTTTGCAAGGCCTATGAATTTAAGGAGGATATGAAAATAACCTTTGATATTTGGCCCGAAGATGAAATTGACGATAATATCGACATTTGAGCAGATGTGGACACACTTCCAATTCTACCTCTCTGTGAGTTTGTCAAATAAATATGTTAAGTAATTTATATTGTTATTTAAAAAATCATTGACGGCTTATTTCCATTCTTAAAAAAATGTGCCGAAGATAGTAGACAAAACCTACTACACTTATGGCTCTGAACTAACTTGCAAGGAGAAAGATCCAGCTTGTCTCATTTATTATTGATGTTGAGACTTTCAATAACAATTATGAAACTCCTCCATATTACTGTCAATATGTGCCACTAGTCCACGTGTTGGACTACGGTAACATCGATGGAAATGGCATGGTAAGTTTTTTTTTACTATTATGACACCATGCATCTTTTGCATACATTCGTGTAATTAAATCTAAACTACATTGCTAACTATGTTATTGTTATGCTCTTCAACAGAAAATCCCAAAGGATTGTGTGCCTCATTTGATGCGTACGACATGTCACATTGATATTATGAGCTTACGACCAAGTCTTCCTGTTCTGCGTTGTGCATACACGATTTCTCAAAAAGATGAAGACCTCACAATCAAAGGATGAAAAAAAGTTATGAATAATCGCACGGAGCTACTTGGAGGCAACATGGTGCGAAGCCCACGAACTGGAGACAGGATAATCTCCATCTATACCTACTAATAAAGCAAGGTGCGTTTCTCCAATTTTTTCATCCGTTCACTGTTGAAAAGATTTTTTTATCCGAGGTGGTACTAAATTTTTGTGCGTCTATCCACTAGAAAAGAAGAAAAGGGTTGTTCAGAATTTCGTACTTGGGCCGCCCGCGCTCCGCCCCAACGAAGCCAGTCCACTTATTATTGCCAACGCAGTTGGAAACACCTTATTCGTCGCATGGATCAATAAATAGTTGAAGCTTCAATCAGGGGGCCTAAGACTAGGCCGGCCCGTTTCCCCTTTTCCGTTATTCTATTTCTATTTCCCTTTGTCCGTTCTTTTCTCTTTCACTTTTAATTTTTTCCCTTATTTCCTTCTTTATTTTTATTATTTGTGAAGTAAAAGTTTACAAAAATGTTCAGAAATTTTAAAAAATCAATTATTTAAAAATAGTCAGAATTTCAATTTCTTGTTCCTGTTTTGAAAAATGTTTGAAACTTTTTGAAAATTTCCATTTCGGAATTTTCTCAACATTGAAAAAAATTCTCATTTAAAAAATCATGTTTTCAAAAAATCTTCGAGATTTTGTTTTTACAAAAATTACATTTTTTGTTCCATATTTTAAAATATTCGTGTTTTAGTAAAATATTCACAAATCCAAAATAATATTTGCGTCTAAACAAACATTTTGTAAAATTATTTTGATTGTTCCCCTTTAAAAAAAATCAAAAATACTTGTGTGTTCTATAAAATTTTCATGTTTTCAAAACATTTTTTGTCCATTTCAAATAATATTAATGATTCTACTTTTTTCATGTTTTTCCCCAAAATATTGGAATTTCAAAAAAAATGTTCGCATTTTTTGAAAATGGTTCGGGATTTAAAAAATTGTTCATGTTTCCAAGAATATTCACCAATTCATATTTTTTGAATGTTCAAAAGATTCAAAAAATATTTCTAGTTTGACTATATAGTATATTCTTAAATATTCTCGCTGGCCATTGGTTAGCGGTGCGCGTTTGTTCTATGTTGGTTGACTATAAATGAAAACAATTGTGGGCACGAGTCAATAAAAGAGAATATGTTGTTTGGCTTTAATTAGAGCAAAATCATGGGCACTTGAGCACTAAAATTACCGAAGAGAATAAATCCTCAAAAAGAATAGACATTCATGTCTGAATATGCAAATGAGACGGGATTTATGCGCCGCAATTAATATTCCACTCGGTTACGCCTCGTAGTATAGAGTGGTCGAACCAACCTTGTCCCGAAGGTCACCGTGCAGCCATTAAACGAGGAGGCAGGCACAACCCCAAGAGGGAGGTGCAGCTGGAGGAAAAAAAGGCATGAGTTGGGTGCTCGCCACCACGCCGACCAACCCCACCTCTATCAAGATTTCCCGTGTCAAACATGTCCAGCGAGAAGACCATAACTCCTTACTCTGTCGCCTACCATTGTGGAGACCCTTTGTTTGGATGAAACGTCAATTATCTTTCCCGTTGCTTCTCGCAAAAAAAATCTCTCACGTTGCAACGCACAGGTATATGTGCTAGTTCTCCATAATGGAGAGTCAGGAGCTATTTTGTTTTATGCTATTTTACCTTAGAGAAGGTAGCAGGTCCTAGGTAGTTAGTACTCATGATCATGCGCTAAGAACAATTAACTAGTGTTGGTTATGCCTATGATGACGAGGAGGAGTTGTTATTATGATTATGATGATGAGTGATCTGCTATAATGATCGGTTGTTAAATGACTATGATGATGATGAGTATGACTTGTTATTATAATAATGATGATGAGTTATTATTATGAGGATGATGCTGAGTTGTTATATCATTAAGTATTAATAGACAAAGATTCTCCAAGGGATTACACCTGGGCACTAAACATATGGTCAATACAGGAAAATTGTTACAGAAGATGGAGTAAAAATAGAAGTGGAGTTCTCGGAATATTAGCACAACGAACGAGAATTTATATAGGATCAATAGGGGGGACATAAATATAGGTGAATCCATCATTAGTGATTGTAAAACAAAAGGATGATTGCAAGGTATCTCCAACAATCTTAAACAATTTCTGCCAAGGGAACTAAGGAGATGGAACACAGATACACTGTGACAACAAAGAGTGGAAAGCAAAGACTTTGTGGTTGATTGTAGGGGCACCAACCTGGATAAATCAAATCCAACAAATCCAGTGTTCAAATGATCAACTTTAGAATCAAAATATTCTTGGGCTCAACCGTTGATAATATATTCACCTCTTCCATTACTAATAAAAATAAATACCTTGTTTCGTGAAAATTTAACTATCACCTTGCATACCTCCATGTATTTTACTGGACCGCTAGCAAGTAGGTATTGATTAGCATATGTGAATTAACAAAGCTCGAAACTAAGAAAGGCATACAATCCCTTTTTTTTAAAGATGGCGGCCCTTCCCATTTCATTGATAATTTGGATCGCTTGTTGGTTCCATAACTTTTCACAATATATATTCAAGAATCAACAATCTTTTTTGTCTCAAACAATAACTCGTCTTGCCATTCAATCAGGAAGTTATGTCAATCTAGGAGGACAAAAGGGAATTCATGCAAAGTCTACTTGTTAGATTTCAAAAAGAAAGAGTGGACATGCATGAGATAAGTCAACCATATTGCCATGGTAGACAAGCCCCAAACAATACATAGGAGCGATACCATGAAATCAGAGTGAGCTATGGCCAATGGACAGCACATCCCATAAGAGTAAATTCGCCTAAATGCATGTACCTGGAAGTACCGGATAACCTTAACTCAGTAGTCATAAAAAAACAAAGAAAGAAAACAGTAAAGAGCACTTCAAGAATTATGCATATACGATATTCCAATGAGAACATGGTTCACATGCATGCGGTCAAAATGATTCAGTAATATGGAGATCCTTGGGAAACTTAATTTAAATAAAATCACACTTCTAACATAATGATTATTTGACAATTTACTTTTGAACAAATTTCCAGAAAGTATAGTTAAGTCTCGACATAACTTTCCATCCGCAACTAGTGTATTAGAAGTTGCTTTGTATCAGTGTGTGCTACAATGCACATTTCTCCAAATATAGATCAAGAATTAGAATTATGGAAATGGGTAGCAATTGAATGAGGCAACGATAGGAACCTGAAAGGGCAAAAGAAATCGTAGTTTTCTCCCTAACGCGTACTCGACCATAAAGATTTACTCCAGCATCTGGTAGGCTGCTAAATAAAACACCTAAACAGCATAAACATCATAGAAAATAAAGAAGAAAACAAAAAACACCAAATTTTCACCTGAATTGTTGCCTGAAGCTTTTGGTGGCCAGAGTACAAAGAAAAATAAAGGCAACCTAAACTTGTATGCAGGTAGGCTCATGTCTCACGAATCCATAAGTGAAGACTCCTCCACCGGTTGGTGTCGTCCAGCTGTTGCTTCCTTCAAACCTAGTAGAGCAGTTTCGCTCAGCCAAGTAGCCATGGCGCAGGCATCCATCGCCTCGGCGGGGCTGACCTCTCCATTTGCCCGGCTCTTCTCGCCCTAAATTGTTGGACCGGTCGATACGTCCCATTCTCTCTTTCGCAGCAACGGATCCCGCCATCTCTCTCCCATCAACGGATCCAATTACGCATGAAATAAAATGCCAGAACTACCAATTAGTGGCATCAATGATACACAATATATCTAATACATACCTCTGTTGACACACGAACACGTCACGTGTACCCTCGACGCTGGGGTGATGCACCGTAGCTCACGTCGAAGGAGACCTGACCAACAGCGCGATATGCAAGACAGTCGGCGGGCGCTTTTGCAGACCCAAAACCCCGCGCATCCGGGAGGGACCCCGTCAGGGATTGCGGCGGCTATGGGCTGCCCTAGGTCGATTCGCTCGCCCATAGAGCCTGGGGATTCGCAGCTCTCAAACACGAAGAACAGCGAAGAACGAGAGAGAAAAACGTTGGAGAGATAAAACGTAAACTAGAAAAGTAGTATATTGATTTGTTCGATTGTGTGTTTTTTAATCGGCCGTCACCCCCAACATATATAAGAGGCGGCTGGACTTTCCGTACAAGTAAAGGATTCATCTAGGCTTTCCTTACACGAAAAATTACATCAATTCACGTCCTAGAGTCCTAGTTCTATTCCAACTCGGATTCAGTCTGACTCTGGCCCAACTTCTGTCTTCCTCCTTGCGTGGGCCGTTGAGCTTGCATATGATCTCCGATCAAGACGGCCCAAATATCAAACTTGTGCG
The DNA here is from genome assembly GCA_032464435.1 of Aegilops umbellulata. NCBI lineage: Eukaryota > Viridiplantae > Streptophyta > Magnoliopsida > Poales > Poaceae > Aegilops > Aegilops umbellulata. Next base: position 354,238,217 of record CP136059.1, on the reverse strand, counting down.
CCTCGATGACACGAACAACTCTCATGTTGAGCTTGCATACTTCTCGAGGTCATCTTTACCTTCCAGTCGGACTCGGTCTTGCAGTAGACTGGATTATCCGAGTCTCGTAGTAAATTTGCAGGCCATATACTATCTATGATGATGATGACTCCAAAACCAAAGTTTACCGTCTTGATGATACACACAACTTCTGTATTGAACACTTCTTCATCCGAGGTCATCTTGATAAACTTTCGGGCACATGTTTAGTTTCACTCGGATTCGAGCTCATCCACTCGGATATTAGAGACTTTCACTCGGACCGTCCGATTGGACTTTTTCACTCGGAAGACAATTTTTCACTCGGATGACTATATTTCCACTCGAAAAGCAATATCTTACTCGATCGGCAAGTTTTCGTTCAGATGGTAATCTTTTCACTCGGAATATTTTCACCTGGAGGACAGTTTCACTCGGATGACTATACTTTTACTCGGATAATAATAAGTTCATCCGGTCAGCAAACTTCCACTCGACCAGTAATTTTCACTCGACCGGTAAATTTTCACTCGGATGGTAAGCTTTTTCACTCGGATTTCCGACTGAAAACACAGCCTGATCTTGTCTTGCCTCTCCAGGTCGCATACTAACTCGGATCGAGACAATTTATATATGAAAATCGATCGGCTTGACGAGGCGAAAAACTTTCATGTTGAACACTTCTAGATCTGAGGACAGCTTCAATGGCTAATTGCTCACGCATTGTACCAGACACCCATCAACATGTGTCTGATGTCCAGCGTAATATTTTGATTCCTAGCTGGTCCGCACTATATTGACTGTAACTTTTGCATACAAACTCGGATTGAGATGATTTATATAAGAAAATCGATTGCCTCGACGAGACGAAGACAATTCCTTTAGAATGCTCCTTCATCCAGGTCATATTGAGGGCGTAATAGGATGAAAAGCACTCAGAACACTAAATTTTGTCACTCGGAGTACAGTTTGGGACACTGAGATGAGGTCGAATGGCGATAACCAAAACATCAAAGTTGTTCCACTCGGCGACGTGAAACTTTCTCATGCTGAAAACCCTTTCACTCTGTATCTTGCCAAAATCAGGTGTCAACACATGCGCCCCTATTTTTTCGGCAAAGCTTGCACGCCGAAAAATAATATGCATGGCGTTCATTCTAAGGACGATGTCAACACTCAATCGGCCATTTATTTCTCTCAGGGCGATAATTATGTATCGGCCATGTTTGTTCTAAGGGCGATAATTGTATATCGGCCATTGCCTACTTAGGCTTCTTGCCACACACTCGGTTGGTATTTCTTTAAGTATTTGCCATTGAGAGCTCTAGGTAACACCGTCCCTTGTATAGATTCCACCAAATATGAGTTTTCGGGAACTATTCTTGTAATCCTAAAAGGAACTTCCCAACTCGGAGACCACTTCCCGAATTTCCTATCTCTTGAACCAATCGGTATAATCCCTTTCCAGACGAGACCACCAACTTGACTTTCTTATTGCAAGCCCTTGCCACCCTCAACTTGTGTCTCTCTATGGCCTTTAAAGGAGCTAAACATTTATCTGCAACCGCATCAATATTGTCCATCATCAAGTTATAAAAGTCTACTGCTGATAAATCATTTTGTTTGGCTATTCTCAAAGCATTCAAATTTACTTCCACTGGTAAAACAGCCTCTTGACCACATACTAGCTCATATGGAGTCACCTTCGTAGCACCATGCCTTGAAATTCTATGTGCCCACAAAGCTTCAGACAACAACTCATGCCATCTCCTTGGATTATCCTCAATCTTCTTCTTGATGAGCTTGATTAAAATTTTATTGCTAGACTCGGCTTGTCCATTAGCTTGGGCATAATACGGAGAGGAATTGAGCAACTTTATATTATAAGATTTGGAAAACTCTCTGACTTGGTGTGACATAAAAGATGAACCTTGATCTGTAGTTAACGTTTGAGGAATACCGAATCTATGAATAATGTGCTCGGTTATGAATTGAACTATACCATGATGGCGCGCGTTGTTGCGCCCGTCTGCTTTTTAAATAAATTGGTAGGAATGTTCCTACATATATTGTTGCATGAAATATAGAATTTAAATAAGAACCAAGTTGTTTGCAACTTAAGGGTGACACTGGATTGGAGTTTTGGATTAACGAAAGAAACATTTGTTATTGGCACTCGATGTCGTGGTATCAGCCGAAGCCTTCTTGACGTCAGCGACTGAGCAGCACGCGCCGGGTTGGGCCGCGTAACGCAACTTCGTTTGTAATGGAGGTTGCTAGGTCTGCTCACCGGCCGCCCTCGCAACGTGCAGGTGTGCAATGGCGATGCGCCTAGACCCCTGCTCGCATAGGATTTAGACCGGCGTGCTGACCTCTCTATTGTGCCTAGGTAGGCTGCGACGTGTTGATCTTCCGGGGCCGGGCATGACCCAGGAAAGTGTGTCTGGCCAGAGGGATCGAGCGTGTTGGGTAATGTGGTGCACCCCTGCAGGGAAGTTTATCTTTTCGAATAGCCGTGATCCTCGGTAACAGGACGACCCGAAGGTGTACCTTGACCTTATGACAACTAGAACCGGATAATTAATAAAACACACCCTTCCAAGTGCCAGATATAAGCCGGTGATCGCTCTCACACAGGGCGACGAGGGGAGGATCACCGGGTAGGATTGTGCTATACGATGCAACTTGGTGAACTTACCATCTACTCTCTTCTACATGTTGCAAGATGGAGGTTGCCAGAAGCAAAGTCTTCGACATGACTAGGTATCCCCCTTTTATTCTGACATTCTGCAGTTCGGTCCACCGATATTGCCCCTTTACACAGATACCCATGCATATGTAGTGTAGATCCTTGCTTGCGAGTACTTTGGATGAGTACTCACTATTGCTTTTCTCCCTCTTTTCCCCCTTTCCATTCTTCTTGGTTGTCACAACCAGATGTTGGAGCCCCGGAGCTAGACGCCACCATCGACGACGACCCCTACTACACCGAGGGTGCTTACTACTACGTTTAGGCCGCCGACGACTAGGAGTAGTTTAGGAGGATCCCAGGCAGGAGGCATGTGCCTATTTTGATCTATATCCCAGTTTGTGCTAGCCATCTTATGGCAACTTGTTTAACTTATGTCTGTACTCAGATATTGTTGCTTCCGCTGACTCGTCTATGATCGAGCACTTGTATTCGAGCCCTCGAGGCCCGTGGCTTGTATTATGATGCTTGTATGACTTATTTATGTTTTTAGAGTTGTGTTGTGATATCTTCCCGTGAGTCCCTGATCTTGATCGTACACGTTTGCGTGCATGATTAGTGTATGATTGAATCGGGGGCGTCACAAAGTTCCCACGGTGGAATCGCTCCGCCGGAGGGCAAAAGTGCTCCTGCCCAAGTTCCACCTCGAGACGGCGGCGCTTCGTCCCGAAAGTCCTCTCCTCATTTTTTCTAGGTCAAAACGACCTATATACCAGAAGATGGGCACCAGAGGTGGGCCGAGGAGGGCACAACCCACCGGGGCATGCCTGGCGCGCCCAGGTGGGTTGTCCCCACCTGGTGGGCCCCCTCTGGTAGTTATTTGCTCATGTAATTCTTATATATTCCATAAAAAATCCCCATGAAGTTTTAGCTCATTTGGAGTTGTGCAGAATAGGTAGCCTGGGGTAGCTTTTTCAGGTCCAGATTTCCAACTGTCGGAATTCTCCCTCTTGGTGTGTACCTTGCAAATTATGAGAGAAAAGGCATTAGAATTACTCCAAAAAGCATTATTGTTGATAAAAACATTATAAATAAGAGTAGGAAAACATGATGCAAAATGGACGTATCAACTCCCCCAAGCTTAGACCTCGCTTTTCCTCAAGCGAAAACCGAAATCGAAAAACATGTCCACATGCTTTGAGAGAGAGGTGTCGAGAAAAAAATACAGGCATAGAAGCATCATGTTGATTATTATAACAGCAACAAAACTAAACATAGGACTTTTATCAAAGAAATTTTATCATATACTTCTCATGAATAAGGAATAATTCATCACACAATTGAAGTATAGGGCAAAAACCTTATTAAAACCCAACAAACTATGTTCTCAGTCAACTTTGCAACTATAATTCATCATCTTTTCAGGAAGAGTCACCTATCGGAGCCTTTAGGCAAGTCCACGTACTCAACCATCATATAGTCTTCTATGGTTGCTAACACTCACCGCGTACCCATGAGCGAAACGTTTCAACCGGACACATAGAAAGATAGGGGCTTATAGTTTCGCCTCCCAACATATTCACCTCAAGGGTGATGTCAACAATAATAACTCATGCTATCTATATTCAACTGGACATATGTGCCTAGATCTTTCCTCACCACATGATGCTTGCCAAAGGAGGAAAATAAAAGGAATAGAAGGAAAACTTTGTCTCTTTGCATAAAAGTAAATACATAAAAGTAAAAGATAGGCCCTTCGCAAAGGGAAGCAGAGGTTGCCATGAGCTTATTTCTTTGGATGATCAATCCCTTAGTGCAAAAGAACGTAATGTTGTATTTCCCCTTAAGATGAAAACCTTTATTATGCAGTCTGTCGCTTTTATTCTTTGCCATCCAAGTTCGTACAACGCTCAATTTTGTCTTACACTAAATGATCTCACACTTTTAGAAGCAATTTTTATTTCCTTTTTGCACCGATGACAACTTACTTGAGGGATCTTGCTCAATCCCAAGGTAGGTATGGTAACCACTTGAAAATAAGATTTGGGTATCAGGGTTTTTGGATGCACAAGTAGTATCTCTACTTAGTGCAGAATTTTTGGCTAGTATAGGTAGGGGGCAAGCATCACATTTTAAAGGATCTATGACAATATGGCTTCTATGTGAATATAAACAAACATAAACCATTAAGTTGTCTTCCTTGTCCAACGTCAACAATTTTGGCATATAATATTCCGATGAGGGCTCACAATCACAAAAGATTTCTAGGATAGTATATTTATATGTGAATGTTCTCTTCCCTTATTAATTCTTTCATGATTTGCATCATTGACTAATGCTATGTTTGTCAATCTCTAATAAAATTTTCTACTTATACTTTTCCTTATGTGGTGCTATCACCTACCATAGGATTAGTATAAAATCTTATTGATTTATTTCTTTCCTTTCATTTATTTCCTTTCTCTTTCTCTTTCTTTACTTATTTTCTTTTGTTTGCAACATGAAAGTAAAGAAAGCAAAAACTCAAACTAAACTTTATTATATAACTTGCACACGATTACAAGGATAGATCACTAAGCAAACTCTCAAATAAGAAATGATCAAACTAACTTTTATTCATCTAAATCAAAAAGATCGAACTAAAATAAGTAAAATTAATAAGATAGTGGGATGATACGATACCGGGGCACCTCCCCCAAGCTTGGCGGCAGCCAAGGGGAGTGCCATACCCGATACTCAATTCTCCGTTGGTGGTGAAGAAGATGATTGTGATGAAGGAGAGATCTTGTCCTCGTATTTCCATGGTAGTGGTCCACCATCATAAGAGGAGGAGTGAGTCTCACGGGTCCTGCAACTAGCAGCCAAACTCATACCTTTGAACCTCGCCTCATATTCAAAGACTTGGTTTTGGAGGTTATAGATCTGGCTTTGGAGGAAGTTGATTTGCTCGTTGAGGGTGAATACGATTCCCTTCATGGGCTTGCCATCCACCTTGAGATCACGGGAAATGTCCGTGATCATGAGGTGATTGGCATTGAGCCCACGCTCCACCTTCCCCTTGCACCGGAAGACTTCCTGCTCCATGGCTTCAAGCCTGTCCTCCATGGTTCCTGTGCCCTTGGGACCTTGCTCATCGCGGATGTACAGCACCCCCTCATGCATCTGGATGGTTCGAGGGTGCTGCACCACCTCTCGTAGATAAGGATTGATGATGTTCTTGAAGAACTTGTCCTTGGAGGAGCTTGAAGAGGCCATGGTAGATGGGATATGACAGAAAAAGTGAATAGAGGATTTCTTCGCGATACGGTGACTAACAGGTTCGGGAAGTATATATAGATTTTTTTATCTTGGAGGGCAAGCATACGAGAGAAAAACGGAGTACGGAAGGTGTCCCAGGTGGGCACAACCCGCCTGGGCGCGCCAGGCTGGCATGCCCTGGTGTCTTCTGCCCACCAGGGGATGCTTCCTGGAAGTTTCTTTATTTCCAAATTTTTTAAATATTCCAAAACTCATAAAAAATATTTTTGCAGATTTTTCGGAGTCCCTTTACATACCGTATCACGTACCTCCTTATTTTCAAGATTCTGGATTGTTCCGGAAGGACTCTTTTATCTGTTGTTCCGGTGTCAAAGTTTGGATAATGTTACTTTCAACATTAATGGGTGTACCTGAGATATAATGCTTTATTCCTTGCCCATTGACAACCTTCAGGATTATTTATTTTGATGGCTCCAGACCGGTAAACCTCCTCGATGACATATGGGCCTTCTTATTTTGGGAGGAGTGTTCATGCAAAGAATCTGAAACGAGAGTTGTACAAAAGAATATATTCTCCGACTTTAAATTCACGCTTTTGGATTATTTTGTCATGCCATCTTTTAACTTTTTATTTGAATAATTTTGCATTTTCATAAGCTTGGGTTCTTCATTCATTTAAAGAGCTAATATCAAATAACCTCTTTTCACCAGCAAGTTTGAAATCATAGTTGAGTTCTTTGACCGCCCAAAATGTTTTATGTTCTAACTCAAGAGGCAAATTACAGGCTTTTCCATAGACCACTTTATAAGGAGACATACCCATAGGATTTTTATATGCTGTTCTATAAGCCCAAAGTGCACCATCTTATTTCTTAGACCAATTCTTCCTGGACCTATTGACAGTCTTTTATTTCTCTATTGCTAAGTTCAACTTGACCACTAGACTGAGGATGATAGGGTGATGCAATTATGTGGTTAACATCATACTTGTCAAGCATCTTACGGAAATCACCATGAATAAAGTGTGAACCACCATCAGTCATTAAATATCTAGGGACTCTAAACCTTGGGAAAATAACTTCCTTAAGCATTTTAATAGAGGTGTTGTGATCAACACTACTGGTTGGAATAGCTTCTACCCATTTAGTAACATAATCAACAACAACCAAAATATGCGTATACCCATTAGAGGAAGGAAAAGGTCCCATGTAATCAAATCCCCAAACATCAAATGGTTCAACAACAAGTGAATAATTCATAGGCATTTCTTGACACTTATCGATATTACCTATTCTTTGACATTCATCACAAGATAATACAAACTTACGGGCATCCTTGAAGAGAGTAGGCCAATAAAATCCAGACTGCAATACCTTATGAGCAGTTCTATCTCCAGCATGATGCCCTCCATAAGCTTCGGAGTGACATTTCCGTAGGATTTATCCCTGTTCATGCTCAGGTAGGCAACGTCTAATAATACCATCTACTCCTTCTTTATAAAGATGTGGGTCATCCCAAAGTAATGTCTTAAATCATAGAAGATTTTTTTCTTTTGTTGGTATGTAAAGCTAGTTCGTAAATAGTTAGCAACAATGTAATTATCATAATCAGCATACCAAGGAGTACTATGAGAAACATTTATTGCAGCTAACTGCTCATCAGGAAAACTATCATCAATGGATAGTGGGTCATCAAGCACATTTTCAAGCCTAGACAAATTATCGGCTACTGGGTTCTCAGCTCCTTTTCTATCAATAATATGTAGATCAAATTCTTGTAACAAGAGAACCCAACGAATAAGTCTAGGTTTAGCATCTTTCTTTTCCATAAGATATTTAATAGCAGCATGGTCTGTGTGAACAGTTACTTTTGAATCAACAATATAAGGTCTAAATTTATCACAAGCAAACACCACTGGTAAGAATTCCTTTTCAGTAGTAGCATAGTTTCTTTGAGCACTGCCTATAGTTTTACTAGCATAACGAATAACATTAAGTTTCTTATCAACTCTTTGTCCTAGAACAGCACCAACAGCATAATCACTAGCATCACACATAATTTCAAAAGGCAAGTTCCAATCAGGTGGTTGAACAATAGGTGCAGAAATTAAGCCTTTTTTAGTGTTTCAAAGGCTTCTAAACAATTATCATAAAAAACAAAGGGAATATCCTTTTGCAAGAGACTAGTGAGAGGCCTAGAAATCTTAGAGAAGTCCTTGATAAATCTCCTATAGAAACCAGCATGACCTAGGAAACTACGAATACCTTTTATATCTTTAGGACATGGCATTTTCTCAATTGCATCAACCTTAGCTTGGTCCACTTCAATACCTCTTTCAGAAATTTTATGACCCAAGACAATGCCTTCATTAACCATAAAGTGGCACTTCTCCCAATTCAAGAAAATATTTGTTTGTTCACATCTCTGCAAAACTCGATCAAGATTGCTTAAACAATCATCAAAAGACTTCCCATAAACTGAAAAGACTTCCCATAAACTGAAAAGTCATCCATGAAAACCTCAACAATCTTTTCACAGAAGTCAGAGAATATGGCGGGCATACATCTTTGGAAGGTAGCAGGTGCTTTACATAAACCAAAAGGAAGCATAGGTTCCAAAGGGACAAGTGGAAGTGGTGTTTTCTTGATCAGGTTGATAAACAGGTATTTGTGAAAAATCAGAATATCCATCAAGGAAGCAAAAGTGTGTGTGCTTAGATAATTTCTCAAGCATTTGATCAATAAAAGGCAAAGGGTAATGATCTTTTCTAGTTGCTTTATTTATTTTTCTAAAATCAATTACCATTCTATAGCCTGTAACAATTCTTTGTGGAATAAGTTCATTCTTATCATTAGCAACAACAGTAATACCTCCTTTCTTAGGAACACAGTGAACAGGACTTACCCATCTACTATCAGTTATAGGATAAATTATACCTACTTTGAGAAGCTTTAATATTTCCGTTCTTACCACTTCTCTCATCTTCCGGTTTAACCGACGTTGGTGATCAACTATGGATTTAGCATCATGTTCCATATTAATTTGTGCTGACATAGAGCGGGACTAATGACCTTTAGATCATCAATAGTATATCCAATAGCAACTCGGTGCTTCCTTAGAACTTTCAATAATCTTTCTTCTTCATATTCTGAAAGGTTAGCATTAATAATAACATGATATATCTTCTTTTCATCAAGATAAGCATATTTCAAAGTGTCTGGCAATTGTTTTAATTCAAACACAGGATCACTTTTAGGTGGAGGAGGACCTCCTAGAGTTTCAATAGGCAAGTTGTGTTTAAGTAGAGGACGTTGTTCAAAGAAAATTTTGACTATTTCATTTCTTTCATGCATATGTAAATCATTTTCATGGTCTAGCAAATATTGTTCTAAAGGATCAGTAGGTGGTACAACAATAGAAGTAAGACCAATTAATTCATCCTTACTAGGCAATTCTTTTTCATGAAGATTTCTACTATCTTGGAAAAACTAAACTCATGAGACTCATCACCAAAGCTAACACCAACGGTTTGTTTCTTACAGTCTATCTTAGCATTAACTGTATTCAAGAAAGGTCTACCAAAGATAATGGGTCAAAAGTCATCTTTTGGGGAACCAAGAACAAAGAAATCAGTAGGATATTTTATTTTCCCACACAAGACTTCAACATCGCTAACAATCCCAAATGGTGATATGGTGTCTCTATTAGCAAGTTTAATAGTAACATCTATGTCTTCTAACTCTGCAGGTGCTATGTCTTTCATAATTTTTGATATAAGGTGTAAGGAATAGCACTCACACTAGCACCCGTGTCACATAAACCATGATAACAGTGATCTCCTATTTTAACTGAGATGACATGCATGCCAACAACATGTCTTTGTTTATCCTTTTTATCGGGTTTGGCAATTCTAGTAGCTTCTTCATAGAAGTAAATAACATGCCCATCTATATCTTATTCCAAGAGATCTTTAACCATAGCAATGCTAGGTTCTACTTTGATTTGTTCATTGATACGTCTCCAACGTATCTATAATTTTTGATTGCTCCATGTTATATTATCTACTGTTTTGGATCATATTGGGCTTTGTTTTCCACTTTTATTTTACTTTTGGGACTAACCTATTAACCGGAGGCCCAGCCTAGATTTGCTGTTTTTTTGACTATTTCAGTGTTTCGAAGAAACAGAATATCGAACGGAGTCCAAACGGAATGAAACCTTCGGGAACGTGATTTGCTCATCAGATAAGACTCAGGAGACTTGGACCCTCCATCAAGAAAGCCACGAAATGGTCACGAGGGTGGAGGGCGCCCCCCTAGGGCGCGCCCCCTGCCTCGTGGGCCCCTCAAAGCTCCACCGATGTACTCCTTCCTCCTATATATACCTACGTACCCCAAACGATCAGATAAGGAGCCAAAAACCTAATTCCACCGCCGCAACTTTTTGTATCCACTAGATCCCATCTTGGGGCCTGTTCCGGAGCTCCGACGGAAGGGGAATCCACCATGGAGGGCTTCTACATCATCACCATAGCCCCTCCGATGAAGTGTGAGTAGTTTACCTCAGACCTTCGGGTCCATAGTTAGTAGCTAGATGGCTTCTTCTCTCTTTTTGGATCTCAATACAATGTTCTCCCCTCTCTCGTGGAGATCTATTCGATGTAATCTTCTTTTTGCGGTGTGTTTGTTGAGACCGATGTAATCTTCTTCGGTTTATGATCAAGATTATCTATGAACAATATTTGAATCTTCTCTGAATTCTTTTATGTATGATTGGTTATCTTTGCAAGTCTCTTCGAATTATCAGTTTGGTTTGGCCTACTAGATTGGTTTTTCTTGCAATGGGAGAAGTGCTTAGCTTTGGGTTCAATCTTGCGGTGTCCTTTCCTAGTAACAGTAGGGTCAGCGAGGCACGTATAGTATTGTTGCCATCGAGGATAACAAGATTAGGGGTATTTATCATATTGCATGAATTTATTCCTCTACATCATGTCATCTTGCTTAAGGCGTTACTCTGTTTTCATTAACTTAATACTCTAGATGCATGCTGGATAGCGGTCGATGAGTGGAGTAATAGTAGTAGATGCAGGCAGGAGTCGGTCTACTTGTCTCGGACGTGATGCCTATATACATGATCATACCTAGATATTCTCATAACTATGCTCAATTCTGTCAATTGCTCAACAGTAATTTGTTCACCCACCTTAGAATACTTATGCTCTTGAGAGAAGCCACTAGTGAAATCTATGGCGCCCGGGTCTATTCTCATCATATCAAAAATACCAAAAATATTATCTATCATCTCTATCAGATCTCGCTCCTGTAAGTGACCGTGAAGGGATTGACAACCCCTAATCGCGTTGGTTGCATTGAGATATTTGTTTTGTGTAGGTACGCGGGACTTGCGCGTGGCCTCCTACTCGATTGATACCTTGGTTCTCAAAAACTGAGGGAAATACTTACGCTACTTTGCTGCATCATCCTCTCCTCTTCGGGGAAATCCAACACAGTGTTCAAGAGGTAGCAAGAAGAATTTCTGGTGCCGTTGCCGGGGAGTCTACGCAAAAGTCAACATACCAAGTACCCATCACAATCCTTATCTCCCGCATTACATTATTTGCCATTTGCCTCTCGTTTTCCTCTCCCCCACTTCACCCTTGCCGTTTTATTCGTCCTCTCTTTTCCGTTTGCCTTTTTCTCGCTTGCTTTTTGTTTGCTCGTGTGTTGGATTGCTTGCTTGTCGCGATGGCTCAAGATAATACCAAATTGTGTGACTATACCAACACCAACAATAATGATTTCCTTAGCACTCCAATTGCTCCTCTTGCCAATACTGAATCTTGTGAAATCAATACTGCTTTGTTGAATCTTGTTACGAAAGATCAATTCGCCGGCCTTCCTAGTGAAGATGCCGCTACTCATCTAAATAGCTTCGTTGATTTATGTGATATGCAGAAGAAGAAAGATGTCGATAATGATATTGTTAAATTGAAGCTATTTCCTTTTTCGCTTAAAGATCATGCTAAAGCTTGGTTTTCGTGTTTGCCTAAAAATAGTATTGATTCTTGGAACAAGTGCAAAGATGCTTTTATCTCTAAGTATTTTCCTCCCGCTAAGATCATCTCTCTTAGAAACGATATTATGAATTTTATGCAACTTGATCATGAACATGTTGCACAAGCTTTTGGGAGAGAATGAAATTAATGATACGTAATTGTCCTACTCATGGTTTGAATTTGTGGATGATTATACAAAATTTTTATGCCGGATTGAAGTTTGCTTCTAGAAATCTTTTAGATTCGGCCGTGGGAGGCACTTTTATGGAAAACACTTTAGGAGATGCTACTAACTCTTATGCTTTATGTGATTTGGGTGCTAGTGTATCCACTATTCCCAAAACTTTGTGTGATTTGCTAGATTTCCGCGATTTTGATGATTGCTCTCTAAACTTGCACCTTGCGGATTCCACTATTAAGAAACCTATGGGAAGAATTAATGATGTTCTTATTGTTGCAAATAGGAATTATGTGCCCGTCGATTTTATCGTTCTTGATATAGATTGCAATCCTTCTTGCCCTATTATTCTTGGTAGACCTTTCCTTAGAACGATTGGTGCAATTATTGATATGAAGGAAGGGAATATTAGATTCCAATTTCCATTAAAGAACGGAATGGAACACTTCCCTAGGAAGAAAATAAAATTACCATATGAATCTATCATGGGAGCCACTTACGGATTGCCTACCAAAGATGGCAATACCTAGATCTATCCTTGCTTTTATGCCTAGCTAGGGGCGTTAAACCATAGCGCTTGTTGGGAGGCAACCCAATTTTATTTTAGTTTTTTTTGTTTTTGTTTCTGTTTAGGAATAAATAATCCATCTACCTTATGTTTAGATGTGGTTTTATCTTTTAATTAGTGTTTGTGCCAAGTTAAACCTATAGGATCTTCTTGGATGATAGTTATTTGGTCTTGCTGTAATTTCCTGAAACTTTCTGTTCACAAAAACAATTGTTCAAAATCACCAGAATGTGATAAAATAGTGATTACAATTGCTGCGGATCAATAAACAAATTTTCTAGGTCGTCCTGTTTTGGGTGATTTTTTGGAGTTCCATAAGTTTGCGTTAGTTACAGATTACTACAGACTGTTCTGTTTTTGGCAGATTCTATTTTTCGTGTGTTGTTTGCTTATTTTGATGAATCTATGGCTAGTAAAATAGTTTATAATCCATAGAGAAGTTGTAATACAGTAGTTTTACCACCAATATAAACAAATAATGAGTTCATTACAGTACCTTGAAGTGGTCTTTTGTTTTCTTTCGCTAACGGAGCTCACGAGATTTCTGTTGTGTTTTGTGTTGTGAAGTTTTCAAGTTTTGGGTGATTTTTTTATGGATTATGGAACAAGGAGTGGCAAGAGCCTAAGCTTGGGGATGCCCATGGAACCCCCAAGATAATCCAAGGGCACCAAAAAGTCAAAGCTTGGGGATGCCCCGGAAGGCATCCCCTCTTTCGTCTACTTCCATCGGTAACTTTACTTGGAGCTATATTTTTATTCACCACATGATATGTGTTTTGCTTGGAGCGTCTTGTATAATTTGAGTCTTTTCTTTTTAGTTTACCACAATCATACTTGCTGTACACACCTTTTGAGAGAGCCATACAGGAATTGGAATTTCTTAGAATACTCTATGTGCTTCACTTATACCTTTTGAGCTTTATAGTTTTGCTCTAGTGCTTCACTTATATCTTTTAGAGCACGGTGGTGGATTTGTTTTATAGAAACTATTGATCTATCATGCTTCACTTAGATTATTTTGAGAGTCTTACATAACATGGTAATTTTCTTAATAATAATAATATGCTTGGTATTCAAGATTTGTAAAGCTTTCTTTTGAGTGCGTTGAATACTAAGAAAAGTTTGATGCTTGATAATTGTTTTTTGATATGGAGGTGATAATATCAAAGTCGTGCTAGTTGAGTAGTTGTCAATTTCAAGAAATGCTTGTGTTGAAGTTTGCAAGTCCCGTAGCATGCACGTATGGTAAACGATATATAACAAATTTGAAACATGAGGTGTTATTTGATTGTCCTCCTTATGAGTGGCGGTCGGGGACGAGTGATGGTCTTTTACGACCAATCTATCCCCCTAGGAGCATGCGCGTAGTGCTTTGATGGCTTGTAGATTTTTGCAATAAGTATATAAGCTCTTTATGACTAATGTTGAGTCCATGGATTATACGCACTCTCACCCTTCCATCATTGCTAGCCTATTCGGTACCGTGCATTGCCCTTTCTCACATTGAGAGTTGGTGCAAACTTCGCTGGTGCATCCAAACCCCGTGATATGATACGCTCTTTCACACAGAAACCTCCTTATATCTTCCTCAAAACAGCCACCATACCTAACTATTATGGCATTTCCATAGCCATTCCGAGATATATTGTCATGCAACTTTCCACCATTACGTTCGTCATGACACATTCATCATTGTCATAATTGCTTAGCATGATCATGTAGTTGACATCGTATTTGTGGCAAAGCCACCGTTCATAATTCTTTCATACATGTCACTCTTGGTTCATTGCATATCCCGGTACACCGCCGGAGGCATTGATATAGAGTCATACTTTGTTCTAGTCTCGAGTTGTAATCATTGAGTTGTAAATAAATAGAAGTGTGATGATCACCATTTAATAGAGCATTGTCCCAAAAAAGAAGAAGAAAAAAAGGCCAAACGAAAAAAGAAGGCCCAAAAAAAGAAAAGAAAAAGGGGCAATGTTACTATCCTTTTTTTCCGCACTTGTGCTTCAAAGTAGCACCATAATCTTCATGATAGAGAGTCTCTTGTTTTGTCATTTTCATATACTAGTGGGAATCTTTCATTATAGAACTTGGCTTGTATACTCCAACAATGGGCTTCCTCAAATGCCCTAGGTCTTTGTGAGCAAGCAAGTTGGATGCACACCCACTTAGTTTCTTTTGTTGAGCTTTCACAAATTTATAGCTCCAGTGCATCCGTTGCATGGCAATCCTTACTCCTTGCATTAACATCAATCGATGGGCATCTCCATAGCCTATTGATTAGCCTCGTTGATGTGAGATCTTCTCCTTTTTTGTCTTCTCCACATAACCCCCATCATCATATTCTATTCCACCTATAGTGCTATATCCATGGCTCACGCTCATGTATTGCGTGAAGGTTTATAAGTTTGAGATTATTAAAGTACGAAACAATTGCTTGGCTTGTCATCGGGGTTGTGCATGATGAGAGCATTCTTGTGTGACAAAAATGGAGCATGACTAAACTATATGATTTTGTAGGGATGAACTTTCTTTGGCCATATTATTTTGAGAAGACATAATTTCTTAGTTAGTATGCTTGAAGTATTATTATTTCTATGTCAATATGAGATTTTGTCTTGAATCTTTCGGATCTGAATATTCATACCACAATTAAGAAGAATTACATTGAAATTATGCCAAGTAGCACTCCGCATCAAAAATTCTCTTTTTGTCATTTACCTACTCGAGGACGAGCAGGAATTAAGCTTGGGGATGCCTGATACGTCTCCAATGTATCTATAATTTATTTTCCTCTTTTATATTACTTTTGGGACTAACCTATTAACCGGAGGCCGAGCCCAGATTTGCTGTTTTTTTGCCTATTTCAGTGTTTCGAAGAAACGGAATATCAAACGGGGTCCGAACGGAATGAAACCTTCGGGAACATGATTTGCTCATCAGATAAGATTCAGGAGACTTGGACCCTCCGTCAAGAAAGCCATTAGGCAGTCACGAGGGTGGAGGGAGCGCGCCCCCTAGGGCGCGCCCCTGCCTCGTGGGCCCCTCGAAGCTCCACTGACGCACTCCTTCCTCCTATATATACCTACGTACCCCCAAACGATCAGATATGGAGCCAAAAACCTAATTCCACCACCACAGCTTTCTGTATCCACGAGATCCCATCTTGGGGCCTATTCCGGAGCTCCGTCGGAAGGGGAATCCACCACGGAGGGCTTCTACATCATCACCATAGCCCCTCCAATGAAGTGTGAGTAGTTTACCTCAGACCTTCGGGTCCATAGTTAGTAGCTAGATGGCTTATTCTCTCTTTTTGGATCTCAATACAATGTTCTCCCCCTCTCTCATGGAGACCTATTCGATGTAATCTTCTTTTTGCGGTGTGTTTGTTGAGACCGATGAATTGTGGGTTTATGATCAAGATTATCTATGAACAATATTTGAATCTTCTCTGAATTCTTTTATGTATGATTGGTTATCTTTGCAAGTCTCTTCGAATTATCAGTTTGGTTTGGCCTACTAGATTGGTTTTTCTTGCAATGGGAGAAGTGCTTAGCTTTGGGTTCAATCTTGCGGTGTCCTTTCCCAGTGACAGTAGGGGCAGCAAGGCACATATTGTATTGTTGCCATCGAGGATAACAAGATGGGGTATTTATCATATTGCATGAATTTATTCCTCTACATCATGTCATCTTGCTTAAGGCCTTACTCTATTTTCATTAACTTAATACTCTAGATGCATTCTGGATAGCGGTCGATGAGTGGAGTAATAGTAGTAGATGCAGGCAGGAGTCGGTCTACTTGTCTCGGACCTGATGCCTATATAGATGATCATAACTAGATATTCTCATAACTATGCTCAATTCTGTCAATTGCTCAACAGTAATTTGTTCACCCACCGTAGAATACTTATGCTCTCGAGAGAAGCCACTAGTGAAATCTATGGCCCCCGGGTCTATTCTCATCATATCAATCTCCAATCACTTTATTATTGCTTTGCTTTTTTACTTTTGCCTTTTATTTTAGTTTGCATCTTTATATCAAGAATACCAAAAATATTATCTATCATCTCTATCAGATCTCACTCCCGTAAGTGACCGTGAAGGGATTGACAACCCCTAATCGCGTTGGTTGCGTTGAGCTATTTGTTTTGTGTAGGTACGAGGGATTTGCGCGTGGCCTCCTACTGGATTGATGTTGGGGAACGTAGTAATTTCAAAAAATTTCCTACGCACCCGCAAGATCATGGTGATGCATAGCAACGAGAGGGGAGAGTGTTGTCTAGGTACCCTCTTAGACCGAAGCGGAAGCGTTGACGCAACGTAGAGGAAGTAGTCGTATGTCTTCCCGATCCGACCGATCCAAGCGTCGTTACTCCGGCGCCTCCGAGTTCTTAACACATGTACAACTCGATGACATTCCCCGGGCTCCGATCCAGCAAAGCTTCGGGGACGAGTTCCGTCAGCACGACGGCGTGGTGACGATCTTGATGTACTACCGACGCAGGGCTTCGCCTAAGCACTGCAACAATATGACCGAGGTGGAATATGGTGGAGGGGGGCACCGCACACGGCTAAGGAACGATCTCGAAGATCAACTTGTGTGTCCTATGGTGCCCCCCTGCCCCCGTATATAAAGGAGGGAGGGGGGAGGCCGGCCAGCCCTATGGGGCGCACCAAAGGGAGGGGGAGTCCTCCTCCTAGTGGGAGTAGGACTCCCCTTTCCTAGTCCAACTAGGAAGAGAGAGGGGGAAGGAAAGAGAGGGAGAGGGAGAGGGAAAGGGGGGCCGCGCCCCCCCTCCTAGTCCTATTCAGACTCCCCATGAGGGGGGGCGCGCCACCTCCTGGGCTGCTGCCCTCTCTCTCCCCTCAGGCCCACTAAGGCCCAATACTTCCCCGGGGGGTTCCGGTAACCCCTCCGGCACTCCGGTTTTCTCCGGAACCACTTGGAACTATTCCGGTGTCCGAATATAGCCGTCCAATATATCAATCTTTATGTCTCGACCATTTCGAGACTCCTCGTCATGTCCGTGATCACATCCGGGACTCCGAACAACATTTGGTACATCAAAATGCATAAACTCATAATAACTGTCATCGTAACCTTAAGCGTGCGGACCCTACGGTTCGAGAACAGTGTAGACATGACTGAGACAAATCTCTGGTCAATAACCAACAGCGGGACCTGGATGCCCATATTGGCTCCTACACATTCTCCGAAGATCTTTATCGGTCAGACCGCATAACAACATACGTTGTTCCCTTTGTCATCGGTATGTTACTTGCTCGAGATTCGATCGTCGGTATCCAATACCTAGTTCAATCTCGTTACCGGCAAGTCTCTTTACTCGTTTTGTAATACATCATCTCGCAACTAACTTATTGGTTGCAATGCTTGCAAGGCTTATGTGATGTGCATTACCGAGAAGGCCCTGAGATACCTCTCCGACATTCGGAGTGACAAATCCTATTCTCGAAATATGCCAACCCAACAAATACTTTCGGAGACACCATTAGAGCACCTTTATAATCACCCAGTTACGTTGTGACGTTTGGTACCACACAAAGTGTTCCTACGGTAAACGGGAGTTGCACAATCTCATAGTCATAGGAACATGTATAAGTCATGGAGAAAGCAATAGCAACATACTAAACGATCGGGTGCTAAGCAAATGGAATGGGTCATGTCAATCAGATCATTCAACTAATGATGTGACCTTGTTAATCAAATAACAACTCCTTTGTCTATGGTTAGGAAACTTAACCATCTTTGATCAACAAACTAGTCAAGTAGAGGCATACTAGTGACACTCTGTTTGTCTATGTGTTCACACATGTATTATGTTTCCGGTTAATACAATTCTAGCATGAATAATAAACATTTATCATGATATATAAGGAAATAAATAATAACTATATTATTGCCTCTAGGGCATATTTCCTTCAGTCTCCCACTTGCACTAGAGTCAATAATCTAGATTACACAGTAATGATTCTAACACCCATGGAGTCTTGGTGCTGTTCATGTTTTGCTCTTGGAAGAGGCTTAGTCAACGGGTCTGCTACATTCAGATCCGTATGTATCTTGCAAATCTCTGTGTCTCCAACCTGGACTAAATCCCGGATGGAATTGTAGCGTCTTTTGATGTGCTTGGTTCTCTTGTGAAATCTGGATTCCTTTGCCAAGGCAATTGCACCAGTATTGTCACAAAAGATTTTCATTGGACCCGATGCACTAGGTATGACACCTAGATCGGATATGAACTCCTTCATCCAGACTCCTTCATTCGCTGCTTCCGAAGCAGCTATGTACTCCGCTTCACATGTAGATCCCGCCACGACGCTTTGTTTAGAACTGCACCACCTGACAGCTCCACCATTTAATGTAAATACGTATCTGGTTTGGGATTTAGAATCGTCTGGATCAGTGTCAAAGCTTGCATCAACGTAACCGTTTACGACGAGCTCTTTGTCACCTCCATACACGAGAAACATCTCCTTAGTCCTTTTCAGGTACTTCAGGATATTCTTGACCGCTGTCCAGTGATCCACTCCTGGATTACTTTGGTACCTCCCTGCCAAACTTATAGCAAGGCACACATCGGGTCTGGTACACAGCATTGCATACATGATAGAGCCTATGGCTGAAGCATAGGGAACATCTTTCATTTTCTCTCTATCTTCTGCAGTGGTCGGGCATTGAGTCTTACTCAACTTCACACCTTGTAACACAGGCAAGAACCCTTTCTTTGCTTGATCCATTTTGAACTTCTTCAAAACTTTGTGAAGGTATGTGCTTTGTGAAAGTCCAATTAAACGTCTTGATCTATCTCTATAGATCTTAATGCCCAATATGTAAGCAGCTTCACCGAGGTCTTTCATTTAAAAACTTTTATTCAAGTATCCCTTTATGCTATCCAGAAATTCTATATCATTTCCAATCAGTAATATGTCATCTACATATAATATCAGAAATGCTACAGAGCTCCCACTCACTTTCTTGTAAATACAGGCTTCTCCAAAAGTCTGTACAAACCCAAATGCTTTGATCACACTATCAAAGCGTTTATTCCAACTCCGAGAGGCTTGCACCAGTCCATAAATGGATCGCTGGAGCTTGCACACTTTGTTAGATCCCTTTGGATCGATAAAACCTTCCGGTTGCATCATATACAACTCTTCTTCCAGAAATCCATTCAGGAATGCAGTCTTTACATCCATTTGCCAAAGTTCATAATCATAAAATGCGGCAATTGCTAACATGATTCGGACAGACTTAAGCATCGCTACGGTTGAGAAGGTCTCATCGTAGTCAATCCCTTGAACTTGTCGAAAACCTTTTGCGACAAGTCGAGCTTTGTAGACAGTAACATTACCATCAGCGTCAGTCTTCTTCTTGAAGATCCATTTATTCTCTATTGCTTGCCGACCATCGGGCAAGTCAACCAAAGTCCATACTTTGTTCTCATACATGGATCCCATCTCAGATTTCATGGCTTCAAGCCATTTTGCGGAATCTGGGCTCACCATCGCTTCTTCATAGTTCGTAGGTTCACCATGATCTAGTAGCATGATTTCCAGAACAGGATTGCCGTACCACTCTGGTGCGGATCTTACTCTGGTTGATCTACGAGGTTCTGTAGTAACTTGATCTGAAGTTGCATGATCATCATCATTAACTTCCTCACTAATTGGTGTAGGTGCTACAGAAACAGATTTCTATGACGTACTATTTTCCAATAAGGGAGCAGGTACAGTTACCTCATCAAGTTCTACTTTTCTCCCACTCACTTCTTTCGAGAGAAACTCCTTCTCTAGAAAGGATCCATTTTTAGCAACAAATGTCTTGCCTTCGGATCTGTGATAGAAGGTGTACCCAACAGTTTCCTTTGGGTATCCTATGAAGACACATTTCTCCGATTTGGGTTCGAGCTTATCAGGTTGAAGCTTTTTCACATAAGCATCGCAGCCCCAAACTTTAAGAAACGACAACTTTGGTTTCTTGCTAAACCATAGTTCATAAGGCGTCGTCTCAACAGATTTTGATGGTGTCCTATTTAACGTGAATGCGGCCGTCTCTAGAGCATAACCCCAAAACGATAGCGGTAAATCTGTAAGAGACATCATGGATCGCACCATATCAAGTAAAGTACGATTACGACGTTCGGACACACCATTGCGTTGTGGTGTTCCGGGTGGCGTGAGTTGCGAAACTATTCCGCATTGTTTCAAATGTAGACCAAACTCGTAACTCAAATATTCTCCTCCACGATCAGATCGTAGAAACTTTATTTTCTTGTTATGATGATTTTCAACTTCACTCTGAAATTCTTTAAACTTTTCAAATGTTTCAGACTTGTGTTTCATTAAGTAGACATACCCATATCTGCTTAAATCATATGTGAAGGTTAGAAAATAACGATATCCGCCACGAGCTTCAATATTCATCGGACCACATACATCTGTATGTATGATTTCCAACAAATCTGTTGCTCTCTCCATAGTACCGGAGAACGGTGTTTTAGTCATCTTTCCCATGAGGCACGGTTCGCAAGTACCAATTGATTCATAATCAAGTGGTTCCAAAAGTCCATCAGTATGGAGTTTCTTCATGCGCTTTATACCGATATGACCTAAACGGCAGTGCCACAAATAAGTTGCACTATCATTATCAACTCTGCATCTTTTGGCTTCAACATTATGAATATGTGTATCACTACTATCGAGATTCATCAAAAATAGACCACTCTTCAAGGGTGCATGACCATAAAAGATATTACTCATATAAATAGAACAACCATTATTCTCTGATTTAAATGAATAACCGTCTCGCATCAAACAAGATCCAGATATAATGTTCATGCTCAACGCTGGCACCAAATAACAATTATTTAGGTCTAATACTAATCCCGAAGGTAGATGTAGAGGTAGCGTGCCGACCGCGATCACATCGTCTTTGGAACCATTTCCCATGCGCATCGTCACCTCGTCCTTTGCCAGTGTTCGCTTAATCCGTAGTCCCTGTTTCGAGTTGCAAATGTTAGCAACAGAACCAGTATCAAATACCCAGGTGCTACTGCGAGCTCTAGTAATGTACACATCAATAACATGTATATCACATATACCTTTGTTCACCTTGCCATCCTTCTTATCCGGCAAATACTTGGGGCAGTTCCGCTTCCAGTGACCAGTCTGCTTGCAGTAGAAGCACTCAGTTTCAGGCTTAGGTCCAGACTTGGGTTTCTTCTCTTGAGGAGCAACTTGTTTGCTGTTCTTCTTGAAGTTCCCCTTCTTCTTCCCTTTGCCCCTTTTCTTGAAACTAGTGGTCTTGTTGACCATCAACACTTGATGCTCCTTCTTGATTTCTACCTCCGCAGCCTTTAGCATTGCGAAGAGCTCGGGAATTGTCTTATCCATCCCTTGCATGTTATAGTTCATCACGAAGCCTTTGTAGCTTGGTGGAAGTGATTGGAGAATTCTGTTAATGACACAATCATCCGGAAGATTAACTCCCAGTTGAATCAAGTGATTATAATACCCAGACATTTTGAGTATATGTTCACTGACAGAACCATTCTCCTCCATCTTGCAGCTATAGAACTTATTGGAGACTTCATATCTCTCAATCCGGGCATTCTGTTGGAATATTAACTTCAACTCCTGGAACATCTCATATGCTCCATGATGTTCAAAACGTCGTTGAAGTCCCGGTTCTAAGCCGTAAAGCATGGCACACTGAACTATCGAGTAGTCATCAGCTTTGCTCTGCCAGACGTTCACAACATCTGGCGTTGCTCCAGCAGCAGGCCTGGCACCCAGCGGTGCTTCTAGGACGTAACTCTTCTGTGCAGCAATGAGGATAATCCTCAAGTTACGGACCCAGTCCGTGTAATTGCTACCATCATCTTTCAACTTTGCTTTCTCAAGGAACGCATTAAAATTCAACGGAACAACAACACGAGCCATCTATCTACAATCAACATAAACAAGCAAGATACTATCAGGGACTAAGTTCATGATAAATTTAAGTTCAATTAATCATATTACTTAAGAACTCCCACTTAGATAGACATCCCTCTAATCTTCTAAGTGATCACGTGATCCAAATCAAACTAAACCATAATCGATCATCACGTGAAATGGATTAGTTCTCAATGGTGAACATCATTATGTTGATCATATCTACTATATGATTCACGCTCGACCTTTCGGTCTCCGTGTTCCGAGGCCATATCTGCATATGCTAGGCTCGTCAAGTATAACCCGAGTATTCTGCGTGTGCAAAAACTGGCTTGCACCCGTTGTAGATGGACGTAGAGCTTATCACACCCGATCATCACGTGGTGTCTGGGCATGACGAACTTTGGCAACGGTGCATACTCGGGGAGAACACTTCTTGATAATTTAGTGAGAGATCATCTTATAATGCTACCGTCAATCAAAGCAAGATAAGATGCATAAAAAGATAAACATCACATGCAATCAATATAAGTGATATGATATGGCCATCATCATCTTGTGCTTGTGATCTCCATCTCCGAAGCACCGTCATGATCACCATCGTCACCGGCGCGACACCTTGATCTCCATCGTAGCATCGTTGTCGTCTCGCCAATCTTATGCTTCTACGACTATCGCTACCGCTTAGTGATAAAGTAAAGCATTACAGGGCGATTGCATTGCATACAATAAAGCGACAACCATACGGCTCCTGCCGGTTGCCGATAACTCGGTTACAAAACATGATCATCTCATACAATAAAATTTAGCATCATGTCTTGACCATATCACATCACAACATGCCCTGCAAAAACAAGTTAGACGTCCTCTACTTTGTTTGTTGCAAATTTTACGTGGCTGCTACGGGCTGAAGCAAGAACCAATCTCACCTACACATCAAAACCACAACGACAGTTTGTCAAATAGACTCCGTTTTAACCTTCTCAAGGACCGGGCGTAGCCATACTCGGTTCAACTAAAGTTGCAGAAACTGACACCCGCCAGCCACCTATGTGCAAAGCACGGCGGTAGAACCAGTCTCGCGTAAGCGTACGCGTAATGTCGGTCCGGGCCGCTTCATCCAACAATACCGCCGAACCTAAGTATGACACGCTGGTAGGCAGTATGACTTGTATCGTCCACAACTCACTTGTGTTCTACTCGTGCAAAACATCAAACCATAAAAACCTAGGCTCGGATGCCACTGTTGGGGAACGTAGTAATTTCAAAAAATTTCCTACGCACACGCAAGATCATGGTGATGCATAGCAACGAGAGGGGAGAGTGTTGTCTACGTACCCTCGTAGACCGAAGAGGAAGCGTTGACGCAACATAGAGGAAGTAGTCGTACGTCTTCCCGATCCGACCGATCCAAGCGCCGTTACTCCGGCGCCTCCGAGTTCTTAACACACGTACAGCTCGATGACGTTCCCCGGGCTCCGATCCAGCAAAGCTTCGGGGACGAGTTCCGTCAGCACGACGGCGTGGTGACGATCTTGATGTACTACCGACGCAGGGCTTCGCCTAAGCACTGCAACAATATGACCGAGGTGGAATATGGTGGAGGGGGGCACCGCACACGGCTAAGGAACGATCTCGAAGATCAACTTGTGTGTCCTAGGGTGCCCCCGTGCCCCCGTATATAAAGGAGGGAGGGGGGAGGCCGGCCGGCCCTATGGGGCGCGCCAAAGGGAGGGGGAGTCCTCCTCCTAGTGGGAGTAGGACTCCCCATTCCTAGTCCAACTAGGAAGAGAGAGGGGGAAGGAAAGAGAGGGAGAGGGAGAGGGAAAGGGGGCCGCGCCCCCTCCTAGTCCTATTCGGACTCCCCATGAGGGGGGGCGCGCCACCTCTTGGGCTGCTGCCCTCTCTCTCCCCTCAGGCCCACTAAGGCCCAATACTTCCCCGGGGGGTTCCGGTAACCCCTCCGGCACTCCGGTTTTCTCCGAAACCACTTGGAACAATTCCGGTGTCCGAATATAGCCGTCCAATATATCAGTCTTTATGTCTCGACCATTTCGAGACTCCTCGTCATGTCCGTGATCACATCCGGGACTCCGAACAACATTCGGTACATCAAAATGCATAAACTCATAATAACTGTCATCGTAACCTTAAGCGTGCGGACCCTACGGTTCGAGAACAGTGTAGACATGACTGAGACAAATCTCTGGTCAATAACCAACAACGGGACCTGGATGCCCATATTGGCTCCTACACATTCTACGAAGATCTTTATCGGTCAGACCGCATAACAACATACGTTGTTCCCTTTGTCATCGGTATGTTACTTGCTCGAGATTCGATCGTCGGTATCCAATACCTAGTTCAATCTCGTTACCGGCAAGTCTCTTTACTCGTTCTGTAATACATCATCTCGCAACTAACTTATTGGTTGCAATGCTTGCAAGGCTTATGTGATGTGCATTACCGAGAAGGCCCTGAGATACCTCTCCGACATTCGGAGTGACAAATCCTAATCTCGAAATACGCCAACCCAACAAATACTTTTGGAGACACCTGTAGAGCACCTTTATAATCACCCAGTTACGTTGTGACGTTTGGTAGCACACAAAGTGTTCCTACGGTAAACGGGAGTTGCATAATCTCATAGTCATAGGAACATGTATAAGTCATGGAGAAAGCAATAGCAACATACTAAACGATCGGGTGCTAAGCTAATGGAATGGGTCATGTCAATCAGATCATTCAACTAATGATGTGACCTTGTTAATCAAATAACAACTCCTTTGTCTATGGTTAGGAAACTTAACCATCTTTGATCAACAAGCTAGTCAAGTAGAGGCATACTAGTGACACTCTGTTTGTCTATGTATTCACACATGTATTATGTTTCCGGTTAATACAATTCTAGCATGAATAATAAAAATTTATCATGATATATAAGGAAATAAATAATAACTATATTATTGCCTCTAGGGCATATTTCCTTCAATTGATACCTTGGTTCTCGAAAAACTGAGGGAAATACTTACGCTACTTTGCTGCATCATCCTCTCCTCTTCGGGGAAATCCAATGCAGTGCTCAAGAGGTAGCATTCATCAAGTTTAGGTGTTCTAATATAGCCTCTATTAACCACAGTTGAAACTTTAGCATGCTCCTTTATCCTAACAGGAAAAGGGGCTTTCTCAATATAAGCAGAAGGAACAACTGGATCAACATTGTAAAGTATAGTTTCTTCTTTAACTGGTACCGATTCTTTAATTTCTTCTTTAATAGGTGGGTGATATTTAAACCACTTCTCTTTAGGGAGTTCAACATGAGTAGCAAATGATTCACAAAAGGATGCTACTATC
Organism: Aegilops umbellulata; assembly: GCA_032464435.1. Lineage (NCBI taxonomy): Eukaryota > Viridiplantae > Streptophyta > Magnoliopsida > Poales > Poaceae > Aegilops > Aegilops umbellulata. Next base: position 354,212,132 of record CP136059.1, on the reverse strand, counting down.
TCAGAGTCAAGTCCATATTTAGTGCTAAAGTTTTGAAAAGCATCGGTATCCATAAAAGATTTAACACAATCATATTTAATTTTAATACCTGACTCTTTACCTTCATCGAGTTCCCAATCTTCAGACTTGTGTTTAATTCTTTCCAAAAGATCCCACCATAATTCAATAGTCTTCTTCATAAAAGAACTAGCACAAGAAGTATCAAGCATGGTTTGATCATTACGAGAAAGCCGAGCATAAAAATTCTGGATAATAATTTCTCTTGAGAGCTCATGATTGGGGCATGAATATAACATTGACTTAAGCCTATGCTAAGCTAGAGTGATACTTTCTCCTTCATGAGGCCAAAAATTATATACATAATTCCGATCACGATGAACTAGATGCATAGGATAAATTTTTTGGTGGAACTCCAATTTCAAACGATTCCAATTCCATGATCCAATATCATCGCATAGACTATACCATGCCAATGACTTTCCCTTCAAATATAAAGGGAAAACCTTTTTCACTTCATCTCCGGGTAAATCTACAAGCTTGAACAATCCACAAACTTGTTCTACATATATCAAGTGCATATCAGGATGTTCGGTTCCATCTTCTGCATAAGGTTTAGCTAGCAGTTGTTCTATCATACCCGAAGGAATTTTATATTCAATATTTTCAGTAGGTGCAGTAGGTTGAGGGGTAGCTAATTGTGGTTCCGGACGAGGTGAAGATACCCCTAACAAACCCCTCAAAGGATTTTTTCCATAGTAACAAGTGACAATAAATTTTAGCACACCATATAAATGTTTCCCCTCAAGTATAGGGGATAAATTGTAGCACTTTTCGATAAGTAAGAGTGTTGAACCCAACAAGGAGCAGAAGGAAATGACAATTAGTTCTCAGTAAGGTAGTGTCTGCAAGTGCTGAAATTGTAAGTAGTGGAGTATTTTGATAGGAAGATAATTTGTAACTAGCAAGTAACAATAGTAGTAACAAAAGTGCAGCAAGGTATCCCAATCCCTTTGAGGCAAAGGACAGGCCAAAACGGTCTCTTATGATAAGCAAAGTGTTCTTGAGGGTACACCGGAATTTCATCTTGTCACTTTCAGCATGTTGGTTTGATTTGTGTTCGCTACTTTGATAATTTGATATGTGGGTGGACCGCTGCTTAGGTGTTTTTCTTACTTGAACAAACATCCTACTTATGATTAACCCTCCCGCAAGCATCCGCAACTATGAGAAAAGTATTAAGAATAAATTCTAATCATAACATTAAACTTTTGGATCAAATTGGTCCCTTACGAAATAGCGCATAACCTGGGGTTTAAGTTTCTGTCACTCTTGCATCCCATCATCTAATTGCTGCTCCACAATGCATTCCCTTAGGACCAAATATGGTGAAGTGTCATGTAGTCGACGTTCACATGACACCACTAAGGGAATCACAACATACATACTATCAAAGTATAGAACACATATCAAGTTCACATGATTACTTGCAACATGGTTTCTCCCGTGACCTCAAGAACAAAAGTAAACTACTCACAAATGATAAACATGCCCATAATCAGAGGAGTATTAAATAGCATATTGGACCTAAACATATAATCTTCCATCAAATAAACCATTTAGTAATCAACTACAAGATGTAATCAACACTACTAGTCACCCACAAGCACCAATCTATAGTTCCGGAAACAAGATTGAACACAAGAGATGAACTAGGGTTTGAGATGAGATGGTGTTGTTGAAGATGCTGATGGAGATAGCCCTCCCCAAGATGGGAGAGTTGTTGGTGATGATGATGACGATGATTTCCCCCTCTGGGAGGCTAGTTTCCCCGGCGGAATCGCTCCGCCGGAGGGCAAAAGTGCTCCTGCCCAAGTTCCGCCTCGAGACGGCGGCGCTTCGTCCCGAAAGTCCTCTCCTCATTTTTTTCTAGGTCAAAACGACATATATACCAGAAGATGGGCACCGGAGGTGGGCCGAGGAGGGCACAACCCACCAGGGCGCGCCTGGGGGCCCTGGCGCGCCCAGGTGGGTTGTGCCCACTTGGTGGGCCCCCTCTGCTAGTTATTTGCTTCAGAAATTCTTATATATTCCATAAAAAATCCCCATGAAGTTTCAGCTCATTTGGAGTTATGCAGAAGCACGGTCGCAGCAGCAGGCCTCATCTCTAGCGCCGACCCAAAGGCAAGATGGGAGCACCCACTATTAGGAGAACTCTTATTGGTAGGATATTAATAGTAGTGCGGGGTTATGGCGCAACGCTACAGCTATATAGCAGCAGCGCGTGACATGAACCAGCGCTACAGGTAAGTGTTTAATAGTAGCGCAGGGTTGCGACACCCCGCTGCTGCTAAGTGGCCCCCCTTACTCACCGGGACTACCCATAGTAGTAGTGTTGGTTTTGGGTCTGCGCTACTGCTAAGGCAGTTAGCAATAGCGCGGTTCGCCCCACGAGCGCTGCTACCGCGGCCAACGCGGGCCCAGCTCAGTGGCTCAACTTAGCAGCAGCATGGGCTACGAGCCCTCCCTACAGCTAGGTGGACTAGCAGCAGCATGGTCTGCTGACCCGCGCTCCTGCTAATTCCACCTTATCCTACCTCGCATGCACGACCTCACTCTCGCTCTCCACTCTCTACGTCCTCTCCATCCCCCCGCTGCTGTCGTCTCCTCCATTGTCGTCGCCGCCGCCCGCTGTCGCCATCGCCCCCCGGTATGTCTCCCTCGTCCCTCCCTCTTACCCTCTCCCTCCATCCCTCCCTCTCTCCCTCCTGCATTGCATAAATTGATGAATTATTTTTAGTAATACTTGGATAGACAGATGGATGCATGGATATATAGATGGATAGATAGATGGATGGATGTTAGGGTTAGAGCTAGGGTATTTTTGGTAATATAAATTTTTAGTAAAAGAACTAGTAATAGATTTTTTATAGTAAATGTAGGTATTTTCAATGGTGTTGCTAATACATTTTTTTTATGAATGGTAATAAAATAGAAAAAATTAAGTAAAAATAGTAATAGTATATAAAATTGTTGTTGCCAATTATATTGATGATATAAATTTTCAATTAGTGGACTACGCAGGATTTTTCGCCGTCGCATCTCTCCCCCTCTCTCTCTCTCTCTCTCTCTCTCTCTCTCTCTCTCTCTCTCTCTCTCTCTCTCTCTCTCTCTCTCTCTCTCTCTCTCTCTCAGTCCCATCTCCCCACCGTAAGCACCTCCCTCTCCTATTTTGTTTAGTTTTTGGTTTAGTTTTATTTTAATATATATCCTCCTCCCCACCATCCCGGCCGCTGGCAGCTGCTTTGCCTCCTGCCAAGAATGGGAAGGACTAGATCGTGGAAAGAACAGAACAGAGAGGTTGCGTGTGCTGCGAAGTTTTGGGGAGACAAGGAGAAGGGGTGGGGGGCTCGAGGATTGAGGCAAACGAGACGGACGGGGAGGCGGCGAGAGCGATGCGATGGACTCACACGAACCGGTGCTTCCATTGGCCAAAACGGGCGCTGATGTGGACACGAAGCTGCGTTGCCATTGGCCAAAACAAACAGTAAACCTGCCCCCAATGTGGACATCGCGAAGGGGCACCTCTTGCGCGACTCTTATTGTGTTTGATATGTTTTATTGAGTCATAAAGGTTGTGTCGTGATACATGTTGTTTCCAACACATGACCTGCATAATGTGTGTATGCTTATAAAATGCACGTTGTGTGTAGGGGTTCGAAAAATTGGGTGTGTAGTCTATTGTGAGGTCGGCCCTCGTCTTGGGGGTTGTGTCGACGTGATTTTGCGGGGATGGGACTGGATCAGCTGGATCTGCAGTCGGGTAGGAGTGGCTGCCGACGATGAACTGGTAGCGTGCGTGGCGACGAAGCCCGTTGCGGCGGCTAGGGTTGGCACTCGGGAGAACAAAGGGGTGATACATATTCGAGAGAAGAGAGGAGTGTACCGATTCGAGGGGATTGCTCATGCAACGAGGGAAATGTTTTTCTTTTTGAAGGGAGCAATCGAATCGGTATGTTTAGCGGTGGCAAGTTGCTGTAAATTAGGCAAACTCTACATTTTCCAATCGGTGGAGCCCGGCCGAGCCGGGCCATTCCATATTAATTGTTGTTGATTTAGTACAACTTTATAATAAATTAGCGATAATTAATATGGATCCGAGGGAGTATAAATCTTATGAATGAATATACACTTTAAAGCATGTCTATATACATCTATATGTAGTTTATATTAAAATCTCTAAAAACAAAGACTTAGAAACGAAGCAAAGTTGACCGAGTGCGTCATGCACGACGCAAAATCGGTGCGCTCTGATTGGTGCATCCGGTGCTCCCCCGGATCGACCCCCCTCCCGCGAAGCTCCCGCCGCCCGATAAAACCCGCGCCTCCGGTGCCGTTCCAGCCCACAGACTCAGAGCAGAGCAGCGCGCAGCATCCCGATCCACCACCCCCGCTCCCCGCACCTTGAGTAGCGTTCCCCGCTCGCCGGAGAAGCAGCAAGATGGCCGCCAGGAAGGGCGTCGCGAGGAAGAAGGCGGTGACCCGCTCCGTCAGGGCCGGGCTCCACTTCCCGGTCGGCCGCATCGGGCGCTACCTCAAGAAGGGCCGCTACGCGCAGCGCGTCGGCTCCGGCGCCCCCGTCTACCTCGCCACCGTCCTCGAGTACCTCGCCACCGAGGTAACTACGTACCGATTCTGTTCGACATCTGATCTGCCTCGTCATCGAGCATTTGCCTTTTCGCCCGGTCCTGTTGCCCTCGATCGTGTTGGATGGATGACCGATTTCGTTCATGGCTAAATCGCAGGTCCTGGAGCTCGCCGGCGACGCGGCCAAGGAAACCAAGAAGGCCCGCATCATCCCGCGCCACCTGATGATCGCCGTCCAGGGCGACCCGGAACTCAGCCAGCTGCTCGCCGGCGTCACCATCGCTCACGGCGGCGTGGTGCCCTACATCAACTCCGCGCTGCTCCCCAAGAAGAAGGCCGCCGAGAAGCCCCCCAAGGAGACGGCCGCCGCTACCAAGTCCCCTAAGAAGAAGGCCGCAGCCACAAACTAAGGAGTAGCTGTCTGCAATTGATCTTGTGAATGGTCGCCACCTGCTTTTACTTCTAGACATTTGTCTGGACATTTGTCATCTTATATTATGTCAATCACATCAATCATAGACGTATCAAGCTGCAGGAAACTGAATCTTTGAATGAATCATGCCTGACTGATGATATATTATCATCATCCACCTCCCTGCGGGGGAAGCTTACGAGTTTGGATATTTCCATCTTCTACGTTCTGAAACTAAGAATTGATGGTGGCGCTAAGTGAACCAGGAATAGTTGAAAGGTACTCCCTCTCTTACTAAATGTAAGACGTTTGGTCAATCTATCTATCTATCTATCTATCTTCTATCTATCTACCTATATTATATTATTAAAACAATAGAAAACAAACGGTGAAGATTTAGCACTCTAAAATTAAGACGTATCAACGATTGAGATTTATCAAAGTATGCACTAGAATGCACGTGCAAGAATAGATCACGTATAAGTATACGGCAAGATGGATTCCTCTCGGGTAAACAAATAGGAGTAATTGGTTTTCAGCAAGAAGTGGACACGGACGGATCCAAAAGATTTTAGGCAACCACAAGCGGAATCATACTGAGGAAAAACATGTTTGAACGCCCCATGACCGAAATAATAACAGCGCAATCCATGGCACCACCACACGCCCAGCAGATTACAGGCAGCGCATCTGACACATCCATATGCGCCGACGGCGACGGTCCTCGGTTGCCGAGAAAACCGAAGAGACAACGACCAGCTCAACGGATGAAAGGCAAGTCAACAAAAGTGTCCCATCCAGCCATCACCTCTGGGTAATACTTGCATGAACCTCTCCATGTTAATTTAGATGTTTCGGTCCCAAGCAACATAAGCAACAAGTGGTAAGATGGCTTGCATCGAACCATCGTGATGGTAGCAGATAAAAAATACCACTGCATACGGCTAATAAAAAACACCATTTTTGCAATACAATGTGTGGAGAAAGAGGTCACTTGGTTCGGTCCAAATTAAGTTGTACATGACTATATAATAATTAGTTCTTGGTACGAAAAAATCTCAGATAAATAAGATTGATAGGAATATAGACAGCAATGAACAAGGCGGAATAGAAGAGCGAAGGTGGGAGATCGCATAAAAATTCACAGAAAGAATAATACCCTATTTAAATACATTGTTTAAAAGGTCCTTAGCAATATCTTAATACAGTTAGTGTAAAAATTTCTATCAACGTGAAATCATGTTTCCATATTTTGATTTTTGAATAATAGTTTGAGAGAAATTATTAATATATTATTATGTATTGTGCACAACAATAATCATGTTATATACGTACTAGGTAATAGCCATAGACGCCCATAGTCATTCACGACTTCTCATCCCACAAGAAACAAAACAAATCACGTACTAGGTAATAGCCATAGTCATTCACGTATGTAGGAAGGAAACTAAAACAACCATAATTCGGCATAAAAGAATTCTTTCGAACTTGGTATTCCAAAATTCGCTAAAATTTGGAATGATTTTTTATGAGAAAACAGTAGTTAGACTTATCTATGAAATGCAACAAAACAGTAGCATGTACAATTAAAATAAATTTTGTGTTTTTTTACATGCACATAAAAATGCAAATCGTCGCAATCGAAAAATAAAACTCAATAGCTACCATTTTAAGTTTCTTAGTAAGAGATGCGTGCCCTACCAACAAATGAGCAGCTGATATGATCTCACCACAAATTCGAAAAAAACAGAATGTTTTCTCACAAGACATGAAATTCAAAAGTCGCTAAATTTTAGAACATTGTTTCTATGAGAAAATGGTAGCTAGACTTATATACGAAATTCAACCAGACACTAGAATGTATAATTAAATAAAATATAAGTTTTCTTTACAATTGAGAACATGCAATTTTATTAAGGAATGACTAATGTCAACGTGACATGCTATTTGTATTCAAGTGCAATGACTCAGCATTTGGAAAAGAGGCTACATGAGTACATAGCACGCGTAAGTCAGCTATGACGGTCGGAAGTGATAGACATGAGATTCATCCAGAAAAAAGACTATATGGCCACATAGATATTGAGCATCACAGTAAAAAAAATTACCTTTCGTCGCATGAAAATTCACAGAAAGAATAATACCCTATTTAAATAGATTGTTTAAAAGGTCCTTAGCAATATCTTAATACATGTAGTGTAAAGATTTCTATCAACGTGAAATCATGTTTCCATATTTTGATTTTTGAATAATAGTTGGAGAGAAAATATTAATATATTATTATGTATTCCGCCCAAGAATAATCATGTTATATACATACTAGGTAATTGCCATAGTCATTCACGACTTCTCATCCCACAAGAAACAAAACAAACCACGTACCTACATGCATACATGTAGGAAGGAAACTAAAACAACCATAATTCGGCATAAAATAATTCTTTTGAACTTGGAATTCCAAAATTCGCTAAAATTTGGAACGGGTTTTTATGAGATAACAGTAGTTAGAGTTATGTATGAAATGCAACAAAACAGTAGCATGTACAATTAAATAATTTTTGCGTTTTTTACATGGACATAAAAATGCAAATCATCGCAATCGAAAAGGAAAACTCAATAGCTACCATTTTAAGTTTCTTAGTAAGAGATGCTTGCCCTACCAACAAATGAGCAGCTGATATGATCTCACCACAAATTAAAAAAAACAGATTGTTTTCTCACAAGCCATGAAATTCAAAAGTCGCTAAATTTTGGAACATTGTTTCTATGAGAAAATGGTAGCTAGACTTGTATACGAAATTCAACCAGACACTAGAATGTATAATTAAATAAAATATAAGTTTTCTTTACAATTGAGATCATGCAATTTTATTAAGGAATGACTAATGTCAACGTGACATGCTACGTGTATTCAAGTGCAATGACTCAGCATTTGGAAAAGAGGCTACATGAGTACATAGCACGAGTAAGTCAGCTATGACGCTCGGAAGTGATAGACATGAGATTCATCCAGAAATAAGATTATATGGCCACATAGATATTGAGCATCACAGTAAAAAAATTACCTTTGGTACCATTTTAATTTTACAAAACGAGGACTTTCCTCAATGTAGTAGTTAAAATCAGCATTACGAGGCAATGCTTGCCGTAATAGCAAATGAGAAAAAAAGTTTGCTTCGTAAAATTTGAGGAAGCAAGATAAAAAAGAAAATTTGAGTGTTGTTTTTATGATAAACAACAGGGAAGGCCCTTACTAAAAAAAGTGCTCCAATGCATCTCCTCTTTTCCTCTCTGCATGCATTCTCTCTCTCACAGTAAGTTGTCTTTCTTGTCATTTCCAGCTTCCAAAACATATTCTAATCAATTCACGTTGGTTTGATTTCCCAAACATACGTTAAGCCAGGGCACTCTAATAATGTTTTTGCACTATAATTAGTTTGAAAGAACAAACTATATCAACTATATAACCATTAATTTTATCTGTGTACACTAATAATGTCCGGATTATACAGAACAAGTTGTAAAGATTTTTGCATGCTGTATTTCCAAACGTAGGTAGTACCATTTTAAATCTACACCGAATGGCCTAAGAATATCTTGAACCTAATATAATAAATGTGTCAAAAAATAACTCTAGCCGCGCAAATGGGTGGGACACCCTACTAGTTTAAATTAAACTGACAAAAAGTCTTATATTTAGGAACAGAGGGTGTAATAAGCAAGATGCTTCAGAACAGAAGTCTTGCAAACAAACATGGCAAATTATAGCTTGATCATGCTCAGAATATTCATGGAGACAATTTAACCTTCCGAACCGCAAACCTGAGAAGCATTTGACTACTAGATGCAAACTATTCCCTCCGTTCCCTAATATAAGGCCTTTTAGGGACATGGAGGAATTGATCCCGGGCACCAGTGATCTCGGATGAACAGTAAAATCCAAAAAAATAGTAAAACAATTCAAAAAAATCTGAAATTATTTGTCAAGAAACTTTGATGTTTTTTCTACATGCGTACCAATTTTCGTAATGAAATGACATTTGTGGAGGTCCCGGCAAAAAAAACAAAATCATGCTCCAAAAAAACTGTTTTTGGATACATTTTGAAGCATCGATTTTGTTTTTTTTGCCGAGACCTGCATGAATGTCATTTTGTCATGTAATTTTGCACGCATGTGAAAAAGATATCAGTGTTTCTTGACAAATAATTTCACATTTTTTTGAACTATTTAAATATTTTTTTTGTTTGTACTGTAGCATAGGGTGCCTGTGAGCTCGAGCTCACAATAGCACTTTCGGCCTTTTAGCTTTTTCTTAATTCGTATGTATGTAGACATATTTTAATATGTATGTTCACTCATTTTAGTACGTGTCTAGTCAATATTTTGAAATAGCTAAAAGGTCTTATATTAGATAACGGAGGGAGTTTTTTTTACATCAAAAAGTTTTTATTCCTCAAATAATGGAGATGTTATTTACAAGCAAATGAGAAATAAAATCAGGGATCTCATCATCCCATGAACCTGAACATCTATTGCAAAGAGGGTTCTTTGGTATTTCGTCTGCCACCTGATTTTCCTATCTGATACAGTGTTTGAAGGATATATTTGCAAAGTCCACAGTCAGTACTTTGCACTCCACGATGGTTGCTACCTCAGGACCTAAGTAGTCCTCATTCTGGTTGATAGTATCAACGGCAAAGGAACAATCAGACTCGTTTTCCACCTTAGTACAACCGATATGGCCCGCCAAGTACAGTCTGTTCCTTATTGCAATTAGCTCTGCTGAATCCACATCATGAATATTGGGCACAAACCAACTCGTTGCGGCTATAAAATCACCAAAGTCATCACGAGCCACAGCGCCACAAGCACCCGGGCATGTTTCAAAATGAAAGGAGGCATCAACGATTATCTTCACCATCCCATGACTTGTCTTTTTCCACATATGATCACTCTTCCTAGTTGGACCTTTGGGTATGATTGATCTTGGGTAATTCGTCGCCAGAACCCTGATAGATAGTGCAGTTTTCTCAGGCGTCTGGACCTGAACCACCTTCAATATTTGGTGTCATTGCCACCATATATATACCAGGCCGCTATGATGGCAAGCTCCGCCCTTGGTAAATCTCCATCAGCGCCTTGTAGTTTCAAGAGAATCTGCATGATAATAGACCCCGATCTATCCTCTATTACAGCCATCTGAATGACTTGCAACAAGCCCAACTGATCCCAAAATTTCATTGCTCGTCGACATTTAAACAAATAGTGTTGGATGTCTTCATCTTCGATCCAACACACCGAGCATTGAGGTGAGTAGGGAATGTGTCGGTTTACTAGTACCCCCAAGCATGGGAGTGCGCCGCGCAAAACCTTCTATGCGAAATGCTTAATCTTTCCTGGTATTTTCAGCCTCCACATACCCTTCCAAACAGAATTAACTTGTTATCTACCTTGACCATCAGCTCTCATCAGACATGTTCCATGTTGATACTCGAACTCCTTATGATAAGCAGACCGTATAGAAAAAGTGCATGATCGTGTATAATTCCAAGCTACAAAATCTTCACTCATATGAGCATCCAAACAAATTTGTAGGATCCTATAGACATCAATAGGTGAGAAAACATCACAAATAAGATCCTCATGCCACGGTCCTGTGTACGGATTTATTATTCGTCCATCTTCCAGAGCATTGTTGCACCCCTATCTGTGATAACTCTTCTTGATGCACTTGATGGAATCAATGGATCTTGCCATATGTCAATTTTTGACCCTGTTCCAACACGCCAAATGCAACCCCTCTTAAATGTCTGGATACCTACAACAATGCTTTGGCACGTGAAAGATGATCCTTTCTTTGGACCAACTCTCAAAATATTACCATCTGGATAGTATTTTTCCCTCAACACTTGTGCACAAAAACAGTCCGGGTTCTGGATTAGTCGCCAGCATTATTTTGCTAACATAGCAAGATTAAGACTGTGCAAGTCTCTAAACCCAAGCCCCCTTCCTTCTTCGGAATGCACAACCTCCACCGTGCAAACCAATGCATCTTCTTTTTCTCCTCATTATCACCCCACCAGAACCCAGAGATTTCATCAGTAATAGACTTGCAAATTCCTTTGGGAAGTTTATAAACAGACATAGCATAACAAGGAATTACGTGGGCTACAGATTTTACCAGAACCTCTTCCCCTGCATCGAGAGTGTTTTCACCTTCCACCACTTCAATCTCTGGAAAACTCTATCAATCAAAGAGAGCCTTTGCTCAGTGGTTGGGCATGCGGTTGTGCAGTCTAACGACCCGAGTTCAATTCCTAGAATTGACAGGTGATGCATAGGGGTTTTCCCCCATATATTGAGGATCAAGTTTCGTGTGTGGTGGAACCACTCATCAAAAAATTCTTGATACTCATTTAAAAAATTCTGAGGACCATCTTTATGTTGGTACTCATACTAAAATGGTCGCATGCATCTCTAGTAGGTGCAGAGGACGGGGAAATGAAATTCTCCCCCGATTTTAATTAAGGTGTTCGCGACGGAGGAGCGGCCTGGCATCTGGCACGTCGACAATGACGGGTCTCAACGGCATGGATCAGCGGGGTCTCGCCGGTGGGCGTGTGATGATGGACGAGCGCGGGATGGTGGCGTTGTCTGGCATCATGGTGGCGTCGACGGTGGCTAGACCGGGCAAGGTAGGTGCAACAGTACAACACTGAAGATGGATTGGTGGCAAGTGGCTGTCGCGGCCTCATACCCGGCAGGCGTCCTGATTGAGGAATGCGTCGGACTCGTGGGTGCCCCATACCAGGCAGGCGTCCTGGTTGGGACCTCAGGTCTTAGATGTTAAGTTTGGCTGCGGGGTCTGTTTGGTATTAGGCCCAGGCTATCAGCATCTCTTCATCAACTGGATAGGAGTAGTGAGTAGCGACAGATATTGCCTAGACGGTGGCTTTAGTCTTACTGTTGTATGACTTTGTAAGGTCTTGCGTGAATGATTAATAAAGTTGCTGCATACATCGCCCAGATGCAGAGACCGGGGGTCCTCCTCCTTTTTTTAAAAAAATTGCAGGAAGCAATCACTTCTACCCCGCAAGAAAAGCAATCACTTATGTCAATACCAACTATAGTAGGCAGGCCCAAATATGTGTCAGATAGAGCTTCAGTCACTTTATTTAATTTTCTGCACACATTCTCCCTGGTATGAACATTTGCATTAGGGCTGAAAAAATACTTGATTTTGCATTGCTCACAAATTGTCCCGAGCTACTACAGTATTTATTGAGAACCCTTTGAAGAGTACTTGGATTATGTGAGTCAGCCTTCATCAGAATCAATGAGTCATCTGCAAATAATAAGTGTCATTAATCCAAACAAGCCCCTGTCTCCTCATGCCAGTTGACCTGCACAATATATAAAATGGGAGAACCTACAGCAAAAAAAGCCATTTCTGCATCTGACACCGGAATGTAATTCCAGACACCTGCAGAGCAATGAGTTTCATCGGTCATACGAATTTGTACAAGCCATTCATGCAAAAGCTATTAAAATTATATTGCCAAATTTATGTATAGATAACGGAGGGAGTAAACTACTCCCTGTGTCATAATATAAGATGCTATTACATCCAATATACTCACATATTGGATGTAAATAATGTCTTATATTATGGGATGGAGGGAGTAACTAGCAAGACAAAGTACTACTTATTTTTGGTTCATGGAGAAATCAATTTTAACAATGGCAAATTAAAACAAAGATGATTAAACGTGCAATAGCCATCACTTGTGGCAGCTTCATAATTAAGGGCCAGTAAAATGGAACAGGAGCAGCAGGGACACATGCAGCATCTTCACAGTATAGAGCTGCAGATCTAGTGAAATAATTTACGTCAAACCGAACACGAACTTTCCGCGCCTTGAGCGACAAACGACAAAATCCAACACAATTCGCATCCAGGGCATATAGGTAACAACTAACAACACAAATGATGTCTCTTATATTCTCCAAGAGTAATGAGATCCTGACAATTGTGTGTGTTGATCATGGTACAAATTCAACTCATAATAGCATCACCGCAGCATTGCTATCTTTTTGACATACAAATTTACGTATAATAATAACCAAAGCGCATGCACGCACACACGCAAAAAGAGAAGGAACATCATGGGACAAAGCTTTGAAGTAGGAATTTTGATGTGACACAACACGAGACGTAAGTCTTCAGCTTGCCTCAACGCTTCAAAGAATAAATATGACGCAAGATTAACTGATAGGGCCAATACCAATTGTTAATCCAAACAAGCGCCCCTGTATCTTCATGCCAGTTGGTTAATATCTTCATGCCAGTTGACCTCCACAGCACATAAAATGGAAGAACTAAAGCAAAAAAGCCATTTCTGCATCTGCCACCGGAATGTAATTCCAGACACCTGCAGAACAATCAATTTCACCGGTCATACCAATTTGTACAAGTCATTCATGCAAAATCTATTAAAGTTATATTGCCCAATTTTTGTACGGACTCAAACAATAAACTCTGGCTTCACTAGTATTGTGGACTTCTATCAGAACCTCCAAATTTGGATCCACTCAGCATTAACACAATGCCAGCAATACGAGCATAGAGAAGTGGTATATGATTTATAGAACAGTGGCACACCTAGAAATTATATTGCTACCATCAAGTGTTTGCCTATAATTGTTCTTCACAGAGGCTAAAAGTTAGTGGTTTAAAGAACTCCATCAGAGGGCAATTCTGAACAACCTAGCTTACCAAATCATTTAAAATAGTTTGTTATGATGGGCAATTCTGAACAACCTAGCTAACAAATCAAATTTAGTTAAATCCATTCAGTAGAAGCCTCAAGAAGGGACTGTGCATCATCTTATTAGTAGACACACTTCCTTCAATGTACAAGATATGCCATCCTTTCTAAGTCTGTACAGCATCAAAACAATAGTACTTTGGTCAACACTTCTAATGATAAATGTTAGTAAAAGACGCAATTCATCATTAAAGTAGCATTATGATGAATCTGGCCATTTTGATCATGTATTTAATATAAAATATTGAACATCTAACATGACCAAATGTGGAAAAAATATACTGCCCACAAAACATAGCTAAAAATAGTTGGATAACTAGCAGTTAGACAAACAGTGAGAGACATGTTGAGAAAATATTTAAGCAAATCGGTTAGCATAGAACAATCGTCCATAAAACTGTAATAACTGCAAGCAAAATGATGAATAATAGTATTTACTGAAAGCGTGCTCTTCAGGTATTGTGATAGTCATTATTTCACTAGGTACCATAATGATCCCAAATATGATATTACCAATGTGAAACGGGCAAATGTCGTAGCTATAAACCCATATAAATAAAGAACGTATAAAGCAAATGAGAGGGAACAACATAGAAATCAAACTAGGACTTGATATAGCCATAACCATGAAAAATAATCAAATGCAATGTAGCAAATGGTAGAAGAGAAACAAAAGAGGTTCCGTGAAGCACATGAAATATGATGTATTTAGTTATGCTACCACTGAACATGGCAACATTCTCATCGAGGAGCAGACACAAATATATGCATAAAAGGGGAAAGGGTCCTAAATCACCAGTCAGCGGAGGAGCTAGAGAGAGAACCTGCACTAACCGAACTGGGAGAGTACTAAGGAGAAGGTAACTGAGAGCAAGGCGGACTGATGAATAGGGAAGGAAAGTGAAAGAGCATCCAATAGAGAGGGGGCAGAACATCATCAAATAAAAGAGAAGGCGGGTCGGTGAAGGCATGAGGAAGAGAATGGAGAGCTGCTAATGAAGGGACGAGATAGCATGGTGTCCAGTAAAGATCAAATACGTAGCCTGCCAGGAGATCGAGTGTGACAGGTGACCAGGTGTGTTGTGGCGCTACTAGAAGGAGGGCGCGAGAGGGCCGGCCTGGGGCCTTTTTGCCCACTGCCAGGCAAGAGGGAAGGGATTTCCTTCTTAATTATTACTTGATTAGATTGATACATCTCCTTTCTTTATATAGAGAGGTTTACTTGACTCCCAAGCAAGGCTTACTTGACCCCTAAGCAAGCGACCCTTATCTCTAATTAACCCTAAGACTTACGGGCTATACCGCTAGCCCAGGCCCATTACATACTCTAACACTACACCCCACCTGGACATGCAGCTTGTCCTCGAGCTGCAGCCTAACCAACTTATAACCATGACTCGACGCAACACAAACCTAACACCTAAAAACAAGCCTTCTACATCTCGGCTTGTTTTATTACTCTCAACCTGAAATGGACAGGGATGCTTTATTTTGGACCCCTGAACATAAAGTGGACACCATCCGCAGGTCGGACATGCACGTGTACAGCCACCTGGATCCCATGGACACCATCTGAATAAAAGGAGTGCATGTGTATGGCCACCTGGAAGTGGTTGCAAGAGCGACCAGCAGAGGCGCCCTCGCGGCGACCGGCGGCGGAATGCAGTGGCGAGGTCGTTGTCCGTGGGGAAAACAACATGCCCGCCGCCCGTGGGGAAAACCACATGCCCAAGATCCCCGACGTAGCGGACGAGATCGAGGTCCTTTGCGCAGGGAAGCGCAACTGGGAGGAGCGGTAGCTGTAGACCACGCATCTCCCGCAGACGCCGATGCGCTAGGAGGCCGCACGCCGCAGCCTGCAGCCTCACCGCCGTTGACACGTGGCGGGTAGTGAGCCAAGCCAGAAGCGGTGACGGCACGGCGATGGCGGGAACTTGATCTGCTGGATGGGGACACCCTGGGGAAGCGGTGATGGCGATGGCCGGAACTTGATCTGGTGGATCGGGACCCCCACCGGCGTGGTCGATGCGGGGCCGGAGCTGACCAACGGTGGCTGCTGCAGCTGCGGCCACTAGTAGAAAACATGGCTTTGGTTGGGGCCTGGCCAGCCCATTAGTCCCGGTTCTTACACGAACCGGGACCCATGGGGGCATATGTCCCGGTTCGTGCACCCAGGGGGCCGGTCGTGCCTCGGGAGGCATTTGTCCCGGTTCGTGTGGACCCATTTGTCCTGAGTCTTGGCACGAACCGGGACCAATGGTCCTCGCTCCTGGCCCACAGCCATTGGTCCCTGTTCGTGCCTAGACCCGGGATAGAAGGGTGGCCTTTAGTACCGGTTCCAGCCACGAACCGGGACCAATGAGGTGGCTACATATACCCCCTCGCCGGCCAGCAGAACACTCCACACTACTCTGTTTTTTGTGGCCGGCGAGGGGAGAGCTTTGTGGTGCTCTAGCTCACCTCCTACGCACATGAGTTGTTCGATGAAATGCCCGAGCCACACTAGTTAAGCTCTCTCCTCTTGAAACTCGACCTCCGAGCTCCATTTTCCCCGAGATTTGTCTAGGTTTAGTGGTTCGTCATGTTCCGTCCCCGTCTTCACCACCGTTGATCGCCCGCGCCGATCTCGTCGCCGGCACCACCGGGGTGAGCCTCTTGTTCTTATCTTCTTTCTGAAAGAAAAAATTCTAACTTTACATAGATACTTGTCTAATTTGCTTACTTTTATTATTGCTTGTTATTATATAGTGCGATGCTTTTGGTATCTGCCCCTGTCAGTCCTCGTCCTGTCTACGATTCAGATGTGGTATATATTATCTATTTATAACTATTTAGTTCATTTATTGTTTATGACAATTATGCCGACCAATGTAACATAGATTTTATTTATCTAGGAGGTAGTTGAACCCGAAATTCCAACCGACCCTATTGTCGAGAGGTTAAATTTAGTTGAAGAAGAAAATAATTACTTGAAGGAAAAAAAGAAGTTGAGGAGGAGAAGATGATATTGGAGTTGCATGTTGTGGATGTCGTCGATAATCACAAGATCAAGATGGATGCAATGCAGTGGAAGATTAGAAAGATTAAAAAATATGCCATTCATACCGAGGCTTGGCATCATTATGTCGTTGGATCAATTGTTACCTTGGTTGTGATTATGATCGCATTTCTTGTTGCATTGAAAGGTTTTACATAGTTTCAATGTATGATTTAACTAGTTGCTCTGGAGAGGTATATGTTGTTCAATGAGAACTATGTATGTACTTTGTTTTTAATGTGATGATGAACTTCTATTAATTTGGTCACTTATCTATCCATGTGAAATAACAAATGAAGTCAGAAAGGATTGAAAATTGATGATGTGGCTTTGAATGGTGCATTTTGAACACACAAAAAGTCTGGAGTTCAAATAAGTTCAAAAATATGAAATCCGTTTGTAACATATGAGTTTTCGTCCGAAACGCTGATATCTCGAAAGAGATTATCCATTTTGTACACGAAGTGCATGAAGTTTTTCCCGTAACCCTCTCAACTTTTTAGCACATGCTATGTGGGTGAAATGATGATACCATGCCAACTTTCAACCTTTTTAGAGTTCATTTGTAGTGCTTTTTAATTTCAGGGTCATTTAGCTCAAAGAAATCAATAAATGCATGAAAAATAACAAATGAAGTAAGAAAGGGTTGAAAATTGATGATGTGGCTTTGAATGGTTCATTTGAACACACAAAAAGTCTGGAGTTCAAATAAGTTAAAAAAATGAAATCCCTTTGTAACAGATGAGTTTCCGTATGAAACCTTGGTAATTCGAAAGAGATTGTCCGTTTTGTATACGAAGTGCATCCAGTTTTTCCCGTAACCCTCTCAACTTTTTTGTACATGCTAAGTGGGTGAAATGATGATACCATGCCAACTTTCAACCTTTTCAGAGTTCATTTGTAGTGCTTTTGAATTTCAGGGTCATTTAGCTTTAAAAAATTAGTAAATGCATGAAAAAAACAAATGAAGTCAGAAATGGTTGAAAATTGATGATGTGGTTTTGAATGGTGCATTTTGAACACACAAGAAGTCTGGAGTTCAAATAAGTTAAAAAAATGAATTCCCTTTGTAACAGATGAGTTTTCGTATGAAACTCTGATACTTCAAAAGAGATTGTCCGTTTTGTATACGAAGTGCATCTAGTTTTTGCCGTACTCCTCTCAACTTTTTTGCACATGCTATGTGGGTGAAATGATGATACCATGCCAACTTTCAACATTTTCAGAGTTCATTATCATAAAATAATTACCAAAATATTAAAAGCAAAAAGAGTTTTAGAAAAGAACTTTTTTGTTAGAAACTTTAATAGCAAAAAGAATTATCATAAAATAAAATAAATAAGTAGAAACAAAATAAAATAAATAAGTAGAAACAAAAAAACTTTAATAAATAAGTAGAAACAAAATAAAATAACATAAAATTTAATAAAATAAGTCAGTAGAAACAAAATGAAATAAAATATATAAGTAGAAACAAAATAAAATAAACTTTAATAAAATAAAATAAACTAAACTTTAATAAAGTAAATAAAATTTATGGAATTAAAATTATTAAAATATTTTCTGTTCAAAACATTATAAGCAAAAAGAATTTTCATCAAATAAGTAAAATAGCAACGGTAAGTATTTTGTTGTAAGTAGAAACAAAATAAAATAAATGAAGCAAAAAAGAAAACAAAAAAATGGGGAAAAATGCCACTACTGGGCCACCATGGCCTGAATACGACTAGAAGCCCATCCATGGGCCAGGATTCAGGCCTGCAGAAGGCCAAGCAGGCCCACAGGCATAGCGGTGTGAGATTAGGCCCATAGGCCTGCAGTTCTGAGGAGTTCAATGGAGATGGTGAGGCAGCGCTTATAAACAGGTGCGGCCGCTCCTCAGCTAGCGAGGTGGGACTAAACATCCCACCGCACCGCGGCTTTGGCAGGCGTAGGACATTGGTCCCGGTTGGTGTCACGAACTGGGGCCAATGCATACCTTTGGTCCCGGTTCGTGGCACCAACCGGGACCAATGCCCCCTTTAGTCCCGGTTGGTGCCACCAACCGGGACCAAAGGCCTCTACTTCCCACCCTTTGGGCTGTTGAAACGAGACCTTTGGTTCCGGTTGGTGGCACCAACCGGGACTAAAGGGGGGCATTGGTCTCGGTTACTGCCCCGAATCGGGACTAAAGCCTTTGTTATATAAGCCAGCACTTGTGAAAATGTCGTTTCAGTTATTTGATCCCTCCGACGACGCCGCTAGGTGGCCCGAGCTCGCCCCGTCGACGCCGTCGCCGACCTCTGCCCCGTGGACGCCGCCGCCCCTGCCCCGACCATGCCGCCGTCGGCCTGCCCCGACCACGCCGTCGTTGCCCCGCCCCGACCATGCCGGTGTTGCCCCTGCCCCGACCACGCCGCGCGCCCTCGCCGTGCCTCTGCCTCGCCTTGCCCGGCCGGATCGACCACCCCGCCGTCACCCCTGCCCCGACCACGCCGCCGCCGCCCTCTACACTGACTCCGTGCCTCTGCCCCTGCCCTGACCATGCCGCACCTGTCCTTGGTCAGGCCGGCGCCACCCCCTTCCCCTGTCCTCTCCTCCCTGTTTTTTTCCACATATATACGATGTTTTTTCTAGATTATATGTATATGTGTATATCTGATTATATGTCTTTTTTTTCACTTTTTTGTTTATATATATGATGATTTGTTTTTTGCATATACATATATATATATATATATATATATATATATATATATATATATATATATATATATATATATATATAGTTTTACTATTCATCACCCAGGGTGCAGAATAAATTATTCTTCACCCCACGTAATCTTACGATCATTTCATAATTAAATTACATTTGGAATTCAAATAGTTACAATCTTATTGATTCACTACGTAAAATTTGGCATAAAAAAATTAAAAATATAGGGCATAAGACAAGAAAATTTGCAGTTTTGTGTGTATTTTACACTATATTTGTACGTTTGTAATTTTACATAACATAAAATATTTTTTACGATGATTATATATTTTCTTACAGTCACTTTTTACGTCAGAAATAAGACAAAACATACGAAACGTAAAATTATGATGCAATGATGGTAAAATAGAGGGGGGGTGAAGAATAACTATTCCTCACCCAGGGTGACGAATAGTCAATCCCTATATATATATATATATATATATATATATATATATATATATATATATATATATATATATATATATATATATATATATATGTATGTTCTGTGTGTATATATGTTCATGTATGCAAAAGATAGATTTTTAGAAAAGTTTTATCTATGTATGTTCTCTGATTTAGTGCATTTTAGGTTAGTTTCATTTTTAGAAAAGTTATATATATTTAGGAAGAAGGAAGAGAAGGAAGGAAGAAGAAGAAAAAGTTTTATAAATGCAAAAGTTACATTTTTAGAAAAAGTTTTATATATCTAGCTAGGAAGAAGGAAGAAGGAAGAAAAAGAAAAACATTTATATATGCAAAACTTACATTTTTAGAAAAGTTTTATCTGGGAAGAAGGAAGAAGAAGAAAAGAAGAGGAGAGGAAAAGGGAAAATTAGAAGAGGAAGAAAGAGAAGAAGAAGGAGAAGAAGAGGAGAGGAAGAAGAGGAGAAAAAAATAAGAAGAGGAAAAAACAAGAAAAAAAGAGGAGAACAAGAAAGGAATAGAGGAGAAGAAGAAAAAAATAGAATCCGTGGCTAGAGGGTCGAGGGCCGCCGAGGGTTCGAGGGTCGAGGATCGAGGAGGGGTTAAGAGGTTGCGTAGCTAGTGTCAGAGTATTGAAGAAATCCGTGGCTAGAGGGTCGAGGAACACCGAGGGGTCGAGGGCTGTCGAGGGTTCGAGGGTCGAGGGTCGAGGATCGCCGAGGGGTCGAGGGTCGAGGATCGAGGAGGGGTCGAGAGGTTAACTAGCTAGTGTCATAGTATTGAAGAAATCCGTGGCTAGAGGGTCGAGGGTCGCCGAGGGTTCGAGGGTCGAGGATCGCCGAGGGGTCGAGGATCGCCGAGGTGTTGAGGGTCGAGGATCGAGGAGGGTCGAGAGGTTGCCTAGATAGTGTCAAAGTATTGAAGAAATCCATGGCTAGAGGGTCAAGGAACGCCGAGGGGTCGAGGGCCACCGAGGGTTCGAGGGTCTGGCAATGTGCACAAGTTGGTCCAAACCCTAGAAGCGCTGCCGAGGCCACCCAAATTTACCAAGTTAAAAGAGCGTTGTCTTCGAGGCCACCCCAAACCCTTGAAGTGTTGCCGAGGCCACCCCAAACCCTAGAGAAGCGCCGAGGCCACTAATTAATATGATTCCTTGTTGTGATTAATTAGCTAGCTAGCTAGGTCTACGTTTCCCACTAATATATCCATCTGTCATGTTTGTATAATAATTGCCATGTTGTAATATTTGTAGAAACTATGGAGCACGACCGAGACGTGGAAGCAGAACAGGTGTTGGGGGACATAATCGCAGCCAGAGGTGATGTCATGTCGTATCTCAACGAAACCGATGGTCTGGAAGTAGAGGGTGAAGCAGGCTACGGTTATCGAACAACGGAGGAGGAAGGAGAGGGTGAAGCAGGATACGGTTATCGAACAACGGAGGAGGAATGACATGAATATGATGGCTCCGGTGAGGGAGTGCCGGTGCAAGAAGGAGACCGTGATGACGGCTCAGGTGACCAAACATAGTCCGGGCAGGTATATATATTAATTAAGCCTGTCCTGACTAGCTAATTGATGCATTCATTGTTTTGGTATGTACACATATTAACTCTCGTCTTTGTTCTTTTTTCTAGCTCTCCGGATCGAGCACAACTTCGATAAGGAGATGAGGCCCGAAGAAAAAGTTGCGCTCGGATGAAAGGTTCACGATCACAGCAATCGCGCATGATGGCCAACCGATTGAACCCTTCCGGACCAAGGAAGCATTTTGTGCTCAGTGCGGGGTTCTTGTTAGGGACATGATCCCGATAAGCATCCACCAATGGAATAAGCCTATGAAGGAAGACCCTGAGGTGTCTTATGTCAACGATAGGCAGAAAGATGATCTTTGGGCCGCGCTGAAGGTAAATTTCACCCTACCGCCATAGGAGGATCCAGAGAAGCTAGTTAAAGAGCCATTGATCAAGTCTCATGCTCTTAAAAAGATGGCAGATCTATTCAGGAGGTGGAAGAATGAGCTGAAAACAACGTTTGTCGACCAAAAAAAGACACCAGAATTCACCGGCCGGTTTGAGTAGATCAGAGAATACTGGGAAGCATTTATGGCCCACAAGACATCGGAGAAGAGTAAGAAGATGTCAGCGGCAAACAAGATAAATGCTGCGAAGAAGGAGAATCACCATCACACGGGGTTAGGTGGCTACCTCAAAGCCCGGCCATTGTGGGCCAAGGCTGAGAATGACCTGCTTGATAAAGGGGTGGAACCAGAGACATTGAACTGGCCAGACCGTTGCCGGACTTGGTTCTTAGGGGTTGGCGGAACCTTGGACCCTGTAACAAGGAAGTGCGTTTGGACGAACGAGCAACTGCGAATACCCGTCACGAAGCTTCAGGACTATATCGCCGCAGCGCAGCAAGGGACGTTCGTCCCAGACAGAGAGAACGATGAGCTCAGAATTGCCCTCGGGAATCCTGAGCACCCTGGACGGACACGAGGAACGCCAGGCTCCGTTCGGTAGAGGGCTGGGTTTCCGGACGCATGCAGTTACAAATGCCAGGAGAGGAGGAGGAAAGTGGAGCATAACGAAATGCAGAAGCTGCACGCAAGGGACCTGCCGAAGCTACCCCCGAAGCTACCCCGCCATCTCAGCGGAGAAGCAGCGTGGCTTCCACCGAGCTGCTTCAGCTGGAGCCTGTCTTCACGGCTCCTGCTAGATACCCCGTGGATGCTATCACGGAGTCTCAACATTGCCACCTTATGACGCAATGGCAGAACTTCAAAGTCAAGGCGGCTGTCGGCTCTATTCGACCTCCTGAACCCGGCGCAACTTTTCACTGCCGTCCAATTCCAGAAGGATATGCTAGGGTGACGGTGGACCAAATAACAGAGGGATTGGTGGACCTCGAGCTTGACCACCCTACCGGTGAAGGGGAGACTCGGCTGGGTTCTGCTCTGAAGACTCCATTCCTATGGCGGAAGGAGCTCATCAACCTTTCGAACTGGACGCCTCCGCCTCCTCCTCCTCCTCTGGCGAGTCAGGACACTCCGCCTCCTCCTCCGGCGAGTGATCAGGGCACTCCGCCTCCTTCTCCGGTGCGTGGCGGCACTCCGCCTCCTCCTCCACCTGTGCCGGCGCGCACGAGGAGCCAGCCTCCTCCTTCTCCGCCTCGTCAGCAAGGGCGGAGGAGACCCGCCGCCGCTCCGCCTGCTCCGGCGCATCGTAGTCCTTCTCCTCCGCCTCGTAAGTAAGGAAAGAAGACAGCCGCAGCCGCTCCGTCTGCTCCGGCATCTAGCAGTACAACCAGAGGCGGGAGGCAATACAGATTTCGTCGAAAAACAACTATGAGCGCATTACTAAAAAGGCATATATCGAAGCGGAGCGGTCGGGAAGTACTATCAGTGATCGAAGGTTAGCAGAACGACGAGCTGGGAAAAAATTGCCCAGCTCGGCGAACAAGGGAACCAATCGTGCCCCCCGCTCAAGGTGCCTAGCGATATCGTCGCTAATCATCTGGAGATTTTTCCCAATACCAATCTTGGAGATTACCTGCCCGACGATGTACATTATGATACAATGAAGGTGGACGAACACAAATACCATTACGAGAAGCCTCTCGTCAAAGATGAAAGATCTCTAACAACAATGATGCGAAGATTCCATGATTGGTACATGAAAACCTGCAGAGAGTCTGGGGGGAAGGAAACTTTGACGCTGAGAGTTAAAGAGGAGCACGACCTCGTTGGAATTGAACTGTTGACTCTTCCATTTGAGGAGTTCTTCTAGTTTTATAATCAAAAGGCCCTCAATAAATTAACGGTCACTTGCTATTTCCTATAAGTACTACTTCTGTCATTAAGTCTCCATATATATCTCAGCTCTTTCATTGCATGTATATATGATTATCCTCGCTATATTATGCAGACTGAAGATCGTCGAATGCAGAAAAGCAGATATCTATGATATTGGGTTCATTAACACAAATCTCATAGATGAATATACGGTTAAATTTCATGCCAAAGACACCGAGGCCAACTTGCTCATATCGTTGCTAATAAATCAAAACAAAGATACAATACTATTTCCTTACAACTTCAAATGAGTTCTACTGTCTTGTGCATATTTTGTTTCCCTTATTACAAGAGGTTATAGTAATGTAATTGATGAGTTATGCATGCGTGAGCGGGTTCCACTATATTCTCCTATAGATTAAGCTTGAGCAGGGACTTGTAACCGTCTTAGACTCGAGATGAAAAGATCCCGAGGAATATGCGGACATGACTAAAATGCTCACGAAGTAAGTTCAATCGATCATTATCGCACCATATCGACAACTTTTTGTTCATTTCCTGATATCAAGTAATTGATTTCTTTGTCTCGCAGGGTTTGGAAAATATTCACCGCACAAGCTCCAGGACTGCCGGGGGAGCTGCGATTTACATACCCAAAGTAAGTACTAGTAGCTAGCTAGTTCCGCGCATATCCCATTGATTCTAGCTACTTTCACCAATGCCATTTATAATGCTTCATTATCAGTTTGATTGACCTCTATTTCTCGTAAAGTGCTTGTGGCAGGAACCCGGGAATGATTACTGTGGATACTACATGTGCGAGTTCATCTACAACGCGATTTGCAAAAATAAGCAGGGCTACTCTAAAATACAATATAATGTGTGTAAGCAATAATATTCACAATTTCATTTTATTACACCATCATTTCTGTTGATTTTCACTCATATATATGTATTAACCCCCTTCTTCAAATGAGATGTGGCAGATGCGGAATAAACTCCTACCGCATGATCGCATGAAAGCAATTCAAGAGGAATTGGAGGGATTCTTTCTTGACCACGTCATCAATAAAGCCGGAGAATACCATGTGGAAGATGAGGTCATATAAAATTAGGGGATTATATTGTAAAAGATCTTATATTGTATATATGTAGCTAGTAGCGTCGGATAGATGTACGAAAACTTGTTTTTCGACCAATCTCTTGGAGAAAGAGAGGTCGATCACTTCTCTTTATATATATTCATGACGATCTTGTGTACTTAATGGTTTCCTTCATTTGCTTACTAGCTAGCCTGTCGAGTCCTCTCTATACGTATAGTACATAGCGTCGACCAAGCACGGAGATAAGAGAGGACACTTCTCTTTATAATTATCTATCTACCACAATATATGAAACCCATAAATTAACCCTACAAAACCCCCAAAACCCCCAACCCCCCCCCCCTTAAAAAAAACAAAAACCCCAGCCCCTAATATGCTGACGGGTGGGCGCTTATTGGTCCCGGTTGATGCTACCAATCGGGAAAAAAGGCCCCCCTGCATGGGCTTGCCGCAACGGCCACGTGGAGGCCCATCTGTCCCGGTTGGTGTAAGAACCGGGACTAAAAGTATAGGGCTTTAGTACAGACACTTTAGTCCCAGTTCCCCAAACGAGACAAATGGGTCTTACGAACCGGGACAAATGGCCTTTTTTCTACTACTGAGCGGCTGCTGCGGTGGAGCACCGGGCGCGGCGGAGGCCGCCAGGAGCGGAGGATGCCACTGCAGCCAGGGCGGGGCGGTGGTGGCGGTGGATGGCAGCTGCAGCGGCTGCTGCAGTGGCCCGAGAGAGCGGCGGAGGCCGCCTGGTGTGGCGGCTGCCACGGCGGCGTAGCCGGGTGCGACCCGACGAACGTGGCGGAGGCCACCTGGTGCGGCGGCTGCCACGGCAGCCACAGCGGCGCGGTGGCGATGATGGGCGGTGCAGCTGGATGCGGCCCATAGGACCCAGCCAAGAACAGGCAGATCTCCTGGACCGCTTGGGTTAGGTCCCGCAGGGCCCCGGACACCTCCTCCGGGGTGAGGACGACGGAGGTGGGCGCGACGGAGGAAGACATGATCGAACCGAAGCTAGGTGATACCAAATTGTTATGGCGCTACTAGAAGGAGGGCGCGAGAGGGCCAGCCAGGGGCCTTTTTGCCCATGGCCAGGCAAGAGGGAAGGGATTTCCTTCTTAATTCTTGCTTGATTAGATTGATACATCTCCTCTCTTTATATAGAGAGGTTTACTTGACTCCCAAGCAAGGCTTGCTTGACCCCTAAACAAGCGACCCTTATTTCTAATTAACCCTAAGACTAACTGGCTATACTGCCAGCCTAGGCTCATTAGGCCCATTACGTACTCTAGCAAGGTGGGTAACAGCTAAGCAGTGTCATGGAGAAAATCTGGGTCCTCTCTTGTACTTGAGAAATGGCAGTAAAAAGGAAAGCAATACATTTTGTTTAAGAAGAGTTCAAGTGCCTGAACCTGCTTGCTTGCAGAAGATAAGCTTACCTGCTCTACCCATCACAATATCTAACCGGACAAGAATCTTATGTGTTGTGCAAAAGATCATCTCCATCATGTCCACAACCAATGCATGTTTCTGCAAGCATACAAAGTCAAACAACCAACGAAGAAGAAGAAGAAGAAGAGGAAGAAGAAGAAGAAGAGGAAGAAGACGAAGAAGAGGAAGAAGAGGAAGAAGAGGAAAGAAGAAGAAGAAGAGGAAGAAGAAGAAGAAGAGGAAGAAGAAGAAGAAGAGGAAGAAGAAGAAGAAGAAGAAGAAGAAGAAGAAGAAGAAGAAGAAGAAGAAGAAGAAGAAGAAGAAGAAAGAAGAAGAGAAGAAGAAGAAGAAGAAGAAGAAGAAGAAGAAGAAGAAGAAGAGAGAAGAAGAAGAAGAAGAAGAAGAAGAAGAAGAAGAAGAAGAAGAAGAAGAAGAAGAAGAAGAAGAAGAAGAAGAAGAAGAAGAAGAAGAAGAAGAAGAAGAAGAAGAAGAAGAAGAAGAAGACAGAAGAAGAAGAAGAAGAAGAAGAAGAAGAAGAAGAAGAAGAAGAAGAAGAAGAAGAAGAAGAAGAAGAAGAAGAAGAAGAAGAAGACGAAGAAGAAGAAGAAGAAGAAGAAGAAGAAGAAGAAGAAGAAGAGAAGAAGAAGAAGAAGAAGAAGAAGAAGAAGAAGAAGAAGAAGAAGAAGAAGAAGAAGAGAAGAAGAAGAAGAAGAAGAAGAAGAAGAAGAAGAAGAAGAAGAAGAAAGAAGAAGAAGAAGAAGAAGAAGAAGAAGAAGAAGAAGAAGAAGAAGAAGAAGAAGAAGAAGAAGAAGAAGAAGAAGAAGAAGAAGAAGAAGAAGAAGAAGAAGAAGAAGAAGAAGAAGAAGAAGAAGAAGAAGAAGAAGAAGAAGAAGAAGAAGAAGAAGAAGAAGAAGAAGAAGAAGAAGAAGAAGAAGAAGAAGAAGAAGAAGAAGAAGAAGAAGAAGAAGAAGAAGAAGAAGAAGAAGAAGAAGAAGAAGAAGAAGAAGAAGAAAGAAGAAGAAGAAGAAGAAGAAAGAAGAAGAAGAAGAAGAAGAAGAAGAAGAAGAAGAAGAAGAAGAAGGTGCCATCCCGGCTGAGGAGCCCATCCCGGTGGAAGAAGTGCCAGATGTGCAGTGCTTCAAGTGCGGCCGCCTCGGCCATTACCAATCCAAGTGCAAGTTCCAACCTTTGTGCGTGCTTTGCAAGGAGGAGGGCCACGCGTCTGCTCACTGTCCGACGCGGGGGCGTCAACTTCATCTGCAGATCATGGGCAGCGCCATCTCCGGTGAGGGATTTTTCTGCCTGGACATTGACGAGGACGCCGAGGCCGATCGAGCTGCAAGTGGATGCAAGGATCAAGAACGCGGCCATTCTTTCTGCAGAGCCGGGGCGGCTTGACTTGCACATCCTCAAACAAGAACTTCAACACATGGTGACTGGATCTTGGACTGGCAAGTGACCCATGTAGGTGACAATGATTTCTTTGTGGTTTTCCCGTCGGCAGATCTTCTTCACATGGCGAAGACAAGTGGGAAACTGTTTCTGTCCATCAATGACAACACGGCCTCGGTCCGGGATATGCCGCACGAGGAGGTTCAGTCGATGGCCATGACCGAGACTTGGGTGCGGCTCCATGGCATCCCGAAGAAACATAGGCGTGAGGACCGCATCAAGGAAGGGTTCCGGATGCTCGGGAGCCCGATCGTGGTGGACGAGCTGTCCCTCATCCGGTTGGGGCCGGTGAGGATGAAGCTAGCGTGTAAAGTTCCAGAGAAGCTTTATGGTTTTGTGGAAGTTTGGTTCAATCATGAAGGTTATCAGATTAAGGTGGAACGCGAAGTGTTACCCAAGTGTGGAGGAGAGCGTGTGGCAAACGTCACTGGTCCTTCCAACCCTCCGTCCGACGACCCTGCTGCCAAGGGTGCTGCCCATCCTTCGGGTAGTGCTCGGCCCAATGGACCAGCACCTCAGGGAGAGGTCAGGGATCCTTCCAAGGCGGCTGACGGCGACACCAAGATGCAGGACAAGGGCGAGAAATTTGAAGATAGTCAACAAGACACCTCAATTGACACCGAAATCGACACAGAGGCTTGGGACAAGCTGGGTGCTCTCTCCAATGATGCGGGTGCCATGGGGGTGGCGACCCAGAACACGGCGATGAGCCTTCCACCGCTGGCGCGCTCCCTGGCACTGACGTTTGATGAGTATGGTTCCAACATCTCGGCCCCGCTTCTGATGCAGCCTTCTCATGAGATGGTTGGGGCCACTACCGATGCGAGCCTGACGCCACCTCTTGCGGTCACAACGGGGACGGATGCTGGGTGTATTGTGGACTGCGACATGAACCCTGCCCCCAAGCAAGGTTCCAACAGCGCGGGTCGTCAGGCGAAGAAGACCGCTGGCAGAAAGCCGGCCAACAAGTAGGTGTCATCGGAGGCGTGTGTGGCGGCGACGCTTGGTGGCGAGTTGGGGGCGGCGCTGGGTACGGCAGAAGTGGGCAGCATGGTCAGGCGCTCCAAGGCAACTCTGGTGGTGCAGCAGGCTCCCAGCGTCCGCGCCAAGGCCAAGATTGGGGAGCTGACTTTGCTGGAGAGCGCCAAGCTCCGGCTCGCTGAAAAAAACTTAGAAGCGTCAGGTAATGCCTTGCCTCCTTATCGCATTTTGAACACATTTTTGGACAATCATCTGGCTAGCATCTTAGACGATAGTGGTGTGGCGATTAGTGCTCCATATGGCGAGATCATTTCGCTGGTTCGTGCGAGGGAGGATGCGCAGGCCATGCTGGCGGCTGTGGCCGCCCATTGTGCCGAATCGAACCAAATGGCCATCGCTCCAGTAGGGACTGGCAGCGAGGGGGGCCCGCTGAGGAGACAGAGGCGAGGGATGTCTCTGATCTACCTTCTTCCAGCCAGCTTACGGTACGGAAGCGTGTGGCGAAAGCGGTGACATCCAGGGGGTGCGCCTTAGAAATCGAATCATTTAGATGAGATACCTCTTTTGGAACATTCGTGGTTGTGGACACGGTGGGCGGCGTACTCAACTTAAGGGGTATATAGCCAAGGAAAGGATAGACGTGGTAGGGCTTCAGGAAACGATCAAATCCGACTTCTCGTATTGCGATCTACTTGCTTTTGACCCTTTGCAACGATTCTCCTGGCACTGGGTGCCCTCGGTGGGCCACTCGGGTGGCATTTTATTGGGTTGTAACAATGATATCTGTGATGTATTGCAATGGGATGATGGTGTATTTTTTTTCTTGCGGCTACCATTCGACACCATGTCTCTGGTCTCACGTGGGTAGTTGCGTGCGTTTACGGGCCTGCAGATCACTCGCGTTCTGTGGATTTCTTGCTTGAGTTAAGCAATTTGGTAGGGGCCAAACGTGCTATCAACTTGCCACTAGTGGTGGGTGGTGATCTCAACTTAATCCGTTCGGGGACGGACAAAAACAACGCCAAGATTGATTGGACTCGGGTGTCCATGTTCAATGGGGATATTGCCGCAACGGCTTTGCGTGAGGCGGCTCGGACCGGAGCTAGATTTACTTGGACTAACAAGCAAT
Organism: Aegilops umbellulata; assembly: GCA_032464435.1. Classification (NCBI taxonomy): domain Eukaryota; kingdom Viridiplantae; phylum Streptophyta; class Magnoliopsida; order Poales; family Poaceae; genus Aegilops; species Aegilops umbellulata. The sequence goes on along the minus strand of CP136059.1, from coordinate 354,182,164 downwards.
TACAGCCAGTGCGGAGCATGTTAGATAGAGTGTTTTTTACTCCGAAATTGGAGGTTCTTTTCCCCTTATGTACACTTGTGGCCGAGACTAGAATTGGCTCGGACCATGTGCCGTTGATATTTTCCTCTGGGGAGGAATATATTATACATAGTTCTCGTTTCTACTTTGAAACGGCATGGTTCGAGTCCAAGGGGTTTGTTCAGATGGTCGCGGATCGGTGCGTTTCGATCGACGCTCAACTGGGGCAGCAACGCGGACCGGCCGAGTGCTGGACCGCGGCGGCTAGCAAACTCAGGGCGTTTCTGCGTGGGTGGGGGGTTAACCACGACAGTGAATCCAAGAGGGAGCGGGCTAGAATTGTTGAGACAATAGCCGCGCTTGACTTGGAGGCAGATCAACGCCCTTCTCGGAGGGAGAATGGGCCGTTCGGTACGATCTCGAACGCAAAGTCCTTGCCATCCTACGGGCTGAAGAGGAATACAGGCGTCGTAGGGTAGTATCAAGTGGGTCACCAAAGGCGACGCTAACACATGATATTTCCATGCGTACGCCAACGGTAGGAAATGTAAAAGTACTATTCTGCGGTTACAATCTGAGCATGGTCCCCTACTTACCAACGACCTAATTGTGGCCCATATTTATGGGTTTTTGATCGACCTCTTGGGGACGGCCGAGGACAAAATTCTTTGGCTCCGTGATGACATTTGGGACCCAGCCGAAAGGGTCTCACAGGAGGAGAACGAAGGGATCTCTCTCTCTTTCCTTCTAGAGGAGATCGATAGAGTTGTGCTCGATATGAATTCGGACACAACGCCAGGGCTGGATGGATAGCTGGTCGAGTTTTTCAAGAAATTTTGGCCTAACCTTAAGCTCCTTTTCTATGCCATTGTGAATGGCTTTGTGTTAGGCACCGTCGACCTCGCTAGATTAAACTATGGGGCGATCAGCTTGATCCCCAAAGTGAAAGGGGCGGACGACATAAAACTCTTTAGGCCGATCATCCTGATTAATGTCCCTTTCAAGATTTGCGCGAAAGCCTATGCATCCCGCTTGGCGCCGGTAGCTCAACGGGTGATTAGCCCTAGTGAGACCGGGTTTTTGAAGCATCGTAACATTCTAGAAGGGCATTCTTCTCAAGTTAGATTTTGAGAAGGCCTACGACCGCGTGAACTGGGAGTTCGTGCGTGAGGTCCTCATCAAAAAGGGATTTGATGGGGGCTTTGTTCACCGTATCATGCACCTGGTGAGTAGTGGACACACGGCGGTGACCATAAACGGTGAAACAGGCAATTTCTTTCGCAACAAGCGCGGCCTTAGGCAAGGGGACCCGAGCTCGCCTTTGATCTTTAATTTTGTTGCGGATGCTCTAGCGGATATGATTAAAAAGGCCAGGGCTGCGGGTCACATTAAAGGGTTAATCCCTGACCTCATCCCTGGCGGTGTGACTCACCTGCAGTACGCAGACGACATGATGTTGTTATTCGAACCGGGCGACCATAGCATTGCAACGATTAAGTTATTGCTGCTAACTTTTGAGATATTGTTTGGCTAAAGATCAATTTCCTCAAAAGTGAAGTGATCACCATAGGGATGGATGATCGCGAAAGTAGGCGGGTTGCAAACATGCTCAACTGTAAGCTTGGGAAGTTTCCGATCAAATATCTAGGACTACCTATTTCGCACAAGAACCTGACCATAGCCGAATGGGCGCCACTTTATGGCAAAGTGGTGAACCGGATTAGTCCGTGGAGAGGGAGGTTGATGTCTTCAGCAGCTAGGCTAATTTTGACCAACTCTAGCTTGTCCTCCCTTCCTCTCTTTACGATGGGCTTGTTCCTCCTTGCCGATGGAGTGCATGCCAAGCTTGACACACCGCGCGCCCGATTCTTTTGGGAAGGAACTGGGACGAAATGCAAATACCACTTGGTAAAGTGGGCTCCGGTGTGTAGACCAAAGAAGTTTGGCGGTTTGGGGATCACGAACTCGAAACTTATGAATGTTGCTCTGCTTACCAAATGGTGGTGCACTAGTAGAAAAAGGGTCAAACGTGAAGCACATTAGTGCCGGTTTGAATTAGAGCCGGCACTAATGTCTACATTAGTGCCGGTTCCAACGGCTAGCCGGGCCGCTCTCATTAGTGCCGGTTCGTGTTGAACCTTTAGTACAGGTTCGTGCCACGAACCGGTACTAAAGGGGTGGTGGCAGGCTGGCGTCAGGTCGGGGCCCCACGAGCCTCTTTAGTCCCGGTTTGTGGCATAAAACGGTACTAAAGGGTCAACCTTTAGTACCGGTTCGTGCCACGAACCGGCACTAAAGGGGTCTAACCTATAGTCCCGGTTGGAGACACAAACCGGGACTATAGGGCAATTTTCAAACTTGAAAAAATCATAACTAAATCATCCTAATTCAGAAAAATACATATAATAAATCAAAATTTGCAGAACAAAAAGATATTTACATTCACAATGTGAAATCAATACCAGTAGATGCGTCATGACTTAAAATTTCATATCATATAACTTTATCACGGTAGATGTTGATATTTTTTCTTATAAATATGGTCAAACTTTGTCAAGTTTGACTTCAGACAATTCTTATATGCAAAGTAAAAAAGGACCAGAGGGAGTAATAGAATATAAAATTGTTGTTGCCAATTATATTGATGATATAATTTTTCAATCAGTGGACTACACAGGATTTCTCGGCGTCGCATCTGAAGGAAATATGCCCTAGAGGCAATAATAAAGTTGTTATTTATATTTCCTTATATCATGATATATGTTTATCATTCATGCTAGAATTGTATTAACCGGAAACTTAGTACATGTTTGAATACATAGACAAACAGAGTGTCAGTAGTATGCCTCTACTTGACTAGCTCGTTGAATCAAAGATGGTTAAGTTTCCTAGCCATGGACATGAGTTGTCATTTGATTAACGGGATCACATCATTAGAGAATGATGTGATTGGCTTGACCCATTCCGTTAGCTTAGCATTTGATCGTTTAGTATATTGCTATTGCTTTCTTCATGACTTATACATGTTCCTATGACTATGAGATTATGCAACTCCCGAATACCGGAGGAACAGTTTGTGTGCTACCAAACGTCACAACATAACTGGGTGATTATAAAGGTGCTCTACAGGTGTCTCCGATGGTACTTGTTGAGTTGGCATAGATGGAGATTAGGATTTGTCACTCCGATTGTCGGAGAGGTACCTTTGGGCCCTCTCGGTAATGCACATCACTATAAGCCTTGCAAGCAATGTAACTAATGAGTTAGTTGCGGGATGATGCATTATGGAACGAGTAAAGAGACTTGCCGGTAACGTGATTGAACTAGGTATTGAGATACCGACGATCGAATCTCGGGCAAGTGACCTACCGATGAAAAATGGAACAACGTATGTTGTTATGCGGTTTGACCGATAAAGATCTTCGTAGAATATGTAGGAACCAATATGAGCATCCAGGTTCCGCTATTGGTTATTGATCGGAAGTGAGTCTCGGTCATGTCTACATAGTTCTCGAACCCGTAGGGTCTGCACGCTTAACGTTCGGTGACGATCGGTATTATGAGTTTATGTGTTTTGACGTACCGAAGGTAGTTTGGAGTCCCATATGTGATCACGGACGCGACGAGGAGTCTCTAAATGGTCGAGACATAAAGATTGATATATTGGATGACTATATTCGGACACCGGATGAGTTCTGGGGGTCACCGGATAAGTATCGGAGTGCCGGGGGTTATCAGAACCCCCGGGGGAACTAATGGGCCAACATGGGCCTTGTGAGAGATAGAGAGAGGAGGAGCCTCAGGGCTGGCCACCCCCCCTTGGGAGTCCGAATTGGACAAGGAGGGGGGCGACGCCCCCTCTTTCCTCCCTCTCTCCCTCTCCTTCCTTCCCCCTTCCCCCTTCCTAGTTGGACTAGGAAAGTGGGAGTCCTACTCCTACTAGGAGGACTCCCCCTCTCCTTGGCGCACCCCAAGGTCGGCCGGCCTCCCCCCTTGCTCCTTTATATACGGGAGCAGGGGGCACCCTAGGACACAAGTTGATTGTTTTCCAGCCGTGTGCGATGCCCCCCTCCACCATAATCCGCCTCGGTCATATCGTCGTAGTGCTTAGGTGAAGCCCTTCGCCGGTAGCTTCATCATCACCGTCATCACGCCGTCGTGCTGAAGAAGCTCTCCCTCGAAGCTCTACTGGATCGTGAGTTCGTGGGAAGTCAACGAGCTGAACGTGTGCAGATCGCAGAGGTGTCGTACGTTCGGTACTAGGATCGGTCGATCGTGAGGACGAACGACTACATCAATCGCGTTGTCATAACGCTTCCGCTTACGGTCTACAAGGGTACATGGACAACACTCTCCCCTCTCGTTGCTATGCATCACCATAATCTTGCGTTTGCGTAGGATTTTTTTTTAAAATTACCACGTTCCCAAACAGCATCTCCCTCTCTTACTCGATGCCGTCTCACCACTGTAAGCTCCTCCCTGTCCTCTTTGTTTAGTTTTTGGTTTATATATATATATATATATATATATATATATATATATATATATATATATATATATGTTCGCTAGAATGGATGCATTATTGATTGTTGCACTTTTGTTTTATTATTGATTTTAAAAAAAATCTGACAAAATGTATGCATTTTGCAGGGAACACCTCCGGCTGGCCTATGTTTTGCCGGAATGTTGATTAATTTATGTTTCGGCAAATTTTAGGCGCTCGATATGTCCTGTTTTAGCAAAGGTCATGCCGGAATGTTTTGTGAATTTCAGCATGACTTGTGCTATAAAGTAGGAAATATCAAGTGCCCATGATTTGCTGGAACAGGAATTAAATGACATTCCGGTAACCCATAGGTCATTTTTTTATGTCATTACTCGATATATGTAACGGGTTGACTGTCGTTCTCTTGGGGCTCCGTGTGTGAGAGAGAGTCCACCATATACTGTCGAAATATGAGAAAGGAAGAATGCCGACTGTTGTGGTGGGAGTCGCTTCCTTTCCTTCTTCTCGTAATATACATTGGTAACGCACGAGAGGAGGTAGGGAAGCGACCATCACCAACGGTCGAAATATTTGTGAGGAAGAGTCCATCATATACTGTCGAAATATGAGGGAGAGGAAGAATCGTGAGTGTTGTCATGACGTCGCTTCTTCTTCATTCGAAGGTGCTAGACATTTTGGTGTACGGCACTTTCAAAAGAAAGTAGGAGCCACCATCACCGACGGGCAGGAAGAATCCCGATTGTTGTCACGGGGGTCACTTCTCCTTCGTTCCCGTGTGCCTAGACATTTTGGTGGAATGCACTTTCGAATGAAAGTAGGAGCTACCATCACCGATGGTCGCAAATGTCAGAGAGGAAGAATCCGGACTGTTGTCGTGGGGTCGCTTCTCCTTCGTTCCCGTGTGCCTAGGCATTTTGGTGTAATGCACTCGGGGACGAAGGAAGGGGCGACCTTCACCGACGGTCGAATATATCAGAGAGGGAGTGCCCACCATATACACCACGTGAGATAAGAGTTTTCAAGGAAAGACTCGACAGACCGACAATCGACCCATGATGAATAATAATGATTTGTGTGTTGAATTCCTATTATTTGTCATCGATTTGTAATCTTTAACTTATGAACACAGGAAATGTCTGACGAGATTGCAATCCCTGAGTGCGACTACTGCGAAGACGTACGGGGTATGTGTGACAGGATGCCTCATCTGCAAAACGGTAGGTGCTTCACCATTGTGCTGAAGGAGACTTTTGACGTCTTTACGGTACGTAACATCGACAAGTATTTTTCCGTAATTAAGCATGACTTGTGATTTTTGGCTTCAACGTGTAATTTCCATTTTTTACAATTCGAATAGTTCATCCCATGTCATGGAAGATCGTATTTCTTGGAAACACTGGGTTTCGAAGACAGGGAGAGAACAGAGACAAAGAGAGCTCACATTTGGACAAAGTATGGTTTCACTTTTCCGGCTAAGCTATTTAATGCACCAAATAGCTCACATTTTAGTTGCTCAACTTGGAGAGGACTTTGCAAGGCCTATGAATTTAAGGAGGATATGAAAATAACCTTTGATATTTGGCCCGAAGATGAAATTGACGATAATATCAACATTTGAGCCGATGTGGACACACTTCCAATTCTACCTCTCTGTAAGTTTGTCAAATAAATATGTTAAGTAATTTATATTGTTATTTAAAAAATCATTGACGGATTTTTTCCATTCTTAAAAAAATGTGCGGAAGATAGTAGACAAAACCTACTACACTTATGGCTCTGAACTAACTTGCATGGAGAAAGATTCAGCTTGTCTCATTTATTATTGATGTTGAGACTTTCAATAACAATTATGAAACTCCTCCATATTAATGTCAATATGTACGGTAACATTGATGGAAATGGCATGGTAATTTTTTTACTATTATGACACCATGCATCTTTTGCATACATTCGTGTAATTAAAGCTAAACTACATTGCTAACTATGTTATTGTTATGCTCTTCAACAGAAAATCCCAAAGGATTGTGTGCCTCATTTGATGTGTACAACATGTCACGTTGATATTATGAGCATACGACCAAGTCTTCCTGTTCTGTGTTGTGCATACACGATTTCTCAAAAAGATGAAGACCTCACAATCAAAGGATGAAAAAAATTTATGAATAATCGCACGAACCTACTTGGAGGCAACATGGTGCGAAGCCCACGAACTGGAGACATGATAATCTCCATCTATACCTACTAATAAAGCAAGGTGCGTTTCTCCAATTTTTTCATCCGTTCACTGTTGAAAAGATTTTTTTTATCCGAGGTGGTACTAAATTTTTGTGCGTCTATCTGCTAGAAAAGAAGAAAAGGGTTGTTCAGAATTTCGTACTTGGGCCGCCCGCGCTCCGCCCCAACGAAGGCAGTCCACTTATTATTGCCAACGCAGTTGGAAACACCTTATTCGTCGCATGGATCAATAAATAGTTGAAGCTTCAATCAGGGCGCCTAAGACTGGGCCGGCCCGTTTCACCTTTTCCGTTATTCTATTTCTATTTCCCTTTGTCCGTTCTTTTCTCTTTCACTTTTAATTTTTTCCCTTATTTCCTTCTTTATTTTTATTATTTGTGAAGTAAAAGTTTACAAAAATGTTCAGAAATTTTAAAAAATCAATTATTTAAAAATAGTCAGAATTTCAATTTTTTGTTCCTGTTTTGAAAAATGTTTGAAACTTTTTGAAAATTTCCATTTCGGAATTTTCTCAACATGGAAAAAAAATTCTCATTTAAAAACTCCTATTTTCAAAAAATCTTCGAGATTTTGTTTTTACAAAAATTACATTTTTTGTTCCATATTTTAAAATATTCGTGTTTTAGTAAAATATTCACAAATCCAAAATAATGTTTGCGTCTAAACAAACATTTTGTAAAATTATTTTGATTGTTCCCCTTTAAAAAAGTCAAAAATACTTGTGTGTTCTATAAAATTTTCATGTTTTCAAAACATTTTTTTTCCATTTCAAATAATATTAATGATTCTATTTTTATTCATGTTTTTCCCCAAAATATTGGAATTTCAAAAAAAATGTTCGCATTTTTTGAAAATTGTTCATGTTTCCAAGAATATTCACCAATTCATATTTTTTGAATGTTCAAAAGATTCAAAAATATTTCTAGTTTGACTATATAGTATATTCTTAAATATTCTCGCTGGCCATTGGTTAGCGGTGCGCGTTTGTTCTATGTTGGTTGACTATAAATGAAAACAATTGTGGGCACAAGTCAATAAAACAGAATATGTTGTTTGGCTTTAATTAGAGCAAAATCATGGGCACTTGAGCACTAAAATTACCGAAGAGAATAAATCCTCAAAAAGAATAGACATTCATGACTGATTATGCAAATGAGATGGGATTTATGCGCCGCAATTAATATTCCACTCGGTTACGCCTCGTAGTATAGAGTGGTCGAACCAACCTTGTCCCGAAGGTCACCGTGCAGCCACTAAACGAGGAGGCAGGCACAACCCCAAGAGGGAGGTGCAGCTGGAGGAAAAAAAGGCATGAGTTGGGTGCTCGCCACCACGCCGACCAACCCCACCTCTATCAAGATTTCCCGTGTCAAACATGTCCAGCGAGAAGACCATAACTCCTTACTCTGTCGCCTACCATTGTGGAGACCCTTTGTTTGGATGAAACGTCAATTATCTTTCCCGTTGCTTCTCGCAAAAAAATCTCTCATGTTGCAACGCACAGGTATATGTGCTAGTTCTCCATAATGGAGAGTCAGGGGCTATTTTGTTTTATGCTATTTTACCTTAGAGAAGGTAGCAGGTCCTAGGTAGTTAGTACTCATGATCATGCGCTAAGAACAATTAACTAGTGTTGGTTATGCCTATGATGACGAGGAGGAGTTGTTATTATGATTATGATGATGAGTGATCTGCTATAATGATCAGTTGTTAAATGACTATGATGATGATGAGTATGACTTGTTATTATAATAATGATGATGAGTTATTATTATGAGGATGATGCTGAGTTGTTATATCATTAAGTATTAATAGACAAAGATTCTCCAAGGGATTACACCCGGGCACTAAACATATGGTCAATACAGGAAAATTGTTACAGAAGATGGAGTAAAAATAGAAGTGGAGTTCTTGGAATATTAGCACAACGAACGAGAATTTATATAGGATCAATAGGGGGGGGACATAAATATAGGTGAATCCATCATTAGTGATTGTAAAACAAAAGGATGATTGCAAGGTATCTCCAACAATCTTAAACAATTTCTGCCAAGGGAACTAAGGACATGGAACACAGATACACTGTGACAACAAAGAGTGGAAAGCAAAGACTTTGTGGTTGATTGTAGGGGCACCAACCTGGATAAATCAAATCCAACAAATCCAGTGTTCAAATGATCAACTTTAGAATCAAAATATTCATGGGCTCAACCGTTGATAATATATTCACCTCTACCATTACTAATAAAAATAAATACCTTGTTTCGTGAAAATTTAACTATCACCTTGCATACCTCCATGTATTTTACTGGACCGCTAGCAAATAGGTATTGATTAGCATATGTGAATTAACAAAGCTCGAAACTAAGAAAGGCATACAATCCATTTTTTTTAAAGATGGCGGCCCTTCCCATTTCATTGATAATTTGGATCGCTTGTTGTTTCCATAACTTTTCACAATATATATTCAAGAATCAACAATCTTTTTTGTCTCAAACAATAACTCGTCTTGCCATTCAATCAGGAAGTTATGTCAATCTAGGAGGACAAAAGGGAATTCATGCAAAGTCTACTTGTTAGATTTCAAAAAGAAAGAGTGGACATGCATGAGATAAGTCAACCATATTGCCATGGTAGACAAGCCCCAAACAATACATAGGAGCGATACCATGAAATCAGAGTGAGCTATGGCCAATGGACAGCACATCCCATAAGAGTAAATTCGCCTAAATGCATGTACCTGGAAGTACCGGATAACCTTAACTCAGTAGTCATAAAAAAAACAAAGAAAGAAAACAGTAAAGAGCACTTCAAGAATTATGCATATACGATATTCCAATGAGAACATGGTTCACATGCATGCGGTCAAAATGATTCAGTAATATGGAGATCCTTAGGAAACTTAATTTAAATAAAATCACACTTCTAACAGAATGATTATTTGACAATTTACTTTTGAACAAATTTCCAGAAAGTATAGTTAAGACTCGACATAACTTTCCATCCGCAACTAGTGTATTAGAAGTTGCTTTTCTAAATATAGATCAAGAATTAGAATTATGGAAATGGGTAGCAATTGAATGAGGCAACGATAGGAACCTGAAAGGGCAAAAGAAATGGTAGTTTTCTCCCTAACGCGTACTCGACCATAAAGATTTACTCCAGCATCTGGTAGGCTGCTAAATAAAACACCTAAACAGCAGAAACATCATAGAAAATAAAGAAGAAAACAAAAAACACCAAATTTTCACCTGAATTGTTGCCTGAAGTTTTCGTGGCCAAGGTACAAAGAAAAATAAAGGCAACCTAAGCTTGTATGCAGGTAGGCTCATGTCTCACGAATGCATAAGTGAAGACTCCTCCACCGGTTGGTGTCGTCCAGCTGTTGCTTCCTTCAAACCTAGTAGAGCAGTTTCGCTCAGCCAAGTAGCCATGGCGCAGGCATCCATCGCCTCGGCGGGGCTGACCTCTCCATTTGCCCGGCTCTTCTTGCCCTAAATTGTGGGACCGGTCGATCCGTCCCATTCTCTCTTTCGCAGCGACGGATCCCGCCATCTCTCTCCCATCAACGGATCCAATTACACATGAAATAAATGCCAGAACTACCAATTAGTGGCATCAATGATACACAATATATCTAATACATACCTCTGACACACTACTGTTGACACACGAACACGTCACGTGTACCCTCGACGCCGGGGTGATGCACCGCAGCTCACGTCAAAGGAGACCTGACCAACAGCGCGATACGCAAGACAGTCGGCGGGCGCTTTTGCAGACCCGAAACCCCGCGCACCCGGGAGGGACCCCGTCAGGGATTGCGGCGGCTATGGGCTGCCCTAGGTCGATTCGCAGCTCTCAAACACGAAGAACAGCGAAGAACGAGAGAGAAAAACGGTGGAGAGATAAAACGTAAACTAGAAAAGTAGTATATTGATTTGTTCGATTGTGTGTTTTTTAATCGGACGTCACCCCCAACATATATAAGAGGCGGCTGGACTTCTCGTACAAGTAAAGGATTCATCTAGGCTTTCCTTACACGAAAAATTACATCAATTCATGTCCTAGAGTCCTAGTTCTATTCCAACTCGGATTCAGTCTGAATCTGGCCCAACTTCTGTCTGTTGGGGAACGTAGTAATTTCAAAATTTTCCTACGCACACGCAAGATCATGGTGATGCATAGCAACGAGAGGGGAGAGTGTTGTCTACGTACCCTCGTAGACCGAAAGCGGAAGCGTTGACTCAACATAGAGGAAGTAGTCGTACGTTCTCCTCGCGATCCGACCGATCCAAGTACCGAACGTACGGCACCTCCGAGTTCTGCACACGTTCAGCTCGATGACGTCCCTCGAACTCCGATCCAGCCGAGTGTTGAGGGAGAGTTTCGTCAGCACGACGGCGTGGTGACGATGATGATGTTCCACCGACGCAGGGCTTCGCCTAAGCTTCGCAACGGTATAATCGAGGTGTAATTGGTGGAAGGGGGCACCGCACACGGCTAAGGAAAGATCTCAAGGATCAACTTGTGTGTCATGGGGTGCCCCCTGCCCCTGTATATAAAGGAGGGAAGGGGAGGGGCTGGCCGGCCAACAAGGGGCGCGCCAGGGGGTCCTACTCCTACTAGGAGTAGGATTCCTCCCCCCAATCCTAGTCCAACTAGGGTTTGACCAAGGGGGAAGGGAGAGAGAGGGGGGCGCCCCCTTCTCCTAATCCTAATAGGACTAGGGAAGGGGGGAAGGTGCGGCCAGCACTTTGGGCCCCTTTCTCTCCTTTCCACTAAGGCCCATCAAGGCCCATTGACCCCCCGGGGGGTTCCGGTAACCCCCCGGTACTCCGGTAAAATTCCCAATTTCACCCGGAGTGATTCCGGAGTCCAAACATAGGCTTCCAATATATCAATCTTTATGTCTCGACCATTTCGAGACTCCTCGTCACGTCCGTGATCTCATCCGGGACTCCGAACAACCTTCGGTACATCAACATCATAAAACTCATAGTAACTGTCATCGAAACGTTAAGCGTGCGGACCCTACGGGTTCGAGAACTATGTAGACATGACCAAGACACCTCTCCGGTCAATAACCAATAGCGGGACCTGGATGCCCATATTGGCTCCTACATATTCTACGAAGATCTTTATCGGTCAGACCGCATAACAACATACGTTGTTCCCTTTGTCATCGGTATGTTACTTGCCCGAGATTCGATCGTCGGTATCCAATACCTAGTTCAATCTCGTTACCGGCAAGTCTCTTTACTCGTTCCGTAATACATCATCTCACAACTAACACATTAGTTGCAGTGCTTGCAAGGCTTATGTGATGTGCATTACCGAGAGGGCCCAGAGATACCTCTCCGACAATCGGAGTGACAAATCCTAATCTCGAAATACGCCAACCCAACATGTACCTTCGGAGACACCTGTAATGTACCTTTATAATCACCCAGTTACGTTGTGACGTTTGGTAGCACCCAAAGTGTTCCTCAGGCAAACGGGAGTTGCATAATCTCATAGTCATAGGAACATGTATAAGTCATGAAGAAAAGCACTTAGCAACAAACTATACGATCAGGTGCTATGCTAATGGAATGGGTCATGTCAATCAGATCATTCAACTAATGATGTGACCTCGTTAATCAAATAACAACTCTTTGTTTATGGTTAGGAAACATGACCATCTTTGATTAACGAGCTAGTCAAGTAGAGGCATACTAGTGACACTCTGTAGGTTTATGTATTCACACATGTATTATGTTTCCGGTTAATACAATTCTAGCATGAATAATAAACATTTATCATGACATAAGGAAATAAATAATAACTTTATTATTGCCTCTAGGGCATATTTCCTTCAGTCTCCCACTTGCACTAGAGTCAATAATCTAGATTACACAGTAATGATTCTAACACCCATAGTTCACATCGATATGTGACCAACACCCAAAGGGTTTACTAGATTCAGTAATCTAGTTCACATCGCTATGTGATTAACACCCAAAGAGTACTACGGTGTGATCATGTTTTGCTTGTGAGAGAAATTTAGTCAACGGGTCTGTCACATTCAGATCCGTTATGTATTTTGCAATTTTCTATGTCTACAATGCTCTGCACGGAGCTACTTTAGCTAATTGCTCCCACTTTCAATATGTATCTAGATTGAGACTTAGAGTCATCCAGATTAGTGTCAAAACTTGCATCGACGTAACCTTTTACGACGAACCTTTTTGTCACCTCCATAATCGAGAAACATATCCTTATTCCACTAAGGATAATTTTGACCGCCGTCCAGTGATCTACTCCTAGATCACTATTGTACTCCCGTGCCAATCTCAGGGTAGGGCATACAATAGGTCTGGTACACAGCATGGCATACTTTATAGAACCTATGGCCAAAGCATAGGGAATGACTTTCATTCTCTTTCTATCTTCTGCCGTGGTCGGGCTTTGAGTCTTACTCAATTTCACACCTTGTAATACAGGCAAGAACTCTTTCTTTGACTGTTCCATTTTGAACTACTTCAAAATCTTTTCAAGGTATGTACTTATTGAAAAACTTATCAAGCGTCTTGATCTATCTCTATAGATCTTGATGCTCAATATGTAAGCAGCTTCACCGAGGTCCTTCTTCGAAAAACTCCTTTCAAATACTCCTTTATGCTTCACAGAATAATTCTACACTATTTCCGATCAATAATATGTCATTTACATATACTCATCAGAAATGCTGTAGTGCTCCCACTCACTTTCTTGTAAATACAGGCTTCACCGCAAGTCTGTATAAAACTATATGCTTTGATCAACTTATCAAAGCGTATATTCCAACTCCGAGATGCTTGCACCAGTCCATAGATGGATCGCTGGAGCTTGCACATTTTGGTAGCTCCCTTAGGATCGACAAAACCTTCTGGTTGCATCATATACAACTCTTCTTCCAAAAATCCATTCAGGAATGCAGTTTTGACATCCATTTGCCAAATTTTATAATCATAAAATGTGGCAACTGCTAACATGATTCGGACAGACTTAAGCATCGCTACGGGTGAGAAAGTCTCATCGTAGTCAATCCCTTGAACTTGTCGAAAAACTTTTTGCGACAATTCTAGCTTTGTAGATAGTAACACTACTATCAGCGTCCGTCTTCCTCTTGAAGATCCATTTATATTCTATGGCTTGCCAATCACCGGGCAAATCCATCAAAGTCCATACTTTGTTCTCATACATGGATCATATCTCAGATTTCATGGCCTCTAACCATTTCGCGGAATCTGGGCTCATCATCGCTTCCTCATAGTTCGCAAGTTCGTCATGGTCTAGTAACATGACTTCCAGAACAGGATTACCGTACCACTCTGGTGCGGATCTCACTCTGGTTTACCTACGAGATTCGGTAGTAACTTGATCTTGAAGTTACATGATCATCATCATTAGCTTCCTTACAAATTGGTGTAGTAGTCACAAGAACAGATTTCTGTGATGAACTACTTTCCAATAAGGGAGAAGGTACAATTACCTTATCAAGTTCTACTTTCCTCCCACTCACTTCTTTCGAGAGAATCTCCTTCTCTAGAAAGGATCCATTCTCAGCAACGAATATCTTGCCTTTGGATCTGTGATAGAAGGTGTACCCAACAGTCTCCTTTGGGTACCTATGAAGACACATTTCTCCGATTTGGGTTTGAGCTTATCAGGATGAAACTTTTTCACATAAGCATCGTAACCCCAAACTTTAAGAAACGACAACTTTGGTTTCTTGCCAAACCACAGTTCATTTTGTGTCGTCTCAACGGACTTTAGATGGTGCCCCTTTTAACGTGAATGCAGCTGTCTCTAATGCATGATCCCAAAATGATATTGGTAAATCGGTAAGAAACATCATAGATTTTACTATATCCAATAAAGTACAGTTATGACGTTCGGACACACCATTATGCTGTGGTGTTCCAGGTGGCATGAATTTGTGAAACTATTCCACATTGTTTTAATTGAAGACCAAACTCGTAACTCAAATATTTGTCTCCGCGATCAGATCGTAGAAACCTTATTTTCTTGTCACGATGATTTTCACTTCACTCTAAAATTCTTTGAACTTTTCAAATGTTTCAGACTTATGTTTCATCAAGTAGATATACCCATATCTGCTCAAATCATCTGTGAAGGTTAGAAAATAATGATACTTGTCGCGAGCCTTAATATTCATCGGACCATATACATCAGTATGTATGATTTCCAACAAATCTGTTGCTTGCTCCATTGTTCCGGAGAACGTCGTTTTAGTCATCTTGCCCAAGAGGCATGGTTTGCAAGCATCAAGTGATTCATAATCAAGTGATTCCAAAATCCCATCAGCATGGAGTTTCTTCATGCGCTTTACACCAATATGACCTAAACGGCAGTGCCACAAATAGGTTGCACTATCATTAACTTCGCATCTTTTGGTTTCAATATTATGAATATGTGTATCACTACGATCGAGATCCAATGAACTATTTTCATTGGTGTGTATGACCATAGAAGGTTTTATTCATGTAAACAGAACAACAATTGTTCTCTAACTTAAATGAATAACTGTATTGCAATTAACATGATCAAATCATATTCATGCTCAACGCAAACACCAAATAACACTTATTTAGTTTCAACACTAATCCCGAAAGTATAGGGAGTGTGTGATGATGATCATATCAATCTTGGAACCACTTCCAACACACATCGTCACCTTGCCCTTTAACTAGTCTTTGTTCATTCTGCAACTCCCGTTTCGAGTTACTAATCTTAGCAACTTGAACCAGTATCAAATACTGAGGGGTTGCTATGAACACTAGTAAAGTACACATCAATAACATGTATATCAAATATACTTATGTTCACTTTGCCATCCTTCTTATCCGCCAATCACTTGGGGTAGTTCCGCTTCCAGTGACCAGTCCCTTTGCAGTAGAAGCACTTAGTCTCAGGCTTAGGACCAGACTTGGGCTTTTTCACTTGAGCAGCAACTTGCTTGCCGTTCTTCTTGAAGTTCCCCTTCTTTCCTTTTGCCCTTTTGAAACTAGTGATCTTGTCAACCATCAACACTTGATGTTTTTCTTTGATTTCTACCTTCGCCGATTTTAGCATCGCGAAGAGCTTGGGAATATTTTCCGTTATCCCTTGCATATTATAGTTCATCACGAAGTTCTACTAACTTGGTGATGGTGACTAGAGAATTCTGTCAATCACTATCTTATCTGGAAGATTAACTCCCACTTGATTCAAGCGATTGTAGTACCCAGACAATTTGAGCACATGCTCACTAGTTGAGCGATTCTCCTCCATCTTTTAGCTATAGAACTTGTTGGAGACTTCATATCTCTCAACTCGGGTATTTGCTTGAAATATTAACTTCAACTCCTGGAACATCTCATATGCTCCATGACGTTCAAAACGTCTTTGAAGTCCCGATTCTAAGCCGTTTAAGCATGGTGCACTAAACTATTAAGTAGTCATCATATTGAGCTAGCATAACGTTCATAACGTCTGCATATGCTCCTGCAATAGGTCCGTCACCTAGCGGTGCATCAAGGACATAATTCTTCTGTGCAGCAATGAGGATAAACCTCAGATCACGGATCCAATCCGCATCATTGCTACTAACATTTTTCAACACAATTTTTCTCTAGGAACATATCAAAATAAACACATGAAAGCAACAACGCGAGCTATTGATCTACAACATAGATATGCTAATACTACCAGGACTAAGTTCATGATAAATTTAAGTTCAATTAATCATATTACTTAAGAACTCCCACTTAGATAGATATCTCTCTAATCCTCTAAGTGATCACGTGATCCAAATCAACTAAACCATGTCCGATCATCACGTGAGATGGAGTAGTTTCAATGGTGAACATCACTATGTTGATCATATCTACTATATGATTCACGCTCGACCTTTCGGTCTCCGTGTTCCGAGGTCATATCTTATATGCATAGCTCGTCAAGTATAACCTGAGTATTCCGCGTGTGCAACTGTTTTGCACCCGTTGTATTTGAACGTAGAGCCTATCACACCCGATCATCACGTGGTGTCTCAGCACGAAGAACTTTCGCAACGGTGCATACTCAGGGAGAACACTTCTTGATAATTAGTGAGAGATCATCTTATAATGCTACCGTCAATCAAAGCAAGATAAGATGCATAAAAGATAAACATCACATGCAATCAATATATAAGTGATATGATATGGCCATCATCATCTTGTGCTTGTGATCTCCATCTTCGAAGCATCGTCATGATCACCATCGTCACCGGCGCGACACCTTGATCTCCATCGTAGCATCGTTGTCGTCTCGCCAATCTTATGCTTCTACGACTATCACTACCGCTTAGTAATAAAGTAAAGCATTACATCGCGATTGCATTGCATACAATAAAGCGACAACCATATGGCTCCTGCCAGTTGCCGATAACTCGGTTACAAAACATGATCATCTCATACAATAAAATTTAGCATCATGTCTTGACCATATCACATCACAACATGCCCTGCAAAAACAAGTTAGACGTCCTCTACTTTGTTGTTGCAAGTTTTACGTGGCTGCTACGGGCTTAAGCAAGAACTCATCTTACCTACGCATCAAAACCACAACGATAGTTTGTCAAATAGACTCCGTTTTAACCTTCTCAAGGACCGGGCGTAGCCACACTCGGTTCAACTAAAGTTGGAGAGACAGTCTTCCGCAAGCCATCTATGTGCAAAGCACGTCGAGGGAACCGGTCTCGCGTAAGCGTACGCGTAAGGTTGGTCCGGATCGTCTCGTCCAACAATACCGCTGAACCAAAGTATGACATGCTGGTAGGCAGTATGACTTGTATCGTCCACAACTCACTTGTGTTCTACTCGTGCAAATAACATCAAACCATAAAAACCTAGGCTCGGATGCCACTGTTGGGGAACGTAGTAATTTCAAAATTTTCCTACGCACACGCAAGATCATGGTGATGCATAGCAACGAGAGGGGAGAGTGTTGTCTACGTACCCTCGTAGACCGAAAGCGGAAGCGTTGACTCAACGTAGAGGAAGTAGTCGTACGTTCTCCTCGCGATCCGACCGATCCAAGTACCGAACGTACGGCACCTCCGAGTTCTGCACACGTTCAGCTCGATGACGTCCCTCGAACTCCGATCCAGCCGAGTGTTGAGGGAGAGTTTCGTCAGCACGACGGCGTGGTGACGATGATGATGTTCCACCGACGCAGGGCTTCGCCTAAGCTTCGCAACGGTATAATCGAGGTGTAATTGGTGGAAGGGGGCACCGCACACGGCTAAGGAAAGATCTCAAGGATCAACTTGTGTGTCATGGGGTGCCCCCTGCCCCTGTATATAAAGGAGGGAAGGGGAGGGGCTGGCCGGCCAACAAGGGGCGCGCCAGGGGGTCCTACTCCTACTAGGAGTAGGATTCCTCCCCCCAATCCTAGTCCAACTAGGGTTTGACCAAGGGGGAAGGGAGAGAGAGGGGGGCGCCCCCTTCTCCTAATCCTAATAGGACTAGGGAAGGGGGGAAGGTGCGGCCAGCACTTTGGGCCCCTTTCTCTCCTTTCCACTAAGGCCCATCAAGGCCCATTGACCCCCCGGGGGGTTCCGGTAACCCCCCGGTACTCCGGTAAAATTCCCAATTTCACCCGGAGTGATTCCGGAGTCCAAACATAGGCTTCCAATATATCAATCTTTATGTCTCGACCATTTCGAGACTCCTCGTCACGTCCGTGATCTCATCCGGGACTCCGAACAACCTTCGGTACATCAACATCATAAAACTCATAGTAACTGTCATCGAAACGTTAAGCGTGCGGACCCTACGGGTTCGAGAACTATGTAGACATGACCAAGACACCTCTCCGGTCAATAACCAATAGCGGGACCTGGATGCCCATATTGGCTCCTACATATTCTACGAAGATCTTTATCGGTCAGACCGCATAACAACATACGTTGTTCCCTTTGTCATCGGTATGTTACTTGCCCGAGATTCGATCGTCGGTATCCAATACCTAGTTCAATCTCGTTACCGGCAAGTCTCTTTACTCGTTCCGTAATACATCATCTCACAACTAACACATTAGTTGCAGTGCTTGCAAGGCTTATGTGATGTGCATTACCGAGAGGGCCCAGAGATACCTCTCCGACAATCGGAGTGACAAATCCTAATCTCGAAATACGCCAACCCAACATGTACCTTCGGAGACACCTGTAATGTACCTTTATAATCACCCAGTTACGTTGTGACGTTTGGTAGCACCCAAAGTGTTCCTCAGGCAAACGGGAGTTGCATAATCTCATAGTCATAGGAACATGTATAAGTCATGAAGAAAAGCACTTAGCAACAAGCTATACGATCAGGTGCTATGCTAATGGAATGGGTCATGTCAATCAGATCATTCAACTAATGATGTGACCTCGTTAATCAAATAACAACTCTTTGTTTATGGTTAGGAAACATGACCATCTTTGATTAACGAGCTAGTCAAGTAGAGGCATACTAGTGACACTCTGTAGGTTTATGTATTCACACATGTATTATGTTTCCGGTTAATACAATTCTAGCATGAATAATAAACATTTATCATGACATAAGGAAATAAATAATAACTTTATTATTGCCTCTAGGGCATATTTCCTTCACTGTCTTCCTCCTTGCGTGGGCCGTTGAGCTTGCATATGATCTCCGATCAAGACGATCCAAATATCAAACTTGTGCGCCTCGATGACACGAACAATTCTCATGTTGATCACTTTTTCAAATAAGACCATCTTGAATACTTCTCGAGGTCATCTTTACCTTCCAGTCGGACTCGGTCTTGCAGTAGACTGGATTATCCGAGTCTCGTAGTAAATTTGCAAGCCATATACTACCTATGATGATGATGACTCCAAAACCAAAGTTTACCGTCTTGATGATACCCACAACTTTTGTATTGAACACTTCCTCATCCGAGGTCATCTTGATAAACTTTCGGGCACATGTTTAGTTTCACTCGGATTCGAGCTCATCCACTCGGATATTAGAGACTTTCACTCGGACTGTCTGATTGGACTTTTTCACTCGGAAGACAATTTTTCACTCGGATGACTATAGTTCCACTCGAAAAGCAATATCTTACTCGATCAGTAAGTTTTCGTTCAGATGGTAATCTTTTCACTCGGAATATTTTCACCTGGAGGACAATTTCACTCGGATGACTATACTTTTACTCGGATAATAATAAGTTCATTCGGTCAGCAAACTTTCACTCGACCAGTAATTTTCACTCGACCGGTAAATTTTCACTTGGATGGTAAGCTTTTTCACTCGGATTTCCGACTCAAAACACAGCCTGATCTTGTCTTGCCTCTCCAGGTCGCATACTAACTCGGATCGAGACAATTTATATATGAAAATCGATCGGCTTGATGAGGCGAAAAACTTTCATGTTGAACACTTCTAGATCTGGGGACAGCTTCAATGGCTAATTGCTCACGCATTATACCAGACACCCATCAACATGTGTCTCATGTCCAGTGTAATATTTTGATTCCTAGCTGGTCCGCACTATATTGACTGTAACTTTTGCATACAAACTCGGATTGAGATGATTTATATAAGAAAATCGATTGCCTCGACGAGACGAAGACAATTCCTTTAGAATGCTCCTTCATCCAGGTCATATTGAGGGCGTAATAATCCGAAAAGCACTCAGAACACTAAATTTTGTCACTCGGAGTACAGTTTCGGACACTGAGATGAGGTCGAATGGCGATAACCAAAACATCAAAGTTGTTCCACTCGGCGACGTGAAACTTTCTCTTGCTGAAAACCCTTTCACTCTGTATCTTGCCAAAATCAGGTGTCAACACATGCCCCCCTATTTTTTCGGCAAAGCTTGCATGCCGAAAAATAATATGCATGGCGTTCGTTCTAAGGACGATGTCAACACTCCATCGGCCATTTATTTTTCTCAGGGCGATAATTATGTATCGGCCATGTTTGTTCTAAGGGCGATAATCGTATATCGGCCATTGCCTACTTAGGCTTCTTGCCACACACTCGGTTGGTATTTCTTCAAGTATTTGCCATTGAGAGCTCTAGGTAACGCCGTCCCTTGTATAGATTCCACCAAATATGAGTTTCCGGGAACTATTCTTGTAATCCTAAAAGGACCTTCCCAACTCGGAGACCACTTCCCGAATTTCCTATCTCTTGAACCAATCGGTAGAATCACTTTCCAGACGAGACCACCAACTTGACTATCTTATTGCAAGCCCTTGCCACCCTCAACTTGTCTCTCTCTATGGCCTTCAAAGGAGCTAAACATTTATCGGCAACCGCATCAATATTGTCCATCATCAAGTTATAAAAGTCTACTGTGGATAAATCATTTTGTTTGGCTATTCTCAAAGCATTCAAATTTACTTCCACTGGTAAAACAACCTCTTGACCACATACTAGCTCATATGGAGTCACCTTCGTAGCACCATGCCTTGAAATTCTATGTGCCCACAAAGCTTCAGACAACAACTCATGCCATCTCCTTGGGTTATCCTCAATCTTCTTCTTGATGAGCTTGATTAAAATTTTATTGCTAGACTCGGCTTGTCCATTAGCTTGGGCATAATACGGAGAGGAATTGAGCAACTTTATATTATAAGATTTGGAAAACTCTCTGACTTGGTGTGATATAAATGATGAACCTTGATCTGTAGTTAACGTTTGAGGAATACCGAATCTATGAATAATGTGCTCGGTTATGAATTGAACTAGACCATGATGGCGCGCGTTGTTGCGCCCGTATGATTTTTAAATAAATTGGTAGGAATGTTCCTACATATATTGTTGCATGAAATATAGAATTTAAATATGAACCAAGTTGTTTGCCACTTAAGGGTGACACTGGATTGGAGTTTTGGATTAACAAAAGAAACATTTGTTATTGGCCCTCGATGTCGTGGTATCAGCCGAAGCCTTGTTGACATCAGCGACTGAGCAGCACGCGCCGGGTTGGGCCGCGTAACGCAACTTCGTTTGTAATGGAGGTTGCTAGGTCTGCTCACCGGCCGCCCTCGCAATGTGCAGGTGTGCAATGGCGATGCGCCTAGACCCCTGCTCGCATAGGATTTAGACCGGCGTGCTGACCTCTTTGTTGTGCCTAGGTAGGCTGCGACGTGTTGATCTTCCGAGGCCGGGCATGACCCAGGAAAGTGTGTCTGGCCAGAGGGATCGAGCGTGTTGGGTAATGTGGTGCACCCCTGCAGGGAAGTTTATCTATTGGAATAGCCGTGATCCTCGGTAACAGGACGACCCGAAGGTGTACCTTGACCTTATGACAACTAGAACCGGATAATTAATAAAACACACCCTTCCAAGTGCCAGATATAAGCCGGTGATCGATCTCACACAGGGCGACGAGGGGAGGATCACCGAGTAGGATTGTGCTATACGATGCAACTTGGTGAACTTACCATCTACTCTCTTCTACATGTTGCAAGATGGAGGTTGCCAAAAGCGTAGTCTTCGGCAGGACTAGCTATCCCCCTTTTATTCTGGCATTCTACAGTTCAGTCCACCGATATTGCCCCTTTAGACAGATACCCATGCATATGTAGTGTAGATCCTTGCTTGCGAGTACTTTGGATGAGTACTCAATGTTGCTTTTCTCCCTCTTTCCCCCTTTCCATTCTTCTTGGTTGTCACAACCAGATGTTGGAGCCCCGGAGCTAGACGCCACCATCGACAACGACCCCTACTACACCGAGGGTGCTTACTACTATGTTTAGGCCGCCGACGACTAGGAGTAGTTTAGGAGGATCCCAGGCAGGAGGCATGTGCCTCTTTTGATCTGTATCCCAGTTTGTGCTAGCCATCTTATGGCAACTTGTTTAACTTATGTCTGTACTCAGATATTATTGCTTCCGCTGACTCGTCTATGATCGAGCACTTGTATTTGAGCCCTCGATGCCCGTGGCTTGTATTATGATGATTGTATGAATTATTTATGTTTTTAGAGTTGTGTTGTGATATCTTCCCGTGAGTCCCTGATCTTGATCGTACACGTTTGCGTGCATGATTAGTGTATGATTGAATCGGGGGCGTCACAAAGTTCCCCCGGTGGAATCGCTCCGCCGGAGGGCAAAAGTGCTCCTGCCCAAGTTCCACCTCGAGACGGCGGCGCTTCGTCCCGAAAGTCCTCTCCTCATTTTTTCCTAGGTCAAAACAACCTATATACAAGAAGATGGGCACCAGAGGTGGGCCGAGGAGGGCACAACCCACCGGGGCGCGCCTGGCGTGCCCAGGTGGGTTGTCCCCACCTGGTGGGCCCCCTCTGGTAGTTATTTGCTCCTGTAATTCTTATATATTCCATAAAAAATCCCCATGAAGTTTGAGCTCATTTGGAGTTGTGCATAATAGGTAGCCTGGCGTAGCTTTTTCAGGTCTAGATTTCCAACAGCCGGAATTCTCCCTCTTGGTGTGTACCTTGCAAATTATGAGAGAAAAGGCATTAGAATTACTCCAAAAAGCACTATTTTTGATAAAAACATTATAAATAAGAGTAAGAAAACATGATGCAAAATGGACGTATCAACTCCCCCAAGCTTAGACCTCGCTTGTCCTCAAGCGAAAACCGAAATCGAAAAACATGTCCACATGCTTTGAGAGAGAGGTGTCGATAAAATAATACGGGCATAGAAGCATCCTGTTGATTATTATTACAGCAACAAAACTAAACATAGGACTTTTATCAAAGAAATTTTATCATATACTTCTCGTGAATAAGTAATAGTTCATCACACAATCGAAGTATAGGGCAAAAACCTTATTAAAACCCAACAAACTATGTTCTCAGTCAACTTTGCAACTACAATTCATCATCTTTTCAGGAAGGGTCACCAATCGGAGCCTTTAGGCAAGTCCACATACTCAACCATCATATAGTCTTCTATGGTTGCTAACACTCACCGTGTACCCATGAGCGAAACGTTTCAACCGGACACATAGAAAGATAGGGGCTTATAGTTTCGCCTCCCAACATATTCACCTCAAGGGTGATGTCAACAATAATAACTCATGCTATCTATATTCAACTGGACATATGTGCCTAGATCTTTCCTCACCACATGATGCTTGCCAAAGGAGGAAAATAAAAGGAATAGAAGGAAAACTTTGTCTCTTTGCATAGAAGTAAATACATAAAAGTAAAAGATAGGCCCTGCGCAAAGGGAAGCAGAGGTTGCCATGAGCTTATTTCTTTGGATGCTCAATCCCTTAGTGCAAAAGAACGTAATGTTGTATTTCCCCTTAAAATGACAACCTTTATTATGCAGTATGTCGCTTTTATTCTTTGCCATCTTAGTTCGTACAACGCTCAATTTTGTCTTACACTAAATGATCTCACACTTTTAGAAGCAATTTTTATTTCCTTTTTGCACCGATGACAACTTACTTGAGGGATCTTGCTCAATCCCAAGGTAGGTATGGTGGACACTTGAAAATATGATTTGGGTATAAGGGTTTTTGGATGCACAAGTAGTATCTCTACTTAGTGCAGAATTTTTGGCTAGTAAAGGTAGGGGGCAAGCATCACATGTTAAAGGATCTATGACAATATGGCTTCTATGTGAATATAAACAAACATAAACCATTAAGTTGTCTTCCTTGTCCAACGTCAACAATTTTGGCATATAATATTCCGATGAGGGCTCACAATCACAAAAGATTTCTAGGATAGTATATTTATATGTGAATGTTCTCTTCCCTTATTAATTCTTTCATGATTTGCATCATTGACTAATGCTATGTTTGTCAATCTCTAATAAAATTTTCTACTCATACTTTTCCTTATGTGGTGCTATCACCTACCATAGGATTAGTATAAAATCTTATTGATTTATTTCTTTCTTTTCATTTATTTCCTTTCTCTTTCTCTTTCTTTACTTATTTTCTTTTATTTGCAACATGAAAGTAAAGAAAGCAAAAACTCAAACTAAACTTTATTATATAACTTGCACACGATTACAAGGATAGATCACTAAGCAAACTGTCAAATAAGAAATGATTAAAACTAACTTTTATTCATCTAAATCAAAAAGATCGAACTAAAATAAGTAAAAGTAATAAGATAGTGGGATGATACGATACCGGGGCACCTCCCCCAAGCTTGGCGGCAGCCAAGGGGAGTGCCATACCCGATACTCAATTCTCCGCTGGTGGTGAAGAAGATGATTGTGATGAAGGAGAGATATTGTCCTCGTATTTCCATGGTAGTGGTCCACCATCATAAGAGGAGGAGTGAGTCTCACGGGTCCTGCAACTACCAGCCAAACTCATACCTTTGAACCTCGCCTCATATTCAAGGACTTGGTTTTGGAGGTTATAGATCTGGCTTTGGAGGAAGTTGATTTGCTCGTCGAGGGTGAATACGATTCCCTTCATGGGCTTGCCATCCACCTTGAGATCACGGGAAATGTCCGTGATCATGAGGTGATTGGCATTGAGCCCACGCTCCACCTTCCCCTTGCACCGAAAGACTTCCTACTCCATGGCTTCAAGCCTGGCATCCATGGTTCCTGTGCCCTTGGGACCTTGCTCATCGCGGATGTACAGCACCCCCTCATGCATCTGGATGGTTTGAGGGTGCTGCACCACCTCCCGTAGATAAGGATTGATGATGTTCTTGAAGAACTTGTCCTTGGAGGAGCTTGAAGAGGCCATGGTAGATGGGATATGACAGAAAAAGTGAATAGAGGATTTCTTCGCGATACGGTGACTAACAGGTTCGGGAAGTATATATAGATTTTTTTATCTTGGAGGACAAGCATACGAGAGAAAAACGGAGTACGGAAGGTGTCCCAGGTGGGCACAACCCACCTGGGCGCGCCAGGCTGGCACGCCCTGGTGTCTTCTGCCCACCAGGGGATGCTTCCTGGAAGTTTCTTTATTTCCAAATTTTTTAAATATTCCAAAACTCATAAAAATTTTTTTTGCAGATTTTTCAGAGTCCCTTTACATACCGTATCACGTACCTCCTTATTTTCAAGATTCTGGAATGTTCCGGAAGGACTCTTTTATCTGTTCTTCCGGTGTCAAAGTTTGGATAATGTTACTTTCAACATTAATGGGTGTACCTGAGATATAATGCTTTATTCGTTGCCCATTGACAACCTTCAGGATTGTTTATTTTGATGGCTCCAGACCGGTAAACCTCCTCGATGACATATGGGCCTTCCTATTTTGGGAGGAGTGTTCATGCAAAGAATCTGAAACGAGAGTTGTACAAAAGAATATATTCTCTGACTTTAAACTCACACTTTTGGATTCTTTTGTCATGCCATCTTTTAACTTTTTGTTTGAATAATTTTGCATTTTCATAAGCTTGGGTTCTTCATTCATCTAAAGAGCTAATATCAAATAACCTCTTTTCACCAGCAAGTTTGAAATCATAGTTGAGTTCTTTGACCGCCCAAAATGTTTTATGTTCTAACTCAAGAGGCAAATGACAGGCTTTTCCATAGAACACTTTATAAGGAGACATACCCATAGGATTTTTATATGTTGTTCTATAAGCCCAAAGTGCACCATCTAATTTCTTAGACCAATTCTTCCTGGACCTATTGACAGTCTTTTGCAAAATTAATTTCTCTATTGCTAAGCTCAACTTTACCACTATACTGAGGATGATAGGGTGATGCAATTATGTGGTTAACATCATACTTGGCAAGCATCTTACGGAAATCACCATGAATAAAGTGTGAACCACCATCAGTCATTAAATATCTAGGGACTCTAAACCTTGGGAAGATAACTTCCTCAAGCATTTTAATAGAGGTGTTGTGATCAGCACTACTGGTTGGAATAGTTTCTACCCATTTAATAACATAATCAACAACAACCAAAATATGTGTATACCCATTAGAGGAAGGAAAAGGTCCCATGTAATCAAATCCCCAAACATCAAATGGTTCAACAGCAAGTGAATAATTCATAGGCATTTCTTGACGCTTATCGATATTACCTATTCTTTGACATTCATCACAAGATAATACAAACTTACGGGCATCCTTGAAGAGAGTAGGCCAATAAAATCCAGACTGCAATAGCTTATGAGCAGTTCTATCTCCAGCATGATGCCCTCCATAAGCTTCGGAGTGACATTTCCGTAGGATTTGTCCCTGTTCATGCTCAGGTAGGCAACGTCTAATAATACCATCTACTCCTTCTTTATAAAGATGTGGGTCATCCCAAAGTAATGTCTTAAATCAAAGAAGATTTTTTTCTTTTGTTGGTATGTAAAGCTAGTTGGTAAATAGTTAGCAACAATGTAATTAGCATAATCAGCATACCAAGGAGTACTATGAGAAACATTTATTGCAGCTAACTGCTCATCAGGAAAACTATCATCAATAAGTAGTGGGTCATCAAGCACATTTTCTATCAATAATATGTAAATCAAATTCTTGTAACAAGAGAACCCAACGAATAAGTCTTGGTTTAGCATCATTCTTTTCCATAGGATATTTAATAGCACCATGGTCTGTGTGAACAGTTACTTTTGAATCAACAATATAAGGTCTAAATTTATCACAAGCAAACACCACTTGTAAGAATTCCTTTTCAGTAGTAGCATAGTTTCTTTGAGCACTGCCTATAGTTTTACTAGCATAACGAATAACATTAAGTTTCTAATCAACTCTTTGTCCTAGAACAGCACCAACAACATAATCACTAGCATCACACATAATTTCAAAAGGCAAGTTCCAATCAGGTGGTTGAACAATAGGTGCAGAAATTAAGGCTTTCTTTAGTGTTTCAAAGGCTTCTAAACAATCATCATAAAAAACAAAGGGATATCCTTTTGCAAGAGACTAGTGAGAGGCCTAGAAATCTTAGAGAAGTCCTTGATAAATCTCCTATAGAAACCAGCATGACCTAAGAAACTATGAATACCTTTTATATCTTTAGGACATGGCATTTTCTCAATTGCATCAACCTTAGCTTGGTCCACTTCAATACCTCTTTCAAAAAATTTATGACCCAAGACAATGCCTTCATTAACCATAAAGTGGCACTTCTCCCAATTGAAGAAAATATTTGTTTGTTCACATCTCTGCAAAACTCGATCAAGATTGCTTAAAAAATCATCAAAAGACTTCCCATAAACTAAAAAGACTTCCCATAAACTGAAAAGTCATCCATGAAAACCTCAACAATCTTTTCACAGAAGTTAGAGAATATGGCGGTCATACATCTTTGGAAGGTACCAGGTGCTTTACATAACCAAAAGGCATACATCTATAATCATAGGTTCCAAAAGGCATACAAGTGGAAGTGGTGTTTTCTTGATCAGGTTGACAAACAGGTGTTTGTGAAAAATCAGAATATCCATCAAGGAAGCAAAAGTGTGTGTGCTTAGATAATTTCTCAAGCATTTGATCAATAAAAGGCAAAGGGTAATGATCTTTTCTAGTTGCTTTATTTATTTTCCTAAAATCAATTACCATTCTATAGCGTGTAACAATTCTTTGTGGAATAAGTTCATTCTTATCATTAGCAACAACAGTAATACCTCCTTTCTTAGGAACACAGTGAACAGGACTTACCCATCTACTATCAGTTATAAGATAAATTATACCTACTTCGAGAAGCTTTAATATTTCCGTTCTTACCACTTCTCTCATCTTCCGGTTTAACCGACGTTGGTGATCAACAATGGATTTAGCATCAGGTTCCATATTAATTTGTGCTGACATAGAGTGGGACTAATGACCTTTAAATCATCAATAGTATATGCAATAGCAACTCGGTGCTTCCTTAGAACTTTCAATAATCTTTCTTCTTCATGTTCTGAAAGGTTAGCATTAATAATAACATGATATATCTTCTTTTCATCAAGATAAGCATATTTCAAAGTGTCTGGCAATTGTTTTAATTCAAACACAGGATCACCTTTAGGTGGAGGAGGACCTCCTAGAGTTTCAATAGGCAAGTTGTGTTTAAGTAGAGGACGTTGTTCAAAGAAATTTTTGACTATTTCATTTCTTTCATGCATATGTAAATCATTTTCATGGTCTAGCAAATATTGTTCTAAAGGATCAGTAGGTGGTACAACAATAGAAGTAAGACCAATTAATTCATCCTTACTAGGAAATTCTTTTTCAATAAGATTTCTACTAAACTTGGAAAAACTAAACTCATGAGACTCATCACCAAAGTTAACACCAACGGTTTGTTTCTTACAGTCTATCTTAGCATTAACTGTATTCAAGAAAGGTCTACCAAAGATAATGGGACAAAAGTCATCTTTTGGGGAACCAAGAACAAAGAAATCAGTAGGATATTTTATTTTCCCACACAAGACTTCAACATCGCTAACAATCCCAAATGGTGATATGGTGTCTCTGTTAGCAAGTTTAATAGTAACATCTATCTCTTCTAACTCTACAGGTGCTATGTCTTTCATAATTTTTGATATAAGGTGTAAGGAATTGCACTCACACTAGCACCCGTGTCACATAAACCATGATAACAGTGATCTCCTATTTTAACTGAGATGACATGCATGCCAACAACATGTCTTTGTTTATCCTTTTTATCAGGTTTGGCAATTCTAGCAGCTTCTTCACAGAAGTAAATAACATGCCCATCTATATCTTATTCCAAGAGATCTTTAACCATAGCAATGCTAGGTTCTACTTTGATTTGTTCATTGATACGTCTCCAACGTATCTATAATTTTTGATTGCTCCATGCTATATTATCTACTGTTTTAGATCATATTGGGATTTATTTTCCACTTTTATATTACTTTTGGGACTAACCTATTAACCGGAGGCCCAACCCAGATTTGCTGTTTTTTTGACTATTTCAGTGTTTCGAAGAAACAGAATATCAAACGGAGTCCAAATGGAATGAAACCTTCGGGAACGTGATTTGCTCATCAGATAAGACTCAGGAGACTTGGACCCTCCATCAAGAAAGCCACGAAACGGTCACGAGGGTGGAGGGTGCCCCCCTAGGGCGCGCCCTCCTGCCTCGTGGGCCCCTCGAAGCTCCACCGATGTACTCCTTCCTCCTATATATACCTACGTACCCCCAAACGATCAGATAAGGATCAAAAACCTAATTCCACCGCCGCAACTTTCTGTATCCACTAGATCCCATCTTGGGGCCTGTCTCGGAGCTCCGACGGAAGGGGAATCCACCACGGAGGGCTTCTACATCATCACCATAGCCCCTCCGATGAAGTGTGAGTAGTTTACCTCAGACCTTCGGGTCCATAGTTAGTAGCTAGATGGCTTATTCTCTCTTTTTGGATCTCAATACAATGTTCTCCCCCTCTCTCGTGGAGATCTATTCGATGTAATCTTCTTTTTGCGGTGTGTTTGTTGAGACCGATGAATTGTGGGTTTATGATCAAGATTATCTATGAACAATATTAGAATCTCCTCTGAATTCTTTTATGTATGATTGGTTATCTTTGCAAGTCTCTTCGAATTATCAGTTTCGTTTGGCCTACTAGATTGGTTTTTCTTGCAATGGGAGAAGTGCTTAGCTTTGGGTTCAATCTTGCGGTGTCCTTTCTTAGTGACAGTAGGGGAAGCAAGGCACATATTGTATTGTTGCCATCGAGGATAACAAGATGGGGTATTTATCATATTGCATGAATTTATTCCTCTACATCATGTCATCTTGCTTAAGGCGTTACTCTGTTTTCATTAACTTAATACTCTAGATGCATGCTGGATAGCGGTCGGTGAGTGGAGTAATAGTAGTAGATGCAGGCAGGACTAGGTCTACTTGTCTCGGACGTGATGCCTATATACATGATCATACCTAGATATTCTCATAACTATGCTCAATTCTGTCAATTGCTCAACAGTAATTTGTTCACCCACCGTAGAATACGTATGCTCTCGAGAGAAGCCACTACTGAAATATATGGCCCCCGGGTCTATTCTCATCATATCAATCTCCAATCACTTTATTATTGCTTTGCTTTTTTACTTTTGCCTTTTATTTTAGTTTGCATCTTTATATCGAAAATACCAAAAATATTATCTATCATCTCTATCAGATCTCACTCCCGTAAGTGATCGTGAAGGGATTGACAACCCCTAATCGCGTTGGTTGTGTTGAGCTATTTGTTTTGTGTAGGTACGAGGGACTTGCGCGTGGCCTCCTACTGGATTGATACCTTGGTTCTCGAAAAACTGAGGGAAATACTTACGCTACTTTGCTGCATCATCCTCTCCTCTTCGGGGAAATCCAACGCAGTGCTCAAGAGGTAGCATTCATCAAGTTTAGGTGTTCTAATATAGCCTCTATTAACCACAGTTGAAACTTTAGCATGCTCCCTTATCCAAATAGGAAAAGGGGCTTTCTCAATATAAGCAGAAGGAACAACTGGATCAACATTGTAAAGTATAGTTTCTTCTTTAACTGGTACCGATTCTTTAATTTCTTCTTTAATAGGTGGGTGATATTTAAACCACTTCTCTTTAGGGAGTTCAACATGAGTAGCAAATGATTCACAAAAGGATGCTACTATCTCAGAGTCAAGACCATATTTAGTGCTAAACTTTTGAAAAGCATCGGTATCCATAAAAGATTTAACACAATCATATTTAATTTTAATACCTGACTCTTTACCTTCATCGAGTTCCCAATCTTCAGACTTGCGTTTAATTCTTTCCAAAACATCCCACCATAATTCAATAGTCTTCTTCATAAAAGAACTAGCACAAGAACAATCAAGCATGGTTTGATCATTACGAGAAAGCCGAGCATAAAAATTCTGGATAATAATTTCTCTTGAGAGATCATGATTGGGGCATGAATATAACATTGACTTAAGCCTATGCTAAGCTAGAGTGATACTTTCTCCTTCACCAGGCCAAAAATTATATACATAATTCCGATCACGATGAACTAGATGCATATGATAATTTTTTTGGTGGAACTCCAATTTCAAACGATTCCAATTCCATGATCCAATATCATCGCATAGCCTATACCATGCCAATGCCTTTCCCTTCAAATATAAAGGGAAAACCGTTTTCATCACTTCGTCTCCGGGTAAACCTGCAAGCTTGAACAATCCACAAACTTGTTCTACATATATCAAGTGCATATCAGGATGTTCGGTTCCATCTCCTGCATAAGGATTAGCTAGCAGTTGTTCTATCATACCCGAAGGAATTTTATATTCAATATTTTCAGTAGGTGCAGTAGGTTGAGGGGTAGCTAATTGTGGTTCCAGAGGGGTGAAGATACCCCTAACAAACCCCTCGAAGGATTTTTTTTCCATAGTAACAAGTGACAATAAATTTTAGCACACCATATAAATGTTTCCCCTCAAGTATAGGGGATAAATTGTAGCACTTTTCGATAAGTAAGAGTGTTGAATCCAACGAGGAGCAGAAGGATATGACAAGTAGTTCTCAGTAAGGTAGTGTCTGCAAGTGCTGAAATTGTAAGTAGCGGAGTATTTTGATAGCAAGATAATTTGTAACGAGCAAGTAACAATAGTAGTAACAAAAGTGCAGCAAGGTATCCCAATCCCTTTGAGGCAAAGGACAGGCCAAAACGGTCTCTTATGATAAGCAAAGTGTTCTTCAGGGTACACGGGAATTTCATCTTGTCACTTTCAGCATGTTGGTTCGATTTGTGTTCGCTACTTTGATAATTTGATATGTGGGTGGACCGCTGCTTAGGTGTTTTTCTTACTTGAACAAACATCCTACTTATGATTAACCCTCCTGCAAGCATCCGCAACTATGAGAAAAGTATTAAGAATAAATTCTAATCATAACATTAAACTTTTGGATCAAATTGGTCCCTTACGGAATAGCGCATAACCTGGGGTTTAAGTTTCTGTCACTCTTGCAACCCATCATCTAATTGCTGCTCCACAATGCATTCCCTTAGGCCCAAATATGGTGAAGTGTCATGTAGCCGACGTTCACATGACACCACTAAGGGAATCACAACATACATACTATCAAAGTATCGAACACATATCAAGTTCACATGATTACTTGCAACATGGTTTCTCCCGTGACCTCAAGAACAACAGTAAACTACTCACAAATGATAAACATGCCCATAATCAGAGGAGTATTAAATAGCATATTGGACCTGAACATATAATCTCCCATCAAATAAACCATATAGTAATCAACTACAAGATGTAATTAACACTACTAGTCACCCACAAGCACCAATCTATAGTTCCGGTAATAAGATTGAACACAAGAGATGAACTAGGGTTTGAGATGAGATGGTGTTGTTGAAGATGTTGATGGAGATAGCCCTCCCCAAGATGGGATAGTTGTTGGTGATGATGATGACGATGATTTCCCCCACTGGGAGGCAAGTTTCCCCGGCGGAATCGCTTCGCCGGAGGGCAAAAGTGCTCCTGCCCAAGTTCCGCCTCGAGACGGCGGCGCTTCGTCCCGAAAGTCCTCTCCTCATTTTTTCTAGGTCAAAACGACATATATACCAGAAGATGGGCACCAGAGGTGGGCCGAGGAGGGCACAACCCACCAGGCGTGCCTGGGGGCCCTGGCGCGCCCAGGTGGGTTGTGCCCACTTGGTGGGCCCCCTCTGCTAGTTATTTGCTTCAGTAATTCTTATATATTCCATAAAAAATCCCCATGAAGTTTCAGCTCATTTGGAGTTATGCAGAAGCAGGGTCGCAGCAGCAGGCCTCATCTCTAGCGCCGACCCAAAGGCAAGACGGGAGCACCCACTATTAGGAGAACTCTTATTGGTAGGATATTAATAGTAGTGCGGGGTTATGGCGCAATGCTACAGCTATATAGCAGCAGCGCGTGACATGAACCAGCGCTACAGGTAAGTGTTTAATAGTAGCGCAGGGTTGCGACACCCCGCTGCTGCTAAGTGGCCCCCCTTACTCACCGGGACTACCCGTAGTAGTAGTGTTGGTTTTGGGTCTGCGCTACTGCTAAGGCAGTTAGAAGTAGCGCGGTTCGCCCCACGAGCGCTGCTACCGCGGCCAACGCGGGCCCAGCTCAGTGGCTCAACTTAGCAGCAGCATGGGCTACGAGCCCGCGCTACAGCTAGGTGGACTAGCAGCAGCGTGGTCTGCTGACCCGCGCTCCTGCTAATTCCACCTTATCCTACCTCGCGTGCACGGCCTCACTCTCGCTCTCCACTCTCTACGTCCTCTCCATCCCCCCATTGCTGTCGTCTCCTCCATTGTCATCGTCGCCGCCCGCTGTCGCCATCGCCCCCCGGTATGTCTCCCTCCTCCCTCCCTCTGACCCTCTCCCTCCCATCCTCTTCCTCTGACCCTCTCCCTCCATCCCTCCCTCTCTCCCTCCTGCATTGCATAAATTGATGAATTATTTTTAGTAATACTTGGATAGACAGATGGATGCATGGATATATAGATGGATAGATAGATGGATGGATGTTAGGGTTAGAGCTAGGGTATTTTTGGTAATATAAATTTTTAGTAAAAGAACTAGTAATAGATTTTTTTTAGTAAATGTAGGTATTTTCAATGGTGTTGCTAATACATTTATTTATGAATGGTAATAAAATAGAAAAAATTAAGTAAAAAATAGTAATAGTATATAAAATTGTTGTTGCCAATTATATTGATGATATAATTTTTCAATCAGTGGACTATGCAGGATTTTTCGCCGTCGCATCTCTCTCTCTCTCTCGGTCCCATCTCGCCACCGTAAGCACCTCCCTCTCCTCTTTTGTTTAGTTTTATTTTAATATATATCCTCCTCCCCACCTTCCCGGCCGCTGGCAGGCTGCTCTGCCTCCTGCCAAGAATGGGAAGGACTAGATCGTGGAAAGAACAGAACAGAGAGGTTGCTTGTGCTGCGAAGTTTTGGGGAGACAAGGAGAAGGGGTGGGGGGCTCGAGGATTGAGGCAAACGAGACGGACGGGGAGGCGGCAAGAGCGATGCGATGGACCCACACGAACCGGTGCTTCCATTGGCCAAAACGGGCGCTGATGTGGACACGAAGCTGCGTTGCCATTGGCCAAAACAAACAGTAAACCTGCCGCCGATGTGGACATCGCCAAGGGGCACCTCTTGCGCGACTCTTATTGTGTTTGATATGTTTTATTGAGTCATAAAGGTTGTGTCGTGATACATGTTGTTTCCAACACATGACCTGCATAATGTGTGTATGCTTATAAAATGCACGTTGTGTGTAGGGGTTCGAAAAATTGGGTGTGTAGTCTCTTGTGAGGTCGGCCCTCGTCTTGGGGGTTGTGTCGACGTGGTTTTGCGGGGATGGGACTGGATCAGCTGGATCTGCAGTCGGGTAGGAGTGGCTGCCGACGATGAACTGGTAGCGTGCGTGGCGACGAAGCCCGTTGCGGCGGCTAGGGTTGGCACTCGGGAGAACAAAGGGGTGATACATATTCGAGAGAAGAGAGGAGTGTACCGATTCGAGGGGATTGCTCATGCAACGAGGGAAATGTTTTTCTTTTTGAAGGGAGCAACGAATCGGTATGTTTAGCGGTGGCAAGTTGCTGTAGATTAGGCAAACTCTACATTTTCCAATCGGTGGAGCCGGGCCGAGCCGGGCCTTTCCATATTAATTGTTGTTGATTTAATACAACTTTATAATAAATTAGCGATAATTAATATGGATCCGAGGGAGTATAAATCTTATGAATGAATATACACTCTAAAGCATGTCTATATACATCTATATTAGTTTATATTAAAATCTCTAAAAACAAAGACTTAGAAACGAAGCAAAGTTCGACCGAGTGCGTCATGCACGACGCAAAATCGGTGCGCTCTGATTGGTGCATCCGGTGCTCCCCCGGATCGACCCCCCTCCCGCGAAGCTCCCGCCGCCCGATAAAACCCGCGCCTCCGGTGCCGTTCCAGCCCACAGACTCAGAGCAGAGCAGCGCGCAGCATCCCGATCCACCACCCCCGCTCCCCGCACCTTGAGTAGCGTTCCCCGCTCGCCGGAGAAGCAGCAAGATGGCCGCCAGGAAGGGCGTCGCGAGGAAGAAGGCGGTGACCCGCTCCGTCACGGCCGGGCTCCACTTCCCGGTCGGCCGCATCGGGCGCTACCTCAAGAAGGGCCGCTACGCGCAGCGCGTCGGCTCCGGCGCCCCCGTCTACCTCGCCGCCGTCCTCGAGTACCTCGCCACCGAGGTAACTACGTACCGATTCTGTTCGACATCTGATCTGCCTCGTCATCGAGCATTTGCCTTTTCGCCCGGTCCTGTTGCCCTCGATCGTGTTGGATGGATGACCGATTTCGTTCATGGCTAAATCGCAGGTCCTGGAGCTCGCCGGCGACGCGGCCAAGGAAACCAAGAAGGCCCGCATCATCCCGCGCCACCTGATGATCGCCGTCCAGGGCGACCCGGAACTCAGCCAGCTGCTCGCCGGCGTCACCATCGCTCACGGCGGCGTGGTGCCCTACATCAACTCCGCGCTGCTCCCCAAGAAGAAGGCCGCCGAGAAGCCCCCCAAGGAGACGGCCGCCGCTACCAAGTCCCCTAAGAAGAAGGCCGCAGCCACAAACTAAGGAGTAGCTGTCTGCAATTGATCTTGTGAATGGTCGCCACCTGCTTTTACTTCTAGACATTTGTCTGGACATTTGTCATCTTATATTATGTCAATCACATCAATCATAGACGTATCAAGCTGCAGGAAACTGAATCTTTGAATGAATCATGCCTGACTGATGATATATTATCATCATCCACCTCCCTGCGGGGGAAGCTTACGAGTTTGGATATTTCCATCTTCTACGTTCTGAAACTAAGAATTGATGGTGGCGCTAAGTGAACCAGGAATAGTTGAAAGGTACTCCCTCTCTTACTAAATGTAAGACGTTTGGTCAATCTATCTATCTATCTATCTATCTTCTATCTATCTACCTATATTATATTATTAAAACAATGGAAAACAAACGGTGAAGATTTAGCACTCTAAAATTAAGACGTATCAACGATTGAGATTTATCAAAGTATGCACTAGAATGCACGTGCAAGAATAGATCACGTATAAGTATACGGCAAGATGGATTCCTCTCGGGTAAACAAATAGGAGTAATTGGTTTTCAGCAAGAAGTGGACACGGACGGATCCAAAAGATTTTAGGCAACCACAAGCGGAATCATACTGAGGAAAAACATGTTTGAACGCCCCATGACCGAAATAATAACAGCGCAATCCATGGCACCACCACACGCCCAGCAGATTACAGGCAGCGCATCTGACACATCCATATGCGCCGACGGCGACGGTCCTCGGTTGCCGAGAAAACCGAAGAGACAACGACCAGCTCAACGGATGAAAGGCAAGTCAACAAAAGTGTCCCATCCAGCCATCACCTCTGGGTAATACTTGCATGAACCTCTCCATGTTAATTTAGATGTTTCGGTCCCAAGCAACATAAGCAACAAGTGGTAAGATGGCTTGCATCGAACCATCGTGATGGTAGCAGATAAAAAATACCACTGCATACGGCTAATAAAAAACACCATTTTTGCAATACAATGTGTGGAGAAAGAGGTCACTTGGTTCGGTCCAAATTAAGTTGTACATGACTATATAATAATTAGTTCTTGGTACGAAAAAATCTCAGATAAATAAGATTGATAGGAATATAGACAGCAATGAACAAGGTGGAATAGAAGAGCGAAGGTGGGAGATCGCATAAAAATTCACAGAAAGAATAATACCCTATTTAAATACATTGTTTAAAAGGTCCTTAGCAATATCTTAATACAGTTAGTGTAAAAATTTCTATCAACGTGAAATCATGTTTCCATATTTTGATTTTTGAATAATAGTTTGAGAGAAAATATTAATATATTATTATGTATTGCGCACAACAATAATCATGTTATATACGTACTAGGTAATAGCCATACACTAGTAGAAAACCAGCCTTTTGTCCCGGTTCATAAGGACCTTTAGTCCCGGTTTTCGAACCGGGACTAAAGGGTCGTTACTAATACCCTCACCCTTTAGTCCCGGTTCAAACCAGAACCGGGACAGATGGGCCTTCACGTGGCCTGCGCGCCGAGCCCAGACAGGAGGGCCTTTGGTCCCGGTTGGTGGCACCAACCGGGACCAATAGACCTCCACGCGTCAGCATTTATGTGGCTGGGGTTTTTAGTTTTTTTTTAAAGGGGGGGGGGGGGTTTGGGGGTTCTGGGGTTAATTTAGGTATTTCATATATTGTGTTAGATAGCTAATTAATAGAGAGAAGTGTCCTCTCTTATGTCCGTGCTTGGTCGACGCTACGTACTATACAAACGTATAGAGAGGACTAGAGACGCTAACTAGCTAGTAAGCAAGCGAAGGAAACAGAAGATCGTCATGAACATATATGCATACAGAGAGAAGTGATATCGACCACCTCTCCTTCTCCGAGAGATTGGTCGAACAACAAGTTCTCGTATATCTATCGTTCGACACCACCGGCTACATATATACAATAATTATCTTTTACAAATATAATCTCTTAAATTATGGACGCATGGTCCACATAGTATTCTCCGTCTTCAGCGATCACGTGGTCTAGAAAGAATGCCGCCAATTCCTCTTGAATTGCTCGCATGCGATCTGGTTCTAGGAGTTCATCCTGCTTCCGAAACATCTAATTTGAAGAAGGGGGTCAATATATATATATATATATATATATATATATATATATATATATATATATATATATATATATATATATATATATATATATATATATATATATATGAATGAATGAATGAAACTCAACACAAATGATGGTAATAAACAAAAAATGTGAATATTATTTCTTACACACTTCATATTGTTTCTCAGAGTACCCGCCCCGCTCACAGGTCGTGTGGCGGATGGACTCGCAGACGTAGTATCCACAGAAATCATTCCCTTGTTCCTGCCACAACCACTTTACAAGAAATAGAGGTCAATCAAACAGATAAGCAAGAATGCCAAATGGTATTGATGAAACTAGCGCTTGAATCAATAGCTAGGAGACGCGGGGAACATGGTACTATAGTACTTACTTTCGGGTATCTAAATTCCAGCTCCTTCGGGAGTCCCGGGGATTTTGTGCTGAATTTTCTCCAAACACTGCCAGACAAAAGAAAACAATTATTTGATATCAGGAAATGAACAAATTTGCTGATATGGTGGATAATGATCGATTTAACTTACGTCTTGAGGATTTCAGTCATGTCCGCATACTCCTAGGGATCTTTTCGTCTCGAGTCCAAAAGAGTTACTACTCCCTTCTCAAGCCTAATCTCCAGGAGAATATAGTGGAAACTGCGCACGCATGCATAACTCATCAATTACATTACTATAACCTGGACTAATATATAAGGGAAACCGAATATGCACAAGACAACACTCACTTCAAGTTGTAAGGAAAGAGTATTATATCTTTGTGTTCATTTATTTTGAATGATCGTAGCAAGTTGGCCTCGGTTTCTGCGGCATGATCTTTAACCTGAACTGCATCTATGAGATTTGTGTTAATGAACCCAATATCACCGATTTGTCTTTTCTTCAATTCGGCGATCTTCAATCTGGATAATATAGTGAGGATAATTATAAATACATGCAATGAAAGAGCTGAGCTATATAGAGAGACTTAATGACAGAAGTAGTAGTACTTACAGACAGTAGCAGGTGACCGTTGCTTTATCGAGGGCCAATTGATTGAAAAACTGATAGAACTCCTCAAATGGAACATGCAACAGTTCAATTCCAACGAGGTCATGCTCCGGTTTAACTCTCATATACAAAGTATTCCTCCCCCCAGACTCTCTGCAGGTTTTCATGTACCAATCATGCAATCTTCGCATCATCGTTGTTAGAGATCTTTCATCTTTGACGAGAGGCTTCCCGTACTCGTATCTGTGTATCTGCACGTCCAGGAAATCATAATCTACATCGTCGGGCAGGTAATCGTCAAGATTGTTATAACCGGGCGCCATCCTCGGATCGACGCTAGGCACCTTGAGCGGGGGGCACGATTGCTTTGCTTGTTCGCCGAGCTGGGCAATTTGTTTCCCAGCTACTGGTCGTTCTTTCAGCCTTTGATCACTGACTGTACTTCCCGACCGCGATGCTTCGGCCCATGTCTTTGCAATAATGCGCTCATAGTTGCCTTTTGGCGGAGACTTGGGTGGTTTTGCCAGGGTAGCCAGAGTGCGCTTCACTTTCACCGAATCTACCTTCTCCTTCGGAGGTGGATGTATCCGTGCTTTCAACCCTTGAAACCATTCATCCTTCTCGGTTCACGCGATCCTCGCGTTCTCCTCCGGGGTCATCTCGTATGGTAACTTCTCTGGAGTCTTCAGAGAAGAACCGAATGTGTATTTTCTCCCGCCTCTGGCTGTACTGCTAGACGCCGGCAGAGCAGACGGAGCGGCAGTCATCCTTCTCGGTTCACGCGATCCTCGCTTTCTCCTCCGGGGTCATCTCGTATGGTAACTTCTATGGAGTCTTCAGAGAAGAACCGAATGTGTATTTTCTCCCGCCTCTGGCTGTACTGCTAGACGCCGGCAGAGCAGACGGAGCGGCAGTCTTCTTGACTTGCTTACGAGACGGAGGAGAAGGACTACGACGCGCCGGAGCAGCTGCCGGAGCGGCGGCTGGTCTCTTCCGCCCTTGCTGACGAGGCGGAGAAGGAGTAGGCTGGCTGCTCGGGCGTGCCGGCACAGGCGGAGAAGGAGGCGGAGTGCCGCCACGCGCCGGAGAAGGAGCCGGCCGAGGGCCCTGATCGTCACTCGCCGGAGGAGGAGGCTGTGGAGGAGGCGGAGTGCCCTGACTCGCCGGAGGAGGAGGAGGAGGAGGAGGCGTCCAGTTTGGAAGGTTGATGAGCTCCTTCCGCCATAGGCATGGAGTCTTCAGAGCAGAACCCAGCCGAGTCTCCCCTTCTCCGGTAGGGTGGTCAAGCGGGAGGTCCTCAAATTCCCTCCGTTATTTCATCCACCATCACCATAGCATATCCTTCTGGAATCGGCTGGCAGTGAAAAGTTGCGTCGGGTTCATTAGGAAAAACAGAGCCAACAGCCGCCTTGACCTTCATATTCATCCATTGCATCATAAGGTGGCAAATTTGAGCCTCCGTGATAGCATCCACGGGATAGCTGGCAGGGGCCGTCAAGACAAGCTCCGGCTGAAGCAGCTCGGTGGAAGCCACGCTGCTTCTCCGCTGAGATGGCGGGGTAGCTTCAGGGGAAGCTTCGGCAGTTCGTTTGCTGCGATTTGCTTCTCGTTCCTCTATCCCGAGTACCCTTTCTTTAAGCTCCTGCAGTTCGGACTGCTGCACTTTCTTCCTCCTCTCCTGGCTTCTGTAACCGCCTGCGTCCGGAAACCCAGCCTTCCACGGAATGGAGCCTGGCGTGCCTCATGTCCGTCCAGGGTGCTCAGGATTTCCGAGGGCCTTTGTGAGCTCGTCGTTCTCTCTATCTGGAAGGAACGTCCCTTTCTGCGCTGTAGAGATATAGTACCGAAGCTTCTTCAAGGGTATGTCAAGTTGCTCATCCGTCCAAATGCACTTCCCTGTTACAGGGTCCAAAGTTCCGCCAGCCCCGAAGAACAAAGTCCGGCAACGGTCTGGCCAGCTCATTGTCTCTGGTTCGATCCCTTTTGCAAGCAGATCATTCTCAGCCTTGGCCCACTTAGGCCGGGCTACGAGGTAGCCACCTGACCCCGTGCGATGGTGAAGCTTCTTCTTCGCAACATTTTTCTTGTTTGTCTCCGGCATGTTCTTACTCTTTTCTGATGTCTTGTAGGCCACAAATGCAGCCCAGTCATCTCTGATCTTCTCATATATGCCCTTAAATCCTGGTGTCTCTTTTTTCTCGACAAACCTATTCAGGTCATTCTTCCACCTCTTGAGTAGGTCTTCAATCCTCTTAAGAGCAAAAGACTTGATTAATTTCTCTTTAACTGGCTTGTCCGGATCATCCTCTGGCGGTAGGGTGAAATTTGTCTTCAGCTCAGTCCAAAGATCATTTTTCTGCATACCAAAGACACCTCAGGGTCTTCTGTAGCCAGCTTGAACCATTGTTGGATGCTGATTGGGATCTTGTCCCTAACCAGAACCCTGCACTGAGCAACAAATGCCTTCTTTGTTCGGATGGGTTCAATAGGTTGGCCGTCGGGCGCGATTGCTATGATCTCAAACCTTTCATCCAAGCTCAACTTTTTCTTCGGGCCTCGTCTCTTTACCTCAGTTGTGCTCGATCCGGAGGGCTAGAAAAAAGAGCAAAGACTTAATT
Source organism: Aegilops umbellulata (assembly GCA_032464435.1). Taxonomy (NCBI): domain Eukaryota; kingdom Viridiplantae; phylum Streptophyta; class Magnoliopsida; order Poales; family Poaceae; genus Aegilops; species Aegilops umbellulata. The sequence continues at coordinate 354,140,125 of CP136059.1, read as the reverse complement.
AATATGTGTACATACCAAAACAATGAATGCATCAATTAGCTAGTCAGCACAGGCTTAACTAATATATATACTTGGCCGGACTCGGTTCGGTCAGCGGAGCCGTCATCACGGTCTCCTTCTTGCACTAGCATTGGGTCACCGGAGCCGTCCTCACGTTCTTCTTCTTGCACCGGCATTAGGTCACCAGAGCCAGCTTCTTCACCCTCTCCTTCCAGAGTACCATCGGTGTCGTTGAGATACAACGAGACAACATCACTTCCTTCTGCGATTATGTCCCTCAACATCGCTTAGTTTGCTTCGTCTCGGGTGGTGTCCATAGTTTCTACAAATATTTACAACATGGCAATTATTATTCAAACATGACAAACGGATATATTAGTGGCAAACGTAGAACTAGCTAGCTAATCATAGTAAGGAATCATATATATTAGTTAGTGGCCTCGACGCTGCTTCTCTAGGGTTTGGGGTGGCCTCGACGCTGCCTCTCTAGGGTTTGGGGTGGCCTCGAGAGAGTTTGTTGGGTAGGGGCGCGGCGGGAGGGGGTAGGGGACCGACATCGTTTTTTTCTAGGGTTTGGGTGTCCTCGAGAGTTTTGGTCGAGCGAGAGGGTCGGGGGGGTGCTCTCGCGGTATAAGTTATTATCACAGTCGAGAGGGGGTATATATATCGACCACCCCTTCATGCACATCCAAGGAGGAAGGTTATACATACATAGAGTGACCGGCCAGGTGCTGTGATTGCTGCTCTGCTCCACGAAAGGATTAATGCCATCCGCGCTTAAAGCAAACCATACGTTCCTTGGGTCCTTTGCAAACTCATCCCAGTACTTTCTCACGATTTTTCTCCACTGCAACCCGTCAGCGGGTGCTCTCAACTTCCCGTCTTTCTTACGGTCCTCACTGTGCCATCGCATCGACTTGGCATGCTTTCCGTTTCTGAACAGACGTTTCAACCGTGGTATTATAGGAGCATACCACATCACCTTCGCAGGAACCCTCTTCCTGCGGGGCTCGCCATGAACATCACCAGGGTCATCTCGTCTGATCTTATACCGCAATGCACCGCATATCGGGCATGCGTTCAGATCCTTGTATGCACCGCGGTATAGGATGCAGTCATTAGGGCATGCATGTATCTTCTCCACCTCCAATCCTGGAGGGCATACGACCTTCTTTGCTGCGTATGTACTGTCGGGCAATTCGTTATCCTTTGGAAGCTTCTTCTTCAATATTTTTAGTAGCTTCTCAAATCCTTTGTCAGGCACAACATTCTCTGCCTTCCACTGCAGCAATTCCAGTACGGTACCGAGCTTTGTGTTGCCATCTTCGCAATTGGGGTACAACCCTTTTTTGTGATCCTCTAACATGCGATCGAACTTCAGCTTCTCCTTTTGACTTTCGCATTGCGTCCTTGCATCGACAATGACCCGGCGGAGATCATCATCATCGGGCACGTCGTCTGGTTCCTCTTGATCTTCAGCACCTTCACCCGTTGCAGCATCATTGGGCACATCGTCTGGTTCCTCTTGATCTTCACCAGCTCCTCCCGTTGCAGCATCACGGTATTCAGGGGGCACGTAGTTGTCATCGTACTCTTCTTCTTCATCGTCTTCCATCATAACCCCTATTTCTCCGTTCCTCGTCCAAACATTATAGTGTGACATGAAACCCTTGTAAAGCAGGTGGGTGTGAAGGATTTTCCGGTCAAAGTAAGACTTCGTATTCCCACAATCAGGGCATGGACAACACATAAAACCATTCTGCTTGTTTACCTCAGCCGCATTGAGAAACTCATGCACGCCTTTAATGTACTCGGAGGTGTGTCTGTCACCGTACATCCATTGCCGGTTCATCTGCGTGCATCATATATAATTAAGTGTCCAAATTAATAGAAGTTCATCATCACATGCATTAAAAGCAAAGTACATACATAGTTCTCATCTAACAACATATAGCTCTCCAGAGCATCTAATTAATTAAACCATACATTGAAACTATGTAAAATATTTTAATGCGAAAAGAAAGGCGATCATAATCGCAACCAAGGTAACAATTGATCCAACGGCATAATGATACCAAGACTCCGTATGAATGGCATATTTTCTAATCTTTCTAATCTTCAAGCGCATTGCATCCATCTTGATCTTGTGATCATCGACGACATCCGCAACATGCAACTCCAATATCATCTTCTCCTCCTCAATTTTTTTTTATTTTCTTCTTCAAGAAATTGTTTTCTTCTTCAACTAAATTTAACCTCTCGACAATAGGGTCGGTTGGAATTTCCAGTTCACATACATCCTAGACAAATAAAATCTATGTCACGTTGGTCCGCATAATTTTCATAAACAATAAATGAACCAATAGTTATAAAGATTAATGTATATACCACATCTGAATCATAGACAGGACGAGGGCCGACGGGGGCGGATACCAAAACCATCGCACTATATAAGATGCAATAATAAAAGTAGGAAAATGATACAAGTATCTATCTAAACATACAAGTGACAATATTTTTCCTTTCAGAAAGAAGATAAGAACAAGAGGCTCACCACGGTGGTGTCGGTGATGAGATCGGCGCGGGTGATCGACGGCGGTGAAGACGGGGGTGGGGCGTGCGGAAAATGGAGCTTTGAAGAAAATGGAGCTTTGAGATCGAGCTTCGAGAGGAAAAAGCTTAACTAGTGTGGCTCGGGCATTTCATCGAACACCTCATGTGCATAGGAGGTGAGCTAGAGCACCACAAACACCTCCCCTCGCTGGCCCAGAAAAACAGAGCACTGGAGTGCTCTGCTCGCGGGCAAGGGTATATATAGGCAGCACTATTGGTCCCGGTTCGTGGCATGAACCGGGACTAAAGGGGATCCTTTGGTCCCGGTTCAGGCCACCAACCGGGACCAATGGTGGTGGGCCAGGAGCCAGGCCCATTGGTCCCGGTTCGTCCCACCAACCGGGACCAAAAGGTCCCAGCAGCTGATATGATCTCACCACAAATTCGAAAAAAACAGAATGTTTTCTCACAAGACATGAAATTCAAAAGTCCCTAAATTTTAGAACATTGTTTCTATGAGAAAATGGCAGCTAGACTTATATACGAAATTCAACCAGACACTAGAATGTATAATTAAATAAAATATAAGTTTTCTTTACAATTGAGAACATGCAATTTTATTAAGGAATGACTAATGTCAACGTGACATGCTATGTGTATTCAAGTGCAATGACTTAGCATTTGGAAAAGAGGCTACATGAGTACATAGCACGCGTAAGTCAGCTATGATGGTCGGAAGTGATAGACATGAGATTCATCCAGAAAAAAGACTATATGGCCACATAGATATTGAGCATCACAGTAAAAAAAATTACCTTTCGTCACATGAAAATTCACAGAAAGAATAATACCCTATTTAAATAGATTGTTTAAAAGGTCCTTAGCAATATCTTTATACAGGTAGTGTAAAGATTTCTATCAACGTGAAATCATGTTTCCATATTTTGATTTTTGAATAATAGTTGGAGAGAAAATATTAATATATTATTATGTATTCCGCCCAAGAATAATCATGTTATATACATACTAGGTAATTGCCATAGTCATTCGCGACTTCTCATCCCACAAGAAACAAAACAAACCACGTACCTACATGCATACATGTAGGAAGGAAACTAAAACAACCATAATTCGGCATAAAATAATTCTTTTGAACTTGGAATTCCAAAATTCGCTAAAATTTGGAACGGGTTTTTATGAGAAAACAGTAGTTAGAGTTATGTATGAAATGCAACAAAACAGTAGCATGTACAATTAAAATAATTCTTGCGTTTTTTACATGGACATAAAAATGCAAATCATCGCAATCGAAAAGGAAAACTCAATAGCTACCATTTCAAGTTTCTTAGTAAGAGATGCTTGCCCTACCAACAAATGAGCAGCTGATATGATCTCACCACAAATTCGAAAAAAACAGAATGTTTTCTCACAAGACATGAAATTCAAAAGTCCCTAAATTTTAGAACATTGTTTCTATGAGAAAATGGCAGCTAGACTTATATACGAAATTCAACCAGACACTAGAATGTATAATTAAATAAAATATAAGTTTTCTTTACAATTGAGAACATGCAATTTTATTAAGGAATGACTAATGTCAACGTGACATGCTATGTGTATTCAAGTGCAATGACTCAGCATTTGGAAAAGAGGCTACATGAGTACATAGCACGCGTAAGTCAGCTATGACGGTCGGAAGTGATAGACATGAGATTCATCCAGAAAAAAGACTATATGGCCACATAGATATTGAGCATCACAGTAAAAAAAATTACCTTTCGTCACATGAAAATTCACAGAAAGAATAATACCCTATTTAAATAGATTGTTTAAAAGGTCCTTAGCAATATCTTTATACAGGTAGTGTAAAGATTTCTATCAACCTGAAATCATGTTTCCATATTTTGATTTTTGAATAATAGTTGGAGAGAAAATATTAATATATTATTATGTATTCCGCCCAAGAATAATCATGTTATATACATACTACGTAATTGCCATAGTCATTCGCGACTTCTCATCCCACAAGAAACAAAACAAACCACGTACCTACATGCATACATGTAGGAAGGAAACTAAAACAACCATAATTCGGCATAAAATAATTCTTTTGAACTTGGAATTCCAAAATTCGCTAAAATTTGGAACGGGTTTTTATGAGAAAACAGTAGTTAGAGTTATGTATGAAATGCAACAAAACAGTAGCATGTACAATTAAAATAGTTTTTGCGTTTTTTACATGGACATAAAAATGCAAATCATCGCAATCGAAAAGGAAAACTCAATAGCTACCATTTTAAGTTTCTTAGTAAGAGATGCTTGCCCTACCAACAAATGAGCAGCTGATATGATCTCACCACAAATTAAAAAAAAACAGATTGTTTTCTCACAAGCCATGAAATTCAAAAGTCGCTAAATTTTGGAACATTGTTTCTATGAGAAAAATGGTAGCTAGACATATATACGAAATTCAACCAGACACTAGAATGTATAATTAAATAAAATATAAGTTTTCTTTACAATTGAGAACATGCAATTTTATTAAGGAATGACTAATGTCAACGTGACATGCTATGTGTATTCAAGTGCAATGACTCAGCATTTGGAAAAGAGGCTACATGAGTACATAGCACGCGTAAGTCAGCTATGACGGCTGGAAGTGATAGACATGAGATTCATCCAGAAAAAAGACTATATGGCCACATAGATATTGAGCATCACAGTAAAAAAAAATTACCTTTCGTCGCATGAAAATTCACAGAAAGAATAATACCCTATTTAAATAGATTGTTTAAAAGGTCCTTAGCAACATCTTAATACAGGTAGTGTAAAGATTTCTATCAACGTGAAATCATGTTTCCATATTTTGATTTTTGAATAATAGTTGGAGAGAAAATATTAATATATTATTACGTATTCCGCCCAAGAATAATCATGTTATATACATACTAGGTAATTGCCATAGTCATTCGCGACTTCTCATCCCACAAGAAACAAAACAAACCACGTACCTACAAGGAAACTAAAACAACCATAATTCGGCATAAAATAATTGTTTTGAACTTGGAATTCCAAAATTCGCTAAAATTTGGAACGGGTTTTTATGAGAAAACAGTAGTTAGAGTTATGTATGAAATGCAACAAAACAGTAGCATGTACAATTAAAATAATTCTTGCGTTTTTTACATGGACATCAAAATGCAAATCATCGCAATCGAAAAGGAAAACTCAATAGCTACCATTTCAAGTTTCTTAGTAAGAGATGCTTGCCCTACCAACAAATGAGCAGCTGATATGATCTCACCACAAATTAAAAAAAAACAGATTGTTTTCTCACAAGCCATGAAATTCAAAAGTCGCTAAATTTTGGAACATTGTTTCTATGAGAAAATGGTAGCTAGACTTATATATGAAATTCAACCAGACACTAGAATGTATAATTAAATAAAATATAAGTTTTCTTTACAATTGAGATCATGCAATTTTATTAAGGAATGACTAATGTCAACGTGACATGCTACGTGTATTCAAGTGCAATGACTCAGCATTTGGAAAAGAGGCTACATGAGTACATAGCACGAGTAAGTCAGCTATGACGCTCGGAAGTGATAGACATGAGATTCATCCAGAAATAAGATTATATGGCCATATAGATATTGAGCATCACTGTAAAAAAAATTACCTTTGGTACCATTTTAATTTTACAAAACGAGGACTTTCCTCAATGTAGTAGGTAAAATCAGCATTACGAGGCAATGCTTGCCCTAATAGCAAGTGAGAAAAAAAGTTTGCTTCGTAAAATTTGAGGAAGCAAGATAAAAAAGAAAATTTGAGTGTTGTTTTTATGATAAACAACAGGGAAGGCCCTTACTAAAAAAAGTGCTCCAATGCATCTCCTCTTTTCCTCTCTGCATGCATTCTCTCTCTCACACTAAGTTGTCTTTCTTGTCATTTCCAGCTTCCAAAACATATTCTAATCAATTCACGTTGGTTTGATTTCCCAAACATACGTTAAGCCAGGGCACTCTAATAATGTTTTTGCACTATAATTAGTTTGAAAGAACAAACTATATCCACTATATAACCATTAATTTTATCTGTGTACACTAATAATGTCCGGATTATACAGAACAAGTTGTAAAGATTTTTGCATGCTGTATTTCCAAACGTAGGTAGTACCATTTTAAATCTACACCGAATGGCCTAAGAATATCTTGAACCTAATATAATAAATGTGTCAAAAAATAACTCTAGCCGCGCAAATGGGTGGGACACCCTACTAGTTTAAATTAAACTGACAAAAAGTCTTATATTTAGGAACAGAGGGTGTAATAAGCAAGATGCTTCAGAACAGAAGTCTTGCAAACAAACATGGCAAATTATAGCTTGACCATGCTCAGAATATTCATGGAGACAATTTAACCTTCCGAACCGCAAACCTGAGAAGCATTTGACTACTAGATGCAAACTATTCCCTCCGTTCCCTAATATAAGGCCTTTTAGCTTTTTCTTAATTCGTATGTATGTAGACATATTTTAATATGTATGTTCACTCATTTTAGTACGTGTGTAGTCAATATTTTGAAATAGCTAAAAGGTCTTATATTAGATAACGGAGGGAGTTTTTTTTACATCAAAAAGTTTTTATTCCTCAAATAATGGGCATGTTATTTACAAGCAAATGAGAAATAAAATCAGGGATCTCATCATCCCATGAACCTGAACATCTATTGCAAAGAGGGTTCTTTGGTATTTCGTCTGCCACCTGATTTTCCTATCTGATACAGTGCTTGAAGGATATATTTGCAAAGTCCACAGTCAGTACTTTGCACTCCATGATGGTTGCTACCTCAGGACCTAAGTAGTCCTCATTCTGGTTGATAGTATCAACGGCAAAGGAACAATCAGACTCGTTTTCCACCTTAGTACAACCGATATGGCCCGCCAAGTACAGTCTGTTCCTTATTGCAATTAGCTCTGCTGAATCCACATCATGAATATTGGGCACAAACCAACTTGTTGCGGCTATAAAATCACCAGAGTCATCACGAGCCACAGCGCCACAAGCACCCGGGCATGTTTCAAAATGAAAGGAGGCATCAACGATTATCTTCACCATCCCATGACTTGTCTTTTTCCACATATGATCACTCTTCCTAGTTGGACCTTTGGGTATGATTGATCTTGGGTAATTCGTCGCCAGAACCCTGATACATAGTGCAGTTTTCTCAGGCGTCTGGACCTGAACCCCCTTCACTATTTGGTGTCATTGCCACCATATATACCAGGCCGCTATGATGGCAAGCTCCGCCCTTGGTAAATCTCCATCAGCGCCTTGTAGTTTCAAGAGAATCTGCATGATAATAGACCCCGATCTATCCTCTATTACAGCCATCTGAATGACTTGCAACAAGCCCAACTGATCCCAAAATTTCATTGCTCGTCGACATTTAAACAAATAGTGTTGGATGTCTTCATCTTCGATCCAACACACCGAGCATTGAGGTGAGTAGGGAATGTGTCGGTTTACTAGTACCCCCAAGCATGGGAGTGCGCCGCGCAAAACCTTCTATGCGAAATGCTTAATCTTTCCTGGTATTTTCAGCCTCCACATACCCTTCCAAACAGAATTAACTTGTTATCTACCTTGACCATCAGCTCTCATCAGACATGTTCCATGTTGATACTCGAACTCCTTATGATAAGCAGACCGTATAGAAAAAGTGCATGATCGTGTATAATTCCAAGCTACAAAATCTTCACTCATATGAGCATTCAAACAAATTTGTAGGATCCTATAGACATCAACAGGTGAGAAAACATCACAAATAAGATCCTCATGCCACGGTCCTGTGTAAGGATTTATTATTCGTCCATCTTCCAGAGCATTGTTGCACCCCTATGGCCCTATCTGTGATAACTCTTCTTGACACACTTGATGGAATCAATGGATCTTGCCATATGTCAATTTTTGATCCTGTTCCAACACGCCAAATGCAACCCCTCTTAAATGTCTGGATACCTACAACAATGCTTTGGCATGTGAAAGATGATCCTTTCTTTGGACCAACTCTCAAAATATCACCATCTGGATAGTATTTTTCCCTCAACACTTGTGCACAAAAACAGTCCGGGTTCTGGATTAGTCGCCAGCATTATTTTGCTAACATAGCAAGATTAAAACTGTGCAAGTCTCTAAACCCAAGCCCCCTTCCTTCTTCGGAATGCACAACCTCCACCGTGCAAACCAATGCATCTTCTTTTTCTCCTCATTATCACCCCACCAGAACCCAGAGATTTCATCAGTAATAGACTTGCAAATTCCTTTGGGAAGTTTATAAACAGACATAGCATAAGAAGGAATTACGTGGGCTACAGATTTTACCAGAACCTCTTCCCCTGCATCGAGAGTGTTTTCTCCTTCCACCACTTCAATCTCTGGAAAACTCTATCAATCAAAGAGAGCCTTTGCTCAGTGGTTGGGCATGCGGTTGTGCAGTCTAACGACCCGAGTTCAATTTCTAGAATTGACAGGTGATGCATAGGGGTTTTCCCCCATTTATTGAGAATCAAGTTTCGTGTGTGGTGGAACCACTCATCAAAAAAATCTTGATACTTATTTAAAAAATTCTGAGGACCATCTTTATATTGGTACTCATACTAAAATGGTCGCATGCATCCCTAGTTGGTGCAGAGGACGGGGAAGTGAAATTCTCCCCCGATTTTAAGGTGTTCGCGACGGAGGAGCGGCGTGGCATCTGGCACGTCGACAATGACGGGTCTCAACGACATGGATCAGCGGGGTCTCGCCGGTGGGCGTGTGATGATGGACGAGCGCGGGATGGTGGCGTTGTCTGGCATCGTGGTGGCGTCGACGGTGGCTAGACCGGAGAAGGTAGGTGCAACAGTACAACACTGAAGATGGATTGGTGGCAAGTGGCTGTCGCGGCCTCATACCCGGCAGGCGTCGTGATTGAGGAATGCGTCGGACTCGTGGGTGCCCCATACCAGGCAGGCGTCCTGGTTGGGACCTCCGGTCTTAGATGTTAGGTTTGGCTGCGGGGTCTGTTTGGTATTAGGCCCTGGCTATCAGCATCTCTTCATCAACTGGATAGGAGTAGCGAGTAGCGACAGATATTGCCTAGACGGTGGCTTTAGTCTTACTGTTGTATGACTTTGTAAGGTCTTGCGTGAATGATTAATAAAGTCGCTGCATACATCGCCCAGATGCAGAGGCCGGGGGTGCTCCTCCTTTTCTAAAAAAAATTGCAGGAAGCAATCACTTCTACCCCGCAAGAAAAGCAATCACTTATGTCAATACCAACTATAGTAGGCAGGCCCAAATATGTGTCAGATAGAGCTTCAGTCACTTTATTTAATTTTCTGCACACATTCTACCTGGTATGAACATTTGTATTAGGGCTGAAAAAATACTTGATTTTGCATTGCTCACAAATTGTCCCGAGCTACTACAGTATTTATTGAGAACCCTTCGAAGAGTACTTGGATTATGTGAGTCAGCCTTCATCAGAATCAATGAGTCATCTGCAAATAATAAGTGTCATTAATCCAAACAAGCCCCTGTCTCCTCATGCCAGTTGACCTGCACAATATATAAAATGCAAGAACCTACAGCAAAAAAAGCCATTTCTGCATCTGCCACCGGAATGTAATTCCAGACACCTGCAGAGCAATGAATTTCATCGGTCATACGAATTTGTACAAGCCATTCATGCAAAAGCTATTAAAATTATATTGCCAAATTTATGTATAGATAACAGAGGGAGTAAACTACTCCCTGTGTCATAATATAAGATGCTATTACATCCAATATACTCACATATTGGATGTAAATAATGTCTTATATTATGGGATGGAGGGAGTAACTAGCAAGACAAGGTACTACTTATTTTTGGTTCACGGAGAAATCAATTTTAACAATGGCAAATTAAAACAAAGATGATTAAACGTGCAATAGCCATCACTTGCGGCAGCTTCATAATTAAGGGCCAGTAAAATGGAACAGGAGCAGCAGGGACACATGCAGCATCTTCACAGTATAGAGCTGTAGATCTAGTGAAATAATTTACATCGAACCGAACACGAACCTTCCGCGCCTTGAGCGACAAACGACAAAATCCAACACAATTCGCATCCAGGGCATATAGGTAACAACTAACAACATAAATGATGTCTCTTATATTCTCCAAGAGTAATGAGATCCTTACAATTGTGTGTGTTGATCATGGTACAAATTCAACTCATAATAGCATCACCGCAGCATTGCTATCTTTTTGACATACAAATTTATGTATAATAGTAACCAAAGCGCATGCACGCACACACGCAAAAAGAGAAGGAACATCATGGGACAAAGCTTTGAGGTAGGAATTTCGATGTGACACAACACGAGACGTAAGTCTTCGGCTTGCCTCAACGCTTCAAAGAATAAATATGACGCAAGATTAACTGATAGGGCCAATACCAATTGTTAATCCAAACAAGAGCCCCTGTGTCTTCATGCCAGTTGATTAATGTCTTCATGCCAGTTGACCTGCACAGCACATAAAATGGAGGACCTAAAGCAAAAAAGTCATTTCTGCATCTGCCACCGGAATGTAATTCCAGGCACCTGCAGAACAATCAATTTCACCGGTCATACCAATTTGTACAAGTCATTCATGCAAAATCTATTAAAGTTATATTGCCCAATTTTTGTACGGACTCAAACAATAAACTCTGGCTTCACTAGTATTGTGGACTTCTATCAGAACCTCCAAATTTGGATCCCCTCAGCATTAACACACTGCCAGCAATACGAGCATAGAGAAGTGGTATATGATTTATAGAACAGTGGCACACCGAGAAATTATATTGCCACCATCAAGTTTTTGCCTATAATTGTTCTCCACAGAGGCTAAAAGTTAGTGGTTTAAAGAACTCCATCAGAGGGCAATTCTGAACAGCCTAGCTTACCAAATCATTTAAAATAGTTTGTTATGATGGGCAATTCTGAACAACCTAGCTAACAAATCAAATTTAGTTAAATCCATTCAGTAGAAGCCTCAAGTAGGGACTGTGCATCATCTTATTAGTAGACACACTTCCTTGAATGTACAAGATATGCCATCCTTTCTAAGTCTGTACAGCATCAAAACAATAGTACTTTGGCCAACACTTCTAATGATAAATGTTAGTAAAAGACGCAATTCATCATTAAAGTAGCATTATGATGAATCTGGCCATTTTGATCATGTATTTAATATAAAATATTGAACATCTAACATGACCAAATGTGGAAAAAATATACTGCCCACAAAACATAGCTACAAATAGTTGGATAACTAGCAGTTAGACAAACACTGAGAGACATGTTGAGAAAATATTTAAGCAAATCGGTTAGCATAGAACAATCGTCCATAAAACTGTAATAACTGCAAGCAAAACGATGAATAATAGTATTTACTGAAAGCGTGCTCTTCAGGTATTGTGATAGTCATTATTTCACTAGGTACCATAATGATCCCAAATATGATATTACCAATGTGAAACGGGCAAATGTCATAGCTATAAATCCATATAAATAAAGAACATATAAAGCAAATGAGAGGGAACAACATAGAAATCAAACTAGGACTTGATATAGCCATAACCATGAAAAATTATCAAATGCAATGTAGCAAATGGTAGAAGAGAAACAAAAGACGTTCCGTGAAGCACATGAAATATGATGTATTTAGTTATGCTACCACTGAACATGGCAACATTCTCATCTAGGAGCAGACACAAATATATGCATAAAAAGGGAAAGGGTCCTAAATCACCAGTCAGTGGAGGAGCTAGAGGGAGAACCTGCACTAACCTAACTGGGAGAGTACTAAGGAGAAGGTAACTGAGAGCAAGGCGGACTGATGAATAAGGAAGGAAACTGAAAGAGCATCCAATAGAGAGGGGGCAGAACATCATCAAATAAAAGAGAAGGCGGGTCGGTGAAGGCATGAGGAAGAGAATGGAGAGCTGCTAATGAAGGGATGAGATAGCATGGTGTCCAGTAAAGATCAAATATGTAGCCTGCCAGGAGATCGAGTGTGACAGGTGACCAGGTGTGTTGTGGCGCTACTAGAAGGAGGGAGCGAGAGGGCCGGCCTGGGGCCTTTTTGCCCACGGCCAGGCAAGAGGGAAGGGATTTCCTTCTTAATTATTACTTAATTAGATTGATACATCTCCTCTCTTTATATAGAGAGGTTTACTTGACTCCCAAGCAAGGCTTACTTGACCCCTAAGCAAGCGACCCTTATCTCTAATTAACCCTAAGACTTACGGGCTATACCGCTAGCCCAGGCCCATTACATACTCTAACACTACACCCCACCTGGACATGCAACTTGTCCTCGAGCTGCAGCCTAACCAACTTATAACCATGACTCGACGCAACACAAACCTAACACCTAAAAACCAGCCTTTTACATCTCGGCTTGTTTTATTACTCTCAACCTGAAATGGACAGGGATGCTTTATTTTGGACCCCTGAACATAAAGTGGACACCATCCGCAGGTCGGACATGCACGTGTACAGCCACCTGGATCCCATGGACACCATCTGAATAAAAGGAGTGCATGTGTATGGCCACCTGGAAGTGGTTGCAAGAGCGATCAGCAGAGGCGCCCTCGCGGCGACCGGCGGCGGAATGCAGTGGCGAGGTCGTTGTCCATGGGGAAAACAACATGCCCGCCGCCCGTGGGGAAAACCACATGCCCAAGATCCCCGACGTAGCGGACGAGATCGAGGTCCTTTGCGCAGGGAAGCGCAACTGGGAGGAGTGGTAGCTGTAGCCACGCATCTCCCACAGACGCCGATGCGCTAGGAGGCCGCATGCCGCAGCCTGCAGCCTCACCCCCGCTGACACGTGGCGGGTATTGAGCCAAGCCAGAAGCGGTGACGGCACGGCGATGGCGGGAACTTGATCTGCTGGATGGGGACACCCGGGGGAAGCGGTGATGGCGATGGCGGGAACTTGATCTGGTGGATCAGGACCCCCGCCGGCGTGGTCGATGCGGGACGGAGCTGACCAACGGTGGCTGTTGCAGCTGCGGCCACTAGTAGAAAACAAGGCTTTGGTTGGGGCCTGGCCAGCCCATTAGTCCCGGTTCTTACACGAACCGGGACCCATGGGGGCATATGTCCCGGTTCGTGCGTTCCTTGGGTCGGCCGTGCCTCGGGAGGCATTTGTCCCGGTTCGTGTGGACCCATTTGTCCTGATTCTAGGCATGAACCGGGACCAATGGTCCTCGCTCCTGGCCCACAGCCATTGGTCCCTGTTCGTGCCTAGACCCGGAATAGAAGGGTGGCCTTTAGTCCCGGTTCCAGCCACGAACCGGGACCAATGAGGTGGCTACATATACCACCTCGCCGGCCAGCAGAACACTCCACACTACTCTGTTTTTTGTGGCCGGCGAGGGGAGAGCTTTGTGGTGCTCTAGCTCACCTCCTATGCACATGAGTTGTTCGATGAAATGCCCGAGCCACACTAGTTAAGCTCTCTCCTCTTGAAACTCGACCTCCGAGCTCCATTTTCCCCGAGATTTGTCTAGGTTTAGTGGTTCGTCATGTCCCGTCCCCGTCTTCACCGCCGTCGATCGCCCGTGCCGATCTCGTCGCCGGCACCACCGGGGTGAGCCTCTTGTTCCTATCTTCTTTCTGAAAGAAAAATTTCTAACTTTACATAGATACTTGTCTAATTTTCTTACTTTTGTTATTGCTTGTTATTATATAGTGCGATGGTTTTGGTATCCGCCCCCGTCGGTCCTCGTCCTATCTATGATTCGGATGTGGTATATATTATCTATTTATAACTATTTGGTTCATTTATTGTTTATGACAATTATGCCGACCAATGTAACATAGATTTTATTTATCTAGGAGGTAGTTGAACTGGAAATTCCAACCGACCCTATTGTCGAGAGGTTAAATTTAGTTGAAGAAGAAAACAATTACTTGAAGGAAAAAAAGAAGTTGAGGAGGAGAAGATGATATTGGAGTTGCATGTTGCGGATGTCGTCGATAATCACAAGATCAAGATGGATGCAATGCAGTTGAAGATTAGAAAGATTAAAAAATATGCCATTCATACCGAGGCTTAGTATCATTATGCCGTTGGATCAATTGTTACCTTGGTTGTGATTATGATCGCATTTCTTGTTGCATTGAAAGGTTTTACATAGTTTCAATGTATGATTTAACTAGATGCTCTGGAGAGGTATATGTTGTTCAATGAGAACTATGTATGTACTTTGTTTTAATGTGATGATGAACTTCTATTAATTTGGTCACTTATCTATCCATGTGAAATAACAAATGAAGTCAGAAAGGATTGAAAATTGATGATGTGGCTTTGAATGGTGCATTTTGAATACACAAAAAGTCTGGAGTTCAAATAAGTTCAAAAATATGAAATCCGTTTGTAACAGATGAGTTTTCGTCCGAAACCCTGATATCTCGAAAGAGATTGTCCATTTTGTACACGAAGTGCATCAAGTTTTTCCCGTAACCCTCTCAACTTTTTAGCACATGCTATGTGGGTGAAATGATGATACCATGCCAACTTTCAACCTTTTTAGAGTTCATTTGTAGTGCTTTTTAATTTCAGGGTCATTTAGCTCAAAAAAATCAATAAATGCATGAAAAATAACAAATGAAGTAAGAAAGGGTTGAAAATTGATGATGTGGCTTGGAATGGTGCATTTGAACACACAAAAAGTCTAGAGTTCAAATAAGTTAAAAAAATGAATTCCCTTTGTAACAGATGAGTTTCCGTATGAAACCCTGATACTTCGAAAGAGATTGTCCGTTTTGTACACGAA
Organism: Aegilops umbellulata; assembly: GCA_032464435.1. Classification (NCBI taxonomy): domain Eukaryota; kingdom Viridiplantae; phylum Streptophyta; class Magnoliopsida; order Poales; family Poaceae; genus Aegilops; species Aegilops umbellulata. The sequence goes on along the minus strand of CP136059.1, from coordinate 354,124,711 downwards.
GTGCATCCAGTTTTTCCCGTAGCCCTCTCAACTTTTTTGCACATGCTAAGTGGGTGAAATGATGATACCATGCCAACTTTCAACCTTTACAGAGTTCATTTGTAGTGCTTTTGAATTTCAGGGTCATTTAGCTTAACAAAATTAGTAAATGCATGAAAAAAACAAATGAAGTCAGAAAGGGTTGAAAATTGATGATGTGGTTTTGAATGGTGCATTTTGAACACACAAAAAGTCTGGAGTTCAAGTAAGTACAAAAAATGAATTCCCTTTGTAACAGATGAGTTTTCGCATGAAACTCTGATACTTCGAAAGAGATTGTCCATTTTGTACACGAAGTGCATCTAGTTTTTGCCGTACTCCTTTCAACTTTTTTGCACATGCTATGTGGGTGAAATGATGATACCATGCCAACTTTCAACATTTTCAGAGTTCATTATCATAAAATAATTACCAAAACATTAAAAGCAAAAGGAGTTTTAGAAAAGAACTATTTTTGTTAGAAACTTTAATAGCAAAAAGAATTATCTTAAAATAAAATAAATAAGTAGAAACAAAATAAAATAAATAAGTAGAAACAAAAAAAACTTTAATAAATAAGTAGAAACAAAATAAAATAACATAAAATTTAATAAAATAAGTCAGTAGAAACAAAATGAAATAAAATATATAAGTAGAAACAAAATAAAACAAACTTTAATAAAATAAAATAAACTAAACTTTAATAAAATAAATAAAATTTATGGATTTAAAATTATTAAAGTATTTTCTGTTCAAAACATTATAAGCAAAAAGAATTTTCATCAAATAAGTAAAATAGCAACGGTAAGTATTTTGTTGTAAGTAGAAACAAAATAAAATAAATGAAGCAAAAAAGAAAACAAAAAAATGGGAAAAAAATGCCACCTACTAGGCCACTACGGCCTGAATACGACTAGAAGCCCATCCATGGGCCAGGATTCAGGCCCGCAGAAGGCCCAGCAGGCCCACATGCATAGCGGTGTGAGATTAGGCCCATAGGCATGCAGTTCTGAGGAGTTCAATGGAGATGGCGAGGCAGCGCTTATAAACAGGTGCGGCCGCTCCTCAGCTAGCGAGGTGGGACTAAACATCCCACCGCACCACGGCTTTGGCAGGCATAGGACATTGGTCCCGGTTGGTGCCACGAACCGGGGCCAATGCATACCTTTGGTCCCGGTTCGTGGCACCAACCGGGACCAATGCCCCCTTTAGTCCCGGTTGGTGCCACCAACCGGGACCAAAGGCCTCTGCTTCCCACCCTTTGGGCTGCTGAAAAGAGACCTTTGGTTCCGGTTGGTGGCACCAACCGGGACTAAAGGGGGGCATTGGTCCCGGTTGCTGCCACGAATCGGGACTAAAGCCTTTCTTATATAAGCCAGCACTTGTGAAAATGTCGTTTCAGTTCTTCGATCCCTCCGACGACACTGCTAGGCTACCCGAGCTCGCCCCGTCGACGCCGTCGCCGCCCTCTGCCCCGTGGACGCCGCCGCCCTTGCCCCGACCACGCCGCCGTCGGCCCGCCTTGACCACGTCGTTGTTGCCCTGCCTCGACCACGCCACCGTCGGCCTGCCCCGACCATGCCGTCGTTGCCCCGCCCCGACCACGCCGCTGTTGCCCCTGCCCGAACCACGCCGCGCGCCGTCTCCGTGCCTCTGCCTCGCCCTGCCCAGCCCGATCGACCACCCCGCCGTCGCCCCTGCCCCGACCATGCCGCCGCCGCCGCCCTCTACACCGACTCCGTGCCTCTGCCCCTGCCCCGACCATGCCGCACCTCTCCCTGGTCAGGCAGGCGCCACCCCCTTCCCCTGTCCTCTCATCCCTTTTTTTTCCACATATATATGATGTTTTTTCTAGATAATATGTATATGTGTATATCTGATTATATGTCTTTTTTCAGATTTTTTGTTTATATATATGATGATTGGTTTTTTGCATATATACATACATACATACATACATACATACATATATATATATATATATATATATATATATATATATATATATATATGTATGTATGTATGTATGTATGTATGTATGTTTTGTGTGTATATATGTTCATGTATGCAGAAGATAGATTTTTAGAAAAGTTTTATCTATGTATGTTCTCTGATTTAGTGCATTTTAGGTTAGTTTCATTTTTAGAAAAGTTATATATATTTAGGAAGAAGGAAGAGAAGGAAGGAAGAAGAAGGAGAAGAAAAAGTTTTATAAATGCAAAAGTTACATTTTTAGAAAAAGTTTTATATATCTAGCTAGGAAGAAGGAAGAAGGAAGAAAAAGAAAAACATTTATATATGCAAAACTTACATTTTTAGAAAAGTTTTATCTAGGAAGAAGGAAGAAGAAGAAAAGAAGAGGAGAGGAAAAGGGAAAATTAGAAGAGGAAGAAAGAGAAGAAGAAGGAGAGGAAGAAGAGGAGAAAAAAATAAGAAGAGAAAAAAAAAAGAGGAGAACAAGAAAGGAATAGAGGAGGAGAAGAAAAAAAATAGAATTGTTCTATTTTTTCTTCTCCTCCTCTGTTCCTTTCTTCTTCTCCTCTTTTTTTCTTCTTTTTTTTCTTCGATCTCCTTCTATCCCTTTCTTCTTCTCTTTTTTTTCTTCCTCTTCTTATTTTTTATCGGGTATGTCATTGTCGATATACCCCCTCCCCGATAACTTCAACATGACGGGGGAGTCGATATACCCCCTGTCCGATAACTTCGACATGAGGGTCGAGGGCCGCCAAGGGTTCGAGGGTCGAGGGTCGAGGATCGCCGAGGGGTCGAGGGTCGAGGATCGAGGAGGGATTGAGAGGTTGCCTAGCTAGTGTCAAAGTATTGAAGAAATCCGTGGCTAGAGGGTCGAGGAACGCCGAGGGGTCGAGGGCCGCCGAAGGTTTGAGGGTCGAGGGTCGAGGATCGTCGAGGGGTCAAGGGTCGAGGATCGAGGAGGGGTGGAGAGGTTGCCTAGCTAGTGTCAAAGTATTGAAGAAATCCATGGCTAGAGGGTCGAGGGCCGCCGAGGGTTCGAGGGTCGAGGATCGCCGAGGGGTCGAGGGTCGAGGATCGAGGAGGGGTCGAGAGGTTGCTTAGCTAGTGTCAAAGTATTGAAGAAATCCATGGCTAGAGGGTCAAGGAACGTTGAGGGGTCGAGGGCCACCGAGGGTTCGAGGGTCTGGCAATGTGCACAAGTTGATCCAAACCCTAGAAGCGCTGCCGAGGCCACCCAAATTTACCAAGTTAAAAGAGCGTTGTCTTCGAGGCCACCCCGAACCCTTGAAGCGTTGCCGAGGCCACCCCATACCCTAGAGAAGCGTCGAGGCCACTAATTAATATGATTCCTTCTTGTGATTAATTAGCTAGCTAGCTAGGTCTACGTTTGCCCCGAATATATCCATCTGTCATGTTTGTATAATAATTGCCATGTTGTAATATTTGCAGACACTATGGAGCACGGCCGAGACGTGGAAGCAGAACAGGTGTTGGGGGACATAATCGCAGCCGGAGGTGATGTCATGTCGTATCTCAACGAAACCGATGGTCTGGAAGTAGAGGGTGAAGCAGGCTACGGTTATCGAACAACGGAGGAGGAAGGAGAGGGCGAAGCAGGCTACGGTTATCGAACAACGGAGGAGGAAGGAGAGGGTGAAGCAGGCTATGGTTATCGAACAACTGAGGAGGAATGACATGATTAAGGTGGCTCCGGTGACGGAATGCCGGTGCAAGAAGGAGACCGTGATGACGGCTCCGGTGACCAAACATAATCCGGGCAGGTATATATATTAATTAAGCCTATGCTGACTAGCTAATTGATGCATTCATTGTTTTGGTATGTACACATATTAACTCTCGTCTTTGTTCTTTTTTCAAGCTCTCCGGATTGCGCACAACTTCGGTAAGGAGATGAGGCCCGAAGAAAAAGTTGCGCTCGGATGAAAGATTCACGATCACAGCAATCGCGTGTGATGGCCAACCCACTACTAGAAAAAGGGCTATAGATGGGATTGACACTAATGGCGCACCAGACAAGCGGTGCGCTATTAGTATATACTAATGGCGCACCACCTTCTGATACGCCATTAGAGTTGAAACTACTAATGGCGCACCTGGCCCAGGGTGCGCCATTAGTATCAAAAAAAATTGAACTATTGCGCCTGTCCAAACATACTAATGGCGCATCCAGACACAGTGCGCCATTACTAGTCGTAACTAGTAATGGCGCACCTGTCGGAAAGTGCGCCACTAATGTTGTTTTTTTATTATATTTTTTATTCCTATTTTTGCAAAACTACTAAAGGCGCACTTCTCCACTGTGCGCCATTACTAGTTTAAACTAGTAATGGCGCACTGTGGAATAGTGCGCCATTAGAATGTTTTTTTTCTTTTTTTGCAAAACTACTAATGGCGCACCACCAGAAGGTGCACCATTAGTAACCTAGATTACTAATGGCGCATTTAGAGTTGGTGCGCCATTAGTAAGTTGGCAGCAACAAGATATTTTGGACAGCCTCTCCTACCCACACTCACTTTCTCCCCACTTCATTCTCTCCACCTCCTCCTTGTCTCGGGTGCCTCCCCTTTTTCACCTCATTTCCACCATAGATTCATTCAAATTAATTGGTTAAATTACCTTGTTTTGATAGGTAAGTAAGGGGGGAAGCTATATTTATGTTGTTCTCCCTACAACAATGTGCACATGCACTTTTTATGGCCTAGCTAGATCTATGTATGTTCGTGGTGTTGCATATGTTTGTGGTGTTGCATATGTGTTTGTGTTTGGAGGTGTACCGGTATTTGAAATGCTATAGTTGCCAATATTTTGCCGGAATGTTGATTCATTTCCGTTTCGGCGAGAATTTTGGCATTAAGCATTCTTTTTGGTCCTATTTTTAGGGAAAGTCATGCCAAATTTTTTCTTGGTTCTAAAATTTTGTTTTGCTCTACCCCGCAGGCAACCATGGTCCGCACGATGACCGAAGGCATCGTGAATAGGTTTTTGAGGTCCGCGAAGGCCGAGATGCTTTAAAAGAAAGAGATGGAGATAAGATGTCCGTGTCGAAGATGCAAGCTGAAGAGCCTTATTGCGGACCCGGATTCCGGGCAGGTGCGGGACCACCTGCTCTTGCGTGGTTTCATGGATGGCTATCGGTGGCAAGGTGATGAAGATGACTACGAAGTCATCCATGGGGGCCGGGCAAGAAATGAGGAAGGGCAGCAAGACAACCACCGCGGCTCGGGCGGGCGAGAATACGAAGAATCCCCAGGAGATGATCACGACGGTGATGCTGTACACAACCATCATGTAGAAGATGCCGGAGCAGACGACGGGCATGATCATGAAGATGATGATGCCGGCGGAGCAGACGACGCTGGACCACCGATGGGCTGGGTGCAGGACCCTCATATTCAAGAGCTGCTTCTCAAGCAGACGGATAACGCAAGAGCTGCCGCCCGAGAGAAAGCCAAGATGGATCAACTTGAGTTAGACGCGGTTACTCCATTGTATGAAGGATGCAGGCCCGAGGATACCCGCCTGAAAGTAACGCTCATGGCTCTGGAGATGAAGGTAAAACACAAAATGACCGACGCATGCTTCGACGAGAACATGTCATTCTGGCACGAACGTCTTCCCAAGTGGAACAAGTGCCCGACCAGTTTGGAGGAGGCGAAGAAAATCGTGTGTCCTCTGGATTTACCGCACGTGAAATACCATGTGTGCATGAACAATTGCATCATTTATCGGGACGAGCACACGGAGTCTACCATATGTCCGGTGTGTGGCGTCACTCGATACAAGAAGAGGAAGAAAGCTCCTCGAAAATTGGTGTGGTACTTTCCGATCACTCCTCATCTGCAGCGGTATTTCGCGGACCCTAAGGTAGCAAAGCTCCTGCGTTGGCACGCGGATAGGGAGGAGAAGAAGCGAGAAGATGACGCAAATGATCCGGAGATAGATAAAAAGACAAGATGCTGAGTCACCCTAAGGATTCGAGCCACTGGCAAGCGTTGAACTTCGAAGACCTAGAATTTGGGAACGATCCAAGGAACATCGTGCTGGGCGCGAGCACCGATGGAGTCAATCCGTTTGGCAGCCAGAGAAGCACACATAGCACCTGGCCTATGTTTGTGTGGATGTACAACCTTCCCCCCTGGTTGTGCCTGAAGAGGAAGTACATTCACATGAGTATGCTAATTGAAGGGACAAAACAACCAGGGAACGACATCAATCTGTATCTGGGGCTGCTGAAGGAGGAGCTAGACACGCTGTGGAAAACGCCAGCCAATACGTGGGACGCCGCAGAGAAAGAATATTTCCCTATGAGAGCCGCACTGCTCACGACGGTGGATGACTATCTCGGTTATGGATATCTCGCGGGGCAGGTAGTCCACAGATTTTCTGGATGCGTAAGGTGCATGGATGACACAACGTATCGCCAGCTAGATAGAGATCCCAGGTCTTCGAAAACCGTGTTCATGGGACATCGAAGGTGGCTTCGCGACGATGACCCATGGAGGAAACGCAAGGATCTGTTCGATGGTGAAACCGAACCCCGAAAACGCCCGTGTACGAGGAGCGGCGAGGAAATAGACGAGCTGTTGAAAAATTGGAAAGACTGCCCACTGCCGGGAAAGAGGAAAAAGGCGCCAGAGCCAGGAAAGAAGCGAAAGGCGCCAGAGCCGCTGCTGAAGGTATGGAAAACGAGGTCTGTTTTCTGGGACTTGCCATACTGGAAGATCCACCGTGTGCCTCACAGCCTTGATGTCATGGATATCACGAAGAACGTGTGCGAGAGTCTGCTTGGTACCCTGCTCAACATGCCAGAGAGGACCAAAGATGGGCCGAAAGCAAGGGCAGACTTGAAATCAATGGGCATCAGGCAGGAGCTTAACGCTAATGATGATGATGATGATGATGATGATGAGGCGAAGCAGGACACAGAAAGTCGTCGCAAAGGCAAAAAGGCCAAGAAGACCGGAAATGACTACCCTCCCGCGTGCTTCACACTAAGTTAGGAGGAGATCGAGCAATTTTTCACCTGCCTCCTAGGAGTAAAACTTCCTTACGGTTACGCGGGGAAGATAAGCAGATACCTAGACCCAGCGAAGCAGAAGTTCGGCGGGATGAAGTCTCACGACTGTCACGTGCTGATGACGCAGATACTTCCAGTTGCAATCCGTGAGATCATGGACGCGCACGTCCGTGAAACGCTATTTGGCCTATGCAACTTTTTCGACGTCATCTCTCGGAAGTCGATTGGCGTGAGGCAACTCAGAAGGCTACAGGAAGAGATCGTGGTGATACTACGCGAGCTTGAGATGTACTTCCCGCCCGCATCCTTCGACGTTATGGTGCATCTATTGGTCCATATCGTGGACGATATCATCCAACTCGGGACGACGTTCCTGCACAGCGTGATGCCGTTCGAAAGGATGAATGGTGTCAGCAAAGGATACGTTCGCAACATGTCACGTCCAGAGGGAAGCATAGCCAGGGGCTTTTTGACCGAAGAGTGCAACTCCTACTGCACGAATTATCTAGGCATCGAGAACCCCATTGGTCTGCCCGTCAACAGGCACCTCGGCAGGCTCGCTGGATGGGGTCACCGTGACGGTCGCCGCGAAATGCATGTCGACTTCGAGGGTCGACTCGCCGACTTTGAAAGAGAAAACCTAGTCGCGCTACAACACATAGATGTGGTCGATCCTTGGGTGGTAGAGCACAAAACCTTTATTAAGAAGACGTACAATGACCGAGGCCAACAGAGGACGGACGGAGATATACTCAAAGAGCACAACTCATGTTTCACGCGTTGGTTCAAGTAGAAGCTTCTATCGTACCCTTTACATGAGGATTCTTCCGCGGAAGAACAACTCATATTCGCCTTGTCACAGGGCGCCGAGCACAACCTGATGACCTATGAGGCGTACGATATTAACGGCTACACATTCTACCCCGAGACCAAGGACATGAAGAGCGATGATTATCAAACCTCCGGGGTAACGATGGAATCCTACACCGGTAACGACAACGACAGATACTACGGAAGGATCGAGGAGATCTGGGAGCTGAGCTACGCTGGAGAGAAGGTCCCGATGTTCCGTGTCAGATGGGCCAAGAGCGTCCTAAAAGAAGACCGGTATTTCACCACCATGGCTATACCCGAAGCCAAATCCAAGACCGCGGGCGCAAACGTCACCGCGAAAAATGAGCCATGGGTACTGGCTTCCCAAGTGGACCAATGCTTCTTCATTACCGACCCGTCAAAGCCCAGTCATGTTGTCGTGAGGAGAGGCAAAAGGAAGATCATCGGAATGGATGGAGTAGCCAATGAGAAAGACTTCGACAAGTACGGCGACGCGAGGATCAAACATGACGACGATGATGAAGTAGCAGCATACACCACAAGAAGAAGCAGGACCACCCTACCCAAAGGATGTCCGTTCCACAGAAGAACTCCATTTGCGAAAAAGAAGGGCAAGAAGATTGTGAACAGATAGCTAGCTAAGATCGATTGTATTTAAATCGCAGACTTCATGGGCACTTTTTGAACTATCATGAATATTTTTAAATTTCATGGACACTCGATCTCGATCCCCCTCCATCTCGATCGCTATCCCACCTCACCAGATCCGGTCCCCCTCGCCGCCGAGCACCCCCCGGTCCACCGGCCGCCGCCACCGACCCCCCCCCCCCCGACCCTCGATTCGCCTACTCAACCGCCACCGCCGACCCCCCGCACCCCTCCCCTACTCAACCGCCGCCGCCGACCCCCCGCACCCTCCCCCGCTCCACCGGCATTACTGTTTGATGATATTTTTAAAAAAATTATTACTGTCTTATAAAAAAATATTACTGTTATGATTTAAACAAGTTTGAACATATTTAAACAGAAATAAGTATCAAACAGCAATTTAAATGCATAAAAAAATTGTGGAGCCTGGGAATCAAAACCAGGACCTCCTGGTGTGAGAACTGGCTGCTGACCAGTCGAGCTAGTAGAGGGAACTTGATGTGGATCAGGTCAGGTGGAAGATAACATGTTGGCTCGAGCAGAAATCAAAAAAAAATACTAATGGCGCACCAGAGTGAGGTGCGCCATTAGTATGGATGTACTTATGGCACACCGAGGGGTGGTGCGTAATTAGTATTGTGCCGCCCCCATCCATATTTCCTCCTCGGCCCAAACCTATCCCCTCTCTCTCCCTCGCCCTCGCCCTCGATCCCCTTCCCCTCTCCTCTCCCGACGCCGCTGCCCCGCCGCCCCGACACCGCCTCGACGCCTCGATGCCGCCTCGACGCCCCGACGCTGCCTCGACGCCCCGCCTCCCTCCTCCGCTCCTTCTCCTCCCAGGTAATCCCCGCTTCCCCGCCCCTCTCTCACACGTCGTTCCTCTGCAAGGCCCCACCTCCCTCCTCCTCTCCTGATCGAATTTGTCCCCATTTTCTCGCCGGGTTGATGTCAAATTGGCCCCGGTTTGTGACCTGTGCTGTTGGGTGTAATGAGCAGGGGAGGCTGAGGAGGTCCAAGAATGGCCGCGGCAGGTGGTGCGCACGGACGCCAAGGAAATCGTCTTCGACCAGAAGTCCCGCGCCGCGCTCCAGGCCGGCGTCGAGAAGCTCGCCAACGCCGTCGGCGTCACCCTCGGCCCGCGAGGTGATGCTCACCACTAGTTTTTCTCTGTTACCACTGTGGTGCCCCCTAGCTCCATGATAAGGTTCTCAGAAAGTTCCATGCTGTCTCTCACAATGACTGTACTCCATGAGAGGCTGGGCTTGCTGTTTTCATTGTAAATCAATTTGAAGAGTATACCTTCGTTAAATCTTATACTGCTGCTTATAGAAGAGTTTATTCGATGACTATTCTAGTTTTAGGTTGTTTTGTTAAACATTTTCCCAGCATGTCATTTGGTGTCTGCCAAACTTGCGTAAATATGTAATTGGCTATTAGCCACTATTATAATTTGGCAGCTCAAAACTATACGTAGTATGCTTTGTGTGGAGTTTTTTCTTCAGTTTTGGCCACTATTGATGTTTAATACTTCATACAAAACACATGATAAAAAAAATGACTCGATTTACTATAAAAACTACCTTTCCTGAATAATGCCATTTTTTTATTTTTGCTAGCATGTTACCATTAAAATAGTGGTGAAAGTATTGCTTGTTACTTATAGAGTAGTATAAAAGACATTTTGGACCAAAACAAGTTTCTAGTATAGTTAGAAGACGCCTGACCCATTGCTTGAGCCTTGTATTGCAAGTTGATGAAATTCAATTTGTTAGTGACTAGCTAGCTCATTCATTTCTAAAAAGCATGCGATGAGCTAGAACCAAGACATCTATGCTATCTTACTCCATGAGCCTCTACGTAGACCAAATGTAGCCAAAAACAAGACATCTATGCTATCTCACATCTAAGGTGTGCTACTGCACTACAGATTACCTGTTCTCTGGTTCAATTGTTGGTTCTATCTAATAATGCTGAGGGTTCTACTTTGGGGCTTTTTGATTCCAAGCAAACCTAGCTGATTTTTATCAAGAGGCCAAACATTCACCTAGTTTTGCTATGAACTGCTGCTAATGTATGATGTTTTCCTATGAATTTGCTATGTGGTACTGCTTATATATGCTAGAACTAATTTTGATATGGATGTGCTGATTGTGTCAAGTAGTAGTACAAGGTTGTTGCCCTCTGGATGCTACCATTGTATTTGCATGGAGGAAATATTGATGGCCTATCTGTCCTGCATATTGTGCTTTGGATGTGCTTTGGCCTGATTGTTCAAAACAATATATATATACTGTGGTAATACTAGTGTAGGCTTGTATAGTTGTATAGTTTCAGATGTCTCCTGTTCTGGGTCATGGACTTTGTGCCATGGCCACATTGGTTTTCTGTTTGGCCTCAATTTGGCCTGACAAATGATGGTCTACTAGCTGGCAAGATGCTTTGGCAGAAGTTCGGAATTGTTATGCAGTGTTGGTTGTTAGTCTGATATGAATCAAGAAGTATTGATTTAACTTGGTATATATATGTTGTGTTCAGTTTTGGCAGGAGTTCAGAACTGTTAGGCAAAGGTCATGTCTCCGACCAGTGTCGTGATGATTTTGCAGGTACCCCGGGAGGCCCTTGAGTTTGCTGGAATGTCGATTAACTTCCGTTCCGGCAAATTCGAGTATTCCATATGTCCTATTTTCAGCAAAGGTCATGCTGAAATTTTCCGTGAATTTTAGCATGACTTTGCTAAAAATAGGACATATGGGGTACTTGTGACTAATGCATGGGCCGGGGTATCTTAGTAGTTAATTAAGTAGGATCAAGTGCCCCTTTATTCTAGCTGCATTAAACCATAGGCGGCAATAGAGCCAAGTGATTAGGCCCAACTTAGAATTCTCCTTCCCGGCTTAGCTTTTAGGATGCCTCGATGTCGACAAACCATTAATTATACAACCTTGGCTTTTAGGGTGCCTCGGTGTCGATAAAAACCGAAATGATGAAAGCTTAGGCTTTTAGGGTGCCTCGGCGTCGAAAAACCCTCAATGATAAAAGCTTAGCTTTTAGGATGCCTCGGTGTCGACAAACCCTAAATGATGAGACCATGATCTTGTTCCTTGACAATAACCAACTTTTTGACCAAACTTTGTTCCTATTTAGAGAGAAAAATGGCCAACAACGATGAGGCCGGGGGTTCGGGCGGCAAGGCATTCTGGGAGCTGTCCCAGGAGATGGAGGAACAACCTCACTTGTATGAGGACGCCGCCGTCCCCACCGATCCTGAGACCACTGATGGTGCCGCCGAGGATGACCCCACTGATGCCACCACTGATGGTGCCGCCGAGGATGCCACCACTGATGATGGCGGCGCACGCACAGATGGCAGCCAACCGAAGAGGCAACGGAAGGACCGACGCCCGACCGTGCTCCGCACCCTCAAGGAGGAAGTTACTGAAGTGGACTCCGACGGGAATCCAACGGCGCCCGAACGAATAGTCAAGGGGTACTCACTTCAGCTCGGGTGCATCCTCCGGAGCACCGTCTCGATCAACACCGAGAACCTGAGGCATCCTGACCGAGGGAATTTGCGCAACCTCCTTTTCACGAAGGTGCACGAACGATACAAGTTCCCCGCTGAATTTGAAAACACAAGCCTCAAAGGGAATAAAGTGAACAATGCTGCCCTCACGAAGATGAGCAAGGCCCTGTCTACTTGGAAAAGCAATGTGAAGAGAATTATTGAGAAAGGTGAGAGTTATGAGAAGATCAAGGAGAAAAATCCTTCGATCATCGAAGATGACTACAACGACTTCAAGATCAACTGCTCGAGCACCGCAAACTCCCAATCAAGTCAGTGGGGGAAAGAAATGCGGGAGCTGAACTTAGGGGAACACACACTCGGTCCCGGCGGTTACAGAGTGGCGGAGCCTATATGGGACAAGGAGGAGGCGGACCGTGCCGAGCAAGGCCTACCGCCCCTCTTCGATAAATACGGTGACAAGCAGACCAGGAACTTTGTCAGGGCCCGGTACAAGAAGGACCCGAAAACAAAGGAGCTTACCACGTATCCGAAGACCAGGGCGCTTGAGCTTGTTCTGGTAAGGAATACACCCCCACGTAATTAGCTCCATATGGTTGCATTCTAATTAATGAAGCCAAATTTCTAAATGGTTCACATTCCTTCCGCAGGCGACTGAAAGCAGTAGCGTGGGGTCGACTAAGAGCAACCCTTGGGACAGCACTCTAAATAGGGCGTTGAATGTAATGAAGAACAAGGATAAGCTCAGTAAGCCGACGTCAGCTGGTCGTGTGGCCGGCAAAGGCTTGTCGACAAAATGGTCGTCATACTATAACACTGGTGGGCGGAAGGAGAAAAAGACCAGCTCGGAAAGCCAGGCGCGCGAGGTTCAAGAACTCAAGGCACAGGTGGCGCGGATTCCGGAGATTGTCCAAGAGCAAGTGCAACAACAACTCGGAGTGTCGATCACCGCCATTGTGCCTACCTTGATCGAGGGGTTGAGTGCGTGGATTGCGGGCGGCCAACAGGGGCCGCCCCCGATTCCTAGCTTCATGGCCAGCAACTCGCAGAACGCGATGGTGGGGCCATTGGTGTCTCCGGCGGAGGCGGCATTGGTGTCTCCGACGCCGGCACGGGAGCTTAATGCACCCGGTTGTACGCCAGCCGGCACCTCTGCAGCAAGCTGCCCCTCCGTCAACTGCACGCCCGCCGTTGGCGGTGCCTCGACATTAGCCGAGCTCGACGCCATCATCACGGTAACTAATTAAGCCTCTCTCGGCCGAGGACTTCATCTCCTTGCCTTTGACTGGGCATCCCTGACGCCCTACATGTTTTCGCAGGGCGCCACCGACGTTCCGTGCACTCTCCTGCACTTTGTGAACAACGAGTTGGTCGATGTCGCTGAGGGAGTCCTGGATTAGGGGATGTTCAGATAGCCGAACTATATCTTCAGCCGGACTCCAGGACTATGAAGATACAAGATTGAAGACTTCGTCCCGTGTCCGGAAGGTTCTTTCCTTGGCGTGGAAGGCAAGCTGGGCGTGCGGATATTCAAGATCTCCTACCAATGTAACCGACTCTGTGTAACCCTAACCCTATCCGGTGCCTATATAAACCGGAGGGTTGTAGTCCATAGGACGAACACATCATAACCATCATCATACCCATAGGCTAGCTTCTAGGGTTTAGCCTCCTTGATCTCGTGGTAGATCTACTCTTGTACTACCCATATCATCAATATTAATCTAGCAGGAGTAGGGTTTTACCTCCATCGAGAGGGCCCGAACCTGGGTAAAATAAAGTGTCCCTTGTCTCCTGTTACCATCCGACCTTGACGCACAGATCGGGACCCCCTACCCGAGATCCGCCGGTTTTGACACCGACATTGGTGCTTTCATTGAGAGTTCCTCTGTGTCGTCGCCTTTAGGCCCGATGGCTCCTTTGATCATCAACAACGTTGAGGTCCAGGGTGAGACTTTTCTCCCCGGACAGATCTTCGTCTTCGGCGGCTTCGCTCTGCGGGCCAACTCGCTTGGTCATCTGGAGCAGATCGAGAGCTACCCCCCTGGCCATCAAGTCAGGTTTGGAAGCCTAAACTACACGGCAGATATCCGCGGAGACTTGATCTTCAACGGATTCGAGCCACGGCCAAGCTCGCCGCACTATCTCGAGGGGCATGATATAGCTCTGCCTCCGAACAGTGTCCTGGAGGCCGCATACGCTCCGGCCCAGATCCTCGATCCGGAGCCCGCTGCGTTCTTTGAGGATGAACGGTTGGACGTCACCTCGGGGGCTGCGATCTTAAAAGCCATTGAGCCAAACGCAAGCCCCGCACTCTGCATGGCACATGACTCCAAGGAGCCGGACTCTTCTCCGAACTCCGAACCTCCCGCTCCCCTGCCAATCGAATCAAATTGGGCGCCGGTAATGGAGTTCACCGCCGCGGACATCTTTCAGTATTCGCCTTTCGGTGATATTCTGGAATCTCTCAAGTCTCTCTCTTTTTCAGGAGATCCCAGGCCGAACTGTGGCCTATGAGGTCGGGATTCGGACGACGAAGAAATTCAAAGCCCACCGACCACCCACTTAATAGCCACTATCGACGATTTAACCGACATGCTCGACTTCGGCTCCGAAGACTTCGACGGTATGGACGACGAAGACGGAGACGAACGGGAACCAGCGCCCATAGGGCACTGGACCTCCACCCCACTTAATGACGTATTCATGGTGGATACACCTGAAAAAACTCACAATGAGGAAGAAGGGGGCGAAAAGAAGGGTAAACCCTCCGAAAAGCACTCAAAGCGGCGACGTAAACGCCGAGCGAAGCCCCGCCTCGATCAAGACCCAGCCACAGAGCAGGACGAGCCGGCAGATGACGAACGCATCCCAGAACAGCCGTCTGAACAGGGTAACACGGGCAGAGAGGACGGACAGTCCTCCCCCGGTCATAACAGAACTCCGGACGATACCACGCCGGATAAAATCATGGAGCAGAAGAATCTCCAAGAAAGGCTCGTCGCCATAGCACGAAGCCTGAAGAAGCAGAAGCAAAAGCTAAAGACGGCGGAAGATGCACTCAAAACAAGATGGAGCAAAGTAATCAAGACCGCAGACAAATACGGCGGCAGCCGCCGCACCAAAAGCTATCCGAAGAAAAAGCTACTGCCCGAATTCGACCAGGAGGCCCTAGAGCCCCCAAACTCGAAAAATAAAAAGGCTACACGGTCGAATAAACGACCTCTCGGCCACTACAATACGGCAAACGGCGCCGCACTCAATGCGGCATGCGACACAATCAAAGACTCGCATCATGGCCCAGCCAGGTCCATTTACGGGCCAAGAAAGCAAGCTCTCGCAAGCAATGCAAAAAATCCACCATCAGAATCCGGCACACCCAAATATAGGGGTGCCGCACACCCTCTATGTTTCACCGATGAGGTCCTGGAATATGAATTCCCAGAGGGATTTAAACCCGTTAACATAGAGGCATACGATGGAATAACAGACCCGGGAGTCTGGATCGAGGATTATATCCTCCACATACATATGGCTAGAGGAGATGATCTCCACGCCATAAAATATTTACCCCTTAAGCTTAAAGGGCCAGCCCGGCACTAACTTAAAAGCCTTCCCGAAAACACAATTGGAAGTTGGGAAGAGCTCGAGGACGCTTTCCGAGCAAATTTTCAAGGGACCTACGTCCGTCCCCCGGACGCAGACGACCTCAGTCACATAACTCAGCAATCCGGAGAATCGGCTCGGCAGTTCTGGAACAGATTCCTCACTAAAAAGAATCAAATAGTGGATTGTCCGGACGCCGAAGCCCTAGCGGCTTTCAGGCACAATGTCCGAGACGAATGGCTCGCCAGACACCTCGGCCAGGAAAAGCCAAGAACAATGGCCGCACTCACAAGCCTCATGACCCGCTTTTGCGCAGGAGAGGACAGCTGGTTGGCACGATGCAGCCCCAGCAACCCAAGTACATCAGAAATCAGGGATGGAAATGGGAAACCACGGCGATACAAGGACCTTCGCCAAATCAAAAGAAAAAGTCCGAAGAGCACGACAGTCAATGCCGGATTCAAAGGCTCACGGCAAAATCAGACAAAATCACACCCTCAGGATAATAGGGAAGATCCGTCCAGTCTAAAGAGAATCATGGACAGGATATGTCAGATACACAGTACTACTGGAAAGCCTTCTAATCATACCCACAGAGACTGTTGGGTTTTCAAACAATCCGGAAGGCTTAACGCCGAACACAAGGGGCTCGACACACCAAGTGAGGAAGAGGACGAACCCCAAAAGCAGAACACCAGGAAGCAAAAGAACTTCCCGCAAGAAGTCAAAACAGTGAACTCACTTCACATAACAAGGCAAGAGGCACCCATAAAGGTCCGCACATTCAAGCCTATCCCTCAAGATTCTGGCCACTGGTCACTAAAGCCAGTCATTTTTTATCAGCTAGATTATTCTCGCAATATCAAACACGCAGGCCGGACTGCCCAGATGCTTAATCCAATAATAGACGGATTCCAATTTACCAACGTCCTAATGGACGGTGGCAGTGGACTAAATCTGATATATCAGGATACAATTCACCGCATGGGCATAAACCCAGCACGAATCCGTCACAGTAAAACCTCCTTTCAAGGAGTAGCACCAGGCCCGGACACCCACTGTATGGGTTTTATCCGGCTTGTGGTCATATTTGGCTCTGCCAATAACTTTTGTCGCGAAAAGCTTATCTTCCACATAGTCCCGTTTTCAAGTCGCTATCAAGCACTAATGGGACGCGGAGCTTTCGCTTGCTTTAACGCAATACCGCATTATGCATCCCTCACGCTAAAGATGCCCGGTCCTCGAGGCATCATCTCTTTAAAGGGAGCATACTAAACTACATCTCCTCCAAACGGAGGATTGTGCGGCCGCTTAAACGGCCGCCCAACAAAATGGCCTCGCCAGCCGAAAGACTTTTTCGATGAAAGTCACAAAAGGCCGCGGACCCAGACTCTTCGGCACAAGCCCATTTTCGTTATAGGCTTGGTACGCCTCACCAGGGGCTATACGCAGAGACAATAAAACTCGACCGTATCTATTTCTCACCTCACATTTTATT
This sequence comes from Aegilops umbellulata, assembly GCA_032464435.1. Lineage (NCBI taxonomy): Eukaryota > Viridiplantae > Streptophyta > Magnoliopsida > Poales > Poaceae > Aegilops > Aegilops umbellulata. The sequence goes on along the minus strand of CP136059.1, from coordinate 354,107,571 downwards.
TATTATTCTTTTTTATCCGCACGACCCATTTTTCAATTTAGTTCTTCCCTTTTACAGATGAACGTCGTACGGCGCCCGTCCAGGACACGGGACAGCGGAGACACAGGCGCAGACGTGTAGTAGGGACCCGCCCCAAAGGATTCTTCTTAGATTAAGACCCTGCGTAAACCTTTTTTACTGTCTCTTGCTGCTATACATCCCATGGTTTACCTCACTATAACCATGGAGGAGACTCGCGTTTTGGCATGTGGCCACGCCAGAATTCTTGCTCGTACCTGGACACAAGGGGCTTTTTTCTTTTTCAAGGGTGTTGTTTCACACGCACCCACAAAGACCGAACACCTTAGGGAGTGTTCGGCGTCGTGAGTTTTGGCACTATATGCATCAGCTCCGAGTCATGATTTTGGTCACATGTTGGGTTGCCCGGCTCCTGAGTTCGGCCACCTTACGTTCTGTTCTGTCGGCTAAGGTTGTACCAGGAGAACTACTGCGATTGTGCCCCGGTTCGGCCAGGTGAGCACCTCAGTAGAGAAAGCCGAAAACCGACTGTCATGATGTAGCGCGAGACTGGTCGCCACTCGATGACTTATAGGAATTTATCGAATTCCTCCGTTTTGACGAAGGGCCGCTTCCCGGTCAGGCACATATGCGTCCCGAATTCGGGTAAACGCAGTCGCCATTAAAGGGCTACCTAAAGAGTCCCACTGTCAAGCTCCTATGGCTAAGTGAAAGTGTTAAAGCATTATAGTCCGGTTGCCTAGCCCGCGGCGCTATCACCTCCTTTGTAGGACCAAGATGTTGGGTTAAGTGGGAAAATGCATTCTCCGCGCGCACCCCCGCACTATGTGCGTGGGGGCTGAAGCCAACGACTGCAATCTTTCAGAATTTATATATTAAAACGGCCGCACAGGAGGTGCTATTAATACTTGAAGGCACAAGTCTAAATTACGCCATTACAATTTATAAACATATAGATCTACGATTACATATGCTGTCATAAAACAACATCTTTCAAACACTGCGTCTCTATTATACGAGCGCCCGCGAGGATTTCCTCAAAATAGTGCTCGGAAGGAATTCGGCTTTTATCCGAATCACGGGACGCAACAACGGTGGGCTCCATATCTGCACAGTATGTCTTGACACGGGCAAGAGCCAGCCGCGCGCCCTCTGTGCAAGCGGACCTCTTTAGAGCTTCAATCCGAGGCACCACGTCAAGAAATTGCTGCACCAAACCGAAATAGCTTCTCGGCTTCGATCTCCCCGGACATAGGCGGTCCATGGCATACTTCATGGCGAGTCCGAACAACCTATTCAGCTCGGCTCATTGGGCCAGGCGATCATCCACTGATAGTAGACGCTCTGGATTAGTGAACTGCAACCAGAAGAGCTTTTCCACTTCATGATCTTTCTTATCTTGAAAGTACCTGGTCGCATCAGCGGCACTAGCCGACAAATCCAGATAGGTGTCCTCCACGCTCCACGCTCGGTCCAACGGGGCGAACTTCGGATCACAGAATTTTCTCCGCAGTAGGAAGGGCTTTCCATCCGCAATTAGTCCGGCTTGACGCAGCTCTTCCCTTGACGCTCTCATACCAGAGCGGGCGTCCTTGGCGTCGGCGACGGCCTTCTCTAAATCCGTCTGCCGGGCTCGACCTTCCTCTTCAAGAAGTTTGCAACGGTCAGTAGCACTTTTCAACTTCATGGCTATATCAGCCATCTCCTCCTTGCTTCGGCAATGGGAAGCCTGTTCGGCTTTTAGCTCTTCACGGGCTCTTCCGGCAGCCGCATCGCTTTTTCTGGCTTGTTCCTTTGCTTTGGCGAGCTCGGCCCTAAGTCCTTCTACGGCCGCCGCACCATCTGCATCAAGCATACACAAGGTAAGATATTGACATAAAGCTCCTCTTACTAACAATCGCCAAATAAACTCAATACCTTGAGCATCATCAAGCCTCTTGTCAACAAGCATGATGTCGGCTTCTGCCTCATCGAGTTGCCATTTCATTTCGGCAAAATCTCGAGTCCGGCTCAACTCCGGACAACCTGCCACCTACATACAAAGGTGCCACTTAAAGGAACTGGGATTAAGATCCTCTGCGCGCCACTAATCTTTGCGGCACACAGAGTCTCAGGGGCTACTATCTATGCAGGGCGCATGTTATTATGCGCAATTAACACTAATGTTCGTTATTCAAAACGTACCTCAAGGCCTGCCAGTAAACCCTTGACGGCCTTGTTCAGTCCGCTTTCCGCGAATGAAATCTTTTCAATCACCGTGTGCATCAACACACGATGCTCCTCTGAAACAGAGGCTCGGCCCAGCAGAACCTTCAGCTCCTCCGACCGAACACCAGATGGTGCCGGACTCGTCCCAGGGCCTTTTTCGGAGGCCGGACACGGAGAACCCCGGGGGGCCGCATGATCACCTTCTGCCTCTAGCAGATTCGGAGAAATCCTCTGCGACGACACTTTGGCGTCGCCCGCCTTGCTAGGCGATGAAGGAGGAGGCGTTCCGCTCTCCATCATCTCCGGAAGAAGATCCCCCGATGACGAGCTCTGCCGAGAAGGGTCGAGGTCCGAACTACAAGGTAAGGTTTCGGTTAAAACTTCTCAGATATAAATTAAGGATTTCTCTTAAAAGAATGACTCTCTTTCTACTTACGGCTCGTTGGAGGGCTGCTCCTTCTGAGGATTTAGTTCGGCCGAGGGGCTCCCCGGCGTCGGGTCCTCTGACGCGGATTCTTTCCCCCGCTTTGGAGCTACGGCTCCCGGGTCGTCAGAGGTGGCCCTTTTCTTCCCCTTTGGAGAGGAGTTGTCAATTCCCCCCTTTGGGATGGCCCCTTTCGAAGAGGCCACAGTTTCCTTGTCCGCCCCTTCATTTTCCTCCCGAGGCGCCACCTCCAACATCCTGACTAGCACAGGATCTAGCCTGGTCTCGGGAAGGGGAGCCGGACACCGGACCACCTTCGCCTTCGCTATCCACTCCTGCGTAAAAAGGAGAAGTACTGTTAAAAAATAAGTCAATTGTACGGATAGAAGGTCCGGGCGCAAGGCCACCTACTTCTGTATCTGGGCGGTTGCGGCTTAAACCAGCATCCTCGCTCAAATCCGGACTCACTCTTTGTGGTCCGAAGAACAGTCTATACATCTCCGTAGGCGTCACGCCCATGAAATTTCGGAGAACTCGCGGCCCCTCTGGGTTGAACTCCCACAAGCGGAGGGGGCGACGTTGGCCGGGCAGTGTCCGGCGAATCAGCATAACTTGTGTCACCTTGACCAGGTTGCGGTCTCCTCTTAGGAGATCCTTTATGCGGCCCTGCAACAGAGGAACGTCTTTGGGCAAGCCCCGATCTAACCCTGTGTTGATCCACGATGTTAAACGTGGTGGGGGGCCCGAGCGAAAGGCGGGAGGCGCTACCCAAGTGGTGCCCCGAGGATAGGTGATGTAGAACCACTCCTGTTGCCATAAGCCGAGCTCCTCTTGAAAAGTGCCCTCGGGCCATGGAGCATCGGTATTCCTTTTTATAACAACACCTCCGCACTCTACGTGACGCCCCTTGATTATCTTCGGTTCTACCTTGAAGGTCTTGAGCCATAATTCGAAGTGAGGGGTGATATGGAGAAACGCTTCACACACAACAATGAAGGAGGAGATATGGAGGATGGACTTCGGAGCTAGGTCATGGAATTCCAGCCCATAATAAAACATCAGCCCCCTTACGAAAGGATCTGTTGGGAAGCCTAATCCCCGAAGGAAGTGGGAGATGAATACTACGCTCTCACCAGGCTGAGGGCTTGGGATCGCTTGTCCTTGAGCAGGCAACCTGTGCGGGATCTCGCTGGTCAGGAACCTAGCCTCCCTCAACCTTGATACGTCCTCCTCCGTAACGGAGGAGGGCATCCGTTGGCCTTGAAGGCCGGAGCCGGACATTGTCGATGGTCCGGTGCGCCTAGAATCTAAAAGCCTGGGGTGTTGGAACTCGAGGCTATGGGCGAGCTTGTTTTGAGAACACAAGAGGGGAGCAAGGTCTCGGTCTCTTTATAAGAGGCAGAATATCAAGAGCCCTCCCCGAAACCGTCTTGGACTAGCCTTTAATCAAGGCAGGACATGCTTAACGGGCACGGTTGGGTTACCCACGTCCGTATTAATGAGAATCCCTTTAAAAGGGGCACACGATCTCTGCTTCGACAAGATGTGCCAAGGAAACCGCCTCGTTTAACATGTTGCGGTGGAACAACAAAAAATAATCCATACAGAAGGCTTGGTCGCAGTGTTATGACGCACTGCGGAATACGTCGGCAGATTTGATTTGTGTTTGTATTATTCTCTATATGGCAATACGTGGAAACTTGTTTTGCAGAGCCGGACACTATTTTTTGGTGTTTATTATCTTCTTGAAGAATTTGGAGGAGGAACCCGCCTTGCAATGCCGAAGACAATTTGCGCGCCGGACTCATCGTCATTGAAGCCTGGTTCAGGGGCTACTGAGGGAGTCCTAGATTAGGGGGTGTTCGGATAGCCGAACTATATCTTCAGCCAGACTCCAGGACTATGAAGATACAAGATTGAAGACTTCGTCCCGTGTCCGGAAGGTTCTTTCCTTGGCGTGGAAGGCAAGCTGGGCGTGCGTATATTCAAGATCTCCTACCAATGTAACCGACTCTGTGTAACCCTAACCCTATCCGGTGCCTATATAAACCAGAGGGTTGTAGTCCGTAGGACGAACACATCATAACCATCATCATACCCATAGGCTAGCTTCTAGGGTTTAGCTTCCTTGATCTCGTGGTAGATCTACTCTTGTACTACCCATATCATCAATATTAATCTAGCAGGAGTAGGGTTTTACCTCCATCGAGAGGGCCCGAACCTGGGTAAAATAAAGTGTCCCTTGTCTCCTGTTACCATCCGACCTTGACGCACAGATCGGTTCCCCCTACCCGAGATCCGCCGGTTTTGACACCGACAGTCGCCAAGGGCAAAATCGTTCAACCGGGCAACCCCTTGTTCCACGGTTCCCAGATGCCACCCAACTTGTTTAGGGTTCAACTGGTTCGGGTGCTGCCAGGCTGCGACGAGTTGTTACCTTCGATTCGACCCGTCGGGGCCGACGATGATGACGTGATGACCCTCAGCGCCTGCCTGAGCTGGCCCCTGCTTTGGCCGAAGAGCCAGATTCGTTTGGGGGCGGGGGACACCACCCCAAAGGCAACACCGCCAGTCGTGTCGGCGCCAAGGCGGCCCCATGGCAAGACCGCCGCAACGGTGCCGGACATCCCTATGCCACTGGATCCGAACATGCATATTGCACATGATCAGAACGACGACGACGATGATACATTTGGCAACGTCGATCAGTACTTTGCCGATCATGGGTACGATGGCGACTTCATGGGGCCTCCTTCTCAAGAACCCAACCCAACAAAAGACGTGCGCGATATAGCTAGTGCCACAGAGAAGCCAAGTTGCAACAGGCGTCGTCTGCCGTTCAGCTCTCAAGAGACGCCTCCAGGTGCCGACTTCACCGATCCTCAGATAGGCGAGGTGCGAAACATTATCAGCCCCAACACACTCAAGAAGGCGGTCTGTGAGCTGAACTCGGTCCCATTACAGGAGAAGAAGAAGGCACACAAAAGAAAGACTAACAAGGGTGCGAGCCAGCCGGCACCGAGTACGATCCGTGCTCAGGACGGGCCACCTTCACCTGAGGATTTAATGAGGAGGGTGCATGTGGCGGGTAGGCCGATGCTACCGAGAAATATGCTCGATGCTGCAACCGGTGCTATGCGGAGTCTGCATGACAGTGTTCTTTCTTTGGAGAAGCGGCGTCTCAGAGAGAAGGATGTGGCATACTCGGTTTTCGCGGCGAAGGTGCCAGAGGGCAAGGGCTTTGTGGATAACTCCATCGGGGGTACGATCGTCCTGCGGTTTGATGACATCCACGCTATGTTGAACCTTCATCCGCTGCACTACACCTTCGTTCGGCTATTTTCGCTGAGTATGGAGATGCGGATCATTCGCGACAAGACCCCGGACATCGTGATAGTCGACCCCTTCTACATGTGTGCAAAGATCTTGGGCAGCGCTGGGGACCGGCAAATCGCGAGTTCTTACCTCGAAGGCGTCATTCTGGCAAACCAAGATAAGGATAACTTCCTCGTGCCTTACTTTCCCAAGTAAGTCCTCCCCTCAACCGCCCCGTAACATATGAATTCTTAGATTTCGATCGTTTTTCTTTTAACATTCCGTGTTTTCTGCAATGACACACATTGCACGCTCATCCTCCTAAGCCCCAAATATTCCATGGCCACGTATTTCGACCCGGATCGTCAGTCGAACGTAGACTACACAAATGTCAAGAAGGTTCTTGATGATGTTCTTCCCGGCTACGCCAAATCTGGAGGCACCTTCACCGGGCCTATTCGTAAGTACGGCAAGCACGTGTTCTCCCACAATACGACGTTCTGCTGCGTCAAGTAGCCGCCTGGCGGTCAGAAGGGTGCCTACTACGCCATCCATCACATGCGGGTGATCGTACGGGACCATCATCAACTTCTGCTACCGAGTAAACTCAAAGATTGGGCCGCGAGCGTGTCGGCAATCCAGGACGCGGACATCAGAAAAGAATTCTTTCGCATCCAGTCGGAGTTTGCGGAAATCATCCATCAAGATGTCCTTCGTACCTCGGGGCAGTTCTACCTCAGAAATCAACCGTCCAACAGTGACATCGACACAATGCTACAAATGCAGGCTGACAACGCCCGTTATTTCATGACTCCCACGATAGACGACGGCTTCATCCACGCTCCGGTCCCTTGAGTCGAGTTGAAAGCAGTGATGCTGTGTCTAGTTCTGAAACATCGATTGGCTCATGTTGCAATTAAACTTTAATGAACTTGTAGCATGTCTCTTTTGTTTCGAGAGTCATTCAACTTAGATGTAATCGATGCTACACTACTAGAAAAAGGCCTATAGGTGGGATTGACACTAATGGCGCACCAGATAGGCGGTGCGCCATTAGTATATACTAATGGCGCACCACAGTCTGGTACGCCATTAGTGTTGAAAGTACTAATGGCGCACCTTGCCTAGGGTGCGCCATTAGTATCCTAACTTTTTTTTTGAACTAGCGCGTCTGTCCAAACACACTAATGGCGCATCCTGGCCAGGTGCGCCATTACTAGTTGTAACTAGTAATGGCGCACTAGTACCAGAGTGCGCCACTAATGCTGTTTTTTTAATTACATTTTTTATTCCTTTTGTTGGAAAACTACTAATGGTGCATTGTCCCACCGTGCGCCATTACTAGTTCAAACTACTAATGGCGCACCGTTGGATAGTGCGCCATTAGTATGATTTTTTTTATTTTTTTTCGCAAAACTACTAATGGCGCATCAGCTAGAGGTGCGCCATTAGTAACCTGGATTACTAATGGCGCATTTACTACTGGTGCGCCATTAGTAAGTGGTCAGCAACAAGATATTTTGGGCAGCCTCTCCTACCCACACTCACTTTATCCCCACTCCATTCTCTCCACCTTCTCCTTGTCTCGGGTGCCTCCTCTTTTTCACCTCATTTCCACCATAGATTCATTGAAATTAAGTGGTTAAATTACCTTGTTTTGATAGGTAAGTAAGGGGGGAAGCTATATTTATGTTGTTCTCCCTACAACTATTTGCACATGCACTTTTTATGGCCTAGCTAGATCTATGTATGTTCGTGGTGTTGCATATGTTTGTGGTGTTGCATATGTGTTTGTGTTTGGAGGTGTACCGGTATTTGAAATGCGATAGTTGCCAATATTTTGCCGGAATGTTGATTCATTTCCGTTTCGGCGAGAATTTTGGCATTAAGCATTCTTTTTGGTCCTATTTTTAGGGAAAGTCATGCCAAATTTTTTCTTGGTTCTAAAATATCGTTTTGCTCTACCCCGCAGGCAACCATGGTCCGCACGATGACCGAAGGCATCGTGAATAGGTTTTTGAGGTCCGCGAAGGCCGAGATGCTTCAAAAGAATGAGACGGAGATAAGATGTCCATGTCGAAGATGCAAGCTGGAGAGCCTTATTGCGGACCCGGATTCCGGGCAGGTGCGGGACCACCTGCTCTTGCGTGGTTTCATGGATGGCTATCGGTGGCAAGGTGATGAAGATGACTACGAAGTCGTCCATGGGGGCCGGGCAAGAAATGAGGAAGGGCAGCAAGGCAACCACCGCGGCTCGGGCGGGCGAGAAGGCGAAGAATCACCAGGAGATGTCATGCATATCACGAAGAACGTGTGCGAGAGTCTGCTTGGTACCCTGCTCAACATGCCAGAGAGGACCAAAGATGGGCCGAAAGCAAGGGCAGACTTGAAATCAATGGGCATCAGGCAGGAGCTTCACGCTATATATGATTATGATGATGATGATGATGATGATGATGAGGCGAAGCAGGACACAGAAAGTCGTCTCAAAGGCAAAAAGGCCAAGAAGACCGGAAATGACTACCCTCCCGCGTGCTTCACTCTAAGTTAGGAGGAGATCGAGCAGTTTTTCACCTGCCTCCTAGGAGTAAAACTTCCTTACGGTTACGCGGGGAAGATAAGCAGATACCTAGACCCAGCGAAGCAGAAGTTCAGCGGGATGAAGTCTCACGACTGTCACGTGCTGATGACGCAGATACTTCCAGTTGCAATCCGTGGGATCATGGACGCGCACGTCCGTGAAATGCTATTTGGCCTATGCAACTTCTTCGACGTCATCTCTCGGAAGTCGATTGGCGTGAGGCAACTCAGAAGGCTACAGGAAGAGATCGTGGTGATACTATGCGAGCTTGAGATGTACTTCCCGCCCGCATTCTTCGACGTTATGGTGCATCTGCTGGTCCATATAGTGGAGGATATCATCCAACTCGGGCCGACGTTCCTGCACAGCATGATGCAGTTCGAAAGGATGAATGGTGTCATCAAAGGATACGTTCGCAAAATGTCACGTCCAGAGGGAAGCATAGCCAGGGGCTTTCTGACTGAAGAGTGCATCTCGTACTGCACGAATTATCTAGGCATCGAGAACCCCGTTGGTCTGCCCGTCAACAGGCACCTCGGCAGGCTCGCTGGATGGGGTCACCGTGAGGGTCGCCGCGAAATGCATGTTGACTTCGAGGGTCGACTCGCCGACTTTGAAAGAGCAAACCTAGTCGCGCTACAACACATAGACATGGTCGATCCTTGGGTGGTACTGCGCAAAACCTTTATTAAGAAGACGTACAATGACCGAGGCCAACAGAGGACGGACGGAGATATACTCAAAGAGCACAACTCATGTTTCACGCGTTGGTTCAAGCAGAAGCTTCTGTATTACCCTTTACATGAGGATTCTTCCGCGGAAGAACAACTCATATTCGCCTTCTCACAGGGCGCCGAGCACAACCTGATGACCTATGAGGCATACGATATCAACGGCTACACATTCTACACCGAGGCCAAGGACATGAAGAGCGATGGTTATCAGAACTCCGGGGTAACGATGGAATCCTACACCGGTAACGACAAGGACAGATACTACGGAAGGATCGAGGAGATCTGGGAGCTGAGCTACGCTGGAGAGAAGGTCCCGATGTTTCGTGTCAGATGGGCCAAGAGCGTCCTAAAAGAATACCGGTATTTCACCACCATGGTTATACCCGAAGCCAAATCCAAGACCGCGGGCGCAAACGTCACCGCGAAAAATGAGCCATGGGTACTGGCTTCCCAAGTGGACCAATGCTTCTTCATTACCGACCCGTCAAAGACCAGTCGTGTTGTCGTGAGGAGAGGCAAAAGGAAGATCATCGGAATGGATGGAGTAGCCAATGAGCAAGACTTCGACAAGTACGGCGACCCGAGGATCGAACATGACGACGATGATGAAGTAGCAGCATACACCACAAGAAGAAGCAGGACCACCCTACCTAAAGGATGTCCGTTCCACAAAAAAACTCCATTTGCCAAAAAGAAGGGCAAGAAGATTGTATTTAATTAAATCGTAGCCTTCATTTGTCGATTGTATTTCATGGGCACTTTTTGAACTATCATGAATATTTTTAAATTTCATGGACACTCGATCTCGATTCCCCTCCATCTCGATCGCTATCCGACCTCGCCAGATCCGGTCCCACTCACCGCCGAGCACCCCCCCCCCCCCGGTCCACCGGCCGCCGCCGTCGACCCCCCGCACCCTCGATTCCCCTACTCAACTGCCGCCGCCGACCCCCCGCACCCCTCCCCTACTCAACCGCCGCCGCCGACCCCCTGCACCCTCCCCCGCTCCACCGGCATTACTGTTTGATGATATTTTTAAAAAATTATTACTGTCTTATAAAAAAAATATTACTGTTATGATTTAAACAAGTTTGAACATATTTAAACACAAATAAGTATCAAACAACATTTTAAATGCATAAAAAAATTTGTGGAGCCTGGGAATCGAACCTAGGACCTCCTGGTGTGAGAACTAGTTGCTGACCAGTCGACCTAGTAGAGAAGACTTGATGTGGATCAGGTTAGGTGGGAGATAAACCTGTTGGCTCGAGCTGAAATAAAAAAAATACTAATGGCGCACCAGGGTGAGGTGCGCCATTAGTATGGATGTACTTATGGCGCACCGAGGGGTGGTGCGCCATTAGTATTGTTAGGCCCCCATCCATACCCTTTAGTCCCGGTTGTGGAGGCGGACCGCGACTAAAGGGTACCCTTTAGTCGCGGTTGTTGTCCCCAACCGCGACTAAAGGGTCTTTCTGCGCCCACACCTACTCAACCGTCGCCCCGCCGCCCTCGACGCCACCGTCGCCCCGCCCCGACACCACCGTCGCCCCGCCGCCCTCGACGCCACCGTCGCCCAGCCGCCCCAGCGCCGCCCCGACACCACCGTCGCCCCGCCGCCCTCGACGCCGCCCCGACGCCACCGTCGCCCCGCCGCCCCAGCGCCGCCCCGACACCACCGTCGCCCCGCCGCCCTCGACGCCGCCCCGACACCACCGTCGCCCCGCCGCCCCGACACCACCGCCCCGTCCCACCCAGCCTTCTCCTCGCCGCGCTGCCGTCCGCTCGACCCCAGCTCATCCCGTCCGCGAAGGAGACAGGCAGCAGCGGCGGCCCGAATCGAGGGAGGGAGGATCCTCTCAGGTGAGCTTCTCCCTCTCAAATGTGATGCCCGTGTCTCTGGTCTTCATTTGTTCTGCGATTATTAGAAAGATGACAGACTACTGCCCCGAATTTGGAGGCAGCTCAGCAATAATTTCATGCATTTGTTATAACTCCAAGTAGTCTGAACATTTTTTTTGTGAACTACGATAGATCATGAAGCTGCTGAACTTATAGCAATTGGCTTCATCTTGTTGCAGTAAACTGACAAATGGATAGTAAGGAAAAATACCATAAGAATATAACTGAAGAAATATATACTCCCTCCGACCTAGAATAAGTGTTGTGGTTTTAGATCAGATAGCATTTTAACTGAAGATTTATTGTACTTTCTACTAACGGTATAACTTTTGTGATATGTATTGTTATGTTGGTAAAATAGACAACCTAGATTTACACGCAGGATCTCTAATCCAGAGAGGAGGGAGTATAAGATAGCAAATTTACTTGCAATAAAACAGGGGTTGTTAATTGTAGTTTTGTTTTGGTCTGCAATTGCATATACGGACATTTATTTAATTACCACAAGATCTCAACCAGGATAAGAGCAAAGAGTAATCAGATCTGAACTGAAACTAGCTAGGAGCAGAGCATATTTGTGTAGAAGCAGAGTGCATGAAATATGGGGCTTTTCTGGATATGTTTTCAGTGTTCAGTGTTCTTCTTCAGTGTTCTTCTTCTTCGGTGTTCAGTGTTCTTGCACCGACAGATTAGTACTAGCTAGCCATGGTAGTTCAGTGTTCTTCTTCAGTGTAATGGAACGGCCGCATCTCGCTGCTGTCTGTTGTTTTGGTGTACTGTTACTAGCATGGAATGGAAATCTCAGCATTTTATCCCTGAATTCGTCTACAATCTCTTGCTCTATTGTTAAATCTTACCAGTGCGCTTTGTTAAATCTTACAGTTTGTTAATTCGATCGTGTTGGTGTCAGTATGCTGTTGATTCGAACCATACCTGCATTTCTACGTCAGCTGTGAAATGCCCAACCATGAGCTAATTCAAAACTTAGATGGAACTTTTCCCAATTCCATGGTTGTTATCACTTCATCTTGTGCTCAGCCAATTGAACCAAGTTTGAAATATGAGGATGTGGTGCCCTTCTGAGAAAATAGTTGTCTGACCTGAACTTTTGAATGTTCAGTGCTCTGCAATTGAACTATATGTATAACTTGTTTCATGCATAGTTGTCTGACCTGAAGTTGTCCTATATGCATAGTTGTCTGACCTGAAGTTTGAAGCATAACTTGAGGGATAGCATAACTGAATATGTTTTCATAGCATAACAAAGTGCACTCTGTTATGAACTATATGTATGCTGCACTTTCTTCGTCCGAGTGCATCGATGTAGACGTTTTCCTGCTTGTTGTTGGGAGTGAAAATAAGAACCTGTTCTCCCTGGTTAGCAGTAAATACTGCATGGGCAATGCCTGCTGTTTTCTCTTCTGAAATTTATGAATGTCAGTCGATCAACATCTATGTGCCATAAATTGCATTTTCCCTTTTTGCTTGTTGAGGAAACATGTTTTCCATTTAATTGTTTGGCTCATGCTGTTCTTGCTAGGATAACAAAATGGTACCATGTAGGCTCCTGATTGCTGGTATCTGAAAACTGAATTTGTAGCAGTCAGAACTCAGTTTCCAATGTGTTGAAGCAGAGCACATTTGTGTTGAAGCAGAGCACATTTGTTAGCAGAGCTCCTGGGATAATGATTTTGCAGGTACCCCGAGAGGCCCTTGAGTTTGCCGGAATGTCGATTAACTTCCGTTCCGGCAAATTCGGGTACTCCATATGTCCTATTTTCAGCAAAGGTCATGCTGAAATTTTCCGTGAATTTTAGCATGACTTTGCTAAAAATAGGACATATGGGGTACTTGTGACTAATGCATGGGCCGGGGTATCTTAGTAGTTAGTTAAGTAGGATCAAGTGCCCCGGGGTACTTGTGACTAATGCATGGCTTTTAGGGTGCCTCGGCGTCGAAAAACCCTCAATGATAAAAGCTTAGATTTTAGGATGCCTCGGTGTCGACAAACCCTAAATGATGAGACCATGATCTTGTTCCTTGACAATAACCAACTTTTTGACCAAACTTTGTTTCTATTTAGAGAGAAACATGGCCCATAACGATGAGGCCGGGGGTTCGGGCGGCAAGGCATTCTGGGAGCTGTCCTAGGAGATGGAGGAACAACCTCACTTGTATGAGGACACCGCCTTCCCCACCGATCCTGAGACCACTGATGGTGCCGCCGAGGATGACCCCACTGATGCCACCTCTGATGGGAGGATGACCCCACTGACCCCGCCGAGGATGATCGTTCTGTTGCATACTTATATATTGCTTATGTATTGTCTGTGAATTGGTACTAACGTTTCGTTTCGCTAGTGCATAGCGATGCCGTCATATGTCGTGTACAAGGGTAAGGTTCCCGGAGTCTACGACGACTGGGAGGAGTGTCGGAGACAGGTTCACCGATTCAGCGGAAACAGTTACAAAGGGTACACCACTAGGGCCGAGGCCGAATCTAGATACGCCCGCTATCTAGCACGAGAGGGGAGGGAGCGTTGGAGGAACCGGATGAAGACGAGTTTCATCGTGATGATGCTCATCGTGATGACCGCAGCTCTCTTCTATGTGATGGTAGTTTAGATGATCGATATCGACTTGTAATGTGAAGACAAACTCGCTACTCGCGGTCTCGAGACTTGTAATATAATGTTCTATCTTTGTTCGGTCTTTTCAATTCGGAGACTAATGTGATGAATTGTATTTGGAGACTAATATGATGAAATGTATTCAGAGACTAATCTTCTATTGTATTCGATGAATCTGTTGTTGATGTGTGCTGTTTATATTTTGTCCAATTATACATTTTGTAACCTGTGCAAAAAAACAGAAAACTAAAAAATAAAAAAAAACCTAATATTCATACTAATGGCGCATCACATAACAGTGCGCCATTAGTATTCCAGAGGATACTAATGGTGCGCATCATTAAGCAGTGCGCCATTAGTATGCCGAGGTTACTAATGGCGCATCACCCTGTGGTGCGCCATTAGTATACCAAAGCACCTTGCTATACATGGCCCTGGGAGGCATACTAATGGCGCACCATGTCCTATACTAATGGCGCACCAGTGGTGCGCCATTAGTATACCAGATACTAATGGCGCACCAGTGGTGCGCCATTAGTAAGTATTACTAATGGCGTGCTACTAATGGCGCACCACTAATGCGCCATTAATGGCGAAATTAGGTGCGCCATTAGTAGCCCTTTTTCTAGTAGTGCTATTAATGTCTTGCTTTTCTCTTCCGATCGTTCTGTTGCATACTTATATATTGCTTATGTATTGTCTGTGAATTGGTACTAACGTTTCGTTTGGCTAGTGCATAGCGATGCCGTCGGATGTCGTGTACAAGGGTAAGGTTCCCGGAGTCTAGGACGACTGAGAGGAGTGTCGGAGACAGGTTCACCGATTCAGCGGTAACAGTTACAAAGGGTACACCACTAGGGCCGAGGCCGAATCTAGATACTCCCACTATCTAGCGGGAGAGGGGAGGGAGCGTTGGAGGAACCGGATGAAGACGAGTTTCATCGTGATGATGCTCATCGTGATGACCGCAGCTCTCTTCTATGTGATGGTAGTTTAGATGATCGATATCGACTTGTAATGTGAAGACAAACTCGCTACTCGCGGTCTCGAGACTTGTAATATAATGTTCTATCTTTGTGCGGTCTTTTCAATTCGGAGACTAATATGATGAATTGTATTCGAAGACTAATATGATCAATTGTATTCAGAGACTAATCTTCTATTGTATTCGATGAATCTGTTGTTGATGTGCTGTCTATATTTTGTCCAATTATACATTTTGTAACCTGTGCAAAAAACAGAAAATTAAAAAATAAAAAAAACCTAATATTCATACTAATGGCGCATCACATCACAGTGCGCCATTAGTATTACTAATGGCGCATCACTAAACAGTGCGCCATTAGTATGCCGAAGTTACTAATGGCGCATCTTGTTGTTGTGCGCCATTAGTATGCCAAAGCACCTGGGTATACATGGCCCCCTGGGAGGCATACTAATGGTGCACTGTTGTATATACTAATGGCACATCTCAGGTCCGCCACTAGTATACCAGATACTAATGGCGCACCTGTGGTGCGCCATTAGTAAAATATACTAATGGCGTGGCACTAATGGCGCACCACTAATGCGCCATTAATGGCCAAATTAGGTGCGCCATTAGAGGCCTTTTCCTAGTAGTGACCGATTGAACCCTTCCGGACCAAGGAAGCATTTTCTGCTCAGTGCGGGGTTCTTGTTAGGGACATGATCCCGATCAGCATCCACCAATGGAATAAGCCTATGAAGGAAGACCCTGAGGTGTCTTATGTCAACGATAGGAAGAAAGATGATCTTTGAGCCGCGCTGAAGGCAAATTTCACCCTACCGCCAGAGCAGGATCCAGAGAAGCTAGTTAAGGAGCCATTGATCAAGTCTCATGCTCTTAAGAAGATGGCAGATCTATTCAGGAGGTGGAAGAATGAGCTGAAAACAACGTTCGTCGACCAAAAAAAGACACCAGAATCACCGGCCGGTCTGAGTAGATCAGAGAATACTGGAAGCATTTGTGGCCCACAAGACATCGGAGAAGAGTAAGAAGATGTCAGCGGCAAACAAGATAAATGCTGCGAAGAGGAGCATCACCATCACACGGGGTTAGGTGGCTACCTCAAAGCCCGGCCATTGTGGGCCAAGGCTGAGAATGACCTGCTTGATAAAGGGGTCGAACCAGAGACATTGAACTGGCCAGACCGTTGCCGGACTTGGTTCTTAGGGGTTGGCGAACCTTGGACCCTGTAACAAGGAAGTGCGTTTGGACGAACGAGCAACTGCGAATACCGTCTCGAAGCTTCAGGACTATATCGCCGCAGCGCAGCAAGGGACGTTCGTTCCAGACAGAGAGAACGACGAGCTCAGAATGGCCCTCGGGAATCCTCAGCACCCTGGACGGACACGAGGAACGCCAGGCTCGTTCGGTGGAGGCTGGGTTTCGGACACATGCAGTTACAAATGCCGGGAGAGGAGGAGGAAAGTGGAGCATAACAAAATGCAGAAGCTGCACGCAAGGACCTGCCGAAGCTACCCCCAAAGCTACCCCGCCATCTCAGCGGAGAAGCAGCGTGGCTTCCACCGAGCTGCTTCAGCTGGAGCCTGTCTTCACGGCTCCTGCTAGCTACCCCGTGGATGCTATCACGGAGTCTCAACATTGCCACCTTATGACGCAATGGCAGAACTTCAAAGTCAAGGCGGCTGTCAGCTCTGTTCGCCCTCCTGAACCCGGCGCAACTTTTCACTGCCGTCCAATTCCAGAAGGATATGCTAGGTGACGGTGGACGAAATATCAGAGGGATTTGTGGACCTCGAGCTTGACCACCCTACCAGTGAAGGGGAGACTCGGCTGGGTTCTGCTCTGAAGACTCCATGCCTATGGCGGAAGGAGCTCATCAACCTTTCGAACTGGACGCCTCTGCCTCCTCCTCCTCCGACGACGAGTCAGGACACTCTGCCTCCTCCTCCGGCGAGTGATCAGGGCACTCCGCCTCCTTCTCCGGCGCGTGGCGGCACTCCGCCTCCTCCTCCACCTGTGCCGGCGCGCCCGAGCAGCCAGCCTCCTCCTTCTCCGCCTCGTCAGCAAGGGCGGAAGAGACCCGCCGCCGCTCCGCTTGCTCCGGCGAGTCGTAGTCCTTCTCCTCCGCCTCGTAAGTAAGGAAAGAAGACAGCCGCAGCGCTCCGTCTGCTCCAGCGTCTAGCAGTACAACCAGAGGCGGTAGGCAATACAGATTCTGTCGAAAAACAACTATGAGCGCATTACTGAAAAGGAATATATCAAAGCGGAGCGGTCGGTAAGTACTATCAGTGATCGATGGTTAGCAGAATGACGAGCTGGGAAAAAATTGCCCAGCTCGGCGAACAAGGGAACCAATCGTGCCCCCCGCTCAAGGTGCCTAGCGATATCATCGCTAATCATCTGGAGATTTTGCCCAATACCAATCTTGGAGATTACCTGCCCGACGATGTACATTATGATACAATGAAGGTGGACGAACACAAATACCATTACGAGAAGCCTCTCGTCAAAGATGAAAGATCTCTAACAACGATGATGCGAAGATTCCATGATTGGTACATGAAAACCTGCAGAGAGTCTGGGGGAAGGATACTTTGACGCTGAGAGTTAAAGAGGAGCACGACCTCGTTGGAATTGAACTGTTGACTCTTCCATTTGAGGAGTTCTTCTAGTTTTTCAATCAAAAGGCCCTCGATAAATTAACGGTCACTTGCTATTTCCTATAAGTACTACTTCTGTCATTTAGTCTCTATATTTATCTCAGCTCTTTCATTGCATGTATATATGATTATCCTCACTATATTATGGAGACTGAAGATTGTCGAATGCAGAAAAACAGATATCTATGATATTGGGTTCATTAACACAAATCTCATAGATGAATATATGGTTAAATTTCATGCCAAAGACACGAGGCCAACTTGCTCAAATCGTTGCTAATAAATCAAAACAAAGATACAATACTATTTCCTTACAACTTCAAGTGAGTTCTACTGTCTTGTGCATATTTTGTTTCCCTTATTACTCGAGGTTATAGTAATGTAATTGATGAGTTATGCTTGAGCAGGGACTTGTAACCGTCTTAGACTCGAGATGAAAGATCCCGAGGAATATGCGGACATGACTAAAATGCTCACGAATTAAGTCAATCGATCATTATCGCACCATATCGACAACTTTTTGTTCATTTCCTAATATTAAGTAATTGATTTCTTTGTCTCACAGGGTTTGGAAAATATTCACCGCACAAGCTCCAGGACTGTCGGAGGAGCTGCGATTTACATACCCAAAGTAAGTACTAGTAGCTAGCTAGTTCCGCGCATATCCCGTTGATTCTAGCTACTTCATCAATGCCATTTATATGCTTCATTATCAGTGTGATTGACCTCTATTTCTCGTAAAGTGCTTGTGGCAGGAACCCGGGAATGATTACTGTGGATACTACATGTGCGAGTTCATCTACAACGCGACTTGCAAAAATAAGTGGGGCTACTCTAAAATACAATATAATGTGTGTAAGCAATAATATCACAATTTCATTTTATTACACCATCATTTCTGTTGAATTTCACTCATATATATGTATTAACCCCCTTCTTCAAATGAGATGTGGCAGATGCGGAATAAACCCTACCACAAGTTCGCATGAAAGCAATTCAAGAAGAATTGGCAGGATTCTTTCTTGACCACGTCATCAATAAAGCCGGAGAATACCATGTGGAAGCTGAGTTCATATATAATTAGGGGATTATATTGTAAAAGATCTTATATTGTATATATGTAGCTAGTAGCGTTGGATAGATGTACGAAACTTGTTTTTCGACCAATCCTCTCGGAGAAAGAGAGGTCGATCACTTCTCTTTGTATATATTCATGACGATCTTTTGTACTTAATGGGTTTCCTTCATTTGCTTACTAGCTAGCGTGTCGAGTCCTCTCTATACGTATAGTACATAGCGTCGACCAAGCACGGAGATAAGAGAGGACACTTCTCTCTATAATTATCTATCTACCACAATATATGAAACCTATAAATTAACCCTACAAAACCCCCAAAACCCCCAACCCCCCCCCCCCTTCAAAAAAACCCAGCCCTTGAAATGCTGACGGGTGACGCTTATTGGTCCCGGTTGGTGCTACCCAATCGGGACAAAAGGCCCCCCTGCATGGGCTCGCCGCAGTGGCCACGTGGAAGCCCATCTGTCCCGGTCAGTGTAAGAACCGGGACTAAAAGTATAGGGCTTTAGTACCAACACTTTAGTCCCAGTTCCCAACAAGACAAATGGGTCTTACGAACCGGGACAAATGGCCTTTTTTCTACTACTGAGCGGCTGCTGCCGTGGAGCACACGGGACGGCGGAGGCCACCAGGAGCGGCGGATGCCACTGCAACCAGGGTGGGGCAGTGGTGGCGGTGGATGGCAGCTACAGCGGCTGCTGCAGTGGCCCGGAGAGAGCGGCGGAGGCCGCCTGGGTGGTGGCGGCTGCCACGGCGGCGTAGCCGGGTGCGACCCGGCGAGCGTGGCGGAGGCCGCCTGGTGCGCGGGCTGCCACGGCAGCCACAGCGGCGTGGTGGCGATGATGGGCGGTGCAGCCGGATGCGGCCCATAGGACCCAGCCAAGAACAGGCAGATCTCCTTGACCGCCTGGGTTAGGTCCGCAGGGCCCCGGACACCTCCTCCGGGGTGAGGGACACGGAGGCGGGCGCGACGGAGGAAGACATGATCGAACCGAAGCTAGGTGATACCGAATTGTTATGGCGCTACTAGAAGGAGGGCGCGAGAGGGCCAGCCGGGGGCCTTTTTGCCCACGGCAGGCAAGAGGGAAGGATTTCCTTCTTAATTCTTGCTTGATTAGATTGACACATCTCCTCTCTTTATATAGAGAGGTTTACTTGACTCCCAAGCAAGGCTTACTTGACACCTAAACAAGCGACCCTTATTAATTAACCCTAAGACTAACGGGCTATACCGCCAGCCCAGGCTCATTAGGCCCATTACGTACTCTAACAAGGTGGGTACAGCTAAGCAAAGTGTCATGGGAGAAAATCTGGGGTCCTCTCTTGTACTTGAGAAATGGCAGTAAAAAGGAAAGCAATACATTTTGTTTAAGAAGAGTTCAAGTGCCTGAACCTGCTTGCTTGCAGAAGATAAGCTACCTGCTCGACCCATCATAATATCTAACCGGACAAGAATGTCATGTGTAGTGCAAAAGATCAGCTCCATCATGTCCACCACCAATGCATGTTTCTGCAAGCATACAAAGTCAAACAACCACGACATTCCAACAAAAACCAAATAGATACGAGAGCACATCAAGATATTTAAATAAACTCACAGTTATATTTGAGAGAAAAAAAGAAATCAATTTGTAGGCAACACTAAGGGAAGTATACAAAACCAGAGCTACTGTCAAATTTAATGAATATTCTAAAAGAGTATAGACAGATCATCGTAAAAAATGAAGAAGTCACACTCAGAATATTAGCTTGTCAGAATATTCGCCACTTCTAGCAAGGTGCGGCGCCTTACTTTCTCACGCCCGCACTCTCCAGATCTCGCCTCCTCCTCCTCCCCTTCTCAAATCCTTCACGGCGGCGGTGATGGGAGACCGGCGACACTGACAAGCGCCCCATGGAGGTTTCAGATCCGGAGGCGGAACGACGCAGGGAGCGAGAACTGCGTGACAAGGCAAATCGCTCGATGCGGGAGAGCTCCGATGGTCGTGAGGGCAGAGTCAAGTGCGGCGGCTCTCGTGACCAGGGCGGGCGAGAGGGGATTGGGGTCCTCCTCCCCTGTGGTGGATCCAACAGCAAGAAAGAAAGAAAAGAAAGAAAGAAAGAAAGAAAGAAAGAAAGAAAGAAAAGAGAAGAAAGAAGAAGAAGAAGAAGAAGAAGAAGAAGAAGAAGAAGAAGAAGAAGAAGAAAGAAAGAAGAAGAAGAAGAAGAAGAAGAAGAAGAAGAAGAAGAAGAAAGAAGAAGAAGAAGAAGAAGAAGAAGAAGAAGAAGAAGAAGAAGAAGAAGAAGAAGAAGAAGAAGAAGAAGAAGAAGAAGAAGAAGAAGAAGAAGAAGAAGAAGAAGAAGAAGAAGAAGGAAGAAGAAGAAGAAGAAGAAGAGAAGAAGAAGAAGAAGAAGAAGAAGAAGAAGAAGAAGAAGAAGAAGAAGAAGAAGAAGAAGAAGAAGAAGAAGAAGAAGAAGAAGAAGAAGAAGAAGAAGAAGAAGAAGAAGAAAGAAGAAGAAGAAGAAGAAGAAGAAGAAGAAAGAAGAAGAAGAAGAAGAAGAAGAAAGAAGAAGAAGAAGAAGAAGAAGAAAGAAGAAGAAGAAGAAGAAGGAAGAAGAAGAAGAAGAAGAAGAAGAAGAAGAAGAAGAAAGAAGAAGAAGAAGAAGAAGAAGAGAAGAAGAAGAAGAAGAAGAAAGAAGAGAAGAAGAAGAAGAAGAAGAAGAAGAAAGAAGAAGAAGAAAGAAGAAGAAGAAGAAGAAGAAGAAGAAGAAGAAGAAGAAGAAGAAGAAGAAGAAGAAGAAGAAGAAGAAGAAGAAGAAGAAGAAGAAGAAGAAGAAGAAGAAGAAGAAGAAGAAGAAGAAGAAGAAGAAGAAGAAGAAGAAGAAGAAGAAGAAGAAGAAGAAGAAGAAGAAAGAAGAAGAAGAAGAAGAAGAAGAAGAAGAAGAAGAAGAAGAAGAAGAAGAAGAAGAAGAAGAAGAAAGAAGAAGAAGAAGAAGAAGAAGAAGAAGAAGAAGAAGAAGAAGAAGAAGAAGAAGAAGAAAGAAGAAGAAGAAGAAGAAGAAGAAGAAGAAGAAGAAGAAGAGAAGAAGAAGAAGAAGAAGAAGAAGAAGAAGAAGAAGAAGAAGAAGAAGAAGAAGAAGAAGAAGAAGAAGAAGAAGAAGAAGAAGAAGAAGAAGAAGAAGAAGAAGAAGAAGAAGAAAGAAGAAGAAGAAGAAGAGAGAAGAAGAGAAGAAGAAGAAGAAGAAGAAGGTGAATCAGAGGCGCCGCGAGCTCGAGCGGAAGCCGGAGGCGCACCCGAACTGTGGTGGGGGCCATGGTGATCCGATGGCCAAGAAACCTCGGGCGTCCGCAGATCCACTTGCGGTGGTGCTTCCCTCTCTCTCCAAGGGCACGGCTGAGGAGCCCATCCCGGTGGAAGAATTGCCAGATGTGCAGTGCTTCTAGTGCGGCCGCCTCGGCCATTACCAATCCAAGTGCAAGTTCCAACCTTTGTGCGTGCTTTGCAAGGAGGAGGGCCACGCGTCTGCTCACTGTTCGACGCGGGGGCGTCAACTTCATCTGCAGATCATGGGCAGCGCCTCTCCGGCGAGGGCTTTTTCGGCCTGGACTTTGACAAGGACGCCGAGGCCGATTGAGATACCAGTGGATGCAAGGATCGAGAACGCGGCCATTCTTTTTGCAGAGCCGGGGCGGCTCAACTTGCGCATCCTCAAACAAGAACTTCAACACATGGTGACTGGATCTTGGGACTGGCAAGTGACCCAGGTAGGTGCCAATGATTTCTTGGTGGTTTTCCCGTCGGCAGATCTTCTTCACATGGCGAAGACAAGTGGGAAATTGTTTCTGTCCATCAATGACATCACGACCTCGGTCTGGGATATGCCGCACGAGGAGGTTCAGTCGATGGCCATGCCCGAGACTTGGGTGCGGCTCCATGGCATCCCGAAGAAACATAGGCGTGAGGACCGCATCAATGAAGGGTTCCGGATGCTCGGGCGCCCGATCGTGGTGGACGAGCTGTCCCTCATCCGGTTGGGGCCGGTGAGGATGAAGCTAGCGTGTAAAGCTCCGGAGAAGCTTTATGGTTTTGTGGAAGTTTGGTTCAATCATGAAGGTTATCAGATTAAGGTGGAACGCGAAGTGTTACCCAAGTGTTGAGGAGAGCGGGTGGCAAACATCTCTGGTCCTTCCAACCCTCCGCCCGACGACCCTGCTGCCAAGGGTGCTGCACATCCTTCGGGTAGTGCTCGGCCCAACGGACCAGCACCTCAGGGAGAGGTCAGGGATCCTTCCAAGGCGGCTGACGGCGACACCAAGATGCAGGACAAGGGCGAGAAATTTGAAGATAGTCAACAAGACACCTCAATTGACACTGAAATCGACACAGAGGCTTGGGACAAGCTGGGTGCTCTCTCCAATGATGCGGTTGCCATGGGTGGGGCAACCCAGAACACGGCGATGAGCCTTCCACCACTGGCGTGCTCCCTGGCACTGATGTTTGATGAGTATGGTTCCAACATCTCGGCCCCGCTTTTGACGCAGCCTTCTCATGAGATGGTTGGGGCCAAGCTTGGGGAGCTGACTTTGCTGGAGAGCGCCAAGCTCCGGCTCGCTGACAAAAACCTAGAAGCGTCAGGTAATACCTTGCCTCCTTATCGCATTTTGAACGCATTTTTGGACAATCATATGGCTAGCATCTTAGACGATAGTGGTGTGGCGATTAGTGCTCCGTATGGCGAGATCATTTCGCTGGTTCGTGCGAGGGAGGATGCGCAGGCCATGCTGGCGGCTGCGGCCGCCCGTTGTGCTGAATCTAACCAAATGGCCATCGCTCCAGTAGGGACTGGCAGCGAGGCAGGGCCCGCTGAGGAGACAGAGGCGAGGGATGTCTCTGATCTACCTTCTTCCAGCCAGCTTACGGTACGGAAGCGTGTGGCGAAAGCGGTGACATCCAGGGGTGCGCCTTAGAAATCGAATCATTTACATGAGATACCTCTTTTGGAACATTCGTGGTTGTGGCCACGGTGGGCGGCGTACTCAACTTAAGGGGTATATAGCCAAGGAAAGGATAGACGTGGTAGGGCTTCAGGAAACGATCAAATCTGACTTCTCGTATCGCGATCTACTTGCTTTTGACCCTTTGCAACGATTCTCCTGGCACTGGGTGCCCTCGGTGGGCCACTCGGGTGGCATTTTATTGGGTTGTAACAATGATATCTGTGATGTATTGCAATGGGATGATGGTGTATTTTTTCTTGCGGCTACCATTCGACACCGTGTCTCTGGTCTCACGTGGGTACTTGCGTGCGTTTACGGGCCTGCAGATCACTCACGTTCTGTGGATTTCTTACTTGAGTTAAGCAATTTGGTAGGGGCCAAACGTGCTATCAACTTGCCACTAGTGGTGCGTGGTGATTTCAACTTAATCCTTTCGGGGACGGACAAAAACAACGCCAACATTTATTGGACTCGGGTGTCCATGTTCAATGGGGCTATTGCCGCAACGGCTTTGCGTGAGGCGGCTCGGACCGGAGCTAGATTTACTTGGACTAGCAAGCAATTACAGCCGGTGCAGAGCATGTTAGATAGAGTGTTTTTTACTCCGAAATGGGAGGTTGTTTTCCCCTTATGTACACTTGTGGCCAAGACTAGAATTGGCTCGGACCATGTGCCGTTGATATTTTCCTCTGGGGAGGAATATATTATACATAGTTCTCGTTTCTACTTTGAAACGGCATGGTTCGAGTCCAAGGGGTTTGTTCAGATGGTCGCGGATCGGTGCGTTTCGATCTACGCTCAACTGGGGCAGCAACGCGGACCGGCCGAGTGCTGGACCGTGGCGGCTAGCAAACTCAGGGCGTTTCTGCGTTGGTGGGGGGCTAACCACGGCAGTGAATCCAAGAGGGAGCGGGCTAGAATTGTTGAGACAATAGCCGCGCTTGACTTGGAGGCAGATCAACGCCCTTCTCGGAGGGAGAATGGGCCATTCGGTACGATCTCGAACGCAAAGTCCTTGCCATCCTATGGGCTGAAGAGGAATACTGGCATCGTAGGGTAGTATCAAGTGGGTCACCAAAGGCGACGCTAACACAGGATATTTCCATGCGTACGCCAACGGTAGGAAACGTAAAAGTACTATTCTGCGGTTACAATCTGAGCATGGTCTCCTACTTACCAACGACCTAATTGTGGCCCATATTTATGAGTTTTTGATCGGCCTCTTGGGGACGGCCGAGGACAAAATTCTTTGGCTCCGTGATGACATTTGGGACCCAGCCAAAAGGGTCTCACAGGAGGAGAACGAAGGGATCTCTCTCTCTTTCCTGCTAGAGGAGATCGATAGAGTTGCTCGATATGAAATCGGACACAGCGCCAGGGCCGGATGGATGGCTGGTCGAGTTTTTCAAGAAATTTTGGCCTAACCTTAAGCTCCTTTTCTATGCCATTGTGAATGGCTTTGTGTTAGGAACCGTCGACCTCGCTAGGTTAAACTATGGGGCGATCAGCTTGATCCCCAAAGTGAAAGCGGCGGACGACATAAAACTCTTTAGGCCGATCATCCTGATTAATGTCCCTTTCAAGATTTGCGCGAAAGCCTATGCATCCCGCTTGGCGCCGGTAGCTCAACGGGTGATTAGCCCTAGTCAGACCGGGTTTTTGAAGCATCGTAACATTCTAGAAGGGAATTCTTCTCAAGTTAGATTTTGAGAAGGCCTACGGCCGCGTGAACTGGGAGTTCGTGCATGAGGTCCTCATCAAAAAGGGCTTTGATGGGGGCTTTGTTCACCGTATCATGCACCTGGTGAGTAGTGGACACACGGCGGTGACCATAAACGGTGAAACAGGCAATTTCTTTCGCAACAAGCGCGGCCTTAGGCAAGGGGACCCGAGCTCGCCTTTGATCTTTAATTTTGTTGCGGATGCTCTAGCGGCTATGATTAAAATGGCTAGGGCTGCGGGTCACATTAAAGGGTTAATCCCTGACCTCATCCCTGGCGGCATGACTCACCTGCAGTACGCAGACGACATGATGT
This sequence comes from Aegilops umbellulata, assembly GCA_032464435.1. Classification (NCBI taxonomy): domain Eukaryota; kingdom Viridiplantae; phylum Streptophyta; class Magnoliopsida; order Poales; family Poaceae; genus Aegilops; species Aegilops umbellulata. The sequence goes on along the minus strand of CP136059.1, from coordinate 354,082,019 downwards.
TGTTATTCGAACCGGGCGACCATAGCATTGCCACGATTAAGTTATTGCTGCGATCTTTTGAGATATTGTTTGGGCTAAAGATGATTTTCCTCAAAAGTGAAGTCATCACCATAGGGATGCATGATCGCGAAAGTAGGCGGGTAGCAAACTTGCTCAACTGTAAGCTTGGGAAGTTTCCGATCAAATATCTAGGACTGCCTATTTCGCACAAGAACCTGACCATAGCCGAATGGGCGCCGCTTTATGGCAAAGTGGTGAACCGGGTTAATCCGTGGAGAGGGAGGTTTATGTCTTCAGCAGCTAGGCTAATTTTGACCAACTGTAGCTTGTCCTCCCTTCCTCTCTTTACGATGGGCTTGTTCCTCCTTGCCGATGGAGTGCATGCCAAGCTTGACACACCGCGCGCCCTATTCTTTTGGGAAGGAACTGGGACGAAACGCAAATACCACTTGGTAAAGTGGGCTCCGGTGTGTATACCAAAGAAGTACGGTGGTTTGGGGATCACGAACTTGAAACTTATGAATGTTGCTCTGCTTACCAAATGGTGGTGCACTAGTAGAAAAAGGGTCAAACGTGAAGCACATTAGTGCCGGTTTGAATTAGAGCCGGCACTAATGTGTACATTAGTGCCGGTTCCAACGGCTAGTCGGGCCGCTCTCATTAGTGCCGATTCGTGTTGAACCTTTAGTACCGGTTGGTGCCACGAACCGGTACTAAAGGGTTGGTGGCAGGCTGGCGTCAGGCCGGGGCCCCACGAGCCTCTTTAGTCCCGGTTTGTGGTATAAACCGGTACTAAAGGGCCAACCTTTAGTACCGGTCCGTGCCACGAACCGGCACTAAAGGGGTCTAACCTATAGTCCCGGTTGGAGACACAAACCGGGACTATAGGGCAATTTTCAAACTTGAAAAAATCATAACTAAATCATCCTAATTCAGAAAAATACATATAATATATCAAAATTTGCAGAACAAAAAGATATTTACATTCACAATGTGAAATCAATACCAGTAGATGCGTCACGACTTAAAATTTCATATCATATAACTTTATCACGGTAGATGTTGATATTTTTTCTTATAAATATGGTCAAACTTTGTGAAGTTTGACTTCAGACAATTCTTATATGCAGAGTAAAAAGGACCAGAGGGAGTAATAGAATATAAAATTGTTGTTGCCAATTATATTGATGATATAATTTTTCAATCAGTGGACTATGCAGCATTTCTCGACGTCGCATCTAAAGGAAATATGCCCTAGAGGCAATAATAAAGTTGTTATTTATATTCCCTTATATCATGATAAATGTTTATCATTCATGCTAGAATTGTATTAACCGGAAACTTAGTACATGTTTGAATACATAGACAAATAGAGTGTCACTAGTATGCCTCTACTTGACTAGCTCGTTGAATCAAAGATGGTTAAGTTTCCTAGCCATGGACATTAGTTGTCATTTGATTAACGGGATCACATCATTAGAGAATGATGTGATTGGCTTGACCCATTCCGTTAGCTTAACATTTGACCGTTTAGTATATTGCTATTGCCTTCTTCATGAGTTATGCATGTTCCTATGACTATGAGATTATGCAACTCCCGAATACCGGAGGAACAGTTTGTGTCCTACCAAATGTCACAACGTAACTGGGTGATTATAAAGGTGCTCTACAGGTGTCTCCGATGGTACTTGTTGAGTTGTCATAGATGGAGATTAGGATTTGTCACTCCGATTGTCGGAGAGGTACCTCTGGGCCCTCTCGGTAATGCACATCACTATAAGCCTTGCAAGCAATGTAACTAATGAGTTAGTTGCAGGATGATGCATTATGGAACGAGTAAAGAGACTTGCTGGTGACGAGATTGAACTAGGCATTGAGATACCGACGATCGAATCTCGGGCAAGTGACCTACCGATGACAAATGGAACAACGTATGTTGTTATGCGGTTTGACCGATAAAGATCTTCGTAGAATATGTAGGAACCAATATGAGCATCCAGGTTCCGCTATAGGTTACTGATCGGAAGTGAGTCTCGGTCATGTCTACATACTTCTCGAACCCGTAGGGTCTGCACGCTTAACGTTCGGTGGTTTGGGGATCACGAACTCGAAACTTCTGAATGTTGCTCTGCTTACCAAATGGTGGTGCACTAGTAGAAAAAGGGTCAAACGTGAAGCACATTAGTGCCGGTTTGAATTAGAGCCGGCACTAATGTGTACATTAGTGCCGGTTCCAACGGCTAGCCGAGCCGCTCTCATTAGTGTCGGTTCGTGTTCAACCTTTAGTACCGGTTCGTGCCACGAACCGGTACTAAAGTGGTGGTGGCAGGCTGGCGCCAGGCTGGGGCCCCACGAGCCTCTTTAGTCCCGGTTTGTGGCCTAAAACGGTACTAAAGGGCCAACCTTTAGTACCGGTTCGTGCCAAGAACCGGCACTAAAGGGGTCTAACCTATAGTCCCGGTTGGAGACACAAACCGGGACTATAAGGCAATTTTAAAACTTGAAAAAATCATAACTAAATCATCCTAATTCAGAAAAATACATATAATATATACAAATTTGCAAAAAAAATATTTACATTCACAATGTGAAATCAATACCAGTAGATGCGTCATGACTTAAACTTTCATATCATATAGCTTTAGCACGGTAGATGTTGATATTTTTTCTTACAAATATGGTCAAACTTTGTGAAGTTTGACTTCAGACAATTCTTATATGCAGAGTAAAAAGGACCAGAGGGAGTAATAGAATATAAAATTGTTGTTGCCAATTATATTGATGATATAATTTTTCAATCAGTGGACTATGCAGCATTTCTCGCCGTCGCATCTAAAGGAAATATGCCCTAGAGGCAATAATAAAGTTGTTATTTATATTCCCTTATATCATGATAAATGTTTATCATTCATGCTAGAATTGTATTAACCGGAAACTTAGTACATGTTTGAATACATAGACAAACAGAGTGTCACTAGTATGCCTCTACTTGACTAGCTCGTTGAATCAAAGATGGTTAAGTTTCCTAGCCATGGACATTAGTTGTCATTTGATTAACGGGATCACATCATTAGAGAATGATGTGATTGGCTTGACCCATTCCGTTAGCTTAGCATTTGACCGTTTAGTATATTGCTATTGCTTTCTTCATGAGTTATACATGTTCCTATGACTATGAGATTATGCAACTCTCGAATACCGGAGGAACAGTTTGTGTGCTACCAAACGTCACAACATAACTGGGTGATTATAAAGGTGCTCTACAGGTGTCTCCGATGGTACTTGTTGAGTTGTCATAGATGGAGATTAGGATTTGTCACTCCGATTGTCGGAGAGGTACCTTTGGGACCTCTCGGTAATGCACATCACTATAAGCCTTGCAAGCAATGTAACTAATGTGTTAGTTGCGGGATGATGCATTATGGAACGAGTAAAGAGACTTGATGGTAACAAGATTGAACTAGGTATTGAGATACCGACGATCGAATCTCGGGCAAGTGACCTACCGATGACAAATGGAACAACTTATGTTGTTATGCGGTTTGACCGATAAAGATCTTCGTAGAATATGTAGGAACCAATATGAGCATCCAGGTTCTGCTATTGGTTACTGATCGGAAGTGAGTCTCGGTCATGTCTACATAGTTCTCGAACCCGTAGGGTCTGCACGCTTAATGTTCGGTGGCTTGGGGATCACGAACTCGAAACTTATGAATGTTGCTCTGCTTACCAAATGGTGGTGCACTAGTAGAAAAAGGGTCAAACGTGAAGCACATTAGTGCCGGTTTGAATTAGAGCCGACACTAATGTGTACATTAGTGCCGGTTCCAACGGCTAGCCGGGCCGCTCTCATTAGTGTCGGTTCGTGTTGAACCTTTAGTACCGGTTCGTGCCACGAACCGGTACTAAAGGGGTGGTGGCAGGCTGGCGCCAGGCCGGGGCCCCACGAGCCTCTTTAGTCCTGGTTTGTGGCATAAACCGGTACTAAAGGGCCAACCTTTAGTACCGGTTCGTGCCACGAACCGGCACTAAAGGGGTCTAACCTATAGTCCCGGTTGGAGACACAAACCGGGACTATAGGGCAATTTTAAAACTTGAAAAAATCATAACTAAATCATCCTAATTCAGAAAAATACATATAATATATCAAAATTTGCAAAACAAAAAGATATTTACATTCACAATGTGAAATCAATACCAGTAGATGCGTCATGACTTAAACTTTCATATCATATGACTTTATCACGGTAGATGTTGATATTTTTTCTTACAAATATGGTCAAACTTTGTGAAGTTTGACTTCAGAAAATTCTTATATGCAGAGTAAAAAGGACCAGAGGGAGTAATAGAATATAAAATTGTTGTTGCCAATTATATTGATGATATAATTTTTCAATCAGTGGACTATGCAGCATTTCTCGCCGTTGCATCTAAAGGAAATATGCCCTAGAGGCAATAATAAAGTTGTTATTTATATTCCCTTATATCATGATAAATGTTTATCATTCATGCTAGAATTGTATTAACCGGAAACCTAGTACATGTTTGAATACATAGACAAATAGAGTGTCACTAGTATGCCTCTACTTGACTAGCTCGTTGAATCAAAGATGGTTAAGTTTCCTAGCCATGGACATTAGTTGTCATTTGATTAACGGGATCACATCATTAGAGAATGATGTGATTGGCTTGACCCATTCCGTTAGCTTAGCATTTGACCGTTTAGTATATTGCTATTGCTTTCTTCATGAGTTATACATGTTCCTATGACTATGAGATTATGCAACTCCCGAATACCGGAGGAACAGTTTGTGTGCTACCAAACGTCACAACATAACTGGGTGATTATAAAGGTGCTCTACAGGTGTCTCCGATGGTACTTGTTGAGTTGTCATAGATGGAGATTAGGATTTGTCACTCCGATTGTCGGAGAGGTACCTCTGGGCCCTCTCGGTAATGCACATCACTATAAGCCTTGCAAGCAATGTAACTAATGAGTTAGTTGCGGGATGATGCATTATGGAACGAGTAAAGAGACTTGCTGGTAACGAGATTGAACTAGGTATTGAGATACCGACGATCGAATCTCGGGCAAGTGACCTACCGATGACAAATGGAACAACGTATGTTGTTATGCGGTTTGACCGATAAAGATCTTCGTAGAATATGTAGGAACCAATATGAGCATCCAGGTTCTGCTATTGGTTACTGATCGGAAGTGAGTCTCGGTCATGTCTACATAGTTCTCGAACCCGTAGGCTCTGCACGCTGAACGTTCGGTGGTTTGGGGATCACGAACTCGAAACTTATGAATGTTGCTCTGCTTACCAAATGGTGGTGCACTAGTAGAAAAAGGGTCAAACGTGAAGCACATTAGTGCCGGTTTGAATTAGAGCCGGCACTAATGTGTACATTAGTGCCGGTTCCAACGGCTAGCCGGGCCGCTCTCATTAGTGCCGGTTCGTGTTGAACCTTTAGTACCGGTTCGTGCCACGAACCGGTACTAAAGGGGTGGTGGCTGGCTGGCGCCAGGCCGGGGCCCCACGATCCTCTTTACTCCCGGTTTGTGGCATAAACCGGTACTCAAGGGCCAACCTTTAGTACCGGTTCGTGCCACGAACCGGCACTAAAGGGGTCTAACCTATAGTCCCGGTTGGAGATACAAACCGGGACTATAGGGCAATTTTAAAACTTGAAAAAATCATAACTAAATCATCCTAATTCAGAAAAATACATATAATATATCAAAATTTGCAAAACAAAAAGATATTTACATTCACAATGTGAAATCAATACCAGTAGATGCGTCATGACTTAAACTTTCATATCATATAACTTTATCATGGTAGATTTTGATATTTTTTCTTACAAATATGGTCAAACTTTGTGAAGTTTGACTTCAGACAATTCTTATATGCAGAGTAAAAAGGACCAGAGGGAGTAATAGAATATAAAATTGTTGTTGCCAATTATATTGATGATATAATTTTTCAATCAGTGGACTATGCAGGATTTCTTGCCGTCGCATCTAATGGAAATATGCCCTAGAGGCAATAATAAAGTTGTTATTTATATTCCCTATATCATGATAAATGTTTATCATTCATGCTAGAATTGTATTAACCGGAAACTTAGTACATGTTTGAATACATAGACAAACAGAGTGTCACTAGTATGCCTCTACTTGACTAGCTCGTTGAATCAAAGATGGTTAAGTTTCCTAGCCATGGACATTAGTTGTCATTTGATTAACGGGATCACATCATTAGAGAATGATGTGATTGGCTTGACCCATTCCGTTAGCTTAGCATTTGACCGTTTAGTATATTGCTATTGCTTTCTTCATGAGTTATACATGTTCCTATGACTATGAGATTATGCAACTCCCGAATACCGGAGGAACAGTTTGTGTGCTACCAAACGTCACAACGTAACTGGGTGATTACAAAGGTGCTCTACAGGTGTCTCCGATGGTACTTGTTGAGTTGTCATAGATGGAGATTAGGATGTGTCACTCCGATTGTCGGAGAGGTACCTCTGGGCCCTCTCGGTAATGCACATCACTATAAGCCTTGCAAGCAATGTAACTAATGAGTTAGTTGCGGGATGATGCATTATGGAACGAGTAAAGAGACTTGCCGGTAACGAGATTGAACTAGGTATTGAGATATCGACAATCGAATCTCGGGCAAGTGACCTACCGATGACAAATGGAACAACTTATGTTGTTATGCCGTTTGACCGATAAAGATCTTCGTAGAATATGTAGGAACCAATATGAGCATCCAGGTTCCGCTATTGGTTATTGATCGAAAGTGAGTCTCGGTCATGTCTACATAGTTCTCGAACCCGTAGGGTCTGCACGCTTAACGTTCGGTGGTTTGGGGATCACGGACTCAAAACTTATGAATGTTGCTCTGCTTACCAAATGGTGGTGCACTAGTAGAAGAAGGGTCAAACGTGAAGCACATTAGTGCCGGTTTGAATTAGAGCCGGCACTAATGTGTACATTAGTGCCGGTTCCAACGGCTAGCCGGGCCGCTCTCATTAGTGCCGGTTCGTGTTGAACCTTTAGTACCGGTTCGTGCCACGAACCGGTACTAAAGGGGTGGTGGCTGGCTGGCGCCAGGCCGGGGCCCCACGATCCTCTTTAGTCCCGGTTTGTGGCATAAACCGGTACTAAAGGGCCAACCTTTAGTACCGGTTCGTGCCACGAACCAGCACTAAAGGGGTCTAACCTATAGTCCCGGTTGGAGACACAAACCGGGACTATAGGGCAATTTTAAAACTTGAAAAAATCATAACTAAATCATCCTAATTCAGAAAAATACATATAATATATCAAAATTTGCAAAACAAAAAGATATTTACATTCACAATGTGAAATCAATACCAGTAGATGCGTCATGACTTAAACTTTCATATCATATAACTTTATCACGGTAGATGTTGATATTTTTTCTTACAAATATGGTCAAACTTTGTGAAGTTTGACTTCAGACAATTCTTATATGCAGAGTAAAAAGGACCAGAGGGAGTAATAGAATATAAAATTGTTGTTGCCAATTATATTGATGATATAATTTTTCAATCAGTGGACTATGCAGGATTTCTTGCCGTCGCATCTAATGGAAATATGCCCTAGAGGCAATAATAAAGTTGTTATTTATATTCCCTTATATCATGATAAATGTTTATCATTCATGCTAGAATTGTATTAACCGGAAACTTAGTACATGTTTGAATACATAGACAAACAGAGTGTCACTAGTATGCCTCTACTTGACTAGCTCGTTGAATCAAAGATGGTTAAGTTTCCTAGCCATGGACATTAGTTGTCATTTGATTAACGGGATCACATCATTAGAGAATGATGTGATTGGCTTGACCCATTCCGTTAGCTTAGCATTTGACCGTTTAGTATATTGCTATTGCTTTCTTCATGAGTTATACATGTTCCTATGACTATGAGATTATGCAACTCCCGAATACCGGAGGAACAGTTTGTGTGCTACCAAACGTCACAACGTAACTGGGTGATTATAAAGGTGCTCTACAGGTGTCTCCGATGGTACTTGTTGAGTTGTCATAGATGGAGATTAGGATGTGTCACTCCGATTGTCGGAGAGGTACCTCTGGGCCCTCTCGGTAATGCACATCACTATAAGCCTTGCAAGCAATGTAACTAATGAGTTAGTTGCGGGATGATGCATTATGGAACGAGTAAAGAGACTTGCTGGTAACGAGATTGAACTAGGTATTGAGATACCGACGATCGAATCTCGGGCAAGTGACCTACCGATGACAAATGGAACAACGTATGTTGTTATGCGGTTTCACCGATAAAGATCTTCGTAGAATATGTAGGAACCAATATGAGCATCCAGGTTCCGCTATTGGTTACTGAGCGGAAGTGAGTCTCGGTCATGTCTACATAGTTCTCGAACCCGTAGGGTCTGCACGCTTAACGTTCGTTGGTTTGGGGATCACGAACTCGAAACTTACGAATGTTGCTCTGCTTACCAAATGGTGGTGCACTAGTAGAAAAAGGATCAAACGTGAAGCACATTAGTGCCGGTTTGAATTAGAGCCGGCACTAATGTGTACATTAGTGCCGGTTCCAACGGCTAGCCGGGCCGCCCTCATTAGTGCCGGTTCGTGTTGAACCTTTAGTACCGGTTCGTGCCACGAACCGGTACTAAAGGGTTGGTGGCTGGCTGGCGCCAGGCCGGGGCCCCACGAGCCTCTTTAGTCCCGGTTTGTGGCATAAACCGGTACTAAAGGGCCAACCTTTAGTACCGGTTCGTGCCACGAACCGGCACTAAAGGGGTCTAACCTATAGTCCCGGTTGGAGACACAAACCGGGACTATAGGGCAATTTTAAAACTTGAAAAAATCATAACTAAATCATCCTAATTCAGAAAAATACATATAATATATCAAAATTTGCAAAACAAAAAGATATTTACATTCACAATGTGAAATCAATACCAGTAGATGCGTCATGACTTAAACTTTCATATCATATAACTTTATCACGGTAGATGTTGATATTTTTTCTTACAAATATGGTCAAACTTTGTGAAGTTTGACTTCAGACAATTCTTATATGCAGAGTAAAAAGGACCAGAGGGAGTAATAGAATATAAAATTGTTGTTGCCAATTATATTGATGATATAATTTTTCAATCAGTGGACTATGCAGGATTTCTTGCCGTCGCATCTAATGGAAATATGCCCTAGAGGCAATAATAAAGTTGTTATTTATATTCCCTTATATCATGATAAATGTTTATCATTCATGCTAGAATTGTATTAACCGGAAACTTAGTACATGTTTGAATACATAGACAAACAGAGTGTCACTAGTATGCCTCTACTTGACTAGCTCGTTGAATCAAAGATGGTTAAGTTTCCTAGCCATGGACATTAGTTGTCATTTGATTAACGGGATCACATCATTAGAGAATGATGTGATTGGCTTGACCCATTCCGTTAGCTTAGCATTTGACCGTTTAGTATATTGCTATTGCTTTCTTCATGAGTTATACATGTTCCTATGACTATGAGATTATGCAACTCCCGAATACCGGAGGAACAGTTTGTGTGCTACCAAACGTCACAACGTAACTGGGTGATTATAAAGGTGCTCTACAGGTGTCTCCGATGGTACTTGTTGAGTTGTCATAGATGGAGATTAGGATGTGTCACTCCGATTGTCGGAGAGGTACCTCTGGGCCCTCTCGGTAATTCACATCACTATAAGCCTTGCAAGCAATGTAACTAATGAGTTAGTTGCGGGATGATGCATTATGGAACGAGTAAAGAGACTTGCTGGTAACGAGATTGAACTAGGTATTGAGATACCGACGATCGAATCTCGGGCAAGTGACCTACCGATGACAAATGGAACAACGTATGTTGTTATGCGGTTTCACCGATAAAGATCTTCGTAGAATATGTAGGAACCAATATGAGCATCCAGGTTCCGCTATTGGTTACTGAGCGGAAGTGAGTCTCGGTCATGTCTACATAGTTCTCGAACCCGTAGGGTCTGCACGCTTAACGTTCGTTGGTTTGGGGATCACGAACTCGAAACTTACGAATGTTGCTCTGCTTACCAAATGGTGGTGCACTAGTAGAAAAAGGATCAAACGTGAAGCACATTAGTGCCGGTTTGAATTAGAGCCGGCACTAATGTGTACATTAGTGCCGGTTCCAACGGCTAGCCGGGCCGCCCTCATTAGTGCCGGTTCGTGTTGAACCTTTAGTACCGGTTCGTGCCACGAACCGGTACTAAAGGGTTGGTGGCAGGCTGGCGCCAGGCCGGGGCCCCACGAGCCTCTTTAGTCCCGGTTTGTGGCATAAACCGGTACTAAAGGGCCAACCTTTAGTACCGGTTCGTGCCACGAACCGGCACTAAAGGGGTCTAACCTATAGTCCCGGTTGGAGACACAAACCGGGACTATAGGGCAATTTTAAAACATGAAAAAATCATAACTAAATCATCCTAATTCAGAAAAATACATATAATATATCAAAATTTGCAAAACAAAAAGATATTTACATTCACAATGTGAAATCAATACCAGTAGATGCGTCATGACTTAAACTTTCATATCATATAACTTTATCACGGTAGATGTTGATATTTTTTCTTATAAATATGGTCAAACTTTGTGAAGTTTGACTTCTGACAATTCTTATATGCAGAGTAAAAAGGACCAGAGGAAGTAATAGAATATAAAATTGTTGTTGCCAATTATATTGATGATATAATTTTTCAATCAGTGGACTATGCAGCATTTCTCGCCGTCGCATCTAAAGGAAATATGCCCTAGAGGCAATAATAAAGTTGTTATTTATATTCCCTTATATCATGATAAATGTTTATCATTCATGCTAGAATTGTATTAACCGGAAACTTAGTACATGTTTCAATACATAGACAAACAGAGTGTCACTAGTATGCCTCTACTTGACTAGCTCGTTGAATCAAAGATGGTTAAGTTTCCTAGCCATGGACATGAGTTGTCATTTGATTAACGGGATCACATCATTAGAGAATGATGTGATTGGCTTGACCCATTCCGTTAGCTTAGCATTTGACCGTTTAGTATATTGCTATTGCTTTCTTCATGAGTTATACATGTTCCTATGACTATGAGATTATGCAACTCCCGAATACCGGAGGAACAGTTTGTGTGTTACCAAATGTCACAACGTAACTGGGTGATTATAAAGGTGCTCTATAGGTGTCTCCGATGGTACTTGTTGAGTTGGCATAGATGGAGATTAGGATTTGTCACTCCGATTGTCGGAGAGGTACCTCTGGGCCCTATCGGTAGTGCACATCACTATAAGCCTTGCAAGCAATGTAACTAATGATTTAGTTGCGGGATGATGCATTATGGAACGAGTAAAGAGACTTGCCGGTAACGAGATTGAACTAGGTATTGAGATACCGACGATCGAATCTCGGGCAAGTGACCTACCGATGACAAATGGAACAACGTATGTTGTTATGCCGTTTGACCGATAAAGATCTTCATAGAATATGTAGGAACCAATATGAGCATCTAGGTTCCGCTATTGGTTATTGATCGAAAGTGAGTCTCGGTCATGTCTACGTAGTTCTCGAACCCGTAGGGTCTGCACGCTTAACGTTCGATGGTTTGGGGATCACGGACTCGAAACTTATGAATGTTGCTCTGCTTACCAAATGGTGGTGCACTAGTAGAAAAAGGGTCAAACGTGAAGCACATTAGTGCCGGTTTGAATTAGAGTCGGCACTACTGTGTACATTATTGCCGGTTCCAACGGCTAGCTGGGCCGCTCTCATTAGTGTCGGTTCGTGTTGAACCTTTAGTACCGGTTCGTGCCACGAACCAGTACTAAAGGGGTGGTGGCAAGCTGGCGTCAGGCCGGGGCCCCACGAGCCTCTTTAGTCCCGGTTTTGTGGCATAAACCGGTACTAAAGGGCCAACCTTTAGTACCGGTTCGTGCCACGAACCGGCACTAAAGGGGTCTAACCAATAGTCCCGGTTGGAGACACAAACTGGGACTATAGGGCAATTTTCAAACTTGAAAAAATCATAACTAAATCATCCTAATTCAGAAAAATACATATAATATATCAAAATTTGCAGAACAAAAAGATATTTACATTCACAATGTGAAATCAATACCAGTAGATGTGTCATGACTTAAAATTTCATATCATATAACTTTATCACGGTAGATGTTGATATTTTTTCTTATAAATATGGTCAAACTTTGTGAAGTTTGACTTTTGACAATTCTTATATGCAGAGTAAAAAGGACCAGAGGGAGTAATAGAATATAAAATTGTTGTTGCCAATTATATTGATGATATAATTTTTCAATCAGTGGACTATGCAGCATTTCTCGCCGTCGCATCTGAAGGAAATATGCCCTAGAGGCAATAATAAAGTTGTTATTTATATTTCCTTATATCATGATAAATGTTTATCATTCATGCTAGAATTGTATTAACCGGAAACTTAGTACATGTTTGAATACATAGACAAACAGAGTGTCACTAGTATGCCTCTACTTGACTAGCTCGTTGAATCAAAGATGGTTAAGTTTCCTAGCCATGGACATGAGTTGTCATTTGATTAACGGGATCACATCATTACACTAGTAGAAAAGGGGGCAACGGTCCAGGCCGGGTCAGCCCATTAGTTCCGGTTCAATCTAGAACCGGGACCAATGGGGGCATTGGACCGGGTTCGTGAGCCCAGGGGGCCGGCCGGGCCACGTGGGCCATTGGTCCCGGTTCGTATGGACTCTTTGGTCCCGGTTGGTGGGACGAACCGGGACCAATGTGCCTGGCTCCTGGCCCACCACCATTGGTCCCGGTTCGTGGCATGAACCGGGACCAAAGGCTCCCATTTAGTCCCGGTTCATGCCACGAACCGGGACCAGTGGTGCCGCCTATATATACCCCTCGCGCCGGAGCAGAGCACTGAGTGCTCTGTTTTTCTGGGCCGGCGAGAGGAGGGGCTTGTGGTGCTCTAGCTCACCTCCTTTGCACATGAGGTGTTCGATGAAATGCCCGAGCTAGAATAGTTAAGCTTTCTCCTCTCGAAGCTCGACCTCAAAGCTCCATTTTCCTCGAGATTTGTCTAGATTTAGCGGTCCGTCACGCCCCACCCCTGTCTTCACCGCCGCCGATCACCCGCGCAGATCTCATCACCGACACCACCGTGGTGAGCCTCTTGCTCTTATCTTCTTTCTGAAAGGAAAAATATTCTTACTTGTATGTTTAGATAGATACTTGTATCATTTTCTTACTTTTATTATTGCATCTTATATAGTGCGATGGTTTTGGTATCCGCCCCCATCGGCCCTCGTCCTGTCTATGATTCGGATGTGGTATATATATTAATCTTTATAACTATTGGTTCATTTATTGTTTATGATAATTATGCGGACCTACGTGACATAGATTTTATATATCTAGGATGTATGTGAACCGGAAATTCCAACCGACCCTATTGTCGAGAGGTTAAATTTAGTAGAAGAAGAAAACAATTTCTTGAAGGAGAAAATAAAAAAATTGAGGAGGAGAAGATGATATTGGAGTTGCATGTTGCGGATGTCGTCGATGATCACAAGATCAAGATGGATGCAATGCGCTTGAAGATTAGAAAGATTAGAAAATATGCCATTCATACCGAGGCTTGGTATCATTATGTCGTTGGATCAATTGTTACCTTGGTTGCGATTATGATCGCCTTTGTTTTAATTAATGTATGGTTTAATTAATTAGATGCTCTGGAGAGCTATATGTTGTTAGATGAGAACTATGTATGTACTTTGGTTTTAATGTGATGATGAACTTCTACTAATTTGGACACTTAATTATATATAATGTATGCAGATGAACCGGCAATGGATGTACGGTGACAGACACACCTCCGAGTACATTAAGGGCGTGCATGAGTTTCTCGATGCGGCTGAGGCAAACAAGCAGAATGGTTTTATGTGTTGTCCATGCACTAACTATGGGAATACGATGTCTTACTCTAACCGGAAAATCCTTCACACCCACCTGCTTTACAAGGGTTTCATGCCACACTATAATGTTTGGACGAGGCACAGAGAAATAGGGGTTATGATGGAAGACGACGAAGAAGAAGAGTACGATGACAACTACGTTCCCCCTGAATACCGTGATTTGCAACGGGGGGAGCTGGTGAAGATCAAGAGGAACCAGACGATGTGCCCAATGATGCTGCAACGGGTGAAGCTGCTGAAGATGAAGAGGAACCAGACGATGTGCCCGATGATGATGATCTCCGCCGGGTAATTGTCGATGCAAGGACGCAATGCGAAAGTCAAAAGGAGAAGCTGAAGTTCGATCGCATGTTAGAGGATCACAAAAAAGGGTTGTACCCCAATTGCGAAGATGGCAACACAAAGCTCGGTACCGTACTGGAATTGCTGCAGTGGAAGGCAGAGAATGATGTGCCTGACAAAGGATTTGAGAAACTACTGAAAATATTGAAGAAGAAGCTTCCAAAGGATAACGAATTTCCCGATAGTACATACACAGCAAAGAAGGTTGTATGCCCTCTAGGATTGGAGGTGGAGAAGATACATGCATGCCCTAATGACTGCATCCTATACCGCGGTGCATACAAGGATCTGAACGCATGCCCGGTATGCGGTGCATTGCGGTATAAGATCAGACGAGATGACCCTGGTGATGTTCACGGCGAACCCCGCAGGAAGAGGGTTCCTGCGAAGGTGATGTGGTATGCTCCTATAATACCACGATTGAAACCTTTATTCAGAAACGGAGAGCATGCCAAGTCGACGCGATGGCACAGTGAGGACCGTAAGAAAGACGGGAAGTTAAGAGCACCCGCTGACAGGTCGCAGTGGAGAAAAATCGTGAGAAAGTACTGGAATGAGTTTGCAAAGGACCCAAGGAACGTATGGTTTGCTTTAAGCGCGGATGGCATTAATCCTTTCGGGGAGCAGAGCAGCAATCACAGCACCTGGCCGGTCACTCTATGTATGTATAACCTTCCTCCTTGGATGTGCATGAAGCGGAAGTTCATTATGATGCCAGTTCTCATCCAAGGCCCTAAGCAACCCGGCAACGACATTGATGTGTACCTAAGGCCATTAGTTGAAGAACTTTTACAGCTGTGGAATGGAAATGGTGTACGTACGTGGGATGAGCACAATAAAGAGGAATTTAACCTAAAGGCGTTGCTGTTCGTGACCATCAACGATTGGCCCGCTCTCAGTAACCTTTCAGGACAGACAAACAAAGGATACCACGCATGCACACACTGTTTAGATGACACTGAAAGTATATACCTGGACAAATGCAGGAAGAATGTGTACCTGGGCCATCGTCGATTTCTTCCGACCAACCATCAATGTCGAAAGAAAGGCAAGCATTTTAAAGGCGAGGCGGATCACCGGAGGAAGCCCGCCATGCGTACCGGTGATCACGTACTTGCTATGGTCAATGATTTACACGTAATCTTTGGAAAGGGTCCCGGCGCACTAGCTGTTCCGAATGACGCTGAGGGACACGCACCCATGTGGAAGAAGAAATCTATATTTTGGGACCTACCCTACTGGAAAGACCTAGAGGTCCGCTCTTCAATCGACGTGATGCACGTGAGGAAGAACCTTTGCGTGAACCTGCTAGGCTTCTTGGGCGTGTATGGAAAGACAAAAGATACACCCGAGGCACGGGAGGACCTGCAACGTTTGCACGAAAAAGACGGCATGCCTCCGAAGCAGTATGAAGGTCCTGCCAGCTACGCTCTTACGAAAGAAGAGAAAGAATTCTTTTTTGAATGCCTGCTCAGTATGAAGGTCCTGACTGGCTTCTCGTCGAATATAAAGGGAATAATAAATATCCCAGAGAAAAAGTTCCAGAACCTAAAGTCTCATGACTGCCACGTGATTATGACGCAACTGCTTCCAGTTGCATTGAGGGGGCTTCTACCGGAAAACGTCCGATTAGCCATTGTGAAGCTATGTGCATTCCTCAATGCAATCTCTCAGAAGGTGATCGATCCAGAAATCATACCAAGGCTAAGGAGTGATGTGGCGCAATGTCTTGTCAGTTTTGAGCTGGTGTTCCCACCATCCTTCTTCAATATCATGACGCATGTACTAGTTCATCTAATCGACGAGATTGTCATTCTGGGGCCCGTATTTTTACACAATATGTTCCCCTTTGAGAGGTTCATGGGAGTCCTAAAGAAATATGTCTGTAATCGCGCAAGGCCAGAAGGAAGCATCTCCATGGGCCATCAAATAGAGGATGTCATCGGGTTTTGTGTTGACTTCATTCCTGGCCTTAAGAAGATAGGTCTCCCTAAATCGCGGTATGAGGGGAGACTGACTGGAAAAGGCACGCTAGGAGCAGACTCAATAATATGCAGGGACGGGCATTCTTGGTCTCAAGCACACTACACAGTTCTACAGAACTCTACCTTGGTGACCCCGTATGTCGATGAACACAAGAACAGTCTGCGCTCCAAACACCCGGAGCAGTGCGACGACTGGATTACATGTGAACACATTAGGACTTTCAGCAGTTGGTTGGAAGCACGTATCAGAGGTGACAACACTGTTTGTGATGAGTTGTACATTTTGTCCAGGGGACCATCTTTGACTGTATTGATTTGGAAAGGATACGAGATAAATGGGAATACATTTTACACGATTGACCAAGATCAGAAGAGCACCAACCAAAACAGCGGTGTACGCTTTGATGCAACAACCGATAAGGGAAAGGACACATATTATGGTTACATAGTGGACATATGGGAACTTGACTACGGACAAGATTTTAAGGTCCCTTTGTTTAAGTGCAAATGGGCCAATCTGTTAGCAGGCGGGGTACATGTAGACCCACAGTACGGAATGACAACAGTCGATCTGAAAAATCTTGGGTACACTGATGAACTGTTCGTCCTAGCCAATGATGTGGCACAGGTTATCTATGTGAAGGACATGTCTACCAGATCGAGAAAAAGAAAAGATAAGGAAACGAATACATCATACGATGAGCCAAAGCGCCACATAGTTCTTTCAGGAAAAAGGGACATCCTGGGAGTGGAGGGCAAGACAGACATGTCTGAAGATTATGAAAGGTTTCATGAAATTCCTCCCTTCAATGTTAAGGCTGACCCAAGCATCATGATAAACGATGAAGATTATCCATGGTTACGGCGCAATAAGCAAATGACACAAGCGAAGAAAAAGTGAAGACTTTCTCCCGCAACTATTATGATGATACCATGCCAAATTTGTAACAAACAAGTATGTTATGCCAAGTATTTTAGAGTTCATTTGAAAACAGACGAGTAGGTGCATCTATGTTAATTTTTTTATTAAAGTTAATCACAAACTTGTGATTCACACAAATTTCAAAGAATTCAAATTTTAACTATTCAAATTTGAAAACTAATGGCACTAACAGAAAGTTATAATATTGCTGACCTAAAAGCAAAAAGAATTAAAAAATATAACAAAAAAAGAAAATAAATAATGCAGAAAACAAAACAAAAAAAACTGGAAAAATAAAAATAGCAACAATAAGTATTTTGTTGTAAGTAGAAAAAAATAAAATAAATAAAGCAACAAAGAAAAAAGTGTTTTCAAATTTGAAAACTAATGGCACTAACAGAAAGCTTATAATTTTTCTAAAACTAAAAGCAAAAAGAATTAAAAAATAAAGTAAAAAAACAAAAGAAAATAAATAATGCAGAAAAAAAAACTAAAAAACTAGAAAAAAATAAAAATAGCAACAATAAGTATTTTGTTGTAAGTAGAAACAAAGTAAAATAAATAAAGCAACAAAGAAAAAAAGTGTTTTCAAATTTGAAAACTAATGGCACTAATAGAAAGCTTATAATTTTTCTAAAACTAAAAGCAAAATGAATTAAAAAATAAAGCAAAAAACAAAAGAAAATAAATAATGCAGAAAACAAAACAAAAAAATTGGAAAAAAAATAAAAATAGCAACAATAAGTATTTTGTTGTAAGTAGAAACAAAATAAAATAAATAAAGCAACAAAGAAAACAAAAAAACAAAAAAGTGCCACCTACTGGGCCCACACGGTCTGAATACGACTAGAAACCCTACCATGGGCCAGGATTCAGGCCCGCAGGAGGCCCAGTAGGCCCACAGGCAGATAAAGTGACTTTAGGCCCGTAAGCCTGCATTTGAGAGGAGATCGAAGTGGTCGGCGCAGCAGCGCTTATAAACCACTGCTGAAGCCTCTCGGCTAGCAAGGTGGGACTAAACATCCCACCGCACCGCGCCAGTTCCAGCACAAGGCCATTGGTCCCGGTTGGTGGGACGAACCAGGACCAAAGGGGTGCATTGGTCCCGGTTCGTCCCACCAACCGGGACCAATGCGCCCCCTTTAGTCCCGGTTGGTGCCACCACCCGGGACCAAAGGTCGCCGCTTCCCGCCCTTTGGGCTGCTGAAAAAGGCCTTTGGTCCCGGTTGGTGGCACAAACCGGGACTAAAGGGTGGCATCAGTCCCGATTTAAGCCACCAACCGGGACTAAAGCCTTTTCTATATAAGCAAACACTTAGCAGTTTTCGACCAAATCACGCACTTCTCCCCCGACGCCCCATGCTCCTCCTCGTCGTCGTCGCCGCCCGACGCCCCTGCTCCTCCTCGTCGCCGTCGCCGCCCCATGCCGTCAGGCTGCTCGCCTTCGCCGTCGCTGCCGCCACCGACGCCGTCAGGCTGATCGCCTTCGCCGTCGCCGCCGCCACCTGTGAGCACAGCCCCCTCCCGTCCTGCGCCCCTCTCCTGCGCGGCCGCCGCGCCTCCGCCCCTGCCCTGTGCGGCTGCCGTGTGCCACCCCCTGCCCTGCGCTGGCGCCGCGCGCCACCCAGCCGCCCTGCCCTGCCCTGCTGGCGCCATCGCTGCCGCCATATATATATGTTTAATTTTTATTAGTTTAATTTTTTTCATATATATATATATATATATATATATATATATATATATAATGTATGTGTATGTATATGGCTATATGTTTCTGTTCATATGTTGCAATATGTTTTTTTTATTAGTTTATTTTTTTTCATATGTGATGTATATGTTAAAAATATGTTGTAATGTATGTGTATGTGGCTATAATGTATATGTGTATGTGATGTTAAAAATATATATGTTAAAAATGTTTTATATATAGAAAGTTACAATTTTAGAAAAGTTTTATATATGCAAAAGTTACAATTTTAGAAAAAGAAGGATAAGAAAGAAGAAAATAGTAAGAGGAAAGAAAGAAGAAGAGGAGAGGAAAAGAAGAGGAAAGAAAGAAGAAAATAAGAAGAGGAGAGGAAAAGAAGAGGAGAAATAAATAAGAAGAAGAAAAAAGAAGAAAAAGAAGAGGAGAAGAAGAAAGGAATAGTGGAGAGGAAGAGAAAGTAGAATATTCTATTTTCTCTTCTTCTCCTCTTTTTTTTCTTCTTTTTTTTCTTCGATCTTCTCCGCTAGCTATTCCTTTCTTCTTCTCCTCTTTTTTCTTCTTCTTCTTTATCAGGAACGAGGGTGTCGATGATCGCCGAGGGGTCGAGGGTCGGGAACTAGGGTAGTGGGTCGAGGGTCGTTAAGGGGTCAAGGGTCGAGGGTTTCAGGGTCGAGGGTTCGAGGGTTCTAGGGTCGAGGGTTCC
The DNA here is from genome assembly GCA_032464435.1 of Aegilops umbellulata. NCBI lineage: Eukaryota > Viridiplantae > Streptophyta > Magnoliopsida > Poales > Poaceae > Aegilops > Aegilops umbellulata. Next base: position 354,062,313 of record CP136059.1, on the reverse strand, counting down.
AGCAAGGTCGTCTAGGGGTCGAGGGTTCCAGGGTCGTCGAGGGTTCCAGGGGTCGAGGATCGCCGAGGGTTCTATGTTTGCCACTAATATATCTATTTGTCATGTTTGAATAATAATTGCCATGTTGTAAATATTTGTAGAAACTATGGACACTATCGCCCGAGACGAAGCAAGAGAAGCGTTGTTGAGGGACATAATCGCAGAAGGAAGTGATGCCGTCTCGTTGTATCTCAACGACACCGATGGTACTCTGGAAGGAGAGGGTGAAGAAGCTGGCTCTGGTGACCTAATGTCGGTGCAAGAAGAAGAACGTGACGACGGGTCCGGTGACCGAAACGAGTCCGGCGACCGAGCCGAGTCCGGCCAGGTATATATATTAGTTAAGCCTGTGCTGACTAGCTAATTGATGCATTCATTGTTTTGGTATGTACACATATTAATTAAGTCTTTGTTCTTTTTTCTAGCCCTCCGGATCGAGCACAACTGAGGTAAAGAGACGAGGCCCGAAGAGAAAGTTGAGCTCGGACGAAAGGTTTGAGATCATAGAAATCGCGCCCGACGGCCAACCTATTGAACCCATCCGAACAAAGAAGGCATTTGTTGCTCAGTGCGGGGTTCTGGTTAGGGACAAGATCCCGATCAGCATCCAGCAATGGAATAAGCCTAAGAACGAAGACCCTGAGGTGTCTTATGTCAATGATCTGCAGAAAAATGATCTTTGGACTGAGATGAAGTCAAATTTCACCCTACCGCGAGAGGATGATCCGGAGAAGCGAGTTAAAGAGCAATTAATCAAGTCTTTTGCTCTTAAGAGGATGGCAGACCTATTCAGGAGGTGGAAGAAAGACCTGAATAGGTTTGTCGAGAAAAAAGAGACACCAGAATTCAAGGGCATATATGAGAAGATCAGAGATGACTGGCCTGCATTTGTGGCCCACAAGACATCGGAAAAGAGAAAGAAGATGTCGGAGACAAACAAGAAAAATGCTGCGAAGAAGAAGCTTCACCATCGCACGGGGTCAGGTGGCTACCTGGTAGCCCGGCCTAAGTGGGCCAAGGCTGAGAATGATCTGGTTGAAAAAGGGATTGAACCAGAGACAATGAGCTGGCCAGACCATTGCCAGACTTGGTTCTTCGGGGCTGGCGGAACCTTGGACCCTGTAACAGGGAAGTGCATTTGGACGGATGAGCAAGCTGACATACCCTTGAAAAAGCTTCGGTACTATATCGCTGCAGCGCAGGAAGGGACGTTCCTTCCAGACAGAGAGAACGACGAGCTCACAAAGGCCCTCGGGAATCCTCAGCACCCTGGACGGACACGAGGCACGCCAGGCTCCATTCCATGGAAGGCTGGGTTTCCGGATGCAGGCGGTTACAAAAGCCAGGAGAGGAGGAAGAAAGTGTAGCAGTCCGAACTGCAGGTGCTTAAAGAAAGGATACTCGGGATAGAGGAACGAGAAGCAGATCGGGAGAAACGAACTGCCGAAGCTTCCCCTGAAGCTACCCCGCCATCTCAGCGGAGAAGCAGCGTGGCTTCCACCGAGCTGCTTCAGCCAGAGCTTGTCTTGATGGCTCCTGCCAGCTATCCCGTGGATGCTATCACGGAGGCTCAAAATTGCCACCTTATGACGCAGTGGATGAATATGAAGGTCAAGGCGACTGTTGGCTCTGTTTATCCGATTGAACCCGGCGCAACTTTTCACTGCCGGCCGATTCCAGAAGGATATGCTAAGGTGATGGTGGATGAAATAACGGAGGGATTTGAGGACCTCCCGCTTCACCACCCTACCGGAGAAGGGGAGACTCGACTGGGTTCTGCTCTAAAGACTCCATGCCTATGGCAGAAGGAGCTCATCAACCTTCCAAACTGGACGCCTCCGCCGCCTCCTCCTCCTCCGGCGAGTAAGGGGACTCCACCTCCTCCACCGCCTCCTCCTCCGGCGAGTGACGATCAGGGCCCTCGGCCGGCTCCTTCTCCGGCGCGTGGCGGCACTCCGCCTCCTTCTCCACCTGCGCCGGCGCGCCCGAGCAGCCAGCCTACTCCTTCTCCGCCTCGTCAGCAAGGGCGGAAGAGACCCGCCGCCGCTCCGGCAGCTGCTCCGGCGCGTCCTAGTCCTTCTCCTCCGCCTCGCAAAAAGCAAGCAGTAAAGAAGACTGCCGCTCCGTCTGCTCTGCCGGCGTCTAGCAGTACAGCCAGAGGCGGGAGAAAATACAAATTCGGTCCTTCTCTCAAATCTCCAGAGAAGTTACCATACGAGATGAGCCCGGAGGAGAACGCGAGGATCGCGCGAACCGAGAAGGATGACTGGTTTCAAGGGTTGAAAGCACAGAGACATCCACCTCCGAAGGAGAAGGTAGATTCGGTGAAAGTGAAGCGCACTCTGGCTGCCCTGGCAAAACCACCCAAGTCTCCGCCGAAAGGCAACTATGAGCGCATTATTGCAAAGACATGGGTCGAAGCGTCGCGGTCGGGAAGTACAGTCAGTGATCAAACGCTGAAAGAACGACGAGTAGCTGGGAAACAAATTGCCCAGCTCGGCGAACAAGCAAAGCAATCATGCCCCCCGCTCAAGGTGCCTAACGTCGATCCAAGGATGGCGCCCGGTTATACCAATCTTGACGATTATCTGCCCAACGATGTAGATTATGGTTTCCTGGACGTGCAGATACACAGATACGAGTACGGGAAGCCTCTCGTCAAAGATGAAAGATCTCTAACAACGATGATGCGAGGATTGCATGATTGGTACATGAAAACCTGCAGAGAGTCTGGGGGGAGGAATACTTTGTATATGAGAGTTAAACCGGAGCATGACCTCGTTGGAATTGAACTGTTGCATGTTCCATTTGAGGAGTTCTATCAGTTTTTCAATCAATTGGCCCTCGATAAAGCAACGGTCACCTGCTATTGTCTGTAAGTACTACTACTTATGTCATTAAGTCTCTCTACATAGCTCAGCTCTTTCATTGCATGTATTTATAATTATCCTCACTATATTATGCAGATTGAAGATCACCGAATTGAAGAAAAGACAAATCGGTGATATTGGGTTCATTAACACAAATCTCATAGATGCAGTTCAGGTTAAAGATCATGCCGCAGAAACCGAGGCCAGCTTGCTACGATCATTCAAAATAAATGAACACAAAAATAAAATACTCTTTCCTTACAACTTCAAGTGAGTGTTGTCTTGTGCATATTCGGTTTCCCTTATATATTAGTCCAGGTTATAGTAACGTAATTGATGAGTTATGCATGCGTGCGCAGTTTCCACTATATTCTCCTGGAGATTAGGCTTGAGAAGGGAGTAGTAACTGTCTTGGACTCGAGACGAAAATATCCCCAGGAGTATGCGGACATGACTGAAATCCTCAAGAAGTAAGTTAAATCGATCATTATCCACCATATCGGCAAATTTGTTCATTTCCTGATATCAAGTAATTGTTTTCTTTTGTCTGGCAGTGTTTGGAGAAAATTCAGCACAAATTCCCCGGGACTCCCGAAGGAGCTGGAATTTAGATACCCGAAAGTAAGTACTATAGTACCATGTTCCGCGCGTCTCCTAGCTATTGATTCAAGCGCTAGTTTCATCAATACCATTTGGCATTCTTGCTTATCTGTTTAATTGACCTCTATTTCTTGTAAAGTGGTTGTGGCAGGAACAAGGGAATGATTTCTATGGATACTACGTCTGCGAGTCCATCCGCCACATGACCTGTGAGCGGGGCGGGTACTCTGAGAAACAATATGAAGTGCGTAAGAAATAATATTCACAATTTTTGTTTATTACCATCATTTGTGTTGAGTTTCATTAATTCATATATATATATATATATATTTATATGTGTGTGTGTGTGTGTGTGTGTGTATTGACCCCCTTCTTCAAATTAGATGTTTCGGCAGCGGAATGAACTCCTAGGACCAGATCGCATGCGAGCAATTCAAGAGGAATTGGCGGCATTCTTTCTTGACCACGTGATCGCTGAAGACGGAGAATACTATGTGGACCATGCGTCCGTAATTTAAGAGATTATATTTGTAAAAGATAATTATTGTATATATGTAGCCGGTAGTGTCGGACGATAGATATACGAGAACTTGTTGTTCGACCAATCTCTCGCAGAAGGAGATGTGGTCGATATCACTTCTCTCTGTATGCATATATGTTCATGACGATCTTCTGTTTCCTTCGTTTGCTTACTAGCTAGCATATGCCTAGTCTTCTCTATACGTATGTTTAGTACGTAACGTCGACCAAGCACGGACATAAGAGAGGACACTTCTCTCTATTAATTAGCTATCTAGCTAACATAATATATGAAATACCTAAATTAATCCCCCAAAATCCCCAAACCCCCTCCCCTCCTTTCAAAAAAAACAAAAACCCCAGCCACAGAAATGCTGACGCGTGGATGCCTATTGGTCCCGGTTGGTGCTACCAACCGGGACCAAAGGCCCTCCTGCCTGGGCTCGGCGGATAGGCCACGTGGAGGCCCATCTGTCCCGGTTCTGGTTTGAACCGGGACTAAAGGGTGAGGGTATTAGTAACGACCCTTTAGTCCCGGTTCAGGAACCAGGACTAAAGGCCCTTACGAACCGGGACAATAGGCCGGTTTTCAACTAGTGTTAGAGAATGATGTGATTGGCTTGACCCATTCCGTTAGCTTAGCATTTGATCGTTTAGTATATTGCTATTGCTTTCTTCATGACTTATACATGTTCCTATGACTATGAGATTATGCAACTCCCGAATACCGGAGGAACAGTTTGTGTGCTACCAAACGTCACAACGTAACTGGGTGATTATAAAGGTGCTCTACAGGTGTCTCCGATGGTACTTCTTGAGTTGGCATAGATGGAGATTAGGATTTGTCACTCCGATTGTCGGAGAGGTACCTCCGGGCCCTCTCGGTAATGCACATCACTATAAGCCTTGCAAGCAATGCAACTAATGAGTTAGTTGCGGGATGATGCATTATGGAACGAGTAAAGAGACTTGTCGGTAACGAGATTGAACTAGCTATCGAGATAACGACGATCGAATCTCGGGCAAGTGACCTACCGATGGCAAATGGAACAATGTATGTTGTTATGCGGTTTGACCGATAAAGATCTTCGTAGAATATGTAGGAACCAATATGAGCATCCAGGTTCCGCTATTGGTTATTGATCGGAAATGAGTCTCGGTCATGTCTACATAGTTCTCGAACCCGTAGGGTCTGCACGCTTAACGTTCTGTGGTTTGGGGATCACGAACTTGAAACTTATGAATGTTGCTCTGCTTACCAAATGGTGGTGCACTAGTAGAAAAAGGGTCAAACGTGAAGCACATTAGTGCCGGTTTGAATTAGAGCCGGCACTAATGTGTACATTAGTGCCGGTTCCAATGGCTAGCCGGGCTGCTCTCATTAGTGCCGGTTCGTGTTGAACCTTTAGTACCGGTTCGTGCCACGAAATGGTACTAAAGGGGTGGTGGCAGGCTGGCGTCAGGCCGGGGCCCCACGAGCCTCTTTAGTCCCGATTTGTGGCATAAACCAGTACTAAAGGGCCAACCTTTAGTACCGGTTCGTGCCACGAACCGGCACTAAAGGGGTCTAACCTATAGTCCCGGTTGGAGACACAAACCGGGACTATAGGGCAATTTTCAAACTTGAAAAAATCATAACTAAATCATCCTAATTAAGAAAAATACATATAATATATCAAAGTTTGCAGAACAAAAAGATATTTACATTCACAATGTGAAATCAATACCAGTAGATGCGTCATGACTTAAAATTTCATATCATATAACTTTATCACGGTAGATGTTGATATTTTTTATTATAAATATGGTCAAACTTTGTGAAGTTTGACTTCAGACAATTCTTATATGCAGACTAAAAAGGACCAGAGGGAGTAATAGAATATAAAATTGTTGTTGCCAATTATATTGATGATATAATTTTTCAATCAGTGGACTATGCAGCATTTCTCGCCGTCGCATCTGAAGGAAATATGCCCTAGAGGCAATAATAAAGTTGTTATTTATATTTCCTCATATCATGATAAATGTTTATCATTCATGCTAGAATTGTATTAACCGGAAACTTAGTACATGTTTGAATACATAGACAAACGGAGTGTCACTAGTATGCCTCTACTTGACTAGCTCGTTGAATTAAAGATGGTTAAGTTTCCTAGGCATGGACATGAGTTGTCATTTGATTAACGGGATCACATCATTAGAGAATGATGTGATTGGCTTGACCCATTCCGTTAGCTTAGCATTTGACCGTTTAGTATATTGCTATTGCTTTCTTCATGACTTATACATGTTCCTATGACTATGAGATTATGCAACTCCCGAATACCGGAGGAACAGTTTGTGTCCTACCAAACGTCACAATGTAACTGGGTGATTATAAAGGTGCTCTACAGGTGTCTCCGATGGTACTTTTTCAGTTGGCATAGATGGAGATTAGGATTTGTCACTCCGATTGTCGGAGAGGTACCTCCGGGCCCTCTCGGTAATGCACATCACTATAAGCCTTGCAAGCAATGTAACTAATGAGTTAGTTGCGGGATGATGCATTATGGAACGAGTAAAGAGACTTGCCGGTAACGAGATTGAACTAGGTATTGAGATACCGACGATTGAATCTCGAGCAAGTGACCTACCGATGACAAATGGAACAACGTATGTTGTTATGCGGTTTGACCGACAAAAGATCTTCGTAGAATATGTAGGAACCAATATGAGCATCCAGGTTCCGCTATTGGTTATTGATCGGAAGTGAGTCTCGGTCATGTCTACATAGTTCTCGAACCCGTAGATTCTGCACGCTTAACATTCGGTGGTTTGGGGATCATGAACTCGAAACTTATGAATGTTGCTCTGCTTACCAAATGGTGGTGCACTAGTAGAAAAAGGGTCAAACGTGAAGCACATCAGTGCCGGTTTGAATTAGAGCCGGCACTAATGTGAACAATAGTGCCGGTTGCAATGGCTAGCCGGGCCGCTCTCATTAGTGCCGGTTCATGTTGAACCTTTAGTACCGGTTCGTGCCATGAACCGGTACTAAAGGGGTGGTGGCAGGCTGGCGTCAGGCCGGGGCCCCATCAGCCTCTTTACTCCCGGTTTGTGGCATAAACCGGTACTAAAGGGCCAACCTTTAGTACCGGTTCGTGCCATGAACCGGCACTAAAGGGGTCTAACCTATAGTCCCGGTTGGAGACACAAACCGGGACTATAGGGCAATTTTCAAACTTGAAAAAATCATAACTAAATCATCCTAATTCAGAAAAATACATATAATATATCAAAGTTTGCAGAACAAAAAGATATTTACATTCACAATGTGAATTCAATACCAGTAGATGCGTGATGACTTAAAATTTCATATCATATAACTTTATCACGGTAGATGTTGATATTTTTTCTTATAAATATGGTCAAACTTTGTGAAGTTTGACTTCAGACAATTCTTATATGCAGACTAAAAAGGACCAGAGGGAGTAATAGAATATAACATTGTTGTTGCCAATTATATTGATGATATAATTTTTGAATCAGTGGACTTTGCAGGATTTCTCGCCGTCGCATCTGAAGGAAATATGCCCTAGAGGCAATAATAAAGTTGTTATTTATATTTCCTTATATCATGATAAATGTTTATCATTCATGCTAGAATTGTATTAACCGGAAACTTAGTACATGTTTGAATACATTGACAAACAGAGTGTCACTAGTATGCCTCTACTTGACTAGCTCGCTGAATCAAAGATGGTTAAGTTTCCTAGCCATGGACATGAGTTGTCATTTGATTCACGGGATCACATCATTAGAGAATGATGTGATTGGCTTGACCCATTCCGTTAGCTTAGCATTTGATCGTTTAGTATATTGTTATTGCTTTCTTCATGACTTATACATGTTCCTATGACTATGAGATTATGCAACTCCCGAATACCGGAGGAACAGTTTGTGTGCTACCAAACGTCACAACGTAACTGGGTGATTATAAACGTGCTCTACAAGTGTCTCCGATGGTACTTGTTGAGTTGGCATAGATGGAGATTAGGATTTGTCACTCCGGTTGTCCGAGAGGTACCTCTGGGCCCTCTCGGTAATGCACATCACTATAAGCCTTGCAAGCAATGTAACTAATGAGTTAGTTGCGGGATGATGCATTATGGAACGAGTAAAGAGACTTGCCGGTAACGAGATTGAACTAGGTATGGAGATACCGACGATCGAATCTCGGGCAAGTGACCTACCGATGACAAATGCAACAACGTATGTTGTTATGCGGTTTGACCGATAAAGATCTTCGTAGAATATGTAATTACCAGTATGAGCATCTAGGTTCCGCTATTGGTTACTGATCGAAAGTGAGTCTCAGTCATGTCTACATAGTTCTCAAACCCGTAGGGTCTGCACGCTTAACGTTCGGTGGTTTGGGGATCACGAACTCGAAACTTATGAATGTTGCTTTGCTTACCAAATGGTGGTGCACTAGTAGAAAAAGGGTCAAACGTGCAGCACATTAGTGCCGGTTTGAATTAGAGCCGGCACTAATGTGTACATTAGTGCCGGTTCCAACGGCTAGCTGGGCCGCTCTCATTAGTGCCGGTTCATGTTGAACCTTTAGTACCGGTTCGTGCCATGAACCGGTACTAAAGGGGTGGTGGCAGGCTGGCGTGAGGCCGGGGCCCCACGAGCCTCTTTAGTCCCGGTTTGTGGCATAAACCGGTACTAAAGGGCCAACCTTTAGTACCGGTTCGTGCCACGAACCGGCACTAAAGGGGTCTAACCTATAGTCCTGGTTGGAGACACAAACCGGGACTATAGGGCAATTTTCAAACTTGAAAAAATCATAACTAAATCATCCTAATTCAGAAAAATACATATAACATATAAATATATGCAGAACAAAAAGATATTTACATTCACAATGTGAATTCAATACCAGTAGATGCGTCATCACTTAAAATTTCATATCATATAACTTTATCACGGTAGATGTTGATATTTTTTCTTATAAATATGGTCAATCTTTGTGAAGTTTGACTTCTGACAATTCTTATATGCAAAGTAAAAAGGACCAGAGGGAGTAATAGAACATAAAATTGTTGTTGCCAATTATATTGATGATATAATTTTTCAATCAGTGGACTATGCAGCATTTCTCGCCGTCGCATCTGAAGGAAATATGCCCTAGAGGCAATAATAAAGTTGTTATTTATATTTCCTTATATCATGATAAATGTTTATCATTCATGCTAGAATTGTATTAACCGGAAACTTAGTACATGTTTGAATACATAGACAAACAGAGTGTCACTAGTATGCCTCTACTTGACTAGCTCGTTGAATCAAAGATGGTTAAGTTTCCTAGCCATGGACATGACTTGTCATTTGATTAACGGGATCACATCATTAGAGAATGATGTGATTGGCTTGACCCATTCTGTTAGCTTAGCATTTGATCGTTTAGTATATTGCTATTGCTTTCTTCATGACTTATACATGTTCCTATGACTATGAGATTATGCAACTCCCGAATACCGGAGGAACAGTTTGTGTGCTACCAAACGTCACAACGTAACTGGGTGATTATAAAGATGCTCTACAGGTGTCTCCGATGGTACTTGTTGAGTTGGCATAGATGGAGATTAGGATTTGTCACTCCGATTGTCGGAGAGGTACCTCTGGGCCCTCTCGATAATGCACATCACTATAAGCCTTGCAAGCAATGTAACTAATGAGTTAGTTGCGGGATGATGCATTATGGAACGAGTAAAGAGACTTGCCGGTAACGAGATTGAACTAGGTATTGAGATACCGACGATCGAATCTCGGGCAAGTGACCTACCGATGACAAATGGAACAATGTATGTTGTTATGCGGTTTGACCGATAAAGCTCTTCGTAGAATATGTAATTACCAATATGAGCATCCAGGTTCCGCTATTGGTTACTGATCGAAAGTGAGTCTCAGTCATGTCTACATAGTTCTCAAACCCGTAGGGTCTGCACGCTTAACGTTCGGTGGTTTGGGGATCACGAACTCGAAACTTATGAATGTTGCTCTGCTTACCAAATGGTGGTGCACTAGTAGAAAAAGGGTCAAACGTGCAGCACATTAGTGCCGGTTTGAATTAGAGCCGGTACTAATGTGTACATTAGTGCCGGTTCCAACGGCTAGCCGGGCCGCTCTCATTAGTGCCGGTTCGTGTTGAACCTTTAGTACCGGTTCGTGCCACGAACCGGTACTAAAGGGGTGGTGGCAGGCTGGCGTCAGGCCGGGGCCCCACGAGCCTCTTTAGTCCCGGTTTGTGGCATAAACCGGTACTAAAGGGCCAACCTTTAGTACCGGTTCGTGCCACGAACCGGCACTAAAGGGGTCTAACCTATAGTCCTGGTTGGAGACACAAACCGGGACTATAGGGCAATTTTCAAACTTGAAAAAATCATAACTAAATCATCCTAATTCAGAAAAATACATATAACATATAAAAATATGCAGAACAAAAAGATATTTACATTCACAATGTGAATTCAATACCAGTAGATGCGTCATCACTTAAAATTTCATATCATATAACTTTATCACGGTAGATGTTGATATTTTTTCTTATAAATATGGTCAATCTTTGTGAAGTTTGACTTCTGACAATTCTTATATGCAAAGTAAAAAGGACCAGAGGGAGTAATAGAACATAAAATTGTTGTTGCCAATTATATTGATGATATAATTTTTCAATCAGTGGACTATGCAGCATTTCTCGCCGTCGCATCTGAAGGAAATATGCCCTAGAGGCAATAATAAAGTTGTTATTTATATTTCCTTATATCATGATAAATGTTTATCATTCATGCTAGAATTGTATTAACCGGAAACTTAGTACATGTTTGAATACATAGACAAACAGAGTGTCACTAGTATGCCTCTACTTGACTAGCTCGTTGAATCAAAGATGGTTAAGTTTCCTAGCCATGGACATGAGTTGTCATTTGATTAACGGGATCACATCATTAGAGAATGATGTGATTGGCTTGACCCATTCCGTTAGCTTAGCATTTGATCGTTTAGTATATTGCTATTGCTTTCTTCATGACTTATACATGTTCCTATGACTATGAGATTATGCAACTCCCGAATACCGGAGGAACAGTTTGTGTGCTACCAAACGTCACAACGTAACTGGGTGATTATAAAGGTGCTCTACAGGTGTCTCCGATGGTACTTGTTGAGTTGGCATAGATGGAGATTAGGATTTGTCACTCCGGTTGTCCGAGAGGTACCTCTGGGCCCTCTCGGTAATGTACATCAGTATAAGCCTTGCAAGCAATGTAACTAATGAGTTAGTTGCGGGATGATGCATTATGGAACGAGTAAAAAGACTTGCCGATAACGAGATTGAACTAGGTATTGAGATACCGACGATCGAATCTCGGGCAAGTGACCTACCGATGACAAATGGAACAATGTATGTTGTTATGCGGTTTGACCGATAAAGATCTTTGTAGAATATGTAATTACCAATATGAGCATCTAGGTTCCGCTATTGGTTACTGGTCGGAAGTGAGTCTCAGTCACGTCTACATAGTTCTTGAACCCGTAGGGTCTGCACGCTTAACGTTCGGTGGTTTGGGGATCACGAACTCGAAACTTATGAATGTTGCTCTGCTTACCAAATGGTGGTGCACTAGTAGAAAAAGGGTCAAACGTGCAGCACATTAGTGCCGGTTTGAATTAGAGCCGGCACTAATGTGTACATTAGCGCCGGTTCCAACGGCTAGCCGGGCCGCTCTCATTAGTGCCGGTTCGTGTTGAACCTTTAGTACCGGTTCGTGCCACGAACCGGTACTAAAGGGGTGGTGGCAGGCTGGCGTCAGGCCGGGGCCCCACGAGCCTCTTTAGTCCCGGTTTGTGGCATAAACCGGTACTAAAGGGCCAACCTTTAGTACCAGTTCGTGCCACGAACCGGCACTAAAGGGGTCTAACCTATAGTCCCGGTTGGAGACACAAACCGGGACTATAGGGCAATTTTCAAACTTGAAAAAATCATAACTAAATCATCCTAATTCATATCATATAACTTTATCACGGTAGATGTTGATATTTTTTCTTATAAATATGGTCAAACTTTGTGAAGTTAGACTTCACACAATTCTTATATGCAGAGTAAAAAGGACCAGAGGGAGTAATAGAATATAAAATTGTTGTCGCCAATTATATAAAAAGGACAAGTTTTCCGTCTCGACAATTTTTTAAAATCACAAAATTCCAAAGGGAAAATAGAGTTTTTGGGCGTTTTAGACGTTTTTAGACGTTTTTAGCGTTTAGTGCTAGGGTTTAGATTTCAGAGTTTAGGGTTAGGTTTTATGGTTTAAACCCTTAGTTTTTACTTTTTAGCATAGAGTTTCCGACGTTTTAAGTCCCGGGTTTAGGGTTTAGGACAATTTTTGAAATGACAAATTGTAAAATAAAAAAAAGATATGCTCTAATTTATGTTTTTTTGAATTTTGGTTAAATCTTGTCAAACCGGTCAAACAACTGATTCAAGAAATATAGAGTGTTACTAATAATTACGCAATAATATTAGTGTTACTAAATAAGTATCTCAGTTTTTTTGAATTTTGGTCATATCTGGTCAAACTGTGGTCAAACTATGGTCAAACTATTTATTCAAGAAATATTAGTGTTACTACATAATTACTGTTTTTTAGAATAATAGTTTCAAACTCAAACGGTGAAACGTGTGACTTCATGCTCAAGCTAAACTGCTGAGGGTTAATAGGATTGACAGCTTACATTTGTCAGGAAAACAACAAGTGCAGACTCGGAAACGAAGGAGAATAGCGCTAAAGCTCCGTTTTCTACTAGTGGTGGCGACTCGCCCAAAATGAGAAGGGCCTCTAGGCGGACATCCTTCGGGCAAAATATTTCCCCGACGGCAATCTGTTTAAAGCCAAGCCCAAGGGATCGTCGTTTTGGAATGGACTCCAAGCGGTGAGACCGGCATTTGCGGTAGGGGCTCACTTTTCAGTCAATGGCGGAAAGTCTACACGTTTCTGGCTCGACTGTTGGAGGGGCCAAACTCCGATGTGGCAATCACACCCGGAGTTGTATCAGCTTGCCACGGACACGCACATTTTGGTAGCTGATGCCCTGCGAGTGCACCCTCCGGTGATATCCTTCTACAGGACTCTCAAGGCAGGAGAGGCCGAGCTTATGGCTGAGCTCGAGGTCCAGAGGCTCAGCCAGGAGAAGGACGAGATCTCGTGGAGGCTAACGGCTTCACAGAAATTCTCGGTCAAATCATTATACGAGAAGCTTACGGAGGGGAATGAGCTAGATATGGCTAGGGGGCTGTGGAAGGCTGGCATTCCCCTTAAGATCAAGATATTTATGTGGCAAATGTTCCGCAATCGCCTTCCATCCTCGGACAACGTGGCCAACCGCAATGGGCCGGCGAATGGGACATGCGCCATCTGTGGTCTTGGGGAAGACGCTAACCATGTATTCTTCAGGTGTTGTCTCGCTAGATTTGCGTGGAGTGCGGTCAAAGATACGTTTAATCAGAATTGGAACCTGCAAACTAGTGTCGATATGCTTAACTTGTTATCCGCACAGAGGGGTGCGAATGCAAGGGTGGTTTGGCGCTGCGTAGGGGCGATGCTTTGGTCCATTTGGACCGTCAGGAACAAAATTACTATCGAGCACAAGTTTCCTGCTCATACCCGCTGAGATTCTTTTCAAATGTCATCTTTTCCTACAGGCTTGGGTGCCATTGGGGAAGCAGCGTGACGAGGAACGCATGAGCGAGACGATGGAGAAAATCAAGCTATGCATACGAGAGCAAGACTTCAAGAACAACAAGCTTGAGCCTTTTGCGTTTAGTTCCTTTTGGTGTTGCGAACCTTGATATGAGATATCACCCTTGTTTGAACTATTAACCTTATCTTTGTCGGGACGTCGAGCCCGCTGAACTGACGTTTGTTTGGTCTGTAATCCTAAACTTATGTGGATGCTTCCTTGTGGCTTTATTAATTTAAAGCCGGACGCTTCGTGCGTCTTCGTTCCAAAAAAGAGATAATGATATTGGATGAAAGAAATAGAGCTAGCTTTAAGCTTCGAGCGTATCCATTGAGCTACCTAGACAGTTCAGTTGGTTCAAGCTAGTGTTCATGTAGTTATTTTCAAACTTGAGGAACGAAGACATTTCTTTGAGGAACAACTTCACGATGTTGTGCACTAAAACCATCATCATTCCATTCTTGTAGCAGGCGACAGTCAAATTTAGTTCAATTATTGCAGAAATAATTTGCTAATCTTGGTACTCATTGTTTTATTGTATGTAGGGGCACTTATATAAAGTGATAAATATAGTTCGCTAGCTCTGACTTGAACCACAAACATTGTGGAATGAAGTTAACTTTAGGACAATCTCCACTGCCTGACTACAGAACGTAAAGTTAATTACATACCTCTAGAAGATATTTTCTAGTTCATAATCATTAAATAAGACTGCGCCATGCAAACGTAGGATTAGAACATTGCAGAATATCATCGCTATACGTTGAAATGGCACTGCTTAAAATCATAGCTTAACACGAAAGGGTGTGCACGATATTCTATCAATCAATTAGAAAATCAAGTTTTAACATACCCACAATGTAAAGCATGATATTACCTGTAGTATAGACCACTGGTATAGACACTTTTGAATGGTTGATAGTGAACCATGATGTTGGTTCCCAAGAATTTCTCAAACTGTAGTGACTCAAGATGGAACATGACAGCACCGTCAATTGTCCACAGGAGAATCACATTATTGTCCTCGGCACACCATAGTTATTATTTGGCTCCTCATATCCTCTGCTTTCAAGTAGCTTGTCAATCTTAATAGTTCTTCCCACACGATCCATGTCGAACCCTGGGGGAATGCTGATCCGGGTTTTCTTTGTATCAAACGCTTGCGGGAACGGCAATGTGGTGCTGGTTGCCGGTAATGGTATCCCACACGAAGAGCGGGAGATGCTTCCGAAGGAAGATGAGTACGAGGCCATGGCAGCATCAAGGATTCAAGGGAGAGGAAGTGGCGGTGGCCTTCATGGTGCTGCAAGGAGAAGCGTTCGGGCGAGACACAATCCGGGGCATTGAGGGTTTAGGTATGAAGGAGATTTCATGGATTCTGCTAAAAAAAGTGTAGAAACAAGTATTTTCTGCTAGGTTGGCCATTGCTCATGAGCCGCTCATGCGGCGCTAGATGCGACTCCGCCGCCGCTGTGGTGCCTTAGCTCTGCCTCCTGAGCTCCACCCTTTCCATGGCCTCCTCCTCCCCTCCACCTTCACCCCCGCAATCCCCTCCCCAACCACCGACCTCCCCCCCCCCCCTTTCCTCCCCTCGGTCCTAGTTCCCCTGCAGATCCAGGTCCAGGACTGCTGGTTGCCGGTGTTGGTTTTGGAGACGGGGCTTCTCTCTCGCGTTCCCAGGGATGTCCTGGGCTTCTCCCTTGGCTCATGCTGCCACCCCCTCCTGCTCGGCTCGCCTTGGATTTCACACCGCAGATAGTGGCCGATGTCTCGCAGGCGACAACGCAGCCGGGGTGGGTGGAGGTCGGGGACCGGCGTCGCCCGAGGCTGGAGAAGCTGCCTGGCCCGCCCCGCAAGGAGTCCGACTGCTCCATCGCATTCAGGTGGGGAGCTTACGGGCTATGCTTTTGGTGCTTGGCGGAGGACCACTTCGTCGCCGACTGCTGCGGCCATGTCACCTGCCTAGCAGCCTCCCCGGCCATCGTGAGCGTCAATGTTCGGACCGCCTTCCTGCCACTCAAGCTCGTCCTCGACGCTCCCGGTCGCCACCAGCTACTCCTCGCCTCTCCGGCCGCCCGCCCCCAGCTTCTCCACAACGGTTGCAGCACTCTTGGGCCTCGGTTGCTGCCCTTCTGGTTGCACTCAAGCAGGAGGCTCCTCTTCGTATTTGTGGTGATCCCAGGAAGTCCTCCGCTAGTTTGGAGATGTTGCAACCTCTTTTACCTGAGCAGGCAGAGGTTGTGAGAGCTGGGCCGCAAGCCTTCACCACCTCTAGTTTGGAGGAGATGGTCCAGGTCCAACTTCAGCCCCTTCGTGGCAAGGTGACGCATTGCAGGTTTGGAAGGCTCGGGTCGAGGGTTTCTTAGAGCATTTGGAAGAGGTCGCTTGCAACTTAGATTCTTCCTCGACCATGTTTTGATCTCTTGCGTGTCCTGTTCGAAGGGTTGTTGTGAGTGATGTTGGTTGTAAGGATGGCTTGGAGTTCGCTGTAGCTGGCTGCCCAGCTGAGCCTTGGTGCGGGCGTGAGGAACTTGTGCCTCTCAGTGGTTATGAGGTTAGGCGCGAGTGATCATCTGGTTGTGGGCACGTCCTTGAGGTTGACTTGGTTGGGTATGAGGTGCTATCGATCGTCTTGGGCCTAGGTACCCTTCTATCTAGCTCGGACGATGTTCCTTGATTGATAGGGGTGTGTGTGGTCTTCGCCGGTTTTACTTAATTAGTCGTGCCTTGTTTGGTTTTTGGGTCCAGTTCCCTCATTAACTGGACCAACTCTCTTCTTAAATGCAATGCAGGAGCTCCCCGCCCTCTGACGAGGTTCCGTCAAAAGAAGGAGATCTCATGATCTACTTGGAAGACACCGAGGAGGGCAGGGTTGCGGCGGCGGCGGCGGCGGAAGTGGCGGTAGAGACCTGGACCGGAGATGAAACAGCGCAACGCTTGCAAACGAGGGAGACGCGAGGGAGGGAGGACCGCTGTTGTCGTGGAATTGTCACGGCAGATGTCCCAGTGTGAGGACTTAGTCGTGAGGCCAACGCATCTATGTGGTAGCTTGAGAGGGGTTGATCAGAATCGAGAGACGCAATACAAGACAAGGGTTTAGACAACTTCGGACCCCGGGAAATATCATTCGGTAATAACCCTACATGCTGTTTGTGGCTAGGTTTCATTATGCTCATGAGGGAGTCGCTGTAAACCGGCTCTCTTAGTTGTGTCTAGCCTTAACGATTATGTTCTTCTCTCTCCTCTTGGGGTGCCCTGCCCCTCCTTATATAAGTTGAAGGGGCGGGTTACATGACTAGTTCTAGTAGGATTAGGATTACTCTATTACAAGTGGAGTACTAGTCTTTGTAGGAGAACATTCCGTATGCCTTTTCCTCTTAAGCCGGCCCACCATCACATGAACGGGCCTTTTGGGCTTTGGGCCTTGTCATCCATTTGACCCGTCGTCGGGGTCATCACTAAGTCACCAAACATCAGCCGGGTCTCTGGTGAGTCGCCAAGTCCGGCCGGGTCATACTTCCGTCCGGGTCATACCTCGGGGTATATCCCCGACAACTGTGGGTGTAGCCGGAGGAGAATATCAAAGAGGAGGTTGTCGTCCTCCAACGGCGGCACTGCCGCCGGCGAGGGCTGGCAGGGGCAGAGGCTGCTCATCTCGCCCTACTCGGTGATACAACTCGGGATGCTTTTTTTTTAGAAGAGAAGAATGTGACGCGGGATGAGGTAGGCTCGATCCAACATGCGAAATTAAGGGCCAAAACTGGGCTTAGTGAAATGATGCCGAGATCCCAAAACTAGGCTGGACACTGAAGCCCACGATGGGTAAAGGCACGTGTATTTTTTGGAGGGAAATTCAAAAGTACATCTTGTAGGTGTGTTATATATTATTTAAACTTTTATGAAAAAATATTTTATTTGAGCTAAAAAAATTGTCGACCCACCAAATAGTAGGTCCAATTTGCATCCACTATATGCTTTTGTGTGGCCCAAAAAATCAGAAATCCCTTTTGGAGCTCGGCCTCCAAATACAAATTTGAAATTTCAACAAAAAATTCTGAAAAAATAAAAGATATACATGAAGACATAACACATATGTGTGTAAATTTTCAGTTCAAAATACATTGAAATGACGGCTGTGCAAAAAAGACAAATCTGGAGCTATTTAACACATGATACTATTCATCCTCCCAAATCATGAATTTGTCTTTTTTACAGGTCGCAACTCAAGGTATTTCGTCATGAATTTTTACACACATGTGGGTTACATCCTTACATGCACGCATACTTTTCTCAAAAAAAATTGAACCACAAAAGTTTGAGTTTGAATTTTTCAAAAATAAAGGCCTCCATGGAACTCAGCCTCCAAAACGCCTCTCTCTCAAAAATTGCATTAATAACATAT
The DNA here is from genome assembly GCA_032464435.1 of Aegilops umbellulata. Classification (NCBI taxonomy): domain Eukaryota; kingdom Viridiplantae; phylum Streptophyta; class Magnoliopsida; order Poales; family Poaceae; genus Aegilops; species Aegilops umbellulata. The sequence continues at coordinate 354,044,103 of CP136059.1, read as the reverse complement.
TATATTTTACTAGCAAAAGAGCCCGTGCGTTGCAACGGGGGAGAAAACATAACACACGCTCTTAACTCAACAACCATCACTCAAGACCACAATAGGTCCATCTTCTTTATTTTTGCGAGGCATCATATTTGTATTGCCGCTTATCCTCCTTCTCACCCTCGCCGACGATGGCCTCGGTGTTCACACAAAACAATAAAAAACATGTGTTGAATATAATTAATCCTAAGGCGTCTCTCTCTCTCTCTCTCTCTCTCTCTCTCTCTCTCTCTCTCTCTCTCTCTCTCTCTCGCTTTCTCTCACTCTCGCGATGAGAAATCTGTTGTTTTCCCCTGCAACACTTTTCAGAGGTATGCATTTGTAGTTATCGATGTTTTCTTTTCCCTATATGGTTATAGTGGGATGTTTATTTGCAATCTGGATCGGCGCCGGTATGAAAAAAACGGATCTTGCGCTATAAATTATAAGTTTGCTTCCATAACAATATTTTAAAAATATTTAACAGGTAAAATTAACATCATATTTAGATTCCACACATTTTTCTATTAAAATTTCATATATAATATGTTAAAATCAAAGTTACGGTTTAAAAGATACGGATAATTTAGAAAATCATTTGGTTTGACTCAAATATATTCCAAAATAATATTTTAAAATACTCAACAGGTGAAAATAATCTCATATTCATATTTTATATATTTTTTTAATCAAATTTCATATATAATATGTTCAATACGGAGTTACGGTTTAAAAGATATGGATGATTTTAAAAAGCATTTGTTTGACTTAAATATGATTCGCGGATGAATTACCTAAAACATCAGGGGGGTTTCAAAAATTGTAAAATAACGGTTCGGGTGTGACTTAAATTCGGACGGTGGTTTGATTTCAAAAAAAGACAGGGACTTTTGTGTAAAATACGAAAATAACGATTCGTCTTAACTTAAAACAGGACTGCGGATTGAATTCTCTGAAATAGAGGGACTTTTCTGAAAAATGCCATGACGGACGAAAAAACCCAAGAAACCCAATTTGCTTTATTATTAGGTAAAGATATAGTTCACATCTACATGTTTGTTATAAAAACATTTAGTGTGTTTCTTCAAATTTTACAATATTGTATACAATCTTTTGGTAAGCCATACTATAGAAAAATTGTATTGGTAAGCCGGGCTTGGTCAAGTCAACGTGCGCACTTGGAAAGAAGGTCACTTGCAATGTGATTTTTTCTTACATTATCCTTTTCTAAATACGGAGGCGCTAAAACTCAGTCGACTTATTTTTAACGAAGTCTCAGTCGAATCTTCCATCATCAGATTTTGTGCTAAGATTCCCGCTGAAACTTTTGTCTTTTGTACGTATATATTCAAGTACAGGTCGCTGGCACCCGTATTGCCGTTTCTACCTGGGCCTTGTTCTTTCTTTCTTTTTCTTCACTCTGGGCCTTAGGTACGTGTTGGTCTTCTCTCTCAAAATAGTACTCGTGTTGTACTTCTTTTTTTTCTTGTCTAGTGAATCTCACTTTTTAAACCTGTGTTCGGCTTGTGAGCTTTTTTTTTGTTTCTTGCCATTTTTGTTCCATATGGCACGAGCTGTTTTTTTATTGCTAAAAAAGTTGAATTTTATTTTCACATTTTTGTTGTTTCTTTTCTATTTTTTGTTTGCCTTTTATCTTTTAAAACTTTTTCCCTTTCTAACAGTGTGATTCTTGCTAGCTTTCTTTTTTCGGCATTTGCTAATTCTCAATCGAAAGAGGATTGGTCAAGTCTTAGTCGTTCAGTAGTCATAAGATCTTGACGCAAAGATTCATGCAGCGTATCATTTTTCCTGTTTGTTGACGTTGAAGCGCGGACGTGCCGTATACAATGGATGATAGCCTTTTTCTGTGGGCGAGTTATCAATACGCCAGGCCTGGCCTATGCTCTTTTGTTCTTCTTTACTATTGCGGCCCTGTAGGTGCGAGGGATGCACACAGGCCTTTTGCTCTTATATGAGCGGTCAGTTTTTACTGAAGCATTTGAAATTGGTATTTTTTTTGTATTGTTTTTTGTTTTTCTTGTCTTACATTTCTATTTTTATTTTAATGCTTTTTCCTGGTTTTTAGTTTCCGCCATTTATTTTATTTTCCCTCCCTTTTTAGGAAATCAATAATATATTTTTACTTTTATTTATTATGCATTACCCTTTTTGTTTCAATAATAATGCATTTTCATTTTTGTCTATCTACTGCATCATTTTATTCTTCCTATTTTTATTTTTTTAAAGTTGTAATTGTAATTGTTCTTGTTGACTAAAGCATTGCTAACCAAGTTTTAAGTGCGGAAGAAGTGTGGAAGTAGTGTATCATGGTACTCCTCCACCTTTTTCCTCTCTTCCTCCAGACGTGTTTTGCCTCAGAGCCGAAGGGTCAAGGCGGGATGGGGGGGGGGGGAATGTGATATCTACTCAACCTAGTGCCTAGTGGTGTTTTTTCAAGGGGGAAGTTGCATGTCTATCACTAGCTGCAGAACTGCGAGTATCCGCTTTCGACTATAATTTATGTTGTTTTGTTGGGTAATTGGGAGTGGGGAGTTGCATGTTTGCCTCTAGGTGTGCAACTGCAAGTGTCGTCACCAACTGCAACTGCATGTCTTGCTATTTTGTGTGTGTGGAGGGGGGCTTGCATGTCTGCCACTAGGCACAAACTGCAAATGTCGCTCTCGAATGCACTTCATGTCTTCAAGGCGACTTCAACTTAGTGGTTTTTTGTGGGAGAGGGGTAGTTGCATGTCTTCCAATAGCCATGCAACTGCATGAGTCACCTCCGACTGGAACTAGGCTTTGTTTGTAAGCCCCGGTTGTAACTGCATGTCTTCTAGCACGACTGCAACTGAGCTTTGTTTTATTGGAGGGTGGTGGGAGAGGGAGGGGCAATTGCATGTGTACATTATGCATGCAACTGCAAGTGTCGCGCCCCGACTGCAATTGCATATCTTCCATCACGAAAGCAACTAAACTTTGTTTTGTTGGAGGACAGTGGGAGAAGGGGGGCAATTGCATGTGTACATTATGCATGCAACTGCAAGTGTCGCGCCCCAACTGCAGTTGCATATCTTCCATCACGACTGCAACTGAACTTTGTTTTGTCGGAGTATAGTGGGAGAGCGGCAGCGGCAGTTGCATGCATACACTTGGCATGCAATTGCGAGTGTCGCCCCTGACTGCAATTGCATGTCTTCCATCATGCCCGCAACTAACCTTTGTTTTGTCAGATGGAGATAGGAGAGGGGGCAGTAGCATGTCTGACACTAAGCATGCAACTACAAGTGTAGCCCTCGACTACAACTGCATGTGCCCCTAACACAAACACAATTTGACTTTTTTTTACTAATGGGGGCAGGACAGGGTGGCAATTGCATGTTTGACACTAGGCATGCAACTGCAAGTGTAGCCCATCAATTGCAACTATATGTCTCCTAACACAGATGTAACTGGAGTTTGTTTTGTCAAATGGAGGCGGAAGATGGGGCAATTGCAATTGTATGTTAGACATGCGACTGCAATTGTCACATCCAGCTGCAACTGCATGTCTACCCACCCGACTGCAACTAACCTTTGTTTTTGTCGCGGAAGGGGAGGGGGGCAATTGCATGTCTGATACTATGCATGCAACTGCGAGTGTGGCCCGCGATTGCAATTGCATGTCTACCCATCCGACTTCAAGTGACCTTTGTTTTATCAGAGGGCGATGAGAGAGGGGACAGTTGCATGTGTGACACTAGGCATGCAACTGCAATCATAGCCCTTGACTGCAACTACATGTCTGGCAACAACTGCAAGTGACGTCCGTACTGCAACTCTGTGGTGTTTTATGGGGGTACGGCAGTTGCTTATCTACCACTAGGAGGGGGTCAACCATCGTATCATTATTTTATTTATGTTTCTACATTTTTTTCATGATTTACGTTTAATACATTAATTATTATTTTCATAAATACACGGTGAACATTTATGTTAAATACATGATAAATTTTTATTCAAATACGCGATGAACTTTTTTATATTATGCGGTGAAAATTAGACAAATGTGCGATGAACATTTCAGAAATACAGCGATTTGTTTTGTGAATACACGATCAAATATTTTTTATAAATATGAGATGATACAAATATAGGACGACCATTTATACACACAAAAACACGAAGAATTTTAATTTTACACAATATAGATTATTTTTCATTTTTAAAATTAATTTTCATACTTTTCTTTTGGATCTATGAAAAAAAGAAGTTGAAACAGGACATGAGCTGGCAGAACAGCCTATGTAAGGCATCTGTTTTGCTGACCGTAAGAAACGCATGCGCAACATAGTACCTTTTTTTGTGGCATGGAACTATTTTTATATATCTTTTACTATATGATGCTGTTGTAGAAAAAAAAACAAAGCCCAAGTAAGGGAGCCAGCCCAACAAAAAGAGAAGACAAGCTAAAAGAACAAAACCCAACTAGAACAGCTGCAGCCCAAATAGCAAACCAGTCACGCACCTAAAACAGAAAACTAAACGATGCAGTAGTACTAGCTACGTGAGGGTCAGTCGTAACATCCAATTTTATACGTGCTGACGTCAGTCGACTGAGACTTCGCCAAGTCTCAGTCGACTGAGACCTAGACAAACCCTTCTAAATATTCAGAAATAGGACTGTAAATACAATATTGTAGAAGTAGAATCATGAATGGATCAATCCTATTTGTTCGGAGTCCCTTGTTCATGATGTGTAAGTAGTACTATATGTGTTTGGAGTGGTGGCTACCTCTACATTTTACAAGTGTCGTCGACGGCAGATGAGCACACCGCACACCACACCCCAGCCATTATACAAGTCCTAATTTCCATAGACAGTGCATGCTACCACCAATTCGCCGGCAAGACCATATACTAAATTTGTTGATTCGGTCAAATGGAAGCTGGATCCTGCTCGCTGCCTGGTTTATCTGCTTCCTAACTTCCATGGACGTAAGTCAGGGGAGCTTTTGCCATCTGGCCGCCCGGCGAGCAAAACAAGCTAGCGAATGGAGTTTGGCCAAGTCTCCGTTCTGAAAAGGCCAGTAGAAAAATGGCCCCGTTCCTCCTCCTTTGGATGGAAGGGGAAAAAGAGTTACGGACGGGTGCAGACCACGGCCATTGCTAGAGGATGAGTTCATGTTCATGAGCAGAGCTGTTGCACACCGCGCTTCGCTTCAGTTGGCCGGGAACTGGATCGTCGTGCCTCCCTCCATATCCCAGCTACATACACAGGTACTTTTTGTTCGAAATTACTACTCCGAATTGGATTACAGTTTTTCTTCTTCTCACCTCGGCGAGCCGCCGCCCGACTAATAAATCCTCCTCCGCCATACCTCGATTGTCAATGCCAAGAAACAATTGAGCACACTCTAGCGTTGGAATTCTGAAATCAATGCCGCGCGTAACAGCAACGCCGGGTCAGATGGGCAGCGCTGTCTTGCTCCTGATCACACAGGCGGCAAACGCCGTTGTGCGGCACGCCACTCAAATTAGCATGGATTGGTTCAGCTGCACCTTAGTACTGATCCGCTGCAACCCTAGCATCCTTAACCGGCAACTTCTGTACCGTGCCAGCCTGAAGATTTCCGGGGCACCAAAAAACATGGAGCATCCCCTTCCAACTAGCGGCCCTTCCTGAGAATGGCCAAGCTGCCATCCCCAAGGGAGATGGGGGTGCGGCAGGAAAAGAGCTGCCTATTAATCTCGTCACACGGAGTCTCTGTGCCCTTCCATGGTTTCTTCTCATCATCCCACCTGAACCATTCCCACCACAGCCCAAGGGCTCGACTGAACATCTTTGGCGCGCACACTCGCTTCTTCACAGGGTGGTCAGGAAATAGGTAGCAGCAAGTTGCAGTCACCGCCCAGTTAATAAGCACCAGTCTTCCAGTCCTGTTGCGACGTCGCTCTTTCCATGGCTAGAGCTTGCCGGCAGCCTAGTCAAGCACAACCGGCTGTAGCTCGGCTTTCTGAACCCTACAGGCAAACCCAGATACCCATGGCCAATAAGCTTGCACTCCACCAAAATCACACAGCATATGAGATAAATCGATACCATCACAGGAAGTAGGATAAGCCACACTCTTCGCAATGTTAGTTCTCAGCCTGGATGCATCACCAAACGTCTTCAAGATGGCCTGGACAGCAGCAAAATCTTCCGGCCAAGGATTATCTGTATTTAGGAAAACAAAATTAGACTGTTTAACTGTGCAAACAACCAAAAACTTACAACTCGGAAACATGGTCTTCGTATTTGCACAAGGCATGCATGTGAATTCAGTGCCAGAAATTCAAAGGTGAGAAACAATTTCCTGCATAATTCGAATCTAGACATGCAGACAGTCAGACAAAAGATGAAAAGGCCTTCTAGTATTAATATATTTTTTCTGTCATTTATATATTAAGATTTAAGATTGCAAGCTCAACAGAAATTTTCACAGCATTTCATCTACAAGATTATAGCAGCTTGACATTTACAAAGCATTGTTAAAATTCTTCAGCCATGCTAGAATTTTCAGGTATATTTTGACAACATAGAAACGAAAGTACACAGGAAGTGTCGCCTACAACTTTTAGAGTTGAGTTGAATGGCCATTAGTTTGCTCACTATTTTTCCCTCTTCTCCTGTAGTGCTGTGCAGCATAATCTTCTGGGCGACTCCAGTTTCAGACAAGTAACATGGCTTTCCTGCCACTGCTAGTTGTTGCAGTCATGTTGCACCTAGCCTGTACATCAGCGCAGTCTGGCCCCGGATGCAAAACACAATGTGGTGATGTCGACATCCCTTATCCGTTTGGTATTGGCGTTGGTACTGGCTGTGCTATTAGAGACTTTGAGATCATCTGCAGGAGGACTGCTAATGGAATCTACAAGCCGTTCATGTTCGTTCGGAATGTGGAGGTTCTAAGCATCTCAGTGCCCCTCGGTCAAGTCCGAGTTTTATCCGACATCTCGACATTCTGCTACAATACAAGTACAAGATCAATGGTACAAAAAGCTTGGTCCCTTGACTTCTCACGAAGCCCGTACCGCTTCTCCTATCTACACAACAAGCTCATAGTTATTGGATGCAACACGCTCGCATACATCAACAACTTGGGAAGCACTGCAAAGTATACGACAGCGTGCGCAGCAGTGTGTGAGAGCCCGGCAGCACTGACAAACGGTTCTTGTGTTGGCGCAGGCTGCTGCCAAAATGATATACCAAAGGGTCTAAGGGGCTATATGTTCACTTTTTATGATGTTTACAATAATTCCAACAGTACGCTTTTCAACCCATGTAGCTATGCCGCCATGGTGGAGACAGAGACATTTAGTTTCAGTTCGGACTTCATAACCACTACAAGGTTCAATGATACTGACGATGGGCGGAAGCCACTGGTGCTGGACTGGGTGGTTGGAAATGCAACTTGTGAAGTGGCCAGAGACATGCCTTCTTATGCGTGCCATAGCAGCAACAGCATGTGTGTGAACTCGACTAACGGCCAAGGGTATCTATGCAACTGCACCGACGGATATGAAGGGAACCCTTACCTCTTTGACGGATGCAGAGGCAAGTTCATTTCTTTACTTGATCCCTGTGCATCTTTAGATCATGTGCAATCGTTTTATGAGGAGTAATAGTTAAGGGAAACATCATTACTTGCTGTCTGTCCCGATTTTGATGCCTGGAAATACTTGAGTTTTACAATCTGTTTTGCCTTCTTTTTTTATCTATAGTTTAGATCTAGTTAGGACATTTACCTCATTTTTCTCTCTACAATGTAATTTATCTTTACTTTGGTGGAAGAATGGCAAACGTTACACTCATTATGCCATTTGAAATTTGTATTTGTCAATACAAATATGCCGATTTTTCCATGCATTACTATTCAATCAATCACTTGACCCCAAATAATTTGGTTCTTTGTTGCTGCAGATGTCAATGAATGTGAGAAGAATTCAAGTATATGCCCGAAGTCTGCAACATGCCACAACACTATAGGAGGGTATCATTGTTCATGTTCTCCAGGCAGAAAGTTTGTAATGGAAACAAAATCTTGTAACCCAGACATCACCCTAATCATAGGTAAACCACTAGATGTTTTTAGCATCTGCTTTCTTGTGTAGAAAACAATGGCCAACAGTACGTAACGATATTAATTGCGTTTAGCAAAAGAGGGCCCAAATAGTAGAACTACCACTACCCAGGCAAGCACATAGTGATGTATCTCCTTGTGTTGGGCATGCAACAAATCTATCCGAGGAAGCTTTAAAATAAATAAATGAAATGAGGAAAATTGATAGAAACTCAAAAAGTAAGTCCAGAAACAAGCGTCTGTGAATTTTTTTAGAAGGTATAATTATATTGCATCACAGCCCTTTAGTCCACTTTACCACAGCATTTGTTTTACCATGCTTTCAGTAATACATTGTGGGAACAATTTGACCAACAGAAACACCTTTCATGTTGATTTCTACAGGCATTAGCATAGGTGTTGTCGTTCTGGTGATTATCATCTTCTGCATACGTGTAATATTTGAGAGAAGAAAGCTTGCGAATGTCAAAAAACAGTATTTTCAGCAGCATGGAGGGATGCTATTGTTTGAGAAGATGAAATCCGATCAGGGACTTTCATTTACAGTGTTTACTGAAGCAGAATTGAAACAAGCAACCAATAAATTTGACGAAAGCCAGATTCTTGGACATGGAGGCAATGGCACTGTGTACAAGGGAATAATTAAGGATATCACTCCAGTGGCAATTAAAAGGTGTGCATTGGTTGATGATAGGCAGAAGAAGGAATTTGGCAAAGAAATGTTGATTCTTTCCCAGATCAATCACAAGAACATTGTCAAGCTATTGGGGTGTTGCCTTGAGGTGGAAGTTCCCATGCTAGTATATGAGTTCATCCCAAATGGAACATTGTTTGATCTTATTCACGGCAAGAACAGTAAACCGCAACTCCCTTTCAGTTCTCTTCTAAGGATCGTCAATGAGGCAGCTGAGGGGCTTGCATTTTTACATTCCTATGCAAACCCACCAATTCTACATGGTGATGTGAAAACCTCTAACATCCTTCTTGATGAGAATTACATGGCAAAGGTGTCAGATTTTGGGGCATCTATAATAGCACCAACTGACAAAGCCCAGTTCGTCACAATGGTTCAAGGGACATGTGGTTATCTGGACCCCGAATATATGCAGACATGTTGCTTGACAGACAAAAGCGATGTTTATAGCTTCGGTGTTGTTCTTCTAGAGATCCTAACTGGGGAGGAGCCACTGAAACTTGAAGGTCCTGAGGTATGCCGGAGCCTGTCGTCGAGTTTCCTGCTGGCTATGAAGGGGAACAATCTTGATGATATGCTCGACAATCAAATAAAAGGTCATGAGAACATGGAGTTGATTGTAGAGGTAGCAGATCTAGCTAGGCAATGCTTGGAAATGTGCAGTGAAAATAGACCCTCGATGAAAGAGGTATCTGAGGAGCTTAGCAGATTAAGGAAGCTTTCAAGGCATCCTTGGATACAGCGTGATACCGAGACAGATAGCTTTCTTGGTGTAATTGAAATAGAACAGAGCTCCGAGTACACAGAGAAGGATGAAAGAATGCCCATAAATCCAAGCAGCTTTTACTTTATGAGGTGAACAAAAACAGTGCGAAATTTATGTTTTAGCACTTTCATTGGTCATTTAACCTTCTCCTCCTGTATTTATGTGGCATTTTCTTGTAAGGCGGTATTACATAGACGCACCATAATTTAGCAAAAATAAATGTATCATGGTACAAAATGGGGACACATTCAGTGCTAGCCATTTGAAATTGTGCGAGCTTTCATAGAAGTTTCCTAAATCGCTCAAAGAAGATCAGTGGACGACTGGGTGTGAAAATGTGATCGAGTTTGGTATTGAAACTGTGCGATTGCGTCAAGTGGTTTACTTTTCCTTTTTCAGGAAAGTTCACTGATTTACTCGTGGGCTGGGCTCATTCACTTGGTTGGATGTTCCATTTTTCATGAGAATACATACATCACTTGCTAGATTCTTTTATTTTCACCGTTATATTTCAGGACAGGATGTATTCTAGGCCCCTAACCTGCATTTGGCTTCTATAAACACATAATAAGATAAGAAAGACATAGGATAACAAAATGCAGAGACATACTTCAGTTGTGCCATAAGTCTAGCGCACACACCCTCGCTTGTTTTCTGAGGCAGGGAGCTTCTTTGCGTCACCGTACTGCCACCGGCCGGCCGGGGATATCTCTTGTAATAAGGATGATGCCATGTCCATGAGTTCAAGTCCCTGCATGGATGTCCTGATGAACATAAGAAATTTGTTAGGATGCTGGTTGAAGAACCATTAGTGATCTATCGACACAATCTAGAAGTAGAATGATGTAACAAAATAAAGTTCAGCAACCTGAGTATGACCGCAGGGATCCAATTGGACGGAATTGGAAGAAGGGGAATGATAGACCGGATGACATCGGCGGGGCAGGGAGGGGAGGGAGTCCGCCGAGACCGTCGGCCGTGGCTGGGGCTGCTCCGGCCCACCCATATGCGTGCGCCTGGAGAAAGGCATCGGCGTTGTAGGCAGGCGGCGGAGGAGGCCGTTCCCACGGGGGATGCGGGCGGGAGGAGGTCCGGGTGGTTGAGGAGGAGGTGGCCGGAGCAGGCGGACGGACCCAGCCGGATTGGGGCGGACTGCGGTGGAGCACGCCGCCGCCGCCGCCGTAGATCGCCTTGGCAGGTGTGGCTTAGTTGCGGAACGGGAATCTTGGGGCTGTTCTTTTCCCAAGCCGTTGGATCACAAGTGTAGAGCCGAGGATTCTAGAAACAAAGTTAGACAAGGAAAAATACCATTGTTAGATTGGGGCACAAAATGGAGCCTTCTAAGGGCGTTTGAAATCTAGGCCGTCGGATAGCGTTTCCAAGCTGATCCGGAACGCTGGATCTCAGACGAAACAATCTGAGCCGTCGGATCGAGGCTGGACACTGCTACAATGAATAATGTGTCCTCTGATGTGCCACCGCCTGTTATTTTGATGCCCCTCAATGGGCATTTCTTGGTCTTTTCACATTTAGGTCAACACCCTCAATTGGTGAGAACCCTAACTGAACGCTGTGCTGCAGCCCGCTTCTTCGCTCCATCGCCGTTGCCGCGCTCATATCCCCCTCCTCCCGGTTCATCTCCTGTCACCGAACTGGTTGCCCCCGCGCTGCTCTCCCCATCGAGCTCACCCCTCGTCACCTGGAGGGGCAACAGGCACCGGTGGAGGAGGAGATCCACGACCAACCGCCGCCACCACCACCTGACCTCCTCCTCCCACCCCTGTCCCCGTCATGCCGTTCCTCCTCCCCTCGCGTCCCTCCCCTCCCCTACCCCCTAACCCTAGAAACCAAGGAGTCTGCTCTTGGTCGCGTGCCGCCTCCGCCGCCGGATATCTCCTCCTCCGCGTCGAGGCCGAGCAGGACTGTGCGCGGGCCACGGAGATGGCAAGGTTGCCGAGCTGTCCGCGGCATGGTCGTGGTTCCTCCAGACTTGGCAGGATGAGTGAGGAGGTCCATCCATCCGCGGCACCGCCGCCGTTGTGCCTCCATCAAGAGATGCTCGCGCGCCGGGAGAGGAATCCACGTCTGCTCTTGCTCGACCGCTTCTAAATCGAGGGTCGAGTGGCGCGCCGGATCCGGGCGTGATGGCACGCTGGTGAGCACGGAGGCGGCCATGCCCGAGCTTGAGGGTCTCGTTCTGCGATGCCTCTCATGTGCGTGCCTGGGTGAGTCAGTTGTCATGGTTGATTTTCTCGGTTGCTTGGTTGATTTGCTCGGTTGCTTTTAGGTTTGGTTAAGGTCTCACGTGAGATATTTACAGGTTCTGAAAAGCCACCATTTTTACCGTTCGTCGAGGCTTCGACCTGTCCTGCTGGCTGTTGCTGCGTCGAGAGGTTGGAAGGCTTCTAGTTGGAGACGAGCTCGTCTTCAAGGTGGGCTCCATCTCCGTCAAGTTCCTCGCCCGCCACTTCAACACCAGCCTCAAATGCCCCACCATATAACAAGGTATTACTAGTGGTGAACTGCTGATATATCACGCTTCTTTGTTTCCTGCTGCTTGCTTCTACCTTAAAAGAGAAGAGCCTCTACATTGTAACGATTCCTGAATTTCAATTCACAGTAGCACTATAGTTGCTTAATAGTACTAGGTTGGAAGGATATGGACATATTAAAGACTAGATGTCATTGGTGGTACTAATTTGGATTGGTGTGGTGCCAACTGTTTCGAATTTTAACTAGCTTCAACAACTACAGAGTGGTTAATTTGAATTGCAGATTAATTTTTTAGTTCTTTTTCTTTAATTTGCGTTTCTGCCTGGGGCTGATCATGTCTTGGCCATCGGGGTCATATGCAGGTTGTACCAACATTCTTTTCCTCTTAATATATGGGCGGTCAACTGCCAATTGCTCAAAAAAAATCAACTAAATTTCTTGTTTACAATTGCAGTGCGCTATATCTGGCTGCTTAACTTCTACTTCCTTTTACGATTGCTTGCGGTTCACCTTTTCTTATTGCTTGTTTATTCTTCCACTTTCCATAACCAATTACAATCCTTTAATATCAAAATATTTTCAAGACAATCAAAATATAATTTTTGGTATTGCGGTCATTGATTAATATCTCGGCTGCTTTCAGTACTAGCATTGAAATTAAGTCAAGGCATGGCAAAGTAGCTTTGCAAATGAAGAATACAAACGGTAAAATGCTATGTAACGCCCTGGACAGTAGGACGGGTATATAGCATTCTTGAATAATTTGAGTTAGCTGCCACGGAAGAAGTACAAAAATGGGAATCAAATTTCAAATGGAAGGTTGTTAGTTGTGAACCATGATCCTTGCAGTACTAGCAGTTGTAAATTTCCACCCTTTGCATTCATCTGCTAAGTCTGTTTGTTACCCAAATCTCACAGTTTGTGGATCTGCTTTTTGTTGCTGTTGTAGATTTTAGGAAAATGACCAGTAACCAGTTGTGAATAATCCTCCTTACGATGGTTGAGCTAAAAGAGGACACACACATGCAATTTATTTTGCTAAAGATGATTTTTTTTCTTATTGCATTAGCCATATAGGTAGTGAGAACACTGATCCAAGTACATAAGTAGGAATATAAAATCTCATTCTAACATCGGGATATGCTTTTCCAAAACTAGGTGTACAGTTGTATGGTGATATGCCTTTTGGCCTCACCATGTTCAAAATTTATGGTTGCAAGTTTGCAACACCTGTTCAAAATGAGAAGTGCCAGGTTACCAGAAAAAAGGAGGGGTTATACAATAAGAGAAAAGTTTGGGGTGTTGTGGGATGAGAATGTTATCCTTGATAATGAGTAAGTACAGTAACTTGCTTATACAAGCTCTTTCATCTGTTGCATTGCTTATTCCTGTGTGCTTGTATGCATCCTAGCAGCCAGTTTAAACTTCTCTATCGGCTTAAGAAGTTTGTATGGTGCAAATGAGTTGCACACCATTTTACTTTTTGTTTGAGAACTGGGGGTGGTCTGATCTGCATTGACATGCTTCTTTAAGGTGTTTCCTCTTTTGTTTGAGAATTGGGAGGGGCTGAGCTGCATTGTCATGCTTCTTTAAGGTGCTTCTATAGTATGTAAAATGGAACTTTAAATAGGATATGCATGGTCCATGCAAATTATAATATTTTCACAAAAGCATGCTTTCTCTAAGGTGATTCCACAGTATGTTGATGGGACATTGAATTTCTATATACATGGCCCGTTCATACTGATTTTGGAACATCCCCCCTACAACACTATGAGAGAAATGGTAGACGGGGTCCTTTTTTATTTTTCTGGTGTTGTTGTATTGTTCAAGAAAAAACCGCTACCAGTTATTCTTGGGTTAGGACTTCTTGGAGATACAGTTCTGTTGAAAAGAACCATGAATGGTAAGCAACTAACCATGTCAGTGTTTGATGTCCCCTTTCCGCGCTGGCTTATTGTTTAATTTAATCATTCGTTAAAAGGATGATTTGATTGTCCCCACAAGTTGCTAATTTAGGAGAAGAACCATGGTGTAAACGCCAACATCCAGTCATATGTAAGGGACGAGCTATGGGGGGCAGATCCAGGACATGGGATGCTAACCATCTGCTTGGGATGGGTTTCTTTCAAAGTAGTGAATGGTAACCAACTAACCATGTCAGTGTTTGATGTTAAGTGCCCATGGAATTTTGAGAGTGATGATCTGCTCTTTCTTCCTCTTTATTGCCGATATTTTAATTACTCAAGATATTCTAATGTCACTTGAATTGGGATCATTTTTTCACTCATGTTCTTGGGAACAAAATCTTTGTTTGTTTCTTATTGATGATGCGGTAAGCTGACTTGGACATTTTCACCCCGGTATGTGCAGGATTGGAGCCATTGAAGTATTTGAATGGAGCATATGTATGTCTATGCTTCACTTCATTTAGGTGAGTGCGACTGTTACATGTTTGTTGTGACTTCGTTTTTTGTGATGCATACAAAAGAAAATGTTTTCTTCTATGATGATGATGGTTTCACTAACCAGAGCCACGTTGCAACAAAGTTTTTTTGAACTTTGAAATGTAAATCGCAATGTTTGTCTATTTGTGTAACTTGGATTCCTATTGAGTGGTCTTCACTTACCAGTTCCATGGTGGAGCTTTTAATGTCAAGCACTGAAAATATCTGTTTGCTTTGTTAGTACCTTACTACTACCTCTGTTTCGAAATATAAGATGTTTTGGTAGGCCATTTTAGCCTACCGAAATGTTTTATATTTTAGAATGGAGGTAGTAGTTTACATCTATGTGCTGATAGATTTTCGGTTATACTGTTTGTTGCACAAATGTTTATATATTTGAGGGGCTTGCCACTGTCTACAAATTTTGCTCATAAATTTATCGGATCATCGAGAGATGTCGGTTGCAGTAATCTGCATGCAGAAAACAAGGCACACCAGCAAAACAGATATATTCTGGACAAACAATCCATAAAAAATAATTAACTGGAATAATGTCACCTAATGATTTATCTGCTAACAGGTATAGCAGATTTGGAGCTGGTAGCGTTGCGCAAGCACAAATCAAGTCAAACCGGACTTAAATTGGTCATATCTTGGGGGGTGTGCCTTTATGGCTTGCTTCCACGTGGATTAGTATTACTACTCATCAAGAAACAAGAACCTAGGGGAGAATGGAGCTCTCTCAGCGCTCTGGCACTCTCAACCGTCGGATCGGCTTTTCAGTTTGTTAAAATAAGAACGAGGCAAGCCTCTAAACTGTATTTGATATATTTGATGATTTCTAATTGAATAATTTATGGTCCACTCCTTCTCTAAAGCTTAATCAAATAAGTATGATATTCTCCTCTACCCTTGCTACCAGAAAAATCTTCAATGCTTATTATATAATATTTTCTTGTGTTGTGTACCACTTTCAGAATATGACCTTCTTTATTTTCCTTTAGTTTGCATGGATTATTTCTTTGCTTGAGCCACATTTTTAGATACTTGCCTTGAAAAAATAAATAGTTTTAGCTTTTAGATACTTGATCCACGCTCAAGTAAGTTAAAATGTTTAATGTTTTTTGCCAAATCATAGAGAGCAAAATTCGTGAGTTTGACATGTAAACATGCCTTACAACTATTTTGTTTATAAATAGTTGTAAATGATATAGATGTTGGTCTATCTCACCTGCATTAAAAATGGCTTACAGCAATAGATCTATTGTTCCAACAGGTTCAAAATTGAACTTGTTTTGCTATAAATGGCCTCCCGCATAGTTGTATACAAAGCTGAAGTAGGTACCGCAGCCATGAAAGGTATTCTCCCATGGTAGAATTCTCAATTAAACTATCAATCTGAGTATATTTTTATTTATTAATGTTAATTACACCAATGTAATCAACCTGCAGAAGCAGTACGTAGTTACAAAGGTGGGTTGGAGAGGAACTGAGGAAGTTGTGGATGCTCAAGCCTTGTGCAAGAAGAGTGAACCAATTTTAACTGAGAAGATGTTTGTTTTTTATGGTTTCTTATCCTTAGGTTGTATTTGACTATTTGTTGAGGCGAATTGGCCGGGTTTTCCTACCAGATTATCAGGGAGGAATGTCGAACGGTTTAGAGTTGAATTTAAGGTCTACCAATAATATAGGAAGAAAGTTGTGGTTTGTGTTTCAGTTATCTTATGAACAAGTGAGACCACCATAAATTTAAATCTCTCATACACTTTGTTAAGTTGTCAGTCTGACATATGTGCTCCTTTCAAGTCGCATGGCTATTTTAATAATTAATTATGCAATTTCAATGCTCCTAATTAGTGATTTTGATCTATGTCATATTATGTGAAATACCAAATGCATGGTTAGTGTTGAGACAGATTGCATGTGTGCTTCTTTTGCATTGAACTTATTGTCATAGGCAATACGAGCGTTTGTTCTCTTATTAGCTTCTATATTCTCATGATCGTGCTGAATTCGGTGATGTCTTGCTTCTGGACAGAGTGATTGCTTTTTTAACAGAAAATTAGTTGTCCATTGACTGTATTATCGGGATTGGATATGAGTGTACCTGACAGCACCGCTGTCGGGTGCGGCAAGCTGCACTTTCTACCTAGTGAACAAAAAGGTGGCTGAATCATAAGTCCATAATCATCATTTTGAGAACATGTCAGCTGACCGAGCATTCTCGGCGAGAAGTTCTCCGTGCAAATAGAAGAATAGCCAATGCTAGATTTTCACGCAGACACAGTTGACCATATCAATGTCCAATGCGTGGCGTGGCAAGAAACTTGGCACATACGCTTCTCTGAATCACGTAAGATACATACTGGGAGAACCCCAGCCTCCTCAGCGATTTGGAGCACCTGGTCGTTGGATCTCTTGCTTGATTGGATTTCGGCCGTCGGATCTCGCCTCACGATGACACCGGCCGTTGGATAAAAAACGCGACACTGTGGATCGAAACAATGTCCAAACCGCGCTGCCACCGCATGTATAATCGGTGCCCCGCGAGGGCATCTTCGTCATTTCGTGTCCTGGGGTATAAAATGGGGCCACTCCTGTGGCGGCGACCTCCTCCTGCACCCGCGTGTCCCTGCTCCTCCTCTACGCCGCCTCCACCCAAAACCTAACCCTAGCTACTCCCCACGCCGCTGCCGTCTCCGTCGCCCAGCTTGCCGGATCCCCGTCGTCCACTTCCCCGTCGCCGCCGTCCTCACGTGCACACGACAGGAGGAGCATGGGAGATGTGGAGCCGCTGCCATCGTCCTCTCGTCGTAGCTCCACGCGGCCGCGCTGCCGCCCTCCCCGCAGCACCACGACGCCGCCGCTCCCCTCCGTGCCGCGCCCCGCTGCTCTACTCCCCCGAGCAGCTCCCCCTCTCCCTACAGATCCCTTATTTTCCCGTCTATTCAATCGAGACCCTGTTCCTCAATCTGGTGGGATGACTACGAGGCGGCACTCGATCTGGAGGCATGGAGGTGGCATGGGGTGGGCGCTCCTTGTCCTCGAGCTCCACTTTTTCAGCAACTCCAGGCCCTCCTCAACATCTTTGCCATTCTCGCCATGGGGTGCGGTACTCGTGCAAGCGTGGCTCCCTCCTCCAGTTGCTCATCGGCCTCACTTTCCCCGTTAGGAATCTACTACCTAGGAGTACATGGAACATTTGTTCTACCTCAGTTGTGCATTTTTTTAGAAATAAAGAGGCCACTGGTTTAATATTTTCAGTGATGGGACAGCTTTGCAACTGTAGAACATAGTATGAGTTAGCACTTACGAGCAGTCCAGGGGGGTAGGTAGCATAAATCTCATCTTTCATGATTTGACGTGCATCACTTTGGAGCGGGATGGCTAATAAATTAGGTAGTGATGCTGCATGGTATTGTTCTGTACACTTCTGCACCATTAAGTTTTCCAGGCAACAACAGCACAATGCGGATAATGAAAAGGATAGGTGCAAGTTCAGACAGCTTAGGGTATACAGAAGTTGCTTACAGGGTTGTAGTTGGAACATGGGACCATTGTTTGATATTGTGTCATTGTCGAGTGGACAATTTGATACTAGTCTTCGCCAAACATAAAAAAGGCACCAAATGTCAAATCAATAAGCTGCTTCCTGGTTGATCTTAAATTAGTCAATCGGTGGTAGTGAACTGGCAACGACGAATTGGATTGGTTTGATATATGGATCCATGTGTACTTGCTGATCTTTGACTGGCCAATGCCAGTCCTTTCTGATGTTTTCATGTCCCAAAATGCGCCTTCGTTGAGATTTGTAGGAGATGATTTCATTTATTGTAGAAGTACATGTGCTGCTGCTGGAGCCCATGCCACAAGGTGGAGTGAATTTGAATATATATTTGTCTTCTAGGCATTTAATTGACCCTGATGAAGTAGTAGTACAGTCCACTCTGAAACTCATTCTATTTTTTTTCCTTTTACTCTGATTGAGGGAGTCCTGGATTAGGGGGTGTTCGGATGGCCGGACTATACCTTCCGCTGGACTCCCGGACTATGAAGATACAAGATTGAAGACTTCGTCCCGAGTCCGTATGGGACTTTCCTTGGCGTGGAAGGCAAGCTTGGCAATGCGGATATTTAGATCTCCTACCATTGTAACCGACTTTGTGTAACCCTAACCCTATGCGGTGTCTATATAAACCGGAGGGTTTTAGTCCGTAGGACAACAACTCCAACATACAACAATCATACCATAGGCTAGCTTCTAGGGTTTAGCCTCCTTGATCTCGTGGTAGATCTACTCTTGTACTACCCATATCATCAATATTAATCAAGCAGGACGTAGGGTTTTACCTCCATCAAGAGGGCCCGAACCTGGGTAAAACATTGTGTCCCTTGCCTCCTGTTACCATCCGCCTAGACGCACAGTTCGGGACCCCCTACCCGTGATCTGCCGGTTTTGACACCGACATTGGTGCTTTCATTGAGAGTTCCTCTGTGTCGTCACTTTTAGGCCTGATGGCTCCTTTGATCATCAACGACGATGCGGTCCAGGGTGAGACTTTTCTCCCCGGACAGATCTTCGTCCTCGGCGGCTTCGCACTGTGGGCCAATTCGGCTGGCCGCCTGGAGCAGATCGAAAGCTACGCCCCTGGCCATCAGGTCAGGTTTGGAAGTTTGAACTACACGGCTGGCATCCGCAGGGACTTGATCTTCGATGGATTCGAGCCACAGCCAAGCGCGCCGCACTGTCTCGATGGGCATGATCTAGCTCTGCCGCCGAACAGTGTCCTGGAGGCCGCACGCGCGTTGGTTCCGACCCTTAATTCGGAGCCTGCTGCGGCGATCGAGGAAGAGCGGTTGGACGCCACTTAGGGGCTGCGATCTCAAAGGCGATCGAGCCGAACATCAGCCCCGCACTCTGCATGACCCGTGACTCCGAGGATCCGGATTCCTCTCCGGACTCCGAACCCCCCGCACCCCTGCCGATCGAATCCGATTGGGCGTCGATCATGGAGTTCACCGCCGTGGACATCTTTCAGCACTCGCCCTTTGGCGACATCCTGAACTCACTAAAGTCTCTCTCTTTATCAGGAGAGCCCTGGCCGGACTATGGTCAGCAAGGATGGGATGCGGACGATGAAGAAATTCAAAGCCCACCCACCACCCACTTTGTAGCCACTGTCGACGATTTAACCGACATGCTCGACTTCGACTCTGAAGACATCGACGGTATGGACGACGATGCAGGAGACGAACAGGAACCAGCACCCGTAGGGCGTTGGAAGGCCACCTCGTCATATGACATATATATGGTGGACACTCCAAAAGATGGAGATTGCGATGGAAAAGCGGGGGATGACACCTTTAAGAAACATCCAAGCGCCGGCGTCAGCGGCGCCGTTCTAAATCCCGCCAAAGCAAAAACGGTGATTCTGGCACTGGAGATAATACTACTCCGGATAGCGCCGAAGAACACCCCCTCCAGCAAGATTCGGCACAGGAAGATGGAGAAGCCAGCCCTCATGAGAGAGTGGCAGACCGAGAGGTTGAGGATAATAACTATATGCCTCCCTCCGAAGACGAGGCAAGCCTCGACGGCAACGAATTCATCGTACCATCAGACCCCGCCGAACAAGAGCGTTTCAAACGCAGGCTTTTAGCCACGGCAAGCAGCCTCGAGAAAAAGCAGCAACAACTTAGAGCTGATCAAGATTTGCTAGCTGACAGATGGACTGAAGTCCTTGCGGCCGAAGAGTATGAACTCGAACGCCCCTCCAAGCGTTACCCAAAGCGCAGGCTGCTACCCGGATTAGAGGAGGAAGCACCTACATCACCAGCACATGACATGGCCGAACGGCCACCTCGTGGCCGCGACAGAGAGGCCTCTAGGCCCTCCACTCAAGCCATGCCCCGACGCCGCCCAAAACATGCTAAGGCACGGGAAAACGCGCCAGACCTGCGAGATATACTGGAGGACAAGGCAAGGCAAACAAGATCGATCTACGGATCGCGTGGGTGCCCCACGGCATGTGACAGTGATCGTCACTCCGGATACAATAAATCCGGCCGGGCCAAACACAATAGACAAGGCTCCTTTGAGCTGCGTCGTGATATAGCCTAGTACAGAGGCGCCACACACCCACTATGCTTCACAGATGAAGTAATGGATCATAAAATCCCTGAGGGCTTCAAACCCGTAAACATCGAATCATACAATGGCACAACAGATCCTGCGGTATGGATCGAGGATTATCTCCTTCATATCCACATGGCCCGCGGTGATGATCTACACGCCATCAAATACCTCCCACTCAAACTTAAGGGACCAGCCTGGCATTGGCTTAACAGCTTGCCAGCAGACTCAATCGGTTCTTGGGAGAACCTGGAAGCCGCATTCCTTGACAACTTCCAGGGCACTTATGTGCGACCACCGGACGCCGATGACCTAAGCCACATAATCTAGCAGCCAGAGGAATCGGCCAGGAAATTCTGGACATGGTTCCTAACAAAGAAAAATCAAATAGTCGACTGTCCGGACGCGGAGGCCCTAGCAGCGTTCAAGCATAATATCCGCGACGAGTGGCTTGCCCGGCACCTGGGACAGGAAAAGCCAAAATCTATGGCAGCCCTCACGACACTCATGACCCGCTTTTGTGCGGGAGAAGACATCTGGCTAGCTCGCAGCAACAACTTAACCAAGAACCTTGGTAATTCGGATACCAAGGATAAAAGCGGCAGGTCGCGCCGGAACAAGCAAAAGCGCCGCGTTAACAGCGACAGCAACGAGGATACGGCAGTAAATGCCGGATTCCGAGGCTACAAATCCGGTCAGCGGAAAAAGCCATTCAAAAGAAATACTCAGGGCCCGTCCAGTTTGGACCGAATACTCGACCGCTTGTGCCAGATACATGGCACCCCCGAAAAGCCAGCCAATCACACCAACAGAGATTGTTGGGTGTTCAAGCAGGCAGGCAAGTTAAGAGCCGAAAACAGAGACAAGGGGCTGCATAGCGATGACGAGGAGGAGCCCAGGCCGCCGAACAATAGTGGACAGAAGGGTTTTCCCCCACAAGTGCGGACGATGAACATGATATACACAACCCACATCCCCAAGAGGGAGCGGAAGCGCGCACTATGGGACGTATATGCGCTGGAGCCAGTCGCCCCAAAGTTCAACCCATGGTCCTCCTGGCCGATCACTTCTGATCGAAGGGACCACCCCACTAGCATCCGTCATGGCGGGTTTGCCGCATTGGTTATAGACCCAATTATTGACGGATTTCATCTCACAAGAGTCCTCATGGACGGCGGCAGCAGCCTGAACCTGCTTTACCAGGATACAGTGCGGAAAATGGGCATAGATCCCTCGAGGATCAAGCCCACCAAAACGACCTTTAAAGGCATCATACCCGGTGTAGAAGCCAACTGTAGAGGCTCAGTTACACTTGAAGTGGTCTTCGGATCCCCAGATAATTTCCGAAGCGAGGAATTAATCTTCGACATAGTCTCGTTCCGCAGTGGCTATCACGCACTGCACGGGCGAACCGCATTCGCAAAGTTCAATGCGGTACCGCACTATGCATACCTCAAGCTCAAGATGCCAGGTCCTCGAAGAGTAATCGCGGTCAACGGAAACACCGAACGCTCCCTCCGAACGGAGGAGCACACGGCAGCGCTTGCATCAGAAGTACAAAGCAGCCTCTCTAGGCAGTTCTCCAATCCGGCCCTTAAAAAGCCAAACATTGTCAAGCGCGCCCGGAGTAACCTACAACAAGACCGCCTGGCACGTTCCGAGCTAGCGTAGCAATGCGGCCCCAACCCCAGCCCTCACGATATAGCAAAACCAGTGCTTCGCGTACATAACTACGCTCTTGAAATACCATGGGCACAAGGGGAGGGGCACCATCACGGCACGCCCAAAACACGGTTTAAACCATACTAGGGGCTGCCGAATTCTTTTTTTACTTTCTCTTACTTTCAGGACTCCATACTTCGGACGACCTGTTCGGCAATTCAACTGCCGCACAAATGATGCAAGATCCAGGAAAGCAGACAAGCCATGCCGCATTATGGAACTCCCAGGTGGTCTCTATTACGAGCAGTATACCTGTTTTAAATACAATTCCGCGGCTCGCCCCTGGACAGGACATGTTAAATAGTCCAATTTCTTTTTGCTTATCGCACTATCCGTATCGTCCTGCTTAGATAGCAGCCTTCTTATAAATAAATGCATAGCTTTTTGTCTATTTTTTGCATTACTCTATTTTTATATATGTTCATTAATGACATGTGGCACCCGTACACTGTGGTACGACAAATACGCCGGGGGCTTCAGTACCCCTTAATATGGTGTAAGAAGTCTGAACACTTCATAAGTGCGGCACCCCGAACTTATAGCACTATATGCATCAGCTCCGAATCATGATTTGGGTCAATAGTTGGGTTTGCCCGGCTCCTATGTTTTGGTGCCTGACTGTCATGATAAGGCGAGAGACCGGTCGCTGTTCGAGAGGTTTTTCGGGTCCTTAAAGACCTATGCCGCTTAGAGCGAGGAACCGGATTTTGTCCGGCCAAGGCGTGGATAGCGCCCCGAACTCGGTCTTCCGAATACTAGGGGCTTCGCCGAAATTTAAAATTATAAAGTTCTATGGCTAAGTGAGAGTGTTCAAGCATTATAGTCCGATTGCCTTGTTCGTTGTGCTGAGCGCCTCCCTCGAAGGACCCAAACATGGGAAAAAGAGCGCTCAGGTTTATCCCGAACACCCCAGCACTAGTGGCATGGGGGCGGAAGCCGACGACTGGCCATCTCTCAATTTTTTGATAAACGCCGCACAGAAAATAATATTTTAAATTCAACAAGCATTTCTTAGCGCATATGAACAAGTTTTCAGTGCACAGGATAACACGAGCGAGTTCATTAAAAAATTACATCCTTGGCACATTCATCCGCCATAAGGCGGGCACCAGCGAGAACATCCTTGTAATAGTTCTCGGGCTTGCGATGCTCCTTCCCCGGCGGTGGCCCGTCCCTCACAAGCTTCTCACCGTCCAGCTTACCCCAGTGCACCTTTGCACAAGCAAGGGCCCTACGGGCACCTTCGATGCAGACGGAGCGCTTGATGACCTTGAGCCTTGGACAGGCCTCCACCAGCCGCCGCACCAGCCCGAAGTAGCTCCCAGGCAGGGCCTTTCCAGGCCACATCCAAACTATGAAGCCCTTCAGGGCCTGTTCGGCTGCCTTGTGGAGCTCGACCAGCTGCTTCAACTGGTCGCTCAAGGGCACAAGGTGTCCGGCCTCAGCATACTGAGACCAGAACACCTTCTCCGTCGAGCTGCCTTCCTCGGCTCGGTAGAATGCGGCGGCATCGGATACGCTGCAGGGAAGATCTACGAATGCCCCAGGAGAACTCCGGATTTGGGGCCTTCTGGGATTCGGCCTTGGCAGCTATGGCAGTTTCAAGGGCCGCCGCGAGCTCGGACGCTCGCGTCTTCGAGTCCTGCTCCAAACTCTCATGCTTTTTCATGAGAGCCTGAAGCTCTTGCCGCACCTCGCCGACCTGGGCCTCAAATTTCTCTCACTCGGTGCGCTCCGTGGCCGCTCTCTTTTCGGCCTCGGACATCGCCCGCTTGAGGGTCGCCACCTCAGTCGTGGCCCCTACAATAAGCAGTATAATCCTGTTATTTTTGCAATTGCATCATTTATATATATTTTTTCTATAAGGTATCTCTTACCTTCTTTCTCCTCGAGCTGCCGCTTGGCAAGGCCGAGCTCTTGCTCGGTCCGCTCGAGGCCCTTCTTCAGGGCACCCACCTCTGCAGTCAGTGCGGCGGTGGCTAGCAGCGAAGCCTGCATACGCACATTGACTCTTTTTTCGTTAGACTCCTGCAAATTTAATAGATCATCTATTCGGCTTTTTTTTTTCGAACGCCAAACAGAGCATCAGGGGCTACTGTCTATGCGGTAATATTTTTACATATTTTACTTACCTCGGAGCCTGTTAGAAGGCTGGCACAAGCTTCAGTCAGTCCGCTCTTGGTGGACTGAACCTTCTGGATCACCGTACTCATAATAGTACGGTGCTCCTCGTCGATGGAGGTGCCGTTAAGCACCTCCAGCAGATTGTCCGGCACCTCCGGTTGGACAGAGGCCGCCGGCTCAGAAGGCTTGCTCCTCTTGGAAGGAGTTCGTCTACCGCAGTCCGGAACTGTTGAAGATTCCGGCGCGGTGTCCGGCTCAAAGCCGGACTTGGAGCCCTGGGGGGCTTGTCCCCTTTACTCCTGGAGTTCGGGAGGTCGCCTCGCGGCTCCTACAGGAACACCTCCTCTTGCCCCGGAGCTTGTCGCGACGCCACTTCGGCGTCGTCCGCAGTGCGGGGGGAGACAGCGGGCGGAACTGGGTTCATGTCTGATGAATCCAGGGAGCCGGTCGACGATTCGTCGAGTCCGTCCCGGGGCGGCCTGCATAATTACATTCGACATTAGGGAAGAGCTGTGCAAACAACAAGGATATTATGAGTTACTCTGGTATCCAAATACTCACTATTTCGCCGGATGCTTGGTCCTGTCCGGCCACTCCTCTTCGTCCTCGTTGGCGTCGGGGGAGTAGTCCGGTGGAGGGTTCTTCCTCTTCCTGGACCCTTCGGCCTCCCCTGCTGGGGCGGCCTTCCTCTTCTTTCCTCCCCCCGCTGGAGGGGGAGAGAGTTCTTCTTCCTCCTCCTTGTCTTCATGGGAGGAGTGCGTCTCTGACTCGTCGGACGACGAATCCGACACCAACACATGACAGGAACTCTTTCGAGTCCCCGTGGCCGTCTTCTTCTTGGCCTTATTCTCCGGCACCACGTAAGGTGCCGGAGCCAGCAGCTTCGATAAACGAGCGTCTACTGGGTCTTCGGGCAAAGGAGCCGGACAGTTAATTGGTCCGGACTTCACCTGCCATTCCTGTCAAAGGTAAGGGAGTTCAGATCCCGCATAGAGTCAAACTATGAGAAACAAATATCCTGTAAAAGGTATAGATAAATCACCGCGCTAGCTGTACGCTGTGTGCTGAATCCGCGGTCTTCGGATGCGGATGCGGGAGCCTTGGCGCCCTTGAAAAGCACCTTCCAGGCATCTTCGTATGTCGTGTCGAAGAGCCTGTTCAAGGTTTGGTGCTGCGCGCGCCGGATCGAACTCCCACAGATTGAAACCCCGTTGTTGACACGGGAGAATCCGGCGGACGAGCATGACCTGGATTATATTAACAAGCTTGAGCTGCTTGTTCACGAGGGACTGGATGCATGTCTGCAATCCGGTCACCTCTTCTTCGTCACCCCACGACAGGCCCGTCTCTTTCCAGGACGTGAGCCGCGTAGGGGGTCCGGATCGGAAGTCAGGGGCTGCGATCCATTACGGATCGCGCGGCTCGGTGATGTAAAACCACCCTGATTGCCACCCCTTCAAGGTATCCACAAAGGAGCCCTCGAGCCATAGGACGTTGGACATCTTGCCCGCCATGGCACCTCCGCACTCCGCTTGGCTACCGCGCACCACCTTCGGCTTGACGTTGAAAGTCTTGAGCCAAAGGCCGAAATGGGGGCGGATGCGGAGGAAAGCCTCACACACGACGATAAACGCCGAGATGTTGAGGATGAAGTTCGGGTCCAGATCATGGAAATCCAGGCCATAGTAGAACATGAGCCCCCGGACAAATGGGTGGAGAGGAAAGCCCAGTCCGCGGAGGAAGTGGGGAAGGAATACGACCCTCTCATGGGGCTCTGGGGTGGGGAAGCTGCCCCTTTTCAGGAAGCCGATGCGCGATGTCTTTGGACAAGTATCCGGCCTTCCTCAGCTTTTTGACATGGCCCTCCGTGACGGAGGAGACCATGCACTTGCCTCCCGCTCTGGACATTGCTGGAGAAGGTTGAGGTGGGAAGTGCGGGCTTGGGCGCTGGAGCTCGGGTGCGCAGAAGATGGATAGGCAAAGGAGGAAGAAGGCGTAGGTAAAAAGGTGGATCCTTATCCCCGTATATGGGCGGATGCGGCTATGCGTCCCTACCAGCCTGGTAAAACTCGCTTGCCTCCCAAGCGCCGTGATAAATGGTGCGGTTGGGTTACCCACGTCCGTATTGATGGGAACCCCGTAAATGGGGGACACAATCTCTGCTTTTGACAAGACGTGCCAAGGAAACCGCCTCGCAAAACGCGCTAAGATGGAGAAGTGAAAATGATTCGAATAAAGGCTTGGCCGTAGTGTGATGTCACGCTATGGAATACGTCAGCAGATTAGATTTGTGTTAATATTATTCTCTCTATGGCAATATGTGGAAACTTATTTTGCAGAGCCGGACACTATTCTTGGTGTTTACAATCTTTTATGAAGAAATCGGAGGAGGAACCCGCCTTGCAATGCCGAAGACAATCTGCGCGCCGGACTCGTCGTCATTGAAGCCTGGTTCAGGGGCTACTGAGGGAGTCCTGGATTAGGGGGTGTCCAGATGGCCGGACTATACCTTCCGTTGGACTCCTGGACTATGAAGATACAAGATTGAAGACTTCGTCCCGTGTCCGAATGGGACTTTCCTTGGCATGGAAGGCAAGCTTGGCAATGCGGATATTTAGATCTCCTACCATTGTAACCGACTTTGTGTAACCCTAACCCTATCCGGTGTCTATATAAACCGGAGGGTTTTAGTCCGTAGGACAACAACTCCAACATACAACAATCATACCATAGGCTAGCTTCTAGGGTTTAGTCTCCTTTATCTCGTCGTAGATCTACTCTTGTACTACCCATATCATCAGTATTAATCAAGTAGTACGTAGGGTTTTACCTCCATCAAGAGGGCCTGAACCTGGGTAAAACATTGTGTCCCTTGTCTCCTGTTACCATCCGCCTAGACGCACAGTTCGGGACCCCCTACCCGAGATCCACCGGTTTTGACACCGACACTGATCCTCCAATATATTAAATGCTTTGATAATGCAGTTATATTTTTGTTAGATTGACCCTCCAATATATGGACACTCATTCTATTTTTTTCTAGCTTCTGAAGATTCTATCAAAGCATGTGGTTAGTATCATATACAAAACAGTTACAACCCCATTATCTGTTTAGTACCGCAAGTAATCCATCCTAGATACACCACAATTTGGTCGGCCTCTGCCATTAGCAAAGTTTAAACACAAGATATCTAAAACAATAGTTCAGTAAGAAACATTGATAAGCATTTCTGTACTGTCTTCTAAAGGGTGAAAGACACTACAGTACAAGATTTCAAGTCATGTAACATAATTATTTGAAGTTTGGAAACACCATCTGCTACCCTACCACTTTGTTTTTCTAGGTTTGATATTTTGTAGCTTTGTATGCTGCTGCTGCTGCTGCTGCTTCCGCTACTGTATGCTTAATACATATGTATAATTTTTGTGTAGAAAGGCCATCCATGGTTTATGGCAGGAGACCCGGAGAAGAACAACCAACTTTATCTAAAAATGGAAGAGCTAGCACCAAAGCGCCCCGGCCCACATCCAAGATCAAGTTCTATGTGTAATTCACGGATAGTGGTATGATGCTTCTCCTGCCTTTTTATTCAGATGAACATGCTTTGTTTGGTTAACTGAATAAGGCATCTCAGAATAATTCCGAGAGATTCTCATTTGGAGCTTCATTAAGAGTCTAACATGCATTTGTTGAATAGTCATTCTTTAAAGATAGAAATATTAGATGCCTTGGTGATTTCGTTGTGGTGTAGATTTATAATATCAACATATTTGCTAACCGCGAAGTTTATCTTGGTGGATATGTAAATTTTTATTCATGGAAATTGCTTTAGGTGACTGGTTGATGCACAGTCCTAAGAAAACAAACCTTACTAATCTCCTTCTCTGTAAATCATTGTATGCAGGTTGTCGGCACATCTTCTAACCAAGTCACCTCCAGTGATCCTTCTGTTGACAACCAGCTAGACCCAAGATTAGTCCCTGAATATGTTTGTTCGTAATTTAGTACTAGATCGTTGATGGCCCGCTGCACCCGTCTATTTTGGCTCTTGTTAGTGATACAAAGCAACTTGTATACTTTGTACAATGCATTTTTTATTTGCAATTTAAGCGATTTGCTTCCATCCACATTCATGATATAGGTTTCTGAAATATAGATACATCGAACACAATATATAAAAAAGGGTCATCCAGAAGTTTTCATAGTTGCTTAGCATGAATCAGTAAGACAATTTGGAATAAAGGGTGGATTGAAATTGTCCATCTCGTGCCATTAAGATACCTGCAAGATTATATGTTTGAGTTTGTTCATAAAGAGTTGTTTAATGAATGAAGATTTATCCATCAAACAAAAGCAAGTTGATGCGAGAGAGCACAGATTAACTTGTACAAAGATATGGGGCTAACCTACAAACATGTAAGCAACTTAAGAAGAATAACCTTGCTCTCTTTCTCCCACATTCTCCAATAGACGAACGGCCCCCACAGAACTCCTCTAATAATAGCAGAACAAAAAGATAGGATGGAGGATTAGATGCTAATGAAAGCTGTTGTAGGACACATAAATAAACTTTTAATGGGAAATCTCATGTTTCAATGATAGGAAGTTCAACATAATTTCTGTTATGTTGAGTACTAGGTGAATACAATGTTTTTTTTCATCAAAGTAACTACATAATCTTTGGCATGCTTCATCTTAATAAAATAAAACAATTGTTCTATCTGTATGCCTTCCACGGAGATTGTGGCATTCAAACATTGAAAACATTCGCTATTCAAATCTGGACAGTCGCTCCATTACAAAGCATAGAAGAAATCTTCAGTGAGATAGTGTGTTATTAGGCTAAAGGGACGATGAAACTCTTTATATCACATAAAAAATTGAGTATCTTAGGATTAAACCCCAAATTATCATGCAATGTTGTTATGTACAGTTATCTTTAACAAAAGGGGGCCTCATAGTGGTGATAAATTAGAAACAATTGTACTCTTATAATATATCCTAACAATCTAGTGCAGTTAACTTATTACTTTTATTGTCTTTTGCACCGAATTTGCTTGGGTTGATGTTCATCTTTGCGCAATGGGGCCGAAGTAGGATAAAATTAACCTCGAGCAAGACAGCTCCAGCGTGACCTCTGTGTGAATCGACCTTGATGAAAGCTTTGTAATACCAGTACAAAACATGCAAAAAAAGTCTAAGAACAGAAAGACAAATCTTAGTGGGAACAAAACACCCTTACCAACACTACTCTTCTGACCTCCCATATCGATCCTTTGGAAATACTATAGATGGCGCTAAGGCTGAAGCTAATTATCAACAATTGGGAAATGTGTTTGCATGTTGCACTAATATTGGACATTATCCACAATATATATTTGTCTTGATGTGCTGGAATGGTATGCTCACCTATATTCGGCTTAGCAGATCTCAAATAAAATTATTTATCAACAATCATGCACAAAGAAGTTCTGACCGTCATATAAAATTCAGATTTTCCACAAATTATCCAATTTGCTCAAAAAAGCACACAACAATCAAGCATACCATGGAGTAGCAAACATTCAATAATCCATTCATTTTTGCAAGAACTGGACAAAGAGTAGATATCATTTGGTCAGATAGGAAAATAACTAAAGAGTGTGTATGTGGGAACAACTGCATCAACATGTGTTAGTTTGTATCTGACTTCACACTTGAAGGCCACTTCTCTGTGCATAACCCGTTTCTTAAGGGTTCAATGATAAAATTGGCTTTTAGGATAAAGCTTAATTAATTATAGGAATGTGCAAGGGAAAGAAATGCCTATCAAAAGCGGTGTTGTGGAGGATGTGGTTAATAAAATAAACACAATCAGACCATACTGCCACAAGTACAAATCTTGATGGGTCCAAAATTTAAACTCCAATTTTTCATACAGTTGTGGAAACCACCAAAACTCTTAATTTAGTACTTAAAAACCTTTTTGCGGTATCTTCGGTTTTGTGACGATTTCCTGGTTTTTATCTGATCCGAATATCCTAATGGCCTGTTCCTATTCCCTTAGTCTTCTTCCCAGTCGTGATTTTTATTTAGCCATAACTGCAGGAATTGATATACAACAATCATGATAAGATGGACAACATAGCATAAATTAAATAGTTTATAAGCACCCCAACCCACTGGAGTGCGTATATACACCACATTTTCTACTATATGCCAATGTTCATTTTACTCGGTACTAAATACCTTTTGTTTTCCCTATACTTTCCATACATGCCACCCTCCTGTAAACAGGGCCATTATCTTGCCATCGGAAGAAAGCAATCAAGGCAATTCCTACAATTTCCAGCTGCCCGAAGACACAATTCATCGTCAGCTCAAAGAAAACTGCAGTTTATAAATATTTGACACTGTACTGGACAAATTTCTCAGGTCCGTCCATCAATATTAAGATTTTATTTCCAAAATCAAGACACGTGTACATGACAAAGGAAGCAAAGCCTCTTTTGTGTGGAAAAGATTAAGTGAATCCTCATGCACAGGCCGAGGAACAAGCAAACAGCTTGTCAAACAGATTTAGCCCAAGAACACTATATAGCCAAGGACAAACGAAGGGATAGAAGGAGCACCTCTTGCACTTGCAGTTGAGGATGACTAGTGGGTAGAAGCTGAACGACCGGGCGAAGAAGGCGATCCACCTAATCGATGACCTAGTAGAGCACCTCCAGCCCTAACATGTTCCATGACGACGACATCGCCGGCGGCGCCCGAAACTCTGTTGCTTTTGTTGCTCACCGTCGCATCGCTATAGTGTACACGAGCGTGGCAGATCAGGCAGCGGCCCGCCCAAGGACTCCAGATAAAAATTGGATACATGCTTCAGGGGTGCGGTGCGCAACCGATCTGGTGATGGATCTCATGGCCGCCCCAGAAATAGATGCTCTCTTTTGGCCTTTCAGACGGAAGACAAGAGATGGAGGACATCGACGGCTAAACGGAGACGGAGGCGACATTCCAACGGGGTGGGCATGGACTGCGCCATGAGGAGGTGGGAGCCAAATGAAACGACGACGGTGGCGGCGCAACCTGTTCGTGGGCGAGGGAGAGAGAGAGGAGAGCTCGGGGGTGGGACTTTTTTTGAAACACAAATGTATTCCATTACCAAGGCAAGCTGGACTCGCCAGCGACAAGTTTTTTTACATGGCTCGGAAACGGGTCAAGCCAAATCTGATAGCTCTTCCGCTCCATACATACACCATGAGCAGCTAAACAGTGCGCAGAAATATTACATGCCCGTGGGCAGGTTTCTACTTTACAAGATTGAAAAGCTGATTGCAACACTGCTCTTATCTCTTTAAACAGCACGCCTAGGCTTGAGTAGTCGTCTTGTGATTGCCTGCTTTAGAGCAACTGCATCCGTCTCTAAGATGACTTTTTGGCACCCCCATTCTTGACGCTTCGTTCACAGCATAGAGTATGGCCAGAGCTTCAGCTTGTAGTGGTTCAAGGAGTGGGAATTGATGAGAGACGAGAGGCCTTGGGAAGATTTAAGCATCTACTCGCATCGGCAGTTGTACGCAGTGGCTCGAAGCCCAGGCGGTATAATGGGCTGCCTGACGGCCCAATGCACCAAGGCCTTCATTTCGGCCTCTGGAGCAGCAGCCCAGAGGACAGCTGGGCCAGATTACACAGATTACGGGCAGATCGCTTTGGACGGGTACCTGCAAAAAAAGGGAGCGCGCCGACGGGTATCGAGCTCCCCATCTCCGGTTCGAGTTTACAGCAAGTAACCACCACACCACATAGCTCGAACTGATGATTAACATCCTTTTATGTCTTTTCTTATTTCATCTTTCATTTCACCTTTTTCCTTCTTCGTCTTTGCTTTTTCGTTTTTTGTTTCTGTTTTTTCTTTTTTCTCTTTATTCTTCCTGCCTCGATGGATTTTTTTATAATTCTTGAACTTTTCCTCAAATTTGTTGAACTTTTTTCAAATTCGATGGGCTTTTTTTCAATTTCAATGAACTTTTTTTCAATTTCAATGAACTTTTTTCTAATTTCATGAACTTTTTATAAATTTGATGAACTCTTTTTCTAAATTCAATGAACTTTTTTTAAATTTGATGAACTTTTTTCAAATTTGTAGATTTTTGTTGAAAATCCATGAACATTTTTCAAAATTGATGAACTTATTTTCAAAATCCATGAACCTTTTCTAGTCATGATTTTTTTTGTTCCCAAAGAATTGATGTGATATACTCCTAGTACATTGTTATGTGCAACAAATAGCGCCGCGACGATGTTATGTCGTGTTTCACGCTATTTATAACCAGTAAGCACTACTGGAATCAGGTAGTTTGCCATCTGGCAGCTCTTTGCCGTCAGCTAGCGGACGGCAAAGAAGCTCTTTGCCATCAGCTAGCAAAAAGCAGACGGCAAAGATCTGGCTGATGGCAAAGACCTAATTTGCCATCAGCCAGTTCTTTGTCGTCGGCTACCGGACGACAAAGATTCTTTGCCGTCGGCTAGCAGACGGCAAAGAGGGAGGGCCCCCTACTGATGAGCTGCTTAAAAAAACCTAACGGCCCCCCCTCTTTGCCGTCCTGTAGCGGACGGCAAAGAGCAAAAAAGCGAACGACAAAGGGGGGCGGACGACAAAGAGGGAGGGCACCACTAACGTTAACGGCCGCGCCCCACCCGCCCCACTCTCTCTCTTTCTCTCCCCAGTACTCGCCGCCGCCCCATCGCCCCACCACCCCGCCGCCGCCCCAGCGCCCCCCCGCCCCGTCGCCCCACCACCCCGCCGCCGCCCCGGCGCCAGCCCGCCCCGTCGCCCCCGCCGCCCTGCCCTCTGGGCGCCGCCACGCCCCGGCGCCCCGGCACCCCCGCGCCCCGCCGCCCCGGCCGGGCCCGGCGCCGCCGCCCCAGGCCGCCCCACCCCCCTCCTCCACCCAGGCGAGCTCTCTGCCTCCTCTTTTGTTCATTTTTTCTGTTTTTTTAGTTTTAGGTTTATGTTTAGTTTAGATTTAGTTTTAGTTTTGGTTTTAGTTTTAGTTTTAGGTTTAGTTTTAGGTTTATAGGTTTAGTTTTAGGTTTAGATTTAGTTTTTTCCTTTTTTTTTTCTGTTTTTTAGTTTTAGGTTTAGGTTTAGTTTAGTTTTAGGAAAGAAGAAGAAGAGAAGAAGAGGAGAGGAGAAGAAGAAGAAGAGGAGGAGGAGAAGAAAAAAGAAGAAGAGGAAGAAGAAGAAGAAAAAAGAGGAGAGGAGGAGAAGAAGAAGAGGAAAAAGGAAAGGAGGAAGAAGAAGAAGAAGAAGAAGGAAAAAAAGGAAGAAAAGGAAGAAGAGGAAGAAGAAGAAAAGGAAAATAAAGGAAAAAAACCCGACCCGACACGGTACCCAGACCCCGACCCGGCACCCCGACACGACACCCTGACCCGAGACCCCAACCCCGACCCCGACACCCCGACCCCGACACCCCGACCCCGACCCCAACCCCGACACCCCGACCCCGAGCCTGACCCGACACCCCGACCCCGAGCCTGACCCGACACCCCGACCCCGAGCCTGACCCAACACCCTGACCCCGACACCACATCCCGACCCCGAAACAGCACCCCGACACCGACACGGCACTACCCCGACATCGACACGACACCCCGACCCCCCGACCCCGAAACAGCACCCCGACTCCGACACGGCACCCCGACACCGACACGACCCCCGACCCCCGACACCTCCCGAAAAGGTGTTCTTTGGCCTTCCAGAGGCCGACGGGGTCATATATTTGTGAATTATTAGTTAGATCATATATTTATCGATTTTGTTATGAAAAACATCATATATAATTGTGTTGATCGTGTAGTTTTAAATGTGCAGTTGTTTCATCGCTGCGAGGTTTGGTGTTTGACGACCTCGCCGTGCGTTTGACGAGCTCTGCCCCTTCGTTCGTGGGTGAGCACAAATGACAAGTCCTCCTCCCCCATTAATTATTTGATCTATTCCGATGAAACTTGATAGCTAGCTATATATGTGTCTTGAATCATCAGTATGCGTAACCAATTTGTGTCTCCCGTTCGAAAGCGTCATAGTTATAAATATGCATGCATTTGCATATTTATAACCTTGATTCTTTCGAATTGTCCAACGCTATCCATGGACAGCCCGAGTATGTGTAGATTGGGTTCGTTTTCCCATATGCTTTGCTCCGGATCCAATGCATAAATATCGTCAGTGCCTCCCCTGTTGTTCTCCGGGTACACATCCTCTCTGTTTATTGCAGAGACGTGTATCAGGAGAACAGCGGGGAGGTGCTGCCAAAATTTTGCGTCGGATCCGGAGCATAGCATGGGAAAATGAACTCAATCTACACATACACGGGTGGGATTAGGACCTATCATTACCTACTAGAGTGTAGGTTGCATGGACGTATAAAATTGACAAAGTAGATTAATTGATAAATATATACATGGTGAATTACATATATAATTGTTGTGTGTCCAGTAGCTCTGAAAGTCAAGATGAGTGACCGTGCGTTGATGTATACCGGTCACACTGGTCAGAACAAATGGAGCGCTGAATGGTTCACAAAAACCAAGGGGTTTGTGCAAGCCGCATTTGCAAATGGCCAAAAGAAAACCTGGTGCCCCTGTTTCCGGTGCGGCAATTGGGAAAAGAAGACAGAGGCTGAAATGGGAAAACACCTACAGAAGAGTGGTTTTACGCCCGATTATACGGTGTGGACATTTCATGGCGAGTCTGCCCAACGTGACCGAGCTGAGGTGGATCATCGTTACACCGACGAGGATGGTACCGGGATGGAAAACATGGTGCAAGACTATGATGATGCTCGGGATTCGGACGAGGAGATGGAGGAATCTGCAAAGGCCTTCAATGAAATGTTGGAGTCTTCAAAACGTCCACTCCACGGGCACACTGAGCTTTGTCAGTAGGATGCCATCTCACAAGTAATGGCTCTGAAGGCTCAGTTCAACTTGGGCAGAGAATGCTATGACGCAATTATGACAGTATTTGGACGCTTTCTACCCAAAGGCCATGTAATGCCTGCAAACCTGTACCAGTCGGACAAAATCCTTCGTGCACTGAAGATGCCCTATAAGAAGATACATGCCTGTGAGAAAGCATGTGCCTTATTTAGGCTTGATTATGCAGACTTGAACTATTGTCCCATTTGCATGTCTTCCAGGTATATTGTGGCAGACAACGGTATGGGTGAGAAGACACAGACCAAAATCCCCGTTAGTGTTCTTCGGTATATGCCAATCGTACCAAGACTTCAACGTCTTTTCATGGTCGAAGAGACGGCCAGACAGATGACATGACACAAAACAGGCAAAAGAACCGAACTAGATGCAGATGGGAATCTGATGATGGTACACACATCGGATGGTGTTGCGTGGAAAAAGTTTGATGTATTACATGTTGACAAAGCGGCAGATCCGAGGCATCCTCGAGTCGGCATCATCACGGATGGGTTCAGTGTTTTGGTATGACGGCAGCCCAATACAGTTGTTGGCCAGTATTTGTCTTTCCACTCAATCTCCCCCCGGATAGATTATGCAAATAAAGAACATTTTCCTGACGTTGATAATTCCAGGACCCAACTATCCGCGGAAAAATATGAATGTGTACATGCAGCCGCTTAAGGACGAATTGCAAGAAGCCTGGGATAATGGGTTCAAGACATACGATGCCTTTAGCAAACGGAACTTCATAATGCGTGTCTGGTTCATGTACTCGATGCATGACTTGCCGGCGTATGCGCTATTTGTTGGCTGGTGTGTGCATGGAAGGTTCCCGTGCCCCACATGCAAGGGAGCTCTTGAGTTTCGTTGGCTTCAGGCCGGTCGCAAGTTTTCTTGCTTCGACATGCATAGACAGTTCCTGGATCCTCGCCATAAGTTCAGGAAAGACAAGAAGAACTTCATCAGGGGTAGAGTTGTCAAAAACTCTGCACCACCTGCATTGATAGGACAACAGACCCTGGATCAGTTAAACGCTCTCAAGCCAGATCCACAACGTCCAGGGTACTTCAAGGGGTATAATACTAAGCACGCGTGGACTCACAAAACATGCTTATGGGATCTGCCTTACTTCAAAGACCTCCTTTGCCCACACAACATCGACGTGATGCACATTGAGAAGAATATCGCCGAGGCACTTTTTGGTACATTGTTCGACATAGATGGGAAGTCAAAGGATAATACTAAGGCTAGAGTCGATCTGGAGGCGCTATGTGATAGGCCGTTACAAAACATGAAAGAACCGAAAGGAAAGCAGAACTGGATGAAGCCAAAGGCATGGTTCAATCTTGGAAGGCCAGCTATGAGGGAAATTTTCTTGTGGGTGCAACAGCAGTTGATGTTCCCCGATGGGTATGCAGCGAATCTAAAGAGGGGAGCGAATCTTGATAAACTGAAGATATTTGGTCTCAAGAGTCATGATTGGCACATATGGATTGAGCGGGTAATGCCGGTGATGTTGCGTGGCTTCATCCCTGAGGATGAATGGCTAGTACTGGCAGAACTAAGCTATTTCTTCCGTGTTCTTTGTGCGAAAGAACTATCGCCTGGTGTGCTAGAAGAAATGGAAGAGTTGGCGCCGGAGTTGATCTGCAAGTTAGAGAAGATCTTTCCACCAGGCTTCTTTAATCCAATGCAGCATTTGATTTTGCATCTCCCGATCGAGGCAAGATTGGGGGGCCCGTGCAAAATCGTTGGTGCTGCCGAACTGAGAGGATGCAGAAGACGCTTCGAGAAAAATGTAAAAATAAACATAGAATTGAAGCATCGATGGCTGAGGCATTCATCACAGAGGAGGCGGTAAACTTCGTAACAGCACACTACAAAGCCTAATTTGTGCGTAATGCAACAATCCTTTCATATTAAACTTGTAGGCTAATTCAGAGTCTATGGACGCCGAATTGAGACAAGTTGTTAATGGTTTTGACTATAAGGTTCGTTCATTTGATAAGTACGACAACAACGGGTATCGCTTTCGTACCCATGGCAAAGAGCTATCTATGGCCGACCAAAAGTCTAAAAATTGTTGTGTATCTGCTATCGGCGAAGGAGGTACCGAGTATTATGGGAGAGTTGAAGCAATTTATGAACTTTTGTTCTATGGAGAAAACCCACCGAATGTCATAGTCTTCAAATGTTATTGGTTTCAGCCGAAGGAGACTAGAAGGACTCATGAACATATAGGGCTAGTTGAAATCAACCAAAGCACCCATTTAGATGTTCCTGATGTCTATATTACATCTCAATAGGCGACCCAAGTATTCTATCTACCGTGGGCCTGCCAAACTAATCCAAATATGAAAGGTTGGGATGTCGTTTATGATGTGCCGCCACGTGCTAGACTTTCTCCCCCAAAGGAAGAGGATTATGAACCTCACATTAACCCAGACACATATGAAGGAGAATTCTTCCAAGAGACACGTATTTCCAAAAAGCGTTTCAAGAACCGCTATACTTCACCCCAAAACATTGAAGTAGACAGCGACAATGAATCGGACATCACCCTAGAGGAGGAACAAGAAGAGCCGGAACAAGAAGAGGTTACTGCTGCGGATGACCTGTCAATGCTTGATCGATTACGTCAAGGTGGCCTTGTACATGTTGATGCCAATGAACCCTATGAGCCCATCATTGATTATAGTGATGATGATGATTATGCATTTATTGATGATACTGATCGAGATTATTAGTAGTGTTAGGTATTCAATTTTTTTATGTTGTACTTGATGATGATACACTTTAGTGATATACATATTATTATTCATGTTGGTACTTTTTTTTATGTTGTACTAATTTCGTTTATTCTTTGTCATGGCAGGTGTTGAAAGATGGTGGGCGCTGGTCGGGAGCGCGCCGAGGCCCCTTCTTCGTCGGCGCGTGGTGCGAGGTCTTCCATTCCACACGCACCTCTCGGCCGAGCGTTGCTGGACAGTATGGCGACACCGCCGGGCCCTTCTTCGTCGACCGCGGTGCCCAGCAGGGGACGAGGTAAGAAGAAGAAAGGAGGTGGAGCACGTGGCCGCGGGAGAGGAGGTAGGATGACTCTTACGGCGCCTTCCTTGCCGCCGCCCCCAGCTGTTTCACCCGAGCACATGACTGCTAGGGTGGACTCGTCTGAGGAGGAGGCTGCACGGACTCCGGTCCATGAGCCTCCGATACACGGGTCTTTGGCCCACGAGCCTCGGGTCAACGGGCCTTCGGCCCACGAGACTTGGGCCCATGAGACCCTGGAGGAGCACACGTATGGATGGGGTAACTGGTCGGGTCAGCCTGAGGAGCCGAGTGGCCATGCTGATGATGGCGGGGAGCCGAGTGGCCATGCTGATGATGGCGGGGAGCCGACTGATTTTGAGGAGGAGGGGGAGGAGGGGGGCAGCATCTACCAGCGTCGTGCTACACGGCTCCCGTCCGTGCCGGCGACCCGCTAGCAGAGGTGGTTGATTTTCCCTGATGGGGAGAGGTAAGTGCATTTAATCTTTTTGTACCTTCTGCATTCACGTTTCTTCAAATAACTGATGTGTTGGCCTTGTCATGCTGCAGGGGTTGGGACCACCATGAAAGTGTCCGCCGGCCCAACTCCGTCCTTGGAGTTCTGATTCGGCAAAACTTCCTGGGGTTTGTCACGTTGCCTGGTGAGGGTCGGCTTCCAGAGGTTGGATTGACTTGGGAGCACTACTTGGCTGCCCCGGCCCCGCCGGGTGAGATTATCGACGGTGTATTGTGCAAGACAAGGGCAGACGTGGTGATCAGAAAGTTCTGGGTAATTGCTCCTTTACACAATTAAAAATCTTCAACTAGCTAGTTATTAATTGTACTAATCAATATTGTCTCATTTGATTGCAGACATTCTACAGGTGTGAGGAGGGATACGAGGAGGAGGCGGCAGATGTTATCCACAAGGAGTGCAAGCGCCTACTTCAGAACTTACGGCATGAGGTTCGGGTGCATGCTGTTCGAGACTACTACGCCAGACGTGGTATCAAGAAGCCCAAGCAGGAGTGCCGCGATAAGTTCTTGAGTAAGGAGCAGTACATGAAGGTAATTCTTAAGGCCTTGTACTTACTTCCTTCATTTAGTAATTCATAGCCGTAGCGCTCAAGTTTCTATTTGCTAACTTAGGCCCCTCTGAGATGGTGTGCGGATCGGATGGATTGTTGGGAGGTGTTGGTCAATGCGTGGTGCTCAAAAGAATGGCTGGTCACCCACAAAGAGGCCAAGGACAAACATGCCCAAATGGAAGGTGTGCCACACCACCAAGGCAGCTCCAACTTATTTCAGTACGGGCGGAACTGGGTATGTGGTTTGCTTCATGATTCATGCAATTCATTCATCATGCTAGCTTTAGCCCTTTAATTACTAATTTACTTTGTTTCTCTCTTTCAGGCACGCTACAATAAGGCGGATAAGGTGCCAGAGGTGTACGACCTGTATGCCATGGCCCACACTGGACCTTACAAGAAAGTCAAGGCATTCTCTGCGTCTGACCTCGATGATCCAAAGAACTTCACCAACATCTCCGCCCACGACAAGCTTGTGTAATATAGAGATCAGGGGAAGGCGAGGAAAGGGGAGGACTTTAACCCGAGCCAGGGTCCCATTGATACAGAGCTGCTGATGATATGTGGTGGCGGGAGGTCCCATGGCTCCATAGCCATGGTAGATGGACTTATCCGTTGTCCTAGCACTCTCCCGGAGATCAAGGCGCGCCAGTCGAGCTCCGCTCCTGATATAAGGCCTCGTGAATGGCCAGTCCAACTCGCCTTCAAGGTTAGTTATACGTACTCAGCTATCTTTCTCCATTACATTGTGTGCGCTTCCATCAATGATTACAAATGGTCATGTGAGTGGTGTTGCAGGCTGCTATATAGAGTGAGAGAGATAGAACGGAGAAACTTCTGGCGGAGGCGGCGGAGAGGCAGTGGGAGTTGGAGGAGAGGACGACAAAGATGTTGGAGGAGGAGAGGGCACGGAATGACATGCAGGCAAGGGCCATGTACGAGCTCCTTGTGGTAAGTTTCTTCTGCAGATTACTTGCTAGTCTTAACGTTTGAGTCTCAT
The DNA here is from genome assembly GCA_032464435.1 of Aegilops umbellulata. Classification (NCBI taxonomy): domain Eukaryota; kingdom Viridiplantae; phylum Streptophyta; class Magnoliopsida; order Poales; family Poaceae; genus Aegilops; species Aegilops umbellulata. The sequence continues at coordinate 354,003,526 of CP136059.1, read as the reverse complement.
TACTACCTAGTATGACTCTGTTGTGAAAACCAAATGTGCAGTCTGTGTGCGAGAAGTCCGGTCAGACCGCTCCGCCGATGCCAGTGCTTGCTCCTGGGAGCACGGTGAGTCTAATTTGAATGGGCATTACTTGCTAGTCTTAACATTTGAGTGTCATAATGCTAACGAGACATTGGAAATGATCTTTGGTGCAGCTTAACTCCAGAAACGCATCGCACGATCCTTCTCCAGCTACCGGCGCGAGCCAGCCCGCTCCTACACCTCCGTGATCACGGTAAGTTTCTCTAGTGTTTTGCTTAACAAATGCATAAAGACCTAGACTTAGCTTTATTTCCTCCAATATGCTTACCATAATGACCTAGAGTTAGCTTCTTTTCCTCCAAAATGACTTAATAAGCTTACTGACCTCATAAACCATCCATTCTACCTAAGTTAGCTCTAAAATGACTCATTTTACCTTAGTTAGCTTACAAGTGATCCAATTTATCCAAGTTAGCTCTAAAATGACCCATTTTACGTAGATTAGCTCCTAAATGATCCATTTTACCTACGTTAGCTTTAAAATGACCCATTTCACCTAGGTTAGCTCCAAAATGATCCATTTCACCTAGGTTAGCTCCAAAATGACCCATTTCACCTAAGTTAGCTAAAAAACGATCCATTTTACCTTAGTTAGCTAAAAACATGGCATTTCACCTTAGTTAGCTCATAAATGACCCATTTCAACTAAGTTAGCTCCAAAATGATCAATTTCACCTAGGTTAGCTCATAAACAACCCATTTCACCTAGGTTACCTCATAAACGACCCATTTGACCTAGGTTAGCTCATAAATGACCCATTTCAGCTAGGTTAGCTCATAAACAACCTATTTCACCTAGGTTAGCTCATAAATGACCCATCTCACCTAGGTTAGCCCATAAATGACCCATTTCACCTAGGTTAGCTCATAAACGACCCATTTCACCTATGTTAGCTCATAAACAACCTATTTCACCTACGTTAGCTCATAAACGACCTATTTCACCTAGGTTAGCTCATAAACGACCCATTTCACCTAGGTTAGCTCATAAACGATCCATTTCACCTAGGTTAGCTCATAAACTACCCATTTCACCTAGGTTTGCTCATAAACAACCCATTTCACCCAGGTTAGCTCATAAACGACCCATTTCACCTAGGTTTGCTCATAAACGACCCATTTCACCTAGGTTTGCTCATAAACGACCCATTTCACCTAGGTTAGCTCATAAACGACCCATTTCACCTAACTTAGCTCCAAAATGATCCATTTCACCTAGGATAGCTCATAAACTACCCATTTCACCTAGGTTAGCTCATAAACGATACATTTCACCTAAGTTAGCTAATAAATGGCATATACTTCTTGTAGTCTTCTTCTTCTATTCTTTTTTTTCTAGTCTAATTCTTCTTCTAGTCTTCTTTTTCTAACTTTCTTATTTGTCATTTTGCAGGTTTCATTCACTTCACGGAAGCCAGCTTCCTATGATGGATTGCTTGCCTTTTCCTGTTTTTTTTCCTTTGATGCACTTCTTGTATTCTGCTCGCTTGCTATGATGAAACTTTGCATATTGTAATATGTATGGATCGATGGAACTATGTGCAACCTACTATGTATGTATGGATGGATATATATGTGCTGGATATTTATTATGTTGGATATATATGTGATGGATATTTATGTGATGGATATATATGTGTTGTGATATATTTGTTGTGATAATTGTTGGATATAAGAAAAAGAGAATAAAAAGAGGCAGTGCAGGCTCTTTGCCGTCGGCGGCAGACGACAAAGACCCCTTTGCCGTCGGTGGCAGACGGCAAAGGGGGCACGTGGCGCCCACCTGTGCTTCCTGGGGGATGGACCATTTGGCCAATTTTGCCTACCGCGGGGGACAACAAAGCTAAGCTGATGGCAAAGACTTTGCCTTTGCCGTCCGCCGGGTGGACGGCAAAAAAAAAGCGGGTGCTGACGTATTGTTGACGTCATCTGGCGGACGGCAAAGAGGCGCTCAAATTTGCCGTCCGCTGGCGGACGGCAAAGGCCGCCGTTAGCCGCCTAACGGAGTAACGCTGGCGGACGTGCACCATTTTGCCGTCCCCCCTCTTTGCCGTCCGCCACTGTAGGCAAAGGGCTCTTTGCCGTCCGCCATAAAAAGCTGATGGCAAAGGACCTGTTTGCCGACCCTATCTTTGCCGTCACTCTTTGCCGTCCGCCGCGGACGGCAAAGTGATTTGCCGTCAGCCGTCCGTGCCATTGCCGTCCACCATGGCAGACGACAAAGTACTGGATTCCTGTAGTGAAGGGCTGGTAGCTCAACTGGTTAGTGAGCTTTGGACGTGGAGCGGAGTGCCAGAGTTCGAATCCTTTCTACTTTTTGCGGGTTTTTCGTGCTGTACGACGAGATTCATGGGCCGGCCCAGCTTGCGGGGCACGTGGGCGCCGGTTCTCCTAGTCCACGTGGCCAGTGCAGCGAGCTCAGGCAGGAGGGCCTTTAGTCCCGGGACCAATAGGCATTCACGCGTCTGCAGCTGGCAGGAGCTGAGGTTTTTGTTTTTTTTTCTGAAACGGGGTGGTTTAGGGGGTAATTTAGGGTGTGTTAGCTAGCTAACAGAGAGAAGTGTCGTCTCTTATTTTCGTTCTTGGTTTACCAACGCTACTGCTATGCCTAAACATGACTTAGATTAAAGTGAAGGCAACATGTGGTGCATGTCGAAAGTAATATTAATCCTAACTTGATCAAGTTTGGATTAGTACTACTTTCGACATGCACCACATGCTTGTTGTCTTCACTTCAATTCAATCCATGTTCATTTCATCCACTGATATATAATAACTCTTCATGCCCGCATCATGCATCATCATAATAATAAGTCCTACTAATCATCATCATACAACTTTTACTCGTTATTAATAACAATTCATACGATCATCATCCTCATAGTCATCGAACCAACCCTACTTAATAATTGTTCTAGGCACATGATCATCAGTATTAGGTAGGACCTAAATACCCTCTTCAAGGTAAAATAGCATAAAACAATATAGACCCCGACTCTCCATTATGGATAATGGAGATCATCCTCTCTCCAATTCTTGCGCTTCGCTTCCTTTTGCTTCCAAGAACCTCCTTACAAATGTCCATACATTTGTTCCATTCCTTGATTTTCATGTCTCCACTTCTTTTAGAAATCCGGTATGGACAGTTGAGATTCGTAGGATGACCTGGACGTATGTTCAAAGCATCAAGACGACCACTCTGATACATCAGATGAGGCACACAATCATTCGGGATTTCCTGTTGAAAAACATATAGTAATAACTTCGTAGTTAGCAATGTAGTTAAGTTTTATAAGAATTTATGCAAAACATGCGAATGTCGTAATACTAAAAAATCTTACCATGGCATCTCCATGGATGTTACCGTAGTTCAACACGTGCACTAGTGGCACGTATTGACCATAATGTGGAGGAGTTTTACAATAGATATTTTAATTCTCAAGATCGGTACAAAATACGACCAAATGATTTTTCTCCTTATAAGTTAACTCAGAGCCATCGGTGTAGTAGGTTCTGTCTAGCATGTTTCGCACATTGTTTGAACAATCAAAATAAATTGTCGATGGAAATAAGCTGTCAATTATTTTAAAGTGAACAATATAAATTAGTTAACAACTATGTTTGAGAAACTCACATAGCCGTAGAATGGGAGGCGTATCAACAAGGACCCAAATTTCCATATTGTCTTGGTCGATGTCAGGATCACCAAGATCCATGGTGACAAGCATACCCTCATCAAAATCATACATCTTGCAAAATGCTTCCCAATTTTTGCAACCAAAATGGGTTACACTCTTAGAATTATACAGATTTATTTCAAAATCCATATCATGATGGGTCCTTAGGTGAATTTTCTTTGTTTCCATACTTTCATGGTCTTCAAAACCCATCCTCTCCAAGACATAGCGTCTTGCATGGCATGGGATAAGCTAGTCGAATTATAAAAGATGAAAATTACACGTTGAAATAGTTGAAGTCATGCTTAATTACAAAAAAACACTTGTCGTCGTTGCGTACTATTTCAACATCGAAGGTCTCCTCGAGCTTAATGCTGAAGCGCTGATCTTCGTCCAGGTGAGGCCTGTCGCACTGACCTCGATTGTCGTGGCACCAGTCGCACTCCCCCGGGAGACTTTCATCGTCCAAGTACGGCATTTCCTACGTTCATAATTAAAATTTTAAACTTGTACAATTCAATATATGTACTATAAAAATTAAATTAGAACATTATTATTCATCACGGGTTGACTATCGGTCTGTCTAGTCTCTTCTTGAAAATTCTTAGCTCACGTGGTGTATATATTCAACCGTCGGTGATGGTAGCTCCTCCTTTCATTCCCGAGTGCATTACACCAAATTGTCTAGCACACGGGAATGAAGGAGAAGCTACCCCCACGAAAAATTAGCATGCATTCAATTATAAGCAAAACTACATCATTTCTTCGTTCGTACATCATCGAATATTATCACTAGTACACCTCGAATACTATCGTACATATAGCATCGCTAATACAGCTAGAACCGTAGCGCCCGACGGGTATCGGCGCGGGCGGTGGATAGCCAAAGAGAAGGAACCATCACATGATCACTCTAGTGAGATCCCTGAAGAACCTGCCAGGTATTGTCGAACCTGCCCTCCAACGCAACCATGTAGCGACGGACGTGCTCGTCCTCCTCGCTGACACGGTGACGTACCACCTCTGCGGTGTCCGGAAGCCTCGGCACCGTCGCTGGCCCACGCGACCGCCACCAAACAAGGATCGCGTCAACGACGGGCTGGGTCCTCACCAACCTACGCCCCCCGGAAGGTAGCACCTCCTAATACCAGCCCGGCGGAGGCCAGTCCTGGGCATGGCCCCTCTGATCAAGCAGGCCTCCTCCGCCGAGTTGACGACGAGGATGCGGGAATAATTTCTTGAACTAAAAAAATAAACTACTTCTATTAGTTTTCTTGCTAAAAATAAACTACTTCTATATATAGTAAAATAAAGTAGTTTTCTTAAATCAACTAGTTCAACTACTAATTAAGCACTGGCTATAAATAAATTAAAGTACTACTTACTAAAAATAAACTACTTTTATATATAGTAAAATAAAGTAGTTTTCTTAAATCAAATAGTTCAACTACTAATTAAGCACTTACTATAAATAAATTAAATTACTACCTACTAAATAAATTAAACTACTACTTTCTTAAATGTAACTTTTGCATATATAAAACCTTTTCTTCTTCCTTCTTTTTCCTTCTATTCCTTCTTCCTAAATATATAAAACTTTTAAAAAAATGAAACTAACCTAAAATGTACTAAATCAGAGAACATATATAGATAAAAACTTTTATAAAATCTAACTTTTGCATATATGTATTTCTAAAACATCATTACAATTGAAAAAATACATACATACAAAAAACATGTAAAAAATACATACATACATATATGAACATACGTAAAAAAATACATATATCTAAAAATAGCACGTATAAGTAAAAAAATAGCACGGCGACTGCAGGGCCGGCAGAGGCGCGGTGCTCATAGAGGGAGGAGCGTGCGGCGGGCGGCGTCGGGGCGAGCAGGGGCTCGGGGAGTGGCGCGGCGACGGCGTCGGGGCAAGGGCGGCGCGCGGCGACGGCGTCGGGAGAGGGCGCGGGCGACGGCGACGATGGTCGCGGGCGACGGGCGTCGTCGGGGCAGCCTGGCGGCGTCGATGTGCTCGGCATCGTCAGGGGCAACTGTGGTGATGAACACTGCAAAATTCCCAAGTGCTACTTATATACCAAGAGCATTGGTCCCGGTTCGTGCAACCAACCGGGACTAATGCAACCTATAGTCCCGGTTGGTGCCACGAACCGTGACCAAACGTCAGTTTTCAGCAGCCCAAAGAGCGGGAAGCGGCGGCCTTTGGTCCCGGTTAGTGGCACCAACCGGGACTCAAGGGGGGGCATTGGTCTCGATTGGTGCCACGAACCGGAACCGATGCACACGTTTAATCCCGGTTGGTGGCACTAACCGGGACCAAAGGCCCTGTGCGGCCCGCGTCGCGGCCAAAACTTTAGTCCCAGCTCGCTAGTTAAGAGAGCTCGAGAGTGGTTTATAAGCACTGTTGCGCCAACCCTCTCGAGCTCCACTCAACTACAGACTTTTGGGCCTAATTTGTCACGATGTGCTTGTGGCACTAGAAGAAAACAGGATTTTGGTTCGGGCCTGGCCAGCCCATTAGTCCCGGTTCTTCACAAACCGGGCCCCGGAGCTCGGCCCATTAGTCCTGGTTCGTGCCTAGAACCGGGACCAATGCCCACGAGGCCCCGGCCGCCCCCCTGGGCTCACGAACCGGGACCCTTGGGGGGCATTAGTCCCGGTTCGTGAGCCCAGGGGGCCGGCCGGGGCCTCGTGGGCATTGGTCCCGATTCGTCTGGATCCATTTGTCCCGGTTCTAGGCACGAACCAGGACTAATGGGCCAAGCCCCGGGCCCACAGACATTGGTACCGGTTTGTGCCTAGAACCGGTACAGAAGGCACTAGTAGAAGACCGGCCTATTGTCCCGGTTCGTAAGGGCCTTTAGTCCCGGTTCCTAAACCGGTACTAAAGGGTCGTTACTAATACCCTCACCCTTTAGTCCCGGCTCAAACCAGAACCGGGACAGATGGGCCTCCACGTGGCCTATGCGCCGAGCCCAGGCAGGAGGGCCTTTGGTCCCGGTTGGTAGCACCAACCGGGACCAATAGGCATCCACGCGTCAGCATTTCTGTGGCTGGTGTTTTTGGTTTTTTTTGAAAGGGGGGAGGGGGTTTGGGGATTTTGGGGGGTTAATTTAGGTATTTCATATATTGTGTTAGCTAGATAGCTAATTAATAGATAGAAGTGTCCTCTCTTATGTCCGTGCTTGGTCGACGTTACGTACTAAACATACGTATAGAGAAGACTAGGCATATGCTAGCTAGTAAGCAAACGAAGGAAACAGAAGATCGTCATGAACATATATGCATACAGAGAGAAGTGATATCGACCACATCTCCTTCTCCGAGAGATTGGTCGAACAACAAGTTCTCGTATATCTATCGTCCGACACTACCGGCTACATATATACAATAATTATCTTTTACAAATATAATATCTTAAATTACGGACGTATGGTCCACATAGTATTCTCCGTCTTCAGCGATCACGTGGTCAAGAAAGAATGCTGCCAATTCCTCTTGAATTGCTCGCATGCGATCTGGTCCTAGGAGTTCATTCCGCTGCCGAAACATCTAATTTGAAGAAGGGGGTCAACACACACACACACACACACACACACACACACACACACACACACACACACACACACACACACACACACACACACACAGATATATATATATATATATATATATATATATGAATGAAACTCAACACAAATGACGGTAATAAACAAAAATTGTGAATATTATTTCTTACGCACTTCATATTGTTTCTCAGAGTACCTGCCCCGCTCACAGGTCGTGTGGCGGATGGACTCGCAGACGTAGTATCCACAGAAATCATTCCCTTGTTCCTGCCACAACCACTTTACAGGAAACAGAGGTCAATTGAACAGATAAGCAAGAATGCCAAATGGTATTGATGAAACTAGCGCTTGAATCAATAGCTAAGAGACGCGCGGAACATGGTACTATAATACTTACTTTCGGGTATCTAAATTCCAGCTCCTTCGGGAGTCCAGGGGAATTTGTGTTGAATTTTCTCCAAACACTGCCAGACAAAAGAAAACAATTACTTGATATCAGGAAATGAACAAATTTGCTGATATGGTGGATAATGATCGATTTAACTTACTTCTTGAGGATTTCAGTCATGTCCGCATACTCCTGGGGATCTTTTCGTCTCGAGTCCAAGATAGTTACTACTCCCTTCTCAAGCCTAATCTCCAGGAGAATATAGTGGACACTGCGCACGCATGCATAACTCATCAATTACATTACTATAACCTGGACTAATATATAAGGGAAACCGAATATGCACAAGACAACACTCACTTGAAGTTGTAAGGAAAGAGTATTATATTTTTGAGTTCATTTATTTTGAATGATCGTAGCAAGCTGGCCTCGGTTTCTGCGGCATGATCTTTAACCTGAACTGCATCTATGAGATTTGTGTTAATGAACCCAATATCACCGATTTGTATTTTCTTCAATTCGGCGATCTTCAATCTGCATAATATAGTGAGGATAATTATAAATACATGCAATGAAAGAGCTGAGTTATGTAGAGAGACTTAATGACAGAAGTAGTAGTACTTACAGACAGTAGCAGGTGACCGTTGCTTTATCGAGGGCCAATTGATTGAAAAACTGATAGAACTCCTCAAATGGAACATGCAACAGTTCAATTCCAACGAGGTCATGCTCCGGTTTAACTCTCATATACAAAGTATTCCTCCCCCCAGACTCTCTGCAGGTTTTCATCTACCAATCATGCAATCTTCGCATCATCGTTGTTAGAGATCTTTCATCTTTGACGAGAGGCTTCCCGTACTCGTATTTGTGTATCTGCACGTCCAGGAAACCATAATCTACATCGTCGGGCAGATAATCGTCAAGATTGGTATAACCGGGCGCCATCCTCGGATCGACGCTAGGCACCTTGAGCGGGGGGCACGATTTCTTTGCTTATTCGCCGAGCTGGGCAATTTGTTTCCCAGCTACTCGTCGTTCTTTCAGCCTTTGATCACTGACTGTACTTCCCGACCGCGACGCTTCGACCCATGTCTTTGCAATAATGCGCTCATAGTTGCCTTTCGGCAGAGACTTGGGTGGTTTTGCCAGGGCAGCCTGAGTGCGCTTCACTTTCACCGAATCTACCTTCTCCTTCGGAGGTGGATGTCTCTGTGCTTTCAACCCTTGAAACCAGTCATCCTTCTCGGTTCGCGCGATCCTCGCGTTCTCCTCCGGGCTCATCTCGTATGGTAACTTCTCTGGAGATTTCAGAGAAGGAGCGAATTTGTATTTTCTCCCGCCTCTGACTGTACTGCTAGACGCCAGCAGAGCAGACGGAGCGGCAGCCTTCTTTACTGCTTGCTTTTTGCGAGGCGGAGGAGAAGGACTACGACGCGCCGGAGCAGCTGCCGGAGCGGCGGCGGGTCTCTTCCGCCCTTGCTGACGAGGCGGAGAAGGAGTTGGCTGGCTGCTCGGGCGCGCCGACGCAGGCGGAGAAGGAGGCGGAGTGCCTCCACGCGCCGGAGAAGGAGCCGGCCGAGGGCCCTGATCGTCACTCGCCGGAGGAGGAGGCGGTGGAGGAGGTGGAGTCCCCTGACTCGCCGGAGGAGGAGGAGGCGGCGAAGGCGTCCAGTTTGGAAGGTTGATGAGCTCCTTCTGCCATAGGCATGGAGTCTTCAGAGCAGAACCCAGCCGAGTCTCCCCTTCTCCGGTAGGGTGGTGAAGCGGGAGGTACTCAAATCCCTCCGTTATTTCATCCACCATCACCTTAGCATATCCTTCTAGAATCGGCCGACAGTGAAAAGTTGCGCCGGGTTCATTAGGATAAACAGAGCCAACAACCGCCTTGACCTTCATATTCATCCACTGCGTCATAAGGTGGCAATTTTGAGCCTCAGTGATAGCATCCACGGGATAGCTGGCAGGAGCCGTCAAGACAAGCTCTGGCTGAAGCAGCTCGGTGGAAGCCACGCTGCTTCTCCGCTGAGATGGCGGGGTAGCTTCAGGGGAAGCTTCGGCAGTTCGTTTCTCCCGGTCTGCTTCTCGTTCCTCTATCCCGAGTACCCTTTCTTTAAGTGCCTGCAGTTCGGACTGCTCCACTTTCTTCCTCCTCTCCTGGCTTTTGTAACCGCCTGCGTCCGGAAACCCAGCCTTCCACGGAATGGAGCCTGGCGTGCCTCGTGTCCGTCCAGGGTGCTCAGGATTCCCGAGGGCCTTTGTGAGCTCGTCGTTCTCTCTGTCTGGAAGGAACATCCCTTCCTGCGCTGCAGCGATATAGTATCGAAGCTTTTTCAAGGGTATGTCAGCTTGCTCATCCGTCCAAATGCACTTCCCTGTTACAGGGTCCAAGGTTCCGCCAGCCCCGAAGAACGAAGTCCGGCAACGGTCTGGCCAGCTCATTGTCTCTGGTTCAATCCCTTTTTCAACCAGATCATTCTCAGCCTTGGCCCACTTAGGCCGGGCTACCAGGTAGCCACCTGACCCCGTGCGATGGTGAAGCTTCTTCTTCGCAGCATTTTTCTTGTTTGTCTCCGACATCTTCTTACTCTTTTCCGATGTCTTGTGGGCCACAAATGCAGGCCAGTCATCTCTGATCTTCTCATATATGCCCTTGAATTCTGGTGTCTCTTTTTTCTCGACAAACCTATTCAGGTCTTGCTTCCACCTCCTAAATAGGTCTGCCATCCTCTTAAGAGCAAAAGACTTGATTAATTGCTCTTTAACTCGCTTCTCCGGATCATCCTCTGCCGGTAGGGTGAAATTTGACTTCAGCTCAGTCCAAAGATCATTTTTCTTCAGATCATTGACATAAGACACCTCAGGGTCTTCGTTCTTAGGCTTATTCCATTGCTGGATGCTGATTGGGATCTTGTCCCTAACCAGAACCCCGCACTAAGCAACAAATGACTTCTTTGTTCGGATGGGTTCAATAGGTTGGCCGCCGAGCGCGATTTCTATGATCTCAAACCTTTCATCCGATCTCAACTTTCTCTTCGGGCCTCATCTCTTTACCTCAGTTGTGCTCAATCCGGAGGGCTAGAAAAAATAACAAAGACTTAATTAATATGTGTACATACCAAAACAATGAATGCATCAATTAGCTAGTCAGCACAGGCTTAAATAATATATATACCTGGCCGGACTCGGCTCGGTCGCCGGACTCGTTTTGGTCACCGGACCCGTCGTCACGTTCTTCTTCTTGCACCGGCATTAGGTCACCAGAGCCAGCTTCTTCACCCTCTCCTTCCAGAGTACCATCGGTGTCATTGAGATACAACGAGACGGCATCACTTCCTTCTGCGATTATGTCCCTCAACAACGCTTCTCTTGCTTCGTCTCGGGCGATAGTGTCCATAGTTTCTACAAATATTTACAACATGGCAATTATTATTCAAACATGACAAATGGATATATTAGTGGCAAACATAGAACCCTCGGCGATCCTCGACCCCTGGAACCCTCGACGACCCTGGAACCCTCGACCCCTAGACGACCCTGCTGGAACCCTCGACCCTAGAACCCTCGAACCCTCGACCCTGAAACCCTCGACCCTTGACCCCTTAACGACCCTTGACCCTCTACCCTAGTTCCTGACCCTCGACCCCTCGGCGATCCTCGACACCCTTGTTCCCGATAAAAATTAAGAAGAAGAAGAAGAAGAAGAAGAAGAAGAAAGGAATAGCTAGCGGAGAAGATCGAAGAAAAAAAATAAGAAAAAAAAGAGGAGAAGAAGAAAGGAATAGTGGAGAAGAGGAGAAAGTAGAATATTCTACTTTCTCTTCCTCTCCACTATTCCTTTCTTCTTCTCCTCTTCTTTTTCTTCTTTTTCTTCTTCTTATTTATTTCTCCTCTTCTTTTCCTCTCCTCTTCTTCTTTCTTTCCGCTTCTTATTTTCTTCTTTCTTTCCTCTTCTTTTCCTCTCCTCTTCTTCTTTCTTTCCTCTTCTTATTTTCTTCTTTCTTATCCTTCTTTTTCTAAAATTGTAACTTTTGCATATATAAAACTTTTCTAAAATTGTAACTTTCTATATATAAAACATTTTTAACATATATATTTTTAACATCACATACACATATACATTATAGCCACATACACATATACATCACATATGAAAAAAAATAAACTAATAAAAAAATTGCAACATATGAACAGAAACATATAGCCATATACATACACATACATTATATATATATATATGAAAAAATTAAATTAATAAAAATTAAACATATATATATATATGGCGGCAGCGGTGGCGCCGGCAGGGCAGGGCAGGGCGGCTGGGTGGCGCGCGGCGCCAGCGCAGGGCAGGGGCGGCGCACGGCAGCCGCACAGGGCAGGGGCGGCGGCGCGGCGGCCTCGCAGGAGAGGGGCGCAGGGGCGCGGGACGGGAGGGGGCTGTGCTCATAGGGGGCGGCGGCGACGGCGAAGGCGATCAGCCTGACGGCGTCGGTGGCGGTAGCGATGGCGAAGGCGAGCAGCCTGACGGCGTTTGGCGGCGACGGCGACGAGGAGGAGCAGGGGCGTCGGGCGGCGACGGCGACGGGGAGGAGCAGGGGGCGTCGGGGGAGAAGTGCGTGATTTGGTCGAAAACTGCTAAGTGTTTGCTTATATAGAAAAGACTTTAGTCCCGGTTGGTGGCTTAAACCGGGACTAATGCCACCCTTTAGTCCCGGTTTGTGCCACCAACCGGGACCAAAGGCCTTTTTCAGCAGCCCAAAGGGCGGGAAGCGGCGGCCTTTGGTCCCGGGTGGTGGCACCAACCGGGACTAAAGGGGGCGCATTGGTCCCGGTTGGTGGGACGAACCGGGACCAATGCACCCCTTTGGTCCCGGTTCGTCCCACAAACCGGGACCAATGGCCTTGTGCTGGAACTGGCGCGGTGCGGTGGGATGTTTAGTCCCACCTCGCTAGGCGAGGGGCTTCAGCAGTGGTTTATAAGCGCTGCTGCGCCGACCACTTCGAGCTCCTCTCAAATGTAGGCTTACGGGCCTAAAGTCACTTTATCTGCCTGTGGGCCTACTGGGCCTCCTGCGGGCCTGAATCCTGGCCCATGGTAGGGTTTCTAGTCGTATTCAGACCGTGTGGGCCCAGTAGGTGGCACTTTTTTGTTTTTTTGTTTTCTTTGTTGCTTTATTTATTTTATTTTGTTTCTACTTACAACAAAATACTTATTGTTGCTATTTTTATTTTTTTTCCAGTTTTTTTGTTTTGTTTTCTGCATTATTTATTTTCTTTTGTTTTTTGCTTTATTTTTTAATTCATTTTGCTTTTAGTTTTAGAAAAATTATAAGCTTTCTGTTAGTGCCATTAGTTTTCAAATTTGAAAACACTTTTTTTCTTTGTTGCTTTATTTATTTTATTTTGTTTCTACTTACAACAAAATACTTATTGTTGCTATTTTTATTTTTTTCTAGTTTTTTAGTTTTGTTTTCTGCATTATTTATTTTCTTTTGTTTTTTTACTTTATTTTTTAATTCGTTCTGCTTTTAGTTTTAGAAAAATTATAAGCTTTCTGTTAGTGCCATTAGTTTTCAAATTTGAAAACACTTTTTTTTCTTTGTTGCTTTATTTTTTTTATTTTTTTTCTACTTACAACAAAATACTTATTGTTGCTATTTTTATTTTTTTTCCAGTTTTTTTGTTTTGTTTTCTGCATTATTTATTTTCTTTTGTTTTTTTGCTATATTTTTTAATTCTTTTTGCTTTTAGGTCAGAAATATTATAACTTTCTGTTAGTGCCATTAGTTTTCAAATTTGAATAGTTAAAATTTGAATTCTTTGAAATTTGTGTGAATCACAAGTTTGTGATTAACTTTAATAAAAAAATTTAACATAGATGCACCTACTCGTCTGTTTTCAAATGAACTCCAAAATACTTGGCATAACATACTCGTCTGTTACAAATTTGGCATGGTATCATCATAATAGTTGCGGGAGAAAGTCTTCACTTTTTCTTCGCTTGTGTCATTTGCTTATTGCACCGTAACCATGGATAATCTTCATCGTTTATCATGATGCTTGTGTCAGCCTTGACATTGAAGGGAGGAATTTCATGAAACCTTTCATAATCTTTAGACATGTCTGTCTTGCCCTCCACTCCCAGGATGTCCCTTTTTCCTGAAAGAACTATGTGGCGCTTTGGCTCATCGTATGATGTATTCGTTTCCTTATCTTTTCTTTTCTTTTTCTTGATCTGGTAGACATGTCCTTCACATAGATAACCTGTGCCACATCATTGGCTAGGACGAACGGTTCATCAGTGTACCCAAGATTTTCCAGATCGACTGTTGTCATTCCGTACTGTGGGTCTACATGTACCCCGCCTCCGGACAGATTGACCCATTTGCACTTAAACAAAGGGACCTTAAAATCTTGTCCGTAGTCAAGTTCCCATATGTCCACTATGTAACCATAGTATGTGTCCTTTCCCTTATCGGTTGTTGCATCAAATCGTACACCGCTGTTTTGGTTGGTGCTCTTCTGATCTTGGTCAATCGTGTAAAATGTATTCCTATTTATCTCGTATCCTTTCCAAATCAATACAGTCAAAGATGGTCCCCTGGACAACAAGTACAACTCATCACAAACAGTGTTGTCACCTCTGATACGTGCTTCCAACGAACTGCTGAAAGTCCTGATGTGTTCACATGTAATCCAGTCGTCGCACTGCTCTGGGTGTTTGGAGCGCAGACTGTTCTTGTGTTCATCGACATACGGGGTCACCAAGGTAGAGTTCTGTAGAACTGTGTAGTGTGCTTGAGACCAAGAATGCCCGTCCCTGCATATTATTGAGTCCGCTCCTAGCGTGCCTTTTGCAGTCAGTCTCCCCTCATACCGCGATTTAGGGAGACCTATCTTCTTAAGGCCAGGAATGAAGTCAACACAAAACCCGATGACATCCTCTGTTTGATAGCCCATGGAGATGCTTCCTTCTGGCCTTGCACGATTACGGACATATTTCTTTAGGACTCCCATGAACCTCTCAAAGGAGAACATATTGTGTGAAAATACGGGCCCCAGAATGACAATCTCGTCGACAAGATGAACTAGGACGTGCGTCATGATATTAAAGAAGGATGGTGGGAACACCAGCTCGAAACTGACAAGACATTGCGCCACATCACTCCTTAGCCTTGGTATGATTTCTGGATCGATCACCTTCTGAGAGATTGCATTGAGGAATGCACATAGCTTCACAATGGCTAATCGGACGTTTTCCGGTAGAAGCCCCCTCAATGCAACCGGAAGCAGTTGCGTCATAATCACGTGGCAGTCATGGGACTTTAGGTTCTGGAACTTTTTCTCTGGGATATTTATTATTCCCTTTATATTTGACGAGAAGTCAGTCGGGACCTTCATACTGAGCAGGCATTCAAAAAAGATTTCTTTCTCTTCTTTCGTAAGAGCGTAGCTGGCAGGACCTTCATACTGCTTCGGAGGCATGCCGTCTTTTTCGTGCAAACGTTGCAGGTCCTCCCGTGCCTCGGGTGTATCTTTTGTCTTTACATACACGCCCAAGAAGCCTAGCAGGTTCACGCAAAGGTTCTTCGTCATGTGCATCACGACGATTGAAGAGCGGACCTCTAGGTGTTTCCAGTAGGGTAGGTCCCAAAATATAGATTTCTTCTTCCACATGGGTGCGTGTCCCTCAGCGTCATTCGGAACAGCTAGTGCGCCGGGACCCTTTCCAAAGATTACGTGTAAATCATTGACCATAGCAAGTACGTGATCACCGGTACGCATGGCGGGCTTCCTCCGGTGATCTGCCTCGCCTTTAAAATGCTTGCCTTTCTTTCGACATTGATGGTTGGTCGGAAGAAACCGACGATGGCCCAGGTACACATTCTTCCTGCATTTGTCCAGGTATATACTTTCAGTGTCATCTAAACAGTGTGTGCATGCGTGGTATCCTTTGTTTGTCTGTCCTGAAAGGTTACTGAGAGCGGGCCAATCGTTGATGGTCACGAACAGAAACGCCTTTAGGTTAAATTCCTCTTTATTGTGCTCATCCCACGTACGTACACCATTTCCATTCCACAGCTGTAAAAGTTCTTCAACTAATGGCCTTAGGTACACATCAATGTCGTTGCCGGGTTGCTTAGGGCCTTGGATGAGAACTGGCATCATAATGAACTTCCGCTTCGTGCACATCCAAGGAGGAAGGTTATACATACATAGAGTGACCAGCCAGGTGCTCTGATTGCTGCTCTGCTCCCCGAAAGGATTAATGCCATCCGCGCTTAAAGCAAACCATACGTTCCTTGGGTCCTTTGCAAACTCATTCCAGTACTTTCTCATGATTTTTCTCCACTGCGACCCGTCAGCGGGTGCTCTCAACTTCCCGTCTTTCTTACGGTCCTCACTGTGCCATCGCATCGACTTGGCATGCTCTCCGTTTCTGAACAAACGTTTCAACCGTGGTATTATAGGAGCATACCACATCACCTTCGCAGGAACCCTCTTACTGCGGGGTTCGCCGTGAACATCACCAGGGTCATCTCGTCTGATCTTATACCGCAATGCACCGCATACTGGGCATGCGTTCAGATCCTTGTATGCACCGCGGTATAGGATGCAGTCATTAGGGCATGCATGTATCTTCTCCACCTCCAATCCTAGAGGGCATACGACCTTCTTTGCTGCGTATGTACCATCGGGCAATTCATTATCCTTTGGAAGCTTCTTCTTCAATATTTTCAGTAGTTTCTCAAATCCTTTGTCAGGCACAGCATTCTCTGCCTTCCACTGCAGCAATTCCAGACGGTACCGAGCTTTGTGTTGCCATCTTCGCAATTGGGGTACAACCCTTTTTTGTGATCCTCTAACATGCGATCGAACTTCAGCTTCTCCTTTTGACTTTCGCATTGCGTCCTTGCATCGACAATTACCCGGCGGAGATCATCATCATCGGGCACATCGTCTGGTTCCTCTTCATCTTCAGCAACTTCACCCGTTGCAGCATCATTGGGCACATCGTCTGGTTCCTCTTGATCTTCACTAGCTCCCCCCGTTGCAGCATCACAGTATTCAGGGGGAACGTAGTTGTCATCGTACTCTTCTTCGTCATCGTCTTCCATCATAACCCCTATTTCTCCGTGTCTCGTCCAAACATTATAGTGTGGCATGAAACCCTTGTAAAGCAGGTGGGTGCGAAGGATTTTCCGGTTAGAGTAAGACATCGTATTCCCACATTTAGTGCATGGACAACACATAAAACCATTCTGCTTGTTTGCCTCAGCCGCATCGAGAAACTCATGCACGCCCTTAATGTACTCGGAGGTGTGTATGTCACCGTACATCCATTGCCGGTTCATCTGCATACATTATATATAATTAAGTGTCCAAATTAATAGAAGTTCATCATCACATAAAACCAAAGTACATACATAGTTCTCATCTAACAACATATAGCTCTCCAGAGCATCTAATTAATTAAACCATACATTAATTAAAACAAAGGCGATCATAATCGCAACCAAGGTAACAATTGATCCAACGACATAATGATACCAAGCCTCGGTATGAATGGCATATTTTCTAATCTTTCTAATCTTCAAGCGCATTGCATCCATCTTGATCTTGTGATCATCGACGACATCTGCAACATGCATCTCCAATATCATCTTCTCCTCCTCAATTTTTTTTTATTTTTTCCTTCAAGAAATTGTTTTCTTCTTCAACTAAATTTAATCTCTCGACAATAGGGTCGGTTGGAATTTCCGGTTCACATACATCCTAGATAAATAAAATCTATGTCACGCTGGTCCGCATAATTATCATAAACAATAAATGAACCAATAGTTATAAAGATCAATATATATACCACATCCGAATCATAGACAGGACGAGGGCCGACGGGGGCGGATACCAAAACCATCGCACTATATAAGATGCAATAATAAAAGTAAGAAAATGATACAAGTATCTATCTAAACATACAAGTAAGAATATTTTTCCTTTTAGAAAGAAGATAAGAGCAAGAGGCTCACCACGGTGGTGTCGGTGATGAGATCGGCGCGGGTGATCGACGGCGGTGAAGACAGGGGTGGGGCGTGATGGACCGCTAAATCTAGACAAATCTCGAGGAAAATGGAGCTTTGAGGTCGAGCTGAGGAGAAAGCTTAACTAGTGTGGCTCGGGCATTTCATCGAACACCTCATGTGCAAAGTAGGTGAGCTAGAGCACCACAAGCCCCTCCTCTCGCCGGCCCAGAAAAACAGAGCACTCAGTGCTCTGCTCCGGCGCGAGGGGTATATATAGGCGGCACCACTGGTCCCGGTTCGTGGCATGAACCGGGACTAAATGGGAGCCTTTGGTCCCGGTTCATTCCACGAACCGGGACCAATGGTGGTGGGCTAGGAGCCAGGCACATTGGTCCCGGTTCGTCCCACCAACCGGGACCAAAGGGTCCATACGAACCGGGACCAATGGCCCACGTAGCCCGGACGGCCCCCTGGGCTCACGAACCGGGTCCAATGCCCCCATTGGTCCCGGTTCTAGATTGAACCGGGACTAATGGGCTGACCCGGCCTGGACCGTTGCCCCCTTTTCTACTAGTGAGGGGGGGGGGGGGATTTAGTTCCGGTTCCGATCACGAACCGAGACAAATAAGTTGCCTATATATACCCCATCGCCGCAGCAGAGCACTCCACAGTGCTCTGTTTTTTGCTGGCCGGCGAGGGGGAGGGCATTGGGTGCTCTAGCTCACCTCGTATGCACATGAAGTGTTCGATGTAATGCCCGAGCCACACTAGTTAAGCTTTCTCCTCTCGAAGCTTGACCTCGGAGCTCCATTTTTCCTGAGATTTGTCTAGGTTTAGCGGTCCGTCACGCCCCGTCCCCGTTTTCACCGCCGTCGATTGCCCGCGCCGATCTCGTCGTCGGCACCACCGTGGTGAGCCTCTTGTTCTTATCTTCTTTCTGATTTTCTTAATTTAGATAGATACTTGTCTGATTTTCTTACTTTAGATAGATACTTGTCCGATTTTTTACTTTTGACACACATAATTATATATAATGCACGCAGATGAACCGACAATGGATGTACGGTGACAGACACACCTCCGAGTACATTAAGGGCGTGCATAATTTTCTCGAAGTGGCTGAGGCAAACAAGCAAAATGGTTTTATGTGTTGTCCATGCCCTAAATGTGGGAATACGAAGTCTTACTCTGACCGGAAAATCCTTCACACCCACCTGCTTTACAAGGGTTTCATGCCACACTATAATGTTTGGACGAGGCACGGAGAAGTAGGGGTTATGATGGAAGACGGCGAAGAAGAAGAGGACGACGACAACTATGTGCCCCCTGAATACGGTGATGCTGCAACGGGGGGAGCTGCTGAAGATCAAGAGGAACCAGACGATGTGCCCGATGTTGCTGCAACGGGGGAAGCTTCTGAAGATCAAGAGGAACCAGACGATGTGCCCGCTGATGATGATCTCCACCGGGTCATTGTCGATGCAAGGACGCAATGCGAAAGTTAAAAGAAGAAGCTGAAGTTCGATCGCATGTTAGAGGATCACAAAAAAGGGTTGTACCCCAATTGCGAAGATGGCAACACAAAGCTCGGTACCGTACTGGAATTGTTGCAGTGGAAGGCAGAGAATGCTGTGCCTGACAAAGGATTTGAGAAGCTACTCAAAATATTGAAGAAGAAGCTTCCAAAGGATAACGAATTGCACGACAGTATGTACACATCAAAGAAGGTCGTATGCCCTCTAGGATTGGAGGTGCAGAGGATACATGCATGCCCTAATGAACGCATCCTCTACCGTGGTGCGTACCAGGATTTGAATGCATGCCCGGTATGCAGTGCATTGCGGTATAAGATCAGACGAGATGACCCTGGTGATGTTGACGGCGAGCCCCGCAGGAAGAGGGTTCCTGCAAAGGTGATGTAGTATGGTCCTATAATACCACAGTTGAAACGACTGTTCAGAAATAAAGAGCATGCCAAGTTGATGCGATGGCACAGTGAGGACCGTAAGAAAGACGGGAAGTTGAGAGCACCCGCTGACGGGTCGCAGTGGAGAAAAATCAAGAGAGAGTACTGGGCTGAGTTTGCACATGACACAAGGAACGTATGGTTTGGTTTAAGCGCGGATGGCATTAATCCTTTCGGGGAGCAGAGCAGCAATCACAGCACCTGGCCCGTGACTCTATGTATGTATAACCTTCCTCCTTGGATGTGCATGAAGCGGAAGTTCATTATGATGCCAGTTCTCATCCAAGGCCATAAGCAAGCCGGCAACGACATTGATGTGTACCTAAGGCCATTAGTTGAAGAACTTTTACAACTGTGGAATGGAAACGGTGTACGTACGTGGGATGATCACAAACAGGAGGAATTTAACCTGCACACGTTGCTGTTTGTAACCATCAACGATTGGCCCGCTCTCAGTAACCTTTCAGGACAGACAAACAAGGGATACCACGCATGCACGCACTGTTTAGCTGACACTCAAAGTATATACCTGGACAAATGCGGGACGAATGTGTACCTGGGCCATCGTCGATTTCTTCCGACCAACCATCAATGTCGAAAGAAAGGCTAGCATTTCAAAGGCGAGACAGAACACCGGAAGAAGCCCGCCATGCGTACGGGTGATCACGTACTTGCTATGGTCAATGATTTACACGTAATCTTTGGAAAGGGTCCCGGCGGACTAGCTGTTCCGAATGACGCCGTGGGACACACACCCATGTGGAAGAAGAAATCTATATTTTTGGACCTACCCTACTCAAAAGATCTAGAGGTCCGCTCTTCGATCGACGTGATGCACGTGACAAAGAACCTTTGTGTGAACCTGCTAGGCTTCTTGGGCGTGTATGGGAAGACAAAAGATACAACTGAGTGATACGTCTCCAACGTATCTATAATTTTTGATTGCTCCATGCTATATTATCTACTGTTTTGGACCATATTGGGCTTTATTTTCCACTTTTATATTATTTTTGGGACTAACCTATTAACCGGAGGCCCAGCCCAGAATTGCTGTTTTTTGCCTATTTCAGTGTTTCGAAGAAACGGAATATCAAACGGAGTCCAAACGGAATGAAACCTTCGGGAACGTGATTTTCTCAACAAATATGATCCAGGAGACTTGGACCCTTCGTCAAGAAAGGAGGGAGGCGGTCACGAGTGTGGAGGGCGCGCCCCCCTAGGGCGCCCCCTACCTCATGGGCCCCTCGAAGCTCCACCGACGTACTCCTTCCTCTAATATATACCTACGTACGTACCCCCAAACGATCAGATACGGAGCCAAAAACCTAATTCAACCGCCGCAACCTTCTGTAGCCACGAGATCCCATCTTGGGGCCTGTTCCGGAGCTCCGCCGGAAGGGGAATACACCAGGAGGGCTTCTACATCATCACCATAGCCTCTCCGATGAAGTGTGAGTAGTTTACCTCAGACCTTCGGGTCCATAGTTAGTAGCTAGATGGCTTCTTCTCTCTTTTTGGATCTCAATACAACGTTCTCCCCCTCTCTCGTGGAGATCTATTCGATGTAATCTTCTTTTTGTGGTGTGTTTGTTGAGACCGATGAATTGTGGGTTTATGATCAAGATTATCTATGAGCAATATTTGAATCTTCTCTTAATTCTTTTATGTATGATTGGTTATCTTTGCAAGTCTCTTCGAATTATCTGTTTGGTTTGGCCTACTAGATCGGTTTTTCTTGCAATAGGATAAGTGCTTAGCTTTGGGTTCAATCTTGCGGTGTCGTTTCCCAGTGACAGAAGGGGCAGCAAGGCACGTATTGTATTGTTGCCATCGAGGATAACAAGATGGTTTTTTTTATCATATTGCATGAATTTATCCCTCTACATCATGTCATCTTGCTTAAGACGTTACTCTGTTTTCTTGAACTTAATACTCTAGATGCATGCTGGATAGAGGTCGATGAGTGGAGTAATAGTAGTAGATGCAGGCAGGAGTCGGTCTACTTGTCTCGGATGTGATGCCTATATACATGATCATACCTAGATACTCTCATAACTATGCTCAATTCTGTCAATTGCTTGACAGTAATTTGTTCACCCACCGTAGAAATACCTATGCTCTTGAGAGAAGCCACTAGTGAAATCTATGGCCCCCGGGTCTATTCTCATCATATCTATCTTCCATCACTTTATTATTGCTTTGCTTTTTTACTTTGCTTTTTATTTTACCTTGCATCTTTATATCAAAAATACCAAAAATATTATCTATCATCTATATCAGATCTCACTCTCGTAAGTGACCGTGAAGGGACTGACAACCCCTAATCGCGTTGGTTGTGAGGAGTTATTTGTTTTGTTTAGGTACGAGGGACTCGCACGTGGCCTCCTACTGGATTGATACCTTGGTTCTCAAAAACTAAGGGAAATACTTACGCTACTTTACTGCATCATTCTCTCCTCTTCAGGGAAATCCAACGCAGTGCTCAAGAGGTAGCAAGAAGAATTTCTGGCACCGTTGCTGGGGATTCTACGCAAAAGTCAACATACCAAGTGAAGGAAATATGCCCTAGAGGCAATAATAAAGTTATTATTTATTTCCTTATATATCATGATAAATGTTTATTATTCATGCTAGAATTGTATTAACCGGAAACATAATACATGTGTGAATACATAGACAAACAAAGTGTCACTAGTATGCCTCTACTTGACTAGCTCGTTAATCAAAGATGGTTATGTTTCCTAACCATAGACAAAGAGTTGTTATTTGATTAACGAGGTCACATCATTAGTTGAATGATCTGATTGACATGACCCATTTCATTAGCTTAGCACCTGATCGTTTAGTATGTTGCTATTGCTTTCTTCATGACTTATACATGTTCCTTTGACTATGAGATTATGCAACTCCCGTTTGCCGGAGGAACACTTTGGGTGCTACCAAACGTCACAACGTAACTGGGTGATTATAAAGGAGTACTACAGGTGTCTCCAAAGGTAGATGTTGGGTTGGCGTATTTTGAGATTAGGATTTGTCACTCCGATTGTCGGAGAGGTATATCTGGGCCCTCTCGGTAATGCACATCACATAAGCCTTGCAAGCATTGCGAGTAATGAGTTAGTTGCGAGATGATGTATTACGGAATGAGTAAAGAGACTTGCCGGTAACGAGATTGAACTAGGTATTGAGATACCGACGATCGAATCTCGGGCAAGTAACATACCGATGACAAAGGAAACAACGTATGTTGTTATGCGGTCTGACCGATAAAGATCTTCGTAGAATATGTAGGAGCCAATATGGGCATCCAGGTCCCGCTATTGGTTATTGACCGGAGACGTGTCTCGGTCATGTCTACATTGTTCTCGAACCGTAGGGTCCGCACGCTTAAGGTTTCGATGACAGTTATATTATGAGTTTATGAGTTTTGATGTACCGAAGGAGTTCGGAGTCCCGGATGAGATCGAGGACATGACGAGGAGTCTCGAAATGGTCGAGACGTAAAGATCGATATATTGGACAACTATATTCGGACATCGGAAAGGTTCCGAGTGATTCGGGTATTTTCGGGAGTATCGGGGAGTTACGGGATTACGGGAGAAGTAATGGGCCTTGATGGGCTTTAGTGGGAAGAGGAAAAAGGCTGATGCGCCCCCCCTCCCCTCTAGTCCGAATTGGACTAGGGAAAGGGGGGCCGGCCACCTTTCCTACTCCTCCACTTCCTTCTCCCTTCCTCCCCTCTTGATGGACTCCTACTAGGACTTGGAGTCCTAGTAGGACTCCCATCCTGGCCGCACCAATAGCCTTGGCCGGCCTCCTCCTCCTCCATCCTTTATATACTGAGGCAGGGGGCACCCCATGGACACACAAGTTGATCTTCGTGATCGTTCCTTAGCCGTGTGCGGTGTCCCCCTCCACCATATTCCACCTCGAATATATCGTTGCAGTGCTTAGGTGAAGCCCTGCGCCGGTAGAACATCAAGATTGTCACCACGCCATCGTGCTGACGGAACTCCGCCCCGAAGCTTTGCTGGATCGGAGCTAGGGGTGCGTCATCGAGCTGAACGTGTGCCAAGAACTCGGAGGTGCCGGAGTAACGGTGCTTGGATCGGTCGGATCTGGAAGACGTACGACTACTTCCTCTACGTTGCGTCAACGCTTCCGCTTCGGTCTACGAGGGTACGTAGACAACACTCTCCCCTCTCGTTGCTATGCATCACCATGATCTTGCGTGTGCGTAGGAAAATTTTGAAAATACTACGTTCCCCAACAGTGGTATCCGAGCCTGGTTTTATGGTTTGATGTTATTTGCACGAGTAGAACACAAGTGAGTTGTGGGCGATATAAGTCATACTGCCTACCAGCATGTCATACTTTGGTTCGGCGGTATTGTTGGACGAGACGATCCAGACCAACCTTACGCGTACTCTTACGCGAGACCGGTTCCCTCGACGTGCTTTGCACATAGATGGCTTGCGGAAGACTGTCTCTCCAACTTTAGTTGAACCGAGTGTGGCTACGCCCAGTCCTTGAGAAGGTTAAAACGGAGTCTATTTGACAAACTATCGTTGTGGTTTTGATGCGTAGGTAAGATGAGTTCTTGCTTAAGCCCGTAGCAGCCACGTAAAACTTGCAACAACAAAGTAGAGGACGTCTAACTTGTTTTTGCAGGGCATGTTGTAATGTGATATGGTCAAGACATGATGCTAAATTTTATTGTATGAGATGATCATGTTTTGTAACCGAGTTATCGGCAACTGGCAGGAGCCATATGGTTGTCGCTTTATTGTATGCAATGCAATCGCGATGTAATGCTTTACTTTATTACTAAGCGGTAGTGATAGTCGTGGAAGCATAAGATTGGTGAGACGACAACGATGCTACGATGGAGATCAAGGTGTCGCGCCGGTGACAATGGTGATCATGACGGTGCTTCGGAGATGAAGATCACAAGCACAAGATGATGATGACCATATCATATCACTTATATTGATTGCATGTGATGTTTATCTTTTTATGCATCTTATGTTGCTTTGATTGACGGTAGCATTATAAGATGATCTATCACTAAATTATCACAGTAATAGTGTTCTCCCTGAGTATGCACCGTTGCGAAAGTTCTTCGTGCTGAGACACCACGTGATGATCGGGTGTGATAGGCTCTACGTTCAAATACAACGGGTGCAAAACAGTTGCACACGCGGAATACTCAGGTTATACTTGACGAGCTATGCATATAATATATGACCTCGGAACACGGAGACCGAAAGGTCGAGCGTGAATCATATAGTAGATATGATCAACATAATGATGTTCACCATTGAAAACTACTCCATATCACGTGATGATCGGTTATGGTTTAGTTGATTTGGATCACGTGATCACTTAGAGGATTAGAGAGATGTCTATCTAAGTGGGAGTTCTTAAGTAATATGATTAATTGAACTTAAATTTATCATGAACTTAGTCCTGGTAGTATTAGCATATCTATGTTGTAGATCAATAGCTCGCGTTGTTGCTTCCCTATGTTTATTTTGATATGTTCCTAGAGAAAATTGTGTTGAAAGATGTTAGTAGCAATGATGCGGATTGGATCCGTGATCTAAGGTTTATCCTCATTGCTGCACAGAAGAATTATGTCCTTGATGCACCGCTAGGTGACAGACCTATTGCACGAGCAAATGCAGACATTATGAACGTTTGGCTAGCTCAATATGATGACTACTTAATAGTTTAGTGCACCATGCTTAACGGCTTAGAATCGAGACTTCAAAAACGTTTTGAACGTCATGGACCATATGAGATGTTCCAGGAGTTGAAGTTAATATTTCAAGCAAATACCCGAGTTGAGAGATATGAAGTCTCCAACAAGTTCTATAGCTAAAAGATGGAGGAGAATCGCTCAACTAGTGAGCATGTGCTCAGATTGTATGGGTACTACAATCGCTTGAATCAAGTGGGAGTTAATCTTCCAGATAAGATAGTGATTGACAGAATTCTCTAGTCACCATCACCAAGTTAGTAGAACTTCGTGATGAACTATAGTATGCAAGGGATGACGAAAACAATTCCCAAGCTCTTCATGATGCTGAAATCGACGTAGGTAGAAATCAAGAAAAACATCAAGTGTTGATGGTTGACGAGACCACTAGTTTCAAGAAGAGGAACTTCAAGAAGAACGGCAAGCGAGTTGCTGTTCAAGTGAAGAAGCTCAAGTCTGGTCCTAAGCTTGAGACCACTACCCCAAGTGATTGGCGGATATGAAGGATGGCAAAGTGAACATAAGTATATTTGATATACATGATTATTGATGTGTACTTTACTAGTGTTTATAGCAACCCCTCAGTATTTGATACTGGTTCAGTTGCTAAGAGTAGTAACTCGAAACGGGAGTTGCAGAATAAACAGAGACTAGTTAAGGGTGAAGTGACGATGTGTGTTGGAAGTGGTTCCAAGATTGATAGGATCATCATCGCACACTCCCTATACTTTTGGGATTAGTGTGGAACCTAAATAAGTGTTATTTGGTGTTGAGCATGAATATGATTTGATCATGTTTATTGCAATACGGTTATTCATTTAAGTAAGAGAATAAATTGTTGTTCTGTTTACATGGATAAAACCTTCTATGGTTATACACACCAACGAAATGGTTCATTGAATCTCGATCGTAGTGATACACATATTCATAATATTGAAGCCAAAAGGATGCAAAGTTAATAATGATAGTGAAACTTGTTTGTGGCACTACTGTTTAAGTCATATTGATGTAAAGCGCATGAAGAAACTCCATGCAGATGGAATTTTGGAATCACTTGATTATGAATCACTTGATGCTTGCGAACCATGCCTCATGGGCAAGATGACTAAGACTCCGTTCTCCGGAACAATGGAGGGAGCAACTGACTTGTTGGAAATCATACATACCGATGTATGTGATCCGATGAAAATTAAGGCTCGCGACAAGTATCATTATTTTCTGACCTTCACAGATGTTTTGAGCAGATATGGGTATACCTACTTGATGAAACATAAGTCTGAAATGTTTGAAAAGTTCAAAGAATTTCAGAGTGAAGTGAAAAATCATCGTGACAAGAAAATAAAGTTTCTACGATCTGATCGCGGAGACAAATATTTGAGTTACGAGTTTAGTCTTCAGTTAAAACAATGTGAAATAGTTTCACTACTCACGCCACCTGGAACACCACAGCATAATGGTGCGTCCGAACATCATAACCGTACTTTATTGGATATAGTACAATCTATGATGTCTCTTACCGATCTACCACTATCGTTTTTGGGGTTATGCATTAAAGACAACTGCATTCACGTTAAATAGGGCACCATCTAAATCCGTTGAGACGACGCCTTATGAACTATGGTTTGGCAAGAAACCAAAGTTGTCATTTCTTAAAGTTTGGGGCTGCGATGCTTATGTGAAAAAGCTTCAACCTGATAAGCTCGAACCCAAATCGGAGAAATGTGTCTTCATAGGATATCCAAAGGAAACTGTTGGATACACCTTCTATCACAGATCCGAAGGCAAGACTTTTGTTGCTAAGTTCGGAAACTTTCTAGAGAAGGAGTTTCTTTCGAAAGAAGTGAGTGGGAGGAAAGTAGAACTTGACGAGGTAACTGTAGCTACTCCTTTATTGAGAAGTAGTACATCACAGAAAACTGTTTCTGCGACACCTACACCAATAAGTGAGGAAGCTAATGATGATGATCATGAAACTTTAGATCAAGATACTACTGAACCTCGTAGATCAACCAGAGTGAGATCCGCACCAGAGTGGTACGGTAATCCTGTTCTGGAGGTCATGATATTAGATCATGATGAACCTACAAACTATGAAGAAGCGATGGTGAGCCCAGATTCCGCAAAGTGGCTTGAAGCCATGAAATCTGAGATGGGATCCATGTATGAGAACAAAGTATGGACTTTGGTTGACTTGCCCGATGATCAGCAAGCATTTGAGAACAAATGGATTTTTAAGAAGAAGACTGACGCTGATGGTAATGTTACTGTCTACAAAGCTCGACTTGTCGCAAAAGGTTTTCGACAAGTTCAAGGGATTGACTACGATGAGACTTTCTCACCCGTAGCGATGCTTAAGTCTGTCCGAATCATGTTAGCAATTGCCGCATTTTATGATTATGAAATTTGGCAGATGGATGTCAAAACTGCATTCCTGAATGGATTTCTGGAAGAAGAGTTGTATATGATGCAACCGGAAGGTTTTGTCGATCCAAAGGGAGCTAACAAAATGTGCAAGCTCCAGCGATCCATTTATGGACTGGTGCAAGCCTCTCGGAGTTGGAATAAACGCTTTGATAGTGTGATCAAAGCATTTGGTTTTATACAGACTTTCGGAGAAGCCTGTATTTACAAGAAAGTGAGTGGGAGCTCTGTAGCATTTCTAATATTATATGTGGATGACATATTACTGATTGGAAATGATATAGAATTTCTGGATAGCATAAAGGGATTTTTGAATAAGAGTTTTTCAATGAAAGACCTCGGTGAAGCTGCTTACATATTGGGCATCAAGATCTATAGAGATAGATCAAGACGCTTAATTGGACTTTCACAAAGCACATACCTTGACAAAGTTTTGAAGAAGTTCAAAATGGATCAAGCAAAGAAAGGGTTCTTGCCTGTGTTACAAGGTGTGAAGTTGAGTAAGACTCAATGCCCGACCACTTCAGAAGATAGAGAGAAAATGAAAGATGTTCCCTATGCTTCAGCCATAGGCTCTATCATGTATGCAATGCTGTGTACCAGATCCATTGTATACCCTACACCGAGTTAAGCAAGGGAGTACAATGGTGATCTAGGAGAAGATCACTAGACAACGGTCAAAAATTATCCTTAGTGGAATAAGGATATGTTTCTCGATTATGGACGTGACAGAAAGGTTCGCCGTAAAGGGTTACGTCGATGCAAGTTTTGACACTGATCTGGATGACTCTAAGTCTCGATCTAGATACATATTGAAAGTGGGAGCAATTAGCTAGAGTAGCTCTGTGCGGAGTATTGTAGACATAGAATTCGCAAAATACTTACGGATCTGTATGTGACAGACCCGTTGACTAAAATTATCTCACAAGCAAACATGATCACACCTTAGTACTCTTTGGGTGTTAATCACATAGCGATGTGAACTAGATTACTGACTCTAGTAAACACTTTGGGTGTTGGTCACATATCGATGTGAACTATGGGTGTTAATCACATGGTGATGTGAACTATTGCAGGTAAATCACATGGCAATGTGAACTAGATTATTGACTCTAGTGCAAGTGGGAGACTGAAGGAAATATGCCCTAGAGGCAATAATAAAGTTATTATTTATTTCCTTATATATCATGATAAATGTTTATTATTCATGCTAGAATTGTATTAACCGGAAACATAATACATGTGTGAATACATAGACAAACAGAGTGTCACTAGTATGCCTCTACTTGACTAGCTCGTTAATCAAAGATGGTTATGTTTCCTAACCATACACAAAGAGTTGTTATTTGATTAACGAGGTTACATAATTAGTTGAATGATCTGATTGACATGACCCATTTCATTAGCTTAGCACCCGATCATTTAGTATGTTGCTATTGCTTTCTTCATGACTTATACATGTTCCTTTGACTATGAGATTATGCAACTCCCGTTTGTCGAAGGAACACTTTGGGTGCTACCAAACGTCACAACGTAACTGGGTGATTATAAAGGAGTACTACAGGTGTCTCCAAAGGTAGATGTTGGGTTGGCGTATTTCGAGATTAGGATTTGTAACTCCGATTGTCGGAGAGGTATATCTGGGCCCTCTCGGTAATGCACATCACATAAGCCTTGCAAGAATTGCGAGTAATGAGTTAGTTGCGAGATGATGTATTACGGAATGAGTAAAGAGACTTGCCGGTAACGAGATTGAACTAGGTATTGAGATACCGACGATCGAATCTCGGGCAAGTAACATACCGATGACAAAGGGAACAACGTATGTTGTTATGCGGTCTGACCGATAAAGATCTTCGTAGAATATGTAGGAGCCAATATGGGCATCCAGGTCCCGCTATTGGTTATTGACCGGAGACGTGTCTCGGTCATGTCTACATTGTTCTCGAACCGTAGGGTCCGCACGCCTAAGGTTTCGATGACAGTCATATTATGAGTTTATGAGTTTTGATGTACCGAAGGAGTTCGGAGTCCCGGATGAGATCGAGGACATGACGAGGAGTCTCGAAATGGTCGAGACGTAAAGATCGATATATTGGACGACTATATTAGGACATCGGAAAGGTTCCGAGTGATTCGGGTATTTTCGCGAGTATCGGGGAGTTACGGGATTACGGGAGAAGTAATGGGCCTTGATGGGCTTTAGTGGGAAGAGGAAAAAGGCTGCTGCGCCCCCTCCCCTCTAGTCCGAATTGGACTAGGGAAAGGGGGGCCGGCCACCTTTCCTACTCCTCCACTTCCTTCTCCCTTCCTCCCCTCTTGATGGACTCCTACTAGGACTTGGAGTCCTAGTAGGACTCCCATCCTAGCTGCACCAATAGCCTTGGCCGGCCTCCTCCTCCTCCATCCTTTATATACTGAGGCGGGGGGCACCCCATGGACACACAAGTTGATCTTCGTGATCGTTCCTTAGCCGTGTGCGGTGTCCCCCTCCACCATATTCCACCTCGAATATATCGTTGCAGTGCTTAGGTGAAGCCCTGCGCCGGTAGAACATCAAGATTGTCACCACGCCGTCGTGCTGACGGAACTCCTCCCCGAAGCTTTGCTGGATCGGAGCTAGGGGTGCGTCATCGAGCTGAACGTGTGCCAAGAACTCGGAGGTGCCGGAGTAACGGTGCTTGGATCGGTCGGATCGGGAAGACGTACGACTACTTCCTCTACGTTGCGTCAACGCTTCCGCTTCGGTCTACGAGGGTACGTGGACAACACTCTCCCCTCTCGTTGCTATGCACCACCATGATCTTGCGTGTGCGTAGGAAAATTTTGAAATTACTACGTTCCCCAACACCAAGTACCCATCACAATCCCTTATCTCCCGCATTACATTATTTGCCATTTGCCTCTCGTTTTCCTCTCCCCCACTTCACCCTTGCCGCTTTATTCGCCCTCTCTTTTCCGTTCGCCTTTTTCTCGCTTGCTTTTTGTTTGCTCGTGTGTTGGATTGCTTGTTTGTCGCGATGGCTCAAGATAATATCAAATTGTGTGACTTTACCAATACCAACAATAATGATTTCCTTAGCACTCTGATTGCTCCTCTTACCAATACTGAATCTTGTGAAATCAATACTGCTTTGTTGAATCTTGTTATGAAAGATCAATTCGCCGGCCTTCCTAGTGAAGATGCCGCTACTCATCTAAATAGCTTCGTTGATTTATGTGATATGCAAAAGAATAAAGATGTTGATAATGATATTGTTAAATTGAAGCTATTCCATTTTTCGCTTAGAGATCGTGCTAAATCTTGGTTTTCGTCTTTGCCTAAAAATAGTATTGATTCTTGGAACAAGTGCAAAGATGCTTTTATCTCTAAGTATTTTCCTCCCGCTAAGATCATCTCTCTTAGAAACGATATTATGAATTTTAAGCAACTTGATAATGAACATGTTGCACAAGCTTGGGAGAGAATGAAATTGATGATACGTAATTGTCCTACTCATGGTTTGAATTTGTGGATGATTATACAAAACTAGTCGTCATCCCGTGCGTCTGCACGGGCTAGCCTATTTCAAATAGATGTATGTGGGTTGAACATCTGTTAGCATTTGTTACATGCGATGAAATGAAACTATAAACTTATTATATATTGAATGGATACAACTAATAGCATGCAACAATGCATATTGTTTCATTTGTGATACGAAGGATGGATTTTAAGCTGAAAAAAAAGAAAGGATCTATTTCTGAATAAATTTCTAACGGGACAATTTACAAATAAGTAGGTTTTATAAATTATGCTACACTGATACAAAATTTCTTAGTCATTGAAAAATAATTAAGTTGCATACCTTGCTCTAAAAAACCTGCCATCACAAAAGTAAGTATTACCTTTCCCTTCTGTAAATTGTGCGAGTCAATTGGTGTGCTTGGGAAATACACTGTGTATATCCTGGTGGCTCTAATATAGCATGATATGTGTGCCAACCCTGAATGCCTCCTTTGAGTTTGATTTAAAAATGAAGTGAAAGCGCATTGTAAAGCTTGATAACCAAACATATTCTTTGCTTGATAATCTAAAACATAGACCGATCTGATGGATACCATATTTAAGAAATAGTAGTCCAACAAACCATCTGTACGGAACACTGTACATAGCCATGAGACATTCATCTAATACATGATCTCCAGTTTCGTCCATGAACTTGTACAGAGATATAAACTTACATCAATTGCGGCGGAGCAAGTACTGCCGCAAGTGTCAAACCTATCAACAGACGTGGATGATGCAATCGGGAGACAAAACACTGTTGCAATTTGTACATTTTCCCTGGTAAAAGGGCATCAATCCCAGCAGGTTATCACGGTGAAAGTAATTCTTGTCTTCAGCAGCATATCACGGTTGTGCTTGCAGCACTCTTCTACATCCCAATGAATTAGACTTAGCTCCTACAACATGTATCTGCCAGTAGGAAGCAAGAAGAGAGTCAGCAAGAGAAAGAAAAGTGAAGGAGGAAGTGGTTGTACTGAACTCTCTCTGCTTGAAGAGAGAAGCCATGCACGGGAGAGAAACTTGCAAACAAATGGATTTGCATTGGTATCTTGTAAACAAAATCTGCACGCAACACACCAACCTCGGTTAAATAATCAGTATACTTTTCATTGGAGAGTATAATATGTAATGTATTATATATTCTAAAATCGCTATCTTTAACATTGCTCGGAAGGGTATGTTGTTAGCTTCCTTTTCCCCTGTAAATCACCACAAGATCGGGAAAAGCATAGCTGTATTTCTATAAATATTATAGCAAACATGCATGTGCGTTGCAACTGGAGGAAAAAAATCACACATCCCAAACCCAATAAGACAAAATCTGATGAAGCATACAATTATACTCGCAAAAAAATGAGTTGTACTGAACTCTCTTTGCTTGGAGAGAGAAGCCATGCACGCGAGAGAAACTTGCAAACAAATAGATTTGCATTAGCATCTTGTAAACAAAATCTGCACGCAACACACCAACCTCGGTTAAATAATCAGTATACTATTCATTGGAGAGTATAATATGTAATGTATTATATATTCTAAAATCGCTATCTTTAACATTGCTCGGAAGGATATGTTGTTAGCTTCCTTTTCCCCACCACAAAGATCGGGAAAAGCATAGCTGTATTTCTATAAATATTATAGCAAACATGCATGTGCATTGCAGCGGGAGGAAAAAAATCACATATCCCAAACCCAATAAGACAAAATCTCATGAAGCATACAATTATACTCGCAAAAAATGAGTTGTACTGAACTCTCTCTGCTTGAAGAGAGAAGCCATGCACGCGAGAGAAACTTGCAAACAAATGGATTTGCATTAGCATCTTGTAAACAAAATCTGCACGCAACACACCAACCTCGGTTAAATAATCAGTATACTATTCATTGGAGAGTATAATATGTAATGTATTATATATTCTAAAATCGCTATCTTTAACATTGCTCGGATGGATATGTTGTTAGCTTCCTTTTCCCCTCTAAATCACCAAAAAGATCGGGAAAAGCATAGCTCTATTTCTATAAATATTATAGCAAACATGCATGTGCGTTGCAACGGGAGGAAAAAAATCACACATCCCAAACCCAATAAGACAAAATCTGATGAAGCATACAATTATACTCGCAAAAAAATGAGTTGTAATGAACTCTCTCTGCTTGAAGAGAGAAGCCATGCACGCGAGAGAAACTTGCAAACAAATGGATTTGCATTAGCATCTTGTAAACAAAATCTGCACGCAACACACCAACTTCGGTTAAATAATCAGTATACTATTCATTGGAGAGTATAATATGCAATGTATTATATATTCTAAAATCGCTATCTTTAACATTGCTCGGAAGGATATGTTGTTAGCTTCCTTTTCCCCTGTAAATCACCACAAAGATCGGGAAAAGCATAGCTCTATTTCTATAAATATTATAGCAAACATGCATGTGCGTTGCAACGGGAGGAAAAAAATCACACATCCCAAACCCAATAAGACAAAATCTGATGAAGCATACAATTATACTCGCAAAAAAATGAGTTGTACTGAACTCTCTCTGCTTGAAGAGAGAAGCCATGCACGCGAGAGAAACTTGCACACAATTGGATTTGCATTAGCATCTTGTAAACAAAATCTGCATGCAATACACCAACCTCGGTTAAATAATCAGTATACTATTCATTGGAGAGTATAATATGTAATGTATTATATATTCTAAAATCACTATCTTTAACATTGCTCGGAAGGATATGTTGTTAGCTTCCTTTTCCCCTGTAAATCATCACAAAGATCGGGAAAAGCATAGCTCTATTTCTATAAATATTATAGCAAACATGCATGTGCGCTGCAAGGGGAGGAAAAAAATCACAAATCCCAAACCCAATAAGACAAAATGTGATGAAGCATACAATTATACTCGCAAAAAACTGAGTTGTACTGAACTCTCTCTGCTTGAAGAGAGAAGCCATGCACGCGAGAGAAACTTGCAAACAAATGGATTTGCATTAGCATCTTGTAAACAAAATCTGCACGCAACACACCAACCTCTGTTAAATAATCAGTATACTATTCATTGGAGAGTATAATATGTAATGTATTATATATTCTAAAATCGCTATCTTTAACATTGCTCGGAAGGATATGTTGTTAGCTTCCTTTTCCCCACCACAAAGATCGGGAAAAGCATAGCTGTATTTCTATAAATATTATAGCAAACATGCATGTGCATTGCAGCGGGAGGAAAAAAATCACATATCCCAAACCCAATAAGACAAAATCTCATGAAGCATACAATTATACTCGCAAAAAATGAGTTGTACTGAACTCTCTCTGCTTGAAGAGAGAAGCCATGCACGCGAGAGAAACTTGCAAACAAATGGATTTGCATTATCATCTTGTAAACAAAATCTGCACGCAACATACCAACCTCTGTTAAATAATCACAATACTATTCATTGGAGAGTATAATATGTAATGTATTATATATTCTAAAATCGCTATCTTTAACATTGCTCGGAAGGATATGTTGTTAGCTTCCTTTTCCCCTGTAAATCACCACAAAGATCGGGAAAAGCATAGCTCTATTTCTATAAATATTATAGCAAACATGCATGTGCGCTGCAAGGGGAGGAAAAAAATCACACATCCCAAACCCAATAAGACAAAATGTGATGAAGCATACAATTATACTCGCAAAAAACTGAGTTGTACTGAACTCTCTCTGCTTGAAGAGAGAAGCCATGCACGCGAGAGAAACTTGCAAACAAATGGATTTGCATTAGCATCTTGTAAACAAAATCTGCACGCAACACACCAACCTCTGTTAAATAATCAGTATACTATTCATTGGAGAGTATAATATGTAATGTATTATATATTCTAAAATCGCTATCTTTAACATTGCTCGGAAGGATATGTTGTTAGCTTCCTTTTCCCCTGTAAATCACCACAAAGATCGGGAAAAGCATAGCTCTATTTCTATAAATATTATAGCAAACATGCATGTGCGCTGTAACGGGAGGAAAAAAATCACACATCCCAAACCCAATAAGACAAAATGTGATGAAGCATACAATTATACTCGCAAAAAAATGAGTTGTACTGAACTCTATCTGCTTGAAGAGAGAAGCCATGCACGCGAGAGAAACTTGCAAACAAATAGATTTGCATTAGCATCTTGTAAACAAAATCTGCACGCAACACACCAACCTCGGTTAAATAATCAGTATACTATTCATTGGAGAGTATAATATGTAATGTATTATATATTCTAAAATCGCTATCTTTAACATTGCTCGGAAGGATATGTTGTTAGCTTCCTTTTCCCCACCACAAAGATCGGGAAAAGCATAGCTGTATTTCTATAAATATTATAGCAAACATGCATGTGCGTTGCAGCGGGAGGAAAAAAATCACATATCGCAAACCCAATAAGACAAAATCTCATGAAGCATACAATTATACTCGCAAAAAAATGAGTTGTACTAAACTCTCTCTGCTTGAAGAGAGAAGCCATGCACGCGAGAGAAACTTGCAAACAAATGGATTTGCATTAGCATCTTGTAAACAAAATCTGCACGCAACACACCAACCTCTGTTAAATAATCACTATACTATTCATTGGAGAGTATAATATGTAATGTATTATATATTCTAAAATCGCTATCTTTAACGTTGCTCGGAAGGATATGTTGTTAGCTTCCTTTTCCCCTGTAAATCACCACAAAGATCGGGAAAAGCATAGCTCTATTTCTATAAATATTATAGCAAACATGCATGTGCGTTGCAACGGGAGGAAAAAAATCACACATCGCAAACCCAATAAGACAAAATCTGATGAAGGATACAATTATAATCGCAAAAAAAGAGTTGTACCGAACTCTCTCTGCTTGAAGAGAGAAGCTATGCACGCGAGAGAAACTTGCAAACAAATGGATTTGCATTAGCATCTTGTAAACAAAATCTGCACGCAACACACCAACCTCGGTTAAATAATCAATATACTATTCATTGGAGAGTATAATATGTAATGTATTATATATTCTAAAATCGCTATCTTTAACATTGCTCGGAAGGATATGTTGTTAGCTTCCTTTTCCCCACCACAAAGATAGGGAAAAGCATAGCTGTATTTCTATAAATATTATAGCAAACATGCATGTGCGTTGCAGCGGGAGGAAAAAAATCACATATCCCAAACCCAATAAGACAAAATCTGATGAAGCATACAATTATACTCGCAAAAAAATGAGTTGTACTGAACTCTCTCTGCTTGAAGAGAGAAGCCATGCACGCGAGAGAAACTTGCAAACAAATGGATTTGCATTGGTATCTTGTAAACAAAATCTGCACGCAACACACCAACCTCGGTTAAATAATCAGTATACTTTTCATTGGAGAGTATAATATGTAATGTATTATATATTCTAAAATCGCTATCTTTAACATTGCTCGGAAGGGTATGTTGTTAGCTTCCTTTTCCCCTGTAAATCACCACAAGATCGGGAAAAGCATAGCTGTATTTCTATAAATATTATAGCAAACATGCATGTGCGTTGCAACTGGAGGAAAAAAATCACACATCCCAAACCCAATAAGACAAAATCTGATGAAGCATACAATTATACTCGCAAAAAAATGAGTTGTACTGAACTCTCTTTGCTTGGAGAGAGAAGCCATGCACGCGAGAGAAACTTGCAAACAAATAGATTTGCATTAGCATCTTGTAAACAAAATCTGCACGCAACACACCAACCTCGGTTAAATAATCAGTATACTATTCATTGGAGAGTATAATATGTAATGTATTATATATTCTAAAATCGCTATCTTTAACATTGCTCGGAAGGATATGTTGTTAGCTTCCTTTTCCCCACCACAAAGATCGGGAAAAGCATAGCTGTATTTCTATAAATATTATAGCAAACATGCATGTGCATTGCAGCGGGAGGAAAAAAATCACATATCCCAAACCCAATAAGACAAAATCTCATGAAGCATACAATTATACTCGCAAAAAATGAGTTGTACTGAACTCTCTCTGCTTGAAGAGAGAAGCCATGCACGCGAGAGAAACTTGAAAACAAATGGATTTGCATTAGCATCTTGTAAACAAAATCTGCACGCAACACACCAACCTCGGTTAAATAATCAGTATACTATTCATTGGAGAGTATAATATGTAATGTATTATATATTCTAAAATCGCTATCTTTAACATTGCTCGGATGGATATGTTGTTAGCTTCCTTTTCCCCTCTAAATCACCAAAAAGATCGGGAAAAGCATAGCTCTATTTCTATAAATATTATAGCAAACATGCATGTGCGTTGCAACGGGAGGAAAAAAATCACACATCCCAAACCCAATAAGACAAAATCTGATGAAGCATACAATTATACTCGCAAAAAAATGAGTTGTAATGAACTCTCTCTGCTTGAAGAGAGAAGCCATGCACGCGAGAGAAACTTGCAAACAAATGGATTTGCATTAGCATCTTGTAAACAAAATCTGCACGCAACACACCAACTTCGGTTAAATAATCAGTATACTATTCATTGGAGAGTATAATATGTAATGTATTATATATTCTAAAATCGCTATCTTTAACATTGCTCGGAAGGATATGTTGTTAGCTTCCTTTTCCCCTGTAAATCACCACAAAGATCGGGAAAAGCATAGCTCTATTTCTATAAATATTATAGCAAACATGCATGTGCGTTGCAACGGGAGGAAAAAAATCACACATCCCAAACCCAATAAGACAAAATCTGATGAAGCATACAATTATACTCGCAAAAAAATGAGTTGTACTGAACTCTCTCTGCTTGAAGAGAGAAGCCATGCACGCGAGAGAAACTTGCACACAATTGGATTTGCATTAGCATCTTGTAAACAAAATCTGCATGCAATACACCAACCTCGGTTAAATAATCAGTATACTATTCATTGGAGAGTATAATATGTAATGTATTATATATTCTAAAATCTCTATCTTTAACATTGCTCGGAAGGATATGTTGTTAGCTTCCTTTTCCCCTGTAAATCATCACAAAGATCGGGAAAAGCATAGCTCTATTTCTATAAATATTATAGCAAACATGCATGTGCGCTGCAAGGGGAGGAAAAAAATCACACATCCCAAACCCAATAAGACAAAATGTGATGAAGCATACAATTATACTCGCAAAAAACTGAGTTGTACTGAACTCTCTCTGCTTGAAGAGAGAAGCCATGCACGCGAGAGAAACTTGCAAACAAATGGATTTGCATTAGCATCTTGTAAACAAAATCTGCACGCAACACACCAACCTCTGTTAAATAATCAGTATACTATTCATTGGAGAGTATAATATGTAATGTATTATATATTCTAAAATCGCTATCTTTAACATTGCTCGGAAGGATATGTTGTTAGCTTCCTTTTCCCCACCACAAAGATCGGGAAAAGCATAGCTGTATTTCTATAAATATTATAGCAAACATGCATGTGCATTGCAGCGGGAGGAAAAAAATCACATATCCCAAACCCAATAAGACAAAATCTCATGAAACATACAATTATACTCGCAAAAAATGAGTTGTACTGAACTCTCTCTGCTTGAAGAGAGAAGCCATGCACGCGAGAGAAACTTGCAAACAAATGGATTTGCATTATCATCTTGTAAACAAAATCTGCACGCAACACACCAACCTCTGTTAAATAATCACAATACTATTCATTGGAGAGTATAATATGGAATGTATTATATATTCTAAAATCGCTATCTTTAACATTGCTCGGAAGGATATGTTGTTAGCTTCCTTTTCCCCTGTAAATCACCACAAAGATCGGGAAAAGCATAGCTCTATTTCTATAAATATTATAGCAAACATGCATGTGCGCTGCAAGGGGAGGAAAAAAATCACACATCCCAAACCCAATAAGACAAAATGTGATGAAGCATACAATTATACTCGCAAAAATCTGAGTTGTACTGAACTCTCTCTGCTTGAAGAGAGAAGCCATGCACGCGAGAGAAACTTGCAAACAAATGGATTTGCATTAGCATCTTGTAAACAAAATCTGCACGCAACACACCAACCTCTGTTAAATAATCAGTATACTATTCATTGGAGAGTATAATATGTAATGTATTATATATTCTAAAATCGCTATCTTTAACATTGCTCGGAAGGATATGTTGTTAGCTTCCTTTTCCCCACCACAAAGATCGGGAAAAGCATAGCTGTATTTCTATAAATATTATAGCAAACATGCATGTGCATTGCAGCGGGAGGAAAAAAATCACATATCCCAAACCCAATAAGACAAAATCTCATGAAGCATACAATTATACTCGCAAAAAATGAGTTGTACTGAACTCTCTCTGCTTGAAGAGAGAAGCCATGCACGCGAGAGAAACTTGCAAACAAATGGATTTGCATTATCATCTTGTAAACAAAATCTGCACGCAACACACCAACCTCTGTTAAATAATCACAATACTATTCATTGGAGAGTATAATATGGAATGTATTATATATTCTAAAATCGCTATCTTTAACATTGCTCGGAAGGATATGTTGTTAGCTTCCTTTTCCCCTGTAAATCACCACAAAGATCGGGAAAAGCATAGCTCTATTTCTATAAATATTATAGCAAACATGCATGTGCGCTGCAAGGGGAGGAAAAAAATCACACATCCCAAACCCAATAAGACAAAATGTGATGAAGCATACAATTATACTCGCAAAAATCTGAGTTGTACTGAACTCTCTCTGCTTGAAGAGAGAAGCCATGCACGCGAGAGAAACTTGCAAACAAATGGATTTGCATTAGCATCTTGTAAACAAAATCTGCACGCAACACACCAACCTCTGTTAAATAATCAGTATACTATTCATTGGAGAGTATAATATGTAATGTATTATATATTCTAAAATCGCTATCTTTAACATTGCTCGGAAGGATATGTTGTTAGCTTCCTTTTCCCCTGTAAATCACCACAAAGATCGGGAAAAGCATAGCTCTATTTCTATAAATATTATAGCAAACATGCATGTGCGCTGCAACGGGAGGAAAAAAATCACACATCGCAAACCCAATAAGACAAAATGTGATGAAGCATACAATTATACTCGCAAAAAAATGAGTTGTACTGAACTCTATCTGCTTGAAGAGAGAAGCCATGCACGCGAGAGAAACTTGCAAACAAATAGATTTGCATTAGCATCTTGTAAACAAAATCTGCACGCAACACACCAACCTCGGTTAAATAATCAGTATACTATTCATTGGAGAGTATAATATGTAATGTATTATATATTCTAAAATCGCTATCTTTAACATTGCTCGGAAGGATATGTTGTTAGCTTCCTTTTCCCCACCACAAAGATCGGGAAAAGCATAGCTGTATTTCTATAAATATTATAGCAAACATGCATGTGCGTTGCAGCGGGAGGAAAAAAATCACATATCCCAAACCCAATAAGACAAAATCTCATGAAGCATACAATTATACTCGCAAAAAAATGAGTTGTACTAAACTCTCTCTGCTTGAAGAGAGAAGCCATGCACGCGAGAGAAACTTGCAAACAAATGGATTTGCATTAGCATCTTGTAAACAAAATCTGCACGCAACACACCAACCTCTGTTAAATAATCACTATACTATTCATTGGAGAGTATAATATGTAATGTATTATATATTCTAAAATCGCTATCTTTAACATTGCTCGGAAGGATATGTTGTTTGCTTCCTTTTCCCCTGTAAATCACCACAAAGATCGGGAAAAGCATAGCTCTATTTCTATAAATATTATAGCAAACATGCATGTGCGTTGCAACGGGAGGAAAAAAATCACACATCGCAAACCCAATAAGACAAAATCTGATGAAGGATACAATTATACTCGCAAAAAAAAGAGTTGTACCGAACTCTCTCTGCTTGAAGAGAGAAGCTATGCACGCGAGAGAAACTTGCAAACAAATGGATTTGCATTAGCATCTTGTAAACAAAATCTGCACGCAACACACCAACCTCGGTTAAATAATCAGTATACTATTCATTGGAGAGTATAATATGTAATGTATTATATATTCTAAAATCACTATCTTTAACATTGCTCGGAAGGATATGTTGTTAGCTTCCTTTTCCCCACCACAAAGATAGGGAAAAGCATAGCTGTATTTCTATAAATATTATAGCAAACATGCATGTGCGTTGCAGCGGGAGGAAAAAAATCACATATCCCAAACCCAATAAGACAAAATCTGATGAAGCATACAATTATACTCGCAAAAAAATGAGTTCTACTGAACTCTCTCTGCTTGAAGAGAGAAGCCATGCACGCGAGAGAAACTTGCAAACAAATGGATTTGCATTAGCATCTTGTAAACAAAATCTGCACGCAACACACCAACCTCTGTTAAATAATCAGTATACTATTCATTGGAGAGTATAATATGTAATGTATTATATATTCTAAAATCGCTATCTTTAACATTGCTCGGAAGGATATGTTGTTAGCTTCCTTTTCCCCTGTAAATCACCACAAAGATCGGGAAAAGCATAGCTCTATTTCTATAAATATTATAGCAAACATGCATGTGCGTTGCAACGGGAGGAAAAAAATCACACATCGCAAACTCAATAAGACAAAATCTGATGAAGCATACAATTATACTCGCATAAAAAAGAGTTGTACTGAACTCTCTCTGCTTGAAGAGAGAAGCTATGCACGCGAGAGAAACTTGCAAACAAATGGATTTGCATTAGCATCTTGTAAACAAAATCTGCACGCAACACACCAACCTCGGTTAAATAATCAGTATACTATTCATTGGAGAGTATAATATGTAATGTATTATATATTCTAAAATCGCTATATTTAACATTGCTCGGAAGGATATGTTGTTAGCTTCCTTTTCCCCTGTAAATCACCACAAATATCAGGAAAAGCATAGCTCTATTTCTATAAATATTATAGCAAACATGCATGTGCGCTGCAACGGGAGGAAAAAAATCACACATCCCAAACCCAATAAGACAAAATGTGATGAAGCATACAATTATACTCGCAAAAAAATGAGTTGTACTGAACTCTCTCTGCTTGAAGAGAGAAGCCATGCACGCGAGAGAAACTTGCAAACAAATGGATTTGCATTAGCATCTTGTAAACAAAATCTGCACGCAACACACCAACCTCGGTTAAATAATCAGTATACTATTCAGTGGAGAGTATAATATATAATGTATTATATATTCTAAAATCGCTATCTTTAACATTGCTCGGAAGGATATGTTGTTAGCTTCCTTTTCCCCACCACAAAGATAGGGAAAAGCATAGCTCTATTTCTATAAATATTATAGCAAACATGCATGTGCGTTGCAGCGGGAGGAAAAAAATCACATATCCCAAACCCAATAAGACAAAATCTGATGAAGCATACAATTATACTCACAAAAAAATGAGTTCTACTGAACTCTCTCTGCTTGAAGAGAGAAGCCATGCACGCGAGAGAAACTTGCAAACAAATGGATTTGCATTAGCATCTTGCAAACAAAATCTGCACGCAACACACCAACCTCTGTTAAATAATCAGTA
Organism: Aegilops umbellulata; assembly: GCA_032464435.1. Lineage (NCBI taxonomy): Eukaryota > Viridiplantae > Streptophyta > Magnoliopsida > Poales > Poaceae > Aegilops > Aegilops umbellulata. The sequence goes on along the minus strand of CP136059.1, from coordinate 353,960,501 downwards.
TACTATTCATTGGAGAGTATAATATGTAATGTATTATATATTCTAAAATCGCTATCTTTAACATTGCTCGGAAGGATATGTTGTTAGCTTCCTTTTCCCCTGTAAATCACCACAAAGATCGGGAAAAGCATAGCTCTATTTCTATAAATATTATAGCAAACATGCATGTGCGTTGCAACGGGAGGAAAAAAATCACACATCGCAAACTCAATAAGACAAAATCTGATGAAGCATACAATTATACTTGCATAAAAAAGAGTTGTACTGAACTCTCTCTGCTTGAAGAGAGAAGCTATGCACGCGAGAGAAACTTGCAAACAAATGGATTTGCATTAGCATCTTGTAAACAAAATCTGCACGCAACACACCAACCTCGGTTAAATAATCAGTATACTATTCATTGGAGAGTATAATATGTAATGTATTATATATTCTAAAATCGCTATATTTAACATTGCTCGGAAGGATATGTTGTTAGCTTCCTTTTCCCCTCTAAATCACCACAAATATCGGGAAAAGCATAGCTCTATTTCTATAAATATTATAGCAAACATGCATGTGCGCTGCAACGGGAGGAAAAAAATCACACATCCCAAACCCAATAAGACAAAATGTGATGAAACATACAATTATACTCGCAAAAAAATGAGTTGTACTGAACTCTCTCTGCTTGAATAGAGAAGCCATGCACGCGAGAGAAACTTGCAAACAAATAGATTTGCATTAGCATCTTGTAAACAAAATCTGCACGCAACACACCACCCTCGGTTAAATAATCAGTATACTATTCAGTGGAGAGTATAATATGTAATGTATTATATATTCTAAAATCGCTATCTTTAACATTGCTCGGAAGGATATGTTGTTAGCTTCCTTTTCCCCTGTAAATCACCACAAAGATCGGGAAAAGCATAGCTCTATTTCTATAAATATTATAGCAAACATGCATGTGCGTTGCAACGGGAGGAAAAAAATTCACACATCCCAAACCCAATAAGACAAAATGTGATGAAGCATACAATTATACTCGCAAAAAAATGAGTTGTAATGAACTCTCTCTGCTTGAAGAGAGAAGCCATGCACGCGAGAGAAACTTGCAAACAAATGGATTTGCATTAGCATCTTGTAAACAAAATCTGCACGCAACACACCAACTTCGGTTAAATAATCAGTATACTATTCATTGGAGAGTATAATATGCAATGTATTATATATTCTAAAATCGCTATCTTTAACATTGCTCGGAAGGATATGTTGTTAGCTTCCTTTTCCCCTGTAAATCACCACAAAGATCGGGAAAAGCATAGCTCTATTTCTATAAATATTATAGCAAACATGCATGTGCGCTGCAACGGGAGGAAAAAAATCACACATCCCAAACCCAATAAGACAAAATGTGATGAAGCATACAATTATACTCGCAAAAAAATGAGTTGTACTGAACTCTCTCTGCTTGAAGAGAGAAGCCATGCACGCGAGAGAAACTTGCAAACAAATGGATTTGCATTAGCATCTTGTAAACAAAATCTGCACGCAACACACCAACCTCGGTTAAATAATCAGTATACTATTCAGTGGAGAGTATAATATGTAATGTATTATATATTCTAAAATCGCTATCTTTAACATTGCTCGGAAGGATATGTTGTTAGCTTCCTTTTCCCCTGTAAATCACCACAAAGATCGGGAAAAGCATAGCTGTATTTCTATAAATATTATAGCAAACATGCATGTGCGTTGCAACGGGAGGAAAAAAATTCACACATCCCAAACCCAATAAGACAAAATCTGATGAAGCATACAATTATACTCGCAAAAAAAAGAGTTGTACTGAACACTCTCTGTTTGAAGAGAGAAGCTATGCACGCGAGAGAAACTTCCAAACAAATGGATTTGCATTAGCATCTTGTAAACAAAATCTGCACGCAACACACCAACCTCGGTTAAATGATCAGTATAATATTCATTGGAGAGTATAATATGTAATGTATTATATATTCTAAAATCGCTATCTTTAACATTGCTCAGAAGGATATGTTGTTAGCTTCCTTTTCCCCTGTAAATCACCACAAATATCGGGAAAAGCATAGCTCTATTTCTATAAATATTATAGCAAACATGCATGTGCGCTGCAACGGGAGGAAAAAAATCACACATCCCAAACCCAATAAGACAAAATGTGATGAAGCATACAATTATACTCGCAAAAAAATGAGTTGTACTGAACTCTCTCTGCTTGAAGAGAGAAGCCATGCACTCGAGAGAAACTTGCAAACAAATGGATTTGCATTAGCATCTTGTAAACAAAATCTGCACGCAACACACCAACCTCGGTTAAATAATCAGTATACTATTCAGTGGAGAGTATAATATGTAATGTATTATATATTCTAAAATCGCTATCTTTAACATTGCTCGGAAGGATATGTTGTTAGCTTCCTTTTCCCCTGTAAATCACCACAAAGATCGGGAAAAGCATAGCTCTATTTCTATAAATATTATAGCAAACATGCATGTGCGTTGCAACGGGAGGAAAAAAATTCACACATCCCAAACCCAATAAGACAAAATCTGATGAAGCATACAATTATACTCGCAAAAAAAAGAGTTGTACTGAACACTCTCTGTTTGAAGAGAGAAGCTATGCACGCGAGAGAAACTTCCAAACAAATGGATTTGCATTAGCATCTTGTAAACAAAATCTGCACGCAACACACCAACCTCGGTTAAATAATCAGTATAATATTCATTGGAGAGTATAATATGTAATGTATTATATATTCTAAAATCGCTATCTTTAACATTGCTCAGAAGGATATGTTGTTAGCTTCCTTTTCCCCTGTAAATCACCACAAATATCGGGAAAAGCATAGCTCTATTTCTATAAATATTATAGCAAACATGCATGTGCGCTGCAACGGGAGGAAAAAAATCACACATCCCAAACCCAATAAGACAAAATGTGATGAAGCATACAATTATACTCGCAAAAAAATGAGTTGTACTGAACTCTCTCTGCTTGAAGAGAGAAGCCATGCACGCGAGAGAAACTTGCAAACAAATGGATTTGCATTAGCATCTTGTAAACAAAATCTGCACGCAACACACCAACCTCGGTTAAATAATCAGTATACTATTCAGTGGAGAGTATAATATGTAATGTATTATATATTCTAAAATCGCTATCTTTAACATTGCTCGGAAGGATATGTTGTTAGCTTCCTTTTCCCCTGTAAATCACCACAAAGATCGGGAAAAGCATAGCTGTATTTCTATAAATATTATAGCAAACATGCATGTGCGTTGCAACGGGAGGAAAAAAATTCACAGATCCCAAACCCAATAAGACAAAATCTGATGAAGCATACAATTATACTCGCAAAAAAAAGAGTTGTACTGAACACTCTCTGTTTGAAGAGAGAAGCTATGCACGCGAGAGAAACTTCCAAACAAATGGATTTGCATTAGCATCTTGTAAACAAAATCTGCACGCAACACACCAACCTCGGTTAAATGATCAGTATAATATTCATTGGAGAGTATAATATGTAATGTATTATATATTCTAAAATCGCTATCTTTAACATTGCTCAGAAGGATATGTTGTTAGCTTCCTTTTCCCCTGTAAATCACCACAAATATCGGGAAAAGCATAGCTCTATTTCTATAAATATTATAGCAAACATGCATGTGCGCTGCAACGGGAGGAAAAAAATCACACATCCCAAACCCAATAAGACAAAATGTGATGAAGCATACAATTATACTCGCAAAAAAATGAGTTGTACTGAACTCTCTCTGCTTGAAGAGAGAAGCCATGCACGCGAGAGAAACTTGCAAACAAATGGATTTGCATTAGCATCTTGTAAACAAAATCTGCACGCAACACACCAACCTCGGTTAAATAATCAGTATACTATTCAGTGGAGAGTATAATATGTAATGTATTATATATTCTAAAATCGCTATCTTTAACATTGCTCGGAAGGATATGTTGTTAGCTTCCTGTTCCCCTGTAAATCACCACAAAGATCGGGAAAAGCATAGCTCTATTTCTATAAATATTATAGCAAACATGCATGTGCGTTGCAACGGGAGGAAAAAAATTCACACATCCCAAACCCAATAAGAAAAAATCTGATGAAGCATACAATTATACTCGCAAAAAAAAGAGTTGTACTGAACACTCTCTGTTTGAAGAGAGAAGCTATGCACGCGAGAGAAACTTCCAAACAAATGGATTTGCATTAGCATCTTGTAAACAAAATCTGCACGCAACACACCAACCTCGGTTAAATAATCAGTATAATATTCATTGGAGAGTATAATATGTAATGTATTATATATTCTAAAATCGCTATCTTTAACATTGCTCAGAAGGATATGTTGTTAGCTTCCTTTTCCCCTGTAAATCACCACAAATATCGGGAAAAGCATAGCTCTATTTCTATAAATATTATAGCAAACATGCATGTGCGCTGCAACGGGAGGAAAAAAATCACACATCCCAAACCCAATAAGACAAAATGTGATGAAGCATACAATTATACTCGCAAAAAAATGAGTTGTACTGAACTCTCTCTGCTTGAAGAGAGAAGCCATGCACGCGAGAGAAACTTGCAAACAAATGGATTTGCATTAGCATCTTGTAAACAAAATCTGCACGCAACACACCAACCTCGGTTAAATAATCAGTATACTATTCAGTGGAGAGTATAATATGTAATGTATTATATATTCTAAAATCGCTATCTTTAACATTGCTCGGAAGGATATGTTGTTAGCTTCCTTTTCCCCTGTAAATCACCACAAAGATCGGGAAAAGCATAGCTCTATTTCTATAAATATTATAGCAAACATGCATGTGCGTTGCAACGGGAGGAAAAAAATTCACACATCCCAAACCCAATAAGACAAAATCTGATGAAGCATACAATTATACTCGCAAAAAAAGAGTTGTACTGAACACTCTCTGTTTGAAGAGAGAAGCTATGCACGCGAGAGAAACTTGCAAACAAATGGATTTGCATTAGCATCTTGTAAACAAAATCTGCACGCAACACACCAACCTCGGTTAAATAATCAGTATAATATTCATTGGAGAGTATAATATGTAATGTATTATATATTCTAAAATCGCTATCTTTAACATTGCTCAGAAGGATATGTTGTTAGCTTCCTTTTCCCCTGTAAATCACCACAAAGATCGGGAAAAGCATAGCTCTATTTCTATAAATATTATAGCAAACATGCATGTGCGCTGCAACGGGAGGAAAAAAATCACACATCCCAAACCCAATAAGACAAAATGTGATGAAGCATACAATTATACTCGCAAAAAAAATGAAGCATACTATTAGATCTCTTCTAAACTTGTAGGATGCTAAGAAAAAGCACCATGAGCCATTTAAACATTTAATCAATCTAGTTCTTTGCATGTATTCTTCATCTTGTTTCTCTGCCAAAACTACTATAGTTAAACAGATTCAAAGGTGGCAAATAATAGAGAACAATGACGATATCTAAATTAATTGTTTCCAAATATAATAATAAGTTTAAAGCCTTACTTTCACCCACAACTTTGAGGGAAATTTTAACATGCTTCCTCTTACCTAATGCTACTGCTAATGATAGGCACTGATTAGATATATCCACTAACACTGAAAAAATGGGGCAGAAAACTTTAGCATATGGAATATTTATATCAGTTAATGTTGGAAAATATATGAAATTATTCTTCAAGCAAAACCATAATAGAGGACAATAAACAGTACCTAAGTTAGTAGACCTCGGGATGAACTGAACTAAGTATAATACAGAATAATGCATTTAACAAATTGTTTTAAAACTTGATTATTCGTGCTCACAAAATGTTATAATAATCTATGTATAGCATAAAATTTGGTCAGTTGTAAGCACTGGGACAGAAAGTTTGGTACTTCAGTAGATCAAAATATATGGTGGTGGAAAGAAGTAAATAAATATGAAAGTATTCTTCCAAAAAAACTACATAGTTCACATAGTAGCTCTAATTTTATCCATGAAATTTAAAATATGAGTCAGAAAAATTATACTATACAGATTTTATCACAATTTACGGTGACAACTGAAAAACAATTCATACAGCAAAGTCCAGCTTGTTAGCTATTTAATTTTAATGCATGCGCATATGGCCGCAAATTGAGCAATCACGCCAACAGCAATCATGCGTAGTGAGTTAATAAACTAAAGCATGAAGAGGTCACATGGATATCTGAAAGCGAAATGCAGACCATTAATGTTTTTCACCGATCGCTAGCTTCGGCTGTCACGGCTGGTTGTCCTTTTCACCAATCGCTAGCTTCTGCTGTCACGGCTGGTTGTCCTTTTCACCAATCGCTAGCTTCTGCTGTCACGGCTGTTTTGTTCCTGCTCGCACACAGCAACTGCATGGCGCGCTCGATCCGGCTCAGCTGCCTTCGGTCCTTCTTGGTCTAGCGTGGATGGAAGGGCCACGACTGGCCAGAGGGCTCCGCTTCCGTCACATCGATCTTTCTCTCTAGAGCGGTAAACCTCGATCAGGCTCGCGCCACGGCGGCAGTGACCGAGCCGCTCCATGTGTAGGAGAAACAGAACGGCCAAGAAGAGAACATATAGAACCCTAGAACATGGGCTGCGTGGAGGATAGTTTTTTTTTGCGTAAAAACAGGAGCGGAGGCCTATATATCCTTAGCTTACCAAAGCGTACGCAGGGATGACTCCTTTTTCCATGCAAATTAAGAAAAGTTAAAAAAACTGACGATTGACATGTTATGGGAAATCTTTAATCAGATCTACACCGTAATAACTCGGTCCCACTAGATTAACGGCTCGTAAAATCTGATTAACGTGGGATTTTTTAGGAAGTCCAGAATTTTAATCAGATCTACACCGTAATAACTCGGTCCCACTAGATTAACGGCTCGTAAATTCTGATTAACGTGGGAATTTTTAGGAAGTCCAGAATTAGTATAGGTATAGATAGATATTTATGCCGGATTGAATTTTGCTTCTAGAAATCTTTCAGATTCGGCCGCGGGAGGCACTTTTATGGAAATCACTTTAGGAGATGCTACTAAACTACTAGATAATATTATGATTAATTATTCTTAATGGCACACTGAAAGATCTACTAATAAAAAAGTGCATGCGATAGAAGAAATTAATGTTTTGAGTGGAAAGATGAATGAACTTATGAAATTATTTGCTAGTAAGAGTGTTTCTTCTGATCCTAATGATATGCCTTTGTCTACTTTGATTGAGAATAATAATGAATCTATGGATGTGAATTTTGTTGGTTGGAATAATTTTGGTAACAACACGTATAGAGGGAACTTTAATCCTAGGCCTTATCCTAGTAATTCTTCTAATAATTATGGAAATTCCTACAACAAATCTTATGGAAATTTTAATAAGATGCCCTCCGAATTTGAGACTAGTGTTAAAGAGTTTATGAATTCACAAAAGAATTTCAATGCTTTGCTTGAAGAGAAATTGCTTAAAGTTGATGAATTGGCTAAGAACGTTGATAGAATTTCTCTTGATGTTGATTCTTTAAAGCTTAGATCTATTCCTCCTAAGCATGATAGCAATGAGTCTCTCAAAGCCATGAGAATTTCCATTGATGAGTGCAAGAAAAGAACCGCTAGGATGCGTGCTAAGAAAGATGCCTTTATTAAAGCGTGTTCTTCCAATTCCTATGAAAATAAAGATGAAGATCTAAAAGTTACTGATGTGTCCCCTATTAAACCTTTACCTAGAAGGCGTTCTAAAAATTCGGAGTTTTTAGATCTTGATGATGAAATTGATAAAAGTGGGATTGAAAAAAGTAAAACCCTAGATGTTGCTAAACCCACTATATTGGATTTCAAGGAATTTAATTATGAAAGTTTCTCTTTAATTGATTGTATTTCCTTGTTGCAATCCGTGCTAAATTCTACTAATGCTTATAGTCAAAATAAAGCGTTTACTAAACATATCGTTGATGCCTTGATGCAATCTTGTGAAGAAAAACTTGAGTTGGAAGTTTCTATCCCTAGAAAACTTTATGATGAGTGGGAAACAACTATTAAAATTAAGATTAAGGATCATGAATATTATGCTTTATGTGATTTAGGTGCTAGTGTCTCCACTATTCCTAAAACTTTGTGTGATTTGCTAGATTTCCGTGATTTTGATGATTGCCCTCTAAACTTGCACCTTGCAGATTCCACTATTAAGAAACCTATGGGAAGAATTAATGATGTTCTTATTGTTGCAAATAGGAATTATGTGCCCGTAGATTTTATCGTTCTTGATATAGATTGCAATCCTTCTTGCCCTATTATTCTTGGTAGACCTTTCCTTAGAACGATTGGTGCAATTATTGATATGAAGGAAGGGAATATTAGATTCCAATTTCCATTAAAAATGGCATGGAACACTTACCTAGGAAGAAAATAAAATTACCATATGAATCTATCATGAGAGCCACTTATGGATTGCCTACTAAATATGACAATACCTAGATCTATCCTTGCTTTTATGCCTAGCTAGGGGCGTTAAATGATAGCGCTTGTTGGGAGGCAACCCAATTTTATTTTAGTTTTTTGTTTTTTGTTTCTGTTTAGGAATAAATAATCCATCTACCTTCTGTTTAGATGTGCTTTTATCTTTTAATTAGTGTTTGTGCCAAGTTAAACCTATAGGATCTTCGTGGATGATAGTTATTTGATGTTGCTGTAATTTCCAGAAACTTTTGGTTCATGGAAACAATTGTTAAAATTCACCAGAACGTGATAAAATAGTGATTCCAATTGCTTCTGATCAATAAACAAATTGCCTAGGTCTTGCTATTTTTTCTGAATTTTTGGAGTTCCAGAAGTTTGCGTTAGTTACAGAATACTACAGACTGTTCTGTTTTTGACAGATTCTGTTTTTCGCGTGTTGTTTGCTTATTTTGATGAATCTATGGCTAGTAAAATAGTTTATAATCCATAGAGAAGTTGGAATACAGTAGGTTTAACACAAATATAAATAAAGAATGAGTTCATTACAGTACCTTGAAGCGGTCTTTTGTTTTCTTTCGCTAACGGAGCTCACGAGATTTCTGTTGAGTTTTGTGTTGTGAAGTTTCCAAATTTTGGGTGAAATCTTTTGATGGATTATGGAACAAGGAGTGGAAAGAGCCTAAGATTGGGGATGCCCATGGCACCCCCAAGATAATCTAAGGAAACCAAAAAGTGAAAGCTTAGGGATGCCCCCGGAAGGCATCCCCTCTTTCGTCTACTTCCATCGGTAACTTTACTTGGAGCTATATTTTTATTCACCACATGATATGTGTTTTGCTTGGAGCGTATTGTATGATTTGAGTATTTGATTTTTGGTGTACCACAATCATCCTTGCCGTACACACCTTTTAAGGGAGCCATACATGAATTGGAATTTGTTAGAATACTCTATGTGCTTCACTTATATCTTTTGAGCTTTATAGTTTTGCTCAATGTGCTTCACTTATACCCTTTGAGCTTTATAGTTTTGCTCTAGTACTTCACTTATATCTTTTAGAGCACGGTGGTGGATTATTTTGAGAGTCTTAAATAGCATGGTAATTTGCTTAATAATTTTAATATGCTAGGTATACAAAAATATAAAAACTTTCTTAGGAGTGTGTTGAATACTAAGATAAGTTTGATGCTTGATAATTGTCTTGAGATATGGAGGTGATAATATCAAAGTCGTGCTAGTTGAGTAGTTGTGAATTTGAAGAAAGCTTGTGTTGAAGTTTGCAAGTCCCGTATCATGCACGTATGGTAAATGTTATGTATCAAATTCGAAACATGAGGTGTTCTTTGATTGTCTTCCTTATGAGTGGCGGTTGGGGACGAGCGATGGTCTTTTCCTACCAATCTATCCCCCTAGGATCATGAGCGTAGTGCTTTGGTTTTTGATGGTGAGGTAGTCCTGGATTAGGGGGTGTTCGGGTAGCCAGACTATACCTTCGCCGGACTCCTGGACTATGAAGATACAAGATCGAAGACTTCGTCCCGTGTCCGGATGGAACTTTCCTTGGCGTGGAAGGCAAGCTTGGCGATGCGGATATTCAAGATCTCATACCATTGTAACCGACTCTGTGTAATCCTAACCCTATCCGGTGTCTATATAAACCGGAGGGTTGTAGTCCGTAGGACAATCAACTCCATACACAGCAATCATACCATAGGCTAGCTTCTAGGGTTTAGCCTCCTTGATCTCGTGGTAGATCTACTCTTGTACTACCCATATCATCAATATTAATCAAGCAGGAGTAGGGTATTACCTCCATCGAGAGGGCCCGAACCTGGATAAAAACATCGTGTCCCTTGTCTCCTGTTACCATCCGGCCTTGACGCACAGTTCGGGACCCCCTACCCGAGATCCGCCGATTTTGACACCGACATTGGTGCTTTCATTGAGAGTTCCTCTGTGCCGTCGCAATCAGGAAGGATGCCTCTTCCCGTCTTTAAAGACGGCGCCGTAACTAAGGGAGCCTTGGCTATCGGCCAAACCCTCCAGCTAGGCGGTTTTCTCATGACCGCCTGTTCGGCCGTTGCGCCGACGGTGACCTCTCGGGTCATCGAAAGCAACCTTCACGTCAGCTCGGAGCTTGTCGAGCAGCTAGATCCGATGGAGCTCTCTTCCGTAAACCAGCTCTTGGATCGCATCGCCGCCCTGGGGGTCGCTAAGGATTACGACCAGGTTGGGCTTAAACCCGATCTAAGAGAAATTAACTCTCCCCAAGTTATCCACCACGTTGCCGTGGTAGAGGCGCAGTGCGGTGACCCTTCATCTATTTTAAGGACTTGCTACGTCCGAATTCCCGACCCCTCCAAGCTGGATACCCGCGGAGGGGAGGATATAACTCAAGACCTGAGCTTAGAATCAGGCAGCGGGCTAGATTCATTGGACAACATCCAAGGCTCCGAACTTCAGAGTTCGGAAGCTCTTCGGCCTCCGAATCTTGGATTGGGTGAGGTTTCAGATTCAACGCCCCCCGCCCGCCCGAACATGAGCGATCTTTCCCAAATCAGGCAAAAGCCCGAGGAAACAGTACATCATTACTGGGCCAGATTCCTCCTGGTTATGAACAGGATAAAGGATTGCCGCGAGGGAGACGCAATTTCAATCTTTTGCAGTAATTGCACGGACGAGGGAATAATTAACGCCATAAGTCGTCATGATATTACACGCTTCGCTAACTTGGCGTCCATAGTACAAAAGTACTGTGCGATGGAAAGCGCCTGGAAAACCGAAATAAAATTTTGGGATAATCCGGCCTTGAATAGCAACCCCGTCCGAACTAAGAGGGTGCATCATAGTAAAACACCCGGGTTAAATATCAAAAAGCCAAAACCCTCTACAGGGCATGGAACCGTACTGGAAAGGCGGCTTGATGGACCCTATAGAATTCACAGTACCGAGGACGCCACACCAACTCACAGCCTTAGAGCATGTTGGATACTCCGGCAGGTGGCCAAAATTGGCGAGGACCTCCTAATTTCGGAGGCCACAGAAAGCCAGCCCGAGGACACCAGTACCGTTCTCACAGTCTTCGAGACTTTCACATCAAATAATATGCGAAAAAGAACACTTCGTAGCCTCGCCGAAGTCTATCAAGTAGCAACAATAAACCCATGGAGCGACACTGCTATCACCTTCAATGCGAGTGATGAACCTAAATTCCGAACAGCTCGAGCACCAGCCGCATTGGTCCTCAGTCCCATAGTGGACGACTTTCGCCTTACCAAGGTACTCATGGATGGAGGCAGCGGATTGAACCTCATTTACGAGGAAACCCTCCAAAAAATGGATATAGACTGGAACCACATCGAGCGAAGCAGCACAACCTTTAGAGGAATAATCCCCAGTCGGGAAGCGCGCTGCACAGGAAAAATCACAATAGATGTGGTGTTCGGCACGCCGAATAATTACAGGTCCGAAGAGGTCACGTTCCAGGTGGCCCCGTTCAATAGCGGATACCACGCTATACTAGGGCGGGATGCATTTACAATCTTCCAAGCAATACCCCATTACGGGTACATGAAGCTCAAGATGCCTGGGCCGAACGGAATTATCACTCTCGCTAGTGATCCGGACATAGCACTCTGCGCCGAAAACAAGACGGCCGCATTGGCCCTTGAGGCACTATCCGAAGCCTTAGCGGTTGAGGAACTGACTGCGCTGCGCTCCACGGTTAATAGGGATGATGTGATACTCGATAAGAGATCCAAGTCCACATCCTTCAAGCCAGCAGACGAAATAGTAAAATTCCAGGTCCATCCAACGGACCCTAATAAAACAACTTCCGTCGGGGCACGACTGAACCCTGATGTAGACGCTGCACTGCGAGAGTTCCTACAAGAGAACTGGGACATTTTCTCCTGGCACCCTTCAGACATGCCAGGAATCCCATGCAGGCTGGCCGAACACAGCTTAAATATCCTGAAAGGATTCAAACCTGTCAAACAAGCCCTTCGGCAATTTTCTGAACCGAAGAGACAGGCTATGGGAGAGGAGCTAGCATTGGAGGCCGGATTCATTAGAGACATAAAACATCCGGACTGGCTAGAAAACCTGGTGATGGTACCAAAGAAGGACAAATCCTGGCGCCTGTGTGTCGATTTTAAAGACCTTAACAAGGCCTGCCCAAAGGATCCCTTCCCCCTCCCCCGTATCGATCAAATTATCGATGCTACCGCAGGACACGATTCGTTGTGTTTCCTCGACGCATACTCCGGTTACCATAAAATCAACATGGCAGAGTCAGACCAAGCCGCAACAGCATTCATCACACCATACGGCCCATTATGCTTCAACACAATGCCCTTTGGGCTGAAAAACGTCGGCGCAACATATCAGCGGATGATACAGACATGTCTGGCAAAACAGATCGGCAAAACAGTGGAGGCGTATGTGGATGATGTGGTCATCAAATCAAAACATGTCGAATCTCTAGTAGACGACTTGAGGCTTACATTCGATAACCTCCGAAAATACGACATCAAGCTCAACCCGGAGAAATGCGTTTTCGGCGTTCCAGCCGGAAAGCTCTTGGGCTTCATTGTATCCGGTAGAGGAATTGAAGCAAATCCAGCCAAGATCCGAGCTTTGTCACAATTGGATGTCCCAAAGGACCTCAAACAAATACAGAAATTAACTGGATGCGTGGCGGCTCTAAGCCGCTTCATCTCCCGCTTGGGAGAAAAGGCACTGCCCCTTTATCGCCTCCTTCGGCGCACCGAACACTTCGAGTGGACGGATGCCGCCACGGCCGGACTCGATGAAATTAAAGCCATATTGGCAACAAAACCAGTCCTGGCCACGCCAAACACCGGCGAGCCAATGCTATTGTACATCGCGGCAACACATCAAGTTGTCAGCGCAGTGCTCGTCGTCGAGCGGGAAACGGACGGACACAAATTTCCCCTTCAAAGGCCGGTCTACTACGTGTCCACTGTCCTCACTCCATGCAAACCACGGTACCCGCATTATCAGAAGATTGCATACGCGGTATTCATGGCATCCCGGAAGCTACGACACTACTTTCAAGAGTGTTCGATTATAGTAGCCTCGGAAGTACCACTCAATGACATTATCAACAACCGCGATACAACGGGCCGGAATGCAAAATGGGCCATTGAGCTCCTCCCGTTCGATATAACCTATAAGCCACGTCGAGCTATCAAATCGCAAGTTTTGGCTGACTTCGTCGCAGAATGGACGGAGGCCGAACTCCCTAAAGAGTACGGCACATAGTCAAACTGGATCATGCTTTTCGACGGCTCCAAAATGTTGGCCGGACTGGGGGCTGGCGTCATTTTGACGTCCCCCACAGGAGACACAGTCCAATATGTACTCCAAATTATGTACACGGACTCCAACAACGCAGCCCAATATGAGGCCCTTTTACATGGTCTCCGGATGGCAGTATCCATGGGCATTCAACGCCTAGAGGTACGCGGGGATTCGAACCTCGCGATATCCCGAATAAATGGCGACTTCGACGCCAAGGATCCAAAAATGGCAGCTTACCGCAATGCCGTCCTAAAAATGTCAGCCTGGTTTGAAGGGTTGGAGTTTCACCATATAGCCCGAGAAAATAATCAAGCAGCGGACGTCCTGGCACGCATCGGAGCAAAACGCGATGCAGCCCCCCCAACATCTTTTTGGAAAGATTGTTCAAGCCATCCGTAGTATGGGAGGGGGAACCCGCAATTAATAGCCCGGACTCAGCCGCACCACTCGACGCCGAACAACCTGGCATAATTGCGGTTATCGCCCCGTGGACAGAACCATTCCTAGCCTACCTTACTAGGCAGGAACTCCCAGAGGACCAAAATGAGGCCCGCTGCATAGTGCGGCGATCTAAAGCCTATAAAGTCCACGAGGGAGAGCTTTATAAGAAAAGCACTACTAGAGTCCTTCAAAGGTGCATCTCCGAAGAGGAAGGGCGGAACCTTCTGGCTGAAATTCATGACGGACTCGGTGGTCATCATGGTGCTGCTCGGTCCCTTGTTAACAAGGCTTTCCGTACATGCTTTTATTGGCCGACGACCCGGGCAGACGCTCAGGACCTAGTCCAATGATGCGTTGGTTGGCAACTTTTTTCCAACCAAAGCCATATGCCACCCACCGCACTCCAAACTATCCCCATCACCTGGCCCTTTGCGGTCTGGGGGCTTGACATGGTCGGACCCCTTAAAGGTGGGACCCATAAGAAAAATACTTACTGGTCATGGTGGATAAGTTCACCAAATGGATAGAAGCCAAGCCTGTTAAAACGGCTGAATCCGGACCGGTGATAGACTTCATATCCGGGGTTGTACACTGTTATGGCGTCCCCCACAGCATCATAACCGATAACAGTACAAACTTTACAGCCGACGAGGTAAAACTCTGGTGCAAAAACATGGGCATCATGCTCGATTATGCTTCCGTCTATCACCCACAAACCAACTGCCAGGTCGAACGTGCAAATGGTCTTATCATGAGCGGCATTAAACCCAGACTAGTGCGGTCCCTCAAGGAATCTAACACGCACTGGGTAGAGGAGCTCAACTCCGTACTCTGGGGGCTGCGGACCACGCCGAATCGCACCACCGGATACACACCATTCTTTATGGTGTACGACGCAGAGGCAGTTCTACCCTGCGACATAATTCATGACTCACCTCGAGTGCGCATGTACGAAGAAAGAGAAGCCGAGCTCGATCGGCAGGACAACTTGGACGCCTTGGAGGAGGAGTGTGACGTGGCAAAAGCCCGTTCCACATTCTATCAATAGCAGGCTCGAAGATATCAAAGCAGAGAAGTACGGGCCAAAAATTACAATGTTGGCGAACTAGTTCTACGCTTGCCGGATAAGAAAAAGGACAAACTCAAGCCCAAGTGGGAAGGTCCATTCATAATCGACCAAGTCCTGACCGGTGGGACGTACCACCTGCGAGATGCGTCGGATAATCGACTCGAGCCGAACCCATGGAACGCCACCCGTCTCCGAAGATTCTATGCCTAGCGCCGGACTCTGTGTTCGTCTCCTTCCTTTGTCCATTTTTTGCATTTTTCTGCCTTCAATTTATCTCCTTCCCCTATTATCTTCTATAGCCCTTAAAGGCTCATTAAGTGACGCGCCACTCGCGCTAATTAAACCTAGGGGCTTCTTTAACAGAAGCTTATTTATACGGGCTCCACGCCCAACACATGTGTCAAACTTCCGCATGTACCTTTTTCTTCACCATTATATGCATCGATATGACTTAAGTTTTGGCCAAGCTGGGTTGCCTGGCTCCTGTGCTTACCCCTACATTCCCGATTGTTCGGCTAGGCGATAAAGGGAGCACCTCTGCGATTGTTACTGCCGGGTCAGCCGGATGTGTACCTCAGACTGGGTGAAGCCGAAAGCTAGCGTTCTTAAGGGAATATTCGGTCGGTAAAATAAAAGATGATCTTTTTACTAATTTTATGCGCCCCCAGATGCTTTTTTTGCGTATTTTTACGCAGTCCGGACATGCACTTTAGGGCATGCCTCCCCAGCGAAAGGAACCCCTAACGGAACTATTCTCTCTAGAAGATGTTTCTTACTAACCATGTAATATAACATAACTAGTTGGGCACTTGTCTGATAAAGCACTAATGACCCCTACGCCTGGTCTCCACGCATACCCCGGTTCTTATATAACCGCTATGGTATTCGGACACACTCCGGACAGTCAGGTCCCAAGGTTGAAGCGAAAAGGTCGGCAACGACAAACGATCTACAATCCAGCTAGAAGGCATTACACATGTCAATTCAAAATTAGATAGTCATTCTGACTGCTTGTATTCCTCCTCTATACCATCTAACAGGCTGTCTAATTTACAGTCCTGCTGGGAATACTTCACGGCCAACTCTACTAGGCCGTATACTAAGCTTACAGGGATCTCCTTCCCGTCAGGCCCTACTGGTCTGACCTCGGCCATGTGGTTTGGGTCAGACTTCGTAAAACGGGTCTGCACCATGGCCCAGGCCTCCCTAGCGCCTTGTCGGCAGGCCGATATCTTCCACAACCGGAAGCGCCGCCGAGCTCCCTTCAGCTTCTCCGCAAGCTCTCCAAGGCCCTCGGGCATGGAGTGGGCAGGCCATAAGGCTTGGGCAACGCCTCGCATCACCTGTCGAATTCGCTCATGCAGTTGCAGGAGTTCAGGAAGAAGGTCACCCGTCGAACCGGGCATCTCCTCTGCAGGACGACATGTGAGCATACCTACAGATGTTACTCTGTTAGTCGACTTCCTCGCCGAACTATTTTTTTTCAAAGTTCGTTCAAGCACTTACTAAATATGCCGCGTCGAAGCCGCTGATTCTCCTTCATGGAGTCCGACAGCTGGCCACGAACGTCTTTAAGTTCAACGTCCAGCTTGTTGTTGGAATCCTGAAGGTCATTATTCTCTCGCCTCACCTTTGTCAACGTACTCTCGCCGGCCTTTAGCCGACGTAAGAGTTGTTGCTTTTCCGGATCAAGTCCGGCGCCATCTGCAATGTGATTTGTCAGATTTGCACCCAAACCGCACAATACTAATCTTTCGAAGTGTATCTTACCTGAGGGGGTCCCTTTGGGCTCTCCTGCTGCGGCTAGTGCGGCCTCTAGTTGGGCCTTGCACTTTTCCAGCTCCTGGGACAGTACGGTGTTCTTCTCTGTAAGAACCTGCATATTAAATGATCCTTAAATCAGTTACTTTACCTGTGTTCAAGTCTCGGGGGCTACTTGTATATATATATTTGACCAAAATTTTCGTACCCGTATGTCTTTTACATACTTCTCCGTGGCTCTGGCTAAACCATTTTGAGCAGCACGGAGGTACGCTTCTCCCGAATTAAAGGCACCTAAAGCTTGTTGGGAGAAACAAGCGTCGCGTAAAACTGTCCGGCGACGCCTGTGGTTCATGGCACTCTCCACTTCAGAATTTGTGGCAGACAGCCGGTCCGCATCCTCTGTCGGAGGAGCGTCCGGTGCGCGCCTGGTGCTCGCCTCTGCTTCCTGGCCAGACGTTGGAGCCTGGCTAGTGGAGGCGCGATTGGCAACCTCTCCGGATATAGTCCGGCGAGGTCTCTTCGTTCTGAAGATAGCACGAACTTTAATATGCCCTGACAGAATAACACCAGGGAAACAGAAGGTGCGCTATACCTTTGCGCCGGCATCTCAGTCCGGACTACATTCCTTTTTGCCCCACGGGGCCCTGCTGCCCCTCGTGGGCTAGCCGCCGCAAGTTCGGCCTCCCGCCTCGGAAATCTCCCCTGCAAAACACGGTTGTCGTTAGAAACGCCGGAATACGTGAGAATGGAATCTCTCTCAAGGGAATAAAAACTAAGGTTTCTGTCACCTGGGAGGCCGGGATTAACCCGGGGTAATCAGCCGTAATGGCTACCAAGGTATTGTCCTTGCTTAACTGATGGAACACCCCGTCGATAAGCTCCACCGATATGTTCGGATCCTCTTCGGAGTCCGGATCGAGGGACCTTTCTGGGTCCTCGGGCTGTGGAGGGCGGCTGTTTATATCCTTTACTTCCTGTCGCAGTTCCTGCATTGAAGTCTTCAGACTACATATCTTACCGTGGGAGTATAAAACAAACGGGCAAGCGCAATTGTTCACCTACCCAACTTGGAGGTTCGTACATAGTGAATCCATCCCGCGGGTTGACGCAGAGGAATTCCTCCTTTTCTCCCTTGTACAAAGAGGATAAAATCTTTACTACAGCGGCAGCTGAGGCTGGCCCCTTACGATCGTAACGGGTGGCGTCATCCTCCCCGTTGAAATCCCACATGGGGTGGCCTCTATATTGAAGCGGCTGCACCCCCCGCATAATGCATGCGGCCATGACTCTAATCATGGTTAGTCCGGAATGAGCCAACAGTCTTATCCGGCCCATCAGGTAAAAGACGTCTCTTTCGCTTTCTCTCTGCAAGCTCCGCGGACGCCAGCTCAAGCGTTTCTTCAATGGAGCACTGTTGAACTTAGCGAGACCGATCCGGATAGGGTCCGGTAGCGGGACGTCATCTATGTAAAACCATTCCGAAGGCCAGTCCTCGGATGCCTTCTTTGGGGTTCCGGATAGGTATCCGGTCCCGGAGATGAGCCATACTTCGGCTCCACCCACTTGATATATAGACCCCTCTTGGGAACGGGGCACCAGGCAGAACAACCTCTTCCACAGCGCGAAATGAGCCTCAACGCCTAAAAATAGCCCGCAAAGGGTGACGAAACCCGCAATATGCAATACGGAGGCGGGCGTGAGATTATGCAGCTGGAGGCCGTAGAACTCCTGGAGCCCGCGAAGAAATGGATGAATTGGAAATCCTAGTCCCCTTATTAGATAGGGGAAGAGGCACACCCGCTCTCCTTTAGAGGGATTAGGGGTGCTCTCCGCTTGTTTTCCGCCATTGTAGGTGGCGAGACCGGCTCGGACCGGGACCATGTAGGCCAGAGGGAGAAATCCCTTGGCTTGAAGCGACACTAACTTGCTATGCGGGATGGTGCAACTCTCCCAGTCCCCGGGTTTAGGACTGGAGGGGCGAGTGGAGGAGCTGCGACGGCTGGCCATGTTGGAATGGACCTTTGCTGGGAGCGCTCTGATGGTAACTCGCGTTGAGGAGAAGATGTGGTTTGGATCTGAATCCCCATCCCGTTAAATATGCGGCTCGTTTGTACGGCTAGGGGTGTGGATGTAAAAACACCCCGGCTTTTCGCATTCGTTTGACACGTGGAAGACATCCATTATTGGGTGTGGAAGCCGAGGAGCGTTACATTACCAAAATCGGAGATTATTCCTACAAGTACACAAGATTTGGAGGAGGAGCCCGCCTTGCAATGCCGAAGACAATCTGCGCACCGGACTCGTCGTCAATTAAGCCTGGTTCGGGGGCTACTGAGGGAGTCCTGGATTAGGGGGTGTTCGGGTAGCCGGACTATACCTTCGCCGGACTCCTGGAGTATGAAGATACAAGATCGAAGACTTCGTCCCGTGTCCGGATGGAACTTTCCTTGGCGTGGAAGGCAAGCTTGGCGATGCGGATATTCAAGATCTCCTACCATTGTAACCAACTCTGTGTAACCCTAACCCTATCCGGTGTCTATATAAACCGGAGGGTTGTTGTCCGTAGGACAATCAACTCCATACACAACAATCATACCATAGGCTAGATTCTAGGGTTTAGCCTCCTTGATCTCGTGGTAGATCTACTCTTGTACTACCCATATCATCAATATTAATCAAGAAGGAGTAGGGTATTACCTCCATCGAGAGGGCCCGAACCTGGGTAAAAACATCGTGTCCCTTTTCTCCTGTTACCATCCGGCGTTGACGCACAGTTCGGGACCCCCTACCCGAGATCCGCCGGTTTTGACACCGACAGATGGCTTGTAGATGTTTGCAATAAGTATGTGATCTCTTTATGACTAATGTTGAGTCCATGGATTATACGCACTCTCACCATTCCATCATTGCTAGCCTCTTCGGTACCGTGCATTGCCCTTTCTCACATCGAGAGTTGGTGCAAACTTCGCCGGTGCATCCAAACCCCGTGATATGATACGCTCTTTCACACATAAACCTCCTTATATCTTCCTCAAAACAGCCACCATACCTACCTATTATGGCATTTCCATAGCCATTCTGAGATATATTGCCATGCAACTTTTCACCATTCCGTTCATCATGACAAATTCATCATTGTCATATTGCTAGCATGATCATGTAGTTGACATTGTATTTGTGGCAAAGCCACCATTCATAATACTTTCATACATGTCACTCTTGATTCATTGCATATCCCAATACACCGCCGGAGGCATTCATATAGAGTCATACTTTGTTCTAGTATCGAGTTGTAATAATTGAGTTGTAAATAAATAGAAGTGTGATGATCATCATTTTCTAGAGCATTATCCCATGTGTGGTTGAAAAAAGAGAGGCCAAAGAAGCCCCCAAAAAAAGAAAGAGGCCAAAGAAGCCCAAATAAAAAAAAGAGAGACAAAGAGAGAAGGGACAATGTTACTATCCTTTGGCACACTTGTGCTTCAAAGTAGCACCGTAATCTTCATGATAGAGAGTCTCTTGTTTTGTCATTTTCATATACTAGTGGGAATTTTTCATTATAGAACTTGGCTTGTATATTCCAACAATGGGCCTCCTCAAGTGCCCTAGGTCTTCGTGAGCAAGCAAGTTGGATGCACACCCACTTAGTTTCTTTTGTTGAGCTTTCATACATTTATATCTCTAGTGCATCTATTACATGGCAATCCCTACTCCTTGCATTAACATCAATCGATGGGCGTCTCCATAGCCCATTGATTAGCCTCGTTGATGTGAGATCTTCTCCTTTTTTGTCTGCTCTACATAACCCCCATCATCATATTCTATTCCACCCGTAGTGCTATGTCCATGGCTCGCGCTCATATATTGCGTGAAAGTTTATAGGTTTGAGATTATTGAAGTATGAAACAATTGCTTGGCTTGTCATCGGGGTTGTGCATGATGAGAGCATTCTTGTGTGACGAAAATGGAGCATGACTAAACTATATGATTTTGTAGGGATGAGCTTTCTTTGGCCATGTTATTTTGAGAGGACATAATTGCTTAGTTAGTATGCTTGAAGTATTATTATTTTTATGTGAATATGAAATTTTGTCTTGAATCTTTCGGATCTGAATATTCATGCCATAATTAAGAAGAATTATATTGAAATTATGCCAATTAGCACTCCGCAACAAAAATTCTTTTTTATCATTTACCTACTCGAGGACGAGCAGGAATTAAGCTTGGGGATGCCTGATACGTCTCCAACGTATCTATAATTTTTTATTGCTCCATGCTATATTATCTACTATTTTGGACCATATTGGGCTTTATTTTCCACTTTTATATTATTTTTGGGACTAACCTATTAACCGGAGGCCCAGCCCAGAATTGCTGTTTTTTTGCCTATTTCAGTGTTTTGAAGAAACGGAATATCAAACGGAGTCCAAACAGAATAAAACCTTTGGGAACGTGATTTTCTCAACAAATATGATCCAGGAGACTTGGACCCTCCGTCAAGAAAGGAGGGAGGCGGTCACGAGGGTGGAGGGCGCGCCCCCCTAGGGCACGCCCCCCTGCCACGTGGGCCCCTCGAAGCTCCACCGACGTACTCCTTCCTCCAATATATACCTACGTACCCCCAAACGATCAGATACGGAGCCAAAAACATAATTCCACCGCCGCAACATTCTGTACCCACGAGATCCCATCTTGGGGCCTACTCTGGAGCTCCGCCGGAAGGGGAATCCACCACGGAGGGCTTCTACTGTTGGGGATCGTTGCAGAAATTAAAAAAATTCTACGCATCACCAAGATCAATCTATGGAGAGACTAGCAATGAGAAAGAGGGGAGTGCATCTTCATACCCTTGAAGATCGCGATGCGGAAGCGTTACAAGAACTCGGATGAAGGAGTCGTACTCGTAGCGATTCAGATCGCGGTTGATTCCGATCTAAGTGCCGAGCAACGGCGCCTCCGCGTTCAATACACGTACAGCCCGGGGACGTCTCCTCCTTCTTGATCCAGCAAGGGGAGAGGAGAAGTTGAGGGAGAGCTCCGGCAGCACGACGGCGTGGTGGTCGAGCTTGCAGTTCTCCGGCAGGGCTTCGCCAAGCACTACTACTATGGAGGAGGTGTTGGGGAGGGAGAGGGCTGCGCCAGGGGAAGGGTGTGGCTCCCATGCGCCTCCCCACTATATATAGGGGTGGAGGGGCCTGGTTTCTTGCCCTCCAAGTCCATTGGGGCGTTGGCAAAAGTGGGGGAAAGAACTCCCATCAGTTCCCTTCCCCACCGATTGTTATCCCCCCTTTTTCGGGATCTTGATCTTATCCCTTCGGGATATGATCTTATTCCTTCTAAGGGGGGATCTTGGTGCGCCTTGACCAGGGGTGCGGGGCCTTGCCCCCACTACCCACGTTCATGTGGGTCCCCCCATGCAGGTGGCACTACACCACGGTCAAGTTTTGGCAACACATCTATCTGTTGGCATATAGTACCTTTGCCGACACATAACTTGTAGCTAACACATATGCTGACAAAAGATAAAAGAGTCGGAGGACTTGCTGTGGGCAAAGGTATTGCCGACAGAAGTTCACTTGCCGACACTTTTTTAGTCAGCATACACCCTACCTATGCTGACATAAAATCTGTCAATGTACACCCTACATACACCGACAGATGGACTGTCCGTGCACACCCTACCTATGCCGACATATGATTAGTCAATGTACACCCTACCTATGCCGACACTTAACCTGTCTAGGAAGGTCTTCACCATTGCCGACACTTAAATTGTCTAGAAAAGTCTTCACCATTGCCGACACTTACTCTGCCTGGCTATGGGGTGTACCTTTGGCGACACTTTCTCAGTTGGAAAGTTTTTCCCAACACATAAATTGCTAGTAAGATGGTGTACAGCCAAAACAACAATTGGATATTGCTCATGTTCAAATATTACACAATGCTCAAATGTACACAAACATTGATAATATGTACACAAACTTTTACGCCAAAGTGGATTGATAAGAAATATTACCAATATCGAGAAAACTTTCATAGGTATTCTGAGGCTTTGGGTCAAATTCTCATACGTTCAAACTGAATGTGAGTGCAAACATGTGATGTGTTACTCACATGTAGATATGAGAAAATGCATGGGTGTACCCCAACAATTTTGCACATTGCATAGTTTGAAAATAATTTAAAAATAATTGTGGTTGTATGTTATTTGATGAAGTAGAACCAAAATGTACAGCTTCAGACAAAAAGAACTGCAGTATGGTGAAGTTTTGTATATGCCATGTGATATTTAGTTTTGTATACATATTGATCTATGCTAATTCCTATGGAATGTATGTGGGCATCAGATAACATCATGTGATTTTTATATTCTCAATTTTAAAACTGCAGTATGTGGATTTCAGTTTTATATAGAAGACACGAAACATTATCTAGTGATGCTATAATTCCAGGGAAAAATTTGGCGCTCTAGTGGACACTCAAATGATGTATGTATATTTCCGAGACAAAAACAAAAAGCTTATTGTATGCAATATGTTGTAGTACCTGCACGTCCTTGCACATCGGTTGTCTTCTTTTCATCCTTGATTTACAAAAATAATTGTTACTTTTTAATAGGTCTTCTAATAGGCAATTGATGAAATCCTTGTATTCTACATTCAAATGAAACATTATAGAGGTTAAGTATAAGAGAACTATAATGAAATCATAGCACACAATCTTTATTGCAAAAAAGGAAGTCCAAAAAATGTCTAAACATGAAGCTCCAGCCAAACATGGCTCACAAATAAGTTTTACAATTTCAGATACACTGAAGTGTCATGTGTGACACATTTTCCTTGCTTGCCATTTGGTTTACTCTAATGTGTGATACTTAGTCTATTTACTGGTGTTTCAAGTTCAATATCATCTGATCAATATAGCTAAATGACAGGAAAATCAGTTTTGGGGCACTTGTGTTTCATCAAAAAAGAAAATGATTCCAAAGAGAACTATGGAAAATACTTCTGGGGTTGTATAGATTATGTGTAATCAAATGATAACATACCCACAACACTTGTTTCCAATGCAAACTATTTCAGTTCACAGGATGCTTCTTCCACTGCACGTTGCTCTGAAAAATGTGCTTACATGTATCAACCAACCTGTGAAAAGGAAAATTGTGTTTAATAATATAGATAACTCGGCTTACCGTAAATCAAATTAGCAAGTAGGCTGGGGGACTGCAAGTTATTTCCTTGGTAAGTTTAATGGATAAACTTTTCAAATGCACAAATGATGTTCAGGTAATATTAGGCCATCACATGGAAGGCCTCCTCCATTGGGATTTCGCTCCTGGTTTGTGTAACGCCCTCGATGCGGCTATATCTCCCACGTGTCGAAGCACGACTTAGAGGCATAACCGCATTGAAAGCAATGTCGCAAGTGAGGTAATCTTCACACAACCCATGTAATACATAAGGGAAAGAGATACATAGTTGGCTTACAATCGCCACTTCACGCAATACATGAGTAAAGCATTACATCAAACAGATACAATCAAGGTCCGACTACGGAACCAAAATAAAAGAAGACTACCCCAAATGCTACACAGATCCCCGATCGTCCCAACTGGGCTCCACTACTGATCAACTGAAATGAAACAACACAATGAACAAGATCTTCATCGAGCTCCTCCTTGAGCTCGGGTGTGTCACCTGCACGGTTTCATCGGCACCTGCAAACTGGTTTTGGAAGTATCTGTGAGTCACGGGGACTCAGCAATCTCACACCCGCGAGATCAACACTATTTAAGCTTATGGGTAGGAGAAGGTAGTGAGGTGGAGCTGCAGCAAGCGACTAGCATATATGGTGTCTAACATACGCAAATGAGAGCGAGAAGAGAAGGCAAAAGCACGGTCGAACAACTATGATCAAGAAGTGATCCTAGAACAACCTACGTCAAGCATAACTCCAACACCGTGTTCACTTCCCGGACTCCGCCGAGAAGAGACCATCACGGTTACACACGCGGTTGGTGTATTTTAATTAAGATCAACTTCGGGTTTTCTACAACCGAACATTAACAAATTCCCATCTGCCTCATAACCGCGGGCACGGCTTTCGAAAGATAATACCCTGCAGCGGTGTCCCAACTTAGCCCATTATAAGCTCTCACGGTCAACGAAGGATATTCCTTCTACCGGGAAGACCCGATCAGTCTCGGAATCCTGGCTACAAGACATTTCGACAATGGTAAAACAAGACCAGCAAGACCACCCACTGTGCCGACAAATCCTGATAGGAGCTGCACATATCTCGTTCTCAGGGCACACCGGATAAGCTAAGCGTACATGTACCAACGTGACCCAAGTTGCCTAGGGACGGTCCCACACGGTGCTCTAGTTTGGACCAACAATCAGAGGAGCACTGGCCGGCGGGGGGGGGGGGGGGGGGTAAAATAAAGATGACCCTTGAGTCTGCAGAACCCAAGGGAAAAAGGCTTAGGTGGCAAATGGTAAAACCAAGGTTGGGCCTTGCTGGAGGAGTCTTATTCAAAGCGAACTGACAAGGGGGTCCCATAAATCACCCAACCATGTAAGGAACGCAAAATCCGGGAACATAATACCGATATAACGGAAACTAGGACGGCAAGAGTGGAACAAAACACCAGGCATAAGGCCGAGCCTTCCACCCTTTACCAAGTATATAGATGCATTAATAATATAAAAGGTATGGTGATATCCCAACAAGTAAACATGTTCCAATCAAGGAACAACATCTCCATGTTCCAACAAGGAACAAACTTCATCTTCACCTGCAACTAACAACGCTATAAGAGGGGCTGAGCAAAGCGGTAACATAGCCAAACAACGGTTTGCTAGGATAAGGTGGGTTAGAGGCTTGGTTTAACAATATGGGAGGCATGATAAGCAAGTGGTAGGTATCGCAGCATAGGCATAGCAAGAGAGCGAGCAATATAGCAAGCAAAGATAGAAGTGATTTCGAGGGTATCGTCATCTTGCCTGAGATCCCGCAAGGAAGAAGAACGAGTCCATGAAGAAGACAAACGGACGTAGTCGAACGAATCCTCACAACTCCGGAACGAAACCGAAGCTAACGATAGAAGCAACCCGGAAACAAACAAACAACATAGTAAAACAACCATCACATACACATGGCATGATGCACAAACAAGTATGATGCATGTCCGGTTTAATGAAGCATGGCATGGCAAAGTGCACAAACAAAACTACAATTAAGTGGAGCTCAATATGCAACGAGTTGCATATTGACGAAACACCACATGACTCATTTAGTTCTCTCTTGGTTATGTACCCCACAATATTAAATGTTATTAAACATGGCAAGGGGTGAAGCATATGAAAACTAACTATTTAGGCAAGTTTAAATGAGGCCGGAACAACAAACAACAATTCCGGAAAATCCTCATTTGCATATTTTAGATTTGGTACTGTTCTGCCCTAAACCATATTTTAATGTTGTTAAATAGCAAAATAAAATACACCATGATAAACTAGGCATTTTTCTACCCCATTTACATATAAAGTTTATTAAATTCCGAGTTACGGTTAATTAGTTATGAAATAAATCATTTTAACATGGCATTTAGCAATTTAATGCAAGCAACAATTTTAAGCAATTTAAATGTTGTTATCATGATGCGGATGACTTATACAAGTTTTATGCAATTATTATTACAAGTTGACAAGAGCATGATGAGAGAATTTGTCACCGTGGTAGAAAGAAAGGGGTGCCACGACAACGAAACGGAAATGATGCCGCGGCAACATTCCGGTTCCGATAACTCGATTGAGATGTCGGTGCAAAAGAAAGTGTGGAGAGCGTGCCATGCAAGATGGTGGGGTGATCCCAGTTACCGGGTTCCCACGTGTCGACGGCAAGGCAATGAGGAACGCGCAAGGAACAACTCAGACATGGTGCAAACACGGGCATCTCATACAACCCACATTCGTTCTCGGAAGGTCGTCTCGGGGTTATACCTTCGAAGCGTGCATTTTCGAAGCGGACTGGTTCGGAGGGGAAGTAGTCGTTCACGGGTCGTCGAGGGAAGTAGTCGTTCTCGTGATGGTAGTGGTACACGGTCGTTGTGGAAGTAGTTGTACACATTGTCTTGTCGAATCCACGACAACGGTAATGTTCACTCGGCGGTCTTTGACAATGGTCGTCGTACACGGTTCATAGACGTTCGGGTATTCCGTAGAGGTACTTCACGCATCCTGGATGTGTAGTCGTAGATGAACTTGACGGGTCCCATGAGTAGTTGTACTCGGCGAATCCGCGTAGTTGTACATATCTTTGTGCTGTAGCCGAACTTGATGAAAACCAACGGCGACGGTAGAAGTACACGGTCGGCTTGATGGAACTTGGCTTAACCAAAACGTTTGGTCTTGGCATACAGGGGCAGAAGCGCAGGAAGGCGAGGGCATGGCCAATGAGAGCAGCAGTGAGCTCAACAGGGCTCGGGCACTGAAGGGGAGACGCGGGAGGCAGCGGCGTCAGGGAATGGTCGACTGCTTGCTGGTGGTGGGGAGCTCTGACAACAACGAGCTGCAGGATGCCGGCCTTGGAGCGTCGGTGCTCGAGGCGAGGAGCAGGAGACAACGCAGACGAAGTCGTGGGGGCGCGGGGACCTGCTCCGTTGAGGCAGAAGGAGGCCAGGGCACGAGCGGCACGGGTTGTGGTCGACGGCGGCGACCGGACGCGGCGGCGGGATAGCGAGGTGGTAGCGGGGGCTCCGGATAGCGTGGAGGCGGAGAGGCACGACGACGGCGGCGCTTGGGGCTCGGGGTCGTGGGAAAGGAGCCGCGCAGAGAGGCGGCGCTCGGTGGCGGGGCCGACGTCGAATAGGAGGTTGGGCGCGGGGACGAACCGGAGAGCGGGCGGCAGCCTGGTTCTGCGGTGGCTGGAGTGAGGTAGGAGGAGGGGACCAAGGAGAGGGCGAGGGGATCGGGCGCTGGTGGCGCTGGAGGGTGGACGAGGGGGGAGTGGGGGATCGGTGAGAGAGCTAGGGTTAAAACAGGGGAGCCGGATGGGCTTTGGGCCGAATTGGTTGGGCTACTGGGAGGCTGAGCTGGACTCGGCTCTCTTCTACCACTCTCTTATTTCCTTGAAAAGAAAAGCATTAGAGAGAAGAAAAGGAAGAGGGGTTTAGGGAAAGAATTTGAGCGTACGGTTAATTTTCCCGGACCATAAAAATGAGCTTGATCCAAGAAAATAGAAGTTAGCGTGTGTGTGAAGATTGAATTCGAAGTCGTTTGAATTAAATTCAAATGAGTTTGAATAAGAAGTGGGTATTCGGTACGTCCAAAAATATTGAGAGTTTTATGAAGCTCAGAAAAGTGATGAAAGAATTTAGGGCAAAGTTTGGAGACCAAACTAGAAGCAGAAAAGGCATGGAATTGTTTTGCAAGTGTGTTATGGTTAATTCCAAAGTTAATGGAATATTTTAATATAGTTCCCTAATATTGGGACGATATGTTATAAAGAGAAGTCACCCTTCCCTCGATTTAAATAGATCAACCATCTATGCAATTTATTAGTTGAGTTGAGATGCAAAGGCTAATGACATCATGGCATGATGACATGATGCAATGCAAAAATAAAAGAGCAAGCACAAAAGAAACACATGGCGAAACTCGGAATAGCTGGAAGTCTTCTGGAGCGTCGGACTCGGGGCGTTACAACACTCCACCACTACGAGAGGATCTCGTCCCGAGATCTAGGATGGCACCGGATAGAAAACAGAAGAAGAAAGGGGTAAAACTAAGTTGCTTCTTTGACAAACGAGTGAACCCATGAACCTTGAGAGGTTGAAAAGTTGAAATAAAGAACACAACGGAGTTGAACGGACTTCAAAACACTCCGTTAGATAAGAGGAACATGGGATACGACAAGAACCAAGAGGTTGAGTGATAAGATAGATATTGAAAACACTCCGGTTAAAACTAGATAGAGAAGGAAAAAGATTGATATAATTTGGGAACACTCCGACTGAAAATGGAAGGAATTGAACATGAACTTGACAAGATGAGAAGATACTTAAAGAGATCAACAACACACTGCCTTCGGAATTGAAAGAATGGCACAAGGGGTAAGAAAGATTTCAGACAACACTCCGGTTGAGAAATGAGGCAAAACTAGCTAAGATGAGAGAGCTCGAATGATAACATGACACTCCGATTAAATGGATAAGCAAGGAAAAGAACATGATCTCCAAAATGAGATGATGGGTTGAGAAAACATCACAATGCCTTCGGGACAAATGAAAGAGTGGAATCAAGAGAACAGAGAAGAGAACAACAACTTCTATCACAATTGAATTTGAAAGAGCCTCCTTAAAAAGAAGGATTGAACGGAGTTGTTGGAAAACCAACAACGAAAAGAATAAGCTTGTAGTGGACTTATGGAAACATCTCAAAATTATGAGGTGAGCTTCTGCCACCAACGGAAACAAATGATTGAATTGATATCAACAAGGAGACGAGAAACCTATCTCACCGGGAGGACAAATGAAGAACTTGGGTCATTTATAAGCACCATAAATAGCAACAATGCTTAGGGAAAGCTTTAGGTGAAATATAGCCCAAGATAACTCCAATGAAGAGATTGATGGATTTAAAATACCTCATTCTTAACAATATGTGAATCATGAAACGCGAACTCAAATTGTCAAGAATGACATAACACCACCTCAAAAGATAAGGTAGAAAGAATTGCACTTTCAAATGCAAGATGATGAATGATTGAATCCTCAAAACAAGACATGTGTTGAACACCATGTTTATTTTAGAGTATAGCTTGGCGGATCTTAACTCCGAGAAAATCTTGAAGAACCAATGAAGAATGAAAGGAATCCTTGACGAACCACCATGTAGAGCCTCCATGAAGAACTCCGGTAAACAAAAGGATGATAGAAAGAAAGACAAGTTGAAAACACAAGGTGAAGCCTTGCAATGATTTAGATGGATCTTCGTGATGATGAGAGCTTGGAACTCCGTGAAATGAAAAGATGAAACAATTGAAACCGAGAATTTATTCATCATGAACAAACTCCAAAAGGAGGAATTAATCACTTGGATGAAACAAGAACAAGAATTATGTTATGCGCATCCTTCACCAATTAAATTGATGACAAGCAATGGATTTGACATACCACTTATTTTCGTAGAAAGGATTAAGATAGATATGGCGCAAACTTGAGAAAAGTCTTCAACGAACCACCAGTAGGATTTGGAAAGAACGAATGAATCTATATGATAACGAAGGAAGAGAACTCTTGAATGAACCACTCTAAGAATTGGAAATGAACAAAGAAAAGATAAAGAAACACCGGGAAGAATTAGAAAATGAAGGAAGATACTTGAGAGAATTTAGATACATGAGAACAAAGAGATCATGAACTGATTAGAGGGTAATTGAATGATGCACCGGTAAGATTTTGAGAATGAGAGCTGAAGGCTGGGATGAATAATTACTGAGATGATGGGCTTTGGAGAATCAAACTGAAAAGACTCCTGAAATGCTCCGGATGGGTGAAAAGATTTCCCTCAATCGAAAACAATTATGAGAAGATGGCAACAAGCTAGAACAATGAATCATGAAGAGAATGAGGCAAGATTTAAGAGAAACTCTTCTTCGGTCTTCCAATGTTGAGAATGATGACGAGAAACACCACCATGAAGTGTTGAGGCACTCCGGAATGAAAATTGGAAAGGTTGAACCAACGATGAAAAGGATTTGAAAGATCTTGGAGAAAGACATTTGACTGACGATAATTCATTCTTACATCAAACTTGGAAAAGAATTTGAGAATAACTCCGGGAAAATTAGAAGAGTCAGGTAAGATCCTGAGAAAAGACCTGTGGGTTAGGGCCCACTGAAAAGGAACACCGTTGAACAATTGCTTGAAAAGAGAGATTGCACCGGTTGAATTAAATGGCTTGAATGAGATAGCATCCTCAAAAGAAATTGAGTGAATTGAGAATGGAAAGTTGAATCTTCTGAGATATCTTCATCACTCCGGAACAACTGAATAGCGAGAAGTGGATGATTAAGAGGTGCACCGGTACGAGAAAAACATTTAAAACGAGGAAAAGATATGATCGACAAAGCTTGAATTGAATCCACCGGAGAAGAAAGAGAACAAATAATGATGAAGTTAAGGCTCCGTTAGTATCTTCCTGAGAATTACCGGATAAGAACATTGACGAAAAAGAATGGAGAAACTTCTCACAAGTAAAAGAATACTTGATTGAGAAATATGAGTCCCAAAAGGGTGGGAGGGCGGGAAAACAAAGACAACTTGGGTCGGATGAAACGAACACCGTTGAGAAAAAGCTTAGAATTGATCTTGCGAATGTTGGAATGATCGGATTTACTTAAAGAGAAACACACCGGTTGGAAAGGATTGAAAAGACAACCTCAGTGATCAAGAAGGATTAGTATTCACATAGAAATATGAGAACACCATTTAGGAAAGGTATGGAATCAACACTTGACTTGAAAGCAACTCGAATACCACAAACCAAAACAAAAACAAAGGATTTGGCTTGCAGAATAAGCCGGAAACAAACATATGATAGATCCCATATCGTATCATGTGCCTGTTGGAAAGATATCCTACGAGATACTTGAATTCCCACCTATAAACTCCCGAAACTTTCTGGTTATGCAATCTGGTGTTGGGGATATAGGGGACACAAAATATATAACCCAAACTAACAATACCTAGATCCAGCTGTATCCATCCTTCAACACATAACCAAGAAGCCTTCGGAAATCGTTTACCTCAACCTTCGAAAAGCATCCGTTATACGAGTTATGGCAATACTCCCGCACTCGCCTCAATACTGGGCTATCACGGTTATCTCACCAACAACTGTACAAAAGAGATTTTCGATGTCGGCGTACTAAACTCAGGTATTCCAGAACTGCAACGATAGAATTATGACGACAACACCTCAGAGCTCAACTCCCCGGGACACTTCCACTAAACCCCTGCTGACAGGAGGCACCAAGACAATGTTGTCATCACAAAACCATCGGAACGATTCTAAGATACCCGCGTGATCCTAAATTTTTTTTAGTGAAATTTGAGAAGAGAAGAGTCAAAACTATACGTCAGGATGCCTTACCAAAGCGATGAGGAGACTGGGAAGTAAAAAGAATTCCTAAACTCTCCGATATATAATTCCTAAATGACTCAAAACATTTTTCTAGACACAACTCGGCCGCTAAAAACGATCAATCAGTGGGGGCTCCTAAGGTCGGGGAAGGCTCTGATTACCAACTTGTAACGCCCTCGATGCGGCTATATCTCCCACGTGTTGAAGCACGACTTAGAGGCATAACCGCATTGAAAGCAATGTCGCAAGTGAGGTAATCTTCACACAACCCATGTAATACATAAGGGAAAGAGATACATAGTTGGCTTACAATCGCCACTTCACGCAATACATGAGTAAAGCATTACATCAAACAGATACAATCAAGGTCCGACTACGGAACCAAAATAAAAGAAGACTACCCCAAATGCTACACAGATCCCCGATCGTCCCAACTGGGCTCCACTACTGGTCAACTGAAATGAAACAACACAATGAAATAGATCTTCATCGAGCTCCTCCTTGAGCTCGGGTGCGTCACCTGCACGGTTTCATCGGCACATGCAAACTGGTTTTGGAAGTATCTGTGAGTCACGGGGACTCAGCAATCTCACACCCGCGAGATCAACACTATTTAAGCTTATGGGTAGGAGAAGGTAGTGAGGTGGAGCTGCAGCAAGCGACTAGCATATATGGTGTCTAACATACGCAAATGAGAGCGAGAAGAGAAGGCAAAAGCACGGTCGAACAACTATGATCAAGAAGTGATCCTAGAACAACCTACGTCAAGCATAACTCCAACACCGTGTTCACTTCCCGGACTCCGCCGAGAAGAGACCATCACGGTTACACACGCGGTTGGTGTATTTTAATTAAGATCAACTTCGGGTTTTCTACAACCGGACATTAACAAATTCCCATCTGCCTCATAACCGCGGGCATGGCTTTCGAAAGATAATACCCTGCAGGGGTGTCCCAACTTAGCCCATTATAAGCTCTCACGGTCAATGAAGGATATTCCTTCTACCGGGAAGACCCGATCAGTCTCGGAATCCCGGCTACAAGACATTTCGACAATGGTAAAACAAGACCAGCATGACCACCCACTGTGCCGACAAATCCCGATAGGAGTTGCACATATCTCGTTCTCAGGGCACACCGGATAAGCTAAGCGTACAGGTACCAACGTGACCCAAGTTGCCTAGGGACGGTCCCGCACGGTGCTCTAGTTTGGACCAACACTCAGAGGAGCACTGGCCAGGGGGGGGGGGTAAAATAAAGATGACCCTTGAGTCTGCAGAACCCAAGGGAAAAAGGCTTAGGTGGCAAATGGTAAAACCAAGGTTGGGCCTTGCTGGAGGAGTCTTATTCAAAGCGAACTGACAAGGGGGTCCCATAAATCACCCAACCGTGTAAGGAACGCAAAATCCGGGAACATAATACCGATATGACAGAAACTAGGGCGGCAAGAGTGGAACAAAACACCAGGCATAAGGCCGAACCTTCCACCCTTTACCAAGTATATAGATGCATTAATAATATAAAAGGTATGGTGATATCCCAACAAGTAAACATGTTCCAATCAAGGAACAACATCTCCATGTTCCAACAAGGAACAAACTTCATCTTCACCTGCAACTAACAACGCTATAAGAGGGGCTGAGCAAAGCAGTAACATAGTCAAACAACGGTTTGCTAGGACAAGGTGGATTAGAGGCTTGGTTTAACAATATGGGAGGCATGATAAGCAAGTGGTAGGTATCACAGCATAGGCATAGCAAAAGAGCGAGCAATCTAGCAAGCAAATATAGAAGTGATTTCGAGGGTATGGTCATCTTGCCTGAGATCCTGCAAGGAAGAAGAACGAGTCCATGAAGAAGACAAACGGACGTAGTCGAACGAATCCTCACAACTCCGGAACGAAACCGAAGCTAACGAGAGAAGCAACCCGGAAACAAACAAACAACATAGTAAAACAACCATCACATACACATGGCATGATGCACAAACAAGTATGATGCATGTCCGGTTTAATGAAGCATGGCATGGCAAAGTGCACAAACAATACTACAATTAAGTGGAGCTCAATATGCAACGAGTTGCATATTGACGAAACACCACATGACTCATTTAGTTATCTCTTGGTTATGTACCCCACAATATTAAATGTTATTAAACATGGCAAGGGGTGAAGCATATGAAAACTAACTATTTAGGCAAGTTTAAATGAGGCCGGAACAACAAACAACAATTCCAGAAAATCCTCATGTGCATATTTTAGATTTGGTACTGTTCTGCCCTAAACCATATTTTAATGTTGTTAAATAGCAAAATAAAATACACCATGATAAACTAGGCATTTTTCTACCCCATTTATATATAAAGTTTATTAAATTCTGAGTTACGGTTAGTTAGTTATGAAATAAATCATTTTAACATGGCATTTAGCAATTTAATGCAAGCAACAATTTTAAGCAATTTAAATGTTGTTATCATGATGCGGATGACTTATACAAGTTTTATGCAATTATTATTAAAAGTTGACACGAACATGATGAGAGCATTTGTCACCGTGGTAGAAAGAAAGGGGTGCCACGACGACAAAACGGAAATGATGCCGCGGCAACATTCCGGTTCCGATAACTCAATTGAGATGTCGGTGCAAAAGAAAGTGTGGAGAGCGTGCCATGCAAAATGGTGGGGTGATCCCGGTTACCTGGTTCCCACGTGTCGACGACAAGGCAATGAGGAACGCGCAAGGAACAACTCGGACATGGTGCAAACACGGGCATCTCATACAACCCACATTCGTTCTCGGAAGGTCGTCTCGGGGTTATACCTTCGAAGCGTGCATTTTCGAAGCGGAATGGTTCGGAGGGGAAGTAGTCGTGCACGGGTCGTCGAGGGAAGTAGTCATTCTCGTGATGGTAGTGGTACACGGTCGTTGTGGAAGTAGTTGTACACATTCTCTTGTTGAATCCACGACAACGGTAATGTTCACTCGGCGGTCTTTGACAATGGTCGTCGTACACGGTTCATAGACGTTCGGGTATTCCGTAGAGGTACTTGACGCATCCTGGATGTGTAGTCGTAGATGAACTTGACGGGTCCCATGAGTAGTCGTACTCGACGAATCCGCGTAGTTGTACATATCTTTGTGCTGTAGACGAATTTGATGAAAACCAACGGCGACGGTAGACGTACACGGTCGGCTTGATGGAACTTGGCTTAACCAAAACGTTTGGTCTTGGCGTACAGGGGCAGAAGCGCAGGAAGGCGAGGGCATGGCCAATGAGAGCGGCAGCGAGCTCAGCAGGGCTCGGGCACTGACGGGGAGAAGCGGGAGGCAGCGGCGTCATGGAACGGTCGACTGCTTGCTGGTGGTGGGGAGCTCTGACAACAACGAGCTGCAGGAGGCCGGCCTTGGAGCATTTGTGCTCGAGGCGAGGAGCAGGAGATGAGACAGACGAAGTCGTGGGGGCGCGGGGACCTGCTCCGTTGAGGCAGAAGGAGGCCAGGGCACGAGCGGCACGGGTTGTGGTCGCCGGCGGCGACCGGACGCGGCGGTGGGATGGCGAGGTGGTAGCGGGGGCTCCGGACGGCGTGGAGGCGGAGAGGCGCGACGACGACGGCGCTTGGGGCTCGGGGTGGCGGGAAAGGAGCCGCGCAGAGAGGCGGTGCTCGGTGGCGGGGCCGACGTCGAGGAGGAGGTTGGGCGCGGGGACGGACCGGAGAGCGGGTGGCCGCCTGGTTCTACGGTGGCTGGAGCGAGGTAGGAGGAGGGGATCAAGGAGAGGGCGAGGGGATCGGGCGCTGGTGGCACTGGAGGATGGACGAGGGGGGAGTGGGGGATCGGTGGGAGAGCTAGGGTTAAAACAGGGGAGCCGGATGGACTTTGGGCCGAATTGGTTGGGCTACTGGGAGGCTGAGCTGGGCTCGGCTCTCTTCTACCTCTCTCTTATTTCCTTTAAAAGAAAAGCATTAGAGAGAACAAAAGGAAGAGGGGTTTAGGGAAAGAATTTGAGCGTACGGTTAATTTTCCCGGACTCATAAAAATGAGCTTGATCCAAGAAAATAGAAGTTAGCGTGTGTGTGAAGATTGAATTCGAAGTCGTATGAATTAAATTCAAATGAGTTTGAATAATAAGTGGGTATTCGGTAGGTCCAAAAATATTGAGAGTTTTATGAAGCTCAGAAAAGTGATGAAAGAATTTAGGGCAAAGTTTGGAGACCAAACTAGAAGCAGAAAAGGCATGGAATTGTTTTGCAAGTGTGTTATGGTTAATTCCAAAGTTAATGGAATATTTTAATATAGCTCCCTAATATTGGGACGATATGTTATAAAGAGAAGTCACCCTTCCCTCGATTTAAATAGATCAACCATCTATGCAATTTATTAGTTGAGTTGAGATGCAAAGGATAATGACATGATGGCATGATGACATGATGCAATGCAAAAATAAAAGAGCAAGCACAAAAGAAACACATGGCGAAACTCGGAATAGCTGGAAGTCTTCTAGAGCGTCGGACTCGGGGCATTATAGTTTGTCCCTAGCCGATCAGGTGAGATGAAAGTTCGGTTCTACGGTGCACTTCTCTCCCTCCCGGGACGCCAAGGAGTTTTTTTTGGTTGTTTCTTTCTCTTCGGCTTCTTTCCCCCTCACGGAGGATTCGGTTGGATTGGCATTACAATGTTGCCTTGGAGGAATTTGCTCTGGTTTCAAGGTTGTGGCCCTTCCATCTCGATCTTTTTGTTTTTGTGGGTCCAACAACAAGGTAGGGCACTTCATCTATGGATTAAATGATCGCGTTTGGCCTGACTTTGTATGCCACTTCCATTTGTTCAATGGCCGCTTTGCTAAGCGTTTCTCCGCTTCACATTGGCATGCTGATCAAGAGTTGATCGAGGTTTTGGATCGTCAACCTGTGGCCATCTCTACTTCTCTGGATTTCTTGCGGAAGGGGCAATCTCATGATCACTCGTCGGCCAAAGAGCTCAGCAAGTTTAATCTTGTTAGTTTAAAACAATGCCGCTTTTCTAGCTCAAATGATCATGAAGCTTCTACCTCCTCGTTGGTGAAGAGCAATGACATTATTCAAATTCAGTTTGGTTCGATCCAACCGCCAATTCAGCGATGCGGTATCATCGCTGAGTCCTCGGACAACATTGATCGGCTCGCTTTAATGGAGCTTTTCATGTCTGAGGTGGAATTGGAGGCTACGCAATCACCCAATGGTATTATTCTCGGGGCCTTTAACTGCCCCATTAATGTTCCGTATCCACCCTTACCTCGTTGTTTTTTGAAATCTGCTCTCATCTAAGCACCGGATCATTCTACGTGGCCACCCGCACTCAATGCTAAACACAAAGCAGATTTGGCCCAAGCCCATTATACGTTACAGGATATTATCGCTTTATCGGCTAATTGGGCCTCTCTGTGCTCTCGTTGCCTGCAATGGGGCCACTGCAAGATAGCCTGCCAGGCCAGATTGATTTGCATTCAATGCTCCGCACCTGACCACAAGGCATGCCACTGCCCAACATTGGTAAGTCTCATCTAATTGATGAGCTTAATTTGGTGACTACAAATCTGGGCACCGGGACTGGATCTTCTGCTCCAAACAACCCTCTAGCCGGCCCTCCCCGAGATAGAAGACGCACCGTCCGATGCACTGCCTGTGGGTTTTATGGACACGTGGCTCGATCTTGTTACAAACGCATCCGCGCCCAAAGATGGAAATGGATTCCCAAATCTACGCTGCTTTCCACTCCTACCCCTCATGCTCCGTCTCCCTCCTCGAGTTCTCAACCGACGCGCCCCTGCCCAGTCCCATCACTAGTCTCGCCCACTGGCCAAACCCAGCCGCCCCCGCGGACCTTGGCAATGGCGAACTACCCACTAAATCCAGTTTCGTTTCTTCCTCCGGGGTTCGCCGTCGAGCCTGGACCGGTGGATCGCATGGTGCGCAGCGGGATGGTGGTCGGGCCAATTCCGCCACTCAGCCATGAGTTCTTGGCCATTGCAGAGGCTAGTGAATATGTTCCTCTGCATCGCCGTGCTACTGTTTGCAATGCAATCGTAGGTCAGCTCCATGCCTCTCAGCTTTATCCTACTGAAGTTAGTGATCATCCGCTTGGCATTGGGATTTTTGGTTTTGCGGATTCTTTCTTGCGTGACACTGCTGTCAACACGCCCATTGAGCTTGAAGATGAAGATCTTCTTATCAACTTTCTGCCGCACGATGAAGCTCTGAATCGCCGCATCACTACTCTTGGCCCAGCGGTTTGGTTGATGTTCTTTGGATTCCCATATGACTATCAGACCGACTATTACATCACCAAGGCTCTCGGCGGATTTGGATCTCTGGTGACTTGGTACAATCCGAGGCAAGACCGTCGATACATGCTGATCAAAGCCCGTGTTCTTCGCTTGCACCTAATTCCGAAGAGCTTCGTCGTCTGGCAGCTTGGGGAGCCAGAAACTGCTGGACTGTGCAAGTTACCATCCTTCGCAGCAATGACTGGAATGGTTTACTCCCCGAAGTTCAGCCTGCTGGTGAAGAACCACCGCCTCTCGATGGCAATCCTGACCCTCGGTTTGGCCCCGAACTCACTGCGGAGCAATTGTATCAACAACAGGTGCATAACTGGCTTGTGCAGAATGCTGCTCCTGCTGATCCTGAAGAGGCTGTCAACAACGACAACATTGATGGTGCCAACGCTGCCTGGGGCGCGTGGCCGCAGCCGCCTGCACCTCCCCTTCCACCGCTCCCAACACATTTGGTCAACTACCAGGCATGGCTGGCTGCTCAAGGCCTTACCTTTCAAGATGGCATTCTCCCTAAAAATAACCTTACTGACAGCCCAACAGAAGCCTGTAATGACTCCTTTTCCACCACGGATGAAGACAGCAGCTCTGGTACCACTGATTTGATCATTCTCCCACAACAATCTCTGCAGCCTATTTACTCTCCACTACCAACAGATTCCTTTGCCGTATCTGTTGTCCTGCATGATCATGGAATTCAGTTTGGTCTCTCGACCCAAGGCTCTGCTCTCCTATCTCTGCTGATTGAAGACCCAATTCCCAGATAGCAGCTCAACACATTTATCTTTGATGCACTCCGTCCAATGATTGCATCCATGGGGCCCTGGCGCAATGCTTATGGCATGAGAAATGCGAATGCTGAAGTTTCTGTTTTGGTTTCTTCGGATCACACTGGAGTTCACTTCGAGCAGCTGCCTCCATCATCTGTGGTCATTCAGGAACTCCAACCTGCGGATACTGGATCACCTACTATGTTGTTTGCTCCGCCGTCTATCCACCTTTAGTTGACTGCTTCTGAAGAGGAGACACGGCCATCTGCAGACCCTAACTCTGATGCTTCTGAATTTCTGCCTGTCACAGTCTCTGACACAGGCCCTCTAGACCCTGACTCTTCTTCCTCACAAATGACAGAATTACCGCAGGGTGGTCTGGGCCTAGCAACTGTCAACATGGAGATACCTTCTGGTCATTTGGTGACCCGTGGTCGTCGCTCCAAAACTGCTGTGGCACCAATTTCAACTGTTGAAGTTCGTCGCAGCACCAGGACCAACAAATACAATGGTTTCAAGGTCAACATGCCCACTGATACCCGCACTGCCACTTCCAAGGTTAAGCCAAGAATCATAGCTCAGGTGGACTCCTCCTCCTCCACCACATCTATGCAGGCTTCTGATGATATCCCACCCCCAACTCCCATTGCTACTCTGCAAGATGTTGGCGTTAACAGGTGTGCTATCTCGGCTGTTGAATTACCTGAAGAAGCCCTCCTATCTGCACCTCCCACTGTGTCGCCTGTTGAAATCGCTGAAGCTGCCCCTGATGATGCCGCTGCTGGAAGCAGTGGTAATCCAACCTCTGCTTAATCTACCTGCTTTTATATGTCTCTTTTGCGCTCCTAGAATGTTCTTTCTTGGAATATTCGCGGTCTGAACTCTGAACCTAAGCAACTAGCGCTTCGTAATGCTATTGTCACCAGTGGTTGTGCGATCGTTTGTTTGCAAGAAACCAAAAAGACCTCGTTCGATCTTGCTTTTATTAAAACATGCTGTCCCAGACAATTTGATCGCTTTGCTTTTGTGCCTTCTCGTGGTGCCTCAGGGGGTATTGTTACGATCTGGAAGAGCTCAATGTTTACGGGCGCAGTTTTGTTTTCCGATCATTTTGCGCTTGTTACCCGGTTCATCAGCACACAGTATCGACAAACATGGATGCTAGCTAATATTTATTGGCCCTGTACTGGGGACGACCGGGTGACTTACACGAATTGGCTATATAAATTAGACATCCCTGCCTCACAGGACTGGCTTTTACTGGGTGATTTCAACTATATTCGTGCGCCTGATAATCGCAATAAACCTGGCGGTAGTACTTCTGACATGTTCACATTCAATGATATTATACGTGCACAAGACCTTATTGAGCTTCCTGTTAAAGGCCGAGCCTATACGTGGAGTAATATGCAACTTGATCCTCTTCTTGAGCAATTATATTGGTTTTTTACATCCCTTCATTGGACAACCGTGTATCCCAAAACACTGGTCAAGCCGTTGGGTAAGCCTGTCTCTGACCACATACCCTGTGTTGTCTCAATTGAAACGTGCATCCCACGCAGTAAGGTTTTCAGGTTCGAATCTTATTGGCTTCTACACCCCGGTTTCATGGATGTTGTGCGTGCCTCTTGGAACAAACCAGTGAATTCATCTAATGCTGCCATGGTCCTTTGTGCTAAATTCAAAAGACTCAGACATGCCCTCAAGATTTGGAGCAAAACCATCTCTCGTTTGACGGTCGCCATTGATAACTATAACCAAACCCTGGCCCATCTTGATGAGCTGGAAAACAAACGACCTCTTACCATCCCTGAAAGCAATTTTCGTAACATCCTCAAAAAGCATATACTGAGACTCTTACAGTATCAAAAGTTCTACTGGAAGAAAAGATGTCCAGTCCATTGGATTAAGTTCGGTGATGAGAACACAAAGTTTTTTCAGGCTGTGGCCACAGAACGTTATCGTAATAATAATATTGCTAGCTTCTTGGATAATGAGGGCAATCAAGTGGAGGATCACACTAGTAAGGAAGCTCTCCTCTTACACACTTACAAAAATCGACAAGGTTCCTCATCACCTGCTGAGATGAAATTTGGTTTACCTTCGTTACTACGGCGCTCCAATGATCTGGAACACTTAACAGATCCATTCACACATGAAGAGATTGATGCAGTTGTAAAAGAGATGCCTCCTGACCGAGCACATGGCCCGGATGGATTTAATGGAGCATTTCTCAAAGCTTGCTGGCCTTTGATCAAAAATGATTTTTATAACCTATGCTCCCAGTTCCACGCAGGTGACCTTGATCTAACTAGCATCAATGACGGTCCTATTACTCTGATCCCAAAGATTCACTCGCCTTTGTCAGTCAATGACTACAGACCGATTACACTGCTAAACTGTTGCCTCAAATTGATCACCAAACTCTTGGCTAATCGACTGCAAAAGATCATCCTGAGTCTAGTCAACCGCAACCAATATGGTTTCCTAAAGGGACGGATCATCCAAGATTGCCTGGCTTGGGCCTTCCAATATATCCATCAATGTCATGCATCAAAACGCAAAATCATTCTGCTCAAGCTGGACTTCGCGAAAGCCTTTGACACTTTTGGTCATGATCCTATGATCAACATTATGAAGCATATGGGTTTCTCTGACAAATGGCTTAACTGGATTCGTTGTATCTTTTCTTCTGGGAGATCATCTGTTCTGCTAAATGGTGTGTCGGGCCGCCAATTTCATTGTAAGAGTGGGGTATGCCAAGGTGACCCCCTTTCCCCCTTGCTCTTTGTCATTGCGGCTGATCTACTTCAGGCGGCCATCAACGATGCGTTTCGGCAGGGGAGGATCGAGCTACCTTTCCCTTGCCCTGGTCAATCTGAATATCCTGTCATCCAGTATGCCGACGACACCATCCTAGCCCTCCCCGCATGCCCACGTCAAGCTCAAATTATCAAGCAAATTCTCTCAGACTATGCAATGTCCATTGGTCTTAATATCAACTTCAACAAGTCCACTCTTATCCCTATAAACCTTGTTGATACCTCAACTTCTGAGCTCACTGCAATCTTTGGCTGCTC
Organism: Aegilops umbellulata; assembly: GCA_032464435.1. NCBI lineage: Eukaryota > Viridiplantae > Streptophyta > Magnoliopsida > Poales > Poaceae > Aegilops > Aegilops umbellulata. The sequence continues at coordinate 353,918,090 of CP136059.1, read as the reverse complement.
GGTTGGCGCCATGCCATTTACATACCTTGGTCTTCCCATGGGTACCTCCAAACCTACGGTGCAGGACCTCATGCCTCTCGTTTGCAGTGCCGAACGACGCCTTACCGCCACGATTTCCATGATGTCATACGGGGGGAAGCTTTCATGGCTTAATGCAACCGTCACGTCCCTGCTTATTTATGCCATGTGCACCCTAAAGTTACACCCCCAAATAATTGAGATGCTGGACAAGATCCGTCGCCGCTACCTTTGGAATAAGAAGACCGAACACGGAGATAAATGCAACTCTCTAGCCGCTTGGAATTTGGTCTACAAGCCCAAGAAATATGGAGGCCTTGGCGTGATCAACCTGAAACTTCAAAATGCAGCTTTACTCATGAAATTCCTTCACAAGTCCTATAACAAGAAGGATGTCCCGTGGGTGCACCTGCTTTGGGACACTTACTACGCACGTAAAATTCCGCACGCGTTGGACGCGGTGGGCTCGTTCTGGTGGCGAGACGTGCTTAAACTTACACCTAAATACCGCGGCGTTTCACGTGTCCAAGTGGTTGATGGGACAACTGCTCTCATTTGGAAAGATCTATGGCTTGATGACACCCTTGAGACATAGCACCCTCGGGCCTTTTCCTTCGCCTTGCATGAAGATGCGTCCATTAAGGACTTCTTGGAGAGCACGTCACTGCATGACCTCTTTCACCTACCGCTCTCTCCTGAAGCTCTTTCGGAAGTCCGTCGCATGCAAACCCTAACCACACACATGCGCCCTTCCACGTCTACCAAGGACATTTGGCACTATACCTGGGGACAAACTGAGTTTAAGTCTGCCGATTACTATAAATTCTGCTTTAGGCTGGCCCCGAGACATCCAACTTTCAGGCTGCTGTGGAAATCTAAAAGTACCATGAAAATTAAAGTCTTTGGTTGGCTGCTGCTTCTTGATCGTCTGAATACAAGTAACATGCTGAAGTGTCGCCACTACAACATTGGTGAGATCTTTGATTGTCTTCTATGTGGTCAACATATTGAAGAAACAGTGGACCACATGATCTTCACCTGCCCATTCAGTAAGGCTTGCTGGGAGAAGATCGGCATTGCATGGCCGGGGTTTGATTCCAAGCTTGATCTGATCGCACAAACTAGTGAGTCTGACCGAAGACATCTCTTCATGGAAATTTTCCTCACAGCAGCTTGGAGTTTGTGGAAGGAACGCAACAATAAACACTTCAGAGGGGTCAGCCCCAGCACCAGCTCCTGGTTGGCATGATTCAAGGGTGATTTTGACCTCTTCCAATACAGGGTGAAGGAGGCACAAAAAACTTTTGTAACTACTTTTTGTAACTCTCTAGCCTAAACCCCCTCCCCGACCTTTCTGTAGTAAACCCTTGTTTTGGTACCCATCTTAACCTCCACCACATCAGGGGTGAAGGGACGGCAGGGCTCTGCTATGTACTTTACTCTGTAACACACATGTAACTAGCCACAAAGGAAGGAATATATACAACCAGTAGGATCCTCTCCTACTGTCTTCTTCAAAAAAAATATTAGGCCATCACCAGAATGAACACGAACATCTCATAAAACCACCATGTACCACCATTATTAAGATTGAAGTACTGTGTTATTCTTGAACCAGATTGTCATTATTAAGATTGAAGTCCTCATCTTCCTACAGCTTACAGCCCTAATGGGGATAATAGGCTACAATTAGTTTGCTCAAACCTGCAACAAACTAGCCATCTTTTCCATTCTAAACAGACATCTTAGCGTGAATACCTTTCTACAATGAGTTACATATCTACTCAAACCTGCTACGAACTAGGCTGGAATTTAATGGGCTACTTGCTAGCTACAAAAAAGAAGTGGCACTCCAGAATTATTATGCACAACTTCACAGATATTATCCATCGCAATATTAGGTTATTGGTGCAAACAAATGGCAGCTAGAAAAACAGAGGCAAAAATGCCTGCCCTGGAAGCACAAAATATGCTTCAGGACAAACACAAACTGCAGTATCCACTTGTTGCTAGTCACGAAGACAGCTCCAACACAGTGCCTTAGTCTACATCATTGAAAATACGGGTGCTCCATGACCTTTCATTGCAGATATCCTCTTTGTTGGCTTGTCCTTACTACCGCATTTTCTACAAGGATCACAGCCGTAAGTTAGTACAAGATTCTTACAAGAGCCGCTCTTCTTCTCTGTTTTTCTGCAACGATCAAGTAGCACGGATAGTCGGATACACATGTTTGATTACTACAAACTCAAGCAGATCAAGACCATTGGCGTCAAGACTAATACAGTAGACAGTTTTGAGAAGTTCCAGTGAGGGTACAATCAAAAAAAATTCAGGGTACTTGTGCAAGTTTGGGGCTTGCCTACCCCTGGCCATACATCATCATCCCGAGTGCCCGACAACCTAGCATTCAAAAACCAAGATAGCCCATCTACATTCAATACCTCCTACTAACGCTAATTCAATAACGAAGATAGTCCATCTATATTCGATACCTCCTACTAACGCCAATCCAAGGATCTCAGGGTCCCCGTACTACAGAGTAAGGATCCACAAATGAATTTAGATGTGTCACGAATAGATCAAGGAAGGGGAATAGTGCAGAATCAGCAATATTGTACAGGTATGCTAATAGAAGTAGTTGGAAATTTCAGTTGCTCGGCAAAAACAAGCTTCAAAAATTCAAGATTACCTCAACAATATTGTACAGATATACGCCTAGATTCTCCAAATTCAGGGCCCTGCATGCTCTCTAATGTTCTTGCTTTTATTATCTGTAAATACCTGTGTATACAATATAAAAGTGAAGTACACACCTCAGAAAAAAATAGAAGACTCCTGACCAGAAGAAAGAGAGTGTAAACATCAACATAAAACTAAAGAGTATAGGCATAGTTGAACCAGATTGGAGAATATATCGATGTACTGTCAGCAAGGTAACACATTATAGCTAAAGATATGTATCTCTTTGGAGGAAGAAGTAATTAAAGTATGAATATTAGCTGCACAGCCTCTATCGTTAATGGTGTATGGCCCATACCTCTACGTCACACTATAGAAGCTTACTTCCTATTATCTTTTATGTATAGATCTGTGTAGATATCGCCAATTGTAGTTGCAATAGATGCTCTATCCAGCAGCAATGTGTAGAAAACTTATGATAAACAATGATCAATACATCATCAATATATGACTGGATTGACAATCAGAGGATTATAAGACAGAGGAAAAAGAACAATCAAGGGGGGTTACACCAAATGCAAACCAAGAAAGAACGTTTTGTGCTCAGTTTCAAGTTATCACATATCCCATCCTATGTTTCCAAGGCGCGCCCAGGCGCTTTTAAGGCGCTGGGGGGGCGCCTCAACGCCTAGGCGCTCAAAGCGCGAGGCGAGGCAACGCCTTAGACACTTATTATTAGGCGCTAGGGGTACAAATATGGCAGCCATGAGTGGACATGTAACTGATTCATACCTTGAATTTCCTGGTTGTTGATCCCACATAGCATCCATTCCTCCCATCTTGTTTCCCATTTCTGCCTTCCACAATAGAAATCAGCATAAAGATGAACATATATCATATATGGTTAAAACTAGACTTAATTAATAGATCACCATTGGTAAAAAAAGAGAGAGTAAATGACAGAAGAAGTGCAAAACAAGATGACAAACATGAGTGCATTACATATTACATAAACTAGGTCCACAACAGAATAAATTAGGTTCACAAGTTCACAACATAAATTAGGTTCCAAACAGGCAAACACATGATCATAAGCAAGGCTGGCCACACTCAATTCTCAATAGCCATCATCGAACTCATCCATGATAGTATTTGTGTTGTCTTCGCCATCTTGATCAGCACTAGTTGGATCTTCTTCATCATCGGTCACATCAACATCATCTTGAAGAAAGTCTGAATCATCATCCTCTCCATTGGGGATACTTGATTGTTGTTCTTGGTCATCCTCTTCGTCATCTTCATGAAGAAATGTTGGTGACGGAGCAGCCCTTTTGCGCTGCCTTTGGTACTGGACATTAACATTTGAGGCCCCCCTTGCCATGGTGCTAGCTCTAGGAAAGTTGCGACCTTGCAGCGACGAAGTTGCACCAACAGCCTCATCAACAAGCTCCCATGAAATGTCATCGGGACACCCTCGAGCACCTTGGGGTGGAGGTATTGTTGGGTCAACCCACTCATGGCCCCAATCAAAATCCTCAATGACTAGAGGGTCATAGCTATTGCCACCCCTCTTCTCACGCCTCTTTTGAAACCTATCCAAGTTCTTCCGGTTGTATGAAACAAAGAAATTGTCATTCAAGAGTCGGTGTTGTAACCGGTTTCTTTTCTTGGTATGGATCTACAAATAGCAAATAGAGTGAATAAATAACTTGCTGAGATTACTTGCCGAAAGCCTGAAACTAACTTTCTCTTGATGAAATAAAGAAAAGAAGTTACTCACATGTTCAAATGCGCTCCAATTCCTCTCACAACCGGAAGATGAAGCACAAAGACTAACAGTACGCTTTGCAAACCTTTGTAGCTCAACTGCCCGACCACCATATGAAAGCCACCAATCAACCAAAATGGTAAAATAAACACACACATGCATTAGGAGTTTGTACTTTGTACAGAAAATAACATGCTGAAATTAACTTGCTTGTTGCTGAAATTAAATTTAGTTCACTTACGAGGTTTTTTTTCAACCATGTTATCCATTGCCATCTGATTAGCAAAGGGTCCTCTCTTGTCCTCATAGTCAACGGCTTGTGCATCAATCTTCTTGCGAGTATTGACATCAAGTACGGTTCATGCAAGGACATCATTAAAACAACTTCTTAGCTCACCAATTAGGGCATCATCACCACTCTCAGCAATAGATAAGTATTTTCCAGGGTTCAAAAACAAAGCAGCCCCATACAATGGATGATCCATTTGATTCTCCCAACGTTTGTCAACAATGTCAATGATCTTCTTGAGAAAAGCTTGCTTGTTTTGGTGGGGAAAACCTTGATTGATCTTCTCCTTTGCAAACCTCATTAGTGTTGTCATTTCTGGCATGGCAGGAATCTCATCACCATCCTCTACCCTAAGCACTCGAAGTAGTGGACCTGAAGCTCTAAGGCAGTCCTCGATTGCATGCCACCAATCTGCTGAAAGCACAATGTCTTGCACATTCAAACCGACTGCAGTTTTGGCCAATTTGTTTCCAACCCATGCTTGACATGTAAATAGACTCCTCAATGCTTGCTTGTGCTTGACCAAACTCTTAAGAGCAAGAATGGATGTGGCAAAGCGAGTGGCTGCGGGTCTCACAAGATCCAGCCCACCCGTTGCCTTCCTCATTAGACTAAGAATTCTGCCATGCCTATAGATGAAAGTGGTGACTCGTCTACCCCGTGCAATAGGCTTCTTAAATGCCTTTAGCTTCCCTATATCTTCCAACATTAGGTCCAAGCAATGGCATGCACATGGACTCCAATATAGTGTAGGATTCCTTTCCATTAGTATGTTGCCCGCTGCCTTGTAGTTAGCACCATTGTCGGTGACAACTTGGACAACATACTCTTTACCGACATCCTCGATTCTCTTCTCTAGCAAATCTTCTATCATCCGAGCATCTTGGCATTCACTTGATGCATCAACCGACTCCAAGAAGTAAGTGCCCGTCGGGCTGTTTACAAGGAAGTTGATCAAGTGGCGTCCCCTTTTATCGGACCAGCCATCTGACATTAGTGTGCAGCCATATTGCTTCCATGCTACCTCGTGCGTCACCCTCAACTTTTTTGTTTCCCTTGACACAATCCCTAAGCAATGGCTCTCGCAGCTCATGAGGAGAAGGAGGCTTGTAACCCGAGCCATATTGACAAGAGGCTTCTATTGCAATCTAGAATTGGCTAGAGCTTGCAACATTGAAAGGAGTGTCACACTCATAGAAAAACAATGCCCACTGCATACTCACATAGTGCCTCTCTTCTGGTGTTTTTGTCCTGGACTCCATGGTGCTTTGAGAGCAACCAGAGCGTCTTTCATCGACAACATCCTCAGGTTTTTTCCTAAGCATGGAAACAATTGACTTGGTTGCAACAGATTGACACTTTTTGCCTAACAATTTTACCGCAAAGGCTTTCTTGTTCTTCTTGGCTGCTGTCCCTGAACTTGGTCTTGTAGCGGAGCCTTGAAATGCTGCTGCATTAGTGCCAGTGGAGCTTTGAACTGTCCCTGCTACATCTACCTCCACTACATCATCATCATCATCTGGCTGTCCTATGTTTCTTCTGTTCTTTTCCAAATATTCTAACATCTCCCTCCTAAGCTGTGTGGTAGCCTTTGGACAACCCGTTGCATCCCCACCGGTGCCAGCAAGATGCTCTTTGTGTCTCTTGATCCCTCCTTTAGTTATCTTGCCACAAAGATTGCACACAACATTATTGATGTTGCTAGGTTTCAACCAATACCCATAATTCCAGCCAGGATCATTTGACCTTCGTGGCCTGCGTTCTGGATCTTTCATTGGATCATAAGCATCACTACCCCCATCAGCTCCTGAATCTGCCATTGTGGGACTGCAAAGTGCAAAGTGCAAACAATTAACAATATAATAGAGCCATAGAGGGCAGAGCCGCAGAGGACAAACAGGTACTATTCTAATAATAAGCTAGTATAAAGAAGATCCACTAACCTACTATTCTAATCTGCTAACAAGGACAATCAGCATCTATTTTAATCACAACTTGCAGCTAACACTACTATAATAGAGGGCAGTGGGCAGAGGGCAGAGGCACAAGCAGCACATCTACACATGCATATACTAAACAGAGGGCTTAGAGGCAAAGGAGTGAGGCACAAGCAGCAGCACCATCAGATAACATGGGCAGGTCAGGGGAAAAGAGAGGCAGAGAGGAGCCGTACCTTGGGATAGGGCTGCCGTCGGGGGAGGAGCTTGGACGGAGAGGGGGAGGGCCGGCGGAGATGGATCTTGGTCGGAGAGGGGAAGGGCCTGCGGAGGAGGAGCTTGGCCGGACAGGGGGAGGCCGGCGGAGGAGGAGCGGATCTGGGCCGGCGGCGTGAGAGGAGAGAGTTCCTCTCTCTTTTCCCCTTGATTTGGAGTCACGGGTGTGTTCCCCTCTCTCTCCTGCCTCTGTTTACCCCCTCTCTCCCGCCCAATTTCTCTTCCCTCCCGCCAATTTCTCTTTATAGCACGCGCCAGCTGCTGGTTCCCGCTCAACCTACCCGCGCATGACCAGGGCGTCCAAAATCAACCAAAGCGGCGCCTTATCCGCCTAGGCAACGCCTTGGACGCCTCAACAGCACAAGGCGGACGCCTTAGACAGAAAACTAAAGCGACGACGACGCCTTGACGTCCTCGAGCGCTCTGACGCCTAAGCGTCGCCTAGGCGACGCCTTGAAAACATAGATCCCATCGACTGCAAATAGATGGGTATCACTGTACCACCCAAAGTGAGAAAATAAGACAACACATTAGTTTGAGAGGACAATTTTTTTTCTAAACTGATTGGCACAGAATAATGCAACTATAGTTTGATTGTAGCAGACACTGCTCTCTCTACAGGAAAATGATGGCAATATCATCACTATAGCTGGTGACACGCATCTGATTAACTCATGATACCGGTGCAGACCTAGAATTCAGACACTTGCAAGCTTAGAATTCCGGAGTTAAGTACCATGTCCATCTAACCATCGATCTGAGCAACTAATTAGAAAATAAAACAAAGCAAGGTATAATCTTTTTGCTGCTCAGTGGTATACGGATCCAACTAGTAATCTTCGTAATACTACGCCATATTATCAAACAAAAAGAGGTAGATTAAGTGAGCAGGAATCAGGTCTTTCTTTAGATCAACAACATGTCCAAACCACTCCCGCAGCTACCAACGGTACAACTCTCAAGTTGCAGCAAACTAGCAATTCGATCTACTAACACATGGTGGTATTCACGGATGGAAGAACAACAGCAAAGAAAACAAATTGGGGAACCCACCATTGGTGTGTGTGTGGGGGGGGTGCAGTCGGTGTTGTAACTCGGAGGAAGGCAGGAGGGGGATGGGGTTGGCGGAGGCGGATAAACGGAGCTCGGGGTCGAGTTATGGATGTGACCCCGGCGGCGGCAGGGAAGCATGAGGTCGGTGGCGGCAAGGACGAGGGTGACGCTAGAGCGCGAGGATGCCGACGGCAGGGCGGCTGGGACGTAGGCCGTGGAGCGACGGCAGGGATGGGGGCATGGAGCGCGAGGGCGGCGGCGGCAGGGAAGTGGGGAATGGAATGGGGTTAATGTCCTCGATTTGAGATGGAGCCCTAGCAGCAGCATGTCCAGTAGCAGCAGATCCGGCTGCAATGGGAGCCCGAAGATGGAGCCCCGACAACAGCAGATGTGGCAGCAACGGGAGCCCGGAGATGGAGCCCCTGTAGTAGCAGGAACGGGGATTGGGGTGGAAGACGACAGGATGTCAGGGGAGGGGGCAAGGACGGCAGTTAGATCTGGAGAGGACGGAGGCTTCATCTCGGAATGGAGCTCGGGGGAGGGGGAGGAGTGCAAGGACGGGTGGATGTCGGGGTGGAGCTCGGGGGCGGGGGAGTGCGAGCTTCAAGACGACGTCTTGACGACGGGGGTGGAGCGCGAGGCTGGCGGCAGGACTGTGGATCGAGCACGAGGGCGGCGGCGGCAGGCACAAGTTAGGGTCGTGGAGTTGGGGATATGTTGCACCGGGGTGCAGGATATTTTGCATGAACACCCGAAAATTTCCCCTCGCGCCTAAATCGCGCGCCACAAGTTTCCAACCATCAGTTCATTGACACGTGTCTACCTACGCCAACACTTAGTCTGTGTCCTTACACCCTATGTACACCGACACATTTTAAGTCGCTAAGTACCCATCTATGCCGACTGAAAAACTGTCAAGGTCCACATATATGCTGACACATAGCATGTTATTAACCAATTACTGACAGATACATTGATGCTACGAGATTGCCGACTCTTAGTGTGTCCACGATGATGTACCTTCGCCAACACATGATCCGAAGACAAAACTTAAAACTTATGCTGACATGAACCTTATGTGTGTAGACCTTACGGGTTCGGAAATCATGCAGACATGACCGAGACATCGCTCTGGCCTATAACCAACAGCGGGATCTGGATACCCATGTTGGCTCCCACATGTTCCACGATGATCTCATCGGATGAACCACGATGTTGGGGATTCAATCAATCCCGTATACAATTCCCTTTGTCAATCGGTACGTTACTTGCCCGAGATTCGATCGTCGGTATCCCATAATGCATGATCCCGTGACCAACTCATTAGTCACATTGCGCTCATTATGATGATGCATTACCGAGTGGGCCCAGAGATACCTCTCCGTCATATGAAGTGACAAATCCCAGTATCGATTCGTGCCAACCCAACAGACACTTTCGGAGACACCCGTAGTGCACCTTTATAGCCACCCAGTTACGTTGTGACGTTTGGTACACCCAAAGCATTCCTACGGTATCCGGGAGTTACACAATCTCATGGTCTAAGGAAATGATACTTGACATTAGAAAAGATCTTAGCAAACGAACTACACGATCTTGTGCTATGCTTAGGATTGGGTCTTGTCCATCACATCATTCTCCTAATGATGTGATCCCGTTATCAATGACATCCAATTTCAATGGTTAGGAAACCATAACCATCTATTGATCAACGAGCTAGTCAACTAGAGGCTCACTAGGGACATGTTGTGGTCTATGTATGCACACATGTATTACGGTTTCCAGTCAATACAATTATAGCATGAACAATAGAAAATTATCATGAACAAGGAAATACAATAATAACCATTTTATTATTGCCTCTAGAGCATAATTCCAACAGTCTCCCACTTGCACTAGAGTCATTAATCTAGTTCACATCACTATGTGATTGTAATGAATTCAACACCCATGGGGTTTGATCATATATCGCTTGTAAGAGAGGTTATTAGTCAGCGGGTCTGAATCTTTCAGATCCGTGTGTGCTTTACAAATATCTATGTCATCTCCTAGATGCAGCTACCACGGTCTATTTGAGCTATTCCAAATAACTGTTCTACTATACGAATCCAGTTTACTACTCAGAATAATCTGGATTAGTGTCAAAGTTTGCATCGACGTAATCCTTTACGACGAACTCTTTTACCACCTCCATAATCGATAAAATTCCTCAGTCCACTAGTTACCAAGGATAACTTTGACCGCTGTCATGTGATCCATTCCTGGATCACCCTTGTACCCCTTGACTGAGTCATGGCAAGGCACACTTCATGTGCGGTACACAACATAGCGTACTGTAGACCCTACGTCTAAAGCATAGGGGACGACCTTCGTCCTTTCTCTCTATTCTACCGTGGTCAGGTTTCGAGTCTTACTCAATACTCACACCTTATAACACAGCCAAGAACCCCTTCTCTGCCGATCTATTTTGAACTCCTTCAAAATCTTATCACGGTATGTGTTTGTTTGAGAGTACTATTAAGCGGTTTTTGATCTATCTTTATAGATCTTGATGCTCAATGTTCAAGTAGCTTAATCCAGGTTTTCCATTGAAAAACACTTTTCAAACAACCCTATATGCTTTCCAGAAATTCTACATCATTTCCGATCAACAATATGTCAACAACATATACTCATCAGAAATTCTATAGTGCTCCCACTCACTTCTTTGGAAATACAAGTTTCTCATAAACTTTGTATAAACCCAAAATCTTTGACCATCATCAAAGCCTATATTCCAACTCCGAGATGCTTACTCCAGTCCTTAGAAGGATTGCTGGAGCTTTGCATACTTGTTACCATCTTTCAGGATTGACAAAACCTTCTGGTTGTATCACATACAACCTTTCCTCAAGAAAATTGTCGAGGAAACAATGTTTTTGAGATCCTATCTGCAATATTTCATAAATAATGAAGTAACTGCTAATATAATTCCAACAGACTCTTAGCATCGCTACGAGTGAGAAAGTCTCATCATGGTCAACTCCTTGAACTTGTTGGAAAACATCTTAACGAGAAGTCGAGCTTTCTTAATGGTGACACTTACCATCATTGTTCGTCTTCCTTTTAAAATCCATCTGCAGCCAACAGCCTTACGACCATCAAGTAGTTCTTTCAAAGCCTATACTTTGTTTTATACATGGATCCTCTCTCGAATTTTATGGCCTCGAGCCATTCATCGGAATCCGGGCCCACCATCGCTTCTCCATAGCTCGTAGGTTCATTGTTGTCTAGCAACATGACTTCCAAGACAGGATTACATACCACTCTGAAGTAGTACACATCCTTGTCGACCTATCAGGTTTGGTAGTGACTTGATCCGAAGTTTCATGATCACTATCATAAGCTTCACTTCAATTGGTGTAGGTGCCACAGGAACAACTTCCCGTGTCCTACTACACACTAGTTGAAGTGACGGTTCAATAACCTCATCAAGTCTCCACCATCCTCCCACTCAATTCTTTTGAGAGAAACTTTTCCTCGAGAAAGGACCCGTTTCTAGAAACAATCACTTTTGCTTCCGGATCTGAAATAGGAGGTATACCCAACTATTTTGGGTATTCTATGAAGATGCATTCATCCGCTTTGGGTTCGAGCTTATCAGCCTGAAACCTTTTCACATAAGCGTCGTAGCCCCAAACTTTTAAGAAACGACGGCTTAGGTTTCTGTAAACCATAGTTCATACGGTGTCGTCTCAACGGAATTGTGTGGTGCCTTATTTAAAGTGAATGCGGTTGTCTCTAATTCCTAACCCATAAACGATAGTGGTAATTTGATAAGAGACATCATGGTATGCACCATATCCAATAGGGTGCAGTTATGCTGTTTGGACACACCATCACACTATGGTGTTCCAGGCGGTATTAGTCGTGAAACAATTTCCATGATGTCTTAATCGTGTGCCAAACTCGTAACTCAGATATTCATCTCCATGATCATATCATAGACATTTTATCCTCTTGTCATGACGATCTTCAACTTCACTCTGAAATTACTTGAACCTTTCAATAATTCAAACTTGTGTTTCATTAAGTAAATATACTCAGTATCTACTCAAATCATCTGTGAAGTAAGAACATAACGATATCCACTGCGTGCCTCGGCACTCATTGGACTGCACACATCAAAATGTATTACTTCCAACAAGTTGCTTTCTCGTTCCATCTTACTGAAAACGAGGCCTTTCAGTCATCTTACCCATGTGGTATGATTTGCATGTCTCAAGTGATTCAAAATGAAGTGAGTCCAAACGATCCATCTGTATGGAGTTTCTTCATGCATATCTACCAATAGACATGGTTCGCATGTCTCAATCTTTTCAAAAACGAGTGAGTCCAAAGATCCATCAACATGGAGCTTCTTCATGCGTTTTATACCAACATGACTCAAATGGCAGTGCCACAAGGATGTCGTACTATCATTACTAACTTATATCTTTTGGCATGAACATGTGTATCACTACGATCGAGATTCAATGAACCATTCATTTTATGTGCAATACCATTGATGGTGTTATTCAAATAACCAGAGTAACCATTATTCTCCTTAAATGAATAACCATATTGCGATAAACATAATCCAATCATGTCTATGCAAACACCAAATAACAATTATTTAGGTTTAACACCAATATCGATGGTAGAGGGAGCATGTGATGCTTGATCACATCTACCTTGGAAACACTTCCAACACATATCGTCATCTCACCTTCAGCTAGTCTCTGTTTATTCTGTAGCCTTTTATTTCGAGTCACTAACACTTAGCAACTGAACCGGTATTTCAATACCCTGGTGCTACTAGGAGTACTAGTAAAGTACACATTATAATGTATATCCAATATACTTCTGTCGACCTTCCAACCTTCTCATGTACCGAGTATCTAGGGTAGTTCTGATTCAGTGACCGTTCCCCTCATTATAGAAGCACTTAGTCTCGGGTTTGGGTTCAACCTTGGGTTTCTTCACTAGAGCAGCAACTGATTTGCCGTTTCTTGAAGTATCCCTTCTTTCCCTTGCCCTCCTTGAAACTAGTGGTTTAACCATCAACAATTGATGCTCCTTCTTGATAACTACTTTCGCAGTGTCAAACATCGTGAGTTGCTCAAGGATCTTCATGTCTATCCCTGATATGTTATAGTTCATCACGAACCTCCAATAGCTTGGTGGCAGTGACTATGGAGAGCCATCACTACCTCATCCGGAAGATTAACTCCCACTCGATTCTAGCGATTGTAGTACTCAGACAATCTGGCACATGCTCAACGATCACTACTAGGGAAAAGCCTAGCAGCAGCGCGGGTTTTGGGCCTATTAGTAGCGCGGGGGCCGGCGCTACTAATAAGGCGCTACAGCTAACGTATAGCAGTAGCGCGGGTGCCACCCGCGCTACTACTACGTCCGTTAGTAGTAGCGCGGGTAAAAACTCGCGCTACTACTAACCCGTGCGTTGAAAAAAAATGATTTTTTTTCGAAATTTTTGCCTGAATTTTCAAATTTCTGAATTATTTTATCCTCTAATCTCTAATCACCCTAGTCGTTGCTCAATTTAATCTCTAATCACCCCTCATCATTCCAAATCATCTAACTTCGCGGACGGTCACCCATCCTCTCACTACTCCAGCCTGAGCAGGCTTAACTTCCGGGTTCTATTCTCCCTCGATTCCAAGTCTGCACTTGTTGTTTTCCTGACAATAGTAAGATGTCAATCCTATTAACCCTCAGGAGTTTAGCTTGAGCATGAAGTCACACATTTCACTGTTTGAGTTTAAAACTATTGTTCTAAAAAACAATAATTATTTAGTAACACTAATATTCTTGAATAATTATTTAGTAACACTAATACTTCTTGAATAAGTAGTTTGACCATAGTTTGACCAGATTTGACCAAAATTAAGAAAAAACTGAAATTTGAGCATAGCTTTTTTTCCTTTTAGAATTTGAGGATTCTAAAAATTTGCAAAAAGGCCGTAGGCCATCTCCATCGGATGCGTATTTTCGTGCTAAACATTTTGATATATTATACGTTTTTTCTGACATCATATGCAAAAGTTATAGCCGTTTTACATTTTCCCTACACTTTTTGCAAAACATGTCCAAATTTAAGTTTTTAAATTTTCCTAACTAGTAGATGTAGTAACATAACTACATCTCGAAGGATTTTATTTTTTGAAACATTTTGATGTATTATACGTTTTTTCTAACATCGTGTGCACAAATTATAGTCGTTTTTACATTTTCCCTACACTTTTTGCAAAACATGTCCAAATTTAAGTTTTTAAATTTTCCTAACTAGTAGATGTAGTGAAGTTTTTATCATTTTCTTTTGCTTTTTACAAAATAGAAAAGGCGATCCATGCGCGAGGGGTGGGGGGTAGAGTTTCAAAATGGGACCTTTAGTAGTAGCGAGGGTTTTTACCCCTCACTACTACTATGACATGTCCCGGAGGGGCACGGTTGAGACCTCTTAGTAGTAGCGAGGGGTAAAAACTTAGTAGTAGCGCGGGTTTATAACCCTCGCTACTACTATGGCATGGCCCAGGGGCACGGTAGAGACCACTTAGTAGTAGTGAGGGGTAAAAACTAACGCTACTGCTATCAACTTAGTAGTAGCGAGGGTTAAAAACCCGCGCTACTACTATGGCATGTCCCGCGGGGCACGGTTGAGACCGCTTAGTAGTAGCACTACTAGAAAAAGGGCTATAGATGGGATTGACACTAATGGCGCACCAGATAAGAGGTGCGCCATTAGTATATACTAATGGCGCACCACCTTCTGATACGCCATTAGTGTTGAAACTACCAATGGCGCACCAGGCCTAGGATGCGCCATTAGTATCAAAATTTTTTTGAACTAGCGCGCCTGTCCAAACATACTAATGGCGCATCCAGACACAGTGCGCCATTACTAGTTGTAACTAGTAATGGCGCACTAGTCCCAGTGTGCGCCACTAATGTTATTTTTTTAATTATATTTTTTATTCCTTTTGTTGCAAAACTACTAATGGCGCACTCTTCCACCGTGCGCCATTACTAGTTCAAACTAGTAATGGCTCACTGTGAAACAGTGCGCCATTAGTATGTTTTCTTTTGCAAAACTACTAATGGCGCATCAGATGTAGGTGCGCCATTAGTAACCTGGATTACTAATGGCGCATTTATTGTTGGTGCGCCATTAGTAAGTGGGCAGCAACAAGATATTTTGGGCAGCCTCTCCTACCCACACTCACTTTCTCCCCACTTCATTCTCTCCACCTCCTCCTTGTCTCGGGTGCCTTCTCTTTTTCACCTCATTTCCACCATAGATTCATTCAAATTAAGTGGTTAAATTACCTTGTTTTGATAGGTAAGTAAGGGGGGAAGCTATATTTATGTTGTTCTCCCTACAACAATGTGCACATGCACTTTTAATGGCCTAGCTAGATCTATGTATGTTCGTGGTGTTGCATATGTTTGTGGTGTTGCATATGTGTTTGTGTTTGGAGGTGTACCGGTATTTGAAATGCGATAGTTGCCAATATTTTGCCGGAATGTTGATTCATTTCCGTTTCGGCGATAATTTTGGCATTAAGCATTCTTTTTGGTCCTATTTTTAGGGAAAGTCATGCCAAATTTTTTCTTGATCCTAAAATATCGTTTTGCTCTACCCCGCAGGCGACCATGGTCCGCACGATGACCGAAGGCATCGTGAATAGGTTTTTGAGGTCCGCGAAGGCCGAGATGCTTCTAAAGAACGAGACGGAGATAAGATGTCCGTGTCGAAGATGCAAGCTGGAGCGCCTTATTGCGGACCCGAATTCCAGGCAGGTGCGGGACCACCTGCCCTTGCATGGTTTCATGGATGGCTATCGGTGGCAAGGTGATGAAGATGACTACGAAGTCGTCCATGGGGGTCGGGCAAGAAATGAGGAAGGGCAGCAAGACAACCACCGCGGCTCGGGCGGGCGAGAAGACGAAGAATCCCCAGGAGATGATCACGACGGTGATGCTGTACACAGTCATCATGTAGAAGATGCATGACATGATGATGAGGAAGATGCCGGAGCAGACGACGGGCATGATCATGAAGATGATGATGCCGGCGGAGCAGACGACGGTGGACCATCGATGGGCTGGGTGCAGGACCCTTATATTCAAGAGCTGCTTCTCAAGCAGACGGATAACGCAAGAGCTGCCGCCCGAGAGAAAGCCAAGGTGGATCAACTTGAGTTAGACGCGGTTGCTCCATTGTATGAAGGATGCAGGCCCGAGGATACCCGCCTGAAAGTAACGCTCATGGCTCTGGAGATGAAGGTAAAACACAAAATGACCGACGCATGCTTCGACGAGAACATGTCATTCTGGCACGAACGTCTTCCAAAGGGGAACAATTGCCCGACCAGTTTGGAGGAGGCGAAGAAAATCATGTGTCCTCTGGATTTACCGCACGTGAAATACCATGTGTGCATGAACAATTGCATCATTTATCGGGACGAGCACGCGGAGTCTACCATATGTCCGGTGTGCGGCGTCACTCGATACAAGAAGAGGAAGAAAGCTCCTCCAAAAGTGGTGTGGTACTTTCCGATCACTCCTCGTCTGCAGCGGTATTTCGCGGATCCTAAGGTAGCAAAGCTCCTGCGTTGGCACGCGGATAGGGAGGAGAAGAAGCGAGAAGAAGACGCAAATGATCCGGAGATAGATAAAAAAGACAAGATGCTGAGTCACCCTAAGGATGCGAGCCAGTGGCAAGCGTTGAATTTTGAATACCCAGAATTTGGGAAGGATCCAAGGAACATCGTGCTGGGTGCGAGCACCGATGGAGTCAATCCGTTTGGCAGCCAGAGAAGCACACATAGCACCTGGCCTGTGTTTGTGTGGATGTACAACCTTCCCCCCTGGTTGTGCATGAAGAGGAAGTACATTCACATGAGTATGCTAATTGAAGGGCCGAAACAACCAGGGAACGACATCAATCTGTATCTGGGGCTGCTGAAGGAGGAGCTAGACACGCTGTGGAAAATGCCAACCAATACGTGGGACGCCGCAGAGAAAGAATATTTCCCTATGAGAGCCGCACTGCTCACGACGGTGCACGACTATCTCGTTTACGGATATCTCGCGGGGCAGGTAGTCCATGAATTTTCTGGATGCGTAAGGTGCATGGATGACACAACGTATCGCCAGCTAGATAGAGATCCCGGGTCTTCGAAAACCGTGTTCATGGGACATCGAAGGTGGCTTCGCGACGATGACCCGTGGAGGAAACGCAAGGATCTGTTCGATGGTGAAACCGAACCCCGAAAACGCCCGTGTACGAGGAGCGGCGAGGAAATAGACAAGTTGTTGAAAAATTGGAAAGACTGCCCACTGCCGGGAAAGAAGCAAAAGGCGCCAGAGCCGGGAAAGAAGCGAAAGGCGCCAGAGCCGCTGCTGAAGGTATGGAAAACGAGGTCTGTTTTCTGGGACTTGCCGTACTGGAAGATCCACCGTGTGCCTCACAGCCTTGATGTAATGCATATCACGAAGAATGTGTGCGAGAGTCTGCTTGGTACCCTGCTCAACATGCCAGAGAGGACCAAAGATGGGCCGAAAGCAAGGGCAGACTTGAAATGAATGGGCATCAGGCAGGAGCTTCACGCTATATATGATGATGATGATGATGATGATGATGATGATGATGATGATGATGTGGAGGAGGAGGAGGAGGAGGAGGAGGAGGAGGCGAAGCAGGACACAGAAAGTCGTCGCAAAGGAAAAAAGGCCAAGAAGACTGGAAATGACTACCCTCCCGCGTGCTTCACTCTAAGTCAGGAGGAGATCGAGCAGTTTTTCACCTGCCTCCTAGCAGTAAAACTTCCTTACGGTTACGCGGGGAAGATAAGCAGATACCTAGACCCAGAGAAGCAGAAGTTCAGCGGGATGAAGTCTCACGACTGTCACGTGCTGATGACGCAGATACTTCCAGTTGCAATCCGTGGGATCATGGATGCGCATGTCCGTGAAACGCTATTTGGCCTATGCAACTTCTTCGACGTCATCTCTCGGAAGTCGATTGGCGTGAGGCAACTCAGAAGGCTACAGGAAGAGATCGTGGTGATACTATGCGAGCTTGAGATGTACTTACCGCCCGCATTCTTCGACGTTATGGTGCATCTGCTGGTCCATATAGTGGAGGATATAATCCAACTCGGGACAACATTCCTGCACAACATGATGCCGTTCGAAAGGATGAATGGTGTCATCAAAGGATACGTTCGCAACATGTCACGTCCAGAGGGAAGCATAGCCAGGGGCTTTCTGACCGAAGAGTGCATCTCCTACTGCACGAATTATCTAGGCATCGAGAACCCCGTTGGTCTGCCCGTCAACAGGCACCTCGGCAGGCTCGCTGGATGGGGTCACCGTGAGGGTCGCCGCGAAATGCATGTCGACTTCGAGGGTCGACTCGCCGACTTTGAAAGAGCAAACCTAGTCGCGCTACAACACATAGACGTGGTCGATCCTTGCGTGGTAGAGCACAAAACCTTTATTAAGAAGACGTACAATGACCGAGGCCAACAGAGGACGGATGGGGATATACTCAAAGAGCACAACTCATGTTTCACGCGTTGGTTCAAGTAGAAGCTTCTGTCGTACCCTTTACATCAGGATTCTTCCGCGGAAGAACAACTCATATTCGCCTTGTCACAGAGCGCCGAGCACAACCTGATGACCTATGAGGCGTACGATATCAACGGCTACACATTCTACACCGAGGCCAAGGACATGAAGAGCGATGGTTATCAGAACTCTGGGGTAACGATGGAATCCTACACCGGTAACGACAAGGACAGATACTACGGAAGGATCGAGGAGATCTGGCAGCTGAGCTACGCTGGAGAGAAGGTCCCGATGTTCCGTGTCAGATGGGCCAAGAACGTCATAAAAGAAGACCGGTATTTCACCACCATGGTTATACCCGAAGCCAAATCCAAGACCGCGGGCGCAAACGTCACCGCGAAAAATGATCCATGGGTACTGGCTTCCCAAGTGGACCAATGCTTCTTCATTACCGACCCGCCAAAGCCCAGTCGTGTTGTCGTGAGGAGAGGCAAAAGGCAAGGCATTCTGGGAGCTGTCCCAGGAGATGGAGGAACAACCTCACTTGTATGAGGACGCCGCCTTCCCCACCGATCCCGAGACCACTGATGGTGCCGCCGAGGATGACCCCACTGATGCCACCACTGATGGTGCCGCCGAGGATGCCACCACTGATGATGGTGGCGCATGCACAGATGGCAGCCGGAAGAGGCAACGGAAGGACCGGCGCCCGACCGTGCTCCGCACCCTCAAGGAGGAAGTTACTGAAGTGGACTCCGACGGGAATCCAACGGCGCCCAAACGAATAGTCAAGGGGTACTCGCTTCAGCTCGGGTGCATTCTCCGGAGCACCGTCTCGATCAACACCGAGTACCTGAGGCATCCTGACCGAGGGAATTTGCGCAACCTCCTCTTCACGAAGCTGCACGAACGATACAAGTTCCCCGCTGAATTTGAAAACACAAGCCTCAAAGGGAATAAAGTGAACAATGCTGCCCTCACGAAGATGAGCAAGGCCCTGTCTACTTGGAAAAGCAATGTGAAGAGAATGATCGAGAAAGGTGAGAGTTATGAGAAGATCAAGGAGAAAAATCCTTCGATCACCGAAGATGACTACAACGACTTCAAGATCAATTGCTCGAGCACCGCACACTCCGAATCAAGTAAGTGAGGGAAAGAAATGCGGGAGCTGAACTTAGGGGAACACACACTCGGTCCCGGCGGTTACAGAGTGGCGGAGCCTATATGGGACAAGGAGGAGGCGGACCGTGCCGAGCAAGGCCTACCGCCCCTCTTCGATAAATACGGTGACAAGCAGACCAGGAACTATGTCAGGGCCCGGTACAAGAAGGACCCGAAAACAAAGGAGCTTACCACGGATCCGAAGACCAGGGGGCTTGAGCTTGTTCTGGTAAGGAATACACCCCCGCGTAATTAGCTCCATATGGTTGCATTCTAATTAATGAAGCCAAATTTCTAAATTGTTCACATTCCTTCCGCAAGCGACAGAAAGCAGTAGCGCGGGGTCGACTAAGAGCAACCCTTGGGACACCACTCTAAATAGGGTGTTGAATGTAATGAAGAACAAGGATAAGCTCAATAAGCCGACGTCAGCTGGTCGTGTGGCCGGCAAAGGCTTGTCGACAAAATGGGGGTCATACTATAACACTGGTGGACGAAAGGAGAAAAAGACCAGCTCAGAAAGCCAGGCGCGCGAGGTTCAAGAACTCAAGGCACAGGTGGCGCGGATTCCGGAGATTGTCCAAGAGCAAGTGCAACAACAACTCGGAGCGACGATCACCGCCATTGTGCCTACCTTGATCCAGGGGTTGAGTGCGTGGATTGCGGGCAGCCAACAGGGGCCGCCCCGATTCCTAGCTTCATGGCCAGCAACTCGCAGAACGCGATGGCGGGGCCATTGGTGTCTCCGACGGAGGCGGCATTGGTGTCTCCGACGTCGGCACGGGAGCTTAATGCACCCGGGTGTACGCCGGCCGACACCTCTGCAACAAGCGGCCCCTCCGTCAACTGCACGCCCGCCGTTGGCGGTGCCTCGACATTAGCCGAGCTCGATGCCATCATCACGGTAACTAATTAAGCCTCTCTCGGCCGAGGACTTCATCTCCTTGCCTTTGACTGGGCATCCCTGACGCCCTACATGTTTTCGCAGGGCGCCGCCGACGTTCCGTGCACTCTCCTGCACTTCGTGAATAATGAGTTGGTCGATGTCGCCAAGGGCAAAATCGTTCAACCGGGCAACCCCTTGTTCCACGGTACCCAAATGCCACCCAACTTGTTTAGGGTTCAACTGGTTCGGGTGCTGCCAGGCTGCGACGAGTAGTTACCTCCGATTCGACCCGTCGGGGCCGACGATGATGACGTGATGACCCTCAGCGCCTGCCTGAGCTAGCCCCTGCTTTGGCCGAAGAGCCAGATTCGTTTGGGGGCGGGGGACACCACCCCAAAGACAACACCGCTAGTCGTGCCGGCGCCAAGTCGGCCCAATGGCAAGACCGCCGCAACGGTGCCGGACATCCCTATGCCACTGGATCCAAACATGCATATGGCACAGGATCAGAACAACGACGACAAAGATACATTTGGCAACGTCGATCGGTACTTTGCCGATCATGGGTACGATGGCGACTTCATGGGGCCTCCTTCTCAAGAACCCAACCCAAAAAAAGACATGTGTGATCTAGCTGGTATCCCGGAGAAGCCAAGTTGCAACAGGCGTCGTCTGTCGTTCAGCTCTCAGGAGACGCCTCCACCTGCCGACTTCACCGAGCCTCAGATAGGCGAGGTGCGAAATATTCTCAGCCCCAACACACTCAAGAAGGCGGTCTGTGAGCAGAACTCGGTCCCATTACAGGAGAAGAAGAAGGCACAAAAAAGAAAGACTAACAAGGGTGCGGGCCAGCCGGCACCGAGTACGATCCGTGCTCAGGACGGGCCACCTTCACCTAAGGATTTAATGAGGAGGGTGCATGTGGCGGGTAGGCCGATGCTACCGAGAAATATGCTCGATGTTGCATTCAGGTGCTATGCGGAGTCTGCATGCTAGTGTTCTTTCTTTGGAGAAGCGGCGTCTCATAGAGAAGGATGTGGCATACCCGGTTTTCGTGGCCAAGGTGCCAGAGGGCAAGGGCTTTGTGGATAACTCCATCGGGGGTACGATAGTCCTGCGGTTTGATGACATCCACGCTATGTTGAACCTTCATCCGCTGCACTACACCTTCGTTCGGCTATTTTCGCTGAGTATGGAGATGCGGATCATTCCCGACAAGACCCCGGACATCGTGATAGTCGACCCCTTCTACATGTGTGCCAAGATCTTGGGTAGCGCTGGGGACCGGCATGTCGCGAGTTCTTACCTCGAAGGCGTCATTCTGGCAAACCCAGATAAGGATAACTTCCTCGTGCCTTACTTTCCCGAGTAAGTCCTCCCCTCAACCGCCCCGTAACATACGAATTATTAGATTTCGATCGTTTTTCTTTTAACATTCCGTGTTTTCTGAAGTGACACACATTGCACGCTCATCCTCCTAAGCCCCAAATATTCCATGGCCACGTATTTTGACCCGGACCGTCAGTCGAACGTAGACTACACAAATGTCAAGAAGGTTCTTGATGATGTTCTCCCCGGCTACGCCCAATCTGGAGGCACCTTCAACAGGCCTATTCGTAAGTACGGCAAGCATGTGTTCTCCCACAATACGACGTTCTGCTTCGTCAAGCAGCCACCTGGCGGTCAGAAGGGTGCCTACTACGCCATCCATCACATGCGAGCGATCGTACGGGACCATCATGAACTTCTGCTACCGAGTAAACTCAAAGATTGGGCCGCGAGCGTGTCGGCAATCCAGGACGCGGACATCAGACAAGAATTCTTTCGCATCCAGTCGGAGTTTGCGGAAATCATCCATCAAGATGTCCTTCGTACCTCAGGGAAGTTCTACCTCAGAAATCAACCGTCCAAGAGTGGGATAGACGGAATGCTACAAATGCAGGCTGACAACGCCCGTAATTCCATGACTCCCACGATAGACGGCGGCTTCATCCATGCTCCGGTCCCTTGAGTCGAGCCGAAAGCAGTGATGCTGTGTCTAGTTCTAAAACATCGATTGGCTCATGTTGTAATTAAACTTTAATGAACTTGTAGTATGTCTCTTTGGTTTCGAGAGTCGTTCAACTTAGATGTAATCGATGCTATTAATGTCTTGCTTTTCTCTTCTGATCGTTCTGTTGCATACTTATATATTGCTTATGTATTGTCTGTGAATTGGTACTAACGTTTCGTTTGGCTAGTGCATAGCGATGTCGTCGTATGTCGTGTACAAGGGTAAGGTTCCCGGAGTCTACGACGACTGGGAGGACTGTCGGAGACAGGTTCACCGATTCAGCGGTAACAGTTACAAAGGGTACACCACTAGGGCCGAGGCCGAATCTAGATACGCCCGCTATCTAGCGGGAGAGGGGAGGGAGCGTTGGAGGAACCGGATGAAGAAGAGTTTCATCGTGATGATGCTCATCGTGATGACCGCAGCTCTCTTCTATGTGATGGTAGTTTAGATGATCGATATCGACTTGTGATGTGAAGACAAACTCGCTACTCGCGGTCTCGAGACTTGTAATATAATGTTCTATCTTTGTTCGGTCTTTTCAATTCGGAGACTAATATGATGAATTGTATTCGGAGACTAATATGATGAATTGTATTCAGAGACTAATCTTCTATTGTATTCGATGAATCTGTTGTTGATGTGTGCTGTCTATATTTTGTCCAATTATACATTTTGTAACCTGTGTAAAAAAACAGAAAATTAAAAAATTAAAAAAACCTAATATTCATACTAATGGCGCATCACATCACAGTGCGCCATTAGTATGCCAGAGGATACTAATGGCGCATCCTTAAGGAGTGCGCCATTAGTATGCCGAGGTTACTAATGGCGCATCCTGTTGTCGTGCGCCATTAGTATGCCAAAGCACCTGGGTATACATGGCCCCTGGGAGGCATACTAATGGCGCACCGTGGCCTATACTAATGGCGCACCAGTGGTGCGCCATTAGTATACCAGATACTAATGGCGCACCAGTGGTGCGCCATTAGTAAAAAATACTAATGGCGTGCTAGTAATGGCGCACCACTAATGCGCCATTAATGGACAAATTAGGTGCGCCATTAGTAGCCCTTTTTCTAGTAGTGTAGCGAGGGTTAAAAACCAGCACTACTACTATCAACTTAGTAGTAGCGAGGGTTAAAAACCCGCGCTACTAGTAAGTAGCAGTAGCGAGGGATATAAACCCGCACTGCTAGTAAGCGTCTGTGTATAAGCTTTTCCCTAGTAGTGGATTGAGCTTAAGAAACTTGTCAGAGGTCTCATACCTCTTGAGGGTGGCACTAGTTTGAAATTCCAATTTCAGTCTTCGGAACATCTCATATGTTCTGCGACATTTCAAAAAACGTCTTTGGTGCCACAATTCTAAACCGTTAGTATTACGCACTGAACTATCACGTAGTCATCAAAACGTGTATCTCAGATGTTTCCCAACATCTACAGGCGACGCTCGAGGTTCAACACACTGAGCGGTGCACTAAGGACATAGGCCTTCTGTCCAACAATGAGGACAATCCTCAGTTCACGGACCCAGTCCGCATAATTGCTACTGTCAACTCTCAACTAAATTTTCTCTAGGTACATATCTGAAACAGTAGAACCAAAGCGTGAGCTACGACATAATTTGCAAAGACCTTTTGACTATGTTCATGATAATTAAGTTCATCTAATCAAATTATTTAATGAACTCCCACTTAGATAGACATCCCTCTAGTCATCTAAGTGATACATGATCCGAGTCAACTAGGTCGTGTCCGATTATCACATGAGACGGACTAGTCATCATCGGTGAACATCTTCATGTTGATCGTATCTTCTATACGACTCATGTTCGACCCTTTGGTCTTCCGTGTTCCGAGGCCATGGCTGTACGTGCTAGGCTTGTCAAGTCAACCTAAGTGTATCGCGTGTATAAATCTGGCTTACACCCGTCGTATTCGAACGTTAGAATCTATCACACTCGATCATCACGTGGTGCTTCGAAACAACGAACCTTCGCAACGGTGCACAGTTAGGGGGAACAATTTCTTGAAATTATTGCGAGGGATCATCTTATTTAAGTACTGTCGTTCTAAGAAAATAAGATGTAAAACATGATAAACATCACATGCAATCAAATAGTGACATGATATGGCCAATATCATTTTGCTCCTTTTGATCTCCATCTTCGGGGCGTCATGATCATCATCGTCACCGGCATGACACCATGATCTCCATCATCATGATGTCCATCATCGTGTCTTCATGTAGTTGTCTCATCAACTATTACTTCTACTACTATGGCTAACAGTTTAGCAATAATATAAAGTAATTACATGACGTTTATGTTGACACGCAGGTCATGAATAAATTAAGACAACTCCTATGGCTCCTATCGGTTGTCATACTCATCGACA
This sequence comes from Aegilops umbellulata, assembly GCA_032464435.1. NCBI lineage: Eukaryota > Viridiplantae > Streptophyta > Magnoliopsida > Poales > Poaceae > Aegilops > Aegilops umbellulata. The sequence goes on along the minus strand of CP136059.1, from coordinate 353,892,954 downwards.
TGAAAGTCGTGATTTCTGTTACAAGAACATGGTCAATCTCATACATCACATATATCATTCATCACATCCTTTTGGCCATATCAGATCACACGGCATATGCTGCAAAAACAAGTTAGACGTCTTCTAGTTGTTGTTGCAAATTTTTACGTGGTTGCTATAGGTTTCTTAGCAAGAACGTTTCCTACCTACGCCAAAACCACAACGTGATATGCCAATTTCTATTTACCCTTCATAAGGACCCTTTTCATCGAATATGATCCGACTAAAGTGGGAGAGACAGACACCTTCTAGCCACCTTATGCAACTAGTGCATGTCAGTCGGTGGAACATGTCTCACGTAAGCGTATGTGTAAGGTCGGTCCGGTCCGCTTCATCCCACGATGCCGCCGAATCAAGATAAGACTAGTAACGGCAAGTAAATTGACAAAATCGATGCCCACAACAACTTGTGTTCTACTCGTGCATAGAAACTACGCATAGACCTAGCTCTGATACCACTGTTGGGGATCGTTGCAGAAATTAAAAAATTTCTATGCATCACCAAGATCAATCTATGGAGAGACTAGCAACGAGAAAGAGGGGAGTGCATCTTCATACCCTTCAAGATCGCGGTGCGGAAGCGTTACAAGAACGCCGATGAAGGAGTCGTACTCGCAGCGGTTCAGATCGCGGTTGATTCCCATCTAAGCGCTGAACAACGGTGCCTCCGCGTTCAACACACGTACAGCCCGGGGACGTCTCCTCCTTCTTGATCCAGCAAGGGGAGAGGAGAAGTTGAGGGAGAGCTTCGACAGCACGACGGTGTTGTGGTGGAGGTTGCAGTTCTCCGGTAGGGCTTCGCCAAGCACTACGGAGGAGGAGGAGGTGTTGGGGAGGGAGAGAGCTGTGCCAGGGGAAGGGTGTGGCTCCCATGCGCCTCCCCACTATATATAGGGGTGTAGGGGGCTGGTTTCTTGCCCTCCAAGTCCATTGGGGCGTTGGCAAAAGTGGGGGAAAGAACTCCCATCATTTCCCTTCCCCACCGATTGTTATCGCCCTTTTTAGGGATCTTGATCTTATCCCTTCGGGATATGATCTTATTCCTTCTAAGGGGGGATCTTGGTGCGCCTTGACCAGGGGTGCGGGGCCTTGCCCCCACTACCCACGTTCATGTGGGTCCCCCCATGCAGGTGGGCCACACTCCGGAACCTTCTAGAACCTTCCCGGTACAATACCGAAAAATCCTGAACATTTTCCGGTGGCCAAAATAGGACTTCCCATATATAAATCTTTACCTCCGGACCATTCCGGAACTCCTCGTGACGTCCGGGATCTCATCCGGGATTCCGAACAACATTCAGTAACTGCACACTAATTCCCATGACAAATCTAGCGTCACTGAACCTTAAGTGTGTAGATCCTACGGGTTCGGGAATCATGCAGACATGACCGAGACAGCTCTCTGGCCAATAACCAACAGCGGGATCTAGATACCCATGTTGTCTCCCACATGTTCCACGATGATCTCATCGGATGAACCACGATGTCGGGGATTCAATCAATCCCGTATACAATTCCCTTTGTCAATCGGTACGTTACTTGCCTGAGATTCGATCGTCGGTATCCCAATACCTCGTTCAATCTCGTTACCGGCAAGTCACTTTACTCGTACCGTAATGCATGATCCCGTGACCAACTCATTAGTCACATTGAGCTCATTATGATGATGCATTACCGAGTGGGCCCAGAGATACCTCTCCGTCATACGGAGTGACAAATCCCAGTCTCAATTCGTGCCAACCCAACAGACACTTTCGGAGATACCTGTAGTGCACCTTTATAGCCACCCAGTTACGTTATGACGTTTGGTACACCCAAAGCATTCCTACGGTATCCGGGAGTTACACAATCTCATGGTCTAAGGAAATGATACTTGACATTAGAAAAGCTCTTAGCAAACGAACTACACAATCTTGTGCTATGCTTAGGATTGGGTCTTCTCCATCACATCATTATCCTAATGATGTGGTCCCGTTATCAATGACATCCAATGTCCATGGTTAGGAAACCACAACCATCTATTGATCAACAAGCTAGTCAACTAGAGGCTCATTAGGGACATGTTGTGGTCTATGTATTCACACATGTATTACGGTTTCTAGTCAATACAATTATAGCATGAACAATAGACAATTATCATGAACAAGGAAATACAATAATAACCATTTTATTATTGCCTCTAGAGAATATTTCCAACATCTACATCATCACCATAGCCTCTCCGATGAAGTGTGAGTAGTTTACCTCAGACCTTCGGGTCCATAGTTAGTAGCTATATGGCTTCTTCTCTCTTTTTGGATCTCAATAGAATGTTCTCCCCCTCTCTCGCGGAGATCTATTCAATGTAATGTTCTTTTTGCGGTGTGTTTGTTGAGACCGATGAATTGTGGGTTTATGTTCGAGATTATCTATGAGCAATATTTGAATCTTCTCTGAATTCTTTTATGTATGATTGGTTATCTTTGCAAGTCTCTTCGAATTATTAGTTTGGTTTGGCCTACTAGATTGGTTTTTCTTGCAATAGGAGAAGTGCTTAGCTTTGGGTTCAATCTTGCGGTGTCCTTTCCCAGTGACCGAAGGGGCAGCAAGGCACGTACTGTATTGTTGCCATCGAGGATAACAAGATGGGGTTTTTATCATATTGCATGAATTAATCCCTCTACATCATTTCATCTTGCTTAAGGCGTTACTCTGTTTTCTTGAACTTAATACTCAAGATACATGCTGGATAGCGGTCGATGTGTGGAGTAATAGTAGTAGATGCAGGCAGGAGTCGGTCTACTTGTCTTGGACGTGATGCCTATATACATGATCATACCTAGATACTCTCATAACTATGCTCAATTCTGTCAATTGCTCAACAGTAATTTGTTCACCCACCATAGAAATACCTATGCTCTTCAGAGAAGCCACTAGTGAAATCTATGGCCCCGGGGTCTATTCTCATCATATCAATCTTCGATCACTTTATTATTGCTTTGCTTTTTTACTTTGCTTTTTATTTTACCTTGCAACTTTATATCAAAAATACCAAAAATATTATCTATCATCTCTATCAGATCTCACTCTCGTAGGTGACCGTGAAGGGATTCAAAACCCCTAATTGTGTTGGTTGCGTGGAGTTATTTGCTTTGTGTAGGTACGAGGGACTCGCGTGTGGCCTCCTACTGGATTGATTCCTTTGTTCTCAAAAACTGAGGAAAATACTTACGCTACTTTGCTGCATCATCCTCTCCTCTTCGGGGAAATCCAACACAGTGCTCAAGAGGTAGCACTGAGGCACGGGAGGACCCGCAACGTTTGCACGAAAAAGACGGCATGCCTCCAAAGCAGTATGAAGGTCCTGCCAGGTACGCTCTTACCAAAGAAGAGAAGGAAATCTTATTTGAATGCCTTCTTAGTATGAAGGTCCCGACTGGCTTCTCGTCTAATATAAAGGGAATAATAAATATGTCAGAGAAAAAGGTCCAGAACCTAAAGTCTCATGACTGCCACGTGATTATGACGCAACTCCTTCCGGTTGCATTGAGGGGGTGTCGCGACCGGTTTTCCGGGTATTAATTTCCAGAAAATGGCCGTCGTGCTCATCAGCCCCAGGACTACTGTTAGCTGATGAGGCATCAACTTGATACAGAAATTCCAAGCAAGAAAATACAGAATATGCAGTACAAGGCCATTTTGTCCTGTGAGTACAACAAAAGGTTTCTAATGGTTGATGGCGGAAGCGGTTTTTGAAACATCAATGTCTGTGGAACTCCATTTCCCACAGGAACAGCTGACCAGGTCAACTCCTATCTTCGCGAGGCTGCTATCACCGTTGGCTTAGTTTCCGGGCTGTCATTGCAACGCTCCTCTCCATGCAGAAATCTGGCCAAGACAATAGCCAGGGACAAGCCAGTGAGTACTTTGAATGTACTCGCAAACATTATGAACACTGGGATAATATAATTGATAATCATGCACTGAAATATTCTATGATCACATCGTCAGTCATAAAATAAAATCTCTGATGCATGCAAGCAGGTTATTTTATATGGATATGCAACAATGTAGTGGAAGTAAAATGCCGTAGTCGGGCGTCTGTGTGACACCACATAAAGGGCTTATAGGGGAAGTAAATAACAAGCAATGCCACAGTCGGGCGTCTCAGCGACACCGCATAAAGGGCTTATAAGGTAAATAAATAACAAGCATGCCACAGTCGGACGTCTGGGCGACGCCACATAAAGGGCTTATAAAGTAAGTAAATAAATAACAAACATGCCACAGTCGGGCGTCTGGGCGACGCCACATAAAGGGATTATAAAGTAAATAAATAAATAACAAGCATGCCACAGTCGGGCGTCTGGGCGACGCCACATAAAGGGCTTATAAAGTAAATAATCGCAATGAATATCCAGGAGGTAGAACCGTCCCAGGGATACTCAATAGTATAATGGGTTAGTCTGTAATAATAACAATAATCATAATCATCATAGCAGTACAAGTCACAAGTTATGATCCATGTTCTGATTAAGCAATTTCTCCTCCGAAGACCGACATTAAGACCGACACTTGACCCATCCCAGACTGTAATCCTTAACCATGGACACGGCTACTCGAATAGATTTAAACTCTGCAGAGGATGTACTCTTTACCCACGAATAACGGATTCCTTTAGTCCATCGGGACTAATTCCGTCTACGGTCTTTTGATTGAAAACACACCTATCCGGACACACCAGCCTAACTTAACGGTGTCTGGAAATCACCCACGACACCCGTTAAGCAAAACTCTAAGTGGGGAGGCTACAACCTCGACGTAGCATGGGATCACAAAATTCATACCGCGCGCAAACTAGGGGAGCTACCCCGTCGGCTACAACCGAAACACCCATGCCCTCGGGTCAGGTGGCATGCCTACCGGATGCCTCCGGTATCTTCCACCATGGCCTCTCTGTACGGTGTGTGCTAGGAAAGGGGTTGACAACTTACTGAACCGTACCCTACCTATGGCAGGGACAAGTGGTAGTACGAAACAAGCATGGGGGTTACCAGAACAAGACTCGATCTATGGTCGACTCAGGAGGTTTTAGGTATTCCCTGCATGATTAGCATAACGAATATATTTCATCAAATAGACAGACTCACCACTCATCGTACCCCTCATGCCATGCCGGACACACTCGTCTCGACGAGGAACTAGGGACAAGCTCGGGTCTACCCAAGACAGAGACTTTCCCGTTTTCCTTCCGGTAGGCACGAACGACATACGAGGATGATCATTATCACAAACATGTCCATTTCCAATAGCAAGGAAATTTCAAATAAGCATTTATGCAAATGATCACATCACCACATAAAATAACGAGTTCCACGCATTGAGGTGGTGTCATAAACGTGTCAACAATGCATGCAAAATATTATGCCAGGGCTCAGAATGCTTGCCTTCAAAGTGTAGAGAGTCAGGGTGCATCCAAAACTTTTGAAAGCTTGCTTCTCTCTCTACAAGGTCCTATTTTAAATAAATTTCAATCAACACACAAATTTAGAAAAAGCACAAAAAGTTGTCTGAATTTTTTTCAAGTAAATCTTAAAATAAACTAGATAATATTTGAGAGAGGTAGGAAAAAGAATCAACTCATTTGGAGTTATAATTAAAAAGTTATAGGCAGTCAAAGTTGTGGTCAAAACTGGTTTTAAAAAAATCAGAAAAGAAAATAGTTCGAACGGGATTACGCTTTCGCACAGAGGAGACGTACTTGAGCTTTTACGCCTCCACTTATCCAGCGTGGACGGCGCGTGAGTCACTGACAGTGGGCCCGGGGGACCCACTGGTCAGGTTTGACTAGTCGACCTCCCTCCTCTTCCTCTGCCCCGAGCGGAGGCGGGACTCCGGCAATGCTCGCCGGCGAACGGCGGCATCGTTCGGGAAATGGAGGTCACCCGCGGGCTCAGGGGATCGAGGCGGTCACTCCGGTAGTCGCTACGATCTCGGGGATGAACGGAGCTGCCGACGGCGAGCTTTGCGACGGACGGTGGCCGACAGGCAAAGTGATTTTTCTCCCGCGGCGAGTCCCGATCAAAATCAAGCAGGGGGATGGATACACTAGGAGGAGAGGGAGTTCCTGGTGAAGAGAGTGGAGAGGAGGAGGCTCTGGTGGCGCCGAAATGGCCGGGGCAGTGGCGGCGGCTGCAGTCGTCGGAGGTGGGGAAGAAGACCTCCCCGGGTCGATTGGCTGCCATGGAAGAACTAGGGGAGCGTGCTGAGGCTACCTCTCGAACGGATCGTGCTCGGGGGCCTCTCTTTATAGTGCAACGAGGTCGGTTTGCGGCAGCCGTGGATAAGTTCGCCGGCGAACCGCCTCCCTGTAGCGGCAGGGTGCCGTGGCGGCGACGAGAGCTAGAGGACACGCGAGAGGATGAGGCTGAGCTGTTCCAGGGGCAGGTGGCGAGCAGCTGAGGCTTGGGCGGCACCGACCTGGCAGAAACGCGCTGCGGACGCCGGCGTGCCGCCAAGGGCTCTGACGGCGGTGCTGCAGGGCACTAGGGCTGCTTGGCATGTTGCGGAGAGAGGGAGAGTGCGTGGCGCAGCTCTGTGGTGTGGGAAAAACCAGGGACGCAACGTGGCGACTCGGGCGCAGCACGTGCAAAACGCGCGCTCTGCTCGCGCCCAGAGCACGCACTGAACGTGCTCGACGAAATGCCAGTGTATGCTAGAGGTTACGGGTGAGGCTGGAAAGAAACAGGGCTAGGCTGGGGTTAGTCAGAGGGTAAATGGACATGGTGGTTAGGTAAGGTGGCCAAGTTCACAAAGTAAACTTGAAATCATGCCAAATCTGGCTAGGCACACAGGGTGTTTGTCAAAATGCCAAGGGCATCTAGGCAATACTTGGGGTTGCCAACTTCTCCAGATCAGTGTCTCTCTGGATGGTTAAGGGGGTGGTGAAGCTAGTTTGACAAAAGTAAAAACTTGTTAGTGCAAGTTGTGCAAAACTTCAGTTTTTGACAGAAAGAAGAAGACATGATTGCAAGCACTTAGAATCATCCAATGGGTCCAATCTCCTGGACTTAAGGGTTTGGCAAAGTGCGCTACAAGCAGGACAAAGCTCAAGGGTAAAGGAGCAAGTTAGAAGATGGTTGCAGTACAAATCACCAAGTTGCACCAGAATAGAAAAGAGGTTGATTCACTCAATTTTCTCAAATAACATCACTGGGTTTTTGCATAAAGTTGAATGATAAGCTACTACCAGCATCCCAAATTTTGGTGGAGGCTAGAAAGAAGTATTTAAATGAGTTGTAGTGCAAAATTGCCCACTGGACCAGAGAAGAAAAATGGGTGTGGAGCTCAGAATATTTCATGAATAAAAGATATTTTTGAATAAAAGTGATTTAAAAACATCACATGACATCTCCAAATTTTGGTTGGAAATTTAAGTGAATTTATCAAATGGTTGTAGTTCAAATATGGCCATGTAACCTTGGAAAAACAATTTTTCAAGAAAATAAAGATTAAGAAATTAATTATGTAATTAGTTCTACTAATAAAAGAAGAGTTTTTCTTGAGAGGTTAAACAAGTCCAGTAACATATTTTAAAAGTTTTCACTTTGGGGAAAAACTCCATACTAACAAGGGAGAAAATGGTTCAAAAATAAAAAGGGAGCCCAGGAAAATAAAAGTTTTAATTTCCTGGCAAAATTTTAATTTATTAAAACAAGGCCAAAATTTTGGGGTGTCACAGGGGGCTTCTACCGGAAAATGTCAGATTAGCCATTGTGAAGCTATGTGCATTCATCAATGCAATCTCTCAGAAGGTGATCGATCCACAAATTATACCAAGGCTAAGGACTAATGTGGTGCAATGTCTTGTCAGTTTCGAGCTGGTGTTGCCACCATCCTTCTTCAATATCATGACGCACGTCCTAGTTCATCTAGTTGACGAGATTGTCATTCTGGGGCCCGTATTTCTACACAATATGTACCCCTTTGAGAGGTTCATGGGAGTCCTAAAGAAATATGTCTGTAACCGCGATAGGCCAGAAGGAAGCACCTCCATGGGCCATCAAACAGAGGATGTCATTGGGTTTTGTGTTGACTTTATTCCTGGCCTTAAGAAGATAGGTCTCCCTAAATCGCAGTATGAGGGGAGACTGACTGGAAAAGGGCTTGGAGGGGACTCAATAATATGCAGGGACGGATATTCTTGGTCTCAAGCACATTACACAGTGGTATAGAACTCTACCTTGGTGACCCCGTATGTCGATGAACACAAGACCAGTCTGCGCTCCAAACAAATGGAGCAGTGCGACGACTGGATTACATGTGAACACATCAGGACTTTCAGCAGTTGGTTGGAAACACGTCTCAGAGGTGACAACACTGTTTGTGATGAGTTGTACTCATTGTCCAGGGGACCATCTTCGATTGTATTGACTTACAAAGGATACGAGATAAATGGGAATACATTTTACACGATCGCCCAAGATCAAAAGAGCACCAACCAAAACAGCGGTGTCCGCTTTGATGCAGAAACCGTGAGGGGAAAGGACACATATTATGGTTACATAGTGGACATATGGGAACTTGACTACGGACATGATTTCAAGGTCCCTTTGTTTAAGTGCAAATGGGTCAATCTGTCAGGAGGCGGGGTACAGGTAGACCCACAGTACGGAATGACAACAGTGGATCTGAACAATCTTGGGTACACTGACGAACTGTTCGTCCTACACTAGTAGAAACCGGGCCTTTTGTCCCGGTTCGTAAGGGCCTTTTGTCCCGGTTCCTGAACCGGTACTAAAGGGTCGTTACTAATGCCCTGACCCTTTAGTCCCGGTTCTAACCAGAACCGTGACAGATGGGCGTCCACGTGGCCTGTGCGCTGAGCCCAGGCAGGAGGGCCTTTGCTCCCGGTTGGTGGCACCAACCGGGACCAATAGGCATCCACGCGTCAGCATTTCTATGGTTGGGGTTGTTGTTTTTTTTTTGAAAGGGGCTTGTTTAGGGGTTTTGGGGTTAATTTAGTTTGTTATTAGCCAGCTAATAGAGAGAATTGTCCTCTCTTATATCTCCGTGCTTGGTTTATACCAACGCTATGCTACGCCTAAACATGGCTTAGATTGAAGTGAAGACAACATATGTGGTGCATGTCGAAACTAATACTAATTAAACCTAACTTGATCAAGTTTGGATTAGTACTACTTTCGACATGCACCACATGCATGTTGCCTTCACTTCAATCCAATCCATGTTCATTTCACCCACTGATATATATATATATATATATATATATATATATATATATATATATATATATATATATATATATATATATATATAATAACTCTTCATGCTCACATCATGCATCATCATAATAATAAGTCCTACTAATCATCATGATAGAACTTCTACTCGTTATTATAATAACAAGTCATACGATCATCATCCTCATAGTCATCGAACCCAACCCTACTTAATTGTTCTTAGCACATGATCATCAGTATTAGGTAGGACCTAAATACCCTCTTTAAGGTAAAATAGCATAAAACAGTATAGACCCTGACTCTCCATTATGGAGAATGGAGATCATCCTGTCTCCAATTCTTGCGCCCCACTTCCTTTTGCGTCCAAGTACCTCTTTACGAGTGTCCATACATTTTTTCCATTCTCTGATTTGCATGTCTCCACTTCTTTTAGAAATCCGGTATGGACAGTTGAGATTCGTAGGATGACCTGGATATATGTTCAAAACATCAAGGCGACCATGCTCATACATCAGATGAGGCACACAATCCTCTGGGATTATCTGTTGAAAAACATAGTAATAACTTCATAGTTAGCAATGAAGTACTAGTTTTATATAGAAGTATGCAAAAGATGCACGTATGTCGTAATAGTAAAAAATCTTACCAGGGTATCTCCATAGTAGTTACCGTAGTTCAACACGTGCACTAGTGGCACGTATTGACCATAATGTTGAGGAGTTTGATTGTAGATATTGTAATTCTCAAGATCATTACAAAATCCAAGCAGATGAGTTTTCTCCTTGTAAGTTAACTCAGAGCCATCGGTGTAGTAAGTTCTATCTACCATCTTCTCCACATTCTTTGATACTTCAAAATAAGCTGTCAATGGAAATAAGCTGTCAATGCAAAATAAGTTGTCAACTATTTTTAAATGAACAATATAAATTAGTTAATAATAAAATATGTTTGAGAAACTCACATAGCGGTAGAACTGGAGGCGTATCAACAAGGACCCAAATGTCCATATTGTCTTGCTCGATTTCAGGATCACCAAGATCCATGGTGACAAGCATACCCTCATTAAAATCATACAATTTGCAAAATGCTTCCCATATTTTGCAACCAAAATCGGTTACGCTCTCAGCATTATGCAGCTTTACTTCAAAATCCACATCATGATGGGTCCTTAGGTGAATTTTCTCCGTTTCCAAATTTTCATGGTCTTCAAAATCCATCCTCTCCAAGACATAGCGTCTTGCATGGCATGGGATAAACTATACTCGAATTTTAAAATATGAAAATTACACGATGAAATAGTTGAAGTCATGCTTAATTATGAAAAAAAAACTTGTCGTCGTTGCGTACCGTTTCAACTTCGAAGGTCTCCTCGAGCTTAATGCTGAAGCGCCGATCATCGTCCAGGTGAGGCCTGTCACACAGACCTTGATCGTCGTGGCACCAGTCGCACTCCCCCGGGAGACTTCCGTTGTCCTATGATGGCATTTCCTATACATTCATAACTCAAAGATTAAACATGTAGAATTAAATATATATATATATATATATATATGTACTAAAAAAATAAATTAGATCATTATTATTCAACTAATCATATGCATATGCCTTGCATAGTGCTCTCCAATTTGAGCATTCAATTAGAAAAATCAAATCGCAAAATAAAGTAGTATTCAAATTAGGATGCATTCAATTATAAGAAAAACTACATCATCTCCATGTGTCCGTACATCGAATATTATCACTAATACACGTCGAATACTATCATACATATCGCCAGTACAGCTAGAATCGTAGCGCCCGACGGGTATCGGCGCGGGCGGTGGACACCCAAAGGGAAGGAACCATCACAGGATCATAGCTCCAGTGAGATCCCTGAAGAACCTGCCAGGTATTCTCGAACCTTCCCTCCAACGCAACCATGTAGCGACGGACGTGCTGGTCCTCCTCGCTGACACGGTGACGTACCACCTCCGTGGTGTCCGGAAGCCTCGGCACCGTCACTGGCCCACGCGACCGCCACCAAACAAGGATCGGGTCAACGACGGGCTGGCTCCTCACCAAGCTACTCCCCCCGGAAGGTAGCGCCTCCCAGTACCACCCCGGCGGAGCCCAGTCCGGACATGGCCCATCTGGTCAAGCAGGTGTCGTCCTCCGCCGACTCGACGACGAGGATGCGGGATAGGCATCATCCACGTCGATGCAGGAATAATTGCTTTAACTAATAAAATAAACTAGTTCTATTAATTTTCTTGCTAAAAATAAACTACTTCTATAGTAAAATAAACCAGTTTTATTAAATCAACTAGTTCAACTACTAAGCACTTACTATAAATAGAATAATGTAGTACTTACTAAAAATATATAAACAAGTTTACTAAAAATAAGAAGAGGAAGAAGAAGAAAAAAAGAGGAGAAGAAGAAAGGAATTGAGGAGGAGATCGAAGAAAAAAAAGAAAAAAAGAGGAGAAGAAGAAGGAATAATAGAGGAGAAGAAGAATAATTCTTCTTCTTCTCCTCTATTCCTTCTTCTTCTCCTCTTTTTTTCCTTCTTTTTCATCTTCTTATTTATTTCTCCTGTTATTCCTCTCCTCTTCTTCTTATTCTTCTTCTTCTTCTCCTTCCTCTTCTTATTTTCCTTTTTTCTCTCCTTCTTTTTCTTCTAAATATGAACATATACATAAATGACTTTGATCATACATAATTTTCAGATTCCTACACATTATGAACATAAACGTAAATTGACAAAAAAAATCTATGAACAAAAAAAATTCATAAAAATTCTATGAACAAAATTACAACAAAAAAAAATCATAAAAATTCTATGAAAAAAGTGACATATTTTTTGCATATATATGAATACACAAACTTTTGCATATGCAACAATAATATCACCAAAAAAATGTATGAACAGAAAAAAATTCTAACTTTTGCATCTAAACTATATATACATCTAAATTAACTACAACAACTCAATTAACTATACATCTAAACTACACATCTAAATTAACTACAACAACTCAATTAACTATACATCCTAAATTACGCATCTAAATTAACTACATATCTAAATTAGGAAATTATGCAACGGGCCGGGGCGGCGATCGATGAGGAGGCCGGTAGGACACGGTGGCGACGGTGAGAGGCGCAGAGACGACGATGGTGAGGGGCGCGGCGCGACGGCGACGGTGAGAGGCGCAGAGACGGCGACGGTGAGGGGTGCGGCGCGATGGGCGATGAGGAGGGCAGGGGGCGTGACGGCGTCTGGGCCGCGCGGGACGGCATCGGAGGTAGGGGCGACGGCGAGGCGCAGATCGAGGGGCAGCTTGGCGTCGTCGTCTGGCGAGGCGAAGACGAACTGAATGAAAAATTTCACAAGTGCTACTTAAATAGACGAAGCATTGGTTCCGGTTCGTGACAGAAGCCGGGACGAATGCCACCTTTAGTCCCGGTTGGTGGTACCAACCGGGACCAAAGGCCACTTTTCAGCAGCCCAAATGGCGGGAAGCGGCAGCCTTTGGTCCCGGTTGGTGCCACCAGCCGGGACTAAAGGGCGGCATTGGTCCCGGTTGGTGCCACGAACCAGGACCAATTCCCCCTTTAGACCCAGTTGGTGCCACCAACCGGGACCAATGGCCTTGCGCTGGCGCGATGGTGGGTGTTTAGTCCCACCTCGCTAGTTGGGAGTGGCCAGCTCCTGTTTATAAGCTCTGTTGCCTCTTCTCTCTTGAACTCCTCTGAAATGCAGGCTTGTGGGCCTAATTGGACACTGCAATGCCTGTGGGCCTACTGGGCCTGTTGCGGGCCTGAAACCTAGCCCATGGTTGGGTTTCTAGTCGTATTCAGGCCGTGTTGGCCCAGTAGGTGGCACTTTTTTCTTTTTTTCTATTTATTTTTTCATTTCTACTCAGAACTAAATACTTATAGTTTTTTAGTGATTTCTTTTTTCTTTTAGGTCACAAAAATTATAAACTTTCTGTTAGTCCCATTAGTTTTAAAATTTGAATAGTTTAAATTTGGATTTTTTTAAAATTTGTGTGAATCACTAGTTTACTAAATTTGTGTGAAAACACTTTGTGTATTATATTTACTATGTACAATCTTTCTGCACAGAGATACCAAAAATTATAAACTTTCTGTTAGTGCCATTAGTTTTCAAATTAGAATAGTTAAAATTTGAATTCTTTGAAATTTGTGTGAATCTCAAGTTTGTGATTAACTTTACTAGTGCCATTAGTTTTCAAATTAGAATAGTTCAAATTTGAATTCTTTGAAATTTGTGTGAATCTCAAGTTTGTGATTAAAATTACTAAAAAAATGGACAAAGATGCGCCTATAGAGAAAATTCAACCTAAATTCATAATCAATTTCCATGAATTTCAGAGAAATTCATTATGAATTTAGGTCAAATTTTCTGTATAGGGGCATCTATTTTCATTTCGAGAGGATCTCAACAATGCAGAGAGGGACGGGCTTATAAACCAGTGTGGGCGCCCTTCGGTTGGCAAGGTGGGACTAAACTGTGAAGCGCAACGAGGACCGACCATTTAGTACCGGTTCGTGGCATGAACCGGGACTAAAGGGGGGCCTTCGGTCCCGGTTCAGGCCACCAACCGGGACCAATGGTGGTGGGCCAGGAGCCAGGCCCATTGGTCCTGGTTCGTCCCACCAACCGGGACCAAAAGGTCCAGACGAACCGGGACCAATGGCCCACGTGGCCAGGCCGGCCCCCTAGGCTCACGAACCGGGTCCAATGCCCCCATTGGTCCCGGTTCTGGACTGAACCGGGACTAATGAGCTGACCCGGCCTGGACCATTGCCCCCTTTTCCACTAGTTCTAGCCAATGATGTGGCACAGGTTATCTATGTGAAGGACATGTCTACCAACCCGAGAAAAAGAAAAGATAAGGAAGCGAATACATCATACGATGAGCCAAAGCGCCACATAGTTCTTTTAGGAAAAAGGGACATCGTGGGAGTGGAGGGCAAGACAGACATGTCTGAAGATTATGAAAAGTTTCATGAAATTCGTCCCTTCAAAGTCAAGGCTAACCCAAGCATCCTGATAAACGATGAAGAATATACATGGTTACGGCCAATAAGCAAAGGACACAAGCGGAAAAAAGTGAAGACTTTCTCTCCACAACTATTATCATGATACCATGCCAACTTTCAACCTTTTCGTAGTTCATTCCAAATGCCTGTTGTAACAGACGAATTTCCGTATGAAACCCCGATATCTCGAAACAGATTGTCCGTTTTTTACACGAAGTGCCACCACTAGGGAAAAGGCTAGTAGCAGCGCGGGTTTTAGGTGTATCAGTAGCGCGGGGACCGACGCTACTAATAAGGTGCTACAACTAACACGTAGCAGTAGCGCGTGCTCACCAGCGCTACTGCTACACAAGTGTAGCAGTAGCGCTCTTAGTGGAAGCTCGCTGCTGCTAATAGCTATAGCGTGCTTCTCCTGTACGCGCTACTGCTACTACCGCGCTGCTGCTAACTTTTCTCCACTCGCTACTGCTAATTTTAGTATTGTTTTGGGCATATTTGTTTTGTATTTGAACAGGCTTTATAGAAGAATCTTCAGCACATACAAATGTCATCATATACACATACAAATGTTTGCGAGACCAGAAATTTAATCATAGCATATACATACAAATAGTCTCATCATAATCATCATCCAACACAAAGTGGTATCTTGTCATCATCTCGAAAATAGCGATACATGCAAGTCTCGAATACTTGCAACTAGAACGTCATCCATCTAAACAAAGGTATACGCTAGAAGAGCTATCACTATCAGTGAGAGCGGAACTATGCAGTACATGAGGTGGCGGTTACGAGTCCTCTATCGCGCTAGCGTGAACCTCAAGTAACTAGCTTCTCCTTCTTGTCTGCTTTTGAAGCCTTTGTGGCTGGCGCCCGAGAACCCATTCACTTGCGCCTGACACTCATGCCACTCGTTGTACACCCCCGGAACCTTCCATTTGTACACGACATAGCACTTCCATCTCGCCATCAAGAAACTAGGTACCTGTTAGAGATGCATGTTCATGAAGAGGATGTACAATCATATATATGCAACAAAATATACTAGAGCAAAACCAAAAAAGAAAGAGTTAGCAACTAGATGCATCATACAGTACGCAAATTATTTAACTAGAGGTACGCAGGTCATCATACGCAAACTAACAAAGTAGCGTTACACAAGTTCGGCAGGGACCGTGGACATCACAAAGTTTCATCGCTACAAAAAGTATACAAGTTCAACCGACACGTATCATCATCATCGACATCATAAATCACTAGAAGTTCCATCCTTCCATATCATCGAGGATGGACCCTAGCTTCTTGAACGACGTGAGTTCTAGACGTTGCATGCCTATGCGAGTTCGGATGTCAGCTCGCGATATAGGGCCGTGGTGGAACATCCCCTTTACATCGACGACTTCTTTCATGATGATCGTCACAATGTCGCTTTGGATGCGAAAGAAGTCATCTCTAAGTTTATAATCCGCTTCTCCATCACATTCTAGCCACTTGTGGATATGATCATCATTTCTGTTTCTCATGCGAAGCTTTTGGTGATCCGTGTTGAACTGAATCATGAGATGGATGATGTAGAATCCATCCTTCTTGCTTGGTTTTGGGACATGGATGCAGGAGAAGTTAGTTTTATGCACGAAACCCATCTTCTTGTTCCTTCGTTTCCCGATCTGCATGTGGCCACCTCTAATGCTGAAGCCTTGGAGAGCATCATCTAGAATATTCATTATGTGGGTGTAGTCTTTTTTCTCGTAGTCTCTGGAAGGGTCAAAATACACGGCGTGGGAGACTTGCGGGTAAAGAACGATAAGGACGGCGCGCCCGTTGCTGCGGGGAAAAGACACCTCAAATTATTCCCCATAGAGAGAGAAGGAATGATTGAAATGTATGAAAGGGTTGTCCGGAACTTACTTACTTTGGATGATAAGGCACGAGGACAATTTCCCGGTCCTTATTATGTACCATGAAGTTTTGGAGGTAGTCCCTAGTAGTTTCACGCTGAAAGTCGCCGATACTCAAGAAAGACTCGTGCATGTAGTACGGATCCGCCACACAGATTTGCGAGACTTCTTCACTCTTCATGACGGAGCTCATATGTAGAGCAAAAAGGCGGACGATTGTAAAATGGAGCCGCCTTGTCAGAAACATCTCAAAGATATGGTCAAACCGCAGGAAGAACACCTCCGCGGGCCGTGTCTCGACGTAGCACTTCCCCTCAGGCACACGAGCCGCGTATGTCGGATATCCTGGATCCTTTGAGGCTAGTAGGCTTTTCTCAGTCGACAGCACATGGTCGTGCAGTCTCCTGAGATCCCCTGATAGTGCCTCCAGCGGTTTCGGCGGTAGCATCGACTCGCCCGTGAGATGGTACATGGCCGCACCTTTCACGGGTACATGCTCTTCAGAATGCATCGTCTGGCTGCTATGTGCTCTGGCTTGTTTGGAGGCAGCTATCTCCCCCGATCTCTTTCTCTCCTTTTTCTTGGGCACACCTTAACCCCCTGCCCCAGTGTTCCCGGGCTAAGTATTGTACGACCCTCGCGCCCGGCTAGTTGAGCCTGTGTTGAGGCGGCATCTTCAGGCGTGTCCTGTGAGGATTTCATGAAGAGACACTTTTTTGCAATCCCTGCTACGACCTTCCTGCCCGGGCATATCATCCATATCCTCATTAGCAAGCTGATAGCCCGATTCGTCATATGGTTGACAAATCAATTCTATGTCACAGTCATACGCGTTTGTATTGAGGAAATCCATAGGGTCGACCTCCGTCTCATCATCCATTCTCTGTTCTACGGGACAAATTACATCAGCCAGTACTATTGCACCCCCTTCATCATGTCGTCCGCCGCTCTCACCCGGTTATTGGTGTGCTCTCTGCCGGCTCCAGACGAATAAGATTCTTCGGCCATAGCAACACCCAACCTTTGCAGCTTCCAATCCATGGCGGGGTCTCATCGTTCGCTCCCACATGCTGTGCCGGAGGAGGCAAATCCTCGTGCCCCGTTTTCACACTGGACAAGCTAACACTGAAGTGCCCAGCAGGGATCGGCTGGTTGTGGAACATGGGTTGGAAGGGGTCCATTATCATCCCCTTTCCCACGTCCACCTTCTGGCCTTTGATCAAGTAGAGTATGGTGCATGGGGTTTCTTTCGCCTGCAAACACATATGCCTGTGGCATAAAACTTCCGAAAGGCAACAAAAATGGAATATTATATATATATGGTGGTGCAACATGTAATTACTGTGATGGCGTCGAGCTCAGCCAAAGACGAAGGCCCACCGAGCGTGCCAGAGACTGAGGACAGGCTGCTATGAGCGGGAGCGGCCGCGAGAGGAGGCCCGGTTGCGTGGGCAAGTGATGGTGCGATGGTGTTGTTTTTCATGGAGTTGCTCCCGATGAAACTGGGCAACGGGAAATCATGTACCGTCTTGTCTGGATTTTCCTTCATCCAGTTGATGATAACTGGAACCAAGTTAGTAGCAAAATCATTTCTGCAGGCAGTTACAGCTGCATTGACTGCCTGCTGTAGCAACTCATATTTTTCCTCGGCTGCTTTTTTCGCGTCCTCAGCTGCTTTTTTCTCGACCACAAGCTTCACCTTCGCGTTGATGTCCGCCTGACTAAACTTCTTTTTCTGCTTCTTGGCCTCCGGGCCCTCGTTGTAAAACACCTTCCACATGGCGCCGTCTCCAGCGCCATGCACACGACCATATTGCGGCCGCTGGGCCAAAGGGAGTCCCTTAAGTTCGTTCAAGGCCCGGTTGAGAGGGGTGTCCCACTTGGGCCTCATCGGAGAAGTAGGGCTTTCGGATGCAAGCTGGTGTTGCTTCTCCAATAGTCTAATCAATTTCCTCGTGGTCTGGTCCGTGTAAAAAACCTTTTTCTCCTTGTCCGACTTGTAGCGGGCCCTGATGAAGTCACGCTCCAAGGGGTTGGTGAACTTCGCGAAGGGGTCTGGGAGACCCGCGGCTTCACGTTCCGCGTCCTCCTTGTCCCGTATGGGCCTTTTACCGAGGTAGCCACAACTTCCGAGGCGATGCTTCCCCGTGTTCCTTTGCTAAAGGCTCTTGAATTTCGCAACCTTACCCTTGGCGTCCTCGGTAGCGCAACTATCCTTGAACTTTTTGAACTCCTCTTCCGTAAGTGTTGGATTTTCCTCCAGTATCTTGGACAGGGGTTCCTCAGCCTCAATAGCTCGATTCACCCTCCCTTTCCAGGAGGCCAAATCATTGCTGAACATGCCCATGGCGTGATTGTTAATCTTTTTCATCTTTGGATCATCCCATGGTTGTTCTATGTTAACATCCCGGACGGGGAACTTGAATCTCTTGTGCAACTTCGTTAGGAGCAACTGCGTCAAATGTTCTTTACTCCTTAAGTCATCGTGATCGATGCTCGCGCATTCCTGTAGGATGCATCCTACTTGGTTCCCATAGCACTTGCGAGGTTCTTCCGGCTCTAACGGCTCAAACTTGCCAGGTGCCATCATTGTGATCACAAGTCTTCCAATCCCTAGTTTGTTAGGTTTTCGTATCCTGTGCTTCTTATGCTTCCTCTTTTTGGTAGCGGCATCGGCACCGGTACCTTCCCCGCCGGTATCTTCCCCGCCGGTACCTTCCCCACCGGTCTCGACGCCGCCATCGGTGCCGGCACCGTCGGTGTCGATGTCGGCGTCAGTACCATCATCGAGGCGGACCTGCAAACCTTGCTTAGGAGTCAAAAAATAGAGGTAGTCTTGTTCACCCTGATAATCCATCTCGTATGCATCTTGGTCAGAAGGCCCAGTTTCTTCGTTGTTTGACATGTTTCCTATGATTAAGTGTCCTCATTTATTTATAAAAGTATGAATAAATGAGAAATGACATAAAAAAGAAATCTATGTGCCAGCACTCGATATGCCAACTATGTAGCACAAATCATGCCTTTAATCACGGGAAATTTCGGCATGACCTTTGCTAAAAAATGGACATATCGAGCGCCTGAAATTCACCGGAACGGAAATGAATCAACATTCCGGCGTAACATAGGCCACTCAGATCATTTACCAAAACATGACATGTCCAAAACATGACATATCCACATATCACATGTCCAGTTCAAATTTTCATATAAATTCAGCTAATTTTGAAACCTATCTAAATTCATAACTAAATAGATAACCTAATTAACAAAACTAAAACCTAAATAAATTAACCGAAGAACCCTAGCTAGCAAAGAGAGAGGGGGGTGGTTTACAGAGGGTGCAGGGGCGAGGAGGCAGGCCCGACGACGACCAAGGTTGGGAGGGGAGGAAGCAGAGGAGGGAGGTGAGGGCCGACGGGTCGGGGGCGAGCATGCCGGGGGCGGGGGCGAGCGCCGGCGCCGGGGGCGAGCGCGCCTGGGTCGGGCGCGCCGGGGTCGGGAGCGAGCGCGCCGGGGTCGGGGGCGAGTGCGGCGGTGCGACGGGGGAACAGAGTGGGGATTTGGGGGAAAAGAGGCGGGATGAAGCAGGGAGAGTGAGAATTTTGGGTTAAGTGGACGTAGCAGTAGCGCGTTTATACGAAACGCGCTACTACTATTACGGCCAGCTATAGCGGTTTTGTACAGAAACCGCTAGTGCTACCTTGACTAGCTGTAGCTCTTTTTCAGTAAAACGCTACTGCTATAACCAGTTTCCCTTTTTCTTTTCCTTTATTTTTCTCACTTTTTTTATTTTCGAGAGCAGTCAAGAAGCATTGCACACCAGACAGCTTGTTTTTCCCGCGTACTCCTTCCGATAAATTATGCAATTTTTGATGCATGCATGGTATCTAATGTGTGGTGGATCAAGAGGGCACACGATCTTCTTGGCCTCATCAACAGTACTAGGACATAGATTACCCGCGGGAAGAACATCCTTTAGGTACTTGAGATGCTCATAGAGGCTAGTGTTAGTCCATTTGTTTTTATCCTTCGTCTTCAGGAGTTGGAGCGTGAAACTCAAGTGGGTCACCTCAGGATTGCAACCATCATACAATGGAGTGTTCGAGTCTACCACCAGTTGCTCCAACTTAGCCTCCTCTCTAGAAGCAGCTCTCTCAGTACTCGTCTCCTTGCGAAGCAATGCTTGAACATGGGGGGCCCGCACGATTGAACTTAGTACCAACGAACTCTGCTGCGTGGAGTCCATGTCGTTCTCTCCGCCGCTATGTCCGGCCTCTTCTCCCCCGCCATTATCGATCATCTCTTCGTCTTGCCCCGTCTCATCATTGCCTGCCCCGTCGGCATCCTCGACATTGTCATCCTCATCTTCAATTATCCACCGAGTATAGCCATCCATGAACCAGTCATGAGCAGGTGCGCTTCGACACGACCATCGTCATAGGGGTCAAGCCAAACTATTCCTTTGCATTTTCGACACGGACATAAAACCTCTATCTGGTTATTTTCCTTCATGTCCTGCACCGCCGACCGCAACCACCTATCCACCATCGTTCCACTGACCATCGTCAACTCTGCACGGTAATAATAAACAAATTGATTATAAAAATGCGTGCATTCATCAAAGTCATACAAAAATTCGGCATGACCTTCCTTAAAAATAGGACATATATAGATCTAGAGTTTACCCGGAATTCGCCGAAACGGAAAGAAATCAACATTTCGGCAAAACATAGGCAACTCAAAAGCACAATTTGGCGTCAACTCATGCCACACACACAATTTCCATAAACATATCACACACACATAAACATATTTCCATTTTGCAAAAGCATGAAATTTTAATCACCTCTATCTCGAGATCGAGCACATGATGGAGATGATGATGTAGGGAGGTCAAAAGTGCACAAAGCTCTTCTTGACAAAGAAAGATCTAGTTAGGGGGCAAATAGGTCACTTAATAAATTCTACATCTACCTAGCTAGCTAATTTGGGAGGAGGCAACTTCAACTAGTGGAGGGGGAAGGAAAAAGAGAAAGGAGATGCATTAATGGAGGTGGTGTAGTTCTAGCTAGGAGTAATGAAGAGAGAGAAAGGTAGGTAGAAGAGGGAGAGTAATGGGGGGAGAAGTATTGAGGAAGAAGAAGAGTGAGAGAGGGAGGATGTGGGAGGTAGGGGAAAGGAAGGAGAGGAGATGGGGAGGGGGATGTGGAAAAAGGTGGTGGGTGATGCGTCTTAGCCGTAGCGCGGGATCAAAAGTGCGCTCTGCTAAGAGCGTAGCAGCAGCGCGCTTTCCTATCACGCGCTACTGCTAAACGGGCCAACCGTGTGCACAATTTCAAAATTAGCAGCAGCGACGTGACAAAAGAACGTGCTACTACTATGGCATTAACAGCAGTGCGCTTCCTAACACCGCGCTACTGGTAAACTTAGGTCGTTGTGTACTGTCGGTGGATTTTTGTAGCAGCATGGTTTAAACATCATGTGCTACTGCTAAATTTGCACCAGTAGCGCACTTTCCGTAACCGCGCTGCTACTAATTAGCAGCAGCGCCTCTTTTTATGCCGCGCTGCTACTAAGATTCTGTGTATAAGGTTTTCCCTAGTAGTGTGGATCCAGTTTTTGCCGTAACCATCTCAACTTTTTTGCACATGCTATGTGGGTGAAATGATGATACCATGCCAACTTTCAACCTTTTCAGAGTTCATTTGAAATGCTTTACAGTTTCAGGGTCTTATAGCTCAAAATAATCAGTAAATGCATGAAAAATAACAAATGAAGTTAGAAAGGGTTGAAAATTGATGGTGTGGCTTTGAATGGTGCATTTTGAACACAGAAAAAGTCAGGAGTTCAAATAAGTTTAAAAAAATGAAATGCCTGCTGTAACAGACGAGTTTCCGTATGAAATCCTGATACTTCGAAAGAGATTGCCCGTTTTGTACACGAAGTGCATCCAGTTTCTGCCGTAACCCTCTCAACTTTCTTGCACATTCTATGAGGATGAAATGATGATACCATGCCAACTTTCAACCTTTTCAGAGTTCATTTGAAATGCTTTTCAATTTCAGGGTCTTATAGCTCAAAATAATCAGTAAATGCATGAAAAATGACAAATGAAGTCAGAAAGGGTTGAAAATTGATGATGTGGCTTTGAATGGTGCATTTTGAACACACAAAAAGTCAGGAGTTCAAATAAGTATTAAAAAATGAAATCCCTTTGTAATAGACCAGTTTCCGTATGAAATCCTGATACTTCGAAAGAGATTGTTCGTTTTGTACACGAAATGCATCCAGTTTTTGCCGTAACCCTCTCAACTTTCTTGCACATTCTATGTGGATGAAATGATGATACCATGCCAACTTTCAACTTTTTCAGAGTTCATTTGAAATGCTTTTCAATTTCAGGGACTTATAGCTCAAAATAATCAGTAAATGCATGAAAAATAACAAATGAAGTCAGAAAGGGTTGAAAATTGACGATGTGGCTTTCAATGGTGCATTTTGAACACTGAAGATAAACCTCTAGTATTATTGAAAGTAAAATTGTATAAAATTGATGAAACTAAAATGATCAAAGTATTTTCTGTTCAAAATAATTAAAAGCAAAAAGAATTTTCATAAAGAAATTTTTTGTTACAAACTTTTATAGCAAAAAAGAATGAATAAATCAAAAAATAAAACAAAAAAAATAAATAAAGCACAAAATAAAACAAAAAACAGGGAAAAAATAAAAATTATGCCACCTACTGGGCCACCACTTCCTGAATACGACTAGAAACCCACCCATGGGCCAGGATTCAGGCCAGCAGAAGGTCCAGTAGGCCCATCAGGCATAGTAGTGACAATTAGGCCCGTAAGCCTGGAATGGATAGGAGCTCGAAAGGGGTGCGGCAGTGGGGCTTATAAACCACTGCGCGCCCCTCTCAACTAGCGAGGTGGGACTAAACTTTTGACACGGGCGCAGCAACACAAGGCCTTTGGTCCCGGTTGGTGGCACCAACCGAGACTAAAGGGGTGCATTGGTACCCTGCCTCCTCGTCGCCCGTCTCCACGCCCCTCATCGTCACCATCGACGTCGCCGTGCCCCTCACCGTCGCCATCGCCGCGCCCCTCACCGTCGCCATCGTCGCGCCCCTCACCGTCGCCTTCGCCGCGCCCCTCACCGTCGCCCCCCGTGCCCTGCCTCCTCGTCGATCGCCACCCCCTTGCGAAGTGAGCTCATATGAATTTTCCTAATTTAGATGTGTAGTTAATTTAGATGTGTAGTTAATTGAGTTGTTGTAATTTGTTCATAAATGAATATGCAAAAGTTAGAATTTCTTTCTGTTCATAGATTTTTTTGGTGATATTATTGTTGAATATGCAAATGTTTGTGTGTTCATATATATGCAAAGAACATGTCAATTTTTTTCATCGAATTTTATGTTTTTTTTCTGTTGTAATTTTGTTCATAGAATTTTTATTTTGTTCATAGAATTTTTATGATTTTTCTGTTGTAATTTTGTTCATAGAATACGAAGAGAAAGTGTTTAATATAATTAGGTAGAAAAATAATAGATCTAGTTAAACTAGTTTATTTTTAATTAGTAAGTACTAATTTATTCTATTTATAGTAAGTGCTTAGTAGTTGAACTAGTTGATTTAATAAAACTAGTTTATTTTACTATAGAAGTAGTTTATTTTTAGTAAGAAAATTAATAGAACTAGTTTATTTTTTAGTTGAAGCAATTATTCCCGCATCGACGTCGATGATGCCTATCCTGCATCCTCGTAGTCGACTCGGCGGAGGAGGCCGGCTTGATCAGAGGGGCCATGTCCGGGACTGGGCTCCGCCCGGCTGGTTTTGGGAGGTGCTATCTTCCGGGGGGCGTAGGTTGGTGAGGAGCAAGCCCGTCGTTGACCCGTTCCTTGTTTGGTGCCGATCGCGTGGGCCAGTGACAGTGCCGAGGCTTCCGGACACCGCGGAGGTGGTACGTCACCGTGTCAGCGAGGAGGACGAGCACGTCCGTCGCTACATGGTTGCGTTGGAGGGCAGGTTCGACAATACCTGGCAGGTTCTTTAGGGATCTTACTGGAGCGATCCTGTGATGGTTCCTTCACTTTGGGTGTCTACCGCCCACGCCGATACCCGTCGGGCGCTACGGTTCTAGCTGTACTAGCCATGCTATATGTATGATAGTATTCGAGGTGTATTAATGATAATATTCGACGATGTACGGACGCATGGAGATGATGTAGTTTTGCTTATAATTGAATGCATCCTAATTTGAATACTACTTTATTTTGCGATTTGATTTTGCTTATTGAATGCTCAAATTGGAAAACTACTCCTACTTTGAATGCTAAAATTGGAGAGCACTATGCAAGGTGTATGCATATGATTAGATGATAGCTTATAGGGTTTTTGTTTTCGCAGAAATCTAGGAGCCCCCCTCCATCATCCCCGCTGTCATCTCCGTCACCGACCCCCTCCGACCTCGAGGTGAGACCAGCCAAATCCTTTTTTAGAAAGATAATTAAACGATATTTCGGGTTGACTTTAAGTCTGTTGTCGTGGACAAAGAATCCCGACTGTTTTCGTGGGGGCAGCTTCTCCTTCGTTCCCGTGTGATAGACAATATGGTGTAATGCACTCGGGAATGAAAGGAGGAGCTACCATCACCGACGGTCGCAAATGTCAGAGAGGAATCAGTGAGGGAGAGTTCCACCATATATATATGGGAGGACGAAGAATCCCGGCTGTTGTCGTGGGGGTCGCTTCTCCTTCATTCCCGTGTGCTAGACATTTTGGTGTAATGCACGCGGGGATGAAAGGAGGAGCGACCATCACCAACCGTCGAATGTATACACCACGTGAGCTGAGAGTTTCCAATAAAAGACTCGACAGACCGATAGTCAACCCGTGATGAATAATAATGATCTAACTTAGGTTTAATTATGAACATAGGAAATGTCGTACTCGGACGACGAAAATCTCCCAGGGGAGTGCGACTGGTCCCACGACAACCGAGGTATGTCCGACAGGCCTCACCTGGACGAAGATCGGCGCTTCAGCAATAAGCTGGAGGAGACCTTCGATGTTGAAACTGTACGCAACGACGACAAGTGTTATTTTTTCCTAATTAAGCACGACTTCAAATATTTTAACGTGTACTTTTCATATTTTACAATTCGACTAGCTTATCCCATGCCATGCAAGATGCTATGTCTTGGAGAGGATGGGTTTTGAAGACCATGAAAGTTTCGAAACAAAGAAAATTCACCTAAGGACCCATCATGGTGTGGATTTTGAAGTAAAGTTGTACAATTCTGAGAGCGTAACCCATTTTGGTTGCAAAAAATGGGAAGCACTTTGCAAGATGTATGGTTTTGATGAGGGTATGCTTGTCACCATGGGTCTTGATGATCCTGACATCGAGCAAGACAATATGGATATTTGGGTCCTTGTTGATACGCCTCCAGTTCTACCGCTATGTGAGTTTCTCAAACATAGTTATTACCTAATTTATATTGTTCATTTCAAAATAGTTGACACCTTATTTCCATTGACAGCTTATTTTGATTGTTCAAACAATGTGCAGACAATGGTAGACAGGACCTACTACACCGATGGCTCTGAGTTAACTTATAAGGAGAAAACTCATCTGGTCGGATTTTGTACTAATCTTGAGAATTACAATATCTATTGTAAAACTCCTCCACATTATGGTCAATACGTGCCACTCGTGCACATGTTAAACTACAGTAACTACTATGGAGATACCCTGGTAAGATTTTTTACTATTACGGCATTCGTGCATCTTTTGCATACTTCTAAAACTAGTACATCATTTCTAACTATGAAGTTATTACTATGTTTTTCAACAAATAATCCCAGAGGATTGTGTGCCTCATCTGATGTATCAGAGTGGTCGCCTTGATGTTTTGAGCATACTTCCAGGTCATCCTATGGATCTCAACTGTCCATACCTGATTTCTAAAAGAAGTGGAGACATGAAAATCAAGGAATGGAAAAAATGTATGGACAGTCGTAAGGAGGTTCTTGGAAGCAAAAGGAGGCGAAGAGCAAGAATTGGAGACAGGATGATCTCCATTCTCCATAATGGAGAGTCAGGGTCTATATTGTTTTATGCTATTATACCTTAAAGAGGGTATTTAGGTCCTACCTAATACTGATGATCATGTGCCTAGAACAATTAAGTAGGGTTGGTTCGATGATTATGAGGATGATGATTGTATGACTTGTTATTAATAACGAGTAGAAGTTGTATGATGATGATGATTAGTAGGACTTATTATTATGATGATGCATGATGCGGGCATGCAAACTTATTATATATATATCAGTGGGTGAAATGAACATGGATTGGGTTGAAGTGAAGGCAACAAGCATGTGGTGCATGTCGAAAGTAGTACTCCAAACTTGATCAAGTTAGGATTAGTAGTACTTTCGACATGCACCACATGTTGCCTTCGCTTTAATCTAAGCCATGTTTAGGCATAGCAGTAGCATTGGCAAACCAAGCATGGAAATAAGACAAGACACTTCTCTCAGTTAGCTAGCTAACACACCCTAAATTACCCGCTAAACCACCCCCTTTCAGAAAAAAAACAAAAACCTCAGCCCCTGCCAGCTGCTGACGCGTGGACGCCTATTGGTCCCGATTGGTGCCACCAACCGGGAGTAAAGGCCCTCCTTCCTGGGCTCGCTGCGCCGGCCACGTGGTGGCCCATCTGTCCCGGTTTGTGTAAGAACCGGGACTAAAGGCCTGGGCCATTAGTAACGACCCTTTAGTCCCGGTTTAGAGACCGGGACAAAATGGGCCTTATGAACCGGGACAGTAGGCCCTTTTTCTACTTGTGTGGGCCTACTGGGCCTTCTGCGGGCCTGAATCCTGACCCATGGTTGGGTTTCTAGTCGTATTCAGGCCGTTATGGCCTAGTAGGTGGCACTTTTTTCATTTTTTTGTTGCTTTATTCATCTTATTTTGTTTCTACCTACAACAAAAAACATACTATTACTATTTTTATTTATTTTATTAAAGTTTATTTATTTTATTTTTGTAAATTTTATTTTGTTTCTACTTTTTTATTTTATTAAAATTTATTTTATTTTATTTTATTTTGTTTCTACTTATTTATTGCATTAAATTTTAATTTAATATATTTTGTTTCTACTTATTTATTTTATTAAAGTTTATTTTATTTTATTTGGTTTCTACTTATTTGTTTTATTAAATGTTAATTTATTTTATTTTTTTCTACTTATTTATTAAAGTTTATTTTGTTTCTTTCTGCTTTTCATGTTTTGAAGAGAAAATACTTTGAAAAATTCAGTGGCATGAATTTTATATAATTTTAGTTTAAAAAATACTAGAGGTTTATAAAAGCTTTTTAGTTCACTCCTTTTGCTACTAGAGTTTTATAAAAGTTTTTTAGTTAATTTACTTTTTGCATTTCAAATGAACTCTGAAAAACTTGAAAGTTGGCATGGTATCATCATTTCATCCACATAGCATGTGCAAGAAAGTAGAGAGGGTTACGGCAAAAACTGGATGCACTTCGTGTACAAAACGCACAACCTCTTTCAAAGTATCCCGGTTTCATACGGAAACTCGTCTGTTACAAAGGGATTTCATTTTTTTAAACTTATTTGAACTCCATGCTTTTTCTGTGTTAAAAATGCACCATCCAAAGCCACATCATCAATTTTTTTTGACACCTGAAACAGTAGGAGAGGCTCCTACTGTATATATTGAATTAAAGTATCAAAAAGTTTTGTACAAGGTCATAACCTTACATCCATAGCCATGATAAAAATAAGGGTATATGTAGGTAGCCTAATTCAGTAGTAGACTATGGGACAACAAAGGTCTGGATAAAAGTTGAGAGGAACTGCTTGTGTTTCTCTTTAGCTCTATGTATGACTAGAGAGAGGTCTTCTTTGAATCTCCTTGCCCAAGAGCCAATCGTGGGGTCAATTCTCCTAAAGTGCTTGTTATTCCGTTCTTTCCACAAACTCTCGGAGGCATATAGAAAAATCTCCATAAACATTTGGTTGTCCCATCTTGATTTGACTTCCTTGATCCAGTTTAGGCGATCTCCATTAGTTGTCCATTGGATATTCAAGGTGTCCCAACAGGTTGAACTTAAGTGGCAAGTAAAGATCATATGTTCAACCGTTTCTTCCTCAGTGCTGCCACACAGAATGCAGCCATAATTGTCCCTGATGTTGTAGTGTCTTCTCTTTAGCATGTTTCTGGTGTTGAGGCGATCAGAGAGAAGAAGCCAACCGAAGACTTTGATTTTCATTGTGGCCGAGGATTTCCAGAGACATTTGTAGCTAACGTGTGCAGTGGCCTCGCAGAAGTAGAAATTGTAATATCCTTTGGCGGTGTATATCTCAGAGCCCCACTTGTAAATCCAGGAGTCCATGTCCTCGCCCTCATCATTGCCAACATGCACTGTGAGTTCCTGGATATGACGTAGCTCATTGTGTGCTTGCATGGATAGTGGTAGGTGAAAGGTTTCATTGATATTTGTACACCCAAGGAAATCCCTCACAGAAATATCTTCAAGTTTGGCATAAGAAAAAGCACCGTGGTGTGGATCGGCAAGGACCTCATCCAACCAAAGGTCTTTCCACATAAGCACAATATCTCCTTTGCGAACGATCACTTGTGAGATGCCTCTATAGATAGGTGTGAGTTTGAGGACATCGTTCCACCAGAATGAACCACATGGGTCTGAGGCATGTGGGATTTTGTTATTGTAATAAGTAGACCAAATCAAGTCAACCCACGGCAGATCCCAATGACTATAGAATTTGTGCAGTTATTTCATGAGTAAAGCACCACTGATTATTCCTTTCTGACTTCATTTGTTATTTTTCATGCATTTACTGATTATTCTGAGCTATAAGACCCTGAAATTGAAAAGCATTTCAAATGAACTCTGAAAAGGTTGAAAGTTGGCATGGTATCATCATTTCATCCACATAGCATGTGTAAGAAAGTAGAGAGGGTTACGGCAAAAACTAGATGCACATCGTCTACAAAACGGACCATCTCTTTCGAAGTATCAGGGTTTCATACGGAAACTCGTCTGTTACAAAGGGATTTCATTTTTTAAAACTTATTTGAACTCCATGCTTTTTCTGTGTTCAAAATGCACCATTCAAAGCCACATCATCAATTTTCAACCCTTTCTGACTTCATGTGGTCTTTATCATGCATTTACTGATTATTTTGAGCTATAAGACCCTAAAATTGAAAAGCAATTCAAATGAACTCTGAAAAGGTTGAAAGTTTGGCATGGTATCATCATTTCACCCACATAGCATGTGCAAAAAAGTTGGGATGGTTACGGCAAAAACTGAATGCACTTCGCGTACAAAACGGACAATCTGTTTGTAGATATCAGGGTTTGATACGGAAACACGTCTGTTACAACAGGCATTTGAAATGAACTACGAAAAGGTTGAAAGTTCGCATGGTATCATCATAATAGTTGTGAAGAGAACGTGTTCACTTTTTCTTCGCTTGTGTCATTTGCTTATTGCGCCGTAACCATGGATAATCTTCATCGTTTATCAGGATGCTTGGGTTAGCCTTGACTTTGAAGGGAGGAATTTCATGAAACTTTTCATAATCTTCAGACATGTCTGTCTTGCCCTCCACTCCCACGATGTCCCTTTTTCTTGAAAGAACTATGTGGCGCTTTGGCTCATCCTATGATGTATTCGCTTCCTTATAATTTCTTTTTCTCGGTTTGGTAGACATGTCCTTCACATAGATAACCTGTGCCACATCATTGGCTAGGACGAACGGTTCGTCTGTGTACCCAAGATTTTTCAAATCCACTGTCGTCATTCCGTACTATGGGTCTACCTGTACCCCGCCTCCAAACAGATTGACCCATTTGCACTTATACAAAGGGACCTTAAAATCATGTCCGTAGTCAAGTTCCCATATGTCCACTATGTAACCATAATATGTGTCCTTTCCACTCTTGGTTGCTGCATCAAAGCGGACACCACTGTTTTGTTTGGTACTTTTTTTATCTTGGTCGATCGTGAAAAATGTATTCCCATTTATCTCGTATCCTTTGTAAGTCAATACAGTAGAAGATGGTCCCTTGGACAACGAGTACAGCTCCTCAACTGTGTTGTCACCTCTGAGACGTCTTTCGAACCAACTGCTGAAAGTCCTGATGTGTTCACATGTAATCCAGTCGTCACACTACTCCGGGTGTTTGTAGCGCAGACTGTTCTTGTGTTCATCGACATACGGTGTCACCAAGGTAGAGTTCTGTAGAACTGTGTAGTGTGCTTGAGACCACGAATGCCCGTCCCTGCATATTATTGAGTCCCCTCCAAGCGTGCCTTTTCCAGTCAGTCTCCCCTCATACCGCGATTTAGGGAGACCTATCTTCTTAAGGTAAGGAAAGAAGTCAACACAAAAACCAATGACATCCTCTGTTTGATGGCCCATGGAGGTGCTTCCTTCTGGCCTAGCGCGGTTACAGACATATTTCTTTCGGACTCCCATGAACCTCTCAAAGGGGTACATATTGTGTAGAAATACGGGGCTCAGAATAACAATCTCGTCAACTAGATGAACTAGGACGTGTGTCATGATATTGAAGAAGGATGGTGGGAACACCAGCTCAAAACTGACAAGACATTTCGCCACATCACTCCTTAGCCTTGGTATGATTTCTGGATCGATCACCTTGTGAGAGATTGCATTGAGGAATGCACATAGCTTCACAATGGCTAATCGAACGTTTTTCGGTAGAAGCCCCCTCAATGCAACCGGAAGCAGTTGCGTCATAATCACGTGGTAGTACGAGACTTTAGGTTCTGGAACTTTTTCTCTGCCATATTTATTATTCCCTTTAAATTCGACGAGAAGCCAGTCGGGACCTTCATACTGAGCAGGCATTCAAAGAAGATTTCCTTCTCTTCTTTGGTAAGAGCGTAGCTGGCAGGACCTTCATACTGCTTTGAAGGTATGTCGTCTTTCTCATGCAAACGTTGCAGGTCCTCCCGTGCCTCAGGTGTATCTTTTGTCTTCCCATACACGACCAAGAAGCCTAGCAGGTTCACGCAAAGGTTCTTCGTCACGTGCATCACGTCGATTGAAGAGCGGACCTCTAGGTCTTTCCAGTAGGGTAGGTCCCAAAATATAGATTTATTCTTCCACATGGGTGCGTGTCCCACAGCGTCATTCGGAACAGCTAGTCCGTCGGGACCCTTTCCAAAGATTACGTGTAAAACATTGACCATAGCAAGTACGTGATCACCGGTACGCATGGCGGGCTTCCTTCGGTGATATGCCTCGCCTTTGAAATGCTTGCCTTTCTTTGGACATTGATGGTTGGTCGTAAGAAATCGACGATGGCCCAGGTACACATTTTTCCTGCATTTGTCAAGGTATATACTTTCGGTGTCAGCTAAACTGTGCGTGCATGCGTAGTATCCCTTGTTTGCCTGTCCTGAAAGGATACTGAGAGCGGGCCAATCGTTGATGGTTACAAACAGCAAAGCGTGCAGGTTAAATTCCTCCTGTTTGTTCTCATCCCACGTACGTACACCATTTCCATTCCACAGCTGTAAAAGTTCTTCAACTAATAGCCTTAGGTACACATCAATGTCGTTGCCGGGTTGCTTAGGGCCTTCGATGAGAACTGGCATCATAATGAACTTCCCTTTCATGCACATCCAAGGAGGAAGGTTATACATACATAGAGTTATGGGCCAGGTGCTGTGATTGCTGCTCTACTTAAACCAAACCATACGTTCCTTGGGTCACCTGCAAACTCACCCCAGTACTGTCTCTCGATTTTTCTCCACTGCGAGTCTGCTACCCGTTAGCGGGTGGTCTTAACTTCTCGTCTTCCTTACGGTCCTCACTGTGCCATCGCATCAACTTGGCATGCTCTTTGTTTCTGACCAGTCGTTTCAATCGTAGTATTATAGGAGCATACCACATCACCTTCGCAGGAACCTTCTTCCTGCGGGGTTCACCGTCAACATAACCAGGGTCATCTCGTCTGATCTTATACCACAATGCACTGCATACCGGGCATGCACAATTTTAAATAAATTTTATTAATTTGCAGAGAAGACAACAAAAGCTGGCTGACTATCACATAATCCTCAAGAATCATGTTCTTTACTAAATGTGTTTCTGTGCATGACCATGTTTCTGTGTAACCACACTTTATATATCTATATCTATATCTATACCTCTATACCTACTAATAAAGCAAGGTGTGTTTCTCCATTTTTTTCATCCGTTCACCACCGAAAATACTTTTTTTATCCGAGGCCACCATGTCAGGATGGTTATTAGCTGCCCACCTAAATTTATAGTGCCTTGGGACATCATCAACTACGGTAAAAATAAATCTAGGGAATGGTTGTATTAACTTATTCATGATCCGAAATGTTGTCCATGTGAATGTTTATTTTGCAATCTGCAAGTTCAAAAAAAGGAACAAACCTTGGAGCTCATCGTTGTCTGACTGGGGTGTTGACTGGAAGACCAAGATGCGCTCACATTCCCTGCCTGGATCTGTTGGAAAATTTAAATTAGAACAACTCAGGAATACCCGAATGCATTGAAACACCGATAACTAAATAACAACTACAGTTAAGCTCAGAAACGAGCAAGCAGAGATTAATCCATCGAGCGACCAGGGCGTCGGCCGCAGGGTTGGGAGATTGGAGAGATTGAGAGGAGGGTGGATGGAGCAGGGTTGGAAGAAATACCTCTTGCCGCTTGATTCCCCTTTCGTGCTCAGCGGCGGCCTGGCGAACCTCTCGCCGCTTGATTCGCCTTTGGCGCTCAGAGGTGACCTGACGAAGCTGATCTCATTTCTCTCTCCTTCCGCCGGGACTGGAATGCCTCCGAGTCTTCATCTTTAACTACAATAGGGGGGAGTAGGGGGAAGTATAGGGGGGTACAGATGCTTGCGTGCGCCGGTGAACTTTGCAGCCATGATTTGACAGAACCTCGGGTGCCGAGACGGATTGAAGAGGCGCAGAGAGGAGAGGGGTGCCATTACTCGATAACCAGAGAGAAGAGGTACCGAGACCACGGAGAGGACAGGTCTGAGTGAAAGCTGCCGAGTGTGGTGGCCAGTGGGTCCGGGAGGGTGCCTATGGGGTCCACGCCCCCATAGTTTTTAACTGGAAAATTGAGCAACAATATTTCTGCGGCGTCGTTTGGGTCGGCATGTGGGAACTGATCTGCTCGGCGAATCGACCACCAACAACGCCACCACCCCCGTGGAGGCACTGGTATCCATGTTGGCCCAGCTCGAGTTCCTGCCATCCGCTGTCGTCGCATGGCGCGATGATTAGGTGGCCCGATTGCCTAAGCTTGCCGCCTACGCTCGCCAGGCCATCGAGCCTCACATATGCTTTAGGTGTACTACAGCCGCTGCGACGCCCGGTAGACCGTCTCCTACGACATCGCGACCAAGTTTTAGGAGGTCCGCGACTTCGTGGCACACAACGTCCACGACATGGACGACCACACGCCGACAGCATGGACGCACCCGAGGGATCAGACCCTGAACTGCGTGCACGGGCCGCCCCGACATGTTTGCTGTGTGAGGCCGCCTCAAGAGCTAAATGCTCCTGTTCCCCGAAGAGTTGATCGAGCTAGCACACGACACGCGTGGCGGGGTTGTTCATGTGGTGGGTGCGCTACGTGGGTGGCCTCAAGCACAACACGTTGTTGACAAGCGCTCCTAAACGAGCAGGGGTAGGCTACACCAACAATGCCACCACCCCCGGGGAGGCACTGGTGTCCATGTTCGCCCAGCTCAGAGTTCCTGCCATCCGCTGCCGTCGCATGGCGCGATGATTGGGTGGCCTGGTTGCCTAAGCTTGCCGCCTACGCTCACCAAGCCATCGAGCCTGACATATGCTTTAGGTGTACTGCAGCCGCTGCGACGCCCCGAAGACCGTCTCCTACGACATCGCGTCCAAGTTTTAGGAGGTCCACGACTTCATGGCACACAACGTCAACGACATGGACGACCACACGCCGACAGCATGGACGCACCCGACGGATCAGACGCCGAACTGCGTGCACGGGCCGTCCCGACATGTTTGCCGTGTGAGGCCGCCTCAAGAGCTAAATGCTCCCGTTCCCCGAAGAGTTGATCGAGCTAGCACACGACACACGTGGCGGCGTTGTTCATGCGGTGGGTGCTCTACGTGGGTGGCCTCAAGCACAACATGTTGTTGACAATCGCTCCTAAACGAGCAGGGGTAGGCTACACCAACAACGCCACCACCCCCGTGGAGGCACTGGTGTCCATGTTCGCCCAGCTCGAGTTCCTGCGATCCGCTGCCGTCGCATGGCGCGATGATTGGGTGGCCTGGTTGCCTAAGCTTGCCGCCTACGGTTGCCAGGCCATCGAGCCTGACATATGCTTTGGGTGTACTGCAGCCGCTGCGACGCCCGGAAGACCGTCTCCTACGACATCGCATCCAAGTTTTAGGAGGTCCGCGACTTCGTGGCACACAACGTCCACGACATGGACGACCACAAGCCGATAGCATGGACACACCCGACGGATCAGATGCTGAACTGCGTGCACGGGCCGCCCCGACATGTTTGCCGTGTGAGGCCGCCTCAAGAGCTAAATGCTCCTGATCCCCGAAGAGTTGATCGAGCTAGCACACGACAGCGTGGCGGGGTTGTTCATGCGATGGGTGCGCTACGTGGGTGGCCTCAAGCACAACACGTTGTTGACAAGCGCTCCTAAACGAGCAGGGGTAGGCGACACCAGCAACGCCACCACCCCCGTGGAGGCACTGGTGTCCATGTTCGCCCAGCTCGAGTTCCTCCCATCCGCTGCCGTCGCATGGCGCGATGATTGGGTGGCCTGGTTGCCTAAGCTTGCCGCCTACGCTCACCAGGCCATCGAGCCTGACATATGCTTTAGGTGTACTGCAGCCGCTGCGACGCCCGGAAGACCGTCTCCTACGACATCGCGTCCAAGTTTAAGGAGGTCCGCGACTTCGTGGCACACAACGTCCACGACATGGACGACCACACGCCGACAGCATGGACGCACCCGACGGATCAGACGCTGAACTGCGTGCACGGGCTGCCCCGACATGTTTGCCGTGTGAGGCCGCCTCAAGAGCTAAATGCTCCCGTTCCCCGAAGAGTTGATCGAGCTAGCACACGACATGCGTGGAGGGGTTGTTCATGCGGTGGGTGCGCTACGTGGGTGGCCTCAAGCACAACACGTTGTTGACAAGCGCTCCTAAACGAGCAGGGGTAGGCGACACCAACAACGCCACCACCCCTGTGGAGGCACTGGTGTCCATGTTCGCCCAGCTCGAGATCCTGCGATCCACTGCCGTCGCATGGCGCGATGATTGGGTGGCCTGGTTGCCTAGGCTTGCCGCCTACGGTCGCCAGGCCATCGAGCCTGACATATGCTTTATGTGTACTGCAGCCGCTGCGACGCCCGGAAGACCATCTCCTACGACATCGCGTCCAAGTTTTAGGAGGTCCGCGACTTCATGGCACACAACGTCCACGACATGGACGGCCACACGCCGACAGCACGGACGCACCCGATGGATCAGATGCTGAACTGCGTGCACGGGCCGCCCCGACATGTTTGCCGTGTGAGGCCGCCTCAAGAGCTAAATGCTCCCGTTCCCCGAAGAGTTGATCGAGCTAGCACACGACATGCATGGAGGGGTTGTTCATGCGGTGGGTGCGCTACGTGGGTGGCCTCAAGCACAACACGTTGTTGACAAGCGCTCCTAAACGAGCAGGGGTAGGCTACACCAACAACGTCACCACCCCTGTGGAGGCACTGGTGTCCATGTTCGCCCAGCTCGAGATCCTGCGATCCGCTGCCGTCGCATGGCGCGATGATTGGGTGGCCTGGTTGCCTAAGCTTGCCGCCTACGGTCGCCAGGCCATCGAGCCTGACATATGCTTTAGGTGTACTGCTGCCGCTTCGACGCCCGGAAGACCATCTCCTACGACATCGCGTCCAAGTTTTAGGAGGTCCGCGACTTCGTGGCACACAACGTCCACGACATGGACGGCCACACGCCGACAGCACAGACGCACCCGATGGATCAGATGCTGAACTGCGTGCACGGGCCGCCCCGACATGTTTGCCGTGTGAGGCCGCCTCAAGAGCTAAATGCTCCCGTTCCCCGAAGAGTTGATCGAGCTAGCACACGACATGCATGGAGGGGTTGTTCATGCGGTGGGTGCGCTACGTGGGTGGCCTCAAGCACAACACGTTGTTGACAAGCGCTCCTAAACGAGCAGGGGTAGGCGACACCAACAACGCCACCACCCCCGTGGAGGCACTGGTGTCCATGTTCGCCCAGCTCGAGTTCCTGCCATCCGCTGCCGTCGCATGGCGCGATGATTGGGTGGCCTGGTTGCCTAACCTTGCCGCCTACGCTCGCCAGGCCATCGAGCCTGACATATGCTTTATGTGTACTGCAGCCGCTGCGACGCCCGGAAGACCGTCTCCTACGACATCGCGTCCAAGTTTTAGGAGGTCCGTGACTTCGTGGCACACAACATCCACGACATGGACGACCACACGCCGACAGCATGGACGCACCCGTCGGATCAGACGCTGAACTGCGTGCACGGGCCGCCCCGACATGTTTGCCGTGTGAGGCCGCATCAACAGCTAAATGCTCCCGTTCCCCGAAGAGTTGATCGAGCTAGCACACGACACGCGTGGAGGGATTTTTCATGCGGTGGGTGCGCTACATGGGTGGCCTCAAGCACAACACGTTGTTGACAAGCGCTCCTAAACGAGCAGGGGTAGGCGACACCAAGAACGCCACCACCCCCGTGGAAGCACTTGTGTCCATGTTCGCCCAGCTCAACTTCCTGCCATCCGCTGTCGTCGCATGGCGCGATGATTGGGTGGCCTGGTTGCCTAAGCTTGCCGCCTACGCTCGCCAGGCCATCGAGCCTGACATATGCTTTAGGTGTACTGCAGCAGCTGCGACGCCCGGAAGACCGTCTCTTACGACATCGCGTCCAAGTTTTAGGAGGTCCGCGACTTCGTGGCACAGAACATCCACGACATGGACGACCACACGCCGACAGCATGGACGCACCCAACGGATTAGACGCTGAACTGGGTGCACGGGCCGCCCTGACATGTTTGCCGTGTGAGGCCGCATCAACAGCTAAATGCTCCCGTTCCCCGAAGAGTTGATCGAACTAGCACACGACACGCGTGGAGGGGTTGTTCATGCGGTGGGTGCGCTACGTGGGTGGCCTCAAGCACAACACGTTCTTGACAAGCGCTCCTAAACGAGCAGGGGTAGGCGACACCAACAACGCCACCACCCCCGTGGAGGCACTGGTATCCATGTTCGCCCAGCTTGAGTTCCTGCCATCCACAGCCGTCGCATGGCGCGATGATTGGGTGGCCTGGTTTCCTAAGCTTGCCGCCTACGCTCGCCAGGCCATCGAGCCTGACATATGCTTTAGGTGTACTGCAGCCGCTGCGACGCCCGGAAGACCGTATCGTACGACATCGCGTCCAAGTTTTAGGAGGTCCGCAAATTCGTGGCACACAACGTCCACGACATGGACGACCACACGCCGACAGCATGGACGCACCCGACAGATCAAATGCTGAACCGTGTGCACGGGCCGCCCCGACATGTTTGCCGTGTGAGGCCGCCTCAAGAGCTAAATGCTCCTGATCCCCGAAGAGTTGATCGAGCTAGCACACGACAGCGTGGCGGGGTTGTTCATGCGGTGGGTGCGCTACGTGGGTGGCCTCAAGCACAACACGTTGTTGACAAGCGCTCCTAAACGAGCAAGGGTAGGCGACACCAACAACGCCACCACCCCCGTGGAGGCACTGGTGTCCATGTTCGCCCAGCTCGAGTTCCTGCCATCCGCTGCCGTCGCATGGCGCGATGATTGGGTGGCCTGGTAACCTAAGCTTGCCGCCTACGGTCGCCAGGCCATCGAGACTGACATATGCTTTAGGTGTACTGCAGCCGCTGCGACGCCCGGAAGACCGTCTCCGACGACATCGCATCCAAGTTTTGGGAGGTCCGCGACTTCATGGCACACAACGTCCACGACATGGACGACCACACGCCGATAGCATGGACGCACCCGACGGATCAGATGCTGAATTGCGTGCACGGGCCGCCCCGACATGTTTGCCGTGTGAGGCCGCCTCAAGAGCTAAATGGTCCCGTTCCCTGAAGAGTTGATCGAGCTAGCACACAACTCGCGTGGCGGGGTTGTTCATGCGGTGGGTGCTCTAAGTGGGTGGCCTCAAGCACAACACGTTGTTGACAAGCGCTCCTAAACGAGCAGGGGTAGGCTACACCAAGCGATGCAGATGGTGGTACTGCCGGCGTCGCGCAGGGATGGTGTGTCCGACGCCTAGTCCGACCCGTCATCCTCCCGCCCGCTACCCTCGTCGTCGTTGTCGCTATCCTTCTCGTGACTCTCGCCCGAAGAGGAGCTTTCGCCATCGGTCGAGCTCTCGGCACAACACCCTAGCCTGTGTCCCGAGCGCCCGAAGACCTTGACGGAGAGCAGGTCGCTCTCCGCTAGCTTGAAGTAGAGGACGTGAACCTCCATCAAGCAATGGGCACGTGCGAAGGTTTTCCATCCCCCACGAAGAAGCATCACATGAGGGGCACGGAACCCTATGTTCACTCGCATGTCGCCATGGCAACACCCCTCCATGTGAAGCCTTAGCCTCGGTGGTCGGTCGATCTCCAGCACCCTCGCAAACGCTTCAAGAAGACTAAGGCGGCTGCGTGGCGGCCCGCGCAGTTGCAGGATAAATCCCAGCGCCGAATCCCCAACATGACCGCTCGACAAAGCAGGAGGAGATGTCGGGGGAGATGGCGACGGAGAGGATGACGACGTGAGTCCCCCGTCCACGCCCGCCTCTGCCTCGACCACCTCGCTGACTGCGGCCATGGCCAGCACCTCTGCCTCTAGCATGGCCTTTGCCTTGGGCGTCCGGCTCTTCTTTGACCGCCGCCACCCTCTTGCGGGAGGAAGACCTGGTCGCCTGCCCAGGGGCACGGCCACGACCACGACCTATCGCCATGACAAAGGGGAGGAAAGAGATCAAAATGAGAGAAAATGGGTGCGAGAAGACGTTGTCCCCCTCCCTTTATATAAAGGGACGAGGCCAAATGAGCCCGGGCTCGACCGCCCCAATCACTCAAACCAACCGCCGGAGGCGCGAGGAGACATGACCGACCCACTGCCCCAATCAGCGATGCCCGCCCCCGCCCCCGTATTAAAACCCATGCCTTCTGTGTCCACCGCCTGCCCTCCCTGGCGGGTGGAGGACATGTGGCGGGCGAGCCAGGACTCAGATGGCAAGTGGAGCGGTCGTTTCGCGCACCGTGATCGTGGGGCGCGGGTGCCATGATGGCCACAACCCGAGTCTACTTAGTAAATGAGTCGCGCCCCTGCAGCTTCCTCTATTTTTATGAGGAGAACGTGGACCGCCTCTTTACTATTGAAACCGCGGAGTGACACAAGCACGCTGCGGTCACTCCGCACACGACCCCCACGTCGCGCATTCAACGCGGGTCATGGGGAAGCGCAACCAATGGAGAAGTTACCGCAGTAAAACTCCGCCCCGCGTGCTTGCGCACCGTTTTGGGCCTAACCCAACAACGCGTCGCGTTTATATGTGGCCCAGGCCCGGGGGATCCTATCGGTGCATAAAAGTAGGGCCTCTCTTTTGTGCCCCTTTACCTACGCGCGGGCAGTCAGAGCCGGACCCACGACCACACTGAGCAGGGCAGAGGAGGGAAGCAGAAGTGCAAGGCTACCAGAGCAGCGCTCCAACCAAGGGCGCAGAAGACAGAGCGATCAGACAGGCTTCCTCCCAGCAAGACCCTTGCCGGGGCGGCCTACATAGCCCCGGCAAGAGCCTTGCTGGTGTAGCTCGCCCAGCACCAACATCGCAGCCACCCTTGAGCCTGACAGTTCCGACACCATCGACAACATTGGAACCAAGGCTCGAGAAGTGCCTGCATGGTGGCATGCAGATCTTCGTGAAGACAGAGAGCCTACAAATACTAGATGAGGACTAGAAGACAAGGCAATCGCAAGGCTCCTTGCCGAGGATGCCCACGAAGCCCCGGCAAGGCTGCTTGCCGAAGACACTCGCAAGGCCCCGGTAAGACTCTTGCCGAGGGCGCTCACAAGGCCCCGGCAAGATCCTTGCCAGGAATATACGCGAGGCCGCGGCAAAACCTTGCCGCCCCATCGCCGCCCCAGCTTAGCGGCCAACCCAGCAACTGAAGCAAGTACCCACGTGGCAGTACATGGGTTCTACTCCAACTAGCCAAACACCTGTGTGGTGGCATACAGATCTTCGTGAAGACCCTACCACCACGCCAACAAAGCAGCCTGCCAGCCTACATGGCACTGCATGCCTCGTTGGCCTGGACGCGTGTCGGAGCAAGGCGGAGAGGCGACGGACGGGACGGGCCTCGTTACTGCCCTCGATAAAGCAAGTGGACGCCTAAGTAGCGCATTTAATGCACTTTGCCCTGTAATGACAGGCGATAAGCTTGTACACTGTATACCTTTCCACCTCCCGTGTGCCACTGTGGCAGCCCCTTTTGACTATAAAAGGAGGCCCGAGGCGTACTGAAGAAGTATTCGGATCTTTTGGATGACAGACGCACCGTAGCTAGTTCAAGAACTCAAGAACACTCAAATATAACTCAAAGTAGGACTAGGGTATTACGCATCCTCGCGGCCCGTACCTGGGTAAATGATCCTCGCCCTAGCTTCTAGACCCGGTCTTTGCACAACCTCGCGCCCGCCAACCGTAGCAAAAGGGATCCCAGTGATCCCATAGGTGTCGTTTCCCCCGACAACTACGCGTTGTGCTTCCTGATGTAAATCACTTCCTCGACAGGCGGCACGCATCCTGATGCAAATCAGTTCCTGGACAACCAATTTGAGATCAATTATCCGGTAGGTTGACTATACCTTGGTTTTGGTAGTCTTTAATGTTTTTGCTCTATACTTCTAACCACAATTTCTAACTTAGCTTAATAGCCCTTCTAGGCTCAACTGTATTAAAAAATATGGCTTACAATTGTTGTTCTGGATTATGTTGTCCCTTTTGCATTGTCGGATGCTTTACCTTGGCAGCATGGTGAAATTCCTTGCTTTCTCCATGTGAATTTTCCGAAAAGCTTCTCTATTTAAGGAACCAATTTTGCTTTTTGATGTTGCATCGACCAATGCTCAGTACCTAATAGAACTATAAGTCGGTTACCGGATCAATACACCTTATAAAAATTATGAATGGGCAATATGTGGCCATCTAGAGTAGAATTTGGTTCATTGATTGATACAAGGGTCAAATTGGTCTATTCTCAAGGTAATCACCACTGTTTTGTTTTTAGGCTTATGTGCCTGATTTTTTTAGGATCTCTGTGTCAAGGAGGGGATATATAAAAGTAATGCCATGTTCTAATTATAAAAGAAAAGAAAGTTAAGAACTTAGTAATTACATAGTAATCGTGGCTAGAGCGTAGAGGTCAGAGATGTACAAATGATTGATTACAAAAATATTTGTATTTGCCACAACACACTGTATCACTTCGTGTATGCATATTTGTAGAATATAAGTCAGGTTTAGAACTTTTGACCATGAGAACTAGGAAAACAAAGTAAATCCATCGTATATATTCAGTAACGTATATATTTAGATATTCATGATGCTGCATAAGCATACTTCAGTTCCCCTGGGAGCACTAGCTACTGGCATATAGATGTATTTCTTGGTTCTAACAAGATGCATGCCAATCTTAGAAAATATAGTAAGTACCTATCCTGAAATTTATGACTCGCGTGACGTGACTATCTGTAGATAACTATCGTACTTGCATAGTTGGTTGATTTAGACAGAAATATGCCCTAGAGACAATAATAAAGTTATTATTTTATATTTCCTTATTTCATGATAAAGTTTTATTATTCATGCTAGAATTGTATTGATCCGAAACTTAAATACATGTGTGAATACATAAAAAAATACTGTGTCCCTAGTATGCATGTACTAGACTAGCTCGTTAATCAAAGATGGTTAAATTTTCTGACCATAGATATGTGTTGTCATTTGATAAGGGGATCACATCATTAGGAGAATGATATGATGGACAAGACCCACCGGCTAGCTTAGCAGAATGATCGTTCAGTTTATTGCTATTGCTTTCTTCATGTCAAATACATATTCCTTCGACTATGAGATTATGCAACTCCTGGATACCGGAGG
Source organism: Aegilops umbellulata (assembly GCA_032464435.1). Taxonomy (NCBI): domain Eukaryota; kingdom Viridiplantae; phylum Streptophyta; class Magnoliopsida; order Poales; family Poaceae; genus Aegilops; species Aegilops umbellulata. The sequence continues at coordinate 353,850,392 of CP136059.1, read as the reverse complement.
AATATCTTGTGTGCTATCAAATATCACAACGTAACTGGGTGATCATAAAGATGCTTTATAGGTATCTCCGAAGGTGTTTGTTGAGTTGGCATAGATCAAGATTAGGATTTGTCACTCCGAGTATCGGAGAGGTATCTCTGGACCCTCTCGGTAATACACATTATACGAAGCCTTGCAAGTAAATGACTAAGGAGTTAGTTACGGGATGATGTATGACGGAACGAGTAAAGAGATTTGCCGGTAACGAGATTGAACTAGGTATGAAGATACCGACGATCGAATCTCAGGCAAGCAACATACCGATGGACAAAGGGAATTACGTATGCTGTCATAAGGTTCGAACGATAAAGTTCGTAGAATATGTACGAACCAATATGGGCATTCCTCTATTGGTTATTGAAGAGAGAAGCGGCTCGGTCATGTCGACACGGTTATCGAACCCGTAGGGTCCGCACGCTTAACGTTCGTTGATGATATAGTATTATATGAGTTATATATGTTGGTGACCGAATGTTGTTTCGTGTTCGGGATGAGATCACGGACATGACGAGGAGCTCCAGATTAGTCCGGAGGTAAAGATTAATATATATGATAATAGTGTTTGATCTCCGGAAATGTTCCGCAATTCACTAGAAGGGGTTTCGGATGTTTCTTGAGATGTTTGGGCACAAGAACACTTTACTTGGGCCAAGGGGTAAAGCCCACGAGGGTTTTGGAAAGTGCAAAAGAAAGTTTTGTGGAGGCCAGGGGCCATACGCAGGGAACCCTAGCATGTAGCCCTGGAGTCCGAGAAGGACTCTTGCCTTTCGGGCAAAACCGACTTTGAGGAGGCTTTGACTCCAAGTTTCGACTCCCAAGGCTCAACATATAAATAGAGGGGCAGGGCTAGCACCCAAGAGAGATCAAGATTCACCAAGCCGTGTACCGACAACCCCGTACCCTCTAGTGTATCCTCCGTCTAGTTTTCTGTGGTGCTTGGCAAAGTTCTGCGGAGATTGTTCTTCATCACCAACCGTCATCACGCTGTCGTGCTGCCGGAACTCATCTACTACTTTGACCCTCTTGCTTGATCGAGAAGGCGAGGACCTCATCGAGCTGAACGTGTGCTGAACGCGAAGGTGTCGTACGTTCGGTACTTGATCAAGACGGATCGTGAAGGTGTACGACTACATCAACCACATTGATAAACGCTTCCGTTTATGGTCTACGAGGGTACGTGGACACACTCTCCCTCTCTCGTAGATATGCATCTCCATGAATAGATCTTGCGTCTGCAGAGAAAAGTTTCTGTTTTCCACGCAACGTTTCCCAACATATTTATTTGATTATAATTGAACCGAACTATTATAATTTTAAGATCGTGATTATTCAGATGAAAAATGATCAAAGAAATACATGTACAGACTCGCATCTCTTGAGATCATGATTAGGGATGCAATTGCTCCTTCAAATTATTGTGATATTGTATTGCTCTTTAGTCTAATAAATTATGTATTGTGGTGCTCCACCTCCTTCTCTCTTCTTGCCAGGACACATACTCTGTCGGATTGCATGTTCTAAAATCTTATCCAGACCTAATCAATATGTGAAACTTTAGTGAGGGGCGCCCTGTTACTCACACAGCTACTCTAGGTTTACATCTCTCTCTCTCTCTCTCTCTCTCTCTCTCTCTCTCTCTCTCTCTCTCTCTCTCTCTCTCTCTCTCTCTCTCTCTCTCTCTCTCTCTCTGGAAATCTTCATTCACGTACAACCTGCATGCTGCTCGACTACTCAAAGTATCTTCGCATGCAAAAAGTAATCTAGACATGATCCTGACAATGTACGAAAATATTCAATCTCTAGGCATCATACCTAGCTCCTAAAATCCCTTTGGCTAATGAAAGGTATACTAAGAGTACATAGCATGCAGATAACTCAAGATTTAGTGTGTATTTAGAAGAAACAATATGCAACATCTAAGTCATCTACATAGGAAACAAAAACTAAACCCATCATGCATCCAGTAATATGGGGTGACATAAAAAGACTGAGCCTTCTGTAAGAATCATAGTGAACTGGCATAAAATTGAACTTGTTGACGAATGGTTAAATTGCAGTTGTCAAAAAGAAAGCCCTTATGGCGACTCCGTGTTGCTCCTCGTGGCCAGACACATCATCTTCCCTACAGACAGCCCTTAATCAGACTGCTCAAGGATGGACATGTACAAAAACGAATTTTTCATTATCAGATGTTAGCAATCAAGCCTGTTTATTAGGGATTTAGTGATGTATGTGACATGCAAAAACATCTGAAACTCTCCTAATATAAACCTCAAACCGAACAATGTTGCAGACAATAAAAGATTTTGCTAGGTGTTTTGATTGTGTTCAACTGTTCATGTAGGAGTGGTACTGAATAAATTACATGGTGCCTATGGATTTGGTGCTTATCATACCTTTGGCCTCTCCTCCGCTCCTATAGTACCCAATATAGTGGTGTGCAGTGCTGACAGATAGACATCTTTCAACACCACTTCCAATTTGTTTTTTTAGATGTTAGGAATCAGTACGGTTTGTTGGGGATTTGGTGATGAATTCAATGGGATTTAGAACATAGCATGGATTCAATCTGATAAGGGTTACTTGCCTGCGTTGTGTGAGGAGAAGCGTGGCCCCATCTGTCTACTATTATTCCTTGAATTTGCAGCCTCGCCAATAATGGTGGATGACTGATCTGACTTTCATTGCTTTCAATACCCATCCTCCTCTAGTGCATTAGCAATTCAGCCACCGTGGATTGCAGTGTGGCTGGGACTCAACGTTGAGTTTAATCAACATTGCACCATTGAATCAACATAATTTTATGGCCTGGTCGCTTGCATCTATCATCTGTTGATGTGATGGAACGGTGAATCTTGAGAGATCAGCGACTATTAAACTTTCCATATTGACAATTTAGGTTAATACTGCAAGAACTATCATGTCAGTTCCTCGAACATCTCCTTGGGCAACTGAAACTACGTACATGCCGGATCTGCAGATGCTTCGTTGCCATGGCCGACAACCACACCCATCTGCTACTTGATCTAGTCCACACATTAGAATATGAGATTTCCACTGTATGCATCAGACTTTGGCAATGGTTTTTCTTCGGAAAGAAGACACTTGAGGCAACATGACTCCATCGTGTCTCCTAGCCATCTTCTTCTTAAAACTTGAGAGGAATAAGACGATGGCCAAGTGGAGTGGAGGAGGAGGCTGCACCGTTTGACAGGGAGGGTGAGGAGAGGATGGTGGAGAAGATGCCGATCCTTTTTTTACGGCAAAGGAGACGTGGATTTGGAGAACATGAAGGCTTCGGCTCTAGTTTTTTGTTGTTGAAAGAGCCTGAGACCTGAGCTCATTACGGGAGGTATTTACATTTCTTTTTTTGACCTGAGTTTGATTACGGAAGGTAGTTAGCTTTTTGTTGATGAAAGATCATGCAACCTATGTTTTTTTAGACGCATGAGACCTGAGTTGTCACGGGAGGTAGTCATGCGCAGCGTTACAGGAGGAAGTTACGCACAACGTGCACTTGATTTTCTTCATTAGATGATCTTAACCGTTAAAAATTAGATCTAATGGCTTAATTAATGTTGATAATGTGGATTAACGTGGAGGCGCTAATGATGCCTCCAATTAGTATATATATATATATATATATATATATATATATATATATATATAAGAAAGATATAAGATTTCTCGAGCAGCAAAAGGGGTGGGTTTGCGCTTCATCAGTCTCGATTCGCGCCTTGTCTGTGCAACTTCTGGCGATAGGGTTCTCGGGGCGATGCCAAGGTGATGTAATGAGAGAAGAGACCATCTCTATAGATTGAAGTCCAGCCGTTACAGGACTTTAATGACACACGATCTGCGCCACTCACCTGCGGCGGATAATTATAGATCAGTTACCATGTCGATTTCGCGTCCATATAGTCTCCTCCGTCCGGCTGTTCCATCTCCACCCCTTTTGTTGTGGGAGCAACTACAATAGAAGTTGGGCTTGTGATGCAAAAATAGAAAAACCAGTTCTGGACCGCTGGATTGGAGATGGATGGCACAAGTGCTTCAGCCGCAAAATTACATGTTTATGTGCAAAAAAGTCCCTCCTTCCTAGTTAATTTCCGCCCGATGTCCTCCTCGTCCAAAACCCGATTCCCCTGCGGCCGCGGCGGCAGCGCAGATCCAAGAATTCCCGGGCAGCGACGTTTGTTTAGATCCAGAGCCAAGCTGGGTCACGACGCCCAGTCGTGGTGCCGTTCCACCTCCGCTTCGACGGCTCCCGCGGCCTAGTTTGAGGCAGAATAAATGGAAGCTCATCGGCGTGCGGCAAGCCGGTGGTGGGATCGTCGTCTCCTCGCCCTCACAGGCCCTAGGATCTACTCGTGGGCGTGCTCCCTACCTCCTCCTCTCAAGATCTAGCAGTAGCTCGAAACGCTCCTCGCCTTCTTCCAGACCAGCCACTGGTGCGAACCTAGAAATCGCCGCCGCGGTGTTCATTCTTCATAAAAAATTTAAAGCATTATGAGCTAGTCGATTTATACTACATCTCTATTTTGTTACTGTACTTTCTTCTACATGTTCATGTTGAATCTGTTACAATAGTTTCAAACAGATCCAACTGATCTTGGTCTTTATCTGAAAACATATGTTCCTGTGCAGTACTCAGCCACTATTTCTTTTTCTGTGTTGGACTTCAACTGTGGCTTATCCATGCATCAAAATCTTTCACGCGCCACGATCTGTTCTGGCACGAGTTGTCTTAGTCCATACAAATTACAAGGCATTGCAGAGAGAATTGGATTTCTTGATGTATTTATTGCTCAGTAACACCAAGATGGTATAAACTGCTTTAACTTGCTGTATAATCCGGTGGAGTTTTTTTACAATGCAATAATGATGTAGATTCCCCCGCCCCCGCCCCCCCCCCCCCCCCAAAAAAAAGTAAGGGCGTTAGTTTATATTGGATCATAGGACAAGAGATGAGTTTCAAGTGGAAAATTAGATGTCCTAATTTTGTTTCGAGTCCTGAAGATAGCAGTTCAAAGGCTTTTGCTCCTTGTATTTTGCTGGCAACACTGTTATGCAATTCAATATCATAATATTTCAACTAGCAGGCCCAAACAAATCTTATCCTTGTGAAATACGTACAGATGTCCTCCATATATTACATAAAGTAACATGAAGCAAGTATTTGTTAATTTCGTTCGAGGAGCAAGATACATACCATTGTGTTGCATTGTGCTGTCATGCTGACCATTTAGATTATGCATATGATTAACCTGAATAGCATCGTAAACCAGCAATTCTCCCTAGGTGGATTCCCAGATCTAGGTCATCTAAGTGAAGCATATATTTGTGCACAGGATTTCTGCATGTCTTGTGTCGGCACTGTCGGCTGAATTAAAGAGATATGCAGAGGCACTCTGTCGCCGAGTTGCCAGTGTCGATTTGGGGCCGCTGGAAAATACACGGGTGTGGTTGCGCTTGGCTGTTCTGAACAGTGGAAAGACATCGTCCTCATTAAATTACACATGAAGATGCTACCGAGTTGCCTCACAACCTGGAAGAATGATGAATTCTCGCACTGCTGCATGCTACTAGAAGCACTGAAGAAAAGGAAGACATCACTGTGATTCGGGGTTCCTGTGCACCAGACATGTGTGTGGAGGCAATATCCGAATGGACTTGTAGGTAATTGATGTTTTCCCATAGAACCAGTTTTGTTGCACATTTAGTCTATAATTTCAAGTGATTATGAACTTGCTATCACAGGGTACCCTGTTGAAAATTGGGTGAACTGCTCACTGGCTGGATTGGGTTACTGGGTAATATAGTTGAGTCGCAATTTTGAACTTGCTATCACACTGGACCATTTTCTAAAATGTGATGACTTGTTTAGTGCCGGCATGGGGTTAGTGGAGGTTGTAACCATGCTCTTATGAACTGCAAGTACTTGATTTTTAGTTTGCAGGGATGTGTCCTTGTTCGTGGCAACTTAACCGATAAAATCATCATAAGATAAAGTTTGTCTTTCTCACACTGCTCCGGAGAGTGTGGGCTTCTGATGTTGAGAAGGATATCTTGTCCCTTTTTTCTTCATCGATAAATATACAATAGTCATATACCACCAGCTCTTTTGTGTTTAACATTAGGTTGTTTATGTGGAAAAACAATGGGTGCTTTTCCAGTGTGAGTGTAGGATAATGTCAGACCCAAAGTATCTTCTTGTTCTGAATAATTGGTTTGCATTAGGTAATGAGGGTTTCAGTTTTATTTTTCATCTTGCTCAAGTCCTTACATGATGATTCAAATAATTGCCTTGCTCTTAAAAATTGATGTTTGAAGATGTTAACCAGCATGTTTGCAGCTTCCTTGCATGTTCTTGAGCAATATTTGGACCCATCCTCCCATAAAGCAGTCTGGAGACCCTCGTCCTAATCTTTTTCATCTGAGGCACGTTACAGGAAGCACTATTACTCAAGATCGAGTGCCATGTACCATTTGGAAGCACTAGAACTGGAGGCAAAAGTCTGTTGAAATTATTAATAGTAATGCTTGTTGAGTGGTGATCATTTTAGTTTACAATACTCAGTCTTGCCGATCATATACTGAAAATGACCCTCTCATGATTTTGCCGGTCATATCACTTGACATGTACTGAAAAGTCTGTTATGTTGTGTTTCTGGAAATGTACATGGAGGATTCAATTTTAGAGGTATGTTTAGTAATGCTTGAAGGGAATGGGTGAATTATCTCATGCACTCAAATATTTATGGCAGGTATTGCATTTTTTTATAGCTGAAGTATGTAGTAGAAGCCAAGATTGTCCCACATAAACAGATATGTACAAAGATGGGGCATCAACGCTGCTGATATGAGAGAGACTTGAGGTGTTCACTGCAAAAGTCTGGTTTTATATCTACTCTTAAGTGGGGGGTTTCTGTAAAATGTACACTTAAGTGGCATGGGATCCTCCACCAGAATCTGTGCCTTCCATCTCCAATCCATCGGTCCAGAAGTGTTTTTCTATTTTTGCATCACAAGCTCAGCTTCTATTGTAGTTGTCTGTGCGACTTCTGGCGAGAGGGTTCTCGGGGCGATGCCAAGGTTTTGTAATGAGAGAAGCGACCATCTCTATAGATTGAAGTGCTAAATGCTCCCGTTCCCCGAAGAGTTGATCGAGCTAGCACACGACACGCGTGGCGGGGTTGTTCATGCGGTGGGTGCTCTACGTGGGTGGCCTCAAGCACAACACGTTGTTGACAAGCGCTCCTAAACGAGCAGGGGTAGGCTACACCAAGCGATGCAGATGGTGGTACTGCCGGCGTCGCGCAGGGACGGTGTGTCCGACGCCTAGTCCGACCCGTCATCCTCCCGCCCGCTCTCGTCATCGTTGTCGCTGTCCTCCTCGTGACTCTCGCCCGAAGAGGAGCTTTCGCCATCGGTCGAGCTCTCGGCACAACACCCTAGCCTGTGTCCCGAGTGCCCGAAGACCTTGACGGAGAACAGGTCGCTCTCCGCTAGCTTGAAGTAGAGGACGTGAACCTCCATCAAGCAATGGGCACATGCGAAGGTTTTCCAGCCCCCACGAAGAAGCATCACATGAGGGGCACGGAACCCTGTGTTCACTCGCATGTCGCCATGGCAACACCCCTCCATGTGAAGCCTTAGCCTCGGTGGCCAGTCGATCTCTAGCACCCTCGCAAACGCTTCAAGAAGACTAAGGCGGCTGCGTGGCGGCCCGCGCAGTTGCAGGATAAATCCCAGCGCCGAATCCCCAACATGACCGCTTGACAAAGCAGGAGGAGATGCCGGGGGAGATGGCGACGGAGAGGATGACGACGTGAGTCCCCCATCCACGCCCGCCTCTGCCTCGACCACCTCGCCGACTGCGGCCCTGGCCGGCGCCTCTGCCTCTAGCATGGCCTTTGCCTTGGGCGTCCGGCTCTTCTTTAACCGCCGTCACCCTCTGGCGGGAGGAAGACCTGGTCGCCTCCCCAGGGGCACGGCCACGACCACGCCCTATCGCCATGACAAAGGGGAGGAAAGAGATCAAAATGAAAGAAAATGGGTGCGAGAAGACGCTGTCCCCCTCCCTTTATATAGAGGGATGAGGCCGAATGAGCCCGGGCGCGACCGCCCCAATCACTCAAACCAACTGCCGGAGGCGCGAGGAGACATGACCGACCCGCTGCGCCAATCAGCGATGCCCGCCCCCACCCCAGCATTAAAACCCATGCCTTCTGTGTCCACCGCCTGCCCTCCCCGGCGCGTGGAGGACACGTGGCGGGCGAGCCAGGACTCAGATGGCATGTGGAGCGGCCATTTCGCGCACCGTGATCGTGGGGCGCGGGTGCCATGAATGCCACAACCCGAGTCTACTTAGTAAATGAGTCGCGCCCCTTCAGCTTCCTCTATTTTTATGAGGAGAACGTGGACCGCCTCTTTACTATTGAAACCGCGGAGTGCCGCAAGCACGCTGCGGTCACTCCACACACGACCCCCACGTCGCGCATTCAACGCGGGTCATGGGGAAGCGCAACCAACGGAGAAGTTACCGCAGTAAAACTCCACCCCACGTGCCCGCGCACCGTTTTGGGCCTAACCCAACAACGCGTCGCCGCTTATGTGTGGCCCAGGCCCGGGGGCTCCTATCGGTGCATAAAAGTAGGGCCTCTCTTTTGTGCCCCTTTACCTATGCGCGGGTAGTCAGAGCCGGACCCACGACCACACTGAGCAGGGCAGAGGAGGGAAGCAGAAGTGCAAGGCTACCAGAGCAGCGCTCCAACCAAGGGCGCAGAAGACAGAGCGATCAGACAGGCTTCCTCCCAGCAAGACCCTTGCCGGGGCGGCCTACATAGCCCCGGCAAGAGCCTTGCTGGTGCAGCTCGCCCAGCACCAACATCGCAGCCACCCTTGAGCCTGACAGTTCCGACACCATCGACAGCATTGGAACCAAGGCTCGAGAAGTGCCTGCATGGTGGCATGCAGATCTTCATGAAGACAGAGAGCCTACAAATACTAGATGAGGACTAGAAGACAAGGCAATCGCAAGGCTCCTTGCCGAGGATGCCCACGAAGCCCCGGCAAGGCTCCTTGCCGAAGACACTCGCAAGGCCCCGGTAAGACTCTTGCCGAGGGCGCTCACAAGGCCCCGGCAAGACCCTTGCCAGGAATATACGCGAGGCCGCGACAAAACCTTGCCGCCCCATCGCCGCCCCAGCTTAGCGGCCAACCCACCAACTGAAGCAAGTACCCACGTGGCAGTACATGGGTACTAATCCAACTAGCCAAACACCTGCGTGGTGGCATACAGATCTTCGTGAAGACCCTACCACCACGCCAACTCAGCAGCCTGCCAGCCTACGTGGCACTGCATGCCTCGTTGGCCTGGACGCGTGTCGGAGCAAGGCGGAGAGGCGACGGACGGGACGGGCCTCGTTACCGCCCCCGATAAAGCAAGTGGACGCCTAAGTAGCGCATTTAATGCACTTTGCCCTGTAATGACACGCGATAAGCTTGTACACTGCATACCTTTCCACCTCCCGTGTGCCACTGTGGCAGCCCCTTTTGACTATAAAAGGAGGCCCAAGGCGTCCTGAAGAAGTATTCGGATCTTTTGGATGACACACGCACCGTAGCTAGTTCAAGAACTCAAGAACACTCAAATATAACTCAAAGTAGGACTAGGGTATTACGCATCGTCGCGGCCCGTACCTGGGTAAATGATCCTCGCCCTAGCTTCTAGACCCGCTCTTTGCACAACCTCGCGCCCACCAACCGTAGCAAAAGGGATCCCAGTGATCCCATAGGTGTTGTTTCCCCCGACAACTACGGTTGTTCTTACTGATGTAAATCACTTCCTGGACAGGCGGCACGCATCCTGATGCAAATCAGTTCCTGGACAACCAATTTGAGATCAATTATCCGATAGGTTGACTATACCTTGGTTTTGGTAGTCTTTAATGTTTTTGCTCTATACTTCTAACCACAATTTCTAACTTAGCTTAATAGCCCTTCTAGGCTCAATTGTATTAAAAAATATGGCTTACAATTGTTGTTCTGGATTATGTTGTCCCTTTTGCATTGTCGGATGCTTTACCTTGGCAGCATGGTGAAATTCCTTGCTTTCTCCATGTGAATTTTCCAAAAAGCTTCTCTATTTAAGGAACAAATTTTGCTTTTTGATGTTGCATCGACCAATGCTCAGTACCTAATAGAACTATAAGTCGGTTACCGGATCAATACACCTTATAAAAATTATGAATGGGCAATATGTGGCCATCTAGAGTAGAATTTGGTTCATTGATTGATACAAGGGTCAAATTGGTCTATTCTCAAGGTAATCACCACTGTTTTGTTTTTAGGCTTATGTGCCTGATTTTTTTAGGATTTCTGTGTCAAGGAGGGGATATATCAAAGTAATGCCATGTTCTAATTATAAAAGAAAATAAAGTTAAGAACTTAGTAATTACATAGTAATCATGGCTAGAGCGTAGAGGTCAGAGATGTACAAATGATTGATTAAAAAAATATTTGTATTTGCCACAACACACTGTATCACTTCGTGTATGCATATTTGTAGAATATAAGTCAGGTTTAGAACTTTTGACCATGACAACTAGGAAAACAAAGTAAATCCATCGTATATATTCAGTAACGTATATATTTAGATATTCATGATGCTGCATAAGCATACTTCAGTTCCCCTGGGAGCACTAGCTGCTGGCATATAGATGTATTTCTTGGTTCTAACAAGATGCATGCCAATCTTAGAAAATATAGTAAGTACCTGTCCTGAAATTTATGACTCGCGTGACGTGACTATCTGTAGATAACTATCGTACTTGCATAGTTGGTTGATTTTGACAGAAATATGCCCTAGAGACAATAATAAAGTTATTATTTTATATTTCCTTATTTCATGATAAAGGTTTATTATTCATGCTAGAATTGTATTGATCCGAAACTTAAATACATGTGTGAATACATTAAAAAATACTGTGTCCCTAGTATGCATGTACTAGACTAGCTCGTTAATCAAAGATGGTTAAAGTTTCCTCACCATAGACATGTGTTGTCATTTGATAAGGGGATCACATCATTAGGAGAATGATATGATGGACAAGACCCACCGGCTAGCTTAGCAGAATGATCGTTCAGTTTATTGCTATTGTTTTATTCATGTCAAATACATATTCCTTTGACTATGAGATTATGCAACTCCTGGATACCGGAGGAATATCTTGTGTGCTATCAAATATCACAACGTAACTGGGTGATCATAAAGATGCTTTATAGGTATCTCCGAAGGTGTTTGTTGAGTTGGCATAGATCAAGATTAGGATTTGTCACTCCGAGTATCGGAGAGGTATCTCTGGACCCTCTCGGTAATACACATCATAAGAAGCCTTGCAAGTAAATGACTAAGGAGTTATTTACGAGATGATGTATGACGGAACGAGTAAAGAGATTTGCCGGTAACGAGATTGAACTATGTATGAAGATACCGACGATCGAATCTCAGGCAAGCAACATACCGATGGACAAAGGGAATTACGTATGTTGTCATAAGGTTCGAACGATAAAGTTCGTAGAATATGTACGAACCAATATGGGCATTCCTCTATTGGTTATTGAAGAGAGAAGCGGCTTGGTCATGTCGACACGGTTATCGAACCCGTAGGGTCCGCACGCTTAACGTTCGTTGATGATATAGTATTATATGAGTTATATATGTTGGTGACCGAATGTTGTTTCGTGTTCGGGATGAGATCACGGACATGACGAGGAGCTCCAGATTAGTCCGGAGGTAAAGATTAATATATATGATAATAGTGTTTGATCTCCGGAAATGTTCCGCAATTCACTAGAAGGGGTTTCGGATGTTTCTTGAGATGTTTGGGCACAAGAACACTTTATTTGGGCCAAGGGGTAAATCCCACAAGGGTTTTGGAAAGTGCAAAAGAAAGTTTTGTGGAGGCCAGGGGCCATATGCAGGGAACCCTAGCGTGTAGCCCTGGAGTCCGAGAAGGACTCTTGCCGTTCGGGCAAAACCGACTTTGAGGAGGCTTTGACTCCAAGTTTCGACTCCCAAGGCTCAACATATAAATAGAGGGGCAGGGCTAGCACCCAAGAGAGATCAAGATTCATCAAGCCGTGTACCGACAACCCCGTACCCTCTAGTGTATCCTCCGTCTAGTTTTCTGTAGTGCTTGGCAAAGTTCTGCGGAGATTGTTCTTCATCACCAACCATCATCACGCTGTCGTGCTGCCGGAACTCATCTACTACTTTGACCCGCTTGCTTGATCGAGAAGGCGAGGACCTCATCGAGCTGAACGTGTGCTGAACGCGAAGGTGCCGTACGTTCGGTACTTGATCAAGACGGATCGTGAAGGTGTACGACTACATCAACCACGTTGATAAACGCTTCCGCTTATGGTCTACGAGGGTACGTGGACACACTCTCCCTCTCTCGTAGATATGCATCTCCATGAATAGATCTTGCGTGTGCAGAGAAAAGTTTCTGTTTTCCACGCAACGTTTCCCAACATATTTATTTGATTATAATTGAACCGAACTATTATAATTTTAAGATCGTGATTATTCAGATGAAAAATGATCAAAGAAATACATGTACAGACTCGCATCTCTTGAGATCATGATTAGGGATGCAATTGCTCCTTCAAATTATTGTGATATTGTATTGCTCTTTAGTCTAATAAATTATGTATTGTGGTGCTCCACCTCCTTCTCTCTTTTTGCCAGGACACATACTCTGGCGGATTGCATGTTCTAAAATCTTATCCAGACCTAATCAATATGTGAAACTGTAGTGAGGGGCGCCCTGTTACTCACACAGCCGCTCTAGGTTTACATCTCTCTCTCTCTCTCTCTCTCTCTCTCTCTCTCTCTCTCACTCTCTCTCTCTCTCACTCTCTCTCTCTCTCTCTCTCTCTCTCTCTCTAATCTTCATTCACGTACAACCTGCATGCTGCTCGACTACTCAAAGTATCTTCGCATGCAAAAAGTAATCTAGACATGATCCTGACAATGTACGAAAATATTCAATCTCTAGGCATCATACCTAGCTCCTAAAATCCCTTTGGCTAATGAAAGGTATACTAAGAGTACATAGCATGCAGATAACTCAAGATTTAGTGTGTATTTAGAAGAAACAATATGCAACATCTAAGTCATCTACATAGGAAACAAAAACTAAACCCATCATGCATCCAGTAATATGGGGTGACATAAAAAGACTGAGCCTTCTGTAAGAATCAAAGTGAACTGGCATAAAATTGAACTTGTTGACGAATGGTTAAATTGCAGTTGTCAAAAAGAAAGCCCTTATGGCGACTCCGTGTTGCTCCTCGTGGCCAGACACATCATCTTCCCTACAGACAGCCCTTAGTCAGACTGCTCAAGGATGGACAAGTACAAAAACGAATTTGTCATTATCAGATGTTAGCAATCAAGCCTGTTTATTAGGGATTTAGTGATGTATGTGACATGCAAAAACATCTGAAACTCTCCTAATATAAACCTCAAACCGAACAATGCTGCAGACAATAAAAGATTTAGCTAGGTGTTTTGATTGTGTTCAACTGTTCATGTAGGAGTGGTACTGAATAAATTACATGGTGCCTCTGGATTTGGTGCTTATCATACCTTTGGCCTCTCCCCCGCTCCTATAGTACCCAATATAGTGGTGTGCAGTGCTGAGAGATAGACATCTTTCAACACCACTTCCAATTTGTTTTTTCAGATGTTAGGAATCAGTACGGTTTGTTGGGGATTTGGTGATGAATTCAATGGGATTTAGAACATAGCATGGATTCAATCTGATAAGGGTTACTTGCCTGCGTTGTGTGAGGAGAAGCGTGGCCCCATCTGTCTACTATTGTTCCTTGAATTTGCAGCCTCGCCAATAATGGTGGATGACTGATCTGACTTTCATTGCTTTCAATACCCATCCTCCTCTAGTGCATTAGCAATTCAGCCACTGTGGATTGCAGTGTAGCTGGGACTCAACGTTGAGTTTAATCAACATTGCACCATTGAATCAACATAATTTTATGGCCTGGTCGCTTGCATCTATCATCTGTTGATGTGATGGAACGGTGAATCTTGAGAGATCAGCGACTATTAAACTTTCCATATTGACAATTTAGGTTAATACTGCAAGAACTATCATGTCAGTTCCTCGAACATCTCCTTGGGCAACTGAAACTACGTACATGCCGGATCTGCAGATGCTTCTTTGCCATGGCCGACAACCACACCCATCTGCTACTTGATCTAGTCCACATATTAGAATATGAGATTTCCACTGTATGCATCAGACTTTGGCAATGGTTTTTCTTCGGAAAGAAGACACGTGAGGCAACATGACTCCATCGTGTCTCCTAGCCATCTTCTTCTTAAAACTTGAGAGGAATAAGACGATGGCCAAGTGGAGTGGAGGAGGAGGCTGCACCGTTTGACAGGGAGGGTGAGGAGAGGATGGTGGAGAAGATGCCGATCCTTTTTTTACGGCAAAGGAGACGTGGATTTGGAGAACATGAAGGCTTCGGCTCTAGTTTTTTGTTGTTGAAAGAGCCTGAGACCTGAGCTCATTACGGGAGGTAGTTAGTTTTCTTTTTTTGACCTGAGTTTGATTACGGAAGGTAGTTAGCTTTTTGTTGATGAAAGATCATGCAACCTATGTTTTTTTAGACGCATGAGACCTGAGTTGTCACGGGAGGTAGTCATGCGCAGCGTTACAGGAGGAAGTTACGCACAACGTGCACTTGATTTTCTTCATTAAATGATCTTAACCGTTAAAAAATAGATCTAATGGCTTAATTAATGTTGATGATGTGGATTAACGTGGAGGCGCTAATGATGCCTCCAATTAGTATATATATATATATATATATATATATATATATATATATATATATATATAAAAGAAAGATACTTCCTCTGTCACAGTTTAGAAGGCACAGTTAAATTTACGTGCGTTTCCACAATAGACAAGGTTTAGGGCGCATTGCATTTATTTCTAGTAGCTAATCAGTACTCCGATATACTATTTCTATATGCATCCTTTGTGTGAATGCTATTTTTTAGCCCATCTCACAACCAATAGATAACCACCTAGGTCCAGAGAAATTCCAAATGCGCCTTCTAAACTGTGACGGAGGGAGTATAAGATTTCTCTCGGTCAATTGGTTGTGAAAAAAACACAATCATGCGAGCAGCAAAAGGGGTGGGTTTGCGTTTCATCAGTCTGGATTCGCGCCTTGTCTGTGCGACTTCTGGCGAGAGGGTTCTCGGGGCGATGCCAAGGTGATGTAATGAGAGAAGAGACCATCTCTATAGATTGAAGTCCAGCCGTTACAGGACTTTAATGACACACGATCTGCGCCACTCACCTACGGCGGATAATTATAGATCAGTTACCATGTCGGTTTCGCGTCCATATAGTCTCCTCCTTCCGGCTGTTCCATCTTCACCCCTTTTGTTGTGGGAGCAACTACAATAGAAGTTGGGCTTGTGATGCAAAAATAGAAAAACCAGTTCTGGACCGCTGGATTGGAGATGGATGGCACAAGTGCTTCAGCCGCAAAATTACATGTTTATGTGCAAAAACGTCCTTCCTAGTTAATTTCCGCCCGATGTCCTCCTCGTCCAAAAACCGATTCCCCTCCGGTCGCGGCGGCAGCGCAGATCCAAGAATTCCCGGGCAGCGGCGTTCGTTTAGATCCAGAGCCAAGCTGGGTCACGACGCCCAGTCGTGGTGCCGTTCCACCTCCGCTTCGACGGCACCCGCGGCCTAGTTTGAGGCGGAATAAATGGAAGCTCATCGGCGTGCGGCAAGCCGGTGGTGGGATCGTCGTCTCCTCGCCCTCACAGGCCCTAGGATCTACTCGTGGGCGTGCTCCCTACCTCCTCCTCTCAAGATCTAGCAGTAGCTCGAAACGCTCCTCGCCTTCTTCCAGACCAGCCACTGGTGCGAACCTAGAAATCGCCGCCGCGGTGTTTATTCTTCATAAAAAATTTAAAGCATTATGAGCTAGTCGATTTATACTACATCTCTATTTTGTTACTGTACTTTCTTGTACATGTTCATGTTGAATCTGTTATAATAGTTTCAAACAGATCCAACTGATCTTGGTCTTTATCTGAAAACATATGTTCCTGTGAAGTACTCAGCCACTATTTCTTTTTCTGTGTTGGACTTCAACTGTGGCTTATCCATGCATCAAAATCTTTCACGCGCCACGATCTGTTCAGGCACGAGTTGTCTTAGTCCATACAAATTACAAGGCATTGCAGAGAGAATTGGATTTCTTGATGTATTTATTACTCAGTAACACCAAGATGGTATAAACTGCTTTAACTTGCTGTATAATCCGGTGGAGTTTTTTTACAATGCAATAATGATGTAGATTCCCCCGCCCCCCCCCCCCCCCCCCCCCAAAAAAAAGTAAGGGCGTTAGTTTATATTGGATCATAGGACAAGAGATGAGTTTCAAGTGGAAAATTAGATGTCCTAATTTTGTTTCGAGTCCTGAAGATAGCAGTTCAAAGGCTTTTGCTCCTTGTATTTTGCTTGCAACACTGTTATGCAATTCAATATCATAATATTTCAACTAGCAGGCCCAAACAAATCTTATCCTTGTGAAATACGTACAGATGTCCTGCATATATTACATAAAGTAACATGAAGCAAGTATTTGTTAATTTTGTTCGAGGAGCAAGATACATACCATTGTGTTGCATTGTGCTGTCATGCTGACCATTTAGATTATGCATATGATTAACCTTAATAGCATCGCAAACCAGCAATTCTCCCTAGGTGGATTCCCAGATCTAGGTCATCTAAGTGAAGCATATATTTGTGCACAGGATTTCTGCATGTCTTGTGTCGGCACTGTCGGCTGAATTAAAGAGATATGCAGAGGCACTCTGTCGCCGAGTTGCCGTTGTCGATTTGGAGCCGCTGGAAAATACACAGGTGTCGTTGCGCTTGGCTGTTCTGAACAGTGGAAAGACATCGTCCTCATTAAATTACACATGAAGATGCTACCAAGTTGCCTCACAACCTGGAAGAATGATGAATTCTCGCACTGCTGCATGCTACTAGAAGCACTGAAGAAAAGGAAGACATCACTGTGATTCGGGGTTCCTGTGCACCAGACATGTGTGTGGAGGCAATATCCGAATGGACTTGTAGGTAATTGATGTTTTCCCATAGAACCAGTTTTGTTGCACATTTAGTCTATAATTTCAAGTGATTATGAACTTGCTATCACAGGGTACCCTGTTGAAAATTGGGTGAACTGCTCACTGGCTGGATTGGGTTACTGGGTAATGTAGTTGAGTAGCAATTATGAACTTGCTATCACACTGGACCATTTTCTAAAATGTGATGACTTGTTTAGTGCCGGCATGGGGTTAGTGGAGGTTGTAACCATGCTCTTATGAACTGCAAGTACTTGATTTTTAATTTGCAGGGATGTGTCCTTGTTCATGGCAACTTAACCGATAAAATCATCATAAGATAAAGTTTGTCTTTCTCACACTGCTCCGGAGAGTGTGGGCTTCTGATGTTGAGAAGGATATCTTGTCCCTTTTTTCTTCATCGATAAATATACAATAGTCATATACCACCAGCTCTTTTGTGATTAACATTAGGTTGTTTATGTGGAAAAACAATGGGTGCTTTTCCAGTGTGAGTGTAGGATAATGTCAGACCCAAAGTATCTTCTTGATCTGAATAATTGGTTTGCATTAGGTAATGAGGGTTTCAGTTTTATTTTCATCTTGCTCACACTACTAGGAAAAGGGCTATAGATAGGATTGGTACTAACGGCGCACCATTAAAGTAGTGCGCCACTACTATATACTAATGGCGCACCTACTTGTGGTACGCCATTAGTGTGGAAGACACTAATGACGCACCGAAAACAGGGTGCGCCACTAGTATGATTTTTTTTTCATTTTTTCATACATACTAATGGCGCATCTGGTCCATAATGCGCCATTACTAGTTATAAATACTAATGGCGCACCAGGCAGAGAGTGCGCCATTACTGCAAACTTTTTTTTATTCTTTTTTTTGCAAAACTACTAATGGCGCATCCTCCCACAGTGCGCCATTACTAGTTTAAACTAGTAATGGCGCACTCTGAGAAGATGCGCCATTACTATATATATATATATATATATATATATATATATATATATATATATATATATATATATATATATATATATATATATATATATACTTTTTTGCAAAACTTCTAATGGCGCACCGCCTGCAGGTGCGCCTTTAGTAACCAGAGTTACTAATGGCGCATTTGCTGGTGGTTCGCCGTTAGTAACCTGGGACCCCAACAAGATATTTTGGACAGCCCCATACCTACCCACTCACTTTCCCCACTTCATTCCATCCACCTCCTTCTCCAAGCTTTCGGCCATCTCCTCCTCCTCACCTCATTTCCACCATAGATTCATCAAAATTAAGTGGTGAAATTACCTTTTTTGATAGGTAAGTAAGGGAAAGCTATCTTCATGATGTAGATCTACTTTTTTTCTCCCTAGCTCGCTCCAAGAACGTGCACATGCACTTTTTGTGGCCTATAGCTAGATCTATGTATGTTTGTGGTGTTGCATATATGTTTGTGTTTGAAGGTACCGGTATTTGAAATGCGATAGTTGCCAATATTTTGCCGGAATGTTTTGATTCATTTCCGTTTCGGCGAGAATTTTGGCACTATAAATTCTTTTTGGTCCTATTTTTAGGGAAGGTCATGCCAAAATTTTTCTTGGTTCTAAAATATCGTTTTGCTCTACCCCGCAGGCGACCATGGTCCGCACGATGACTGAAGGCATCGTGAATAGGTTTTTGAGCTCCGCGAAGGCCGAGATGCTTCAAAAGAACGAGACGGAGATAAGATGTCCGTGTCGAAGATGCAAGCTGAAGAGCCTTATTGCGGACCCGGATTCCGGGCAGGTGCGTGGCCACCTGCTCTTGCGTGGTTTCATGGATGGCTATCGGTGGCAAGGTGATGAAGATGACTATGAAGTCGTCCATGGCCGGCGCCGGGCAAGAAATGAGGAAGGGAAACAAGACAAGTACCACCGCGGCGAGGGCGGGCGAGAAGACGAAGAACCTCCAGGACATGATCACGACGGTGATGCTGTACACAGTCATCATGTAGAAGATGTCGTACATGATGATGAGGAAGATCAAGACGAAGGGCATGATCATGAAGATGAAGATGCCGGAGCAGACGACGATGGAGGCTGGGTGCAGGACCCTCATATTCAAGAGCTGCTTCTCAAGCAGACGGATAATGCAAGAGCTGCCGTCCGAGAGAAAGCCAAGCTGGATCAACTGGAGATAGACGCGGTTACTCCATTGTATGAAGGATGCAGGCCCGAGGATACCCGCCTGAAAGTAACGCTCATGGCTCTGGAGATGAAGGTAAAACACAAAATGACCGACGCATGCTTCGACGAGAACATGTCATTCTGGCACGAACGTCTTCCCAAGGGGAACAAGTGCCCGACCAGTTTCGAGGAGGCGAAGAAAATCGTGTGTCCTCTGGATTTACCGCATGTGAAATACCATGTGTGCATGAACAATTGTATCATTTATCGGGACGAGCACGCGGAGTCTACCACATGTCCGTTGTGCGGCGTCACTCGATACAAGAAGAGGAAGAAAGCTCCTCGAAAATCGGTGTGGTACTTTCCGATCACTCCTCGTCTGCAGCGGTATTTCGCGGACCCTAAGGTTGCAAAGCTCCTGCGTTGGCACGCGGATAGGGAGGAGAATAAGCGAGAAGATGACGGAAATGATCCGGAGATAAATAAAAAAGACAAGATGCTGAGTCACCCTAAGGATGCGAGCTAGTGGCACGCGTTGAACTTCCAATACCCAGAATTTGGGAAGGATCCAAGGAACATCATGCTGGGCGCGAGCACCGATGGAGTCAATCCGTTTGGCAGCCAGAGAAGCACACATAGCACCTGGCCTGTGTTTGTGTGGATGTACAACATTCCCCCCTGGTTGTGCATGAAGAGGAAGTACATTCACATGAGTATGCTAATTGAAGGGCCGAAACAACCAGGGAACGACATCAATCTGTACCTGGGGCTGCTGAAGGAGGAGCTAGACACGCTGTGGAAAACGCCAGCCAATACGTGGGACGCCGCAGAGAAAGAATATTTCCCTATGAGAGCCGCACTGCTCACGACGGTGCATGACTATCTCGGTTACGGATATCTCGCGGGGCAGGTAGTCCACGGATTTTCTGGATGCGTAAGGTGCATGGATGAAACAACGTATCGCCAGCTAGATAGAGATCCCGGGTCTTCGAAAACCGTGTTCATGGGACATCGAAGGTGGCTTCGCGACGATGACCCGTGGAGGAAACACAAGAATCTGTTCGATGGTGAAACCGAACCCCGAAAACGCCCGTGTACGAGGAGCGGCGAGGAAATAGACAAGCTGTTGAAAAATTGGAAAGACTGCCCACTGTCGGGAAAGAAGCAAAAGGCACCAGAGCCGGGAAAGAAGCGAAAGGCGCCAGAGCCGCTGCTGAAGGTATGGAAAACGAGGTCAGTTTTCTGGGACTTGCCGTACTGGAAGATCCACCGTGTGCCTCACAGCCTTGATGTCATGCATATCACGAAGAACGTGTGCGAGAGTCTGCTTGGTACCCTACTTAACATGCCAGAGAGGACCAAAGATGGGCCGAAAGCAAGGGCAGACTTGAAATCAATGGGCATCAGGCAGGAGCTTCACGCTAATGATGATGATGATGAGGCGAAGCAGGACACAGAAAGTCGTCGCAAAGGCAAAAAGGCCAAGAAGACCGGAAATGACTACCCTCCCGCGTGCTTCACTCTCAGTCAGGAGGAGATCGAGCAGTTTTTCACCTGCCCCCTAGGAGTAAAACTTCCTTACGGTTACGCGGGGAAGATAAGCAGATACCTAGACCCAGCGAAGCAGAAGTTCAGCGGGATGAAGTCTCACGACTGTCACATGCTGATGACGCAGATACTTCCAGTTGCAATCCGTGGGATCATGGACGCGCACGTCCGTGAAACGCTATTTGGCCTATGCAACTTTTTCGACGTCATCTCTCGGAAGTCAATTGGCGTGAGGCAACTCAGAAGGATACAGGAAGAGATCGTGGTGATACTATGCGAGCTTGAGATGTACTTACCGCCCGCATTCTTCGACGTTATGGTGCATCTGCTGGTCCATATCGTGGAGGATATCATCCAACTCGGGCCGATGTTCCTGCACAGCATGATGCCGCTCGAAAGGATGAATGGTGTCATCAAAGGATACGTTCGCAACATGTCACGTCCAGAGGGAAGTATAGCCAGGGGCTTTCTGACTGAAGAGTGCATCTCCTACTGCACGAATTATCTAGGCATCGAGAACCCCGTTGGTCTGCCCGTCAACAGGCACCTCGGCAAGCTCGCTGGATGGGGTCACCGTGAGGGTCGCCGCGAAATGCATGTCGACTTCAAGGGTCGACTCGCCGACTTTGAAAGAGCAAACCTAGTCGCGCTACAACACATAGAAGTGGTCGATCCTTGGGTGGTAGAGCACAAAACCTTTATTGAGAAGACGTACAATGACCGAGGCCAACAGTGGACGGACGGAGATATACTCAAAGAGCACAACTCATGTTTCACTCGTTGGTTCAAGCAGAAGCTTCTGTCGTACCCTTTACATGAGGATTCTTCCGCTGAAGAACAACTCATATTCGCCTTGTCACAGGGCGCCGAGCACAACCTGATGACCTATGAGGCGTACGATATCAACGGCTACACATTCTACACCGAGGACAAGGACATGAAGAGCGATGGTTATCAGAACTCCGGGGTAACGATGGAATCCTACACCGGCAACGACAAGGACAGATACTACATAAGGATCGAGGAGATCTGAGAGCTGAGCTACGCTGGAGAGCAGGTCCCGATGTTCCGTGTCAGATAGGCCAAGAGCGTCCTAAAAGAAGACCGGTATTTCACCACCATGGTTATACCCGAAGCCAAATCCAAGACCGCGGGCGCAAACGTCACCGCGAAAAATGAGCCATGGGTACTGGCTTCCCAAGTGGACCAATGATTCTTCATTACCGACCCGCCAAAGCCCAGTCGTGTTGTCATGAGGAGAGGCAAAAGGAAGATCATCGGAATGGATGGAGTAGCCAATGAGCAAGACTTCGACAAGTACGGCGACCCAAAGATCGAACATGAAGAAGAAGCAGGACCACCCTACCTAAAGGACGACCGTTCCACAGAAGAACTCCATTTGCGAAAAAGAAGGGCAAGAAGATTGTGAACAGATAGCTAGCTAAGATCGATTGTATTTAAATCGTAGTC
Organism: Aegilops umbellulata; assembly: GCA_032464435.1. Taxonomy (NCBI): domain Eukaryota; kingdom Viridiplantae; phylum Streptophyta; class Magnoliopsida; order Poales; family Poaceae; genus Aegilops; species Aegilops umbellulata. The sequence continues at coordinate 353,827,957 of CP136059.1, read as the reverse complement.
TTCATTTCTCGGGCACTTTTTGATATCATGAATATTTTAAATTTCCTGGGCACTTTTTTAATTCATGAATATTTTTGATATTCATGGGCACTTTTTAAATTTCATGGGCACTTTTTGAATTCATGAATATTTTTCGATATTCATGGGCACTTTTTAAATTTCATGGGCACTTTTTGATGTCATGAATTCCCGAGCACCCCCCGCACCCTCTCCCTGCTCCACCGCCGCGCGCCGACGACCCCCCGTACCCTCCCCCGCTCCACCGCCGACGACGACCCACCGCACCCTCCCTGGCCCGCTCCACCGCCGCCGACGACCCCCCGCACCCTCCCCCGCTCCACCGCCGCCGACGACCCACCGCACCCTCCCCGGCCTGCTCCACCGTCGCCGCCGACACCCCACACCTTCCCCCGGCCCGCTCCACCGCCGCCGCCGACACCCGCACCCTCCCCCTCTTTTTGAAGATATTTTAAAATAACAAATTTGATAAAAAAACAAATTATTAGATGCAACAAGAAATAATGAAAAAAAATGTTACTAATGGCGCACCAGAGGAAGGTGCGCCATTGCTGTCAGGAAAAAAACTTTACTAATGGCGCACCGGAGAAGGGTGCGCCATTGCTATCAGAAAAAAAACTACTAATGGCGCACCAGAGGGTGGTGCGCCGTTGCTATAGTGCCTAGCTGGATACCCCTTCGCCCGATCCCCCCTTTCCTCTCCCTCGCCAGATCCCCCTTCCCCCCCCCCACCACACCCGCTCCGATGACCCCTGGCCCGCTCCGGCGACCCCCGCGCCCGCTCCACACCCACTCCGGCTCCCTCGCGCCCGCTCCGACGACCTCCGCACCCGCTCCACACCCTAGCACCTCCCCACTTCCCCTTCCCTCGCATTGCTTCACCCGACTAGGTCGTCCCCGTCGACACCGCATCATCCCCGCGACCACCGTCGTCCCCGCACCCCACCAAGGAGTCCGGGAGCTCTGCAGTGTTCTTCTACGTCATCTACGAGCAGCCGCTCGACGACTCTGCATCATGCGGATCGAGGTCTTCTTCCACCTCCGGCCACCGCGGCCTCACCGTCGATCCGCGTCACCTCGTCCACCCCGGCCCCGCACGAGCTCGCCATCGTCTTCCTCTCGGTGAGCTGCACCGGTTCCCCTTCCCCCCTTTGATTTCGTCGCCGTAGACTGTCGCACCCCGCGCCCCAGCTCCTGGTTGCCGCCCCTCGTGGCCGTGCTCCCCTCGGCCCCTGGCCGCGCCCTGGCCCTGCCCAGGCGCGCTCACTGCACCGCGACCGCGCCTCCAGTACACTCGGGCCGCGCCCTGGCCCTGCCCAGGCGCGCTCACAAATTGTGCTGCCGCGACTTGCTAACCAAATTGGTTTGTGTCAATTTCATAAACTTGTAGGCTTATAGAATTAGAAATACTAGTGTATTAGATCAATATGGTTTGATTTCAGTTTTTACAAATACTACTGTGTCAATTTCATAATCTTGTTGGGAGAGTAAAGCTTTGCTTTCAGTTTTTTCTTGTATGTGGGGATTGCTACTGCTCATACAGGAGAAAATTGATAACTACTATGTCATTGTGTACTCCCTCCGTGCCAAGTGTAATGTCAAGTTTAGATTGGTCAATATGGTTCTCGTTTTCAAATTTTTTACATGCTCTCATGTTTTGTGTGGGTAATGTTTTATATGCTCTTTATCTCTTCCCTTGACAGACATTCGACGAGGCAGTGGGGGATGTAGCTTTCTAGCTCCTTAGGGGGGTTGTTCCTCTTTACAGGTGTGTTAAACAGGGTTTTATGTGGTCATATGGAGTTTATTAGGTAGAGAAAGTACCTTGTGATTTTTCTAATTTTGGACATATTTGTGTGAATTCTTGCTGCAATAATACAAACTGTGTTGATGTATGTCAAATATATGGTCAGATTAGCCTATATTAATATATGTGTTGATTGATTAAAGTGTTATGACAACAATGCATGACAGCAGTATGTGCATGAAGTGCTTGACAATTAACCTTAAATTTTATGTTGTGAAATAGATGGAAAATGAAAAGGCTAATTGGGATGCACATCACATAAGTGGAGACGCTAATTTTGTCTGACTTGTGGAGGCTCTAATCCGCAAGGATCATGGCTAAAAGAAATTTGCCATGTTGCAAAAAGAAAATAAATTTGCCATGGTGCATATAGTAAAAACAATGCCATGATCTGTAAAATACATTTGTCATTCTTTCTGTGTTTGTACAGACTTGCTAAATTATTGATGATTTTTTGTTGGGTGACATATTATATATGGAATGGAAGCTCACATAAGTTGAGCTGATTTTTGTCCATATGAAAGCAGAGGACCATATGGTCTGTGGCTGGGTTTTGTCTCCGACCGTCGTGTCGTGATGATTTTGCAGGTACCCTGAGAGGCCCTTGAGTTTGCCGGAATGTCGATTAACTTCCGTTCTGGCAAATTTGGGTACTCCATATGTCCTATTTTCAGCAAAGGTCATGCTGAAATTTTCCGTGAATTTTAGCATGACTTTGCTAAAAATCGGACATATGAGGTACTTGCTACTAATGCATGGGCCGGGGTATCTTAGTACTTAATTAAGTAGGATCAACTGCCCCTTTATTCTTGCTGCATTAAACCATAGGAGGCAATAGAGCTAAGTGTTTAGGCCCAACTTAGAATTCTCCTCAGCATCGATAAACCCTAAATGATGAAAACTTAACTTAGCATTTAGGGTGCCTCGGCATCGATAAACCCTAAATGATGAAAACTTAACTTGGCTGCCCCGGATGCCTCGGTGTCGATGAGAACCTAAATGATGTACGCTTAGGCTTTTAGGGTGCCTCGGCATCGACAAACCCTAAATGATGAAAGCTTAGGCTTTTAGGGTGCCTCGGTGTCGACAAACCCTAAATGATGAGACCATGATCTTGTTCCTTGACAATAACCAACTTTTTTCCTATTTAGAGTGAAACATGGCCCACAACAATGACGCCGGTGGTTCGGGCGGCAAGCCATTCTGGGAGCTGTCCCAGAAGATGGAGGAACAACCTCACCGCTATGAGGACGCCGCGGAAGACACCGATCCTGATTACACAACCCCTAGTGGCGTCGGGGATGACACCACCGATGGTGCCGTCGAGGATGCCACCACTGATGATGGCGGCGCACACACAGATGGCAGCCAACCGAAGAAGCAAAAGAAGGACCGGCGCCCGAATGCGCTCCGCGCCCTCAAGGAGGAATTCACTCAAGTGGACTCCGACGGGAATCCAACGGAGCCCAAACATATAGTCAAGGGGTACTCGCTTCAGCTCGGGTGCATTCTCCGGAGCACCATCTCGATCAACACCGAGAACCTTAGGCATAAGGACCGAGGGAATTTGCGCAACCTCCTCTTCACGAAGCTGCACGAATGATACAAGTTCCCCGCCGAATTTGAAAAAACACGCCTCTCAGGGAATAAAGTGAACAATGCCGCCCTCACGAAGATGATCACGGCCCTGTCTACTGGGAGAAGCGCGGTGAAGAGAATGATTGATAAAGGTGATAGTTATGACAAGGTCAAGGCGAAATATCCTTTGATAAGCGAAGATGACTACAAAGAGTTCAAGATCAAGTGCGAGAGCCCCGCAACCTCCGAATCAAGTCAGTGGGGGAAAGAAATGCGGGAGTTGAACTTAGGGTCACACAAACTCGGTCCCGACGGTTACAGAGTGGCGGAGCCTATATGGGACAAGGAGGACGCGGAGCGTGCCGAGAAAGGCCTACCGCCCCGCTTCGAGAAATACACTGGTGATAAGCAGACCAGGAACTATGTCAGGGCCCGGTACAAGGAGGACCCGATAACAAAGGAGCTTACCACGGATCCGAAGACCAGGGCGCTTGAGCTTCTTCTGGTAAGGAATACACCCCCGCGTAATTAGCTCCATATGGTTGCACTCTAATTAATCCCCAATATTTCTAAATGGTTCATGTTCCTTTCGCAGGACACTAAAAGCAGTAGCGCGGGGTCGTCTAAGAGCTCCCCTTTCGAAACCCCTTTAAATAGGGCGTTGAACGTAATGAAAAACAAGGATAAGCTCAATAAGCCGACGTCAGCTGGTCGTGTGGCCGGCAAAGGCTTGTCACAAAATGGGAGTCATACTATACCGCTGGTGTGCGGAAGGAGAAAAAGACCAGCTCGGAAAGCCAGACGCGCGAGGTTGAAGAACTCAAGGCACAAGTGGCGCGGATTCCGGAGCTTGTCCAAGAGCAAGTGCAACAACAGCTTGGAACGACGCTCAACGCCATGGTGCCTACGTTGATTCATGGGCTGACGACGTGGATTGCGGGTGGCCAAAAGGGGCCTCTCCCGGTTCCCAGCTTCACGGCCAGCAACTCGCACAGTGCGCAGGCGGCGCCATTGGTGTCTCCGGCGGAGGCGGTATTCGTGTCTCCGGCGCCGGCACGGGCATTGGAGCTTAATGCACAGGTGTACGCTGGCCGGCACCTCGCCAGCAAGCGCCCCCTCCGTCAGCTGCACGCCCGCTGTTGGCGGTGCCTCGACATTAGCCGAGCTCGACGGCATCACGGTAACTAAGCCTCTCGGCCAATGACTTCATCTCCTTGCCATTGACTGGGCATCCCTGATGCCCTGTACATGTTTTCGCAGGGCACCGCTGATGTTCCTTGCACTCTTCTGCACTTCGTGGGCGCCGACTTGGTCGATGTCGCCAAGGGCAGAATCGTTCAACCGGGCAACCCCATGTTCCACGGTAATCCCATGCCACCCACAATGTATAGGATTGAAGTGGTTCGGGTGCTGCCAGGCTATGACAAGCTGTTACCTCTGATTCGACCCGTTGGGGCCGACGAAGAAGATGGGATGACCCTCAGCACCTGCGTAAACTGGCCCCAGCTTTGGCCGAAGAGCCAGATTCGTTTGGGGGCGGGGGACAACACCCCACAGAGAAGACCGCCAGTCGTGCCGGCGCCAAGCCATGGCAAGAACGCCGCAACGCTACCGGACCTGCCGGACATCCCTATGGCACAGGATCAGGACAGCCCTATGGCACAGGATTCGGACGGCGACGACAATGATGACGGTACATTTACCAAAGTTGATAAGTACTTTGCCGAACATGGGTACGTTGACGAGTTCTACGGGCCTCTTTCTCAAGAACCCAACCAAGACGACCGCGATCTAGCTGGTACGACGAAGAAATCCAATTGCAACAGGCGTTGTCTGGCGTTCAGTTCTCAGGACACGCCTCCAGCTCCCGCCTTCACCGAGCCTCAGATAGCTGAGGTGCGAAATATTATCAGCCCCAACACGCTCAAGAAGGCGGTCTGTGAGCAGAACTCGGTCCCATTACAGGAGATCAAGAAGAAGGGACCGAAACGAAAGACTAACAAGGGCGCCGGTGCGAGCCAGCCGGCACCGAGTTCGATCCGTGCTCAGGACGGGCCACCTTCACCTAAGGATATCTCGAGGAGGGTGCATGTGGCGGGTAGGGCGATGCTACCGCCAAATATGCTGAATGCTGCAACCGGTGCTATGCGGAGTCTGCACGACAGTGTTCTTTCTTTGGAGAAGCGGCGTCTCAGAGAGAAGGATGTGGCTGTAACGCCCCGGATTCGATGTGGCTGTAACGCCCCGGATTCGATGCGACAGGTGTCCGCCAGTTATTCGCCGTCATTGCCATGTCATTTGCTTGCGTGTCTCTCCTTGCCATGTCATCATCTGCATTTCATATCATGCATCATGTGCATCGCATTTGCATACGTGTTCGTCTCATGCATCCGAGCGTTTTCCCCGTTGTCCGTTTTGCAATCCGGCACTCCTATGTCCCCCGGCACCCCCTTTTGCCTCTTTTCGTGTGCAGGTGTTAAACGGTCTCCGAATGTACCGTGGTTTGACAAGCGGTCTTGGTATAGCACCGTTAGACCTCCTGTCAAGTTTCGGGTCAATCGGAGGTCGTTTGATACTCCAACGGTTAACCGGGTAACCGCATAAGCCTCTTTTGGGTGCAGCCCAACACCCCTTCAAAGTGGCCCAAAACCCTTCCTAACCCCCTCCATCCTCTCGGTCGTTCGATCACGATCGTGTGGGCGAAAACCGCACCTCATTTGGAGGTTCCTAGCTCCTCCTACCTATAAATAAGTGCCTCCCTCTCCATTTTCGGGCGAAACCCTAGCAAATTCTCCTCTCCGCCGCCCGACGAAACCCCCCCCCACCGACGGACGTGTCCAGCCTCCTCGCCGCCGCCACGTGTCGCCCGCTGGTTCATCGAGCCGCGCGCCCACTTCGCCGTGCCTGCCCGCGCGCCGACCCGCCGGGGCCCAGGCGGGGCCCTCCCCGGCCCGCGCGCCCGCCGCGTCCCGCGCCCGCGCCCGGCCGCCGGGTCCCGCGCCGGCCACCGCGAGCCCCGCCGGCGTGCGCCCTGCGCCGCCCGCGATGCCCGGACGCCTCCGCCCTCTCCTGGTCGCGCCGTCGCCGCGCGACTTGCTCCGCCCCGCCGCCTTCGCCTCCTCCGCCGACGGGCGCCGCCCCGCCGGTCCTCGTCGTGCGCCCGCGCCTCCCTCCTCTTTCTTCCCCAGCGGCACCACTCTGGCGAGCATCTCCGGCCCGATCCAGATCCACCCCGCGTTGACTCCCCCCCCCCTCAGGTCGAAATTCCTATAAGTCCCGTAATTTGTCGCATAATCATGCCATGTTCATCGCATCATAACTTGCTGCATGCTGCTCCGTTTCGTGTGCGTAATATGTCAAATTGTTCGTATCGATGAGTAAATCATTTCATCTCATTGCATCATTTTCATTTGAGTTCAACCTTAATGCCCGACATGCTGGTAGAAGAGGGCTATGTGATGTTAGTTCCAGATTATTATCAGAACATGCACTTTTGTCATTTTTGCCATGATTGATGTGTGCACCCTATGAATTTGAGCCCTACATGTGTTTTGAAGTATATCATGCCATCTTTACAGGGGTGTATGCCATGTATTTTTGTGATCTATGTGGTGACTAGCACAAGCATGCAAACTATGGATTATATTGTTGCTGATTTCAGGGACTAGCACAAGCACAAGTCATGTCCTGCTGTTATTTTTATGCTATGTGTTCATGTTGTTACAGAGAGATCTATGCCCATTTTGAGCATGATCAGTAAGGGTGTTTTGAACATATGGATTTTATCTATCCATCCATGCCTTTTGTTGCAATTATGGAGTGCCATAGCATGACTCAGTCGAGCCCTACTTTTGCCATAAAATGTTCCTGGCAGATTGTTTACATGTTATTCAATTTTGCCAAGGTTGTTGTAGTTGATCCGTGCATTATATGTTGTTGTTCTTGCCATGTATAGCCTCTATGACATGTCTAGTTGCTGGTTGTATGCTTATTTTGTCATGCAATGCCTCGTAGTGAGTGCATCGAGCTCGTAAACTTGCCTACTTGTTATCTGTTTTGCCATGCTCCAGTTTTTCACGAAGTGTGAATCTGTAACGAAACTTGCTATGTTTACATGGGTGCCATCATATTTTCTGATCCCTTTTGACTTATGGTCAGTAAGGGACTTTTGTTATATGCTTTGATTGGATTAATTCCGTGCTCTAGTTTGACATGATAGCTTGCTGTAACATGTTGTTTGATAGCTCTAAACATTGCTCTAGTCTGTGAACCTGTTATTATTTGCAATCTTGTCATGTCTTTTTGAGCTTGTTCTAGTAGTTTCTAGAGATATCTCAGTGTCCATATTTTGTCGTGATTTACCTGTACATCACGTCCATGCCTCTTGTTATCATGTTATGGTGATGTAGCATGTTGTTTTGATGCTTGCTAGATGCCTAGTTGCTGTTATGGACAGATTGTTGCTATATCTTGTATAGAGTGTATGTGTTGAACAGTTGCTCCGTTTTGAGCATGCTCTACATGAAATTTGCTTAGAATTTCATGTAGCTTCATATTATCATGTGCATCCTTGTTTTGATGTGTTTGCTTGATGTTTGTATGCATTTTGCATCAATGCCATGCTTATCTTGTTTTGCTCATATCTTCTAGGCCGTAGCTCCGAATCTAATGAACTTTATATGTAACTTGATTAGAATTTCGTGTAGATCATGTTGGTGCATATTAACTTGCTGTTTAACAACTTGAACATAAGGTTTATTCAGATCAGGACCAATTTCGAAATTTGCATATGGGGACTTACCGGAATTGTTCTATGTTGTTTCCGGCCTCATTTAAACTTGCTTTGATGTGTTGTTCTTGTATGCATCATATCTTGCCATGAGTAGCTTCATGTAGCCTTGTCATGCATCATACTTGGTTGAGCATCATGCCTTGTTCATGTGTGGTGTGTTTACCGTGTTGTGTGCTTCTTCTCGATAGTTCCCGTTTCGTTGCGATCGTGAGGATTCGTTCGTCTACACTTGGTTCGTCTTCGTGGCTTCATCTTCTTCATGGATTCGTTCTTCTTCCTTGCGGGATTTCAGGCAAGATGACCATCACCTTGGATCTCATTACTATCATTGCTATGCTGCGTTACCCACCACTTGCTGCTCAAGCCTCCCAAATTGCCATGACCCCCTGACCTTTGTTACCCTTCCTAGCAAACCGTTGTTTGACTATGTTACCGCTTCTGCTCAGCCCCTCTTATAGCGTTGCTAGTTGCAGATGAAGATGAAGATTGCTCCATGTTGGATTATGTTTATGTTTATGTTCGGATATCACAATATCTCTTATATTATTAATGCATCTATATACTTGGTAAAAGGTGGAAGGCTCGGCCTTATGCCTGGTGTTTTGTTCCACTCTTGCCGCCTAGTTTCCGTCATATCGGTATTATGTTCCCGGATTTTGCGTCCCTAACGCGGTCGGGTGATTTATGGGACCCCCTTGACAGTTCGCTTTGAATAAGACTCCTCCAGCAAGGCCCAACATTGGTTTTACCATTTGCCTCACCTATGCCCTTTTATTTCCCTTGGGTTTCCGGAGCCCGAGGGTCATCTTTATTTTAGCCCCCCGGGCCAGTTCTCCTTCGAGTGCTGGTCCAAACCGAGCGATGTTCGGCGCCCCCTGGGCAATCAGGGTCTATGCCAACCCGACGTCTTGCTCATCCGGTGTGCCCTGAGACCGAGATATGTGCAGCTCCTATCAGGATTTTTCGGCACATCCGGGCGGCTTTGCTGGTCTTGTTTTGTTACTATCGAAATGTCTTGTAGCCGGGATTCCGAGACTGATCGGGTTTTCCCGGGGAGAAGGAATATCCTTCGTTGATCGCGAGAGCTTATCATGGGCTAAGTTGGGACACCCCTGCAGGGTTATGAACTTTCGAAAGCCGTGCCCGCGGTTATGTGGCAGATGGGAATTTGCTAATGTCGGGTTGTAGTAAACTTGAAGCAAACTCTTCTAAAATACACCAACCGTGTGCGTAACCGTGATGGTCTCTTTTCGGTGTGTTCGAGAGGAGAACACGGTCTCGGGGTTATGTTTGGCGTAAGTAGGAGTTCAGGATCACTTCTTGATCATTACTAGTTGACGACCGCTTGCTTTGCTTCTCTTCTCGCTCTTATTTGCGTAAGTTAACCACCATACATGCTTAGTCGCTGCTGCAACCTCACCACTTTACCCCCTTCCTTACCCATTAAGCTTTGCTAGTCTTGATACCCATGGTAATGGGATTGCTGAGTCCTCGTGGCTCACAGATTACTACACCAACAGTTGCAGGTACATGTTATGCGATGATCATGACGTGAGAGCGATGTTCATCTGTGTTGGAGTTCTTCTTCTGCTTCTTCTTCGTTTGAGGGATAGGTTCCTGGTCGGCAGCCTGGGCTAGCAGGGTGGTTATTGTTTGACTTTCTGTTTATGTTTCATCTGTAGTCGGATGATGATCTTGTATATAATGTGTTGTCGTATTCATGTGACATTGTATGTATTGGATGTATCCCCTCTATTTATGTAATGTTGATGTAATGATATCCACCTTGCAAAAGCGTCTTCAAGATGCGCTTCTATCCTTGGTGGGACCTTCGAGTTCCTTTAGGATAGGGTCGCATCTTGCGCGTGACAGTGGCATACCCGGTTTTCATGGCCAAGGTGCCAGAGGGCAAGGGCTTTGTGGATGGCGACATCGGGGGTACGATCGTCCTGCGGTTTGATGACATCTTTGCTATGTTTAACCTTCATCCGCTGCACTACACCTTCGTTCGGCTGTTTTCGCTAAGCATGCAGATGCGGATCATTAGAGACAAGACCCCGGACATCATGATAGTCGACCCCTTCTACATGCGTGCCAAGCACTTGAGCAGCGCTGGGGACCGCCAAGTTGCGAGTTCACACCTCGAAGGCGTCATTCTGGCAAACGCAGATAAGGATAACTTCCTTGTGCCTTACTTTCCCGAGTAAGTCATTCCTTAACCGCCCCGTAACATATGATTTCTTAGATTTCGATCGTTCTTTTTTTTCTAACATTCCGTGTTCTGTGCAGTGACACACATTGCACACTCATCCTCTTAAGCCCGAAATATTCCATGGCCACGTATTTAGACCCGAACCGTAACTCCAACATAGACTACATAAATGTCAAGAAAGTTCTTGATGATGTTCTCCCCGGCTATGCCAAATCTGGAGGCACCTTCACCAGGCCAGTTCGTAAGTACGACAAGCACATGTTCTCACACAATACGAAGTTCTGCTGCGTCAAGCAGCCGCCTGGCGGTCAGAAGGATGCCTACTACGCCCTCCATCACATGCGGGCGATCGTAAGGGACGATCATCAACTTCTGCTACCAGATCATCTCAAAGATTGGGCCGCGAGCTTGTCGGCAGTCGAGGACGCGGACCTCAGACAAGAATTCTTTCGCATCCAGTCGGAGGTTGCGGACATCATCCATCAAGATGTCCTTCATACCTCGGGGTAGTTCTTCCGCAGATATCAACCGTCCAACAGTGAGATAGATGGAACGCTACAAATGCAGGGTGACAACGACCGCAATTTCATGACCATCACGACAGACGGCGGCTTCATCCACACTCCTGTCCGATGAGTCGAGTCGAAAGTAGTAATGTGTAGTTCTGAAACATTGACTGGCTCATGTTGTAATTATAATTTAATGAATTTGTATGTCTCTTTGGTTTGGACAGTCGTTCAACTTAGATGTAATCGATACTATTTATTAGTAGGATCATGAATCGTGCTATTAATGTCTTGCTTTTCTCTTCCGATCCTTTTGTTTCATACTTACATATTGCTTAATTATGTATTGTCTGTTGTTTGGCTTGTGCATAGACATGCCGTCGTATGTCGTGTACAAGGGTAAGGTTCCCGGAGTTTACGACGACTGGGAGGAGTACCGAAGACAGGTTCACCGTTTCAGCGGTAACAGTTACAAAGGGTACACCACTAGGGCGGAGGCGGAATCTTGATACGCCCGCTATCTAGCGGGAGAGAGGTGGGAGCGTTGGAGGAACCGGATGAAGACTAGTTTGATCGCGATGATGCTCATCGTGATGACCACAGCTCTCTTCTATGTGATGGTAGTTTAGATGATCGATATCGACTTGTAATGTGAAGACAAACTCGATACTCGCGGTCTTGAGACTTGTAATGTTTTATCTTTGTTCGGTCTTTTGAATTCGGAGACTAATATGATGAATTGTATTCGGAGACTAATCTTCTATTGTATTCGATGAATCTGATGTTGCTGTGTGCTGCTGACTATATTATGTCTAATTATATATTTTATATCTTGTCTAATAATATATTTTGTAACCTGCGCAAAAATCAGAAAAAAAACCAAATATTCATACTAATGGCGCATCACCACCAGGTGCGCCATTTGTGTGCCAATGGATACTAATGGCGCATCAGCGTAGAATGCACCATTAGTATGACAAAGCCATGCTTACGTATGCCCCCCCGGGAGGCACACTAATGGCGCATGCTGTTACATACTAATGGCGCACTGGTGGGTGCGCCATTAGTATACCAGATACTAATGGCGCACCTGTGGTGCGCCATTAGTAAGATATACTAGTGGCGTGCTACTAATGGCGCACTGGTAATGTGCCATTAGTAGGCAAAACCAGTGCGCCATTCGTAGGCCTTTTCCTAGTAGTGTCAAGTCCTTACATGATGATTCAAATAATTGACATGCTCTTAAAAATTGATGTTTGAAGATGTTAACCAGCATGTTTGCAGCTTCCTTGCATGTTCTTGAGCAATATTTGGACCCATCCTCCCATAAAGCAGTCTGGAGACCCTCGTCCTAATCTTTTTCGTCTGAGGCACGTTACAGGAAGCACTATTACTGAAGATCGAGTGCCATGTACCATTTGGAAGCACTAGAACTGGAGGCAGAAGTCTGTTGAAATTATTAATAGTAATGTTGTTGAGTGGTGATCATTTTAGTTTACAATACTCAGTCTTGCCGATCATATACTGAAAATGATCCTCTCATGATTTTGCCGGTCATATCACTTGACATGTACTGAAAAGTCTGTTATGTTGTGTTTCTGGAAATGTACATGGATGATTCAATTTTAGAGGTATGTTTAGTAATGCTTGAAAGGAATGGCTTAATTATCTCATGCACTCAAATATTTATGGCAGGTATTGCATTTTTTTATAGCTGAAGTATGTAGTAGAAGCCAAGACAGTCCCACATAAACAGATATGTACAAAGATGGGGCATCAACGCTGCTGATTTAAGAGAGACTTGAGGTGTTCACTGCAAAAGTCTGGTTTTATATCTACTCTTAAGTGGGGGGTTTTTGTAAAATGTACACTTAAGTGGCGTGGGATCCTCCACCAGAATCTGTGCCTTCCATCTCCAATCCATCGGTCCAGAAGTGTTTTTCTATTTTTGCATCACAAGCTCAGCTTCTATTGTAGTTCTCTGTGCGACTTCTGGCGAGAGGGTTCTCGGGGCGATGCCAAGGTGATGTAATGAGAGAAGCGGCCATCTCTATAGATTGAATTCCATCCGTTACAGGACTTCAATGACACACGATCTGCGCCACTCACCTGCGGCGGATAATTATAGATCAGTTACCATGTAGATTTCGCGTCCATATAGTCTCCTCCGTCCGGCTGTTCCATCTGAAATCTTAAAAGTGCACGCGCACTATTCCGTCGAACTGAGCGGCCACGCCTCGACCGTTCGTTCCGTGCGAATCGTGTGGCCCACGAGAGTCAGGTGCTATTTTGTCGGGAGACTGTTTCTTTGCCCCGAGCGGCCTCGCTACCGACAAATCAACACACGCGCTCATCCACCTCTTGTTGGGGATCGTAGCAGAAATTTAAAATTTTCTACGCATCACCAAGATCAATCTATGGAGTAATCTAGCAACGAGGGGAAGGAGAGTGCTTGTACATACCGTTGTAGATCGCTAAGCGGAAGCGTTCAAGTGAACGGGGTTGATGGAGTCGTACTTGCCGTGATCCAAGTCACCGATGACCCTAGCGCCGAACGGACGGCACCTCCGCGTTCAACACACATACAGAGACGGAGACGTCTCCTCCTTCTTGATCCAGCAAGGGGAGAGGAGAAGTTGAGGGAAAACTCCGACAGCACGACGGCATGGTGGTGATGGAGCTCGTGGTCCTCCGGCAGGGCTTCGCCAAGCACTACGGAGAAGGATGAGGTGTTGGAGGAGGGAGAGGGCTGCGCTAGGGGAAGGGTGCGGCTGCCCTCTCTCTTCCTCACTGTATATAGGGGTAAGGGAGGAGGGGGAGGCGCCCTAGGGTTCCCTAGGGGAGGGGCGGCGGCCACAGGGGAAACCCTAGATGGTTTGGGCGCCCCCACCCCCTAGGAAACTTGCCCCCCAAGCCGGGAGGGGCGGCTTCCCTGGTTACGTGAGATGGGGTGGGAGGGGCGCTCAGCCCCTTAGTGGGCTGATGTGCCCTCTCCCCTTGGCCCATAAGGCCCCCTAACGCTTGCCGGGGCCTCCGAAACCCATTTCGGACACGCTGGTCATCACCTGGTACCCCCAGAACAATTCCGGACTCCAATACCCTTTGTCCAATATACCGATCTTTACCTCCGGACCATTCCGGAGCTCCTCGTCATGTCTGGGATCTCATCCGGGACTCCGAACAACCTTCGGTAACCACATACTATTTCCCATAACAACTCTAGCGTCACCGAACCTTAAGTGTGTAGACCCTACGGGTTCGGGAACCATGCAGACATGACCGAGACAACTCTCCGGCCAATAACCAATAGCGGGATCTGGATACCCATGTTGGCTCCCACATGTTCCACGATGATCTCATCGGATGAACCACGATGTCGAGGATTCAATCAATCCCGTATTCAATTCCCTTTGTCTAGCGGTATTGCACTTGCCCGAGATTCGATCATCGGTATGTCGATACCTTGTTCAATCTTGTTACCAGCAAGTCTCTTTACTCGTTCCGTAACACATCATCCCATGATCTACCTCGTCGGGCGGAGGCACCTGCGACAGGCGCGCCGGTCCAGCCCCGTTTAATAGATCTACCTCGTCATAATACTGGTGTACCACAGGCTGTGCCCACACCTCCGGGTCACTACTCCAATCCGCTGGATAACCTCATTGCGGCTGCGGCATGGTTGGAGGCTATTCCAGTTGAAGGTGATTCATTGCAGGCGATAGAGACACGCCGGGTCAAGGAGCTCCTTAGGACGGCTTTGGTCCAACAGGAAGCGTATTCATACAGCCGCGACCGGATTCACTCTACCCCACGTCCAAGCCGGAGTTATAGCAGGCATATGGAGGAACCAGCTATGTCAAGTAATGCACGGCGTGGAGCGCCCCGTGGTAACAATCCGTCCGGTGGTGTCGATAATGCCCAGGAGGTGGTGGACCGGGCCCGAGCGCGCAGGGAGGCCGAGTTAGCGGCACAACATCAAGCTCGTCAGCTTACGCCGGTTCGTCCGACCACTTCGGTTGAGCCTGGGCTTAATTCTAGCGCATTGGGGGTACCTTGCCTTGTCCCCGCTTTACGCAATGGGCGCCTGCCTAAGGATTTCAAGGGCCCGCGCAAGGTATCGAACTCTACGGTGGATCAACCTCCAGAGACATGGGTGGAGAGCTATGAGATGGCCATGGAGATGCTTGATGTAGATGATGCAGCATGTGCAAAGTATTTCACCATGATGCTTGAAGGGACGGCCCGTACCTGGTTGAAGAGCTTGCCGCCCAATTCTATCAGTTCATGGGCCTAGTTACGGGCCCGGTTTATCAATAACTTTAAAGTTACGGGCCCAGTTACGGGCCTATGTCGATAGTGGATTTAGCTGCCTGTGTCCAGGAAGAAGGAGAATCAACCACTCAATGGGTACGCCGGGTCTCACAAGTTCTGCATTCATCAGACCGCATCAACGCTGACACCGCAGTCATAACTTTGGAAGGCAATTGCCGGTTTGGACCCCTAAGGTTGAAGTTAGGACGGATGAAGCGCCATTGCACTGACATGGGGACTCTCATGGCCGCTTTGGTAAAGTATGCTGATTCTGATAGTACCAAGGATCCCGAGTATGATGATGAAAAGACAGGGAAGGGAAAGAAGAACGGCAACTCCAAGGGTCAGCAACATCACTCAGTAGGTAATGGCGGCGGAGGCAAGCGTAAAGTGGATGGCAACATGGACTTGGTGGCTAACACTAATGCGCAGGACAAGGGCCAGCGACGCAAAGGTAAATCACAGAACCGCAGCGGAGCACCTAGTCCTAATCCGGACCGACTGAATTATCTATTGAACCAGCCCTGTCAAAAGCATGGAACGAAGGAGGTACCAGCAAACCACCTTTGGAAGGATTTCTACATTATGCAGGAGTTCAAGAGTTCTAATGCTTTCCGGTATGACCCCGGCTCCGGCGGATCCGGGCCGGGTTCTGGTGGAGGAAACTCCGGTTCAGGATTTAATGGTAATCCGGGCGGACATAACAGTCAGAATAATCAGAATAACCAGGGGGGTTACAATCAGCAACAGCAGCAGTCGGGTTATCAGAGCAACCCAAAGCAATTGAATAGTGGGCAATATCACGTATTCACCACTAGCCTGGACAAGCGAGACCGGAAGGTCCAAAAGCGGGCGGTTAATTCTATCGAACCGGCCGTGCCCCGATATCTACGTTGGTCAGAACAGCCAATCATATGGAGCAGAGAGGATCACCCCCCCGGGTTGACAATCCAGATCAGCTGGCTTTGGTGGTGGCGCCTCAGGTGGGAGGTTATAAGTTCACCAAGGTACTCATGGATGGGGGTAGCAGTATTAACATCCTATACTATGAGACCTTCCGTCGCATGGGGCTAACAGATAAAGATCTCCGACCGTCGAATACGGTTTTCCATGGTGTGGTACCTGGCAAGTCAGCATACCCCGTTGGTAAGATAGCACTGGAAGTGGCCTTTGGAGATGATCATGATTCCAGATCAGAGACGCTGACGTTTGAGGTAGTAAAAATCCAAAGCCCGTATCACGCCCTGTTCGGTCGACCGGCCTATGCCAATTTCATGGCACGGCCCTGTTATGTGTACTTGCAACTCAAGATGCCAGGTCATAAAGGGACTATTACGGTTCACGGAATCCGTAAGGTCGCTTTGGAATGCGAAGAAGGAGATGCGGCTTACGCAGAATCGGTTTGTGCCACCGAGGAGCTGAAATACTACAAGGACAATGTTGATCTGGCGGATATGACTCCTTTGAAGAAGCCTACCACGGAGCATGATCTGGCCCTGAAGTTCACATCGGCGGCTGAGACTAAGCTTGTTGACTTCGTACCTGGCGATTCGTCCAAGCAGTTCAGCATCAATGCCAATTTGGATCCGTGAGAATGGGGACATCTTTGCATGGAAGCCTTCTGACATGCCAGGTGTAATGAGGCGACTCGCTGAGCACACTCTTAATGTGGATCCTAAATACAAACTGGTGAAACAGTTTCTCCGCCGGTTCAACGAGGAAAGACGCAAAGCTATTGGAGAAGAAGTGGCCAGGCTCCTAGCAGCTGGCTTCATTGTTGAGGTTTACCACCCTGAGTGGCTTGCTAATCCGGTACTGGTCCTTAAGAAAAACAGCACCTGGCGCATGTGTCTGGATTACACTGATCTTAATAAAGCTTGTCCAACAGATCCTTTTGCCCTCCCCCGCATTGATCAAATTATTGATGCTACGGCGGGTTGCGAGCGTTTAAGTTTTTTGGATGCATATTTCGGCTATCATCAGATCAAAATGGCAATTAAGGACCAGGAGAAGACAGTGTTCATAACTCCCTTTGGAGCCTTTTGCTATGTATCTATGCCTTTTGGGCTCAAGAGTGCCCAGGCAACCTATCAACGGTGTGTGCAGAATTGTCTTCACAAGCAGATTGGCCGCAATGTACATGCCTATGTGGATGATATTGTGGTTAAGTCAAGGAAGAAAGAGACTTTAGTTGATGATTTGGAGGAGACCTTTGATAACCTGAGGACGTATAAGATGATGCTCAATCCGGCCAAGTGTGTCTTAGGTGTACCGGCAGGCAAGTTGTTGGGTTTTCTAGAGTCCAACAGGGGAATTGAGGCTAATCCCGAGAAGATTACGGCCATCACCTCCTTGGCTAAACCAAAGTGTATCAATGATGTTCAACGATTGGCTGGCCGGATTGCTGCGTTGAGTCGGTTCATCAGCCGTCTTAGTGAGAAAGCAATCCCCTTGTATCAGATGTTGAAAAAGGCGGATCAATTCGTCTGGAGTTCTGCTGCTGATCAGGCGTTCGAGGACTTAAAGCGGCAATTGGCCAATCCGCCCGTGCTCGCCGCTCCCATCGATACGGAGCCATTGTTGCTGTATGTTGTTGCTAATTCTCGCGCGGTCAGCGTTGCTATTGTGGTGGAGCGGAAGGAGGCAGGCAAGGAGCATCCGGTTCAACGTCCGGTTTATTATATCAGCGAGGTGCTTATTGAATACAGACAAAGGTACCCGCATTGGCAGAAGCTGGTATATGGAGTTTTTATGGCAAGCCGGAAGCTGAAGCAGTATTTTCAAGGGCATCCTATCACAGTGGTCAGTTCTGCCCCCTTGGGTGATATCATCCAGAACCGGGAACCGACGGGCCGGACTGCCAAGTGGGCTATAGAGCTTGGGCCGCATGGTTTAAAATATGTGCCTCGGACGGCGGTGACGTCCCAAGCGCTTGTCGATTTCATCAATGATTGGACGGAGCTGCAGGCCCCTGAAGAGAAGCCGGATCACACATATTGGACCATCCATTTTGACGGATCACAGCAATTGGAGGGCTCGGGGGCTGGAGTCATATTAACTTCCCCACGAGGTGACAAGTTCTGTTATGTTCTCCGCTTAATGTTCCCTTGTACTAATAATGCAGCTGAGTATGAAGCCTTGCTCCATGGTATCCGGATGGCTAAAGAGATGAATCTAAGCCGGGTTAAGTGATTCGGTGACTCAGATCTAGTGGCTCAACAAGTGTCTGGCACTTGGGACTCTAAAGACCCACTCACGGCTGCATATCGTCGTGAGGTGGATATTGTTGCGGGTCACTTCAAGGGCTACCAGGTGGACCACGTGGACCGTCGGAAGAATGAGGCGGCAGACGCCCTGAGCCGATTGGGCTCCCAACGTAAACCGGTCCCGCCTAATGTTTTTCTTGATGTGCTGCACAACCCGTCGGTCAAGCTCCCAGGTGAAGCGGATTTGGCTGTTCATGACCCGGAGGCTCAATTGGTGGCAGCTCTTCACGTCATTCCGGATTGGACACTTCCTTACCTGGCATACATGAACCAGGGCGAATTACCAGAAGATGAGACTCTGGCTAGACAAATAATACGGCGAATTTCACCATTGCAGTGTGTCAGGAGCGTTTCAACGTTGTGTATCTCCTGAGGAAGGCTGTGAAATTTTGCGTGAGATCCACGAAGGGGATTGTGGTCACCATGCCGGTTCAAAATCTTTGGTGGCCAAAGCGTTCCGCCACGGTTTCTATTGGCTAACTTCCCATGCTGATGCGGAGGATCTGGTTAGACGATGTGATGGTTGCCAAAAGTTCTCAAGACGTGCTCATGTACCGGATCAAGAATTGAGGATGATTCCAATCACTTGGCCATTTGCAACTTGGGGGCTAGATATGGTTGGGCCTTTCGAAAGGTCCAAGGATAAGAAGACCCACCTCCTGGTGGCGGTTGATAAATTTACAAAGTGGGTGGAGGCTGAGCCTGTTAGCAAGTGTGATGCAGCCACGGCGGTTCAGTTCATCAAAAAGGTGATTTTCCGGTTTGGCTTTCCACACAGTATCATCATAGATAATGCTACCAATTTGTCCAAAGGTGCCATGAAAGAGTTTTGCGAACGGGAGCACATCCGCCTTGACGTTTCATCAGTGGCGCACCCACAGTCCAATGCTCAAGCAGAAAGAGCTAATCAGGAGATCTTGAGAGGCATCAAACCGTGGCTTATGGTTCCTTTGCAAAGGACGCCGGCTTGTTGGGTAGAAGAGTTGCCATCTGTATTATGGAGCATTAATACCACACCCAACAGATCAATGGGATACACGCCGTTCTTCATGGTCTATGGAGCGGAGGCGGTTCTCCCTAGTGATATCCGTCACGATTCAACTCGTGTAGCGGCTTATGTTGAAGCGGACAACGAGACAGCTCGACAAGATGCTTTGGACCGGTTGGATGAAGAGCGAGACATAGCAGCTGCCCACTCGGCGATTTACCAACATGATCTTCGTCGCTATCACAGTCGTCGAGTCAGAACCAGAACCTTTCAAGAAGGAGATTTGGTGCTTCGGCTCATTCAAGATCAAACCGATATGAATAAGTTATCCACGCCTTGGGAGGGACCTTTCGTGGTCAGCAAGAATTTGCACAACGGGTCATACTATCTGATCGATGTTCGAGAGCGAAAAGACTCACGCAAATCAGAAGAGGAGACCAACAGGCCGTGGAACATAGCTCATCTTCGGCCTTACTATACTTGAGCCATTGGCTCTGCTTATGTATATATTATGACAATGTACATATTATAAATACAATAAACCGGGCCCTCAGCTAAAGCGGGGTATCTGTTCTTTTACATCATGCGTGGTTACATGGAGTTGTTCTGTCTTAAAGCGGCCTCCGGTTTACCCCTTGCAAAAATTATAAATATCACTAGAGGGCTCGGTCATGTCTGAACCGATGCAACACCTTTTGATAGGAGAAAGCCACTAGATCACTTGGGGGCTCGGTCATGTCCGAACCGATGCAATACCTTTTGATAGGAGAAAGCCACCAGATCACTTGGGGACATGGTCAAGTCTGAACCGGTCACGCCTCTTGATCGGCCTAAAGGCCATAGAATCACTTGGGGGCTTGGTCGAACCCGAACCATTGCCATGCCACTTGATCGACGTAATGCCAAGGTTTCATTTGGGGATTTGGCTGACTTGAACCATAGCTACACCTATTGGGATCTGGCCATGTCCGACCATGGTAACGCCATCTGATCGGCTCAGTAAAGCCTCTTTTTTGCAAACGGTTTTATCATTGCCTTTGCTTCCATATCTCTCTTGGTAAACTGCTATTTTATCTTGGTTGCGTTTTAAACCGACAACATTTTACACGGTTCAAGCTGCCAATTTGGTGGAACACGGTCCATTTTTGAACCGGAGGTTATTTACCCGGTTTGATTTCTTCTGTTAACATCCTTTTTTTTGGAGTAACAACACGATTATTATGACCAAGCACAGTTTACATAGTAAACCGGCATTGTATATACAGGAGCTGTTTTCTCCCATGACGGTGCAGGTTTATCAAACCACCATGTCAAGATTGGCTAAGCCTACTTCGTGCCCGATGATGGCAGGTATTTTGTATCACAAAATCTAGTCATATATGTCAATCTCCTTGCATATATATGAAGTTCATAAACCGGCTAGCGGTACAACCGCCCTGGTAGTTTAAGATTTTATGATTGCAGGAGGTATAGATTGGCAGTGTCGATATTTCGACCAAACGTATCAGTTCAGATGCACGAAGGCATCTCAGAAGCAAAAGTATTGGCTATCCTATTACAAGGCAACATGGTGCCCAAATAAGATCATTGTTTTCTGGCAAAAGCATAACAAGGCAGCCTATTAAACCGGTCTCCGGTTCAAGGTTGGTCATCGCCTTGGTCTGATGGTCGTGGGTCGTCCTGCGTCGCTTCAGTTTCTTCTGCCCTACCCAGCGGCTGGAAGTCAACAGTGGTCCAGTCGATTCCCATTAAAGCTTGAAAAACAGCTTCATCATGGATCAGTGAAGACGGTTCAATATCAGGAGCATAAGTATGCTTACGGATTGGCGGGATCAGATTTTCTGCTTCGGGAACCGGTGCAACCACTCATTTGTTCTGATTATTATATTGGGCTTGATAATGCGTCAAATTTGCCTCTTCTACCAATTGACAAGACAGAGGGCGCACTGCCCGGTTTATTGCCCTCAGATCATCTTCATTGAATTCTGACCCGTCTTCCTTCAAACGGGGATAGCCCTGAGCTGCTTCAACAGGATCGAAGTCTGGCACCCATGCCTTTGCTCGGATTAAAGCGTTGATGGCACCGGTTCGAGCAGCAGATTTTTTCAGCTCTTCAATCCGGGCGGGAAGCATGGACAATCTCTTAAGAGTATCTTGGATTAACGTGGGTGCCGGATTGTTATGTGGCGCAGTCGAGATGATCCGCTGCGCTCCAGTATACAGCTGTTCGATCAATGTGTAGGCAGCCTTCAATTTCATTCGAACATCTGACCCCAAGTGGTTAATGCGGGTGCCTGCAACATGATATAACAGTTCACAAACCGGACCTATCATAGGAAGACCGAAATTATCACAGGAGTCAAAGAACTCTTACCAAAGATGGCGGCCGTCATTGCATGCACTTGTCGCTTTACGCTGGTCAGTTCGTCTGTCACCGGTTTAAGGGCAGCTTCAGCAGTTTCAATTTTCTTGATCAAAGCGTTTTTCTCAGTGGCCCAATCCGCCTGATCTTTCTTGAAGCCCTCCTTCAGCTGTTCCATTATGTTTAAAGCGCTGGTCAACTCCTCTTTTGCTTTGGATGTTTCAGTTTGTTGAGATTTTAAGTTCTCCTGAAGATCGACGAGTTAATTTTCCTTGGTCTTCAGCTCAGCCTGCATTCAGACATGGTTTAACAAACGGTATGGATATTGAAGTACCAACCACATAACGAGTTATGCGCTTGGCACTTGGGGGCTAATGCCTATTTGATCTACAACTGTCAATTGATCGCAAAGTCCCAAGCTCAATACAAGTATTCAACTTGGCACTTGGGGGCTAATGGCTATTTGCTAAAAAAATATGAGTGAAATTTGAAGCATTCAGGTTTATATTATTAAGTCCCGGTTCAACCACATTAAGTTGAACCGACCCTTGGGGGCTACGTCAGCGCATTCTGAAGTATGCAACTTTATATTTCACAAAGTTCCGGTTTGAAAGAAGATTACAAACCGACCCTTGGGGGCTAGGGGAGGCAGCAAGGATAAAAGATATACAAGCAGGAAGAGACATATGAAAATTACCTCAAATTTCTCCTTCATCATGTTCACTAGGCCAGCTTCATGATCGCGACTGGTATAGAGCCGGTTCAGGTAACCAGAATGAAGATCTTGAGCACTCAGTGCAGCATAAGTCGCCAAATCGACATTCCACTTGCCCTTGCCCATTGCAGCAAATTCATCCTTGGCAGTATGTCTGGACAAAGCGACAGGATTGCTGGGTTCGGTATGACCAATACCAGTGATGACAACTTCATCATCCTGGGTGTCATCGGTTTACACTGTAGATGTCGGTTTGCTAGTAGCTTTGGATGGACTTGTGGATTTTACGTTCCGGACAGGACTTCCAGGCTGGTCAGCAGGACCGGAAGCATCAGCAGGCCTCTCTTCAGCAATAAAGACCTCATCTTGCGTTGGCGGGTCATTCGGCATGTATTCATGAATGGCTGCCTCAACATCTGGAGCGGCACCCGGTTCAGGGGCAGTTTCTTCTTCGGCCGCTTTATCCAGGCGAGCCTTTTTGCTCGGCCTCGGTTTGGCCCTAAGAGGAACAGCAAAATCAAAAACAGTATATGTTGAAAGCTACAATACCAACAATGTTATGATAAGTGCAAGCTTACCCAAGCACGGTTTTAAGCGGTGGCAGCTGAGTACCCATTGACTCGCCGGAGGATGAGTGGGAGGTAACCTGATAATCGGAGTCAGATGGGTTAAGCGGTTGACGAAAACAGCCCGCTTTAGAACAAGTACTGACAAGCAAATTAGGGACCTCTGAACGGCGTCTCTGTTCGGTAAACCGGCAGAGGTAACTACCTGGCCGCTATGCCGAGTCGTGCGGCGCACTTCATGTTGTTGGGTCTTCATAAGAAATTTGGGATCCAAATGAGCAAGTGGATGAGAAAATTTAACTTTTCGGATTGCCTGACGAATTTTTAGTGAAGGCAAAGAGTTTGAATCAGAAGAGAGAATAATTACCTCTGCATCATCAACATGGCTAGCTTCGGCATCATCCTGACAAGTATTATCATCAATAAGGCGTGTAAAAGAAAGCCAAGTAAATCAAGTTCTACCTTAAGGTCCGGATTGCTCACCTCATCATCAGCAGGCGGATCAGAGGATGCAGTGGTTTTCCTCTTTTGAGCAGGTTTCTTAAGGACCTTTGTCTTTGGACGGGTCGGCCTCTCCGGCTTGTCTGCCTTCTCCTGTGAAAGCTTCTTGCTCCAAAACGGATCATCACCCTGTTTTAACAGATATTGGTATCAAGTATTAAGCAGATGTACCATTATCAGAGTTTATGAAAGGTAAAATTCAGACTTACAGCTGGCGGTTTGTTGGTAGCATAGAAAGGAAGCAGGCCGGTTCGGGCACAGACGTATTCCGGTTCGTTCAAAATTTTCTTCACAGCTTCTGTGACCTCTTCATCAGTAAGCTGGATATTCACGTGCCGCAGAGGGTCGTTAACACTGCCCGTATATTCACACATCAAACCGGAGCGTTGGCTGAGAGGCAGTACGCTCAAGGATATCCAGCAACGAGCGAGATCCACTCCTGTTAAACCATTGGCCATAAAGGCTCTGAGCTTGGACAGTTGGGGAGCATATTTACTCCTCTCTTTGGCCGTCAACCTCTGTGGAAAGGGGTGTGTGTTGCTAAGCCGTTCCGGACAATAACCGGGCAAGGGATTTTCATTTGCAGGAGAGGTGTCTTTGCAATAGAACCATGATTGATTCCATTCTTGGGGATGGCTGTGCAGCTTTGCGTGAGGATAAGTGACCTCTTTCTGCTTTTGAATCGCCATGCCATCCAATTCCATGTTGGAACCATCAGTAAATTCGGTGCGACGATTTAGATGGAACAAATCTCGGAATAACTCGACTGAAGGTTCCTCTTGAAAGAACACCTCGCAGAGCACATGGAAATGACATATGTTGGTGACAGAATTGGGGCCAGTGTCTTGCGGACGAAGTTGGAAGTTGGCCAAGACGTCCTGATAAAATTTCGAACCGGGTGGATTAAAACCTCGGGCTAAGTGATCCGCAAAAACTACAACCTCTCCTTCTCGAGGTTTGGGAGGAAATTCTTTGCCTGGGACCCTCCAGTGGATGGTATTCTTGCTGCTCAAAGCGCCAGTCAGGACTAAATTATTCAGCTGCGTCTCTGTAACGCGAGAAGGAGCCCAGTTGCACTCATATACTTGCTTGGCCATGGTGGAGTCTACAAAATAAGCGATCCCGGATTGAGATTGTGTTGGGTACAAAACATACACGGATATGACCGGGGTCAAACCGAGGATAATTACGTTCAAACCGAAGCTCCGTGAAGCGATGGACTATGAGTAAGGGATCCTGGCAGTTCAATAAGGGGACTAATGGTATATACCGATTTATTAACTTTTCCTATGGTAAGTTAAACCGCCTGATCTAAATATTGAAAGCATTGGAGGTTTCGAAATGGCTAAGTATGTAGAAACATGTTTCACAAAAGTTATGTTATAGCAATGGATCTAAGGTGGCTTCAGAAAAATAGAAAATATATTCAAAGGCTTCAAAGCAGGGCGGAAGTGAATCAATGGGCAGATATACAGATGAGATCCACGGACTTTAACATGAGACTATAGGTGGATGCGGAAAGCTAAGTGGTATTCAGTACAAGGTTTTACAGATCCATACAGAGGCTAACACACGAACATGAGCAGTTGACGAACATCACAACAACAAGAAACCCTAGAACAGATCTAGGTTAAGAAGAACAGAGGACTTACCAGAGCGGAGGAGGGTGCGGAAGATCACCGCAGTTTTCTGGTGCGTTCAGGTCGATGCAGCGGCCAAGGTCGAAGCTGAAGGCGACGACGGTGGCGGAGCTCTGAAGCTGACGACGCGAGGAAGACGAAGATGAGAAGGCAGGAAGGGGAAAAAGGAAATGACCCTTCGGTCCTATTTATAAGATAAAAGACATGTGTCAGGCGCGACAAACCAGGGGCCACCGAACGGAGCTGTCGCCTCGATTTTCGCAGCCTTATTAAAATGATGAGGTATTATGAATACTTTCTTTATGACAGATGACATCACCCCGGTTTAACAACAAGTGGAGAAGATGATGTCAAGACGGTTCGACAATTACCAGAAGATGATAAAGATGAAGATTTCTGCTAAGGATTGACATGAACACGTTCAAATCAATTTGGGGCCTAATGTTGATGATATTACTACTGGTCGTAAACCGACCTACCAGGGCCGCGTTAACTTCATCAGTAGTTCCAAAGCGTTAAAGCCCAACAAGATAGATGAGAGCCCAAGGCCGTAGTCGGTTCGACAATTGTGGCCGTAAACCGATTTTGTGTGTTAACTTGTATTGTAAGTTAGGAATAAGGAGAGACCAACCCGGGTATGAATATGAACCGGAGATTGGGACTCTGTGAACCGATGGGCGTCACCCGTGTATATAAGGGGACGACTCGACAGCGGTTCAAACACAGACAACCACAACTCAAGACTTAGGCGAAGCTTATTTGCTCCCTAGTCATCGAAACCCGATCAATTCCATCACAACTAGACGTAGGCTTTTACCTTCATCGAAGGGGCCGAACTAGTATAAACCCTCTGTGTCCCTGTGTCCGCTTTAACCCCTTTGAGTTATCCCGTTGCGATGGCTCCACGACTAAGTCCTTTTGCAAGGACATCGGCCGTGACAAAACCACGACAAGTATGATCCTGTTATTCTTTGCAATCACGCCACTCTATAGGCACCTTTTTTTAGGGTATTTCTTACCTTCTTTTTCCTCGAGCTGCCGTTTGGCCAGGCCGAGCTCTTGCTCGGTCCGCCCGAGGTCCTTTTTCAGGACATCCACCTGTGCAGTCAGTGCGGCGGTGGATAGCAGCGAAGCCTGCATACGCATATTGACTCTTTATTATTAGACTCCGGCGAAAATTAATAGATCCTCTATTCGGCTTTTCTTTCCGAACGCCAAACAGAGCATCAGGGGCTACTGTCTATGCGGTACTATCTTGACATATTTTAACTTACCTCGAAGCCTGTTAGAAGGCTAGCGCAAGCTTCAGTCAGTTCGCTCTTGGCGGACTGAACCTTTTGGATCACCGTACTCATAATAATACGGTGCCCCTTGTCGATGGAGGCGCCGTCAAGCACCTCCAGCAGATGGTCCAGCGACTCCGGTTGGACGGAGGTCGCTGGCTTGGAAGGCTTGCTCCTTTTGGAAGGAGTTCGCCTACCGTGGCTCGGAACTGTTGAAGGTTCCGGCGCGGAGTCCGGCACAAAGCTGGACATAGAGCCCTGGGGGGTCTTGTCCCCTTCACTCCTGGAGTC
This sequence comes from Aegilops umbellulata, assembly GCA_032464435.1. Classification (NCBI taxonomy): domain Eukaryota; kingdom Viridiplantae; phylum Streptophyta; class Magnoliopsida; order Poales; family Poaceae; genus Aegilops; species Aegilops umbellulata. The sequence continues at coordinate 353,801,121 of CP136059.1, read as the reverse complement.
CGGGAGGTTGCCTTGCGGCTCCTCCGGGACCACCTCTTCCTGCCTCGGGGCTTGTCGCGACGCCACTTCGGCGTCATCCGTGCTGCGGGGGGAGACAGCGGGCGGAACGGAGTTCACGTCCGATGAGTCCAGGGAGCCGCCCGACGATTCGTTGTATTCTGCCTGGGGCGGGCTGCATGTTCACATTCGACATTAAGGAAAGATGCGCCATGAAGGAATATCATGAGTTACTCTGATGTCCGAACTTACGATTTCGCCGGACGCTTGGCCCTGTTCGGCCACTCCTCTTCGCTCTCTCCGGCGTCATGGGAGTCGTCCGACGGAGGGGTCTTCCTTTTCCTAGACCCCTCGGCCTCCCCTGATGGGGCGGCCTTCTTCTTCTCTTCTCCCTCCACTGGGGGGGGGGGGGTTTCTTCTTCCTCCTCGTTTTCACCAGAGGAGGGCGTCTCGGACTTGTCAGATGACGAGTCCGACACCACCAAGTTCCGGGCACTCTTTCGAGTCCCGGTGGTCTTCTTCTTGTTGACCTTCCTCTCCGGCACCACATATGGTGCCGGAGTCAGCAGCTTCACTAGGAGACCTGGGGCTGGGTCTTCGGGCAGGGGAGCCGGACAGTTAATTGGTCCGGATATCGCCTGCCATGCCTGTCAAAGGTAAGGGAGTTTAGATCCCGCATAGAGATAATCTATGAAAAAGAGCTTAATAATCCTGTCAAAGGCATAGATAGCTTACCTCGCCAGCGTGACGCTGCGTGCTGTATCCGCGATCCTCGGAAGCGGATGCGGGGGCCTCGGCGCCTTTGATCAGCACCTTCCAGACGTCTTCATACGACGTGTCAAAGAGCGTGGTGAGGGTTCGGTGATGCGCCAGGTCGAACTCCCACAAATTGAAATCCCGTTGTTGGCACGGGAGGATCAGACGAACGAGCATGACCTGGACTATATTAACAAGCCGGATTGGCTTGTTTATCAGGGACTGGATGCAGGTCTTCAGTCCGGTCACCTCTTCCTCGTTGCCCCACGACAGGCCCGTCTCTTTCCAGGACATAAGCCGCGTGGAGGGTCCGGATCTGAACTCGGGGGCTGCGACCCATTCCGGATCGCGTGGCTCGGTGATGTAAAACCACCCGGCTTGCCACCCCTTTAGGGTCTCCACAAAGGAGCCCTCGAACCATAGGACGTTGGCTATCTTGCCAGGCATAGCGCCTACGCACTCCGCTTGGCTGCCACGCACCACCTTGGGCTTGACATTGAAGGTCTTGATCCAAAGGCCGAAATGGGGGCGGACGCGGAGGAAGGCATCGGACACGACGATGAACGCCGAGATGTTGAGGATGAAGTTCCGGGCCAGATCATGGAAATCTAGGCCGTAGTACAACATGAGTCCCCGGACAAATGGGTGAAGTGGAAAACCCAGTCCGCGGAGGAAGTGGGGAAGGAAAACTACCCTCTCATGGGGCCTTGGGGTGGGGAGAAGCTGCCCTTCTCGGGAAGCCGGTGCTGGATGTCCTTGGACAGGTATCCGGCCTTCCTTAGCTTTTTTACTTGAACCTCCGTGACGGAGGAGACCATCCACTTGCCTCCCGCTCCGGACATTGCTGGAGAAGGTTGAGGTGGGAAGAGCGGGCTTGGGCGCTGGAGCTTGAGTGCGCGAGAGATGGATTGGCAAAGGAGGAAGAAGGCATAGGTAAAAAGGTGGATCCTTATCCCCTTATATGGGCGGATGCGATTATGCATCCCCACCTACCTAATAAAACTCGCTTGACTCCCAAGCGCTGTGGTAAATGGCGCGGTTGGGTTACCCACGTCCGTATTGATGAGAATCCCGTTAAAAGGGGCACACGATCTCTGCTTTGACAAGACGTGCCAAGGAAACCGCCTCGCTGAACGTACTGAGGTGGAAAAGTGAAAACAATTTGTGTAAAGAGCTTGGCCGCAGTGTGATGACGCACTGCGGAATAAGTCAGCAGATTTGATTTGTGTTAATATTATTGTCTCTATGGCAATATGTGTCAACTTATTTTGCAGAGCCGGACACGATTTTTGGTGTTTGCACTCTTCTATGAAGGACTTGGAGGAGGAACCAGTCTTGCAATGCCGAAGACAATCTGCGCGCCGGACTCGTCGTCATTGAAGCCTGGTTTAGGGGCTACTGAGGGAGTCCTGGATTAGGGGGTGTTCGGGTAGCCAGACTATACCTTCGCCGGACTCCTGGATTATGAAGATACAAGATTGAAGACTTCGTCCCGTGTCCGGATGGGACTTTCCTTGGCGTGGAAGGCAAGCTAGGCGATGCGGATATTCAAGATCTCCTACCAATGTAACCGATGATGAAGCTATGTACCTGGGGTAGGGGCACGGACCTGTCCTAAGAGCCCTACCCAAGGACATCCCTAGAAGAAGTCACCTTCCGATGGACCTGAAGATACCCCTCGACGGGTTCAAGACACTCGACCAAGAAGCTATCACTCGACTGCCAAACCAACCACTCGACTGCCAGGAGATCTAAAGTCACTCCGCAGCCAAACGGTCGGTTATTAAGTAGCCTTTATAGTCATCATAGCACTTTATTAGGGGCATTACCAGTAACGCCAAACCTTAATGTACCTTAAACCCTGCATTACTGAGGGCAGGAGAGGGTTGGCAAACTCTATATAAGCCACCCCCTCCTCAGTATCAAGGGTTCGCACCCCTGTCATTCTCACACATATTATCTAGTCGACCGCCTCCGGGCACCGAGACGTAGGGCTTTTACTTCCTCTGAGAAGGGCCTGAACTCGTACATCTTTGTGTGCTTACAGCTTCTACATAGCTAAGATCTAGCCTCTCCATACTTACCCCCCTACACTACTGTCAGACTTAGAACAACGACAGTTTGCGCCCACCATGTGGCAGGAATCTTAGCGCTTGATTGTAGGAGTTGCGGAGTTTTGGTGGAGGGCCACGAGATCCGTCTCGGCGCGCTCACGTTCATCGCCGACGACTCCGCTTGGCTTCAGGAGGCTCCACTCGACATCGACGCGCTCCCCGTCCGCGGGGCGACGCACTTCCGCGCATGTGTTCGTGGTGTCCTCCTGCGGCAGCCGTTGACCCAGTATCGGTCGACTCCCTTTTCATCTCCCCACCTTGTCTCTCGCCGACGCAAGCGCTCCGGCTGTTTGATCTGTCGACTGGCTCCGCAGAGACCGCATCCGAATGCGACAGCAGTGACCCTGCAGCGGAGGTTCTGGCGATTGATGGGACACGCAGCCCTCCCAGTTTTCCCCGTACCGACGGAGGCGCGGGTGGGGGCGACTCGGCGCATCCCCACGAAGAGTATCTCCCCGAGCCTCTCACTTCGCTGCAGCGAGAGGAGCTTCGCCGCCGGAACATGGATGCACTCCACACTCCTATCGTTGGAGTAACTCCCGAGGCCCGAGCCTTGGAGGACGCGCGCTTGGCTAACTTGGCCGAGCGCACTCTACTGGAGAATCTCCAGCGAGCACTCGACGAGAGAGCGCGTCAGCGGGCTCCTGAGTCTAGTCGACATCAGCTCTTCCCGCCTACGCAGGTATATCGAACTCCCGTTCAGAATTTGGCAGCCGCGGCCCGAATAGCAGAATCGATTCAGCCCTCCCAGTAAGAGGCTAGCAGGGGCTTGTTGCAGATCAGAGCGTTGCTCCGCGCAGCAGGAAACCAGAATTCTGCTGTTTCTCAGTCGTGGAATAGGATCCACAGTCGGTCCGTTGCAGCGGATACAGTGCAGTCGGCTCACAGCCCAAGATCGCCCCCGAGGCGTGAGGGACGTGGAGACCGACACGATCAGTACAGAAGAAATGAGCAGTATGATCACCGACTCGATCGCGATGATCGGCGTCGAGTGCCAACCCCTCCCCCGAGGAGTGGGTCATATGCGCCTCGACAGCAGGATGACAGACGCCCTCACAGTGTTGGGCGGAGGATTCTAGTCGACCCAAGGGAACCAGGCTTTGATGCGAGATCCGTCCTTGTTCAAAGTTTTATCGACAGGAACAGGGCTCACCGAGAAGGCCATGACAGAGATGCGCCTACCAGCAGCAGAGTACACGTCTCAGGGCTGGAGTGTTTCAATCGAGCCATTAGAGCCGCAGTGATTCCTCCCAATTTCAGGTTGGCGACTGGAGTCAACAAGTTCACCGGTGAGTCTAAGCCTGATACTTGGCTCGAAGATTACCGAGTGGCTGTCCAGATTGGCGGTGGCAACGATGAGGTGGCTATGAAACATTTGCCTCTCCTTTTAGAGGGCTCAGCCAGAGCATGGCTGAATCAGTTAGCACCCAGAAGCATCTACACTTGGGAGGACCTCTCCCGAGTGTTTGTCACGACCTTTGAAGGAACATGCAAGCGACCGACAGGCCTTATAGAATTGCGGTCTTGCGTGCAGAAACCGAGTGAAACTCTGAGGGATTACATCCAGAGGTGGATCACTTTGCATCACACAGTTGAGAATGTACCAGGTCACCAAGCAGTTTGTGCCTTTAAAGAAGGCGTCAAGAACAGAGAGCTGAATCTGAAGTTCGGTCGGACCGGAGAAATGTCTCTGAATCGGATGATGGAAATTGCCACCAAATATGGTAATGGTGAAGACAAAGATCGACTCCGGAGTGGCAAGCAAAAAGCAGTCACCCAGGAAACCGGAGGCAATTCCGGTCGGAAACAGAAGCGGAAGGCCGAGCCAGCCGCTCCTGGGGAGGCCCTGGACATAACCCAGGGAAAATTCAAGGGAAAACCAAAGGGGCCCTGGAACCCCAAGAAAGTTAAAGATCAAGATGGAAATGATGTTTTGGATCTGCCGTGTCACATTCACACCAAGAGAGATGAGGAGGGTAAACTCATTTACCCAAAACATACCACTCGACAGTGTCGACTCCTGATTCAGCAGTTTCAGGGTAAACAGTCCAAGGACAAGGAAAAAGAGTCGGACAAAGTTGAGGATAAAGAGGATAGCGACGACGAATACCCCCAAGTCAATTCCACCTTGATGATTTTTGCTGATGTCGAAAGCAAAAGTTGACTGAAAGTCATTAACCGTGAGGTAAACATGGTTGCCCCGGCAACACCCAGTTACCTGAAGTGGTCTCAGACTGCCATCACATTCGACCAGTCCGATCACCCCACGCACATTGCCACCCCTGGGAGGCAAGCTTTGGTGGTCGACCCAGTTGTCGAAGGCACTCGACTGACCAAAGTCCTGATGGTTTGTGGCAGCGGCCTGAACATTCTGTATGCAGAAACGTTGAAGGGGATTGGCATTCCGATGTCCAGGCTCAGTACCAGTAACATGAGCTTCCATGGAGTTATTCCCGGGAACAAAGCCGAGTCACTCGGCCAGATTGCTCTTGATGTGGTTTTCGGTGATTCGAAGAATTACCGCAAGGAAAAGTTGACATTCGAGGTTGTGGACTTCCAAAGCGCTTATCATGCTATTTTGGGCAGACCAGCTTATGCACGCTTCATGGCTAGACCATGCTATGTGTATCTCAAATTGAAGATGCCTGGCCCTAGAGGTGTGATCATTGTTACGGGCAACCGGAAGAAAGCAGAAGAGTGTTTTCAGAAGGGTTCAAAGATTGCTGACGCCCAGATGGCAGTGGTCGAGTTGCAGGAGTATCAGAAGACTGAGGATCCGAGTGAATTGCTACAAGCCAAGAAGCCTGCTTCAGAGTCGGCATTTCAGTCGTCCAGCGAGACGAAGCCAGTTCACATTCACCCGTCCGATCCCAGTGCAGCTCCGACTCACATCTCAACGACGCTCGACTCCAAATAGGAAGAAGCGCTCATCCAGTTCCTCCGTGAGAACTAGGACATCTTCACATGGAAGCCTTCTGACATGCCTGGGACTGGCTGAGCACCGTCTGCAATTCGACCCAAAATTTAGGCCTGTGAAAGAACATCTTCGATGGTCGGCCGTCCAGAAGAGGAAAGCCATTGGCGAGGAGGTGGCTCGGCTACTAGCAGCAGAGTTCATCAAAGAGATTTACCACTCCGAGTGGCTCGCCAATGTTGTCATGGTCCCCAAGAAGGACAAGTCACTTCGTATGTGCATTGACTTCAAGCATATCAATCGGGCCTGCCCGAAAGATCATTTCCCTCTCCCCCGCATCGACCAGATAGTCGACTCGACCGCGGGGTGTGAGCGTTTGTCTTTTCTAGACGCCTATTCAGGGTACCATCAGATCCGTCTGTATGGACCTGACGAGATCAAAACAGCTTTCATCACTCCATTTGGATGCTTCTGCTATGTCACCATGCCCTTTGGCCTCAAGAATGCTGGAGCCACGTTCATGAGGATGATTCAGAAGTGTTTACTCACTCAGATCAGTCGGAACGTGGAAGCATACATGGATGATATTGTGGTCAAGTCACAGAAAGGTTTCGACCTACTGACTAACCTTGCCGAAACCTTTGCCAACCTTAGGAGGTATGATATCAAGCTCAATCCATCAAAGTGCACATTTCGAGTCCCAGGTGGAAAGTTACTCGGTTTTCTCGTTTCTGAACGGGGAATCGACGCCAATCCCGAAAAAGCGTCCCGTACGTGTGCATGATGTCCAGAAGCTTACAGGTTGCTTGGCCGATCTAAGTTGATTCATTCCCCGTCTCGGTGAAAAGGCGTTGCCTCTTTACTGACAGATGAAGAAGTCTGACAAGTTCGAGTGGACTCCAGAAGCTGATGCAGCGTTTGCAGACCTCAAAGCTCTGCTCTCCACCCAGCCGGTGCTTGCTGCCCCAATCAGTAAAGAGCCTCTGCTGCTTTACATTGCAGCCACGGGACAAGTTGTCAGTACAGTACTTACGGTCGAGCGGGAAGAAGAAGGAAAGACCTTCAGAGTTCAACGCCCAGTATATTATGTGTCTGAAGTTTTGACCCCTTCAAAGCAAAGATATCCTCATTATCAGAAGCTTGTGTATGGGATTTATGTGACCACGAAGAAGGTTACACACTACTTCTCTGTTCATTCCATTACAGTCGTCTGCGACGCTCCACTGTCGGAGATTTTGCACAACAGAGATGCAACTGGTCGAGTGGCGAAGTGGGCGATTGAACTCCTTCCCTTAGATATTAAGTTCGAAGCAAAGAAGGCTATCAAGTCCCAAGCAATTGCTGATTTCGTCGCCGAGTGGATTGAACAGCAACTTCCGACTCAAGTTCACTCGGAGCACTGGACCATGTTCTTCGATGGATCTAAGATGCTGAATGGTTCCGGTGCCGGGGTAGTACAGGTCTCCCCCTGAGGAGATAAGCTCATCTACGTTCTCCAGATTCACTTCGATTCCTCCAACAATGAAGCAGAATATGAAGCACTTTTGTATGGGTTGCGCATGGCCATTTCACTCGGCGTCCGTCGCCTCATGGTGTATGGCGACTCAGATTTGGTGGTTAATCAGGTGATGAAGGAGTGGGACGTCAGAAGCCCAGCCATGACTAGTTATTGCAATGCAATAAGAAAGTTGGAAAAGAAGTTCGAGGGGTTAGAGCAATTCATCACATCCCCCGACTGAAAAATCAAGCAGCTGATGATTTGGCAAAGATAGGCTCCAAGAGAAAAGCCATTCCCAGCAATGTGTTTTTGGAGCACATCCACTCGCCATCAGTCTAGGAGGATCCATTTACAGAGGACCCCCCGCAGCCGAAAAGCGCCACAGATCCGACTGAAGTCGAAATTCCTGTTGTGGTCGACCTAATCATGGAAGTCTTGGCAATCACCCCCGACTGGACAGTACCGTACATTGCATATATCTTGAGGAAAGAACTCCCAGAAGACGAGGAAGAGGATCGACAGATCGTCCGTCGATCCAAAGCCTTCACAGTCATAAAGGGACAGTTGTACAGAGAAAGCGCGACTGGAATCGGTCAGAAGTGTATAACGCCAGAAGAAGGTCAGATAATCCTTGATGATATCCACTCGGGGACCTGTGGTCACCATGCGTCCTCTCGGACCATTGTGGCCAAAGCATACCGAGCGGGTTTTTACTGGCCCAGAGCAAATGAAATGGCAAAAGAGATAGTTGACAAGTGTGAAGGCTGCCAGTTCTACTCCAACATGTCGCACAAGCCAGCATCAGCCCTGAATACCATTCCACTCGTCTGGCCCTTCGCTGTTTGGGGGCTGGACATGGTTGGACCACTGAGAACAGGCAGGAGCGGATTCACACATGTGCTTGTAGCAGTCGACAAGTTTACGAAATGGATTGAAGCTAAGCCTATCAAGAATCTGGATGCTAGCACTGCTATCAGTTTCATCAGGGAGCTAACATTCAGATATGGAGTCCCACATAGCATCTTTACGGACAATGGGTCAAACTTCGATTCAAACAGGTTCAAAGCATTTTGCGCCTCTCAAGGCACACGAGTCGACTGCACGTCGGTCGCACATCCCCAGTCGAACGGACAAGCTGAAAGGGCAAATGGTCTGATTCTCAAAGGACTAAAGCCTCGACTCATGCGTGATCTCAAGCACGCAGGAGGCGCTTGGGTCGACGAGCTTCCGTCAGTTCTGTGGGGATTGAGGACCACCCCGAACCGGTCGACTGGAAGAACTCCGTTCTTTTTGGTTTACGGAGCCGAAGAAGTCCTACCGAGTGATCTACTTCACAATGCACCCCAAATCGAGCTTTTTACCGAGGATGAAGCAGAGCAAGCCCGGCAGGACGCAGTCGACCTCCTAGAGGAGGAGAGAGAAATGGCGATGATCAGATCGACCATCTATCAGCAAGACTTGCGTCGATTCCACGCCAGAAACGTGAAGAGTCGAGCCTTTCAAGAAGGAGATTTGGTCCTCCGAGTGGATCAACAGAAACCACAAAAACTTGCTCCTACTTGGGAAGGTCCCTTCATCGTCACCAGAGTCCTCCACAACGGAGCATATCACCTCTACAATGTTGATCGCCGGATCGACGAGCCTCGAGCTTGGAATGCGGAACTACTCCACCCATTTTACACTTGAGTTCTCACTCGGATGAGATGTAATAAGAAAAACTTCTGTAGTTTATTTTTATCAAAGACAGGAGTGTCCCAGTTCTCCCTGTAATTGCTGTCACTTTTGTTTGTGTACAAAATCCCCCAGTGGGTGGCTTAGCTGCGAATCCGTTTCGCCTAAGTTTGTAAAAAAAATCCTACCGAGTGGTGAGCAAGACTCCCACTCGGGGGCTTAGCTGCAGCCCAGTGCTTGCCTAAGTGTTTGAAAATCCTACCGAGTGGTGAGCCAGACTCCCACTCGGGGGCTTAGCTGCAGCCCAGTGCTTGCCTAAGTATTTGAAAATCCTACCGAATGGTGAGCCAGACTCCCACTCGGAGGCTTAGCTGCAGCCCAGTGCTCGCCTAAGTGTTTGAAAATCCTACCGAATGGTGAGCCAGACTCCCACTCGGAGGCTTAGCTGCAGCCCAGTGCTCGCCTAAGTGTATAAAAATCCTACCGAGTGTAGAGCAAACCTCTCACTCGGGGGCTTAGCTGCAACCCAGTGCTCGCCTAAGTGTATAAAAATCCTACCGAGTGTAGAGCAAACCTCTCACTCGGGAGCTTAGCTGCAGCCCAGTGCTCGCCTAAGTGTATGAAATCCTACCGAGTGGAGAGTAAACCTCCCACTCGGAGGCTTAGCTGCAGCCCAGTGCTCGCCTAAGTGTATGAGTGGTGATCCAGAGTCCCACTCGGGGGCTTAGCTGCAGCCAAGTGCTTGCCTAAGTGTTTGAAAATCGTACCGAGTGGAGAGCAAACCTCCCACTCGGGGGCTTAGCTGCAGTCCAAGTACTCGCCTAAGTGTTTGAAAATCCTACCGAGTGTAGAGCAAACCTCTAACTCGGGAACTTAGCTGCAGCCCAGTGCTCGCCTATGTGTATGAAATCCTATTGAATGGAGAGCAAACCTCCCACTCGGAGGCTTAGCTGCAGCCCAGTGCTCGCCTAAGTGTATAAAAATCCTACCGAGTGGAGAGCAAACCTCCCACTCGGAGGCTTAGCTGCAGCCCAGTGCTCGCCTAAGTGTATAAAAATCCTACCGAGTGGAGAGAAAACCTCCCACTCGGGGGCTTAGATGCAGCCCAGTGCTCGCCTAAGTACGGAACACGTCCCAATCCGCAAGGACGGCAAGATGCGAATCGACTGTTACCTTGTCCTTCGGTGCTGCACCACAAATACGAAGTTATTTCGAGTGAAGATCAAGTTCCACTCGACAGATAATTCACGAAGATATTCAACGAAAAATCAAGTTCGGATAAGACCCAAAGGTCCCATACCTCAGATCAAAGTACTCGAGCCCTCGGCTCGACAGAGTTTAACGGTTACAGAATCCACTCGGCATTCCGAGGCAAATTTAAAGGGAAGCATTAAAGTTTTTCACTCCTCAGGCGGAGGGCTGGAAGGGGCGACGAACTCGTCCAAATCAATCCCGTCGGCGATACGGGTGGCAGCAACAATGAAAGTCTCCATGAAGTCTTGAAAGCTGAGCTTCCTGGTATTGGCAACCTGAATGGCAGCCAACTTCTCCTCTCGCACCTCCTTGCAGTGGACGCGAACCAGAGACAGGGCAACATCAGCACCACACCTTGCAGAGGACTTCTTCCATTCCGTCACTCGACCAGGGACATCATTCAGTCGAGTCATCAGGGACTCGAGATCATTCGAAAGCGTCGCCCTGGGCCAGAGAGACGTGTCGATCAGCGACACTTCAACCTTCAGCCGAGCTAGATAATCGACCACGCTGGTAACGCGGGACTCCAGGCGGAGCACGTTCATAGCAGCCTCGTCCTTCAAGATTGAATTGGCAGGGTCCAAGCTTGGCTCCAGTCGACTGGTCTCCTCTTCAAAATTCTGGCAGAATTCTACAAGTAACAATTCAAGTATAAGGCAGCGGCTCTACACGAGTTTGGTTACTGCAAGCCAGTCGAGTGAAAATTGTTACCTTCGAGCATGATGAACATCTTCGTGGCAAGTCCCCCGAGATAAACCTCAAGATCGTTCTTCTTCCCTGCCAGTTCGCCTTCCTTGTCATTCAGAGCAATCTTGTCGTTCTTCAGTCGGCTGACCTCCTTATTAGTTGCGTCAAGAGCAGCTTTCAGTCTGGAGTTCTCCTGTTCAAGAGTAGAGACTGAAGCTAGCTTTTCTTCAGCAAGCTTTGTTTTGTTCAAGGCCTCCTTCTGCGCTTCGGCAAGATCTTGATCCTTCTTCTTCAGAGCTTCCTCCAGTCGATCTGCAGCACGTCGAGTGCGATCAACATCAAGGATTGACAAAAAGAAAAAGGTCACTCATCAAGAATGGAAGACCTCACCAGCCATACCTTTTGCCTCTTCTCGAGCCTTCTGCAAGTTCTCTTGAGCAAGTTTTAAGTCAAGGTTGAGCTGGATCTGTTGGTCCTTCAACTCAGTGAAACGAGCCGCAAGTTCACAAGATTTCTGCGAAAAACCAGTCGACAAACGTCAAGGATAGGTTGCTTCCGAGTAACCAAGAGACAATGGTAGCGTTTCTAAGACTACAACCGAATCAGAACATTCGACAGCAGTCTCGGGGACTACACCCAGTGGGTGCACTCAGCGTGCCCCCATTGGTTCGACCAAAAAAAAAAGTCGACTGTCCGCAGTCGACCAGATACAATTCCATTCGACATGGCCTGACCAGACCGAGTGAAGAAGTACAACTACAACAACACAATATAAAGACTACAGTCGACTGCCAGTAGTCCACCGTAGTCTCGGGGACTACACCCAGTGGGTGCACTTAGCGTGCCCCCACTCGTACAAAAGTTGGCAGACACACCCAGTGGGTGTATAGACATAAAGATCTTCGGAAAAGAGATTCTTCAAACAGCATATCGAAACAGACCAAGTGTCGAGTCGACTGACCTGGACGTTGCTCTGAAGAGCTGAACTCGCGTCATATGCCGCTTGGCTGGCGTCCCGAACCACCCAGCGGGTGTACAGACATAAAGATCTTCGGAAAAGAGATTCTTCAAACAGCATATCGAAACAGACCAAGTGTCGAGTCGACTGACCTGGACGTTGCTCTGAAGAGGTGAACTCGCGTCATATGCCGCTTGGCTGGCGTCCCGAACCACCTTCACCTGCTCCATCATGATGCCCACTTGACGTATAGCCTCTTTTGCGGCACCCACTTGATCCTCTGGGACAGGGTATGTAGCAAAAAGCGAAGGCGGATTTACGTCGAAGGCCGCACGCTCGTCAAAGGTTCAGCGAAAGTCACGGAAGTTCGAGTGGCATCTCCACCATCCCGAGCCACAACCTCAGGCACCGGAGCAGATTGGGAGGTCTTGCCAACCGGCGCCCTCCTGTTCCTCCTCAGTCTCAGCGGCACCTCGTCTTCGTCATCCGGTAGGTTGATCACGTGAGGAGGAGCTGCGAGAAAAGTCAATCGACCAGAGTTACAAGAAATATCCAGTCGACTCAAGGTAGAACATCAGTGATCGTACCAGGGTTGGAAGTAACAGCGTCCTCCATCTCTTGATCATCCTCCTTGGCGGAGATCTCAGAAGTAGCAGCGCTCCAAATTTCGAAAGTCAGTCAGTTGGCTCAATGAATCGACCAAAGATCTGTTCACAGTCGACAAAGGAAAACAAGTCTTAGTATTACCCAGAAATGGTGGGGACAGTCATCTTCGTCCTCGGCAGGGCCTTAGGCGGCTTGGACGGCGTCGCGCGTGGGTGCTTGGGAGCCTTTTCAGTCGGCAAAGGAGAAGAGGTCCGAGGGCGTTTCGACGACTGCCCAACAGGAGCAGTCGCCTTACCACGTTCCCGCGCATGATCGTGCGTAAGCTTGGACCGCCTCTTCGAGTGGGGGGGGGGGTTCAACTTCCTCCTCCTCCTCTTCGCTGGAGTCGACGTCGTCGTCTCCCTCTCCTTCATCGTCAGACTCCCACTCGCCGTGTTCGTCTCTACTTTCGCCTCTGCTCGCCTCCCCTTCCTCAACCTGCTCCTGTGCTCCATTGGGTGTCGAATACATCTCAGTAGTTGCCTGGATAACAACAGACAAGACAAAAGTCAATCGACCAACTCAAAAGAAGACCAATAAAGAAAACAAGATTTCAGTCAGGAACATAAGGTCAGACCTGATCCACTTCGTACGAGTTGTCGAGTGGAGGAACCCTCCTGGCTCCTCGGGGGTTGTCTTTGTTCCCTGTGATGCTGGACAGCCACCCTTCCAACATCTCATCTGTGACCTCCTCTGGGTGAATCCGAGTGGTGTCCTCAAGACCCGAGTACAACCACATCGGGTGGTCATGAGCCTGAAGTGGTTGGACGCGCCTCCGAAGGAAGACTTCCAGCAAGTCCATGCCAGTCACGCCCTCGCGGACAAGCTGAACTACTGGACTCACCAGCACTTTGACCTGCGCCTTTTCTTCCGGCGCCACTTTCAGAGAAGCAGGTTTTTGAGCTCGGTCAAGACAGAAAGGGGGAAGCCCAGTCGACTGTCCTGGAGTCGCCTGGTCTTTATAGTAAAACCAGGTCGACTGCCACCCACGGACCGACTCAGGGAGAGTGATAGATGGAAAGGAACTCTTTCCCCTTGTCTGGATCGCCAGGCCCCCGCACAGCTGGATCACCTACGTCCTTTCGTCACTCGACTTGGCCCTCTTGACCGACTGGGAGCGGCAAGTGAAGATGTGCTTAAAAAGCCCCCAATGGGGACGACAACCCAGGAAACCCTCACACAAGGCAACGAAAGCAGCAAGATACACAATGGAGTTGGGAGTGAAATGATGGAGCTGCGCTCCAAAGAAGTTCAGAAAGCTCCGGAAAAAAGGATGAGGAGGCCGAGAAAACCCAGGGTCGATATGGGTGGCGAGGAGGACGCACTCACCATCAAGGGGTTGAGGTTCGACTTCTCCCCCCGGGAGACACGCAGCTTCGTGAAGAATGACTCCTCCCTCGACCATGTCGTTAAGATCTTCCTGCCGAATCACAGAAGGCATCCAGACGCTGAGGATGAGGAGGCCGAGAAAACCCTTGGGCAGAGCAGTCCTTGAGGAAGATCCGCCCCGAGCAGACTTCTTCCCTTTCCCCTGCACCGCAGCCTTCGTCGCGCGCTCCAGAGCGGACGTCTTGTCCTTCACCATCGTCGCCGGTGGAGCTCGAACGGACCTGCAGCGCTAGGGTGAGAGCGGAGGTGGCGGAGGACCTTGCGAAGGGAGAAAGAAAAGAGAGAGCACACTGTTTGGAAACCCCGAGCCGGCGGCTTATAAGAGGCCGCTTCCGAGTGCCTGACTGGTAGGCCCAGGCTATCCCGTCAAATCCCGCAGTAGACGCGCGCGCAGTACGTGGCGAAAAAGGTGGCGCAGAAATCGAGGAGCTTCCGTCTTATCACATCCGATTACTGCGGCTGCTCCCATCCCGCGCGCTTCCCGAAATTCAAATCCCACGAAATCCGCAGGTTGCAGAACAATTCGTCAGGCAGAAGATCCCTTTCACACCATCATTCGAAACGTCACAGGCAAGGAAATTCACTCGACGGAAGGCCTGGAATGGATCAAGGCGACTGGAAAAGGTCAATGACGTCATCCGTGACGATTGATCCAAAACAAGGCACAAAGAACCAGTCGGAAAGATCTCCAACCCTTTCCCCACTCTAACCCCGATCCATTCGGGGGCTAATGATGAAGCTATGTACCTGGGGTAGGGGCACGGACCTGTCCTAAGAGCCCTACCCAAGGACATCCCTAGAAGAAGTCACCTTCCAATCGGCCTTGAAGATAACCACTCGACGGGTTCAAGACACTCGACCAAGAAGCGATCACTCGACTGCCAAACCAACCACTCGAGTGCCAGGAGATCTAAAGTCACTCCGCAGCCAAACGGTCGGTTATTAAGTAGCCTTTATGGTCATCATAGCACTTTATTAGGGGCGTTACCAGTAACGCCCAACCTTAATGTACCTTAAACCCTGCATTACTGAGGGCAGGAGAGGGCTGGCGAACTCTATATAAGCCACCCCCTCCTAAGTATCAAGCGTTCGCACCCCTGTCATTCTCACACATATAATCCAGTCGGCCGCCTCCGGGCACCGAGACGTAGGGCTTTTACTTCCTCTGGGAAGGGCCTGAACTCGTACATCTTTGTGTGCTTACAGCTTCTACATAGCTAAGATCTAGCCTCTCCATACTTACCCCCCTACACTACTGTCAGACTTAGAACCACGACAACCGACTCTGTGTAACCCTAACCCTATCCGGTGTCTATACAAACCGGAGGGTTGTAGTCCGTAGGACAAAACCATCATCATACACAATCGTACCATAGGCTAGCTTCTTTCCTCATACAAATTGTTTTCACTTTTCCACCTCAGCACGTTTAGCGAGGCGGTTTCCTTGGCACGCCTTGTCAAAGCAGAGATCGTGTGCCCCTTTTACGGGATTCTCATCAATACGGACGTGGGTAACCCAACCGTGCCCGTTAGCACGTTCCCTCGATTAAAGGCGAGTCCAAGACGGTTACGGGGAGGGCTCTTGGTATTCAACCTCCTATAAAGAGACCAAGGCCCTACTTCTTTTCTTAATCTCAAACGAGTTCGCCTGTCGCCTCGAGTTCCAGCACCCCAGGGTCCAGATTCCAGGCGCTTCGGACCTTTGACAATGTCCGGTTCTGACCTTCATGGTCGATGGACGCCTTCCTCCGTCACGGAGGAGGACATATTAAGGTTGAGGGAGGCTAGGTTCCTGACCGGGGAGATTTCGCATAGGTTGCCTGCTCAAGGACAGGTTATTCCCAGTCCCCAGCCCGGTGAGAGCGTGGTGTTCATGTCTCACTTCCTCCGAGGGTTAGGCTTCCCCCTGGATACCTTCATGAGAGGACTGTTGTTTTATTACGGGCTGGAATTTCATGATTTAGCTCCGGAGTCCATCCTCCATATCTCCTCATTTATCGTCGTGTGTGAAGCGTTCCTTCGTGTTACCCCTCACTTCGGAATATGGCTCAAGACTTTCGAAGTGGAGCCGAAGATGATTGAGGGACGGCACGCAGAGTGCGGAGGCGATGTTATAAGAAAAAATGCCGATGCTCCATGGCCCGAGGGCTCTTTTCAAGAGGAGATGGGCTTGTGGCAACAAGAGTGGTTTTGTATCACCGCTCCCCGGGGCACCACATGGGTGGCGCCTCCTGCCTTTCGCTCGGGTCCCCCACCACGGCTAGCGTCGTGGATCAACAAAAGGTTAGATTGGGGTTTGCCCAAAGACGTACCCTTGCTGCAGGGCCGCATTAAGGATCTCATTGGAAGGGGACCTCAACCTGGTCAAGGTGATGCAGGTCATGCTGATTCGCCGGACACTGCCCGGCAAACGTCGCCCCCTTCGCCTGTGGGAGTTCAATCCAGAGGGACCACGAGTTCTCCCGGATTTTATGAGCGCGACGCCCGCGGAGATGTATAAACTGTTCTTCGGATCACAAGAAGTGTGTCCGGATTTGACCGAGGACGCAGGCCTAAGCCGCAATCGCCCGGATACTCAAGTAAGTAACCTTGTGCCCGGACCTTCAATCCGCATAATTATCATAAACTTGCCCTTAAAAGAGCTGTACATTTAAACAGGAGTGGATAGCGAAGGCGAAGCTGATCAGGTGTCCGGCTCCCCTTCCCGAAACTAGTCCGGATCCCGTGCTAGTCAGGATGCTGGAGGTAGTGCCTTTGGAGGGAAGTAAGAGGGAGGACAAGGAACTACGGCCTCCTCAGAGGAGGCTGCTCAGAAGGGAGGAACCGACGATTCCTCTCCTAAGGGAGAGAAGAGAGCCGCCTCTGACGACCCGAAGACCATGGTCTCAAAGCGGGGGGAAAGATCCTCGTCAGAGGGTCCGACGCCGGGGAGTTCCACGGCCGGACTGCGTACTCAAGGAGATCAGCCCTCTAGCGAGTCGTGAGTAGAGAAAGATTTTTCCTTTCGAGGGATGAGAGAAATCCGTGATTTATATTTGAGTAGTTTTAACCGAATTTTTACCTTGTAATTCGGACCTCAGCCCTTCTCAGCAGAGCTCGTCTTCGGGGGATCTTCTTCCGGAGATTATGGAGAGCAGGACGCCTCCTTCTGTTGTACCGCCCAACGAGGTGGGCGACACTATGGTGTCGTCACGGAGGGTTTCTCCGAGTACGGCAGGGGCGGAAGTTCACTATGGGGCCCTCCGAGGTTCTCTGCATCCGGCATTCGAAAGAGGTCATGGGACAAGTCCGGTACCATCTGGTGCTCGGCCGGAGGAGCTAAAGGTTCTGCTAGGGCGAGCTTCTATTTCAGAGGAGCACCGTGCATTAATGGGCACGGTGATTGAAAGGGTTTCGTCCGTAGAGAGCGGATTGCATGTAGCCGTCGAGGGTTTACTGACGCGTTTTGAGGTACATTAGATAATGTGTACTTTTGTCAGTTGCGCATAAATAAGATGCGCCCTATGTAGATAGTAGCCCCTGAGACTCTGCGTGTTGTCAAGAAATG
Source organism: Aegilops umbellulata (assembly GCA_032464435.1). Lineage (NCBI taxonomy): Eukaryota > Viridiplantae > Streptophyta > Magnoliopsida > Poales > Poaceae > Aegilops > Aegilops umbellulata. The sequence continues at coordinate 353,783,691 of CP136059.1, read as the reverse complement.
ACGGCACGCGGAGGATCGTAATCCAGGTCTAAAATGTCGCCTTTTAATGTAGGTTGCAGGGTGTCCGGAATCAAGCCGAACTGCTTGTTTTGCCGAACTAAAGCTGCAACTGGACTTGGCAGATGCCGACATCGCGCTTGTCAACAAGCGGTTGGATGAGGCTCAAGGTATGTGATTCCTTTGGCGGCATTAGGTAAGAAGAGTTTTATGCCAGTGTCTTACGATGTGTGCTTGACGCAGATGGCGCGGTCGCTGTGGAGAGTCTTAGGGCAGAACTTGCCCGAGCTAAAGATCAAGCCAGGGAAAGTGATGCGGCTGCAAAGAAGGCCTTTGAAGAGCTGAGAGCCGAACAGGCTGCTCATTGCCGAAGCAAGGAAGAGATGGCCAGTATGGCCGAAAACTTAAAGAGCACTGCAGACCGTTGCAGACTTCTTGAGAAAGAAGATCAGGCAAGATAGGCGGTCCTAGGGAAGGCCGTTGCTGATGCCAACGACGCGCGCTCTGCGATGAGAGCTGCGAAGGAGGAGCTGCGTCAGGCCGAACAGATTGCGGCTGGAAAGCCCTTCATGCTGCGGAGAAAATTTTGCGATCCGAAGTTTGCTCCGTCGGACCGGATGTGGAGTGTGGAGGACACCTATCTGGATTTGGCGGCGAGTGCTGCTGGTGCGACCGAGCACTTCCAAGATCTGAAAGATCGTGAAGTGGAAAAACTGTTCTGGTCGCAATTTCACAATCCAGAGCATCCACTTGCAGTGGACGATCGTTTGGCTCAATGGGCCGAACTTAATAGGTTGTCCAGACTCGCCATGAAGTACGTCATGGGTCATCTGTGGCCAGGGAGGTCGGAGCCGAGGAGTTATTTCAGCTTGGTGCAGCAATTCCTTGACGCAGTGCCACGCATTAATGCAATGAAGAGGTCGGCGTGTATAGAGGGTGCAAGGATGGATCTTGCCCGTGTCAAGACATACTGGGCAGAGATGGAGACCACCGTTATTGCGTCTCGAGATTCGGATAAAAGCCGAGTGTCCTCCGAGCACTATTTTCAGGAAGTCCTTGAAGGCGCTCGTGTAATAGGGATGCAATGCTCGAAGGATGCTATGTTATTATAACATATGTAATGATGAAGTAATATTTTGATAAACTGTAGTGGCCTTTTTATACTTGTGCCTTCAAGTATTGTGAACACCTCCTGTGCGGCCTTTAATATATATATAATATATAATCTGAAAGATTGCAGTCGTTGGCTTCAACCCCCACGCAGATAGTGCGGGGGTGCTCACAGAAGACGCATTTTCACACTTAACCCAATGTCTTGGACCTACAAAGGAGGTGATAGCGCAGCGGGCCAGGCTACCAGACTATAATGCTTTAACACTTTCACTTAGCCATAGGAGCTTGACAGTGGGACTATTTAGGTAGCCCATTAGTGGCGACTGCGCTCGCCCGAGTTCGGGGCGCGTATGTGCCTGACCGGGAAGCGGCCCTTCGTTAAAGCGGAGGAATCCGATAGATTCCAATAGGTCATCGAGTGGCTGACCAGTCTCACGCTACATCATGACAGTCAGTTTTCGGCTTTCTCTACTGAGGTGCTCGCCCGGCCGAACCGGGGCACAATCGCAGTAGTTCTCCTGGTGCTACCTTAGCCGATAGGGCGGAACGTAAGGTAGCCAAACTCAAGAGCCGGGCAACCCAACATTTGACCAAAGACATGATTCAGAGCTGATGCATATAATGCCAAAACTCGCGACGCCGAACACTCCCTAAGGTGTTCGGTCTTTATGAGTGTGGGCGAAACAACACTCTTTGCTAAAAAAGCCCCTAGTGTCCAGGTACGTGCGGAAAATTTTGACGTGGCCACATGCCAAGACGCCAGTCTCCTCCTTGGTTATATCGGGAAAAACCAGGGGATGTGTTGCAACAAGAGACAGTAAAAGAGGATTACGCAGGGTCTTAATCTAAAAAGAATCCTTTAGGATAGGTCCCTACTGCACGTCTGCGCCTGTGTCTCCGTTGTGTCGTATCCTAGACGGACGCCACACGACGTTTATCTGAAAAAGAGAGGAACAACATTGAAAACGGGTCGTGCCGAACAAAAGGTTTTTAAAATAAATGAAGTATAAAGTAAAATGTAAAATTGAGCTTTATTGTCTCTGCGCATAGCCATTAATGATTGATTTGTACCGAACTCGTCTATTCTGCGTTCGTGGCCTTTAATGACCTATATCGAAAAGTTTTTTGGCTGGTGAGGCCATTTTATTGTGCGGCTGTCTAAGCGGCCACACAGTCCTCCGCTTGGGGGAGGCGCACTCTAATGCTTCCCCTTCAATGAGATGATGCCTCGTGGACCGGGCATCTTAAGCGTGAGACATGCATAATGCGGTATTGCCTTAAAGCGAGCGAAAGCTTCGCCTCCTAGTAGTGCTTGATAGCGACTTGAGAATGGGACAACATGGAAGGTCAGCTTTTCGTGACAGAAGTTATCGGCAGAGCCGAATATAACTTCGAGCCGGAGAAAACCCATACAATGGGTGTCCGGACCAGGTTTTGCTGCGGCGGATTCTTGCTGGGTTTATCCCCATGTGATTGATTGTATCCTGATATATCAGGTTTAGTCCACTGCCGCCGTCCATAAGGACATTTGTAAACTGGAATCCGCCAATTATCTGATCGAGTATCAGGGTGGTCCAGCCTGCGTTCTTGATATTTCTAGAATAGTCTAGCTGATCGAAGGTGATTGGTTTTAATAACCAGTGGCGGGACCTCTTGGGGATAGGTCGTATTGTGCGTACCTTTATGGGTGCCACACACTTTGGTACGTGAAGTAAGTTCACTGTTTTTACTTCTTGTGGGAGGTTCTTTTGTTTCCTGGTACTCTGCCTCTGGGGTTCGTCCTCGTCTTCGCTTGGTGTGTCGAGCCCCTTGTGTTCGGCATTGAGTCTGCCAGATTGTTTGAAAACCCAACAATCTCTGTGGGTATGGTTAGCAGGCTTCCCCGGAGTACTGTGTATCTGACATATCCGGTCTAGGATTCTATTTAAGTTGGACGGATCATCCCTATTATCCTGGAGGGGTGGTTTTGTCTGATTTTGTCGCGAGCTTTTGAATCAGGCATTGACTGCCTTGCTCTTCGGACTTTTTTCTTTAATTCGGCGACGATCCTTGTTGCGTCGCAGTTTTCCGTTTCCATCCCTAGTTTCGGATGTACTTGGGTCGCTGGGGCTGCATCTTGCCAACCAGCTGTCCTCTCCTACACAAAAGCGGGTCATGTGGCTTGTGAGTGCGGCCATTGTTCTTGGCTTTTCCTGGCCGAGGTGTCTGGCGAGCCATTCGTCTCGGACATTATGCCTGAAAGCTGCTAGGGCTTCGGCGTCCGGACAGTCGACTATCTGATTCTTTTTAGTGAGGAATCTATTCCAGAACTGCCGAGCTGATTCTCCGGGCTGTTGAGTTATGTGACTAAGATCGTCTGCATCCGGAGGGCGGACATAGGTCCCTTGAAAATTTGCTAGGAAAGCATCCTCGAGCTCTTCCCAACTTCCGATTGTGTTTTCGGGGAGGCTTTTAAGCCAGTGACGGGCTGGCCCTTTAAGCTTAAGGGGTAAATATTTAATGGCATGGAGATGATCTCCTCTGGCCATATGTATGTGGAGGATGTAGTCCTCAATCCAGACTCCGGGGTCTGTCGTTCCATCATACGCCTCTATGTTGACGGGTTTGAATCCTTCGGGAAATTCGTGGTCCAGAACCTCATCCGTGAAACATAGGGGATGTGCGGCGCCCCTGTATTTGGGTGTTCCGGATTCTGATGATGGCTTTTTTGCATTGCTTAAAGGAGCTTGCTTTCTTGGCCCGTAAATGGACCTGGCTGGGCCATGATGCGAATCCTTAGGAGGGTCGCATACCTATTTAAGTACGGTGCCACTTGCCGCCTTATGGGGTCGTCTATCCGACCGTATGGCTTTCTTATTTTTTGAATGCGAGGGCTCTAGGGCCTCTTCGTCGAATTCGGGCAGTAGCTTTCTCTTTCGATAGCTTTTAGTACGGCGATCGTCGCCGTATTTATCTGCGGTGTTGATTACTTTATTCCATCTAATACGGAGTGCATCTTCCGCTGTCTTTAGCTTCCGCTTCTGCTTTTTCAGGCTACGTGCAGTTGCAACGAGCCTCTTGTGGAGACTCTTCTTCTCCATGGATTTATCCGGCGTAAGATTGTCCGGAATGCCGTTTTCGCCGGGGGAGGGAGTTTCGGTTTCTCTATCCTCGTTGCCCTGTTCGGACGACTGGTCCAAGGCCTGCTCGTCGTCTACCGGCTTGTCCTGCTCTATGGCTGGGTTTTTATCGAGGCGGGGCTTGGGACGGAGTTTATGCCGACGATTTGATTGTTTTCCGGGGGGTATATCTCCCGTTCCATCCCCTTTTTCCTCGTTGTCATTTCCTTTAGGGGTGTCCACCATGTACACTTCATGAGGTGCAGTGGCTTTCCAATTCCCTATGAGCGTTGGTTCATGGGTGTCCCCTGCATCATCATCCATGATGTCGATGTCTGAGGAGTCGAAGTTGAGCACGTCGTTAAGGTTGACGACGGTGGCTACAAAGTGGGTGGTGGGCGGGCTTTGAATTTCTTCATCGTCCGTATCCCATCCTTGCTGACCGTAATCCGGCCAGGGCTCTCGTGATAAAGAGAGAGCCTTTAGAGAGTTCAAGATGTCGCCAAGAGGCGAGTGTTGAAAGATGTCCGCGGCCGTGAACTCCATTATAGGTGCCAATCGGATTCGATTGGTAGGGGCACGGGGGGTTCGGAGTCCGGATAAGAGTCCGGACCCTCGAAGTCACGGGTCATGCGGAGTGCGGGGCTGGCGTTCGGATCGATTGCCTTTGAGATCGCAGCCCCTGAGGTGACGTCCAACCGTTCATCCTTGATTGGCGCAACGGGCTCCGAGTTAATGGTCGGAATCGGCGCGTATGCGGCCTCCAGGACACTGTTCGGAGGCAGAGCTAGATCATGCCCCTCGAGATAGTGCGGCACGCTTGGCTGTGGCTCGAACCCATCGAAGATCAAGTCTCCGCGGATATCAGCCATGTAGTTCAAGCTTCTGCACCTGACTTGATGGCCAGGGGCGTAGCTTTCGATCTGCTCCAGATGACCAAGCGAATTGGCCCGCAGAGCAAAGCTGCCAAAAACGAAGATCTGTCCGGGGAGAAAAGTCTCACCCTGGACCTCATCGTTGTTGATGATCAGAGGAGCCATCGGGCCTAAAGGCGACGACACAGAGGAACTCTCAATGAAAGCACCAATGTCGGTGTCAAAACTGGCGGATCTTGGGTAGGGGGTCCCGAACTATGCGTCAATGCCGGATGGTAACAGGAGACAAGGGACACGAAGCTTACCCAGGTTCGGGCCCTCCCGATGGAGGTAAAACCCTACTCCTGCTTGATTAATATTGATGATATGGGTAGTACAAGAGTAGATCTACCACGAGATCAAGGAGGCTAAACCCTAGAAGCTAGCCTATGGTATGATTGTGTATGATGATTCTGTCCTACGGACTACAACCCTCCGGTTTATATAGACACCGGATAGGTTTAGGGTTACACAGAGTCGGTTACATTGGCAGGAGATCTTGAATATCCGCATCGCCTAGCTTGCCTTCCACGCCAAGGAAAGTCCCTTCCGGACACGGGACGAAGTCTTCAATCTTGTATCTTCATAGTATAGGAGTCCGGCTAAAGGTATAGTTCGGCTATCCGAACACTCCTACGTGTATCGACCAATGGCGTTCATCCGGCCAGCCAGCCAGTTCGGGACCCCCTTCCCGAGATCCGCCGGTTTTGACACCGACATTAAGGAATGCTTGTAACATTGGTGGATAGCTATACCCGAACACCCCTACGTGGATTTAGGGGGTGTTCGGGACCCCCTACCCGAGATCCGGCGACCTTAGGGGCACCAGCGAGGGGTGTCAAAACCGGCGGATCTCGGGTAGGGGGTCCCGAACTATGCGTCAAGGCCGGACGGTAACAGGAGACAAGGGACACGAAGTTTACCCACGTTCGGGCCCTCTCGATGGAGGTAAAACCCTACTCCTGCTTGATTAATATTGATGATATGGGTAGTACAAGAGTAGATCTACCACGAGATCAAGGAGGCTAAACCCTAGAAGCTAGCCTATGGTACGATTGTGTATGATGATGGTTCTGTCCTACGGACTACAACCCTCCGGTTTATATAGACACCGGATAGGGTTAGGGTTACACAGAGTCGGTTACATTGGCAGGAGATCTTGAATATCTGCATCGCCTAGCTTGCCTTCCACGCCAAGGAAAGTCCCATCTGGACATGGGACGAACTCTTCAATCTTGTATCTTCATAATCCAGGAGTCCGGCGAAGGTATAGTCCGGCTACCCGAACACCCCCTAATCCAGGACTCCCTCAGTAGCCCCTGAACCAAGCTTCAATTACGACGAGTCCGGCGCACAGATTGTCTTCGGCATTGCAAGGCGGGTTCCTCCTCCAAGTCCTTCATAGAAGATTGCAAACACCAAAAATAGTGTCCGGCTCTGCAAAATAAGTTTCCACATATTGCCATAGAGAGAATAATATTAACACAAATCAAATCTGCTGACGTATTCCGCAGTGCGTCATCACACTGCGGCCAAGCTCTTTACACAAATTGTTTTCACTTTTCAACCTCGGCACGTTCAGCGAGGCGGTTTCCTTGGCACGTCTTGTCGAAGCAGAGATCATGTGCCCCTTTTAACGGGATTCTCATCAATACGGACGTGGGTAACCCAACCGCGCCATTTACCACAGCGCTTGGGAGGCAACAAGTTTTATTAGGTAGGTGGGGACGCATAACCGCATCCGCCCATGTAAGGGGATAAGGATCCACCTTTTTACCTATGCCTTCTTCCTCCTTTGCCAATCCATCTCTCGCGCACTCAAGCTCCAGCGCCCAAGCCCGCTCCTCCCACCTCAACCTTCTGCAGCAATGTTCGGAGCGGGAGGCAAGTGGATGGTCTCCTCCGTCACGGAGGTTCAAGTAAAAAAGCTAAGGAAGGGCGGATACCTGTCCAAGGACATCCAGCACTGGCTTCTCGAGAAGGGGCAGCTTCTCCCCACCCCAAGGCCCCATGAGAGGGTAGTTTTCCTTCCCCACTTCCTCCGCGGACTGGGTTTTCCACTTCACTCATTTGTCCGGGGACTCATGTTCTACTACGGCCTAGATTTCCATGATCTGGCCCCGAACTTCATCCTCCACATCTCGACGTTCATCGGCGTGTGCAAGGCCTTCCTCCGCGTCCGCCCCCATTTCGGCCTTTGGCTCAAGACCTTCAACGTCAAGCCCAAGGTTGTGCGTGGCAGCCAAGCGGAGTGCGGAGGCGCTATGGCTGGCAAGATAGCCAACGTCCTCTGGTTCAAGGGCTCCTTTGTGGAGACCCTGAAGGGGTGGCAAGACGGGTGGTTTTACATCACCGTGCCACGCGATCCGGAATGGGTCGCAGCCCCCGAGTTCAGATCCGGACCCCCCACGCGGCTTATGTCCTGGAACGAGACGGGCCTGTCATGGGGCAACGAGGAAGAGGTGACCGGAGTGAAGACCTGCATCCAGTCCCTGATGAACAAGACAATCCGGTTGTTAATATAGTCCAGGTCATGCTCGTTTGTCTGATCCTCCCGTGCCAACAATGGGATTTCAATTTGTGGGAGTTTGACCCGGCGCAGCACCGAACCCTCACCAGGCTCTTCGACACGTCGTATGAAGACGTCTGGAAGGTGCTGATCAAAGGCGCCGAGGCCCCCGCATCCGCTTTCGAGGATCGCGGATACAGCACGCAGCCTCATGCTGGCAAGGTAAGCTATCTATGCCTTTGACAGGATTATTAAGCTCTTTTTCATAGATTAACTGTATGCGGGGTCTAAACTCCCTTACCTTTGACAGGCATGGCAGGCGATATCCGGACCAATTAACTATCCGGCTCCCCTGCCCGAAGACCCAGCCCCAGCTCTCCTACTGAAGCTGCTCACTCCGGCACCATATGTGGTGCCGGAGAGGAAGGTCAAGAAGAAGAACACCACCGGGACTCGAAAGAGTGCCCGCAACTTGGTGGTGTCGGACTCGTCATCTGACGAGTCCGAGACGCCCTCCTCTCGTGAAAACGAGGAGGAAGAAGAAAGCTCTCCCCCCCCCAGCGGAGGGAGAAGAGAAGAAGAAGGCCGCCCCATTAGGGGAGGACGAGGGGTCTAGGAAAAGGAAGACCCCTCCGCCGGACGAGTCCCACGACGCCGAAGAGAGTGAAGAGGAGTGGCCGAACAGGGCCAAGCGTCCGGCGAAATCATAAGTTCGGACATCAGAGTAACTCATCATGTTCCTTCATTGCACAGGTTTCCTTAATGTCGAATGTGAACATGCAGCCCGCCCCAGGCCGAATACAACGAATCGTCGGGCGGCTCACTGGACTCATCGGACGTGAACTCCGTTCCGCCCGCTGTCTACCCCCGCACCACGGATGACGCCAAAGTGGCATCACGACAAGCCCCGGGGCAGGAAGAGGTGGTCCCGGAGGAGCCGCAAGGCAACCTCCCGGACTCCAGGAGTGAAGGGGACAAGACCCCCCAGGGCTCTAAGTCCGGCTTTGTGCCGGACTCCGCGCCGGAACCTTCAATAGTTCCGAGCCGCGATAGGTGAACTCCTTCCAAAAGGAGCAAGCCTTCCTAGCCAGCGACCTCCGTCCAACCGGAGTCGCTGGACCATCTGCTGGAGGTGCTTGACGGCGCCTCCATCGACAAGGGGCACCGTACTATTATGAGTATAGTGATCCAAAAGGTTCAGTCCGCCAAGAGCGGACTGACTGAAGCTTGCGCTAGCCTTCTGACAGGCTTCGAGGTAAGTTAAAATATGTAATGATAGTACCGCATAGACAGTAGCCCCTGATGCTCTGTTTGGCGTTTGGAAAGAAAAGCCGAATAAAGGATCTATTAATTTTCGCAGGAGTCTAACAATAAAGAGTCAATATGCGTATGCACAGGTGGATGTCCTGAAAAAGGACCTCGGGCGGACCGAGCAAGAGCTCGGCCTGGCCAAACGGCAGCTCGAGGAAAAAGAAGGTAAGAAATACCCTAAAAAAAGGTGCCTATAGAGAGGCGTGATTGCAAAGAATAACAGGATCGTACTGCTTATTGTAGGGGCCACAACTGAGGTGGCAACCCTCAAGCAGGCGCTATCTGAGGCCGAAAAGAAAACGGCCGAGGAGCGCACCAAGGGAGAAAGACTTGGGGCTCAGGTTGGCGAGGTGCAGCAAGAGCTGCAGGCTCTCATGAAGAAACATGAGAGCTTGGAGCTTGAGTCAAAGTCGCAAGCATCCAAGCTCACATCGGCCCTTGAGAATGCCAAGGGTGCCAAGGCCGAAGCCCAAAAGGCCCTCCAAGAATTGGAGGAGATGAAAAAGATAGCAGCGGGTAAGGCATTCTTATTGCAGAGTAGAAATATAAAAGTAAACTACTTGTCACTTCCCCGAATCCGGAGTTCTCCAGGAGCGTTCGCAGATCTTCCCCGCACCGTATCCGATGCCGCCGCATTCTACAGAGCTGAAGAAGGCAGCTCGATGGAGAGTGTGTTCTGGTCTCAGTATTCTGAGGCCGGACACCCTGTGCCCTTGAGCGACGAGCTGAAACAGCTGGTCGAGCTCCACAAGGCGGCCGAACAAGCCATGAAGGGCTTCATAGTTTGGCTGTGGCCCGGAGAGGCCCTGCCTGGGAGCTACTTCGGGCTGGTGCGGCGGCTGGTATCTGAATTACCAGGGTTCTTTGATAAGGTGTTGCTGCGAGCTAGCCAGCTATCTTCGCCCGCGCAAAAGTGGGTCATGAGTGTCGTGATACAGGCGGGACGCTTGATGACCTCAAGCCTTGGACAGGCCTCCACCAGCCGCCGCACCAGCCCGAAGTAGCTCCCAGGCAGGGCCTCTCCGGGCCACAGCCGAACTATGAAGCCCTTGATGGCTTGTTCGGCCGCCTTGTGGAGCTCGACCAGCTGTTTCAGCTGGTCGCTCAAGGGCACAGGGTGTCCGGCCTCAGAATACTGAGACCAGAACACACTCTCCGTCGAGCTGCCTTCTTCAGCTCGGTAGAATGTGGCGGCATCGAATACGCTGCGGGGAAGATCTGCGAACGCTCCTAGAGAACCCCGGATTCGGGTAAGTGACAAGTAGTTTTTTTTTATATTTCTACTTTGCATTAAGAATGCCTTACCCGCTGCTATCTTTTTCATCTCCTCCAATTGTTGGAGGGCCTTTTGGGCTTCGGCCTTGGCACCCTTGGCGGTCTCAAGGGCCGATGTGAGCTCGGATGCTTGCGCCTTTGACTCAAGCTCCAAGATCTCATGTTTCTTCATGAGAGCCTGCAGCTCTTGCTGCACCTCACCAACCTGAGCCCCAAGTCTTTCTCGCTCGCTCCTCGGCCGTTTTCTTTTCGACCTCAGATAGCGCCTGCTTGAGGGTCGCCACCTCAGTTGTGGCCCCTACAATAAGCAGTACGATCCTGTTATTCTTTGCAATCACGCCTCTCTATAGGCACCTTTTTTTAGGGTATTTCTTACCTTCTTTTTCCTCGAGCTGCCGTTTGGCCAGGCCGGGCTCTTGCTCGGTCCGCCCGAGGTCCTTTTTCAGGACATCCACCTGTGCAGTCAATGCGGCGGTGGATAGCAGCGAAGCCTGCATACGCATATTGACTCTTTATTGTTAGACTCCTGCGAAAATTAACAGATCCTCTATAGGGCTTTTCTTTCCGAAATCCAAACAGAGCATCAGGGGCTACTGTCTATGTGGTACTATCTTGACATATTTTAACTTACCTCGAAGCCTGTCAGAAGGCTAGCGCAAGCTTCAGTCAGTCCGCTCTTGGCGGACTGAACCTTTTGGATCACCGTACTCATAATAGTACGGTGCCCCTTGTCGATGGAGGCGCCGTCAAGCACCTCCAGGAGATGGTCCAGCGACTCCGGTTGGACGGAGGTCGCTGGCTTGAAAGGCTTGCTCCTTTTGGAAGGAGTTCGCCTACCGCGGCTCGAAACTGTTGAAGGTTCCGGCGCGGAGTCCGGCACAAAGCCGGACTTAGAGCCCTGGGGGGTCTTGTCCCCTTCACTCCACGAGTCCGGGAGGTTGCCTTGCGACTCCTCCGGGACCACCTCTTCCTGCCCCGGGGCTTGTCGCGACGCCACTTCGGCGTCATCCGTGGTGCAGGGGGAGACAGCGGGCGGAACAGAGTTCACGTCCGATGAGTCCAGGGAGCCGCCCGACGATTCGTTGTATTCGGCCTGGGGCGGGCTGCATGTTCACATTCGACATTAAGGAAAGTTGCGCAATGAAGGAACACCATGAGTTACTCTGATGTCCGAACTTACGATTTCGCCGGACGCTTGGCCCTGTTCGGCCACTCCTCTTCGCTCTCTTCGGCGTCATGGGAGTCGTCCGGCGGAGGGGTCTTCCTTTTCCTAGACCCCTCGGCCTCCCCTGATGGGGCGACCTTCTTCTTCTCTTCTCCCTCCGCTGGGGAGGAGAGCTTTCTTCTTCCTCATCGTTTTCACGAGAGGAGGGCGTCTCGGACTCGTCAGATGACGAGTCCGGCACCACCAAGCTGCGGGCACTCTTTCGAGTCCCAGTGGTCTTCTTCTTCTTGACCTTCCTCTCCGGCACCACATATGGTGCAGGAGTCAGCAGCTTCACTAGGAGAGCTGGGGCTGGGTCTTCGGGCGGGGGAGCCGGACAGTTAATTGGTTCGGATATCGCCTGCCATGCCTGTCAAAGGTAAGGGAGTTTAGATCCTGCATAGAGTTAATCTATGAAAAAGAGCTTAATAATCCTGTCAAAGGCATAGATAGATTACCTCGCTAGCGTGACGCTGCGTGCTGTATCCGCGATCCTCGGAAGCGGATGCGGGGGCCTCGGCGCCTTTGATCAGCACCTTCCAGACGCCTTCATACGACGTGTCGAAGAGCCTGGTGAGGGTTCGGTGCTGCGCCGGGTCAAACTCACACAAATTGAAATCCCGTTGTTGGCACGGGAGGATCAAATGAACGAGCATGACCTGGACTATATTAACAAGCCGGATTGGCTTGTTTATCAGGGACTGGATGCAGGTCTTCAGTCCGGTCACCTCTTCCTCATTGCCCCACGACAGGCCCGTCTCTTTTCAGGACATAAGCCGCGTGGGGGGTCCGGATCTGAACTCGGGGGCTGCGACCCATTCCGGATCGCGTGGCTCGGTGATGTAAAACCACCCGGCTTTCCACCCCTTTAGGGTCTCCACAAAGGAGCCCTCGAACCAAAGGACATTGGCTATCTTGCCAGCCATAGCGCCTCCGCACTCCGCTTGGCTGCCACGCACCACCTTGGGCTTGACGTTGAAGGTCTTGAGCCAAAGGCCGAAATGGGGGCCGACGCGGAGGAAGGCCTCGCACACGACGATGAACGCCGAGATGTTGAGGATGAAGTTCGGGGCCAAATCGTGTAAATCTAGGCCGTAGTAGAACATGAGTCCCCGGACAAATGGGTGAAGTGGAAAACCCAGTCCGCGGAGGAAGTGGGGAAGGAAAACTACCCTCTCATGGGGCCTTGGGGTGGGGAGAAGCTTCCCCTTCTCGGGAAGCCGGTGCTGGATGTCCTTGGACAGGTATCCGGCCTTCCTTAGCTTTCTTACTTGAACCTCCATGACGGAGGAGACCATCCACTTGCCTCCCGCTCCGGACATTGCTAGAGAAGGTTGAGGTGGGAAGAGCGGGCTTGGTCGCTGGAGCTTGAGTGCGCGAGAGACGGATTGGCAAACGAGGAAGAAGGCGTAGGTAAAAAGGTGGATCCTTATCCCCTTATATGGGCGGATGCGGTTATGCGTCCCCACCTACCTAATAAAACTTGCTTGCCTCCCAATCGTTGTGGTAAATGGCGCGGTTGGGTTACCCACGTCCGTATTGATTAGAATCCCGTTAAAAGGGGCACACGATCTCTGCTTTGACAAGATGTGCCAAGGTAACCGCCTCGCTGAACGTGCTGAGGTGGAAAAGTGAAAACAATTTGTGTAAAGATCTTGGCCGCAGTGTGATGACGCACTGCGGAATACGTCAACAGATTTGATTTGTGTTAATATTATTCTCTCTATGGCAATATGTGGAAACTTATTTTGCAGAGCCGGACACTATTTTTGGTGTTTGCAATCTTCTATGAAGGACTTGGAGGAGGAACCCGCCTTGCAATGCCGAAGACAATCTGCGCGCCGAACTCGTCGTCATTGAAGCCTGGTTCAGGGGCTACTGAAGGAGTCCTGGATTACGGGGTGTTCGGGTAGCCGGACTATACCTTCGCCGGACTCCTGGATTATGAAGATACAAGATTGAAGACTTCGTCCCGTGTCCGGATGGGACTTTCCTTGGCGTGGAAGGCAAGCTAGGCGATGCGGATATTCAAGATCTCCTGCCAATGTAACCGGCTCTGTGTAACCCTAACCCTATCCGGTGTCTATATAAACCGGAGGGTTGTAGTCCGTAGGACAGAACCATCATCATACACAATCATACCATAGGCTAGCTTCTAGGGTTTAGCCTCCTTGATCTCGTGGTAGATCTACTCTTGTACTACCCATATCATCAATATAAATCAAGCAGGAGTAGGGTTTTACCTCCATCGAGAGGGCCCGAACCTGGGTAAACTTCGTGTCCCTTGTCTCCTGTTACCATCCGGCCTTGACGCATAGTTCGGGACCCCCTACCCGAGATCCGCTGGTATTGACACCAAAGGCCGGTCTACTACGCGTCAATATGGCTTTTCTCCCCGCTCGACGACGAGCACTGCGCTGACGACTTGATGGGTTGCCGCGATGTACAATAGCATTGGCTCGCCGGTGTTTGGCGCGGCCAGGATTGGGTTTGTTCCCAATATGGCTTTTATTTCGTTGAGTCCGGCCGTGGCGGCATCCGTCCACTCAAAGTGTTCGGTGCGCCGTAGGATGCGGTAAAGGGGCAGCGCCTTTTCTCCCAAGCGGGAGATGAAGCGGCTTAGAGCCGCCATGCATCCGGTTAGTTTCTGTATTTGTTTGAGGTCTTTTGGGACATCCAATTGTGACAAAGCTCGGATCTTGGCTGGATTTGCTTCAATTCCTCTACTGGATAGAATGAAGCCCAAGAGCTTTCCGGCTGGAACGCCGAAGACGCATTTCTCCGGATTGAGCTTAATCTCGTATTTTCGGAGGTTATCGAATATAAGCCTCAAGTCGTCTACTAGAGAGTCGACATGTTTTGATTTGACGACCACATCATCCACATATGCCTCCACTGATTTGCCGATCTGGTTGGCCAGACATGTTTGTATCATGTGCTGATATGTTGCGCCAGCGTTTTTTAGCCCAAAGGGCATTGTGTTGAAGCAAAATGGGCCGTATGGTGTGATGAATGTTGTTGCGGCTTGGTCTAATTCTTCCATCTTGATTTGATGGTAACCGGAGTATGCGTCGAGGAAACACAACGAATCGTGTCCGGCAGTGGCATCGATAATTTGATCGATACGAGGGAGGGGGAAGGGATCCTTTGGGCAGGCCTTGTTAAGGTCTTTAAAGTCGAGACACAGACGCCAGGATCTATCCTTCTTTGGTACCATCACTAGGTTTGCTAGCCAGCCCGGATGTTTTATATCTCTGATGAATCCGGCCTCCAATAACTTGGCTAGCTCCTCTCCCATAGCCTGTCTCTTCGGTTCGGAAAAGCGCCGAAGGGCTTGTTTAACAGGTTTGAATCCTTTCTGCATATTTAAGCTATGTTTGGCCAGCCTGCGTGGGATTCCTGGCATGTCTGAAGGGTGCCAAGCAAAAATGTCCCAGTTTTCTCGTAGGAACTCTCGCAGTGCGGCGTCTACATCAGGGTTCAGTCGTGCCCCGATGGAAGCTATTTTATTGGGGTCCGTTGGATGGACCTGGAATTTGACTATTTCGTCCGCGGGTTTGAAGGATGTGGATTTGAATCTCTTATCGAGTATCACATCATCCCTATTAACCGTGGAGCACAGCGCAGTCAGTTCCTCGGCCGCTAAGGCTTCGGATAGTGCCTCAAGGGCCAATGCAGCTGTCTTGTTTTCGGCGCGGAGTGCTATGTCCGGATCACTAGCAAGAGTGATAATTCCGTTTGGCCCAGGCATTTTGAGCTTCATGTACTCGTAATGGGGTACGGCTTGGAAGACTGTGAATGCCTCCCGTCCTAATATAGCGTGGTATCCGCTATTGAATGGGGCCACCTGGAACGTGACTTCTTCTGACCTATAATTATCCGGCGTGCCAAACACCACATCTAGTGTGATCTTTCCCGTGCAGCGTGCTTCCTGACTGGGGATTATTCCTCTAAAGGTTGTGTTGCTTCGCTCGATGCGGTTCCAGTCTATTTCCATCTTTTGAAGGGTTTCCTCATAAATGAGGTTCAATCCGCTGCCTCCATTCATGAGTACCTTTGTGAGGCGAGAGCCGTCCACTATGGGACTGAGGACCAATGCGGCTGGTGCTCGGGCTGTTTGGAATTTAGGTTCGTCACTCGCGTTGAAGGTGATAGCCATGTCGCTCCATGGGTTTATTGTTGCTACTTGATAGACTTCGGTGAGGCTGCGGAGTGTTCTTTTTCGCATATTATTTGATGCGAAAGTCTCGAAGACTGTGAGAACGCTACTGGTGTCCTCGGGCTGGCTTTCTTCGGCCTCTGAAATTAGGAGGTCCTCGCCAATTTTGGCCACCTGCCGGAGTATCCAACATGCTCTAAGACTGTGAGTTTTTGACACCCCAAAAATTTTGACCTTCTTTTATTAATTAAAATTTTGCTAGGAATTAAAACTTTAATTTTTTGAGCTCCCTTTTTATTTTTGAACCATTATTCCCTTGGTCATTATGGAGTTTTTCCCCCAAGAAGAGAACCTTTCAAATATGTTTTTGGGCTTGTTTAAACCTCTCAAGAAAAACTTTTCTTTTATTAGTAGAACAAATTTACATAATTAATTTGCTTGCTCTTTATTTTCTTGAAAATGGTTTTTACAGGTTAAATGGCCATATTTGAACTACAACCTGATTAAGTATTTATTCAAAAATCCCACCAAAATGTGGAGATGTCATGTGATGTTTTTAAATCACCTTTGTAAAAAAATAACTTTCATTCATAAAATATTTTGAGCTCTACACCCAATTTTCTTCTCTGGTCCAGTGGGCAATTTAGCACTACAACCCATTTAAATACTTCTTTCTAGCCTCCACCAAAATTATGGGATGTTGGTAATAGCCTATGATTCAACTTTATGCAAAAACCCAGTGAGGTCCTTTGAAAAATTTGAGTGAATCAACCTCATCTTCATTCTGGCCCAACTTGCTGGTTTGTACAGCAACCACATTTATAGTTGCTCCTTTACCCATGATTCCATTTTCTACTTGTAGACCACCCAACCAGACCCCTATGTCCAGGATCATGCAACCATTGGATCACTTTTGATCCATGTTGTGATGCCATTTACCTTCTGTCCAGAACTGGAGTTTTGCAAAAATTGCACTAACAAGTTTCTCCTTTTGCTAAACTAACCTTACCACCCTCTCTTGCATCTAAAGAGACACTGATCTGGAGAATTTGACCCCTCCAAGAACTACCTAGATGACCTTAGCATTTTATCAAACACCCTGTGGGCATGATCAGTTTTGACATGGGATTTTGTTTGCACTATGGACTTGACCACCTGACCAAGCCACCTTGTCCCTTGGGTTTCCCTCAATCTCTAACCTAGCCCTGTTCCTTGCCAGCCACACCCGCAACCTATAGCATGCCACGGCATTGTGTCGAACGCCTTCCGTGGGTGCACTGGACGCGCCCAGATCGCGCGTATTGCACGAAACCTTGCCGAGCCGACACGCTGGCCCCCCTGGTTTTGGCTCGCTCTGCGGCGCCACGCCACGCACTACCCTCCTCACAGCATCGCGCCAAGCCGCCCTGGCAACCAACAGCGCCACCGCCAGAGCGTTTTTGGCGGCACGCCGGCGTCGGCCGACAGCCACTGCTCTGTCCAGTGCCGCCCAAGCCACCCCGGCTCGCCACCTGGCCCATGGCACAACACGAGCTCATCCGCAGCCTTGTCCACTAGCGCTTGTCGCCGCCACGTCGCCCTGCAGCACAGAGAGGCGGTTCGCCGCGGTTCTTATCCCCACCGCCGCAGCACCGACCTCGTCGAGCTATAAAAGAGGTCCCCGAACTCCCCCGAGCACGCAGGCGACCTCAGGCCACCCGTATGGCGCTCCCCTAGCTCGCATTCGACCCAGAAGCTTTCTTCCCCGTCTCCGGCAAATCCAGCCGCCGCCACTGCCCCGGCCATTCCGGCACCACCAAGGCCTCCCTTGCTCCGTTCTCTTCACCAGAAAACTCCCCTTCCTCCCACGAACCCAACCCCCTACTCAATTTTGATCGGGAACCACCGTGGCCCAAAAATCACCCCGCTCCCAAAGCCTCCTCCGCCGCGATGCTCGCCGCCGACAGCTCCCGCCGCCCCCACCTGCCTGGCGACCACCGGGAGGATCACACTGGAGTGGCGGATCCATCCCCGCCCTCGAAGCCCCGCGAGGAGCCGCCCGTCGCCGGCGACGATCGCCGGAGCTCCGCCTCCGCTCGGGACAGAGGAAGGAGAGGGAGAAAGGACTAGTCAAACCTGACTAGTGGGCCCCCTGGACCCACTGTCAGTGGCACCCGCACCGTCCACGTGTCTGAGTGGAAGCGTAAACCCCACAGTACGTCTCCCCTACACCGAAAGCGTATTCTGTCCGAATCGTTTTCTTTTTTATATTTATTTTAAAAACAAATTTGACTAAACTTTGACCGGCTGTAACTTTTTAAATATAACTCCAAATGAATTAATTCTTTTTCCTACATCTCTCAAATTCTGTCTAGTTTATTTTAAGATTTATTTGAAAATTTTCCAAACAACTTTTGTGTACTGTTTTTGAAATATGTGTTGTTTGCATATTTTTTTGAAAATAGGATTGTGGAAGAGAAGAAAAACTTCCAAAAGTTTTGGGAGCACCCCCACCTCTCCACACCTTTAAGGCAAGCATTCTGAACCCCGGAATAATATGTTAGTGCGGTGATTGACACGTTTATAAATACCACCTCGTTTCGGAGTAGTGTTATTTCATGTGATATGATCTTTTGCATGGATGCATTATGTGGATTTCCTTGCTGTTGGAAATAAGCATACTCGTGTAATGGCAATCATCCTCATGTATCTTACATGCATGCCGGAAAGGAATCCGGGAAAGCCTCTGCCTTGGGTAGGCATGAGCTTGTCGCCGGTCTCCGTCGGGACGGTTATATCCGGTATGGCATGGTAAGGTATGATGGGTGGTGATTTGTTGGTTGAAGTATTTTTGTTGTGCTAACCATGCAGGGAACCTTTATGAGCCTCCTGAGTCGGCCATAGATCGAGTCTTGTTCCGGTAACCCCCATACTTGTTTCGTACTACCACTGGTCCCTACCGTATGTGGGGTATGGTTCAGTAAGTTGCTAACCCTTGTCTTGGCACACACCGTACAGAGAGGCCATGGTGGAAGATATCGGCTGCATCCGGTAGGCATGCCACCTGGTCCAGGGGCATGGGTGTATCCGGTTGGGACCGAGAGGGGGATACCCTTTAGAGCGCGCAAATAGAAATTTGATCCCATGCTACGTCGAGGTTGTAGCCTCCCCACTTAGAGTTTGCTTGACAGGTGTCGTGGGTGATTCCAGACACCGTTGAGTTGATCTGGTGTGTGCAAGTCAGGTGTGTTTTCAATTAAAAGACCGTAGACAGAATTAGTCCCGATGGACTAAAGGAATCTGTTACTCGTGGGTAAAGAGTACACCCTCTGCAGAGATCAAACCTATTCGAATAGCCGTGTCCATGGTTAAGGATTACAGTCTGGGATGGGTCAAGTGTCGGTCTCAGTGTAGGTCTTCCGAGGAGAAACCACTAAAACTCGAATTTTGATTATGACTTGTGATATATGATGGTTATGATTATTATTATCTTTAAGGACTAACCGTTTTGCATGTTTTGAAATAGTGAACATCCCTGGGACGGTACCACCTCCCGGATATTCACTATGATAATTTCATTTTTATATAAAGCCCTTTATGTGGTGTCGCTAAGACGCCCGACTGTGGCATTTCTTTTAAAGCCCTTTATGTGGTGTCGCTAAGACGCTCGACTGTGGCATTTCTTTTAAAGCCCTTTTATGTGGTGTCGCTAAGACGCCCGACTGTGGCATTTCTTTTAAAGCCCTTTATGTGGTGTCGCTAAGACGCCCGACTGTGGCATTTCTTTTAAAGCCCTTTATGTGGTGTCGCTAAGACGCCCGACTGTGGCATTTCTTTTAAAGCCCTTTATGTGGTGTCGCTAAGACGCCCGACTATGGCATTTCTTTTAAAGCCCTTTATGTGGTGTCGCTAAGACGCCCGACTGTGGCATTTATTTTAAAGCCCTTTATGTGGTGTCGCTAAGACGCCCGACTGTGGCATTTCTTTCAAACCTCTTTATGTGGTGTCGCTGAGACGCCCGACTGTGGCATACTCTTTTTCACTATCCTTTCGAGACGTCGCTTCAGACGTCCGATCGGTACACCTTATTTATATTTGGTCATTGCATAAATTTCCGGTTGCATATGAATAACCTTCTTGCATGCATCAAGATATTTATTTTCATGGCTAACTAAGTGAGCATAAGAATATTGCAAAGCATGATTATCAGTGGCTATATTATACCTGTGTTCTTAATGTTTGCGAGTACATTCAAAGTACTCACTGGCTTGTCCCTGACTATTGTCTTGGCCAGATTACTTGCTTGGAGAGGAGCGTTGCGACGACAGCCTCGGGACCTAAGCAACGGGGATAGCAGAATCGCGAAGATAGGAGTTAACCTAGTCAACTGTTCCTGTGGGAAATGGAGTCCCATAGGGCGTGGTGATCCACAAACCGCTTCCGCCCTCAACCACCAGAAACCATTTGATGTACTCATAGGCCACAATGGTCTCGTACTACATATTTTGTACTTTTGCTTGGAATTTCTGTAACAAGTTGGTGCCTCATCAGCTAACAGTAATCCTGGGGCTGGTGAGCACGACGGCCATTTTCTGGAAATTAATGTCCGGAAAAAAATCATTCGTGACAGACTTGGTATCAGAGCCAGGCTGACCATTGGCTAATCCTATCTTAGCCAGGTAAATAAACCTAGGCAAACCAACCCACCAAGCCTTAACCAAACCCCAGCCGAGCTTCTCCTGCAAGATAGCCCCACAGTGACCCCACACCTTTTGGCAGTCGGTGCCCAACCTACCAGCATAGCCGTCAATCACGCGCCAGTGACCGGCCCCCGAAATAGTCCTTTCTCGCAAGCGTACGAAGGAAGACTCCGTCCCCTTTTTCCTATAAAAAGGGCACGCTAGCCTCAAACCAGCACAGCACGGCCGCTATCCCAAACCGAGCCGCAATGCCTGGTCCTATCGTGCACCATGAGACCACAGCAACCAACCTTGGAGGTTTTGTGACCATACTCGCAAACCTCACCCGTCGTGCCTATGCATTAGAAGAGCCCCCAGAATATGTTGTGTACTAAGGGCCCGTAAGCGGTGAAAGCCGTCAATTCTGGGCCACTGTACACATCTACGGTAGGGGTCTAGCACTTGAGCGCCCCTACAAGTTCACCGGGAGAACAACTTCCTTTGAGCCACAAGCCATCCAACTAGCTGCTCGAGAAGCTATAGTTCATCTCCGGCACTTGTCGCCCAGAGTTGACTATCGCTCGTTCCACTACTATCCCAGACGCGAAGGGTACAGTAGGCCACCCCAAGTTGCCAACGGAGATCACGAAACAGATCCTGCATTGTTGCACCTAGTGCGCTACGTAAGTGCACTAGAAGAATTGTGCGATCAGGTCACAATTGATCTTATCGCAGCTCGTGGAGAGCTGGTTCGTCGAGCCTCGGCAAGAGTAGAGGACGAGCCCAACGCCGACAACCCAGTCGTGCTGTTTGGACAACCGATCGAGCCCCTGAGGTCTACCCCAACCATCGGCCAAGGTGTTGCGATAACCCCAGAAGTGCTACGTCGCATTTTGGGAACACACTCCAATGGAGTGGTGACCAGCAATCCCCGAGATGGCCATCATCGCTACCCCGAGCCTGCAGCCCCTCAACCCACTCCAGTTAATTCCGACGGCGAGACCCATGGAGAAGCCTCAACATCCACAAGGCACGCCCGCATGGATGTAAACGAGGTAGACTAAGTAACCCGAGTTATATCGAGTCTCAGTGTACCCTCGCTTTGTAACCGTGTGGCCTTGTGAATAAACACTGCTAGTTGTCATGCCTCTGCTTTAATAGTAACCTTGTCTAAACACCCAATACCAGTGTGAGATTGCTATCCCTGGCGCAGTTACCGAAAGCCTTCCCGACAACCCCCACAGTCACACGTCACCTCGGTGAAATATGTGTATCTGTGGCATTGACATCGACCCACGGAACAGAGCTGGAAGTTTCATTACCATTCACCACGGTAGGAATGACCCAGCTCCGGTGCTATAAAGGGGCTGCCGCGTGACCTTGCCAAATACTTCTCATCTTGTGCACCATACTCACAACCATTTCTTGCCATGCCGACACCCATCATTTACCTGAGAACCCCAGATGCAACCCCGGGTAGTTTTGTCAAGATATTGTGGTATTTTACCTGCAGTACCATGGGCGCTACCCAGCCACCCCAGTACGAGCTGTTCAAATCGAGGATCACCCCTTCCACCTAGAGATATTGGGCAGCAGTGCACATCCCTCTCGTGAACTCAAACCAAGACCCAACAGAGGTCTCCTTCATGGGGAAATCTATGCCAACCCCATAAATGGCCGTGGAAGCTGCGACTTACGAAGCGCTTGCCCGCCTTCGATTCGCGGTGCCCTATGCCAGCGAACGAGGGTATTACTACTTCCCGAGACGTGCAGCGCCCGGAGGAGTAACATCGTTTCCCGGTATGCGAATTGAGAGAGACCCCGTCCTGGCCAACCTTGTCCAGTACGTCATCGCTCAAGAGAGTTTGACCCAACGCGTGATGGGTTATCTCCAGAGCCTCGCAGATTTAAATCCTTAGATCGCCATCGGCAGATCACTGAGGCCCGACCAGGAGAGGCACATGCATCGACTGGTCAATCCACTGTCCCCGATAGAAGAAGAATGTGTCTCAGTGCCAGAAACATTCTCTCGAGACCCCGTCCAGCTACCCTTTGCACTATAAGACGTCGCTGCTACATTTTAATTTGTTGCAACATTTAATTATCCGATGTAACTTGTGCTTGGTAACCGAGTGTGCGCATTGAGTAAATCTTTATTAATGAGTGATCCTGTTGCATTATTGTTTTCTCCCGCAATTAATCCTGCAATAAGTTTTCTTTTCGCTAAACCGCTACTTCTGCATCTTCTCACGACATGGACTATTTTATTACACACAGCACAACGACCACAGACTCTCGACCATCATCAACCAAGCACATACACTGTTTACGAAAAACTTTGCAACAGTGTTACATCTGGCTAACCACCCTCTAACAACAGTTAGCACCCGGCACACCCCACCTACTCCTCGTGATCGTCACCACCGCGGAGAGCCAACACCCGAGCAGCAGCATCACCACGCTCATCGAGGATCATCGCGCACAGGAGCACGGAGAGCCCCAGCAGTGTCTCCAGCCCTCCGCATATCAGGATTGCGAACCAGTCCGGCATCGCCTCCGCCATTAGAGCCTCACCCGAGCTCCTGTAAGCAGAAATGGAGGAAGAAGGAGGAAGTGAAGCGAGGCCAGGTGTGAGGAAGGAGAGAGAGAGACACCTCGGCCGTTTTATAGCTCGAGCTCGGTGTTCGGTGGGCAAAGTCCACCAACGCCGCTCGTCGCCCGATCGCCGGTGCTCGGAGTCGAATCCGCGAGCAGTGCCGACAGCACGCTGGCCCGCGAGGTGAGTGCACACTGCCCCGACAGCTAGCACGCCGCGCACTACTGCGGTACGGCCTAGATGCCCTACGCGCTAGACGTCGCCGGTGGAGAAATCGTGGGAAAACGCGCGGGAGAGAGGAAGAGAGAAACAAAGGAAGAAGAAGAGGCCGACAGTGGGCCCTGGGTCCACCTGTCAGCCAGAGAGAGCACTATGCTCTCGGGTACGACCAGCGCATAATTAAATTTAGAATTTTTCTAAATTTATATCCAGTTTAGAAATCTCACGTTTTTGTCTCGAACCGTAGATTTTCTTTCCACGCAGCGCCAGTTTTCTCACTGTGGTTTTTCACCACTTATTGCCCTCTCAATGTAGCCACATTTTATTGCTTATATTTTTTTTCTTAAAACAGCTTTTAACAAATCTCGAGGACGAGATTTTTCTTAAGGGGGGTAGTATTGTGACACCCCAAAATTTTTGACCTTGTTTTATTAATTAAAATTTTGCCAGGAATTAAAACTTTAATTTTTTGAGCTCCCTTTTTATTTTTGAACCATTATTCCCTTGGTCATTATGGAGTTTTTCCCCCAAGAAGAGAACCTTTCAAATATGTTTTTGGGCTTGTTTAAACCTCTCAAGAAAAACTTTTCTTTTATTAGTAGAACAAATTTACATAATTAATTTGCTTGCTCTTTATTTTCTTGAAAATGGTTTTTACAGGTTAAATGGCCATATTTGAACTACAACCTCATTAAGTATTTATTCAAAAATCCCACCAAAATGTGGAGATGTCATGTGATGTTTTTAAATCACCTTTGTACAAAAAAAAAACTTTCATTCATAAAATATTTTGAGCTCTACACCCAATTTTCTTCTCTGGTCCAATGGGCAATTTAGCACTACAACCCATTTAAATACTTCTTTCTAGCCTCCACCAAAATTATGGGATGTTGGTAATAGCCTATGATTCAATTTTATGCAAAAACCCAGTGAGGTCCTTTGAAAAATTTGAGTGAATCAACCTCATCTTCATTCTGGCCCAACTTCCTGGTTTGTACAGCAACCACATTTTTAGTTGCTCCTTTACCCATGATTCCTTTTTCTACTTGTAGACCACCCTACCAGACCCCTATGTCCAGGAGCATGCAACCATTGGATCACTTTTGATCCATGTTGTGATGCCATTTACCTTCTGTCCAGAACTGGAGTTTTGCAAAAATTGCACTAACAAGTTTCTCCTTTTGCCAAACTAACCTTACCACCCTCTCTTGCATCTAAAGAGACACTGATCTGGAGAATTTGACCCCTCCAAGAACTACCTAGATGACCTTAGCATTTTATCAAACACCCTGTGGGCATGATCAATTTTGACATGGGATTTTGTTTGCACTATGGACTTGACCACCTGACCAAGCCACCTTGTCCCATGGGTTTCCCTCAATCTCTAACCTAGCCCTGTTCCTTGCCAGCCACACCCGCAACCTGTAGCATGCCACGGCATTATGTCGAACGCCTTCCGTGCGTGCACTCGACGCGCCCAGAGCGCGCGTATTGCACGAGACCTTGCCGAGCCGACATGCTGGCCCCCTGGTTTTGGCTCGCTCTGCGGCGCCATGCCACGCACTACCCTCCTCACAGCATCGCGCCAAGCCGCCCTGGCAACCAACAGCGCTACCGCCAGAGCATTTTTGGCTGCACGCCGGCGTCGGCCGACAGCCGCTGCTCCGTCCAACGCCGCCCAAGCCACCCCGGCTCGCCACCTGGCCGCTGGCACAGCACGAGGTCATCCGCAGCCTTGTCCACTAGCGCTCGTTGCCGCCACGTCGCCCTGCAGCACAGAGAGGCGGTTCGCCGCTGTTCTTATCCCCACCGCCGCAGCATCGACCTTGTCGAGCTATAAAAGAGGTCCCCGAACTCCCCCGAGCACGCAGGCGACCTCAGGCCACCCATATGGCGCTCCCCTAGCTCGCATTCGACCCAGGGAAACTTTCTTCCCCGTCTTTGGCAACTCCAGCCGCCGCCACTGCCCCGGCCGTTCCGGCGCCACCAAGGCCTCCCCCGCTCCGTTCTCTTCACCAAAAAACTCCCCTTCCTCCCACGAACCTAACCCCCTACTCAATTTTGATCGGGAACCACCGTGGCCCAAAAATCACTCCGCTCCCGAAGCCTCCTCCGCCGCGAAGCTCGCCGCCGACAGCTCCCGCTGCCCCCACCTGCCTGGCGACCACCGGGAGGATCGCACTGGAGTGGCGGATCCATCCCCGCCCTCAAAGCCCCGCGAGGAGCCGCCAGTCGCCGGCGACGATCGGCGGAGCTCCGCCTCCGCTCGGGACAGAGGAAGGAGAGGGAGAAAGGACTAGTCAAACCTGACTAGTGGGCCCCCTGGACCCACTGTCAGTGGCACCCGCGCCATCCACGTGTTTGAGTGGAAGTGTAAACCCCACAGTACGTCTCCCCTACACCGAAAGCGTATTCTGTCCGAATCGTTTTCTTTTATATATTTATTTTAAAAACAGATTTGACTAAACTTTGACCGGCTGTAACTTTTTAAATATAACTCCAAATGAATTAATTATTTTTCCTACATCTCTCAAATTCTGTCTAGTTTATTTTGAGATTTATTTGAAAAATGTCCAAACAACTTTTGTGTACTGTTTTTGAAATATGTGTTGTTTGCATATTTTTTTGAAAATAGGATTGTGGAAGAGAAGAAAAACTTCCAAAAGTTTTGGGAGCACCCCCACCTCTCCACACCTTTAAGGAAAGCATTCTGAACCCCAAAATAATATGTTAGTGCGATGATTGACACGTTTATAAATACCACCTCGTTTCGGAGTAGTGTTATTTCATGTGATATGATCTTTTGCATGGATGCATTATGTGGATTTCCTTGCTATTGGAAATAAGAATACTCGTGTAATTGCAATCATCCTCATGTATCTTACATGCATGCCGGAAAGGAATCCGGGAAAGCCTCTGCCTTGGGTGGGCGTGAGCTTGTCGCCGGTCTCCGTCGGGACGGTTATATCCGGTATGGCATGGTAAGGTATGATGGGTGGTGATTTGTTGGTTGAAGTATTTTTGTTGTGCTAACCATGCAGGGAACCTTTATGAGCCTCCTGAGTCGGCCATAGATCGAGTCTTGTTCCGGTAACCCCCATACTTGTTTCATACTGCCACTGGTCCCTACCGTATGTGGGGTATGGTTCAGTAAGTTGCTAACCCTTGTCTTGGCACACACCGTACAAAGAGACCATGGTGGAAGATACCGGCTGCATCCGGTAGGCATGCCACCTGGTCCGGGGGCATGGGTGTATCCGGTTGGGACCGAGAGGGGGATACCCCTTAGAGCGCGCAAATAGAAATTTGATCCCATGCTACGTCAAGGTTGTAGCCTCCCCACTTAGAGTTTGCTTGACAGGTGTCGTGGGTGATTCCAGACACCAGTGAGTTGAGCTGGTGTGTGCAAGTCAGGTGTGTTTTCAATTAAAAGACCGTAGACGGAATTAGTCCCGATGGACTAAAGGAATCCGTTACTCGTGGGTAAAGAGTACACACTACTAGAAAAAGGGCTACTAATGGCGCACCTAATTTGGCCATTAATGGCGCATTAGTGGTGGGCCATTAGTATCTGGTATACTAATGGCGCACCAATGGTGCGCCATTAGTATAGGGCACGGTGCACCATTAGTATGCCTCCCAGGGGCCATGTATAGCCAGGTGCTTTGGCATACTAATGGCGCACGACAAGAGGATGCGCCATTAGTAACCTCGCCATACTAATGGCGCACTTCTTAAGGATGCGCCATTAGTATCCTCTGGCATACTAATGGCGCACTGTTATGTGATGCGCCATTAGTATGAATATTAGGTTTTTTTTAATTTTTTAATTTTCTGTTTTTTTGCACAGGTTACAAAATGTATAATTGGACAAAATATAGACAGCACACATCAACAACAGATTCATCGAATACAATAGAAGATTAGTCTCTGAATACAATTCATCATATTAGTCTCCGAATACAATTCATCATATTAGTCTCCGAATTGAAAAGACCGAACAAAGATAGAACATTATATTACAAGTCTCGAGACCTGGAGTAGCGAGTTTGTCTTCACATTACAAGTCGATATCGATCATCTAAACTACCATCACATAGAAGAGAGATGCGGTCATCACGATGAGCATCATCACGATGGAACTCGTCTTCATCCGGTTCCTCCAACGCTCCCTCCCCTCTCCCGCTAGATAGCGGGCGTATCTAGATTCGGCCTCGGCCCTAGTGGTGTACCCTTTGTAACTGTTACCGCTGAATCGGTGAACCTGTCTCCGACACTCCTCCCAGTCGTCGTAGACTCCGAGAACCTTACCCTTGTAGACGACATACGACGGCATCGCTATGCACTAGCCAAACGAAAAGTTAGTAACAATTGACAGACAATACATAAGCAATATATAAGTATGCAACAGAACGATCGGAAGAGAAAAGCAAGACATTAATAGCATCAATTACATCTAAGTTGAACGATTCTCGAAACCAAAGAGACATACTACAAGTTCATTAAAGTTTAATTACAATATGAGCCAATCGATGTTTCAGAACTAGACACATCATCACTGCTTTCGACTCGACTCAAGGGACCGGAGCGTGGATGAAGCCGCCGTCTATCGTGGGAGTCATGAAATTACGGGCGTTGTCAGCCTGCATTTGTAGCATTCCGTCTATCTCACTGTTGGATGGTTGGTTTCTGAGGTTGAACTGCCCCGAGGTACGAAGGACATCTTGATGGATGATTTCCGCAAACTCCGACTGGATGCGAAACAATTCTTGTCTGATGTCCGCGTCCTGGATTGCCGACACGCTCGCGGCCCAATCTTTGAGTTTACTCGGTAGCAGAAGTTGATGATGGTCCCGTACGATCGCCCGCATGTGATGGATGGCGTAGTAGGCACCCTTCTGACCGCCAGGCGGCTGCTTGACGCAGCAGAACGTCGTATTGTGGGAGAACACGTGCTTGCCGTACTTACGAATAGGCCTATTGAAGGTGCCTCCAGATTGGGCGTAGCCGGGGAGAACATCATCAAGAACCTTCTTGACATTTGTGTAGTCTACGTTCGACTGACGGTCCGGGTCGAAATACGTGGCCATGGAATATTTGGGGCTTAGGAGGATGAGCGTGCAATGTTTGTCACTGCAGAAAACATGGAATGTTAAAAGAAAAATGATCGAAATCTAAGAATTCGTATGTTACGGGGCGGTTGAGGGGAGGACTTACTCGGGAAAGTAAGGCACGAGGATGTTATCCTTATCTGGGTTTGCCAGAATAACGCCTTCGAGGTAAGAACTCGCGACTTGCCGGTCCCCAGCGCTGCCCAAGATCTTGGCACGCATGTAGAAGGGGTCGACTATCACGATGTCCGGGGTCTTGTGGCGAATGATCCGCATCTCCATACTCAGCGAAAATAGCCGAACGAAGGTGTAGTGCAGCGGATGAAGGTTCAACATAGCGTGGATGTCATCAAACCGCAGGACGATCGTACCCCCGATGGAGTTATCCACAAAGCCCTTGCCCTCTGGCACCTTGGCCACGAAAACCGGGTATGCCACATCCTTCTCTCTAAGACGCCGCTTCTCCAAAGAAAGAACACTCTCATGCAGACTCCGCATAGCACCGGTGCAACATCGAGCATATTTCTCGGTAGCATCGGCCTACCCGCCACATGCACCCTCCTCATTAAATCCTCAGGTGAAGGTGGCCCGTCCTGAGCATGGATCGTACTCGGTGCCGGCTGGCCCGCACCCTTGTTAGTCTTTCTTTTGCGTGCCTTCTTCTTCTCCTGTAATGGGACCGAGTTCTGCTCACAGACCGCCTTCTTGAGTGTGTTGGGGCTGAGAATATTTCGCACCTCGCCTATCTGAGGCTCGGTGAAGTCGGCAGCTGGAGGCGTCTCCTGAGAGCTGAACGGCAGACGACGCCTGTTGCAACTTGGCTTCTCCGCGGTACCAGCTACATCACGCACGTCTTTTGTTGGGTTGGGTTCTTGAGAAGGAGGCCCCATGAAGTCGCCATCGTACCCATGATCGGCAAAGTACCGATCGACGTTGGCAAATGTATCGTCGTCGTCGTCGTTCTGATCCTGTGCCATATGCATGTTTGGATCCAGTGGCATAGGGATGTCCGGCACCGTTGCGGCGGTCTTGCCATGGGGCCGACTTGGCACCAGCACGACTGGTGGTGTTGTATTTGGGGTGGTGTACCCCGCCCCCAAACGAATCTGCCTCTTCGGCCAAAGCAGGGGCCAGCTCAGGCAGGCGCTGAGGGTCATCACGTCATCATCGTCGGCCCCGACGGGTCGAATCGGAGGTAACAACTCGTCGCAGCCTGGCAGCACCCGAACCAGTTGAACCCTAAACAAGTTGGGTGGCATCTGGGTACCGTGGAACAAGGGGTTGCCCGGTTGAACGATTTTCCCCTTGGCGACATCGACCAACTCATTGTTCACGAAGTGCAGGAGAGTGCACGGAACGTCGGCGGCGCCCTGCGAAAACATGTAGGGCGTCAGGGATGCCCAGTCAAAGGAAAGGAGATGAAGTCCTCGGCCGGGAGAGGCTTAATTAGTTACCGTGATGATGGCGTCGAGCTCGGCTAATGTCGAGGCACCACCAACGGCGGGCGTGCAGTTGACGGAGGGGCCGCTTGCTGCAGAGGTGCCGGCCGGCGTACACCCGGGTGCATTAAGCTATCGTGCCGGCGTCGGAGACACCAATGCCGCCTCCGTCGGAGACACCAATGCCGCCTCCGTCGGAGACACCAATGGCCCCGCCATCGCGTTCTGTGAGTTGCTGGCCGTGAAGCTAGGAATCGGGGGCGGCCCCTGTTGGCCGCCCGCAATCCACGCACTCAACCCCTGGATCAAGGTAGGCACAATGGCGGTGATCGTCGCTCCGAGTTGTTGTTGCACTTGCTCTTGGACAATCTTCGGAATCCGCGCCACCTGTGCCTTGAGTTCTTGAACCTCGCGCGCCTGGCTTTCCGAACTGGTCTTTTTCTCCTTTCGTCCACCAGTGTTATAGTATGACCCCCATTTTGTCGACAAGCCTTTGCCGGCCACACGACCAGCTGACGTCGGCTTACTGAGCTTATCCTTGCTCTTCATTACATTCAACGCCCTATTTAGAGTGGTGTCCCAAGGGTTGCTCTTAGTCGACCCCGCGCTACTGCTTTCTGTCGCCTGCGGAAGGAATGTGAATCATTTAGAAATTTGGCTTCATTAATTAGTATGCAACCATATGGAGCTAATTACACGGGGGTGTATTCCTTACCAGAACAAGCTCAAGCGCCCTGGTCTTCAGATCCGTGGTAAGCTCCTTTGTTTTCGGCTCCTTCTTGTACCGGTGCCTGACATAGTTCCTGGTCTGCTTGTCACCGTATTTATCAAAGAGGGGCGGTAGGCCTTGCTCGGCACGATCCGCCTCCTCCTTGTCCCATATAGGCTCCGCCACTCTATAACCGCCGGGACCGAGTGTGTGTTCCCCTAAGTTCATCTCCCGCATTTCTTTCCCCCACTTACTTGATTCGGACTGTGCGGTGCTCGAGCAATTGATCTTGAAGTCATTGTAGTCATCTTCGGTGATTGAAGGATTTTTCTCCTTGATCTTCTCATAACTCTCACCTTTCTCGATCATTCTCTTCACATTGCTTTTCCAAGTAGACAGGGCCTTGCTCATCTTCGTGAGGGCAGCATTGTTCACTTTATTCCCTTTGAGACTTGTGTTTTCAAATTCAGCGGGGAACTTGTATCGTTCGTGCAGCTTCGTGAAGAGGAGGTTGCGCAAATTCCCTCGGTCAGGATGCCTCAGGTTCTCGCTGTTGATCGAGACGGTGCTTCGGAGAATGCACCCGAGCTGAAGCGAGTACCCCTTGACTATTCGTTCGGGCGTCGTTGGATTCCCGTCGGAGTCCACTTCAGTAACTTTCTCCTTGAGGGTGCAGAGCACGGTCGGGCGCCGGTCCTTCCGTTGCCTCTTCTGGCTTCCATCTATGCGTGCGCCGCCATCATCAGTGGTGGCATCCTCGGCGGCACCATCAGTGGTGGCATCAGTGGGGTCATCCTCGGCGGCACCATCAGTGGTCTCAGGATCGGTGGGGAAGGCGGCGTCCTCATACAAGTGAGGTTGTTCCTCCATCTGCTGGGACAGCTCCCAGAATGCCTTGCCACCCGAACCACCGGCCTCATCGTTGTTGGCCATGTTTCTCTCTAAATAGAAACAAATTTGGTCAAAAAGTTGGTTATTGTCAAGGAACAAGATCATTGTCTCATCATTTAGGGTTTGTCGACACTGAGGCATCCTAAAAGCTAAGCTTTTATCATTGAGGGTTTTTCGACGCCGAGGCACCCTAAAAGCCTAAGCTTTCATCATTTCGGTTTTTATCGACACCGAGGCACCCTAAAAGCCAAGGTTGTATAATTAATGGTTTGTCGACACCGAGGCATCCTAAAAGCTAAGCTGGGAAGGAGAATTCTAAGTTAATTAACTACTAAGATACCCTGGCCCATGCATTAGTCACAAGTACCCCATATGTCCTATTTTTAGCAAAGTCATGCTAAAATTCACGAAAAATTTCAGCATGACCTTTGCTGAAAATAGGACATATGGAGTACCCGAATTTGCCGGAACGGAAGTTAATCGACATTCCAGCAAACTCAAGGGCCTCTCAGGTGGACAAGGCAAAAAAGGCCTCCATCACAACATGGAAATATATATACCAGCAAACTCAAGGGCTTTTCAGTGCCAAATTCTAGCTAGTACCAGCAAATTAACATGGCAGGCAAAGTCAAATGACATACTCAACACAAACTCCATGTCAAATGCACACAGCTTCAGGTTCCATACAAAGTCAAATGCCAATGGGCAAAAAAAGTAAGTTGCTAGTTAATTGCCTTATTTTCTAGCGTCCAACTAGATTGGGATCAAGCTTGGAACGCAGGGGATTATATCATAGTCATAGACAAAAATTTGCATTATATATGTAAAAGAAATACTCATGTTAGTATGTTAGCCCTGACGACCACACACCAAAAGGCAACAAAACTAACAGTTCAAAACTATACTGTAGGTTTTCAGCAGAGTACAAAGAACTGGTGGTTGTTTTCTTAGAAAGCATTATGTATATGTGATTTGTTTTGATTTGTTATCAAGATTGATTGGGTTGCTCAGATCAACTTGGCTGAATTGCAACCAGAAAAATTGGGTTGAATGCAGGAATTCTCATATAGGTAATATTTGTACATTTAGCTTGCATTTTACAAGTTATTATGGCCAAACCTTAACTCAGAATAAAAGAGGGCCTAATAAACCCAAACGGAGCATAGTGGCTAGCTAATTCAAATAACATTATTCTCCTTGCTTTCATCCAGCAAACAAATTATGGTGCTTACATCACTATTCCAGCAACAAACCATGCCAAAAAGAGAAAGTCACATCCATCTTTCTAGTGATAAAAAGTTGACCACTTTTCAGAGAAAAGGTGGGCATTTCTAGTTTGTCAACTACAACAATTCCAGTTCAAGGTACCATTTTGTTATTAATTAATGTGGAAAAAATGTAAATTAAAGTATAGAAAACATCATGTCTTTGAAAAGTTTGATTAGCCCAGATTAACATTAAATGCCAGAACATCAGATTGCTTAGTTCCTAAACTCCATCCTTCGAGTAGGACAGCATGATCCACTAGTCCTGTTTGTGTATCTGTAAAGTAAATTTTGGCCTGCCTACTCACTTTCTTTTTTCATGAATATTCAGAAAATTAATACTGAAAAATTCATATTCTAAGACTTGCCCTTCACATTGTCAGGTATATACCTTTCGATGGGATCTTCTAGAATTACCTTGTCACCAAAAATTATAATCTGCATACATCAAACATGCATATTACTTCCGTCTTGAATCTTGATGATCAGGACAATGACTTTAGTAACTTACCATGCTAAAGAACTAGAGTTCCTAACATTTGAACAGAAACAGGGGAAAAGAGTATAAATGAAGAGCTCGGCTAAGAGATTACAATGTAAAATCTTGAGAATTACAGTGTAAATCTCGGCTAAATTACTGAGTAAAAGAAGCTAAAATATACAAAGTAAATCTAGGGCATATTACAGTGTAAATCTCGGGCAAATTATAGTGTAAAAGAAGCTCGAATTTACGGAGAAACTCTGGGGCACATTGCATGCATATCTGGGACATTTTACAGTGCATATGACACCACCTCCCTGATATTTGCAGATTATATAAGAATGCTACACTGGATACTAAACTGCTAAATCTAACGCTAAAAATTCAGAACAAATTACAGTCCTACTACACATGGAATTACAAATTAAATATCCAGGAATTACAATGATAGTGCACAGAGAAAATACACGGGATTACCCCTGGGACTACATGGCTCACTTTGCAAAAATCTCATACATGATTAAGCACTGAAAAAAGCCTAACACGGGGAAACAATTAAATACTACCAAAATACAAACAATTACAACATAAATCAGGGTTGGAGTAGAACTGCCATGAACCAAGCAGCTGAAGCAAATACATAGCCTATCTATTTAGCAGAAATCTCCGAACCCTAGCAGAAATCCGTGCGTTGCTACCTCGACACGCACTGCCTCTGCCTGCCACGCCAGGGTTGGTCCTAAGCTACGGCCGCGGCGCGCAGCGAGATTGCCCGACCTCGCCGGGATCGCGAATCGAACGGGCCACGACACAGCGAGAGGGGCTGCCGGAGCGGGAGAGGGCGGCCGTACCTCGAAGCCGACGGGGGAGTGGGGCGGGGGAGCGGGTCGGTCGTGCGTCGGTCTTCGTTCGTTGTCGTCAGCGTCGCGCTCGCTTCCGTCGGGCTGGAGCCAGGGGCAGGGGCACAGGGGCAAGGGGCGGCGTCGGGGCCTCAGGCGGCGTCGGGCGTCGAGGTGCAGGGGCGCAGGGGCAAGGGGCAGCGCCGAGGCGTCGGGGCAAGGGGCGTCGTCGCGGCGTCGGGAGAGGAGAGGGGAAGGGGATCGAGGGGTGAGGGAGAGAGAGGGGAGAGAGAGGGGAGGGAATATGGATGGGGGCCTAACAATACTAATGGCGCACCACCCCTCGGTGCGCCATAAGTACATCCATGCTAATGGCGCACCTCACCCTGGTGCGCCATTAGTATTTTTTTTATTTCTGCTCGAGCCAACAGGTTATCTACCACCTGACCTGATCCAAATCGAGTCACCTCTACTATCTCGACTAGTGAGCAGCCAGTTCGCACACCAGGAGGTCCTGGGTTCGATTCCCGTGCTCCACAATTTTTTTTTATGCATTTAAAATGTTGTTTGATACGTTTTTGTGTTTAAATATGTTCAAACTTGTTTAAATCATAATAGTAATATTTTTTTATAAGACAATAATAATTTTTAAAAAAATATCATCAAACAGTAATGCCGGTGGAGCGGGGGAGGGTGCAGGGGGTCGGCGGCGGCGATTGAGTAGGGGAGGGGTGCGGGGGGTCGGCGGCGGTAGTTGAGTAGGGGAATCGAGGGTGCGGGGGGTCGGCGGCGGCGGCCGGTGGACCGGGGGGTGCTCGGAGGGTGCAGGGGGTCGGCGGCGGCGGTTGAGTAGGGGAGGGGTGCGGGGGGTGGGCGGCGGCAGTTGAGTAGGGGAATCGAGGGTGCGGGGGGTCGGCGGCGGCGGCCGGTGGACCGGGTCGTGCTCGGCGGTGAGTGGGACCGGATCTGGCGAGGAGGGATAGCGATCGATATGGAGGGGGATCAAGATCGAGTGTCCATGAAATTTAAAAATATTCATGATAGTTCAAAAAGTGCCCATGAAATACAATCGAGAAATGAAGGCAACGATTTAATTAAATACAATCTTCTTGCCCTTCTTTTTCGCAAATGGAGTTCTTCTGTGGAACGGACGTCCTTTAGGTAGGGTGGTCCTGCTTCTTCTTGTGGTGTATGCTGCTACTTCATCATCGTCGTCATGTTCGATCCTCCGGTCGCCGTACTTGTCAAAGTCTTGCTCATTGGCTACTCCATCCATTCCGATGATCTTCCTTTTGCCTCTCCTCACGACAACACGACTGGGCTTTGACGGGTCGGTAATGAAGAAGCATTGGTCCACTTGGGAAGCAAGTACCCATGGCTCATTTTTCGCGGTGACGTTTGTGTCCGCGGTCTTGGATTTGGCTTCGGGTATAACCATGGTGGTGAAATACCGGTCTTCTTTTAGGACGCTCTTGGCCCATCTGACACGAAACATCGGGACCTTCTCTCCAGCGTAGCTCGGCTCCCAGATCTCCTCGATCCTTCCGTAGTATCTGTCCTTGTCGTTACCGGTGTAGGATTCCATCGTTACCCTGGAGTTCTGATAACCATCGCTCTTCATGTCCTTGGCCTCGGTGTAGAATGTGTAGCCGTTGATATCGTACGCCTCATATGTCATCAGGTTGTGCTCGGCGCCCTGTGACAAGGCGAATATGAGTTGTTCTTCCGCGGAAGAATCCTCATGTAAAGGGTATGACAGAAGCTTCAGCTTCAACCAACGCGTGAAACATGAGTTGTGCTCTTTGAGTATATCTCCGTCCGTCCTCTGTTGGCCTCGGTCATTGTACGTCTTCTTAATAAAGGTTTTGTGCTCTACAACCCAAGGATCGACCACGTCTATGTGTTGTAGCGCGACTAGGTTTGCTCTTTAAAAGTCGGCGAGTCGACCCTCGAAGTCGACATGCATTTCGCGGCGACCCTCACGGTGACCCCATCCAGCGAGCCTGCCGAGGTGCCTGTTGATGGGCAGACCAACGGGGTTCTCGATGCCTAGATAATTCGTGCAGTAGGAGATGCACTCTTCGGTCAGAAAGCCCCTGGCTATGCTTCCCTCTGGACGTGACATGTTGCGAACGTATCCTTTGATGACACCATTCATCCTTTCGAACGGCATCATGTTGTGCAGGAACGTCGGCCCGAGTTGGATGATATCCTCCACTATATGGACCAGCAGATGCACCATAACGTCGAAGAATGCGGGCGGGAAGTACATCTCAAGCTCGCATAGTATCACCACGATCTCTTCCTGTAGCCTTCTGAGTTGCCTCACGCCAATCGACTTCCGAGAGATGATGTCGAAGAAGTTGCATAGGCAAAATAGCGTTTCACGGACGTGCGCGTCCATGATCCCACGGATTGCAACTGGAAGTATCTGCATCATCAGCACGTGACAGTCATGAGACTTCATCCCGCTGAACTTCTGCTTCGCTGGGTCTAGGTATCTGCTTATCTTCCCCGCGTAACCGTAAGGAAGTTTTATTCCTAGGAGGCAGGTGAAAAACTGCTCGATCTCCTCCTAACTTAGAGTGAAGCACGCGGGAGGGTAGTCATTTCCAGTCTTCTTGGCCTTTTTGCCTTTGCGACGACTTTCTGTGTCCTGCTTCGCATCATCATCATCATCATCATCATCATCATCATCATCATCATCATCATCATCATCATCATCATATATAGCGTGAAGCTCCTGCCAAATGCCCATTGATTTCAAGTCTGCCCTTGCTTTCAGCCCATCTTTGGTCCTCTCTGGCATGTTGAGTAGGGTACCAAGCAGACTCTCGCACACGTTCTTCGTGATATGCATGACATCAAGGCTGTGAGGCACACGGTGGATCTTCCAGTACGGCAAGTCCCAGAAAACAGACCTCGTTTTCCATACCTTCAGCAGCGGCTCTGGCGCCTTTCGCCTCTTTCTCGGCTCTGGCGCCTTTTGCTTCTTTCCCAGCCGTGGGCAGTCTTTCCAATTTTTCAACAGGTTGTCTATTTCCTCGCCGCTCCTCGTACACGGGCGTTTTTGGGGTTCGGTTTCACCATCGAACAGATCCTTCCGTTTCCTCCACGGGTCATCGTCGCGAAGCCACCTTCGATGTCCCATGAACACGGTTTTCGACGACCCGGGATCTCTATCTAGCTGGCGATATGTTGTGTCATCCATGCACCTTACGCATCCAGAAAATCCGTGGACTACCTGCCCCGCGAGATATCCGTAACCGAGATAGTCGTGCACCGTCGTGAGCAGTGCGGCTCGCATAGCGAAATATTCTTTCTCTGCGGCGTCCCACGTATTGGCTGGCGTTTTCCACAGCGTGTCTAGCTCCTCCTTCAGCAGCCCCAGATACAGATTGATGTCATTCCCTGGTTGTTTCGTCCCTTCAATTAGCATACTCATGTGAATGTACTTCCTCTTCATGCACAACCAGGGGGGAAGGTTGTACATCCACGCAAACACAGGCCAGGTGCTATGTGTGCTTCTCTGGCTGCCAAACGGATTTACTCCATCGGTGCTCGCGCCCAGCACGATGTTCCTTGGATCCTTCCCAAATTCCGGGTATTCAAAATTCAACGCTTGCCACTGGCTCGCATCCTTAGGGTGACTCAGCATCTTGTCTTTTTTATCTATCTCCAGATCATTTGTTTCATCTTCTCGCTTCTTCTCCTCCCTATCCGTGTGCCAACGCAGGAGCTTTGCTACCTTAGGATCCGCGAAATACCGCTGCAGACGAGGAGTGATCGGAAAGTACCACACCACTTTTCGAGGAGCTTTGTTCCTCTTCTTGTATCTAGTGACGCCGCACACCGGACATATGGTAGACTCCGCGTGCTCGTCCCGATAAATGATGCAATTGTTCATGCACACATGGTATTTCACGTGCGGTAAATCCAGAGGACACACGATTTTCTTCGCCTCCTCCAAACTGGTCGGGCACTTGTTCCCCTTTGGAAGACGTTCGTGCCAGAATGACATGTTCTCGTCGAAGCATGCGTCGGTCATTTTGTGTTTTACCTTCTTCTCCAGAGCCATGAGCGTTACTTTCAGGCGGGTATCCTAGGGCCTGCATCCTTCATACAATGGAGTAACCGCGTCTAACTCAAGTTGATCCACCTTGGCTTTCTCTCGGGCGGCAGCTCTTGCGTTATCCGTCTGCTTGAGAAGCAGCTCTTGAATATAAGGGACCTGCACCCAGCCCATCGATGGTCCACCGTCGTCTGCTCCGCCGGCATCATCATCTTCATGATCATGCCCGTCGTCTGCTCCGGCATCTTCCTCATCATCATGCCCATCGTCTACGTGATCATCTCCTGGGGATTCTTCGTCTTCTCGCCCACCCGAGCCGCGGTAGTTGTCTTGCTGCCCTTCCTCATTTCTTGCCCGGCCCCCATGGACGACTTTGTAGTCATCTTCATCACCTTGCCACCGATAGCCATCCATGAAACCACGCAAGAGCAGGTGGTCCCGCACCTGCCCGGAATCCGGGTCCGCAATAAGGCTCTCCAGCTTGCATCTTCGACACGGACATCTTATCTCCGCCTCGTTCTTTTGAAGCATCTCGGCCTTCGCGGACCTCAAAAACCTATTCACGATGCCTTCGGTCATCATGCGGACCATGGTCGCCTGCGGGGTAGAGCAAAACGATATTTTAGAACAAAGGAAAAATTTGGCATGACTTTCCCTAAAAATAGGACCAAAAAGAATGCTTAATGCCAAAATTATCGCCGAAACGGAAATGAATCAACATTCCGGCAAAATATTGGCAATTATCACATTTCAAATACCGGTACACCTCCAAACACAAACACATATGCAACACCACAAACATATGCAACACCACGAACATACATAGATCTAGCTAGGCCATAAAAAGTGCATGTGCACATTGTTGTAGGGAGAACAACATAAATATAGCTTCCCCCCTTACTTACCTATCAAAACAAGGTAATTTAACCACTTAATTTGAATGAATCTATGGTGGAAATGAGGTGAAAAAGAGGAGGCACCCGAGACAAGGAGGAGGTGGAGAGAATGAAGTGGGGAGAAAGTGAGTGTGGGAAGGAGAGGCTGCCCAAAATATCTTGTTACTTCCCACTTACTAATGGCGCACCAACAACAAACGCGCCATTAGTAATCCAGGTTACTAATGGTGCACCAACGTCTGACGCGCCATTAGTAATTTTGCAAAAAAAAACATACTAATGGAGCACTGATATAGAGTGCGCCATTACTAGTTTGAACTAGTAATGGCGCACGGTGGAAGAGTGCGCCATTAGTAGTTTTGCAACAAAAGGAATAAAAAATATAATTAAAAAAACAACATTAGTGGCGCACTCTGGGACGAGTGCGCCATTACTAGTTACAACTAGTAATGGCGCACTGTGTCTGGATGCGCCATTAGTATGTTTGGACAGGCGCGCTAGTTAAAAAAAAATTGGTACTAATGGCGCATCCTAGGCCTGGTGCGCCATTAGTAGTTTCAACACTAATGGCGTATCAGAAGGTGGTGCGCCATTAGTATATACTAATGGCGCACCTCTTATCTGGTGCGCCATTAGTGTCAATCCCATCTATAGCCCTTTTTCTAGTAGTGACACCCTCTGCAGAGATCAAACCTATTCGAATAGCCGTGTCCATGGTTAAGGATTACTGTCTGGGATGGGTCAAGTGTCGGTCTTCGGAGGAGAAACCACTAAAACTCAAATTTTGATTATGACTTGTGATATATGATGGTTATGATTATTATTATCTTTATGGACTAACCGTTTTGCATGTTTTGAAATAATGAACATCCCTGGGACGGTACCACCTCCTGGATATTCACTATGATAATTTCATTTTTATATAAAGCCCTTTATGTGGTGTCGCTAAGACGCCCGACTGTGGCATTTCTTTTAAAGCCCTTTATGTGGTGTCGCTAAGATGCACGACTGTGGCATTTCTTTTAAAGCCCTTTTATGTGGTGTCGCTAAGACGCCCGACTATGGCATTTCTTTTAAAGCCCTTTATGTGGTGTCGCTAAGACGCCCGACTGTGGCATTTCTTTTAAAGACCTTTATGTGGTGTCGCTAAGACGCCCGACTGTGGCATTTCTTTTAAAGCCCTTTATGTGGTGTCGCTAAGACGCCCGACTGTGGCATTTCTTTTGAAGCTCTTTATGTGGTGTCGCTGAGACGCCCTACTATGGCATACTCTTTTTCACTATCCTTTCGAGACGTCGCTTCAGACATCCGATCGGTACACCTTATTTATATTTGGTCATTGCATAAATTTCCGGTTGCATATGAATAACCTGCTTGCATGCATCAAGATATTTATTTTCATGGCTAACTAAGTGAGCATAAGAATATTGCAAAGCATGATTATCAGTGGCTATATTATACCTGTGTTCTTAATGTTTGCGAGTACATTCAAAGTACTCACTGGCTTGTCCCTGACTATTGTCTTGGCCAGATTACTTGCTTGGAGAGGAGCGTTGCGACGACAGCCTTGGGACCTAAGCAACGGGGATAGCAGACTCGCGAAGATAGGAGTTAACCTGGTCAGCTGATCCTGTGGGAAATGGAGTCCCATAGGTCGTGGTAATCCACAAACCGCTTCCGCCCTCAACCACCAGAAACCATTTGATGTACTCATAGGCCACAATGGTCTCGTACTACATATTTTGTACTTTTGCTTGGAATTTTTGTAAAAAGTTGGTGCCTCATCAGCTAACACTAATCCTGGGGCTGGTGAGCACGACGACCATTTTCTGGAAATTAATGCCGGAAAAAAATCGGTCGTGACAGAGTTGGTGTGGTGTCCTCTGTATTCCAGTACGGTTCCGTGCCCTGTAGAGGGTTTTGGCTTTTTGATATTTTATCCGGGTGTCTTACTGTGATTCACCCTCTTAGTTCGGACGGGATTGCTATTCAAGGCCGGATTATCCCAAAATTTTATTTCGGTTTTCCAAGCGCTTTCCATCGCACAGTACTTTTGTACTATGGACGCCAAGTCAGCGAAGCGTGTAATATCACGACGACTTATGGCGTTAAGTATTGCCTTGTCCATGCAGTTACTGCAAAAGATTGAAATTGCGTCTCCCTCGCGCTTGAAGAAGTTATCAAGAAAAATGATTGGGATCTTTCAATATGCTATTCTTGATATCATGTTTTTTATTCTTGATCCTATCAAGCAGTCCTTTGTTCTGTTCATAACCAGGAGGAATCTGGCCCAGTAGTGATGTACTGTTTCCTCGGGCTTTTGCCTGATTTGGGAAAGATCGCTTATGTTCGGGCGGGCGGGTGGCGTTGAATCCGGGACCTCACCCAATTTAGGATTCGGAGGACGAAGAGCTTCCGAACTCTGAAGTCCGGAGCCTTGGATGTTGTCCAATGAATCTAGCCCGTTGCCTGATTCTAAGCTCAAGTCTTGAATTGTATCCTCCCCTCCGCGGGTATCCGGCCTGGAGGGTTCGGGAATTTGGACGTAACTAGTCCTTAGAATAGATGAAGGGTCGCCGCACTGCGCCTCTACCACCGCAACGTGGTGGGTGACTTGGGGAGAGTTAATTCCTCTTAGATCGGGTTAAGCCCCAACCTGGTCGTAATTTGTAGCGCCCCCAGTGCGGCGATGCGATCCAAGAGCTCGTTTACGGAAGAGAGATCCATCGGATCCAGCTGCTCGGCGAGTTTTGAGCTGATGTGAAGGTTGCTTTCGATGACCCGAGAGGTCACCGTCGGCGCAACGGCCGAAGAGGCGGTCATGAGAAAACCACCTAGCCGGAGGGTTTGGCCGACAGCCAAGGCTCCCTTAGTAATGGCGGCGTCTTTAAAGACGGGGAGAGGCATCCTTCCTGATTGCGACGGCACAGAGTAACTCTCAATGAAAGCACCAATGTCGGTGTCAAAACCGGCGGATCTCGGGTAGGGGGTCCCGAACTGTGCGTCAAGGCCGGATGGTAACAGGAGACAAGCGACACGAAGTTTACCCAGGTTCGGGCCCTCTCGATGGAGGTAAAACCCTACTCCTGCTTGATTAATATTGATGATATGGGTAGTACAAGAGTAGATCTACCACGAGATCAAGGAGGCTAAACCCTAGAAGCTAGCCTTTGGTATGATTGTGTATGATGATGGTTCTACGGACTACAACCCTCCGGTTTATATAGACACCGGATAGGGTTAGGGTTACACAGAGTCGGTTACAATGGTAGGAGATCTTGAGTATCCGCGTCGCCTAGCTTGCCTTCCACGCCAAGGAAAGTCCCTTCCGGACACGGGACGAAGTCTTCAATCTTGTATCTTCATAGTCCTGGAGTCCGGCGAAGGTATAGTCCGGCTACCCGAACACCCCCTAATCCAGGACTCCCTCAGTCATACTCATATGGAAGGCAATGTTGACGTCGACATGGATGATAGCAATGTGAGTGATCATGAGCCCATACTTAATTCATCTACGGCAGAATATACTAGTGTTGATGAGTAACCAGTTACTGTGGATATTTATGATTCAAGCAATTGGGGTAATCTTGATAACAAAGTGAGGGACATATTAGTGGAAAGGGGGCCTAAGAGGAAAGAAGAAAATACTGAATATCCTTTGGCTGAAAATTCAAGACATTTTTCGTATAGTCATTACTCAACACAAATGAGCAATGGAGAGGTGCGTGATAGGAAATTGTTAGTTTTTTCAATACATGCAAAAAAAGTGTTTTGTTTCTCTTGTAAGCTTTTCAATTCTGATAAATGCGTGAGTGCAATGGGGAATGATGGGTTTTGTGATTGGAGGCATATTAATGAGAGACTGAAAGAGCACGAAGCTAGTGTCGACCATATTACCAACATGAACTCTTAGAATGAACTAAGAGTTAGACTGAGCAAGCATGAAACAATTTATAAATAGTTACAACAACAAATCACAAAGAAGAAGGAATGCATAAGGAGAAAATTTTGAAGGTAATATGTGATATATGATGTGATATGCACAATTATTTTAGATGCACTTAATTATTTTCTTTGATACAAATTATATGTACATATGATAATTATTAAGTAGATATTCATAATAAGGGCCCCAAAGGGCCCCGGATGATAGTTTCGCCCCGGGCCCCCAAAATCTCAGGACTGGCCCTGGCCTTCCTATGCAATCTATTACTTCTGGTAGCCAAATTTTGTAAGCAAGCTAGGCAAAATAAATTTTATTCTCTGAATATCAGTTTTTTGATGTTAGTTCTCTGCAACTAGGGGTTCCTTAGCAATCTATCATATCTTTGTAGCCCAATTTGTAAGCAAACTACGCAAATAATTCTCATTCTCTGTATATCAGTGTTTGGTGTCAGTTCTGCGCAACTTGAGGAGCATTCCTGTGCAATCTACCATAACTTCTAGCCAAA
The DNA here is from genome assembly GCA_032464435.1 of Aegilops umbellulata. NCBI lineage: Eukaryota > Viridiplantae > Streptophyta > Magnoliopsida > Poales > Poaceae > Aegilops > Aegilops umbellulata. The sequence continues at coordinate 353,740,484 of CP136059.1, read as the reverse complement.
TTTGTAAGAAAACTAGGCAAATAATTTTATTTTAGTTCACTGGGGTCTGGGATCCTTTGCAACTAGGGATATATTACTGTGCAACCAGAGGAAATGTGCTTGATAGTGAAAAGAGGTTCATATTTCCTTTTTCTTTTATCCTATGGCCATTTATTTATGCTCTTTTCTTTTACCCTCTTTGTAGTTCAATATTTTTTATTCATTGTAGGGTTCTCCAAATAGGACCTCTTGGCGGAATTCAAAACGGGCGGCTAAGAGACAACCACGTGGCGCTGATAATGACGGGGATGGAGAGGATGATGATGTGTCCTAGAGAGTATATAAATGAGTTGGCATCCTCAGTCTTTTCTAGTTGCACAAGAGTACCTGATAATTGGCATCCTCAGTATTTCTAGTTGCACAATACCATCCAACTAGTTGACATCCTCAGTATTTTCGTAGCTGCATTGACAGCCTCAGCATTTTCTTCTAGAAGCCTGAAACCTGAATGTGCAATTTTTTGATTGGTCATGCAAGTGTTGAATAGTTCTTTTCCCAAGAGTATCTAATTAATTGGCATCCTCAAGATTTATAGTTGCACACGAGTATTCAATTAGTTGGCGTCCTTAGCATTTCTACTTGCACAAACAGTATCCTACTAATTGACATCCTCAGCCACAAGATAACTATTTTTTAGTCCCATCTTCAAATTTTTGAGGGTTGCCCAAGAGTATCTAATGATTTGGCACCCTCAGCCTTTCTAGTTGCACATGAGTATTTAATTAGTTGGCATCCTGAGCGTTTTCTAGTTACACAATAGCATCTAACTAGTTGACATCCTCAGCTTTAGTAGTTGCACAAGAATAACTTTTTTAGTTGGCATCCTCTGCATTTTGTAGTTGCACAACTAACATAATATAAGTTGGCGTCGTCAGCCTTTTTTATTCAGTTTTTCTGAAGAACAACAAATATTTTGTATGCAATGTTAACTAATCACCTTTGGCTTGGATCCATGATTTGATTGCACAAAATATGTACTCCTTTTGCACAAACAGTACATCCACACCATGTTTCTGGTCTGAGCTGTTTGTTGCACACTTTTTTGCAGAACTACTTCCTTGTGTCTATTTGCACACATCCAGATAGAAGTTGGTTTTGCTACCAGATCTAGTAGCAAAGAGTGGTGTTTAATTACACAGACATCAGATTACTGTTCCTACTCCCTCCAAGTGAAAACTACACATCCATGAGTAGGAAGAAAGTTGCACATCGACTATTATTTAGTTGCACATCGAATGTTAGATAATTGCACAAAACGGGGCATCGGTTGCACACAATAAAATTCGTCAAAACATATTCATGCGGTATCTAGTTTCGAAGAGCATGTCGCGAGGATTCTGACGGTGAAAACGAATCTTATTTTTGATGTTTGGTTTAAAAGTTATGGCTTTTTAAAATTCTAAAACCCAAATTAAATATGTTCACACATATGGACTGGGAGGGCCTTGGGCATGTCTTATGCTGTGCACGTGATCGGGGCTCACGTGCTGGAAGTGGGCGGGGATCGGATGGGAGTCGGGATGCCTTTCCTGGCGTGGGTGAGCTGGTGTTTCCTTTTCTAGACTAGGGGGACCAAAAGTTTCCTTTTAGGCCTGCCGCTCGCAAAGCCCAGCGAGCAGCCGACCGCTACCTAGACTCGCCCTTTGTTGTTTCGTCTTCTCCGCTTTCCCTTCTACCAGATCATTCTCCAACAAATTTGGAATTCATATTGTATTGATGCTAGTTTTCTACTCTCAAGTCCCAACTTAATGCAGAGTGCTGAGCTTGTTTTGGCGGGTGAGATTGATGAGCTATGGAGAGGCGACTACCATGGCGGGTGTGCGGCCACAACGGCAGCCGTGGTGGCGACTTGCCCAGTGAAGCTGAGGAGAGTCAAAGAGATGTGGGCCTGAGCCGGCGGCAGCGGCAGTGGCTCCAACATAAGGAGCTCCTTCACCACCCATGTCGCCTTCTCGCTGCAAGTCTTATCTGTCTTCCAACCTGGATATTGTGCAGATTCATCCATGTCGAACCCTGATTGCGCCAATTCTATAATTGATAGGATGAGGTGTCTTGTCCAGAATTAATGCATCTGTTTCAGATTCTAGAGGATGCAAGGGAGTAGGAGATTAGCACAACATGAAGAATTATCTATCTCTTTGTTTTCTAATTATCTATTTAGAGTGTATGAACGATCCGGTATGACAAATGCTTGATACTTGTTCTCTGGTTGTTCCAAACTTTTGTGGGATTTATAGTGGATATAGGGGTTGTTTCACATCTGAAAATTCATTCCTTGTAACTTCCAGGTTGTACCTTCCCCTCCTCTGCTTTCAAATTAGCTCTTCAGGTTAGCACACGTTGATGTTAGTTAGATCTGGTAGCTATAGTGGATCATTTGAGGGGTGCTGGGACTACTTTTACTTTTTCAATGCATTTCTTTTCTTTTCATGCTATTACTGGATCCTAATGACACCATCATTCAGGCTACATAAGGAAATTCTTAGTGTGCCAGTGAACATGAAGCAGCTGAGCATTCACTTGCTACTTTCGTGTATTATCATTAGTCCACCAAAATAGCTTCTAAGCTAATTCAGGTACACATGCACATTCGATGCAATGTGAGGGGAAGGAGAATATTGGTTTGGTTGACTTGCGTATATTTTAATAAAACATGCAATATGTAGTTCAGATATTGAAGAATAATAAAGATTATTGTTGTTCCTTATGAAGCAGATGGAAAAGTAACATTCCTAATTTTAAATAAGCCTGCTGATGTTGTAATTGTCGAGGATTCATATTTCACACCATTTGCCATCTCTAGAGTAAGCGCACTCCTACAATTCTCTGGCTTCAGCATGTTGTATAATCTTTATTTTCAGTCCTTTGTTTGGTAATGAAGTCCCAATAGTTAATTCTATTTTTTTCATAACTCAGACTTGCATTTGACATATTGCATAACAGGCAGAAATCTATGTGAAACAAGCTTAAGAGTCATGATAAGGTAAAACATGCCTTACCGGTGTCTATTGGGCATACTACCTTCACCATTCCATGGAAAGAACATAAAAGTATGTCGCATTGCCGTCCTACAAGATAAGGTAGTCCTAAGAAAGGAAAATATGTGCTACACACAACCAAAATAAATAGTTCTAGAAATAAATACAGCAGCTAAACAAAAAGTTGGTTGATCGAACTTTTACATCTTATCAGCTAATCGAAATATATGAATTGTGTGTTGCAGCATCTCCTTCCCTAAAATAAAATAAAAAGTATATGTAGGATCTCCTGTACCATTATATTGTCAAAATGGATGGGTGCGGTAACATGCTCCTCTGCTCTTTTCCTGCATTTTTCTTTACCTTTCTGGAGTTTAAGCAATTGAAAGAAAAAGCAATTACTTGCTGGAGTTAGCGACTTATATATCACAATATACTATATGGTCCATGAGCGTCTTAAATTTATGTTCCTATTATCACCATCCGGGGTTTACTCTTGCTCATTATAGTGATTATTTTGCTCCAGATCATGTGGTCAATTTTCATGTTGCTTCATTAAGCATTAGCTCACAGTGTGTGTAATGCAGCACATAGGAGAGAATACCATGTTGCTTCATTTAGCATTAGCTCACAGTGTGTGTAATGCAGACATAGTGCATGCTGTTTTTTTAGGTCAGACATCGCATCTCCAAGTTATCCAGTATGTTGTTGCTTGTTCTGAAATATCTGTATATATCATTTTTTATTTGGATACCAGCTCTGGTTTCTGAGATTGTGAAACATCACAATTTTCTTCAAGTATTATGGTTGGGTGCATTCTATCCTCCAAGGTTGTCAGCGGTAACAAAACTTAGTTGTTCCGATGCCAAGATTTTGGAAATCCAAATATGTGAGATTTCTGTTGAGATTTCAGTTCCTATTGTTGAAGCTTGCTCTTGTGAGTTTTTTCTTTGCAGATTGTTTAACAATAACCATTCGACCTTCTTGCTTTACTTTACTTTTAACCTATAATAGAAGCGATGGTGCTATTCTAACCATATTACAAGGCATTGGCAACGGACATTTCATAGTACAAATAGACGGGCGCAGCAGCGCGCGCCAACGATGATCTAGTTAGAGTTAAATGCACTTGAGGTCCTAAAAGTTTCATCGTTGTGTCACTTTAGTCCTATTTCTTTGAAAATGCACCTTTAGGTCCCAATTCTTTCATAAGTGGTTCACTTGAGGTCCTTTTTTTCACTAGCGCTCGCTGACCTGCCCTCGTGGCGCGTTGACCCATCCCACGTCGACACAGGGGCTGCGGAGGCTGCTCTTTTTTTTTACAGAAAACCCCTTAGAAACACCCTTCTTCACATTCCCCGGTCCCTTGCTCTATTTCTTCCCCAAATCCCTCTCCGTCTCTCCCGTGACCTAACCCTAGCCATGGCCAGCACTTCAAGCTCCTCGGTGGGGAAGCAGTTGAAGAAGAGGAGCATGGTAGCACCGTCGTCAGCACCGCCGCCGCAGCCGGTGCAAGCTCCAACTTTGTCTGCCATGTCCGTGACACCATTGTGCTCCGTTCGAAATCTACTTCCAACCCTGGAAGGGTGTTCTAGAAGTGCCACATCCATAAGAATACTCATTTTTTCCATCAATATAAGACTTGTTCGACCCAAATCCACAAAACAGCCCACCATAATTGATTTCAATAGAAAACACTTCTTCATTTGGTCCTATCATTACAATGGAAACAATTTGTCAAATTTCAATTGATGTATTGCAGCGAAAAAATTACAAAAGAAGTGGTCTTTTGGAATTTAGAACTGAAACTCTAAACCTAACCTCAAATCAGAGCAGACGGTTTCGGAATCCTAAATGTGACAGTGCAAATCGAAGTAAATCTATGACTATGGCACAGTCCTTGCAGATTAGAAGCACTACAGGAGCAGAGGAACGACAAGATTAGGTTTCTTACCGTAAGATGGAGGAGGATCGCCCACTGGCCGTCGCAGAGGGGGCATCTTGACGGGCACCCGCTCAGATTGCCCTCCAGATCACCTCCGGTCGTCGCCGCACGGAGGAAATCGCCACCGCGTGCAGGAAATCGTTGCCGGCGCCGATCGTCTCCAGTATCGCCAGAGTAGCCCCGAAAGAGGAGATGGGATTCCACTGAGAGGGGAATAGATTAGGAGGGGCTTATTGCAAAATTTATCGCCTAGAGGATAGGCCCTGTGTCGACGTGGCGTGGGTCAACGCGCCACGAGGGCAGGTCAGCGAGCGCTAGTGAAGAAAAGGACCACGGGTGAACCACTTAGGAAAGAATTGGGACCTAAAGGTGCATTTTCAAGGAAATAGGACTAAAGTGACACAACGACGAAACTTTTAGGACCTACTTTGCATTTAAATCATCTAGTCATTAAGGACAATATAACTGAACCACTTCCGAGTCATCTCAGACCATGTGCCTTTTAAACCGAGCTCTCTCAGCGAATTAGCGTTCTCGGACGTCGGTTTCACGATCTGATCTTTCCTGGCCATCAGATTTATTGTGCAAGACAATATGTCTTCATGCTTTCCCATCTACCACGCTAGAATGGACACCTCCTGGATGAGGTATCACACTACTATTTTCATATTGAGTTTCTTCCAAAAAATGTATCTTTCGTATTGGCATTTTTGTTGCTATTTTCATATTGAGTTTCTTCCAATAAATGTATCTTTCATGATGGCTTTTTTGTTGATATTTTCATTTAAATTGGAAGTTTATATGAGGAAGGGCATGTGTTGAAATGCATGAGTTTGTTTTCCTACTATCTTTTAAGCTAAAAATTTGTGTAAAGAAGGGGATATGCTGGAATGCATGTAACTAAGTCATGCATGAATGTGAGGTGCTACATATATATGCATATCTCTATGAAGAAGCTTACGCCTCCCTTGATCCAACTAGGAACATCACAATCAAATGGGATATGTGAGCTGAAGGAGATCAGTTTGAATGGAGAACTTGTGTGATACCTGATTCTTTTTCAAGGAGGATTAGTATTAACATAATTGATTTCTATTTTCATGTTTTCAGTAAAACTTTACTACACTAGAAGAAGAATAACTAAGATCGCTTCTTTTTTCATATGCAGCAAGAATGAACAATGAGAAGGTAAAGATTGTTACGCCCAGATTGTAGCTTAGGTGATATTTGCTCCTCTCCATAAGCTTTGGGTTTGGTCTTTTCTGCAAAACCATGTCATAGTAGATAGCTTTTGTTTTGGTTCTTTATATTTGAGAAAAGGTTATGACAATCAAGATATGTTGAATCAATGTGTTGGCCCAAACTTTTTAAATAATGTTTGGAGATTTATTTCGAGACAATATTTACTTCTATGTATTTATACCGGTTTCGACCGGTCTGATTATTGTCCTAAACTGAAAAAAGATGCATTGAAGGAATGAAAATGGAGTGGAAACTTCCCGCTTTTCTGGAGGATAAATGGAAAGGGAGAGGAAATGTGAAAACAGAAATGGAAATTTGCAAAAACGGAAGTGGAAATGGAATTTTTACGCGAAACGGAAACAAAAACGGAACGGTGTTTTCCGGTGGAACGAGTGCGGAAACGGAACTTTCCTTTTCCGCGAATATGGAATTTCCGTTTTTACTATAGACCTATGATTTCTTTGTAGTCCAACCATCAAACAACACAGTGACACAATGAGTAGAATGGATCATTTAAGGCCCACCTTCTACTACCACACATGTACTCAGTTTGACCCTATAGCCATGTTAACAATTCATTAAATTTGGTTGTTTTTGTGTGTATTTCTCTATGATTCAAGGGGTTTTTAAGTTCCGGTCAACGTCCAATTTTGTTTCCTTGTCCGCTTTGTATTCGCTTCGTGTCCATTTTCGGTAGTATCTGTTTTTGTATTTATTTCCAGGGTTTCTGTATTCGTTTCCGCACTTAGTTATATGAAAATAAATATGGTAGCACTTAGTTATGTCCATTTCCCCTCCGTTTTCATCCCTTTGCTTGGTTGTGGTTTGTTGCTTCCAATAGTACTGCCACACTGTTAGGTCTTGAACTTGTGGAATGCGTCCTGTGCTTCATCTGGAGTTGTCGTCGAGCCATGCGTCTTGGCAGCCGCCCATCGCTTGATCTTGGGATGGCTATATTGTGAGCACGGTAATAACATGTTGCGTGAAACTTTGTATAAGCAAATAGTGTATGTATCTTATTTAGATACTCAGTCTGATTAGTTGTTTACATACCCAGAACAAGAGGAGTGATCACTTTCTATTATTTTTTTTGCAAATGTCCCTCCTGCTGTAATCTTGGTATTATAATTCTTTGTTTATTGGTATTTTATTTGTAGCTCCTTGGTGCATTGTAAATTTGTAGAGAAACAGACAAAGCTTGTCAGTTAGCATGGCAACAGGGAGTTCTTCAGTTCAATAAAATCTGCTTATTTTAAAAATCATAACCAGTACTGGAGGGCGCATACCTACTCTTGATGCTATGTCCAGCAATCAATGAACACTACTGTAAGTGGAGAATACATTGTCTTGTGGTCTTCCCTATGACAGTAGATTTTATTAGAGAAAAAGGATGTCACGAGTTCATCATGATTTATCGAATCAAATGTCTACTTTTTTTTTGCTAAGTAGGCTGAAATTGCTACTGTTCTGAAATGTTAATTCTCCTGATTATTCTGTCATCCATTTTGGTAAGCACGGTGGTGTTGTTTCTTGTACTATAATTTTGGGTATAAATATTTCAGAGACCACACGCAATAATATTTAATTCAGGTTCTTGAGGCCATATTATTACACAATGATGGAACATTTTAAAATATTCCCTCCGTCCCGTAATGTAAGACGTGTTTACAAGCTATGTTAGCTTGCAAAAACTTCTTATATTATGAGACGGAGGGAGTATTTTTTTGTAGTTTTGTTTGGTGGTACGTATGATAACTTCTGAATAAAGAAATACTCGTTATTTTTATGGGTTTGGTACAATTTTTTTACCCTCTGAATTTGTGTCCCAGTCATGTGTGCCATTCTTTCTTGCGCTATGAATTTATGACTATTTATAGGTTATATTTATGTTTGCTCTACATGCCGACATTGGGCACTTCCAAAGTGATCTAAATATTTTAGGTTTTACACCCATTTCTTGGAAGAGGTCCATGGTAAATTTGTTGCTACATTTGTAATTTCTACGACTTATGTCTAAAAACAATATTTATCGTAACTAACAAAGGCCTCTCATTGTTTAATTTTTTTAATCTTGCACATCAACAAGATGATATGTTCCATTTTTTTGATAAATATGCAAGTTAATGAATATTCTTGACTTTGCAATGTTGATCCTATTGAAATCATAATTTTGATTGGATGATAGGAAATGTCCCAATATGTGTTCTTTACTGTAAACACTTAATATGTTATCATTGTGCTTACCATTTGGTAATTACCTCTATGTCATAGTTGTGGTCATCGTTTGTATGATTTCCCCCTTTTATGGTGATATCCAAACTTTCTAAGGAAATATGCCTCATTGTTTGTGTGACTTTATATATGCACTGTTATGCGGACAATACATGTTTTATCACAAGTTATTGCAGTTCCAAATTTCTCAAATAATGTGTCATTACTCTTAAAATGGACGAGGGCCTCCATAATTTGTAATTACTAGAAATAAGATCAACTATATGCTTTCACAAAACATTGCAAACCTCTATCATCCAACATTCCTAATAGATGGGCGTGGCAACGCGCGCTATTAACGATCTAGTTAGACTATATAATGTAAGCACCACAGAGCATCAAATCAAGCTCCGAGAGGTTGTTGGACCATAGGTGAGGAAAATTAAGGTGGAGGAAGAGACGATGATGACTCCCTAAGCCCACAACCTCACAACCTTAGCCCGACTAAAAGTGCATACAAACAATATTTAAATCTTTATTTTAGTTTTCACTTATGTAAAAAGAATGAACTACAAATCCAAAAGTATCAAAAGATTGTGAAATTGTAGTTGACAAATTGCACAAGATCCATAAATTTATTTTTCTTGTCATCCCACTACTTACATGTGAATAAACTAATATGTTGGAGCTCCATATATGACTGTCATTCAAAGAGTTCTCATGCCTCCACCCCTCCTTACCCCTTTGAAATCTAACTGGAGAACACATAATTTAAAATGTTTAATGTAGGTATAAGCTATATGTTACAGAACAAATAATATATGGATTTGGCGACAATAATGATAATCAACAAGACACTTCCCTTTCATAGGAACAAAACATACTAGTGGCTCATCAACATCCAGATAAAAGCAATCTCTCAATGTACAAGAGGGATTTATCATTCCATCATTCACAATTACGGTAAACGGAGGTTCTCCAACTTTATGTGCAAGGCTTTCAACAAGATATTTCCTCTTGTAAGGCCATCAGGCAGTCCCTTGATCCTAGTCCATACCGGGATCTTGTTCAATCTATACTCAGAGACGTCTGAAAATCCATCCTATTCTTGTATGACTACGGGTTCCTTCCGAACATCCATGGGTCACCCTACATGACCCTCTTCCAATTACCCAAGAAGTGACATTGCACTAGAAACAAATTGGGGTCTTTGATATTGAACGTAACCCCTTGAGTCGATGACCACGCGTTGCACATCTAGCCGAGCAATGTTGAGTGGCTGAACAAATGTGTAGTGTGCACACGGAACAACCCAAGCTAGCTAGCACATATCATTGATCAACTCGTCCACCTCCTTGGAGAAATCCAGATCTACCTCCTCTTCACCACTGCAAACTGATCCTCAAGATCAGGTTCTGGCACGAGGAAATCATTGTAATCCCTATCCTCCTCACCGGATTTAGTGTGGGCTCCACTTCCAGGATCATCGTCGGCCTTTGCCATCTCCCCTTATCCACCCTATCACATCGCCCCTTGATCTACCCCATTCTTCATCCTTCCCCGATCACACCCGCATCTACCTTCTCTTCCGCCGCTCCCTGTGAAGGAAATATGCCCTAGAGGAAATAATAAAGTTGTTATTTATATTTCCTTATATCATGATAAATGTTTATTATTCATGCTAAATTATATTAACCGGAAACTTAGTACATGTGTGAATACATAGGCAAACAGAGTGTCCCTTGTATGCCTCTACTTGACTAGCTCGTTAATCAAAGATGGTTAAGTTTCCTCACCATAGACATGTGTTGTCATTTGATAAACGAGATCACATCATTAGAGAATGATGTGCTGGACAAGACCCATCCATTAGATTAGCATAATGGTCATTTAGTTTTATTGCTATTGCTTTCTTCATGACTTATACATATTCCTCTGTGTCGGTGTACAAAAGCAGGGGTCCCTTTTTGCACCCCTTTACTTGTGCGCGGGCAGTCGCGGCCCCACGCCCCTGGCCATGCTTGGCGGGGCAGAGGAAGCAAAGGCCCAAAATAACCAGACCAACGCCAAGCCGGAAACACAAAGAGCAGGAGGGCGAGGTGGACTCCCTCGGTAAGGCCCTTGCCGGGGCGGCCTCCACAGTCCCGGCAAGAGCCTTCCCGGGGCAACTTGCCCAACGCCAGCAGAGCTGCCACCCTCGAGCCTGAGAGTTACGACGCCCTCAAGCACATTGGAACCAAAGCTCGGGAGGCGCCTCCATGGTGGCATGCAGATCTTTGTGAAGACCAAGAGCATACAAGACTACATAAATAATCAGAAGACGAAGATCCTCGGCAAGATCCTTGCCGAGGATACCCACGAGACCCCCGGCAAGCCCCTTTCTGGGGACGACCATGACGCCACGGCAAGACCCTTGTCGGGCCCCCGGCAAGACTCTTGCAAATGACATCCGTGGGGCCGCAGCCAGGCCCACATCTGCCAAAGCTCCGCCGCCGTTCCCATGCAGCTGCCAGCCCACCAACCAGGGAAACACCTGTGTGGCGACGTGTGGCCTCTAGGCCAAGTCAGCAAGCACCTGCGTGATGGAATGGAGATCTTCATGAAGGCTCTGCCACCGCACCAACCCAGCAGCTAGCTAGCCAGCGTGGCACTACCCGCCTCGTCAGTTCGGACGCGCGTCGAAGCGAGGCGAGGCGGCGACAGCTGGGATGAGCTTCTGTGCCATCCCCGATAAAGCAAGGAGGGCACGTCGGCAGTGCATTAAATGCGTTTGTCCTACAATGCTAGAGGATAGACTCGACCACTTTATAGCTTTCCACCTCCTGTGTGCCACTGTGGCAGCCCCTTTGTCTATAAAAGGAGGCCAGCGGCGTACAGGGAGAGGATTCGGACTTTTTGGACCCTGCACGCCTTGTAGCTAGTCCAAGAACACCAGATAAACAGAAACCAGCAGGAGTAGGGCGTTACGCATCACTTGCGGCTCGAACCTGGATAATCCTCCCCGCGTTGATCTCTCAATCCCGCTCTTTCCACAGCCCCGCGCCCGCCAACCGTAGCAAAAAGGGATTCCTTGTGATCCCGTAGTTGTCGTTTCCCCTGACATCTTTGGTGCGCCAGGTAGGGGGCACAAGCTGTGGAAATCTGGTTTTGGAGCCGACGCAGCAACTCTTTCATGAGGATGGCTCGAAGGGAGAGGGCGTCGTCGATCAACCGCACTCTAGTGCCGTTCGCAGCCTCGACGGCCATCCGCGTGGCCCCGAAAAGCTAAGTCATGCAAAATTTTGGCTAATTTCATTTATATAAGTCTGTCCTCCCCAAAAAGATCTCGTTCCTTGTACGGGAAACCTGCACGCAATGGGATCCTTCCGCTATTGGAAACGCCCTTGTCTCTGTCTCGAGTCTGCTCGACAGTTCATGCGGCCATGCTGAGAACGGCAAGGTGGCCTACCCGCTACCAGCAGCGCTCTTGTCCTGTTTCGAGTCCGCTCGATAGTTCAAGCGACCGCGCTGGCAGTGGCAAGGTGGCTCACCCGGCAGCAAGCGCCCTTCCAGCAGGGTGCTAAGGATCCGTCCTCAAAGCACCACGGCATGGGTTTACGCGCCGGCAGCCTTATCTCAACAAGCGTAGGGTGCAAACATACAAAGAAAGATCTAACGGGATGATAGCATGTGTGATATTGAAGTACTGTACAATTATATTACACCAATTGTTGCTACGGTTCTAACTAAAGATGAAAATGGTCTTGGTCGTGAACCTGCAGCGGCGATGAAAAATGTGGTGCCTAGTTCCGGCGCTAGACCTCTATCCTCGGAACTCCGTCGACGCGGATGATGATGGGCTTGATACGCTCCTGGAGCGTCGCGAGGTCCACATCCTCCGGCAAGCTCTCCAGCGCGGCGTCGAAGTCGAGGTTGGGGTTCGAGTACGCCACCTTGGTGAGGACCTTGGTCAGGGCTCCCCAACAGAGCTTACGGGCCTCGTTGGCTAGAGAGGTCACTCTGTTAGAGCGAAATTGCTCCAGGGCTCCAAGAACAGCCTCGAAGAACAGGGTCAGTTTGGCGTTGGGACTCACGTTCGGCTCCGGGGCGTACCTCACGTTTGGCATCCCCATGGCCGCCAGCTTCGTGGTAATCCTGCCGGCGACGTCGGCGAGGCGGCTGATCCAGAGGTTTTCGCCCTTCACGTAATCCTCGTGGTTGGCGGCGTCATTCTTGTACAACTGCCTCTCCTCCTCCAGGTCCTTGGTCAGGGTCTCTTCCCGGGCCCTGACATCTGAAAGCGTCCCCTCAAGACCCTCCAAATCCAGCTTCAGGTCTTTAATGGAGTCGTTGGCCTTGGAGAGCTGCTCAGCCTTGCTGAGGACTGCGGCCTGCGCCTCCACCAAAGCGCCGTTGAGCATGTCCTTCTCCTTCGCCAACCCGAGGACCCGTTCCTTTAGCCCATCCCGCTCCACCTCCAGCTCCTTCACCTTGCCGGCATGGACCTGAGCCTGAGCATTGAGTGCCTCCTTGTGCCTCTGCTCCAGCTCCTGGGTCCACTGCGCGGCAAGCTTCTTGACCTCCTCATCCTTGCCACGGAGGGTGGCGGCGAGCGCCTCCTCACGAGCGGCAAGGTCCTCCTCCTGGGAGTTCAGTTTGGCCCGGTGCTAGTGCCGAGCGGCCTCGTCCTTGGCGGTCCGCCCCTTCGCCGCCTCCTGGGGTTTCTCGACATCGGCCTGCAGCAGGATAAGCTCCTGTTTGCGCTCAGCCAGCAGATCCTGGGCAACCTTTAGTTCCTTGTGGGCCTGGCGGAACCAGGCCTGCGTCCCGGTGACGCGCCCCGCGAGATACGTCTCCGTCTTTTCCACCGCCACCATCCTGGTCTTAGCCTTGTCCAGGCGGGCACGGCGAAGCGCCTGGAGCTTCTGGAAGTTGGCGCTCATGGCCCAAAGGAGCTGCTCCTCTTGGGAATCGCTGCCACCGGCGCTCGGTTCGTCAACAACCTCAAGCCCGGCGGCGGCGAGCACTTCATCATCGAACACCTCCCCCTCGGTGGGCGCCCTGGTGTTCGCCGTCCCTAGGAGGTGGACAAACAGGTCGTCGCTCACCTTCAGGTACTTACCCGAGCCAGAGGTAGCGGAGGAGGAAGGTTGGTCGTCAACCACCCCCTCCCCGGCAGGTGCCATGCCGGCCTCCTCGGCAGCGGCCTTGCCGGCCTCCTCGGCAGCGGCCCTGCCGGCCTCCCTGAAAGGCCCTTTGGTGGCCTCTTCGGCGGCAGTCTTGGGCGCCTCCTCGACAGCGACCTTGTCCGCCTCGGCCTCGACGTCCCTGGCGACCTCCTCGATGACGGTATCGATGTTCTCCTGGTCAGCCGAGGAAGCGCCTAGATGCCAAGAAGGAGAATGAGGCAGAGCCAAGATCAAAGTTCAAAAAAGAAGAAGAAGAAAGAACGGGGACGGGAAGCAAGCGAACTTACGGCACCGGGCTGGGAAGAAGTGGCTTCCTCCCCGCCAACATTCGTTGGCGGTCGAGGACCACCGGCACCCAAGTTTGTCTCCTCCTCCTCCATAGGCGTGGGCTTGGTGGTGTATGCCATTGCCGGGGACGCCCCTCGGGGCGGCGTAGTCGAGGGGGCGGCGTGTTGGGGGCGGCCCTCAGCGGCTCCTCCTGCTGCCGTTCTTCTCCTACAAACCCGGCAAGATCAGCGTCAAAGATTCACACCCCAAAGTTCGTCAATGGAGGAGTAAGTGATGAGCTTACGCTGGGGACTGAAGCGGGGGCTACGCCGGGGGCTGCTGTCCGGGCTGCTACCCACCAGCAACGACGTGTGCGACGCCCGGGGCTCGTCGCCCGTCGAGGCCTTGGCCCTCTTCTCCACCCTCTAGGCCAGCGTCTCCACATCCCTGTGAACATAACACCAGGTCAAAGAAGGATAACATTCGAGTAACGTCAGGAGATGATGCGGGGAGCGAAATACTTACTCTTCCTCCACTGCCTCCTCCTCTAGCTTCCTCTTCCTCGCCGGGCTGAAAGATCCGAGGTCAAAGTAGGCCTCCAAGGTGTTGCCCGTAGGGGAAGGAGATCGGGTCCGGTACCGCTTGGATGAGGAGGAAGCAGTCGCCTTCCTCTTCGCCACCGCGTCCTTCGCCACCTTCGTCGTTGCCGCAGCCTTCATCGCCCTCATCTCACGCACCAGCTGCTCCTGGGGCGGCTGCCACTGCGTGATCCTGCAGGGCCAGACCGGCTCACCAGAGCTGGCCCGCCTCAGGATGCGCTGCCTCCACATGACCGGGGGGACGTTCACCTCGACCTCCTCCGCAGACGACTCGTCGCCCGCACCTTCGACAAGGGGGCCTCGGCATTGGCGCCACTAGCCTCCCCGGCAGAATCTACCCACTGGGCGAGCTCCCTCTCCTCCACGGCCGTGTTGACCTCGTCCTCCATGCCGCCAGCGCTGCGGACCTCGCTGGCAAGCGCTGACTCCGCCGCGCTAGCAGCGATGTAGTCCAGCTCCACCTGGGTGGTGTCCTGGATGAGGAGCGGCACGTCGCGGACGTAAGCCTCCGACAAAGTGTCGAAGAACTCCTGCACCTTCTCCACTGGCGGCTCAACCCAGGAAGGGTCAAGGCCGTGCGCGTTGAAGTCCGGCATCATGGCGATGATGGCGGACTGGCGAGAGTTGTTGCTCAGTGGGACCACTCCCGCCGGCAACCCACACAGGGGCCCCTTGACGGCCTTGCCAGCCTTTGCGGCCTTGCCGCTCCTCTCCGCCCTCCCGTCGCTGTCCATGTCGAGCTCGAAGAGCCTTTGACAGAAATGGGCATGCCCCATCACCATGAAGTTATGCTTCAGGCCAGGGCGGAGCCTCATGAAGTCGGCCGCATTCATGAAGTCCCAGGCCAGCCTCCCCTTGTTGTGTAATAGGGCAATTCGGCGACGGATGAACTCTGCCCCGAGCATCACGAGGGTGAGCCCGACCATGGTGAGGCGATGAATCCTGGTGGTGGCGATCGAGAGCTTCTTATCACTGACGTCGAAGTCGCTCCAGTCCTGGCGGCGGGTCGGCGGGCTCTGACAAACCCGGCAAAACTCTGGCGGGTCCTTCTCCTCGATCCAGCACTACCAGCCCCGCCACTCCTCCCACCTCTCCTTCTGGGCACCCTCTGGGTATGTGCCCTTCCCCTGGGTCCTCGGGATCTAGGCGATGCTCCCAGAGATGGCACCCCCTGGTTGGAGGCGAGGGTAGAAGTAGTGGCGGAAAAGCGCCGTGCTGGGGAGCACCCCAACAAAGCCCTCGCAGAGGTGGGCAAAGAGAGCTAGGCACGCCACGACATTCGGCGTGAGATCCAAGAGATGAAGCCATAGGTGTGCATGACATCGTTGAAGAAGTTAGAGAAAGGGTGGTAGAGCCCACAAGAGAAGAAATCGACGAAGAAGGGGTACCGATTTGGGTATCCTTGGCAAAATTGGCGGGGATGACGCGCGTGGCAGGGTGCCCCGTCGTATACCTCCCCCACAGAGGCAAGAAGAGATTCTTGAGGTGGACCGCATAGACCGTCGATGGGAACTAGGCAAGCTGCGTCCTCCGCACAGCCGACTCTCTCTCCGGCGCCTCCTTCTCCCTGGCATCCTTGGCCGCTCCCATGCCCCTGCTGGTTTTGGGCACCATGGCAGCTGGAAGGGGGCGAAGGATCAAGAGCAATGGGGGCGGCAGCAGCAAGCAAAGGCAAGAACTTCGAATCTTTCTCCTGAGGAAGAAGAAAGGAACAACAGTTCCGAGATTGGAAGAGGCGCAGAGGGTAAATGAGCAGCGCGCCTGCGGTTTTTCCCTTTTTTATGCGAAAGGCGCGGGCCGCCTCTTTACCATTTACTATGATGTGACACATGAGGGCAGCAACGGCCCCACGCATGACCCCCACGTCACGCGCGACCCCCACGTCGCACATTCAACACGAGTCATGGGGAAGCACAGCGGGCGAGGAAGTTACTGTGGTAAAAACTCCGCCACACGCGCGCTCGCGCACCGTTCTGGGCCTGGCCCAATAATGCCCCGCGCTTATATGTGGCCTAGGCCCGGGGGCTCCTGTCATGTACAAAAGTAGGGGTCCCTTTTTGCACCCCTTTACTTATGCGCGGGCGGTCGCAGCCCCACGCCCCTGGCCATGCTTGGCGGGGCAGAGGAAGCAAAGGCCCAAAACAACCAGACCAACACCAAGCCAGGAACACAAAGAGCAGGAGGGCGAGGTGGACTCCCCCTGCAAGGCCCTTGCCAGGGAGAGCTCCACAACCCCGGCAAGAGCCTTGCCGGGGCAATTTGCCCAATGCCAGTAGAGCTGCCACCCTCGAGCCTGAGAATTCCGACGCCCTCAACCACACTGGAACCAAAGCTCGGGAGGGGCCTCCGTCGTGGCATGCAGATCTTTGGGAATACCAAGAGCATATAAGACTAGATAAATAACCAGAAGAAGAAGATCCTCGGCAAGACCCACGAGACCCCCGGCAAGCCCATTGCCGCGGACGACCACGACGCCACGGCAAGACCCTTGACAGGGCCCCGGCAAGCCTCTTGCCAAAGACATCCACGGGGCCGCAGCCAGGCCCACATATGCCAAAGCTCCGCCGTCGTTCCCATGCAGCTGCCAGCCCACCAACCAGGGAAACACCTGTGTGGAGACGTGCGGCCTCTAGGCCAACTCAGCAAGCACCTGCGTGGTGGCATGTAGATCTTCGTGAAGGCTCTGCCACCGCACCAACTCAGCAGCCAGCCAGCCAGCGTGGCACTACCCGCCTCGTCAGTTCGAACACGCGTATAAGCCAGGCAAGGCGGCGACGGTTGGGACGAGCTTCATTGCCGTCCCCGATAAAGCAATGAGGCACGTCGGCAGCGCATTAAATGCGTTTGTCCTATAGTGTCAGAGGATAGATTCGACCACTGTATAGCTTTCCACCTCATGTGTGCCATTGTGGCAGCCCCTTTGTCTATAAAAGGAGGCCCGCGGCGTACTGGGAGAGGATTCAGACTTTTTGGACCCTACACGCATTGTAGCTAGTCCAAGAACACCAGATAAACAGAAACCAACAGGAGTAGTGTATTACGCATCACTTGCGGCCCGAATCTGGATAATCCCCCCGCGTTGATCTCTCAATCCCGCTCTTTCCACAGCCCCG
This sequence comes from Aegilops umbellulata, assembly GCA_032464435.1. NCBI lineage: Eukaryota > Viridiplantae > Streptophyta > Magnoliopsida > Poales > Poaceae > Aegilops > Aegilops umbellulata. The sequence goes on along the minus strand of CP136059.1, from coordinate 353,722,922 downwards.
GGCCCGCCAACCGTGGCAAAAGGGATTCCTTGTGATCCCGTAGGTGTCGTTGCCCCCGACACTCTGACCATGCGATTATGCAACTCCCAAATACCGGAGGAACACTTTGTGTGCTATCAAACGTCACAACATAACTGGGTGATTATAAAGATGCTCTACAGGTGTCTCGAATGGTCTTTGTTGAGCTGGCATAGATCAAGATTAGGATTTGTCAATCCGAGTATCAAAGAGGTATCTTTGGGACCTCTCGGTAATGCACATCACTATAAGTCTTGCAAGCAATGTGACTAATGAGTTAGTTACGGGATGATGCATTAAAGAACGAGTAAAGAGACTTGTCGGTAACGAGATTGAACTAGGTATGAAGATACCGACGATCGAATCTCGGGTAAGTAACATACCAATGACAAAGGGAATGACGTATGTTGCTATGCGAATTTACCGATAAAGATCTTCGTAGAATATGTAGGAACCAATATGAGCATCCAGGTTATGCTATTGGTTATTGACCGGAGATGCGTCTCGGTCATGTCTACATAGTTCTCGAACCCGTATGGTCCGCACGCTTAACGTTCGATGATGATTTGTATTATGAGTTATGTGATTTGATGACCGAAGTTTGTTCGTAGTCCTGGATGAGATCACGGACATGACGAGGAGTCTCAAAATGGTCGAAAGTTAAAGATTCATACATTGGAAGGTTGCATTTGGACATTGGAATGGTTCCGAGTGGTTCGGGCATTTTTCCGGAGTACTGGGAGAAGTATTGGGCCTATTGGGCCTTATTGGAGGAGAGGAGAAAGGGCCACGTGAGAGGGGCGCCCCCTTTCCCAAACCAAATTGGACTAGGGGAGGGGGCCGACCCCCCCCCCTCTTTCCTTCCCCCTCTCTCTCCCTTCCCTTTCCCTCCGGTGGAAGAAAGGAAAAAGGGAGGGGCGAATCCTACTTGGAATAGGAGTCCAAGTAGGACTCCCCCATGGCGCGCCTGACCTAGCTGGCATCCTCTCTCCCTCCCTCCTTTATATATGTGGCCAGGGGCACCCCAATAGCACAACCGGTAATCTCTTAGCCGTGTGCGGTGCCCCCTCCACAATTTACCACCTCGGTCATATCGTCGTAGTGCTTAGGTGAAGCCCTGCGCCCGTAACTTCATCATCACCGCCGGCATGCCGTCGTGCTGACGGAACTCTCCCTCGTCCTCAACTGGATCAAGAGCTTGAGGGACATCATCATGCTGAACGTGTGCAGAACTGGAAGGTGCCGTACGTCTGGTGCTTGATCGGCCAGAACCAGAAGAAATTCGACGACATCAACCACATTGTCAAACACTTCCGCTATCGGTCTACGAGGGTATGTAGACACACTCTCCCCCTCTCGTTGCTATGCATATCCTAGATAGATCTTGCATGATCGTAAGATTTTTTTGGAAATACTGCGTTCCCCAACAGTGGTATCAGAGCAAGGTTTGTGCGTAGATGATATATGCACGTGTAGAACACAAAGAGTTGTTGGCAATAATAGTCATACTGCTTACCACCAACGTCTTACTTTGATTCAGCGGTATTGTTGGATGAAGCGGCCCGGACCGACATTACATGACCGCGTTCATGAGACTGGTTCTACCGACATGCTTCGCACACAGGTGGCTGGCGGGTGTCTATTTCTCCAACTTTAGTTGAATCAAGTTTGACTAGGGCCGGTCCTTGTTAAAGGTTAAAGCAACACACTTGACGAAAAATTGTTGTGGCTTTGATGCGTAGGTAAGAATGGTTCTTGCTAGAAGCCTGTAGCAGCCACGTAAACTTGCAACAACAAAGTACAGGACGTCTAACTTGTTTTTGCAGGGCATGTTGTGATGTGATATGGTCAAGATGTGATGAGTTATAAATTGTTGTATGAGATGATCATGTTTTGTAGAAGTTATCAGCAACTAGCAGGAGCCTTATGATTGTCGATTTATTGTATGAAATGCGATCGCCATGTAATTCCTTTACTTTATCACTAAGCGGTAGCGATATTCATAGAAGCAATAGTTGGCGAGACGACAACGATGCTACGATGGCGATCAAGGTGTGAAGCCGGTCACGATGGAGATCATGACAGTGCTTTGGAGACGGAGATCAAAGGCACAAGATGATGATGGCCTTATCATGTCACATATTTTGATTGCATGTGATGTTTATCCTTTATGCATGTTATTTTGCTTAGTTCGGCGGTAGCATTATGATACGTCTCCATCGTATCTACTTTTCCAAACACTTTTGCCCTATTTTGGACTCTAACTTGTATGATTTGAATGGAACTAACCCGGACTAACGCTGTTTTCAGCAGAATTGCCATGATGTTGTTTTATTTGAAGAAAACAAATATTCTCGGAATGACCTGAAACTCCACAGAACATCTTAGAAAAATCAATAAAAAATCCTCGCCAAAGATGAAGACCAGGGGGGCCACACCCTGTCCACGAGGGTGGGGCGTGCACCCCCCTACCTCATGGGACCCCTGGAGACCCTCCGACGCCAACTCCAACTCTATATATTTGCTTTCGGGGAGAAAAAATCAGAGAGAAGAAATCATCACGTTTTACGATATGGAGCCGCTGCCAAGCCCTAAAACATCTCGGGAGGGCCGATCTGGAGTCCGTTCGGGGCTTCGGAGAGGGGAATTCGTTGCCGTCGTACTCATCAACCATACTCCATCACCAATTTCATGATGCTCACCGCTGTGAGTGAGTAATTCGATCGTAGGCTTGCTGGACGGTGATGGGTTCGATGAGATTTATCATGTAATTGAGTTAGTTTTGTTATAGTTTGATCCCTAGTATCCACTATGTTCTGAGATTGATGTTGCTATGACTTTGCTATGCTTAATGCTTGTCACTTGGGCCCGAGTGCTATGATTTCAGATCTGAACCTATTATGTTTTCATGAATATATGTGAGTTCATGATCCTATCTTGCAAGTCTATAGTCACCTACTATGTGTTATGATCTGGCAACCCCGAAGTGACAATAATCGGGACCACTCCCGGTGATGACCATAGTTTGAGGAGTTCATGTATTCACTATGTGCTAATGCTTTGTTCCGGTTCTGTATTAAAAGGAGGCCTTAATATCCCTTAGTTTCCAATAGGACCCCGCTGCCACGGGAGGGTAGGACAAAAGATGTCATGCAAGTTCTTTCCCATAAGCACGTATGACTATATACGGAATACATGCTAATATTACATTGATGAATTGGAGCTAGTTCTGTGTCACCCTATGTTATGAATGTTACATGATGAAGCACATCCGGCATAATTATCCATCACCGGTCCGGTGCGTACGAATTTTCCATATACTGGTTTACGCTTATTTACTTTTCCGCTGCTACTGTTACAATCACTACAAAATACCAAAAATATTTACTATTAATCGCACTCCTCTCTTGTTACCGTTACCACCACTATCATATTACTTTGCTACTAAACACTTTGCTGCAGATACTAAGTTTCCAGGTGTGGTTTAATTGACAACTCAGCTGCTAATACTTGAGAATATTCTTTGGCTCCCCTTGTCTCGAATCAATAAATTTGGGTTGAATACTCTACCCTCGAAAGCTGTTGCGATCCCCTATACTTGTGGGTTATCAAGACTAATTTTTGGCGCCGTTGCCGGGTAGCATAGCTCTATTCTTTGAGTCACTTGGGATTTATATCTGCTGGACACTATGAAGAACTTGAAAGATGCTAAGACAACAATCTATCCCTCAACTACGAGGGGAGGTAAGGAACTACCATCTAGCTCTGCACTTGATTCACCTTCTGTTATGAGTAAGCTTGCGACACCTAAACCTGCTTCTGCTATTCGTTCCGATATGTCGCATGTTATTGATGATGCCACTTCTGCTATGCATGGTACTTATGATGAAACTGCTTCTATGCCTGATACTACTGTGCCCCTTAGTGAATTTCTTGATGAACAAATTGCTAGGGCTAGAGAAAAAGAAATTATTGAATCTGAATATGATGATGGAAGTGATGATGAAAATATGCCTGTTATTCCTGAGGGTTATGTTTTTGATATGGAATCTTCTGCCGCTATTTTAGCTTGCAAGATAGATATGAGCTAAAGAGGTTATTAATTAAATGGAACAAAGAATCACTTAGAGATAAAATGAAACCCGACCTTGCTTTTGCGACTTCACTTATCTGTGTTCCTGATAAGGATTATGAATTATCTGTTGATCCAGATATAATTACTTTGGTTGAATCTAATCCTTTTTATGGCTATGAATGTGAAACTGTTGTGGCACATCTTACTAAGTTAAATGATATAGCTGCCCTGTTCACTAATGATGAGAGATCGCGTTACTTTTATATACTCAAAATATTTTCGTTCTCATTAAAGGGTGATGCTAAGATATGGTTAATTCTCTTGATCCTGGTTGTGTGCGTAGTCCCCAGGATATGATTTATTATTTCTCTGCTAAATATTTCCCTGCTCATAAGAAACAAGCTACTTTGAGGGAAATATACAACTTCGTGCTAATTAAAGAAGAGAGACTCCCACAAGCTTGGTGGAGGCTTCTCAAGTTACTTAATGCTTTGCCTGATCATCCTCTTAAGAAACCTGAAATACTTGATATCTTTTATAACGGACTAACCGATGATTCCAGAGATTACCTGGATAGTTGTGCTGGTTCTCTTTTCAGGGAAAGAACACCGGATGAAGCTTAAATTCTATTGAATAATATGTTGACAAATGAAAATAATTGGGCACCTCCTGAGCCCGCTCCTAAGCCAGCTCCCGCTCCAATTACTGAGCCTATTCCTAGACCAACTCCGAAGAAGAGAGGTGTTCTATTTCTCAGTCCCGAAGATATGCAAGAGGCAAAGAAATCTATGAAAGAAAAAGGTATTAAAGCTGAAGATGTTAAGAATTTGCCTCCTATTGAAGAAATACATGGTCGTAATCTACCGCCTGTCGAAGAAACATATGATCTCAATTCTTTATTTACTAAAGAACCTCCTGATCCCGATATCCCGACACAGGTAGTAAAGGTAAATTCTCTCTATAGATATGATTAAGCTGAAGTCCCTCCTACTAAAATTGCTAGTCAGTGCTTGGATGAGTTTGATAGCTTTATGTTTAAGAAAGACGACTTCAATGCTTATTTTGGTAGACAATTAAAAGAGAATGCTTATATGATTAGACGCTTGGGTGATTATATGGCTAATATTAAAGGTGAACTTAAACTTGTTGGCAAACATGCTTCTATGGTTACCACTCAAGTAGAACAAGTACTTAAGGCTCAAAAAGAAGTGCTTGATGAAATGAATAGCAAGAAAAATGATTATGCTGTTAGAGTGGCTACTACAACTGGTAGAATGACTCAGGAACCTTTGTATCCTGAAGGCCACCCTAAGAGAATCGAGCAAGATTCTCAAAGAAATAATATTGATGTTCCTAGTTCTTCTAAAAAGAAGAAAAAGAAAAATGATAGAACTGTGCAAACTTCAAGTGAACCTATTGCTGAACCACCTGATAATCCAAATGATATATCTATGTCTGATGCTGAAACACAATCTGGTAATGAACATTAACCTAACGAAAATGTTAATGATGATGTTCATGATGATGCTCAACCTAGCAATGATAATGATGCTCAACCTGCTATTGATCTTGATAACCCACAATCAAAGAATCAACATTATAATAAAAGAGACTTTGTTGCTAGGAAACATGGTAAAGAAAGGGAACCTTGGGTTCAGAAACCCATGCCTTTTCCTCCAAAACCATCCAAGAAAAGGGATGAGGAGAATTTTGAGCGCTTTGCTGAAATGATTAGACCTATCTTTTTGCGTATGCGACTGACTGATGTGCTCAAAACAAATCCTTACGCTAAATATATGAAGGATATTACTACTAATAAAAGAAAGATACCGGAAGCTGAAATTTCCACCATGCTTGCTAATTATACTTTTAAGGGTTGAATACGAAAGAAACTTGGAGATCCCGGAGTACGTACTATACCTTGCTCCATTAAAAGAAATTATATGAGAACTGCTTTATGTGATCTTGGAGCCAGTGTTAGTGTTATGCCTCTCTCTTTATATCATATACTTGACTTGAATAAGTTGACACCTACTGAAATATCTTTGCAAATGGATGATAAATCATCTGCTATACCTGTCGGTATTTGTGAGGATGTGCCTGTTATGGTTGCAAACGTTACTATTTTAACGGACTTTGTTATTCTTGATATTCCCGAGGATGATAGTATGTCTATTATTCTTGGAAGAACTTTTCTTAATACTGCAGGGGCTGTCATTGATTGCAACAAAGGCAATGTCACTTTTCATGTTAATGGTAATGAGCATACGATACACCTTCCGAGGAAACAACCCTAAGTTCATAGTATCAACTCCATTGGAAAAGTTCCATCGATTATAATTGGAGGTTTTGAATTTCCTCTTCCTACTGTCAAAAAGAAGTATGATATACTTATTATAGGGGATGTGCATATCCCCGTTGAGGTAACTTAGTGTTATTCGAAATTTCTCCAGTTTCATGATTATCGGAATGAGTTTGTTAACAAGACTTGATCAACCTTGTTAGTGGATTCTTTTTGATGAGCATGAGATGAATGTAACTAGAAACAACCTTCTGTACCCTCACTTTACTTTCTTTAATTTAGTAGAAATAAAGTAAAAATAGTATTTTTCTGTCTGTTTCCTGGCTTATCCGTGCAATATAAAAATGTCCCGAAAATAAAAGTCCCCAGAATGCCATGCCAATTTAATATGATTTTTACGGGAATATTTGAGGATTTATTGTGCAAAAATTACCGCGGGAGGAGCTGCCACCTGGCCACGAGGGCGGAGGGCGCCCCCCTTAGGGCGCGCCCCCCTGCCTCATGGGCCCATGGTGGCCCTCCTCCACTTATCCTAGCACCCATCTTCTTCCTCTATCTCACACAAACCCGAAAAACCAACTCAAGCACGAGTTCCAGCCACTTTTGCTGTGATTTTCGATCTCCTTGCTCAAAGCACCTCTCGCAAAACTGCTTGGGGAGATTGTTCCTTGGTATGTGACTCCTCCATTGGTCCAATTAGTTTTTGATCTAGTGCTTTATTCTTTGCAAATTTGTGCTGCATAGGTGACCATGTTCTTGAGCTTGCATGTCAAATTTATATGGTTCCAAGTAGTTCTAATGCTTGATATAGGCTCTAGGCACTTGTAGGAGTAGTTGCTATCAGTTTTATTGAAGTTGGTTCACTTTTGTTTGAAGTTACTAAAAATTTCAGATTATTTCAGAAAATAATGAAGATACTTTTGAGGGGCTCATCGAGCCGAAGCTCAAAGGAGAAACAAAAGGAAGAAGCTCAGAAGCCCAAATATAATCTGCCAGCTCTTTGCCGTTAGCTAGCAGACGGCAAAGAAGCTCTTTGCCATCAGCTACCCAAAAGCAGACGACAAAGAACTGGCTGATGGCAAAGACCTTCTTTGCCATCAGCCAGTTTTTTGCCGTCCGCTAGCAGACGACAAAGATTCTTTGTCGTCGGCTAGCTGACGGCAAAGAGGGAGGGGGCCCCACTGATGAGCTGCTTAAAAAAACTTAACGGCCCCCCTCTTTGCCGTAAAGCGGACGGCAAAGGGGGCGGACGGCAAAGATTTAACATATCTAACAGCCGCGCCCCACCCCGCCCCTCTCCCTCTGTTTCTCTCCCTGCTCTTCACACGCGCGCCGCCGCCCCCACCACTCGCCGCCGCCCCGTCGCCCCACGACCCCACCGGCCCCCGCCCCGTCGCCACTACCGCCCGGCGCCATAGGCCCACCACTCGGCGCCCCACCGCCCCCCGCCCCGTCGCCCCCGCCGCCCCGCCGTCTCGCTGCCGCCGCTCCCCGGCGCCCCGTCCCCCCCCTCCCCGGCTGGGCCCGTCCCCGTCGCCACTGCCGCCCGACGCCGCCGCCCCAGGCCGCCCCGCCCCCTCCTCCACCGGCCACCTCCTCCACCGGCCCTGCCCCAAGTGAGCTCTACCTCCTCTTTTTTCCTTTTTTCTGTTTTTCTTAGTTTTAGGTTTATGTTTAGTTTAGATTTAGTTTTAGTTTTAGTTTTAGGATTAGTTTTAGGTTTAGGTTTAGTTTTAGTTTAGTTTTAGGTTTAGATTTAGTTTTTTCCTTTTTTCTGTTTTTTTTAGTTTTAGGTTTATGTTTAGTTTAGATTTAGTTTTAATTTTAGATTTAGGTTTAGGTTTAGGTTTAGGTTTAGTTTAGTTTGAGGAAAGAAGAAGAAGAAAAAAAGAGGAGAGGAGGAGAAGAAGAGGAAAAAGGAAAGGAAGAAGAAGAGGAGGAGGAGAAGAAAAAAGATGAAGAGGAAGAAGAAGAAGAAAAAAGAGGAGAGGAGGAGAAGAAGAAGAGGAAAAAGGAAAGGAGGAAAAAGAAGAAGAAGAAGAAGAAGAAGAAGAAGAAGAAGAAGAAGAAGAAGAAGAAGAAGAAGAAGAAGAAGAAGAAGAAGAAGAAGAAGAAGAAGAAGAAGAAGAAGAAGAAGAAGAAGAAGAAGAAGAAGAAGAAGGGAAAAAAGGAAGAAAAGGAAGAAAAGGAAGAAGAGGAAGAAGAAGAAGAAAAGGAAAAAAGAGGAAAAAACCCGACCCGACACGGCACCCTGACCCCGACCCGGCACCCCGACATGACACCCCGACCCCGAGACCCCGACCCCGACCCCGACACCCCGACCCCGAGCCTGACCCGACACCCCGACCCCAACACCGACACGGCACCCCGACCCCGACCCGGCACCCCGACTCGACACCCCGACCCCGAGACCCCGACCCCGACCCCGACACCCCGACCCCGAGCCTGACCCGACACCCCAACCCCGACAACCGACCCCCTGACCCCCTGACCCCGACACCCAGACCCCGAAACAGCACCCCGACCCCGACACGGCACCCCGACACCGACACGACACCCCGACACCGACACGACACCGCGACCCCCCGACCCCGAAACAGCACCCGACCCCGACACGACACCCCGACCCCCGACACCTCCTGAAAAAAGGTGTTCTTTGGCCTTCCAGAGGCCGACGGGGTCATATATTTGTGAATTATTACTTAGGTCATATATTTTTCGATTCCGTTATGAAAAACATCATATATAATTGTGTTGATCGGGTAGTTTTAAATGTGCAGTTGTTTCATCGCTGCGAAGTTTGGTGTTCGGCGACCTCGCCGTGCGTTTGACGAGCTCTGCCCCTTCGTTCGTGGGTGAGCACAAATGACATGTCCTCCTCCCCCATTAATTATTTGATCTATTCCGATGGAACTTGATAGCTAGCTATATATGTGTCTTGAATCATCAGTATGCGTAACCAATATGTGTCTCTAGTTCGAAAGCGTCATAGTTATAAATATGCATGCATTTGCATATTTATAACCTTGATTCTTTCGAATTGTCCAACGCTATCCATGGACAGCCCGAGTATGTGTAGATTGGGTTCGTTTTCCCATATGCTTTGCTCCGGATCCGACGCATAAATTTCGTTAGTGCCTCCCCTGTTGTTCTCCGGGTACACATCCTCTTTGTTTATTGCAGAGACGTGTATCAAGAGAACAGCGGGGAGGTGATGCCAAAATTTTGCGTCGGATCCGGAGCATAGCACGGGAAAATGAACCCAATCTACACATACACGGGTGGGATTTGGACTTATCATTACCTATTAGAGTGTAGGTTGCATGGACGTAATAAAATTGACAAAGTAGATCAACTGATGAATATATACATGGTGAATTACATATATAATTGTTGTGTGTCCAGTAGCTCTGAAAGTCAAGATGAGTGATCGTGCATGGATGTATACCGGTCACACTGGTCAGAACAAATGGAGCGCTGAATGGTTCACAAAAACCAAGGGGTTTGTGCAAGCCGCATTTGCAAATGGCCAGAAGAAAACCTGGTGCCCCTGTTTCCGGTGCGGCAATTGGGAAAAGAGGACAGAGGCTGAAATGGGCAAACACCTGTAGAAGAGTGGCTTTATGCCCGATTATACGGTGTGGACATTTCATGGTGAGTCTGCCTGACGTGACCGAGCTGAGGTGGATCGTCGTCGCACCGACGAGCATGGTACCGGGATGGAAAACATGGTGCAAGACTATGATGATGCTCGGGATTCAGATGAGGAGATGGAGGAATCTGCAAAGGCCTTCAATGAAATGTTGGATTCTTCAAAACGTCCGCTCCACGAGCACACTGAGCTTTGTCAGTTGGATGCCAACTCACAAGTAATGGCTCTGAAGGCTCAGTTCAACTTGGGCAGAGAATGCTATGACGCAATTATGACAGTATTTGGACGCTTTCTACCCAAAGGCCATGTAATGCCTGCGAACCTGTACCAGTCGGACAAAATCCTCTGTGCACTGAAGATGCCCTGAGGGAGTCCTGGATTAGGGGGTGTCCGGATGGCCGGACAATACCATCAGCCGGACTCCTGGACTATGAAGATACAAGAATGAAGACTTTGTCCCGTGTCCGGATGGGACTTTCCTTGGCGTGGAAGGCAAGCTTGGCGATGCGGATATTTAGATCTCCTACCATTGTAACCGACTTTGTGTAACCCTAACCCTCTCCGGTGTCTACATAAACCGGAGGGTTTTAGTCCGTAGGACAACACAACATACAACAATCATACCATAGGCTAGCTTCTAGGGTTTAGCCTCCTTGATCTCGTTGTAGATCTACTCTTGTACTACCCATATCATCAATATCAATCAAGCAGGACGTAGGGTTTTACCTCCATCGGGAGGGCCCGAACCTGGGTAAAACTTCGTGTCCCTTGTCTCCTGTTACCATCCGCCTAGACGCACAGTTCAGGACCCCCTACCCGAGATCCGCCGGTTTTGACACCGACATTGGTGCTTTCATTGAGAGTTCCTCTGTGCCATCGCAATCAGGAAGGATGCCTCTTCCCGTCTTTAAAGATGGCGCCGTTACTAAGGGAGCCTTGGCCATCGGCCAAACTCTCCGGCTAGGTGGCTTTCTTATGACCGCCTGTTCGGCTGTTGCGCCGACGGTGACCTCTCGGGTCATCAAAAGCAATCTTCACGTCAGCTCGGAACTCGTCGAGCAGTTAGATCCAATGGAGATCTCTTCCGTAAACGAGCTCTTGGATCGCATCGCCGCCCTGGGGGTCGCTACGGATTACGACCAAGTTGGGCTTAAACCCGACCTAAGAGAAATTAACTCTCCCCAAGCCACCGATCACGTTGTCGTGGTCGAGGCGTCGTGCGGCGATCCTTCATCTATCTTAAGGACTAGCTATGTCCGGATTCCCGATCCCTCCAAGCCAGATACCCGCAGAGGGGAGGACGTAACTCAAGACCTGAACTTAGAATCAGGCAGCGGGCTAGATCCATTGGACAACTTCCAAGAATCCAAACTTCAGAGTTCGGAAACTCCTTGGCCTTTGAGTCTCAGATTGGGTGAGGTTTCGGATTTAATTCCACCCACCCACTTGAACGTAAGCGATCTATCCCAAATCAGGCAAAAGCCCGAAGAAATAGTACATCATTACTGGGCCAGATTCCTACTGGTTATGAACAGGATAAAGGACTGCCGCGAGGAAGACGCAATTTCAATATTCTGCAATAATTGCACGGACAAGGGAATCCTCAACGCCATAAGTCGTCGCGGTATTACACGCTTCACTGACTTGGCGTCCATAGTACAAAAGTACTGTGCGATGGAAAGCACCTGGAAAACCGAAATAAATTTTTGGGACAATCCGGCCCTGAATAGAAACCCCGTCCGAAATAAAAGGGTGCATCATCGTCAAACACCCGAGTTAAACACCAAAAAACCAAAACCCTCTACAGGGTGTGGAACCGTACTGGAAGGATGGCTTAATGGACCCTGTAAAATTCATAGTACAGAGGATGCCACACCAACTCACAGCCTTAGAGCATGTTGGATACTCCGGCAGGTGGCCAAAATTGTCGAAGATCTCATAATTCCGGAGGCCGCTGAAAGCCACCTCAGTGACACCAGTACAGTCTTAACAGTCTTCGAGACTTTCGCATCAAATAATATGCGAAAAAGAACACTCTGCAGTCTTGCTGAATTTTATCAAGTAGCAACAATAAACCCATGGAGGGACACGGCTATTACTTTTAATGCCAGTGATGAACCTAAATTCCGAACAGCTCGAGCACCAGCCGCATTGGTCCTCAGTCAAATAGTGGACGACTTTCGCCTCACCAAGGTACTCATGGACGGAGGCTGCGGATTGAACCTCATTTATGAGGAACCCCTTCAAAAAATGGAAATAGACTGGAACCGCATCGAGCGAAGCAGCACAACCTTTAGAGGAATAATCCCCAGTCGGGAAGCGCGCTGTACAGGAAAAATCACACTAGATGTGGTGTTCGGCACGCCGGATAATTACAGGTCCGAAGAGGTCACGTTCCAGGTGGCCCCGTTTAGTAGCGGATACCACGCTCTGCTAGGGCGGGAAGCGTTTACAATCTTCCAAGCAATACCGCATTACGGGTACATGAAGCTCAAGATGCCCGGGCCGAACGGAATTATCACTCTCGCTAGTGATCCGGACATAGCGCTCTGGGCCGAAAACAAGACAGCCGCATTGGCCCTTGAGGCACTATCCGAAGCCCTAGCGGCTGAGGAACTGACTACGCTGCGCTCCACGATAAACAGGGACGATGTGATACTCGACAAAAGATCCAAGTCCACCTCCTTTAAACCAGCGGACGAAATAGTCAAATTCCAGGTCCATCCAACGGACCCCAATAAAACAGCTTCCATCGGGGCACAATTAAACCCTGATGTAGACGCCGCATTGTGAGAATTCCTACGTGAAAATTGGGACATCTTCGCCTGGCACCCTTCAGACATGCCAGGAATCCCACGCAGGCTTGCCGAACACAGCTTAAATATCCTAAAAGGATTCAAACCTGTCAAACAAGCCCTTCTGCGTTTCTCCGAACCCAAGAGACAGGCCATGGGAGAGGAGCTAGCCAAGCTATTGGAGGCCGGATTCATCAGAGATATAAAACATCCGGACTGGCTAGCAAACTTGGTGATGGTACCAAAGAAGGACAGATCCTGGCGCCTGTGCGTTGATTTTGAAGTCCTTAACAAGGCTTGCCCAAAGGATCCCTTCCCCCTCCCCCGCATCGATCAAATTATCGATGCCACTACAGGACACGATTCATTGTGTTTCCTCGACGCATACTCCGGCTACCATCAAATCAAGATGGCAAAGTCAGACCAAGCAGCAACGACATTCATCACAGCATACGGCCCATTCTGCTTCAACACAATGCCCTTCGGGGTCAAAAGCACCGGCGCAACATATCAGCGCATGATTCAGACATGTCTGGCAAACCAGATCGGCAAAACCGTGGAGGCATACGTGGATGATGTGGTCGTAAAAACAAGACATGTCGAATCTCTAGTAGACGACTTGATAACCTCCGAACATATGACATCAAGCTCAACCCGGAAAAATGCGTTTTCAGCGTTCCAACCGGAAAGCTCTTGGGCTTCATTGTATCCGGCAGAGGAACTGAAGAAAATACAGCCAAGATCCGAGCTTTTTCGCAATTGGATATCCCAAAGGACCTCAAACAAATACAAAAATTGACCGGATGTGTGGCGGCTCTAAGCCGCTTCATCTCCCGCTTGGTGGAAAAGGCACTACCCCTCTATCGCCTCCTTCGGCGCACCGAACACTTTGAGTGGACGGATGCCGCCACGACCGAACTCAAAGAAATAAAAGCCATATTGGCAACAAACCCAGTCCTGGCCGCGCCAAATATCGGCGAACCAATGCTATTGTACATTGCAGCAACCCACTAGGTTGTTAGCGCAGTGCTCGTCGTCGAACGAGAAACAGACGGACACAAATTCCCCCTTCAAAAGCCTGTCTACTATGTGTCCACTGTCCTCACTCCATGCAAATCACGGTACCCGCATTATCAAAAGATTGCATACGCGGTATTCATGGCATCCCGGAAGCTGCGACACTACTTTCAAGAGTGTTCGATAACAGTAGCCTCCGAAGTACCACTTAATGATATTATAAACAACCGCGAAGCAACGGGCCGGATTGCAAAATAGGCCATCGAGCTCCTCCCATTCGATATAGCCTATAAGCCACGGCGAGCTATTAAGTCGCAAGTTTTGGCCGACTTCGTCGCAGAATGGACGGAGGCCGAACTCCCTAAAGAGTACGGCACATATTCAAACTGGATCATGCATTTCGACGGCTCTAAAATGTTGGCCGGTCTGGGGGCTCGCGTCGTTTTGACGTCCCCCACGGGAGACACAGTTCAATATGTACTCCAGATTATGTACGCAGACTCCACAATGCAGCCGAGCCCTTTTACACAGTCTCCGGATGGCAGTATCCATGGGCATTCAACGCCTAGAGGTGCGAGGGGATTCGAACCTTGCAATATCCCAAATAAATGGAGACTTCGATGCCGAGGATCCAGAAATGGCAGCTTATCGCAACGCCATCCTAAAAATGTTAGCTCGGTTCGAAGGGCTCGAATTTCATCATATAGCCCGGGAGAACAATCAGGCGGCAGATGTCCTGGCACGCATTGGCGCAAAATGCGACGCAGTCCCCCCCAACATCTTCTTGGAACGGTTGTTCAAGCCATCCGTAGTATGGGAAGGGGAATCCGGCAATAACATTCCGGACTCAACCGCACTGCCCGATGACGAACAATCGGACACAATCGGAGGATCCGCCAATGAAGTCACACCTTCAGCCCACGTAATAATGGCCGTTATCGCCCTGTGGATAGAACCATTCCTAGCTTACCTTACTAGGCAGGAACTCCCAGAGGACCAAAACGAGGCACGCTGCATAGTGCGGAGATCTAAAGCCTATAAAGTCCATGAGGGAGAGCTTTATAAGAAAAGCACTACCGGAGTCCTTCGAAGGTGCATCTCGGAAGAGGAAGGGCGGAACTTGCTGGCTGAAATTTACGCCAGACTCGGTGGTCATCATGCTGCAGCTCGGTCCCTTGTAAGCAAGGCTTTCCGTACAGGCTTTTATTGGCCAACGGCCCGGGCAGACGCTCAGGACTTAGTCCAACGATGCGTCGGTTGCCAGCTTTTTGCAAACCAAAGCCATATGCCACCCACCGCCCTCCAAACCATCCCCATATCATGGCTATTTGCGGTCTGGGGGCTTGACATGGTGGGACCCCTTAAAGGTGGAACCCACAAGAAAAAATACTTACTAGTCATGGTGGATAAGTTCACCAAATGGATAGAAGCCAAGCCTGTTAAGACGCCCGAATCCGGAGCAGTGATAGACTTCATATCCGGGGTCGTACACCATTACGACGTCCCCCACGGCATCATCACTGATAATGGCATGAACTTTACGGCTGACGAGGTAAAACTCTGGTGCAAAAACATGGGCATCAAGCTCGATTATGCCTCCATCTATCACCCACAAACTAACGGCCAGGTCGAACGTGCAAATGGTCTTATTATGAACGGCATCAAACACAGATTAGTGCGGTCCCTCAAGGAATCCAACACGCACTGGGTAGAGGAGCTCGACTCCGTACTCTGGGGGCTGCGGACCATGCCGAATCACACCACCGGATACACGCCATTCTTCATGGTGTACAGCGCAGAGGTCGTTTTACTTTGCGACATAATTCATGACTCACCTCGAGTGCGCATGTACGAAGAAAGAGAAGCCAAAATCGATCGGCAGGATAGTTTGGACACCTTGGAGGAGGAGCGTGACGTGGCAAAAGCCCGTTCCGCATTCTATCAACAGCAGGCTCGAAGATATCAAAGCAGAGAAGTACGGGCCAAAAATTACAATATTGGCTAACTAGTTCTACGCTTGCCGGACAAGAAAAAGGACAATTTGAAGCCCAAGTGGGAAGGTCCCTTCATAATCGACCAGGTCCTGACTGGTGGAGCGTACCTCCTGCGATATGCATCGGATAACCGACTCGAGCCGAACCCATGGAACGCAGCCCGTCTCCGAAGATTCTATGCCTAGCGCCGGACTTTGTGTTCGTCTCCTTCCTCTGTCCATTTTTTTTTACATTTTCTGTCTTACATTTCTCTCCTTCTCCCCTTTTTCTCTATTATAGCCCTTAAAGGCTCATCAAGTGACGCGCTACCCGCGGTCACTAAAACCTGGGGGCTTCTTTAAACAGAAGCTTATTTATACGGGCTTCATGCCCAACACATGTGTGAAACTTCCGCTTGTACCTTTTATTCACCATTATATGCATCGATATGACTTAAGTTTTGGCCAAGCTGGGTTGCCTGGCTCCTGTGCTTACCCCTACGTTCCCGATTGTTCGGCTAGGTGGTAAAGGGAGCACCTTTGCGATTGTTACTGCCGGGTCAGCCGGATGTGTACCTCAGACTGGGTGAAGCCGAAAGCTAGCGTTTTTAAGGGAATATTCGGTCGGTGAACTAAAGATGACCTTTTTACTTATTTAGTTATGTCCCCCCAGATGCTTTTTCTGCGTTTGCAGTCCGGACATGCACTTTAGGGCATGCCTCCCAGAGAAAGGAACATCTAATGGAACTATTCTCCCTGGAAGATGTTTCTTGCTAACCATGTAATATAACATAACTAGTTGGGCACTTGTCTGATAAAGCACTAATGACCCCTACGCCTGGTCTCCATGCATACCCCGGTTCTTATATAACCGCAAGGGTATTCGGGCACACTCCGGACCGTCAGGTGCCGAGGTCGAAGCGAAAAGGTCGGCAACGACAAACGATCTACAACCCGGCTAGAAGGCATTACCAATGTCAATTAAAATTACATAGTCACTCTGACTGATTGTATTCCTCTTCAATACCATCTAACAGGCTATCTAATTTACAGTCCTGCTGGGAATACTTTGCGGCCAATTCTACTTGGCCGTATACTAAGCTTACAGGGATCTCCTTCCCATCAGGCCCCACAGGTCCGACCTCGGCCATGTGGTTTGGGTCAGCCTTTGTGTATCGCGTCTTCACAATGGCCCAGGCCTCCCTAGCGCCTTGACGGCAGGCCAACATCTTCCACAATCGGAAGCGCCGTCACGCTCCCTTCAGCTTCTCTGCAAGCTATCCAAGGCCCTCGGGCATGGAGAGGGATGGCCATAAGGCTTGGGCAACGCCTTGCATCACCTGCCGAACTCTTTCGTGCAGTGGCGAGAGCTCGGGAAGAAGGTCACCCGTAGAACCGGGCATCTCCTCTGCAGGACGACCTGTTAGCATACCTACAGACATCACTTTGTTAGTCGACTTCCTCACCGAACCTTTTTTTTTCAAAAGTCCGTTCAAGCACTTACTAAATATGCCGCGTCGAAGCCGCTGATTCTCCTTAACGGAGATCGGCAGCTGGGCACGAACATCTTTCAGTTCAATACCCAGCTTGGTGTTGGCATCCTGAAGATCATTCTTCTCCGGCCTCACCTTTGTTAGCACGCTCTGGCCAGCCTTTAGCCGACGTAGGAGTTGTTGCTTGTCCGGATCTAGTCTGGCGCCACCTACAATTTCATTTGTCAGATCGGCACATATGCCGCACTTCACACTTATCTTTTTGAAGCATATATTACCAGAGGGGTCTCCTCGGGCTCCCCCGTCGCGGCTAGTGTGGCCTCAAGTTGGGCTTTGCACTCTTTTAGCTCCTGGGACAGTTGGGTATTCTTCTCTGAAAGAACCTGCATATTACACGATCCTTAAATCAGTTATTCTAACTGTTTCAAGTCTCGGGGGCTACTGATATATATAACCATTAAATTTTCTCACCCGTATGTCTTTTACATATTGCTCCGTGGCTCTGGCTAGACCATTTTGAGCGGCACGGAGATACGCATCTCCCGAATTGAGTGCATCAGACGCCTCTTGGGAGAAACAAGCGTCGCGAAGAATAGTCCGGCGACGCCTATGGTTCATGGCACTCTCCACCTCGGAATGGGTGGCAGACAGCCTGTCCGCATCCTTTGTCGGAGGAGCGTCCGGTACGCACCTCGTGTTCGCCTCCGCCTCCGGGCCAGGCTGTGGAGCCTGGCTGGTGGAGGCGCGATTGGCCGCCTCTCCGGATATAGTCCGACGAGGTCTCTTTGTCCTGAACAGAGCACGAGTGTTAATATGCCTTGAAGGAATAACACCGGGGAATAAAAAGGCGCACTATACCTTTGCGCCGGCACCTCGGTCCGGACTACACTTCTTTTTATCCCACGGGGCCCCGCAGCCCCTCGTGGGCTGGCCGCCGTAGGCTCGGCCTCCCGCCTCAAGGACCTCCTCTGCGAAACATGGTTGTTATACGGTCATCAAAAACACGCGAGGATGGGTCCCCTTTCAAAGTACTGGGATTTCGGTCTCAGTTACCTGGGAGGCGGGGATTAGCCCTGGGTAATCGGCCGTAATGGCCACCAAGGCGTTGTCCTTACTTAATTGATGGAATACCCCATCAATTAGCTCCACAGATATGTCCGGATCCTCTTGGGAGGCCGGGTCGAGGGACCGTCCCGGATCCTCGGGTTGTGGAGGGGGGTTGTTTATCTTTTTAACAGCCTGGCGCAGTTCCTGCGTCGAAGTCGTCAGACCATATATTTGATAGTAAGAATACAAAACGGATGGACTAGTGAAAGCGTTTACTTACCCAGTTCAGAGGATTATACATGGTAAAACCACCCTGAGGGTTGACGTGGAGAAATTCCTCCTCTTCTCCCTTGTACAAAGTGGACAAGATCTTTATCAGAGCAGCAGCCGAATCCGGCCCCTTACGGCCGTGACGGGTGGCATCGTCTTCCCCGTTAAAATCCCACATGGGGTGACTTCTATATTGAAGCGGCCGCACCCCCCGCATGATGCATATGGCCATGACTCCAATCATGGTTAGTCCGGAATGAGCCAATAATCTTATCCGGCCCATTAGGTAAAGGACGTCCTTGTCACTTTCTCTCTGAGGGCTCCGTGGGCGCCAGCTTAGGTGCTTCTTCAGGGGAGCACTGTTGAACTCAGGGAGGCCGATCCAAACAGGATCCGGCAGCGGGACATCCTCTATATAGAACCATTCCAAAGGCCAGTCCTCGGACGCCTTCTTCGGGGTTCCGGATAGATATCTGGTCCCGGCGATGCGCCACACTTCGGCTACGCCCACTTCATATATTAACCCCTCTTGAGAACGGGGTACTAGGCAGAACAGCCTCTTCCATAGCGCGAAATGAGCGCCAACACCCAAGAATAGCTCGCAAAGGGCAACGAAGCCCGCGATATGCAATACAGAGGCAGACGTGTGGTTGTGCAGCTGGAGGCCATAGAACTCCAGAAGCCCTCGGAGAAACGGATGAATTGGAAATCCGAGTCCTCTTATTAGATAAGGGACAAGGCATACCCTCTCTCCTTTGGAGGGAGTGGGGGCGCTCTCCGCTTGCTCTCCGCCATTATAGGCGGCGAGTCCGGCTCGAACCGGGACTATGTAGGCCGGAGGGAGGAATCCCTTGGTCTGAAGTGATACTAGCTCGCTATGCAGGATGGAGCAGCTCTCCCAGTCTCCGGGCTTAGGACTAGAAGGGCGAGAGGAGGAGTTGCGACGGCTGGCCATGGTGGAATGGACCTTTGCTGGTTGCGCTCTGATGACTACTCGCGGAGGGGATAAAGTGTGGTTTGGATCTAAATCCCCATTCCTTTAAATTGGCGGCTCATTTACGCGGCTAGGGGTGTGAATGTAAAAACACCCAGACTTTGCGTATTCGTTTGACACGTGGAAGACGACAATTGTTGGGCGTAGAAGGCAAGGAGGGCTGCATTTATAAAGAACAGGATATTATTCAACAGGTACATGAAATCCGGAAGGAGAACCCGCCTTGCAATGCCGAAGACAATCTGCGCGCCGGACTCGTCGTCATTGAAGCCTGGTTCGGGGGCTACTGAGGGAGTCCTGGATTAGGGGGTGTCCGGATGGCCGGACTATACCATCAGCCGGACTCCTGGACTATGAAGATACAAGATTGAACACTTCGTCCCGTGTCCGGATGGGACTTTCCTTGGCGTGGAAGGCAAGCTTGGCGATGCGGATATTTAGATCTCCTACCATTGTAACCGACTTTGTGTAACCCTAACCCTCTCCGGTGTCTATATAAACCGGAGGGTTTTAGTCCGTAGGATAACACAACATACAAAAATCATACCATAGGCTAGCTTCTAGGGTTTAGCCTCCTTAATCTCGTGGTAGATCTACTCTTGTACTACCCATATCATCAATATCAATCAAGCAGGACGTAGGGTTTTACCTCCACTGAGAGGGCCCGAACCTGGGTAACACTTCGTGTCCCTTGTCTCCTGTTACCATCTGCCTAGACGCATAGTTCGGGACCCCCTACCGGAGATCCGCCGGTTTTCACACCGACATGCCCTATGAGAAGATACATGCCTGTGAGAAAGGATGTGCCTTATTTAGGCTTGACTATGCGGACTTGAACTATTGTCCCATTTGCAAGTCTCCAGGTATATTTTGGTAGACAACGGTATGGGTGAGAAGACACAGACCAAAATCCCCGTTAGTGTTCTTTGGTATCTGCCAATCGTACCAAGACTTCAATGTCTTTTCATGGTCGAAGAGACGTCCAGACAGATGACATGGCACAGAACATGCAAAAGAACCAAACTAGATGCAGATGGGAACCTGATGATGGTACACACATCGGATGGTGTTGCGTGGAAAAAGTTTGATGAATTACATGGTGACAAAGCGGCAGATCCGAGGCATCCTCGAGTCGGCATCAGCACGGATGGGTTCAGTGTGTTTGCTATGACGGCAGCCCAATACAGTTGTTGGCCCGTATTTGTCTTTCCACTCAATCTCCCCCCGGACAGATTATGCAAAGAAAGAACATTTTCCTGACGTTGATAATTCCAGGGCCCAACTATCCGGGGGAAAATATGAATGTGTACATGCAGCCGCTTAAGGACGAATTGCAAGAAGCCTGGTATAATGGGTTCAAGACATACGATGCCTATAGCAAACGGAACTTCATAATGCGTGTCTGGTACATGTACTCGACGCATGACTTATCGGCGTATGCGCTATTCGTTGGCTGGTGTCTGCATGGAAGGTTCCCCTGCCCGACATGCAAGGGAGCTCTTGAGTTTCGTTGGCTTTAGGCTGGTCGCAAGTTTTCTTGCTTCGACATGCATAGACAGTTCCTGGATCCTCGCCATAATTTCAGGAAAGACAAGAAGAACTTCATCAGAGGTAGAGTTGTCAAAAACACTGCACCACCTGCATTGACAGGCCAACATGCTCTGGATCAGTTAAACGCTCTCGAGCAAGATCCACAGCGTCCAGGGTACTTCAAGGGGTATAATACTAAGCACGCGTGGACTCACAAAACATGCTTATGGGATCTGCCTTACTTCAAAGCCCTCCTTTGCCCACACAACATCGATGTGATGCACACTGAGAAGAATATCGCCGAGGCACTTTTTGGTACATTGTTTGGCATAGATGGGAAGTCAAAGGATAATACTAAGGCTAGAGTTGATCTAGAGGTGCTATGTGATAGGCCGTTACAAAACATGAAAGAACCGAAAGGAAAGCAGAACTGGACGAAGCCAAAGGCATGGTTCAATCTTGGAAGGCCAGCTATGAGGGAAATTATCTTGTGGGTGCAACAGCAGTTGATGTTCCCCGATGGGTATGCAGCGAATCTAAAGAGGGGAGCGAATCTTGATAAATTGAAGATATTTGGTCTCAAGAGTCATGATTGGCACATATGGATTGAGCGGGTAATGTCGGTGATGTTGCGTGGCTTCATCCCTGAGGGTGAATGGCTAGTACTGGCAGAACTCAGCTATTTCTTCCGTGTTCTTTGTGCGAAAGAACTATGGCCTGGCGTGCTAGAAGAAATGGAAGAGTTGGCGCCGGAGTTGATCTGCAAGTTAGAGAAGATCTTTCCACCGGGCTTCTTTAATCCAATGCAGCATTTGATTTTGCATCTCCTGACCGAGGCAAGATTGGGGGGGCCCGTGCAAAATCGTTGGTGCTACCCAACTGAGAGGTTGCAGAAGACGCTTCGGGAAAAATGTAAAAATAAACTTAGAATTGAAGCATCGATGGCTGAGGCATTCATCACAGAGGAGGCGGCAAACTTCGTAACAGCACACTATGAAGCCAAAAATCGTCATTTGCATAATCCGAAGCCTCGGTACAATGCTGACGACCCTAAAAAGGGTGGATCCAACCTCAGCCTATTCAAAGGGAATCTCACACTAGCTAGTGTTTCACACCCAGTATCTTTGGATAACGAAGAATGGCGGACCATTTCATTGTATATCTTCAACAACCTGATAGAAGTGCGGCTGTACATCGAGTAAGTTCTCGGTACATTGTTTCGCAACTTCTATTTCCTTTGAACTGCTCTTATTCCTGGATATGTCATACAGTCGATACGTCGCCATATTCTCGTATGGAGCGGGGATCCAAAAGGATTCCGTCGAAGAGTATGAGCTTCTCGCAAAGCAAGGAGGCGGCTATCCCGGTTTCATCTCTTGGTTCAAACAAACGGTAATTTCTATTAGACAATTTCATTTCATTCGCTAATTTGTGCGTAATGCAACAATCCTTTCATATTAAACTTGTAGGCTAATTTAGAGTCTATGGACGCCGAATTGAGACAAGTCGCTAATGGTTTTGACTATAAGGTCCGTTCATTTGACAGGTACGACATCAACGGGTATCACTTTCGTACCTATGGCAAAGAGCTATCTATGGCCGAGAGTCTACAAATTGTTGTGTGTCTGCAATCGGCGATGGAGATACCGAGTATTATTGGAGAGTTGAAGCAATTTATGAACTTCTGTTCTATGGTGAAAACCCACCGAATGTCGTAGTCTACAAATGTTATTGGTTTCAGCCGAAGGAGACTAGAAGGACTCATGAACATAGGTAATACTTAAGGCCTTGTACTTACTTCCTTCATTTAGTAATTCATAGCCGTAGCGCTCAAGTCTCTATTTGCTAACTTAGGCCCCTCCGAGATGGTGTGCGGATCGGATGGATTGTTGGGAGGTGTTGGTCAATGCGTGGTGCTCAAAAGAATGGCGGGCCACCCACAACGAGGCCAAGGACAAACGTGCCCAAATGGAAGGTGTGCCACACCACCAAGGCAGCTCCAACTTATTTCAGTACGGGCGGAACTGGGTATGTGGTTTGCTTCATGATTCATGCAATTCATTCATCATGCTAGCTTTAGCCCTTTAATTACTAATTTACTTTGTTTCTCTCTTTCAGGCACGCTACAATAAGGCGGATAAGATGCCAGAGGTGTACGACCTGTATGCCATGGCCCACACTGGCCCTTACAAGAAAGTCAAGGCATTCTCTGCGTCTGACCTCAATGATCCAAAGAACTTCACCAACATCTCCGCCCACGACAAGCTCGTGTAATATAGAGATCAGGGGAAGGCGAGGAAAGGGGAGGACTTTAACCCGAGCCAGGGTCCCATTGATACAGAGCTGCTGATGATATCTGGTGGCGGGAGGTCCCATGGCTCCATAGACATGGGAGATGGACTTATCCGTTGTCCTAGCACTCTCCTGGAGATCAAGGCGTGCCAGTCGAGCTCCGCTCCTGAGATAGGCCTCGTGAACGGCCAGCCCAACTCGCCTTCAAGGTTAGTTATACGTACTCAGCTATCTTTCTCCATTACATTGTGTGCTCTTCCATCAATGATTACAAATGGTCATGTGAGTGGTGTTGCAGGCTACTATATAGAGTGAGAGAGATAGAACGGAGAAACTTCTGGCGGAGGCGGTGGAGTGGCAGCGGGAGTTGGAGGAGAGGACGACAAAGATGTTGGAGGAGGAGAGGGCACAGAATGACATGCAGGCAAGGGCCATGTACGAGCTCCTTGTCGTAAGTTTCTTCTGCAGATTACTTGCTAGTCTTCACATTTGAGTCCCATTACTAACTAGTATGACTCTGTTGTGAAAACCAAATGTGCAGTCCATGTGCGAGAAGTCCGGTCAGACCGCTCCACCGATGCCAGTGATTGCTCTTGGGAGCACGGTGAGTTTAATTTGAATGGACATTACTTGCTAGTCTTAACATTTGAGTGTCATAATGCTAACGAGACATTGGAAATGATCTTTGGTGCATCTTAACTCCAGAAACGCATCGCACGATCCTTCTCCAGCTACCGACGCGAGCCAGCCCGCTCCTACACCTCCCTGATCACGGTAAGTTTCTCTAGTGTTTTGCTTAACAAATGCATAAAGACCTAGAATTAGCTTTCTTTCCACCAATATGCTTGCCATAATGACCTAGAGTTAGCTTCTTTTCCTCCAAAATGACTTAATAAGCTTACTGACCTCATAAACCATCCATTTTACCTAAGTTAGCTCTAAAACGATATGTACTTAGCTTACTTATGTAAAAAATTGCATAATTAGCTTAGTTAGCTCACAAACAATCCATTTTACCTAAGTTAGCTCTAAAATGACTCATTTTACCTTAGTTAGCTTACAAGTGATCGAATTTATCCAAGTTAGCTCTAAAATGACTCATTTTATGTAGATTGGCTCCTAAATGATCCATTTTACCTATGTTAGCTTTAAAATGACCCATTTCACCTAGGTTAGCTCCAAAATGACCCATTTCACCTAGGTTAGCTCCAAAATGACCCATTTCACCTTAGTTAGCTCAAAAACAATCCATTTCACCTTAGTTAGCTAAAAAACGTGGCATTTCACCTTAGTTAGCTCATAAACGACCCATTTCAACTAAGTTAGCTCCAAAATGATCCATTTCACCTAGGTTAGCTCATAAACGGCCCATTTCACCTAGGTTACCTCATAAACGACCCATTTCACCTAGGTTAGCTCATAAACGACCCATTTCACCTAGGTTAGCTCACAAACGACCTATTTCACCTAGGTTAGCTCATAAACGACCCATTTCACCTAGGTTAGCTCATAAACGATCCATTTCACCTAGGTTATATCATAAACGATCCATTTCACCTAACTTAGCTCCAAAATGATCCGTTTCACCTAGGTTAGCTCATAAACGACCCATTTCACCTAGGTTAGCTCATAAACGACCCATTTCACCTAGGTTAGCTCGTAAACGACCCATTTCATCTAGGTTAGCTCATAAACGACCTATTTCACCTAGGTTAGCTTGTAAACGACCTATTTCACCTAGGTTAGCTCATAAACTATCAATTTCACCTAGGTTAGCTCATAAACGATCCATTTCACCTAACTTATCTCATAAACAATCCATTTCACCTAAGGTAGCTCATAAACGATCCATTTCACCTAGGTTAGCTAATAAACGATCCATTTCACCTAGGTTAGCTAATAAACGATCCATTTCACCTAAGTTACCTCATAAACGATCCATTTCAACTAATTTAGCTCATAAATGATCCAGTTCACCTAGGTTAGCTAATAAATGGCATATACTTCTTCTTCTAGTCTTCTTCTTCTTCTTCTATTCCTTTTCTTCTAGTTTAATTTTTCTTCTAGTCTTCTTTTTCTAACTTTCTTATTTGTCATTTTGCAGGTTTCATTCACTTCGCGGAAGCCAGCTTCGTATGATGGATTGCTTGTTTTTTCCTTTGATGCACTTCTTGTATTCTGCTCGCTTGCTATGATGGAATTAACTTGCTATGATGAAACTAGATTGCTATGATGAAACTATGCATATTGTAATATGTATGGATCGATGGAACTATGTGCAACCTACTATGTATGTATGGATGGATATATATGTGCTGGATATTTATTATGTTGGATATATATGTGCTGGATATTTATAGTGAAAGAGTCCTGTGATATATTTGATGTGATAATTGTTGGATATAAGAAAAACAAAATAAAAAAGAGGCAGTGCAGGCTCTTTGCCGTCCGCGGCAGACGCCAAAGACCTCTTTGCCGTCGGTGGAAGATGGCAAAGGGGGCACGTGGCGCCCACCTGTGCTTCCTGAAAGATGGGCCATTTGGCAAATTTGCCTACCGTGGCAGACGACAAAGCTAAGCTGATGGCAAAGACTTTGCCTTTGTCGTCCGCCGTGGCAGACGAAAAAACACAGCGGGCGCTGACGCATTGCTGACGTCAACTGGCAGACGGCAAAGAGGCGCTCAAATTTGCCGTCCGCTGGCGGACGGCAAAGGCTGTCGTTAGCCGCCTAACGGACTAACGCTGGCAGACGTCCAATATTTTATCGTCCCTCCTCTTTGCCGTCCGCCGCTGTAGGCAAAGGACTCTTTGCCGTCCACCATAAAAAGCAGACGTCAAAGGACCTGTTTGCCAACGCTGTCTTTGCCGTCCCTGTTTGCTGTCCGCCGCTGATGGCAAAGCTCTTTGCCGTCCGCCGTCCGTGCCTTTGCCGTCCACCGTGGCAGACGACAAAATATTGGATTCCTGTAGTGGTACCACGGAAATCCGGCCGTGTGAATGGCCTTCTGATAATTTCTTGAGAGAGGCCGGGATTTATGAGGATTTCTATTCATTGATTGAGAATGTTGGCCTCACCGACTTCGTCCGCGACCAACGTCCACAGTATCTCTTACTCACATATACTTTTGTGCAAAACTTCTACTTTTTCCCTAAAGAATCACCTCCTTCGGTAGAGTTTCATTTATATGACGTTGTGAAGAAAATGCCATTGTCTGAATTTTTCACAGTCTGCAACATACCCCCTGATGGTATCTTAGAGGAACCACCTCGTAAAGAGTTGGAACCATTTATTAACCTTACCTCTGTGGGAGAAATCAGCAAGGTTTCTAATGCGAGAATCACTAGCATACATTTTCCTGTGTTACGCTATTTTGCTTTATTTGCTAGTCGATGCTTGATTGGTCGTGGGAACTGTGGGAACCTTAGTGTTCCTGATATTATTATTTTGTTCCATGGTTTATACCGCGACAACATTGTTAGTATGGGCGGAATTATTGCTAGACGGTTGAGTCTGAACCGTACTAAAGGACCCATCTTTGGAGGCATTTATGCTTCTCGCCTTGCTGCACACTTTAACATAGCTATTAGGCATTGTGAGAAAGAAGAAAAACTGCTGCATAATGCTTATCTAGACTATAAGAGCATGATAGCCCATGATTTTCTTGTTAAGGACAGGAATGGAGAGCCAACTATAAGTTATACTTTGATAAACATTATCCTGAAACTATTACGTTGCCTGCTCCTTCTTTGTTTAATTTTGTAGGACCCTATCTAGTTACGTGGGTTGCTGTCCAAGCTTACAAAAATCCTGCACCAGCCCTGGAACCGGAACCACAAGATGAGCCTCCACGACAATTCGTTTATTCTTGGGATCCAGAGATGACTGTCAGTCAGTGGCAGTCAGAGTCTTCTTCATCATAGTATGATCCCCACTATTGCTCGTCGCAGAACGACCCCATCTACACTTATGGGTATCCGCCAGGCTATCCCTGGCAATAGACCAACTTAGGCCAAAAGCCTAAGCTTGGGGGAGTACGTACTTCTCACCGACATTACATTTATGCTCAAACACACTCATTGCTAGATGTCGGTGAACATACTCTTTCACTGTAATATCCATGCTCGTTTATTTTCTTTTTCCTGCTTTCTTCTTGTGTGTTTGATAAACCTTAAGAAAAAAACCAAAAAAATAGTAGTAGTTTACTTTCTGCTGTAGTAGTACTAGTTAAAAAGAAAACCCAAAAATATTTCCCGTTCTTGTTTTGCTTGTTGGGAGCTTTCCCGTGTAAATAGTTTTATTTCTTTTCTTTTCTTTGGGGGTCAGTAGGAGAAGACCATAATTAAACTGTTGAAATGGCTCTTATATGCATTATTGTTGATTTAACCAAGATCCAATATTGCCTTGTCTTCGCCTGTTTATTGAATGCTCGCAGATTCCAGCTTAGTCCAATGTACGTGCACTCTTATTATTATTCACACCATCCGGTCGTGCAAGTGAAAGGCAATTATGATGATGTATGATGGACTGACTGAGATGGGAAAAGCTGGTATGAACTCGACCTCTTTTGCTTTTGTAAATATGATGAGTCCGTCGTTCTTGATTCAGCTTATTATGAATAAACATGTTTGCAATGACAATTAGAGATGATAGTTGCTCGTGCCATGCTTGATTAGCTATGAGTTATAATGATTTACCTTGTGTGCCGACATGCTATTGAGATGATTATGATGTGGTATGATGGGATGGTATCCTCCTTTGAATGATTTAAGTGACTTGACTTGGCACATGTTCACGCATGTAGTTGAAACAAATCAACATAGCCTTCACGATATTTATGTTCATGGTGGATTATATCCTACTCATGCTTGCATCCAATGTTTATTAATTTTAATGCATGTACATGGCTGTTGTCGCTCTCTAGTTGGTCGCTTCCCAGTCTTCTGCTAGCCTTCACTTCTACTAAGCGGGAATACTGCTTGTGCATCCAATCACTATACCTTCCTATATGCGGTATCTACCTGCCGTTCCAAGTAAATTTGTATGTGCCAAACTCCAAACCTTCAAATAAACATTCTGTTTTGTATGCTCGAATAGCTCATGTATCAACCAAGGCTGTCCTTATCTTCCGTGTTAGGCGGGTTATTCTCAAGAGGAGTGGACTCCGCTCCTCACTCACGAGAAAATGGCTGGTCACCGGGATGCCCAGTCCCATGCTTTACGCAAACTAAATCAAAATTAATTGCAAACAAAACTCCCCCTGGGACCTGATGTATGTTGGAGATACTCGTTGTTTCGAGCAAGTCATGGATTGATGCTTATTGGTGGAGGGGCAGTATAAACTTTACCATTCTGTTTGGGAACCGCCTATAATGTGTTTAGCATGGAAGATATCGCCATCTCTTAGTTGTTACGTTGACAATGAAAGTATACCGCTCAAAATGCAATTTATCTCTATTTCAAAACCGAGCTCTGGCACCTCTACAAATCCCTGCTTCCCTCTGCGAAGGGCCTATCCATTTACTTTTATGTTGATTCATCACCCTCTTATTAAAAAAGCACTAGCTGGAGAGCACAACTGTCATTTGCATTCATCATTGTTAATTTATATTGGGTGTGACTATGATTGGATCTCTTTTACCATGAATTACAATGTCTAGTCAGCCCTTGATCTTTATAGGTGCTCTGCATTTATGTTTTGCGGTCTCAGAAAGGGCTAGTGAGATACCATTTTGTTATATCATATTATGATTATTTTGAGAAAGTGATGTCATCCGGGATCTATTATTATGGCTTGCTAGTCGATTATGCTATTGATATGAGTAATTATGAGACCTGAGAATTATTGCAAATGTGGTTAATTATGATCTTTGCTGAAAACTTGAATGCTGGCTTGACATAGTTACAACAACAAGAGCAAACAGAGTTTGTAAAAGTTTTTCTTTCTTTCTTTCAGTTTGTCAACTGAATTGCTTGAGGACAAGCAAGGGTTTAAGCTTGGGGGAGTTGATACGTCTCCGTCGTATCTACTTTTCCAAACACTTTTGCCCTTGTTTTGGACTCTAACTTGTATGATTTGAATGGAACTAACCCAGACTGACGTTGTTTTCAGCAGAATTGCCATGATATTGTTTTATGTGCAGAAAACAAATATTCTCGGAATGACCTGAAACTCCACGGAACATCTTAGAAAAAACAATAAAAAAACCTCGCCAAAGATGAAGACCAGGGGGCCCACACCCTGTCCACGAGGGTGGGGGCGCCCCCCCCTTAGGGCGCGCCTCCTACCTCGTGGGCCCCCTGGAGACCCTCCGACGCCAACTCCAACTCTATATATTTTCTTTCGAAGATAAAAAAATCAGAGAGAAGAAATCATCACGCTTTACGATACGAAGCCGCCGCCAAGCACTAAAACCTCTCGGGAGGGCTGATCTGGAGTCCGTTCGGGGCTCCAGAGATGGGGATTCATCGTCGTCATCATCATCAACCATCCTCCATCACCAATTTCATGATGCTCACCGCCGTGCGTGAGTAATTCCATTGTAGGCTTGCTGGACGGTTTAGGGTTGGATGAGATTTATCATGTAATCGAGTTAGTTTTGTTAGGGTTTGATCCCTAGTATCCACTATGTTCTGAGATTGATGTTGCTATGACTTTGCTATGCTTAATGCTTGTCACTAGCGCCCGAGTGCCATGATTTCAGATCTGAACCTATTATGTTTTCATGAATATATGTGAGTTCTTGATCCTATCTTGCAAGTCTATAGTCACCTACTATGTGTTATGATCCGGCAACCCTGAAGTGACAATAATCGGGACCACTCCCGGTGATGACCATAGTTTGAGGAGTTCATGTATTCACTATGTGCTAATGCTTTGTTCCGATTCTCTACTAAAAGGAGGTCTTAATATCCCTTAGTTTCCAATAGGACCCCGCTGCCACGGGAGGGTAGGACAAAAGATGTCATGCAAGTTCTTTTCCATAAGCACGTACGACTATATACGGGATACATGCCTACATTACATTGATGAATTGGAGCTAGTTCGGTTTCACCCTATGTTATGACTGTTACATGATGAACCGCATCCGGCATTATTATCCATCACTGATGCGGTGCCTACAAGTTTTCCATATACTAGTTTACACTTATTGACTTTTCCGCTGCTACTGTTACAATCACTACAAAATACCAAAAATATTTACTATTGCTCGCAGTCCTCTCTTGTTACCGTTACCACCACTATCATATTACCCAGGTGGGGACGCACAACCGCATCCGCCCATATAAGGGGATAAGGATCCACCTTTCTTAACTACGCCTTCTTCCTCCTTTGCCTATCCATCTCCTGCGCACTCGAGCTTCAGCGCCCAAGCCCGCACTTCCCACCTCAACCTTCTCCAGCCATGTCCGGAGCGGGAGGCAAGTGGATGGTCTCCTCCGTCACGGAGGTCCAAGTAAAAAAGCTGAGGAAGGTCGGATACCTGTCCAAGGACATCCCGCACCGGCTTCCCGAAAAGGGGCAGCTTCTCCCCACCCCAAGGCCCCATGAGAGGGTAGTGTTCCTTCCCCACTTCCTCTACGGACTGGGTTTTCCACTCCACCCATTCGTCCGGGGACTCATGTTCTACTACGGCCTGGATTTCCATGATCTGGCCCCGAACTTCATCCTCAACATCTCGGCGTTTATCGTCGTGTGTGAGGCTTTCTTCCGCGTCCGCCCCCATTTCGGCCTTTGGCTCAAGACTTTCAACGTCAAGCCCAAGGTGGTGCGCGACAGCCAGGCGGAGTGCGGAGGCGCCATGGCGGGCAAGATGGGCAACATCCTATGGTTTGAGGGCTCCTTCGTGGAGACCCTAAAGGGGTGGCAAGCCGGGTTGTTTTACATCACCGAGGCACGCGATCCGGAATGGGTCGCAGCCCCCGAGTTTCGATCCATACCCCCCATGCGGCTCACGTCCTGGAAAGAGACGGGCCTGTCGTGGGGTAACGAAGAAGAGGTGACCGGACTAAAAACATGCATCCAGTCCCTGGTAAACAAGCCAATCAGGCTTGTCAATGCAGTCCATGTCATGCTCGTTCGTCTAATCCTCCCGTGCCAACAAAGGGACTTTAATTTGTGGGAGTTCGACCCGGTGCAGCACCGAACCCTCAACAGGCTCTTTGACACGACGTATGAAGACGTCTGGAAGGTGCTAATCAAAGGCGCCGAGGCTCCAACATCCGCTTCCGAGGACCACGGATACAGCTCGCAGCATCACACTAGCGAGGTAAGCTATCTTCACCTTTTACAGGATAGTAAGCTCATTTCTTCATAGTTTGACTCTATGCGGCATCTAAACTCCCTTACCTTTGACAGGCTTGGCAGACGGTATCCGGACCAGTTAACTGTCCGGCTCCCTTGCCCGAAGACCCAGCCCCTGCTCTCTTAGTGAAGCTGCTGGTTCCGGCACCTTATGTGGTGCCGGAGAAGAAGGTCAAGAAGAAGAAGACCACGGGGACTCGAAAGAGTGCTCGTAACTTGGTAGTGTCGGACTCGTCATCCGACGAGTCCGAGACGCCCTCCTCCCGTGAAAACGAGGAGGAGGAACAAGAAAACTCTCCCCCCAGCGGAGGGAGAAGAGAAGAGGAAGGCTGCCCCAACGGGGGAGGCCGAGGGGTCCAGGAAAAGGAAGACCCCTCCACCGGACTACACCCCCGACGCCAAAGAGGGCGAAGAGGAGTGGCCGAACAGAGCCAAGCATTCGGCGAAATTGTAAGTTCGGATATCAGAGTAACTCATGATGTTCCTTTGTTGCACAGCTTTCCCTAATGTCGAGCGTAATTATGCAGCCCGCCCCGAGCCGAACTCAACGATTCGTCGGGCGGCTCCCTGGACTCATCGGACGTGAACTCAGTTCCGCCCGCTGTCTCCCCCCGCACTGCAGATGACGCCGAAGTGGCGTCACGACAAACTCTGGGGCAGGAGGAGACGGTCCTGGAGGAGCCTCAAGGCAACCTCCCGGACTCCAGGAGTGAAGGGGATAAGGCCCCCCAGGGCGTCAAGGTCGGATGGTAACAGGAGACAAGGGACACTTTATTTTACCCAGGTTCGGGCCCTCTCGATGGAGGTAAAACCCTACTCCTGCTAGATTAATATTGATGATATGGGTAGTACAAGAGTAGATCTACCACGAGATCAAGGAGGCTAAACCCTAGAAGCTAGCCTATGGTATGATTGTGTATGATGATGGTTCTCCTACGGACTACAACCCTCCGGTTTATATAGACACCGGATAGGGTTAGGGTTACACAGAGTCGGTTACAATGGTAGGAGATCTTGAATATCCGCACGCCTAGCTTGCCTTCCACGCCAAGGAAAGATCCTTCCGGACACGGCACGAAGTCTTCAATCTTGTATCTTCATAGTCCTGGAGTCCGGCTGAAGGTATAGTCCGGCTATCTGAACACCCCCTAATCCAGGACTCCCTCAGTAGCCCCCGAACCAGGCTTCAATGACGATGAGTCCAGCGCGTAGATTGTCTTTGGCATTGCAAGGCAGGTTCTCCTTCATACTTTGTGTACCTGCGGGTATAGCGTCCGATTTTTATAATGCAGCACTCCTTGGCTTTCACGCCCAATAATGGCCGCCTTCCACGTGTCAAACGAATGCGAAAAGCCGGGGTAGTTTTACATCCAAGCCCCTAGCCATATAAACGAGCCGCCTATCTAACAGGATGAGGATTCAGATCCAAACCACACCTTCCCCTTCTGCGAGAAATCATCAGAGCGTCTCCAGCAAAGATCTATTCCAACATGGCCAGCCGCCGTAGCTCCTCCTCTCGCCCTTCCAGTCCTATCCCTGGAGACTTGGAGGGTTGTTCCATCCCGCATAGCGATTAGTGTCGCTCCAAGCCAAGGGGTTTCTCCCTCAAGCCTATATGGTCTCGGTCCGAGCCGGACTCATGTGACACCCCAAAATTTTTGGCCTTGTTTTATTAATTAAATTTTTGCCAGGACTTAAAACCTTTATTTTCTGAGCTCCCTTTTGATCTTTAACCCTGTCATTATGGAGTTTTTCCCCCAAGTGTGAACTTTTCAAATGTGTTATTGAACTTGTTTAACCTCTCTAGAAAAACTTTACTTTTATCAGTACAACTAATTGCATAATTAATTTGCTTGATCTTCACTTTCTTGAAAATGGTTTTTCAAAGTTAAATGGCCATATTTGAACTACAACCATTTGATAGATTCACTTAAAATTCCCACCAAAATTTGGAGATGTCATGTGATGTTATTAAATCACTTTTATGCAAAAAGATCTTTTATTTTTGAAATATTTTGAGCTCTACACCCTTTTTTCTTCTCTGGTCCAGTGTGCAATTTTTCACTACAACCCTTTTAAATATTTTCTTCTAGCCTCTAGCAAAATTATGGGATGTTAGTGATATCATATGATTGAACTTTATGCAAAAACCCAGTGATATTATTTGCAATTTTTGAGTGAATCAGCATCATCTTCATTCTGGACCAGACTGGTGTTTTCTACTGCAACCCTATTATTTCTTGCTCCAGTGACCTTGTGTTTTCTCATGCTCATAGTCCTCCCTACAAAACCCCTAAGTCCAGGAGCATGCACCCTTTGGGGCAATTTTGGTTCATGAAATGATGCCATTTATTTCCTGTCCAGAATTGTAATTTTGCAAAACTTGCACTAACAAGTTTCTCCTTTTGCCAAACTAACCTCACCACCCTCTTGTGCATCCAAGGAGACACTGATCTGGAGATTTTGACCACTCCAAGTATTGCCTAAGTGCCCTTGGCATTTTGTCAAACACCTTGTGGGCATGATCTGTTTTGGCATGATGCTTGTCATTACACTATGATCTTGCACCTCTGATCAGACAGGCATGTCCACTAGACTCCCTGTTTCCCCAAACCTAGACCTGCTAAACCCCAGCTCCAACCGAGCCACCCAGCATGCCCTGGCATTTTGCCGAGCAGCTGGTGAGCGTGCTCTGGACGCGCCCAGAGCGCGCCAATTGCAGCCGCGTGAACCGAGCCGCCGCGTCGTAACCCCCTGCCTTGGCCCGCACGGGAGAACTTCGCCACGTACTCCCCGCCTCACCACTACACGCCAGCCACCCCTGGCGCCCTACAGCGCCACCGCCAGAGCTTTTTGGCGGCACGCCGGCGTCGGCCGACAGCTCCTGCTCCGTGCAGCGCCACCCAAGCCTCTCCCGCTCGCCACCTGGCCCCTGTAACAGCGCAAGCTCATCCACAGGGTGTCGCCTAGCGCTCGTCGCCGCCACGACGCCCCTAGCTACAGAATGGCGGTCGCCGGAGAGCTTATCCACGGCCGCCGCGGAA
Organism: Aegilops umbellulata; assembly: GCA_032464435.1. NCBI lineage: Eukaryota > Viridiplantae > Streptophyta > Magnoliopsida > Poales > Poaceae > Aegilops > Aegilops umbellulata. Next base: position 353,688,117 of record CP136059.1, on the reverse strand, counting down.
CCGCCTTGCCACGCCTATTTAAGGAGACCCCGAGCCCGTTCCCGCTCGCAGGCGACCTCAGGCCACCCCTATGGCGTTCCCCTAGCCCGCATTCGACCCAGGGAGGTCTTCTTCCCCGTCTCCGGCAACTCCGACTACCGCCACTGCCCCTGCCGTTCCGGCGCCACCAGGACCTCCCCCTCTCCACTCTCTCCACCAGAAGCCTCCTCATCCTCCCGTGAACCGTTCCCCCTGCTCAATTTTGATCGGGAGCCACCGCAGCCCCAATGGCACTTTGCTCCCGAGGCCACCTCCGCCGAGGAGCTCGCCGCCGGCAGCTCCCTCCGCCCCACCTGCCAGACGACCACTGGGAGGACCGCCCCGGAGTAGCGGACCCATCCCCGCCCTCGGAGCCCCGAGAGGAGCCGCCAGTCGCCGGCGACGATCGCCGGAGCTCCGCCTCCGCTCGGGACAGAGGAAAGAGAGGGAGAAGACTAGTCAAACCTGACTAGTGGGCCCCCCTGGACCCACTGTCAGTGGCACACCGCGCCGTCCATGTGTTTAAGTGAAGGCGTAAATCCCCCAGTACGTCTCCCCCGCTCCGAAAGCGTATTCCCCTCTGAAACGTTTTTCCTTTTCTGTTTTATTTAAATCAGTTTTGACCACAAATTTGACTGCCTATAACTTTTTAAATACAACTCCAAATGAGTTGGTTCTTTTTCCTACCTTCCTCAAATTTGATCTAGTTTATTTTAATATTTATTTGAAAATTTTCCAAAACAACTTTTTGTACTATTTTGAGATATGTGTTAATTCAAATATTTTTAAAATAGGATTTTGGAGAGAGGGAAGAAACTTTCAAAGATTTTGGAGAACACCTCACCCCTCCACAACTTCAAGGCAAGCACCTTGAACCTTGGCATAATATTTTTGATGTGATGGTTGACACATTCATAACACCACCTCATTCCGGTGGAATTGATATTTCATGTGACATGATCTTTTGCATGGGAGCATATCAACGTTTTCCTTGCTATTGGAAATGAATATGATGGTGATGGTAATCATCCTCATGTGCCTTGCATGCATACCGGAAAGGAATCCAGGAAAAGCCTCGGCTTTGGGTAGGCGTGAGCTTGTCGCCGGTCCCCGTCGGGACGGTTATTTCCGATATGCCATGGTAAGGTATATTGAGTGGTGATTTTTGTTGGTTGAAATATATTTGATATACATGTCATGCAGGGAACTTATGAACCTCCTGAGTCGACCGCAGATCGAGTCTTGTTCCAGTAACCCCCATACTTGCCTCGTACTACCACTCATCCCTGCCGCAGGTAGGGTACGGTTCAGTAAGTTGTTAACCCCTTTCCAGGACACACCGTACAGAGAGGCCATGGTGGAAGATATCGGTTGTAGCCGGTAGGCATGCCACCTGGTCAGGGGGCATGGGTGTTTCCGGTTGGGACCGAGAGGGGAGGCCACCCCTTAGAGCGCGCGATATAAATTTGATCCCATGCTACGCGAGGTTGTAGCCTCCCCACTTAGAGTTTTGCTTGACAAGTGTCGTGGGTGATTCCAGACACCGATGAGTTAAGCTGGTGTGTGCAAGTTAGGCGTGTTTTCAACTAAAAGGCCGTAGGCGGAATTAGTCCCGATGGACTAAAGGAATCCGTTACTCGTGGGTAAAGAGTACACCCTCTGCAGAGATTAAACCTATTCGAATTGTCGTGTCCATGGTTAAGGACTACAGTCTGGGATAGGTCAAGCGTCGGTCTTAGTGTCGGTCTTCGGAGGCGAAATTGTTAAACCAGAACGGGAATTAATACTTGTGACTTGTGATGATTATGATTATTACTACTGTTGACTAACCCGTGATATTATTGTTATCATCGAATATCTCTGGGATGGTTCTACCTCCGGGATATTTCACTATGATTATTTAATCTTTTAAAGCCCTTTATGTGGTGTCGCTCAGATGCCCGACTGTGGCATTTCTTTTAAAGCCCTCTCTGTGGTGTCGCTCAGACGCCCGCCTGTGGTATTTCTTTTAGAGCCCTTTATGTGGTGTCGCTCAGACGCCCGACTGTGGCATTTCTTTTAAAGCCCTTTCTGTGGTGTCGCTCAGACGCCCGGCTGTGGTATTTCTTTTAGAGCCCTTTATGTGGTGTCGCTCAGACGCCCGACTGTGGCATTTATTTTAAAGCCCTTCATGTGGTGTCGCTCAGACGCCCGACTGTGGTATTATTATTACTCTGCTTTTTCCGCTCGAGGAGTCTTTCAGACACTCGTTTGGCACCATTATTTATTATTCCGCATTTTCCACTCGAGGAGTCTTTCAGACACTCGTTTGGCACCAGTATTTATTATTCCGCATTTTCCGCTCGAGGAGTCTTTCAGACACTCGTTTGGCACCAGTATTTACTACTTTGCATTTTTCCGCTCGAGGAGTCATCCAGACCCTCGCTTGGTACCCAGTATTTATTACCTCTATGTGGCCATTGCATAAATTTCCGGTTGCATATGAATAACTTGTTTTACATGCATCAAGATATTTATTTATGACTAACTAAGTGAGTTTAAGGATATTGCAAAGCATGAGTACCAACGATTATGTTACACCTGTGTTCTTAATGTTTGTGAGTACATTCAAAGTACTCACTGGCTTGTCCCTGGCTATTGTCTTGGCCAGATTGCTTGCTTGGAGAGGAGTGTTGCGACGACAGCCTCGGAACCTGAGCAACGGTGATAGCAGCCTCGTGAAGATAGGAGTTAACCTGGTCAGCTGTTCCCGTGGGAATGGAGTCCCATAGCCGTGGTGATCCACAAACCGCTTCCGCCCTCAACCACTAGAAACCATTTGTTGTACTCATAGGCCACAATGGTTTTGTACTACATATTTTGTACCTTTGCTTGGAATTTCTGTAACAAGTTGGTGCCTCATCAGCTAACAGTAATCCTGGGGCTGATGAGCTCGACGGCGATTTTCTGGAATTTAATGTCTGGAAAACCGGTCGCGACAGACTTGGTATCAGAGCCAGGCTGACCATTGGCTAATCCTATCCTAGCCAGGTCAATAAACTTAGGCACGCCAAACCACCGAGCCATAACCAAACCCGCAGCCAAGCTTCTCCTTGAAGATAGCCCCACAGTGACCGACACTTTTTGTAGTCGGTGCCCAACCTACCAACCTAGCCGACAATCACGCGCCAGTGACCGGCCCCCTAAATAGTCCTTTCTCGCAAGCGTGCGAAGGAAGACTCCGACCCCTTTTTTCTATAAAAAGGGCACGCTAGTCTCAACCCAGCACAGCCCGGCCGCTATCCTAAACCAAGCCACAATGCCTGGTCCTATTGTGCACCATGAGACCACGGCGACCAACCTTGGAGGTTTTGTGACCATACTCGCAAACCTCACCCATCGTGCCTATGCATTAGAAGAACCCCTAGAATATGTTGTGTACCAAGGGCCCGTAAGAGGTGAAAGCCGTCAATTCTGGGCCACTGTACACATCTACGGTAGGGGTCTCGCACCCGAACGCCCCTACAGGTTCACCGGAAGGACCACTTCCTTTGAGCCACAAGCCATCCAGCTAGCTGCTCGAGAAGCTATAGTTCATCTCCGGCACTTGTCGCCAAGAGTTGACTGTCGCTCGTTCCACTACTACCCCAGGCGTGAAGGGTATGGTAGACCACCCCAAGTTGCCAACGGAGATCACGAGTCAGATCCTGCATTGTTGCACCTGGTGCGCTATGTAAGTGCACTGGAAGAACTGTGCGATCAGGTCACAATTGATCTCATCGCAGCTCGTGGAGAGCTGGTTCGTCGAGCCCCGGCAAGAGGAGAGGACGAGCCCAACGCCGACAACCCCGTCGTGCTGTTTGGACAACCGATCGAGCCCCTGAGGTCTACCCCAGCCATCGGCCAAGGTGTTGCGATAACCCCAGAAGTGCTACGTCGCATTTTGGGAACACACTCCAACGGAGTTGTGGCCAGCAATCCCCGAGATGGCCACCATCGCTACCCCGAGCCTGCAGCCCCTCAACCCACTCCAGTCAATTCCGACGGCGAGAATCGTGGAGAAGCCTCGACATCCACAAGGCACGCCCGCATGGATGTAAACGAGGTAGACTAAGTAACCTGAGCTGTATCGAGACCCAGTGTACCCTCGCCTTGTAATCGTGTGGCCTGGTATTTAAACGCTGCTTGTTGTCATGCCTCTGCTTTAATGATAACATTGGCTAAACACCCAGTACGCAGTGTGAGATTGCTACCCCTGGCGCAGCTACCAAAAACCCTCCCGACACCCCCACAGTAACATGTCACCTCGGTGGAACAAGTGTATCTATGGCATTGACTTCGAATCCCGGATCAGAGCTGGAAATTTCATTACCCTTCACCACGGTAAAAATGATCCAGCTCCAGTGCTATAAAAGGGCCACCGCGTGACCTTGCCAAGCACCTCTCATCTTGTGCATCACCCTCACAACCATTTCTTGCCATGCCGAACCCCAGCATTTACCTGAGAACCCCAGATGCAACCCCGGGTAGTTTTTGTTAAGATATTGTGGGATTTTACCTGCAGTACCATGGGCGCTACCCAGCCACCCCAGTACGAGCTGTTCAAATCGAGGATCATCGCACACAGGAGCACGGAGAGCCCCAGCAGTGTCGCCAGCCCTCCGCATATCAAGATCGCGTAGCAGTCCGGCATCGCCTCCGCCATTAGAACCTCGCCCGAGCTTCTGTAAGCAGTAATGGAGGAAGAAGAAAGGGGAGAAGCACGGCCAGAGATGAGGAGAAGAGAGGAACACCTCGGCCGTTTTATAGCTCGAGCTCGGTGCACGGTGGGCGAAGTCCACCAACGCCGCTCGTCGCCCGATCGCCGGTGTTCGGAGGCGAATCCGCGAGCAGTGCCGACAGCACGCTGGCCCGCGAGGCGAGTGCACGCTGCTCCGGCAGCTAGCACGCCGCGCACTAGCGCGGTACGGCCTAGATGCCCTGCGCGCTAGGCGTTGCCGGTGGAGAAAGCGCGCAGGAGAGAGGGAGAAGAAGAGGCTGACTGTGGGCCCCGGGTCCACCTGTCGGCCAGAGAGAGCACTGTGCTCCCGGGTATGACCAGCGTATATTTAAATTTAGACTTTATTCTAAATTTATACCCAGCGTAGTAGTCTCTCGATTTTGTCTCAGACCGTAGATTTTTCCGCGCAGCACCAGTATTTCACACTGTGGTTTTCACCACTTATTGCCCTCTTACTGTAGCCACTTTTTCGTTGCATGCAATCTTTTCTTATGCGACTTTTAACAAATCTCGAGGACGAGATTTTTTTTTGGGGGGTAGTATTGTGACACCCCAAAATTTTTGGCCTTGTTTTATTAATTAAATTTTTGCCAGGACTTAAAACCTTTATTTTCTGAGCTCCCTTTTGATCTTTAACCCTGTCATTATGGAGTTTTTCCCGCAAGTGTGAACTTTTCAAATGTATTATAGGACTTGTTTAACCTCTCTAGAAAAACTTTACTTTTATCAGTACAACTAATTGCATAATTAATTTGCTTGATCTTCACTTTCTTGAAAATGGTTTTTCAAGGTTAAATGGCCATATTTGAACTACAACCATTTGATGGATTCACTTAAAATTCCCACCAAAATTTGGAGATGTCATGTGATGTTATTAAATCACTTTTATGCAAAAAGATCTTTTATTTTTGAAATATTTTGAGCTCTACACCCTTTTTTCTTCTCTGGTCCAGTGGGCAATTTTTCACTACAACCCTTTTAAATATTTTCTTCTAGCCTCTACCAAGATTATGGGATGTTAGTGATATCGTATGATTCAACTTTATGCAAAAACCCAGTGATATTATTTGCAATTTTTGAGTGAATCAGAATCATCTACATTCTGGACCAGACTGGTGTTTTCTACTGCAACCCTATTATTTCTTTCTCCAGTGACCTTGTGTTTTCTCATGCTCATAGTCCTCCGTACCAAACCCCTAAGTCCAGGAGCATGCACCCTTTGGGGAAATTTTGGTTCATGAAATGATGCCATTTATTTCCTGTCCAGAATTGTAATTCTGCAAAACTTGCACTAACAAGTTTCTCCTTTTGCCAAACTAACCTCGCCACCCTCTTGTGCATCCAAGGAGACACTGATCTGGAGATTTTGACCACTCCAAGTATTGCCTAAGTGCCCTTGGCATTTTGTCAAACACCTTGTGGGCATGATCTGTTTTGATATGATGCTTGTCATTACACTATGATCTTGCACCTCTGATCAGACAGGCATGTCCACTAGACTCCCTGTTTCCCCAAACCTAGACCTGCTAAACCCCAGCTCCTACCGAGCCACCCAGCATGCCCTGGCATTTCGCCGAGCAGCTGGTGAGCGTGTTCTGGACGCGCCCAGAGCGCGCCAATTGCAGCCGCGTGAACCGAGCCGCCGCGTCGCAACCCCCTGCCTTGGCCCGCACGGGAGAACTTCGCCACGTACTCCCCGCCTCACCACTAAACGCCAGCCACCCCTGGCGCCCTACAGCGCCACCGCCAGAGCTTTTTGGCGGCACGCCGGCGTCGGCCGACAGCTCCTGCTCCGTGCAGCGCCACCCAAGCCTCTCCCGCTCGCCACCTGGCCCCTGTAACAGCGCAAGCTCATCCAGAGGGTGTCGCATAGTGCTCGTCGCCGCGACGACGCCCCTAGCTAAAGAATGGCGGTCGCCGGAGAGCTTATCCACGGCCGCCGCGGAACCGCCTTGCCACGCCTATTTAAGGAGACCCCGAGCCCGTTCCCGCTCGCAGGCGACCTCAGGCCACCCCTATGGCGTTCCACTAGCCCGCATTCGACCCAGGGAGGTCTTCTTCCCCGTCTCCGGCAACTCCGACTACCGCCACTGCCCCTGCCGTTCCGGCGCCACCAGGACCTCCCCCTCTCCACTCTCTCCACCAGAAGCCTCCTCATCCTCCCGTGAACCGTTCCCCCTGCTCAATTTTGATCGGGAGCAACCGCAGCCCCAATGGCACTTTGCTCCCGAGGCCACCTCCGCCGAGGAGCTCGCCGCCGGCAGCTCCCTCCGCCCCCACCTGCCAGACGACCACCGGGAGGACAGCCCCGGAGTAGCGGATCCATCCCTGCCCTCGGAGCCCCACGAGGAGCCGCCAGTCGCCGGCGACGATCGCCGGAGCTCCGCCTCCGCTCGGCACAGAGGAAAGAGAGGGAGAAGACTAGTCAAACCTGACTAGTGGGCCCCCCTGGACCCACTGTCAGTGGCACACCGCGCCGTCCATGTGTTTAAGTGAAGGCGTAAATCCCCCAGTACGTCTCCCCCGCTCCGAAAGCGTATTCCCCTCTGAAACGTTTTTCCTTTTCTGTTTTATTTAAATCAGTTTTGACCACAACTTTGACTGCCTATAACTTTTTAAATACAAATCCAAATGAGTTGATTCTTTTTCCTACCTTCCTCAAATTTGATCTAGTTTATTTTAATATTTATTTGAAAATTTTCCAAAACAACTTTTTGTACTATTTTGAGATATGTGTTAATTCAAATATTTTTAAAATAGGATTTTGGAGAGAGGGAAGAAACTTTCAAAGATTTTGGAGAACACCTCACCCCTCCACAACTTCAAGGCAAGCACCTTGAACCTTGGCATAATATTTTTGATGTGATGGTTGACACATTCATAACACCACCTCATTCCGGTGGAATTGATATTTCATGTGACATGATCTTTTGCATGGGAGCATATCAACGTTTTCCTTGCTATTGGAAATGAATATGATGGTGATGGTAATCATCCTCATGTGCCTTGCATGCATACCGGAAAGGAATCCGGGAAAAGCCTCGGCCTTGGGTAGGCGTGGGCTTGTCGCCGGTCCCCGTCGGGACGGTTATTTCCGATATGGCATGGTAAGGTATATTGAGTGGTGATTTTTGTTGGTTGAAATATATTTGATATACATGTCATGCAGGGAACTTATGAACCTCCTGAGTCGACCGCAGATCGAGTCTTGTTCCAGTAACCCCCATACTTGCCTCGTACTACCACTCGTCCCTGCTGCAGGTAGGGTACGGTTCAGTAAGTTGTTAACCCCTTTCCAGCACACACCATACAGACAGGCCATGGTGGAAGATATCGGTTGTAGCCGGTAGGCATGCCACCTGGTCAGGGGGCATGGGTGTTTCCGGTTGGGACCGAGAGGGGAGGCCACCCCTTAGAGCGCGCGATATAAATTTGATCCCATGCTACGCGAGGTTGTAGCCTCCCCACTTAGAGTTTTGCTTGACAAGTGTCGTGGGTGATTCCAGACACCGATGAGTTAAGCTGGTGTGTGCAAGTTAGGCGTGTTTTCAACTGAAAGGCCGTAGGCGGAATTAGTCCCGATGGACTAAAGGAATCCGTTACTCGTGGGTAAAGAGTACACCCTCTGCAGAGATTAAACCTATTCGAATAGCCGTGTCCATGGTTAAGGACTACAGTCTAGGATAGGTCAAGCGTCGGTCTTAGTGTCGGTCTTCGGAGGCGAAATTGTTAAACCAGAACGGGAATTACTACTTGTGACTTGTGATGATTATGATTATTACTACTATTGACTAACCCGTGATATTATTGTTATCATCGAATATCTCTGGGATGGTTCTACCTCCGGGATATTTCACTATGATTATTTAATCTTTTAAAGCCCTTTATGTGGTGTCGCTCAGACGCCCGACTGTGGCATTTCTTTTAAAGCCCTTTCTGTGGTGTCGCTCAGACGCCCGGCTGTGGTATTTCTTTTAGAGCCCTTTATGTGGTGTCGCTCAGACGCCCGACTGTGGCATTTCTTTTAAAGCCCTTTCTGTGGTGTCGCTCAGACGCCCGGCTGTGGTATTTCTTTTAGAGCCCTTTATGTGGTGTCGCTCAGACGCCTGACTGTGGCATTTCTTTTAAAGCCCTTTATGTGGTGTCGCTCAGACGCCCGACTGTGGTATTATTATTACTCTGCTTTTTCCGCTCGAGGAGTCTTTCAGACACTCGTTTGGCAACATTATTTATTATTCCGCATTTTCCGCTCAAGGAGTCTTTCAGACACTCGTTTGGCACCAGTATTTATTATTCCGCATTTTCCGCTCGAGGAGTCTTTCAGACACTCGTTTGGCACCAGTATTTACTACTTTGCATTTTTCCGCTCGAGGAGTCATCCAGACCCTCGCTTGGTACCCAGTATTTATTACCTCTATGTGGCCATTGCATAAATTTCCGGTTGCATATGAATAACTTGTTTTACATGCATCAAGATATTTATTTATGACTAAGTGAGTATAAGGATATTGCAAAGCATGAGTACCAACGATTATATTATACCTGTGTTCTTAATGTTTGCGAGTACATTCAAAGTACTCACTCGTTTGTCCCTGGCTATTGTCTTGGCCAGATTGCTTGCTTGGAGAGGAGCGTTGCGACGATAGCCTCGGAACCTGAGCAACGGTGATAGCAGCCTCGTGAAGATAGGAGTTAACCTGGTCAGCTGTTCCCGTGGGACTGGTGTCCCATAGCCGTGGTGATCCACAAACCGCTTCCGCCCTCAACCACTAGAAACCATTTGTTGTACTCATAGGCCACAATGGTTTTGTACTACATATCTTGTACCTTTGCTTGGAATTTCTGTAACAAGTTGGTTCCTCATCAGCGAACAGTAATCCTGGGGCTGATGAGCTCGACGACCATTTTCTGGAATTTAATGTCTGGAAAACCGGTCGCGACAGACTTGGTATCAGAGCCAGGCTGACCATTGGCTAATCCTATCCTAGCCAGGTCAATAAACTTAGGCACGCCAAACCACCGAGCCATAACCAAACCCGCAGCCAAGCTTCTCCTGCAAGATAGCCCCATAGTGACCGACACTTTTTGCAGTCGGTGCCCAACCTACCAGCCTAGCCGATGATTACGCGCCAGTGACCGACCCCCTAAATAGTCCTTTCTCGCAAGCGTGCGAAGGAAGACTCCGACCCCTTTTTTCTATAAAAAGGGCACACTAGTCTCAACCCAGCACAGCCCGGCCGCTATCCTAAACCAAGCCACAATGCCTGGTCCTATTGTGCACCATGAGACCACGGCGACCAACCTTGGAGGTTTTGTGACCATACTCGCAAACCTCACCCGTCGTGCCTATGCATTAGAAGAACCCCTAGAATATGTTGTGTACCAAGGGCCCGTAAGAGGTGAAAGCCGTCAATTCTGGGCCACTGTACACATCTACGGTAGGGGTCTCGCACCCGAACGCCCCTACAGGTTCACCGGAAGGACCACTTCCTTTGAGCCGCAAGCCATCCAGCTAGCTGCTCAAGAAGCTATAGTTCATCTCCGGCACTTGTCGCCAAGAGTTGACTGTCGCTCGTTCCACTACTACCCCAGGCGTGAAGGGTATGGTAGACCACCCCAAGTTGCCAACGGAGATCACGAGTCAGATCCTGCATTGTTGCACCTGGTGCGCTATGTAAGTGCACTGGAAGAACTGTGCGATCAGGTCACAATTGATCTCATCGCAGCTCGTGGAGAGCTGGTTCGTCGAGCCCCGGCAAGAGGAGAGGACGAGCCCAACGCCGACAACCCCGTCGTGCTGTTTGGACAACCGATCGAGCCCCTGAGGTCTTCCCCAGCCATCGGCCAAGGTGTTGCGATAACCCCAGAAGTGCTACGTCGCATTTTGGGAACACACTCCAACGGAGTTGTGGCCAGCAATCCCCGAGATGGCCACCATCGCTACCCCGAGCCTGCAGCCCCTCAACCCACTCCAGTCAATTCCGACGGCGAGAATCATGGAGAAGCCTCGACATCCACAAGGCATGCCCGCATGGATGTAAACGAGGTAGACTAAGTAACCCGAGCTGTATCGAGACCCAGTGTACCCTCGCCGTGTAATCGTGTGGCCTGGTATTTAAACGCTGCTTGTTGTCATGCCTCTGCTTTAATGATAACATTGGCTAAACACCCAGTACGCAGTGTGAGATTGCTACCCCTGGCGCAGCTACCAAAAACCCTCCCGACACCCCCACAGTAACATGTCACCTCGGTGGAACAAGTGTATCTATGGCATTGACTTCGAATCCCGGATCAGAGCTGGAAATTTCATTACCCTTCACCACGGTAAAAATGATCCAGCTCCAGTGCTATAAAAGGGCCACCGCGTGACCTTGCCAAGCACCTCTCATCTTGTGCATCACCCTCACAACCATTTCTTGCCATGCCGAACCCCAGCATTTACCTGAGAACCCCAGATGCAACCCCGGGTAGTTTTTGTTAAGATATTGTGGGATTTTACCTGCAGTACCATGGGCGCTACCCAGCCACCCCAGTACGAGCTGTTCAAATCAAGGATCATCGCACACAGGAGCACGGAGAGCCCCAGCAGTGTCGCCAGCCCTCCGCATATCAAGATCGCGTAGCAGTCCGGCATCGCCTCCGCCATTAGAACCTCGCCCGAGCTTCTGTAAGCAGTAATGGAGGAAGAAGAAAGGGGAGAAGCACGGCCAGAGATGAGGAGAAGAGAGGAACACCTCGGCCGTTTTATAGCTCGAGCTCGGTGCACGGTGGGCGAAGTCCACCAACGCCGCTCGTCGCCCGATCGCCGGTGTTCGAAGGCGAATCCACGAGCAGTGCCGACAGCACGCTGGCCCGCGAGGTGAGTGCACGCTGCTCCGGCAGCTAGCACGCCGCGCACTACCGCGGTACGGCCTAGATGCCCTGCGCGCTAGGCATCGCTGGTGGAGAAACCGCGCAGGAGAGAGGGAGAAGAAGAGGCTGACTGTGGGCCCCGGGTCCACCTGTCGGCCAGAGAGAGCACTGTGCTCCCGGGTACGACCAGCGTATATTTAAATTTAGACTTTATTCTAAATTTATACCCAGCGTAGTTGTCTCTCGATTTTGTCTCAGACCGTAGATTTTTCCGCGCAGCACCAGTATTTCACACTGTGGTTTTCACCACTTATTGCCCTCTTACTGTAGCCACTTTTTCGTTGCATGCAATCTTTTCTTATGCGACTTTTAACAAATCTCGAGCACGAGAATTTTTTTTGGGGGGTAGTATTGTGACACCCCAAAATTTTTGGCCTTGTTTTATTAATTAAATATTTTCCAGGACTTAAAACCTCTATTTTCTGAGCTCCCTTTTGATCTTTAACCCTGTCATTATGGAGTTTTTCCCCCAAGTGTGAAGTTTTCAAATGTGTTATTGGACTTGTTTAACCCCTCTAGAAAAACTTTACTTTTATCAGTACAACTAATTGCATAATTAATTTGCTTGATCTTCACTTTCTTGAAAATGGTTTTTCAAGGTTAAATGGCCATATTTGAACTACAACCATTTGATGGATTCACTTAAAATTCCCACCAAAATTTGGAGATGTCATGTGATGTTATTAAATCACTTTTATGCAAAAAGATCTTTTATTTTTGAAATATTTTGAGCTCTACACCCTTTTTTCTTCTCTGGTCCAGTGGGCAATTTTTCACTACAACCCTTTTAAATATTTTCTTCTAGCCTCTACCAAAATTATGGGATGTTAGTGATATCATATGATTCAACTTTATGCAAAAATCCAGTGATATTATTTGCAATTTTTGAGTGAATCAGCATCATCTTCATTCTGGACCAGACTGGTGTTTTCTACTGCAACCCTATTATTTCTTGCTCCAGTGACCTTGTGTTTTCTCATGGTCATAGTCCTCCCTACCAAACCCCTAAGTCCAGGAGCATGCACCCTTTGGGGCAATTTTGGTTCATGAAATGATGCCATTTATTTCCTGTCCAGAATTGTAATTCTGCAAAACTTGCACTAACAAGTTTCTCCTTTTGCCAAACTAACCTCACCACCCTCTTGTGCATCCAAGGAGACACTGATCTGGAGATTTTGACCACTCCAAGTATTGCCTAAGTGCCCTTGGCATTTTCTCAAACACCTTGTGGGCATGATCTGTTTTGGCATGATGCTTGTCATTACACTATGATCTTGCACCTCTGATCAGACAGGCATGTCCACTAGACTCCCTGTTTCCCCAAACCTAGACCTGCTAAACCCCAGCTCCAACCGAGCCACCCAGCATGCCCTGGCATTTCGCCGAGCAGCTGGTGAGCGTGCTCTGGACGCGCCCAGAGCGCGCCAATTGCAGCCGCGTGAACCGAGCCGCCGCGTCGTAACCCCCTGCCTTGGCCCGCAGGGGAGAACTTCGCCACGTACTCCCCGCCTCACCACTACATGCCAGCCACCCCTGGCGCCCTACAGCGCCACCGCAAGAGCTTTTTGGCGGCACGCCGGCGTCGGCCGACAGCTCCTGCTCCATGCAGCGCCACCCAAGCCTCTCCCGCTCGCCACCTGGCCCCTGTAACAGCGCAAGCTCATCCACAGGGTGTCGCCTAGCGCTCATCACCGCCACGACGCCCCTAGCTACAGAATGGCGGTCGCCGGAGAGCTTATTCACGGCCGCCGCGGAACCGCCTTGCCACGCCTATTTAAGGAGACCCCGAGCCCGTTCCCGCTCGCAGGCGACCTCAGTCCACCCCTATGGCGTTCCCCTAGCCCGCATTCGACCCAGGGAGGTCTTCTTCCCCGTCTCCGGGAACTCCGACTACCGCCACTACCCCTGCCGTTCCGGCGCCACCAGGACCTCCCCCTCTCCACTCTCTCCACCAGAAGCCTCCTCATCCTCCCGTGAACCGTTCCCCCTGCTCAATTTTGATCGGGAGCCACCGCAGCCCCAATGGCACTTTGCTCCCGAGGCCACCTCCGCCGAGGAGCTCGCCGCCGGCAGCTCCCTCCGCCCCCACCTGCCAGACGACCACCGGGAGGACCGCCCCGGAGTAGTGGATCCATCCCCGCCCTCGGAGCCCCGTGAGGAGCCGCCAGTCGCCGGCGACGATCGCCGGAGCTCCGCCTCCGCTCGGGACAGAGGAAAGAGAGGGAGAAGACTAGTCAAACATGACTAGTGGGACCCCCTGGACCCACTGTCAGTGGCACACCGCGCCGTCCATGTGTTTAAGTGAAGGCGTAAATCCCCCAGTACGTCTCCCCCGCTCCGAAAGCGTATTCCCCTCTGAAACGTTTTTCCTTTTCTGTTTTATTTAAATCAGTTTTGACCACAACTTTGACTGCCTATAACTTTTTAAATACAAATCCAAATGAGTTGATTCTTTTTCCTACCTTCCTCAAATTTGATGTAGTTTATTTTAATATTTATTTGAAAATTTTCCAAAACAACTTTTTGTACTATTTTGAGATATGTGTTAATTCAAATATTTTTAAAATAGGATTTTGGAGAGAGGGAAGAAACTTTCAAAGATTTTGGAGAACACCTCACCCCTCCACAACTTCAAGGAAAGCACCTTGAACCTTGGCATAATATTTTTGATGTGATGGTTGACACATTCATAACACCACCTCATTCCGGTGGAATTGATATTTCATGTGACATGATCTTTTGCATGGGAGCATATCAACGTTTTCCTTGCTATTGGAAATGAATATGATGGTGATGGTAATCATCCTCATGTGCCTTGCATGCATACCGGAAAGGAATCCGGGAAAAGCCTCGGCCTTGGGTAGGCGTGAGCTTGTCGCCGGTCCCCGTCGGGACGGTTATTTCCGATATGGCATGGTAAGGTATATTGAGTGGTGATTTTTGTTGGTTGAAATATATTTGATATACATGTCATGCAGGGAACTTATGAACCTCCTGAGTCGACCGCAGATCGACACTTGTTCCAGTAACCCCCATACTTACCTCGTACTACCACTCGTCCCTGCCGCAGGTAGGGTACGGTTCAGTACGTTGTTAACCCCTTTCCAGCACACACCGTACAGACAGGCCATGGTGGAAGATATCGGTTGTAGCCGGTAGGCATGCCACCGGGTCAGGGGGCATGGGTGTTTCCGGTTGGGACCGAGAGGGGAGGCCACCCCTTAGAGCGCGCGATATAAATTTGATCCCATGCTACGCGAGGTTGTAGCCTCCCCACTTAGAGTTTTGCTTGACAAGTGTCGTGGGTGATTCTAGACACCGATGAGTTAAGCTGGTGTGTGCAAGTTAGGCGTGTTTTCAACTAAAAGGCCGTAGGCGGAATTAGTCCCGATGGACTAAAGGAATCCGTTACTCGTGGGTAAAGAGTACACCCTCTGCAGAGATTAAACCTATTCGAATAGCCGTGTCCATGGTTAAGGACTACAGTCTGGGATAGGTGAAATTGTTAAACCAGAACGGGAATTACTACTTGTGACTTGTGATGATTATGATTATTACTACTGTTGACTAACCTGTGATATTATTGTTATCATCGAATATCTCTGGGATGGTTCTACCTCCGGGATATTTCACTATGATTATTTAATCTTTTAAAGGCCTTTATGTGGTGTCGCTCAGACGCCCGACTGTGGCATTTCTTTTAAAGCCCTTTCTGTGGTGTCGCTCAGACGCCCGAATGTGGTATTTCTTTTAGAGCCCTTTATGTGGTGTCGCTCAGACGCCCGACTGTGGCATTTCTTTTAAAGCCCTTTCTGTGATGTCGCTCAGACGCCCGGCTGTGGTATTTCTTTTAGAGCCCTTTATGTGGTGTCGCTCAGACGCCCGACTGTGGCATTTCTTTTAAAGCCCTTTATGTGGTGTCGCTCAGACGCCCGACTGTGGTATTATTATTACTCTGCTTTTTCTGCTCGAGGAGTCTTTCAGACACTCGTTTGGCACCATTATTTATTATTCCGCATTTTCCGCTCGAGGAGTCTTTCAGACAATCGTTTGGCACCAGTATTTATTATACCGCATTTTCCGCTCGAGGAGTCTTTCAGACACTCGTTTGGCACCAGTATTTACTACTTTGCATTTTTCCGCTCGAGGAGTCATCCAGACCCTCGCTTGGTACCCAGTATTTATTACCTCTATGTGGCCATTGCATCAATTTCCGGTTGCATATGAATAACTTGTTTTACATGCATCAAGATATTTATTTATGACTAACTAAGTGAGTATAAGGATATTGCAAAGCATGAGTACCAACGATTATATTATACCTGTGTTCTTAATGTTTGCGAGTACATTCAAAGTACTCACTGGCTTGTCCCTGGCTATTGTCTTGGCCAGATTGCTTGCTTGGAGAGGAGCGTTGTGATGACAGCCTCGGAACCTGAGCAACGGTGATAGCAGCCTCGTGAAGATAGGAGTTAACCTGGTCAGCTGTTCCCATGGGAATGGAGTCCCATAGCCGTGGTGATCCACAAACCGCTTCCGCCCTCAACCACTAGAAACCATTTGTTGTACTCATAGGCCACAATGGTTTTGTACTACATATTTTGTACCTTTGCTTGGAATTTCTGTAACAAGTTGGTGCCTCATCAGCTAACAGTAATCCTGGGGCTGATGAGCTCGACGGCCATTTTTCTGGAATTTAATGTCTGGAAAACCGGTCGCGACAACTCACCACTTATCAAGGCGGAAAGCAAGCGAAGAATTCACCTAGTCCCTCTAAAGGGGAGCGGGTGTGCCTGGTCCCTTATCTAATAAGAGGACTTGGATTTCCAATTCATCCCTTTCTCCGCGGGCTTCTGGAGTTCTATGGCCTCCAGCTGCACCACCTTACGCCCAGCTCCTTGTTACACATCGCGGGCTTCGTTGCTCTTTGCGAGCTATTTTTAGGCGTCGAGGCTCATTTCGCGCTGTGGAAGAAGATATTCTGCCTGGTGCCCCGTTCCCAAGAGGGGTCCATATATCATGTGGGCGGAGCCGAAGTATGGAGCATCGCCGGGACCGGATACCCGTCGGGAACCCCGAAGAAGGCGTCCGAGGACTGGCCTTCAGAATGGTTTTACATAGACGACGTCCCCCTGCCGGACCCTATCCGGGCCGGTCTCCCTGAGTTCAACGACGCTCCCCTGAAGAAACGCCTGAGCTGGCGCCCTCGGAGCTCTCAGAGAGAGAATCACAGAGACGTCCTTTACTTAATGGGCCGGATCAAGCTACTGGCTCATTCTGGACTAACCATGATTAAATTCATGGCCATATGCATTATGCGGGGGGTGCAGCCGCTCCAATACAGAAGCCACCCCATGTGGGATTTCAACGGGGAAGATGACGCCACCCGTCACGGCCGTAAAGGGCCGGACTCGCCTGCCGCTCTAATGAAGATCTTATCCTCTTTGTACAAGGGAAAAGAAGAGGAATTCCTCCGTGTCGACCCGCAGGGCGGATTTTCCATGTATAGTCCTCCGAATTGGGTAAGCGGATAGTCATGCTTCCCTGTTCATTTTACACTCCCATGATTAAATAGGCAGTCTAATGACTTCAACGCAGGACCTGCGTCAGGAGGTAAAAAACATAAACAGCCGTCCTCCACAGCCAGAGGACCCAGAACGGTCCCTTGATCCGGACTTAGCGGTGGAGTTTATCGACGGAGTGTTTTATCAGCTAAGCAAGGACGATACCTTGGTAGCTATTATAGCTGATTACCCAGGGTTAATCCGGGCCTCCCAGGTGACAAATACTGGAGCTTTACCCCCTTAAGAGGGGCTCCGTTTTCACGGGTTTGGTTGTTCTGACAGCGACCGTGCTTTGTAGGGGAGATTCCCGAGGCGGGAAACCGACCCCGCTGCAGCTAGCCGGCGGGGGGCCGCAGGGCCCCGTGGGGGGAAAAGGAACGTAGTCCGGACTGAGGTGCCAGAGCAAAGGTATGGCGTACCCTCTCTTTTTCTCTGGTGTTTTACTCCTCTAGGGTATATTAACATTCGTGCCATCTTCAGGATGAAGAGACCTCGCCGGACTATATCCGGATAGGTTGCCAATCGCGCCTCCACCAGCCAGACTCCAACACCCGGCCCGGAAGCGGAGGCCCGCGCAAGGCATGCACCGGACGCTCCTCCATCAGAGGATGCGGACAGGCTGTCTGCCACCCATTCCGAGGTGGAGAGTGCCATGAACCACAGGCGTCGCCGGACAGTCCTTCGCGACGCTTGTTTCTCCTAGGAGGCTTTAGATGCCTTCAATTCGGGAGACGCGTACCTCCGTGCCGCTCAAAATGGTTTAGCCAGAGCCACGGAGCAGTATGTAAAAGACATACGGGTAAGAAAATTTTGGTAAATATAAATATGCCAGTAGCCCCCGAGACTTGAAGTAGTGGAAATAACTGATTCGAGAATCATATAACATGCAGTTTCTTACCGAGGAGAACACCACACTGTCCCAGGAGCTGGAAAGGTGCAGGGCCCAACTAGAGGCCGCACTAACGGCAACAGGGGGGTCTAAAGAGACCCCTGCAGGTAAACAATACACCAGAATATTTAGTATTGTGCGGATTTAAGTGCCAATCTGACAAATGGTATTGCAGATGGCGCCGGACTCGATCCGGACAGGCAACAGCTTCTACGCCGGTTAAAGGCTGGTGAAAGCGTGCTAACAAAGGTGAGGCGGGAGAAAAATGATCTCCAGGATGTTGAACTAAAAGATGTTTGTGGCCAGCTGTCGGACTCCAATAAGGAGAATCAGCGACTTCGACGCGGCATTTTTAGTAAGTGCCTAAGCAAACTCTTGAAAAAGGAGTTCGGCGAGGAAGACGACTAACGGAGTTATGTCTGTAGGTATGCTGACAGGTCGTCCTGCAGAGGAGATGCCCGGTTCAACGGGCGATCTTCTTCCCAAACTCTCGCAACTGCACGAACGAGTTTCGTAGGCGATGCGAGGTATTGCCCAAGCCTTGTGGCCTGCCCACTCCATACCTGAGGGCCTTGGAGAACTTGCGGAGAAGTTGAAGGGATCTCGGCGGCGCTTCCGGTTGTGGAAGTTATCGGCCTGCCGGGAGGGCGCTAGGGAGGCCTGGGCCATGGTGAAGACCCGCTTTACGAAGTCTGACCCCAATCACATGGCCGAGGTCGGACCGGTTGGGCCTGACGGGATGGAGATCCCTGTGAGCTTAGTGTATGGCCACGTAGAATTGGCCGCAAAGTATTCCCAGCAGGACTGTAAATTAGACAGCCTGTTAGATGATATAGAGGAGGAATACAATCAGTCAGGATGACTATGTAACTTATAATTGACATGTGTAATGCCTTCTAGCCGGATTGTAGATCGTTTGTCGTTGCCGACCTTTTCGCTTCGACCTCGGGACCTGACGGTCCGGAGTGTGTCCGAATACCATAACGGTTATATAAGAACCGAGGTATGCATGGAGACCAGGCGTAGGGGTCATTAGTGCTTTATCAGACAAGTGCCCAACTAGTTATGTTATACTACATGGTAAGTAAGAAATGTCTTCCAGAGAGAATAGTTCCGTTAAGGGTTCCTTTCGCTAGGGTGGCGTGCCCTTAAGTGCACGTCCAGACTGCAAATGCAAGAAAACATCTAGGGGCATGTATAAGTAAAAAAGGTTCATCTATAGTTCACCGACCGAATATTCCCTTAAGAACGCTAGCTTTCGGCCTCACCCAGTCTGAGGTACACATCTGGCTTATCCGGCAATAGCAATCGCAGAGGTGCTCCCTTTACCGCCTACCCGAACAATCGGGAACGTAGGGGTAAGCACAGGAGCCAAGGGGGAACCCAGCTTGGCCAAAACTTAAGTCATATCGATGCATTTAATGGTAAAAAAAAGGTGCATGCGGAAGTCTGACGCATGCGTTGGGCGTGAAACCCATATTTAAGGAGCCCCCAGGTTTAAGGAGCGCGGGTAGCGCGTCACATGATGAGCCTTTAAGGGCTATAAAAGGAAAGCATGGGAGGAGACAAATAAAAACAGAAAATTATATATATAAATGGACAGAGGAAGGAGACAAACCCAGAGTCCGGCGCTAGGCATAGAATCTTCGGAGACGTGCGGCGTTCCATGGGTTTGGCTCGAGTCGGTTATCCGACGCATCTCGCAGGCGGTACGCTCCACCAGTCAGGACTTGGTCAATTATGAAGGGACCTTCCCATTTGGGCTTGAGTTTTTCCTTTTTCTTATCCGGCAGGCGTAGAACTAGTTCGCCAACATTGTAATTTTTGGCCCGTACTTCTTTGCTTTGATATCTTCGAGCCTACTATTGATAAAATGCGGAACGGGCTTTAGCCACGTCGCGCTCCTCCTCTAAGGCGTCCAGGTTGTCCTGCCGCTCAAGCTCGGCTTCTCTTTCTTTGTACATGCGCACTCGAGGTGAGTCATGAATTATGTCACAGGGCAGAACTGCCTCTGCGCCGTACACCATAAAGAATGGTGTGAATCCGGTGGTACGATTCGGCATGGTTCGCAGCCCCCAGAGTACGGAGTCGAGCTCCTCCACCCAGTGCGTATTAGATTCCTTGAGGGACCGCACTAGTCTAGGATTAATGCCACTCATGATGAGACCATTTGCATGTTCGACCTGACCGTTAGTTTGTGGGTGATAGACAGAAGCATAGTCGAGCTTAATGCCCATGTTTTTGCACCACAGCTTTACTTCGTCGGAGGTGAAGTATGTGTCGTTATTGGTGATGATGCTGTGAGGGACGCCGTAACAGTGTACGACCCCGGATATGAAGTCTGTCATAGGTCCGGATTCGGCCGTCTTAATAGGCTTGGCTTCTATCCATTTGGTGAATTTATCCACCATGACCAATAAGTATTTTTTCTTGTGGGTTCCACCTTTAAGGGGTCCCACCATGTCAAGCCCCCAGACCGCAAAAGGACAAGTGATGGGGATAGTTCGTAGGGCGTTGGGCGGCATATGGCTTTGGTTTGCAAAGAGCTGGCAACCGACGCATCGTTTGACTAAGTCATGAGCGTCTGCTCGGGCCGTCGGTCAATAAAAGCCCGTACGGAAAGCCTTGCTTACAAGGGACCGAGCTGCGGCATGGTGGCCACCGAGTCCGGCATGAATTTCAGCTAATAGACTCCGCCCTTCCTCTTCGGAGATACATCTTTGAAGGACTCCTGTTGTGCTTTTCTTATATAGCTCTCCCTCGTGGACTTTATAGGATTTAGATCGCCGCACTATGCAGCGTGCCTTGTTTTGGTCCTCTTGGAGTTCCTGCCTAGTAAGTTAGACTAGGGATGGTTCTATCCACGGGGCGATGACCGCCATTATTACGTGGGCTGAAGGTGTGATTTCGGTGGCAGGGCCTCCGATTATGTCGGATTGTTCGGCGTCGGGTTGTGCGGTTGTGTCCGGACTGTTATCCGAGGGTTCGCCCTCCCATGCTACAGATGGCTTGAATAATCTTTCTAAGAAGATGTTGGGGGGGGGACTGCATCTCGTTTTGCTCCGATGCGTGCCAGGACGTCCGCTGCCTGATTATTTTCTCGGGCTATATGGTGAAACTCCAGTCCCTCGAACCGAACTGACATTTTTAGGACGGCATTGCGATAAGCTGCCATTTTTGGGTCTTTGGCGTCGAAGTCACCATTTATTTGGGATATCGCGAGGTTTGAGTCCCCGCGTACTTCCAGGCGTTGAATGCCCATTGATACTGCAATCCGGAGACCATGTAGAAGGGCCTCGTATTCGGCTGCATTGTTGGAGTCCGTGTACATAATTTGGAGTACATATTGGACTGTGTCTCCTGTAGGGGACGTCAAAACGACGCCAGCCCCCAGTCCGGCAAACATTTTTGATCCGTCGAAATGCATGATCCAGTTTGAATATGTGCCGTACTCTTTAGGGAGTTCGGCCTCTGTCCATTCGGCGACGAAGTCGGCTAGGACTTGTGATTTAATGGCTCGCCTTGGTTTGTAGGTTATGTCGACCGGGAGGAGCTCTATGTCCCATTTTGCTATCCGGCCCGTTGAATCGCGGTTGTTGATAATATCGTTGAGTGGTACTTCCAAGGCTACTGTTACAGAACACTCTTGAAAGTAGTGTCGTAGCTTCCGGGATGCCATAAACACAGCGTATGCAATCTTTTGGTAATGCGGGTACTGTGATTTGCATGGTGTGAGGACAGTGGGCACGTAGTAAACCGGCCTTTGAATGGGGAGTTTGTGTCCGTCCGTTGCCCGCTCGATGGCGAGTACTGCGCTAACAACTTTATGAGTTGCGGCAATGTACAACAGCATGGGTTCGCCAGTGTTCGGCGGCGCCAGGACTGGGTTTGTTGCCAAGATGGCCTTTATTTCCTCGAGTCCGACCGTGGCAGCGTCTATCCACTCGAAGTGTTCGGTGCGCCTTAGGAGGCGGTAAAGGGGCAATGCCTTTTCTCCCAGGCGGGAGATAAAGCGGCTTAAAGCCGCCACGCATCCGGAGAGTTTCTGTATTTGTTTGAGGTCTTTTGGGACATCCAATTGTGACAAAGCTCGGATTTTAGCTGCATTTGCTTCAATTCCTCTACCGTATACAATGAAGCCCAGGAGCTTTCCGGCTGGAACGCCGAAAACGCATTTTTCCGAATTGAGCTTAATGTCATATTTTCGGAGGTTGTCGAATGTAAGCCTCAAGTCGTCTACTAGAGATTCGACATGTCTTGATTTAACGACCACATCATCTACATACGCCTCCACTGTTTTGCCGATCTGGTTTGCCAGGCATATTGGAATCATGCATTGATATGTTGCACCGGCGTTTTTTAGCCCAAAGGGCATTGTGTTGAAGCAGAATGGGCCATATGGTGTGATGAATGCTGTTGCGGCTTGGTCTGATTCTGCCATCTTGATTTGATGGTAACCGGAGTATGCGTTGAGGAAACACTGTGAATCGTGTCCTGCAGTGGCATCGATGATTTGATCTATTCGAGGGAGGGGGAAAGGATCCTTTGGGCAAGCATTATTAAGGTCTTTGAAATCGACACACAGGCGCCAGGATTTGTCCTTCTTTGGTACCATCACCAGGTTTGCTAGCCAGTTCGGGTGTTTTATGTCTCTAATGAATCCGGCCTCCAATAACTTGGCTAGGTCCTCTCCCATAGCCTGTCTCTTTGGTTCGGAGAAACGCCGAAGGGCTTGTTTGACAGGCTTGAATCCTTTCTGGATATTTAGGCTGTGTTCGGCCAACCTGCGTGGGATTCCTGGCATGTCTGAAGGGTGCCAAGCGAAAATATCCCAGTTCTCTCGTAGGAGCTCTCGCAATGCGGCGCCTACATCAGGGTTCAGTGTTGCCCCGATGGAGGCTATTTTATTGGGGTCCGTTGGGTGGACATGGAATTTAACTATTTCGTCCGCTGGTTTGAAGGGTGTGGATTTGGATCTATTATCGAGTATCACATCATCTCTATTGACCGTGGATCGCAGTGCAGTGAGTTCTTCGGCTGCTAAGGTTTCGGATAGTGCCTCGAGGGCCAATGCGGCTGTCTTGTTCTCGGCGCAGAGTGCTATGTCCGGATCACTAGCGAGAGTGATAATTCCGTTTGGCCCAGGCATCTTAAGCTTCATGTACCCATAATGGGGTATAGCTTGGAAAACTGTGAAAGCCTCCCGTCCTAGTATAGCGTGATATCCGCTTTTGAACGGGGCCACCTGGAACGTGATCTGTTCGGACCTGTAATTATCCGGCGTGCCGAATACCGCATCTAGTGTGATCTTTCCGGTGCAACGCCCTTCCTGACTGGGGATTATTCCTCTAAAGGTTGTGCTGCTTCGCTTAATCTGGTTCCAGTCTATTTCCATCTTTTGGAGGGTTTCTTCGTAAATGAGGTTCAATCCGCTGCCTCCGTCCATGAGTACCTTTGCGAGGCGACAGCCGTCCACTATGGGACTGAGGACCAATGTGGCTAGTGCTTTGGCTGTTCGAAATTTAGCTTCGTCACTCGCGTTGAAGGTGATAGCAGTATTACTCCATGGGTTTATTGTCGCTACTTGATAGACTTCAGTGAGGCTGCGGAGTGCTCCTTTTCGCATGTTATTTGATGCGAAAGTCTCAAAGACTGTGAGAACGGAACTGAAATTCTCGGGCTGGTTTCCTTCGACCTCTGGAATTAGGAGGTCCTCGCCAATTTTGGCCACCTGCCGGAGTATCCAACATGCCCTGAGGCTGTGAGTTGGGGTGGCGTCCTCTGCACTGTGAATCTTGCAGGGTCCATCTAGCCACTTTTCCAGTACGGTTCCATGCCCTATAAAGGGTTTTGATTTTTTGGTATTTAGTCCGGGTGCCCTACAGTGGTGCGCCCTCTTAATTCGGACGGGATTGCTATTCAAGGCCGGATTATCCCAAAATTTTATTTCGGTTTTCCAAGCACTTTCCATCGCACAGTACTTTTGTACTATGGACGCCAAGTCAGCAAAGCGTGTAATATTACGACGACTTACGGCGTTGAGTATTCCCTTGTCCGTGCAGTTACTGCAAAAGATTGAAATTGCCTCTCCCTCGTGGCAGTCCTTTATCCTGTTCATAACCAGGTGGAATCTGGCCCAGTAATGATGTACTGTTTCTTCGAGCATTTGCCTGATTTGGGAAAAATCGCTTTAGATCAGGCGGGCAGGTGTCGTTGAAACTGAGACCTCACCCAGTTTGCTGTTCGGAGGCCGAAGAACTTCCGAATTCTGAGATCCGGAGTCTTGGATGTTATCCGATTTGCCTGATTTTAAGCTCAGGTCTTGGATTGTATCCTCCCCTCCGCGGATATCCAGCATGGAGGGTTCGGGAATTCGGACGTAGCTAGTCCTTAAGATAGATGAAGGGTCGCCGCATTGTGTCTCCACCACAGCAACATGGTGGGTGACTTGGGGAGAGTTCATTTCTCTTAGATCGGGTTTAAGCCCAACCTGGTCGTAATTTGTAGCGACACCCAGTGGGGCGATGCGATCCGGGAGCTCGTTTAGAGAAGAGAGCTCCATCGGATCCAATTGCTTGGCGAGTTCTGAGCCGACGTGGAGGTTGCTTTTGATGACCCGGGAGGTCACCGTCGGCGCAACAGCCGAACAGGTGGTTGCGAGAAAACCACCTAGCCAGAGAGTTTGGCCGACAGCCAAGGCTCCTTTTGTAATGGCACCGTCTTTAAAGACCGGAAGAGGCATCCTTCCTGATCGCGACGGCACAGAGGAATTCTCAATGAAAGCACCAATGTCGGTGTCAAAACCGGCGGATCTCGGGTAGGGGGTCCCGAACTGTGCGTCAAGGTCGGATGGTAACAGGAGACAAGGGACACTTTATTTTACCCAGGTTCGGGCCCTCTCGATGGAGGTAAAACCCTACTCCTGCTAGATTAATATTGATGATATGGGTAGTACAACAGTAGATCTACCACGAGATCAAGGAGGCTAAACCCTGGAAGCTAGCCTATGGTATGATTGTGTATGATGATGGTTGTCCTACGGACTACAACCCTCCGGTTTATATAGACACCGGATAGGGTTAGGGTTACACAGAGTCGGTTACAATGGTAGGAGGTCTTCAATATCCGCACGCCTAGCTTGCCTTACACGCCAAGGAAAGATCCTTCCGGACACGGGACGAAGTCTTCAATCTTGTATCTTCATAGTCATGGAGTCTGGCTGAAGGTATAGTCCGGCTATCCGAACACCCCCTAATCCAGGACTCCCTCAGTGACCCTCAAGCAGGCATTGTCTGAGGCCTAAAAGAAAACGGCCGCAGAGCGCACCGAGCGAGAGAGACTTGGGGCTCAGGTCGGCGAGGTGCAGCAAGAGCTTCATGCTCTCATGAAAAACCATGAGAGTTTGGAGCTTGAGTTAAAGGCGCAAGCATCCGAGTTCGCGTCGGCCCTTGAGACCGCCAAGTCTGCCAAGGCCGAAGCCCAAAAGGCCCTCCAAGAGTTGGAGGAGATGAGGAAGATAGCAGCGGGTAAGGCATTCTTTATGCAAAGCAGAAATATAAAAGTAAACTACTTGTTACTTACCCGAATCCGGAGCTCTCCAGGGGCATTCGCAGATCTTCCCCGCAGCGTATCCAACGCCACCGCATTCTACCGAGCTGAAGAGGGCAGCTCGACGGAGAAGGTGTTCTGGTCTCAGTATTCTGAGGACGGACACCCTGTACCCTTGAGCGACCAGCTGAAACAGCTGGTCGAGCTCCAGAAGGCGGCCGAACAGGCCATGAAGGGCTTCGTAGTTCGGCTGTGGCGCGGAGAGGCCCTGCCTGAGAACTATTGACCCAAATCAATATTCGGAGCCGATGCATATAGTGCTATAAGTTCGGGGTGCCGCACTTGTGAAAGTGTACGGACTTCTCACACCATAATGAGGGGGACTGAAGCCCCTGGCGTGTTTGCCATACCATGGTGTACGGGAGCAATCATGTTATTTAATAAACATATATATGAAAATAGGATATTGCAAAAAATTGACAAAATGCTACGTATTGTTTATAGAGCGGCTATTTATCAAAGCCGGACGATACAAGTAGTGCGATAAACAAAAAATATATTGGACTATTTAACATGTCCTGACCAGGGGCAGGTCGCGGAATTGTATTTAAAACAGGTATACTCCTCGTAACAGAGACCACCTTGGAGTTCCATAATGCGGCATGGCTTGTGTGCCTCCCTGGATCTTGCATCGTTTGTGCGGCGATCGAATTGCCGAACAGGTCGTCTGAAGTGTGGAGTACTGAAAGTAAGAAGAAAAAAAGAATCCGGCAGCCCCTAGTACGGTTTAAGCCGTATTTAGGGTGTGTCGTTATTGTGCCCCTTCCCCTGTGCCCAAGGTATTTCAAGGGCGTAGTTATGTACGCGAGGTACTGGTTTCGCTATGTCGCGAGGGCTGGGGTTGGGGCCGCATTGCAACGCCTGCTCAGAACTTGCCAGGCGGTCTTGTTCTAGGTGACTCCGGGCGCGCTTGGCAGTGTCCAGCTTTTTAACGGCCGTACTGGAGAGTTGCCTAAGAAGGCTGCTTTGTACTTCCGCTGCGAGAGCCGCTGTGTGCTCCTCCGTACGGAGGGAGCGTTCGGTGTTTCCGTTGTCCGTGATTACTCCTCGAGGGCCTGGCATTTTGAGCTTGAGATATGCGTAGTGCGGCACCGCATTGAACTTTGCGAATGCGGTTCGTCCGAGCAGGGCGTGATAGCCACTGCGAAACGGGACTATATCAAAGATTAACTCTTCGCTTCGGAAATTGTCCGGGGATCCGAAGACCACGTCAAGTGTTACTGAGCCTGTATAGTTTGCTTCTACACCTGGTATAACACCTTTAAAGGTCTTTTTTGTGGGCTTAATCCTTGAGGGATCTATGCCCATTTTTCGCACTATATCCTGGTAAAGCGGGTTCAGGCTACTGCCGCCGTCCATGAGGACTCTTGTGAGATGAAATCCGTCGATGATTGGGTCGAGAACCAATGCGGCAAAGCCGCCATGACGGATGCTAGTGGGATGGTCCCTTCGATCAAAGGTGATCGGGCAGGAGGACCATGGGTTGAACTTTGGGGCGACTGGCTCCATCGCATATACGTCCCGTAGCGCACGCTTCCGCTCCCTGTTGGGAATGTGGGTTGCATATATCATGTTCACCGTCCGCGCTTGTGAGGGAAATCCCTTCTGTCCATTGTTGTTCGGCGGCCTGGGCTCCTCCTCGTCGTTGCTATGCAGCCCCTTGTCTTTGTTTTCGGCTCTTAACTTGCCTGCCTGCTTGAACACCCAACAATCCCTGTTGGTGTGATTGGCTGGCCTTTCCGAGGTGCCATGTATCTAGCACAAGCGGTCTAGTATTCGTTCCAAACTGGATGGGCCCTGAATATTCTTTTTGAATGGCTTTTTCCGCTGAATGGCATTAACTGTCGTATCTTCATTACTGTCGCTGCTAACGCGGTGTGTTTTCTTATTCCGACGTGTCCTGCCACTTTTGTCCTTGGTATCCGAATTACCAGGGTTCTTAGCTAAGTTATTGCTGCGAGCTAGCCAGCTGTCTTCTCCCGCACAAAAGCGGGTCATGAGTGTCGTGAGGGATGCCATAGATTTCGGCTTTTCCTGTCCCAGGTGCCGGGCAAGCCACTCGTCGCGGATGTTATGTTTGAAGGCTGCTAGGGCCTCTGCGTCCGGACAGTCGACTATCTGGTTTTTCTTTGTTAGGAACCGTGTCCAGAATTGCCTGGCCGATTCCTCTGGCTGCTGAATTATGTGGCTTAAGTCGTCGGCATCCGGTGGTCGCACGTAAGTGCCCTGGAAGTTGTCGAGGAATGCGGCCTCCAGGTCCTCCCAAGAACCGATTGAGTCTGCTGGCAAGCTGTTAAGACAATACCGGGCCGGTCCTTTAAGTTTGAGCGGGAGGTATTTGATGGCGTGTAGATAATCGCCGCGTGCCATGTGGATGTGAAGGAGATAATCCTCGATCCATACCGCCGGATCTGTTGTGCCATCGTATGATTCGATGTTAACGGGTTTGAAACCCTCGGGGATTTTATGATCCATTACTTCATCCGTGAAGCATAGTGGGTGTGCGGCGCCCCTGTACCGGGCTATATCACGACGCAGCTCGGAAGAGCTATGTGTGTTGTGTTCGGCCCGGCCGGATTTGTTGTATCTGGAGTGAAGATCGTCATCACGTGTCGTAGGGCGCCTGCACAATCCGTAGATCGATCTTGTTTGTCTTGCCTTATCCTCCAGTACGTCTCGCAGGTCTGGCGCATTTTCCCGTGCCTTAGTTGAGCGGCGTAGGGGCATGGCTTGGGTGGAGGGCCGAGAGGCCTCTCTGTCGCGGCCGCGAGGTGGCCGGTCTGCCATGTCGTGCGCTGGTGATGTAGGTGCTTCCTCCTTTGATCTGGGTAGCGCCCTGCGCTTTGGGTAACTCTTGGAGGGGCGTTCGAGTTCATACTCTTCGGCCGCAAGGACTTCAGTCCATCTATCGGCTAGCAAATCTTGGTCATCTCTAAGCTGTTGCTGCTTTTTCTTGAGGCTGTTTGCCATGGCTAAAAGCCTGCGTTTGAAACGCTCTTGTTCGGCGGGGTCTGATGGTACGACGAATTCGTCGTCATTGAGGCTTGCCTCGTCTTCGGAGGGAGGCATATAGTTATCGTCCTCAACCTCTCGGTCTGCCGCTCTCTCATGAGGGTTGGCTTCTCCATCTTCCTGCGCCGAATCTTGATGGGGTGGGTGTTCTTCGGCACTATCCGGGGTAGTATTATCTCCCATGCCGGAATCGCCGTTTTTGCTTTGGCGGGATTTAGAGCGGCGCCGCTGACGCCGGCGCTTTGGCTGTTTCTTGGAGGGGTCATCCCCCGCTGTTCCATCGCCATCTCCATCTTTTGGAGTGTCCACCATATATATGTCATATGACGAGATGGCCTTCCAGCGCCCTACAGGTGCTGGTTCCTGTTCGTCCCCTACATCGTCGTCCATACCATCGATGTCTTCGGAGCCGAAGTCGAGCATGTCGCTTAAATCGTCGACAGTGGCTACAAAGTGGGTGGTGGGTGGGCTTTGAATTTCTTCATCATCCGTATCCCATCCTTGCTGACCGTAGTCCGGCCAGGACTCTCCTGATAAGGAGAGAGACTTGAGAGAATTCAGGATGTCGCCAAAAGGCGAGTGCTAAAAGATGTCCGTGGCGGTGAACTCCATTATCGGCGCCCAATCGGACTCGATTGGTAGGAGCGCGGGGGGGTCGGAGTCCGGGGAGGAGTCCAGACCCTCGGAGTCACTGGTCATGCAGAGTGCCGGGCTGGCGTTCGGCTCGATCGCCTTTGAGATCGCAGCCCCCGAGGTGACGTCCAACCGCTCATCCTCGATCGGCGCAATAGGCTCCAAGTTAAGGGTCGGAACCGGTGCGTGTGCGGCCTCCAGGACACTGTTCGAAGGCAGAGCTAGATCATGCCCCTCGAGATAGTGCGGCGCGCTTGGCCGTGGCTCAAACCCGTCGAAGATCAAGTCTTCGCGGATATCGGCCGTGTAGTTTAAGCTTCCAAACCTGACTTGATGGCCAGGGTCGTAGCTTTCGATCTGCTCCAGGTGGCCAAGCGAATTGGCCCGCAGAGCAAAGCCGCCGAAGACGAAGATCTGTCCGGGGAGAAAAGTCTCACCCTGGACCTCATCGTTGTTGATGATCAAAGGAGCCATCGGGCCTAAAGGCGACGACATAGAGGAACTCTCAATGAAAGCACCAATGTCGGTGTCAAAACCGGCGGATCTCGGGTAGGGGGTCCCGAACTGTGCGTCAAGGCCGGATGGTAACAGGAGACAAGGGACACTATGTTTTTACCCAGGTTCGGGCCCTCTCGATGGAGGTAATACCCTACTCCTTCTTGATTAATATTGATGATATAGGTAGTACAAGAGTAGATCTACCACGAGATCAAGGAGGCTAAACCCTAGAAGCTAGCCTATGGTATGATTGTTGTGTATGGAGTTGATTGTCTTACGGACTACAACCCTCCAGTTTATATAAACACCGGATAGGGTTAGGGTTACACAGAGTCGGTTACAATGGTAGGAGATCTTGAATATCCGCATCGCCAAGCTTGCCTTCCACGGCAAGGAAAGTTCCATCCGGACACGGGACGAAGTCTTCAATCTTGTATCTTCATAGTCCAGGAGTCCGGCGAAGGTATAGTCCGGCTACCCGAACACCCCCTAATCCAGGACTCCCTCAATCATGTAGAGAAAATTTTATGCGGTAGCTATATTGTTCAATTTGAATATGATTTGACATGTAATTATTATGAGATATTAAAATATGGTTGTAGAATTTTTCATGTTACTAAATTACCTCTCGTTATGTTGAGATTGCTATTGTTTCTTTCTTCTTCCTTGCATATGCTAGTTTTTGCTTGCCTTGATAATTTGTTTGCCTATAAGATTCCTATGCATAGGAAGTATGTTAGACTTATATGTGTTTTTTACATGCTATATGATGCTCTTTTTTGCTTCAATTCTTGTCTTTGATGTGAGCATCATTAAAATTATCAATGCCTAGCTAGGGGCGTTAAACGATAGCGCTTGTTGGGAGGCAACCCAATTTTATTTTTGTTCTTTACTTTTTGTTCCTGTTTAGTAATAAATAAATCATCTAGCCTCTGTTTAGATGTGGTTTTATGTTTTAAATTAGTGTTTGTTCCAAGTAGAACCAATAGGATCTTCTTGGGTGATAGTTGTTTGATCTTGCTGAAAAAGACAGAAACTTTGCGCCCACGAAAATAATTGTCAAAATTCACCAGAACGTGATAAAATGCTAACTCTTTTGCAGAAGATTACTATACAAATTATCCAGGTTTTCCTAGTTTTTCAGAATTTCAGGAGCTTCAGAAGTATTCGAACAAATCAGATTTCTACAGACTATTCTGTTTTGACAGATTCTGTTTTTTGTGTGTTGTTTGCTTATTTTGATGAGTCTATGAGTAGTATCGGGGGGGGGGGGGTATGAACCATAGAGAAGTTGGAATACAGTATGTTTAACACAAATATAAATAAAGAATGAATTCATTACAATACCTTAAAGTGGTGGTTTATTTTCTTATACTAACGTAGCCCATGAGAATTTCTGTTGAGTTTTGTGTTGTGAAGTTTTCAAGTTTTTGGGTAAAGATTTGATGAATTTTGGAATAAGGAGTGGCAAGAGCCTAAGCTTGGGGATGCCCAAGGCACCCAAAGGTAAAATTCAAGGACAACCAAAAGCCTAAGCTTGGGGATGCCCTGGAAGGCATCCCCTCTTTCCTCTTCATCTATCGGTAACTTTACTTGATGCAATATTTTTATTCACCACATGATATGTGTTTTCCTTGGAGCGTCTTCTATGATTTGAGTCTTTGCTTTTTAGTTTACCACAATCATCCTTGCAGTACACACCTTTTGGGAGAGACACGCATGAATCGGAATTTATTAGAATACTCTATGTGCTTCACTTATATCTTTTGAGCTAGATAATTTTGCTCTACTGCTTCGCTTATATCTTTTAGAGCACGGTGGTGGTTTTATTTTATAGAAATTATTGATCTCTCGTGCTTCACTTATATTATTTTGAGAGTGTCATGGTTTTCTCACGGCATATGTCCTCATGAAAGGACTTAGTCGTGGAGCCATCGCAACGGGTTAGCTTAAAGGGGTTAAAGCGGACAAGGGACGCAAGAGAGTTTTATACTAGTTCGGCCCCTTACGATGAAGGTAAAAGCCTACGTCTAGTTGTGATGGAACTGATAGGGTTTCGATGACCAGGGAGCGAATACGCTTTGCCTAAGTCTTGAGTTGTTGTCTGTTGTCCTGAACCGCCGTCGGGTCGTCCTCTTATATACCTGGGTTGACGCCCGTCGGTTTACAAAGTCCCGAGGCAGGCTCATAAATGTGTCCGACCCGGTATCTGCTCTTTCTACCTTATAGTACAAGTTACATTGTCAATACCAGTTTATGTCTACTGGCCTTAAACCGGCTTTGGGACCTGGGCCTTGAAGCGTCTTCGTCTATCTTCATGGGCTTCAGACATGATAACTACTGATGAAGTTAACCCGGCCTCTCCTGGCCGGTTTACGCCCAGTAGTGGTATCCCCAACATTAGGCCCCAGATTAATTTGAATTGGTTCACGTCAATCCTCAGTACTTAAGAAAACTTCGTCTTCAACATCTGCCACAATTTTGTAAACCGCTATGACGTCATCTTCCCGGACCATGGTAAACTGCCGTGACATCATCTGTTTAATAAAAATTGTGTTCAACCCATCTTCATTAATGGGTCTCTGACAATCGAGGCGACAGCTTCGCCTTATTTCCAAATTTCTAGCTCCTCGTTTTTCGCGTCTGACACTTATCCCTTGCCTTAATAAATAGGGCCAAGGGGTCATTTTCACTTTTCCCCTTCATGCCTCTTTGCATCATCGTCTTCCTCGCGCTGCTCAACCTCTGGAGCTCCACCGCCACCGTCGAACGTCGCCTCTGCTTCAACTCTGGCCGCTGCATCACCCTGAATGCACTAGAGAATTGCGGTGCTTCTCCGCTCTCCCATCAGTACTGGTATGCTCTCTGTTCTTCCACCATAGATCTGTTCTAGGGTTTCGGTGTTCTTCGGTGTTCGTTGGTGTTCATTGCTTGTATGATAGGGTTTTGATCTAGACCTTGATTTTCATCTTGTTCAATGATAGCCGTAGCCCTTCTTTTCCATCTAATGCACCTCGTTAAAATAGAAGATCCCATCTGAACCTTCATCCACTGTTTCGGTACTCCTTCTTAGGTCTGAATATATTTTCCTTTTTTGATATGCAGTAGATCCAAAATTGTAATACCAACTTTGTGAAATCTATTTTTCTTCACATATACATATGTAGACTTGCATCTTCGATGTTAGACTAGGCGGTTTAACTTTTCAAAAAATGATGAAATGGTATATATCATTAGTCCCCTTGTTGAACTGCCAATGTACCTCAGCTTATAGCCTTTGTTTAGTAAATTTTGGTTTATGATTAACCAACTCTGGTTTAACAACATGCTTACATCCTTGTACCGCCGCATAGCTGTCCACTAGAAATCTTAAACCGGTAATTATCATGTTGTATATCATTCATTGCCATGGCCAAGCAAGTGTATGAATGCAACTGGGTCCCTTCTCGAGTGACTAAAGAACAGTTAGACAACCTTGTCAAAACGGGCGCTTTAACCAAGAAAGATGTCATTCACTGGAGGGTCCCTGGCCCGGAATGTCCTCCTACACCTAAGGACGGAGAGCTTATTGTATTTGCTGATCACTTAGGCCGAGGTTTCAACCCTCCCGGTTCAAAAAATTTCCGGGATGTACTGGCCAGCTTTCAACTGCGCCCACAAGATATCGGTCCTAACTCCATGACCAACATCTTCCACTTCCAAGGTTGTTGTGAAGTTTACCTTCAAGAGGAACCTTCAGTAGAACTATTCAGGGATTTCTTTCACCTAAACAGTCGCACAGAATTCAAAGACGGACCCAACACAGAATTGGGTGGAATGACGGTTCGGAAAAGAAAAGAAGTCACCTTTCCTCATCCCAGTCTCCACAGTCACCCCAAAGAGTGGAACCAGACCTGGTTTTATTGCAAGGACACGTCTCCAGCTGACGAAAAACCCCTGCCGGGTTACCATCCTGAACGTGTGAGCAACACACATCCTCTTCCTCAAAGGCTGACCGCCAAAGAAAGGGCCAAATATGCTCCTCAACTATCAAAGCTTAGGGCCTTTATAGAAAACAGTTTGACAGGAGTTGATCTTGCGCGCTGCTAGATAAGCCGGAGCATTTTGCCCTTAAGCCGGCGCCCCGGTTTGATGTGTGAGTATACAGGGAATTTGAAGGATGCTCAGCGGCACATTGACATTCAACTTACAGATGACAAAGTCACTGAAGCTGTAAAAAAGATGTTGAACGAACCAGAGGATGTTTGTGTTCAAACCGGACTACTCCCTTTCTACGCCACCAACAAACCGCAAGTTGTAAGGATCATATAAACTTTTTATCTGAAATTGCTTCTGTCCCAATACTCTCTGAAAGCGTGATTATTTTTTTGACAGGGTGATGATCCATTCTAGAATAAGAAACCCCCGCAAGACAAACCGCTGAAGCCAACCCGTCAAAAAACCAAAGTTGTGAAAAAACCAGCCAACTGGAAGAGGACCACTGCATCCTCCGATCCACCAGCTGACGATGATGTGGGTAATCTGGAACTAGAGGTAGAACTTGACTCGCTTGGTTCATTTTTCATACGCCTTATTGATGATGATTATTGTTAGGACGACGCTGAAGTCAGTCACGCTGATGCTGTAGAGGTAATCGTCCTTTCCTCTGATTCAAACCCTTTGTCATCACTAAAAACCCATCGAGCAAACCGGAAAGTTAAATTTTCTCATCCTCTTGCTTACTTGGATCTGAACTTTATTGTGAAGACACAACAACACGAGGCTCGCCACACAACCCGGCATAGCGGCCAGGTAGTTACCTCCGCCGGTTTACCGAACAGTCCGGTTCGGAAACGCCATTCAGAGGTCTCTTATTCCCTTGATACTCCACGCCCCAAAGCGGGTTGTTTTCGCCAACCTCTTAATCCATCCGATTCCAATTATCAGGGTACTTCTCACTCGTCATCTAGTGAATCGTCTGCCACAAAGCTTCCACCGCTTAAAATAGTGCTTGGGTGAGCCATACTCTTACTTATATCCTTGATACGTTATTTAATATATACTGTATTGATCCTTACTTTCATTTTTCTCAATGCCAAGCCCAGACCCAGTAAGAAAGCTCGTCTGAACAAACCGATAGAGGAAGACACGGCTGCTGAACCATAGAAAACTCCCGATCCTGAAGAGGCAAATATCGATGATATGCTGAATGATCCACCGCCTCAAGATCATGACTTCGTTGCCGAGCAGGCAGAAGTTGACACCACCGGCCAGGCCGACCAGCCAACAAGCCCTATCCGGACTGACAAACCGGTCAATCCGGTAAAAGATACTAACGAACCGGCAACTCCAGTACGAGTTGCTAAGGAGAAGGATGATGATGTTCTGATCACTGGCATTGGCCATACTGACCCAGGAAATCCTGTCGCTTTGTCAAGGCATACCGCCAAAGAGGAATTCTCTGCAATTGGCAAAGGCAAATGGAATGCCGACCTGTCCACTTACGCCCATCTGAATGCTCAAGACCTTCATTCCGGCTATCTGAACCATCTATATACCAGTCGTGACTATGAAGCCGGTTTGGTAAATATGATGAAGGAACGGTATGAGG
Organism: Aegilops umbellulata; assembly: GCA_032464435.1. Taxonomy (NCBI): domain Eukaryota; kingdom Viridiplantae; phylum Streptophyta; class Magnoliopsida; order Poales; family Poaceae; genus Aegilops; species Aegilops umbellulata. Next base: position 353,652,634 of record CP136059.1, on the reverse strand, counting down.
TATTTTCATAAGTGTTGCCCCTTTTCTTTTTTAATTGCAGCTTATCAACTCTAGTAGCCCCCAAGTGACGGTTTAAGATATCAATCTAAACCAGGACTTAGTTAAAAAAATTATGCTTTGCAACAATGCATGTGAACTTCACTGAAGTTTCCCCCAAGCGCCGGTTTAACTTGATAAAGATGAACCGGGACTTTGTAGAAGAACCTCCCGTATCAGCATTCTTTTGAACAAATATTCATTAGGCCCCAAGTGCCAAGTTGAATACTTGTATTATGCTTGGGACTTGTAGAAAATGTATGATGAAGAGCAAATATGCATTAGCCCCCAAGTATCAAGGGCATAACTTGTTATGTGCTTGGTACTTCAAGTATGTACTGTCACCTCATCATGTAACTGTCTCTTTGCAAGCCGAGCTGAACAAGAAAGAGAACCAAACCGCTGATCTCCAGGAGAACCTTAAATTGCAACAAGAGGAAACCTCCAAGGCGAAAGAAGAATTGACCAGTGCTCTAGGCCCTATGGAGAAACTGAAAGAAGGCTTCAACAAGGAGCGGACGGATTGGGAAAGTGAAAAATCCGATTTGATCAAAAGGGCTGAGAAAGCAGAAGCCGCTCTTAAACCGGTGGTTGATGAACTGACCAGCGTGAAGCAGCAGGTTCATGCCTTGACTGCAGCTGTGTTTGGTAAGCATCCTTGGCTCCTTATTTCAACATATCCTTGCATGTATTTGCCGATTTACTAATCATTGTAATGATACAGGAACTCGTATTAGCCACTTAGGATCTGATGTTCAGAAGAAACTGAAAGCAACCTATACTCTGATAGAGCACCTGTATACCGGCGTGCAACGGACCTATATACTGCTTCTCACAACAATCCTCCTCCCACCTTGATTAAGGATACCTTACAAAGGTTATCTATGCTTCCTGCCCGGGTTGACGAACTGAAAAAGTCTGCTGCTAGAACGGGCGCTTTGGCTGCACTTACCTGGGCAAAAGCATGGGTACCTGACTTTGATCCAATTGAAGCAGCCCAAGGTTATCCCAGTTTAAAGGGAGACGGAATAGAATTTGGCGAAGATGATCTCCGGATCATAAACCGGGAGGTACGCCCATTGTCTTGCCAATTGGTTGACGAAGCGGACCAGTCATACTATCAAGCAAGCTATGATGACAAGAATAAACGGGTTGCAACACCAATTGCCGAAGCTCAGAATCTTATCCCGCCAATCCGTAAGCACACTTATGCCCCTCACATTAAACCGTCCACGCTAATAAGTGATGAAGCTGTATTCCAAGCCCTAACTGGGATCGACTGGGCAACTGTTGATTTCCAGCCACTTGGTACAGAAGAAGAAGCTGAAACGGCGCGAGATGATCCGCAACCGTCAGGCCAAGCTGGGCCAATCATGAACGGGAGGCCGGTTCAGTCTTCTACATGCTGCGACATGTATTTGAGAAAACAATTATCCTTTTGGGCACTGGAACGCCTTGTAATAGGCTAGTTAAAATACATGGTCTAGTATGCCTTCGTGAATATGTATCTGCAGTTGATGCTTGCTTGATTCGACATGCTTAAGATATGATATCCGTATCTATTTGTTCAAGTTGTTCCTGAAGATAAGAAACTTAAAGCGCCCTGGCGGTTTACCGTCGGGCGGGTCATGATACCCATATATATATGACCAAGGATTACAACCTAAGTTGTGAAATATAACCAAATATGGAAATATATAATACCTGCAATTTTTAGGCATGTTGTTGGCTGACCAACCTTGTAGTGAGGGTTATTATCCAACTCTTGGAGGAAAAATAACTCCTGTTTATATAAGGCCGGTTTATAGTAAACCGTTCCGGGTTATGATAAACACCGGTTTACTCCATACTGGGATTTCGATTCGAAACCAAACCAGGCCGATAGTCTCCGGATTATGAGTTGATCGTGTACTGTCAAGTTGTAATTGGCAGTCTAACCGGGTTGATAACACCGGTTTAAAAAACGATCATAAATCTTATAAAAAAGAGAGCAAAACTCAATCAAAGGCAAATAAAACCGTTTTAGTCGAGGCTTTTCAAGGGCTGCCAGGCCCCAAATTCGAGGCTTTTCATGGGCTGCCAGGCCACTGAGTTAAACCATTTTTGCAAAGCCTTTTAAGATGGTCTACAATCCTTAACCAATCATCATTTTAACTTGACAAGTTCAGGGTCTGTATTTTAGAGAAACTTGTCAAAGTTCGAAGGGTCATACCAGGTTTACCTGGGCGGCGTGACCTACTTAAAGAGGCAGGTTAACCTGGGGTTTTATGTGTATACACCAGGCTTCCAAGCCACGGCTTGATAGCCCAATCACAAGCGTTGATTCTAAGTTCATTGCGATAGCAAAGAATCCCCAAGTAACATTTTGGGCAGTGCTCAGTGGGTGCCTATGTTTGAGTTGTTGTTTTCTGACAACACTCTCTTTGGCCCCGGTTTTGGCGTTGAGCCGATCAAGACGTGTAGCTATGGTTCGGATACGACCAAGCCCCCAAGTGATGTGATATAAAGCTTTGAAAAGCTAAATGAAGGGGTAAACCGGACGCCTCTTTAGAAACAGAAGCTCCATGTAACCACACATGATGGAAAAAACAATGGATACCCCGCTTTAGCTGAGGTTCTGGTTTATTGTATTGATCATAATATACACATTGTCATAATATGTACATAAGCAGAGCCTATAGCTCAAGTATAGTAGGGCCGAAGATGGGCAATATTCCACGGCCGGTTGATCTCCTTCTCCGATTTACATGAGTCTTTGCGCTCTCGAACATAGATTAGGTAGTACGACCCGTTGTGCAGATTCTTGCTGACCACAAAAGGACCTTCCCAAGGGGGGGGGATAACTTGTGCATATCCGTCTGATCCTGGATGAGTCGGAGCACCAAATCTACTTCTTGAAAGGTTCTGGTTCTAACCCGGCGGCTATGATAGCAACGCAGATCTTGCTAATAAATTGCCGAATGGGCTACCGCTATGTCACGCTCCTCATCTAACAGGTCAAGACCCTATTGCCGTGCCTTCTCGTTGTCAGCTTCAACATATGCTGCTACACGAGGTGAGTCATGACGTATGTCTCTAGGAAGAACCGCCGCCGCTCCATAAACCATGAAGAACGGCGTGTATCTTGTCGATCTTTTGGGTGTGGTGTTGATGCTCCATAACACAGAAGGTACCTCCTCAACCCAACAACCCGGCGTTCGTTGCAAAGGAACCAAAAGCCGGGGTTTGATGCCTCTCAAAATCTCTTGATTGGCCCTCTCCGCTTGACCATTGGACTGTGGGTGAGCCACTAATGATACGTCAAGCCGGATGTGTTCACGCTGACAGAACACCTTCATGGAACTCTTTGACAGATTGGTACCATTGTCTGTTATAATGCTGTTTGGAAAACCAAACCGGAAAATCACCCTTTTGATGAATTGAACTGCTGTGGCTGGATGACACTTGCTAACTGGCTCTTCCTCCACCCACTTTGTGAATTGTTAACCGCCACCAAAAGGTGGGTCTTCTTGTCCTTGGACCTCTTGAAAGGCCCAACCATATCCAGCCCCCAAGTCGCGAACGGCCAAGTGATTGGAATGATCCTCAATTCTTGAGCCTGTACATGAGCGCGCCTTGAGAATTTCTGACAGCCATCATACCGTCTGACCAAGTCCTCGGCATCAGCATGAGCTGTCAACCAATAGAAACCATGACGAAATGCCTTGGCCACCAAAGATTTTGAACCGGCTTGGTGACCACAATCTCCTTCGTGGATCTCACATAGAATTTCACAACCTTCCTCAGGAGACACACAACGTTGAAACGCCCTGTCACACTGCAATGATACAACTCTCCATTGATAATGGTCATGGACTTGGACCGCCCGATTATCTGCCTAGCCAAAGTCTCATCCTCTGGTAACTCGCCCCGGTTCATATACGCCAGAAAAGGAATCTTCCAATCCGGGATAACATGATGAGCTGCGACCTACTAAGCTTCCGGATCAGGAATAGCCAAATCCTCTTCACCAGGGAGCTTAACGGACGGGTTATGCAGAACATCCAAGAAGACATTAGGCGGAATCGGTTTACGTTGATAACCCAGACGGCTTAAAGCGTCCGCCGCTTCGTTCTTCCGCCGGTCCACATGATCGACCTGATAACCATTAAAGTGACCTGCAACAATATACACCTCACGACGATATGCTGCCATGAGTAGGTCCTTGGAATCGCAAGTGCCATACACCAGTTGAGCTACCAGGTACGAGTCATCGAAGCACTTAACTCGGCTTAGGTTCATCTCCTTAGCCATCCGAAGACCATGGAGTAAAGCCTCATACTCAGTTGCATTGTTAGTGCAAGGGAACATTAAACGGAGAACATAACAAAACTTATCACCTCGTGGGGAAGTTAATACGACTCCAGCCCCCGAGCGCTCCAATTGCCTGGACCCATCAAAATGAATAGTCCAATAAGTGTGATTCGGCTTCTCTTCAGGCACTTGTAGTTCTGTCCAATCATTGATGAAATCCACAAGTGCTTGAAATTTGATCGCCGTTCGAGGTATATATTTTAACCCGTGAGGCCCAAGCTCGATAACCCACTTGGCAATCCGGCCAGTTGCTTCCCTGTTCTGGATTATATCTCCCAAAGGAGCAGAGCTGACCACCGTGATGGGATGACGTTGGAAATATTGGTTGAGCTTCCGGCTTGCCATGAAAACCCCAAATACCAGCTTCAGCCAGTGCGGGTACCTCTGCTTGGACTCAATAAGTACCTCGTTGATATAATAAACCGGACTTTGAACCGGATATTCCTTTCCTGCCTCCTTGCGCTCCACCACAATAGCCACACTGACTGCTCGAGCATTAGCCACCACATATAACAACAATGGCTCTTTGTCAACCAGAGCAGCAAGAACCGGCGGGTTAGCCAGCTGCCACTTTAAGTCCTCAAATGCTTCATCTGCGGCAGAGCTCCAAACAAAGTTATCCGTTTTCTTCAGCATTTGATACAAAGGAATGGCCTTCTTACCGAGGTTGCTGATAAAGCAGCTCAACGCGGCAATCCGGCGTGCCAAGCGTTGAACGTCATTGATACACTTTGGTTTAGCCAAGGAGGTGATGCCCTTGATCTTTTCTGGATTAGCTTCAATGCCTCTGTTAGACACCAAAAGGCCCAAGAGCTTGCCTCCCGGTACACCAGAAATGCACTTGGCCGGATTAAGCATCATCTTGTAAACTCGCAGGTTATCAAAGGTTTCCTTCACATCATCAATCAATGTTTCCTTCTTCCTTGATTTCACCACAATATCATCCACATAGGCATGAACATTACGGCCGATTTGTTTATGAAGGCAATTCTGCACACACCATTGATAAGTCACCTGGGCACTCTTGAGCCCAAAGGGCATGGACACATAGCAGAAGGCTCCAAAGGGGATTATGAAGGCCGTCTTCTCCTGGTCTTTAACTGCCGTTTTGATCTGATGATAACCAGAATATGCATCCAAAAAGCTCAAACGCTCACAACCCGCCGTAGCATCAATAATATGATCAATACGGGGAAGGGCAAAAGGATCTGCTGGATAAGCTTTGTCGAGATCTGTGTAATCCACACACATACGTCAAGTGTCGTTCTTCTTATGGACCAGCACCGGATTGGCCAACCACTCAGGATGGAATACTCCAACGATGAATCCAGCCGCCAAGAGCCTGGCCACTTTTTCTCAAATAGCCTTGCGTCTTTCTTCATTGAACCGACGGAGAAACTGCTTGACCGATTTATACTTAGGATCAACATTAAGAGTGTGCTCAACGAGTTCTCTCGGTACACCTGGCATGTTAGAAGGCTTCCACGCAAAGATGTCCAGATTCTCATGGATGAACTCGATGAGTGTGCTTTCCTATTTCAGATCCAAGTTAGCGATGATGCTAAACTGCTTGGACGAATCGCCAGGCACGAAGTCAACAAGCTTAGTCTCATTAGCCGATTTAAATTTCAGGGCTGAATCATGCTCCGTAGTTGTCTTTTTCAATGAAGTCATATTGGCCGGATCAACATTTTCTTTATAGAACTTCAACTCTTCTTTTGCACAATCAGACTCAGCATAAGCCGCATCACCTTCTTCACATTCTAGAGCAATCTTGCGGCTCCCATGGACGGTTATAGTTCTCTTGTGACCCGGCATCTTGAGCTGCGGATAGACAAGTTGGGGAACGTTGCAGAAAATAAAAAATTTCTACGCTTCACCAAGATCAATCTATGGAGTCATCTAGCAACGAGAGAGAGGAGTGCATCTACATACCCTTGTAGATCGCGAGCGGAAGCGTTCAAATGAACGGGGTTGATGGAGTCGTACTCGCCGTGATCCAAATCACCGATGACCAAGTGCAGAACGGACGGCACCTCCGCGTTCAACACACGTACGGTTGGGGAAGACGTCTCCTCCTTCTTGATCCAGCAAGGGGAGGGAGAGGTTGATGGAGATCCAGCAGCACGACGGCGTGGCGGTGGAAGTAGCGGGATCCTGGCAGGGTTTCGCCAAACGCAAGCGGGAAGGAGAGGTGTCACGGAGGGAGAGGGAGGCGCCACGAACAAGAGTGCAGCTGCCCTCCCTCCCCCCTCTTTATATAGGGTCCTTGGGGGGTGCCGGCCCTAGGAGATCCAATCTCCAAGGGGGCGGGGGCCAAGGGGGTGGCTTCCCCCATCCCAAGCCAAGTGGGGCGCCCACCCACCCCTAGGGTTTCCAACCCTAGGTGCAGGGGAGGCCCAAGGGAGGCGCACCAGCCCACCAGGGGCTGGTTCCCCCTCCCACTTCAGCCCATGGAGCCCTTCGGGATAGGTAGCCCCACCCGGTGGACCCCCGGGACCCTTGTCCCGATACAATACCGATGACCCCCAAAACTTTCCCGATAGCCAAAATAGGATTCCCACATATAAATCTTTACCTCCGGACCAATCCGAAACTCCTCGTGATGTCCGGGATCTCATCCGGGAATCCGAACAACTTTCGTGTTACCGCATACTAATATCTCTACAACCCTAGCGTCACCGAACCTAAAGTGTGTAGACCCTACGGGTTCGGGAGACACACAGACATGATGGAGACGACTCTCCGGTCAATAACCAACAGTGGGATCTGGATACCCATGTTGGCTCCCAGATGATCTCATCGGATGAACTACGATGTCGAGGATTCAAGTAATCCTGTATACAATTCCCTTTGTCAATCGGTACGTTACTTGCCCGAGATTCGATCGTCGGTATCCCAATACCTCGTTCAATCTCGTTACCGGCAATTCACTTTACTCGTACCGTAATGCATGATCCCGTGACCAAACACATGGACACATGGAGCTCATTATGATGATGCATTACCGAGTGGGCCCAGAGATACCTCTCCGTCATACGGAGTGACAAATCCCAGTCTCGATCCGTGTCAACCCAACAGATACTTTCGGGGATACCTGTAGTATACCTTTATAGTCACCCAGTTACATTGTAATGTTTGGTACACCCAAAGCACTCCTACGGCATCCAGGAGTTACACGATCTCATGGTCTGAGGAAATGATACTTGACATTGGAAAAGCTCTAGCAAACGAACTACACGATCTTGTCCTATGCTTAGGATTGGGTCTTGTCCATCACATCATTCTCCTAATGATGTGATCCTGTTATCAATGACATCTAATGCCCATAGTCAGGAAACCATGACTATCTGTTGATCAACGAGCTAGTCATCTAGAGGCTCACTAGGGACGTGTTGTGGTCTATGTATTCACACATGTATTATGATTTCCGGATAACACAATTATAGCATGAACAATAGACAATTATCATGAACAAGGGAATATAATAATAATCATTTTATTATTGCCTCTAGGGCATATTTCCAACAGTCTCCCACTTGCACTAGACTCAATAATCTAGTTACATTGTGATGAATCGAACACCCATAGAGTTCTGGTGTTGATCATGTTTTGCTCGCGGAAGAGGTTTAGTCAATGGATCTGCGACATTCAGATCCGTATGTACTTTGCAAGTATCTATGTCTCCATCTTGAACATTTTCATAAATGGAGTTGAAGCGACGCTTGATGTGCCTGGTCTTCTTGTGAAACCTGGGCTCCTTGGCAAGTGCAATAGCTCCAGTGTTGTCACAGAAGAGAGTGATCGGCCCCGACGCATTGGGTATGACTCCTAGGTCGGTGATGAACTCCTTCATCCAGATTGCTTCATGTGTTGCCTTTGAGGCTGCCATGTACTCCACTTCGCATGTAGATCCTGCCACGACGCTTTGCTTGCAACTGCACCAGCTTATTGCCCCACCAATTAAAACATACATGTATCCGGTTTGTGACTTTGAGTCATCCAGATCTATGTCGAAGCTAGCGTCGACGTAACCCTTTATGACGAGCTCTTCGTCACCTCCATAAACGAGAAACATATCCTTACTCCTTTTCAGGTACTTCAGAATGTTCTTGACCGCTGTCCAGTGTTCCATGCCGGGATTACTTTGGTATCTTCCTACCAAACTTACGACAAGGTTTACATCAGGTCTGGTACACAACATCGCATACATGATAGACCCTATGGCTGAGGCATAGGGGACGACACTCATCTTTTCTCTATCGTTTGTCATGGTCGGACATTGAGCTGAGCTCAATTTCACACCTTGCAACACAGGAAAGAACCCCTTCTTGGACTGATCCGTATTGAACTTCTTCAGTATCTTATCAAGGTATGTGCTTTGTGAAAGACCTATGAGACACCTCGATCTATCTCTATATATCTTGATGTCTAATATGTAAGCAGCTTCTCCAAGGTCCTTCATTGAAAAACACTTATTCAAATAGGCCTTAATACTGTCCAAAAGTTCTATATCATTTCCCATCAAAAGTATGTCATCCACATATAATATGAGAAATGCTATAGAGCTCCCACTCACTTTCTTGTAAACGCAGGCTTCTCCATAGGGCAGTGCTAGGCGCCGGCGCACCAGCCCAAATTTGGGCCGGTCGACGCACAACCACCCGATCAAATTATGCGTAGCTGTTGGATTTGACCCATCTGTGTCGTCTTCTTCTTTGCACTGCTCGACAGAAAAACAAGACGATCCACACACTCTCCACGGGCAGACCACTACCACCCATCCTCATCGCCGTTGTGACCGTTCCCGCGAGCTCCCACGAGGTCCCGCCCCTTGGCCGCCGAAATTGCATAACTGCCGCCATTGATTCCAGAGGCCATTCATTGAGGATGAAGCTCTAAAAACAACTAGATCTAGCTTGTAGGTGCCATGGTTGCAGCATCCCTAGCGTAGCCCCACCTCCGGCTCGCCGCGGTAGTCGGTGTCCAGCAAAAACTAACAAAATCCTCAGTGGTCAGCTTGAAGCAAATTCATTATAAGGTTCCAGCAAAATAACACAGGTTCCAGCAAAATTAACATCAACAGAGAAAACTTTGGTGGTTGATTGTAGCAAAAAAATTACTAGTTCCAGCAAAATAACTCTGAAGGGAGACTCGAATTGGTTCTATTGTAGCAAACAAAAAAAGATTGTAGCAAAAGAAAAAGCTAGTTCAAGCAAAAACATACACTGGTTCCAGCAATAATCACACGTCGATGATGAGCACACATCAGGTTCCAGCTAATCGCTGGCCGACGGTAGCAAAAACTGATACCGGTTCCAGCAAATGGATGGCCGGTTGTAGCATTTCTTGTCACCGATTGCGGCAGTCGACACCGCGGTTGTAGCAAATCGCCAGTAGTGGCCGTCGCCGCCGCGCGTTGATTGTAGCATGGCTGCATGCCGGTTGTAGCACCTCGGAACGCCGGTCCCAGCTTTGCGTGCATGCGGTTGGAGCACCCCCGCACCTCGTGTCGCCGCCGGTCATCCCGCACCTCGTCGGTCACCGCTCATAGCAGCAACACGTCGCCGGCTCGTGGCACAGGCGGTGACCGCTCCACGCATCCCTGCACACAAGAAAAGCAGTGAGAAATAGGGAATGGCGCTCCCGCTGGCAAAAATTAGCTCGACGGCCTGCGCGAGGAGCAGACGGCACATGAGGCAGGATTAAAAGGAGATGGGAAGAGGTGGGAATCCATGGAGTTTTTGCCGTGGTGTGTGGAGAAGAGCACGAGAGCGATTTCTGTTTTGGTGGAGAAGAAAGGGGATAAGGTCCGTGTGGTGTACGGTAGGACACGTCCTTGTGCGGCTCGCTCCTGCATGTGGGTCACAAAGGCATGTGCGTTAGCGACAGAGGCGACCGGCGCGTCGCTTCAGCCGGTGGTCCGGAGGGAAACATTTCCCTTCTCCATAAGCCTGCATAAACCCAAACACTTTGATCATTTCATTAAAGCGAATGTTCCAACTCCGAGATGCTTGCATCAGCCCAGAGATGGAGCACTGGAGCTTGCGTACCCTGTTAGTGTAAGTGCATCTAGTGCCACCCCTAGTTGGTTTTGGAGTATTGACGACAAATTTGGTTGACGGACTAATGTGTTTGTGAGAATTGCAGGATAACACAGGTGGTAGTCCCTCATTGATTCAGTTTACCTACCGGAGATGACCCCTAAAAATGTATGAAGACATTGACGACAATGGTGGTATGAGAAGATATTCATATTGAAGACTATGACATGACAAGACATTGATTGAAGACTATGGAGCGCGAAGACTTAGTCGTTTCGTTGTTTCCTTTTCTTCTTTGTTGAGTCATAGGAACCACCGTACTGTTAAGTGGGGTCCAAGTGAACACACTCAGAGTGACTGAAGTGACACTCAACCCAAATCCTATGTGTTTGAGCGAAGACAATGAGAGAAAATCTTATCCAGAGCTGGATGAGTCAGCCTTGCTTGTAGCCCAAGTAAAGTTGCCGTGTGTGTTTGAAATCTGACCGTTGGAACACGTGTCAGTTCCTAAGTGACCTAGGGTCATTTCGGACATATCAGGTCGGGTTGCCTAGTGGCTACAAATAGTCCACCCCCTACACCATAAATTGGTGGCTGCTCAGAGTTAGTGTATGGCTTTTGTCGTTTGAGAGCAACCCACCTCGAAGACTTTGAGAGAGAGAAATCCTTGCGAGGACAAAGCCCAAAACACCCAGAGCCAAAGAGTGTTAGGCATCACTGAAGTCTTTCTATGTGGGTGACCTGAAGACTTATTACACTTGAGGACTGTGAATCCTCCAGCCGGTTAGGCGTCGCATTCTGAGCATCCAAGAGTCATTGTGGATCGCCGGTGAACGAAGTCTGTGAAGGTTTGGAAGTCTACCTTGAAGACTTACCAAAGTGATTGGGTGAGGACTGTGTGTCCTTAGCTCAAGGGGAATAAGGTGAAGACGAGGTCTTCTGAGTTGAATCTCAGCCTCCCTAACCAGACATACAGTTGTCACCGCAACTGGAACTGGTCCAACAAATCCTGTGTCGTCAACGAGTGACTGGTTCTATCCTCTCCCTCTCTTTACTTAGAGTTTGTCTTCGTGAAGTCATTGCCTGTTTTATGTACCTGTTTGACTTCATTGCTTGACTACTATTGTTGTTTGGCTTCATACCATCTTCCATCCTGATCCTTACTACCTAGCTGCTATTTGTCTTCGTTCTCTCATGTTATTGCATACTTGACTATGGTTTGCTTAGTGTAGTTTATCTTCCACTGCATATCAATAGGGTCATTTCTATTGTTCGTCTTTGAAACTTCCATGTTTTGAAGACTTTCATAAAAATCGCCTATTCACCCCCCCTCTAGTCGATAACTAGCACATCCAATTGGTATCAGAGCAAGGTACTCCCTTGTTCTGTGTGATTCGGTTTAACCACCTGGAGTTTTAGCTATGTCTACTACAGGGATAATCAAAGTCTCCGCTGCTTGCCCTGTGTTTGATGGAACTGAATATCCCTACTGGAAGAATAAGATGTGCATGCATCTTGAAGCCATTGATGTCGACCTCAGGTATGTCGTCAAGAATGGCGTTCCCAAGACTGGTGAAGGTGTCACTCCTGCTGATGTCAAGAAGTTCATTCAACTAGACTCTACTACCAAGAAAATCATCTGTGGTCATCTGACCAAAGGACAGTATGGCCGCGTGAGTGCTCTAGAAACATCAAAGCTAGTCTGGGACTGGCTATCCAAGGTCAATGAAGGCGTCTCAACCCAGAGAGATCAAAGGTTCAGTGTTCTTCGCAACCTCTTCAATCGCTTCAAGAGAAACGGCAATCAAAATGTCCAGCTCACATTTGATCGCCTCACTGACTTCACAAATGAGCTTCGTGCTCTCGGCGCCACTGAGATTACCAAGCACGAAATCGTCAAGACACTACTGAGATCACTTGATAGCTCCTTTGACACCCTTGCCCTCATGATACAAGAACGTCCTGACTTCAAGACACTCGATCCGTCTGATATACTCGAGAGGCTCAACACACATGAGTTCCAGCTTTCTGAGAAAAGAGATATCTATGGTCCCAACTATGGCCGAACTCGCGCTTTGAAGTCAAAAGCTGTTTCCTCATCTGAAGAAGAATTTGACTGCAGTTCTGATGATCCTGAAGACATTGAAAAGGAACTTGCTATGCTTGTGAAGAAGTTCTAGAAGTTCACTAAGAAGAAGGGCTTCAGAAAGTCTTCACGATCCAGCTCAAGAAATGATGAAGCTTCCACTCATGACTATAAGAAGAGAACCTGTCACAAGTGCAAGAAACCTGGACACTATATCTCTGAGTGTCCACTGTGGGACAATGAGAAGAAGAAGAAGAGCAAGGAATATGATTCTGATGACAAGAAGAAGAAGAAATGTTCAAAGTCTTCTTCCAAGTCCTCATCAAAGTCTTCATCTCATAAGAAGAGCTCATCTGGCAATGCTCATGCTTTTGTTGGCAAGGAGAAGGATTCAGAGGAGGAGTCTGCTTCTTAGGAGGCGGAGGTGGAGTCTGAGGAGGAGTCCGACCCTGGCGTTGCAAGTCTGGCTCTAGCCACTGCCTATGTTGCGAAGTCCATCTTCAACACTGAAGACAATGACTTCCACACCAACGCTGAAGCTGATGACAAGGACGACCCTACTCCCACCTACTGCTTCATGGCACGTGGTGCCAAGGTAAAATCACGCGATGCTTACTTTCAAACATCTAGTGAAGATGACTCTGATTGTGAATCCCAACCCAGCTACAAAACACTTGCTAAAATTGCAACTAAACAACAAAAGGCTATGGAACATACTCAAAAACCGTTAAAAAAAGCGATGACCTGTTGGACGCAGAAATGACCTGTTCACATTCCTTAGTTGAAGACATAAAAAATCTTCATGCTAAGTACCAAGAACTTGAAAGTCGTCATGAAACGCTCTCAACCACTCATGAAAAGCTCTCCTATGATTATCTTCAAAGGAAGCAAGAGCTTGAGAAATTGAAAGCGGCTCATGAAGATCTTCAAAAAGAGAATGAGTCACTTCGCGCTCAATAGATCAGTTCCACTCAGGATGGATTCGAACCACCATGTCTAAAATGTCTTGAGCGTGATAACACTACCTCTGTTGCTGAATGTTCCACTGCTGCTACTGTTGCATTGTCTTCAACTACTAATGTGGTAACTAACCCCTCTGTGGAGGATACCACTACTATTGCTGATGAAAATGCAAGGTTGAAGACATTGCTTGAAACAGGGATGTATAAAAGTATGAAAGGGCATCAGACACTTTGCGATGTCCTCATAAAGCAGATTCTGAACCGAAACCCTAGGAAAGAGGGTGTTGGGTTCGAGAGGAAAATGAATGTTGATGGTTCCTACTGGAAGCCTGAGCAGTATCCCAAAACCACATGGGTTGATGCAAAGGGATCTTCAGTGGATCCATCTACCTTATCTGGCTTTACCTGTGCTAACCCTGTTATCTTTGATGAATCCTTTGATGCAAACTATAAACTGTTCAAGAATCAGAATGGTGAAGTGTTTGCGAGATATATTGGTACTAACTGCAGGAATGGGCCACCTATGAAGAAGATCTGGGTTCCCAAAAGCTGTCTTGAGAATCTTCCAGTGAATGTCATCGTGACACCACCTGGGAAGAAGACAAACCCCAGACCTAAGGCTTCATATGGTCCAAAGGCTTCATACAGACAGAGGACTCACCTGAGTCACCCTAACGCCAATGTTTTGCAGGGAAACCATACTCAGACTTATGAATATGAGTGTGTGTGTTCAAACCGCTATGTTCATAGAACTAAGAACTTTTCTGCTTATTCATACGAGTATCATTCATCTCCTGCAAGGCTATTTGCTAGAGCTCCAAAGCCAAAGTTCTTAGATGCTTTACTTAGACTCATTGCTTCTAAGCCACCCCTGAAGATGTGGGTGGTTAAGAAGAATTAAATTTCTCTTGCAGGGAAAGGTCTCCAGCTAAAAATCAAAGGCGTCTGATGCTATTGCTGGGGACCTAAAACATCTTGTAGGGCGCAAGATCAAATGCCCAAATGGTCTCACTATGTATTTTGTTCCTGAATCGTTTGCAATTCATCCTATCAGTCCTAATCTTGATCTGAGCTTCAATAATCCTCTTGCCCGTCAAATTTTTATGCTTCACAATGCTCTTGGTGAAGCCCATCCCCCTAACTGTACTGTAGGGTATGACACCTCGTGCTTCAGAATGGATTGTGGACAGCGGATGCACTAATCATATGACTGGTGATCGAAGTCTTCTCATGGACTCAACTTTACGTCCATCTGATAAGAGTCACATCACATTTGCTGACACTGGTAAAAGCAAGGTATTGGGTCTAGGTAGAGTTGCAATCTCAAGGGATCAGCACATGGATAAAGTGATGCTTGTTGAATCCCTTGGCTTCAACTTAATGTCTGTCTCAATGCTTTGTGACTTAAACATGATTGTGGTATTTGGAAAATATCGTTGCCTTGTACTTATGGAATCTGACAAATCTCTAGTCTTTGAAGGGTACCGGAAAGATGATTTGTACATGGTAGATTTCTCAGCAGGACCACAGCTTGCCGTATGTCTTCTCACAAAAGCTTCAGAGTGCTGGCTATGGCATCGGAGGCTGGGGCATGCTGGCATGAGGAACTTACATACTCTCGCCAAAAAGAAGCATGACATAGGCATCGAGGACGTCAAGTTCAAGAAGGATCATTTGTGCGGTGCCTGCGAAGCCGGAAAGATGACTAGGGCTAAGCATCCCTCGAAGACAATCATGATGACATGTCAACCCTTCGAGCTGCTACACATGGACTTATTTGGCCCTACTCACTACTCTACCCTCACAACACCTTCTTGTCTCTATGGCTTCGTCATTGTTGATGATTATTCAAGATATACATGGGTGCACATAATTCTCTTCAAGACTGAAGTGCAAGATGTCCTCAGACGCTTCGCCAACCGAGCCATGAACAATTTTGCCGTCAAGATCAAGCATATCAGAAGTGACAACGGCACTGAGTTCAAAAACACCGGACTTGATCTTTATCTGGATACTATGGGAATCACTCATGAGTTCTCTGCTCCATACACACCTCAGCAAAATGGCATCGTAGAGCGCAAGAACAGAACCCTCATTGAGATGGCTCGAACAATGCTCGACGAATACAAGACACCAAGAAAGTTCTATCCTGAAGCTATTGATACAACATGTCACGTCATCAACCATGTTTACATCCATAAGCTTCTGAATAAAACATCCTATGACCTCCTCGCTGGCAAGAAGCCAAATGTCAGTTACTTCAGAGTATTTGGAGCTAGGTGTTGGATCAAGGATCCCCATCACAAGTAAAAATTTGCACATAAAGCTCACGAAGGCTTCATGCTTGGTTACGGAAAGGACTCGCACTCTTCCAGAGTCTTCAACCTCTATCTCAACAAAATCGTTGAAATTGTGGACGTGCGGTTTGATGAAACCAATGGTTCACAAAGAGAGCTACTGCCAAGTACACTAGACGAAGCTTCACTCAGTGAATCTATCAAGCTAATGGGAACTGGTGAAATCATGCCTTCTGAAGCACAGCCTGAAGAGGAACTTATCATTTCTGCACCTAACCAACCTGAAGACAATGCTCAGCCTGAAGACAATCCTCCCAATGATGACAATGATCAACAAGAGCAAAATCTTCGGCCAGTTCATCCTCGTGTTGCAAATGAAATACAGATTGAGAAGATAATTGATAGTATCAATGCACCTAGTCCACTTACTCGCTCAAGAGCAACACAATTAGCAAATTTCTGTGGGCACTTTTCTTTTGTGTCAATATCAGAACCCAAGAAAGTTGTTGAAGCCTTTATGGAACCTGAATGGATTCAAACTATGCAAGAAGAGCTTCAACAGTTCAAGCTGAACAATGTTTGGGAACTTGTCAAGCGTCCTGACCCTCGAAAGCATAACATAATTGGTACAAAATGGATATATCGAAACAAGCAAGATGAGCATGGACAAGTCGTCCGAAACAAAGCACGTCTCGTCGCACAAGGATATACTCAAGTTGAAGGGATTGACTTAGATGAAACATTTGCTCATGTGGCTAGGCTTGAAGCTATTTGGATACTGCTAGCCTATGCAAACCATCACAACATCTTGCTATATCAAATGGATGTGAAGAGTGCATTTCTCAACGGCAAGATTGAAGAAGAAGTATACATCGCTCAACCACCTGGCTTTGAAGATCCAAAACATCCTGTTATGGTGTACAAGCTAAACAAAGCATTGTATGGCCTCAAACAAGCACCTCACGCTTGGTATGATACGATCAAAGACTTCCTGATGAGCAAAGGCTTCAAACCTGGATCCCTCGAGCCCACACTCTTCACGAAGACATATGATGGTGAACTGTTTGTGTGCCAAATATATGTGGATGACATTATCTTCGGCTGCACCAACCAGAAGTATAGTGATGAGTTTGGATACATGATGCGAGAGCAATATCAGATGTCCATGATGGGTGAGCTGAAGTTCTTCCTCTGTCTTCAAATTCTTCAGCAAAGGAATGGCATCTTCATATCTCAAGAAAAATACCTCAAAGATTGCCTGAAGAAGTTTGGAATGCAAGATTGCAAAGGTTACACGACGCCAATGCCAGCCAAACATCATCTGGGTCCCGACGATAATGGTAAAGAGTTTGATCAAAAGGTATACCGCTCCATGGTTGGTTCTTTAATTTACCTATGTGCATCTAGGCCAGATATTATGCTTAGTGTTTGCATGTGTGCTCGATTCCAAGCGGCACCAAAGGAATCGCATCACTTAGCTGTGAAGCGAATTCTTCGATATTTGGCTCACACCCCAACACTAGGATTATGGTATCCAAAGGGCTCAGAGTTTGATCTGGTTGGATTCTCGGATGCTGATTATGCTGGTAACCAGGTGGATCGCAAGTCTACATCAGGCACATGTCACTTTCTGGGTCGATCACTTGTCTGTTGGTCTTCAAAGAAGAAGAACTATGTATCACTCTCAACTGCTGAATCTGAATACATTGCTGCTGGATCTTGCTGCGCTCGGCTTCTATGGATGAAGCAAACTCTCAAGGACTATGGCATCAGTCTGAAACAAGTACCTCTCTTCTACGACAACGAAAGCGCCATCAAGATTGCCAACAACCCAGTTCAGCACTCGAAGACAAAGCACATTGAAATTCGTCATCACTTTCTCAGAGATCATGTCATGAAGAAAGATATTGATATCATTCACGTCCACACCGAAGAGCAACTGGCAGATATCTTCACAAAGCCCTTGGATGAGAAAAGGTTTTGCAAGTTACGGTGTGAGCTAAATATATCTTGGAATCCTCAAATGTCCTGTGATCAGGCACACATCCTAACACTTATGCATGTTGACGACTTAGATGTGCAACACACGAAGTAAAGTATATCTTCAATCAATGAAGACTTACATTCTGAGTGTGAATACATTAACGTGGAATTTGACTTTGGAGCGTCACGATAATTGTGTGCCGTGTCTAGGTCTAATACTTCCTATACGGTGGGTAACGCCGCCACCAAATTTTTCTGTTTGATGTGTTTCACTCATGGCGTTGCATTTGAAATATCTTCGCATTTGGTTTGTCTTCAATTTCAATTTATCTTCATAATTATCTTCCCTATGTTGATTTTATTGCTTTCTGATATATATACTAGTGTTCTGTCCTCTACAGCATTCACTTATAGCTATGTCTTCCTAGTTGAATCTTTTGAACTAAGTGAATGTGATCGGACCCTAATCTCTCTATGCTTTCTATCTCAAACTCTATCTATCCAAATCATATGCATTCTATTGAAAACTGTCGAATGTCTTCTCTGCGTCCTTGTCAGCAGAAGACACAGAGAAAAACATTAAGTCAATTTTAAATGCTCTATCCTTATTGCCTGAAATCCGGATGAGCCGGATCGACCATCCGACAAACCTGGCGGGCGTGGGAACGTGGGACAACTCTGAGTATGTTGCATGTTTGCCACGTGCCCCTCAGATGTGAACCGCCAGGGGCACCTGCGTAATTGTGTTGTGCCGCACACTTCCTTATAAATACATGCCCCCTGCGGTAAAAAAAACCTTCTTCCACCTTTCCACCTCGTCAAATCCCTAGCGCCACCGCTAGCTCTCGACGACACCGGCGACGAAGAGCTTAGCTGTCGTGACTTCTCCGACGTCGTCCTCACGCCGGCCACAGACATCGTCTTCTCTGCCGCCACCGTAGGTGTCCTCCGTCGCCAAGTTAGGGCACGGTGGATTGAACTGCTCGGTCTCCTACTCTTCCCATCTAGCAGTTCTTCGTGTGGTAAATACAACTCTATTTTTACCGTCTTTTTGATCCTCAAAGATTCATCCTGTTTACCAAAATAGGTTTCTGCCTATACAATGTTCGATCTATCATGTCTGCATCTCATACTGCCTAGTATATTCACTTAAGCTTCATATCTAGTTAGATTCCTCACTTGTACTTATTCGCGGATTCGTACAAATCTGGAACCAACTCTCAACATATAAGTGAATGTCTTCGCATCATGAGGTCAATGTCTTCAACTGATTTATCTTCAAATTCTTCTGAGAATGCATATGACCTCTTCCCCTTCCCTCACATCTCTAATGCTGTCACAGGTACATGTCCGTGGGAGAATCCCTTGGTTCTCATAGTCTGCATTCGTTTGCAGAATTCTTATAGCATCACATTAACTCTCCCGAAGCCAGTTCCTGTTTGTCCAGCAAGCGAAAGCCTTTGAAGCCTTTGAACGTAATAAAGCCATTCAGTTTGAAATACATGGCTGCAGAAAAATCAGTAAGGAAGAGTGGCAGACAGCGTCGTGGGGGAACGTCAAGAGATTTGCCTGATGACCTCTCAGAGCTTTACAAGACAGATCCTGAAGAGGATTACAATCAGCGCAAGACACGAATCCAATGGATTCGACGATATTGGGATGAACAGTGGTACAAGTACAGATTCGTGACCCAGGAATATGCTGAGAAGAATGCTATCAAAAGTCCTTGGGGTGATATTCTCTTTCGAGGCCTTCCACCCAAGAACAGAGCTGAAGCTATTGCACAGGGTTTCTATCCCTGTATGGTCCGAGGACCTCGGCCTGAAAATGCCGACCCATCATCATTGCTCTGGTGTCGTGATGAGAATCTCTTCAAGCGTAACTTCCAGCACGCAAAGGCATCGGCCAAGGAAAACAAGAAGTCATTGGGATTAGACTTCAACCCTGGTCCCTCTGCTCCCCGTGCTGACGGCTCACGTGATGCAGAACCCAATGTCATCGGTCCTTTCTACAACATGGATGGCCTCATCGCTCACATCACAGTCCAAGGTACCAAAGTGGATCATTCTGATGATGATGCTGACAGTGATGAAGCCCCAGCTCCTACTCCAAAGTCGTAGAAGCCAAAGAAGGCTAAGGCTTCAAGATCAGCTGCTCCTCCAAAATCTTTACGTGCGAAGCCACTAGCCACTGCACCTCCTGAAGATAGTGTGCAGTCTGAAGATCTATCACGCATCTCCAAGAAGACGGAGAAGAAGAAGAAAATCGTCAAGAATACTGATCAGACATTGACTCCTGCTGCCATTCTGCGAGAAGAGCACATTGATCTGTCCAGCGATGAAGATCTTGCAGATGATGCCCTTGAGCAACTGATCAAGAGCAAGGAAGAAGCAGAGATCTTCAATGATTTGCCTCTCTTTGATGTGGCAATAATCCATAACTTCATTGATGAGTGGTTTGACACCCCAAATCTCAGCTTTGAAGATCTGCAACTTCCCATTGGCCTCAGCGTCTCCTTCAATGGCGCCATTGCTTCTGAGCTAGCTCTCGCTCAGCGTATCGTTGAGCTGAAGCACAAGATCGACTATGAGAAAGCTCAGTTCAAGAAGCATGTGGCAAAGCCAAGCATGCAAGATGTCAAAAACTTCAAGATCATGCTGCACGAGCTCAAGGAAGCCTTTCTCAAAAAGCGTGACGAAGCTAAAGGCTCTCGTGAGCGCATGAAGAGCCTGGCTGACAAATGTGTGCAAGGCTACAATGAGGTTGAGAAGCGCAAGGCTCTTGGTCGTCCTGGCATCGACCCAAGAATGGCTGCAAAGGATAAGAAGCCATCAACAGACCAATTTGCACCTTCAAGGCGGGAAGAGCCATGCATAGTCTTCCCAAGCAGCATGACTGGCTCGAAGCCAAAGGTCAAGTCAACAGCTTCAGAACTGAAAAAGACAAGGGCTGCCGAGGCTGAAGCCAGAAAAAGGAAAAATCCTGATGCTTCTGATGCAGCTCCCTCCAAGAAGAAGTGCAGAACCAAGAAGGATCGGACTGCTCCCACAGAGCCCTTAGTTGTTGAACCTATCTCATGGTTCGCCCTGCGTCTGAACACCAAGAACGACGGATGATTGTTCATGAGCCTGCTTCCACAGAGGCTCATGAAGCTGAAGACATTCCAGTAGTTGACCCCACCGCTGCTGAAGACATTGGTCACAATGACAATGTTGAAGATGATGAAGTTCTTCCTCAGATCGAACACAACTTGGTATCATCGCCTGTTCTCACGAATAGCGAACTCATCAGCATTGGTCGTCCTCTGACGCCAATTGCTCAGGATGCTTCATGGGCTGATCACCCACAACAACAAGACTCCCCAAGTACTCCCCGACAGCAAGCTACCCCATCTGTGCAAGAAGAAGATGATGACTTTGAGGTCCAGCCAACTCCATCTCCAAATGTGTCGCCAGCGTTACGTAGGCTTCGCAAAGGACCAAGGCCTCAAGTCCCTCTTCCGAGCATTCCAGAAGGAGAAGTGCCTCACCAATCTGTCGCACGTCAAGTGTTTCCAGATGCCACTCCAACTGTGAATGTCTCCGAGTCTGAAGCCAAAGGTGCTGAAGACATTCCGGCTGCATCAGCCGATGACAAACAAGAAGATGAACGTGTCCCTACTCCCCCATTACCGAAGAAGTTATTCCTCCTGGGAACGTGTTTGTGTCCGACCCTCCAGCTCATCAAGTGGAGGTTGAGAATCTTGAGGCTGCCACCACCAACACAAATGAAGCCAATGACGCAGTCATGGCTGAAGCAAATGTGGATCCTGCACCGACCAGTGTGCCAGAAGTAAATCAAGCCAATGATGCATCTGCACCTGAAGCCTCTGTTGTGCAGCATGACACCACTATTGATGCCACTGCTCCTGTTCCGCCACCAAGGCCACACACTATCGAGCAAGAATTCAACTATGGCCAGCTTATCACTGTCAAATGGCATGTTCTGACTCCTCCGCCTGCTGCTGGTCCTCAGTATGATTATCACATTGAGCACAGGCCTCAGGTTCAGAAGCCAATGCCAAGGTTTCCCAGGTTTCCAGGTAATGCATCAGCACATGGATCTTTTAATATCAATGTCTTCAAGGCACACAATACTTTCTTTGACAGAGCCAAGAACCCCTACTCAAAGGCAAGAATATCTTCTGATCGGTTCTGGAGCTATCAGCAGCGAAGTTATTACTCATGCATTATGTACAACCAAGGTCGCATTTTCCCACATATGTGTCTTGATACTGAAGCCATAACTGGTCTGCCCTGTTTGGAAGAAGCTCTGGACTGCTTTAGAGAATCTGGCTTGCTGCAGTTCGTCACAGATAAGGAGCACTGGAATGAAGAATTGCTGCTCCAATTCTATGCCACTCTGCATATTCGTGGCTACAACAGGGATCCGAAGACTTGGGGTCCTTGAGTGGATGACAGGCAATGTTCATCATGAAGCCAAAGCCTTTGATGTCATTGAGCTTACTGGCCTGCCCACTCCAGGTGATCTCTATGAACCTGGTTGTCAGCTTCACAATGATGCTATGGAAAGCATCTTCCACAAGCCCGAGCCCAATATGAGTCAGATGCTGAATATCCTAAGGAGTTCTTTGTTGAAGACCTTGAGTATATGCCTCGCACCATCTATCACATTATCAGGCGAACTCTCTGGCCCATCAATGGACATTCTCCACATGCCAAGCTGGAAGGCGCAATGAAGACTTTGGTCTTTTATATTCTTCATGGCAAAAGCTTCAATGCACAAGACTTCTTTATCCGCCAGCTTGCTGCATCAGGATCTGACATATTTGGTCTGAAGTTCTATGCTCCCTGGATCATGCGTCTGATCAAGCTCCACTCTGCCTTCAACTATCAACCCTCTGCATGCAATCATATCATCTTTTTTCCAGAAGTTGATTTGTCTGTTGAAGCCATATACCCAGAGCCTGCCAAGGAGCCTCTTAGTCTTCAGAATGCTGATCACCAAAGCTTCACGCAGAACATTGAAGGAGTTCAAGCTGTTGCACGTGTCTATCCGTTAGCTGGGATTACTCGCTTGCCTCATCGTGCGCAAACTGAAGCTACTGAGAGCACCATTGTCCAAAGGCCTAAGAAGCGCTCTCGAGTTCTCAATGACCGAGAGCTTCTGGTTGCCCTTCATCAAAAACAAGATAAGCATCATGACTGGCTGAAGTGCCAAATGCAGAGCCTCTTGGTGGACGTCAACAGAATTCGCAACCTTGCCACCAAAAATGCCTTTGTCGCTCATGAAATTTGTCGGCGATCATGGAAGAGTTTGACCCTGCTCAGTGCTGAAGCAGATCTTCAAGACGATGGCTTCACTAAAAAATTCAAGTTTGACTCCACTCCTCCATGGAATGCTGTCCTACGTCGAACTCCATCCCTTGAAGACTCTGACTATTCGTCCTCCACCGCAACTGTGAACGCCAGAGTGATCGATGATGAAGACGATGCTACTTCACCGCCCCCTACTTCTGCACGCATCGACACTGCACCAAGTTTGTCTGCACCGCCAAACAACACCGACGACCCTGCTGCTTCACCTACTCCTCATGGGAACGAGTAGATACTCTATGTCTTCAAACCTTTTTGGTCATTACTGACAAAAGGGGAAGAAGCATATGAGTTTGATAGTCTTCAAGCGGGTCCATATGGGCGGTTGCTTTATATTTTGCCTAGTGTTTACAACTCTCGTATTTGATACATTTGGTTCCTTGACTTGTAACACTTAAACTTAATGGTCGTCTGCTACTTATTTTCTATTCTATGATGCGATGATAAATTCCGCATGTGCGATGATAACTTCCGCACTTAGGTCGTCTTGCAGACGTCCATATTTCATTATGCATTTCAGTATCTTCATTATATCTTATCATGCATGATGAATTATCGTCATAAGTTGAAGAGGATCTCCACAAGTACAACCTGCCATGTGCATTTGCATTCCAAAAGCAAATTACTTATATGCACATCTTCAGGGGGAGGCTTTGCCACTTATGAAGACAATGCCCTATCCTTTACAATTTCACATACTTTATCCCCGTTGAAAACTTCAACCAGTTTGTCATCAATCACCAAAAAGGGGGAGATTGTAAGTGCATCTAGTGCCACGCCTACTTGGTTTTGGAGTATTGACGACAAATTTGGTTGAGGGACTAATGTGTTTGTGAGAATTGTAGGATAACACAGGTAGTGGTCCCTCATTGATTTGGTTTACCTACCGGAGATGACCCCTAAAAATGTATGAAGACATTGACGACAATGGTGGTATGAGAAGATATTCATATTGAAGACTATGACATGAGAAGACATTGATTGAAGACTATGGAGCGCGAAGACTTAGTCGTTTCGTTGTTTCCTTTTCTTCTTTGTTGAGTCATAGGAACCACCGTACTGTTAAGTGGGGTCCAAGTGAACACAGTCAGAGTGACTGAAGTGATGCTCAACCCAAATCCTATGTCTTCGAGCGAAGACAATGAGAGCAAATCTTATCCAGAGCTGGATGAGTCAGCCTTGCTTGTACCCCAAGTAAAGTTGTCGTGTGTGTTTGAAATCTGACCGTTGGAACATGTGTCAATTCCTTAGTGACCCAGGGTCATTTCGGACATATCAGGTCAGGTTGCCTAGTGGCTATAAATAGTCCACCCCCTACACCATAAATTGGTGGCTGCTCAGAGTTAGTGCACGGCTTTTGTCGTTTGAGAGCAACCCACCTTGAAGCCTTTGAGAGAGAGAAATCCTCGCGAGGACAAAGCCCAAAACACCCAAAGCCAAAGAGTGTTAGGCATCACTGAAGTCTTTCAGTCTGTGTGACCTGAAGACTTATTACACTTGAGGACTGTGAATCCTCCAGCCGGTTAGGCGTCGCGTTCTGAGCATCCAAGAGTCATTGTGGATCGTCGGTGAACGAAGTCTGTGAAGGTTTGGAGGTCTACTTTGAAGACTTACCAGAGTGATTGGGCGAGGACTGTGTGTCCTTAGCTCAAGGGGAATAAGGTGAAGACGAGGTCTTCTGAGTTGAATCTCAGCCTCCCTAACCAGACGTATAGTTGTCAGAACAACTGGAACTGGTCCAACAAATCCTGTGTCGTCAACGAGTGACTGGTTCTATCCTCTCCCTCTCTTTACTTAGAGTTTGTCTTCGTGAAGTCATTGCATGTTTGTTGTACCTGTTTGACTTCATTGCTTGACTACTATAGTTGTTTGGCTTCATACCATCTTCCATCCTGATCCTTACTACCTAGCTGCTATTTGTCTTTGTTCTCTCATGTTATTGCATACTTGACTATGGTTTGCTTAGTGTAGTTTATCTTCCATTGCATATCAATAGGGTCATTTCTATTGTTTGTCTTTGAAACTTTCATGTTTTGAAGACTTTCATAAAAATCGCCTATTCACCCCCCCTTTAGTCGATAACTAGCACTTCCAATTAGCATTCTTAGGATCGACAAAACCTTCCGGCTGCATCATATATAATTCTTCCTTAAGAAAGCCGTTAAGGAATGCTGTTTCGACGTCCATTTGCCATATCTCATAATCATAGTATGCGGCGATTGCTAACATGATTCGGACGGACTTCAGCTTCGCTACGGGTGAGAAGGTCTTATCGTAGTCAACCCCTTGAACTTGTCGATAACCCTTAGCGACAAGTCGAGCCTTATAGATGGTAACATTACCATCCGCGTCTGTCTTCTTCTTAAAGATCCATTTATTCTCTATCGCTCGCTGATCATCGGGCAAGTCTGTCAAAGTCCATACTTTGTTTTCATACATGGATCCTACCTCGGATTGCATGGCTTCAAGCCATTTGTTGGAATCTGGGCCCGCCATTGCTTCTTCATAGTTTGAAGGTTCATCGTTGTCTAACAGCATGATTTCCAGGACAGGGTTACCATACCATTCTGGTGTGGAACGTGTCCTTGTGGACCTTCGAAGTTTGGTAGCAACTTGATCCGAAGTACCTTGATCATCATCATTAACTTCCTCTCTAGTCGGTGCAGGCACCACAGGAATATCTTCCTGAGCTGCGCTACTTTCCGGTTCAAGAGGCAGTACTTCATCGAGTTCTACTTTACTCCCACTTACTTCTCTCGAGAGAAACTCTTTCTCCAGAAAGGACCCGTTCTTGGCAACAAATATCTTGCCTTCGGATCTGAGGTAGAAGATATACCCAATGTTTTCCTTAGGGTATCCTATGAAGACGCATTTTTCCGACTTGGGTTCGAGCTTTTCAGGTTGATGTTTCTTGACATAAGCATCGCATCCCCAAACTTTTAGAAACGACACCTTAGGTTTCTTCCCAAACCATAATTCATACGGTGTCGTCTCAACGGATTTAGACGGCGCTCTATTTAAAGTGAATGTAGCTGTCCTAGAGCGTATCCCCAAAATGATAGCGGTAAATTAGTGAATGACATCATAGATCGCACCATATCCAATAGAGTGCGATTACGACGTTCGGACACACCGTTACGCTGAGGTGTTCCAGGCGGCGTGAGTTGTGAAACGATTCCACATTTCCTTAAGTGCGTACCAAATTCGTGACTTAAATATTCTCCCCCACGATCTGATCGTAAGAATTTTATCTTTCGGTCACGTTGATTCTCTACCTCATTCTGAAATTCCATGAACTTTTCAAAGGTCTCAGACTTGTGTTTCATCAAATAGACATACCCATATCTACTTAAGTCATCAGTGAGAGTGAGAACATAACGATAGCCACCGCAAGCCTCAACGCTCATTGGACCGCACACATCAGTATGTCTAATTTCCAATAAGTTGGTTGCTCGCTCCATTGTTCCGGAGAACGGAGTCTTGGTCATTTTACCCATGAGGCATGGTTCGCACGTGTCAAATGATTCGAAATCAAGAGACTCCAAGAGTCCATCTTTATTGAGCTTCTTCATGCATTTGACACCTATGTGACCAAGACGGCAGTGCCACAAGTATGTGGGACTATCATTATCAACCTTACATCTTTTGGTATTCACACTATGAATATGTGTAACATTACGTTCGAGGTTCATTAAGAATAAACCATTCACCAGCGGGGCATGACCATAAAACATATCTCTCATATAAATAGAACAACCATTATTCTCGGATTTAAATGAGTAGTCATCTCGCATTAAACGAGATCCAGATACAATCTTCATGCTCAAAGCTGGCACTAGATAACAATTATTGAGGTTTACAACTAATCCCGTAGCTAAATGTAGAGGTAGCGTGCCGACGGCGATCACATCGACCTTGGAACCATTCCCGACGCGCATCGTCACCTCGTCCTTTGCGAGTCTCCGTTTATTCCGCAACTCCTCTTTTGAGTTACAAATATGAGCAACCGCACCGGTATCAAATACTCAGGAGCTACTACGAGTGCTGGTAATGTACACATCAATTACATGTATATCACATATACCTTTAGTGTTGCCGGCCTTCTTGTCCGCTAAGTATTTGGGGCAGTTCCGCTTCCAGTGTCCCTTTCCCTTGCAATAAAAGCACTCAGTCTCTGGCTTGGGTCCATTCTTTGGCTTCTTCCCGGCAACTGGCTTACCGGGCGCGACAACTCCCTTGTTGTCCTTCTTCTTACCCTTGCCTTTCTTGAACTTGGTGGTTTTATTCACCATCAACACTTGATGTTCCTTTTTTATCTCCACTTCCACTGATTTCAGCATTGAATATACCTCAGGAATGGTCTTTTCCATCCCCTCCATATTGAAGTTCATCACAAAGCTCTTGTAGCTCGGTGGGAGCGACTGAAGGATTCTGTCAACGACCGCGTCATCCGGGAGATTAACTCCCAGCTGAGTCAAGCAGTTGTGCAACCCAGACATTTTGAGTATGTGCTCACTGACAGAACTATTTTCCTCCATCTTACAACTATAGAACTTGTCGGAGACTTCATATCTCTCGACCCGGGCATGAGCTTTGAAAACCATTTTCAGCTCTTCGAATATCTCATATGCTCCGTGTTGATCAAAATGCTTTTGGAGCCCCGATTCTAAGTTGTAAAGCATGCCGCACTGAACGAGGGAGTAATCATGAGCACGCTGCTGCCAAGCGTTCATAACGTCTTGGTTATCTGGGATGGGTGCTTCACCTAGCGGTGCTTCTAGGACATATTGTTTCCTGGCAGCTATGAGGATGATCCTCAGGTTCCGGACCCAGTCCGTATAGTTGGTGCCATCATCTTTCAGCTTGGTTTTCTCTAGGAACGCGTTGAAGTTGAGGTTGACATTAGCGTGGGCCATTTGATCTACAAGACATATTGCAAAGTTTTAGACTAAGTTCATGATAATTAAGTTCATGATAATTAAGTTCATCTAATCAAATTATTTAATGAACTCCCACTCAGATTAGACATCCCTCTAGTCATCTAAGTGATACATGATCCGACTCAACTAGACCGTGTCCGATCTTCACGTGAGACGGACTAGTCATCATCGGTGAACATCTCCATGTTGATCGTATCTTCCATACGACTCATGTTCGACCTTTCGGTCTCTTGTGTTCTGAGGCCATGTCTGTACATGCTAGGCTCGTCAAGTCAACCTAAGTGTTTTGCATGTGTAAATCTGGCTTACACCCGTTGTATGTGAACGTTAGAATCTATCACACCCGATCATCACGTGGTGCTTCGAGACAACGAACTTTCGCAATGGCGCACAGTTAGGAGGAACACTTTCTCGAAATTATTGTGAGGGATCATCTTATTTACCACCGTCGTTCTATGCAAAGAAGAAGCAAAAACATGATAAACATCACATGCAATCAAATAGTGACATGATATGGCCAATATCATATTGCTCCTTTGAACTCCATCTTCGGGGTGCCATGATCATCTTCGTCACCGGCATGACACCATGATCTCCATCATCGTGTCTTCATGAGGTTATCTCGTCATCTATTACTTCTACTACTATGGCTAATGGTTTAGCAATAAAGTAAAGTAATTACATGACGTTTAAGTTGACACGCAGGTCATAAATAAATTAAGACAACTCCTATGGCTCATGTCGGTTGTCATACTCATCGACATGCAAGTCGTGATTCCTATTACAAGAACATGATCAATCTCATACATCACATATATCATTCATCACATCTTTTGGCCATATCACATCACAGCAAGAACGTTTCTTACCTACGTCAAAACCACAACGTGATATGCCAATTTTTATTTACCCTTCATAAGGACCCTTTTCATCGAATCCGATCCGACTAAAGTGGGAGAGACAGACACCCACTAGCCACCTTATGCAACTAGTGCATGTCAGTTGGTGGAACCTGTCTCACGTAAGCATACGTGTATGGTCGGTCCGGGCCGCTTCATCCCACGATGCCGCCGAATCAAGATAAGACTAGTAATGGCAAGTAAATTGACACTATCGACGCCCACAACTGCTTTGTGTTCTACTCGTGCATAGAAACTAGGCATAGACCTAGCTCTGATACCACTGTTGGGGAACGTTGCAGAAAATAAAAAATTTCTATGCTTCACCAAGATCAATCTATGGAGTCATCTAGCAACGAGAGAGAGGAGTGCATCTACATACCCTTGTAGATCGCGAGCGAAAGCGTTCAAATGAACGGGGTTGATGGAGTCGTACTCGCCGTGATCCAAATCACCGATGACCAAGTGCAGAACGTACGGCACCTCGCGTTCAACACACGTACGGTTGGGGAAGGCGTCTCCTCCTTCTTGATCCAGCAAGGGGAGGAAGAGGTTGATGGAGATCCAGTAGCACGACGGCGTGGTGGTGGAAGTAGCGGGATCCCGGCAGGGCTTCGCCAAGCGCAAGCGGGAAGGAGAGGTGTCACGGAGGGAGAGGGAGGCGCCAGGAGCAAGGGTGCGGCTGCCCTCCCTCCCCCCGATTTATATAGGGGCCTTGGGGGGGGGACCGGCCCTAGGAGATCCAACCTCCAAGGGGGAGGCGGCCAAGGTGGTGGCTTCCCCCCCAAGCCAAGTGGGGCGCCCCCCCACCCCTAGGGTTTCCAACCCTAGGCGCAGGGAGGCCCAAGGGGGGTGCACCAGCCCACCAGGGGCTGGTTCCCCCTGCCACTTCAGCTCATGGAGCCCTCCGGGATTGGTAGTCCCACCCGGTGCACCCCCGGGACCCTTCTGGTGGTCCCGGTAGAATACCAATGACCCCCAAAACTTTCCCGATAGCCGAAACAGGACTTCCTATATATAAATCTTTACCTCCGAACCAATCCGGAACTCCTCGCGACGTCCGAGATCTCATCCGGGACTCCGAACAACTTTCGGGTTACAGCATATTAATATCTCTACAACCCTAGCGTCACCGAACCTGAAGTGTGTAGACCCTACGGGTTCGGGAGACACGCAGACATGACCGAGACGACTCTTTGTTCAATAACCAACAGCGGGATCTGGATACCCATGTTGGCTCCCACATGCTCCTCGATGATCTCATTGGATGAACCACGATGTCGAGGATTCAAGTAATCATGTATACAATTCCCTTTGTCAATCGGTACGTCACTTGCCCGAGATTCGATCATCGGTATCCCAATACCTCGTTCAATCTCGTTACCGGCAAGTCACTTTACTCGTACCATAATGCATGATCCCGTGACCAAACACTTGGACACATTGATCTCATTATGACGATGCATTACCGAGTGGGCCCAGAGATACCTCTCCGTCATACGGAGTGACAAATCCCAGTCTCGATCCGTGTCAACCCAACAGATACTTTCGGGGATACCTGTAGTATACCTTTATAGTTACCCAGTTACGTTGTGACGTTTGGTACACCCAAAGCACTCCTACGGCATCCGGGAGTTACACGATCTCATGGTCTAAGGAAATGATACTTGACATTGGAAAAAGCTCTAGCAAACGAACTACACGATCTTGTGCTATGCTTAAGATTGTGTCTTGTCCATCACATCATCTATGATTGATGGGTTAATTAAAAGCAAGAGAATTAGTCTAGAAAATTCTACATTAATTAGAAAATACCGGCCCTTGATTTGGTGGGTTTTCTAAAATTATAATTATATGACCGTTAGATATGTGTAACATATTCCTTAAAAAAAGATGTGTAACATATATATAGCATTGTCCTAATGGACCATGAGTCGTGTCAGACCTCAATTTTTTTACATGCTAACATGGCATACCTGGTTTCTCTCATAACCGTTAGATCAAAATTAGTAACATCTGGCCATCTATTAACAGGGTCCTCATTGTTAATGTAAAACTTTCAATCTACGCATTTAGATCTAACTCGGGAAAAAGGGATTGCACTCGTGTGGGATTCCACACGATCATCGTTGCCTACTTGGTTTCTAGAGTCATAATCCCCAAGGTCCTCTTTTGAGCGACACACATCTTGGCCATCGTCTCCCTCCTATTTCCATAGCGAGCACTTGCATTGTTGTTACAGATCTAAATACCCAGCGCCATCTCACTCCCTTCCCTTATCTCTTCTTATACTTGGATGTTCTTTCGTCCATAGTCACATAGATCAGACTGTACCGCCCCTAGGACCCGATTTGTGGTAATTCTTGGTCTTCTTCTTGATAATGAACAGTAGTAGCGTCGGTCTGAGGTTTCCATCCGCATCAGTTGTGATTCCACTTTATCATCATTGTCCCTTCCAAAAAGTGTTTGGGTGCAGGTCCACATGAGTACTGATGGTTTCCTGCAGGAGAAGATCTACAGCTGTTGACTAGAGGATTGTGACAACAAGGAGGCTGTCTGGGAGACAACAAGGTGACTCTGAAGTCTGAACATGTTGATAGCTTGATGCTAATGTTCGATGTGTTTTCCAAGAATAAAATTCCCCACCCATGGCGCTTTTAAATTCTGTTACTAGCATCACCTGCATGGGAGGTTACGATCATGGGCGAGTACATCAATGAGCTGGGTTTGAATATGCCGCTGAAGGAAGTGCAGATATTAGCATCTTGAGGCAACACAACGAGAAGCTGATTCTAGGAAAGAAACAGACGGAAGAAAAACATTAATGATTCCCAGCGGTCAATGGTGAAAGAAGCTTTACTTTGAACAACAGGTGGGTTCAGAGGATAAAACAGAAAAGGAGATATGAATATAAGATACAGTCCATGAAGTGGTCGCTGGGAGATATATGCAGGCTCGCATGCAGCTAGCAGTTAATATAAGTTTGAACAAATACTTAATATAAAAAGTTTGACTCAGTTCTATCCGGTGGCAGAAGTAAAGGCAAAAGATTTTTGTTTTTTAGGCAGCAGGCCAATAGATCAAGCAATCACGTATGCTTGCAGATAATGGCATTCACCTAATTATGTCATATCTGAATAAATTTTGTGTTGTGCATTAAGATTTCAGGTCTTCATGTGCTATGTTTCACTTAGTCCTGAAGCACCCCATTCATCTTAGTTCTCGGACATTTTGAGAAGGATCAGAAAGAAGAGTATGACCTTTATTAATTTTACGCCACCCTCAACGTACATACTGTGAGCAAAATTAGCATCTGATGGCCTTAATAGTGTCGTTCACACACATCCATACTTAAACTATGCACAAAGTGCTTTTGACATTAATATTGGGTTAAAATCTACGATTGCAATGCTTCTGCTCTTGGGGTTCTCACAGTTCTAGGTTTTAATTCTTGATCACTTGGAGGATCTGAACTTTCTAGATCACCATCCGTGTTTCCATGAACTTGTCCATCAGGATGCATGTGCTTCATGGACGTCCCGGGGTACTCGATGCAGCCCCTGAAACCCCAGTTAAATTGGTTTTCGTGGAGTCGGTGAGGTCCAATCGGCAAAACATTGCTGCCAGGTACTTCACCTGGCGTGTTTTTCTTGATTTTTGGAGCGGACATGAGATGCAAGTTTAATTCAGAGTCACATGCTCAGTTTCTTCCACACTTCTCTACATATGTAGTACTAAACTGTTGTTTTTCTCACATTGCTCTGAATTAGTGCTGGTACTGATTGTAAAAAATCATTTGTAGTTATCTATGCAGTTTGTTGATTTTGACCAAGACAATAGTAAGTTCTTGAACATATTCTACAAGCTACTGATTTAAGTCTATTTCCAATTACAATGTGACATCATGTTTATCTACTCAAATTATGTCTGATCATGCTTGAATCTATGTTCATAATTATCCTATATTGTGTTACATTCACTCCTTTTATGGAAGCAGGAAATGTATAGGAGATCATACTGAATATTCCTGCTTCGTCTTTCTAATCACTATTATGCTTGCTGCTCTTCCATGAACAATTATATTGAGTTTATGATTGCCCCTTTGGCGACACAATGGGTTGCCCTAATTCATTGCCTGGTACCGTCACACTAGATTACATGCAGGCACATGTGCTGTCAGGAAACTGTGCAGGCAGTATGGGGCACCATGTCCATGACCATGTTCATTACCTAGCTCCTGGTGCACCAACGCTTTGTTGGCACAGACCCGACCTTGACGACGCAGACGTTAAGTACTTTCCGACGACAGCACACGTATAAGCTACAGCAGATTTCTTTCCGGCCGGTCGAACAGAGCGGGCCGTACGTAGACCTGTCCCGCCGGGACGGGCAGGACGTACACGGCGAGGTGCACGTATACTCGAAGCAGCTAACCAAGCTGCTGGATCGATTCCCAGCTGAATGGATCACGCACGTACAGAAAGCTAGCTTTAGCTAAGCTAAAGATCAACTTGAACGATGCCACAAGTCGACGGAACAAACACACGCGAACACACGAGACGCTGAGTTTATGGCAAAACAGGGCCGTTTCGGTCCTGTTGTTTTTCCTTGATTTGTTGATCTGGGTTACAAATTACAAGGGGTATAGCTAACAATATATAAGACAAGCTAACTTACACGGGTTTAGGAGTTCTAATACTACTACTATTACGTGACTGAACGTGTACAATCCGGACACGGACCACTACATCGTGGTTAATTCCAACATGCTTCTGGTCGTAGTTGATGACGACCTCCAGAATAGTTATGTGCATGCTACAGCAGAAGAAGGCTGACTTCTGCAAGAGAGACTGGACATGTGCGGATCAATTGGTGAGTGCAGGTTGATTGGGATTCATGAGGGACTTCCAGCGTGGATGGAATGAGACGCTCATGTCCCTGACTTCCTTTCCAAATGACGATGTAAGTATGCGAGAATGCGCTTACCTTAAATAGTTGTGCGTCACGTCGTTCTTTTGAGAGTCTCGTCTTTCATGCTATATATATGTTGGGTTTTTGTTCACCTATTATATTGAACCCTTCTACTGGACTTGGGGAATCTGCATCCTTTAGGTATGCATCACCATTCTGAAACTACCCATCTACACCCTATTAATGTCAACAGAAGTTCCAACCTAATTATTAGTTTTACTATGAAGCTAAAGAGGAGGTGGTTTCGAAAGCTATTCAAGAGAAATTATTATTAGTCAAGAGAGCTAGATATTAGCCTGCCACAAATTTGGCCATGTTAACTTTTTTTTTTCGAGGGTACGCAAATTGCGTACCTTAGCTTTATAAAAGAAGAGAAATGAGACATACAACAACGTCAGCCACTCGCTGCGAACAACGAAGGCGACCCACTCCACACCCGGTTCGCACAGGAACAATCAAACACAACAACACGACAACACAACTACGACACAAAAAGCCTACCCTACACCGAACCCCTAGCCGCGTCTCGGCCGAGGCTTAAGACCTCCGAAGAACAGCAACTCCAGCTTCCTTGGATAAGCCGGCGACGACCGTACATGGCGCTGAAGGAGAAAGATCCGGGCAGCGGTGAACGCCGGAGGAGCGCATCATGGGACCTCGAGTCTCCCAGCACAATGCTCCCAACAGAATAACAACCTCAAGGACGTTGCCATCATGCCGATCCTACGAATCAAGGCTTTCGCCCGGGAGACAGCCGCCGATACAAGGTCGCGAGGAAGATGGCGTTGCACTCGGCGAAGCCTCCAGGAAGGTGAATGACACCCGTAGGTGCCATCAACGCCGGTCCGGCCACAACCGAACAAGATTTTCATCCGTAGCACCACACATCTCCACGTCTCCAAGATCCCGGCCAGTCCCAAACAGATGCCTCACACCGCCGCCGCCGCAGCAAATTGCCATCGAAGCCGCCCTCACTGCCGAGGGAACACGCCTAAAGCCATCATCTTCAACCTCGACAAGGAACCGCAGCAACCACCGAGCAGTGCACAGCCAGATCCGCCACGGTGGCCTTCACCCGCGCGAGGGGACTGCCACCAGAATGGATCAGAATTGCACCTCCGACCACACTCCGGCACCCCCACTGTCGAGGCATCGCCGCACGCCTCACACGGCAGCAGTCGAACGCCCGCTGCCCGCCAAGACCCTTCCTGGCCAGGCCTCGCAGCGCCGCCGCCGCCATGGCTGCGCTCGCACCGCCGCCACCACCAGTGACGGTGTACCACCAGCAACCTCCATCCTGCTACGCCCCACGTAAGGCTTCGGGGACAACCGCCGCACTCCCTGCCGTGAGCACCCCCAGGACGCCTGCCAGCACCGACGCACACCAGATCCGGGCCGAGATCCCCGGACCCGCGCCCCGAGCGCTGCCAGCCTGCGCCCCTGACCCGCGCCTAGCCAACCACCACCGGGGCGAGACGCCGCGGCACCACCAGTCCCAGCTCCGCCAGCTCCCGGAGGACCGACCGCTGCCTGTCGCCGCGCGCCGCATCCCCCGAGCAGCGCCCCGCTCCAACCTCCGAGCGCCGCCGTCCGTGGCCACCAGATCCGGCCGGACCATGCTAGGCCGTGCCATCCCGGAGCAGCACCCCGCACCAACCAGGAGCCGACACAGGCCAGATGCGCGCCGCCGCCGATTTGCCAAACCCCAAGTGGGAGGCGCCCCGCGCCGCCGGAGATCCTTGAGGGAAGGGAGGGGGACACCGCCGCCGCCGACGCGCGCACGGGCTTTGCCCGGCGGCGTCCGCTGGCGGCGTCGAGGGAGGAGAAGGAAGGTGGGGGGTGGCGGCGGCGGGGAATAGGGTTCCGCCCGGGCCGCTCGCGGGAGCGGCACGGGGGATGGGACCGGCTGCGGCCATGTTAACATTTAATTAACTAAACACATACCACATGGCATAGGCATATAGGTATCATACGTTTATCCAATATACAGAATAATACAGTTTAGAAAGTAAGAACACGACACAAAAAGTAACTAACATCGCTACAGACGCATATGGTACAGAAAATCGCCGCCAGTGGCAAACATGAAAAGGTATTTAGATGTTTGGGTATTAATTATTATCTTTAATACTGCTACTGAAATCTTTATGAGGAAAACAATAAAAAACTACAGCCATTGATTAAATTGCATAAGATATTTAACAAACCCGTACATCCAGCCCTCTTAATCCCACCAATCCAGTATTCACATGAAATTCCGCATTTCATGGTACACAATCAGGTCTACTTCAATATTTTGTAAAGTCATCGATCCCCTGCATCTCCCTCCCGGATCACTGTCTCGATCACACAAACAATTAAATATAAAATACGACCCAATGAATATGAATGCAAGCAGCAAGCAACCTAAATGTAACGTGCTTACGCATCTCAATCTAATATGTCCCTAACTAACTCTGATCGATGCATGATGGATTATACATCATCATGCATTCTTCATAAGTTGGGTTTGGAGGGGAACCACGCTAAAGCGACAAAAAACAACTAGATGAAGACCAGAAAATTATGTTGGTCTAATTTTTGAACACATGCAAATAAAAAGACACATCTTGGATACAAACTGTCATTAAAACTTTTTACATACAAATGTGTTTCCAACTTTATGTTTTCTATCTATACTTTATGTTATGTCTTAGATTTCCTGTAAAAATAGGAAAACGAACAAAAACAATTTGTATACTTTAAATATTAGAAAAAACATATCATAATATACATCATGTAAAGCACAAAAGCTTACACAACATTTATTCATTGCAACATAATATGAAATACCTAATTGACAAATTCGTTACAGAACTCTTTGAGAACAAATACACATATTGCAAAAACTATGTTTGCAAAAGGATCATATTTGTGAATGTGATCACGTTTGCTATAAACTTTCTGTAGACAAATCAAATGATGTGTTCTCATAAAATAAATTAATGAAATTCTAGCCCGCACATCGGGCGGGCCACTGTGCTAGTTCTCCTAATGATGCGATCCCGTTATCAATGACATCTAATGCCCATAGTCAGGAAACCATGACTATCTGTTGATCAACAAGCTAGTCAACTAGAGGCTCACTAGGGACGTGTTGTGGTCTATGTATTCACACATATATTACGATTTCCGGATAACACAATTATAGCATAAACAATATACAATTATCATGAACAAGGAAATATAATAATAATCATTTTATTATTGCCTCTAGGGCATATTTCCAACAAGACATAGCAAGGCCGTGCCATAAACTTAGCATAAGCCGGCCGTCCAAACAGGGCATGATACAGACTCTTGATTTTCACCACTTCAAAGGTCAAAGTATCTGATCTCGAGTCATGCTCATCACCAAAAGCCACCTCCAGAGCTATCTTACCAACAGGGTAAGCCGACTTACCAGGTACCACACCATGGAACACCGTATTGGACGGTTTAAGATTTTTATCTGTTAACCCCATGCGATGGGAAGTTTCATAATAAAGGGTATTGATACTGCTCCCTCCATCCATGAGTACCTTGGTGAACTTATAACCTCCCACCTGAGGTGCCAACACCAATGCCAGATTACCTGGATTGTCAACCCGGGGTGGATGATCTTCTCTACTCCATACGATTGGCTGCTCAGACCA
This sequence comes from Aegilops umbellulata, assembly GCA_032464435.1. Taxonomy (NCBI): domain Eukaryota; kingdom Viridiplantae; phylum Streptophyta; class Magnoliopsida; order Poales; family Poaceae; genus Aegilops; species Aegilops umbellulata. The sequence goes on along the minus strand of CP136059.1, from coordinate 353,615,014 downwards.
ACGTAAATAACGGGGCACCGCCGGTTCAACAGAGTTCACTGCCCTCTTATGAAGCTTTTGGTCACGCTTGTCTAAGCTAGTGGTGAAGACATGGTATTGCCCACTATTTAACTACTTCAGGTTGCTCTGGTAACCCGACTGCTGCTGATTGCCTTGATTATTGTAGCTACCTTGGTTGCCCTGATTACCTTGGTTGTTATGTCCAGCCTGATTGCCATGGAAGCCTGAACCGGAATTTCCTCCTCCATAACCCGGCCCATGAGAACCGTGGCCCGAACCGCCACCCGGTCCATTATCATACCGGAAAGAATTAGAATCTTTGAACTCTTGCATGATGTAACAATCTTCCCAGAGATGTGTAGACGGAATCTCCTTCGTCCCATGCTTTGGGCACGGCTGGTTCAACAGATAAGACAGGTGGTCCGGGTTAGGGCTAGGTGCTCCACCGCGCTGGGGTAGTTTAGCCTTACGTCGTTGGCCCTTGTCCTGCCGTTGGTATTAGCCACAAAGTCCAAGCTGTGATCCTCTTTACGTTTGCCGCCGTTTCCATGACCCGCCGGGTTGTGGTGTTGCCCCTTGGCGTTGCCACTCCTTTTTCCCTTCCCTATCTTATCATCATCAGACTCGGGATCCTTGGTACTATCAGAGTCTGCATACTTCACTAAAGTGGCCACGAGGGTTCCCATGTCATTGCAATGGCGTTTCAGTCGTCCCAGCTTCAACTTCAGAGGCTCAAACCGGCAATTGCCTTCCAAGGTCAGAACTGCGGTATCATTGTTGATGTGGTCCGATGAATGCAATATTTCCGAAACCCGGCGCACCCATCGGGTTTTTGACTCTCCTTCCTCCTGGACACAGGCAGCTAAGTCCACAATCGACATAGGCTACTTACATGTATCCTTGAAATTCTGAATAAACCGGGGTCTCAACTCAGCCCATGACCTGATAGAATTAGCCGGTAAGCTCTTTAGCCAAGTACGGGCCGTCCCTTCAAGCATCATGGTAAAGTATTTCGCACATGCCGCATCATCCACATCCAGCATCTCCATGGCCATCTCATAGCTTTTGACCCATGTCTCAGGGGACAAATACACGGTGTAATTCGGCACCTTGCGCGGGCCTTTGAAATCGTTGGGCAGGCGCACATTACACAATGCTAGGACGAGGCACGGTACTCCCAAAGAGCTAGAAGTGACCCCTGGTTCCACTGACGTAGTTGGACGAACCGGAGTAAGTTGACGGGCTTCATGTTGTGCCGCCAGCTTGGCCTCTCTGCGTGCTCGATCCCGGTCCACCACCTCCTGAGCATCACCCGCTGGGTTATTGCCACGGGGCGGATCACGGTTCCGCGCGTTGCTTGACACTTCGGGTTCATCCATACGCCTGCTATAACTCCGGCTTGGACGGGGAGTGGAATGAATCCGATCGCGATTATATGAATAAGCCTCCTGTTGAACCAAAGCCGTTTGAAGAAGCTCCTTAACCCGACGCGTCTCAACTACCACTGGAGAATCGCCTTTGATCGGGATGGCCGCCAGCCGTGAAGCGGCACCGACAAGATTGTCCATCGGAGTAGAATAATGACCCGGTGGTGTTGGGACGGGCTGCGTCACAATGTTGTTCTGTCGAGGCGGATCCATCAAACATGGCTGAACCGGCGCCCCTGCCTCAGGTGCCTCCGCCCGGTTCACCATCGGCGGATTACTGGTCCCTGCTCCCGGGGTTTTAAAGAGGTTCCTAGCATCATAAACCGGAGGCAGGCTAGAACGGTGTCTCCTTTTCAGGACTTCGTGTGACGCATTCTGATCCAGCATAAGCCAGTAAGCCTGTGCATCCAAAGCGGCCCGCTCCGCGGCCATCCTGGTATCTTCAGCTGCCAGATCGGCTTTGGCCTGAGTAACTTGATCCTTCACTTTCGCGATTTTTGCATTGTGTGCATCCTGATCCGCCGGGTTAACCTCCGCCATCAGCGTTGCCAACACATCAAATAAATTAGATAAAACCTGGGCTGGCGGTCGAGCAGGGCCTCCTTCCCCGGCTGTCGTTGTCGTTGCTGATCCAGAAATCGTTGTTGCTACGGTCGAAGAGTGGAGCGCCGGCTGTGTACCGGACATGAAGATTCCAACCCGGTTTGGCAGATCAGAGGGGTCCGGAATACTGTCGCCATGGGAACAGCCCCCAATCCGGCCATCTTGTAGCTGATATAACGACCCGGTCTCTCCGGTTGATGACTCGCCACCGTAATAAACGACGGTCTCACCACCAGATTCCGATTTGTCCTCGTATTCCCCTCCATGGATGACTCCCACAAAGGCACGCTTCATGACAGGCTTGACCCGGGCAGATCTCGCACGCTGAGCCGTTTCGACGAGGTCGGTGGAGATGTCCGGCTCAGGGCCTGGTTCATCGATCTTGCCGATGAAAACGTGTATGCCACCAAAGGGGACCCGGTACCCGTACTCGATTGAGTCGGCCTCGGGGCCCCAACCTGCATCGTTGATGTAGAGCTGGCCGCGATGACTCTTGGTCATCCGGCCCACAGCATAACCCTTGAGTCCTTCGAAGCTGCCCTCCAAGAACTTGAAACCATCGTGCGATAGCCCCATGGTGGGCGCCAATTGTCGTTGTTTTGTCACGGCAGATGTCCTCATGAAAGGACTTAGTCGTGGAGCCATCGCAACGGGTTAGCTTAAAGGGGTTAAAGCGGACAAGGGACGCAAGAGAGTTTTATACTAGTTCGGCCCCTTACGATGAAGGTAAAAGCCTACGTCTAGTTGTGATGGAATTGATGGGGTTTCGATGACCAGGGAGCGAATACGCTTTGCCCGAGTCTCGAGTTGTTGTCTGTTGTCCTGAACCGCCACCGGGTCGTCCCCTTATATACATGGGTTGACGCCCGTCGGTTTACAGAGTCCCGAGGCCGGCTCATAAACGTGTCCGACCCGGTATCTGCTCTTTCTACCTTATAGTACAAGTTACATTGTCAATACCGGTTTATGTCTGCAGGCCTTAAATCGGCTTTGGGCCCTGGGCCTTGAAGCGTCTTCGTCTATCTTCATGGGCTTCAGACATGATAACTACTGATGAAGTTAACTCGGCCTCTCCTGGCCGGTTTACGCCCAGTAGTAGTATTCCTAACAGAGAGTCATTTAAAACAACATGGTAATTTGCTTTGGCTATAAAACTAGTCCTAATATGATAGGCATCCAAGATGGGTATAATAAAAACTTTCATATAAAGTGCATTGAATACTAGAAGTTTGATGCTTGATGATTGTATTGAGACATGCACCACAAAAAAAAGGCATATCCATGACATTTTGGGCCGAACAAAATTTTTTCTGTCATACATATGACACTTCTATGACGATAATTGTGACAAAACCTGATATCATCATAGATGTGGTGGGCTCCTACTTATATGACAAAAAATCATGATAGAAAATGGGCTTTTCGTCCTGGGCGGGCTGGAGACGCAGCTGGATGACATTCTTTGGGCCGTCCATGACGGAAAAAACCATGGTAGAAGCGAGGGCGAGGAAAATTTCGGGGAGTTCCCGGTTACGGTGGGATGTCGGGGGCCGAGCGATGGGTGTTTTCTCATACACGTACGCGCGTGTGTGCGAGGCATTGGCTCTAACTAAACCCGAGCGAGGCATTGGGTTCTAACTGAACCAGAGCGATTGCACTGCAGGCTGCGCGTTACTGAACCCGAGCGATCGATCGATGGATGTTAACTGAACCCGATCGATCGATTCCTTCGCTACTGCTGCTAACTGAAGCCGATCGATGCTGCCACTCTGGATGTACAGTGAGCGTTGCGGGGGGGGTGGATGAACAGTGAGCGGTGGCGTTGCCTACGGATGAACAGGACCATGTGGTGTGGAGAGCTGGATGAACAGGACGACCCCGTGGAGGGCTGGATGAACAGTAGACGGTGGAGGGGTGGTTGAACATTAGCCGGTGGAGTAGCGCACGGTGGAGGCTGGATGAACAGGAGCCCGTGGAGGCTGGAGGAGGTCGACGGTAGCCCATGGAGGCTGGAGGAGGTTGACGGTGGAGATGAACAGTATCTCGTGGAGTCCCGTTTTGCAGTACGCCACACCCCTCCCGATGAACAGGACCCCCGTTTCGACGGTAGCGCTCCAACACAAGTCCGTTTCATCCGTTTTGCGGAACGCCACACCCCTCCCGATCAATAGGACCCCCGTTTCGTCCGTAGCGCTCCTAAACAAGTCCGTTTCGTCCGTTTTGCGATACGCCACACCACTCCCGATCAACAGTACCCCCGTTTCGACCGTAGGAGGTCCGTTTCCTCTGTTTTGCGGTACGGCAGACCCCTCCCGATGAACAGGATCCCGTTTCGAACGTGGCCGGTCGAACACAAAGCCGTTTCCTCTGTTCTGCGGTACGCCAGGCCTCATTTCCATCGCTTGTTCCATCCAAGCCCTCCCGATGAACATGACGACGCATTCCGTTCCGACCTAGCCGGTTGGCTCCCACACGTTCCGTTGCCTCCCGATGAACATGACAAATTTCATTGCCTTCCCATGAACACGACGCATTCCGTTGGCTCCCCATGACCACGACGACGATGTTGTTTCTCCGTTTCGACAAAGCCATGTACAGGAGCCCTGGCCGTACGTATGCGCGAGTAGACATTCGAGATCCCGCCCGTATGTACGTACGTAGCCGTATTTTCTTTCTTGCACCCTGATCTTTGTACGTACGTGTACATGCTACATGCGCGCCTCTACTACGACACGTGCGCGCCTCTACATCCACCAGTATGTACGTACACGTTCGCGACCAGAATGACAACGCTACGTACGCTTCGACCAGGTGGGTCCCGACTGTCAGGCACTTCCTTGCCTGTGAAGATGTAGCTGGTGGGTCCCAGCAGTCAGGGGGGCGAATCATTTTTTTCCCCGACGCACTTACTTGCATGCGAAGATGTAGGTGGTGGGTCCCAACAGTCAGGGGAAACGTTATTTTCGCGAAATACAGTGGCCCGTCCGGTGGGTCCCTGCTGTCAGGTGGAGGTATCATTATTTTCCGCATAATAAGGAGGCACTTCTTTGCTGCGGCCGTGGACCCAGCTGTCAGCCTCTCCACGTACAGTCCACGTCCAATGTAAGTCGTTCCTTAACCACGTTGACCACGCCGCGCCGAGAGCACCAGGGCGGTGGACGACGGCGAGGCATAGGAAGGGGGCGACGTGGAGCCGGGGAAGACGCGGCAGTGGATGCCCATGCGGAGAGGAGTACGAGGGTCCACTGGTCCGGCTGCGGTGTGAGGCTACCATCGCCGTAGAATAAACGGGGGTGTGGGTGAGTAGAGGGATGGCCTGGCCAGTAGTGGGAGTAGTAGGAGGCGGTGAGGCCTCCGCGGCATCACAGCCGGCCATGGGAGGCAGGAGCATGCGGCACAACTGGCGCTACTTTGGGTGGCTGGAGCAAGAAGACCAGAGGTCGAAGAAGCACTACGGCCGTTCGATGGACATCGTACGGTCACTGGAGCTAGAATCGTTCATATTGACTAAAGTTGACATAGGCCCCCGTCCCATTCAACTTAGTAGGCCCACAAGTTAGCCTCCCACCATGGTGGGTCCCAGTTAGCAGGGGAGTATTCATTTTTTTTGCGTAATAAGGAGGCACTTCCGGTGGGTCCGAGCTAACAGCGGGGGGAATGTTTTTTTCGCGAAATACGGTGGCCCGTCCGATGGGTCCCAGCAGTCAGGGGGGAAAGGTTTTTTTCGTGAAATAACGTGGCCCGTTCGGTGGGTCCCTCCTTTTAGGTGGAGGAATAATTATTTTGCGCGTAATAAGGAGGCACTTCCTTGCGGCCGCCTGGACCCAGCTATCAGCCTCTCCACGTACAGTACTCTTCCGATGGAAGTCGGTCGTTGACTGATGACCCACAAGTATAGGGGATCTATCATAGTCCTTTCGATAAGTAAGAGTGTCGAACCCAACGAGGAGCAGAAGGAAATGATAAGTGGTTTTTAGCAAGGTATTCTCTGCAAGTACTGAAACAAGTGGTAACATATAGTTTTTTGACAAGATAAATTGTAACGAGCAACAAGTAACAAAAGTAAATAAAGTGCAGTAAGGTGGCCGAATCCTTTTTGTAGCAAAGGACAAGCCGAAACAAACTCTTATAATAGGAAAAGCGCTCCCGAGGACACATGGGAATATCGTCAAACTAGTTTTCATCACGTTCATATGATTCGCGTTCGGTACTTTGATAATTTGATATGTGGGTGGACCGGTGCTTGGTGCTGTTCTTACTTGAAAAAACATCCCACTTATGATTAACCTCTATTTCAAGAATCCGCAACTACAACAAAAGTATTAAGGTAAACCTAACCATAGCATGAAACATATGGATCCAAATCAGCCCCTTACGAAGCAACGCATAAACTAGGGTTTAAGCTTCTGTCACTCTAGCAACCCATCATCTACTTATTACTTCCCAGTGCCTTCCTCTAGGCCCAAATAATGTTGAAGTTTTATGTAGTCGACGTTCAAATAACACCACTAGAGGCTAGACAACATACATCCTATCAAAATATCGAACAAATACCAAATTCACATGACTACTAATAGCAAGACTTCTCCCTTGTCCTCGGGAACAAACGTAACTACTCACAAAGCATATTCATGTTCATAATCAGAGGGGTAATAATATGCATATAGGATCTGAACATATGATGTTCCACCAAATAAACCAACTAGCATCAACTACAAGGAGTAATCAACACTACTAGCAACCTACTAGCACCAATCCCGGACTTGGAGACAAGAATTGGGTACAAGAGATGAACTAAGGTTTGGAGATGAGATGGTGCTGGTGAAGATGTTGATGGAGATTGTCCTTTCCCGATGAGAGGAGCGCTGGTGATGACGATGGTGATGATTTCCCCCTCCCAGAGGGAAGTATCCCCAGCAGAACAGCTCTGCCGGAGCTCTAGATTGGTTCCGCCAAGGTTCCGCCTCGTGGCGGCGGAGTCTCATCCTGAAAAGTTGCTTATGACTTTTTTTCTCATCGAAAGACTTCATATAGGAGAAGATGGGCGTCGGAGAGCCACCAGGGGGCCCATGAGGTAGGGGGCGCGCCCTAGGAGGGGGGCGCGCCCCCACCCTCGTGAGCAGGGTGTGGGCCCCCTGGACTTCATCTTTGGCGAGGATTTTTCTTTATTTCTTTTAAGATATTCCGTGGAGTTTCAGGACTTTTGAAGTTGCGCAGAATAGGTCTCTAATATTTTCTCCTTTTCCAACCTAGAATTCCCGCTGCTGGCATTCTCCCTCCTTATGTAAACCTTGTAAAATAAGAGAGAATAGCCATAAGTATTGTGACATAATGTGAAATAACAGCCCATAATGCAATAAATATTTATATAAAAGCACGATGCAAAATGGACGTATCATTGACCACGTTGACTACGCCGCCCCAAGAGCACCATGGCGGTGGACGACGGCGAGGCCTAGGAAGGGGACGACGTAGAGCCGAGGAAGACGCAGCAGTGGAAGCCCGCGCGGAGAGGAGTACGAGGGTTCACTTGTTCGGCTGCAGTGTGAGGCTGCCATCGTCGCAGAATTACAGAGGGTGTGGGTGAGTAGAGGGATGGCCTGGCCAGCGATGGAGTAGTACGGGCGGTGAGGCCTCCGCGGCATCACAACCGGCTACAGGAGGCAGGAGCACGTGGCACGACCGGCTCTACTTTGGGCGGCTGGAGCAAGAAGACCAGAGGTTGAAGAAGCACTACGGCCATTGGATGGACATCGTACGATCGCTGCAGCTAGAATCATTTATATTCACTAAGTTGGCAAAGCCCTTGGTACGTGTCAACTTAGTAGGCCCACAGCTCAGATTTGGCAGAGAACGTATAGCCCATTTGCGATTTGTAAGAATGTACAACCCATTTTTTAATTCTAATTGAATTTACTACAACCCATTTACAGTTTGTTAAAAGTACAGACCAACTTCTAGCTAGGACAATGACTAAACATTTCAAACAACTGCTCAAAACAGAATGAAAAAAATCCCACATTTTGATGGGATCCGAAATATTTTCATCCGAAATTTCTAGTCAGGTTAAATATAATTTCAAAATAAAGTTGTATTACGTTAAAATCCAACGAAATATTGCGCGCGCAACAAGTAATGAAATTAAAATTTTCAAATTCCAAAAATAATATATTATTCAAACTAAATACGCGTTTGCTGCATAGTTACTGCCCAGTTATTATAATTACAACCCATTTATTATTTCTTAAAGTCCATTTTCTTGTTAAGCCTAATGCATACCTCCTAGGAAAGTTAGCAGCCCAGCGGGGCGGAGAATAACAAGTTGACCCGGATATTGTGTACAAATGTCGGCCCAGTTGCATTGCTGATGTTGAAAAAAAAGCCTGTATAGTACAGTACAACCTAACATGGCTACTCAGCCCACATTAAGCGACGCCGGAAAGGCCCAAACAAGGTTTCTGTACAACTTTTTGAAGTCACTGAGCTCAATTAATAACTTAAGAAAAAAGTTAGATTACAGTGGAACCTAACTAAAATTTGTCACGGGAAAATAAATAATTCAACAGGTCCGACTTGTGCGTGTGTGCATGTGCGCACGTGTGTGTGTGTCTGAGAGAGAGAGATAGAGAGAGAGAGACCCATCAGTCGATGCTCGTAAATACTCCCTCCGTCCCAAAATATTAGAACGTTTTTCACACTAGCATAATGTCAAAAACGTTCTTATATTTTGGGATGGAGGGAGTACATCTTTCAGCCATACGCATTGCTGATGCTCAATAAAAACTTATATAGTTGACACAATCATATAGAACATCACAGCACACTGAACTTGCATACAAAAATTTCACGCAGGCGGCACAATCAGGATGGAAGCAGTGGATCGCTACGGGTAGGGCTATGTTGAAACCAATGAAGTCGTACATAACGGTTCATCGTCTTTATCAATGATGGGGAAATATCTTGAATGCTGTGCAAAGAAAACAGACAGACAACACAATAAGTTCTGCTACCACATTAAGTTGACGTACAACCCTTTCTAAAAAAAAATCAGGTACAAAATTAGAACAGGTCACAATCAAATGTACTGGCATATCAGTGCTTCACACCATAGCTTGGATTTAACTAGTATCTGACAAGATTCAGTTGTTACCTCAAATTAGAGCACATCAAGGCAGCCAGCCCTATCTCTTCTCCCAAAGAAGCAGTGGCCTCCGCCGCGCGATGGAGTAGGCCCTGTGCCATCCATCATTCCGAGCAACACTGGGAAATTCTGACGTTGACTCCTGTAATGGACGTCGTCGACGAACCCTTGCACCAGCGATGGCGGTTGGACTTCGATTGATGGATTGACCACTTCTTCGACATGCACGGACACTCGATACACGTACATCCCTAACGTGGTCTGCAGCGGCCTTGGTGGCGACGAATAGTACAACCCTGGTTCCTGCACGGGTATCTCAATGCCAATCACCTTCGGTATGGTGGACGGCTTCTTCATCGATGCCATAACCGTCAGAGCCCAGTTGTCTGGAGGAACAAACATACTTACGTGCTCACCTCCAAGGTCGTTGATAAGCTCGTTCATGGACTCGTTGTTCCAAGCACGTCGAGGCATGCCGTGGAAGGTAAGTTTTGTTAAAAACTCAAGCTAAGAGGGCACCGAGCCCCATCCTGGGTGCCACCGATCAAAGCTCACCAGTGGGCCATCGCAGAACAAACGCCTGTTGAAAGGTCGTCCTGCGAACACACAACTGCAGTCGAAAGTTGTCCGGAACCTGACGAAGAAATCAGCCGGTGGCGGACAGACTTCGACGAGCAAGTCACTTATTTGGATGTCGTGCGCAATGCCAAGGTCGTCCTGCGAGACGGGAGGCCGGCCGCCGTTGATGGTTACCATCAGCACTTTGCCGGCAAACTGGTCGTCAAGCGCCGCCATGCCACTGTTGAGCGACAGCACGCAACGACCGAAGGCAGGACGGACCTCAGGATCTCCGGTTCAGAGATCCGCGTTGAACGGCGACATGATAGTGAGCTTGAGTACAGGGAGTACAGGAGGGGGATTTGGGGGAACTGGAGTAGGAATCGAGATTACAGAGGTGGGGGAAGGGCGGGAGACTGGGGATGAAAAGGTAGCATGAATTTTGAGCACACGCCAATATGCTCTCGGCGCGCAAGCGCACGAAAACAACAGTGGCGCCCACATGTCGGCCTAAGAGCCCTTATTCTTTCTTTTTTGGAGAGCCCGACCTTTTTTTTCAGGATCTTTTGAGAGGCCGGCCTGAGAGTCATAATTAACCTATTTGGCATTGCATTACTACTCGGCCCATATTGAATGACACCTCACTGGCCCAAACAAGTGTACATCATCGAGAAGACACTGAGCTCAAATTATATAACTTGAAAAAAGGAGATATACTCTGAACACTGGAGAATGGTGATGCCCTCATTTAGCCCACCAGTAGTTCGAGACAATAAACAGTTCGAAACAATGATATATACAACATTCAAACACTGACTAGTGACTACTACAGACATAAACAACAAGACATGATAGTTCATAAGAAGTCTTGCTACACCACGAAAACGCACCCATCTGCAGCGCTCAGACTCTCGTGATCCAGACAAGAGTGACATTCTAAATAGAAGCAACTATCACATAGTAAGAGTGACATAGACGAGGATGACCAAATGACAAGGAATATGCATAACAAAAGAAAGAACTACACATCCAGAACCAGCAGCAAAGACAACAAAGTCATTCGAAGAGATGATCCAACACCATCATAATTTGTAGCCCTGCTTCACCGACCAGTGATCCGGAGACACCAGTACTCCACCCTTTCGATGCAAGAGCCTAATTACCTATCAACCTGAAGGATTGAACCACATCACTGCCTGTCGTAATTGAGACATCCAAGGATCAAAGTTAATCCGGATGCCTTTGTCATTCTCACCTTCTTTTGGCTGCAAGCTGTATCATTGACAATCAGGGGAGTTTGCTCCCGAAACCCTAGGGTTCGCCGTGTAGACACAATTTTCCAAAGCAAACAGAGCCTCTCTGCCATCAAGGTCCTTGCCAATGATGATCTCCTGGTTAATAGGATAATTGAGTCCGAGAAACAGAGAGTGTGAACCAAGGCTGTTTACCCTCCTCGAACTAAAAAATCCTAACGGCCCCAACAAGCTGGTATCCTGCTCATAGACGTAACAGCCACTGTCCGGATACTCACGTATTACACGGTGCTTGTATACAGTGGGGTTTTTGCAATATAACTTTTTCGGCTCATGTGTCTGAATGATCATAAGTCTTTTGCCGTCATCTGATCGAGCGAGGAACCAGTTGTGCTTCCCTGTTTTTGGCAAAGGTGGTGTGATTACAAAGGGCAGTAACTGTAGGGACACTGCATCATATAAAAATGGACATGCATTGTTAATGTAAGATCAGCATTGTTCAGAGTATGAGTAGGATAATGCAAGAAACAACATTGATATGTCCGTGTTGGAACTAGGAGGAAAATACAGGGAAATGTATACTGGGTTCTAAATTATAGAAGTGCCATGCATGGTTATACTCATGTTATCTCGCAATCGATTCTTCACAGGAAACTACCATGTCATGCATGTTATGTAATAATGTTCCTCACAAACAAATTCTTCAAGGTAACTAACAGACCATGCATTGTTATATACTCGTGTTCTGTGGGCAAAATTTTTGAGGATATTATACTAGCCATTGATTGCTGAAGGGCGAATATAGGTATGTACACATGGTAAGCATTGCAGGATTTCACTACTTCCAAATATAGAGTTCTCCATATGCACATTTACTTCCCTAATGCATGGTTAGATGAAACCAACAGTGTGGTGCATGTTTCTACATCATGAAAATGAGAAAACTAACATGGCCATTGATACACACTCATATTTAGTAGTAGTATATAGATTACTGTAAAATAAGGATAATGTCCATATATTCCTAACCGTTTGATTATTCAGGGTACAAGTTGGCTGTAATGACATGGTCACAATCGCATGAATTAACTCATTCCAAATATAGCTGATTTACGGCGTCTCTAATACATTGCCATAGTTCTACTCAAATTCTGCTCAAACAGGGATATGCCAATCATCACAAAAAGTTCAAACAGTGTCATGGCGTCATCATTAACATGAGACGGAAACAACTTACGCGCGCCGTCCTAGCGATACGTGGTGCCATTTGCTTTGTCGATCGCGTAGATGATGCCATTATGTTCAATAGCATCACAGAAGTGTGTATCAGCTTTGACGATGATCCACTGCGAGCTGAGTTGTCTCCAGCTAAAGAAGGCACCGGCGTAAAGATAGGCCAGTCCGCGGTCGAACAAGGCAATTAGCTTGAAGTCTGCATAATTCGCATGTCGTGTGGGCACTTGGCAGATTACAATCTTCTGCAAAACAAGGTCCGTCCAACTGACGTGGTAATCTAGATGACTTGGACCGCGATGGTAATACTCTATATAATCCAACGGAGGAAGGATAATCTCATGGGAGGTTTGGAAGTTCACGAGCACCAACTTTTTACCGTCTTCTTTGAAGGCAGCCATCCAGTGGGAGTTCATGCCGACCTAGTACATACCTGCCAAGAAGTTTCGGGCGATGGTGATCGGACCGATGTTGAGGGAAATGATGTACGGCGACCCACTACATACCTGCAAAGAAGTTTCGCCTAATGGAGATCGGATTGAAGTCGACGGTCATAATGTATGCCTCCGTATCATGGCGAGCCAATCTCGCAAGACCAGATAGCTGCAAGCAGGGTGTCTTGAAAAGCTTATGCCTCACTTCGACGATGGTCGTGTGCATGTCCCTCGAGCATGCAGCCAGCCGCAGGGCGCTCAACATATCCATACACGAACAACAGAGGTAGAGGATGTCACTAGGGAGATTGCTCCAATCGCGGCTCATGTGGATGCTGCGCGGTTCGCGTTCGGCCATGGTGGAGTTTGGAAGGTGGGGGTTTTGGGTGGCTTGATTTATGGGGGAGAAGGCTGTCGGTGCTGGAGCGGCGAGCGAGGGAATAGTGGTACTGGGGGAGGCGAGTGAGGCGACGGTACACGGGGGCACAGTGAGATGGAGACGGAGACAGAGAAGGAGATGGAGATGGAGTGGTGCTATGGGAGGGGAGAGGGAGACGAGGCGAGGAGCCAATGTGTTGTACAGCGGCGGTGACAGACTGCACAGTGCACAGGGTGAGGTTGACTTTGGTAACCCGAACACGCCGCCTGGACTAGTGTCAGGCGCAGGGTGTTATCACTTCACTGTGAGGACTGGATGAATATTATTTTGACCATCAAGTGTACCACAGTTGTACTACTACTACTAGTAGTAGGAACATGAATACTCCAGTATTGTATAGCGGAAATAGGTCTCCCGTGCTAGCATGCCTGTTCACTTCATCGTTCAGGTATCATCCATATTGCGAGCAGAACCAAATTCTCGTGCATGGCCAATCAACGCCCTACCGCGATGCATGAAGTGGTCGTTCGGTGCATCAAGGACGGCATGCAGATCGTTCCACACTTGAGAAGAGGAAAAATGGAAAGGTAGAACGCGGCAGCAGAGGAAGAGAACGCTGGCTAACGAGGCTGGGAGGGGATCGAGCAGGAAGTTAATGCTCCACGCCTAAAGGTTTTGGGAAAACCTGATTTTCATAAGGTGACTTACTCACGTGCCAATATCCATCTGAACCAGCTACGACACATTTTTTATCTGTTTGCATATGTCACGACCGGTTTTCCAATAAAAATGTTTATTGAGAAACCGATCTGTTGAGTCCAGTATGAGGAAAATCCTCCTTACTGGTAGACAAATTCTTGATACAATAAGCCAGTAGCATAGAATATATTACAAGGTCGAGCTAAGGCTGCTCAACAAATTATTACAAGCACGCCAATAATCATACATAATGGCGGATATGACACAGTGGTGTGGTGGCATACTACTGAATCGAGAATAAGGTGGTGGTGGAAAATCAGAGTGGGGAGTGAATAACACGACTCTTAAACTGGCATCTCATCGAGCGTCGACGTGAGGCTCGATGAATTTTATTCGGGTAGCGGAAGCGGATATAATACAGTGACCAAATCCAGGGTCGCACGAGACTGACTGGGACTCCTCTAGGCGTCGGACTCGCTATCGAACTCTTCATCCATGAGATCGCCTTCGCCAGCATCTGGCCAAATCAACAACCTAGGTGAGTACTTGAAAGTACTCGCAAGACAGTTCGGACGTAAGATATAACAAATGCATGCATGAATGCGTCATGATTAATTTACCAATGCACATTCAAAATTTAGCAAACAAGGTAAGTAAAAAGGGAGTCGGAGGTAGTCCGCCTGAAAACCCCACAAAAATAATTGAAACCGATCGGGTGTCTGAAGCGACGCCTCGAAGGGTGAACAAATAAACAAAGATCATGCCACAGTCGGGCGTCTGAGCGACACCACGTAAAGGGCTTAAACTGAAAATAAAAGACATGCATGCCACAGTCGGACGTCGGGGCGACATCACAGAAAGGGCTTATATTGGAAGTAAATAACAGTACTACCGCAGTCAGACGTCTGAGTGACATCACGGAAAGGGCTTTTATCGAAAGTAAATAACAATGCCACAGTTGGACGTCTGAGTGACATCACAGAAAGGGCTTTTATCGAAAGTAAATAACAATGCCACAGTCGGATGTCTGAGCGACATCTCAGAAAGGGCTTTTATTGAAAGTAAATAATAACAATGCCACAGTCGGACGTCTGAGCAACATCGCAGAAAGGGCTTTCTTCACAAGGATATAATACTCATAATAAATATTCAACTCTGGATAATAAACGTGTTAGTCCATCCACAGGAATAAACATTTAACCGGACTTAGCACTCATGTGATTCACCAGAGTTTCTGTCACCAAAACTGACACTTATCAGGATAAGATAATACCGAACTTGGACATGGAATAGATGATTTAAAGGAATATATGACTTGCAGAGTTTGTACAAAAATTTCCCACAGCCAACGGATTTCCGTAGTCACGAAGGACTAGTTCTGTTTACGGTATTTCGGAAGAAAACACAGCTAACCAGTACACACCCATCCTAGCTCATGATGCCAGAATCACCTTAGACATCGTCCAAGAAAAACTTTTGAGACGGGGAGATCACAATCTCGAATAGCATGGGATCAAATTTATATACGCGCGCTCTAAGGGGTGCCCCCCTCTCGGTCCCAACCGGAAACACCCATGCCCCCTGACGGATGTCTGGCTTTAATCCAGGGCCATGGAACCATCATCACGGCCTCTCCTTTTGGTGTACCAGGAAAGCGGTTTGCAACTTACTTCAGAGTAGTCGGAGCCTAGCTCGGTGAAGTTCGCGGTCCCGTCACCTCCTTCGGTATCTATGGTATAAAGAAACATACGCGCTAACGTAAATACCATGAGGTGCACAAAAATTATTCCAAATATTTTTCAAATAAATCTGATAAAACACTAGACAGAGTTCTAAAGAGACAGAAAAAGAATCAATCAAAAATACTTTTTTGTTTAAAAGTTATAAAGGTTTTAGTCCAGGGACTCATCTATAATGAAACAGAAAGTTTCCAGGGGCTAACTTATAAAAACAGAAAACGCTTCGACTGAGAATACGCCGGCCCAGAGGGAAGACGCATTTTGGCAGAAGGCGCCTTCAGAGAACGGTTCGTTTAAAAGATCAGAGAGGCTGATAGGCGGGTCGCGCCCGTCAGGTTTGAAATTTCAAAAGAGGAGAGTAGAGCTCGTCGTGCCCGAGAGCTGCGGTGTTCGCCGGCGGCGATCCACGGCGAGGGCAGGGGGATCGGAGGTTACCAATGTGTTCACCGCGTCCTTCCGCGTTGGTGGGTGGTGGTGGTGGTCGCTGGCGAGCACCACGTCGACGGCGGCCCTTGCTCCGGCGGACGGTGGTTCGGGCGTTGATGGATCTCGCCGAGGAGGGTTGCAAGAATCGAATTGAAGTGGGGGTTAGCTCTCTGGGTGCTCGAGGAGGTTACTGACGAGTTTTGGGCGCCGGGGATGGCCTCAACGGAGTGGATCAAGTCGGAGGCCGAGGTGGAACGAGGCGGCGGAGTTGGGGAGGAGACCTCCTCGGGGTCCTCCTAGTGGCCTGGCGGGGTGTTGGTGAGGAGCAGTGGTGGTGCGTGCTCGAGGGTGAGCTCGGGTCCCCTTTTATAGGCGATCCGAGGCGGTGGCCGTGAACGGAGTTCTCCGGCGATGGATTACGGCGGTGCAGTGCTTGGTCGGGGAGTTTAGGAGGTTGGCCATCAACGTGGAGGTCCACTGGCTCCATTCAGACGCTAAACGGACTTGGATTAGGAGCTTAGGGTAGGTTTTGTCGGAACGGGGCGGCGCGGGCCCATCGGTGGTAGAGAGCGCGCCCAGTGCTTGCGGGGCCACGGCGACGGTGCAGCGGGGCTGCGCTGGCATGCATGAGCCACGCGTAGAGCTAGGGGGCAATGGGCGGCGCTGAACGGCGCTGCAAAGCTGGCGCTGCCTACTGTTGGCCGCCACGGGTGGCGTGGCCACCGCAGAAGCTGCCAGCTCCGGCGATGCTCGCCGCCACCGGACGCCAGGAACCAGCCAAGTGCGCGTGCGGCGCTCTGGACATGGAGGAGGAGCCGTACGCAAAGCGCCCAGGGCGCACTCTGGACAGGTGACCGATCACTGACGGAGAAACGACACTGCATCCCTGAACTTTCTGAATTTTTCTGAAAATGCAAAATAACAGTGGTGGCCAGGTGTTCGATAGAATGATTCTGGTATGTAGGGGGTTCTCCTTGAGCTGAAACTTGGGGGGTGGCCTCTCATTGCACCAGGAGGCTGCCTGAATTTTGGTAGAATTTTTGGAGAAGGGGAGATATGAATTTCACCAAATTTGGCAAATCTGGTCCAAATTTGCATAGGCTGAAATTTGAAAATTTTGAAAAGAGGAAGAGTGGATCGAGATGGTTCTAGGTTGTGGATGCTAAGGGCAATCCAGAGGAGTTGGTTTGAGATCAAAACTCAAAGGCAATAAGGTACTTGCTTTGCAAATCACTTAGGCTCAAACCAATTGACAGAATTGTTTTTGGAGGGAAAAGTAAATAAATAAAATCCAAAAATGGATTGGACTTGTTGGAACAGAGAATTTAGATTGCTCCAAAGTGGTGGGAGGGGGTTTGGGAGGTCTTACCACATGTGACATGGTAGAATCATGGGTGGTTTCAAAATGAGAGAAGACCCAAAACTCCTAGGGTTTTCATTTTAAATGAAAATAATCAAATTCAAAAAAATACATTTGAGAGGGAAACAATCAGAAGAAAAGTTTCCATAATTCAAACACCAAAATTTGAAAAGGATGTAAATAAAAATCCTTGCCAAGGGTGAAAGTTTTTAAGAGAGAGGTTTTCTGGAAAAAAATTTAAATGGCCTCTTTTCAAAAACCAACAAAGTTTTTGCTGAAAACCAA